>OX940864.1:15490000-20490000 GCA_954871525.1 Parietaria judaica
ATTAAGGTGTAAAATATTGGGAAAAGTCGTTGAAAATATGTCGAATAATCACTAATCTTAAGTTATCGACAATTTTTTTTAATTAACCATTGTCATTATTATTTAATAAATTTTTCATTGCAAACGGCTGACGGGTCGAGGATTAATAAAAAACACAATTCGGGAATAGTTCAGGGTTTTTGTTGCCCGCAGCCTTGCTTCTTCAAGGGGAACTCCAGGTTTAACTCTAATTTTATATTTGTAAAAACAAGACTCATTTCATAAATATTAATATCCGTCCGTGTCCGACTAATTTGTAAAATCAGATTGGTAAACTATATGTTGAGAAATCTATAAAATTAGTATTTAAATAACTTGTCAAAATATACTTCTTGATTTGATCGTTTAAACTTAAAATTAAATCCTTTAGCCTACTTTGACATTTTATAATTCAAAAGTCAAAACTATATCCACTACTTAAGAAACAACAACATATACAAATAAAAAAATAAATTAGTGTGTGGCATCGCATGCTTCGGAAAGTACTAAACTACTCTTTGTAAAACTCACCTAAAACAAATTAAGAAAGCAATTGAATTGACACATTGCCTCATCAAACAACAACTTCAAATAATGATAGTGATCATCTATATTGTTAATTAGCCAAATTATTCGAAAAACACCCACAAAATCGGCTCTGCGTTTGTCGCGTTTTGTTGGAACCCTAGCCTATTAAAATTTTAGGGCCTTTAAGTATTTAAAAATTATTTTTTATATTTAATTAAGTATAAAATAATATATATATATATAGTCAAGGCTGGCCTTGATAACAACATACCACTCTTAATTATTTTTTTATTGTGTTCCTATTGGATACTTCTGCTAGAGTTTGTTTGTTTTTAATGGAGAGTTTTTTTTTAGTCGGCTCGTAAGGATTTTTATTTCAATAATTACGAGACAAAAGTAACAGATTTTTCCTTCTATTTAGCTTTTTACTTTGCAAAAGTGTGGCTTAAGAACTGAAAATCAAAAACCGCCTCGTGGTGTTATTTTACGAGTATATCCATAATTGAGGGGGGCTTTTGAAATATTTAAAAAATGACAAATGATTGTGTCAATCAAAATATATGTAAGTACATATATATACTCCTTTTTACTTATATATAGTTATAAGTATACTAAGTTGAACTTTTAAAAAATTATTTCAGCAAGGCAATACCCAAGAATAAGTGATTGTTAATATCGATGACTATTTTGTAAGTATACATAGCTCTACCGATTATTATCGATGACTAATTGAAATTGAAGATTTAAGTGTCATATTTGATTCGATAAGGCTTTTTTATTTGGTTGTTAAAACTTAAATAAAATCCTTTACAGACTTTGACATTTAACCATTCCAAATAATATTTATCTACTAAAAAAACAACGAACAAATAAAAATAATAGAAAAAAAGAATTAGCATGTAGCATGTTCTCTAAAATACTAAATTATTCCTTAGAATACTCCCATAAAATAAAACTAATTAAGAAAGTGGATTACACATTGCCTCATCAACAACTTCATATAATGATAGTGATTATCTGTATTAAATAGGGAAATTATTCTATAGCTCGTCGACCTTTTATTTTGTTCTTAAATAATCACTCACTTCGTTTATTAAATTCTGTTAGTTTAATGGTCATTTATAGCCAGTTTGTTTAAGATCAAATTACAATGTAATGATAATTTTAGAAAGTTTATATAGAAAAGAGGGTATTTAGAGGCACAAATATGTTGATGTACGATTTCGTCTATGACAATTTACATTGTTACGACTAAATTTATCTCCGTCGTTTAGTGATTTGGGCCTCATCCGTCAAAGGCCCAATACCCACACAAGCCCAGTTGACTAAGTCAAAAGGGATCATATTTAGTCTAGCGACGAAGATCCTCAGCGATGGGGAACGTGCCGCGACGATCCTCGTCAATGAACTTTCAGTGACATGCATCATCGCGGACCTACAACAAGAGCGATGACCAAGTCAGCGACGAGGCGCATCATTACCGACGAGGTTTATAGTTCCTTCCAATGACAAAGACCGAAGGCGTAATTGAAGCAATCAGCATGGCGCAAGCGACACTCTAGCCAATTGACGACGACAGTTACGCCCACGATTACAGCCATGCAATTATGGTCATTATGAGGGAATCGAACGCAATTGTAACAGCCCAATTATGAGGACTGATTTGAATCTTTTAGCGGATTATAAATAGAGGGCTAAGGCCCATGTACAGAGGATGACACATTTTTGCACCATCAATACACACGCGAAAAAGGGTGTCTCATCGAGGCACAATCACTCAACAAACAACCCGACTCATTCTCACAAAGCACTCATCTCTTTCAACGTGATCTAGTTTTAACAGAAAGACCCGAGCTCTAAGGAAATCTAAACTCGGGATTACACCACCCGTAATTCCGTGACTGCAGAGGCCGATTTTTCGACCTCAACAAAGTACACCATGTTTGATTTTTTGGCATATGTTGACTTTTTATGGCAAAAGTTTTCAATATCCACTATTTTACTTCTCTTTAAAATTTTGACCCTTCTTTTTGATCGAATCAAAAAATTTTAAATGCGTTTTAAGTCTCACACACATGTAACTTTTAAAAAACTTCAAATATATATATATATATATATTTTATACTAATTGTACTTTAACAACAAAAATGTATAATTTTTTTGGAATAAGTATATAGTAGATATTAAAAAAATTGATTGTAAAAAAGATTAAAAAAATATGCTATAAAAAAAATTAAGATATTAGATACTGAGCTGAGGTCGCTATTAATTATGTAATCATTCCATTAAAAATCTTAATTTCCCTTTTTAATTAACATTATCTTCTTTTACATCGTGACATCCGCCCGGGTGGGCAATTCACAATTATATCGAAAAGGATAATTAAAAACCCACTACTTGAGAAATTCCACGTTGCACCTTCCCATTGGCCGAAAAATCACATCGATAAAAACTAAATATAAATTATTTACACAAAGACCCTCCGACTTTCGTATATTTAGCCGATCAGCCCCTCTCGCTCTGTGGCAGCTCAGCTCTTTGTCAGCCTTTAACGACTCTTCCGAACAAGACAAAGTACCAAACCCTCACGCATATACATATATATATATATATATATATATATACATACACTACATGCGGTGTATTGCATATCGGTAGAGCTCTCAATCGTAACGCCATTGAATCGATTCATTGTCTGTCGGCGATTAAATAGTCGGAGGTCTGCGACGATGCCGTGCAATGGCGTTTTGGCGTCGCGAGCTACGCCTGAGAAGGTCATCATCGACACCGATCCGGGAATCGGTGAGTTCTTACGCTTGTGATTGATTGATTTCAATTGGGAGATTTTTGGTTTACTGCGATAATTCCGGTATATATTTCATATATATATATATATATATTTTATTTTTCTGTTTTCTCGGATTTTCTCGGGAGCCAAACAAGAGTTGAGAGCTTTTTCTACTTAGCACGTGAGATTCAGATGTGGAATCGTGGTTGAATTTGGAAGCTTTGTGAAAATAAAATAAAGTTGAAAAACGGATGTTCTTGAAGCTTGTTGCTTTCTGGGAAAGTTTGAAAAGTTAGCTTCTTTTGCCGATAGTGATATTCCATGGAATCAATTGGGATTGTACATGCTCTTTTTGTCTACAATGTTATAAGTGATGTGTGATAATCTATATCCTACTATTATCAGATGATAGCATGGCTATTTTCATGGCGTTTGGAACTCCGGGGTTGGAGATTTTGGGCTTAACGACGGTTTTCGGTAACGTTACTACGAAAGATGCCACCAACAACGCTTTGCTTCTGGTATAAATCTATGAGATTTTGATGTTAATTCGTCGTGTTATTGTGATGCATGTGTGATTGATTACTTTTATGTTTTTCAAAAGGATAGTGTGAGATCGCAGGGCGTCCTGATTTGCCTGTGGCCGAGGGCAGTTCCGAGCCTCTGAAGGTAATCGTGCTCGGCTTGCTGTTCAATTTTTCACACCAAGCTGTTGTTCTGTTTATCATTAATTATAAACTATTCTTGATCATACACTTATTTTGTTTTATTTTATGTTATGTTGTTGAAAAAGGGAGGAGAAGTGCGCGTTGCGGATTTTGTGCATGGTTCTGACGGTCTGGGAGATATATTCCTTCCCGCTCCTATAGCCCAAAAGATTGAGAAGAGCGCCGCTGAATTCTTGGTTGATAAAGTATTGGAATATCCCGATGAAGTATCAATTCTCGCACTTGGACCTCTGACGAACGTAGCGTTGGTAAGCTCAGTTTCAGTTGCTAACTCGTAAATTTACGGTTGAAAGTCCTCTAAACTCACGTTTGTTGCAATAATTTTAATCAGGCGATCAAAAGGGATTCTTCCTTTGCGAAAAAAGTCAAGAAAATAGTCGTGCTTGGCGGTGCTTTCTTCTCTCTGGGAAACGTGAACCCTGCCGCCGAAGCAAATGTAAGTGTTCTTCATTCCTTCTATGCCTCTTCAAATCCGTTTTTCACGTCGGAAGCGCATTGAAATCCTTGGCAAATATCTCATCTTTGTTACAAAACATGTGATTCAGCTCATAGAACCACTTTCAAACAAGTTTCTGATGATGAGGATCATGTTCAACTTGCAGATTTACGGGGACCCAGAAGCTGCAGATGTTGTATTCACATCCGGGGCAAACATTGTTGTTGTCGGGATAAACATCACGACCCAAGTTGCATTCACAGGTACAATTTCCGGCATATTTCATTCTAAGACTAGCTTCTGTTTTTAGTTTAAAGACTGTCAATTCTGAAACCCGGGGCTTCGTCTTTTAAATTTGGAGGTATCAATTGGCCGGTTTGGTCTCATCTGAAAACCCGTGGAAAGTGATGCCAAATGAGCTTTGTGAGTTTTGGGGTGGCCTAGGCCAGACAATGGAACACCTCATCTGTTGTCCGTATTTGGCTCCTGACTTTTAAGTGTAAAACCGAAACATGCGAAATATGTTAGGGTCATATCCAAAATTACTAAAATACAAATTTTTGTTACAAGTAACTTTCACAAGTTCTGTTGTACGATTTAGTCGCTTTCTAGTATGACGGTCAAATAGAGATAAAAATATGAAGTCAGTAGCCCATGAAACTTATAGTCCTTACTTTCCAATGTTTCGTTCGTTTTCAGATGCGGACCTCTTTGATCTGAAGCAATCAAACGGAAAATATGCAAAAATCATATGCGACATGTGCAAATTCTACAGAGATTGGCATTTGAAGTCCGATGGTGTCCACGGAATCTTCCTCCACGATCCAGTTAGTTTCGTCGCTTTGGTTCGTCCCGATCTCTTTACGTACAAGGAAGGCGTTGTGAGAGTCGAAACGCAGGGCATATGTATAGGTCATACATTAATGGATCAAGGACTCAAGAAGTAAGCCTAAAATAGCATATGAATTGCTTTTCTTTCTATTTACGTTTTTTCAACTATATATCGTAATTGTATTTTACGTCTTCTTTTTTCAGATGGAATTCGAGTAACCCGTGGTCGGACTACTCCCCGGTCTCCGTTGCGTGGACGGTGGACGTGGAGAAAGTCGTGAGTTACATCAAAAGTCAACTCATGACCCCTTGAAATACATTGACCTTTGTGTTCTCCTTATCAAAAGCTAACCAGTGAATCATCTTTTTACTTATTCGAACTTGTAAAGAGAGGAGACATTTGGACATTTATGTTTAATTTTATAATAATAATGAATGAATTTAATGCTTTACATGCACAATCCTTTCTTATGTTACATAGCTCTCGAATCGAATTAATATTGTTAATCTCCGGTTTCACAATGTCGATGCCATAAAATGCCGATGGTCTGATTTACGGATATGCCAAACGTGTAAATTGTAGGTTTTTAAAGGCTGAGGCCCGTCTGTCGATTGGATTTAACGGGTATTTTATAAAATGTTAATGTTTATAAATATTAATAGTCTATAACTGCATACTCGTAGTCTTACATCATGGTGTTACTAGTGTTATAAACGGTTTTCAGAACCCTTTCCTTCAAGTGAAAATGCGGTTAAAAATTGAGAGTAATGAACCCAAATATTCGATAAATATAGTTTTTACACTAAAATAAAGTATTCAGTTTTCTTAAAAAAATAAAAAAAAAATAGTAGTATTTTCAGTATATAGATAATATAATTAAATATTTCATCCTGCAACCTTGTGGATCATGAGTCTGACATAGAAAAGCTAAATGTCTGCTTTCATCAGATTCTGATGGGAAAATGTTTCAATATATAGGGTTTTATTTAGAGGCCAATTCGGAAACTAGATTCTCTTGTTAAGCACAAGAAAATATATGGATTTTTTTAATCATTTTTGAAAAAAATTTACAAGATTTTCCCTTTATAATTCACATAACAAACGTTATTTTTTTTCCTATCTAAATATATTCCATATTTAGCTAGTTTAGTCGATACCACAAAATTTTCATTACAAAGCAATTAACACATAAAATGTATGTTGGGATTTTACCCACCTCAAGACTCAATTCTTGGGCCCAAAACACAAGCCCAAATCACGCAGGCCAGCCCACACGACAGGAATCAAGAAAACGACACGAATGTGTCACACGACAGGAGTACGAGGTAACGAACGATGTGTAGCTTAAGCGAGAAACGACAAGAACTGAAAGCTACTTCTGTATTCAGTTTAGGGTTTCAAAGTTTACAATCTCGAACCTTCCCTTTCTCTCTCTATACCTCTCGATTCTCTCTCTCTAACCCTTTTCTAGGGTTTGCAGCCTCCGACGTTTCCTGACGGCGCTCCGGTGGCCGCGCGCACCCGCTTCTCCTTTAACAGCCTCATGCAAGACCAAACAGCCTTTTTCCGAGAGGAGATGAAGCCTGGACCTTCGGGAGAGAAGAAGAGGGAACCCAAGCCAGCTGAGCCGCAGATCGTCGTCGAGCCTCAACCTCTGAACCAGGCGAGCATGCAAAGAGTCTACGACGAGCTCTCTCGCCTGAGTGAACCCGGGGGATCCTGGCGCCTGGAGTCTTTCATTTGGACTCGCGAGAGTCCACCTCCGACACCACCACCTGAGGTACGTAGATCTTCTTCTTCTTCTTCTTCTTCTTCTTCAAAGGTTCTGGGTTTCTCTATGAACCTTTAGAGAATTAGGGTTAGCTTTAAGGCTTCGCGAACCCATGCGAAAACTTCTGGAATGTCTTTGTAGAAACTTTCTCTAGGGTTTTTATCTGCAGGTTCCCCGATTCAGTTATTCTTTAGCCAAATTACATTGACCATAAGCTTAGGAGCTAGGCTAGTAATGCAGGCTCGGTTAACTAAATTTTCCCCCAATCTTATTCTGCTTTCTTTTTTTGTGTTTCAGTTCTGGGAAGAGTATTCAAACTCTTCCTCCCCGGAGTGATGACGTGGCTGGTGGAGCTCACCATGGAACAACAATATAAAAGTGAATCAATCATAAGGCCCAACCTCCCATCGAGCAATTCTTGACATTTATGGAGCGAGTGCGTCGAGTGGCGTCCACACAGATCGTAACTTCGAGAGTGTACAACATACAAAATTGAGGCTCGAGACAATATTTACGCACGTCGTCAGTCCCGATTTCGACTAGAAGACTAAAGTGTTGTTTAAGTATGTTTCGATCACTTTTTAATATTGCATGCATTTTCATGTCGTTTTTTACTTTCAGCCATTTTGCTTCGAAGCTTTTAGTCTTGATAACTTAAGCCCGTCTTTGATGATTTGTAATCCGGTTTTATGCAATTGAGACATATCCTCCTCAGGGCTGTGCCTGAGATTTCCGGGGCCCTAGGCGAGGAGAATATTTGACACCCCCTACTGTAATTGCAAAATTCAATTTTGATACAAAAATATATACAATTTTATATAATAAATAAATTCTGATTCAAATAAGACGCGTCTAGCAGTTTTAGAACAAAAGCACTAATCGACTATGCATAATTGAGTTTCTCGACCATGTCTTTTTTTATAGACAATGTAGCTAAACCACTCAACCTAACTTGGGGCATGGTTGATCGAAGATATAAGACTTGATCAATGTTAACTTCGGGAAACTTATTTCTACACCTGCAACTGTGACTGGTATGGTTAGTTTAAATCGGTAGGCAATCCAAGCATTTGGATAACTACAATCCAATTCTTGTATGTAATTCAAAACATCGATTGCCCTCTTCCTGACGGTGGGCGCGTTCACACAAATAGGGTTTCTAATTCCTTTAAGAGATCATCCGTGTCAATAACTGAAACTTTATTGTGCTCCATTGCCTTTGTCATGTTGGTGCATAAACTCTTCAAATTATATTTATCTGCGGCTTTTAGTTTCTTCAAATTAAGTAAAAACCCAAATTGTTGAAATATGAAATTTGAGTGAGGACTGTCGTGAGGAATAGTCAAGGGAATTTCGGATTATGGGAATTTGGGTTAGGAATTATGTCAAATCATTTTGGGTTCGGAATAGAGAACAAATATTTTTAAGATTAAGGGAATAAATGACAGTGCGGAAAATTATACGGTAAAGTGAGAATACGGGGCCCTAATTAATTTGGGAATTGGGGCCCAAATGTTGAAGTTAAATTATTTTAATTAAAAAATTAGGGGCCCTAAATAATTTGGGAATTACGAGTCCACATATTAAAGTTGAGTGATTTTGATTATATTTTTTTGGGGTCTCTAAATTTAATTTAAGTGATTTTAATAAATAAAAAATTAATTTAAGTGATTTTGGGGCCCTTAAATTTGATTTTTGGGGGCCCCTAAATATAATTTTTTTTTACTAAAGGCGCGCGCCTAGTCCGCCTCCCCTCAGGCACGGCTTTGATCCTCCTTCATCTCGATCGAGCTCTTAGTTCAAAATTTGTTAAGGTCGGATCCGGTTAGATCCCTCTTAACACTATGAAAGCCCTGAAGGTCGACGAATGGAGACCATGAAGCGGATCCCCGAACGTGAATGAGACCCGACAAGGAGAGTCGACGACACCAAGACCCGACGAGGAGAGTCGACGACACCAAGACCCGATGAGGAGAGTCGAGGAGACTCTGGCGTGACGAGAGGTACTGACAGTGTTGACATTGACTGATGGGATAAGCATTTAATGCTTGAGGCCTCGATGGGACAAGCACTAAATGCTTGAGCATGCCGCGATGGGACGAGCATTTAATGCGGCCACCTCGGAAGTAACCCAGTGGGCTCGAACCACGCGAAAGGGGATGCACCAAGCTTTTGCCAGACATATGGGGGAACGAGCCGATGGGACTCCGATGGAAGCGGGAAAATTGGCCTATAAAAGGAGAGGAAAACCTATGTAATGAAGGAGAGATTCTTTGGAAGACAAGGGAGAGATATAGAGGTTTTAAGGCAGGAGAGAAGGATCAATACTGGTAAACTGATTAGCTACAATACTATCAACACCAAACCGTCATCTTTTCTTAGCTAATAAACGGAAGAAACCGAGCTCTTTATTTAAGAACGAGAGTGATCTTGTGATTGTTGAGTGCACCAAACGCCTTCAACAAAATTCAAATTTGGTGCTCGAAACTTAAAATTCATAAATAAAATAAATTGATGTTTGCAAAAAAATTTGATCGAGTATTTGTGCGTAAATCAATCGCTTGTAAATCGATTGTGATTCATTAATATCCGCGGCATCACTCAACAATCACACGTAACAAAAATAAATAACTTATAACTCACAAGGCTCGGTTCATTTTCATATCCCATAACCGACTCTGCTCAAACGCGTTGTTCATCATCAATCTTCATATACAACAACACTATCATCATTAATATTTCGGGCAATCAAAAGTCAACTACTAACGTGTCAATATAGCAATAGTTCTCCTCAGATTGAAGTTGACCTTACACCACAAAAAAAAAAAAATATATATATATATATATATATATAACTCACAAGTTAAACATAGTCAACGACTCCATTCAATACAAACAGTTAAACCAATAAATCAAAATATTTTAGGAGAAAAATTGATACGAAAGCCCCGTCCGATCCAATTTTGTTAAAAAAAGAAAAAGAAAACGGGTTTTTTTGTTTATTAAAATATAGAATCGGGGTCATGCCATGACTTTCAACAACCAAGTAGGTCATATTTAATGTAAAAAATTTGAGTTTTTTCTAATAAAAATAATTGATTTCAAAATATCAATTCAAAAACCAAAAAAAAAAAAATTGTTTTCCGATCACAGCCTGAGCCTGGCATGGTTCTCAATTCTTTTCAAAACCGGAAACTTTCATATTTTGAAAGGCCTAAAAGATCTTTTCCAAATTAAAAAAAAAAAATCTCAAAAAACGGAATCCGGATTTCACCCCTACTAAATACAACATAACATAATGAATAATAAATCTAGCTAGTAGTCAATGAGAACACAAGACCCAGTCATTCCACAACCCTTACGGCTCAAACGCCACATCATCATTATGATATTGGGTTGTCAAAAACTGCACAGATACTCGTGGACATCCAAAGACTTTTTAACCCATAAATAAACTAATTCGTTGACCTTTTCTTCACTAAAAAGTTTTAACGGCATTAGTACTCACTTTTTTAACTTTTGCAATGACATGAATTTAAGCTTTTTATATGGAAATAAAAAATAAGTACTTGATAATAAGCATTGAGAACTTCAACCGTGAAAAGAAAAATTCAATAATACTAGTTATGCCGCTATAATAATGCTATTAAGCCTTGACGAAATAAAAAGCTAATCAAAGTCAAACACAGTCACCAAATCCATTTAATAAAAGCAGTTAAACTAACTGCCTTGTTATCTCACAAGTGTCACGGAGTGCCTACTTCACCCACACAACACAACCATTTCATCTCCCGCCAACCAAATATATATAATTATATATATATATATAAATGATATCCCAAATGCTCTCACAAACAGCCTCACACACACACAGAAAAGAGTTAAGAGTTAGACTGTAAGAGTAAGAGCTACTTTAGAGAACCTCCCTTATACACCTGCGTATTAGGGTTTCGTGTTATCTTAAGTGCGATGGCTCCTTGTCCGTCGACGGTGATGGCCGAGAGAGTGTCGTGGTACTGCGCACTGCTTTTGGCGCTCTTGCTGGTCCTGGACTGCTGCGAGTCGGGCCAAGGAGAGTTTGCAGCGAGAGAGAGGCGAGACGACGCCGTCGGACGCATGAGCATCGGAAACCGCAGGCCGTGTGACGAGATATATGTGGTTCGCGAGGGCGAGACGCTGCAGACGATCGCAGAGCGGTGCGGGGACCCTTATATTGTGGAAGAGAACCCTCACATCCATGATCCTGATGACGTGTTTCCGGGATTAGTCATCAAGATCAACCCGTTTAGAGGAAGTAATTACAATTAGAAGTTTGCTCTTTTTTGTATTTTTTTTTTTTGTTGCCTTGATTCTCAAGCAAGCTCTATGAAGCTTGACCTTTGGGTGTTTATGGCGTTTCTCTAGCTTTGTTCACCGATATTCATGAAATGTAATCATCCATATATGACTATAATTTATTCCTATATACTCAGAAGTGAGTTTCTTAATCAAGCTGTCTGAAACTTCATAATTTTCTCTCTTTTATTTCACCTCAAGGAACTCAATTTTGGCATTATTTTGCAATTTCTTTCTAATATATTCAAATATTTTTCTAGCTCAATAAGCTACATAATGTAAATTTGTGGGGCGACACAAAACACGAAGGTATAAGGGGTGAAAACCCGGAGTTTTGGGCTTTCCAAAATAAGTTGGGCCCCAGTTCCGGTTTCGAGAAAAGCCAAGATTTCAAAACTAAAAACCATTTTTTTATATGTAATTAACAAAAAGTAAAAATAAAAAATAAAAATCTTACTCCGAATTTGAAATTGTAAAAATCTATAATAAACTTGCAATAACACAAACAATAACATACAACTAATATAAAACTTTAAAGATCGAAACCAGAAACCGTGTTGGGACGGCTAAAATTTCTATGCCGGCCCTCAAGACCGGCACTGACTCAAGGATAAAATCATGGATTCAGATATTTTTGGTAGACAAGTTTGCTAAGAAAAGTAATAATTGAGAATGGGTTTCCTCAATGATGCATTTATGTTGCCAAGTAGTTACGAGACCAATAATATTCTCAGATCCTTCTCTGAGCTGCTTACTCTGTCCTTCTATCTTTTAACTATAAATTAACAACAACTATATATTGATCTATTCTAGGCCACAAAAAGCTTCCTATAATATCACCCATATAAAATAACAATTATGTATACACATAGAACAAAAAACAAATATATATACGTTGACAAATTTTGAAGATACCCTTTTTTGATTGACCAATAATTATGAATATCATGTGTTTGGTGGTATGAGAACCTCGGGATTTCGCTATCGGGACGGCATACTCTCAATTTTTTTTTTCTCAAAGATTAAAGATTAAAAGTTAAATGAGTGTTGGGTTCTTGATTTTCATCAAGAATTAACAATTAATTGAAGATAAAACTTTAAACAATTAAGACGTAACGAGAGAAAAGAGAAAAACTTGAATATTGAATATTGGGCAAAAATACACAACGTTTGTTGAATGTAAAATTCGTTGGTCCTTCCGTTAGGGATGTTAAATTCTACTGATGTGACATCGTTAAACTGCCAAATGGACTACCAACTTGTTATATTAATTACATAACTTAATTAATAAGAATAAATTAAATCAGATTTTAATTATGATTCAAAAAAACAAATTAATACTTTAAATTAAATAAATAATTTTTACTCCCCCTAAAAATCTAACAGACTCTTCGTCGAACATGACTAAAATTTTGAAAAACGACGGATTATTAGACACGACTAAAATTTGCAAAGATTACATAACGACAGTTTATTAGAAACGACTAAAATTTTGGAAAAACGACCGATTATTAAAAACAACTGTAATTTAAAAAACGACGTAGTAAAGATGTGAATAATATTGAAGCACGAGTTTAAAAATAGGAACTACGCGTTAAATAAGTATTGCTCGTTAATTTAAAGTTTTAATTTATTTTTTGAATCATAATTAAAATATGATTTAATTTATTCTTATTAATTAGGTTATGTAATTAATATTACAAGTTGGCAGTCCATTTGGCAGTTTAACAATGCCACATCAGCAGAATTTAACATCCCTAACGGAAGGACCAACGGATTTTACATTCAACAAACGTTGTGTATTTTTGCCCACACTTTGAAAGGTTGGGGACCTAAAACCCCTATTGATCAAAAGTTGTGCATTATTGCCGCAATTAACCTTTTTTTTCCAGTGATCATGCATGGCTATAAAGTTAAATATATATATATATATATATATATATATATATATATATATATATATATATATATATGACTTTTGTTTAAGTTAGACAAACCCCAACGTAACGCCAAAACAATAAAATGGTGTGTGGATGACACCCAATAGAACTGCATTTTTTGCACTAAAATGATGCAATATGCAAATTCCAAATAGTACCCCATCAAATTTGATGGGGTATTGTAGAGAACGGCAAAACAGTTTTAATAATATTTTTTTATTTTTTATTTATATATTTGTATATGTAATATTAAGATATATGTAATAGTATGTGTAATTAATATGTGTATGTATAATAATATTTATACATTTTTATTTTCAATTGATATTAACTTACAAATTTATTAAAACGTAATATAAATAGATGAAAAATAAACATAACAAAGTTTAATTAAAGCATTAAAAACTTAATAAACATAGATTATAAAGATTTATTAAAACTTTTAAATAATAAATATTTATCAAAATTATTAGATAGTAAAAAGAATCTTTAATTTAATCATATAATAATAAAAAATATTCTTTTTAGTGTAAAATGTAGTGTTGTGGTTAAGTTAAAAAAAATAAAAAAATAGTGCTAAAATCACACTAAAATGGTGTTATGGTTGTGATTGCTCTTAGACCGTTGATGCTCCAATGTATAAGATTGCTTTTTTGAACAGAATAATTTACGATATGATAAATATTTGGGCCCAAAATTTTATTAATGTGTTAAATTTTAACACATAAATAAATTTTAAATAGGATTTAGTAAATATTTCTGCAATTATTTAACTTGAAAAGTCCGACAAAAATCTACAAATGCAGCTCAATAAGACGAAATAGTTATTGTCAAAATGTTATTAAATTGTACACAATTTCCCTATATTCTTTTAATTGTAGTTCATTTTAAGCTATAGTTAATCAAACTAAATATAATTACGAAGTAAATAGAACTTTTAAACCTACCATTTCTCTCAGCATAATAATGTTATCTAGAAAGTAAATACTACTAATCAAAATTAAGGCTGAAACCGCGACAGAGTACACAATCTATTATTTCGTTTCTTTATCGTGTCCCAAATTTTAAGGCTTTCAAAAATCAGGTAATTATTGCCCTCGAAAAATGCCAAAAAAAAAAAGAAAGAAAAAAAGGGCTCTATACCCATATAGTCAAACTAGAAAAATTATTTTGCAAAATAGCCAATCTTTTGATTAATATTGCCAAATAGCCAATCAACCACATTAATAAATCATGAAAGATCGTATTACCCTTGTATTAACGTGTATTAACTATAGGGGCAAATAGCCAAATAGCCAAACTTCAAACACTAATTAGCCAAATAGCCAATGTTTTAATTAATATTGCCAAATAGCCAATTAACCACGTTAATAAATCACGAAAGACCAGATTACCCTTGTATTAACGTGGTTAATTTGTTTAAAAATAAATAATTATTTTAAAAAAAAAAATTAAATTTTTTGTTAAAATTTTAATCACGATTTTTTATTTTTAAACAAATTAACTTCGTTAATACACGTTAAAAGGGTATTATAGGTATAAAATATGTTATTATACAAGTAAATATTCTTATTTTTAAGAAAAATTAACTTAGTTAATACACGTTAATAAACGTTAATACACGTTAATATGTTAAAAGGGTATTATAGGTATAAAATATGTTATTAAATAACCATTTGGCTATTTTGCAAAGAAAAAGGAAAGGTTTGTTATTTGGCTAATCAAACTTTCAATTTGGCTATCCCATGCAATATCTATTAACTATATTAACGTGTATTAACTAAGTTAATTTGTTTAAAAATAAATTAATTTTTTGTTAAAATTTTAATCACGATTTTTTATTTTTAAACAAATTAACTCAGTTAATACACGTTAATATAGATTTTCTGTAAACAAGTAAATGTTCTTATTTTTAAGAAAAATTAACTTTGTTAATACAAGTTAATATGTTAAAAGGGTATTATAGGTATAAAATATGTTATTAAATAGCCACCTCATCAATTTGGCTATTTTGCAAAGAAAAATGGAAGGTTTGCTATTTGGCTAATCAAACGTTTCAATTTAGCTATTAAGAGCCATGAACCCGGGGGAAAATTGGAGGTACCTGGGGGCTGGGAGCTAGCGTACAGTAATCATATTGGAAGGTTTAAACTTTTTTTTATTATTATTTTTAATCATACTTATGAAGTCACGCATTATTTAGTCGTTTTGAGATTTGTATCCGGGTCCTTTCATTGCTGGTCTTGGCAAAAAATCGGATGGGATCATATCAGATTCGCCTTTTTTTTAATATAAAAAATTGAGGAACCCCAATTGGAAACTGGTCCCACAACCGGAATTTTTTTAATATAAGATTTATAAGTTGATTCTCACTCTCAGTATTCAATTTCGCCAACCCAAATTGTTTACCTTCAAGGCTTCAAGTAAGTTGGCGATCCATTATCAACTTTAATGACTTTTACCTATAGGCCTTTAGGTATATGGGCTTCATATACTTGTGTTCTTATGTGTAGGCCTATAAAATGTCTATAGTCCACCAATATTGCAAATTTTCTTTGAACTCTTAAGCATACCACCACGGCGACTCGGTTTATTTGTTAATACGCTAACCATTCACCGGACGAAGATTTTTGTAACGTGAGAAACGCTTCGATTTTATTATAAACTTTTTTTTTTAATATAGACAAACTTCGTTCTTACTTTTGTGAAATGGAAATTCACTTATTTAATTAATAATAAACCTATGAAATGTCCAAAAATCACTTAAGATTTATGAGAATTGCTCATACTTTTAAATAATTCATTCATATCAATTTTTAAACTTTTTTAGACCATATTAACCCTAATATTGATTATATTTATTTATTTTCGTAATTAATTATTTATAATATATTATAATTTTCAAAATTAAATTAGCCTAAAATTATGGTTGAAAACTTCCCTTATTAATTAGGTTTTCATTTAATTTTATTAATTTGACCCAAAAATCTTTTTCATTTATTAAAAATTCTCTCTCTCTCTCTCTCTCTCTCTCTCTCTCTCTCTCTCTCTCTCTCTCTCTCTCTCTCTCTCTCTCGGATCTGGGTTTCGGCAAGAGGAAAGACGCTGAAAATGCTGGCGGGAGAGATGAACGCACCGATCTGGAGTGCACGTCGTGGCTGGGTGTCGCCGGAAGGTCGCCGGAGAGATGAACGCACCGATCTGGAGTGCACGTCGTGGCTGGGTGTCGCTGGAAGGTCGCCTGAGTTGCGAGAGAGGGAGTTATTCGCAGCAGAGAAGTCGCGGGCTGTTGAACGTCGCAGGAGAGAGTCGCTCATGGAGGAACGACGAAATCGCGTAGATCTGAGATGACGCTAGAGGTGCGGGATTCGAGCAGAAGCTTTGATGCCGGAGATCTGGGCAGTCGGAGAGTCGCCGGAGAGATGCGACGGGTGAAAGACGAAGCTGAGTTGCTTTGCCAGAGAAGAGATGCGCATCGATGAAGGAGGCACTGGTCGGCGCCTCTCCTCCTCCGTCACGCCTCGTTTGTATAGCTATAAACTGTAAATTTATTCACAGTTTTTTTCGTAAATATATTTACAGCTCAACAGGTTCAACATTTTAATAAAATGTTGTAAATATATTTATAGTTTTTTAAATATACGTCAATATACTCATCAACAATTACGTTTCGTGTGAGATCCTTGGGTTATTGTGTGTTTAATTCCTTTTTAGCCTTTGATTTATGTACATGGATGAGACGATGAATAGTAAATATAGTTACGTAAAAATACAGAATCGTAAATATAATTACATATTCGTAAAAATGCAGAGAGATAATTTGAAATTTTGTTTTTAAAATACTGATTAATAGGGGAGAAAAATTCAAAATTAATATTGATTATAGGGACCAAAAAAAAAAGATTTGTAACAAACGTTAAAATAGGGAAGAATAATTCGAGTAATAATTGTTTAATCGTAAAAATGGGAAATATTTATTTTAATTTATTTAATTTGCTACATTTAAGGAAAAAAATTTATTTTTAAATTTTAATTAAAAAAACTAAATTAAGATTAATCGTGGGTTAATTGAAATGGCATATTAGTCCATATTTCAATTCGGTGGTGGTCATGATTACCATAATTAAAAATGAAATTTTTTTCAAACCTTGAGCCACAAATAGACATTTTTCCCCTATACCTAATCCCCAAAATGTATGGGATTTACCCACCCGACCGGAAAAAAAAAATTTATTTGCCAAAACCCGGATACGGATATATCCGGGTCCGGGAAAAAAAATCCCGGATATATCCGGATCCGGGATTTATTTATTTATTTATTTTAATTGTGTTATTTATTGTTTAGTCCCTCGTTTCGTTTAGTTGTTCAAATCTAACATTTTGGTACTTAAGTTCGGTTTTGAAAAAAATAATTTTTTAAAATTTTAAATTATTTTAAGTGTTTTAAATATTTAAAAAATAATTATGAAATAAATAAAACATACAACAACAAAAGAAAGTAAATATGCGTTTTTATTCAACAAACTCGAAGGTCGGATAAGGGAAAGTACAACTACAACCAAATTTCGAACGGCAAACGAAGTTACAAATTGAAAGTACAATAAGAAAACGAACAATTGAAAACGAATTACATTTGAATCTGTGAAAAGTAATTCGCCATTTCTCGGTCGAACATATCGTTTTCTTGTTGTCGCTTGTTGGCCATAATCCAATCTCTCGAAAGCATAAGGATCTCGACCATCAATGATTTTGTAGACTTGCGGCGAGGCTCTAACATCCTTCCGGTCATTGAGAATGCCGCTTCCGATGATACCGTTGAGACCGGGATTGTGAGAATGTCACGAGCCAACAAGGATAAAACCGGATACTCCGATCGATTTGTGTGCCACCATTGAAGAATGTCGAGGCCTTCGTTAGGGCACGGTGTCGGAGGAAGGTTGCAGAATCGGGCGTACTCATCGACGGTGTTGCGCCGTTGACGTCGACCAAGAACTCGAGATCCCAAACCGCCACCTCCTTGTGAACCCGGTGAAGAAGTCGACGTATTGCCGCGCCCAATAGCCGTAAGGTTGTAGAATAAACGGTGATTGTACACGTATGGTGATTGTGAACCACCGGCCCCGCGTCCGCCCTATATTGAACCAAAAATATTAAGGTTTAGAGTAATGTTAGGAAATTAAAATAATTAATCTTAAGAAATAAAGTTAAAAAAACTACCTGAGTTTGTTGTTGTTGTTGATTCGTTTCCTCCAGCTGATCTTCAATGTCGTTATATTTTTGCTCGTACTCTTGATAAAGAGCCTTCATCTTCTGATCCGCATCGAAGTAATTGAACGTCATATAGGGCTCCCCCGTGAGGGCTTGCATGGCATTTAAGACCTCCTGCAGCTTTGAAAGCTTAAGTGTCGGATCCACGATTACAGCGGCGCAATATAGAAATGTGAGCTTGTCAGGACTCCAATAATACTCGAACTTTGCAATCATCGGGGTTACAACATCGGTAAATAAAGCATTACGTTTTGCGGTTTCAAAATGACAAAGTATATCGAAAATAGCGGGCAAAGCTCTCTGAGACGTGGGTGAGTAAACATGAGATAAATCAATAGTAATTTGATTAAAAAGGTGTAGAAAATCCTGGAATTGAATGGCTTTTAGCCAATTGTCCGGAGTGATTTCTTCGCGGTCGTCTTGCTCGAGGCTGTTGATCCAGTTCGTAAGAAGCTCCTTGTATGGTAAGACAGCATCCAACATCATGTAGGTCGAGTTCCAGCGGATCGCCATATCCGGTTGAAACGTTCTTACCTGGTAACGGTGAGCCCTGCAATAATCTTCCCAAGAAACTGTACGCATAGTAGATGCTCGTATATACAAAATAATGTCCCTAATTTTGGCGATACTATCTGAAATAACGCGAAGACCGGATTGAACTATCAAGTTTAATATGACATGCACACCTTTGATGAAAACAATCGTCCCTAAAATTGGTCAAACTTTCCTTCATTATTTTTACGGGATTGGCGTGGGCACTTGCGTTATCTAACGTAATGGAAACTACTCTATCCTTAAGGTTCCAATCCGACAAAACTTCTAGTATCACCTCGGCTAGGTTTACGGATGTGTGCCTAACCCTCATCGGCCTAAAACCTATGATACGCTTTTCCATTTTCCAATTATCGTTGATAAAATGAGCTACGACCGTAATATAATCATCATTAGCATGGCCTTTCCAACAATCCGACGTTAAAGACACTTAGTAAGAAGATTGTTGGAACATTTCTTGTAAAGCGGCCCTTTGCTGGTTATAAAATTTGATAATTGTCTCGTGGGTTATATAATACGAGATTTCCCTATAGTTTATCGGCGCCACCTTCATCATCATTTCGTTAAAACCTTCTCCCCGGGCGCCGATATAGGCAAACCATCGCGTACAACCCACTGAGCAATATACATTCTATATAGATCATCGGGTAAGCGACTTACCTCCTCCGCCCGCTTTTTCTTCAAGCAAGTCTTGACGTGGTTTTCTAGGCGGCTGTTGCCGTCGTTCTTCGGATGGGCCCTAAATTCCTCATTGCAGTGTCGGCAAATCCCCCACCTATCTTCCAAGCCGGTTTCGTAGTTGTATCTGTAGTCGGGTTTGAAGTCGTGCTGCCAAACCGCTCCCGTTAATTTCTTTCGCTTCCTCGTCGGCGGATGGGGGGGCCGACCGCGCTCACCCGGAACTAAGGGTTGTTGGGCACGTCCACGTCCACGTCTAGCTGGCGGTGGCGGCGTTGGTAGAACTTCGTCCTCCTCGCCTTGGTCTTGAACGTAGTTCGGGTCCTCCGTATCATCATCATCATCATCATCATCATCATCCTCGGCATCAGGGTCGTTGGATTGGTTCCTCGACCTCGCTTCCTAAAAAACATAGGAATATTACAAGAGTTTAATATTAATTTATATATTACAAGGAATATTACAATTACATTTTTTAAAATTTAATATTAATCATATAAATTTAATTAAATTTGATATAGTTAAATAAAAAAGTTAACGAAATTAAAAATGGTATTTTCTATGTGTGGAAATAATTATCAAGCTCTTTTGGACGGAACTCCCCGAGGTTCCACGGCCAGATCGACTGGAAAGGATGCTATGATCTCGCTTTAGGCCCAAGCTTTTCTAGACAGAACTCCCCGAGGTTCCCAGGCTAGCTTGGAGGAGATTGCAAAGCAAACCTTATTTAAAAACCAATCTTTCTAAGACACCATAATCCGTAAAAACTTTATAATTATCACCACACATAAAAAATACCATTTTTAATTTTTAACTAACAAAAAATCTCAAGAAATTCGTTTCTGATGTGGAAGATCAGTCGGAACCGCAACCACAGAGCATACTAAGACTTTCAAGAGACGTGGCAAATTAAATAATTAAACTAAAATAATTAAACTAAATTATTAGTTTTTAACTTATTTAAGTAACCATTTAAAGTTTAATTAAACTAATATGATTAAATGATTATTAAATCTCAAGAAATTCGTTTCTGATGTGGAAGATCAGTCGGAACCGCAACCACAGAGCATACTAAGACTTTCAAGAGACGTGACAAATTAATTAATTAAACTAAATAATTAAACTAAATTATTAGTTATTAATTATTAAGTAACTTACTAACTTATTAGTAATTGAGTATATGACTAATGACTTTTTATTAAATATTAAGTAAGTAACTATTTTAATTATTATTTAATTAATTAACTACTTAAATTAAACGTACCTCGGCGTCGTCGGGGGAAACATATTGTTGTTGACGATGTTGTTGGACTTGTTGATGAGCTTGGTATTGTTCCTCGTTGCTAAGGCTGTGCCATTCCGGAATATAGGGACCTTGATAATTAAGTAAGTTAGTAAAAGCACCGACGTTACCTTGAGAAAATAATAATTGTTGGTTCGGCCCGACGCCACCGGTACCATATTGAGCATGAACCGGTAACGGTTGGCTAGAAGAACCGGGAACATTGTGTTGATTCATAACTCCGACATTATAGTTATGTTGACTAAAAGCCGTCCCGCTATTAATCGACCGCGGCGACGGAATAGTGGACCGTCCTTTTCCTCGGACATCGGGACGTCTGCGAGAACGGTTGTTGCCACTCGACATATTAACGACAAATTAAACTAATAATAACAAATAAATAAACTAAATTAATAATAACAACAACTAAATTACTAATAATAACAACTAAAATAAACAAAAACACTAATAATAACAACTAAATAAACTAAATTAATAACAACTAAAATACCTAAACAATATATTAAACTAAAAATAGAGAGTATTTATATAATTATAAAGTAGCTAAACTATAGAGTAAATTCGGAAATATGAGAGCTTGAGAGAGTTTGGGAGAATTAGAGATGAAGAGAAGAAGTTGTGTGAAAAAAATGAGGTTGAAGTGGTGTATTTATAGGGGAAAATGTGAAGGAATTCGAGTAAAGTGGTGTTTTTCGAGGTCCAACGGCTATTTCAGGGACCTGACAACAATTTTACCGTTGCCTCCCCAACGGCTCTATTCTCTCGCCACGTGTCCAGGTACTTTCGCCGAAAAGCCAACGGCTCTTTAATCTGAGCCGTTGGATCGACGATCCAACGGCTCAGATTAAAGAGCCGTTGGTTTTTTTTTTTTTTTAAATCCCGGATATTCTTTTATCCGGGTTTTGTGTTTCCCGGATACCGAAATATCCGGTTCCGGAAAAACCCGGATCCGGATATTTCGGTATCCGGATTTTTTATTATTTTTTTGCGAATCCGGGTTTAACCCGGATTCACATTTGGTGGACTGCCTATACCCTTTAATTAACACATGCTTTTTACATGCAATACAATACCCTATAGTCTTTAGAAGTATTTTAGGTTCTTATTGTTTAAAAACAAGATATAACTGTTCGTCGTTGCATAAAATAGATAAAAATGTCATTTCCAAGAGTCACTGATCTTTTTTTATATTTAATGGCTTGATTACCAAATAGTTCTGTCTTCACATGATGCTTCTGCTCTGCATAGTTAATTGACAAAGGGTTGCAAGTGTCTCGGGACAGTTTTATATAGAATGCGTTGCCACTTGCCAATAAATAATTTACAACGTCTAGCCAAATTATATATGTATGTCATGTGTTCCATCTTATATATACAAAATAATTTCTTTACGATAGACTGCGGTTAAAGTACCTAATGGTTCAAAAAATTGAATTACCTAAGGGCAACTCCAACGCCAACTGCATTTTGGTGTGAAAATTACACCATTTTGGTGTAATTTTAGCAACATTTTTCTTTCCAAACTCAACCACAACACCAAATTTCACACCAAAAAGAATATTCTATATTACTATATTATTAATTTAAAGATTCTTTATATTATTTAATAGTTTTAATAAATATTTATTATTCAATTAATTAGTTAATTGTTAATTAACTAATAAATCATTTAACAAATAATTAATTAAAAATAAAATAAATAACTAAATTGAAAAACTATTTGAAATTCAAATAAATATTACATTACTTAAAAAACATATTACATTACCTAAAACACATACACATAAGATAAATTACATTGTACTAACTCTATGAATTACCATATTCAGTCCACAAGTGTTCAATTAGGCATTTCGGAGTTCAATATGAGCTTCCCTATCCCTGATTTGTTGCTAACTATAGAAGTCGGTGTTAGAACTATAGAAGTCGGTGTTATAACTATAGAAGTCGGTTTTAGAAACCCCAAAGTCAAATTTTGACTCTAGAGGTTGCTACTACTAAAGTCGGGGTTAATAACATCGATTTCCGGGTTAAAAAACTGACTTTGGACGTCGAATTCGGAGATAATCTACACAACTTTCGTATTTTTGGCATAACTCACTGAATTCTTATCCAAATTTTATAAATAAACTATGGTTCGAAATATAAAAGATAGATCTACAACTTATTAGTTATAATTAAGTTTTATAAAATAAGTAATAAAAAATACGAAATGTACGCCGAAACGGAAACCTGGATATTTGTGTAACAAAAAATATTTTGTGCGAGCTAATTTTCATATACGTGAAGAAATTTTATGAAAAAAACTTAAAACTACGAAGTTGTAGATCTATCTCTTAGATTTCCAACGGTACTTAATTCATAATTTTTTTGATCAAAATAAGAAAGTTATAGCAAAAATACAAATGTTATGCAGATCAACAACGTGCTTAGTATCTGAATTCGGCGTTGCTAACTATAATAGTCGGTGTTAGAACTATAGAAGTCAGTGTTAGCAAGCCGAAAGTCAAATTTCGACTTTAGAGGTTGCTACTACCAAAGTCGGGGTTAATAACATCGATTTCGGGGTTAAAACACCGACTTCGGACGTCGAATTCGGAGATAATCTACACAACTTTCGTATTTTTGGCATAACTCACTCAATTTTTATCCAAATTTTATAAATAAACTATGGTTCGAAATATAAAAGATAGATATACAACTTATTAGTTATAATTAAGTTTTATAAAATAAGTAATAAAAAATACGAAATGTACCCCGAAACGGAAACCTGGATATTTTTGTAATAAAAAATAGTTTGTGCGAGCTAATTTTCATATATGTGAAGACATTTTATGAAAAAACTTAAAACTAAAAAGTTGTAGAGTTATCTTTTAGATTTACAACGGTAGTTCATTCATAAATTTTAGATCAAAACTGAGAAAGCTATAGCAATAATACGAATGTTGTGCAGATTTACAACGTGCTTAGTATCCGAATTCGGCGTTGCTAACTATAGAAGTCGGTTTTAGAACTATAGAAGTCGGTGTTATAAATATAGAAGTCGGTGTTAGCAACCCCAAAGTCAAATTTTGACTTTAAAGGTTGCTACTACCGAAGTCGGGGTTAATAACACCGATTTCGGGGTTAAAACACCAATTTTGGACGTCGAATTTGGAGATAATCTACACAACTTTCGTATGTTTGGCATAACTCATTCAATTATTATCCAAATTTTATAAATAAACTATAATTGAAAAGATAAAAGATAGATTTGCAACTTATTAGTTATAAGTTTTGTAAAATAAGTAATAAAAAAAATATGAAATTTACCCCGAAACGGAAACCTGGATATTTGTGTAACAAAATATATTTTGTGCGAGCTAATTTTCATATATGTGAAGACATGAAAAAACTTAAAACTACAAAGTTGTAGATCTAGCTCTTTGCTTTCCAACGGTAATTCATTCATAAATTTTGGATCAAAATTAAGAAAGTTATAGAAAAAATACGAATGTTGTGCAGATCTACAACGTGCTTTTGGACGTCGAATTCGGTGTTTTAGCAACCCCGAAATCGATGTTAGCAACCTCCCAAGTTAAAATGTGTGTACTTTCTTATTTTGACCAAAATATGATAATAAGTAATTAATTTTCTCTATTAGAATTACCTAATAAAAAATATAGAAATAATAATAAAATAATAACAAAGTACAAATGCAGTTTTGTACAGTGTCACACAAAATATGGTGTGATACTATTCACAAACTGCATTTTGCACCATTTTGGTGTGAAATATGCAGTCCCATTGGGTGTAAAATGGACTGCACTTTGGTGTAATGCCGTCCGGTTGGAGATGGTCTAAGCTCTTTTTTTTTGGCGGGCCCAAACTACATTCTGTTAGCAGCTAATGTTCTCCCGTTAATTTTCAATTTTCACTGTTATATTTTGCCACATTGGATGCCACGTCACCCAACCACGTGGCATTTATTTTTCTTAAGCATTTTTTTTTCAAGCATTACTTTTTTTTTATTATTATCGTTTTTGAGTTGCCTTTTTTACACCGGGCTCGAGTTGATTTCTTTAGATTTGTTTTTGAGTTGACTCTTACACTGGGCTCGGGTTGAATATACTCAGTTTATATGGGTTTTGGGTTGCCTTTTATACTTTTATTTTCCTTTTAAATATATACAGCTTATATATAGTTGTATTGTATAAAGTTTATACAGTTTATATTTATTGTATATATAAAGTATAAATATATACAGTTTATATATATATATTTATTGTATATATTATATATACAGTTTATAACAATTATAAAGTATAAATACATTCAGTTTATATATATGTATTGTATAAATATATACAATTTATATATTTATAAAATTGTAGATAAAATTGTAGATATATATAAACTTACTCTCTCAGATCTGTCGTCGTCCCTCTAGCCGCCGGAGTGTTGCCGTCGATCCGACGTCGGTCAGGCTTCCTCCTTGGGCGCGAAATTGTGGGCTTCGGTGCGGTGCTTCATGGCGGTGTAGTCAGTGGAGCTCGATCGACGGCGAAACTCCGGCGGACAAATCTCGAGCCCAGTGTAAAAAAGTCAACCAAACCCGCCCCAAAAGCCAACCCGAGCCCGGTATAAAAAATTCAACCGAACCCTGCTCAAAAGCCAACCCGAGCCCGGTGTAAAAAAGTCAACCAAAAAACCGATCTAAAGAAGTCACCCGAGCCCGGTATAAAAAAAGCAACCCAAACCCGATATAGAAAAAAAAGTAATACTTAAGAGAGAAAAAAAATGCATAAGAAATAATAAAAAAAATGCCACGTGGCAGTCAAATACCACGTGGCGTGGCTGGTGACATGGCGGTCAATATTGTGAAATTTAGCAGTGAAAATAAAAAATTAACGGAGAGAACATTAGTCACTAACAGAATGTAGTTTGAGCACATTAGTAAAAAAATGGTACATAATTCAAAGTTTTTGAAACATTGGAAGCAATGTTCGAAAATCGAGAACATCTCTACGATCGAATTTTATGGATACACCGATATAATTTTTGTAAGATTTTGAAAATTGTTAACTGATTGTGCCGATTACATTTTATGAATATTAGATAACTCGTGAGTGATGAGAGTACCAAAGAGATTTTGTGAAATGATAGTATTTATAAAGATTTATTATCATTTAATAATAAATTTTGTTGAAATAAAATATAGTTAAATTTAAAGTTTTGATTTTTCCAAATTTTTATATATATAAAATTTTAGATGGGTTTCGACCGAATTTCTAATAAAATTTTAATTTCAATTTTTTCTATTAAAAAAAGTAAAACAAATTATGCAGCTAAGTTGTTCTGTTTGGCTATTGGTCGCCATCGAGAGCCAGGAGAATTCCGGGAGTGTTTTGCGCTTTTATAACATATGAGTATTTTTGCAAAAATATCCCTTATTTTTATATTAAGAAAGATTTTTTAAATTATTTTTCACCAATATTAATTCAAAACTTAGAATCGGGTCTTTTCAACCCAAAATTTTCCCGTCCCAAATAAAATTATAACATGATTTTGCTGGCCAGTCCTAGTTTTCAAAAAAAAAAAAAAAACCAAACAAACAAACAGGTGTTTTCAAACAAAGACCAGAACTGGGGAAGAGTAAAAATCTTGGTTCCCGGTGCTTAAGTAATATCGGGAATGGGTTAATGACGGTAAAAATACTCAAAGTTTTGGTCAAAGAACTCCTCGTGTATTCAAAGTTTAAAAGTTGTGACAAAAGTACCGAAAGTCACATTTAGGGCGTTGACTACTCCATTCTCATAACGCACTTAACTAACTCGTTAACTCTGGTCTCTGGCCACATGGACAAACATGGGCTGTTGAAATAACAATTTTTTGCCACGTGGACGAGCTCACATATGCCTCGTTTATGACAAAACGATGAATTAAACACCTAATTGGGCTCATCCACGTGGCAAAAAATTGTCATGTCAGCAACCCACGTTTGTCCACGTGGCCAAAGTTAACGGGCAGTGGCGGAACCAGGAAATATTCCCGATGGGGGCTAAATTTAAAATTTTGCTAAAAATCATACTTGGAGGGGCTTATATTAAAATTTTAGAGAAAACCGGGGGGGGCTTAGTTAAAATTTTATATGAATTTACACTAAAAAAAATTAAAACTGGGGTATAATAGTACAAAAATAAAAATAGAGGGGGGGACTCAAGCCCCTGTTGCTAACAAGGTGCTTCCGCCTTTGTTAACGGGTAAGTTAACTGCGTTACGAGAACGGAGCGGTCAACGCTCCAAATGCGACTCTGGATACTTTTGCCACCACTTTTAATCTTTGAGTATATGATAGGTTCTTTGACCAAAATTTGGATATTTTTGCCGTTATTAACCCTTAAATAATATTATTGTCGATCTTTCTTTGTTTTTGACCCATACTGGCTCTTGTTTACCCAATGTTTGATACTTTTTCTGAAAATAACCATATATACAAAGTCAAAGAGAAAGCCTAGTCGCTAAGAGTCAAGAGCTTCCCAATCACAATCAATAGCCAGAAATCATCAGTTCACACCAAACAAAATAAAAATAAAAATAATATGCAGGTTGCACAAAGAGATCTCTTCTTCTTTTCCATTGTCTCCTTCTTCGCCGTCTGCTCAATCCTTATACCGGGTATATATATATATATATATATATATATATATATATATATATATACACACACACACACACATACAGGGCAGAACCACATTAGTGGTTACTGAGCTATTGTTCTCTTCAAAGTTCCGATCTTTGACATAAAAGCTGTATATCTTTTATAAACATGTACTGCTTGATCACTGTATATATATATATATATATATATATATATATATATATATATATATATATATATCCTCTGAATCTGAATTATGTAATTTTGTGGTGTAGGGCGAAAAGGGGGTTTGGTCTCGGCTCATCCGAAAGAAGATCTCCTCGACCTCGAGCCGACGAAGCTGTTCGTGTTCGGAGATTCATATTCCGACACAGGCAATAACAAGAAATGGCAAGCGAGTTCATGGAAGTATCCTTACGGAATCACATTCCCCGGAAAACCCAGTGGCCGGTACTCTGACGGTCGTGTCTTGACC
The DNA here is from genome assembly GCA_954871525.1 of Parietaria judaica. Taxonomy (NCBI): domain Eukaryota; kingdom Viridiplantae; phylum Streptophyta; class Magnoliopsida; order Rosales; family Urticaceae; genus Parietaria; species Parietaria judaica. The sequence goes on from OX940864.1 coordinate 15,518,293, forward strand.
GATTTTCTCGGTAAGTTTTAAGTTTTGCATCTCTCTCTGTAAGATAATGTTCTGTGTTGACATAACTAATTGATTATCAATATTTATACCTCAATAAAAATTAACAATCCAGACTGATTAATTCTCAATCATGCCTCTAGTAATATATATATATATATATATATATATATATATATATATATATAAATATAAATTATAGTAAGAGTCACGTTTATCTCTCTGTTACTTATCTTTAGGCTTAGCGAACTGTAACTAACCAAGTTTGGTAACTTACTATAATTAGTATGTTCTTCAGTTAAATTAAATTAATACTTAACCTAATAGCCCGGACTCTTGTATCAATTAAAGATGCTTAAAATGCTTAATCTAATTCTAATTATATATATGTATATATATATGACATTATAGAATGTTTATATAATTAATTTATCTATTAAATATTAATAATATCAATAGTAATAGTTAACTACGAATGATAATCAATATTCAAGTTTTAATAACTTGCGTCTTGCAATTAAGGCGTAGACATATATATTAAATCAGTTGAAAACTGATTGAACTCTTCTAAGCTCTAATTAATTAATGAGCAGAGCAGTTTTAAATTAATTCACTGAGCATTGTTTTGCAGCTAGGTTCATCGGAGTGAGATCTCCGGTTCCATATCAATGGCGAAAGGTTGTGCCGCCGGAAAAGTTGACTCATGGCATGAACTTTGCTCACGGAGGCACCGGCGTGTTTGAAACATTGACCCCCGAAGCGAACATGACGGCTCAAATTAACTTCTTCCAGCAGCTCATCAGCGACTCAGTTTACCGGCCCCTAGACCTTCGCTCCTCCGTTGCCCTCGTCACGGTTGCCGGGAATGACTACGCCGCCTATGCCTCCAGGAATGGCACACAAGAGGTTAGAAACCCAGTTTGGTGCAAACTGCTCGTAATATATGACTATAAACGAGTAGTTGTATTAGTATACTAAAACATAAGTTTTAAGGACAAAATTACCCTTTGATTACTAAAATGTGGTTCAATTCGGAAACGTTTGTCTAGGATTTACCGGCGTTCATCTGCTCCGTGGTGGACCAGCTGTACTTGAACTTGAAGCGAATCCACGAGTTGGGAGTGGAGAAGATTGCAGTGGCGGCTCTTGAACCATTGGGCTGCCTTCCTAGCAGCACCGCTGCCAACGCATTCCAGAAGTGTAACGAAACGCATAATGCACGGATGAACTCGCACAACCTCCTTCTTCAGCAAGCCGTCGCCAAGCTCAACAACGGCACGCAAGACTCGCCTTTCGTCGTCCTTGATCTCTACGAATCTTTCATGTCTGTGCTCAACAACAAGGCCGACCAACCAGGTGATTATACATCCATCTTTATTCCCCATTAATCATTTTAATTATTACTTTTTAGTCAAAAGAAAAACGCAAGAATGGAAAATTTCTTATTGTCTTTGAATCTGAAAAATGTGACATAAGAAAACCTCAACACTTTATAAGGAAAATTTTAGAAGAAAATTATAGTAGTCAACCATAAATAGATGGATTTTCTTATTCTTCAATGGCCATTAGTTTCGACGCGATCGTTTATAGTCGAAATTTGTGACTTGAAATTTATAGTTAAAAACCTTTAAAAATTCTCATGATTTTATTTATCTTGAAATAAAGGATCCTTTTGTGTTCATTTAATTATAGTTTGCTTCTTTTTCTCTCAGCAATGCATGTGTAAGTGTTGATGCTTAGTTACATTAAATATGATCTGCAATTCCGTTTCTATCTAATAGCCTATAAATACTATTTCATCTTTATATTTTAAGCTAAGGCGAGTTTATTAAATTAAAAAAAAAAACATATACAAAATTATGAAAAAAAATTTCTTAAAATGTTACGAAAACGAATAAATATCTCAACATAACACATTGCAAATAATGATTAAATCATGAGCCAAGACAACCAGTGTCCAGGTCAACCTTGAGCACGGGTTGCCTGCGCCCATCAAAGTGATGAGACGGGGATGGCTACACTAGCCATCCCTTTCCACTTTCACAACTACTATTGAATTCCTTGAAGATATTGTGTCATTTTGTATAAGCTTTTAAATAATCAAGTTATGCATTTTATATATTTACAGGAAGCACCAAGTTTGCGAGCCCCCTAAAGCCATGCTGTGTGGGCACAAGCAGCGAGTACCATTGCGGAAGCGTGGACGAAAACGGGCAAAAGATGTACACAATTTGCGAGAATCCCGAGTCTGCCTTCTTTTGGGACACTTCTCATCCCACACAGCAAGGCTGGAAAGCTGTGTACTTAGCTTTGCAAGACTCTCTTCACAAACTTGTTGCAAGGAAAGAGAGAGAATTGGAGATTGAATAATACTCTTGTTAATTAATCTCATTCAGCTTAACATTACAACGAGTTGTGTGCTCTATTATAACATTCTAATTGACATCTCCTAAATGATTTTTGTAACAGATTCCTCAAAACTTGTTTATTAGCCACTTCTTTACTTTTTTTCTTTCTTTCTTGTTTTATATTCATTTAAAACAAATTGTATCAGTAATTATGTTAAAAAAAAATCTTAGCATAAGTAATTAAGTTTATGAGTTAACCTCCTGCCGTAAAATTTCATGTACTATCATAAGATAAGCATGTTTCGTTCTTTTTGACCACCTCGTCTCTTTCTTTGACCACATGATTGATTTATACTTATAGTGCTTTAGTTTTTATACCGTAGAACACGTTTTCAATTGGCTATTATGCGAGAACTTAGTATTCGTTGTCAACTCTTTGAAGTTATCTCATGGTCAAAAAAAGATATGGGTACGAAGTTGAACTTAACCGTAGAGAATTAACAAAAACACTTAATTATTTGTGTCAAAAAATCAGTCAAAAAATCATATCATTAAAAATTTGTTCCACTAATTTTTATTTTGCACATTCATCTCTCATTAAATCATCATACCGTATAGGGGTGAAACCGGGTAGGGTACCTGTTTTTTTAGGTACCCGGTACCCGGAAACCGGGTTTCCGAAAATTGATACCCGGACCCGGTACCCGAAATCCGAGTACCCAAAAATCCGGGTATCTAGTTTTTGATACCTGGATTTACTACCCGATACCCGGTTTTACTACCCATTTTTTTAATTTTAAAAAAAAAGTATATCATCTCAAAAAGAAAATCATACATTCATTGTCTTAAAATTAAAATGCATAAAAAAACATAGTCTTGCGCATCAAGCATAAGTACATCACACGAACCCTAATAAAGTAACCCTAAAAAATTAAAGGAAAATAAATAATTAAAATAAACTGGGTACCCAGTTTTTAAAATTTTAATAACCGGTACCCGTATCCGCTTCTAATCCGGATACGGATACAGATACGGATTCGGATTATTACCCGGTATTATTTGCACCCCTACCGTAGATAAAAGCAATCATTTGAAACAATAGAACAAGAGCACATTCAATAATATATAACACCCAATTCAACAATCCACATAATCAAACATATCAAATAACATTTTATTTTAAAAAACAATCCGTACTGCAGTGAGGTTGTACACTTGAATCGCTACGATCTTCTTTCTCTCGACTCCGGTGAAGACACCTCTACGAGCGACGTTCCTCGAGAATAATAATTACCCAACTATGAATTAAAACCTGATCACTTGCTAAATAATTCCTGAAACTTGACTTAAGGCTAAAAATGAAATTTTAGTTTTCAAAAAAGGCTTTCAAGGCATTTTATAATAAAATCAATACGAAATTAGGATAAAAATTCTGAACAAATTGCCATTATTTTTCATAAATGAACGACTTTCGTGTTTCGATATTTTTCATAAAACTGCTGCAACTGTTCGATATCCTAACTTTTTTAATTCGCCAGAAATACTAGAACACGGTTTCGGGCTAGATCTTAGCATCTTTTCAAATTCAATAAAACATGGGAGTTGTTCATAACAGAGTTTCTAACAACTTCTATTTCTATACAGAGACCCTTATTCTAACTCTATAATTTTTAATAAATTTGTTTAGAAATCATATCTTCAGAATTTTTCGATTTCTCTAAAAAGGGTCAAACAATTAAAAGGTGTGTTTTGAGCGATTTAGAGCTCCAAATTTTGAAATTAAAATATGGAAGTCCTATACTCATAATCTAAGAATGGCTAAAATTTACGGCAAAAAACACTTTGTATTTTTGGAGATAAAAATCGGGAAAAATGAACAAGAAATTTACTACGAAAATTAAATGTCTAAGAATTGAAGACCTTTTAGATGATGGGATGATGAACACAAAATGATTTTCTCTCTTTAAAGATTTCTAGGATTTGGGAGAGATGAATGCTACGTAAAGAGAATGAGATAATATGATGAAACCATTGCCTAACTGAGTTTAAATATAATCCTAATTAACATAATTATCGCAGCATATTTTTTTCTTAATAATTTCACGATACGAAGTCAACAAAAACATAGGGTCAAATCATACGTAGCATGGAATTTCACGACATGAAGTTAACAAAAAAAAAAAAACTTAATTACTTATGTCAAAAAAATTTATATCATTGAATTTTTTTATTTTATTTTAAATATATTAAAAATACTAGCATGTCATTAAATTTTTATAGCATGTATATATATAATTTTTTTTCTGTAAAATTCCTACATATACAAAAGAAATCCGTGGAAATAATATGCCATTTGATATGAAAAACACTTTGTCGTTTGTCCAATGATCAACGATTCAAAGTCATTAAAAGCTGAGTCAAACTTAATTAAGAAGTAGCTCTATATTGGCTTCTGTGTATGAAAGCAGAACTCAGACTACTGTTTCTGTTTGCTTACTCATCATAAAGGCACTCTTTTTTTTTTTTTTTTAAAGCAATTTGATTTCATTCAATCAAAAAAGTTGAGGGGAAAAATCCCTCAACACCGTTGCTACAAGCCACTCCGGGCAATAAGGACACATAAGGTCCGAAACAAGAGAAGAACGACGCCTCTTTGCCAAAGCATTGGCCACCTCGTTACATTCTCGTGGAACCCAAGTCCACTCTCCGGTCCCGCCTAGCTCTCGGCCGAGCTCCCGTACCTTCGCAATAATCGGGCCTTGCAAGCCCAACGAGTCTCGTGCCTTCGTGAGGAGGGAGGCCCGCAAGCAATCCGTCTCGGCATACTCGATCTTCCACCCCCGTTCGCGGGCAAAGAGAAGCCCCCGTCGCATCGCAATGCACTCTCCGGTGAGTGCCGAGTCGACATGGTCGACTAAGGAAGCAATGACTCCCATGACTCGACCTTGGTGGTCTCGGACAACCGCTCCCACCGCTGCCCGTCTCGTCTCCCCGTCCCAAGCCGCGTCTACGTTGAGCTTGAGGCTCCCCGCAGCCGGCCCGGACCAAACCTTCGGAACCTCCTCCCTCGGCGACCGGTGTTTTTCCGTCGTGTGCGCACACCGCTTGAAACTTGTGAACCATCCGTCGACTTCTTCCACCCAAGTCTCTGAAGCCCGTACGCGATGCTCAAAGAGGCGAAGGTTGCGGTCGGACCACGCCGCCCAAATTAGCCCACAAAAGAGCTCGAAATGCGGTTTGGAAAGACTCTCGAGCGCCCGGTAGCACAACTCTCGAAACGGAATCTCCCCCGTCTTTTCCACCCACCGGTGGATCGTCGATGATGCCCAAATGGCCTTGGCCCTCTCACACCCCCAAACGGCATGTGAGGCGTCTTCCGGTAGCGCCCCGCAAAAGTTGCAAAAGGGTAGAACGTCTACCCCTCGGATCCGAAGTGCCCCGTTGGTCGGAAGAGTTTCTGACCACGTGCGCCACACCATGTGCTTCACTTTCGCGGGGATCGCCGTGCCCCATAAAGCTTTCCACCAATTCAGCTCCCCCCGTCCCGAGCCCGAGGGTCCGCTCCGTGCTTCCGACCTAGCTAGTCGGTAACCGGATCGCACCGAGTAGATCCCGTTGTCTTCGTGGTGCCAAACAAGCCGATCTGGACCTTTCCCCACCGGGATCCTCAAGACAGCCTCCGTATCATAAGGGGTTAAAAGGGCCTCGACCCGAGAGAGGTCCCAATGGCCGTGGGAGACTAGATCGGCTACCCGCCATGGATACCCGTCGTCCGGAGTCTCCGAGGTGGCGAAGAAAGCCCCGGGCCGAGGGATCCAAGGTTGGCCGTGGACCCGTACGTTGCCTTCCCCGATTTGCCATCTCGTGCCGCGTCTAAGAAAGTCTCGTCCCCAACACAGACTCTTGCAAAGGAACGAGGAGCGTCCATTGCATTTGAAGTCGAGAATAGTTTCGCTTTCCACGTCCCGAGATGCTTCTTAACCCGACTCGTAATCTTGCTGAAGACTGCGCACTTGTTTTTGCCGACGTGTACTGGAAGCCCGAGATAAGACTCGAGGTCCGGAACGGCCCGCATACCAAGCACCTGTGAGATGGATCCACCATGAGCCTCAACCACGTTTCGTGAAAAGCTCACCATAGACTTCTCCGCGTTAACGGTTTGTCCGGTCCCCTTCTCGTAGACTTTGAGAACCCCGCTGATAGCTTGGCCGCACTCGACACTCGCCTCCCCGAAGATGATGCAATCGTCCGCGAAGAGAAGATGTGTCACCGAGGGGGCTTCTCGCCGACACGCAAAACCGTGTAGGAGACCAAGTCTCTCTTGCCCCCGGATGAGCGCAGAAAGGCCCTCCGCGCAGACTAGGAAGAGGTACGGCGACAGAGGGCAACCTTGCCGGAGTCCGCGGGACGGCGAGAAGGAGTTTCCGGTCCTTCCGTTGAGAACGACGGAGAAGACCGGTGTCGAGATACAGTCCCGTACAACGCCTAGGATTCGCGGCCCGAACCCCATCCGATGCAACATTGCTTCCACGAACCCCCATTCGACCCGGTCGTAAGCTTTGCTCATATCGAGCTTTATGGCCATCGCCCCCTTCTTTTGATGATGGATTTGCCGGATAGAATGAAGAATCTCGTAGGCGATGGCGGCGTTGTCCGTAATCAAGCGTCCGGGGACGAAGGCGCTTTGAGCTTCCGAGATGACGGAGGCGAGGGCGCCTTTTATCCGGTTAGCGACTACTTTGGAGACGAGCTTGAGAAGCACGTTGCACAAACTTATCGGTCGATAATCTTGTACTCTCCTTGGGTTCTTCACCTTGGGCAAGAGAACGATGTTGGTGGCGTTCCATGCTCTCACACTCCTCCGCCCGTTAAGAACATCCAAACACTCTTCCTGGATCGTCGGCCCCACGGTCCCCCAAAGTTTTTGGAAAAAGACGGCGTGGAAGCCGTCGGGACCTGGCGCCTTCCGGGGGCCCATCGAGGAGAGGGCGGCATTGATCTCGTCCACGGTGAACCTCTCCTCGGTGATCTCCCGCTGCCCCGCCGAGATAGAAGCAACGTCCTCCGTCGTGATCAAGCCGAAATCCCTCTTCGAGGCGCCGTTCGAAGAGTAGATTTTTAAGAAGTATTTGTCGAGCACTTCTCGAACATCCTTCTCCGATGTCACCCATTCCCCGGTCTCGTTCAAGATACCTCGGATTTGGTTTTGCGTCCTCCGCCGCGTGGCACGAGCATGGAAGTAAGCCGTGTTCCTATCCCCTCCGCGTAACCAATCGGCCCTCGCCCGTTGCTTCCAATGATAATCTTCTACCACGAGGAGCGAATCTCGTTCCTCGTTTAAGGACCTCAAATCGGCTCTTGTTTCCGGAGTAAAATCCGCTTTGTGAAGATGCTCAATCCGCTCTGAGAGCGCTTTGATTCTCTTTTCCCGGTTGCCAAAGGTCGTGCCAGCCCAAACGCGGAGGGCATTTTGACACTTCCCGAGGCTTTCCGCACACCCTCTAGAAATCCGGTCGGTCCCACCCGAACCCCACGCATTACGGACCACCTCGGCGCAACCATCGTTTAAGAGCCAACTCGGCTCAAAGGCCCATCTCCTCCCCACGGCCGAGTTGGAACTGTGCACCATCGGGTCCGAGCCCGTGTTGATGAGAAGCGCTCTATGATCCGAGCCCCAGAAGCCCAACACCTTCACATTCCCCGACGGGTAAATAGACTTCCATGCCGGGTTTGCGCACGCTCGATCGAGTCGACTTTGGACATTCCGTTCGCCCACTTGCATATTGCTCCAAGTGCACAATTCACCTACAAAGCCCAAGTCGAAAAGATCACATACCTCGAGCGCATTGGCGAAGCGGTCCATGCAAGCCGTCTTCCTCCGCACCCGGCTCACGTGCTCGAACTCGTAAAGCACCTCGTTGAAATCTCCCGCGCACACCCACGGGCTTGCGTCGCCGTTATGAAGTCGTCGTAGAAGCTCCCACGAGAGGTGCCTAGAAGCTTCGATCGGGTCCCCGTAGAAACCCGTGAACCTTGACGTCACCCCGAGCTCGTCTTTAACTCCCACGTCGATATACCGTTTGCTAAAGCTACGGATATCGACCTCCACCGCGTCATTCCAAAGAATGTGAATTCCACCACTAAGGCCCTCGGCGTGAACCCCGAACCCGTTGGACATTTTACTTTGACGCTTCAATCTCTCCACCCGGACACCGCGCAATCGTCTCCGAAAGAAAAACAATGTCCGGCTTCCGCTCACAAATAAGTTTTTGTAAGCGGGCCCTCGCCCGAGAATTGCATAATCCCCGGACGTTCCAACAAAGGATCTTCATTGCTTCCGGCCAGCCCGCCCTTGGCGTGCCGCCGATAACACTAGGTCCATCACTCCCATTAATGGGTTACATGGTCCCGAACGACTAACCCTACCACCGGAAGAGATTCCAGAGTAGCACAAAGAGAAAGAATCACAAGGATTCACACCGTGGAGCCGGTAGAGACCAAGTCGGGGCAAGGTCTCAACAAAGTGAGTCATTTTCACTTGGAGCTTCCTGTGCACCTATGAAGCACATGTCACGAATCTGCGGGGCTTAAAGCACTAACAACTTGATTTGGGCGCATAGGCGGGCCGAAAATCAGAATTGGACTACGAACTATAAGTCTGGCATTTTATCGAACACTTGGTCCACACTTTGAGCCAGTGCTGAAAACACACACACTGCTCTGTATCCTTTCCAATCCACCCTATGAGTTCGGCATCACGTTGATTCTTCGTTTTGATGGACGTAATATCCAGCATCAAAGGCCACAAGAACCCTGCAAACAGCTCCGTACAATCTCACAGACGGATAGACGGACTACAAGAAGCCTCTGGCATTGTTAGACCCTCCTCTCTCCCCTCCCACACCGTCACTTCGTATTGTTTGCTGTAACATTCCACATAAAGGCACTCTTCTAACCTCCATAATAGAACTTGACCAAAGTTTTCCTTTACTTTCCTTTATTTTTTATTTTTTATTTTTTTTATAATTATTATTATACTCAAGGTTTAAAATGTCGCTGCCAATAATTTGATTTTGCGCCGATGGATAAATTGTAGATCGAAAAGTGCTGACTCCGATATGTTACCTATCATCAAATTAGCAAAATATAAATGATTATAATAATTATGTTTAAACTAAATAAAAATATTTGCATAAGTTTGTAAATATATAACAATAAATAATGTTTTTAGGTTATTTAACAACAAATATCATTTTCAGGTAAAAAATATATACATCCAATGATCGGAGTCTTACATCTTCTCTTAAGGTGTTGATTTCAATAATCATGAATGAAAAAAGAAAAGGTTTTCAAGGCCGAAGGCCGATAGTAAGCCAGAAAATCAAAAAGTGCCACTTTGAGGGCCAGAATGACATACCCACGATTCTTTTTTTGTGTGTACGTAAAATTTGTGGAATAACAGTTGATTTTTCATCGATTTCTTGAGTTTAATAGATTTTTTTTTATATATAAATTGCGGATTATCTGTAGACGACCCTCGACATTTCCGCACACCAAAAAATAGGCATGCCCACTGTTAGTCGTTAGTGGTTGCCATGAACATTGGTTTTACTCTGTAAACCGTGACAATTAAAAATTTCAAACTTCTTACTCTTTCCTTTTTTTTTATTATATATAAATAGGGTTAATGACGGCAAAAATACTCAAAGTTTGGTCAAAGAACCCCTCATGTACCCAAAGTTTAAAAGTGGTGGCAAAAATACCCAAAGTCGCATTTAGGGAGTTGACCACTCCATTCTCGTAACGCCCTTAACTTACCCGATAACTCTGGCCACATGGACAAACGTGGGTTGCTGACATAATAATTTTTGTCACGTGAACGAGCCCACATCAGCCTCGTTTACGACAAAACAAGGAATTAAACCCCTAATTAATACTATTCAACACAACTAATTGAACCCCTAATGATTACACTTAACAAAACAGATTTGTCCACGTAGCCATAATTAACAGGTAAGTTAACGGCGTTACGAGAATGGAGTGGTCAACTCCCCAAATGCGACTTTGGGTATTTTTGCCATCACTTTTAAACTTTGGGTACACGAGGGGTTCTTTGACCAAACTTTGGGTATTTTTGCCGTCATTAACTCTATATAAATATAATTTAGTACTTAAATAAATCCCTACTTACCTTGATTTACTTATGGCCCAAAAAGAAAGACTAAGCTCCCAAAAATAAAATTAAAAGAAAATAGACAAATCCCAATTTTTTTTTTTGGCTAAATATTTTACATATTTGCACTCTTCGTCGTTCGTCCCTATTTGACTTCTTAAAGATTCAAAGCTAAAGTCTTTCAGCCATATTATGCGTTCCTTTCCCATTTCCTTGTTCTTTTCTTCCTAAAGCCCATTAGAGTGATTGGACCAATTCACCATTGTGCTAATAGACTATATATATATATATGTATATGTATTGGCACTAAAGATAAAGCCAAGTAAGCACTAACGCTCTCCATTTCACATCTCCAAAGGCCAAGTTGCTCAAAAGCTTCTCCTCAAGAGCTTCACAATGAAGGTTTCACTAAGAAACAACCTCTTCTTCTTTTCCGGCATCGTCTCCTTCTTCGCCGCCTTCTCCATCCTTCTCTCAGGTACACATCCGCCTCTCCCGAGATTCCTCGGCCCCGTGTAAACACATTATGTTCCGCCACTAAAGCTAATACATATCTATGTTTTTGGTGTAGGGAAAGGAGGGTTGGTCTCTGCTCATCCGGAAAAACATCTCTTCAGCTTTAAGCCAACGGACCTCTTCGTGTTCGGGGACTCATATTCCGACACGGGCAATAACCGGAAATCCCAAGCGAGTTCGTGGAAGTATCCGTACGGAATCACCTTCCCCGGGAAACCCACCGGCCGGTTCTCTGATGGCCGGGTCCTGACCGATTTTCTCGGTAAGTTCAAGTAATTCCATCTCTCTCTAATTTGATAATGTTCTGTCTCGACATAATTGAAAGATTCTGAACCGTTCTTTTTCCGTTTTGGACACATCCATATCATATAGTTAGTAAGTTACATATTATTAATTTCCACAGCTTTTAGTGTCGTTTAGTTTTTCATCTCAATCATGCACACCATTAGAAAATAATATTTCTTTATAATATTCTCTCTCACTATTCTTTAGTACGTATGTGTATGTCCATTGTGTAGTGTCTAAAAATTAAATTAAAATAATTAATTGTATGATCAATATTTAATCTTCAATAACAATTAACTTTCGCGTTTCGGCAGGCTAATTATTTTATATATTATTTGTAGTAGGTATAACTAATTGAGTTCTTCGAATATTTATAAGAAGTTTTTGATGAGTTTTCTCTCGTACAGTTCTTTAATACCTATAGTTTATGTCCTTTATGAAGAATGTTTCTAGTAATTCATTGAGCTTTTAATAAAAAATAATATATTAACTCTGAATAAAAATCAATACTCCACATTTAATAACTTCGCATTAATGGTTCAAAATATTAAATCAGTTGAAATATCATTAAATTCCTATAATTATAAGAAAATAACTAATGAAAATATTTTTTTTCTTATACTTACAATGCGGAGAAATTTCCTATAATTTTGCCTGTCCAACAAATTTATATAAAATATAGTTCCCGTCCTAAACTGGACAGATGAGTTTTGCTTGCTTAGAATTCATCCCGGGGTCGACAACCCGCGCCAGGGTCTAACCCGTGACTCAAGCACCCAAAAACGTGGGACGGGTAGGCTCACCTCGCCGCTCACTTCTAGGCTGCCCGTCCCTCGAAACAAGATTTAACCGCTCGATAATCGATTGATTAAACGAAGGATTACGGGTTTCATCAAATGGGCTTTATCTTTATGAGTAGTTATCTTTTATCTTCTTCCACTCACTTTGCCTCTATCGTGATTGAGATCTTTATCTATATTATTATTATTATTATTATTATTATTATTTCTTTTGTATTGTATGTACGTTTTTTTTTTTTTTTTTACTTTGCTCACTAGTCACTACAGCTTGTCAGACAATGATGATGCTCTTTGGTCCTTTTTCACGTGATTGTTTTTTTTTTTTTTTTTTTTTTTTTTCAGCTTGAAAAATCTTCATTTTTATTTAATCCCTTAGCCTTAGGTATTATTCTAAGCTCCTTCATACAATTATACAATACCCCACAAGAAAGATAGTGATATTTTATCAAATCAATTATTCATTTAGCCTTTAACTTTCATGTTTTCCTTTCTTTTCGTCTCTATTATTGATCACAACCTTGCTGGCTAACTGACAAAAGTTCTTCTCTTTATTTCTTAAGCTTTTACATTTTATGTATGCTTTAATTAGATAAAAAAATTCTTGTTAAATTAATAGCAAGTATATAAATAAGCATTAGTTGATCGATAATTATGTTATTAAGATAGGTTCTATATATATATATATATATATATATATATATATATATATATATATATATAATGTGTTTGTCATTGTGAGGAAAAGTGGTTATTAAACCTTCAAAAGAGTATTTTGAGTAGAAACTATGATATTGAAGATTAAGGTTTTTTTTTTTTTTTTTTTTTTTGAAAATTTTCAACGTATATAATACTAGTCATGAGCTCGACCGGCATGGTGGCTTGCCTCTCTTATTTTCTTTATAGGCGCGGGCAACTTGCACTCAAAGTTTTACTTAAAGTAGAAGTTTCACGATTCGCATCCTTAATATGTGTGAAAAAACTTATCAGAATTAAAAAAGTTCATGGTCTGTGATTTTAATTTGGGCGGGCGAATTCATCAGAATATGAAGACGAATAGCCTATTCTCCTAAACATTTTTTTTTTATCTTTCAATTTTTATTTTTTTTTACTTCTAGGATTACTTTTTGTCTGCAAATGACTTTTGCTGAGTCCCGTTACCCGAGAGAGTCCGGACCAAAAAGGCAAAGTAGCCGCGGGCAACCCGACGAATAGGCCATCACTATAAGACTTATGTTCAACTTTCCCTTTGATAAAAACTATATATATAGTTATATACCCCACAAGAATGATACTTTATCAACATCAACTATTATTCATCAAAGCCTTTAACTTTTCTTTTTTCTTTTTAAGCGATCAAAGCTCTTCCCTTTCGCACAGCCTTTGGATTTTAAAACCAATTACTATGCTTTAAGATCAAACATTAATAAATAAATAGCATATCAAGTATATAATAATTAATAAGTATTAGTCAATAACTATACGTGTTAAGATGCTATTAGGCTCTTTTTTGGTTCTTTGTGTTCCATAACGAGTCATTGACGCATTATTGGATAATATGTTTATTATTTACCTTTACATTCTTTTGTTGATTTCGCTGGAAAATACCTTTTTACTTTTTTACTTTTATGTGTCTGTGTATTTAGCAGTAAATGAATAATTTAACAGTTTTCATGGTAACAAACTAACTAACGTAAAGTAAATAAAGCATTCTTCATAAATACAGCCAAGAAACAGCATTTATTTTAACCATATAATTTATTTTAACTTTTAAAATAAATTTTATATCTAAAAGTTAAGAAAATGCTGTAACGTAAGTATAAATTATAATATTATCAAGATGAAAACTAATAAACACGACAAATTAGTTCAGTGATTATAAAACTATAAGTTTAGAGAGAAACTCATAAATTTTCAAACAAACCTCTTAAAAATTTAGCTAATCTAAACAAAAACTTAAAAAGTTATATTTCCAAGAATTTCATATATTTTATTAATCGGGTGAGCGGTTTCAAACTTTCATATGTCGTGTGGCTTGAGCTTGTAACACGGAACATTAAGCTACTCTAATTGACAGAATTATGGATTGAAATGTTTTAAGAACATTCTAATTCTCGCAGCTAGGTTCATCGGAGTAAAATCGCCAGTAGCGTATCAATGGAGAAAGGTTGTGCCTCGGAAACAGTTGAAACATGGAATGAACTTTGCTCACGGAGGCACTGGCGTGTTTGACACATTGATCCCCGACGCGAACATGACGACTCAGATCAACTTCTTTCAGCGGCTCATCAGCGACTCGGTTTTCCGTCCACGAGACCTTCGCTCCTCTGTTGCACTCGTCACCGTTGCTGGGAATGATTACGGTGCCTATGTCTCAAGGAATGGCACACAAGAGGTTAGAAACCGAATACTCCTTAATTATTGATTTTGAACAAGATTCTTGACATACATACTATAGTCCATAAAATGAAAGGAAAACAATATCACCCAGTGAATTAAAATTAGCGGTATAAATACTTAAGAGTATTTTAGGCAAATGATTTCAATTTATAAGAACTGTCTTTTCTATGATCGGTACCAAATTTCTTCATTAGCGTTTAACCCAACCTGTTAAATGATTTTCCATAGTGTTGTTGACACTATGGAAAATGGGTACAGGCGAAATAAACCGTTTTCAAAAGTTGTGAATTCATATGTACCTTTAAAAAAATTGAAAATTATCCGCCTAATTTTTTATACTTCGGAATTCACATGTCTCTAATTTCATTAAAAAGTAATCTTGATTTGTCTTTGTCACCATTTTTATATATTTGGATAAAAAAAACTGCAATGGGTTCAATTTCAAAATAAAAATAATAAATAAAGGGTTCATTTCATATATATTTATATTTCATGTTCAGGACTATAGTTTCATTCCAAGTAAACGGTCTCATTGCTAGACTAATTAATGCTTCATAATTATAACGTGTACCATAAGACAAGAAATCAACCTCTCAATTTGGACCCTAACTATTAATTTTTGTGCACATCAACATTGATATATCATAATTAATTAGTTTTTGGTCAAATTCCACGCAAATTATGATACGTCCAATTGTCACTTCAAATATCAGAAAAAAAAATGTCAGAACTAATTAATTGGCCTTGTATGCCATAAATTATATATGACCCCCTGATGTAATTGCTAGAAAAACATTGCATCATTACTTCGCTGAATTTCTATTTCTATATAAATCATTATGAATATGCTCATTTATATATGGTGTTTCCTTTATTTTAATTATCAATTACAGTTTATAATTTGCTTGGTCATGACTCGTGAGTGTATTGTTGTGTGGTACGTGGAAATTCTCCGAGTTCGTGTCTTTTTCATTCAAGCTATAATCATGCATTTCCTAGAAGACGACGAAAAGTTAGAGAAATTAATTCTAATATATTTTTCTGTATTTTTAAATTAGGAAAATTATTAAACTGTCAAAGAGCTTAATTTACATCAAAATAAAAATAATAAAAAATTCAACACAAAGTGAGATTCTCTACACTAAAATTATAAACGAAGATTCATTTATGTTATCTTTTTACTAAAATTATTAACTTTTACCAAACTCAGTAACGCCGCAACTCTTCATTTTTAGGTCCCTACCTATCAATAAAAACATGAGCTACAATATATTCTCCTTATAAATAAATTTTAGATAACATTACATTTCTATTTCTAACATTAATTTCTCCAAAAAATCAGATCTCCATTTTTATTTTGATGATATATATTTAAAGTTAAGTATCTCGTTGTGAGAATTGACTCTTTTTTTTTTTTTGCTTCACACCAAGCTAGCCATATAGACACAATTTTACAAGTTATGTCAATTTTTTATTTTTATTTTTTTGGAAAAACTCAACCAAAAATTAAACATAAGAGAAAGTGACATTACACTTAATTAGGAATAGGCTGAAAGTTCTCTCACACCCTTTTACCTTACCTTTTCTAAATGTAATAATAACTTATTGTTAAAGCTAAAAAGAAATTAATCTGTCACTAAAATAAATGAATTTTAACCTTCAATTAAATTGGCAGCAACACCCTTCTAATTTGTTCCATAGTGCATTTTCACATAATTAAATAGGTAAAAGACCTTATTTGGGATTTTAATTCACTCATACCCTTTGGAGGCCGACTGCCAAGAAACATAAATAGTGGCCGAAAAGGGCAGCTAATGAAAATTTCATTTAAGGTCATTTATAGAGCTGCAACTGGCGACGACCTCCTGCGTCTCGCGACGAGTTCCGGCGAGTCGCGACGTTTCGCGATTCGAAGCCATAAATCGCGACGGTTCGCGAGGTGTTGCAAAATCGCGACGAGCTCCCCCCCCCCCCCCCCCCCCCCCCCCCCCTCTCTCTCTCTCTCTCTCTCTCTCTCCCATTGCGACGTTCGCGACCTCCCCCACAGCGACTCGTCGCGACTTCTACAGTCACAATTTTTGGCGACTAAGTCGCGACTCGTCGGGACACCGCGAGTTTCAGCTCTAGTCATTTAGCAAAATCGCCGACTTTCACACTTTGTCTTTAATTTTTTATTTTATTTTATGGATTTATTCTACTGAATATTCAATTAAGTTGCAAATTATTATTCTATGTATATAATCGCTTTGGTTGACGTAGGTAGAAGACAAAAGCGGCAAATAATCAAAAGTTATATGCAATTTTTGCTCTTTGCTTTTTATTTTTATATTTTTCATTTTATTCTTTTTTTTATTATTCTTTTTTGTTATTTAAAATTATAGTTATCCACCCTCTAACCCTTTCAAAAAATTTGTATCTTAGTTGTGCCTACCGTGTATTGAAACAAAAAATTTATGGACAAAAATGCACTATATTACATTAGTAATAGTCAAACGTCTTGGCTACTTTTGACCAGGGTTTCCCAGCCTTCATCGGCTCCGTGGTGAACCAACTGTACTTGAACTTGAAGCGAATCCACGAGTTGGGAGTGAAGAAGATAGCGGTCACGGCTCTCGAGCCGTTGGGCTGCCTGCCAGGCAGCACCGCTACATATGCATTCCAAAAGTGTGACGAGACTCAAAACGCGTTGGTGAACTTGCACAACCTCCTTCTTCAGCAAGCCGTTGCCAAGCTCAACAACGGCACGCAAGACTCGCCTTTCGTCATCCTTGATCTCTACGAATCTTTCATGTCTGTGCTCAACAACAAGGCCGACCAAACAGGTGATTATGCCGTCTCTATTATACATTTAATCATTTTAGTTACTATATTGACAAAATAAGATTACTAGGGTGAAATTTTCTTATTGTCTATGAAATCTGTAGAAATGTATTATATGAGAAAATCAAAACCAAATATTAATTTTTGTAATAAAACACATGCGAAATAATTTTTTAGTAATTAACAATAGAAATATATTTTTTCCTTGAAATAATTTTCCGTTGCTATTCTTATTGATTTTGCGTCAGCGTCTAACACCGCAATGATATTGTAAGGTGCTCAATAGTCGAATTTTGTGACTTGACATATATAATTAATAAAAATAAAATTCGAACAAGTTCTATTGATCTTGATATATAACTTCTTCTTCTTCTTCTTCATTTATTGTGTTTACTTCCCAAAAAAAAAAGGAGTGAACGTGTTCATTCTAAGTTACCTTAACATATATTTGTGATATCATGTACATATTAAACTAAAAAAAAAATGTGCAAAATTATCAGTTTAGACATTTTCCTAAATATATATGAAGAAACTTCTTATTTCTTAATATAGACGAATTAACTAGATAATAAATGTCAAAATAATAACACTAATAAATGCTTCGTTCATTAAAAAATTAGTTCATCTGAACCTAAAACATTTGCAATCAACAACTAAATATCATCTGGATAGTAATTTACTAAAGTATACCTAAAAAATATGATTAAGACCAGGGGCCGGCCGACCCATAAGCAGGTCACTCACCCGTGCCCATCAAAACCACTGGCGCCTGGCCGCCCCACTTGCACATAACTATTAGCTAGTAAAGAATATATAAGTAAACAATTTGTTGAAGAAATTGACTAACTTATGCATTCTAACTTTGTGGATCATATATTTATATAGGAAGCACAAAGTTTGAGAGCCCCTTGAAGCCATGCTGTGTGGGCACAAGCAGCGAGTACTATTGCGGAAGCGTGGACGAAAACGGGCAAAATATGTATACAATTTGCGAGAATCCCGATTCTGCCTTCTTTTGGGACAATTCTCATCCCACACAGCAAGGCTGGAAAGCTGTCTACTCGGCTTTGCAAGACACTCTTCACAAACTTGTTTATTAGCCATTTATTTTTTCTTCATTCTTTTTGTATTTTGTGTCTAATCTTAAGTTATGAACAATATCTTTGATTGTTTAGTTTATGTTTGACTGGAATTTGGAACATTGTATTCCTTTTGTTTTCTGGGTTGATCTTATAGTTTGTCAATCTCTATTAATGTCTATAATATTAAGAGTTATTGGGGCTATAATTGGCTCTTTCTTTATAAGTAATGTATAAAGTAATGTATTAAGAGGGAGAAGAAGAGGAAATAATTAGAACAAAATTATCATTTGATTCGTGGATTCTCAAAAAAAGAAATAAGTAAAGTTCAATCATTGAGTGAGAATTAGAAATTCATGGAAAGTTACAATTCCCACCGCGTGATAGTGCACCTACACACCATCATGCAGATTTGATTCAATTCGTTAAAAAATAGTAAAAACGACTCTTCCTTTATGATGGATGTGGGGAATTGACCCATACACTTTATAATTAGCGGAAATGAGCTCTAATAATTTAATAAAAATATTCAAAAAATATTAAGAGCTTTTCTTTAATTTAAAAATATTTTGAAGTTATTTTGTTATTTGACTTGTTTCACCAAATAATAAACTCAAAAATATTTTTACATGCTTTTTAAACCACGAATTTTTTTTATTTTTTTTGGTTAACTGATAATCAAAAAGTCAAATTCAAAACACAATCATAAAAGAGGCTATATTCGCAATTTTTAAAACAAATGGATCAAATTAACACCAAAATCTTCTTCCGTGTTTACTAATCGTAGATAAAAAGGCATTCGCATTCTCTTTATTTTTTCTTAAATTATTAATCTTTTTATGTCAATAGTCATCCAAAATTTCTTACCATTACAATGATTGCGTGTTCTTAGTGCTTCATATTATTAGGTTTATCGTTGCAAAATGATTGATTTCTACCACTCATATAATATATTATATTGTACAGATAATGGAAGCTAATGGAAGTTCCATGCCATCCTTAAGAATACCTTGACCTGCCGAGAGCTTATAATTTATCCACTAACTTATCGAGCTTAATGCTAGATTTTGAAAGTGATTTTTAACATTTACCCAATTGGCATATATATAGTCAAAGAGACGTAGAAGTCCACGTGTACATCAAATTGCAACCATATAGATTATATACATAATGCCAAACAATCATTGTATCATTGAAAATATAAATGGCTGAAACAAGTTTAGTGGTCAACTTGTTGAAGGTAAAAATCGCTTTACAACAGTCGCGGCGTCGCACGTGACAGCACCGAGTTTAGAGAGTGTTTTCCGGGGAGCAAAATGGGCCGCACGCTTCCGTTAATATCGTGCGCAAAATGATAACCAGTTAAAGGAGACGAGAGAAAAATAAGTAGAATAAACTATTGTATATATCCATTTGATTCCATTGCCTTCTTTGTAAAAGAATTGTGCATAAAATAAGTACAAACTTGGATTCTTTATAGACATATCATATTATTTATAGACATGGATTTTGGCCTCTTAATGGGCTCTAATTACAAGGAATAATAAACTCTAATCCGGTGGTCCCAACTTGTTAGTACGGCATGGACCGTGCGGAATCGTGTCGGCTCCATGGGAACATCTTCATGCGAGCGAGTCTCTAACGTCGTCTTGCGAGCTTCAGAACCCTTCTTATCCTTTCACTATCGTCTTTCTCCTTAGACTGTCATACTGGGCCATTTGCAATTGCGTTCTACTGGATGAGATTTTGGGCTCTTGAATCACTCCGATCTGCTTCGACTATGTTTAGTTCGATTGAGAAATAGGTCGTCGAGGCGTCTTCTTGTTAGCCTCCTTATGGCTTGCGTGGCTTTTATTTTCAGTTTTAATCATTTGAGAGATTGATAGAGATTCAAAAGAAAAAGCTTATTTCACAAAATTAAAGTAAAAAAAAAAAAAAAACACCTTTTAGTATAGTTGGATTTTTCTATATTTCTGTAATATTATGCAATTATTCAAATTATGCTCCATACAATATTCACTCAAAGCAAGTTCTAAAGATGCACAACTTTTTTCATATATTTCTTGGTACATTAATATTATAATTGATTCAACTTTAAAATTATTTGATGATAAAAGAAGTAAACTATGAGCTATAAAACAATGTTAAGTTCATTTATTTTTTTTCTATGTGAAAATTTTAATATTGCTTTTAAAGATGGTGTTTATTTTAACTCAATCATCTTGACTCTGGGTCTTATTATATAATTAAGTCATTTTTCTTTTCACTATAACTTGTTGTGATACCATAATAAACATTATGAAGTTTCACTTTAAAACCGATAATTAAGTACGAGGGGTTAATTAAGAGTTAATTAACTTCCTATGCTTTTTTCGTTATTCTCAGATATTTAAGCAAATATTCCTAAAATCTTGAAGCATTATCTAAAAAGATGTAGCCCACTTGATTTGGACCCTAGCTGCCATTAATGGGGTCGCTGAAAAGAATTCAATTATATTATATATGCTTTGCTCCAACATTTAACCCTTAAAAAAGATACTCATACAAATATAGCACTAATTGAAAAAATAAAAATTAAAAACAGTTTGAACGGATTGAATATAAGCACGTGGGTTAATATATACAACCAAGGTTCAACTTACCGAACTTGTCGATAAATCGGTTACCGTTTTCGACGGATTAATCGATAGCTTACCGATTAACCGACGGAAAACCTATAATACTGTAGCTTACCGCTTACCGATACTTTTCGATGATTATCGACGGATTATCGATACTTTTCGGTACTTTTCGACGGAAAACTTATAAAATATTTTTATAATATCATACCTCAAATTCAAAACATATGTAGATACGTAAAGTCATACACACACATACATACAATTCCATCAAAAAGCTCAAATCTAAAACACTAATAACATAGTCTAACAAGTCTCAACTATCAAATACATAGTCTAATATAGTAATATCTCAAACTCAAATACATAATAGAAACTAGAAATTGTATAATATTTGAGTATTTAAGCAAGATATTTATATAGGTTCAAAACTACATATTTAATAAATACAAGACATAATTGTATACAACAAAACACATTTGTAACTTAAATATGTAGGTGAAATGTATAATATTAAGTCACTTTATTAGTTTAAGTGTATAATATTAAGTCAAATTATTATGTGAAGTGAATATGCATGTTAATTGTATATGTATGTTAACAAATTTAATATTAGTTGAAGTGTATAATATTAAATGAATATACATATTAAGTGTATATGTATGTTAGGTGAAGTTAATATGTATGTTAAGTGTATAATATTATTTGAAGTGTGTAATATTAAGTTAAATTATTATGTGAAGTGTATGTGTATGTGTATGTTAAGTGTGAATGTGTGATATTAGTTGAATAACAAAAGTCCCCCATTGATAGATGACAAGAGTTTGGTGATATTTATATACCAAATATTAGGGACAAGGGCTTGGGCCCTTTGGGTCATAGGATTTTGTGGATGGGGAAGACTCACACAAATGTTACACCACCACGCGCGCGCGCCGCCTCCGTCCGGCTGGACGTGGCGAGGTGAGGTGAGGTGCTCTTGTGTGAGTACAATTATTTTTGCCGAAAGTTTAATTGATATTTTTGCCGCGATAATTTTTTTTATTTGCACCGAAAAGCTCGATAATCGTCGAAAAGCATATAAAACGATAAGTGTAAGAGCCGGTAACTATCGAAAAGCTCGATTATCGACGATTATCGTCGGTAATTCGAACCCTGTATACAACTATACATGAGTTAAAAAATAACATACATTTGTGATGATGACGAAAAAGATGCTTTAATCGACTCTACTCAACCCAACTAATTTTGTGCGACCAACCTTTTTAACTTTTTTCAAGCACGAGTTTCTCGTTGTTTCTTATTTTAACCTCTTTGATTAATGACCAAAAAACAAAAACAATAAAAAAAAACCTATATGATTTGACATATAAATATCATTAAACATTAATTAATGCACTCTAAAATTTATGGAAAATATAGAGAATCCAGAGACTCATGCTTTAGATCATTCAAAGAGATGATGTGGTTTTTTTTCAATTCTAAATCCTTTTACTACTATTTAAAATTTATTGTATTTGTTTTCCTTTCAAATAGAGATAATTCTTTGAATAATTTTATGAAATTAATTATTGGGTGCGTTTGACACAACTTATTTAGCCCTGTTTTTGTTTTTAAAATAAACTAAACCGCTTTTCAGGTGTTTGGCAAAATTGTTTTTTCAAAAAACACAAAATCGATTTTAAATTTTTGTACATGAATCTTAAAAGCTAGAAGTCGTAGCTTTTGGTTTTTTTTCTAAAAACAAAAATACGGTTTTAGTCTATTTTAGTCTTTTTAGCCTAAATAAATTTTCTTACCTAACGCTAAATTAGTTTTTGTTACCAGCAACAACTGTTTTATAAACAATTTACCAAACACCTGTCAGTTTTTTTAAAAACAGTTTGTATTTTAAACTAAAACTAAAAATAATTTTTGTAAAAATTAAGTTGTGCCAAATGGGCCTAATTTATTGATTATTGTTAATAGGGTTAATTGCGGCAAAAAAACCCAACTTTTGGTCAAATGCTCTGCTGTGTATACAATCTCCGTAAATGGCGGCAAAAGTACCCAAACTTAGCATTTGGGAGTTGACCAAGAAAATCAGTCCATGTGGCTATTAGCCTTTGCCACGTGGCATGCCACCTAATTATTATTTTTTAAATATTATTTATTTATTTTTTTAAAAAATTAAATTATTTTTCAATAATAACCAATAATGAATATTTAAATTTAAATTTAAATATTCATTATTGGTTATTATTATTAAGTATAATTATTCATTTTAGAAAAGTGGATCAAATGAAATAAATAAAGAAAAAAATCACCGTTCACGGTTGATCACTCAATCTCCGCCTCCGATCCGGTTCACGTGTGGAACGAAATCGCGTAATATGTTTAATAATAATAACCAATAATAATCATATGATTATTTAATGACAATTTAAAAAAAAATATATATATATAAAAAAACATATTAAAAAATTATTATTATAAAATGCAAACACAAAAAAAAAATATCATGCAAACAAATAAAAATAATTTTTTGTTAAATATAAATATGACTACTACTTTTTTTTTAATAAGTGGTGTATATTTAATTATGTCTTGACTTTTTAAACAATATGTATGTGTTTATTAGTTATTATTATTAAACATATTAAACAATTTTATTCGACGCGTGAACCGGATCGGAAACGGAGTTCAAGTTAACCATGAACGGTGATTTTTATTTCGTTCTACCCACTTTATTAAAAATAAATAATTATAACCAATAAAAAATTATTAAAAATAAAAAATAAATTTAAAAAAATAAAAACAATTTTTTTACTAAAAATTATTTAAAAATAATAATTAGGTGGCATGCCATGTGGCAGGCAAGTGCCACGTGGCAAAGGCTAACAACCACATGGACTGATTTTCTCGGTCAACTCCCAAATGCCAAGTTTGGGTACTTTTGCCGTCATTTACGGAGGTTGTATACACATCAGAGCATTTGACCAAAGGTTGGGTCTTTTTGCCGCAATCAAACCTTGTTAATATGGCGTACACATTTTCCACATATATAAGAAGAGCTCTTTAATAATTTTGAGATGATGTAATGAGCTGGATTATTGATAATATTATATATATATATATAAATATATACATTTACTTATAGTACTATTTATTAATATTCATATTTTCAACATTTATATAATTATGTAACCATTATGAACGTGCAGTATTACACCATCGTAATAAATTTTGAAGTATTCGTATTAAAGTTGTAGTTACGTATATCTATAATTTTTCTTAGAGTTATTAGCGGTAGAAAGACTAAAACTGTTTTAAAAACTATGAATACTTTTCTTTTAAGTTATAAACAGGTACCTCTTAGGTATCTGTCTATAAGGTGAGAGAAAAGTATTGGTATATTGTCCGTCTAAGACAAAAAAAATGTGTATTTAACGTTGGTTTTCAAACACTTTTGGTATTTATGCCGCTAATATCCCTTTTGTTATGAAAATGATATCCAAATTATGTAAAGCAATAATTCCGTCATCATTTTTTTAAATGTTTATAAAACGGAGATTTAAATAATTTAAATAAATATTAAAAATTAGTTAAAATTAAAATAAAATCGTGTGAAGGCAACATATCTTTCGTTATTGACTCTTTTAAAAGGAATTGAACCGTTCACCTACGTGTTTTTAACAACTCGGACCGCACGAGCTACTATCTTATCGAGTTTAGGGTACTTTTCCTACTACACTAATAACTTAAGTATGTAATGACACACAGTTAACTATAACGTAAATACTTTTACCGATATTATCCCTATCGAAAACATGATCGATTATTTTCTAACTCCTTATTGGTTTTGCTTTCATTCTCATCGAGTCATCTCTTGTTCTTATCTCTCTCTCTCTTCAGCTTCAATTCTCTTCTCATGGCGGGTCTCGACACTGTATGGCTCTCGCTTGCCGTGGCTCTCTCGCTCGTGCTCTTCCTCGTGTTCACTCGCAGCCTCAGGTGGTGCGACTGCGAGCTATGCCGCACGTACGTGAGCGTTGGATGGTCAAAGCAGTTCACCAACCTCTGCGATTGGTATTCGCACTTGCTCGCAAACTCTCCGACCAAAACCATACACATCCACGTTCTTGGAAACACGATAACGGCGAACCCCGACAACGTCGAGTACATGCTCAAAACCCGCTTCAAAAACTTCCCCAAAGGCAAACCCTTCTCCGCGATCCTAGGCGATTTCCTCGGGAATGGGATTTTTAACGTTGATGGTGATCTGTGGCGGTTCCAGCGGGAGATGGCCCGGTTAGAACTTGGCCGGCGCTCGGTACGAAGCTTCGCCGTCGAAGTCGTTGGGATTGAAATCAAGAAACGGCTCGTCCCGCTCCTCTCGTCTTTTTCCTGCCGAACTCTAGACTTGCAGGATGTGTTTAGGCGGTTCGCCTTTGATTGCATATGCCGGTTCTCCTTCGGGCTTGATCCGATGTGCCTTGAGGGTTTCCCCATCCCTTTGTCGGAGTTCGCGGCCGCGTTTGATCTAGCTTCGCGCCTCTCGGCTGAACGCGCCATGTTGTCGTCTCCGATGATTTGGAAAGTCAAACGGTTTCTCAATGTTGGATCGGAGAGACGGCTAAGAGAGGCGATCCACACGATCGACTCTCTAGCCATGGGAGTGATCAAGCAGAAGAGGAAGAATCCCGGACTCGAGAAGCAGAAGGATCTATTGTCCCGGTTCATGGAAAGTGTCGCCGAAGACGACACTTTCCTAAGGGATATTGTCGTAAGCTTTTTGTTAGCCGGCCGGGACACAGTTGCGTCGGCGCTGACAAGTTTCTTCTGGCTCATGGCTCGCCACCCAGAAGCTGAGTCGCGAGTCCGAGCAGAAGCCGACCGAGTCCTTGGACCGAGCAAGGGATTGACGAGTTTCGAACAGATGAAAGAGTTTCACTATCTCCAAGCAGCGATCTTTGAAACCATGAGGCTCTACCCTCCGGTACAATTCGATTCCAAATTCTGCCTAAATGACGATGTTTTGCCTGACGGCACGGTGGTGAAGAGCGGAACTAGGGTTACATACCACCCTTACGCCATGGCCCGGGTTGAGGAGATTTGGGGACCCGACTGCAACAAGTTCAAGCCTGAGAGGTGGCTCGATCAAAATGGATCCGTCTCCGCGGTCAATTCCAACAAGTACCCGGTTTTCCAAGCCGGCTGTAGAGTTTGCCTGGGGAAGGAAATGGCCATGGTTGAGCTCAAGAGCGTGGCTCTCTCCCTCCTCCGTCGGTTTCGTTTCGAGCTCTCGACGCCGGCTCCGTTGCCAAGATTTGCGCCGGGGCTCACCGCCACCTTCTCGGGCGGGCTTCCGGTGATCGTGAGAGAAAGAGACCACTTCTTTGAATCAAATGGTAATAGTACCGGCGGTTTATGATATCATCACTTGTCCGTATATTATAGGTTGTGGAGTGCAATCAAAGAAATGACATCAAGCGACGCAGCTTCCCGAAGACAACGACATATCCTGACATATATATAATTAAAGGCTATAAACTCTAATATATATCTACATACATAGAGATATATATAAGTGTGTCCTTTCTTCTGAGTTCTTCTGAGTATAGGTGTGAAATTTCCATAGGTTTATACGTACTATTGACTATTGAGTCAGTGATTTTTATTACAGGTTTTTCCAGCATATAAGAGCCACGAAGGAAAATGTCAACCACGTGGCTTTATCTGGTTTGTTATATATGTTTTCCTCTGTGCTTAGTAAGTGGATATAAACGTGTGAGTGTGATGTGAGTGTGTTTAGCTTCACTACTTTGATTTGAGGATTCATGTACTTGATCTTGATTTCGATACGCGCACATGCGGTTGTTGAGTTCTTAGGTTAGCAAGGAAAATATGATGATGATGATGATATTATGATCATCATATATTAGTGATTGTGTATATATATATAGCTTGTATATTGGTGATGTATATGCTGGCTAAAAGTATAAGCCAGCTCTAGCCTAGGTATATATGTAGTCATTGATTTATGAATTGTGACCATGCATTAAGAAGGAAACTGTTGATATATAAATAATTGTGTGAATTGTGATTATATATATATATATATATATATATATATATATATATATATCAATTGCTTGGCTACTATATTGGAATGGGTTTTTGGGGTTCCTCTAGTAATACTTTTTTGTGTTTCACTCATACGATTTGGTTTTTGTTAGGTTGAGCAAATGACCCACTTCCATTCATTTGCAATAGAACCTCAAAACAACCTTGCACTTTGAGATATCTACGGCCTAAGTAATCATATATAGTTTTCTCACTTTTCTGGGTCGTTCTGGTTCCGTTGTGGGGTTGTATATTTTTGTTGTTTGTTTATCACGGAATTAAGTACTATATTAAGATCTATGCGGTTAATTAGTTCTCAATAGAGTTCAAGATGATACCTAAGGAGCGTGTGCTTTCTCATTACCTAAGATCTTTTGCCGACGCTATAAAGCCTCGGGAAAATTGCTTAGTCGAAAAACATGGAAATAAATGTCCCGTGACCTCATCAACTTTCTTTTACGGTACCAGTACAAAACATGGATTAAATCACCGTTAAAAATGGTGGTTTGAAGTTTAGCAGACGCATCTGTAGTGTCGTCTAAACCTCCGTCGTTTGACTTTAAACAACGGTAAAAGACGGTGATTTGAGGTTTAAAGTTTCTCGTAACGTTTTGCTTTTTAATTTCTGTGTGGATAGTAGTTATATATTACATGATTAAATTGCGGAGAAAATGTTGGACTTATAAAATTTTCTGCACTATAATACATGATTCTACGGCAAAAATACTCTACTTGTAAAATTTTGTTGCACTTAATACTTTAGCCCAATTTTTTGCGACGAACATTCCCTACTTGTAAAGTTCGTTAATATATGAGCCTAATTTTGCGATAAAAATGTGAAGGTGAGTAATGTTGAAAAGGTTCAAAAAGTATATGAGTGCCTGCATAATCAAAGTTTGATATCTTCGATTTTTGTGATTTTGAGGTTTACTCAGTCCACAAGCCGAGAGAGACTATTGTGGTATTTCAATAATCTCGGCTATAGTTAAGTGAAATTAAGTATTATAATATATCGAAAAAATATAGACTCATCACTCATGTATTACTGTTCACCAGTAGTAACAAGTCAGAATATTTTCACAACAAATTAAACTCAAAATTTCAAGTCAATTTTTTCGCCCTAATTTTTCCTTTTTAAATTTTTTGGTGCCGTAATAGTACTTCTACGAATCGATACTATATTACAACTAGCTTCTTTTTTTTTTTTTTTTAAGAAAGATGAGTCTCATTAAACTCTCGAGTCTTCCAAACGGTTGCGGCTCTATAGGAAATAGTACTCCACATCGAATTACCAAAGACAGCAGCCAAATTAGCGCCCCAAAATTGACTCTCTTGTTACAACCAGAATCACGCAAAACAAATGATTCAAAACTTGGCGGAACAAACTCGAAACGAACTATATTTCTTCTAGACTTAATTTCGAGTCTAGCAAGACCATGAACGATTACATTACAACATCTCGTACTAAAGTAGAAAACAGTGGACTCAATCTGAGTAGCTAAGCGTGTTGAATATTAGAGTCTAATCAGATAGAGGAATGGATTTACTATCTAAAATTTTAATAACATCTAAACAATATTCCGATTGAATGCGAATCTTCGACCATCCCTAGTCATATCTACAACTATCTTTTATATTTGAGAAACTAATTCTCTGAAGTTTCATTGATCATGTAAAAATATAATATCCCCTAGCATTTGAAAATTATGATACTTTTATAGGAAACTTTTGACAATAAGAAAACAAATTCTCTAGGTCTTGAAAGTGACTACAAATCACATAATTACTTGAAGTGCAAGAAACACATCATCTAATACTATAATATACATTTAATATATAGTAAAAAAAAGGTTAAATAAAAGTAAAATCAGCCCATAAAGATAGTATTATCTTGATGAAGAGTTACGTGTTCGAAAATATGGATTAAACTTAATTGGACCCACTAGTTCAATTGGGCCACCAGGTCTAAACAAGCCTACTAAGCAAAGTGATTAATATTTATTAATAGAAAATAATTTAATATTAATATGACCTAATAATCTCAACTGATTTGACTAAAACCTATTGAAGTCATCATCCTTGAGTTGAGCTTATATAAGGTGTTAGAGTATATCCCTAGCTTCCCAAAGCTCTAAAATGCATTCCTCCGAAGCATTCGTGTGCCGTCTTCCAATCACCGATGAGGATTTAGTAATCTGATCTACATTCATCGTATAGTTTTTGAAGCGATGTAGTGGACTAGATAGAAGTTCAAAGTTTCATTGCTCTTGAGTTGCGATTTCGAGACGTTCACTGGGTATAGTATGAGGCGCGTGTGCACGCGGAACCTGGGAAGTCGTCAAAAAAATTCACAACGACAAAAGTGCTAAATATTGGTAACATTGGGACTAGGCAGTTCTGATTGTTCGTATATAATCTAGATTATTTATTATAAAATATCCCGATATCTCCATATTCGGAATTGAAAAATTTCTTGAAAAACCCAAACACTTGAGTCTGGATAGAATAATACACTAGTTTTTTATCCAGTCATTAGATTAAATATTTTGTACAAAAGTTCAAAAAATTAATAATAATTATGAGGATGTGATTGATTATGACATAAAACACCTCACATGAGTATGTCGGTGGCTTATTCCCACGAGGTTTTGTACTAATAACTTGATGCCGCACCAAGTTAATTACTATTATATATTTAAATTATCTTCAATATTAATTAGAAACTTATAGCGAATATATTTGACTTGTAATTTTTGTTGTCTATTAAATTTAATTTTTTGCGGCAAAAGTCCACATATAATGTTTATTGCATTATTACACAAGTCCAATACTCAACTTATAACGTTTGTAGAAGCTTAATATTACGAATTTTTTACAGTAAAAATGTAGAAGTTGATATATATATATATATATATATATATATATATATAACACTTGAAAATTGGTCTAAATGTCTACTTAATCTCTTGGACGTCTATAATATTAATTGGGCATTATAATTTACTCAGGCCAAGTAGGCCACTATTTTGCTGTAAAAATTTAGATACAAATATATCATTGCCATATTGTTATAAGTGGAATATTTTCGTTTCAACTTCTGCCAATAGTTATTTTAACATGTAAAAAATGAAAATAATAATTTGAATTAGGTGTAAACATCTGAATATTAGTGTAATAGTGTAAGTAACTGTTCAAAGTAGGTAGTGCATGACTTTTTCCAGGTGATTGATGATACAGTAGTTCAGTTCAGTGTGTGTATTTGGGCCAAAGTTTAAAATGTCGCTTGTCGATGTCGTTTCGCATTTTTCGTTTTACGGATATATCGCTTGCGGATGGGTATGTCGCTGGGCAAATCGTAAAAAAAAGGCATTCCGCATATACCACATGGGCATATGCCGATGGGGTTTTCGACGGATATTTTGTAAATAATATTTGAGTATTTAAGCAAGATATTTATATAGGTTCAAAACTACATATTTAATAAATACAAGATATAATTGTATACAACAAAACACATTTGTAACTTAAATATGTAATTGAAATGTATAATATTAAGTTACTTTATTAGTTGAAGTGTATAATATTAAGTCAAATTATTATGTGAAATAAATATGTATGTTAATTAAGTGTGTAATATTAAGTGAATATGCATATTAATTGTATATGTATGTTAACAAATTTAATATTAGTTTAAATGTATAATATTAAATGAATATGTATATTAAGTGTATATGTCTGTTAGGTGAAGTTAATATGTATGTTAAGTGTATAATATTATTTGAAGTGTATAATATTAAGTTAAATTATTAGGTGAAGTGTATGTGTATGTTAAGTGTGAATGTGTGATATTAGTTGAATAACAAAAATTCCCACATTGATAGATGACAAGAGTTTGGTGATATCTATATACCAAATATTATGGACAATGGCTTGGGCACTTTGAGTCATAAGATTTTATGGATGGGGGAGGAGTCTCACAAATGTTACACCACAACACGCGCACCGCCGCCGCCGCCCGGCCGGACGTGGCGAGGTGGGGTGGGGTGCTCTTGTGTGAGTATAATTATTTTTGCCGAAAGTTTAATTGGTATTTTTGTCACTCACAAAAATGACAAACGATTTTCCACGCTCGTGCCTATGCGAATTTAGCAAGAAATGGTAAAAAACTAGCGAAACGAAAAGGTTTTCGTTTCGCATATCTTCGAAAAAACAAAAATCGGTCAACATTTTCATGAAAAATCGTGAAATTTAACACCTTGATTTGGACCGACACTTAAAGATAGGTTAAATCATTAGTCATCACTGATTATTAGATGTTGATCACAGTGAGTGAATACATGTATATATAAAATTATGAATGAGGTTCATGGATTACTAACTTAATTGCTATGTGGAAAAATTGATCAAATGTGTTGAGATCAATTATAAAATTAAAGAAAAACTTACCAAATGCCCAAAACTCACTTAAGGGTTAAGATAATTGTCCATAATTTCAAACAATTATTTTATATCCATAAATAAACTGAAATGGACCAGTTAAACCTTAATAATAATTAATTTGGTTTAATTTTCGTATGGAATTATTTATTATTTTTTAATTTCGAAATTAATCCCAAAATTAAACAGATTTGACCCATTCACGTATATTCTCATTTAATAGATAAATTATGTTACTTTTTGGGTAAATTGCGGCTAATGTACCTAATGTTTGTTTTTCGGCAAATTATGTACCCAATGTTTATTTTCGACGGCTAATGTACCCAAACTTTATTCCGTTAGATTTTTTCGTGTTTTCCGTCACTTGACCGTCAGTGAGTCGTCTTTTTGACATAACTCACTCATTTTTTGTCCAAATTTTATGCACAACCTACGGTTGGAAAGATAAGAATACGAAATTTCAATTAAAACGTAAAACTGAACATTAGTTTAATACAAAATATTTGTTTCGAGCAAATTTTAATTTACATAATGATTTTTATGATAAAACGTAAAACTAAAATGTTATAGATAAATCTTTTATCTTTCCAACGGTAGTTTATTTATAAATTTTGGATAAAAAATGAGTAAGTTATACTAAAAATATGAAAGCTTTTTTCACATTACATCTTTCAAATTTTTGGCATAACTCACTCTTTTTTTGTCCAAAATTTATAGATAAACTACTGTTGGAAAGATAAAAGATTTATCTACAACTTTGTAGTTTAACATTTCATCATAAAAAGTTATTAAGTATATTATAATTTGCTCGAAACAAAAATTTTGTATTAAACTAATGTCCAGTTTTACGTTGTAATTGACATATTGGAATAATAAAAAAACATTAAGTTTTAGATCTATCTCTTATCTTTCCAACCGTAGGTCGTGCATAAAATTTGGACAAAAATTGAGTGAGTTATGTAAAAAAATACGGAAAGTGTACATATCACTCGCTGACGGTCAAGTGACGGAAAATACGAAAAAATCTAACGGAATAAAGTTTGGGTACATTAGCCGTCGAAAATAAACATTGGGTACATAATCCGCAGAAAAACAAACATTGGGTACATTAGCCGCAGTTTACCCTACTTTTTTTAAAATTTTCATTTATTAATTTTATTTCTCTCGACCCTTTCTCTCCACTCTCTTTAACTCGACCATTGCTCTCCGCCTCCTCCACTGCCCAAAAACCACCGCGCCACGGTGAATCTCTCGCCGTCGCATTCTTCCGTCGCTCCGGCACCGCTGTTGACTTCGAATTCCTCTGTCGCTCCACCGCGAATATCGTTTGCCCAAAACCTGGTTTGCCCTAAAGTTCGTTAGTCAATTTTTTAAGTGTATTGGATTATGGGTATCTTTGTAATCGTTGATCAATGGTTGGATTTATATAGTTTGTATTGTGTCTCACGGAAGTGATCATCAAATGTTTTGTTTTGTATCACTCAACTGCTTGATTGTTCTTTGTGATTTTCAAATCTGTTGTTTTATACACTCACACACACACATAATATATATATATATATATACCCGTGAGTGTGTATGTGTATAAATGATTATGTAGTTTTATAAAGTTTATGATTTTGTAAATGGTTTTACAGTTATAAATGGATTTATACTGGCAATATTTTTTGTTATACAGTTTATACTGGCAATATTTTTTGTAAATGGATTTGCAGGCTTTTTGTAAATGATTTTGTAAACAGATTTACATATAATGAGGCCAAACCAAACCATAATTTCCTAAAAAGATTTACAAAAAATGAGCCAAAACCATAACCAAGTTTTGTTAATGATTTACATAAAATGAGAAAAAACGGAAACAATGTTACGTGAATTGATTTACATTAAAAAGGGCCATCCAAACCATAATTTCGTAAAAAAAAAAAATTACAAAAAAAGAGGCAAAACCATAAAATGAGGCAAAACCAAGTTTTGTTAATAGATTTACATAAAATGAGACAAAACGAAAACCATGTTTCGTAAATAGATTTGCATTAATAATGGCAATCCAAACCAAAGTATGGTAAACAGACTTAAATAAAACTAAAACCAAATTTTGTAAACAGATTTAAATAAAATGAGCAAAACGAAAACCATGTTTCGTAAACAGATTTACATATAATAACGCCAAACCAAACCATAGTTTCGTAAAAAGATTTACAAAAAATGAGGCAAAACCATAACCAAGTTTTGTAAATAGATTTACATAAAATGAGGGTATACAAAAAACCATGTTTCTTAAACAAATTTACATAAAATAGTTTCGTAAAAAAATTTACGAAAAATGAGGCAAAACTAAAACTAAGTTTTGTAAACAAATTTACATAACCTATGCGATTGTAACCATGTTTGATTTGATTTTTTTTTTTAATTTTGATTTATAGGGAATAAAAAATTGAATTAATAACTGATTAATAGAAAGAAAGAAAAAAAGATTTTTTTTTTTTTTTTAAACCTGAGTCATAAATGAGTATTTGCCTCATCTACCTCTTTTATACCCAAAGTTATAATTACGGATTAAAATCTAACTATTAAATGTTAGCAATCATGACTTCAAATAAACACGCATTCTCTCTTGTAATTCTCTGTTGTAAATTGTAATTTTGTGTTCTGCTATTAAAAAAAAGGATTAATAGTGGGATATATGATTAAGTTGTACCCAACTAAGACCACATAGACTTATATTTTATTTTAGTAACATAAATATTCAAATTCAGTTTTATTGTAAATTCAATGTACCCAAGTTCAAATTTATTGTAGTTTCAAATTTAGTCATTCGGTGAGCTTATTCAATATTTGAATCACCAAGTTCCTCAACGGCGACGTCGACAACAAACAGAGGATGTTGCAATGTTGTTTTCACTGATGTCGATGATGGCTCTTCCGCCATAGATGGCTTGGAGGATGAAGTCGCTATTTTAAGGGCTTTTGAATTTCGGAGAGAAAAATAAGATAATTTGAAGAAAAAAAATATTGGGCTGTAAAAGTCTTAATCTTTTTTACGACATAAGTATCTTATGTTTTATAAATTATCAATTGTAAGTTTCTGTAATATGAACTCATTAATGTCCGTGAGTATTTAAAGACATTTCTCTTGCATTTTGCTCTTATAAATCCTTTTATGAATTTCTTTCTTTCTTCGATCGACCAAGAGACTGTAGCGCCCGGACACAAAAGTTATTCAGTTGAAATATGTGGTGTATTATTTTTATTTTATTATTGATATTAATAAAAAGAGAAACTAATAAAATGAAGGGCAATATTAAAAGTAACATATTGCATAAGGGTGTGCAAAAGAAACTCAACCCAATCGTTTGATCCAACCTAATTGAACTCAACCCAATTAACACAATCGATATCGGGTTGGGTTGGGGTTGGGGTTGGGGTTGGGGTTGGGCAGGATGCATTGGGTTGGCCGGCCCAATAGACCCAATCAAGTTTTTTTTATATTAATAATTTTTTTTTTTTTTTGTAATATTGTGATGCTTTTTTAAGTAAGTAAAAACACATAAAAAGTAAAAATAAAAATAACCCTATAGTCTCATGAAGATCTTTATGTTTAATTATTATTTTATGTTTCTAATTTTTGTTTACGACTGCGTTTCTAGTTTAGTTTACGACTATGTTTCGTACTTCCTTTATTAAATGTTTATTTAAGACTATAGTAAATTTAGTTTTCAAGTTAGATGTTTAAAAGCATTATATTAAATTTATATTTATTGATTGAATGTTTAAATATAAGCGTTATTTGGTATAGAAGAAATTATTATTCATTTTTAGTTCAGCCCAATGACCCGACTCAACCCAACCAATATTTTTTCGGGTTGCGTTGGATTTGGTCTTCAATTTTTTTGGGTTGCGTTAGGTCACTTTTTCACAGCCTAATAAGATCCGGTCGAGTTGAGTTTTTACCTCGGGTCGATCCAATACAAGACATGCACACCCCTATTTATTGCATGTATATTATTGTACCGGTGTATAATTTTTATTTTATAGCGAAAAAGTATCAAAACTTAAATATTTTTTTTTCACTAGAAAAATAGTCTAAGTCCCTTCATTAGTATATTATTTTTTATTTGAGACAATCCATTCATACATTTCTTATGTTATAAATAGGCACGGAAAAAATGTTGAGAACTTTGTGGTTGTGAAGGTTCTGTCGTTAGAATGGAAATAAATGTGGAATAACTTTTACAAGGTGGCCCCTCAAATTAATGTTCGGTACATTTGTCGTCTTAGTTTGTTGTCCATTATGTATATATAATTATATATATATATATATATATATATATATTTTTATTTTTATTTTTGCTACAAAATATTCCCTTATTATTACACTTTTAAGTAAATTTACCTACATGTGGCTTTATTGATATATAAATTATCATTAGTAATTTTCTTAAAATGGAAAATTACGGCAAAAATACCCAATCTTTAGTCAATGTGCCTCCCGTGTACCCAACATTTAAAACTGGCGGCAAAAATACCCAACGTGCGTTAACCGTGACTTTGGCATGAAACCGTTAATTTTTCCATTACCATTCGCCATGTGGCCGTTAGCGGCAAAAATACTCAAACTTTTTTTTTGAAAAAATTAATTTTTATTTTTTTTTTAATTTATTTTTTTTAATTTATTTATTTTTCTTTACTTGATTAGTGATAATTACTTGAATTCCAAATACATGGAATAACACAAAAGTTAGTCAAAACATCAATTGATTTCTTAATGTGCTTGTATAAGCTACATCTGCTGACAAAAATCTTATTATTATGAGAAATTTTAAACATAGCATTACACAAAAGTCGATCATGATATCAATTATCAATTGTATATTAATTTGCTTGGAGAAACTAATTAGCCGACTAAAGCTAATCATGAATAAAACAATTACATAGTTAATTTTAAGTTGACATTCAAACTTTAAACAAAAACCTAATCATATTGTTTTTGTTACATTTGACTATCTAAATATATTCCATGACATCTCCTTAAAAAAAAAAAAATTGCATGACATCTCAAAGAAATATTATATGATAATCATAGTTATTATTTCGGCCAAAAAAGTGTCATTTGTCTTTTACAAGGACTACAGGCAAAAGTAACAACTTTTCGACAAGATCTCCTTATTTAATTAAGATGATAATTATTAATTAGATTGGACTCATTTTGTCGCTGCATGGGAAATTGGCTATAAAAGAAATAGTTTTTCATAATATCCTCTTTTTAAATAATATAGCGATTATTATTAAAAAAGAAAGGGTTTGTTATTCGATGCAAAACTAAATAAGCATTTAGATTTTATCTTCGCATATTCATGAAACCACAAAAAGGAGAGAATTAAATCGCGATTCTCTTGGCTTTGATACGTAGCAGGGATTTCTAAAGCAAATCAGTTCTCTCGGTAGCCATGTCAAGCGAAGAATCCCCAACTCCGATCACCAAACGGCCATGACGGGCCGATGCCTACAATGTCGAGGAGCAACCGTCCCTTTCCAAAGATCAGCCCTGGTACCGAACTCATTCGAACCGAGTTCTTTGGGCATTGGCAACGAGAAGTAAGATTGTTCACTTCGTTTCATTGTTTTTTTCTCAATTTTTACTCAACATATTTACTGCAAAATATCAACTTTTTTGTACTGCAACTATTTAAAGGTATTCATCTAAATCAGGGCCGGCCCTAAGTATTGATTGTTTCATGAGGCCCTAGGCGATTTATTTTCATGAGGCCCCTAAATAGTGAATATTGATTGTTTACTTTTACACTTAGTTATAGAATCACCATTGCCATCAAATTCACACACAAACAATGTGGTACTGAAATATTCAATTCTTAGTGAAGTAGAAAATATTCAAAAATTATATTTTGACGAATTGGGAAAAAAAATATACAGTAGGGATGTATCTTGTTTTAGATAAAAAGAAAAAAGCATGTCAAATTATCAGTTTTTTATAAAATTATTTCATTTATAAAGAGAAAAGAAAAAAATATATATATTTTGTATTGGTAGGAAGAAGTATCTATCTCTCTAGCTGGCACTTAATTTCTAGATGAAAAAAAAGAGAGTATAACATGGCTCGAACACGGGAGCTCGTGTGTGAAAAATAGGTAGGCTTTCACTGCACCAACTGAATATAATATAAGCATGTGTAAGTTATATAGTATTTATCAAAATTTTGAGGCCCTTTCAACTAAGCTTATTTTAATCGTTTTTGTGGGGCCCTAGGCATGGGCCTAGTCCGCCTATGCCTAGGGCTGGCTCTGATCTAAATAACGATTATACCCTGTTTGAAGATATGATTATGAGAAAGCTGATATTAGTAGAAACTGTACAAATTTGTTTTAAAATTCTACAAGTAACTGTTATCAACTTATCATAAAAGAAATCATAGAGATTTGTTTTAAAATTCTACAAATTAGTGTCAATGTAATCAATATATGGTTTCCTCTCTAATAAGTTTATGTTTTTCATGGATTTTACTTATATAATGTCGATGATTTTGGTTGGGTTATTATTAAGATTTTTATTTATTGAATTGTTCAATGATCTAATTTACATATTTTTGATTTGATTATGACAAATACACACACTTTAAACTCACAACCAACCGCTCTCCGGATCAGGTTTCGACGTTGAGATTCCCCTTTCTCACTCCGATTTCATCTACGACATAGACTCATCTCCAACGCCTAGCCCTCGCTATTCAATGGTGAGTCTCTTTAATCATAGCCGATCATGAATTTATTTTTTCAATGATACTCATCGCTATGCATTTTTTCAATGTCGATAGACATTTTTGTATATATGGCTCTCTGTTTGATTTCAAATAAAAAAACTAATAGTGTTCGTTTCTTTTAGAGGACAATGTCACGAAACCTCGGCAACTCCGATCACCAAAAAAAAAAAAATGACCGGTCGACGCCTCAAATTTTGCGGAGCAACCGTCTGTTTCCAAACATAAGCAAAGTTTTTTCGGCAACGGGAAGTAAGTCATTCCCTTTGTTTCATAGTTTTCTTTATCCTAATATTTCTCTCTACAAGTTTGATGTAGAAAGTTGTGCTCTTAAACTTTATAAAATGCAAACAAAAAAACTTTATGTAATGCAATGATGTACAAGTCTGATTTATCTGAATGAGTACTATATCTTGTTCGACGAAATGCTTATTAGAAAGGTGATCATAATAGAAATTCTACAGATTAGTTTTAAAATTCTACAAGTAAGTGTTTACATATTTATGTAGTTACCTTCATGAGAAATTAAAGTTGATTTTAAGGAAACTTTTTTCTTATTTTTCCAGGATTCCATCAATATGATAGTCTTTTAATTTATGAAGCATAAATTGATGGTTTTTGGCCGACACGGTTCCCGAAATTATTGCCTTTTTATATATATAGATTATAGTTCTTCTAACTTGGTTGATCTAACGTGGATTTGCTCACTTCTTCGGGGTTATTTTATATCACAGATTTTTCGTTCAATCATAGTCGTGAATTGTAAGTAGTATGACTTTGACTTAGTCTACATACTAGTGTTATTTAACTTTTTGTCTTACAGATTCATAATTCCCGGATATAGTTTTCAATTTTAGTTAGATTATGTTATAGTGTTGATTTTTAACAATGTTTTTCACTGAACTAGAGTGTGCTTTGTTCATATCACACCATTTGGCACTATATCTTACAACTTCTGGATGTACATTCAAGTTAATCAATGATGATTTCATAGAAATTTTCTCTTAGCCTCTCAAATACACTGACAGTGAATGTCTCCGATGATGCCAACAAGAATAACTACAGCAAAATACTCGCCTACACTCCGAGGTAATTTATAATCTGAATATACGTGGTTGTTCTGGTTTGTTTTTCTGTGTTTCCTAATCTTTTGTGTACTTCAAAACAATTTTTAACTAAGACTGAAATAGGTACAAAATTAACTTTAATTGAACCGGACTTTATGAATGGAAAAAAAAAATCTAAACTTCTAATTGGTTATCTATTCTTTGTTTACAAGTGAGTAAATTCAAATATTTTTATTTTATTATTGTTTATCGGCAAGCTAACAGTTCATAAATGATTAACGTTTACATATTTCATTTACAGTAAATATGGAACAAAATGAGTATAGCTAATGTCATTTCTTTTTGTATGTTAAAGTTCTTGATAGAGCCGCTGTTCAGCCTGTGCGGATCTGCTATGTTTTTTAAAGATGCAATGCGGAGTGGTAATAAGGCGGTTTTATGTAGACCATCTCCTTACATTCGCCGATTTATGATTTAGTTTCTTTTTAGCAGCAAGTTCAATATTTCAGAATTAAAAAAAGATAAGGCATGGTATGTAATGGGTAAAATTAGTGTTGTATGGTGTTAAAAACATGTTTCTTTAGTGAATTTGACGTTATAAATTGTTAAAAAGTCTATTTGTTTGATAAATTAGCTCAATGAAATTAATATTTTGATTTTTCAATTTAAAATTTGGATTCGATTGTTGCTTTTGAAAAGTGGTTTGAAGAATGTTTTCCGAAGATAATGCTTCTCCGTCCACCTACCGCTGGGTTGCTTTTCCTGTAATTAAAAAAATATTAGTAATGTGCCGTTTAATTAAAAAAACATATTAACATGTCGTTTTAATTTCAGTTAAAAAATATATATACTTTTGCAATAAAATTAGACAATAGTGGTGAAAAACTCAATGCTTTACAAAACAGAAAAAAAATCAATTTATTAAATGTTGTTGAACGTTTCAAATGTCATCATATAAAATTAAAAATGTATTTGCTATGTACTTAAAAGATCCTAATTTTTTTCACAGTTAACGTTAAAAATATAATCATTTTAACTTCACAGTTAAATTACAATAAAAATTTGACAAATGTAATAATGTTTTCAATTTGGTACTAAAAAATATATATATTTGGTATCAAGCTTTTTCAAATATTTATGATCCTATTAAATTAAAAACGTAAATAACATTACACAACAACATATGTAATTTTTTAAACAAACCTAATATTTCTTATGATATCGCATAATTAATTTAGTTAATATTTTCAACGCCACCGCGCGAAGCGCGGTGCCGGTCCACTAGTATCCATTAATTGCCAACGAATCCAAGTGGGGAACATTATTATTTGTATAGTTATATATAGATTTTTGTATATGCAATCTCAACATATGTGCTAAACTTTCGATAAGCAAAATAGCAATAGCATTTCCGTTAACACATGCATTCAGTGGCGTAGCCAGACTTTTATTTCAGACGAAGCACAGAGCGTATTTCAATAGTTTTTTATTTGTCCAGATACGTAAACAAATGAAAATTATAAACAACTATATTAAAGCGACTATTAGACATATAAATAGATAATATTACTTTTCGAAAGATAATAGAATAAATTTATCGAGTCAAGAAGGAAGAGGGAATGAGAAGAGTCGAATCAAATTATAATAATATTTTTTTGTTTAAAGTGAGCGTATGCACGTGCATTCACTGGTGCACATGTAGCTCCGCCACTGCATGCATTTGGAAAATAGGTTGTTGAACAATCTTGAGGACTAATAATCAATGCAATTACACCTGAAACATAGATATTTAGTAACGCGGTTTATGATATCTTATGTAGGTTAGTTAATAATTTACAATATAGTCTTTTCAATTAAGGTTAATATTGATTAAAAAAAAAAAAGAGAACTTATCACTATTGGCCCTTCCATTAGTAGGGATGTTTGGATTTGGCTACTCGGTCATAAATATAGCAAAAATAACCTATCAATTACGATTATTTGTATGAACTTAGCCCCTCGGTTATGAAAATAACAAAAATAACAGTCCGAATATTAATATTTTTCTTTTCTTGATATGACCCCTATTCCGTCAAAAATGTTAAATTGGAAAACTTGAAACATAATGTAATAAGGCATCTTGGTCATCTTAAATTAGTTTTATATTCGTAATATTTAAAAAAAAATACAATTTCTTTTATCAGATATACCAATTATACTTGTAATTCACTCCTAAAATATAATGTCATCATTAAAATTTTCAATTTAATCTCAATGATTATGTTATGGAGACGAATTGAAAATTTATACTAAATAGTCGGTATATTAGTATTTTTGTAAGAAGAATTAATATTATATAATTTTTATTTATTAAAATGTAATTATATATTCATCAATATTAAATAATACTCTTTCTTAAATTTTCCCATCTAAATTAACATTTTTAAACGGCATAGGTGTAACATTTACTCAAAAATCATAATTGAAAAGCTGTTTTCACTATTAATAATGGAGGGCCAAACCACGCAAAAATCATAATCGATGGATTATTTTTGCTATTTTCATAACAGATGGGCCAAATCCATACTTTTTTCATACAGAAGAACCTAATAATTACTCCAAAAAATATATAGTAACTCCTCGTCAATATTATCAATGAATGACTACTTATGTGTGTGTGTATATATATATATATATATCCAAGACTCCGATGGTACGTTCACCAGATCAAGAGCTCAAATCGGGTCCATTCGACGTTTGATAAATCCGCAAAGGCATGGTTTTTGTAAAGATTCGATCTTACGTCTTATGTGGTTGAATCGGTCTATATATGCTATTCGTTATTGTTATTAGTATTTTTGGGTCATTAAAATAATATGGCCCAAAAAAAAAAAAAAAAAAAACTAACATTCAAAGGCCCAATATCAAAGCCTTATCCCAAAAGCCCCATCCAAAAAGCCCATGAGCCAGATCCGGGAAGTCAGCCCAACCTCGGCCACGTAAGTTAACCTGGGCCTCGATCGGAAAAGACAGCTTGATGATCTTGCCTTCAAAAGTCACTCAAGTCCGGTTCAAAAAGTCAACCCAAACCCGGCTCCAAAAGTCAACTCGGGCTCGGCCTCATCTTTGAAAGTCAAACCAAGCCCAATCCTAAAAGTCAAACCCAACTTCAGCCCTTGAAACGTGGTCCTGAGCCTAACCTCGAAAAAGAAGACAGAGCCTCAAATGCGAACAAGACGGGATACGAAGACAACGTCAAAAGTTTGATCTCGAAAAAAAAAAAAAAAAAAAACGACGAACTCCTTACCCCCACGATTCCGACCTCGAGAAGTGCAAATACATGGCATAGACAACGCCAAAGGACGGCCGAGCCACTCCCCGAAGAAGCGTAACTCCAACACAGAAAGACGTCTCTACTTTTATGCTCCAAAACGACCATTTTGATTTATAAAGATACTCCTCGCTCTCTATAAATAGTCAAGTCATCCAAAAATTTAAGACTTAATTAATTAGTTTTGGCCACCCCGAGATCACTAGATCTGGC
Organism: Parietaria judaica; assembly: GCA_954871525.1. Taxonomy (NCBI): domain Eukaryota; kingdom Viridiplantae; phylum Streptophyta; class Magnoliopsida; order Rosales; family Urticaceae; genus Parietaria; species Parietaria judaica. The sequence continues at coordinate 15,561,230 of OX940864.1, forward strand.
CCACAATCGAACCTTGGATCGATTTTCACGTTGATCCAATTTACGTTTTCTTCACTTATATTGAAAGCAAAATTTGGAGATCACTATGAAAGATTTGGCTATTTGAGCATGAAATTTTATTGGTTATAAGTTCCTTTTCAAATTTAGTTTTGTTTTATTAAAAGAACGAAAAATTCATTAGCTCTTATCTTGCACCCGTTGACTTTTTTTTATAATTCACATTCCTCTTAGTTTGAAGAACCTCCAACTCATATAGTTGAATCTCTTTGTTAAAATGAAATAAAATTTTCCCTATAAAAATATACTCTTAGGGGAAGTTTTTGTTTTCGTGCGGCACATGTTTGTATAACCAAATATTGTAATCCCAATGAACTATTCGTCGTTTTTAAACGTACGACACAACTTCCTACCTAAACCTTAGAATTCTTCTCGGGTTAAGTAAATATACCATAATTAGTATATGGCCCATGATATAACTGAAGATTTCTCTTAAAGAAAAATAATAAAAATGAAGAAATCTTCCGTACAAAAATCCTAGGCCTCTCTTCCGCTTTACTCTAAAAAAAACATAACTCTATATTTTCGGTTTTATAAAGTATTTGAAAACCGTAGATTCTTTCATTAGACCTACAACAAAGTGTACTAAAGATCCAATTGAAATAGAAATTCGGTCCTATATCCGATTTTGGACCCTAATCGACTTTGTGTTTGTCGTATAGATATATTTAGAGTTTTCGGTGACAAAGCTTTCGGTCCACCTACTAAAATTTTCAAATTCTATAAGCCCCTAGATTTATAATCAGAGTGTAATTAATTACACCCATCAAATACTTAGTCGTGCATCCATCACCTCTGATACCCATCGTATTACTGCTCAGATTGAGTCCATGGTTTTTTACTTAACCCGAGAAGTAGTAATGAAATTGCGCACTGTCATGCTAAACTCGCAATTAAGTCTAGAGGAAATATTATTTGGTTCGAGTCTATTCCGCCAAGTATTGAACGTCTATTGTTGAATGATTAGGGAGTCCCGACCCTTGTTCGGGATGCTCGTCTGGCTGTAGCCAATGATAATTTGATGTGGAGTACTCTTCCCTCCCGAGCCGCACCCATTTGGTGGACTCGAAGGGTTTAATGAGACTCATCTTTCTTAAAAAAAAAAAATACTTAGTCGTGCATAAAAGAGTGTAATATTAGAGTGTAAATACCCCTTGACATATTAATTAATTAATTAATTAAAACCAATAAATCAAAATATCATAAATAAACAACAGTACGTCCCAGAGAATAGGACACGGTATAGAAAACATCGCAAACATATTTGATATCATATGGACGAGAGTGATACTGTCCAAATGCACAATCTCACTTGTCCATTCAATTACATCCCAACATATATATATTTAAATATTTATTACCATAAAATAAAAATCTTAGGATCTTGATTCCTTGATCCAAAATCCAAGCCTCGAATTTCTCAGCCAAAAATCTGACCGAATTACTATTTAATTACTTCATTAATCAACAACATACAAATTAAGAACTCGACACTCAAACACAATTTTAAAGCATTATTATATATACACATTATAATTATTATTTCATTACAATGTGTGATCACAAGAGACACATGAGCATAATGACAATGCTAACATATATTTTGGTGTTCATAATAGCCTTCAATATCGTTCATGCAGCCAGTGAACATGAAAGAAAGGTACGACCAATTTTTTTTTTATTATTACGTTTCAATATATTTTACTTACAGCGGCATAAGCACTCAATATTTTTAATATTTTTTTGTAGATAAACCTACGTTCGATGTTTTCAATGTTCACTGTCTTGTTTTTCGCTAAAATATAATCGGTCTACTTTTCAATTGATTTAATAGATTTTTAGATGTGCTGTTACATCTTGGACATGTGTTATATCCGAGAGAAAGTGAATTTATTAGCGGCACATCCAAAATTTTGTTAAATCAATTGAAAGAAAAAAAATTGTACAGAATATTTTTGGAGTGAAGCAAAATAATGAACATGGGAACTTTTACGTGAAAAAAAGTTAGGTTTATATGCTTATAAATATAAATATACTAGTTACTTATGCCAATATTATTCATGTTTAGAATGTATATATAATAGACTAATTGTGTGACAAAAACGACAGTCGTATATAGTGTACATGGGATCATTGAAGAGAGGAGGTCTGAGCACGAATTCCATTGTTCAAAGCCACAATGACATGCTTGTCTCTGCCATCGGAGAGTAATAATGGCCAAACCCTAGCTAGCTCTTCAATTATAACGAATATATTTTTATCTGAGAAAAAAGGGTCACATAATTTTTATTTTTATTTTGAATTTCTTAGTGAGAAATTAGCGATGGAATCCAAAATCCATAGCTACAAGAAGAGCTTCAATGGATTTGCAGCTAAGCTATTACCCCATGAAGTTGAAAAACTCTCAGGTACACTACATAAATCAATATAATTCTTTTTTCATTTATATATATATATATATGTATGTTTTAAGACATTGGTGTAAATAAATTGACAGTGATTTAATTGCAGACGAACCTGGTGTTTTGTCTGTGTTTCCGAACACACTTCGAAAGCTTCACACGACACGTTCATGGGATTTCCTAGGAATGGCTGAGAATACAACAAAACGAAATAATCATGTGGAAAGTAACATAATTGTTGGAGTATTGGATTCAGGTTTGTTCAATTATAACAATCTCTTGATTTCTCAAATATGTACTGTGGCGGAACCATGAAAAAGCAAAACGAGCCGTTGTGCCGGATTTTATCTTCCCGAATATTATAATTTAAATTTGATTTTCTTACCTTAATTTATATTATCCCATCCGGAAACATTAATTGTATCCTAATTCTCCAAGTATGGATTTGAATTAGCTCCACGAATTAAAATGTAAGGTTTAACTACTAAAGACGTATTAACTCAAATTTATTTGAAATTAATTGTATCATTTTATTTTATCTTATAATAATTTTGGTATTGGACCTTGACCCAAAACAAAAAGGTGCCGGGAATTCGGATGAAGTGTTTTAGCTTTATGTTTTACTGTTTAATTTGGTTGGGTCCGGTCCAGCATCATTGTTGCAATCGATTATTTATTTACGAAACCTGAAGTCAGTAAAAAGAGAAAAATAGTCCATAATCATTCGTTACAGAGTTTAATTTCTCTGAAATTGAGAGATCGAGCTCGGTGAAGATTAGAAAATGCTCCCGTTCCGATAACCAATTTTTGGCCTCTATAATACGAAAAAATATACTTTTAGCTATGAATTTTGAAACTAATATTGTATATTTACTTATTTTATGAAATTTTGTGTATCAGGAATTTGGATGGATTGTCCAAGCTTTAGTGATAAAGGTTATGGACCAATCCCTTCTAAATGGAAAGGTCAATGTCTCACCGGTGCCAACTTCAGTGGCTGCAATAAGTATATATTTCTCAATCACTATATTTATATTTAATCACTTACCTTAGTTATAGTTTATCTATTTATGATTCATTAAATAAACTAATTACTTCATAAGGGAATTTCGCATACCATATATTTTTTATTTTTCAAAAATAAACTTTCTATTTTTAAAAACAAAACCTACTATAATACTCTCTAATTTGATTATTTACAACAATACACCATTTATTTTGCAAAAAGCCAAAGTATTACGAATATTGTTAATTTTAAGGGTTTTATTCATTAAATTAATTAAAAAATTAAACAAATATATGGTAGTATTGTCAAATTTGTACACTTGACTCTTGGTATATTTTGACTATTTAAAAAAAAAATTCAAGGTATATATTTTTTTCTTTCAAAAAAGGAAAATAGAAAGTATAATTTTTTTTTTCTTTCTAAAAACTAATGTTTTAACTACACACGACACGAGTAAAACATTTCACTCAAATCATAAAAGCGCATGATAAACTGCATGATGATGCACTAAACTTAAGTGACAAAGTATTACATATGTAAGAAATGTATTTACAAAACTATAATAATATGAACGTCCATACATATTATAATATTCACATTTTATAGAGTAATTATTGTAGTTTTAATTATTTATTTTTGCATGATCCCATTCTAATTACTCAAATCAAATAAATACTTACCTGAGCGCTTTGTTCTCCGACTCAGCAAAGTGATCGGCGCAAAGTTCTATAATCTCGACAATGCCGCTGGCGAGGAGAGCTTAAGCCCGGCCGACCGCATAGGCCACGGAACGCACACGGCGTCCACCATCGCCGGCGACAGCATCGCAGGAACCAGCCTATACGGCCTCGCCGAGGGCACTGCACGTGGCGGCGTCCCGTCGGCGCGCCTGGCGATTTACAAGGTCTGTTGGGGCCAGGGATGCAGCGACGTCGACATCCTCGCGGGGTTCGACGATGCCATCGCCGACGGCGTCGACATCATCTCGCTCTCCATTGGCGGCGTCATGCGCGACTACTTCAATGACCCCATCGCTATAGGCTCTTTCCACGCCATGAACCGCGGCATCCTCGCCACCTGCTCCGCTGGCAATGACGGGCCATACCCCGGCACTGTGATGAATGTCGCTCCGTGGATCCTCACTGTCGCCGCCTCCGGCATGGACCGGAAGTTCCAAACTATCGTCAAGCTCGGCAACGGGAAGAGAGTTTCTGTAAGTGTTTCTTATTTCCCATAAATCCTAGCTAACCCATAAACGCTAAATCGTAACCATTTGGAATAATTTAGTAATTGATTTTTTAAGAAATAATCATGTTTTAAACAAATTGCAAAAGAAACTAATAAGAATATTGAGATACGAATATGTACATTTTTTAGAATCCCAGGTTACTTTTGAAAATGATAAATTTGTTAAAGATTTTAAAAATATATGTCGCATAAAAACTTTGGGGTGGTAAAATCTCGTCGTTTGTTCATCACAAGTTGATTAAGTATCAAATGTTGCGATTAATGTGTCTCCGAAGTACTCATTCGGACACTACCCATTTATATAAATCGTAACATTATCCCTATATATATATATATATATATATATATATATATATATATAATAATAATAATAATAATAATAATAATTAGGGTTAATTGCGTCAACAATACCCAACCTTTGGCAATATTCTCCGATAGGCACCCAAGTTCAATAAACGTAGGCAAAAGTACCTAACGTCACACTTTTGTCACCAACCAACTAACGCCGTTAGACACCTGCCTACGTGGCCGTTAGGCTGTCTCCCGTGGCGTGTCACGTGGCACAAGCTGCCACATAACCAAAAGATTGGGTATTTTTGCCGCCACGTGGCAGTTAAAAAAAAATTAATTTTTTTAATTAAAATATGTATTTATAAAACGATTATGTTTTATTTTAAAAAAAATAAATACATAATCGTTTTATGTTTGATATATGTAAAAAAAAAAACATGTTGGCTTACGAGAAAGAAAAAATATTTTTTTTTAAAATGCCACGTGGCGGCGAAAGTACCCAACCTTTGGCCACGTGGCACGTCACATGAGACAACCTAACGGCCACGTAGGCAGGTGTCTAACGGCGTTAGTTGGTCGGCGACAAAAGTGTGACGTTAGGTACTTTTGCATACGTTTATTGAGGTTGGGCACCTATCGGAGAATATTGCAAAAAGTTGGGTATTTTTGCCGCAATTAACCCTAATAATTATAATAAGGAAATTCCTTAACACCTGTCCGAATAAATATATAATAAGGATGATTTTAAAAGGTACAACATGGGTTGTTAAGTAATAATTAATCATGATTCAAAGTTTCAAACAAGAAATAATGAAATGATTGGAAATATAATGGGTGTTTTTATGTTGAATATATTGTAGGGAATAGCAGTGAACACCTTCACAATGAAGAACAAAATGTACCCGCTCATCCACGGAGCTCAGGCTGCCAATCGCACCTCACAGTACTATGGAAATGCAAGGCACGTTTGCAAACCCTAATTGTTGACTATAACAATAATATTCTTTGCATTAGTGTTTTAATACGGTAACCCTCATCTAAGGAATTTCCGTTTTTTTTTTTTCAAATTAGAAACCGGACTTCCGGATTCGGATGTTTAAAATATAAATATTCTATAATTTTTAAATAACTGTCAATTTAGCCATTAAAAAAAACAGAAGTTCAGAGAAAAAAAAAATCTGGAAATCAAAATTTGGGTTTCATATTTTTAAATAAGGGTTATTAACTAATCTCGATTCGACAGTCAAGATTAATTAGTCAGTTAAAATTGATCTAATAGCGACATAAGTACCCAATAATTTTATTTCTATAGTCGCACAAACCTTTTTTTTTTCAATTTTTTTTTTCTTCTCTATTTTACTTCTTTCCAAACATAGTCGCAAAATTCTGGATTCTGCTCTATCTCGAATTTAAATATTTATAAAACAGAATCCCGTATTACCATCAAATAATTGTATGTTAAACAATGGTTATTAATATGTTAGAATATTTGCAGTGCTTGTGATTATGGGACTTTAAGCAAGGAGTTGGTGACGGGGAAAATAGTGTATTGCATGGGAAATAGTGGGCAAGATTACACCATCAACGAGTATGGCGGGGCTGGCTCAATCATGACCCGGGATTCCATGCCAGATACGGCCTTCACTCCTCTCATTCCCTCCTCCTACATACTTCAAAACGACACCGTTGCCATCACCACATACCTCAACTCTACCAAGTATGATCTAATACTCTTTTTTTTTTTTTTACAAATTCATTCATACCAAAAATTTATTATTTGGCCTCAATTGTGTGCAAATTAATCTTAATCAAATGGATATTTCTCTATGAAATTAAAAAAAATAAGGAACATTGCACTATAAGTGAAAATTTTGTTTTGGTGCAATTAACATAACTTGCCTATTTTATATAATAAAACCTTGGAGTATATGCGGTATAAGTACCCATGATCATATACATAGTGTGTCGATATATATATATTCTAATCTCTTTTTCTTCATTAGCAATAGTACCAATGTTTTTTTTACTAAAAAAGACAGCATCGAGGTCAAGTTCCGTTAATGTCCTGTTAAGGTTTGTTACACGAGGGACATGTATATGTATATAATTTAACAAAAAGTCAATTTATTTAACATGTTTTTCAATCAGAGACGGATGCATATTTCTTGATTAACATACGTTCACTCTACATGGACGGAATGATATTTCTTGATTAACATTTGTATAGGATATATATTGCGTATTTAGGAAAGAAAAAAAAAAATGTCCCTACGATATTAATAATTAATGTCAAACAATATTATATATATATATATAGGAACCCCATGGCAGTGATTCGGAAGACAGTGATTGCTACCACCGAAGCCCCTTTCATCGCTTCCTTCTCCTCCAGAGGACCTCAGCTTCTCAGCAACATCCTCAAGGTACGTCAACTCCCATGCAAACTTTGAATGTTTCATGTCCACGTGGCTGACCGGTTTTCCTTGGCCAGCCCGACTTGGCGGCGCCCGGAATCGACATACTGGCCGGGTTCACGAAGCTGACGACGGTGACCAGCTTACCAACAGACAGCCGGAGAGTGAACTTCAACATAATCTCGGGAACGTCGATGGCGTGCCCACACGTGGCAGCCGCAGCCGCCTACATCAAGTCGTTCCACCCGGAGTGGTCTCCGGCGGCCATCAAGTCGGCTCTAATGACTACCGGTTAGTCTCTCCACGGTTAATGGTCGATTAATTTGAATGTTATAAATCACGTAGAAATGCCATAATATTTGAATATGAAGGTAAATAACTAAATATATGATAATTGTATATTTAAGAAGTGATCTAATTTTGATTAAGTAAATGTAAATAAATAATTAAAGTGTAAGGGTTTCACCCATAGTTAAACCAATTTCGTTCAAAATGATGCAGCAACTCCGATGAAGATCAAGGACGAGCTAGTCGAGCTCAGCTCCGGAGCCGGACAAATTTCCCCGATAAAGGCGCTCATGCCCGGCCTCGTCTACGACCTCTCCGCCTCCTCCTACATCCGCTTCCTCTGCTTCCGAGGCTATGATGGCTCCGACATCGCGCTCCTCGCCGGCGACGGGGCGCCCGCCGTCAACTGCTCGGCCCTCAAGCCGGCGAAGGGTGTGGACGGCCTCAACTACCCCACCATGCAGCTCGCGCTCAGGAACCCCAACGACACCATCTCCGCCGTCTACAGGCGGATCGTGACGCACGTGGAGAACCAGACCGCAGTCTACACGGCGAAAGTGGACGCGCCGCCAGGGCTGACGGTGAGGGTTATGCCGAGCTCGCTGAACTTCACGTGCGCGTGGCAGAAGCGGTCGTTCAAGGTGGTGGTGCAGGGCCCGACGATGGCGGACGGCATAAGCATTCTGACAGCCGCGCTGGAGTGGAGCAGCGGAAACCACAGTGTTCGGAGCTACATTCTGGTATATAGGGCTGAATATGTTGCCTGATATAGCTTGCTGAAATGTTTTTTATCTTTTTTTTTTTTTTAAATTGGATAGTGAACAAGATTTTGGTTAGTGGAAATTTTAAGGTTAATTTGGTAAGAGTTTCTAACAATGAGTCTTCGGTTTGGTTTTTATTACTATTAGTATAGAAAAACAGGGTTTTTTCAATTTTTTAACTTTTTAAAACCGAAAGCCGAGTGTTACGGTGGTTAAATTCGGATTTAACCTTATTTTGATAAAAACAAAATCAACTTCTGATAATTTCTTTAAAAATTTACTAGAAATTTTATGAATCTAAGCACTGGCGAAGCTACTTAGGGCCAAGTGGGGGCAGTGGACCCCACTTGGCTGGCCAAAACATCCACATCAGTTCATATTTTGCCCCCACTTATTTTATTTTATTTAAAAATTCTACCGGCCAATGTTGACTCAGAGCCAAAGCCAAAAAATTACATCGACTTTCTGACTCTTCCCATCAAGTTTAACCCTTTCCGGCCGTTATCCGCCTCTTTTCGGTGCAATATCTTTCTCCGGAAAGGATCTTGCTCTGAGTTTTCCTATAGATCTTCCCTTGTTTCGAGTTCGCGACTCGCCGCGACGCCATCGTTCAGGCGCTGCCTCTCTCCTCTCATCCAGCCAGTCGTTGCTGTAGTTTGCACAAGGCTTACTCGCCTTGTTGGTCGCCAAAGCAAGACTCTGCTTGTGAGTCTATCAGAGATAATTTTCTAAACTAATATCTACAGAAGCGTTCGATTAGATGATAGAGAGAGAGCGTGAGCATCCAAATTAAGAGGGACAAAACCCAAATTATTGTCGTTTGGCTTTGGAATTTGCCATTTGAATATTCGACAAATGATTGTTGGTGCAACAAGGTGCTATGTGCTTGATTTGATGTAAGATTAATACAATTTGGTATTAATATTTTTTTAAATAAGATCAACGTATAGTATTAATAATAATATACTACATAATTTGGTGGTAATCTTCTAAGCACTAGTGAGTTACTACTAGTCTAACCCCTTGTGCCCTGTACAATTAAGAAATTTGTTTAAAAAATACTTACATATTACTAATCAACGTTTGAAAACGCCTGCAAAAGCCCACAAAATTATGTCTACGGAAGATATACATGTGTTGGCGCTTGGATTCTTCATGTTTTATCCCCGTGACTCGGTGATTTAGAGCTTGGCAAATGGCAATGTCTATTGTTAGTATTTTGTGTGAAATTGTGATTCCATTGATATTTGTGGTGAAATTGTTAATTTTATAGGTATTTTCCGCCCTCCCTTCGAACAATTTCTGGCTTCGCCCCTGGTCGAAACGACTCGGTTCCAAAAGCAAAGTTGCTTAGAATTTAATTTCCAACAACTTTCATGTTGACATAAAATCCAAATTCTACTTTATTTTGTCAGTTAACTTCGGTTACCAAGATATGGTACTTTTGCCACGCTACTGATAAAACTATCTGAAGTCTGTCACAGACTTCAGTTTTATTAGTCTTGCCAAATGATCTTAAAAACATTTCAATGTTTTTATCACGTACGTATCATCCGTTACGGAGCTATCCTGGGGACCATGGACCCGTATCACTTAAGCTCCAACGAACTGCTAGTTGTTCGTCAAACCTCGAAGTGATTCCACTATAGACCCGAGGCTGCACTCTTTAGTGATACGGTATATATTATTCCCTTTATAACAGCAGGGTGTCCATTAATACAATCAAATTCGGGTTATTGATCTTTCACTTGATGATCCACACATGAGCAGGCAGTTTCTACCGTTATGCCCCTCATTGCATTTTCATCCTTGACTCAGTCAGTAATATTATGAGTGACCCACTTATGGTTTCGATTCATAAGTTGTGCACGGGTACCTCTCACTTCTCACCACCGACAATCAAGGGAATCATCATGACTCTGAAGAGAGCTGCGTGATGCCCATATCTATGACCAAGCTACCCTTACTGCTGACTATCATGTTCCCAAAATAATAGTGTTGGGAACAACGGTAATTTATTGTGTTCTTTAACGGTTAAATCAAAGAACAATCAAGCCAGCAGCTCGGACTCAAGATCACTCAGGACTTAGATCGAATATCCATTTGATCATCTACTAGTGACTCAACTTCAAGTTATCAGTGACGGTCTTATATGATAACTTCCGGAGTTTAAGTCAGGTCCAGTCCAGTATGAAGACACTTCATACTTCATGCACTTCTAGTGAGTGTGACACACACAAAATCCAGAATAGGATTGTCACTTAGTCACATTAATGACCTTATACGATTAATGGGCTCCCACCCAGTTAATCAGGTCACGGACATTTTAAGTTCATTTATTATGATTATTAATTCTTCTTCACATTGACTCTGTTGTGATAATAATTCATAATTGCATCCTATATGAACTAAGGATCAAACATTCTATTTTACTCTACCAGAAACTATAATAAGATTATCATAATAAGCATCATCTTTATTCAACGACTTGTCATAATCTTTTACAAATGGATAAAAAATATCTTGTTTAATGACACATATGTCCAACACGCGCGCGCGTGGTGGTGTAACATTTGTGTGAGTCCTCCCCCATCCACAAAATCCTATGACCCAAAGGGCCCAAGCCCTTGTCCCTAATATTTGGTATATAAACATCACCAAACTCTTGTCATCTATCAATATGGGACTTTTTGTTATTCAACTAATATCACACATTCACACCTAACATACACATACACTTCACCTAATAATTTAACTTAATATTACACACTTCAAATAATATTATACACTTAACATACATATTAACTTCACCTAACATACATATACACTTAATATGTATATTCATTTAATATTATACACTTCAACTAATATTAAATTTGTTAACATACATATACAATTAACATGCATATTCACTTCACATAATAATTTGACTTAATATTATACACTTAAACTAATAAAGTGACTTAATATTATACATTTCACCTACATATTTAAGTTACAAATGTGTTTTGTTGTATACAATTATGTCTTGTATTTATTAAATATTAAGTTTTGAATCTCTATATAAATATCTTGCTTAAATACTCAAATATTATACACTTTCTATTATGTGTTTGAGTTTGAGATATTACTATATTAGACTATGTATTTGATAGTTGAGACTTGTTAGACTATGTTATTAGTGTTTTAGATTTGAGCTTTTTGATGGAATTGTATGTGTGTGTATGACTTTACGTATCTACATATGTTTTGAATTTGAGGTATGATATTATAAAAATATTTTATAAGTTTTCCGTCGAAAAGTATCGAAAAGTATCGATAATCCGTCGATAATCATCGATAAGTATCGGTAAGCGGTAAGCTACAGTATTATAGGTTTTCCGTCGGTTAATCGGTAAGCTATCGATTAATCCGTCGAAAACGGTAACCGATTTATCGACAAAAGAATACACTCTCTCTAGGTTCTCTCTATTTTGACTCACACTTTTTGGCTACTATACATCGAATGACCAAGCTCATGACTTTAAAACCCTAAAAGCCAAACGTGTTTGAAACCAAGCAAGCTTGGCCTAGTGGTAACACCACTACACCTCTATTCAAGAGGTCACGGGTTCGAAACCCCATGGGACTCAAAGAGTGCCCCCTTTACATATATGTAAACTTGACCAATAGTGCCACCTGTTCTTACACCGAATATATCTAGTAATGCGAGAGTGCATTGTAACCTTGGCCGATAACGCCACCACATTCAAAAAAAAAAAAAAGAAGCCAAACGTGTTTGATAAGTTGCATAAAGCAACACATGAGAAAATACCTAAATACCCTTAAGGCAAAAGTACCCATTTACCCTTAATTAGGCTTCACAATAACAACAATGGTTGGTCCTAATATATCTAATAATAAAATGTTACTTTATATTATATGTATCTTCCACCTTCTTGCTTCAAGTTATGTACACAACACAATGGATCTCTTGTTAAGATCTCTCCGTTAGAGATAGTGTACACTAAATAAAAATAAAACCTCTATAATAATAGACCTCTAATTGAAGATTATACTCACTAAGTAATATATATTAGAAAGAAAAAAAAAAGGAACATAATCAAACATTATAAATTAAATTGTTCAATAATCGATTCAAAAGCAGAATGTAGCAAAAAAAATTACCATCAACCAAGGGCGGAACCACCTTATTGCAAAGAGGGGTTGAAACCACCCCATAAATTTATGAAAATGCATTAATATGGCCCAATTTTTGAAAAATTATTAAAATCAACCCCCCCAAAGCAAATGTTCGGCCACCCCAAAGCGCACGTTTGTGGAGCCGACAACTACAAACGTGTAGTCTAGTGTAGTTTCGGCCCATCAAAAAAATTTCGACCCCCCCTTTCCTGAAATCCTGGTTCCGCCGTTGCCATCAACTACTCAAAAAGCAAAAACTTTGTTGAAAAGGGATGGGCTTAATGAGAGGACTATCTCAATTGATGGGAGGCAAAAAAACATACAAAAAATACTTATTTTCACGCTCTTTTTCTTTACTTTTCTTGCGAAGAGAAGCTACATTTCACGTTAATTGGTACAATCTCAAACTACCGAGTTACCACCGCTTTCGTGCGAAAGCGGGCCAAAAAGAAAACCGGCTCTCAAAATCTTCGGTTGCCCGCCGTTTCTACGGTCTATGTGCACCGATGCATGATCAGAGCCGTGGGTGAAACGAAGCTCAATAATGCATCCGGCAATGGTGGCCGTGAAGGTTCTTCATCTTCGTGAGCTCTTTCCGCCTCTTCCGCGTCTCGGCTGCAGCGAGTCTCTCGTGTTTCTCTGGCGACGTATGAGAAGCATCCATGGATTCTCCAATATGAAGAGCTGAATCTTTTTGGAAATCCTTTTCGTGTCTTGCACTACACGAGGTGCCTGTGTATTTCTCCGGTGAAGCTGTTCTTCTGCTATCGTCTCTCTCCAGCGAAATCTCTATCGGGAGTTCGTTCAGATCTTCCGTGATTCTAGCCTCTTTTGGCTCACACAGTTCTGGTTTCACCGATGGAAAGTGATCAAGCGGAAGCTCTTGCTCGTGTTTCTGTGGATCGGATGGCGGAGATTGGACAGCGGTCCAGGGATCGGAATAAGGGAAGAACCAAGGGTATGGACAGATATAATACGGGGTCATCGGAGCGCTGGTGTTGGGTAGAATTTCTTGTTCATTATGCTCAACCGGAAAATGAATGTTCGGTGGCAAAACAATTGCACTTCGCGGTATACGAGACGCTAGAGTGGGATTTTGAGATTGAGAAACAGCTGGCCAGAAAAATGGAGTGAAACTTGGGTGATTGTACGGTAAAAACTGTGAAACTTGCGATACAGCAGGCGTCGCCAATTTTTCCATCTGCATAATCGAAATCCCATTTCCGTCAAGCGCCGTGTGAAATGTGACAGAGATTATTAATCTCGGTTTTAAGTACGTACCTGATCTTTGAGCTCTTTATTCGTGGTTTCATACATCTGGTACTCTTTCAACGCGATCTCCATGTCCTTGCCATAGAAAAATCGTAAGGTAATGTGAACAATTTTGATTTCATGATGATGATGATTAATCATTGACAAAATGGAGTGAATTACTCCATACCCTCCTTAAGTTGTCATTCTCCAATGATAAATCCGCAGCTTTCTTCGTCAATTCTTCGCACAATGCCTGCATAATCTAACCATGAAGCATCTGAAACGGACTAAAACGAGAGTAGAACAGTCTTGTATTTCTATCATACAGTTTTCAAATAGGATCATTACGATCTTCTTAAGATTTGAACAAGAAAAGTCATTTGTGATCATCTCGTACATTTAAACGAAATTCACGACCCGAGATAGCACCTATGTCGTTACCTGCCTTCGCCGAATTGTCTGCCTAGCAGACTCCCGATTAGCCAAGATTCTGCGGATCCTTCGAGCCTCTTTTTCCTCCTGGAAAGAAGGGAACTTAGTGAGCAATAACAAGCAAAGCAACAATCTCAAACGGCATTACAAAAAAGAATTGTAAAGTTTCTTTACTTCAGTCAAATTTCGTCTGGACTTGGCACAACCCGGCGATTTACAGTCCTTCTCTTCGAGCTTGAAACCCGTTTCGGTCCTATCGCGATCAGCCTCTCCGCATTGCTGATGGCTATCCTTGCTTTCCTGTTACAGAATTCTCTCAAAACTCCTCAACAAGATTGTATATGGCTTAATGATAAGAGCAGTGACAATGTATGACGATGCAACATTGCTATCTCGTATAAATCACTTGCTGTTTTCGTTACTGGAACCTTCAGTGATTTGGAGATTAAACTCGCAAAGTGTTCAACCTATGATCTCAGTGAAAGTGGAACCGAAGAATGTATACCAAATCTAGCATTGTCAATCCTAACACTTTATGAGAGCTATTTCACGAAATCGGAAACTTGAAGAAGTTGAGAAACCAAAACAACAAACTATCTCACAGGCGAGAGCTCGGAGCACCGAGTCGACGACTCGCTCTTGACTCGCTTACTCGCTCTCCGGCATTGAAATCCACCGGAGCCCTCGCGCGTCGCCGACAGCGCCATATCCGCCAGCGCCTCCGCCGCCGCAAGCTCTTCCTCCGCCGTCGACGTCGCCGTGGCCGGCGTCGAAACCTCCAGCGACGCCGCGGAGCTCGAGGAACTCCGCGAATCGCTCGAATCCGAGACCATGTTTTCTCGGGAAACAAACAGCAAGAACGAGAAAGGAAAATGGAAGAACAAAGGAGGAATCGAGAGAGCGAGACTCGCAGTGAGAAGGAAATATATATAAATAAATAAATCGAAATTAAACAACATTAAAATGAGGGAGGGTGCATGGGCGACTGCCACGTGGCTTGCGTGACATCTTACTGCTGACTACTGAGGACGAGTCCGCTGTATCTGCGCTCGACACGTATCGAATTCAGTGGCCACGTAGGCATGTCGCACGTGCGAGTGACACGGAGGTTTCGAGTCTCATCTCTCAAGGGTTTTTTCAGCAGCGCCGAAAAGGAGGTGGGTCCTATGGCTGGGCGACACGTGGCGCTCGCTCTGCTAGTTGCTTCGCTGGGCACTGGGGGTCTTTTGGACACGTGGCAATTTAAGAGCCGTGGGACTAGTTGCAACGTTTTGAAAACTAAATATGTGAGATTCAGAGTGATGTACGCTTTAACACGTGTTGCAACGTGAATGGTTCGTCTCTTGCCATCTTCACAGTCTTCTTATATTTTATTGGAATGGCTTAGAGCTCCACAACGGTCATTGCCACTGGCGATTCGACGCGTCGCGACGGCTTTTGGAGAATCGCGACGGCTCGTGACTGCGGGTTGAAAATCACGAACGATCGCGAACGTGGAAGAACGTCGCGATTCCGGCGTTCTTCAGGCCTCTCTCTCTCTCCCTCTCTCCGTCTCACAGGGCCTCTCTCTCTCTCCCTCCATCGCGATGAAATCGGCACAGGACAGTTCGCGGCGCGTCGCGACCGTGATTCCGGCGATTCTGATCGCGATGAGTCGTGGCCAAGGTTTGTGCAGCTCTAGAATGGCTAATACCTACATTGCCCTTGCCGGAAACCGGTATTCGGAGGTCTATCGGTGTTGGTACTCGTTTTTACGTCTACTGATCTTGGTATTTGTTTTTATAAACTTCATAAGACGACAATTGTACGAGTTTGATGATACAAATTTCTTCAGTAATTAGTAATAAGGCCAGTGAAATTGGTATTTGTCGATTTCGAACCAAGAAACTCCTTGTAACTTTATGGCCAAGGTTTCAATCGATTGCATTTTTTGCATTAGATTATCAAGATTTTAGTGAAAGCAATTAACGAATTCATTATTGTTGAAGAAGAGCATGACGTCTAGTACTACGGGATGATGACATAATAAAATTTTGCAAATAATTGAACTTTCTAGAGTTAAACATTAAAATTGAGTCTTTATATGTTGTTACACATTTTGATAATCGTTGATGCATGAAAAAAAAAACGCATAAGTCATAACTATAATGATACACTAGTGCATTAATCTCATAAATTTTATTAATTAATCTCGGTGAATCTCCACAAATCCCATGTAATTTACCCAAAAAAGATATCATCAACTACGTTATAAAAAATAAAAAAATAAAAAAACTAGTGTCGTTATTCTCTTTTAACCCTGTTTTTTATTATTATTATTATTATTATATAATACACTTGGATATTAGATTGTCTTTCAAGATATGTTTGACACGTTTGTCTTTCATCACATGTCTTTTCCTAATTACTGCAACAAAAAAACACATTGGACAATTTTGTAGCTTAAACAGGGAACAACGAGTACCAGGTGTATGTTTATCCAATCTACTTAATCAAGTTTCATTTCCTAAACTCTTATATTAAGTACACAATACATACATACAGACATACATACATACATACATACATACATACAATACAAACATACAAGTGATCTCATGTGTTAGATTTAATATTTGTGGTTCCGGATTTAATGTTTTAGAAAAGAATATAATATTATTTTTGTATCTATACTTATGTAGTTACTATATTTTATGATAAACAAATGTATGGGTGATATCTTGGTAAAAGCAAGGATCGAAATATCGCGATTTTCGAGCGATTATCGCTGAAATTGGGCATCTCGGTAACTTATCTCCTCTAATCGTTGTCGTTTTATACTTATCGCGATTTTTCGATTCGAAAAGCAAGTCACTTATCGAGCAAAGTTTTCAAGTGTATTTTTTCGAAAAGCTTGTTACTTTTCGGTCAAAAACGATAAGTCAACCCTAGCATAATTTTTTCTTTTTCGCGGCAAAAGTTCCAATTTCTTTTAATTTTGGAATTTAAAGGTATCTTTAGGGTTTTTTTTAGTGGATCTTGAGTGTTTTGAAGTTTAAATGTTGTATATGTATGAATCATGTCAAATTTTCACAATTTTATTCTATATTTCATATAGTTACGTAGAAAGCTATTAGGTTGAATGGAAGTTCACGTTTGAGTTTCATGATACTTTGATTGTACATTTTAGGTTTTGAATCAAATGTTATTGTTAAATTTGATTTTTTTAGGTTTATTAAGGAATATGGATGAATTATAATAGTTTGTGTGATTTTTGTTTTGTTTTTTTGCAGATTTGGGGTGATTGTAGTGTTTGTTCTAATTGTTATATAATTGCGGTAAAAGTATTTTTTTGTCGGAAATTGTTGAACTTGAGCTATATTTTTAATATTTTTAATGTAATTTCATTGTTTAACAATGTATATAATTAGGAAACTGTGAGTTTGACATAATTTTTTTTGCAATTTGACTTTTTCCTGAATTGTCCAATTATTGCGGCAAAAGTACATATGTTTCAGAAATTGATTAATTGAGCTAGTTAATCGACTTTTTTTGGTGTAATTTCATTTTATAATATTGTATATAATTCATAAATTGTGTGGTTGACATGTTTTTTTTTTTAATTTGACGTTTTCCAACTATTGAGGCAAAAGTACATATTTTTAGGAAATTGGTTAAATTGAGTTAGCTCTTCAGTTTTTTTATACAACTTCAAGTGGGCAGATTTTATATAATTAACAATTGGTGATTTTAAAATATTTTATTTTAGTAAAATATGACTTTGACTCTTTCCAAAATTTATCAAATAAGCATATTTTATCTAATAGTAAATAACTAAAGAGAGCATTTTGACTTACAAGTTACAACTTATAATTTGTAAATAATAATTGTTATTATAATTTATTTTTTTTATAAGTTTTCCATCGATAACCGATTAATCCATCGATAAGTTCGATAAGTTTCGATAACGGCAAACGATAATTTTTATAGGTTTTCCATCCATAAATCCATCGGTAAACGATTACTCCGTCGATAACGGCAAACGATTTTTTGGAAAAAACGGCATTCAAGTCCTTAGGTAAAAGTAACAAAGTGATGCCTATATATATAGTGCTTATAAGTTGGGCCAGCTAGTCCTAAGTTTTTGAAGGATTTAGGGAGAGTTAAGGAACCACTTGACGAAATTACGTATTAGTTACGATAAAAAAAAAAACAATCAAGTAAAACTAAATTTTAAATATGAAGCATTTAACGTTCTTAAATGTAAATATATTAGTATTACATATGCTTTTTTGGGGGGCTCTTTCAAATTTAAGGTCCTAGGCACACGAGGGACTCCCGGGCCGGCTTTGCTTATAAACTATAGTTGACTTTCAAATCCCATTAAAAAAAAATTATAGTACTGGCAAAAATATTTTAACTTTTTATAATTTGTGCAGCGTAATCTCAAACTTTTAATCGTGCGAATTATGTATCCAACAACTCAATATTACTATAGTAAACTAGTAGTTGTTCTCTTTTTTATTATTTTCTTTCCTTTTTATTCAATTTATACTTTTGTTTCTATGAGCATGGTAATTAGGAACATTCTTCTAGAAAATAATGATTTAATATTGCCCAACCTTCGACGATACTGTAAATTTATAACTGCTAATATTAAGAATATAGAGACTAATATTCTGTTGAATAGAAGATTCGAGTTCTTCCTCAAGATCGCTGGTTCATCCAGACTTCATCGAGCGACTCTTCATCAATATTGCAGTATTAATGTCGTTTGTATTATATACTGCATTATTTACAGTGTCGTTTATTGACTAGCATTGATTAGCTTTCTTTGTCGTTTGTAAACTCTGCTATATATATAGCAGGAAGCTCCCATTGTAATATGAAATACATTGAATCAAAAAGAGGTTTATTCAGAGAATGCTAAGTTCCTTCTTCTTCGCTTCATTCTTCTTCTTCGTTTTTTGATTCAAGAACTTAATATGGTATCAGAGCAATGTTTCCGCCATGGTTGTCTCTGAGCTTGAAGCTTCGATCTTCGATCTCTGGTTCTCTTCAACTCCGTCTTCTGTTTCGATCATCCCTGATCCGGCCAATCTTGGATGGTTTGGAGAACGGGAGAGAAGAGGCATGTCAAGCGATCGGGAAAGAAAACTTCAGCCTTTGGAGCGCTGGGTATGAGCTTCATCATCTCTGTTTTCCGTCATTAGAATTCTCCTTCAGCCTTCTTCATCTCCTTCCTGCCTGGACGAATTTGCTGGTCTTTCCTTTGAATTCAAAGAAGGAATCTCAACAGCTCATGCCCAGGATATCAGGGAAGCGCTATATAGGGTTTGCTTTCAAAACCTGATTCTTTCTTCTTCTTGACTTCTGCAACTTTTTCCAATTTCGATGATGAAAATGGGATCGCAAGTTGTGAGCAAGAACGCAGTGAATCGTGCGATTATTCAAAGATCGTCGATCGACTCTCACTCCGATCATCAAGGAGTTGTTTATTGGTTTTCTGGTTTTTCACCGTAGACAACCATTCTCTTCTGGTTTTCCACCGGAGACTCTCTTTTTCTTCCGCTTCATCTTCTGGGTTCATCATCCGGTTCATTCCGACTTGGATGAGCAGAAGAAGCAGGCCAGAATCCGCCATTAAAGCTCCTGTCAGAGCTTGCCTTAAACAGTCATTGATCATAATCCGAGCGAAAGTTTTTCCAGCTCTTAGCTCAGATTAGTGTCATCTTTTCGCCCATTAATTATTTTCCTTGTTCGAAGATTCATGAAGATCCCAAACACTCCAGAACAAGACTGGGTTTCTTGATGGGTCTGCTCAACGGATCTGTTCAAAGATGGGTTTCCTGACAGATCCCTTCCCTTATTCGGTCTACGAAGATCCACCTCTGGTCAATTCTTGGATCTCGCTATGGCTGCGATTTGTTTTGCATCAATAAGTTGTTCGGTCAGGGGGTGCGAATCTCTTCATCAACATTGATCTCGTTCATGGTACTTTCTTGAGAAAGTCCAGGAGGATCTCAAGTTCGCATTTCTCCGAAGAAGACGTCAAGTTCTCGGCTTTTCCTCGTGTAATCTACCGAGCACCGAGGATCTTCTCACGGATGTTTATGCTCGGATCTTCTCACGGATGTTTATTCCTCGCCAATCTCGAAAACCCTTCTCAACACCGATGCAAGCAGGAGTCTTGTCGGTCATATTGTTTCATCGAGAAGACTTATCTACAAGCAGGTTCTTCGACATCGATAAAGACTCTTCGTCGAACCTGTTAGTCAACCTTCTATCTCGTCGATCATGTCGACGAACTTCATCGACACTCCAACATCTTGTGGCTTTACTTCGTCATGAGTATCTCATCAAGTTGTTCACACCAAGCTACTTCGTCGTCACTTCGAAGAGCTTCTGCATTCTTTGATTTTCATCGCTTCTTCAAGCGTGCGAAGACCAGAATCTCCGACAAAGTGTGGGTCTCAAGGAAACGGCTCAGTGAACACCCAGTCCTCTATCTCCGACAAACTTCATTCTCTTTTATCTTCATCCTTACATTCTCTATGGCTGAACTTCATTTCTTCGCCTTTTGATGACTCCGCAACGAATTTTTCAAGTATTGACCTTTTATTAAGGATCTTGCTGTTCGTTGACACTCACGAGATCATCAAAAGTAACATGACCGCTGTTCCCGTGGTTCGATGAGAGAAGTACATACAGCCATGGTCAAGTTGTTCCTTGTTATGTACAAGAGGAACTTACTAGGAGAAGAGAGTTGTGACAAAATAGCCACTGGAATGGAGCATGATCGATGAATTTCATCGAGATTTTTCTCTTCTTCAACTTTGCATCAAAAGTTCGAACAAGTTTCTGTCCACATTTGGCATGCCTTTTTATGTCCAAGATGTACCTCTTCAAACGTCTTTGACCGGTCCATCTTGAGGGGGTGTATTAAGAATATAGAGACTAATATTCTGCTGAATAGAAGATTCGAGTTCTTCCTCAAGATTGCTGGTTCATCCAGACTTCATCGAGCGACTCTTCATCAATATTGCAGTATTAATGTCGTTTGTATTATATACTGCATTATTTACAGTGTCGTTTATTGACTAGCATTGACTAGCTTGCTTTGTCGTTTGTAAACTCTGCTATATATATAGCAGGAAGCTCCCATTGTAATATGAAATTCATTGAATCAAAAAGAGGTTTATTCAGAGAATGCTAAGTTCCTTCTTCTTCGCTTCATTCTTCTTCTTCGTTTTTTGATTCAAGAACTTAATAGCTAATTAACGCCACCACATGGTAATCGAAAAATACAGAAATAAAACTTACCTTTTATGTTATGTAATAATATAGATTATGATTATATAATTTATTGACTTTGAGTTTCCGAAAATGTTCTTCATGAAAAGGGTAGTTACTAGTTATACACACACACACACACACACACATATATATATATATATATATATATATATATATATATATATATATATATATATATATATATATATATATATATATTAATTAGTGACACATCTCTCGATTTCAAGAAGAAATAATTCCTCTTGTCTGATTTATTAGGTTTTCACTGTCTAAGGATTCCAGTCATAGAATGGACATGTCTACGGCTAAGCAAGAGCTCAAAACCCTAATCAACTCCATGCTTTCCGAGGTAAGAAACACCTTACTAGTATTCTCTTGTGTAGTGTTGTTATATTGTATATATTATATATTTATATATATATATATATATATATATATATATATATATATATATATATATATATAATCTGGTGAATGGATTGTGTATCTAACAGCAGCGATAGGAAATAAAGAAAAATATCACCAATCTTTTTGTAATTCCTTAAAATCCCAATCGTTCGAACGAATCCTGATAATTGCAGCATGACAATATATAAATATATTATATCTCATTTCATACATGACAATATATATATATATATATATATATATATATATATATATATATATATATAATACATAACAGGGAATTTTGGACGACCAGTTTAAGCTGCTTCAAGAATTACAAGATGAGAGCAATCCCAAATTTATTGGAGAAGTTGTGACTTTGTTCCTCAATGATGCCCCAAGAATCATCGCAGATTTGGTTCAATGCTTGTAATATTAATATTTCAATGCTTATTTGTTCTTTGTTTTCGTCAATTAATTTCTGTTAGTGATTCTAAAATGTGTTTTTGTATGATTTGCAAGGTCTCAAAAGGAGGTCAAATTGAATGAGAAGATGAACACTGTTAAGATCGGATTTCGTCAAATCCTACCTCATCACTACTCATGTCATTTTACCTCATAAACGACATAAAATGAAGGCAAGGAAATTCGTTGACTGACAGTCAACAAAGAAGCACGCCCGAAGATTTAAACCCGCGATGAAGTCCGACTGGTTTAGAAGCGATCCGCGACGAAACACTTCATCGCGCCTTGACGAGGAAACCTCGAGGAAGAATCCGCGGAGAAGAAGTTCCTCGCAGAGGAACTTCATCGCATGAAAGCTCACCGAGGGAAAGTTCATCGCAAAACCCCAACGAATTAAATAAAGGAAGAAGTCAAAATCGCGAGAATAAGGGAGAATCAGTTAATCAAGTGAGGAAATCGTGGGATTATCGATGTATTCAAGGAAGGTCAGCAACAAATCAAGCAAGAAGAAAGGAAACCCTAGCGAGATTCAAGGAACAAGAAGGGAAACAAATTCTAGAAACCCTAAGGCTATAAATATGCATGTAAATCTAAAGAAAAGGAGGATCCCGCAAAAAATCATAGAGAGAAAAGTGTATTCTTAAGTCCTCAGTTGCTAAAGTCTATAGTAATTCGAGTATTTAAGACAGTTTAGAGAGTCTTAAGAGAGTTCATTGTAATTTCATCCTTCAATTGTCCAACTATTCAACGGAAGAAACCAAGTCCTCATCGGAAATATGATAAATCAAGAATATTCGTGTTTATATTTTATTGCATTCTTCGTTTATTCTTGTGACTGAAGAGGGTGGTGCAAACCGCCCTCAACAAACACTTATATTCATCAAATAAAAGGAAGTAGCTCAAGGTAATATATATATATATATATATATATATATAATTATATATATTATTTGGAGAACTTGAATAAATGGACATCTCCTTATCTGAAAAAATCAAATAAAAGGAAGTAGCTCAAGGTAATATATATATATAATTATATATATTATTTGGAGAACTTGAATAAATGGACATCTCCTTATCTGAAAAAATATAATAAGTTTTTGAAATATTTTAGGACAAAATCACCCCTTAATTGTCGTAACCCTGTCTAAAAAATAAAGACAGTTTTCTGTCCGAAATTCAGGATAGTTTGTTCTTCTCAACTGTCAGAAATTTAGAAGACTTTGAAATCTAGGAGAGTTTTCTTAGTAATATAATATTATAAAATTACTTCTTTTAGTATAAGTAAGGGTGAAATCAAGACCGAAATTATTTTCACGATTTTTCCTCCGCATAGTTGTTATCGAAATCCGGTTTATGAAGTGTTTTTAAACCAGGATCGATAAAAATATCGGTTTTAATAAAAAAAAATGTTTATTTAAACGGGGAATACTCATTTTAAACAACCAGATATTTGTGTTTCATACCACGAAATACTGATTTTAAATCGGGATTTTACATATAAATAATGCCCTAGGATTCGGTACTCCCACACTGTTTGATAAAAAATTATGGCTCTTAAACAGGTACCGGGAATAAGTAATAACATTTCACTCTTATTTGGGATCTACTTTTTTCTTCTTCTAATATATATATATATATATATATATTGTTTCTTTTAGTATTGGTGCACGATATTTGACACTCTACTGTGGTGATGTTCTCAATGCTCTTCAAGCAAAGAACAAGGAAATGTGAGACCAAATTCCTCATATATTTTTATACATTTAATTACAATTTTACACGAAAAAAATATATCTAATTATTGTTCATAATTTTTTATGGTGAAGCTTCTCTTTTTTCAACTGCATGTGTACAAATAAATTTGAAACAATATCTTTAGGGATACTTTTGCCATAAAATAATGTTTTTTGAGACTATATACTCTTGTTGTTTGGTTATAGCGGATTAAGTATCCAATGTTACGATAATTGTATCTTCTAGATACCCAATTTGAGCAATATACTAACAAAGCAAAATAAATCATAGCATTGGGTAATTATTTCACGATAAACAAACAACAATATTATACTGCTCCAAAACACTATTTTATAAATACATATGCCACAGATATCCCTATTTTTTAAAAGCTTCATTTTTCTTATTCGTATTTACTTATGCGAGGGATTGGGTGAATGGGTAATCACTGTAAAGACCTTTTCCGCATATTTTATTTCTTATACATTTTTTGTTTTGAAAAAAGGAATTCCTGATAAATATTTTTACTATTCACGTATTTACTTATTTTACTTTAAGTTAAAAAAAATGGCCAAGTATTTTCAAAGATTTTTAAAGTAGTCAGTAAGTAACGGCTTCGAAAAAGTCGGGTAGTTACAGATGGTATCAGAGCCGAGCCCAGCCAGAAGTGTGGCCGACGAGGACGTCGGGCCCCCATTAGGTGGGGTGATTGTGACAGTCACTAATCCCGTGAGCCACGAGGGCAACAACGGGTAAGCTGTGCAGTCCCATATCGCCTGGACAAGGGGGATGTGCTGATGGGACGTTCCTGAGACTGTGCAGGTATGAGACTGCACGGTTATTGGAGATTATACAGGTATGGGATTGTATGGTCGAAGAGGTTTAAAAGAATTGATTGGTACTACTTATGTCAACAAGATGCATCTTCTTTTCGGTAGCTCGTTCATAGGAATTCCAAAGTTAAGCGTGCTTAGCTTGGAGTAGTCTTGGGATGGGTGACCTCCTGGGAAGTTTCTCGGGAAGCGTGCGAGTGAGGACAAAGCACGCTGAAAAGACTCGTGTTAGGCTGTGAGGACAGTCGTCGATTCGATTGAGCAGCCGAGGCGTTACAATTGGTATCAGAGCAGTGATCTCGTCATCCTACCTCGCATGTCATCTACAAGGTCGTCTGTCACAATCCATGTAAGTTAACAACTAATCATATTGATTAGTTCATGTTTACTTGTATTTTTTTTTACGATAGACGATATAGCGATTAAGTAAACTCGTCTATTTTGATTTTCAGGACGAAAATTTTAAAAGGTGGGGAGATTGTGAGATCCCGTATTTTTAGAGCCCTCACATAGAATATATATAAGTATTTATTCTATTTTTATTCCTAATTAATTTAGGATTTTTATATAAGATAATAGGAGATATCTTTGATATTTTAATAAAAAAATAATATTTTATGCTATTTAATTAGCTGCGAAAATTATTATTAATTAGGGTTATATTTAAACCCAATTAGGCTAGGGTTTCATCATATTCTCTTATTCTCTCCATACATTTATTCTCTCTCAAAATTTGAAATCTCTCTAGAGAGAAAAACTCATTGCGTTTTTAATCTCATCACCCAGAAAATTTCTTCTTCTTCTTCCATAATCCATAATCAAGGTATGAGTTTGCTTATCTTATTAAATCCAATTTCATTTTCGTAATCCCAAATGGCATAATTTTGTCGAATTTTTATCTCCCAAACCACGCAGCGATTTTGGCTGAAATTTTAACCACAACTTCTATTAGGTTCTACAAGTCCCAGATTTAATTTTAGAATTTTTGGAGCTCTAAATCGCTCGATATCGTATTTTCAATTTTTAAATTTTCTGGAAAAACGAAATTCTGCAGATTAGATTTTCGCTTTTATTTTTAAAAAATGAAAATACGATGTCGAGTGATTTAGAGCTCCAACAATTCTGAAATTAAATCTGGGACTTCTATGAACCTAATCAAAGTTATGGTTAAAATTTCAGCCAAAACCGCTGCGTGGTTTGGGAGATAAAAATTCGACAAAATTCTGCCATTTGGGATTACGAAAATAAAATTGGATTTAAGAAGATAAGCAAACTCATACCTTGATTATGGATTATGGAAGAAGAAGAAATTTCTGGCTGATGAGATTAAAAACTCAATGAGTTTTTCTCTCTTTCTCTCTAGAGAGATTTCAAATTTTGAGAGAGAATAAAGGTATGGAGAGAATAAGAGAATATGATGAAACCCTAGCCTAATTGGGTTTAAATATAACCCTAATTAATAATAATTTTCGCAGCTAATTAAATAGCATAAAAAATATTATTTTTTTATTAAAATATCAAAGATATCTCCTATTATCTTATATAAAAATCCTAAATTAATTTGGAATAAAAATAGAATAAATACTTATATATATTCTATGTGAGGGCTCTAAAAATACGGGATCTCACAATCTCCTCACCTTTTAAATTTTTCGTCCCGAAATCAAAATAGGCGAGTTTACTTAATCGCTACATCGTCTATCGTAAAAAAAAATATACAAGTAAGCATGAACTAATCAATATGATTAGTTGTTAACTTACATGGATTGTGACGGACGACCTTGTAGATGACATGCGAGGTAGGATGGCAAGATCATTGCTCTGATACCAATTGTAACAACCCGACTTTTTCGAAGCCATTACTTACTGACTACTTTGAAAATCTTTGAAAATACTTGGCCATTTTTTTAAACTTAAAGTAAAATAAGTAAATACGTGAATAGTAAAAATATTTATCAGGAATTCCTTTTTTCAAAACAAAAAAATGTATAAGAAATAAAATATGCGGAAAACGTGTTCACAGTGAGTACCCATTCACCCAATCCCTCGCACATCCTCCACCGTCACCGTTCAACCCACTACGAAATCATATCATAGGTTTCTTACCTACAGTACGAACGAAAAACATTTTGTGTGAGCTAAAAGCTCAATGAGATACAACTATTTTCTCACAAAAATAAATTAAAGAAAACATAACATGCAAATGTCCAATTATGCTTCATTTTACGTTTTAGGATATATTACTAATCTTGTCCTAGGTGATCACCATTGTGTACGTACCACTTCATTCGCGCGAGACTCAATAGATCGACAGGGGTGCACATGTCCCGAAGCCTAAGATCAATATATTGGACGGTTCATGATACCGTCAGATTAATCACTTCTTCGTTCCTTTCAAATCGGGGAGAAATCTAATCATCGTCGCATTCTCTTTTTTTTGTTGGGATCTTTTAAACATCATAAGCCTCACACGATTCATTCGATAGAGGGGGCACGACACTTTATTCCTATGTTATATTTGTTTATATTGTTAACATGCATAAATGACAAGAAGATTCATCCATGACCATAATAATCATTTTCACAATTTCACATCGTATATCACCATTCATCGTGAATGTCATTCTTCATATCTCGACAATCACATCAATCGTCACACAATAATAAATCTTTCACGACGTTTCAACGTCGTTGAATCCTCATAACATATCTAATGCAGTCAGTCATTCATGAAACAATATAACAAGCAAACATTTTTCACACATCCAACATATTCAAACAAAACACACAACGAACATGTTCAAATGTACTTTTATTTTCAAACAAATTCGTACTGCAATGAGGTTGAACTCACCTGAAATGCTACAATCGTCTTACTAGAGACTCTGACGAAGGCACCTCTACGAGCGACGTTCCTAGATAATAGATACCCAACTATGAATTAGAACCTGGTTACTCATAAAAATCCTAAGACTTGCTTTACGACTAAAACGAGATTTGTGCTTGTATGTATAAAAAAGGACTTTTTAGGTATTTTCTCGATATAATAAAATCGGTAAGGAACTGGAAAAACTGTTCTTAACAAAATGCCATTATTTTTCGAAAACAAATAACTTTTGTGTTTTAAAAATTTTCAAAAGAGAACTGTAACTATGAGATATATCGATTTTTCTGTTCGGCCAAATTCTTATAACACGATTTCGGGCTAGATCTCGAATAAATTTCAAATTTCTTAAAACACAAAAAATTCTAGAAATTGGATTCTATATAAAACCTATCTTTACATAAAATCTCTAATTCGGACTCTATGAATTTTAAAAATAAAAACGAAAATCTGATATACAGAATTTATCGTTTTTCTAGAAAATTTAAAAGGGTTAATGACGGCAAAAATACCCAATGTTTGGTCAAAGAACCCCTCATGTACCCAAAGTTTGAAAGTGGTGGGAAAAGTACCCAAAGTCGCATTTGGGGAGTTGACCACTCTATTCTCGTAACGCAGCTAACTTACCCGTCAACTCTGGCTACGTGGACAAACGTGGGTTGCTGACATAACAATTTTTTGCCACGTGGACAAGCCCTATTAGGGGTTTAATTCGTTGTTTTATCGTAAACGAGGCTGATGTGGGCTCATCCACGTGGCAAAAACTTGTTATGTCAGCAACCCACGTTTGTCCACGTGGCCAGTGTTAACATGTAAGTTAACTGCGCTACTAGAATGGAGTGGTCAATGCCACAAATGTGACTTTGGGTACTTTTGCCACCACTTTTAAACTTTGGATACACAAGGGGTTCTTTGACCAAACTTTGGGTATTTTTGCCGTCATTAACCCAATTTAAAAATTGAAAATATGATTTCGA
This sequence comes from Parietaria judaica, assembly GCA_954871525.1. NCBI lineage: Eukaryota > Viridiplantae > Streptophyta > Magnoliopsida > Rosales > Urticaceae > Parietaria > Parietaria judaica. The sequence continues at coordinate 15,590,144 of OX940864.1, forward strand.
GCGATTTAGAGCTCCAAAAATTCTGAAATTAAATCCGGGACTTCTATGAACCTAATCTAAGTTGTGGTTAAAATTTCAGCCAAAACCGCTACGTGGTTTGGAAGATAAAAATTCCACAAAAATCTGTCATTTGGGATTATAAACATAAAATTGATTAAAAACTCATACCTAGATTAAAAACTCATAAGCAAACTCATACCTAGATTATGGATTATGGAGGAAGTAGAATTTTTCTGGCTGATGAGATTAAAAACTCAATGAGTTTTTCTCTCTTTCTCTCGAGTAGAGCTGCACATTCGACGCCGCAACATGCGATTCGACGCGTCGCGACTGCTACAGTGCGAATCGCGACGCGTCGCGACTGTGCGGCAAAAGTCGCGATTCGTCGCGATTTGGGCCTGGCGTCGCGACGCGTGGGCTGGTGATCCGCGTGAAGCAATCGACGGCCCACAACGTGCCACGCCATCGATCCGCGTGATTTTGTCTTTTTGGGGCATAAATAACACACTTTTTACCCGAATTTTATTACCCAACCACAATTATTACCCACTTTACTCGAATTTCAACCCTAAAATTTCAAATTTCAATTACTTTTCACCCACTATCTCCTCACAATTATTCACCCACTTCACCCACCACAATAATTATTCTCCCACCCCACCCTCTCCTCAAACCCTATAAATACCACCTCTTCCTCTCTCATTTCCTCACCAACAATCTTCCATCTCTCTCTCAAATTCTCTCAAGTTCTCAAATTCTCTCAAGTTCTCAAGTTCTAAAGCTCTAAAGTTCTAAAGTTCTAAATTTCTCAAGTTCAAAAGTTCTCTCATTATGTCTCGAAGAAGCGGCGGTAGTTCCGGGGGTCGAAGGGCGGCCAGAAATTTGCAACCCCAATTCCAACTAGGGGGAACATCGGAGCCTACGCCCGAGGGCTACATTCCCCTTATGCTACCCGGAGAAATATTTCCTTCCCCTTCCAATCGAAATTATCCCGACGATACAGTACGGTCTCTAAGACCTAGTCTAGTCCGGGCGTTGGCCCACCACCAAGCCAATCCCGAACGTGTGTCCCGAGAAATGGTCGAGGCGGTGGCTCAATCTAGGGGGGGAAATAACGATCCTTTTTTCGATCTCATGTTACGGGAACACGCCGATTACAGAGCTCAAGGTCCCGAAGGTGCCGATCCCGACGAACATCAAGGTACCGAAGATGCCGATCCCGACGAAACTCAACTTCCCCACGATGCCGATCCCAACGACTTTCAAACGCCGCCCTCGATCCGTGGTTCAAATGTCGGGGTGTACAACCGCGGTTCTCCTCAACCTTCCAATCAAGATAGCGGTGAAGCCTCCGTTGCCCGTCCCCGACGAGGTCGACGTCCTTCAAGCGGGTAATAACATTCACTCATTTCTCTATGTATAGCTATACATCATTTTTCTATTTTATTAATTAATAATATTTAATAATTAATAAGTTAGTTCTTTGTAATAAATATTATTTAATAACCAATAATTAAATATTAATAATTAATAATTAATAATCAATAACGAATTTCTTGAAAGTCTTAGTATGCTCTGTGGTTGCGGTTCCGACCGATCTTCCACATCAGAAACGACTTTCTTGAGATTTTTTGTTAGTTAATAATCATTTAATCATTTTAGTTTAATTTTTTCAATTAGTTAATAATCATTTAATCTTTTTAGTTTAATTTTTTCAATTAGTTAATAATCATTTAATCATACTAGTTTAATAATCAATTTGTAAGTGTTGTTTTAACGAATTTCTTGAAAGTCTTAGTATGCTCTGTGGTTGCGGTTCCGACTGATCTTCCACATCAGAAACGAATTTCTTGATATTTTTTGTTATTTAATTTTCGAATTTAATTAGTTAGTAATCAATTAATCATATTAGTTTAATTAAACTTTAAATAGTTACTTAAATAAGTTAAAGAAATTAAAATGGTATTTTTTATGTGTGGTGATAATTATAAAGTTTTTACGGATTATGGTGTCTTAGAAAGATTGGTTTTTAAATAAGGTTTGCTTTGCAATCTCCTCCAAGCTAGCCTGGGAACCTCGGGGAGTTCTGTCTAGAAAAGTTTGGGCCTAAAGCGAGATCATAGCATCCTTTCCAGTCGATCTGGCCGTGGAACCTCGGGGAGTTCCGTCCAAAAGAGCTTGATAATTATTTCCACACATAGAAAATACCATTTTTTATTTCGTTAACTTTTTTAATTAACTATATGAAATTTAATTAATTAATAGGATTAATATTAATATTTAATCGATGTAAAATTAATACCAGTTTTTATTTTGTTAATCTTTTTTCTCCCTTATATTTTTAATAGGGAAAATCATACGGCCTTGTTGTGGGGACGACCAAACAGAGCGAAGGTCTGGGAATATTTTCACGAAGAACGACGTGTGGAGAACGGTATTCGAGTCAAGATCGCCACGTGCAAGAAGTGCCATACAACCCTAGATGCGCCGGGGGACAAAGGAACCGGCTACTTGATGCGACATAAAAAAGCGTGCTACGGAGACGATGACGAGGTAAACACAGCACAGGTAAGTGCTCTTACCACCGAAAATTTACGGAAATGGACACTCGAGTGGTTACTGTCTACGGGCGCACCGATGAGTTTGATGGAAAATCCTGCGCATACACAATACATGCAAAGGATTAATCCGTCTTACGAACAGTTTTCCCGTACGACGTATACCAGGGACATGGAAAAGGCTTACAAAATGCAAAAAAATTATTTGGTCGAGTTTTTTAAAATGTCAAACATAAACGTTGCTTTCACCACCGACTTGTGGAGCGGTCCGAGTCTAAACGATTATTTGAGTCTGACCGCCCATTACGTCAACGATGATTGGGTTCCATGTCAAAAACTTTTAAATATGTCACCATTCGAGTGTCGCCATACCAGCACAAACATTTCCGATAAATTAATTGAATTATTCAATGATTGGGGTTTGCAAAATCGTATTATTTCTATTACGTTAGACAATGCCGCAAACAATAACGCCGCTATTACTATCTTAGAAAATAGTTTGCCCGGTTCTCCTTTTCGTAATATATTACATCAAAAGTGTGGTTGTCACATTATTAATTTAATTGCTAGAACGGGCGAACGAAATATTTCAGAGCACGTTGAAAAAATACGCGGCGTTATCGATTGGATCCGGCATTCTCAAACCACCGCTAGGTGGAGACGATTTTGTAAAGAGCACAATCATAAAGCTAATAAGTTTGGTTTAGACAACAATGCACGATGGAACTCTACATATCTAATGCTTTCAGTTGTGTGTAGACAGAGGGTACCGTTAAGCGCTTTCCTCCTCACCCAACTAGAGGCCTCGGAGCGGATCACGGAGGCAGAATGGGAAACGGCCCAGAAATTCACCCAATTCCTCAAACCCTTTTACGCTGTTACTTTAAATTTTTCGAACCAAAGACAACCTTCCTTGAATCATGGTCTTTCGGGTCTATATGAAATTACAAACACTTTTTCTGAATTCGCAAATGACCCGGTTATTTCGCCTATGATTGAGGGAATGGTTGCAAAATTCAAAAGTTATTGGGATCCACCCCCTTTTTCGTATTGTTTCGGTGCTATCTTAGATCCCCGTATTATGTTTACATTCGGGCCGTTGATGTTAGCAATCGGGATTAACCTAGGGGTGGATTACACTGATTATATTAAGGTTGTTAATGAAGCTTTTTATGAACTGTACAGTGAATACGACCGGCGGTTCCCACAGTTCAACGTGGAGGCGGAGCGAAGGGCAGTGATGGAAAGCCCAACCAAGACCGGCCTAGCATTTGTCCGGAGACTGAAGCAAAGACTGGATCACGGAGAATCATCGGGATCCGGTACGCCACCGGCACGAGCGGAAGACACGGACGGCGCACCGCAAGAATTGAAGCGGTACTACGGCCTGCGGATCGACAAGGACTCCGTCGAGTTCGATGTGATTGGATGGTGGAAGAATGAACGGGAAAGATTCCCGATATTGGCGAGAATGGCGAGGGATATACTGTCCATCCCCATTTCCAGCGTTGCTTCGGAGAGCGCATTCAGTTCGGCTCAGCATATAATCGACGACCTGAGGGTGTCAACAACTCCTACACACCTCGAGCAAGTAGTGGTGTTGAACGATTGGATATTCCGCAACCCCACCATCGCCCAACGGAACGAACCAACCGAGCTGGAGAGGATGACTGAAAAGTTTAACGGCTGGTTCCCCGAGTGACGCAATGTAAACGCCAATATGATGTGCTCTTTCCTCTCTTGGTTTTAGGTCCCTAAGGAGGGTTTTTCAAGAGAGGTTTTAATGAGGCATCTTGTAATATTTACACTGAATATTTACAACTTCTTCCACCTTATTGTAATATTCACAATGAATAATACAACTTTTTTTTAATATCTTGTTTTATCATATTTATTTATTTGTTTTAGATTTTTAATAATTATTAATATGTTACAAATTAATACTTATTAGCATATCTTACAACTTAAAAATTAACATATAAATCAAAATTAATAATATGTTACAAAATAATAAATTATAACATACTAAAATATTAATTTTGAAATAAATAAAGTTTAAATAATAATTTTAAATAATTTAATACTTAAATTCGGATAAAAACTAATAAAATTAAACATTGGAAACAAAAAATAACTTTTGTCGCAGCCCTTTTTTTGGTCGAGAATCACCCTTCCTCGCTAAATCGCGACCACGTCGCGACGCATCGCGACCAGCCAAGCCACGACGCATCGCGACCAGCCAACTCGCGATTTTGGCGACTTTCGTCGCGACCCATCGCGATTCCTTCGTGTGCAGCTCTACTCTCGAGAGAGATTTCAAATTTTGAAAGAGAATAAAGGTATGGAGAGAATAAGAGAATATGATGAAACCCTTAGCCTAATTGGGTTTAAATATAACCCTAATTAATAATAATTTTCGCAGCTAATTAAATAGCATAAAAAATATTATTTTCTTATTAAAATATCAAAGATATCTCCTATTATCTTATATAAAAATCCTAAATTAATTAAGAATAAAAATAGAATAAATACTTATCTATATTCTATGTGAGGGCTCTAAAAATACGGGATCTCACAATATTCGAGTATGTAATTTTCGTCATTTTTCAAATTTTCAAAATTGTAGGGGATATAATATACTAATTATTGCAAGTAGAGGGAGGAATGATGCCGATTATTAAAGTTCACGCGACAAATTTCACACGCATGCAAAGTTCAAGGGGCATTACTACTATTTACTCTAAATTGATGATTACAAAACAAGATTAATTCAACAAACGACACAATCCTATCACATCCTTTCTTAACAAACGGAACCAACATGAACCCCACGAGGAAGCTATTACAACACACCATCTCGAGCCCACATTTTAGGCGATTTGCCGAGACCGAAAACGAGTCTAAGAGTCGGAGGTCGTGGCTCCATTATTGAAATTGCCAGACCCTGGTGACACGGGTGGCCGGAGCAGTGGCGGGGTCCGGGGAGTCCTCGGAGAGAGGTTGACGAACTCGAGGGCCTGAGTCCTCAGCTCAACAGGGTAGTCCGCGACGCAGCCGATCCTGGGCCCCGCTCCGGTGGACCAGCGGAGTGAGAGCTGGTGGCCGAGCTGGTATGACCTGGCCGCCTTCTTCGAGTTGATTCTCTCGAGAATCTTGCTCTGTGGGACTTCAGATTTCGGGCTATGAAGCCCGCCGGATAATGTTCGCTTGTAGTTTCCTTTGGTGTCGTTTTGGAGGAGCCCTTCGCTCTCGGAGGGTTGAGTTTTGGAGTTTGTCTCGATTTGGAGCTTTGCTTTGGCCTTGCCCGGCTTGGATTCATCATAGGCATCGGAGTCATCGCTCGCCTTGCGAATCTGGAGAAAGAGCAATGTGGAATGTTAAACTTATTTTAATTAGACAACTTTATACACAAGAAAATTTCCGAAATTTATCAATGTAATGGACAGTTTATACAGAGATAGATCAGAATATTGGATAAACCAGCACATGATCAATAAAATTCTTTTACGGGATAGTGGCGCCAAAAATACCCGAAAAATAGGTGAAAGTGGTTGCATATTTCACTTTTCTTTTTCTGCGACGCATATTCTTAATGTTGTAAAAAATGTAATTCCAAAGTACGAAACACATGCCAATTACACTTAGGATTTACACTTCTAACATTGAGAATATATGCCGCCAATAAAGAAAAAGTGAAACATGCTGCCACTTTCCACCTAAGGTATAGGTATTTTTGCCGCAAATGTCAAAACTTTTACCAATCAGCTTTATCTAAGATTATCCATGTAATGCCAAGTTTATGCAGAGATACATCAGAAAATTTGACCACTAGATCAATCAAACAGTGATGGCTATTCATAAATGGCACATGGTCAATGAATTTCTTCATCCAAGTTTATTCATGTAATGGCAAATTTATCCAGAGATAGATCCATAAAAAGCATATGATCAACCAAAAATTTCGCAAATTGTTTGTTCTTTATTGAAGTTTATACAGAGCTACATTGGAAAATTCGACCATTGCGTTAGTCTATAAACGGCACAATTTACATAATCAAAGAAAAATTTTGCCGTCATCTTTTTCGAAGTTACTGCAATCCAGAAAATTCAGCTGCTTCGGAAACAATTATCAAGCGTCTCGTAAAGATTAGATGTGCTTACCTCCACTTCATTTAGATCGACTCCGTTTTCTTTTAGAAACGATAAGAAGCCGTCAAGGCGTTCATCCGTTGGTCGATAGTGCCCGCTATACGCAGAGATCGACTGAAAAAGTCAAAGTCATTTGTGTTAGACCTGCATATTTTTCATTAAGGGCATTTTAGATATTTAAGACTAAGGTTAATTAAAAGTGTAAGAGTTAGCCGTCATGTTTGATAAGTGGAAAATTCCTATTGAATGTCATTAGAAGAGTTTCCCAATGCAACTCCCCAATTAGAAACCGGGTAACATTTATCAAGAAAGCGCTCGTGTTTCGGTTTGAATATTGACTCGGGTTCATTCAATTGTTGATCAGAAGTTACCGTAGCTAAAGTCAGTGAAATGAAATCACTGACATGTTTCTGTTCTGTTACACTAGAATGCTTTGTTCTTATTACCAATGATGAAGCTGACGGATAAGCTCGTAAAGAAATAAAAATAATAATAATAATAAAATAATTGCCTTAAGAATTCCGTCTTCTGCGTCTAGCCTCCCGGCAGCTAATGTAGCTCCTCCGGCCAAGAAGCTCGAATGATGAAAAATGCCTTTCTTTTTCTGCATAGCTCGTAACGAACGACAAATTAGCACTGCGTTAAATATAAAAGTGCTGAATCAGTTTGTTTTTCGTGATCTCACCTCACCGGCGTAGAGCTTCTTCATCGCGCTCATGACGAATATCCATTTAACCTGTTCGGATCCATTGTTCGCGGTATTGAGGAGATCTCCGGTTTGTTTGTGAATGATCCTACCATCTTCAATAATGTACTCATAGTTCTCTCTCTCTTGCTGAAAAAAAAATTACATTACATGGTCCGAAAATCAGGCATACAAATACATAACGCTACAACAATCTCGATGCAACAGAGTACTTACGGGTCCGAGATACTTGATGCACTGTTTTCGAAGCTTCGATCTCGGACACTCTTTGAGATCAATCTCTTTCCCGCCTCCTAAGTCCAACCTACAAGATAAGCCCGAAATTAATTTTCCCGAAAAAAGAAACCGTGTTAATCCAAACTTGGAGATTAATAATGGACAAACCAGTAAAAAAATGGCTGACCAGCATCAGCTCTACACCATTCTTCATAGTACATATGCAAGCTATGACCATACCTATGCCTTGGATCAATCTATACACAATACAGTAAATATCATTTCATATAAAAATTACACTAATTTATAGGAAATTAGTTTATTGGTGCCCTATAATTCTATTTTTCGCAAAAATGTACTTTTGATTTACATAAACAACCAAAATATACCTTCTAACAGTAATTGCCAATACTACCCTCTATTTGATTAATTTTTAATGAATTTTATAAGAAAATTAAATCCATAAAATGAACGATCGTCAATTTTTTTTGTAATTTTTTTGTTAAATTATATACTTTTATAGAAAAATAAAAATAGAGGGTATAAAAAAATCGAAATACACTTTGAAACTGATGGTATGTTTAATAAAGGTTGTTTTTGCAACAAATAAATATAGAAAGTATGTAAAAGCAAAAACCCCTCAAATTAAATATGGAAAAAGAGAAAATTTACAGCTTCAATCCAGTGCTGAAAAGCAAGCTTCTGAGCTTGCGCATCTTGGCTCAATCCCTTCCCAACCTGCTCAAACAAACACAGTCCGTACCGTTTTCACCGTGACCATCCGAAAAAACGGGGTAATAGCGGTATAAGAACCCAATATTTGATTACCGTGATAGTATTAACCCAAATTTTTTACGGTCAAATCTTTAAAAATTTACTACGTTACTTCTTACTAAAATTCCGTCCATCTTCTTAATGAATAGAAACTAGTAAACATCGAAAACTTCTGACTATGAAAAAAAGTAGAATTATGCCACATAAACTTAAAACATTGAGTACTTACGCCATTATTAGCGAAAAATAAATGGAAGGAGGTGATTGGATTACCTTGGAGGCGTTGACGCTGACTCGGTTCCAGCGAGACGCCGCCGTTTCGGGCTTGGAGAAGTTGAAGAAGGAAATGGTGCTCCGATTCAGCCGAGCGAAGTCCAGAGCTTGCCACCTTCACACACAACACACCACGATAAGAGCCCAAACCCTAAACGACGTCGCTTCCGCGCTCAAAGAAGAAGAAGAAGAAGAAGAGGAGGAGGAACTCACCAGAGCTCTTCGGCGACCACGGCGGAGTCGGCGAGCCTGCGCCGAGTGCGGTACCCTCGGTAGACCTTCTGCAGCCTCACGGCGGCGCTCGCGTGATCGGCGCCGGCGATTCCGTGCATTTTGTCGGATTCCGGCGAGTCGGTGAGGGAGTGGAGAGAGTAGGGGAAGGCGGAGGCGGAGGTGGGCTGGGGATCGAAGGGCGAGAGGGACTGGTGGCGAGACTGAGCGACCTCCATTGATGAGAGAGGAGATTCTGTTGAGAGAGAAACAGACTTCTTCTTCTTCTTCTTCTCAACGAACTGTGTGTGTGTGTGTGTTCTTGAGGAGTGTATGAAGCTGTCTATTTTCTGAATTTCAGCTGCTTCTTTAATAATTTAGAGGGTGGGCTGTCAAGCCACGCGCGTGTGTTTGCAAGTGTAACACACGCGAAAGTTACAGTGGAGACGACGCAAATGCCAAGGTTGACCGTTGACCTTTTTAAACTGCGTGCAAGTATATTTAAATTATTAATTTTGATTACTCATAAGAATAATTTTTTTTTTGACAGAACTCATAAGAAGAATTAATTAAAAATATAGAATTTAAAGATTTTTGTAGGTTTTAAGGGATTTTCTTTGGATTTTGGGGGTCTATATGAAATTTCTCATAAATTGCTTTTAATTTTTTTTAAAAAAGAATGGCTTGTGGGGTTTTTGTGTCTTTACGGGGTATTAAGAATTTTATGAGTTATATGGGATTTTAATAAATTTTATGGAATCATTGACGAGTTTTTTTTTTTTTTTGTAAAATAGAAGAGGTTTTAGTCAAATTTATACCAAGGTAATGAGTTTATGAGATATTTGCCGGGCTTTTGTGAGTATATGAGGGTTTTTTAATCTCGCATGGCGCTAAGGGTGTGTTTGTTTGCATTAAGATTCAGACGTCTGAATCTTAATGCACATCTGAATATTAAGATCTTACATCTGGATCTGAATGCTTGAAAATTAAAGTCTGTTTGTTTTTTAAGATCTGAATGCAGATCTGAATGTAATTTTATTTTCTAATTTGTACTATACTTATTAAAAAATTAATATTTAAGATACTTTTTTTAAATACTATGAAATATAATATTAAATATAGTATTAATTTTTAAATTAATCAAAATATTTATAATAACATGATTAATATTTCATAAGAGCATTTATTTTTTTAATTAAGTTTTATTAGATAATATTATTAAGTAAAATTTATTATTTTGTGACAAAATTTTAAAAATTCCTATCATAAATAAATATTAAGATAATATGTTAAATATTATAAAATATAAATATATGATATAATATTAATTTTTAAACTAATCAATTTTTAGGATTTTATTCACGTCATTAAATAATATTATATAAAATTTTAATACGAAATAATTAGTAGAAATTATTTATTATTAAAATAAATCCCTAATTTGAAAATTTATTTTTTGAATAAACGTATCCATAATTTTTTTATGAATTAATTTATTATTTAGTTAATTATTTATTTAATAAATTATTATTATTTTTAATTTAGTTAATTTATTTATTAAAAAACGAATTTCATAGTTTTTTAAAAAGCATCAAAACTATATCTTCCCACCTATCATTGGATTCGTCTCGTCGCAACCTTTCCGATGATGTATTATATGAGTCAATCTGATGCTCGGAAAAAAAGTTATGGAGTTTTGAAGTTTTGAGGAGGAGAGAGAAAAATATAATAATAAAAAATTAATAACTTGGCCAAACATAAGATATAACGTGAGAAATAGAGAAAATGAGATAAGATGTGGACAAATAATGAGAAGAGAGAGAAAAATAATAGGTCTTATTATCATTCAGATTGGGTTTCACATCTGACCGAATAAGTGGTCATTCAGACTTATTAAGAGGTTTAAAAATATAAAAACAAATGCACTTAATAGCCCTGCATCTGACCCATTAAGATTCAGATGTTTATTAAGTGCAAACAAACACACCCTAAATGAGAAATAACACACCAATTTGAAATGATCAAATTTTATGAAAAAATATGGGGCCGTTTGGTTATTGTTTCTATTTCTATTTTTTGTTTCTATTTTTTTGATTGAGAAAATAATTTTAGAACTATGTTTTAGGAAATTTTAAAATGTTGTTTGGTTATGTTTTATGTAACTGTTTTTTAAAAAGTAAAAATGAAATTGTGTTTGGTTATGTTTTTTGTTTTTACTTTTAATTTTAAAATAAATTTAAATGTAATAAACACAAATTATAATATAATTATATATAATTGTACTATAAAACAGATTGTTCCATGATACATATTCAAATAATTTTACACTTCAGTATCAAAATAATTTGTCCATTGATACTTTTTCACATACATAAGCATCTATAGCCTACCCCACATAGAGAATGCAAGAGTGTCTCTATATTCTTCCCAAGCTCGTCGAGCAGCCGCTGAATTAGACGATCCCGCGTCATCGTCGGCTACCTCAGGCTCGGCATCAAGACCTACTAGTGCTTCTGGATCTATCTCATCTATTGGTATATCTTGGCCCCACAACGCAAATAGATTGTCTTCGGTTGCGTGTTCTTTGATTAAATTATGTAAGATAAAACATGCCATAACAATATTACCCTGCTTCTCCAGAGAATAGCATGACATGTTTTTAAGAATCGGAAAGCGGGCTTTAAGGACACCGAAACATCTTTCTATCACATTCCGCAATGATGAGTGCTTATAGTTAAACACTTCTTTGTACCCTGTTGGCTCTCCTCTTCCCCTTCCCCTTCTTCGAAAGTCTTGCAAGTGATATCTTTCGCCTCGATACGGTGCTAAGAATCCTTGCTTATTAGGATAACCCGAGTCAACGACATAATATTTTCCGACTGCAGGGATCAAGAAATTTGTATTGGGGTTGGCCGTAATCATGCTCAAGACTCGAGAGTCGGCCATAGAACCTTCAAATCCAGTATGAACATATGTGAACTTCATATCGAATGTACATGCTGCCATGACATTCATTGTGCATGTCCCTTTTCGGCCTCGGTACCTGTTTTGCATCTCGGTAGGTACAATACATTCAATATGAGTCCCGTCGATAGCACCGATGCAATTCTGAGAATGAAAAATTCTGGTTAGTTAATAATAATAATAATAATAACAATAATCATAATCATAATAATAATAATCACAATAATAAACGACTTACTTTGAAATAAGGAAAGTATTTAGGATTGGTTTCTATCTCTGGGGGAGTGTTTTCACATCCGGGATGCCTGATTACTCTAGGTGCTAATGTCAATATAGCATCTAAGACTCTATTAAAGTGTACGCTGACCGTCTCTCCGGAACATTGAAATCTGTCTTGAATTGCTCTGTTTCGACTAGAATGAGATATAATATGCATAAATATTATAGTGAAGCTTCTGGCGCAAATCTCATATTTCTTCTAATTAGATTTGGCCTTAGTATGTTGACAATCGCCAAGAAAGGTTCGCGGTTCATGCGGCACATGTTGAACAAATTTTGTCGAGGTCCATTGATTTGTTCCAATACGTATTCGGGTCCAGTTAACATCGATATATGTTGTGGCTCTCGTGGAATACGTTCTGTGCGCCGAGCTGTTTCTATCTCTACTACCATTTGTAGCCATTGTCGTTGGCGATCATTACGTAGACGAATCTCTTCTTCCATTCTCCATAGTTCTTCAAAAAAATCATAAAAAGGATCCATTATGTGGTTTCACATAAACTGTCATGTAAAAAATAGAACAAAGTGTCACATAAAAATTAAAATAACAACATAAAACTAATAGTCATGTAAAACATAAAACTAGCAATCGCATAAAAATAAAGTACTACATAACAATAAACTAACAAAAAGTCACATACTATAGATATCACATATTAAAACAAACTATCACAAATATTACATAATGCTAATAAATTGTCACATAAAACAAACTACGGTTTCTCTCGGGTGAGAGAACGTTTCACATAGGCAATGAGCGCATCATCAGGAAGATTGACGAACGATCTTTGCTTCTCTCGACTAGTCTCTAGGACCTCCACAAAGGCTACATAGTCATCGATTCCAAGTAGAGGTTTCAACAAAAAGAGATGATCCAAAGCATGTTCAAAAAGTGTGTCCTCCGTCGACTTCGAATCGATTGGCGTGGTCGACATTTTTCGGTGGTCCGCGTAAAAGTCATACATACGATCGCGAGATGAACGGTCATTTTCCATTTGAGTTTCCAATGCATCCCCAATCTTTTTGAGGGCATCATCATTGGCAGGCGACTTTCTCTTTCTTCCTCCGGCTTTACTTTCCACTAGCGTATGTTTCATCTCATCAGAGGAACCACTGGATTCCTCGAACCTAACATAAGATTGCCCCGGTACACTAGAGGAAGGGCGAGATGGACCAGTAAGCTTTTCCCGAGCTCTAGCCGTTGCCTCTAACGGTCCGATCGCCATTTCGCCCGTCGCGGTTGAAGGACCAAAAATCTCACTCAATTGGGCAAATCGTGGCATTCCTTTTTTTCCTAAACCGCTTTGCTTCTTTTTCTTGCTGCAAAACAAAAACAAAAATCATGTTAGTCACACTATTATATTTATTTATTGAAAAAATCACAAAATTTAGTTAAATTACCGCAATATATGTTTCCCACACTTCATCGTCCGCGGTGACGGTATTCGTGTCGGGATCCCATCCAAATCCCGTGGTGTTGATCAAAGTCGCAAACTTCCTCGTTGATTGTCGGAGTCGGTTCCACTTCGCCCTCAACTTTTCTTGTTTATATTCATTGCCGAACTTAGATCTCATAGCAATCTCAACTTTTGACCACTGTTTTTTCTCCAATGTAGAACCTCTCAGCCCAATTTTTGATTCTTCATAACACAAGTCAATGAAAAAATCCTCGATAGCATCGGTCCATAGTGCAACGTCAACTCCCATTTTCGTATAAATCTACTCACGTTAAAACTTTAAGAAAGAACCAACAAGCACATACGAGCAACAAAATTTTGGACACATATCAAACAAATAAACACCACCCAAGCAGAGTAAAAAAAATCAAGGATCACAATACTTCTAACAAATGAACATCTAAGCGTCGTTTGAATTTCAATAGATAATAATCAAGGCTCATAATATTTCTAACATTTTCTGCATAATCATTAAACCTAAAATCCAGAAAAACAAATTCACTAAAACAACCTCAAACACAACAAAACTCTCAGATCAGTGTTCAACAAACATTATTTTCACTCGCCGGAGTCGTAAGTCTCCCCTGCGCTCGAAATCACTGGAATCGCTCGTCCAGAGTGATGCGCTCTGAAGAACATAGAGAGAAGAAATAGGACTTTGAAGAACATAGAGAGAAGAAAGAGGGTTTTAGGTCAAAAAGTTAACATACGGTTAAATGAGGCTCAAAAATGGTAGGTAGAGATTGTTGGGAATAAATTAATTAGGAGAGAGAAAATCTTGCAAGCATTAATTGTAATTCTAACGTCTTTTTTTTTTAGAAAACACCAATTACATGTTTTCTAGATGCTGTACAAAAATCAAAGAGTTGAAAAAGTGTTTCTAAAAATATTTTCTGAATAAATTAACCAAACACTATTTCCAACACTTGTTTCTGCACTGTTATAAAAAGAAAACAGAAAACAGTCATTGAAAAGTTAACCGAACAGGACCTATGTGTTTTGCTAAAAAATATATACATATATGCATAAATATTTAAATATATAAAAGTGAAAATCATTTTTAGGACCAGTAATAAGTTGAAAAAAAAAAGGTATATGACCAAACTATAATAATCTCATGGCGCATGTATCGGTATTTCCACTAACAAATCATTACTGTAAAGACGTATTTTCGCGTTGCACATATAATATGACGTTATGTTCGTGAACGATAGGAATATAAAGCGAGTGCGGAAAAGTAAAGGAACACCAATACTTTTTGGTAACGCAGTTCGGACTTCATGTCACTAATTCTGTGGGGCACTCACCCAGATTAATCAACCAAGAGTTACAAGAGATGATTACAAACAGTATATCATATGGACCCAAAGCATACAAAGGAAACTCCCCCTTGTTGTCACGCCAATAGCTTTGACATCCAGCACGTGAACTCTTGATGAAACGCAAGATCCCCTTGCACACAATCAGCAACGAACGTCCCGTCCTTCTCCACTTCACTCGTAAATAGCTGATTGACTTCTCCTGAAGGTTTTAGAGATTTTCTCTGTAAGTGCTGTCGAAATTGACTTATAGGAGTTTTTCGAATTATATCTTCATGTCTTGATGACAAAATAAGCTCCTTGGTACTCTCTAATCATAGGAATCGCGGGAAATCTTCATCACTTAATGCAGCATATAATCCCCCAATCAATGCAGGGAGAGACTGATTGATTGAGGATGAACCTGGACATGTTCATCTTAAAGACTTGCATGAAATATCACAGCTGTTATGACGACAGATATGATAATAACTTTCCATAAATAGGCAACCACAGAATCATGAATAATAAATAATGAAACCGAAATCATGATTCAACAACTACTCACGTATTTTTTTGACATAAAAAATAACGAGTTTTTATCGTTATTATGAGTTTTCCTTTTTTTGGATTATGGGCTCCCGGTGAACAACTCGTTTGGAATGGCCAAGTTTATGATTACCAGATTATAGGATCCATAATTAATCAAATCGCGTTGCGTGAGCAGACTCGCAGGACACACAGACCTTATCGGTATAGTGGTAACCTCTCCGAAAGTCATCGTCGAGAATAATTAGGATTGACCGTAAACCAAAGCGGCCTTGTAAACATATATCGTACTCATAGTCTCTCCTATAGGAAATTAGGAACTAGAGACTGATTTTTTTTTTTTTGGTCAACTATGCTCCTAAGATAGCAAAAAACAATCTCAAGAGATGGTTTTTTTATTCTTGACTTAGACTAGACTTTATAAAGAGATGCATTTTTATTATTTAGTTTCACAATAGGAACTTGAATATTCCTTATTCACCCTCCAACATTGAACCTCTACGACTTTAAAGCTGATCAATATATAAAGTTATAATAAACTATATATATAGTGGTGTGGCACAACACACCGCGGGTGGCCCGTACAGGAAAAACGTAAACTGTTGATGTGTGGATTAAAATCGGCACATTCAATTACCATTTTACCATATACTGCATATTATCTGCATGCTTCATAATTACCTTAAAAACCACGTAATAATACTTAAGTTAAAACTGCATAAAATTACAAAAGTCAGCAAAACGACTTTGGGCCCGGCCCAACACGAGTAATTGGGCCGCTTATGTGTTTAATCCAATTTTCTGCATCAACACTAACGTTAATCAACACATCAACATTTCTCTTTATATATATATTACTTAAGTTTAAAAAGTATAATATATGAATATTAATTAAGTTAAAAATTAAATTAAAATACTGAAATAGTTTTATGTAATAATTAATAATTTTATGTGTATTTTTGTCACGTACAGTATGAAGCAAATGCCCATTTGTGACTCAAGGTTTAAAAAAAATGCCCATTTCTAATTATGGTAATCATAACCACCAACAAATTGATATATGGACTAATATGCCCTTTTATTTTTTTAATCACGTTTAACTTTTAATTTCGTTTTTTTAATTAAAATAAAAAATAAAAAAATTCCTTATATGTAGCAAACTGATTGATTTTTACGTAATTGATTGATTTTTAAAAATCCCATAATTAATTTTCAAAATATTTTCATATATTCAGTATTAAAATAATTTAATTTTAGAAACAAAATTTTAAAAAATTCTACCAATTATATTACACTTAAAATAAAATATTGATCGATATTTTTTCCTTAAAAATAGATAAATACATAAATGATTGATCACTATTAAAACAAATTTATTTCCTTAAAAATTGTTTTACATAAAATCGTTTTATTTCCTTGAGTTACGTATTTTATGAGTTCAATCCCCATTAAGTTAATTGTAATTTAAGTTACGACTCTATACTAGTATTATTTGAAGTTAAGTTACGAATTTATAGATCTTATTGTAATTGTAAATTAAGTTACGAATTTAAGTTGCGAATTTATATTAGTATTTATGAATTTAAGTTACGAATTTATACATGTAATTTTAATTGTAATTCAAGTTACAAATTTATAATAGTAAATCACTATACATGTACATGTAATTTAAGTTACGAATTTATAATAGTAAATTATTATACCTGTAATTGTAATTTAAGTTACTAATTTATAATAATAAGTTACAAATTTAGGTTACGAATTTATACATGTAATTGTAATTTCAGTTACGAATTTATAATAGTAAATCACTATACACGTAATTGTAATTTAAGTTACGAATTTATAATAGTAAATCACTTTACGATATTGGGCGAATGAAATTCTGAGCGAACGACCTTCGCGTCGACGGAGAGGCGACGGGAAGCTACGCGACGGTGGAAACCAGGGCAAGAGCGTCCTCGAACAATGGCGGATGCTCTGGGGAATTGCGAATCGCGATTTGAAGATTCGCCTCAGAAGAAGAAGACCGGCGGTGATGGAGCGGCAGCGAGTGACGTTGTCTGTACTTCGACGCGCTCTTCTACGATCGATAAGAATCTAGCGATGGAGGTATTAATCCGGCGATGATATCGTGAGAGAGAGAGAGAGAGAGAGAGAGAGAGAGAGAGAGAGAGAGAGAGAGAGAGAGAGAGAGAGAGAGAGAGAGAGACGTGCACTATTTAAAATTCTATTTTCTAGAAAAAAAAATAATTAAATAAACTGTCAAATACCACAATTATAGGAAAATAATTTCGAAAATAAAAATATAATTAATAATAAATAAACGAAAATTAAAATTAATAACTAATAATAAGGGTAAGATAGTCCAAACAAAATTATTAGTGGGTATAAATTAGTTTTATGAAACTATGGGCATTTCTTTTAAACTTTAAGTGTTTTTTGGGCATTTTGTGGGTTTTTCTTAAACTATATATATAGTGGTGTGGCACAGCACACCGCGGGTGGCCCGTACAGGAAAAACGTAAACTGTTGATGTGTGGATTAAAATCGGCACATTCAATTACCATTTTACCATATACTGCATATTATCTGCATGCTTCATAATTACCTTAAAAACCACGTAATAATACTTAAGTTAAAACTGCATAAAATTACAAAAGTCAGCAAAACGACTTTGGGCCCGGCCCAACACGAGTAATTGGGCCGCTTATGTGTTTAATCCAATTTTCTGCATCAACACTAACGTTAATCAACACTTCTCTTTATATATATATTACTTAAGTTTAAAAAGTATAATATATGAATATTAATTAAGTTAAAAATTAAATTAAAATACTGAAATAGTTTTATGTAATAATTAATATTTTTATGTGTATTTTTGTCACGTACAGTATGTGCCTTATATTTCATAACAAAAATATTAAAATTAAGTTTCATTTTGTGACATATTAATATTAATTTACCTTAAATAAATATGAACATTTTTTTAACGGTATATGAATATTTTGTTGTATACATTGGTTATTGAACTATATATATATATATATATATATAGTTAAAACATGTTATAAATATACCAATTAATAACTTATATATATATATATAGTTAAAACATGTTATAAATATACCAATTAATAACTTAATAAGAAAAAAAAAGTTAACCGAGGCCCGACCCAAAATTTTAATTCGAAACCGTCCCAGAAAAGTCAATCTGAGCCCGACTCTAAAAATTCAACCCGTCACAAAATATATCTAGTCTAATAATGCTTATTATAATTGACAGATTTGTTGTTTAATTTTTTTTTTTTTTTATCACAGTTTAACATAAAATAAACTTATTGTAGTGGTTTGGTGCCTTGTTTTAAAGGGATAGGTCATGAGTTCCAGCCTTATAAAATTTTGGGTATTTATATATATGACTTGGCAGTATGTGGGAGAGAGAGAACAAACACTTGACAACGTGGGAAATGAATGAGAGAAGTGGCCCAAAAAAAAAATAGAAAAAAAAATAGTAATAATAATAAATGACATGGCGTGCCATGTAATTGTCCGCGTGGCGGTCAACGATGTAACGTCATCAGTTGACTAACAGACATCCACTTATTAGATGGAAATTTGTAATTACCATGATTAGTGCACTTTGAATATTTTTGCCGTCGTTTTTTGGGATTGGCATCATGCCTACGGGAAAGTGAAAACTTTGGCTATTTATGCCGCTAATTACCCTTCTCTTTTTAATATTTCTTCTCTAATCTATTGACCATCTACTGTGAAAGTTTTTTTTATTTTATTAAATTACTCTTCTCTTTCACTACAAGAAACATCATCTAAAGCAATGACATTTGTCGTCACTATAGCTTAAATTGTCGTTGCAATATCTTATAGTAACAACAGATCGTTGCAACATCTCCTTTGCAATAGGTCGGCTATAGACTCAATTAATAACAACAACATCACCGTTGCTATATAGTCAATCAATAGCAACAACATAGTCGTTGCTATAAACTCGATCAATAGCAACAACATAGTCGTTGCTATATGTCCAACAAAAGTGACGACCAATTGTATTATAGCAACAATTGTTGTCGTTGCTATATTTTCTTATAAAAATTATAAAGTTTAAAATTATTATTTTTCAGGCATTTATTTTAAATTTATTAATTACAAATTACATATTTAAATTACTATAAACAAGACACTATTTCATTAATATAATAAATCATAAAAAGTCTATAATACAAAAATAGCACAAAAAGAGCTGAGTACATAAATAACACAAAATGCTTAAACTACATAAGTTCTTCGTCTTCGTCCACCGAGTAAGGAGGTGGTAGCGGCGTAGCGTCCAGAAAACTCAGTAGTGTATACTCGCACCGTCTAGATGAAGTTCAGACATTTGACGCATCGCCGACACCATACTTGCAGCTCATTCGCGCATGGCAGACAACATAGTCGTTTTTCCCTCCTACATAACAACCCTATTGCATAAATATTCGTATAATTTGATAAATGAAATACAAACAGTTGCAAAAAGTAAATTACTTGCTTCGCAAAAAGACTGTGTTATATTCGGATCACGATTGGGGTCACTCCCGCCATCTACTAAATGAGATCGAGAAAATTAAATATTGACATTTGAATACCATGATCATGGTTGATAATTTTCAAAGTAAAATATTTGCTTAGGAAGTGTGAACACGTTGTTATTTAAATAAAGAGATAAATTGGGACTTCTAAACACTATGAACACATATCTGTTACTTTATTCATATGATTTCATAAGGTTTATAATTTTGTGAACAATATGATTAAGTTGTATTTGTTGCATCAAGTAATTATTAAGAATTAAAAAAATATTGCCACCTGCATAGGCTGACAGGAGATCTTATAAAATTTATAATACGGTGTAGTAGCCGGAAACTTCATGTCGGTACCTGCAAAACAAAGGTCAGTAAAAAATGATGTAGCTTAGTCGCGGATTAAGTCACTTTCAGTAATTTGGGCTATTGTATTCGCCCACAGAATAAAACAGCCCAAATTACTCTCTATCTCGACCGATCGGTGCATTCAAGAACGACCGAATCTCTCAAACCATCGGAATAATTTTGCTCGGAACCACTCTTTATAAACTAAGAACTTTGTGTTTTTTCGAATGATAAAAATGAGAGAATGAGTTTGGTATGATAGCCAACAAAAAAAGTATATGTTACCAAATAAAACTTTTGGCTAAAATAATTATGTTTGCACACTCACCGGCTCGCCTCACCCTGCCTCGCCGGTAGGTGGCTTGTGCGAGTTCTAGCTCTCTTCCATAAAAATAGTGACCCTAAGAGGCCAATCTCATTTCCAAACTTTTGGTATATATAGACACAATTAAATATATATAATCTAACAATGCAAATTGTTAATTAAGTGCAAATTTTATTGTTAAGTTCAAATTGTTATTATATGTTTCGTCTTTAGAAGAGAGGAAACTAAGTGCAAATTTTATTTAACTTGTTTTACAAGTTTCAACATACGGTAATTATAATATTATTAGAAAGGAATTAATAAAAGTAAAAGCATTATTTTAATATTACATCATCGTATCATGATTCATGAAACATTTAGTCTTAACTTTCTACATTTTTTTAGCGGTATGGTAGGTACTTTTCTTCGTCACAGTTGGATATTTTTGTTGGGATTTATGCCCACAAAGGAGACATGAAGGACCTTTTAGCAAATACGTACTCGATGTAATAATACGATTATGTTCTTTTGCTGAGAATTAAATAAAGATTAAATATTCATTCTTATATATTTAAGTTTGAGTTTATGAATGTATGTCTACGCCCTGAAACTATCATCAACGAAAGAAGAGTTAAGTACGGACTTAACATGATACCTCTTCTTGACTAGTTTAAAATGAACAGTTCACAATCTTAGGATCGAATGGGCAATCGTATCCGATTAATGATTGTTTGAATAAACTACTGATATCGGATCTTGTAATATTGAGAGTTGTGACTCTAGAGTTTATTCTTGATATCTTAATGAAGACAACGAACTAGACCTGTGACACTTTGAAGTTTGAGATAAAACCGTTTCATTACTCGAAACTTCAAAATCACAAACAAGGGGTATTTTTCGTAATTACCTAAATCATGAAGTGAAATAGTGAATACATAACTTCTTGTGACACTTTGTGACGTTTGACTAGTCAATGAGCAAACCCAAAGATATGGAATAAAGCCCGACAATTGGTGTCATAATACTGTCTCGTTGAACTATGTGATTTACAAATATGGAATTTGTGTTGTAAAAATGTTGCGGCATTAGTATCACGTCATGCTTTGTTCTTTGAAGTGTGAGCGAACAAACGGGGCCTGGTATTCAGTAAATAATATATTCTCTGAATAAAACATGTGACATGTTGTGACATCTCACTTTATGTTTTTCTCGTGCACAAACAACAAAGGAGTTGGTGAAATAATAACCGAGGGGTAAAACGGTAATTTTACATTCCTCTTGGCTACTGATGTTCCTTGGTAATTATTATTATTGCACGTACAATAAGACATCACTATAATATTACGAAAAAATTAAGTATGCATTAAAAAAAATATATAAATAGATGTATATTGATAATAATAAGGGTTAATGACGGTAAAAATACCCAAAGTTTGGTCAAAGAACCCCTCGTGTACCCAAAGTTTAAAAGTGGTGGCAAAAATACCTAAAGTCTTATTTGAGGAGTTGACCACTCCATTCTCGTAACGCCGTTAACTTACTTGTTAACTCTGGCCACGTGGACAAATCTGTTTTGTTAAGTGTAACCATTAGGGGTTCAATTAGCTGTATTAAATAGTATCAATTAGGGGTTTAATTCATTGTTTTATTGTAAACGAGGCTGATGTGGGCTCGTTCACGTGGCAAAAATTATTATTTCAACAACCCACGTTTGTTCGCGTGGCCAGAGTTAACGAGTAAGTTAACGGCGTTACGAGCATGGAGTGGTCAACTTCCCAAATGCGACTTTGGGTATTTTTGCCACCACTTTTAAACTTTGGGTACACGAGGGATTCTTTGACCAAACTTTGAGTATTTTCGCCGTCATTACCCATAATAATAATAATAAAACAAACTATATTCACTACGTACATAGAAAAATTAATTAAAATCTACTTTCATGAATATAAATATATATTTTTAGACATCATTCACTTTATATTTTTATCTTCATAGAACATCTCTCGTTTTTTTATGAAGTTTACTTATTTTTGGGAAAATGACGGCATAAGTACCCAAAGTCTTTGAAAACTTGACATTAAGTTTCCATTTTTTTGTGTGGCAAAAGTTGCCAAACACTTATTTTGTGCATTCCGTCATGTTTTCGCCCCGAACCGCATCACTGTTAAGGTCGGATTTGGTCAAATCCATCCTCAACACAACTTGTGTCGTTTGGTCCATAAACGACATGAGGGGAGGCGAGGAAGTTCGTCACCCGAGGAAGAGTACCCCCGAGGAGGTTCATCCACGAGGAGACGCAACCACGCGAGAGCAAGTTGCGATGAAGCGTCCCATCACTCCCGACGAGGAACTTCGTCATGATGATTGTGCAGGGTCGAATGACCCTTGACGAGACGTGCATTTAATGAAGCCGACCTACTCACTCGATGAGAGCGTTAGCGACGAGGCTTGCAGAGCCGAATGACGGCTGACGGGAAGCGCATTTAATGAGGCGCACCTACCCATTACGGCAGCCTGCTCGGAAGTGACATAAAGCAAGGATTTACCATGCTGCCCTCAAATCACGCCAGAGAATGAATGATTAAAGGGAAAAAAAGGCGGGAAAGATGCGAGAGGAAGGCTTGGTAAAACTCTATAAAAGGCAAGATAAGCCTCATTTGTAAAGGTTGGGAAAATTAGAGAAGAGAGCCCCGAAAAGAGAAAAAATGAGGTCTTGTAATAGAAAAGGCTAAGGAAACATAGAGAGGAAATAGGAGAGAGTGGATGTTCATGATCCTTCATCTGTCCAGCTATTCAACGGAAGAAAACCGAGGTCATTTCGGAAAATATAATAAAACAGAGATATTCATCATTTATTCTTGTTTATTTGTTATATGGTGATTGTCTTTGTGACTGGAAAAGGGTGGTGAAAATCGCCCTCTACAATCACGTATCACATTTTCAAACCCATTAAATATATCATTTTTAATTAAACTAATTTATCAATGATAAACAATAGTATATTCAATGGGTTTAAAAACGTGACACTCGGCGCAAATCTAGACAAAAATATGACGGAACACACAAAATAAGAGTTTAGAAACTTTCACCGCCCAAAAAATGAGAACTTAATGTCAACTTTTCAATAACTTTTAAAATTTATGCGGCAATTTTCACTTATTTTTTAGCTTGGTACTATTGTAGTGGTTAAATACAGATGAAAAAAGTACAAAGTTGATGCTCAAATAGAGATAGATTTACAAAAGAGACAGTTAAAAAGATAAAAAGTATAGATGAAAAATGCATATGATATATATATATATATATATATATATATATATATATATATATATATATATATATATATTACATAATAGATGATACTCACTTTTATTATAAATTTTCAACAAATTGTACTAATAATAGCACAAAAATTCAACAAATTATACTAATAATAAATTACAATAACTAAATTTTATCATGAAATTTATTTAAAAAAAATTATATATTTTTTTGTCTATTTATGGCTACATGACATTGACTTCTTTTTTATTATTATATATAATCCTTTATTTTGCCTTTTATAGGACTATGTTAATATATATAATTTAACTCACGAGCAAATTATGTAAGGGCAAATTTACAAAATTCAAAGTTACTAGATCACAAAACAATGCCGAGTCCAAATGCATTATTCTTCTCGAGTCTTTAGCGTAATTTCGACACTTTGTTTGATCGGGTATCAAATGTTAGCGCAAATGTTCAAAGTTGACCACTATTTAATATATATATATATATATATATATATATATATATATATATATATATATATATATATATACGCACGACTATCTTATTTGTTTCTGCAATTAGCTCATTGACTACTTCATGAATAATACGCTGTCACCCTTGCATAAATATTCTAATAAATGAATAATTGATTGGTTAACTGCCCTTAGATTAAATATGAAAAAACGTGTTGCGTATGTTTTTCTTTAGGAATGTAATGCATTATTGTCTTTCATAAATACCAATAATATTAAAATATTCGAGTTCTCTTCGCTAGATTTCGACATTCTTAATGTATATTGTTTGAAGGAAAAAAAAAAAATGCAAGTTGAGCCATCAAATAAACTAATAATTATATTATTTGCAAAGAAAATAGCATGAGTGAACAAACGTGACTTATAAGGTTTCTAGTATAAAAGTTATATACCACTTAATTTTATAAATATAATTCAAACCCCTCTTTATTTATACTCATAACAGAAAACGTGAATCAAATAATTCTATTAATTATTTTCTAGGAGACGCGCGAACACAATCAAAGAAATCGCCATGAAAAGTCATAATTAAACACATTAATTCATGGCATTGAATTAGTGTTTACTACATGCTATATAATCTATATATATATAAAAGGACAGTTTTACAAGTATGACATGGCATGATCAAAAGCAAAGAAATGTGAATTCCTATTTTCTCATATTTTTTATTTTTTAAAATAGTCCCCCACTCAAATGGTATTGAATCAAAGAATATTAAATACCCGTAACATATCATCTTTGATGCATAAAAATTTAGGATTGCATATACTTGATTAATATTGAACAAAGAATATTAAATACACAACAAATTAAAAATGCTATGCTATATAGCTATGATATTCGACTCATATTTTTTAGGTTGTTTTATATTTTCTTTTAGTTTAGTATTTTCTCTTATTAATAATATGTAGGTTGTTTTGTATTTTTATGAAATGTGTTATGTTTATAATTCGTATCATTTTTTTGTGTATTTTTTATATCAAATACTATTTATTAACTAAGTACACGTTTTTATTAATAACATGTCTAATTGCAAGACTTTAGTATGGGAAGTTCTTTCCATTTCCATTATAAATGCAACGTTTTTTTTTTCCTTCAGTAACATATATTTTCAATATTCATTAATGGTACTTCAATTCTTATTATTTGTATCTAAAGCAGTTTTTGTAACCATCTAATTAATACATTATAGACTCTTCCTGTCCTAATTATTAAAATCAAATAATTATGGTAGTTCTTCATGTGCTTTCATGTCTTTATATAATACTATTGTCCAGCCGGAAGATAAAATTTGGATCTTCATTTGTTCTTTGTTTTTTTTTGCAATTAGTATCATTCATCATGGAATGCTAAGGAACATGGAGTTTTTATCAAGGTATATTTTGTGTTAAATTATTTTGTAGTTTTTATATATATATATATATATATATTATCATTTGGTATATTGTCTGATCTAATTTGGGAATGTTACTATTTTATACGCCCTAAATTTTCTTTAGTCTCTTTTTTGCTCATTGTATGTTTTCTTTTTTCTTCATAAAGTTTGTACTTAGTTCATCCAAAGAATTTTTTAACATCATCCACGTCGGAAATCTTCGGTATCCTGGTGAGTTTTTTAATTTTATTATTTTTTACATAAAAGATGGATTATATAAGATGAGAATCATATATAAGATTCACTGACTTTTATAACAAGTTTTTTTTTTTTTTAGAATTTTGATTTAAAAATAAGTATTTAATTGATGCCGTCTTTTTAAAAAATAATATTTTTTTAAGTAAAAAAATGATAAATAATTGCTTCATATATTTGTATGGAAACAAGAAGAAAACGCTGTTTGATAAAAATGATTTGTAATTTCAAAAGAAGCTAGCTGAATGCTATACTCATATTTTCCCCTTTATCTTCATATATGATGAAGAAATTAGAAATATACGGTTCGAGCATTTCGTGAGAACATGAAGAATTATACTGACAAATAAAATCTTATTGGATTAGATTCATTATATTTCGCAAAATAATTAATGGGTAAACTCACTCTCTTTTTAACCGTATGTAATCAGTCTAAACACTTTCATTGATAACGATAGTAAGTGAAAAATAGAGTATTATATTTAATTTCGCACATACAGAGCAGAGCCAAATATATTAAATTGATGCCATTTTCCCTCTAATAAGTTTGTTCGATGGTTTAGTTAGTACCCATTTTGTGTTTTGTAATGCATGCCCAACTTTTTTTTGTCATGTTTAAAATCTAAAATAGTTGAAAGTATCTTTGAAAGTTTATATATGGAACAAAAATAATAATAATAATAATAATAATAATAATAATAATAATAATAATAACTATAACGCTAATTCAATTCATCTAAAGAAGAAATAATAATAATAATAAAAGATAACATGACGTGACAAGTTGTGAATAAGGTATTGAAAATTTTATTTTTTAATTGATTTAGATTATCTTTTAGCCTCTCTCTTTTTCATCTCTTCGTGTTTGAAAAATCAATCATTATTTACTATATTGATTATGCATAATAATTAATTTATGGTTATTTACAATATTGATTGCACATGATGTAATCAAGTCATACTAAATTCCCTTGAAAGTAACCCGCAGAGTTTATTAAGATTAGTTTCATAATTTTAGTAAAAGTGAATAATTTATTAGTGTTTTTCCATTGCATTTTGCATGTCTTTTAAGTTACTTTATCTCTTCGATTCTTTTCTCAGTTATTTAAAGCATATATATATATATATATATATATATATATATATATATATATATATATATATATGCGTGTGCGCTTGAATCTGGATCAATTCCATGTTTTCTATCATTTTAGGTTTAATAGAATCACATAGGCAAGGTTCTTGATCAAACGGCAACGTAGGAATATGGTCCAACGATTCCTACCTAGGCAGGCAGCTTCTCCTCCTTCGGCGAGAATATCATCATCGAGTTTGCAGTCGATACATTTCCAATGCCGAGAAGACCAAGGCCGTTGTGACAACGTCAATGTACACGTTAGCGGAAACAAGAGCTCCTATGAAGATTGCTAAAGATTTTTTCCATTACTAGAATGAGTGGTTTCTTACACGCAAAGGAGAATTTGGATAAGTTTTATTATACGTAGAAGACATTATTTCAAGCTTGATTATTTTTGCGTGTTGTGTTTGTATATTTATCATTTCTATTTTGTTCTATTTCTAGACTCACGAAGGGAAACAAAAGTAATTTCTTATAACTTCAATTGGGTGATTATTAAACCACAATTGCAACACAATTTGCGTATTGTATCTGTATATGTTTCATTTCTATTTAGCTCTGTTTTTAATCTCCGTTGGAGAAACAAAAGTAATTTCTTTTAACTTCTTATTTGAGTCACTATTGAAGCATTTGCATCACAATTTGATAAGGCTTTTTTTTTTTTCTTCTAAAAAGAACACGTATAATTTTAATCTTCATCAATTGTAAGTTAATTGGTTAATTTAGGATACTTTATAGAGAAAAAATACAATGATAATTTCGTGTATCATTGTTTTCTTGCTTATAGATCATTTATCAAATTTGAAAGATTCGTTTGTACTATAGTAAATCACTTCTTATATCGACGACAATATTTTTGTTATCGGTACACTTTTTTAAGTATAATATATTTACAAATATACATGAGCTCATTTTTTAACATCAAATAAATGTAAATCATCTAAATGTATATAGAAGTTTTTCTTTCGCCACCGCGCGAAGCGCGGTGCCGTTCACTAGTGGTTTATAGGACTTCATATTGGACATGTGTTTCGTTTCTGTGCTTAATGTACATGTGCTTACGACTAACGCATTATATATTATATACGTGTGTGTATATATATATAATACTATGGATAATTACAGCTAAAGTATCCAAACTTTTTCATCAAGTGCTATATTTTTAAGCTTCTAATTAAGCTAATTAAATAATCAAGATCTTAAATTTTACATATCATTGATTCTGTTTCAATTTTTTCTTTTATACAACACAACTCAAATTGACATCTTTTTACGTTTCGAGATCTTTTAATAATAATTAATAGTTTATTTTGCGGCATACATGTCAATGACTTAACACTTAACGAACACATATATGGGGAAAAAAAATAATTGAAACGGTAAATTTCACGATATTTGATATTCAATCAGTATAAATAAAAATTTAAAATATACTGTTATATTTTTGTATAAACTTAAATATTTTTCCACAATTATTTTTGTACTTACGATACCTCTTGCGGGGAAGATAGAGGGTATTCAAGACATATATTAATATTATCCTATCTCTCGTTATATATCTTATCCTAATGACTGCCACATATTCTAGAATAATCAGGACATGTATAAACAAGTACAACTAAAGATCTCTTTGTAGACTAATCCATGGATTGGTTTGAATTATGCTAATTAAATATTAAAATATATGTTTTCTATTCATTCTGCTATCCGTTTTTTGTGAATATTTATTTTATACGTGTATTTGTATAACTCAATTTAACACTTACTTAAATTTTTCTTTATTTTTTATGTTGTAACTGACTTAATTAAATTTTTCTTAAGTGACTTATAAATATTTGTAATCTATCATCATAATTTGATTAAAAAAAAAAAGGCAAATGAGCTAAATGCTCATTTTGATCAAACTTTTTTTAAGAAAATGTCCAGACCTATTTATAGTAATTAAACCTACCAATTAATTGAATTGTGGGCTAATATACCCTTCATTTTTTTTTACGTTTGACTTTTTTATTCGGTATTTAAATATCAATTATAATTAACTAAAATCATTTTTGATTTATTTGTAAAAATATGTTCCTTAACTGTAGCTAAATAGAATAACATATCAATGAAAAAAAAATCCATAAATTGTGCTTAATTATTCGAATAACCTTATTAATAGGATATTTTCACCGATTTTTTATTTCTTCAAATTTTGAAACAATTGTACAATTACGAAGTTGTAGCTATATATACCAAATTCGTGTAATATTTACAATTACGAAGTTGTAACTATATATACGATTTTGTAACTGCGAATATTTACGAAGTTGTAACTATATATACCAAACTGTAACTATATATAACAAGCGAGTAGTTTGCTATATATACGAAGTTGTAACTATATATACCAAGCGAGCAGTTTGCTATATATACGAAGTTGTAAATATATATACCAAAATTGTAACTATATATATCAAGCTAGCAGTTGGCTATATATACGAAGTTGTAACTATGCATACCAAACTGTAACTATATAACTGCGAATATTTACGAAGGTGTAACTATATATACCAAGCGAGTGAGGGAGAAGCGGAGCTTGGCAACCGAGAGAGTAGTAGAACCGGAGAGAAATAATGAAGCAGAGAGTCCGGCGAGAAGTTGCATGCAACGGCGAACAACCGACGGCGAACGAACGGAGACAGACGGCAAACAACGATCGAACGTAGACGGACGGCAAACCACAATCGAACGGAGAAGGGCGACAAACGGCGATCGAACGAAGGACGCCGAATGAGAACTCGCGAGTTTGAAAGTTGAAGAATGATCGACGATGACGGAGCAGGGGAGTGAGAGAAAGACAATGGTAGAGCACGAGAGTGAGAGAAAAATAGATAATTTTATTAAAGGAAATAAATAAATGTATTTGAATTTGAATTAAATGAAATTTTTTGTCAATATTTAAAATAAAAAGAAATAAATTTTAGTTTTTATATTAAAATTGGTAATTAAGTATTAACGTTAGTTTAGGAACAAATTATAGACATTTAATCAAATTATGGGTAATTTTAAAAAAAAAAAAAAGTATAAATAGACATTTCATATGATTTCCTAACAAAAAAAATCAAAATACTAATTTCATCTAAATAAGATCTATAATATAACCACGTGGCAGGTAAACAATCGAACCACTCGTAAGCAATTATTCGAGTAAATCTGGGACCAAATTTAATGTGTTACATTTATTGTAGGACATGAGAATTTGAGAGATAGGTCTTCTATTTAATGGATATTTTCGACGTGTCATCTTACACTAATGACGAAACACGACAAGCCACATATATGATCAACTATTTGCTTATCACCAAATTATTATGCTTAGTTTACTATAGTATTAGTATTTAGTATGTATATATATATATATATATTAATATATCTACATTATATAATATACACGCAAATAAAATTAGTGTCGATGAGTGATCGGCATGTTATATGGGGGTTAATTACTGTTTATGGTGACGTACATTTAATTTTTTTGAAATATTTAATATTTTATTTCCTTTGAAATTTTATTTATTTATTTGAATGTCTCGTTAATATTAAAAAATATCTAAAAATAACATATGTCCAAGATTTAATAACACATTAAAAAAATTAATTAAAAATGAACAAAATATCAATGAAAAGCAAAATAATAAACATTAAAGTTTTAACTCATCGTGAAGAAAAAATCAAGATAATATCACCACAAAAACTAAAGTATCAAATATGTACTATCCTATTAATCCTAGTACAAAATATTTATAAAATAAAAACAAGAACAATAAATTTCGTAAACATTACAATAAAAGCGACCAAGAGTAACAAAAATATAAAAATAAATAAAAATTGTACACGATTTTTTTTGGGACAAAAATTGGAAGAAAAATAAAATAAAAACCCCAAAATATTGGTAGAATTCGGTCAAAATAATGGTAGCTATTCAAGGTGGAAAAAGGAGCCACTTGTGTGGTCAATATTTGGTGGCCATGCAATGCAAAGTCGCTTTGTAATTTTCCTATGCACTTTCCTCTTTAACGTGATCAATATTAGCCAGGAATTTCTTTGTTGACCTTTACATATAAAAGATAATATATGTGTATGTGTAAAGCATAACACTAATTTTGTGGGTCAATATATATGCTTGGATCATAGCTAGCTAGTGGATATAATGCACTTTGTTTTATGTCATCGGAGTTTAACATATAATTGGCTAGCAAGGCTTTAAAAAGATGTTGGTGTTGTCTAATAATAGATCATTAACTAGACACTTTCAATATTCACATATGCTTAATATCCATGCTTCAAGTATAAATTCTAGTGTTAGTCAATATTTATATGTGAATTTGACAATAGAAATAATACTTGTTATTGATAATAATAGAAAATCCATTTTAGAATTAATTTAAAAAGTCAAGGTGCTTATGATTCTTAGTTTATGTGCATATTTTTAGTTAATAACGCTTTTTGAAACCCGACTAATTTGATTTGGCACATTTTAAGTATGTTACTTAATAAGGAAATACTATTATTCATAAAAATTCGTATCACTTTTTCAAGCATATGATGTCTATAGATAAACTCATTTGATTATCTTCAAAATGATTCAACTGACTAATCAGTCACATTCCCATTATAATTAAGTACACATAATCCCCAAAAGAGGCTATAGTCCCTTAATTTTTTGTCGTCATTCTTAAATTTTTATGTTTTTTATTTTTATTTTTTCAAATTTTAATTATGTTTATTCAACCCCTCTTACGATTTGTCTTAACCCCTCGGAATATTTCACCTGATTGCCCCTGAATTAAGTTAACATTTTGGTTGAAAAACGTTGAAAACTTGGAGAGAGAAAAATAAAATGACAAAAACGTTTATGAAAGTTACAGGGTCAGATTCAAATTACCGTGTAAGTATGTCGTCGTAGGAAATAGAAAATAGAAGTCTCTGATTATAAGGCATAAATTCCACAATGCTCGTAATGATTAAAAATGGTCTTTTGTTGACCCAATCTTGGATTTTAGCTTCGTATATATAATATTCTTATGGGGTCACAATAATAAGGACGACATGGTTAGTGTAACATGATCTATCATGAAAATATAAAATATTTGTTTGTCGTGCTGTAATAGGTACATGTATAAATTTGTCTATAGTAATATAATATAATCGTGCACACAATAAATATATATATATATATATATATATATATATATATATATGTGTGTGTGTGTGTGTGTTAATTATGGTAGAATTAAGGTTCGATTTTTTCACGATTATCTTCGATTATCCGTCTTGCCAGTAGTCATCGGTAAATATTTCATACCAATCGATTATCCATAAAAACAGTGTAAAAATTATTAAAAAAAAAATTGGGTACTTTTCAAAAAATTCTGCACTTTTGAACAATTTTCGGCGAAAGTACCTTCAATGGCATGATTTTATTTACATTTATTTGCCTATATGACATGATTTTATTTGAGTATTTATATATGTGAGAGTGAGACTATATTTTATTTACATATGTAAACTTGGTAAATATATTATTAAAAATATTTTAGTAGTTTTTCATCGATAATCCTCGATAAGTGTCTGTAACGATAAGCTACAGGTTTATTAGTTTTCCATCGATAATCCTCGAAAATCCATCGATAATCTTCGAAAACGGCAACCGATTTATCGGCAGAAACGACATTTTGAACCTTGGGTAGAAGTACTCAAACTATTTTTAAAATACTATAGTATATTCTTAAATTATTAATTGTGTTGATTAAATACTCAAATTAGTGAATTATGTGCACGATTATTGTTATAGACAAACTTTTAGACGTAAATACTACACGTGTATAATATAACGTTAAATCATTTACATGTGTATGCATAGAATAATAGTATTTAGCATGAAAATATTTCTTAACATGAAAAAAAGAAATAATTTGAATTGTACGCTTAAAAAAAAGTCAATATTTACAGAAACACATAGGTTGGAGTCAATTTAAAATGTAAATTTCATAATTTCTGGCATTTATTAATGCGTGCAATTGAGGGAATATGATACGCTATTTTAAAATATTTTGGGTACTTTTAATGAAATAATTCCTACATTCTATGGTTTTTATATAATGCACGACCATATCCGCAATGACTAGTATGATTTAATTTAGTGTGGTTGTTATGTCACTATCAATGGATTATACTATTAGAGCAGGTACAATAATATCTTCTATTAAGCTTTATATATTCTTCTTCTTTTTAATATATATGAAATGTTTTATGTTACAAATATATATCTATATGTATATATATATATATATATATATATAAATGGAAGATCCATGCTATGCTATGAATAAAAAATAGTGATAAACAAGAATGTTAAATAAAATGGAACACAACATGTGTCAAATTAGGGGTTTAGCAGACTAATATTATACTAAGTTACTAACTCTTTCATCATAAGCCTATCAATTCTGAATATTATATATTAATATTATATTACGTAAGAACATAAAAGGCCAAATATAGTAATAAAAACGATATTTTGTTGCATAAGCACCTCAGTCTCTTTTTTAACAGCAATTATTACTCAAACCACAAATCTATGTTGAAATCAAATTTTGCCCATGTCGAGTTAACGTTTGTTAAGTTATACAGAGACACTAACGTCTTTAATTTTATAAAAGTGTTGAATTGACATAATTTAACCTTTATATTGTTTTCTAAATTAATTTAGATATTATTGCTGCAAAAACAAACAAAAAAATCTGAATATATCACACTTGGTATAAAACTAAGTACGTATTCATGCCACTAATATACCAGGAAAAAATTGGAGATCGCCTTGTAACAAATTCTTCAATGTTACTTACAAAAGAAAACTTGCGCAATCGAGTGGGCTCACGCTGCCCTAGCCCACATTTTTTTGGGCCATTGTTGCCCGGACATCGGGCGGCAAACAGGCAGGCAGGCTCCCGGAAGCTTGAGGGTTTTTTTTTTTTAGATTGCTGTTGGACCCAGTGGTTAAAAAACTAAAATATATGTTCTAAGCCCAAAGCCCATTTACGGCCATTTGAAATCAGTATAATAACTATTACAAAATAGGATTTCAACCTAAGTTGACTTATGAACCTTTGTTTTGGACTCGAGAACCCGAATTTAAACATTCCGGCTAAACTAAACATCCGGCCTCGGGCACGGGGCCCTGAAGCCAGAGGAATTAGTTTATGAATGTAACTTATGAGTAAAAATAAGATATTGATTTGGTTTTCTTGAATTATTTTAATTTAAGTCAGTTGAGAGACAGCTTAAGCTAATATTACAACAAATAAGAGATTCTCTTATCCATAAAGCATCAATTCAGATTAGTTATGTTATCTATATGATAAAAAAATATCCATTAATTGAACCAGGTAATCGGTATTGTGCTGGCAATGACAAAACTACGTTTTTATATTGAGGAATAATTATTTTGTTTATTTCTGACGTATCGACAGAGAGAACGAGTATTTTATACTGAAACTCTCCAATGTCCATCTAATTCATTGAGCTAGTGATTGCCTTCTTGGTTTCGATAACTTCAATTAACAAGATTGTTTTTTGTTTTTCAAAGAGCCGAAAATAATGTGTTTCGTGATTGTGACGCCGTTTCCAATAAACATATACAATCATCTCTTATAGTAATAAAGAAATACGTATATAGAAACAAATATCATTCCGTGTAACTGAGTATAGGCCGATCTTATATATATATATATATATATATATATATATATATATATATATATATAAAATGAGAGTTTTTCAAGTGTGAGGTGGCAACATAGGCAAGTAAGAACTTTAGGATCCTAATTTTTCAAGTTTTCTAGTTTTTTTAATATCTACACCATCAAATGACATTCATTCCCACAATTTGTTAGAGGTGTTACTAATTAATTGGATTGTAACTTATTGTGTTTATCCCTTTATTGTTTGAAGGTTGTTTCACTCATTTAAATGCATGCAATTCTCCTTACATTTTATAACCTTCCTTTAATGACCTTTATTTACACACGTTATGTTGTATGCAGTCGACTTTTAATCTATATAGAGGCCTTTTGGTATTTTCAATTCCATTGATTTAGACTTTTGACTTTCCACTCTTAAGGTCTAAATTTATTACCTTATAGTTCTATGGCTTTTCATTGTATTTTTATTGACCTATAAATATATGCCTATGAGTTATGGTTTTGTTACTCTCTTCTTCTCTTTTTCTTCATTTTCATAAAATTAGTTTTTCTGTTTTCAATTTTTATGTGCTCTCTAATATGTTTATCTGTTTTGAATAGGTACGTCCACGGAAAAACAACAAAGAATGAGAGGTACGAGACTATAAAGAGTATATATGATC
The DNA here is from genome assembly GCA_954871525.1 of Parietaria judaica. Classification (NCBI taxonomy): domain Eukaryota; kingdom Viridiplantae; phylum Streptophyta; class Magnoliopsida; order Rosales; family Urticaceae; genus Parietaria; species Parietaria judaica. The sequence goes on from OX940864.1 coordinate 15,625,790, forward strand.
TTATATTTTCATGTGTTATTATCCTTGATTGTATAATATCTTTAGCATACTTATCATATATATTCAGACAAGAGTACATGTAGCATTTATATATATATATATATATATATATATATATATATATATATATATATATATATATATATATGCATATACTATTCCATATTAGTATTATTGGAGAATGAACTTATGAAATATTATATATATATATACTTCATAGTTAAGCTCTCTCGGTTCTATATTTCGTGTCATAAACTCATAGTACATCTCTTTTAATAAAAATGATCCTAAAGGTCTCTGTTTCTATATTTTGTGCGTAAATACAAAATTGTTGTCCATCACTTTTTTTTCTCACAATATTCAATATACTATTTTTATATAAAAAAAATGTTTATGATTTTTTTTCCTAATTATTTTTAGTCTTCAATCATGACATTATAACGCTTTGTTTTTATTGAGTTAAAAATACATAATAAATTAGTACTTAAAATAAATTTAACAAAGTTACAAGTACTAGCCATTTTGCCTCTTAGTATGCTTTATCATTTATGATTTAAATAAAAAAAGTAACAAAAATTAAGTAGGTAAATGGGAGATTATTCAAGTTCTTGATTTATTGTCTTAATATCATTACTTTACAAAACAATGTTTCATTAGGACTTGATGTTAATACGACAATTATAACTCTACTTAATATCCATCTTTTCTCCCCTCCCCTCTGTAATTTAATATTTCATCCCGACTGATGATTGGTTAGGACGTAGTGTTAGTATGCATGCAACTGATGGCTTCCGATGTCTACAATGTCCTCTCTTACTTCTCAACGGCATTTTATGTCTAAGTCAAAATACCCAAGGTTAGTCAATGATTATTTTGTATGCGTCTCTTATTTTGAATATAACTAAGTTGTTTACTAATTATGTATACATATTTGGCATGTATGAGAAATCGATTATTTGACTTGAGGAGAATGTGAAGGATGGAAATGGGTTTGTCATCGGTGAAGAAAGTGTTTAGTTTCTTCATATATATGAGTTTTGCTTTGATTCATTTAAAGAGATTTCACAATGAAACATAGAGATATTTATGTCAAAGATCGATGGTCACCTTATGATCGGATTTGTTCTTCTTTGTTTGACTCGATTTACGCTTGCATTTACTATTCTCAACGTCGGTAATGCTTTTTTATTTTTTATTTTTTTAACTTCTTATGTATTTATTTTGCTACTATTATTGTGCATTTTAATTCTTCTATAATTTTTATTTAACTAACGATTCTTAAGCTTCAAATTAGTTCTATACTATGCAATGCATTAGTGTTTATATTCTGATTAATTGCAAGAATACATGACAAATAATGACATGGCTATTTAATTCTAAAATAAAAAACCAAAATTCACATTCAAAATAACAGTTTAAAAAAACACTAAATACATATAACCTATTTATTGGTGAAACATGCCAATTTCTCTCCCTGTTTTTTGCTTTCTATTTGTCTAAAATAAATAAAAAATGGACATTTTTATCTTTCGACTATATATAACAGCACTTCGAAGTCGATCTCCAGCTATCTGCAATTGCAAATTCAATAGTTATTCATTTCTACAATCAATTGAGATTTAGAGATAATAAAGATTGGGATGAAAATGAATTTGGGTGGACACTTCTGTCTTATACATATATACATAATCATATTAACTCAAAATCATCAAGGAGATTACAAAAAAAAAAAAAAAAAATAGCCCTTACCGAGTACAATGATTTTTTTCCCTTTTACAATATTATAATGAAATTAATTTATTTGTTATAATATTTCGGTTCTAAATTATAAATATTATTACGCTACCGCTCGAAGCGCGGTGCCATCTGTGAGAATGATAAAATAGTAAATTAAAATGAAGCTTTATTTATCCATTGACTATGTGAAGAAATCCCATCAAATGTATATAACTAAATTGTTGGGTTTTTCTAAGATATTATTAATCTCCGATAGCGAAAATTTCGGAGAATCCTAGAAAACAATACAATCGAGATGACATAGCTAAATCAAAATAATACATATCGGTTTGAGAATATATTCTCTACAGAACGCTTCCTTACTTTATCTCCAGTCGGATCTCTACATTGTACGCGTCGTTGATGATGCGCCTAGCTTTTCTTTATGCTCCACGTCGATCACAAGCCGCTCAAATGTTCGGCCTCTACGTAGTCCACCACGTCGACAATCGGAACACCTTTATGGCCGGAAATCACCCTCTCCTAATACTAGTTCTTTGACGATGATTAGAGCACGGACAAGACTCTCGGGGATAGTAGAACTCGAGCTTTCTCTCTCTTTGAATAGTGCTGTGAATAGTAATCCGTGAATAGTGTTTTGGTGGTGTTGAGAGAATGGCTTGCTTGAGTTCTCTAGGAGAGGAGAATCATCTCCATTAATGAGAATAATCACCATTAAGGAGAATGATCTCCATTAATGTGTATCTCATGTAATTAATAAGTTTCTTTATTATGAAGATCTCATCTTATTGAGGAAACGGATATATGTAATTAATATATTGATTAGTCAACTATATTAATTACACATGATTCTATAATCAATACCGTGATCAATCTCATTAACTCACGTGAACCTTTTTTGAAGGTCCAATCCCAAATCTTTGTGTACTTATACCGCAAAGATCTCCTACAATTTCCCACTTACACTAAGATGCCGAGATTTGAATTCCAGGTAACAATCTTATAGTGCATTTGACCAGTTATGGTCTTCCGACGAGTACTTCCTTTTCAGCAATATCTTGTATTCTGAAACTTTGTTTCTTTCTCTGCTTCCGTTGCGAGTTCTGTGTGACCGTATAGGATTTTGCAGTGTTGGCCATGGGTTTTAATCCATAAGTGACAAGAGGTCTCTAGTAAGACATCGTCACTCCCAATCTACAAAACTTCGGTGATCCGATGTTTTATCCTGTTAATGACAATTGAGAAATAACTTTTTGTTCTTTCACTTAACTTTATTCCTTTACACCTATACTACTCGGAGAGTGGCACAGACCATGGATTTGGTACTTCTGTTTTGCCATTTTCCAGTTTTCTGCTTTCCTGGACCGAAATCATTGAATTAACCAAGTGTAACTATGTTACCAACTTGAGCGGGGCCACGCATTTCATGATTCGCTCCATAACAAGGAGGCCCTTAGTTGAGAGATGTACGCCATCTTGTTTAACCATTCCCATTTTACAAATTCTGTGATATACCCAAAAATAACTTTTATAACCACTAGTTACGGATAACGTTTAATCGCTTTCAAAGTTTATCACTCACTAGGTAATGAGCCATGATCTCGCTCAGACCTAAGAAATCCTTTTTTGCATAAATTGTTTGTTCTTGAGAATTCAGTCCCACCTTCTTACGGTTTAATATATACCGTGTGAATCTCATAGAACGTGGGTCTGTTCGGCCAGAGCTCTCATAGCTACGGTCAATGTGATATAAGACTGCGACTTCTCCCAAGTCGAGAACCATTCTTTTCTTCCTATCACATACTAGTCTCAGTCGTGTTACATGTGTCCTTTTTTCGCATGATGACACTTAACTAGGAACCATTTAAGAAAGTCATCTCGTATGATAGTCTAGGGACCTTGTGTTAAGAGTGATACTGGTATATCCTCTCGAACAATGAAACTTGCCTTTGTATTACAAAATACATCAACTAAAACTCTTTAAAAATAATGTTTCATACACTAGATTTGTTTGCTACTGCAGACATCTCATATGTGTCCATGCACCATAAAGATTCTGCTAGACAATATAATTGTCATAAGTGATTGAGCACGTGATTAATGTATCAATTCTCTATCCAGACTTTCTTAACATTTACCTCACATGTATTTTCACACTTGGTTTCAGTGGTCGAGTCTGCTACAATAGTCTATCTTGGCTTTTATGCCTAGTTAAATGTTCCACTGTTTAGACAGAACACATTCTATTTGCTTTTCTGAATTAATTCTGGTTAGAAAGGTGGCAATAAGTTTGAATGCCTTCAATATGCCGTCCAATTACACTAACCAAGAACTATCTAGTAATTAACGAACACTTCCTTGTAAAATTGATTTGACAGGATGAGTGCATCTGTTAATTTATACTTGTAAACTAGTTAACAGAATCATGCAAAACTCCCTTTTTTATATTCCTATCTCTATGTAGTCTCACTTTAGTCTTTGTTGAGAAACACTTTCATCAACTTCTCCATATAATTGGAGTTCCGGTATATCAAATTTCTTATCACAAACATGTCATACACATATGGATTTTAGAAGATCGTTTTGCTCCCACTATTTCTTATACACTTGTATGAAGTCTAGGTACTTAATGAAATCAAACAGGTTATGAGATTAAGACGTCGATTCATATTATGAGACGTTTGATATAGACCGTTATTCGATCTGATCAGATTATACAAAATGTATGTGAGCTGTGACAGTGAACTCTTCAGGTTGTGTCAGTTACACATCCTCATTCAAGAACTTGAAAGACAATCTTTATACTTTTGCCAATTTTAATAAATGTGGCAACTTCAAGCAAAATCCTTAGACTTGGTTATGGCAAGGTGAGAGAGAAACGTTTCATTTTCAGCCCATACTACAATTCTGGTAGAACCATTTCATCCCAGTCTCTCATCCTATATGTCCACACATTACCATCCATGTTCCTCTTTACGAAGATCCATTGACTTTCATTGGGTTTTATCCCTTTGGTTTACATGGAGTCTATCTCAGATTTCATGGCCTCAAGCCATATCTCATAGTTACTTTCTCCCACTGCTTCTTTATAAGACTTTTGTGTGCCATCACGATAATGTTGAGTCCTTGCTTATTCGTAAGTCTAAGTAGGTTCAACTTTTAAGTGCATGGTGACTTTAGGCAGATCCTTGCAGCGTTAGTGTATCATATGACAGTTCATACATTTCATGATGGCCGTTGTTGGCAGCCGATCTGAAGTCCTCAACCATTTGGGGATCTTGAGAATCATGAAGTGCTCTGTCAATGTATCCTATCAAATGTTCCTCTTAGTTCAATGAGCCATATTCTTATAATAAGTATGATGTTGCTCCCATTAGCATTTTAGTCAAGAACTCTTCTTTCTTAAAAGCTCTGATTTTACCATCAAACACTTTGTGGAGTTTTTTGGTCGTAGTAAGCAAATACCCTCTCATTTTCTTAGGATGTCTCATGAGCAAATAGTTGTCTGAATCCGAGCTTAGACCACCTCTTGTTGTGCATGTCGAAATTCGGAGAACTATTTATGACTTAATGGGTTTCTCCAAAAAGCATATCTCATATGGTGTCATAGGAACCACAGTTTGACGGAATACGTTAAGCGTGGTCGCTTTAAAGTGAAAAGCTTTCCCATGGGGAATTAGGTTACTTCGTCCGTTTTCATCATTGCCTGAACCTTGTATATTACGCGGTTAGGTTTCTCCAAAAATATATTTCCATAAAATGAACACTTGTAAGGGGATCAATGATGTGACGATTCTTCATCTCTAATAAAAGGCCTTAAACCGATCGTATAAGATGTGCACCGCATTAATCATATTAAACGGTTTACATTTATATTGTTCGACTAGTTTCTTTACTACATTTATTTATCTTGAACTCTTTCAAGTAACTTAGACCTGCTTCTATAAAAGACATAGTCATACTCTCTGATAATCAGTAAAGTAATGTAGTACTTTAAGCCTCCCATTTGCCTTAATGAGTAATGAGCTCAATATATCTCAATGTAATTAAGTCCAGTATAACATTCTATCTCTGTATGTCTCTTTGAATGGGTTATTGTCAATTAGGCTATATCAAATAAGATACACACACTTTGTAAGATTCTCAATCAAACAAAACAAGGTGTCCATCTTAATGGAGCTTGTTAATGCATTTCTTAATGATTAGTGCAAGTTGATAATCGCAAAATATGCTTGGGTGAGTGAGCTTTATCTTTAACCTCACATGTATAGTGTTAATAACATAGGCAATATGTTCAAAAAGATCAAAAGTCATTCATTCAAATAATCTCAATGAAATTAAAATAATTTTATTGATCATAACTTTTGTCTTAAAGAACAATCATAACTACTAACAACTTTTAATAGAAATGAACTTAAATCTTCAAAATGACACTCATTAATTAATGACTCTAGCAGTAATTTATTTCACTACTAAATAATAATAGGAATAAACTCAAGACTCTAAAATGACACTAATTAATTAGAAGCCTCCATCAACTGCTTCGCTTGGAAATTCAAATAGGTAGGGGTTGTTGGCCTTGGCAGGCGTGGCTCCTATCCTTGCTATGTTCCAACATGCCTCATGTCTATCATGTACTTCATTACCTGACAAAACAGAAAGTATAAACCACTTTAGTACTTTGAGTTTGTATCTCATACTTATCAAATAAAACATAGAGAGACAAGTTATAACAATTATATCTGAAGACGAGGGGTTGCCGTCCCTCTTCCTCTTCCTTGTCATTTCATTGTGCATCTTTCCTTTTCTCTTCTCATTCCTTTCCCAAAGTATGTTCCTTTCGGTGGTCAACAGTATGTCAATAAGATTATGGATTTGAATCGAGTCACAATCCAAAATCATCTCAACCGTACCGCCAAACTCTGGGGTAAGAGAATTCAGTATCGCAAACTTTAAAAGCTGTGGTCCAACGGAAATGCCTGCTGCGTTCACTCTGTCTGCCAGCAAAACCATTTTATTAAAATGTTTTTTGACAGACTGTGACCAGTGCATCTTATTTTCGAAGAGCCGACGCGTGATCTGGAACCTCTTAAACTTATAGAGGTCCCCGTATATTCTTTCTAAGAACCTTATTATGTGATAGGGCTCCAAGTGCTCGCACTCCACTCTGACTGACGATATCATGGATCCGAGCATAAGGTCAGAAACATCAAGAGACTGACTGACATACCTATAATAGATATTCAAGTCTTCTTGACCTCCCAGTAGGTCGGGGTAGTCTACTGGAACCTTTTCGACCATATGCAGCAGATTTTCTTCGGTGAGTACACTCCTCAGATTCTTATACCAACCATCAAAGTTCGCAGAGTGTAGCGGGTTCTGGTTAGTTAACTTCAGAAACATTCCCCTTGCTCCCATAACCATTATGAAAGCCTAACATTAGCAAACTTGTTAGTTGAGCATAAATACATAATAGCACTAAAGGACTTTTAATAATGCTATTTGTCATAAATAATAAATGCAGTAACCCTAATCTGACATTATTATTATTGACATAGAGTAAAATAACATTTATCTCTATTTTGTTATAGAATAAAACTACCCTTTTACTCATAACTCTTTTAAAGATCTAAGAAGTCCTTAGTTGCCTAATCCTATTAGGGTTTCCTAAGGTTCGAAAAAGACCTTAACATCTCCAGTTGCCTAATCCTATTAGGGTTCACTGGTCAAGCACCACCCTACTTTGAACCGGCGGACAACAAGGTCCTTCGCGCCTTCTCAAAATCGAACCGAGAATCCATCATACCCTGGTAGGTCTGTCCAGAACGATCGAGAGCTTGACGAGGGTCCAAAATAGGAAGACTATACACTTGATATTCTTATTGACGGGTTTTAATTAAACTAACCAATTACTTTGTTCCAGTTCCTTTAAAACATCTTTAGCACTGGACTAATAATTATCTAACATAAATTAGACAAAAGGCTATGCTAATTAAAGACTTATCTAATAAATCTTAATGATTCTAATTAATCCAATTAACAATCATATAATAAATTGATAAAGTAATTAAACAATGTCAAATTTATTCTAACATTATCCTTAGCTAAACCACTTTAACTTATAATGCGACATGAAATTTTAATTTCTTATTTACTAACATGACTATTTCTATAACAATTAAAATAAATGAAAAGACCTAACCAATATAAGAAAAGACAATGAAAATCTCATGATTTCCTTATTAGAGATAATTTCATAAATTATTTTCCGGAAAAATAAATGGTTACTTACTCTAATTACTATAATTAAAGTACCATAAAATAATTTTTTTTAATCGGATCGCGTTGGGTTACGATCCGGGTCAAGAAAGTCAATCCGGGTTATAGACCCAGTCCGACCCCGTGGGTCGTGGGTCGGGTCAGCCCAGTGGCCAACCCATGGGTCTGGGCCGTGGACCCATTCATTCGGGCAAAGCCCGTGGGCAAGGAAAGCCCAAAGGCCCGGGCCTGCCCACGCTGGGCTTAAGCCCGTGGGTGAGGAGGCCCCAATTGGGCCTGATCTGGGCATGGGCAAAGAGGCCCACTCAGCCCTTATCCATGCTGCAAGCCCGTGGGCTATCAGCCACATTTCGGCCAAACCTTTGCTGCCAGCCCAGTGGGCAATTAGACCCATTTGGGCCTAAAAATTGGTGGGCCTTGTGCAAATCCAGCCCAAATTGGCAGCCCTTTATGGTTGGGCTAAACAGCCCACAAAACATAAATCGTAGGGTTTCATCCATAGGGTTTCGGCCACTAATCCAATAGCCGTGATCGCGCCGTCGTGGTGGCGGCGCGAGGAAATCCGCACCGTCGCCACTTCGGTTTTTTCGCGGCCAAATTCCCGGAATTCACAAAATAGGTAATTTTTCATAAAATATATTTTCTTTAACCCAATTTTTTAATTCCGACAATTTAATTTTCATAAAATTATATTGACCCAAAACGCTCCAACTAAATTTTCGGAACCTCTAATCAAACATTAAAGAATAATTCTAAACCGAAAAGTCCAATAATAGCTAGTTACCAAAGAATTGGCTCTGATACCATTGTTAGGTTTTTCTAAGATATTATGCATCTCCGGAAGCGAAAATTCCGGAGAATCCTAGAAAACAATACAATCGAGATGACATAGCTAAATCAAAATAATACATACCGGTTTGAGAATATATTCTCTACAGAACGCTTCCTTACTTTATCTCCGGTCGGATCTCCACGTTGTACGCGCCGTTGATTATGCGCCTAGCTATTCTTTATGCTCCACGTCGATCACAAGCCACTCAAATGTTCAGCCTCTACGTAGTCCACCACGTCGACAATCGGAACACCTTTATGGCCGGAAATCACCCTCTCCAAATACTAGTTCTTCGAGGATGATTAGAACACAAACAAGACTCTCGGGGATAGTAGAACTCAAGCTTTCTCTCTATTTGAATAGTGCTGTGAATAGTAATCCGTGAATAGTGTTTTGGTGGTGTTGAGAGAATGGCTTGCTTGAGTTCTCTATTTATAGGGAGAGAAGAATCATCTCCATTAATGAGAATAATCACCATTAAAGAGAATGATCTCCATTAATGTGTATCTCATGTAATTAATAAGTTTCCTTATTATGAAGATCTCATCTTATTAAGGAAAATGATATATGTAATTAATATATTGATTAGTCAACTATATTAATTACACATGATTCTATAATCAATACCGTGATCAATCTCATTAACTCACGTGAACCTTTTTGGAAGGTCCAATCTCAAATCTTCAAGTACTTATACTGCAAAAATCTCTTACATAAATTTTCCACCATATTTCATCATTTATGATAAATTGTTGAATTTAAAATATTCAAGTACAATACATGATAAAATTAAAAGTTTCAATTTATAATATATAATTTATCGCCACCGCGCTTCGCGCGGTGCCATCCACTAGTGAATATAATTAGTCAAATTTATGTTCTTCATTTTATACTAATAATTACACGTGATCAAAGACCAATATTCATTTTTTTACTAATTACACGTAAAATTTATGTTCTTCATTTTATGAAATATACTTTTCAATTTACAATATATAATATCACTAATTAATTTTAAAATCTAATATTATTTAACTTAAATAGATCTAAAATGAACTAATTTTTCAATTTATAGTATTACAATCCATTAAATATGTTAAAATAGCTTAGACACGATTGATAGGGTTAATAAACGGGTCAAGCACATTAATACATTTAGTAAATGAGGCGGTCTTAGTCTATATAAAAATAGTAAAAATTGATTAGACATGGTTAATTAAGTTAAGTAAGTCTAATATGAACAAATTTATAATTTTATAGTACAATGATTAGCTCAATGGTTAATTAACAGCTGAGACAGGATTCATTGGATTAATAAAAAAGTGTCACATTACCACGATTAAAAAATGAAACGTGTTTTTTCTCAATATAAAATTAATAATAAAAAATTTATTAGACCCGACACAAATACGATACATAAATTCACTGCACTAATGTATATCTTCTGTTGACTATCTTTTATTTTCTCTTGGTCGTTTTAGTAACTATGTCGTTTATCTTCGTTGGTTATTTTAATGGCCTTCATTTTTTCCAGTCTTTTTTCTTTATTGTCGTTTTCATATTCCTACCTCTCATTCACTGCCGTTTATAATTTACATGTCGTTTACAAAATTCTTCCACTAATTGTCGCTTTGCATTTAACTGCCTTTCTATCCATTGCCGTATTGAACTGCCATTTCCTTGTCCAAGAGTATGTCGTGTTTACTTGCCATGTGTTTTAATAAGGTACTTGCATTTGCGGATATCGCAGATAATTTCATCTCCTGATTGCAGAATCATTTGGGAAATCCTCAAAACCGTCATATTTATATCAATAAACAACTAGTAATTTAATTTAACAAAGAGATATTGTTACATTTGATGTGTTCAGAACATCTCAGAATTTGTCTAGTTTTGTTTATGGTAGGTAGTGTCTATGAACAATCTTCTCCATACCCGAGCTCTAAAAAGCTGAGACTCTACCTCGTTCACCACGTTGCTTAAAAACACTATCACCGATGGAAAACACTTCAATAGAAATAGGGCCAAAAATTGCCCAGCGGAGGGAGAATGTGACTTGCTCTAAGGTTCAATCACTATTCACTAATGCCAACATGGCATACCCAACAAAATTGATACTTTTAATATGTCGTCATTGTTAAGTAGGTTACTTCCAAATTGAAAATAAATAAATAGAAAATCACGCCCAAAAAATATTTAAGGTTTATGAGAATTGCTCATACTTTCCAACAATTCATCTATTCCCATTAATTAACTTTTTTGGACCATATTAACCTTAATATTAATTATATTTTTTAATTTTCGTATATTAATTATTTATTAACAATGAGTTGTTTTTTTAATTGCAACTTGTAATTTCAATTTTATATAATTTTATAGGAATCCAACAAGCCACGAGCCCAAGTCTTAAAGACGTACACAAGGTTGCGGAAAATGTACTATACTCGGCGGATCACACGTCCAAGCACAAGCAGAGCAAAAATGTTGTTGTGATTTTAGTTCGTTTTTTATTGTAGCTTTACGTTTGAGTGTTGTAAATATGAAAAGTTGTCTAAAGTTAAGGCTTTAAAGACATTTTGGTAAAATTTAATCATAATTAAAATTTCAATTACTGATTGTAATTTTATACATAAATATGTAATTGTAAATACATTTCGTAAATATACGTGGGAACATACATAAAATATATTTACAGTTTTTCGTAAATATATTTACAGTTTTTAGCATTTCGTAAATATATTTACAGTTCAACAGGTTCAACATTTTAATAAAATTTTGTAAATATATTTACAGTTTTTTAAATATACGTAAATATACTCAACAAAAATCACGTTTCGTGTGAGATCCTTGGATTATTGTGTGTTTATTTCCTTTAAAGCCTTTGATTTCAGTACATGGGACGATGAATAGTAAATATAGTTACGTAAAAATACAGAATCGTACATATAGTTACGTATATATAGAATCGTAAATATAGTTACATAAAAATACAGAATCGTTAATATAGTTACGTAAATATAATTACGTAAATATAGATTCGTAAATATAGAATCGTAAATATAGTTACGTAAATATAATTACAGATTCGTAAATATAGTTACGTACAAAAAAATAGGAATTATAATTTCTTTTACGTAATTATAATTTCTTTTACGTTATTACTTGCTAGAAAATAGGAATTTATTAACTATGTTTTTCTTATTATAATTGCTAGAAAATAGGAGGGATCGAACTTTGTTATTGATTTTTTTTTTTCTAGCTATAAAAAAATAACGCATATTTGATTTTATTAAAATAAAGTTATTCAAATATTTCAACTTAGTAGGGAAGACTAAATATGCTACGGTTAAGGGCTTTTTAAGCAATAATTGATTAATTATATTATGCTATAATTAAGGAACATTAATTATAAATAAATCGATAAATATTTTCCCATTATAAAAGATTAGTCGAATAAAATACTTAAAAAGAATTAAGGGTATATTGGTCTACATTTCAATTAATTGGTGGTAATGATTACCATAAATAAGTTTGGGTATTTTTTTGAAACCTTGAGTCACAAATGAGCATTTGCTTCATTTATCTATAAATAAATTATGCTCAAAGTACAAACAGAATATATATATATATATGTATAGCATTTGAATAACATTACTAATAATACAACACTCAGAACAGTGGCGAGGCCACTTGGTAGCTAGTGGGGGCAACCGCCCCCACTTGCCGGTCTAAGTTTGTCCTCTAAAAATCGAGTTCGCCCCCTCAAAATTTAAGTCGGGACATATTTTTTATTAAAAAATAATAATTTTATATTTCTCTGTTTAATTTTTTAGACTTTGCGTTTGTGTTTCCTCGTTCTTCAAGGTATCTTTGCATGTGTAAATTTTTCTTTGATAATAAGTGACACCGCAAATTCCTTAAATGATAATAGTGATTCATTATGTGCTCATTATTGTCTTTTGATGACATCGTTGGCTAAATTTTCAAGACGAAATCATCTTTTTTAAAGTGGTTTTGTAGAGTTTTTGCTTATTATTTTAGTTTATTATTATCTTAATTTAGTTTGAATTGTGGTGTTTGGTTCGTTTTTTAATTCTTGAGTTTTTTAGAAATAGAAAGTTGTTATTTCTCTTCTAGCTAACTCACATATTCACACAATTTTAATTTAACAACAGATTCATGTGAATGGGCTTTAAAATTTATTTATTTTATTGCGATTATTTAGAATAATGCCGTACATGTGTTAACATTTGTGATACATCAAATTGTATTGATAGAGGGCGTTAAAATTTATTTTTGCCTAGGTACCTCATTTTAAAAACGACTCTAATGACGAGAACTCGGTAAAGAAACACTTAAATATTATTTTTCGCCCCCCCTTACGATAATTCCTGGCTTCGCCACTGACTCAGAAAGGTGGTCGAGGAGCTACTAAGTCATAGACAAAGTTTGTAATGTTGAGCTTGCTAAAGGGGTAATTCAACTTCATAAAAAAAAAAAAAAAAAAAAAAAAAAAAAGGTAAGAAAGAAAAAAAAAAAAGTTTTCACAAATACGAATAAATATATTTTTCTTAACGTTAAATAAATTTTGAACGTTTTTAAATATTTTGAGCTCTAAATGCTAATGCCCATGTAAAGCGATTAGATCCCTTGGCAAATGATCAAATCTTGATCATAGAACTCCTTTTTTATTTATTAAATAAGATCGTAGTCAAAACTAGTGGACTATATATGCACCTCATTAACAATGCCAAACCACTATATAAATTCACTACATTATCCCATCTTAAATGTCAGCCGTCGAAAAATCGAGTCTACAGTTACATTAATAATGCGTAATTGAAATTTGGAACTATATATACAACTAAGATCGTTATGAAATTCAAAACAATACAACATCGAGCACTGCATATTTTATCACACTCTTAGATGCTTAGACCAAACAAAGCCTTTGGGACTAGGGTTTGCCAAAGGCATTTGATTACATAATTATGAATTTGTGAAAATTAACACTAAATAAACCATAAAGGTAACTTAAATTTCTTAAATTAAGAGGCTGATATCACATCTCCTTTAGTGATCTCTGCTAATTTGCCAATTGTTTCTCTCGAATTAAAGCTCTTCTCTTCCGGAAAAAAATACTCTGATGACTTCCTTATCTGAACAAAAGAATAATAATCAAACTCATTAAAATTTTAAAAATGAACATATATATATAAGAAGAAAAAAAACCGTTCTGTACCCGGACTTCATCAAGATTAACGCCATTTTCTTTGAAAAATGTGACGAAGCTTTGAAGACGCTCATCAGTAGTCTTGTAATGCCCAGTAAATGGAGCAATAGACTGTAAAAAAGTAAATGATCCGTATACATACTATATATATCAAAAGAAATAAAAAACTAATATATACACAGTACCACTGGCTACGTTGAAGACATTAAAATACAAAACGCTTCCAAACACTACCGTAAGCTACTTTCATAACGAGGGGTGACTTTTTATGTCTCCTCCAACTTAGTTAATTTTTTAATTAAGAATAAATATTCTTTTGAATATTCAATCGTGATTAGGCTGCAGAGAGATAAAATAGAGCTAACACATCATTTAACGTTTAAATTGAAAATCGTTACTATAAATTTGTTTTACATATATGCGTATTCCGCCACTACTGACTTGAAGTCTTGGGTCCAATATATATATATATATATATATACACACACACACACACACGAGATGACGTAGATATGGTACCTTCAATATTCCATCTTCGGCCACAATAGCTCCTGCAACAATTGTGGCTCCACCGGCCAAGAAGCTAGAATGATGAAATTTTCCTTTTATTTTCTGGCAAAAAAAAAAAAAAAAGACAAAAATTAAAAATAAATAAATATACTATGAGTACTTTTTAGAGTTGAGAGGGCAAGTTCACATTTTTATATTTTTAGAGTATTTTTTAAGCTATCTTGAATTATGTCACGCCAAACTTCATCTTAAGAAAACAAAAAAAATCCCTTGATATGATATACGAACCTCATTAATATTATAAGGGCTTTCGAAATTTAAAATACATTACACTAATTATTTTATTCCGATTTAATATTAGTTGCATAATTTCGGTGATATCATAATAAATGAGATGTGTACAACAAAATACAAGAGCAAGAGTAGGATAGCAAACTTTGTACCAGAGAAGATATACAAATATTTGTGAAGTTTGAGGGTTATTATGTTATTAACTAAGTTAAGGGGATAAGGGGCCAATTAGGGCCGGTCCTGAGTTTGTCAGGCCTCTAGGCAAAGGATAATTTCAAGACTCCTTCGACAATGCAAAATTAAATTTTAAAGTGAAAATAGAAAAGATATTTGTAAGATTTATAATTGCTCATTCAAATAAAACGCATCTAGCATTTTTAGAGGCAAATGTACTGATTAAATCTATACAGACGATTTTCGCTCGACCATATTTTTAAAAAAAAAAATTATAAGATAATAAAGTTAAGTTCATTTGAGGGACCTTAAATTTAAGACTTCTATTTTTTTACCCTAAGCGTGAGCCTACTCGGACTACCTTCATGGCCGACTTGGAGCCAATATATCGAAGTTGTAGGGATTTTCACAATGATTTAGAAAGTTTAAGAGAGTAATGTACATAAAATTCAAAAGTAATTAGAGGGATATTTTAGTGTTCATTACGAAGTTGAGGAGGGTATCCGCACCTAAACTCGAAGCCAACGAGTTGTCGGGGCCACAAACATGTCGATTACCCAAATAGAAAATTATATATTCAAAAAGGGGATCTTCAAGATATATATAGTTAAGAAATAAATATATTCTTACCTCACCAACATAGAGTCTCTTACAAGGGCTCATAACAAAGAGCATTCCAACATCCCATCCACCTTCTGTGTGAGTGTTAAGCATTTCTCCACTTAATTTGTTCATCAATTTCCCCTCAAACACTGTGTATTCATATATTTCCCTCTCTTTCTGATGCCACACAAACAAAAAATAAAAAAATTATTATTAATTATATATGCATAATTGAGTTTTCAAATATACTATTTTATTTTTGTGATAGAGTATTTTTAGGGATACTTGTGACGCAATATCTATTTTTGTATCTCAATTTTTTATTTTACCACCAACAGCACCCGAACTCTGAGTTTCAAAGGCCACGAAACAATGTAAAACACTACAACAAATAGGTGAATACACACAGCGGACATTTGCGAAAAATCGTCATGCAAACTGCCACGTTTTTACTTTGCACAACGGTTTTTGAGAACCATCATAGTAGTGTATTCTCATGTTTGTAGTAGCGTCGGCACTATTTTATAGCATTTGAATAGTATTGCCACTAAAATAAGACATTAGGAATATACGGATGCACTTTGTATAAAATTATATTGTACTTATATTTTGCAAAATATCCCATAACTCTTTTTTGTGTGTAGAAAGGTCTTAAAAATTAGACTTAAAGTACAAGCTTAAATACCCAATTATTAGTTATGCTTGATGTATACTAGTAGATTGTTATTTATGTGTATTATACATATATATATATATATATCAACTGTATATACTATATAGTATAGCGCTATATACTGATTAAACTGCACATACAGGTCCAAGATATTTGACACATTGATTTTTAAGCTTTGACCTCGGACATTTTTCAAGATCAAGATCTTTTCCTCCACCTATATCCAACCTGCAATATGAATATACTAACAAGATCATAATCTAGTTTCAAGGGTAATTTTGTAATTAAAAAAATACAGCTTAATTAAGAGAAGAGAAATTTGCTGTCATAAGTACTCACAAGTTCTGTAAAGATGGCACATTTTCTTTCCCAAAGCATAAAAAAGTCATGGTTAAGGATAACAAATTGTCTTGTGTTGGTACCCAAATTTGTGTGCAAACAATACGTCCATCAAATGCACGTGTGTGGCATCTGAGTCGTCCACGTGGCACTTAACGGCAGTTTTGTTAACGCAGAAATTGGATATACGCACTTTGTGAACTTTTATAACAATTTTTATGTTTTGGGAATATACTTCCAACTTTACATAAGTTATAGGTACTTATGCCATAAATATCAAAATATTTGGTTAATTACCAGTAAAAGAATGGCTGGGAAACTTCTGTTTTACTCCACTCGTCATAATACACGTGCAAGTTCTTACCATACCTGTGCTTTGGGTCAACCTACAAATATACACACACACACATATATATATATATATATCAATTTCATGTGTCAAGTGTAATGATCAAATTTTAAAACTCACCGCTTCAATCCAGTGCTGAAAAATCAGTTGCTGTGCTTTATCGTCCTTGGACAAACCCTTTCCAAGCTGCATATATATATATATTCAGTCACAGAGGGAGAGATGTATATATACATATATTTATATACTGTATCTATGATTTTCAACTATAGATCATATAGTATTAATGTAAAACAAGAACACAAAACGATTTTTAGGGATAAATAATGATCAGTAATTGTTTGAATTTTCTTATTACACAAATAAAATATTCAGAAACTTAGATCTTACGTTCTAAATAAATTTTTACTACTCGAATTAATATAGAAAAATTTACACTTTTTTTTAATCAACACTAAGCATATTAATAATATTTAGTGGAATTAATTACCCTAGAGGCATTCGAGCCAACACGATTCCACCGTGAAATGGCTGTTTCTGATTTGCCGGAGTCGAAGAACGAGGTCGTCGTACGGTTCAGGTTAGTGAATTGCAACACTTGAGCCCTTCAAATATTGAGGAGTATTGCAAATCATTAATATGTATAATACATATATCCATATAATATATATATATATATATATATCACATGCAAAATTCGAAGGATAAATACTTGTCTCAACTTAATAGTTAATATATATGTAATTACGTGTACATATATACCAATTCTCTTGAGCCATCACAGCAGAGTCGGCAAAAGCCCGGCGAGCTCGGTTTCCCCTAAACACGCTCTGCACTTTCATTGCTGCGTCGGTCTTCTTTCCGATGGGCTCACCGCTGTTGATCACTGTTGCTGTGGATCCGGACATCTTTCTAGTTTCACGTGATTTTGGTTGAACGTGGCTCAAAATTGTTTACCCCGGACAAGAAAATGTAAAGACTTTTGTATATGAGAGTTTAGGCCTTCGAGTGTATAATTGAGGGATAGATATATGGCTATATATATATGTATATAAGCACATGACAATATAATATATTATATAATTGAATGGTTTCAAATGGATTAGATTATATTTGGGCAAACAGCTAAAAAAATAATTGCGACCAACTCTATAAGTATAGTACAAAATTCGGATTATTATATTGATTTTGCAAAATCCGAGTAAATCAAGAACTAGAATATTATAATCCTATATGGGTAAACTGCAGCTAATGTACCTAATGTTTGATTTGCTGCGGATTATGTACCTTATGTTTTATTTGGACGGCTAATGTACCCAATGTTTATCCTGTTAGATTTTTTCTAATTTTCCGTCCATTCCCTGTTAAGCTCGCCACCTCAGCCATCGATATAAAATGCTTATTCAATCTAAGCCCTTGAATTTAATGATATATTTATCATTTATTTTTCTCCAAAGTATGCGTGGAAAATGACAGGTGCTAACGTGGAGCTGAGGTGGCGAGCTTAACAGGGAACGGACGGAAAATCGGAAAAAATCTAACAGAATAAACATTGGGTACATTAACCGTCGAAATAAAATATTAGGTACATAATCCGCAGTAAATCAAACATTGGGTACATTAGCTGCAGTTTACCCATCCTATATTTGTTAGTCTTTTAGTAACCAATGTCAGATTTATTCAGAATCACGTTCTAATAATTTGTATACATTTTCTTAAAAAAAATAAAAAAAATATAAAATTGTACTCATTGTATAAATATGTGAAATACTATTTTTTTTTTTAAATAGATATAAAATTTTTAGAACCATATTTTAGTTGAATATATGAAAGTCTTGTCTGAATCTGGATTTGTGTGGGTGTGATAAATATAGGTCCGTATTTTGGATTCTTATAATTAGAAGATTATTTGCTATACAAAATCAACAACGTGGAAATATTGGAAAACGACAATAAACTTTTGAGTACAAAAATTGATAAAGATGGGATTAATGAATATCAGTGTCTCTGTTGGTGAGTTTTGGGATTAATTTTTCGTATTATTAGTATATGGGTCTCACGATCGTCACGTTGCGTTTAAAATTAGTATATGGTGTGACTTTATAGATAAATACACAATAACGCAAATTAATTAATAAATAACCCTAAATAAAAATAAAAAAACAACAGTGAGGAAAGTTGTCTCTGTCCCTGACAACTGACAACTACAGCTTAGCAACCGAGGCAGTGATTGAAAAAATAATTACAGGATCATGAAACATGTGACACAATATATATAATATGCTAAAAACTATTCAAGTACTCAATTACTGCGGGACAATACTCCTTGAGTATGAATCATGATCAATGATTATAGGCAAGGTTTTAAATACCGCTTACCGATATCGTTTCGCATTTTTCGTTTTACGCATATATCGTTTGCCGATGGGTATGCCGATGGGCAAATCGTAAAAAAAGAGCATACCGCATGCCGCATATACCGTACTTTTCGCATGGGCATACCGCATGCCGATGGGGTTTTCGACGGATATTCTGTAAAAAATATTTGAGTATTTAAGCAAGATATTTATATAAGTTCAAAACTACATATTTAATAAATACAATATATTTGTAACTTAAATATGTAGGTGAAATGTATAATATTAAGTCACTTTATTAGTTGAAGTGTATAATATTAAGTCAAATTATTATGTAAAGTTAATATGTATGTTAATTAAGTGTGTAATATTAAGTGAATATGCATGTTAATTGTATATGTATGTTAACAAATTTAATATTAGTTGAAGTGTATAATATTAAATGAATATGTATATTAAGTGTATATGTATGTTAGGTGAAGTTAATATGTATGCTAAGTGTATAATATTATTTGAAGTGTATAATATTAAGTTAAATTATTAGGTGAAGTGTATGTGTATGTTAAGTGTGAAGGTGTGATATTAGTTGAATGAATAACAAAAAGTCCCACATTGATAGATGACAAGAGTTTAGTGATGTTTATATACCAAATATTATGGACAAGGGCTTGTGCCCTTAGGGTCATAGGATTTTGTGGATGGGGGAGGACTCACACAAATGTTACACCACCACACGCGCGCGCCGCCGCCGCCGGCCGGACGTGACGTGACGTGGCGAGGTAGGGTGCTTCTTGTGTTAGTATAATTATTTTTGCCGAAAGTTTAATTGGTATTTTTGCCGAAATCTACCAAAAATATGATTTTTACCGAAATTCGTATTTTTGCCGAAATCTACCAAAAGTATGATTTTTACCGAAATTCCAACCAAGTTTCGCAATTTTTACACTAAAAAACGAATCCACACCCGTGCCCATGCGAATTTCGCGAAATTTGGTAAAACGAAAGAGAAAAGGCACGAATTTCCTACCGCATACCTGCGAAAAACGAATTTCGCATGGAAATTCGCGAAATTTTAAACCTTGATTATAGGTGCAGTCCCGTAAAAATATTTAAATTTTGACCAATTAAAATAGTAATAGTTTGAGGTGAAAAATCACAGTAAAAGTATAGGTAATATACTTTTTGTCTAATTTATTCTTCGAATTCAAATGAGAGAATATGCTAATTAGATATGATATAATAATGTTATGATATAAAATTGACCAACGTCCTTCAAAAAGATTGGATGAAAAAGTGTTTTACCTCATATTTGTTGTTTTTTAGTACTTTTGTCATCATTTTTTTTTTCACTTTGGAACTTTGCCGTTTTAGTTGATCAAAGTTTAAGTATTTTTTTTTTTACGGATTCAGCTATAAATTTTAAGAGATTAAGTATTATAAGTTTAACTAAAAATAAAAAATATTTTAAAAAATATCATGGATATTAAAGTTGAAGAACAAAAATATTAAGTAAATTTTAATATTTTAAGAATTCGGAGAAGCTAGAGCTCCTTTCGAACTTTATGCGCGTCTTGCACTGCCTGCAGACCGTTTATTAGAAGTTTGGACATGGCAACTCTATGGGTGCACTACAACTGCGGGGGTTGCGGGATATTAATTACCATATATTGCGGAATCGCGAAAGAGATTACGTCCCTCCTATATATTTTTTGTTTAAATTTATTTGTTTGATAGCATCTCGACCGGCAGACCCTTCACGAAGTCTCACAGCAATGGCCACCTGACAAATCAACCACGGAATGAGTTTTCCGGCTTGTGGTCAAGATTTAATTTAACTAATTCATTTCATGTGATTTTTCTATAAGAAAAGAAAGTCGCATATATAGTATATAAATACTAAATTTATTTTGAATCAGTATACTTACATATTTACAGTGTCATTATTTTTGTTTCAAAACGTGATTAATTGATCCGCTTACCAAATCATGATCTTTGTGATCTTTAATTTTGTCATTTTGAATTCTTCTCTATAATATATGTGTATATATATTGTTTATCCAGGTCAGTTTTGCGTATGCAAAGATATATAATAACTAATTTGAAAAGAAAAAAAAAATCATTTGCAATGATATACATTTTTATATTTGTGCACATAACTTATAAGTCGTCTAAACTATATAAAAAAAAGAAGAAGAAGATATATATGAAAATTATAGGATAAGTGTGAACTCAAATAATGTGAAACAAACCATAAGTTAGGAGTTTTGGACTCGACTCATTGACATTTCTTGATATAGAGGAAATAATAAAATCTAATTAAAAATTGGAGAAAATATAAAAGATTGATTAAGCAAAGCATGTTATATCAATTTGAAGTGAGTGACGAATGGTTATGACATGGGCAATAAGGTCATAAGGCGTGCAATTAGGCTCATCACAAGTCCAGAAACATAAGAAAGTAAATGAAAAAAAAATAAAAAATATTGATGATGATGATGATGATGATGATGATGATGATGATGATGAAAGAATTAAATAATTTGATGTGGATGATATTCGAAATAAATGAAAAAAAGATTCGCAGCGATTAAACAGCTTGGTTGAATGCCTTGCAAATAAATATGAGATATCATGAGGTGCGTTGTAAAAAAATCTTCGTATCGTTACTCTATTTGTTATGCATGTTTTTTTGTTTGATCACCATCATTGATATATATTTTCCTAATCAATAAAAATGTATAGAGATATGATTCACAGTAAATATATAATTAATAAAATAATAATAGATGTATCATGTATCTATATATATAGATAATAGTACATTTATATTAAATTTATTAACTGGTACTTAATGTTTGTAATTTAATATCTAGCCTAGGCTAACTTTTCGCACGTGTATATTGTGCATCTTTTTCTGCGGATTACTGATTGATTGTTTTTTTATATGTATTTTAGCTTACTTTAAAAAGTGAAAACAATCATGCGTATTGGTGAGTGAGGCCATGCAAATAATTTCTTTCCCATTTATTAAACGTTCTTTAATACAGTGACAGAATAATTGCCTTTTTACCTTCCATCGTGCCCAATAAAGATCAAGCTCGTACCAATTTTCATTAAATAAATCGATAGATATTCATTTTATATGCATATATGATATATTCTAAAGGATGATAATGTAAAAACGTTTATCATTTCAACTTAATCATTCACACGATAATGGATGACACGTAATCTAAATTGACTTGTAAACCAAGCCTAGCCTATAATTAATCAGCCATAATTCAAATAGGCAAGCTAATTAGGTTTTGAATTAATATCTAATGAGATTAATCAACTGCATTGTTTTCCAAGACAGGACCACGTGGAGCCTGGACGACTCGAATATATGCTTTCCCTAAATTATGAGTGAAACCGAGTTCATCACTTTTCTTTTCCAAGACTCAGGTAAACGGAATTCGATTTCGGGTGTTGAAATTTTAGACCCGGAACTAAATTCGAAAACCTAGTACCAAAAACTTGGGGATTCGATCCTTAAAAATGAATTTTGAATTCAATTCTCAAACCGCTTCTGGTTCTACAATCCAGATATTCGGGCCCAAAACCTGATATATATCTAAATTGAAAAAATAAAAATTTTGTAGGATATTCCCGAATCGGTATTTAGGTCCATTGGGCTTTTCGGGTCCGGCCCGACTACATTAAAGGGTAACGGGCCCACTCGAGCCCGTAAAATAATTATGAGTGGATAAATAATTACATAAAAAAAAATTAATTATGACCTAATGAGCTTAATCCATTCTAAATGGGCCCGAGCCCATTAAGTCAATTAACCTGTGATCCATAAATACCACACTTAAGCTCATAATTAATAACAGACTCCAGAGAAAAACTCTAGAGCTATTTTGATTTCCTCTCTTGCCCATTGAGCAAAATTCTATAGCCCCCTAGTGCTCCGTTCGGTTCTTCGTCCAATCGTGGTACACGACCTAGCAGTCTGAATCCCCGATTTCCAGTCAATTGACGTTCCCGCAGCGACGTGGTGGACGAGCTAGAGGTTCTGCACTTGTGGAACTGAGATCGGCGCCCCGAGATCCACGATCACAGAGAAATTCGGCCAAACCCAGATAGTTGGCAAAAGTACCTAAATTTTGGTAATGTGCCTAAACTTGAATCTTAATTTTCGAAATTAGTCTAGATCATAGTTTCGATGAAATCCCGTGATTTCCGCTTCGGGATTGAGAAAAATATCATCGAAAACCCAACAAATTCATGAATAAAAATTTTAACAGATTATAACCCAAAAAATACATGTTCAACATATTTTAAAAGATGGCCTAAATCAAAAAGCACAAAATACAACCGTAAGTTCAAATTTGTCAACAAGCTCCGAACATAAGTCATAAAATACCAACAAAATTAACATCGTCGGATGAACTCGTTCAGCATCTCGCCAAATACTCAAGATCGACATACTTTGGTGTATCTTAAATTGTAAATATTAATTAAATATATAATTTTATTATATTACATAACTCAGTTCCAAAACTGGTTCTTAAAAATTAAGAATCGGAACCGGATTGAAATCTTGTTCCGGCTACCCGGAACCAGAATCCGGGTTTTAACTGGTTTTAACTATATCAATCTGGGTAATTTCTTATTCCGCGTAAACAATATGATTCCCGGATACTTTGTACGATCCTATTTAAAATATATCTTTTCTGGTACCATGAAATTTGTACTCTACGAAGAATTAATGCGCAATCAATATTTGAGCAATACTAAGGTTCTAAATACTCCCATTTTCCCTCGGCATGGCATATCTTCGAAGAAAAGAAAAAACGATTATAACTAAAATCCACAATTAAACTTGAATTTGTTATCTTAATGAAATATGAAGAAGAAACTAAATGGCTAAGACAATGTGCCCTATAAATGTGCCACTGATAATCGAGAGTTAATTAACAACTAATCAAATAGATGGACTTGCCATTTGGAAAAATTAGTGGAAACTCTTAAAATTTAGTGGATACTCTTGAAATTTAGAGCTATATATTGAGTACTTGAGTTGCTTCCGAAAA
Organism: Parietaria judaica; assembly: GCA_954871525.1. Lineage (NCBI taxonomy): Eukaryota > Viridiplantae > Streptophyta > Magnoliopsida > Rosales > Urticaceae > Parietaria > Parietaria judaica. The sequence goes on from OX940864.1 coordinate 15,650,245, forward strand.
AGCTAGTCTTGTAAGAGTGAGAGTAAGTGTGTATAAAATCGAATGTGCAAAATTAAGTTTATTTTATTAAAACAGCAGATCAATTTATTCATATGTTATTATAGTGTTTGTTACAAGAAGAGTGTGAGGAGGAGGGTTGTAACTCAGTGAATACGATATACAAGCATCGAATGGATTTGTCTTTTACATCGAGTGTGAACTATTATAATTTTCATGGTTTTTTTTTTTTTTTTTTATATGGATTTTCTTATTCAAGGATTAGGGTTTAATCACAACACTTCTAAATGTCGGTATTTCTCTTGAATTTTTTTATCTACGAATATAAATTATATGAATAGGTGAGAAGAGTTGATTCTATTACTTTTCAAGCCATGCCATCTTATAGAAAATAAACATCACAAAATTGATAGCTCACGGGTGACAACTGATTTTTTTTTTTTTTTTTGGCAATATATAAATATGCGAAAGCAAAACCAGAGTATATTATATGTGAGGAGTAGTGTATCCGAATTTTTCGAAACCGTAACTTACTGACTACTTTAAACTCTTTGAAAATACTTGGCCATATTTTTTTTCTTCCGAATAACTTAAGGTTAAATATGTAATAAAATAGTAAAAATATTTATTAGGAATTTCTTTTCAAGAATCAAAAACACGTACGAATAAAATATGCGGAAAACGTCTTCAGAATGATTACTCATTCACCCAATCCCTTGCACATCCTTCACTGTCACCTGAATCGAAACGAATGTCTTTCTCGAGACTCCGACGAAGACGCCTCTTCTAATGATGGTCCAAGATAATAATTATCAAGCAATGGATTAAAAACTAATCACTAGCCAAACGATTTCTAAAACTTGACTTAAGGGTAAAAAAGGGGATTTGAGTTTTCAAAAAGGAATTTAAAGTATTTTGAATATATCATAAGATCGGTATAGAACTGGAAACAAAAAAATTCTTCAATAACTCCCATCATTTTTTGAAAACGGACAACTTTTGTGTTTTGGAAATTTTCAAAGAACGGGTGTGCAACTATGAGATATACTAACTTTTTAATTCGACAGAAATACTAAAACACGGTTTCGAGCTAGATCCCGGCATCTTTTCGAATTTTTTAAAACATGAAACTTGCTCAAACTGAATTTTACAGAAACCTCAATGTAGATAAAAATCTTATTTCAGACTCAACAAATTTTAAAAAAATTAAATTAAAATATGCTTTGCAAAGTTTTTCGGTTTCTCCCAGAAAAGTAAAAACTAAAAATATGATTTTGAGCTCCAAAAGTTTTGAAAATAAATATGTAGCTTCGATGAACCTAATCGAACCAATGGTTAAAATTTTAGGCGAATCGCTTTGTAGTTTGGGAGATAAAAATTCAAGAAATAAGGACTAGAAAATCACTACGAGAATTAACAACATAATAAGATTAATAAACTAGATTATACATTAATTCCTTGAATTCAAAGACTTTTTAGATGATGAGCTAATAGCAGACAGTAGCTCTATCCTCATGTGAAGCAGAGTTCATGGCAGCAACCGCAGCAGCGTGTCAGGCTATGTGGTTGAAGGGGCTACTAAGTGAAGTGACCGGATCCGAGCAGAGACCAACTACTCTCTACGTGGACAACAAGTCTGCAATTGCGTTGATGAAGAATCCAGTGTTCCACGGACAGAGCAAACACATTGACACGAAATTTTACTACATTCGTGAGTGTGTGGAGAAGCGTGAGATCATCGTGGAGTTCGTCAACACAAGGGAGCAACGGGCAGACATTCTTACCAAGGCTCTAGCAAGAGTCAAGTTCGCAGAGATGAGAGAGCTGCTCGGAGTGAAGAAAGCGGAAGCAAGTCAAGCTTACGGGGGAGAATGTGAGCTTAAGCTTGACTTAGTCCGGCACATTGAGGAAGTCAGCCCGGGTACCGACCAAAACCAAGGATGGACAAATGTTCAGCCCAGCTCGGATGAACACGAGCAGAATGTTCAGACAGAAGGCGAGCCCAGCCCGGGGCAGACGAGCAGGCCACTCGGGGACAGAGGAGATGTCCGGGCAGAAAAGGGAAAGTCAGCAACTGCCCAACAAGGAAAGCGCGTAGCTTGAGGAGCAAGCAAAGATTGAGTCAAAGATTTGACGAGATTATTTAGGGTAGTTTCCCGATTTTTTGCGATTTGGTTAGCTAGGGTTTCGCCTATGTGAGGCTATATAAACCTAGCATTGTACACTATGTATAGTGCTGAGTCCATTAGAGTTTTTTTTCGAGTTTATCTTCTTGTAATTTGCCTTCGATTATCAATAGAGATTTTCTTCTCCCAAAAGTTCGTGTTCTTCAATTTCTGTTCGATATTTCGTGGTGTTGTTCGTGTTTCTTTGCAGATCCGTGAATTTGGGAACCAACAAAGTTAACTTCGTCAGCTGAACTCATTCAACATCTCGCCAAATACTAAAGATCGACATACTTCGGTGTATTTTACGTGTAAATAATTAATATATATAGTTTTCTTTATCCGATTATGGGCACTCGTAATCAAAATCCAAGTGTTTATCGATTTTGGGTATTTCAATCCGAATCATTTTTATTGATTAGCGTAGAAAATTAGATTCCCCTTTTTTTTTTTTTTTTTTATACATGCTTACATAAAATATAATTATTTTATTATAAGAAGATTGAACTCTCCGAAGATTTAATGATCAATTAATATTTGAGCTATATCATATTCACCCTAAGTAGTTATAAATGAAATTTTACAGTTTGTCGTAGTATGTGCATACCAATCTTCGAAAATGAAAAAAAACGAGTGTAACTAAAAACACAACAAAATTTGTATTCGTTATCTTAAGCTTATATGATGAAGAAACTAAATGGTTAAGTAAGACAATTTTTTTTAATCTATGTGCTTTAAAAATGTGCCACTAATTAATAATAGAGTAATTGACAATTCGTCAAATAGATGTGTTGTAAATCGGTGCCAATTCTCATCGATTCTTGCAAATACATTAAGTGCGGAAAGAGAAGAACAAGACAACTAGGGGTGGCAATTTGGGGCTGGACACGAAACACGAAATGGTTACGACACGATTTAAACGGGTCTAGGTCTACCATAAAAGGATCTGGGTCTAACCGTGTCGAACACGATTAAATAACGGGTAAACACGGCACGAACACGATAACACGATGTGACCCAATTAGACACGATTTAAGAGCAAAAAGTTACATTTTCTACATTTTATATATGTTATTAAGTGTTTTAATACTTATTATATATAAAATTTATGTTTTTATTTAACTAATTATGTCTTACAATTGATGAACATAAAAAATTGCTAGTAAAATTTTAAAATCTTCGATAATACAGTTAAATAAATTAAGTTAAATGAGTATAAATTGAATTAATTTATCATTTATAAATAAATGTATCTATTAATTGGGTTAAACGGGTAGACACGATAAACACGTTATTTAAATGGGGCGGGTCTAGGTCTCGTCTTCTAACACGATTAATAAATGGGGCGATTAAGACCCGGCACGAACACGACACGCAACCCGAATTGCCACCCCTAAAGACAACCATATTAGAGAGTGGTTCGGCCAGAGATCGAAACACGATATCCAACGTACGTCCACTCTTTGCTCCGGCGAAATATCCCGGAAGCCATGCACTAGATATTGTATATTTACACCCTCATCACTCTCTTGGTACATTCTCTCAGAGAAACAATAACGAAGAAGAAGATGAACTGGAACCCTAGACTAAAGAGTGACCTCCAGGAAGAAGAAGAAGAGGGAGATTGACCTTTTCAACCTCAGCCCTTGAATGAATGTCTCATCTCTAACGGTTGAGAACATTTCATTAATTAACTCCAATTGGCTTGTCGTTTTGACACCTTTTTTGTCGTTTTCTATGGGCTCAAGCAATGGGCTTTGTTGTAGGCTTCAATACTCAACAAGATGGGCTTATGAAAAAGAAAAAATAGCACTCAATTTATCATTAATTCGTAAAATTACACTCAGGTTTTTATAATTGATAAAATTACACTTTGACCCTATTTTTTTTAACTATAAATGCCCTTATACAATCACTATTTCACTCTCTTGTTTCTCTATCTTCTATTAATTTTTGCGATTTTAATTTCTAGATACTCGGATTGTTGGATTACTCATTTCGCACCAAAACAATGAGGGATAAAACTCTTTGGCGGAGCTTCATCTACACTAGTGAGTGCACGCGCTCACGCTCAAAATTTTGAAGGTCAATCCTTATAATTCTCGTTCTTTCCTCTTGTCACCTCTCTTACTTAGATCGACTCCTCGTGTCAGTTCCCTTTTCATCGGCTTGTCTCCTCCGGTGCTGATTCTCTCTATGACTCTCGCCGACTCTGTGCGTCTTCCTCCGTTTATCCGCCTCCAAAATCACTAAACGATCTGTTATTTCTAATGTTTGAGTTTAATTGCTCACGTTTTGTTCTTCATTGTTCTTGAGAAGGCTTATTGCTCGGTGTCGGTTTGTGAATTTATCTATGCTTTATGTTTTTAATATTCTTACAGTGTGTACTGTTGTTAGGATATAGTGCCACGTACAGTGCCACGTGTAACATGTGTAACAGAATTTGTTAGTTCTCTGTATAGCTACACTATACATATATCGGTTTGTAACTGATCTTAGTAATGAATTGATTCATTCCATTTCCATGGCTTCCTAAGCTTTCCTCTCTGGTTTACAAATCTGATATGGTATCAGAGCCATATTGGCTCACCATTGCTTCGTTCTCGTTCGTCGCTACACTCCATTGATTGCTCTCGTTCAAGCTTTCTTTGCTGTATTTTCTTTGTATCGATCCAAAGTTTCGCTGATCTTGAAGATCTTGCAGTTCTCTGTTCGTTCCAGATCGACCGATCATGGAGAAATTCGTTCCGGTCATCTTTCCTCATCCTCTTTCGGTCAAGCTCACGGACAACAACTTCCTACTATGGCGTCATCAGGTCGTTGCTCTCATACGCGGTCATAAGCTTGCGAATTACATCTTCGATCCTCAACCACCGAGCAAGTTCATCTCAGGGAGCTCCAGCTCGTCAGCCATGGAGCTCAATCCAAGCTTCATCGATTGGGATCAACAAGACCAGCTTCTCTTGTCGTGGCTGCTAGGCTCCATGACTGAGCCACTCATGAATCGGATGGTCGGATTCACCACTTCTGCGGCTGTTTGGAAGGAATTGGATGTGTATTTCACCTCCAACACAGAGGCCAAGGTTTCACAGTTCAAAACTCAACTCCAGAACTTGAAGAAGAATGATCTTCCAATTGCAGAGTACCTGCTCCAAGTCAAGGTAACTGTGGATCTTCTTGCCTCTGTCGGTGTATTTCTGAGCCAAAAAGAACACATCACAGCCATCTTCAATGGCTTGCCAACCACATATGATGTTTTGATAATAGCTGTGTACTCCAACCCGACCCAATCCTCTGTAGCTGAAATCGAAGCCCTGCTCATTGCTCAAGAAGCTCGCATTGAGAGGCACTCTCAGCAATTGGATCAAGATTTTAGATCAGAAGCTCACCTCACGACAAATCGGTTTCAGAGACGATTCCCGTCAACAAACCGTAACAACACGTCCAAGATTTCTTCAGCGCCGACGAATGGCTATACTCCGCCTCACAGAATGTCTCAGCCGAACTACTAATCACGAGGGAAGGCATCGTCTCGTTACCATTGCCAACTCTGTGGCAAAACTGGACATGAAGCACCCAGGTGTTGGCATCGCTATGATCGGGACGACCGATATGATCGACCGGCTCAATTCAGATCTGAATCGTATAATCACCAAGGAAACAATCCCTCTCGTCCCCAAATGAGCGCCATGATCGCCAATAACTCGGATGTCGGCCATCACGAGTGGTATCCGGACTCGGCGGCTACCAATCACTGCACCTCCTCAACCGAGAACTTGGCCACTCACGAGCCATGTTGCAGCTCCAAACGCATACACATGGGTGATGGAACCGGACTTCCAATTGAAAACGTTGGTCAGTCGATCTTTCACTCTCCTTACACTCCAAAATTGCTTTATTTGCATAATGTTCTTCATGTCCCAAAGATCACGAAAAATTTGATTAGCGTATCTCAGTTCGCTCGTGATAACTCTGCATTTTTTGAGTTTCACCTCGATCACTGTTGTGTTAAGGATCAGGGCACACGACAAATTCTTCTGGAAGGGGAGTGTGACAATGGTCTCTATTCAATCAACACAAGCTTGATGAAAGGACGAACTCGGCCCTCATCCCAGTCCAAGCTTTGTCTTACTGCCTCATCACAACATGATTTTAATTCAAAAAATGTAGCCAATCTTTGGCATTCCAGGTTGGGTCATCCCTCTGAAAAAAGTGTAACTACTATCCTGCATCGATTGAATGTCAAGAACTTCAATAAATACTCTTTAGACTTTTGTGATGCGTGTGTGTTAGGAAAACACCACAAGAGTGGGATGAAGCAGCCCGGACCGCTGTTTATCTCATCAACCGACTTCCTTCATCACCTCTAAAAGGTCAGATTCCCTATGAGATTTTATTCCGCAAATCACCTGATTACACACAACTTCGTGTATTTGGGTGTTTATGTTATCCATATCTCCGACCCTACCAAAAACACAAGTTCAGTTTTAGGTCCAAACAGTGTACGTTCTTAGGCTATAGTCTCAATCACAAGGGCTATAAATGTCTCGACTCCTCGGGTCGTTTATTCATAGCACGTGATATTATTTTCAACGAATACACATTTCCATTTGCACCTAAAACTCCGTCCATAAACCCCGAAAATCCGCTCTCTTCCTTGCCTCAAACTATTGCCCAATCTACTGCAGAAAAATCTATTCCTACAAGTTCCCAAAATACCCCTGCATTACCTATAAGGCCTAGAAATGACTCTACTGAATCTGTTACTTGTGATCCACCCTCCCACCCTATGCAAACACGGTCAAAGTCGGGCATAGTCAAGCCTCGTGTACTCCTTACGACTGCTGAACCATCCTCTCACAAAGAAGCCCTCACTATCCCACATTGGAAAGATGCAATGACCGATGAGTACTTAGCCCTCATTCGCAACAACACTTGGTCTATTGTCACCAAACCATCGGATCGCACTCCCATTGGTTGCCGTTGGATATTCAAAACCAAGGAAAACCCCGATGGCAGCATTTCCAAATACAAAGCACGCCTCGTGGCGAAAGGTTTTCACCAACGCCATGGTTTCGATTTCAACGAAACTTTCAGCCCGGTTGTTAAGCCTACTACTATTCGTATAATCCTTACCCTTGCGATCTCGAAAAACTGGTCGGTGAAACAACTTGACATTAACAATGCGTTCTTTAATGGGGAACTCCAAGAAGAGGTGTACATGGTTCAACCTCCGGGGTTCGAAGACGCCACTCGACCATCGCATGTATGTCGTCTCCAAAAGTCTCTTTACGGCCTCAAGCAAGCTCCACGAGCCTGGTACCGCACCTTGTCAGATGCTCTGTTCTCTCTTGGATTTCACTCATCCAAGTCCGATCAATCTTTATTCCTACGTCACACGGCACATCATTCTACTTACTTACTTGTCTACGTCGATGACATTCTTGTTACTGGAAATTCGAACTCAGAGATTTCCTTACTCACTGACAAGCTCCACAATTTATTCGCCTTAAAGAACTTGGGTGAAGTCGACTACTTTCTTGGGTTACAAGTTACTCGAGCTGGAACTAACCTTCATTTGTCTCAACGGAAGTACATTGTCGATCTACTAAGTAAGCTCAACATGGCAAACGCCAAGCCTCTCCCAACACCCATGAGTACCGGGGAAAGACTAAGTCACTTTGGCAGCGAACCATTTGACAATCCACAGCTCTACGGTAGTGTCGTCGGTGCACTGCAATATGCCACCATCACACGCCCCGAGCTTTCCTATGCTGTCAACCGCGTGTGCCAATTCATGCAAACACCGCTTCTTGCTCATTGGAAAGCCGTCAAGCGTATTCTACGCTATCTCCGAGGCACTTTGGACCATGGCATTCATATCTCCAAGCAGACTCAGCTGGCCCTACACGGATACTGCGACGCGGACTGGGGATCAGACCCAGATGATCGACGATCAACCTCGGGTTATTGTCTCTATCTGGGTAACAACCTCGTCTCATGGAGCTCTAAAAAGCAGTGCACGGTCTCCCGCAGCAGCACTGAAGCCGAGTACAGGAGCCTCGCCTCGGTCACTGCTGAGGTATCTTGGGTCCAATCCTTATTGTCCGAGCTCAAGCTTGACTGCCCCGCTATTCCAACTGTCTACTGTGATAACCTCAGTACTGTCCTTATGTCAGCCAATCCGGTGTTACACGCACGCACCAAACACATTGAACTAGACAAGTTCTTTGTGCGTGAAAAGGTTCTCCGGAAGCAGCTCCATGTAGAACATATTCCTTCTCTTGATCAACCGGCAGACATTCTGACAAAGCCGCTTACACAGCCCCGCTTCTTGTTTCTCCGAGACAAACTTGGAGTCCTTGATAAGTCCGCCAAGTTTGCGGGGGGATGTTAGGATATAGTGCCACGTACAGTGCCACGTGTAACATGTGTAACAGAATTTGTTAGTTCTCTGTATAGCTACACTATACATATATCGGTTTGTAACTGATCTTGGTAATGAATTGATTCATTCCATTTCCATGGCTTCCTAAGCTTTCCTCTCTGGTTTACAAATCTGATAACTGTTAATATTCTTATCATGATAGGCTTAAGTTTTGTTAATCACAACACTTCGAAATATCGGTATTTCTCTTGACAAAATTTAATTTCGAATATAAACTATATGTTAAAGGCGACGAGAGTTTATTCTATTTATTTTCAATCCATTCTATTTCACAAAATATGATAGTTCACCGGTGACAAGTAAAACAATTTGTTTAATATTAAATGTGGGGCGTAGTCAGGCAAAAATAATTGAGTTCATTATTTTGACTTTTCTAAGAAATTATTTCTAATAATCATTATCGCTTATTTATTTAATAAAATATTAGTTTTAAATAAATAAAAATCTATAAATGGTTGAGTGGTTTATTGAAATTTGAACCACATACTATTAATCTATAAAATCGGTATTTAAAAAAATTTTCGGCCAAATGACGAGTACCGGTATCGCACATACAAATATATAAAAACGGAACTTTCTGATTGATCAAAGGCATAGATATTCGACTTAAATTAACATAACATGGAAGTGTCTATTACTCCATTAAGTGGAGAATTTAACATTAATCAACCATGACACACAGTAATTAAACTAATATCAATAATTAATTAAGTAGCTGATATTCCATGTCCTTGAGTGATCTCTGGTAGCTTGGCAACGGGTGTGCTTGGCTCTCTTGAATTAAAGCTCTTCTCTTCGGGAAAGAGAAAGTACTCAGATGTCTTTCTTATCTGAACAAAATCAATATATATTTCAAAGAAAAAGAAAGTGTCAAGTAACGATTTTTGAAGTGAAAAACAAATAAGTATATATTCAAAGTTCTTAACTCATTCATGATAAGAGAAATTATTGACAAAAATACTGATTTTTAAGAAGTACAATGTTTTCTTACCTGGACTTCATCAAGATTGACTCCATTTTCTGTGAAAAATGTGAGGAAACTTTGAAGACGCTCATCACTAGTCTTGTAATGCCCAGTGAATGGAGCAATAGACTGGAAAAAAAAAATACTTTTATAAAAAATCAATCACATGATTTGCTAGTATTGATCATAATTGTAATTTGATAAATGTAAGATACGAGACAATGTTTCTTGTCTCAAACGAGAATAATTGCACCTATTATAATTCTACAAATTAATTTAATTTATTTTTTAATTAAAACTTTATTTGTTATATATATATATATATATATTACTTTCAAACTTCCATCCTCTGCCACTAAGGTTCCTGCAGCTATTGTTGCTCCACCAGCCAAGAAGCTAGAATGATGAAACTTTCCTCTCTTTTTCTGGTGGAAAAAAAAAAAGACAAAAATTAAAAATTAAAAATGGAATATATACATTAGTACTTTTCCTTCTAAGTGTTCAAAATAATAAAAATTAAAAATCAGTGTCTTCAATAATGGTGTAAATATAAGATATTATCGGGATTTTGATTTTGTTTTGACCAAAATCCTAGCGAATTCGGAGATAGAAAATTTGTGTTCTCAAAAATCTGAAACAAATATATTTTAATTTGAGATTTGTTTTTTTTTTTCTTCACTTGCTCGTATGTAACAACCATAATTTACTTGAAAATCAAAATCCAACGGTTAAGATTTAAGATATTATAAAATACAAATGTTTTTTTCCTCAAAACTTGAACCATAACTTCATGATCCAATTTTTGTTAGTAAACAATATTCGAGTTCAAAATCCGGACTCTCATATCTACAACATTATTAAAATATATATATATATATATATATATTTTGTTGAAGAAGTAAATAAATTCTCACCGCACCAACATAGAGTCTCTTACAAGTGCTCATAACAAAGAGCATTCCAGCATTCCATCCACCTTCTATCTGAGTGTTAAGCATTTCTCCACTCAATTTATTTATTAATTTTCCATCAACCACCATGTATTCATATCTTTCCCTCTCTTTCTGTGAGCACATAAAAGAAAAAAAAAACATTAATTATTAAAATATAAATATATAGCATAATTATTAAATTTCATCAACTGTATTTAACTATTTATAGCTTATAAGCACATACAGGACAAAGATATTTGACACATTGATCTTTAAGCTTTGACCGTGGACATTTTTCAAGGTCAAGATCTTTTCCACCACCAACATCCAACCTGAAATAAATAATAAATCATATAATTTTGAAAGAAAGAAAAAATACTGATCAATTTAATTATGAGAAAAAAATTTATGATATTTGGTTGTTGATTACCAGTAGAAGAATGGCTGAGACTCTTGTGTTTTACACCACTCATCATAGTACACATGCAAGTTCTTGCCATACCTATGCTTTGGATCAACCTATATTTTTATAATTATATATATATATATATATATATATTAGAAAATGTTGTCAACCAATATGTTATTAGAAATACGATTAAATTAAATATGCATATGCTAGTTAATTAATTTATTACTCACAGCCTCAATCCAGTGCTGAAAAATTAACTGCTGTGCTTTGTCGTCTTTGGATAAACCCTTTCCCAACTGAGTAAAAAGAAAGAGAGTCAAATTATATGTATGTACAATTACATGTATTATAGCTGTCATATTTGCGGTTATATTAATGGAATCTCATTGAGTTAATCTTGGCTTCGGTGTGATTTTACATAGGTTGTTGAGTTTGATTTCTTCGAAGTTATGGGCTCGATGGTCATGCATTAATTTGTGCACTAATTAGTTTTGGTGTTCGAAATTCGAATCATCATCGGTCGCCTTCGGATCCATATTTTACTTTGTCTTGTGGACAACGTTACCTTAGAGGCATTAGAGCCAATGCGATTCCACCGTGAAATTGCTGTTTCTGGTTTGTTCGAGTCGAAGAACGAAATCGTCGTACGATTTAGGATTGCAAATTGCAATGCTTGAGCCCTTCACAACATTAAACTCAAAACACTATAACTCAACATATAAATCTATATATATATATATATATTATATTATTTAAGGTTTGACGATAAACTAATTAAAAACCCTGATTATGACAACTTAATTTACAAACTGAAGATAAAATGCAAATGCTCAAAGATTATTACTTTTTATGCTGGAGTAACTTAAAAGGTATAATACGGCCCAAAAAAAATTAAAAGGTATAATTATACTCTGTTTAATTACAATTTTTATGTAGAAATTGTATATATACCAATTCTCTTCGGCCATCATAGCGGAGTCGGCTAAAGTTCGGCGAGCACGGTTTCCCCTAAACACACTCTGCAGTTTCACCGCTGCATCGGCCATGTTTCCGACGGGTTCGCCTCCGTCTATCGCAGTCGCTACCGAGCCAGACATTTTGCAGAAGAGGAGAGGAGAAGCTGTATGTGTGAGAGTTTTGGCGAGTGATGGAGCAAGATAGGTAGATATTGGGCTGTATATATAGTATAGTCACATCAATACGCACATGGTAAAAAGATAACATATTTTGAAGAAATGGGTTGTAAATGGATTAGGTTGGTTTGAGTTAGAGGCTACGAGAAAATGTTTGCGACAAGAAATCAAGAGAGGATAATTATTTCATGTTGTTTTGAGAAAACAAACAAATAAAATAATTGAAAACGACACAAGAGAGATGTCATGGCATGGGGCATAGTTTCACGTGATGAGTTTTTGGAAGTATTCCATATTTGTATTAGGTCACGTTGCTCATTTATAATAGGACATAATTATGAGAAAGCAGTAGCACTGTAGATTATTAAGAGCTTCATCCTGAGCTGCTGATTCCATGTTCAAACGTCGTTTTATTATTTTCTTGTAGTTTTCATTACAATGTCGTTTGTATTGTTATTGCTGTGTCGTTTGTAGTTTTGTATGTTTGGCTATTAATAGCCTTCCCTTTGTAATTCTTAGTTGATCAAAAATTAATAGAATCAGATGTATTTCTCTCTCTCGATTCTCTCTATTCGATCTTCTTCCCAAGCTTTCATTCAAGAAAGTTAATATGGTATCAGAGCAATGTTTCCGCCATTGTTGTCTCTGAGCTTGAAGCTTCGATCTTCGATCTCTGGTCCTCTTCCACTGTGTGTTCTTTGTTGTTCATCCCAGATCGATCCGATTTGGGTGATTCGGAGAACAAGGAAGGAAGTGGCATGTCAAGCGATTGGGGAAGAAAGCTTCGGCCATTGAAGCGCTGGGTCTGAGCTTCATCATCTCTGTTTTCCGCCATTAGAGTTCTCCTTCAGCCTTCTTCATCTTCTTCCTTCCTGCCTGGACGTTGGCTCATCTTCCCTTCAAACTTCAAGAATGGAAAAACAGATCACGAGCCAGGAAATCAGGGAAGCGCCATATCGGGTTTGTTTTTCAAGCCTGATTTTTTCTTCTTCTTGTCTTCTGCAACTTTCTCCGATTTCCGTGATGAACATGGAATCGCAAGTTGTGAGCAAGAACGCAACGAATCGTGCAATTATTCGAGATCGCCGATCGTCTCTCACTCCGATCATCAAGGAGTTGTTTATTAGTTTTCTGGTTTTTCACCGAAGACAACCATTCTCTTCCTGTTCATCTTCTGGGTTCATCATCCAGTTCATTCCGACATGGATGACCAGAAGGAGCGGGTCAGATTCCACCATTAAAGCTCGCTGTCAAAGCTTGCTCTCAGCCGTCGTTGATCATAGTCCGAGCAAAACTTTTTTTTCGGCTCTGAGCTCAGATCAGCATCGTCTATCTCCTTCAATAAAAAGGGGAATCACCCATCGCCAAAGCAAGAATCTGAGAATCTGGTTTGGTTCTTGTTTCCCGTGTTCTTGCCGGCGTTAATTATTCTTCTTGATTTGGTCGAGGATTCATGAAGATTGTCAAACCGTCAAGAACAAGACTGAAATCCTTGACGGGTCTGCTCAACGGATCTGTTCAAAGATTGGGTTTCTTGACACATCCCTTCCCTTATTCGATCTACGAAGATCCACCTCTGGTCAGTTCTTGGATCTCGCCGTTGCTGTGAATTTTATGGCATCTATAAGCTGTTCGGTCAGGGGGTGCGAGGCTCTTCGATCAACATTGATCCCATTCATGGTACTTTCTTGAGAAAGTCTAGGAGGATCTCAAGCTCGCACTTCTCCGAAGATGACGTCAAATTCTCGTTTTTTTTTTCCTCGCGTAATCTACCGAGCACCGAGGAACGTCTCACGGTTCTCTTTCTCTAAAGCCGAACTAGCAAACTCCGCCTTGACACCGATGAAAGTTTTAATTTCCTCGATCAGTTTTTCTCGATCAGATTTGTCAACCTTATCGGCACTCCAGTTTCATATGGTTCTACTTGGTCATCAGAATCAAAGAACCGATCGTTGTTGTTCACAACCTCGCTTATCTCGTCGTTGTCGGACCCGGAACTATCCGGGTCCGGAAAAAGTCGGAACCGGAACTATCCGGGTCCGGAAAAAGTCGGACCCGGATAGGTCCGGTTCCGGCCTTTTTAAAAATAAAAAATAAAAAAAATTAAAAGCTATAATCTGGGCCGTCGATCTCGCGATCCGACGGCCCAGATTAAAGGACTACACATTAAATAAACGAATTAAATAAATAAAAAAATATTTTTAAAAACCCGGAACCGGATTTATCCGGGTCCGACCTTTTCCGGAACCGGATAAATCCGGTACCGGGTTTTGGGCGGCAAAAATATTTTGGTCCGGTCGGGTACCAAATTTGCTCACATTTTTGGGACTATTCAAAATTGTGATTTATGTTATTAAGTTTGGGGTTAATTACGGTATAAATACTCAACTTTTAATCAAAGTCGGTGGCATATACTCAACTTCCAAAAATGGCGGCAATACTTAAAAGAAAGTTTTGAAAGGTTGACCAGTATCGCCGTTCGTTTTCACATTAGTTTCTGTCACATAGTTGTTAACTGCGGGCCACCTGTATGCCACGTGGATGTCTCATTTATCATCTAGTAATGGTGGGTTCTAAAACTGATAATGTATTTAAATTTTTTGGTTTAATTGATTTGTTTAAATTTAATGTTTTATTATAATGGTGGTAACGATGGCTGCTCTCAAAAAGTTCCTTGGGTACCATTGCCACCTAAACCTGTAAATATAGAACAGAACCCAGATCCGGGTCCTGTTTTTCACGTTTCCGGAAAAATCCGGAACCGGATTTTCTGGTTCCGGATTTTTTCCGGAAAGCAAAATCCGGTTCCGGATTCTGTTCTGTTTTTTTTAATATATAAATTATAAAGTATAAACAAGTTTGATATATAAATTATAAAGTATAGGTTTTCTTTTTTCTTTTTTCTTTAAAAAAAAAAACCGGATTCCGGAAAATACAGAAAATCCGGAACCGGATTTTCTGGTTCCGGAAAATTCCCTTATATGTCACCAACTTTGATTATAAAATTAGTTATTTATACCGCAATTAACCCTTATATTTTCAATTGCGCTCGTTATACCCAGGACCCGATGGCTTGCTCGGGGACGTGATACAAGTTTCAAGATGATTAAAGCACCGTATCGATCGCTGTTGTGGTTCGGCTCTACATCGCCATTGTTCGCTTGCGGCTCTCGGAACGTGGCATACTAGGGAGTTACCGACGAGAATTTGACGGACTTTGAGATATTAGTCTTTCGTCTTTGGATTGGATAGTTAAATAGGCAATGTTAATGGATAAACAATACGGAGCCAATCAAAAACAAAATAATCCTATCTTTCGGTATGAGTTCAGAGCAGCAATTAATCACAATTCCATGCAATTTGGAGTAAACCTAGATAATTATACCGCTAATTATATCACGAACTTAATACAATCATCGAAGTTAAATTATATCTAAGACTTTGATTTTCTACAAAGATTCAATTTTATCGATCTTCATCTTATCGTAATTTCAATCGCAATATTGATAGGAGGGAAAAACCTTTAATATATAGGGGTGATATTTATCTTATGAAAATTATAAATCGACAAGATGTCGACCAATGTACCGCGGTTCGTGGGAAATCTGCACCCGCTCCTTATTTTTTTATATTTAAATAAAAAATAATTTAAAAACAAAAATTTCAACGGTTAATTTGCCTATCATAAATAAGCACGGGATGGACAATCCGTGCCTACACGGTGTAGACTTCCCAAATTTAACATAAGAGCAAATTTAACAAAAGGCAAATATTTTATGTGGTGGAAATTGACAAATTGATAAGATAGAAGATTCACATGGTAAGTTTTGGAAATATTCACGTGACTAATAGTCTTGTACGATCGTAAAGTTTTGACCAACATAGTGAAAATTGAATAAACATCTTAGCAGTACTACTACGAGTAGAGCAGTATCTCAATTGCACGAAACGATAGACCCGTGATCAACCCAATTTTACAGGTTAGTCACGGAAACGATTGAGGAAAAAAAAAAATACAAATTATTTAAAATTATAAATTTTTTGAGAACTTTTTTTGTTGTTGTAATTTGTAAAGGGAAACTTGCAAAAATGGCTAAAAAAAACACCATAATTCAACTTTTAAACTCATATTAAAAAAATACATAATTCTAAACTTTGTCCAATTTAAGACATTTTTACCCCTGATTAACATTGGGGATGTTGTATGATTAACATTCTTGGGACATTTTCTAATGATCCTTGGGGACAGTAATTTGAATTTAGGGGACAGTTTTTGGTAATTTAGGGACAGTTTTCTGGGCAGTTTTGTGGGAGGTTGTATGAGTAACATTCTTGAGACAGCTTCTTCAGATTTTGGGGATAGTAATTTGGATTTTGGGGACTGTTTTTTATAATTTAAGGACAGTTTAGGAATTAATTAATCAGGGATAAAAATGTCTTAAATTGGACAAAGTTTAAAATTATGTATTTTTTTAATATGAGTTTAAAAGTTGAATTATGGTGTTTATTTTAGCCATTTTTACAAGTTTCCCTTTGTAAATCTAAATGTTTTAAGCTAGAGTTTGGAGTTGGACATGGCTTGAAGAACAACAAGCTCTATGTTGAGTATTGCGTGATATAAAAATGAAATAAAATAACCAACTAAACTTTAATGATTCTTGAATATATGCTCGAAGAATTAAATTAAATATTATAACGACATGTGTACGGGTTTTATATTATTAACCCAAATTCTAAACACTCCCTTGTTCTTGAAAAAAAAAATTAAAAAAAAATACCCACAATATTTAAAAATAAAACTTGCAACCTTTGTTAGGGTTTTCGTGACTTGTTCTACATGTTTTCCGTTTGAAGAAAGGGAATTTTGTAGAATAGGCCAACATAAAAATTATAAAAAATGTAACATAATTTTCAATATTTATTACTAATATTGATATCAATCCAATATGGCTTAAACGGTTTTCTTTTAAACCAAACAATTTCCTTATTGATATAGCAGCGGAAATGATTATTGTCAATCGAACTAGATAAATAAAGTTATCGGGATAATCGAACTCAATTGTTGATTCGGCGCACTAATATCCGATCGAAGAACATTCCTTCGCCTATTGATCTGCGCACAAATACTAGACTCGAGGCATCAAAATCACAATTTTCTCAAGAATTCTAGTTTGGAGAAACACCAAAGTTCCAATTTTTCATTTCATCATAAATTAAGAAATTACAAAGAAAGGCAAACAATATAGAGAGTCTTTTGTTTCCCGAAATAAAAACGAGAATCAAGACATAAATGAAAATAAATCATAAACAAATAATACTAATGACGGAAAGTAAATAAACGAGTAAATGGAAGCAAATAAATCGAAGATTGTAGTTTGATAAATGATGGGATCTTCGCGTTTAATTCCCGATCTTTCGATCCATAATTTACGGCATCATTTATTGACTAACTCATAATTCATTGGTTGATCATAAAACTGAATTATTGATCGGTTATATTTCGCTTAAACCTTGATTAGCTGATAAGGTCTCTAGACTCTCTATCATAAGCTCAAAAATTCAAAATCATAAAATAAAATAAAACAAAACAAAAAAATCTTCAGAAAAATGATGGTAAAAATTTTGCTTTAAAAGTGAAAAAAGGGCGAGCTCCAAAATTTGCAGCTACGATGTCCCCACCCACCTAACCTAAGAGGCTAAGAGTTAAGATCATGGCTAAAACTTTTCGCACGTGGAAATTGTGAATTGTTTCGTACTTTCTCTTTTCAATTTAATATTTTATGTTACTTTACTTCAAGAACAATCATGATTTAAAAAAAAAAACATAACGTCTTTTACTTGCGTGAGTTTGTCGCCTTGTTAATCATAATACCATTTAGCTGAACATGATTTATTTTTTGGGGGTTGAGTAGGAATTAAAGTTTTGCTAGACATATATATGCTCAAAATATTAATTCAGGGACATATTTTTTTTATTTTTTTTTTGAAGGAATTCAGGGACATATTTGAAATGAAAGCACCCAAAAGTAGAGATTTAGAAGAATTTAAAGTTTTGCTATAATTACATTTTTATCTTTTTACTTTGTTAATGAAGATTTATGCAAGTCTTTATATAATATTTTAGAGATATCGCTGACGGTAAACAACTCGCAAATCCAATTTACGAGTATATCGAAGACGGTACGGTGATTTTTGGTTAAATTTTTGTTAGATTTGAAAAATCGTTACTAATTGTGTTGATATGCTTTTAGAGATACCAACAACTGATTAATTTTTTGTTAAAAATATTAATTCTCTGAAATAAAAATAATTTAATAGATTTAAAAAAAATTAATTTTATTTTTATTTTTATGAAACTAGAGTTTTGAGAGATAGATTATTATGTAAGAGTTAAAAATTCTTATTTGAGAGAGTATTTTATTTCTTATTACATTATGACCTTCAAAATAATCTCAAATTTCTAATATTGCAAAAATAAAAATATTTAAAAAAAATTGAAGGTAAATTTGCAATTCCACGAAAGCGGGCTTCTTGCGTCTCACCCTCGAAAATTCGAGATTTCTAAACCTTACCTCCGTGTCCATAAGTACAACCACATGTGCCTTTATGATCTTGCTTAAACCAAGCAAGCCAAATATTTTATGTCAGTTCAGTATATATTGTTTGATTCACAGCAAACAAGACATTGATTTGCGATGCAGTACAGGGACCACATATATTTAAGTTATTGTGACCCGTCCAATTATACATTCAACTTTTTTAAGTAAATACGTCTAGTTTTAATATTAGTATGTAGTAGCATCGCTTGGCAAAGTTATAGTTTGTTCAATTCAAATACAACTTTCAAAGTAACCAAGTTTGAAATCAAGCTTGTTTTGGCCAAGTGTTAAACCTACTACAAGACTCTTCGAGAGTGAGTGAGTTCAAACTCGGTGGACGGAGAAATTCATATATATTTATAGTCTTGGCCGATAGTGTTTGCGGTTAACAATGTCAGTCTGTTCTAACACTGCGAATATATCTTGTAATGCTAGTACATGTAATCTTAGTCAAAAGAGTCACCCTTCATTAAAAAAAAAAATAACCAATTTTGCTTGGCTTGATAGCAACTCCAATACATGACTCTTCCAGAGGTATTGGATTCAATTCTAGCCAATAATATCAATTATTCTATCATGCTAATATATATTGTAATGTGAGCATTTTTTTTCTTTTTTTATGAGTAATGCGAGTACTTTTAATATTTACCAATAACATCACCCAATAAAAAATATAAAGGAAATCTCATGAAATGCCTAAAAAGTACTCAATCTTTAAAAGAATTGCCCATAGTTTGTTAAAATCCATTTATGCCCACAAATAATTTTTTTTTACCATATTATCCCTGATTATTCATTATAATATTTAATTTTCAAATAATTATTATTAATTATTATATTTAATTTTTTAATATAATTATTCCTATATTTAAGTTTGACCAACTTTCTATACTAATTATTATACCTCATTTAATTATATTTTCAAAATCTTCTCTCTCTCTCTCTCTCTCTCTCTCTTACCAGTCGAAACTAATATTACTCGTTCAGCCATTAACCTCGATCATCATCCTCTCGTTGTTTCTCTTCGGCCGTCGTCGTCATCGCTCATTCTCGTTATCTTGCCGTCGTCGTAGCTCGTTAATCTTCTCATCGGCATCGTCGTCGTCGCTCGAAATCTTTCTCATCGATGAAATCCATTATCATTTCTCATTGTTGCTTATTTTCCTTCAATCGTCGTCGCTTTCTATTCTCGCCGGAATCGAAGCTCCCTGTTTCTCTCAAGTGCTGCCACTCTATTACTCGTTAAATATAATTACAATTTCAAATTTGATTTTACAATTTCGAATTTAAAGTTACAATTCGGTAAATACAATTACCGAATTGCAGTTTTGTAATTACAATTACAGTTAGAATTCCATTTAAACTATAATTACAATTTCGTGATTAAAATTACGAGTACATTATTCATTACGTTTTCATATTTATAGTTACCGAACGTATATATAATTACGAAGTTGTAAATACTATTGTTTCGTAAATATATATTAATTACGAAGTAGTAAATATAGTTACGTAAAAATACAGAATCGTAAATATAGTTACGTAAATATAGTTACGTAAGTATAATTATAGATTTGTAAAATTGCAGAGAATTGATTTGATTTTAAAAAAAATACTAATTAATAGTGGAGAAAAATTCGAAAATAATACTTATTAATAGGGACCAAAAAATCAAAAATAAGATTTGTTACAAACTTTAAAATAGGGAAGATTAATTCGAAAAATATTTGTTTAATATATTTAGTTTGCTACATTTAAGGAAAATATTTGTTTTTTTTTTATTTTAATTAAAAAACGAATTAAAATTAAACCTGGCTTAATTGGAATGGCATATTAGTCCATATTTCAATTTGTTGGTGGTTATGATTACCACTATTAGAAATGGGCATTTTTTTTAAACCTTGAGTCACTAATGGGCATTTCCTTTATTTATCCAAAATACAACTTTCAATTTACTATTAAATGTTGAAATTAATGCATATTCGCCATACAAAAAATTAATATTAGTGTATAGGTATACCATTTACAATAGCTTAAGTATATTTATCTCCAATATCTCTACTTTATATATTAAACATTAGAGATTACAAGAAATAAGTAATGGCTAATTTATTGACTAGAGGGGAGGAGTGACAAAAAATAAAATTTGCAAGAATGTTTTCAGAGATTACAATAGTGTTATGTTTACTGTTTAGGTTTAGAAATGAAGATTATGTTTATTATATTCATATGTAATTGTTTGTAGGAAAGAGACGGGCCAAATTGGTTTTTATGAAGTATACATAATTTTTTAGAAACTTTTCGTTCACACAAAGAGTGTATGTTTCTCCTGAAAAAAAACGTTGGTCGCAATCTGTTTTAGATTCATATTATCTTTCTATTTTTTTACATAAAAATTGTTGTAGAAAAGAAACATGCTAAATGGAATCTTTTAAAGCATATATAATTGGTTATAAACTTTTGGTTCACACAAAGAGTATTTGATCCTCCCGAAAAATGTTGGTTTCAATCTGTTTTAGATTAGTTTTACAATGAGAAAAGAAATACACCAAATGATTTTCTTAAAGCATATACAATTTGTTATAAACTTTTGGTTCACAACAAGAGTGTTTGATTCTCCCAAAAAACGTTGGTTGCAATCTTTTCTATATGGTATATAATTCTGTTTTTTTTTTTATCTATATATATGAAAATGTATTAGAGTTTATATTTTGCCGTTAATTTTCTTGATATTTTTGCGATAAATCGGTTTTTTTTTTTTTATTAAAAAAAAATAAGATATCATTTGGGAGATCATTTATCATGAAGAAAATACGGAGGAAATAAGAGAGCAGAGCATGTCCACACACTCTTACAGAAGAGCCGTCTCAAGACACGGCAAAATAATAGCTCCAAAATAAGTTGAAAAAAACAATCCAATCACTCAGTGAATGAGTGATTATAAACAATACAAACGTACCTATTATTTTCGATTAAATTGACATATATATAATTTATTTATATATATAATTATATACATGTATTTATGATAATATCTCTGCTCTGCCCCATCACAAGAGGGACTCAAGAGAATAGAAAACTCAATAATGTAGCCCCAAAGGATTTCCGTAAAGTCTAATTTATTTTCTTGTTACTTTAGGTATATAAAAAAAATTGTTCTTATATCATTATTACTAGGCTTATTTTGCGGATGATGCCGATCGAAAAAGTGTATCAGCAATTTTTCGGGTGGTAATGAGGCTGTCTTCTGCAGATTGACGGGAATTGCCTTTGAGGAAGTTGCGTGAAAGTTACGTAAGCAACTCATTTGAAGGGGTTAGCTTGGGTAATCCCATCCCTAGTAGCGGAATTATTCGGGAATCCTCGAATTAAAATAACCTAGAAAAACGATAAAATAGTCATTTGCAAGAAAAAGGTTACTTTTTTGTGCATGCAAAAATCGGATTGGTGCTTTGGGAATCGGTATCATTTGTGTGCGTCAATCCACCGGGGAGTAGCACCTCTACCTCATCCACCGCGATGCTCATAATCGCTGTGCATTTGTCTTAGCTTGTTGGTCGGAAACCACCTCGTCGCATTGCTATACCCTTCTCCACGGCTACAGGATGCAAACTCTCTTGCTCCGGAGAGTTTATGATTGCTTAATTAGGATTATCACATAAACTTCTACATATGTGTTTACTTAATGGATTTAAGTGATCAATCTATTAATCACTAAAATTAAAGGCGTTTGAATAGTACATCATTATCCACATGGCCACCTATAATGAAAACACACACAAAAATATCCAACTCCCTTTTTTTATTCTTCGTTGAATTTTTGGGGTTCGGATTGCAATATAATGCTGAGTAAATTAAGGCATTTGATGCAATGTCACTCTGAATATAGCTCCAACCAAGTCAAGTGTATTAAGAAATTAAAGGGAAAAAATTAAAGTAAATAGTATAGAAAATAGTTTGTGATAGCAAACGAGCGCCTAGAAATTTTATTCTTAAGTAAAGTGAATCGCTGAATAATTAGTGATTTAGTGAGAAAATTTATATTTGAATAAAAAACATTTTCTTAATAAATCGAAACTATTGCAAGAAAATATTCTCTACGAAATGAACTTTAAGATAATTTATTAACTTGTTATCAACATGTTAAACAATTTTTAAACTCCCAAACTCGCAAAAACCTACAACGTTTTAGGCATTGTTCATAAACTATTTTTTCAAGCTATATGTCTTGTCTTGTCTTGAATGACTAAAACTTATCATGTTTTGTCTTCGGTGTTTAAAGGTTTGGCTATCACAATTCTGTAATTAACGAGGGCCAAATGTCTCTTTGGCCATATTTTTAGTTGAGTCAAGTTCTGATACTATTCATAATACTAGACGTGAAAAGTTTGTACTTGGTTCTAGGTTTCATCCAGGTCCCGATCATTAGAATAAAATTTAGTTTTTTATTTTCAAAATAAAAAATATAACGTCCCGGTTCCCGTTTTGCGAAGTGCATCACTTCTCGGCCAGTCGACCCAACCCAATTCCCGATTTTCAAAATTTCAAAATTAAGACTAGACCAATGCGTTGTTCAGTTTCGAAAAGACCAAAAAAGGACCAAAAGTCCGATACTCATGTTTGCTTACCAAGCTTTCACAAGAAATATGAGTTGTTGATAGTCTTACTGCAATTAACAGTAAACTCAACTTCTACCATATTAATTTGCTCGTCAAATTACAATATTCGAATAAAAGATTCACACTTTGTAAGAAGTGTAAGAAGAATCTTCAAATTAAGATTCACACAAGAACGAGAATCTATTTTCTTTACTAAAAACACAACACAACACAACATTCATTAATTAATTAATCAGAAAAATAAAATCCCAAATAAACAACCAAACAGACAAATTCTTGTATATTTTTTGAAAAATTACACAATCAAATTGTAGCAACAACGAACACGTTTTTATTACTCCGAAATAAAAGGATTTCAAATCTTGCTAGCGAAGGAGAGGCCTTGGTTCTTGAGGTCGTTGAGACTGTCAACGTTGGGCTGTGCCCGGGCGACCATGGTGATGGCCGGCGGCGTTCTCTTCGGGCATCCCGCCCTCGAGAAAAGCTCCGACGACCTTGCCATTCTTGATCCTGTACGACTCAAACTTGGGCTTGGCCGATGCGGGGTCACTGTCGCCGAAGAGGAAGGTGTAGCGTAAAATCTCGCAAGTATACGAGTCGCCCAAGTAATAGAGTGGTAAAGTTGAGTATCGTCTCTACAGGGACTAAATTAGCGATAATTTAATTCTCAAAATTTAGTTTTTTAGTTTATCGGTCAAATTGGGTTTTTGGTTTTCTAACAATTTCAAATGATACAAACTAAACGTGTGTAATCGAGAGAAAATAGAGATTGATTTATAAAATGATAAACTAGCTACTATGATTATCGATTTCCCTTAAATCTCAATGTCTAAATGAAGTATTATGTGATTGTTATGGTTACGGCTACAACGAATTTCAACTTTCGGCTTTTCGATTTATGAGCAAACCTCGTCCGAGCGTCTACTACTAATGAATTTTCCGATTCGATTAATATATTCTCATACAATCAAATCTTCCAAATCCAAAATTAAACACTAATTGATCTAAGCCATATGAGATTCTCAATACATTCCTATACTAGATTCTCATAAAATCCTAGTGGTGTTCAATCAAAACTAGTCAGTTACAATTTGGTGACTACAATTGAAACATCGTCAGTTACAGTCGTAACTACAACTACATCATGTAGTCAAAATCGTCTTAGTTTGTTGCGAATTTCATGGAAAGTTTACACGTTTTTCTTCAACATATTTGAGCGAATTTCATGGGCTATATTCTCTCTGGATTGACTCTAATCATTTAGTGATTTATTTCCAAGATTAATGATTTATATTTATATTTATTATTCCTTAAATCTTAGGAATTAGTTGCTATTTTGAAGGAAAAAGGGAGCTACGAATTCGACCTATTAAATACATATTATTAGCTGCATTCTTCCTAAGTTCTCCAAGCCTAAAGTCTAGAGAAAATACACAGAGAGCTCACGAAGGTTGTTCTCCATATACAACCCAAAATCAAGCTTGTGGTTTTCACGTCATCCACAAAACCAAGCTTGTTGTTCGTCAAGAACATTCGAAGGGACGTTGCACAAGGTCTGCACGCTGCACAGATAAGTTTCACGTTGTCCCTTCAGAGTTTAACCTTGCCGTCAGTATCATCAAGGTTATCAGCTTTCACAGAACGGTGTTTTATCATCGAACATCCTGCCTCGGGAGAGGTGTCGACAGTGTTGTGAAGAACCGGACTGAAGGATTCAGTCTTACGTCGACAATAGCAAGGGGATCTTGCTGAGTCCGATTCCAGAAGGGAAGTGACCACCGTCACAAGTCGGAGCTCAAACTTAAATCCTCGGGAGGAGGTGTCGACCGTGTTCGCAGAACGAGTCTGAGGGATTCAGGCCTAGTCGATTATAGCAAGGGGATCTTGCTGAGTCCGATCCCTGAAGGCAAGTGACCACCGTCACAAGTCGGGACTCGATCACCGTTTCAAGACCAAGTTGTGTTACCGGCTGTGTAGCAGGTTGTAGCTTCAGGGGAATCCCTTTTTCTTTAGCTATTTTACTTACCTAGTAATTGGTGCTTGTAAACTTTATTGGTGATTAATCTAGGTGAGTGCCCCGCAGAGGTAAATAGGTATCGAACTGCGTTACCAAAACATCGCGTGTCTCTTTATTGCTTTCCGCGTTGTGTTTGGTAACTATCTCGTTAATTCGCATAAATCACGTAAATTGACTTTACAGATATAATAAGCAAAATGAACATGTTCACAATGATAGAAAATGGACTAATGGTTCTATGAAGAGTTGATGAAGAAATGAAGCTAAGGTCATCACTCCTAACTCCTCTCCGATCAGTTTTCGTGCTATAGAGATTGCTGTGATGATTGCTACAGCAGTCTGACAGAACGTCTTCCTTGAATGCTCGCAATCTTCTCCCAACTTCGTCCTCCTCCTTCTAGCTCGTTTTATGGGGTTGCTCTCTGTACTTTCCCCTCTTCCTTGGCTGGTGGCTGATTCCCTTCTCTTCTAGGCTCTCCTTTTCAAAAAGATGTTGCCCTAGTGACTTGTCATGCCCAAAAATGGAGGAAAGTGGTCCAAACATCTAATTGTGACATGTGGCAAAGTGATTCAAAAGGTGTGGTCCATGAATAATCAGTCGAATCAAAGTTTAATCACCACTTTCATTCTATTTTGCCCCTAAATATCCACATTAGACATACCTCTTAGCTAAGGAGATTAATTTCCTAAACCATCTAAAATCTAAAAAAAATAAACACAATAAAACTTAATGAACACTCTTAAATTCACAATACTTTAAGCGTAAAGGTGTCGAAATAATCAACTTTTGCTCCCTTATCATAAGGTTTCTCCGACGTTGTCGCCATAGAACTGCCACGAGAGGTCGAAAGAGCGCGAGTACAAGTACAGGAGGTAGCGTACGCCTCGACTGATTTCCCCTCCCCGCTCGCCTTGATCGCCTGACGAGACAGAGAACACGGAGCTCGTGAACTCCTTTGAAATAATTTAATTGTAATTTTTTTTCAACATTTCAATGGAATGATAATAAGCTATGCTCAAAATAACGTAGCGTTGTTGCAGTTTTGTTTTTAAATTTCTCTCCTAATTGTTGACCGTAAATAATTTACAGTTTTTATTAAATTTTAAGCCACGTGCAATATGAATTTGAGTACACTTAAGAATCCCTATTTATTAAAAATTACCAAAAACGCTCCTTATTACTTATATTATCCAAAATGTCCCACATATAACCAGAGCCGTGCCTGAGGGGAGGCGGAGTAGGCGCGCGCCTTTAGTAAAAAAAAAATCTCAAATTTAGAGGCCCCCAAAAATCAAATTTGAGAGCCACAATATCACAAAAAAACAAAAAACAAAAAAATTAAAATCACTTAAATTAAATTTAGGGGCCCCAAAAAATTAAAATATTACTTAAATCAAATTTAGGGACCCCAAAAATATTAATTAATATCACTTAATTTTAATAAATGGGCCCCTATCTAATTCTCAAATTAATTAGGGCCTCTAATTTTCATTCTACTCTACCTTTTAATATTTGGGCTTTTAATTATGAAATTACCATAATAATTATTTGCTCCATTTCCTAAATTCATAATCCCAAAAGTCTTTGCAAATTTGACTTCGCTATCTTTCCCAAAATTCACCATCGAGTATCGACGCTTAGTGCTCCATCACCATTTTTTTTAGCCATTATCATTCTTTTTGCTGATTGTTAGCCAATAGCCATCATCATTCTTAGGCTGATTGAAATTTGAAGAAGCCCTGATTGTAAGCTATCTTCATATTTTTTTTTCCTTGTCCATAATTGGAGTTCTGATATTTGGAGAAACAGAGAGGGACAAAGCCTAGGTAAGTGTTTCTAAATTTGATATTTGATAAGAAAAAATATAATATTAAATATATTTGTTTTCTATTTAAATTTGAATTCAATTTTAACTAGATAAACGGTGCAAGGAAGAAGCGAAGCGAATTGGTGTCAGAATTATCACAATTAGAAGTGAAGTTATTATTGATTGGAGGTATAAATTTATTAAATGTTATGTTTGTATAGATTAATTATTGTAAAGATGCAAAATTAAACATAATTCTTTTTTATATTTTGTATTCATAGGATTACAATGAGTTCAAATAGAAAATACAAGTCGGGGGCAGAAAATAGAAAAGAAAAATTGAAAAAAGAAGTTTCGCATGAATCTCAATTTGGTTCTCTTCATAAGTATTTTCAAGGAAACAATTATGATCGTGTTAGTGGTCGTAATGAACAAGTTGGTCAACCATCGAGTGAGAAAGGGGATGTTGATGAGAATACAAAAATTGATCAAGATAGGATTGGCAATAATAATGAGGATATTAACGAAAATGAAGAAATCGGTCAAGCTAGGAATGAAAATGTGAACGAGGATGAAGAATTTGGTGACGCTATGAATGAGAATGAGAATGAAAAGGAGAACGAGATGGAGAATGAGGATAAAAATGATACAAGTCACTTTTGTTTTAAGAAAGATGACCCTACAAACTGAGATCCAATCAATCAAAAGCTTATAGACTTTTTGGTTGAAAGAGGTCCTCAAAGAGACGTTGAGATAACATTCCCTAAAGATGATTTTGATAGGTCTTTCTCTTCGTTTCATTATTCGAGAGCTTTACCGAACGGGGAGAAGAAAGACATAAAATGGTTAGTTTATTCAGTTTCTCTTAATAAGATATTTTGTTTCGGTTGTAAGTTGTTTGCTAATCAGCAACAAGTTGGTTAGTTAGCTGAAAAAGGCTTTGATGACTGGCACAATTTTTCTAAACGACTTCGCAGTCATGAAACGAGTAGACAACACATTAATGCGATGGCTAGTTGGCTGGATTTCGATAACCGATTGAAAAAGAACTCAACCATCGACTCAAGTTTTCAAGAATAGATCAACCAAGAGAAGGAACATTGGAAACGGGTTCTACATAGGATTATTGCTATTGTAAAAAGGCTCGGGAGAAATAATTTGGCGTTTCGTGGGGATAATGAAACTATACGGAGAGAAAAATGGGAATTTTTTGCAGCTAGTGGAATTACTTGCGGAATTTGACCCTACGATGCAAGAACACGTTCGGCGGATCCAGAAACAGGAAACTCATTATCATTATTGTATATAATTTTGTATCAAAATTGATTTTTGCAATAATGGTAGGGGGCCCCCAAAAATCTCCTCGCCTAGGGCCCCGGAAATCTCAGGCACGGCCCTGCATATAACCTATGAATAGCATCTTTGATCATATATTAGAGCATATATACCTCATCAATGCTTGAGTACTCGCAAAAGAGAGCTAATGCAAAATGCAGTTTTGTTTGGATCGGAGAATATCTGCGGATTATAGAGTGGATCTACATAACTTGACAGCTTGCTCGGCCGACTTGCGAGAATGGTCGACAAGCTCGACTCTCCAATCTTCTTCGTACAATTTCAACGGGAAAGTAGCCACATCTCCGACAGCGTATACATCAGAAACACTCGTCTTGAAGAAAGCGTCAGTTTGAAACACTCAAATTGCAAGAATGTTTGTAGAGAATACAATAGTGTTATGTTTACTGTTTAGGTTTAGAAATAGAGATTTTGTTTCATAATTGTATTATATACATAGGTAATTATTTGTAGAAAAGAAACTAGCCAAATAGATTTTTTTTAAGCATGTATAATTGGTTCGAAACTTTTGGTTCACACAAAGAGTGTTTAATTCTCGCAAAAAATGTTGGTTGCTGTTATGGGTATTTTTCGGATGCTAAAAATTAAAACAAAATTAAAAGCCCAATACGAATTCTCGCCGTAAAAGCCTAAACACTTTGGCCGGACAAAAAATAGTTAATAGGTCTTACACGGAAAAGTCAACGAAACAGACTTGATAAAGTCAACAGGTCCGATCCGGAAAAAGTCAACTGACCCGACTCGACAAAGTCAACAAAAAAGTCGACGGGTCCGACCCAGAAAAATCAATCAATCCCGATCACATGAAGAATGGTAAAAATCTTGGTATAATACGACATCAAATCACAAGCCTTGAGGGCGCGCCGCGCGCCCTCAAGGCATGAAGTTTTACACCCTAGGGCGCGAAAAAAAGTGCCTTGAGGGAGCGCACGCGCCCTCATGGAATGAAGTTTTACACCCTAGGGCGAGAAAATATGTGCCTTGAGGGCGCGCGCGCGCGCCCAAGGCATGAAGTTTTACACCCTAGGGCGCAAAAATATGTGTCATGAGGGCGCGCTCAAGGCATGAAATTTTACACCCTAGCGCGCGAAAAAACATGCCTTGAGGGCGCGCCACGCGCCCTCAAAGCATGAAATTTCACGCCCTAGGGCGCGAAAAAAACGTGCCGAGAGGGGGCGCCACGCGCCCTCAAGTTATGCAATTTCACGCCCTAGAGCGCAAAAGAACGTGCCTTGAGGGCGCGTGGCGCGCCCTCATGGCGTGAAAATTCACGCCCTAGGGCGCACCAAAAGTCAGGATCCTGTATAAATACGGGGTTACCCCCCTCAAAAACAAAAAAAGGCGATTCCTACGCCAAAAAACCTTTGTTTCCCGTTTACTCATACTCAAATACTCGACTAATGTTGAGCGTCGGAGCGGGCGACAGAGGACCCCCGCTCTGCTCCCCTCTAGAATTCACGTTTTCTACTCTTTCCACAGGTACAGAGACAGATGAGAAGATTCCGAAGAAGATTTCCGGCTTATCAAGAACGAAGAATCAAGTATCAAGCCCAAAGTGACCACCACACGGTCATTGGACCCGGTCCAAAACTGGATTGTGTGCCACAATTCATGTTGATCCAAAAATCGGCATTGACTGTTGCAATCTTTTTTAGATTGGTATTATCATTTTATTTTTATATAAAAACGTATTAGAGTTTATATTTTGCTGTTAATTGTCTTAATATTTTGCTTGGGAGGCATATGTTTTCTTTTGATTCTAATATGCACATCTTTAAAAAAAAAATATCTTATGGTCTTCATTTATCATGAAGAAAATGTGGAGGAAATAAGAGAGTAAAGCATGTTCACACACTCTTACAGAAGAGCCGTCTTAAGACACGGTAAAATAATAGCTCCAAAAAAATCCAATCACTCAGTGAATGAGTGATTATAAATTATACAAACGTGCTTATCATTTTCAATTATTGACAAAAATGTAATTTATATATATATATATATATTTATATACATCATACATGTCAGGGTTTAGGATAATATTCTCTGCTCTGCCCTATCAAAGAAAACTCAATAACGTAGCACTAAAGGATTCCCGCAAAGTCTAATTTATTTTCTTGTTAATTTCTTAAAGGATAAATTTTTGTATACCCTTATATCATTAATTACTATGCTTATTCTGGGAACCGTGCCAATCGAAAAGGCCTATCACTATCAGCGACTTTATTTGAAGAGATTAGCTCGGATATGCTTCAAATAAAATCGCTAATACGCTGATCCGAATAATTCCCGAATAATCCATTTGAAGGGGGTTAGCTTGGATAATCTTATCCGTGGTGGCGGAATAATTCGGGAATCCTCGAAATAAAATGACCTAGAAAAACGTTGAAATAGGAATTTGCAAGAAAAAGTTACATTCTTGCATACAAAAATCGGATCGGTGCTTTGGGAATTGGTATCATTGCGATTCGCGTGCATCAATTCACTGGTAAGTGAAACCTCTATCTTATACACCGCCATTCTCGCAATCGCCGTACGTTTGTCTTAGGCTTGTTGGACGGAAACCACGTCGTCAGATTGCTATACCCTTCTCAACGGCTACAGGATGCGAACTCTCTTGCTCGGGAGAGTTAATGATTGCTTAATTAGTATATCACATAAAGGATTTAAGTGATCAATCTATTAATCACTAAAATTAAAGGCTTTTGAATAGTCCATCATATATTGGAAGAAAAAAAAATCCAATTCCCTTTTTTTTTTAATTCTTCGTCGTATTATTTGGGGTTCGGATTGCAATATAATGTTGGAGTAAATTAAGGCATTTTTATGCAAATAGTACAAATCTGAATATAACTCCAACCAAGTGTATTAAGAAATTAAAGGGAATTTTTTTAATGTAAATAGTTTGTGATAGCAAACGAATCTAAGGTCCCATTGCACAAATAAGATGAACTAAGGCAATTTTCTTAGGTGAATCGCTGAATAAATTAGTGATTTAGTGTGAAATTTTTTATTCAAATAAAAAACATTTTCTTAATATATCGAAAACACTTTTAAAATATTTTCTACTAAATTAACTTTTAAGAGGATTTATTGAAATAGTTCTAAACACGTTTATCAATTTTTAAACTCCTTAACTTGAACGTTTTGAGCATTGTTCATAAACTACATCTTAAGTTATATGTCTTGTCGAGAATGACTTACAACTTATCATGTTTTGTCTTTGATGTTTAAAGGTTTGGGCTGTCACAATTTCCCAATTAACAAGGGCCCAACGTTCTATTTGGTCATATTTTTAGTTGAGTCAAGATTTGAAACTACTCATAATACTAGAGGTGGAAAGTTTGTTCTTGGTTCCTGGTTTCATTCCGGTCACTAGTATAAAATCGAGTTTTTGAAATTTAAAATAAAAAATCACAACGTACCGGTTCCCAGTTCGCAAAATGTGTCATTTCTCGGCCAGTCCCAACCCAATTCCCAATTTTCAAAAAGTCAAAACTTTCAAAATTAAGACTAGACCAATGGTTGTTCGGTTTTGAAAAGGCCGAAAAAGGACCAAAAATCTGATACTCATGTTTGCTTACCAACCTTTCACAAGAAATATGAGTTGTTGATAGTCTTACTGCAATTAACAATAAACTCAACTTATATCCTATGAATTTGCTCGTCAAATTACAATATTCGAATAAAAAGATTTACACTTTGTAAGAAGTGTAAGAAGAATCTTCAAATCAAGATTCGCACAGGAAAGAGAACCTATTTTCTTTAATAAAAACACAACACAACACCAATGTTAAAATTGTGTATTTAAGACTCGAGGTGTTTTCTCGCCGTGCATCAAGGTCTTATAGCCTTGAGGGGTTTGAGGCGTAAGTCTTGTATAATTATTTAAAAATAATAAAAAAAAAATAAAAATACGATAGATATAATAATTTTTGAAATATAGCATAATCCTTAATCACTTAGAATATTCAAAAACTTAAAGACTCTAAAACGTAAGCACTCAAAGACATTTTAATAAAATAGGTCTGGTATTGACCTTGACATGATACGGTTAGCACAAAGAAATGGTTGTATATGGATTAGGTTGGTTTCAGTTAAGAGGAATGACCAAAAAAATTGCAAGAAAGTTTTAGAGATTACAATAGTGTTGTAATATATGTTCACTGTTTAGGTTTAGAAATGAAGATTTTGTTTCTTATTTTATATTCGTGGGTAATTGTTTGTTGAAAAGGAACAAAGAGTGTTTTATTTTTGTAGGTGATTGTTTGGAGAAAAGGAAGAAAGAGTGTTGTAATTGTTTGTGGGTATTATTATTTTATTTTTTGATTCACACGAAGAGTACTTGTCTCTTTATTTTATCATCACGTAAGTGTGCTTCGTCAATCTCTCTATTTTCTGTATAAATAGCTGGACAAAGCATAGCATATTCACTACAAAAATTCATTTGTATTCGCTTCCAAATCTATATCTCAATGGATGATTTTTATTCCAATGTTTGCCTAATTAAGCTCTTTCTAACCTCTCTCGTATTGAGTTTGGTGCCACTGAAAATAGCAGCTGCGAAGAGGTCCAAAAAAAATAAGCCAAATCTACCTCCTGGGCCGTGGAAACTGTCGGTGATCGGAAACGTTCACCAGCTAGCTTATCCATTTGAAGGATATGGCCGCAAAATATGGCGATATGATGCATTTGCAGCTCGGCGAACTGTCCTACATTGTAGTTTCTTCAGCCGAAGTTGTGAGCGAGATGTTTAGAACCCACGATGCCAAATTCTCGTAGAGGCCGCCTCTCATTTCTGCAGGATTTTACAATGCAAAAACCCTCTTTTTTGCCCACTACGGGGATTACTGGCGACAGCTTAGGAAGATCTGCGTGCAAGAGATGTTGAATCCTGCGCGTGTTCGGTCCTCCAATTACTCAGAGCAGAAGAGGTTTCCTCTCTGGTAAAGCATTTAGACTCAGCCTCGGGGACGCCGGTCAATCTCAACGAGAAAATATTCAAGATGACGTATGGCATCACGGCAAGGGCGGCTTTTGGCTATAAGTCCATAGCACAAGACACCTTTGTCGAGTTAGTCGGTACTGGCGTGAAGACTGCGGGATTTCTGTGTGTTGCTGAATTATTCCCTTCCCAAAAGTGGCTTCCACTTTTTTATGAAAAAAAAATAATCCGATAATCCGATAAATTTTGTTTAAAACCGAGGACCGATACTTCTCGGTTCTAGGTTTTCGATACCGATACGGAGAACCGATAATTAAACCATATTTCTCGATTTTGGTATCTGTCCGATTGTGAACTACATGTCGTTTTATATATTTTATATTATGTCATTTTTATTAATATGTTTATTATGTATTGTCGTTTTTTAATTAGGGCTTTACTAATATGTATTATGTATTGTCGTTTTATATATTCTAGTATTGTCGTTTTTTTAATTAGAGCTTCTTTACATCATATCTCTCTCTCTCTCAACGCCATCCCTCGTTGTCTAACCCTTCTTCCTCGCCGAGAAAAAGGACAAGGCGACATCGAAATCAAAATAAAGAAATGACATGGTTTATCTATTTGTTATGTTTTAATGTCTTAGACATGTATTTTATATTTTGGACATGGTATTTTGTGTGTGTGTGTTTTTTTTTTTGGATTTTGTCCCGGTTTATATCTCAGTTTATTTATCGATTTTCTTTTCTTTTTTCTCGGTCTCGGTTTGATAAAAAAAAAACCAAGAAATTTTAGAACCGATACCAAAAAATATATCTCGGTTTTCCGATACCAAGACATAAAAAGCTAATATCTCGGTTATCGGTTTCAGTTTTACCCCTAATTTTTTCCCAAGCTAAATTCACCAAACAAATTAAATAAACAAAGGTTCTTCATGAACCGAATAGGATTGATCTTGTACTTACTCATGCTCGACTACCACGTCTTTCATGAACCCAATAGGATTGAGAAACTGAGCAAATAATAAGAAAATAATATTATAATTAGTTCTCCCAAATATGAATTTATATAACATATAGTCTTAATTAATCAAAGAAAAATATGGTTTGTTTGCTCACCTCCAACCATTTTGAGCCTCCGGCTAGCTCCCAAACTGAAAAAAAAAATTAAAGGGTAATGTTTGTCAAATTAGATGAATTTGTATAACTCTTTTCCGATTCAAATGATTGGTCAGGATGCTCTATAACAAACAAAATGATATAATGTCTTAATACAAGTCAATAAGAATTAAGATGCAACTAATTTACTATTCGGAAGACAAATTATGGCTAAAATTTTAAATACTTTACTTTTTTATATAACAAAAGATATATATCGTAATAAAAAAAAATTAAATCGTATTTTACGTTTCTTTTATTATCCTTATTTAGTTCTTATTTCATTTATTTTTTTGTTGTTATTATTTTCTTCTTATCGAGGCACTAATTTCAGGGTAAAGCTTTAAATTTTATAAATATATCAAAATGTGGAATGATTAAAATATGTGATTGTTTGTTTTATTTTTATTTTTCACCTGACTTAATGTTTTAGTATTAATATAAAATCAGTTCAATATAACTTATTTTATCAATTTTGAACGGACTCTTCTATTCTTATATCGTTCGTTTTTTTGTTTTTGTTTTTGTTTTTTTGTAAATAATATTTTAGCTGTAAATATTTTTTCAAATATTACAATGTATATTTACTCATATTTAAAAGACCTTTGACGATAATATTATTTAGATAAACTTATATTTAATGTAATTATATTGATTATAACAAAATTTATATATTAACTTATTCAATAGTTTTATTTAAATTAAACGAGTTATTTTCTCGCGACCGCGCGCTCCGCGCGGTGCCATCCACTAGTTTTAATATAAAGTTTGAGTAAATTAAGGCATTTGATGCAATGTCATTTTGAATATAACTCCAACCGAGTGTACTAAGAAATTAAAGGGAAAATTTTCAATGTAAATAGTATACAAATGATTTGTGATAGCAAATGATTCTAAGGTCCCATTGCAGAAATAAGATGAGCCAAGAAAATTCATTTTTAAATAGAGTGAATCGATGTATAATTTGTGATTTAGTGAGAAAATTTTTATACAAATAAAAACGTTTTCTTAATATATCGAAACTACTGTAAGAAAATATTGTCTACGAAATGAACTTTTAGAGAATTTATTTAAATTGCTCTAAATTCGTTTAGCCATTTTTAAGCTCCCAAATTTGAACGTTTTACGCATTGTTCATAAACTATTTCTTATATTATATGAATTACTGTACAACTTATCATGTTTGGTCACAATTCCCTAATTAACTAACGAGGGCCCACCATTCTCTTTGGTCATAATTAAAGGAGAATTTTTTGGCATTGACATGGTACAATGAGATTTAAGTTATTCTCACATTATAATTTTTTATTTCTTTATTTATTTTAAAATCAAAACCCCTCTCCAACCCAGCACGAGATTATGGCCTAATTACTAATTTTGAATTAAGAATCCACATATATGGCTTAATTGCTTTTGTATATATGACATTGTACTTTAAATCCACTTTTTTATATATATAAATACAGAACTCCATTATTTAATTAATGATATAGTAATATAACAACTAATAATTGTGGACTAATTTTAATTTTTTGGAATATTTAATTTGAGGATAATATTTCAGTATTCATTATTTATAATTTTTGATATAATTTGATCACAGTAAAAGAATTAAAATTTGATAATATAGTCTTTCGTTTATAATTCACAATCGAAAGTAATATTTATAAATAATATTTATTGTCACTGCCTTTCTACTAGTATTCATAATACTACAGGTGAAAAGTTTGTTCTTGGTTCCCGGTTTCATTCAAGTCCGGTTCTCGGTTTGTGAAGTGTGTCACTTCTCGGCCAGTCCCTACCCAAATTCCCGATTTTCAAAAAGTCAAACTTTCAAAACAAGACTTTGCTTCCCAAGCTTTCACAAGAAAGAAGAGTTGTTGATAGCCTTACTCCAATTAACATTAAACTCGACTTCTATCATAATAATTTGCTCGTCAAATGACAATATTCGATTAAATTCACACTTTGTAAGAAGAATATTCAAATTAAGATTCACACAAGAACAGAATCTATTTTCTTTAATAAAAACACAACACAACATTCATTAATCAGAAAAATAAACAGCCGAACAGACAAATTCTTGTACATTTTTGAAAAATTACATTATCAAATCGTAGCAACGACGAACACGCTTTTATTATTCCAAAAGAAAGGATTTCAAATCTTGCTAGCGAAGGAGAGGCCTTGGTTCTTGAGGTCATCGAGGCTGTCGACGCTGGGCTGGGCCCGGGCGACCTTGGCGATGGCAGCGTTCTCTTCGGGCGTCCCCCCCTCAAGAAACGCTCCGACGACCTTGCCATTGTTGATCCAGTAGGACCCAAACTTGGGCTTGGCCGACGTGGGGTCACTGTCGCCGAAGAGGACGGTTTCTCCGACGTTATCGCCGTAGAACTGCCACGCGAGGTCGAAAGAGCGCGAGTAGAAGTACGGGAGGTAGTCGTACGCCTCCACTGATTTCCCCTCCTCGCTCGCCTTGATCGCCTGGCGAGACAAAGACCACAGAGCTCGTGAACATGTTTGAAATAATATTAATTTGTTACTTAACTTATATCATCCAAAATGTCCCACATAACCTAAGACATAAAGAGAAGATTTAATTCATTTAGTACTAATTAAAGGTTAAACAGGTCCGTTACAAAATTCACTGCTTAGAATTTATTAAATGCAGTTTTGTTAGGATCGGAGACTATGCGTGGGAATATGGAGAGTGAATCTACATACCTTGACAGCCTGCTCGGCCGACTTGCGGGAATGGTCGACATGCTCGACTCTCCGGTCTTCTTCGTACAATTTCAACGGAAACGTTGCCACATCTCCCACAGCATATACATCAGAAACGCTCGTCTTGAAGAAAGCGTCAGTCTGAAACAAATGGCAGTAAGTTAATTAGAGACATGTTAATTAAAGCGTCGGTCTGGATTTTGAATAACATATGATGGGTATTTTTATAATTTAATATATCTTTTTGAGAGATAAATTAATATATCGTGTTAGATAATAAGTGATGATAAATTACTAAAGCAACTTAATTTAAGACCGGATCAATTACGTCACCATTTATTGGTAAAAGAATATCAAAATAGTCACACGTAAAAAAATTCAGCTTCATCAAGTAATTGAATATGTTGTGTCCAAGATTTAAAAAAAAAAAAAAAAAAAAACAATGAGAAGCAATCTCTCAACTTGAATGTACCTTTATGCCGCCTTTGGCCTCTTCGACTTGTCCCTTGAACAACGTCGTAAGGGGTCTTCCTCCAACGCCAACGACAACGATATCGGCTTCGAGCACTCTACCATCTTTGAGTTTCACCTCTGTCACCTGCGTGAGTGGTGACAGGTCAGTAAGCAAAGCTCTTTATCATAGAATGCCGCTAAAAAAGGCAACAAATAATAAAAAATTTACCTCTCCATCGGCATTAGAACTAAACCCAACAGCCACGGTTCCCTTGATAATCTCAACCCCTTTGTTCGCGTAATAACCCTCGTAGAAAGCAGCTATACCGGAGGTGAAAAGTCGAGGCACTGAGAGAAACAGAAAACGGATAATAAAAACATGTGAGATTGGAAATAGGTTATATTAAAGTGAATTAGAACTTGTTACAATGTTAAAAAACATGTGTGCATTAATTTAAAGTGAACTAAAACATGTGCTGGTGCACTGAAACTCAGTTTGTTGTGCATTTGAACACTTGAATTTTCATTTTGTTGCAAAATATTCATTCACCATCAAGGTTATAACGCATCAAAATAAACGGTCAAATGGAAAATTGCATTATAAATGAAAATTCAAGGGACAAATTGCACCGAAACAAAATTTAGAAGGCATAGTGCAGCATTTCACTCTTGAAAAATTGAATATCTACAGAAATTGATGCAATCAAAGATAAAATTGATATGACTTTTATAAAAAAATCAATCTCGTTTTTCTTTGTGTTGCAACATAGCATCAAGTAATAGAATCGGCTCGTAAATAATGCAATTATAAGTAGTTTATTTATCCACTTACTGCACCAAGGTTCCGGGTAAACCATGCAGACATCGAGATTGTTCATTCTCAAAACTGCTCCGAGCTCGAGACCGATATATCCTCCTCCAACAATTACAGCCTTGCCATTCTTTTTCTGTTTGATTGCTTCCACTAGCTTATCCGCATCATCGATTTCCCTCAAATAGAATATGTTTTTGGCATCAGCTCCTTGAACTCCAAAGTCTGTCAACCTTATGACCTACCGAAATCAGAGGAAGATATTCTGGTTATGATTACCAAACAAAGGGGCACAGTGAGTCTTTTTAACTATTCTAAGGTCTCATTTGGAACTTAGAGAAAATTAAGGAATTTGAAGGGGAAAAAAAAATTGTGTTCAAAATCTCAGAATAAATAGAAGAAACTTAAAAGAAAAATTATATAAAACGATTAAGAGTTTATTTCCAAGATAAATAAATAGAAAGGAAAAAAAAAAGAAGTGTTTCAAGAAAAATGGAGTTTAGTTTCTATGGAAATACCTTTCCTCGCCAATTTGGCGCTCGATGGGTCATTGATTTTTATTGGTACTCGACACAGTGTCAGCTTTGTGTCCGCACTCAATGAACTTAAAAAAATCAACTTCTAATGTTTTTTCTTTTCTTCTCTTTATTTTCCCAGAATATTATAGCCCTAAGGTTCCTTACCGTTGAACCAGTGGCAATAAGCAGAGTCTCGTACTTATAGGAATCCCCGGATGAGCTGACAAGGGTTTTTCCCGCAAGATCTGCCTTCACTATTTCAGTGCTAAGGATCAACTCTATACCTGCAATCACGATAATGCTTCTGTGAGCAAATATTTGCCTAAAATTAGCTAGAACTCACGAGAATAAACTACTAGGAATCGTGCATTTATATGTATTACCTTTCTCCGCGTACCACTCTGGTAGCAATCTTTCCCCTCCACTTCCAACACACACATGAAATCCTGGAAGTCTAGCCGGAGCTGCAAAAAAAAAAAAAAATAGTGAATTAACTCCTATGAGAAATTATCAAATATTTGTTATTTTAACCTATACGCAAAGCAAACTACACGGCTTACACTCAGGGAATAGATAACCCTTGCTGAGTGCAGGGCGTTCGTAGGGTGCGACCTGGAAGTTAAACACAAGGAACGCTTGATTTGGATAACGTAGTAGGAAGTATATACCAATTATCCGAAGGTAATAGAAGGGAAGCCCCGAAAAACAAGCTCAATAGTTAACATCATAAAACAAATCAAGGAAATGAAAAATCATACCGCCTCTTTGGAGATAACAGCTAGCTCGCCAGGCTTAACTCCCTGTTTGGCAAACTCCCTGGCTGCATATCCCTACAAAAACCAAGACGATCCAGAGAAAATATCACCGGAACGGAAAATGTTGTCCACATTATAGTCACCGGAATGGAAAGCTATGAGGAGCCTTTTAAATTGGGGGCCATCCCTTTCAGAAATATGAAACTGCTAGTTGTGATCTACAGTTGAAATAAATATGTCATTCCACATTGCTTTGACAACGGGAACATAAAAAAAAATGGGCTATCGTCCGCAGGAAATACACACAAATGAACACAAGAATGTAACAAAATATGAAATTATCTTTAGCGATTAGCGTTATTCATGCAAATCAATCCCTACGTCGACATTGAATCAGTTCCACTGATTCTCAATCTCCTAGAACAACCAATCCAAGTAGCTCAGAATAGAAAATCTAGTCGTCTACAAAACTAGTGCATATGCTGCTTTGCTCTGCTCAATTAATCCTCTTCTCACACTATCTTTCTAAAGCTTCAACTCCGCTGCACTTCTATAATTTCGCACTCTTTTCCGCTCTTCAAAACTATTGAGAACACAAGTTTCCACTCATACTTCTCGACTTTCCGCATTTTCTCTATTAACTGCCGAACCCCCGTGCACTCGCGTGCACCATCATCAACCCGGTAACAGAAAACAATTCTAGTTCATAACTGATTCGACGAAACCATCTTTATCCGAACTACTAATTTGACAAAACCAACTGGCTAAAATTACACTAATATGTGTTAAAGCTAGAAATTGCGGATTCCTTGAGAGATTGCAATATCCACTGGAATTTGTCGATAACTTCCCCAAAATTACGCTCTCAAATAGCCAATAATCAATCCAATTACACCTTAGAAACTACTCAATTCTAAAAATCAAACGTTCAACATTCCCAGACCCATACGCAATCAAAAACAGCACCACAAACTAAAATCATCAACGACGAGAAAGAAAAAAAAAATCCAAATTCGCGAAATGGAAGCCGATCGGTCGATCGAAAGATCTACAGCCGAGGAAAGAACACTCACCGCCGAGACACCGCCTCCGACGATCACGTACTTGAAGTGCTTCGCCATTGAAGAGCTCGATCGAAGCTTTTCTCTTTCGTCGCTTTTCGGTGTAAGAGAGAGAGAGAGAGGAATTGTAGGAAGGAGAAAGTATTGGTCAGCTATTTATAGCGCGTCTGGTCTCTCCTCATCGGATTGGCCCGCGAAGATCTTTTCATGTGCTTCTTCCACGTGGCGAAAGGTGGACCGTTCATCACTGCCGACTCAGTTCTGGCCACGTCAAAATGAATTTCTAGTACAACTCCCGAAATGGAAACCGCCCGATAATTCAAATCTACGAGTATATCGATCGATATTCGCACAAAATTATATTTCAATATATGGAATGAACAAGACTCTACTTTATTCTTAAATTATAATATCACTACTACTTGATCAAAACTAAAGGGGTCGTTTGGTTATGTTTTCAAAATCCAGATTCTAGAAAATAGCGTCAAAAAACACGTTTGGTTATGTATTTAAAAAACGAATTAAGAATATATTTTTTGTGACTTTGAAATTTACATAGAAAACAGAAAACACATTTTCACATTACTTCTTTTTTTTTCTCTTTCCTTATATAACTTTTTTAATATATATTTTTTATTTTTCTTTTTCTACGAACCTCGGATAGACTCGTAATTTATACCGTTGGAAAGCTTACGCCGAGAAAAATCCAATGATAAGTGGGATGCTACAGTTTTGATGTATTTTATTTTTTAAGTTATTTTTTATTTATTTTAATACATTTGAAAAAAAAAACATAACTAAGCAATATTTAAAATATTCTAAGAACATAATTTAAAAAAAAATCAAATTCCAAAATCGAATATCCCCTCTATAGTGCTTTGATAGCCTCTCAAAAATAAAATATTACGGTAACAACCCATCTAATGAAAAATTGATACTCAAACGATCCCTTTCTGTTAATGATATGAAAAATATTACATAATTGTATGTTTACACATTTTAACCTTTTTATTTATTGTTATTTCAAATCTTAAATAATTATATTTTGCCAATCAAAATAATACATCTTAATGATATTTGTTTTCAATTTAAATATAATAGTTTTAAAAGAAAAATCAAAATCTCAAATGTTTAAATAAACTAAATTTTACTTCTTCAAAAATCAATTAAAAATTTATTTAGTTATTCACTAATATTTTCATGAAGATCTTGTTAACTTAACGGGAAATGTATTTTTTTTTAGTGGCCATTAGAACGCCACTTAGAAGGACTATTTAAACAATTAATTTCAGTTTTCTTAAAACTTCAATTTAGAGTTACTTTACTTTGATATTTAATATAAAATGGTAGGTTTTTTGTTTTATAATCAGTATAAAACGGTAGGTTGAGTAGTAAAGTATTTAGGATTAAATATTAAAGGGATATTTAGTGGCATGACATCTATCCTCTTGAGATGAAGATCAATATTTTTGTTCGGAAACTTCTTATATTATTTTCGAAAAGTCACCCGATCAGGGAACTCATAATTCGTAGGTTATTATACTAGATTGGGTAAAATAATTTCTTAATTTAATTATTATCATAAGTGCAGTATAAATGACATGCACCCAATAAATATTTTTTTATATTTATTAACCTAATGCATAAAGTCATACTTCAATAACATTTTAAGTTGTGGGCTTTTGAACCGAAAGAAGATGA
The DNA here is from genome assembly GCA_954871525.1 of Parietaria judaica. Taxonomy (NCBI): domain Eukaryota; kingdom Viridiplantae; phylum Streptophyta; class Magnoliopsida; order Rosales; family Urticaceae; genus Parietaria; species Parietaria judaica. The sequence continues at coordinate 15,692,817 of OX940864.1, forward strand.
GGATCTAGGTTGGAGGAGTCAGGCATATCCTTGTCATAACTTTGAAAAGAAACTCCCATGAAATTCTTGGAATGTTTTCTAAAGTACTATCACACTGGAGCGTGGGTCTCGCTTACAGAATCGGACACAAAAAAAAATAATGGTCGATTCTTTTTAGATGTCCAACGAAATAAAAATCTCCATCGAAAGGAACTAGAGGGGAAGAGAAAAAACTCGACTAGAATATGATAGTCGAATTTTCGGAGTAATTTGTAAAATAAATAGAGCCTCCTTTATGTAAGCTGGGTTTAAACCGCTACTTGTAATCCATGTTTTACGGATACCTCGACTTAAAAACTAAGGTTACAACTTACAAGTGAAAATACATAATCTATATATATAAAAGGAGAGTTTTTTAGTGATGAAGTGGCACAATATACAAACAAGAATTGAGGCATCCTAATTTTTAAGCATAGAGTTTCTTGGTAGTTTTATTCTTCCTTATCATGAGGCAATTAGTTCCAAGTATTTATTCCCTACTAACACGTTAACATTTCTATTAGTATGAGTACTTAATGTCACAATTTATTTCATGCGTTAACAAAAGTATCCACATCAACATGTTACCATAACATAAATATTCTTAAACACTAAAAAGTACTAAAATGTAATGCTTATTTACCGAAAATATTTATATAAACAAATACTAAGATTATTAGGAAAAATATGATCATAGATCGTCACGACACTATACAATAAAATTGAGCAACGACTATATTTTAGGGGTGAAACCGGTACCGATAATCGGTAATTAGCTTTTTTTGGTATTGGTATTGAAAAATCAATATTTTTTTTTTTTTGGTATTGGTATTGGTATTGGTATTGGTATCGGTTCTAAAATTTCTTGATTTTGTATCAAACCAAGACCGAGACCGAAACCGAAAAAAAAGAAAAGAAAACCGATAAATAAACCGAGACATAAACCGGGAATAATCTGGGGCAAAATCCAAAAATAATACAAACTACCATGTCCGAAATTCGGATTCCGAAGTATAAAAATACATGTCTAATACATAAAAACATCAAACATAATTAAATGACATGTAGTTCACTAATTTTATAAGAGAGTGCCTTAATTTTTGAATAAAAATGACATGTAGTACACTCCAAAACGACATGTAGTTCACAACCGATACCGATACCGATATTCGAGAAATTTGGCTATCGGTATCAGAATTGGTATCGGTATCGGAAACCGATAACCGATAAGTATCGGTTATCGGTTTTAAACTAAATTTATCAGTTTTTTTTTATAAACCGATCCGGGATCGATACCGAAACCGAGACGATACCGAGAAATGGTTACAAAATTTTCACCCCTACTATATTTGATGTTTATATGTGTTTTTATAATTACAATACACAATCATATTGACTCAAGGTTCAAGAATGTATCCCAATGGACTCAAACATGTGTCAATAACAAACTTAATTTTATTTATTTTTTCCTTAATGTTTCATTTAATTACTTCAACGTATGCATATTGGACTCGAACACATGTCACATAATTTTGAGTAATGAGGTGTCACAATACACAATCAAGAATTGAGGTTTCTTAATTTTTTAGACTTTGAATTTCTTGATAGTTTAATTCTTCTTAACCATGGGACAATAAGAAATGTCTCTTCCTATCCAAATATTTATTTCCCACTAACACATTAACAGTTCTATTTTTGTGAGTTAATTTCACAATTTACTCCACGCATTAATCATGTCACAATTAATATAAAGACTTTTAGTATCTCTCTAAGAAAAGCAAACGATTATTACTGCAACACTTTTCTTCATCAATATTATCTATTTTATTGCATATTATTTGTTTATTTATATGTAATAAACGCACAATTTTTTTTGTAAGCATGACGTTGTAGGAGATAGCCTCTTCCAATTCTAATTAAACATTGATGAATATTTTTCGCATTAAAATCAAATAACTATTGTAACTCCTATTTCATAATTGGTCTTTACATATTAATATTGTTCATTGCATAAAATTTGTTATTCTCATTTTTTTATATTTTATTTTATGCCAACGTTGCCAATGAAGCAAGGGGTTTTTATAAGCTTATGCTGATTTTCAAGAAGTATTCCGTCCAGGATAAAGTCGTCGCATTTTTCGGTAAGTTTCTTATTTCTCGGAATATGGGTTCATATTTTTCGACGAGTTTGATTTGATTTTTGGGCATTGTTTATCATTTTCTCGATTTTCAGGGAGATTTCTTCTATCAAGAATAAGGTTTCGCATTTCCGATAAGTTTTTTTTTTTATTTGTGAGTTTGATTTGATTTATGGGTATTATTTTTCATTTTGTTAATATTCAAGGGGATTTCTTCTATCAAGAATAAGGTCGTTGCATTTCCGGTAAGTTTCTTATTTCCCGGAGTTTAGTTTCAATTTTTACGGCGAGTTTTATTTGATTTTGTGCATTGGTTTTTCTTTTGTTGATTTTTCAGTGGTATTTCTTCAATCAAGAAATAGATCGTTCCATTCTCGGTTAGTTTCTTTTCCTCTTTTTGTTGATTTTTCTTAGGGATTTATTCAATGAATGTAGTACGTTTTTTGCTTCAATTTTGCTGGTAGCGCACGCGATTCTAGCAGGGGTATTACATTTCGATCGATTTCAATGTAGCTATTTTCGATCGTGGGAAATCTATGCAGTTGGAAGCGTATGTGTAATATAATGGACACCAATATCTTTTCCTGTGTTTATTATTGTATATGGTTAAGCTTTTGGTTTCTGATTATGCATCTATGCTCGATAGTTTAAATGATCGTTCTTTGCTTTCTATGTTGCTTGCTATCATGTTTCAGATGGTGAAATGCCAAGCCCTTTCCATATTTGCCAAAAAAATATTGTAAGATTGCATTAATGGGTTTTGTTCAGATTTAGTATCAAATAAATATATTTGCATATCTTTCCATTAAAATCTGTTGACAAATCTATAACCATTTTGGGCGGTGTTATTGTATTTCAAGTGAGTTCATATATATTATATTCTTATGAGAAAGAAAAAAATAATCACTGTGACTATGACTAGATGTTGAGAGTATTCACTTTGTTTAGAGATAAGTTTTCTTCTAAATATTATATATATATATATATATATATATATATATATATATAAATGGTTCGAATTAATGATATGTTTTCATCCTTATCAATAATCAACTCCAATTTAATATAAGTATATAAATGGGTTCTGAATTAATGTCAAATTTTATCTTAATAACTTTATAAATTGGATGGTTTTTCATTTTATAGATTATATCAAGACTTTTGGTATTACAAATCTTTTTATTGTAATAAGTAAAAGTTATTATATATAATAAATTACCTATTATTAGATTAACTGACATTTGCTTTATTGTATTTAAACTTGAAATCTTCGAGATATATTTTGGATGGGAACAATTATTGCAAAAACCTTATAGTGCACAACATGCCAGTTTATGATCACCGTTGATTTTCATATTTCCAATATCATTAACTGATATAATTTTATCATACAAAAATTAGTTGATAGAATGTCACGCAAGTTGGTAGGATGTAATTTAAAAAGGCAAGTAGATTGTATTTAGAAAAGTGTTGTAGAAACTTTAGTAGGATGTAATTAGTTAAAGTTAAACGCAATATTTCAACAGCAATAATCTCAGGAAAAAAAAATAACAAGGGTAATGTTTGTCAAAATTAGATGTATTTGTAGGACTCTTTTCCGATTCAAATGATTGGTCAGGATTCTCTACAACAAACAAAATGATATAGCGTCTCAATACAACTCAATAAGAATTAAGATGCAACTAATTTGCTATTCAGAAGACAATTTATAGTTAAAATACTACATACTTTTCTTTTTTATAACAATATATATATATCGTAATCCAAGGTTCGACTTTTCCACGATTATCTTCGATAATCTTCGATTATCCTCGATAATCTTCGATTATCCGTTTTGCCGGTAGTTATCGGCAAGACGGCCATGCCAGTATTTTTCCATGTTTTTTGTCGAAAATCGGCAAACATCTTGAAAAATAACAAAAATATGGTACTTTTCAAGAAATTTTGCACTTTTCGATGATTTTATTCGAGTATTTACATATGTGAGAGTGAGACTATATTTTATTTACCTATGTTTGAGTATGAAATGATTTTATTTTTGGCATTTTAATGTTTTATCAACATTATAAACTTAGTAAATATATTCTTAAAAATATTTTAGTGATTTTTCATCGATAATCCTCGATTAGTGTTGGTAACGATAATCTACAGTGTTTATTAGTTTTCCGTCGATTAATCGGCAAGCAAACGATAAATCCGTCGAAAACGGCAAGCAATTATCGGCAAATTCGGCAAGGTGAACCTTGTCGTAATCCATAGATTTTAATTCACATTTTAGGTTTCTTAAATTATCTTTATTTAGTTCTTATTTCTTTTTTTTTGTTCTTATTTTTTTTCTTATCGAGGCACTAATTTCAACGTAAAACTTTAAATGTCATGAATGTATCAAAATGTGGAAAGAGCGAATGAATCCTTTTGGATAATGTTTCATTGCCTTTGTATAAGAATGTGTCAAAGATGTTCAATAGTCCCTCTGTCAATATTAAATTTTTTTTTTTTTTTTTTATTCTTCACCTATATTATTATTTTAGTATTAATATAAAATCGATTCAATATAATTTATTTTATTAATTTTGAATTGACTATTCTATTCTTATATTGTTCGTCAATTCTTTTTGTAAATAATATTTAGTTGTAATTATTTTTTTAAATATTACAATATATATTAGTTATTTACTCATGTTTAACATTTGACGATAATATTACTTAGATATACTTATATTTAATGTAATTATTTCGATTATAACACAATTTACTTATTCAATATTTTTAAACTAAACGAGTGATTTTCTCGCCACCGCGCGGAGCGCGGTGCTATCCACTAGTATATATATATAAAAGGAGAATCTCAAGTAGATTACATGACTTCATGAGATTAAAGAGATTGTGAAATCCTATATTCTTAGATTTATCTTTTTTTTTTTCTTGAAAGATATACATATTTATTATTATTAGTAGGAGTTAAATGCAATTTATCAATAAGAGTTATCATCTTAATGTGAATATTTAATCACTAAGTGAATACATTTTATCTTTAAATATTTAACCACTAATTAGCTTCATGAGATTCAATAGATTGTGAAATCCTTTATTCTTAGATTTTTTCTTGAAAGATATACATATTTGTTAGCGGGAGTTAAATGTAATTCATTAATAAGAGTTATAATCTTAATGTGAATATTTAATCACTAAGTGAATACCTTTTATCTTTAAATATTTAACCACTAATTAAATGCCTTTTATCTAATGAATTAACTATTATGCAACATCAGTACGTAGTTAAATAACAAAATTCTACCATTCAAAAATGTAAATAAATTTTAAAAAAATCCATGTAGCATAGTGGTTTAAAACTCAATAGCTCTTTTCAACGATGTTTTTATTTACTCATTAATAAATATATAAAAACAGAACTTTAGAACTTTTTCACGTTCATGCAATGTGCAACTCTGATAATCTTTAATTAAAAATAATTATAAAAAGTAATCTGTATATATATAAACAAAATCTCGAAGGATGATGTGGCAAGGTGAAAAACAAGGATTACATATTTCTTATTTTACACAGTTATTTGATTCATTCAATTGCTAATAATAAAGCCCATAGAGGAAGGAACGCATTATAAATTTAGTGGTTCACAGCAAGATAGTTGCAGGCAACCCCTGCTCCGGTTTGCAAACTACGGCGTGTGATGCTCTGACTCACGATCTTCATTCTAAATCTGTCGTCTTCCCGCAACCACCAAGCCACCCGACCAACGACCTCCCACTGCGAATTCGGTATTTATGTTAAATCTTTCTCATCGATCCGGATATGTTCTAATAAGTTTATTTATAATTTTAGACTATTTGTTGTTTTAGCAATTCATATCTCAAGCTTTAACACTTCAGTGACTGCGTCAATATTCCGAGAAGCTCAGCGCTCTATTAGTTAATTTTTTGAGCGCCACCATATGTTGGACTTCCCGATCTTCGATGAATTAGGTTAATTTTTTGTGATCTTTTGTTGGACTGTCTATGTAAATGGTTTGAAAACTGTTATTTTATTATTTATAGTTTATTTATTCTTATATTGATTCTTGGTCTTTATTTTCGTGATGGATAGTTAGAATTGTGATTGAATTAGAGAGGTGTATTTGGAATATTTGCCTATATTTTATGAAGAGTTTGGACTATTATAGCATTTTTTTTAGGGAACTATTATAGCATTTGATGGAAAGCATTTGAAAGTTTTCTTCAAAAATATAATAAAGGATTATTCAAACATATACATGCTATGCTAAATAAGAGCTTCAGAAAAATCACATAGAGTTCTTTGCTATTATTCGATTACTATGTAAAGAATGTTTATTTATTATTAATATATATGTATATATAACTATTAATGTTTGTTGCAAGCCGGCAATTATGATCATCAATGATAATTAAAAAAATAACATTATGATCAATGTGAATCGTAATTAAAAAAATATTTATTCATCAATATGCAACTTATCTCCATTGTACATTTAACTATTTCATACAGAAAGATTAATAATTGGGTTAATTGCTGCACAACCTTTGGTCAATAGGGATTTCAGGTCCCCAACCTTTCAAAGTGTGGGCAAAAATACATAACGTTTGTTGAATGCAAAATCCGTTGGTCCTTCCGTTAGGGATGTTAAATTCTGCTGATGTGACATCGTTAAACTGCCAAATGGACTGTCAACTTGTATTATTAATTACATAACTTAATTAATAAGAAAAAATTAAATCATATTTTAATTATGATTCAAAAAACAAATTAATACTTTAAATTAAATAAATAATTTTTACTCTCCCTAAAAATCTAACAGACTATTCGTCGAACATGACTAAAATTTTGAAAAACGACGGATTATTAAACACGACTAAAATTTGCAAAGATTACATAACGACAGTTTATTAGAAACGACTAAAATTTTGGAAAAAGACCGATTATTAATTAAAAACAACTGTAATTTAAAAAACGACATAGTAAAGATGTGAATAATATTGAAGCACGAGTTTAAAAATAGGAACTACGCGTTAAATAAGTATTGCTCGTTAATTTAAAGTTTTAATTTATTTTTGAATCATAATTAAAATATGATTTAATTTATTCTTATTAATTAGGTTATGTAATTAATATTACAAGTTGGCAGTCCATTTGGCAGTTTAACAATGCCACATCAGCAGAATTTAACATCCCTAACGGAAGGACCAACGGATTTTACATTCAACAAATGTTGTGTATTTTTTCCCACACTTTGAAAGGTTGGGGACCTAAAACCCCTGTTGACCAAAGGTTGTGCATTATTGCCGCAATTAACCCTTAATAATTTTATTTGTGGGCATGTATTGTCATGTATAATATAAACTTATGTCTCATGTATAATACAAACTTATGCATTTTGTATTGGTTCGAACCCTACTACTTTATAAATGTCTCATGTATAATATAAAAACCTATTGTTGTTGGAGTCAGTTAATTATGCAAAATATTTCATATTACAAATGTAATATAAATTGGCGAAATCTCTCTATCATGTAAAAAGATATCTTAAATGGATAGGTGACACAACGAGATCTTGCTTTCTAATTTTTCAATTTTTTTGTAATTATATATATATATAATAAAGGTTTCTAGGGCATGGTTTTTAGGTATTGACATAGAACCTTATATCAGAGGGATTCTGATAGTTCGTAATTTCAATTTAACCATACAATTTGTTTCTAACCTCTAACGTGTTTTTCTGTATGAACATGCTTGTATACATGTCTTCTTCTGTTTTTGGGTACAGCATCAAATATTGTTGGTTTTAGTTATTCTAAGGAAATAATTTTTATAAATCAATTCCATAGGAATAAGAATGACAAGTATCATTACGTTTGACAATTTAATAACTCAACTGGCAAGCCATTTTTTTATAGATAACATATATATATATATATATATATATTAGAAAGTTTTTGAAGAATGATCGGCCAACTAATAAAAAAGCAACTACATTGGATTTCTCTTTTTTCATATCTTCAAATATATATTTTTTAACAATCCATTTTATTTAGTATTAAAATCTCCATCCGTTAGCATGTACGTTAGAGCTGCAGGAAAACGTCGCCAATCCTCACCACGACGCGTCGCGACGCTTGCTTGGGAATCGCGACTAGTCGCGATTTTGCGGCAAAAGTCGCGACTCTTGGATGGGGATCCGCGTGAAGCCCATCAACGGCTCACATTCAAGATCGGCGTCATTTTGTCTTTTTGTGGCATAAATAACACACTTTTTACCCGAATTTTATTACCCAACCACAATTATTACCCACTTTACTCGAATTTCAACCCTAAAATTTCAAATTTCAAATAACTTGAATATCTCGTCTTATCATATTTATTTATATGTTAATTAAATTTGTTAAAATTATTACAACTTTAAAAACTATTATTTATTAACATATGTTACAAATTATAAATTAACAATAAAAAACAAGATTATTATTATGTTACAAACCAAAAAATTATAACATACTTAAATATTAATTTTGAAAAAAATAACTTAGAGATAATAATTTTAAATAATTAACATACTTAAAGAATATTTTGAAATAATTAATAAAGTTTGATAATTAAATTCGGGTAAAAAGTACTAAAAATAAATATTTCAAGAAAACAGATACATTTGCCGCAAAAAAAGCCCAGAGAGTCGCGAGAAATCGCGACCCACCGCGACTGCACGAGTCGCGACGCGTCGCGACCGGAACAGTCGCGATTTTTGGCGATTCGGTCGCGACGTCGTGATCGCCCCAGCTCTAATGTACGTCTAATTCTAAAAACATATCAAATCGCAATACTAACATTTTCAAAAACTTAAAAAAAAATCTTAAATTCTAAAAAAAAATCTAAATTCTCGATCTTTCCTCAACATCTTTAGCATGTCACTTTTAGTTCGTCGTTATATGTATATTTATGAAATATGGATATAGATATAGATCAACTTTTTTCCTATATATATGCATATTATAGCTTAGCAAACATACTCTACCAATATCCAAAAGAAATTAACAATAGTAATGGAGGACCGTTCAACAAATTTCCAATTAATCTTTGGAAAAACTCATCAAATTTAAAATGAATAAGTTTTAATATACTTTTGATCATCGTTAATAAAATAATAATAAAATATTATTAAAATAAAGCAACAATTCAAATATTACTAAGATAAAGTAATTGGTAAATTTTGATGATATTCATTTATAAAAAATTTATTATTAAAATTATAATTAATATTTTATCGTCACCGCGCGAGGCACGGTGCATTTTCACTAGTATTATAATTAAATCATAAAACCCTTATACACAAATGAAAGCCTCAATAAATTTGTATGAACCTTTAAAGACGAAACGTAATCTAAATATCCTTAACACCTTAAACCCTTTCTTCATTTATTGTTTTAATATTTTTTTACCATATTTTGTGTGAAGTGTGAACAAAAAACTATCGGAGTATCGGCAATGGCATATTGACCATAATAATATTTGTAATTTAGTGTAAGGTCCATGCCAAAACAAAGAAGAAATTAGTCAATTATGTACAATTAAATAAATGAGATAAAGGCGACGTATGTTTTCAAAAGTTATTATTTTGATGTGGCATAAGCCTAAATCTTTTTGGGCGGTATATGTTTCCGAAGTCAAAAACTGTGTTTTAGTATGTTTTTATGTTTTGAAACAGTAATGATTTACCGTTGGTGGATATTTTAAATGTTAACAAGAAGTTTGGGAAGACTACAACACAACTAGTGATAACTTGAATACTTCATAACCTTTGGTGACAATTCATCTATTTAAATGTGTGTAGACTGATTTAATTATGAATTGATACTTTTGCCGCAATGTAAAATTAAGACTGAAAAAATAGGTTAAAAAAATAAGTTTGGTGTGAACCTCTCAAGTGTTTGACATGTGTCCACTATCGGTAAATCGCTAACATTTCAAAAATTGTAAACATACGAAAAACACTTTTTTTTTTACTTAGTAAACATACGCCTCTAAAAAAAATTGAGTTATGCCGCGTCAAAATAATAGCTTTTGAAAACGTATACTGTTGGATCCCAATTCACGGATCTGCAAAGAACACGAATAACACCAAAAGAAATCGAACAGAAAAATAAAGGACACAAACTTTTGGGAGAAGAAATTCTCTTGATTAATAATCGAAGGCAATACAAGAAGATAAACTCAAAATTCTAATGGACTCTCTACACTTTACAAAGTGTACATGCTAGGTATATTTATAGCCTCACATAGGCGAAACCCTAGCTACCCAAATCGCACAAAATCAGGAAACTACCCTAAATAATCTCGCCGAATCTTTGACTTGATTTGCTTGCTCCTCAAGTTACGCGTCTTCCTTTCTGGGTAGAGTTTCCTTTTCCTGCCCGGACAGCTTCTCTGTCCCCGAGCTGGCCTGCTCGTCTGCCTCTGGCCGGGCTTGCCTTCTATCCGGATGTTCTGCTCGTGTTCACCCGAGCTGGGCTGAACAGCTGTCCGTCTTCTGTTCTGGTCGGTACCCGGGCTGACTCCTCGCAAGTGTTTCTGCCCGTCCTGGGTTCTGGTCGTCATCCGGACTAAGTCAAGCTTAAGCTCACATTCTCCCCCGTAAGCTTGACTTTCTTCTACAATCTTCACTCCGAGCAGCTCTCTCATCTCCTCGAACTTGACTCTCCCTAGAGCCTTGGTAAGGATGTCTGCTCGTTGCTCCCTCGTGTTGACGAACTCCACGATGATCTCTCGCTTCTCCACACACTCACGAATGTAGTGAAATTTCGTGTCAATGTGTTTGCTCCGTCCATGGAACACTGGATTCTTCATCAACGCAATTGCAGACTTGTTGTCCACGTAGAGAGTAGCTGGTCTCTGCTCGGATCCGGTCACTTCACTAAGTAGCCCCTTCAACCACATAGCTTGACATGCTGCTGCGGTTGCCGCCATGAACTCTGCTTCGCATGAGGATAGAGCTACTGTCTGCTGCTTTTGAGACTGCCAGGTGATCAGGTTTCCGTTGAGGTAGAACGCCATCCCTCCGGTACTCTTCCTGTCATCGATATCACCGGCCAGATCACTGTCCGTAAAGCCGACTAGTACTTCTGCTCCACTTCCTCGGTTGTACTGGATCCCGTAGTCCGTCGTGCCCTTCACGTAACGCAAGATGTGCTTCACCGCCTGCTGGTGTGCACTCGTGGGCTTCTCCATGTATCGACTGACTATCCCGACTGCGTGTGAAATGTCTGGTCGGGTGTGGGTGAGGTACCTTAGGCACCCGATCACGCGTCTGTACTCCGTGGGATCCACTCTTCTCCCTTCAGCATCCTTCCCGAGCTGCAGCTTCGCCTCCATAGGGTACTTGCTCGAGTTACAGTCCGCCATCTCGAACTGTTTAAGGATCTTCTTCGCGTAGGCCGACTGCTTCAGCGTAATGCAGTCCTTCTTCTGTTCCACCTCGAGACCAAGGTAGTACGAAAGTAATCCGAGGTCACTCATCTCGAATTCGGCCATCATCTGCTGCTTGAACCCATCTACGCCTCCTGCGCTGGATCCTGTGACGATCAGGTCGTCCACATACACTCCCACGATCAGAGTTTCCTGCCCGGAACTCCTGGTGTAGACTGCCTGCTCGCTCAAGCACTTTGTGAATCCAAGATTCTTCAAGCTCTTGTCAAGGCGGATGTTCCACGCTCTTAGTGCTTGTTTTAACCCGTATAAGGCCTTGGATAGCTTGTACACCTTCTGCTCCTTGCCCGTGACGCCGAACCCCTCTGGTTGTTTGACGTACACTTCTTCTTCGAGGTCACCGTTTAGGAATGCCGATTTGACATCCAGATGGTGAATTTCCCAACCTCGATGCGCTGCTAGGGCTAGGATGAGTCTGATCGTGTCCAGTCTAGCTACTGGAGCAAAGACTTCCTCAAAGTCTATGCCTTTCTTCTGCACGTAGCCTTTAGCTACCAGCCTTGCCTTGTGCTTAAGGACATTCCCCTCAGTGTCCTTCTTCAGCTTATACACCCACTTCAGGCCGATGGGCTTGTGACCTTTTGGAAGGTCGGTTAGCTCCCATGTTCTGTTCTTCTCAATGGACTCCATCTCCTTCTTCATTGCTTCCTGCCACTCCTGCTCGGCTGCTGCCTCCTGGAAGCTGGCTGGTTCTTCTGCACACAACAAAGAAAGTTCCTCCAGGCTCATCTCCACTTCTTGAGTCTGATCGTAGACGTCTGCTAGAGGTCGGAATCCTCTTGGGCCGTCTTTTATGGAGGAATCTCCCGAGCTGGACGGGCTTGTCCTGCTCGGACTTGGTGTCCTGGGTGTATCCGGGCTGCTCTCTCCCGGGCTGGGTTCCCTCGTTTCTGGCAAGACTGTTCCCGAGCTGGGTGTTCCGGGCTGATCCTGCTCGGCAACATCCTGGTCGTCTTCGACAATGAACTCCACTGAGTTCTGCTCGGGTTCTCCATTCTCGTCGCGCCAATCCCACTTCATCTCCTCTTCGAACACAGCATCTCTGCTCACTTGGAGTCTGCCGCGTCGTGGATCGTAGAGTCTGTGTGCATTGCTTCCTTCTTCAACGCCAAGGTACACCATCTTCTGACTCCGGTCGTCCAGCTTCTTGAGATGTGGTCCCGCAATCTTCACATGTGCGGTGCATCCGAACACTTTCAAATGTTCTAAGTGGGGTTTCTTCCCTTTCCACGCCTGGTAGGGGGTACGCTCTCCTAGCGCTTTGGTCGGCAAACGATTGAGCAGGTAGACTGCATGTCTTACTGCTTCTGCCCAAAACCGGGCTGGATCTTGCTTGCTTTTGAGCAAGCTCCTGGCTGTGTTCATCACAGTCCGGTTTCGTCTTTCCACCACGCCATTCTGTTGGGGTGTGTGGGGTGCGGACAGGTGACGCTGAATTCCTTCCTGGTCGCAGAACTCTCCGAACTGCTGGGAAGTGAATTCTCTTCCTCGGTCTGTACGCAAGACCTTTAACCTGTGCACCGAGCCATTCTCCACGATCTTCTTGAACTTCTTGAAGACCTCAAAGGCTCCACTTTTCTCCTTAAGCATATAAACCCACATCCAGCGACTGTAATCATCAACAAGTAAAAGAAAGTACTTGTTACCTGCCAAAGTTGCTGGGGTGACTGGACCACATAGATCTGCATGCACCAACTGTAAGGGTCTCTCTGCTCGGAATTTGGCCTTGATCGGAAATGGTATCCTCGCCTGCTTCGCGATCATGCAGCACTCACATAGCTGGTCGGGGTGTTCTATCTTGGGAACCCCGAAGGCCATCTTCTTCTCGCCCATCATCTTGAGCGCATGAAAATTCACGTGTCCGAGCCGTGCGTGCCATAGCCAAGCCGGGTCTGCCAACGATGCCATAAGACAGACGGGCTGGCATGTCTTCAGGAGAATCTTGTAGAGTCTGTTGGGTGTTCGCTCCACCTTCATCAACAGCTCTCCTTCCTTGGTCCACATCTTCAGGTAGGACCCTTGCAGCAACACCGTGTTCCCGATCTCAGTCATCTGTCCTAGACTGATGATGTTGCTTTTCAACTTCGGGATGAAATACACCTGGGTCATCAGACGCTGGTCGCCATTCTTGCACTCGAACAGGATCGACCCTCTGCCTCTGATCTCTACGACTGATCCGTCGCCGAATTTCACGCTGCCCGTGATCTTCTCATCGAGCTCTTCAAACTTAGCTCGGTCCCCAGTCATGTGGTTGCTAGCTCCGTTGTCTAGATACCATACGTCGGTACTGACTCTTTTCTCGTCATGTGTGAGGAGGTTTGCAAAAACCTTGTCCTCGATGAGGAAGACCTGCTCGCTGGTCTCCTCCGGGTATCTCTGCTCGGCCTCTGGGCTGATCGGCACACTGATCAGTTTTGCCCGGGCCTTAGCTACGCCTTCGCCAATCTGCTCGTCCAGGTGCGTTTCCTGCTCGGCAAACAACAATGCCGGCTGGTCGTCTGGGAATCTTGCTAGATTCGCCTCTTCGCCCTGGTTCCTGCTCCGGCACTCAGATGCAAAGTGCCCAAGCTTCTGACAATTGTAGCACTTCACTGTGATCTTGTCTCTCCTGGTCGTGCCTTCCTGACGGGTAGATCCACTGCCGCGACCACGCATGTCCCGACCTCGACCTCGTCCACGACCCTGTCCGCGTCCTCGGACTTCTCCACCGAAGTTGTTCCGTCCTGAGGATCTTGTAGAAAACTCGACTCCCCCGGTTTTCCGCTGTCTGGCCGTCCATTCTTCATGCGTGAGCAGGAGGTTCTTGTCCTCTTCTCTGTCCCCGTAACCCCGGAGTCTCTCCTCGTGGGCTTTTAGGCGACCAACAACCTCCTCGACCGACATGGTCTTGAGATCGCCGAACTGCTCTATCGATGTCACGATCTGCATGTACCTGTGAGGCACTGCTCGGAGGAATTTCTTAACGACGGTGGTCTCCTCCACCTTGTCTCCCAGCGAGCGTATGCCGGTCACAATGGACGTGAGCCGCATAGCGAAATCATCAATTGATTCGCTCTCCCTCATCCTCATGACCTCTAACTCACTCTTCAAGGTCTGGACCTTTGCCTCCTTGACGCGATCTGCGCCCATGTGCATGGTCTGAAGAGTTTTCCATTGCTTCCTTCGCGGAATCTTTCTCGGCAAGCATGAGAAGAACTTCTTCCGGAACTGCTTGGTAGATAGCGGCTAGAGCCATTCTTTCCTTGCGCCCTTCGACACCGCCGTTCTCTACGGCCTCCCATACTCCCTGCGCCTGCAGATTCACCCTCATCTTCAACGCCCACACGGCGTAATTGCTCTTCGTGAGCATGGGGTAATGGAGTGTAACTGTGCCTTCTCTGGTGTCTGGTTTCGGCGCGACCAAAGCTCTTTCCATCGGTGACTCTGATGATGAAGACATGTTCTTCGATTGAAGCTCTGATACCACTTGTTGGATCCCAATTCACGGATCTGCAAAGAACACGAATAACACCAAAAGAAATCGAACAGAAAAATAAAGGACACAAACTTTTGGGAGAAGAAATTCTCTTGATTAATAATCGAAGGCAATACAAGAAGATAAATTCAAAATTCTAATGGACTCTCTACACTTTACAAAGTGTACATGCTAGGTATATTTATAGCCTCACATAGGCGAAACCCTAGCTACCCAAATCGCACAAAATCAGGAAACTACCCTAAATAATCTCGCCGAATCTTTGACTTGATTTGCTTGCTCCTCAAGTTACGCGTCTTCCTTTCTGGGTAGAGTTTCCTTTTCCTGCCCGGACAGCTTCTCTGTCCCCGAGCTGGCCTGCTCGTCTGCCTCTGGCCGGGCTTGCCTTCTATCCGGATGTTCTGCTCGTGTTCACCCGAGCTGGGCTGAACAGCTGTCCGTCTTCTGTTCTGGTCGGTACCCGGGCTGACTCCTCGCAAGTGTTTCTGCCCGTCCTGGGTTCTGGTCGTCATCCGGACTAAGTCAAGCTTAAGCTCACATATACTGCCTTTATCTCTTCATTAATTAGGGTTGATTGAATGTGACAAAATTACTCGTATATTGTTAAAAATATGACTTATGTTCCTATTTTTTTTATTTTTTTTTGGGCGGTGAAATATACAATATACAAAAACTGTCCTATCGTACTACACGGGGTCCAATCACAGAGCACCAAGTGTCACTTAACGGACATGCTTTAACGGAATATAAATGGGTACCTACGCGGCTACGCCAGGACAGTTTTTGTACAATATTGTATACTTCTACTGCCAAAAAAAAAGGTCAGAAGTAAGATTTTTAACAATATATAAGTACTTTTGCCACACTTAACCCCATTGTGAAGATGTAAAAGCCCTTCTGCTCACCTTTGCTTTGATGTTTAACGAATAAAAGTTAAAGTCAAAGATTAAAGAATGATCTGAAGTGAGCATCATCAATGACGTCACCATTGCACTACAATGTCAAACATCATCAAGGACCCTCCAAATCCACGCCGTTGAATAAAGTCAATAAACCTCATAAATGTATGTATGCGACTATCGGCTTTTTTACTTATTATTAAGTGCTTTTATTTTTTAATAAATATTTATGTTTTTTAAGTTATGATATTAAGAATAATTAGAAAAAAGTTTTATTTTGTATAGGTAAATTTTAAAATATATAATTGATATTTTTTTAAAAGATACTTTTGTTTTTGTTTCTGTCTTCTCTGTCTTCAGTGGCGGAACCAGGATTCGGAGACCGGGGGGGTTCAATTTTTTTTTTCCCATTAAATTTAATTTTAGGGGTGGTTTATGCAAATAAGTTTATAGTATTTTGGTCCTATTAGTGCAATTTTCAAAACTTTGGGGGTGGTTTCAACCACACCAGCCCATAACATACGTCCGCCACTGTCTGTCTTCATAAATACTCCAGTATCCTTTTTTTTTTCTATTGCTAACAAACAATAATATCCACTTATTATATATTAAAGAGTATAAATATACAATCATTCACTCATATACTCTTGATATCATTCATTATGTAACATTTTTGCTTCATAAATATACACACACACACACTAAGAGTCATTTTATCACGTTTTTGTACTTCAATAACTCATATTTAGAGGCATCTACAATTACAAAGACAAAATGATAATAAAATTTATTTATGGAGTTTTAACACCAAAAAACTTTTAATTCTTCACAACCCTAACTAATACTTATACCGGATACTATTCGTTTAATATTTTATTAATAGTATTTATTGAATAAATTTTATTCATCTATAGTTGTTGGAGTCTATATGTGGAAATATCATCAAAATAGTTTGGTGTCAGTGGCCAGGAAGGAGAAGGTAGACTAAAGATAGTGTAGAGAATTCCCAATTTTCCGGTTTTGATTTTACCAATTTTCGGGCGCATATCATATAGTTTGGTTGTTTTCTGTTATTGGTAAAACTGTTGAGAATGATACAACTCCTTTTAAAATTAGAGCTCAACACAATTAGTCTCTAATAATGACGAATTCGCAACTCCTTGAGTATGACTGTGTTGTATTTCATCTTGATTAAATAGGGTGAAGCTCTAAGAATTCATTTCATTACATACCCAATAAAATCTGATTTTTTTTTTTTAAAAAAAAAAATTCTTCATTAGCACAAAGGCATTTGTGGTTTTCCTTCCCACTATAAATACTCATAGTAAAGGCCGAAACCACTTATTTAGACAAAACCCATCAAAGATTTTAAACAAAAAAAAAATAGATGAAGGCCCATGGCCCAACAAAAAAAGTCAAAACAGGCCCATTTGGAGCTTGCAAAGCAATATTAAGAACTTGTCGTGTGGTCATGAAGGCAAAGAGAGGGGATGTCTAATTTAGCCTGACACATGCAACATGTGACGACCATTATGCCATGTGTGACACGTCTAGTTTAACGGGCAAAACGACGAGAATTCCGTTTCATATATATAGCGAAAACAATCTTCTCTCGAAGTGAATCAAATGCAAAAGAGTGAGATTGTCGTCGAAGCAAGGCTACACTTTTATAGTTTTTTATTTTTCTTTCTAACTTGTCTCGTGTTTTCTCATACGAGCTTCAATGTTGAGCGTTGTCGTCACTCAGTATCGGACCAAATCATGTATAATAGATTCAAGAAGGGAAGGCCCCCATAAAAGACACTCCAAAAGACCCATTTTGGAGCTTAAAAATCATATGAAAATATTGTGTTATGGTGGTAATGAAGGGAAAAGCATGGGTTGTCTCACTTAGACGACACATGCAACATGTAACGACCAATATGCCATATGTGACATGTCTACATTCATGGCCAAATCCTTAAAGACTCTCTATTCCACCTACTTGGCTGACTTTCAATATATCAATATCTTTCACTAAAGTCTTTGACATAAATTGACTACTTCAAGATAACCAAAATTAATGTATTAATAAATAATTAGCTCTTAATAGTTATAACCTATGGCCATAGGTTTTGGTTGCTACATGTCCTGATTAAAATTATAGGTGCGAAATAGGCAGAAAAGAATAGTTGATAGTTTGTCTATTATTTGTCAAACATAAATGAATTTGTCTTTATTCTCAAAGGAAAAATAAAAGAAAGTGGCAAGTATATATTTTGTATTTATGTCCCCTCATTTTATTTTTTGATCCCTTTTATAAAATAATATATCGTCTTTTACTACTTAAAATAATTTTTTTTTTTCAAATTACATGTAGCAAATAATTTATTTGAGAGTAATTTCTAGTTTTACTATTTTTTCTGAATTTACAGACTTTTATTTTTAAAAAATTCAAAAAAAAAATCACTTTTTTTTTTACTTCTTTTGAAAATTTAAGACAAAACTTGAAAATGAGGGCTCATTTTGGTCCCAAATTTCGAAGCTGTTATTATAAAACATAGAAAATTATTTTAGTATAATTGAGGATCATTTTATCTAAGTTCCCAACTTCCTTTATTCATATTTTATATCCAATTTTGATTTTTAAATAATTTATGATTTTCAAGATTACAAACAAGACGACGAGATGTCGAGTTTGTTTGCATGCTCTCATATAGCCAAGTGTCTAATTGGAATGCATTATTTTATTTTTTTAGGAAAAAGAATGCATTAATTGTTTTCAATAAAGCTACAAATATGTCGTCGATGATCATAATTGCTAGACTACAAAGAATAGTCACTGTC
The DNA here is from genome assembly GCA_954871525.1 of Parietaria judaica. Lineage (NCBI taxonomy): Eukaryota > Viridiplantae > Streptophyta > Magnoliopsida > Rosales > Urticaceae > Parietaria > Parietaria judaica. Next base: position 15,711,683 of record OX940864.1, read on the forward strand.
ATGTCATCTTCCTAATATATATATATATATATATATATATATATATATATATATATATATATATATATATATCTTTGTGAAATCTTATTATTATAACTTTGTTTTCATCATGTGTAATTTATAATTATATTATAAAATTTGTGAAAGCAACAGATCTCATTATCCATGTCCCATGAGATTAGATCTCATATCACAACGTAATCGGGTGCAAAATGATTTTATTAATATGTCAACGTTAATGATAAAAAAAAGAAAGTATAGATTAGTATTATCTACCAAATTTAATTAAAAAATAAAGTTAAGATAATGCTATTTAGTCTTAAGGTTTTAGAGTATTGAAGTGGTTATCGCTCGACAGTCCAATTTTAAAAAGCATTTAACAAGGTGTTAGATTTTTAAAGACACTGTAGAGTTAATGACTGGTTTATGAACCTTGATGCCATATGATAGATATTAATTCTGTTTTTATGTATTAAATTTTATATAAAAAAAATCTACAGCCAAAAATTCAATTATGAAAATAATTTTTTATATATATATTTTTACAGGAATTTAACGATAAGAGAATATAGAATACGAGATTTTTATTGATTAAGAGAATGATCAGTCTTCAATTACAAAAGGTCTCATAAATAAATTAAACACAAAAAATGACTAATAATATAAATATGTAACTATTGATTGAAAGACTTATAATGGGTAATGTTAACAAGATAAAATATTATTGATTAATTGCTATTGAAAAATTAAAACAAAATTTATATATTTGAGAGTTTCAAAATGAAATTTTATCACGAAAAAAACTATATCAATGTCGATGGCAAGACCCAACTTCCGATTTTATTTTATTTTTTTTGCCAAGCTCTTTTTTTGAAACCGGAATTCTCAAAATAGACAACGGAATGTCATAAGCTACTTTGATGTCATAAAATAAGTGAGTCGCTTTCTCTTTTCCCTTTTATTGGTCAACTCAAAGGATGTGAATTGGTAATGAGGCAAGCAAAGTGTCCCTAATCTCCTTTATATTAGGGAATTGATGTTCCAAAATCAAATCATAGTATTCAAATCAACACACTTTTCTTCTCTTTTCCACTTTTTTGGATGCTAATTTGCTACTACACCCAATTAAAGTGCCCGAAATGTAGATCCCAAAAATATAATGAAAATAAGCAACAAAAAAAAAAAACACAAACCCCAACATTTCAAAAGTTAAAGTGTAATTAATCCTGCCTCGGATATGAAGAACTAGCTTTTGTAAATTGTAATACAAAGTATTTAATTATTTATGTATTTATTTATTTATTTATTTTATTTAATGTATAGTCAGATTCTATCTCCATTATTTAATATCTAAACTTGGTGTACAACAAGGGCCAAGACAAATACCAACCATCCCTTTCTAGGAAAAAGTGGAAGTTTCTACTTGGGATACCAATATCTACCATGTGAAAGAGATTTCTCTCCATTTCTTTTTCATTATTTTCATTATTTAATCTAATATCCAAGTATGTTGATCACACTCATTTGTACACACATACATGTATGATGTATTCTTTGTATTTAAGTGTCTCTATTATGGCCAATTTCCTTCATACTATATTAATAATATTGTAATTTCCAACAATAAGAATAATAGAGGAATCCAAGGAGAGCCCATGATTTAGATTTCAATATTGAAATTAAAATCGTCTTCAATATGACTTGGGATAATTTGGTAGATGGTAATTTTTGGGGTGGAGATTGATGGGCTCGATAGTATTTTATTTTATTTAGTTTGGTGAATGTTTTACCAAATACTAATGCTATCTTGTTAATTTGATTGATTCACATTCATTAACATCCAAAACTATAGTTTGTTTGTCTCATCTAAACGGCTTTATTGAGTTTGGAATTCCTTGATGTTTGTGTAATAGGTTACATGAAATTCTAGCATTAGGACTAGGTTTCTATCTTATAATTTATAATTATATATAAATTTCTACATGTCAATTGTCATCGGATTTTCTCCGGCTCCTCCTCGATTATGATTTAATTCAAAATCCATAATTTTAGTTCTCATTGCTTTTCTAATCTATTGCGTCCTCCGAGTTTGCAATATCGAATTGACGGTTGCTCTTACAAGTCAGCACGAGTTTTTTCACCGTATTTTTTGTCGCTTTTATAAAAATTTATCAGAAATTCATGATCTTAAGATTACTCCAAGTCAAAATTGCTTAGACTTTCTTTGACTGGACTGCTGAAGAAGAAGAAAAAAAATTGAATCTTATTGACATAAGTGAAAGGGTTTATGCCCTAAAATCGAGTTTGGACCCATACAGAACCACAATAATTAACATGATTAAAATACTTTAAGGGCTTAATTAGTAAACCCCAATTAAGGAAAACCCTAAGTCTATAAATATGGGGTGTATGGTTAAACCTCATTAAGCTAAGCAACCTGATTCGAGACTCTCCCTCTCTCTCTAGCCGTGACACTTTAACTCCCCCCCCCCCCCCCCCTCTCTCTCTCTCTCTCTCAAGTTGTGCCCTCCACACCCCCTCGGGATTCACACGTTTTCTAGTCTCCACGGTGGAGACTCCATTTCTCCGTCATATCTCCGGCAATAATCCGGCCTCCGACGTAGAGACGATTGTAGGCGCTCTCTTCGTGAGGTGGACACCGATAGAGGCTTCACTCAGTGATTGAAGCTTCGTGCTCGAAGATCGACGATGAAGAACTCCGGGAAAAATGTCAAGCACGCTACAAGAGGTATATTTAATTCCATGCTATGTGGTTCATCGATTTTAGTATTTAGAATTCAATTAATGTTTCAACCGTTAATTGGTCCGAGAAATCGGAAAATTTCCTACAATAAGTAGTATCAATCAATTCTCTTGCCCTCTCGGCTCAAAGCATTGATAACCATCACATTTATTTTTCTTACATTAAGATAAAACTTGAGACCGTCAAAACTCAGTCGGATATTTTATATTAAATTTAGTTAATTAACATAAAAATAACAAAAGTACTATGAAATACCTAAAACTCTTGAGTCGGAAGTCCATCTTTATAGAATTAACTAGCTGGTATAACATTTGTATTAAGTAGTCCGCCTACGCACGTGACATGGGTCCACATGGCACGTGCTTAGGTAGACCCATGTAACGCATTTAACTAGTGAATGAAAACTAATAAAACAATAACTCGAATACTTTTAGTTTTCTCACTACAGAAATTATACATAAAAATGTATTTATAGCAAAATCAATAAAATAAATACTTTCGATTTCGAACACTAATTTTTCCGTTATTTGTTGTGTGTCAATTTTTTGAATGAAGAAACTATGTGATAACGAGGAGATAAGAACGCGAGGACAGGACACTTGGTCACAAAAAATGGACCCTAGTTATTTATTTATCTATACATGATTATGGTTGAAAAGAAATGAGATTTGAACCAAGTTTGCTTGGCCAAGTGGTGACTCCACCACTGCTCTATTCAAGAGGTCATGAGTTCAAACCCTCATGGGACTCAAAATGAGTGTCCCCTTTACATTATTGTAAACTTGGCCAATAGTGCCACCTATTCTTACACTGAATATATCTAACTCATGCGAGAGTGCATTGTAACCTTGGTCAATAGTGCCACCCCATTCAAAAAAAAAAGAAAAAAAAGAAATGAGATTTGAAATTTGATATTGAATTTGAGTGAGAGACATATAGGGTGAGAAGAAGCCAGATTAGGTCAGAGACTAGTTTTGTTCATTTGCTTGCTGGAGAGTCTGCATATTTTTGCAATTATTGATTCAGACAACTTTTTTTCTACATATCTCAAGGCGTGGCTCTCAAAATTTGTTGCCCTCCTCCAAGTTTGAAATATTAATAATATTATGGAAAGTAATTGTCAGAAAAATAATATATAAAAATATATTTACCTTTGCTTGAGATAAGATTAAGAACAGTTCATATGGACTACAGCTATGTCAACTGTCAATACTATATTATATATTAAGCTCGTGAATTGAAAGTGTCAAATTGTTTTGATTTTAACATGAGGGTTAATTAGATTTGCTTTGTATAATTATTGTAATGTAATCATTTTGAAGGTTTAATTTATGGAAGCCTTTTCTTGCTCTAAAAAATAAAATAAAATTGCTTCTAAATATTGTATTGTGTCAAAATTTTGTGTTCGATATATATATTTTACACAGTTATTATCTTATGATTGACTATGTATGCTAAATCAATACGAGGATATTTTTTTAGAGCTATGCATGGTAACAAATTAGTAAACAGTGATCTATTAAAGTAATTTGGGATAGTAGATTTGTAAGTCCGTTTCTTTGAACTTTGAATAATAAACCAAGACGAAAAAAGACATATGCGGAAATATAAATATAGACACACGTTTTGTTAGTGCAGTTCGTGATACTCGATGTGGCTAATCTATTTTCACGGGGAATATTAATCCACATTACACGATCTATAGGATAGTTTCACAACGATAAGCAATTGATTAAACACATATATTTCTCTAAATGCAACAACTTGAATGACTACTTGCATCCTCTGTATTACCGCGGTTGCTGGATAATCGACTACAACACCGAACACATTCTTTTTCCCAAGGCAACAGACGTCGATTATAGTAGCAAGATCCATTTGCAGATCAAACTTACCACAAACTCCTTCCGTTTTTTCTTTGCAAAGAGCATCAATTTCCTCTTCCTAAAGATTTGATAATTGTTAGTCCTCTTGTAGATCGATCTTAACACGAATCCTTTTATAATTCATTCACACAGGACACCGACCACCTCCTCTCGAGGATTTTAACTTCACTAAAAAGCTTGTGAATTAGTCATACACCAACCAACAATTATATATATATATATGGATCTAAACATTTGAAATATATTAGAAAGCTTAATAATTTTGTGACTAGTTAGTGATGTTAACAAATGCCTAGAGACTATGTTAGTATCAATAAAGCAATTGCTCAAATTTATAGATGAAATTAACGTTGCATATGATCTTTTTTCTTGACATCTAATCCTATACTTTAGCATTAACACGGCTTTAAGCACATGGAGCTGCTCTCATTAAAAAAGAAAAACAAATCGACACACACATTTATATAGTTTTTAAATTGCAAATAAACAAATTACTTTTTTTTTTTCCAGTACTCATTAATTTATGGATAGTACTCATTTGGTCCAACTTGGCATATTTTTTTTTTTATTTCACAAAAAAGACAATTAAATTAATTTGTTGTTTAATGTCTTTGAAAGAGCATACCAAAAGAAAATAGACCATATATAGATAGGTGAGCTAACTATTAAAATTTAGATTGTGACTTAAACCACCACCAATGAGGTATTTATTTTTATTTATATTGTTTAGGAATTGCTCAATAATGAATATAGCTACGGGTATTTTCTATTTGAATAAGATATTTCTAGATAAGGATAAAATTATGAGACCTTTGCAACAAATTGACGAGGAAATACAAATCTTGTAAATTAAATCGTTTCCACGTTGCATGATATCAAGGGGTTTTCGTTTATTCCCCTTAGACCAACTCCATCCGAACTCTCCATTTCATATTTCATTTTGGAGTAAACGTCACATCAACCACTACCTTATCTCCATCCGAATTCCATTTTTAACACCAAATAAAATATTCTTTTTATATTCATGTTTCTCAAATTAATGTCATTTTTATTACTTGATGTCTTTTTAGTGTTTTTTTTTTAATTTCGGTATTGTTGTGATGTCATTGTGCTTCGGTATTATTAATGTCATTTTAAATTTTTACAAAGTGCAAATATGATTTTTACAAAGTGCAAAGTGGAGTTCCTCATAAAATAGTAAAGAATTTTAAAGAACATAACACTTTGTGTAAATATCAAACTTTAAAAGGATTACATTGTAAATAAATAAATAAAATGCGTTTGTCTACGGTGCATACCCATTTGGGTGAATACACTATTCAAATAAGACAAAAAACACCATTTTAGTGTCTTGTTTGGAGGTCGTGTGGAGTGAATTTGAACTCCACTTTGGGTTTTTGGAGGTCGAGTGGAGAAGTTCGTATAACCGATTATACATTTATGTCGCCAATAAATAGTATCGTATAGCTCTTATTTTTTTAAGAATTTTTTTATATCACAAGACACAATACCAAATGAATGTTATTTGCTCTATTTGAAATTTGAATTGATTCGGTCCATTTTTTTTAAACTACGAGTAATTAAAATGAATTCAAGACTATTCAATAATAAATAAATGGGTATTTGTGATAAAAATAAATAAATGTTGAAAAAATATGACTTACATTATCAATTTTTTTTTCACAAATTTATAACGATATAATTTTTTTTAGCATATTAACTCTTTATTCGAAAGTTCACGTGGCAACACATAATTTGTCCACATTTGCACAATTTTTCATCACGTATGATTTACAAGAATAATGAACACCAAATTTTTAAAAACTTGAGACAGAATTTTATGTGGGTGCATAGTATCCTACATGACTATCGTGTCAAAATAACAACATTCATTATAAATCATAATACCTTAAAGCTTATTAAATAAAGACAAAAATATAAAATTAGATGCGTACAATAATTTCGTAAAAATATTTTTCAAGAGCTAGATAGATTATAATTTGAAGAACACACAAATATATATATATATATATATATATATATGTATATATGTATAAAAGAAGTTGCTAGAGATTTGTATTATCTTAGACGTTGCAATGAATATACGAGGCATCAATAAGAATTAAAAAGAATCATTTATTATTTCAATGTGTCATTCCAGTAGAAGCTTGCTCATGCATCATAGTGGATAAATATGTTCTTTAATTTGGAAAGGATTAACACTTGATTATTAGTAGTTAGTAGGCCATCATAATTAGTTGTGGAAAGCACTAATTCAAGCCAACCATATGGATTTTTTAATTACTTAATTGGTCGTGTCATGCACTGTTTTTGTGTTAATGTTATTTATTTTTATTCTTTTGGCTCTCACACGACATGTCTTATTTAAACACATGTATTGTATAATATCATACATCACTGATGAGACTAGCTTATTTAAAATGAGTACTATTTAGTACTATAATTTAGTACTATAATTTCTTATTTAGTATTATTTAGTACTATAATTTCTTATTATACACTGTCTTTGAAATGAGTAAGAAAGTATTTAATGCCAATTGTTAGTAAATCCTTCAATATGTATTGTTTAATATGTTGTGATTCATCTCTAAAAAATAATCTTTCAATTGTTGAATTTTGCGTGAATTCGGAATTGGAATTTATGGCATGCTTAAAAATAAAATGAATCCGGATCACAAATTTAAATTTTAGATTTGATTTTTTTTAAAAGAATTTTTGCAATATTTGTTGGGTTTTACGTTGACTTATCTCGATCTCGGGGTGCGAAATAACCTGAGAAGTCATCGAAAATAAGATCTAGACTATATACGAATATTAAGATAAAGATTCGAGTCGTTACCGAAAATTGGTACTTTTGCCAACAGTACCAATTAATGCCGATTTCTGAGTTGTGGCGTGCTCGGGATTCGGATCTCAGCTTCACACATGCAAAGCCTCTAGCTCATCCACCACGTCACTGCGGGAACGTCTCTAAGTCCGGAAACCCTCCTCGATGAATAGCTAGGTTAATCTCGGGGATTGAATGACAAACCGACGAGAGCACGGGAGATACAGAATTCGGCCTCTAGGGTTTCTAGAGAGGAGGTCGAATTCTCAGGTGTTTTTCTAGGGTTGGATTCGAAATTATGATGACTATGTGGCTTATATAGCCCACAAGGTATAATGACCTAATGGGCTTTTGGGCCCAGTGACATGGTTAAAGCCCATTAGGTCATAATTAATTACTCTTAATTAATTACCGTGATCACCATAGTTACCGTACTAATTTATTGTGGTCGGGTCGGACCTAAAAAGTCCAACAGACTCAAATCCCGGTTTCGGGCATTTCCTACCATATTATTAAAAAAGTACAAAAATTTAACTAATTTCTTTCTCTTAGATGTATAGTCCAAGGTTTAAAATACCGCTTGCCGATTTCGTTTCGCATTTTCTGTTTTACGGATATATCGCTTGCCGATGGGTATGTCGATGGGCAAATTGGAAAAAAAAGGCATGCCGCATATACCGCACTTTTCGCATGGGCATACTGCATGCCGATGGGGTTTTCGATGGATATTTTGTAAAAAATATTTGAGTATTTAAGCAACATATTTATATAGGTTCAAAACAACATATTTAATAAATACAAGACATAATTGTATACAACAAAACACATTTGTAACTTAAATATGTAGGTGAAATGTATAATATTAAGTCACTTTATTAGTTTAAGTGTATAATATTAAGTCAAATTATTATGTGAAGTGAATATGTATGTTAATTAAGTGAATATGCATGTTAATTGTATATGTATGTTAACAAATTTAATATTAGTTGAAGTGTATAATATTAAATGAATATGTATATTAAGTGTATATGTATGTGTTGGACATATGTGTCCTTAAACAAGATATTTTATCCATTTGTAAAAGATTATGACAAGTCGTTGAATAAAGATGATGCTTATTATGATAATCTTATTATAGTTTCTGGTAGAGTAAAATAGAATGTTTGATTCCTTAGTTCATAAAGGATGCAATTATGTTATTATTATCACAAAAGAGTCAATGTGAGGAAGAATTAATAATCATAATAAATGAACTTAAAATGTCTGTGACCTGATCAACTGGGTGGGAGCCCATTAATCGTATAAGGTCATTAATGTGACTAAGTGATAATCCTATTCTGGATTTTGTGTGTGTCACACTCACTAGAAGTGCATTAAGTATGAAGTGTCTTCATACTGGACTGGACCTGACTTAAACTCCGGAAGTTATCATATAAGACCGTCACTGATAACTTGGAGTTGAGTCACTAGTAGATGATCAAATGGATATTCGATCTAAGTCCTGAGTGATCTTGAGTCCAAGCTGCTGGCTTGATTGTTCTTTGATTTAACCGTTAAAGAACACAAAATATTACCACTGTTCCCAACACTATTATTTTGGGAACATGATAGTCAGCAGTAAGGGTAGCTTGGTCATAGACATGGGCATCACACAGCTCTCTTCAGAGTGATGATGATTCCCTTGATTGTTGGTGGTGAGAAGTGAGAGGTATCCGTGCGCAACTTATGAATCGAAACCATAAGTGGGTCACTCATAATATTACTGACTGAGTCAAGGATGAAAATGCAATGAGGGGCATAACGGTAGAAACCGCCTGCTCGTGTGTGGATCATCAAGTGAAAGATCAATAACCCGAATTTGATTGTATCAATGGACACCCTGCTGATATAAAGGGAATAATATATACCGTATCACTAAAGAGTGCAGCCTCGGGTCTATAGTGGAATCACTTCGAGGTTTGACGAACAACTAGCAGTTCGTTGGAGCTTAAGTGATACGGGTCCATGGTCCCCAGGATAGCTCCGTAACGGATGATACGTACGTGATTAAAATACATTCTGGATAATGTTTAATCATTTGGCTTGACTTATAAAACTGAAAGGTCTGTGGCAGACGTCAGATAGTTTTATCGTTAGCGTGGCAAAAGTACCATATTTTGGTACACGAAATTAACTGATAAAAGAAAGTTAGAATTTAGATTTTCTATCAGCACCATGTTGTTGGAAATTAAATTCTAAGCAACTTTGCTTTTTGAACCAAGTCATTTCGACTTACGGTTAGTGATTTATGGATTTTCTAAGTTTATGATCGGTTCGATAAACTTTGAAATTAAATCACATGTCACGAATTTAAATGATGGTGTGGCACCATGACATTTTAATGTGTGATATTGAGATCAGGAAATATTAATATAATTTAATTATTTGAATTTAATTATTAATATGTTATTAATAATTAATTAATAATTAATAGATTTATATTAATAAATAAAAATATATTTATATATATATATATATGTGTGTAAATTCGAATTAGGGTTAATAGTATGAAACCCTAGCCAATTCGAATAACATGATTTGGTCTTTCCATATTTGCGGCATAAGTACCAAATGTTTTGGTATTTTAGCAAATCCCTAAAATCAATATTATCCATTGGATCGGTTATGATTTAATATCAACCGTTGGATTAGGATATTGATAAATTCGAATTTGATAACTTGGTGACCAAGTTTAAATTTTCGAATTTGGGTAATTAATTATATCCGTTAGATCGGTCTAAGATTTAATCTTTACCGTCGGATTGGAAATTAATTAATTATATATATTTATATAATTTTCGAATTATAGATTAAGGATAAAATCGAAATTGTTTTTAATAAATTTTTTTTTATATTTGATTTTATCCTAAACTAATTTGATCCATTAGATCGGTTTAAAGATTTATCACAACCGTTGGATCTAGATAATGATAATTCGAATTTTAATATAAATATATATGATAATTCGAATTTAATAAAGATAAGAAGATAAGATTGGATTTTTGATTTATCCAAATCTTTCTTATTTAATTAAATCCCTAATTAATTATATCCATTGGATTTAGATGAGATTAAATCTGGACCATTGGATTAAGATAATTAATTATATTTAATATATAGAATTCGAATTTTAGGGAGGGAATTTCTCCAATTCGGTTACGGTTTGAGCCTATAAATAGGAGGCTCATTCTACACATTTTTTCACACCTTTCCCCAGAGAAAAATTCGAACTCTCCCTCTTCCTCAGGGTCTGCGAATTTTCTCTCTGATCTCTCTTTTCTGGTTCGGTTTAGGAGACTATTTCTCCGAAAACTTAAAAAGAACCATCAGTTAAAATTTTGCGACGGAGTCCTGCCGGCGAAGCCCACGCTTCGGTACGAGGATTCCAGGAGAATATCCCGGAAGATCACGGGAGTTTCCCTCAGCACTGGCGGAGCCCTGCCCGATTCAGAACGCGCAGCCGGAAGTCGTCAATTGAGGTACGGCCTTATGCATTGGGTTAATAAATGCAACCATTTACTGCTTTCTATTTATTTCCTATTATGACTAGATTATTAATAATGATTTATGAATATTAAATTACATAATATTTATCAGATCTTGGGATATGGATATTATCCGATATTCGGACCGTTGTACAGATAACAAGTTTTCCGCTTTAAAATAATTTTTAAATGTTACCCGGACGGTCCGGAGGTACAATTCGGGATAATTTTCAAGGAATCCGAGACGTGATTCCCGACAGTATGTTAGGTGAAGTTAATATGTATGTTAAGTGTATAATATTATTTGAAGTATGTAATATTAAGTTAAATTATTAGGTGAAGTGTATGTGTATGTGTATGTGTATGTGTATGTTAAGTGTGAATGTGTGATATTAGTTGAATAACAAAAAGTCCCACATTGATAGATGACAAGAGTTTGGTGATGTTTATATACCAAATATTAGAGACAAGGGCTTGGGCCCTTTGGGTCATAGGATTTTGTGGATGGGGGAGGACTCACACAAATGTTACCACCACCACGCGCGTGCCGCCGCGGGGCGGGGTGGGGTGCTCTTGTGTGAGTATAATTATTTTTGCCGAAAGTTTAATTGGTATTTTTGCCGAAATCTACCAAAATTTTAATTTTATGCGAAATTCCAACCATTTTTCGCAAATTTTACTCACAAAAACGAAAAACGAAATTCTATCCACGTGCCCATGCGAAAAGTGCGAAAAATGGTAAAAATCCAGCGAAACGAAAGGATTTTCGTTTCGCATATCTCCGAAAAACGAAAATCGGTCGAAATGTCGATCGATTTTCGCGAAATTTTGAACCTTATAGTCCGATCTAAATTAAAATAACCAATTGTTACTCTGAATAAAAAAATATGGAATCATATTTGAAAAATTCAAAATTGGAATTCAAGTTTCGGACTTGAGACAAATCAACTTTATTAAATTGATTTTTTTATATACCACGACACACACTGGCGAAGCCACTTAGGGCCAAGTGGGGGCAGTGGACCCCACTTGACTGGTCAAAACGTCCACATCAGTTCATATTTTGCCCCCACTTATTTTATTTTATTTAAAAATTCTACCAGCCAGTGTTTGACTCAGAGCCAAAGCCAAAAAAATTACATCGACTTCCTGACTCTTCCCATCGAGTTCGACCCTTTCCGGCCGTTATCCGCCTCTCTTCGGTGCACTATCTTTCTCCGGAAAGGATCTTGCTCTGAGTTTGCCTATAGATCTTCCCTTGTTCCGAGTTCGCGACTCGCCGCAACGCCATCGTCCAGGCGCTTCCTCTCCTCTCATCCAGCCAGTCGTTGCTGCAGTTTGCACAAGGCTTACTCGCCTTGTTGGTCGCCCAAGCAAGACTCTGCTTGTGAGTCTATCAGAGATAATTTTCTAAACTAATATCTACAGAAGCGTTCGATTAGATGATAGAGAGAGCGTGAGCATCCAAATTAAGAGGGACAAAACCCAAACTATTGTCGTTTGGCTTTGGAATTTGCCATTTGAATATTCGACAAATGATTGTCGGTGCAACAAGGTGCTATGTGCTTGGTTTGATGTAAGATTAATACAATTTGGTATTAATATTTTTTTTTTAAAAAGATCAGCGTATAGTATTAATAATATACTATATAATTTGGTGGTAATCTTCTAAGCACTAGTGAGTTACTACTAGTCTAACCCTTTGTGCCCTGTACAATTAAGAAATTTGTTTAAAAAATTCGTACATATTACTAATCAACGATTGAAAACGCCTGCAAAAGCCCACAAAATTATGTCTACGGAAGATATAGAGGTGTTGGTGCTTGGATTCTTTATGTTTTAGCCCCGTGACTCGGTGATTTAGAGCTTGGCAAATGGCAATGTCTCTTGTTAGTATTTTGTGTGAAATTGTGATTCCATTGATATTTGTGTTGAAATTGTTAATTTTATAGGTATTTTCCGCCCCCCCTTCGAACAATTTCTGACGACACACATACTTTTTTTCTGAAAATAAACGAGATATATATATTAGACATCGACGGAAAGAAAAACTCGAACATAATTAAGAGGGGTACTAACTTTTTCTTATAATTTTTTTTATAAACTCTAAAAAATTAAAAAATTGAGACCTACTCTACAAGACGTTAATGTTATGAAAATCTGAAAGGTTGACCTTGATGGATATACTTTGAAAATATAACATTTCTCAATTCTATATAGAGTTATATAGTAAGGTTTACCGTCTCAATCCCTAATAAATATCTCTACGCATGACATGTCAATTTTACAAGTCTATTACAATGGATTTCACGTTGAAAACTATAATAAGTCTATTAATTTTATCAATTTCATTTTTCTTAAAAAGGGTCCACATATGATGTTACTACTATTTCTTTATCAAACTCCATTTCCCCTTATTTATATTTCCATATAAATTCAATTCACTTGTATGTAAAGATAATAATCCGAATATTTCTCAAAACCTAGACCCCGAATTTGATTATGGAAAAACCAATTTAAGCCGACAGATTCCACGACTTTTATTTTAGTTTTTAAGTAAAGGCCCTAACGGTCTAGATAGATTAGGTAATTATTTTTCTTTCAAATCTACATATTTAGAGCATTAAATTCACTTAATCCTATATATTCAATACTCTAGACAAAGGAACAAATGTTTGTTAGTTACCCGCTTCTTTTTTCATTAACTGAAAAAACCGAACCGGCCAATTCTTGTCCATTCTATATTTTTAGTCATAAAAATTCAAATTTAGAGCTATAAACTCAAAATTTTAGTATTCTTTGTTAATATAGTGTAAAATTTATTATTTTTTCTCAATAAAAAATAATTAATATATACAAATGTACATATTGTTGGGGTTAGTTAGTGACTAATAATTATTACCTAGGTTGGCTTGGTTGGTAATTGTAGATTGCCCAATAAATGACATGGACCAATTTACCAACCTGTAAATAAGTATAAGAGTAATAATTCTTAAATTCTTACTATTCTCATGACATGACTTAACATTCACCATTAAATTCCCAGCCAATTATTGCCAATCACAGATTTCTATATAAAAAAAAATAAAAGTAATAAGAGGAAAATAATATAAAAATTGCTTTAAAAAGTGAGAGATCACATTCAGAGAGCAATATTTACAACATCTTAGGAGTTTTTGGTATGTAATTTAATCTTAAAATGCGGGAGATTTGTTCATACACATTAAAAATCACAAAAGATAGTTGTTTTGTGCATTTTACATGATTTATTTGAAAATATTTTATCAATTATTTACCAAACAAAAATACTAATCAATGTCAAGTTATGATTTATTCTAAATCTTCTAAAGTAGAAACAATATTTAAGAGTCCGAGAACCAATATATCAATGAAGACTTACCAATATATCAATGAAGAGTTGAATATTACTATACTGAAGAGTTACCAATATATCAATGAAGATTCTGTACAAATTTAAAAATCTATTGTGTCAAACAAATTTTACTTCTTAGATATATTGGTTTGACATTGCTTCACAAAAAAAAAAAAAAAAAAAGTGAGCTACGTGTCACGTTCCGCGTGTTCGTGACAGGCATGGCTAGATTGAGTGTTGATTGAAGCCTGGTGATGGTGGTTGAACAGAAAATGTTATGTGTGGGATGAGTCATTCTCGTCCGTACACAAAACTAGTTGGGTTCTTGTAGAGGGCGATTTTCACCGCTTTTTTCCAGTCACAAAAATAATCACAAATAACAAGTTAACAACAATGATCAGTGAATATCTTTGTTTTATTATATTTCCGATATGAGCTCGGTTTCCTTTCGTTGAATAGCTGGACAGTTGAAGGATCAAGAACAAAGACTCTCTCTATTTCTTCAGCCTTTCTACTACGGGGTATTCTCTATTTCTCTCTGGTTTTCCTCCCTATTTTTCCGAACCCCTTTCAACGAGGCTTAACTAGCCTTTTATAGAGTTTACATTATGTCCCCTCGCATCTTTCCCGCCTTTTTCTCTTTTTAATCATTCGCTTCCCAGAGTGATTTGAGGGAAGCATGGTTAATCCATGCTTTATGTCACTTCCGAGCAGACTGTCATTATGGGTAGGTGGGCTTCATTAAATGCGCATCCCGTCAGCCGTCATTCGATCCTGCACACTTCGTCGCTGATGCCTCTCATCGAGTGGGTAGGTGGGCTTCATTAAATGTGCATCCCGTCAGCCGTCATTCGGTCCTGCAAGCTTCGTCGCCTATGCCTCTCATCGAGTGGGTAGGTGGGCTTCATTAAATGCGCATCCCGTCAGCCGTCATTCGGTCCTTCACAATTCATCATGACGAAGTTCCTCGTCGAGCGTGATGGGACATTTCATCGCAGTCTGCCTTTGCGCTGGCCATACCCCCTCGCGGTTAAACCTCCTCGGAGATAATCCTCCTCGATGATACGCCTTATTTGACCCTCGGGCGACGAACTTCCGAGCCTTCCCTTATGTCGTTTATGGGACAAACGACATGAGTTGTGTTGAGGATGGATTTGACCAAATCCGACCTTAACAGTTCTGTGGCCGTTCCCCTGATGAGCCCCAGGCAGGGCGAAACCAGTCGACACTCACGGGTATAAAGGTTGATCCACTGGTTGTATGGGACGCCTGTGGAGCCTCACGAGTAATGCCGTTGTGCCAAGACTCTAAGCCCGTGACATACGTCTAAGTTAAATTTGGAGATGGAAATCTTCTTTCGTTTCTCGACGGCAAATATCTTCTTGCTCCAACTAAGTCTATAAGGAAAAAGTTAAGAAAAAAATGTAGTGATAACTCATAATTGTACCGACTCCATTACATAAAATAATAGTATTTAGATATATTAATTATAAAAATGATTATTAATAAAGCTTAATGTGAGAGGAACAACTTTAAAACCCACTCTATTTTGAAGATATTGCTCTAGTACGCACTATAATTTATTTATTTTTACTTTTTAGTCCTTTCAAAACTTTGAAATTTATATAAATATCTAAAATTTATAAAATTATTTAATATTTACCGTCAATATTATTTATAAATAGTAATTATTTGTCTCAAAAACTGTTTACTAGAGGCAAATGTATTTAATTTATGAAAATGTATCATTTCACATAATTTAAAAGACAACAACGACATTTGTTGTGTATTTATATTTATTCAATAATGTGTATTTTTATTTGTGTTTAATTTATACAGTAATATTTTACTCATTACCATAATTCTTCTAAGCTATCTACTTAGTAATAAAAATAAATAAATATAGGGGTATAAGTATAAATAAGATATAAAGAGGATAAAAATGGAGTGAAAAATAGAGTTCGGTTGGAGAGAAATTTTAATTTCTGAAAAATAAAGTGAGGAACAGAGTGAAAAATAGAGTGATCAGTTGAAGATAACCTTATGAAACTATGACGTGATTCTGCTAAAGATTAAATTACAACAGTCAAATTACACCAACATATAAATTTACATGGACGTTATTATCAATCTCTAGAAAGATAAGAATAGGACTTTTTGTAAGAATAACCTTATTTGAGTTTTTATTTAGTCCTGAATAGTATTTTTGTTTCTTTTTTTTTAAGGCAGCTTTGTTGCATGTGGGGATTGAACCCACAACTTCCACTTTGAAGGTAGTGTGGAATTACCACTAGGCTATCCTAGCAACCACTATTTAGAGGGTATGTTTTTGTTTCTTAACACGGTATTTAGAGGGTATGTTTCTTAAATAAAATCTCAAATGAAGCCTTTTTACCATTTATTTCGTAAGAAGTAAGGGTAAAGAAAAAGATTGTTCTAAAATAGTTCGCCGAACATTTTTTTTTCCTTCATTAATTATTTTTATTCGGTGGGTCCCACGTGGCATATACGTTGGGTCCCACAATTCTCTCTCTCTCACAATAATCAGAGCCAGAGAGAGAGAGAGAAGCAGAACTCATCAAAGCGGTTTCTCACTCTACATCTAGAGAGAGAGAGAGAGAGAGCTCAAACCCCCAAACGAACACGAACCTAGGGTTTTGCATTCTCCATCGCTCACCACCGCTTCCTCCACCGGCTCGGAGCCTCTTCAATGTCGCTCCGTCTCAGCTCCAAGAATCTGCGGTGACGCTTTCTTCTTCCTCGATCTGGTTTCTTCGCTTCTCTGAGTGTCAGTGTCTGGACCTGAAAGTTGAGCTTACGCGATCTCGTTTGTTTGGGTGGAGCATTCGCTGTTCTTCATTCGTCGGTTCGTGACTGTTGCTTATGGCTTTTTCAAATTTCTTTTCCGTTTCGGTTTGTTGTAAGAAATCATGAAAAAGTATTGCCAATGGCGTGTCATTTGAGCTTTTCATCAATGGAGGTTTTCTTCTTCTTCTTCTTCTTCTTCTTCTTCTTCTTCTTCTTCTTCCATCCGCATATTCAGGCTTTAGAAAAATGGAGGCGCGTTTTGTGGAAAGATACATCAAGCTCATCATGGACCATGGTTGAAAAAAAATTCAGATGCATGAATACAATATAATTATATACAAATATTTTTTGGTCTATTTAGTGATTCAGTGTTTGAATATGGTGTTGGGGGTAAGAAGATAAAGGATGGAGTTAGTAGATCTTGAATTGTTGTTTGGACTTTGGATCAAACATGTTCTTGTTTGAATCTTTTGGTCCCTCCAGTGATTTTGATTTTTGAATCTATGCTCTTTCAAGCTGTTTCTCGTGGTTTTAGTTGCGGCATTGTGTAAATCGTGCTCAGTGTGATTGGTTCCGGTAAAGGGGCTGTTTCCACTGCTTTAAATCGTTTGCTTATATTGTGCTTTTCGTGTTTTTATTCTTCGTACATTGTTTTGCTAAGTTATGTTTTTCTTGCTTTTTTTTTCTTCAGGATTTGTGTGTTTGTCTTCCTGAGTGAGTGACTGGAAAATTGGACTGTCTCGAGTTGAACGCTTTACCCGGAATATGTACTGTAGATTTTGAGGGCATTCGGTCTACCACAAATAATTTAGAGAGAAGAAATAGCAGTGGCAATGGGTTCGTTTCCAGGTTGTTCGGAAATTGTTGAAGCGGAAGACGAGCCGAGTTCAAGCCGACGGACCAGAGGAATGTATCTTCAAAGTTCCGGATTTGGCGTTAGAGACAAGGATCAGAAGCTTTCTGCTCTAAAACTGGGTCACAGGGATTCTCTACAAGATGATATAAACAAGCTCTTTGAGGCCATCAATCTCAAAGCTTCCAAGGGATTGGGGCAGGGTTGTTCTAGCCCGATGAACAAGACCGCTTCGAAGAGGCCCATTGTTATGGGCATGCCTCGCTCGCCGGGGTTTGGAAATTCCGAGCCGGCGACTTTGAAACAAGCTTTGAGGGAGTTATCTCTCACAAAAGCATCGGAAGTTGCAGCGATGAAACGCTTATCAAAGATGACAGCCTCCACGGGGCCCTCTGAAGCCGGGAGGATCAAGACATTGTACAACGAAGTTGTGCTTGAAGCTCGTAAATCTGCACAGGTAAATCCAGACTTGTCAGAAGAAAGCACGTCGATTGCTTCAGAGAAGAATATTCTGATGAGTCAGAGTGCTGGCTCCTCTCCTCGATTCGCCAGAAAACAAAATGTCACAGCTGGAGGTCAATCGATAAAGTCAAACCTTTCTCAACAAGAGCGGATCACATCCGAGCCGTCTCCATCTTGTTCTGGTCAGGGCTCGGACAGTTTAGAATTAGTAGATGAAAAAGAAAGTGTTTTGACATCAGGGAAATCAAGGGTTCAAACAATCAAATCCGTGCTGTCGGAGAAGGACAAACACATATCAGAACCTTCACCATCCACCGTCTGTCACGGAGGCAAAACTCCCGATTCGACAAAATTACAAAACAAGCCCTCGCCGCAAAAGGTCGGACCGAAAGTCAAAGTACGTGCAGTATCATCTAGCAACAAAGTCAACAAATTATCGCGAACCAATCCCCGCCTGATGAAATCTGCCAGCAGAAACCGAAATCTCTCCAAGAAAAAACTCAAGCAGGATTTAAATTCTACCGGATTTGACGAAGGAGAAGCGAAGCTCGATACCAAAACTGGTCAACTCGTTTGCGAGAGATGTCACTGCACAATGAAGAACGCAACCAAAAAACCCGCCCAATCATCTTCTTCACCCCTTCCTCTCCCTAAGTCTGAGGGTAATTCCGTTAAAACTGTAACGACCGCCACTAAAGTGAAGAAGAACACGAAAGCCAGAGGAAAGGGAGAATTGGAATTCTCCCAAAGCAGCCAAGGAGAGTATAGTAGTAGTACAACAATGAGCGATGAGAGCAATCTGAGCGGCTCGAGCTGCGGAAACCGGCCTCACATGTCGAAAGATGTCAGATGGGAAGCGATCCGTCAGGCTCTGATTCAAGATTCTGTACTTAGCTTGGATCACTTCAATCTGTTAAAGAAGCTCGGTTGTGGAGATATTGGAACGGTATATCTCGCCGAGTTGATTGCCACTAATTGCCTTTTCGCCATTAAAGTCATGGATAATGAGTTTTTGGCTAGAAGGAAGAAGATGCCTAGGGCTCAAACTGAGCGGGAAATACTGAGAATGTTGGATCACCCGTTTCTCCCAACTCTGTATTCCCAATTCACGTCGGATAACCTATCGTGCTTGGTTATGGAGTATTGTCCCGGTGGAGATCTTCATGTTCTTCGCCAGAAGCAGCCGGGAAGGAACTATTCCGAGGCAGCAGCAAGGTACATTTTGAAGAAATTTAATGCAACTTTTGGGAGCCGCTGAATTTATAAACTTAATGCGGTTATTAATATCTTAGCTTAGCTTAGCTTTAATTTTCTATGCAAGCATACTCAACTTAGAATCGGATGAACTCTTGATGCTCTTGTAATATTTCTCTTTACGTTCTATATATTTTATTATTTTTTCATTCTTTTATAGCACTTTCATTTGCCGTGCTCTCTGTAGAATCAAAATGATGATGCCATAATTTAGTATATTAATGATAATTTTCTTCGAATATAGGTTCTACGTTGCCGAAGTCCTCCTCGCCCTGGAGTACCTCCACATGCTCGGAGTCGTCTACCGTGACTTAAAACCTGAAAACGTCCTCGTCCGAGAAGACGGTCATATAATGCTCACTGACTTCGACCTGTCGCTCCGGTGCGAGGTCAGCCCTACTCTCCTTCGCTCCTCCAACCCCGAACCCGTGCGGCGCTCTGGGCCGTGCACCGAGTCCAGCTGCGCCGAGCCGTTCTGCCTTGAGCCTTCCTGCCAGGTCCCCTGCTTCATCCCCCGCATCAAGAAGACCAAACCTGAACAATCGGATATTACCAAAAACTCCTTGCCCCAGCTCGTGGCGGAGCCCACCGAGGCTCGTTCCAACTCCTTCGTCGGGACCCACGAGTACTTGGCCCCTGAGATCATCAAAGGCGAGGGCCACGGTGCGGCGGTCGATTGGTGGACGTTCGGGATCTTCCTCTACGAGCTTCTCTACGGGAAAACGCCCTTTAAAGGTGCGAACAACGAGGAAACGTTGGCGAACGTGGTGTTGCAGAATCTGAGATTCCCGGATTCGCCGATTGTGAGTTTTCCGGCGAGGGATCTGATCAGAGGGCTGCTGGTGAAGGAGCCGGAAGGGAGATTCGGGACGGAGAGAGGTGCTGCGGAGATCAAGAACCACCCGTTCTTTGAGGGGATGAACTGGGCGCTGATACGGTGCGCTGTCCCGCCGGAAGTGCCGGAGTTTTGTGAGTTTGACGTTCCAGCCCCGGCGCCGGTCGTTGAAGAGGAGACGGAGGGGATGTACTTGGAGTGCCGGGCAACTGGGGAGCTCCTGGAGTTTGAGCTGTTTTAGGAGAAGGGGAAAAGGATACATAAAAGAAAGATTTGGGGGTCTCTTTTTCGTACTGTTGTTAGTTATATATAATGTAAAGTGGTAGTTCATACTTGAGGAGAAAAGCTTCGTCTTGCCGATCGGGGCACGGAGATGTTCAAACTTGGCCTGGGTGTCCAATACGGCTTTGCAAATTGAGTACTCTTTGTCTCTGTCTCTCTTTCTCAATTCATGTCAGTATTAAGCCGGCATTTCTGTCGAACCCGGTTTAAACCTAGGAAAAACTTGTTTTTTACCTATCTTGTACTGATTCAAGGAAAACCCGGGTTTCATAAAAATGGCACTGGTACAAGGTCTTTGAACTCTGGTAAAACCGGGACCTGGAGAAAGAGACATAAAAATTCTGGTTACCGGTCTTGGTCTCACCTTTAAATATATAGGGTAAATTGCAGCAATAATGCACAACCTTTGGTCAACAGGGGCATTAGGTCCCCAACTTTTTAAAGTGTTGGCAAAAATGCACAACGTATGTCGACGGTTAAATTCATTGGTCCTTCTGGTAAGGACATTAACTGTGCTGGTGTGACATCGTATTATTGTTAAATGGATAGTCATTTGTGCAGGAGATGACAAGTTTAACATTAATTAACATAACCTAAAATGCGGTATATACCGCAATTTACCCTATTAGGTTATGTTAATTAATGTTATACTTGTCATCTCCTGCACAAATGGCTATCCATTTAACAATAATACGATGCCACACCAGCACAGTTAATGTCCTTACCAGAAGGACCAATGAATTTCACAGTCGACATACATTGTTCATTTTTGCCAACACTTTAAAAGGTTGGGGACTTAATGCCCCTGTTGATCAAAGGTTATGCATTATTGCCACAATTTACCCAAATATATATTGTAAGTTGGGACTTTCAAGCAGCAGTAAAAATTATTTACAAACTGGCCATTTCAGTTATCTGAGTGAAATTATTAGTGTAGAAATTTTAGTTGGTTCCTCGTACGATTTTCTCAAGGAAAAATAAATAAATCATTTCCCAAAGTAAGGTTTCAAATTTTAACTCGTATAATGTAAATAGTAAATAGTAAATACTATACTTTTATACAATACTCAGCGAATTTTTGTAGCTTATGACATACCCGATGGTCAAGGTGCTGAAACGTTGCGTTTTTTGCTAACCTTGGATGCTGTCTCGACGGAGACGCGAAGCTGAGGGACACGACGGGCCACCAATGGATGCGCTGTGCCGTCGCTGCCGAGGTTGACTTGCGACGCAGCGATTTCGCATCGCGGGTCCGTCTTTTTCTTAATCAATTATTATTAAAATCGTTTTGGACGTTGGAAAACAAGCTTTGGGACGTCGGCCGAGGACCGCCATGGCCGCTCTTCAGAGATAGTGATGCCGTTGTGGCCGTTTGGACGTCGACGTAATATATGTTGATCCACGCTGCGGGACAAAATCGAGGCACGTTTCGGTGTCCGCTAGCGGTATACTCGTAAAATCGGATCATGGGTATTTTCGTGCAAATGATCAAACGGTCCTCAAGATTCCTTTTGACTATTACGTAATTTTAAGTCGAGAAAAATCAAACGAAGAGACAAAAGAGAAGTTGAATAAGAAAAATCTCATGGCTTCGAGCTCCGACGATGACGTCATCGTCCTCGCCATAACCGAACCCCCTCGGTCTCCACCGCGTAGCTCCGTCGACGGCGAAGAGATCTTCATCTCAACCTCCGAGATTCTCACCTGGAATCTCCCTTCGATCCTCGCCTACCCAACTGTGAAGATCCTCGCGAATCGGAGCAGGTTTCAGTCGCTCCGATTTCGAATTTCGATATCTATGTTCTTTCTCCGAATCAGTGACAGTCCTTCTTTGCAGGCTCATCGAACACTCGTCGTATTTCCATGGCATGCTGAATTGGAGCTTCAGGTAAGCATCTGCGGATTCTTTTCCTTGCTCAGCTTTCTCTTTGGTTGCTGAGAAAATGGAGGTTGAAATCGTTGCAGTGAATCGGGATTGGATGGGATATCGATCGATTGGGAGAGGGAAGCTTTCGTGAACATTGTGAAGTTCATATACGGTTGCTCCATCGATGTTGCGTCTGGGAATTTCGTCGAGCTTTACGAGGTGAGCAATGTAGTTGCGTTTATATATGTGTTTGTGTGTATATGATTCGTCAATTCTCCATGGAAACCGTTAGTTTAGGGGTTGGTTTGGTAGAGAAAGGCAAAGGGGAAGAGGCGAACTGTTGGTAAACGACAAGCAAACATAGAAACGACACGGAAAAGATTGGTCCGAAGTCCGACAAAAACATAGAAACCAGAAACCGGGACTGGCCGAGGTAAAATCGGGCCTGGTCCAGTTTCCGGGTTTAGTGAAATTTATTTATATTTTCATTATTTATTTTACCTTTATTTCATGTAACGTCTGCCGTTAGCATTTTTTTAATATTATTAATTTGTTTTGAATTTATTATTTATTCTTCGGGTTTTACCAATTTTAAAAATCGGTGTAGAGAATCTTTTTTTTTTAACCTTCGATTAACTAATTATGGTTTTTGTGCGTTGTTGACGTTACTAAAGGCGGAATTAGAATGCTGGTTCTGGATTTACCATATTTTTGGGTAAAATCCATAACCAATATAACTGGTTCCAGAGAAAATCATGAACCGGATTACTGGTTTCGGATCTCTTATTTATTTGTTTAGAACGGGAAAATAATAATGTCTCTTTAATCTAGGCTGTTACATCTTCAACCCTACGGCTCAAATTAAAGAACCGTTATTTACGGATATGTCACTATTCAAAAATCCGAAAAACCCGTACTCCAGACTTTCATAATAACAGATCTTAACGGATTTTGCAGGGTGCACTTTATTTTGGAGTCAAGACTCTCCTTGAGCATTGCGAAACTTGGTTTTCTGAGGCAGCATTGTCTACAATGCCACCTCAGATACCGTTGGGTGATCTGATCTGCATATGGAAATTCGGGTTTGAACACGGTGAGTGTAGATTTTCACGTAAAAAATAATTATTGTGATTTGATATTGCAAATAATTAGTATTATTGTTTGATAATAATCTCTTGAATTTTGCAGGCAACACTTTTGTTCAAGAATTATGCACAAGCTATCTTGCAAGGAATTTCGTAAGTTCTGATGCTGTCTCGAAATATCTTCTGTGTTTTCTTGAGTAATTATTAGCCGTCCTTTATCGCATTACCTAAGTTTATCCCCCTTTTTTTTTTAATCAAATTTTCCCTTGAACTTCTCATATTATCTCAGTCCCCTCTTGCTCTCAGAATTTGTAAACTCTTGCAATTTACCACTCCCAAACCGAGTTTTATTAAACCATGTTCAGGGGGACAATTGATAATATTTTTTTTATGTAGAGATAACTCTTTCTTATTTAAAACTGAAATAGTTGTTAGTTGCAGATGTGGGCCGCCTCTTGTAAATATTTCGTTGATGTTCCATATAGTCTCTTGGTAACTACTATAAAGCTCGACCTTTTAACAATAGAAAGGTGAATTCCCATAGCCATATCAAAGATCACGTTAGCATTATTGTCTAGTATCACAAGATTCTTATGGTCTATTTCAGTGAGATGCAACTTTGTGACGCGGTTTTCATGTGGCTCGACGCAGACACGGGAGAATACGAAGGCACAAAAGATAGTTATTCCGACATTTTAAATCAGGTATCAAGCGTGACCCGCAAAATCGGATATAAAAAATTTAAGAACAACATACCTTATTAAACTTAAAACGGTTCTTCATTGATCTTCCATATTTGGTCTTAATCAGCTTAATCCGAGCCTCTTACCACTACGGTTCATCGCAGGTATGTACGCTTGTGTATACTTAATCTCATGTTCTTCCTCGTATTTGCTAGGTGGTTTAAATTAATCTTATTATCTCTCTTAGGGAAAAGGTCTCATTTTTCTAAGCTTGCTGGTGAGAGTATCGCTTCAGTGTTTAGAGTTCTTGACACTCCTCGTGAATGCTCAATATGTTTCTTGGAGGACAATGACGTGAATAATTTTAGAATCCGTCTGACGGAATATTCTACGGTATATATTCATGAGCTTCTCGCCTAGTTAAGCATCACATGATCAAGGAAAATACATATTTAGATATATTAAAAAAAAATACGGAAGCGAAACAGATTGAATTCATACTCCCTGCAATACCCTATATACATACAAAAATTAGCACATTTCCTCTATGCGTTAAGAAATGGCAGAATATTTTGACTTGTGCGCATTATATGACTTGTTTGAAGGTATTTTTTTTTTATCAACTTTATTATTTTTCTCCAAATGTTAAGACTTCCATAATAGTTCTTGAACAACTAGACTTATTGAGATTGCTTCACAAGAGTTTCATAATGATCTAGTTTGGTAATTAGTTGACAAAAATACCTTTAAGGAAGTCATGTGTTGCACTCGAGTTAATATTTTTGGTCACATATTAACGTTTAGGGGCAATATGCTACTTTTTGTTAGAATAAGGGGGCGCTGTTGCTACAAATTGAAATTTAGGGGGTAAACTGCACCAGCATACAAAGTTAAAGGTACATTACTGCCAATTACTCGAAAAAAATAAGCCCTATGATTTGGCCTCACGGAATTTATTTCATCTCTGCAGAAAGTTGATCTTTCAGGCTGTCCACAAATAACATCAGCAATGCTTCTCTTGTCCCTGCTTCCTTCTTCTTACATTACAGCTTCCAATTTAAGAAACAGCATAAAACCGTCATTAATCAAGCTCGAAAGTGTCGGTAGAGATAGCTTCGGGTTTTCGCGGGAATTGTTGCCAATGTTGTCGTTTGAAGCCATCGTGGAAGTGAATATATCGAAGTGTCGAAATTTGGATCTTCAAGCTGCAATTGAGTGCTTATCTATGTCGTTTCCGTCGTTGAAAATACTGAAGGCGGCTAACTTATTGCACTTCGATATAAAAACATTTCGTCACTTGATGCTTAAATGCGCTATGATCTCAGAAGTTGACATTACCCTTGATATTAGTCCAGTAATATCAGTCCCAGATTCAAAAAACTTTCCAATTAATGGTGATATTATCGGTCCAGTTAATGCTCTATCTATTTGGAAGCCGAGACAGATGACGACGAATATTATGAAACTTACACTAGAAGGCCGGTCTGAGCTCGATGGTGAGTTACTCAAATTCTATTTAATATAACCATACATAGGGGAAAATCAATGTTGTAAACACATGTTATGTCAGGCTTATTTATTAGAAAAATCGTACCGTGATTTGTTTATTTTTTATGATTAAACTATTTTTTTTTTCTTGCCAGATTCAGAAATTCTTTATATCGCCAAATTCTGCAGGAATTTACAGTACCTAAATGTTAGAGGATGCACTGAATTAACAGACATTGGCCTATCAACCTTGTTTAAGAGATGTGTCAGACTTCGGTCAATTATAGTCTGTCATACTTCTTTCGGGTTGAATTCTATCGCAGCTCTTTGCTCTATCCCACACTGTAAAAAGTCTGCTCAACTTTCGGATTCTATGGCGTTCAATCTTCAGACTCTTCATATTAGTGGCTGCAAGAGTAAGTGTTACTCTATGGTACAAAAAATTGAAAAACCGAATCCGAAGACTGAAAAAGTTCACACGATTTTGTTTATTCAAACAGGGTCCAAAAACGAATTTAAGACTGAATTTCGGTCTGAAAGGTCTTTGGTACAGTTGGTTCTAGGTCAACGTGGTCTTCGTTTCTCTTCTTGAAAAGCCAAAAAATAGGGTATAAAAAATCGATATTGAAAACCCTGATGCACATACAAGACCTTGTTGCACATGCCAAAGACTGAATCAAGGATTTGCAATTGAATGTCTCCTTAATTTATTGTGTTGTAGTAGTTCCTTAGTTATTTTTTTTCTTTCTCTTAGTAGCAGGTTTCCTCTAAATCGTTACATAATAGACAGTTTTTTTATCAAATTAAGCCATATGCAATGTAAATGTTATTTTTCTGGGAAAACTTTCTATTCTACATGACAATTGCTGAACTTTTGCAACTTTTCCCCTAAAAATTATATTTAAAAAAAAGACGAGGTATAACATTCATCAATTATCGTGTAAAACGACAATTCACCCGTAAAGGGTAATACATGCATTTGCACATGACTCAACATTTGATGGAAAACGTCAGTCAATTAATGATGGGAGCGAAATTCCGCAATTTAAAAAATTCGAAGAGAGGCAAACCCAGCAAATTCAGGAGCCTAACTGTATTTTTTTTTTCTTGTTTGAACTCTCTATTCTTAGTTTTTATAATTGTTATGCTCTTTCCAGGTATTGATGAAACATGTCTTCTAAAGCTTCTTTCGGAAACAAAATCGCTGAAGAGTCTTTGTCTGAGTAACACACACCTCATGGATCATGCACTATATAGTCTTACAGGTTCATCCTTGGAGACACTTGATGTTTCTGATACAATGGTTAGACATTCAACTTTTGTAAGTCATAATACTAATAGACCCTCACTTATTGAAGGAGGGGCAAGGCGGTCATTTAGCCTTGCAAGTCGAATCCTTTTATGTCTTTTCTGTTCTTTATGTTATTGGGGGTCTTTAGGTCAAATATATATAATTAAAATTATTTCAGTCTCTTCTTTGTTTGAGTCCTTAAGTTTTTGTCATCTCCTTTAGGCGCCAAGCACTGGGCTGTAAGGGAGTTTATGCTTTGTTTTGTCTTGTTTTGCTTTACATCGTTTGAAAAGCTGAACTTGCTTTCAAAGGAAAGGTCAAGATTGTTTATTGTTTATTTGCTTTTTAAAAAAAGGGGTTTCATTACATTGGTGAATTCCCGTTAACCGAATTTCCGTGTTGGAACCTCTGTATCTTCAGGTTTCTGGAGCTGCTATGGCGCACACAGTGCACAAAAATCCCGGTTTGAAGTGCGTACGAGTGAACGGATGTAAAAATTTGTGCCAACAAGAAATTAATACCACAATGATAGAAAATTTACCGTTGAATTCTTGCGGAGAATGGGAAATGGCTTTAGGAAAAACTTGCCAGTTAGAAGAATTTTCGTTTGGATGGGGATTTTACCACTTCTCCATGGAAGCTCTGAAGCCTGCAATAACATCACTGAAGGAAATCACAGTAGGATTAGGTGGATCATTAGGCGAAAAAGCGCTCATTCAGTTACCGATTTTGTGCCCTAATCTACAATCCGTAGTTCTTCATTTTCAGGTACCATTCATTAACAATCAGTTTTATAATCATAGTTACATGATCTTTATTCGTGTTTAATCATACACCAAAAAAAAAATCGTGTTTAATCATGGAGAAACTTTTTTTATCGAAAAAGTACCTATTCTGGAATCTATAGAAAAAACTTGTGTATTATGTATTTCAAATCTATGCATAATAACTGTAATAGTTTATTTGATGATTGTGCAACAGTGAGACCATAATCTCTTATATATAAACATAATTTATATATTTTGGTAACTACACTTTCAGTCTCATATAGATTTTATTTATTAATTTTATAATTACAAAATACCTCATGATATAAAATCATTATAAAATACAATAGATCACTTATTCAGATTAAATTAATAAAAGCACACACTTTTTTCATTTACAAACATGGTCCAGTTAAGTGATTAATATAGATTTAATTAAGCATCTTTAATATATTTCTCGTCGCTCGTGGCGTAAAACAAAGGCCAGACTTTACTGCCTTGCTTGATTTCCGCTTTAGTGTTGATTTTTTTTTTCTTTTTGCAGGTAATATCGGATGATGTCATTATCAGCATTACGGAAAACTTGAAGAGCTTGCGAGTCCTGGCTTTATGCTACTGTTTTGGAGATATATCGATCTCGGGATTTCAGTTTCGTATGCCGAATCTTGAAAAGTTGCAGCTTGAACGAGTAACTCCATGGATGACTAATAAGGATTTGACTGTTCTAACTCGAAGCTGTCCAAACCTAGATAACCTATCATTGCTTGGGTGTCGAAAATTGGATTCTGGTGAGCTACTTTTGTAAAGAATGCATGCAGCTACTTTACTCTTTCAATTATAAAAAATAAAACAAAAAACGGCTCACGGTCTTATTTGTATACATGTCATTGGAACTTTTCGTTTTGTCGCAATTTTCTCGTTCTGTTGCATAAATTGCCCTTCAAACTTATAGCCTATTGTAATCATTAACCGCTGATTGTTAAATAATTGAGAGTTTTTGTCAAAGTATTGTATCACGTGCAATGCACGTGTTATACATTCATGATGATTTTGTTCTTAAACAGTGGTATGTACTTTTCGCGGGGCGTGAAGTTTGACTGGACAAAAAACCGTTAATTTATAATTTATCTCCCATTTATAATTTACGCAGATTCTCAAGAAATCATATCCCAAGGTTGGCCAGGCTTAGTTTCTATCCATCTCGAGGTTTGCGTCTTGAATTCTCTATGTTGAAAGAAATGCTTTCTTTCATTTTTTTATAATTATAAGAGTAGACGGACGTCTCAAATTGATTAGATTGGATTGAATCGGATTTTCGATATTAATCCTCACAATACAGCAATTCGATTGATCCCCTTTTCAGGACTGTGGGGAGGTAACAGCAAATGGGGTTTGTTCGATCTTTGACTGCGTGGCTCTTGAAGATCTGCGATTGCAACATAACGTGAGATTCCCGTAAAGTAGTTTTGTCAATCTATATTAAGCTACTAAACTTTCGGCATGTTATGTTCATTTGCTTAAAGTAGTTTTGTCATAATTCATTTTCCGAGCAACATATATACATAAGCTTAACACAAATCTAAATATATTATATTATAATTCTAAATAATTTTTAAGAAACAACAAAACTACTAATATCGATGCCAATTCCGTTAAAATTTAACAGAGACCGTGTAATAAGTTGGCAAGATGCATAGAAGTAAATAAATTGGAAAATTAAGTTAAAATTGAGATGGCGTGGTATTTGCGCTCTTCCGGACCAAATTGGAATTTTTGTAAATTATACAAATAGTCCGACATTTTAAAGATCCTAAACATATCTTCAATGCAACAGTTATTAGCTTATAATATAGCTTTCTCGTTCGAACTCGAAAATTTCGTCATGTCGTAATGCCTTCATTGTGGTTGTCTTGAATTTCTCTTCTTTTTAATAGGGTCCCGGGATACAAAGTAGCTTCATTCTTGATGCAATTTCAAAGGTTAGACTATATTATATGCTCTTTCGCCTCTTAATTCTTACTTACTAAAACCGAGTTTCTGAACTTAAGTTGGTTATTTTCTTTCGTTTGTGTACGCCACAGTTGCCATTACTCCGACAAGTGTCGTTGGATTTATGTGATTCTAGTGATGGTTACTTCGACATTCCTCCAGTAAGTCACAAACTTAAAATGACGCTCGAGCGTACAACTTAAAACTTAAATTCTACTGTAACTTTCTGTCCAGGACGATCAAATTTGTTTCTTACGATCGGTGAAGATGGCGAGATGTAAGACGAGGGAGCACCACTCGGCTCTCGTGTTTCCCGGGCTTCTTAAGAAGGCGGTTCACAAGGAGACTCTGGTGTTAGAATGGACTGGCAAGAGTGTAGTTAGAAAGGTGGTGAAAGAAAGACTATGATGTTGGTTGAAGCATCTGTTTTATAGACAAATAAAAATTATTTCTTTAATTTATATTCAAGCTTATTAAATAAATAGTGATTTTTTTTATAACATACTAGTATACCAGATAACATAAGAATTCTTAAAAAGATAAATTAGTAATTATATATACAATGTAATTTTTTTGGTTAATTAACATTTAAATAATAAATAAGTTAACTATAAATACAAGCATCATTTAAAAATTTAAGTTATGTATTTAATTCCTATTTTCTTTTCTTTGTCTTTTTAATAATTAAAGTTACAGAATAAATGATAAAAAGGTTTAAGGAGGTCATGTTCAATTATTATAATTTATAATTTATAGGGGACATATGCCAAAATAATTTCTTTGTATGAGAATATGAATAGTAGCCTAGTAGGTAACTTCTGAATAAAGGTTCAACCTCAAAGGGTGTAGATTTCAATAGAATTATTACCTGCTCTGTTATTACTTTAAAAAAAAATATTACGGGTTATAAGTTGACAAATTGATAATTCAGTGGAGGAATCTGCAACGGCTTTGAAAATTAGGGGAACAAGCAAAAGTTCCTAAATTTGCTTGTTTCTTGCAGCTGTCTTTATGCATAAATTTTGATGGCAAAAGAAGTCCTACTCCTATCGTAACAGTTTTGTAGTGAGTAGACGGAGCTCAACTTTAACGTCACGTGTCGAGCCACGTCAGAAAGACATCTGGCATTTAACACTAGGCTTCATACATTCGCTACAAGATTCTAACGGTAAGGACTTTTGCCGCTACACTTCGTGTTAACTGCAACAAAGGTGTAAAATTATGGACTTAAGCCTCTATTTTCCCTTTCCTAAATTAAACAAAAAAAGATAGATAAGAAGAGATGTCGTTTTGGTGTAAACGACATAGTGTTATGTGATAAAAACGATATGTCGTTTTAAAACGCCGTCTTCTTTAATACTCTTTCTCTCTCTCTCTCTCTCTCTCTCTTCGCTTTGTTCCAGACTTCTCTCTTCTTCGCCGCCGATTTGATCGTCGCAGGAGTTTTCCGGTGACATTTCTTCGCCTGAGCTTCGAATTTCGCAGCTTCAGGTTAGTTTTGCTATGGAATCGACTGTGTTATTCGCTGCTTCTGATTAATTTGTCGAAGCTGTGGCTTTCTTCTATGGAGTTTCCTTGTAAATCGATTTCAATGCTTAGTGAGTATATCCGAAGCAGGAAGAGAGTCAAATCGAACTAAATGCGCGAGCTTGGCATAGAAACTGTGATTGAGAGAGGCATTAAGCTCTAGGTTCTAGGTTGCTACAGATTTTTGTTATTTTGAATTTGAATTCTCTGATGGTTGTACCTTATTTGAATAAAAAAATCATGAATATATATATATATATATATATATATATATATATATATAATGATTAAATAAAGAGGAAGTATATGTATAAACGTGAAGAAGAGAAGAACATTGGGGACTGGTTTAGTAGGAATGTGAATTATTAAAATTCCTGTTTGTGTGTAAAATAGTCTGTGGAGAGAAATTGTGAAAGGGAAATTCGAAAACGGTGAAGGGTTTGTGTGATTTTATAAGTTGAGTGTAAGAAGTGTTCGGTGAAATGCTTTGCTTTGTTTATATTATGGCTTGCATTTACGCTTGGTTTTGTTGCTTAGGTGTCGTGTGGTAACTTTGTTTGATTTGTATCTAGTCGCAATGCTGGCGTGACCCTGTTTGTGTTGATATTGGTTACACGGGTGCTTATAGGAGCCTGTTACATTCCGTAACATTAGTCGATGTCGTAGGGTTTAGCAACTCGTCGACGTGAGTGCTTTACTAATGCGTGGTGTTTAAATGTTGTGTCTTTTCAGTTCTCAATTGTACTCGGTCCATAATAAGTGAACGTAATTTAATCAGACTCGTATCCTAGTATATTGAGAAAATTAATTTACTTCATTAGTGTGGTTAATCTCAAGAGTTTAGGTATGCATCTTAGGGAAAAAGGGGTTTACTCGTTGTAGTCAGGTAACAAGAATCACGACTTAGGATCATAAGAGAACCTTAAATATTTCAATTTCAGGGATGATAGTTGAGATCTTTAGTGACAAAAGAATCAAGATTGATTTTGGAATTTATTGTTGATAATTGTGATGCTATTATCTGAGAATCCATGTCTTGGTTTTCAACAACTATAAGGACTGAAAGATGAGACTAGTTGAATATATGTCTTAGAAAGGTAACTTATGTGCTTGGTTACTTCTCTAAAATTCTAAGGTAAATAGTGCGACAACGTACGATCAACAAAATTCTTATGTAAATAGTAAAGTTTGTGCAGAAAATGGATAGATCCTGATTGTGATAAATATAATGAGTCTCACACAGATGTTTGTAATGATGATAAATATACGTTTTTGACGCTTTGTTTGTTGTATAGGAAGATGCCGAAAGTGAAGACAAATCGTGTGACTTACCCGGAGGGATGGGAATTAATCGAGCCTACTCTTCGTGAGCTACAAGCAAAGATGAGAGAAGGTTAATATTGAACTTCTAGTTAATAAACAATTCGCGCGGGCTTTCCCTTTTGCTCTGGTGTAGTGTCACGGACTTTGTTCCGAATAATAATTATGTTTTATTTATGTCTCTTTATTTTAAATTATTTTAGTATGTGTATGTTTTAATTATATTTAGGGTTAACTGATTAGGTTATGCAAGGTCAGCTCGGCCCTCAAAGTGTAATATTTGGCTTATTGAAAGAGCTTCAAAAGAAGAGAAAGGCCAAGTATTATTCAGTAAATTAGTCTAGTCGATTAATTTTATTTTATCTTGGGATTTAGGGTAGATAGTACATACAATAGGGAAAAAGGCTTTATTGACAACTGTGACAAGATCCACAACTCGGGAGTTGGGACCATAAGACTAAACTCCATTCAGTGTGTATATCTGTTCGTATCTTTGTTTTTACATATGTTACGCTTATGCTTTCGTAATGTAAATTAAGAATTGGGGTTAACAATTTGTGTAAATTTGTTCCAATGGCAGCTGAGAATGACCCACATGACGGTAAGAGGAAGTGCGAAGCTCTGTGGCCTATTTTCAAGATTGCCCATCAAAAGAGTCGTTACATATTTGACCTTTACCATCGGCGCAAGGAAATATCCAAGGAGCTCTTTGAATTTTGCCTCGACCAAGGTTATGCTGACCGCAACCTCATTGCCAAGTGGAAAAAGGTTAGATTCAAATCAAATTAATTTATTTTAGGGTTTGTAATTTTGGGACATAATCAATCAATTCATTTATCGAGATTCGAATGCTATGTACTTGAAGCGTGTATGTTAGGGTTTAAGACAACAAATGCCTAAAAATAGTGTTTTTTTTTTTGGTGTTCCGCAAAAGTGGTATTGATGTATTTGAAACAAAGTGCAGTCTGAAAATGGCATTTCTGTAATACTTATAGGACCTGTCGTGTACATAATAAGTTCATTAAAACCGTATTCTTTCCGGGAAAACTGTAAAAAAAGTTTAAAGAGAAGCTGCAACAAACTACACATCACTCTTAATTTTTATCTACCCATTTGTCAGGACATTATTGTCATTTTCGCGGTTTTGGTTTGCAAATCGCAGCCCGGTAACGACTGGCCTTGCTGGTTGAATTGCATGCAGCCACGAGATCATAAGGATTTTCATTTTCTTAGTATCTTTACTGATTTAGGTTCTAGTTTATTGTCCCACATGAGGGCATATTGTCAATTTCACGGTGTTCGTTTTCAAATCGCAGCCCGGTTACGAGCGGCTCTGCTGCTTGAGGTGCATGCAACCTCGGGATCACAACTATGCGACGACTTGCGTGTGCCGAGTTCCGAAGCATTTGAGGGAGGAGAAGGTGATTGAGTGTGTCCACTGTGGCTGTAACGGCTGCGCCAGCGGAGACTGACCGGAGTGTCTTCTCTCCTTTTACCCTATCACCGTTGATCACTTTTCTTGTGCTATGTATTTCTATGGAGGTGGTCATATTATATAACTCTTGGTTGATCTAGATACCTATAATTAGAACTTCGAAGCTTGGTTTTGAGTTTTCATTTCGTGTATTTTTTTTTTTTTGCCAGTCCTTTATTTCAGATAAAGCGTCCGTTAACCGTATGTATTATAACTTTGTCTGAAGGGTTTTCCAGAAACTCGTAATCTTGAGGGGCTAAATTTAACTAAAATTTTCGAATGATACACGCTCTTTAATCAGACTATCACGCTTCTCAGGCACATAGCTTGTTCTACAGTTTCTTTGCATCAGCTTGGAGATGGTAGATGGGTACGGGCAGACCGCATCAGCTTTCTCTCCCACGGGCGGGTAAACCCGCCCATCAATGTTTTTTTTTTTTTTTTTTTTTTAGATGGGCCACGGACCCCAAATTTTATGGGAGCGTATATCCTAGCACCGGGATCTGGACGGGCGCCCACAAATTTCAGGGACGGGTAGAAATTATTAGAGCGGTTCATACTCTTCTCGCAAACTCTCAGCTTAAAGAAGCAAAGTCATATCTTGAAAATTGCAATTATACAGAATATTGATTGATATTGATTTTTTATTTTTTTTATTTTTTTTATCATTGTTGACTGGAGTGAGTGAAATTATTGATCAAAGTACTCGAATTAAAATATATATTAGCAAAATGTAAAACTAACTGGCACTATCCGCAAAGATTACACATATACACCTTGCGTTCGATTGAGTTTGAACCCCACGATTTCGATAGCCAAACCAGTGAGTGTTATGTATTTTCATGGTGCTCTTTTTCCAATTATGAAGCATGGTTAAAGACCTCTCAATCAGTCTTGTAGTTGGTTTATCTTTTTTAGTTTCAATTATATTATGAATTGATTTTTTTTTTAACTGCAATTATATTATAAAGGGTTAATTGCGGCGAAAAGACCTAATCTTTGGTCAAATGCTCTGCTATGTATACAACCTCCGTAAATGACGGCAAAAGTACCCAAACTCGGCATTTGGGAGTTGACCGAGAAAATATATCTATGTGGCAATCAGCCTTTGCCATGTGGCATGCCATGTGGCATGCCACGTAATTTTTACTTTTTAAAATTATATTTTTAATTTTTTTTTTTTTTAAACAATTTTTTTTAAAAAGTTATATTTTCTTTTTTTAATGTAAAAAGTTATATTTTTTTTTTTAAATTATTTTTTTTTTAAACAATTTTTTTTTTTAATAATTTTTTTTTCCAATAATAACAAATAATGAATATTTAAATTTAAATATTCATTATTGGTTATAATTATTTATTTTTAAAAAAATGGGTAGAACGAAATAAAAATCACCGTTCACGGTACACTTGAACTCCGTTTCCGATATGGTTCACGCGTCGAATAAAATTGTTTAATATGCTTAATAATAATAACCAATAAACACATACATATTGTATACAACATAGTTAAATACACACCACTTATTAAAAAAAAAATACTAGTCATATTTATATTTAACGAAAAATTATTTTTATTTGTTTGCATGATATTTTTTTTTTGTGTTTGCATTTAATAATAATAATTGTTTAATATGTTTTTTTATTTATATATTATTCTATTTTTTAACTTGTCGTTAAATAATCATATAATTAATATTATTGGTTATTATTATTAACCATATTAAGCGATTTCGTTCCACCCGTGAACCGGATCGGAGGCAGAGTTTGAGTGAACCGCGAACGGTGATTTTTTTCTTTATTTATTTCGTTTGACCCACTTTTCTAAAATGAATAATTATATTTAATAATAAAAACCAATAATGAATATTTAAGTTTAAATATTCATTACTGGTTATTATTGAAAAATTATTTAATAAAATAATAATTACGTGGCATGCTACGTGGCAGCCAAGTGCCATGTGGCATGCCACGTGACAAAGGATAATAGTCACATGGACAAATATTCTCGGTCAACTCCCAAATGCCGAGTTTGGGTATTTTTGCTGCAATTTACGGAGGTTGTATACACAGCAGAGTATTTGACCAAAAGTTAGGTCTTTTTGCCGCAATTAACCCTTTTATAAATTGATTTAATAATGATCTTTGGCGTTGATGGACAGCACACGTTTAGTGTGTGATTCCCTAACAAATGGTCAACACAACTACCATAATAAAAAAATAAAATCTAATGCTTATGGACAAAATCAGTTGGCATGCTTTTCTATTTGAGTAGAATTGAAATTGATTGTATCAATAAATTAATTCGTTGTCTTGCTAAATTTAGGCTAACTGGTTGGTCAGACTTTGTTAGAGAAGCTTGACTTCTTATACACCAAAATACATATGTTTTGTAATTGAGAAATGACTCTTAATAGCCAAATTAAAACGTTTGATTAGCTAAATAGTCAACTTTTTTTTTTTTTTGCGAAATAGTCAAATTGATGAGGTGGTTATTTAATAACATATTTTATACCTATAATGCCCTTTTAGCATATTAACGTGTATTAACAAAGTTAATTTAAAAAAAAAAAATAAGAACATTAACTTGTGTTTACAGAAAATCTATATTAACGTGTATTAACTGAGTTAATTTGTTTAAAGTGATTAAAATTTTAACAAAAAATTAATTTATTTTTAAACAAATTAACTCAGTTAATACACGTTAATACAAGGGTAATACGCACTTTCGTGATTTATTAATGTGGTTGATTAGCTATTTGGCAATATTAATCAAAAGGTTGACTTTGTTGCAAAATAGTTTTTTTTTTTAGTTTGGCTATATGGCTACAGAGCCCTTTGTAATTTATAGACCATGTGATGCGAACCTAAAGTTTGAAAAGTATACACACGTTTCTCTATCTCTCAAAATTCTAAATAATCATATATGTGGGCTTTCACTTTCGTACAATCCATATTATATTATAATATATATTTGGGAAAGTTTTCGACGAGAAGAATTTGAGTGATTATCCATCAAATTTTAAACAAACTTAGCCACATGAAATCTCAATAAAGAGCACCATGAAATATCAACAAGCTATAACTTTATATTTGAAATTCCGTTATCGATGATTGTGTGTTGAGAAATAGACGTAAAGTAAAGAGACTATGACACACAATATATGTTAGCGAAATTCACTCATAATGTTAAATCATATTTTACCAGGCTCTTATCCAAATATTTCATTTCACAATACAAACACTTTAGTATTCTTCTTCTTTGGAAACGATTTGTTTCCACACTTTGAAATGCGCAACCTAACTCTACATTAGACAAATAAACACAAAATTTAGTTATTGCATAGTGTACTAGCAATCTTAACATAATTTTCACTGAAAAATTGTAAAGCTACATTTAATTATATAAAAAAATTACATTAGAATCTACTTTAGACTTATAATGATTGAATTATGGTAAAATTAAAAGAGTAGATAAATTACATAGCATCCAGCAAATTTGCACGCTATATGAAGCTACCTAATTATTCTACCTAACTTGCATTTATTTCTATGTTATACTCTTTTTTTCCTTCAATGATTTTCGTGAATTATTGTTCGAAACATTTGTCACTCTCTAACTTTACTTGTTTAACTTTTTCATAAGTCCACCATTTCTTTTGGAACATAAAAAGTTTGCTTATTATGCTTGAAATAAGATAAATGCTTATGATCAGCTGGGATTTCAATCTCTAGTGTGTCATAGAAACATATACATCATCTTTTAATTAACTTATTACTTGTGATGTTTAAACTTTAAAGTTGACTTGAATATGATTGGACAAACTCAAAGACAATGGGGAGTTTTGGTCATGCAATGCGATGTGAAAGTCTATGTTTAGTGTTCTCTTACTTCTTTTTTATGATATTGTTAAGTTATTATTATTACAATAAAATCTTTATAAATTAATAATGTTAAAAACCGCTAATATTTATTATATTATCGAATTATTAATTTATAAGGTACTAGTTACATATTCATTATAATTAGGAGAAAAAAAATCTTATATAACATTTCAAGAATATTATAAGCATAATACATAATTTGAAGATGATATTACTAAAATAGAGCTTGTTTCGAGCAATGATGCAATCGTAGTGACAATCACTTTGAACAATTTTTTTTATATCACGAAAATACAAGACCGACCTTCTTATGCGGAAGCTTAGAGTTGAAGTTGAAGGCGACATAAGTTTCAATTATAAGCAAATAACTTCATGAACATGTGTTAAAAACACTACATGATTAGTTAATTAATATAATTTGTTTCTATTTAAGATAATTTCATAACTAGTTATGCTATGTTATATTTTACTTATAGTATTTTCATAATTACATATGTAATATTATTATTTTTATACTTAATTATTAATTTATATATCAGTTGAGACCTATATACTTCTAAAAAAATTATTATCTTATAAATTTAGCAAATGATCAATTTAGCTAGTTAGGCCCGAGTCGGGACCGGGCAAAATTATTATTTAATCGAGGTTCTATTGTATGTTCTTTTTAATACATAGAGAAATAGACTTTTATAACTCAGCTAATTAGAAGATAAGTCAGTTAAAAGGAGAAGCTTGATATAATTTGGTCGAGTCAAATTAGCACTGCTAGAGTGAGTTCAAAGACATCTTCAACAAAATAAGAGAGCTTATTTCATAACAGTGAAACTTAATTTTTTATAAGAAAATTGTACGAAATACTCATTTTGTGTCAAATTTTAAAAAAATTTACAAATCGACGCCGCTTAAGAAGCAAAAAGAGGGGACTTAAGAAAGAGAGTTATTATAACCATCGAAAACTCTAACCAATTATATTATAGTAAAGAAGATTGACACATGGCGTCACAAGTTTTGTTTGTTATGAATTGATATTGTGGAATAAAAATAAAGCAAAGCGTTCTTAAATTGTGCTTTTGCATTTAAATTTTAGTTGGTCCTTTTGGATTTCATTAATTATGGTGCATATTGAATATTTTTGTCATCCAAAAACTTAAATCAATTTCTTTAATGCAACTGATTAGATGCAGAACGATATATATATATATACACATATATATATAATCTGACCAAAAAATTATTTAAAAAACTAATTTAATACTAAATTGAAATAAAACGACACCGTTATTATTTTTTATAAAGAAAACGACACCATTGTCGCCATATTGGAACTTAGCTGAAGCCTGAAGAGCATAATATAAACTTTCATCCTCGTTCTCTATAAAAAAAAAAAAAACCCGAAACCCCTATCTCCCCGTCACAAGGATTGAATAAGTATATATAAAGAGAAAAAGGCGATTCATCACATTTGCGAATTCTCTTTGAAAGAATCTGTTTGAAAACCATGCTTGAATCCTATGATTAGATATTAGATATTAGAAAAAGGCGATTCATCACATGTGCAAACGACGTCGCCACTCACGACGCGACGCGTCGCGACGCAAACAGTGCCAGTTGCGACGCGTCGCGATTCACGCGGCAAAAGTCGCGACGTGTCGCGATCTCGGGCTTTGGTCGCGACGCGTCAGGGCTTGATCCGCGTGAAGCGATCGACGGCCCAGATCGTGCCACGTCAGCGATCCGCGTGATTTTGTCCTTTTGGGGCATAAATAACACACTTTTTACCCGAATTTTTTTCCACAACCACAATTATTACCCACTTTACTCGAATTTCAACCCTAAAATTTCAAATTTCAAATACTTTTCACCCACCATCTCCTCACAATTATTCACCCTCTTCACCCACAACAATAATTATTCACCTACCCCACCCTCTCCTAAAACCCTATAAATACCACCTCTTCCTCCCTCATTTCCTCACCAACAATCTCTCAACTCTCTCTCAAATTCTCTCAACTCTCCAAGTTTTTTCCACTCTCAATCTCCAAAGTTCCAAAGTTCTAAAGTTCCAAAGTTCCAATTTTCTAAATTCCTAAAGTTTTATCATTATGTCTCGAAGAAGCGGCGGTAGTTCCAGGGGTCGAAGGGCGGCCAGGAATTTGCAACCCCAATTTCTACAAGGGGGAACATCAGAGCCTTGTCCCGATGGCTACATTCCCGTTAGGCTACCGTCAGAAATATTCCCTTCCCCTCCCAATCCAGATTATCCCGACGATACAGTACGGTCTCTAAGACCTAGTCTAGTCCGGGCGGTGGCCCAGCACCACGCCAATCCTGACCGTGTGCCCCAAGAGTTGGTCGACGCGGTGGCTCAATGTAGGGGGGAAATAACGATCCTTTTTTCAATCTCATGTTACGGGAAGGTGCCGAATACGGAGCTCAAGGTCCCGAAGGTGCCGATCCCGACGAACCTCAAGGTCCCGAAGATGCCGATCCCGACCAAACTCAACGTCCCGACGATGCCGATCCCGACGACTATCAAACGCCGCCCTCGATCCGTGGTTCAAATATCGGGGTGTACAACCGCGGTTCTCCTCAACCTTCCAATCAAGATAGCGGTGAAGCCTCCGTTGCCCGTCCTCGACGAGGTCGACGTCCTTCTACCGGGTAATAACCTTTAATCCTTTTCTTATTTCATTAATTATTAATTTTTTATTAATTAATAAGTTAGTACTTAATAATAAATAATAAATAATAAGTAATAAGTAATAAATAATAATTAAAAATAATAATTGAAAAAAAATAATTAATTTTTAATAATTAATAATTATTAAATAATAATCACTTGAAAGTCTTAGTATGCTCTGTGGTTGCGGTTCCGACTGATCTTCCACATCAGAAACGATTTTCTTGAGATTTAATTATCATTTAATCATATTATCTTAATTAATTAATTTCGTTTAATTTTTTTACGATAAATATTATAGTTTAATTATTTTAGTTTATTTAATTAATTTGTCACGTATCTTGAAAGTCTTAGTATGCTCTGTGGTTGCGGTTCCGACTGATCTTCCACATCAGAAACGATTTTCTTGATATTTAATAAGTTAACGGGATTAAAAATGGTAATTTGTATGTGTGGTGATTATTATAAAGTTCTTAATGGAATACGGTGTCTTAGAAAGATTGGTTTTTAAATAAGGTTTGCTTTGCAATCTCCTCCAAGCTAGCCTGGGAACCTCGGGGAGTTCTGTCTAGAAAAGCTTGGGCATAAAGCGAGATCATAGCATCCTTTCCAGTCGATCTGGCCGTGGAACCTCGGGGAGTTCCGTCAAAAAGAGCTTGATAATGATTTCCACACATAGAAAATACCATTTTTAATTTCGTTAACTCTTTTAATTAACTATATGAAATTTAATTAATTAATATGATTAATATTAATATTTAATCCATGTAAAATTAATACCCTTTTTTATTTTGTTAACATTTTTTCTCCCGTATATTTTTAATAGGGAAAGTCCTCCTGCCTTGTTGTGGGAACGACCAAACAAAGCAAAGGTGTGGGATTACTTTCACGAGGAACGACGGGTGGAGAACGGTGTTCGAATCAAGATCGCCACGTGCAAGAAGTGCCATGAAACCCTCGATGCGTTGGGGGACAAAGGAACCGGCTACTTGACGCGACATAAGAAAGTGTGCTACGGAGACGGTAACGAGGTAAACACAGCACAGGTAAGTGCTCTTACCACCGAAAATTTACGGAAATGGACCCTCGAGTGGTTACTGTCTACGGGCGCACCGATGAGTTTGATGGAAAACCCTGCGCATACACAATACATGCAAAGGGTTAATCCGTATTACGAATAGTTTTCCCGTACGACATATACCAGGGACATGGAAAATGCTTACAAAATGCAAAAAAATTATTTGGTAAAATGTCCAACATTAACGTTGCTTTTACCACCGACTTGTGGAGCGGTCCGAGTCTTAACGACTATTTGAGTCTGACCGCCCATTACGTCGACGAGAATTGGGATCCATGTCAAAAACTTTTAAACATGTCACCATTCGAGTGTCGCCATACCGGCAAAAATATTTCCGATAAATTAATAGAATTATTCAATGATTGGGGTTTGCAAAATCGTATCATTTCTATTACGTTAGACAATGCCGCAAACAATAACGCCGCTATTACTATCTTAGAAAATAGTTTGCCCGGTTCTCCTTTTCGTAATATTTTACATCAAAAATGTGCTTGTCACATCATTAATTTAATTGCTAGAACGGGGGAACGAAATATTTCAGGGCACGTTGACAAAATACGCGGCGTTGTCGATTGGATCCGGCATTCTCAAACCACCGTTAGGTGGAGACGATTTTGTAAAGAGCACAATCATAAAGCTAATAAGTTTGGTTTAGACAACAATACACGATGGAACTCTACATATCTAATGCTTTCAGTTGTTTGTAGACAGAGATTACCGTTAAGCGCTTTCCTCCGCACCGAACTAGAGGCCTCGGAGCGGATCACGGAGGCAGAATGGGAAATGGCCCAGAAATTCACCCAATTCCTTAAACCCTTTTACGTTGTTACTTTAAATTTTTCGAACCAAAGACAACCTTCCTTGAATCATGGTCTTTCGGGTCTTTATGAAATTACAAACACGTTTTCTGAATTCGAAAATGACCCTGTTATTTCTCCCATGATTCCGGGAATGGTTGCAAAATTCAAAAGTTATTGGGATCCACCCCCTTTTTCGTATTGTTTCGGTGCTATCTTGGATCCCCGTATTATGTTTACGTTCGGGCCTTTGATGTCAGCAATCGGGACAAACTTAGGGGTGGATTACACTGATTATATTAAGGTTGTTAATGAAGCTTTTTATGAACTTTACAGTGAATACGACCGGCGGTTCCCACAGTTCAACGTGGAGGCGGAGCAAAGGGCAGTTATGGAAAGCCCAACCAAGACCGGCCTAGCATTTGTCCAGAGACTGAAGCAAATACTGGATCGCGGAGAAGCATCGGGATCCGGTACGCCACCGGCACGAGCGGAGGAAACGGACGGTGCCCCACAAGAACTGAAGCGGTACTACGGCCTGCGGATCGACGAGGACTCCGTCGAGTTCGATGTGATTGGATGGTGGAAGAATCAACGGGAAAGATTCCCGATATTGGCGAGAATGGCGAGGGATATACTGTCCATCCCCATTTCCAGCGTTGCTTTGGAGAGCGCGTTCAGCTCGGCTCAGCATATAATCGACGACCGGAGGGCGTCAACAACTCCCACACACCTCGAGCAAGCAGTGGTGTTGAACGATTGGATGTTCCGCAACCCCACCATCGCCCAACGGTCCGAGCCAACCGACCTAGAGCTTATGACGCAAAGGTTTAATGACTGGTTCCCCGAGTGACGCAATGTAAACGCCAATATGATGTGCTCTTTCCTCTCTTGGTTTTATGTCCCTAAGGAGGGTTTTTCAAGAGAGGTTTTAGTGAGGCATCTTGTAATATTTACACTGAATATTTACAACTTCTTCCACCATATTGTAATATTCACAATGAATAATACAACTTTTTTTTTAATATCTTGTTTTATCATATTTACTTATTTGTTTTAGAATTTTAATAATTATTAATATGGTACA
The DNA here is from genome assembly GCA_954871525.1 of Parietaria judaica. NCBI lineage: Eukaryota > Viridiplantae > Streptophyta > Magnoliopsida > Rosales > Urticaceae > Parietaria > Parietaria judaica. The sequence continues at coordinate 15,755,590 of OX940864.1, forward strand.
CATTAATACTTATTAACATATATTACAACTTAAAAATTAACTTATAAATTAAAATTAATAATATGTTACACAATAATAACATACTAAAATATTAATTTTGAAATAAATAAAGTTTAAATAATAAGTTTACATAATTTAATACTTAAATTCGGATAAAAACTAATAAAATTAAACATTGGAAACAAAAAATAACTTTTGCCGCAGCCCTTTTTTTGGTCCTTCCTCGCTAAATCGCGACCACGTCGCGACGCATCGCGACCAGCCAAGCCACGACGCATCGCGACGTCCCTGCTCGCGATTTTGGCGACTTTCGTTGCGATCGGTCGCGACGAAGGCGCGTGCAGCTCTAAACTTATTACTTGTGATGTTTAAACTTTAAAGTTGACTTGAATATGATTGGACAAACTCAAAGACAATGGGGAGTTTTGGTCATGCAATGCGATGTGAAAGTCTATCTTTAGTGTTCTCTTACTTCTTTTTTATGATATTGTTAAGTTATTATTATTACAATAAAATCTTTATAAATTAATAATATTAAAAACCACTAATATTTATTATATTATCGAATTATTAATTTATAAGGTACTAGTTACATATTCATTATAATTAGGAGAAAAAAAATCTTATATAACATTTCAAGAATATTATAAGCATAATACATAATTTGAAGATGATATTACTAAAATAGAGCTTGTTTCGAGCAATGATGCGATCGTAGTGACAATCACTTTGAACAATTTTTTTTATATCACGAAAATACAAGACCGACCTTCTTATGCGGAAGCTTAGAGTTGAAGTTGAAGGCGACATAAGTTTCAATAATAAACAAATAACTTCATGAACATGTGTTAAAAACACTACAGGATTAGTTAATTAATATAATTTGTTTCTATTTAAGATAATTTCATAACTAGTTATGCTATGTTATATTTTACTTATAGTATTTTCATAATTACATATGTAATATTATTATTTTTATACTGAATTATTAATTTATATATCAGTTGAGACCTATATACTTCTAAAAAAATTATTATCTTATAAATTTAGCAAATGATCAATTTAGCTAGTTAGGCCCGAGTCGGGACCGGGCAAAATTATTATTTAATCGAGGTTCTATTGTATGTTCTTTTTAATACATAGAGAAATAGACTTTTATAACTCAGCTAATTAGAAGATAAGTCAGTTAAAAGGAGAAGCTTGATATAATTTGGTCGAGTCAAATTAGCACTGCTAGAGTGAGTTCAAAGACATCTTCAACAAAATAAGAGAGCTTATTTCATAACAGTGAAACTTAATTTTTTATAAGAAAATTGTACGAAATACTCATTTTGTGTCAAATTTTAAAAAAAATTACAAATCGACGCTGCTTAAGAAGCAAAAAGAGGGGACTTAAGAAAGAGAGTTATTATAACCATCGAAAACTCTAACCAATTATATTATAGTAAAGAAGATTGACACATGGCGTCACAAGTTTTGTTTGTTATGAATTGATATTGTGGAATAAAAATAAAGCAAAGCGTTCTTAAATTGTGCTTTTGCATTTAAATTTTAGTTGGTCCTTTTGGATTTCATTAATTATGGTGCATATTGAATATTTTTGTCATCCAAAAACTTAAATCAATTTCTTTAATGCAACTGATTAGATGCAGAACGATATATATATATATATACACATATATATAATCTGACCAAAAAATTATTTAAAAAACTAATTTAATACTAAATTGAAATAAAACGACACCGTTATTATTTTTTATAAAGAAAACGACACCATTGTCGCCATATTGGAACTTAGCTGAAGCCTGAAGAGCATAATATAAACTTTCATCCTCGTTCTCTATAAAAAAAAAAAAAAAAAACCCGAAACCCCTATCTCCCCGTCACAAGGATTGAATAAGTATATATAAAGAGAAAAAGGCGATTCATCACATTTGCGAATTCTCTTTGAAAGAATCTGTTTGAAAATCATGCTTGAATCCTATGATTAGATATTAGATTCTTTCCATGAGTTCCCAAATCCGTTGACAAAAAAAAAAAAAAAAAAAAATCGTTTTTTAAAGCTTATGACTTTCCCAGGGACTATTCATTACACTGTTAGCAAGCATGTGCCATAGAATTGATATTTCAGCTTTATAACATATATACTCGTACCATTTATGCGTTGACATATTCAGTCTCCATAAATTCCCAAAGAAACTCTACTTGGTCAATTATACATCAATCTCAACACTGCACAGTTGTGAATGATGGCTGAGACTGAAGTAGCCTACGGCTCAAGTAATTGGATTATCATAAATGTACATTTACAAACATGTATCGGCACATGCCTGTGTAAGTACGGTCATTCCGGAAAGAAATGCACTTGCCTTCCGGGGCATAATCGTTTATGGGTTTATCAATTTGAAGTGCAAAATCGTTTTAAAAACATGAAATGGGTTTATGAAGCGAACAGTTACCAAATGGGGTAGACGACAACGGGACGAAGGACACTACCGTACGTGAGGAGCATCCGTGGAAGTACATTGCTTTGTTCCTTGTGCGAAGTTGTCCCAGAAGCCGAAAACAAATTGTGATCCAAATAGCGATGGGAGGGAGAGTGAGAAAAATGGGGATATGCGGCGAATACAATTGTGGACCCTATTAGGGTTTTTCTTTCTTTTTATACTGAATTTCAGGAGTATGTTTGAAAGGAAACAACGGATATTATCATTTTTTGAATTTTCGAACATCGGTTACTACAAAAACGAGTTTTTTCCATTTGTGTTACTAGTTAACGAATTTTCCGTAAATTTATTATATTAGATGGCTTAAACCTCATGTCGGTTAAGAAAATCATCACATAATTTAAATATGCTAATTTTCTATCATCTAAGGTCATTTTTTCACTTAAAATCTCTTATGATATATATATTTTATTTTTATTTGTAATACGTCACCTCCCCGTTTAAATCTGGGTTTGCCCCGCATGTTTGAGACTCATTTGTCGTTTGGAATATCATACTACATCTAGTTTATGCTATATATATATATATATATATATATATATATATATAGCCGTTTACTTGCAAATCATTGTATGTTATTCTTTCTTAGTACAATTTGTTTTAACGAAGAAATTGATTTTGTTATTAATTCAGTCTATTTAAGTATAGTAAACTCATAAAATCCTAAACATCCCAAAATGACCCTATATTATAATTTATCCGAGCCATGCTAAGCCAACTATTTTGACCTAATCCATTCAATTTAGGGTAATTAAGCACATAAAATCCAAAATATCCAAAGATGATAATGTTTATCCGCTATACTTGCATGTAAAAATGACAACAAAAAAAATATATTTAGAGAATGCATTCTATTAAAGTTGATAAAATACATAAAATCCCAACCTTCCCATCTTGCCCTATATTATAATTTATCCGAGCCATGCTAAGCCAACTATTTTGACCTAATCCATTCAATTTAGGGTAATTAAGCACATAAAATCCAAAATATCCAAAGATGATAATGTTTATCCGCTATACTTGCATGCAAAAATGACAACAACAAAAAAAAAAATTAGAGAATGCATTCTATTAAAGTTGATAAAATACATAAAATCCCAACCTTCCCATCTTGCCATATATTACAATTTATCCGAGCCATGCTAAGCCAACTATTTTGACCTAATCCATTCAGTTTAGGGTAATTAAGCACATAAAATCCAAAATATCCAAAGATGATAATGTTTATCCACTATACTTGCATGCAAAAATGACACAAAAAAAATAAAATAGAGAATGCATTCTATTAAAGTTGATAAAATACATAAAATCCCAACCTTCCCATCTTGCCCTATATATATATTATATACTAACACTATAAATATGGTTAATATGTTGCGATATCAACACATCAGCCATATATCTCGTACTTAACATAGGTTTACTAGCAAGTATTATTCTTCTCGTACAACATGGTTCGAAGCCATTCTTTGAGGCCCCTCATCTGCCTCGTCGTGCTCAGTCTTGTCGTCTGCTCAGTGTCCGAAGCTCGTCTTCCGCCGCCTAGTCAGAACCACGCGGTGGGAGAAGAAATTGAATATCTCTCGGCCGATGAGAAGTTTATGGAGCTGGTCAATAACGGAGGTCCCAGTCACGGAGGAGCGGGCCATTGGAGTTCGCCGCCGGTCTTCCTACATGATGGGTACTGAAAGAGAAAAAAAAAAACTATGCTCGATGATTGACATGTGGCATCGCAAAGTTTGTTACTGCGGCACAAAAATGAAGCATGGCATTTTTAAGTACACTCATGCATTTGAGTTCTAAATTATGCATTGTACTTATTTTATTCTATTCAAATCCTAGTGTATTTTCAATATTGTTGTCTTCGGAAACTTCTATCGGTTATTTATGTTAATGTGATAGATTAAACGCAAAACAACAACAAGAAATAAAAAAATAAAATAAAAAATGTACGCATGAAACTAATCCAAGTAGCGACAACCACGCTGTTACAATAGAAAAAAAGAAGAGAAATATCTACTAAGATTAATCAATCCTTATATTATATAGTATATACGGATGTGGCGGTTATCGGACATTCTTTTATGGAGACGTGGGCAAAAAATAGCTCGGAGGATCGATCACGCCAATCCCAGATATTCCCGAAGACTTTAGGCACACGTATTAGTTGTTTATTTTATTTCCATACTTAGAACTGATTTGCACTTAATTTGAGACTATATATATTTCTTTAATATATTTTATTGTTTTTGAGAAGATTATATGCACTTTGCATGGTCAGAACTTTGCTTTCATTTTCATCAGAGTCTCCATAGTATATTATAAATTTATGTCCTTCTGTGAAATAATGGGACGAGCCGACCTAAAAAATCATATATTATGGTTATAAATTATAATAAAATATCATGTTTATACAATGAGCAAAAAAAGTTCATAAGTAGAATCGATTTAGCGAGAGGTTATCGGAAAGAAACAAAACCAAAGTTGCAATACAAAGGTCGACTTTTTTTATTTTTATTTTTTATACATTAAATATAATAAAGCTGATCAAAACTAAAACAATGTCTCCTACATATTGCAATAGGCAAAGAAAGAGAGAGGAAGAAAGGAAGTCTAAAATGGGAAACGACGAAGCGGGAAGTTATTAAAATCAAATTAATTAAACCTATTTCATAATTAAAATTCTGGATTAAATTTAATATTTAACTCCCATTGTCATGATTTAATTTATCGGTCCAACACTAAAGGTTGAAATAGTTAAATCTATAAATCGGAAACCGTAAGTCGGATCGACTCGGTTCCAAAAGATAAATTTATCAAAATAATATTTCATACAACATTTGAGAGTTGTTTTTGGAAAAAAATTCAATCATCTTTAAGATCATGATTTCATTCTTATGGAGCTATATCTGAGACTAATGGACACACGTATTTAAGCTCCAAAGAAACTTCAAGTTTCATTAACTCCGAAGTCATTCCACTATAGATTCAGAGTTGCACTCTTTAGTATGCGCTAGTTTATCTTCTTGGCTCAGGAGCCCATTGATACAATAAAATACCAGTCCAACGGTTTCTTAGTTTATGATTCACACTATAGTTGGGTATTTTGCCGTTCAATCCATTATTGTACAAACTTCCTTAATCTTAAAGAGCATATTACAAATTACTCATTTACGATTTATGCAGTCGTAAGCTGCACATGAGTATCAATCTGCTCCTCACAAATCATACATTAAGATAATCATAATTTTTTTTTTTACAAATCATACATTAAAATAATCATAATTTTTTTTTTACCCATATCTGCCTATGCGACTGTATCCGTCAAATATCATGATCCCGAAAATAGCAGCATTAGGAACACACTTGTGAACTTAATCTATTAAGTCAAAGATGATTTGAGTTGAATCGTTTAAGTCCATAATTCTACAGGAGAGAAACTGACTGCCATCTAATCACCTGTTTACGAATTTATTCAAAGTTCATCAGTGACGGGTTTAATATATGACTTTCCTGAATCGTTAAAGTCCATCCACTATGAAGTCATTCCATACCTAATGTACTAATATTGTCATCCGTATAAGATCTACCACACCACTTTGTGATTGAGTCTCATTAATACTTTGTAAAATTATTATGCTTCAACCTTAATTTAAATTATAGATACATGTTTTTAGTTCATTCTATTGAACCTATTAATCCTCATCACATTGATTGTTTTGTAATAAGTGTAGGTTAAAACCCAACAATAAGATCGTACAATAGTAACTTTTAATATGAAATAAGGATAAACACTGAACACCGAACTGGTACGTTGACTTTCTCGCGTCCTTATCTAATTGAAAGTTGAAGTTTGTGTATCCTAGTGGATTAAGGTCGGGCATACCCCATCATCTTCCTCTCCCGCGGGCGGGTTTACCCGCCCATCCACCTTTTTTATGGATGGCCCCCCTAACTTACATATTACGGGCGGGCGCATATACTTCCGTGCCAGATCTGGACGGGCACCCACAAAATTTCATGGACATGTAGAAGTTAAAAGAGCAAGTTCATATTCTGACAAACTCTCAGCTTTTGTAGCAAGGTCATATACGGGAAATTGCAATTATACAAGATATTTTTACTGGAGCGACATTATTGGTCAAGATTACGTGTACTGGAATTACAAGATATATTCGCACCGTAAAAACAGCTAGCAGTATAGGCGTATGCACTATTAGCCATCCTTACTAAATACTAATATGTGTTCCGCTGGGTTTAGACCCACGACCTCTCGAAAAGTCTTGCAGTGAGTTTATCTTTTTTAACTGCAATTATAAATTGATTTTTTTTTTACTGAAATTATATTATAAAATTGATTTAAATAACGTCAATCTTTGTGATTCCTTAACAAATGATCAACACAGCTACAATAATAATAAATAAAAAAATCTAATGCTTATGGACAAAATCACTTGGCATGCTTTTCAATTTGAGTAGAATTGATTGTATCAATTAAATAATTCATTGTCTTGCTAAATTTAGGCTAAATGGTTGGTCATACTTTGTTAGAGAAGCTTGACTTCTCATACACCAAATACATATATTATTTTGTAATTTATAGACCAAGTGATGGGATCCTAAAGTTTGAAAAGTATACACCTGTTTCTCTATCTCTCAAAATTCTTATTTTTAATAATTATATGGCCATTAATCTTTTTTTTTTTTGGATAAATTATATGGCATTTAATTTTTGAACGATGAATATAGTATTATATATATTTGGAAAGTTTCCGATGAGAGAAATATATCAACATGAAATATCGATGACCAACACCGTGATAGTGAAGAATATATTTAAGTAAAAACTTAAAAAACGACTTTTTATTTTTATTTTTAATTGTATATTGGAAATTCTGCTATAAATAATTACATGTTAGCAAAAATGTGAAAATTAAAATAAGACTTGAGACACGATATTTATTAACGCAGTTTGCAATACTAATAATAATATCATATTTCGCAGGGCTTTTATTTATTTAGATTTTTTTATTGCATAATATAAACACTTTAGCTAAGTCCAATATTCATCAATCATCCTCTTTCGAAACGATTGGTATCCAAATTTTTCCACATGCAACACAAAATTTAATGATCTCATGAAATTGACAAGTAGTGTGTAGTGTGTACTAACAATCTTAAAATAATTTTCATTGATAAATTGTAAATCTACATTTAATTATACATAAAAAAATACCATAGAATCTATTTTAGACATGTATTGATTGAATTATGGTAAAATTAAAAGAGTACATAAATTGCACAGCATGGAAAATTCACACGCTATAATTCTATTCTACCTAATTATTCTACCTAACTTGCATTTGTTTTTTTGTTTTGTTTTACTCTTTTCCTTCAATGATATGTGAATTATTATACAAAACAGTTGTCAATCTCTAACTTTACTAGTTTAACTTTTTAATTGTCCGCCATTTGGAACATATGCTTGCCATATCAATCAGCTTGGGATTTAATCTCTCATGTCAAGCGTGTGGTGTATTACATATATACATATATATATAGGGTTAATTGCGGCAAAACGACCCAATCTTAGGTCAAATGCTCTGCTGTGTATACAACCTCCGTAAATGGCGGCAAAAGTACCCAAATTCGGCATTTTGGAGTTGACCGAGAAAACCAGTCCATGTGGCTGCCAGCCTTTGCCACGTGGCATGCCACATGGCACTTGGCTGCCACATGGCATGCCACGTAATTATTATTTTTTAAATAATTTTAAAAAATTAATTTTTTTTTAATTTTTTTTAAAAATTAAATTATTTTTCAATAATAACCAATAATGAATATTTGAATTTAAATATTCATTATTGGTTATTATTATTAAATATAATTATTCATTTTAGAAAAGTGGGTCAAACGAAATAAATAAAGAAAAAAATCACCATTCACCGTTCACTCAAGTTCCGCCTCTGATCCGGTTCACGGGTGGAAGGAAATCGCTTAATAAGTTTAATAATAATAACCAATAATAATCATATGATTATTTAAGAACATTTAAATAAAAAAAAGATAATATATAAAAAAACATATTAGAAAATATTATTATAAAATGCAAAAAAAAAATATCATGCAAACAAATAAAAATAATTTTTCGTTAAATATAAATATGACTACTATTTAAAAAAAAAATAAGTGGCGTGTATTTAATTATGTCTTGACTTTTTAAACAATATGTATGTGTTTATTGGTTATTATTATTAAACATATTAAATAATTTTATTCGACGCGTGAACCGGATCGGAAACGGAGCTCAAGTGAACCATGAACGGTGATTTTTATATCGTTGTACCCACTTAATTAAAAATAAATAATTATAACCGATAATGAATATTTAAATTTAAATATTAATTATTTGTTATTATTAAAAAAAGATTATTAAAAATAAATTTTAAAAAAATAAAAATAATTTTTTTACTAAAAAATATTTAAAATAATAATAATTACGTGGCATGCCACGTGGGAGCCAAGTGCCATGTGGCATGCCACGTGGCAAAGGATAACCGCCACATGGACTAATTTTCTCGGTCAACTCCCAAATGTCGAGTTTGGATACTTTTGCCGCCATTTATGGAGGTTGTATACACAACAGAGCATTTGACCAAAAGTTGGGTCTTTTTGCCGCAATTAACCCTATATATATATATTAACTTGTTGTGATGTTTAAAGTTGACTTTGAATATGATTGGACAAACTCAAAGACAAATGGGAAGTCTTGGTTCTCTCTCTTAGACCATGGAATGCAATGTGAACGTCATCTTTAGTGTTCTCATACTTCTTCTTTATGATATTGTTGAGTTATATTATTATGTTTTTTTAATAGAGAATTAGACTTTTTTTACTCAGTACTAATTAGAAGAAAAGTCAGTTAAACGGAGAAGCTTGATAATATTTGATAGAGTAAAATTAGCACGCGGCTAGTAGATATGTCACATTTTCTAATAAAATTGAACTTAAAAATACAGTGTGAGTTCAGCTGAAGATGTTTTCAATAAAAAATATATTCTTTCCATAGAAGTGAGACTTAATTCTCTATAGCTGTTACAAAGACCCGACGCATAATAATCAAGTAGCAAGTAACACAGAAGCGTGAGAAAAAGTTGTAAACGCCAAAAATATTTCTCACAAATTATTGTAAAGATACAATTTGCAAGCTAATAGACTGATTTCCCGTAGTGAGAGTGAACCACTAAAGTTTTTAGTATCATTTTTTTTATTATTGTTGATTGGTTTCATTTTAGTATTCGAGAATTATGCTAGTATAGCCCTAACAGTTTTAACAATATGCAGTTAGCATTACAAACAAAGAGGCTAGGTCGACGCCTATCCAACGAAGGACAATAAGTAATGCGAATGGTTACAAAAAAATGGGGTATATGTTAACGAACAATAAAAGAATAAACTATTTATAAAACAAACTCTTTCTGTATTCAATGCAGCTCAATATTTTATTTATTGAAAAAGAGTATATATACATACAGAAAAGCAAAGAGGCATAACCCTATACACATCACCCTACGCACTGACAATAACAAAACTCTCTTCATATGTGAGATTAAACAAGCACACCAAGGAGATGATCAATCACCGCAAATCTAACGGTAATGAAACATGATCCAATGGTGGTCATTCACTGGCAGAGATACTTGGTGCGGATCGATGACGTGGAGCGTTGTTGTTGGGCTTGGGCCTGTCTTGGTGGGCTACTTCTCTAACACACCCCCGCAATTCGAACGGCTGAGTCGAAACAATATTAAGTTTGTTTCTCAGGTAAGTGAAGAATTGACCACCGAGAGGTTTTGTGAGAATGTCGGCATTTTGATCTGTTGCAGGCACATGTTGGACCATAAGAGTTTTATTGAGAACTTTTTCCCGAACAAAAAAGAGATAGAGCTCCATGTGTTTGGTCCGCGAATGGAGAACAGGGTTTGCCGCCAATGAGACCGCGCCGAGATTATCGACCCAAATTGTGGGAGGCCGGGGCAGGTCGATGCGGAGTTCAGTAAGAAGCGAGCGAAGCCAAAGTATCTCCGCGGTACAGTGGGCAAGGCTTCGATATTCAGCCTCTGTACTTGATCGGGAGATTGTCGATTGTTTCTTGGAGCACCACGTGATCAAGTTGAGGCCGAAATAAATACAAAATCCTGACGTGGAGCGTCGGTCATCAGGATCAGTGGCCCAATCCGAATCAGAGAAGCCTGTGAGGTTGAGATGAGACGATTTTTGGAATCGAAGACCTAGGTTTCGGGTGCCGGAGAGATAACGAAGAATACGTTTCACAGCATTCCAATGGGTGCTTAGGGGGTTGTGCATGAACTGACTAACCTTGTTCACACTAAAGGCGATGTCGGGTCTAGTGATGGTGGCATATTGAAGGCCGCCGACCAAGCTTCGATATGTCGTAACGTTTTCAATAGGATCACCGCGATGGATAGACAAAGGAAGGCCGGGGATCATTGGAGTCGTCACACTGTTCGCATTGTTCATATTAGCCCGAGCGAGAAGGTCGCTAATGTAGCCGTCTTGTGAAAGGACAAGTTCGGACCCGTTTCGAATTGCCCGTATACCGAGAAAGTAGTGAAGGTCGTCGAGGTCCTTGAGAGAAAACTCTTGATGAAGTTGTTGGACGAGGGAGTCAATTTCGTCATTTTGGTCACCGGTGACGATAATATCGTCAACATACACCAAGATTACGATTGTGGAGGTCGGTCGGAAGCGAGTGAACAATGATGAGTCGGCGCGAGATGGCGTGAAGCCGAGTCTAACTAGCGAGTGGCGGAGCCGATCAAACCATGCCCGCGGGGCTTGTTTAAGACCATAGATGGCTTTGTGAAGGCGGCACACAAGTTCGGGGTGCGCAGGATTGGTGAAGCCTGGTGTTTGCTCAAGATACACCTCTTCTTCCAATATACCGTGTAAGAAGGCATTGTTCACATCGAGTTGGCGAAGATTCCAATTTCGGGCTAGAGCTATAGTGAGAACGGTTCGAATCGTGACTTGCTTCACGACCGGGCTAAACGTCTCGGTGAAATCGAAGCCCGCGGTTTGATGAAAGCCTTTTGCGACAAGACGAGCCTTATACCGAGAGATGTCACCATTCGCATTCCGTTTGATTTTGAAGACCCACTTGCTTCCAACAGTTGTTCGGTTAGGCGGTAAAGTGGTCAATGACCAAGTAGCATTTTGATAGAGTGCACGAAGCTCTTGTTCCATTACTGTTCGCCAATAAGGAGAATGAAGAGCTTCACTGACATTTTGAGGCTCATGATGGCGGAGGTCAATGGTAGCAGTGAAGATTTTGGGCTTGTAAATACCGTCTTTGGAACGAGTAACCATCCCATGGCGATTATGGCTAACCAACGAGTGATCTGGAAGCTCCGATGTAGGAGGATCAGGAGTAGGCAGGTCTGGTGGTGGAGGATTTTCGACCAATGAATCATCGACTAGATTCATGTCACTCCTTGTCGGTGAAGAAGTTGTGGCATGGTGCTCTTGGTGTTGAGGTAAAGCCGGTGAGATGAGTGTGTTAATACCGGGCAACAATGGATGAAAGTGAAACTTTTGATAAACTTCCTCAGAGTGGAGATTTACCTCATTTGGAGCACCATTTGTGGTCGAGAACGGGAAAGTGTCTTCGTCAAAGATAACATGGCGAGAGATATAAAGACGCCCATCTGGTGCAAGACATTTGTATCCCTTGTATTGATTGCTGTAGCCAAGGAATGTACATGCTTTTGATCTGTACTCAAGTTTGTGCTTGTTGTACGCACGAAGATGAGGGTAACAAGTGCAACCAAAACACTTGAGACGAGTGTAATCAGGTTTAGAGTGATAGAGTACCTCTAAAGGAGACACTTGCTGAAGGGATTTCGTCGGGAGACGGTTGATGAGATATACAGCAGTGATAAAGGCATCGTCCCAGAACTTGAGCGGAAGGTTAGATTGAGACAGGAGTGTGAGACCCATTTCGACAATGTGACGGTGTTTCCGTTCAGCCACCCCATTTTGCTCAGGAGTGTGTGTGCAAGAAGTTTTGTGGAGAATACCCGACGTACGGAGGTGATGTTGAAGTGACTGAAACTCACCACCCCAATCTGATTGAAAGGTTTTAATGTTCTTTCCTAATTGGTTTTCAACAAGTTTTTGGAAATGTAGAAAAGCGTCATAAACATCAGATTTGAGTTTGAGAAGGTAGATCCATGTAAATTTTGAAAATTCATCAATGAAACTAACATAATATCTAAATCCATTTCGTGAGACAACGGGTGAGGCTCCCCAAAGGTCAGAATGCACAAGTTGAAGAGGTTGTGTGTATACAGTAATAGAGTTAGGAAAAGGTAGCTTATGACTCTTGCCCTTGATACAATGTGAACAAAACTGGAAGTCGGCTTTAATTGATTTTTCAGGAATACAAACTCTTAAGACACGGTTAACTACTTCCTCAGCAGGATGCCCTAGGCGTTGGTGCCATTTGCTAAAGGAAATAGTTGAGTGATTAACACTCTTGATTGAATTGAAACAAGCTGGATTCTGAGAAATGGCCGGACACTTTGGCCTTTCGGAAACAAAAATAGAAAATGACTATAAGAGACTCTTGTTCTTGAACGAGCCTTCAACACAAAACTTGTATAATCCATCTTCAAGAATCCCCTCCAGCAATATGTCCCGCGTTGCTCGATCCTTCACAAGACAAACATGAGGGTGGAACTAAAAAAATACCGAGTTATCATAGGCAAACTGAGACACACTGATCAAGTTGCGAGTTATTTCTGGCACATAGAGCAGATTTTTTAAGGCAAGATTACGGTGTTTGGTTTTGAGGATAGAGGAACCGAGATGAGAGATTTTTAAACCTGCACCGTTTCCCATGTGAAGCTTGCTAGTCCCCGTGTACTCCGAACCAAGGTTGAGGTTGTTCAGATCATGTGTGACGTGATTAGTTGCGCCTGAGTCCGGAAACCAATTGTTGTCGAAGCTTGTGTCAGGAGTGGCCATCATGGCGATCATCGAGTCGCGGTTGTTGGATTGAAGAGTCGCGGTTGTTGGATTGAAGAGAGCTGCTCCCTGGGTTAGAGTAATTGCTGCCAGAGTGTACGCCATTGTTGTGGGGCACATTCGATCCTTGAAAGTTAGCATCGAATCTGAAGTAGCAACGTTGAACCGTGTGGCCTTGCTTGCCACATAACTGGCAGGAGATTCCTCTCCCTCCAGTCCAGCTGCGCCCACCCCTGAAGCGACCACCACCACGGTTGGAGCCTCGGGCACCACGGTTCGATGAGAAGTTAGTGTAGAAGCTGGAGTGGTTGCTGGGGTTGTAGTTGGACTTCCTCGTATTGGGTTGGAAGGCGAGATTGGCTGAAGGAGACGACCCGTCGGACTTGATTCGGTCGGTGGTGTAGGGAGCTTCGAGACGCATCTCAAAACTCTGTAGTAATGCGCCAAGGTCACGAAGTGAGAAGGCGTCGGGCCTTGAGGTGAGAGTCACCATAACGGGGTCGTATTCATGACCTAGACCAGAGAGAATATGAAGAATCTGGTCCTCTTCAGTCAATGGATGGCCAGCAGAAGCTAAAATATCGGTGTAGGACTTCATCTTTGTCAAGTATTCACGAATCGATAGGTTACCCTTTTTTAGGGTTTGGATCTGCAGCTTGTAATGCATGATTTTGGCTTTAGATTGAGTGGCGTAAGTTCGCTCAAGCGTGTCCCAAACAGCGTGAGAGGACTCGTTTCCCACCATGGCAACAAGAATAGCTTCGGAGATGGAGGTGAGGATCCAGGACATAAGGAGTTGATCTTGGCGTTGCCATAAGACATACGCGGGATTGACCACTCGGATGAGTGATTGTTCGAGATTCTGATGAGCGAGGTAGCGGGTCGGTGGATTTTCGGTTCCGAGAAGAAAACCTTCGAGACCATATCCTCGAACAGCTGCTAGGATCTGCTGACGCCAAAGAAGATAGTTGGTTTCAGTGAGGCGAAAGGATACGGCATGATTTTGTGGTTGGATAATTTGTATAGGGTTGAGAGATGATGGAGTGGGGTCTGTGTTTTGAAGGACTTCTTAATGCAGTTCTTCAGCGATTTCCATTTTTGGAGAGAAGGGATATTGGAGCTGATGGCTCTGATACCATATAAAACAAACTCTTTCTGTATTCAATGCAGCTCAATATTTTACTTATTGAAAAAAAGTATATATACATACAGAAAAGCAAAGAGGCATAACCCTATACACATCACCCTACGCACTGACAATAACAAAACTCTCTTCATATGTGAGAGTAAACAAGCACACCAAGGAGATGATCAATCACCGCAAATCTAACGGTAATAAAACATGATCCAATAGTGGTCATTCACTGGCAGAGATACTTGGTGCGGATCGATGACGTGGAGCGTTGTTGTTGGGCTTGGGCCTGTCTTGGTGGGCTACTTCTCTAACACTATTCTCACGAAAGCATTAGCGTGTATCGCGAGTTTGCTAACTAAGAAATGAAAATGTGAATTGGTGTGAGTCCTTGTAAACAAGTTGCAATATGCATAGTAGAATGACAAGAAGTAAAGTGATAGTTTTACTATGGTACGCGTTAAGTGAAATATGAATTACTATGATCCATGCACTCATGAAATAGAGTTCTGGTTAATATGAATTAGAACTAATATTATCACAACATATATAAGATGAGACGTAAATAGTATGCTCATATCAACAAGTAACCAACGTAACCACATATTTAACAGGAGGTGGGACACGTGTTGTATTCTGTTTTGATAGTAGAAGGGCGTGAAACAACCTTATGTTTTTTATTTTTTGCTCTTTCAAGAAATAAGAGGGAAAATTCATTATCTAGTGATGAATTGCACCGAAATTACAAAACTCGTGATGAATGTTTGAAAATTCGAAAACTAGTGATGTTCATTGTTTCCTTTCCATTTTGCCCTTGAAATTTCATATATAACGACCAAATCCTACTTTTGGGACCACACTTTTCATTTTGTTCATTATTTGCCGACATTCTCTCTGTGGGAAGGACCACTTCTCCTCCCCAAATACTTCCTTGTTTGGATCCGAGATTCTCCTCAATGGTGTGACCATGGAAGTTCGGAGGTGGGCCATACGTTCGTGTTCCTCAACTCGTCGCCGTCGCTGTCCCAAAAAGCCACAAAAATGCCCTTCCCCCGCCGTAACTGTAAGCATTCAAAGCCCTAACTTCTTATTTTTTGGTCCATTACATGCTTTTAGGGGATGAAATCCATAGATCTAGGCGTAGAACCACCGCATTGGATGGTTTCCCACGGCGGTTAGTACCACCGTAGTCCAAACGGTCAACATCGAATTCGGTGATGCTACTCCTGAAGTCGGGGTTTGTAACCCCCCCCCCCCCCCATTCGGTGATAGCCTCTCCGAAGTCGGTGTTTTATTTTTAGTGTAAACCCTCGATTTATGTGGGACCATTTCAATATCTGAGGTCGGTGATTTTTTACACCGACTTTAGATATTGTAACCCCGACGTCGACGGGGATGGTAAACCGGACCCGAAGCTCGAGGATGCTAACTCCGAACTCGGTGATGCTAACCCCGACAGAGCTATCTCCGAATTCGGATGTAAAAACACCGAATTCGGTTGTTCTATCTCCGACATCGGAGATATCATAATCGACATCGGAAGTTGTTAAATTCGAATTCGGAGATCTTTAACTCCGACTTATGTGTCATGAATATTTTGTTTACCCGACTAACATCTTATCATTTCTCTTTATTCCAGATCCGGCGACGTACTAGGACGGGCATCGACATCGTGGGTCAGTGATTTCTCTTCATAAACCTCTATGTCGCATTTTGTCGCGCGACATAGTTGGTCAACGATGTCTCCTCACACAGTTTCAGTTGATTATTTTTTGTGGGGAGTCTCGTAGGTGCGCACGGCATCGATTCGTCGGGGCGGTCTTTAACGGCAGTCTGGGGAAATAATAAGCACGGGCAGTATTTTGTTACTCATCCCCGGCTTCATCACCCGACGGATCTGGTGCCGAGCCTTGTCCCGTGTGCCAGGAATTGCCTTGGAGTCTTAGGGAGGACGACGAGGTGGACGACTACTCTTTGTCGTGCTCGCTTGACCTTGCTGTAGGTTGGGCAGTGACAACCAAGAGTATCGTTCAACCTCGTTGGTAGGATATATTAGGGTTTGACCGAAGTCGGAAAATCTCTATAAACCCGCCTATGTAGGATAAATGTAGGTTTAGGCGTTTCAGATGCTCCTGAGGGAAGTATGAAATTGCCTGTCGAAGAATACACTCTAGATCAGTCTTAAATGGTTCTCGGCATGGGTCAAGTCAGCTCCACGAAGGAACAATGGAATGGGATTTTCTGAGAGGTTGGACGACTTTGCGATAATCTTATTTTATCAGCAAGTCTTCCCATCGTCAATGAGCAATGGGCGGCGCACACAGACAGTGAAGCAATACAGAGTGTGTCTGATAACCGCGTTTCAATTTTCACCGAAATGGATAAGCTCACACGTTTTGTATTACTTCAGGCATCGCACTCAAGCCAAGTATAAGGTATCGGTTATCAGTGAAATCAATGAGCGACACTTCAAGTTTATCAATTGGTTGTACGGGATCGAAAATGAAATGTATATCCGTGTTGTAAAGTTTTATAATAAATAAAATGTATGTTTCGTAAGTATTTTCATCGTTTAATTGTAAATGTATGTTTTATTTATTTTCGCCGTTTATATAAAATCTCGATTAATCAACGTTCAAACTGTAAATTGAGACCATAAATTAAAGACATAGGCATTTAAAAAGACATCAAATTGCAAATTAAATACATAGGAAAATTGGACATAGGCATATTTACGAGTGGGAAAATATCACCGACTTCGGGAGTATCAATCACCGACCTTGGAGATATCACCGACCTTGGAAGTATCACTCACCGACTTCGGGAATATAAATCACCGACTTCGGGAGTACCATTCACCGACCTCGAGGATATAATTGCAGTACCATGCACCGAGATTGAGGATATAATTGCAGTACCATTCACCGAGATCGAGGATATAATTGCATGTTTTTTCATTCACGGTTATCAATACCTTTCATGATCATATATTTGAATCTACGAATTCCACATTTATTATCTCCGAATTCGAAGCTTTGGATAACCGATTACGAGAGAAAAAGAATCAAAGTCTATGACGACCCAAATTTTCTACTACTAGATCCTTAAGGAATGTTAGTTATTATGTTTGATTTACGAGATACATTTTCAAATTAAATGTTATATGATGTGAATGTTCATATTATATTACATTGACCTTGTATTCAAAGTTATATGGTCGGAAAACATTTATGTGAAACATTCATCGATGTGGGGCTACAATAAATCTCCTAAAGATGAAAGAACAATGTCTCGTACCAATAAGTTTCTATAAGAAACGGTATCGAGAAATATAGAAGGAGAATATAGTATATGAAAAACATTTCATCAAGAGAGAAAATAATAAGTAAAATTAGAGAAATAATAATCCATGAAAATTCCATGAACAAGCTAGGTCGGAAAATGCGATCAACACAAAGTGTCATAAAAGTTGACTAAAAAGTCAACTAGGCCGGAATGAATATTTCCAAGTCCCGAATGAAACCAAAAATATCATTTTTGGAATCTACATGAAAAATTATTAAAGATAGGTACGTTCAAACTAAAATTTTCATCAAGGTCCTCAAATTTTAGAAAAGTTGCACTATGGCCCAAAATTGCCAAAAAGTTTGCAATTATGCCCCTATTCCGATTTTTGACTTTTCAAACTGATCCCTTCTTATTATATTCATGTCCCACACTCATTATGAGCTGATATATTAATTTAATATTTGATTAGTTCACTTAGAAGTCAATATAAGCTTCAAATGTCTTTTGTCTTGCATGCTTGGCTTATATGCCTTCAAAATGGACCAATGGTGACATTAGAGTGTAGGAAATCAATGACAAACCCTTAAGGAAGCCTTAGCACGAAATGTATCAGCCAAATAGAGCTAATGGGTGGCTTGAGAGGCTTCCAAGATAGCCTAGAACCAATAGGAAGCCCTAGTGATCATAATTACACCCAAGGGTGAAAGTGCATGCATTTTTCTCCCTCTTCTCTCAAAAATCCGACCCAAACTCTCTCTAAAGGTCAGAAACTAAACTCTCTCATCACCCATCTCTCTCTCTAAGAAATCTCAAGCCATTCCTCAAGGAGATTCATCCAAGAGCACCACAAAGATCCACAATATTTCAAGGAATGATGAAGAGGTAAAATCTCCTCTTGCATGCAAACTTTCCCAAAGTTTATACTTATGAAAATCTGGTCATTTATGTCTCCTATGTTGTTTTTGAAGCCAAAAACTTATGGAGAAAGAATCGTGAAGATCCGGTCTCAAACACATCTTTTACTCATCAAACCGAATAATTGTTCAAAGTTCTTAAGAATAGGTAAGAATACCTCTTGCATGTGGAATTCTTTCATGATCTTGATCTATGAACTTATGTTCATGATATATTCTCTTATTTTAGCTCAAAACCAAGCTCACTTTGACCAAAATCGTCGTGACGAGTACCCAAGTCCCCTACCAAGCAAAGTTCGTAACCTTGTTGAAGAACACGTTAGAAGGTATAATCCTTAGATTT
Source organism: Parietaria judaica (assembly GCA_954871525.1). Lineage (NCBI taxonomy): Eukaryota > Viridiplantae > Streptophyta > Magnoliopsida > Rosales > Urticaceae > Parietaria > Parietaria judaica. Next base: position 15,774,823 of record OX940864.1, read on the forward strand.
AAAAACCCCAGCTCTCTTGATGAATGTTTACTACTCTGGTTGTTAATGCTTGTTTATGTTTTAAACAATGCATGCATGAATGTTTTTGTGTGTTTTCATGAATGAGGTTCGAGAGCCTTATGTTTGATGATGAATGAGTTACATGCATGTTGTTGGAATTAGGGTTATGGTGAAGTCCGATTTGGTCAGGGTCTTAACCCAGCCAAATAAACTCCAAATTAAGCAAATTACATATGTATGGATAGATCTAGATGTCTAATATAACATACTAAAAATTTAGGAATATCCATCGTACGGTTTTTAAGATATAAGCCACGCACCATTCATGCTCCAGGCTGTTTTTCACTTCCAGGCAGATCTGGAAATTGAGAGTTAGTACACGTTTTCATCACCCTAAAGTTATTTTAAATTCATAATAAAATTGTATGATTAAGGTATGGATCTTATAGAAGTAATCTAATTGGTTTTACTGAAAAATAATCGATGGTTAATCAGAAAAAAATTATGGAGTGACGACATGCAAAGTCGTTTCCAGTTTTTATGAAGATTGTGATTGGTGTTGGAAAATATTTTAAATGGTGGTCAAATATTTAAATAAATATGGGAATAAAAAATATATGTTATATATATGTTAATTAAGGAGCTACAACAATTGGTTTTGTTCCAAAATAATCTCTGACCGATTTTATAAAAATCACGCACTAAAGGTCGCGAACCGTCTCATCAAAAAAGGCAGATTTGAATGATGCTCAAAAAAAGTATGTACAACTAAATAAATGAAAGTATTTTCTAAAATTAAAAGTACAAATTATATATAAGATCAGTATAGAGCTAATAAAATTTGTTTCATGTTAAAACGAGCTTCCATTTATCGGATAAAAATTTATAGATCGAACGTATACGAGTATCTTATTATTGGGGCAGATTTGTAATTAGAAATTAAAATGGTTTTAATTGCAAGTACTTGAATTATTTTATGAAAATAAAACATTGAGTTTTAAGTTTAAGAAATTATGAAAGCTAAATAAATTGATGACCATGAAGAATGCTCATACTCGAGGTTGTTTCGGATTTTCAAAGTAAATATTATGTTTTCGAAATATGAAGATACACAACTCAAAATTTTATTGAAAGAGAATTATTAATAACAAAGTTTCATATATTTTCAAAATAAATAAGTATGATACTTTCATAAGTTATAAATAAGAATACTCAATCGACCGATCGTTCGGCCGATTTTCTGGTAACTTTTTAGGATGATTTATATTATTTAACTATAATCAAAATGATCAAAACTATTTTATCAAATATTTAACCCATTTTGGGTAATTGATTTAAGTTTGAAAGAATTTAGGTTTCGGAATAGATGACTTGGCCGATCTATGTTATGGGTCGAACCCCTAAACGACCTGACAAACTAGTCAACCGATCGCCAGTTAACTTATCATAACCCGATGAAAAATAATCACTTCCTAATCAGCTCGTTGAGCCGATCGGCACCTCTAGAGATTAGTCGATTGTGTAATCAAAGTGTTTCCGATCAACACCATCAATATTGCCTTATTGATTTCTAAATTACTGAAATGAATAAAGGGATGGATGTATACCTAGATCAATAACATTATACCATAAGTACCCTAGGATTCCAACAACGTAGAGTATGCATGTCAACCTGGATCCAAAAGACTGACGAGTTGTCTGGTCGGATCAAACAGGGAAGTAGGGTGTCCACATTCACGATAGACTGTAGCTTGAAGTGCAGCGAGGACACCAGGTGAGTACAGATCTCACTACAGCATGAATAGTTTTCAAAAGGAAAATGGAATATGTCATGATATGAATATATGTGATGTTTGGGAGACTTGACTCCAATACGTGAATGATTGATATAAGTGATCCTTTAGGGTCATTTATATGATTACGTGGATTGATGTGAATATCATGATGTTAATGTGTCATGTCATACCAAGTAATAATATTGGATTAATGCATGATGGAGTATAATGAAACTAATGATTTGATTGAGCTTTGAATTATGTCATATTGCATGTAGACATTAATAGGGTCACCTTAATTAAAAATATGACCAACGTTTTCAAAGCTCGTGTCGTGCCACCCGATCGGGGTATAAACATGTTATGAAAGGGGCTTAAAGCCCAAGGTCGTGTTGGTTGGGGACCTTGCAACCCTCAGACCATCTGCGGCTGCGCGCAAATGGCACGTACACATATGGGTGATCACCAGGCAAGACAGGGCAAATCCCTTGAGCCACTTAAAGGAAAAAAAATGAAATGTTTTAAAAAGTAACCCAATAATATAGCATAATTGGACATACATATATGCATGATTGACATATGTTTTGTGATGATAATGTCTGTACTCGCTGAGCGTAAGCTCACATTAATGTGTTCATGCTGTAGGTAAGAAACCCATAGCATGATTGTTCATGATGGGCTCGCGAAGGAATGGTGATGCGCGTTTTGGTTATGGGTCAGGATGGGCAACCGCAAATGTTCCGCAAGTTTTGATAAACAAACTATTTTGACGTATGTTTTATTAACTATGAATTATGTTTGGGAGTAGACTTTATATTACCTCCCTATGTTAAGAACTTACGTAAGAAATGACTGTCTCGTGGTTCATAATCCGAGTTCGCAAGTACTAAGTATCATATTAAACTTTTCTAAAATGATTTTGGTAAACTATTTAACAAGCCTTCAAGTTTTATGATATGTTTTGACGATTGTCCGATTATGGACTCTTTAAAATATTTTACGCTGAAGCGTTGATATTAAATTCTCTAAAGAAGTTTAAGACGTACGTACTAAAAATTACAAGCAAGACGATATGTTTTAAAAAAAAATATTATTCCTAAATTTCACAACAAATTGTTTTATTCAAAGTTAATAAAGAAAGAAAGTTTTATGTCGTAACGTTCGGCGCTAGGTCGGGTGTTACAAAGTCGGAGATTTATTATCTCCGAATTAAATATTTTGAAACTCAGTGTTTCATATCATCGACCTCGGAAATATCATCCATCGACCTCGTGGATATAAATGCAGTTCTCGAAAATTAAAACCTATAATTTTGACATCGGTCATTCATATCTCTGACTTCGGTTTTTTCGTGCACGATTATTGATAATGCATGGGAAGTCTGTGTTGGGAAGTTCATTACGTTTCCCGATAATATTATCACAAAATATGCCGTTGAACCGTCCGGGTAACATTTAAAAAATATTTAAAGCGGAAAACTTGTTAACCATACAACGGATCGAACATCGGATAATAACTAAAATCAAGATCTGATAAATTATTAACAATTTAACTTTTCATAAATTCATTATTAATAATATAGTCTATAGGAAATAAATAAACTGTAAATAAAGCTATGCATTTATTGACCCGATGCATAAGGCCGTACCTCAGGTGATGACGATTCCAGCTGCGTGTCTGAACTGGGCAGGGCTTCGCCGATGCTGAGAGAAACTCTCCTGATCTTCCGGGATATTCTCCCCGACTCCTCGTACCGAAGCGTGGGCTTCGCCGGCAGGACTCCGTCGCAAACTTTTACTGAAGGTTCTTTTAAAGCTTCCGGAGAACGTCTCACTAAGCCGAAACCAGAAAAGAGAGATCAGAGGCTAAGAAATTCGCAGACTCTAGAGAGAGAGAGAGATAGAGGTCGAATTCTTGCTCTGTGGAGAGGTGTGTGAAATGTGTAGAATGAACACTCTATTTATAGGCTCAAGGTGAACCCAATTAGGAAGCAATTAGCCCCTAAATTTCGAATTCTATATAGGGTAAATATAATTAATCCTTCCAAACCAATGGCCAAGATTGAATCACCAAAGATCCAATGGTTCTAATTAATTACGGATTTAACCAAATAGGGAAACCATGAATAAATCAATTATCCAATCACTTCCTTATATAAGAGAATTTGAACTCCCTATGTATGCATATGGAAATTCGAAACCAATAGCAAGATCCAATGGTTGGAATTAATTCCATGACCAATCTAATGGACCATATTGATTTAGCACAAAGTTAAATCTCATTGCTTGGTTACCAAGCAAAAATTCAAGCTTTCTTAAATATGGTGCTCGAAATTATGTTCCATATATACATGATAATTAATTTCCAATCCAATGGTCAAGATTAAATCCTAAACCAATCCAACGGATATAATTAATTAATCAATTTCGAAATTCAAACGTTTACCAAGTTATTTTTGAACTAGGGTTTCCAAATTAATTATTATGGTCCAACGGTTGAGATTAAGTCTTGACCGATCTAATGAACCAAATTAATTTTAAGATATTTCACCAATACCTAAACTTAGATACTTATGTCAAAATTTTGCAAAGTCCAAATCCAAGTAAACTTGTGTAAGCCCAACTCACACATTTACTTGGGCTGCATTATTTGTACATATTTATATATATACCAAATATATATTTTATTTAAATAATATAAATCTATTAATTATTAATAAGGATATTATTAATTAAATCTAAATAATTATATTATATTATTATTAGCCACTGATCTCAATATCACACATTAAATGTCGTGGTGCAATACCACCATTTAAATTCGTGACGTGTGATTAAATTTCATATATTTACAAAAACGATCGCAAACTTGGAAATTCTCTAAATCACAAACCATACGTCGAAACGACTCGGTTCCAAAAGCAAAGTTTCTTAGAATTAAATTTTCAACAAATTACCAGTTAATGAAAAATCAAAATTCTACTTTCTATTATCAGTTAAATTTCCAGTACTAGACTTTGGTACTTTTGCCACGTCAAAAATAAAACTTCCAAAATCTGACATAGACTTTAGTTTTATGAATCCTGACAAATGATTTAACATATCAAATTTTTAAATCACGTACGTATCATCCGTTCTGGAGCTATCCTGGGTACCATGGACCCGTATCATTGAAGCTTCAATGAACTACTAGTGGTTCGTAAAACCTTGGTGTTATTCCACTATAAACCCGACGCTGCACTCTCTAGTGATACAATACATATTATTCCCTTTATAGCAAAATGTCCATTGATACAATCAAATTCGGGTTATTGATCTTTCACTTGATGATCCACACACGGGCATGCGGTTTTTACAGTTTCGCCTCTCACTTTATTTTCATCCTCAACTCAGTTAGTAATATTGTGAGTAACTCACTTATGGTTTCGATTCATAAGTTGTGCACGGGTACCTCTCACTTCTCACCACTAACAATCAAGGGAATCATCTTGACTCTGAAGAGAGTTATGTGATGTTCGTTTCAACGTGCTTTGTCCTCACTCGCACGCTTCCCGAGAAACTTCCCAGGAGGTCACCCGTCCCAGGACTACTCCAAGCCAACCACGCTTAACTTTGGAGTTACTATGAACGAGCTACCGAAAAAAAGATGCATCTTGTTGACATAGGTAGTACCAATCAATTCTTTTTAAGCCTCTTCGACCATACAATCCCACACCTATATGATTTCCGATAACCGTGCAGTCCCATACCTGCACAGTCTCGGGAACGTCTCATCAGCACATCCTCTTGCCCAGGCGATGCGGGACTGCACAACTTACCCGTTCTTGCCATCTCGGCTCACAGGATTGATTATTGTCACATTATTGAATGGCCATGTCCGAATGTACATTAAGAGAGCAGTTGATCTATGCATTTCATCATCATCATCATCCTTCTCTTTCCGATCACCCTCTCTATATTGTCTTCTCATTCTCTTCAAAACTTACCATGGAGAACACTTCGGAGAACCTTCCTGGGGACATCGTCTTCTCCGACATCCTAGCGGAACTGCCAGCGAAATCCCAGATGAGGTTCAAGAGCGTGTCAAAAACTTGGCGGGACACCATATCCGGCGACGCGTCGTTCATCGACACTCACAAAATACGTCAGCAGGCAAAAAACGGGCCAATCATGATTGCCGTCGGAAAATGGGGGCGACAATCGTGTGTATTTATGTTGTTCAACGGCGAAATGGTGCAGATAATTGACGTGAGCCATCTCAACCACCTTAGCCTCGCTCTCAAAATCGTGGGCTCCTCTAATGGCTTGGTCTGCCTGTCGATCGGCGAGTCTTTCGACATGCGAGTCGTGCTTTGGAATCCGACCACTCAGCAGGCGAGACATCTTCCGATTCCACCAGCCTATTCCCCTGACTTTGAGAACCACCATGTGGCGTTAGGTTGCCGATTCGAAGACACGACCAGGGACTACAAGGTTGTGAAGTTTTGCCTCGGCAGGCGGGAGCATCCGTTCGTTTGCGTGCAAGATTTCAACAAAAGCTGAATCGCCTGGCAAAATGTTCTTCGAACATGTGTATGTGTAATTGCACCACCGATGTCGGTGGTTTTGAATTAATGATACTTTTTATTTCGGTAATGAATATACCCGAGGTCAGAAATTTTGGGATATTTAGATCTTCGAATTCAGGGATATAAATATCCCCGAATTCGGACATAACGTATACAGAGTGTGGGATATCACCGAGTTCGGCTATAATCATCGAGGTCGGACATAGATACTGGGTCGACGATTACGATCGAAGTCGGTGATAATCGAAAAGTCGTCCCCTAGTTCGAACATTTAACAATCGGGAATAAATCACCGACCTTGGTACGCTGGCCGAATTCGGTTATAAATCACCGACCTCGGAGAAAATACCAGACCTCGGTAGGTTGGCTGAGATCGGAGAACGAGAGATACAAAAGTGATCTCAGGGGCAAAATGGGAAATGGGAAAGAAACAGTGAACATCATAATAATTTTTTCCAAATAAGATAGTTGATCAAATATATATATATATATATATATATATATATATATATATACGGAAAAAGCGAAATTGAGTATCTAAATATATCAATGAATATGAAACACAAATGATGTTAAATTATAGTAAAGATATAATAACACATACAATATTTGACTTTGTATATAATATATATAACATAAGATACTTATGAAGATTGATTATACTACCTAATACTTATATAAATATATATACATATATATAGTACAATGCTGATAAAAAGAAACGGGGACCCACCAAATGTCTTTTTTTTTTTTTTTTTTAAAGGCCAAATGTCTTTTAAAAATTGACATGTTAAAGAGAAATTTATTACATCATTATTAATATATATATATATGATATAAAATATAAACACTGATTAGCTGACTGTAACGCACTCGTTTATTGGATTCCATGAATGGTTATTTTTCTTTCTTTTGGCGGGTGTAAAATATTATGCTTTAGGACATGGTTCTTATTTATTTATTTATTTAGAATCATGTCGAAAATCCATCGAAATATAATTAAAGAATGTGAACATTTAATATTGATATAGTATATATAGTATGATTTAATTCATTATCATGTGTTCGCATTTCTATTGGAGACAAATCATTACGTGTTGCGTCATTACAAAGACATTGCATTTGCTTAGGTAGGTTATGATGTTTCTATGCCGTTTCCTTATAAAATAAAAATAAAAAATCAAGGATATTGCAGTTTTTTACTTCTTCAAATAGTGTACATATCTTTTAAACTTTTAGTTGCACGGAAGAAGTATTTAAAGTCGTAAATTTATATCTTTTGATTAATTATGTATCACGTGAATCATTGGTGTTGAAATTGTTTTCACATATATACACTTAATTTTTACATATTTTTATATTTTCTTGTAAATATATACTTTAATTTGAGATTTACACATTTACGTATTTAATTAGTGTAATTAAAAAGTTAACAATTTATCACGCCATTTTAAACAAAATTAAGTAAATTTGCCGCAACTATCCTAAAAATCAATTATTAGTGGACCCGGAATATTATGTATATTTATGACCAAATATCTCATAAAATTAAGTGATGATGGGATAGTAACTTCTGAATAAGACCACTTATCTTGGGATAGTCCATCGATGCAAAATTGAAAAGTTCCATTTATTGTGCTCTTCCTTCTAGAAGTCGTTGAATAAATGATATTAATTCTTAAAATATAAATATAAAATATTTACAGCAAAAATATTTATTGCTATCTTTTTATACTAGTTCAATACCTAACGTTAAATTAATCAAGCTTGTTCGGCTTGTATTAATTTCATAAACACCTCTCTAAGATGTCTCGGGTTCAAATCTTATAGGACGCTCGCTGCACATCTAAGCTTGGTCAATATTATCACTTGTTCATACACTATATATATTTAGTAATGCAAAAGTGCATTATAATCTTGGCCAATAGTATCGCCCCTATCCAACAACAAAAGAATACCTAACGTTAAATTTTGATGACAAGAATTACTTAACGTTATGTTATTGTAGTATCGTGGCGGTCTCATTTTTCCCCCCAAATTAGATAGCTATGTTTGCCATCAAAATTTAACACTATTCATTCACAAAATTTTGATTTTAAGTACTTTTGCCGCAATTTAGAAAGTGTTGGATAATTATTGGAGATCGAAGACGTCCGGGCTTGAAACGCATGAAACACGCTTTCCTTATAGTATTTCGAGCATCTCCGAGAACGTCTAGAGGTCTACAACGCAAGAATACCGCAGGATACGACAAGCCTTAAATCGTACTGCACAAGACGTTTGTGAAGCACGAAATAGGCAAGAACAGTTTATGGAAATTGTTGAGAGAGATTTTTTGGTATTTAAAAGTAACTGCTATTTCCAAAGGTAGCGACCTTTTTTGAAAAGACAGTAACCGACGAAAACCGCCCTGTAGCCGTTACCTCTAGTGCGCCTCCACGCCCACGCCCCCAATCCCGAGCCGGAGCCGGTGTCGCAGGGTTGGCGTTGCGAGAGAACAAAGTGGCATGATCTCGCCACCCCGCCTCCGCATCACACTCCACATGGTATATCACTAGCTCAACCACATGTTGAGCTTATCATGAATACCACTCTATTTAAACATCACCAACTCTTTGTGTTTAATCAATGCGAGACTCTTCTCATTCCAACACTCTTCAACAACTAAGTCTTTATTAGAAGATTATTGGACATGCATTTATTGATGCATTTATTCCAACGGAAAGTACTCTCTTATAATTACTAAGCATATTCTCTAAGATCTTGACAGGACGTGTGTTTTGCTGTATTATTATGTTTATGTATTTTATACTAATTAATGAGGTATACTAGCGTAGCATGAGGAAATTCATTACTTGCATTATTAGTGCATGTGTTGTGTGCGTCACACATGCCATGGGCATGTTGAAGATATGCATAATCTTTGGCTACATATTAAGCAATTAATTATAATATATAGTTCCAATTCCCTGCAACTTCCAAATTGAGGAAACGGCATGGAGACATATATATATATATATATATATATATATATATATATATAATATTTACAATTGAGTATATTTAATATGAACTATTTTTTGTTTTTGGCTTATTATTAGTAGAATATATTGAGAACTTAAATCAATTGATTATTGTGGATATATCATAGAATTTTGATAATTGTAATATTCAATAAATTAATAACATGGATTGATAAATAATATTTTTGTCAAGTTATTATGATTAAAGTTAATGTTATTAAATTTAATACTCAACAAATAATAACATCGATAATATAATATAAATTCATCCTGGCAAATTATTATGGAATAAAAATGCCAAAACACCAAGTCTAAAACAAAGACAGCTTGATCGTTGATCAGTTTTCAATATCGAATATGCTGTTTATGTCATGCTTAATACTAATTAATTAACATAAAATTGACAGCTTTTAGATCTATATGAATAACTCTACATTGGAGAATAATTTTCTCGGTTATAATGCTAATATTATTGTAATGTACATAGATTTATCATTGTGTTTACAAGCCACCTAAATTCTCAATATTTTTTTTTCTTTCAAAATTAGTATAAAATTTTAAGTTTTATAATTTATACCATTAATTTTTTTCATTTAAATATATTTATCTTCATTATACTTATTCAATCCTTGCACAATTTTTAGACACCACGAACAATACTAAAATTTGTATTTTGAATTCCCCTCCATCTCTCATCTCTTACATTATTTTGAATGTGCGACCTAATTTGGTCATTAAATATGTTAAAATTGCTAATAAATACACTGATAATATATGCTATATATTTTTTTCGTGTGGATTGTATGACTTTTGAATATTGACGATACAATATAAATATCATTGTTTGAAAGTGACAACAAGTTGAAAAACTATGAACCCTCTGAAGCCATAGGGAGATGGTATAACATATTGACCAATATCTATTGGTCAATAATATAAACATTGGTATAATATCTATAGAGAAACTCGAGTTTTGACTTGGAAATAGCAATTATTCGATTTAAAAAAAGAAATAATTTTTTTTTTTTTTTTACTTGATTAAGCAAAGAACCTACGGTACTACTAGTATCTTATTATTTTCCTGGGTTAATTGCGGCAAAAAGACCCAAACTTTGGTCAAATACTCTACTGTGTATACAACCTTCGTAAATAACGGCAAAAATACCCAAACTTGGCATTTGGGAGTTGACCGAGGAGATTTATCGATGTGGCTATTAGCGTTTTCCACATGGCACTTGGCCGCCACGTAGCATGCCACGTAATTATTACTTTTTAAATGATTTTTATAAATTAAAATATTTTTATTTTTATAAATTATTTTTTATTTTTGTTTTTAGTAAAATTTGTTTTCCAATAATAACAAATAATGAATATTTAAATTTAAATATTCATCATTGATTATAATTATTTATTTTTAAAAAAGTGGGTAGAACGAAATAAAAATCACCATTCATGGTTCACTTGAACTCCGTTTACGATCCGGTTCATGCGTCGAATCAAAATTGTTTAATATGTTTAATAATAATAACCAATAAACACATATATATTGTTTAAAATGTCACAACATAATTAAATACACACCACTTATTCAAAAAAATAATAGTAGTCATATTTATATTTAACAAAAAATTGTTTTTATTTGTTTGCATGATTTTTTTTTTTTTTTTGTGTTTGCATTTTATAATAATAATTGTTTAATATGTTTTTTTATATATTATTCTTTTTGAAAAAATTGTCATTAAATAATCATATGATTATTACTGGTTATTATTATTAAACATATTAAGCAATTTCGTTCAACCCGTGAACTGCATCGGAGGCGGAGCTTGAGTGAACCATGAACGGTGATTTTTTTTCTTTATTTATTTCGTTTGACCCACTTTTCTAAAATGAATAATTATATTTAATAATAATAACCAAGAATGAATATTTAAATTTAAATATTTATTATTGGTTATTATTGAAAAATAATTTAATTTTTTTAAAAAATTAATAAGTTTTTTAAAAAATAAAAATATTTTTTTATAAAAATTATTTAAAAAGTAATAATTACGTGGCATGCCACGTGGCGGCTAAGTGCCATGTGGCATGCCACATGCAAAGGCTAATAGCCAAATTGATAAATTTCCTCGGTCAACTCCCAAATGTCGAGTTTGGATACTTTTGCCGGTATCTACGGAGGTTGGGTACACGGGAGAGAATTTGACCAAAGTTTGGGTCTTTTCGCCGCAATTAACCCTTATTTTCCTGGGTCGGGTATATATTTTTTCTATAGTTTTATATCCAATAAAAGATGGTGTCCTTAATAATTCCTAAAAAAAAATGTCACTTCAAGGTCTAAGCTATGACTTCTGACAAGACCATTTCCATAACAAAATTCCATCTTAAACACTTTTTATTATTATTATTATAAGAAATATTTGCGGTATATATATACTTTTTAATTAAGTAAAATTGATAGCAGTGTATGCGTTTAATGTTGTCAAAAATATTAAATTTATATATTCATTTCGGTATTGATCAGTACAAAAATTATCCATAAACTAAAGTCTCGTATTTTTAATAATTTTATAAATAAAAAATATACTTAAATCTAAAATATAAATTAAAAGTTTTTTTTTTTTAAAGGAGAATATAAATTAAAAGTTAAACTAAACATAAAAACGTAAAAATTAAACGCTAGTTTCGTAAGTATATATTGTATGTGTGTTTTACGTTAACACTCTTTACGAGTTTTAGGCTTTGGGAGTCAGAAAAATATATCGCCTATAATTCTATATACCCTAATTTTTATAATAAAAAAATAAGAGAAATTGCACCAAATAGCCAAATTGAAACATAGGTTTAGCAAAATAGCCAAACTTTGGTTAATTTTGTAAACTAGCCAATTAACATGAGGTGGCATTTTAATAATATTTTTTATCCCTGTAATACCCTTTAATTAATCATTTTAATTATAATTTTCGTAATTAATTAAAAAAAATCAGCACAAATCAAGCTTAATTAATTATGCACAAATTTGGGAATTTAATAACCAATTTGAATCATTTCATCGTTCCTCTCTCTCTCTCTCGATCTTCTCTGAGCAAATCTCTCTATCTCTCTCTGTTCATCTTCTCCGAGCAATCCATGGCGTCGAAGGTCCCCGACGAGATCCCTCGCAGCGAGTCGGAGGGCGAGAATCGCGCCCTGCGCATAATACCCTTTAATTAATCATTTTAATTATAATTTTCGTAATTAATTAAAAAAAATCAGCACAAATCAAGCTTAATTAATTATGCACAAATTTGGGAATTTAATAACCAATTTGAATCATTTCATCGTTCCTCTCTCTCTCTCGATCTTCTCTGAGCAAATCTCTCTATCTCTCTCTGTTCATCTTCTCCGAGCAATCCATGGCGTCGAAGGTCCCCGACGAGATCCCTCGCAGCGAGTCGGAGGGCGAGAATCGCGCCCTGCGCATCAAGAGGAAGCGCGCTCGCCGGGTGAGCTTCGCCGACACCGAGATCACCTCCGTCCATTTCTTCCACCGTGACGACGACTGCGTCTGCGAGACGCCGCCCAAGCCCCACCCCAGATCCTCCCCCAACGCTGCGCTGCAGCCCGACAACGAGCTCGTCGGGTTCTACGGGGACTTGGCCGACGACAGCGACGATTCCGGCGAGGATGAGGAAGGGAGCGCCGATGGCAAGACCTTTTTTTTAGGCTGTTAGGATCCCCATCTCCGGGGGGGAGCAGCACCGCCGGCTCCGGCGCCTCCAACGACAATGAGATTTCGCTGCCCCCGTCGCGCGCGAAGGAGCTCCTCCATCGGAGCACTCGCTCGGAAAAACCGAGGCCATGGCGATCGACGGCTAAACTTCGACGGTCTTACGGGAAAGAGAGAGATTATTTTTTGTATTTAAAATATTTGATTATTGTATTTAAATTTGAGTATGAATAATATTTTTTATTTTAATTTACGTTGATTCATTGTTAATTTACGTTGATTCGTTGTTAATTTACGTTAATTCGTTGTTAATTTACGAATTAACGTAAATTCGTTGTTAATTCATTGTAAATTCGTTGTTAATTTACGTTAATTCGTTGTTAATTTACGTTAATTCGATGTTAATGTACGTTGACTCGTTGTTGATTTACGTTAATTCGCGTCTTTAATTTGTTGATATTTTTTTTAAAAAAATAAATCCGAAAATTATATGAATGTTTTGAATTTAAAATTTGAATTATACAAAAAAAGGGGGTTTGGTTTTGGTTGTTACCATATTAATAGCTATTTCAATTAATAGCAATATTTTCAATTAATGAAAATAAATGAATTTTTTAATTTTATTAAAACATGAGGGCAATAATGTAATTGGAATTTCATTTAAATGATTAATTGGCTAGTTTACAAAATTAACCAAAGTTTGGCTATTTTGCTAAACACACTTTCAATTTTGGCTATTTCTCCAAAGCGCCCAAAAAATAAACAATAAAGGGTTAATGACGGCAAAAATACCCAAAGTTTGGTCAAAGAATCCCTCGTGTACCCAAAGTTTAAAAGTGGTGGCAAAAATACCCAAAGGTACATTTGGGGAGTTGACCACTCCATTCTCGTAACACCGTTAACTTACCTGTTAATTCTGGCCACGTGGACAAATCTGTTTTGTTAAGTGTAATCATTAGGGGTTCAATAGGTTGTGTTGAATAGTATTAATTAGGGGTTTAATTCTTTGTTTTGTCGTAAACGAGGCTGATGTGGGCTCGTTCACATGGCAAAAATTATTATGTCAGCAACCCACGTTTGTCCACGTGGCCAGAGTTAACGGGTAAGTTAACGGCGTTACGATAATGGAGTGGTCAACTCCCCAAATGCGACTTTGGGTATTTTTGCCACCACTTTTAAACTTTGGGTACATGAGAGGTTCTTTGACCAAACTTTGGGTATTTTTGCCGTCATTAACCCAAAAATAATTTAACACAGTTTGAAATTTTAAAAGTGATAAGTTTACCAAGTATAAAAGACTATTTAGTCAATATTATATACTAATGTTCATTTCTTTCATTTTTCTCTGGACAGGGAAAAGAATAAAATTTAGTGGCAAACAACCCGTACGTGCACTTTAATTATATTGGAAAATAGTTATTTTTTTTCAAAAATCACATAATTTACTGGGCAAGCCGAAAAAGATGGAAAAAGAAAATAGTCATTTGGCATATTGATTGAGGTTGAGAAGTCATACTCCACTTTCTAAACCCTAGGCAAGTAAACATCCCAAAACTTTTGTCATTTATTTCCCAGTGTGTGCAGTGTGTGCGTACTTGTTAGTTTAGTTGTATTATTTATCGAGTAAATATCATTAGTACCCCTTGAACTCATAATTGTGTATCAGTTTTCCCTTCAAATTCTGTTTTATATCAATTTGCCCCTTGAACTTTTTATTGTATCACCCCATTCCTTGAACTAGTCACTCTATATAAGTTTTTCCCCTAAGCTTATGATTAATTATCAAATTTCTCCCCGGACTTTGCATTTGTATTAGAATACCATCTTCTATTATAGTTTATTGATTCCTTCATATTTGAAGAGCAATTTAGCCTTTCCTCGTCCCGAATACTAAATTTTTTATATATAAAATTTATTTTAGTATCTCATTTCTCTCGGTATTCCCTCTGACCGTGTTTGTCTTTTTTGGTTTGCTATCAAATTTGTGTATCCCTCACAGTGGCGTAGCCATACTTTCATTTCAGGCGAAACACATAACATATTTCAATCGATATTTTTTTTTCCAGATACGTAAACAAACAAAAATCATAAATAGTTATATTAAAGCGACTATTCGACATATAAATAGATAATGTTACTTTTCAAAGGATAGCAGAATAGATTTATCGAGTCAAGAAGGTAGAAGGAATGAGAATAGTCGAATCAAATCCTGAATAATATGTTTTTGTTTGAAGTGAGTGTATGCACATGCACTCCCTGGTGCACATGTGTTGGGAATCGATATGCTCTGATACCAATTATTAAGGAAGATCAATACTCTCATACGAATCCCCTGGGAATGTCTGGCGTATCTGGTTCTTAAAGGATCTCCGCCATCTTACTAAGAAATTATGATCGTTGTGGTTACCACGCGGATTGACCTTTAAAAATTATTTTCTGGATTACAGTCCCATCCAGTAATCCTATCAATGTCGTCCGTGTAAAAACAACTCATAATTAATTTCCTTGATCGTGATAAACTAATTATCTTGATTTTAAATAACACTTATTCGATTTTTATTCTGAGTCTTGAGTATAAGTAAACAATGTTCTTAATCGATAAATAAACTAACGCGTACATTTTTATTCTTGACGTCTCTGGCTCTGATCTTGAAGCTTCTGCGATTTTCTGTGTAGAAGATTCTCCCAAAAGTCTTCCGATGTATTCTCTGGGACTACGTCGCGGGGATGCCTGAGCTCCCACTAGATAATTCTCAAAGCCCTAAAACTCAAACTATCTGAGAATATTCCCAGAGCAAATTCGCAGAAACTGAGAGATAGAGAGTAAGAGAGAGAGAGAAATTCGATTTATGAATCTTGTAGATTGTGAAGGTGTGTTTTCATGGTTTTCAGGCTATCCTGTTTATAAGTAATGACCCAACCACTTTGGAGAGAATCTCTCAACCAATTTTGAGATATTCACTCCAACCACATTGGAGATGTTCACTCAAAGATTTGATTTTAAATAAAATCAAATAAAGAATACATCCAAAATAAATCTTTTTCTGAAAATACCCTAAAATATTTAATAAATCAAATCTTTATATTTTCAAGATTCATATTAAATAAAATTCGAATATATATAAATAGATATAACCACTAATTTATTTATTTATCTCTCTCTCTTTAAATATCCCAAGTATAAATACCACTATTTAATTTCTCTATTTTTCGATTTAAATAACATCATTTTTAGTCTAGACCAAAAACTGTTATTATCATAAATCTCAAACCGTAAGTCAGATTGACACGATTCAAAAAGATAATTGTACCAGAATTTAATTTCCTACAATTGTGACGATGTCTAAGGATTAAATTCAATTATATTTTTCCAGTTTCATTGAATTACCAAAATTTGGTACTTATGCCACTATTTAGGGTAATCAGTGATTCGTGATAACAATCATGAACCGAGTCTGATTGGAATATCCTATGTTCAAATGACAAATTTGAACAGAATTACGGTCTCATCCTTGTGGAGCTACAAAGGGGACTAATGGACATACACACTCGAGCTACGATAAAAGTGTAGACTTTTACCAACCTTGATAACATTCCACTATTGCTCTTGGTTAAACTCTTAAGTGTGTATTGATATTTATCTTCCTGATCACAGATGTCCATTGATTCAATCAGATATCTGGTAATCAGTTTTTATGTTATTATGGCACTCATCAAAAGGGTAAGTTTGTCGTTTTGCCCTTTTGATGACACTATCATACTTCATGATTATTACAAACTACTTACTCATAGGATGATGAATCCGATGAGCTGATCATGAGTACTTGTTTGTTTCCCACAAACCACAATAAGAATACCATAAAGATATTATCCCTATCTGCTATCGTGCAACTTATCCCGGTCAATCGTCTAATCCCAAAATAAAAGTATTAGGAGCACTTTATTGTACTCTGTAACGATTAAATCAAAGATTATATAAATTAAAACCGTACAAGTCCACGATGTTCAGGACTTCAACCGATTCCGATCTAATCATATAAGCGATCCTATCGTACTATCATCATTGACGAACTTAATTGATGATTTCTGATATAAGTCTAGTATGTCCAGTATGAAGACACTTCATACCTGATCAAATTTAACAGTGCCCGGACTGCACTATGACCCGGTAATAGATCACCTTTATCAATGGTCGTTCACGCCTTAGAAATTCCCATTTTTAATCTAGACCATTGACTTATTTAAGTTCTTTACTCGTGATAGTCAAACCTTCTCACGTAGACTACTGTGTGTTGGGAAGTTCATTATGTTTCCCGATAATATTATCACGATTTATGCCGTCAAGCTGTCCGGGTAACGTTTAAAAAATATTTAAAGCGGAAAAAACTTGTTACCCGTACAACGATTTGAACATCGGATAATAACCGAAAATCAAGATCCGATAAATTATTACTAATTTAACTTTTCATAAATTCATTATTAATAATCTAGTCTATAGGAAATAAATAAACTGTAAATAAAGTTTTGCATTTATTGACCCAATGCATAAGGCCGTACCTCAGGTGATGACGATTCCGGCTGCGCGTTCTGAACTGGGCAGGGCTTCGCCGATGCTGAGGGAATCTCTCGTGATCTTCCAGGATATTTTCCTGGACTTCTGGTACCAAGCGTGGGCTTTGCCGGCAGGACTCCGTCGCAAAAACTATAACTGATGGTTCTTTTAAAGTTTTCGGAGAACAAAGTCTCACTAAGCCGAGCCAGAAAAGAGAGATCAGAGGCTAAGAAATTCGCAGACTCTAGAGAGAGAGAGAGATCGAATTCTTGCTCTGGGGAAGGTGTGTGAAATGTGTAGAATGAGCCTTGTATTTATAGGCTTATGGAGAAGCCAATAAGGGAAGCTTCCATGCATGAATTTCGAATTTATAATGGGCAAATATAATTAATCACTCCAAACCAATGGCCAAGATTGAATCAGTAAAGATCCAATGGTTCTAATTAATTAGAGATTTAACCAAATAGGGAAACTATGAATAAATCAATTATCCAATCACTTCCTTATATAAGAGAATTCGAATTCCCTATACATGCATATGTAAATTTCGAAATCAATTGTCTATATCCAATGGTTGGAATTAATTCCATAACCAATCTAATGGACCACATTTATTTAGCATAAAGTCAAGCCTCATTACTTGTTCACCAAGCGAAAATTCGACCTCCATTATAAAGAATTCAAATTTTGCATTTCCATATATACATGTTAATTAATTTCCAATCCAATGGTTCAGATTAAATCTTAAACTAATCCAATGGATATAATTAATTAAACATATTCGAAATCCATGCTTGGTCACCAAGTCATTTTCGAATTTAGCTTTCCAAATTAATTATCATGATCCAACGGTTAAGATCAAATTTGACATATCTAATGAACCAAATTAATTTCACGGTTTTTCATTAATACCTAAACATAGGTACATATGCCGTATATTTGGAAAGTCCAAATTCAAGTAAATTCGTGTAAGCCCAACTCACACATTTACTTGGGCCGCATTATTTGTACACATTCATATATATACCAAATATATATTTTTATTTAAATAACATAAATCTATTAATTATTAATTAATTATTAATAAGAATATTAATAATTAAATCCAAATAATTAAATTATATTATTAACCTCTGATCTCAATATCACACATTAAATGTCATGGTGCAACACCACCATTTAAATTCGTGACATGTGATTAAACTTCACATATTTACGAAAACGATCGTAAACTTGTAAATTCTCTAAATCACAAACTGTACGTCAAAACGACTCGGTTCAAAAAAGAAAAGTCTCTTAGAATTTAATTTTCAACAACTTTTCAGCTGATGAAAAATCTAAATTCAACTTTCTTTTATCAGTTAAATTTCCAGCACCAACCTTTGGTACTTTTGCCACGTCAAAAATAAAACTTCCAAGGTCTGACACAGACTCTAGTTTTATGAATCTTGACAAATGATAAAACATATCGAATGTTTAAATCATGTACGTATCATCCGTTCCGGAGCTATCCTGGGGACCATGGACCCGTATCACTGAAGCTCCAACAAATTGCTAGTGGTTTGTCAAACCTCGGTGTTATTCCACTATAAACCCAAGGCTGCACTCTTTAGTGATACACTATATATTATTCCCTTTATAGTAAGGTGTCCATTGATACAATCAAATTCAGGTTATTGATCTTTCACTTGATGATCTACACACGAGCAGGCGGTTTTTACCGTTTTGCCTCTCATTGCATTTTCATCATCAACTCAGTTAGTAATATTGTGAGTAACCCACTTATGGTTTCCATTCATAAGTTGCGCACGGGTACCTCTCACTTCTCACCACTAACAATCAAGGGAATCATCTTAACTCTGAAGAGTGCTATGTGATGTCCGATCTATGACCAAGCTACCCTTATCTGTTGACTATCATGCTCCCAAAATAGCAGCATTGGGAACGACAGTAAATGTGTTTATTAACAGTTAAATCAAAGAACAATCAAGTTATCAGTCCAGGCTCGAGGTCACTCAGGACTTAGATCGAATATCCATTTGATCATCTACTAGTGACTTAACTCCAAGTTGTCAGTGACGGTCTTATATAACAACTTCCGGAGTTTAAGTCAGGTCCAGTCAGGTATGAAGCCGCTTCATATACTTAATGCACTTCTAGTGAGTGTGACACACACACACACTTAATCCAGAATAAGATTATCACTTAGTCACATTAATGACCTTATACGATTAATGGGCTCCCACCCAGTTAATCAAGTCACGGACATTTTAAGTTAATTTATTATGATTATTAATTCTTCCTCACAATGACTCGGTTGTGATAATAATAACATAATTGCATCCTTTATAAACTATGGAACAAACATTCTATTTTACTCTATCAGAAACTATAATAAGATTAACATAATAAGTAACATCTTTTATTCAATGACTTTGGTCAAAATCTTTTACAATTAGGGGAAAGACAGCTTGTTTAAGGACACATGTCCAACACTGTGATGATTCATCACGAGAGCAATATTAAAGAACTAAGGATTGAACATTCGATTAATTTTCTCTATCCTTACTCTGAGATGACTATATAAGATTAACATTAATAAGAACCATTCATTCATAGGACAACACCCATAATCTTTCACAAGCAAGATTAACATCTGAATAGAGGGCATACTGAAATATGTCCGTTTTAAGTCCAATATCATTATTGACAATATTAAAGTTTTAAGATTGCTTGGCTTAGAACGTCTTACTTTCGGAACTCACGGAGTTTAGGTCGTCATAAATAAGGTTTTAAAAATCTTGGAATATTCACGGTATACCAATTGATAATTTTTTTTTTTTGCTGTATGAGCTATTTTTTTTTCAAAATAACATTTCACATTCAAATTCAATTTTTGACCAAGAAAATCTATAACTTTATTTAACTTTTTTCGCATCAACCTTATATAAGTAATAAGCTCTCAAAACTTATAAAAAACCCTATCGCGTGATAAAAAAATTGAAAATTTTCTCAAATCTTTGATATTATTTTACATTTTAAGTAAACTCTATCGGTATATTACTCATTGATTTTGTAGTATACCTATTTAATCAGATTTTTTAAAATATTTATGAAAAATGCCATCAATATATTCACACCGTCTTACGTATGTATAGTATACCAGTTAACAGGACATGCTGCAGATTTTACAAAGTTAGTCACAAACATTTGAAAGTACTTTTACAATGCACTTGGTTCCAATTCTTTAAATATGGAGTCCTAAAGACTGAAATTTTGATTCTGTATTTTTTTTAAATCTGATAATTTACATGCTTTTAATTAATATTTATTTTAAAAATAGGATTTAGGAATATGTAAATTGTAATTCCGAAGGAAAAAAATTAGTTACTAACATATTATATGGAAAAGAAAAGAAAGATGTATAGAGCTGTAACAGGTTGTTCGTTTCAGAAAATCCTCACTAGTTAATTACTAAATCATAGAAATTATTGAATATATATTTCGTAATAACGTATATAGAATATATATATATATATTATGAGTTATGACCATATAATAATATGTATAAGCATAAAAATATACCGTATTTTTCGTCATGATGTTCAAATTTGTATGGCATGTAGCTGGACTGTTCTGTCCTATTAAAATTAAAATATTATTATCACACGCTGAGAGCCCGAGACTTCCCCAGATTTTGCGCTGAGCCCATACGTGTTGTTACCTAGGCAATATAAATTAATATTCATTAATCTTCAAGTATTCCATGTTCCAACCAACTTCCAAGCAACACATACATACATATATACATATATATATATATATATATATATATATATATATATATATATATATATGGGTTAATGACGGCAAAAATACTCAAAGTTTAGTCAAAGAACCCCTCGTGTACCTAAAGTTTAAAAGTGGTGGCAAAAGTACCCAAAGTCGCATTTGGGGCATTGACTTCTCCATTCTCGTAACGCAGTTAACTTAACCGTTAACTCTGGCCACGGGGACAAACGTGGGTTGCTGACATAACAATTTTTTGCCACGTGGACGAGCCCAATTAGGTGTTTAATTCGTTATTTTGTCGTAAACGAGGCTGATGTAGGCTCGTCCACGTGGCAAAAAATTGTTATGTCAGTAACCCACGTTTGTCCACGTGGCCAAAGTTAACGGGTAAGTTAACTGCGTTACGAGAATGGAGAAGTCAATGCCCCAAATGTGACTTTGAGTATTTTTGCCACAACTTTAGACTTTGGGTACACGAGGGGTTTTTTGACCAAACTTTGGGTATTTTTGCCGTCATTAACCCACTATATATATATATATATATATATATATATATATATATATATATATATATATATATATATATAAACATTTGCTTGAACAACGGTATAAAAGGACTCATAACCGATCTATGGTTTAATTTTATAGATTACTCGACATGTAAAATATACGTATCAAAAACTGATAACCACTTCTGGCAATGAGATTTTGTGGGATAGCCTATAATCAATAGGTATTTACGTAAAGTAATAATATTTTTATATAAATTATAATAATTTTTTTTTTGAATTTTTCTCATTAAATATGTTAAAATTTAGAATTATTTTTTAGTCAATATAAGTTAGCCGGTCGCTAAGAAAAAGGTAACCGCTACCCTCCAGCGTAGCCAGACTTTCATTTATAGCGAAGCACAAAGTATCTTTCGACTGATTATTTTCAAATACGTAACAAAAATCATAAATAGCTATATTAAAGTAAATGTTAGACATATAAATAGATAATATTATTATTGGAAGGATATATAATAGAATGGATTCATTGAGTCAAGAAAGGGGAGGGAATAATAAGAATCGAATCGATTTTTTTAAGTGAGCGTATGCACATGCACTCACTGATGCACATGTAGCTCCGTCTATGCCGCTGCCCACTAGTTGGAGGCCGACTCAACCGCCACCTGGGGATGCTTTCATCATTGGCTTGAACAAATTAAAAAAAAAAGCCAAAAATTTTGCATTTATAGAATGAGTTGACAACTAATTCACACTTGAAAATTTTATTTAATTGAGTAATTTTACTTTTAGAAGCTATCTACTTGGGTCCAAATTTGTTTTTGACCCTTTCAAACTCATTCAAATAAAGTTTTTGCTTTCTTAATCTTTGGTATACAAAGATTTTTATTTATTTATTGATAACATGTAAAATAAAAGGTATGAAAGGCATGCAAATAACTTAATTGGGTAAAGGAATAGAAACATGAGACAACACAAAAAAAGTATTAGGAAAGCAAAACAAATATTAATAAAGGAGAGGACAAGTTGTAACACTAAGATAAAATACTTACCATTATTGATTTATTCTTATTTTTAAGGATCAATTTGCCATTAATACATGCAGTTAAATTAGGGTTAAACTGGTTCACATCAAAATTTTAAATTCTTGACTGATTTTCATATTTTAATTTTTGAAAATAAAAAACTGAAAGCCAAAATTTATTATTCAAAATATTATCAAAGTTTATTATTCATGATTGATTCTCAACCAAAACACACACCTTATTAATGTAATTCGATTTTAGTTCTACACATATATTTGATTTTTCCAATTTTATTTTCGCCCCTAGTTTAATATGTTTGCAAGCAACTCAAGCAAAGGCTAAATATATGGGGATAAAAATCAAAGTTAGGGTGTGATTTAATCATTTTAAAGAATAAAGACCATATAAGGACAACACTATAAAATGAAATTGTCCAAATTTCCTTCCTTTGTAATTAGGTTATTAGTGACATAAGTATTCGAGCTTTGATCAATTGAGACGATAAAAATTTAAAAGAGAAAAAATAACGAAAAAAATATTCAAAGCCTATATATCTGAGGCTAAACATTTTTTGTTAACTTTTTAAGAGTTGGTCATTGGACAAAACTACATCAACTCATATTTTACTACGCGGCATTTGACCAACGTTCGTAAAACATAATAGACAGAAATATGCGTCGTCTCATTTTTGTCGACTTTGGATTCTTTAACTTTTTTTTTTTTTGAACAATGACGATTCAATTAATCAAAATTCAGGTACTTACACCGCCCATATCCTTGTAAGTTGTAATAAACATGAAAGAGAGCTCCTTTTGACTTGACCCCATAAACTGACGGTTTTTCTCTTCACGAAATCATATCTCCCTTTTCCCTTTTATGCCGTGACTCCTCTCTCTCCTTTTCCCCATCCCACACTACTGAAGAAGCTCCATCTAGGAAGAAGAAGAAGAGGAGGAGGACGCGCACAGGCCTCGCTAGCTTCCAATGGCGTCGGCTCTGGCCGGCGACGATCTGGCCCGGTCGACGAGCAGCCGCCGGAGCTGGGGGTCTCGGTCGTCGGCGAGCTTCCGCGAAGTGTGGACGGCGCCGCCGGACGTGTTCACGCGGAGCGGGCGGCAGGACGAGGAGGAGGAGGTGCGGTGGGCGGCGATCGAGCGGCTCCCGACGTACGACCGGCTGCGGAAAGGCGTGATGCGGCACGTGCTGGACAACGGGCGCGTGGTGCACGACGAGGTGGACGTCACCAACATGGGGGCGCAGGACAAGAAGCAGCTCATGGAGAGCATCCTCAAGGTCGTCGAGGAGGACAACGAGAAGTTCCTCCTCCGCCTTCGCGACCGGACCGACCGGTAAGTTGTCGGAAAGCCGACCAGTGTTTCTATTGGTTCATGATCTCGAATCTGGGTTTTGGTTTTCATTCATGTGTATTCCAATCCAAACTCCAAAGTTCATAGCTTTTCGTTGACTTTTTTTGTGTGAATCTTATGAGTTTTTAATATCGGTATAAGTACTTAATTTTTTAACTTTGTTGGTGACGTACGGTACACCTAATTTTTCAATGTCCATAGTTTTGATTTTCTCTGAAATTTCGTTGTTTTGTTTAATGTTTTACTTCTCGTTGACTTTTTTTTTTAGTACTTCTAAGTTCTACCTGGATTGTAATTTTGAGTTTTGATGAGCTTCTTTCGTGTTTGTATTCATATTCTGAAAGTTTTACTGATATCTATATATACTTAATATTGCATTACATTTGGTGGAATGAGATGTTTGCGGCAAAAGTATCTTAATATTACAAAGAAGTGACTGCATATTATATTTTTTGTGGCATAAGTACCCAATGTCTAGTACCTATTTTCCTCTCTGATAGCATTCGGGTATATTGCCGCAAATATCGCTCGTGGAATACTTAATTTTCCGATATTATATTTGAAACTGTTCAATATATATTTAGTGAAATTCTACATTTGTGATTTTATTGTTTTTGTTTATAGAGTGGGGATTGAGATTCCGAAAATCGAGGTGCGATTCGAGAATATATCGATCGACGGCGACGTGTACGTCGGAAGCAGAGCGCTTCCTACTCTGCTTAATGCCACTCTCAACACCATTGAGGTAAGAAATACATATTATACAAGAAATGAGAAAATAACTTGTCTTGAATGTATATTACTTGTGAAAAAGTGTTACAAAAATAAAATAATATCATCCATAGTTCTGTTTATAATGCTCAAATGGGTGAACCAACAGGGTATTTTGGGGCTGGTTCGGTTAGCTCCGTCGAAGAAACGGAAAATACAGATTTTGAAAGATTGCAGCGGAATCGTCAAACCGTCAAGGTAATAATACTACTAATAATTAATAATTATCGGTTTGTTATCGCACGTGGATTTGTGATTTTTGATGAAAACATTTCAGGATGACCCTGCTTTTGGGCCCTCCGGGGGCCGGCAAAACAACAATGTTGTTGGCCCTTGCCGGAAAGCTCGACGATGATCTTCGGGTTTGATTCTATTCTATGTTCTCTTATTTGTTATAATTGATAATGATAACCAGAAAAGAAAAGAATTGTGATTTTATATAACCTATAGTATTATTTTTGGTAAAATTGTACTTTCTACTACTTCCCAAAATAGCCAAATTATATACTCAGTGTGTTATTTGTACCTTTCACATGCATTATTAGCAGAAACGCCCTTAATTGCTTGAGAAGTTACTTTGAATATCAATAATTCAAACCATAACCATGGATACGGGTAAATTTTGAGATATTAAAAACGGATAATTGCGGCATAGGTATCCAAAGCTATTCGAAATAGTACATCATGTTCTTAAGCTTTTAATTGCGCTGAAAATATACCAAAAGTCGTGAAATTTGCATTTTTGATTGGTTCCGTCCCAATTATCTATGTTAATATTAATTCATTTACACGTGATGCCCCTGATTAATATTTTTTTCCTCTTATTTTCAAAAAAACTTAACATTAATGAGCGTGAATTTGTTTTCAAATGATTTAACGTTAAATGAAACAAATGGAAAAGAACAGATCGAAATCGAAAAGGCAAATTTCATGAATTTTGGAACCGTGTTGTTTTGAATAACTTTAGATACTCTTCCCGCAATTATCCCAATTGAAAATATTTACGAACTGAAGATATCAACCTATAATAGACACTGTAGCTATATTTTCTCAACTATTTTGAGTATACTTGAGTGACATTGTATACTTCATGTATTTATTAGGTATCTGGTAAAGTGACCTATTGTGGGCACGAAATGGACGAATTTGTCCCTCAAAGAAGTTGCGCTTACATTAGTCAACACGATCTTCACCACGGGGAGATGACGGTGAGGGAGACTTTGGACTTTTCCGGGCGGTGTTTGGGCGTGGGAACGAGGTACGAGATGCTGGCGGAGCTGTCCAAGAGAGAGAAAGAAGCTGGGATCAAGCCAGACCCGGAGATCGACGCCTTCATGAAGGCCACGGCGCTTTCGGGCCAGGAGACGAGTTTGGTCACGGACTACGTTCTCAAGGTTAGATTGGTCTTTCACCAATTAACATTATTTATTTATAAATGAGGACAAGGGTATTTTGGGTACTTACACGAGATGGTAACGCAGATACTTGGTTTGGACATTTGTGCTGATATTATGGTTGGTGATGATATGAGAAGAGGTATTTCTGGAGGGCAAAAAAAGCGTGTGACCACAGGTATTTAATCCCTCAAATTTTCAATTTTGTTCAAATATACCCCAACTTTTACTTTTTTTTTTTTTTTCATTTTTTACCCATAATTTTTTTGAAACTCTTTTTCTTCTTCTCTAAATTATACATATGTAGCCCCTCATAATTTATGTTGCTTATCGGAATTAGAATATTGGTCCGCTCTTGCCCATCCCACATTTTTCTTGGGCTCGAGTGGCTCGTGTATGCCTCTCTGTTTACTTTTAAAATTTTTTAACATGTTTTCATTCGAATAAAGAAAGCGGACGCGGGCAGTATTTAGGGCACGGCGGCCCATTATCGGCCACCACTATTTTGAATTATTCGTGCTTTGTTTTTTTTTTTTATGAAAAATTAGTGATTAGCGGAATATTTTTTTGCTCAAACTTCACTCTGGTACATTTTTTTAACGTTGCTTTATAATATTTTGTAGGTTAATAATATTTCATTTTCATTAAATTTATATCTTCTGTTACACAGAACTCGTTTTTTACATTATCTTGTTAGTTAGTAAAAAAAAGTCAATATAGTTAGGTTTTCACTTGGAGACTATGATATCGAGAATATTAAGAATATAAGTCGCGAAAAAAATATGTAAATATATTTTTGCCGCAAATATCCCTACTTCTGATGTTTCTTCAAATTCGTACTTTTCAGCTCACTTTAGTCTTTTCATGAGTGTTTTCAGGCGAAATGCTGGTGGGACCAGCGAAGGTTCTGTTGATGGACGAAATCTCGACGGGTTTGGACAGTTCAACGACGTTCCAGATATGCCGGTACATGAGGCAAATGGTCCACATCTCCGACGTAACAATGGTGGTCTCTCTCCTCCAACCGGCACCGGAGACATACGACCTCTTCGACGACATAATGCTTCTGTCCGACGGCCAAATCGTCTACCAAGGCCCTCGCGAAAACGTCCTCGAATTCTTCGAATACACTGGCTTCAAATGCCCCGACCGAAAAGGTGTCGCTGACTTTCTTCAAGAAGTGACCTCAGAAAAGGACCAAGAGCAGTATTGGTTCAGCAAGAACCGACCGTACCGATACACCTCGGTTTCAGACTTCGTCGAAGCCTTCAAGTCCTTCCACGTCGGTCGAAAACTCAACGACGATCTTTCCGTCCCGTACGATAAGTCAAAAGTCCACCCAGCGGCGTTAGTCACTGAGAAATACGGGATCTCGAATTGGGAGCTTTTCAAGGCATGCTTCGCGAGAGAATGGCTTCTCATGAAGCGGAACTCTTTCGTTTACATCTTCAAAACGACGCAGATCACTATCATGTCTGTGATCGCCCTCACGGTGTTTCTCCGGACGGAAATGTCGGTTGGGACGGTGGAGGATGGCGGGAAATTCTTCGGGGCTTTGTTTTTCAGTCTGATTAACGTGATGTTCAACGGAATGGCTGAGCTGGCAATGACGATTTTCAGGCTTCCCGTATTCTACAAGCAGCGCGATTTCCTGTTCTACCCTGCGTGGTCGTTTTGCTTGCCTATCTGGGTTCTCAGGATTCCGCTTTCGTTTGTGGAATCGTTGATTTGGATCGTCCTCACGTACTATACGATCGGCTTCGCCCCGGCTCCGAGCAGGTATATTTTTCTCGGAATAATTTCCAAAAACTCTCTGTCAAGGTTGCTTATATTATCAGAATTTGCTCTTTTAACTTCATTATGCATAGTGCTAACACCTATTTAACATGTAAAAATATATTTATTCTTCACTTTGCATAATGATTATCAATAATAGAACCGTTTTTACTAATATCCGGTAATTCACGAGCTTTAAAAAAGAAATAAGGATAATTGCGGCAAAAGTACTCAAAGTTATGTAAAATAACTTGACATCTTCCTAAGCTTTCAATTGCACTGAAAAAATACCCAAAGTTGATTAATTTTGATCAGACACGCGTCGCGATTACAATAAGTCATTTACATGTGTATGTATGCCTCAGATTAGCATTCCTTTTTCTCGATATTTGGAGCTATAAAATGAAAATCGCAATATATAATCTGAGATGTGGGAAAAATGAATGTTAATCTGAGGCGTGCGCGAGTAAAAGAAAAATTTGAACAACTTTCGTTACTTTGAGTATTTATTCAGCGTGACTTAAAGCTTGAGAATATACCGTGCTATTTTGAATAACTTTGGGTACTTTTGCCAGCTCTAAAATTATTTACACTGAGGGGTATGTCTGCACCTAGTAAAAATTCAGAAGAGAACATGTTGCAAAATAGAACTAAATCGTAAAATGAACAATTTATGAGAATGATTGTCTGAAACTTCATGATTTTTCTTATGTATTACTGCAAAACAGATTCTTCAAACAGTTGTTGGCGTTCTTCGGGATACATCAGATGGCTCTGTCTCTATTCCGGTTCATTGCAGCGATCGGAAGAACACAAGTCGTAGCGAACACACTTGGCACTTTTACTTTGCTCCTCGTTTTCGTGCTCGGTGGATTCATCGTCGCCAAAGGTGAGTAATTTTTCACACCATTTTCAAATTCGTTTTACAGAGCTTAATCTAAAGCAACTACGCGGTTTAAATTCTTGTAGACGATCTTCAACCATGGATGATATGGGGGTACTACGTTTCACCTATGATGTACGGACAAAACGCGATCGTCATCAACGAATTCCTCGATCCCAGATGGGGCGGGGTAATATACATTCATTCATACATACACACATATATATTACACACAAACATACATATCCCACTCCTCTTTTTAAAACTACAATGTACAGTATAATCTTGATAATTAATAATGTGGGAAGCAGAGAACTTATATTATCGAACTTATTAATTTATCGAGTATTAATTTAGCACGTTGATAGGGACTCGACAAAATTATAATTTAATCGAGTTTATAAATTTAATAATTTTGCAGCCTAATCCCGATCCAAGAATCAACGCAACCACAGTGGGGGAAGTTCTACTCAAATCGAGAAGCTTCTTCACCGAAGAATACTGGTTTTGGATCTGCGTCGCAGCGCTCTTCGGGTTCTCCCTTCTTTTCAACATATTATTTATAGGAGCATTGACCTATCTGAACCGTGAGCCTCTATAACTTATTTCAGTTTTGGTTAATATCCTAGAGTTATATTAATAATAATTATATTTTTTTTTAACTTATTTTGTATGTGAAATTATATCAGCTCTTGGAGATACAAAAGCCATCATTGATGACAAAAAGAAAAAGAAATCCACTGAAAAAGAAGGTTAGGCCCTGCACTTATATCTTTCTATTTCTTGCATATTACTTATCAAATACTAACCGATGAAAATTCACCCACGAGATGAATTCCCGAACTTTTTTTCCGGATAAAAAGATTTGAGCTCTCCCTAAAGATGTAAGAGATAATATGCCAAAAACTAACGTGCCGTTTCCCTCGTGATTAGAACCTTATAGGGATTATGAAATCTTAATCCGTACCGAACAACCGATAATGGTCCAACTAGTGCGGGTAGTAATATAGTAAATACAAAGTACTGTTTCTAGATTCCGGATTTATATTTTGAAATTTGAATTAACATTGATCGTCGGAACTCGACCTGAGAGATCATCTGACCTGAGTAATTAGCCGTTATTTAAAAAAAAAAACATAATACATATGTACAAGAATCAGAATTCGAAGTTCCAGTTAAAAAAAAAAAAAAAAAACACAACCAGAATTCCGGATTCTCTGTGTGTGTGTGTGTTTTTTTTTTCCGAGACCAGACTTCCGGCTTTGGATATCGAAAAAATAATCCGGGAAAGACGTTCCACCGTTAAGCCATAAAGATTAAAAGTAATGAGTAAGAAAATGTACAGGAATGGACACGGAATTGATGAGAAGAGGAGGATCTTCAGAAAACGCACCCAAAAGAGGAATGGTTTTACCCTTTCAACCTCTCTCCCTCGCTTTCAACCACATCAATTACTATGTCGACATGCCTGCTGTCAGTAACTCACTCACAACCCAAATATATATACATATATGACATATACATATATATATATAACCGATTGGTTGGTGCCTCTGTAATGATACCAGGAAATGAAGAGTCAAGGGGTTGACGAAGACCGTCTCCAGCTACTGAGAGACGTCAGCGGGGCGTTCCAGCCTGGAATATTGACGGCATTGGTTGGTGTCAGCGGAGCAGGAAAGACGACACTTATGGACGTCTTGGCGGGACGGAAAACCGGAGGCTACACCGAAGGAAGCATCAGCATCTCCGGGTACCCGAAGAACCAAGCGACATTCGCTAGGGTCAGCGGCTACTGCGAGCAGAACGACATCCATTCCCCGCACGTCACCGTTTACGAATCCCTCCTCTACTCCGCGTGGCTCCGCCTAGCGAAAGATGTCGATACAAGGATGCGAAAGGTACGTAAGCGCGACCGCGCACTTGTGTGATTATAATTGTGTTTTTCTTTGTCTGATCTGGTTTTTTGTGCAGATGTTCGTCGAAGAAGTGATGGATTTGGTCGAGCTTAACCCGATCAGAGACGCTTTGGTAGGTCTTCCCGGCATCGATGGTCTTTCAACGGAGCAGCGGAAGAGACTGACTATCGCGGTGGAGTTGGTGGCGAATCCTTCGATCATCTTCATGGACGAGCCAACATCCGGTCTCGATGCCAGAGCGGCTGCTATCGTCATGCGAACGGTGAGAAACACTGTTGACACGGGAAGAACCGTCGTTTGCACGATTCACCAGCCGAGCATCGACATTTTTGAAGCTTTCGATGAGGTACTCAACGGTTTTAATTCCTGTGTTTGATTCTGCTTTAGTTTATTTAATCTTTTTACTCATTATAACTTGTTTGTTTGACTGTTGCAGTTACTATTGATGAAGCGTGGAGGCCAAGTAATTTACGCGGGACCTCTCGGCCGTCACTCTCACAAGCTCATCGAGTACTACGAAGTGAGTTTTTAAGTTTACGGATTTAATTATTTCTAGATTCTGTTAAGGATAGATTAGTCATTTATTAGTAATTAATAATCTTTGAAGTTGAGATGAACTAATATATGCCTTCAACAGGGAATCGCAGGGGTACCCAAGATCAGAGAAGGCTATAACCCGGCCACATGGATGCTCGATGTCACCGCGCCGCCTGTTGAGCTTCAGCTCAATGTCGATTTTGCCGAGCTTTACGCGAATTCGTCGCTTTACAAGTAAGTTAAATCGACCTCAATATCTTTCGAGCCACGTTTAATCTTTCGAAAGTTAGACCGTTTATTGGAACACCACTCTAGAGTTTTCATGATGTTTTATGGAGTGTGTTCGCCTTGCTCTTGAAGGAAAGATGTTCGTGTGACGTTTGTTGATTACAAAGAGTGTTTGGGAATTTACCGTTGTGGTCATTTTAACGCCTCTTTATGATGTTCCGTTTTTCAATGAGTGTTAGGGAATTTACGAAGAGTGTTAGGGAATATAACGCCCCTTTTTATGATGTTCTGTTTTCAGGAGTAACCAAGAGCTCATCAAGCAGCTCAGTTCGCCGGCACCGGGAAGCAAGGATCTCTTTTTCCCGACAAAATATTCTCAGCCGTTTTTGGTTCAGTGCAAGGCTTGCTTCTGGAAGCAACACTGGTCGTACTGGAGGCACCCTCAGTACAACGCCATCCGGTTCTTCATGACCATCGTCATCGGAGTCCTCTTCGGTCTCATCTTCTGGGACAAGGGACAACAAACGTGGGTTCCGATTTCTCGACAATTTCTCATTTCTTGTGTAAGAAGCTATCACGAATAACATTTTTTTTTTCCGTGAATAATGCAGAAAGAAGCAACAAGATCTGATGAATCTCTTAGGAGCTATGTACTCCGCCGTACTCTTTCTTGGAGCCACTAATGCTTCGGCGGTTCAGTCCGTCGTTGCCATTGAGCGGACAGTTTTTTACCGAGAAAGAGCTGCCGGAATGTATTCTGCTCTTCCGTACGCCTTTGCTCAGGTAATTATATCAAAATGCAATTTCCGTTAACAAACCAAAAGTAGTTGACGGAAGGCTATATAAAGGCCAAAAAAAAAAAAAAGAGCGTAATATAATCATTTTACAAAGTTAAAGACCGGAAAAAAATTACATTTCAAGTGTAATATAATAATATTTCTTCCCTAAATTATAGTTATTCAGCCCCTCTCAAACTTATAACCCGATTGTGCAGACGTTGATAGAGACGATCTACACGATCATTCAAACGGCCATTTACACTCTTCTCCTCTACTCCATGATCGGATTCGAGTGGAAGGTTGGGAAGTTCTTCTGGTTCTACTACTACATTCTGATGTGCTTCATCTACTTCACCATGTACGGCATGATGGTCGTCGCCTTGACTCCCGGCCACCAAATCGCCGCCATCGTCATGTCCTTCTTCCTCAGCTTCTGGAACTTGTTCTCCGGCTTCCTTCTTCCCCGAACGGTATGCCCCTCTCGAATATCACGTTTAATCTTTGAAGTTACATGATTGTTTTATGGTATTATTGCCTGTCATTTTATAGTTGAGTAGTTTTAATTACTACAATTTAAACTAATCCATGCTAATATTCCTCAAATTAAAATGTTATGGCATATGTTGAAATATTATTAAGAGTAATATTACAACATTGTTAATTGATTGGGTTTATTGTAAGAAAAACTATAATTGATGAGTTTATCAATGGATCATATATAATATAAGATTATAAGTAACGAAGTTTAATTTTTTAACAAACATAAAAACATTATGAATAAATATTCCAAAGACAACACAAGTTAAGTAAAACCATAAAGTCTCTTCCAATTATTAATGTTGAATTTTTTTGGATTTTTTTTCTTCTTTCAAAAGGCGAACATTTTTTTTTTTTTTTGAATTTTCTTTATGTCCTGTCATTTGAACCCCGAACTTCAAAGATACTTAAATCAGTACAAATTAACCTTATTGATATTTGGACGTTACGCATTTCAGCAAATTCCGATCTGGTGGAGGTGGTACTATTGGGCCTCGCCAGTGTCGTGGACGCTCTACGGCCTTGTCACCTCGCAAGTGGGCGACAAGTCTGCGGATCTCGAAATTCCCGGCAGCCCAAATATGCCGTTGAAGGAATTCCTCAAAGACAATTTGGGCTTCGAATACGACTTCTTGCCTTATGTCGCTATCGCTCATCTCGGCTGGGTTCTCCTCTTCTTCTTCGTCTTCGCTTATGGCATCAGATTCCTCAACTTCCAGAGAAGATAAATATATATGTATATACATTATACATATATATACATACACGCACAGATGAGATACACTCACATATCGTTAGACATGTCGTATAGGAATTATGTAAAGTAGTCAAAGAGTTGGGGAAATAATTTACGTGTATAACTTGTATCTTTTTGGGAGAAATATGGTAACTTATTATTCTTTTGGCCTTGTTTTGAATAAAGGAGATTGTGTTTAATGTGTATTTTCTAACGTTTGAAAAAAATTCAGAGAAATAGACACTAAAATTGTTTTCGACCGTGGTAAGGGTTGGGGTGGAAATGGGATCCAGTATCGGGCTTATGGCCTCCTTTTGGCCGTGTCTTGGTTTATAATGACCTTCGGGATCGGCCCGAAGACGCTGAAAACGTTTAAGTAGTCACAAAATAGAAAGAAAAAAAAATATTAACTTTCATATTAAATAATAAACATAGATTGAGCTTAAATGCCAAGATAAAAGCCTTAACTGGCTCTTTGACAAAGAAGTCTGGGCTTTTGGGCCAAAACTTTCACGAGCAAAATTATATCATGGTTTCACTATTGAAGAAACTTGTAATAATTTCTATAAATTATTGTTAGCTTGGTTATCCATAATCGCAAAACAAAAATGTTGTAATTCTTCTAAATCAAGGTTTAGACGTTCGGTAACTAACCGAGTGTCCAATTTTACAGATTTTAGTTGACGCGTTACACGTTAACGGACGAGTTGTAGATTTTTGAAATCCGGTAATCATTTGTGCCAAACAAATTTACGGGCCGGTTAACTGATTAACGATACGTAAAATAATTTTAATTAAAATGTTAATTATTTAGAATTAAAAAAATCAAAATTAAATATTTACTTTTTTTTTTATTAAAAAGTTAAAATTTTAGATTTGAAAAAAGGTATTAAAAAAAATGATCATCATAAATTGGTGGCGGTCACAGGAAAAAAAAAACGGGGCAACCGGCTTCTACCGCCGGTTACAGCGGGCATCAATTATTGCTCTAAAACTATTCAAATCACAGGACGTGGCCATTTGATTTCCAAGTGATAGCTCGCTATCAGTGATCTTATCAATAGTCCATAACTATTTAATGAATGACTTGTATATAATAATAATAATCTTAGCACTCGGATGGGCTCACCCGTCTCGAGCCTTTCCAAAACCAATCTTTTCAGGGCCATAGTTACCCGAATCCAATGAGGCTTGAGCCCACGTAGCCCGAGCCTGACCATCGGGCGGCTAACGCTGTTTGGTTTGTATACAGAAAAGGCGGGCCGGCTTGCCCAAACGGGACAGGGCTAGGGTCTGCTTCAATTTTGAGTCTCGATAGAATGTTGCTTTAATATTATTATTATTATTATTATTATTATTATTATTATTATTATTATTATTATTATTATTATTATTTTCTCTCCTTCAAACACCAAAAAATGGAGTCCGAATTTTGTATTCCATACTTTTTGCCAAAAAAAATTAGGATCTATAAGTCTTTGTTCAGGATATTTAATAAACACTACAATTTAATATCTTAGTCATTGCATCTTTGATTATAGATAAATCTGAGCCGTCGGATATATAAAAGAGAGAAAATTCATAACCAAAGTTTTTTAGTTCAAATTTTTTCATAATGAGAATTTTTTAGTTTCAGATTTTTTTCAAAACCATAATTTTTCTGATTTCGAATTTACCTGAATTTGGTTAAATTAGAGTCAAAATCTTGATATCATCTCATACTTATGCCGCTAGTGCCATAACAATTAACAACTATATTGCACTAAAATGTGTTAGTTTTCACTAACAAGTGTAAACCATAAAAAAAAAAAAAAAACCGCCATATATAAGAAATACTCATTAATTAAGTAAAAGTAGCGAAATATTTCACTTTTTTTTAATATTGTCAAAAGTCCAAGTACTCACTGAATATATTTTCGATACTTATGATTTAAATAAAATTTATGCTTTTTACTTTCATCTATCTTTTACTTATTTTTTTCAGTCAATATCCATGTATTTTTTAAAATTGGGTCCACAATATCCGAATTGGATTATCACACTGCGTTTCTTGTTCCTCTCTTTCTTGGAAAGAGTTTCAAATCATTGTAGTAAACTATACCAAGGCTTATTCCTAGTCCCCCATGCAATAGAACATTTCAGATACACAAAGCTATTGTGCAATTTTTGAACTGAAATTATTTAGGAAATGAACAGTTACATACCTCTTTTTTATTTTATATTTTTATATAGCTACAGATATACCATTTAATTTTAAAAGTAACTCACTACTTTAGTTTTTGTTTATAAACTCAACCTTAAATTTAAAAGAAGAGCGTTATCAAATTTTCTAAGTCCCTACATGAGTAGGGTTCAAGAGGGAAGAGCACGTTAAATTACCTTTGACATAGGTCATAGTATTAAATATACAAGCCATGAAGCACGTGTTCAATACTTGATTATTTTTTATTTTCATAGGTGATAATACTAATGGTGAGCCATAAAGCTTTGCTTTCAAATGGGTGAATAATCGAGAAAAGGATGGAATGAGAAGTTAATTGCAGAGACACAGACAGATAGCTGAACCACTTGTGTACTCTCGCGTGAAAAGCCTGCAGTACTGCTCTTCTGAGTTTGATATCTCTCTCTCTAAAGCCAAGCCTTAATTTGTGTAAGGCCAAAATACACACCTACTCTATCAATTTGGCATTCATTATTAGTTCGATCTCCAAATTCACTAAATTGTACTTAACCTGAAAAAAAAAAAAAAATCAAATTCATGGAATTAATAAATCCGTATTTTCACTCTTATAAAGAAACGATGAAACTGTTGTCAATAACTCCAAAAAAAAAAAAAAAAAAACTCATCGCCATATCACGGTAAACTTCGGTCTTTAGAACCCTGATTATATCATCACTTTTAAGGCCCGTGATGTAAAAATAAAGGTTCCCTTGGTAAGAACACTACTTTTGTATTCCGCCATTGATTCTGCTTTGATCATTATGTGTGACACAAGTATTAGACGCTTTGTTAGAACATAGTTCAGAAAGCATAGATCAACAAAGTGTTGTCGATTCTTTCCTTATGTGGATACCCGCCCAATTATTGTCCATATCTTCAGCAAAATTATTGCCACGTCGTCATTACTCCAAGACAGATGGGATAGGTCATTTAGCCGTTGTGATTGAAGAATGCCAATCAATCTACCAGCCCCGCATAACTGTGGCGCTATGACGCCTTCCATATTTGGCGGGCATGGGACACAGGTTGGACCCGGCCCGGTGGGTTGCCCATCTCGTCGTCCGCCCATTATGGAAACATGCAGTTTGTTAAAAAGATTACATGTTCATTTTAATCATATTTTTTTTTTTCAAAAAGGGGCGGGTTTTGGATATGGGTGCGGACAACCTAACTCGCAGTAGGGTGTGGGGGCAGGCTGCTTGCGTTCACAAAGACTGTGTCAAAATAGGTGATGGGCGTGGCAAGCCGCGTCCGCTGTTTTAGAACACTGCTCACACTCACGAAACCGAATCAACAGATGCATGCGCATGATTGAATTGAAACTACACAAAAATGCACTAAATGTAGTATTTTGCAATCATCAATTATACAAAGATGCACTAAATCTAAATTATATTCTAATATCAATGAGTCGAGGAAAATAATCCAGATTCATATATATATATGTGTGGGGATCAATAATCTAGACAACTTAAGTAGTTAAGTAGCTTGCTCCGAGCATCTCCTACATCATTTAGTATGTGTGCCCTTTTTCAAGTTTATATTTAAGGAGCTAGACATATATCTTCGTAAAGTACTTTTTAAAATTTATTTGATTAACCATCCTAAATCCAAGCTACTTTTATAAGGATTCTTCCAATTGTGTGGATTTGCGTTCTAAATTTCAATTAATCGTCAAAATTTGATTTTTTTTTTACTGCATATAAGTTCGTCTCTCTTTATATTTTCTTAGAAATTATGACTATGAATGATAGCAACTGAATAAATAACATAAAATTTAGAATAATTGCGCAAAAGTATTTAAATTTTGACCAACCGAGACAACAAGGGTTCAAAGTAAAAAATAACAGCAGAAGTACGTAAAATTAACAAATATAGGCGCCATATTTTTTTAATTCAATTCAAATAAGAAAATATACTAAATAACAGAGTTGGCCATGGGTCTAAGCAGGCAAGGCCCGTGTTAGGGCCCACCAATTTTCATAATATTTTAAAGTAATTAAGGGCCCCAAATACATAAACTAATCTTAAC
Source organism: Parietaria judaica (assembly GCA_954871525.1). Lineage (NCBI taxonomy): Eukaryota > Viridiplantae > Streptophyta > Magnoliopsida > Rosales > Urticaceae > Parietaria > Parietaria judaica. Next base: position 15,812,955 of record OX940864.1, read on the forward strand.
ATAATAATAATAATAATACTGAAAAACAATTGTAGAGCAGCGGTAAATAATGAAACGTATCTAACGAGTTTATGGGTCACATCCCAAGCAAGCCCGCTACGAAAATTTTAGCCCCAATAATCTTTTCAAAATAATTAATTGTAATTTCTAACCGTCTTTTCTTTAAAACGAAATAATTTTTTATAGTCAACGATAGTTGATTAAGCATGACAAAAAACAACTAATTATTATTATTCTTATATTATTTCAACATTTCTTGGACAGTTAGCTCTACTTTTTTTTTTTCAAATTAAATAATTTATTTAATTTTGTTTTGAAAAAAAAAAATTCTCTTTTTTCATATGAAACATATATTATTTGGAGATAATGATTAAAAATTAAAAATTATGATTATTATAATATTTATTTGTCAACATTTAAAATAAATCACTCTATTAATATATATATATTTTTTGGTATCAAGTGTGAAATATATATACTTTTGTCCCTTTAATATTAATTTTTTTTTTTTGAAAGCACCTTTAATATTAATATTAATGAAGATACAAATTACCATTATATTGCAAGGTCTCCGAAAAAAAATATTCTACTTGGGGGCCTTTATATTCTTAGAGCCGGCCTTCCTAGAGAGATGGATGAGTACATAAATATGTACTATAATTATGACTTAATAGCACTGCGTTAGAAAAATTTACTAATATTCGTAAAAAAATTGGACGAAAAATAAGGCGCCTCACAGCTGCTAACTTTAAATACTTTAAATACTTTTTATCGCTACTTTTTCACTATAAATTTTTAGCGTCTAATTAAATACTTTAAATATTTTTGATGCGATTATTTTTAAAATTTAATGTGGTTGTGGTAGTACCAAATCTTCAACTACTATACCGCAGGCACATTAATGGCATTGATTGATATTTGACAACAAATCAAAGCCAAACATGTGCCTCATATTTAAGGGCGATACAGAAATCGTATACTCCGACACACACGTATATTATATAAATAAATACTGATATACATTAATTATTTTTATACTCTTTCATTAATCTATTCTATATTATTTATATTATAATAAAATTAATATGTAGTTTTGTTCAAGGTTCAACTTACCGAACTTGTCGATAAATCGGTTACCGTTTTCGACGGATTAATCGATAGCTTACCGATTGACCGACAGAAAACCTATAATACTGTAGCTTACCTCTTAGCGATACTTTTCGATGATTATCGACGGATTATCGATACTTTTCGATACTTTTCGACGGAAAACTTATAAAATATTTTTATAATATCATACCTCAAATTCAAAACATATGTAGATACGTTAAAGTCATACACACACATACAATTCCATCAAAAAGCCGGCCGGACGTGGCGAGGAGGGGAGGGGTGGGGAGGTTGTATGACTTTAACGTATCTACATATGTTTTGAATTTGAGGTATGATATTATAAAAATATTTTATAAGTTTTCCGTCGAAAAGTATCGATAATCCGTCGTCGAAAAGTATCGGTAAGCGGTAAGCTACAGTATTATAGGTTTTCCGTCGGTTAATCGGTAAGCTATCGATTAATCCGTCGAAAACGGTAACCGATTTATCGACAAGTTCGGTAAGTTGAACCTTGGTCTTGTTTTAAACATTGACTTGTATAATAGTAACTGTCTAACTGACAAATCTTAGAATATTAATTAGAACGACAACTAGTAATTTACATTTAGGAGGTTAGATTATAATTTGTACCAAATGTTATATTTAGGGGTTTACATTTAAATTTTAGTGAAAATTAAGAGTGTAACTAAGTGGATGGATTTATTGACTTTAAATATGGCAATTCCAATATCTATATATGTTTTTAACTATAAATTTATATGGATATGATTATAACTTTATTAATCTGTTTAATAAAAAAAAATTAACATGATTTCTATATTAGTCACACATTGAACTCATTAGACCCGTTTTTGGATTAATAAGTTGAGTTAGTCACAAACTCATTTGGATTTTTATTTTTATTTTTTATTTTTACTGTTACGGTTACTGACCTCACAACTTCAAAGGAGAAGATTTAAGGCAAGGAACTCAAAAGTCAAAACCAATCCTCTTGACCATTTGGATTATTGTTTATTTACACTCATTTAATTTTGTTTAGGAATAACTTGGATATATATACATATATTTGTATATGAAAATAATTTATTTAAACCTGTTTTTGAAAATCATAATAGAAATCGGTTTTACAAATTTGAATACCCGGAAAAGTGGTTTTGTGTTTAAACTAGGATTCGTTTTATTAAAAAAAATTGAACACACTTAAACATGAAATGCAAGAGAAAAAAAATTACAAAATACAATTTAAAATGTAAATTACAAAAAGAAAACAAAAAACTGATGGCAATATGTACCCAAATTTTGGAGGATTGACCAGATTTTTCAGTTAGTCAAGCGTCACGTAAGTATTGTTTGACTTCCTGTGGCCTTGCCACGTGACATTTTTTCAAATATATATTTTTAATTAGTCAATGCCACATGGCATTGAATAATGAATCAATGGCACGTGGAAGGCCACGTGGCAGTCAAACCACGTCTACGTGTATCTAAAATGATGAATGAAGAATCTGGTCAACCCTGGGAGTTGCGTACATTGCCGCGAGTTTTTTAAATTAGGTACATAGCCTCTGTTGACATGGATATTATTGCGGCTAATATCCCTTATAATTTTTCATAATCATGTTTAATTGAGTTTAATAGTACTCTCGGGCTTCTTGCTAATTATACGTCGTATCTCTCTCGTCTTTATGTAAGGCTTATGCATTCAACACTTTTCCAAGGAAATATAAACACCACAAGAATCCACGTAATTGAAGTCACCACCTCATGTGAGGGAGTTTGCTTAATTAAATGACCTAAAACACAAGTGATCATATTCAATTATCATAACCAATAAGACCATATATAATAAATATTAATTAATATAGCTGCTTCCATTGTTTGTTAACCACACTATATTAAAGCAGACTTTCTGGATGCATCGGTGTTTAATTTTGAATGTAAGAGCCATTTTTCCATCCTTTGCAAAAGCCTCTGTTGGGGTCGGGACTTGGTGCGGCGGGGTATTAGGTGGCAAGTCGGAGAGGGGAATCTTAGAGCCTTCTCGCAACCTTGGCTCCACAGACCCGGTAGCTTCTCCGTACTCTCTAAGGAACCCGACGATGGATACCCTTGGAGAGTAGCCGATTTCATTTCCAATGGAAGCTGGAACCGGGAACTTATCACCTCCATGATGATCCCCTTTGATGCCGAAGCTATTTTAAAGATTCCCCTCGGAAGCGATGACTACAAAGACCTTGGTTTGACATTTTGAGGAGGATGGACACTACACGGTCCGGTCGGGTTACCGTCTTGCAAGGGCGGAGGCTCGAGGGGGTCCCTCTAGTTCCTTTTGTGAGGAACAACTTTGGTGGAAGAAATTGTGGGGTCTCCAAATCCCGCCCAAGGTTAAACATATTGTGTGGCGGGCATGGTACGAGGCTTTACCTACGTTCGGTGCTCTTCGGGGACGCGGTGTGGAGTGCCTCCCTTTTTGCAAGTTTTGTGGTGCGTTGCCGGAAGACACGTATCATGCGGTCTGGTCGTGCGAACGGGCTCAAGCTCTATGGGAGTGCTCCTCCTTGCATAAATGGGCGGAGAAGACGCCGTTGGTTCCGTTTCGGGAACTTTGCTTGAGGGCTCTTGGCGCTCTATCCACGACGGACTTAGAGTTTTTTTGTGGGATCCCTTGGGCGACGTGGTCCGATCGAAACTTAAGGCTCTTTGAGAACCATGCCAAATTGCCGGAAGTGTGGATTGATGAGATTGTGTGTTGGTTTGCTAGTTTCAAAAAGTGCACTAGTGGCACGGAGAACACGGCCTTGGTTCGGCCTATTATACGTCGGGGGTGGTCGGGGGCCGAAGACGGAGGTGTCAAACCCAATGTCGATGCGGTGTGGGACAAGGATACCGGACGAGCGGCATGTGGTCGGGTGGTAAGAGACAACCGCGGAAGACTCCTCGGGTTTACGGCGACGTCCATGGAGAAGGTAGACTCGCCCTTATCCGCGGAATGTTTCGCGATACGTCATGGTCTCCATTTCATTCTTGAAAGGGGGTGGAGTGTGTCGGAGGTGGAAACCGATAGTTTACGTGCAACTCGTCTTGTCAACGGGGGAAGCCTTAATTTGTCCAAGGTCCGATTATAGCGAACATTAGGAATTTGTCTAGTGTGGTCAAGTGCCGTGGGCTCCTCGTTCATGCAATGAGGCGGAAAACTTTGTAGCTCGATCCCGGATTGTGGGCCGTATTCCCGACATGTGGTCGTGTGTTTGCCCGGATTGGTTTGTAACCACTATCCTTAGGGACTTAAATCCCGTTTATTAATACAAGGCTCTGTTTCTTAAAAAAAAAAAAAGCAGCACGTGTCTATATAAGAAGTCTCGTGTGATCAAATTTAATTAGAACAATTGGCACTTGCAGACTTATTTCTTAAATAGTAATATTGGAATTTAGAGCTGAATGACTACACATTTTACTTCTTCTATAATTTGTTGATTAATTATTAAATAGATTTCTTATACTAGAAAAGCAAGTCTTTCAATATATATACTTCAATATGGTCTGGTCACTACTCACTACTTAAGATAATATAGGTATGTACTATATATTATATATTAATATATACAAATATAAATATCTATATATATTAATATCTATATATAGATATCAATCCATTAAGAGGTGAAGCCGACAGTTCATGCGGCCATGGTTGGTCATACTCCCATGATATTGACAATAATCCTCAACTATATATGGACTTGAAAGAGTTTCATTATTTCTCGTGATTATATATGGTCTTATTGGTTATGATAATTGAATATGAGTCGGTTTTGGGTAAGATAGAATTCCTGCTCATAACAACTATAATACTTTGTAAAGGCAATATGTAAGATGATTAATTTGTATATGTTAGATTTTAGGAGGACCGACGTGAAAGAAGCCGTTTACCGAGAACCATTTAAAAGTGGCTATATCCATGGACGTACATGTATACTTATTACTGAGCTTTTTTTTTTTTTAAGATTTTAAAATTCGGTAACCAATTGTACCAATCTGATTATACGGTTATATAAAGAAGTAATAGGTTTATCGATGAAGTTTTTCTAAAATGCTAAAATATATTATTTATAATTAAAAGATTATTTATGAAAAAGATAATTAAAAATATAAATAATCATTGAACTGTATAGGTGATTTTTTTCTTCGAATTGTGAGATTTTATAAGGTTAAAATGTGGGGCAAACGGTTTTTGGGAGAGTTTCAGGTTTTACTCGGGCCTCGTGTAAAACAGTTTGGAGGTCGGATGAATTTAACTCGATAACTCTTTACCCACGGTGTTTTGAAGTTTCGAAATCCTAATTAGGATAACAGTTAAGAATGACCGGTTCAACAACCATATAAATATGACTAATCGGTGGAGTAATAATAATATAATTATAGTGTACTTTTTTTATTTTATCTAACCATATAAAATATGAGTGAAGTACATTCCAATTGTGGTGAACATTTGGAAACATAAATAGAAAGAAATGCTTCATTTGTATATGCGCGGAAACAAAACGTAGTTTTTACATTTTACTGTAACAAACTAAAATCAAATTTTATTTATTGTATTTAAGAAAAGCTAAAGTTTTATTAAGAATTCTTTAATTTATAATTATAGAATTTTTTTGTTGTATAATCCAAATAAGATAATACATTTTATAGGGTTTTTTTTTTTCTTTTTCTGGGATTTATAAAAATTAATTTAATAAGAAAAAATATTTTATTTTATTTTATTTTAAAAGTATATTAAGTTAATTAAAGCCTGGTCAATAAAATGCGCCCCGGAGGCTCATTTATCAAAACCATACTCCCAAAATATTAAAAACGCAAAAATGCCTCCACAAAGTGAAAAAACAAGCCCATGGGCCTCAAAAATGCAAATTTGGGCGCTTGTGGGCGCGCTTAAGCGCAAAAAATAAACCCAAAGCTTCCCCAAGAAGCTTCAAACTTTTTTTTACAAATATCGAGCTCGCTCCTATCATGTCGTATGTTGTTCTAAGCCAAACAAAAATACTCCGTCAAAGCTAAGATTTTACGTTTCAAGCCCGGTTTGACCGTCAAAGAAGACATTCCGACCGACCACCTAAAGCGAAGGATCAAGTTTCAAGTCCGGTTTATCTGTCAAGCAGACCTTGGGCCGGGCCTAAATCAAGACTTTAACCGCTAGAACGTTTGATCCATTCTTTGGCATCAATAATACATATTTAATTATAGGGTTAATGACGGCAAAAATACCCAAAGTTTAGTCAAAGAAGCCCTCGTGTATCTAAAGTTTAAAAGTGGTGGCAAAAATACCCAAAGTCACATTTAATCCATTCTTTGGCATCAATAATACATATTTAATTATATATGACCTAAGCTTGATGAATTTTTCTCTTGATTTTATCCTATATAGATTCCTAATCACTTTGCCAAACAATTATAAATAAAAAAAGAAAGAAAGTATTATACTATTATTGATGACGTGTTTTCACACACCAACAGTCACGTGAATTGTGAATGGGATTTCGATTTGATATTGCTTAATTTTGTGGATTCTGACCTCCGCGTCGTCAATACTTTAGACGGTAACAAAATAAATATGAAAAAGAAAAAGACACCGAGGTTTTTTAGAGAGGTTTGTCCCAATGCGGTAGTTGACTACGTCCTCTATACGTTTATTGCTTTGAAAAAGATGGATCAACCGAAACCACAAGCCAATTTCTGGTAGATCTAACGTAAAAGATAAAGAACTCTGGAAAATACAAATCTCGCTATTCTCTCGAAATCAATGCTTGCGTGCGTATGATGGTGTTGTCTCCTTGCTTTTATAGGCTTCTAGTTCCTGCCCGTTGGAAGTGTACGTTGGTGATGGCTTCGAGTTCGGAGCTTGGTTTGCTGTCGAGCTGACATGTAGGCCACTTTCTGAGAGATTTGCGTAGTGATGGACTTTGACTTGGCGTCGTGGGATTTGAATTTAAATCGTGGCGATTTTCCTGGTCGGGCTTCGGAGGTTTGAATTGAGGTGGTTGACTTGGTCTGCTCGTGCTTGGATGTTTTGTATGCTTCTGCTCGGATCCCTTTGTTGACAATTTCTGCCCGGGGCGAGTTTTTGGGTTCTTCAGGTCGTATAATCTGCTTGATGTTTGGATTTTGACCAAGTGTTGATTTTTGTCTTGGAGTAGGATCTTTGAGCTCAGTTCGGGGTCTCTTCCCTTGGAAGGCTCTGTTCGGATTTCCTTTGAGCATTTTCTGCTCGTGGTGAACTTCTTGCCTTGTGGGCTTTTGATTCTGTTCGGGCTCGAACATGGTCGAATATTCATTGGGCCTCTGGGCTTCGTGTTTTATAAGCCCGTTTTGCATAAATATTCAATTATATTCATGACTTATGCTTTTAATTAATTTGAACCATTAATTTAATTAATGATCTTATAACTCTTATTTAATGAACGAATTTGCACATCAACAATTATGACGAGCTTCATTTATTTAAATTATGCAGTAAAAAACTTTACTAGACCTGTCTAAAATGTGTTAAGAGATTCTTAAATCGGGGTTATAATTGTCTTTTTTTTTTTAAGGAATAGTTTTAGAGTTAGTGTTTGGTAGAATTAAAAGTCATTTAATGATATTTTGAAAATACTTATTCATGTTTCCTTTGTATTTCTCTCTCTCAAACTAAATAAACTAAACACTGATTAAGTGATCACTAGCATTAAATTACTCTTTCTCTCTCTCTCTCAAACTAAATAAACTAAGCACTGACTAGTTAATATTATACTCTTTTTCCATGTATATAGTATATACTATATTATATTATACATATTTATATGTGGAAAATAGTCCGATGACTAAATCATATCCATGCACTGACTACCACTATTTAGTTCTCTAGCTCTCCATACTTGGATATATCTCGCTCTATCCATGCATTAATGGCTTCCAGCAACGCCGACGACCCCGCGCCCATAAGCCGCCGCGGAAGCAGCAGCTTCAGCGAGCTGTGGCGCCCCCCGCACGACGCCTTCGGCCGCCAAAACAACAGCAACGGGGGCGACGATGACGAGGATTTCCGCCTGCGGTGGGCGGCGATCGAGAGGCTTCCGACGTTCGAGCGGCTGCGGCGAGGTGTGGTGCAGCGTGTGCTGGCCGATGGGCGCGCTGTTTTGGCCGATGTCGACGTAGCCAGGCTCGGGGCTCGGGATAGGCAGCTTCTCGTTGCCGCGGTGCTGAAGCTGGCCGAGCAGGACAACGAGAAGTTCCTTCGAAGACTTCGGGACAGAATCGATAGGTTTTCTTTTTTACTTTCAGTTTTCTTCCCATTTTTTGTTTTTTTAGGGAAATACCCGGTATAAGTTCTCAAGTTTGTCTCAGAAAGGGCGACACATTTCCAAATCAATAATATTTAAATGATGCATAATTGGGTTGCCCGTCCCAATTGCCTGGTTAACGTTAAATTTGATCTGACGATTTTACCTATCAACATATCATAGGAATCGATGCAAACATATTCCGTCACTTAAATATACTATGAAAAAATCATAAGCGTACATGGCTCCAAATCTTAATGTCAACAAGGCGATTGAAACTTTGAGAATATGCTCTCATTTTGATAAATTTTAGTACTTATACCGCTATTTCCCCTCTTATTTTTTAGAATTTTCCTTTAAACAATGTAAAACTGAGAATTAGATAATTTGCAGTGAAGGAACTATTTATTTAATTAATTTTCAGGGCTGGGATTAAAATTCCGAAGATTGAAGTTCGGTTTGAGAGGGTGTCCATTGAAGGAGATGTTTACGTTGGAAGTAGAGCTCTTCCCACTCTCTTCAATGCTACTCTCAATGTCATTGAGGTAATTCTTTACACATTTTTCAAGAGGTCACTCAACTCGTGTTCCCGTCTCAAATTTTATTCTTATATATTATTTATCGTGTTCCTGTTTTAAATTTTATTGATGTATCTTACTTTTGGTAAAACCAGGCAGAAATTAATTAATTTTTTAAAATTTGATACATTTTCTTTATATAAAAAAAAAAAAAAAAAAACTTGATATTGTATGCTGTGAACTGTATAGAGTGTTTTCGGATTGGTTCGGCTGTTTCCAACAAAGAAGAAAAAGATTCAAATACTTAAAGATGTTAGTGGAATCATCAAACCCTCCAGGCAAGCCTCACTCTACTGTAACTATCTATCTTATTACATATTATCTTCAATATTATTCGAAGTTTTAAATTTTAATTATAATAAATTTTTATGTCTAGTTTGTTATTGTTAGACAATATAGAATTTTAATTCCGTCCAAAATCTCACTTTTAAAATCTATTAATTAATCCGTGATCTCAATTCAGGACGATTGGAAGTATGGATGATACGGATAACTTTTTTTTTTTTAGGTCAACGGGTACGAGTGCCGGTTGACATTGTGTTCCAAAAATAATACTTGTACCAATTTTTGTAAAAATATTTTTTTCAAGTAACGGTAACATGAGCGCTAAAATATTGGTATTTTATCAGATTTGAACCGGTTACCGATTAATTGATATAGGTCCCGGTACATGTTTTGAGCACCGGTACCAAAAAATACCAGTTTCTGCTATTTTAGGAGACAAATACGGCCAGTTTTATAGCCGGTGTATATCCGGGAGTGGTAACCGGTATAAAACATTCATCCCTAGCTGGAAGAGTAATATTTTTCTATTTCTTTTTCAAGGATGACACTCCTTCTAGGCCCGCCAAGTGCAGGAAAAACGACATTGTTGCTCGCACTTGCAGGGAAGCTTGAACACGATTTGAGGGTTCGTCTTTTTGTCAATTCATTTCCCCTAATCATTTTTGCTCTTTTATGCATCAACATGATCACGTAAACTGCATTTAGGTGTCTGGGAAAGTGACGTATTGTGGGCACGAAATGAACGAGTTCGTACCTCAAAGAACTTGCGCTTATATCAGCCAACACGACTTGCATTACGGGGAGATGACGGTAAGAGAGACACTAAACTTCTCGGGACGGTGTTTGGGGGTTGGGACAAAGTATGAACTCTTGGCTGAGTTGACGAGACGAGAGGCTCAGGCGGGAATCAAGCCAGACCCCGAGATCGATGCGTTCATGAAGGCCACCGCAATGTCGGGTCAAAAGACGAGTTTGGTCACGGATTATGTTCTCAAGGTAATAACCATTGCCTCGTGCTCCTATCCAATATTTATGAAAGTAATCCTCACTTTATACTAACTGAGTAAGCATAACAAGATTAAAAGAATGAAAATATGAATTGGTAGACATATATAGGAGCTGACTGGACTTGCAAATTATAACAAATGAATAAGCTTATACATCAAAGACATCAAATACATTTAAAATAAATTTATAGAAATTTAAAAAATAAAATAAAAATATAAGCATATGCAATATAAGTCGTTTCAGTTTTATCTAATCTAAATAAACGAGAACTTGAACTATTATTAGAATTTTTAAAACATACATTTTAATCGCCGTTTTTCACGATTATTATATCCAGTTCGTGAAGTTGATGTTGTACTATCTTGTTGTTTCAAAGATACTTGGATTAGATATCTGCGCAGATATTGTTGTTGGTGACGATATGAGAAGGGGTATTTCCGGCGGGCAGAAAAAGCGTTTGACAATAGGTATATGTTATCAAATTTTTCCTTCTTTTCAAAGATTTCAATGTGAAGATATAGTGATTTTGGTAACTCAAAGCTTCGGTATAAGACACAAGATGATATGCTTGATTAGTAATTACTATGATATGTAGCTTGTAGTTGTGTGACCCAAACTCGTCTTTTTGGTTCGACTCGTTTTAAAATTCGTGGCGCGACATATAATTTAGAGTTTTAGGATTCCATAGTGTTAATTCTGCGGGAATATAATTAAAACTACCATATTTGTTTTCATACTTTCTTAAAATATGGTATCTTACTAACTCTTTTGAGCTACAAGAGTCAACGATACTAGTTCGAATACTCAATTAGTTGACTCAGCCTTATTGATTACGAGTATTATTGTTATTTAATAGAGGGTAGTTAGTATTTTTATTTCTTCAAATCCCTAGCTTTGAAGAAGTTTGTAATCCAGAGAGTGACATACAGGTGAAATGCTGGTAGGCCCAGCTAAGGTTCTACTGATGGACGAAATATCGAACGGCTTAGACAGCTCAACCACTTTTCAAATCTGCAACTACATCAAGCAAACCGTGCATATCTCTGACATCACAGCAATTGCCTCTCTTCTACAGCCGTCCCCCGAAATATACGACCTCTTCGACGACATTATATTGCTCTCCGAAGGCCAAATTGTCTACCAAGGCCCTCGTGAAAATGTGCTTGAGTTCTTCGAGCACATGGGATTCAAATGTCCCGAGAGAAAAGGCGTCGCTGATTTTCTTCAGGAAGTAACCTCGAAGAATGACCAAGAACAGTATTGGCTCGAGAAGGACAAACCCTACAAGTACGTAACGGTTCCTGAATTCGTTGCAGGGTTTAAATCGTTCCACGTTGGTCAACAACTAGAATCCAACCTCAAATCCCCATATGATAAATCGAGAACTCACCGTGCGGCTCTTGAGAAACGTAAGTTCGGAATAAAGAATTGGGAGCTTTTGAAAGCATGCTTTGCGAGGGAATGGCTTCTAATGAAGCGAAATGCTTTCATCTACGCGTTCAAAGGAACACAAATAACGGTCATGGCGATCATCTGCTTCACGGTTTTTCTCCGGACGAGGATGCCGGTGGGAGATTTAAAAGATGGAGGGAAATTCTTTGGAGCTCTGTTTTTTGGATGTTCGAATGTGTTGTTCAACGGCTTAGCGGAAATGGCGTTGACCATTTTCAAGCTTCCCGTGTTCTACAAGCAACGGGATTCGTTGTTTTACCCTTCTTGGGCTTTCGGCTTGCCGGCTTGTATCTTGAAGATTCCCATTTCTTTTCTGGAATCAGTCATATGGTTAGTTCTGACTTACTACACAATCGGCTTTGCTCCAGCTCCAAGTAGGTAATAATATAATATAATATAATATAATTATGACACATTTAACCGAGGGACTACATTACATATGTTGTTCATTTCCAACATTATATTTGATCGTATTTCCCCGGTTTTATTTCTCAATTTAACATTATATTCTATCATAATACAGTATAACCCCGTTACATTAATACTCGACAATTAATTCGATTAAATAAAACTTTTGTATGGTCTCGACTCTAACTAATATTATTAAATTATTATTCGATGAGTTAATATAACCTCAATAATATAGTAAAATTCTTTGGTCTCAACTCTCAACAACATTAACTAATTATAGAAGCTCTACTATATATATAATATATATCATACAATTAGGGTATTGTAGCCCAAATAGTCAAATAAACATATTTAAAGGGAAACTTCACTAGACTCCAAAACACCATCTATTTCCTCAATGGACTCCACGTTTTCATAATTATCAAAATGTAAAAACTCTAGATTAAAGTTACCCCTATTCTTAACCCATCATTTTAATTTCAGGATATTAGTGTCTAAATTTCAGGACATTAATTTCCATATTTAGGACCATTAGTGTCTAAATTTTAGGACATTAATGTCCAAATTTCAGAACACTAATTGTCCAAATAGACGTTAGTGTCCAAATTTCAAGACATAAATTGTCCAAATTAAGTGTCCAAATTTCAGAAGTAAAATTGACCTAGAACATTTAAAAAGCCAATTTTAGTAATTATGGAAACTTGAAGTCTATTGAGAGAATTAATAGTGTTTTGGAGTCTATTGAGTCAAGATTCCTATTTAAACGACTTCACAAAGTAATCTTGCTTTGTTTGATTTCCAGAAAGTTAAAGAATTAGCTTTTGCGACATATCATTTAATATATATTATTTACCAAAAATTTTTGGGATCCATAATTTACTTTTTTGTTTTTCAATAATTCTCTTTCTTGATTATAAAATCATTTTAAATGGTTATGTAAAATAGGTTTTTATTTAGCGTTTTGATTATCCTTTGTTTGAATTCAGATTTTGCAAACAATTCTTGGCTTTCTTCTGCTTGCACCAAATGGCTCTCTCCTACTTCCGGCTTGTAGCTGCTTTAGGAAGAAAGCTAGTGTTGGCGAATATTTATGGTACATTTGCCATGTTGCTTATCTTCGTGCTCGGAGGCTTCGTCATCTCCCGAAGTAAGAAACAAGCATTCTTGCTCAAACTTTCTCGGAAAAAAATCGAGCTTCGCAAATCTTCTAAATTTTTTAGAGGATTTCGAACAAATTAAATTACTTATTTTTTCCATCAGAGGAATACCGTGGTAATAAAATGACAATATCAATGACTCGTTTTCGAAAACATGGTCCATCTTGTTTATCTCTGTGAAACAATTGAACAAAGAAAGAATTACAAGGCGTATCCATTTTATCAAATTTAAACCTGCAAGGTTCAAAAAAATTGTTGGTTTATCGACAAGTAATAATGGGTTTGCCGATGGTTTTTTCATAAGCAATGAGTTTACCGGCAATATTTAATTAATAAGATGAGTAATTATCACTATTGGCCCTTCCATTATCTAGCCTGTATGGATTTGACCCCTCCGTTATAAAAGTAGCGGAAATAACCCCTTATTTATGATTTTTGTATGAGTTTGGCCCCTCCATTATAAAAATAGCAGAAATAGCCCTTCAATTTTTTGTGTGTGTAAGGATTTGACCCCTATTTTGCCAAAAAAAAAAGTATTAGTTTTAATGGAAAACTTAAAACATACACATGTAAGAAAGTATTAGGTCATCCCAAATTAGTTTTATATTTATGATATACTTTAATTTAATTGATAAGAAAAATATATTATTGTGATATGCAGATGACCTTGATCATTGGATGGCATGGGCATACTATGTTTCTCCTTTGATGTATGCACAAAATGCCGTAGTCATGAACGAATTTCTTGATGAAAGATGGAGCACGGTAAGAATTTTTAATGATCTACGTAAATTAAACGCGTTTTATTACGTTAGACCTAAATAATTACGTGTCTCTAGGATATGTTCTTCATCGTCTTTTCATTATCTAGAAGTAATAGAAGTGTTTTACGATATTATATATATATACATATATAAATAGGATTCTAATTTTAAATCTTATGAAAATGTGCATTCATTAGGGCTTCACGTTTGAATTGTACTAGTGGTGTAAATATGGTATCCCGTAATCTGCAATTTTGGCTCCGGGGAAAAACTGGATATACACGAAATTCCGGTTCAGTTTCTTCTAAGGGGAATTTTGGACTTTATATCACATTCCAGATTATATAGCCATTTAAAATATCAACTGACATTCTGGTTCTGGACAAAATGGAACGATAATTCCGGATTCTTTTTTTTTTCTTCTTCTCGGAAATAAAAAATACAGAAACAGAATTCAATACTTACCATATTATCAGCATGTTCTTAAAGGAAATTTCACTTATGTTTCATTTTTTTTATCATTTAATAATTGCACTAAAAGTTCTCTTTGTACTATGTTATATAAATGGCAAATAAAATATTTGAGCTAAAACTCTCCTATTACTACAGCCGACTTTGTTTAGCATTAACGGCCAATCTACGGCGGGAAAAATCCTATTGGAATCGAGAGGCTTTTTCACAGATGAATACTGGTATTGGATCTGCATTGGAGCGCTTGGTGGGTTTATTGTTCTGTTCAATATTTTGTTTCTAATAGCGCTGACCGTTATGGACCGTAAGTCATTTTGACCTTGATTGAGTCACAAGTAGATTATGTTCATAATCTAGACCTAAACTGCTCTGTTCTCTTGAAATCTATCAGCTCTGCGTAATTCAAGAGCTGTGGTTGCGGACGAAAAGAGCGATAAAAAGAAAAAGATGTCGCCACCTTGTGATCAAAGATCCGAAGGTTCGCAAGTTTGATCGCTTTATTCAACGAAATGTGCATTGATAAGATAAATTTTAATCTGAATTTTGTGCAAACTGCACAGGTATGGAAATGCGAGGCAAAGGTTCATCGGAGACCGTTAAATCTTCCGAAAAAGCACCTATGAAAGGAATGGTTTTGCCTTTTCAACCATTGTCGCTAGCATTTCACCATGTGAATTACTATGTTGACATGCCTTCGGTAAGTTCTCCATTTGAACGTTTTATTCTTGCATTTCAAAGTATGTTTCTTGCATCGCAAGTAACCGCCCGTGTAGACGATTGCAATCTATAAAGAAAAAAAAATAATATCTCCCGAGAATTTATACCATGAAAAAAAAAAACAGAGTAAAAAAAAGTATCTTGGCCGAGGGTTTCTATCAAATAAGAAATAAATTAGATTAAGGAGTGTTTTTATGGAATAAGTACCACGTACCTCATCTTTAAATAAATATAGATGGATGTGAATTTAGTGATATACTATCACAATTACGGTGCATATCATGGGCGTGCCGAGGTTTTTAAAACCTTGATTACAATAATGTCGACAAATAAACGCTTTTCGACTAATTGATCAATGTTTTCTTGCATTTTTATCGGTGTCGTGTGCCAGGAAATGAAGAGACGTGGATCTGAAAAGGACCGTCTCCAACTTCTGCGAGATGTCAGTGGTGCTTTCAGGCCAGGAATCTTGACAGCACTGATTGGTGTCACTGGCGCCGGCAAAACGACACTGATGGACGTCTTAGCCGGAAGAAAAACAGGTGGTTACATTGAAGGGAGCATCAGCGTATCGGGCTACCCGAAGAACCAAAGTACGTTCACTCGGGTTAGCGGTTACTGCGAGCAAAACGACATTCACTCTCCGAACGTTACCGTCTACGAATCCTTACTCTTTTCGGCGTGGCTTCGTCTCACTAAGGATGTGAATAACACGACGCGGAAGGTAATTAGCACGAACAAACTTTTGAATAACCTAAGTGAAACGAAAAAAAAAAAAAACCGAGTTTATCTTAGATTAAAAATTAAAATGACCTCGACTCGGAGGAAAGTCTAATCTCTTCTTACTCTGCTTTAAAGCTAAATTCTACTTAGCTAATAAAACGTGGATGGATTTAACTATATACTTATGTGGTTCTTCCTTTTCACACTTTCGATTTTTTATTTTGCTTCTATATCATCAATCTTGTTATCTTTTAAGCAGATTTTTTTTTATATTTTAGTTTTAATTTGGTAAAACTATATGAAAATCAAACAAATATATTTTTAAATTGCCAAATAATGACAGAATTACAAAGTGAATGCCAAATAATTAGCCAAAAATACAAAGGTGAATATTGTTTTAATGTTTATTTAGGAACGATATAAAATAATATTTAGTCAGTTTCTTGAAATATTTTATTTAAAATCTCAAACAAGTTATTTTAATTTTACATTTTAAAAATCTTATTATTAAAAATTTTAAACAAGTTAAAACTAAATTCAAATTTTATTTAAAATTTTGTCCATGGCATCTGATGATCATGCAAAAATGAGAGTTTTTCCTAAAAACTAAATGTATCTTATGAAAGGGCTGCATAGTAAAAAGAAAAAAAAAACCGGGAAATTTTAATCGGTCCTGTTAATTTTGAACAATTTATGCACTTCTTCCTAACATAAATATACATGAGCGCGATAGATTTTTAATGTCTTTTGTTGCTTCTTTTTGGCAGATGTTTATCGAGGAAGTGATGGACTTGGTAGAGCTTAATCCGATTAGAGGCGCATTGGTTGGCCTTCCCGGAGTTGATGGCCTTTCGACGGAGCAACGAAAGAGGTTGACTATTGCTGTAGAGTTGGTGGCGAATCCATCCATCATCTTCATGGACGAACCAACGTCCGGTCTCGATGCTAGAGCGGCGGCAATAGTCATGAGAACGGTGAGAAATACCGTCGACACGGGAAGAACCATTGTTTGCACGATTCATCAGCCAAGTATTGACATCTTCGAATCTTTCGACGAGGTAATTATGAGTGAATTTCAATGTCCTTGTTCACTTCCTTCTTATCGAAAATCACGTCTTTTTACTCTTCCGACCGCAGTTGATGCTAATGAAGCAAGGCGGACAACTCGTCTACGCAGGACCTCTCGGTCGCAATTCTCACAAGCTCATCGAGTATCTTGAAGTAAGTATTTATATTTATTATTATAAACTCAACCATTTTTGTTTCTCAACCTTATGTTTTCCACTACAGGGAATTCAAGGAGTGCCCAAGATCAAGGAAGGCACTAATCCTGCAACATGGATGCTCGAGGTCACTTCTCCGGCGATCGAGGCTCAACTCAACGTTGATTTCGCCGAAATTTACGCCAAGTCGTCACTTTACAAGTAAGCCTCGCATTTTCAAGATCAAGTATTTCGAGGTTCCACCCGAAACAAACTGGCAATGAGAGGAGGAGTGATTCATGACCTTATTTTCATTGTACTAATATTCTTAATGAAAACCAGTAAATCCACGTTTATAATCGGCATTTTCCAATTTGAACAAGGAGTTCCGGTTTGAAGCTACTATTTACACCGGTCCCAGTTTAAAATTAATAAAACCTCGGCTCTTTAATGGTCCCGTAGTTTCCGGTTCTCGGAAAAATTAGTTTTTGAAAATCGGTATTGAGACCGGGAAGGGTTCTTAAAATTCCCGAAAAGCAGGAAATCTTCAAAATCCTGGTTCTCAGCCCTGGTTTTGCCCTTATCTGTTGTTTCTCTTAGATTTCTTTAGACATATTTCTTGTTTCTCCAGTGTAATCTTCTATTTTCTTTCTTTAAATGACATTGTTAACGTTTCAGGAGCAATCAGAATTCTGTTCAAGAGCTCAGCACTCCGCCACCGGGGTGGTCCAGAGACCTCTTCTTCGCCTCACAATACTCGCAATCGTTCCTGGTTCAGTGCAGAGCTTGTTTCTGGAAACAACACTGGTCTTATTGGAGAAACACCGAGTACAATGGTGTTAGGTTCTTAATGACCGTTATCATTGGCGTTCTGTTCGGTACCATCTACTGGAACAAGGGACAGAAAACGTATGTCTTCTAATCTTTATTTCTTTCCCTTGCGTTTCTTCTAAATATATGAACTTGGGGCGGCAATGGGTAATCCTGGTCTAATTGTGTCAAACAAGATTAATACGATTAATTAATAACATGCGACACGACAACATGTTAGACCAAATTAGACATAATTAACGAATAAAATATATATGCAATCATGTGCCAAATTATGTTCTTTGTTTCATTAATATTTACAATATTGTTCTATTAATGCAAATATTAAATAATTAATCAATTTTTAAAGTTTATATCATTCAATTTAATTAGTTAACTTAAAAGAATTTAAATAAAATATATAAATAAAATACATAGATTAGTTAAATGGGACGGGCTTGGGTATCTTCTTGACCGAATGAAATTAAAAAGAGTTAAAAGAAGATCATCCTCAAGCCTTCAGCAACTTATTCTCTTAAGGCAATTGAGCCTTTGTTCGTAAATTCGGTGTCGTTCTAACGATCCGACATGATCACGATGCTCTGACAGAGGGACGCAGCAGGAGCTAATGAACTTGCTGGGTGCAATATTTGCCGTAGTCTTCTTCCTCGGTGCCAGCAACTCCAACGCAGTGCAGCCCGTCGTCGACATTGAAAGAACCGTCTTCTACCGCGAGAGAGCCGCCGGAATGTACTCAGCGCTCGCCTACGCCTTCGCTCAGATGGCCATAGAGGTCATCTACGTGGCAGTCCAAGCGCTCGTCTACTTGCTTGTCCTCTACCCCATGATCGGCTTCGACCCCAAAGCCCAGAAAATTCTATGGTACTACTATTACCTTTTCACGAGCCTCGCCTACTTCACGGCGTACGGGATGATGGGCGTCGCGTTGACTCCGAACCACCAGATCGGCGCGGTTATCTTATTCTTCTTTTTCAGCTTCTGGGTTTTGTTTTGCGGCTTCCTCGTTCCTAGAAAGGTATGAACGAGTAAAACTTCAAATTGGTTACTGGTTTGAATGCAGGTTCACCATACCAGTTTAAAACGTATTTTGGGATTAAAAACCGGGAACCAATATTTATCAGTTCTGTTTTTGAGAACTGGGACCGGTTTTAAAAATTGGGGAATTAAATTTTTTTTTTTATATATTCTAGAAACGGCTACATATACCGATTCCATGTGCTAAACAGTAAAATATTGGGTTTTTTACCGGTTACAAAATAAATATTTTTTTTACAAAACTGGTTGGGGCATCAGATTTGAAAAGATCGGGAGTAGGACAATTGGCGGACCCAGGATACATATAAAAATATCGGTGAAAAGGTAAAAGGAATTTTGAGGATAAAAATACCGAGTGACCATATTTAAGGATAAAATATAAAATTAAAGGGTTACAAAAGTAAAATTATAAGGTGAATTTTGAACATTTTCAAAAAGTTGAGGGACTAAAGACCCTGTTAGGTGGCTGAAC
The DNA here is from genome assembly GCA_954871525.1 of Parietaria judaica. Lineage (NCBI taxonomy): Eukaryota > Viridiplantae > Streptophyta > Magnoliopsida > Rosales > Urticaceae > Parietaria > Parietaria judaica. The sequence continues at coordinate 15,832,487 of OX940864.1, forward strand.
GTCTAGCTTGACCCGGACTATAATACCGGTAGTTCGGTCCCGGTTTCACCCCCTACCAGTTAGACCGGCCGAGTTTTTGGCATCCATGAGCTAATTTGTCTATATTAATCTTTGCAGCAAATTCCGATCTGGTGGAGATGGTATTACTGGGCTTCGCCGGTATCGTGGACCATCCACGGCCTCGTCGCAACTCAGCTAAACGACAAAGATGCTGCGGTGGAGGGTCCCGAGTTCGGCGTTATCCCGTTGAGGACTTACGTCAGCAAAGTGCTGGATTTTGACTTTGACTTTCTTCCCTACGTTGCATTGGCTCACATTGGTTGGGTTTTGCTGTTCCTATTTGTGTTTGCCTATGGAATCAAGTTCCTCAACTTCCAAAAGAGATGAGACTTTCTAGTTCATATTTGTAAATTGACATTGCAATTTCTTCATATGGACATTGCAAAATATGTATGATGTACTAATAAAGAATACGGATATTCGCGGAAAAAAAAATACTCAAAATTTGTAAAAAATATGACTAATGTTCCCAATCATTTTTCGTCGCGGCATATGGAATGTACAAATTTCATCTTCCCCGTCCAAGGCACGCCCCTCGTTCCCCGACAATACGGTGTTTCTTATCACGAGCGTTTTCTGTTTTGGAGGTATTTTTTATTTGAAAGGAAGTAAGAACATAGAGACCAACCCTTAAAATTTTATGATGTTTACCATCGAAGTAAAAAATGTTTTTTGGGCTCTTGAAAAAAATTAGAAGACAAACAAAACAGATTGCAAATATGATTTGATTTTGAACAAGTCTCGTTTTATAACTTCAGAAGCTACAAAGTTTGCTTTAACTGGAGGCTTCTATGTGTTAAGTCTTAGGAATTAAGCCCTAATTCCTAAATAAGAAAACAATAAAAATAATAAACGAATTGAAATTTGACACCAGAATTATAGTGGTTTGCTCCTAGTGTAGTACGTTCACTTGCCGTTTGTAAATCTCGATCCACTATCAATCTCTCAATCGGAGTTTCTGGTTACACCCTCAATCTCGCATCTCTCAATTTGTATTACAAAACGCACTAATGACGGATGCAAGCCTTATAAGCGAAAATAACCCTAGGGCAAATAACCCGTGTGAAAAGTCTAAAATACCCTCGCAATCAGCTTGACTGCTCTGCGTTGGGTCTCGGTAGCGCTTCCGTGTTGATTGGGCTTCACACTCAACATTATGAAACTATATTAAGTTTGCAATGGAAGCTTTAATAATGGTGCAAAACCCACAGTCCACCGAGAGTTTTCCGGGTTTGAATATATCCAATGATGGTTGTGTGAGAGAGACTGAGAGAGGGAGACCGGAGCACGGCCGGAGCTGCATAGGGGCGAGTGTATGCTCGGGCACCACCTGAAAAACGGCGCGTACAAAAATGAAAAAAAATGTAGATATTATGTATAAAATATTATCAGTTGATCATTGCGTAATAGAATGAGTATGTAATGGCCTTGGTTGTTGCCTTGATCTCAAGGTCTTTCTTTTGGAAAGATCCATGATCGGCTCCTAACACCAACAAAACATTTACTTTTTTTACTAACACCAACAAAACATTTACTTTTTTTATTAAAAAAAGAAAAACATAATTTATCATCTTATTTTAGACAAAATACTGCAATATTTGATTTTTAATAGATGTTGCAATATTATTATGCGATTGACGTTGTTGTTTATTTGAAAAAAATATAACTAAAAATTTATTGAAAATTATTTTAGGCATCACCTTAACAGAAATAATGGCTCCGCCACTGGATCGGAGGGACCCACAATATATGTGGACCATTTAAAACACGTCACGTGACACTTAATGGAATAAAAATGGGAACCTAGGGAAAGAAACAATATATTGCATACTTTTGTTGTGATAAAAAATTGAGACGCTTTTGGACACTTTTATGGCAAATAAATCTAAAGGATATGCAGATATGGTGAATCTCTAGGAACAACTGAAATGTGATTTTGATGTAGAACGTTATTGAACGAGAAAGGAAATGCAACTATTTATCAAGCAAAAGCTAAATTCTTCTTTTATTTATAAAACTGCCGGTTACAAGAGGCTAACACTTGTAGTGCGTGAAGAAAGCCTTGGTAGACTTAGGAAATACCACACATGACTAGTTATCCTAGGAAATTAAAATATAGGGAACACTAAATAGTAAATAACCTTAGAACTCATATCTTAGTTCGTACCAACTAATAATGGCTTAGGAAATATAAAATATTACTAGGAAATATAAGTCGTTAATTGACAATATAAGTCGTACCAACTATAAATAGTCGTTAATTGATAGTAAATAACCTTAGAACTCATATCTTAGTTCGTACCAACTAATAATGGCTTAGGAAATATAAAATATTACTAGGAAATATAAGTCGTTAATTGACAATATAAGTCGTACCAACTATAAATAGTCGTTAATTGACAATGCAATTTTTGGGGTTTCACTGATGAAGCTTGAACTTGATAAGTCTTATCCATAGCAAATTATAGTTATTTTTTATTATTACCTTGCTTAGCTAATTGCTTACGTTTTTACTTGCCTATCAACCATGTGTAGGGATAGATTGGTAATTTCCCAAGTAAATAAAGATGTGTCTCACTTTGTATTTGAGACACAACAAAAAACTCAAGCAAATAAAGATCTCTCCCAACTTGTAGTATTCGATTTCCATATATATATATATATATAATATCAGAGTCCAACGTGAGTGGTGTGACTTCTTACAAAGTTAGTGTTATTTCTATTGTACTTTGTGGCAAAAGTTCCAAATATTTGGAACTAACACGGGATTGGTCGCGTGCGATCTCCAATAATTGCTCCGCATCAGATTTCCTTTGTGATTTCGTGCGGATTTCGCCATTTAAACGTTAATTAATATAAAATTTAATTATTTTTTAATTTACAATAGCCGGTGAATAAATAAAGCCGGTGAAATAAAAATTTTACTTAAAAAATAAATAAATAAAGCCCTAATTGGTGGTACTTGCGGTTAGAGTTGTTTATGAAATTCAATTAAACACATGAATTTTTGTTGTAAACTATTTTTGTAGTTGAGTACCTAAACATGTTCTTTGTAACATAAAATTATCGATTTTTTTTTTTAAATTAATGGCGGAAAATTCAAATTGAACATTTTTATTATAAAAAAATTTGAAAGTATATTTTATTTTTAATTAAAATTTATAATAAAATAATGAATGTTTATAATAAATATTTGTAACTAACATATGACCAAGGTGCAAAATATCGCGAAAATCGCACGACATATCGACCGAAAATCGTTTTTCGAAGAACACCGAAACGACAGTCGTGCCCTTTCGCTGTCGTTTTACCAAATGTCGCGAAATTCCAAACGACATTCGCTGAAGCTGTCGCCTGTCGTTTTTACACTACCAAACGACGAAAAATGGATCGAAAGCCGAGAAATTTAGGGTTTTCATCCCTTTTCCCATTTTTCCCCTCCTTTCGCCGCGACTCTCCTCTTCCTCTCGACTTTCTACGCGACTTCCCACTGATTCTCACCATTTCTTCCCATTTTTCTCTCACAGTAAGAGGTAATCCATTGGAAATCCGAGCTCTTCTTTGTTTTTTTTACTAAATTTTGTTTTTGTTATTCATGAGTCTAGGGTTTCGATTTTTCAATTTTTTTTTGTTTTGGGTTTGATTTTAGAGTAATTACTTGTGGATATCTTGATTAATATGATGTTAACTTCTATATTTACTTAATTTAGTATGTGTGTTGGGATTTTGAGTTGTTGAAAATCGAATTAGCTATGTGTTGTTGAATCTTGTATGAATGTTTGTGTTCTTGTTCTTGATGATCTTGTTCTAAGCTAATTTGATTATAATTATACATTGATTTTAAATTTTAATTGTTCAATTTGTTATTAGTTAGATTGGTTCCTAAGCTTGTTGTTCAATTTAGTTTCTAAGCTTTTTGAACTTTTAATTATTTACTTTATTGTTGATTCATTTTAATTGGTTGGTTAATTTGTTAATTAACTAAGTTTATTGATTCATTTTAATATATTGATTGATTAAATGAAATTGGTTAATCGAATTTTGAATATAATTGTAATCCTGATTCTTGATTTAGGTGAGATATGCCTCCCGTCGATCCCGTCAGGGAGCATTGTACTCCAGTTGGCGCTGGATTCCAATGTAATTATTGTGGACATGTCATAAAAGTTGGTGGCATCACGCGGATGAAGCACCACATCGCGGGGAACGATCCGCGAAAAAACACTAGAGCGTGCCCAAGTGCGCCGCCAGAGGCAAGAGACGTTTGTCGGGGCGTTCTCGGGAAGTTTCGAGAGAAAAAAGACCATGAAAACAAGATGGAAGAGATTGTCAGGCGCCAGCTACGCACCAACCTTGCGGGGGTCCCGTCCGAGGTGTACGAGAGATATCAGGAGATACGAGATGAAGTAGGTTCAGACGACGAGGCCACGGAGACTGAGATTATGCGCATAAAAAAGAAAGCTAGACGACAAGCGCCGGCAGATCGATACCTCTTGGAACAATGCCCGCACATCGCAGGCAGTGTGGCAGGTGACTCCTCATCCTCACAACCGACCCCTTCGCCGGTGATTCCGTCTCCGTACTCAAACTTGAAGAAGGATAAGTCGAAACAGAAGAAGTTGTCGGGAATGATTCTCCCCCAATTGGTTGACCGAGTGTGCCATAATGTGAGTAAGTTCTTCATTCACGAAGACATTTCGTTTAGAAAGGTGAAGTCCCCACACTTCGTGAATATGACGGATAGCATCGCAGAAGCAGGTAAATGTCATTTGTAAGTAATTATATAAGTATATAATTTGTTTATAGTTGGGAGCTAATGATAATAACATTTTATTTTTTCAGGTCCTGGTTGTCCTATGCCCTCGCCTTACGAAATTTCAGAGAAGTATTTGCCCTTAGAGGTGGCGGCTGCCGATCGGATGATAGAAGAGGCTCGAAAGATTTGGAGAGAGAAAGGGTGCACGATCATGTCAGACGGTAGGATGGGTCCAACCAATCTTTCAATCATTAACATCATGGTCTACTCGGCGGGGAAAACCGTCTTCCTGAAGTCCATCAACGCTTCAAACAAGATCAAGAACTCAGAGTACATCTTCCATATCTTGAAGGACGTCATACGTGATGTCAGTCCTGAGAATGTAGTCCAGCTCGTCACCGATAATGGATCGACTTACGTCAAAGCCGGTAAGCAGTTGATGAAAAAGTTCCACATCTAATGGATCCCGTGTGCTTCACATTGCATGGACCTCATGTTTGAGGATCTTGGGAAACGTGACCTCATCAAGATTCCGGTAGACCAGGCAAGGTCGATTGTGAAGTTCATCTATAACCACACCATCGGCCTGGACTACATGAGGAAGACGACAAAATGAGAACTCCTCCGTCCCGGCGCCACGCGTTTTGCAACAAATTACCTGACGGTGAAAAGCGTGAAGGATAACAAAGCCGGACTCCGCCAAATGTTCAGTTCTCCGTGGTGGTTGGAAAGCTCGTGGAAAAAGACGGTGAAAGGGTAAGCAGTCGAGGATTTGTTAATGTCCTCAAAGTTTTGGGAGGGCATTGACAATTGTATCCAGATATATGACCCTATGTACTTGGCCTTACGCTTAACCGACTCGGAGATACATCCCACCATGGACATGATGTATAGTGTATACGACTTGTTGCACAGCAAGCTCAAGAGCCTCAGAGGACGGGGTTGGGCCGTCAACATCGTGCACAAGCGATGGAAGGACCAACTTTGTTATCCGCTACCCGAGGTTGCCCATTGGTTGAATCCCAATCACCAATGGGACCCTCAGATCAAGATGCGAGATAAATGCCAATTGAAAGTGTCGAAAGTTTATGAGGTCTTGTTTCCTTACGACTCTGGCCGCCGAGGTTAGTGGAATACTTTGTTGAAATTAAAATGTGTTTCATTCGGATTAATTTTAAAATGTTTGTTACTTTGTGTTTCATTTATGTAGATGCTTCACTTTCAAGCGTGTAACGGTGAAATGCGCTCTATAACGGCTATTGCGGCGAGAAATAACGTGGCACCAGGTAATGATTTCAATTTTTGTAAATCTACATTAGGAAAAATTCTAATTACACTTCACTCTTGCAGCCGATTGGTGGACAATGTTTGGCAGAGAGTTTCCGACTCTCCAGAAGTTAGCCGTCAGGGTCTTGTCGCAGACCATTTCTTCCTCGGCGTGTGAGCGCAACTGCAGCACCTTTGCGCTAGTGCACACGAAAAAGAAAGGAATCGGCTAGCGTACAAAAAGATCGCCGACCTAGTGAAATGCATCTACAACACCAAGTTAGCAATCAGGGATACTGTGGCTGCCCATAAAAACCCCGACTTCACTGATCCGTTCGATTGGATCGCGGTTGCAATGGAGAATACCGGTTCTACCAACGAGCTAGAGATTTTAGAGTGGGTAGCAGAGACCCACCTCGATGATGAATTTGGGAACCCTGATCCCGAGGTTGCTACTGCGGCAGAGGAACATGGCACAAATGTTTTTGAGACGCTTCGCACCCACGTCAACCCAAGGCACGGTGAGGATGACATATTTGATTGTACATCCATAGGAAACTCACTGACGGACGGGGCATCTCCAACGGGTTCTTTACCTCGTTCAAATGATTCTGGGAATGGCTCCCGTGACAGAGAAGGAGGAGGAGGGGGAGGAGGAGGCGGTTATGTCACAGACCCAGACCCCTATGGTGATGGGCGTACAACAGACTACTACGGTGACGTGGGTTCGCACGGCGGATCATCCCATGGCAGGACGACTACCTCGTCGCATGGGTTATTTCACCCGGCTTTCTTTTCGACTCCGCCTGGTGCCCAGCCGCCACATGATGAGTATTATGCGAACCAGAACTTCGATCGTTATTTTGATAGCTTCTGGCTAGGCGCGCCGCCTACACCGCCGACTTCACCACCGCCGCGGTCTCCTTCACCGCCGCGGTCGACCGACATCTACAGTTTGACATCTAGATTCGAAATAATGTCATTCTGTACGTCAGACAGCACGATCCGGGGACCCGCTGGTGAAATTATACAGCGACCAGCTATTCGTCGATATCCGGATTTTCCTATTCTCAACCCGATCGTCGGTTTAGACCAGTACAACTACGAATCGCATGTTCAGATGTACTTAGCTAACTACGCTTCCATGATGTCGTGGTATGATTACTGTTTTTACCAGACTGAGTAGCCTCACATTTTCCAATAGCCACGTTCATCGAGCTTCTTTTGAGTTTTCTATGTTTGCTTTGTTGTACTCTACGACTTTACTATCAGTGTGTTTTTATGAGTGTGTACTATACTACTCTATGGTTATGTGTGTTTGTACTCTATGACTTTACTATCAGTGTGTTTTTATGAGTGTATACTCTACTACTCAGAGTGTGTACTTTACTACTTTATAGTGTCATATTTATTATTATTATATGTTTTTATGGTTATGTGTCATATTTATTAAATAGGTAATTTAGAAATTAAAACCATATGAAAATATAGTTGGAAATACTCAAATATTTTTTACAAAATATCCGTCGAAAACCCTATCGGCATGCGGTATGCCCATGCGAAAAATGCGGTATGCGGCATGCCCTTTTTTTACGATTTGCCCATCGACATACCCATCGGCAAGCGATATATCCGTAAAACGGAAAATCCAAAACGATATCGGCAAGCGGCATTTTAAACCTTGATATGAATATCATCCCCTGCACTACTACCAACCACTACCATTATATAAGTCTGTCTTTAAAATATGATACAGATTATATATATATATATATATATATATATATATATATAGATAGTTCGATGAGTAGATCATCCATGCACGACGACAAGCATTATATAGCGCGCTCTCTCTCTCTGCATATGACTTAGATCTATCTGGCTATATCCATGCCTTATGGATTCCAACAAGGCCGACGACCTCGCGCCCATAAGCTGCCTTGGAAGCGGCAGCTCCAGCGAGCTCTGCCAGGCCCCGGATGACGCCTTTGGTGACGCTGCTGACGGGTATGTTTGCTTGCGGCAGCGGCGAGGCGTGGTGCAGCACGACAGGAAGCTGCTTGTCGGTGCGGTGAGGGAGCTGGCCGAGCAGGACAACGAGAAGTTCCTCCAAAGGCTTGGGGACAAAATCGATAGGTTTTTCTTTTTCTTTTATTGCTGTGTGTGGCCGTGTAGATGCCCTTGGAAGTTGGAACATTGAGTTAGTAGAAATTACTTTATTCTACATATAATATTCAATTAATAAATAATATATCTTAATATTTAAAGAATGCAATTTATGATTAAAAAACATTTTAGAACGTATGTTATAATAAAGTATATGCAAATATATTATATTTACAATTACCGGGGCCGGCCCAATAATGAGCTTTGGGCCAAAAATACATATTGGAGTGGTTAAAACTTAAAATGCTATTATGCTTTTATTTAATTAGAGCTTTTTCTTGATAGATTTTGTATATTTTAGTTTAGTGTGGAGCTTTGGGCGATTTCTCAACTTATTTTTTCTGTGAATAAGGCGGGTTCTATTTTTAATAAAGATATAATATAATATATTTTTTATTGTGAAATTTTGTATATAATTTTTTTATTTTATTGTGAGAGCCTTGGGCAATCGCTCAAGATTTTTGTGAATAAGAACCGCCTGGCACGTAGAACATGTCGCAAAGCTAGAGCTCACAAGTCACAGCTCGAGCTTCCGTAGCCGCGTCGACCCGAGAGGGGGTCCCCCGGGCCTGTGACCCCCCACGCCGCAATTTTGTTAGTAGTATATTGCATGGATTCGCGGCAAACACTGCTGCGAGTCCCTTCCAACTGCTGCAGCTTCCGCGGCGCGACCGGCTTTTTGGCGTGTTATATTTATTTATTTAATTTCAGGGCGGGAATTGAGAGTCCACCGAAGATTGAAGTTCGGTTCGAGAAGCTGTCCGTTGAAGGAGATGTGTATGTTGGAAGAAGAGCTCTTCCTAGTTTGTTCAATGCCACTCTCAATGCCATTGAGGTATTATAAATAAATATACTTAATTAAATTATACTATTTACGGATAATCGCTTGCTTACAGGCGAACACGGATTCATGAAAAGTTAGTCAACTCTCCAAATCAATAAGCTTAGTCATTAGAGTTGAAGTATTATAATATAATGATATTATTTATTTGGAAAGATCACGTTGCTTAAAACAAAATCATTTCTCTTGCATTATTCTACCATGCCTTCGTTCTTTATTGGCCTTCTTTTGTAAAAGGAATGAGCAGATTTGACTTTCCTGTTGAAGAATAAGTAGCAGAATATATACCCATCTTTTCTAATTTTTATGTTGATTTGGCCCTTCTCTTATGATTTTGTCGGGGTCCAAGGTTAAAGTAAATTTTTGGAATCCTTAAGTATTTAAAAAATTATTTTTTTGTCTTTAATTAAATATATATAATATATATAAAAATTTGGGCTCGTAACTTTGACGAGGCCGAAGCGCCAACCTTGTTCGCCTATCGCAAGAGCTGGGCCGTATCACATATGCGGTTTATTTAAAATCACCGGTAACTACATTTAATTTATAAACTGAAAATGATATATGTTCGGTTGAACCGCATATGTTTTATATCTTCATATTAATTTCTTCTTCTATGACATTTTTATCAATATATGTTCATGCTTTGTTATTTGTCGTCCATCTATCTCCTTTTTGTACTAACGTACGTCATTTTAATATATATATATATATATATATAAAGACATAAGACGAACCATCATAATCTTAGTATAATCTTTGTCTCTAAAAAAAAAAAAAAAACTAATAGTATTGATAAAATAATAATCAACATATTATCACTATTTTATATTAGTATATGCAATATTGATGGATAATAATCATTTATTTTAGATAAGCTTTTATGCACATTTAGTTTACTAAATAAAGTATATGTTTTCAACGGAATATAATCAATTTTGCATATTATACCGAACATATATTTTGCAGTTTTTATTTTACTCCTATTGCCTTTTTTTTTTCCTTTCTTTTCCATTAATTTTCTTTGCTATGGGATAATTATATAATGGGTTAATTGCGACAAAAATACCCAACCTTTGGCCATATTCTCCGATAGGTACCCAACTTCAAATAATGTAGGCAAAAGTACCTAACGTCGCACTATTGTTGCCGACCAACTAACGCCGTTAGAGACTTGCCTACGTGGCCGTTAGGCAGTCTCATGTGGCGTGCCACGTGGCACAAGCCGCCACATGGCAAAATGTTGGGTACTTTTGCCGCCACGTGGTATTTTTTTAATTTATTTTTTTTTTCAATTTTTTTCTTTCCCATTGGCCCATGTGTATTAATTTTTTTTTTACATATATCGAATATAATCAAATAATTTTATAAAATATGTATTTATAAAGAATATGTTTTATTTTTTAAAAATAATCAAATAATCAAATCATTCCTAAAAAATTATGAGTTTTAATTTATTTTAAAAATAACTCTTTCCCGTGGCACATATTTTTATTTTTTTTAAATATGTCAAATATAATCAAATAATTTTATAAAATATGTATTTATAAAAAAATATTTTTTTATAGGACTAATTTATAATTTTTGAATACATGATATTAAATTTTTAAAACTAAATCTTTATAGTATATGATATCATGGTCATTTTAATATTAAAATTAAGGCATAATATGATTTTTGAAGACATACAACATATATGACATATGAAACTAAGGCATGATTAAAAAAAAAATTGTATCACATACCCAATTTGTGATAGCGTGGCACGCGTGGCGGCTTGTGCCACGTGGCGGCTTCTGCCAACCTTTGGCCATGTGGCGGCTTGTGCCACATGGCACGCCACATGAGACAGCCTAACGTCCACGTAGGCAGGTGTCTAACGGCGTTAGTTGATCGGCAACAAAAGTGCGACGTTAGGTACTTTCGCCTACATTATTTGAGGTTGGGTACCTATCGGGGAATATGGCCAAAGGTTGAGTATTTTTGCCGCAATTAACCCTTATATAATTGCAAGTTGATTAATTGAAGCCGAGAGATGAAATTGATGGTGTTTAACTTATTTACAAAATTTGATCAAATCATACTATTTTAATTGCAAACTGTGCAGAGTGTTCTGGGATTAGTTCGGTTATTTCCAACAAAGATGAAACAAATTCAGATACTTGAAGATGTTAATGGAATCATCAAACCCTCAAGGCAAGCCTCACTCTAATTGATCTATACTAATACAATCAATCTTATTATATTATTCTCAAATTTTCAAAGCAATTAAACCATATCATTATTTATTCTAATACGGATATTTGTGGCAAAAAAATACCACGGAGTACCTTTTTCAATGCGGCATATTCCAATTTCATTTTGTCTCAACATTAATAACTATTTTTTGGTTTTTTGAAACTTTTGCAACGACAAAATAAAATTTGAAATATGCTGCGTACAGGGACGGAACTATGCCTTGATGGGGGTGACAAATGTCACCCCCAACTTTTTGGAAATCAATTTTTTTTTATGTTTAAAATTATTTCAATTAAAAATGATATAAAAATATTAATGTAAATGTGTGATACCAACACATAAACACGAGGGCATGCATTTGGATCGTCAAACTGCAATAATTAGATAGCTAAATGTGATAAATTGTATATCTTTTATTAGTTATTTTTAGAAATTGATAGCTAAATGTGATAAATTATATATCTTTTATCAATTTGATTTAGAAATTTATTTAATTAGATGTGATATATTAATTATAAGATATAAAAATTAAGTTGTATTAGTTTTGTTTATTATTATAGATGAAAACACTGACTATTGATTCATTGAAAAAATGTTGATACGTCAATAAAAGTGCCGACAATTGAAGACCATCATGCTTCTAAGTTACGAAGAGTCTAAATTGATATTGATTCTGATGTCAACAAAGTAGAACGTGACTCGGGTTTACGATTATATAAAATGTGACCCGACAGTTAAAAAAATGTCTATTTTGATGTCATATCCTTTGAAATATAATTAACTATTAATCATAGTATTTTATGTCATTTTTTCTCCGTCACCCCTTAGTTTGATTCCTGGTTCCGTCCCTGGCTGCGTACTATTATGTAGGAGACACTTTGTGGTACTTTTGCCGCAAATATGCCTTCTAATAATAATTCAAAGTCACATCATTTGCACGTCGCTAACACATAAGTGATTAATGTTTAAGTCTTATCTAAAGCTACACTTTAATTAACCAGTAAAATATCAATTTTTATCAAAAACCTCATTTATAAATATTACTGTGTAACTATTATAACCCTGAAAAATAAATAATATGGGGACCATATGAATTTACTATGTAATCAAAGTTGTTTATTTATCGAGTATTAATTTAATGATGCTCTAGTATATATTGATAGTATTCTTACCTTTTTCTTGTTAAAAGGATGACGCTACTTCTAGGCCCTCCAAGTGCCGGGAAAACGACATTTTTGCTCGCACTTGCAGGGAAGCTTGATCACGATTTGAGGGTTGGTCGCGTTTCTTCTAATTCATTTTCCTTAATCGTTGGTGTTTTATACATCAACATGATCATTAAAACTGTATCTAGGTATCCGGGAAAGTTACATACTGTGGGCACGAAATAACTGAGTTCGTTCCTCAAAGAACCTGTGCTTATATCAGCCAACACGACTTGCACTACGGAGAAATGACAGTGAGAGAGACACTGAACTTCTCGGGACGATGTTTGGGCGTTGGGATGGAGTACGGAATCTTAGCTGAGCTGGCAAAAAGAGAGGCTCGGGAAGGAATCAAGCCAGACCCCGAAATCGACGTGCTCATGAAGGAAACAACAATGTCTGACCAGAAGACGAGTTTGGTCACGGATTATATTATCAAGGTCTAGGTCTAAGTATAAGTCTTTGTTTTTGTTTATTTTAAGAAGAGTTAGAAATCACTTATCTCGTACGAAAATGACACTTAAGACTTTAAAATAACAAATAAACCACCTTGAATACATATATAAAACAAAATCAAATATACATAAAGCTATAGCAAAAGAACAAGTCAACAAATTTGATCCTCCTCTATATAGATATATTTTTTAAAACATGGAAAATGGTAAACAAACCTTTTCAAATAATTTTTTCATGAACATTCAAGAGAGATATATTGAGTTTGTTGATAACTGAACTATTTTGTTTGTTAATAGATACTAGGACTAGATATCTGTGCCGATAATGTAGTCGGTGACGATATGAGAAGGGGAATTTCCGGCGGGCAAAAAAAGCGTTTGACAATAGGTATGTTTTCAAGTTTCCATATGTTTCAGAGGTTAGTTTACAATGTGAAAATATGGTGAATTTTGTAGCACAATGTTAGAAGTAATTATGACATGAGATGATATGATTGGTCATAAAATTATATGATTTGTAGTGTATAGCATAGAAAGGTTCGAATTCTCCTCGATTATCAGTCTTGCCGGTAGTCATCAACAAATATTCCATGCCAATCGATTATCCGTAAAAACAGTGTAAAAATAACAAAAAAAATTGGGTACTTTTCGAAAAAAAATTCCACTTTTCAACAATTTTTGGCAAAAGTACCATCAATGCAAAAAAAACTATTTTAGTAAAATATGATTTTATTTGGGTATGATATTATTTTATTTGAGTATTTACACATGTGAGAGTGAGACTATATTTTATTTACATATGTAAACTCAGTAAATATATTCTTAAAACTATTTTAGTGGTTTTTCATCGATAATCCTCGATAAGTGTCGATAATCCATCAATAGTCCTCTATATAATTGTCGGTAACGAGAAGTTACAGTTTTATTAGTTTTCCATCGATAATCCTCGAAAACGGCAACCGATTAATCGGAAAAACGGCATTTTGAACCTTGTAGCATGGTATTAAATTTTGGGAAAACCAATGGAAATATCGATGGCACGCGGCATTTTTTGTGAGCTTAAGCTTGACTTAGTCCGGGTGACGACCAGAACCCAGGACGGGCAGAAACACTTGCGAGGAGTCAGCCCGGGTACCGACCAGAACAGAAGACGGACAGCCGTTCAGCCCAGCTCGGGAGAACACAAGCAGAGTGTCCGGATAGAAGGCGAGCTCAGCCCGGAGCATACGAGCAGGTCAGCTCGGGGACAGAGAAGCTGTCCGGGCAGGAAAAGGAAACTCTACCCAGAAAGGAAGACGCGTAGCTTGAGGAGCAAGCAAATCAAGTCAAAGATTTGGCGAGATTATTTAGGGTAGTTTCCTGATTTTGTGCGATATGATTAGCTAGGGTTTCGCCTATGTGAGGCTATAAATATACCTAGCATGTACACTTTGTAAAGTGTTGAGTCCATTAGATTTCGAGTTTATCTCCTTGTATTTTTGCCTTCGATTATTAATCAAGAGAATTTCTTCTCCCAAAAGTTTGTGTCCTTTAATTTTCTGTTCGATTTCTTTTGGTGTTGTTCGTGTTCTTTGCAGATCCGTGAATTGGGATCCAACAAGTGGTATCAGAGCTACAATCGAAGAACATGTCTTCATCATCAGAATCACCGATCGACGGAGCTCTGGTCGCGCAGAGAACAGAGACCAGAGAAGGCACAGTTACACTCCATTACCCCATGCTCACGAAGAGCAATTACGCCGTGTGGGCGTTGAAGATGAGGGTGAATCTGCAGGCGCAGGGAGTATGGGAGGCCGTAGAGAACGGCGGTGTCGAAGGGCGCAAGGAAAGAATGGCTCTAGCCGCTATCTACCAAGCAGTTCCGGAAGACGTTCTTCTCATGCTTGCCGAGAAGGATTCCGCAAAGGAAGCATGGAAAACTCTTCAGACCATGCACATGGGCGCAGATCGCGTCAAGGAGGCTAAGGTCCAAACCTTGAAAAGTGAGTTCGAGGTTATGAGGATGAGGGAGAGCGAGTCAATCGACGACTTTGCTATGCGGCTCACGTCCATTGTGACCGGCATACGCTCGCTGGGAGACAAGGTGGAGGAGACCACCGTCGTCAAGAAATTCCTCCGAGCAGTGCCTCACAGGTACATGCAGATCGTGACATCGATCGAGCAGTTCGGCGATCTCAAGACCATGTCGGTCGAGGAGGTTGTTGGTCGTCTCAAGGCCCACGAAGAGAGACTTCGGGGTTACGGTGACAAAGACGAGGAGAAGAACCTCCTGCTCACGCATGAAGAGTGGACGGCCAGACAGCGGAAAACCGGGGGAGCCGAGTTTTCTACAAGATCCTCAGGTCGGAGCAGCTTTGGTGGAGAAGTCCGAGGACGCGGACAGGGTCGTGGACGAGGTCGAGGTCGGGACATGCGAGGTCGCGGCAGTGGATCTACCCGTCAAGAAGGCACGACCAGGAGAGACAAGAGCACAGTTAAGTGCTACAATTGTCAGAAGCTTGGGCACTTTGCATCTGAGTGCCGGAGCAGGAACCAGGGCGAAGAGGCGAATCTAGCAAGATTCCCAGACGACCAGCCGGCATTGTTGTTTGCCGAGCAGGAAATGCACCTGGACGAACAGAATGGCGAGTGTGACGCCAAGGCCCGGGCAGAAGTGATCAGTGTGCCGATCAGCCCAGAGGACGAGCAGACCTGCCCGGAGGAGATCAGCGAGAAGGTTTTCCTCATCGAGGATAAGGTTATTGCAAACCTCCTCGTAGACGGAGAGAAGAAGGTCAGTACCGACATATGGTATTTAGACAACGGAGCTAGCAACCACATGACTGGGGACCGAGCTAAGTTTGAAGAGCTCGATGAGAAGATCACGGGCAGCGTGAAATTCGGCGACGGATCAGTCGTAGAGATCAGAGGCAGAGGGTCGATCCTGTTCGAGTGCAAGAATGGCGACCAGCGTCTGATGACCCAGGTGTATTTCATCCCGAAGTTGAAGAGCAACATCATCAGTCTAGGACAGATGACTGAGATCGGGAACACAGTGTTGCTGCAAGGGTCCTACCTGAAGATGTGGACCAAGGAAGGAGAGCTGTTGATGAAGGTGGAGCGAACACCCAACAGACTCTACAAGATTCTCCTGAAGACATGCCAGCCCGTCTGTCTTATGGCATCGATGGCAGACCCGGCTTGGCTATGGCACGCACGGCTCGGACATGTGAATTTTCATGCGCTCAAGATGATGGGCGAGAAGAAGATGGCCTTCGGGGTTCCCAAGATAGAACACCCCGACCAGCTATGTGAGTGCTGCATGATCGCGAAGCAGGCGAGGATACCGTTTCCGATCAAGGCCAGGTTCCGAGCAGAGAGACCCTTACAGTTGGTGCACGCAGACCTATGTGGTCCAGTCACCCCAGCAACTTTGGCAGGTAACAAGTACTTTCTTTTACTTGTTGATGATTACAGTCGCTGGATGTGGGTTTATATGCTTAAGGAGAAAAGTGGAGCCTTTGAGGTCTTCAAGAAGTTCAAGAAGATCGTGGAGAATGGCTCGGTGCACAGGTTAAAGGTCTTGCGTACAGACCGAGGAGGAGAATTCACTTCCCAGCAGTTCGGAGAGTTCTGCGACCAGGAAGGAGTTCAACGTCACCTGTCAGCACCCCACACGCCCCAGCAGAATGGCGTAGTGGAACGACGAAACCGAACCGTGATGAACACAGCGAGGAGCTTGCTCAAGAGCATGCGAGTTCCAGCCCGGTTTTGGGCAGAAGCAGTAAGACATGCAGTCTACCTGCTTAATCGTTTGCCGACCAAAGCGCTAGGAGAGCGTACTCCCTACCAGGCGTGGAAAGGGAAGAAACCCCACTTAGAACATTTGAGAGTGTTCGGGAGCACCGCACATGTGAAGGTTGCGGGGCCACATCTCAAGAAGCTGGACGACCGGAGTCAGAAGATGGTGTACCTTGGCGTTGAAGAAGGAAGCAAGGCACACAGACTCTACGATCCACGACGCGGCAGACTCCAAGTGAGCAGAGATGCTGTGTTCGAAGAGGAGACGAAGTGGGATTGGCGCGACGAGAATGGAGAACCCGAGCAGAACTCAATGGAGTTCATTGTCGAAGACGACCAGGATGTTGCCGAGCAGGATCAGCCCGGAACATCCAGCCCGGGAACAGTCTTGCCAGAGACGAGGGAATCCAGCCCGGGAGAGAGCACCCCGGACACACCACGGACACCAAGCCCGAGCAGGACCAGCCCTTCTAGCTCGGGAGATTCCTCCATAAAAGACGGCCCAAGAGGATTTCGACCTCTAGCAGACGTCTACGATCAGACTCAAGAAGTGGAGATGAGCCTGGAGGAACTTTCTTTGTTGTGTGCAGAAGAACCAGCCAGCTACCAGGAGGCAGCAGCCGAGCAGGAGTGGCAGGAAGCAATGAAGAAGGAGATGGAGTCCATTGAGAAGAACAGGACATGGGAGCTTACCGACCTGCCCAAAGGTCACAATCCCATCGGCCTGAAGTGGGTGTATAAGCTGAAGAAGGACACTGAGGGGAATGTCCTGAAGCACAAGGCAAGGCTGGTAGCCAAAGGCTACGTGCAGAGGAAAGGCATAGACTTTGAAGAAGTCTTTGCTCCAGTAGCTAGACTGGACACGATCAGACTCATCCTAGCCCTAGCAGCTCATCGAGGTTGGGAAATTCACCATCTGGATGTCAAATTGGCATTCCTAAACGGTGACCTCGAAGAAGAAGTGTACGTCAAGCAACCAGAGGGGTTCGGCGTCACGGGCAAGGAGCAGAAGGTGTACAAGCTATCCAAGGCCTTATACGGGTTAAAACAAGCACCAAGAGCGTGGAACATCCGCCTTGACAAGAGCTTGAAGAATCTTGGATTCACAAAGTGCTTGAGCGAGCAGGCAGTCTACACCAGGAGTACCGGGCAGGAAACTCTGATCGTGGGAGTGTATGTGGACGACTTGATCGTCACAGGATCCAGCGCAGGAGGCGTAGATGGATTCAAGCAGCAGATGATGGCCGAATTCGAGATGAGTGACCTCGGATTACTTACGTACTACCTTGGTCTCGAGGTGGAACAGAAGAAGGACTGCATTACGCTGAAGCAGTCGGCCTACGCGAAGAAGATCCTTAAGCAGTTCGAGATGACGGATTGCAACCTGAGCAGATACCCTATGGAGGCGAAGCTGCAGCTCGGGAAGGATGCTGAAGGGAGAAGAGTGGATCCCACGGAGTACAGACGCGTGATCGGGTGCCTGAGGTATCTCACCCACACCCGACCAGACATTTCACACGCAGTCGGGATAGTCAGTCGATACATGGAGAAGCCCACGAGTGCACACCAGCAGGCGGTGAAGCACATCTTGCGTTACGTGAAGGGCACGACGGACTACGGGATCCAGTACAACCGAGGAAGTGGAGCAGAAGTACTAGTCGGCTTTACGGACAGTGATCTGGCCGGTGATATCGATGACAGGAAGAGTACCGGAGGAATGGCGTTCTACCTCAACGGAAACCTGATCACCTGGCAGTCTCAAAAGCAGCAGACAGTAGCTCTATCCTCATGCGAAGCAGAGTTCATGGCGGCAACCGCAGCAGCATGTCAAGCTATGTGGTTGAAAGGGCTACTCAGTGAGATGACCGGATCCGAGCAGAGACCAGCTACTCTCTACGTGGACAACAAGTCTGCAATTGCGTTGATGAAGAATCCAGTGTTCCATGGACGGAGCAAACACATTGACACGAAGTTTCACTACATTCGTGAGTGTGTGGAGAAGCGAGAGATCATCGTGGAGTTCGTCAACACGAGGGAGCAACGGGCAGACATTCTTACCAAGGCTCTAGGGAGAGTCAAGTTCGAGGAGATGAGAGAGCTGCTCGGAGTGAAGAGAGTGGAAGCAAGTCAAGCTTACGGGGGAGAATGTGAGCTTAAGCTTGACTTAGTCCGGGTGACGACCAGAACCCAGGACGGGCAGAAACACTTGCGAGGAGTCAGCCCGGGTACCGACCAGAACAGAAGACGGACAGCCGTTCAGCCCAGCTCGGGAGAACACAAGCAGAGTGTCCGGATAGAAGGCGAGCTCAGCCCGGAGCATACGAGCAGGTCAGCTCGGGGACAGAGAAGCTGTCCGGGCAGGAAAGGGAAACTCTACCCAGAAAGGAAGACGCGTAGCTTGAGGAGCAAGCAAATCAAGTCAAAGATTTGGCGAGATTATTTAGGGTAGTTTCCTGATTTTGTGCGATATGATTAGCTAGGGTTTCGCCTATGTGAGGCTATAAATATACCTAGCATGTACACTTTGTAAAGTGTTGAGTCCATTAGATTTCGAGTTTATCTCCTTGTATTTTTGCCTTCGATTATTAATCAAGAGAATTTCTTCTCCCAAAAGTTTGTGTCCTTTAATTTTCTGTTCGATTTCTTTTGGTGTTGTTCGTGTTCTTTGCAGATCCGTGAATTGGGATCCAACATTTTTCAGTTTGACTCATCTTTGTTATTCGACTCATTTATAACGTTCGTGATGAAATAAAATTTTGAGTTTTAGGGCTCTAGTATTAATTATTTTGGTGTAAAATATAATGATATGTGCAGTAACTTTTTATACTGTCTTTTAACTATAATAATTATTTGGAACTTTGAAGCTAGCGAGAATTTCTCTCGAGAGTGAGATATTTTCTCAGTAGGGTTTCTCTTCTAAATTTCAACAATCACGATGAGCATCACATTTCAAATACTTAACCAATTACTCAACTAGCATTATTGACAAAAGGGCTTTAATCGGACCGTGACATGCAGGGGAGATGCTGGTAGGCCCGGCGAATGTTCTATTGATGGACGAAATATCGAACGGCTTAGACAGTTCAACCACATTTCAAATCTGCAACTACATCAAGAAAACCGTGCACATCTCCGACATCACAGCGATTGCCTCTCTTCTACAGCCGTCACCCGAAATATATGACCTCTTCGATGATGTTATATTTCTCTCGGAAGGCCAAATTGTATATCAAGGCCCTCGGGACAACGTACTCGAATTTTTAGAGCACATGGGCTTCAAATGCCCCGAGAGAAAAGCGGTCGCTGATTTTCTTCAGGAAGTCACGTCGAAAAATGACCAGGAACAGTACTGGCTCAAGAAGGACAAACCCTACGAGTACGTTACGGTCCCTAAATTCGTTGCAGGGTTTAAGTCGTTCTACATCGGTCAACAACTAGAATCTGACCTCAAATCTCCCTATGATAAATCGAGCACTCACAGCATGGCTCTTGAGAAGCGCAAGTTCGGAATCACGAATTGGGAGATTTTGAAAGTGTGCTTTGCGCGGGAATGGCTTCTGATGAAGCGAAACACTTTAATCTACGTATTCAAATGCATTCAAATCATGCTCTTGTCGATCATCAGTTTTACAGTTTTTCTCCGGACGAAGATGCCAGTCGGAGAATTAAAGGATGGAGAGAAATTCTTCGGAGTTCTGTTTTACGGGTGTATGAATGTGATGTTCAACGGCTTAGCAGAAATGGCTTTTACGATTTTCAAGCTTCCCGTGTTCTATAAGCAACGGGATTCGCTATTCTACCCTTCCTGGGCTTTCGGCTTGCCGGTTTGTATCATGAAGATTCCTATATCTTTTCTGGAATCAGCTATATGGATAGTTCTGACGTACTACGCAATCGGCTTTGCTCCAGCTCCAAGTAGGTAATAATAATATTTCCCATATTATTTTATAATATTTCAACGGCTTTATTTCTCAAATTAAATGTTAAATATGGTATATCAATACTTTATTGAGCAATCGTGTAGTCAACAGAGTATGTTTTAGTATATTTGTATTAGGGGTGAAAGCGGAACCGGGAACCGGTATATTTTTATTTTTTGGTACCTATCTCGAAAATTCGGGATTTTTTTTTTCTTGGTACCGGTTCCCGGTTCCAATTGTATATTTCCCTTTTTTTTTGAAAACCGGAACCGGAACCGGGACCGGGAAAAATTCGTGAGAGAATCGTGAAAAAAATCATGATATAATTCGTGACTAAAACCGGGAGTAAAGCATTCGACTTCTCTGGAGTCGGGAGGAAAGCAGCGCCGAAATCACATAAGAGGGCTGGAATCATTCGAAGAAAAAAAGAAAAACTTGAGAGAAGGAAAAGAAACCGAAATCAAAGAAGAAAGCGAGGAAATCAAGCCTTTCGAAGGGGTGCAATTGACATAGAATAAACCATAAAAGATATTTCACAGAAGGAAATCAAATCTGGACAAGGAAAAGCCAAAAGCAGAGAGAAGGTGGGGATAAAGAGTCGCAAGCGAGAGAGATGAATGAGGAAGGAGACATAAACCCTAATTTTTTTAATGGTAAAAGACGACATATAATTCTAAAGAAAACATAATGACATATTAAACCAAAACGACATAAAAATATTTAAAAAACGACACAAAAATACATAAATCGGAACCGGTACCAAAAATCGGGAAAAACGGTTCTGGTTCCCGGTTCCGGTTCATGGTTCCGAAAATCGGGAACCGGGAAGTACCGGTTCCCGGTTTTAAACACAATTTCCCTATTTTTTTCTTAAACCGGTCCGGAACCGGTACCGGAACCGGGACGAAACCGGGAAACGGTGACAAAATTTTCACCCCTAATTTGTATTATAATCAGTGAAATTATTAGTATTTAACATTACTGAGACATTTAAACTTGGGTGAATCACGGAAATAAACACTCTAAAATCAAACTAATTAAGGAAATACTCATTTTGACAATTTAGGACGAAAATAACATTCAGGCTCTCACTCTCTTTCTCTCCAAACTCTTCACATTTTCTCCATCCATTTTTATTTTTATTATTTTTATTTATATAAATATAATATCATTTTTTCTCCTTTACAAAATTTCAAAACTTTACACTTTTAGAACTTCTATTGACTTATATAAATTACTACAAGAAAGCATGTGAAAAAATGAATCTATGGTTTTGAATTATTTTAAGATGATTCATTTTCAAACTTATTAAGTTTAAAATCAATTAAATTCAAAAGTTTATGACATTAAATTTTCTATATTTTGAACAATTATTTTATGCAATAATACTCTAAAATTAAATTAAGAATATCTGGATTTTTCACCATTGATGGCGATCTTTGTGCTCTATAAAAAATAAAAATACATATTAGATATAAGTAATTAAAATTAATATTATGAACAAATTTTCTTAGTATATAATTTACCAACAAAGTGAATTTATATTTTATCGGTTGGTTTAGCAGTTTGATTACCTAATTTGTAGGCCTGGAACTGGTCTTGTTATTTTTTCACTATTTGGTATCCTTAACCTAATTCTGGTTAGTCATGTTTTAATAGTCATAACCTGTTTTTAAAAACCAGTTAACCGGAAACCGGTTAACTTAATTTCCGGTTATGAAAATATGATTAACCTGTTTAATAACCTTAACCTATCCTTTTTAATATAACATTCAACACATTTTATCGCAACAATAAAACATATCGGTTCAAAATAAATCGCAAATAAAACAACCCAGTCTAAAAAGAAGCATACCTGTCCAATGTAGTTTAAACATAAATCCAGAAAGTACAACAGTTATAAATAACCCTACTTAATTTAATCCTAAAATATTCAAATAAAAAATTAATATTAAAACCGGTTACAAAAATAACCTGTTTTGAAAAATAAATAACATGTAACCGTATCCTGTTTGAAACTGGATAGGGTTAACATTAACCTGTTTTCAAAATAATGCGGTTACGGTTATTTTAAACCGGATAATTTTCGGTTACGGTTTTAAAATTCGGTTACCGTTTTTTTTTCACACCCCTACAAATTTGTGATTGCTTATTCTTAATTTCTTAATTCAAATGTGGCTTTGGTATTTAACTTTTGTATATAAACTAAAATACACCAATCAAAATGGGTTTTTGGGTTGAAGATTTGGTTAGGTAAAAATTCCGGATTTAGCTAATGCATTTCGATTTTTTATTTTTTTTATTTTTTTTATTTCAGATTCTGCAAACAATTCTTGGCTTTCTTCTGCTTGCACCTGATGGCTATGTCCTACTTTCGGCTTATAGCTGCTTTAGGGAGAAAGCTCGTGTTGGCGAACATGTTTGGTACATTTGCCATGTTGCTTATCACCTTGCTCGGAGGCTTCGTCATCTCGCGACGTAAGAAACCCGTTCTTGCTTAAAGTTGCTCGGAACCGAATTGAGCTTTGCAAGTCGATCTTTTTTCAAAAATTCTAACTTAACTAAATTATTTATATCATTCATGACGACCATTATTTGGTAACAAAATAATACTAACAACTACTCGTTTTAACATCGGCCAACTTATTCATCTCTCTGTGAAACGGAGGCGGAGCCAACTAAGTATAAATGTGGGTAAAAAAAATGAAAAAAAAAATAAGGGCAAAATTTTTAAAAATCAAAATTTCAATTAAATTTATATAAATGTTTTTTAGAAATTTGGGGAAGGATATATACAATCCCATTTGGCTTCAATAAGTACATCCGCCACTGTATATAAATATGCAAGACATATGAATAAGGAAAAAAGAAATGCAATGTCTAATATAAATTGTATCCATTTTATCGAATTTAAACAAATTATATACTTGTTTACTATTGTTGTGATATGCAGATGACCTTGAGCATTGGATGGCTTGGGCATACTATGTTTCTCCTTTGATGTATGCGCAAACTGCCGTAGTTATAAATGAATTTCTTGATGAAAGATGGAGCACGGTACGATCTCTAACGATCTGCATAATTACACACATTTTGTTAAGCTAAGACCTCTAAATAATTACGTGTCATTAAATTATATTCTTTACTCTTTCTAATTATTTAGAGGTATTCTCGTTCTCTGAAAAAATTGAATCCAAAATTCCGGTTCTGTTTTGTTTTTTTTTTTGGCGAATTTTGGATTACAGATTTTTAAAACAGTCCAGAATATATAGCCATTTAAAATATCAAATAGAATTATGATTCCGGCGAATAGCGGAAATTTTCTCCCAGATTTAAAATTTTAAGAAACGGAATTGAATATTTAACATATAAGCAGCATTAGATTGGACCTTGTTTCTCAAATGATGTAATTACTTTTGTTCATCATTTGATTTTTGAAAATATAATGGGGATTCATCGTCTCCGTGAATTACCGTTGGCTTCTTTTGTGTGGAAACACGGTAATGTAAATCGTAAAGTAATACAACAAGATGCTCTTAATAAGAGCACTACGAGTGCTCTTTGTACATAGATATAGAATATGGCGCAAATGAAATATTTGAGTTCTAAAGCCGTTTTCTATTACTACAGCCAGCTTTACTTAGCATTAACGGCGAATCTACGGTAGGAAAAATCCTATTGGATTCGAGAGGATTTTTCGCAAATGAATACTGGTTTTGGATCTGCATTGGAGCGCTTTGCGGGTTTTTTGTTCTGTTCAATCTTCTGTTTCTAATAGCACTAACTGTTACGAACCGTAAGTTTGTTTGCTCCTAAACGCGTTAGACAAGAGTTATGACCATGTTCTAGAGTTGACAAGGTTCTGTTCTCTTGAAATTTAATCAGCTTTGCGTAATCCGAGAGCTGTGATTGCCGACGAAGAGAGCGATCTAAAGAAAAAGAAGTCCCTGCCTTGTGAACAAAGATTCGGAGGTTTGTGTACATTTGATCGCTTTATACAACGTAATCTACATAGTTCAGAACAAGTCTCTTTCTTTTTTCAAAGTAGTGAATCTTGTGCAAGTTTTTAAGGTATGTAAATTTCATTAAAGGTTCGTCGGAGACCATTAGATGTTCCGAGAAGGCACCGACGAAAGGGATGGTTTTGCCCTTCCAACCACTATCACTATCATTCCACCATGTAAACTATTATGTCGACATGCCTTCTGTAAGTTCTCTATTCGAAGTTTTTATTTTTACAAATCAAAGTTACGTTTCTTGTTTCGCAAGTAAACTCCCGACTAGACATTGTAGAACATTTCGCAACCTTAAAAAAAAAAAAAAAATCTTCCATAAAATTGAACAAAAAATCATGAAATTAAACGAAAAATAGGAATCGGAGACAAAAAAAAAAAATGTTGGCTTTATTAGAAAAACAATATTGAATAATTACATTAGAGTTTTTTAAGTAAATAATACGAAATACCTCGAACATCTTCAATGGAACCTTATAATCTTTCAATAAAAGTAAATACTTGTAACTTTAATTGTACTATAACAAATTTGGTGTCGTTCATATTACGGCAATTTTGTCAAAAATTTAAACGGTTCTTGACTATTTGTGTTGAAAATATAAATTGATTTAGTTCTTCACTTCTTCTCTAAAAAATATAAATATAAAAAAACCAACTTAATAAATTGATTTCTTCTCCCACAAAATTGCCATATTCTGTAAATTATTTCCCAACATATAATCACTTTTTTCTTGAAGAAAAAAATTTCAGTCTTTTAATTTCTTTCTTTCCATATTTGTATCGTGCGCCAGGAAATGAAGACACTTGGGTATGAAAACGACCGTCTACAACTTCTGTGAGATGTCAGCGGTGCTTTTAGGCCGGGGATCTTAACAGCGCTGATTGGAGTCACCGGCGCCGGAAAAACGACATTGATGGACGTGTTGGCTGGGAGGAAGACCGGAGGTTATACCGAAGGAAGCATCAGCGTGTCGGGCTACCCAAAGAACCAAAATACATTCACTCGGGTCAGCGGTTATTGCGAGCAAAACGACATTCACTCTCCGAACGTCACCGTCTATGAATCCTTACTCTTCTCGGCCTGGCTTCGTCTCGCTAAAGATGTGAACAGTAGGACACGTAATGTAAGCTCTATCAAATCTTTGAATACTGCTTAACTAAAAGAAAGAAAAAAAGTGAGTTTATCTTATATAAGAAGAAGGTCAATAGCGGCATAAGTATCAAATTTTTGGGGAAGTGGAGCAGTGGATTCATAATTTTTATTTAAATTGGTGAGAATACTAAATGTTTGACCAAGTGTAGCGGCACTTTCTTAATGCTTATTTTCATCAGTCAACGTACCAAAATTTTATTCTTATTTTCATAGCCAAAATAGGAAATTTTTGGCTAAATATAAACGCATATTCCAATTGTTTATTTTTATCCGCTAAAGTATCAAATGCTTTCGGCTCAAGGGCCATCCGTTTTTCAAGAGCCCAAGTAACCCGACGCCTGCCTGAAACTTGTTTTATTTATAATTTTAAAATAACTATTTTATTCATTTATAAATAATCACTGTTTATATTGATTATGTCTAATAATATAATTATCATGTAATATTAATGGACGAAGATATTTTTCCCCAAGTTTCTGAGAATTTTAGGATTAAAATTAATTTGTTGAGAGATTTTCGGGCGAGTTATGGGTTAACCACGGTCTCTTGTAAAACAATCTGCACTTGTGCAACAAACATTTAGTACATAAGTTGATCAAAATAAACAATTGGAATATGCCGCTACACTTAGCCAACCATTTGGTATATTTGCCAATGAAAATAAACATTAGGAATATACTATAATTGGCCAAACATTTGGTATTTTTGCCAATAAAATTAAAAGTACGCTGCTGCACTTGATCAAACATTTGGTACTTGTTCTGCTCTTAACCCTAAAAAAAGAAATAAACTAAAACGAAATATTTAACCACTTCTCACTTTGCTTTTAAGTTGAACTCTAATTAGAACACAAAACTGGCATGAATCTAACTTCATATTTCCTCATAGATAAATTTTTATTATGATTTAAACATTCAAATTATGTCAATTTCAATTTAAACTATTATTAATCAAAATTGTGAACAATTATGTCAAATTAAGTAAATTTTAAAATAGATTTTTAAACAAACTAGTCAATATTATAATTGAAATTTGATGGGTATATTGATGCAAAATTTATAATTCTGTACTCTCATGAATGACTACATGTAGACAAAAATATAAATTTATAAAGACATGAGTGCTTTGTAAGTTAGTGATCAATTAGAACAAAAATGAAGAGATTTTCTAAGAATTTTTGTGAGCTACCTTTTCTAATTTTTTCCAAAAAACTAAATTACCCCTGCTGATGTAAGCTATTATTTTCACTTCTTCCTATCATAAATCTACAACGGTCTGACATATTTTTTATGGTTGTTGTTGCTTCTTTTTGGCAGATGTTTATCGAGGAAGTGATGGATTTGGTCGAACTCAATCCAATCAGAGACGCTTTGGTTGGCCTTCCCGGCGTCGATGGCCTTTCATTAGAGCAACGAAAGAGACTGACTATCGCGGTAGAGTTGGTGGCGAATCCGTCGATTATCTTCATGGACGAACCGACGTCAGGTCTTGATGCTAGAGCGGCAGCGATAATCATGCGAACGGTGAGAAACACCGTTGACACAGGAAGAACCGTCGTTTGCACGATTCACCAGCCAAGCACCCACATCTTCGAATCATTCGACGAGGTATCAGTGAATTTTTCAAAGTGTTGGTTCAACTCGTACAGAATATAAACGCGCATTCCGACTATTCTGGCTGCAGTTGATGCTTATGAAACAAGGCGGACAACTCATCTATGCAGGACCTCTCGGTCGATATTCTCACAAGCTCATCAAGTATCTTGAAGTACATGTTCATCTTTAAAATTTTTTAACTATGAACTCAAGCCGTTTCATTTTCTCAATCGATGATTTTGCACTACAGGAAATTCCAGGAGTGCGGCCTGTGCATACGGGGGCGGGCCCACGGGCAGCCTGCCACCCGTCGCATCTCGATGGGACCCGCGGGCTCTGCAACCCGAAGTGACACGGGTCAGGCCGCCCGCAGCCCGAAGCCACATGTCCCGCCCGCAGCCCGAGAAGCTTGCGGGCCCGCGGGTTGACTTCCTTTTTATTTTATTTTTTTTAGAAAAGGACCGTTGGATGAGACTCTCATGAGAGTGACTGCCTTTGATCTGATGGCTGAAGACATTCTATTTGTAATGGTTAGAAAAGTACCAAATTAATAAAGAGGCTCACACCAATAAATTAAAATTGATAGGTAAAAGTATCAGATTAATGATATTAAAGGCTATTTTGCCATTTTAGTGCTAAAAACGGCTATTTTAGCCCCGAAAATAAATAAATAATTTTTTCAGAATGTAAATAATTATTTAAAACGGCTAAATTCATAAAAAAAAAAAAAAATAATCATTTTTATCTATAAATAAATACCACACAATTCAAAAATTATCTCACACCTCCTCATTCTACTCTCTAATTTTTTAAAATCTGCAACTCTTCAAGCTCAAGTTCTCTCCACCATCAAGCTCTCATTTTCTCCATCATCAAACTCTTCTTATTTCTCCATATATCCTACAATTTCATTAATTTATTAGTCACATCATTTAGTCATTACTCATTAGTTTATTAGTCACGTACTCACGTTAACAGTTAACACATTAGTATACATTAATTTATTGCTTTATTATTATACAGTTTCACCAAACGCACTTAGCACATTAGTATACATTAATTTATTAGTTTATTTATTAGCATGTAAGCACATCAGTTTATTAATTTATAGTCACATTAGTATACATTATTGTTATTTTACTTGGGCATTATTTTAGTTAGCATTATTAGCATATTAGGTATTGTTAGCATTATTACAGTATACATTTAGTTAGCATCCGTATCATATTAGTCACATTTGTCATATTAAATTAGCATGGCTAGTCAAAACGAAGGAAGTAGTCAATCGGGTCGTAGAATCGAGCAAAATGATTATATCCCGATAATTCTTGATCATGCTTCTATTTTTGAAACTCCTAGGGATACCGAGGGGAATACGGAGATGACCCCGAGCCAAGACGCCGATTATCGTGCTCAAAACGAAGAAGAGTCGGAATTTGATTTAAATTTCAACTACCACTTATTCCAACAAGACGAGTCACAACCGGAATCCTCGATGCGACAACGTAGCGAATCGGTGACCGCACGATCGCCCGCACCTCCTCAATTCGTTTTAGCCCCGGGGAAAGTCAAATCCGAAGTATGGAATTTTTTCCACCGCATCCAAGGCGATCTTTTACCGAATGGAAAACACGATGTTAGAGCCTTGTGCAAAGCGTGCAACCGTTCTTTTGGCGGAAAAGGATCCGACGGAACGAGCCACCTCAAACGTCATCTCGATGTATGCAATCCGGACCGGGACCCCACCGCCACGGGTCCCGCCAAGGTAAGTCCTTTGAATCCACAACAAGCTAGGGCGTGGGTTGCGGAATGGGTTATTATGACGGGTCAACCTTTAAGCATTGTTGAAAATGAGGATCAAACACTTCTTCTTAAACGATTTAATCCGTCTTATGAACCCGTTTCGCGTTCCACGCTAACTAGAGATATAGAGAGGGAATTTGTTCGAAGGAAAAGTGAATTAATTGATAGTCTTAGTTCGTTTTCAAATAGTATCGCTTTGACTTCCGATGTTTGGACCGGTCCGGCGTCGGAAGATTATTCTAGTGTTGTTGCTCATTACATTGATAAAGATTGGAGTGTTCAAAAACGTATTATTGGTTTTCCGTCATTAAATGTTAGGCACACGGGCGAGAATATAGCGAATTCAATATTAGGTGTTATCAATGAATGGGGATTAAGTGGTAGAATAGTTTCAATCACATTGGATAATGCATCGTCTAATAATGTCGCAATTCAAGCAATCGGTGATAGTATACCCGTACAATATAAAAAATTATTTCATCAACGATGTGCTTGTCATATTATTAACCTTATTGTTAAATCCGGTGAAACTTTGGTTAGCTTGTATATTGAAAGGATCCGGGACAACATAAAGTTTTTGCGAGCTAGCAATCACCGAATCCAAGTGTGGAGGGAGTTTTGCAAAGAGAACAAAGTTCTACCAAGGAAATTTGCGCCGGATTGCCCAACTCGGTGGAATTCGACGTACGAAATGTTGCATGGAGTTCTCGACTACCGATACTTGTTCCACAAATGGATCCAAGAACACCGGGGCTTCGAATACATCCACGACGACGATTGGACCATGGCTAAGACATTCTTCGACTTTCTTAAATGCTTTTATACTAATACCGTTTTGCTATCTAACGTTAATAGTACTACTTTATATTTATGCATCCCTACATTATATGAAATTATATCCACAATTACTAGGCCTATTTATGTTGATAATCCATTGCTTACTCCTATTATTACTAATATGATGGAAAAATATGTGCAATATTGGGACCCGGTTCCTTTCTCGTACGCTATAGCATTGATATTAGATCCAAGGGCGAGATTTATGGGCTTAGATTTTCTTTTACGTGGAATCGGAGATAAAATATCGAGGAATGATGATGGATTGTACTATGCTTCTTATTTTGACGACATTAAGATTGCGTTTGGTAATATGTATAGGGAATATGAAGACCGATGGAGACCACAAGCACCAAGCACGGGGGTACCGGCGCAAACTACGGAAAATCCAATTTCAACCGACCCGTCTCCCTTTGCGTTTATCAACGAAATGGAGAGAAGACGCGATTTAGAGGCGGATGGAAATCAACCAAGCACAAACGTGATGGGGCCACCGAGACGTTCCTTTGCACGCCGAGTCGAGCCGATACGAGTTGTCGACGAAGTGACCAAGTACCAAAATATGCCGCGGGTCACGTTTTCGCCGGATGAACGCACTTTCCCGATCATCAAATGGTGGGAGGACCACAAGACGGAATTTCCCATTATATCACGGATGGCACGCGATTTCCTTTGCATCCCGGCTTCAACGGTCTCATCGGAATCCGCCTTTAGTCTAAGCAAAAATCTAATCGGCGATCGACGACATTCGCTATCGGAGGACCACGTGGAGGAGCTTATGATTTTGAGGGATTGGATTAGCGCCGATCGCCGGAAGCACAAAGGAGTCAAAGAGGTCGAGGCCGAGCATAGTGACGTCGCTCAATTCGACCAATTCTACCAAGACAATGAAGAATAATATCGTTGTAATTTTTACCGTTCTTCTTTGTATTTTTATAACGACTTTATCAAGCAATATAATTATTAATTTTCATCATCATTGTAAATTTGAATACGAATTCTCATATTAAATTTAGGACCCGTGTACTTGGAGTTGGACATAGTGTGTTGTGATGATGGGTTGGAATCTTAATAAGTAGAATTATCAAGGAATATAATTAAAGTAAACTTTGTAAACTTAAAATGCAAACTTTGTAAATAATAAGACAAATAAGAAAAATAAAGTATATATATCTTATTTTAATTTTTACATGAAGCAAGTTGCAAAATGCAAACACAACACCCGTACCTAGCTGCTGGAGCGAGCGAATGTTGATGCTGGGTATGTAGCATGTTGCATTAATAAAGGGCAGAATTGCAATTAAGTTTTTTTTTTTAAATAAACAAAAAAAAAATGAATTAATGGGGGGCGGGCTCGGGCGGGCAGCCCGGGTAGACTTCGGGCTCGGGCCGGGCAGCCCGAGCTGGACTTCGGGCTCGGGCCGGGCAGCCCGAGCTGGACTCGGGTCGGGCGGGCTCGGGCTGAGGCCCGTGGGGCCCGCCCGAATGCACAGGACTAGGAGTGCCTAAGATCAAGGAAGGAACGAATCCCGCAACATGGATGCTCGAGGTTACTACTCTGGCGTTTGAGGCTCAACTCAAGGTTGATTTCGCCGAAATTTACGCCAAGTCTTCACTTTACAAGTAAGCTTCGTGTTTTCCCATAGACTTTGTGTAAATTGGGCTGAATAACATTATATTTTTGTTAGACATGTGCTCGTTTAATTTTTTTGGATTATGATATTATGCAAATTGCGAAGTATCACACGAGGTTATACCAAAACCAATTGACAAGAGAGGAGTAACCCATGACAAAATAAGTTATATGGTTTTAGCCGTTACCGATATCAATTAAGAGACCTTTTTTTTGTGTGTGTGGAAAAATAGGTAACTTGTACATCCCAGTTCTAATTGAGACCCGAGACCACAGCCGGTTTCAAACATAAAATAAAAAAATTCATAGTCTTTCTCTGTTTTTTTATTTATTTAATATAATTTATCTTTAATATACTAGTGCTTTTTTATTTCCATGAAAATCACTAAAATCCAGGTTTGTAACTGGCATTTCCCGATTTAAACCAAAATTATTGTTTTAAACGAGCATTTTTATCGGTCTCGGTATAAAACTGAAAAAATCTTGGTTATTTACCGACCCTTTCACGTTCCTGCTTTCACCCATATAAACCATTATAAGTCCTTAACACGGGAGATAGGCATCTTTCTTTTAGAATATTTCTATCATATTTCTTGTTTCTTTCTTCACTAGAGTCTCTCTCTTCATGTTTCTTTGTACGACATTGGTACGATTTCGGGAGCAATCAGAATTCTGTTCAAGAGCTAAGCGTTCCGCCGCCGGAGTTTTCCAAAGACCTCTTCTTCGCCTCACAATACTCGCAATCGTTCTTCATGCAGTGCCGAGCTTGTTTCTGGAAACAACACTGGTCTTACTGGAGAAACACTCAGTACAACGGTGTTAGGCTCTTCATGACCATTGCTTTCGCTGTTCTGTTCGGAACTGTATACTGGAACAAAGGACACAAAACGTACGTACCCTAATCCCCTCAATGTTTTTTTCCTTCTTTTAAGGACGTCCTTAAATTAATACTCGATAATTAATAATTTTGATTAAATTACACTCTTGTCCGGTAGCGATTATGGACTAGCTAAACTAATTATGTCGATATACTAACATAAAAATTTTTGTAGCAACGATAAACTTACTTTCGATGTGTCGCTTCAGTTTTGCCACCTAAAAATCTCATGAAATTTTAATATGGTGGCATTTTATAAAAAATAATTAACAGAAAGTTTATACTTTATATTTTGATTTGTAAGAGTTAATACTTTATATTTTGATTTGAAAGTTTATACTTTACCTTTTTTTTTTATTTCCAAGTACGTAATATTTTAATGAAGAAATATGTCACGATTGGTTTTTATATTACTTTTTCTCTTATAATCGTTTATGTTCATAAATTTGTGACGTTCTAATGATTCGGGACCTGATCAAAATGCTCCGGCAGAGGGACGCAGCAGGAGCTAATGAACTTGCTCGGAGCAATCTTCGCCACAGTGCTATTCCTCGGTGCCAGCAACTCCACTACCGTGCAGCCGGTTGTTGACATTGAAAGAACCGTTTTCTACCGCGAGAGAGCTGCTGGAATGTACTCGGCGCTCGCCTACGCCTTCGCTCAGGTGGCCATAGAAGTCGTCTACTCAGCGGCGCAAGCACTCATCTACATTATTGTCCTGTATCCGATGATCGGCTTCGACC
Source organism: Parietaria judaica (assembly GCA_954871525.1). Classification (NCBI taxonomy): domain Eukaryota; kingdom Viridiplantae; phylum Streptophyta; class Magnoliopsida; order Rosales; family Urticaceae; genus Parietaria; species Parietaria judaica. The sequence continues at coordinate 15,865,828 of OX940864.1, forward strand.
CGAATGCCCGGAAAATACTCTGGTTCTACTATTACCTCTTCATGAGCCTTGTCTACTTCACAGCGTACGGTATGATGGCTGTTGCGTTGACTCCGAGTCACCAGATCGGCGCCATAATCTTGATCTTCTTTTTCAGCTTTTGGGTTTTGTTCAGCGGCTTCATCGTTCCCAGGAAGGTATGGACGGATGGAAATTCAGATACTAGTTAAAAAATTCGGTACATGGGATTCAAAATCAAGAACCGAATTTTACAGAGAACCAAAACCGCGACCAATTTTACAAATGTGGAGCCGGGATGTACTGCTCTCAGCTTTATATCTTCATTTATTTCATTATTTTAGAAACAGTATATATCAATATCAATTTCTTGTTCAAAACCGGTTACTACACCGGCTTTTTTTTTTCTTTTCCGTATCGATTACAAATTCAAAATACGTAAATAGCAAGTTTTTACTGATTATAAAAAGGGACCAACACCTAAATGTTAGACCATCTAAGTTTCCTTTCTTTCTTTTTGGAGTCCATTTTGTGAGCTATGTCTATAATCTTTGCAGCAAATTCCGATCTGGTGGAGATGGTACTACTGGGCTTCTCCGGTATCGTGGACGATCCACGGTCTCGTCGCGACTCAATTAAGTGACAAGGTTGCTACGGTGGAGACTCCCGAGTTCGGCGTTATTGCGTTGAGGACGTTTGCCAGTGAAGGGCTGAATTTTGACTTTGACTTTCTTCCGTATGTTGCTTTGGCTCATGTTGGTTGGGTTTTGCTCTTCCTGCTGGTGTTTGCGTATGGAATCAAGTTCCTCAATTTTCAAAAGAGATAGGCTTACTTCAAGACACCAAAAAGAATTACCATGCACAAAGAAAAATGACATTATTGAATATATATATATATATATATTGTATAATAATATTGATATTTGTATTAAATATAATATATCTTTTGTGTATATATATGAAGAAAATTTGTTAACAAGGTTTCTGATGCAACAAGATATTATGATTATAATATCATACGATCTCTTTTGTTTAGTGGATATGCCCATTATGGATCCCTTAGATATTTTAGGTAGTTATTTGTTTGATTTTCTTGATTTAATCCACGTATAGAATTCTCAATCAATTAGTTATTATTCAACGCATTATATTAGGTCTTTGATTAGCTATTTTCTTGGAATTAGTATAATTAGATTAAATTATGTACTCTATATTTTGGAATTAAAGCGATACGCATTGGGAGATGATTATTATGAATAAAAAAGCGATCAATTTTGATCAAGAGTGTTGTTCCATTTTTCCAATAATCCGAGTCTACATCAGTTGGTATCAGAGCCATTCGATCTTGGAGGCTCTAACACGCTCCGTCGAAGCGCTTCTTCAACAGCGACCCAAAGCATGATTGGCCCCTCTTGACGAATCCAACACCGAAGACGACCATGATAACCTTTTCGCCAGAAATTTTGGTAGACACGTCCACGCAATGCGTTCGCGTGACGAAGTACGGCGTTCCAGATGGTTATCCCGAAGTACGACGAGTTTGTCGATGGTGAGGCGGAGTACGCCGAGATTGCCTACGATAAACTGGTGTACGATGAGTACGAAGAGTCTATGTACGATGAGGCGGAGTACGCCGAAGCCGTCCACGACGAGTCCGTGTACGACCACGTGTAAACCGAGGTCATATACGATGAGTTTGCGTATGATGAGGATTTATTGGTGTCAAGCAAGGCCACGAAAGCTGTTGCACCGAGCGAGTCCATTGGTGTCGAGGTCGTGATGACAATGGCAATCGTGTTACACCCGACAAACAAAAAATATTTCGGCGGCAGTTTCATTACTGATCTACGGATGCAGATTTATTCTGGAATCTGTAGAGCGAGTCCTGGAACAATGCACAAGCGTGGTGGTTATACGCAACGACACCGGGAGAAATGACACGAGCGTAGTAAGCAAACGAGAAAGTTTGGAGACGTCACGTGGTGTCAGAGGGAGCCCAAATGCCAAAAGTACAAATTTATAGTTGTTTTACAAAGGTGACGTTGGCGTCGACACGAGTGCAATGATGCCGATGGAATAGCGGCACAGGCGGACGGTCAAAATTCGAGGACGAATTTTCTCTTTGCGTGGGAGAATGATGCAGCAATATATTATGATTATAATATCATACGATCTTCTTTTATTATAATGGATATGCCCATTATTGATCCCTTAGGCATTTTAGGTAGTTATTTGTTTGATTTCCTTGATTTAATCCACGCATAAAATCTCAATCAATTAGTTATTATTCAACGCATTATATTAGGTCTTTGATTAGCTATTTTCTTTGAATTAGTTTAATTAGATTAAATTATATACTTTATTTATTGGAATTAAAGCGATACGCATTGGGAGATGATTATTATGAATGAAAAAAGCGATCAATTTTGATCAAGATTGTTGTTCCATTTTTCTTATAATCCGAGTCTAGATCAGTTTCCCACCTCAACCGTTCATAGGCGGAACTACAGCAGCCTCCACAGGTACCGTCACCCGCCCCCCGCGATTTTTCGAGCTAGTAGAACTCGATTCCGGAGCGACGTTATCTTACTTCCAACCCTACCCAACAGCCCCTCCACTTTTTTGCATTTTTCATAATCTAAATCCCTCTTTCTTTGCTTCCACCATTGGTGCCTCCCTTTCTCTTTCGGATGAAGAAAACCTCTCCGGAAACATGAAGATGGAGAAGAGCGATAATCAGGATTTTACTATTTTACCCTCAAACATTGAAGTTATTATGAAATAAATAACTTTTTATTACAATTTTACTGTATTACCCTTGAATTTTTAGATTTTTCACCCAAGACATACACTTTTATTATTTCTTACATCCTTATACACTAGTCTTTAAACGTTCTATATAAATTATTTTTAATAAGTTACATACACATTTAATCAAAGTTTCAACTCCTAGATTATATATATATATATATATATATATATATATATATATATATATATATATATATATATATATATATATATATATATATATATATAAGTTCAATTCCCTTTAATAAAATACCAACCTTATCATAAAAAATTTAGGGTTAATGACGGCAAAAATACCCAAAGTTTGGTTAAAGAACCTCTCGTGTACTCAAAGTTTAAAAGTGGTGGCAAAAATACCCAAAGTTGTATTTAGGGAGTTGACCACTCCATTCTCGTAACGCCATTAACTTACTCGTTAGCTGATCTGGTCACATGGACAAATCTGTTTTGTTAAGTGTAATCATTAGGGGTTCAGTGACATCAATCCCACATGTTCCGCCTATGCAACCGTCACAAACTGTTGGAGTTCAATTTGATTGGTAGCTCTCTGTAATGCCGAATGAATCTCGATCTTCCGCCGTTGATATAATATCCAAAAAAAATATCGGTGAAGATATCAAAGAATTAATAGTTGTTGAAGAAGAACGGTAAATTCGTTTTAGTTGACGCAAAATAGGAGTTTCAAGAGTTTGACTTTAAAGTTGATGTTCTAATATCAAGAGCGAACTTTTATGCTTTAAAATCATTTTGATATATTGTTGGATTTGTTGGTTCTAATGAAAAATAGATATAATGTCTAAAAGATTCATAAACAAGTTAGTCTTTTTATCTCATGTAATTGCATTTAAATGAGTTGCTTCTTTAAATTATTTTCTTCATATTAAATAAGATATATGTTCTAGCCATAATTTATAGAGCTTTACATTTATATGTGCGTTAGAATTTGTATCATTTTATCCATTTTATAAAACAGGGAGGATTTTGATATATGCTTGAAGTATTTTTATAATTAATTTGAATATGTGGCATAATTTTGTCCAAGTCAATCTTGCAGTGCGAAAAGCGAAATCCCGTGGCGGATCGATGTGCTAAACAAGTTTACAAAAAAAATGATATTGAAAATATCAACAATGAATATTAGTTTTTATTAGCATTTTAATTAAAGCAACTCTGGTTACTTTGTTATAAAAAAAAAAAAAAAACGTGTTTAGGCATTGCATTGATATGATATCCTTTGTTTATTATATAGTAAGTTACTATAATATATTTGTGTAAAGTTTTAGTGAAGGAAAGAGTTGTATCTTGTTTTGCAATAATAATAATAGTAAAAAGGATAACATAAGTGATAAATCATTTATATCATATATAGGGGCTGATTGTTAATCTTCAATAAGTGTTTTTCTTCTCTAAAAAGCATATAAACACGAGTCTAGTTATACAAGGAAATAGGCATGAGACAGCCCACCCATTTTCACCAACTTACTCATCTTCCGTGCTCACCATTGGCACATTCTTCGTTATTCCTTGCTACGATGCTCTTGATTTTTCTGAATCAATACCATCTTTTCTCGCCGTCGCGGTTTGAAGCGTCGTTCTTCACACACTCGCAGTTGCGTCTTTTCAAGCCTAGAACAAATTGTCTTTTAGTTCTTCGTCGATCTTGTGGTTGCTTGTACCCTTGATCCCGGTATAGACCTTTTACCCCTGCTAATCATTTGCTCACAAACCCTCAGTCTTTCGAAGGTAAGCCTCGTAACCTAGATACTTAGGTTGTGTGACTTAATTTTGTTTGGATACATGTTACAGAGTTTGATATTGATTTTCAAATGAGTTAATTAGCTATTTCAATTTTAGTTGATTTTAGTTAGGGTTCGATTACAGTTTATGTTTTAGTGTGAGGATTTGCATGTTATACTTTGATTAAAATTGAGGGTAATTGAAAGCTTTTATTATTAATTAGCATATATGTAGACATATAAATAACATAAAGATCATAAATCTTTTTAATTAAGTAATACAAGGCTATAATACATAGTCTGATTGGTTTCTTTTGAGGTTAAAATATGCACTTTTGATAGTTAGTTGTTAAATAACTATGCAAGTGATGGACTACTGGTTATTGAATTTAGTCACAATAGGAAAATAAATAAGCTTGGAGTGAGAATAAAGTAAGTCTAGGTGGTGGTTAATTACTTTTACAAGTTGTGGTGTTATCTCATGAGATTTATTAGTAAAAAATTTGATAGTAAACGATCTTAAAAACAAGATGTGAATTTGTAAACCAGAGTTTATGCACATCGAGCCTTGATCGAGGTAGCGCTTTCCGCACCATCAGATTCACCAAGTTTAGAAGTAAGTAAAGACTTACTTTATCTGCATTATCGGGTTTGTCTATATAGCTTGTATATACATATTCATTATAATAGATATCTCTTACATGATTAAATTCATTAAGTAATAGCTATATGTGTTTGCAGTGATATGGCAAGTATAGATATGCATATCAACGTCAAATCGTAAGGTGATCATTAAATCTATGTTCTCATTGTGAGGACCAATTGGACATAATGTGGAAATAATGAAATTGCTTTGGTGATTGTGTTACGTTTTCATTTTCTGAATTACTTACTGGATTGTCTAAAGTGTCAGACCCCTTCTGTTATATGTGCCCTCCTGTGTGGGAAAAAGAGCAGCCTTCATGTGTGGTTACGGGGCTTTTGATATGAAAATCCGCCCTCCTGTGTGGGTAATGGGCTTAAGATACGAGCAGTTGCAATCCTGTGTGGGTAAGGGGCTTCTTATATGAATATCCATGGTGTGGGAAGATCCCTGATTGATCATAGGGAAATTCTGGTTTTAAAAACCTCACATTGACGATGAAACAGTGACTAGTCACCCTCTGAACAAATAAAAGAAAATTATTTGACCACTTCTGTATAGCATGGTTTGTGGTCGCCATGTCCGGATCCGTTCACCAAGAAATTTCAGCAAGTAGTTGATGTGTGTATTGAGTTGAATTTATTATTGTGAATGTAAGTTGTAAGTTGATTCAATGATCGTTAATGTATCTCATAAATTGACTCGATGATTGCGATCATATGTTGCAAGTTAATATGACGATAATGAATGTATGATACGAGTTAAGATGATATGTGCAAATATATCATACAAGTTGATGAGTTAATGTAATATGCGAGATTAATGTGTTATTATATGTCGTGAATTTATTATTTTATCAATAGAAAGGTAAATACTGTTATAGCGATACTAAGAGAATCTTGGGCGGTATTTATATTATTGATTGTAGTCTTTACCTACTGAGCTCCCGCTGACTAACATCCTTATAATGCAGAAATGGAGGAAACGTGCATGCAGAGAACGTTGGTTGCACTCTCGGAGCAATGGATTTAAGGCATATGGACGATTTTGACCTTTTGGCTAAACTTTTGTGTGTCAAACTAAGCATATAATATATATATATATATATATATATATATATATATATACATTTATATATTTTGGAACCTATGTTCAAGTTTTAGAAGTAAAGAAAAATCGTTTTGGAATGTAAAAAGATTTGTGTGTCAACGTGTACATCTTTACAAACTTATACGTTTAAAATCAAGTTCCTATTTTGTACTTCCCATGTATTTAATTTAAGCATTCTCCAATAGATGTATATATATATATATATAAGGGGTGGCAATTTGGGGCCGGACACGAAACACGAAACGGTTACGACACGATTTAAACGGGTCTGGGTCTACCTTAAATGGATCTGGGTCCAACCGTGTCGAACACGATTAGCACGATTAAATAACGGGTTAACATGTCACGAACACGATAACACGATGGGACCCAGTTGGACACGATTAAGGAGCAAAAAATTATATTTTATATATGTTATTAAGTATTTTTATACTAATTATATATAAGATTTATGTTTTGTACTTATTAATTACATCGTACAAAAGATTAACCTAATAAAGTGTTAGTAAATTGTAAACTCTTAGATAATATAATTAAATAGATTAAGTTAAATGAGTATAAATTGAATTAATTAAACATTTTAAAATACATGAATATGTGAAATGGGTTAAGCGGGTAGGCACGATAAACATGGTATTTTAATGGGGCGGGTCTGGGTTTCATCTTCTAACACGATTAATAAATGGGGCGGGTCTGGGTCTACATAAAATAAGTAAAAAACGATTAAGACCCGGCACGAACACGATACGAAACCCGAATTGCCACCCCTTATATATTAAAAAAAAGTTCTTAGTAAATTGGGGTGTTACAATAGATCTGCCAAAAAACAATGAAGAACAGCACGAAAGAAATGAACAAAATTTGGGAGAAAGGTTTTTCTCTGATTAATAATCGAAAGCAAATTACAATGGAGGAGTTACAAAATAAAGAGACTAACACATGTATTTATGGAGAGCAAAAAAAAACGAAACCCTAGCTAAAACTTTCTAAAATATACTCAAATCAAAACTCTACAATTACTCACGTTTCCTAACATAATGGGAAACCAAATCAAATCAAATCTCCAAACTTGCTCCTCAAGTTTGGAACCTTCTGGAATGATTTCGCTGACTTCTAGTCGTGTGTCCCCACCAGACTTGCTAGGGAACTCTGTGGTTTTTGCTCGGGAGAATCCTTGTAGGGTCCCTCTCTGCTAGGGAACATTTCTGCCCAGACCCTTTTCTGGTAGAGGCATTTCTGGTGGGAGCATCTTCTGCAAGGGAGTATCTCTGGTCGGACTAATCTCTGGTGGGGAGATTCCTGGTGGGGAAACTTCTAGTGGGGAGATCTCTAGTGGGGAGATTTCTGCTAGGGGTTATTGAGCCAAGTCAAACTTAAACTCACATATTCATTCCATGTAAACGTTTGGTTGATTAATCTAGGTGGTGCCCCATATATGTAAGTTATCCAGACGAGATATTGTTCATCTCATGTAAATGTTTGGTTGATTAATCTAGGCGGTGCCCTATATCCGCCCCATATATGTAAGTTATCCAGACGATATATCGTTAACTATGTTATCAGTGAAGAGAGAGTAATCAGACTTTGACTGTCTGAATCCAAATTTGGTGATAACCTCTGTGAATTTTAAATTCCAATGTCTTGAGGCTTGTTTGAGCCCGTAAATGGATTTACGAAAATGGCATACCAACTTGGATGATTTTGTGAACTCCCCCTGAGGCTTATATCCCAAAGGGAGTTGCATATATACTTCCTCTTCTAGCTCTCCATTCAAGAATGCATTATTCACATCGAGCTGGGCGAGATGCCATTTGTGAGCAGCTGCCACTGGCGGAAGAAGCTTCACAGTTACAAGCTTTGCAACAGGTGAAAAGGTATCAAGGTTAGGGGTGCAAGCGGACCGGGTACCCGGATTTTTTGCCATACCCGCTACCCGGATCCGGAATCCGGGTTTTTTGAAATTTAAACCCGGATCCGGATATTTTTACATAAAAACCCGGAAATCCGGATCCGGGTTAAAACCCGGTTTTAAAATAAAAAACCGGTTTTTAAACCCGGATCCGGATTTTTATTTATTTTCGGTTTTAAAATCCGGTTCTGGGTTATAATACGGATTTGAACTTAAATTTTATATTTAAAAAAAAAACGTGAAGTAATTATAGCCAAAATTAAAAAATCAAACTATATCATAAACATAACACATATACTTACAAAAACTGATAAGTAATTAACATAATAAATACATGTAATGTTTTATACTATTAGTATTGTGAGAGAAATATATTATATCAATTTGGACTAGAAGAAACAAATGATTAACCTACAACATTAGTTTGGAGTTGGATGAGAAACAAATAAATGAATATTTCTCTTGATAGAAATTCAATATGTATTTTTTTTTGTATAAAAATTCTAAATATTTTTATGTATATATTTAATAACCGGGTTTTAGAAAGCTACTATGCGGGTTCCGGGTTTTTTATTCTCTAAATCCGGTACCCGGAACCGGTTTAATCCGGATGCGGTTTTTTTAATAAACCGGTTCCGGTTTAACCCTGATTAATACGGTTCCGGTTTATTTAAAATACAGTTCCGGTCCGGATGCGGTTTAAAACCCGCATTTCCGGGTTTTATTTGCACCCCTAATCAAGGTAGTCAATTCCTTCTTGTTGACTGTAGCCCTTGGCTACCAATCTTGCTTTTCGTCTTGCTAGGGAGCCATCTGCATTGAACTTGTTTTTAAATATCCATCTGCAGCCAATAGCTCTTTTATCTTGTGGTAATGGCACGACTTCCCAGGTTTTGTTGTTGATCATTGCTTCCAATTCTTCATTCATTGCTTGATTCTAATGTGGATACTTGGATGCTTGATGATAGAATTGTGGCTCAAAATCCGTAGAAACAGCTAGAGAGAATGATCTGAACGCCTTTGAAAGATTCTCATAATTAATCACTTTGGAAAGGCTGTGAGGGGAGGAGTAGTGATTTCTTTCTCCTTGCACCAGATTGCAGTGATAATCATGTAGATATTCAGGCATCTTAGTCTCTCTTGCTGATCTTCTCAACACATTTTGTTGTTGATTCGATTCATCTGACAGAATTATTTCTGACGGATTTGCCCTTGACTGGGAATCTGTGGCCTGTATTGCCTCCATAGCATCAGCAACTTGATCATTTCCTGCACAGTCTTCTTGTATGAATATATCCCTCATATTTCCATCTCCAAGAGCAGCTGGGATGACAATATCTTCAAATGGATCTACAAGTTTATCTGTGGAAAATTCTGAGTGGAAAGGAAATATGCCTTCATGGAATTTCACATCTCGTGAAATAAATATTTCATTATTTTCCAAGTCTAACACCTTATAACCTTTATGATTGGAAGGATATCCCAGAAAAACTCCCTTTCTTGCTCTTGGACAGAACTTGCTTCTATGAACCTGTAATGTAGAGGCAAACACAAGGCACCCAAAAACTCGAAGGGTATTATAGTCAAACATCTTTTCAAACAGAATCTCATATGGACTTTTGCCATTTAGAACTAATGTAGGAGTTCGGTTGATAAGAAAAGTTGCTGTAAGGACACATTCAGTCCTTACAGGACACAATATCTCACGGGAATTTTTGACTGAAAGAGTAAAGCTCGAGACACATTTAACAGATGCTGATGTTTTCTTTCTACAACGGAATTTTGCTGGGGAGTTTCTACACAAGAAAATTGATGTAGAATTCCCAGTTTAGAAAAGTACTCCGCAAATACGAGTTCACGAGCATTGTCAGATCTAAATGCCTTTACAGTTTTACAAAATTGCCTTTCAACCATATTTGTGAATCTGGGAATTATTTCATGCACATCAGACTTATGTTTCATTAGGTAAACCCAAGTGAATCTAGTGTGATCATCTACTAAATCTAAGTAAGCATTAGAGACTGTATTAGAAGCTGAAAAAGGAAGTCTCTTTTGTTTAGCTAATGGAAAAATCATACAAGGATTAGGATCTTTATTACAATTAAGGTTCAACACATTATGCAAAGGTTCCAAAGCCTTGTGGGAGGGATGTCCTAGCCTATTATGCCACACATTGGCAGACACTTTATTTATACTAGAATTAATATTGAACATTTCTTCATCTTTGAGGATGTATAGGTCTCCTTGAACTCTACCCTTGCCAATCATCTTGGTCTTGAGTGAATCCTGGATTAAACAGTCATCATCATTAAATGTCACAGAGGCCTTTGAATCCCTTGTGATCATTTTGACAGAGAGAAGACTGAACTGAAAACTAGGAATTAACAGAACATTGTATAAAGTAATCTCAGAATTTATCTTAATGTTGCCATAATAGTGAACCTGTATAACAAATTTATTTGGCAGAGTTACAGTGGAATTAACCAGAGGTTTTAAAAACATAAATTTTGATTTCTGGTTGCAGATATGCTTAGTTGCACCAGAATCAATAATCCAAGAATTCTGCAAATATAATTCACTATTAATGGCTTTCATAAAACAAGATGAACCTGCTTCAAATGTGGCGAGGTTGACAGCTGAATCTGAGGAGGAAGCCTTCGTGGTGCCATTCCCAGCCGAAGTGAGATGATTTGAGAGCATCTCGATGATCTGATGGCATTGCTTTGAGGTCAAGGCTTGCATAGGTGCTTCATTACTTTTCTGCTTCATGTCGACCATTCCCGCTTGCGCCTTGATCTTGCTTCCATATCCCGATGGGAATCCATGAATCTTATAGCATTTTTCAATGGTATGTCCAGGCATCTTGCAGTGAGTGCAAAATGGGCGTTCTTTCTTGAACTGCCTTCGAGGAGCTGACTCATCCTTTATTGCCATAGCCATGGCGTTGCTTGAGTCGTTGAACGAAGATTCTTCCCCAATCGATCTTTGCTTCTCTTCTTGAAGAACAAGAGCAAAGATTCGATTTATGAGGGGGATTGGATCCATCAGTAGAATCTGTTCTCAAATTGGAGCATATGATTCATTGAGTCCCATTAAGAATTTCATTGCATACTCGGCATTGTAGAATTCGACACATGTCTTTGTGTCGCATGGAGGTTTGAAATCATTCAGTTCTTCTCATAGGCTCTTCAGCTTAGTATAGAAGGTAGAGACCGAATCATTTCCTTGGCGAAGATTGGCCATGTCGCGTCTGAGTTGGAAAATTCTCGGGCCATTTCCTTGTCGATAACGTTCTTTGAGATCTCTCCATACATTGCTCGCCGTGTCTTCGAAGAGAATGGATGAAGAGATTTCCTTTGACACCGAATTGAGAATCCAAGACACTACCACGTTATTGTTACGGATCCAGGAATTCACCAGTTGAGGATCGTCGGAGTCTGGCTTCGGAACAGAGCCATCAAGGAAACCTAATTTGTTCTTCACCGAGAGGGCGATCCTCATGGATCGTGACCAGGATGCATAGTTATCTCCAGTAAGGACTTGAGAAACAAGAACCACACCTGGATTGTCTGAATGGTGAAGGTAGTACACGCTGAGCTGATCGTCGATCAGAGATTTGGTGGCGATGATCAGCTTCTCGTCATCTTTCTTGACAATCTTTGATTCCATCTTGATTGGATGAAAACGGAGGTGATGCAGAGTGATTGATGAAGCTCGGACTACTGATTCGAGCTTGAATGTTGAGCAACAATGGCAGAAGCAGTTGTTCGCTCTGATACCATGTTAGTTTCTCAGAATGAGAAATTGGGAAACAGAGAAAGAGAGAAAACAAATGAATAATACTTGAGTTGATTTCATTAATTGTGGAAGAAGATCACGAGCCTTTAAATAGGCTTTAGTTACAACGGTAAAAAACAACAATGATCTTACAGACTATGTAAACGACAACAATATAGTAAACGACTATATTGTTATCCTAGCCTATTATACGACACGACAATGACACAGTTTAATAATTTCCGAGTCATATGGCGTTGACCATGACTCTGCTTTAGAGGCGAGATCGGAGGGGTCATGACGTCTTGTTGTTAATTTTATTTGGTTTGGTTTGTGTTATGCTTGCTGTTCTTGTTTTGCTGTGGATTCATATGGTAAAATTGCTGATATTATTGTGTTAGGAAAAGAGAATCATTTGGATGGCACTTTTGAGAATCATGAGCATATTCTTTGTTGGCTCTGTTGACTTCCCTAGAATCAGTAAGGGCAAAAAGGCTTAACTTTTTGGAGATGGTTTTTTGTTCTTGTTCTGTGTTTGGAAGGTGAGAATGGGAAAAAGTCTCAAATTTGTGTTGGAGTGCTGCTATTTGTATTGTTTTGTTTGCATTATGTGTATGGTCATGTACCAATCATGACTGGACTACACTTTTGAGATTGTTTTTGGTGATTCTCCATTATCATAATTGGTGGAAAAAAAAAGATTTGGGAGAAAGGCAGTTTTGGTTTATATCATGGTTTTAAATATCGCGGCATATCGTCGATATATCCACGACATGCCTCTAAAATGAGATATGCGGTACGATATTCCAAATAAATCGCTGTCATTTTCGGATTTATCTCGATATGTCCTTCGATTTTCAGTAAAAATATCTTTTTCGGTTAAGCCTAAAAACGTGGATAAAGTGCTCGATTTTCCAAAAAAACCTAGTTTCAGAACCCTTTCCTAATTTGCTTGCTGATTTGGGGGAAATTAGTATTTTTTGGGTTTGTGAAATATTTTTAGGGGAAAATCGCAAGGTATGTTCGAGATTTACATTTTATGTTTAGGGTTTGTTAAATTTTCAACTTGTATGTTAAACTTGATGATTATCATTTGTTACGGTTTCGGACTATTATGTTCATATTTCTAGTTCGTACTCTATGTTTGTAGCTATGTTTGTATTTCGTACTTTAAGACTTTATTATGATGCCTATTTTATTGTTCTATGTTATGTTGACACTTGACATTATGTTATATTCTATGTCTGTGACTTTGTGTAATATTATGTGTTTTCATAATATTATGATTTATGAATGTGTTTTATATATTAAATAGGTAATTTAGAAACTATCTATCATATATATAAATATATGATTGAAATACTTATAATATTTTCCGAAATATCCGTCGATATTTCGATCGGCAAGCGATATATCCGTGAAATAATGCGATATTATCGGCAAGCGATATATCTTTTTCTTCGGATTTATCCATCGGCATGCCCGTCGGCAAGCGATATATCCGTAAAATGGAGAGTGCGAAACGATATCGATATTTAAAACCATGGTTTATATTGGTGGAAAAGTTAAAGATTGAAGCTTTATTAGTGTTGATTCAATTTTTGAGATCAGAGAATAAAGAGAAGCAATAGGGTTACTTTGATCTATCAGATGGAGAATCTTTTAGTGTATCATGGAATGGAAGCAAAAGGGTCGCTTTATATCTGTATTTCTGAAAGGAAACCAACTTATAATCACAAATCTACAATAATATTCAACCTTACACAACAATAAAAAAAAATCAAGATTAAACAAATTTTCTGAATCACTTACACCAGTGTGACAGCTCTGCTTAACGGTGATCGATGTTTTAGTCATTTAACACAATGTTGGCGACAGAGTTGGTGAAGGCGGTTCCTGACGAACACAAGAAGTTTCTTGCTGACATGGTTTGGGTCCACGAAGAGGTCAGGCTTGTTTTCGCATTTGAGAATACTGATTTTCTCGTAATTAGTTATATATATATATATACATATATTGAGTGTTTTTCAAATTTTTGTATGTTATGAGGCTCGAAGTTTATAACGCAAAGGCACAAGTTCAAATACTCAATTACTAAAGTAGACCTTATGGACATCCCATAAGGAATTTTCGAACATTGATTAGGATATCGTCGTAGATTTGATTAAGTTTTCTCTTCTTATTGAATTATTTTCTATAAGCTGTACTCTATAATGTGAATGAGCACTTGTGTCAATATTATCAGGATGATGTGTGCATAGAGACCAAAGACGGGACCAAACGATGCAAATTGATCGCTGTTCATGCCGGTTTGGAGCGAGACAAAGATGTGAAAGAGCAGTTGGAGTTCTTGAGAGCGAGAGACACGAGTGTGCCTAAAGTTCAGGCCCTTAGTGGAAGAAAAGATGTGTGGGACACGAGTGTGCCTAAAGTTCATTTAATTGGAGTTAATATGGTATCCCCGGAATTCCAGTTCCGTGAAAATACGAAATCCAAGGATAGTATGGTAAATGGCCACTCAATTATGCTGATTTTGGTTTATACATTCCCTTAGCATCATTGCATTTTAGTTGATTTTGTGTTCCTTGTAGACTAAGAAATCTTTTGGGTTGAAAAATCATTGCAATTAATCACCTAAGACCTTATTAACACTAATTACCTAATGCGGTTAAGTACGATAATTGCACAAGGATATTCTTCTCCGATCCGAGTTTTGTTTCATTCGCCGTTTACGGCTTAGGGTTTAGGCTGTAAAAAGAAAAAATTTAGAGGCGTAGCTGCTATAGCACGACAAGTTCTGAGGCGTAGCTGCAACTGTAAATTATTACCGTTATCCTAATGTAGTTAACTACTATACATTAAAGTTTCGTTTCACGTTTTTAGTGCGTTTTCAAACTTTGTCATAATAACATAGAAGCTGGTTTTATGTTGCATAGGAATTGGCTGAGACTCCGACAATTGTAGTGAGCGGTCACCATGGAAAGCTTCACATTGAAGGCCTCCGGCTGATTATCGACGAAGGCGGTGGCTACCCCGACAAGCCAGTGGCGGCAATAGTTCTTCCTTCAATGCAAATAGTACGCGACACGGACAATTTCTCTAAATAATTCTCCGGACTTGCTGATAATTTTGCCTTACTGACGCTCATATTTTCTTGTTTCTGTCACATATTGATATATAGAAATACAGTAATATGTGTTAAAAGGTAGCATTTACTCTTCTCTCTCCATGTATACAACTACAAGCAATAAGTAAGGTGTGTTGAATAATAATAAAAAGAGTAATTGGCAGCGACCCCTCAAATTTTTTTACAGTGTGCAATATGCCTTTTGAATTTTATTTTAGTACAATCTGCTCTTTAAACTTTCACTTACAGTGCACTTCTGCCATCGAACTTTTATTTGTGGTGTACTTTGTTATTCAACTTTCACTGAGTTACAGACAGAGTATGTTAGACTTGCTATTTGTGGTGCAACATATTATCGATAATAGACCGAACACTATATTTTGATGTTTTTATAAAAACCGAAAACTTGAAAAGATAAAATTGCTTTCACGGTATATTTCGTATTCAAATCAGTGTATTTCTTTTGATTACGGAGCATGACAAATAAAAATTCAGGGTTAAAACTACATCAAACTAAAATTAGGAGAAGATTGTGCCAATATCTCCTCAACTTTGGAACTGCTTTTGTTTTTATCATTATTCTCCTCGGCTTAATAAGTAGTTAGAGTCCAAGTACTTCAGTCCAAACTATCAGTAACGTAAGGTAAATCTTGAACGTTTAATTGCTTCAAACTGATATTTATATTAAGCCAAAACAAAAAATCATTAATAGATTTTTTTTTGTTTTCCGAAAACCGATTAAACTGTGACTGATTAAAATCGCAAACCAAATTAAAGTGGTTAAAATCGAACAAGATTAAAATATGTTTTTTTGTTTTTATATGAATTGTAAGAATTCTACCTGTGTTATTTATGTGTTTTTGGTTCTCATTACTTCTTTGTATAATAATTATGTGTAGCGAATCTTAAAAATGGTAAATGTTGTAGAAAAATTCGTCAAATATTACATCAATTTGTTCACCTATGAAAGGCATAAATAAATAACAAATACATAAAGTAACAAATATTTATTAATTTTTTGTCCTTTTATTTCATCTTATTTATGTTTTTTACTGTATTTTTTTTTCGTATGTAGCTTATGACTTTGACTTTGAACTATTACCCCTATTATTTGACCTTCCTCGGACCTTCCCAAAAATATAATTTCTACTAAAAACAAATAATTGGTTGATGGCATGGGTGACCCTATTAACGAAAAATTTGGGCCACACCCAAATGTGCACAGTAAAATAATTCTTTTTGTATATTAAAAAAAAAAAAAAAAAACTTACAAAATATTAATATTATATTTGTATTTCATCTCAAGCCAATATTTTTTTTTACCTAAAATCCTTTAATTATTATGTAGGACTTGCTTGATGGAAAAATTACATAAGAACGGAACACGTTAAGTCGGACTATAGACACAAAACTCGTTATTTAGCGTGACAGGTGGGTCCAATCCACTTGACACCTCTAGACTGAGCCTTCAAATCTCCATTATCTTATAATTACTAGTTATTTTACAATTTCAAGTCTCTTGGGATATTACTGAACCCTTAACTTGAGAGTGATTAAAAAGGATCATTAGATTCAAACAAGTTTTTCTAGAAGCTTTTTTAGTGGGATAGCTTGAAAGAATGAGTCTTTCAAAGAAAAATTATTTATTTGAAATTTATAAGCTTTAGTTAGGATGTTGTTATTCATTCTCATACATAATATCGTATAGTTAAACATAAAAATAATCATGTTTATATAATAATTTTCCAGATACTCTATTAATTTTATTCGGATTCATTCATTTAATAATCACTTTTATAATTAAAAAAAAAATCTTACACTTAGTATATATGGTGCGCAACATGTATTTATTAGCAACATTAATGTAGACACTTGAAGTATAGCACGTATTCATTGACTATTATCATTTGTAAGAGAGAAAAATCAAATCGTGTATGCTTTACATTTGTTTTTTTTTCGTAATTTTATCATTAAAAAAATAAACTCTTGACCTGTTGCGCTACATGTATCAATTGCTCCCAATATGCTTCAATTATTATCTTTTATATGCTTATAAAGTTGTATATAAAATAAAGATTCACATTCAGTATCGGAAATTAATTACTAATAAATCAATAATTTTAACTATATTATTTTTGTCTTATTCAAGATTACTATATTAAATTAATATTCTATCAATTAATAATTTTAATAATCTAATTTTATATTATTAATTTCTCAACGTTTAATTTTCACCATATATTTCATTACTTACTTGTATTAAGAGTAGAAATGCACCTTAAACTTTCGTTCAATCCCTAGTCGCTAAAAAATGCCAAAAAAATATTAATTCGGGCGTAACGCATAATTTATTTTGCGGTAGCTTTATTAATTATTTTACAAAAAATATATAATTTTAGGATTGTCATCCAAATTTGTCTTCATGTACTTTATTTTTTAATTAATAAACCCACGAAATATCCAAAAATTACTTAAGATTTATAAGAACTACTCATCATACTTTCAAACAATTCATTTATACTCATTTGTAAAAAAAAAATAAAAAAATTGGACCATATTAAGTAACCCTAATATAATTTTATTTATTTATTTTCGTATATTAATTATTTATTATATATTTTAATTTTTGAAATTAAATTATCCTAAAATTTTGGTTGAAAACTTCTCCTAGTAATTAGGTTTTCATTTAATTTTGTTACTTTGACCTAAAATCTTTATCATTTATTTGAAAAAATTTCTCTTTCTTCGTTATTCACTCGCCCGATTCTCCATTGTTTCTCTCATCCATCGCGTCTCTCGTCCTCCTCCGTCGCGCATCCTTCCTCCGTCGCCCTCCGTCGCGGTCGACCTCCGCCACGCCTCCTTCCTCCGTCGCACATCCTTCCTTTATCGCCCTCCGCCGCGCCTCCTTTCCCGTCGCGCCGTCTTCTCTCCGTCGCCTAAAAGCATGTTCGCCCAAAAGCTTGTTCGTCTAAAAGCTTGCTCGCTCGTGAAAATCCATCTCAGTAAGTCCGAAATTATTTGTTTATGTTCGATTAATTTCACTGCATGCGGATTTAACCCAGTTAATTTGTTTCTTGTCAAAAGCTCGTTGGCCATCGATCGCCGTCTCTCGGTCCTGAAGCTCCGGTCCGACATTCTCCTTTTGTTCGCCGTCTCTCGGTCACCGAATCAAACACGGTAAGATTTTTTATTTTTGTAAATGGTTTACACGATTTTAGATTGGTAATATTTCTTGGAGTGGTAATATTTTTTGTAAATAGTTTTACACGATTTTTGTAAATTAGTAGGACTTCTCGCTATCCCGCTAAAGACTTTTTCGATCACTGTAACTCCCCCGATGCCGTGCCCGGCATCACCACCCCGTGATTCACCATGTTTATGTGCTCTGAATTCAGAGCTCTGACATACTCGACCTCGCCATGACATTATCTCAGTAATTAGAATCTTTTTTTTACACGATTTTGGACTGGTAAATGGTTTTGTAAATGGTTTTACATGATTTTTGTAAATGATTTTACAGTTTTATTCATCAATTTTCGTAATTTAATTTACAATTTCAAAATGCATATACATATACAATTTCTGTTAGTTGATTCTATATCAATTTGTGCTCATTATTTCTTATGAATTTAAGAAATGAAATCAACTAATACTTTGAAGGCATAGACAATTTCTAACGTGCGCTCAAAATCGTCATCTTCGAAAGGTAACAAGTATGTTATATCACGTATTTTATGATTGCTTGACAATCAAAGAGAAATTAATGACATTTTTTGCTCAAATTGTATTTGTAGATGTTTATCATCATCGTGTAATTTGTGGATTAACATATTTAAAGCTTAGTTTGAATTGAAATGTGGGTAATTTTAGTTTGAAATGTGTTGTGTTTTTAATTGCAACTTGTAATTTCAGTTTCATATAATTTTACGGGAATCCAACAAGCCACGAGCCCAAGTGTTAAGGACGTAGACACAAGGTTGCGAAAAACGTACTATACTCGACGGACCACACCTCCAAGCACAAGTAGAGCAAAAATGTTGTTGTGATTTTAGTTCGTTTTTTATCGTAGCTTTACGTTTGAGTGTTGTAAATGTGAAAAATGTTGTCTAAAGTCAAGCTTTAAAGGCATTTTGGTAAAATCTAATCATAATTAAAATTTCAATTTCCGATTGTAATTAATACACAAATAAATAATTGTAAATACATTTCGTAAATATACGTAGGAACATACAGAAAATATATTTACAGTTTTTCGTAAATATATTTACAGTTTCTAGAATTTCGTAAAAATATTTACAGTTCAACATTTTAATAAAATTTCGTAAATATATTTATAGTTTTTTAAATATATGTAAATATACTCACCAACAATTACGTTTCGTGTGAGATCCTTGGATTATTGTGTGTTTATTTCCTTTTAAGCCTTTGATTTATGTACATGGGACGATGAATAAGTAAATATATTTAGGTAAAAATTCATAATCGTAAATATTGAATCGCAAAAATAGCTACGTAAATGGCAGAAAAATTGCAGAGAATTGATTTGAAATTTTGTTTTTGAAATATTGATTAATAGGAGAGAAAAATTCGAAAATAATATTGATTAATAGGGACAAAAAATTCGAAAATTAAATCATTAAAATAGGGAGTATTAATTCGAAAAAAGATTTGTTTAAATATTAAAAAGTGATTTAAAAATTAGAAGGGCATATTAGTCTATGTTTCAATTTGTTGGTGATTATGATTACTATAATTAAAAATTGGCATTTTTTTAAAACTTTTAGTCACAAATGGACATTTGCCTCGTTAAGAACCATTTGCCTCATTTATCCTTTCTTAATTGATTCACAATAGTCTAATATTGAGTATATTAATCTCATTACTAAGAAGAATACTCGCAAGGTCATATTGTCAAAGTTTTTATCTATATATAGAAAATTGTACTTAACCCCTAAAAGGTAGATTCTCAATCTCAACCATTGAGTTTGAGCTAGAGCTGCAACTTGCGATGTCGCGATGCATCGCGACTCGAATCGCCAAAATCGCAAAAATGGCCGTCGCGACTGTGCCAAATTGCGATGCGTCGGATTGATGACGTGGCGAGGTGAGATTGGTCGAGAGAGTTTGGCGTGGATTTTAACCACAAATCGCGACCCATCGCGATTTTGCCAAATCCGTCGCGACCCATCGCGAGTTGCAGCTCTAGTTTGAGCTATGAACCTCAAGGGTTGACTTTTTCAAAGTTTATAAGGCATTGCAGCCAAATATTAAAGTTTAGGGGCAAAATAACCACGTGCAAAAGCTCAGGGGCATACCTCGAATTACTCATATGCCAACACTGAATTTGTTCAGAAAACTTTAATATTAGCTGTACATATCGTGAAATCCGTAGAAATCATAAGGTTCAAATTCAATCATGATGACTGACTTGGTAGTTGGTTGGTACTTAGTAATTCAATTAATGCAAAAAAAAAATATATATAAAAAAAAATGAATGCAAAAATAAAATTGAAAAATCTAGATATTGGGACTAACAGTCAATAGCTCATACCCCATTTGATGAACTTGGTTGATCAATGCCGAGTCTAATGAAAAACAAATGGCCATAAATACCTAATCCTTTGAAAATGGCATTTATTAGTATGGGTTAATGATGGCAAAAATACCCAAAGTTTGGTCAAAGAACCCCTCGTGTACCCAAAGTTTAAAAGTGGTGGCAAAAATACCCAAAGTCACATTTGGGGAGTTGACCACTCCATTCTCGGAACGCCGTTAACTTACCTATTAATTCTGGCCACGTGGACAAATCTGTTTTATTAAGTGTAATCATTAGGGGTTCAATTAGTTGTGTTAAATAGTATTAATTAGGGGTTTAATTCCTTGTTATGTCGTACACGAGGCTGATGTGGGCTCGTTCACGTGGCAAAAATTATTATGTCAGCAACTCACGTTTGTCCACGTGGCCAGAGTTAACGGGTAAGTTAACGGCGTTACGAGAATGGAGTGGTCAACTCCCCAAATGCGACTTTGGGTATTTTTGCCACCACTTTTAAATTTTGGGTACACGAGGGGTTCTTTGACCAAACTTTGGGTATTTTTGCCCTCACTAACCCTATTAGTATCACTATTGATACTGATTTTAACCAAGAACAAATCAAAGGCGGTACATATCATGACCAAATTAAGGACAACATGATACCACCGTCAATTCTCTTAATTCACTTGCGTGTGTACATATCTAGATATAGATTAAAAAAAAAAAAAGATGTTTACGGTATGAGTATCAAGTCTTACGACTAATGTGTTATCGCATTTAAAAAGAAAGTAGCGGTAATAGCTTTTAGATTATAAAATGATATTGATGTCAAATTTCATCCTTGTCGAGTTGACATAATGCTAAAATAAAGATATACGTACTTCTCTTGTTTAATAATAAAAAAAAAAAAAGATTGATTACTAGATATTTTTTAGAGTTTAATTATAAATATGTCTAATCATATAATAAACATTTAAATTGAAGGAATTAAGTACATGTGACAGGGACCATGGCCCCTATATGTTGATTTTGAATTTAATAAATACAATAGTACGTAATAAGGAGAAAAAAAAACAACTAAGACTAATATATAGTAATTGGCTCCCCTATAAATGATTAATACATGTATTTTTAGATGATTTTGCCCCTTTATTCTAAATTCCTAATTCCATCCCTACATAAACATATTGGACATGGGCAATAATTTGTGACTTTTGAGTATTATTTCTGCTAGAAAAAATAATATTGAGAATATATGTATATTAGGAATTACCTCCACGAATTAATATTATTAGACCACAAAAATCTATTATAAATTACTAATTTATCATTTGATAATTTTATAATATTAATTAGAATTGATATCATATAAAATATTATTTAATTAAAACTATTATTGTATCAAAATATAATTTAATAAAATTATAAGATATATATACACAAACGTCTTAAAAGGAAAACAGGTAAAATGAATATTGGTGAATGATCAATTCACAAGTTAAAACATAATCTTAACTTGAGATGGATGTGATCAGTTTAGGTGTGAATGATTAGAAAATGACAAAATAGTAGCATTTAAATACATGCTTTGTCAAAACTAAACTTTTAATCCAATGGTTAAATTATTAATATATTGATAAATCCTATAGAAAATACATTATTAATATAGTGTTACTCTCATTTTTATAATATCTGTATATACATGGTTGTTTGTGGTACAAACGTGGTATATTATAATTTAAAAAACAGTGCTGGCATTACTACAAGCTGGCATTAAGTATGACACGTTAACCTTGTTGATGTACAAATTCGTCATTATTTAATATGACATAAAGTACTAAAGTCGTGAATTAATTAAATCCACAACAAAGATTGAAGGCTTCAAAAGAAATAATTCGATATTCACAAAAGCCCAATTGAAAAGCCCACTAAAGCTCTCAATCAGACAAAGCCCAACGGATACAAAGCCACTCGGCCCAAAAGGCCCAAAGGCCCAATATCTATCCGTCATCAACCCAGAAAGACAAGGGTATAATCGTCATACTCTCTACCCGGCCTCTCATTTCAAATCCAAGCGAAAGACCAGGAGTACGAAGTCAAGTCTTCAACGGGCATAATTCAAACACGACGAAGAGAACGCACTCGTGGGACACGTGTAGCAAGGCAAGCCATTCAACCCGTTCAGCTCGGAAAGACAACCCCACGATTCTTGGAAGTCCAACGGGAAGAATTGAAATCTATAAATATCAAGCTCAAGCCCAGATCAAAGGGGAGATACGCATACACCATCTTGAGAGAATACATCAAAAGTTCCTACTCGGCATTCTTGCTCACTTAGAGAGATTTTGTTGTATTCTTTGTTCCCTTTTTCATTCTTTTCTTTTATTCTAGACGTAATTTGCTGCCTGTAGCCATCCGTCTATGCTATCTGTCGCAATAAACTAACAGAGGACGTAGTCAACTACCGCCTTGGGACGAACCTCTATAAAAAACCACTCGTCTCATTTATATCGCTTATATCTATATACATATATCGAGAGTGAATCGAGAGCTCGCAACGTGAGAGATCGAATTCCACAATATCTTAATCCAACAAATATCATACACTCACAAGTCACACTGACTGTTTGAAGTGGGAAACCACGTCAACAGTTTGGCGCCGTTTGTGGGAAATTGATCTCGCCAACATCCACGAGCTCGAAGCACTTCGCAAACATGAGCAACGACGAAATCGTAGCCGTGACTGAGTCTGAGGTGAACAATCCCAGGCAAAACACGGGAACCGACGAACTACTGTCTCAATTGGAGGCGAGGAACGCCGAGAACCAAGAACTGCGCAGGCAGATCGAACTTCTCGCGGCAAACCAAGCCCAAAATGAACAACACCAGAATAGTAGCCGAGTAGATCCAGCACGGGGCTCTGGGCACCAGAGCCGGGCTAACCTCAGCGCTGTCCATTTTGATTTTTCTGATCTGGACAATCCGCAAGCGTCGAGGCAAAACCAGCCCCCGCCGCCTAACGGCCCCAGGCCCCCAACACCTCCGCCGCCCCCCGAAGTAGGGACACCTCTCTTCACCCCCCTGTCGGGATACTACCCGACTGGGACAGGGAACTTCGCATCGAGCAGTCGCCAACACTCTGGTCGTCCGGGCTATCTGTCCGGACTCGAGCAAAATCGCAACATCACCCAAGCCCTTAATGGGCAGCCTAGCACGTACCCGAGGCATCCAAGTCCGGTGTACGGACGGGCACACCTCCAGGCCGTGCAGCCCGAACCCGCTCCCCAAAGCACGGAACTGGAGGAACTTAAGCGCTCAATGGCTGAGATAAACGAAAAGCTCGTTCGTGTACACTCCCGTGTACACAGCGCCACCACCGCTGCTCCTGAGATAGAACGTCTAGTGGAGGAATCAGAAAGGACCCCCTTCAGACTCGTCATAACTAGCGTAAAACTCAGAGACGGAGGACGAGTGAATCTGCCAAAGTACGATGGGACAACTGACCCCAAAGTACACCTAAGGTCATTTAGGATCGCAATGGGGCGGGCAAACTTGGAAGCACACGAGTTAGACGCTGGACGATGCCAGTACTTTTCGGAGAATCTGGCCGGCCCAGCAATGGAGTGGTTCTCAAAACTGGAACCTCGATCCATCGATAACTTCGGGCAGCTGACCACCATGTTCCTCAAACATTTTTCCATGTTTATGGAAACCGAGACCACAGTGGCAAACCTCTATGCTTTACAGTAGGAGAGAGGAGAGCCTCTCAGATCCTTCATGACCCGGTTCAAGAAAACCATGGTCAAGATAAACGGAATAAGTGACGAAACTGCCATAGCTGCGCTCACAGCCGGGTTATGGTACGACTCAAAATTCAGAACGGATATAGTCGTAAATCGTTACAACTCCATTGAAGACGTAATCCATAGATCGTCCAATTGGATCAGACACGACGAGGAGCTAGAGGCTTTACGAAAAAAGCACGGACTCCAGCCCGTCCATCAACGAAACCCAGGTCTACCCGGTCAACCGATGCAGCCCAGAACCGGAGGCCACAACAATCCCTTCAGAGGACAAAAGAGCTCCTCCCCGACCCAAAGGCATCCGTTCCAAACCCAGAGTCCAAGGGCAAACAACGGACCGAACCCGCGAAATCCGTACGTTTTCAACGTAAATTCAGAAACCACGGATTTCGAAGCACAAGCTGAAGCAGGAGAAGCCCCAGGAGAGATATTAGTCAGCACCAAGGATTTCCCGCCCTATAACCGTGAAGCGTTCCCGCGACACGACCCCAAAGCATGGTGCAATTTCCACAAGGCGTATGGACACCACACAAGAAACTGTATGGTGCTCCGTGCTCGCCTGGCCGAAAAATACATCAATGGAGAATTGGGAGAAATAAACTTCGGCAATGAGCTGAGGAACGGGCAAGCATCCGAACAGAACCCCCCTCAAGACCAACCTCAGAACAGCCAAAAAAGAGCCGAACAGCAAGGGACACCAAGGGAAAATGCCCAGCCGAACAAAAGAGGACGGGTACACATGCTCGAAGAACCAGACGAACCGACATATGAGGAAGCAGAAGACATTGGCGAACAGCTCGATGAGATCCCCGAGCCCATTGGCAGAATCTACACAATAGTAGGAGGGTCCCAGCTGCACGGAAATTCAGTCAATTCCATCAAGGCTCACCAACGAAGGCTCAAAGCCGGACCAGTAATTGTTCCAAGGCGAGAACCGGATTTCGAAATTTCATTCAAAGACAGTGAAGCAGCCACACTGATCGGTCCGTATGATGACGCGCTAGTTGTCACACTCCTAGTTGCCTCATACACGATGGATAGAATACTAATCGACAATGGGAGCTCAGTCGATGTGATCTTCCTGGAACCGTTGCTGAAGTTGGGAGTCGAAGAAACTGAGATCAGCAGGGAAGCCATCCCTTTAACCGGCTTCGATGGAGGGACCATCAATGCAATAGGCACAGTGCGGCTGTCAATCGCAGCAGCAGGGGTAGGAAGGACAAAGAACTTCCTAGTATTAGACTGCCCGTCAGTTTACAACATGATACTAGGAAGACCCTGGTTGCACATGATGAAAGCCGTACCATCAACTTATCATCAACTAATACGCTTCCCGAATAGGGAAGGAAAAATTATTGAAGTCAAGGGAAATCAGAAGCAATCCAGGATCTGCTATATGAGCGCATTCCGGAACATCCAAGCCGCTAAGACCGCAAGAGAAAAATCAACCGCATAGCAATTAATGTCGGTAGAAGGAAAAGAGGAGGACGGCCAGGAGAGGACCGCCGACACGGATGGACCCAACTTGGAAATGACAGTCCAGGTCCAGATCGATCCCGATAATCCGGATCACCGGGTAGGGATAGGGAAAGGACTGGACAATAACGTCAGAAAAGAACTCCTCAAATTCCTCACTAAAAACCGGGATTGTTTTGCTTGGTCCCACAAGGACATGCCCGGAATAGACCCAAGCATCGCAACCCATCGCCTGAATGTAGATCCCAGTTATAAGCCGGTAAAACAAAAAAGACGAAAGCTAGGCCCAGACCGGGCCCAAGCCGTAAACGAAGAAGTCACGAAACTGCTGCAAACCGGATCCATCAGGGAAGTCAAATACCCGGACTGGTTAGCAAATACGGTCGTCGTGAAAAAGAAAAATGGAAAGGCAAGAGTCTGTATTGACTTCACTGACCTAAACAAAGCCTGTCCCAAAGACAGTTTCCCAATGCCCCACATTGACCGCCTAGTCGAAGCAACGTGTGGGCACGAATTACTGTCATTCATGGACGCGTTTTCGGGATACAATCAAATCCTCATGCACCCGGAGGACCAGGAAAAAACGGCTTTCATAACCGACAGGGGTACATACTGTTACAAAGTTATGCCCTTCGGGTTAAAGAATGCCGGAGCCACATATCAAAGATTAGTTAACCGGATGTTTGCCGAACAACTCGGCAAAACCATGGAGGTCTATATTGATGATATGTTGGTAAAATCCTCCCAAGCAACCGATCATGTAGCCCACCTAGAAGAGTGCTTCGCGATACTACGAAAGTATCAAATGAAGCTTAACCCGACAAAATGCACCTTCGGGGTAACTTCGGGAAAATTCCTGGGTTATTTGGTCACTCAGCGAGGAATAGAAGCTAATCCCGACCAGATAAAAGCCCTCCAGGACATGCCCTCCCCGAGGACTGTTAGGGAGACACAAAGGCTGACTGGGAGAATCGCAGCCCTTAATCGGTTCATATCAAGAGCAACAGACAAGTGCCTACCCTTTTACAAACTCTTGAAGGGGAACAAAAAGTTCGAATGGACCGAAGAGTGCGAGGAAGCATTCCAAAAGCTAAAAAGGTACCTCTCCGCGCCACCCATACTTACCAAACCGATCCTAGGAGAGCCATTATTCTTATACTTGGCTGTCTCACCATCGGCAGTGAGTGGGGTAATAGTGAGAGAGGACCGTGGTGAGCAAAGGCCAATATTCTACATCAGCAAATCTCTAGAAGATGCTGAAACCAGATACCCAGCTAT
The DNA here is from genome assembly GCA_954871525.1 of Parietaria judaica. Lineage (NCBI taxonomy): Eukaryota > Viridiplantae > Streptophyta > Magnoliopsida > Rosales > Urticaceae > Parietaria > Parietaria judaica. Next base: position 15,893,034 of record OX940864.1, read on the forward strand.
CGAAAAACTCGCATTGGCAATGATAACCGCAGCGAGAAAACTCCGGCCTTACTTCCAATCCCACACCATCATGGTCATGACCACCCAGCATTTGAGGATCATCCTCCACAGCCCGAACCAATCGGGAAGACTCATAAAATGGGCAGTCGAGCTAAGCGAGTTCGATATAGAATACAAAATCCGTACCTGTGCGAAATCACAAGTACTGGCTGATTTTCTGATCGAATTACCGGCCGATGGTTCGAAAGAGGGTCACGAAGATGGAGAATGGAGACTCGAAGTCGATGGAGCCTCAAACCAAGGTGGATCCGGGATCGGGATTCGTTTGATATCCCCTACGGGAGAAGTGTTGGAACAATCTTTCAGATTGAAATTCCACGCGACAAACAACGAGACCGAATATGAGGCCCTCATCGCTGGCCTCAAACTAGCAAAAGCCGTAGGAGCCCGAAGGATAAGGGCCCATTCCGACTCCAAGCTAGTTACCAGTCAAATCAGTGGCGAATACGCCACCCGTGACGATAGAATGGAGAAATACCTTTCGGTAGTAAAAGGTTTAATTCAACAATTCGATCACGTCGAGATAATCCAGATACCGAGAAGCGAGAACGCATCAGCAGATGCATTGGCTGGTTTAGCTTCAACTTCGAATCCCGAAGTAAAGAGGATAATTCCAGTCGAAACAATAAATGAACCTAGCGTGACACGCGAAGTTTACAACATCCAAATGGAAGAAGACGATTGGAGAACCCCGATCGTCAACTATATCTTAACTGGAGCGAAACCCCAAGACAAGCAGAAGGCTAGGAAACTGAGAATCCAAAGCGCCAGATTCTGCATTACCGGGGGAAATTGTACAAACCCAGCTACACCGGACCCTACCTAAGGTGCCTAGGGAAGACCGAAGCTCAAATTGTACTCCACGAAATCCATGACGGAGAATGCGGCAACCACTCCGGAGGAAGATCTTTGGCAAACAAAGCGAAAAGGCAAGGCTTCTTCTGGGCCACCATGCTGGCAGACAGCGAAGCATATGCCAGAAGATGCGATAAGTGCCAAAGACACTCCCCGTCCATACACCGGCCAGCAGAAGAACTCTCCTCAGTCTCAGTCCCATACCCGTTCATGAAATGGTCTATGGACATAGTCGGGCCTTTTCCCTTAGCCCCGGCTGGGAAAAGATTCCTACTCGTCGTAACAGACTACTTCTCCAAATGGGTGGAAGCCGAAGCATACGCTAACATCAGGGACGTCGATGTAGAAAATTTCCTCTGGAAAAACATCATTTGCCGTTTCGGCCTCCCAAAAGAGATAATAGCTGATAATGGACCCCAGTTCATTTCCACGAGATTTCAAAACTTCTGTATCAACTGGAAAATGTCCTTGAACACATCCACTCCGAGGTACCCCCAGGGCAATGGCCAAGCCGAGGTAGCCAATCGGATCATAGTGGATGGAATCAAGAGACGCCTAGACACCAAAAAAGGACGATGGGCTGACGAGCTCATTGGAGTCCTTTGGTCCTACAGAACTACCCCGCGTAGGGCCACCGGGGAAACTCCATTTTCAATGGTATACGGCACCAAAGCCGTAATACCAGCAGAGATAGAGACACCCAGCCTTCGAAGGGAACACGCACCCTTGAACGCAGAACTCAACGACGAAATGAGGGAAGATCAGCTCGACCACATCGACGAAAGACGAGAACAGGCTTTGATAAGAATTACCAACTATCAAAACTCGATAGCAAGGTATTACAATTCAAAGGTCAAACGTCGGAAATTTATAGTGGGAGAGCTGGTCCTCAGAAAAGTTTTCCAGAACACCACCGAGTTGAATGCGGGTAAGCTCGGGGCCAACTGGGAAGGACCTTACATCGTCACTGAAGTAGTAAAACCTGGAGTATACCGGCTAGCCACTCCGGAAGGAACAAGAGTCCTCCGGAGCTGGAATGCCATGCACCTGAGGAAATACTACGCCTAACCCGACCTACCCGGTCTCCCATGAACTACGTAATGACTTGATCCCCAAATATGGGGTACGTAGGCAGCCCGTCTTACCAACGGGCACAGTCTCAATCCAAATCCAAACCAAATCGGTCCGACCTTCATTAAGTGTAAACTCTGAAGATTCGCATTATCAAGGTAAAAATATCTAAACACTTTTCTAAGGCAACAAGCCTACCGGGTAACAGACCCACTCTCTAAAGGCCAACGAGCCTAACCGGGTAACAAACCTACTTTTCTAAGGCAACAAGCCTACCGGGTAACAGACCCACTCTCTAAAGGCCAACGAGCCTAATCGGGTAACAAACCCATCAACTTAGGCAACAAGCCTCGCCGGGCAACAAGCCCACTCCATTAAAATTATTTATACTAATCTTCGCAAATAGACTAAAAGTCTACGAGCATATTCGTTACAGAAACGAAACTTACGGACTACCACGAAGACGAGTAGAGATGATCGACGAACAGACAGAGAGGAGAATAAGAAGAATAATGAATTCACCTCAATCACAAGGTAAACTACCTTCTTTCATACTTAAGAAACTTTTATAATCTCTTTTATAATTTCGTATAAGTCTATCAATCTATATGCTGCTCCTAGCCAATCTTAGCCGTTATCAAGGAAGATCGTAAAGGAAATTAACTTAGAAGAAAGCTAGCATTAGAAACAAAGGAATCATTCAAAGAAAGAAAAATAGCAAAGGCCCTAACCACGGGCATATCCAAACCATACAAAAAAGGGTTCAAGCCGCCGTAGACTTGCCCATAGAAATTGTTCTGGCCTTAGGCCTTATTTAGCTAAAAAAAATAAAAAAAAAATGGGGGACCGCTCTATGCGTCAGCCCCGAGTACATCTGCGATATCCTCCTCGTCATTTTTCTCCTCTCCGGTCATATCTTCTTGCAAGGCGGGCTCTCCGGTCACGACCTCTTCGGCTGCGGGTTCTTCAGGGGCAGGCTCTTCAGTGACGGGCTCCTTAGCGACTTGCTGCTCAGACCGGGCACTTTGATCTGCAAAGGGGAGCTCGGTCAAATCTGCATCAGGAGACATGGCCGGAGACCCTATCATCGGTACCGGTGTCCCCTCCAAGATAGCCTTGTAGCGGACAACGTTGCCTTCTAGGACCTCCTTCTCAGCCTCAAAGTCAGTAACCTTGCCATCAATCACATCCTGGACCAACTCGAGGCAACCTTCGGCTTGGTCCAAACAGCAATTATCGGCAGCCGTACCTTTGTACCAGTCAATCATCGCGTCCCTCTCTTTCACCCTTCGGCGATAACGGGAACGGATAGCGTTTTTCTCGACCTCACGGTCAAGCGACTGCTGCCGGGCCTCCGCCAGCTCAGAGATGAGGCGCTGCACGTCCTCCTTTAAAACCGCCGCCTCCTCCTCCTTCTTCTTGGCCACTTCCTCTGTCCGTCCTCTTGCCGCATCGGAAGTTAGCACCTCCCTGACGGCCGCATCTCTCGCCTTATCGGCCTCCTCCACCAACCCGGAAGCATTTTTTAGCTTCTCTCTGAGATCCTCGACCGTGTTCACGAGGCCCTTAATCCTAGATTCGGAAGAAGTTATCTTCCGACCCATCGTCAGTAGCTGATCGGCCTTCGCCCGGATAGCCACCACGGCATCCGCCAGTTCCCTCTCTTTCAACGCGAGCTGCTCGGCAGCTTGCGCCCCCTCCTTCGCCTCCTCTAACTGGTCCTCGTAATCGAGAACCATGTCGTTTATGGTCGCCGTGAGCTACACGTCAAAAATAAAAAGTATAAAGTTAGAAAAGTTTTGACAATCAGCAAAACTTGGGCAAATAAAAGATTAACGGAGACTTACGTGAACAGTCATAGCCGACACAGCCTTGTAGATAGGCTTCTCAGCAATAGATCTCGGAACTCTGCCAACCCCGCCATTCGTAATTTGCCGGAGGAGCCCGGCCGCGACCTTAGGCGCCTTGTGGAGACCCTTGTCCCCGTACCAAGTGCACCCGACCTTGCGAGTAACCTCTTTCTCCTTAGCCTTACCCCCGATCACGAGGGGAGCCGATCTCATTTTCTCCCCAGTCTTGCCCTGGGAGACCTCTCTAGGGCGCTCAGCTTCGTGAGCAACCTCTTTCCCTTTGGCCTTCTCGGGGACCCTGACCACTTCTTTCGGGGCCGAGTTACCCCTCGCCTTCTTACGGGCTTCAGAATCTCCCCCCTCTCGCGGCCGCTTCACCACGGCATCCGAATCCGCCCTAGGACGGGCTGCATCCTGAGAAGGACGAGTCGAATCCTTGGAAGGATGGATAGGAGCAGGAGGGGGAACATCCCTCTTTTCAGAATTCTTCGCCACAGGCGTGGCGTCCGGAGTATTATCGTCGTCATCAGAAAGCACTACTACGGACTGATCCCCTGCCGTCTGCACGGCAATATCAGCAGGAGCCTCCTCAGCAGGAGCCTCCTCAACCTTCTTCTCCGACTCTTGACGGATAGCTCCATGAGCAGTAACGGTCGTGCCGGCATGGGCCTCAACTCGTGGAGCCGGGCTAGACGTACCCGCCTGCTCCTCCAACTTCCTCCTCGCCCGAAGGCTCAAACCCTTAGGACGAGCAGCTTCCATTTCCTCTGCACATCCAAAAACCACACTTAGGCAGAAATCAACAATATTTAACGGAATGCTTAGAAAAATAGACCTTACCCGGAAGATCGGGAGCGTTGTTATCGTACGCGATGAATTTCTCCTCTTCTTCCTCGGGCCACAATCCGACGGACTCAAGCCTCTCCCAAGTAAATGACGACCACAGCTCGGGACCAAAAGGGAACAATTTCTTCTTCAAAGCCCTCCACTTGTCAGTGATAGGAAGAGACTTAGGCTTCTTAGAATTTTCAGCTGCATAGAAAAAGAAAAAAGAGTATTAGCAAACTTGTCAAAAAATCCGAACAGAAAATCTCGCCAACCCAACCCGGAATCTCACCTATCTCATGCACCCATACGTTCCTGTAGCCCGGCCAAGATCCAAGTGTCTCCTGACTGGCTAGGAAAAAGAAATACTTGTGGGTCCAAGCACTTTCTTTCTTGGGAAGACCAGCAATGATCTCCCCTTCTTTAACGGATAGAAAAAACCTACCCTTAGCCTGACCATTAGTCTTGACGACCAAGCCCGTCAACAAATCTTCGAGTGTAAGTGTATGCAAACACTCGTGAGCCCGGACAAGCAAGGCCGTCAGGATCCTAAACGAATTAGGACTAAATTGCCCTATAGAAACCCCTAAGTAAGAAAAATATTTTAGGATAAGCTCGGAAATAGGAAATCTAAGCCCCCCGGATTCAAAGAACCTTTCATATACACAAATCCACCCGTCTATATTTTGCTCGTCAACATGTTCATCTGAACCCAGCAATCTGAGCGAGATAGACTGCGGGATATTATATTTTACCCGGATCCTGGTAAGATCCTTAGGCTTTAGAACAGACTTAGGAGAGTCTGTAGCCAGAAACTCCGTTTGCCATTTATCAGTTGCATTTTTAGGACCCATTTCCTGTCTAGAGAATCCTAGAAAAAACCGAAAGATCTAAACCAGTACAAAAATCCAGGAAACTACCCAGAAACCAACAAAGAGAACAGAAAAGCAAATCCCAGAAAAACCTCCTAGCAGACCCTCAGAAAACAAAAGATAATAGTTAGAAAGAAAACTAAAACCTAAACTTCCTAGGAGTTCGATGAAGAAGACGAAGAAATGGACCTCGGAGCACCTTCGATGGCGGTTTGCAAAGTTTATATCTCTAAAAACTCAAAGCTTTTCTCTCTCTAAAATTCGAAAATGATATTCGAATGCGAAACACGATATATATGGAGGAGAGAGAAAGAAGTTACCTTTGACAAGACGCGTGACGGGCAGAAGCTGAAGAGACGTGCCCATTAAATGCGAAACACTTGAGTATTTATACTCGAAAACCGTCGCTGATCCTACGGTTAGGTTTTCCTCGAAAATCGCAACAAATCTCATCCTACGGTTGAGATCAGCGAGCTATCCGGCGACACGTCAGCATGACAGTTGTATCAGGAGAATGTGAAGGGTTTATTTTCTTCGAACTCCGCAAATAGGGACACGTGTCATAACTGTTCCCGCCCAAAATTCGAAGCGACAGTTACAGCTTCAAGGTCCTACTCGTCCATCGTATCTCGAAATTATCCAAAAATCCTGCCCGGAATATGCAGATTTGTGGCAAAAGTCACAGATTTAATTAATTCTATACGGTACGAATTTTACATGATTTCATCGAATATATACTATAAAATTTACTTCGTATTTTTTATAGTAGGGGGCTGACTGTTGATGTACAAATTCGTCATTATTTAATATGACATAAAGTACTAAAGTCGTGAATTAATTAAATCCACAAACAAAGATTGAAGGCTTCAAAAGAAATAATTCGATATTCACAAAAGCCCAATTGAGAAGCCCACTAAAGCTCTCAATCAGACAAAGCCCAACGAATACAAAGCCACTCGGCCCAAAAGGCCCAAAGGCCCAATATCTATCCGTCATCAACCCAGAAAGACAAGGGTATAATCGTCATACTCTCTACCCGGCCTCTCATTTCAAATCCAAGCGAAAGACCAGGAGTACGAAGTCAAGTCTTCAACGGGCATAATTCAAACACGACGAAGAGAACGCAGTCGTGGGACACGTGTAGCAAGGCAAGCCATTCAACCCGTTCAGCTCGGAAAGACAACCCCACGATTCTTGGAAGTCCAACGGGAAGAATTGAAATCTATAAATATCAAGCTCAAGCCCAGATCAAAGGGGAGATACGCATACACCATCTTGAGAGAATACATCGAAAGTTCCTACTCGGCATTCTTGCTCACTTAGAGAGATTTTGTTGTATTCTTTGTTCCCTTTTTCATTCTTTTCTTTTATTCTAGACGTAATTTGCTGCCTGTAGCCATCCGTCTATGCTATATGTCGCAATAAACTAACAGAGGACGTAGTCAACTACCGCCTTGGGACGAACCTCTATAAAAAACCACTCGTCTCATTTATATCGCTTATATCTATATACATATATCGAGAGTGAATCGAGAGCTCGCAACGTGAGAGATCGAATTCCACAATATCTTAATCCAACAAATATCATACACTCACAAGTCACACTGACTGTTTGAAGTGGGAAACCACGTCAACAAACCTCTCCTTAAAAAGCTGCTCTGACTTAATCATACTAAATCCAACATTTAATCAATAACTAATCATGATTATTAATTAATTAATTAATAAGATATTTGAGTATAAATACTCAATGAATCTTTCATCAAATGTTTTGACATATTCAATCAATCTCTTTTTCTAGCGGCAATGGTACCCAAAGGCCACAAATTACAATATTGAGGTCCAATTTTGTCAATGTCTCATTAAGATCTTTTGTACGAGGGACATGTGTACGTTTACAATTAAATTGCAAAAAATTCAATCATCCAACATTTTTATTACATTTTAGACTTTCATGTATCTCTACTTGACATAACATTAACTCGACATTGACAAAATTAGACCTCGATCGATATTGTTTTGTGACTTTTAGTACTATTGCCGCTAAAAAAATAGATTGATAATATACGGAAACACTGACTTGGTAAAAGAATGATATTTATGCCGCAATATCATTTATGTAATCATAAACATAGAAATACATCATAGCTCCTACATGAATATACATGATCTCGTCTTGATCGTACCTTGAGTTAGTTAAAATCCCATAAAAATTGTGATACCAATAATTACTTTTGTACTTATATATCAAATATATTATACTTCCTAAAAAATGAATATCAGTAAATATTATTTATATTAAATTCCACGATTAAAATAATACTAAGAAGAATAATTTTATAGCCGGCAAACAATATGGAACAACTATATGTGACATCCATAAACATTTATATGTAGTTGTGGAGACAACAAGATGACAGGCAGTTAGGCAAACATATGTAAATATAAATACACATATATATATATATAAACACGCACACATATAGTAGTTACTATCTTTATATACATATATTTATATATATATATATTAATAAATATATCCAACGTAGGGTTGATTTTCAGAGCTTACAGTCGAGACTGTTACAAAACTGTAACTTATTAACGACCATGTTATAGTCAATATATATATATACTGTTGTTGTTGGGTTGTGACAACGACAATATAAGACGCATATATACGTGTATATAAACACTCCCACACAAACTTGGACAAGAGTTGATCACGTGGGCGTAGAGGCGCTAGTGGCGTCTTGTAGGCGCACTTGAGGCACTTGAGCACGTCGCATCGGGGCGAGCGGCTTAGGCTCGGGTCCTCGAGCTCTCTCGCGGCAATTCTCGCCTAGCGGTAGCTAGTTTACTTGGCTAGCGGTAACGACTTTCGCATAGCGGTAGAGGTAACGGCTACAGGGCGGTTTTCGTCGGTTAATGTCCTTTCAAAAAAGGGTCGCTACCTTTGGAAATGACAGTTACTTTTGCCTATAAAACACTCTCAATATTTCGAGTTTCAAATACAACATATACGATATACAGAATACCAAAATCTCTCAACAATTTCCAGAAACTGTTCTTGCCTATTTCGTGCTTCACAACGTCTTGTGCAGTACGATTTAAGGCTTGTCGTATCCTGCGGTATTCTTGCGTTGTAGACCTCTAGACGTTTTCTGAGGTGCTCGAAATACTATAAGGAAAGCGTGTTTCATGCGTGATTCAAGCCCGGACGTCTTCGATCTCCAATAATTATCCAACAGTTTACACATATGATTATCGTATCAATATTTAAATAAGCTTAGAAGTCGGATTTACAGAGATTTTGTTGCAAGTCAAGCCTAAGTTAGAGTTTAGGCTCCTTTACCCCCAAATATATATATATATATATATATATTCTCAGCCTACGTTGCAGCATTAAGAATATATATATATATTCTCAGCCTACGTTGCAGCATTAAGAATTGTAATTATTTATGCTAATTTACGATAGTATTAAACATTTTATAGCAAAAATAGGATTAGTAACTAGTAATGTCTATATTAATGATCTCGTTAATATATTATCATCATTAGCCCAATGGAATTCTTAAAGTCGAACAAGAATGGAAGCACAATAAGACTAACAAGCTCATTTGGACTACAAGCCCATTTTGACTAGGAAAGCCCACTAAGTTTCTTAGTAAAGCGAAGAATATCTAGAAGTAAGTAGAAATTTAGATATTTAGAGAACGTCCTAAAAAAAGTTAAATATCTAGATAATTTAGGAATACTCTAGAAGTGGATAAATGTGTGGTCTATATTGTCTAGCCTCATCTATAAATACCCTACTACCCTCATCAAGTTTTGCATCTAAAAATTTCGAAATATAGTAGTCTCTAAAGAGTGTCCACAAAAAAGTGTCTTGTAGTGTGAGTGTCCAACCACTAGGTGTTGTGAATTCTTCTTGAGTGGTCTTAATAAAAGTGTTAGTGTTTCTCACAAAAGAGTTGCGTATCACGTAATATTGGTTAGAGGTCCTAATTATCCGCACCGCACGCCACACTGCATAGATATAAATAATAATATAATGTTATATAGTGATGGTATATGTGACGAAATATTTTGCTAATAAATCTCCAATAAAAGATAGAATAAAAGGTTAAATAAAGATAATTTATCTCACATTTTTTTTTTGCAAATTGATTGCCAATAAGAGATATAATATAATGTTTAATAGTGATAGTTTATGTGACAAAATATATTCTGCTAATTGATCGCCAATAAAAACTTAAAAAAAAAAAAAAAATACAGTAGACAGCGACATTAAAATGCAAATTAATGAACAAAGACAACCTAGCGCACGTTAGAAAATCCATAGGAATATTTGTAGGAAGAAAAATCTGTGCATATGATCCACGATTATTTTAAATTAGAATTAATCAGTTGAATTTTGTTACTTAATTCTCACGACTCATTATTTAGATTAATCATTATTATTTTAATTAAACGTGTTATCAATCGAATTTTTCTATCGGGAATAAGTATGTAATATGATATTATAATATTTACTTCATAAGAATGATTAAAAACACTTCTTCTTCTTCTGTTTTTTAATGAGAAGAAATTATTATTTTAAGTGAACAAAGATATCGTATAAGATACTATCTACGAGTTGATGAAGACTAATTCGAATCTCAGCTATAACGGCCTCTCCAAGGGATCAGAGTCATTAGCTCGTCGCCAGACTCAGCTCGTTGTCAATAGCTCGCCATCAACACCTTTGTATTTAATTATCAATTTTATTTTTTTTGGAATTGAGTAATAAAAATGAATGAAAAAAAAAAAGTAATAAAAATCAATGTGTTTAAATAGGATAACGGACGGTAGGAATGCCCGAATCGGTATTTAATTCCATTGGGCGTTACGTGTCCGACCCAACTACAATAAATGATGACGGGCCCTCGGGCCCGTGAAATAATTATGAGTTGTTAATTAATTGTCAGAATTAATTAATAATGACTTAGTGGGCTTAGGCCCACTTATCGGGCCCAAAAACTCATTAGGTCATTAACTCATGTGGGCTATTTATAGCCCCTTTTAGCTCATAATTCGATAATAATCATTCACAGAAGAGAGAAAACGACCAGCCCCTCCAACAAAGCCTAGGCACATGTTTTCTCCTCCCGCTGCTTCTGTTCGGTTCTTCGTCCAATCGCCGTGAAGGACCTAGCAGTCTGAATCCGCGATTTCCGGTCACACTGACGTTCCCACAGCGAGGGTGGACAATCTAGAGGCTCGACACTTGTGGAGCTACGATCCCTAATCCGGAGGTTCATGAACAGTGCAGAAATCGGCCAGAATGGATACAGTTGGCAAAAGTACCAGAAGTTTGGTAAAGTGTCCAAACTGAATACTTTGATTTCGATATTAATCTAGATCATTAGTTTCGATGAAATCCCGTGATTTCCGCATCGGGATTGAGATAAATCTCATCGAAAAACCCAACACGAACATCCTTTATAACAACATTCATTCTCACTCCTTGAAAAAGGATAACTTCTCGCGACTTTAATGGAGCATGAGGCCCTTTGACTTGACGATATTAAAGGCGGGAATCTAAGGCGGCAAGCTATATATGGAAGGCAAGGCAGCAACAAACAGTATCCGAAAATGTATCTTGCTAGCTTGCTTATAGTCTCGTATGTTTTGAATCTTCTTGTATTACAGCACTCAAGAATTAATAAACGCAAAAGGACATGGCCGATAGTGAACTAGGGGTGAACCTCTTTAGAGAAAATATTTGTGTCGTTTACATACCGCACTTACTTATTGCTTTCTGGCAAATACGTCAAGCTAAGTAATTCCAACGAGAGTCAACGATCCATTTTACGCTCAACTCTAAAAGATGATTTTTACGTGTCATTCTGTGACTGACGATCGTGGTGAAATTTACCCTCAAGAGCGTACGTACTAGCTAGTTCAATCAGCTCCACTTGAACTATTCTTCTTTGATATGATAGTGCCAATAAAAAAAATTGCAAAAAATGATGCATGCGATCCATTATTTTTTGGTCATTATCAAGAGGTTTGATTATTCTAATATCTAACTGCAATGTTTTTTTTTTTTTTTAAGGAAAGTGAGTTTCATTAGATTGGGGCCTTAAATCCCTTTGAACATACACATCGAGCCACTCCGGACAAGTACAAGACCAAAAGTTTGAAGTCCCCTCGGGGATACAAGATTTGGCTAGCGAGTTTGCAACTTCGTTGCATAGCCTAGGAATCCACCGAATTTTCCCGCCGGCGCCACCTTCTTTAGCAAACCTTCAATGCTCCGAATAATTGGTCCTTGCAAGCTATTGAGAACTTTCCCATTTACTAGGTGAATAGCCCGAATGCAATCGGATTCCACCACCGAGATAAGCCAACCCCGGTCATAGGCGAATTGTAGCCCATGGAGAATGGCCGTACATTCCGCCGTCAAGGCCGAGTCCACCACGCCTAGCCGCGCGGCCGTTACCCCAAGGACTAAGCCCCGAGTGTTCCTCACGACTCCGCCTACCACCGCGACCCCATGCTCCTCCGTCCAAGCCGCATCCACATTGAGCGTTAGCCCCCCATTTTCCGCCCCCGTCCAAGAGAGTTGTCGAGCCGACTTATCGCCATTCACCCGCGGATCCGTGGTTCTCGTGGCCTCCTTGAAGCTTGCGAACCATCCCGCCGTCTCTTCGATCCACATTTCCGGTCTTTTTGAGTAATTCTCAAAGAGTTTGAGGTTTCGGTCCTTCCAAGACGCCCACACTAACCCGCAAAAGAGTTCCAAATTCGCTACGGAGAGAGTATCCAAAGCCCGGAAGCATATATGAAACAAACCCATCTAGTATCTATATAAAGAGCTGGACAAACCCATCTAGTATCTATATAAAGAGCTGGACAAAGCGTAGAACATCATTACACAAATCCTTTTGTATTCTCTTCCAAATCCAGCTCCGAAAACATAATGGAAGAAGTAAACTCCCATTTTTACCTCAAGCTCTTGCTAACCTCTTTCGTATTGATCATTTTGGTGCCACTGAAATTAGCAGCTGTGAAGAGGTCCAAAAAAAGCAAGCTGAATCTACCTCCGGGGCCGTGGAAACTACCGGTGATCGGTAACCTTCATCAGCTAGTTGATTCTCTACCCCATCATCGCCTGCGAGATTTGGCTGGAACATACGGCGACTTGATGCATCTGCAGCTCGGAGAACTCTCCTATGTTGTTGTTTCTTCGGCAGAAATTGCAAGCCAGATGTTGAGAGCCCACGACGCCAAATTCTCGCAGAGGCCATTTCTCGTCTCTGCGGGCTTTAGCAACTCAGAAAGCGTGTTCTTCGCTCCTTACGGGGATTACTGGAGACAGCTTCGGAAGATCTGCGTGCAAGAGTTGTTGAGTCCTGCGCGTGTTCGGTCCTTCCGATCATTGAGAGAAGAAGAGGTCTCTTCTCTGGTCAAGCTTTTGCGCTCGGCCTCGGGTTCGCCGGTCAATCTCAGCGAGATGATATTTGCGATGACGCATGCCATCACGGCGAGGGTGGCTTTTGGCAAGAAGTGCAAAGCGCAAGACACTTTTGTCACGTTACTCAATAATGTCTTGAAGATTACCGGATTGTTCGGTGTTGCTGAGTTATTCCCTTCCCGAAAGTGGCTTCTGTGGATCCCCGGGTTCGGGCCAAAAGTCGAGAAACATTATAAGGTAATTGATGGAGTACTTGGAGAAATCATCGAAAACTGTCAAGCTGACAGGGGTGAAAAATCAATAACCAAAGGAAATAGTTTGTTGACTGTTCTCCTAGAAATTCAAGAGAAAGGTGACCTCTCAGTTCCAATAGAAGATCAAAACATCAAAGCTGTAATCCTGGTAAGAAATAATTTTACACACAAAACTTTATACATTTTATGACAATTCAGGGTTTGATTTCATTGAATTTGCAAATGAACAATCTTTTTGCTGACTACATTTACTTGTTCGGGTATTTTAAAATGATAAATTACTTCATTTTAAAATCTTTTAAATAAATTTATTTAAAATTAATTATATATTCATCAATTGAACAACATAATTAATAATATATAAAAACAAAAAAATTCGTATATAATAATGGGTATTAAAACACTTAATAACATATATAATACATTAAATGTAATGTTTTGTTCCATAAATAATAGTATCTAACTGGGTTCCATCGTGTTGTCGTACGTGTTCGTGCCGTGTTCACCCATTATTTATTCATGTGACGTTGAACAAAAATCTATTTATGATTAACTCAAACCTATTTTCAACGTATCGTAACCATGTCGTATTTCGTGCTCGGCTCCAATAAATTGCCACCCCTAAATTACATGTTAATCGTTCATCTCTTTGTCATTATTGCCGAGATAATTAAATAAAAATTGGATCAAATAGAAAATATTAGCAGCCATATATTAAACATATTCGAGTGTAAATACTTTAAACAGAGATTTCGAGCGGTAAAAAAATGAAAAATAAAAAATCTATGGTAATTAAATTTTTGTGAAATTTTTAAGTTTGGACCACGTGCGTCCATCCATATATAGCTGACAAATTGCTTTAATTTTTGTTTATAAGGATATGCTCACCCGAGGAAGCGAACCTTCGTCGACAACTATAGAGTGGGCGATGTTTGAGTTGATGAGAAACCCTAGAGTGATGGAAAAGGCTCAAGCTGAGGTGAGACGAGTGTTTAGCGGAGAGCGAAAGATTGATGAAGAACACCTCCATGAACTGAACTACTTGGAGTACGTCATCAAAGAGACGCTCAGACGGCACCCTCCAGCGGTCCTTGTCCCGAGAGAAACCATAGAAAGTTGCGTGATAAGAGGGTACGACATTCCTGTAGAGACTAGTATTGTAATCAACGCTTGGGCGATTGGGAGAGACTCAAGATATTGGACTGATCCCGAAAAGTTTCATCCCGAAAGATTCATCAACAGTGAAGTTGACTGTAAAGGGACTGACTTTGAGTTCATCCCGTTTGGTGCCGGAAGAAGGATGTGTCCCGGAATGTCGTTTGCCATGTCTACTATTAAGCTTCCTCTTGCCCATTTGTTGTTCTTCTTTGATTGGAAACTTCCCGATGGGATTCGTTCCCATAATAGTTCGGACGAGAGTTTCGGTTTGACCGTTCGTCTTAAAGATGAACTTTACTTGATTCCGGTCCCTTGCAGCACTGCTTCTATGGGCTTGTAGATGATATAATTGGTCGTTTCTCTTGCTCTAGTACTTGTGATTGTTCATCGTTCTTTTGTTGTTTTTCCGTTTCTGTTTTTGTCTTGTACATGTGATTGTTTATGTTTTTTTTTATAATTATATATTTTCTTAACATGTGTCGTTACATAAGTCACCAAAGAAAATAGATTTGGGACGAGGTCACATAACAAGTGACCTAGTAAATTCTTTGTAATGCATGTTGGTCTGATAAATTATTTCACATAACAAGGGACTATTGGCACTTCCAAAGGAAGAAAAAAAAACTGTGTAGCTAAAATGTGTCGTTTGGATGAAAGATCAGTTTGTTAGTGTTAGCTTTTCCGATTATTATTTTCACGTCATTTTTAATTATTGAACTTTTTTTCATGTCGAGTATATTCAATTATTAATACACTATATATAATTTTTTTCACGTAATTATATTTATATCTTATTAAAGTTTAAGAAAATCAAATTGTTTCAAGAAACAAAATTTAAATCATGTACTGAATAGATTTTTTCATTTTTAAAATTAAAGCTAAATTTAAAAGTTGTATCAAACGATTATTTGAAAACAGATGCAAAAATTTATTACATTTAAAACAAAACAAAAACTGTTTAAGTTAACTACACTCTTAATTATACCGATGAATTTTTTGTAAAATTCACCGATAAGTTTTTACATAAATTCAATACTGAAACTATATAAATATATATTACAAATGTCATTTTACATAATATATATATATATAAAGTACAACTGTAATTTGTATAAAAATAAAGGTATAATTATAGTTTTGATAGAAATAAAGAGTTATCGTTTTGATTTAAAAAATTAAAATTAAAACTCGAAAGAAACGTTAAGTCTTGTGGAATACGGCGAAAACTCAAGAAACGACAACAAAAAATAACAACACAGAAAATTACCATTGAAAAATAAATAATAATAGAGAGTTGAATCGTAGACCGTACACCGAGGATCACGAAGATGTCATCGTCGGAGCGCGTGGTGATCTGCGTCGGCGACATCCACGGCTACCACTCCAAGCTCCTCAGCCTCTGGTCCAACCTCCGCTCCGCCGTCGGCGCCGAGCCCTTCGAGACCGCCCTCGTCATCTTCCTCGGCGACTACTGCGACCGCGGGCCCCACACGCGCGCCGTGCTCGACTTCCTCACCTCGCTGCCCGCGCGCCACCCGCGCCAGCGCCGCGCCTTCCTCTCCGGCAACCACGACTTCGCCTTCGCGGCGTTCCTCGGCGTCGCGCCCGCGCCGGCCGCGGGCGGCGCGGCGGCGTGGCGCGCCGCGTGGGGCGAGTTCGCGGGCAGCGAGGAGAGGGAGGGGTGGTTCCGCGGCGAGGGGCACGAGGGGATGCACCTGCAGGGCCGGAGGTGGGCCGGGAAGATCAAGGCCGTGCGCAATGTCGCCAAGGGGACCGACTATCAGGGCTCCATCTACGATGCCGGTCCCACCTTCGAGTCCTACGGCGTTGACCACGGCTCTGCGGGTGAGTTGACTTTCGTGGGTTTGCTCTTGTTTTGTGTTTAATACAATGGATAACCCATCGATAAGTTTCGATAACGGTAACGATATATGTTATAAGTTTTTCATCGATAACCGATTATTCCGTCGATAACGGCAACCGATTTATCGGCAGAAACGATAAACCAAACTTATAACTTATAAGATTCTTGTTCTTGTTATGTTATGTCATGTCAATAAGGCCGGGATACTTATGAGTATAATTGAAGGTAAGAAATGAAAAATATATAATAAAAAAATTAAAGGTGTAAGTTGAAAAGAAAAAAAGGTCAAATTTGAAACTTTTCTTAGAAGTATGGGAGGATTACAGTTCATTCATTGAGTATTTGAACTAGTATTATTGAGATATAGTGCTCGAGCCATACGACGTACAAAAATAAGAACGCTCACTTTATACGAATAAGAAGTTATGTGTGGATCCCGATGCAGATCAATTACACTTTTTTGTTTCGTATTTAGGTTAGCTGGTTGAGTATTTAAACTAGTATTATTAACGTATAAAGTTCGAGTTTTGCGTGTGCGGAAATTGAACAAGTTCAACAACAAAAAGGGCTATGCACATTTCCGAGTCATATGGCATTGACCACGACTCTGCTTTAGAGGCGAGATCGGAGGGGTCATGACGTCTTGTTGTTAATTTTATTTGGTTTGGTTTGTGTTATGCTTGCTGTTCTTGTTTTGCTGTGGATTCAGATGGTAAAATTGCTGATATTATTGTGTTAGGAAAAGAGAATCATTTGGATGGCACTTTTGAGAATCATGAGCATATTCTTTGTTGGCTCTGTTGACTTCCCTAGAATCAGTAAGGGCAAAAAGGCTTAACTTTTTGGAGATGGTTTTTTGTTCTTGTTCTGTGTTTGGAAGGTGAGAATGGGAAAAAGTCTCAATTTTGTGTTGAAGTGCTGCTATTTGTATTGTTTTGTTTGGATTATTTGTATGGTCATGTATCAATCATGACTGGACTACACTTTTGAGATTGTTTTTGGTGATTCTCCATTTTCATAATTGGTGGGAAAAAAAAAAGATTTGGGAGAAAGGCAGTTTTGGTTTATATTGGTGGAAAAGTTAAAGATTGAAGCTTTATTAGTGTTGATTCAATTTTTGAGATTAGAGAATAAAGAGAAGCAAAAGGGTTACTTTGATCTATCAGATGGAGAGTCTTTTAGTGTATCATGGAATGGAAGCAAAAGGGTCGCTTTATATCTGTATTTCTGAAAGGAAACCAACTTGTAATCACAAATCTACAATAATATTCAACCTTACACAACAATAAAAAATAAAAATATCAAGATTAAACAAATTTTTCGAATCACTTACACCAGTGTGACAGCTCTGCTTAACGGTGATCGATGTTTTGGTCATTTAACACAATGTTGGCGACAGATTTGGTGAAGGCGGTTCCTGACGAACACAAGAAGTTTCTTGCTGACATGGTTTGGGTCCACGAAGAGGTCAGGCTTGTTTTCGCATTTGAGAATACTGATTTTCTCGTAATTAGTTATATATATATATATATATATATATATACATATATTGAGTGTTTTTCAAATTTTTGTATGTTATGAGGCTCGAAGTTTATAACTCAAAGGCACAAGTTCAAATACTCAATTACTAAAGTAGACCTTATGGACATCCCATAAGGAATTTCGAACATTGATTAGGATATCGTCGTAGATTTGATTAAGTTTTCTCTTCTTATTGAATTATTTTCTATAAGTTGTACTCTATAATGTGAATGAGCACTTGTGTCAATATTATCAGGATGATGTTTGCATAGAGACCAAAGACGGGACCAAACGATGCAAATTGATCGCTGTTCATGCCGGTTTGGAGCGAGGCAAAGATGTGAAAGAGCAGTTGGAGTTCTTGAGAGCGAGAGACACGAGTGTGCCTAAAGTTCAGGCCCTTAGTGGAAGAAAAGATGTGTGGGACATCCCCAAGGTACCTTTTTCTCTCATTTAATTGGAGTTAATATGGTATCCCCGGAATTCCAGTTCCGTGAAAATACGAAATCCAAGGATAGTATGGTAAATGGCCACTCAATTATGCTGATTTTGGTTGATACATTCCCTTAGCATCTTGCATTTTAGTTGATTTTGTGTTCCTCGTAGACTAAGAAATCTTTTGGGTTGAAAAATCATTGCAATTAATCACCTAAGACCTTATTAACACTAATTACCTAATGCGGTTAAGTACGATAATTGGACAAGGATATTCTTCTCCGATCCAAGTTTTGTTTCATTCGCCGTTTACGGCTTAGGGTTTAGGCCGTAAAAAGAAAAAAATTAGAGGCGTAACCAGTACCGGCCCTGAGGGTATATATGGTAGGCCCAAGACTATAATAGATTTGTAAATTAGGGGACCCACGATGGAAGAAAAAACTATTGAGTGTATTGTGCTCACGTTTTACTGTTGTGAGGATATATAATATACACAATTCATATTAAAAAAAGGGTTAATTCATATTAAAAGTGGGCCATGATGTGTAGTGTATTATTAGTGCGCTTGATTTTTTTTTTTTTATAATTACGATAGTGGCCCCAAAATCAGACTTCGCCTAGGGCCCCGATAAACTCAGGGCTGGCCCTGGGCGTAGCTGCTATAGCACGACAAGTTCTGAGGCGTAGCTGCAACTAGGGGTGAGCATGGGTTGGGTTGGGCCGCCCCGATGCTTTTTATGGACCCGACCCAATCACTTCGGGTTCCCAAAAAAATGCCCGATCCGACCCAAATTTTTTTAATGCCCGAACCAAACCGACCCGATAAAAAATCGGGTTGGGTTGGTTTGGGTCGCCATGGCCCGATTAATTAAAATTTAATCTTATGTAAAAAAAATATGAAAAAAATGCATCAATGTAACTCAAAATTCAAGTAAAAAAATACCCCAAACAAATTTAATCAAACAAGCATACACTAAATAATGTAAAACATGAAAATGAGAGATTGAAGGGTCTTTGAATGTAAATAAAATTGAGGATGAGAAATTTTAAAAGACTATAGATTGCACTACTTGAATAAAAAATCAATATAAATTATATATTAATTATATTGGTCGGGTCGGAGACCCCAACCCGACCAAAGGTTTTGGACCCGACCCCGACCCGAATAATAGTCGGGTCCGGCCCGATCCGACCCAATTTTGAGCGGGTTAGATTGGGCGGGTTAGATTGGGGTCGGGTCTATAACGGATTGGGTTGGGCCATCGGGTTGGGTCTAAAATGCTCACCCCTAGCTGCAACTGTAAATTATTATCGTTATCCTAATGTAGTTAACTACTATACATTAAGGTTTCGTTTCACGTTTTTAGTGCGTTTTCAAACTTTGTCATAATAACATAGAAGCTGGTTTTTATGTTGCATAGGAACTGGCTGAGACTCCGACAATTGTAGTGAGCGGTCACCATGGAAAGCTTCACATTGAAGGCCTCAGGCTGATTATCGACGAAGGCGGTGGCTACCCCGACAAGCCAGTGGCCGCAATAGTTCTTCCTTCAATGCAAATAGTACGCGACACGGACGATTTCTCTAAATAATTCTCCGGACTTGCTGATAATTTTGCCTTACTGACGCTCATATTTTCTTGTTTCTGTCACATATTGATATATAGAAATACAGTAATATGTGTTAAAAGGTAGCATTTACTCTCCTCTCTCCATGTATACAACTACAAGCAATAAGTAAGGTGTGTTGACTAATAATAAAAAGAGTAATTGGCAGCGACCCCTCAAATTTTTTTACAGTGTGCAATATGCCTTTTGAATTTCATTTTAGTACAATCTGCTCTTTAAACTTTCACTTACAGTGCACTTCTGCCATCGAACTTTTGTTTGTGGTGTACTTTGTTATTCAACTTTCACTGAGTTACAGAGTATGTTAGACTTGCTATTTGTGGCGCAACATATTATCGATAATAGACCGAACACTATATTTTGATGTTTTTATAAAAACCGAAAACTTGAAAAGATAAAATTGCTTTCACGGTATATTTCGTATTCAAATCAGTGTATTTCTTTTGATTACAGAGCATGACAAATAAAATTCAGGGTTAAAACTACATCAAACTAAAATTAGGAGAAGATTGTGCCAATTTCTCCTCAACTTTGGAACTGCTTTTGTTTTTATCATTATTCTCCTCGGCTTAATAAGTAGTTAGAGTCCAAGTACTTCAGTCCAAACTAACAGTAACGTAAGGTAAATCTTGAACGTTTAATTGCTTCAAACTGATATTTATACTAAGCCAAAACAAAAAATCATTAATAGAATTTTTTTGTTTTCCGAAAACCGATTAAACTCTGACTGATTAAAATCGCAAACCAAATTAAAGTGATTAAAATCGAACAATATTAAAATATGATTTTTGGTTTTTATATGAATTGTAAGAATTCTACCTGTGTTATTTATGTGTTTTTCGATCTTATTACTTCTTTTATAATAATTATGTGTAGTGAATCTTAAAAAGATAAATGTCGTAAAAAAATTTGGGCCACACCCAAATGTGCACAGTAAAATAATTCTTTTTGTATATAAAAAAAAAAACTTACAAAATATTAATATTATGTTTGTATTTCATCTCACAATAATTTAAGAAGCCAATAATTTTACTTAAAATCCGTTAAATATTGTGTAGGACTTGCTTGATGGAAAAACTACATAAGAACGGAACACGTAAAGTCGGACTATAGAGAAAAAACTAGTTATTTAGCATGATAGGTGGGTCCAATCCACTTGACACCTCTAAAGTGAGCCTTCAAATCTCCAGTATCTTATAATTACTAGTTATTTTACCATTTCAAGTCTCTAAAAGTCTCTTCAGATATTACTGAACCCATGAGAGTGATTAAAAAGGATCATTAGATTCAAACAAGTTTTCTAGAAGCTTTTTTTAGTAGGATAGCTTGAAAGAATGAGTCTTTCAAAGAAAAATTATTTATTTGAAATTTATAAGTGTTAGTTAGGATGTTGTTATTCATTCTCATACATAATATCGTATAGTTAAACATAAAAATAATCATGTTTATATAATAATTTTCCAGATACTCTATTAATTTTATTCGGATTCATTCATTTAATAATCACTTTTATAATTTAAAAAAAAAATCTTACACGTATTATATATGGTGCGCAACATGTATTTATTAGCAACATTAATGTAGACACTTGAAGTATAGCACGTATTCATTGACTATTATCATTTGTAAGAGAGAAAAATCAAATCGTGTATGCTTTACATACTTTTTTTTCACGTAATTTTATCATTAAAAAAAAATATACTCTTGACCTGTTGCGCTACATGGATCAATTGCTCCGAATATGCTTCAATTATTATCTTTTATATGCTTATAAAGCTGTATATAAAATAAAGATCCACATTCGGTATCGGAAATTAATTACTAATAAATCAATAATTTTAACTATATTATGTTTTTGTCTTATTCAAGATTACTTTATTAAATTATTATTCTATCAATTAATAATTTTAATAATCTAATTTTATATTATTAATTTCTCAACGTTTAATTTTCACCGTATATTTCATTACTTAGTTGTATTAAGAGTAGAAATGCACCTTAAACTTTCGTTCAATCACTAGTCGCTAAAAAATGCCAAAAAAATATTAATTCGGGCGTAACACATAATTTATTTTGCGGTAGCTTTATTAATTATTTTACAAAAAAAAATAAAAATTTAGGATTGTCATCCAAATTTGTCTTCATGTACTTTATTTTTTAATTAATAAACCCACGAAATATCCAAAAATTACTTAAGATTTATAGGAACTACTCATCATACTTTCAAACAATTCATTTATACTCATTTGTAAAAAAAAAATGGACCATATTAACCCTAATATAATTTTATTTATTTATTTTCGTATATTAATTATTTATTATATATTTTAATTTTTGAAATTAAATTATCCTAAAATTTTGGTTGAAAACTTCTCCTAGTAATTAGGTTTTCATTTAATTTTGTTACTTTAACTTAAAATCTTTATCATTTATTTGAAAAAATTTCTCTTTCTTCGTCATTCACTCGCCCGACTCTCCATTGCTTCTCTCTTATGTCGCGTCTCTCCTCCTCCTCTGTCGCGCATCCTTCCTCCATCGCCCTCCATCGCGGTCGACCTCCGTTACGCCTCCTTCCTCCGTTGCGCATCCTTCCTTTGTCGCCCTCCGCTGCGCCTCCTTTCCCGTCGCGCCGTCTTCTCTCCGTCGCCTAAAAGCATGTTCGCCCAAAAGCTTGCTCGTTCGTGAAAATCCATCTCAGTAAGTCCAAAATTATTTGCTTATGTTCGATTAATTTCACTGCATGTGGATTTAACCCAGTTAATTTATTTCTTGTCAAAAGCTCGTTGGCCATCGATCGCCGTCTCTCGGTCGTGAAGCTCCGGTCCGACATTCTCCTTTTGTTCGCTGTCTCTCGGTCACCGAATCAAACACGGTAAGATTTTTTATTTTGGTAAATGGTTTTACACGATTTTAGATTGGTAATATTTCTCGGAGTGGTAATATTTTTTGTAAATGGTTTTACACGATTTTTGTAAATTAGTAGGACTTCCCGCTATCCCGCTAAAGACTTTTTCGATTACTGTAACTCCCCCGATGCCGTGCCCGGCATCGCCACGCCGTGATTCACCATGTTTATGTGCTCTGAATTCAGAGCTCTGACATACTCGACCTCGCCATGACATTATCTCAGTAATTAGGATCTTTTTTTACACGATTTTGGAGTGGTAAAAGGTTTTGTAAATGGTTTTACATGATTTTTGTAAATGATTTTACAGTTTTATTCGTCAATTTTTGTAATTTAATTTACAATTTCAAATTGCATATACATATACAATTTATGTTTTTTGATTCTACATCAATTTGTGCTCATTATTTCTTATGAATTTAGGAATTGAAATCAACTAAACCTTCGAAGGCGTAGACAATTTCTTACGTGCGCTCAAAATCGTCATCTTCGAAAGGTAACAAGTATGTTATATCACGTATTTTATGATTGCTTGACAATCAAAGAGAAATTAATGATATTTTTTGCTCAAATTGTATTTGTAGATGTTTATCATCATCGTGTAATTTGTGGATTAACATATTTAAAGCTTAGTTTGAATTGAAATGTGTGTAATTTTAGTTTGAAATGTGTTGTGTTTTTAATTGCAACTTGTAATTTCAGTTTCATATAATTTTACGGGAATCCAACAAGCCACGAGCCCAAGTGTTAAGGACGTAGACACAAGGTTGCGAAAAACGTACTATACTCGACGGACCACACCTCCAAACACAAGTAGAGAAAAAATGTTGTTGTGATTTTAGTTCGTTTTTTATCGTAGCTTTACGTTTGAGTGTTGTAAATGTGAAAAATGTTGTCTAAAGTCAAGCTTTAAAGGTATTTTGGTAAAATCTAATAATAATTAAAATTTCAATTTCTGATTGTAATTTTATACACAAATAAATAATTGTAAATACATTTCGTAAATATACGTGGGAACATACAGAAAATATATTTACAGTTTTTCGTAAATATATTTACAGTTTCTAGAATTTCGTAAAAATATTTACATTTCAACAGGTTTAACATTTTAATAAAATTTCGTAAATATATTTATAGTTTTTTAAATATATGTAAATATACTCACCAACAATTACGTTTCGTGTGAGATCCTTGGATTATTGTGTGTTTATTTCCTTTTAAGCCTTTGATTTATGTACATGGGACGATGAATAAGTAAATATATTTAGGTAAAAATACATACTCGTAAATATTGAATCGCAAAAATAGTTACGTAAATGGCAGAAAAATTGCAGAGAATTGATTTGAAATTTTGTTTTTGAAATACTGATTAATAGGGGAGAAAAATTCGAAAATAATATTGATTTATAGGGACAAAAATTCGAAAATTAAATCATTAAAATAAGGAGTATTAATTCAAAAAATATTTGTTTAATCGTTAAAATAGGAAGGATAAATTTTAATTATTTAGTTTGCTACATTTAAGAAAAAATATTTGTTTTTTATTTTAATTTAAAAAAAACGAATTAAGATTAAACGTGGGTTAAAGTAAAAAGTTATTTAAAAATTAGAAGGGCATATTAGTCCATGTTTCAATTTGTTGGTGATTATGATGACTATAATTAAAAATTGGCATTTTTTAAAAAAAATTAGTCACAAATGGACATTTGTCTCGTTAAGAACCATTTGCCTCATTTATCCTTTCTTAATTGATTCACAATAGTCTAATATTGAGTATATTAATCTCATTACTAATAAGAATACTCGCAAGGTCATATTGTCAAAGTCTTTATCTATATATAGAAAATTGTACTTAACCCCTAAAAGGTAGATTCTCAATCTCAACCATTGAGTGAGCTATGAACCTCAAGGGACTTTTTCAAAGTTTATAAGGCATTGCAGCCAAATATTAAAGTTTAGGGGCAAAATAACCACGTGCAAAAGCTCAGGGGCATACCTCGAATTACTCATATGCCAACACTGAATTTGTTCAGAAAACTTTAATATTAACTGTACATATCATGAAATCCGTAGACATCACATAAGGTTCAATCATGATGACTGACTTGGTAGTTGGTTGGTACTTAGTAATTCAATTAATGCAAAAATATATATATATAAAAAAAATATTAATGTAAAAATA
Source organism: Parietaria judaica (assembly GCA_954871525.1). NCBI lineage: Eukaryota > Viridiplantae > Streptophyta > Magnoliopsida > Rosales > Urticaceae > Parietaria > Parietaria judaica. The sequence goes on from OX940864.1 coordinate 15,917,976, forward strand.
AAATTGAAAAATCTAGATAATTGGGACTCAAAATGAGTGCTCCTTTACATTATTGTAAATTTGATCAATAGTGCCACATGTTCTTACACTGAATATATCTAAGTCATGCGATTTGGGACTAACAGTAAATAGCTCATACCCAATTTAATGAACTTGGTTGATCAATGCCGAGTCTAATGAAAAACAAATGGCCATAAATACCTAATCCTTTGAAAATGGCATTTATTAGTATCACTATTGATATTGATTTTAACCAAAAACAAATCAAAGGCGGTACGTATCATGACCATATTAAAGACAACATGATACCACCGTCAATTCTCTTAATTCACTTGCGTGTGTCCATATCTAGATATAGATTAAAAAAAAAAAAAAAAAAAAAAAAAAGATATTTAGGGTATGAGTATCAAGTCTTACTACTAATGTGTTATCATATTTAAAAAGAAAATAGCGGCAATAGCTTTTAGATTATAAAACGATATTGATGTCTAATTTTCATCCTCGTCGAGTTGATATAATGTTAAAATAAAGATATACGTACTTCTCTTGTTTAATAAAAAAAAAATATTGATTACTAGATATTTTTTAGAGTTTAATTATAAATATGTCTAATCATATAATAAACATTAACGCGACATAGACAAATTGACGGAATTAAGTACATGTGACAGGGACCATGGCCCCTATATGTTGATTTTGAATTTAATAAATACAATAGTACGTAATAAGGGAAAAAAAAAACTTTAAACTAAGACTAATATATAGTAATTGCCTCCCCTATAAATGATTAATACATGTATTTTTAGATGATTTTGCCCCTTTATTCTAAATTCCTAATTCCATCCCTACATAAACATATTGGACATGGGCAATAATTTGTGACTTTTGAGTATTATTACTGCTAGAAAAATAATATTGAGAATATATGTATAGTAGGAATTACCTCCACGAATTAATATTATTAGACCACAAAAATTTATTATAAATTACTAATTTATCATTTGATAATTTTATAATATTAATTAGAACTGATATCATATAAAATATTATTTAATTAAAACTATTATTGTATCAAAAAATAATTTAATAAAATTATAAGATATATATACACAAACGTCTTAAGAGGAAAACAGGTAAAATGAATATTGGTGAATGATCAATTCACAAGTTAAGACATAATCTTAACTTGAGATGGATGTGATCAGTTTAGGTGTGAATGATTAGAAAATGACAAAATGGTAGCATTTAAATACATGCTTTGTCAAAACTAAACTTTTGATCCAATGGTTAAATTATTAATATATTGATAAATCCTATAGAAAATACATTATTAATATAGTGTTACTCTCATTTTTATAATATCTGTATATACATGGTTGTTTGTGGTACAAACGTGGTATATTATAATTTAAAAAACAGTGCTGGCATTACTACAAGCTGGCATTATGTATGACACGTTAACCTCTCCTTAAAAAGCTGCTCTGACTTAATCATACTAAATCCAACATTTAATCAATAACTAATTATGATTATTAGTTCATTAATAAGATATTTGAGTATAAATACTCAATCTTTCATCAAATGTTTTGACATATTCAATCAATCTCTTTTTCTAGCTGCAATGGTACCCAAAGGCCACAAATTACAATATTGAGGTCCAATTTTGTCAATGTCTCATTAAGATCTTTTGTACAAGGGACATGTGTACGTTTACAATTAAATTGCAAAAAATTCAATCATCCAGCATTTTTATTACATTTGAGATTTTCATGTATCTCTACCTTGACATAACATTAACTCGACATTGACAAAATTAGACCTCGATCGATATTGTTTTGTGACTTTTAGTACTATTGCCGCTAAAAAAAATAGATTGATAATATACGGAAACACTGACTTGGTAAAAGAAATGATATTTATGCCGCATTATCATTTATGTAATCATAAACATAGAAATACATCATAGCTCCTACATGAATATACATGATCTCGTCTTGATCGTACCTTGAGTTAGTTAAAATCCCATGAAAATTGTGATACCAATAATTACTTTTGTACTTATATATCAAATATATTATACTTCCTAAAAAATGAATATCAGTAAATATTATTTATATTAAATTCCACGATTAAAATAATACTAAGAAGAATAATTATATAGCCGGCAAACAATATGGAACAATTATATGTGACATCCATAAACATTTATATGTAGTTGTGGAGACAACAAGATGACAGGCAATTAGGCAAACACATGTAAATATAAATACACACATATATATATATATATATATATAAACACGCACACATATAGTAGTTACTATCTATATATCTTTATATATATATATATATCCAACGTAGGATTGATTTTCTGAGCTTACAGTCGAGACTGTTACAAAACTATAAGTTATTAACGACCATGTTATAGCCAATATATATATTGTTGTTGTTGGGTTGTGACAACGACAATATAAGACGCATACGTGTATATAAACACTCGCACACAAACTTGGACAAGAGTTGATCAGTGCAGAATTGACTGATCTGAACCGAGCGTCTCGAATCCTCGGCGGAGATGTTGGAACCGTCGGCAGAGGACGATCAGCAATGGGTGGCGATCCAGAGGCTCCCGACGTTCGACCGGATGAGGAAAGCCGTGCTCAAAGAGTCGCTCGACAACGGAAGCTTCGTCAACGGCCAGGTCGACGTGGCCAAGCTCGGGGCCCTCCAGAAACGGCACCTCCTCGACAGCCTCCTCAGGCACGTCGACGAAGATAACGAGGATTTTCTCCGCCGGATCAGAGAAAGAACCGACCGGTGAGATCTCGATGTTTTCGCCTCAAATTTATTAACATAATCCAAGAGGCGACATATGAACATTGTTCTACGTGTTTACCTATGCACCACATATTATATATGATATGACTTTAATATATATATATATATATTTGGATTTCAGGGTTGGAATTGAGAGTCCGAAAATTGAAGTAAGATATGAAGGATTATCGGTCGATGGAAATGTTTATATTGGAAGTCGAGCTCTTCCTACTCTACTTAATGCCACCTTAAACACCTTTGAGGTATTTAATATCAATATATATATATATATATATATAGGTATATATAATGTGCTGTATTTGATTGTTTTTTCATTGGAATATATCAGAGTATTCTGGGTTTGGATCGAATCATGTCGTCGAAGAAGAGGAAGATCAAGATACTCGATAATGTGAGCGGGATCGTCAGACCAACAAGGTATGGTTTGCCATTAATGATGAGCATTTCTCGATGTTATTCATGAAATTGATGTCTTAAATTATGTCAGTAATTAGTGTTGACTTTTTCTATATAATCATAAATATCTCAATCTCATCATGAACAGTACTGGCTGCCCACCTAACGTATTAATTATAAGCCATATTGACTCATTTTTTTCAAGGAATAATAGCCGTGAAATTACATATTTTGATTATTTTTTTTAGTAGCATAAAATTATTTTATTTTTCACGGGGAAAATCTTCAGTGTCTGCTTCTCTTTATAATTTTGTTTATTTTTTCAATTGATTTTATAAAATTTAGATGAGTCTTTTAATCTCAGAGACATGTCATTTTTATAATAATAAGAAAAATCAAATATTTCTTTTCTTGTTTTCTACTGACAGAATTTTAACAAGTGAATAAAATTTATAGAAGTAAATAAAATATATAGTAGATATAATGAATTTTGAGCCTGAGAAAAGGTTGAGTTTACGACACTGTAAAAATGAAAATATTATTTAATTCTGCTACTATATTTGTATGTATATATATATACAATATATATATATATATATATTGTATATGTGAATGATATGATTGAATTTTGGTGGTTTAATCCAGGATGACTTTACTTCTGGGGCCACCAGGGGCAGGCAAAACAACCCTTTTGCTTGCACTTGCAGGGAAGCTCGATCAGGATCTTAAGGTGCATTTCTTGATTTTCAAGCCTTTGACATCTAATTTATCTTCTATATATCGTAAAGTAGGGCCGCAATTGGGACCGGATATCGGGTTTTTGCATTTTTCTTAATAAGATTATGTTTTGGAAAAGTCAAGTTTTCTTTTTAATGACATGGGACCGGGCCAAAGCCGGACCAAACTATTGCTCTCTAAAATATCTCAATAAATAATTTACACTCATTTTTTAAATTCTTAAGAAACTAAAAAAAATCTTTTAAACATATAGTTAAAAGTTAAAACATCAAATAATACATAGTATTATGTCAATATAAAATTCAAAAGGAAAATTTAAAGAAAATATAAAAAAAATATTAAAATCAGGTACTAGTGGCCGGGATCATAAAATTGTCCAGCTTACGAACAGGAGGTGAAAACTACCCAAAATTGAAAATTCATATAAAATTTTAGTACACTTCGGAATTGGACTTTAGTAAAATTTTGTAAATTCATATAAATTCAGAACTGAACTAGAACATTTTTTTTTATATATATGTATAAATTCATATGAATTTTAATTTAAACGCCCCCTACCCCCCCTATTTTTACTAAAATCTAAATTTAATCCCCTAAGTGTAATTTCTCTAATAAAAAAATTAACTACCCCTCTCCAAGTGTAATTCTTGGTTCCGCCACTACTTCGGGTAAAAATTGAAACCCTATTACGGGCAATATTATTTCTAACATACTGATGGGATGAATTTTTGTGACAAGGTATCTGGGAAAGTGACATATTGTGGACATGAACTTGATGAATTTGTTCCGCAAAGAACGTGTGCCTATGTTGGCCAACACGATCTTCACTCCGGAGAGATGACGGTGCGAGAGACATTCGATTTCTCTGGTCGGGTTTTCGGAGTCGGGTCGAGGTCCGACACCTTGAGAGAAGTTTTGAGAAGAGAGAAAGAGGCCGGAATCAAACCGGATCCTGAGATCGATGCGTTCATGAAGGCCACCGCAATGTCGGGTCACGAGTCCAGCATACTCACAGATTATGTTCTCAAGGCTAGTTTACTAAATCCATTTTTTCATTTGTTTGTATATTTATTAAATCAATATAATTTTTCTCAGTCTATAAGTAAAATTCTCAATAGAGATTACGAAAGATAAGTTTCTGATCATTTAGCTAATGCTGGCAATAGATACTTGGCTTGGAAAATTGTGCGGACACTATCGTCGGCGACATGATGAGACGGGGAATTTCCGGTGGTGAGAAAAAGCGTACGACCGTCGGTAAGTTCTAACAACAATAAAAAAGATGATTATATAATATATATATATAGTTTGATGTTTCTTTTTGTAGGAACATTTAACAAAAGAATAGGTCTCGCTTTAAAGTCAATGAGACTCGCTCCCTTAACATGTCAAAAATATTCGATTATCAATGATTGGTGTAGTTTTCAATTTCATTTAAGTTTTATTTTAATAACAATTATACCAGTCCCCTCTATCCTTATTAATTTTTAAGTAAATAAAAAAAAAACAAATCCGAAATTTTCCTGTTTAAAAATATTATTTAAGTTTTGTAAATGTAGTATTATTCCACAAGCACGTCCTCTATTAACATATTCAAAACTATTTTCTTATTATACATATGAAAAAATAACTAATTAACTCAACATTTTTCAATGTAAGGCCTGAAAACTAAATTATTATACACATTTTTGCTTGTTACTACATGTCTGCAAATTTAGTAACATACTTCAAACACGTCCTCTAATCTCTAACTCGTTTTTATATAAATTTGAAAAATAAAATAATGTAAATGCTTTCAAAACAAAGAAAACATACCGCTAGTTGAGTTATATCTTCTTCACAATATTCATTCATCTTACATTCTAAAACAGACATGAACTTTTGCAGGGGAGATGTTAGTGGGACCCACCAAAGTTCTGTTCATGGACGAAATCTCGACGGGGCTAGACAGCTCAACGACATACCGAATCTGCAACTTCATGAGGCAAATGGTTCACATCTCCGACACAACAATGGTGGTCTCTCTCCTTCAGCCGGCACCGGAGACATACGACCTCTTCGACGACATTATTCTCCTCTCTGAAGGCCAAATCATCTACCAAGGGCCTCGTGAGCATGTGCTGGAGTTCTTCGAGCACGTGGGATTCACATGCCCAGACCGGAAAGGCGTAGCCGACTTTCTCCAAGAAGTCACGTCGAAGAAGGACCAACGACAGTACTGGTCGAAACACGACAAACCCTACACGTACGTTTCTACTGTAGAATTTGTACGTGCTTTCAAAGCGTTCCACGTCGGATTAGAGTTGGAGAGTGAGCTCGAATTTCCGTACGAAAGGTCAAAAGCTCCGAAAGCAGCTTTGGTCAAGGACAAGTACGGGATTTCGTCCAAGAATTTGTTCAAGGCGTGCTTTTCGAGGGAATGGCTTCTAATGAAGCGTAACTCGGTGGTGTATATATTCAAGATGGTTCAAATCGTCGTAACAGCGTCGGTGACATTGTCGGTGTTCTTCAGGACAGAAATGCCTGTCGGGACTTTACCGGACGGTCAGAAGTTCATCGGAGCGCTCTATTTTGGTCTTATCAACATAATGTTCAACGGTTTGATCGAGATGGCATTAACGGTTTTGAGGCTTCCCATGTTCTACAAGCAGCGGGATTTCTTGTTTTACCCAGCATGGGCTTTTGCCTTGCCCATTTGGGTTTTGAGAGTTCCTATATCTTTTGTGGAGTCGGCAATTTGGATCGTTCTTACGTACTACACTGTCGGATTCGCTCCGGCCGCTTCAAGGTAACTACGTAGATATTGAAGTATCAGGCCTCTTATTTTTACAAATCTGAATTATTTCTATAACCTATTATTCTTCGTAAATTTATATAATATATAATTATATATATATATATATATATATATATATATCCACCAGTTAGGCCTGTGCATAAAACCCGAAAATGCGGGTTTTTAACCAAAACCGGACCGAATCCGGTTTTAAAAAACCGAAACCGAATTAAAACCGGGTTAAACCGAAACCGAATTTTAAAAAACCCGCAACCGGATTAAACCGGTTTCGGGTTCCGGGTTTTGAGTTATAAAACCCGAAACCCGGTTAGTAGGTTACTAAAACCCGGATTTTTAATTAAATATTTATAAATATACAATTTATTTTTATAATGTTTATGAAATGGTTTTTAAAGTTTTTATTGTGATTATGTTTGTTGAATTATGGTTGAACATGTTCAACAAAATTCTAAATTTATATTTTGTAATTGTGATTGTTCAATTTTAAATATGACTTTATGTTTTGTAATTTTTTTTATTATTTTTTTTTCAATTAAAATTCGGGTTTGGGTTCAAAATTCGGGTTTTCAAATAAAATCCGGAAAAAACCCGAACCGAATTTCTAGGTTTTTCCGTTTAAAATCGGGGTTCTGGTTTGAAAAATCAAAACCCGAAAATCCGAGTTCGGGTTTCGGGTATCGAAAAAACCCGGGTTTTTTACCCGGTTTCAGCCCTACCACCAGTCATTCGATTCCTCTCGTGATATATATTGTATGAGCCTGACTGGAGGTTTAAAAAGAAATATGACGGCTTGAAGATTTTGCACTTAATAAAATGCGTACTTAATGTGAGCTCAAATCGGACTCACGAAGAAGTGAAGTGCAAACAAACACAACCTTACAGTCAAAGCCTAAGCCTAAGGCCGTTCAAGCTCTAACATTTGCGACACATTTACACATTTTTTGCTATCTTTTGACATAACTAACACATGCATTTCGTCTCCTTTTAGATTCTTCAAGCAGTTTTTGGCCTTCTTCGCAGTGCATCAGATGGGCCTGTCGTTGTTTCGCTTCATCGGCGCAATTGGAAGGAGCATCATCGTCTCGAACATGCTTGCAATTTGCACCTTTCTGATGCTCTTGTTGCTAGGAGGATTTGTTGTTACCAAAGGCAAGTTTCGTTCTCTATGTTATTCCCTCATTCTTTCTTTCCTTTTTCATATCTTCCAAACTCTCTTTTATTGAAACTAACTCCGATTGTTGAACATTTGAATTTACATATAATTGTATACCTTCAGCTTTGATAAGTGTCATTTTCCTCGTGCGACAGATGATCTTCCTCCGTGGTTGTCATGGGGCTACTACGTTTCCCCGATGACTTATGGGATGAATGCGCTAACCATGAATGAATTTCTGGACAAAAGGTGGAGCTCGGTAAGAAAATAAGCCATTGTGACAATAATTAATTTGATTTTGTTCGAATATATATTGTTGAGTCGTGGAACCAAATCTGCGAAGCCGCTAAGAAGACTATGCAAAACAATCAATTGAGTTGTAATTGAAGGCTTATTTAACGAATGAAATTTTAGGTTTTCCACGTGTATTTTTGGGCAGCCTTCGCTTTTGGTCCTTGTGCATCACTTGTCTCCCTATAGAATAAATCGGATAGGATTAGAGATTGTGGATGATAGTAAAGTAGCTCCGCAGCCAACAAGTGGATGTACCTCTTATACTAAGAGCTATAAGTCTTTTGTTTTGATAATTTTGATTTCTAGTTTGACCGAATCGATTAGGGTAATTAATCCCAACACTTACATATATAGTTTTGCCTATACAGCCGATTCCTGGGATGCAATCAACCGTTGGAAAACTCATTCTGAGATCAATAGGCGTTGTGACCAATGAGTCTTGGTTCTGGGTTTGCATTGGAGCTCTCTTTGCTTTCTCATTTCTCTTCAACGTCTTGTTTATCTTGGCATTGACTTACTTGAACCGTAAGTTATCTCCTTGTTCTTTCTTTCCTTTTAATTTTAAGCTTTGATTTTTCTTTAGATTGTTGAGTTTTTGAAGCTAACAAAAGCTCTTTTTATGTCACGAAAATTGATCTAGCTATAAAGGACTCGAGATCAGTTGTTCCAGAAGATGAAAAGGAACAAGTGGAAATGATTACAAGGACATCCTCCAAAGGTTTGTTTTATCAGCTTCGTATTTATATATATAGTAAAACCTCTATAAATTAATAATGTTGAGACATATAAAATTTATTATATTGTTGAATTATTATTTAACATATAAATTAATAATTTATTAGTTTATACATAAATCAAAATAAGATATTAATTATATAACAATTATAACTATAAAATATCCCTATAACATGTCAATAATACTAATATGATTGTATCTCTAATTATAAAATATAATTTGAAGAAAACATTACCGAACTAGAGTTTGTTTCACGCGACGATGCAATTGTAGCGATAATCACTTTGATCAGTTTTTTCTTACATCACGAAAATAAAATACCGAACATTCTTAATGTTATGTGAAAGCTTAGAGAGATGAAGTTGAATGCGACATCAATTTCAAGAATGTGCAAGTAACTTTGTTATCATATTTTAACAACATACTGCATTATTAGTTGTTTAGTGTATTTTTTGTTTTTATTAATTTAAGGTGATTTCATAACTAATTATGTAATGTTATATATTATTTATACTTATTTTACTTAATTATGTAATATTATTGTTTTTACACTGAATTATTAATTTATATATCAGTTGGGACTTATATACTTTAAAAAATATTATTATCCTATAAATTTAGCGAATTATTAATTTAACTAGTTAGGCCTGAGTCGGGACCGGATAAAATTATTATTTAATCGAGGTTATTAATTTATCGAGTATTAATTTATTGAGTATTAATTTATAATATTTTTTGCTGTTAACTTATAGTTTTGCTGAAATAGTGTCTCAACGTACGATAACTATTACATTATGTAACCTAGTATTTGGCAAATTTTCGAGAGAATTTAACATCGGAGCATGATAAGCTCAATAGAATAATAATGCCGGGTTGAGATATATTTATCATATTATCGAATTATTATTTAGTATGTAAATTGATTAACTATAGAATACATTAATTAGTTTCTTAATAAATTTCCAACTTGATTAAACTAATTATGAAGATAACAATCATATTAAATTAACATTTTGCATATATAGAACATAGATGAATAATAACAATGAGATTGTAATATTTACCCTTTTTTTTTCTCTAAACAGGACTCAGTAATGCAACAAATGGTTCTCCAAAGATTGTTACACCAAGAAAAGGAATGGTTTTACCTTTCCAACCCTTATCACTTGCCTTCAACCATGTTAACTACTCTGTTGATATGCCTCCTGTGAGTAAAATATACTTTGGAACTATATATATATATATATATATATATATATACATATGTATGTGTATATATGTGTGTGTGTCCTAATACTGAGAAAATATATATGTGGTGTGTGACGTATTCCAGGAATTGAAGAGCCAACTAGGAGTTGAAATGGATCGTCTTCAGCTACTTCATGACGTTAGCGGGGCTTTCAGGCCCGGGATTCTGACAGCAATAGTTGGCGTCAGTGGGGCTGGAAAGACAACCCTCATGGACGTTTTGGCGGGAAGAAAAACTGGTGGTTACATTGAAGGAACTGTAAGCGTCTCGGGTTACCCTAAGAACCAAGAAACGTTCGCTCGGATTAGCGGTTACTGTGAGCAAAACGACATACATTCGCCAAATGTTACCGTCTTCGAATCCCTTCTGTATTCGGCTTGGCTCCGCCTTTCTCCGGACATCAATTCACAAACCAGAAAGGTATACCGTTTTTATTTCCAGCTTTCTTTTTAGATTTTGTAAGGAACTAAAAAGTTTTTTAAATTTAAAAAAAAAATATTAGGAAATAAAATCTTAATTTCCTTCCACTTACTTATATGTGTGATTTCGTCCTATCTAAATGCTTCATTTACAGATGTTTGTGGAAGAAATCATGGAACTAGTGGAGCTGAATCCGATTCGGGACGCTATAGTCGGCTTACCTGGCATGAGCGGTCTTTCGACGGAGCAACGAAAGAGACTAACTATTGCGGTGGAGTTGGTGGCAAATCCGTCGATAATCTTTATGGATGAACCAACGTCGGGTCTCGACGCCAGAGCAGCTGCGATCGTCATGCGAACAGTGAGAAACACCGTCGACACAGGAAGAACCGTTGTTTGCACGATTCACCAGCCCAGTATCGACATCTTTGAGTCTTTCGATGAGGTGAGAGTCGTTGAGTTTGTTGATGAAAAGGAATTTACGGACTAACAAGATTTATAAGATCACGAGCTACTTTTTCATGACATCTTTTTCACACATTTCCTAAGCCTTTAAAGGTCTTGATCTCATAATTCAACGACACTGCATCTTGTAGCTACTCCTAATGAAAGTTGGTGGGCACGTCATCTACGCCGGAGAGCTTGGCCGACATTCCCAGAAGCTCATACAGTTCTACGAAGTAAGAACTGTTACAAGTAATTACTAATATAATTTATAATTAAATTATGGCAAGAATTGGACTAAACCACACTAATGAATTGGTACAGGAAATTCCAGGGATCCCCAAGATCAAATCCGGCACAAATCCGGCAACATGGATGCTTGACATCACCACTTCTTCGGTTGAGGATCAACTCAAAGTCAACTTTGCGGAAATCTATGCAAATTCGTCGCTTTACCAGTGAGTTTACGTCTCATTCTGATCCATATTTGATGAAGTATAGCGTTTAGAATCAATAAGGTCTCAGGGTGGTTTAGCATTTGAACTTGTATCGATGAGATATTTACAAGATTCAAGTCTTTGTTACATTCAAAAAATAAAATAAAATAGAAAATATATATTTAGCGTTTCCTCATTTTCACTCATATGCCCTTGGCATTTCAGGAGGAACCAAGAGCTCATCACCGAGCTTAGCTCACCATCACCGGGCTCAGAGGACCTATACTTTCCGACGAAGTACTCGCAACCATTTTTGCAGCAGTGCAGAGCTTGCTATTGGAAGCAATACTGGTCATACTGGCGAAACCCTCAGTACAACGCAGTCCGGCTCTTGATCACCGTACTCATTGCAGGTCTAATAGGAGCCGTCTTTTGGGACAAAGGCCAAAAAGCGTAAGCTGAAATTCGTTTACGCTTTTGTGATCAATCTTCAACGGTTGAGTATGCAAAATTGTCAACTATTTCGTGTCGTTTCAACAGATTCACCGAGCGAGATTTGTTGAATCTTGTCGGAGGAATGTTCGTGGCGGTGGTGTTTCTTGGTGGCTACAACGCCAACGTGGTTCAAGAAGTTGTTCATATTGAGAGGACAGTGTTCTACCGGGAGAGAGCCGCCGGGATGTATTCGCAGCTGCCTTATGCGTTTGCGCAGGTAAATTCTTTGATCTAATTGCCAATAAGCCCCGTTAAAATGATTGAGTATATGAATTAGTATTCTTGAATACGGAGTTTGAAGTCAAACTTAAATCACCCTATAAATAAAAAAATTCCGAAACTTAAAAGGAAAATTAAAATTATACTTTTCTTTATTTTTTTCACAGGTGGCCGTAGAGTCGATTTACACACTGGTCCAATCGTTTGTTTTCACGGTCATCTTGTTCTTGACGTTCGGATTCGAATGGCAAGTGAGCAAGTTCTTTTGGTTCTTCTACTTCGTGAGCATGTTCTTCTCCTACTTCACCTTGTGTGGAATGATGGTCGTTGCTTTGACTCCGGGCCCTGAAATCGCCGCCATTGTTATGTCCTTCTTCCTCAACTTTTGGAACTTGTTCACCGGCTTTTTCATCCCTAGAACTGTAAGTATACATTTCACCTTCATTTTTAAAATTTTGATTTAGAGTTTAGACTAACAATTATATATATAGTGGCGGAAGGACAACCATTGCTACGGCAATTTTTCGTGCTATGTTTAATTATTATCAAAATTTTCATATTATTTTATTTTTTACCCCTAAAAATGTTCATATTTATTAAACTTATGCCTTTAATTATACTCAATTTTTACCTAAATTTTTTGAATTCCTCCAAGTATGATATTTAAAAATTCAAGTTAAAGCTAGCTGAAGTTTGTTGAGCATTTTAGGATTACTATACCATGAAATACAAAGTACAAGCCTCGTGTCCCTGATATATTTTATATATAAAAAAAAATCATAAACCCGAATTACTGCCTGAGTCAGCCCTTGCGCTATACGCGAGGGAGGCCGAGGCGTACGTCTAGGTCCCAAAAAAATAATACTAATATAGTGATATTCTATACTATACGTCTAAAACACACAAAACTTATAACAAAATTTATTTATTCTTGTACATCTCAAAGCGCTAAACGATTCATGTTAGAGTGATCGAAAATCTTGTGTATTTTCGGTCATATTTTACATATATTATTTCGTCAAAAGAGCCCTAAAAATTTATTTTGGTTGGGCGTCAACAAGCTCAATCCCGGCGCTGATTACTTCATAAGAAAAACACACTGCACAACTTCTAGTAGAAAATTAATTAAGACTCTAATATAATTTTTTTAAAATAATTTGCAGCAAATCCCAATCTGGTGGAGGTGGTACTATTGGGGATCTCCAATGGCGTGGTCCATTTATGGTTTGGTCACTTCCCAAGTGGGAGACAAAGACTCTGATCTTCAAGTTCCTGAATACGGCATCACTATTCCAATCAAGACATTCCTCAAGCAGAGTTTCGGCTTCGAATACGACTTTCTTCCCGTCGTCGCCGTCGTTCACGTCGCATGGGTTCTCCTCTTCTTCTTCGTCTTCGCCTACGGCATTAAGTACCTCAATTTCCAGAGGAGGTAATGCTTATACATGTTTTTATTCATATCCGAAAAAATTCGGAAATGCGTAACAAAAATTATATTTATTTTTTTGGTTTGTTAATAATTTGTGTTTGCTTTATATTTCCTTTTTTTTTTTTTTTGGTCACCCTAAGGAAATATTTTTTGGAGTTTTATAATATATATATACTGCTGCAAATCAGTACATTTTAATTTTGGTGTGTAATATAGTGTACCCTATAAACTACAAATGTGAATAATAATTTTATCATATCTTTTTTATTTGCTCAGTGCTTGATTTTGTTTTATTTCTTCCTTGACACAAAAAGGGTATTTATTTTTGTGTGTCATTGATGCAAAGTTGAAGTCTTTATAGTGTTGGGAGAATAGTGTCGTTTGCGTTATGGAAAACAAACGACATGTCGCTTGCAATTTTTATGACATGCCATTTATATCTCAAGACTGAGAACTGAGAAGTGAAAACAGCAAACCGTTTGTTATCCATGTACGAATGAACAATGTATATATCAAGCGTAGATTATTAAGAACAAAACAACGAATTCAAAATCCGAGAAAAAACAACAGTGAAAGATAAAAGATCTTCAATCATCCATGATTCAAACCCGTACCGATATATGATATTATAGAATTTGCATGGGCAAAATCAGGAAATTTCACAAACATTCATATACTCAGTACGCTCAATTTTAGAACCCGGCATGTCATGTTTCGTTAAAAGAAAAGAGAGAAAAAAGAACACACGAGCAGTGGCGAAGGGCAAGAAGGCCCTAGAGTGGGCACGTGCCCACTGTGATCTTCTAAATATTTTGTTGAAATTTGTGATATATTTTGGTTTTCAGTGCTTGTTTATAGACTTTTAGAACATGTATATAGTATGAGTCTTTTAAAGCAAAAAAATTGTATTAGAAATCAACTACTGGACAAAGTTTAATCCACAAAAATAATTTTAAAAAAAACAAATAAAAGAACTAGAAATCCCAAACTTTTTTAATGGTATTCAAATATATTAAACTTAGTTACAACATCGAATAGGTAGTTTTATTTTATTTTTATTTTATTTTTTTAGAGGCAGTCTTTTATTATTTGACTAAATGTACCAATCCTCAAATGATCTTACAATTATAATATACGTTCAAAATTTTATTTTAGAGTAATCTTTTTAAAAATGAGTTAATATTCTCATTAAAAAAATAAAAAAATAAACTATTGTGCCCCTCCGAATTTTAGAGTAATCTTTTTAAAAATTAGTTATTATTCTCGTGAAAAAAACAAACTATTGTGCCCCTCCTAAATAAAAGAGCTAGCTTCGCCACTGCACACGAGTCATGACCTTATAGATTTTGACCCACTCGGAAACTCAAAAACCGTGATGGAAAAGTGGGTGACGAACGAGGCCCGATGTCAGCCACGGGCCACCCTCTGTGGAACCAAGAGGAAAACTAAATGTGTCTTCACCCCGTCATATCAATTTCCATAATAGTTTTAAAATATAGAGACCATATATTATATGTTTCTTAGCACTAGTCTTCATATTGCGAGAGAAAAACTAAAATACAATGACCCGATAAGTAAAGTAAAATAAATGTGAGGTTTGTGGGAATAGAAGTCAAGTATAATATGATAATAGACATTTTTTTTTTTAAGGAAATACGAGCCTCATTAA
Source organism: Parietaria judaica (assembly GCA_954871525.1). NCBI lineage: Eukaryota > Viridiplantae > Streptophyta > Magnoliopsida > Rosales > Urticaceae > Parietaria > Parietaria judaica. The sequence continues at coordinate 15,933,290 of OX940864.1, forward strand.
ACCCTCCGAGTCCCCCTAATGGGTGCGGCTCGGGCGGGAAGAGTACTCCACATCATATTATCATTGGCAACAGCCAAGCGCGCGTCCTGAACAAGGGTCAGGACTCCCCTGCTACAACTTGAATCATTTGAAAGAAACATCTCAACGCTTGGCGGAACAGACTCCAACCAAACAAAATTTCCTCTAGGCTTAATAGCGAGTTTAGCCAGACCATGAGCAATTGCATTACAACCCCTCGGATTAAAGCAGAAAATAACAGACTCAAACTGGAAAGCTAAACGATGAGTATCAGAAATAATCGAGCCCAGATCAGAAAGAGGAACAGACTTACGATTTATAGCTTTAATAACTCCCAGACAATCCGATTGGATGCGAATCTTTGTCCATCTCTGGTCGTACGCCCATTCGACCCCACGACGGATAGCCGAGGCCTCAGCAAGCTGGGGAGACAACCCGTGCCTAAAAAAGTTGATTCCAGACGCAATGACTTGATTCTCGTGGTTACGAGCCACTAAACCAATACCATAACCCTCCCCGCCGCCATCAATTGCAGCATCAACACAAATATCAACACAATCCGCCTCAGGGGGTTTCCAAGTCGGAGCGGATGTCATGGTACACATTTTTGTGTTCTCAGTCTTCTGAGCCTCCTTAAACTCCGAGAGAAAACTGAGAGCACCTTCAACAATGATCTATTGAGTCCTTGATTTGCTTCCATTCACAACATTATTTCTATTATTCCAGATCGTTCGGAGAATAATGCCACATAATCACATCTTCTTGATTGGTGTCTGCCCGGGGAATGCTGAGGATGGCCGAGGCATCCTCCGAGCTAAACATAGCTCGAATAAGATCAACATCCCACTCTCCAGTGCTAGTCTTCAGCTCACAAACTCTCATGTTCAGAGGCATCGGAGGGGGATCAATAAGACGGAGGGAGCTGGTCCTGGGAATCCAATTATCGCTCACGATATTCACCTCCTCGCCATTACCAACTCGCCAGCGATAGCCCGCTGCAATGATGGAGCGGCCCCATAAGAGACTTCGCCAAACATGTGAGGCAGACGAACCTAATTGCGCCGAGAAAGCATCGCCGTTGGGATAGTAACAGGCCGCAAACACTTTCCCCACGAGCGAATTTGGAGACCTGATAAGACGCCACATGTTCTTCGCGAGCAGAGCTTGATTGAAGCAACCCATTTCCCTAAAGCCAAGACCACCATCGCATTTGTTGCGACAAAGATCGATCCATTTCGTCCAATGGATCTTTCGGTGATTGCTTCCGTCTCCCCACCAAAATCCCGCACAAATTTTATGGATGTCGTTAATGAGGCTTACCGGGAGACGAAAACAGCTCATAACATACGTCGGAATAGATTGAAGAGCGGCCTTGATGAGAACCTCTCTTCCAGCTTGCGAGACTTTATTGCCTCTCCAGCTCTTAACCTTATTCCACACTCGGTCTATAATAAAGGCAAACAACTCCTTTTTTCGACGCCCAGCAAAAGCCGGGAGACATTTTAAATGGGCCAAAAATTCCACTACACCGCAATATTATTTTTGTTAAAATTTGATACACACACCGACACACATTAGAATATTATAAATAACATATTTGAGCCATGGGAGTGGCCGAATCCGATTTTAATCCAGATGCAATTAGAAGCAATATTGCTACTTATAAACCCTCTTTGGCTTCTCGAGCCTTGCTCTTTGGATGGGGTCACAAGATGAATCGAGTCACGTTTTGAGCTGGGCCCGTCACATTGTACCTCAGGCCTTAGCCATATCAGCAAACGACATGTCTTATTTCCGACCCCGTTGCGACATTTTGATTAAGGACGATAATAGAAAGAGAAAAGAAAGCAAAATTTGCTAAGCAAAAGTCTATAATTGATTGATAATAAATAGCACTAAGAAATATCAACTAGTACTTAACCTAAGAATTTATAACTAGCACTAAGAAATAAGTAATAATGACTTAAGAAATATAAAATAGTACTAGAAAATATGAAGAAGTAATGACGGAAATATAAAATAATGCTACGAAACATAAATTATTAATTAGTGTTTATTAAGGCTGTCAATTGAGCACGAGAATTCCGAGATCGGTCGCTGCATCACTCACAACGAAGTTTCCGGGATTGTCCGCATCATCACATTTCCTAGCTTCGCCTTCGCCCCCGTCGTAATTGCCTCGCCGTGATTGATGCACTTCCCAAAGTTATCTTTCACATCCACAATTTTCTTGGTTTTATAACAAAATCCAATTTTTTCTAATTTTTTTCAAAGAAAAATAAAATAAAATTCTTAGGCTACTAAACGGTCTAACTAAACTCATTTCAATATTAACCAAGTTTGTTTAGCCTAATGGTAACACCACTACTCACATGCCCTAGAGGTCACGGGTTCCAACCTCATAGGAAGCAAAAATATTTTCTCCATTTACATATGTAAACTTGGTCAAGGCCAATAGTGCCATATGTTCTTATACTGAATATATCTGAGTGCATTGTAATTTGTAACCTTGATATAGTGTCACTTCATAAAATAAAAAATATATATATTTCAATATTCTTAAAAGAAAAATAAATAAAAAAATCAATATTTCATTAACTTTAAGCTAGGTTCCTACTTAGGTTATAGTTATACAGCACAAACATTGATCGGTCCAGGTCCAGCCATGTGGAGGTCACTTGCCGCCAGAGCCTCACGCTCCGCTCGCAACCTCCTCCGAGCTCCGTCTCCGGCGCCGCCTCAAGCCCTCTCTCCGTGCCGGCTTCGCTTCTTCTCCACCGACATGGGAGATCGCGACTCCATTCCCTCCGAATCTTCGGAAGCCGTACAAACTTTCGGCGAAAATGGCGGTGACGTTGCCCAGTTGGGTGATTTCGCCAAGTTCGGAGAAATCGAAACTACCCAGTTGGAGGATTCCGCCGAGTTCGAAGAAATCGAAAGTGCCCAGTCGGAAGAGTCCGACGAACAACGGTTTGAGGAATTGGTCTCTCTTCTCCGGAGCAGTTCCGACGGGTTCGCGGAGTCCGGTTTTGATGGCTTGGGCTTGAATCTCAGCGAGGAAATCGCGGTAAGAGTTCTCGAAACCCCCGAAATTTCGAGTGAGAATTTGATTGGGCTGTTCAGGTGGGCTCTGAGAGCGAAGCCGGAGTTCGCGGTGACGCCCCTCGTCGTGGACTCGCTCGTCCTCGCCGTGAGCAGGAACGGCCTGAGCAAGAAATGCGCGTATTCGCTGTGGGATTTGGTGAAGGAAATAGGCGAGAAGGACGGCGGCAGCGTGACCCTGGCGAGCCTGAACAACCTCATTGCTCTGCTGTCGAAGCTCGGAAAAGCGAAAGCCGCCGTCGAGGTTTTCGACAAGTTTGGGGATTTCGGGATCGAGGCGAATGCGGACACGTTTTATGTCACGATCGAGGCGCTTTGCAGGCGGTCCATGTTTGATTGGGCCTCGTCATATTGCCAGAAGATGGTCTCTGCGGAGAGGGTGCCCGACGGAGAGAGAGTCGGGAAGATCATATCGTGGCTTTGCAAGGGGAAGATGGCGAAAGACGCCTACTCGGTTTACGCCCTGGCGAAGGCGAAGAAACAGCTCCCGCCCCGCACCTCGGTTGATCTCCTGGTCGGTTCGCTTTGTCGGAATGACGACACTGTGAGACTGGTTCTGGAGGTTTTGAACGACATCGAAGGGGAGGTGAGGAAATACGCAATCAAACCTTTCATGGCTGCGATTCAGGGGCTGTGTCGGGTGAAAGACGTGGCCGAAGCGAAGAAGTTGCTTCTTGAGATGGCAACTTCCGGACCGCCTCCCGGAAACGCAGCTTTCAACTCGGTCATCCACGGATACTGCAAGGCGGGTGAAATGGCCGAGGCAGTGGAGACGATGAAGCTGATGAAAAGTAGGGGATTGAAGCCCGACGTCTACACCTACACCGTCGTCATTAGCGGCTACACCAACGGGGGCCAGATGGCAGAAGCGCTCAGGATCCTAGCGGAGGCCAAGAAGAAGCACTCCAAACTGAGCCCCGTGACATACCACACGCTCATCCGTGGATTCTGCAGGCTCGAAGCCTTTGACAAGGCGTTGGAGCTCTTGGCCGAGATGAAAAGCCACGGCGTCGAGGCCAACGCGGACGAGTACAACAAGCTGATCCAGTCACTGTGCCTCAAAGCGTTGGACTGGGGAACGGCGGAGAAATTGGTGGAGGAAATGAAAGACAAGGGGTTGCATCTCAACGGGATTACGAGGAGCCTTGTCAGAGCCGTCAAGGAAATGGAAGAGGAAACCGGTGCTGCGAAGATTTAGTTCAAATCCGTAGATTGTTTTGTTTGTTTCATTTTCCATCGGTTTATATGCGATAAATCGGATAAATCACATATCTTTTTCGTGTATGTGCCATGCGCTTAGCGGTATGACTGAGGGTATACTCGAATAAATTGATAAGACCCGCACTTTTGACGTACAAACAGAGGAAGGGCGCGAACAAAGTTTAGCGTTTTCATTTTAGTCCTTTTCTGTCTTTTCCATTTGTTTCCAATCATGATGCACTTTCTTTTCCGGTCATTTCATTTCAGCAAATTATGTCACAGCCGTACCCTCGAAGGAACGTGCCGTTGTTCACTGAATTATGGCAATGTAGTTTGAGAACTTATCGCCTTGGTGAATTCCCGTTCGGCTTGATTCTATGTTACTAAGCAAGACAAGCCATTGTTCACCATGGCATAAAACCCTAAGGACAAAATGCAATGAAAATACTTAATTTCACTCGTAAGGGAAATTTGCGGCGAAAATCATCGAAGTCACTAAATTCTTGCAGATAAATCACTACCGTCTATTTTTTGCGGCAAAAATCACTAACGTCATCAATTGTTTGCAGATAAGTCACTAACGTTTATTTTTTGCGGCGAAAATCATCAAAGTCACTAAATTCTTGCAGATAAATCACTAACGTCTATTTATGCAACAAAAATCATTAACGTCAGTCTTTCCTTACAAATGTTATCTTGCAACGTTAAATGACCTATCACTAGCCTACATGGCATTCATCAATTGTCTCCAACAACGAGAACACGCTTTAGTGATAACATTATTTCAAATAGAGATTTTTACGGCAATTGTACCATAAACTTTTAAAATTAATTTTATCGTGGCCAAAATTCTAAAAACACCAAAAAATAATCCTACCATAACTTCCAGTTTTTCCCAACAATTTTATCGTGGCAGCGAAAATACCCAATCTTTGGTCATATTCTCAGATATTTTTCGTTCCGCTGCCCCACATGTTTTTTTTTTTTTTTGCATATATCAAATATAATCAAATAATTTTATAAAATATGTATTTATAAAAAGAATATGTTTTATTTTTTTAAGTAATCAAATAACTTTTGTACCTATGTCAAATATAATCAAATAATTTTATAAAATATGCATTTATAAAAAAATATTTTTTGTTTTTCTTATAGGATGAATTTATATCTTTTAGGGTTAATTGCGGCGAAAATACCTACCCTTTGGCCACATGGCGGCTTGTGCCACATGGAACGCCACATGAGACAGCCTAACGGCTACGTAGGCAGGTGTCTAACGGCGTTAGTTGGTCGTCAAAAAAAGTGTGACGTTAGGTACTTTCGCCTATATTTATTGAGGTTGGGTACCTATCGGAGAATATGGTCAAAGGTTGGGTATGTTCACCGCCATGATAAAATTGTTGGGAAAAATTGAAAGTTATGGTAGGATTATTATTTAGTGTTTTTAGAATTTTGGCCACGATAAAATTAATTTTAAAAGTTTATGGTACAATCTTCGTAAAAATCTCTGTTTCAAATAATGTTATCACTAATGCGTGTTGTTGTTGTTGGAGACAATTGATGAATGCCATGTAGGCCGGTGATATGTCATTTAACGTTGTCGGATAACATTTGTAAGGAAAGACTGACGTTAATGACTTTTGGCGCAAAAATAGACATTAGTGATTTATCTGCAAGAATTTAGTGACTTTAATGATTTTCGCCGCAAAAAATAAACGTTAGTGACTTATATGCAAACAATTGATGACGTTAGTGATTTTTGCCGCAAAAAATAGACGGTAGTGATTTATCTGCAAGAATTTAGTGACTTCGATGATTTTCGCCGCAAATTTCCCTCACTCTTAATAACTAATTTGATCGAAATACCTATCATGGATATTATTTCAAGCCGTCAAGGTCATCAAGGATAGTCCATTATTAGCTGTTCGGGTTTCGTGCCGGGTCTTAAATCATTTTTTACTTATTTATTTATTTATTTTATGTAGACTTAGACCCGTCCCATTTACTAATCGTGTTAGAATATGAGACCCAGACCCGCCCCATTCAAATACCGTATTTATCATGTTTACTTATTTAACCCATTTAACTATTCTTAGTTCCTTGAAGCTCATGAGATACTATTTATAGAGTAAGACTTCGATGTAGAAGGCGGATCTTCTGTGCGATTTTATCATTTCAATCAGGATTGGGTAGGGATCCAAAAAATCTCAAGGCCGGCTCTGGTTTCAATACTCTTCAAGATCGGGGTACGAGATGTATTCTCACCTCGATAATTACTCTCTCTCTTTTTATTTCATCTCGTCAATTACCGTTTTCTGATAAGTTTAAATAGAATATATTTTTAAAGGGATTATCGAGATCAGACGAAGTATCGGAATAGAAAAATGTGAAATTTAAAAATTTTGGGAGAGCCTTACAGTTTAAACTAAAATTGTTATGGACTTTTTCGGCAAAATTGTGAAACATATTACGAGCATATATGGAATTCACCTTCTCAAAAAGATTGAACCGGTAATCTGATAGCAATGTTGCTACTTAAACCCTTTTTGGCTTCTCGAGCCATGCTTGTTGTGCCGGGTCTTAAGATATATCGGGTTGCATTGTGGGCTGGGCCCGTCACATTGTTACCTTAGCCGAATCGGCAAACGACAAAGACAACACGCCAACTGTAATTATTCACGTAAAACTGCCTTTGTTTTTTTTGTGTAGTTTACAATAAGTTCATAATGCTCTCATGTATAGGGTAGAAAATATAATAAAATGTATGGATACAAAACACGATTGATGCTTTCATGTATAACTCATTATTCTTATGTGTATGCTACAAAAAATATCTCAATGTTTTACCGTTTCTGAGCCCCGGGGGCAGGGTCTCGGTGTGGCATCAAACCCGCATTTATAAAAACAATGCAGAGCCACTAAGCGACTCAATAGCAGCAGCGTCTATGACTGTCTTGCTTCCTCGCCATCGGCGTCTTCCTTCGAAGCGCCTAATCTCACGATATCCTCCACCAGTATTTTTCCCTCTGTTGGAACATGCTTGATGTTAGTATATTGTAGAGACGATTATGACAAATCAAGAAACAAAATGTCGGAGAAATTTCTGGTAGGATCCGGTCCCAAAAACGTAATCCACAGTGGGTAAAGATGAACGGAAACTCAAGCCCAATGGGAATCCACTAACAAGATGAATTCCCAGATACTCTATTTGCAATGATCAACGGTTTTAAAAATAATATAAAATATAAAAAATCCTCGGGAGGACGGTTAAGACTCTCCCGACGGTGAAGAGTAATTTAGACAAGAGAATACGAGACAAAAGGCCAAAACCCTAACCCTATGTGCTTATGAGTGGTCAGCCAAACATAGGAACTTTAACCTAGATAATAAAATAAAGGCCCATAACAATTATAATAATCAAAGATTTTAATTGGAATCCTTTAAATGGCCGTCGTGCCCTTGGCGTTTCTTCGCTTGTACATCAAAATGGCGGAACCGGATCTATCAATTTCATTCCAACTCTTGAAAAATATATAGCTTTTATTTGTTATTTACACTGACCTCTGTCCTTGGAAAGGCTGCTGATGAGTTCTTGAATGCCCTCTTTTCCCAATGTGTCCTTAAGATATATAGCAGCAGATGCGACCTCTTCCGGCGTCACTTTCCCGTCGTAATCCCTGCACGTGAATTACAGTGGAAGTTATTCTATCTCTGCTCTTCTGGTAGCTGACCCATATAAGAGAAAGAAAGACCTTTGAAATAGTTTTAAGGGTTAATAGTGGGGCAAGTACTTAATGTTTTGATTATTGCAGTGGCATAAACCCGATATTTTTCTTCACGGCCAAAGTTCTCGATTTCTACTATTTTGCTTCTCCAAAATTTCATCTAGTTAAAGGCTCGTTAGTGCCAGAATAGAAAAGAAAAATGTTTGAAAATTACTCGAAGTAACATGTATCCCAGACTTAATGGCACATCAAAAATTATGAAAAATCGATTTGGAGAGAAGAAAAATAGTGGATATTTGACAACTTTGGCCGTGAAAGAATAAAAAATGGTTTGTGCCACCATAAAAATTAAAATCTTGGGTACTTATGCCGCTATTTACTCTAATTTTAAAGCTCAAAGAGTGGAATTAGTGCATTCGATAGAGTGCCAAGATCTTAAAATGTGATATGAATTTTTATACGATAAGAGAGACAAGTACAGACCTGTCCAACAACCGCCAGCGATCACCAATTTCTGCATCAACGTCATCGATTTCTTTTTCGAGCTTCTGCAGCATAGCATCAACCTGAAATTTTACACATGCACAAGCAAGGGGGTGTTATATGCAAAATAATAGGCATATATAATTATGTGATTTAGTTACATCTTGTTGTTTATTGTTCAGGGTTTTGTTCATTATGTAAAGAGTTTTTGGCCAGGGCCATTGATTGTAATCATTGATATATTTAACAGACCTTAATAACCATTCATGTAAAACTTAATCTCTCCCAAAAAAAGGGAGGTTGGTTATTGCGAAGGCTCCATTTCAAGATCGAATTTGGGTTGTAACAGCAAATCAACGATGAACCGATTGCAGCTAATTATGGATAACCGAAACAAAAGTGGAGACGTATATTGGGGTGAAACACGGAAGAACAAAAAAGAGTCAAGTTAAATACCCTGTCGATAAGTGCTGTAGAAGTTTTGTCAGCCACAGCCATCTCAGTATCATGGTCATCGTCCATCCGGGCTGCTTTGTATGCTTTCATGGCTTCTTCTTCGCCTTCCGTTCCTTCCTTCTCCACCACATCATTGTATAGCTTTATCTGAAAAATAGTTAAAGCCAGAGATATATATCAACCCAAAATAACAAAGAGCAGTAACTCTTTGAGACATTTGATACAACTTAGCACACCTCCTTTTGGACGAGTCTCAAGAACTCTTCACGCTCCAGACTGACGGACTGAAAAAAATTGAAAATCAGGGTAAACAATTTTGCACAGTAAAGCATAGCTCAGAAGCAGGCAATGCAACTCCTTACAGATGCCGAGGACAAAACGGCCAATGCACGGCTGAGCTCACAGAGCTGCCCCTGCTTGTCTGATGTTTTTGCTTTTGCTTGTTCCATTGCTTCTCTAGCTGTAGGAAAAGTCATCTCCTCGAGAGCCACATCTGTCTGTTTAGTCACCGACTTCGCCTGCTCTTCTTCCTTTTTCTCTTCCTCCTCCTTCATAAAAAATAAATAATAATAATAATAGTTTAGAGCATGATAATCAATAATAAGATTAAAAAATAAAAGCACCTCATCTATAAGCAACACTCATGTTCCAAAGCAGTTTTTTATCCAATCAAACACAAATCATACTTCAAACCTCTCATGAATGATTCCCGACCTTCTACCGGCTGATCAGCTTATAATGGAAGTAATACAAGAATCGTAATAATCAAGTTCACCTTGATTAGCTCTTCCTGCATTTCTAAGAACTCCAACTTCCTCCTCCTCTCTGCAACAGAGTCTTCAGAGGGCAAAGAAGTCACTCCAACAGTGTCCACAACCTCGTCTGGGAGAGAGGAGAGCGTGGCTTGAACAGCTTCCTCCGGCTTCACCTTGCCATGCACCGAGAAAGCTCTGCCACAAAAGAACATTATGATTGTCATGAATGAAAAGGCTTTATAAATGTGTATTCCCTTGAATTACCTAGAAAGTATCAAGAGGGAAGACGGCACAGAGTGATTGAGAGACAAGTCCAGCCAATCCCGCAACTGCAAACACACCAAATGTAACATACCTCAGTTACTTTTCCTAAACTATTTTGCATTCCTAAAAGAAATTGGTACTCCCGCTGCAATGATTTAGTTGCCTTGTTTTTTAATTGTTAAAGAACATTCTAGATTTATTTAGAGTATTATAGCTTAAGTTTATCTAGAACAATCTAGGTTAGATTTAATTAGAATCACTTAGAATTAGAATTATCTAGAATGCATTTATTACTCTTTAGAATAACCTAGAAGTAGAATAATCTAGAACACTTGTACATGTATAAATAGCCTTCTACCCTCAATGAAATACACAACATTTTTCCTCTCCATTTTCTTTGTTAACATTAATTAAAGTAATAAGAAAGAAAAAAACTAAAGTTTGCTAACAGGTTGAAGCTGATGTACTCCCGTACCAGCAAAAGTCTTATCGTGTTTTGAAATTATTTAGGTCGAGTAATTTGAAAATTACTCGATCAAAGTGTATTATATAGAATAAAAAAAAACTTCAATATTGATACTAATACTCAATCTAAATAATATTGAAGTGTTATTTAATTATATATGTATTTTCCTCGAAAAGATTAATAATATATGTAGCAGTCTATCTCTAGCAAAAAGATGTAGACGAAGCACCAACCTCTTCCCGCAGTTCCTCCACCGAACGTGGTCCTAATACTCCTCGTTCTCGACAAGCTGAAACAAGCTCTTTCTCTGACAAGGACTCCACACCCTCCGCTTGAATCATCTTATCATCATCTTTGATCCTGTCAAATAATAATCATGCTAAATACTCGATGTTCAAGCAATTGAAAGTATGCGCATGCTTTCGCACATTTATCTATGTGCTTAAAGATTCTCATAGTTGCGAGCAATCTATCGGCTGGATATCCTGACTCTGCATTTGTAGAATTCAAGAAGAGTAAAGCGGCTCGAAATGTTCAAATCATGAGTCAGATAAGAAATATATAGGTCATCCAACTATGTTTACTTAATATTCCTAAATGAAGAAACTTAAGGTCCAAACCAAAAAAGTTAAACTGATAAGTAGAAGTAAAGAACTCTTACTGTTGCAGTCTCTTCCGAAGCATATAACGCAAATATGCGTCAGTACCATAGGGGCTTATACCCATATACTTGCACATATTCACTAACCGTGGCCTGTACATGACAACCAAAAAGGTAAGTACACAGCTATAAAACAACACTATAAAGAAAGAAACAAACAAACAAACAAACAATATAAAATGTTCATCGAAGAGTAACCTGCTAATGTTATCTAAAGTAAGCTCATCGTTGAATAACATTGCAAACCCTAAGATTTCGTCATTCGAAACGCGATTGCCTTTACGAACCTGTTGCATGAAAGAAGGTATACGTGGCATAAAAGGTTAAATATACACACAATCACTTTCTTTTCTAAAGAAATGGATAAATTTTAAATTCTACCTTGTTCATAAATTCGTCAAGATCTTCTGCCGTTTTTCTAACTTCTCCACTTCGTGAGGTCTGGATTTCCTTTGCCATTTCTTTTACAGTATCCTGAAGAAACTTTGCATATTCTATTCTTGCATTTAGCTTTCTCTTCAATTCCTCCTACAAATAATTCATTATATAACAGGAATAACGTCAACTTTTAACTAGATAAAACTCTATAATAGTGAAAGAACAAAAATTAAACAAATGTGGAATTTGAAGAACTAAAAGATTACACGTTTTAAATGTCATAGCAACATAACTTAAGACACACCTCTATTCTCGAAATAAATTAACTCCATGGTCATTTTCATTCAAAGAATGAACTTGACTTCTCAGTCTCTATAATAATATTTATTGATGTTTTCAACAACCTTAATATAAAAAGAAAGGCCCATATGATGTATGTTTTCCGCAAATTCACGATCACGGACAAGAACCATTAACTAATGTACGGTTAAGAGCCTATATGTGACACCTAATAAGAAATGTTTGATAAAGCACAATATACAAATAGCATAAATATCTTAGAATTTTGACACAATAGAGCGAAAATCTATACCTGCTCTTTCATCTTGTCCTTGAAGGTTGACGGTAACATGTTTGGGAACAATTTAAGGAATACCGGGAGCAGAAATTCCATAAACGGTACAATGATGAAAACAGCAAAAGGGACTAGTCGGAAAATATCGGCCGTGGTGCGTGTGAGTTGCTGCCTCTCCCTCCTAGAAAGACTCTTCCCATCAGCAAGCTTTAACAACAGCCTTGAGCTGATCCTGACATCGGCCCACAGGAGTTTGGTGCCCAACCAATAGTGTTGCAACGTGGATTTGAACTCGTCCTTCCAATGGACTAGCTTTTTAGCCCAGTCCTCCCTGAAACATAACCTGTGTTACTATGTGAACAAAAACCATACCAAGTACACACTCTCACCAATCACCTGCTCATAGAAGCGACAGCTCTTAAAGCGGGACCGATCCCCAGAAGCTTGGCCCAGACTTTCGTCATTAGAGACTTCTCACTCTTTAGAGATTCCTGTATCTTCTTCGCTTTTGCCTTTGCTTTAACCGTACTCAACCCTTCGACGGCTTGATCACACTCCTCGGGTGAGGCTTCTTTTTTCTGTCCAGTAACCTGCTGATCATTTCTGGGATTGCCACTCCCGAAATCAGGTTGGCCAGCGGCTGCTGTTGAAGAATAACGAGCGAAATGCGAACTAGATATGACCCTGAAAGAAGACGAGTCTCCCCTTCCAATACCATTCTCCAAACTGTAGGAGTTATGCATGAAAGATCCTGCTAATCTAATTGCTGACTTAACATTCTCGGGATATTTTTCCTTTCTACAATCTGCCGCGGAATGTACTCCGCTCTCAGATAAGCTTGCAGCATTGGATCCCGATGGTTTCTCATGCTCACTACTAGCGAAACCGCGAAACACGAAAGTCGGGTGATTTGAGGAATCAAAGAGATATCTCTTCCTTCGAAAGATCGTTCGCAAAGCCATAATTTTGTATCAACAAATAGATTGTAATTCCCTCTGCCAATCTGTCCAACAATCAAGTGAAAAAAAAAAAAAAAAAACATCATTTGTATCAGTTTCCGAATCAACAACTTGAAAACATGTTTAATATCAAGAACATCAACCACGTTAGTTTCTCAAAAAAATTATTTTGCTTACTCAATCTGGAGCACAGAGAAGCATTTCGGAAAGCAAAAAACGAACTGGAGATAAACGAAAATCCCATAGCTGACGGAAAAACAGATTAGCAGAGTCAAAAAACTCAAAACAAACGGTCGACCGAAGCGAAAAGAGAGAAGTAAACACGGAGAGCATGAAAATGAGAACTTTGAATAGTTGAAGCGCTTCTCACATATGATCATTATATATATATATATATATATATATATATATATATAACCGATCAATACATTATAACTCACTCACTGATCAGCAAAAAGCAAATGGTGAATGAAAAATGACATTCTGGAGCACAGAGAAGCATTTCACCATAAGAAAACAGCAATCAAAAAACAAAAACGAAATCGAAATCGAGAAAAACAAAAAACGCCATAGCTGAAGCCGAAACAGATTAGCAGATTCGAAGCAAACGGTCAATCGGAGAGAAGTAAACACAGACAGCACGGAAAATGCGAGCTTCGAACAGCTCTACACGATCGTTCCTAGACCTTATACCTCACTACAGGATCATTCACAGTCCACGAGCAGCAGGAACGAACTTCAAAAGACGAAGAAACGAAGAAATCAATCGAAACGAAATTCAACGTCCACTTGGCGCGACGGAGAGCGATTTCTTACCACCGGTTCTGGAGCGACGGCGACGGAGGAGGAGCGAGCTGTGGCGGTGTTCAGGCGAGTGCGCGGCGGTGGAAGGTCGGAGCGACGGCGATGGCGGCGGAGAGGGCAGTAATCTGACGGCGCAGGAGAGAGCGTAATTTGGGGAAGAAAATGGAGTCGATCGAAGGAAAAATGAAAAAGGAGGAGAAATAATAATAATAATTATAAAATAAAATGTTAATAATCGCTGCGACTTTTAGTAGAGAAAATCATCTTTGCGACCAAGTAAACATTAATGGGTAAGTTTGTCACAGTATTCATTCATGTTATTGATTTCGGTGTAATAAAGTATTTTAAGAAATTAATTATAATAGTATGAGTATTTTTGCCGCTTAAAATTTAATATACATACGTAACATAAATATTTTCGTCACTAATTTTTCAAAATAGAATATCAAGCAATTTTGCCTTGTTTTTTTTTATCATGGAGATCAAAAGTTTAGCGCAGCTTGTACAAGCTTGTTTGGATTTTGAAGCACTTAAAAGTCGTTTCAACTTTTGAGTGCCAACGAGCTCATGACATTATTGTAGTAATAGTATGAGTATTTGCAATTGCAACCTAAAGAATCGACTCTCGTTACGATTGTTAGGTCCGTTAAACATACGATGTCAAGTCAAGTTTAAACGGAGTCCATGTTTGGTTATTACATACACTTTTATTATTGTATGTGATTTGCACTATTAAATATATTATATATTTTATATTTTGATGTTTACAAAATTAGTTTTTTAAAAAGAAAAAAAAATGTATGAAACAAATTTTATAATTTTTTTTAGTTTTACAAATAAATAAATAAATAATCTATAACAAATAATTATTTGATAATAATTGCAATAATTTATTACACGATAATTATAAAAAATTGGAAAATAAAAAATAGAAGTTTTTGAGTTGGTTACCGAACAGAGTCGGTCGGAGTGGTGGCTAAATAAATCATCTTAGATTTCTTAGTGAGTATATTGGATGAGATAAGTGATATAATATTTATTGTTATATGATCAATATTCAAGTATTGTTCTACCACCGTAAGTACTCTATTACCCACAAACTTTTTAAGACCCTAGAAACTCTGAACCACGGAGCAAGAGAAGCGATTCGAAATAAAAAGATTTCTATAAAATATTATTGCATTTAAGTTATTTTTGGTGCGTCGAAACTAACTGTTAAGGTCGGATTTGGTCAAATCCATCCTCAACACAACTCGTGTCGTTTTGCCCATAAACGACATGAGAGGAGGCGAGGAAGTTCGTCACCCGAGGGGGATTATCCCCGAGGAGGAACATCCCCGAGGAAGAGTACCCCCGAGGAGGTTCATCCACGAGGAGACGCAGCCACGCGAGAGCAAGTTGCGATGAAGCGTCCCATCACACCCGACGAGGAACTTCGTCATGATGATTGTGCAGGGTCGAATGACCCTTGACGAGACGTGCATTTAATGAAGCCGACCTACTCACTCGATGAGAGCGTCAGCGACGAGGCTTGCAGAGCCGAATGACGGCTGATGGGATGTGCATTTAATGAGGCGCACCTACCCATAACGGCAACCTGCTCGGAAGCGACATAAAGCAAGAATTGACCATGCTGCCCTCAAATCACGCCAGAAAAGGAATGATTAAAGGAAAAAAAACGGGAAAGACGCGGGAGAAAAGGCATTGTAAAACTCTATAAAAGGCAAGATAAGCCTCATTGGGAAAGGTTCGGAAAATTAGAGAAGAAAGCCCCGAAAAGAAGAAAAGGAGATCTTGTAATAGAAAAGGCTAAGGAAAAATAGAGAGAAAATAGAGAGAGTGGATGTCCATGATCCTTCATCTGTCCAGCTATTCAACGGAAGAAAACCGAGCTCATTTCGGAAAATATAATAAAACAGAGATATCCATAATTTATTCTTGTTTATTTGTTATATGGTGATTGTCTTTGTGACTGGAAAAGGGTGGTGAAAATCGCCCTCTACAGTTTGGCGCCCACCGAGGGGCCTTGTTTTCTTTCTAACTCACAGCCAGGAATTTGGAGGGACATGACGTTATCAAACGACACCATCGTCAGCAACGCGCTCGATGGCTGAGCGCGCGAAAATAGCGAGCAGGGCATAAAGAGGCAACTCAAGGGGCAGGAGTGACGTAAGAAGAGGAGACGTACGGACTCCTTGCATTTAAGAGAAGCCGATTGATGGATGGTTGGTCAGAAAAAGGAGTGCACGCATATCAACGAATGGGAGCAACTTCCGAAGCGTTGTGAAGCGACAGCGAAAGAGGGGATACGAAGAGTTGCTTGCGAAACAATCGACGGCTATAAAATGGGAAGTTTGGAGAGGATCAGCAACAACGAGTCTACGGAAATAGAAACCAACTCGGTTAACTCCCAGATAAGTACCATTCTCTCAACCCAGAAAACAAAAGTTCCTTTCTCACTCCGAAACCAGTATTTGCTAGTGTTTTCGCGGTACAGGCCGAGAAAGCACACGAGGAGAAGATGGCGCTCAGAGAAGGAGGTGCTAACCAAAGCCTCACAGACAAGTCGGAGATGATCGTGGATGAAGGTTGGGAATGGCCCAAGGAGGGCGCAACGGAGGCACGAGGAGGAGATGATCACGAGATGGCGGACTTCTGGAAGCACGAGGAATGGCCGGAAAGTGGCGAGCCATGTCCAATGGATGAGGACACCACGGAAGGCCAACGGGATCAGGAGGAGTCAAGGATCCCAGGCGAACCACACCCCGCGCTGGAACTGGTCTTGCCGTATCTCATGCCCGAGGAACTCCTCGCGATGGAGATGGTGTGCACCTCGTTACGCGACGAGGTTAGAGGAAACAACCTTCTGTGGCGCAACCTCAGCATCTACGGCCCGTTGAGCGAGCGGATCACAGACGAGGATCTCCTGAGGCTGGCGAGGAGGTCTCAGGGGAAGATGGAAACTTTGACTCTGTACGAGTGCGACGAGGTCACGAACGCCGCGGTGGAGGCAATCATGCGGGGCAACCCGGCACTCGTAAAGCTATGCCTGCCACGCTGCCACCGAATCACCTTAGATGACGTGGTCAGCAACTTGTCCACCATCGAGCACGGGATAAAATTCCTGAGGGTCAACGGGTTATTTCCCCGGTTCGTGGAGGGAACCAGGGTCAAGCTTGAGGACCTTCCCCCATTGCTCGCGGCAGGGAATCCAGCCGCCTATCCCGAGCAGCAGGCGTCTGCCCCCCGTGGTCGTCTGCTCGACACAGAGTTCTGCAAGCGGTGCGACAAAAATGTCCTGGTCTACGAGAAGCCAACGAGGATTCAAGCAGGAGACTCCGTCCGCCCGTTGTGTTTTGGGCGACGACGAAATGGGCGTGCTTGCGGTTTTTGCAGGTCGTGCTACATCCTCGGTACCACGTGGTACACTGACCTCTGCCCGGAGTGTAACTTCGGTCGCCCCAGCTGGAGCTCTATGGAGAAAATCGCGTCGTCAGCCTGCTCGATCGTCGAGGAGGAGTGAGCCCGGAGTTAGGCTCATAAGCTGCTCGGCGCAAGGAGAGGATTGGGGTGGCTACCTTTTTAACCGTTAGTAGACTATAATAGGTGGTAGAAGTTTGTTTGGGTTTGTTTTTCTTTCAAAGACTATATGTGTGTTTTTTCTTTTGTTTATTAAGGAGCGAGCAAGTTTATAAAGTTGGCAAAGTGTGTATGCAACTCTGTTCAGTGATAGTACCAAGTAGTACCAAATAAGAGGGAAAGTAACTTCGCAGTATTCAAAAAAAAAAAAAACCGGCTAAGGGTGCCGAGCAAGCCCGGTCCGGCGAGAGTGCCTAGAAGATTACATAAAATATATATATAGATATATGTATATAATGATATATATACAGTAGCATATATATGTGCATATAGTACAGCGACAGATAAAATATATACTAATTATATACGGCTAAGGGTGCCGAGCAAGCCCGGTCCGGCAAAACATGTCGAGATCCATATATACGGCTAAGGGTGCCGAGCAAGCCCGGTCCGGCAAAACATGTCGAGATCCATATACACGGCTAAGGGTGCCGAGCAAGCCCGGTCCGGCAAAACATGTCGAGATCCATATACACGGCTAAGGGTGCCGAGCAAACCCGGTCCGGCAAAACATGTCGAGATCCATATACGGCTAAGGGTGCCGAGCAAACCCGGTCCGGCAAAACATGTCGAGATCCATATACGGCTAAGGGCGCCGAGCAAGCCCGGGCCGGCGAGAGTGCCGAGGAAATATACAAGGCGAGAGTGCCTATGGGGTCCTGGGAATTAGTCGGCTCGTACCCGACGAAACCTAGCGATACCCTCAAGAGACAAATAAGGCGAGAGTGCCAATGGGGTCCTGGAAATTAGTCGGCTCGTACCCGATGAAACCTAGTGATACCCGCAAAAGACAATTACGGCGAGAGTGCCAAGGAAAAGAGGTACTGCGAGAGTGCCGAGCAAAGAAAAATTATATTATACGGCTAAGGGTGCCGAGCAAGCCCGGTCCGGCAAAACATGTCGAGACCCATATATACGGCTAAGGGTGCCGAGCAAGCCCGGTCCGGCAAAACATGTCGAGATCCATAATATACGGCTAAGGGTGCCGAGCAAGCCCGGTCCGGCTAGCAAGCCGAGAAAAATATAAAGAAAAGTATATATATATATTACCTAAACAGGCGAGCAAGCCCGAAAGGGGCGAACGGAAACAATAAGGAGGTAAGCAAAGGAGGCCTGGCGAGGAAAGGAAGCGGCTGAGCAATATAACCACGCGAGGAGCCGAAGAAGCAATCACCGACCAGGAACCAAATAAGGCCGGCGAGAGCCGACCTCCGAAACAGTTATACTTTATTTTAAAGTGTATACACTTGATAAAATGGGGGACTAACTGTTAAGGTCGGATTTGGTCAAATCCATCCTCAACACAACTCGTGTCGTTTTGCCCATAAACGACATGAGAGGAGGCGAGGAAGTTCGTCACCCGAGGGGGATTATCCCCGAGGAGGAACATCCCCGAGGAAGAGTACCCCCGAGGAGGTTCATCCACGAGGAGACGCAGCCACGCGAGAGCAAGTTGCGATGAAGCGTCCCATCACACCCGACGAGGAACTTCGTCATGATGATTGTGCAGGGTCGAATGACCCTTGACGAGACGTGCATTTAATGAAGCCGACCTACTCACTCGATGAGAGCGTCAGCGACGAGGCTTGCAGAGCCGAATGACGGCTGACGGGATGTGCATTTAATGAGGCGCACCTACCCATAACGGCAACCTGCTCGGAAGCGACATAAAGCAAGAATTGACCATGCTGCCCTCAAATCACGCCAGAAAAGGAATGATTAAAGGAAAAAAAGCGGGAAAGACGCGGGAGAAAAAGCATTGTAAAACTCTATAAAAGGCAAGATAAGCCTCATTAGGAAAGGTTCGGAAAATTAGAGAATAAAGCCCCGAAAAGAAGAAAATGAGATCTTGTAATAGAAAAGGCTAAGGAAAAATAGAGAGAAAATAGAGAGAGTGGATGTCCATGATCCTTCATCTGTCCAGCTATTCAACGGAAGAAAACCGAGCTCATTTCGGAAAATATAATAAAACAGAGATATTCATCATTTATTCTTGTTTATTTGTTATATGGTGATTGTCTTTGTGACTGGAAAAGGGTGGTGAAAATCGCCCTCTACACTAACCAAGCTCGCTGTCTATTTATAGGGCGATTTGAGGATCCGAAATCATTAACACAATCAAAACTGTTCAACCATCTTCAATATCATTTTTGAACGTTTGAGCATTAAAGCTCTTGAACGTTTTTGTAAGCTTGTAAATGCTCTGAAAACGTTTTGATCTGATTTTAATGTGTATTAACACTTTGAACGTTTATTAACACTTTGAACGTTTTTCTTACTTGTGCAAATGCTCCTTTGAGCATTTTTCCACAGACCATGTAGTTATTTCCAACAACATTACTTTCCTTTGAAGAGCTACATGATCTTCTTGTAGCACATGAGGGGTATCTCAATCGCCTTGAATCTCAAAATGCAAACCTAGTTGTAACCGCAAATATTGCAGCTCACTACCCTCAAAACGGTCACTCTCCCTCCAATTGAGGTTGACGTCCCCAACAACGGTTTTCTCGATTCAACAATCAACCATGGAGACAACCATCTTATCCCAGTCATGGGGGCAAGAACAATTGTTGTGGCTGCCATAAATTCTCCAACTCAAATTCTCGCCCCTCCGTTGTATATCCGCGATGCGAGATTCCAATATGGCACTCCAATGCCGCCAATACCGATTCACTACATATAGTGCTTCCACACCCACCACTCGCGCCACTAATAACAATCAACGGTTAGTCGACTCTGGTGCATCTCACAGTCTAATGTCTGATATTGCCAATCTCTTAATCCACTCTAAATATGACAGACATGATCTTGCCAATGCTAAAATTATGTCAGCCTTAATTTGTTCAGGGTTACTTTGCGACAAATATACCTAAGGTTTTGAGTTTGTTCACTTTAATACTCAACGTTAAAATTTAATAGTAAAATCACTGGCGTTTTTTATGCAGGAAACAATAATAAAAGAAATACATACTTGCATTTATTACCTTAATGCATAAGGCCGTATCTAAATATACTAGAGACAAAATTATAAACGTGTGAATCTTCAACGGCTCTTCCGGCAGGTTTGCCACAATCTTCTAGAATACTTTCTCATACTGATGTTGTTACGAACCCTAGGCTTCGCCGATAGAATCTCAAAACCAAAAATATACTCATATGTGGAGCTTTGGGAATTAATCTCACACATTCGAACCAAGATAGAGACATAAATAATATAGAATTAAATTTCTGATATGGAGCTATTGTAATCGAAATGCACTAAATATTAGGAATTAGGCTTATGTGCTCTCTCCATCAAGATGTTTCTTGTTGAACACAACTTTTTTTTGTGGGAAACACAAATACTTTTATTGAGATCACTCAAGAAGAATATACAACACCAAGTGTTTAAATACTCACATTGCAAGACACTTTTTTTTGGACACTATTTAGGAGACTACTACACTTTGGAATTCTTGGATGCAAAACTTGGTGAGGGTAGATGGGTATTTATATGCGAGGCTAGACAATGTGGACCACACATTTGTCCACTTCTATAGTATTCCTAAATTATCTAGATATTTAGGTTTTTCTAGAACATTCTCTAAATATCCAAATTTCTACATAATTATAGATATTCTACACATTATTAAGAAACTTCTACATAATTGACTTCTAATCAAAATGAGCTTATACTCCAAATGGGCTCATTAGTCTTTAGGCTTCCAATCTTGTTGGGCTCTAAGTATTTTGTTGGGCTAGACTAGTAATGATATTTAACTTTTTTATTTTTTAAAGAAAGACGAGCCTCGTTAAACCCTCTGAGTCCCCCAAACGGGTGCGGCTCTAGAGGGAAGAGTACTCCACATCGAATTACTAACAGCAGAAGCCAAATAAGCGTCCCGAACAAGGGTCGGGACTCCCTCGTTACAAACCGAGTCACGAGCAACAAGAGGTTCAATACTTGGCGGGACAGACTCCAACAAACTACATTCTGTCTAGACTTAATCGCGAGTCTAGCAAGGTCATGAGCGACTTCATTACAACATCTCGGGCTAAAGTAGAACACTACAGATTCAATCTGAGTAACTAAGCGATGGATATCGGAGACAATAGTGCCTAAATCGGATAGAGGAATGGACTTATTGTTTAGAGTTTTAATAACCCCAAGACAGTCCGATTGGATGCGAATCTTCGACCATCCCTGGTCATACACCCATTCAACCCCACGACGAATAGCAAAAGCCTCCGCAAGTTGGGGAGACAAACCATGCCTATGAAAATTAATTCCCGACGCAAGAACATGATTTTCATGGTTGCGAGCCACTTAGCCAATGCCATAACTTTCCCCACGTCCATCAATCGCGGCGTCGACACAAATGTCAACATAGCGTCGACACAAATGTCCTTGGCGAGAGAAGGTAAAGTTAGTACTAAGTTAATCTCGGAATCCTTGCTTGATGGTCAATTGGTTCAGGTGGACGCCTTGGATCCGTTGGTAGCTGTGAAAGAATGAGATAAGGAGTGTGGTTCGTCGATGGTTTGTTCCACGAAAACGGATGAAATCATTGGCACAACAGAATTTGAAGCGGCGTACCCTATGGATCAGGGTCGCCGAGCCCAATGATAGGCCTTGTGTGAAACGTCCAGGGTTTGGCAAACCCTCAGACATTAGGAGCTCTTCGCTCTCATGTGAACCAAGTTAGACCTGGCTTTATCTTCTTGTCTGAAACAAAGCTGGTTCGCTCTCAGTATGAGAGAGTCCGTGTAGAGCTTGGCTTCGAGTCGTGTTTTGGCGTTGATAGAGTTGGTATGAGTGGGGGTCTTATGTTTCTTTGGCGGGATTCTATAAAATTCTCGTTGGGATCCTTCTCTAAGTTTCATATCGAAGGGGTTCTTCAGTGCAATGATGAAGTGGATTGCAAATTTGCCGGCATATACGGTGATCCAGTCTCAAGTCAGCGGAAACATTCGTGGGAGTTGATTCGGCGCCTCCGACTTATGTATCCAGGCCCTTGGGTGTGCGGGGGTGACCTAAATGAAGTTATCTCGAATAGTGAAATCAAGGGTGGTTGCGTGCGTGACTCTTACCTGATTAATAACTTCAAGACATGTCTAGACGAGTGTGATCTACATGACTTGGGATATGTTGGGGAACCCTTCACGTGGAGGCAAAAGGCTGGCGCAAGAACGGTTGAGGAGAGAATTGACAGGTGTCTAGGCACCTTTGAGTAGGTCGATCGTTTTCCTAATGATGTCGTGCGCCATCTTGACTTCTGGAGCTCAGACCATCGCCCTTTACTTCCCAACTCGAAGGGTGCTCTTGAGGTAGAAACCTCTCACAGAAAGAGATTCTTCTTTGAAGAAGCTTGGGTGCTCGACGAGGGGTGTGAAGATGTGATTCGTATGGCTTGGGACTCAACTAGATTGGCCCGGGCAACTGGCTGCTTAAGCAGGGGCTGGATCTCTGTCGCGAAGGTCTCCGTCGGTGGGGGCGTGGAAAGTTTCGAGAGCTACGGGACAAAATTGAGAGGCAACGGCTTGTTCTTGCTCGGATTAGTGACGCGAATGAGGAGTTGGACTGGGATTCTTTCCGAAGAGAAGAGCGTCAACTTGATTCTCTGACTGAAAAGAGAAATCTTTTTGGCGCCACCGAAGTAGGGCGACTTGGCTAAAGCATGGAGACATCAACTCGAAGTTCCACCATCAGCGGGCTTCGGGTCGTCGTAAAAAAAAATATCGATGGCCTACACGATGAATCAGATGTCTGGCAAAGTGGAGATGAATGAGTGACTAGGGTTGTTACGAATTATTTTCGATCCATTTTCACTTCTAGTAGGCCCAGTGAAGAAGACATTGAGGCGGGGTTGGTTGGAATCGCTCCCAAAGTCTCGGCAGAGATGAATAACTATCTTCTCAGTCCTTTCACGGCACAAGATGTGAAAGATGTAGTCTTCTCAATGGATGCTATCAAAGCTCCTGGACCTGACGGATTTCCGGCTCTTTTCTACCAAAAGTTCTAGAATATTATTGGCCAAACGGTGACAAAGGTCTGCCTTGAGAACCGGAATGATGTTTAACATTTCCAACAAGTTAATCACTTCAAAGTCCAAAACAAATTGAGTTTGTATTCTTCTCAAATGGGCCTTTGAGTTGTAATTACTATGTAAGTTGCTCGATAAGCCGGACACATCGAACTTTATCACTTTTGATAAGCACGAATAGATAAACGATCTATCGTTTATACTAGTTTATAAACCACAAATTAGTACACCAACAACAGGCTTAAGGCTTACTCAACGGTCAACATGATATATTAGTGGCACAAATACCTAAGTGATACGAGTTAAGCGGATCAATTTCTTCTCCACCCAACATGTCGTTTTGTATAAATAAATCATGTCCTTATGATTGGGAGAGCCAACTTCTTCTTCATATGTCGAAAGAACTGAATTGTAAGTGGGAGAGCCAAACGACATTAGTTCCTAATTCAAAAGAACGTGCCATGTACGTTAAACGACAATGTCATTCTAAAGTATTTGTCGAATTCTCAGCCCATCAATTCAAGATGCGCATATATATATTTTGCTTGCGTTTCACAATACCAATCACGTGATGTTTTATTAATTGTGACCCCTTTTTCAGCGAAGCACGTGAGAGCCCAAAGTAATGTCTGGCCTCAAGGCAAAAAGTTGATCATGTCATTGAGAAAAAATGAAATAAAGGGTAGGCTTTAAATGAATAAATAAATAAATAAATAAAAGACTTTATTTGACTTTAAAAGTATATTCTTTCCCAAATTGGGATCATTCTATTTTCACTTGCCAATCTCATTTCCTTTCTAAAAAAGGAGACCAACATGCTTTGCAATTGCATACTACACTACAAAATAGATATTTCTCACTCCAAACAAAAGGCCCTTGTACCGACGTCAATGTGGCGCCTTTAGTACAATAAATAATCAAAATTTACATGAGTATAATCGTTAATCTAGAATATTGAACCAAGTAAAAAAAAAAAAAAAGACCGTAAAATCTTTACTTCTATTATTCTTGAGATTAGATTGAGTCGAGTTTTTAATAGTAATCCTCATGCCAATATTAAATATATTATTTTATAAAAAAATATTAAATATATTATTATATTATTATTACTTCAGTGTAAATGATGATTAAAACTTAAAAGTGCTTTCGGAACATATTTGTCATAAGATTATTTTGTACTAATACATAATGAGAATCTAAATTTATAAGTAAGTCATCATATATTCATTTCAATTCAGTTTTACAGTATTCTTTTACTTTACTGAATAGATCACAAACCATTGTGTTGTGCAAAGAATTGAAGCACAAATTTTAAATATTTTTCAATAAATTTGTTTTAGCGTACGTTATATATTATTGATTATTTTTCAGGGAATTGGTATTTTAATGATTAAACATGCATCTCAAGGAGAAACGTGGGTTCTGCTAAATATAATACATTATCTCAATTTAGAACATGGCTATAAGAGAGAATAATGATGAAAATGTTGGTTTGAATATTTTAGAATATGGCTACAGAATAAAAAGTAATATACCAAATATATTATAAAATATCAAATATCCAAATTTTGGAGAGGCAGAGGAGGTATCTCTTAAAAAGTAGCTCCGCCCATACCGAGAAATTGAAATGCCAATCATGGAAAAACCTTGTCTATAACTATTATTTATTCTGCTAAAAAAAAAAAGAAGACTATTATTTATTAATTATTAACTTTGGTGTATGAAATTATACCAAATAGCTCGCAATTACTCATTTTAAATAAAGATAATTGTCGCATAAATACTTAAAATTATTTAAAATAATGTTGTAAATTCTCAAGTTTTCTATTACGTTAATTTAAGACTTAAATTCTTTTCTTAAAAAAAAAAAGACAAATTCTTGAAATTGGTATATTAATTGATTATGTTTTATGTATTTTTATAAATGATTTTTTTTTTCAAAACATATATGAATTAAATTAATATTTACGTTTTTTATTTTAAATTTTCCATATAAAATATTTCAATGTGTAACATACACGTTCAAATGACCAAATTTTAACGGACAAATATATATATATATATATATATATATATATATATAAACTAATCAAAAATACAAATTTTATGATATCGAGTATTTAAATATCATTATAAAAATTGAAAAAAATCATTATGCAATTTTAAATAACACCTAGTATTGCTATTGCGAAAATATTAACGTATATACTATGTAGAAAATAACGTGCCATCTTTTGAAAGTTTGACGGGTGTTACTGAGCCCATTTGGTACAGTTTATTTTTGTAAAAAAATTGTTTATAATTTCAGTTTGCCAAAAATCTGTTTAAAAAAAACTGACAGGTGTTTGGTAAATTATTTATAAAACAGTTGTTGTTGGTAACAAAAGTTGATTTAGCGTTTGGTAAAATAAATATATTAGGGTAAAAATACTACAATAAACTAAAAACCGTATTTTTATTTTTAGAAGAAACCTAAAGCTACGAATCTTACCTTTTACGACTCATGTACAAAAATCCAAAATTACTTTTGGGCGTTTTG
Organism: Parietaria judaica; assembly: GCA_954871525.1. NCBI lineage: Eukaryota > Viridiplantae > Streptophyta > Magnoliopsida > Rosales > Urticaceae > Parietaria > Parietaria judaica. The sequence continues at coordinate 15,959,336 of OX940864.1, forward strand.
TAACAACAGTTTTACCAAACACTAAAAAAACAGTTTAATTTATTTTAAAAATAAAAATTGGTCTTTTTAAGCTGAACCAAACTCACCCACCCTTAAAAAATAAATTTAAACATACAAAATTGACTAATAATATTATATTTTAAATAAAAAACGACGAACCGTGAATGAGTATAGCGATATAATAAATATTTTCACGACCAAAAAAACCGAACCGCAAAAACTTTCGTTCACATTTCACAGCCCCTCGTTTCTAATCCCCCAGTGCGGCACACCGGCACGTGGCGCTCCGAGATGAGCCCCTTGCCGGAAATGGACGGCGGAGATCAGCCCCCCAAGTAAGGAGCTCGAAGCGTAGGACCCACGTGCTCATCCCCATGCAACTCTCCTCTGTACACGTATCGCTCCTTCTCTCTCTCTCCTCCGATATTTCTTCCTTCGCTTCGCGCTTCTCTCGGAGTCTCTGCGACTCGGTCCATCTCCCTTCCCAGATCGGAACCTTCCATTTCCTCTTCTTCTTCTTCTTCTCTCTCTCGGTCTTCAGTTTCTGCGCCAGAAATGGTGTACACAGTCTCGGGAATCCGCTTCCCCGCCATTCCCGCCACGCACCGAGCTTCCTCGACCTTCGCCGCCGCTGATCGCGCCGCCGCGAGCCTCTTTTTTCAGCTCAAGAAGAACTCGGCTCCACGTATTCACTCTCTCGCTCTCTCTCTCTCTCGCTTTGATTTTGTTGTTATTGACTGTTATTGATGGCTAGTGCTGTTGCTTCGATTTTGGGCTCTTTTCTGGATTACTGGTTCAGTGTTTCGCTTAAAGAATATGGACATGGTCTGATTCTTCAGTCTCTGTTTTCGATTTCGCTGATCGTATTTGCCTAGTGTGCTGGTTATGGAAGTGGAGGGAGTGTAGTCGGAGTTCGATCCCGTTCGCACTCCGTGTGTGAATGGCGGTTGCTGCGGGGGAATCGATGCGGAAATTTCGACCGAGAATCGGATTAGGAAGCGAGATAATCTGTCGGGAATGTCTAATAGAGTATATCGCGATTATATGTAGATTTTTCAGTGGTTTCAGATCTCAAGTCATGATCTTGACTTGATTCTCGTGTAGTTTATTTTAATGTCGTTCGTTGTATGTAGGAATTTATGTTTTGTATATGAATATGAAGCTGAAATCTCTATTTTCATGAACAGGAAAGATTTTTGCTAGAAAGTCTCCGTATGATTCTGATTCCGGGTCGTTAACGGTTGCTTCCTCGGATGAAGTTCTAGTTCCCGGAAGCCAGAATGATTTCTCGCCAGCTTCAACAGATCTGCTCGAAGAAGAATCTCAGGTGTTTCAGCGTAGAATGTTCTTTGAGTTTATTAGAGTATAAAAACCCGATTTTTTTTACTGGCTTCTTAAATTCTCTGCGGAATTTCCGGCCTCTTAAATGTCCCGGCTCTTGTGTAGATACTTGATGAAGATGAGCTAGAATCGGAAGAAAGTGAGGTCGAAGAAGAAAGTGACGATGATGATTATGAAACAGCTCTTGCTGAAGAGACATCTGATCCTTTGGAAGGGACTTCAAGCGCTAGCAACGCGGATATTATCTCAATTAAAAGGTCGATTCCGCCACCCGGCGCTGGGCAAAGAATATATGAAATAGATCCGTATCTGGTTAAATACCGACCACACCTTGACTATCGGTAAGAATATTTTACAACAAGTTACAAGTTGTATCTTATACAGCTTTTTTTGGTTGCTGCAGATTGTATTTTTTGCACTTTTCATGAATTTCTATAACTAATTTGAATTGTAACTGTAGATATAAGGTGCAATATTAAGCTCTACTGTTCTTCTTTTTATGTTTCTCAGATATTATTCTCCGGAACATTGTGTTAGCATTATGAATCCATGTTAAGAAATATGTAATCTTCCCTTAGAATGAATAGAATTAACTTTGTCTTTGATAGTAAATTAGTATTTTTGGCCCAATATCCGGGACTTAATTTCTCGAAAAAATCTCCATAACTCTTCGAAGCATGCTTATGATATGAAGATTATGGTAATTTCTACAGCTATGGACAATACAAAAAGCTGCGTGAGGAAATCGACAAACACGAAGGAGGTTTGGAGGAGTTTTCTCGTGGCTATGAGAAGTTTGGGTTTACACGCAGGTATAGTTGTTGGTTCCGCGTTTTGAGCAAATTATGCTACTTCCATAACATATGAATAATTTATATATATCAATAATCGTTATCGTTAGGAAAGTAACATGTGAAAACGACAGTTCTTTTCTTAACCGGCAGAAGTTGCCAGCAGCAGATTTTTAATACATAGATAAATAAAGCGAACATCTCTAATAGGTGAAACCAGTAAATTCCTTATGGTGTTCTTTATATTTTCAAAGTTTAAAGTGGATTAATGGTTTTTAGAATTCTTCTTGGAAAACTGGTTCTGATGTAAATCAGTATTAAAAAAAAAAACTCATGAAAAATCTTATTAAAATCGACCAGAACCGGTTTAAAATTGCTTAAAGTATTAAAAGAACCGCTGATACGGATAGGTCGTGCAAAATCGAATGTTTCCGGTTTCTGTGTGAAAGTTTCACAGCTAATCTATGATAGTTGGGAAAGTTGTTTCTAGGACAAGGTTGGTTGGATTAGGTACTTTAAATCATGTCTTCTCGTTAAGTTTTTTCTCTTTCTAAACGAGAGTATTTTTTTTTTTGTGTGGTATTTTATTCAATAGTAAAACAATTTTGAAATATGGCTGTTTTACTAAATCAAAGTCTTTCCTGTTTGAGATCTTCCGAAGTGACAATTCTTGGTTTACATTTTGTTACATTTTATGATGAATTTATTCATATCCAACGTTACCTTTTTTTATTTTAAAGTTTATGATGATTTTATTCATTATTTGTGTCGGTAAATAAGCAATTACTCTCTTATCTTTCAGTGAAGCAGGTATAACTTATCGTGAGTGGGCTCCTGCGGCTAAGGTTTGTTCTACCTGCTTGAGATCATAACCCAATTCTATTTCTCCTGTTTGAATCTCAGAGCAGAAATTTTTTTGGAACTGCTTTTATATGAGAATTGATATGTGCAATACTATTCCGATTTCTCAAAATATAGTTCCTTTCGTAATGAATATTTCTTAAACTATCATGTACATTTACTTTTTTCCTTCTCCTTTACCTTTGATAATAATGACCGCTTCCTGTATTTTCAGTCAGCAACCGTGATTGGTGACTTCAACAATTGGAACCCAAACGCCGATGTCATGACACGGGTTTGTTTTCTGTTTGATCTTTGAAGAATCTCCTAGAAAGTTATTTTTTTAGAATTTAATAGCCCTATGAACTTGATATATCTCATGCTTACAGAACGAGTTTGGCGTCTGGGAGATCTTTTTGCCAAATAATGCAGATGGTTCCCCCGCAATTCCTCATGGGTCTCGAGTAAAGGTAACTTTATTTTCTTTATTTACTTATTTAATTTATCTTTAAGATCCATGTTTTTTATACTATCTTTCAGTATCCAATATTAAGAAGAAGTTTGTAAGAGAGATTACAAATTTTGGCTGGTCAGAGAATAATGTGTGTCTATCAAATTCCCATTTTAATTTTGCTTTCTTAGAGAGTTTCAGATTGCATAACGAGATGTTTTGTCAAGATATACCAACATTGATTCTCTTAATCTCAGATCCGCATGGATACTCCTACTGGCATCAAAGACTCAATTCCTGCTTGGATAAAGTTTTCAGTGCAGGCTCCTGGAGAAATCCCTTATAACGGAATATATTATGATCCACCAGAAGAGGTTTGCAATATATATAATAAGGAAATGTGTCAAGATGTGGAATATAGTTAAAATACAATAAGGGCAAACATTGATATAAACAGAGGAAAGTTGTATACTCTTTTAATTACACTCGTAATAATCTTCAGATTTTCTGGTGTTCTTACAGGAAAAATATGTATTCCAGCATCCTCGGCCTAAGAAACCCAAATCGCTTCGGATTTATGAATCACACGTCGGAATGAGCAGTCCGGTATGCATTGCTTGTCCTTTCTGATTTATTTAGAGATTTATCATGCAATGATGAGTGACCTTGACCTTTAACGAATCTTCACAAACATGACATACCATATATATATTTTAATTGTCAGTTGATATATAACGTATGAGGCAAGTCTTTACTAGTCTTAGGTTCAAGAGTAGATTGCAGGTTTAGATCCTGAAACTCTGGACTAATAGTGAAAATACTCAGCATTGGATCCCGAGTATTTTGCATTACGTATTATATAAGTAATTGGTTTGTAATTAAATTTAGTTTCTCTTGAAATATAGCTGTTTTTTTATTTTCTCTCATTTTCTTCTATTCAATTTTTTTATTGTTCTTTTATCGCGTAACGCAGGAGCCAAAAATCAATACGTATGCAAACTTCAGAGATGATGTTCTTCCACGCATTAAAAAACTCGGCTACAATGCTGTGCAGTTTATGGCTATCCAAGAGCACTCTTATTACGCTAGCTTTGGGTATGGTGTATTTGCCTCACAAGCTCCGGCTTTATTTATCCACATTATATTTTTAATGAAATCTTACATAAATTCTGCTATGATTTTTTTTTTCTTCGATATGTTTATCCTTTATTTTTAACGTTATGCAGGTACCACGTCACAAATTTCTTTGCACCTAGTAGCCGCTTTGGAACCCCGGATGATCTTAAGTCACTGATTGATAGAGCACACGAGCTAGGCTTGGTTGTTCTTATGGATATGGTTCACAGGTATTTAGAGACTTGGAGAGAACGTTCTAGTAATATCTGTTAAGTCTGGTACCCAAACAAAACATAAAATGCAAGTGAAAAACACGCAACCTAAACTTCGGTCTACCTATACCATTAAAATCACTTAAAATTTATATGATTCTTTGGATATAAAGTCCATGAGATATGTTAATATGGGCACCAACTCTATATGGTTTGAAGGTGAAATTTCTCAATTGGGTTTAGTCAAAGCATTTACATTGAAATATTCAATCCTGAGTAACTATATTTCACATGTCACATCACAGCCACGCATCAAATAATACGCTAGACGGGCTGAACATGTTTGATGGAACTGACGGCCAATACTTCCACTCTGGCTCACGCGGATACCATTGGATGTGGGACTCTCGTCTTTTTAATTATGGAAGCTGGGAGGTACTATTTGTTCTTTTAATTTTTGTTTTTACATAATTAGTATTGCAACATATCTTCGTCGGCTTTCTTTTTGAGTAACTGACAGGAATCTTCCCTCGATTTTTACTTATATGTGCTCTTTGGTTCCCATTTTTGTTTTTGTGTACTTTTCCCTGAATTTTTATTTTGGTGCAAAACTCCCCATCTTTATTAGGGGGGTATTCTTAACCAAAATGAAATGTCAGGTGCAAATTTTCTGTAAATTACTATTCGAGGGGAGAAGTGCATTAAATTAAAGTGGAGGGTACAAAATGCACAGTAAAAAAAATTCAAAGGGGGTTGTCGTCAGTTACTTTTCTTTTTTTTCCATTACAAAGTTATATTCCGTTCTTGGTTATTTAGGTATTGAGGTATCTTCTGTCAAATGCAAGATGGTGGCTTGAAGAGTTCAAGTTTGATGGCTTCAGATTTGACGGGGTGACGTCAATGATGTACACTCACCACGGATTGGGGGTACGCTTATGATTTTTATTTAAAAAGATATCTAATGCATAAAATAAATATAAAATATCATAAATCTATTTTAATAAAACGGCGTTTTTGCCCATAGTTCCGTTACTTTTAACAGAGTGAAGGCCAAATGTGTTACATATTCAGATTAAAGGGTTTATCTGTTTAATTCCTGATTTGATAGGTTATTTGTGCACATATATTTTTTCTTAATCAAAACGGTCATTTGATCCAAAAACCTCTTTTGGGCGGTAAAGAGAAGTTTGTTAAGTTTGAGACTGGATCCCGATTAGGGGTGCAAGCGGACCGGGTACCCGGATTTTTTGCCATCCCGCTACCCGGATCCGGAATCCGGGTTTTTTGAAATTGAAACCCGGATCCGGATATTTTTACATAAAAACCCGGAAATCCGGATCCGGGTTAAAACCCGGTTTTAAAATAAAAAAACCGGTTTTTAAACCGGATCCGGTTTTTTTATTTATTTTCGGTTTTAAAATCCGGTTCCGGGTTATAATACGGCTTTGAACCTAAATTTTATATTTTAAAAAAAAAACTTGAAGTAATTATAGCCAAAATTAAAAAATCAAACTATATCATAAACAGAACACATATACTTACAAAAACTAATAAGTAATTAACATAATAAATACATGTAATGTTTTATACTATTAGTATTGTGAGAGAAAAAAATTATATCAATTTGGACTAGAAGAAACAAATGATTAACCTACAACATTAGTTTGGAGTTGGATGAGAAACAAATAAATGAATATTTCTCTTGATAGAAATTCAATATGTATTTTTTTTGTATGAAAATTCTAAATATTTTTATGTATATATTTAATAACCGGTTTTAGTAAGCTACTATGCGGGTTCCGGGTTTTTTATTCTCTAAATCCGGTACCCGGAACCGGTTTAATCCGGATGCGGTTTTTTTTAATAAACCGGTTCCGGTTTAACCCGGATTAATAAGGTTCCGGTTTATTTAAAATACGGTTCCGGTCCGGATGCGGTTTAAAACCCACATATCCGGGTTTTATTTGCACCCCTAATCCCGATTATACCTCATTATTGGGAATTGGACCTACAAGTGATGGGCTCTGGAATAACAAGCTAGGTTAGTTTATGCTATGCAATATACTCGTTATGTAATTGTTAGTATTTACGATTTAGCTTTTATTTCTCAAGTATGTCGTCTTAAGTACGCTTTGTAGCACTTTGACCTACCCATGAATGGGTCAAATTTTCCAAATTGAACCAAATAGTCTGTGTTAGCTAGATTAGTGGGACTTGACTTGTGATAGAGTTAGGTCCGGAAGCGAGAAACACAGCTCCCGATCAATTTGCTACAAGTCAATTATACAATTGGGGAATCAGAGAGCTGCTTCTAATTAATTTTATTTTCTTAACTTATTTATGCATTGATTGCGGTATCATTCATATCAACTTGCAACAAATAAATTCACATTTTCTTTTACTCTATAGACATATATTGCTAATTGATTTACTTTTTTTTATTCAACATTATGAGCTTTAGGTCGGGTTTACTGGAAACTACGAGGAGTATTTCGGACTTTCAACAGACGTCGATGCTGTGGTTTATATGATGTTGGTCAATGATATGATTCACGGGCTATATCCTGAAGCTCTTACCATAGGTGAAGATGTAAGCCAATGCCGTTTTGAAATCGTTTTTAAGCATTTTTAAGCTACCCTAATACTTTTTACCTAATTTTTTTTTTTTATATGGATTTCCCGTACTTTTTTTTATATTTAATTTATACTGCACAGGTCAGTGGAATGCCAACATTCTGCATTCCTGTTCAAGACGGTGGTATTGGATTTGATTATCGCCTCCATATGGCTGTTGCGGATAAGTGGATCGAAATCCTCAAGTAAGTTTGTGTTAGAGATTACCTTGTTATTTTAATAGACTTCTTTAGTTTATTCGATTCATTAAATTAACTACGGTAAGCCTGCTATTTAGTTTTAGAGTAGATTAGATCTTTAACATCTGTAGTTAAATAGAGATATATTGCTGAAGAGTACGAGTGTATGTTCGGCTATATTCAAAACTGGGACAGATATCCGGTGTTTGAAAAATGAAGATAGAATGGTTTTTTCTTAATGGAAACAAAATTTTTTATCAGGTGGTTGACTTTATTGAATGCAAATAAAAATAATCATACAAATCTTTTTATATTCTGAAATCTTTGTAATGACTGATAAATTTTAAATTAACATGTGCAAAAGTAAAAGCCCTTAAAATAACCTAAGCACCCCCCGAAAAGCTGTTTCTGTTAAAAACCAAATGCATGTTTTATATTTTATTTTTAAAGAAGAATATTCCGGTTATCAGTGTACAAACCGGTTTACACATAAACTTCTCCGCCCCTACCTAAGAGAGCAGAATTAGTTAGATTTTTTAATTCTATATTTTCCAAATTTCTTCACTGAATCAACATATTGAATTATTCATATATTACCTCCGGCATTAATTTGACTACAAATGATTGAATTGTGTCTTCCCACAAGGATCGCTAAATGTTCATGTATAGGGTATATGTAGGTATTATTGGATTGGAAGTTATATATGAATTAGTTAATTCATTAAATGACATATCTGTTAATTCATTAAATGACATAGAGATCAGTTTTCTAAATTTGTTTTTGTTTAGATGATTAACTTGTGTATATATTTAAGCCTATTATCGAATAAAAAAAATAAGAAAATTATTTTATTCACAAGAAATAACAGTATATTAAAACATTGTATATGTTCTGTTTGGTTGTAGGCAGCAAGATGAAGACTGGCAGATGGGCGATATCGTCCACACGCTCACAAACAGAAGGTGGATGGAGAAATGTGTTGCCTATGCTGAAAGCCATGACCAGGCTCTAGTTGGCGACAAGACGCTTGCGTTTTGGTTAATGGATAAGGTTTGACTCATCGCCCATTAAGAAGCCTTTTACATCTTTATACTGAATAAGTTTGAATTTCATGAATATATTTTCTATGTTTAACATGAAACACTTACGACAATGAAGAATACTGCGCTCTAAAATGTTTTTATTATTATTATTAATTGGGTAATTTTCAATTGTGCTTCCTCTACGACCCGTGTTGTAGTAGTTGTCTTTTGAAACTTAAATATAGCAGTTCCCGTCCTGAACTTGTAAACAGGGTAGCTCGCTAACCGTTAATATCGGTTTATGTTAAATTTTTTAGTAATGTGCAATACACTATTGTTTAGTGCCAAAATTGTCATATTACATGATAATTTATTAACTTCCGCAGCTACGAAATCTGAAAATTGTTAGTATTTAGAAATTACAGAGGGCACGGTTGCAATAATTTATCGATTATCATTCAAAATGATAATTGTACTCCTGATCAATTTTTAATACGACTCAAAATTTGACGGAAACCTTCAATTGCTACAATTTACAAGTTGAGGACTGAAAACTCCTAAAAAGCTCAAAAGTGAAACTACAACACGAAAATTTCAAATGGCATGTGTAAAAATGGTCTCTATAGAACGAAAATTGAAAGTTGGAGCCAAAAAATTAAGCTTTTTATTTTTTCAATATGTCGAGACTCGAGACGGTCTCATGCTTTCAACTCAATATGCAATTTTTATTATTATTTTTGCTTTGTATAGGAAAACCATGATGATATTACTAGTAAAATTCTGGCAGTAAAATTCTCTGGTAAATTGTTCTGATCTTTCTGTACTATGTCAGGATATGTATGACCACATGGCGTTGGACAGTCCATCAACTCCGCTTATAGATCGCGGAATCGCGTTACACAAGATGATTAGGCTCATTACCATGAGTCTGGGTGGAGAAGGCTACTTAAATTTTATGGGCAATGAGTTTGGACACCCTGGTAAAATTGTTACCCTTACTATGCTCTGATTAATCAGAGAGTTGCATATAACTCTCTCAACTTTGTTAATTGGCATCAGAGCCCCTCCAACTATTCGTTTTTGCCGCCTGAACTCCCTCAACTTTATTAATAGGCATCCATTCCAAGCCCTTCAAATTTTCTTTTTTGGCGGGTGAACCCCCTCAACATTGTTAAGGTCCCTCAAGTTAAGGGGTTCAGCTGCCAAAAAAAATAAAAAATTGAAGAGGCTCTGATGCCTACTAACAAAGTTGAGGAAGCTCAAGCGCCAATAAAAACAAACTTGAAGAGCTTTAGTGCATATTAACAAAGCTGAGAGATTTATGAACACATATGTCCAAAGTTCAGGGACACAGATGCCAACCACCCTTTAAATTAAATAGATTTAAATTAAATCAGGGTAATAATTGTCGTAATTTGTTATCAATTGTTATAGTAAGAAATTTTTATTTAAAATATAACAATCATCATTCTATTCTAAATAAGTTGTGAAGATTTTAGTTTCCTTGCGTGATCAATGTAAATCCGTTAGTTCTTTTCACAGAATATATAAAATAATAACAAAATAACAAAAGATAAGGCCAAATGTGCTGTTATTTGTGCAACTTTCTGATTCGAAATACTATTTGCCATGTATATGAAGCATCATGTCTGCAAAACCCTCTTAAACATATTAGCAATTATGCATTAAACTTTAACCTATCTAGAACTTACACATGCTTATACTTTCTACTATTTGTTTATCTTTTTCTAGAGTGGATTGATTTTCCAAGGGGTGACCAACATCTTCCTAATGGCCAAGTAGTTCCCGGGAACAACAACAGTTTCGACAAATGTCGACGTAGATTTGATCTTGTACAACTTCTAATTTCCTTTTGTTTTTCGAGCTTTTGTACTTCTATTTTTGGGAACTTATGTTGAATCTTTATTTTTGTTGTGCATGAGTAGGGAGATGCAGATTATTTGAGGTACCATGGAATGCAAGAATTCGACCGGGCAATGCAAAATCTCGAAGAAGCCTATTCTGTAAGTTTGCGTCTTTTATTTTAGAATTTTATCGATTTTTGTAAATTAATTCCATTCAATAGCTTTGTAAAAGCTATATTTTATTTACTCAAAATATCATTATCACTCTGACTGTTTTGGTACAAGCAAACCGATTCCTAGTAATAAGAGTCCATTGCAATTTTTATGTATTTCATGGCTCAAAACCTTTGACACTTGTGCTCTTCAATTTTATTTTATTTACGGAAAATCACAGTGAACGTGAAAATCTGTACAAAATCCCCTAAAACTTGAACTATTTTAGAATTATCAAGGGTTAATCATGTCCCAAAAAAAAATCCACAGAATTTAAGGGCAGATTTTGAAAAAATCTTGACCAGCACCAGTTCTATCATTTTTATACGAGAAATTTATGACATCGATTTAACATTTGAAACTATGCTCAACTATATTTCAGTTCATGACTTCCGAGCACCAATATATATCAAGGAAGGATGAAGGAGATAAAGTCATTATCTTTGAAAGGGGAGACCTTGTTTTCATTTTCAACTTCCATTGGTCAAACAGTTACTTCGACTACCGAGTAGGCTGCTTAAAGCCCGGAAAATACAAGGTAATATGTCCTCTTTAAATCTCGGTTCATTGGCTCATGATTCCTAATAGACTATGTTTATTTATTTTCTAATACATTGAGCTGGCAAAACTCCTTCATAAATTCAGATTTTAGAATATATTTTTAAGGGAATTTGGCGTTTTCTTAACTCTTTTTTTTTTTTTTTTCATAAAAATATACCCTTCATTAAAAATAAAAAAAAAACACAGCTAATATATCGCCTCAGAGTAGGGGTGTAACCGGGGCGGATATCCGGTTTTTCGGAACTATCCGAATCCGGATCCGAAAATCCGGATATCCGAAAACAGATATCCGGATCCGGATCCGGATCCGAAAAACCGGATATCCGGAAATCCGGATATCTGTTTTCAAAACCCGGATCCGGTATCCGGATCCGGTTTTTATTTATTAAAAAAAAAAAAGATAAAAAGTTAATTTTAACCACTAAAAAACCCGTACAAGTCTACATATTTTCCCGTTGTCCAAAAAACCGAACAAATCTAATACATATTGTCACATAATACATATAAAATTAAAAATGCATTCAAATCGCCGTCTTCATTCCGCACCATCTTTTCTTCATTCCCGTGCATCATCAAGCGTCAACATCATCATCAAAATAATACATATTGTCACATAATACATATAAAATTAAAATGAATGAGTGTCGAAGAGTAACCCTAATTAGTAACATAAAAAAATAAAATAAAATAATTAAAATATTAAAATAAACCGGGTTTTAAACCGGATCCGAATATCCGGATTTTTAAATACCAAAACCCTTATCCGATTTTAAATCCGGATCCGGATATCCGTATCCGGATTTCGGATTCGGATTTGGATTTTAAAATCGGATGCGGGTGCGGATGCGGATTTAAAACCTGATTCCGGGTTTTAATTACAGCCATACCTCAGAGTGTAATTTAATTTTTTTTTTTACCATCTTATCGTTTTTATTTTCAAAAACCGAGAATTACCCCCATTAATCACAATATTAGAATTTTGTTTTTATATACTCTAGTTTTTTTTTTTTTTTTGACAAAAATGTACCCTCTTGGATTTTACCCTTATACACTTTGGGATATAGGTTTTAGATTTTAATATTTTCTGAAAGTAATTAGAAATTAATTATCACTCCAGGAGGGTATATTTTGGCTATTTTAGATAATAGAGCATGCATTTTTGCAAAAAATTAAAGTAGACGGGTATGAAAAAGCTGATATCCTTATGAGGACATGAGCAATATTTTTAATCACTATATTATTATAAACAATGGAAGCTACAATTTGGGTTGACATTCAATAATCCTCTTATAATCTTTTAGCATTAATTTTTTAGTTCCTTGACATGTGACGTCGCATTTTACTTTCTCGTTTTGTTCAGATTGTTTTGGATTCAGATGCTCTTTCATTCGGAGGGTTTAATAGGCTCAACCATGCCGCGGAGTACTTCACCGAAGTAAGAAAATTGTCTCTTTACCCGTTTCTCCAAAATAATTATATTAGTATCCTCCCAAAATTTTAAATTATAAACAATTTACCTCATTATCGCTATAAAATTCACGATTAGCATTAATTTTAAGTCACGATCAACGTACACACTAATATTTATGCCAAAAAAAAAAAAAATCATATTAAGGATATTTGCGAGAAAAAAAAAATACCCATGTGTTAGGTGGAAGTGGCGACATGATATATTCTTGTTATATGTGTAAATCCTAGTTACCCAATGAGTTTATTTTTGAGGATTTACACTTTTTATGACATTTGGAATCTACGCCGTGACAAAAAAAAAAAGTGAAAAATGCCGCCACTTTCATCTATGTTTCGGGTATTTTTGCCGCAGATATGCCATTTAGTAACATCGCATGTGACTTAAATTTATCGGGAACTATGACGGTTACGAAATTGATTATTTATAAATAATAGGACTAGTTAATAAAGGAAATATTCCAAAAAGCGAGACAACTGATAAATTCAAGAATATAGTATAGTACTCGGCTTTTAATCCGTTTTTGCTAATTCAGGAGGGTTGGTACAACGAAAGGCCTCGCTCTTTCCTCGTCTACGCTCCGGCGAGGACAGTGGTAGTCTACGGCTTGGTAACCGATGAACATGAAACCTTAGCACAACCACTCCAATCCGTGGAAGCTGAAGCTGAAGAACTCACTGAACTAGTCGATTCGCTAGAGTTAGAAGAAGAAGAAGAAGAAGAAGAAGAAGAAGAAGAAGAAGAAGAAGAAGAAGAAGAAGAAACCTAATGGCAATCAAGTGTCTTCGTAAGCACCATAACTAAGTGTTCCTCTTCGCCTGATTTGCACCGGGATTAATCCGAGCCGTTCGATGAATGAAAATAAGGTTAGAATAGCTCATCGGCGATCAAATTGTTTCGTTTCGTGTCTATAGTTGCACGTAGCGCTCTGAAGAACTTTTGCTCTGTAATAATTGCTTAGGAAATTCCAATGTGTTTGGCCAACTTGCCTGTAATTCCGATCTCCAGGGTCTTGTTTTACGGCCTTAGTGAATAAATATGTTCAAGCAGGTTAATATCGTGCATTTCCACAGATAGATGTCATTCCACGGAATTTCCGCAGTTTGTCTCCGAAATTCCTCCCACGGCATTCCACTGCTGCAAGGGCTCGTGGATGCTGCATACTTATACGAGCTTCCATAAAGTTTGATTTGAGGGGGAAAAAAAATGCTTACGGAATAGGGACGCCGAAGCCACAAAACTATTCTTCACACATATTTTTCTTCTGCGGAAGTCACGATAGATGTCACCTTTTCCGCGGAATGCCGTGAAACCAAGGACATTCGTGGCAAATCTTCAATATTCAGAAAAAAAAAAATCCAAATAAAAAGATGTGTAAATATGTTAATTAAAGGAAATAGCAAGGATCAAAATGCCGTTTTGGCCGATAAATCGTTTGCCGTTATCGATGGATTAATCGTTTGCCGATGCCGTTATCGACGGAAAACCTATAAAAATTATCGTTTGCCGTTATCGAAACTTATCGAACTTATCGATGGATTAATCGTTTGCCGATGGATTTATCGATGGAAAACCTATAAAAAAAAATTCAAACATATTTTACACTAAAAACATAACATAAAATACTAATGTCACAAAATATAAACATAAAAGTCTCATACAAAATATAAGATATAAGCCACAAACCAAGTCTCATACTAATGTAGCCAAACATAAACTAAGTCTCATACAAAATTACAAATACTTTACAAAATATGTAAAATAAATTATTATTTACTTACCAAAATAAATATTTACAAGTCACCAATTATTCTTATATAAAATATGCACTGCACAATTGATTTCATTTAAAACAAGATTGAACAACTAGCTCAATTTAACAAATTAGCTAAAAATTGTACTTTTGCCGCAATATTTTAGAAAACTTCAAATTAAAAAAAATATTATGCCAACCGATTATTTTTTAAATTATATACAATTTTATAAAACAAAATTACACCAAAATATTCGAGTAACTAGCTCAAATCAACAATTTCTGAAACATATGTACTTTTGCCACAATGATATCACAATTCAGAAAAACTTCAAATTAAAAAAAAAAATTATGCAAACCGATTAGTTTTAAAATTATATACAATTTTATAAAACAAAATTACATCAAAAATATTCGAGTAACTAACTCAAATCAACAATTTCCGAAACATGTGTACTTTTGCCGCAATTATACAACAATTCGGAAAAAACCTAATGACTTTTCGTTATTTAGCGATAAGTCCTCCAGTTTTCGAAATTTAACACTTGAAAACCTAAAACGAAAAGTTGTTCACTTTCCCCCTCGAAAAATCGCGAAAACTATAAAACGAAAACGATTAAGGGAGATAACTTACCGAGAAGCCTATTTTCAGCGATAATCGAACGATTTTCGAACGAAAATCGCGATTTTCGGAACCTTGGGAAATAGTAATTTATGTAATCAATTTTCTTAAAAAGAGCTAAAGCAAGCCCTAAAAGTGTAGTTTAGCTCTTTTATCCTACCTCCTAATTATTTTAGTTTTCGAAAATCTAAAGTTATCTTTTACTAATAATCTTAGAATTTTACTTCTAGTTCCTTTTGAAAAATCAAAATACATCCATTACCCATTTTAGAGATTTAAATATATATATATAATATATATGATGCCCAATAAAAGAGTTAAAACTGACAAGTTCACTCGTTGCTTTCGAAGCACAATGACCATGGTAACAAGCATCAAAGTGCAATATGATTTATTAATTAATGGATGCGTTTGGCACAGGTTATTTAGCTCTGTTTTTATTTTTAAAATAAACTAAACCACTTTTCAGATGTTTAGCAAAATTATTTTTTTAAAAAACACAAAATCGATTTTATATTTTTATACATGAATTGTAAAAGTTAAAATTCGTAGCTTTTGGTTTTTTCTAAAAACAAAAATACGATTTTAATCTATTTTAATTTTTTTAGCCTAAATAATTTTTTTACCAAACGCTAAATTAGTTTTTGTTACCAGCAACAACTATTTTACAAACAATTTACCAAACACCTGTCAATTTTTTTTTTTAAAAACAATTTTTTTAAACTAAAACTAAAAGCAATTTTTGTAAAAATTAAGTTGTGCCAAACGGACCCAATATGATTTCAAGGTAGTTTTTTTCTATTCGGCTTGACAAAAAATACATAATGACTTGTCACAAAACCTACTTAGTTCAAACAAATCAGAAACAAAATTAGTAAACAAAAGTACGAAACAGACGACAAGCGTGACATTAACACTACGGGCTGTTAGAAAGTCAAAAAATATGTTCATCAAATTGAAACGAGATAAAACATTGAACTCCACGAGCTAGCCACGTGGCAGCTGATGAAGAACGCTGGTCGGCGACGAGTTGGAGTGGGCTGACCGCAAGGCCTCGGCCAGAGGCCCACCCATTGGGACCAAACCCTGGCCTGAATGGGCCCCGATCTCCTCCTGGCTCGGCCTGTCCAAAACGATGCCGGTCGAGAGCTTCAGCGACACGTCCGACGACGGGTTTCCCGCCATTGCAATCGAGAGGCTCGTTGCGGGGTTAACGGAGCTAACAACGTTATCCGGTTCTTGGAGTGGTCTAGGCCAATCGTCGAAGAAAAGGCTCAAAACGTGACCGTCTGATTTCGCTCCATCGTGGGGCTCGAAAATCCGTTTGTTTTCACGTTTAGTGTCCCCCAAGCTGAAAGTAACACACAAACATTACTTAACTAATGGACAGAGACGGATGAAAACACAACCCAAAAAGTACTGTGATCTTTCCCAAACTTCTATAAACGTTCAAAATTAACTCTCTTTTTTAGCTTTTACCACTTTTTTTACTCTTAATCATTCTTTACTCACGCTCTCCCGTACCCATTAACTATTAACTCACATGACTACCATATACTATTTGTCTATTTTATAACAATAAAAAAATGATTAAATAACATACTTTTATTTTTTATATAATTTCCTTATTTGAGATTGGGAAGTTATTCCTTAGGAAAAAACTAAAAAGCAAACGGTATTGTTGCAAGTTGCAAGTTGCAAGTTGCAAAGCATATTAGATCCAATGTGAAAGTGAAAGTACGATATGTGTACCACACTTTTTTTGTGAAGAGATTTGCCACCATGTTTGCCCATGTGACACATAAAGTGCATATATACGAATTACATAATGTCCTCGAAGGATTAATAATCAATATAAAATAAATAAATATAAAAAGAAGCCAACCACCACCCCAATTAGATATGTCATGGTACTGTTTTTATACCCATTTAAGATTTTTTTTTTCATTTTCTAAAAATAGAAAAATGAAGAAAAAAACCATTACATAAGAAATCTGGGTCGTTAGCCGGATTGAACTCAGGGTAGGGCTGGAAACCAAAGGCTATATGTGGCGAGGCGACTGACGGAGATGGCTAAACGGTGGGCTCCTTGAAGAAACCCCGTAGTCTCACACCCTTGCACAGAGAGATTTGGGAAAGAGAAGAAGCGCAGAAACGGTTACTTCGCTCGTGGAGGTTTGATAAGAAGCATGATTTGTGTTCGAAGAGGCATGTTGGGGAGTCGCAACTGTTTCGGGAGAGTTGCACTTGGTGAAAATTTTGTGAGTGGGCGAAGAGACGCTGAATCGACACGACGACCGGTACTCAAAATATTTTTTTAGTTAATTAAAAATAATTCGAAAAAAGGAGAAAAAAGAATGGGATTAAAATAGTTGTTTTTTGAGACCCGATGTTATTTTGCTTTTATATATATATAGATTTAAGATTTTTTTTTTCATTTTCTAAAAATAGAAAAATGAAGAAAAAAACCATTACATAAGAAATCTGTTTTATCTTATAAAGAACATCCGTTTTAGATATGTATATATATATATATATATATATATAGTTAAAACTCAAAACATGTTTAATTAAATTATAAAAAGGACTTTCCGGCACGTACCATATTCTTCATCTTAAGAAAGAAACAAAGATCAGAGGTAAAAACCGACAATATTTTAAAGATAAAGATAAGTTTGTCATAATAAATGTGTCATGACACATTCTCATAAGAAAAAAAAAAAAAAAAACTCAATCTCGAAACAATTATATATAACTACCCCACATAAATTTCTAAGCTAGGGCACACACTATTAAAAAGTAGTCATATTTTGTCTCATTATACTATTTTTTTTTTAACCTAGAACGTAACACTAATCTGTACCACATAAAAATAATTAAATACTATCAAAATCAAGACAAAAATTTAAAGAAGAGGTCATACCAAGATTTTATTACCTCCGACTAAGGCACATGAGATCCACCGATCCGCCGCTACCGGAGCCATTGTAATTGGGGTCCCCAGAAAGCACAACCGCTCCGGCTCCGGCAACATTTCCGGCGACTTGTGTGGGGACTTCCACAGGCTTTCTTGAACGGTTTCTCCCACGGTGCACGTGTCGCTCGCAGTACTTTTGGCCCACCACCACGTCCCTCGAGCACCGCCACTTCTTCCCGTCGGTCCTCCGACACCGGCCCGGCTCCGGATCCATGGCAGCTCGTCCCCAATATCCTGTTTGGAACACTTCCACACCAAACAAAACACACATTACATTACATAATACATATATTGTCACAAACAAATTTATTGAGTGTTTGATCTTTAAACTAGAATTAAATTTGAATAATAAATCATCCTACCAAAGTTAAGCATGGCCTTTCTAGGCACTAAATTAACAACACAACAAAGAAGTTAGTCCAAGCTAGACTTTTCATTAGATAAATAAATACATAAATATATAATTTTGCTTTTACATATTCTTTATTTTCAATTGTTGTACAATATACCCGTTATTTTCAAAAATAGTTAATTACGCCCTCAAAGTGTACTTTAGTTACATATTTATCTTACATGAATTCAATTCTGCTCCTTATTCATAATTTTAGAAACTTGTCTTGATATACAATCTACTTTCATTTTTAATAAAAGATATTATATATTTTCCAAAAATCAAAATATTACCAATAGTCAAATTTTGAAAAAAAACTAAAAAGTAAGAGGATATTATTGAGTAAAAAATGTAAATCAAAGGCATAAAAAAAGCCACCAACATAGCAATAGCGACATGTCATAAAAACATGTCCTTGTTTTTGGGCACTAGAATAATAACAACACAACACAACAAAATAGTTCGTCACAAGTTGTAAGTGTAACACGTTAAAACTTTCAGACTTTTCATTTCGATCAGTACATACACATCGTTCATGTGTGGAAAAAAAATTCCGAGATCAACATAATAACAACAGTGAAAAGTCGCAACAAAATAGTTTGCTCAAATCAGATCAAATTAAAGACATATATACAAAATACATAACATACATTGTATAAATGCATATTCGTCTATGTGATAGATAGCATATTAAAAACGGAGGAAGTCCGCGGGTCGGGTTGACCGCAGAAAACGTGGGACGCGGTTGATTTGCTGGCTCAAGATATATCCGTTTCTATTAATTGGATTTAGCTCTATAAATTATATCTTCAATAATGATTTTTAACAATCTTACAAAATTCATCGATATACCCGTACCGTTCTCGGTATACCTGTAAATTGAAATTGCAAACAATTTTACGGACTTAAAAAGAGTGGTGATGAAAGCTTACCAGTGGCAGCAGTGGGAGGGTAGTAATGCAGGTGAGGGGCGTTGAGGAGAGCGATGCTTTTCTTGATGGGGAGGAGCAGCTCCGGCGGCACAGCCGCCCCGACGATCATGTATCGGAGTATCAGCGCCTGCAGCTCCAGCTCCTGCCATTGCGCCACGCTGAAATACCAGCTTCCTCCCGTCTCTGACCAAATTAATTCACACAAAAATATATAGTAAAAAACTAATCCATGCCCATTAACTCTTTCATGTTTTATCCTTATAAACAAAACCCAGAAAGAAAAAAAAAAGTCTTGCAACCTAAACAGAAATAGTTATCTATCTCTGACCAAAACTCAAGTAAAATGCACACAAAAACACAATTCACAGCGAACTAATCCATGCCCGTAAACTCTTTTAACCAAATACATACAAAAAAAGTATTTAATTATTTTTGTCTATTTTCATTGTGAAATATAATGAAACAACCACTTCCATCTCTGACAAAAACCCGAATAAATGCACAACCAAACAAAAATTCAAAAAGCAAATCAATGCCCATTAACTCTTTTAGTGGTATGCATGCACAAAACCCAGAAACAGAAAAAAAAAAAAAAAAAAAAAAAACCTTGGTTTGTCTTGATCTACAATATTTATCTGTTACTGATGGAAAATAAATAATATATGAGAAGTTTGAATTTATTACTTGGAAATCTGGAAGAGGTTGGTGACTGCGTGGAGAGACCATCAGTAAATGGATTTGGAGACATTTGTGTCATGGAGATCTTGTTAGGTTGAAGCTGATGATGATGATGACGACGATGATGAGGAAGAAACAAAGGAAGAACAGTCTCAGATGCCATTTCTGGCTTCATCTGGTATTGTGGATCGTGGAGCTTCGGTATCTTCGCGGAATGTTGGTGTTCGTTTTCTGACTCATCATGTTGCTGATTCCTCCATTGCTTCAGATTGAAGTCCATACTTAGAGAGAGAGAGTCAGAAAAAGACAGACAAACAAGAGAGAGAGAGAGAGAGAGAGAGAGAGAGAGAGGTCAGAGCTCAGACGGAAGGAGAGTTAAGTTGGGTTGCTTTTATTGTGATTGGAGATTGAGAATTAGAATGAAAAAAAAAAAAAGTTGATTATTTTTCGAAAAAGTTTGCTTCTTTTCAGAGATAGATAGGCTTGTGTGTGTGTGTGTGGGTTCTCTTCTTCTGAGTTCTGTCTGACAGGAAAATAATAATAATAAATAAAGTTGTTTAAAAATAATAAAAGCCTGCAAAGTTGGGTCATTATGGCCAGTGGAGAAGAAGCGTATATTAGGGTTGAGAAGAAGACAGAGATCAGACAAGACAGTTGATGAGTAAACTGTGAGAGCAGATCAAACAAAACCGATCACACTGATGACTGATTAACAAACTAATTCTAATATTTCTCTGAAAAAACAAACTAATTATTATATAACCTTTTTAGTGTTTCGGAAACGTATAGTACTTCTTTCTTACTTAATATAAATTTTAAGCCTTTAATGATGCCCTAATGAAACAGCACGATTATTACTTAATAATTATTTGATATATATATATATATATTCTAGTTGGGAAAATTGAATAACTAATAGGAAAAAAATTATATATCACAAAAAAAAAAGATAATATTCACTATTTTCTTGGGAAAATACTTCTGAATTCAATTATATATCATGTTCTCCAAATTGGGTGATGGGTCCCAAGGTAGTATATTATTACTGAGGCCGGTGATTATCATTGATCAACCACCGGCATTTTCTCTCGGGGTGACACAGTGACTTCGGGGACGACATTGACAACTTCAAAGAGTCTTGTGGTAGATTTATCACAAAACTAAATAAATTTAGTTAAACGAGCCTATTTAATATTATCATATCTTAAATATTGGAACTCTAGAAACTCTAAGTCACATGTGCATTAGAAAAGGCAAGTAATACATAACATCAAACCCAATATAAAAGGCATATATAATCAGGGACGGAACCAGGAATCAAACTAAGGGGTGACGAATTTTTTTTCATAAAATACTATATTTAATAGTTAATTATCAAAGAATATGACACTAAAATAGACATTTTTTTTTAATTCTCGGGTCACATTCTATAATTTTTTAATCGTAAACTCGAATCACGTTTTACTTTGTTGATATCAAAATCAACATCAACTTAGACTCTTCGTAACTTTGATGCATGATCGATGGCCTTCAATTTCCGGCACTTTAATTGACGTATCAATATTTTTTTCCAATGAATCAATAGTCGGTGTTTCCATTTGCAATAATAAACGAAACTAACCCAACTTAATTTTTATATCCTATAAATAATATATTACATCTAACTAAATAAATTTCTAAGTCAAATTAATAAAAGAAATACAATTTATCACATTTAACTATATAAAAGTTTCTAAAAAAAACTTATGAAAACTACGCTAGATAATCAAGTAATAAAAACATTTGAAGGTGTATTTTGACAACAATCCAATTGCATGCCCTTGTGTGTTGTGTGTTGGTAACTTAGTATTACACATTTTGCATTGATATTTTTATATCATTAATTTTAAACATAAAAAAAATGATTTCTAAAAAGTTGGGGGTGACATTTGTCACCCCCATTATGCTATAGTTCCGTCCCTGTATATAATTATATATATATATATATGTGTAAATAGGAGTCCAGGGTTTTACGAGCCATCTTCTTCCAGGGATTACATTAGCTCTGGGATACCTAAAAATGCAGGCTCGCTCATCCAAGACTTGTCTTTTACGTTCTAAAATATTGGAGCTTCGAACTTCCCATTATTCCAAATAAATAAATAATCAAAAGCCTTGAGATTCGCATATGCATCGAAGCCACACAAACAACACAGCTAATAAGAAAGAAACAACATTAATTCTTTCTCTGTATCGTATTCGTAACCTAGCTATATATATCCATTAATTCAGGTATTTTTATTTCTTTTCTTTTTATTGGAGTCTATGCAATGCATGCAATAATTTTCTTCGTATACGAACGGCAAGTTTTATATGTTCTCTTGTTTTTTGTTTGCATTTGTATATTTATAATTTCCAACGTGACAGCCATGCAAATTTGACGGAAAACGTTCCCATTAATGCACCAAGATAAGCCATGTATATATATATATATATATATATATATATATATTTATATATAATATTAAATATATTTTTCACAACATACGTGTACAATGGTAGAATTAAAATTTAGACACACATTAGAGATTAGATTTAAATTTGAGAAATTATAGTAGATAACCATCTTTTAACGTTTAAATTTACATTTATCAAACATGTGGTGTAACCGGAGCGGATATCCGGTTTTTCAGAACTATCCGAATCCGGATCCGAAAAACCGGATATCCGAAAATCGATATCCGGATCCGGATCCGAAAAACCGGATATCCGGATTTCTCCGGATATCTAATTTCAAAACCCGGATCCGATTTCCGAATCCGGTTTTAAAACCGGATCCGGATATTATCCGAATATCCAGATCCGGTTTTTATTTATTAAAAAAAGAAGAGAGATAAAACGTTAGTTTTAACTACTAAAAAACTCGTACAAGTCTACATATTTTCTTGTTGTCCAAAAAACTGAACAAATCTAATACATATTGTCACATAATACATATAAAATTTAAAATGCATTCAAATCGCCGTCTTCAAATCGACAAGAATAGAGTCACCTAAACCTAAAGAATTAAAATATTAAAATAAACCGGGTTTAAAACCGGATACGGATATCCGGATTTTATAAAATCAAAACCCGTATCCGGATCCGGTTTTCGGATTCGGATTTTAAGATCGGATACGGATACGGATACGGATTTTTAACCGGATTCCGGGTTTTCGTTACAGCCCTAGTTTTAATTATTAATATAGCCAATCAGGATGATGTGGCATTGGAAACTAATTTATACGTACAAAAATTGCCCATCAACCTATTAAAATTCGTTTTTTATTTTTAAAATAATTATTTTTTATTTTTTTAATTAATTATGCATGATTTTAGGAATAATTTTATACCAAATTTGAAAGGGTATACTCAAAATATTATCTCCTCTCTCGTATATCGATCAAATCATCTCCATCTCTCCTCCATTTTCGCAACTCTCTCTCTCCCGTTTTCTCTCTCATCAAGAACTTCAAACACTCATAACTCCCTCTCTGAAACTCCGATTGACACAAATTTGGTACCGTTGGAAAGGTCTTGACGAGACGAAGCTATTGATAGGTGGATTGTGACCAGAAGTTGCAGGTTTTGATCAGAATAATCACGGTAAGTTCCGGTTGCACGATTTAAGATTTATCCCGAAAGAGTTCGATTTTGGAAAAACTAACACCGGATTCATGTTCGGAAGGCCTTTTAGTGCTTGGTGGAGGTGTTCCGCGCCATCGCCACCGTCATCCACCGCCGCCGGTCGCCGAAGTTCGTCTCCGATCGTGAAATTGGATTGGGGGTTTTGAAGCCCTTGCCAAGGAGATTAAAACCCCTCAATTAATTTCGTAATCCGATTTCCGATAAGCTTCAGTTTCGCCGGATTTCCTCCTTTGGTTCCGCCAAACTCGACGCTCGTTTTTTATATCGAGTTTATTTCTTGGAGTGTGATAAAGGACGTCATCGGCTATGGTGGCGTGTTGAAGAAGATCGTACACGACGGGGACGGTTGAGCTACTCCAAGGGACGAAGTTTTGTTTTGTTTTGTTTATTCGTGTTAATTTTGTACTTGTTCGTGTTAATTTTGTGTTAATATGTATGTTAAATCGTGTATATGTATGTTAATTCGACTTGTAAATGTATGTTTATTGGTTTATTCGTATTTATTCGTGTAAATGTATGCTAATTCAAATTGTTAATTTGGTTAATGTTTTTTAATTCAAATTCTTTTAAATTATTAATATGGTTAATTCGAATTAATGTTTCTTAAGAAATTTAAATTTTTATTTCAAAAAGTGAAAAAACGTTTTTTAAATTTAAATTTAAATTTGAAATATGAAATTTATTTTTAAATTTGAAATTCAAATATTTGTTTCCTAATTTATTATTTTATTAATTTTAAAAAAATAAAAATAAGTGCGTATTAATTATTGATTATTAAAATAAATTTTAAATAAATTTGTTAATTCAAATTCAAATTTTAATATTATTTATTATTAATAATAAGGGTAGATAAGTCATTTTATATCAGTTAATGTGGTTTATTGGCTATGACACAAAATTAACTAAACTGTGGCTATTTTGACAATTTTAAACGTTTAAAAATGCTAGTTAGCTTAAGCTCCCTTTAAATTTTTATTAGAAATTATATTTGAGAGAGTTATATAAATTTCAGTATTCAAGTGAAAAGGATTGACGTAATATTTTATATGAGTTTTTACACTAACAAAAATAAATTCATTTAATTTTTTTCAAGGCATAGAAGTAGAACCAATTATATAAGTAGCGTAATCAAGATATAAATACTTATATATTTATAGTAAAACAAATAATCATAATAGATTGATAAAGATATACATTATATTTTACAAAAGCTTAACTATATATGATGAGAATGGGATATTTTTTTTTTTTTTTGAAGAAAGAATGGGATCGATGCTTCCTAGTCCGAACAAAAATATAACTTTATTATAGTTATTACTTATTAATTTATTATCTTCAACATATAATTTACTAAGAAAATATACCGATAATACAATCTGATTCAATCATCCTTCTTAAACGAAAAAAAAAGGTATCTTACCTATGAAATGTAATGGTACGAACTACAAAGCATATATTGTTTTTTTTTTTATAGTACAAAGCATATATTGCTGAATGCTCATTATTCGAATAGCAAGAGAGGAAGATCAAGTAGTGTAAATTTGTAGAAGCTCTTATCATCCAAAAGAATAAATTGTACATGCTTGGAATCATCTACAACTGTGTGCGTGTGTATATATATATAAATATAAAGGACCTACCAACTTGTTCGATTCAAATATCTGTTTTTATTGAATTCACACGATGAGAGATCTCCAAAAGAGATAATTAGTAATCATTCTATGATTAACAATTACAATATTAAGAAAGGACAACGAACTTATACAACAAGTCTATACACAGTTTTAATGGCACATGCCTGATAATGGCAACTTACTATAAAATGAAATCTTTTAAGATTACATTAATTTTAATTTTAATTTTAATTAAGCATTAATACTTATAATTAACATTACTAAATGTTATTATTTTATACGGCAATTGTCGATCATTGATCCGCACTAGTATGGTATTGTACAAAATATAATACAAGAGCCTTTTCCATGCCAAGAAAACATTTTCCTAGCTTACCATACTCATTTCGTGATTAATGTAATTCATAATTAATGTAAAAAAATCACCGAAAATAGTGAATAGACCCCTATAAAATCCACGAAATTAATTGATTTGTCAATATATCCTACATAAACTTTAAACAAACAATTTAAGTAGCGTAGAAGTTGACCATTAAGTTTTTAAAAAAAGGAAGAATAAGTTAATGGTCAAAATACGGAGCTTGCGTATTCAACATTGTTATCGGTGTTATTAACATCGTTCTTTAGACCAACTCCATCCGAACTCTCCATTTCATATTCCATTTTGCAGTAAACGTCACATCAATTACTACCTTATCTCCATCTGAACTCCATTTTTAACACCAAATAAAATATTTTTTTTTATATTCATGTTTCTCTTATTTGTCTTCATACCCTTACATTAATTTAATATTTCTCATGTATACCACTAATTCATTATTTTATAATACAACAATCTCAAATGTCGGCACCTAATCCCGATTCATATTCTCTTATTTATCTCTATACCCTTATATTTATTTAATATCTTTCAATTATACCACATATATTCATTATTTAATATCTTTCAATTATACCACATGTATTGTAATTTTATTTTGTTGTATTGTATTTTTTTAATGTTATTGTAATGTCTTTTTTTTAATAAATTTAAAATTTACATTCAAAATTGTGAATAATTTAAGGATAAATATGATATAATTTTATAAAACCATGTCATATGTATAAATTATAAACTTTTGAAGGACTTAAAAATAAATAAAATAAAGAAATGCAGTGGTGAACAGTTCAACGCCATATTTGGTGTGAACTCACTGCAAATCTAATACTCACACCATTATGGCGTTGGAATTGCAGTACGAGTGGAGCAACTCCTCACTGCATTCGGTGGATATGCAGCTCGGATGGAGTTGCTCTTAGTGATATAACATTGTTCATGAAAGTAGGATCTTCATATTTTAGCCTGAGACTCGTAAGTTATAACTAACTAAAAATAGTAAGATCTCCGTATATACATCATAATTTGTCCTTTTATAACCCTAGTAGAAATTAGAATAGTAAAATAAAAAACAGAAAATATAAATAGAGAGGGTGAGCTAAGGGCAAGATACGTAATAGAGAGAGTGAGCGAAGGGCAAAGGGGTAAAAACAAGGGAAGCAATGAAAGGAGTTGGAAGAAAAGAAAGAGGCAAAGACATAACTATAAGATTGTGTTGGTGGAACCTCCAAACTGTAAATCGAATCGAATGAGTGGTGGGTGGGAAACAAGCCACTCTTCTACTTCCCAATCTTATAACGTTTTTTTTTTTTTTTTTGCAAATTTATAACGTTTGGATCATGGTTTTAAATATCTAGATATGTCCTCGATATATCCACGACGTACCCAGAAAATGAGAAATGCGAAACGATATTCGCAAGAAATCGATATATCCATTTCTTCCCATTTATCTGTCGGTAAGCGATATATCCGTAAAATGAAGAGTGCGAAATGACATCGATATCGGTATTTAGAACCATGCTTCGTATTTATGTTTGTACTTCGTACTCTATGTTCATATTTATGTTCGTACTCTATGACTTTATTATGATGGCTAACTTATTTTATATTATGTCGACATTATGTTATGAGTTATGACTTTTATGTTGTATATTTGTGTTATGTTATGATTTATGAGTGTGTTTTCTAGGATATAACTATGTGTCATATTTATTAAATAGGTCATTTAGAAACTATATAAAAATATGATTGAAATACTAAAAATATTTTTCCGGAATATCCGTCGATATTTCGATCGGCAAGCGATATATCCGTGAAATTTATGCGGTATTATCGGCAAGCGATATATCCATTTCTTCCTTTTTATATGTCGGTATGCCTGTCGGCAAACGATATATCCGTAAAATAGAGAGTGCGAAACGATATCGATATTTAGAACCTTGGTTTGGATAATGCAATTTTACAATTTTATCTCTTTTTCTTTTCTTCATTTTATTTATTGAAGATGTGAACAAGGTTTTAACAACCCGGAATACCTAAATTATACTTTCGGTAATCCACTTTTTGTATGAATGCGGACTGTTTGCCGTATGTCGTCGGGTTGAATGATCTAATTTTTTATTTATTAAAGCCGAGTAATTATTCTCTTAAAAGAGTACGAGTAAATGTTAGTTAAAGCTTTTGTTGCAAGTGTTAAATGGGATTAAAAACATTATTGATTCTAATTATATAATTATTTATATTGTATGACAATTAATTTTATGGATCAAAAGTTATTGATGAATAGTTGTAGGGGTGTAACGAAAGCTCAAGAATTCAGATTGCATTCGTACCGGTTCCACTTTTAAAAAATTACACCTGTATTAAAATTGGTTTAAAACAAAACTAAATTTTCAAAAATCGTATTCGATTTTAAAACCCGATATTTTAAAAAAATATTTTTACAAGTTTTCTCTATTTTAATATGATTTTTCTCTTCTTTTTGTAATTTTATCTTTTTAGTTTATTTTTTACTACTTTTTAATTTAAAGTAGACTTAGTATGAAAACTATTAAATTCATATTCGGGTTTTAAATCAGGGTTTTGATTATAAAACTAGGTTTAAACCTAGACCAAAAAATTGAGTTTAAAAAATTTAAACTATGTTTGGTTTTGATTTTCCAAAAACTTAAATTATCGAGTGCGAGTTTCGAGTTTGAGAAAAAATCATAACTGTAGAACTAAATTCATCCCTAGCGAGTTGATGACTCTAAAATATTATGGTCGCCACCGTTCTTTAAGTGACTTCAAGCTACAACTATTTCCTGGACTGATCGATGGGCAGGTCCGTAACTTTTTTTTAAGCACACATTAAACAACTTATCGTTTATACTAATTTATAAATGATAAAATCAGACACCAAAATATACTCTAATATTTTTAATAGACTGATATATTTGTGCTAAATATTTTCAAAGAATATATTCATCAAATAAAGGATTTATTTGTTCAAATTTTCTACATTTAACTTGTAAAAAAAAAAAAAAGACACAAAGTAATAAAACTTCTAAATTACAAAAGAAACATACAAGGGTATAGCCGTCAACAAAAGTAGTGGCTCAATCCCACCGTCTAGAAAGACATATTGGATCCACTGCACGTACGGATCTAATGGCAGGTCCCAGAAAATATGCCACGTCAGCTAAATCGTCTTCATTGCTACATAATTTAATTTTAGTGCATTTAAAAAAAAAGAAATAAGAAATAGTGAAAATAATACTATATTTTTTTTTTTTGAAAGCCAAAAATAATACTATATATATATATATATATATATGAATTATTATGAAAAATAAATAAACGATAATAATCCCACATGTCTAAGAGGACATACGTCACCCGCTAACAGAGGAGTCTGACAGAGTGGGACCCACGTGGAGACAGCTTGCTCTGCCACATGGGACCCACCGAGCCCTCCTTTTTTTAACATCTAGTGTTGGATAAAGCTGGGCACGCCGGCACGCCGAGCTCGCACGTGCCATCACGTGACTTCCTTTCTCGAGGCTCATTATCTCTTCTTACTATTTTTTAGTATTTATTATTTTAATAATTAATTGTTACTAATATCCTTGAATTTTACATCTTCATGCAGTTTGGCCCTCACATTTTCATAATACTCCTTATTTAGTAAAAAAGTTTAAGTAATATACAACGCAATTATAAATCTCATTAATTGTTAAAAAGGAACTAGATTACTAATAACCTTCTGGTAAAATAAGATTACTAATAATTTTATAAATTATTATATTTTGATTTTTTTCATAATAAAATCAAGATTTAAATTTAATACAATCGATTGAGTCACGTTAACCGATTGAGTCACGTTAAGCAAGATAATTTTAAAACCCCAATATATTCATGGTATACTTGTGGAATTTTTTTTTAATGAGTGCGTTTTGTTTGTTTGTTTGTTTGTTTGTTTTTTTTTGTTGCAATAACCTTTTTAAGGATCAGTACTATTTTGTAAATAATTTTTATTTTTAAATTTATTTTTTTGTTAAAAGATTTCTATATTCGTTTTTTCAATTTTTTCATATCATTTCTTACATATATCTCTCAAGCACCTTTCTAAAATCTCTTTATAAAAAAATTAATTTTTTTTTCCTTAAAATTCATAATATTAATAAATTTTGAGTAATATTTAATTTTTTACAAAAAATTTATCAGCACACACATCGATATCGATTTTTTAAATTCTTATAATTTTTTTTATAAATATACCCGTTACACTTTTAGTATAATCGTAAATCAAAATTAAAGATTAATTTGTAATTTGTGAGCATTTGCAGCTATTCAGAAATATAAGCAAATAATATGTTTTTTTTTATATCATATAAATTATTGAGAATAATTTGCTATTTTAAAAATTTACAAGGGACATTGGTGCACAATATATAGAATTAAAGGATAATAATGACAATGAAAGTATATTCTAAAAACTAAAGCAAAACTATGATACATAAAACAAAGAGAAAAAAATAGATGTCTAGATCTATAAGCCTACCTTAAATAGCCAAGGACCCTATGCTGGACAAGACTTGGCTATCTGTTTTACACAATTGCATCTTGTCGTTTTACTTTTTTGTTTTATTTTTGAAATTATTAATATTAGTAAGTGTGATTATCGAAATTGTAGGGTAATTATGAGATTTGGAATAATTGAATTAATTACTAAATTAACCAGATTTTGGGGCTCATAAGATCAAGGGATTTTGTAGTGAGCTGGAAAACATGATAAATAATTTTGGTCAAAGTCAAACCTTCTACCTTTTAAGAGTATTTAATTTAACACTTAAAGAAATGTGCTGCCAACTTTCTAGTATTTCTTATCAATTAAAAACATAATATCATTAAGGCTTTAGTTTAAAGCAGGGGCGGAACCACGGCAAGTACTACCGAGGCTGTGGCTCCCCTAGATTTTCCGAGCTAGTAGAAGAAACTATGGTAGTGATTAAACCATGTTCAAAACATAGCCTACAAGTCAGGCCCCAGATTTCTCTGGGTTTTGAATAGGGGTGAAACCGGTACCAATAATCGGTAAATTAGCTTTTTTTAGTATTGGTATTGAAAAATCGAGATATTTTTTTTTGGTATTGGTATTGGTATCGGTTCTAAAATTTATTGATTTTTTATCAAACCGAGACCGAGACCGAAACCGAGAAAAAAGAAAAGAAAACCGATAAATAAACCGGGAATAATTTGGGGCAAAATCCAAAAATAATACAAACTACCATGTCCGAAATTCGAATTCCGAAGTATAAAAATACATGTCTAATACATAAAAACATCAAACATAATTAAATGACATGTAGTTCACTAATTTTATAAGAGAGTGCCTTAATTTTTGAATAAAAATGACATGTAGTACACTCCAAAACGACATGTAGTTCACAACCGATACCGATACCGATATTCGAGAAATTTGGCTATCAGTATCAGAATTGGTATCGGTATCAGAAACCGATAACCGATAAGTATCGGTTATCGGTTTTAAACTAAATTTATCAGTTTTTTTTATAAACCGATCCGGGATCGATACCAAAACCGAGACGATACCGAGAAACGGTTACAAAATTTTCACCCCTAGTTTTGAATACACGAAGAAGATGAAGTTGGAAGTTTTTTTTTCTTCTCATTTTTCTTTTAAATGGTTGAGCGATGGTTCACAGTTTTTGTTATTGGGCAGAGTGCTATTTTTTTCTCTTTACAATAAAATGAAAATGTATGATATAGGAAGTCATGGAGATTGGGAAGATTTTAGCTTTAATTTGCATTCTCCATGCAAATACGAACCCGTCATTTCTCCTCGTGTTGGAGAAAATTCGTCCTCGAATTTGACAGTCAACGTGCATGTTTCCGTACTCTGCTGCCATTGTCATGCTTATGTCGACGCCAAAGACGCCGACGTAATAAGACCTTTTCAGATCTGCACTTCTGATGATGTCGAGTGATATTTTCATGACTTTTTTTTTTCGTCCGTTGCGCTCGTGCCGTTTCGCAGTATGTCTTTGTGTCACGCCTCCACACTTGTGCGTTGTTCCCGAACTCGCTCTACAAAAACCTGAATGGTTCGACGTCGTGCATTGGCAATCATACCACATCCGCAATTAGTTTTCTTTGACACGCACGTTGTTGTGGGGAGTGTCGTAGAAAAAAATGTCATTTGTCGGGACTATTGTAATAACCATGATTGATAGAAGCTCGCAAACAATGAGAGTTACGCTCGCGTCACTATCATTGTTTCCTCATCGTATTCATCGTACACGGCCTCGTCGTACGCTAACTCGTCGGACATAGTATCACCGTACTCTGTCTCGCCGTACTCCGATTCGTCATACACGGCCACGCCGTGTTCCTCCTCCTCGCACATGGGTTCGTCGTGCTCCTCCTCGTCGCACATGGGTTCGTCGTACTCCTCCTCGTCGTACACAGCCTCGCTGTGTTCCCCATCTTCGTACGTTGTCTCGTCGTACTCTGGGATAACCAATTTGAATAGAGGGTTTTCCACCGCGCAAACTCTGGAACCGCCTCACGTACACGCATCTCGTGACCGTAGTTCTTGTAATTCCACCCGTATGGATTCTCATGATCATCCTCCGTGTCGGATTTGCCTCGCCAGTGGTGTTGGTGCTCCGTGTGTTCCTGCAACAATGCTTGCAGTGCTCGGGACAATAACTTTATTAGAACGCACAATCCGTCGAAATCTTCACGTCTTACCATGTCGTTTACGAAAGTGTCATGAACGACCCGTTTCTTCGGCGCCATCTATGCAGAAACGATTGGCTCTGATACCATCTGATGTAGCCCGAGCAATGCTAAAGAACGAGAATTTTTTGATAAGCTTTCACGCTCTAATTTTCTATTCAATCATCAATTAATATTCCACTCTTTGAATTACAAATATATAGCATATCAAATCCCTTAAAACATACCTCCCCAAAATAAACCCACGATTAATAATTTTAATGACAAATAAAATAAATTAAAATAAAGCCCACGATTAATCCTATCAATCACACAAAATAAAAATCTTGATTTGTTAAAAAAGATATTAATAATAAACAATAAAATCAAAGTATATGAAATAGGAAGTTATGGAGATTAGGAAGATTTTTGGCTTTAATTTGCATTCTCCATGTAAAGTACGTTTGCATCAGGGTCCTAAGTTAACTTTAAGCAGTGGCGGAGCCATGATTTTAATCCAAGTGGTGCTAATGTAATATATATTTTTTTTAAGTGAGAAGCGACGAACTTGGCAAGGAGCAAGAATATAGCCAGAACCAACGACAAACTTGGCGACGAGCGAGAACAAAGCTAGAACCAACGAGTTTGATTTTCAATTATTTTTCAATATTCACAGACCTGAAACATCAAACATGTGCAAAAATCAACTTAATTATAATCAAAACAAATTATTAAAGTAACTAAAAAATAGAACATTGAGTATATAATTATAACAAATTAATATAAATTAATGAATATAATATGTGTAGAAAAGGACTTCCATTAAACTCTTTAAAAATAAGGACATCATTACGTACGTGAAAGTCGGAGCGACGCTGGCGGCGAGAACTGACGGGGAATGGCGAGAACCGATTGTGTGAGAATCGCAGCGACGGCGACAACGAGAATTGAATGTGAGATTCGCAGCGACGGCGAGGGCGAGAACCGAGTCGCAGTGACGGCGATGGCGAGTACCGAATGTGTGAGATTAGTAGCGATGGTGAGGGCGAGAAATGAGTCGCAGCGACGACGAGGGCGAGAACCGACTGTGTGAGTGTCGCAGTGATAATGACGGTGAGAATTGATGGCGAGGAAGAGGAGAGTGAATCATGAGGGGGAGCCGGCTAGGGCGAGGGAGAAGGAGAGGAGATCGAAAGGCAATGAAGAGGAAGAAGGAGGGACGTGCGAGTCTATTGGCATTCAGTTAACAAATTTTTTTATATGTTAACTGGGGTGGTGCCCGTACACACACTAGTGTGTACGTGGCTACGCCACTGACTTTAGGGGCCCTTAAAATATTTTTTAAAAAAATATATTTTTTTTAATATGAATTAAATATACAATAGTATATCTAATAAAACTTGGGCACTAAAATTTGGGGACCCGAGACGCCAGCCTTACTCGCCTATAGTCAGGTTTGTCACTAGGTGTATTGTATACTAAAATTTTCATAAAATATTGAATATTATTAAAAAAGAATAACATATATTTAAAAGAAATTAAATTTCTTTTGAAAATGAAATTTTAGAAGGATTTTTTGAGGGATTATGTGAGGATTAATGTGAAAAGGTTGAAGAAAGTGTGGGTTTTATTTTGTTAAATATTAAATTTGAAAAATAAAAACGATTTGAACATTACCAACTACTTAGTGCCAATTTATGCTCACACGAATTACCGTTGGTATACGGTATACCCGTGGGATAAAGAACTCACACATCACAATGTATTTTTTAAGAGTTTGAATTTGTTTGAATACATAAGTTATAAATGAAAATTCTACTACAAAACACCAGAAATCTCAATGATGATAGAAATTCAAGGAAGAAAAAAAAAATAGTTTGTAATGCAAAAGAACCAAAGAAATATTATTGAAGAATAGGGTTGCGCTAGAGTTGATGATGATCTAGACTCTTAATCAAAATAATTTTAAAGAAAACCCACAAAATGCCCAAACAACACTTAAAGTTTAAAAGAAATGTCCATAGTTTCATAAAACTAATTTATACCAACTAATAATTTTGTTTGGACTATATTACCCTTATTATTGAAAAAATGATCAAATATCTGTTTCATTAATTTACACGTAATAGCTCCTATTTATTAGGTAATTTTAGTAAATAAAATAAATTATTATATAATTATATATACACGTTTGCGTTATCTATATCTAAGGGTGGCCAATTAACAACTAATTGCCGTAATTTTAGTGGAAAAATGAATAGAAAGCGCGTGTGTAACAACTAATAGCCTTATTTCTAGAATAAGTATAGAATCGCAATACTCTCAAAAAAACAATTATATTCGTTTATGCTAGAGAGATAAGAGAGTTTGAAGCTGCGATTCATCGCTAAATCGCAAAAGCTCTCGCCCAGAGAGAAACACGAGTCAGCCGCTGGAGAACCGTGAGCACAAGCGTCGGCGGGAGCGACGGGATGAGCGACTATGAGAGAAGGAACAACGGAAAGAGTATAAATTCGTAACTTGAATTACAATTAAAATTACATGTATAAATTCGTAACTTAAATTCATAAATACTATTATAAATTCGCAACTTAAATTCGTAACTTAATTTACAATTACAATAAGATCTATAAATTCGTAACTTAACTTCAAATAATACTAGTATAGAGTCGTAACTTAAATTATAATTAACTTAATGGGGATTGAACTCATAAAATACGTAACTCAAGGAAATAAAACGATTTCCTTGAGTTATTTACTATAAATTACATGTATAGTTATTTACTACTACGAATTCGTAACTTAAATTACAATTACATGTATAGTGATTTAATTTTATAAATTCGTAACTTAAATTACAATCACTATACAGTTATAAATTCGTAACCTATAACTTACTATTATAAATTCATAATTTAAATTACGAATACAGACATAGTCATTTACTATTACAAATTCGTAACTTAAATTACATTTACATGTATATCGATTTACTTTTATAATTTTGTAACTTAAATTACAATTATAATTTGTAACTTAACTTCAAATAACACTATAAGTAATTTGTAACTTAAATTACGAATTAATATATACATCTTATAAGTATCTTACTACCATCGAATACAAGTTTAAAACATGAATCGTTAAAGTAATTTAATTTTTTTAATATTCCAAATAAAATCGTTAAAATAAAATTATTTGAATTTTGAATACTGATTAATAGGGAGAATTTTAAATCGTTATTGTATTTACCTATATTTAAGGAAATAATTGTGTTTTAATTAATTCAAATAATTCTTTGATCTGTACACAATTAATTCAAATAAACACACGTTAAACAATAAATAGGAAATCTATATTTAAGGAAATAAATTTATTTTGTTTTAATTAATTAGATTAATTGTTGATTTTTTGTTATTTAATTTATTCACACGTATAAAAAAAAAAGGAAGGGCATATTGGTCTATATTGCAATTAGTTGGTAGTTTTAATTACCAAAAATAGGTTTGGGCTTTTTTTTGAAACATTGAGTCACAAATAGGCATTTGCTTCATTGTTATGCTCTATTTTGAGAAAAATGTCCCGCAAATTATGAGTGAGATTTTCGGTCGCGAATTTAAGCAAAAGTTGTTCTTTGGGTACATAATTATATGATGATTGAACACTTATACGCATAAATATTTCAATTCGATGTGATACATAATACATTAGCTTAAAAATATTAAATTAATGATAAATTATATATTAACTAACTTCTAACTTCTACAAGAGTTAAGAGTTAAAGACCATTTGATACACATTATGGATTAACACGTAATTAGTTATTTTTTTTCATAAAAAAACAAGCGTAATTAGTTATTTTTCGTAGTCATCAACTTATGGAATTTCAGTGTACTGTATTTCGTCAATATATCATAATCGTCACGTCACTTTGTGAAAGCATATCGGAACGTTATGTTTAGTTTCAAAGTGTGTCATGATGAAAAGTGTATAATCATTCATAAATAATGATATTCTTGCATTTCATGCATAAAAGTTTCAACTTTAAATAAAGTATTAGGATCTTTTGCGTATCTTTTTATCATTATAAATTTATGTTGAGGATCATCGTGGAGATTGAGACAATAGCGATAAAAATATACGACTTCATTTAAAATTGTATTTTAGTTTCAAATTAACAAAAAAAAATTTTTATGTAAAATAATTATGGACTTTTAAAGACCAAGTGACGGTGATCAGGGACGTGTCGCGCTGCTTCTAAGAGCCAGTGAGTGTAAAGACACCACCTGGATTTTTTTTTTTTTAAATTATATATATTATATGAGAATTCTAAGAGTCGACTTCTCTTATTCGATCATCTTCTTCTCATCACTCTTCGAACTTTTACCCCCTTTTCCTCGCCTTAGCTGTTCGTCTCCCCCGCCGTTGATTCTCACGTCGCCGTTGATTCTCGCCACTCATTGTCAGTTATTGCACTCACCCTCGCCGTTGGTTATCGCTCTCGTCTTTCTCACCGTCGGTTCTCACTCTCCCAGTCGCTGCGACTCGGTTCTCGCTCTCGTTGTCGCTGCGACTCGGTTCTCGCCGTCGCTACGACTCGGTCCTCGTCGTCAGTGCAACTCGGTCCTCGCCATCGGTTCTTGCCGTCGCTGCGACTCGGTCCTTGCCGTCGCTGCGCACGGTTATCGGTGTTGCCGTTGCTGAAATTCTCATACCTTCGGTTCTCGCCTTTGCCGGTCGGTTCTCGCCGCCGCCGCCACTCCGACTCTCAAGTACGACTCTCTCATACGTAATTGACACACAATTCTTATTTTTCAAATGACAGTGTTTTAAGGCCTATATATGATTATTTATCTCAACATAAAAATCTAGTGAAGAAAACGACACTCATATCACATGTATTGATGTAAATATTTATACACTAAAATAAATAAATAAAAAAACCCAGAGCATATACATATGTATTGTTGCGACGTTGAAATATTTTGAAAAGATATTGGATACCGGCGTTACTTGTTGCAATTGTTAACTAGTATGCTTGAATTTGTTTGTTTTTTTTTTTTTTAAATTTACATTAAACACCACCTGAATTGAAATCATGGCTCGCCACTGCGGGAGCATAATATATTATATACATTTTTTTAAAGATAATTATGATAAAATTATTTGACTTCGATGATATTTACAACACAAAAAGGAAGGCTCCTACTTATGTGATCGCCACATGACGTGACATGTGGAAAGTAGGGGTGTAACCGGTCGGTTAACTTGTTTTTTTTTTCACTATTTTTCAAAAAATAACTTGTTTCCGGTTAATTGTATTTTAATAACCTTAACTTGTTTTTCAAAATCGGTTAACCGAAAACCGGTTAACCTGATTTCTGGTTATAAAAGTTGAATAACTTGTTTTAATAACCTTAACTAATCTTGAATAAAAAAAAATATAATTTTTTATACATTTTAACACAACAATAAAATATATTAGTCCAAATAGCATACCGGTCCAAAACATAAATAAAAAAGTACAAATTTAATATATTTTAAAAAAAATATACATATTAATATTAAAACGGGTTACCAAATAACCGGTAACCGTATCCGGTTTGAAACCGGATACGGTTAACCTTAACCTGTTAAAAAAATCCGGTTACGGTTATTTTAAACCGGATAATTTCCGGTTACGGTTTAAAAATTCGGTTATCGGTTATTTTGCACACCCCCAATGGAAAGTGACGAAGAAAAGCATAAATGAATCAACAAAAATGGAAAAACAGATATATTTCCATCAAAGTTCGAGCATAGATATTATAAGTATACATATTGATGAAGTCCAATATTTTTCTCGCAATTAACCCAAATAAAATATTGGAGACGTGGCATAACACATTCATGTCATATGGCGTTCAAAGTTGTTTTGTTGCATTTTTGCAAAGTGATGTATTTTTATCATCAAAGTCAAATATTTTTCTCGCAATTAACTCAAATAAAATATTAGATTCAAGTGACGTGGCATAACACATCATCGTGTCACTTGGCGTTAGTCCCCAAAATGTATACAAAAAACCGATTCGGGTTTTAGTTTTTTATTTTATTTTAAAAAACCCGGATACTGATATATCCGGGACCGGGAAAAAAAATCCCGGATATATCCGGATCCGGGTTTTTATTTGTTTTTTTTTTAATTTGTGTTATTTATTGTTTAGTCCCTAATTTCGTTTAGTTGTTCAAATCTAACATTTTGGTACTTAAGTTCGGTTTTGAAAAAAATAAATGTTTAAATTCTTAAATTATTTTGAGTGTTTTAAATATTTAAAAAATAATTATGAAATAAATAAAACATACAACAACAAAAGAAAGTAAATATGTGTTTTTTATTCAACAAACTTGAAGGTCGGATACGGGAAAGTACAACTACAAACAAATTTCGAAAGGCAAACGAAGTTACAAATTCAAAGTACAATAAGAAAACAAACAATTGAAAACGAATTACATTTGAATTTGTGAAAAGTAATTCGCCATTTTTCGGTCGAACATATCGTTTTCTTGTTGTCGCTTGTTGGCCATAATCCAATCTCTCGAAAGCATAAGGATCTCAACCATCAATGACCTCGTAGACTTGCGGCGAGGCTCTAACATCCTTCCGGCCATTGAGAATACCGCCTCTGATGACACCGTTGAGACCAGGATTGTGAGAATGCCACAAGCCAACAAGGACAAAACCGGATACTCCGGTAGATTTGCGTGCCACCATTGAAGAATGTCGAGGCCTTCGTTAGGGCACGGTGTCGGAGGAAGGTTGCAGAATCGGGCGTACTCGTCGACGGTGTTGCGCCGTCGACGTCGACCAAGAACTTGAGATCCCGAAGTGCCACTTCCTTGTGAACCTGGTGAAGAAGTCGACGTATTGCCGCGCCCAATAGCCGTTAGGTTGTAGAATAAACGGTGATTGTACACGTATGGTGAACCACCGGCCCCGCGTCCGCCCTATATTGAACAAAAAATATTAACGATTATTAGAGTAATGCTAGGAAATTAAAATAATTAATATTAAGAAATAAAGTTAAAAAAATTACCTGAGTTTGTTGTTGTTGTTGATTCGTTTCCTCCATCTGATCTTCGAAGTCGTTATATTTTTGCTCGTACTCTTGGTAAAGGGCATTCATCTTCTGATCCGCATCGAAGTAATTGTGCGTCATATAGGGCTCCCCCGTGATTTCTTGCATGGCAGTTAAGACATCCTGCAGTTTGGAAAGCTTCAGTGTCGGATCCACGATTAAAGCGGCGCAGTATAGAAATGAGAGCTTTTCAGGACTCCAATAATACTGGAACTTTGTAATCATCGAGGTTAGTACATCGGTAAATAAAGTATTACATTTTGCGGTTTCAAAATGACAAAGTATATTGAAAATAGCGGGCAAAGCTCTCTGAGACGTGGGTGAGTAAACATGAGATAAATCAATAGTAATTTGATTAAAAAGGTGTAGAAAAGCCTGGAATTGGATGGCGGTTAGCCAATCGTTCGGAGTGATGTCTTCGTGGTCGTCGTGCTCGGGGCTGTTGATCCAGTTCGTAAGAAGCTCCTTGTATGGTATGACAGCATCCAACATCATGTAAGTCGAGTTCTAGCGGATCGGCATATCCGGTTAAAACGTTCTTACCTGGTAACCGTGAACCCTGCAATAATCTTCCCAAGAAACTGTGCGCATAGTAGATGATCGTATATACAAAATAATGTTCCTAATTTTGGCGATACTATCGGAATTAACGCGAAGACCGGATTGAACTATCAAGTTTATAATATGACATGCACACCTTTGATGAAAACAATCGTCCCTAAAATTGGTCAAACTTTCCTTCATTACTTCTACGGCATTGGCGTGGGCACTGGCGTTGTCTAACATAATGGAAACGACTTTATCCTTAAGGTTCCGATCCGACAAAACTTCTAGTATAGCCTCGTCTAGGTTTACTGTTGTGTGCCTAACCCTCAACGGCTTAAAACCTATGATACACTTTTCCATATTCCAATTATCGTTAATAAAATGAGCTACGACAGTAATATAATCATCATTAGCATGGCATTTCCAACAATCCGACGTTAAAAACACTTTGTAAGAAGATTGTTGGAACATTTCTTGTAAAGCGGCCCTTTGCTGGTTATAAAATTTGAGAATTGACTCGTGGTTTATATAATACGAGATTTCCCTATAGTTTATCGGCGCCACCTTCATCATCATTTTGTTAAAACCTTCTCCCTCGGGCGCCGATATAGGCAAACCATCGTGTATAGTCCACTGAGCAATATACATTCTACATAAATCATCGGGTAAGCGACTTACCTCCTCCGCCCGCTTTTTCTTTAGACATGTCTTGACGTGGTTTTCTAGGCGGTTGTTGCCGTGGTTCTTCAGATGGGCCGGAAATTTCTCACTGCAGTGTCACCAAATCCCCCACCTATCTTCTAAGCCGGTTTCGTAGTTGTATTTGTAGTCGGGTATGAAGTCGTGCTGCCAAACT
Organism: Parietaria judaica; assembly: GCA_954871525.1. Classification (NCBI taxonomy): domain Eukaryota; kingdom Viridiplantae; phylum Streptophyta; class Magnoliopsida; order Rosales; family Urticaceae; genus Parietaria; species Parietaria judaica. The sequence continues at coordinate 16,000,299 of OX940864.1, forward strand.
GCTTCCGTTAATTTCTTTCGCTTCCTCGCCGGCGGATGGGGGGGCCGATCGTGCTCACCCGGAACTAAGGGTTGTTGGGCACGTCCACGTCCACGTCTAGCTGGCGGCCGCGTTGGTACAACTTTGTCAACTTTCTCCTCCTCGCCTTGGCCTTGAACGTAGTTCGGGTCCTCCGTATCATCATTCTCATCATCACCACCATGACCATCATACTCGTCATCGGGGTCGTTGGATTGGTTCCTCGACCTCGTCTCCTAAAAAAAACAAAGGAATATTACAAGAGTTTAATATTAATTTAAATATTACAAGGAATATTACAATTATTAAATTTTAATATTAATCATATTAATTTAATTAAATTTCATATAGTTAAATAAAAAAGTTAACAAAATTAAAAATGGTATTTCTTATGTTTGGAAATAATTATCAAGCTCTTTTAGACGGAACTCCCCGAGGTTCCACGGCCAGATCGACTGGAAAGGATGCTATGATCTCGATTTAGGCCCAAGCTTTTCTAGACAGAACTCCCCGAGGTTCCCAGGCTAGCTTGGAGGAGATTGCAAAGCAAACCTTATTTAAAAACCAATCTTTCTAAGTCACCATAATCCTTAAAAACTTTATAATTGTCACCACACATAAAAATTACAATTTTTATTTTTTTAACTATTTAAAATTTAACTAAACTAATATGACTAATGATTATTTAGTTATTAATTATTAGTATTAATTACTAAATAGTTATTAATTAACTTATTAAGTAACTTATTAGTTATTAATTTTTAAGTATTAACTTATTAACTTTTTAATTTTTATTAATTACTAATGTCTATTTATTAAATATTAAGTAAGTAACTATTTTTTAACAAACTAATATTTAATTTATTATCTAACAATTTCAAATATAATAAAACAATTATTTAATTAATTAACTACTTAAATTAAACGTACCTCGGCGTCGGGGGAAACATATTGTTGTTGACGATGTTGTTGGACTTAGTGTTGTTGCTCGTGATGGCGGACTTGTTGTGCTTGGTATTGTTCCTCGTTGCTAAGGCTTTGCCATTCCGGAATATAGGGACCTTGAAAATTGAGTAAGTTAGTAAAACCACCGCCGTGACCTTGAGAAATTAGTAATTGTTGGTTCGGCCCGACGCCACCGATACCATATTGACCATGAACCGGTAACGGTAGGCTAGAAGAACCGGGAACATTGTGTTGATTCATAACTCCGACATTATAATTATGTTGACTAAAAGCCGTCCCGCTATTAATCGACCGCGGCGACGGAATAGTGGACTGTCCTTTTCCTCGGACTTCGGGACGTCCTCGAGAACGGTTGTTGCCACTCGACATATTAACGACAAAACTAGATTAAACTAAATAACACTAATAATAATAACAACAACTAATAATAAACTAAAATACTAATAATAACAACTAAATAAACTAAATTAATAACAACTAAAATACCTAAACAATATATTAAACTAAAAATAGAGAGTATTTATATAATTATAAAGTAGCTAAACTATAGACTACAATCGGAAATATGAGAGCTTGAGAGAGTTTGAGAGAATTAGAGATGAAGAGAAGAAGATGTGCGAAAAAAATGAGGTTGAAGTGGGGTATTTATAGGGGAAAATGTGTAGGAATTCGAGTAAAGTAGTGTTTTCGAGGTCCAACGACTATTTTCGGGGACCTGACAGCAATTTCGACCGTTGGGTGCAACGGCTCTATTTTTGCGCCACGTGTCCAACTACTTTTGCCGCCCTCAACGGCTCTTTAATCTGGGCCGTTGGATTGTAGATCCAACGGCTCATATTAAAGAGCCGTTGGCTTTTTTTTTTTATTTAAATCCCGGATATTTATATATCCGGGTTGTAAAAAACCTGGATACCGAAATATCCTGATCCGGAAAAACCCTGATCCGGATATTTCGGTATCCGTTTTTTTTTTTTTTGCGAATCCGGGTTTAACCCGGTTCGCACATTTTGGGGATTACTTGGCGTTCAAAGCTGTTTTATTACATTTTTGCAAAATGGTGTATTTTTATCGTCAGTCTTTAAACTCAAATATTAAAGTGCAATTTCAATCAAAATAAAATATTTTTGCGGCTGTTAGTCCTAAAATTATATATATTTAAAGCTGCCAAAAGCGCAAATAAGTAAAAAGTGAAATATGTATTGAGGTCAAATATGCGAGGCGAGCCTATGAATAGTGGGCCTCAAACATTGGGCTCGTATGGGCTCTGATTTTACTACATATTGATTGGGTTTTGTAGTATACTAATGAAAAGAATTGCTTGTAAGGACTATATTTGCAATTCTAGTTATGAGTTGGATTGGGCCGCCCTACTCGAACACAGCAGGCTCTTTTTGTAATCTAATCTGATAATTTCAAAAGTCAAATCCAAAACGATCTAACGGAAACGAGATTACTCCAGTTGCTTTGGGGAAAATCGGATTTGATCGACTTGATAATTTTATTTATTTTTTCGTAAACACAAGTTCTCTAAATTTTCATCGTGTCTATAAAATTAAACTTAACATTTAATATGTATAAAAAAATATAAGAATCGTGTATGCATTATTCCTATTCTCCAACATGTTTCAATCAATACGTATCTATATGAATAAAGTTGTATTCTTATATATATATATGAGACGTCAACTGGTACGACCATTATGTTTATTAATTATCATGCAATTTATTGTGATTTGCATTGAAGTATATTCTTAAAACCACCGGCGACACGACCGCCAAATTTATAGCCAATGTGTACACAAATGATGAGTTTCATGCAAAAACTCACATGATTTTGATGACACTATGGCGCTTCAAATTTGTCACAGAATACCCAAAATAATGATTGAAATGTGTGTTTCTATTTTATAGAGTTGTAACATGTTACAATTCAACATAATAAGTATATGAAGCTCGCCCATTTACTTTTAACTTTCTATAGAATCCGACATGCTTTGTAAATATTTCCGAGTATAAGTCCCGATAAAATAGCATTACTAAATGCAGGTAAAAACATTTATCTTTAATTGTACTTATCCGCTTTCTTAGAAATTAAAATTTATCCGTCTCTTGAGATTCGTAACTTAGTTCCGCCATCGAATTCAATCAAATTCTATGTCAAAATTTGCAATTTTGTTTCATATGTTGGCGTGAATATGAAATCCGAATTCCTACAAAGCCATGCAAGAGTCAAGAAGGCACGTTACACAGCTCACAGGTTACGATCAGCCAGTTGTGATTTTGTCCATCTTCTCACGTGACAACCACCACACAAAATATTTACATTCACTAAAAAACTATATAATAAAAAAAAATAGGAATTAAAAACTCCCCATTTCATGATTTTATTATTATAAAGTTTTACAGCCGTTTAGTTTAGGATTGATCTGTCATGACTCATGAGTGACAACGATTGCAAACTGAGGAAGAGCTCTCAAATGCCTTTCATGACTATAATATGCTTAAGGTTCAAGCTGTAAAGTGCTTTTATTTATTCATCTATTTAAATAATTTGGAGAAATATTTTGGACATCCTCAAATGTTTATTTCTGTTTTGTTTACTCATTCTTTATAATAACTAGATCACATCATGAAATTAGTGTCATAGGACAAAGACACAAAATTAGTATTATGATATAGTCATTTTATTAAGTGAAAGATTATATACAAATAAAAATACAAAATACGCAATCTTAAATAATGTATATTCTTGATTTTTATTTTGTAATCTGTGTTGGATTAGGAATCGGATATCTAGTGTTTCTCGAATCTAGAGGAGATACCGATGATGGGGTTAAACTAGGAAACCACATGCAATAATAGGGGTTATGACAAGGATACGAAAATATTATTTTTATCTCATGTTTGTACAAAAAACTTGCTCAGATCACACAAAATCAAAAAACTTGCTCAGATCACACAAAAAAAAAAAAAATAGAACCAACGAGAAAATATTTAGGCTCATAATTTGTCCCCATATAGGGTGGTACTATTTATGCAACAAGATAAATAATTTTTTATAGTCTATTCGTAAAAATTTCAAAGTTAAGTGTGCTTAGTTTAGATCAATTTTAGTATAAGTGACTTCTTGAGGAGTTTCTCAAAGTAGGGGTGAGCATGGGTTGGGTTGGGCCGCTCCAATTCTTTTTTATGGACCCAACCCGCTCACATCAAGTTACTAAAGCGAAAGTCTGATCCGACCCAAAAAATTTCGATGGTTCGACCGACCCGATAAAAATCGGGTTGGATTGGTTTGTGCCGTCCGACCTGAATAATTAAAATTTACTTTTATATTACAACCAATAATATGAAGCATATGCATTAGTGTAATTCAAAGTTCAATTAAAAATACCACAAACAAATTTAATCAAATAAACATACTACACTAAAAAAATCTATACATATTTAATCAAGCAACAACTCTAATCAACCTATCAAGAAACCCCAAATGAAACTTATAAACTATTGTAAATTACATAAAAGATTACTACTCATTTTTAAACATGTTTAAATAAATTCAAGCATCTTCAAATAATGATTAACACTACTAACTAGATTTCAAATGAAAACTAAAAGCTGTGTTTGAGATTTAAAAATGAGAGATTGAGCAGTCACTGAATGTAAATAAAATTGAGAATAAGAAATATAAAAAAGCTAAAGATTGCACTACTTGAATAAAAATCAAGAAAAATTAATATGAAATATATATTAATTATATTGGTCGGGTTGGAGAGCCGACCTGATCCAGGGTTTTGGCCCCGGCCCCGACCCAAATAATAGTCGGGTCCCGGTCCACCCAATTTTGAGTGGGTTGGATTGGGCAGGTTAGATTGGGGTCGGTCTTTAACGGATTTAGTTGGGCCAGCGGATTGGGTCTAAAATGCTCACCCCTATAAAAAAAAATGTGTGAGTGAAGACAAAACACGTTGAAACACTCGTATTGACTTCTGGAGACAATCGACAATTCGACAAAACAGATAGAGCGTTACACCTAATAGATATCCACCGTCCTCGTCGACCACACTTGCAACTGTGTTAGGGTGTTTGGGCTCTGTCGCTTTGATACCTTTTATAAAAATGTTAGGCCGGAGTTAACAAATGGCTTCACATTCACACGGAAGTTTCTAACTTGTTTGGTCTTTTTCACACTTTGAATAGATTTTGTAAGAAGTCGCTCATTTTATAAATCTACTCCAAATCAGAAGCATGTAACTTTGAACTCTTACGAATGAACTATCAAAGAGAAAATGAGTTTTTGTTAACATTCATAGTGCTAATAGATTCACTTTTTCCTCTTCAACCTTGTCGAATCATAAAATTGTACTATATCTTAGAATTATGAGATAAAGTTGTGACGACCTGACTTTTTCGAAGCCGTCACTTATTGACTACTTTAAAACTCTTTGAAAATATTTGGCCATTTTTTTATAACTTTAAGTAAAATAAGTAAATACATAAATAATAAAAATATATATATGGAATTCCTTTTTCAAAACCAAAAAAATATGTGCGAACTAAAATATGCGGAAAACGTCTTCACAGTGATTACTCATTCACCCAGTCCCTCGCACATCCTCCACAGTCACCGTCCAAACCACTACGAAATCATATCATACAGTGGCGGAAGTATTTAGAAAGGGGAGGTGGTTGAAACCACCCCCTCCAAAAAAAAAATTTGTACAATAATGCCCTATTTTTATTTTTTTTAGTGTAATTTCATATAAAATTTTAGTCCAGCCCCCCCTTAACTATCACCAAAATTTAAATATAACCCCCTCAAGTTAAGTTTTGACAAAAAAAAATTATATCTAGCCCCCCCGGTACATAATTCCTGGTTCCGCCACTGATATCATAGGTTTCTTACCTACAGTACGAACGAAAAATATTTTGTGTGGGGTAAAAGCTCAGTGAGATACAACTATTTTCTCACAAAAATAAATTGAAGAAAACATAACATACAAATGTCCAGTTATGCTTCAAATTACGTTTTAAGATCTATTACTAATATTTTCCTAGGTGATCACCATCTTGTCTACGTACAAACTTGCGCACATAACCATTGGTTCGACGGGTTCGCAATTCCCGAAGACCAAGGTCCATATCTTTGGCGGCTCATGAATACCGCATGATTAATCCCGTCCTCGTTCCTTTCAACTCAGGGAAGAATCCTAACATCATCTCGTCCTCATTCCTTTCAACTCGGGGAAGAGACCTAACATTATCCTGTCCTCATTCCTTTCAACTCGGGGAAGAGTCTTAACATTATCCCGTCCTCATTCCTTTCAACTCGGGTATATCATATAACATTGAGAACCACTTCATTTCAAGAGGTGTGGTACGTCACTTCGTTAATTCATATGTTTTTCTTGTTGTTATTATCATAAGCTTATGAACTAATAACATTCCATATATTCCTTTAGCTAAAGTAAAACAACATCTCTCGACAATCATTCATGATCGTCACATAATCAACATCAATCTTGCATATTCATCCATCATCAAGTCATCGTAACATATATCAAACAATCATTTGAAACAACATAATGAGTGCACATTCAATAATATTCTAACAAACATTCCAACAATCCACACATCAAACATATCAAACAATATTTTTATTTTCAACTAATTCATACCGCAGTGAGGTTGACTCACCTGAACCAGTACGACCGTCTTTCTCGCGACTCCGACGAAGACTCCTCTACGAATGATGCTCCAAGATAATAAGTGTCTAACTATGAAATATAAATCTATCACTACCCAAAAAATTCCTAAAACTTTACTTAAAGGCTGACGGGGATTTTGGTTTTCAAAAGGGCTTCTGAGGTATTTCCTCGATATATTAAAATCGGAACAAAACTGGAAAAAGTGTTCTTCAAAAACTGCCATTATTTTTCAAAAACAAACAATTTTTTATGTTCTTATAATTTTCAGAAAACGGTTGCAACTATGCGAAACTTTTAATTCGGCAGAAATGCTAAAACGTAGTTTCGGGCTAGATCCCGGCATCTTTTCAAATTTTGTAAAACACAAAACATGCTCAAAACTGACTTATCTAAAAAACCTATATCGAGATAAAAAACCTAATTCGGACTCTATGAATTTCTAAAAATTAAAATCAAAATCTGTTCTGTAGACTTTTCGGTTTCTCCCTAAAAAATAAAAATTGAAAAATCAAATTTGAGCGATTTATAGCTCCAAAAAAATATGAAATTAAATATGTAACTTTTATGAACCAATTCGAAGCAGTGGTTAAAATTTCAGGAAAAACCGATATGTAGTTTGGGAGATAAAAATTTGAGAAAATTAGACTAGAAATTTACTGCGAAAATTAACATCCTAATAAGAAAAAAAAAACTAGATTATACCTTAATGACGAGATTTGAAGATCTTTTGATGATGGAAGGATGAACACAAAGAGTTTTGTCACTTTTTCTCTCTAGGGAGATTTCAAGGTTTTTGGAGAAAACTAGGTAGAGAACGAGAGAATATCCTAAAACCCTACCTAATTTGGTTTAAATATAACCCTAATTAAACAATAAATTTTGCAACTATTTAAATAGCATAAAAAATATTATTTTTTGTTAAAATATAATAAATATTTCCAATTATTTTATATAAAAATTCCAAATTAATTAAAAATAAAAATAGAATCAATACCTATTTATTCTATTTGAGGAGTGTAAAAATACACGAGATCTCACAAAAGTGATTGACAGTTGAGCTATATTTCGTTTATAAAATGAATCAAATTTAACGATTAGGAAAAGATAATAAGCACATAAATAGTGTAAGTATTTAAAAAAATTATTCTAAAAACTAACAACTTGGCATGACACGACATGTCATTTATACGATTCTTAATAAATTGGGGTTTTCCAAGTCTTGATGAGATCCCACAAGAACCGTCGTTGAGCGACAAACTATGACCAATTAATAAATTAAAACCTACATAAAAAGTATCAGATCAATGGGCTAAAAAATGAGGCACACAAGCTATATTTCAAAAAAAAAAAAAAAAAACTAGAGGCTTCTTAAAATGGGCATTTTCTTTGTCGGCAGAAGATAATTTTACAAACAAAGTAACAAAAGAAAAATAAAAAATGTTGTCTTGTCTTTTTATCACTCCTTTGAGTCAATACTACCAAAAGCATATAAAGGTCCACAATTCTGTCTCTCTAAAATAAATATTAACATGTCGTTAACAAAAATCCCTCCTTTTGAAGTAATATACGTTTATGACTTAACGATATATTTAAAATTATACTAAATCAATTAAAAATAGTAAATATTAAAAAATTTGATGATAAAAAAATTGTAAACATTGATAGCTTCAAGTTCAATGGTTAAAAATAAATTTTGTCCTTAAAAAATAAAAACATGAATATTTATTGTTATGGTTGTTTTCGGAACTAATAAAAATCAAATTCGGCCCAAAAAAGCCACCGGAGGCTCATATTTCAAAATCGAGAGGCCCAAAAATAGAAAAATAAGTATTTATTATTAAATAAAATATTTGAATAAACGCGCTCTTGGAACGCGTTGCGCGCTCCCAAGGACGCCCAAGGACGGCACGACGTGCAAGGGCCTAGTTGAGCTATTTCTTAATTGCGCAAAGGCCCCAAAATGCATAAATAAGAATTTGATTTTATTCAAATGGTAACTCATTCAAACGATCTTTACTGCTATACAATTTTGTGTTCTCTATCTTATTTTTATATATATAATGTCGGAGCGAAGGAGCTAGCTAGAGAGAAGGCGCGAGAGGAGTCCCCGAATCTTTACAGATAGAAGAATCGAGGTCCGAGCGTCATGTTAGAGTGGAGACGCCGAAAAAATCCTTGACTCTCTAGAGAGCCAGCTAGAAAGAAGGCGCCGGAGGAAGGTCTGAGTGTCTACCAACCCCCGTCTCCGCAATCAAACCCCGGCTTGCCCAGGTAAGCTCAGGTATGCGTCTCTTAACGCCCACTTTGAAATATTGATGACCAGATCCTAGTAAAATGGGTAAGTAGGCAACCTCACTATAAGTAAGGTGCGGCATCATATATCATCACCCCCGGCTCCCCCAGACATCGAAGACTCAAGATCCAAGCGTCGACCTGCCCTACGGTGGTTCCGGTTCTCACCGGTCACTAACCTATATCTCGAGTCATGTCCGACTGCCTAGGCAGGCAGAGGTTATGGGACTCTGCGGTAACGGGTCGGATAACTCGATACAAGTGCGACGGTTAGAAAAGGGCCTGGTCTGCCAAACTCCCCCTCGTTTTTTTTTTTATTTTGTTTTTTTTATCTTTCTCTCTTTCCGTGCATTTTGTGTAATCTAATTCATGCTTTTGCTTATGGATCAACGCTTTGTGTGACTCACTAGTCACTCACTGACTACCAAACATTCTAGTCAAAATAGGTTGATTCTTGAATTAGACTTATAGTCTAGTGGCTCTAGTGCACATTTCTTTCATAAAAGAAAGAAAGACAAAAAGAGTTCCTTAATTTACAAGTACAATACTTTATTGTTTGATTTCATTTAATACGACATATTACCTAATATTTTTGAAGCTCACACACCAAACGTAAAAAAAAATTAGAAGAAAACAAACAAATTGTTGAATGATTGAGACAATCCGAGCGTTATTTAACCGTCAATGATTGTCTAATATATAACTGAAATTAAACTGAAAAACTATAGAATATTTGAACTTATTGACAAATTAATGCACGCTTTCAATCTCACGTGAGGTTCAACGAGGAAACTTATTTTTGTCATTTTCTTTTGTTTAGATATTAAAATATTTTTATAAAAGAGATTTTCTAATATAGTTGTTCTTTTGAAGATTTTCGTCCTTTAGCATCACCCTTGAAAATGATTTAATTTCATCTCGATTGATTTTGCTTTTCTATTTCTATTTTGGTAATAGAAAAATTAATTTTTTAGATATATGAAAGAAAAAAAAAAGGTTTATGACTAATCTTAGGTAAAACAGTCACACATAAATAAAAAAAATATATATCTCCAATCTTACAGAACTCACTAAAAGCCTATTCCACAACATTTTTAAGGAAAAGGGGACCGTGACATCCGTGTTCCCCTAAAAAATAAAGGTTCATGGAGCGGCATGACCAGTCGTGAAGCTCGTTGTTGCAGCCTGCAACACCCACCGGAAAGCAGCCGTAAGGCAGCTACCAAACTCGTGGTGCGGCTAGAAATTGCCATAGAAGGAAAACATGTGCCACCTCCTACTAGCACCCTATTAATTATCGTTTGAGTTTTGATTGGTTGTTGGATTTAGTTTCAAGTAGGAGTGGCAATTTGGGGCCGGACACGAAATACGAAATGGTTATGACACTATTTAAACGGGTCTGGGTCTACCATAAATGGATCTAGGTCTAACCGTGTCGAACACGATTAAATAACGAGTAAACACGGTACGAACACGATAATACGATGAGGCCCAATTAGACACGATTAAAGAGCAAAAAGTTATATTTTCTACATTTTATATATGTTATTAAGTGTTTTAATACTTATTATATATGAAATTTATGTTTTTATTTTATTAATTACGTCTTACAATTGATGAACATAAAAATTTGCTAGTAAAATTTTAAAATCATCGATAATATAGTTAAATAAATTAAGTTAAATGAGTATAAATTGAATTAATTTATCATTTATAAATAAATGAATCTATTAATTGGGTTAAACGGGTAGACACGATAAACACGTTGTTTTAATGGGCGGGTCTAGGTCTCGTCTTCTAACACGATTAATAAATGGGGCGGGTCTGGGTCTAGATAAAATAAGTAAAAAATGATTAAGACCCGGCACGAACACGACACGCAACCCGAATTGCCACCCCTAGTTTCAAGTCAAGCGTTCTAACTTGCACGGCCTAAATAACATAACAATATGTCATATGTACTGATTTATAAATTATAAACTCAAGTGATATTATATTTTTTTTTTATTTTCATTTAAAAATTCACTATTTTTTAACAATTGATGATTAATTTGCCCATTTATCAACCCGAAACATATTTTTTCTTCCCTTTAATATCAATTTTAGCAAAATAATAAAACTTTTTTTTTTTTTTCACAATTGCTCACCATTATTATGATAATAGCAATGTCAGCTCACAAGCAAATAACAATTGGACACGAAAGAGTGTTCATCATAGTGTTCGTCACGACCCAATAATTACATGGTGGAAATTTATACGTTATATATATATATATATATATATATATATATATATATATATATATTGACATAATTACAGCACAATTTTCTTGGGACATATCAAAAGGGCATGCAATAAACTATTGCTTACATTTTGGCCCCAACATTGTACCCAACTCTATCTAATTTGAAATTATTATAATTAAGTCAAGAGATTGAGAATCTGAAATTAATTAAAATAGAATTAAAACAGTTGGAATTGGTTAAACTGTCGCCAAACACAAATAATTAAAATTATATATATATATATAAGATATTTATATATATAAGGTACAGAGATTTGATAGAGAGTGATGTTTTATTGCATAGATTATCCCAGACCACAGACTTAATATCTGTATTTTTAGAACTACTTGGATATCTTAGGTGGGTATGACACAACTGTCACATAAATTTTTAATTCCTTAAATAATTGAGTTCATTTTATAAAGTAGTCATAGAAAGAGAACAAAAAAAAAAAGAAAAAAAAAAGAAGAGAAAATGCTCTCACTCTGAAGCTGGCATTAGGTACTCAATTATTTATTTATTTATTTTTTGTTTAATTACAAAGGGAGAATAGGCAAATTGCATGCTTTTGTATGTTAATAAAGCTCGTATAATAAAATTATGAGTATTTTATAGGGATGTCCTCCAATTTTTCATGTTGGTGGAGTTTGTCCATCAAACTTTAATATTTTTTTTTATTGCAGCAACAATCTTGTAATGTAAAACTCACAAATTATTTTACACTCGTTAAAATGATAATAAATTTTAGGATGTATGTTACACATTATTTTATGATAAATTAGTTTTTAATTAATGATCAAATACACTAAATTATAATGCAATTACAAAGTAGTAGTATCATTGTCCAGACGAGTGGACGTAGGTTGCTCGCATCAACGACCCGTTTGGAGTTGGACAGCCCTACCCCTACGCCCATTGCAAGCTGAGATGTCCTCACCTACGGTCAAAGGTACGTGAAACGCAACTAATTTATATATATATATATATATATATATATATATATATATATATATATATATATATGTGTGTGTGTGTGTGTGTGCATTTTTTTCATTTTTACGCATTAACAATATAGATTAATATAATATTGTGTTCCGAAAATTTTGACTTAAAATATTTTTTGCCCTCTCTTATAGAAATCCTGACTCCGCTCCTAAGGTATAAATTATCTTTATGTAATCATTTTGAATGCATAATATATATCTTCGTCGAAAACTAAATTTTTAAGACAAACTGCATCAACATATAAAAACTTAGGGTTGATTACTTTCAATTAATCTAAACTATAAACGGTGCTAATTGGCAAAACTTATAAACGATCATTAGACTATTATAGAGTACACATAGGGGATAGAGATTCCTAGGCCCCAGTATGATTTGGATAAATATTGATCCTGTGATCCTGACCGTTGAATCTCTTGATGTTACACTTTTATAATTTTCTTTATAAAATCACCCACAAGTTTTATTTTATTCATAATTTTGTGTATTTTGAAATTAGTCAAATTCTAAGATGGTTGGACTTGGTCCCCCACACTCAGGCCACAGCTCAGCTATAAAAAAATATTTTATATTTATGAATATATAAAAAATAAAGTTGAGGACCATCAACAACATATAACATAATATCAAACTGTAGTGATATATAATTATATATTATATAGGGATAAATGTGGCATAAATACCTAATTTTGTACAAATTTGTGCAACATAATCACAAGCTTTCAATTGTGCGGAATAAATATCATGATCATAAAATTTGTGTTTTTGATTAATTAACTCCATCCCATGTAACTTGTTTAGTATTGAGTTTTTTTTTTTTTTTTTATGAAAACACGCATAACTCAAATCAATACTCATTTTTCTTCTTTTATGTTTTGATATTTCTCATGTTAAATACTTCTACACGAGGCATACACTTACTTGAGAGAGACATATAGGGGAAAAATTAAATACGTAGGTTGCACGATTTTAGATAATTATTCAACTTAAGTTAAATTTGATAATGTCATGTTATTTTAAATATTTAGATCCTTTTACATTTCCCTTATATATAACACACCTTCATTTGTTTATGCCGCTTAAGAGACATTATCCCTTACATAAATAATATTATAAAATACAAATTTGTCTTAATAGAGATGTTATGTTTTTAGGATTGTTCTCAACAATTGTTCAACAAATTTTATTCAATTCAAATGATAGGAGAGAATATTAGCATATTATTTAATGCTATATCGCCGAAATGCTCTAAAATTCATAAAGGGAAAAAAGGGTTAAAGAAATAGAAAATGTGATAATTCTCTATTTGATGGGTCAAAATGAACATAAAATAAAGGTGAGGTGTTATTTGTCAAAAAAAAAAAGTTAGCTAATCTGCCTTGCCTTGCCTCTTACGCATCTTCTCCTCTCATTTTGTATTTTTGCCACTTTTATAGATATAATAAATTAAGTGATGCCTAATTTTAGATATTTTTTGTTGGGTATGTGGTAACAATATTTTATATAAAAGAGTATATAATAAGGCAAAAATATAAACATTTTTTTATGGCGTGATTCTCAATATTATTAAAGTATATCTTAAATACTAAATTGATATATTTTTTTTAAACGTAAGTCTTACACTTTAATAATATACGAGTATACACTGCAAGAAAATAGATAGTGTTACCTTCACTTGCTTAATCTTTTAGGTATTTGTACCGTAAACATTCTTGATGTAAATATTATTATTTACCCATATGTTTGTTTAGGAGTTAGGACTTGATAGATAATATCTTATCTATTTCATAATAGGATAGAATTGATTGGAGATTCTTTACCTTTCTAGTACCAAAGCATTTATTGCAAACTTCCATGATATTTTTCAACATAATGAGCCTTTCTTTTTAATGGTAATAAAATATATACCATCAATTTTTATTTTACACTTGACAACTAGAAAGTCATTTATTTAATACCTATGAATAAATAAAAAATGAAGAAGAAGAATAAGAATAAGTGATAAATAGTCCAAATATGTATGAAATAATAGCAATGATATACAATGAGTGAAAGTTAAGGCACTTGTACAACTGTGGTACTGGCAAGCTATATACTTATAGTAAGAAATTAATTATATAAAAAAATATAAAAATATCTCTAAAAAATATATAAAAAGAATATTTTATGATCAAATCAAATCAAATCATGTCATGTTGATGAATTAAGAGAAACTGTTTGTTAAAGTTGCCCATCAACCTGCTTAAATAAAAACAAAACAATATATACATGAGCAAGCCAATAATCACATTTGTGGTGCTTATAAATATAAACTATAATTCTATAGAAAATGAATTATGCATTGTGAATTGAAAATAAATTGCTTCAAATGCTCACTACTATTTTTTATTATTATTTTTTATTATTATTATTATTATTATTATTATTGAACATTTAATAACTTGAATTTCTGAAAAGGCAGCAGAAACTTTTTTTTTTTTTTTGGAATTATCATATTATAATAATCAAATACAAGATAAATCATTGAGAGTTATTATAAACTTTTTGGATTCAAATTAGAATAAATCTGTTAATTTTCCCTCTCATGCATGTGTATAAGTAGTTGGCAGTTGGGTCATTTCAGCAAAACACTTTTCTCTTTCCTTTTTCATTTTTAAATATTCCCTTCTTTATAGCTTTTCTTTTTAAATTCCCTATCTATTAAATTTTAATAAATTGACATTATTATCCCTTAACTTTTTTCTTATTGTAGTTTATCCCACATATTATATTTTTTTCGCCGCAATGCTCCCTGTACTTTTAATCACTGGCGGAACGAGGAATTATGTACCGGGGGGGCTAGGTATAATTTTTTTGTAAAAACTTAACTTGAGGGGGTTATATTTAAATTTTGGTGATAGTTAAGGGGGGGCTTAACTAAAATTTTATATAAAATTACACTAAAAATAAAATAAAAATAAGGTATTATTGTACAATTTTTTTTTTTTGGAGGGGGTGGTTTGAACCACCTCCCCTCTTCAAATACTTCCGCTCCTGCTTTTAATAAATAGGTCATCATAGTACCTACAAAACTAAAAAATATATAAAAAATCTTAACTTGTACACAAGTTTCATGAGCAACAGTCAGAGGTCTTAACTTGTACTTTTAATTGTTTCACGGAAAGGAACAAAAATTTCACGAGCAACAGTCGCGGCCGTGAGGATGGTGAAACACGGCCACCAGAAGACCTCTGAGTCTTTGGCTGCTCGTCGGACACGTTCAAACACGACACCTTCATAAATCCCGAACATTTATTTCGCTCAACAATTAACCAACAAAAATAGATTCTAGCAATCAACGAGGCTCTCATAAATATAATTTCTCGTCACTTCTCGCACGTAGACAACAATTTTCTATTTTCGGAAGGAAGTAGTATATATCTCTGCAAGAAAAATTAAAACTCAGGGGCCAAACTGCACCAACACAGAAAGTTGAGGGGCCTTTGTGGCAGTTAAAGAAACACAAGAGCTTTGGCCTGTGCTGTGCTGTGCTGTGCTGTGCTTATAAGCAGAGAGAAAAACAGAGCACTAAGAAAACCCATTATCATCATCATCATTCCAAGAAAGCAAAAGAGAAACCCAGAAAAAGCAAAAGAGAGAGAGAGATCATCACCTCCAACACAATCATAGAGATAATTCGAGGGCTCTGCAGAGAGAGAAAGAGAAGAGCTATGCAGACGATCGAGCAGGCTCCGACTCCGACGACGACGACGCAGCAGCAGAATCTGCAGCAGCAGTTGATGGTGCAGAACTCGGGGAGCCTGAGCTTCAGCAGCAGCAACCTGTCGCGCGAGGACGAGGAGATGTCGCGCACCGCGCTCTCCACCTTCAGGGCCAAGGAGGAGGAGATCGAGAAGAAGAGGATGGAGGTCAGGGACAAGGTCCAGGCCCAGCTCGGCCGCGTCGAGGAGGAGACCAAGCGCCTCGCCACCATTCGCGAGGTTCGTCTCCGCTAAACTAGGGTTTCTTTGTCTCATGATCATGAAATTTGTGTTTGTAGCTCGGATGTGCGAAATTAGGGTTTCGTGTGTATAAGAAAGCTTATGTTGGATTTTGTTTATTTTTTTTAGCACATAATTCCGAGCATAAATCCGGATCTGGATTTGAATTTCTTCGAATTTCATAGACTTAGATTGATAATTCAGGAACTTTAGGTACTTTTAAAGGTAGAAATCTTGAAATAATATCTGGGACATATGGTAAAGTTTAATGAATACGGCGGGGGTTTTCAGGAACTCGAAGCGCTCGCAGATCCGATGAGGAAGGAAGTGACGACGGTCCGCAAGAAGATCGACGCCGTGAACAAGGAACTAAAGCCTCTAGGACACACCTGCCAAAAGAAGGTGCGAACTGTATCCGTTTATTCGTTTTGTTAAATCGCCGATTCTTGTTCCTTAACGTGGCAGGTTCGGGTTTTGTTTATCTCAGGAGAAAGAATACAAGGAAGCGCTCGAGGCCTTCAACGACAAGAACAAGGAGAAAGTCCAGCTGATCACCAAACTCATGGAGGTTAGTAATGTTAGTCATCTATCATCAACTACTTTTCCTCTTTCAGTCATTCTTAATTCCTAATGAAAACTTGACAAAATAGCCCTCCATACTTCACTATTTGCCAAAATAACACCAAACTTATCGTAATTGGACAATCGAAATTTTGAAATGGTTTCTACAATTGAAAGGTTCAATTATCCAATTACAAAAACTTAAGGGTTAAAATGGAAAATAGGGACTTATAACCCTCAATACTTCATAATTTGCCAAACTAACTCCTCGAGTTCTCACAATTGGAAACTTGACCCTTTCAACTGTCCTAAATTTCGAGCAGTTTAAGACCGTTGAAAGTGTCAATTTAGAACTTGGGGGTCAAAATGGAAAAACAGTGACTTTAAGGGGGCCAGTTTGTCAAGTTTTCCTTTCCGGAATTGGGTATTTTTGTAATGTTCTCTCAATTGGGTGTCTGAAACTGTCGGCAAATGTCCATGAATGGCAGCTTGTGAGCGAGAGTGAGAAGATGAGGCTGAAGAAACTGGAGGAGCTGAGTAAGAACATAGATTCCATACACTGATTTGATTGATCCTTGATCAAAGAAATGATGAACTTGATGATGATAACTCTCTGATTAGGTCTGTGTGATGTATTTATGGTGTCTTTTTTATTTTTATTTTTATTATATTTATTATATATATAAGGGTGTTTGGGTTGGGTGTATTTTAAGTTGTCTTGTTGTTTAAGTTAGCAATCTGATAAAAAGGGGAACATTTAGCTGATGAAGATGATCTCTAGGGTTAAAAACACAGGTTTGTAACTAAAATGTCTCTGTTTTTTTTTTTTTTTTTTTTTTTTTTATGTTCAACATTATTATTATTGTCTCACATGTTTTATTTTTTGAATTTAATTTTGTGTAATATGAATTATTTTTTTCCTCACTTTTTTGTGTTCTAATTCTTTTGCCCTAAAGGTACGGATCGTTGTTCTTTCTCTGACTTGAATTTTATTCCAAAGTAATTGCTTTATAAAAGTATGGTCATAAAGGAGTTATTATTGCCCACAAATTAATGGTTATATACAACGGCCATCATAAACTATACATCAGTTTAAATGCATTTTTATTTTGTCTGATTCATGATTAAAAACACTTCGCGAGTGTGATGGGCAAAATATGAAAGTTTGTTTCAGTAATTTTAATATTAAAAAAGAAAAACAACGAGATCATTCAAGATTTTTTTGGATCTGAACTTACAAAATTGTTAATTTTTTTGTTCCACTAAATTATATACAAACGAAGAGTTTAAAATGCATTTTCTTTTTTAAAAAAATAAAATAATGCATTTTCTCAAGTGCTCTAAATATGGACAATATATATTAGGGTTAATGACGGTAAAAATACCCAAAGTTTGGTCAAAGAACCCCTCGTGTACCCAAAGTTTAAAAGTGGTGGCAAAAATACCCAAAGTCGCATTTGGGGAGTTGACCACTCCATTCTCGCAGCGCCGTTAATTTACACGTTAACTCTGGCCATGTGGACAAACGTGGGTTGCTGACATAACAATTTTTGCCATGTGGACGAGCCCACATCAGCCTCGTTTACGACAAAATAACGAATTAAACCCCTAATTAATACTATTTAATTCAACTAATTGAACCCCTAATGATTACACTTAACAAAACAGATTTGTCCACGTCGCCAGACTTAACGGGTAAGTTAACGGCGTCACGAGAATGGAGCGGCCAACTCTCGAAATGCGACTTTGGATATTTTTGCCACCACTTTTAAACTTTGTGTACATGAGAGGTTCTTTGACCAAACTTTGGGTATTTTTGCCGTCATTAACCCTATATATTAACATATAACAGTAAATATATAATCCGAATAAAATCTGAAACAAAAATTCTAGTTCTTGATATCACCCAGAAAAAAAAAAAAGTCGGTTTTCGGATGAGTGTATTTAGATTTAAGAGAATTATTTTTACCTTTGTATGAAACTCTGAATTATACGATTAATACACGCTTATCTTATTCACGAGTTTGATGGGACAATATTTTGTCACATCACATTGTTTTCATCTTCAGCCATTAATATAGAATAAAATAAAATAAATATTATATTAATTTTGGGACATTTATGTATGTCAGCCTGACATATTTATTTGGCTTCTTGTGCGGTAACGGTCATCTTCCAAATCCCAACGGCTCTCTTTCATTTAGCCGTTATGGTGGTGCCACAGAAAATGGCTGTGTTTATTTTGACTGTCAGAATAATGTTTTTTTTTTTTTCTCAGAAGAAACTAGAAAGCAATGCATGCGTGTAACGTAACTTATACTATAGGTTTGAAAAATAAAATAAAATATACGACAACAAAAAAGGTGTATTAATTCGGAGTATAACTATATATATGCTATATTTATAGAATTTAAAGCTTGCCATGGTGTCTATTTTTGTGAACATACATTATTGTAGCAATTATTCGATTTTCAGGGCTTTGCTGATTTATTGTCTCTTATCTTATTTCTTCCTTACCTACCTAGTAGTATTATTATACAATAATAAAGAAGAAGAAGAAAAAAAACTGTAACAATTTATTTATTTTAGTCAAATCATAACAATTCATTGATTCAACTCTATGTAGGTAAATGTCAATGAGTAAGTTTTGACATTGTGTTAGACAAAGATATATAAAACTAAAAGGGGTATTTTTCGGCATGAGATTTTGTGCCAAGTGTGTATCGCCATATTTTAATCTTTTTTTTTAGCGGTCATAGTGCTTAAAGGCAGTTGTAAAACATTGTTGAGATCTAATTCCCTCGTTGTTGAGTTAACGTAAGTTAGAAATATGCATACATCTCCCTTTAATAAAAAAGATTTGAATAATTTATGTTTTTCGAGTTTAATCTTTGATAGACACATGCCCTTCATGTTACAGGCCTTAACGGATCATGGACAAAATTGGACATGAACATTAATTTTTGGCCTTTGGGTACTGCTATAGAAAAAATAGATTGAAAATATGCCGGCGCACTAAGCACAATATTACGTATTTATGCAAAAAAATATCCTAAAAAAATATCCTAAAAAAATAAAAGAAAACCAAAACCAATGTAACTATGGCTTGTATTATTTTAAGTAATATTTAACACCTAGAAAGTATTTTAGTTGAAGTTAATTGTGATTTGTGAATACATTTTTTTATTTTATTCTATTTTTTAGAAGAAGCAAAGACACATATATAAGTGGTTTCCACGATTCCATCAGTAAAGAAATAGCAAAAAATTGAAGTAAAAAAAAAAAAAATGATTCCATATATAATAGTGTTGCATGTCACAACCATTTTAACTGTTTTTAATTACTATGAGAGCATTTTCTTACGCATGATATAGAAAAAGAAAACGTATCAGAAACGAAGAACAACTTCAAGAAGTCAATATATTTTAAAATTAAAAATTATATGTCAACGTATCTTTATCATTTTTTAACATTAAATTTTTTAGCTTAGATATGCTTGAATTCAGCGGACGAAGTCTTCATAGATTAATCTATTGATTTTCGTTTTTAACACGGCATGTTTAGAATACAGTTTTATAGATAAATGTAGTTTCTTATACAATAATAGGGAACGTCAAGATAAATAATCACAAGAGTTTTACCTGAGAACTAAGTTTATAAAGAGAATCACAAGCATGCGAGTGAAAGTTTACTATGATCGAAAAACGTTGAGAGATAGAGAGAATAAATGACAGTTTCTGGATAAGCCTATCGTGCAATCTTTTTGCTTCTACCACCGAATCCTCATAATATTCAATAAAAATATGTGGTACGACGTACCATAAAATTAAAAATGGTTCGAACGATTAAAAAACAAATTAATTTAGACCACAAACTTTAACAAATAATCAAAGCATCTAGAATTTGCCCCTTGTGATTTTTTTCCTTATATTTATGAAGCAATATTATTTCTTCCAATTCATATAATTATTAATATTCAATGAATTTTTCGGGTCGTTTTCGAAAGTGTGTAAGCGAGATATAGAAAGCAATGACAATGTTGACAAACTATTCGAGAATTATATCTTTATTGTTTGGTTCGCATTGACTAATATTGCGCACGAATCGGGTAAAAAAAAGCTTAGGAAAAAAATCGTATACTAAAAAGTGATAAGATCTTGGAAACATATAATGTCTCACCTAATATGCATTGATTTTAAGTAAGTAACCCCAACTTGTAAACAATGATTAAATATTTTTTATAAAAATAATGTTAAATTTAGAAACGAATGATACCAAAACAATAGCAGTAAAATCTATCATCCATGTTAGATGAATATTAGGATTTGACAACCATCAACTTATAACTTTAATCAGAAAAAAAAAAAAGAAGAAGTTTTTGATGCTCTGTAAAATAGAAATATGTTGGTTGACTTGTGATAGTCACCAACCCCTGATACCTGATACCGAGAGGGTAGTGTTATTATAAAGTTGTGCAATCTTGCGTCGCTGAGTACGAAGATATGTTGATGAAATGTTTTTGAGATTGTGTAGTTATCGAGTTCAGATTGTGCGCTTAGTGGATTCGGAAACCAAACACATCATGAATAGCGACATCATAAAAATGTGAGTACTCAACCGGAAATATGTTATTTTTTTTTAAAGATAGAATTAATTTGTTAATCATATGTTATTGATTTAGTATCATTAAATGTGAAGCTATTAATTATTGATAAAGAAATACACAAGGTCTTACTAGGACTTATGATGAATTGAAAGAGAACAAACGATACTCAGAATAATGCTCTGTATTTCATTTCTGAGTATATGACATTAGTTGTCATATATATATGGCATTAATAGCCACCTGTACTAACCGACTTTACCATCTAATTCTGCTAACAAAATGGTGACGTCATAATTCACTAATATGACTTAACATATAGTTGTTATACTCTATTATGAATAGAGTAACTCTATCTATCTCCTTCACCCTCTCTTGAAGCAGTATCACTTTTTGGGAAACAATTTTCTAAGTTTTTAATTTTTTTAATTTTTTTTTTATAGTTTCTCGTTGATTTTTTAGTGGCATATGAAAAGAGAGAAAAATTCTTCATCGGATAAACTACACAAATTCATAAACACATTAGAAGAAGTAGTAATCCTGACCGGTTACCGGTTTTCAAGTTTTTCTAAACCGGGCTTTCAGTATCATTCTGAATATTATTCAACTGTTCAAGAAAACTTTCAATTTTACGGGTGTATTGATAATTTATGAGTATACTGGAGATGTCTTTATAAAAAATAATAGTATACATTTATTACAAATTCAGATCATATAATAATAAATTTAACCAAAAATTAAAATATATTAGTGAATTTTTAAATATTGGAATAGTTAAAATTCTAAAATTTTATACCGAAAAAATTGAATTTTACAGGGGCCACCGCCTGAAACCAGCCGGACATCCATTTTCCGTTGGGTTTTGAAACCCTAATTCTCAATCATTCATAAAAAATAATTGACAATCATATGAGATGATTTAGATGCCATTCCAGTCACTATATAACCAAACTTTTTGGTGAAGTTATTGGATTCTCATTCCTTAGGGATAAATTCAAAGCACAGAAAAAAAAAAAAAAAAAAAGTATGGGACCTACATGGAAATGGTGGACCCAACCCCAAACGACGTCGCTTCTCCTAAAAGACTCTCCTTCAAGTTTCAACCCTAAGACTGCAACACAATCAGAGATAAAGTGAAGGACGCTCAGCATTCATGGACCTTTTGTTTAAGTATATTATTCAAGTGAGATAAATAGAGCTAGTTCATAGTATAGGCGTAAAGACGATATTCACGCACGCCTTGTAGGCGGCTTGAGGCGTTGTGACATTTACCACGACGGTTTCTTTTGCATGCACAAAGGATTGTGCCGTTTCATTCCGACGCATGTTGTTTGGTTAGTTCGGTTAGATTTGCATAATATACTCTGATTTCCGAACTCGCTCATCTTTCTTGTATTGTCGTATCCTATAGTGTTCTTGCGTGTAAACTTCGTCATATTTTAGAAAAAATGCTCAAAAGTACTATAAAACTATTTTTTTTGAGCGATCCATTTCGTATGCTTCACATATATTATAATAACCATTTATTTCTTAAGAGTAAACTTTTTTAAAGTATAAATCCCATTGTTATTATAATTGAGATTCTTCAATTTGAATTATTAAGAAAACGTATAGAATTAAAAAAGAAAAATACATCACCTTCTCAAATTGCTTACAAGAACGAAAAAGGAGAAGCAACAAATCACATATCAAGTGGGCCTATTCAGAAACATTCAAGCCCAATAATTAGTAAATAATCTTGAATAAAGCCCAGATAAGTTGCTAGAAAAGCCCAAAAGTTCTGTACTGTTGTTCTAAAATCTTTATTTGTTATATATATACAGGAACGCCTTTGAGTTAATACTCTTAAATTAATAAACTATCTAATACATTCAATGTGACGTAAATAAATATTATTCGACTAATCGAATGTTTAGTTTTTTTAGAGTACAAAATTCAAGTAAAAAAAATGCACCCCCAATTTTTAAAAATTAAGTTCTGATAAGAAGTTAATTAATTCCGATCAAATCAACACATATTTTCACTATATTATACCTATGAAGGGTCACACAGAGAAATGAAAATCTTAGCCTTAAATAAGTTATTATCACTGAGTGGTCCAAGGTGAGCTAAAATGAAACTATAAACAAAATAAATGATGATAATAATAAGACAAATTATTCAACCGAAAAGCAAAAAACTTCAAAAGAGATGAGACATTGGTACACAGTGCACGCCTGTACGGAAATTTCATCCCATATTGTTGTCTTCTTCATTTATCAAAATGGCCAAGCTATTGAGAAAAGTGACACAACGTAACTTGTCTGAATACAAGGAAAAATAAAGGACCCTTTGAGAGATTTTTAAGCCCAACAAAGTTGAAGTATACAAAATGGCTTCTAATATGGTCCACTTCTATAGTAATGTCCTTTTTCCAGACTTAGTGTTTAGCCTTTGTACACACTCTTCTCAACTATATAGCTATATTATCTAGTAAAAAAACCGTTACCGATGAAAACCCATAGTTTGAAATTTACGAGCATATGACAGGTTACAAGTTTAAAAAATAAATAAAAAAAATTCTCATAAGTTTCTCAGTGAGTTTTCTATAAAATAATAAGTATATAATACATGTTCAATATATATATTCTAAAATAATATTGATATATTATATATTGAAATTTTATTGATATTTAAATAATATTAAACACAATATATCAATATAAAATGGTATTCAAATTTTTTGTTTTGTATTGTTATTCTAGTATTATCGGTAAATCTTTGATTTGTTTTAATTATCGGGGAACTTCTCCGTGTTTTATAGTTAAAGATTCGTTTCATCATTTTAATTTTATTTTATTTTATTAATGTTGGTTTACGATAAACCTTAGACGACATATTATACGATAACGACTGTTGTATGGTTTTTATCGGTTACCATCTATAAGCGGTTGAGTATTTGAGCTTGTTAGATCCAAACTCTCCCTACACTAAATATAAATATTGAAGAAAAAAATGCACCTATATAAAAGAAAACATTTTAAAATTTTCAACCTAACTGATCTTACAAGAGGATTGTCATCTTACTTATTATCATAAGATCAAATTTTGCAAGTTGATAAATAAGCTTAATATATTACGAACATGGATTAACGGGTCCAATTATGGAAATTCATTATTAATCATGATTGAGCATGTACTTTTTTTTTTATATGTGATTAATAACTCATGGAAAACACATCGAAGTGTATCATATTTAATTTTTTACGAAGCTTCAATGAGACTTCCTTAATCTCTCACATTTTCACTTGTACTAAACAAATGGCAACATTAAGGACAAAAACTAATTTTTATAAACACATATGTTTAATACATATATATATATATATATATATATATATATATATATATATATATATATATATATTGCATATAAAACAAAACACAAATTGCTTTGGTCGGACGGTGGTGTTCTTAGATATATAGTCAAAGCATAAATATTCTGAAGTCATCCAATAATAAACACATGGAAGCGACATTACTCATTAGATTTGATTAAAATCATGTCTAAAGACAATGAATATTGAATATATATATATATATATATATATATATATATATATATATATATATAGCCAATAAGAACTTACTTCATTCAAAAGTTCCAAGCTTATCCAAAATTTTCCGGCATAATCTTAATCTTTCAATTGCTCAGAATAAATAAGATCGTGAAATTTATATGTCCAGTTGTTTATATATATATATATATATATATATATGTCTCAGTTTAACTGTTTAAGTGTATGTCTCATATGAAAGAATTTAACATAAAAAATAATAAAACATGAAAAAAAAGTGTTAGTTTGAGTTGTCTCATTAAAAAACTCAATATTAACGAAAGTGTGAGAAAAAATCAATTAAATACGCAAATTCCGTGCATGACTTTGGATATATATTCCAGACAGTTGAAAGTTTGATATAATGTTATGAAAATTTTAATTAATTTGAGTATATATGCCGCAAATATAAGTAATAACAAAGGTTAAGCAAGAGCCTAATATACTTGCCATTCTTCTTTCTACGCAAAGAAAATCTTTGTACCCATTTGCCGTATCTTAGACCAAAACACATTCGTATAATCATTTAAATTATTATAATCTTGTAATCATTTTCCAAAGAAGAACCTCATGAGTCATGACTAGATGATAGGAACCATATTGAGAGAGAGAGAGAGAGAGAGAGAGAGAGAGAGAGAGAGAGAGAGAGAGAGAGAGAGAGAGAGAGAGAGAGAGAGAGAGAGAGAGAGAGAGAGAGAGAGAGAGAGAGAGAGAGAGAGAGAGAGAGAGAGAGAGATCTGTCCTTTTCCATAATGAGAAGAAGGGAAAGATTTGCATGTCTCGTATAAGAATAAAATAATAAATTGAAGGCGTTGTTTGTGTTACATTGCATGCATGAGAGTTCGTGCGTGCATATTATGGGTCCCCACTAAGTGTTTGAACTTTGAATACATATTTTTGACACAATTAAATCTTTTTATTTTATTTTTATATTTGGAATAAGAGATCGAGTAACAACAAGGAGAAGAAATCAACTTCCATGCTTGATCTATCTTTTTCACTCTTGTGTTGAAATTTAGGAGAGGTATCGATAACGTGTTATATATAGGTTTTGACACATAATTGAGACCTATATAATTCTGAAATATCTATAATTATATATAATACCTTATGTATATGTATATAGTTTTTCAATATCAAAGTAAAAAAAAAAAAAAACACACAATTTTTTTTTTCTTTGTAGGATAACATCAATATATTGACATGTCCCTTTCCCGTATGAAATCTGTCTACGCCACGGAATTTTATTAAAAGGGACCTAAAATTTAGGTACCGGTTTTTATAATATAATTTGATGTAAAAAATTAGTGAAATATATTACATTACAATTTGTTTTTCCGGTATCACATGTTCTGAAAAGAATTCATTATATAATAATAATAGTCTTAATATGGATATCATGAAAAATATTATTCTGGATCAAATAAATAAAATGTTTATGAACTATTCATCTATCATTATATTGTGTAATTGATTCATCACAAAAGTAATGTTAGGAAACGTCTTTCGGATTAACCACTTTATACTTTATACAAAGCATTCCATTGATTTTTGTTTTATTTTCTCAATTTTATGAGCTCCCTTGATGAGTACTCTTCTGTAATTACACATCTTAAATAAGACTTCTTGCAAAGATGATAAGTAGGCATCAAGCTTTGGAAAAGAAAAATGCTGAGAAAGTGACATGGCAAAAGTTTCTTTAGTTGAATGATATCACTACTTATGATTTTTACAATAAATTAGCTATCATAGTTAAATACCAATATTGAGGAAATACCCAAATTTTACAAGTATATATGCCGACATGTACTTTATAACTTTTTAAATAATACAAGATCAGTGGTGTAACCAGGAATTACGTAGGGGGGAAAAAGGTTGTAAAATATAAATTTTTTTGTCAAAAATTATCTTGAGAGGCTTATATTTAAATTTTTATGAAAATTAAGGGGAGATTTAACTAAAATTTATATAATTTACACTAATTTTAGATAAAATATTATTATACAAATTTTGGAAGGGGTGGCTTGAACCACACGGTCCACACGGTTACAATTGCCGACGGATATGTATAACGCAAATAATATTGACATATAGTATTATATAATCATTGATATATCAATAATATTAAACAAAATATAGTATCATCTTCTCTTTTTAATACCAGTTTTTTTTTTTTTTTTTTTTTTTATAAAAAGAAATTAATAAATTATTAGATTTTCATGAATTTTGTCGGTTTTTAGTTACACCTTATATGTTTGCAATCTTAAGAGAGAGAATAATGCAATTGCAATTGGAATGGAATCCTATGTAAATTAAGAGGTGACATTGACAAGTGTGCCATGTGACAACAAGCGTGTGGTATTTGACCCGTATGAGTATGAATACTTAGGCAT
The DNA here is from genome assembly GCA_954871525.1 of Parietaria judaica. Taxonomy (NCBI): domain Eukaryota; kingdom Viridiplantae; phylum Streptophyta; class Magnoliopsida; order Rosales; family Urticaceae; genus Parietaria; species Parietaria judaica. The sequence continues at coordinate 16,027,701 of OX940864.1, forward strand.
TTATTAAATAATTAAATTCGACAATGAATTTGATAAATAAAACAAGAATCGCAAACAATACAATAGTATGGCAAAAACGTGGAAGAAGAGTCCAAAACAGAAGGTGGACAAAATTTTCCGACCAAAACTGAACAAGGCTTCTTTGGATACTATCTCTGACTAATTTTCATACTACTATACGTGTATTAATTTATTGCCATACCATTAAATTAAATAAATGTCTCATGAATTTTCGGCTGGAGACAACAATATCATGCACTATAATTAAAAACTATTATTTGATGCCAAAATTATAGTATATATTTACTATCATTTAGAATAGGGTAAACTGCGACTAATGTACTCAATGTTTTATCGATTGCGGATTATGTACTCAATGTTTATTTTCGACGGCTAATGTACCCAAACTTAATTCCGTTAGATTTTTTTTTTTGTATTTTCCATCACTTGATCGTCAGCGAGTGATTCATCCTCTATATGTACAATTGTTTTTTTTTGGCATAACTCACTCATTTTTTGTCCAAATTTTATGCACGACCTATGGTTGGAAAGATAAGAGATAGATCTACAACTTTGGTGTTTTAAGTTTTGTAAGAAAAAGTTAAAATAAAATACGAAATTTCAATTACAACGTAAAACTGGACATTAGTGTAATGCAAAATATTTGTTTCGAGCAAATTTTAATATACTTAATGACTTTTTCTGATGAAACGTAAAACTAAAAAGTTGGAGATAAATCTTTTTGCTTTTCCGACGGTAGTTTATTTATAAATTTTGGACACAAAATGAGTGAGTTATGCCAAAAATACAAAAACTTTTTGCACATCACATCTTTTATATTTTTGGCATAACTCGCTCATTTTTTGTCCAAAATTTATAAATAAACTACCTTTGGAAAGATAAAAGATTGATCTACAACTTTGTAGTTTTACATTTCATCATAAAAAGTCATTAAGTATATTAAAATTTGCTCGAAACAAATATTTTGCATTACACTAATGTCTAGTTTTACGTTGTAATTGAAATTTCGTATATTTTTAATTTTTTACAAAACTTAAAACTGAAAAGTTGTAGATATATCTCTTATCTTTCCAACCATAGGCTGTGCATAAATTTTGGGCAAAAAATGAGTGAGTTATGCCAAAAATACAAAAACTGTACGTATAGAGGATGAATCACTCGTTGACGGTCAATTGACGGAAAGCACAAAAATCTAACGTAATCAAGTTTAAGTACATTAGCCATCAAAAATAAACATTGGGTACATAATCCACTGTCGATCAAACATTAGGTACATTAGCCGCAGTTTACCCTTTAGAATAATGCTATTTTTTTTTTCTTGGTATTTTGATGCCATAATAATATTATCCAATGTCATCTAGAATAATGCTAAATAATTATTTTGTGTGTGTGTTTTGATCGATGCTTTAAAGATTATAATTAGTTGTTTTGAAATCTATTTAGTACAATTTCAATATTCGTCGTGGGCTTTTTACATATGCTTGTGTGCTTAAGCTATATACCATTCATAAGTTTTGTTATCGGAAATAGTATAAAATGGTAACATGTTTATCTGATTTCTGTTTTTTTTTTTAAATTTATTTATAAATAAAAGTATGATTTTAAGAATAGGGTAAATTGAAATGAGCAATACGATTAAAGTTTTACACGCGAGGATTCGCTATCGTAATTTTTTGTTGTGTGGTTTTATTTTTCGAAATTGATCGATTATTTTGCATAGTAGACTACAAAAATAAAAAGGAAAAGAAAAATGGAGAGTAGGCTCTATACACGAGAAAGGAAATGAGGATAGAAGGAGAGTTTGCCTCCTCGATCTAGTTTCAACGCGATTTTGGTACTACATTATTATATGTTATGATTTTATAGTGTAAATTGTGAAGTACTCTCTTCTTTCACTAATATATTTGGTGAGTTAATCCAAGCCTATAATTCTTTATATGGTGATCTTTTTTTTTATTTTTAATTTTAATTTCTACATGTCCTTGATTTATTTACAATACCTAGTCATGATTAAAGATCCCTTTCTCTATTAAATCCTAGTTCACAAAAATGATAACTGATGATTATAAAGTTGTGAAATTAAGGAATTAAAAAGCATACAATCATGACCATTGATTATGTTAGTGGACAAACATTGATCTTAAGGCACATGTATTCTCATCCAAAGAAATAGGAATCTAATTACCTAATCCACTTTAAGCTGAGTGATTAAATGGGAATTATCTAGCATTGGACATTATTTAAAAGTTGTAAACCCATCATGTAATAATAATTAAAAGTGAAAAATAAATAAAAGAGAGAATAATATCTTCATCGTTGGTCTCCACAAAGTGACTTTCAACTTTATTTTCTTAGTGGAATAATGTATGGGATAAAGTGAATGTTGCTCACGATGAACGAAAAAAAATGATGGATATTTACTTACAACTTAGCTAAATAAGAACTTAAATAGTATGTGAAAACCGAATTCCGTGTCAAAAATTGAAATTATCGATAATAAGGTACTGAAATTTGCTTTATTTGTCCACTGTCGTTTTAATTATACATTTTGTTTTTATTATTTTTCCCAATTGTAAAAAGCCCAATTAAAGTCGTAACTATTTAATTAGTAAGCTTATTTGTTTCATTAATTGCGGAAAGATAAAAGCAGCAAATCAAATATAATTGTAAAGATTAATCCCACCAACCAGCAGCCAAATTAATTATATTATGTAGGTAAGAAGCTTAATCCCACTATATAGCTTTAAAATATCCACATAATTTATGTTCCAATCTAACAAGGTTAATCAAACGCATGATTTTCAATAAGGCTAAAAGATTTTAATTTTAAGGGTTAATTGCGGCGAAAATACTCAACATTTGGCTATATTCTCCGATAGGTACCTAACCTCAAACAATATAGGTGAAAGTGCCTAACGTCGCACTTTTGTTGCCGACCAACTAACGCCGTTAGAGACTTGCCTACGTGGCTGTTAGGCTATCTCATATGGCCTGCCACGTGGCCAAAGGTCGGGTACTTTCGCCGCCACGTGGTATTTATTTTGTTTAAATTTTTTTTTTCTTTCCCATTCGCCCATATGTTTTTTTTACATATATCAAATATAATTAAATAATTATATAAAATATGTATTTATAAAGAATATGTTTTATTTTTTTTTAAATAATCAAATCATTCCCTAAAAATTATTAGTTTTAATTTATTTGTTTTAAAAAAAAATATTTCCCGTGACACATATTTTTAATTTTTTTTGCATATGTCAAATATAATCAAATAATTTTATAAAATATGTATTTATAAAAAAATATTTTTTATAGGAATAATTTATAATTTTTGAATACATGATATTAAATTTTTAAAACTAAATCGTTATAGTATATGATATCATGGTCATTTTAATATTAAAAATTAAGGCATGATATGATTTTCGAAAACAAATAACATATATGAATCTAAGGCATGATTACAGTTTTTTTTTTTTTTTTTTTATCAAATGCGGTTCAAACTAAATTTAAACAGAAAGTTTGGTGATTGGTAAAAATTGTGTTTAAACTTATACCTTAATAGCGTTATTTTTTGTTTTAAAGTGAAAAAAAATATATATGCGTTTTTTACTAATACAAATTCAAAACCACATACCCAATTATTATTTAATATACACGCACATATATATATATAGGGGTGAAAGCGGGCCCAGTACCCGGTTTTTTTTTTTTTTCAAACCCGGTACCTGGATCCGGATTCCGGGTTTTTTGATATTGGAACCCAGATCCGGAATTTTTTTTTTCAAAAAAACCCTAAAATCTGGATCCGGTAAAAACTGATTTTTGTATTGAAAAACCGGTTTTTAAAGCCGGATCCGGATTTCATGCAATTTCAATTTTAAAATAAAGTTTCGCGTAATAACCCGGATTTGAACTTGAATTTATATTTTTTTTAAAAAACTTGGCATAATTATAATCAAGTTCATATATCATACTTTATCTTAAAACATCCACATTGCTACATATTAATAAACCTAATATTATCCAGTTTGCTAAACATAGTTAATCATCTTGATATACATCCGGATTGCTACACATAGCACAAAAAAACATCCGGATTGCTATACATAGCACAAAACATGACTAATCCACTTAAAGATATAATGAGGTACTTTTTGGGTAAAAAAATTCTAAATATATATATATATATATATATTTAATAAGTGGGTTTTAGTAACCTACTATCCGGGTTCCGGGGTTTTTATCCTCTAAATCCGGGACCCGGATCCGGTTTAATCCGGATGCATTTTTTTTTAATAAACCGGTTCCGGTTTAACCCGGATTAATACGGTTCCGGTTTATTTAAAATGCGGTTACGGTCTGGATGCGGTTTAAAACCCGCATTTTCGGGTTTTATTTATACCCCTTATTATATATATACACAATATATGTTAATTGTTTGTTCTTGTAATATTTTTTTTTACTTATTTTTACAATATGAAACAAAGTTTACGATACATGTGTATATTAAATCATTTTTACAATATCTATATCGTGTAATATATATGTTATATGTCTTCAAAATTATGTCATGTCTTAGCATTAGTATTAAAATGGCCATGATATCATATACAATAAAGATTTAGTTTTAAAAATTTAATATCATGTATTTAAAAATTATAAACTACTCCTATAAGAAAAACAAAAAATATTTTTTATAAATATATATTTTATAAAATTATTTGATTATATTTGACATGTGTAAAAAAAATTAAAAAATTAAAAAAAAAATACCATGTGGCGGCGAAAGTACCCAACCTTTGTCCATGTGGCGGCTTGTGCCACGTGGCACACCAAATGAGACAACCTAACGTCCACGTAGGTAGGTTTCTAACGTCGTTAGTTGGTCGGCAACAAAAGTGCGACGTTAGGTACTTTCGCCTACATTGTTTGAGGTTGGGTACCTATCAGAGAATATAGCCAAAGGTTGGATATTTTTGCCGTAATTAACCCTAATTTTAATTGTCCTTTTCAGAGTAGACAATCCCAAATAAGCGATTATAATTTATAATTATCCCATTTAACCTAACAGGTCTATAAAAAACAATACAGCTATTCTATTCATTATATTGACTGAAATTGATTTTTTTAAATTTTTTGCAATTATTTTTGTTTTTGTTTTGTGTATTATTTTTGTAATTTGAGAAGACGTGAACATGTTAGATTCTTGTCCAATTCGCACTAATTGGCTTTGTTGGGAAGAGAAGAGCTTATTCATCTATAGCTTTTGTATTATTATTTGTAGTAAAATATCAAGTTATTTCATAAAATCACATTATCCAAAGAAAAGAAAAGAAAAAAACATTATACATCTGGTATTATAAGTTCTAATTAGCTTGCCTCATATAAAGGAGAAGACCCTTTTGCTTTTTATAGGCCGGCTTTAAGGCCATCTTGAATGAGACTCCAAAATAATATTTTAGTGTGATTCTTACCCCAAATTCTTCAATGAGATTTTTATAAATCCCACTATTTTGATAAAATGGAATAATGTGGCACCATATTTGACTGTTCATAACACCAAACGATATTTACTTATTTTATTAGTAAATTTATAAAGTAAATAAATATAAAGTAAATAGATAAAGAAAATATTGATAAAATATAAAACGAATAGTATTTGATGTAATAATTAGTGTTGTGATTGGAGTAGAAAATATTTATGATATTAAAACTCCACTAAAATACTGTAATTTATGATTTTTGTGGTTGGAGTTGCCTTAGTTAGTGAGTTGAGACTTCAATAGATCCCAAGGTGGCTGCAACTGCAAGTGTAGCCGAGAGTGGCCTTTTCATCGATGGCCCGGTAGGACTTCCCAACCGTGGAAGAGAATGTGGTTCTCAAAGTTGGTGCGGCAATCTCGAAATTGGCTTTGCTTGGCCAAGTCTTAATCTGTATACCGGACTTTTCGTAAAAATACGCCTAATAATTTAGATTTTTTTTCTAACGTTTAATTATATATACTTACCATGAATGTCCATATTTAGTTCCTCCAAAAATTGCATTTTGAGTATGTAAGTACATAAAAGTAGTATAATACTTTATTTCAATACTTTTTTTTTTATCGAGTGTAGCTTTTAATATAAATTATTTTAATATAAAAACAATTATAATGGTCTAAAAACTGTATTAATAACATAAAACATAGAATAGAAACATAGAATTAATTATAATGCATATACAATTATGGAATTTTTTAGTTAGTTAACGAAATACTTATTTTGTGCAAAATTTTTTAAAAACTATCTATTACGGGTAGTTTTTAACACACACAATATGTAGTTTTTTAAAAGCTCACAAAATGGATATTTCATACATTTTTTTTCCTTTCAGTTTGCCTCTCATTTAAATGATTCTATATGATTCGATATTTTTAGCACACAATCTTTTACCATGTTCTTAATAAACCCATTTTACTTATTTTTATACAATGAAACTAACTAATAATAAGGAAGCTATCTAGTGGCACAAACTATCATTAGTTGATTACAAAACCTAATACTCAACAAGATTGCTATCGGCTTTTCTTCAAAAACATGAGTATTATAATGTGTAATCATAACATCCAATAAAAAAAAAAAATATGAATTTCTAATTATTCCAATGTCACTTTAGAATATCTTTACAATTATAAAAAAAAAAATCTCATTAATAATTCAATACATTCTTTGTAATATAAATTGTTATTTTATTGCGCATAAATAATCGTTTTTTATTAAATAGACGAGACGGTGGAAGTTATGGCAAGATATTAGAAACAGACCCCAAAAAATAAAAGAAAAAGAGAGACCCCTTTTTTATGAGAAAGCAAGTCTATATATGGACTCAATTATGTACGTATAACAATATTATATATCTAATATCCACACAAAATAATTAGAGCTTATCTTAAACACAAGATTAAGTTAGGTGAGCTTAATCTAGTCGCTAGCTACCAACCAAAAACTAGGATCGTTCGAAAGCAAACAAAGACATTAATGATGACAAGCCTATATATAAATTTGCAAATAGTAATGGAAACTATTATAAAATTGAACACAATTAATGTTTATTTTAGTAGTAATGCTTATTATGATAGGGCAGTTTTGCAAGGCAACTTTTGAACCACACTAATATTTAAAGCTTAATTTCATAAAGAGAGTGCTCGTAATTATGCTTTGTGCATGGATTATTGAACTTTGGCCTATTCCCGACATGTCGAAGTGCATAAACATATTATATAGCATGGATATAATAGTAAGGGTGTATAATATATATTTTAATACAAGGGAATTGTTTTTACATATATTTTATATTTTTCATATAAATATAAAATATACCATTCATTTTCAAAATCAGTCGAAATCTACGATAGCTTTGTGGCGAGAAGACAATTACGTAAAGGGCGAGGAAGGGAGACGCTCGTGAGATAATGACGGTCTAAGGATTTTTGTTTAATTAGTTTTTTTTTTTTGAATTATAAAGATCATTATCAATTAGGAAAGAAAGGGCCAGTAACATTCTCAGATCATATATTGAGAGTATATTTGGATATTTTGAAAATGAAGGGTATATTTTTTTGAAAACTAAAAATAGAGTATTAAATTAAAGAAATATTAATTTCCAACATTAATATAATATAAGCTATACTTAAGTTAGGACGTGGAGTTTTGTGAATAGTAAGGCCAAATATGAACAGTTCTACTCATTGATATGTGAGCTTCTGTTGCCTTTTACTATGTCTTTGACACTGTTGTTATGGTAAAGATTAGCACTAATTAATCTTATTTATATATGTCTACTTACGGTAATTAGCTGTCTTTCCTTCAACCTTTAGCAACGTGTTACTATTAATTATTAATTATTCAACTCAAGGTGAAAGAAAAGTTAACACGGAAACCTAATCCACGTTAACATATCCCAACATGCACTTGATAGTTTATATTAATATTATTATAGCTTAGTGTTAATAGCAGCATAAGTACTTAATATTCTTCTTCTTTTTTTGTTCACAGTTAAATTTTTTACTGTGTACTTTTTAATTTTTATTTTCTTCATATTTCATCAACTTGTTAAAATCCAGCCAATACTAAAAAAGTTAAAATTTATAGAAAAAATGTGTCTAAGACATAATGACACGTTCAATAATTTGTTAAATCAATTAAAAAAAGACAAAATTTTGGAAAAAAGTTAAATAATGAACCATAAAACTTTGGTCATTTTAAAAAATAATAATAATTGGTTTTTGTCATTAAAAAAGAGATAGTTGTAGTAAAAGTATACAAATATTGTTGATCCACTTAGGTGGCAACGTTAGAAAGTAAAAAAAATGATGGCAAAAGTATCGAAAGTCAACAAATGTGAGACAACACATTTTTTGTTGAATTCAAATGAGAGAAAATACTAGAAAGCTGGATAAACAAATAAATGTGTATTTTAGATATAATTTATTAATACTATGTTAAAAATTATACCAATGTCCGTAAAAAAATGCACAAAAAATGTATCGCCTTTTTTTGTCGACTATGGGTACTTTTATCATTATTTTTCACTTTAAACCATTCCTACTTTTAAGTTTAAATTGTCAAAGTACGAGTAATTTTGTCACGATTTTTTTTTACCCTTATAAATATTAAAATAGCAAGCAAAGCACTTATGCCGCTATTAATCTTAATTATCAAATCATTATTTATGTATCATTAAATAATAAGTTATGATAACTGGCCTATATAAAGAAAAGGACAGAAAGTTTTATTCTTGAGACATGTTGTCGTTTACCACGATATTTTTATTGTATAATATATGTTTATTTGTTGCCTTTTCGTAACTTTTCTGATTAAAGGTTAGGAAAAATAGCACGCGTCGAAGGGTAAGTTTTGAAAAAAGAAATTATGAAACGTGGCACTTATAGTGTTTTGTAGAAAAAAAAATAAACGCTCTTCAAGTTTGTCTTCATACTCTTTTTGTTTTCATGCGTGTACTTTTTTACCACTAACAAATTTTACAACGACACAATTATACAACTAACTAGTTCTGTATAACTGGTAAAATAAAATTACCGGTTTTTATTTTGGAAAACTGCTGAAAAATCGGTATTAGAATCACGGGTTCTCGATTATTTTTAGAATATTAATTTTTTTAATTATTAATGAGGTATTAATTTATGTATGTTGGATCCCAATTCACGGATCTGCAAAGAACACGAATAACACCAAAAGAAATCGAACCAAAAATAAAGGACACAAACTTTTGGGAGAAGAAATTCTCTTGATTAATAATCGAAGGCAATACAAGAAGATAAACTCAAAATTCTAATGGACTCTACTCTATACAAAGTGTACATGCTAGGTATATTTATAGCCTCACATAGGCGAAACCCTAGCTAACCAAATCGCACAAAATCAGGAAACTACCCTAAATAATCTCGCCGAATCTTTGACTTGATTTGCTTGCTCCTCAAGTTACGCGTCTTCCTTTCTGGGTAGAGTTTCCTTTTCCTGCCCGGACAGCTTCTCTGTCCCCGAGCTGGCCTGCTCGTCTGCCTCTGGCCGGGCTTGCCTTCTATCCGGATGTTCTGCTCGTGTTCACCCGAGCTGGGGCTGAACATGCTGTCCGTCTTCTGTTCTGGTCGGTACCCGGGCTGACTCCTCGCAAGTGTTTCTGCCCGTCCTGGGTTCTGGTCGTCATCCGGACTAAGTCAAGCTTAAGCTCACATTCTCCCCCGTAAGCTTGACTTGCTTCCACTCTCTTCACTCCGAGTAGCTCTCTCATCTCTTCGAACATGACTCTCCCTAGAGCCTTAGTAAGAATGTCTGGTCGGGTGTGGGTGAGATACCTCAGGCACCCGATCACGCGTCTGTACTCCGTGGGATCCACTCTTCTCCCTTCAGCATCCTTCCCGAGCTGCAGCTTCGCCTCCATAGGGTACTTGCTCGAGTTACAGTCCGCCATCTCAAACTGTTTAAGGATCTTCTTCACATAGGCCGACTGCTTTAGCGTAATGCAGTCCTTCTTCTGTTCCACCTCGAGACCAAGGTAGTACGAAAGTAATCCGAGGTCACTCATCTCGAATTCGGCCATCATCTGCTGCTTGAACCCATCTACGCCTCTTGCGCTGGATCCTGTGACGATCAGGTCGTCCACATACACTCCCACGATCAGAGTTTCCTGCCCGGTACTCCTGGTGTAGACTGCCTGCTCGCTCAAGCACTTTGTGAATCCAAGATTCTTCAAGCTCTTGTCAAGGCGGATGTTCCACGCTCTTGGTGCTTGTTTTAACCCGTATAAGGCCTTGGATAGCTTGTACACCTTCTGCTCCTTGCCCGTGACGCCGAACCCCTCTGGTTGCTTGACGTACACTTCTTCTTCGAGGTCACCGTTTAGGAATGCCGATTTGACATCCAGATGGTGAATTTCCCAACCTCGATGAGCTGCTAGGGCTAGGATGAGTCTGATCGTGTCCAGTCTTGCTACTGGAGCAAAGACTTCTTCAAAGTCTATGCCTTTCCTCTGCACGTAGCCTTTAGCTACCAGCCTTGCCTTGTGCTTAAGGACATTCCCCTCAGTGTCCTTCTTCAGCTTATACACCCACTTCAGGCCGATGGGATTATGACCTTTGGGCAGGTCGGTAAGCTCCCATGTCCTGTTCTTCTCAATGGACTCCATCTCCTTCTTCATTGCTTCCTGCCACTCCTGCTCGGCTGCTGCCTCCTGGTAATTGGCTGGTTCTTCTGCACACAACAAAGAAAGTTCCTCCAGGCTCATCTCCACTTCTTGAGTCTGATCGTAAACGTCTGCTAGAGGACGGAATCCTCTTGGGCCGTCTTTTATGGAGGAGTCTCCTGAACTGGACGGGCTGGTCCTGCTCGGACTTGGTGTCCTGGGTGTATCCGGGCTATTCTCTCCCGGGATGGGTTCTCTCGTCTCTGGCAAGATTGTTTCCGAGCTGGGTGTTCCGGGCTGCTCCTGCTCGGCAACATCCTGGTCGTCTTCGACAATGAACTCCACTGAGTTCTGCTCGGGTTCTCCATTCTCGTCGCGCCAATCCTACTTCATCTCCTCTTCGAACACAGCATCTCTGCTCACTTGGAGTCTGCCGCGTCGTGGATCGTAGAATCTGTGTGCCTTGCTTCCTTCTTCAACGCCAAGGTACACCATCTTCTGACTCCTGTCATCCAACTTCTTGAGATGTGGCCCCGCAATCTTCACGTGTGCGGTGCATCCGAACACTTTCAAATGTTCTAAGTGGGGTTTTCTTCCCTTTCCACGCCTGGTAGGGAGTACGCTCTCCTAGCGCTTTGGTCGGCAAAACGAGTTGAGCAGGTAGACCGCTTGTCTTACTGCTTTCTGCCCAAAACCGGGGCTGGAACTTGCATGCTCTTGAGCAAGCTCCTCGCTGTGTTCATCACAGTTCGGTTTCGCCTTTCCACTACGCCATTCTGCTGGGGCGTGTGGGGTGCAGACAGGTGACGTTGAACTCCTTCCTGGTCGCAAAACTCTCCGAACTGCTGGGAAGTGAATTCTCCTCCTCGGTCTGTACGCAAGACCTTTAACCTATGCACCGAGCCATTCTCCACGATCTTCTTGAACTTCTTGAAGATCTCAAAGGCTCCACTTTTCTCCTTAAGCATATAAACCCACATCCAGCGACTGTAATCATCAACAAGTAAAAGAAAGTACTTGTTACCTGCCAAAGTTGCTGGGGTGACTGGACCACATAGATCTGCGTGCACCAACTGTAAGGGTTTCTCTGCTCGGAACCTGGCCTTGATCGGAAACGGTATCCTCGCCTGCTTTGCGATCATGCAACATTCACATAGCTGGTCGGGGTGTTCTATCTTGGGAACCCCGAAGGCCATCTTCTTCTCGCCCATCATCTTGAGCGCGTGAAAATTCACGTGTCCGAGCCGTGCGTGCCATAACCAAGCCGGGTCTGCCATCGATGCCATAAGACAGACGGGCTGGCATGTCTTCAGGAGAATCTTGTAGAGTCTGTTGGGTGTTCGCTCCACCTTCATCAACAGCTCTCCTTCCTTGGTCCACATCTTCAGGTAGGACCCTTGCAGCAACACTGTGTTCCCGATCTCAGTCATCTGTCCTAGACTGATGATGTTGCTTTTCAACTTCGGGATGAAATACACCTGGGTCATCAGACGCTGGTCGCCATTCTTGCACTCGAACAGGATCGACCCTCTGCCTCTGATCTCTACGACTGATCCATCGCCGAATTTCACGCTGCCCGTGATCTTCTCATCGAGCTCTTCAAACTTAGCTCGGTCCCCAGTCATGTGGTTGCTAGCTCCGTTGTCTACGTACCATATGTCGGTACTGACCTTCTTCTCTCCGTCTACGAGGAGGTTTGCAATAACCTTATCCTCGATGAGGAAAACCTTCTCGCTGGTCTCCTCCGGACAGGTCTGCTCGGCCTCTGGGCTGATCGGCACACTGATCACTTCTGCCCGGGCCTTGGCGTCACACTCGCCATTCTGTTCGTCCAGGTGCGTTTCCTGTTCGGCAAACAACAATGCCGGCTGTTGCTGATCGTCTGGGAATCTTGCTAGATTCGCCTCTTCGCCCTGGTTCCTGCTTCGGCACTCAGATGCAAAGTGCCCAAGCTTCTGACAATTGTAGCACTTCACTGTGCTCTTGTCTCTCCTGGTCGTGCCTTCCTGACGGGTAGATCCACTGCCGCGACCTCGCATGTCCCGACCTCGACCCCGTCCACGACCCTGTCCGCGTCCTCGGACTTCTCCACCAAAGCTGTTCCGACCTGAGGGTTTTGTAGAAAACTCGGCTTCCCCGGTTTTCCGCTGTCTGGCCGTCCACTCTTCATGCGTGAGCAGGAGGTTCTTCTCCTCGTCTTTGTCACCGTAACCCCGAAGTCTCTCTTCGTGGGCCTTGAGACGACCAACAACCTCCTCGACCGACATGGTCTTGAGATCGCCGAACTGCTCGATCGATGTCACGATCTGCATGTACCTGTGAGGCACTGCTCGGAGAAACTTCTTGACGACGGTGGTCTCCTCCACCTTGTCTCCCAGCGAGCGTTATGCCGGTCACAATGGACGTGAGCCGCATAGCGAAATCATCAATTGATTCGCTCTCCTCATCCTCATGACCTCAAACTCACTCTTCAAGGTCTGGACCTTTGCCTCTTTGACGCGATCTGCGCCCATGTGCATGGTCTGAAGAGTTTTCCATGCTTCCTTCGCGGAATCTTTCTCGGCAAGCATGAGAAGAACTTCTTCCGGAACTGCTTGGTAGATAGCGGCTAGAGCCATTCTTTCCTTGCGCCCTTCGACACCGCCGTTCTCTACGGCCTCCCATACTCCCTGCGCCTGCAGATTCACCCTCATCTTCAACGCCCACACGGCGTAATTGCTCTTCGTGAGCATGGGGTAATGAAGTGTAACTGTGCCTTCTTTGGAGTCTGATTTCTGCGCAACCAAAGCTCCGTCGATTGGTGACTCTGATGATGAAGACATGTTCTTCAATTGAAGCTCTGATACCACTTGTTGGATCCCAATTCACGGATCTGCAAAGAACACGAATAACACCAAAAGAAATCGAACCAAAAATAAAGGACACAAACTTTTGGGAGAAGAAATTCTCTTGATTAATAATCGAAGGCAATACAAGAGGATAAACTCAAAATTCTAATGGACTCTACTCTATACAAAGTGTACATGCTAGGTATATTTATAGCCTCACATAGGCGAAACCCTAGCTAACCAAATCGCACAAAATCTCGCCGAATCTTTGACTTGATTTGCTTGCTCCTCAAGTTACGCGTCTTCCTTTCTGGGTAGAGTTTCCTTTTCCTGCCCGGACAGCTTCTCTGTCCCCGAGCTGGCCTGCTCGTCTGCCTCTGGCCGGGCTTGCCTTCTATCCGGATGTTCTGCTCGTGTTCACCCGAGCTGGGCTGAACAGCTGTCCGTCTTCTGTTCTGGTCGGTACCCGGGCTGACTCCTCGCAAGTGTTTCTGCCCGTCCTGGGTTCTGGTCGTCATCCGGACTAAGTCAAGCTTAAGCTCACAATGTAAACCGTCAATCATGATTAAATAACGAATACTAATACGAGAATATAATATTTTATTTTCATAAATATTGATTCTAAAATAATTTAGAATTAGATTGATGTTTTTCTATTTATTATTTATAAATCCATTTAAAAAATAATCATATTTACACGAGTAAATGCAACATTAGGGTGTCGTATCCCCTCCATATTTACAGGAGTAAATACAAAATTAGGGTTGTCTTTATCCCCTAAATAATTGTATTTGAGCAATATTATTTTAATTAAATCAAAATGATAGCTATGTTTTTTACTTATTGAATTATTTGTCATGCTATTTTTCAAAGTTAATTATAATAAACAAATTTACTACGTCCCCTAAAATGTTCCACCTCTCTCTATTTCGTGCAACTTGACAATAAAATAAATGGAATTAGAAAAGAGACATCGAAAGAAATAAATATGGGTTAATAAACCAATACAATTGTGTTTAATATCATGTTGTGTACACGTATATTATTACATTTAATATTAGTTTGGCAGTGTGCCAAATCTAGCATCCGAGGAGAGTTAGCATTAAATTCAATTCACATTCATTAATAACAAGGAAGTCACAAAGAAACCTCGTTGAGATCTAATTAGTACATATTTGAGATTTAAGTGTTCAATTGCATGAGATGATCAAATTTTTAAAGACACATTTTTTTTATTAGTCTTTAGATTCACCCTATTTAGCTAGACGATTAATTTTTTTTTATTTATTTTTGAATTAGTAACTGACAGTAATCTCTCAAATGTTGCACGTTGTAAGCACTTTGTGTTTGAATTTTAATTTTTGGCAAAAAAAAAAAAAATGATATAGAAATGTTATCTAGTGTGGAGTATGTAGACTCATGATATGAATTGTGGGAGACCAAATTGTCGGAGATTTTTATTTTTAAAAATATACTAATTTTTAAAAATATATACCAATTGATATCGCTAAAATAACCCTTCAATTAACGTATACTCTAGTGACTATATACCAAAGTTAAAAGTATTAATTAATTTTTCATATTAAAACCAAGTATACACGCATTTCATTTTGGTTATAATTTATATAATAAATCAATCATGTACTATCCTCTATAAAAGGAATATTAAACATATAACTAAATTTGAAGCAGAGTGATATCTGACCATTATAAAGTAAGTTCCCATCTTCGATAACTACAAGAGCATGGCACAAATTCAACACATTTTTAGTACTGACTTGTTACTTTCGCACATTCTTTCAACGAAAATAATAAACTATATGAAAGGTGTAATTCTGAGAGAAAGATAATTTCCATAATCGTATATCTTTCTGAGTTTCTGTGTAATGTAGTAATATTGTATGAGATTGATCAGAGCATGCAATTACAGTCCGAAATGCTAAAAGATAAAAACGTCCCAAATTCTATTATTTTATTTTTTTCATGCAAAAAAAGATAAACCCTAACGTGAAAAATCAAATATAAATATTATTATAAAACCTTCACGCGTCACTAATTTCGAGACGATCGGTGTTACATTTATACAGTGCGAATGCGAAAATAATAAACTATATATAAGACACGTAGAGCGAAGATATTATAAGTAAGAAAAAAAAATCGTTGAGTATTTTAAAATACAAATTTTTTAAATTAAAGTTGAGCTTTTAGGTGAAGCAGACTCGACTTGAACATTTGAATATTTTCTTATCATGAAATTATAGTACAAGTACATGAATAATTAAAGTAATTATTTTTTAGTATATGTGCTCCAATTTCCGAAGCTGAATATTTTTTATATATCATAATTATTCACCTATTATATATGCATGTTAATTGGTATTTGGTGCACCTAATTGTATTATATATATTATTTTTTTTAGAGGTTATTATACTCTTTGTAATATTACTTTTGTACATTGTTCGCATTCATTTTATGAATATTTCACCCTTTAGATTTGACGTGAGCAAAATTCGTATTGTTTTAAATACATATACTACTTAGCTACCAGTATTGTTATTTTATGAACAAAGATCAAGAAACATAAAGTTGGTTTAAGGTGTCAAATATAGTTAAAATTGTACTCAAGTGAAGATTCAAGTACGTTTTAGTAGGAAATGTATTTAAATTTTATTTTAGTGTATCTTGAACGTATTTAAGTTTACCATATCTTGAAAATGCACCAAATGTCCAACAAAGAAGTCAACTTAAATCCTCAGTAAAGTGAACCTTATGTATATGTGCTACTGTTAAATTTTGTTTTGTTGGTATTTCTTGTAACTATTCATTTTAATTCATGTACATATTTTACGTGTATAAATCACATATATATGAGCATGTAACATGTGAGTTATATGTTAAGATCCATTAAAAAAATCAATTACTGATATAAGGACTTATGCATAGTCCTGTAAATACAGTACCCAGAAACCCGGAATTCCGGTAAAAATCCGGAAAAAATTCAGAACCAGTTTTTGGTTCTAGATTTTTTCATAACCAGAAAGTTCTGGTTCTGTATTTATCCGGAACTAGAAAGTTCTGGTTCTGGATTTTTGAAAAATTCGAATTCCGTTTTTATTTTATTTTTTAATCTGAACCATTGATATTTATGATCTGACGATTATTTTTAAAAAAATAAAAAAAACGGTAACAAATCTGAACCGGACTCCAATATCCGGATAAAAACCGGAACCAGAAATTCTGGTTCCGGATAAAAACGGAACCAGAAATTTCTGGTTTCTGTTTTTTTTTTTCCGGATTTGTGAAAAACAGTACCGGATCCGGTTTTGTTACTGTATTGTTTGGAGTAACAAAACCGGATCCAGTACTAATTTTAACAAATCCGAAAAAAAAGAAACCAGAAAGGCTTAGTGTGTGTGTATATATATATATAAAAGTTATGCATGTATTGTTTGGAGTTCATTAGTTAATTAAACTATCAATATCATTGATAAGGCTTTAAGCACGTTTGTCTAGAACAACAAGGATGACATAAACATCAATCATTAAACATAATTCGGTTTGAACTCTAATATAAATAATCTTAATAATGTTTGGATTAAACCTAAAAATAAAATCAGAAATTAAATCAATAAAGTGAAATATAAGATGAGAGAGAGAACTATAATTGTTCGTTCTCGATGTCAGAGGTATGGCCACTTGATGCGTAGATATCGTTTATTTTCTTTTTATTAGAAAATAAAGAGAAATCTCAAATAAAAAAAATTAACAATATACTAAAATACACGTGAAACACCTAAAATACAATAACTAAATAATTCTTTATTTTAATTGTTCTATATTTGATCTTCACAGCAGTACCGGTAAAGTGGGATTCAAAACTCAAAGACAACAAGTAAGCAATGCGGGTGAACGAATGTTGCCAATACCTATTGCTTGTCTAGACCGCATTTACATATGGGCGGCGAACACCTTTAGAAAACACGCCGCCATTTTTTGAATGATTAAAAATCAAATAAAAATAGAGTAATATATATATATACTGTTAATGCGTACAAGTACAAATGGCTTTAACGTCTGGGCGCCGAGCGGGACCCGACGAATACTTGGATAATTGAATGATAAGTCAATGAAGATTGACTTAGCTGAAGGCGGATAGTCGCTTCCAGCGAGGCATGAGCTGTCATGATGACCGTTGACTTGAGGTGGTTGTCTCCGACGAACCACCGGGTAAGGACGTCACCGTAGAGTTGGATCCATGGCGAGCCCTAGGCTTGAGGTCGTCGGCCTTGGCGGCGTCGTCCTTGATAGCAAGACGTTCCTGTAACCTGCACATGTAAAACACGTCTAGGAGAATCGGAGGATTGAACCTCCGATGCCTCTATGACGCTTGTAATTGAATATGCTTGAAGATGGGGGAAAGATAAAAGGGTAAAAATATTTGATGTCGGGCCTCGTGAAAGGCTGCCTACGTACCCTTTAAAGGGATCAGGTCATCACGTAGTTCAAAGTGGAAGGTTAGGGCGTACGTACCTGAGCTTGCCTGGGCAAGCCGGGAGCTGATTGCGGAGACGGGGGTCTCTGTTGACGTAGCTAGATGGCGAAGCTAGTTGAACCAACCAGGTGCTAGGGCTAGGAGGCGTCGAGGTGACATGCCTGGGGTGGCATGTCTAGGCATCGATGTCAACGACCCTTGGCAACCAAGAGCCCTCACCTTGACAAAGATCGGGCGTCGACATGGATCGAAGGTCGGCAAGGCATGACGATCGACATGGATCGAGTTCCATCCTTGTACCTGACGAGCCAAGGTAGGCGAGACTCCGAGGAGCGGAATGTCGGAACCCAACTCGCAGGGAGAAGGAGAATTCTAGAGAGAGAAGCTCTCATTTTAGAGAGAGAATTCCAAGTGTGGAAAATGGTCCAAAATGAGGAGGAGAAACCTCCTATTTATAGGAAAAAATGGTGACCATTTCTCTATGAATCAGGGAGATGATTGGTGTATGCCATTCCTTGGTGACCAAGTAAGAGTGCGCCATGCGCCTTGTCCGGAGAGGGGTCGTCATGCTCCTTTGCCGTGCGTAGTGCTCGTCATTCCTTCAGCATTGTCCGTCATCCAAGTGCGTTGCCCGCGCATACCTTTTCTCGGTCATAAGACGAGGGAAAGGTTGTCGAACGCACCTAGGGTTGTCGTAGCTTCCTGATGTATCCTCGTCGGTGGCCTTGAGGGATGTCGAGATCATAACGCCTTGTCGCCGGTGGCCTTGAGGGATGTCGAGATCATAACGCCTTGTCGCGCGGTGGTCTTGAGGGATGTCATCGCTTAACTGGCCGCACCGACCAGCTCTCAGGGACGTCCCTTTGGCATTCGGGCTTCGTCTTCGGGCCCGATCTTTTGGACTTTGCCAGATGGGCTTGAGATTGGGCTAATGAGCATTGACTTTGCTAGCGGGCTTTGACTTTCGCCAATGAGGCCCAAATTTCACACATCTCTAAAATTGCACATAACATATACCAATATCACAAGTTGCCCGTCCCTCAAATTCGGAGCATGCAGCCTCCATTAAACAAACAACTACTTTAGCAACCCGTGCTCAGGTCAACCCCATACATGAGTAGCCGGGCAAAAACTTTGCTCCGCCGCTGCCGGTCACTATTTACATTCATGCTAAAAAAATCACTTCTTTATTTGTTTCTAATTTCATGAAATGGGAAACATAAAGTTCAAACTCTTGTATGGTGGGAGACTAAGGGCCTTAGCAGGGAAATAAGGACCAATGGCAGAGCAAGAATTAACCTAATTCCAGTGCGTTTTATGTGAATTTATTTGTATGCCTCCCAGCTGTGAAAATTGATATTAAATATTGAATTAATGTAATAAATGTTTTTTATTTTTTAAAATATTTGCTCGATTAAATAGTGAGCCTAAAACAAATAACAAGAGTTTCAGCTTTCCAGTTCTGTGCAAATGCCTGCCTTAACATAAAGAGAAGCAAGAAACAAGTGTTATGACAACAAAAGCCTTGCAATAATTTTGACATATTTATACGAAACTAATTCGATTTGACGTTATTGGCCCTATTATTATTATGAATGTATGCGAATTTAATCCTTTTGTTCAAGATACAACGGAAGTGATTTTTTATTTTTAATTTATATAATTTTGGTATTAATATGGGTGATCTTTTCCCGACAATAATGAAAATGTTAGAAAAAGTTTAACGATTTTTCTAGTTTAAAAATATATATAATATTTTAAAGTTACTGAAATAACGAAATATCGTTAACTTAAAAAAGTCTAAATATCTTTAACACATTTTTCTTTTTTAATAAATATAAGATTGATGAAACTTTTATGTTAGTTAAAAGTAAAAATGTCAAATTTACACTAAAATCGTATATGAGATACTATGTCCATGTCTACTGATTTTGGGACGTAGGAGTCAAATGTGGACGGTCGTTATAAAAGAGATTTTTGTTATTTTTGAGATGTAAGGGCTAAATCCGCACATCCTTCGTAAATGAGATTGTCAATACCGTCAATAAATATCAGTATATGTAATTTGCTATTTTTTTTTTATATATGTTTTGAATTTCATCACCTTTTTTTTTTCTTCTTTCTTTTGTCCTTTTTACAGATAGTGGCCAACTCAGAAGATGAATATAATTTGAAATATAGAATATTGGAATAGTTCAATTGCAGGCATTTCAAATATGGCATTGTGTTTTTGTACTTTAATTAGCGTTATTATTATATATTAAATACTTGATGCATGTATAATCGTATGATAATGATACGATGTGATTATTTTATTATTGAAACGAGTTTTGCAAAGCCCAATTTCAATTGTTAACTGATCACAAATTTAGATTACGATTGAATGATAAAAAAAAATCGGGGTAGTACAGAAACCGGAATACCGATTCCCATTCAATGCCCGGTTCCGGGTTTGATGATGCCATAAGTCATAAGCTATAATATAATGAGAAAATAATAAAAATGCGAAGCTATTAGCTATCAACAACTTTTTTTTTGAAAGCATTAGCTATCAACAACTGTTAACGCGAATCCTGTGAAGTAAAATAGTCGCTCACTGTCTGTCTGTCTGTGAATGACTATACTGTTGCCTCTCACTAATAACAATAATAATGAAACTCTAATTAAAGTATTAAACAAAATAAATAATAACCGTTTTATAATTTATTTATTATACCATAATACTTATATAGTAAGATGCGTACATTTTGGCGAGTCATATGGGAAGAGTACGAAAAGACTAGGTCTCACTGTAGACAAAACGTGAAACATTTGTATTATTATATGAATTGTCACTGTATATATACGTGTAACTTTTAGTAATTAATATTTAATATTATGAGAGAAGTCTCCTCATCGCTTCTCTGTCTGCTCTTACTGACACTATTACTTACTTAATTACTTTTTTATTATCTTTTGTTTTTTTCTTAATAGATAATAAAAATTTAGTCTGAGTTTTGAGTTTGACTCTACTATGTAACAGATTATGGTGTCATATTGCTAAAATTAGCCCTTTTAAGTTTTAACGCATTAGAAACTAAAAATTATCGATTCATTTATGGCACGAAAAAACGGTAAATAGTTAGAGAATATATAAATGCATATTTATTTAAGACACTTGGTCAAATGTCTCATAAAAGTGGTGTCTTTTCTAGTGTAAGTTCTAGTCAGATTTCTGATTTTATATGTCAAAAAATAAAAAACAAACAACAAAATGTTTACGAAAAAATATAATGAGTTTATCTCTCCTCTTGAAAGTTGAAATGATTAAAATATAAATAAATAAATAATTAAGTTACAATATAATTACCACAATTATTACTGTTCACACTCATGTTAATAATCATTTTCAAATAATTTTCTGAAATTCCTCACGAAATATGGCATTTGGCCTTTTATTATTGTCATTTTTGGTGAATATATCATATTATCATTGTTCTTTTTGCTTGACCAAATCATAATTCAATATGATAATTGTTAAAAAGTAATTTGTTTAATGTTACTATGATGACCAGCTCTGCGTACGTATTATACTATTATTGTCACATTCACTCATGTTGAAAATCCTTTTCAAAATCTTTCTGAAATTCTCTGTGAGTGCCCCTTTTTTCTTTTTCTTTTTGGTGAATAGAAACTTGACCTCATAATGATACCAATATAATTGAAATGATAAAATAGAATTAATTGCAGTAAAAGTACTTAAACTTTTAAAAATAACGCGATATATTCTCAAATTTTCAATTGCGCTGGTTAAATACCTAAATTTTAAAAATTTGAGTTTTGATTGATTCTAACACTTGGTCTCTATTAATATTTTTGCACGTGTACAACTCATAATAACACTCATTTTCTATGTTTTGAGATTTTATATGTAAAATAAAAATATATTTCATTTCAGGGCACAAACACACACACACACACGTGTAGATTACTTAAAATCCGAACTCCGAGAGACTGGTGTTAACATTCATTGCTTTACGTTTTGAGATTTCTCATATTTAATACGTACTTCAATTCGAGGTTCATAGGCATATAATTTACTTAACGACTTAACGTTAACAAAGATACATGTGACAAAATCAATCAAAATTACAAATTTCACTTCATCGGGTATCCAATGACATTATTAAGAGCTTAAGGGTATGCCGCAATATTTTAAAACTTCTAATACTTTTGCCGCAGCTATTCCTAAAATATATTATGATTATTATTATAGATGACCACCTCTTTCTCGATTCTTTAACCCAGCAAACACAAACACAAACACCTCCCCAGATTTGAATGAGAAAAAGATAGGAAGCTCTCTCTCCCTCCTCACTACTTTCTCTCTCCTCTCCATATATACCTCTCTCTCTCCTCCCCTTTTCAAACCTCTCTCTCTCTCTCTCTCTCTCTCTCTCCTCTCTCAAAGTTGAAACCTCTTCAACTCAAACTCAAACACTCAATCACTCCTCTTCTAGTTCTCAACATCAACATCATCATCATCATCTTTGATCACTCTCTCACTCCCCTGAAACCCTAGCTAGTAACAATGGCAGAGAGCAGAACCAGCAACAAGCACTTGTTCGAGCTTCTCCGAGAGGACCAAGAGCCCTTCTCCCTCCACGACCGTCTCCGCGCCAACAAGATCGTCAAGAGACCGTCGTCGCAGCACAAGCACCGCGTGATCAACACGTGCTTCTCCTCCTCCGCAGCCAAGTCCCCTCTCTTCGACCTCCCTCTCTCTCCTCTCTCCGCCATCAAGAAGAGCCCATGCAGCAGACGCAACCCTAACCCTACCTCTAACCCCATCCTCCTCCATATCCCCGCCAAGACGGCGGCTTTACTTCTCGAAGCCGCCTCCAGGATCCAAGTCCAGAAACAGTCCAAGTCGAAGCCGAACCCGAAGCCGCAGAGATTCAAGCTCTTCGGCTCTCTGCTCAAGAGGCTCACGAGCTCCCACCATAATGATAATAATAATAATAGTAAGATCGTAAAGGCAGAATCATCGCCGAAGATCGGAAACGGCGCCGCTTTCGATGAGTGCAGCTCCGGGGTCTGGTCGGAGGGTCAAAGCGGCGAGGAAAAGTCAACGGACTTCAGCTCCAACACCAGCACGAGCCGAACGAGCCGATCGGAGGAGATGACCATGATCTGCGAAGAGGACGACGAGGCTTGTCAGCAAAGCCCATTTCGCTTCGTGCTTCAGGGAAGCGCAACGTCGTCGCCGGCGTCGAGTTCCGGCGCGAGGACACCGGATTTCTCATCGCCGGTGGGTTCTCCGGCGAGCCGACGGTTTAAGCAAGAGGTTCGTGGTCTTTACTTTACAGTTTACATCATTATGTATATATTATATATATATTTATGAGAAATAATATTGAGATCTTTGAGTTTGACTAATCTTTCATGGGTTAAAAAGGGTTCTTCATGTGAAATTAACTGTATAGAAAAGGCCAAAACATGTTTTTTGTTTTTTCCTTTGGGTCTTACCAGCAAATCCCGACAAACCCTCGCGATATTAGTTTTCTTATTTATATATTTAAAGGCTGTTTTTTGTGTGTGGAAAATACGTGTAGAAAAAGTCAAACTAACCAATAGTTATAAGAGTCGTAAAATCTCATTTGCATAACCCATCACTGAACTTTTAAATGTTACAATTTTTTATTTATTAATATACTTATAAATTCGTCGGTATACTCGTAAAGTTGAATTTTGAGGGGTTTTCGAACATTGATAACTGCTAAATTAACATACTTATAAGAATGGAGATTCAACGCCAAAAAAATAATGAGAAGGATTTGTTTCTACTTAATAAGCCATCGTTAAACATTTATTAAAAATTATGTGTTCGAGAAAACAATAATCGTCGAGGACTCGAGATATCTAGTGTTAAGTCGTTTTAATAAGTTAAACAATGAGCAATTGTGGTTGTTTTTTTATCCGGTTAGCGTTTTTTTTCAATTTATATACTTTAAATGTTCAACCACTCGATCTATACTTGTTTACCGATGTATCGGTTATTTATCATTAATTACTTTTACTTAACAGGGAAAACAAGAGAATTACGCGGTAGAAAATTCAAAGGAATTCAAGGCCGAGGAAGAGTTTGAAGATGAGGAGAAGGAACAATTGAGTCCCGTGTCCGTGTTGGATCCGCCTTTCGAAGACGACTACGATGGACAAGATGATGAAGATTGCGAAAACAATGACGACGATGACGGGGATTACGATATGGAAACCAGCTACGCAATTGTACAAAGTACGTCGCTGATTCATTCTCACTCAATGTCATTTAATTTCTTTTTTGTTCCATCATACATGCATAATTCATTACCACGTCTCTCTATTTTAGCCATTGTGTAGTACCCTTATCAGTGAAATATAAAATGCTTGAGGTTATTTTAATTTCTAAAATATATTTTTTATGGTTGAAAATTCAACGTCCCATATTAGAATTGGAATTTTGTGGACTATTTGGTGAAGTCATTATCATGATGATTTATTTTGATCTCATCTCTTTGGTGGGATCCATATAAAGATGCCATACTCGTGTCTACTATAATTACTTCATACAATATATTTTATATAAAGTTACTTAAATTTAAAAATTAAAATTGTAGCTGTAATAGTTTGAGAATTGAGATGTGACCCCACTTTTCTTTAAATTGTTGCAAAGTGGTCCCTCTAGTTTTGGTATTTGGTGACTTTGCTTCGTTTGATGTGTTTTTTTAGGCATATCCTGTTTTCAATGGACCCAATTTGGTGAACTCACTTCAATTATGTCTTCATTGATTATTGTTGTACCCAATTAATCCTATTTGGAAGTATTAGGGTTTGTTATAGGTCAATGTCATGAGTAAAATCTTTTTTGACGTGTGTTTTTGAGAGTTATTATGTACGTAGTTAATTACTTCAACTATAACTTTGATATGGTTGTTTTTTTTTTGTTTTTGTTTTTAGCATATTTTACCATTATTATTTACTAGATATATAAATACTTATATTTTCAATTTAGGATTGTTTGATGGTGGCACCGAGTGATGATAAATCCGTTGCCCTAATTGTTTGTAATGCATTTAAGGCACAAAGATATGGATAAGTTTTTTTCAAACTCTTGTGTGACATCAATGCGTCATTATTATTTCTTTTCCTTTTCTTATTTTAGTTTTGTACGTAACGTGATTCAAACTTTGTATGTCAAAGATACAAGTTCAAAAATGTCGCGGGACTTGAATGTTTTTATCACGATTTGTTATTTTCTCGAAACAATAATTAACTGACGTTAAATTCCTTTTGAAAATTTCAGGAACAAAGCATCAACTACTACAAAAGCTTCGTCGATTCGAGAGATTGGCCGAGCTCGATCCTATTGAACTCGAGAGAAGGATGTTAGACGTTGACGACGATGAGCAAACAGACGACAAGTACGAAGAGATTATCGATCTTGAAAGTTTCGTTAGAGAAGTGCTTAGCAATAACTCAAGCTTCTGTCTCTCCGTTCAAGCACAAGCCATGAAGAGGCTTGTCTCTGATCTCATCGTTGAGGAACAAAACCCTATTAGGGATCAAGAGGAGATAGTCCAAGGAGTATTGCAAAGGTTCGAGTCATGGAAAGAGGTTCGATCTAACACCATTGACATGATGGTCGAGCAAGATTTAAGGAAGGAGCTAAAGCCATGGAAGAGCTTCAAGGAAGAGATTGGAGAGATATCAAGAGACATTGAGCTTGCCATATTTGGTGAACTAGCAGAAGAATTGGCAAAAGAGCTTGTTTGTTTGAGAGGAAATTGAGTTGGGATACTAGAAAAGGAGAAGAATTTTGGGTCATATTTAATTTATTTGTTCGGGTATAAACTTGGTATAGTATGACTAGATTAAACTTAGATTAATGATAAGGGTTTTTAGATATTAGCAAGCTTTGATGATCATGTATATTGGATCAAGCTTGTGGGGATTAATGTATGTAATCTTTGCTCGGCTATAAGACTTGACATGTACAATTCTTTGCCTTATGATTTTGTAAATATTCTATCTATTAAAATAAGTGGCGGACTCAAGTTACAAATTCTGGTAGCTAAATAATGTGGGAGGCTTCGTATGTAAGATTTAAAATTAAAAAATGATAGAAGTTATAACCTTCTGGACTTGAAAGATGATACTTACGTTCCACTATTTAAGGAGATAAGTTCTCGGTCACATCTTTGTTCTAGTAAATTTAAGAGGCCACCTAAACTAACTACGTCGTCGGTTCATTCGTGCTAGTATGATCACACATGTCTGAATATAAGATTATTATAGTCCGATTAAATTAAGGTATGATTAATGATAAGGGTTTTTGGATATTAGCAAGTGTATTGGGTCAAGCTTGATGGGCACATAATTACAAGACATGATGTGTACGATTCTTGCTCTTTTCTTAAACTATTTGTATATATGTTATCTCTAATGTAATGTTCATACTTCATCCTAATTCATGAATCATTTGAATAGTTAATTTAGCGATTAGGAATATGAATTATGGATGTATAGCCGACAAAAAAGGAAGGAAAAAGCGCAAGGAATATTAGTTAGGTGGTTGGATCAGCCATGCAAACACAACAAGAAAGGAATATAATTTAGTGAAAAAGACTTGCAACTTTTATTTTACTTCTTCTTCATCATCTTTCTTCCTCGTGTGGAATATATAAAGCTATATAGTCACACATTGCTTGTATTTTATATTGAGATAAAGAGAAAGTAGAAGAGCTTCTCTCTTGTGAGTCACATAAATATATTAATTGTGTACATAATTATTAGTATAGTGCCTTAGTGTGTGGATAGATAATCCACCTGACACTTTATTATATTTGTCAAGCTAATACCACTTGCCATATATTAAGAGATAACAGAGTAATGCAAATGCTAAAAGTTATTATTAAGTTAATTTACCTCTTGTGTTTGTGGGATAGTCTCCTTGGAATGAATCTTATAAGTAAATTTTTAATGTTTTACATAAAAAAAAAATATTATCAAAGCCTTGGTAAAGTAAGCCTTTAAAAAGAAAGGAAAAGAAGAAATAGATGGTATATTTCATAGTTTGAACTTTGAATTGATAAATTCAATAAGCTCGTTATAATAGAAATGGAATTAATCCTAAATCCGAATAAAACCCTAGCAACAAAGAAAAAACAATTCAAATTCATAAAACCATATGGAATTAAATTCTACGGGTGATATTTTATGTTAATGAATGATTGAAATTGAGTAATTACTAATTAGTTTTGTTTCATTTTTGTAAGGAGAAGTTGTACTTTTTTGAAATAGACAAAGTATTTAATATCTATCAATATAATTTTCTTTCAAAAATATTATTCAAAGGGATAATTTTAAGCTATAGTCAACTCTGTTGGTGGAACTCAATTATTATTTATTTATTTTTTTCACTGAGAATTTTTTTAAAGTTCAGTAAAACAATAGCTCCGTTCAATTTTCATTAAAACTAATACTAATGGACCGTCCGATCTTGGTTAAGAAAACGTTAGTGGAGGGATATACGTCACCGCCGTAAAATTAATTTGACTTATTTTTAGTTTCTACTATTATGTATTTTTAATATTCGGGTCCTCTTTTAGTTAATGTTTTTCTTTTAAATTAGACAGCGATTGGACATAACTACTATTTTAGTGAACTTGAGCACTTTTTTCATTGTAAAAAGATCTTAAATACTACGGATAGTTAAATATTTTTGCCGCTATTTTTTTTTTTTTTTTAATTTAGTCTTAATTAGAACACATTGACGTCTAATTATCTCATGCCAATTCAAAAATATTTTGAATAAAGAGGCCCTTTACATTACCTATACCTATATAGATGTGGGCTTGTTTGGCCCAACCTACAAAGTTCTGTAGCAACTACAAAAGAGGTACAAGGCTTGTTCTCTTTTATTGGTTATTACACAAAAGGGTATGGTTAAGTTTTTTCCTGGGTTAATTGCGGTATAAGTTCTCAACTCTAAGCTAACTGAGGCGGTATGGTTTCAACTCTATTTAATAGCGGTATAAGTCTCAAAAGTTAAATTTCATTTATTTTTTACTAATGATTGTTAACCAACTTAGACGTGGCGAGCTTCTCTTCCACGTGGGTGCCACATCATCATCCACGTCGGTGACTCTCTGCCACATCACCCATTTGAGGTGACGTCACTATGATGCAGATAGAGGTGGATTGATGATCTAGATGGGATGATGCGCAGAGAGTAGTTGACGTGGATGATAACGTCGTACCCACGTGGAAGAGAAGCTCGCCACTTCAAAGTTGACTAACAACCGTTAGTAAAACATAGACGGAATTTAACTTTTAGTATTTATACCGCTATTAAATGAAATTGAGGCTATGTCGCCTTACTTGACCTAA
The DNA here is from genome assembly GCA_954871525.1 of Parietaria judaica. Taxonomy (NCBI): domain Eukaryota; kingdom Viridiplantae; phylum Streptophyta; class Magnoliopsida; order Rosales; family Urticaceae; genus Parietaria; species Parietaria judaica. The sequence continues at coordinate 16,056,137 of OX940864.1, forward strand.
GGTTAAGGACTTATGCCGCAATTAACCGTTTTTTCTTTGCACTTGTTGTGCCCTTAGCTTTCATGAAAGCTTTGATGGGTCTTGGGAATTGTGATCTCTGCAAATTTGTCCGGAATTGAGGGATTATTGGAGAGAAGTGGGAATAACGCAAGGAGACCCAATTATTTGACCATATAGGAGGCTATATGCTACAACAATACACATGATTTTCTCCATAAAGTGGACACTGTTTTCGTTAGTTTAAAAAATTATTACAAGAATCTTACATTTATATTTGATGCCTTCTTATAGTATTTCACGGTTCTATTCTACCCACGTTATGTTTAAATCAAGGTTTTAAATACCGCTTGTCGATGTCGTTTCGCATTTTACGTTTTACGGATATATCGCTTGCCGATGGGTATGCCGATGGGCAAATCGTAAAAAAAGGACATACCGCATGCCGCATATACCGCACTTTTCGCATGGGCATACCGCATGCTGATGGGGTTTCGACGGATATTCTGTAAAAAATATTTGAGAATTTAAGCAAGATATTTATATAAGTTCAAAACTACATATTTAATAACTACAAGATATTTGTAACTTAAATATGTAGGTGAAATGTATAATATTAAGTCACTTTATTAGTTGAAGTGTATAATATTAAGTCAAATTATTATGTGAAGTTAATATGTATGTTAATTAAGTGTGTAATATTAAGTGAATATGCATGTTAATTGTATATGTATGTTAACAAATTTAATATTAGTTGAAGTGTATAATATTAAATGAATATGTATATTAAGTGTATATGTATGTTAGGTGAAGTTAATATGTATGCTAAGTGTATAATATTATTTGAAGTGTATAATATTAAGTTAAATTATTAGGTGAAGTGTATGTGTATGTTAAGTGTGAAGGTGTGATATTAGTTGAATGAATAACAAAAAGTCCCACATTGATAGATGACAAGAGTTTAGTGATGTTTATATACCAAATATTAGGGACAAGGGCTTGGGCCCTTTGGGTCATAGGATTTTGTAGATGGGGGAGGACTCACACAAATGTTACACCACCACACGCGCGCGCCGCCGTCGTCCGACCGGCCGTGGCGGGGCGGGGTGCTCTTGTGTGAGTATAATTATTTTTGCCGAAAGTTTAATTGGTATTTTTGCCAAAATCTACCAAAAATATGATTTTTACCGAAATTCCAACCATTTTTCGCAATTTTTACACTAAAATACGACCGGCCATGCGAATTTCGCAAAATTTGGTAAAACGACAGCGAAAGGGCAGGAATTTCGAACCGCATATCCTCGAAAAATGAATTTCGCGAAATTCGCAAAATTTTATACCTTGGTTTAAACTAACCATGTAAATATAAAATATAGTAAGAACTTTCAATTCGTTTTTGGTAGTAAGAAATTTTATACCTTGGTTTAAACTAACCATCTAAATATAAAATAGGGTAAACTGCGGCTAATGTACCCAATGTTTGATTTTCTGCGGATTATGTACCCAATGTTTATTTTTGGCGGCTAATGTACTCAATGTTTGATTCGTTAGATATTTTTGGGTTTTCCGTCAGTTGACCGTTAGAGAGTTATATGTACACTTTTCGTATTTTTGACATAACTCACTCATTTTTTGTCCAAATTTTATGCACGACCTATGGTTGGAAAGATAAGAGATAGATCTACAACTTTAATGTTTTAAGTTTTGTAAAATCAGTTTTAAAAAAATACGAAATTTCAAGTACAACGTAAAACTGGACATTAGTTTAATGCAAAATATTTGTTTCGAGCAAATTTTAATATACTTAATGACTTTTTATGATGAAACGTAAAAGTAAAAAAGTTGTAGATAAATGTTTTATCTTTCCAACGGATGTTTATTTATAAATTTTGGATAAAAAACGAGTGAGTTATGCCAAAAATATGAAATATTATTTCACATCACATCTTTTATATTTTTGGCATAACTCACTCATTTTTTGTCCAAAATTTATAAATAAATAACCGTTGGAAAGATAAAAAGTTTATCTACAACTTTTTAGTTTTACGTTTCATCATAAAAAGTCATTAAGTATATTAAAATTTGCTCGAAACAAATATTTTGCATTAAACTAATGTCCAGTTTTACGTTGTACTTGAAATTTCGTATTTTTTTAAAACTGATTTTACAAAACTTAAAACATTAAAGTTGTAGATCTATCTCTTATCTTTCCAACCATAGGTCGTGCATAAAATTTGGACAAAAAATGAGTGAGTTATGTCAAAAATACGAAAAGTGTACATATAACTCTCTAACGGTCAACTGACGGAAAACCCAAAAATATCTAACGGATCAAACATTGGGTACATTAGCCGCCAAAAATAAACATTGGGTATATAATCCGCAGAAAATCAAACATTGGGTACATTAGCCGCAGTTTACCCTATAAAATATAGTAAGAGTTAGAATTTCGATTCGTTTTTTTCTTTATAGAAATAAATTTTTATTAAGGATCTGTTATTATAGTAATACAAAATAAAACAAGAATTTAGTGAAATAATAAATATACAACATTAGTTAAATAAAAACCATGGTTTAAAATCTGTCAATCACTTGTTTTTTAGGCTGCCGGTTTCCTTGGAGCTAATAAGAAAACTATATACTTTTTTAATATATATATATTTTTAAATAAAAAATTGAAGATGGATTTCGAAAAAAAAAATACTGTAAACATTTAAAATTTTAATTTTTTTCTAGAGATTTTTTTAATAAAGTTATTTTTTTTTAATAAAAGATGATGGTCCATAATCTATCAATGCAAGCTTTGAGTCACAAAAAGATTGACATTCAGAAAACGCAATATTGTATATTTTTGAGATTTAAACCAGACAATGGCACCAACAATATTGTATATTTAAAGTTTTGGCTTATATTCATAATACATAATATAAATCATAATCTGTTCGATATTTTTTCAACCACCCCGCGAAGCGCGATCCACTAGTAGTTATAACACGGCCATACAAATTGTTACTAAAGTATGTCATGTGATAGTAGTTTAAATACTAAACTAATTGAGCGCTTATTTTAGTTATATATAACACAACAATAGAAACAGTAGTCTAAGGAGCTCGGCGGCGGAAGCTCCTGGCAACGTCACCATTGGCGCCTTTGGGGAAAAACCCGCCGGGATGGGACTCGTCGCCTGTCCCGTAGACAATCCTCAAAATCTCAGGTGCTGCCCTCGCGTAGGAGAGCGAAAAGGTGTCGGCAGAGAGAACGTTGCTGCGGCTGCGGCCCTCAGCCGTGAGTGCCGGGGGGACAGCTAAGCCCTCGTCCTTGAGGCCGGCCTTGGCGAGGCGGTTGCGCAGCTCGGAGATGAGGCTGGTGAACCTCTCCACGGTTATTCGGTAAGGAAACACGACCTCGTTGGCCTGTTCGTACAGCAACGCCCTTATCACAGCGTCTTGGCCGGACTCCACGCCCAAAAGGGATGCAACCAACTGTGCATATACAATTTGATGTTAATACCGCTACAAGGCCCGGCCCAGTAATTTTCGAAGCGTTGGAAAAAAAAAATCGAAAAAGAAAGAGAAGACGTGTCAAAACTAACATATTAAGATATACTATTGATACAAAATTAAAACGTAGTTATGCCTTTTAAAAAATTTATTGTTATGTTCTATAATGGCGAGTTAGATGAGTCTAGATTACATTAAATTAGTTTGTATAGTATCATGATCTGATACTAAATTGGTGAAAAGAGTCAAATACACACACATATATATATATATATATATATATATATATATATATATATATATATATATATATATGTATATTTATATAATCTAAAACAGTTGATAAATTAGGCGATTCTACGTAGGTCTATGTAATTAAGGCGTAATGTACTTAAACGGATTATGTACCTAATGTTTATTTTCGACGGTTAATGTACCCAAACTTGATTCTGTTAGATTTTTTCGTGTTTTCCATTACTTGACCGTCAGCAAGTGATTCCTCTTCTATATGTACAGTTTTCGTATTTTTGTACATATAGAGGAGGAATCAGTCGCTGACGGTCAAGTGCCGGAAAACACGAAAAAATCTAATGGAATCAAGTTTGGGTACATTAGCCGTCAAAAATAAACATTGGGTACATAATCCACGGCCGATCAAACATTAGGTATATTAGCCGCAGTTTACCCTAAAATTAATAAAAGAAAAAAACAATTAAGACACCATGAGAATACAAAGACACAAATATGAATTGTCACCTTCAATAAATAAATAAACATACTAACACGAATAAATGGGGCAAGTTTAGATTTGTATAAAATTATTAAAAACATTTATGACACGATAAAGAACACGACACGAAAAAGGAATCGCCACCCATGAATCTATATAATTTATTACTAAATAATTAATATATTGTATGATCACGACGCGAGATTAGACCATGATCTTACACTTCGATATGTGGGGGATGTTACAAATTCGCTATTATTCACTATAAGTTAAACATGTACAATGATTCGGACAACAAAGCAAAGTTAAGTCTATGTAATTATAGTAAAAAAAAAATACTATTAAGACGAGACACGAGACAAGAAAACGTTACACTTCGGTAGGACCGAGATGCGAGATTGGGTATCGCGCCGACGTAGCCAACGAGGCCAACATAAGGAATACAATACGAGGCTAAGAGATAGTTGATTGTGTTGGCGTAAGGATTGAACGGAGGCCTCAGAGCATAACCCACTGCTTGGTCGAACAGCTTCGCGAAGTTGTCTGCGCTTAGATTCAACAGTGGCCTCTCAAACCCTCCCGTTTTCTCAACTATAGCCCTGCAAACATTTCACCCTATGTCATTGTGCTCCTCGATATGCTTGGATTCGGTCCGATTTGAACTCGTAATAGATACTACAAAGATATGACATTTAAAGACATTGTTGTCAACGTCGGATCTAATCCTTTTTTAAATTAAAAAAAAAACGTTCAAAATTTACTCAACCTTCCCCCTCAATTTTCCATTAATATATAATTATTTCCCTATTATCTATATTCTCACCTTTAATAATATATATATATATATATATATATATATATATATATATATATATATATATATATATATATATATATATATATATATATATATATATATATATATATATATAGGCTCACCTGATGTGACCAACTTCTTGGTACCCAAACTCCTCAATGACCGTCCTGACTTTAGGGCTCAAATTGGCCCTCTGAGCCCCAACCGGAGTTGGGCCTCCTTGGGCCAAAGTAGAGTTTATGGAGTCAAGCCCAAGCCCAAGTGCACCACTCAGAAAAAATTCTGCTTCCAAAAATTCAAGGTTGAGAGCAAAATTGACCATGTCTTTGTCGCTTGCTAAGCTCTTATTTGGTTCCAAAGTGAAGAAAGCCAAAATAATAGCACAGAAAATAGTGGGGTGATAATATACTTTTACCATATTGTTGCTTTTCTAGGGAATAAAAGAGAAGAACAAATGGGATTAATAATATTCTTTGTATTATAAGGAATGTCTCATGTGATTGATGGTCATGGTTGATGGGATATATGAGTATGCTTTATATAGAGATTTCATGTAATTGGTTCTGTACGATGAAATTAATTATGTCATTAAAATGTGTGAGATTGTCAAACTAATTAGGCAGATGAGCACGTAGCCAGGGTACATAAGAAGAGGAGATATATCCATGCATCTATAAGAAGAAGAGATAATAAAAAAATTGGGTACTTTTTGAATTTTTTTTGCACTTTTCAACAATTTTCGGCGAAAAGTACCCTCAATTATATGATTTTATTCACATTTATTCAACTATATGACATGATTTTATTTGAGTATTTATATATGTGAGAGTGAGTGAGACTATATTTTATTTATCTATGTAAACTTAGTAAATATATTATTAAAACTATTTTAGTGATTTTTCATCGATAATCCTCGATAAGTATCGATAATCCATCGATAATCCTCGATAAGTGTCGGTAATGATAAGCTACATGTTTATTAGTTTTCCATTGATAATCCTCGAAAATCCATCGATAATCTTCGAAAACGGCAACCGATTTATAGGCATAAACGACATTTTGAACATTGGTGTCAATTGCCAAATATACTTTAGTATAGGTGAAATTAGTGTCACGTGCTTGTATTTTATATAGGAATAATTGCATTTGCGGCAGAAGTATTTGCATTTTACTTAAAGTCCGATTTATATTCTTATTCTTTTTAATCGCGACCAAAACAGACAATGTACAAAAAGTTTCTTGTTATTAGCGCATTTTCAATGGTCCAAATGTAAACCTGTGCATACGTGGCGGGCCCACTGTGGGCCTGCCAGCCCGCGAAGCCCGAGGCCCCTCGGGCCTTCCCGGCCTATAGCTCGAGGTGGCTGCGGACCCACGGGCAGTTGCCTTTTTCTTTAAACGTGGACTGTTGGATCAAACGATCGAACGGCTGAGCGGGGTCCAAAATATATTCGTTGGAAAAGTACTGACACATTTATGTAAGAAGCACCAATTAATAGAATTGGTTGATATAACTTCTTATACCGATTATTTTGTCCCCCAAAAAAAATAAAATATTATTTCATTAGTATAATAAATGATAAAAAAAAGGACTATTCACAAAAATTATTAAAAAAAAATTAATTATTTTACTCAACTTTCTCTATGAATAACACCTATAATTCAAAAAATAATTCACACCAATCTCACTATACTCTCTTATTTTCTCTCAAGCTCAAGTTCTCAATTTTAAGCTTAACCTCAAGCTCTCAATTTCTCCACCAAGCTTCTTCATAATCCTACTACTTTACAATTTAATTATTGTTACATTATTGCATATAGTTTACAAATTAATCATTGTTACAATTAGGCATATTATTAGGCATTGTTAGTTTAGTATATTGTTACTTGTTACTGTTAGGCATATTATTAGGCATTTACATTAGTTACCATATAGTATATTGTTAGTTAAATTTATTAGTATAACACAATATTAATATTGTTAGTTAGCATACAATATATTATTAGCGTATTAGTCAAGTTATATATAACATGTAACAGTAACGTTTATAGTATATAGTATATTGTTAGTTAAATTTATTAGGCATTAGTAACATTTTTAGGAATTATTTAGTCATGGCATAGTGTAATAACCGTAAAAGTTCTGTATATTATCGTTTTGACGTTTCAACGATAATAAGATAAATATACATGCTCTTAATTTTGAGGGTATATTATCTCTAGTCATGATAAATAATAACGCTATGGCTCTCTTAGTAAATTATTTAAAATGTGAGGGCTGCTATTTAAATAAGACTACCTATATTTTTTACATTCATATAAATAAATTTACTTAGTTATTTGGTTTTATACCTTTCTATTATAACTTGTACGAATATAAAGTTTGACCAAGGTTCGACTTTACGACGATTATTGGCTATTTTCGGTCTTACCGGTAGTTACCGGTATATATTTGACCACACTAGTTATCGTTTTGTGAGGTTTTCGGCGATAATCCATAAGGTTTTTTCCAAGCGATTTTTCGTTTTCCCAATGTGTAAAATTAAGGTACTTTTCGGTCAAATTAAAAAAAAACAAAAAAGGAGTATAAATACTCGATTTTTGCCGATTCTCGCCCAAACCCTAGCTTCTCGCCCTTTTTCGCCACCCTCACACTAAATCTTGTAGCTTTCGGCGATTATCGAGCTAGTAAGTAGTTCTTTTTTCGATTCTTTCTCTGATTTTCAGTGATTAATCGGTAGGAGGCAAAAGTTTGTAAAGTTTTGATTTAGGCATTTTTCACCGAATTTCTTCGAATTTCTTCTGAACTTTTTGGTAGATTTATGACTTATAATGATATATGTATATAATCATGCATTTGTTCTTTGATATTTACTCATTTTCACGATTTTGAGAAGATTTGCATGAGTTCAAAACTTAAGAGTTAGTTTCTCATATGATTTATGTTTATAAATGGGTAAAGATTGATACTTTTGTGATTTTGAGTTGTTTTTTTGCATTCTTATGAATATATCTTGATGAAAACTTATTTTGATGACTTAGTTTGTAATATTTTGTTGAATTTAGAGCTAATTCGGATTTTTATGCTTGTTAGGCAAAAGTATACAAAGTTTTGAATTTTGAAATTTGATAAAAACATATATATTTTTTGATGATTTAATATTTGTATAGGCTTTAAAAGATTGTAGATAGTAAGAAATATGAGTTTGTGGGGCTTTGAGGTCTTGAATTTCAAGATTACAATATATTTTTTTTTTGTTTTTTTTTTTATGTAAAAGTATAGAAATTCACATTTTTTAATTTTTGAAGTAATTTAATCAATTTTTTTTTATGTTTCTCTTTCATTAATAAGTTATTGAAACATTAATCTCTAATTTTGGTGATTTTTTTTTTACAAATTTGAGCTGAAATCTGATTTTCTCATAATTGCGGCAAACGTATTCTAAATTGATCTTTTTTTTTTGTGTGTGTGTGAGGTAATCTACTCAGTTTTTTGAGTGTTTTCATTAATTAAATATTTTTTAAAATAATAATCTGATATTTTGGTGTAATTTATTTTCAGATTCGACGATAATTCGGCTATTCTTATAATTGTGGCAAAAGTCTTTAAGTTTTTTTTTTTATTTTTTATTTCAAAGGTAATCTAGTGACTTTTCATGCGGTTAGCTTTCATTAAATAATTATTCCTATAATAATGTGAGATTTTGGTGCAATTTAATTTCACGTTTGAGTCTAATTCGGATAAGCTCTTAAATACGACAAAAGTCTTCAAAGTTTATATTTTTATTTTTATTTTTGAGGTAATAAACTGACTTTTCTTGTTGTTAGCTTTCATTAAATATTTATTCCTAAAATAATTTGAGATTTTGGTACAATTTAATTTCAGATTTGAGGCAAAATAATATTTTGTGGCAAAAGTACCTATTTTTGCATTTGTCTTGCTGCTTTTAACTATTCTCATAGTTCTTCTTGTTATTTAGGTTGAAGATGAGTAAAGCGAGGGAGCATTGCACTCCATATAAGAATCCGAGCAACAACTCAGGCTTTAAGTGCAATTACTGTCGGAAGGAGATCAGAGGTGGCGGAATCACAAGAATGAAACAACATTTGCCCGACACCGATAGGAACAATAATGTCGCGCAGGAGATCGTACGCACTTCGAACGTGCATGGCTTGTTGTGGAACAAATATCTGAGGATGCATCTAGATGCAAGTGGTGCCAGCGGTGTTATGGAAGCCAACAGGAGATCGTCATTTTCTGAGGTCGGAGAAGTTGGTCTGAGACTCTGAGTATTATCTATCTATTATCTATTCATTATGTGTTTGAGTTTTTATACTATGTGTTTGATAGTTGAGATTTGTGAGACTATGTTTTATTAGTGTTTTAGATTGGAGACTTGTGATGGAATTATATATGTGTGTGTATGACTTTATTTACATATGTTTTGAGGTATGATATTATTAAAATATTTTATAAGTTTTCCGTCGAAAAGTATCAAAAAGTGTCGATAATCATCGAAAAGTATCGGTAATCGGTAATGTACAATGTTATAAGTTTTCCGTCGGTTAATCGGTAAGCTATCGATTAATCTGTCGAAAACGGCAAGCGATTTATCGACAAATTTGCTAAGTTGAACATTGAGTTTGACCTTATCTATATATATATATAATTAATATATATAGATATCTTAGTTATTAAGTTTCTAACTATTATAAGTTATGATAATAATAAACCTCCTACATCCTTCTAGCCTATCTAATTTCTACGGACTTACACAATCATCAAAACTGTCCTGATGATATTTTTTTTTTTTTAACAAAATATAAAAAGAAAGAAAGAGCTTTACGCTCTGGAGGAGGAATAACAATAAGAAAGAAAGTCCAAAGTGAAGGTATATACATAATCACCTTCTATTTATCTTCATGTGATATAGCAAAGTAATTATGTTAGTATTTCTAAACTTTAGGCTGAATATTTTTGATACAGCTTGCATATTAACGATTAAATGGTTGGAGTGGTTGGTTGCTAGGATAGCCTAGTGGTAATTCCACACTACCTCCAAAGTGGAGGTCGTGGGTTCGATCCCCACCGCAGCAAAGCTGCCTTAAAAAAAAAAAAAAAAACGATTAAATGGTTGGAATGTAGATAGAAAAGTATATATGTATTGTTATGACCTATATGCATATCATATTATCAAGTATAAAGTCATGTGTATAGATATATCAATTTACGATTCATTGCAAGCGAATGTTTTTACTTAGTAATAACATTCTATTTCATTTTAATAGTATTATGATGTTCAAAAGGGTTTTAGTGACTACTTTAAAAAAAAAATGATTATGTTAATAGTCATATACTTAGTATCTTGACTATGATATTCTTTGAATTCTCAAAACAATATATATATATATATAATATATATATAAAGAGTGTATAACTAGGATAACGTGAAGGTTATCAAAATTCTAATGAACTGATATTTGAAATATCAGGAAGTTTTGACAAAGGAAGCATAGGCTCGTGTTTCGTAGTGTTTCGGTTGAAGTAAGGTACGTAGAAGTACTCACTACAACACAACAATAATAATGTGGTTTGTGTCAAATAATGGGGAATTATTTTTTCAATAATGAAAAATGATTGTCATATATACAAGACTTAATCATATAAATAAAACTAATTTCAAATATAGCATTCGACACTCCCCCTCAAGCTGGCTTGTAGATATCATCCATAGCGAGCTTGTTCACAAATTCTTCAAATTGATACTTGAGAAGACCTTTTGTGAAAATGTCGGCCACTTGTTCTGTCGTCGGTACAAACGGCACACAAATTGTCCCGTTCTCAATCTTCTCTCTTATGAAGTGCTTGTCAATCTCAATATGCTTAGTCATGTCATGTAGTACAGGATTATGGGCAATTGAAATCGCAGCTTTATTGTCATAGTATATCTTCATAGGAAGCTTAACAGTCATCTTCAAGTCTTCTAAGAATATCTTTACCCATATAGCCTCGCAAATACCAAGCGCAAGAGCTCTAAATTCAGCCTCTGCGCTACTCCGAGCTACCATGCTTTGCTTCTTACTTCGCGATGTAACCAAGTTCCCACCTAAGAAAGAACAATATCCTGTTGTAGAGCGCCTGTCGGTAGAACTCCCAGCCCAATCTGCGTCAGTAAAGATCTCAATATCTAAATGATTATTCTTTTTTAAACATGAGACCTTTTGCTGGAGTCTTCTTCAGATATCGCAAGATTCTATAAACAGCGTCAAAGTGCTCTTTTCCTGGTGAGTGCATGAACTGGCTAACAAGGTTAACTGTGAAAGTAATGTCAGGCCGTGTATGTGCTAGATGAATCAATCTCCCAACAAGTCTCTGAAACTTTTCTCCGTCAATAACATCTTCAGGCTCTGCGGGAGTCAGCTTTACATTGGCTTCTACTGGAGTATCGACAGCTTTACATCCCAAAAAACCGGTGTCGGTAAGTAGATCAAGAGTATACTTTCGCTGATTCACGAAGATTCCATGTCTTGATCTCGCAACTTCCATTCCAAGAAAGTACTTCATCAATCCCAGATCTTTTATCTCGAAGTCCTCAGCAAGTTTTCTCTTTAATAGAGATAGTTCTTCGAGATAATCACCTGTCAGGATTATATCATCTACATACACAATCAATACCGCAATCTGACCTCTCTCGGAATGTTTGAAGAACATAGTATGGTCGGCCTGGCTTTGATTATATCCATAGCCTCTCACAACTTTTCCAAAGCGTTCAAACCACGCTCTGGGAGATTGTTTAAGACCATAAAGGGACTTCTTCAGTCTGCACACATTGTTACGACTAAGAGAGTCTTCGAAGCCAGGAGGCAAGCTCATGTAAACGACTTCTGGTAGATCGCCATTCAGAAAAGCATTCTTGACATCGAGCTGGTGTAAGGGCCAATCAAAATTAGCAGCAGTAGATAACAACAGGCGAATAGAGTTAATCTTTGCAACAGGAGCAAACGTTTCCTGATAATCTATACCGTAAGTTTGAGTGAACCCTTTAGCTACTAGTCTAGCTTTGTATCGTTCAACACTACCATCGGCGTTGCATTATACAGTGAAAACCCACTTACAACCAACTGTCTTCTGATATCTTGGAAGGCTAGTAATATCCTAAGTTCCACTCTTTTTAAGAGCATTCATCTCGTCCATCATTGCTACGTTCCATTCGGGATTGTCAAGAGCCTCCTGTATATTCATTGGCACAAACAAATTAGATATCTTAGTAGTAAAGGCTTTATGTGCGGGAAAGAGTTTAGCATATGATAGATATTTCTGGACAGGATATTTTGATTGGGTAGGTTTTCTAATGGCTATTGAAAGATCAAGGTCAGATTGTAAAGATGGAGTAATATTTTTGGATGGTGACGATTGCGTACCTGATGTGTTATCATTACCGAGGATTGAATTCGGCGACTGGTCTTGTGCTCGAGATATAGGTGGATTCGGTCTATCTTGCTGATTTATCCTTCGCCGAGAAACACAAAGTTCTGAATTTTGTAGTATTTCTCCCCCTGTCGTTAGATCCGATACATTCTTTGGCAAATTTGTATTAGGGAAACTAGTATTTCCTTCACAGGTATTATATCCAACAATGTTATCAATAGGAATAGAGCCACTAGCAACAATATTACTAGGGATAGATTCTTCAATGATAGGTAACGGCGTAGGATTACTAGGAATGGGTTCCCCAATAATGGGTAAATGTGGAGTAATATCAAGAAAATAATTGTCTTCAGTAATTTTCTCCCCCTGAAGAGAATTATGGGAAAAATAAGGCTCTTTTTCAATGAAAGAAACATCCATAGAGACAATTATTTTTCGAGTGGTAGGATTAAAACATTTGTACCCCTTTTTATTCGGAGAGTACCCTACAAAAACACATTTGACTGCTCGAGGATCAAGTTTCGAACGATTTGTACCATGAAGATGGAGAAAAGCGGTGCAACCAAATTTTTTTAGTGGAAGATCGCTAAGAATTTTTGTATCACTGAAAGTTCTTTTTAAACATGCAAGAGGAGTATCAAAGTGTAAAACTCTGGTAGGCATACGATTTATCAAGTAGCACGCAATTAAAACAGCTTCACCCCAAAGATATTTCGGAATGTTCATAGAAAACATTAAAGCACGAGCAACTTCAAGAAGATGTTTATTTTTTCTTTCAGCGATTCCATTTTGTTGAGGGGTATTAGTACATGTTGACATGTGGTGAATACCTTTTTGTTGAAAAAATCTTCCAAGAATGATGGGATCAATTTATTCTAATAATTAAGGTATTTTTACATTGCTAATTACATTCATTATTTATTAGAATGGTGCTACTAATTGTGTTTTAATGAGCGCAGGATTAAATTGCAAAAAGACTCACTTTAAGGATCAAAATGCAATAGGATGGCAATGTGCAAATTGAGAAGAAATGGAATCAGAGGATTAAAGTGCAAAAAGTGACAAAGATAAGCATATATCCTTATCCTTCCAGCAATTCATCAAAACGAAACCAAGTATCAAACCCAATCACACACAACCAGCCCACAAACTTTCGGAGCAACGTCTTCAATGAGGGCATATTGATTTCATGTTTCACTTTCTCTCGCCATCATCGCTGCGTTGTTGAAGCTCGAAGTCCACTGATAACGGGAAGAAGCTTCGCCGATGTCCCTCGAAGAAACGACGCCACTAGTCACAGAGCTCCGCCGCAATGTCCGTCATGGAGTTCCGGTGGCCGAGCGGAGAAGGTTCGCCGAAGTCTTCGCCGTACTCGTCATTGCTACTCTTCTTCCTAACCCGGAGACTCGCCGCTGCTCGGGATTCGTCGCCGCTGCTGGTTCGGAGCAGCATCACCGTCATGTCGTGAATGGGTTGATCGTCGTTGCACTGTGATGGGCCGAGCTCCATAACCAAAGAAGCCCATGAACAACAAAGATGAGAATACGATTGAAGATACGGTATTATTGGAATTTCTGTTGAGATTTTTATGGGTTAGATTCGATGGATTTATTCTGAGAATTAATTGGGGATTAAAGTGTTAAGGTTAGAGCAGCTTATAAATACCTCTCGTTGTGTTTAGAAGAGGGGAGTCGATTATTTTCTGGGGAGGCAGAGGCATAAGTCTATCAAGTTCTTCATTAGTTTGGGAATATGTCTTTCTTCCTGATTCCAACCATGAATACGATCGGCTAAATACGTTATTGGTTTGAGTTTCTGACATTATGATTCAATAAATTTGTGAGGCATTATTTTGTTCTATTTTCATTCCCTGGGTATCGATTTCGTTTACTAGAATTGTATTATGTTATCAACGATATTGCAATCCCTGATTTATATCAATTTCAATTGTCGAATTACGTTAATTTAGCAATTGTTTCATTGTGATAAGTGATAGTGATTTAATCGTTAGCATGATATTATTATAGACTTTGGAATTCATCGTATGTGTTTTGAAGTTTATATACCGTTGATTAATTGACTCGTCGTACTTGTCTTTTGATTGTTGAACACGATTTTGGTTAGTTTATCACGCGGTTGGTGAATTAGCAAAACAGTAAAAGTAATCAATTGGATTAAATATTGCCGCAGTGTTTTATTGTTCAGTTTCTTGGAGCGTTCTAAATATTAATGCTGCTTGGATTTTAAATTCTATCACGTGACTGAGTTATCTCTGAGTTAGGTTTAATTGAATTGCGTTTCAATTTGGTTAGATAATCTTAAGGAATGCCTTAATCCGAGAGATACTTACTTAGTAGGTTTAAGAACAAATTCTTGTCGATGATCAGATGAATTGAATCATCAGTGGAAGTTACTCATGCCAATCGTTTCTCCTATTATTTTCTCATATTTTTCTCTCTTTTTATTTTCTTATTCTCTTAAACAAAAAAATCCCCCTTTTTACTTCGCTTTTATTATTTTTGCAATATTTATTAGAAAACTCTTCGTGTGATCGACCCGTACTTACACTACTACATAAGTTTTGCAGGTTACGGTTTTTAATATTAATTTGGATTGCTTACGACAGCACGCCAAAGAATCTCATTAAAATATTCAGTGCCATTATTAGAATGAAATATGCTAATTTTTGTCTGAAATTGCGTTTCAATCATTGAGTAAAAGTTTTTAAATATATTTTCAACTTCCGATTTTTCATTCATCAAATACACCCAACATAAACGAGTACGATCATCAATAAAGGTAACAAACCATTTTTTTCCCAGAAAATGTATAGATTCGCGAAGGACCCCAAACATCACTATGAATTTGATAAAATGGTTTCGTAGCTTTATATGGACTCAAGGGATATTTACTACGATGACTCTTAGCCAAGAAACAATGTTCACAGTAAAATTAGGAGGGGTCTAAACCTTTGAACAATGAAGGAAATAGTTTTCTTAAATATGGAAAATTAGGATGCCCCAATCTATAATGCCAAAGCATGATCGTACCTCGGATAGGAGTAGAACTGATACTACTGATATTATGAACTTGTTTATTCACGAAGTTTTCATCGTTAAAATAGTAGAGGTCATTTATCTCTCGACCACTGCCAATCGTCTTTCCCGATACTCGGTCCTGAATCACACAAGAAACATCATAAAAGATAACTCGACATTTGGAATCTTTGGTCAATTTACTGATGGACATAAGATTACAAGCTAGTTTAGGATCGTGTAAGACATTCTTAAGTTGGGTAAAAGAAGATAAATTGATAGAACCTTTTCCAACAATAGAAGAGAAAAATCCATCTGCAACACGGAATTTATCATGACCTGAACATGGATTATAGGTATTGAATAAAGTTGAGAAGTTAGTCATATGGTCGGTAGCTCCTGAATCTATAATCCAGTCAACTAAGGTACTAAGTGAATTTACGGATGAATTTTTAGATATTAAACTTGTTTGAGCCAATGAAACATCAGAATTAATTGACAGATCCAAAATAGATCGTAACAATTTCAAAAGTTGATGAACTTGTTCTTGATTCAATAAGGCATCAGAATTAATTGACAAATCCAAAATAGATCGTAACAATTTCAAAAGCTGATGAACTTGCTCTTGATTCAATGAAGCGGAGCCGACGTCAGACATAGTTGCTAGCGGAAGCGAGAATAATCCAAAAAGACGTCCCAAAGAGTGAATGCAGCTCCTTAATTGACTTAATGATGTTCCAGAAGAGAGAACAAAATAGCAAGCTTACTAAAATTGCTTTTCCTAAGCAAAGAAGTAACGTAGTGCTTGCACGAGAAAATTTCTTCCCTTTTTCGCAGATCTGAAATCGCTGGGGAAAATCACACACGGAGGATGCCCAAGGTAGTTGGAGGTCGCGCCCACCGGAGGTCGGAGAGGAGAGAAGCGCGTTCGCCGGAGAGTCGCGAGGTAGAGATCGTCGCGGAAGAGAGAACAACGCTAATGAAGGAGGCGCTGGTCGGAGCTGGAGGATCGTGAGGCTGCTGGAGTTTCGATGCCGGAATGACGACACTGTATAGACTTCGCCGGCAGTAGGGGCGGCGCTGGTATAGTGTGGTGCAACGGCGAGACAGAGGCGGCTAGGGTTTTCCCTGCTCGGATACCATGTCAAATAATGGGGAATTATTTTTTCAATAATGAAAAATAATTGTCATATATACAAGACTTAATCAAATAAATAAAACTAATTTCAAATATAGCATTCGACAGTTTGTTTGATTGTGTGTGGTGTGAAATTCATGGTTGTATGGTCTGGTAGTTTAATTCTACCGTAGTAAGAATATGCTCGATACGCGTTGTGAGCGTATCGGGAAAGCATGAGCATTTTGTCATACATATAATCTACAGTGATATTAAATATATGTATGACACTTTTAGTAAATTGCGTCGTACCAACCACTGTATCAGGTCATGTAGTCTCTGATTACAATGTATATGAAGCCTCCGACTATATTGAGTCGCGTAGTCTCAACTGATACGTCGTGAGATGTTTGCCCCGGGCTGACTTGGTTAGGGTTGCGCCCCTTGGTCCCCCGTAGGTATTATAGCACGCTGGTATGCAGGGCCCAATAATATGTTTGTAAAAAGCTATAAGTTATAATTTGGCATTGCATTTATGCATTCGAATGTGATAGTTTCATGATTTATTTTTGTGAGTAATATAAAGCTTTTGCGTACTAAGCGTTAGCTCACTTGTATTGTATAATTGTGTTGTAGATCCAGGAAAGAAACCGATGAATGGCTAAATGCGGATGGTACAGAGTTAGTAATGCGGCGTATACGGTGCATATGGTGGAATGCGGATCTTGGAATATGAGGGTAGTCAACTTTTTGTTGTGTCATATTTTCAAAACCAATAGCCAGGAGTTCCCCTATGTTTTTCTTAGGTAAATGTTCTTTTTGTGAAACCGTTTTGAATATTTTTGTATATAAATTTTTAAATTTATTTTATTAAATTCTGTCTTACTTGCGCACTAAAGTAAAAAAAACCTATATTTTTGTTAAATATATTTAAGAGTCGGGATTTGGTATAGATAAGGTATAGTTGTAATAGTCTTTGGGAAGGGGGGTGTTACACATAGCTATATTAATCATATGTATTAGGCATTATTAAGTTATTATGGCTAGTCAAAATGAGTGAAATAGTCAATAGGGTCGTAGATTTTCTAGAACCGAGCATAACGATTATATCCCGACAACTCTCGATCATGCTTCTATTTTTTAAACACCTAGGGATACGGATGGAAATATAGAGATGACCCCGACCCAAGACGGCAACGCCATGTACAACTCTGAACTCACTCATGCCCAACATGAAGAAGCGTCAGAATTGGATTTAAATTTCAACTACCACTTATTCCACACAAGGAGTCACAACCGGAATCCTCGATGTGACAACGTAGCAAATTGGTAACCGTACGATCTTCGGCCCCCACACCTCATCAATTCGTTTTGGCTCCGGCGAAGGTCACATCCGAAGCATGACATTTTTCTACCGCATCCAAGGCTATCTCTTACCGAATGGAAAGAGCGACGTTAGAGCCTTGTGCAAAGAGTGTGGTCGTTCTTTTAGTAGAAAATGTGTAGACGGAACGAGCCACTCCTTCGTCATCTCGAGATATGCAATCCAAACCAGGACCCGACGGGTTCTACAAGGTCCTTTAACTCCACAACAAAGTAGGGCGTGTCTTGCGGAATGGGTTATTATGACGGGTCAACCTTTAAGCATTGTCAAACACTTCTTCTTCAAAGATTTAATCTGTCATATGTACCTATTTCACGTTCCACGCTCACTAGGGACATAGAGAGAATATTTGTTCGAAGGAAAAGCGAATATAATGGATAGTCTTAGTTCATTTTCAAATAGTATCGCTTTGAATTCCGATATTTGGACCGGTCCGGCGTCGGAAGATTATTCTAGTGTAGTTTCTCATTACATAGATAAAAATTAGAGTGTTCAAAAACACATCATTGGTTTTTCGTCTTTAACGGTTAGGCACACGGGCAATAATATAGTGAATTCAATTTTAGATATTATAAATGAACGGGGATTAAGCGGTAGAATAGTTTCAATCACCTTGGACAATGCTTCGTCTAATGGGGTGGCAATTAAAATAAGCGGTGATACTATACCCGTACAATATAAAGAATTATTTCATCAACAATGTGCTTGTCATATTATTAATCTTATTGTTATATCCAGTGAAACATTTGTTGGCTTATATATTAAAAGGATCCAGGACAATAAAAAGTTTTTGCGAGCTGATAATCACTGAGTCCAAGTGTGGGATGAGTTTTGCAAAGAGAAAAATGTTCTACCAAGGAAATTCAAGCCGGATTGCTCAACTCAGTGGAATTCAATGTACGACATGTTGCACGGAGTTCTCGACTGTCAGTACTTGTTCCACAAATGGATCCAAGAAGCCCGGGGGCACGAATACATCGACGACGACGATTGGACCATGGCTAAGACATTTTACGATTTTCTTAAATGCTTTTATACTAATATCGTTTTGCTATCTAACGTAAGTAGTACTACTTTAAATTTTATGCATCCCTACATTATATGAAATCATATTCACAATTACTAGGCCTAGTTATGTTGCTAATCCATTGTTGACTCCTATTATTACTAATATAATGGGAAAATATGTGCAATATTGGGACCCGATTCCTTTTTCATGCAGTATAACATTAATCTTAGATCCAAGGGCGAGATTTATCGGTTTAGATTACCTTTTAGGTGGAATCGGAGATAAAACCTCGGGGAATGATATGAATTGTACTATGCTTCTTATTTTGATGACAGTAAGATTGCGTTTGATAATATGTATAAGGAATACGAAGAACGATGGAGACCAAAAGCACCAAACACGGCGGTACTGGCGAAACCCACGGGAAATCCAATTTCAACCGACTTGTCACCCTTTGCGTTTATCAACGAAATGGAGAGAATATACGATTGTGCGGCGGATGGAAATCAACCAAGCACAAATGTGATGGGGGCACCGAGACGATCCTTTGCACGCTGGGCCGAGCCAAGACCAGGTCATCGACGAAGTGACCAAGTGCCAAAAATATACTGCGACACGTGTTTTCAACGGAAGAACACACTTTATCGATCATCATATGGTGGGAGGGAAACAAGATGGAATTTCCCATTCTATCATGGATGGCACGTAACTTCCTTTGCATCCCGGCTTCGACGGTCTCATCGAAATCCGCCTTTAGTCTACGCAAAAATCTAATCGGCGATCGACGACATTCGCTAACGGAGGACCACGTGGAGGAGCTTATGATTTTGAAGGATTGAATTAGAGCCGATCGCCGGAAGCACAAGGGAGTAAAAAACGAGTAAAACTACGTTGCTCAATTCGACCAATTCTACCAAGACAACAATATCAACAACAACGAAGAATAATGATTTTTTATTTTATTTTTGTTATTCTTTGTTATTTTCGTTACTCGACTTTATCAATAAATATAATTCGTTCTCTATATTTATCTTAATATATTATTTAAATTACATTACAAACTTTTACTAATACAAACAAAAAATATCACTAAAATTTCACCTCGAAATATCTATATTTCCTCTATGCACTATGTACCACCATTTAATGCATTAATTGAAGGACCAAGTTACAATTAAGATATATTTTATTTTTTTTGTAAATTTCTAAAAAAAAAAAGTTTTTTTTTTTTTTTTGTAAATAAAAATTGCTCCCCGGGCCTCGGGCGGGCAGCCTGCAAGGAGCTCGGGCTCGGGCCGGGCAGCCCGAGGTGGACCACAGGTCGCGGGCCCCGAGGCTTGCATTAGGTACAGGCATAGGCGGGTCGGGCTGAAGCTCATGGGGTCTGCCTAGGGGTGTGCAAAATAACCGGTAACCGAATTTTAAAACCGTAACAAAAAATTATCCGGTTTAAAATAACTGTAACCGAATTATTTTGAAAACAGGTTAAGGTTAACCGTATCCGGTTTCAAACAGGATAAGGTTACATGTTATTTATTTTTCAAAACAGGTTATTTTAGTAACCGGTTTTCGTAACCGGTTTTAATATTAATTATTTTACTTAAATATTTTAAAATTAAATTAAGTAGGGTTTTCTCTCTTTCCGTCAAAACCTCTTTGACTTCTTTCTCCTTCTTTTTCTCGCCTACCCTTTCTTATTTCCTCCTCCTCAGACTTTCTCTTCTTTTTTTCTCGCCTAATCTTCTTCAGTTGTTTTATCGTTCTCTGCTTGATCTTGTTGATCGTTATTTATTATTGTTATGCTTCATATTATTTATTCAAGTTTCATTATTATTGTTCATTTGGACCGATATGTTTGATCGTTGTTTATATGCTATATTTTTTTAACAAAAAAACATGTTAAGGTTATTAAACAGGTTAATTAGATTTTGATAACCGGTAATTAGGTTAACAGGTTTCAAAAACAGGTTAAGGTTATTAAAACATGAGTAATCGGAATTAGGTTAAAGATACCAAATAGTGAAAAATAAACAGGTTAACCAACCGGTTGCAGCCCTAGATCTGCCCGTATGCACAGGTTTATCCACATGTTTATAGGTCCCACCTCTCTCTCTTTGCACTCTCTCTTTGCACGTACAATAGATGAGCAAATGAATTAATGATACTGTACTAATGACATAAGTACTTAATTTATCATAATTTATTGACAATCAAATTACTTAAATTATTATTTATTCACGTTTAATGCGGTAAAAATATCCAATTTTTAGTAAGTTGTTTTGCACAATTTTATAGGGTTAATGACGGCAAAAATACCCAAAGTTTGGTCAAAGAACTCCTCGTGTACCCAAAGTTTAAAAGTGGTGGCAAAAATACCCAAAGTCGCATTTAGGGAGTTGACCACTCCATTCTCGTAACGCCGTTAACTTACCGGTTAACTCTGGCCACGTTGTAATATACGCATACATTGTAATGTACGCATGCATAGTATTTTGGTCCTATTAGTGCAATTTTCAAAACTTTGGGGGTGATTTCACCAGCCCATTAACATACGTCCGCCACTGCATGCATATATATATATATATATGTAATGTTGTATATCAATATGTACATAAATATTGGTTTGAGTCATGCTCACATTTATTATATCTATGTATAGCTATAGTATAGGCAGAGATACCATCGGTTCATTGGTATCGGACACGTTACGCCTCTAGGAAATATATGCAATAATGTAAATCTGAGGAGGAGAAAAGAAGTGGGATGTATAGATACGTGAGTCACTAAAAATGCGCCTAACTTAATATCACTTAGCGAAAAATAGAGTTAAAAGGAGGGTTCGATTTACCGTCGATTATCGTCGATAATCGGTCTTACCGATGGTCATCGGTAAATAATCCACTCCAGTAGTTGCCGTTTTAGTAATTTATCGACGATAATCGCGACAACCGATAAATCCTTCTCCAATCGATTATCGAAAAACGCAGTGTAAAAAAGAGGGACTTTTCGATTATCTACCTATTATCTATCTATTATGTGTTTGAGTTTTTAGACTATGTGTTTGATAGTTTAGACATTTGTGAGAC
The DNA here is from genome assembly GCA_954871525.1 of Parietaria judaica. Classification (NCBI taxonomy): domain Eukaryota; kingdom Viridiplantae; phylum Streptophyta; class Magnoliopsida; order Rosales; family Urticaceae; genus Parietaria; species Parietaria judaica. The sequence continues at coordinate 16,078,241 of OX940864.1, forward strand.
TATGTTTTATTAGTGTTTTAGATTTGAGACTTGTGATGGAATTATATGTGTGTATGACTTTATTTACGTATTTTTGTGGTATGATATTATAAAAATATTTTGTAAGTTTTCCGTCGAAAAGTATCGATAAGTGTCGATAATCCGTCGATAATCTTCGAAAAGTATCGGTAATCGGTAAGCTACAGTATAATAAGTTTTCCGTCGATAATCCGGTAAGTTATCGATTAATCCAACGATAATGGCAAGCGATTTATCGGTTATCTCGGTAAGTTGAACCTTGGTTAAAAGAACCCATCGCATAATACTTTTTTTGTATATTTTTGCCGTGATAAAAAAGAATGAGAAAATAAATTATATTCTAAGTAATATGTGAGTTTTGCAGCAATTATTACTTTTATTAATAAACGTTGAAGTTTAAGGTTTATATTTTTCGTTTTTATTAAGTATTTCTTGTATAAATAAAAATTTAAGAGTTAGCAACAGAAAAGAAAAAAAAAAAACAAAGAACTAACAAAATCGAAAGTTCTCTGTCCTACATATATCATCGTTAACAAAGGAATCGATGAAATCGAGTTGAGAAGCTCACCAATTATAACCCGAACATTGAGCATAAAAACTAGCCAATGCATATGCCGTTCTATTATCCTCTATAAATATGGCTTATCTTAAACTGAATAGACTCTAGCAAATGAAGCTCGTAACTTCCAAGGAACTACCTGTGATTTTTTCTAGCAAAGTTGAACAACGAATCTACAATCACAGTCTAGCCATACATTCTCACAATGAAATTCCTTAGCATTTTCAATAGCAAATTTAATAATAAGCACTTCAACGTCAAAAGCAAAACCAAAGTCGATAAGCACGAAAAGCGAACGAGCCATAAAAAAAAAAACTCTCCAGGTTCTAAAATACCTAGCCCCCGCCACAACTGGAGTACCATGAGAATAGCAATCAAATTTGCATATATAAACTTTTATTAATACTATTATTTACAAAAATACATATTGATTAACCCGTAAAAATATTTGATCGTGACAATATATTAAAAGCTTATGAAAACTCTATTGCTACACTGATAGCCTATCGATATACACATAAGATTAGATCATGGGACAATTATTGATTTTCGAATTCGTAAACATTGATTAATACTTAAAACATAAACCCTTAAGCCATATACACATTGAAGATATTCCCGAAAAGCCCTTAGCCCAAACTCATTTCTAATATGATTATTTTATAATTAAAATTGTCTAATAGCTAGTGGGCCATAGGCCTAGACTTTGGGTCCATTAACAATAATGTGCCCCAAGAGTAGTTAGTATGTAGTACTAGTAACCATCAAACAGTTGCAAGCCCATACATAAAACTATTACACAATTATCATTCAGTATCTAAAACATTTTGGTATAAAGTAAACACTATGACACAATATCATTCATTTTTGAATAATCAAGAGCAAATAATTATTACATAGAAAAAACATATAGCCTTTTATTGAAACCTAATTTTCTCGACAGAACTTTCAAAGTTTTTCTCTTATTCGATCTTTAATAATGATATGTTAGAAATATATGATAATTATGGATCAAGAAGATATCATTGAATATTTCTATTAAATTCCATAACTTAATTAGAAAATACTATTTGATCTATACACATTGGGCCGCCCAACCCAATGCATCCGGCCCAACCCCAACTCAATGTGTGTAAAAAAGCTTGGTCGGGTCTTAATTGGGCCGGCCCAATTAATTATTAATAAAAAAACTTGGTTGGGTCGATTGGGCTGGCCCAACTCCAACTCAACTATTTATTGGAGTTAGACCCAACCAAATTCGATATATATTGGGTTAACTGGCTGTCTGGGTTGAGTTAGATTGGTGTTGAGTTCAATTGGGTTGGGTTGAACGGTTCAATTAAGTTGAGTTTTTTTTTTTTTTTTTTTTTGCACACCCTTAATTTCTAGTATTAAATTTGGTTTTAATATTGGTTATAAGTCGGATGTGGATCTAAAGCCCGGATTTATACCAAAACCCGGAAGATTTTTAGAAACGAGGTTTGGGTTTGATATATCAAAAACTTGAAATTAATTTGGGTCCGAATTCTCGGTTTTAGACTTGGCCCTAGATGTAACACCACTTAGATATTAGATTGAGAGAAAGGACTTGGAAAAACCAAGGAAACAAATTAAATATTGTTGAAAAATTAAATTCATTACGAGATCAACGTAGTCGTGCATGTGTTGAAATTGAACAAGGAAGAATTCATTTAAAATTAATAGAAAATATCTCAAACACCAACTCATAGATAGATCAATGATATATATATATATATATATATATATATATATATCAAGACAATATCACATCAACTGTGGAGTATTGTAATTGTGATAGTCGACATACATGCACATTTCATGAGTCATGCTCCTTAGTTATGCCTCCACTAATCTTCATTATATCTTTTGCTTAGTTTACTTTTATGTAAATTATTGATTAATAACAAATGCTCCTTAGTTATGTCTCTCACAAAGGTTGACATTTGCAACGAGCTAACGACCCATTTTTTGTCATTAAGGTGTCACATTATAATTAAAAAAAAATCTCCGGTATTCCAATTTGGACTCTCACTAGTATAAAGTGAGTATTTAATTTGTTACTAAAGAGCAGGGCCGCCTTTAGGTCTAGGTGAGCAAGGCCCGCGCTTAGGGCCCATTAAATTTCTATAAGTTTATAAGTGGTAAAGAGACCCTAAATTTAGTAAAATTAACACCAACACACTTTTGGAGGCGAGTAATGACACTTTTTAAAAAATCGCGCAAAAACTGTACGAGTTCAGTTCCCACGGAAGCCACTTTTTCGCCCCAACATCTTTTCTTTTACTATTATCTTTTAACATTTAATTTTTCGTAAAATTATCACCATATCTCAAGTAGTAAATATTTATAAATGTCTTTTTACTATATGTAAAATGTTTATGTTTTCATTTTTTTAGAATTAATTTCAACTAAAATTATTATTGCAGAGCTTCCTATGCTAATAAGTATAAATCAGTTTTATTTCTCTAGGACCAAAAAAAAAAAAAAAAAATCCGCCTAGAGCCCTTATATTCTGAAGGTGGGCTCTGCTAAAAAGTTCAAATGCGATCTTATTGAAAGAAGTTAAAAAAACTTTAGGATACAATATGTATTAATTTAAGCATATTTTAAACATTTTCATCTATTTTAATAGTTTCGGACCATTTGTGATATTAAATCACAATTCACAATAATGAATGTACATATTTTAAACATTTTCATCTATTTTAAATCTTTCTGACCATTTGCGATACTAAATCATTTTAAATGATTATTTCTATGAATAAGTTTATTATAAGTTTAAACAATAACAATTATATCTTATTAAACATCCTACTTTTCTTATATAGTAATAATTAGGGCTCACGTAAGTACGAGTAAATATTAAATTTGTGTGTTTTGACTTCGTGAATAACATGTTGCGACTTGCTTATACATATTTTTGCTTTTTACACGTGGAACTGCGTTGCACGAACTATACATGCTTTTTCTAGTATATATTGAATATGTATATACACATAATTGTAATATTCGTATAACGGATTTCATCAGTGACGTAAGCAAGATAGGGCTCCGTATTCAAGCACGTAGTTTTCCTAAATCTATATCATCAATGACGTACAAGGCCATAGAGAATCCTATAAATAAGAAATATTATGGCATAAGTATCTAATTTTATTCTAAATGTGTTTACATATATAATTTTAATCCTTTTTAGCGATAATTATCTATGTCAGTACTTGATGCTGTGTACTTGACTACTTGTATTTGAGATAGAATTTCCATTTCAAATGAGATTAGTGTAGGTTAATGTTGTGAATATGGGGCTCGAAATGTGGAGTTTCGTATTCTTTTTTAATATATATCAAGGTTGTAATTCGGGTTCCAAATAACAAGATCTAGGATTCTAGTTCAGATTCTCCTTAAAGTTTTTGTTTTGCTTTATTTTCGTTGATTTTTTAGTCATAAAGATATATAATTTGGATTGTTACTTGATCGGTATATAAATTATAAATATAAAAAAATATCAGAGGTAATATTACCGTTATTTACTCGAATTTTAATTACAAAAAACTATTTTATAGCACGTCGATTCGTTTATATATATATATATATATATATATATATATATATATAAATGTTAAGAGTCCAGAAATCGATAACCGCTCGACAAGCTAATTTTATGGATATATTGATAATTGACGAGGACACTAATCAATTTTTTTAAAATCGAGAATGAAATTTATAAATAGTTGTGATGTGAATAGTAAAATCAAATACATAATTTATAAATAAACTTAACTAGAAAAAATATGAAACTTTGGGATTTCAAAGATTTATTTAGCGTTTAGAGTTTTTATAGAATGTTTAATAAATTTAATCTAATTAAAATATTTAAAAATAAAAAGTCATAGAGTTTATTGGTTTGTATGATTTTTTTTTTAAATTATCAAAAAAATATTCTTGTAAAACAAAGATTTTTTTAAAATATTTGTAGTTAAATGAAAATTTCGTACCATTTTATGCTGACATAATGAGTTTTTTGTGTTGTTGTTGCGAGTATAACATGATTTCTAAACCCGGAAATATATACATGTACATACTACTTTTCTTACCATTTTGCTTTCATATTAAAGATATGCATGAAGTGGTATATGGATTAAGAAATAGTAGTCACAAAAGAAAAAAAGAGAAGAGTTTGTCTACTATAAAAATGGAATTAAGACCTTCAATTGCGAACATCATGGTCCCATACCATTACCAGTACACATTTTTATTTATATGGTCACTTGACACCTGTCATGGTCACCTACTCACCTTATATAAAAATATATATATAAAAAATAAGATACCAACCTAACTGATCTTATTAAATGCTACTTTTTATTTCCTAATTATGTCATTGCTAATATTATATTCCAATTGGCGTATCTTTTCTTATTCACGAAAACTTCAATTTGCTATCATTGTTCTTGGCCTTTAGAATGAGTCGTGCTATGTGACGTCAGTATAACAATTATATAATGTATATTATACTTATTATTTAATAAGTGTCGATCGAACATGTAAAATTATTATTGTCGTCCAATTAAGTCTAAGTCCATATTAGTAAAGATTTATTAAAATCGCTTAAATAAACTATTTTAGCCTAACTCTATATCATCATATACATAGGCGGAACGGGTATTTAATCTTTGGGGGGCTCGTTTGATATGTTAGTGTAAATAAAGAGGATTAATTTGTAAAGTTTTTAAAATTAACACTAAAAAAATGCAAAAATAAATAATCTTAAGGGGGTTCTAACCCCACTATGATAACACATAGTTCCGCCTATAATCATATTACAATACTCAGTCGACAAAGAATAATTTGTGATAATATTATAAAGTATATGATATACGATACTCAGTCGAGCATACTATATCATATATAGTAGTAATAAGAGTTGTGATATGCATGCAAAACGACTGATCTATTTAGACACATAAAAAGGACAAGCAATGTACTATCACGTGGTTCATAAAAAAAAATATGTTTAGAAGACTATTGTTATAGAGGTACATTCTAGTGAAATATTGTGACACATAACCCAAAAATAATTAACAAAATCCATAATAAACGTGACGTTCATGACTTTTGAATCAGTTCCTATACTAATTATGCCTAATAGCTAATGATAATATACGAGAAGAAAAAAGAATGAGATTAAGATAACATTGGATGAATTTTAAGAGTCGTGTTTGGGAGCTTTTATTTTCTTCCTAGTTTAAATTAATAATTTGGGTGTAGGAAAATCAAATTCTTTGTATTCTCCATATTTTAATATTTTTCACATCTGTTCGATTGTTTTAGTTTCCACATTTACGTTTTTGGATTTTTTTGCTATCACGTTTTTGAAAGCAAGTAACATATAATGATTATCAAATAACGCTATTTCATTTGACTTCTTATCATTTTAATAGTAACCAAATTATACTTTCAAATTTTTGGATCTAAAGAATCATTAAGAAGTGTGGCCGAGTCTTGCAAAATAGAGCAATAAAATTAGTTAACTAGTGATAATTGATCAATATTATCGTCACCAGTGTATTAGCTAAATTAATACATTCTAGAAATTTGCCTTCCAACATATTTCGCTCGTGTTTAAATAATTTAAAATATTATAAAAAAAAAACAATATATACATATATAATATACATATTAATCAAAACCTAGTTGAGAATTGAGATAATATAATTAGCAGAGTCGTGCCTGAGGGGAGGCGGAGTAGGCGCCTGCCTTTAGTAAAAAAAAAATCATAAATTTACGGGCCCCCATAAATCAAATTTAAGGGCCCCAAGATGATTTAAATTAATTTTTTTATATATTAAAATCACTTGAATTAAATTTAAAGGCACCAAAAAAATATAATCAAAACTACTTAACTTTAATATTTGGACCCCTAATTCCCATATTATTAGGGCCTCTATTTTTTTTTAATAAAAATCACTTAACTATAATATTTAAGCACCCAATTCCCAAATTAATTAGGGCCCCTTAGTCCCATTTTACTCTATATATAATTTCCTCACATCATTTATTCCCTAAAACTGCTAAGAAAAAAGCACGGTCGAGAAACTTGATTATGCATAGTTGATTATTACTTTTGCTTTTAAAACTGCTAGATGTGTCTTATTTGAATGAGAATTTATTTATATATAAATATTTGTGTACAATTTTACATCAAAATTGAATTTTGCATCAAAATTGAATTTTGCAATTACGGTAGGGGGCCCTGAAAACTTTCCTCGCCTAGGGTCCCAAAAATCTCCGGCACCGCCCTGCACGTATATTTGCAATATAAAAAAGTATAATTTGTTATCGATATGAAAATAATATAAAAGCATTATATTTATAAATTAGCGAATCAAATCAATAGACTTAGATAAGAGCTACTAGTAAACGTTTATATATTAAAGGACTAGTCATATTGCGGTTTCTTATATTAATTTAGATGACAAAAACAAAAATAAATGTAACACAAATATCCCTAAATATTTTATATCACCTTTCTCTTTCCCACGTGGGGGTCCAAACAAGAACGAGCATTCTCCACGTGTGCAAATATAAAATACGGCACAATTTGTTCGCACGTTTTAAACCACGTTTGAGACTAATTCCGCACGTGACAGAATTCAAAAACTATAGTTTTGCTTGTTCTCCTTTTATCAAACCGATTCACAATTCTCCGCAACAAATTACACTAACATATATATATATATATATTATATATATATATATATATATATATACATACATACAAACGCACAAAAAGACTATAATTGTTGGAATCATGAATCCCATTATCATTGAGGCTTCTTCTCCGTCGCCGAGATCATCGACAATAACAAACCCTAGCGAGATCGCCGGAAGCAACGGCGGGGAGTCATTCTCGGCGACGAAGAAGCGAAAGTCGGGCCGGAAGAAGTTCCGGGAGACGCGTCACCCTGTGTACCGGGGCGTCCGGCAGAGGAAAGGCAAGTGGGTGTGCGAGCTCCGGCAGCCCCATGACAAAAAGGCGCGCCTCTGGCTCGGGACCTACGCGTCGCCGGACATGGCCGCACGGGCCTACGACGCGGCTGCGCGTATGCTGAAAGGACAGTCGGCGCTTCTCAATTTCCCGGATCCAGTTCCGGGTGAGGAAGAGGCGCCAGAGCCGGGAGGGGGTGGTTCGGGAAATCACAATTACGTGGACGAGGACGAGCTGTTCAACATGCCGGGGCTGATCGATAGCTTGGCGGAGGGGCTGATCATCACTCCGCCGGCATTGCAGAGAGGGTTCAGTTGGGACAATTGCTATAATCAACATTTTGATCATGGTGATCAGGAATTCTATCTCTGGAGTGACTGATCATCGTGACAAGTCGATCGGTTGATTGAGTATTTGAACTTGTATATGGTTCGAGGGTTACTGATTTAAAAATTTGAAAAACGTTCACGGTAGCGAAATTTCAATGTCAGTTTCGTTACGGCTTTATCCTTTTTTGTTTCGAGTGATGATGATTTGTTGAGCATGGTTTCGTGATGTCCGAGCTTGAAAAATATATGCTCGGGATGTTTGGGCAGCGTTCTTTACGTTTTTCAAAAAAATATTTTATTTTTAGAAAATAAAAACAATTATAAAACGTGTTCATTTAGTCATTTTAATTATAAAAAGAAGGTGCTTTCAACTCACAACTCTCAAAAATACATACAAAGGGAATACTCGTGTAAGTATCTAATGTTTGATTTTCGATGATGGGCCCGTTTGGCACAGCTTAATTTTTACAAAAATTGTTTTCAGTTTTAGTTTAAAAAACAAACTGTTTTTGAAAAAAACCGGCAGGTGTTTGGTAAATTGTTTATAAAACCATTGTTGCTGGTAACATAAACTGATTTAGCGTTTGGTAAAAAAATTTATTTAGGCTAAAAAGACTAAAATAGACTAAAACCGTATTTTTGTTTTTAGAAAAAACCAAAAGCTACGAATTCTAGCTTTTACAATTCATGTACAAAAATTCAAAATCGATTTTGTGTTTTTTGGAAAAACAATTTTGCCAAACACCTGAAAAGCGGTTAAGTTTATTTTATAAACAAAAACAGGGCTAAATAAGCTGTGCCAAACGCACCCGATATAGACTTAATTTTTTTGTTTTATGATCAAAAAAATTTTATATCCACAATTCTATTTCTCTAAAAAAAGATCATCTATTTGGTATCGAAGTCCTATTAGTTTCGGATAGAGATTTTTTTTTTCTTCAAAAAAACTGTTAAAAGTGACACACATCTCAAATATAACGGTACATACATAATTCTGTAAAATAGATTCAAAAAGTGGACAGAATTTAAAAAAAAAAAATAGTGAACATTGATAACTTTGATTGTGAATTTTCTTTTTAAAAAATTTATGTCAGTATAAAAATCAAAATATTGAGCATTAATGCTGTTATTATCCTATCTCAAAAAATGTACTTGTATATTGAGTTTTTATGTAGTTTTATTCATGCGTATATTTGAAATTTTTATGTTGAATTATCTTTACCAGTCTGTTTGATCAGTAGGGTTCCATAGTCGTTTATGATATGTTGTGGTCTAATGTTAATTACGTGCTTAAACGTAAAGAAACGAGGCCTAAATATGAAGTGGGAATTCGGAACGAGATTTTTATTTTAATATATTCTAATACCGGTCGTAGTTCTTTTACTCGACAATACCGGCACTGCTTTTATAGAAACTAGTTTTTTCATATTTATGCCAATTCTCATTTTATTAGATCAATGAGAACTATAATTTAAATAGTTTAATTGAAAATAATAAAAATTATTTTACTATTTTACGTGCTAAATTAATTTTAGATGAATACCCACGATTTTGTTTAGATTCGCTTTTTTCTTTTAATTTTGAATTAAGTATATAGTTCGTGCTTTTTTTGATTAATTGATTATGTAGTTCGAGCTTTTTAAGAAACACATAAGAATGAAGGACTTCATGATATACGTAAGCCACTGTGGGACATGGGACCCACTCAAATACCTCGTGCAAAGCCACGTAGTTTTGCAAAATAATAATTTGAATGAGTTGTCACCAAGCAAGCACACGTGATGACATGGGACATTCAGTAGCAAAACAGAAGACCAAGTCAATGGCCACGTCATCAGTCATCAACAAATTTTCAAAGATCAAGTAACAACCCAAAACACCAGTCAACAAATCATGTGCACAATATCTGAGATTCACCTACACGGAATATAAAATTATCTATATATGTTAATCGAAAAATAGTGACAGAAGAGATAGAAATCTTGGTCGCTGTTTTATTTCTCATTCAACCATATACATGATTATAATCCTTAATTCAAGGCAAATATCAATACAAAGTTAATGCTTGATTTATACAAAATATATAAATAATAATAATAGAAGATTCTTGACAGCATATAAATATAGTCTAATAAATAGTTCAACACAAAAATCGATCCAAAGAAATCTTCCGCCGGATTCAGTGAGACGTGTATTGGTCAAACGGAGCTTGATGCCTGATTCTTTGTATTTATTAAGGCGAAAAAATATTTCTACGTTGTTTGCCTCTGTTCCCGTTCTTGATGGCATCCGCCGAGTCCAAAGAAAAGGGGACCGACAACCCTTCCGTGGAAGGCTCAAGAGTCCGCAATCACACACTTCGTCCCTAAAGAATGGACGTAACTACCACGATGGGCTCAAATAAGTAACATCGATCCCGGACTTAGTTTCTACGGAGAGAAAAAGAAACATAAACTTATACGAGGGCGGAGGTGGGACCTCCATCGCTCCGAAACTCAACATTAGTCGAGTAAAGTTGGGAACTATGAGAGAAAATAAAGAACGAAAGTTTTTTTTTTTTTTTTTTGGTTTTTAGAGAGCTTATCGTTACGAAGGGGGCTGGGAGTCCCGTATTCATAGAGGGTGAAAGAGAATTCTTGCTCCGCCTTAAGGCACGTTTTATGCATTTAGGGCGCACCGCGCGCCCTTTAAGGCATGTTTTTGGGCCGGGAGAAGGTTGATTTTCCTGGGCCGTGTTTTGCTAACTTTTCCGCTCCGAGTCCTGTTGTCTTTCCCGGGCACGGGCAGGGTATCGTTGACTTTTTTGGGTTGCAACTGTTGACTTTTTTGAAGTGAGCCCGAGTTGCCTTAGTAGGCCGTTTCGAGTGTTTTTTTATTTTTTATTTGAACCGTTACTTTTTTAAGCTTTGAAAGATACCTATAATATATGTGTCACATGGTTAATTTTTCGGTTAAATATTTTAACCGAAAAATTAACCCTGTGACAAGTGGTATCAGAGCCAAGTTTTTGTCTTCAAGAATGGTGAAGGCAACGCGATCGACGACATTGGAGTCGCTGGTTGATGAACCGGCCAATGACGAGAAGTCCTTAGACGAACAGGTGCTCGCGCATTCAGCGGAGATCAAGGAACTCAAGAAGATGATCTTAGAAGCTCAGAAGGAGATGGTCGCCCAGACTGATGTTATACTCGATCGACTTACGGAGGTTACTGCACAGTTATCGGAAAGAGTTACAGATTTGGAGGCCGATGTTAGACTTATTAAGCGAGCGACGGACAGCTTGCCAAGCGGAGTTAACAAAGGTGCTGGTCCGAGGTTCAAGGTTCCCGAGCCGAAACCCTTCAGCGGGGTGCGAGACGCAAAGGAACTAGAGAATTTTCTATGGGACATGGAGCAATACTTCAAAGCGGCTCACGTGGATTCCGACGACAAGGTAACAATCACGAGTATGTACATGCAGGGAGATGCTAAGCTGTGGTGGAGAACCCGGCTAACCGAAGGAGTCGGCCCAGAGGGGGAAAACATCAAGACTTGGGACGATCTGAAGACGGAGCTAAAGACTCAGTTCTTGCCCGTGAACGCGGCATGGATTGCGAGAGACGCATTAAAGAGGTTAAGGCAAACCGGATCGATTCGCGATTATGTGAAGGAGTTTAGCTCGTTAATGCTAGATATCCGTAACATGTCCGAGGAGGACAAGCTGTTTAATTTCCTTTCAAGATTACAGCCTTCGGCTCAGACGGAATTGAGGCGAAGAAACGTTCGTGACCTACAAACTGCAATGGCGGCAGCAGACGGGTTAGTCGACTACGAGTTCAACCATACCCCGGCGCGGACAGATCGGAGGGAGAACTCAGACGGGAGCAATAAAAGCCAAGATGAACTTCCAAGACGGGACAGAAGGCAAGAGCAGGGATCGGCCAAGGGAAGGTCGGACCGAAGCGGCTCTAAAGGGGGTTTACGGTGCTTCCTTTGTGACGGTCCCCACATTGCGAGAGAATGCCCGACGACGATGAAGTTAACGGCCATGGCTGCCCGAGACGAAACACCCGAACAACCAGAGGAGGTTCCTGCCAGAATGGGATGCCTGCAGTCGCTCAATGCCATATGAGTGGTGAGCCCCGAGAGAAAGCGAGCCACACCCACGGAAGTGACAACCGGCAGCGAGCAAGAGTCCGAAGACGCGAACGTTATTCCACACTGCGGTAGTGTGAAGTGTCCGCTACCCACCCTTGGGACACCCGACGGGAATGAGAGACAGGAGCCTACAGTGCCCTTGGCGGTTAGAGATGATGCCAGTCAAGAAACGGGTAAGGTGACATTAGCTTCTGTTGAGACAGGGTACCCGGCTAATGCACTAGGAGAGGAACCCGTGGAAAGGAGCAAGGCCCCTTCCCCGAGGAAGCACAAGCACGAGTTCGGAATGAGACCGACAACTCGAGTCCCACATAGGAAGACGCCAATAGAGATGGTGCAGAGAAGGGTGAAGCGTAAGGGGGACAAGAAAAGACGGTGTAGACAGTTCGAGAGAGGCGACAAGGTGTTGCTAAAACTGACGCCGCAAATGAGAACTAAGTTACCGGACGAACTTCAAACGACCGAGTTACTTAGGTATCAAGGTCCCTTCGATGTGTCGAAGAAGGTCGGGGATGAGATGTACCGCCTTGAATTGCCGGAAAAGATGAAGAACCTCCATTCAACCGTCCATGGAAGCTTCTTGAGGCCGTATCACGAGGATTCGGAGCGGAAGAGGTTTCAAGAGAAGAGAGCAGAGTACGGAGCTAGATCGGGAAAGAGAGTCCATCAGATTCTAGACCGTCGGACGAGCTTGAAGAATGGCAGAGACGAGCTCTTGGTTCATTGGGAAGGGAGTAAAACGTGCGACGCTACGTGGGAGCGTGACGGTGCCCTTTGGCGATTCAAGAGCAAAGAGATGAAGACATGCTCAGAAGAAAACTCGACGAGGACGTCGGTTCAATCTGGCGGGGGAGAGTTTGTCACACCCTAAAATCCTTAGAGAGGATCTGTGCCCGGGGAAGCACGGGAAGGAGGCCCAACAAGCCTCCCGAGTCGCCTGACGAGTGGCAAGGCGAGAAGAAGTCTTGGTGTGCCAAGCAGAAGTCTCGGTGGGCCGAGCACGTGCGGCATGGGGCAGCGGCCCAACGCACGGGAGAACACGAGAAAGCATGCAGCAAGCACAGGCAGCGTGTCCACGAGGGGCACGGGCAGCGAGGAAACGCGAGGGGCAGTTTGGGCAGCGAACATGCGCAGTCGGGCAGGGGAAGTGGCGCGCGACTTCGGGCAGCGTCACCCACGCGGTAACGCAGCGAGCGTCACCCACGCGGGAGACAGCGAGCGTCACCCACGCGCATTCGGTGAGCGTCACCCACGCGGAAGCCACAAGCTTCTTGCTGCCCAAGGAAGATGCGCACACGGAGAGGAGTGCAGCCCAATGATTCGCGAAGATTGTGGGCAATCTTCAAGGATAACGCGTCTAAAGATAGCTTTAAAGATAGGATTAGGCCTAGGACTTAGAATTCGATTAGGATTAGAATTTCTCTTTGTTTTCTATAAATAGGGTCGAATATGGCTATGTAAAACGTGTGAAACCATATGCGAGTTTAGGCTAGAGAGAGAGTTGTGCTTTGCGAGAGCTTTTGTGAGTGAGACGAAGGGAACGGCGTTAGCGCACCTGAGTCTACCCTTTTAATAAAAGAAAGGTTGGGGTGTGCCCCGTAAGCTTGTGTCGTGGTGTGATACTTTACTTGCTTAGTTGAAATTCGTTGAGAGCTTAGTCTAGGTTTGCATACGAGAGTTGGTTTACACGGGGAAGGCTGGTCGGATCCGAGGGAGGATTTGACGCCGCATAGGGAATTCGTTTAAAATATTTAACCGAAAAATTAACCCTGTGACAATATGTTCATATATGGCCTAGTCCAATTAAGACCCCGTGGGTGCGGCCAACCCCTATATATGTTTTATTTTATTTGATTATATATAAATAGGTGGGCTTGGTTTAGCATCAACTGGCCCAGTTCATCAGACATTCCATTCCAGCTCCAAACCAAGCCCGCCCATCAGAGTCCAAAAGCCGAAATATTTTTTTTATTTTTTTTAAAGACCCTCACACCTTCACATTGTTAGAGTTTACTCTGCTTATAATAATAATAATATAATGAACATAATATAATAATTTGAGGAAACAATATAATATGTTCTATAAATTAAATATAAATTATTAATTTGAGGAAACAATATAAATAATAATTAGATTTTTCACGCACTGATAAAAATACTATAAATGACATTTCAATATACTCATTTAAACAATGTAGGAGAACAAACTGAATGCAAATAACGAAAAGACATTATACCGTTATGTCTGTTTTCCTCTTCTTCCAAAATGAATCGTTATATGATATATATTTGTGTATGTTGTTTCAAAAAAAAAAAAAAAAAAGATTTCATAATTATGTCATGGACACAAGCTTTGTCGTTGTTAGTATCACGTTGATACTACAGGACGGGCATGATACGAGCGAACATCTTTGGAACACTGTCTCGGGAATTTTGAGAATTTTCTTTGCAAAATAGTTATTGAATAGATTAAGAGATGCAATTTCCGAGTCACAGTTGATAACTAATGTTATCAAACTATCAAGGAGTGAATCTTTGATGAAATCCTTGGTTAATTTTGTGTTATGTGGTGAAAAATGGTTGTTTGGGGTTAATTTAACTTGCTACTTTTGAACAAGAAGATTTTTTTTCTTTCATATTTCAAGCATAACACCTATCATTTATACTTTGTAGTGTAAATTAATTGATCTATGGACCAGTTTGACTAAAAGTCTTACCGCTGCATTGTATAATCACATCATTATATATATATATATATATATATATATATATATATATATATATATATATATATATATATAGTAGAAAAGTAAATAATTGGTTAGGCCACAAAATTTAATTAACTAATATCTAACCGTGCATTGTGCAGTCAGATCGTGTCTCATTTTGATTCTTAAAATGATAAAGAGTCTAGGCCATTGAATTGACGAAGATCTAATCGTTACATTTTAAAATCATATCATGTATCATCCCAATTTTTTTTTATAAGCGGTGCGGGGGTGCTCGTCGCGGATGGCATGGGTATTACTGGCAAGGCGACGAAGGACGGTGAGAGTCAACTGAGACTAGGCCGGGCCGAGGTAAAACTCGGTGTCTTGGCGAGCGTCGGAACGACAAGTGTCTGGAACTATGTCCCTGTCGAGTGCGTACTCAAGAATGGTCGCCTGATAAGGACCCTTGATGAACAAGTCTCTTGCTTCCCGTATGTGAGGGGAAGGCGATTTCTTAAATTGGCGAGAAGGGGTGGGAGGTGCCCGCGAGAGAGAGAGAGAGAGAGAGAGAGAGAGCTGGGGTCGGAATTTTATGTTCAATGGTGAAATGAGGGGTCTCTTTTATAGGGGAAAGGTGTAATCACTTTTCAAACTTTTGGGGGGATTAAAGGAAAAATTCCCAAATTTTCCATTTACCCTTCCCTTGGGTGCTCGTCGGGCTGCCTTGCCACATAGGATGGTCGTCGGGTGAGCTTAGCTTGTATGTCGCCTCGAATTCCTTCGGGGGTTCCGCGAGCATGTCTGTCGGGTCTTAAGGCTTCCTTGAAGAGTCCTTGATGTCCCGGTGAGCTTGAATTGTCTTGTTACTTGTATTTATTGTGAATTTATGCGTTGTCAAGTCTTGTAGGTGAGGGGCTGCATGTCATCGGTGTGGGCTCGCCATGTTGAAGACCTTGATGTTAACTTGGTCCAAGTGGGGGTCGCCATCGCCAGAGGACCTTGCGTGGGCGAGGGGGGGGGGGGGGGGGGGGTCTCCATTGACTAAGTCAACGGGAGGTCGCCCTCGCTAGAGGGGCTCGTTTGAGAAGGTCGCCTGGAGGGCTCGCCTCGTCGAGAGGGTCGCCTGGAGGACTTGCCTCGTCGAGAGGGTCGCCTGGAGGACTTGCCTCGTCGAGAGGGTCGTTGATGACTTCGGGGGTTGACATCTGGGGTCGCCTAGAACCTTCTTAAGGTCGTCGTCGCTTCGTCAAGGGCCATGTAAAGTTGCCCGCTAGCACGCTGGGTAGTCGGCTTTCTTTTTTATCAGGTCGCCTCGGGGGTCCTTTAAGGTTGTCTTCGGCTTTCGGAGTCCGTTTTTTGGGGCATTGTCTTCGGGGCCTCGTCCAATAAACTCGGACTTAGGCCGATGGACTTTGACTTTGGTTAACGAGCTTTGACTTTTGTCTTTTAGGCCCATATTTATAATAAGTCAAAAAATACGCGTAACACTTTGCATTGTGTAGTCATCATATGCCATTGTGATTTTACATATGATCAAAATAATAATTCCATAGAGGCCACTGAATTGCTTTTTACAACACGACATTATCGCACACTAATAATTATGTCATGATTTGAATATATTAATATCATAATCTCAAAGGACAACATCCTGGTACCAGCTTATATCTATGATCTAAGTACACAGCTCAAAACGTTGAGTTTTATATATGTAATATATAATTGTTAGACTTAGTTTAGAGGTATACTAATATATATAAATACCAGCTATCAATTGATTATTTGGCTTATCGATTCTTGCCAAGGAGGCGATGGATGTTTGGTGGTCCTCGTGGACCACTGGAATTCTATCAAACAATTATTGTCCAACTCCAAAGAAACAACTAGGCTAGCTATTTATTATTATTTTATTAATATGTTATTTAATTTGCAAAGCAGAATATTATAATTAGCTTAGCTGTAATTTATTCTGCGAAAATGATTTGTTAAAAAATACCAAACAAAACTAACGACTCTTAGCTGTAATTTATTCGCGAAAATGATATGTTTACTTTGTTTTTTCAGATACAATTTTATTAGTTTTTTTTTTCTCATATAATAAAGCAATTAACTAATAAAAGGTAGGGTTAATTGTGGCATAAAGAACTAACTTTTGGTCAAATTCTCTCCAGTGGACTCAACTTCTATAAATGATGGCAATAGTACCCAAACTCAATGTTTAGAAGTTGACCGAGGAAATTTGTCCATGCGGCTATTAGAACAAAATAAAAATCACGGTTCACGGTTCACTTGAACTTTGTTTTCGATCCGGTTCACGCGTCAAATAAAATTGTTTAATATTTTTAATAATAATAACCAATAAACACATACATATTGTTTAAAAAGTCAAGACATAATTAAATACACACCACTTATTCAAAAAAGTAGTCATATATATATATATTTAACGAAAAATTGTTTTTATTTGTTTGCATGATATTCTTTTGTGTTTACATTTTATAACAATAATTGTTTAATACGTTTTTTTATATATTTTTTTTTAAAAAAATTGCCATCAAATAATCATATGATTATTGGTTATTATTATTAAACATATTAATTAATTTCGTTCCACCCGTGAACTAGATCGGAGGCGGAGCTTGAGTGAACAATGAACGGTGATTTTTTTCTTTATTTATATCGTTTGACCCACTTTTCTAAAACAAATAATTATATTTAATAATAATAACCAATAATGAATATTTAAATTTAAATATTCATTATTGGTTATTATTGAAAAATAATTTGATTTTTTAAAAAAATTAAAAAGCTTTTAAAAAAATATTTTTTAATTATTTAAAAAATAATAATTACGTGGCATGCCACGTGGCAGTCAAGTGCCATGTAGCATACCACGTGGCAAAGACTAACAACCACATGGACAGATTTCCTCGGTCAACTCCCAAACACTTAGTTTGGGTATTATTGTCGCCATTTATGGAAGTTTGGTACACGGGAGAGAATTTGACCAAAAGATAGGTCTTTTTGCCGCAATTAACCCTAAAAAGTATCCACTAATTTTCTGACATTTTGACTTTATGGAAGACCATTAGGTTTACCATATCATGACTTCACCAACTTACACAAAAATTCCACAATTAAGAAGTTTGCAAGTGTATTTTAAACTCTAAAGGTTGCTCAAATCCCCCACAAACATAAGTTTTGTTGTAGATTTTCTACTATCCGTTGAGATCTGCTAACATCGAACAAGTTGATAGAGCCAGAGTCGGCTTTTGCTATAGGCGAGAGAGGTGCGTGCCTAGGCTTTCAAGAAAAAAAAAAATTGGTCACTAATACTAAGTAACATGATGTATTTACACGTCTAACGCGCAGGAAACTCGTACCAAATTTTATTTTTACTTTTAGATCTAAAACTACTAGAAGATTTATAGTGGAATGATGCAAAAACTTGATTACTTTCGATCATATTTACTATTAATTAAATACATTTTTTTCATCAAGCATAGTGGCGTAGCTAGAATTTCATTATAGCCGAAGCACAAGCTTTACAACGCTAAGCTCGGAACATGAAATCGAACACTAGTACTGCTTCACATTAATAATGCCGAGAATGTCGAGAACACCGCTACCGAAAGACGCCGAGAATACCGAGAACACCAAGACCGAAGGACGCCGGGAATGCCGAGAACACCGAAACCGAAAGACGCCGAGAATGCCAAAACTGAAGGACGCCGAGAATGCCGAGAACACCGAGAGCAAAGAATGCCGTGAACACTGAGAACACCGAAACCGAAACCAAAAGAATGCCGAGAATGCCTTAAGCACATAGAAGAGGGAGAGGAAGACGGAGAATAAAGAATGCTTCGTTTTCTTTTTTCTTTTCAATACTTAGATTTTAGCAGACGCACGTGCGTATGCTGGTAGGAGAGTGTCTACGCCCCTGATCAAGAGGCCTTGAAAATTTGCTATTTTTAGGATCCGACAAACTTAAAGCCGGCTCTGTATACAACCATGTGTCTTCTACGTGAATTTTTTTCCAATATTGACGAATTATAGGGTGTCTGCACCAAAATTCGAATTTGAGACGGAAATGCACCAAATTTTGAGTTTACGGGGGTATATGTTCACCCAACTAGTTTAGGGGTATTTGCGCAAAATACTCAAAATTCTTTGAAGAAGCAATTTGTCTGAAAAAAATGAAAATTCGAAGCAGACCTTAAGGATGATTCATTTCATACAAGTCAATGACTTGTTAAATAAAATTCATTAATATAACCAGTTAAAACATTCCTATTCCTCCTAACATTATTCTCTCACCCAATTACTAGAATATCATGAACGATCAAGCCGATCTCTGCCACGTGGCAGTCACGGTCACCGCCGACCGTGCCGCGCTGATGCAACGGAAGATCACCGAGCCGCCAAGACTGCTGAGCTCGGCAGCTGGGAACCGCGACTGTAGCATATTCCGGATCCCGCCTACCTTACTCGAAGCCAATGGAAAAGTCTACGACCCGCACATCGTCTCGATCGGCCCGTTCCGGCGAGGCGACCCGCGCCTCCGGATGATTGAGGAGCACAAGTGGCACTACCTCGGCGCGATGCTAACCCGTCTCGCTGAGCCGGAAAAGCTTGCTGAACTCCTCACCGCTGTGTCGATTCTAGAGCGACGAGCACGGGCCTGCTATGCCGAGGAAATCGGCCTCTCCAGCGAAGAATTCAATGAGATGTTGGTGCTCGACGGGTGCTTCCTCCTCGAGCTCTTCCGGAAGGCGGGTAATCTCGTCCAGTGGGAACAGGATGACCCGATCTTCAACATGGCGTGGATCGTGCCGTTTATGTACCGAGATCTTCTGCGGCTGGAGAATCAGATTCCGTACTTCATTTTGCAGACGATCTTTGACCTGACGACGCCGGCCAAAGATTTGTTGGCGGACAATTATCCGACGCTGTCACTGCTGAGCTTGCGGTTCTTCAACCACGTGACGCAGAGACCGGACGAGCTCATAGAACGGTGCCGGAACCTGAAGGCACAGCATCTGCTTGATCTGGTGAGGATGAGTATGATTCCGGGGCAGCAAGAGGAACTCCGGCAACAAGGACGGAACATTCCGACGCACATAATTCACTGTGTGTCGAAGCTCCGGCGAGCTGGGATCAAGCTCAAACAGGCAAAGTCTCGTGTGAATTTGATTTGATTTTTTTTTTTTTATATATTTAAATTGAAATATATGTTAAATAATAATCTAATAATATACCTAAATTTTCAAGATCTTTTAACCCGAATTTTGTACACTTCCACGCATTATCGGTTTTATGAAAAAATAAAATAAAAAATAAATTCAGTGACCAATATTAGAAAGGTAAAAATTGGTTGCAAATCTGTAATTACCGGTTTTGAGTTGTTTTTATTGGTTTACAATTGGTAGCCGGTAAAAATTGGGGACGATAACCAATACATATAATATCCAGCTTTTACCGGTTCTTTTTACAAAATTAAGTAAGAAAAATTGGACAGCGTCATAGGCGGATATAAGCTTGAGCTAAAATGTGCAGCCCCGCCCAATTTTTATTTTTTTTGCATTATTAGCTAATTTTTTATTTTCAATTTTAACTAATTATTTTTTTTTGTTTTTTTGAATTATTATTTCTCCGCTCCTAAAATATTTTCCACCCCTTTCTATATTCGTATTCTAGATCCGTCACCAAGATCTATAATTTTCAATTTATGGAAATCGATCCCCGTTCTTGAAACCGGGATTGATAAATACCTGTTTCCCATTCTTATATAATTAATTAATATATATTTTTTTAGAAAAATGGCTCGTAATAGAAAAGTTTATAAAAGTTTCACGTAGTTTCTAAATGGAGGGAATATTTCTTATTTTGAATTATTTTTCAAAATTCAGGCTTCTTTTCCAACATTCCACCAAAATAATTGAGCTTATACACATAATCTTCCCTGATACAGGCTTCGGGCGAAAGCTTCCTGATGGTGCGGTTCCACCACGGTGTCCTGGAGATGCCGGCGATCACCATCGACGACTTCATGGTGTCGTTCCTGCAGAACTGCGTGGCGTACGAGCAGTGCCGCGCGCACTGCTCGAAGCACTTCACGACCTACACGACACTCCTCGACTGCCTCGTCAACACCTTTCACGATGTCGAGTACCTTTGCGACCGCAACATCATCGAGAACTGCTTTGGCAACGACGGCGAGGTGGCACGCTTCATCAATGCCGTCGGTAAGGACGTGGCCTTGGACGTGGACATATGCTACTTGGCCGACCTTTTCAACGACGTGCACGGTTATTACCGGAACTCGTGGAACGTTTGGTGGGCGGGCTTCAAATACACGTACTTCGACACGCCGTGGTCGTTTATCTCGGCCTTAGCGGCGTTAGTGCTCTTGGTTCTCACGGTGGCGCAAACTTTCTACACGGCCTACGGGTTTTATAGGGGTAATAATTAGGGTTGGTCTTTGGGGTTCTTTTGATTCGTTGTTTAATTTACTCTATTTTAAACAGCAAATCGGTATAGTATAAAGCAAAAAATTGAAAATTGTCAATACACAGAGAATCCGCAAAAGGTCCAATCTTATATATCTGGGTGCTTATACCGCAAAGGTTCTAATGACAAATATATTCAAGTTATTTTCAAATAAAGCAGTGATGATTTTTTTTTTTTTAACAAATATACTCGAGTTCTACTTTAGTGCATCTTACATGTCCCAAAGCCGTTGTAGCTTAATATATAAGGTAAAATGCGGCCAAAGTACCAAATATTTGAGTTTTTTGTGATTATGTACCCAAACATTTTTTTTTAGTAGCTAATGTATCCAAACTTCATTCTGTTAGCGGCTAATGCTCTCTCCGTTAATTTTCGATTTTCACCGTTAAATTTTGCCACATAGGTTGTCACGTCACTCAGCCACGTGGAACTTGAACATGCCACGTGGCTTTTTTATTTTCTCACGTGAGGCCCTCTGTCTCTCCACACTCATTATCGCTCTGCCACGTGGTTCGGCTTCCTCCACTCTCGACTTGCCACGTGTCAACAATATTGCAAAAATTTAAATACTGTTCGACTCGAACACACTACCAGGAGGCAGACCGAAATTCATATACTCAACCACTACGCCATGATCATATCTAGGTTTAGTTAAGTACATGTAAATATTTACAGATATGTATATAAATTGTAAGATGTAATACATGTTTTTTTTAGGACATGTTTAAAACATGTTTAATGTAAAATTTGATTAGATTTCTAAAATGTAACATGTAAAAATGTAATAAAATTACATTACATATAAATCATTCCTATTTTTATATTTTATTTTTCATTCCTATTAAAGGGAATGAAATAAAATAAGACTATATTAGGTATTCTTAAAATAAAATTATATTTTTTAAAATAATATCAAAGTAAATATCTATGTAATATAATGGATAATTTATACGAATGATTTATTTCATTCACTTTGTAAAATATAATAAAATTGCATTACATTACATAAAAAATCCATAAAAAATCTTATAAATCTAATTAAATGTAATAGAAAAGACATGTATATATACTGTATGTCTGTATCGTGTAAACATGTTACATGTAACATTTAATTAGATTTATACGTTTTTTTTTTAAATTTACATGTACATATAAAGTGAATAAAATAATTAAAAAATAATAATTTTACTACATTTATTTAAATTTATAGGTTTTTATATGGATAATTTATGTATTTATTAAAGTGAATGAAAGAAATTATCCATGTAAATTTTTCATATTACATTATATAGATATTCACATGGAATCTTATTTTAAAAAATACAATTTTATTTTTAGAATATCTAATATGATATTATGATTATTATAATATATAATTTTATATAATTCACTTTAATATGGATAATTTATATGTAATGTAATTTTATTACATTTTTACATGCCACATTTTGTAATTAAATGTTACATTTAATGTTTCATATCCATTAAAAAAAAAACATGTTTTACATCTTACAGTTTATATACATGTTTTAGCTAAATATATATGAGCTTATTAGCATAATACTCAATTAGGGTCAAACTTTTTTCAAAAATACTCAAAGGTTTGCTAAAATTAAAGAAATACTCATTTGGACTTTTATGGACAAATTTACCCTCCTTCTTCTCTGAAACTCTCTTCGATCTGCCATTAATCCTCACTTACGATCACTGAATTTCTCTTCGATCTTGACCTGTGATTTTCTTCTCTGATTTTTTCTGTCTCTGTCGCTGTACTCGATCTCCGAGGACGCCGTCACTGCCAGCGTGATCGAGAGAATCGATCGCGACGTTCGTGACTTGGCTGGAGATTCGCGTCGGAATTCTGATGCCGGAGATTAGGATTTCGGCGAGAGGAGCGAGTTGAGGAACCTTTGATTTTGTTCGGAGCTGAGATGGGTCGCGCCGGACAGAGGCTCGATGTAGAAAAAGCAGCGGAGAGCGGCTGGGTTTGTCGTAGGTGGGTCGTGTTCGCCGGCGGGGTCGCTCACAAAGCAGAGAAAGTTGTCGGAGATGGACGTAGACGGAGGAGCGGCGGTGGCGGACGATTGTGAAGATAGAGTTTTGAACTTCGCCCTTTCTTCTACTATTTTCAGAAATCAACGTCTTATCATCAAGCTTTCGCTTTTAGTGCACGTTGAACCCTTTTTTCGTAGCTCGGAGAAGATGTGCATGTTTGGAGAAGATTCTGTGTGATCGTACTATTTGCTTTGTGGGAGTGAAGTTAAATATAGACATAAGGAGTATCTACACTACGTGGATCAACATCAAATATGATAAGAGTTTCAGTTTCCATTCATTGAAATGAATACTTGGGAAATTGCTTATTTGGTGGCGGGGTTTCGCCATAAACCAGCTCTTTTGACGTGTGGATTGTTGCAAGAACTGGCCATAGAAGTTGGCTTAGATATCAAATGTAATATCACTCACAAGAGCTTTGACTGGAATTCAAAAGTGTTATCGAAAGAGGATATCAAATTTGTAATCTACGATGTTTACTATTCCACTCGCATTGCGAAGAGTCTTATGTCCGGTTATAGGCCTTAGAATTGATGTCGTTTGTTTATTTTAACTAAGTGCGTCTAATTTATAAATTGGTGTCGTTTGAACATTATGTTATCAGTTTCTACTACAAGCTTTGGTCGAACTGGAAATGAAAAAGTTGGGCCGATTTAATAGAGCTTGTCGTGAACATTTTATACGAAAAATCCAAAAATATCCTTGACAAATATGTATGTATTTACTAAGAGTTCATTTTTTTACACAATTATAAAAACTGTAGTTAGTAGTTACACTTGTGTAACCGGAGTTACATAAGTGTAACTATAGTTTTTACAATTGTGTAACCGGAGTTACATTTTTTAAAGTTGATATTTATATAATAATTTTGAAAATTACAATTGTTCCAAGGTAATTCGGTAGTTACAAATCATATGTGTTTACAAGTGATTAAAATTACTTACTATAATTTTTAATATGATTAAATCTCACAAGTGTAAACATAGTTACATAATTGTAATATGAGTTACATAAAGATAACTGCAGTTACACTTATGTAACTACAATTACCTTTATGTAACTCCAGTTACAGAAAAGTAACTGTAGTTACATAATGGTAACTGAAGTTACAAAAAGGTAATTCTAGATATATAATGGTATCTGCAGCTATTTATTTGGTAATCGGAGGAGCAGCTCGTTGCTTGAAGTCAAAGAAATGTCCAAATGGACCAGTCCGAAACTCTTCCACCAGGCTGGACGGAGAACAAGCAAACTCTTCACATATTCGATTGTCTCAAAACATCAAAATGTAATATGCTTCAGTCCATGTCTTCGTATTTCATGTGGTACAAGGAACTGCAATAACGTAGATGTAAGTACAATTATATTGTAATTCCAAAACCAAAAAACAAATATCTATACGTAACTACATATCATTTTTATGATATGTAGTTTCAATTTCAATATTTACAGAAACAAATATGAAACTCCGCAAGGAATTTGACGGGTCAAACCCAAATCTGTCTTCAGAAGTGTTAGATGCATACTTACCGGATATAACAATAGTTGATTAAGAAAGACTGAAAGTTTATGATTCACAAGGCAGAGACAACAAAGAAGAAAACCGAAAAAATCGAAACATGTCATTGGAATCCACTATACCAAAAATTTCACGGACGTTAACCTATCTGCAACAGATGAAAAAAAAATGCATCAGTTATCACGAAGATATGCATAACTAATATCAATCCATGCATTTCTACACACAAATCGTGAATTCGCGACACCAAACCAAGCAATCCTCATATAAAGCTTTATTCTTTCACAATTAAATACCGGATACGCCGATTTGAGATCTATTAAATACTACTATAAACTAACTAAACTTCTCCTTCTTCGAAGTGTAATCCCTAAAAAAACTTAAGAAGTCTCTTTGAGTAGAAATCAAGAAAAACGAAGTAATAAGAAACATTTATCAATACAATTATGTAATTGGAAGTCCAATTACATAAGTCCAATTACACTTATGTAATTGGAGTTACAATTACGTAACTACAATTACCTTTATATAATTCTAGTTACATAACCGTAAATTCACTTACGTAATTACACTTATAATTATATGTGAGTTACACAACGTAATTGGAGTTACCTCTATTTTTTTTTTTATGAATGTTTTGATTTCAACTTCGGGCTAGAGGACAAAGCCTTTGTGGAATTGCCACGTCTTTTCGATTTCATACCTAAAAGAAATTAAAGGAAACATAATAAGCAAGATTCGATTTCGGAAAGGCCCCGAAAAATCTAGGACATTGCCCGAACGGAACCTTTCATCTATAATTTTATTGTTCGTATAAGAAACAGAACATTACCCAAAAAATCGAGTTTGAACTCAACACAAATTACTTAAAAATCATCATACACAGAAGAGATGAGCTTATTCGTGAAATAAAGATTCTATCAAAATCAAAGCCATGAATGTATAACTGATTCAATAATCGAAAGCATGAAATAAGAGAGAAAAAGACGATGTAATTCCCAAAAGAAACCCTAAATTTGGCTAGAACAAGTAATTTTATCTCTCCTGACAAACCTAATTTTTTTCCCTTGCCAAGAGAAACGTTGTGTATGTGGTTGTGTAATTCTGATATTTTTGGATCATAGACTGTCCAACAAAGCAAAAAAAAAACCCTAAAATTACGCACAAAATTTGATCGAACAAGATAAACCTAAAGATCAGTATGAACCGAAACATGCAAGGGAAAAATTCAAAAACAACAACGAAAGATGATGGTTACCTCTGAGATTGCGGCGGAGATGAGTTCGTCGAGATAGGGCGACACCAGACATGGAGGAGAGAGAGCTCGATAGAGATGAGCAAGGTGATAAGCTCGTCGGCGATTGAGGAGTCGAGAGATAGCTCGTCGACGACGCGATTGCAGAGTGAGCGAGAGGATTCGAGAGAGAGAGCTCGCGGTTGCACAGAGGAGAGCGAGAGTGGAGTCGATTGCACAGACGAGAGCGAGAGTGGAATTAGCGTCAGGGGTAGTTTAGGAAACATATCTTTAAATTGAGTATGATATGAATTAAGCAAACTTTGAGTATTTTTTAAATAGTTTGACCCTAATTGAGTATTTTACTAATAATCCGAATATTTATATGTACCTTACCAACACCAAATGTCATCAGGGTGCAGGGTGTGGTGGATGAGTGCATGGATTTGGGGCTGCACACTGGTCGTGGGTTCGAATATTACCAGCATCCAATTTTTTTACAATATTGGTGACGCGTGTTAAGCCGAGAGTGGAGGAGGCCGAGCCACGTGGCTGAGCGAGAATGAGCGTGGAGAGAGACAGAGGGACCCCCATGAGAAAAAAAGGAAAAAGAAAAGCAATATAAATAAAATAGGCCACGTGGCATGTTCAAGTTCCACGTGGCTGAGTGACGTGGCAAAAGAGAACATTAGCTGCTAAAAAAGTAAAATTTAGGTACATTAACTACCATAAAAAAAGTTTTGATACATATTTAAAAAAAACACAAACATTAGGCACTTTGGCCGTATTTTACCCTAATATATAATAGCCTAAGTATCTAATATTTTTATTTTTATTATTATTGTAGCATAAATTTAAATTTTTCTACGATAAAAGCTCTTATGTTAACTATTTTGATTTTCTCCAAAATACATCGATTTATTTTTAATGTCTCGCCAATAATAATAATAATAAAAAAACATAAAAGAAAGATATTTAAAAATTTCCAACAGTGACACATGTACTCCGAGTCTTAATGAAACATTTGAGATCTTCTTAGATCAATTACTAATAATTAACAAAATTTAGAGAGCGTCAAATTATTACATGTTACTAAGAATTTTGATCGTGATTTTTTTTGAATTAATTCATGCTACTACAAAACTTAAAGAATGAATATCAATAATACATGAATATTTGCGGTTGGAAAAATAAAAAATGAATATCTTTACATGGTAAGTTGGAAAAATTCCCATGAAAAGTGCGATCGATTTGCTTTGCTTGCTGTGCAAACCAATGCACAATAACCGCTAATGCAAACCATACAGAATTTCATTCACATCAAGACAGCCTCTTCTTCTTTGATAATCCGATTTGTCTCAAAATATGCAACAATTGCTCTGCTCGGCTCCTTCCGTCCTCTCCTCTGTTGAATTCATATGTTGTGGAAATATATAAATTTCAAGTAAATTAGCTATTAGAAGTTTTTCAATTAATAGTTGGTGTTAGTATAGCTGAATTCATATGAATTATTTTCATGATGATACCTTGTTAGAAGAATAGCGCATACCGGATGATTCGGTAAAGCGAAGAACCCTAAGGTGGCCTGCCATTTTTGCAGAAAATTAAATTGGAGCAGAAGAAATCAATTCCAAATTATTCTGATGGATATTTCACTAAGGCAAATCACAATACACAATATTAATAGCTATTTAGTCCCAAAAATTATGTACATAACCTTCCTTTTTTTTTAGGAAATATTTTTTAGGAAATAAAAAAATACTCCTATCTAATAGAAAACTAATATAGGAATTTAATCGTATTACGACAATTATATAATAGTTCTTAAATTTGCATTGCATTAGAACCATAATATAAGAAATTTTACCTTCAGAACATGACTTCGGGTTTCAATAGTTAATTTCGGCTCCACAGAAACCAATGTTGGGGCCTGGAAAATCGAGTACAAAATGGGATGAATACCACACAGCTCAGTAAAATCTGGTCAAACTTATAAATCGAAACTGAGAAACTAAAACTCGAACGAAATTAAGAAACATGAGTGCGAAGAAGCTCAAGATTAGAATCACCAAATCCCTCACTGTTATCATCGCGTCCCATTAGAGCATTTGATCTCTTCGCTTCAATGGAAATGAAGCACCACTTTCCGCGGCATTAATGACCTGCATAGTAAATGTAGATAACGTTTTATTCTACAAAGACTTGATTTGGTTTATTATTTTGCTTATGTTACATGCATATCATTGTGGAATCATTAGGGTAACTTAAAATACTCAAGGAAAGCTAAGAATGGACCTAGTATTAGACTAAATAAGGCTACATCACGTAAGAGCTATTCAAGCGTACAAGTAAACATACCTATAATGAATTAAGAAGAAACAAACTAATTATGAAGCCAATTAGATTTCATTTTCAACACTTAAATGTTGGATTCAGAAGAGAGCAGACCTAGCAAATCAATAGCCGTGATAACTGCCTGCTTGGCTGTAGGATCGCACACGTTGAGAAGCCGCGAAAGCATGTTAGTCCCCTGCAAGAGAGATGGATTATCAGATACATTTCTGAAACTAATATTAGCTATCAGAGTCGGCAAAAAGAAAAAGAAAAAAAAAAAAAAGCAAAGAGCCTGCTCAGAGCATTTTCAACGTGTTGTAGATTCATTGATCTAGACCCGTGTTACACTTTTTTTTCTTCTTCTCAAAATGCCTTTGCTGAGTAGGATAAAACCGAAACTGCAGTTTGGTGAGCAGCATTTTTATAAACCAAACAACTGAAACTGCGTTTGATAAATATTTCTATAAAGCAGTTTCTGAAAATGAAACTGTGAAAACAAATAATATCTCCTCATTAAAATAAGAAATTCATTATAATATATAATCGTCCAATTAGGTACCACATGTGGCAGTCCACATTTGGATGTAACTGAGATTGTAGGTCAGAGAAGAACCACAAATATCTAACACTCAATTTTATATAGACATACAACACGTCAATTTTTAAAAAATGAAAAAAAAAACTCCAATCTAATTTTTATCCAGTATAGAGTAAAGGGAAGAAAGCCATACAACAAGCGCGTCTATTCTGGCTTCGATTACTGATGATGGAGCATATTTAGCAGCATATCCATACATCCGAGCCGTGTAAGACAGTGTCTAAGACAGTGTCAAGGTGAGATGCTGCAACTTGAACACAAAAAACAAAACTAAAAAAAGGATTGGTCACAAAAAGCATAGTGAAAAAGGACTACTTATATTTAGGGATGAAAGTTTTATACGTAAACCCGTGTAATCAAATATTAAACCGAATCAATTTGTGGTCCACAGTCCACACAATAAAAACCGATTTTTGGTTTTCATAAATAAATCAATAATAATGGTAAAAAAAAACAAGGTTCGTAAACTCTATTTGGTCCAAACAAACTGGTTACCAATTTGGATGTGTTTAAAAATTACGGGTTTTTTTTTTTTTTTTTTTGTCTTTCAATGTATTAAAATTTTATTTTAAACCGAAATCGGTTTGAAAAATGTCAAAACACCGATTTTCCCCATGTTTACTTAAGAAACGCTTACTAGTCCAAAGGCTTTTGCCAATCCAACCCTAATTGTTGGGATCGCGATGTTAGCTTGACTATACATCCGATCCAATCAATCTTATTGCGCACGCATGTATACCCTGTCATTCACTTTTTGGAGTAGCATCCCAAAGCAATTCACTTTTTGGAGTAGCATCCCAAAGCACCTGTAAAACAAAGATTGTATCACTCCACAAGCATAATGAGCAAACATTCAATTCAAACCTCCGTTACCTAAATCTATTCTTAAAAAAAAATCATTTTAGAAGATAAACATTGATCAAAGTATGCTGTTTAGAAAGAAAGAAAGAAAAAAACGTTGATATCGAAGGATTAATACCGGTGAAGTAGTCCAGAATGTTCATCATCAGATGTATAAAGTTCATACTGCAGGGTAAAAGCGTTTCCAACTGAGACCACCCAGTCAGCATCTTGAATCACATATCCTCGTCTGCCGGTGGAAAAATGAGCTCTAGCTTGCAAAGTAATATTATCACCTCGTCTTTTGCTCTTTCCATATCTTCTCTGTTCAACGTCTGTGTACTTATTTTCTTGAAAAAATTACAGAGTTCCACGATTGTCGTGGAAACAGACTCATCAGACAAACGACTGCGAACCCCAACTGGCAACAGACGTTGCATCATTATATGGCAATCGTGCGACTTCAATCCAGTGATGTTACTATCATTATCAGGCACTTTCTTCTTAAAGTACGAACCAAAACCGTCTAGAAGCTTAACGCTTTTGATGAATTGACAAAAAAGTTTTCTTTGATCGGGCATAAAGGAAAAGTCCGGATGCGGTTTAACGATCGTACCGCGAACTTCTCGCAAATGTAGCTTCTCTCGTATGCCTAACTTTTCCAAGTCTCGTCGAGCATTGTCTGTGTCTTTCGAATTATCGTTCATCAAGAGGGTCCAAAGTAGACTTTCGCACACATTTTTTTTTCAATATGCATCAAGTCTAAATTGTGTTTCAACTCTAACGATGACCAATACGGAAGCTCAAAGAAAATACTTTTTTTTGTCCAATTCAATTCCGTAACACCAAGTTTGCGTTTAACTCCTCCAAAAGCAGAATGCTTACCTGGCAAGGCATTAGGCAAGAGAGACAATTGCTCTAAGATTTGTTGTCCGGTTCGCCATCTTGGTGGACGTCTTCTTTCGCTATTTGGGTATATTTTTTTCTCATTCCGATAGCGATGAGTAATCAGTAAAAACATACAATGCCCAAAATAAACTACTTTGTTAGTAACTTTTTGCGAAGGAGTATCGTCGTTACATGTCGGACATGCTTTATAGCCTTGTCCACTCCAACCAGACAAACTACTCCTTGCAGGAAAATCACTGATAGTCCACATTAACGTTGCACGCATCGTGAATACAGTTTTCGTCGCAACGTCGCGTGTTGGAATGCCAACATCCCACAAAAATTTCAGCTCGTCAAAAAGACGTCCATATCCTTACCCGGCGATTTGGGACCGGGAATCAGCAGTGTAAGTATGAATGTAGACTCCTTCATACATAACCACGGTGGTAAATTGTATGTCGTCAATATCACGGGCCACATACTGTAAGGTGGAATCATTTGGCCAAAAGGATTGAAACCGTCAGCTGACAACCCCAATCGAACATTTTTCGGCTCTCTAGCGAATTCAGGATACCTTGCATCGAAGTCTTTCCAAGCAGCCGCGTCAACTGGATGGCCCATTAAACTATCTTCTGTGGACTACCTTCTCTTATGCTAAGACATATTTTTTGCGGTAAGCCTTGAACTGAAGAGACGTTTGAGCCTCGGTGCTAATGGAAAATACTTCAACATTTTATGAGGAATTTTTTTTTTCCTTTTGTATCCTTGTCCTCCCACCGACTCTCTTCGCACACTGGACAATTCTCTTTCGAAGCATTTTCTTTCCATTACAAGCAACAATCGTTCTTGCAAACATGGATAGATTCGTAGCCCATCCCTAATTTTTTTAACTTCTTCTTCGCTTCATAAAATGACTTCGGTACCCGATTTTCCTTAGGAAATGAGAACTTCAAAATCTCCAAAAGTTGGTCAAATGAACTATTTGTCCATTTATTGTTGACTTTCAAATGCATGATCTTTGCCAAGAAATTGAGTGAAGACAACCAATCACATCCTGGGTACAACTCTGCCTGTAACTCCTCTGATAGCTCATCAAAATAATGGTCGGTGATTCTTTCAGCCTCGGGCAATACCTCTTCCGCATTGTTGACACCACAATCGTCTATATCGTATTCGCCGATCAAATCTTGCAAAACATCGCCCATCCCAGTTGTGGTCACGTCATCTTCAACAAAGGCCGCTGGAGGATCCAACTCACCATGATGAATCCAATTCACGTAAGTAGTGTCAAACCCGAAGGTGAAAATATGGTCCCCAATTGTTCTAGGTGTATGTCTAACCATATTTACACAGCGTTTGCAAGGACAAAGAGACTTGCCACTATTATTGACGTGTTTTTCGGCAAGATGCTCAAAAGCATTGCACCCCTGCCAATACTCGTTCGTTCTACGGTTTGTAAGGAATATCCAACTCTTTTCGGGTGGCAAAGACATGTCCTGTAATTGAAGAATATAATATACGATGAAATTTTATTAAATTCTATACAATTTTTATTTTAACTGTAATAGAGTTAATTACAAAATTTATAAGATAGGAATGTTGGAGTTAGTTTTATTAAAACTATGAAATTTAGTTAATTTTATTAAAATTATGAAATTTTATTAAGGTTAATAAATTTTATTAGAGTCAATTATATTAATGAACTAATTCAATTATTTATAAAAGATAATTAAAGATCGGTTGTTTATATTGGATATGTTTACTGTTTCATTTTTTATATTGAATAATTATTTAAAATTGGACAGCACAACGATTAGAAACCACTCACTCCCCAAATGCTAATTTCTTCGATAATGACATTACCTTATAAGGTAGTGAGGTTGGAACTCCAATTTTTTTTTTTTTTAATCACTTATAGTACTAGTTTTTAAAATTACAAATTTACACCTTTTACACTAAAAAATTATGAAAATGATATTATATTGTTGAATATCATTATGTTTAGTAATAATATATATATATATATATATATATATATATTAATATATCATGATTATTCAACTAAATATACATACAGAGTCGCGCCATGAGGTTGATTAGTAAAAAATTCGTTGCGAAGGTCTTATAATATATATATATATATATTTCATCAAGTTTATGTCTTACTGAAATTTAGCTTTCAAGACTATTTCTTTAAACCACCCACCGAACTTTAATTTTCTTTTCTAACGAGGCTTAATTTAATGTACAATATTGCTAATTCATAAAATAATAGAAAACAAAATGATAAATATATTTTCTTAGCACAGAAATAAGGAAATAGTCTAATGTATGACTGTAAAAATAAATATATTAACGAGATAATAACTGCAAAAATATTCAGATTATGGTCGATAATAGACCCAAATTTCCCAAAATCACTATTCTGCATATGTAATTAACACTTAAATGAAGTACTAAAAACAATACCGAGAGCAACTCGAGCCAATAGGAGGCAATGGGGCAGTGGGAAGGGCAACAGTCAACAGATGGGGCTTCGGGATTGGGCAACGAGCAAGAACACGTCTGAGACAACGGCTAGCTTGAGCTTCCGAACCGAAAAAAAGAAATTAGTAACAAAAT
Source organism: Parietaria judaica (assembly GCA_954871525.1). Classification (NCBI taxonomy): domain Eukaryota; kingdom Viridiplantae; phylum Streptophyta; class Magnoliopsida; order Rosales; family Urticaceae; genus Parietaria; species Parietaria judaica. Next base: position 16,111,604 of record OX940864.1, read on the forward strand.
ACAAAATTAATTAACTAAAACACAAATAAATACAAATAAGAGTGTTGAGAAACGAGCGTTACGCAACAAGGCATAGACATGACTATGGCAGCAAGCACGGGACAAGACCGAGACAACAATACGAGACACGGACAAGCTTCCAAATAAAAAGAGAAACTTTTGCCTCTAAGTTTTCTCCCAAAAACTTGCGCCACTAGTGGGATGCGAATAGGAGAAATAAATAAGTAATATTGTTTTCTTAGACACTAGTTTTTGTAATAGATACTTTATATATAACATTATAGGGTTAATTGCGGCGAAAAGACACAAACTTTGGTCAAATTCTCTCCCGTGTACTCAATCATTGTAAATAGCGCCAAAAGTACCCAAACTCGGTAGTTGGGAGTTGACCGAGGAAATTTTTCCATGTGGCTATTAGCCTTTGCCACGTGGCACGCCACATAGCACTTGGCCGCCACGTGGCATGCCACGTAATTATTATTTTTTAAATATTTTTTATAAAAAAATATATTTTTATTTGTGGCAGGTGCAAATTCTTAGTGTACGACTTTGTCGTTTATAAACTAGCATAAAAAAACAGATCGTTCAAGCCTAAGATACAAAACAATGAATCAGGTCCTTTTGAAGGAAAATATTCAAAATTTATTTAAAAAAATATATTAAAAGAGAGAAAGAATGAAGGTTATTTTTGTTTTATGTTAAATATTTTGAGCTGATGGGTATTTATTGAAACGGTTTGCCTAATAATGGGTATTTCAATAATTCACCTTTAAGATAATAATAATAATAATAATAATAATAATAATAATAATAATAAAATCGATCAATGTAGAATTGTAGCAAATTAATTTATATGTTGTAACACGAAACACACTATAAAACATATGATAAGTTAATAAATATTTGTTTATTATAGTGTAAAGATCTTGACACACGATATTTTGTAACACCGATCCTGAAATTCACAAGAAGTCACCTAAAGGATTTGAAAGTTCTTAGGTGTAGTGAAATATTTAGAAAACAAATTGAACGAGCAGTTGCAAGAGCTCAATGCTCTTGGGCTTCATCTTCAATCGATTGTTGTTTTTGCGTGCTACCAAACGATCTTCATGCTCACCATATCCGAGCTCCAAAAGTCGAGCCTCTACCTTGTCCACTATGTTGTTTGGAAATACCATATATTAGTATTACGCTCAGCTGGTCGGAAATACGCCTTGTCGAGAATTGTAGCTCCTCATTGGTAGTGTGACCAGTGACCACCACTGTTGGAACGGGGTGTGGCCAAATTCTTATTATTCTCTCATGCCAAAGATTAGCTTTAAGTATTCTTGATATTTATATATATATTTACCGACGTTTGCCAAAAAAAACCTAACCCAAGACTTTAACTCAACCCAATTGAACTCAACCCCAATCTAACCCAACCCAACCCAATTAACCCAATAGTTATCGGGTTGGGTTGGGCTCAACCTGAATAAATAGTCGGGTTGGGGTTGGGCCGGATGCATTGGGTTGGGCTGGCCCAATTGACCCAATCAAGTTTTTTATAAATAATTAATTACTTATTTTTTAATATATTTATGTATTTTAAGTAAAAACACACAAGTAAAAAATAAAATACATCTAGAGTTTCATATTTATATTTAGTCAGTATTTAATGTCTATGACTACGTACGTTTCTACTTTATGTTTACGACCACATTTCTTGTTTAGTTTACGACTATGTTCCCTACTTCTATTATTGAATGTTTAAGACTATAATAACGTTTAGTTTTTGAATTGGATGTTTAAAATCATTATATTAAACTTATGTTTAATAATTAACGTTTTAAATTTTAGTGTTATTCGGTAATTTTTTATTTTAGTTCAGTCCAATAACCCAACCCAACCCAATTTTTTTCGGGTTGGGTTGGATCGGGCCTTCAAAAAATTTGGGTCGGTATGGGTCGCTTTTCCAAAACCCAATAAGATCGGGTCGGATTCAACTTTTACCTCGGGTCGACCCAATCCAACCCATGCACACCCCTACTTAAGAGAGCCTTTAAGTATTCTTAACGTATATTTACAGACTTGAGATTCAAAGTTTAAACATATGGGCTTATTTTAATAATCAAATTACTGGAGCCCATGTAATATGCCTTAGGGCTTTTAAAGCCCAATACAGTCTCCTACTTTTAGCAACAGCCAGTAACCCATATACAGTTACACACTCCTTAAACAAGCATATATATGAAAAATGGTAAATATTTATCTAAACGGCTACGTTCAGTGGCGGATCCACGACCAACGGTGAGGTGGCCGTGGCCCCCCTTGCTTTTCCGATCTTACTGGAGTTCGGTTCTTCAGGTCGTTCCGGAGACTCTATCATGCTCTTATTTTAACCTTAACCCCACCCCTCCCCAAATTTTTGCGTTTTCTAGAAGCTAAATGTCGTTTACACGATTGACGCCGAGGCCAAGCTATTTCTCGGATGAAGACGATGAAGTTTCTCTCAGCACGAGGAAGAAGAAGTAGATTTTGTTGGGAATCACGTCTCGGATTCCGTGTTAATTATCACGAATTATACCTCCGAACCGTCCGGGTAACATTTAAAAAATTATTTTAAAGCGGAAAACTTGTTATCCGTTCAACAGTCCGGATATCGGATAATAACCATATAACAAGATCTGATAAATATTATGCAATTTAATATTCATAAATCATTATTAATAATCTAGTCATAATAGGAAATAAATAGAAAGCAGTAAATGGTTGCATTTATTAACCCAATGCATAAGGCCGTACCTCTAATGACGACTTTCGGCTGCGCGTTCTGAATCGGGCAGGGCTCCGCCGGTGCTGAGGGAAACTCCCGTGATCTTCCGGGATATTCTCATGGAATCCTCGTACCGAAGCGTGAGCTTCGCCGGCAGGACTCCGTCGCAAAATTTAAACTGATGGTTCTTTTTAAGCTTCCGGAGAACTAAGTCTCTTAAGCCGAACCAGAAAGAGAGATCAGAGAGAAAATTCGCAGACCCTGAAGGAGAGGGAGAGTTCGAATTTTTCTCTGGGGAAAGGTGTGAAAAATGTGTAGAATGAACCTCCTATTTATAGGCTCAAACCGTAACCGAATTGGAGAAATTCCCTCCCTAATTTTTTAATTTGATATATTAAATATAATTAATTATCTCAATCCAATGGTCCAGATTTAATCTTATCTACGTGTCCGTAACGTGTAAGGTAGAATCTTCGATTTTTATCAGTTTCGATCTTTGATTTTTGGAATTTGCATATATTATGAAAAACACAAGTCATTGATCAAAATTTGTACTATAATTCTTTACTGTACATAACTACAGGAATATTATGATCCAAACAAGTCAATGTTGGAATTGGTTTTCGCCCCGGCTGAGGAATGGATTTCACGTAGTGACTCGGAAATAATTGATGCTACAATGAAGAAACTTGCTAAGCTGTTCCCTGATGAAATAGCACCAGATCAGAGCAAAGCAAAGATTCTAAAATACCATGTTGTAAAAACACCGAGGTTCGTCACGATTACCACTAATTAAACTATGTTCTTTCCCGAAAAAAGAAAATCACGTAGCTTTCTGATATCAATTTTTTGTAAAACTTTTTTTTCTTTTCTTATTACTGATTTGAATATGATACATCCCGAGCGTCGATGTATTTTTGTCGTTCAGTGGTCTAAGTGTCGTAAGCGAGTAAATGTTATTAAGCGTCGTTCAGAGAGTTAGTCGAATCAATGTCGTTAATTGAGTCCATTAGGTTGTAAACTTCTTTCCCTATATAAGGGAGTTCATGTAATGAGAATGGTAGCCAAGAACCAATCACAAGACTTAGTTTCTCAAGAAGAGAGATTAGGTTTTGTGAAGGTTGGCCTTTGTGTTCAATAGTGTTCATCGCGTGTTCGTGTGTGTTTGTTGTGTGTGTGTTCTTGATTCCGAGAGTGTCGATCTTGGATCGTAACAGAATAATATAATGATGGCAGGTCGGTTTATAAAACGGTTCCGGACTGTGAGCCTTGTCGTCCGCTACAAAGATCTCCGATAGAAGGTTTCTACTTAGCAGGCGACTACACGAAGCAGAAGTATTTGGCGTCCATGGAAGGTGCTGTTCTCTCTGGCAAGTTGTGCGCTCAGGCCATTGTTCAGGTATTTTCCATAGTTGTCACAAAACCCAACCATGTTTTATTACATATACACGTCAAATATCTGTTACATATATGATATATATATATATTGGTTATTTACGCAGGATTACGAGTTGCTTGCTGCTCGGAGTCGAAGAAGTTTGATGGAGGCAGGAAGCCATTGATGGATGAATTGGTTTTTAAAGCGAACACAAACATATATTAATTACATAGCACTTTGAATAGTGTACAGTGATTATCCAATTGAAATAAGTTCTCTGCTTGCTGTATGTGTATACATGTAGTTGACTTAAAAACTTGTTAAAAAATTGTTTTTGCTAAAAGAGAAAGAAGAAAACAAAACTTTTTTGGGAAAAAAGAAGTCAGCTTTAGAGTTACAACGATGGACAACCAGTGAGCTCAATGCTGATGTAATGTAAAACGAACATTGTGCAGAGTCTTGATACGACACGACATGAGGGGTATATTGGTAAAATTCATCAGAGCATATATATATATATATATATAATATGATAAGGAAAGTGTACATCTTTCGTTGAAATTAAGGAAGGATTCATGTATCGAAGTTGAAGATGTTCACTTCACTTTGTGTCTCGTTTTCTGAAACTTGACCCTCATTCACTCCCTCACTTGACATCCAAGCCGCCCTTTTCTCAAGTTTCAAGCAAACTCAAATCTCTATGCAAACCACCACCTTTAAAGTCACCATTAATATTTCTCAATCATCTCTAATGAAATTATCTGATATTTAAATTTACATTTTGATGACGGGGGATAAAACTACCCTTCTTGACACCAAGTTGTCAAAGTGTCTAATTTTAAGAGGAAAACTATCAAAATTGATGAGGAAAACTGTCTACATTGAGTTGCAATATTTTTCGGTACGAATTAGAGATGTTAGAGATGTAGGGTTAGGTGTATATATCTATATATCTATATCCCTTAGATTTAATATTTTAATCAATATTAAAAATCAAACCCTAGTTTATCTCTCCAATTTAAACGTAAGAGGTTGTAGACCAAGACTAAATCTCTCATATTTCATGCGCATAGGCATAGGGTCTGACAATATAAAAAAAATCAAATACTTTATCATCGTATTAATTTGAATTTTTCTTTTATTATTTTTCTCTAATAATTCGCATGCCAGAATAAAAATGTGACATACCATTGATCCTCATTTTCTTAGATTATCCAATGAGAATTAGGGAGTTAGTTTTCTCCACCTTTATTTATATTAAAATCGCACACTATACAATTATCAATAAAATTATACAAATCGCTATATTTAATCAAGATTATTAAAATAAAATAACTATTTATTTATTTAATCATGAGAAAATAATTACCTTAGTATAAATCAGAATTTATACATATGAGAAAATTATCAAACCAATTTCGTACTTATAAATATTTCAATTCAATAATTGAACTTAAAGTAAGATCGTTAGAAATTGATCAAACTCTCCTTGAATGATTGAACACCTTATCGATTTTGCCCATAAAAAAATTGACGGAAAAGTGACTATGTTTTCGGTCGATTAATCGTGGAAAACTTTAAAATGACAACTATTATTGGAGATAACTTATTGAGAATTAACCACCGTCACCTTGATTATCGATCGATAATCGACCGATTATCGCGATAACTCGATCACTAGTCAAAAACTACATGTCATTCAGAACCAGAATCGAAAAATTTTAAAACTCTAAATTTTCGGAAGATAAAACAAAAAATACTAATTTCTTGGTTCCCGAATGCATCATTATTGTTATCTCCCAAATGCGCAAATAGCGACAACATTTTTTGTCGTCGCAATAAATGTCGTTGCTATACAAACATATAACAACGACATTTTGCCGTTGCAATAAATGTCGTTGCTAAACAAACATATAACAACGACATAGTGGCGTCACAATAAATGTCGCTGCTATACAAACATATAACAACGATATTAATAATATTACAACGACATTTCGTCGTTGTAATAATTGTCGCTGCTATACAAACATATAACAACGAAAATTGTGTCATCACAATAAAAGTTGTTGCTATAAATGACTTTTCGTGTAGTGGTATATATAACCTTAATTTTGCAAAGCTTACTGTTCGACATATATATATATACACTTTAGACCAAAGCTTATATGCATATAGACTTCTAAAAAAATCAAATTCTAAACTTGTTTTATCATAAGTAAAATAATCTATATAATTATAATATAGCCACATAATAAAAACACTCTATAGAGCAATTTTTCAAACACTTGACAGTATTATTATTATTATTATTTTTATGGAAAAACCATAACATCTCTTAATAATAATAAAATCAAAATCAAAATTCACCAAGCTACAAATACTCTCCTGTCACTAATCGATTTTCACTTTCAGTAGATGTATTTTTATAAAAATAAATCTAATGAATACCATGAGGAGCACTCCAAAATTTTTACTCTCAAACAAAATTGTTTTCTAAATATAATATAGTATAAACTAATTGATGATAATCTATTTACCTCAGAGCTTGACGTTTCCAAATCAAGCAAATTTATGGGGGGTTTTAATGGCAGAGAGGAAATAAGAAAAAGGAAGATAAAAGGAAAATATTTGTTCAAGGCTTTAGAGAAAACGTATCAGGGGAAATGAAGACAAACTAGGAGAGACGGAAGCAGATCAGGGATTGGTGACACAATCTGATGAATGACTCATCATCACAACTAATAAACACGTGGGAAAGGTTGGAAAAAGTTATGGGTATTTAACAAACACCCCCTTATTTTCTTAAAATGTGTACAACTTTTCATTAAAGTTTTATCTTTTTATTTTGAGTATTACAAAATTCAATAGCCAAAAATATATATATGAAAAACTACAAATAAAATCTTAGCTAAGCAAAAGTGAAAAACTAAAATATAAGCAAGCGTAACAACTGAAAATCGCTTAAAATATCTGCTGTGGATACATAAATTTCAACTCCTCAACTGAGATCATCTCTACAAAATTGATGCTATCGACACAAACCGCTTCGTTCTTAGTAGAAATCACAAAACATTTGCACGTAAAAATTAATGTGCCGTTTTAATTGATTCCTACAGCTTTGATAAAAAATAATTACTGAACGAGGTATTCAACTCCAAGGATAAATCGACACAAAAAGTACGTCTAAAAGTACGTATAAAAATCATCAATTCTTAATTCTTATTCATATAAAAGCATAAAGAATATACATAAAATGTATCAAATTATAATTAAAAAAATGGGCACCATTCAACGAGGGCATAAAATAAATTATACCTCCAAGTTTTTATTTGACGAATTATCAAATTATAATTAAAAAAATGGGCACCATTCAGCGAGGGCATAAAATAAATAATACGTCCAAGTTTTTATTTGACGAATCCATAAGTACCGTGAGCCGAAGACTTCGATGAAGAGAATAAATATCTGCAGAGAAAAAAAATGTAAAAATCATAAGAAATTAAAAAAAGCAGGAATAAAGATAAGAAAAATAAGACTTCATGGACATGAAGAGCAAAATTAAAATTTAAAATTGCCAATTCTTTGATTTAGTATAGAAATAGCCTTCTTTGATTTATACTCATTCTCCGTGTGATTTCGATTCACGCATATGTGTATGGCATGCACTAATGAAGAGACAAAGTATTCATTGATTAGTGATTAATAGTGACTATTATGTCTCTGTAACATAAACATATATGATACACTATATTTCAATCAGTGCATTGAGACGTGCATTTAGTTGATTATTATTATCTAGGCATACAAAAGTTCTGTATATCAATCGACTTCTTGCATCTCCATCGATGTTTCTTAATTAATAAATAAAAAATATGGATTAATCAATTTAGAAGCAACGTATATACAAGCATTTACAAAACGATCTCCAAGCCTATATGCATAGATTTAGATTGGTTACAATGTGTATGTAACTATATATATATATATATATATATATATATATATATATATATATATATATATATATATATATATATATATATATATATAGAGGATATGTCAATCTAGAGTCGCATCAAGTTTTAGTCACCTAAAAAAAAATTACTCATTTCATGGGTTTTCTTCGGAGATCTATCCAAATAGGTAGTCGATTTCTCATCACTATAAAGGATACTGTTTTTTTTTTCTTTTCCATTTATCTATTTAGTAAGATTTTACATGATTGATTCTATTAGCATGTGTGTGAAGTATGGACCATTCAACTCATGAAAATATTTATGCAATTTTTTTTTCTACTAACACTCAACAAATATTTAAATGTATTTGCAGAATTTAAGCTATAAATTTTGATGCACTCCCTCTTACATTCTCGGTATGCTATTGAGATTTTTTTGTTGTTGTGATGTGGTACATCCAAGGTCTCAAACACCGCTTGCCGATGCCGTTTTGCAATTTTGATTTTACGGACATATCGCTTGCCGATGGGCAAATCGGAAAAAAAAACATGCCGCACATGCCGAAAATACCACATATTTTTCATGAGCATACCGTATGTCGATGGCATTTTTGACGGATATTTTGAAAAATAATACAAGAATTCCATATATATTATTAGCTTCAAAAATTATATATATAAATTTAAGATATTATAGTTGTAATATAGTAAAAATATATAATTATAGGGCTTCCGTACATCAAGGGATTCAGATTGGGTATGACCGTATGAGTGTCACAATGCATGGCTCATGGCGGCATGCAATATTAGGTGTCGTTGATGATAAATCAATTTAAATGTTCCTAATAAATCCAAGTAAATGCATGGCTGCATGCAATATTAGGTCTTTATAATAGTTATACGATTTAAACGCCCCTAATATATCTAAGTAAATTGATATATCATCAATGACATTAATTTTTTCATCTTCCACCACGATCATTTAATAAAGATCTGTTTATCTTCCTTAACCGTTTCACCATTTACTTCATATATATTCATTGATTCATCCTTAGCAAATAATCTCCACCGATTCACCTTTCTTCTTTCCGCCACAATATCGCGTAAAAAACCTCGCCGAACAACTTGTGTCCATGTCATGGTGCCGGCGTCGATGATGGAGCTCAGTTGTGCAAAGTCCTCTTTGGTAACGGTGCGGGGAAGCATAGCAAGGCAGGGGATATTTTCTCCGGAAATGAGGACGAGGATTTTAACAGAAAAAGCCCGTAATCCATTTCCATTTCTCTTTCGTTTATTACATTGAGATTTGTGAAATATTGAAAGAGGATCAATACATCACCGAATTTGTAAGTGTAACTAACAATTGTCTCGGTAATCCTTTTTCCAGTTTCATATTGTTTACCAGTTCCGACTCATGTGCCAGACACTTCTAACTTGCACCCCATTGGACCTCAGTATGTCAGCCCTTGCTGGCTCTCGTGGTTCAACAACCTTTTTTTCCTTCGTTTTCTTTTCTTATCCTATGTTTATTTGTCATAATTTTGTAGCTTAATATTTGTTACATCTTTAGATTTGTTTTTTGTTCTATTCAAATTTTATGCCTATATGAATGATATTTTTGGTGTCCTATTTTATAGGACAAGTGATATACATATTTACACAAGTATTTTATTCAGTAGTCAGGCGTTTGATGTTCTTTTAACTTATATATAACCCTTGTAAGTTAAAATAAATCTATTTCTCCCCGTATGAAACACAACCCTATGAGTCCAATTTAATACCCGATGTTAAATTATATGAACTTTGAAGAGTAATTTATAAATTGATCAATAAGCAAAAATAGAAGATTCTAAGGATTTGGTAAAAATTGAAACAATCTTGAAAGTAGTCAAGAACAAATGGTGCTAAAAATTATTCGATGCATATTCTTTTGTTAGTAGTAACTATTATCAAATGTCATAGTATTGAGATATGCAGTGGGTCACTAAAAGTTAATTGTTCTCTCTCTTAAAAAAAAAATTGCATTTAAGATTTATGTAGTCTAATTGACTAAAAATGTAATATGCGTGCTTGATCAATTTCAAACATATAATGTGAAGGCTATGTAATTGTGCTATGTTAATGATCATATAAAAAATCGTCAATAAATAACAAAAATAAAAATCAAGCAATTAATATATCTATTGTTGATGTATGTTTTAAAGTGCATTGGATAATTTAAGTCACTTTCTTAAATAATTTAAATATTTAATTCTATGCGTTTACATTCACTTTTTAATATTTTGCTAATATAATATTCTTTTCATAGTGAAGGGAAACGATTCTGCATGATACAGTAAATCAATAATATATATATATATATATATATATATATATATATATATTATCATTTGTACGCAAAAATATGATCAATCATATGATACTGCTTTGTTATGCATAGACTAACAAAATAAAAATTAATGAATGTTATTATGTTTTTGGATTTGATTACGATATATGAATGAAATTTTTATAATAGAAATTTTACTTCACGAGTGCTATTTTTTATGTAATTCAAAATTTTGTTTCCTATTTTGTAGCCTAGTATATTTCCTATTTTATTTAGTATTTAAAATAATTGGCTATCAAAACGTAATTCAATACGAATTATTGGAACCTAACTTATTTTAAAACGCTAATTTAAAGTGCTATTTATTGTAACATGAATAAATTAGGTCTTTATTTCTAATTCAGGGTAGTAAAATCTTTTTATGTTGGTTGATGTGGTTAATTGACTACAATACAATATTAATCAAACATTGACTATTTTATCAATTTCATACTTCGTTTTGACTCGTTACCGGAGTTTGCTAAAATTAATACATGACATGATAAATCATAAAATTACGAAACCTCTTATCATTCATTTATGAAAAAGAAAACCCATGAAATGCCCAAAAACCACCTAAGGTTTAAGGGAATTGCCCATACTTTCAAACAATTCATTTATACCCATTTTAAAAATATTTTGGACCATATTAACCCTAATTTTAATTATATTTATTTTCGTATTTAATTATTTATTATATATTTAATTCTCGAAATTAAATTAATTATCCTAAAATTTTGGTTGAAAACTTCCCCTATTAATTAGGTTATCATTTAATTTTGTTACTTTGACCCAAAAATTAAATCTCTCTCTCTCTCTCTCTCTCTCTCTCTCTCTCTCTCTCTCTCTCTCTCTCTCTCTCGACTTCTCACGTCGGATTGACCACCATCGCCGGATTCTGGTGGAGAGCGCGGCGACTTCGGGTGTGCCCTCCATCGCGCTTCCTTCCTCCGTCGCGTCCTCCTCTGTCGCGCCTCGTTCCTCCGTCGTACCTCCTTCCTCCGTCGCCCTCCGTCGCGCCTCCTTCCTCAGTCGCTCTCCGCCGCGGTTGCCCTCTGTCGCGCATCCTTCCTCCATCGCTCTCCGTCGCGGCGCGATCATCCTCTCCAAACGCTCGATCGTAACTTTAAATTTATTTACAGTTTTTTGTAAATATGTTTACAGTTTTAAGGTAATATATTTGATTTTTGTAAATTATTTTACAATATTTTGAAGTGATAATTTCTCTTGGAGGGGCAATATTTTTGTAAATGGATTTACACGCTTTTTGTAAATGTTTTTACACTTTTTTGGAGTTATTTTACACGAATTTGCATTTGTGGATATGTATATGAAATTTCAAAATCGTGTAAACAGATTTACATAAAATGAGGCAAAACGAAAACCAAGTTTCGTAAACAGATTTACATATAATGAGGCAAAACGAAAACCAAGTTTCGTAAACAAGTTTACATAAAATTAAGCAAACGAAAACCAAGTTTCATAAATAAAAATTTGAAATAAACACTGATTAATAGGAAAATAAACGTGATTTGTTAGAGCTAATCGAAAATAATACTAATTAATAGGGGAGATTTGTTTTTAATTTATTTAGTTTGCTACATTTAAGGAAAAATGTTATTTTTTATTTTAATTTAAAAAAACGAATTATAATTCAATGTGGTTTTAAAATTAGAAGGGCAATTTAGTCTATATTTCAATTTGTTGGTGGTTATGATTTTCATAATTAGAAATGGGTATTTTTTTTAAACCTTGAGCCACAAATGGACATTTGACTCATTTATCTTTATGAAATGGCTAATATGAAATCTACAGAGTCAACTTAAGATATTGGTATTAAAGTTCTTGAATATATGTCCATCTCGAGATCTTGTCCAGGTTTTCCAAAACATGTTCTTGATACTTTATAAATTAATAAATTAATAGATTATGTATAATAGTCTATAACTCTATATCGATTAAATAATAAATTTGCAAAATATCTAAAACATTCTTAATTTATTGGGATTGTATACAAGACTGCTGACTTCAATATTCAAAGGCTTGTCTGTGTTTCTAAATCAAAAAAAGTTTTTGTGCAATCTCATATTTTTTAGAGTCACAAAATTAAATAAATAAGTATTTATTATATATTTATTCTTAATTAATTTAGAATCTTTATTTAAAATAATATAAAATATATATTTTTTATATTATAATATAAAAAAATATTTTTTTGCTAATTAATTAGCTACGAAAGTTACTACTTAATTAGAATTTTGTTTAAATCCTTTAGGTTACGTTAGAGTTTCAATATATTCTTAAATGTTTCTATGTAACTTTCATCTCTCCATAAACTTCGAAATCTCTCTAAAGAGAAAAAAAAAGAGAAAACTTTTTATGTTCGTCATCACATCATCCAAAATATCTTCAAATCTCATGATTAAGGTATAGCATAGTTTATCCTACTTTTTAAATAGTTAATTTCATAGTGAATTTCTGGCTCATTTTCTGGAATTTTTATCTCTCAGAACACAAAGCGTTTCTTTTTTCTGAAATTTTTACCACCAATTCGAATTTATGTATGGAACATACATATTTAATTTCATGATTTTTGGAGTTCTAAATCGCTCAAAACCCAATTTTTAATTTTATCTTTTAGGAAAAACTAAAAAAAACTCTGCAGATCTGATTTCAATTTTAATTTATTAAAATATAGAGTCCAAACTAGAGTTATTATCTAGAGAGAGAATTTGTATAGATTCTAGTTTGGAAAATCTTTCATGTACTTACAAAATTTCAAAAATATTTAGGATCTAGCCCGGAAATGAGTTGTAATATTTTGACTGAATTAAATAGTCAATATATCTCATAGTTGTAATCTTTATCTGAAACTTTTCTAACTGAAAATTAAAAATTTAAGAAAAAAATTGCAACTATGAGATAGATATGGTAGATCTTGAATAGTTGCAACTCGTTTTCGTGATAGATCCTTAAATAGTTTTTAAATTTTGTAAAACATGAAAGATATTAGAAACTGGAATCTGTAAAAATTATATTTTAGATAACTCTAATTCGCACTCTATTAATTTTTAGGGTAAAATGCGGTAAAAGTACCTAATATTTATTTATTTTGTGATTATGTACCCAAAGTTTTTTTGATAGGTAATGTACCCATACTTTAATCTGTTAGCGGCTAATGTTCACTCCGTTAAATTTTTATTTTTACCGTTAAATTTTGCCAAATGTACTGTCACATGACTCAGCCACATGGCACATGAACACGCCACATGGCCTTTTTTTCTCTTTCTCTCGTGGGCCCCCTTTTTCTCTACGCTCATTCTAGCACTGCCACATGGCTTGGCCTCCTCTACTCTCGTTTTGCCACGTGTCAACAACATTCCAAAATTTTTGGAAGTTTGCGGGATTCGAACCCACGATGTGTTGCCAACCTGAAAACCACATCCACAACCACCATACATATAAATATTTATATCAAGCTATGTATAAAAACTGTAAAATGTAAAACATCTTTTTTTAATGGACATGTGGAACATGTTAAATGTAACATTTAATTATATTTATAATATGTAACAAGTAAAAGTGTAATAAAATTACATTACATACAAATTCTCCAAATTAAAGTAAATAAAAATTTTATATTCAAAATAATAATAAGATTATATTAGATATTCTTAAAATAAAATTTTATTTTTTAAAATAAAATAAAATTCCACATGAATATCTATGTAATGTAATATGGAAAATTTACATGGATAATTTATTCCATTCACTTTAAAAATGTAATAAAATTATATTGTATTACATAAATTATCCATAAAAAAACCTATATATCTAAATAAATGTAATAAAATTATTTTAAAAAATACAAATTATTTCATTCACTTTATATGTACATGTACATTAAAAAAAACCTTATAAATCTAATTAAATGTAACATTTTTTCCATGATACAGTTTATAAACATGTCTTTTATATTACATATAATTAGATTTATAGGGTTTTTTATGGATAATTTATGTAATGTAATGTAATTTTATTATATTTTTTAAGGTGAATAAAATAAATTATCCATTTAAATTATCCATATTACATTACATAGATATTCACTTTAATCTTATTTTAAAAAATACAAATTTATTTTTAAAAATATCTAATAGAATCTTATTCTATTTCATTAACTTTAATATGGACAACTTATAAGTAATGTAATTTTATTACATTTTTACATGTTACATTTTATAAATCTAATTAAATTTTATATTTATCATGTTTTACATGTCCATTAAAAAAAATATGTTTTACATCTTACAGTTTTTATACATAGTGGTGTGTTGGCAACCCAAATTACTAATAAAAACCGTAACTTGCTAAAGTTTGTAGTCGAGTAAGTACGAGTCGTCCCACGAAGAGTTTTTTAATAAAAGTTGTAAAAATAATAAAAACAAAGAAAAATGGGGATTTTTAGCAAAGAAAATAATTAAATAAAATAAAGAAATTGATGAGAAATATTATGAAACTATTGGGTTGAGTAAACTTTCACTAATGATTCAATTCATCTGATCATTGACAAGAATTCGTTCTTAAACCTACTAAATATCTCACAGATTAACACATTCCTTGAAATTATCTAATCAAATTGAAATACAATCCAATTAAACCTAGGTCCGAGATAACTCAATCAAACGTGAGTACGTGACAGAATTAAAAATCCAACCAGCATTAATATTTAGAACGCTCCAAGAAACTGAACAATAAAACACCGCGGTCATATTTAATCCAATTGATTAAATATGACTAATCCCGAACTACGGCGATCCTGCTCCGAACCAGCTACTGCGACTAATCCCGAACAACGGCAAGAACAACAGAGACTTCGGCGAAACTGCTATATCGGAAATCGGTTGCGGCAAGGCTCCGGGGTAGGAAGAAGAGTAGCAATGGCGAGTACGGCGGGTACTTCGGCAAACCTTCAGACTTCGGCTATATCCGAAATCGAAACTCGATGACGGACATTGCGGCGAAGCTCTGTGACTAGTGGTGTCGTTTCTTCAAGGGTCATTGGCGAAACTTCTTCCCGCAATCTGTGGGCTTCGAGCTTCAACAACGGTCGTCGACGCACTTGGGTTTCCTTTAATTCACCAGCATCACATCTAGTCATATACTCCCTCCCACGTGCTGTTTCCTGTGAGCGAACTTGCGTGGTAGGGTTTACCAAATGCAAAGAAGCCCTTCAAGATTGGGCCCGACACTCGCTTGGTTCCCGCGAGAAGCGGATCAAAGATCTTCCTTCGAAACTCGAAGGAATTAATAAGGAGGTGTTTTCCTTGGAGAACCGGAAAGAGGCGAAGCGCATTGGAGGCGAACTTGAATCCCTCATCTTGATCGAGGAACACTTTTGGCAACGAAGAGCTCGGACGAATTGGCTCAAAGGGAGTGACAAGTACTCCTCCTACTTCCACGCGTGTGTCGCGCGAAGGAAAGCCCACAATTATATCCGCGGTATTTTCAACTAGGATAGGGAATGGGTTACTATGGAGGCGGAGGTTCGGGGTGTTTTCGAGAGGTACTTTACAAATATATTTTCCTCTACTGGTGCCTCCGAGAATGATTTTCTTGTGATCACGGCAGAGGATATTCACACGCTTTCGGATCTACAACAATCTCTCACAAGCGAGGAATTTACCGGGGAGGAAGTTGACAACGCCCTTTTTGCGATGGGGCCAACAAAGGCACCGGGCCCCGATGGCTTTCACGCGTTTTTCTTCCAAAGATCATGGGCCTTGGTGGGACCGGATGTAAGACGAGAATTCTTGGAGGTCTTGAATGGGAAAGCTAGCGCTGGACCGTGGAATGATACCGACATTGTGCTTATCCCGAAGGTCAAAAATCTGATGACGGTAAAAGACTTCCGGCCTATTAGCCTTTGTAATGTTATCCTCAAGATCGTCACGAAGGTGGTGACTAACCGTATCAAGGGGGCTCTTTCGTCGGTCATCTCCGATGTTCAAAGCGCCTTTGACCCGAATAGGCTCATCACGGATAACGCCGTGATCGCATTCGTGCTTCTCCAGTCTCCTAGAAGGAAGACGGCTCAGAAAAAGGGGGTCTTGGCCCTTAAACTTGATATGAGCAAGGCGTACGACCGGGTAGAATGGGGTTTTGTCCTTGCAATGATGAGGAGGATGGATTTTGGGCAAGGATTATCGACGTGGTCCGGTATTGTTTTTCCACCCGGCCTTCTCGGTGCTCATTAATAGTCGCTCGGGGACTCCAATGCGCCCACGGCGGGGCCTTAGACAATGATGTCCTTTCTCACCTTACCTCTTCCTCATTTGTGCGGAGGGCTTATCCGCTCTTATTCGGGGCCAAGAGATATTGGGCCTTCTTCGTGGCTTTTCTTGCCGGCCCGCGGCCCCCCGGTGACGCACCTCCTTTTTGCGGATGATAACATTATTTTTTGTGAGGCTAGTATCGATTGTTGCCATGCGATCCGCTCTATTTTGGAGGTGTAGGAGAAAGGCTCGGGACAAGTGGTATATATGAACAAGTCGGCGTTATGTTGCTCTAACAACGTTGTAGATGGAGACGCAGCTCTACTCTCATCCATTCTCTGCATCCCGATCGCGAACGAGCTTGAGACATACCTTGGATTCCCGACCCGTGTTGGGAGGAACAAGGTGTCAATCTTTAGTACCCTATCGGACCGTGTTCTCAAACGCATGAGGAGTTGGAAGACGCGAATGTTCTCGGCGAGAGGCCGAGAATTCCTCATCTAGACAGTGGCTTAAGCGATTCCTACGTACATGATGAGCCTTTTCCGCATCCCCACCAACATAATTAATGAGCTTCATCACCATATTAGCCGGTTTTGGTGGGGAGGATCGGAAGATAGGCAGAAAATACATTGGAAGCGTTGGGATTCAATTGCTAAACCCAAGGCGGAGGGGGGCCTAGGATTTAAGGACTTCGGGGATTTCAACTGAGCCCTTGTGGGAAGGCTCACGTGGAGAATTATCCAAAACCCGGAGTGCTTGATGGCTCGCGTTCTTAAGGCGAAATACTTTCCGCACTCACCGGTGCTCGATTTAAAGTGTAAGGCTCACTTCCCTTTTCTTTGCTAGAGCCTTTCGTGGGGGCGGGACTTGGTGCGCCAAGGCCTTAGGTGGCAAATCGGAGAAGGAAATCTTAGCGTCTTCAAGCACTACAAATAGTAGCTCGCACAACGGATTTTTTGTGTTGTTTAAAGTTTACACAACGGAAAAAAACCATTGCTTTATGCAACGTTGCGTAATCTTGCACAACGGAAATTAATTTCGTTGTGCAAAGTAAAGTTTACACAACAGATAAAAACTGTTGTGCAAAGCCCCAAAATATTACAAAAAAAAAAAATCAAAAAAAATTTCCCAAAAAAATTTTGGGGAATTTTTTTTTTCTTCCTAAATTTTGTTCTTCAATATTCTTATTAACTGTTCATTTCATCATCCAACGTCGAAATTCGTTATAGGAATAGTATAAAACCACGATAATAGAAAGCCAACACTATAATATTTAGTAATAGAAATAGTATAAACATACATTAATAAACTGTATATACTATTTCGTCTCTGTAATTATTCTTAATATTGTATAAAGATACATAAAAACAATCACACGAGATAATAACAACAATGAAACAAAATCCAATATCACTCGAGTTTCTACTTGTTGACAGCCTCATGAATAATCTTACTCAACAAATCCTTTTCTCTCTGAAACCGAATTGCCTTATCTGCAATACAACACAATATTAAGGTTTGGCAACTTTCAGAGAGATATGGTTGTGTGATGGATCACTTGTAGTTAAGTTTCGACAATATAAAATCATACTGTATTTAATAGATTTAATCTGAGGAATATTCTTGTTTTTTTATAAATGTTTTAAACAAAAGATGTTCTTAAATAATTAAACTTACATCATTTTCTAGAAGAGTCTCCATGTTGAACTTGATACTAGGATTGGGGATTGCCAATTTCATTGAAAGAAACTGCAGAACAAAAACGACCCAAACTTAGTAAAGACGGAAAGAAAGAAAAATTGTCGTAATTCTATATACCAAAGTGTGTTAAACCAAAAAGTGTCAAACTACTGTATAAGTTCCATTTTAATACAAAAATTTTTCCTCTAACTTGGGAGTATATCTACACAATCAGAGATACAAATTTTGCAAGAAATTGAAATAAAAACTTCACGAGCACCGTCTGTAAGCTATGTGTTTCTATATATATATATATATATATATATGTATATTAATATAGGTGATTCTTAAACCTCTTTCTTACACCAATTTATTTACACATGATCCTCGGATTTATCAGATACAAAATGCAAGTCACGCATCAAAATGCCTAATAAGTCGGCCTTCGGCATAATGTTTTCAAGCTAACTTTTCCTGAAAATGCAAAACTAAGCAGAATGTTTCTACAGCTCAATATATTCACACACTTACATGAGAGTCGCCGTGATCGTAGCGTATCAAGAAGACACATCTGCACCCTCTTATATCGTGCAATCTCCTTTGTTCTTAAGACATGACACGTGAGCGTCAAAATGGCTAGCCCCGTCCCTTCTCTCCTAAAACGTCGAAGCATCTACTCATAAGGTGCAACTGTGAAATTGTCATGTGAAGTATGAGTTATAATCAACTCACTTGGAAGCAAAGCACCAGATCTCTCCCACGTTTACTTTCTGGCATTCATTGGGCTGGAGAGCAACAAAATGTTCTGAAAATTCCCTTTTAATGTCGACCCACTCGTCCTCTTCCTCACCGAATCCCAGATATCTAGCACGAGCTTCCTTTCACATGTTTCCATAAAATTATTGTAATGAAGTGTGGTTCAATTAAACGATTTGGCAATATTGCCTCTGTATACATGGTTTTTTTTTTTCTGTAACAAGAAATAACTTACAGGTTTGCCAATACTTAGGAATCAGTGAGCAATAAACACATCAACATCATCATACATGCACAACACAACTTCCAAAGGTTGTAATTCAAGTTACATTTCTTATCACAACTTCTGTTTGGAGAAAAACAATATGGGCATATAAAATAAAATAAAAATCACTCTTTCAAAATAATCATGGTGAGATATGAATTTCAAGGAAAGTGGAATTGGAAATCGTGAAGAAAAATTGATGTCCTTTAACTGGATCACTTATTAGAGTCAAATTCTCTCTCCAGAAAATTGGTTCGAGTGTTCTTACCATGCGCCACCATTTCTGCTCAAGGGGCACCGTACCTCCTTCTCGCGCGTCCGCCGACAAACTCTATAGCTTCGCAGCTTGAATCGCACTCAGATATGGAAAGAAAGTGATGAACAGAGAGATGGTGGCGAGTGAGGGATGGGACGAGCGCAAGAGCGTCACCGAGAGGGGAGCATAGCAACGAAGCGAAGAGAGGGTCGGTGGAAAATTGCTCCAGCCAGAAAGAAGAGCGAGAATAGATTCAAGAAATTATGGCTAAAGTGGGGAAAGAAAGAGAAGTTTTTTTCTTTTTCTTTGAAGGCAGGAAAAAGAAGTTACAGAGAGAGAAAATGATAAATTTCGCCTAAGCTTTGGGAGACATAATAGAGAAATTAAACAGCGGTTCGTAAAATTTGTTGTGCAACTTGTTCTCATTGCAGCCAGCAAATTATCGCTGCGGCCACCGGGCGTTTGCACAACAGTATTCTTAAACTGTCGTGTAAAGGTAGCTCTTTAAAATTTTGCACAACAGTTTTTTAAAAATTGTTGTGCAAGTTTATTTAGCACAGCGGAAATATGCAACTGTTCTGCAAAATCCGTTGTGTGTTTTAGTATTTGTAGTAGTTATAGAGTCGGGAGTTTTACCGTCCTTACCAAAGAGCCTGACGACGGGTATCCTTGGCGTGTCGCCGACTTTATTTCCGACGGGCTTGGAATCGGGAATTAGTTATGAGTTTTATGCTCCCCTATGACGCCCAAGTAATCCTAAAAATACCCCTAGGAGGAGTAGCTCACCGCGACCGCTTGGTGTGGCACTTCGAAGAGGACGGAACCTATTCGGTCCGTTCGGGGTACCAGCTTGCTCGGATGGCAAAGCGGGGGGAGGCCTCGGGGTCGACAAGCACTGAACCACGGTGGTGGAAGACATTGTGGAGTCTTCATATACCACCCAAGGTCAAACATTTGGTTTGGCGCGCGTGGTTTAACATTCTCCCGACATATGGAGCTCTCCGGGCTCGAGTAATCCCATGCTTCCCTTTTTGCAAATTTTGCGGCGCATTACCGAAGATACCCTCCATGCGACTTGGAGTTGTGAAAGAACGCGGGCAATATGGGAGTCTTCGTCCTTGCAAAGGTGGGTTGAAAAGATGGGGCCGGTCCCATTCCAGGAACTTTGCTTTAGGGCATTTGAGGTTTTCTCGGTGGCGGATTTTGGAGTTATTTTGTGGCCTCATTTGGGCGGCTTTGACGGACCGGAATTCCTGCATTTTCGAGCACCAAGCCCAAATGCCGAAAGCGTGGGTCGAGAAGGTGGGGTATTGGTGTTGGAAATTGGATCTTCTCTGATACTAATTGCTGGGAAGTTCATTACGTTTCCCGATAATATTATCATGATTTACGCCGTCAAACCGTCCGGGTAACATTTCAAAAAAGAAAAATTAAAGCGGAAAAACTTGTTATCCGTACAAAGGTCCAACTATCGGATAATAACCAAAATCAAGATATGATAAATTATTACTAGTTTAACTTTTCATAAATTCATTATTAATAATCTAGTCTATAGGAAATAAATAAATTATAAATAAAGGTTTGCATTTATTGACCCAATGCATAAGGCCGTACCTCAGATGGTGACGATTCCGGCTGCGCGTTCTGAACTGGGCAGGGCTTGGCCGATACTGAGGGAAACTCCTGTGATCTTCAGAGATATTCTTATGGACTCCTTGTACCGAAGCGTGGGCTTCTTCAGTAGGACTTCGTCGCAAAACATTAACTGAAGGTTCTTTTAAAGCTTCTAGAGAACAACGTCTCACTAAGTCAAACCAGAAAAGGAGATCAGAAGCTTAAGAAATTCGCAGACTCTATAGAGAGAGAGATCGAATTCTTGCTCTGGGGAGAGGTGTGTGAAATGTGTAGAATGAGCCTTGTATTTATAGGCTCGTGGTATAGCTAATAAGGGAAGTTTCCTTCCTTGAATTTCGAATTCTATGATTGGTAAATATAATTAATCACTCAAACCATTGGCCAAGATTGAATCACCAAAGATCCAATGGTTCTAATTAATTAGGGATTTAACCAAATAGGGAAACCATGAATAAATCAATCATCCAATCACTTCCTTATATAAGAGAATTCGAATTCCCTATGCATGCATATGAAAATTTCAAAATCAATAGTTTAGATCCAATGGTTGGAATTAATTCCATAACCAATCTAATGAACCATATTGATTTAGCATAAAGTCAAGCATCATTACTTGTTCACCAAGCAAAAATTCGACCTCCATCATAAAGAATTCGAATTTTGCATTTCCATATATACAGGTTAATCAATTTCCAATCCAATGGTTAAGATTAAAGCTTAAACTAATCCAATGGACATAATTAATTAACCATATTCGAAATCCATGCTTGGTCACCAAGTCATTTTCGAACCATGCTTTCCAAATTAATTATCATGATCCAACAGTTAAGATTAAACTTGACCGATCTAATGAACCAAATTAATTTTAAGGTATTTCCATTAATACCTAAACATAGGTACTTATGCCGTATATTTGGAAAGTCCAAATCCAAGTAAATTTGTGTAAGCCCAACTAACATATTTACTTGGGCCACATTATTTCTACACATTCATATATTGATTTAAATAACATAGATCTATTAATTATTAATAAGAATATTAATAATTAAATCCAAATAATTATATTATATTATCAACCTCTGATCTCAATATCACACATCAAAATCCGTGGTGCGACACCAACATTTAAATTCGTGACATGTGATTAAATTTAACATATTTACGAAAACGATCGTAAACTTGGAAATTCTCTAAATTGCAAACCGTACGTCGAAATGACTCGGTTCTAATTTCCAACAACTTTCCAGTTGATGAAAAATCCAAATTCAACTTTCTTATATCAGTTAAATTTCCAGTACTAAACTTTGGTACTTTTGCCACGTCTAAAATAAAACTTCCAAAGTCTGACACAGACTCTAGTTTTATGAATTCTGACAAATGATAAAATGTATCGAATTTTTAAATCACGTACGTATCATCCGTTCCGGAGCTATCCTGGGGACCATGGACCCGTATCACTGAAGCTCCAACGAACTGCTAGTGATTCGTCAAACCTCGGTGTTTTTCCACTATAAACCCAAAGCTGCACTCTCCAGTGATACAATATATATTATTCCCTATATAGCAATGTGTCCATTGATACAATCAAATTCGGGTTATTGATCTTTCACTTAATGACCCACACACGAGCAGGCGGTTTTTACTGTTTTGCCTCTCATTGCATTTTCATCCTTAACTCAGTTAGTAATATTGTGAGTAACCCACTTATGGTTTCGATTCATAAGTTGCGCACAGGTACCTCTCACTTCTCACCACTAACAATCAAGGGAATCATCTTGACTTTGAAGAGAGCTCTGTGATGTCCGTTTCTATGACCAAGCTACCCTTATCTGTTGACTATCATGTTCCCAAAATAGCAGCATTGAGAACGACAGTAAGATGTGTTCTCTAACTATTAAATCAAAGAAAAATCAAGTCAACAGTCCAGTCTCAAGATCACTCAGGGCTTAAATCGAATATCCATTTGATCATCCACGTCTAGTGACTTAACTCCAAGTTATCAGTGACGGTCTTATATGATAACTTTCGGTGTTTAAGTGAGGTCCAGTCCAGTATGAAGACACTTCATACTTAATGCACTTCTAGTTAGTGTGACACACACACTTAATCCAGAATAGGATTACAACACTTAGTCACATTAATGACTTTATCCGATTAATGAGCTCCCACTCAGTTAATCAAGTCACAGACATTTTACGTTCATTTATTATGATTATTAATTCTTCCTCACATTGACTCGGTTGTGATAACTATAACATAATTACATCATTTATGAACTATGGAACAAACATTCTATTTTACTCTACCAGAAATTATAATAAGTAACATCTTTTTTCAACGACTTTGGTCAAAAATCTTTTACAATTAGGAAAAAGACATCTTGTTTAAGGACACATGTCCAACAGTTGGTTCTCTAGTTACAAATTGAGCAACCATACCTTGGAGGAGCGGCCGGTGAACCACCCGACTAGACAACCCACTTCGACTACCCCGGCGCTTGGTTGTCGATTGGGGGAGTGGTGCGTGACTACCAAGGAAAGCTTATCAGCGTTGGGGCTCGGATGCTCATGGATATGGACTCGTCGTTGTCAGCGGAATATCACGCGATCCTCTACGGCCTCCAACTCGCTCGTGACCGAGGTTGGAGGGTGGCGGACGTGTAATCCGATTGTCTAAAAGCGATCCATCTTATAAAGGGGGGTAAATTTAATAGTATCCAAGGCCCGATCCTAACGGGAATTGACGGCTTAGTTAGGGAGGTGGGGCCGCTCAATGGGTGTCGTTGGGTCCCGAGGTCTTGTAATTTGGCGGCCAATAGCGTAGCTAGAGCCCGTCTCTTGGAGTCTATCCCCGACATGTGGTCGGATCTGTGCCCCGAGTGGCTTGTATACGTCATTCAAAGGGACTTGCGTCCTGTTTCTCTTTTATGAATCGATTCCTTATAAAAAAAAAAAAACACAAAAGGTTTTCTTGTTTTCTCTTTAGAGAGAATTTTATGTTTTAAGAGATGAGTTGCATGAATATGTATAAGAGTTTAATCGAGGATTTCTAAAAAAATAAAAATAAAACGAAAAGCTAAATGATACTCTAAGAAGTTTTTATAAATAATGTGTCCACGCGAGGCTATTTATAATATATTCTCAAGTGTATCAAATGAGTTTTGTACATTGTTCTTAATTAGGTAAAATTTGATTTTAGTAAATTAATGACTAGAGTTTGTAATCAATTGGGTACTAAGCATGCATCGGAGTGATTTTATGTACTATAATAATATATGTCAGTTTTTCTGAAAATACAAGATATATATTTTTTAAAAATAAATAAATTTATAAGAAAATTTCTACAGCTGTTTAATACGACCAATTTTGAGTCTTTTTTTCCTTCAAATTTATGAAAGTAAAAAAGTCAAATTTTGACTAATAAATAGCGTGTTCATCAGTTTTTTTTTTTTTTTTATATAACGGATCCACATCAACTTACAATATTCGTATTAAATAAGAATATTACATATTTAACTTGCGATAAAATTATACGGCAAATATCTTTTAGTTCGGCTAGTTCGAGTAAAATCTCAATGAGTTTAATTCTTGACGAACAAGTAATTTACGTAACAAAGTAAACTAGAATAGTCAGCATGGTCAACTGAAATCTAGAAGAACTTTCAATTGTCATGCAGAAGGGACGCTTCGTGGCAATCATCACAACTCTATATATCTACAAATTCCAATATTATTACGAGTGTTCAACGTTTGACCAAGTTCATGCTCTTCTATGTTTGTCTTTTTGCACTCTTTGACCATATAATCAATATTCAACGCATCTCTTTTTGACTTCTCATAGTTTGAAGTTTGAACCATATAAAAAAATATTATCTATTTCCTATATATATGTATCAAGTATCTCTAGAGCTTCATAACCCAAAAACCCTACTTTTTCTGTCAATATCTATTCCAGATATTTCCAACGTTCAAAAACACCCAAAACAACTTAAATATTACACAAACTATCACAAAAAAAGTACAAGGGTTCGCAATGATGACTTGGAATGCCTGTCACGACTCAAGCTTGATGGACATTCAGTTTCCTCAATCCGCGAGGCCTTCGAACACCGACGACGCGATCATGAACTTGTCGCCAGCGATGGAAACGAACGACGACGCGACGCTACTCAACGGGAGAGATCTGCATGAGAATTCCTTAGCTCGAGCGAAGAGCGGGATGGATACTATAACCGAAGAGGAAGAACACGAGTCTAGTTCAGAGGATGGTGAAAAGCCAATTCTATCCTTTTACGATGTATACCTAATGCTTGCAAAGAAAGTTCAAAGCGAGCTTGATTCGGAAGAAAAGATGAGCCAATTAGTCGGGAAAAAAGATTATGAAGAAGAACGTTTTTCCATGATCACTTCTCGTGGACTTGAAGATCCTGAAATGGAGGAATTAAGGCAAGGACTAGAGAGATTCAAGATTCGGACTTTGGATCCCAATGGAGGAGCTATTGTGAAAAACGATAGCAAGTGATATGTGTGAAGAAAATTGACCTTTTTTTTTTTTTTTTTAATTATGTATAATATATTTTAAGCTTATTTTGATCATACTATTATTCTTTCTTGTTTGAAAACTTCTAATATACAAAAACTGAAACTAGTTTCTTCTTCTTCTTTATTTTTTGAGTTGTTCTGCCGGATCGGTCTGATGTTTTCGGGATGCCCCTAATAACCAACAAATGGCAAGTGCTTTTCATTCTGTTATTGAAATTGCTTCGTATAAGTTGAACATTCTACTTTCAACATGTACTCAATAGGAATAAAAATTTAACTATTATCGTAGCCATAAAGCCCAGCCCAGCTAAACCGGACGGACAAGTTTGGCTCATACCCGTTCAAGCCCGGCCCAAACAAGGCATGTAAAACTTAGTTTAGACTCTGCCCGTGGAATCCTATCCAAGTTCGACATGTGGCCAGTGGGAATATGAACGTGAGTGTATGATGGCCGGATTGAGTTTGATATTTTTGTTTTCTTTCGAAAATTCGACCCGACATATAATTTGTGTAGCTCGATCAAGACTCAACCCATGGGCATCCTGGACTTGAACATTTAATTTGTGTTTTAGGTAGGGAAGTTCAAAAAGTATCAAATTTAGTATGGTGTAAAATTTGTTTTATTTTAATAAAATATGATAAATACGGTAAAACTAGTATTATCCCAAGTGATAATTAAGCAGTATTTGAGATTTAATCGGTAGTACGATTTTAATGTATATTTTAGTGATATAACTTTATAAGTATACTTTCTCGGTCACAACTCGCAAGGCCTAAATGTGTATTTAGTAAAACACACGTATTACAAACACGTGCGAATTTGAGGATTACTAGCTATGTTTTATGTGTCTCGTACTTTCATAACTTTGTATTATTTAGATTTGGACATTGTTTGATTTTTAACAAATAATTAAGAATAAGAATTTAACGCTATATTGATATTTTGTATGGATTAATATACCCGGTGTAATATTGAATTTATTACCGTATTTACTATTGTATATGCGGTAAATAATATTAAAATTCCAAAAATTCACACCGCACTTCTAAAACACATAAATTTGATAATAAATTCTAATTCTGAAAATCACATTGAATTTACGTTGCAAAACCCTAGTTTTAAGTTACAAATTATCTGGAAAAACAGATTGTATAAATTGGCCAATTGGAATTTCACATAAGATCTCCATGTATCAGAGTCTCGCATAAGCACATGTTGTGAGCTTAAGCTTGACTTAGTCCGGGTGACGACCAGAACCCAGGACGGGCAGAAACACTTGCGAGGAGTCAGCCCGGGTACCGACCAGAACAGAAGACGGACAGCCGTTCAGCCCAGCTCGGGAGAACACAAGCAGAGTGTCCGGATAGAAGGCAAGCTCAGCCCGGAGCATACGAGCAGGTCAGCTCGGGGACAGAGAAACTGTCCGGGCAGGAAAAGGAAACTCTACCCAGAAAGGAAGACGCGTAGCTTGAGGAGCAAGCAAATCAAGTCAAAGATTTGGCGAGATTATTTAGGGTAGTTTCCTGATTTTGTGCGATTCTGTTAGCTAGGGTTTCCGTCTACAAGAGGCTATATAAACCTAGCATGTACACATTGTAAAGTGTCGATTGTATAGTTGCTGAGTCCATTAGAATTTTTGAGTTTATCTCCTTGTCTTTAGCCTTCGATTATTAATCAAGAGAATTTCTTCTCCCAAAAGTTTGTGTCCTTTATTTTCTGTTCGATTTCTTTTGGTGTTATTCGTGTTCTTTGCAGATCCGTGAATTGGGATCCAACAAGTGGTATCAGAGCTTCAATCGAAGAACATGTCTTCATCATCAGAGTCACCAATCGACGGAGCTTTGGTTGCGCAGAAATCAGACTCCAGAGAAGGCACAGTTACACTCCATTACCCCATGCTCACGAAGAGCAATTACGCCGTGTGGGCGTTGAAGATGAGGGTGAATCTGCAGGCGCAGGGAGTATGGGAGGCCGTAGAGAACGGCGATGTCGAAGGGCGCAAGGAAAGAATGGCTCTAGCCGCAATCTACCAAGCAGTTCCTGAAGATGTTCTTCTCATGCTCGCCGAGAAAGATTCAGCGAAGGAAGCATGGAAAACTCTTCAGACCATGCACATGGGCGCAGATCGCGTCAAGGAGGCAAAGGTCCAGACCTTGAAGAGTGAGTTTGAGGTCATGAGGATGAGGGAGAGCGAATCAATTGATGATTTCGCTATGCGGCTCACGTCCATTGTGACCGGCATACGCTCGTTGGGAGACAAGGTGGAGGAGACCACCGTCGTCAAGAAGTTTCTCCGAACAGTGCCTCACAGGTACATGCAGATCGTGACATCGATCGAGCAGTTCGGCGATCTCAAGACCATGTCGGTCGAGGAGGTTGTTGGTCGTCTCAAGGCCCACGAAGAGAGACTTCGGGGTTACGGTGACAAAGACGAGGAGAAGAACCTCCTGCTCACGCATGAAGAGTGGACGGCCAGACAGCGGAAAACCGGGGGAGCCGAGTTTTCTACAAGACCCTCAGGTCGGAACAGCTTTGGTGGAGAAGTCCGAGGACGCGGACAAGGTCGTGGACGAGGTCGAGGTCGGGACATGCGAGGTCGCGGCAGTGGATCTACCCGTCAGGAAGGCACGACCAGGAGAGACAAGAGCACAGTGAAGTGCTACAATTGTCAGAAACTTGGGCACTTTGCATCTGAGTGCCGGAGCAGGAACCAGGGCGAAGAGGCGAATCTAGCAAGATTCCCAGACGACCAGCCGGCATTGTTGTTTGCCGAGCAGGAAACGCACCTGGACGAGCAGAATGGCGAGTGTGACGCCAAGGCCCGGGCAGAAGTGATCAGTGTGCCGATCAGCCCAGAGGCCGAGCAGACCTGTCCGGAGGAGACCAGCGAGAAGGTTTTCCTCATCGAGGATAAGGTTATTGCAAACCTCCTCGTAGACGGCGAGAAGAAGGTCAGTACCGACATATGGTACTTAGACAACGGAGCTAGCAACCACATGACTGGGGACCGAGCTAAGTTTGAAGAGCTCGATGAGAAGATCACGGGCAGCGTGAAATTCGGCGACGGATCAGTCGTAGAGATCAGAGGCAGAGGGTCGATCCTGTTCGAGTGCAAGAATGGCGACCATCGTCTGATGACCCAGGTGTATTTCATCCCGAAGTTGAAGAGCAACATCATCAGTCTAGGACAGATGACTGAGATCGGGAACACGGTGTTGCTACAAGGGTCCTACCTGAAGATGTGGACCAAGGAAGGAGAGCTGTTGATGAAGGTGGAGCGAACACCCAACAGACTCTACAAGATTCTCCTGAAGACGTGTCAGCCCGTCTGTCTCGTGGCATCGATGGCGGACCCGGCTTGGCTATGGCACGCACGGCTCGGACACGTGAATTTTCACGCGCTCAAGATGATGGGCGAGAAGAAGATGGCCTTCGGGGTTCCCAAGATAGAACACCCCGACCAGCTATGTGAGTGCTGCATGATCGCGAAGCAGGCGAGGATACCGTTTCCGATCAAGGCCAAATTCCGAGCAGAGAGACCCCTACAGTTGGTGCATGCAGACCTATGTGGTCCAGTCACCCCAGCAACATTGGCAGGTAACAAGTACTTTCTTTTACTTGTTGATGATTACAGTCGCTGGATGTGGGTTTATATGCTTAAGGAAAATAGCGGAGCCTTTGAGGTCTTCAAGAAATTCAAGAAGATCGTGGAGAATGGCTCGGTGCACAGGTTAAAGGTCTTGCGTACAGACCGAGGAGGAGAATTCACTTCCCAGCAGTTCGGAGAGTTCTGCGACCAGGAAGGAATTCAGCGTCACCTGTCCGCACCTCACACACCCCAACAAAATGGCGTGGTGGAAAGACGAAACCGGACTGTGATGAACACAGCGAGGAGCTTGCTCAAGAGCATGCAAGTTCCAGCCCGGTTTTGGGCAGAAGCAGTAAGACATGCGGTCTACCTGCTTAATCGTTTGCCGACCAAAGCGCTAGGAGAGCGTACCCCCTACCAGGCATGGAAAGGGAAGAAACCCCACTTAGAACATTTGAAAGTGTTCGGGTGCACCGCACACGTGAAGATTGCGGGGCCACATCTCAAGAAGTTGGATGCCAGGAGTCAGAAGATGGTGTACCTTGGCGTTGAAGAAGGAAGCAAGGCACACAGACTCTATGATCCACGACGCGGCAGACTCCAAGTGAGCAGAGATGCTGTGTTCGAAGAGGAGATGAAGTGGGATTGGCGCGGCGAGAAGGGAGAACCCGAGCAGAACTCAGTGGAGTTCATTGTCGAAGACGACCAGGATGTTGCCGAGCAAGAGAAGCCCGGAACACCCAGCTCGGGAACAGTCTTGCCAGAAACGAGGGAACCCAGCCCGGGAGAGAGCACCCCGGATACACCCAGGACACCAAGTCCGAGCAGGACCAGCCCGTCCAGCTCGGGAGATTCCTCCATAAAAGACGGCCCAAGAGGATTCCGACCTCTAGCAGACGTCTACGATCAGACTCAAGAAGTGGAGATGAGCCTGGAGGAACTTTCTTTGTTGTGTGCAGAAGAACCAGCCAGCTTCCAGGAGGCAGCAGCCGAGCAGGAGTGGCAGGAAGCAATGAAGAAGGAGATGGAGTCCATTGAGAAGAACAGGACATGGGAGCTTACCGACCTGCCCAAAGGTCATAATCCCATCGGCCTGAAGTGGGTGTTTAAGCTGAAGAAGGACACTGAGGGGAATGTCCTTAAGCACAAGGCAAGGCTGGTAGCTAAAGGCTACGTGCAGAGGAAAGGCATAGACTTTGAAGAAGTCTTTGCTCCAGTAGCAAGACTGGACACGATCAGATTCATCCTAGCCCTAGCAGCTCATCGAGGTTGGGAAATTCACCATCTGGATGTCAAATCGGCATTCCTAAACGGTGACCTCGAAGAAGAAGTGTACGTCAAGCAACCAGAGGGGTTCGGCGTCACGGGCAAGGAGCAGAAGGTGTACAAGCTATCCAAGGCCTTATACGGGTTGAAACAAGCACCAAGAGCGTGGAACATCCGCCTTGACAAGAGCTTGAAGAATCTTGGATTCACAAAGTGCTTGAGCGAGCAGGCAGTCTACACCAGGAGTACCGGGCAGGAAACTCTGATCGTGGGAGTGTATGTGGACGACCTGATCGTCACAGGATCCAGCGCAGGAGGCGTAGATGGGTTCAAGCAGCAGATGATGGCCGAATTCGAGATGAGTGACCTCGGATTACTTTCGTACTACCTCGGTCTAGAGGTGGAACAGAAGAAGGACTGCATTACGCTGAAGCAGTCGGCCTATGCGAAGAAGATCCTTAAACAGTTCGAGATGGCGGACTGTAACTCGAGCAAGTACCCTATGGAGGCGAAGCTGTAGCTCGGGAAGGATGCTGAAGGGAGAAGAGTGGATCCCACGGAGTACAGACGCGTGATCGGGTGCCTAAGGTATCTCACCCACACCCGACCAGACATTTCACACGCAGTCGGGATAGTCAGTCGATACATGGAGAAGCCCACGAGTGCACACCAGCAGGCGGTGAAGCACATCTTGCGTTACGTGAAGGGCACGACGGACTACGGGATCCAGTACAACCGAGGAAGTGGAGCAGAAGTACTAGTCGGCTTTACGGACAGTGATCTGGCCGGTGATATCGATGACAGGAAGAGTACCGGAGGGATGGCGTTCTACCTCAACGGAAACCTGATCACCTGGCAGTCTCAAAAGCAGCAGACAGTAGCTCTATCCTCATGCGAAGCAGAGTTCATGGCGGCAACCGCAGCAGCATGTCAAGCTATGTGGTTGAAGGGGCTACTCAGAGAGATGACCGGATCCGAGCAGAGACCAGCTACTCTCTACGTGGACAACAAGTCTGCAATTGCGTTGATGAAGAATCCAGTGTTCCATGGACGGAGCAAACACATTGACACGAAGTTTCACTACATTCGTGAGTGTGTGGAGAAGCGAGAGATCATCGTGGAGTTCGTCAACACGAGGGAGCAACGGGCAGACATTCTTACCAAGGCTCTAGGGAGAGTCAAGTTCGAGGAGATGAGAGAGCTGCTCGGAGTGAAGAGAGTGGAAGCAAGTCAAGCTTACGGGGGAGAATGTGAGCTTAAGCTTGACTTAGTCCGGGTGACGACCAGAACCCAGGACGGGCAGAAACACTTGCGAGGAGTCAGCCCGGGTACCGACCAGAACAGAAGACGGACAGCCGTTCAGCCCAGCTCGGGAGAACACAAGCAGAGTGTCCGGATAGAAGGCAAGCTCAGCCCGGAGCATACGAGCAGGTCAGCTCAGGGACAGAGAAACTGTCCGGGCAGGAAAAGGAAACTCTACCCAGAAAGGAAGACGCGTAGCTTGAGGAGCAAGCAAATCAAGTCAAAGATTTGGCGAGATTATTTAGGGTAGTTTCCTGATTTTGTGCGATTCTGTTAGCTAGGGTTTCCGTCTACAAGAGGCTATATAAACCTAGCATGTACACATTGTAAAGTGTCGATTGTATAGTTGCTGAGTCCATTAGAATTTTTGAGTTTATCTCCTTGTCTTTAGCCTTCGATTATTAATCAAGAGAATTTCTTCTCCCAAAAGTTTGTGTCCTTTATTTTCTGTTCGATTTCTTTTGGTGTTATTCGTGTTCTTTGCAGATCCGTGAATTGGGATCCAACACATGTAGCATCAAACGAGTCAAACTCGAACACAAGCAGAATTCTGATTTGTTCTAATTCAGTGACTCACATAATTACCTTTTTATTTTTTTTATTTTTATGATAATATAAAAATATAAAGTAATCCTTAGTTTTTTCATTTATTTTAGGGTTAATGGCGGCAAAAAGACCTAACTTTTGATCAAATGCTCTGATGTGTATACAACGTCCGTAAATGGCGGCAAAAGTACCCAAACTCGGCATTTGGGAGTTGACCAAGAAAATCAGTCCATGTGGCTGCTAGCCTTTGCCACGTGGCATGCCACGTAATTATTATTTTTAAATAATTTAAAAAATATTATTTTTAATCTTTTTTTAATTTTTTTTAAATAATTTTTTTTTCAATAATAACCAATAATTAATAATTAATAACCAATAATGAATATTTAAATTGGTTATTATTATTAAATATAATTATTCATTTTAGAAAAGTAGGTCAAACGAAATAAATAAAGAAAAAAATCACCGTTCACGGTTCACTCAAGCTCCGCCTCCGATCCGGTTCACGGGTGGAACGAAATCGCTTAATATGTTTA
This sequence comes from Parietaria judaica, assembly GCA_954871525.1. Lineage (NCBI taxonomy): Eukaryota > Viridiplantae > Streptophyta > Magnoliopsida > Rosales > Urticaceae > Parietaria > Parietaria judaica. The sequence goes on from OX940864.1 coordinate 16,144,714, forward strand.
ATAATAATAATCAATGATAATCATATGATTATTTAATGACAATTTAAAAAAAAGAATAATATATAAAAAAAACATATTAAAAAATTATTATTATAAAGTGCAAACACAAAAAAAAGATCATGCAAACAAATAAAAATAATTTTTTGTTAAATATAAATATGACTACTATTTTTTTTTTTTGAATAAGTGGTGTGTATTTAATTATGTCTTGACTTTTTAAGCAATATGTATGTGTTTATTGGTTATTATTATTAAACATATTAAACAATTTTATTTGACGCGTGTACCGGATCGGAAGCGGAGTTCAAGTGAACCGTGAACGGTGATTTTTATTTCGTTGTACCGACTTCATTAAAAATAAATAATTATATTCAATAATGAATATTTAAATTTATATATTCATTATTTGTTATTATTAAAAAAAATTATTAAAAATAAAAATAATTTTTTTACTAAAAATTATTAAAAATAATAATAATAATTACGTGGCAGCCAAGTGCCATGTGACATGCCACGTGGCAAAGGCTAACAGCCACATGGACTAATTTTCTCGGTCAACTCCCAAATGCCGAGTTTGGATACTTTTGCCATCATTTACGGAGATTGTATACACAGCAGAGCATTTGAACAAAATTTGGGTATTTTTACCGTAATTAACCCTTTATTTTAATCATGCTGTTTATTAGGTAAGCCAAGCGACCAGTCAAAATATTATAAAAATACTTATCAGTCAGTCTTCGAGATCGCGACTACAAAATCAATCTAGTTATTCCACGTGCAGTCTGTACATAAAAATATATCGCCAGTCACCTGTTTTAGACGTGACTATTTGTTCCAAAAATAACAGAAATAATAGTTGTTATATCATATATATATATATATATGTCATAATCTCTAATTAAAAATTGTGTAACTATAGTATAACTAGTTAATTTAATTAAAAAATAGTGTAATAATTATATTAAGAACATTATAATTGTATAAATTATTTAGTATTTTATAAATAAATCTATTGACATTGTTTATGAAATGTCCGTTGATTTTCTAGATAAATCTATTGACATTATAATAGTACGGATTCTTTACGGAAATAAATTTTAATCCTTTTCTTACGTTAATTGACGACTAAAGGCTAAATCCACGTATCCATCGTTAAAGAAGAGTCATTTCTTCTACTTATATAACAGATTGGTTAAATTCGCATATACATTATAAAAGAATGGTCTATTTGCTAATTCTGCAACAATTGATGACAGGGGCGGATCTAAGCCCAGCCCAAAGGGGGCTATAGTCCCCTCAGCACTTTTGAAAAAACCATTAGAGGAGTAGGCCCAATATTAATTAGCCCCTCAAAAAAAAAATATTTCAGCCCCCATATAAGGCCAGATGTAAAATAGCCCAAGACCCAAGTCCAATGCTTCAGCCCAAAGGCTAAAACGTATCATCCTCTTCCACCAAGGGACCCACACACGGGGTCTCCCTCATGAGAACCATCTCACGCTTCAGCCCCAGCTCGACTTCGATCGCTCTCTGCCCCCGCGCAGCGACGCTCCGCCATCGCTCTGACCTCCGCTCCGCCCTCGCGCTCTGCCCTCGCGCTCCGCCCTCCGCTCCTCCCTCGCGCTCCGCCCTTGCGCTCTGACCTGTGCTCTGTACTACTCGCGCTCTGACTTCGCTCGCTGCTCACTCTTGCCCGACGCGGTGACGCCGGTTTCATCCCGTCGTCTGTATTTCATATAAGCTCTCCTCTCTCGACTCTCAAGCTTGTCTCTGGACTCAGAGCTAGGTAGTTTTATATTTTAAACCCCTAAGAATTTTAGGCTAATCTGCCCTTTATTCAAGTAGTTTTTTCTTTGTTTGGCAAGCTGCTGTAAGTTTTCGTATATATAAATAAATAGCATATATAAATTTGTGAATTTGTGTGGGTATTGGGCAAGTATTATTCTTCACATATTAACATATCTCACTGAGTGTGTTTGTTCTTGTATAGTTGTATATTAAATTTTAAAATATTGGCGCAAGTATTAATGTATTATCTTCGCATTTGTTCACTTTTTGTGTGTTTATAAATTATAATGACAGATTTTATTTGACACAGAAATACAGAATCATTTGCCGAAGCTCGGACCACTGACACTGCATTAACTTAAATTACGGTTCGACACTTCGACTACTGATTAATATTCTAATTCAAGTATTTTTTTTTTTGAATTATTAGTTGTGGAATTTGAACTGAATTTATAATTTTATGGTTCTCAGATGAAAACAATCGACGGATTCTTTAAGAGAAAGAATGTAGAGAAAAGAGATTGTGCTTCTAACGACGAAGACGTAATTCCTAAAGTACAAAAAATTGAAGAAGAGTTTGATATCAACAAAATACAACGTGATCCGGGAGAACGGCAACAAATATCGAAGTATCCACCTCACATACGAGATGAAGTTCGGAGAGCTTATATGAAATTAGGCCCGTTTCAACCCAAAGGCCCATATCGAAAAATTAAGAGCGGAAAACAGTCAAGAAAATTTCAAGAATCATGGTTCAAGTTATTTCCATCGTGGTTGGAATATTCCCCTGAAAAAAATGCAGTGTTTTGTCTGCCGTGTTTCTTATTCCGAAAAGATAATGCACCTTCTGCAACCAATGTGTTCACAGTTACAGGATTTGACACGTGGAAAAAGGTAAGAAACGGAGCTAAATGTGCATTCTTGACACATATTGGAAAAGATGCAAATTCAACTCATAATAAAGCCGAGAAAGCTTGGAAAGATCTTTTGGACCAATCATGTCATATCGCAAATAATTTTGAAAAATTTATGACACAAAATATCAAGGACAATCGAATTCGTTTGAAAACTACAATCGATGTCGTTCGTTGGCTTACGAAGCAAGGATTTGCTCTTAGGGGCCATGACGAGTCCGAGGCATCTTTGAATCGTGGAAATTTCTTGGAATTAAGAAGCTTGATCGCTAGCTATAATCCTCAAGTTGATGAAGTTTTGAAGAAATCTCCGGGCAATGCGGTATATTACTCACCAAATGTTCAAAAAGAAATCCTACAAGTCGTGGGCAATAAAGTGAAGAAAAGTATTCGCGAAGAAATTGGTGATGCGAAGTATTGCTTATTGGTTGACAAAGCTCGGGATATTTCTAAAAAGGAGCAAATGTCTATTGTTTTGAGATACGTGGATAGAGATGGCTTCGTGCAGGAGCGCTTTTTTGGATTGGTTCATATTAGAGATACAAAGGCTTTGACTTTGAGAGATAATATACTTGAGCTACTTTCTCGGCACAATCTCGACGTTATGTCTATCCGAGGGCAAGGATATGATGGTGCAAGTAACATGCGTGGGGAATTCAAGGGGTTACAAGCTTTAATATCTCAAGAGTGTCCGCAAGCTTATTTTGTCCATTGTTTCGCTCACCGTTTGCAATTGGCACTAGTTTCCGCATCACATGGCGTTAATCATGTCAACCGTTTCTTCATCAACTTAGGTCAGATTATCAACGTTGTTGGTGGATCATGTAAGAGAAGTGACCAATTGAAGGCTGCTCATGTCTCAAATGTTGAGTTTTTACTTGATATCGGGGAGCTTGAAAGTGGAAGTGGCCAAAATCAAATTGGTTCTCTACAACGAGCTGGCGATACTCGATGGAGTTCTCATTTAAAATCGATTTCAAGCTTGCTCAACATGTATAGTGCAACTTGTGAAGTCTTAATGGTTCTTATTGAAGAAGGAGATGGCCAAGCCGAAATAGCTCACGAGAGCTTGACTTCGATTGAGTTCGTCTTTATTATGCATATCATGTTGAGAATTTTAGAGATTTCTGATACCTTATGTCAAGCTCTCCAACTTCAATCTCAAGACATTTTAAATGCGATGGCACTTGTTTCGCGAACAAAAGAGGTTCTTCAAGCCCTGAGAGATGATGGGTGGGAAAAATTAGTGCATGATGTGAGACTTTTTTGTGAAAAGGTCTCATTGGAATTTCCGGATCTCACAGCTTTTCATAAGCCTAGAAGAGGAAAACCTCGCCATCAACAAGAAAAGACTACAGAGGAGCGTTACTACAAAGCAGGTATTTTATAAAGAAAAATTGATAGTTACATAAACATAAGTATATATAGGATTTTTAGTAAATATATTATGGTTGCATATATAGGATTGTCCAACGATGCATGCTTTCACACAAGTATTTTCTTTGTTATCTCTGCCAGGTATTTTCTTTGTAGCGATTGATACTCAATTGCACGAGCTTAACTACAGATTCAATGATAGTGCGACTGAATTGATGATTTTGAGTTCTGCTTTAGACCCGAGAGAGATGCGTCTATCATTTAGAGTTGATGATATTTGCAAATTGGTTCATAAATTCTATCCTTCCGACTTTATTGAATATGAATTGGTACAACTACGCCCACAAGTAGTCCAATTTGCTCAAGTTCTTAAACATTCAGAATTTCATGAATTGGAAACTCTTTCTGATCTATCTCAATGGATGGCAAAGACTAGATGGTCAAAGACATGCCCTCTTGTATATAGAGTGATCACTCTTGTTCTCACACTTCCGGTTTCTACTGCTACAACAGAGCGTTCTTTTTCTGCTATGAACATTGTGAAGAATACACGTCGAAACAGGATGGAAGATGACTTTTTGTCTGATAGTTTGCTTCTCTACATTGAGAAAGAATTAGCGTTGCAAATAAGTACTGATTCTGTTATTGACGATTTTCGCAATATGAAAGAAAGGCGCTCTCAGTTTTGATTAGGTATGTGTTTTAACTTCTAACTTCATATTCAATATATTTTTTGGGCATTTGATTGCTTTAATAATTTGATGTTTATTGTTATTGTCCAGAACTTGGTTTTGATCATGCGAATTGGGCTTTTTGGACAAAGAAATAGAATCTGACGGGCAGTGAAGACAAAATCCAATATATTTTGTAACTATTACCGTTGAATTGTCCGGTATATTTTGTAACTATTACCGTCAAGTAATCCGATATATTTTGTTACTGTTTCTGTTGAATTATTTGGTATATATTTAATCAAAAAAATTTATAGCCCCCACCAAAATGATTTTCTGGATCCGCCACTGATTGATGAGCTAAATCCACACACTTAACATAGGGGTCTTTTAAACTAGTTCTGCAATGGAAAATTAAAATATGTACATCCCTCGTAAAGTAAGGACCAATACCGCAATAACTCTAAGTACATACTATATAATATTTAAAGCATGGAAGTGTTTCTCCCAAGGTTCGAATTTTCAACGATTATCCTCGATAATCGTCGATTATCCGTCTTGCCGGTAGTCATCGGCAAATATTCCATACCAATCGATTATCTGTAAAAACAGTGTAAAAATAATAAAAAAATTAGGTACTTTCGAGAAAAAAAAAATTGCACTTTTCAGCAATTTTCGGTGAAAGAACCTTCAATGACATGTTTTATTTATATTTATTTGACTATATGACATGATTTTATTTGAGTATTTATATATGTGAGAGTGAGACTATATTTTATTTACATATGTAAACTTAATAACTATATTATTAAAACAATTTTAGTGGGTTTTCATCGATAATCCTCGATAAGTGTCGATAATCCATCGATAATCCTCGATAAGTGTCGGTAACGATAAGCTACAGGTTTATTAGTTTTCCATGTTGGTTCCAATTCTTTGGATCTGCCAAGAGAAAAGCACGAAGAAGAACAAAGAAATAGAAAAGAAAGCTGAGAGAAAAAGCTTCTCTGATTAATGTCGAATGCCAAAAAATTACAAAGGAAAAGTTACAAGATAAAGGACTAATATTAGTACTTACAGGGGACCAGAAAACGAAACCCTAGCTAAACTTCCTAAAATAGACTCAATAAAATCTTTACAATTTACATTTGAATCCTCGCGTGTCTATGTGTTTGCTCCGACCATGAAACATTGGGTTCTTCATCAGTGCTATTGCGGACTTGTTGTCTACGTAGAGAGTAACTGGCTTCTACTCGGCTCCAGTCACTTCACTCATCATCCTCTTCAACCAAATAGCTTGACACGTTGTTGCGGTTGCTACCATGAACTCCGCTTCACACGAGGATAGATCTACTGTCTTCTGCTTCTGAGATTGCCAGGTGATCATGTTCCCGTTAAGGTAGAACTTCTTCCTTGAGGTCACCATTTAAGAATGCCAATTTGACATCCATGAGGTGAATCTCCCAACCTCGATAAGCTGCTAGGGCTATGATGAGTCTGATCGTGTCCAGCCTCGCCACGGGAGCAAAAACTTCTTCGAAGTCTTCTCCTTGCCTCTGCATGTAGCCTTGCCTTGTGCTTTAGGACATTCCCCTCGGTGTCCTTCTTGAGTTTGTAGACCCACTTCAAGCCAATAGGCTTCTGACCTTTGGACAGGTCGGTGAGCTCGCACGTCTTGTTCTTCTCTATGGACTCCAGCTCATTCTCCATTGCCTTCTGCCATTCCTGGTCGCTTGTTGCCTCTTGGTAGTTGGTCGGCTCCTCGGCGCATAACAAGGACAATTCTTCTAGGTTCATCTCCACTTCCCGAGCCTCTTCGTAGACTTCTCCTAGGGGACGGAATCCTCTTGGTGTTGGAAATCACGTCTCAGATTCCGTGTAAATTATCACGAATTATACCTCCGAACCGTCCGGGTAACATTTAAAAAATTATTTTAAAGCGGAAAAACTTGTTATCCGTACAACGGTCCGGATATCGGATAATAACCATATAACAAGATCTGATAAATATTATGTAATTTAATATTCATAAATCATTATTAATAATCTAGTCATAATAGGAAATAAATAGAGAGCAGTAAATGGTTGCATTTATTAACCCAATGCATAAGGCCGTACCTCTAATGACGACTTCCGGCTGCGCGTCTGAATCGGGCAGGGCTCCGCCGGTGCTGCGGGAAACTCCCGTGATCTTCCGGGATATTCTCCTGGAATCCTCGTACCGAAGCGTGGGCTTCGCCGGCAGGACTCCGTCGTAAAATTTTAACTGATGGTTCTTTTTAAGCTTCCAGAGAACTAAGTCTCTTAAGCCGAACCAGAAAGAGAGATCAGAGAGAAAATTCGCAGACCCTGAAGGAGAGGGACAGTTCGGGGAAAGGTGTGAAAATGTGTAGAATGAGCCTCCTATTTATAGGCTCAAACCGTAACCGAATTAGAGAAATTCCCTCCCTAATTTTCGAATTTCATATATTAAATATAATTAATTATCTCAATCCAATGGTCCAGATTTAATCTTATCTAAATCCAATGGATATAATTAATTAGGGATTTAATTAAATAAGAAAGATTTGGATAAAATCAAAAATCCAATCTTATCTTCTTATCTTTATAAAATTTGAATTATATATATATATATATATATATATATTAAAATTCGAATTATCATTATTTAGATCCAACGGTTGAGATAAATCTTTAAACCGATCTAATGGATCAAATTAGTTTAGGATAAAATCAAATATTAAAAGATATAATAAAAAACAATTTCGAATTTATCCATAAACCATAATCGAAAATAATATAAATATATATAATTAATTAATTTCTAATCCGACGGTAAAGATTAAATCTTAGACCGATATAACGGATTTAATTAATTAATCAAATTCGAAAAATGAAACTTGATCACCAAGTTATTAAATTGGAATTCATCAATATCCTAATCCAACGGTTGATATTAAATCATAACCGATCCAATGGATTAAATTGATTTTAGGGTTTTTCTCAAATACCAAAACATTTGGTACTTTTGCCGCAATTATAGAAAGATCAAAGTCTATCCATACGAATGTGAATGGATCCACATTCCAAGGCCCAATTCGATTTCTACACTTTATAATATATAAAAAATATATTATTTTCATATTAATATAAATCTATTAATTATTGAATAATTAATAATAATACATTAATAATAAAATTCGAATAATTAAATTATATTAATATTCTCTGATCTCAATATCACACATTTAAATGTCATGGTGACACACCATCGTTTAAATTCGTGACATGTGATTTAATTTCATAGTTTACCGAAACGATCACAAACTTAGAAATTCTCTAAATCAAATTCTACTTTCTTTTGTCAGTTAATTTCGGTTACCAAGATATGGTACTTTTGCCACGCTACTGATAAAACTATCTGATGTCTGTCACAGACTTCAGTTTTATGAGTCTTGCCAAATGATCTAAAAAATATTTCAATGTCTTTATCACGTACGTATCATCCGTTACAGAGCTATCCTGGGGACCATGGACCCGTATCACTAAGCTCCAACGAACTGCTAGGGTGTTCGTCAAACCTCGGTGTTATTCCACTATAAACCCGAGGCTGCACTCTTTAGTGATACAGTATATACTATTCCCTTTATTACAGGGGGTGTCCATTGATACAATCAAATTCGGGTTATTGATCTTTCACTTGATGATCCATACACGAGCAGGCGGTTTCTACCGTTATGCCCCTCATTGCATTTTCATCCTTGACTCAGTCAGTAATATTATGAGTGACCCACATATGGTTTCGATTCATAAGTTGCGCACGGGTACCTCTCACTTCTCACCACTGACAATCAAGGGAATCATCATGACTCTGAAGAGAGCTGTGTGATGCCCATGTCTATGACCAAGCTACCCAAACTGCTGACTATCATGCTCCCAAAATAATAGTGTTGGGAACAACGGTAATATATTGTGTTCTTTAACGGTTAAATCAAAGAACAATCAAGCCAACAGCTCAGACTCAAGATCACTCAGGACTTAGATCGAATATCCATTTGATCATCTACTAGTGACTCAACTCCAAGTTCTCAGTGACGGTCTTATATGATAACTTCCGGAGTTTAAGTCAGGTCCAGTCCAGTATGAAGACATTTCATACTTAATGAACTTCTAGTGAGTGTGACAGATACAAAATCCAGAATAGGATTGTCACTTAGTCACATTAATGACCTTGTACGATTAATGGGCTCCCATCCAGTTAATCAGGTCATGGACATTTTAAGTTCATCTATTATGATTATTAATTCTTCCTCACATTGAATCTGTTGTGATAATAATTCATAATTGCATCCTTTATGAACTAAGGATCAAACATTCTATTTTACTCTACCAGAAACTATAATAATATTATCATAATAAGCATCATCTTTATTCAACGACTTGTCATAATCTTTTACAAATGGATAAAAAATATCTTGTTTAAGGACACATATGTCCAACACTTGGGCCATTCTTGATCAAGGAATCTCTCGAGCTGGACGGGCTGGTTCTGCTCGGGCTGGGTATCCTGGGTGTACCCGGGCTGGAATCTCTTATAGGGGTACCAGATCTGGTAGCGGTACCCAAGCTAGTAGGGGTACCCAAGCTGGTGGGGGTACCAGAGCTAGTAGGGGTACCCGAGCTGGATGTTGCTTGCCCTTCCTGGTCGGCAACGTCTTCTTCTACTTCAAACTCAACTGGGTTCTGTTCGGGCTCACCGTTCTCATCACGCCAATCTCACTTATTCTATTCTTCAAACACGGAGTCTCTGCTCACCTGGATCTTGCCGGATCTGGGGTCGAAGAGTCTGTGTGCCTTGCTTCCGTCTTCAACGCCAAGGTGCACCATTGACTGACTCTTGTCATCGAGCTTCTTGAAATGGGGGCCCAAACACGTGTGCGGTGCATCCAAACACTCTCAAGTGCTCCAAGTGGGGTTTGTTCCCATTCCATGCCTAGTAGGGAGTGCGCTCTCCTAGCGCCTTCCTTGGCAAACATATTTAGCAAATAGACCGTGTGTCTAATTGTTTCTCCCCAAAACCTCGCCGTGACTTGCATACTCTTCAGCAAACTCTTTAATGTGTCCATCACTGTCCGGTTTCTTCTCTCCACCACACCGTTCTGCTGAGGAATGTACGGTGCGGTCAAGTGGCGCTCGACTCCTTCTTCATCGCAGAACTCTCCGAACTGCTGGGATGTGAACTCTCCACCTCGGTCTGTTCTCAAGACCTTCATCTTGTGTTCTGACCCAATCTCCACGAGCCTCTTGAACTTCTTGAAGACTTCAAAGGCTCCTCTATTCTTCATGAGTGTGTAGATCCACATCCAGTGACTGTAGTCGTCAACAAGTAGTAGGAAATACTTGCTTCCGGCTAGAGTTGCTGGGGTGATTGGACCACAGAGGTCCGCATGAACCAGTTAGAGGGGTCTTTCTGCTCGGAACTTGGCCTTGATCGGGAATGACACTCTAGCCTGTTTCGCAATCATACAGCATTCGCATAGCTGGTTGGGGTGTTCAATCTTGGGAACCCCAAAGGCCATCTCCTTCTCTCCCATCAACTTGAGCGCATAAAAGTTTACGTGCCCAAGTCTCGTATGTCACAACCAGGCCAGGTCTGCTAGGGACGCCATTAGGCAGACGGGCTAGCCTATCTCCAGGAGAGTCTCGTACAATCTGTTCAGCGTTCTCTTCACGTTCAACAGCAGGTTACCACTTCTGTTCCACATCTTCAGATAGAGTCCAAACATCACCACTGTGTTGCTGATCTATGTTATCTGTCCAACGCTGATGATGTTACTCTTCAGCTTTGGGATGTAGTACACTTGGGTCATGAGACGTTGGTCCCCGTTCTTGCACACGAATAAGATGGACCATCTGCCTCTAATTTCGACGATTGAAATGTCGCCGAATTTAACGCTCCTCGTGATCTTCTCATCGAGCTCTTCAAACTTAGCTCGAAATCCTGTCATGTGGTTGCTCGCGCCATAGTCTAGGTACCAGACATCGGTAGAGACTTTCTGCTTTCCGTCTACGAGGAGGTTCGCAATAACCTTGTCATCGATCAGGAAAACCATATCGGTGGTCTTCTTCTCCGAGCAGGTTTGCTCTCTGCTCTCTGCTCGGATTCTGGGCAGGTCTGCTCTCTGCTCTTTGGCTAGGGCTGCTCCTTGCTCTCCGGGAGGGCTGGTCCCTGCTCTCTCTCGCCAACGAGGATCGTCTACTTGTCTTCTTTTCCGTCCAGGCTCACCTCCTGTTCGGCAAACATCAACGTCGGCTGGTCTTCGTGGAATCTCGTCAGATTCGCTTCCTCGCCTTGGTTCCTGCTGCGGCACTCTGAAGCAAAGTTCCCGAGCTTTTGATAATTATAGCACTTACTGTGCTCTTGTCTTTCCTGGTCGTGCTTTCCTGAAGGAGTCCACCACTGCCGCGAGCTCGCGTGTTCCGACCTCGCCCTTGTCCACGACCTATACCACGTCCTCGGCTGTCTCCGTTGTAGCTGCTCCGACCAGAAGAACTGGAAGAGAATTATGCTCCCCAGCTTTTCTTCTGTCTGGCCGTCCACTCCTCATGCGTGAGCAGGAGGTGCTTCTCCTCTTCCCTGTCACCGTAACCCCGAAGTGTCTCCTCGTGGGCTTTGAGGCGACCAACCACCTCCTCGACCGTCATGGTCTTGAGATCGCCGAACTGCTCAATCGATATCACGATCTGCATGTACCTGTGTGGCACGGTTCTAAGGAATTTCTTGACAACAATGATTTCATCCACCTTGTCTCCTAGCGAGCGGATACCGGTCACAATGGACGTGAGTTTCATGGCAAAATCGTCAATTGACTCGCTGTTCCTCATCCGAAGAACCTCGAATTCACTCTTTAAGGTTGGGACTTTTGCGTCTCGGACGCGGTCTGCACCCATGTGCATGGTTTTTAGCGTCTCCCACGCCTCCTTTACGGAGTCCTTCTCGGCGATCATGAAAAGGACGTCTTCCAGAACTCCTTGATAGATGGCGGCGAGTGCCATCCTCTCATTGCGCCCTTCGAGATCGCTGCCTTCTACAGCCTCCTATATTCCTTGCGCCTGTAGGTTCACCTGCATCTTTAACGCCCACACCGAGTAATTGCTCTTCGTGAGCATCGGGTATTGGAGCGTCACGTTTCCTTCCTTTGATCCGATCTTCGTCAACGTCGTCAACTCTCCTCCGGTGGACTCACTTGGTGACGACATCTTCTTTGACACCTTGCTCTGATACCAATTGTTGGTTCCAATTCTTTGGATCTGTCAAGAGAAAAGCACGAAGAACAACAAACAAATAGAAAAGAAAGCTGGGACAAGAGGTTTTCTCTTATTAATAATGTTGAAGGCCAAAAAACAAAGGAAGAGTTACAAGATAAAGGACTAACACTAGTACTTATAGGGGACCAGAAAACGAAACCCTAGCTAAACTTCCTAAAATTCAATCAAATCTTTACAATTTACATTCGAATCCTAAAAGAATCAGGAAACCAAATTAAATCAAATCTCCAAACTTGGTTCTCAAGTTTGGCACCTTCTAGAATGGGTTCCGCTGACTTCTTGTCGTATATCCCTAGCAGAGCTGCCAGGGTCCATTTCTGCCCGGGGCATTCCTGGTAGGGGCTCTTCTGCTAGGGAGCCACTTCTGGCCCGGGGCACTCTTGGTAGGGGCATTTCTGCTTGGGCCCTTCTCTGCTTAGGGAAACTCTGGTGGGGAGATCTCTGGTGGGGTTTGTTGAACCAGGTCAAGCTTAAACTCACATTCCATCGATAATCCTCGAAAATACATCGATAATCTTCAGAAACAGCAACCAATTTATCGGCATAAACGGCATTTTGAACTTTGGTTTCTCAGAACATGGAAGGGACAGGACAGCTATACATTGATAGTTCTTCCAAGACTGCGTCAATTAAATGTCATTACTCAAACTATAAAGATAAATAATTATAAGATATTATTATAACTATCTATTTTATCACTAAACAATCTTCAAAGCTTTCCATTTTTGACCTCTGACTCTGACCCAGAAACAGTCAATTAAACCCAAAACAGTATATATTATATTATATATATATAGCAGCTTTGCGAAGCCATTGATCTACACACAAAAACAATACCCAACAGCTTATTCTTCATATTCATCAAGTGTGACACACAAACTCGTAAACCCTAAAGAGCTCAATGGGTTATGAAGAATCTCAGCAAGAAAATGTTTTGTTGCAATATTACAGATTCCAGGAAAATTTCTATAGATGCAAAGAGTTTTCGAGAGCGACGATGAGGACTAAAGAATCGACTGAGGGCTCCGAAGTTCGTAAAGGGTTTATCAGAAGCGTGTCGTTGGAGCAACACCGGCGAGGGAGAATCTTGAGGATAGTCAGAAGATTAGGGTTGAAATTTTTCGAGAGAGATAGTGGTAATATTTACGCGCCAAAGATGATGACGAGAGGTGTGTGTGGTGGGATAATTGGGATGAGGATTCAACGCTTCAAAGTAAGGACTATAAATGCTGTAGAGGATGGCAATGTAAAGAAGCCTCAAAATTGATATATATATATATATATATATATATATATATATATATATATATATATATATAATATTATATGTATCGTCTAAAATTTATGTATCTATTTTTACACGAGAATTGTAGTTTATAGCGACGATGTCCTCATTATAGGGTTTCACGATACGATAAATCAAATTTGGCCGCCAAAATTTGAGTCCCGGGCACTTGTCGTTGCCACTTTTTTTTTTTTGGGCCAAAGTATCCGCGTTTTGGCGCGGACGTGTGTCATGATATACTAAACCCTATAGCAACGACAATTTCCGTCGCTATAAGCAGAATATAAAAAAAAAATAAAGCGCTTTAATTTTCCTTCACTTTTACAGCGATATATCGAAGACATACTAATTAATTTATCGACCCTTATTCCAAATTGTGTCGAAGTAATTGGGATATAACATTCACCAAAATAAACAACAATTCCCGGCTCAAAATGGTAATGCGCCTGCAAATGCAATTTTTTTAGCACCGTAAATTCGTAGATGAAAGCGATCGCTGTGACGTATTACTAAAACTTCAATTGAAATTATGTTTTGTACCATTAATTTTGTGAAGAATCAACTACGCAATATAATAATGAAAAATAAATTATGAAATACTATTTATTTGTGGGCATCGATAGAGATATGTTCTTAGAGGAATCGATAAGAAAACTCAAAGAGGAAAGTTGCAATGCAGTATATGTTTTCGCTCCCTCTCGTGAAATCTCATGTGGCTTCGCTACTGAAAATAATATTAATGATTCTTAGGTTCCGTTTTTTTTTTTAAAGATTAAGATGTCTGAATCTAAATGCATATCTGATTATTAAGATGTTACATCTTAATATGAATGATTAAATATTAAGTCTGTTTGTTTTTTAAGATATGAATGCAGATCTGAATGTAGTTTTATTATATAATAATGAGTAAAAATTATTATTTTATTACAAAATTTGAAGAAAAAAAAATACTTATCATAAAATAAATATTAAAATAATTTATTAAAATGTTTGATAAAGTATTAATTTTTAAACTAATAAAAATATTTAGGATTTTATTCATATCATTGAATAATATTACATATAATTTTAATTAAATTTAATATTATTTTTCATTAGAATAAATTATTTTTTATTTATAAAATGAATTTGAAAATTATATGACTAAACGTAATCATAATTTTTTTATGAATAAATTAATTTGATTATTTAGTTAATTATTTAATTATATACTTAATAAAATTATTATTATTTTTAATTTAGTTAATTTATTTATTAAAAATTCAAATTTCATAATTTTAAAAAAGCATCAAAACTCTAGCTTCCCACCTATCATTGGATTCTTGTCGTCGCAAGCTTTCCGATGATATATTATATGAATCAATCCGATGCTCGGAAGAAAAGGTATGGAGTTTTGAAGTTTTGAGGAGGAAAGAGTAAAATATTATAATAAAAAAATAATAAATGGACAAAACACAACTTGTAGAGAAAAAAGAGATAGACATGTTAGCAATTAATGAGAAGAGAGAGAAATAATAGGTCTTAATGTTAATAAGACTTTGTTTCACATCTTAGACTTTTTAAAAATAAAAAACAAATGACCTAAATCTATTTCATTAAGATTAAGAGCCTTATTAGGTGCAAACAAACATAGCCATATAGTAGGTATATACATTAGATGCTTATTTCCATTAAGTTTAAATAATCTATTTGGTTGAAACTAAATTGTTTCATATTAATTGGGTGGCGATATTACGAAATACACTAGGTCAACTTTGGATAATAACACACATGACTAATTTTAAAAATAAATATTATCTTTAGACGTCAATTATCCATACGTCTTAGACCTAGACTTCTGACTAAGAAACTTTTTTTATTTTATTAAATTTAGCACGTATTAATAAAATTTTCAAGTTATTTGAGTACCCCTACCTAATCGATAATTGATTCACTGCACGCGTATGCGAAGAATTAGTATTCGAGTTTTCATTCAAGGACTCGTAGGACCGATATACCAGAAAGTGACGCGGGGTTTAACATTTTTTTGAGTAAAAACAGCTTAAAGAAAGGACTCAGCGTTTTGAGGTCTCGAACGAGATTTTGGCCGAGTTCAACCTTTCGGACCTCGAATTGGCAATCTTTGGATATTTGTCAACTCTTAATATGTTTCTAGACTTCCTTTTTTTTGTGTTTTTATTATTTAATTTTCTTTATAATGATGTTTATGGCGTTTAATCGCTTTCGTTTGTGTAAGACTATAATTTCTCCATTCCAATTAATCGGCTAATTATGAAATTAAAAAGTTCCCAAGCCCTAGTGGCTTTAACTGTGCATTTTTTTTCTTTCCTATAATCTAGCCTTTTATAAAATAAATACATAAATAAAGTTTCTTATAAGGTCTACACCGTCAATATGGTGACTAGTGATCATCGGCCGCCGTAGACTGGTGGATATCGCATGCATGCTTTGATTGAGTGGACTAGTAGATGAGACCGAATAGGACTTTAATATGAAATAAGGCGTATAAATAAACCGAAAAACCGAATAGGTGGACTATATAAATTTCGTTATTAAAGACCCTAAATATTGCTCAACAAAATGCCAATGAGACTGAAAAAAATTGTCCGCGCATAGTTTAGGCTGAGAAGGTTTCGTTACTTTTTTTTTTTTTTTAATATTTAAATTATAAACTATCTAAGTTTGATATTCAATCTAAATTATAATTTCTTTTATAGCATCACAAATTGTAAAATATTTATAATTTGTAGGTGTTGCTATTATTGGATTGTGAATATGTATTAAATTCATGCCATATTAACGATGCGATGTCCACAAAAATTATTAAGTTCCATAGTAATTCATTATTTGTTATGCCATCGAGTCTGATATATGTTATCAAACTTGAATATATTGCAAGAGATACTAGCTGGTTTTGCGTCCTAGATGGAAGCCGCGACGCAGAGATTTTCTTTTACTCAAACGATTTTGCTTCAGCAACACGGCGCCACACCTAGTTGAGTCTCTCCTCGTCCTCGAGGACGCCATCAAAATAGTATCACGCCTAGTATTTTTATGTAAGATAATTTGTATTTGTTTACGCTTAATAACAGTCATGATTTATATTTAAGAATACTAATTGTGTGTTATTTTTTTAAATATCTTAAAACCACTCTTCTTCGTTTTTTTTAATGTGGGTGACACTATCGGTCAAAGTTACAATGCGCTCTCGCAACACCAGGTGACACTATTGGCCAAGTTTACATATGTAAATGAGACACTCATTTGAGATTTGAACCCGTGACTCTTGAAGAGGTCTTAATACCTCTTATTAGTTGACTTTTAATACATCATATTTGTTCATCTTTCATCTTCTTTATCTCCCTAATTATCTTTAGACATTGTCCTGGCGTACTTAATTTCTTTTTCTCCTTAAAAAATATCAAAATTTCATTAATTTATTTTACGGGTTCTGATTCACTTATAAAATACACTATTGGACAGCTTACAATGACAAGTAAAACTTCTATAAATTAATATTGTTTGGACCATAATATTTTATTATTTTATCGAGAAAAAATTTAGTCATGTTAGTTAGAGTTGGACCATACAAAAGTATTATTTTATCAAAGTTATTAATTTATTGAGTATTAATTTAATGAGATTCTACTGTAATTAATTTAAATATAAGTATAATTAGTTTAAAACACATATTAATTGTTAATGCATAAAAATGGCTTTAACTTAGAGTCGGATCCAAGGTTCGGGTCCCGAGATTGACCCGCTGAACACAAGGATGATCGTCAAAGCTGGAGGCGATTCCGTCGTCTTTGATGAGTCTCCGGGCTGTCGTTGACGATCCTCGGCGAACTTCCTTGGTGGTGGCGAAGTCCGGTTCACGGCGAAGCTCCTTGTCCGGGCAGAGTCCTTGTCTTGGCGATGTCCTCCCTGCTAATTGCACATCCAGGGGTCTGCGAATTCCCTGAATATTGCACCTTCATGGGCTTGCGAGTTTCTCCTCTGCAGAAGGGGTCATCGGTGCTTCTTGATTCGTCTTCAATGTCTTCGGGTTGTCCGCGAGTCCGCTTGTTGTGTTCGGGGAAATCCGGAGGATTTCCGAAGATCTTCGTGGCCTCGGATCTCCTCGTCGTGTGGAATGATTACAAGTTACGCCCTCGTCAAGTTATGACGAGGGGGCTTGTCGCCTCGTCGCCTCGTCGCTTCATCGGCTTGTCGCCTTTTTGATCCCGGGCCTCGCCAATGTCTTAGTTCGTCGGCCCCGGGTCTTTGGGTTTGGTGATAGGCCTTGACTTTCCTTGATGGCTTTGACTTTTCTTAACGGGCTTTGACCTTTGCCAAAGGGGCTCAATTTTTATATGTTACGAAAAATGCACATAACACTAATATTATGTGTCAGGAAGTAGATTTACGTCATTCTTAATACTAACAAGTACTATAGATTTGTACAACATGGACATTTAATTTTTCATTGAATTTTTTTTAACATTGAATTGAATTATTTATCTTAATATTAGATACAACTTGTATCATACATAGTTACATACAAATAATTAGGGGCAGAGAAAAGAAAAACGGAATAGAAGGCTCATTAATTCGGTTGTTAAATTTTAATACAAAACAAACAAAAAAACAAAACACAAAAAAAAAAAAAAAAACGTGTAAATTGATTATTTAACATATCTACTGTATTTCAATTAATAATTGTTGGCCCCAATAGTAATTTTCACTTAGGACCCCAAAAATTAATTTTGCATAGGCCCCTAGAGTTTAATGTTGGCCCAGATTCTCTATGGTTTACTTATAGTAATCGGCAAGTATTTATTTCTAGTTGAGAAAATTATATATCACAATTGGGGTTCAAAGGCCTGCAAAAGCCCGACGGTAGCCCTTGGGTTGATAGAATTTTCGGGGCTACCGGGTAAAAACCGCCCGACCCTATTCATTAAAAGACCGCCCGACCCAAGCTAATGTGCGCACAATAAATGTCCGCAAATCCAAGAAAAGTCCCCTCGTTCCTTAAAGTTTTTTTTACTTTCGATCTTTGTTATAAACTTGAATATTTTTATATTATGTATATATATATTTACAAAAATCCCGTCGTTATACCGTATGCCCAGTAGTTACAAAAATACTCGTAAAATCGAACCGCACAATCGATTGTCAATTATTTAAAATGTTACAAAAACAACATCCGTATACTCAAAGAACTTGGTAACGGGATCAATATTTAAGATCCCGTCAACCTGTAAAGTCAGGCCCTCGAGTTCTTCTCCGAGAAAGGACGTGTGATATTACAATCAAATTAATTAGTTGTATCAAAGTACCATCGAAATAAACGTTTTTTAAGAAAAAAAAATCCATATCAAATTTGAATTGATCCCCCGCAATGTCCACCCTTGTTTCTAATGTCCCCTCTTATTTCAATTCCTCACATTATGTCTTCCTCTCAATTTTGTCTATTTAAATCAAAGAAAATCTACAAACATGCATGCAGAGAAAAACAAATATTAGTACTCGATTCACTTGGAAGAAAAATTCTACAATGACTGGCTCTCCAATGAATGGTGGAGAGGGCTCTTACAGCTACTCCAAGAACTCTGATTATCAGGTTAAAGAATTTGTGTTTTTGATTCTACGAAATCTTACTTAAAATTATCATGCATTGTTCAATTTTTTTACTGTCGTGAGTATGTTTGACAATTGAACTTTGTACTTTTAACAATATTCAACTAGTTGAGTTATGCTTCATTAATGACGAATTTCAATGTGATTTTTATCAGAGAAAAATTGTGGAAACCTTGAATAAGGAAATCGACGAACAAATCTATAAGAATCTTGACGTGAAGACTCTCTCCTCCTTTTCAAACACAATTCGGCTTGCGGATTTAGGATGTTCGACGGGGCCGAATACATTCACTTCCATGCAAAATGTGATGGAAGCTATCAAGCTAAAATACGCTTCCCAATGCCCTAATTCCAAGTCGCCGGAGTTTCAAATCTTCTTCAACGACCGAGCCTCTAATGATTTTAACACCCTCTTCACCACCTTGCCATCCAATAAGCAGTACTTCGCTGCCGGAGTCCCAGGATCTTTCCATGGCCGGTAACCTAGAAATATTTAAAAGTGTATTTTATGTTTCAAACCGTACGTTTGGGGTTAATTTTTATTTTAATGTAATTGTTTCAACAGGTTATTCCCGGAGTTGTCCCTTGATTTGGTGTACTCGAATTACGCTTTGCATTGGCTCTCTAAAATACCAGAAGAAGTGTTGGATAAGAACTCTCCAGCGTGGAACAAAGGCCGAATCCACTATTTAAACGCTCCCAAAGAAGTGTACGATGCTTATCGGTCACAATTTTATGAAGATATCGACAATTTCTTGAACTCTAGGGCTAAAGAGATTGTCAAAGGAGGAATAATGGTGATAATCATCAGTGGTTGTCGTAATGGAATAAACTCATATCTCAACAAGTCAACTGTGCATCTAGGTTTCGTTTGCGTCGGGTCAACCCTAATGAATATGGCCAAAGAGGTAAGAAAGCGGATATTTTCGGTATAGTGACCCCAAGTTTATAAAGTCAGGTGAAAAATACCCTAACATTTTTTACCACGGCAAAATAATCCAAAGTTTATCAAACTATGGAAAAAAGGACCCAATTTATTTTCCCCGGACATAAACACCCAGTCAAAAAGTGCCATTAGTTTTCGTTCCCTACAAATATTAACGTCTTCAGTTATAACTTCATGACTCTCCTACATCATTTGGGGGCATAAGTGCTTATTGTTTATTAAAGTTTGGAAAAAATCCAATCTCTTTTTTTAACTGCAAGAATACCTAATATCTCAAGGTATGACTTATATTCTTAATCTTTTTTTACGGCATAATATCTAAAGGTACAACTTATATTCTTAAATCTTTTTTTTCTTTTCTTTTTTGGCTCTGCAAGTGGTTATTTTATTTATTGATTTATCGTCATGATAATAGACTTAGTTTGAGTGAAGTCGAGAAATTTAACAAGATATTCAATTAAACACTTATTGTAACATTAATCTATCACTAATATGTTTCGATTTGTATTATCTTCACATCTTGACAGGGACTTATCAGTGAAACTCTTGTGGATTCCTATAACATACCTGTTTATACCGCTTGTCCAGAAGAAGTTATCGAAATAGTAAATAAAAATGGACATTTTACTGCAGAGAAAGTTGATTTCACCGCTACAGCGGTTGAAGGTGAATTTCTTGCAATAAGTTCAATGATAAAAGTTACCAGAGTTGTTCTTGAAGGGTCTTTGAGTGAACACTTTGGAAATACAATCATGGATGAAATGCTTGAAAGATTAAGCTTGGAATTCAAAGAGCATTCTCAACTTTTTGCTTCAAGCGTCAGTGAGTCTGGGCAGCTATTTATCGTCCTCAAACGTAAGTGAAATTGTTTGAAGTTCAATCACTAAGCCTATATTGTATGTTTGTAGACTTGTTCTTTGTAAGTGTTGCGTTTGCTCATTATCCTCTATTTTCAATAATTATGTCTGTGTGTGTAATGTACGTGTGTTTGTACGGTCCAGTAATAATAAATAAACTATGTATGGTCGTTACGTGTATGTATTGTGTGTGTTTGTAATCGAAATTATGTTACTTGTTTCAAGGTAAAATATATTCTTTGATATTGCGAGTATTTATGGGGATTTGAAATGACATTTTCAGTCATATTGCTCTGTATTAATAAACATACCTAGAGTTAATGAATTTCTCATTTCGTTATGTTGTATGCATATCACTATGAGAGAGACTCACAAGTATATACGTCTTAACATTTTATATTAGATTTGTTTTGGGCACTTATTTAATCCGGGCCGGCCATGATTGCGTATATATCACAAGCTACACTTCCTGATTGCGTAACATACGCCGATTAGAGTTAGAATATAAGTTCCAACTGCCGACGATCCCACACCAAAAATATGAAGTTCATCAATAGTTCTCGCAATTTTCCCAGATGATTTGTTCTTGGAATTGAAGAATTTCAAGACTTACAACTCTACAATTGGGGACTTATTCTAGGGTTTGAGAATGAGATGTGGATGATGATCAGCTTACTCTTAATATCATTTAATTTCTCATTGACCAAACAAGATCAGTGCACATTTGGTATTTTCAATTTTTGGACTCAGTATAACCACCCATGATAATGAACCTCAATATTATCAGTCAGTGAAGCTAATTCATGGTCAATTGGAAGAAGCGTGCACAGATTATGGTATACAGCAACATCTTCATGTGCTTGGTGACCGTGGAATTAAAATTGGTGAAGGCTAATATGACTAAGCTTGCTATATGTTGAGGAGGAACTACGCTTTACTTAATACTAATCTTGGCTAGACATTTGCCGTATGATTTTTTTTTTTTTTTAATGGAGTGATACTTTTGGCCAAGATTACGTGTACTTGTATTACAATCTATATTTTCACGGTAAAAACAACCGACACTATCCTCTCGAGAGTCTTATAGTGAATTTACCACGAGGTCAATCAAGCTTGGTTACATTTGCCGTGTGATTTCATACCATTATATACATCAATAGCATTTTTTCCATAAAGATTCGTTCCATTTTTCTATACATCAATAGACATCCATAAAGATCAAATTATCTTTTGATCACCATCAAATTCGACATTCGACCAAGAAAATTGCTTTCTTTAAAATTAAAAAAAAAAAAAAAACTTTTTCACATCAACTCCTGCATAATCTTTTAAAACTCCTCCAAAACTCTATCTTAGTAAGATATTAAAGAAATTAAAATTTATGATATTATATTTATATTTTAAGTCATCTTTAATTATTATTTTTTATTTTTTTTAACAAAAATCCATAAAATTGGTATCAATTTTTAAAAATAAAATGTCATCGATATACCCGTACAATCCTCGATATATCCATAAATTAAATTTATGGGTAGTTTTGTAACTCTAAGCCTTGAATTGAACCAATACTTGCTTAGCAAGTTTTATCCACTAGCCACTTGCAACCTTATCTACTACTTGCCATGCAAGTTGTCATTATTTTATTATTAATGAGTAGCTTCACTTTTCCTATAAATAGGAATGTTGTAGTATGTAGAGCTGCACAAATAAATCGTGAACTTGCATCGTCGCGCATCGCGATCGTTTTTTCTTGGTCGCGATTAATCGCGACTAACTGGCGGGAATCGCGACTCATCGCGACGCGGAGCAACAGTGTGAGAGAATCGGTCTCGTCCAATGGGAGCGCGCCACCGAGGCATCGCGAAGCATCGCGACCTGAGGGAATCGCGGCGCATCACGACTTTGAATTTGGCGATTTTCACGATTTGGTCGCGATGTGCAGCTCTAGCAGTATGTATTTTCTCATCCCTCACTCTTGTAATCACTCGGTTTCTAATCGAGAAACAATTTTCTCACTCTTATTCTCTTGCACATCAAAATCACCATATTCCACTATCTCAAAAATATTGTGTCGTTTAATAGGTTGTGGTTTTTGGCAACGACCATTCGTGGTACTAAGGCCAACCCCAACCATGACACCAAATTTGGTGTTAAAATTACATCATTTTAGTGTAATTTTAACACCAAATTTTCCTTTCAACCCAACCACAACACCAAATTTCACACTAAAAAGAATATTCCCTATTATTATATTATTAAATAAAAATTCTTCCTAATATTGAATTTGGAGATAATTGTGGCATAACTACTCTACAACGTCGGTGACGTATACTCGATAATATTTGCGACACACTCGGCATTCTCGATGATGTCAATAATGTACTCGTTGTTATCGGCAACACACTCGGCATTGTCGCTGGTGTAAGTGATGTACTCGGTGGCATCAATGACGCATGCGGCGTTCTCGACGGTGTCGGTAACGTACCCGGCGGTGTCGGCGACAATTAAATACTTATATTACAATTAATTTTATTAATAAATCATCATTAAGTATTTATGCCAAAAATTAAAATATATATATATATAACACTACTTTTGCCGTTGTGAACAGTAACGCATCAAATATGATGCGATACTGTAGCAAAAGCAAAAATTGCACCATTTTGGTGCAACTTTTGCCGTTGCATTGGGTGCAATGAATAACACTACTTTTGCCATTGTGAACAGTAACGCATCAAATATGATGTGTTACTGTAGCAAAAGAAAAAAATGCACCATTTTGGTGCAACTTTTGCCGTTGCATTGGGTGCAATGAAGACTGCGCGTTTTGCAGTCCCATTGGGGTTGCTCTAACAAGTTTGTGGAAAGCATTCTCAAAAACTGTGACTAGTGTCTATAAGTGTAACTCAGAATAAAATAAATATTTTTTTAATCGAAAAGTTTTGTACATTTGTAAAATAAGGGGATGTGAGCGAAATTTTCAATATTTTTTACCTTACCTTGGGTATATGTCTTTTATTTCTTCTCATGAGTCATGAGCACACACGTATTTACGCATAGAGCGTTAGCTCACTTATATAGTTGTGTTGTAGAATCAGGAAATACACGGTGTTAGAATCGATTTAGGGGTTGTGTTTCTGCCGTTTTTATTTTGTTGCTTTAAGATCAAGGAGTTCCAAAATTTTGTTTTCATCCCGAAAGGTTATTATAAATAAATTGTCTTTATTTTTTCGAAATATATATTTTTATAATAACAAAATGCTCGCCAAAGATTAAGGTTTTATTTTTTAATTTTTAATTTTTTTTTTTAAATCAAGTCTTTATCGAGCCCCAACCTAAGCCCACTTCAGCCCCCAAGCCTAAATCAACCCTCAGATTCTCTCGCTGGAGTTATCTCCTCACTCCATCGGAGCACCTTACCTCTTCCACCTAACGCCGCCATCTTCCGCCTTGTCTGGTGCTCCGCCCAACTTGTATGATCTGCACAACTCCTCCGTCTTCGACAACCACCCAGATATTACAGAGAATCTTCTCCAGAAATACCAGCACTCCAGGCTGCGCCTATCCATAAGTCCGCCCAGATCCTCGGTTTTAGAAAAGACAACCCACGCCAATATCCAATCCAAACCTACCTACTTTTGACCACTTCAAATCGCCCATTGTTTATCTATCTCATATTGCGATTTAGGTATTTGGATTTATCTAGGATTTAAGTGTTTAAATTACAAGGAAATTGTACTGAATTGTGGTAGTTACAACTTTAAATTTTGTATTGAATTTAGATTTCTATTTTACAGATTAAAATTATTTGATTTGAAAATGATAAACATTAACGTAATATTTAAGGGTTAGTGGGTAAAAGTTGCAAGAGCTAAAGGTCAATTTTATAGCCCGTACGACCCGGCCCCGACCTGAAACCAAGTTTTTTTGGTACAGAAATGGAAAACCGAGTCTGTCATATAATTTTACGGTTTACTCCACTAGAAAAAAAAAATGTAGGCCCATCCAATATGATTTCCTGGATCCACCCTTGTGGGTCGGGCCTACTTTTGGCTGTTTGGTTTTGACTGATTGGATTGATGTTGAATTTTCATCTGACATTTACCTTCAGTACTCCATTCCTTTTCGTATGAGCTATGAATTATTGTTAGGGCACCATGCGGAAGGAAAATTCTAGCGCCCCGTCGACTTCGAGTGCTAGGGTTCGGCATCGAAAGCGTTAGAGCGAGGTTAGTTTGTCAAAACGGATTTCCCCGTCACTTCCTTGAAGTTTGAAGCACTAGAAATAGGTTTTTGTAAGTTGGTTTAATAAAAATTAAGGTTAGAATTCATTAGTGTTGTTTTATCGGGTACTCAGGTTAGTTCCGGATGTGAGTAAAGCCAATGGCGGTAGTTTACTTGTTAACGACCAGAACAAGTACATGTAAACGTGGACACGCACTTCTTTCGTTGCAGTAGAGAAACCTTACGATATTTGTGGTTGCAACTAGAAGCAAGTTGGTTTTTCGCTCCCATATTGATGTCTTGAAACGAGACGAAATTCTACTTGACACACATCATTTATTTGTGCAGTTAGCAAATTTGATGGGTCAGTATCCATAGTTAACTTGCCCGAGGTAGGTGATTTTATATTCACAAAAAATTTGGAAACTATGACATGTTTATTGAGGTAGAAAATCGGCCTCTGCAGTCACGGATCCGTGAGCTTGGGTCTTTTCGTTTAGATTACCTTAGAGCTTGGGTCTTTTCGTTAAAGCTAGATCACGTTGAAAGAGATGAGTGTTGTGAGAGAATGAGTCGGGTTGTTTGTCGAGTGATTGGGGGCCTTGATGAGAAACCTTTTTTGCGTGTGTATAGGTGGTGCCAAAAAACTTGGATAGGAATAATTGGCCAGTCTGTTTTCCAGAAGAAAAAAATGCCTAAGAATAAATTCTCGAAGAATTTCCAGAAAGTAGATTTAAGGATTCGATGCATCGTCTTAAGAGTGCAAGTGTGAGATTGTTGGACATATTTTTGAATATGCCCTCTATTCATATGCTAATCTCGCTTGTGTAAGTGCTTGATCATTTGCCTTGTAATGAATAATTCTTATTAATGGAAATCGTTTATAGTTATCTATGGATTATATGAATAATAATTGAATGTTTGATCCTTAGTTCTTTAACTTTGCTTTTGTGTTTAGTCATCACACTGAGTCTATGTTAAGAGGTTTGACTATCACAAATAAAGAACTTAAATAGGTCCATGGTCAAGACTAGAAATGAGAATTTCTAATCGAGACCGACTATTGATGAACTTAATCACATGAATGTGATGATCTATACTGGATCATAGTGTTGTCTATACACTTTTAAGTTTATCAGGTATGAAGTGTCTTCATACTGGACGTGTTGGACATATGTGTCCTTAAACAAGATATTTTATCTATTTGTAAAAGATTATGACAAGTCGTTGAATAAAGATGATACTTATTATGATAATCTTATTATAGTTTCTGGTAGAGTAAAATAGAATGTTTGATCCTTAGTTCATAAAGGATGCAATTATGAATTATTATCACAACAGAGTCAATGTGAAGAAGAATTAATAATCATAATAAATGAACTTAAAATGTCCGTGACCTGATTAACTGGGTGGGAGCCCATTAATCGTATAAGGTCATTAATGTGACTAAGTGACAATCTTATTCTGGATTTTGTGTGTGTCACACTCACTAGAAGTACATTAAGTATGAAGTGTCTTCATACTGGACTGGACCTGACTTAAACTCCGGAAGTTATCATATAAGACCGTCACTGATAACTTGGAGTTGAGTCACTAGTAGATGATCAAATGGATATTCGATCTAAGTCCTGAGTGATCTTGAGTCCAAGCTGCTGGCTTGATTGTTCTTTGATTTAACCGTTAAAGAACACGAAATATTACCGCTGTTCCCAACACTATTATTTTGGGAACATGATAGTCAGCAGTAAGGGTAGCTTGGTCATAGACATGGGCATCACACAGCTCTCTTCAGAGTGATGATGATTCCCTTGATTGTCGGTGGTGAGAAGTGAGAGGTACCCGTGCGCAACTTATGAATCGAAACCATAAGTGGGTTACTCATAATATTACTGACTGAGTCAAGGATGAAAATGCAATGAGGGGCATAACGGTAGAAACCGCCTGCTCGTGTGTGGATCATCAAGTGAAAGATCAATAACCCGAATTTGATTGTATCAATGGACACCCTGTTGTTATAAAGGGAATAATATATACCGTATCACTAAAGAGTGCAGCCTCGGGTCTATAGTGGAATCACTTCGAGGTTTGACGAACAACTAGCAGTTCGTTGAAGCTTAAGTGATACGGGTCCATGGTCCCCAGGATAGCTCCGTAACGGATGATACGTACGTGATTAAAATACATTCTGGATAATGTTTAATCATTTGGCTTGACTTATAAAACTGAAAGGTCTGTGGCAGACGTCAGATAGTTTTATCGTTAGCGTGGCAAAAGTACCATATTTTGGTACACGAAATTAACTGATAAAAGAAAGTTAGAATTTAGATTTTCTATCAGCACCCTGTTGTTGGAAATTAAATTCTAAGCAACTTTTCTTTTTGAACCGAGTCATTTCGACTTACAGTTAGTGATTTATGGATTTTTTAAGTTTATGATCGGTTCGATAAACTTTGAAATTAAATCACATGTCACGAATTTAAATGATGGTGTGGCACCATGACATTTTAATGTGTGATATTGAGATCAGGAAATATTAATATAATTTAATTATTTGGATTTAATTATTAATATCTTATTAATAATTAATTAATAATTAATAGATTTATATTAATAAATAAAAAATATATATTTATATATATTCATATGTGTAAATTCGAATTAGGGTTTGATATATGAAACCCTAGCTAAATTCGAATGGTATGATTTGGTCTTTCCAAATTTGCGGTATAAGTACCAAATGTTTTGGTATTTTAGCAAATCCCTAAAATCAATATTATCCATTGGATCGGTTATGATTTTATATCAACCGTTGGATTAGGATATTGATAAATTCGAAATTAATATATTGGTCACCAAGTTTCATTTTTCGAATTTTGGTTAATTAATTATATTCGTTAGATCGGTCTAAGATTTAATCTTTACCGTCGGATTGAAAATTAATTAATTATATATATTTATATATATATTCGAATTATAGTTTATGGATAAATTCGAAATTGTTTTTTTAATAAATCTTTTTATATTTGATTTTATCCTAAACTAATTTGATCCATTAGATCGGTTTAAAGATTTATCTCAACCGTTGGATCTAGATAATGATAATTCGAATTTTATTATAAATATATAGGATAATTCGAATTTTATAAAGATAAGAAGATAAGATTGGTTTTTTGATTTATCCAAATCTTTCTTATTTAATTAAATCCCTAATTAATTATATCCATTGGATTTAGATGAGATTAAATATGGACCATTGGATTAAGATAATTAATTATATTTAATTAATGAAATTCGAAAATTAGGGAGGGAAATTCTCCAATTCGGTTACGGTTTGAGCCTATAAATAGGAGGCTCATTCTACACATTTTACACACCTTTCCCCAGAGAAAAATTCGAACTCTCCCTCTCCCTCAGGGTCTGCGAATTTTCTCTCTGATCTCTTTTCTGGTTCGGCTTAGGAGACTATTTCTCCGGAAGCTTAAAAAGAACCATCAGTTAAAATTTTGCGACGGAGTCCTGCCGGCGAAGCCCACGCTTCGGTACGAGGATGTGAGCTTAAGCTTGACTTAGTCCGGATGACGACCAGAACCCAGGACGGGCAGAAACACTTGCGAGGAGTCAGCCCGGGTACCGACCAGAACAGAAGACGGACAGCTGTTCAGCCCAGCTCGGGTGAACACGAGCAAAACGTCCGGATAGAAGGCAAGCCCGGCCAGAGGCAGACGAGCAGGCCAGCTCGGGGACAGAGAAGCTGTCCGGGCAGGAAAGGGAAAGTCAGCAACTACTCAGCAAGGAAAGCGCGTAGCTTGAGGAGCAAGCAAAGATCAAGTCAAAGATTTGATAGGATTATTTAGGGTAGTTTCCTGATTTGGTTCGATTTGGTTAGCTAGGGTTTCGCCTATGTGAGGCTATAAATATACCTAGCATGTACACTTTGTAATGTTGTTGAGTCTATTAGAGTTTGAGTTTACCTTCTTGTATTTTCCCTTCGAATTATTAATCAGAGATATTCTTCTCCCATAAGATTGTGTCCTTTATTTTTCTGTTCGATTCCTTTGGTGTTATTCGTGTTCTTTGCAGATCCGTGAATTGGGATCCAACAAGTGGTATCAGAGCTTCAATCGAAGAACATGTCTTCATCATCAGAGTCACCAATCGACGGAGCTTTGGTTGCGCAGAAACCTGAGACCAGAGAAGGCACAGTTACACTCCATTACCCCATGCTCACGAAGAGCAATTACGCCGTGTGGGCGTTGAAGATGAGGGTGAATCTGCAGGCGCAGGGAGTATGGGAGGCCGTAGAGAACGGCGGTGTCGAAGGGCGCAAGGAAAGAATGGCTCTAGCCGCAATCTACCAAGCAGTTCCGGAAGATGTTCTTCTCATGCTTGCCGAGAAAGATTCCGCGAAGGAAGCATGGAAAACTCTTCAGACCATGCACATGGGCGCAGATCGCGTCAAGAAGGCAAAGGTCCAGACCTTGAAGAGTGAGTTCGAGGTCATGAGGATGAGGGAGAGCGAATCAATTGATGATTTCGCTATGCGGCTCACGTCCATTGTGACCGGCATACGCTCGTTGGGAGACAAGGTGGAGGAGACCACCGTCGTCAAGAAGTTTCTCCGAACAGTGCCTCACAGGTACATGCAGATCGTGACATCGATCGAGCAGTTCGGCGATCTCAAGACCATGTCGGTCGAGGAGGTTGTTGGTCGTCTCAAGGCCCACGAAGAGAGACTTCGGGGTTACGGTGACAAAGACGAGGAGAAGAACCTCCTGCTCACGCATGAAGAGTGGACGGCCAGACAGCGGAAAACCGGGGGAGCCGAGTTTTCTACAAGACCCTCAGGTCGGAACAGCTTTGGTGGAGAAGTCCGAGGACGCGGACAGGGTCGTGGACGAGGTCGAGGTCGGGACATGCGAGGTCGCGGCAGTGGATCTACCCGTCAGGAAGGCACGACCAGGAGAGACAAGAGCACAGTGAAGTGCTACAATTGTCAGAAGCTTGGGCACTTTGCATCTGAGTGTCGGAGCAGGAACCAGGGCGAAGAGGCGAATCTAGCGAGATTCCCAGACAACCAGCCAGCATTGTTGTTTGCCGAGCAGGAAACGCACCTGGACGAACAGAATGGCAAGTGTGACGCTAAGGCCCGGGCAGAAGTGATCAGTGTGCCGATCGGCCCAGGGGCCGGACAGACCTATCCGGAGGAGACCAGCGAGAAGGTTTTCCTCATCGAGGATAAGGTTATTGCAAACCTCCTCGTAGACGGAGAAAAGAAAGTCACGACCGACGTATGGTATCTAGACAACGGAGCTAGCAACCACATGACTGGGGACCGAGCTAAGTTTGAAGAGCTCGATGAGAAGATCACGGGCAGCGTGAAATTCGGCGATGGATCAGTCGAAGAGATCAGAGGCAGAGGGTCGATCCTGTTCGAGTGCAAGAATGGCGACCAGCGTCTGATGACCCAGGTGTATTTCATCCCGAAGTTGAAAAGCAACATCATCAGTCTAGGACAGATGACTGAGATCGGGAACACGGTGTTGCTGCAAGGGTCCTACCTGAAGATGTGGACCAAGGAAGGAGAGCTGTTGATGAAGGTGGAGCGAACACCCAACAGACTCTACAAGATTCTCCTGAAGACATGCCAGCCCGTCTGTCTTATGACATCGATGGCAGACCCGGCTTGGCTATGGCACGCACGGCTCGGACACGTGAATTTTCATGCGCTCAAGATGATGGGCGAGAAGAAGATGGCCTTCGGGGTTCCCAAGATAGAACACCCCGACCAGCTATGTGAGTGCTGCATGATCGCAAAGCAGGCGAGGATACCGTTTCCGATCAAGGCCAGGTTCCGAGCAGAGAAACCCTTACAGTTGGTGCACGCAGACCTATGTGGTCCAGTCACCCCAGCAACTTTGGCAGGTAACAAGTACTTTCTTTTACTTGTTGATGATTACAGTCGCTGGATGTGGGTTTATATGCTTAAGGAGAAAAGTGGAGCCTTTGAAGTCTTCAAGAAGTTCAAGAAGATCGTGGAGAATGGCTCGGTGCACAGGTTAAAGGTCTTGCGTACAGACCGAGGAGGAGAATTCACCTCCCAGCAGTTCAGAGAGTTCTGCGACCAGGAAGGAGTTCAACGTCACCTGTCCGCACCCCACACGCCCCAGCAGAATGGCGTAGTGGAAAGACGAAACCGAACTGTGATGAACACAGCAAGGAGCTTGCTCAAGAGCATGCAAATTCCAGCCCGTTTTTGGGCAGAAGCAGTAAGACATGCGGTCTACCTGCTTAATCGTTTGCCGACCAAAGTGCTAGGAGAGCGTACCCCCTACCAGGCGTGGAAAGGGAAGAAACCCCACTTAGAACATTTGAGAGTGTTCGGGTGTACCGCACACGTGAAGATTGTGAGGCCACATCTCAAGAAGCTGGACGACCGGAGTCAGAAGATGGTGTACCTTGGCGTTGAAGAAGGAAGCAAGGCACACAGACTCTACGATCCACGACGCGGTAGACTCCAAGTGAGCAGAGATGCTGTATTCGAAGAGGAGATGAAGTGGAATTGGCGCGACGAGAAGGGAGAACCCGAGCAGAACTCAGTGGAGTTCATTGTTGAAGACGACCAGGATGTTGCCGAGCAAGAGCAGCCCGGAACACCCAGCTCGGGAACAGCTTTGCCGAGCATGAGTGAATCCAGCCCGGAAGAGACCCCGGATACACCCAGGACACCAAGTCCGAGCAGGACAAGCCTGTCCAACTCGGGAGATTCCTCCATAAAAGACGGCCCAAGAGGATTCCGACCTCTAGCAGACGTCTACGATCAGACTCAAGAAGTGGAGATGAGCCTGGAGGAACTTTCTTTGTTGTGTGCAGAAGAGCCAGCCAGCTTCCAGGAGGCAGCAACCGAGCAGGAGTGGCAGGAAGCAATGAAGAAGGAGAAGTCCATTGAGAAGAACAGAACATGGGAGCTAACCGACCTTCCAAAAGGTCACAAGCCCATCGGCCTGAAGTGGGTATATAAGCTGAAGAAGGACACTGAGGGGAATGTCCTTAAGCACAAGGCAAGGCTGGTAGCCAAAGGCTACGTGCAGAGGAAAGGCGTAGATTTTGAGGAAGTCTTTGCTCCAGTAGCTAGACTGGATACGATCAGACTCATCCTAGCCCTAGCAGCTCATCGAGGTTGGAAAATTCACCATCTGGATGTCAAATCGGCATTCCTAAACGGTGACCTCGAAGAAGAAGTGTACGTCAAGCAACCAGAGGGGTTCGGCGTCACGGGCAAGGAGCAGAAGGTGTACAAGCTATCCAAGGCCTTATACGGGTTAAAACAAGCACCAAGAGCGTGGAACATCCGCCTTGACAAGAGCTTGAAGAATCTTGGATTCACAAAGTGCTTGAGCGAGCAGGCAGTCTACACCAGGAGTTCCGGGCAGGAAACTCTGATCGTAGGAGTGTATGTGGACGACCTGATCGTCACAGGATCCAGCGCAGGAGGCGTAGATGGGTTCAAGCAGCAGATGATGGCCGAATTCGAGATGAGTGACCTCGGATTACTTACGTACTACCTTGGTCTCGAGGTGGAACAGAAGAAGGACTGCATTACGCTGAAGCAGTCGGCCTACGCGAAGAAGATCCTTAAGCAGTTCGAGATGACGGATTGCAACCTGAGCAGATACCCTATGGAGGCGAAGCTGCAGCTCGGGAAGGATGCTGAAGGGAGAAGAGTGGATCCCACGGAGTACAGACGCGTGATCGGGTGCCTGAGGTATCTCACCCACACCCGACCAGACATTTCACACGCAGTCGGGATAGTCAGTCGATACATGGAGAAGCCCACGAGTGCACACCAGCAGGCGGTGAAGCACATCTTGCGTTACGTGAAGGGCACGACAGACTACGGGATCCAGTACAACCGAGGAAGTGGAGCAGAAGTACTAGTCGGCTTTACGGACAGTGATTTGGCTGGTGACATTGACGATAGAAAGAGTACCGGAGGGATGGCATTTTATCTCAACGGGAATCTAATCACCTGGCAGTCCCAGAAGCAGCAGACAGTAGCTTTATCCTCGTGTGAAGCGGAGTTCATGGCGGCAACCGCAGCAGCATGTCAGGCTATGTGGTTGAAAGGGCTACTCAGTGAGATGACGGGTTCCGAGCAGAAAACACCAACTCTCTACGTGGACAACAAGTCTGCAATCGCGTTAATGAAGAATCCAGTGTTTCACGGACGAAGCAAACACATTGACACGAAGTACCATTATATTCGTGAGTGTGTGGAGAAGCGACAAATCATCGTAGAGTTCATCAACACAAGGGAGCAGCGAGCAGACATCCTCACCAAGGCTTTGGCGAGAGTGAAGTTCGCGGAGATGAGAGAGTTGCTCGGAGTAAAGAGTGTAGCAAGTCAAGCTTACGGGGGAGAATGTGAGCTTAAGCTTGACTTAGTCCGGATGACGACCAGAACCCAGGACGGGCAGAAACACTTGCGAGGAGTCAGCCCGGGTACCGACCAGAACAGAAGACGGACAGCTGTTCAGCCCAGCTCGGGTGAACACGAGCAAAACGTCCGGATAGAAGGAAAGCCCGGCCAGAGGCAGACGAGCAGGCCAGCTCGGGGACAGAGAAGCTGTCCGGGCAGGAAAGGGAAAGTCAGCAACTACTCAGCAAGGAAAGCGCGTAGCTTGAGGAGCAAGCAAAGATCAAGTCAAAGATTTGATAGGATTATTTAGGGTAGTTTCCTGATTTGGTTCGATTTGGTTAGCTAGGGTTTCGCCTATGTGAGGCTATAAATATACCTAGCATGTACACTTTGTAATGTTGTTGAGTCCATTAGAGTTTGAGTTTACCTTCTTGTATTTTCCCTTCGAATTATTAATCAGAGATATTCTTCTCCCATAAGATTGTGTCCTTTATTTTTCTGTTCGATTCCTTTGGTGTTATTCGTGTTCTTTGCAGATCCGTGAATTGGGATCCAACAGAGGATTCCAGGAGAATATCCCGGAAGATCACGGGAGTTTCCCTCAGCACCATCGGAGCCCTGCCCGATTCAGAACGCGCAGCCGGAAGTCGTCAATAGAGGTACGGCCTTATGCATTGGGTTAATAAATGCAACCATTTACTGCTTTCTATTTATTTCCTATTATGACTAGATTATTAATAATGATATATGAATATTAAATTACATAATATTTATCAGATCTTGTGAAATGGTTATTATCCGATATCCGGACCGTTGGACGGATAACAAGTTATTCCGCTTTAAATTAATTTTTAAATGGTACCCGGACGGTCAGGAGGTTCAATTCGTGATAATTTTCAAGGAATCCGAGACGTGATTCCCAACAGGACGGACTAGACTTATATAAGAAATCATCACATAATTCATCACTGATAAAAGTATGATAAGGTCGCTAAGATGGTCATATAGGAATCGGTTGAATTCCTTAGCATCGTGAACTTATATTGTTCAGCTTACATGATCTTTGATTTAATCGTTACAGAACACGAGTGGTGTTCCTAATACTTTTATTTTGGGATCAGACGATTGACTAGGATAGGTTGCATGAGTGCAGATATGGATAATAGCTTTATGATATTCATATCATAGTTTGTGGGAAAAAAACAAGTACTCATGATAAGCTCAACGGATTCATAACCCATTTGAGTGAGTAGTTTGTAATAATCATAGAATAAGATACTGTCGTAAAAGAGGGCAGAACGGTTATTCACCCTTTTCGATGAGAATCATAATAATACGAAAACAGGAATTCGGATAATCTGATTGTATCGATGGTATTTTTCATGATTGTTGTCACGGATTACTGATTACCCTAATAGTGGCAGAAGTACTAAAGTTTTAGTAAGCCAAAGAAACTATAAAAAGATGATTGAATTTATTCCTTGAACATCCTTAGGGTTGTAGGAAATTAAGTTTTGATGCATTTATCTTTTTGAATCGTGTCAATCTGACGAACGGTTTGAGATTTAAGATAATATAAATTTTGGCCCAAGGCCGGTAATGACACTGTTATTTAAATCGAAAATAAGAGAAAATTAAATATTAGAATTAATTCATGAAATATTTAATTGAGAGAAATATATTTATAATATTCAAAAATGATTTATGCGAATTTATAAATAAATAAATCTTGAAAATAATATAAGATTTAATCTATTAAATCTTATTTGGTATTTTCTGAACAGATTTGTCATGGATTTATTCTTTATTTGATTTAATTATTAAATCAAATATTTAAGTGAATATCTCCAGGTGGTTGAGTAAATCTCTCAAAATTGGTTGAGAGAATTTCTCAGAAGTAGTTGGGTCAGTTTCCTACAAATAGGGTAGCCCGGTAACAGTGAAAACACACCTTCTCTTCTTAAGAATTTCGAAATTCTCTCTCTCTCTCTCTCTCTCCTTAGTTTCTGCGAGTTTTTCTACGATCAGAAACCCTAGAAAACTCGATTTATTCAGTGGGAGCGCACACCTCTAGTGGTTAGGTTCCAGATAATACATCGGAATGCTTTTGGGAGCTATCTTCTCAAGAAAATCGTAGGAAGCTTCAAGATCGGAGATCAGAAGATTCGTGAAGCTATCAGAGAACACAATCGGAAACCTCAGAGTTCTAAGGTACGCGTTCTTCCTGTTTATCGATTTGTAAATGATTTATTAATACTCGAGGCTCAATTAAAAGAAGAATTTTGCATAATGTGTTTTGAAAACTTCAAGAATATTATTTTATCACGATCGGGAAAATTAATTTGTATTTTGTGTATAACCAGACGGGCTGACAGGGTTTTTGGTATGGAACTCTAACCCAATATAAGTTTTTAAAGGTTAACCCGCGTGATAAACATAATCACGATTTCTTAGCGGCGATTCTTTGAGAATCGGGATTCGCAGTCAACATCTTTGACGTTTTACAATTTTTTTATACAAAAATGTCGTCAATTATGCAATAAACTCATAAAACCGGTATCATTTTTTTTAAATAAAGTATCATCGACACACCCGTATAATCCTCGATATACCTATAAATTGAATTTAAAGACTTTTTTTGGTAGTGCTTTAATGGGAGTAAGGTACGTAAAAATATTTACTGGAACACAACAATATTAATAAAATTTGTATGATCTTTTGTTGTATGAAATATTTGTTTTAATGATTTTATTATTCAAAATTTAATTTTTAAATTAAGGTCCATTTTAAATATGAAATATTAGCATTTATTCACATATATATGATTGATGTATAACGATACTAAACATGTATGACAGTTTTATGAAAGTAAATTGCGATGTATCAAGAATTTAAGTTTCACCATTGTATCGAGACAGGTAGTCTCATAATGGTACAATGTGTATGAACTTGTCGACTGTATCGAGACGGTTAGTCTATAAATGGTACGTCGTAATTTGTGTTGTAGCGCTTGTATGGTACGCAAGACCCAAAATTTTCCTAAAAAAGCTACCGATATAGTATGACATTGCATGCATGTGATAATTTCATAAATTATTTTATGAGTGATAAAAAAACATTTACGTTGTGGGCGTCAGCACACTCATATAGTTGTGTTATATAATAAGAAAGCAATCGATGATTTGCAGATGGAGCGGGATCGGCATTGCGGTATATATGGTGGATACGTTGTTAGAATCGATCTTGAGGGTGTATTTTTGTAGTTTTTGTTTTATTGTTTTAAGAGTAAGGAGCTCCGATACTTTGATTTTGTTTTAAAGCTATTTCTAGTAAACCTGTAAATCCTGAACAAAAACCGGTATCCGGTTCTGTTTTTTGATTTTCCGGAAAAATCCGGAACCAGTAATTACTGGTTCCGGTTTAAACCGGATCCGGATTTTCTGGTTCCGGATTTTTTCCGGAAAGCAGAATCCGGTTCCGGATTTTGTTCTGTTTTTTTTTAAAAAAAAAAATGCGTTGAAATGGATAAACCGGTTAAAAAAATAAAAAGAAAACTACACCTTTACACGAAACTGGATTCCGGAAAACACAGAAAATCCGGAACCGGAATTTCTGGTTCCGGAAAAATCCGGAACCGGATTTTCTGGTTCCGGATTTTAAAAAAAAAAAAAAACGGAAATCCGGTTTTCTGGTTTCTGTATTTACAGCATTAATTTCTAGTCCCCACAACTTATTGTATAAATTAATGCGCTAAAGATTAAGGTTTTAATTCTTAAATGTTCGTTAAAATATTTTTGAAAATCAAGATTTTATCGAATTATACGAAGAAAAAAATAATGGGGCCCGAGACGAAATAGGGTCGTTACGAGAAACACCAAATATGATACCTAAAGTAAACTGTTCGGATATGGGCTTTACTTCTCTACACAAATTAGAGATTAATGTCATGGGCCCCTAATTATTTCGAGCTAAAGCATGTAAATTCATTGCAATAATAGCAAGCAAGACAATATAGTTACATAAACATAACTCTAGTATCTAATTTGAGCTTTAGAAAGTTAATTGAAGTTTCTTTTTTCAATAATGTTTGTTGAATTTTCTCTTCTATTATTATTATTATTATTATTATTATTATTATTATTATTATTATTATAGGAGGTTCTAGTCCTATATTTATTAAAAATATCTTAATACTGTCAGTTAATTAATTATCCTAAATACATAAATTATTGAAAGATGTATACTCTAACAAATTAGTTGTTGTATTTTCAATGTACATTATTTGAGCAGCCAACAGCTTGACAGAATAGATAACATTGAAATTAACACACACAAAATACGATGGTATCCGAATTTTCAAACTTGATTCTTGAAATTTTATTACTCGGATTTCATTCGGATTCTCTAGTATTGAAATTATTAAAAAAAGATTAATAACTTCTAAATAAATTATTTCAGATTTTTTTTTTTAAATGAAGAAAGAAAAAAAAAAGTCCACGTGCTACGTGGCACTCTAATGACGTGCCATGCCATTTGGTATTTAACTTTAAAATAGTGGATGGACTCATAATTTCAGAAAATAAAAACTTTATCACGCACAAAAGAAAAAAAAAAATACTAATTGATGACGATGAAAAACTATTAATATTTTTACGACATTATCCCTTGAAAAAAATAATACCTCTGCCAAAGTCTATGATTGCAAACGATAAGTATCTCAAGACAAGAGCAGGTGCACACACCACACAAGAAACAAAACACTGACGCACTAAGGATAAACACTCTGTGTGTTCACATATAAATATATAGTGATGTGCAAAACAGATAAAAGGAAGAATAAATTAATAGGAAGGAAAAGCTCTCAAACAACGTCGAAATACAAAGTATGGGGTTAAGAAAAATAACCGTAAAATGCTAGTTACTTAAAGGACAATAAGCACAACAACCAAAATTCTTAAAAATACTCATTTTTTTCAGAAAAAGAAAGACCAAACACTAATTCATAAACTTGCTCGACAAAACTAGGAACTTCCTTGACTGGCTCGGCTGACTCTCCTTGCTTCCCGAGTCGAGCCGAGCCAAGTCGGGTAATCTTACATTTTTTTCTTATTTATAAAACAAGAAGCCTGTAAACAAAAAATGAGCTACAAACCCTGTAAACAAAAAACAAATCCTAATTGAACGCATCGCAGTGATTGCAATAACTCAAATCCGCTAGAAAAGGAACAGAAATGATAGGAATTAACTAACCCGAGCGTAGAATATTTGGATTCCAAGCGAATCGAGACCGTCGTGGAGCGAGAACTTGCGGTGGGTGGCTCGAATCGGCAAGACGAAGGGGGCGTGGGTGAGAAGAGGCAAAGAGAGAGAAAAGGGGAGAAATAGAAAGGTTGCAAACTTCTCTAAAAAAAAATTGTATTTAATAAATGAAGATGGAAAGTCTTTTAATAAATGAAAATTGTATTAAAAAAATTATAAAATGGTGAAATTTTAGAAAAAGAGGATTTCCTGTTTCCAAATTTTTTAGATACACAATTAATTGTTAGGAGATTTTGGTTTTATATATATATAGATTAATAAATATTTATGATATAATGAAATATCTTCCGTGGTACGAAAAGCTATCGCATATTTGTTCGACACATTTGACTAACATAGCCAGAGTTTTACGAAAAGCCTCGTAAAAGTGTAATCTAGAGCCGGTGAAAACCTAAAAAAAACCTAGTAAAAGGTATATATAATACTTTTTCAAGATTTTATACTTTTATTTGTTGAAGATTTGGTAGCACAAACCGAAGACTGAACTCGTGAAGCTTCATGAAGCCATTGTTGAGTATAAAGAAGTGATGTAACTATACTCGGCCATAATGTGACATGGCAAGTTAGGCAACCAAGTGGGATAGAATAATTGAGAAAGACAAACATCTCATGTGAAAAAGTTATTTGTCCTTCACAATCAAATAAATTATATTATGCCCCGCAATTTCCTCACATTATTGGTCTCCTCTCAACTTTCTCTTCAAAGCAAAGAAAATCTACAATATGCCGTGAAAAGCTAACGCTCGATTTGCTTAGAAGAATAAACATACAATGACTGACTCTGCAATGAATGGTGGAGAGGGCTCTAACAGCTACTCCAAGAACTCCGATTATCAGGTTTAAGATTTTTTATTTTTTTTTTACAAAATCTTCTATTTGAGTTATGCTTTATTGACGAATTCCTATTTGAATTTTATAAGAGAAAAATCGCGGAAACCTTGGAAAAGGAGATCAACGAACAAATCTACAAGAATTTGATGTGAAGACTCTATCTTCTTTTTCAAACACAATTCGGCTAGCGGATTTAGGATGTTCGACGGGGCCGAATACATTCACTTCCATGCAAAACATGATGGAAGCTATCAAGCTGAAACACGCTTCTCAATGCACTAATTCCCGGGCACTGGAGTTTCAAGTCTTCTTCAACGACCGAGCCTCTAATGATTTCAACACCCTCTTCACCACCTTGCCACCAAATAAGCAGTACTTCGCTGCTGGAGTCCCGGGATCTTTCCATGGCCGGTAATGTAGAAATAGTATAAAGTGTGATGTTTCTAACCGTTCGGGTCAATTTTTAATTAACTGTAATTTTTTCAATAGGTTATTCCCGGAATCATCCCTTGATTTGGTGTACTCAAATTACGCTTTGCATTGGCTCTCTAAAATACCAGAAGAAGTGTTGGATAAGAACTCTCCTGCGTGGAACAAAGGCCGAATCCACTATTTAAACGCTCCGAAAGAAGTGTACGATGCTTATCGGTCACAATTCTATGAAGATATCGACAATTTCTTGAACTCTAGGGCTAAAGAGATTGTCAAAGGAGGAATAATGGTGATAATTATTGGTGGTTCTCCTAAAGGAATTGACTCATATCTCAACAAGTCAACTGCGCATTTTGGTTTTGTTTGCATCGCGTCAACCCTAATGAATATGGCCAAAGAGGTAAACTAATGGATATTTTTAGTATAATGATCCCGGTTTTATAAAGTCAGGCCAAAAGACACAAATTTTTTTATTTATTTTTTGCGGCAAAAAGATCCAAATTTTAGTAACATATGGCAAAAAGGACCCAAATTTATTTTCCCCAGGCATAAAGACCCAATTAAAAAGTTGGGATGACCACAATGAAAGTACTAATAGTCTTTCCATCGTCGTCGATAAGTTCTCATTCTTTTATTGTGGGTGATAAAGTTCCCATTTGTTTGAAATTGTAAAGCAGATAGTCTTTCATCTGGCATCATAAATATTGAGTATTTGTTTGAAATTGTAAATGCCATCTGGCATCATAAATATTGAGTATTTATACCGCAAATATTTTTTATCAAATAAGAAAAATGGGGGAGGTATTTAGTTACTAATGATGTTTAATGTTTGAAGGGGATGGAACCTAATAAATGACACTTTGACATCATGTTTTTATGCCGCAGAAGAAAAAAAAAATCTTTTTTTTTTTTTTCAAACTTCGATTAACTTTAGGTTAGTATGCTGTAGAAGAAGAAGAAAAAAAAAATTGGTCTTTTGGCCAGATTTTGATAAAATTTAAATCTTTATCCTGCAAATATTTAAATAATTACCGGTTAGTCTTTTCTTTTTTATGGTTTCTTTTTACCGCGTCAACAATGGATAGTTAATTGGTGAAAGAAATAACCACTTTATTGAATATTTGAAAACTATACATATGTATATAAATACACTAGGCCAAACGAACTGGTGAAAGAAATAACCATTCATAGATTGTCAGGATTTATGACCTGAATCCATTTTTCAGCCCATCTTGTGGTATAGCAAAGAGACAAAAAATTTATTTAATAATTTGGGGACTCTAAAGTTTAAGCACTAGGGTTAGTTAAGTAGTCATTTATATGTTTCACACTCTCTGACAATGTTGTATTTTTTTTTTTATCTTCTGAGCGTGGTTTTTTAGTTATTTATTTATAGTCGTGACAATAGAATTAGCTTATGTTAAGTCATGAAATTTAACAATAATATATATATCATTAAAACACTTATTATATCATTGATTCATCACTAATACAATTACTTATTGTAACAGGGACATATCAGTGAGAGTCTAATAGATTCTTACAATATACCTCTTTATACAGCTTGTCCAGAAGAAATTATTGAAATAGTAGAGAAAAATGGTCATTTCTCTGCAGAGAAAGTTGATTTCACCGCAACAGCAATTGAGGGTGAATTTCTTGCAATAAGTGCAATATCTTGAAGGGACTTTATGCCAACACTTTGGAAATAAAATCATCGATAAAATGTTCGAAAGATTAAGTGTGGAACTTAAAGAACATTCACAGCTTTATGCTTCAGGCGTCCTCGAGTCTGGGCAGCTATTTATCGTCCTCAAGCGTAAGTGAAATCATTTCAAGTTTAATCACTAAGTTTATTTTGTATGTTTGTAATCTTGTTGGTATTACCAAGTGTGGTTTTTGCTCATAATTTTCCTCTTTTTTCAATAATTGCGTATGTGTGTTTGTATGGTCGTGGAATAAATAAACTATGTGTGGTCGTTATGCGTATTGTTGTATGTGTATGTAATCGAAATTATGGTATGAAGCAAGGTAACCTATAAATCCAACATGGTTGCATATCATCGGCTTCACTTCTATTTCTTCTTTACAAACTAACTTATATGAAGCCACAAATTATTGATATCTTTCGTCATTTCACAAG
Source organism: Parietaria judaica (assembly GCA_954871525.1). Classification (NCBI taxonomy): domain Eukaryota; kingdom Viridiplantae; phylum Streptophyta; class Magnoliopsida; order Rosales; family Urticaceae; genus Parietaria; species Parietaria judaica. The sequence continues at coordinate 16,186,871 of OX940864.1, forward strand.
AATGAGATACGAAAATATCTTGTAACAAATAAAACCCAATGTTCCATTTGTGGTTGTGAAAGCGAAAAGCGTAAATATATAATAAGACGAAGCTCAGTCAAGAAAAGTGATACTTACTTTTTATTTGTTGCTGAAACCAATTAAAATTGTGGAACATCAATACGTGATTCGGTAATCTTCCTTGTGTAATCATTTGTAGCAATATTGGTTGGAATTGTAAGTTAAAACACTACTATCAATGACAATTTTTAACTTTTAAAGAGTATATATAATTAGGGAAAATTACAGCAAAAATACCCAACCTTTGGTCAACCTGCCTCCCGTGTACCTAACCTTTAAAACTGGCGGCAAAAATACCGAACGTGCGTTGACCGTGACTTTGGCATGAAAACGGAAAAATTAACATTTTCTCGCCAAAGTCACGGTCAACGCACGTTGGGTATTTTTGCCGCCAGTTTCGAAGGTTGGGTACACGGGAGGCAGATTGACCAAAGGTTATGTATTTTTGCCGTAATTTTCCCTATATAATTATATATCTGCAATTTATTTAGATTATAATAACAGTTCTGAAATGGTAATGTTGGAAAATCACTGTCAGTCTGTCACCATTATTATATAATGGCATTAACTATTGTAACGAAGTATAAATAAAAAGAGTTATAGTACGGGCATCATTAGTAGATCAGTTTAGAACTTCTGACATATATTTGTATTTTCATCAAATCACAGATTAATATATATATATATATATATATATATATATATATATATATATATATATATATATATATATATTGACAAGCCGGTTCTTCTCTACCTTTTGTTTAATTTACTCACGATGCCCCCGTCAAAACTTTGACGTACCATTATTTTTTTTTTGGATGGTCTCTTCCGGCATTCACTCGGTGGAAACTAGAGAGTACAAAGTCGACATGATGCGGACTTGGTAGGTTTTTAGAGTAGAGCTTGCTGCGATAAATTCGAGAAGGGCTCCTCTTATAGGGCCCTATAATTATAGGGAGGCTCTTATCCAATACTACGTATATGCATATGTATGTGATAACGCCATCTGTAAACAACACGAACGACACAAAATCGTCCAACTTTTCATCTAATAATTAACAATCGAACTAGATTGTATCAAAATAAAAGAAATATTTGCATTTATTTATTATACAAACAACGTACCAACGCCCGTACAGCAAACTATTTAGGGTTTTCGGAAACTATAATTATATATTGTGTATCATGATGTCAATATTGATATCAAAATATAATTGACAAACATGCCCTGTATATATGATGCGCCTTATTGTACGACAAGTGCATGAATGGTAGGTCCCAATAACAGAAAGAATGGTAGAAAGTCAGCATCCAACTTTGACTTTCAAATGGCAACTTATCTAAAGTTGAGAATGACACGTCAACAAAGGCTAATAAGGTGGGCCATAAATATAACTTCACCTCGACAATAACCAGAAAGTAACACGAAATATTCTTATTTACTCGTACTTGTCATTTTATGTCCCACCACATGAACGGGCATAAATATATATATATATATATATATATACACACATTTAGTGAAACCTACTTCACTAATGTCCTCATTGCTATATTGACCCGAAGAGCCGCCCTAACTTGGTTCACTTCACCAAACCAAGGTGTTATTTGCTTAAGCAAACCTTCATTCAACTCAACCATGCTAAATAAATAATGCCTTAAAACTTCAATCGAATTCAAATTTAGATTTTCTTAAGTCTTAGTTTAATATATGCAGTAGTTATTTGCTCGCAACTATATATATTAAAGCTTCTTATGAACTCTTCGAACGCTTAATTGACCGGTGTGACCCAAACGTAATTGACTGAATATAATTGTAGCCAAATTATATCATTTCGGAACTCAAATCGGCAGTTTTTGAAAAATTATGTCAACTTCCCATTTAAGACTTGTTAAAAAAATAATTTATCTGTTTTATAGTCTTTATTTATTTCCGCTTTCATGCTTTGTATTTCGTGTAAATCTTAGAATTTACAAATACTTCTCTTGTATTGGCTCATTTTAATTCAATTAGAACAATAAGAATATTCGAACTATTATGTTTTCAAATATATATAGACGCACATATATATTATATACCTGTGTGTTACAGTACACTATTGACGACGAGGACTTTGTAGAGAACCCAGAACTATATTCCTTAAAACAGAAGCAACCTATATACATTGTAAGTAATTAATGTACATATCTTAAGACAAAAGGACTTTAGGACAATTACAAAAACAAGACAAAAAAACGAAAGATGACCACTCTTTCAATTCTAGTAACGCTCTCGACGACATACCTAGTTATTAATAACTTAATATATGTCCCTTAACCAACTTATTACTCACACTAACACGATGAGCTTTTTCCTTCACATTCATCGTTTATTTTTCTTACCGGTCGCCAAAAGTAGTACTATATATATATATATATATATATATATATATATATATATATATATATATATATATATATATATATAATATTTGACAAATGACAGTATATATAAATATAGAGGACGTCCGGATATGTGAACATCAATGAAACTTCCAAAGGTTTTGATCACCGGAATATTGATGATAATCAGCGTCATCGCCAGCAATGTCGAGGCGGGGAGGGCTGAGAAGCATTCCGTGGGCCATATTCACAAGAACATTAGGCATATCGAAGATCAAATCCTCATCGAGATACTCTCCGACACTGTCAGCCACCGAGGTCTCAAAGCTCATCATATTCTCACCGGCGAACCCCACGGGAGAGGCTTCCTTGACTCCGGCCCCGAGGGCAGCGGCTGCAGCGCCGATGGCAGCCGCAGCCGAGGAGGCCGCCGCCTGGATGTCGCGGGGGGATGTCGAGGCGGGGACGGGCAGAGAGGACGCCGAGTTGGGGAAGTTGAGCTCGGCGTCCTGGCCCTTTAGGGCAAGCGCCGCCACGTCGTAGGCGACAGCTGCCATCTCCGGCGTTGGGAACGTCCCGAGCCATATCCGGTTCGGCTTCCTCGGCTCGCGAATCTCAGACACCCACTTCCCACTGCTCCGGCGCCTCACCCCCCGGTAGCTGCGGTCCACCGCCCCCAGAGGGTTGCTCTCATTCGGGCGGCTCCCGCCGGCGCCGCTTGAGCTATTAGGGTTTGAGTAATGCATGATTCAGTAGTACAAATAGTATCTCTCACACTCACACTTCTTGTATGATCACTGCTTTGATCTCCAGTCGAAGAGTGTGGTACTGGTGGATTAGGGTTTCTGGGGAGGAGATGGAGGGAAGCCATTTATGGGGATCGGAGATTACGATGGAGATTAGGGTTTAAGCTTGAGAAAGAGATCGTTGATTCTCAGAACAGCAGAGCAAAGTGCATATCCAGCTGGTGATGAAGATGATCAACTCTTTCGTGTGTTGTTGCGGCTGAACTGGGAATAACAGCCCGGTGTTGGACAGCTTTTGCGTGTTGGACAGAGATTTTGCAGGAGAGAGAAAGACCAAGAGAGAGAGAGAACAAGTATATATATATATATAATATAACTTCTGAGTAGTAGGGAAAGGGATGTTGAGAGATGATGGTGCTTGTGCTTTGTGGCCATTAAGTATGTATCTTAATGCGTTATCTATCTCTTGTATCTTCAAACAAAGATCTTATTGTCATAATTAGGGCACAATTTTCAAAGCTTGTATCATGTTTGTGCAGTGAATATGTCTCTTCAAATGAGGTGATGACGAGACAAATGCCAATAATATTCAAGTGTTTCGGCGAATGATCAAAGATTCATTTTTGCTATTGCTTACATATTTTCTGCTTGCTATTCAGCATGATTCAATTTTAGGTTATTTCTTCTACACTTGGTGCTAAAAATAGCTATTATAAATCGCAAGTGCAAAGATAAAAGAACTTGACAATGTTTATCAAACTAAAACGGAATCTTCTAATACTTGAGACTATCAAACCTCGTTATAAAACTCAAATGAGAACAGATCTCAATAAAAAAAATGAATTAATATTCAATCTGATATGTAAATGTAAATTAATTAAAAAGAATCACTAACTTATGAAACTATGTGAAGAATCTCATATGAAGAAAATAAACATGTATTATAAGGTCCCGAGCTACTCAGCTCATTAATTGTCGATTGGGTTTTCGTGGAACCCTATAAACTTAACAAGAAATATGTTGGAAATTATTTTGTTGATATGGTTGATCGAAGTTTTGTGCTTCTATAACACGGTTTATAATTTCTCCTCCATTTTTAGTTCATTTAGATAAATACATTATATGTGTGTGAGTGTGTGTGTGTGTGTGATATTGAGTAATAGAAAGAAGAGTACATCTGAAGAAAGAGTGTTGTTCTATAATTTCTACGTAGGAAATGATGAATTTTTTTCAAACTAATCGATGATCTTATAACGTTTTGTATGTAATACTCGGAATCGACAACCAGTGCTTAAGAAGCAATTGTGGAAAATCAAGGTATTTTGGTATAGAGTTGACCAACGTCATACTTCTCTTAATTAGTTTGAATTTTTGGATGTGCCACTTAACATATTTCTCAACATATAGTTATGTAAAGCTCAAGAGCGAAGCCAGAAAACTTATATAAAAAAAAAAACGAAAAATGTTACAATTTGATTTTAAAAATAAGATATTTTTAAAAGCTGCTACACATTTTGCATAATAATTGTTATCTGTGAGTTTTCATTTGATCAAAATAGTTTATAGAAGTCTCATCACTCATTGAACTCGTCTAGATTAAGTGACAAATAAGTAAAAACCCTTGAAACCATTTTAAAAGATTCGAGAAAATCAAGAACTACCATTGATAACCTTGAAAGAAGTACGTACTGAGAGAAAAATCCCTAAGTTTTTAGTGATATAAATATATTCTGATATTTGAAATAGAAAGAAAACTACTTAGCTGGTTTATTATTATCATCTTTTTTCTTACAAAAAACTTTGCAAGTTTAAGAAAATCTGAATTAAATTTTTTCGTTCATCATGAACAAAAAGTAAGTAGTTTTTTCAATAGATGCTTACATCATTAGCAAATTATTACACTTGTATTTATTTCCAGTCACGATTGTTATAATGATATATATTGTTTGTCATAATTTTTTTTAACTATTTATGGTGGATTTTGTTGATTGAATACCTCACATTGACTGAGAAAAAAAAAATCAATTCGTAAATTTGGTTAAACAAATTCTTACTGTGACTTGTGATCAGCTCACTTAGCAGATCACCGATTATAATTTATTATCAAAATCACTAATAACTTTATAACGATAAACACCACTCAAACTTACAATATGTAACACCCCTACTTGTTTGTTATCATGGTTTGATTAGTAGTAAAAATAAGAACTTCATTTATAGTAGCGTGTAATTACCAGGAGTAATAATATTCTTGATATAATTAGATTTATTTTCTGAAGATAAAAATCAAATAAAACTAATTGTTTCTACTTTCTACAGTTTAATTATCCATAAAAAATTTATATCTTTTTTTCTTTTCTTTTTCTCTCATTAACAAAAGAAATGAAGGTCACACAAGGCACAAATCATCATCTTGTATACCTAACATATATTATATTCTATATGTAGAGAGAGAGAATCCTCGACGCGATTAGACCTGGCCATTGGACCGCCATGTCTAGGCTGTGGCATTGCCGTGAGCGTGAAATAGCGGCCAATTGCGTAAGCTGTGAAAGCAAAAGATCCACCAACCGCAAGACCTCCTCGCAACTTTCTTACATATTTCTTAAAATCCTGCTCTCTCTTTTTTTGGTAACAAGGTTCAATTCTTAGCAGCGTCAATTTATTTCAGTTCTTTTTGTAAGGAATTGCTTTCTAATCCTTATATTTGTAATAAAAAAAAAAATGACCCATTACATATATAATAATAAGATTAGTTTATACTTATATCACGTATATATTAATATTTTATATAAATTTATCGGTTACCAAATAATTCGTAAAATTCAGATCGATAAATTAGCTATTGATTAACCCATTGGTTATTGAAAATTCATCAGTAAATTGATGATTCGAACTATCGGTAAACCCGTAAAATTCATATTTAAAACAGTGTGCTTTAATAACAGTCCCAAATAATCCTTTCATGAATAGTTGCAATTGCATAAGAATTTTTAGTATGAACCCTCTCACTACCTGTTAAGATAACTGGGAGACAATGGGGCATATATGGGGCAAAATTTAATATTAGGCATTTTTGTCGTTAAAAATGCATTTTTGTCGTTAATTTTTAACGCTTGTTACTTAACTGTTACAAACTCGCAAGGATAAGTGTTTTCGCATACAAAAGCCATGCATGTTTGACATTAAAAAAAATTAACTAAAAAGAACCCGCAGTTGCGAGAAACCCCCGAAAATCTTATTGCATGGTTGGAACTTGGAAGCTCGTGGAAACCACCTTATATGGCCGCAAAATGGCCTAGCCAACCGTTGGGCAGGTCTAAACTCGAATGTCTCCTTTTCGAACCTATTTGATGTTTGCTGAAATTCTAATTACCTGCAGTTTATCATATATATATATATATATATATATATACATATATATATATATGTATATATAGTATGCTTGTGTGTGTGAGAGTTTCTATATTCACTATTTATGAAATGAAATGCATGAATATGGTATCATCATTTTCTTGACCAAATTAATGGGGGATTTCTCACCTAATTGCACCACTCCAACATCTAAGCCCCAACCATTACACTGCTGAATAACTACATTCAACCAAAAGTACAAAAAAAATAGATTAAAAAAGAAAATTGTTAATTAATTAACTAGTGACTTGAAACAGCAAATTCTCCGTCCTTTCTAATTGAGGAAACATTAGGAGGGGAACATTCAAATGGAGCCTTGAAGGATGTGAACTTTTTTAGCAACAATGAGATAGCTTGTACACCAAGTTATACCAACTACAATGCATTTTGAGATTTGTTTAATCCAATTTGCTTACCAACTAGATTGTGGAACTACCTTAATGAAATAAAATACCATATCTCAAACTAAAAATCTTTAAGTTTCGATTGGCTAATTGGTTGGAAACTATATATATATATAATATATAGACAAACTATACTATTGGTCACTATGTGTGTAGTTTGTGTTTTTTATTGGCTCAAGGGACTACCGCAAGATCACAAAAGTGTGAAGCCTCTTTTGGAGGATAAAAATGATGATTTAATATTTGGGAAACAATAAGAAGATTTCATAGTATTCTATTATTCCCATCAATGAGTAATTTGTCTTTCAATCCAATACCACAGATCATAGATGCCGGGGCGGACCTAAGATATAAATTTTACGGGGCACATAAATATTGTTCGGTAAATTTTAAACGGTTAAAAAAAATGGTGGGACACAGTCTCCTTAAGCTCTACATGACTCTGCGTTTGCAAATAAATACAAAGTTTAGTTATACACAACCATGATAATTATTTTACAATGTTTATAAATAGTGTTACATCAAATTAGACAATATAATCTAATTTCATATCTATATCATTCAATGAGTTGATTAGCAATTTAATTTCTCAGTGCTCACAAACTCATCGATCCCACAAGAAATCGTCTTTCATCGTATTTCATCATATTACAAATTGCGCTCTCAACTATATTCTCTTTAAAACAAGAAAGTTCGATAGTATAGTACTAGTATAAAACTCTAATATCTCGTATTTGTATACGTTAGAAAATATTTTTCATTTTCTTATTGCAAAATTACTGATATAGATGATGAATCTTTGTTAAAACTCTAAAATCTCGTATTTGTCAGCAAATCAAAGTATTTTATGTAAAATTAATGTACTAAATTTCATATATCATCAACTTCGAATTTTCTCACCTAACTCGTAAGTCTAACGGAGAGCAAATTTTTTAGCATTCGATAAACGGTATCACTCATAGAAAATATTAACGTCATAACGATACTCTATTGCGATTTATTTTTCGAGAAATGAGCGTATTGAAAGTCAAAAAAAAAAAAAAACTAAAGGACGCGTAATACGGAGGCTCAAATTTGTGAAATACAATGCAAGTGGTTATATCGATGAATCAATTGAATTTTTCAAGTTGATGTTTGTGAGTTCTTTCATCATCATCATCATTATTTAGGAACCTGGAAGTAAGTTTCTTCGTCGGCCATTATCATTTCTCAAGTAAACACAATGCGTAGAAATTAAACTACTTTACTAGCTAGCTAGGTCTAGTCTAGGTTTCATAGACCAAGGTAAATTTTATGATTTAATATATCTAAGAAAATCAAAAGAACAACGACTCTTTACCATGAATACTGGAAAGTGGAAAGTCATTCCAATTCAATTATTTATCAAATAATTCATACGGGTGTAATCGGGACCGAAAAATTTGAGTTTTAATCCTTTTTCGGTTCTCTTTTTCTTATAGGCTTTCTTGACATACTTTGAAAAGGTTAATATTTACGATTTATGATTCAGAAAAGTTAGTTTGAAATTTTAGTAGAGCTAAAAAATTCTAATATTTTTTAGGGAAAAAAAACCTTAATAACGTACCCGCGATGTAGATTATAATTTGAATACTTTTTCGTTACTGTATTAATCATGAACTTATTGATTTTTACATGATTTATGATATTGTATTTCTATGCATGAGTATAATGAATCAATAGATACAGAAAATATCATGATATAGTACACTATAATCACTTCATTTTAATATAGAGAAAATTTAATTACCTTTTCTACATGCATCTAGCTACCAATTTATTTTTTAATTCATTATGAAATACTTTTAGTTTTTACCTTCTCATACGGTGCGTAATGACATAATTTTTCACTTGTGTCACACTAGATAATGGATAGGGAATTTACAATTGAACTAAAAAACAAGGCAATTTCCTAATTTTGTGGTACAATCAGCTATAATCATAAAGGAATGAGGTATGATTATAAGTAGCTAAAAAAAAATAATGTCCCTCTTTATTCATTATTTTAAAAATTAATCTATTATATTTTGAGCTCAATTACACCATTAATTATTCTAAATAATATATATGTACATGGCCCAAAGATTCACATATGAACATGAGCCCATAATTGAAAGGCCCAATACTCTATACCTATAATTAAGGCTTTTCTTGACCATATAGATTAATAGAGTTAACCTAGCCCAATTGGTTTTTCATCGCTACACATATATCATAAGACATTAATGCTCAAGTAAAAATAATAGTGCATTCACTATCAAATATTACTAAAAACTATATAACCACCCATTTATTTATTTTTAACCGTATAGATTAATAGAATTAGGCTTCGAACAACATATTATTTGTTTTTTAGATAACAATATATACATTATTGTTATACTGTCACAGTTATTACTATTAATGCAAACATAATTTATTATTTAGTTAAAAATAAATATTATTACCTTTTTATATTAATTTTGGTTACCGAAAAACATCGATCATAAAATTTGATCAGTATTTAAATACATATAATTTACTCGTAACTCGTCGGTTTTCCTGTAAAATCCATCCACGTGTTATCGGTAATTAACATTTTAAACCTTGTTATAAATAACCTTGAGTGAGTGATTTATAAAGAATAATTATATAACAAAAGTAGATATTAATTGTTAGTGCCTTCTCTAAGCTGGAACACTTATACACCTTTCATGATCCAAGAAAGATGATTTAGCCAATAGACAAAAAGTTAAAAGATATTTCCCTTTCATCATCTTTGGAAAGCTTTCAAAAGAAAGCGATTAAAGTTATTATCATGATTAAGCTTTTCTTTAATCATATTTTGTTAGCTAATTAGGGGTGACAACTCACTCCCACATACCGAGACGACAACTTTTAAGCACAACCAAAGCAAAAGCCTTCCTCTTTGCCGGATGTTTTCGGGCAAGCAATTGAGTCTTTATTTGACTAATTAAGCACAACCAAAGAAAAAGCTTGGGTTTGGTTGAAGCACTTAAATAATAACAATAATTTATTGGTATTACTAGTAGCTAGCTAGTTAGTAATACCACCCTTATAATCCATATCTTCTCAAAACTCTCTTTTTTAGTAATCTGCACAAATGGTCACAAATTTTACTCGTCGATCGGCAAATTTTGTTCTTTCGAATTTAGTTTTTGACAATAATATCGTCTATTTTCAAAAATATAGATTATCCTCTAGATAAGTGACAGACAACGATAAAGTGTGAGTACTTCTTCAATTCGTTATATGTCGCTCTGTTGTCAATACGACACTATTTCATTCAAAAGATTATTCAAGAACTGGACTCCTGATTGATTTATAAAAATCTCATATACCAATTTAGTTCAAAAACTAAATGACAAGAATACCCTGAAGTAAGACACGTGTTGCACACAAATGAGTGTTTTGAATTATTATTTTCTTTAATACATATAGAGGAATATCAAATTTGTTACTTCTTAGAAGAATAATGTGGTAACACCACTATGTACCTCTTCAATAGTTCACGGGTTCAAACCTCACGGGATGCAAATGCGTGCCCCTTTATTGTATACTTGGCCAGTAATGTGGTCATATGTTCTTACACTTAATATATCTAGTAATGCGATAGTGCATTGTAAAAAAAAAAAAAAAAACCACTAAATTCGTGAGGCAAGATGCATCAAAGAGTATGCAAGTGTCACAACTATCAATTACTTTTCTTTTTTAATCTTTTATTTCACATCATATCGTAGTTTGGTGCTTTAATTATTAAGGGAATATATCAAGAAGTCTCCTTCTGATGCATTAGGGGTCTCAAAGCCATATCATGCAATGTGGGACCCACTAAGGATTTTAGTGAATCAAATTAATTGCAAAGATGGTGACACGCATATTAATTTAAGGTAATTCAATGGATTATTGGAGACAATTTCGTTGGATGAGATGAACCATATTGCACTTAGCTTATAATCTTTGAGATTATTAGTACCACTTGTCTTGCTCTAAAGTGGCCATGCCTAGCTACCTAGAATTTGAAAACGACACTAGTACATAGTGTTTATTTTTTTACTCTTCTTCCTAGGCTATGCTCAATATTAATAAGCTACATAATACTTCCTATTCTTTTTGTTCATAACAAGCTTCCTTCATTAATCTTGCCTAGGTTTTATTCTCTCTCTTTATTTATAGAGAGAGATATGGAGAATTTAGTCCCTCAATTAAGAGTAATGTGTAAAAATAGCTCTTTTATTAGAGGAATGGCAATAATAGCTTCTCCGTCAAAATAAAGTGCGGGAATGGTCTCCGTTTGTAAAATAGTGGTAATGGTTCCTCCGTTATAAATTTGGTGCGAATTACATTGTTAATATTTTGATAGCAAATATAAGTCATTTTCCTACATCTTTTTTAATTGAAAGACCAAATCTGCCCATATCTCATATATACATATACATACTCGGTTTTTTTAGCTCACACACATATTAAGCACTACTCTTACGAAAATCCGTATTCAGGTGATGATAAAAACCTTCAACTTTACGTCTTTAACGTGTGATTTTCACTTGTGCTATGAATTTTTTTTTGGTCTCTAATAATTATGATATTTCTTTTTGGGGTTCTCGATTATATTCTTCGTAACCACTTCTAAACCACATCATATATTGTTTTCAAATTAACGATTGAAACACGAGGTGTACGGCTCTCTGATCGTGTATTTATTAATATCTTATTATATCCTCATGATGATAAGCAATCATTACATTAATCATCACAAAGGCATGGTTGGTGACACTTGTATATTGCACCAATCTCTTCTTGCCCTTCCGAACATAATACCACTCTTAGATTTTTCTCATTTGGATTCCAATTTTGGGAAGAGATAGCTTTACCACTTAAAAGTTAGATTTCTCATCATGCATATATCATAATATAGTATACCTACTTAGCTATATATATATATATAAAAACTTATTTTAGTATCCACCTTTCGGAGTGGGGTTTATAGGAAATTGATAAAAATAAAAATAAAAATTGAAGCTGTGCTTTTAGTGATGCTACAAAATGAAGAAAGTTAGTAGTCGGTATATGTATTTATGTTTTGTGATGAATGTTCCATTAACCGGGATTCTGACATTTAGTAACGCAGTTTTCAGCCTTTATTTTTAAATATTATGGTATTTAATTTTGATTATTATGGTATCATTGTTAGTTTATTTTATTACAGAATTTATTGCATTTGTTGCCTTATGTGTTTAGTTTCATATATCGTTTTGAATCCTCTATATACGGGGCTGCACAATTTGTAATTCATTAATTTATAATGAATTTAAAAAATTGAGTTTTTTGCTTCCGAAGTCGATTTTTATCTCGCAAAGACTTGTTCTTCGTGTTCTTCATATTTCTCTCTACATCAATATCACTACTTTAGAAATGAAAAATAAACATTTTCCGGAGCTTTACCGTCCATGTACCCAATACGCTAATAGAAGTTGAACATGAGTACTTTTGCCGTAAACTAAATAGTTACAGGGCTAATAATCCAAAGAACATATTTGGCGACTAGGGTTTCAAGACGATATACATATTACATGTAATTAAATGAGATTTGAAAGTTGAAACCCTATTTATATAATTGTCAGAAACCATTTAAAGAGCCTAAAATAAAACGAATAAATAGTGTGACAGAGAATTGGTGAAGTAAGTAACTGAGATACAATAATTGACAACTGCGATTCCAACACCTTTAATGAGTCAAAAATTCATCAGATTAATCGAATGGTGCATGATTTTGATAATTACAAAGAGGTTGTTGACATGCTTTTTCATATTTAAATCTCATGATCATACCATCGAATCTCTAATAAGAAAAAGTATCAAAAAGCAAAAATTAAAGAGATATATAACTTTAAGATATCTCTCACTTAACGATTTGGACAAATTCTATGCCTCAAATAAACAAAAAAAAAAACAAACAAACAAACAAGGTCCTCTCTCTCTCTCTCTCTCTCTCATGATCTAATCAACCAATCAGGTCCGTCCATCATGGATCTAATTAGCATCATGAAGATGTGATTGCCAGCCAAACACATCGAGGACCCACATTCTCTCTTTTGGTACATCAACATTACTGTCTAATTTTATGAACACGCGAAAGCTACATATAAATACTAATTTTATTACATGTTTGCATTAATCGCTATAAATCTATTTTACACGAGTATCCTTGATGGAATTCTTTGTTAGGTTTAAAAAATGAAATTAGTCGTGCCTGTGTAACTATGCAAAATCGATGAGTATAACAACGCGGTTCTCTTAAGAAAAATTATTCAAATTAAAAAGAAAAAGATAATGTAGTAAAAGAAAATCAAGGTTTTTACCAAGGTGTTTTGGAGGACTTTGAAATTTGATATAAAAAGTTTTATTTATTTATTTTCAGTATACGATCTTTTTTAGATCTTTTTTACTAAAGATCGAATTTTGAAGGCTAAAAGATAACTAAGAAAGAAAAAAGGTTACCGCGGGTATATTGAGGATTTAAAACAGTAGCGTTAACTAATTGTAATATCTGATTATTCCAATATTGCTAGTTTCCTCTCTCTCCAAGCGCCGAGAGGATTAACAAATTAAGCCCGAATCAAGCACCATAACTCCGTAATAAAAACTAGTTTCCATGATTATAATTTAAATTAAACTTCAAAATTCGAGTTACACGATCATGAATGACACCTGATGAGAACCATTTCCCTTGCAAATGCACGTACACCCAACTTTATATATAAATATTAATATAATACATGCACTTGATATTTGCTAGTTTTTATCTTCTTTTTTATTTAGTTTAGTACGTAAAATTTTATTGCTTTTTCACTAACCTACAAATTCGAGTTCATCATGTGAAATTTTGAATGGATAATATATACATATATATTATATATCTATTTATATATATATATTGTGTGGATAGATAGTGTATATTCAGCGTATGCACGTTTGATAGTGGATGAAATTCAGAAAGTTCGTAACTTGATCAGTGTATACATACTAATTAATATTTTATAATATATATATTTATATATATGATTTGAAAGAAGACTTCGTGTCTTTAGGAATAAGTCCAAGATGAGAAGAATGAACACATAATAATAGTTGATCTGTTGATGCATTATTTGGCTGCTCCTGCTGATCCATGCGCAATATATGGCCCACCAATTCACTCGTAGGCCGTAGCTTAGGACCTTTGTTTGCTACTGAAAATAATTAATAATAAAATCATAACACACAGAATTCCATCAATTATACATTAATATTTAAGGAAAGTTTGCTTTTTCATACCTTTTATTTTCATTTTTTTAACACATACCTCTATTTTAAAAAGCTATCAAAAAATAACTCTTTCACTGAAATTTGATTGATAATATTACATTCTGTTTTTTTAATTTTAGTTAATTTCTTAAAAAATTGTAATCTCTACCATCAGTATTATTTTGGCTATTTAGAGCAGCTTCAGCGGTACGTCAAAAGCTACGCTATTTTGACGTTAGTGCTCCAATGGAGATGTATACTCAGCGATATAATAGCATGAATGAATTTTGTTCAACAGTGCAGCGCTGTATATAGCGATGCGCTGTTCACCACGCTAAATGTTTTTTAATTACTTTTTAGTCCCTCAAATATAAAACTATTTAAAATTTAACCGTAATATTATTTATAAAGAGTAATTATTTAACTTATAAAAATATATTATTTTATATAATTTAAAAGAAAACTAATTAATTGAGTTGTATTTTAATTTATTTTATTTTAGTTGCGTTGAATGTTATTTTAGTTTTTGTGCTGTAATCTTTATTAATAAATAAAATATTATTTTATCTAATGTTTATTTATATTTATGATTAATTTATATAGTAATATTTTACTCTTATTCATAATTCTTCTAAGTGATCTAATGAATAAAAAATACAGAGGTACTATAATAAATAAGAGATAAAAGAGGATAAAAATAGAATGCAAAATATAGTGGAAAATAGAGTTCGGTTTGGAGATAAATCACTGTTCACTGCAAAATAAAGTGAGAAATAGAGTGATCGGTTAAAGATGGTTTTCGAAATCAGATGGTTTAATTTTGTAAGAATAAACTTGATGATATAGTGTCATAAATAAATTAAAATATACATATATTTTTGAAAGAAAAATATATTTAGAAGGTGTGGTTTAAATATATCTAAAGAGTATATAAGAGAAAAAATCTCTAATTATTTACATGCAAAATTAAAAATATAATAAAAATATTGCATGGAATGGATGGAACGTTCTGCTCCTTCAATCAAGAATACATTAATATTTATTATAATTTCTTTCTTTTTCAGTCTGAGACTGAGAGAATCAGTCTCTGTGATGACCCCAAAAAGTCAGACTATATATATATTTCTCAATGAGCATTTGAGAGTGAGACGCTACTTCTGAGATTCTTCTGTAGACTACGTGTCCCTTATCATTATTATTAGGGTTAACTACGGCAAAAAGACCCAACATTTGGTCAAATACTCTGCTGGGTATACAACCTCCGTAAATGGCGGCAAAAGTACCCAAACTCGGTATTTGGAAGTTGACCGAGAAAATCAGTCCATGTGGCTGTTAGCCTTTGCCACGTGGCATGCCACGTAATTATTATTTCTTAAATAATTTAAAAAATATTTTTTTTAAATTAAATTATTTTTTAATAATAACAAATAATTAATAATTAATAATCAATAAGGAATATTTAAATTTAAATATTTATTATCGGCTATTATTATCAAATATAATTATTCATTTTAGAAAAGTGGGTCAAACAAAATAAATAAAGAAAAAATCACCATTCAACGCAATAAAAATCAAACGAAATAAAAATCACCATTCATGGTTCACTTGAACTCCGTTTCCGATCCTTTTCACGCATCGAATAAAATTGTTTAATATGTTTAATAATAATAACCAATAAACACATACATATTGTTTAAAAAGTCAAGACATAATTAAATACACACCACTTATTCGAGAAAAAATAGTACGTAGTCATATTTATATTTAACGAAAAATTATCTGTATTTGTTTGCATGATATTTTTTTGTGTGTTGTATTTTATAATAATAATAATAATAATTTTTAATATGTTTTTTTATACATTATTCTTTTTTTTTTAAATTGTCATTAAATAATCTTATGATTATAATTGGTTATTATTATTAAACATATTAAGCGATTTCGTTCCACCCGTGAACCGGATCAGAGGCGAAGCTTGAGTGAATTGTGAATGGTGATTTTTTTCTTTATTTATTTTGTTTGACCCACTTTTCTAAAATGAATAATTATATTTGATAATAATAGCCAATAATAAATATTTAAATTTAAATATTCCTTATTGATTATTAATTATTGGTTATTATTAAAAAATAATTTAATTTTAAAAAAATAAAAATAAAAATATTTTTTAAATTATTTAAAAAATAATAATTACGTGGCATGCCACGTGGCAAAGGCTAGCAGCCACATGGACTGATTTTCTCGGTCAACTCTCAAATGGCGAGTTTGGCTACTTTTGCCGCTATTCACGGAAGTTATATACACTGCAGAGCATTTGACCAAAGGTTGGGTCTTTTTGCCGCAATTAACCCTTATTATTACAACAATTATTACTTTACTTACTATAAGCTCGTACCACACAATACTACAGTCTTACCGAGTCTATATATATATATATATTGATTGAAAATGGGTATTCATGCATATGAATTAAATCTGTACTTATTCCTTCATATATATATATATATATATATATATATATATATATATATATATATATATATATATATATATATATATATATATATATATATATATATATATATATATTGATTGAAAATGGGTATTCATGCATATGAATTAAATCTGTACTTATTCCTTAACAGTGTACGTAACGTCCACGCTTACTCTTTACTCGTCTCTTCCCTCAATTTGCAGGTCTTGTTTAATGTCAAGCTAAGCTAAATAGTAAATGAGTCAATGACAACTAGGGATATTTGCCGTGAAAGTACCACGAAATATTTTTTTGTACGCAATAAATTTTATATTTCATTTTATCGTGGCAAAAGTTTGAAAAAACTAAAAGAAATTAGGTCGTTTACAAATTTTATTATTATTGTGGCAAAAGTTCCACACACAAAAATTATTATGCCATCTGGGGCGGATTTAGTAAGGGCCGAGCGGGTACGGCCGCCCCCACTTGATTCAAATCCGTTATTTTTAATGAAATAATATATACAGTTTTATTAATATATATTAAATGTATCGTAACTAAGCAAAGTTAACACTTTGGTGTAGTGGTTATTTAAGAACAATTTTAACTCTCTCTCCTATAAGACCAAGGTTCAATTCCCATCAACTTCATTTTTCTTTTAATATTTATGATCTCTATATTAGTATTCATCTCTTAATATAAATATTATTTTATTATACATTAAGTAATAATCTTTGCACACTTGTATCACTAAATATTTTGTCGATTATTAAAAAATAATTATAAAAAATATTTTATTTATCATATCATATTTTAAAAATTTCGAATTAATTTTTTTGCCCCCTCTTGGCGAAATCCTGGCTCCGTCCCATAAGCTCTAAATTTCTTAATGAAGAATCATTTTTTAGTTTTTTGGAATTTTTGCCACGACAAAATGAAATTAGAATATGCCGTGTACAATGAAATACTTTGAGGTACTTTTCTGCAAATATCCCTAATAAGAATAATAATACATTTATACATTATAATTTAAATTAGTTTTTCTAGTTAGGGCTCTATTATGATATATTTTAGATGATCATTAACCTCACCACTAAACTTGTCCAAAATGATGTGAGAGTAGCCCCCCGTCGTTTTTTTTTCCAGTCAGATAGAATTAAGATTCCCCGTGCTAAAAATGTAAATTTTAAGCCTTCTACAAGTGGATTCCCCGCTCTCACGGCTCCTGGAATTCCCGGGTGGGAAGGGCTTACTAGCTAGCGGGAAGCATCCGGCCATAGGTTAGCTCAACTCGCCACCTGTGTTCCTACTTAACCATAACACAATTCATGCTTAACCATAAGAAATTCTTATATACACAATTGAGGCTAAATTAGGCTGGAAAATACCTTTTTAATCCAGGCTTCGTCGAAGAACAAAGCAAGAATTATAAATATAATAGAGAGAGAGTACTGAAATCCCTTAAATTATTGTTTCTATTGTTGACATATACTTAGATTAACTATAATATATATAGGGTTAATCCCGATAAAAGTTCAATACGTTTAAAAAATGGATTAGTAAGTTTCAATTTATTTTTTTTTTTGCCTGGATAAAGTTCCAATTCTTTGGTTTTGTATCATAATTTGTACTTCCGTCAAAATTTTTGTCCTCCACAATTACTCATGTCACGTCAAAATTTTGGTTTTGTATTACAAGAACATTGCATTACTGCATTGCATCATATAATGGTAATTACTTTATGTAAAATTGATCACAAGTTCACAACAACATAAGGCTAATTACAAAAATGTTTTGATTAACATCATTAATAACTACACTCAATTATTCCGAGCCTCTTCAACAATAATGTCTTTTGATTGACAAACTGAAAGAGACTCTAAAGCCAATTAAATGTATGTGTTTGCAGGCTTGTAGTACGCTGCTCACACACGAGAGAAAATATGTCACCGTATAATGCATAGGCATTGCGCGCTCTACATATACAAATAAATATTACAAATCTATAATTGTACGAATGATTATGTATATATATTGGTGATAAATAGCGAAAGAGATCACATGGCTTTCAAATATTATGTTGGACGATATTTAGGAGGGGTCCATGAACTCTCATGTTCAGGGTAACTTTATGACTTATGAGATTCTTTAGCATTTGATATATTATCTTTTGAGGTGAAAAATCACTTCCGCAGTCACGGAGTCACGATTAGTGTAATTTTGTTTTTAAGTTACTTCAGAGCTCGGGTTTTTCCGTTAAAACTAAATCACGTTGATGAAAATGGGTTTGAAGAAAGTAAGATGCTCGAGAATTTTGGTGTGAGAATGTCGTATTTCTTGTCAAGGATTTTCGGTTCAGTTTTACATCGTTTAGCTCACTATTTATAGAGTTTAGTAATTGAAATCCGACCTCATAAATAGTCGGATACAAAATGCCTTTGATTCTCTCATAATTGCCTTAATTACATTGCAACAATCATGGGCGTAACTGTCGTCGTCAGCACTGAGGTGCCGCTCGCGTTGCGCCGATTGTTCCTCGTTGCCTTTATCCTCGTCGTTTACTTGCTTGTCTCATCGCATGATTAGGCTTCGTCGCTTGACTTTCATCCTTAACTCCTTTCTCCTTCTGGTCTCCTATAGCGATGAGGCTTTGTCGATGAGGCTTCTTCGACGAGGTTATGCTGTGCTGATGGGCTCATCCTCGTCGACGAGTATCTTCGTTGCCTATCTTTGTTGTGTGTTCTTCTCTTGACCGTTGACTTCTCCCTTGGTTGGCTCATTTGACTTTGTCAGTGGGCCTCTTGTTAGTATTGGACTTCTTTAACGAAAGCCCAGTTTCATAAATGACAGAGATAGATTTCGTCGTATCAATACAAATTAATGTGGACGAAATCGTAACTCAACATTATCAACTTGCTTTTGTCCCTATTATATATTAGAGCACTTCTTAGTTATCGAATGATCATACTGATTTAAAATTTTAGTGTAAATACAAGGAGATATTTTGTAATATTAAAAATATAAGTACTAAAGAAGATGTGGCTCAAGAGGTTAATTAGCTTGTTACACCTGAAGTCTATATATATATATATATATAGGGAAACTTGAAAAAATAACCATCAAAGTACAAGTCCTACCCGTTTTGTTCCCCGATTTAATGTATATGAAAAATTATTCCCCAAATTGTCTCTTACTTTTTTATTCTCAAAATACCCTTTTTACCACCAACTGTCTAAGTTCAAGAGGAAAACTGTCAAACTTTACCCAGAAAATTATCTAACTTAAAACAAATTGTCTACCCCGAAAGAGAAAACAATCTAACTTTATGTATAAAACTATCCGACACTAAAATTTACGTTTTGATGACGGGGGATAAAACTAACCTTCTTGACACTAAGTTGTCAAAGTGTCTAACTTTAAGATGAAAACTATCTAATTTTACGAGGAAAACTGTCTACACAAAGTTGCAATATTTTGTGAAACCAACGAACTGTCTAACTTCAAGAGGAAAACTGTCAAACTTAAAAAAAATTGTCTACCCCGAAAGAGAAAACAATCTAACTTTATGTATAAAACTATCCGACATTAAAATTTACGTTTTGATGACGGAGGATAAAACTATCCTTCTTGGCACTAAGTTGTCAAAGTGTCTAACTTTAAGATGAAAACTATCTAACTTTAAGAGGAAAACTGTCTACACAAAGTTGCAATATTTTGTTAAACTAACCAACTGTCTAACTTCAAGAGGAAACTGTCAAACTTTACCCAGAAAACTATTTAACTTAAAACAAACTGTCTACCCCGAAAGAGAAAACAATCTAACTTTATGTATAAAACTATCCGACACTAAAATTTACGTTTTGATGACGGGGGATAAAACTAATCTTCTTGACACTAAGTTGTCAAAGTGTCTAACTTTAAGATGAAAACTATCTAACTTTAAGAGGAAAACTGTCTACACAAAGTTGTAATATTTTGTTAAACTAACCAACTGTCTAACTTCAAGAGGAAAACTGTCAAACTTTACCCAGAAAACTATTTAACTTAAAACAAACTGTCAACCCCGAAAGAGAAAACAATCTAACTTTATGTATAAAACTATCCGACACTAAAATTTACGTTTTGATGACGGGGGATAAAACTAACTTTCTTGACACTAAGTTGTCAAAGTGTCTAACTTTAAGATGAAAACTATCTAACTTTACGAGGAAAACTGTCTACACAAAGTTGCAATATTTTGTGAAACTAACCAACTGTCTAACTTCAAGAGGAAAATTGTCAAACTTTACCCAGACTGTCTACCCCGAAAGAGAAAATCATCAAACTTTATGTGAAAAACTATCCAACATAGAAATTAACATTTTGATGAAGCGAATAAAATTACCTTTTTTTTTTACCATAAATCTCTTAAGTGTCAACATTAATGGTGTAAACTATCTAAGCTAATCTGAAAAACTGTCTACATTTCCTTGCAATTTTTTCCAACAGGAAAAAAGTGTCTAACCGGAGGAAAAAAACAATCTAACCGTAGCTTAAAAATTGTCCACCAGATCCTAGTATTTTTTTTTAAACGGAAAATGTGTCTACCTAGATGAGCAAAACACTCAAACTTGTTATAGAAAATTGTCCACCCCTCAAAACTGTGTACCTTGATAGGAAAAACTGTCAAATTTTATGTAAAAAACTGTCTAAAAGGGTATTTTGGGCAAAAACATGACAAAATACAAGTTTGGGATAGTTTTTCAGAAACATTAAATCGGGGAAAAAAACGGGTAGAACTTGCATTTTCGGGGTCATTTTTTCAAGTTTCCCTATATATAATAATATTATATATATATATATATATATATATATATATATATATATATATAAATTGAGATGCGATATGTATGCTAAGACTCTAAGAGTGAGTCCAAACACTTGATCAAGGCATGACTATTGGTGTACGATTTTGTTTCATATAACCCGCACTGCATTAAGAAGTGACATTAAATTAAAAAATGTCAATATAATTGTTGCATAATATTACAGTCCCATTAAATATTACCAGCTGTCAAATTTCGAGGAAAATCAAGTCAAGTCAAGAAACCAAACCTTATTATTCCCTAGGAATTCCTTAATGTACACAAGTGAAAGAATATTCATAAGTATCCACGATATTGATGAGATACGGCAACTAATTTATGATAATATTATGAGAATGATACTTCGCGGTTCAATTATTCAAACTGAACCCCCAAAAATATCGCAATGAAGTGTTCAATAATATATAAATCAAGCATTTTAATACTTTTGAAATTACTCATGCGTTGAGCTCTCTTTAAATGATTATATGATTGTTTTTTTTTTTTTTTTTTTTTTTTGTGATGTATAGTTTGCACTCTTCAGCTCAAAGATGAAAATTCAATGCCCAATGAACTATGACGTTATTCTAATTATTAAATTTAAATTTATTATTATGAGAGAAAAAAAAAAGTTAAATACAGTGCTTAGACAGATTTAAATCAAATTTAATACTTAAGCGATTCTCTCTAAGAACAATATGAAAAAGATTTTTCAAGTACAAAACAATAAGAAAATATGAAAATAATATTGGAAACATACAAAGACAGAATTAGCCGTTGACTTGAGTGACCACAATATTGTTGTTGTCGATCGTTGATTCGTTATATTAAGGTCACTGAATATTCTGTTAAAAGTGCTAGGTCTATTGTATTATTAGCCATCACCTTTTTATTATTTAACTACTTTTTAATTTATTTATTTTTTCATTGACACCACTTTCTATTTGCCGACACATTATAATATTATTGGTGCAAATTTTGAAATAGTTGATACTTTTATACCTTCTCATGTTACATCATTTATATCTTCTTGTTATCATTAAATTTACAAAAACATTTTATTACAATATATAGAAAGTAATATATAGATTATTTCAAAAAAAAAATTTGTTAGTATAGTTATTATACGATTGATAATTTAGACAAGCGCTAAGGTTTGACCTAGCAAATTAAGTCAATTTTGAATAAATTTAGGTTAGGTTTATATTTGGACTATGAATAAATGCATAATAAATGCATAATATAATTATTGGAGTGTAACATAAAGTTCAGTATAAATTATAAATGCATCATAGCACTACTTTTCTTTTTTGCATCATACAAATAATGATCATGATGATCTTGATAGACAATAAATAAAGAATCAAGAAGCTTGACAAATATTACTTTTGTCAAAGTACTAGACATGCATGCATGAAGAGAATAGGGACAGTGCCTATTTGGGGAATTATTAGTATTTGCCTTTATAGCAATCTATATATTCTATCATAAAATTAGTCTAAATATAGATGGCTCCTTAATTTAAACTTTAAAAATCTATATTATTAAAATAATAATTATTTAATCACAATTAGATGATAATTGATCATTTTGTAGTTTACTAGTCACTACTGTCTTATCCATGTTACTTTGGATAGTTTTAACCTGTTTCAAGAGATAGTAATAAAAAGATCCAATCAAAAACATGGTCTGGTAATTATATCAAGTGCTATTTGCTGCAAAAATACTTAAGTCAAGCTTTTATCCCTTTTTACTTGACATTAATTCTTTTGTAAAAAAAAAAAAATAGCGTTATGTTTTCGTAACATTGTAGCTTAAGAGACCGTTTAGTGCACATACCTCTGAAAAATGTAGCGTTAATTAGTGAACCATGCTACAATCCTTAACGCTAACGGTTACAAAAACGTAACATTAGCTTCTTTTACTATATCAATTTTTTTATTTTTTTATTTTGGTTAGGGTTTAAACTACTACTAACACTTAACTTTTTAAGTATTTTCGAGCAATATTAAGGGCCTTTTTGTTAGTATTTTGTTGATGTTATCATTTTCAACAAAAATATTTTTGAGAGAATAGATTATTAAAATGTTTTTTAATTTGTTTTCGAAATAATGTTTGTTCGGTACTACTTTTTAAAAATACAAAAATTGAAATCATGTTTGGTAAAGAGATTCTTTTGCAAGAAGTATTTTCATCTGTGAAATAAATCAAAATAAAATTTATGGAAAAAATAAATAATTGAAATGATAAAAAAAAATATTAAGTGACATTTTGATGAAAGCCTTCCAATATTAAAAATATTTAACTCTATAATACAAAGTATTAAGAAAAAGTTAATAAGTAATATTAGATTTATTTATAAATTATTAGTATTAAATTAATAATTAATTCCTCTATTAAATATTCGGGTTAGTAACAACATAAGTAAAAAAAACAAAAGATTATTTTTATGTTAATAAAAATAAATATATTAAGTACTTATACCCAGGGGCGGACCCAGCTACGATTGGGGGTGGCTAATGTCACCCCCGGGTTGTCCGGCGAAAATTTTAACGTTAGAAATATAGAACTTAAATTTTCATACTGGTACATATATTAACAATGTCTCAAAGTGTACTTTAGTGACTTTGGTTAAGTGGGTGAAACCTACTTGAACATCACCAATGGGAAAGGATTGAACCTTGCCACTTATCATTTTGTACACTATTTTGGTTATACTATATTTTTGGTAAAAAAATTCCTGTAACTACATATAAATTAACTAGAGCTAGGTAGTGAATAATTATACATAATTATGTATAAAGGTGTTAAAGAAATTATTGTTATATATATATAACAATGTGTGGAATTTTTTGTTTGTTTAATTATTTTTATTTTTAAGAAAATTGATTGGATAGCTAATTCAATACATTATTATAAACATATTATATTTAAAAGCTCATTAATATAAATAATAACGAGTTAGTCTTTTTACTCACTACGTAATAAAAAATAACTATTGAATTTAAGAGTTTTAATAAGATACTTTATTTATTCGCTACCTCGTAAAAATGCTTCGATATATAATTTAATTCTAGTTGTATATCGTCACCCCTGAATCGGAATCCTGTGTCCGCCCCTGCTTATACCAACTATTATAAAATATTACGCACTTGTGCTGCTAACATGAAAATATTATTGATGAATTTGGGCTAAAATAGTCACGAGAGAATGTTGAAAACATCATTTACCTTGTTTTCAATTGCAAGTGTAATTTGCACTAAATGAAAATGACATTTTCAAGAACATTTTAATAATATACTTGCACCAAACGTGTTCTTGGCTTTTCAAATAGTGTCTAACATAAGAAAACAAAGAAAATGATTTCTAAACCAGCCCCTAAAGAACCCTTATATAATAAGATTATAACTAAGAATCACCTTACATATAACGACGCTTTATTTTATTTTACTTCCTATGAGACCCTTGTGGTGACTTTAAAAAAAAAAAAAAAAAATTACTTTACGTTATAGTTTTTCAAACCATTATTATCAAGCAAGAATCAAGCTCAAAGCTTTTTATAGTATTAAGAAGCCGTAACATTTTATATTCTCCCTAAAAAAAAACATTTTATATTCATCACCAGTACTATTTAGATCTTCCTTTATTATTTAGGATAAATGAGGCAAATGCCCATTAGTGGCTTAAGGTTTTAAAAAAATGCCCATTTCTAATTATGGAGATAATAACCACCAACAAATTAAAATATGGACTAAATTGCCCTTCTAATTTTTAAATCACATTTAATTATAATTCGTTTTTTTTAATTAAAATAAAAAATAAAAATTTTCCTTAAATGTAGCAAACTAAATAAATTAAAAACAAATCTCGCCTATTAATAAGTATTATTTTCGATTAGCTCTAACAAATAACGTTTAATATTCCTTATTTTAACGATTAAAATCTAAAATTTATTTTCCTATTAATCAATATTTATTTTGAATTTTTATTTATGAAACTTGGTTTTCGTTTGCTTAATTTTATGTAAAAAAATTTACGAAACTTGGTTTTCGTTTTGCCTCATTTTATGTAAATCTGTTTACAAAAATTGGTTTTCGTTTTGCCTCATTTTATGTACATATCCAAAAATGCAAAATCTTGTAAAATAACTCCAAAAACAACTTACAAATTTGTTGACACGATTTTGAAATTTCATATACATATTCACAAATGCAAATTCGTGTAAAATAACTCCAAAAAAGTGTGAAAACATTTACAAAAAGCGTTTAAATCCATTTACAAAAATATTGCCCATCCAAGAGAACTTATCACTTCAAAATATTGTAAAATCATTTACAAAAATCAAATATATTACCTTAAAACTATGAACATATTTACAAAAAACTGTAAATAAATTTACAGTTACGATCGAGCGTTTGGAGAGGATGATCGCGCCGCTACGGAGGGCGACGGAGGAATGAGGCGCGACAGAGGAGGACACGACGAGGGAAGGAGGCACGATGGAGGGCGACCGCGACGGAGGCCACGGTTGCCTCCTCGGCAGCCGCGCTCATGGTCGCCGAAGCCACGCCCGAAGTCGCCGTGCTCTCCGCCAGAATCCGGCGATGGTGGTCAATCCGACATGACAAATCGAGAGAGAGGGGGGGGGGGGGGGAGGCTGACGAACGTGAGAGAGATAGATTTAATTTTTGGGTCAAAGTAATAAGATTAAATGATAACGTAATTAATAAGGGAAGTTTTCAACTAAAATTTTAGGATAATTAATTTAATTTCGAAAATTAAATATATAATAAATAATTAAATACGAAAATAAATAAGTATAATTAAAATTAGGGTTAATACGGTCCATTTCTCTATGTAAGAAGAATTTCAGTTAGCTGACGTGTCCGTCTCCAATTGGTCGAAGCTGCAGTATACTGAAATTAGACAGATTTCTCAGAGACTTAAGCAACAGAGAGAGAGAGACAGTCAAAAGGTAGGATCTCCAACACTGTACACGCGTCACAAGCTTAGCTCTGCAATTACAATTATGTGCACGTGTCGTTATGTTATTGGTTAAGGAACTCTAAGCACTCTCTCATCTCTTGCTATTTGTATTGGCGCAAACACGTTTTGCCCTGTGCGCATTGGGTAACGATCACGAATCGCGCTCTTTGATCTCGGATGCGGTGACGGAATCAGAATATATATAAAATTAGAAATTATCACCTCCGGTGCTCATTTTATATAGATGAATTTTGTTCATTAATCTGAACGTAGTGACGGAACCAGGATTTAAAAAAAAAAAATTAGAGTGTATAATCTCTATCAGAAGCATGGTTGTAATTACACCATTGATCGGAGGAGAAAGAAGGGAAATAAGTGTAAGAAACAATGCGTAAAGTGTAAACTTTGTTGGAGCTTGAAATATTTACATAAACTTGTCGTCACTATTTTTATTTTTATTTTTTATTTTTTTAATTTTTTTTAAACTTAAAAATTAGATACAGTAGTCATATTGCCCGAATAATACATTGTGGTTAGTACTTAATATATCTAAGACACAATACGAGATTAATTGGGTATAAATTTTTGAGCTATAGATATTGAGATTTTTAATGGATTGATACAGGGGAGAAACTTCAATACAATTATAAATTTAATGATTAGCAAAATCGATACAAAAATAAAATAAATAATAATAACTGCTAAGAAGTTCATAGAGACATATAATGTTTATAAATATAAATTTAACAAGAAAATATTAAATAAAAAAATTGGGAACTACGGGCAAACAGATATATAAAAGAAAGAATGTAGATTAAAATAGAGTGAGAAATTTAGTAAGCCTGAGTCATATTTACTCTATTATTTTTCTTGTTTTGTGAAACAAATATCAGTTTCTGAGGACGGTCCAATAATAATGAAGTTTCCTCTCTTTTGAGGAAAACTGAACTTTGCTATTTTGTACAATTTGTTATTGTTGGAATATTTAGACGAATTAATTAATTAGGACAAAACGCAGTTCTTGCAGACAAAGCTATCAAAATTATTATATGATTATAGCACTATATATATTTACACAGTTGGGCTAAGCATTCGCATATTAATGATACATAATAAAAATGATTTCTGATCAGAAAAGGTACCTTGTATATATATTTATGGTGTACTATCTCCTTTGTTCTAAAAATATCATATATATATATATATATATATATATATATATCATTTTAGCGTTAATTTGACTCTTCATGCAAAAAATAAAAAATAAAAAAATGCCCCGTCTTTGTTATTGTGGTGTGTATTTGGCCATTTGATGCTATCAATTAACGAAAATATACTTTTTTGAATATAAGAGTATACAAATATTTTAAAATTATCATTTGATGAAATAAAAATATCCTAACTTATATATATTTGTAAAAACAGTTTTTATTTCTATTTATATTATAAAAAAATTAAATCATAAAAGAGATGTCAATTTTTCTATGTCGATAAACGGAACACCCAAATTCGGACATTTACCGTAAAAATTAAAGGGGTCGTCATTTAAGTTAATTTTAAAACGGAAGAAGTAAATCACTCAATAATAATCTATAGTTCTATAACACTAAGTACTTTTTGTATCTATTTGATTATTTAATTCCCCTTCTTTCTTTCTAGTTTCTTCAATGATGTCTACTCTAAATATTTGAACATACATACATGAGTCATGGCCCATGGCCATGGGACCTCTTTACTGTGCACAAGTTTGGAGCTTTTCTTGGACGACACGATCCGACTCTGCCGCTCTCTCTCTCCTCTTTTCTCTCTCTCTCTAACATTTATTATCACTCCATATCCACATTCCATATCTCTCTCTCTCTTTCTCTCTCTACTATTGCACTCTCAGATCAAACTGAACCTCTCTAGTCTCTACTGATCAATTCATCAACCTAACAATATATATAGCTACATCACTCTCTCTCGTCAATGGAAATGGAAGATCATCACCACCACCATCATCATAATCATCACGGTAATCAGTACGGCCTCACCGATCTCCGGCACCTCATCAGCAGCGTCGGGGGCGGCGAGAGAGGGGCCCCCGCAGGCATGCTCGTGCCCGGGGTCCAAACGCAGCCGTTTCCCCAGCCGTTCGAGCCTATGATGATGATGGGCACGTACCAGCACGGTCCGATCCGGAACGAGCACGGCGTTTCGGCCGTGCTGCCGACGAGCTCTCTAGGCGGCGGGGATGGCGGGGACGGCGGCACGGGGAGGTGGCCGAGGCAGGAGACGCTCACTCTCTTGGAGATTAGGTCAAGGCTTGATTCAAAGTTCAAAGAGGCCAATCAGAAGGGTCCTCTATGGGATGAGGTTTCTAGGTATGTTGTGTAAAATAATTTAAGTAATTTAACCAAACCCTAGTTTGTTTGATTTTAATTTTTGCATCAAGGGTTTTTTAGAAACACCCACATTTTATATTTCAAAAAGGGTAGCCAACAATGTTCTAGCTCTCAACACCATAAAAATTGGAAAAACACTCACCTATCAAATACATTATTTAAGCTTAATCATACCCTAGTTTGATTGTTTATTTAATTTTTGTACCCTAATTCTATATTTTGGCGTCATGGGTTTTTGAGAAACACCCCCATTTTATTTT
The DNA here is from genome assembly GCA_954871525.1 of Parietaria judaica. Taxonomy (NCBI): domain Eukaryota; kingdom Viridiplantae; phylum Streptophyta; class Magnoliopsida; order Rosales; family Urticaceae; genus Parietaria; species Parietaria judaica. The sequence goes on from OX940864.1 coordinate 16,216,132, forward strand.
CAAAAAAGGTAGGCAACAATGTTCAAGCTCTCGGCATTAAAATTTGAAAAACACTCGCCTATCATAAATATTATTTAAGCTTAATCATACCCTAGTGTGATTTTTTTATATATATAATTACCCTATGTTTTTTTTTTTTTTTTTGCGTACGTCATGGGTTTTTTATTATTATTTATTTTTATAGAAATTCCCACATTTTATTTTCGTAAAATGATGCTGCAAGGTTCAAGCTCTCAACATCCTCAACACCATAAAATTGAAAATCCACTCACCTATCTAAAATATCCTTTATATTTTAAGCTTAATTGTACCCTTCATTGCTTAATACTTTTCATATCATACTTTGATTTTATATTTTATTTTTTGGAGTCATGGATTTTTTTAGAAACACCCACATTGAATTTCAAGCTTAACTAAATAACCCTAATTTTTATATTTCTTGAAGTCATGAGTTTTTGGAGATCTCCAAATTTTAATTTGAGAAGGGTATAAAGTATAAACCCTAATTCCCTTGTATATATATATATATATATATTATTTTTGGCGTACGTCATGGGTTTTTGGGGAACACCCACACTTTATTTTCTTTCAGTAATTAGCATTAATTTCTTCACTAATAATAGGAGACTCTGAGTTATAGTGCGTGTATGTAAGAGTGACTGACATAAGGGTGTTTTTTTTTTTTTTTTCTATTCTCTCGCATCGTTAAATCACAAATCAGTAATGATCAGTGCTTAACTTGGTTTCCTTTCTCTTGCTTTGAAAATGTGTCCCCTCTTTTATGTGCAAGTTTTATCTGGGTTTTATTTTACCTTTAATTTTCCATATTCTCTTTTAGTGTTAGCTGAAAAGACCAGTTGACCTTTCGATCATTGACTACTTCTATTCTTCTCTTATATTCACACACTGCCTCTTCATTCTCAATGAAAAGATGTCTGCCTCTTCCTTACAAAACCCTATATAAACATATACGTACACATATACATATAATACGTCTTTGAATTGTCATGTTAAACTACAGCTTGTAATCTCTCAGTTCAACTGTGACTTCTCAGTGTGTTTATTTATTATAATGTATAATAAAGCTAAAAGCTAAAAAAAAAAAAAGCCATCAAAATTAAATAATTGTTAAAAGAAAACCATCATATATATATATATATATATATATATATATATATATATATATATATATTAATTATATATTCCCATCAATGATTAATGACGAGTTTTTTTTCTTCATTTTAAGAGTTAAGAGTTTTTCCATTTTTGTTATATCATTGATTCATTTGGCTCGAACCCTATAACTAAGAATACAAGCTCAAAATGAATACAAGCTCAAAGCCTCAAATATTCTCATCATCATCATATATTTTCTCATAAATCATGATCAATCTTAAAATTTTATATTATGGGTACGTAGGCGTTTCTCAATTGTTGTATAGCATAGGACTTGAACCCAATAACTCAAGAACACAAGCTCGAATATTTCGATCATCATAGTATTCCAATGAATTGTGATCATTCTTGAAAATTTATTTTTATAGGACTCGAACAGTAATGTAACTCAAGAACACATGCTCGAATATTGTCATAATAATATTCTAATTAACTATGTTTCATTCTTGAAATTTCATTTATATAGGGCAGTTTAATTTTCGTAAACCATGTAGCTCGAGATTACAAGCTCAAATATTCATTAATTTAACTAGGGTTACCATTTATTTTTTTATTAATGATAGGATTATGTCTGAAGAGCATAGTTACCAAAGGAGTGGGAAAAAGTGCAGAGAAAAATTTGAGAACTTGTACAAATACTACAAGAAGACCAAAGAGGGCAAAGCTGGAAGACAAGATGGTAAACACTACAGATTCTTTCGTCAACTTGAAGCTCTCTATGGAGAACCAAGCACTAACACTGGCAGCAACATTCAAGTCTCAGCCCAAGATTACAGCATGGCTAACAATTTAGGATTCCATAACCTAAGCAGCGTTCCGAATACAGCGGATTTGAGCCACTTAGAAGGCTACAACGTCAAGAACAGCGATAGCCTCAGCCTCTCGAACAACTCGTCGGAGTTCGAATCGTCTTCCTCGGAAGGCAACGAGTCGTCGGGGAAGATGAAGAGGAACCGGGTTAGAGGGGGTTGGAAAGCGAGGATAAAGGAGTTCATCGACTCGCAGATGAGGAAGCTCATGGAGAAGCAGGAGGCTTGGCTCGAAAAGCTGATGAGGACGCTCGAGCAGAAGGAGAAAGAGAGAGGGCTTAGAGAAGAGGAGTGGCGGCGGCAAGAAGCGGCTCGGCTAGAGCACGAGCATGAGTTCTGGGCCAAGGAGAGGGCTTGGATCGAAGCTCGCGACTCAGCTTTAATGGAGGCTCTCAAGAGCTACAAGGCCATTGATCAAAATGCCTCCTCCCTGCCCCAGCTAGGGCTAAACCCTAGCAACGTGGACGATCGAGACGGAAGCGAGATTCACGAGAACGTTAACGTCCAGGCGTCAAACCGCGGCGAGCTCGTTGCTCGTCGTCCTGACCATTGGCCCATAGAGGATTTGGGGTACGATCGGAGCGGACTAATGTGCGGAGAGAGGTGGGAGAGGAATATCAACCGGTTGAGCTCGAAGAAGCGGAAGGAGAATTTGCGGGACGATAGGTGCGGAAACTATGGCAATACATTCGAAAACGAGTCGAATGCGACGAGTTTGTACAATCATGGAGGGTACAATAATGTTCATTGTGATCAGATGAATGATGGTACGACTTCTTCTTCTCCTAATTCTAATGCTAATCATGGAGTTAATCATGATCATAGTTGTTTCCCCTTCTTAATGGGAGAAGGCTCGGATAATTTGTGGGACAATTATAGCCTCAAGCTCAACAAGGGAGGGTAAGATAACTAGTGATATTAATCATGATCATCATGATGGTGATGATGTAAGAATTTGTTGTATTGACTATTTGTTTCAACAAAAATGACAAATTTGTTATGTTGCCTATATTGGGAAGCAACTATGTTAGTCAAGTAGAATATATTGTAAGGAAAGAGGAGCTAATTTATGAGAGAAAAATTATATTTTATTTTATGTATATGGAATTTTAATAATGCATGGGTTAATCTTTTTTTTTTCCTTGCATAACTTGATCAGATTAAAGAATTGAGTAAAGTATTTCTTAACATTTATATATGACCATTAATGTGTATATCACTATATCCTTCTTCATGCATGCAATGATGCAAATGGTAAATTAAGTAGTTTATTTTGAATTTACATGCTCTTTGTGCAGTTTCTCTGTTTCTGCTCACTGGTTTGGATCCCGAGAAATTATCACGGATTTTTGTTTGTCCCCATTAGGAAATAAAAGCTCTTTCATTGTCTCTTTCTTCTTTTTTCTTGATGAGAGAAATAGATAAGGATTAATTATGTAAATGCTCCAACAATTACATAAATACTTATATTGTATAAATATACACATATATAATTTGCTGTGTATATATATACATATATCACCAAAAGATGTTAAATGTTAGAATGGTAAAGATAGCAAAGAAGTAAGCTATAACATTTTATTTATCTTTTACCGGCACATTGATACAACCGATCGCGTTGCTGAAAGTGTCTACATCGACACGTATGGGTTGCGCCGCTAAAAGATATCCGTGACCGTGACTCATTTTTTTCAAACATGCCGGTAAAAGTATGTGATCGTGGACCATCCTCGGCTCGCTAGACAGTCCGCGTGAGAAGAAATACGAAGCAGAAAAACCATTAAACTTTCGGCAGGGCACTTTGTTAAAAAAATCGGTGATCATATCATTACCGGCTCATAGAGGGCTGGTGAAGGTCATCACTTTCACCGGGGCGTTTACAAAACTTCACCGGCTGATTTATGAACTGCGTTGCTGAAATAGTGTAGTTTTTATTAGTGATATTACTAATACTAGATTTTTAACTCATTATTCAATTAATAAACTTGTTGTTTGTCAAACCTGAGTCATATATATGGGAAAATAATCGCCATATTTACCTCAAATATATTATTATGATTGAACTCCACTTATAGCTATAGAATGATGAAAGCTTACAAATTATGCATACCAAAAAAAAGTTGACCAAACAACGTACGAATATTATTATTTAATATAAACGTCCCTATCAAATTTGTCTGTTTTTGCAATGACAACCCAACGTAAGACCTTTTGGTTATAAGTTTTCTCTATGGTGGGAAGTTTCTCTCATACATCTTTCTCCATCAAATAACGCTATATATCTTCTTGGACCACTTGTATGCATTAATACATACACATGTATACATGTTATAATAGATCATATATCACTAAAGTAAAAATAAAAATAAAAATAAAAATTAAGATAACTTGCTTTTGAGGTGAGAACAAGCTAGAAGATATAACATGAAAGGGAAAAGTTTTTGGTCTGCAAAAGGAACCCTTTTCTTTTACTTTCTAGCACATGTATGATGGATTATACAAATCATAATAATATACTGTATATGTGAGAAAAATCACGACTGAAAAAAGTCCTTCATGTTTTATTATGTTCGTACAAGCTTCCTTACAGTCAAGGGAATTACCTCTCTCTTATACTATTTAAATTTAGTGCCAATAGCGGCATATGTACTTAAAATTATTCAAATCTATATATAACGGCATATCTTTCAAATTTTCAATTGATCGAATCTAAAACTTAAAAGTTGCGTAATTGCATATATATAATATGTTCCGTCCCAATTGCCTCGTGTACATTTTTTTCGGGGTTGTGTAGAAGTTGAGATTATGAGGAAATTTTGTGTGTTAGAATGATCAATTTCAAAGAAAATGAGAGGGAAAAAAGCCTACACTTGTTCAAGGTTTAACCGTAAACAAGGAATTGGGACAGAAGAAATTGAAATCCTTATAATGAAGCCTTTGGATATTAATTTTCGATGTTGAAAGTCTGGGAATACGCGACCCGTTTTTAATTAATTTAGTACTTATGCCGCTATTATCTCTTTATTTTACCTGAATAACTAACCAAACCTTGAAAACTTTTAAACGATCCTAGATGTTTTTTTTTTTTTCTAGATTAGCCTTATAAAGTTCATAGAATATTACTTTAAATACACATTATGTAGTTAAACTTTCTTTAAGACATTTACAATTTATTTTTCATTCCATGTTTTTTCTTAATTACCTTAAAATTTGTTCTCTAAAAAACTTTAAATAACTTGCTTAGTAACACATAAAGTATTTATTTTAGTACATCATACACGTACAACGTAGGAAATAACATAACACACTTTACAAACTATGTATATAACATTGAAATTTGAAAGTGATATATGTGTATCATTATATTATAGTATGTGTAGCTAAACCTTCTTTAAGGCGTGTATTTCATTTTCATACATATATATAATTCTTTAAATAATTTGTTTAAGAGTTCAACACGAAATTTCTAAGAAAGTCATTAAGCTATTTTACTTATTCAACGTTACGTCAGAATTTGTATTATAAGTTCACCCTGATAGTATATTATACACGTATACGACTTAGGAAAAAATACACACGTATTTACAAGGTGTTAAATTTCGCGATTTTAAAAATCATATGTTTGGTAGATTTCGGCAAAAATATCAATTAAACTTTCGGCAAAAATAATTATACTCACACAAGAGCACCCCACCCCACCTCGCCACGGCCGGCTGGTCGGCGGCGGCGGCGCGCGTGTGGTGGTGTAACATTTGTGTGAGTCCTCCCCCATCCACAAAATCCTATGACCCAAAGGGCCCAAGCCTTTGTCCCTAATATTTGGTATATAGACATCACCAAACTCTTGTCATCTATCAATGTGGGACTTTTTGTTACTCAACTAATATCACACATTCATACATAACATACACATACACTTCACCTAATAATTTAACTTAATATTATACACTTCAAATAATATTACACTTAACATACATATTAACTTCGCCTAACATACATATACACTTAATATACATATTCATTTAATATTATACACTCCAACTAATATTAAATTTGTTAACATACATATACAATTAACATGCATATTCACTTAATATTACACACTTAATTAACATACATATTCACATCACATAAGAATTTGACTTAATATATTATACACTTCAACTAATAAAGTGACTTGATATTATACATTTCACTTACATATTTAAGTTACAAATGTGTTTTTGTTGTATACAATTATGTCTTGTATTTATTAAATATATAGTTTTGAACCTATATAAATATCTTGCTTAAATACTCAAATATTTTTTACAAAATATCCGTTGAAAACCTCATCGGCATGCGGTATGCCCATGCTGTATATGCGGTATATGCGGCATGCGACATGCCTTTTTTTACGATTTGCCCATCGACATACCCATCGACAAGCGATATATCCGTAAAACGAAAAATGCGAAACGACATCGGCAAGCGACATTTTAAACCTTGTGTATAACATTGAAACTTGAAAGTGAAATATATATCATCATCAATACATATAATATATATAGTAGTGCATGCATGTACATGAAATGAAAGGTTTGTATCTACTAGCTAGACAGAAACTGCAAGTACTTGGGAAAGAGTGAAGAAGCTTCCCATCAGAGGGAACCAAAGTAAAGGCTAATACAGTCATTGTCACTCACTCACTCTCTCTCTAGTCTCTTCTGATCATCGAAGAAAGTAGTACCAGTTTTACTCTTAGTCATGTTTCATATTTTTCATAGATTTATTGAGCTGCTTGGTTTTACTCAAGCCTAGGCACTTAGCTATGGAGGGAGATCATAGATATAATGCAGCGATACATGATGAATTGGTGACGATTTAATCTAGAGATCATTGTGAGTCAAAATGGTGGGAACACAAAGAGAATTAGCTTACAATTATGGATATATATATATATATATATATATATATTATATATGAATGGATATTAAAAGTAGGTGATTCCTGAAGAAGTGATGTGACTACTTACTGATCATCTAAACACAGAAAAGGCTAGGCATGCCATTCTTTTCAAGTTACGCCAAATAAGGAACTCTGCCATCTCTCTCTCTCTCAAACCGTGCACTGTAAATAGTGAATCCCTCCAATTCATTACAAGAAAAAACTATACAGTGGTATTATTAACTATTAAGTACCAAACTTATTCTAAATGGAATTCTTAAGCTTGTAATTGCACGGAATAGTCCTCAAATGTTTTTTAATTGGATTTTTTTTACACCTACACTTATATGAACTTTTTCCATTATCTTTGAAAAATGATCATTTTAACATAAATTGTTCCCTTAGAGCAACTGCATTTGTACTACAAACGAGTGTTTGCAGTACACCAATCACCTCCATTTGTACGCTATATCTGACGGCAAAATGGTGTGAGTGAACAGTGTCACGCCATATATGGCGTGGTACTATTCATTGACACCAATTTTTTTTGTCCTTGTACATATATAATATTTACATATTTGCACTAATTTGTAAAATTATATCATATTTATCCTTAAAATTTTATGATATTTAATATTTAAAAGAACACAATATTTTTAGAATATTAATATCAAAAGAAAATAACATTAATATTAATATTATATAAATAAATTATATAATTGAAAGATAATAAATAAATATTAGAGTATTTAGAAAAATAAGAAAAAAATGAATATAAAACTAATATATCAATTTGGTGTAAAAAATGGAGTATGAATGGAGATAAGGTAGTGTTTGATGTGACATCTACTGCAAAATGGTTTAAAAAATGGAGATGTGGGATGGAGTTGGTCATACAATCTAAAGTAAGACCTATATGTGTTGGGACTTAAAGTTAACAGGGCAATTAAGGCGGAACAAATAAAAAAGACCGACTATCCAACTCCTCGTAATAATTTCGTGCAACTGAAAGCGTGAGAATATGTCACTCTATTTTGAATAATTTTGGATACTTATACCGCTATTAAGCTTTTATCTTATATTTACAAAAATGAGGACTATTGCCCATATTGGGTATTTTTTACTACTAAATGTAATTTTCACTCGTAACAATATTGAAAATATATACCGTGAAACAAAAAATTGAATATACCACCAATTTAACCTTTTAAGTATTGATATTGCCGCAAAATATACCGTAATTGTGACCGGATGAAGATAATCATGCGTTCAATTCAACAGTAGGTGGCAATATATCATTTAAAAAAAAAAAAAAATAGTGGCAAAATATCATTTCAAAAAAAAAAAAATAGTGGCAAAATATGATCCATTGAATGGCCCAAATTTGTAAAATAAGAAATGGCCCAATTATAGTTATTCTATTCAAATAAGCCCAGTATCATATTGGAGGCACTTAATTGAGCCGTTTTTGTGTTTCGAGTTTTGACAAAATTAAAAATAAAAGAAAATTATATTATTATTTTTGAGACTCGTACTTTCGCTTTGTAAAGAAAATATGTTATTGAAAGACACAGATATAATATAAGAACGTACGTTTAGGATATTATCCCAATTATTTTAGCACTTAATTGAGTTGCTTTTGAGGGTTATCGGCAGCATAAGTAGCTAAATTTTTATCAATGGAGACGGCATAACGATAAAATACCAAAAGTTGACAAAACTGAAGGGACACATATTTTTTTTAATTACGGACATTGGTCAAATGTCACGTGGTATGACGGATGTTGGACAAAATTAAAGCGACGCATATTCGATCAACTTGATGCCACGTGGCATTTGACCAACGTCCGTAAAAAGAAGTGAGCGTTATCTATTCTAGAATGATTATGAATTGAAATGCATGGGAGAAAGTTGATTTTAGAGAATCTATTCATACATTTAGATTAAAACTTGTTTAACAATTTCTTCACATACTTCGATTAGGACATGACCAGTCCTGCCCAAGCATATATTATAATTATATGACAAAAAATTGAACCCGGTTGACTTCCTAGCAAATGACATCATATTATGTTTATATATTTGCAATAATGAATGAAGTCATACTACATGCTTCATGTTATTCACTTGTAAGTCAATTTCAAGTTATATACTTTAGGTCATGTAAGGAAAGAAAAACCTCATTATATAATACATTCACCAATTTCAAATTGTCTTTTAAATTGAATAATAGTTTTTTTGTTTTTTTATAAATTTCAAGTTGACATTTACTTTATATTAGATCATGCGTTAAGAACTTTTCCATTCATATATAGAAATTAGAAGTGCATGAGAAATGTCGTTTATAAGTTTTATATCACATCTAAAAAAACGGTGTCATGCGCACGGTTTGCACCTCATTTCAAATAAAAATAAATAAATTTTTGGAAGCCAATTCCGGGACTCCTAGCGACTCTCCCTCTTTTTTCAAAGATCATAAGCAAATTGTACTTTTTCATATTCAATGTATAATAATAAAAAAAAAACACTTTAAGAAAAATGTCTAAAATAATGGGAAAAAAATCAAAAGAAGACAATAACAAAGAATAATAAAACGACAAGAATTATAAAATTAATTTTTTACTTAACGAAAGGTTTTTTAAGGCGAATTAGTCTTTAAAATAATAATTTTGAAGTCAATTAAATATTTTCATTAAAAAATAATAACTTGATTATGTTAATATTAGCACCTACCCAAGTTTGGTGAGAACTCTCACCAAAGCAACTACAAGTCAGCACTAGGCGTGGATCAAAAGCATATAAAAGAGGAGAAATTGAAGAATATTATTTTGCCGACCCTTAGAAGAAATATATATATATATATATATATATATATATATATATATATATATATATATATATATATATATATATATATATATATATATATAACATGCCCGTTTTTTTAGAGTTGCGGCAACCGGCATGACTTCGGTATGCACGGTGAACAACTATACCTATTAGTATGATGTTTGATTATAATTGTAACTCTATATTTATTTTTTTATAAGTAGCAAGGATAATTTTTATTTTTATATGAATACAAATATAACCTATCAATACGATGTCTTATTATTAGTGTAATTTTTTAGTTATTTATTTATGTCGTATGGTGATAAATAAATAATATTGAAGCTATATAAAAAAAATCAAAATATTTTTAAAAAATTCTAACTTCTCCGTCGATATTTCCATCGGCGTGCCCGTGAAATTTATGCGATATTTGCGGCATGTGGCATACCCTTTGTTTCCGATTTTCCCGTCAATATTTCTATCAGCATGCGGCATGGGAGCTAAACGGCATCGGCATTTAGAACATTTATATATAATATATATATATATATATATAAAGTGAAAGCTAAAGTCCAGAGATCTCGCAAACTATAATTGAATCCTAAACTAAACCAAAAAGAATAAAATTAACTAAATTTATAATTTTCTCAAACACATTATCATTCATCTCTTAAACACATTATCATTCAAGATACACGAAATAAAATCGGAATGCGAAGATCAATAAAATCGAATTCCAAGCGCTAAAACTCTAAAGTTCATTAGCAACTCTAAATTCCTCTCAATAAATTTAAAATACTCTTAAATTAAGAACTTACACAAAACAAATGCATGTGATCATCAAGCTCGTACCTTTCAAAAAATCGAACTCAAATTTTTATTTTTATTTTTATTTTCTAAAACAACATTTTTAGAATCGCAATAAATAATTTGCATAGTCTTCGAATCAATTATGACATGAAAAGCGTATAGCACTCACTAACTGGTACCCTTGAGGCGTTTAAATCCGTGACTAAACGAATTGCATTTGATACATGGGTCTTGAATATTCCAAAGTTTGAACCTCTTCTTCTTCTTCTTCTTTTTTTTAAATAAAATTTAATGTTTTCAAAATACTTTTTATAAGATATCTTATTATTATATTAATATGCTACATTACAGTTGTTTTTAACTTATACAAATGCTTTATTCAAGCTATGAAACCAGTGCCCTTCGCTTGCCCTTGTTTATCTTTTTATTTGTTTATTTAATAATGGCCAAAATATTTTTACTTTTTACAATGGCCCAAAATGAAAGAAGCTTGTACCCGTCTACACATTTTTCAGCTATACATATAGATCGTCAATAAACTAATGAATATTCGGACATATTCGATAAAAATTATATTATCGCAGACGATAATTCAAGCCGAAAATCCTCCGGAAACTTGAAGTGAAGTTAAATGACGCTTAAACCCGTCGAGTTATCAAAGGTTTACGTTTATATGACAGTATTATTCTCGAAAGCTAAATTAAAACGGGTAACAAAACACCCTTCACAAACTCAAACACGAACGAAAAATCCCAAATCCGGCTTTTTAACAACTCGCCATAAAGCAAAAGACAAAGACGCAACGAAAACACTAGCCGACGCTCAGTACTTGTAGTCCTTCACGTGGAGGCTCTCTCCAACTCCGTCACCAAGGTTGGCGGCTCCCTTGTAAGTTCCCAAAGTGGCCTCGGAGTTAGCCTTGGCACGGGCCAAGAACGCTGCCTGAGCCTTGGGGATGTTCTCGTCTTTTCCACCCCACGCCTTGAGGGTGCTCGCCTGGAGGGCACGCCCGAAGGAGAAGGAGAGCGACCACGGCTTCTTGCCCTTGTACTCGTTCATGGCGTTGAGGTTGAGGGTCGCCTCTTCCTCGCTCTGCCCTCCGGAGAGGAACACAACAGCCGGAACCGCCGCCGGCATGGTCCTCTGTAGGGCCCGCACGGTGTACTCGGCAATAACTTCCGGTGCGACCTTCTTCGACTCTGAGCCGGGGGTGACCATGTTAGGCTTGAGGAGGGTTCCCTCGAGGAGGACGTGGTGGTCGTTAAGGGCCTTGTAGCAAGCAGCAACGACGCGCTCGGTGACATCAGCGCAGCGGTCGATGTCGTGGGTCCCATCAACAAGGATCTCAGGCTCCACAATGGGTACGAGTCCGTTCTCCTGGCAGATGATGGCGTAGCGGGCCAGACCATTGGCGTTCTCGTTGATCGAGAGCTGGGACGGCTCGTTAGGGCCAATCTTGAGCACGGAACGCCATTTGGCGAAACGAGCACCGGCCTGGTAGTACTTCTGGCAGCGCTGGGCCAGGCCGTCAAGGCCCTGGGTGGTGGTCTCACCGTCAGTTCCGGCGAGCTCGACGGTACCCTTGTCCACCTTGATACCCGGCAACACACCACCCTCGTTCAGAACGTCAACGAATGGCTTGCCTGCGTAGATATATCAGAATGTTATTCAGTGTTTAAAAGCTAAAAAAAATAAACAAAAGTTCAATTTCTCCCCTTAATATGTATTTATAACAATTTTCCTCCTCAATTCTAAAAGTATTACCGATTTTCATCAAATGTCACCCTACATTGAATGATCATACTAGTATTAAATGACAGCAATCTTCATTTCTGTAGTAGTATTCATTGCACTGGACCTGAAATTCAACGAAAGACGGGTACGACGCGACAAACACATATATCCTAGTCAACTCTTACTAGAACCAATAAAATCCCACATTAGAAGTTCACATATATGTGTATCTAATAAGCTATTATTGAAAACACGGCGATTAGTATGAAATTCATAGCCCGAATGGATTCAAAGCAACCAAAAAAACCGTATACATACCAGCGGCGGTGCTCTGATAGAGGGTCTCCTCGTAGAGGATGACACCGCTCAGGTACTGCATGGCGCCGGGGGTGGTGAAGAGGAGCTCACGGAGAATCCTCCTGTTGGTCTCGGTGTTCTCGACGTTGATGCTCGACAAACGCTTCCCGATCGTGCCGGTCGACTCGTCAGCCGCGAGAATACCCTTCCCGGGGGTGCCGATGTAGGCGGCGTTCTTGATCAGCTCATCTGCAACACGATAGAGTACCAAAATTTAAGATCAGATCCGATCGAATTCTTCTTTTTCAAAATATGTTTTCATATCGATTCGAAATACAATCATAGAACGATAATCCACACATAGAAGGCAACAAATACGTCGATCCAAAGCCATTTCTGAGTTCAGATTCAGTATTCAGATTTCTTACACTCAAATACCGATATAAATCAACACCAAAACAGGGGATCTTCAACAAATAGATCAAAGAAGAACACTTTTCACAACTGATTCGCGATTCAATCCAATAAAGCTTATTCATGCTCAGATCCAAGAAAAAAAAATCGAAACTTTTCGAGAAAACAGCAGATCTGAACGATCGAATCAAATTAAAGGCGAGAAATCAAGAGAAAAACAGAGATGAGCTCGATCAAGGCAAAAGCGAAGAGATCTGCATGGATTTGGAGGATTACCAGCATACTTTCCCTTGTAGCACGACATTTTCAGAGTTGAAGAATCGAGATTTGAGAGAGAGAGAGAGAGAGATGATTCAGAGAGAGTGAGTGCGAGAAAGAGAGACATCTTAGGGTTTTAATACTGCGAAATGACATAGGATTTCACGCCAGGGTTTTGTCTTTTTTACACTTTTACCCCTGACCTCCAATTTTTTTTTTTTTTAATATAGCTATTTAATAAATAAAACATTTTTAGAGAAACTAATATAGATTTAATTTATGAATAATTGCGGAAAAAAAATATTTATATATATATATATATAAAAGCTATCACCATAACCCAACATATTACGAAACTTTTGAATGTTCTGCTTAAATATCCAAAGTCGTCAAATTTGTGTATTTAATATTTTTTATTGTTAACACATAAAACGAAACAAACATTTGTGGAGATGGATGAGATGAAATCAATTGAAAACGCAGATTACGTGATTTAGTGCGTTTAAGAAAAGAAGATACTTTTGGTGCAATTATCCCTTTTATTTATTATCATTTTCCTCACAGTTGGAATCAAAAGTTTGCATGATTCGTGAACTCTTGGATTTACAATATAAATGAAAAAGTGGGATGAGCGTTGAATTACATACTTTATTTTCATAAGAAAATAATGAAAGCATGATAGAGTTAGGAATCTGATGGCAAAAACAATATTAATATTTTGGGATAATTGTAGTATACGTATTCAATCTTAATCCTAAGTGTGTCCGTAATATTTCAATCTCTTTTTTTAGCGGCAACAATAATAGAAGACCACAGAACATCGTTGTAGAGGGGGTTTTTCACCACCCTTTTCCAGTCACAAAGACAATCATCAAATAATAAATAAAATGACAACAAATGATGAGTATCTCTGTTTTATTATGATTTCCGAAATGAGCTCGGTTTTCTTCCGTTAAATAGCTGGACAGATGAAGGATCATGAGCCTCAGATAATTCTATTACAAGATCTCTTTTTCTTGCTTTTGCTGAGTCTTTTTTCTCTCCCTTTTCTTCGAATCACCAACTGACCAACCTCTACAAAATGAGGCTTATCTTGCCTTTTATAGAGTTACAATACTTTCCCCTTCTATCCTTCCCGCCCTTTTTTCTCTTTAATCATCATTTTCTGACGTGATTTGAGGGCAGCGGGGTTTATCCTCACTTTATGTCACCTCCGAGCATGCTCCCGTAATGGGTAGGTGCGCCGCATTAAATGCGCGTCTCGTCAGCCGTCGCTGACGCTCTCATCGAGGGAGTAGGTCGGCTTCATTAAATGCCCGTCTCTTCGGCTGTCACCGGGCTCTGCATAATCATCATGACGAAGTTCCTCGTCGAGTCGTGATGGGACGCTTCATCGCGACCCGCTTGCTCGCGTGGCTGCGTCCCCTCGCTGATGGACCTCCTCGGGGTATTCCTCTTCGGGGATGTCCTTCCTCGCTGGTGAACTTCCTCGCCTCCCTCATGTCGTTTATGGACAAAACGACACGAGTTGTGTTGAGGATGGATTTGACCAAATCCGACCTTAACAGTTAGTCCCCCATTTTATCAAGTGTATACACTTGGTAAAATAAAGTATAACTGCCTTGGGGGTTGGCACTAGCCGGCGCCGATTGACTCGTGGTCGGTGACTCCTTCTTCGGCTCCTCGCGTGGTCATGTTGTTGCGCCACTCTCTTTTCTTGCCGAGTTTCCTTTGCGCCCCCCTTAGGTTGTTTCTGCTTGCTTCCTTTCGGGCGTGCTTGCCTGTTTGTTTACATATATATTATATATTCTTTTTGTTTTATGTATTCTTCTCGGCTCTCTTAGCTGGACCGGGCTTGCTCGGCACCCTTAGCCGTAAATAGGATCTCGGCCTGTATTGCCGGACCGGGTTTGCTCGGCACCCTTAGCCGTAAATAGGATCTCGGCCTGTATTGCCGGACCGGGTTTGCTCGGCACCCTTAGCCGTAAATATACGTATATCGTTGTATATTTATAATTGTTATCGAAGTTCTCATCGATGCGTGTGTGGGAATGTAGTAATTACTTCTTCTGACGAACCTGAGATAAGAATAAAGGGGCCATATGTAGCAACAATTCGAGTCAGTTCAAAAATAGAAGTCATGTGATAAAGAGAAAAAGTGGCCCCGAACTGGCAGAAAGATAAGATTTATATTCATAATGACGAAGATGAATCAGCGAGATGGGGCTACTGGTAGAACTTTTTCAAGTGTTTCACGTTCCAACTCCGCATTACTTTTGCTCCTTCCGTATTCTTGAGCTCGTAGACTCCCGGTTTGACGACATTGGTAACCACGTAGGGGCCTTCCCAGGTTTGCCCCAGCTTCCCGGCATTTGCTTCGGCTGTATTCTGGAAAACTCGTCGGAGGACCATTTCCCCGACTACGAATCTTCTTGGGCGCACTTTCTTGTTGTAAAAACGCGCGATCGTGTTCTGATAATTGGCCACGTGCGTGCTTGCTTGCTCACGCCTCTCGTCGATGTGGTCGAGCTGATGGAAGAGACCCTGCTCGTTATCCTCTTCGCGGCTAGGGGCCAGCGTCCGACGGAGGCTTGGAATGTCAACCTCTGCTGGGATCACAGCTTCCACTCCGAAGGCCAAGGCGAAAGGCGTCTCGCCGGTCGCGGAATGGGGGGTGGTCCGATAAGCCCATAGCACTCCCGGTAGCTCGTCCGCCCACAGTCCTTTCTTTTCGCCGAGCCTCCTTTTGATGTTGTCGACGATGGTTCGGTTGACCGCCTCGGCGTTCCCGTTGCCTTGGGGGTACCGTGGAGTCGATGTGTTGAGCTTTATTCTCCACCGCTTGCAGAAATCCCCGAATCTCTTCGAGATGAACTGGGACCCGTTATCGGCGATTATCTCCCGGGGTAAGCCGAAGCGAGTAATCACGTTCTTCCAAACGTAGCTCTCGACATCGGAGTCCTTGATGTTGGCGTATGCTTCCGCCTCCGTCCACTTGGTGAAGAAATCCGTGACGACGAGCATGAACCTCTTCTGTCGCGGGCCGATGGGCATAGGGCCGACGATGTCCATCGACCACTTCATGAAAGGATAAGGAACCGAGACCACTGAGAGCTCTTCGGCCGGGCAGTTGATTGCTGGCGCGTGCCGCTGACATTTTTCGCACCTCTTAGCATGGTTGATGCAATCTGCGACAATGGTTTCCCAAAAGAAACCCTGCCGCTTAGTCTTTCTGAGCAAGGATCGCCCGCCAGAGTGATTTCCACAATCCCCACTATGGATTTCCCGCATGACGTACTCGGCCTCCCTTTTGCCAAGGCATCGTAGGTAGGGACCTACGAGGCTTCTTCTGTAAAGTATGTTGTCAAGGACGGTGTACCTGGAACTTTTTGACTTGATCTTTCGGGATTCTTGCGGGTCTTCGGGCAGCGTTCCTTCAAGGATGTACCTTTGGAGGGGCGTCCTCCAATCTTCTGCTTCATCGTCATTCACAACTCCCCGCTCCCCTTCCTCGTCCTCGCTTTCCCCGATCTCGTTTATGTTGGCCTTGCCCGCATTTGCCTCCTCGGCTTCTCCCTTTCCTCTAGCTTTCTTCTTTGCCGGGCCCTCTTCTCTCCGGATGCTCGGTGTCTCCACCGTTTCTACCGTGACGGACCTTAGCTCTCCGATTTCAGTCGTAGAACCCAGGCCTGCCAGCGCGTCGGCGTGAGTGTTGTCTCCCCGCGTCACCTGTGTCAGGCTAAAGTAGTCGAATTTCCTCGATAGAGCCTCGACCACTCCTGCGTAAGCCTCCATTCGCTCGTCGTTTTTCTCGTATTCCCCGTTCACCTGCTTCACCACCAGCTGCGAATCCGAGAAAGCATGCAAGTTTTTCGCCCCGATTGCCAAGGATGATTGCATCCCGATGATGAGCGCCTCATACTCCGACTCGTTGTTGGTGGAGCGATATGCAAGACGACAGGCTTTTTCTATCACATCTCCCCTAGGGGAGGTGATCCTGATCCCTACCCCAGATCCTTGCGCTGTAGCGGATCCATCGACTTGTAACTTCCAGATGCCGGCTTTGTCGCCCGGGTCTACCGGATCCTTTGGCAATTCGATGAGGAAGTCTGCGAGCACTTGAGACTTGAGGCTTGTCCGAAGCTTGTATTCAATGTCGTACGCTCCCAGCTTTATGGACCACTTCGTGACCCTCCCCGACTGGCTCGGGCCGTAGATGATAGTGCAGATGGGTCTGTCGGTCATGACGACGATGGTGTGGGCTTGGAAGTGGTGCTTCAGTCTCTCCGATGCGTCGTATACTGCCAGAGCAAGTTTCTCGGGTTGAGGGTATCTCGTCTCGGCGTCGAGGAGTTTCCTGCTGATGTAGGAGACTGGCCTCTGCTCCCCGTCCTCCTCTCGCACAAGCACTTGGCTGATCGCGCGATCAGACACAGCGATGTATAAATATAATGGCTCCCCCGGTCTTGGTTTCGTCATGACGGGCGGCGATGACAAGTAGGACTTCAGCGCCTGGAAGGCTTCCTCGCATTTCTCGGTCCACTCGAACTTTTTGTTCTTCCTTAATAGTTCGTAGAAAAGAAGGGTTTTGTCGGCCGATCGCGAGATAAATCGGTTCAAAGCAGCAATCCTCCCGGTCAGTCTCTGAATCTCTCTTCGATTTCTGGGCGAGGGCATGCTCTTGATTGCCTCGATTTGCTCGGGGTCGGCTTCGACCCCTCGCCGAGTGACCATGTGGCCCAAGAATCTTCCCGAGGACATACCGAAGGTGCACTTAGTGGGATTCAGCTTCATTCCGTGCAGGTTTAAAATCTCGAAACATTCTTCCAGGTGCTCAACGTGCGCCGCCGCTTTCAGGGATTTGACGACCATGTCGTCAATATACACCTCCATGCTCTTCCCGATCTGCTTGTGGAACATCTTGGTCACCAGCCTTTGATAAGTCGCTCCGGCGTTCTTCAGTCCGAAGGGCATGACTTTGTAGCAGTACGTGCCTCTCTCGCTGACGAAGGCGGTCTTCTCTTCATCCTCCGGGTGCATCCTAATCTGGTGGTATCCGGAATACGCATCTATGAAGCTGAGAAGCTCGTAGCCGTGGGTGGCCTCGACGAGGCGATCTATATGCGGCATCGGGAAACTATCCTTCGGGCAGGCTCGGTTGAGGTCGGTGAAGTCCACACAAACTCGCCATTTGCCATTCTTCTTCTTTACGACGACTGTGTTAGCCAGCCATTCGGGATATTTTACCTCTCGAATGGTGCCCATCGAGAGCAGCTTATCCACCTCGTCATTGATGATCTTGTTTCTATCGGGGGCCGTCTTTCTCCTTTTCTGTACGACGGGCTTGTGCCTTGGGTCGGCGTTGAGGCGATGAGCTGTTACCGAGGGGTCGATTCCTGGCATGTCCTCGTGAGACCAAGCGAAACTCCCCCGGTTCCTCTTGAGGAAATTGATTAGTTGTGCCTTGGTATCCGGCTCGAGCTCCACGCCTATTCCGACCGTCCGAGTAGGATCGGATTCGTCGATGCAAACTCGCTCCACTCCTTCGATCTGCGCTCCTCCCTTTCTTTCTTCGGCGCCCCGAGCCTCGACGTCTTCCGTGCTAAGAATCCTGGCTGTGCTATCGACGCCTTTCCCCCGGCTTTCACTCCGCCCGGGAAACCTTGGGGCGGGCGTCGCTAATTGCTATAATCCGGCCGGCTCTCCCTTCTCCGTCTGCGTGGTTCCCTTTTCGGCAGTCATCGACTTGTGGTGCATCATGTAGCAGATCCGGTATGCGTCCCTGCTTCCTTTGAGCTCCTCGACTTCCCCCTCTCTCCTTCCTGGGAACTTTATGCTTTGGTGATAGGTTGACGGCACAGCCCTCATGGAGTGGATCCAAGGTCTCCCCAGGATAATATTGAAATGCGACGGGACGTTCAGCACCATGAACTCCGTCATCCGGTTGATGCTTCCTGCGCGGACCGGGAGGTGTACTGTCCCCATCGAGACGGCGACATCCCCATTGAAACCCGACACCTTGCGGGGTCGTCCTCCTATCGCGAGTCCCTCGATGCCCATCTTCGTCAAGCACTCATAAAAAATGACGTCGACTGAGCTTCCGTAGTCGACGAGGATGCGGCAGACCTCACACCCTCCGACGCTGAGCTCGAGGACCAGAGCATCGTCGTGCATGTCTGCGCAGTCCCCATTCTCCACAAATTCTATCCTTGCGCCTGCGGCGCTCATCTTCACGTCTTCTTGACCGTGCTCCTTCCCCCTCCGCTGGAAAGCTTTTATGCTGTTGACCGAATCCTCGCAGAATCGTGATCCGCCCATGATTACCTCGATTCTCGTTCTCGAGGTCGGTCGGTCTTCCTCGCTATGCCTTGCCGGTGGCGGCTCGATTGCCAGGTTCCTTTTCGCTCCGTCTCGGTCGCCCTTCCCATCGTTCGTAGGTTCTTCTTGCCGACCCTGCCATGCCCTGTTCCCATTATTCCAAGGCACGGGAGGTTTGTATGCGAAGTCCCCGAAGTCCCCTGTCGCGTATCTTCTCTGGAGCTCCTTCTTCAGCATGGCACAATCTTCAGTGGCGTGGCCATTGTAGTTATGGTAATCGCAGAATTTGCTCATATCTTTTGGCCAAAATTTCGGCCCAAAACCTCCTCGGCCTCCCGAGAAACCCCCTCGGCCTCCCGAGAAACCCCCTCGGCCTCCAGACCTCGAGGATTCCCCTCGGTTTCCAGAAGATCTTCCTTGGTCATTAGAGAACCCTCCCTGGTTCCCCGGGTATCCTCCTCGATCGTCGGGGTACCGTTCTCGATCCCCCGAGAATCCCCCTCGATCGTCATGGTAGCGTCCTCGGTTTTCCGAGGGTCCTCCCCGATCATCGGAGAATCGTCCTCGGCCTTCCGAGGATCTTCCTCGATAATCAGGAAATCGTCCTCGGTCTTCCGAGGATCCTCCTCGGTAGCGGTCTCTTCGATCATAGTCGCGGTCTTTGCGCTCGTCAACGTGATACACTTCTTGCCTTGGAGCTTCCCGACCTCGTCGTTCATCGGGATTTCTTCGGTCTTCTTCTCCCTTCCTTGCTCGGGACGATGGGGCATCTCCTCCGTCCCCACCTTCCCTCTTTCCATGCTGCCTTCCCTTGCTTCCACCTTCGTGGATCTTCCTTTGGGCCAAAGTCTCCTCTTCTATTTCCATGAAGAGCGTCGCCCTGTGGAGCGCATCCTCGATCGCCAACGGGCGCATTTTTATTAACTCCTCACGGAAAGGAGCCAAATACCATAGCCCATGCTTCAGTGCCTGAATAGCGACGACGCTATCGAGCCCCTGGATTTTGACCATGACGTCTTTGAACCTTCCGACGTATTGTCGGAGGGTTTCTTCTTGCCCCTGTGAAAGGTTCCACAGAGTCGTAACGGTTGCCTCGTTCTGGACGTACATCGAATAGTGCCGCAGGAAACAGGTGACGAGTTCATCGGAGTCGCCGATGGATTCCGACGGTAGCTTAGCGAACCAATCGCTCGCCGGGCCCTGCAAGCTTTCAACAAAGAGGTGGCACAGTATGGCCTCCAGCTTCGTTTCCTCGCCGCCCACGCGTTCCGTGGCGATCCGAAATGACTTCACGTGGGTGTTTGGGTCCGAAGTTCCTCTGTACTGCGAGAGCCTGACCTTAGGCAATTCTCCTAGCTCCACACCGCGGATCTTTGCCGAGAAAGGTGTCACCCTGGCCTCCTTCACCAGCCTATCGATCTCGGGCGCCGCGCTCGTGGCTTTATGCACCTGCGAGGCTACGTATCCCATCTTCGCCTCCATGCTTGAGGATATCTCCCTCATCGCTCTCTGGACCTCCTCTTGGATTGTTTCCGCTATGGTGGTTGTTAAGCCTCCCGGCGGGTTTATCGCATTCGTCGGTGTCACGCCGGCGGCATTGAAGAGATCCCTAACGATCGGCAGCGCCTGAGGCGTTAGGTTGCCTTGCTCTCCCTCAGTCGTTACTCCAATCGCTCCCCGAGCTGATGATCCCACGATCGTGCTCTCCGGACCTTCTCTTCTTTGGCTTGCTCGCTCCAGAAGGGCAGTAAGTCGTCCGTTCCGCTCTTCCTGCTCCTCTGCCTTCTTGGCCGCCTCTTCGGCCACCCGTGTTGCTTCCATCACCCTCGCGTTGGCCTCGGCCAGCTGCTCCCGGAGTCTCTCCATGGCTAAGACTGCGTCCCCTTCTACGGTGATGACATTATCGCTAGTCGACATCTCGTTCCCTCAAATTCCTGGCTGTGAGTTAGAAAGAAAACAAAGCCCCTCGGTGGGCGCCAAACTGTAGAGGGGGTTTTTCACCACCCTTTTCCAGTCACAAAGACAATCATCAAATAATAAATAAAATGACAACAAATGATGAGTATCTCTGTTTTATTATGATTTCCGAAATGAGCTCGGTTTTCTTCCGTTAAATAGCTGGACAGATGAAGGATCATGAGCCTCAGATAATTCTATTACAAGATCTCTTTTTCTTGCTTTTGCTGAGTCTTTTTTCTCTCCTTTTTCTTCGAATCACCAACTGACCAACCTCTACAAAATGAGGCTTATCTTGCCTTTTATAGAGTTACAATACTTTCCCCTTCTATCCTTCCCGCCCTTTTTTCTCTTTAATCATCATTTTCTGACGTGATTTGAGGGCAGCGGGGTTTATCCTCACTTTATGTCACCTCCGAGCATGCTCCCGTAATGGGTAGGTGCGCCGCATTAAATGCGCGTCTCGTCAGCCGTCGCTGACGCTCTCATCGAGGGAGTAGGTCGGCTTCATTAAATGCCCGTCTCTTCGGCTGTCACCGGGCTCTGCATAATCATCATGACGAAGTTCCTCGTCGAGTCGTGATGGGACGCTTCATCGCGACCCGCTTGCTCGCGTGGCTGCGTCCCCTCGCTGATGGACCTCCTCGGGGTATTCCTCCTCGGGGATGTCCTTCCTCGCTGGTGAACTTCCTCGCCTCCCTCATGTCGTTTATGGACAAAACGACACGAGTTGTGTTGAGGATGGATTTGACCAAATCCGACCTTAACAATCGTCAAACTCAATTGCATCTATATTCCATTAAAGTATTTTATACGAGGAACATGTGTACGTCTAGGATAAAACTCCAAAAACATCAATTATATATAATCAGCTAAAATAATTAATATATCTTAATTTAAAATATATTCTGTTACTTTCATATTTTTTCGTTATTGTTTATTTTAGGGTTAATTGCGGCAAAAAGACCCAACCTTTGGTCAAATGCTCTGATGTGTATACAACCTCCGTAAATAGCGGCAAAAGTACCCAAACTCGGCATTTGGGAGTTGACCGAGAAAATTTGTCCATGTGGCTATTAGCCTTTGTCACGCGGCATGCCGCATGGCACTTGACCACCATGTGGCATGCCACGTAATTATTCTTATTTTAAATAATTTAAAAAATATTATTTTTTTTAAAACTTTTTAATTTTTTTTAAAAATAAATTATTTTTCAATAATAACCAATAATGAATATTTAAATTTAAATATTCATAATTGGTTATTATTATTAAATATAATTATTCATTTTAGAAAAGTGGGTCAAACGAAATAAATAAAGAAAAAAAATCACCGTTCACGGTTCACTCAAGATCCGCCTCCGATCCGTTTCAGGGGTGGAACGAAATCGCTTAATATGTTTAACAATAATAATCATATGATTATTTAATGACAATTTTTATAAAAAGAATAATATATAAATAAAAAATATATTAAACAATTATTATTATATAATGCAAACGCAAAAAAAAAAAAGATCATGCAAACAAATAAAAACAATTTTTCGTTAAATATAATTATGACTGCTATTTTTTTTAATAAGTGGTGTGTATTTAATTATGTCTTGACTTTTTAAACAATATGTATGTGTTTATTGGTTATTATTATTGAACATATTAAACATTTTTATCCGACGAGTGAACCAGATCGGAAACGGAGTTCAAGTGAACCGTGATTTTTATTTCATCTACTCACTTTTTAAAAAATAAATAATTATAACCAATAATGAATTTTTAAATTTAAATATTCAATATTTGTTATTATTGAAAAAAATAAAAAAAATAATTAAAAAATAAAAAATAAATTTATAATAAATTTAATAAAAATGATTTAAAATAATACTAATTACGTGGCATGCCACGTGGCGGTCAAGTGCCATGTGGCATGCCACATGGCAAAGACTAATAGCCATATGGATAAATTTTCTCGGTCAACTCCCAAATGCCAAGTTTGGATACTTTTGCCGCTATTTACGGAGGTTGTATACACAGGAGAGCATTTGAGCAAAGGTTTGGTCTTTTTGCCGCAATTAACCTTTTATTTTATGAGCTTAGTATTATGGTTTGTCACTTATGTTCAAATTATGTATACAAAGATTAGGAGAAAATTTATTTCATAATGATATATTCATGAGTATTGTTGCATATATATATATATATATAATATAGTTATATACACTTTTGATTTTATTATATTTTAGTTTAGACATGAAAAAGAAAGG
The DNA here is from genome assembly GCA_954871525.1 of Parietaria judaica. Classification (NCBI taxonomy): domain Eukaryota; kingdom Viridiplantae; phylum Streptophyta; class Magnoliopsida; order Rosales; family Urticaceae; genus Parietaria; species Parietaria judaica. Next base: position 16,239,922 of record OX940864.1, read on the forward strand.
GTAAAATTGGGAATTCAGAGGCAATTAATGGTAGGTTAAAACGTAAAAAGGTTCACAACAAACCATGAGCCGATGGTTTTCCCTCCAAAAAAAAAAATCATGAGCCGATGGTCAAAGCCCAAAGGCTAGAAAAAGTCATTAGTCAAAATCTGTGGGAGAGCTTTGGTACTTGGAAAACAAGTAACAACACAAGCAACCGTACACTATTTTTTTTAGGGTTTAAGGAAACAACTCACTAATATTAAAAGTCAAGTAAATATAATTTATTTCATTAAGTAAAGAAATTATATTTACTGATAAAATTATAACAGGTTAGTTAGATTATAATTCACAAAACAATTCGGTAATTTCCGTGTACAAAGAAAACAATAAAAAAAATCAATGATAAAATAATTAGAGTATAATAAATAAAGTTAATAAACTCTTAGTATATTTCAACCAATAAGCTTTCCCGCTTTGGAAGGGTCTAAAACGACAGCTTGCCCACAGAACTCTCCACACAAGAGCGTGAATCCAACGCTTTATACCAAGAAATAATTTAATACTTCCTCCAAAAAGAATATATTCTCATTTTATGCGAATATTATTGATCCATGTATTGGAGTAAAATTTGCATTTATGCTTTTTCGCAAAGTTTTTAAAATTCCGGTTTTTTTTTTTTTCAATGAATACCGGCAGTTTGGGATAACCTTTTCTTGACACTAGTACCGCTAATTCCAAAATGTTTTTTACCATTAAATTTGATCTTTGCTCAATGCAATTCTTATTTAATGTCTCAACATCTCTCAAAAATCTCATCTTAGAGTAAGAGATTTGATATTTTCTTTCCTTAAAATTTATGATATTTAAAATTTGAGTCATATTTAATTCTTATAACGAAATCTAATTTGTTCACCTATCGGCTGCGGTTCATCCATCGGTACGAGTTGTTAAAATTTTACGAAAACCTCATTAGTATACCATGTTGCGTACTCGATATATCCGTAAATTAGACTTGTGGTTGGTTTGTCGGTGCAGAATTCTAACGTTAGTGCAGTTTATTGTCACACGTTAGATTATCGTGATGCTCTCTATGCATTGTTCTTCGTGCGTTAGAAAAGAAAAGAAAATTTTATTTTGCCTAATTCATAACAAAACTCGAAGCTATTTTTGTCTATTATTTACTGAATGTGTTTAACGTAATAGATTATTATGAAAAATAATAGTTGAGGTTGGTTAATTAAGAAACGTCAAGATAAAAATCTTTAAAGATAAACGAAAAATTCAAAAACTCGACGAAATGCCCTCATACGCAAGTCAAATTAATAATTTATGTGATTGTTTGAATGCATAGAGAATAATATTGTATTTTAAAAAGTATATAATGAACTAAAGTTCAGTGAGAAATGGTAACAAAATGCAAAGTTTATACTCTATAATAATTGACCGTACTTGTGTTGGCTTGCTAAGCAATTTTCTTATTTGAAAAATGCAACAACTTATAATGCATATGCTGAGGAGTCACCAAGTGGGTAGTTGTGTGCCGTTTATTTTATCTTATATAATATTGTGTTTACCAATATGTATATATAAATTAACAGCTTTTAGAAAACTTTTTAAAAGACAACTGGAAAAAAAAAAATACACTAAAAATACAAAATACAATAAACAATACATAAATTTTCTGTAAAAATCATTTATCGAGACACAGTTTTTAAAAATTTCTTCCTTTCGTAAAAAATTGCCATTCTAGCTCCTTCATTTGTGAAGAAAAAAAATACCCATGACATTTTTTTAGTAAGATTAGTTATTCGAACCTTTACATTTATTTAAATATACTCATTACATATTATTATTTTCTGTAAAACCCGTCAGTAAACTCGTTGTCGATTCTGGATTAACCCACAAAATCAAACCAATAACTTATGTCAGTAAAAACTCACTGATAAACCCCTAAAATCTGTATTTCTAACCTTTGGTATGACAATCTTTGGTGAAACAGTATATATATATATATATATATATATATATATATATATATATATATATATATGAGAAAGATATATGATAAATCTTATTCTATTACTGTATTTTTTTACATGTTGCAGAAAGTGAAGAGTTATCTCCTATTATGTTAAAGCGTGGATATAAACTCTCTGTAAACCATTGCACATATTTTCTTAACAATGGGAGGAAAATCCGCTCTGTTTCACGCTTTGGGAGTCGGAAATGTACAATCTACAACCCATTCCCGGTAATTACTATGGCGTCGCAGCAGAACTGAAGTAACGTTTAGTGGACCCAGTCGATACCGTCGTCTTCCTCATCATCTGCATTTTTAAGAACCAACTCTGTTTTATTGAAATATAAAAGAGGATACAATAGATAAACAAAACCAGACTAAAAAAAATTGTACTTTATGTTTGATAGCCTCTTAATTTGAGTCAGATTAAAGTTTATAAGTATCTTTTAACTTCTTAATTACTCTTATCGTGTTCGCATAAGTCAGATTAAAGTTTAGTCATGAACAAGTACTATAAATATTTTGATAACATGAATATTCGGTTTTCAATTAAACATGATGTTCGTAACTTATCTTAGATAGTTTTCAATGTCATATTTTTGGTAGTATGTTGGATAAATTATCTTAAATCTTGATTTTACATGTGAATGATAAATCTTTAACTAATATAAACAATGTTTATTGATACTTATATAATACAATTTAATTTTAAATAAAAACGGCATTCATAAAGAAACAGATGATATTTAGCTATGCATTCACAAATTAATCCAAGCAGCCATAAAAAATATTAAAATAGTGTTCAACTTTTAAATAAAAGAATGGTTGCTTATAACTGGAAAAAACATTGGTGGATATGGGAATGTACATACCTGCAACTGGGGATTTTTCCGACTCAAAGTCATCATCTCGTTCGTCACGTTTCGACTTTGCTCCCACCCGACGATCAGGAGAAGTGCTGCTATGCATTTGAATACTTGACGGTTTTTCTCGTTGTTTCGCAACTTCTTTGTCCTCTTGCTGTTTTTCAGACATGGCGTAGTAAGCGTTCGGATACTTGTCTTGAACGATTAACTTTTTGTCGTCAGAATTATCTACCGTTGTTGAAGCACCGTCCATGTTTGCCTCTCGCTTGGCCTCTCCACGTTGTTCCTTGGTTAGGTTCATCCCTTGCTTGATCATCCAAGGAGGCATCATTTTGGGTGTACTTGCAGATTCAGATTTGATATCCTCTCCGTTTCCATCAGCTCCAGAAAAGACAACCTCCACCTGTCACAATTTGCCCCGCATATGGTTATTATTCGGTAAAATACAATAAGAACAACAAGGCCACGCATTCAATTGATTGACTAGTATGTGAAATAAATTCTACTTTTTACCCAAATGGAGTGTAATTCAATGCAACATGATTACCTCAGTATCTCCAAGAAAAGGCATTCGTGTTCCACTTAATCCCTGAGACGATCGGGAAGGATCAATGCCGTCAGCTACACCAGCTGCGCGTGCAGCTAAGTGCGCTCTTTCTTCCCATGTTTGGAGGTTCCCGAACTCCGGAACAGACAACTCCTTCACTTTCGCAAGTTGATCCATTAGCGGTTTAAGCTGTACCTGCATGATTTATCATGACCGTTCATAAATGTTGGAAAACCAATTCATTGAGATAAAATAGAGAAGTTGAAATATAAAATTTGAAAGAAAAAAAAAAAAAGGTAATTGAAAGCCAGCAATACCAACTAGAGGAATAAATAACGAGTATCGGAGCAAACAGCCTGAACAGATAGAGAAAATATGAAGAAGAAAAAACCTCAAGCTTTTGTTGCATGTTTTTTAGGTTTTCACGCTGCCGACGCCTAAGATTGTCTCCCTCTCCTCCCCCTTGAACGGAAAGCTTGTCACTCTCAGGTATAAGCTCCCCGTTGCAGTTTTCGCAGTGGAAATACTCATCCACCATGGAAATCAACCCCAGAGCATCCAAGGCGTTGTACCTGGATGAATTTAAATTTAATATCACGAGTCACGACACAGTTCTTCATTCAGTTTATATACCAATTTGTGCATCAGCTTAGAATGAAGAACGAACCTTTTGTTGCAAGGGGGACATACATATTCCTGAACAGTGTTCTTATCTTCCAACTCGTCTTTCAGTTTCTTTTTCATACGGTGCAGTCTGTACCTTACAACATCGTGTATCTGAAAGGCATCGTTGCTTACAAGTTACAACATTGCGTAAACAGGATTAACAAGTCAAACAAGAAAAAAGAGTAAATCAAAACCTGAGCATAATCCAGGCAACAATAGGAGTGAGTGTGCATCTTAATCTTCTCGTCTTCCTTGTCCCCCGCGGCCGCGACGGCAGCCGTGAATGTCTTTCCGCCCTTCACCTTCTGCAACGAATCGGCTCGAATGTTCAGCACTGCTCGAGACTGCAAACGGGTGATTGAAATTCGGACTCACCTCTCTCCTGTGATCTCTAGTGATGAGTTTTTCCTCTTCGAAGAATCTCAGGGTTCTGCGGAGCTGCTTAGAGTGGAGCCTCAAGTCCTTGGCCAAATCGTCCTCTCTCACCCATTGACGCCTGGGAAAAACACGTCAAACACACATCCAGAGGACAAAAATACAAATAAAAGGCAAAAGGTACCTGGTTAGGGCATCGAGAACGACGATGGCGATTCCTCGGTTGTCGCTGCGGGCGTTTTTGGGCTGGTTCTCGCCCTTGGTGGTTATGTCGTCGTAGAAGGCTCGAGCCGTGAGTTTCACCAACTTGTTGAATGGCTCAACACTCATCCTCACTGCTTCAATCAGTCTTGCTGCTGAAGCTCAAGCGGCGACTCGAGATTCGGTTCGGGAAGTGATTGCTCGAAATTGGAGAATCGAAGTGGCCACAGAGTGGAGCGACCAACAATGGCGATTGGGGAAATTCAGAGGTGACGATTGTTCGGAACTGTAAATAATAATTTTTCCAGCGAGAATCAGACAATGAATCAAACCTAATTATGAAATTAAATCTGAGGTTCAAACAACAATCAAAGAGCAAGAATCAACCGATAAACAACCGAGAGTCGAACAACGAATCAAAACCTACACATGAACCGATAAACAACTGAAAATCAAACCAAAATCATGAACCCTAAATATGAGAACGATTCAAGAATCAAAGAGCGAGAACCAACCGGAGAATCAAGCTGAACATGAAACCAGGAATTGATGGAATGATGAAAGGAAAGGAAAGGAAAGCAGAGCATGAAGAAGATACCTGAGAGAGATGAAGAGACGCGCGAAATATTTGAGATTATACTATTTATTTATTTAATATATATGAATAATCTTTTATATAATAATCAGTTAAATGATCATATTTTAAACGAGTGACAAAGAGCTTGTCTCGGCCCATTAAAGCCCGTCAGAGATTTTTGGCCCAACTCTAACACCTAATTCATTTCTCAAAACTCCAACAAACTTTGTGCGTCATTAACTATATTTTATTTTATTATTTTATATATAATGAACTCTTTAATTCATTTACTAATTATTTGATTAACTTTTGAGCTTTATCTACGTGAGGTCGTGACCTACTATTAATCGGTGAAATTGTTATCTATTTGACCTCATTAACGTTTTTAAATGCATTTTTCTGTTTTTACACTTATTTTATCATCTCACTAGCTATGATTTGGAATTTAAGAAAATCAGGTAAATAAAGATCTTTTAGCAATAGTGTTGAAAGGGGAGGACTCAACACCAAAACGAAAGTTTCGCGGGTTAAAACGATTTAAATAAAAGTAAAGAGGCAAAGTGTACCAACGAGCAAATTTTAACGAATATGTGTATAATTTGTGAGCAACTTAAGGGGCATGAGTTGATGGTTGAAATAGTGTAGAGGGTAGGGACATTATGTACCGGAATGAAAGTTTCACAAGGTAAAACACTAACAGTAAAAGTAAAGAGGCAAATTGCGCCAACGAGTAAATTTGAGCGGCCGGGCCGGGCATTGATCAAATTATAAATATATATATATATTGAAAATATGTGTATATGTGAGCAACTTAAGCCACATGAGTTGATAGTTGATATAGTAGATGAATGGGAAAGGGACATAGATTTATGATCACATGCTTTGCATGGACTTAAGCACGTGCAATGTTGATTCATCTTCTCTTCTCTTCTCTTCCCTTGCGTTAAAAGCCCTTCACCTAACTTGTAGCAAAACGGAAAGTGAGAGCCAAGTTGTTTTCAATATCACATTTATTATTTTATCTTTTCCAATTCTTCAATATAATTAATCAAAATAGTGATGCTCGTACAATGTCAACTTGTGATATACAATACCAAATAGTGATGCACGGATAGTTGTGATTATCACACTCATGATAGGTAGTTAAAAGTGGTTAAGATTGTATTTATATTCATAAGTAGTATATGGAATTAGAGGGAGTTTCGTAAAAATTGTAGAATACGGAATTTACTCTGTATTTTTAAAATTTTGAAAAATTATATATTCGAATTTCCACTCCGGGGAACAACGATATCTTAGATTTTCTAGTAAAAAAATTCAGAATTTGGATCGACCAATCATGATCCGACGCTGCACTATAATTAGCCGTTATTAAAAAGCGAAATGTACATTAATAGAAGTAATACTTGGAATCTAAATTTTTTTTAATATGAAAATAAAAACTAAAATACCGGATTCCGTTTTTTTCTCTCAAGTGTGACTTGGAAATCTATATGCTTTAGTGATGATAATGTAGTATGTATCAAGATACTTGAAAGCTAACATCACAAGGGGTTGGTACCAATAATTAAAAGAACTTATTCCTTACTTTGGTTTTCTTCTTTTGGGTACAAACATCTCAATTCAAAGCTAACTTTTGAGTAACTCAAACCCCAAATATAAAGCCTTGTACACTTTGGTACTAAACGCATAAATATATCATAAGGGTCTGTTTTTTACTAAAGCATTTCTTTAGTTGGCCAGCAAGTATTATTGGGTTCTAATTATTGCAAATTTATTGTACATAATGTCCTATATGTGACATATAGCACAAGAGAATTGACCCCTCATTTGATAGACCACACCATGAGCTATAAATGGAATTAAGTTAGGCCTCTACTGAAAAGAAAAAAAAAACTTTGTTTTATTAGAATTAAAATAGTTTAAATGGTTCAAAATGGTGCACCAAAAGCATTGAGGAACATCTTTTTGTGAACAATTGATTTGGTTATGTCAACCAAATGTCTTTGATTGAATTGTTCCCTAGGAGAAGGGGCACTTTCCTACTAAAACCACAAAGAAAGGGACAAAAAGATAATAGAAAAGAAAAAGAGAATCCATTAAAGATACTGTTCTTTAATTTTGAGCCATAGATTTACAATATTACAAAAGAGTCGCAAACAATTAGTATATATATGTACTTGTTAAGCTATATATCTCTCAAAAACACAACAACCAAACAAAAAAATCATCATCCCTGTTTTCCAATATATCCACTAACCATACAATATATATATATATATATATATATATATATATATATATATATATATATACGCATTGGTCAACTATATTTTAAATTAAGAGAATAAAATTTAACAATACTTCAAAGTCAATGTGGTGATAAATTTGTTTGCTCTGTTTACCAAGTAAACAAGTACTTAACCCAATTAAAATAAAAAGAATAAGTGTATATATATAGGGTAAACTGCAGCTAATGTACCCAATGTTTGATCGGCTGCGGATTATGTGCTCAATGTTTATTTTCGACGGCTAATGTACCCAAACTTGATTCCGTTATATTTTTTTGTGTTTTCCGTCACTTGATCGTCAGTGAGTGATTCCTCCTCTATATGTACATTTTTCGTATTTTTGACGTAACTCACTCATTTTTTGTCTAAATTTTATGCACGACCTACGGTTGGAAAGATAAGAGATAGATCTACAACTTTGGTGTTTTAATTTTTGTAAAAAAAAGTTTTAAAAAAATACGAAATTTTAATTACAACGTAAAACTAGACATAAGTTTAATGCAAAATATTTGTTTCGAGCAAATTTTAATATACTTAATGACTTTTTATGATGAAATGTAAAACTAAAAAGTTGTAGAAAAATCTTTTATCTTTCTAACGGTATTTTATTTATAAATTTTGGACAAAAAATGAGTGTGTTATGCCAAAAATATGAAAGATATGAAGTGAAAAAATCTTTCGTATTTTTGGCATAACATACTCATTTTGTTATCCAAAATTTATAAATAAACTACCGTTGGAAAGATAAAAGATTTATCTACAATGTTTTAGTTTTACGTTTTATAAAAAAAAAAGTCATTAAGTATATTAAAATTTTCTCGGAACAAATATTTTGCATCACACTAATGTCCAGTTTTACGTTGTAATTGAAATTTCGTATTTTTTTTAAACTATTTTAACAAAACTTAAAAAAAAGTTGTAAATATATCTCTTATCTTTCCAAGCGTAGGTCATGCATAAAATATGGACTAAAAATGAGTGAGTTATGCCAAAAATACAAAAAATGTACATATAGAGGAGGAACCACTCGCTGACGGTCAAGTGACAAAAAACATGAAAAAATCTAACGGAATCAAGTTTGGGTACATTAGCCGTCGAAAATAAACATTGGGTACATAATCCGCAGCCGATCAAACACTGGGTACATTAGCCGTAGTTTACCCAGATATATATACAACTAAACAAGTACTTAACCCCAATTAAAATACAAAATAAGTGTATATATATATGTGTGTGTGTAATTAAGCTATGTACTATCAGTCTATCACCATAACTTAAAACAAAGAAATAAACAATTTGAATATATATATGTTCTTAAACTATATATCTCCTAGAACAAAACAAAAATCACTATCCCTGTTTTGCAATATATCCACAAAGCAACAATCTATAAGGGTACATAGGTCAACTATATATTTAATAAGAGAATGAAATCCCTAAAATTAGTGAATAGTGATTTCTTTCTTTACAAAGAAAAAAATAGATCAAACCCCAAATGTATATCTAACACTCTTTATCACCGAAAATAAAAACTAAGAAAAATCACCACCCCTGTTTTGCAATATCAACTATAAACACATTGGTCAACCATATAATATAATTGTGGCAAAAGTACCATTTTTTATAAATAGCGCAATGTATTCCAAACTTTTAACTACGACGATGATTAAATACACAAGGTCATAAAATTAATGTTTTTGATTGATTAGTTTCCATGTGTGTCTATTAATGTTGAGTTTTAATATGGTAGCACCTATTTTTTTAGGTTTTGATATTTTTCTTGTTAAATACATCAATTTGAAATATACAATACATGTTTAAATGACTAAACCACAACGGAGACATTTGAGAACAAATTAACCCGAAAAGCAAATTTCACAACCTTGAATATTTTATCACACTATTTTGTAAAGTTTAGTCACTTCTACCCCAATTATACCACTTAATTAATACAATAAGAGCCCTTATAAGTCAATGGTGATTACATTTGTTTTCTATCTTTCCCAAGTAAAAAAAAAAAAAAACCAATTATGTATAAATTAGAAATAAAAAGTCAAGATTTCTTACAAGCACAAATCAGCAATGAAAATTGAGCTTTTTCATCATCATCGTCATCATCATCATCTTGATCTTGTTTCTTCTTCTTTGTCTTCTCTTCCAACCAAAGCCTGCTATTCAATCCGCTTCTGGTTCTGAACATGAAAACGGCACAACCCGACGTCGTATTGAAGAACCAGTCATGAACATCCCACATCACATCCACAACCAAACCGTCCATGAAAATGGCCTGATTCCCTCTAAAATTCCACCTCAACCTCTTCACTTCCAACACGCTTTTCCGATCGACGCACACACACAGCACGTGATCGTGATCGTCTTCTTCGTCCCTCACGCACTTCACCACGATCTCGTGCTCCGCCCCGCCGTCGCAGAACCGCGCCCTCGTCGCGTAGAACGCGCTGCACGAAACCAGCTTCTCGGTCTTCGCAACCAGCGCGAACCTCGCCAACCCTAGCTCCCGGGACTTGAAACCCTTGTCGCCGAGGAGCAGCCCCAGCTCGGAGCCACCGTCGACGGAGAGCGCGAGGTAGAACCCGCTGACGGGCTCGGGCGAGCGCCCTTCGTACTTGGCGTCGGAGAAGTCCCAGAAGAGCTCGAACTTGCGGCCGAGGGCCGCGAAGGCCTCCCCGTCGCTGCGTTCCTTCTCGAGGCGTGTGTGGAAGACGTCGGCTTTGTCGGATATCCGGAAGCCGGCCGTGAGGTTGCGGTGCCACGTGAGGGTGATCAGGAGCGAGGGCTTGGAGAGGCCGGCGACTCTGTAGGTGCACGTGACTTGGCTTGTGATGGAGGTTTTGGTGTCGTTTTTGGTTCTCTTTGACGAGCCTGAGCAGTATGAATCCGAGACCTTAATGGCATGTTCGCTATAACAAGTCGCTATGCTTCTCATGGAGAGAGAGAGAGAGAGAGGCAAAATAAAATAAAAATATATGGGACAATGTTTGATTATTCTCTTCTTATTCTTCTCTTTATTATTGGCCTTTGGTTTGAAGAAAATATTGATTGCAATAAGTTATGATTTTATTTTATTTATTGCTTTGATTTACTTCCATGTTGGTTTATGTCATCATTTCTGAATTTAATAATTGGTAACGCTATAAAGAAGACATATATTTAATATTTATATATACTACCATGTAAAGACAATATTACATTTCAATTGCTATTAAGGTTATAAATATTGTTTTTCTTTTTTTGTTAAAGATTTTGACCGTGTAGTTTGTGCAAGAAGGAATTTGGTACATATGCCAATCTAGGGTAAATAGTGGTGACAATAAATTCCCTATATGAAAATGTAAGTAGTGACATTTTTGGAAAATTTGTGGGGTTTATGTGATGATTTTTTTATTTAATTATTAAAATTTGGCTCCATTATTGAAATAGAAAAAGGGTATGTAATAAGTACTGTATTTACTTTTCTTAGGTTGGATTTTTTGTGTGAAAAACAATAAGGAAAGCTTTGATTATATATAACTACCTGTCTTATAGTAGTGGTGATATTTTCACATTTATGTAATATAATAATAATAATTATTATTATTATTATTAATATTATTATTAATTGGATAACATGTGATGATCATGGAATGGTGAATTGTAATTCGTGGGTCCACGAAATTAAAATCATGGCTTAGGGTTTCACCTACTACAGAAAGACAAGTGTGGATTTTTGGATTCCCTCGAAATAAGAAAGAAACAAAAAATCCCTAATTAATCGTAATCCACTTGTACCATTACCTATTTCAGTTACAAAAAAGTTTGGTATTTTCTTTTGAAGGATCATAATAAAAGCCAAATTAACTTCCCTTTATTTCATGACACATTAAGACCAAAAAATCAGTTATATAACTTCATCGTCTAGTAGTAAAGTGACGTTTTTTGGATTTTTTTTTTTTTGGTTGGAGCTCAAGGGTTTAATCTTTACCCTAATAATAGAAAGAAAGAAAAAAAAAATTATTTAATATTATAAAGAGAAAATAATTGGTACAAATGCCCTTGAACTTTGTTCGTTGGAATAATTCTCCCATGAATTTTCATTTTCGATAGGTGTTTTGGTCCTTTTGAGTTAAAAAATAAAAGTGAATGCTAACTCATGTACAACACATTACTTCTATAAATAAAGATATCTTTATCAATTTTATCTAATATCGTGGGAGTAATTTCGTAATCTAACTTTGAGAATCTAATGTAATATCACCTTACAACATAAGATTTAACACGAGAGATCTCAAATCATGAAGAAAAGATGAGTATATTTGAATCGTAAAAAAAAAAAAAAACACTTAACTTAAAGATAACAAAGACACATGGAACAAAATCAATCAAAAATAAAAATTGTATGACTTTGAATATTTATTCATTGTAATTGAAAATTTGAAATTATGTCGCACTAAATTGAATAACTTCAAGCACTAATGCCGCAATGATCCTAAAATATCAAGATTGTTGCATTTGGTAAGGATTAAAGTTGGTCACTTTCTTCTTTTTGCAAATTGAGCTTAATTTCTTGGCTCCAAAAGGACCACAGATAGCAATTTGTCATGGAGATGTAAATTTGGAAAGCAACAAATAAACTAAACTCGAGAAATTTTGGTGATGAATTATATAATTGGATAAGAATATACGTCTTGAATTTTTTTTATTTTTATTTTTTCGTCTATTTATTAGCTAATAGATAGATTCCTTAGCTCCAAAAACTAATCAATATTCATTTATTTCGACTTGGCATGGGAGTTTCAATCGATCAGAGATTGATTGTTCCAAACAGTCTTGTCGGTGAAGAAAATATTTGCATTAAGCAATTATGATGTAACTGCTTTAACAATGTCATGCTCTAGATAAGCTCGTTGCAAGGATAGCGATTCGAGTACTTATGTCGTGTTTGTGTTGTGTTTTATTAATAGTATTTAAAAATAAAATCAAACTCGCTTTATTTATTAATTATATTATTATACTCGATTAGTAGCATAATATAAAATTCAGCTCAAATGAAACTCAAAATAATAAAAATAATTCAAGTAAAGCACTAAAAATAAATATGGATTATAAAAGAAAATAACTAAAAAATAGACTAATAGGAGTTCGATGGTGTCGATTTTGGGTCTAGACAATGACGAAACTATGATTTAGACATAAGGGGGTCGGTTTAAATTCTTAGTGAAAATAAAAGAAACTAATTTGCAAATATTTTTAAAGAGCAACAATCTAATGGTTTCTTACATATTTTAATTTGAGGGTACTTATGCCGCTAACGTGATTTAATGATCTCCTTAAAGAGCATCAGAGTCTAATGTTTTCTATTAAAAAATAAAACGGTCGACATGCATTATACAATAGTTTTTTTTTTTTTTTTTCATTTAAAACATCTATTAATGCATTTCATTAAAACACTTGGAGATTGCCGTGTGAAGCCACCAACACATTTTTCACATTTCTTTGGTAAGTCAATAAGAATATACACAATTCTTGCTTGTATGCAATGCACAAGGCTGAAATACCTTTTCTATAAAAGTTGGGAAGGAATATGAGCATATTTGAAACTTAAAAGGACCAAAAATACCTTTTCTTTTAATCTTTGCTTTTGTTCTTCTAGTGTAACTAGTGGACGGCACCGCGCTCCGTGCGGTGGTGAGAAAATATTTTGTTCAAATTTAAATAAAAACATTAGATCAACTAATTTTATAAATTGTTTATTTTACAAAATAGCTACATCTAAAAGTGAACTCAACAATCATCCATCAATTTTTTAATTAAATATATGTGTAGATAATTAATTATATATATATATAAATCCGTAATATGAATATTGTTGACAAAAAAGTTGACAATATAAGAATAAAAAACTCCGTCCAAATTTGATAAGTAAAATTAGTGAACGGATTGTATATTCTTACTTAAACATTGCGTATATTTGAAGAATAAATATAAGGGTTAATGACGGCAAAAATACCTAAAGTTTGGTCAAAGAACCCCTCGTGTACTTAAAGTTTAAAAGTGGCGGCAAAAATGCCCAAAGTCGTATTTAGAGAGTTGACCACTCCATTCTCGTAACGCCGTTAACTTACTCATTAACTCTGCCCTCGTGGACAAATCTATTTTGTTAAGTGTACTAATTAGGGGGTTCAATTAATTGTATTAAATAGTATTAATTAGGAGTTTAATTCGTTGTTTTGTCGTAAACCAGGCTGATTTGGGCTCGTCCACGTGGCAAAAATTATTCTATTAGCAACCCACTTTTGTCTGTGTGGCCAGAGTTAACGGCATTACGAGAATGGAGTGGTCAACTCCCCAACTACAACTTTGGGTATTTTTACCACCACTTTTAAACTTTAGGTACACGAGGGGTTCTTTGACCAAACTTTAGGTATTTTTGCCGTCATTAACGCTAAATAGCTCTTTCTATTAAAACAGATCAATACTACATAATTTGAGTAACTAATGGAAAGAAGTTTTATTGACATATACAAAATTTATAAAATATCATAAATGGCGACTTTGATTAAAAAAAAAACAATTAAAAAATTTACTAATAGACAACAATATTGTAGGTCAATATAAAAAGATAAATACTTATAATAAGATGTAATAATATTTTTGCTTCTTCATAAAATTACTTAGAACTTCAAATTTCTAAATGAGATATTTATAACTATAATTTATAATAATAATCATGGACAATCCCCGCTTATCAATAAGTCACGATTCGTAAAAAAATGTAAAAAAGTGCTACATTAATTTTTTTTAAATTAAGAGATAAACGAGAAACGTGATTGGTAATTTTTTCTAAATAATTATAAACAAAAACATCAATAGTTAGTAAAATAATTAACTATTTATATCTAATTAAAATAATAAATAACTGTAATTTAAACAGTGAACCGATGACGAGTTGATAAACAAAGTTGAAGTGGATCGATGAGGAGTTAATAAAAAAAAAGTAAAAGAAAATGTAAAACCCAATGCATTGAAGATTGATAACAAAATAATGCTCAGGTTAAAAAAATTATAAACTCTACAAAATACTTATATCACTTTTTTATATACGGTGTACAACTTGAAATACTTATAATTGACATACTTAGGTACCTATTAGTTATTTGTAAAATAAAACATATGAATCATATAAACCGAAAATAGAACCGAAAATATTTATTTAAAATATGTCTATTTAAGTTTCTATATAACTATTAAAAAAAATTCTAAACTCTAAAAAATACTTATATCACTTTTTTATATACCGTGTACTACTTGAAATACTTATCATTGACATACTTAGCAGGGCCGGCCCTGAGTTTGTCGGGGCCCTAAGCGAAGACTGATTTTGGGGCCCACTAATACTACACTACACATCATAGCTCACTTTTATATCAAGCCCACTTTTAATATGAATTTTTTAGTATGAATTGTGTCTATTATATATCCTCACAGCAGTAAAACATGAGCAAAATACACTCATAGTTTTTTTCTTCCATCGTGGGGCCCTTAATTTACAAATCTATTATAGTCTTGGGCCTACCATGTATACCCTCAGGGCCGGTATTGATACTTAGGTACCTATTAATTATTTGTAAAATAAAACGTATGAATCATATAAACTGAAAATAGAACCAAAAATATTTATTTAAAATATGTCTACGTAAGTTTTTATATACCTATTCAATATTATCTATGATTTTATGTCATCTTTGTAAGTTTTTTTTTTTCTCTTTAATATATATATATATATATTACAAAAAAGAAAAGGAAAACAAAGGTATTATTGTTGTAACCATGATAAAAATAAAAATAAAATGAAGAAACAAAAGTAATGCAAAAAAACATAAAATAAAAGTGTGTAATTGATTTTAATATATTAATTGATAGTGAATGAATTTTTTTTTAATTCAAAATTCTAAAAAATTAACATTTGAACATGTCTATATAAAAGAATTGCTTTGAGAAAACTTTGTCACCATGCTTTAATATATATATAGATTAGCGATTGAACAGGGTGCCGAGGGTAGGGGTGAAGTCGGGACTGGGAACCGTATGTTTGAAATTTTTTAGTCCCGTCACGTCAATACAATATAGTTTTATATTTGTTTTTTTTATGCATTAGTTAATTAGAGGTAAAAAAAAAATACTAATGTTTACTCTGATATTTTGTTAGATACCAAAAAATATACTGTACAATGTAATAAATCTACAAATTTCAAATGATACAAGAAACATGATGACTAAAATAAATTATTTACAGCTAAAAATGAAAAAGGAAAAAAAAAACTGAAATGAAAATCCGATAAGTACCCAGTTTTTTTCTTTTTCTTATGTGTCTTGACCCGATCTTTTTTTTAATGTAAAAGACCTTTAAAAAAAATGAGCCAGGAATGGGACGGATTTTTCATCGCCGAGCTTGTGGACCGAAAACTTCTCAACGTACAATTTATCTCTTAGCTTCTACGTTAGAGTTACATCATCAAAATTAGACAAAAAATTAGTATTTATGGTAAAATATGATAACTATGCAATTTGGGCGAGAAGTAGGTGGTGGCAATTTGGAGCCGGTTACGAAACACGAAACGGTTACGACACGATTTAAATGGGTTTGGGTCTATCATAAATGGATTTGGGTCCATCCGTGTCGAACACGATTAACACGATTAAATAACGGGTAAACACGGCATAAACACGATAGCACGATGGGTCCCAATTAGACACGATTAAGAAGCAAAATGTTACATTTTATGCATTTATATATGTTATAAAGTGTTTTACTACTTATTATATATGACATTTATATTTTTTTTTAATTTATTAATTACATTTTACAACTGATGAACATAAAAAAATTGTTAGTAAACTTTGAAATTTTAGATCATATAATTAAATAAATGAAGTAAAATGAGTGTAAATTGAATTAATTAATTTATAATTTTAAAATATGTGAATCTGTTTAATGGGTTGAACGGGTAGGCACGATAAACACGCTATTTAAATGGAGTGGGTCTGGGTCTCATGTTCTAACACGATTAATAAATGGGGCGGGTCTGGGTCTATATAAAATAAGTAAAAAACAATTAAGACCCGGCACGAACACGACACGCAACCCGAATTGTCACCCCTAGGCCAAGAAGTTTGGGATTTGACAATTAAAAGATGATTTCTTTCTTTTTTTGCACTTGATAAGTTGGTGATAAGTTAGTGATAAATCGATAAATTTGTCAATAAGTCACAAAAAGATAACGATTATGTAGGATAAATTTGTTCGGAATTTACGACTTAAATCCCCAAATCCAAAAAATTGAAGTAGCAATATGTAGAATAATGTATAGTTGTTCTAGTTTAATCTTTGTGGTACTTTTGCCACAATTTACTTTCTTGTAATTAGGGTTGTAAATACCCAATTCATTCAATGGAAAACACAACTTTCCCAATCCAAATTTCACATGGTATCAGAGCAAGAAAGTGGGAAAGCTCAAAAACCCTAGCCGCCGTCACCGACTATTCCCGTCGGACGTTCATCTCCGGCTATCTCTCAGGTGACGTTTGCTTCCCCGGTGTTCCTCCGGTATTCCCAAGCTTCGTCGTTGGATCTTATCTCCGCTGCACTTCGAGCGCACTCAGTCGCTCCTTCCGGTGACTCCGTTCAGTGCGACTCCTCTCCGCCGTGTTTTCCTGGTGTTCCTCCAGCTCCGGCGAACCTCCTACGAGCATCTCTTGTCTTTCGCCGTCAAGCGTCAAGCTTCTCCGGCGAGGCTGCTCGAACTCCGACCAACAGAGGGACCTTGCTTCCTCTCTCTCTCAGATCTGAAATCATCTTCTCCGACCCGGCCACGACCGCTGCATCTCCTTCTCCGGTAAGGAAGCTCCTCGCGATAGCCATCTTCGACGAGCTCGATACCGGCAACCTCTCCAGCAAGCTTCTTCCAGGTGACTCCAGCGACGCTTCTCTCCGACGAAGCTCTCAGCGGTGTCGCTCTTCTCCGGCGAAGCTCCGTTAAATCCATCTCCAATCGCTGATATTGTCCTAGAGTCACCTCCTACGTCACCCCGTTCTGTTGAACAAGTAGAGGGCTCCTCGCATCGTCAACTTGGCCAAGATCCGGATCCGGCACCCTCTACCTCGACTAATCCACCAGGTACGGAAATTCTTCAACCCGTGGTCGATGATTCAGATCTCCCTATTGCTCTCCGGAAAGGCATTCGTAAGAAACCTGTTCATGGGAACACCGAATATCCCATTGAACGTTATGTTGCCTACAACAAGTTGCATGAAATATAGGGCTTTTATCACTAACCTTGATAGCATCAAGGTCCCTAGCTCTATTCATGAAGCTCTTCAAGTTCCTGCTTTGAAACATGCAGTAGAAGAAGAAATTCGAGCATTGGATAGCAACAGAACATGGAGTCTCACTGAATTGCCACGCGGGAAACGCCCTGTTGGGTGTAAATGGGTCTTCACGGTCAAGTACAAGACCGATGGGAGTATCGAGAGATTCAAAGCTAGACTTGTCGCAAAGGGTTTCACCCAAACTGAAGGAATCGACTTTCAAGAGACGTTTGCTCCAGTGGCTAAACTAAACACGGTACGAGTACTTCTTTCTCTTGCCGTAAATATGGAGTGGCCACTATTTCAACTTGATGTCAAAAACGCTTTCCTCAATGGCGACCTTCAAGAAGAAGTCTACATGAATATACCTCCAGGACTAGAAAAAGACTTCAATCATCACCTAGTCTGCAAACTGAAAAAGTCGTTGTACGGCTTAAAACAGTCTCCTCGTGCTTGGTTTGAGAAATTCACCAAGGCCGTCACTTCCAGTGGATACCTCCAATGTCAAGCCGATCATACTCTCTTCGTTAAACAGAACAACAATGGAAAGATTCCAATTCTCATTGTGTACGTTGACGACATCATCATTACCGGTGATGACTCGGAGGAAATCGCAAAACTAAAGCATGTACTCGCAACCAAATTCGAGATTAAAGATCTCGGAACTTTGAGATACTTCTTGGGCATGGAAGTAGCAAGATCAGACGAAGGCATTGCTATCTCCCAAAGGAAGTATGTACTTGACTTACTTCAAGAAACCGGTCTTCTTGGTTGCAAGCCGGTCGACACTCCGATGGACCCGAACAAGAAGTTCTCCCATTCCGCCGAAAGTGCTCCTGTCGACAAAGGGAGATATCAGAGACTTGTCGGGAAGCTCATCTATCTCTCGCATACACGTCCGGACATCGCCTACTCTGTCAGTGTTGTGAGTCAACACATGAACAACCCAAACGAGGACCATATGGAAGCCGTGAACCGAATTTTGAGGTATCTAAAGTCTACCCCCGGTCATGGCTTATTGTTCAAGAAATCAGAGAACTGCGAGGTCGAGATCTTCACCGATGCTAGTTGGGCTGGAGAAGCCACTGATCAAAGATCAACCTCAGGTTATTGTTCATATGTATGGGGAAACCTCGTTACTTGGAGAAGCAAGAAGCAATCGGTTGTTTCCCGTAGTAGTGCAGAGTCCGAGTATCGTGCCCTTGCATTAGGCATGTGCGAGGGAATGTGGATCCAGAGGCTCTTGAAGAAGCTGAGGATGGATCAACCTAAGGCTATCAAGATGTTCAGTGATAGTCAATCCGCAATCAGAATCGCCAAGAATCCAGTTCACCACGACCGAACAAAGCACATTGAAATAGATAGACACTTTATTTCGGAGAAAGTTAACGGAGGCATCGTCGACTTGGGCTACATTCAGTCCAAACTTCAAATTGCGGATATCCTCACCAAGGCTCTACCTCGGTGCTCTTTTGATGATCTAAGTTCCAAGCTTGGGTTGTATAACATATACTACCCATCTTGAGGGGGAGTGTAGAATAATGTATAGTTGTTCTAGTTTAATCTTTGTGGTACTTTTGCCACAATTTACTTTCTTGTAATTAGGGTTGTAAATACCCAATTCATTCAATGGAAAACACAACTTTCCCAATCCAAATTTCACACAATACGAAAAAGAAATTGACACCGAGAATTATAGTAGTTCGCTCCCAATATTGTGAGAGGTAGGTACGTACATTTGCAAGAATGGTCCCCTATGATCTCCATCGGAGTTCTTCGAATTGTATATTCGAGCTCACTCTCTATTTCTCTCGCTTTTATGCTAAGTCCACACTAATGGCGGCTACAAGCACGTAAGCGAAAAGGTTAGGACACAACAAAGTTATCGATACCTCCAAAAATAAGATGAACCAATGATAAATCACCGGTTTATCGCGATAAGTTAAACTTTGCTATATATTAATTCAAATGATTCCACCAAATAATTATATTTAGTATCTGTTAATTTGATTGTTTGTGAAATTTCTGTCAAGTTTGTATTAATATTTGGAAAGGAAAGCTGTTTTTCATATGGCCATGCAACAACAATATACAAATTGTTGTTTTAAGATAATTTCTCTTAATTGTTTTTTATTTATTTATTTTTCAAAGATGAATATACTTACATGAATTTCTGCTAAGAATTTAAAGTTCACATTTGCTAGTGTTGCAGAAGTGTCAGTGACTTGAAAATAATTGATTATTCTCATTTCTCATCTCATCATGATGTTCTATATATATGGCTTCTCAAATCTTTCGTACTAATTATTTTTCATTCAATAAGATGATAAAAACATTGGTTCAAAAGTACCATAAAATTCATTAGAGGTTCGGCTAGCAATATGAAACGAGACACATAAACTCAAAATGGCTATGATATGACGTAATTGGATCTAGATAGGTTTTAAATAAGTCTAAATTTGATTAACATAATAACACAATTAAATAATAGATGAACTCATAAGGACTCAATTAAATACGAATAAAGAATTAAAATTAAGCTAAGTGCACAAAAAAATAGGCATTGTTTTTCCTGTGGATATACTGGTAGGGACTAGGGATACTGACTTGTGTTGTGCTTAATGTAAAAACAACAAGCCAAAAGAAAAGTAATAAAACGACAGCAAATAAATATAGTTTTAAAAGAAAATCAGCAATCTAAAATTACAACCAATAGTTGTAGAGAAATTCCTAAACAAAAAACAGCAATGTAAAAGAATAAAAAAGCAAAATTATAAGAGAAAAAATAAAAATAAAAATTCTTTTTTTCTTAATGTACTTTTTATGTGAATTTCTAAAAAAAAAAATTATCATTGATAATTAAGGAATCTTAGTCCATAGATGTCGCTCTTGAAACTTAAAACAATTTTTTTAGGAGAGATTTTTGTGGTATTTAATTAAAATAAATTAAAAGTTCTCAACTGTGATCAATTTTTTTTTTTTTTTTTTTTATATAAGGCTGACTTCGTCACTCTGACTAACACATTGGAATAATGTCTAAGCAATTTATTAAGAGTGTGTATATATATATATAGGGAAACTTGAAAAAAAGTCTCCCAAAAAGCAAGTTCTACCCCTTTTGTCTCCCACTTTAATAAATTTGTATATCTATTCCCCAATTTTTATTTTGCCCTAATTTTGACAAAAATACCATTTTTTACCATTTTTTTTCACTCACCCCTCTCTCTCTCTCCTCTCCTCTCCTTTCCTTTCCCTGATCTCTCAGCTAACCACTTTGTCTCTCTCCTTTCCCACACTCTTACACTCGACGAAATCCACCAGCTCCAATGGAGCTCTCTCTCCTTCCTCGTCTCTCCACGAAGCTCGTCTTCTCCGACTGCTCAGCCAATGCCGAGACATGTCTCAGCTCAAGCAGATCCACGCCCACACTCTGCGCACCACCACCGCCGACTCCAGCCTCTTCCTCCACAGCCGAATCCTCCACTTCGCTTCCATGGCGGACACGGCCTACGCGCTTCGCGCCTTCGACCAGGTTCCGACCCGGAACGCCTTCATGAGGAACACCCTTATCAGGGCGTGCGCGCGCAGTGCACGCCCCGAGCGCAAGGCGCAGGCCATGGCTCTGTACACCTTCCTCTTCGTCCTCAGAGCCTGCAACCGACTCATCTCTCGCGAAGTACACATTCCCCTTCGTCCTCAAAGCCTGCAACGACGGGAAGATCGACGAAGCCATGCTCGGAGGGTGTTTGAAGAAAGGCCTCTTAGTGTTTCGAAACGGGTCTTGGCAGTAATGGACGGGGCCAAACAGACGCGAGAAGAGCCGTCAAAGAGAAAAGCCAAGGTTTTGATCCCGTAACACCCCTAATATTATTATCAAGGAACGATAGTATTAATGCAAAAATTCTGCAGGAGAAACCAAAAACCGATACTGGGAAATTAAGGTGCACCCTCGGCTGCTCCCCCTGATTGTAACTTCTTAATACAATCATCTTTTTTTATTTCTGTTTTTATTTTTTGTAACTTCTAATAAAATGGTCAAGAGGATTTCTATTGCAGGTTTTATTTTCGTTACACGGAACACAGCTTGCAACCCGGTATTGATTCCCTCGAGCTCGATTGTGCTTCAAGAGTAACTTCAAGAGTTCGATTGATTTGGGTTTTCTGGGTTTTTATTGCAGCGATTGATTTCTGGGTTTGATTTCTATAGTTTGGCATCGGTGATTTCTGAGTTTGATTTCTATGGTTTGTTTCTCCGGTTGATTTTTTTGTTGTTGTATACAGCTTAATCTGGTTTGTTGATTCGATGATTATGAATATACTATATATATACACTCAACTCATATATGTATATTGAAAGATGAATACACGTAACACTTCAATTGAAGAACTTCTTCTTTAATTACTAATTCCTTGCGGTTTGTACAATGTGGTAATGTGCAGTGCGAGAACGAGCACATAGCTTGCAGCGGCTGCTTTGCATCGTCGAGCTTGTGCACCATTTGCACTTCCGTTTCTCCCTACAGGCGTTGCCGGATCCTCGAGAAAATCTTAAGCTCCATCGGACAGTTCTGTGAAAATTTCAAATACGGCTGCAAGAGACCCGTCCACTACACTCTGAAAGCCGATCACCAGAGATTTTGCAAATTCGCATCGTGCTCGTGCCCGATAGAAGGCTGCAACTTCGCAGCCCCGTCGATTCAGCTTGCCGTGCACGTGAGCACTGATCACTCAGAATCCGTCTCGCGCTTCTCCTTCGAACGGCTGTACTCCATTTCGTTAAGGTACGACGAACGGTTCTGCACTCTGCAAGAAATCAACAGCAACGAGTTGTTCGTGGTCACGAACGTGAAACACGATATCGGGAATATGATCGGTGTCAGCCAAATCGGGCCTTGCACATTAACGTTAAAGACTGGAAACGAAATGAAAAAGGAAGTAATTATGTGGCATATAGATATAGTTAAGAATATGTGCAAGTCTTAGATATCTGAAGTGTTACTTATTCCCTCGCTGTATGACCCATCTTAGAAAATGAAAATTGAAGTCCTTATGTTTTACTGAGATTTATCATCTATATGCGAACTAACTACGAAAAACGGTCCGATCTGAAGCATAAAACGGTCTAACCAAGATTTCGCACTATTGTCTAAGCCTTTTTTTGAAACCTAGAAACTGTCTAAGCCAATACCTAAAACGGTCCAAATTGAGGCAAAAAACGGTCTAACAAATATTTCATACTATTTATAACTGGAATATAATTGTATTGTCTTTGAAACGGTCTACATTTAAACGATCTAAATTGTCTCTTGGAATTTGAAAATAATAAACGGTCTAAATTGTCTCTAGGAATTTGAAAATAATATTGTAAACGGTCTAAATTGAAGCTCAAAAGTGTCTAAATAATATAATAAACGGTCTAAATTGTATCTTGGAATTTGAAAATAATATTGTAAACGGTCTAGATTGAAGCTCAAAAGTGTCTAAATAATATAATAAACGGTCTAAATTGTATCTTGGAATTTGAAAATAATATTGTAAACGGTCTAAATTGAAGCTCAAAAGTGTCTAAATAATATACTAAACGGTCTAAATTGTATCTTGGAATTAGAAAATAATATTGTAAACGGTCTAAATTGAAGATCAAAAGTGTCTAAATAATATAATAAACGGTCTAAATTGAAGCTCAAAAATTGTATCTTGGAATTTGAAAATAATATTGTAAACGGTCTAAATTGAAGCTCAAAAGTGTCTAAATAATATAATAAACGGTCTAAATTGAAGCTCAAAAATTGTATCTTGGAATTTGAAAATAATATTGTAAACGGTCTAAATTGAAGCTCAAAAGTGTCTAAATAATATAATAAACGGTCTAAATTGAAGCTCAAAAATTGTATCTTGGAATTTGAAAATAATATTGTAAACGGTCTAAATTGTAGCTCAAAAGTGTCTAAATAATATATTAAACGGTCTAAATTGTATCTTGGAATTTGAAAATAATATTGTAAACGGTCTAAATTGAAGCTCAAATGTGTCTAAATAATATAATAAACGGTCTAAATTGTATCTTGGAATTTGAAAATAATATTGTAAACGGTCTAAATTGTAGCTCAAAAGTGTCTAAATAATATATTAAACGGTCTAAATTGTATCTTGGAATTTGAAAATAATATTGTAAACGGTCTAAATTGAAGCTCAAAGGTGTCTAAATAATATAATAAACGGTCTAAATTGTATCTTGGAATTTGAAAATAATATTGTAAACGGTCTAAATTGAAGCTCAAAAGTGTCTAAATAATATAATAACAAACCGATTAACTGGTTGAAAAGTGTCAAACCAAATAATTACAAACCGATTCTCAAAAAAGTACGAAATATTGGTTAGACAATTTTTTGCCTCATTTTGGACCGTTTTTGGTATTGGCTTAGACAGTTTTTTTGGGTTTCGAAAAAAGCCTTAGACAGTTTCATGCATAGACTTAGACACTAAATAAAGCCAAAGTAGACACTTGTAAATTTTCAAAATAAAGTCCATCAAATTATTTATTAACTAGTTGAAATTACAAGTCTATATATAGTTAGACACTTTTTAACATAAAAATGACTGTTTTGTGCATCTTTGTAGACACTTCTAAAAAAGTGCGAAATATTGGTTAGACCGTTTTTTGCATCATTTTGGACCGTTTTTGGTATTGGCTTAGACAGTTTCTGGGTTTCGAAAAAAGCCTTAGACAGTTTCCTGCATAAACTTAGACACTAAATAAAGCCTAAGTAGACACTTCTAAATTTTCAAAATAAAGTCCATCAAATTATTAACTGGTTGAAATTACAAGTCTATATAAAGTTAGACACTTTTTAACATAAAAAAGGACTGTTTTGTGCATCTTTGTAGACACTTCTAAAAAAGTGCGAAATATTGGTTAGACCGTTTTTTGCCTCATTTTGGACCGTTTTTTGTATTGGATTAGACAGTTTCTGGGTTTCGAAAAAAGCCTTAGACAGTTTCATGGATACAATTAGACACTAAATAAAGCCTAAGTAGACACTTCTTTATTTTCAAAATAAAGTCCATCAAATTATTAACAGGTTGAAATGAAAAGTCTATATGTAGTTAGACAATTTTTAACATTAAAAAGGACTGTTTTGTGCATCTTTGTAGACACTTTGAAAAAAGTACGAAATATTGGTTAGACCGTTTTTTGCCTCATTTTGGACCGTTTTTGGTATTGGCTTAGACAGTTTCTGTGTTTCGAAAAAAGACTTAGACAGTTTCATGGATACAATTAGACACTAAATAAAGCCTAAGTAGACAATTCTTTATTTTCAAAATAAAGTCCAAATTATTAACAGGTTGAAATTAAAAGTCTATATGTAGTTAGACAATTTTTAACATTAAAAGGACTGTTTTGTGCATCTTTGTAGACACTTTGAAAAAAGTACGAAATATTGGTTAGACCGTTTTTTGCCTCATTTTGTACCGTTTTTGGTATTAGCTTAGACAGTTTCTGTGTTTCGAAAAAAGCCTTAGACAGTTTCATGGATACAATTAGACACTAAATAAAGCCTAAGTAGACACTTCTTTATTTTCAAAATAAAGTCCATTAAATTATTAACAGGTTGAAATTAAAAGTCTATATGTAGTTAGACAGTTTTTAACATAAAAAATGACTGTTTTGTGCATCTTTGTAGACACTTTGGAAAAAGTACGAAAAATATTGGTTAGACAGTTTTTTGCCTCATTTTGGACCGTTTTTGGTAGTGGCTTAGACACTTTCTGGGTTTCGAAAAAAGGCTTCGACAGTACGCTTCAATAGCGTTAGACAGTTTCTTTATGTACTTTAACAACCAAGAAAATGCAAACATACGCTTCAATTAGAAAAACATGGAAACAACCATAGTAAAGTCATAATCTACTTCATTTGGAACCCATTGGTATTGGCTTAGACACTTTCTGGGTGCAGCCCCACGTGTATCTCCTTCAATTCATTCGGAAGATCTCAATTACTCTCATCAATAGTCAGGTAAATTAAGCCTTCGTACGTCCGAAACCCATTTGTCGTCATATTCAATATAAATCTTCATTTCTGCAGCAAAACAATTTAAAGATTAAAACTGTACGTCGACTAAAAACATACTAAAACGATGAGATGCCATTCGAGACAGCCGTTCAAGAGAAAATCTTAAACGTCAAGCGAGACATTAGTTTGAACTTAATATCCAAAGACATCAATTATAGCTTTTAAATCTTAAAATTTATAATATCCGAGCAATCTATAATAATGCATTCATAATCCTGCCATGTAGTATGATGACTTCGTCAATTTCAACTACATTATCGTGAATATAGAGGATGGATTACCTCCATTTTCATTCTCAAAGCGTTCCCACGACCTGTTTGGGAAGATCCCGTGTGTTACATATGCACTAATTTTTGCTGCTCCATGCTTAGCTTACTTTCTACACTAATAAAAAGATCAGAACATCAAAGAAAAATACAAAAACAGTAACCAAAATCACGACTTAAGCATAAGAAAAAAAGAGCTTTTTTGTAATAAATTATACAGATCAGAGCATACATAACCTAATAAATTAACCTTAGAAATTTACCTGAAATTAACCGTAGAAATCCAAGACAAACACAAACCAACATAAATAACCTAATAAAACCCCTAAAAATAACTCGCTGCAAAAAACCCAGAAATCAGGAAAATCCAGAAACACAAACCAACAAGATCAGAGCATGAAAATCACGAAAACACTCGCTGCCAAAAACCCAGAAATCAATTCAGAAAGTACCTCATTTCTGGGTTTCGAAGAAGAGAAAGAGAGAGCGAAAGGAGACGCGTGGGTTCAGAGCTTCACGTTTCGATGCTCCACGGCGTGCTCTGCAGGCTGAGCTCTGGGTGACAATGAACCAAGGCGAGGGGTAAGAGCTCGTCGCAAGAGATGAAATCGCGTGGGTTCAGAGCTCTGGGTTTCGAAGGTCTGGGTTTTGTCGAAGAGAGGAAATAGAGAGAGAGAGAGAGAGAGAGAGAGAGAGAGAGAGAGAGAGAGAGAGTTCAGGATAAACAAAACCCAAAGAAAAAACGTGGAATTGATTTGTCAAAATTGAGTAAAAATTGATGGTAAAAAAGGGTATATTTGTCAAAATTGTGGGAAAAATTGAGTTGAGGAATAGATTTTCAAATTTATTGACTTGGGGTACAAAAGGGGTAGAACTTGCTTTTTGGGGGACTTTTTTTCAAGTTTCCCTATATATATATATAATATTTACTTCAATATTTTTTCTCATTTGTTTCTTGCTCTCTTTAGTTTTACTTTTATCTAATGTAATATGTAGCCCTTTTTTATATTTTAATTTAAAGTTATAAGAACAGAACATAATTTTATGAAATGGAGTAAAGAATTTCACTATAGTCTGTATAGTCCCTTATAAGTAGGGGTGAAAAAAAACCGGAACCTATTAAACCAGGTTAAACTGAGACCGGTTTTTTCAAAACCGCATCCGGATTAAAACTGATTCCGGGTTTAGGGATTAAAAAACCCGAAACCCACATTATAGGTTACTCAAACCCATTTTTTAATTTATTTGTAGTTTGTTAGTATTTTTTACTTTTTTTTTAAAATAATTTTTCTCTTCTTTATATTGTTTAATATTCTTATGCTACTTTCGTATTTTTGTAAGTTAATACATTTATTTTATGCTACTTTCGTTAATAAAAAAAATTCCATTTTTTTCTTTACTTTTTTATAATAAATTTGGATCCGGGTTTTGACATTAGATACGGGTTTAAACCCGAATCCAGAAATATAAGGTCAACACATTAAAATTTGGATACGGGTACGCGGATTTCAGAAAACCGAGATTCCGGATCCGTGTTCCATTTGGGCAAAAAAATCCGGGTTCCCGGCCATCTTGCACCCGTACTTATAAGTTATACAAGGTTATTAAACACGTCACAATATATTTATAAAAATGACTGAATGAAAATGAAAAATACAAGTCCTACATTTTTCTTCAACTTAAATACTTTGGCTTAGACAAATAGAGTTTAGAGACATGATCACAAATTTAACTTAAATTTAAATACATTTGCGGCTCTTAATTATTAAAATGGAGTAAAGAATATAAATGATCCCTTGTAACCTTGAGTAAGAAGTGAGAGTATATATTTTTCTTTTTTCACTAATCAAAGCCGCATGTTAAAAAGATCCAAAATGAATTTATTCGTTACACACACTTCAGGTTCCCCAAATAACAAAGACATCCTAATAAAATAAAATAAAATAAGATTCAATAGTCCAAACTCCAAACCTTTAGATATATGTTTTACATAGTGTATTATATTGATACTAGCATCGATAAAATTGTAGTCAAATGTGCGATTGGTATCATAATTCTTTTGTAGTGAGAAAACTGAAGAAAACTGCTCAAGTTCAGTAAAATAGTAATTTTGAAATACATGTTCAAAGACATTAATGAACCATCGAATTTTCGTTAAAAAATGTTTACGGGAAATATGTGTTGTCTTCACAGGATTTTACTTTAGTTTTAATTTTTAATTTATTTATTTATTTATTTTAATTATTTGAATACATCCTATGTTAACAAAAATAAGTAAAAAAAGAAAAACAGATTTGAACTTAATTCTATTTATTGAATTTGAGTAGTTTTTTCACTTGGTAGCGACCGACAAAATTAACTAAGATTTTAATAATTGAGTGAAATATTTACATAAATACAAACACTCAATATAGCCCTAAGATAACAAAATCAACTCGATTATGCATCTAAAAACAATAATTTTTATTTTGCCTTTAAATACCTTTCTAAACTCAAAAGTAGTGAAGCTCTCCCAATCAAAAATGGAAAAAGCATTTACATGACATTTATTATACCTGGCAACAACAACATGTACATGTTCCCTTCTACTAATTATCATCAAATGCAATAAATATACATATACATATATATATTATATTGCATTTGCAGGTAAAAAGTTGTTCGATCCCAAAATTTGATTAAAGCACAGACAATAAAACATTCTCTGAACTGAATATTTATTGGATTGAATTGAATGTGAGAAGTAATTAGTAAACCTACCACGGTGTGTAACATCATATTTCAGTTTCACTCATTAATTCATTACTACACTTACAGTGCAAGCAAATATAAATGTGATATGTTCCACTTCAATTTCTAACAAATATATCAAAATATTATGTCCCTACTACTAACACACTATTGTTTGAAAGTGTTGTCGTTCAGAATCCTTTCGCATTTCTTCGACCAGGAAAATCGGAAAAAAGAAATAAGCGAATAGTATTTTAAAACGACATGTATGTATCTTTTTGAGACATACATTCTTAGAAATATTATATTATTAATTTTGTACTTTTGTTAGAAGTTAGTTTTTCATCTTTCTATTTGTGAAAACGACATAGAATCTCCTTGCTGCGATCTAGCCCTAGGCCTCCAGAGTGTGTTGGAAACATCGTCGTTGGGTCATCACGATGCAAACTGCCCAAATTTAGTAATTCAATGTCCTTCTTAAGTTGTACTTTGTCGGATTCAGGCTCGTAAATGCAAAATATCAGATAATAAGTAATAATCTGAAAAAAATAACTCAAAATTATTGAAAATGACACAACATATTCTCAAATTTTCACTTGCCCTTAATAGATACGCGTTCTTCAAAATTTGAACTTTTGATTGATTTTGTTCCACGTGCCTTCGTTACAGTTAAGTTTTTACACGTGTATGCTTAGATTAAAACTCATTTTCCTCCATTTAAGAATTCCCATGTTAAATTCAGGTGTACATGTATAAATGACGGTTTAACATTTGATGGACAGAACCGATGGAAAACGTGGGTTTTACGCCTTTGGATATATATTCAGCGTTAAAAGCTTGAAAACATGTTAAGCTGTTTTTTTGAAAGTTTATTTAAACTATAGATATAATGCGTACAAAGTTTATTTAAGATACGTATAGACAATTTTGCTTTAGTGCATAAGCTCTTCATTTATTTTGATAAAAGTTTTTAGTATTTGTTATTCTGTAAGTTTCATTCGTAATCTTGTTACCACGAGATTTTTTGTCATATACAAAGATCACTTTAATATATTTACGATAAGGATCACGATACTAAACGCATTCGAACAAACTAACACTTGGCGACAAACATTTTGAAATCACACATTGCAATCAAAGCATAAATTACTATATGGCTTTGTGAAGAAATATGGCTTTTATGTTTGATGTTTTGCTCAAATTTCTTGTGTGCCTTCAAAACTAAGTCCTTATCGTGCTTCATAATTGGCTGTCGTTTGCAGCAATAGCGCGCGCGCGCATATATATATATAGAAAACAATGGAATTTGCTTTTTATAAATGTACACTCCAGTTTAGTGTATATATAACTATAAGAGAATACTGCCCTTTATTTATTTAATCAATTAATTTCATTTAAAAAATAAAATTCTTAAAATTAACAATTATTAATATTTTTAGCTTTTTGAAAAATGGATGGTGTATGTTCATAAAATAGTAAAACTAAAGGGTATTTAAATTCTAAAATTATAAACAATGGTTATTTGTTTAATCAATACCCTCAACGCGGTAAAGATAATGCATGTTTCTGACAGAAAGCGTCAAAGCTAATATAACTTGTCGTTTCTCTTCTCCGTTCCAAATCCAATGTCGTTTCATAATTCGCTTATAGTGTGATATGAAAACGACAGTGTTGTAAAAACATTGTCGATCGAATTTGGTAATTCCTATACAAAACAAGTCCATTTATTCCAGAGTTAAAAACTTTCTTTTGACACAAACACACACATTTTGGAAACTGTTGGCTTTTGCACTTCTTATATATATTTTCCGTTTCCAATTTCAAGGTAAGGTCTAGTTTCTCAGGGTATGAAAAACGCCAAAGCGAATACAAATTTCTCGGTACAAAATTTATAATTATACAGATTATACTGTCTTTTTCACCTCTGGTATAATATCTTGAAAAATAACACCGAAACAAGCATAATTCAAGCAGATAAGAGAAATGTTGTAACAAAATTATCAGTGACCAAATAACACCCAACAGACATACGAATCCGATGCATAGCCGAGACAAACGAATTTCGGGCTGTGCACTTATTCTTCCATGGGCTGATCCTGCTTTGCGGTGACCTTGACTTTGACCTTGACCGCGAGAGGGTCTTCTTTGATAACGAGAGTTGACGGGGCTCGGATGAGACTGATGCTTTGCTCCAATTCCTTCTGCGACTCTTTTCTTTCCTTCTCCTTGTTCCCTTTCCATCTGCAAACAACATTTGAATCATATTCATTTTAACGGGCCCGAGTTTTTGGAACAATTTGCCTTTGTGATTCATGATATGTGCGGGAATAGTCCCTCACACTTGCCTTTTTTGTATAAACGTATTGAAAATAATTAAGGGTAGGAACGACATTTCCACTACAGTTTAATTACTGATTATGAAATGATGTTTCTATCCCTAATTAATATAATTCCATTAATTTTTAATGTGACCAAATTGTAAATACACTACAGCTGCGGATTAAGGGTCGTGTGAAGAGTGAAAAGGGGCATTTTTAACTAAAACTCTTTCAACAATAACCCAAGAAGAACTAAGGGTAGGATCGTATTACCTTCGCTCGATATGCTTGACCTGCCTATCTGTCCTGACCTTAGAGATCTTCTTGATGGCCTTGAGAGTTTCCTCGGTGAGATTTCTATCGTATCTCTCGGGCCTGTTGCGTTTCCTTTCAAACTCGAAGGTTGTGTCCTGAAAAATGACATAAACACATACATCAATTCAATGCTAATACATCAACAGAAAAAAATAATAATAATAAACCAAGGCATACCTGTGTCATATCCTTTCCATGCAACTTTCTGTAAGCCTTGGTCCACTTTACCTTACGGGGATTACGCTTCATTTTAAAATTCTTGTGGCATTTCGACCGACAAAAGCGAAATATCTGCACAATGGAGAGTCGTCAAGACACGACAAAGATACTATACCATAGTATAATTGAAAGCAGCCCATATAAAATGATCAAATCTGTTTAACTTGATAAAAAAAAATCCATAAGTTTCAACTCTGTAAATAATGAACTGATTTAACGCCTCGTACAAACCCGAACGTCCTAAATGGGAACTTTTAGGCAATATCCTAGAATGACCAATTACCAAACAAAACGAGTTCTCGCTGATCAAAAGTGTCTTTCTAGCGTAACGAATACAGGAAAAACCTAAATACCCAGTTAAAGGAACTCGACTAACACATTCACTTTCCCCGAATAAATAATCAGAGATCACTCACAATTACCAGCTCTAATCCATTGCTATCAGAAATCAAATTATAACAATTCACAGAGAGAATCTAAAACAGTTTTATGTATAACGAGCAGGCACCCCTTTCCCCGAATAAATAACCGGAGATCACTCGCAATTACCGACTCTAAGCCATTGCTATCAAAAATCAAATTATAACAATTCACAGAGAGAATCTAAAACAGATTTATGTATAACAGTGGATTCACGAGCAAGCACCTGTGCGTCGTTGCGGACGAACTGAATACCGTGGCCGGGATATATAGTACAAGAACAGAACCAGCACTTCTCCAACCTCATCTTCTCGGAATCCCTGAATCACTGCCATTAACAAAACAAAATCCGATACTTCAACAACACAAGAACCAAAACTTACACTAGTAAAACCCTAAATCCTATATCTATGATCTATCTATCATTCTATTTTTGCTACACGAGCGAGGCGCCATGGATGCTCCGAGCTCTCAATCTCAGCCTGCGACTCGAACTTGGAAGCCCCAATCGTATCGTATGTGTATATATTGAGTATAAGAAGAAGAAGAAGAAGGCGTAACAATCTCAAGGGAAAGCCGCCATTAACGAGGAAGAGAGAAGCTTACCAGGGGGAGGAACACGAATGAGGAAGGTCACCAGCGACAATGGAGGGCTCGAGTATTGTAGGGTTTAGGGTTTTGGGCTGATTGGAGATGGGCTTTCTGTTTTTAGAAATGGCCCGTCAAATTCCATACTACAGCTCCATTTATGATTATATTTTGGGGCCGTACCCGGACCGGGAATCGGGATCTTAGCCCTTTTTGTCCGATCTCAGTTAAAATGGGTCTCGTGAAACCGAATTCGGTCCTAATTTTATAAAATCCAGGCTTTTTTAAAAATAAAAATTGGGACGGTAAGTAGGAATCATTTTTTTATTAAAAAAAAAAACGCAACAAATCCCGAGCCGGAATGACCCGATTTTGGATTCTTATATATCTAGTTTTTTAAATGTTCAATATATATACATATATATATCCGATTTTGGATTCTTATATATTTAGCTTTTTAAATGTTCAATATATATATATATATATATATATATATATATTTATATAATACTAACACAGTTGAGATACCAATAACCAAAATCAAAATTCCAAAAACCATTCAATAATCTAGACTTCAAAATTTAAGGGAAAAAATTGTTGAGTGGGTAACGGGCCTTTTTAGGCCCTGGTCGATCATTTTTATTTTGTAAACCGTACTCGGCCGGTTCAATTCCCGGGGTTTTTTTTTTAGCTAGAACGCCCAATTTTTAGACCCAAAATTAGAACAAGACAATGCCAAAACCAAGAACCGTGGGCCAAAATTTTCAGCCTGTGAAATTAGGAACAGATAATCATATATAAGTCCAATTATGGTCCCCTTTTATGGTCCATCTGCTAAATAAACAAAAATATTCAACTAGTATCTCGAAGAAAACAAATAGAGCTACAACTTTTTTATGTTAATAGTTTTTGCAAATGTTTAAGTAGTCTGAAATAAAAGTTGAAAAGCATAGAACTTGCGGCGTTAATGTGTGTTTATTGCAAAACATTTATCGTCCATTTCAAATATTGTAGTGTTAATATTATTTTGCGATAACGTAAAACATATAAAATTCTAGAACTAACTATTTATCGTCAAAATGAGAGTTGTATACACGAACTTAAAACAATAATGTTTTTTTCTTCTTCTTTCATGCACTTAAAACAATAATGTTAACACTACACGTTAACGAATTTTGACTAAAAATGAATTTTCAATAACATCAGTGCAAATTTACGAATTCAGTGGCGGAGCTCAAGCACAAGCAACTAAAAATTAATAGAAACATATCCTAATACTTCGTGAAACAAAAAATATTTTAATAAAAAAATTAATTAATTATTTAAAACTAATTATCCAATAAATAAACATATGATTAGAGAGGACCAAAATTATATAACTATATTAAAAAAATAAAGAGATAATTGCTGTATTATAAAGACCACATATTCACGTAGTTCAATGTTTGTTTTTTGGCATAAAGACCCAATTTTTTTATATAACTTCGAGTCTCCTCATTAAACTAAAGTTAGCGTTAAGTTTTTGCAACATACTCGGGAGTGTTGGCAACACACTCGGTACTCTCGATCGTATCGACAGCACACTCGGCATTTTCGATGTTATCGGTGACGTACTTAGCGTTTTTGACGATGCACTCGATGTTCTCGATGATGTCGATAATGTATACTTGCGATTGAATGTTTTGCCGACACCGCCAAGTGCGTCATTGATACCGTTGAGACTTGAGATCATAGAGTGCATCGCCGATATTATCGAGTACGTCGCAGAAACTTAATGTTTGTTTTAGGTTAGTGAAAAGGAATCAAAGTTATACACAAAATAAAACATTAGATCTTTATATAGCAGAAATAAACATTTAGGATATTTCCAACAATGCAAATACGAGATTTTTATGCTGCAAATATTTTTAAAATAAATTATAAATTATAACACTTTATTGATCATGTAGATATATGCATCATGTCTCAGTTGTATAATTACGAAGGGTGGGTACTGTGTATGTGTTCCTTTTGGTAAATTAAGGGTATTGAAGTAATTGTTGTGGTGCTGTGTCTCTCATCAATTTATTTATATAATATGAACAAGGCCAGTTTAAGGGAAACTTACAGGACTTATAAAGAAAATAAAGTAAGCACAACAAACTTGCATCATCGAAACTAATTTATTTAGAATAATCATTCTATCCCATAATCATTCTATCCCAGTAGACGACATTCTGGTCTTGGCGGGTAAGGTTGCAGATGAGTGGTGACTTACAAGGGTTAAAGCAAATAGTGGTAGAACTGAGTGACAAGATTTAAGTGCTAAGTGGCGAAAATGGTTCAGGAATCAGTTTTGAATGCATTGTGTGAGATTATGAAGGCCTTTTTTTATTTTACTGAAAGAGCTAGTTTTCAGTGTGGAAATATCTATAATTAGAGAAGCCGAAGCTCTAAGTCTCAAAGAAGCTCTCTATTAGAGCAAGGCGAAAAATCTAGAATATTGTTGTTGATTTGAGTAAGATTATTGGGTGATTATTAATAGTTTGTCTTTTGGTATTGGTTTATTTAGACTTTCATGTGCTGGTCACTGATTGTTTAGAGCATTCAAAACACTTTTCTCAAGTGCGTGTTGGTTTTGTTTTGAGACCTGCGAATACCGTTGCTCATAACTTGTTTAGAGTGACATATTCTTTGTATTATCGTTTGAAGTGGGTTGATACTCCTCCTGTTTGTATTTGAGGTTCTTTTCTAACCGATGTCTAATACATCATTCGTACGTCAATTTAAAAAAAAAAAAAAACTAACTATGACTCGTGATAGGAAACTTTAAAACTTAGTGCACAACATACATTAATGCACAAGTGGCTCCGCCGGTGTATACGACGCCGTCAATTTGAAAGAAAAAAAAAATTGTTTATTTATTTTTTATTTTTGTCTAATTATGAACATATTTTTATTTTTCTTGCAATAATATATATGTATATATAATATATGTGTATATATTTATAGATTTTATAGTTCGAGTTACTCACAGTGAAAACAAACCATAAGAGAAGAACAATCATGACCAATAAAAGCATGATCTATAAATTTAAACAAGAAGAACGTTGGATGTATTTGTATTTTATATATATTTTATTTCATCAAATGGATGTTCATGTTTTATGTAGTTTTATTGAAAAATATATTGATACCAAAAAAAGAAATAGTAGAAACACCTCGTACAAAGAGAAACACACAAGATTCTCGGTGGATTTAGAGTTGACTCTGCTTGATGACTTGTCTTTCCACCCACATTCCAATCCAATTGTTGAGATCCTATCACATGATAACCAATACATGCCTCCACTTGCCTAAAAGAATTCCAGTGATAACATTCATTATTCAAATCATGATAAAGACTTTATACATTTATACATTCTATATTTTATACACATACAACTTTGTCACTTGCAAATTGGAGACATGTGATACACTCACTAACTCTAAAAATAAACCTCCACTATCCAATTCCAAAGTAAGAGGGAAGAGAAGAACAAACAAACAAAGATTAACATTTGGGCCCCACAAAATGATTGAATTTAATTAATTTATCTGTCGTGTTATGAGTCAAACCCCCAAACATGTCATCCCTTACGTCACTCTCTAAAAAAAATATATTATTTTTATCTATTGCACATCTCTATGGACCTAAAGCTAGCCGACCCGAGATCCTTATACGGGCCGGGTGAGATTTGACCCGTTTCCTCCTCCAAAAACCGTCTCTTCCTCTTCCAACCCTTGTACACTAAAACCGCCACGAACCCGGAAAAGACCAAGACGACCCCGACCGCGAAGCAAATCCCGACCCGTAAAACCACTCCCGATGTATTTCTCCCTTTACTCTCCCGCACTTTGAAATACCCTGCTTTATTCGGGTCCGCGGCGGCCACGAGGGTTTGGATCGGGTACGCCACGATGTAGCAAAACCCGGAGTTGTTATTGTACACCGCGCCCCAGCAGCTACAATTCTTCACGCATTTGCCCTCGCACTCCGCTAGAGACGACGCCGGCTCGTACTCCATGAGTTCCTCGTACGGGAGCTCAACACCCGTCCTCCTCAGCGCGGAAAAGTCATTCCTACCCACGCCGCAGAAATCCCCCGACGTCACCTTCCCCTTGGCGCACCCGCCTCCTCCGGTGCTATACTCCGTGCGGTTATCCGCGCAGGAGCAACCGGACCCGGGCTTGCACAAACCGTACGCACCGCAAGGGCTGGGAAGCTCGCAAGTCTCGGTGATCGCCTCGTAGTTCAGCACCCACTTTCTCGCCGAACCGTCCCAATAGTACGCTCGGAGATTCCCGTCCGGTTCCAATCGGACGATCAGGAGGCCGTCCACGTGGCGCTGGTAGCTGCTGAACGGCAGCAGATCCACCTCCGGCTTCGTCCCCGTCTGATAAACGGCGAAGTAACCGTCCGGTTCGACCCGCGCATACAGCGAGCCGTTTCCCTCCGTTATCTCCACTCTCGCCTGTAACGCCGTGTGTTTCAGGTACATCTGTTCGAACCCTTCTCGAAACGCACCGTATAAGCCCCAGAAGTCGCTCCCCAGCCTCATCGAATACTGACCGTTGGATGAGACGAGCTCCATCTCAGCCGTGAAATTCTGCCCCTGCACGAGGGTATTTCCGGGAGAGTCGAAGCTCCGCCATACGACAGTGACGTCACTCCGGATTTGCAGGTCGGAGGTGTTGAGCAGGACGAGCCTCTCTCCGGCTTTCGATCCGGATATTGACCATTCTGCCCTCGACCCTCGGTCGGTGACCACGAGCGTGCCGTTGAAGACGAGCTCGGCTTTGCCGGAGAATCGGATCTTCTTCCGGGTCGGGTTCGGGGCGAGCCAGAGGGGCTCCGAGGAGGGCACGTGGACGACGGCGAGCGAGAGGAGGCTGTCGTTGGCCCTGAGGAAGCCGAACGAGAGGTTTCCGGTGACGTCGCGGAGGAGAGGCTGAAACGACGCCGTCGAGGAGGGGTCGGGTTTGGCTCTGAAGCCGCGGAGGAGCTCCGTGGGTGGCTGCGACGTCGTTTCGGCGGCGTTGGCGCGTGGGCACGTCGGCGCGTGGAGAGCGAGGCACGCGAGTGAGATTGCGAAGAGGAGCCGAGTCGCTCTGTTGGTGATGGATCGTTCCATGGCTGAGAGAGAGAGAGAGCGCGCGGGGAATGAAGCATAGAGTTGTCGTTTATATAAGCAATATATTTTCATTTTATTAATGTTTAATAAATAAATAAGGGTTCATTTATCTTAGTGAGAGCGAAAATTTCATTTTTTTTCAATTTTTAATTTTTAAATTTACAAAATTCTCGATATTTATTATTTTATTATAAAAATTACTTTAACACATTTTGATTTGTGTCGACACATGTCATGAGACAAATATAATTTTATAACAAAACATTCATAATTTTGTTAAGTCAATTAAAATATAAATGAAAAAAAATAGAGTAGATTAAAAACTCTAACTGTAAAAAAAAATTTAAATTTATCTTGTTATAAAATAAAAATATTATAACAAGATAAATTTATAGTGTCGCTGTCGATTCTAAATAAAATGTTAAATTCTATACCATTTGCTATTAAAGAAAGGTTAAAAAGTTAATATAAAATGAACGTTGAATTTGAATACTTTAATAATAGACTAGAATGTGGATCACCTGAAGTGAGCTTAGATTATTAATAAGAGCAATATATATAATGTTTTTTTGTGATTAAAATAACAGATTTTGTCTACTTGATAGAGATTTTATGTTAGGTTGAGATTCTAATCTCACATGTATGTATGTATGTATGGCACGTATTGTATTAAAGGACGGATAAAACAGAACATAGATAGATGACACTAGACTAAGTTAAAAGCATGAGAGTCTTGCTTGGGTATGTCGTGAGAGATTCTGGTGGCTATTTGTGAAGTTTCGACAAAGAAAGTTTCTCTCGAGTCGAAAGAAAGAAAAACATTGATTGTCGTTGGTTTGAGTTTCACTCCAAAGTCCTTATCATATATATATAGGAAACTTCATTAAGTATTAAGTATGCCCGTTGGAGTAAGTGTTTTTGGAAAAGTACCCGAGTTTGATAAATTACAAAACTATGCCCCAAAAGTGTTTATGTAAAGGCAAAACGTGTTTATGTAATATAAACAGTTTTTTGAGCATAGTTTAAAGTGTTTAAAAGTGTTTGATTTAAAGACTAAAAGTGTGTTGGAGCATAGTTTTGTAATTCATCAAACTCGGGTACTTTTCCAAAAACACTTACTCCAACGGGCATACTTATTGAAGTTTCCTTATATATATATATATATATATATATATATATATATATATATATATATATATATATATTTTATCGTATGATGGATTGTACCGCAGACCAAATTTCGACTAAGATTCAGTTTCAGACCTTATTGAGCTTTATATATTTTGTAGTACACATATTATGTAAAAATAATTAATTTCCCAGTTGTACATTTTCACGTTTTTTTTTATATCTAAAATAATACATTAAATGCCTTTTATTACTCAAGCGTAAACATATTTTTAATTAGCCTATTAATCAAGATGTATTTTACTATATATTATATAAACATAATTGAGATAATTCAGTGTTTGTTTCCTGTGTTGAAATTTACGTCAATATCATCCGATATCCGGACGATGAATAGTTTGAAAACTTCATGTCACAGTATGTGTTGGAGTGTCTTCTTCCTTTATATTAGTAGTTTTTGAGTTTGAGCCAATATTTTAGATACTATAAGGATTGGAGTTTGAGCTCAATTTTGGAGTTTGATAAATATTTATATTTTTTTATGAAATATATAAATTTATTAATTTTATTTCAGATACCTTCATATACTAGTACTACCTACGGGGTTATCACTACTTTCGGATTTGCATTACCGGCGTTGGCTGGAGCAAGTTTATGCTCGAGTCACGGTTTCTTAGTAGAAAATGTCGTCGTGTTCTTCCTAATCCTATCTAAGTTCGTTATTTTTGTTTGTAGCACATCGGTGATTACGCACTCAGTCTCGAGGCGTAATCACTTGAAGATGATGTACTTTTGCCTGATAGCAGATATAAATTGGCTTTGCTTGTTATACCTTTTTGGGTTTATTTAGATCATGGGCGTCTTGGTCTCTCGTCCATAACTTTGAGGTTAATTTAACCAAAAGAGTCTCTAACCACATTTTTAGTCTTAGGCCTAACAATGTTAAGTATATGGCACCTGCGTGCAAATGGCATATGCACAAGCACAATTATAAACGTGAAATGTTTAAAAATTAATGATGTCCTTACTAAGTGAGAGGTTACATAAAGAGCTCAAAACTTCACAATATAAAAATGAAGTAGAAAGTAGAGTAACTTAATAATGTTAAAAAAAAATACCACGTGTCGTTTAGAAACAAAAGTAAGAAGCGGGGGTCTCGAATGATATTTTCCACTTTTTAACTATTTTTTAGAACACTTGTTTCTAAGAACCCTTCACATTGTAATTTTGTTTCTATTTCATCTCTCGCATTGTAAATTGACGATCTCGTAATATTTTATTTTAGTTTTAGTAAAAATTCATATAAAATTTATATTAACCCCCTCTAAGTTTCACCAAAATTAAAATATAACCCTTTAAATTAATTTTTTGACAAAAAACATAAATCTAACACCCAAGACATAATTCATAGTTCTACCAATAGTTAGAGTTAATTGCATAATACAAAGAACCGAACTTTATATATATATATATATATATATATTGCCATATAAATATAGTATAAAATGTAAATAAGCATTTATAAAAGAAAGAGAAATATAAATGTGTTTGTTGGGATTAGGGCAAACAACCCATTCTCACATTATGAGTTACAATAAAATCACAGATTACAAAAGTCAAACCAATAAATTAAGCATAAGTCAACAATTTCGCTTGTCTAATTTCCACTACAGATTCAACCATATATGATATAGCCCTCTCTCTCTCTCTCTCAGGAGAGTTGACTTTTATAACACAATCAATGCAGGGTTGACTAAATTAGATGACCTATTCGATTTATTGCACTATATAGTAGTATGTGCATGAACGTCGTTTTGACCATTTTATAGATTATTTTTCCAAGTCCCAACCAATATCTCCCTTTTCTCCCATTATTTTTAAAAATATTTCTCATAAAGAAAAAAAGGAAGTGAGTACTTCTAGAGTCTAGACCAAGCATATTAGCCTTATTTATATATTTATAGCAATGTTTTTGTTTATATATTTTTTCTCATTTTAACTTTCTAGTTCTAGCTAGAACTTTTGGCGTTCCCTTTTTACCCTGTCTTTCCACACGTGCGAACTTATACACTAACACTTAAGAGTTTAGACTACGCGTTAGACATGCAACGATCCATGCATGCATGTTAATTATATATATATTATATATATAACACGTATACAACACAAGCATACACTACACGTAAAGACCGTACAGACGTCGAGTGCATATATATATATTTGTCAAGCATGTTGTATTCTATGTAGGGGTGAGCATGGGTTGGGTTGGGCCGCCCCGATGCTTTTCATGGACCCGACCCGATCACTTCGGGTTCCCAAAAAAATGCCCGATCCGACCCAAAATTTTTTAATGCCCGAACCAAACCGACCCAATAAAAAATCGGGTTGGGTTGGTTTGGGTCGCCATGGCCCAATTAATTAAAATTTAATCTTATATAACAAAAAATAATATGAAAAAAAATACATCAATGTAACTCAAAATTCAAATAAAAATACCCCAAACAAATTTAATCAAACAAACATACACTAAATAATGTAAAACATGAAAATGAGAGATTGAAGGGTCTTTGAATGTAAATAAAATTGAGGATGAAATTTTTTAAAAGACTATAGATTGCAATACTTGAATAAAAAATCAATATGAAATATATATTAATTATATTGGTCGGGTCGGAGACCCCGACCCGA
Organism: Parietaria judaica; assembly: GCA_954871525.1. Lineage (NCBI taxonomy): Eukaryota > Viridiplantae > Streptophyta > Magnoliopsida > Rosales > Urticaceae > Parietaria > Parietaria judaica. The sequence goes on from OX940864.1 coordinate 16,281,713, forward strand.
CCCAAGGTTTTGGACCCGACCCCGACCCGAATAATAGTCGGCTCCGGCCCGATCCGACCCAATTTTGAGCGGGTTAGATTGGGCGGGTTAGATTGGGGTCGGGTCTATAACGGATTGGGTTGGGCCATCGGGTTGGGTCTAAAATGCTCACCCCTAATTCTATGTAGTATGTACATAGCAGGTATTAAATTTTCCGAATATCCATCGGCATGCCCATTGAAAATCTTTTTTCGAGGATATGCGAAACGAAAACCTGCGATTGTCCCTGTCGTTTTCCAAAATTTCTCGAAATTCCTGCGGCATGCCCATTTTCCTGCTTAATGTCGTTTTTGTGAAGGAAAACATGGAAAACTGATGCGAATTTTCTTAAAAAATTAAAATTTTGTGGCAAAAATACCGATTAAACTTTCGGCAAAAATAATTATGTTTGCACACCCCACCCCGCCTCGTCACAACCGGTCGGACGGCGGCGCTGGCGCGCGCGTGTGGCGGTGGTGCATTTGTGTGAGTCATCTTCGTTCCACAAAAGTGGGTGACCCCAAGGGTCCAAGCCCTTGTACCAAATTTTTGTTGGGAGAAAGCGCAACGCAACGGAATCTCAATATCTCCCAACAGCCGCTGAAATATGAAGGCGATAATAATCGAAACACAACCACGAACACGAGACAATTTTAGCGTGGAAAAACCCCCAAAACGGAGTAAAAAACCACGGGACCCGTAGGCCGCTTAAAATCCACTATAATCAAGAGTGAGGTACAAACGAAGTCTTCTCTAGATAAAACTAGAGGCATACATCATCATCATCAAGATCGAACACCAATCTCGGATTACAACAAACAAGCAAGAGAAGAATTTGTGAAAAACGTTCTCACAAAACAGCCTCTGGTTTCCACACTTCAGACCGCCCTAGAAACATCCAAACCACATCTCCACCATTCATAACGTACCTCTATGTCTTAGGAACGTTCTGTCCAAAAATCACGACGATACAACGGTGAACGAATGCGCAATGACGATTTTCCTGAGGGTCGACGAAACTGTGCGGGAACCGCGAATTTCTTTCTTTTCTCTTGCACTTGTTTATCTCACACTTCTTCACTCTTTCTTTTCTTCATCTCATCTAAGTCATTTATGACCTAGGCTTCATGGGCCGGGTACATGGATCAATGGGTAAAAAATAACCCACATTGTTGGGCCTCCAAATAGGAGGGACACCCAACAAACTCCCCCGACCGACTAGTTGGAGGGCAATGTCAACCCGGCAACCGAGCGACAAAACTCAAACTTCCCTCTCGGCAAAACCTTCGTCAACATATCGGAACCATTGTCATCGGTGTGAATCTTCTCGAGCTCCATCAACTTAGAATCCAATGCTTCACGGATCCAATGATAACGAACATCAATGTGCTTCGACCTTGAGTGAAACGAGGAATTCTTCGCTAAATGAATGGCGATTTGATTATCACAAAACAAGATATATTTTTCTTGTTTGACCCCAAGCTCCATTGTAAATTTCCTCAACCACAACAAATCTTTCGTCGCTTCAACGGCGGCAATGAACTCGGCCTCGGTGGTAGAGAGTGCAACACACTTTTGCAACTTCGATTGCCAAGCCACGGCTCCCCCGGCAAAAATCACCATATGCCCCGAAGTAGATTTTCGATCATCCAAGCTTCCGGCTAGATCCGAATCCGTATAACCAACTAACGTAGGCTTCTCGCATCCCAAAGCTAGTCTCAAATTCGAAGTCCCCCGGAGATATCTCATAACCCACTTCACGGCCTCCCAATAACGTCTTCCCGGATTTGAGAGATAACGACTCACCATTCCCACGGCCTGGGCTATATCCGGCCTCGTACAAACCATGGCGTACATCAAACTACCAACCGCCGACGAGTATGGAACGTTCTTCATACTTGACTTTTCATCATTTGTAGATGGACATTGTTGGTGGCTAAGCTTGAAATGAGAAGCAAGCGGAACGCTCACCGCTTTTGCTTCATCCATCTTGAAACGCCGAAGAACTTTCTCGATGTATGATTCTTGAGACAAGTACAACTTCTTCGCCTCTCGATGACGAAAAATCTCAATTCCAAGGATCTTTTTCGCTTGTCCCAAATCCTTCATCACAAAAGAATCACTCAAAGTCTTCTTCAACTCTTCAATCCGAGCAATATTCTTTCCTACGATAAGCATATCGTCAACATAGAGCAAAAGGTTAATGAAATCACCATCGGAGAAATTGCGCACAAACACACAATGATCGGCATTTGTCATCTTGTAGCCATGTTTAACCATCACCGAGTTAAACTTTTTATACCATTGTCGCGGTGCTTGTTTCAAGCCGTAAAGACTCTTTACCAATTTGCAAACATAGTCTTCTTTACCATTTTCTCGAAAACCCTCCGGTTGCTCCATGTAAATCTCTTCATGTAGATCACCGTGAAGAAAAGCCGTCTTCACGTCCATTTGCTTAACTTCCAAATCAAGGCTAGCGGCTAGCCCAAGCACTACCCGAATGGATTTCATCTTCACCACGGGAGCAAAAATCTCGCTAAAGTCAATGCCTTTTCTTTGACTAAAGCCCTTTACCACCAAGCGAGCCTTGAATCGTTTTTGCGAAGTGCTTTCGTCTTGCTTCACACGATAAATCCATCGATTCTTTAACACCTTTTTACCCTTTGGTAACTTCACCAATTCAAAAGTGTTATTCTCACGAAGCGATTGCATCTCATCTTCCATGGCATCCATCCACTCCTTTTTGTTTTCGTCATCCAAAGCTTCTTCAAAGCTTTCGGGTTCTCCGTCATCGGTGAGAAATACATATTCGTTCGAGGGGTATCGAACGGAAGGATGTCTAACACGAGTGGACCGCCTCAACTCATTAGAAGGTTGTTCACTTTCATCTTCATGGCCAACCTCATTTTCAACATCAACAAAATCATTAGGATTTAAAGGATTAACATGTAAATCCGTACATTGATTTTCAATTTGCACATCTTCGACAACGGTCGGGGTAGGAGCAATATTAGTAGGTTCCGCATCAACTAATTCTTCGTCTTCAAAGGTTGGAACTTCTTTCTCAATTTTGTCGATATCTTCGATGGTGTAATCCTCCATGAATACAACATCACGACTACGAACAAGCTTTCTTGCAACCGGATCAAAGAATCGATATCCAAACTCATCGAGCCCATAACCAACGAATATACATTTCTTGGTCTTGTCATCCAACTTCGACCTCTCATCCTTCGGAACATTCACATATGCCATGCACCCAAACACTCGAAGATGGTCGTACGTGACATCTTTACCACTCCAAACACGGCTCGGAACACAAGGTGTGAGATTTAGCACATGTACAACCGTACTCAATGCTTCGCCCCAAAAATACTTCGGCAACTTTGATTGAGAAAGCAAGCATCTCATTCTTTCAACCAAAGTTCTATTAATTCTTTCGGCCAACCCATTCAATTGCGGTGTCTTCGGAGGAGACTTTTGGTGACGTATACCTTGCTCTCGGCAATATTCATCGAAAGGACCGATGTATTCTCCCCCGTTATCCGTTCGGATACACTTGAGCTTCTTCCCCGTTTCTCGTTCAACCGACGCTTGAAACGACTTTAAGGTATCTAACACTTGATCCTTTGTCTTCAAGGTGTAAGCCCAAACTTTCCGAGAGTGATCGTCGATAAAAGTCACAAAGTAATAAGAACCGCCAAGGGACCGTGTCTTCATCAGCCCACAAACATCGGAATGTACCAAGTCTAACACTTGTGACTTTCTCTTTGGTTCAAAAGACCGAAACGATACGCGCCTTTGCTTTCCCGCCAAACAATGCGAGCATCTCTTCAACTTTGCGTTGGAAACTCCAAATAGTGCATTCTTCTTCACTAAGATTCCCAAACCTTTCTCACTCATATGACCCAAACGTTTGTGCCATAGTTCGGAAGAACTTTCATCCTCGCAAGTGTTGACGTAGCATTTAGAACTCCCAAATTGCGCGACATACAAATTTGAACGTCTTTTTCCTCTTGCAATCACCATTGAGCCTTTCTTTAACTTCCATTCATTTTCCAAGAAAGAGTTGCCATAGCCTTCATCGTCCAATTTTGAAACCGACAAGAGATTGAACCGAAGGTCCGGAACGTGCTTCACATCTTTGAGAACTAGAGAAGTACCATTACTAGTTTCAACACATATATCTCCAATTCCAATCACCTTTGAATATCCTTTGTTTCCCATGCCGACAATACCAAAATCACCGTCCTTATAAGTGGAGTAAAGATCCCGTCGTGAAGTCCCATGCGAAGAAGCACCACTATCAACCACCCAACTTGTCTCATCGCGAGATAAATTAACACTTTCTTCATAATCATCACAAACGACAAAGAAATCATCAACAATAGCAACATTTTCACTATTGTTACCTTCTTTCTTGACATCGTTGTTGTTGTGGTTGATCTTCTTTCCCTTGCCTTCGTTTCTCAACTTCCGGCAATACTTTTTAATGTGGCCTTTCAAGCCACAATGATGACACTCAACATTAGCCCATCTATTTGAACCTCCACGCGACGCTCCTCGTGATGCTCCACGGTTATTTGAACCACGGGCTTGATTTCTCCCCCTCGACTCGGTAACCAATACCTCGGAATGTGAAGAGGAGCCTTGAGACTTTCTTCTCATATCTTTATTCAAAATGCTACTCTTTGCCAAATACATCGACATGATACCATCCGGAGCGGAGTTAGACAACGACATCCTAAATGTCTCCCACGAGTTCGGCAAAGTACCAAGAAGCCACAACCCTTGAATTTCATCATCCAATCTAAGATTCATCGTCGCCATTTGGTTCATAATTCCTTGGAAGTTATTCAAGTGATCGGTTATTGGCGTACCGTCATGATACTTCAAGGCTATCATTTGCTTGAGCAAGAACATCTTGTTATTCCCGGTCTTCCGTGCATAAAGCTCCTCAAGCTTCCTCCAAAGGATGTTAGCACGAGTTTCACCAACCACATGGTTTCGAACATTGTCATCCACCCATTGTCGAATGTACCCACAAACTTGTCGATGCAACAAATTCCATTCATCATCACTTTTTCCCTCGGGTTTCTCGGTAGAAAAAACCGGCAAATGGAAATGCTTGACAAAGAGCAAGTCCTCCATTTTTCCTTTCCAAACATTGTAATTGGAACCATTCAAACTCTCTATTCGCGACGTGTTCGCCTCCATAGTCGCACAAAATCAAACCACGGCTCTGATACCAAATTTTTGTTGGGAGAAAGCGCAACGCAACGGAATCTCAATATCTCCCAATAGCCGCTGAAATATGAAGGCGATAATAATCGAAACACAACCACGAACACGAGACAATTTTAGCGTGGAAAAACCCCCAAAACGGAGTAAAAAACCACGGGACCCGTAGGCCGCTTAAAATCCACTATAATCAAGAGTGAGGTACAAACGAAGTCTTCTCTAGATAAAACTAGAGGCATACATCATCATCATCAAGATCGAACACCAATCTCGGATTACAACAAACAAGCAAGAGAAGAATTTGTGAAAAACGTTCTCACAAAACAGCCTCTGGTTTCCACACTTCAGACCGCCCTAGAAACATCCAAACCACATCTCCACCGTTCATAATGTACCTCTATGTCTTAGGAACGTTCTGTCCAAAAATCACGACGATACAACGGTGAACGAATGCGCAATGACGATTTTCCTGAGGGTCGACGAAACTGTGCGGGAACCGCGAATTTCTTTCTTTTCTCTTGCACTTGTTTATCTCACACTTCTTCACTCTTTCTTTTCTTCATCTCATCTAAGTCATTTATGACCTAGGCTTCATGGGCCGGGTACATGGATCAATGGGTAAAAAATAACCCACGTTGTTGGGCCTCCAAATAGGAGGGACACCCAACAATTTTTGGTATTTAAACCATTCCAAACTCTTTTAATCTAGCAAATTTGGATTCTTTGGTATTCAACTAATATTATATACTTCACTTCACCTATATATTCTTTTCACCTAATAAATTAACTTAATATTATACTCTTCAATGCTTCAACTAATAAAGTGACTCAATAATATATTATACATTTCGCATACATATTTAAGTTACGAACGTGTTTTATTGTATACAATTATGTCTTGTATTTATTAAATATGTAGTTTTGAACCTATATAAATATCTTGCCTAAATACTCAAAAATATTTTCCAGAATATCCGTCGAAAACCCCATCGGCGTGCGGCATGCCCATGAAAAATATGCGATATTTTCGGCATACGGCATGCCCTTTTTTTTTCTTTCCGATTTGCCCATCGGCATGCCCATCGACAAGCGATATATCCATAAAATGGAAAATGCGAAACGACATCGGCAAGCGGTATTTAAAACCTTGGTACATAGTAATAAAGTAACGGAATACATAAACTTAAACGACACCTATTTTTACTACAAAAACGACATGATAACAGAAGCCTCTATAGAGCTATATAGCTAGGAATTTGTAATTTGAGGAAGAAAAAAGCTTGAAATCGAGATAATTAATTCAAAGTCAAACACAAAGTTATAAATAAAAAGTTTAAAGTCTACAAATTAATCACGTGGTTTTCTTAATGAAGAAGACCAGCCTATGCAAAAGGCTTACTTGTCCTATATCTATATCTATCCCACATTATTTATCACCATTTTCTCTTTTATTTGGATTAAATTTTACTCTAAATTAATTAATAGACTTTTCATGACTAATACATAGCTTGCCTTTCTTTCTCTCTTACTTTTTTAGCTATATTTTCTCAAAATTCTCAACAAAAATAAATGGAAAAGAAAGGGATTACTATTAAGGTGAGCATGGGTTGGGTAGGCTGCCTCGATGTTTTTTATGGACCCGACTCGATCACTTCGGGTTTCAAAAGAAAAAGCATGATCTGATCCAAAAAAATTTAATGCCCGAACCAAACCGACACGATAATAAATTGGGTTGAGTTGGTTTGGGTCACCATAGCCCGATTAATTAAAATTTAATCTTATATAACAAAAAATAATATGAAAAAAAATGCATCAATGTAACTCAAAATTCAAGTAAAAATACCCCAAATAAATTTAATCAAACAAACATACACTAAACAATGTAAAACATGCTTTAATAAAAAAAACAATGTAAACCATGAAAATGAGAGATTGAACGGTCTTTCAATGCAATTAATATGAATAAGAAATTTTAAAAGACTAAAGATTGCACTACCTGAATAAAAATTAATATAAAATATATTAATTATATTAGTCGGGTCGGAGACCCCGACCCAACCCAAGGTTTTGCACCCGACCCCGACCCGAATAATCGGGTCCGGCTCGACCCGACCCAATTTTTAACGGGTTAAATTAGGCGGATTAAATTAAGACCGGGTCTCTAACGGATTAAGTTGGACCATCAGGTTGGGTCCAAAATGCTCACCCCTAATTACTATATACACACTAGTACACATTATATACGTGTGTGTATTTGGTTTTAGTTTTTCGAATCTAGACTCCACTACGAACTTTATTTACATATTTATAACATTGTTTAATATTATTTTTTCTCTTTCTAAATTTATCGTTTTAGATCTTGGTTAATCTATACACACGTCATGTATGGAGATATACACTTTATACAGAGTCTACAGACTACGTGTTGCACATGCACATGTCCGTATTTATAACTTTATATATCATATGTATGTACATGTACTCATGTATTAGATACAACACAATCTACGCGTAAAGATCGTATAATCTAGCATCCAAATTAGTTTTATATATATTCTCGTGCTTGTTAATTATATCTACGTGAAAAAAGGAATGAAAAACATAAACATTAACGACACATAATTACTATAAAACGACTTAGAAGCCTCTGTAGATAAAACCTACACTTCATTGAATACACTACAAACATTACACAACAGTCATGAACATTTGTTGTAGAATGTGAGATTGCACGAGGATTTTATTGTAACTGTCGTTTTTTTTTTTTTAAATTACCGCTCGTTGCGACGCGATATCCGTTCGTTGCAACGAAAGTGTCTTTGCACGACAAAAATATTTTTTTGTCTTTTATTACGTGTTTTATAACCCATTAGTACGACATAGATTTTAATCTGTTGTTTTTCATTTTTTAATTTCATGCTCGTCGCGACGAAATGTATGCTTGCTGCAACGGAAGCTCTTTTTTAATTCTTTTTTCTTTTAATAAATTATTTATATGAAGTTTAGTCACTATCCTTCTCTCTCATTCGCTGCCCCTTTCATTATTTCACGATAGTTGCAACGTATGTTTTCCAGTCTGCGGCGAGAACATATGTTTTCAAACCCGAGAGCTTTAAGCTGGTTCTGCTTGATTGTTGTTGCGACGAGAATAATTCTGGCTACGACAGAAGTTTATTTTTACATAATAGCTGCAACGAACGCGTTTTTGACTATGGCTAAAAAACCTTTTTTTCAACCTGAAAGCAAAGTGAGTTTTTTTTTATATCATTTTTTCCGCAACGAAAGTAACAATGGCTGCGACGAAATATTATTTTTTACGTTAGCTGCAATGTGTTTATTTTTTGCCGCAACGAAATAATCTGAGAATGAAATTTCAATTTCCCTCAATTTCCCCCAAAATTTTAAATCACGAGATTTTCTCTGATATCCTCCATTTCTTTTTCAGTTTTCTCTTCATTTTTCCTCCTCCTCCTCCTCCTCCTTAATTCTGTCCACCTTCTCCATCGCCATCACCACCACCGCTAAGTATTTCGGTCACCTTCTCCGTCGCCATCACTACAACTGCCAAGTCGCCGGTGCGCGGCCACCACCTCCTACCACGTTGTTTACGCGGAAATCGCCACCACGCCGCCGGTGCGCCCCTTATGCATACACGCCGTCCAACCTCAACAAAGCCCCAAAAATTAAAAGGTTGATTTTTCAAACCCTAATTTTTTGTTCCTAATCATGTTTACAGGTTTGATATTCATCAATTATTTATAGATTTGAGTGTGATAATATTGATTTGAATTTGATAATTGTGTGATTATGTGTATTGATTTGAATTTGATAATTGTGTGATTATGTGGATTTTTTGTGACTGTGTTAATATGTCGCAACCTTCGGGGAAAAAATGTTCGACATCTTCACAACCAACGCCGACTTTCGGAAAGAAAAAATTTCATCAACACAGCCGGAACCGCCTTTTGGCAAAAGACGTTCTTCATCAAAAGAACCGGACCTGCAGTTCTATAAGTCATCTTAACAATGGGCTCCGTCCCCTAGCCATCCAACTAGCACTCCGTGTATTATTTTAATTTTTTTTCATCGTTGTTCTAGGTTTGATATGTTTGGGGTTGATTTTTCCTTAAATATATGTTTTAATTTAATATGTTATGTAGATAATGCAACCCCTCCCTACAAAAGACCAAGAAAAATACCGGGTTGATATGTTACTAGAACTCCGGGTATTATTTTAATATGTTTGGGGTTGATATGTTATGTAAGTAATTTAATATGTTTTAATTTTAGTATTTTCAAGGTCACTTTATCTTTAACATCTCGAGCAAGACCGAGAAATTGGAACGCAAATTGCATGATTGTAAGTCAAAGTTGGATCAAGTATTAACATTTCTATGTAAGTCCAATGTTGATTTGGGTGATTATGAGGATGGACATGAAGATCTAGAGAGTGATAATGAATGAGAAGGTATGGGTGAGGATGATGATGTTCGTAATGATTTGGAAAGGGACAATGAATTTGAAGATTTGGGTGATAATGATGATGGTGAAGATTTGGGTAATATTGTCCCTATTAACGAAGAGAATGAAGTTTCGGAAAATCGCGAAGGTGTGAGAAACAAGAAACAAATTGGTGTGAAGCACATTAGTCGCCACAGTAGTTGCTCATTGGAAAACGAGACATCGCGAGATTTTCCTCGGACGCCGCAGTCTCATGATGTTGAAGAATGCACTTTATATGTCAACGAGGCCAATGGGCGCAAGACCGTTGTTGCATTCGGCCGAGATTCGCAAAAGGAAATCAACAAGGTTAGATTGGAAGTAGCGGATTATGTCACAACTTTTACATTATTACAATTGTTCTTTGTCTTACTTTTATTATAAGGTAGTTCTTTGTCGTACTTATGTTTTTTTTCACACGTTAGTTTTGAACAAGTTAGATTAATGTTAGTGTTTCTTATTTTACAGTTAATTTTTTTATGTAGATGTTGAATCTTTTAGTACGTTTAATGTTGGTGATATTAGATATATTTTGTTGCTGGTATAGAATCTTATTCATTTTCAGGTGAATAAAAACAAAAGAAGCTAATCGGCGATTTATTTTTTGTATAGAATCGTCAGTTTTTTAATTGGTTAGAATACTATTTTGGAAAACCTATAGGAATTGTAAAAATCAGTGATCGATACTAATTTTCCTACGGCATAATATTGACCGGAAGCGGAGAAAATGCTCAAAATTATTAAATTAAAACATGTTCTCTTTCGTGGCGTCGAATTTAAAGATCGTTGCTAGAATACACAATAATTGAAATGCATAGCGGCGTGTTCTATTTTCCTCGCGACCAAAATTTTCTTTTGAACGACACCATATTCGTTGCAACTAACAAGTAATAAGCCGCAACTAGCAGTTCAGGTAGTCGCAACGAACATGATCCTCGTTGCAGCGAACGGGACAAACAATCATGTGCAACATGCGCTTCAACAACAGTGTTTGATCGTCGTTTATGTAACATTCGTTGCAGCAAGTATGTTTCTCGCCGCAACGAACGTGGCATTTCACAACAGTTTTTTGCGTTGTTTAAGATATTTCCATGACAATCAAATAAAATGTCGTGGTATTTTCTACGACAGTGAAAAAAACAACAGATTATAACTGTCGTGTAAACGTTTGCACGACAGTATTTTGGTGTCGTGTATTAAACTATTTCTACTAATGCTATATATATAGCAAGGATAGTGAAATTTTTAATAGAGACAATGCTAACTAAAAAAAGCTTATTTACATGTTTTAGATACGTTCAGATATAATTAATTACACGGATTTAGTATAGACATTTGAAGTCCACACAAATCTCATGGTTTTCTATCTTAATGAAGACAATCATTCACAAATCTTATGCCACATTAATTGTTTGTCACTTAATATTTTCTTTTGGATAAAAATGACTAAATATAAACTTCGACTAAGTAATACCTTGCCTTTTTTCCCTTAATTTATATTCACACAGAATTCTCAACAAAGAGGAAAATGGAAAAGTACATATATACATCTTCAAATATGACGTATCTAGACCCCACTTTAACCTTATTTAAATATTCATAACAATGTTATATATATATATGTATGTTTTTCTCTCCTAAATTTCTAGTTCTACATCTTAAAACTATATTTATATTGATAAAAACTATATTATTTTTTTATTAAACTTAAATATCCACTACACCACAATATCAATTTTGTCCGCCTTTGATGCATTTTATTTATATTGATAAAAACTATATTATTTTTTTATTAAAAATAACGTGTTTGAATTAAGTGGGGGCGGCCGTCCCCGCTCGGGCCTTCATAGATCCACCCCTGATTTTACGTATGTAATTTATACAACGCATTAATCTACACAACACGAGATAATTTGTGTGTGTGTACATACGTATTTATTCTCATGCTTGTTATGTTCTACGTAGAATAAAGAAACGAAAAACGTAAACTTATAAAAGACACTTATTACTACAAGACGACATAATAACAGAAGCCTCCATATATAGGACCTATATAGCAAGAGAAATTGAACTTCCAACAAAGAAAAAAACTTTTCTGTATATATCTTCTAGACGCTATAGATCTTACTTTGTTTGAGGTTATAGCTTGAAACACGGAACCATATTAATTAATATTATAATAAAAAGTTTAAAGTCCACAAATTATCTCGTGGATGTTAATGGAGCCCTTGTTCTTATTAAAGACAAGTCTATGCTATTGCTATGCTATGTATCTCTATGCCATATTGTTTGTCATTCACCACAAACTTGTTGTTGCGACCACTCTCAAAAGGATACGTGGCCTGTAATTGTTTGCCTTAGGTTCTCTTATTTATTTAGTGTCGTAAATAGAGCGGCACAGAAACGTCGTGAGTCTGGTTCGCGACCCATCGCGACGTTTTCTCGTGGTTCGCGACGCATCGCGATTTTGCGGCAAAAGTCGCGATTAGTCGCGACTAGCTTCAACCGTCGCGATTTCCGTCCACCTCGGCCTCTCTCTCTCTCCGAATATCTCCATCTCACATACCCCCCCTCTCTCTCTTTCTCTCATCGCGAACCATCGCGAGCTCGCCGGTCACGATGCATCGCGACTTGTCTTCCGGCGATTTTCGGCGGCCAAGCCGCGACGGGTCGCGACGTCGCCATGCACAGCTCTAGTCGTAAAGCCCGATACTACTATTCTCTCCAACATTCTTTATCGGTTGTTGATTGTCAAAAAACAAAAAGGGTCATTTATATATTCTAATTAATCAATTCTTTCTCTATTTTAAGTGTTTGATTGTGTATTAAATTAGCGAATCCGATGTTCGTGTTGGGCGAGCTATTCTAACGATCCAATTTTAGGCTTGTTCTTTTTAAATGTATTTGGGCCACAATTATCCTCCTGTAAACTACTCGATGAGCCTGAGCCAGGCATGTTGTGCATTTTCTAAGCGTGGAGAAATAAACGACTTGTTGTTTAACTGATTGATAAACGACATATCGTACCCAACACTTCTTATTATTGCAAGTCATCATGAATTGTGTTATGTGCCCTTTTTTTCCCCTTAATTTTGGGTTTGTTATATTTGCGCTTAATTCTAAAATTAAAAAAGGAAGAGAGAGAGAGATGGATTATATGCCTATGGTGTTACTCCCTTATTTTTAAATTTCACTATTATCTTTTTCTTGGTCACTTATTAAAATCTTCATGTTGTCGTAACGTGAATGGCCCATAGACTTTTAACGGAAAAATACATCTTACCTATAGGGTTTAGGGTTTGCGGTATTCAAAACATTTTAGAAAATTGAGATGAGATTTGTTTTAGTTTTTCCTTTAATATTTTGTATTTTTATTTATTTATTTAGAGAGGAGTATGTGTAATAGAGCTCAAGTATTTTACTTAATAGAACAAAGTGTAATATCATCGCGAATTGAATGAATTTGTACTTGATGCTACAAATAAATGTGTACTCATAAAGCTAAATTATTTTTATTGACTATGTTGTCGTACTCAAAATATCATACGTTCGCCACTATATATCATGCCCATAATAATAAAGACCAACAATACTTTGTGTTGCACATAATAAATGGTTCAAAGGAGAAAAAGAAAAAGAAAGTATACAATAATCCACTGTGCATAGCTCATAATGGTCCAATCACACATTTCTTATGATATAAAAATTATAAATAAAAGCATTGCAAATTATTCTAGTACAAAGCGTAAGTCTGAAAGATAAATATATTCGTTGTTATGAAAAGGAAATGTAAGTTTCGTGATGACACTGGTACGGGCATCATCGTTTCGGTGTACCGAGTATTATCGCTTTGGAAAGAGTCGTAACGAAAACGAGACAAGAAGGAAACAAAAAATAACAGGCACACCAACAAGGTTAGAAATATATTTGGGATTTACCATGGATCTTCTTCTATTTGAAAACTTTTTTTTTTCCCTTCAAACTATGAATATAAAGGGAAAAAGAATTATAAAGAAAAAAACATGGAAGAAAGAACAGCTTGAAAAGAGCTCTCACCACCATAAGCACCGAAAATCGGCATCTATAAACTACAATAATGTAGAGCCGGAATTTCACTCCGATTCCGGTCGTCGCAGCTTTTCCAGGAAAATTTCAGAGCCTTTTCCGTGAAAGATCACACATCCCGTTCCTGGTAAGGATCAGAGAGAATTGTCGATTAGCAATTTTGTGGAAAATGGAAATTTCGAATAATTAACTCCATGATTTGATATTTCCAACGGTAACATACTAATAAATTTATGGTCTAGAAATCAAATCTGATCCTACAAGTACAAACTATATTTATTCTCCAACGAGGAGCTAGATAACCCGAAAAGAAATTACCATTTTGACCTTGCTGACAAATCCCAAGTCCTGGAGCGAACTCTCCGATACACAATTTACATGAACAATTGGGCCGATCCCAGAAGGAATCGCCATGTTTATCGCTCCCTTGAACATCCATTCATCTCGTTCTTGACAATAAACATCTTCGAAAATCTCACCGCATAAGACGCACACACATTGATCTTCATCTGCAAGAATCATTGGCTCGTCTTTGTCTATAATACTCTCAGGTTCGTCCTCTGATTCCATGAAATCAGAATCTTCTTGGTTTATCCAATTCCGTAAATACCATCCTCTCGATTCCGCCTTTTTCGTATCGTGCCAATCCAAATGCCTCTTTAACTGTTCTTCAAGTTTGAGTTGAAGACCGCATATGGAGCAACGGTGTTCACACCTTTCTAGAAGATCGTCAACGACGTTGGAATGAAATTCACGGATCACAGCTTGCTTGAAATTGAAGCCAATGAGGTTCTTGATCTCAGATTGGGTTGACTGAGGAAAATCAACAGGGGCACTTTGGGCAGATTCCGAGGTAGCCCTGTCATTATCTCTGGCCGACGAGACGGGCACAGAGCTTGTGCTAGGGGAGCTCGGGCTCTTCCTTTGCATCTCAGCGGGGCCCACTAGTGGAATCGACGAGGGCGTTTCCGATTTACGGCCAGATATCAAATGGCTCTTCTTTTTCATCTCGGTGGGACCCACTTGTGGAATCGGCAAGGGAGTTTCCGACTTTGGACCACCCTTCCTTTTCAAATTGGTGGGACCCACTTTTAGAGTAGGAGAGGGCATTTCCGACTTAGAAGCAGGTATTGAATGGCTCTTCCTTTGCATCTCGGTGGGACCCACTTGTGCAATCAGTGAGGGCGTTTCTGACTTTGAAGCGGTTGTCAAATGACTTTTCCTTGGTATCTTTGTGGAGACCTCTAGTGGATTCGGCGTCGGCGTTTCTGACTTTGACGAGGATATCAAACCCTTCGCAACTAGAGAGCTGAGAAGGCTTGAAATGGGATCGGAAGGGTTATCCAAAGGAAATGAAGAAGCTGGCGGACCGGATGTCGTTTTCTGACTAGCTGAAATTACAGGAATATCCTTGGAATCTGGGTTTGTGAGCTTTTTAGTGGTTTTGCTTGGAGGAAGCGACTGCTCTTTTTGTGATGACAATGTCCCTGAGCTTTGAAGGTTCATGTTGGAAAGAATTCCCGACTTCATTACAGCGGCTAACAGACTACTAGTGCTCGATTCTCCCAAAGTTGTTTGGACCAATGGTTCGGAAATTTTCTGAGTTTGGATCACTTTAGATTCTTCATTCGATTGAGACTTCAACGTGTTCCCTTGATGATATGGATTATTATGCACACCTGTGTTAAGCTGCCCCGAAAACTGAGGTGCTTTGTAATCGGGATGGGAAAGGGATGTGGTTTTAGCTCGGTCTTGCTCGGTCAAATTATGCAATTGAAGACGAGCAGACAGTGGGGGGCCTGGTATTAGAGGCTGCAACGGCTTCGGTGTCGGAGCTCCGGTAGGCAACCATGGCGATGAAGCCCTGTTTCGAAGAGTACGTGGATCTTGTAGCTTATGGATGTGATCTTCGAGTCCCTGTACATGGGAGAATTAACAATAATAGATGTTCAAATTTAGAAATTGAAAGAGGTCATGTGTCAAGCCAACAGAACAAAACATATTACGGCACAACGCCCTAGGCACCACTAATAATTAAAGCAACAATAAAAGTTTACAAGGAAGCTTACCGATTTGTCGGGATCCCCGGAAGCTGAAAATTCTCTTCTGATGTTACTAGGAACATCAAACGTAGCATGATCCACCAACTTAGAGTTCATATCGCTCCACCTAAACTCTTCTTCATCGGTATTCTTCCAGCTGTCACTAGGAATAGAGCTACTGTTTCTGCTTGCAACGTTTTTACCCGTTAGATGAGCATTAACACTCAAAGATTTGGAAGCCGGGTAATTTGGAGTTCCATGTTTGAGATTGAAACTATTTCTTTGACCTAAATTTTCTGCTAAACTGTAATCATAGTCAGCATACTCTGTTCCAGTGTTCTTTTCAGGAACAATCTCACCGCCTGTATAACGCTGCATATTCTGCAAAATATAATCACATAAAAATAAATAAAATTCAATTAAAAGCTTAAAAAATGGACAATAGCTTCACATACGTGCAATCTAGCAGAAGGATCGACCCATGATCTTCCAGTGCCGATGCTTGTTGCTCTGTCCAAAATCTCAGCGTCTTCTATTGAGTTTGGCAACTCGCCAGGCAATTCTTTAGCCTTTATCACATACAAAAAAAAAAAAAAAACGCAATATGATAAAATGAAAGCTTCAATTTAAAGAGTCCACAAGAAACTTTCAGTATGATATCAAAAAGATCAACTAGGTAATCTGCTGAAGGTGAAAATAATGCTAGAAGTAATCTACCATAATATGGTACTATTGTTGGTTTGGTAATTATGTGTAAAAGTAATATAAAAATATGTTATCTGTGGATTTTAGTAATTATGTTCTTGACAGATCCCTATTTTATTGACTAAGGACAGATTTTAATTTTTCACTTAGCTTGAGAATAAAATTAATTAGTTACTAACCCTGCTCGGTTGCTGAAGATGCTGCTGTCTTTCCAAGTATTTGGGATTCACATGAATGCTATTTTGAAGTGGCCGGTTTGATTGCGAATCCGGCCTAGAAGTAGATGATCCGTTTCCGGCATGACCAAAACCGAGTACTTTCTCAATCATCTGAAGCGTCTGAAGCGGAAAAACTCCTTTCCACGTCCCAAAAAGATGCCTCATACTCTGATGCATAGGACCGTCAACCTGCCTATATGCCTTGCAGAATACCTATTAAGTCCAAAGGACAAATAAATACGAGCTACTTTTAATTAATACATCATATATCGATATTTTTGTTATTTAATCATCTAAAAGGAACAGTTTCGAGCGTTATTAATAATGATATACTTTTGAGTTATTGGCTCCAATGGTCTCTCTGTTAAAGGATATGTGTGAAAATGGTCTTTCTATTGTGATAATGGTGGAGCAAGTTAACTTAGATGGAGAAATGGATGAGAACTCAGACAAACAAAAAATAACTTTTTCTTGTAATTTTTAAGGGTAATAACGGAAGTTTATATAATTCCATAATTATGAGCTGATCTATATCACTCAAGTTAGACAAAGAAATCAATCTCAAGTTCCATGCATCTTTCATCCAATTTAACAGTTAAGGACTATTGCCGCACCAAAATCGCAATAGACTCCTTTACACAGTGACCACTGCAGTCTGTGACAGTATATTTTAATATATAATATATTATACCCATTTGAAAGCGGGGAAAATTCTAAACAAAACAAAAAAAAAATGAAATCTGACCTCGGGTAATCTGGAAGCAAAGTGTTTAATGTAGTCCCCCCGAATATTCTTGACAATACTGTCTAAAAGATATAGGGATGGTAGCTTTTGCTCACAAGGAACCTGCAAATTACTTCTCAAAATCAGAAATATTCGCCATTCTCGTCAATTTTCTTCAATAAAAATAAACTACAGAGCCTTACGATCAAAACCGAAAGATGCACGATCAAAAAATTAGACCAGATCCTGTGCAGAAATTGTTTTGCACAAAATAAATGGAAGAGAACGCCATTTATGCTTGTAAGTGTTACAGCCTCTCGTCACGGGCCTGCGAATGGTGGACCGCATTTAACCTATCTTGACTAACTCAATTCTACGAGAGCTAAGCTAATTATCCATGACTGACTTTT
This sequence comes from Parietaria judaica, assembly GCA_954871525.1. Lineage (NCBI taxonomy): Eukaryota > Viridiplantae > Streptophyta > Magnoliopsida > Rosales > Urticaceae > Parietaria > Parietaria judaica. Next base: position 16,299,636 of record OX940864.1, read on the forward strand.
CCAAATCTTAGATACTATTCTCATTAGAATACATAGGGAAATGAATAGACATAAACATAAACAACCACAAATAAAGATGTAGTGGGAAAACACAACATAAGCACCGCACATTAATAAAGCATTCATATGAATGATAGAGAGTAAACCCAAAGCGGGCTGATGGGCCAGGCCTTCCTTAGATTGGTGTCACGGAAGAAAGGGCCTTTGACATGAAGCAACTAGTCAAACATTCTACGTAAGAACAACTTCCACAGAGAAGTTGATTATCATCACAAAATTCCCTTTATATTTGGGATTGAAATACATGGAGTCTAACACACCCGCTGAGCTCTACAACGATGCAATTACTTGAGCGAACCCTTCTAAGTCGAACAGCGCTTTACGATATATAGTCCCACAATACGCAGGGAATAGAGCAGAAATTACATCATACTATATTCCTATATACAGTATAAGAACGAAAATGAAAAAAAAAAATACAACTCGATAATTGCTAAAACTTCTTGCAAGTTATGTCTAGCACAAAACCGACAAAGTTGCGAAAGCATAGAAAATAGTGTACACGTGACTATGATGCAGAGCCGTCAGCCCCGTCATTCTCTGCAAGATTTTTCCGTATGGATATGTACAGGATTGAATTATTTCGCGTTGCTCACGTACTCATCGGTGACGATGACAAAATCCGATTGTCACAGCGTTCCATTACGATTCACATAAACAATTTCTCAAGGAATGTGTACTATACCCGGGATTCTCAGTTTCGTTTGAATAAAAGAGCAGAATTTCTTATATAGCGCGATAATTCCATTAATTTGAACTTGAAAAATACAACACTACTATTAAGAAAACAAAAGCAGCCAGATTTTCTGTACAATTCAATTCAACTGAATAACCCAAAAGAAATCCTATTTCGAAATTCAAACAATATGACTACAACTGGAAAAGCTGGATTCATTCACCTCGATGATGTTGGTGCAGATCGTGGCGGCAATGGCCTTGGCAGCCTGGAGATTTTCGCCAGCAATGATTGTCAGATTCGTGATAATCGGCTTCGAATTGACCGTCAGCTCCGCCAAAGCTTCCCGGTACTGGCTCACGAGCTCCTGGTGCTGCTGCGCTGCGGGAAGCGGCTGCGGCTGGTACCCTCCGCCGGAATCACTCTCCGCCGCTCTAAACCTCGCCGCCATCGAATTAACAGGCATCGGTCTCTGCGCTGCCGGCGCGCCGAAAGGCCGATTCCGCTCCGCCTCGTCGCTCAGCCGAGGCTTCTTCATCCCCGGTTCTCTCGATCTGTCGAAAGGCCTTCGCGAGCTCTCCATTTCCATCACCGTTCAAGAAAACCCCCAAATTCACACCAAAAAAAAAAACTTGCGAATCCTAATTCAACATCTTCAATTGAAATTACAGATTTCAGATTCGAACACAACAACAACAACAACAAAAAAGGAAAATCGAAGCAAGAACAACAACAAAACCTAGGTCTAGGCAATCGTACAAGAAGAATTGGAGCGAACCCTAATTCTAATTACAGAGCTTGGAGAGAAAATCAAAAGAGGGGAAATGGTGATGGAGATTAGGGATTCGAGAGTGAACGAATTGAAGAATTGGATGATTATATATATAGTGTTACTAAAGCATAGTTTATTTAAGACAGCTAAAAGATTTATCGATCGATACTTTTTTGGGATATTTGGCTTTAGATCCTTTAGCTTTATGTAATTGGTCAAAATGCCCCGTCAAGTTATAGTTTTGGCGACTTGCTCCATGAGATTGAAATGGCATTTCTCGGTTAAAATTCCCGATCTTGATTTTTCAATCTGAATAATAACTGGTTTTTACCGGTCTCAGTCATGGTACTTGAACCGGGAAATTTATTTTATTGTTATTATGTTAGTAGAAAACCGAGGCTAAGAGAAAAAATCGTCAAAATTATTTAAAAAATATGGCCCTTGCTTTTAATTGAGGAGACACAATTCTATATTCATACATACACTTCGGTCTAAACTCTTTGGTGTTGGTTAAACCGTAAAATCTAATCCGTATAACTTGTCAGCACTCAGCATAATCATTAATTATGAAAATTCATTGATAACCCGTGTCGGCAAACCGATAAAATTGAACCATCTATTTTTCATGTAACATTTTATGAAGACCCAAGTAAAACTATTTAAAATGCAAATATCATTATTTTGAATAAGATTAATACTTTTGCTGCAATTATCCTATAAACCACTCCTCTGATTAAACGATTGTGATGTGTGAATCTACCAAACGACAAGTTGTATTTTCATTATAAACGACATATCAATGTATTGATAGTGTCAAACAACAGATAATATTTTCATTTAATAAACGACATATCATGGTATTTGATAGATGACAATCGACCTCAAATATTGACAGCATATTAAGGGTGATAAAAATAAACGTCTCAATAACGAATATAAACCGAACACCAAATAATTTATATGCATGAAATATAAGACAAAAAATAGCTAAAGATTGCATTAAAAAATTAATGACTGACCTAGCGGACAAATAAGGAATACAAAAAACAAAAACGGCAATTGGACCGGAGAATTTGATTGCCTTATTACCTTTTGTATTTAATAAAAATTTCAAGGAGGATCTCTGAAGTAGATGGTGATCGATACAGTAATCCTTGATAATAATTTCGAGTATGAGTACGTTCAACTCCTTTTGAGATCTAATTCGATATTCATATATTTCTTAAGATATTTTCTTACGAAGTTTCGTTATAGCATCTATAACAGCTTCTGGTTTTAGATGGACATCCCGACAAAGAGACTATAATACCCTAACATTATATAATATTAATTTATTAATGTATCATTGTCAATAGGGACTAGCATTATTAGAGCCTCCACAAAATATATATATATATATATATATATATATATATATATATATATAATACAAAACCAAAGAATTGGAACTTTGTCCGGGCAAAAAGAAGAATTGGAACCTACTAGTCCATTTTTCAAAAGTATTGGAACTTTTATCGGGATTAACTCAAAATATAAATATAGAGTTACAATTAAAATAAAACATTATATTGATAGGTTGTAGTTGGTCACGGACATACCGACGGCATGCCGCAACTCTCAAAAAACGGGGCCGAAGGTATGTCGAGGCATTTAAAACCACGGTACTTAGAATCTACAATACAAGTAATGTACAATTAAGAAAAAAAACATTGGCTACACCAAACAAAATAAGAAGAAAAACACTGGCTTCCAAGTGCGGTGTCTATCCATTACTTACTATATATAAAGTATATATAAATACTAGAATAGAAACAGCGAACCTCCTTGAGCAAACGAGCGACAAACGACGACGACCGAGAAACAGCGAACAAACGACGGCGAACCTCCGCTACGGAATGAGCAAGAGAATCGAAGAGGATAAACAATCGGCATGAGAGGACTCGAGGAGTGAGGGATTAAATGACGGTCTTACCCGAGCGACTACGTTCGCCGGAGCAAGCTTCAAATTGTCTTGAGAGAGAAAGAGAGAGTGAGAGAAAAAGAGAGATCGTACATGGAAGGGAGAGTGAGAGAAATGAGAGATGAGAGAGATAAATCAATTAGGATTTTGAATTTGAAATTAATGATTCAATTTTTATTAAATGAAAACATAATAAATGTGATGGAAATTGTTAACGTAATAATAGCTAGAAATTTCGAAATTAAAAAAATTAATAAATAATTAAAAACGAAAAACAAATAATATAATCAGTCTTAAGGTTAATTTAGTCCAAAAAAGTTTATTAATGGGTACAAAATAATTATTTGAAACTATGGACATTTTTCTTAAACCTTAAGTGGTTTTTGGCATTTGGTGGGTTTCTAAAGTTTTTATTGTTATTATGTTAGTAGAAAACCGAGGCTAAGAGAAAAAAAATTGTCAAAATTATTTAAAAAATATGGCCCTTGCTTTTGATTGAGGAGACACAATTCTATATTCATACATACCTTTCGGTCTACACTTTTTGGTGTTGGTTAAACCGTAAAATATAATCCCATAATCCGTATAACTTGTCAGCACTCAGCATAATCATTCATTATGAAAATTCATTGATAAACATGTCGGCAAACCGATAAAATTGAACCATCTATTTTTCATGTAACATTTTATGAAGACCCATAGTAAAACTATTTAAAATGCAAATTTCATTATTTTGAATAAGATTAATACTTTTGCTGCAATTATTCTATAAACCACTCCTCTGACTAAACGATTGTGATGTGTGAATCTACCAAACGACAGGTTGTATTTTCATTACAAACGACATATCAATGTATTGATAGTGTCAAACAACAGATAATATTTTCATTTAATAAACGACATATCATGGTATTTGATAGATGACAATCGACCTCAAATATTGACAGCATATTAAGGGTGATAAAAATAAACGTCTCAATAACGAATATAAACCGAACACCAAATAATTTATATGCATGAAATATAAGACAAAAAATAGCTAAAGATTGCATTAAAAAATTAATGACTGACCTAGCGGACAAATAAGGAATACAAAAAACAAAAACGGCAATTGGACCGGAGAATTTGATTGCCTTATTACCTTTTGTATTTAATAAAAATTTCAAGGAGGATCTCTGAAGTAGATGGTGATCGATACAGTAATCCTTGATAATAATTTTGAGTATGAGTACTTCGTTCAACACGTAGTAAAACACCGACTCTCCTTTTGAGATCGAATTCGATATTCATATACTTCTCAAGATATTTTCCTACGAAGTTTCGTTGTAGCATCTATAACAGTTTCAGGTTTAGATGGACGTCTCGACAAATAGACTAGAATACCCTAACATTATATAATATTAATTTATTAATGTATCATTGTCAATAGGGACTAGCATTATTAGAGCCTCCATAATATATATATATATATAATACAAAACAAAACAAAAGAATTGGAACTTTGTCCGGGCAAAAAGAAGAATTGGAACTTACTAGTCCATTTTTCAAAAATACTGAAACTTTTATCGGAATTAACTCAAAATATAAATATAGAATTACAATTAAAATAAAACATTATATTGATAGGTTATAGTTGGTCACAGACAACCGATGGCATGCCGCAACTCTAAAAAAAATGGAGCCAAAGGTATGTCAAGGCATTAAAGACCATGGTACTTAGAATATACATTACAAGTAATGTACAATTAAGAAGAAAAACATTGGCTACACCAAACAAAATAAGAAAAAAAACACTGGCTTCGAAGTGCGGTGTCTATCCATTAGTTACTATAAATATAAAGTATATATAAATACTAGAATAGAAAACAAAAATTAATCAAATAAGTAATATGTACAACGAGTTCATGCCTAAATCCTATTAAACTTAACGAGGAGCAATGTAAGTAAATCAGACTAATAAACATTCTTCTTCATCGTCGTAGTTGTCGAAGTAGAGGTGCTCCCTGCTCTTCGCCGGCAAAAACGTAGCAAAGATCAGCACGTAGAAGGCGAAACTAAAAATCTCTCCAGCCGGGTATAAACCCAACCGGTACTCGTAGGGGATGACTGCCCAGACCGGAACGATGCAGATTTTCAAGATTAAGCACAACATCGCGACTACGTGAATCTCCTCCAAAAACCGGTACTTGACCGTATTCCAATCGGCCTTTGCCAAGGGATTATTCGAGCTGATTGTTCCCATGCAAATTAGCTCAGATATTAAGAACACGGCGAGACACAACATGAAGAATTTTACATCATGATAGGTGTACAGATTTCCTCCATTGATGCGCGGTCCTTTCTCGTCGAGACCGATTTGTGCGACGCTGGCAACGGCTTGAAACAAAATAATTCCAATTAATTTAGCGGATTCATCCACGTGGAGAGACGGCTTCAAAAACGACCAACGGCTCGAAATTAGAATCACAGCGACAAAGAAGAGAACGTCGTGGACGCACCGGAAGATGTAGAACCTTACGTGCCAAGTATGCGCCATTCCGGTCGCTTTCTGGTCGTGCCAGTCCTCGGCGGCGAAGACTAGGCTGAGCGTCTTCACAAGGAGAATTCCGGCTATAAGAAGGTGGATCCGGTGGACATAGATCTTGTTCGAGAGGCAGACGACGATCCAAGACCCTAGCAAGGTGATGTACGCAATGGCGAAAACGAAGAAGATGGCGGGGAGGTAAAAGAGGCCATAGGATAGATAGTTCCTAGATCCGTCTCTGTCGAGGTTGTAGAGCTCGGCATGCGCGGTCATGTTGACGGAGGTGTAAGGCGGCGGCGCACAGTTGGCGAAGAAGAGTTTGTAGGTGTTTGGAAATCTTATTTGGCAGGAGTGGGACGCCGGAGAATAATCGAGGAGCCTGAGGACGCAGTGAACGTATTTCGAATCAAGGACGCACTGAGGTTCGTTTTGAGCTTTCCGTCCATCCGTTTCGGGAACGAGGAGGAATCCAAGAAGGGATGGATCGATGCCTGCAGCGGTAGCGACTCGGTCGACGGAGATGTTGACGTGGCCGGTGTTGGAGAAGCCAAACTGCCCCAAGAAGATCAGCGGGCGCGAGTCGGAGTTGATGGTTAGAGTGTTGAGCTCCGCAACGACGCCGATGGAGGCGACGAGGAACAACACTGCAGTGAAGAAGAGAGCGTCTCGTTTCGCCATTCTAATGGCGCCACCTGTATTAAACAAAAGATCCAAAACTAAATTATCCAGTATGAAACCCCAAACACAATGTGTAAACCGGATAAATTGCCGATCAAGAACGACAAACCCGATCGATACAATACGATTTGATCGATAAACTGGTTCGGTAAGTTGTTCAAAACACAAATTGTAATTCCAATCGCAACACAAAAAATTGTAATCTGATCAAAACATGAACAAGCGACAAAATTGTAATCCGCAACGCAGTGTCGTTTCGTCATTCTAGCACCACCTATAAATAACAAGGGGTGAAAGCGGAGCCGGGAACAGGGAACCGGGAAAATAATTTTTTTTGGTACCTGTTGAGGTCGGATTTGGTCAAATCCATCCCCAACACAACTCGTGTCGTTTTGTCCATAAACGACATGAGGGAGGCGGGGGAGTTCACCAGCGAAGGGGGTTATCCCCGAGGAGGGCCATCCCCGAGGAAGAATACCCCCGAAGAGGTTCATCCGCGAGGGGATGCAGCCACGCGAGCAAGCAAGTTGCGATGAAGCGTCCCATCACACCCGACGAGGAACTTCGTCGTGATGATTGTGCGCAGGGTCGAATGACCCTTGACGAGACGTGCATTTAATGAAGTCGACCTACCCACTCGATGAGAGCATCAGCGACGAAGGCCTGCAGAGCCGAATGACGGCTGACGAGATGCGCATTTAATACGGCGCACCTACCCATAACGGCAGCTTGCTCGGATTTGACGTAAAGCAATGATAAGCCCTGCCGCCCTCGAATCACGTCAGAGAGTGATGATTAAAGAGAAAAAAGGCGGGAAATAGGCAAGGGGAAGGCATTGTAAACTCTATAAAAGGGAAGACAAGCCTCAGTTGTAAAGGGCTGGAGAAAAGGGAGTGGAAAACCTTGTAATAGAAAAAGGTCAAGGAAAGAGAGAAATCAGAGGATCATGATCCTTCATCTGTCCAGCTATTCAACGGAAGAAAACCGAGCTCATTTCGGAATTTATAATAAAACAGAGATATTCATCATTTGTTGTTATTTATTTATTATTTGATGATTGTCTTTGTGACTGGAAAAGGGTGGTGAAAACCCCCCTCTACAGTTTGGCGCCCACCGTGGGGCTTTGTTTTCTTTCTAACTCACAGCCAGGAATTTGAAGGAGCGAAATGTCGTCGAGCGACAACGTCATCACCGTAGAAGGGGACGAAGTCCTAGCCGTAGAGAGACTCCGGCAGCAGTTGGCCGAGGCCAACGCAAAAGTAATGGAGGCAACACGGGTGGCCGAAGAGGCGGCCAGGAAGGCGGAAGAACAGGAAGAGCGGAACGGACGACTTACTGCCCTTCTGGAGCGGGCGAGTCAAAGAAGGGTAGGCCCGGAGAGCACAATCGCGGGATCATCAGCTCGGGGAACGGTTGGAATGACGGCTGAGGGAGAGCAAGGCGGCCTGACGCCTCAAGCGCTGCCGATCATTAGGGATCTCTTCAATGCCACCGGCGTGACACCGGTGAGTGCGACGAACCCGCCGGGAGGCTTGACAACCACCATAGCGGAGACAATCCAGGAGGAGGTCCAGAGAGCGATGAGGGAAATATCCTCAAGCATGGAGGCAAAAATGGGATACGTTGCTTCGCAGGTGCATAAAGCCACGAGCGCGGCGCCCGAAATCGATAGGTTGGTCAGGGAGGCCAGGGTGACACCTTTCTCGGCAAAAATCCGCAACGTGGAGCTAGGAGAATTGCCAAAGATCAGGCTCTCGCAGTACAAAGGAGCTTCGGACCCAAACACCCACGTGAAGTCATTTCGGATCGCCACGGAGCGCGTAGGCGGCGAGGAGACGAAGCTGGAGGCCATACTGTGCCACCTCTTTGTCGAAAGCTTACAGGGCCCGGCAAGCGACTGGTTCGCTAAGCTACCATCGGAATCCATCGGCGACTCCGATGAGCTCGTCGCTTGTTTCCTGCGGCACTATTCAATGTACGTCCAGAACGAGGCAACCGTTACGACCCTGTGGAACCTCTCACAGGGACGAGAAGAAACTCTCCGACAATACGTCGGAAGGTTCAAAGACGTTATGGTCAAAGTCCAGGGTCTCGACAACGTCGTCGCTATCCAGGCGCTGAAGCATGGGCTGTGGTATTTGCCCCCTTTCCGTGAGGAGTTAATAAAATGCGCCCACTGATGATCGAGGACGCGCTCCACAGGGCGACGCTCTTTATGGAAATAGAGGAAGAGACTTTGGCCCAAAAGAAGATCCATGAAGGTGGAAGCATGGAAAAAGGGAAAGTGGGGACGGATGAGACGCCTCATCATCTCGAGCAAGGAAGGGAGAAGAAGACCGAAGAAATCCCGGTGAGCGACGAGGTCGGGAAGCTCCAAGGCAAGAAGTGTATCACGTCGACGAGCACAAAGATCGCGACTATGATCGAAGAGACCGCTACCAAAGAGGATCCTCGGAAAACCGAGGACGATTCTCCGATGATCGGGGAGGATCCTCGGAAAGCCGAGGACGATTCTCCGATGATCGAGGAGGATCCTCGGAAAACCGAGGACGATTCTCCGATGATCGAAGAGGATTCTCGGGGGACCGAGGACGGTACCCCGATGATCGAGGAGGATTCTCGGGGGACCGAGAACGGTACCCCGATGATCGAGGAGGATACCCGGGGAGCCAGGGAGGGTTCTCCAACGACCAAGGAAGATTTGCTGGAAACCGAGGGGGCTTCTCGGGAGGCCGATGAGGTTTCGGGGCGAAGTTTTGGCCAAAAGATATGAGTAAATTCTGCGATTACCATAACTATAATGGTCATGCCACTGAAGATTGCGCCATGCTAAAGAAGGAGCTCCAAAGAAGATATGCGACAGGGGAGATCAAGGACCTCGCGTACAAACCTCCTATGCCTTGGAATAATGGGAACAGGGCATGGCAGGGCCGACAAGAAGAACCTACAAACGACGGGAGGGACGGCCGAGACGGGGCAAAAAGGAACCTGGCGATCGAGCCGCCACCGGCGAGGCATAGCGAGGAAGACCGACCGGCCTCAAGAACGAGAATCGAGGTGATCATGGGCGGATCACGGCTCTGCGAGGATTCGGTCAACAGCATAAAAGCTTATCAGAGGAGGGGAAAGGAGCACGGCCAAGAAGACGTGAAAATGGGCGCCGCAGGCGCAAGGATAGAATTCGTGGAGAATGAGGATTGCGCTGACATGCACGACGACGCTCTGGTCCTCGAACTCAGCATCGGCGGGTGCGAGGTTTGCCGCATCCTCGTTGACAACGGAAGCTCGGTCGACGTCATTTTCTATGAATGCTTGACGAAGATGGGCATCGAGGGACTCGCGATAGGGGGACGACCCCGCAAGGTATCAGGTTTCAACGGGGACGTCGCCATCTCGATGGGGACAGTCCACCTCCCGGTCCGCGCGGGGAGCATCAACCGGATGACGGAGTTCATGGTGCTAAACGTCCCGTCACATTTCAACATCATCCTGGGGAGACCTTGGATCCACTCCATGAGAGCCGTGCCGTCAACCTACCACCAAAGCATAAAATTCCCGGGAAAGAGAGAGGGGGAAGTCGAGGAGCTCAAAGGGAGCAGGGATGCATACCGGATTGCTACATGATGCACCACAAGTCAATGACTGCCGAGAAGGAAATCAAGCAAACAGAGAAGGGAGAATCGGCCGGATTATAGCAATTAGCGACGCCCGCCCCAAGATTTCTCGGGCGGAGTAAGGGGCGAGGGAAGAGCGTCAATAGGACGGCCAGGGTACTTAGCACGGAAGACGTCGAGGCTCGGGGCGCCGAAGAAAGAAAAGAAGGAGCACAGATCGAGAAAGTGGAGCGAGTTTGCATCGACGAGTCCGATCCTACTCGGACCATCGGTATAGGCGCGGAGCTCGATCCGGATACCAGAGCACAACTAATCAATTTCCTAAAGAGGAACCAGGGGAGTTTCGCTTGGTCTCATGAGGATATGCCAGGGATCGACCCTTCGGTGACATCTCACCGCCTCAACGCCGACCCAAGGCACAAGCCCGTCGTACAAAAGAGGAGAAAAATGGCACCCGATAGAAACAAGATCATCAATGACGAGGTGGATAAGCTGCTCTCGATGGGAACCATCCGAGGTAAAATATCCCGAATGGCTGGCTAACACAGTCGTCGTAAAAAAGAAGAATAGCAAATGGCGAGTTTGTGTGGACTTCACCGACCTCAACCGAGCTTGCCCAAAGGATAGTTTCCCGATGCCGCATATAGATCGCCTCGTCGAGGCCACCCACGGCTACGAGCTTCTCAGCTTCATGGATGCGTATTCCGGGTACCACCAGATAAGGATGCACCCGGAGGATGAAGAAAAGACCGCCTTCGTCAGCGAGAGGGGCACGTACTGCTACAGAGTCATGCCCTTCGGACTGAAGAACGCCGGAGCGACTTACCAGAGATTGGTGACCAAGATGTTCCACAAGCAGATCGGAAAGAGCATGGAAGTATACATCGACGACATGGTCGTCAAGTCCCTGAAGGCGGCGGCGCACGTCGAACACTTGGAGGAATGTTTCGAGATTCTAAACCTGCACGGGATGAAGCTAAATCCCACCAAGTGCACCTTCGGTATGTCCTCGGGAAAGTTCTTGGGTCACATGGTCACTCGGCGAGGGGTCGAAGCCGACCCCGAGCAAATTGAGGCAATCAAAAGCATGCCCTCGCCCCGAAATCGAAGAGAGATTCAGAGATTGACCGGGAGGATTGCTGCCCTGAACCGATTTATCTCACGATCGGCCGACAAGACCCTCCTTTTCTACGAGCTACTAAGGAAGAACAAGAAATTCGATTGGACCAAGAAATGCGAGGAAGCCTTCCAGACGCTGAAGTCCTACCTGTCATCACCACCCATTATGCGAAACCGAGGCCGGGGGAACCATTATATTTATACATCGCCGTGTCTGACCACGCGATCAGCCAAGTGCTTGTGCGTGAGGAGGATGGGGAGCAGAGGCCAGTCTCCTACATCAGCAGAAAACTCCTCGACTCCGAGACAAGATACCCTCAACCCGAGAAGCTTGCTCTGGCAGTATACGACGCATCGGAAAGACTGAAGCATCACTTCCAAGCCCACACCATCGTCGTCATGACCGACAGACCCATCCGCACTATCATCCACGGCCCGAGCCAGTCGGGAAGGGTCACGAAGTGGTCTATAAAGCTGGGAGCGTACGACATTGAGTACAAGCTTCGGACGAGCCTCAAGTCTCAAGTGCTCGCAGACTTCCTCATCGAGTTGCCAAAGGATCCGGTGGATCCGAGCGACGAAGCCGGCGTCTGGAAGCTACAAGTCGATGGATCCGCGACAGCACAAGGATCTGGAGTAGGGATCAGGATCACCTCCCCTAAGGGAGACGTGATAGAGAAAGCCTGTCGTCTCGCATATCGCTCCACCAACAACGAGTCGGAGTATGAAGCGCTCATCCTCGGGATGCAATCATTCTTGGCAATCGGGGCGAAGAACTTGCACGCTTTCTCGGATTCGCAGCTGGTAGTGAAGCAAGTAAACGGAGAATACGAGAAAAACGACGAGCGAATGGAGGCTTACGCAGGAGTGGTCGAGGCTCTCTCAAGAAAATTTGACTACTTTAGCCTGACATAGGTGACGCGAGGAGACAACACCCACGCCGACGCGCTGGCCGGCCTAGGTTCTACGACGGAAATCGGAGAGCTAAGGTCTGTCACGGTAGAAACGGTGGAGAAGCCAAGTATCCGAAGAGAGGAGAGCCCAGCAAAGAAGAAAGCTAGAGGAAAAGAGGAAGCCGAGGAGGCAAATGCGGACGGGGCTAACATAAACGAGATCGAAGAGAGCGAGGACGAGGAAGGGGAGCGGGGAGTTGTGAACGACGATGAAACAGAAGATTGGAGGACGCCCTTCCGAAGGTACATCCTTGAAGGAACGCTGCCCGAAGACCCGCAAGAATCCCGAAAGATCAAGTCAAAAAGTTCCAGGTACACCGTCCTCGACAACGTACTTTACCGAAGAAGCTTCGCAGGTCCCTACCTGAGATGCCTTGGCAAAAAGGAGGCCGAATACGTCATGCGGGAAATCCATAGTGGGGATTGCGGAAACCATTCTGGCGGGCGATCCTTGCTTAGAAAGACTAAGCGGCAAGGTTTCTTTTGGGAAACCATTGTCGCTGATTGCATCAGCCACGCTAAGAGGTGCGAAAAATGTCAGCGGCACGCTCCAGCAATCAACTGCCCGGCCGAAGAGCTCTCAGTGGTCTCGGTTCATTATCCTTTCATGAAGTGGTCGATGGACATCGTCGGCCCTATGCCCATCGGCCCACGACAGAAGAGGTTCATGCTCGTTGTCACGGATTTCTTCACCAAATGGACGGAGGCGGAAGCATACGCCAACATCAAGGATTCCGACGTCGAGAGCTACGTTTGGAAGAACGTGATTACTCGCTTCGGATTACCCCGGGAGATAATTGCCGACAACGGGTCCCAGTTCATCTTGAAGAGGTTCGGGGATTTCTGCAAGCGATGGAGAATAAAGCTCAACACATCGACTCCGCGGTACCCCCAAGGCAACGGGAACGCTGAGGCGGTCAACCGAACCATCGTTGACAACATCAAGAGGAGGCTCGGCGAAAAGAAAGGACTGTGGGCGGACGAGCTACCAGGAGTGCTATGGGCTTATCGGACCACCCCTCATTCCGCGACCGGCGAGACGCCTTTCGCCTTGGCCTTTGGAGTGGAGGCTGTGATCCCAGCAGAGGTTGACATTCCGAGCCTTCGTCGAACGCTAGCCCCTAGCTGCGAAGAAAATAACGAGCAGGGCCTCCTCCATCAGCTCGACCACATCGACGAGAGGCGTGAGCGAGCAAGCACGCACGTGGCCAACTATCAAAACACGATCGCGCATTTTTACAACAAGAAAGTGCGCCCGAGAAGGTTCAAAGTCGGGGAGATGGTCCTCCGACGAGTGTTCCAGAATACCGCCGAAGCAAATGCCGGGAAGCTAGGGCGAACCTGGGAAGGCCCTTACATGGTCACCAATGTCGTCAGACCGGGAGTCTACGAGCTCAAGAACACGGAAGGAGCAAAAGTAATACGGAGTTGGAACGTGAAACACCTAAAAAAGTTCTACCAATAGCCTCATCTCACTAATTCACTCTCTTCGTTATGAATATAAATCCTATCTTTTTTGCCAGTTGGGAAAGTCCCGACCCTCTCTTGTTCGGGGCAATTTTTCTCTATATCGCATGACCTCGATTTTTGTTTGAACTGATTCGAATTTTTGCTACGTATGGCCCTTTTTTTTCTTATCTCAGGCTCGTCGGAAGAAGTAATTGCTACATTTCTACACGCGCACCGATGAAAGCTTCGAAAAAATTATAATGTATACAATATACATATCTATACGGCTAAGGGTGCCGAGCAAACCCGGTCCGGCAAAACATGTCGAGATCATATATACGGCTAAGGGTGCCGAGCAAACCCGGTCCGGCAAAACAGGCCGAGACCCTATATACGGCTAAGGGTGCCGAGCAAGCCCGGGCCGGTTAAGAGAGCCGAGAATAGTATAAAGAGAAAACATATATATATATATATATATATATATATATGATCAAGCAGGCAAGCAAGCCCGAAAGGAAACGAGCGGAAGCAACCAAGGGGGGACGCAAAGGAGGCCTAGCGAGGAAAGGGAGCGGCTTAGCAATATGACCACGCGAGGAGCCAAAGAAGTAATCGCCGACCAGGAACCAAAAGAGGCCGGCTAGAGCCAATCTCCTAAATAGTTAATACTTTATTTTACCAAGTGTATACACTTGATAAAATGGGGGACTAACTGTTCAGGTCGGATTTGGTCAAATCCATCCCCAACACAACTCGTGTCGTTTTGTCCATAAACGACATGAGGGAGGCGAGGGAGTTCACCAGCGAAGGGGGTTATCCCCGAGGAGGGCCATCCCCGAGGAAGAATACCCCCGAAGAGGTTCATCCGCGAGGGGATGCAGCCACGCGAGCAAGCAAGTTGCGATGAAGCGTCCCATCACACCCGACGAGGAACTTCGTCGTGATGATTGTGCGCAGGGTCGAATGACCCTTGACGAGACGTGCATTTAATGAAGCCGACCTACCCACTCGATGAGAGCATCAGCGACGAAGGCCTGCAGAGCCGAATGACGGCTGACGAGATGCGCATTTAATACGGCGCACCTACCCATAACGGCAGCTTGCTCGGATTTGACGTAAAGCAATGATAAGCCCTGCCGCCCTCGAATCACGTCAGAGAGTGATGATTAAAGAGAAAAAAGGCGGGAAATATGCAAGGGGAAGGCATTGTAAACTCTATAAAAGGGAAGACAAGCCTCAGTTGTAAAGGGCTGGAGAAAAGGGAGTGGAAAACCTTGTAATAGAAAAAGGTCAAGGAAAGAGAGAAATCAGAGGCTCATGATCCTTCATCTGTCCAGCTATTCAACGGAAGAAAACCGAGCTCATTTCGGAATTTATAATAAAACAGAGATATTCATCATTTGTTGTTATTTATTTATTATTTGATGATTGTCTTTGTGACTGGAAAAGGGTGGTGAAAACCCCCCTCTACAGTACCTATCTCGAAAATTCATGATTTTTATTATCGGTACCGGTTCCCGGTTCCGTTGTAAATTTTCTGTTTTTTTCGAAAACCGGAACCGGGAAAAAGTAAGCAAAGAATCGTGAAAAAAATCCGTTACTATTTTCTTAAACTCAAGATCTACAGAACTGCATTCAAGCACCAACGATTATCAACAGAACAAAATTCAAGTTCACAATTTTGAACTACATTCAAAATCGTTAAAAAAAATCCATTACTCCGTCTCATCTCAAGTGCCCAAACAAGCGATTATCAACAGAACACGAACAACACAAACGGAGAGAAAACACACAGAATCGGTGAGCTCCGGGCTTGGACTGGAACGAAGGTGGGATTGGAACAAAAATTCCCAATCGGCGAGGAAGGAAAAGAGGAATCGCAGGAGGAATCGAGAGAGAGAGGAAGGAGCCTAATTTTCTAAAGGGGAAAACGACATAAAAAATACATAAATAAAGACACATGTAGTATAACCGGAACCGGTACTAAAAATCAGGAAAACCGGTTCTGGTTCCCGGTTCCAAAAATGGGAACCGGGAAGTACCGGTTCCCGGTTTTAAACACAATTTCCTTTTTTTTTAACCGGAACCAGGACAAAACCGGGAAACGGTTACAAAATTTTCACCCCTAATAAATATTAAACAAAAGACTCCAAACTAAATTCTCCAATAAATCACCCGAAACACAACGTGTATACCGGATAAATTGCCTATCAGCAACGACCAATACGATTGAACAAAAGATAAACATGTAACATATGTTCTTAATATGAGACCAAAACCACATATACAGTAACATGGAACCGAAATTGATATTTGATCAAAACATAAATAAGTCGAGCTCTGTTCAATGGAAAGTGTGAAAACCTAAGAAGCCAACCAGTGATCAAACGGCGAAAGGCCAACGGTGATCCAATAGGCTTAGTCAACGGCGAACCTATTTTTTTCCTATCCCATCCCAAAATCAAATACCTTTTTTTTTTATAAACCCAAAATCATGGTTTGTATCGAGTACCTTACCATTTATTGGGCCCAAACAGAATCCTAGGGCCAATAATAAAAGCTCAATAACTTTGTCTTCACTCCATAAAAAAAAATTAATAATAATAATTCATTTTCACTTCATCAAATAAAAACTAGTGTACTGGCACCGCGCACGAACAATTTAATTATAAACTTTGTTGAAAATTTTAAAATAAAATTATTCAAAATAAACATGTACTCCATCATTAATAATAAATTAATAAAAACTAAAGTCTTACATTCTTCGACATGCCTTCGATATGTAAAAATTTATTTTTGCGGCGTACAGTTTTTGCAATAGTTGTTTACCCATTAAAAATTCAGAAGCAAAAAGTAATAAATGAAATATACATTAGCTATTTGGCTAGGCCCGGAGCTAAAAAGGCGAAGAAGACAAAGCTTTTGATCGAAAAGGCACCTCCTGACGAGGTACCTCGCCCTAGCTAACCACCTCGCCTTGACGAGCCTCCTGGAGAGGCCCCCCCGACGAGCCCCTGGCGAATTACCTCGCCATAGCATGACGAAAGGATAACTCACAATTATTCCACACGACGAGAAAATCCGAGCTTATGAAGACCTTCGGGAAGTCCCCTAGATTCCCCTGGACTCAACATACAAGTTTTCAAATACCCGGAAGACACCACAAGCGAACCATGGAGCACTGGCGAACCCCTCGCCATGGAAAGGAGTCGCGGCAAGCCCCCTGACAAGGAGAAATTCGCAGGCCCCTATATGCAATTATTGGGAATTGGTTTTCCTATAAATAAGAGTCTTTCCCTCCTCATTTCCACACCCACTCACAGCTGCCTTCAGAGTTTATCTCTCTACAATTTCGCCTTCTCCTTGGGAGAAACTTCGGAAAGTTCTCTAGATTCCCCTAGCCTCGCCAGGAAAGGTCCGAATAGAGAATCAGGAGTCGACGATAATCTAATTTTTCCAGAGGAGTTGTTCGACGAGTCGACGAAGGTGTCTCTCGCCAGGTCAAGGCCCTCGCTACAACGAGCTCGCCAACACATACGAGGTCGACAAGGAGCATCCCTCGCCAGGTCAAGGCCCTCGCCACAATGAGCTCGCCAACACCTGCGAGGTCGACAAGGGACATCCCAAGCCGGTAATACCCTCGCCATTCGGCTAAGGGTCACCCCCACGTAACCAACATCGGCACTTCCGATGAGTCAAACCGCATTGTCATTCACCCGCCGTTTATCACTAACTCCGAACTACGTGGTGTTGGAAATCATGTCTCGGATTCCATGAAAATTATCACGAATTGAACCTCCGAACCGTCCGGGTAACATTTAAAAATTAATTTAAAGCGGAATAACTTGTTATCCGTCCAACGGTCCAGATATCAGATAATAACCATTTAACAAGATCTGGTAAATATTATGTAATTTAATATTCATAAATCATTATTAATAATCTAGTCATAATAGGAAATAAATAGAAAGCAGTAAATGGTTGCATTTATTAACCCAATGCATAAGGCCGTACCTCAATTGACGTCTTCCGGCTGCGCGTTCTGAATCGGGCAGGGCTCCGGTGCTGAGGGAAACTCCCGTGATCTTCCGGGATATTCTCCTCGAATCCTCGTACCGAAGCGTGGGCTTCGCTGGCAGGACTCCGTTGCAAAATTTAAACTGATGGTTCTTTTTAAGCTTCCGGAGAAATAGTCTCCTAAGCCGAACCAGAAAAGAGAGATCAGAGAGAAAATTCGCAGACCCTGAGGGAGAGGGAGAGTTCGAATTTTTCTCTGGGGAAAGGTGTGTAAAATGTGTAGAATGAGCCTCCTATTTATAGGCTCAAACCGTAACCGAATTGGAGAAATTCCCTCCCTAATTTTTGAATTTCATATATTAAATATAATTAATTATCTCAATCCAATGGTCCAGATTTAATCTTATCTAAATCCAATGGATATAATTAATTAGGGATTTAATTAAATAAGAAAGATTTGGATAAAATAAAAAATCCAATCTTATCTTCTTATCTTTATAAATTCGAATTATCTATATATATATATATATATATATATATATATATATATATATATATTAAAATTCGAATTATCATTATCTAGATCCAACGGTTGAGATAAATCTTTAAACCGATCTAATGGATCAAATTAGTTTAGGATAAAATCAAATATTAAAAGATTTAATAAAAACAATTTCGAATTTATCCATAAACCATAATTCGAAAATAATATAAATATATATATATAATTAATTAATTTTCAATCCAACGGTAAAGATAAATCTTAGACCGATCTAATGGATATAATTTATTAACCAAATTCGAAAAATGAAACTTGGTCACCAAGTTATTAATTTCGAATTTATCAATATCCTAATCCAACGGTTGATATTAAATCATAACCGATCCAATTGATTAAATTGATTTTAGGGATTTGCTAAAATACCAAAACATTTGGTACTTATGCCACAAATATGGAAAGACCAAATCACACCATTCTAATTAGCTAGGGTTTCATATCATGAAACCCTAATTCGAATTTACACATTTAAATATATATAAATATATATATTTTTATTTATTAATATAAATTTATTAATTATTAATTAATTATTAATAAGATATTAATAATTAAATCCAAATAATTATATTATATTAATATTTCCTGATCTCAATATCACACATTAAAATGTCATGGTGCCACACCATCATTTAAATTCGTGACATGTGATTTAATTTCAAAGTTTATCGAACCGATCACAAACTTAGAAAATCCATAAATCACTAACCGTAAGTCGAAATGACTTGGTTCAAAAAGTAAAGTTACTTAGAATTTAATTTCCAACAACATGGTGCTGATAGAAAATCTAAATTCTAACTTTCTTTTATCAGTTAATTTCGTGTACCAAAATATGGTACTTTTGCCACGCTAACGATAAAACTATCTGACGTCTGCCACAGACCTTTCAGTTTTATAAGTCAAGCCAAATGATTAAACATTATCCAGAATGTGTTTTAATCACGTACGTATCATCCGTTACGGAGCTATCCTGGGGACCATGGACCCGTATCACTTAAGCTCCAACGAACTGCTAGTTGTTCGTCAAACCTCGAAGTGATTCCACTATAGACCCGAGGCTGCACTCTTTAGTGATACGGTATATATTATTCCCTTTATAACAGCAGGGTGTCCATTGATACAATCAAATTCGGGTTATTGATCTTTCACTTGATGATCAACACACGAGCAGGCGGTTTCTACCGTTATGCCCCTCATTGCATTTTTCATCCTTGACTTAGTCAGTAATATTATGAGTAACCCACTTATGGTTTCGATTCATAAGTTGCGCACGGGTACCTCTCACTTCTCACCACCGACAATCAAGGGAATCATCATGACTCTGAAGAGAGCTGTGTGATGCCCATGTCTATGACCAAGCTACCCTTACTGCTGACTATCATGTTCCCAAAATAATAGTGTTGGGAACAACGGTAATATATTGTGCTCTTTAACGGTTAAATCAAAGAACAATCAAGCCAGCAACTCAGACTCAAGATCACTCAGGACTTAGATCGAATATCCATTTGATCATCTACTAGTGACTCAACTCCAAGTTATCAGTGACGGTCTTATATGATAACTTCCGGAGTTTAAGTCAGGTCCAGTCCAGTATGAAGACACTTCATACTTAATGCACTTCTAGTGAGTGTGACACACACAAAATCCAGAATAGGATTGTCACTTAGTCACATTAATGACCTTGTACGATTAATGGGCTCCCACCCAGTTAATAAGGTCACGGACATTTTAAGTTAATTTATTATGATTATTAATTCTTCTTCACATTGACTCTGTTGTGATAATAATTCATAATTGCATCCTTTATGAACTAAGGATCAAACATTATATTTTACTCTACCAGAAACTATAATAAGATTATCATAATAAGTATCATCTTAATTCAACGACTTGTCATAATCTTTTACAAATGGATAAAATATCTTGTTTAAGGACACATATGTCCAACACGTGGGACCTGATTCTCTTAAATTGAGATACGTAGGCAACCTCGCCCAAGCATAATTGACGGGATGGTTGGGCGTGGCTGCCTACGTATCTCAGTTTAAGAAACATCAGGTCTTAACGTAGTTATGGGTAAGTGTATGGGTGAATGACGAAGTGGTTTGACTCGTCGGTGGAGCCGTTAGAGGCGGTGTGGGGTGACCGTCGCTGATGGCAAGGGAATTACTGGTTGTGCTGACTAGCCTCGGTGGCGGGACCAAGTACTAGTCGTCGGTGCCCGTGGTGAGCGTTGGCGTTCTCGAACTCTATAGGGATCCTGACTCAGAGGCTCGTGGGCGTTGTGATCGAATTCACCGGCTCTAGAGAGTGAAAAATTCAAAATTAGAAGTCCATAGTGACATCGTGTCTCTTCTCCAGAAGCTCTGAATCTAAATGTGAATGTGAAGGCTGAAGTTTCGGGGTCGATTGAATAAGGGGGTGAGGGCCCTTATTTATAGTACACAAGGCTCTGAATTGGGTCACACATGGGCGATGTGGGACAAAATTCGTCCTCTTTTGGTGGACTTCCGGGTGTCCGATTTCATATTCGTTGAATGATGTGCGCTCTTGAGAGCCGTGCGGACGTCTCCGTGTTGTTTATTGTCTTATTACTTGTAATCTTCATGGAGTGATGCTCCGTTGATGTCGTTGGCGATGGTTAGCTCTCCGCTGTGGGGTCGCCTGCGAGTAATGGGGTTGACCGCTAGCAGAGAGGATTTTCTGCCGTCGAGGGACTTGGCAGCGAAAGCAACGAGAAACTCCTTGGGGGTAGCCGTTACCTTGCCTATGGCCTCACGGGGTCACCGGGTATCTGCCGACGGGTTTTCGTCATCCGACTCCTTCTCCGGCGGGTCTCTTGGGCCTGCGCAGCCCTGTCGGGTTATCCGGCATGCATCTTCGGATATGGGCTTCGATCTTCAACCTTGCCGTCCGGCTTCCTAGGCTTCCGGGCCTCGCCAAAATGGGCTTTGACTTCGATAACTGGCTTTGACTTTACCCTATAGGGCCCAAATTTAATACGATCCAAAAATAAACATAACAGTCTTTATGACCGGAAATCTCCTTGATCGACAACTAGGCCTCTCTCGGGGATAAGAGGGTGAACCGACGGGAATACAGGGGATGAGAAAATCGCACACTCTTGTGCTAGAGGATGGGGCAAATTTTCTCTGACTCTGGGGCTAGGGTTAGGATGATGCCCTGTGTGGTATAAATAACCCACATGGTTAAATGACCTAATGAGATTTATGGCCTAGTAATTGGGCTTAAGCCCATTAGGTCATAATATTAATTACGGTAATTAATTAACATCCTCATAATTAAATCACGGGCCCAAGTGGGTCCGTCCCAATAAATGTAGTCGGGTTGGACCTGGAAAGTCCAATGGACTCAAATCCCGATTCGGGCATTTCCTACATTATTATCCTTCCATATTATATATCATCACGTTTTTGTCTAAATCGTCACTATTTGTGTCGTTTATTATCTCATCTGAGCTTGAAAACCGTGTGATAATTTGCAGCTTACTTTGTGATTGACAACATTTAAAATGTTTTACAAATGTGGAATCACAAGAGATCGGATACAATTAATAATGTGTTAAACTGCCATAGGAAGTACAATAGAACCTCTTTAAATTAGTTCTCGATAAATTAATAAATTCGATTAAATAATATTTTTGTAAGTCCCAACTATACTTAATACACTAATTTATTACTCGATAAATTAATAATCTCGATAAATTAATAATTTTCCGGTCTCAGTTATAGAGGTTTAACTGTACTTGTTATTATAAGATTCAATAAACTATTTTAAAATTAATATACAATACATTAATAATTTTAAATACCACTTTTATATGATCTCGTTATTAACTGATATTATTATATTATTATTTGAAAAAGTTTATTTATCATTGTTAATATTAATTTATAATTTTTTTGATATATTAGTATTCTAATTTAAAATTGATGACTAAAATATATTATACTTTCGAATTAAAATAGAATTATAAATATTGTATGTACTTACAAAACGAAATTAAAATTATCGTCCCGTATTTTTAAGACTATGTTTTAAATTAAATTGAATTATTACCAATAACATGAAGGTAACAAAAAGTCCGATTCTATTTTTTACTATATTAATAAACGGCTAAAAGTGGACTTTCTAAAAATAACTAAACATGCTTATCTGAAATTTTAGAAAATAAAATTAGAATTATCAGTTATAAATAAAATTTAAACTAGAACCACGATTTCTTAAAATTTCTTAAATTCATAATTTAAGAATTGAATCATCACTAACGACAAAAAATCTTTGACCTTTAAGTGATCATATATTGCTTGACCTGTAAGCTAGAGCCATATTCTATGAATTTTTTACATCAAATTGAAAATTTTCACAATTTAATAGTCCTATAAACATTAGGCTAAAAAATATATATTTATTTTTCACAATTTAATAGTCCTATAAACATTAGGCTAAAAAATATATATTTAAACTAGAGCTACAAACAATCCAAGGATGTTTATGTCATTTATGCAAAAAGCGAGTTCGGAAAGCCAACAGGGATGATGGCATAGCAAGCAAACGAAGATGACTGGGCCGTCATTCCCAACGTGTGAATGTTAATCGGGAAAAGACTCTTTTGTCCTTGCTCCCAAACCTTTTGAAGCAAAAAAATACTGTTACTATTTTCTTAATATAAATACAGAAATACATGATAGCACCAAGTTCTATGTATTGACGTTTTTCGCCGTTAAAATTGTTGTAAATTGATTAGAAGTTCAGGGCTAATTACATTTTTTTTAGGGTTAATTGCGGCAAAAATGCCCAACCTTTGGTCAAATTCTCTGCTGTGTATACAACCTCCGTAAATGGCGGCAAAAGTACCTAAACTTGGCATTTGGGAGTTGACCGAGAAAATCTGCCTATGTGGCAACCAGCCTTTGCCACGCGGCATGCCACATGGCACTTGGCCGCCACGTGGCATGCCACGTAATTATTATTATTTAAATAATTTTTTTAAAAAAATATTTTTATTTTTAAACAATTTTTTTTTAATAAATTTTTTTTTTCAATAATAACAAATAATGAATATTTAAATTTAAATATTCATTGTTGGTTATAATTATTTATTTTTAAAAAAGTGGGTAGAACGAAATAAAAATCACCGCACACGGTTCACTTGAACTCCGTTTCCGATCCGGTTCACGCGTCGAATAAAATTGTTTAATATGTTTACTAATAATAATAACTAATAAACACATACAAATTGTTTAAAAAGTCAAGATATAATTAAATACACACCCCTTATTCAAAAAGAAAAAAAATAGTAGTCATATTTATATTTAACAAAAAAATATTTTTATTTGTTTGCATGATATTTTTTGTGTTTGCATTTTACAATAATAATAATTGTTTAATATGTAAAATTATTATTAAATTATAGAGATTTAACTGTACTTGTTATTATAAGATTCAATAAACTATTTTAAAATTAATATAAAATACATTAATATTTTAAATATCATTTTTATTTGATCTCGATATTAATTGATATTATTAGATTATTATTTATGAATATAATTTATTTATTATTGTAATATTAATTTATATTTTTGATATGTTAATATTCTAATTTAAAATTGATGATTAAAATATATTATACTTTTGAATCAGAATAGAATTATAAATTTTGTATGTACTTAAAAAACCGAAATTAAAATTATCGTCCCGTATTTTTTAAGACTATGTTTTAAATTAAATTGAATTATAACCAATAACATGAAGATAACAAAAAGTCCGGTTCTGTTTTTTAATATATTAATAAACATGACTATCTGGAATTTCAGAAAATAAAATTAGGATTACCAATTCTGAATAAAATTTAAACTAGAACTACGAATTCTAAAAATTTCTTAAATTCATAATTTTAAACAGAATGAAATCATCACTAACGACAAAAACTCCTTGACCTCTAAGTTATCATATATTCCTTGACCTGTAAGCTAGAACCATATTCTATGTATTTTTTACATCAAATTGAAAATTTCTTAATTTAATAGTCCTATAAAGTATAAACATTAGGCTACAAAATATATATTTAAACTAGAGCTAAAATCCAAGGATGTTTATGTCATCTGTGCAAAAAGCGAGTTCGGAAAGCCAGGAGGGATGACTGGGCCGTCCTTCCCAACGTGTGGATGTCAGTAGTGAAAAGACTCTTTTATTCTTGCTCCCAAACACTTTGTAAACAAAATACTATTACTATTTTATTTTTATTTATATATAAAAACATATTTTTAAAATTATTTGATTATATTTAATATGTGTAAAAAAATAAAAATAAAAATATTTTTTATGGGAAATATTTTCTTTTAAATATATTAAAACTAATAATTTTTAAGTAATTATTTGATTATTTAAAAAATAACAAGTACATATCTTATAAAATTATTTGATCATGTTTGATATACGTAAAAATAAATAAAAACATATTGACCAACGGAAAAGAAAAAATTAAAAAAATATCTTTTATTTTCTTAAAATGTCACGTGGCGGCAAAAGTACCTAACCTTTGGCCACGTGGCAGGCCACATAAGACAGCCTAACGGCCACGTACCTATCGGAGAATATTGATAAAAGTTGGGTATTTTTACTGCAATTAACCCCTATATGTATTGACGTTTTCGCCGCTAAAATTATTGTAAATGATTAGAGGTTCCGGGGTAATTACAATTATTTTTTAATTACGAAAATACATTTTTATGAAAATAAAGGACTATTACGTAATATAATCAGATATGCTATTTGCCTAAAATGGTCCGACAACAAGAGTCTATAGATTACATGCCTTCAAAGCGATTGATCATTGATGTATGATTAGTTACACTGTTTATCCACATTTAGTCTTATTAACTGAAATTCTTTTTTTTTTTAATTAATTTAAATCGGACCAAGTTATTATTATAAATTTTAGCTTTAAATTTGTTAAAAATTATAACAAATTTAGATGGTCGAATTTCGAATCTTATAATAATGTTAAAATTGTAAAATTGCACATAATTTATGAAATATGGCTATTTTATTGGCTAACATGGCAAGTAGATATTGTTTATCTTAATGTATGCGTTTTTTAAAAATTGATTCCCTTAGTTTAATAATACTTGTAATATATATATTTTAACAAAGAGATCGAGTTGAAAATTTTCATTGAAAAAGTAAAAAAACCCCACAAATCTCTATTTACTTCATTTTATAATGTATTAATGTATTTGTTCCACTTCCACTATTAAAGTATGAATAGCATAAAAAAAAAATAGTACCATAAAAAAAAAGTTTGAGCTAAATAAATAGTAAATGCAAGTAGTTACTAGCTAGCTAGTACATTTTGTTTTGTTTAATAATATATTAATTAAATTTTTTGGTTAATAATAATAAAAAGAAATAGATAAAATATTACGATTACGCCATCGAATAAAATCCCACCGCTTTCTCTCTCTTTCTCTCCGACAAGCGAATTGTAGAGCGAGAAACGCCAAAACTTAAAGAAAATCCAAAGACTTTTAGAGAGAGAAACTCTGAGATTTCTTCCTCTCTTCAACAATGGCGGGCTTTAGGGTTTCTTCGTGCCCTGGGGTTTTGTGACGCCTCGGACTCCACGGCCTGCAGCGAATCCCCATGGAAATGCCTGGTAGGAGATCCAACTACTCTCTCCTCGGCCAAGTCGACGACGACCACTTCGCCGGAGGAGCCTCCTTCTACGACTCCGTCTCCGCCGACAAGACCACCAACAAGCTCAAGCCCGACCGAGGCTTCGATTGGGAATCGGCCGCCGATCACAGAGGGAATCGGATCGGGAACGCGTACGCCTCGTCGGGGATCGGGCTCCAGAGGCAGTCGAGTGGGAGTAGCTACGGAGAGAGCTCGCTCTCCGGAGAGTACTACGCACCGGCGCTCTCCGCCGCGGCCGAGATCGACGGGTATCTCCCGGAGGACGCGTTCAAAATTGGCGGCGGCAGGAACGGCGATGGCGGAGGAGGAGGGAGCGGGACTGTAGGCGGATCGTCGTCGTCGGGGAAGAGCTGGGCGCAGCAGACGGAGGAGAGCTACCAGTTGCAGCTGGCACTGGCGCTCCGGCTGTCGTCGTACGCCACTTGCGCCGACGATCCCAATTTCTTGGATCCGGTGCCGGACGAACTGGCAATTCGGTCTTCGTCGTCGCCGAGCTCCGTTGAGGCCATTTCGCATCGGTTTTGGGTAAGTGAGCTTAGCTGAGGCCTTGCTATTTGATTTGTTTCTTCTTCTTTGGATTGGAATTTGATTTTCCTCATTGTGATCGTCATCATTGAAGTGAATATTTTGCAATTTAGGATTTTATGTGTTTTGGAATCGGGAACTTAGCGAAGAATAGGGATTGAAAAGCTCTTGAAGCGTTGGAATATTATCTACACTTAGCATCAGATAAGGATGTCTTGGTCTGTATATCACTTTGATTATAGGTGCTCAATTACCAAACATTGCATAGTATAGTGAACTCGGAGGATGTTTCCAACTTTGGCATAGCTCTACCGTGTAAACAGACGAGGATTCTTGAATGCAGGTCGTTTTTCTTAGCGGGTTGAGAAGTTCTTTTTGTTCTGTTTTCTCTATACGTGCTATATTGCGATGAGCTACATTTCTTTCTAGCCTTTATAAGTTCCGAAACACGCATGATCTCTAGCTTCTGTGTTAGTAATCGTAGGAAGTTATTAGTAATTTAGGTAGTAAGTAAATGGGATGCATATCTATACAGATATAGAGTAAATACCCATAAGTCATTTGACATAAGTGTGTCCGACAATGGGATTTGAAAAATGTATTGTTGCTTCAAAACCGCTGTCCGACAATGGGATTTGAAAAATGTATTGTTGCTTCAAAACCGCTGCTATGTGCTGTCTTTTTATTTATTTATTTCAGAAGATGAATTCCATGTTTTAGAAGATAATCTCGTCTCACTGAACATTAATTAAAGAATATCCTTACGTAGTTATGAATTTGTGGGATTTTTTCTCTCTCTCTTACAATGCGTCAGGTCAATGGCTGCCTCTCGTACTTTGACCAAGTTCCCGATGGCTTTTATGTAATTCATGGAATGGATCCGTATATATGGTCGATGTGCACTGATATGCAAGAGAGTGGTCGTATCCCAACACTTGAATCGCTGAAGTCTGTTGACTTTAGCATCGGTTCATCAATTGAAACAGTTCTAGTAGATAAACGGAGCGATCCCGGTTTGAAGGAACTGCACAACAGAGTCCTCGGTGTTTCTTCTAGTTGCAAGACAAAAAAAGAGGTTGTAGATCAGCTCGCGAAGCTCGTATGTATTCGCATGGGGTAAGATCTTTGCACTTTTGAGATTTCCTTTTTAACTGAAACCAGTAACACCGTTTTCTTCACATGGTTAAAACTGGTTTTGGGTTGTCAGTTTCTCTAATTCAAAACTGGAGCCAATTTTATTCCTTGAAACCGATACAAAATCCGGTCTTCAAGAAAATAACAATAAAAACTATCTAAGTTTGTTTTTTCATGTATCCAAACAACATGTCCAAAACTCCACTGTTTACACTCCAAATTAACATGTTTAAATCCAATGTCCAATTGAAAATAACATTTTGTTTACCAATCCTTAACCTAAAACTAGTAAGAAGCACTAAAATAATTTTCAAAAAAACCGGTCACTAGTTTTAGGCGTTATCCAAAAACCAATTCTGGAAAAGAACTGGTCACATGGAGTTTGATCTCAAAACTGTTCTTTTCCGATTTCCGATATAAATCTTTCAACTGTAAATTTATTCTACTCTATTATGTATATATATATATATATATATATATATATATATTACTGCCTCTTTCTTTGTGTCGCAAGGGGTCTAGCTTCGTCAGGAGAAGGAAGCTTGGTTTCAGCCTGGAGGGACGGCAGTGATGATCTGAAAGAGTGCTTAGGATCTGTAGTCGTTCCAATAGGCAGTCTTTCCATCGGTCTCTGCAGACATCGCTCTTTGCTCTTTAAGGTGAGGTTCTGAATTCGTGTGAATTGTCAATGTATAGACACACACACACGTATATATATGTATTAATATTAAATGGTTGGTTAAAAGTACGTATGCTTTCTAAATATGGTTGCATATAGTAATTTTTTAAATGTTCTTATAAAACCCAATGTAATGAAAGCAGGCTTGTATATGCATTATTAATAGAATAAAATTACACATGGTTGGTATGCTTTTCAAATGTGGTTGCATTGCATATAGTTATGTTTGAATGCACTAGATATACATACGTATATTTTCTTGAGTGTGACGTCATATTTAAACCGTACGTGAATGAATGCATGCGTGTAAACTTTTTGATGTTATGTATATATGTTTTCGTGAATTCTATAATATTTCTAACCATTCACTTTCCTAACATGGTTTCTGCAGGTCTTAGCTGACACAATTGACTTGCCATGTCGAATTGCCAAGGGATGTAAATATTGTACGAGAGATGATGCTTCCTCGTGCCTTGTCCGCTTTACGCTTGATAAGTAAGATTTTACACTGGTTTCTGATTTCTTGAGGAAGAGATTAGTAGAAAATATTAATTACAAGACAAGAGAAAGAGATTAGAAAATATTAATTACAGTCACATGTACAGATTTGTTAGTATTAGTGCTCTTGAATTGAATTGGTGTTTTGCAGTCATTGTATTCTAGTTCTTTTACATTTATTAACATTTTGGATCTTTTCTGTGTTGTATTCACCCTATATATAATCTTTTTTCAACACATATGTTTTTCAACTTCTGTTTTGGATATTGTAATTTTTATTATCTTGGTACTGGCTTATTTTATTTCCGTGCTAATGGCATCTCATAGTGTTATTTTTAATTGTTTTATTGAAATTTCAGCTATATTGCTCTTGAAATGGCGTTGTTGTGTTTTGGCTTTTAATCATGATATTATTGTAGTAACATTTTGATTTTTTTTCTGTGCTCTATTGACCTTATCTTCTTATTTTCCTTTTTTTTTTCTTTCACTTTTCATTTTTATATTTAAAGTTTTTATCAACTTATCGTTGACTTGTGACAGTTGTAATGGCATCTCATGGTGTTAAGTTTTACTTATTTCAGGGAGTATTTAGTGGATTTAATTGGACATCCAGGTCAATTATGCGAGCCTGATTCCTTGCTCAATGGCCCATCGTCCATCTCGATCTCTTCACCTTTGCGCTTTCCCCGAGTCAAACCAGTTGAACCGGCCATTGATTTTGGGTCACTTGCGAAACAGTATTTCTCAGATAGTCAATCACTCAATCTGGTGTTCGATGAAGCTTCCTCAGGTAAATTTTTGGTTTCAGATTTTTTTTTTTTTAAAGTGAAATATGTTATGTCTTAAAAAAAAAAAACTTTCATGTGTGGGTCATTGCCTAATTTGATTTACTCGATAGGCTGGTTTAGAACAGCAAGTGTTGGTGATTTTTTTTTTTCTCTTAAAATATATTTATCAGATCTCATATGCCCAGGTTACATTCATGTCCTTAAGTTGGGTTTTTATATTTGCCTTATTTTTCAGTGAAAACTAGGATCTGGGAAAATATATAATAATAATTGTGTTTCTTGTGTGCGACTAAACTAAGAAAAGAAAAAATAGTACAGCTAATAGTACAGAGTAAAAAAACTTGGTTCTCGTTGGCTCTAATTTACATCTGATTTCTACTCAATTAGGAGACTCATTGACACTAATTTATATCTGATTCCTATTAAAAAGAGCCTTATTTACGCTAACTTACAACTAATCTACTTATACATCATAGTAGCAGACTAATATATTTGAGAGAATTGACCATATATTCTGAAATAATATAACCAATTAAATGGAGATTTTCAACACTTCCATCACAGGACCTGGTACTGATGAAGAAAGCCACCGGTATCCCATGTTTCCCAAGTCATACGACAGAAAGGGCTCTGATGCTAACAACTTATTACCAATGCCGGGTCAAAATGACGACTCAACACGACCTGGAAAAGCTATCCGAGATAGTCCGAGAAATTCCTTAAAGTCAACGGTCAAAGATCCCCCAGTTGCGCATTCACCACACATTCCTAAACCAAGTAATCATTTTACATTTGACGTAGAGGATTTGGATATTCCTTGGGCTGATCTGGATATCAAAGAGAGAATTGGAGCAGGTATTTCCCATATTTATCTCCCACTTACAAAACCCATTATTTATTTATAAACTATGGATATGTCTCTGTAATCTCAAAGGGCTTATAACACATATTTTAGTAGGGTGTGCTAAGAAGCTTCTCTATATTTTTGTTTTTTGTTTTCAGGTTCTTTCGGAACCGTTCATCGTGCTGATTGGCATGGCTCGGTGAGCACTTGTAGACTCTGGACTCTTCTATTTTTTGATAATCTGGAAATACTTTCATCATGTTATATTTATAAGTTTTGTGCATTTTTATGCTTAGTGTTTCTTTGGTTATTACATAATTTCTAGTCTATATTATCGGCATGTTCCAAATCTGCAATTGGTGGTTGTATATGCATTTCATTCATATTCTGCGCCTTAGTTTGCTTTCATGTCCATTTGGATGTTGTGCTCTGTTTTTCTGTACGTGTTTGTAAGGCCTTGAATTTTTTTTTGGACAACAGGAAGTTGCAGTGAAGATTCTCATGGAACAAGACTTTCATCCCGAGCGCTTCAATGAATTTTTGAGGGAGGTTAGTATGGGAGTAACTTGAAAAAGATCATATTTTGGAGCCAGCATGTTTTTTATTTTGTAGAATTATAGGAAATAGATATAAATTATGCCCCTATTTATATATATATATATATATATATATATATATATATATATATATATATATATATATATATATATGCTGATTATATCGATAGAGATTAGCTATAGACATTAGTTTTCTAATTTTATATTTCCTTGTTTAATTTGAGACATGTCTTTAAGACTTAATTTGTATATGCTTCTTTTTTGGTAGGTTGCGATAATGAAAAGGCTACGACATCCGAATATTGTTCTCTTTATGGGTGCTGTCACGCAGCCACCGAACTTGTCAATAGTCACTGAATATTTATCAAGGTTTTGGAATTTATTGTAAACAAAATTCAATATATATATATATGAAAAGGCATGCAAGTTTCTTATTGCTTAATTGTTTTTGCTGCTGCAGAGGAAGCTTGTATAGGCTCTTACACAAACCCGGGGCAAGAGAGATGTTGGATGAGAGGCGTCGGTTGAGTATGGCTTACGACGTGGTATATATTTACTTCAATTTACAATGTGCTTTTTTGTTTTTCTATTAGAGTTCTGTTCAGCAAATATTAATTTTACATTTATTATCTGCACAGGCGAAGGGAATGAATTATCTTCATAAACGTAACCCCCCCATTGTTCATCGTGATTTAAAGTCGCCGAATCTTCTGGTTGACAAGAAATATACTGTGAAGGTACCGATATATATATATATATATATATATATATATATATATATATATATATATTTATTTAATGGTCTTGTTTTATTGTTTTTCCTAACATTTTCCCTTTTTCTTAGGTGTGCGATTTTGGTCTTTCGCGTCTTAAAGCAAACACTTTCCTTTCATCAAAGTCTGCTGCTGGGACTGTGAGTATTTATATTAAGCCGGAGTTTATTCTTCTAGTCGCCAATCTGACGTGATTTAAGGACTTTTATTTGTTTGTTTGTTTATTTTATTTATCTTCATCTTACAGCCGGAATGGATGGCCCCGGAAGTTCTCCGTGACGAACCATCAAATGAGAAGTCTGATGTTTACAGCTTTGGGATTATATTGTGGGAAATAGCCACGCTTCAACAACCATGGGGTAATTTAAATCCCGCACAGGTCAGTTGATCAAGATGTTCGAAATACAATTTTGTTTATGTGTGTGTGTGTGGAAATCGATTATTACACCAAAAACCGAATTACTAATAACCGATTATCCGAAGTATTCAGGTTTTAATCAGTTTCAGTTTTTTTTTTCCTCGATTTTTATCTACTCTGGTTTTTCAATTTGTATTTGGCGGTCTATGTGAAAAGCAGTTTACACTCAAACATTGTATCTCGGAACAGAACTAAGCTCGCTGTCGAACTGGTTTGGATTCGGTTTTTATTTGGGTTTGTAAGCTTGACTTCTCCTCTCTATAGGTCGTGGCAGCCGTTGGATTTAGGAACAAAAGGCTCGAGATTCCCCGTGATTTGAACCCTCAGGTTGCTTCATTAATTGAGGTTTGCTGGGCCAAGTAAGTTTGAGTCTCCAATTTTCATCTGTTAAGACTTTTGTTTGCGCACAAATTAATGTATATTAATTATATATATATATGATATTTGATCAAAAATCCTATTTCTTTTATGTTAAAATTAAACTGTAAATTGATAACTGGTGACTGATTACATAATTAAATTGCTTTAACCTTGTTTCTCAGTGAGCCATGGAAAAGACCGTCATTTGCGAGTATCATGGAAACGTTGAGGCCGTTGATCAAACCTACAACGCCTCAACCGGGTCTTGCGGATATGCAATTGCTGACCTGATTGTTCAGTTAGTCTATTGTTGATGCACATACCACACCATTCTTATCTCATTTCATAACTGGCGGGACCCATGCTGTTCATAATATTCAGATACTCGCAGGTGCGTATCTCTCGGCCCATAAACTTATAGCATTTTCTCCCACCAGTAGATTTCTCCTCTAATCGTATAAAGTTTGATAATATTTGTCAAATTTTATCGACATTTTTTAGCCGTGCTCTTATTTACTGCTTTTGAGATGTAAATGTGGTAGGATCAATTAACAATGTCTCCAGCTCTCTAAGTAAACACACACAATACATATGTATATATATGTCTGAAGTCATTATCATATTAGTGTTTTTTTTTTTTTCCATATAAAATGTAGCTGATATGTAATTTGGGGTTTTTGGTTTCAGAGTGATTTTTTCTTGTCAATTAGACCCCGCGAAGAAAAAAGAGAATGAAAGAGAGAAGCTGTAATTTTTTTTTTGATTTAGATTAATTTTTGAAATTTTGTATGTAAAAAACATAATAGATGAGCTAATGAGAAGCACCATGTTCTTCATATATTTTGTTTGACTTAATCCGCAAAATCAATTTTGAATGGAATAGCTAAGCCTAAAATCCCCAAAAGCCTTCTTACCATTGTCGCTTTACTGGGTTTAATCGTGATTACTGAAAACTTGTTCGATTGAGATGCTATTCTTCTGATCATAGGAAGTTCCATACACGGTTTTGTGGAGTCCAACCCACAATTATATTACAGCTTGTCGTCAATTTTGGTTTCCCAGAGATCGGAGTTCATCACAAACATAAGGACTTTAATTTGTGAGATTAATAAGACAGAAAGGCAAATGTTCTCAAGTTTAGGCAAAATTAATGATTATGTACTTAAATTTTATTTTTTTAAATATTAAAATATTAAGTAAAAAAGTTTTGAGTTTTTCGTTTCGATCATGTCACTATGTAATTATGTTATTTTTTAGTGACAAAATGTGAACGGAAAATACAAGTTTAACGTTTTTACTCGACTTGAGTACTTTTTTACCATGGTTTTAAATATCGGGATATGTCGTCGATATATCTACGATGTGCCCAAAAAATAAGAAATGCGATACGATATTCCAGGAATTTCGCTGTCGTTTTCCGTTATATCGAGATATGTCGTTGGTTTGCCCTTCATCTTTCGTTCGTGTCGTTTAGCACAAAAACGACGATATAAGGGTCGAACTTAGGAGAAAATAATAAAATAAGAATAAAGTTGTGGGTTCCACGATTTTGGTGTTTCAATTTTTAAATTGTGGGACCCACGTCCAATCCCAATCAAATCAATATAACGTCCAATCCCAATCAAATCAATATAACAAAACTCTTAAACGTATCCTTTACATTTTAAATTAATATTTAAGTTAACAATTTTATTTTTCAACCGAGTCTTTTACATTAGTTTGATTTACTAAGTCTTTATTTTTGTCGTATACTATTAGAAAGTTATATCAAAGATAACATTAAGTTTTGAACCACAAAAACAAGCCCAAAATATATTTATACATAGATTAATATTAGAAGTTTATAATTTTATAATAATAAAATTATTAGATAAATATAATTAAAACTTTTAAATTACAAAATAGATCATTTTGAACCAGTATAATTACGAGATGCACGTACAGACGTACCTGGCTAACGACGCTTCCGTGATCTTGTGGTATCAATATTGTACCACGTTCGTCCAGCTTCTTCTGATTAGTATTTGTTACGGTTTCAGACTATTATATTCGTATTTGCATTTCGTACTTTATTGTTTGTACTTCGTAGTTTCTTGACATTATGTTATATTCTATGTTTGTATAACATTATGTGTTTTCATAATATTATGATTTATGATGTGTAATATTTATCGAATAGGTAATTTAGAAACTATATAGAAATACTAAAAATATGTTCCGAAATATCCGTCGATATTTCGATCGGCAAGCGATATGTCCGTGAAATAATGTGATATTCTCGGCAAGCGATATATCTTTTTCTTCAGATTAATCCATCGCCATGCCCGTCGGCAAGCGATATATCCGTAAAATGGAGAGTGCGAAACGATATCGATATCGATATTTAAAACCATGCTTTTTAGTTTTTACCGCCTAAACTAATGACCGTGATTTGTTTGACCCATAAACTCACAAGATCGACAAGTTCAAAGTTGGGCTTTCAATTAGGCTTTCAAAATGGGCTAAAATCCAACATTTCATCGCTTTCATCTCACCACTCTTCCGGCGATTGCTCTCATCGCGCGTCGCAATCTCCGGCGACCTCCGAGCAGTACAACTCCTCTTCCGGTGATCGCTCTCATCGCGCGTTCGCAATCTCCGGCGACCTCCGAGCGGTACAACTCCTCTTCCGGCGACCTCCGAGCGGTACAACTCTTCTTCCGGCGATCGCTCTCATCGCGCGTTCGCAATCTCCGGCGACCTCCGAGCGGTACAGCTCCTCTTCCGGCGATGGCGGCGACCTCCGAGCGATACAGCTCCTCTTCCGACGATCATTCTCATCGCGCGTGATACGGGTCCATGGTCCCCAGGATAGCTCCGTAACGGATGATACGTACGTGATTAAAATACATTCTGGATAATGTTTAATCATTTGGCTAGACTTATAAAACTGAAAGGTCTGTGGCAGACGTCAGATAGTTTTATCGTCAGCGTGGCAAAAGTACCATATCTTGGTACACGAAATTAACTGATAAAAGAAATTTAGAATTTAGATTTTATATCAGCACCATGTTGTTGGAAATTAAATTCTAAGCAACTTTGCTTTTTGAACCAAGTCATTTCGACTTACGGTTTGTGATTTATGGATTTTCAAAGTTTGTGCTTGGTTCGATAAACTATGAAATTAAATCACATGTCACGAATACCATGACATTTTTATGTGTGATATTGAGATCAGGAATTATTAATATAATTTAATTATTTGTATTTAATTATTAATATCTTAATAATAATTAATTAATAATTAATGGATTTATATTAATAAAAATATATATATATTTAATTATATATATATATATATATATATATATATATATATATATATATATTGTAAATCGATGTGGGCCTGCATAATCTAGCCCACACGAGTTTGACCTAGCTAGGGTTTAATACTTGCGGCATAAGTATCTAAAGTTTGGTACTTTGGCAAAAACCTTAAAATCAATCTTATCCTTTAGATCGGAGATGATTTAATACCAACCGTAGGATTAAGATGATTGATTTTTGACCTAACCCTAATTCGAAAATAGTAGCTTGGTGACCAAGCTTAGGGTTTTCGAATTTGACCTAATTAATTGTATCCGTTAGATCGGTTTAAGATTTCATCTTTACCGTCGGATTAGAAATTAATTAATTATATATATAATATATATTTCGAAGATAATGATATAGATAAAATCGAATTAGGCTTTTACCAAGTCTTAGAATATTTGATTTATATCCCAAATTAATTTGATCCATTAGATCGGTCTAAGATTAATCTAGGCCGTTGGATCTAGATAATTAATTTCGAAATTATCATTATATATATATATATTTCGAAATTAAAATAAGTAGATAAGATTGGTTTTTTTTATTTACCAAGTCTTTCTTATTTAATTAAATCCCTAATTAATTATATCCATTGGATTTAGATAAAATTAAATCTAAACCTTTGGATTAGGATAATTAATTATATTTAATAATAATTTTCGAAATTAAATATATATATATATATATTCGAAATATATTTAAATAAGAGAATAAGATTGGTTTTTGTATTTATCAAGTCTTTCTTATTTAATTAAATACAAGTTTAATTATGACCATTAGATCTAGATGAGATTAAATCTCAACCATTGGATTGAAATAATTAAAGTATTTAAATATATATATAATTCGAATTTTGGAGTGAAAATCTCTAATTCGGTTATGGGCCAAGTCTATAAATAGGGAGCTCATTTACAACATTCAACACACCTTTCCCCAGAGCAAAAACTCGAGCTCTCCCTATCTCTCTTTAGGGTCTGCGAGTTTTCTGCCTCTGATATCTTTTCTGGTTCGGCTTAGGAGACTATTTCTCCGGAAGCTTCAAAAGAACCTCAGTTAAATTTTTGCGACGGAGTCATGCCGGCGAAGCCCACGCTTCGGTACGAGGAGTCCAGGAGAATATCCCGGAAGATCACGGGTGTTTCCCTCAGCACCGGCGGAGCCCTGCCGAACTTCAGAGTCCGCAGTCAGAAACGTCAACTGAGGTACGGCCTTATGCATTGGGTTAATAAATGCAAACATTTACCACTTTCTATTTATTTCTTATATTTCGACTATGACATTAATAATGTGTTGTGAATATTAAATATGTAATATTTATCGGATCTTGTTAAAATGGTTATTACCCGATATCCGTGCCGTTACGATAACAAGTTTTTCCGCTTTAAAATAATTTTTAAATGTTACCGGGACGGCTCGAAGGCATATTTCGTGGTAATGGAGTCGGGAATCAAACCCCGATTCCCAACATCACGCCCTCGGGGTATCCGACAAACATACACTTCTTTGCTAGTGGATCAAGTTTTCCCTCTCTTTGGTGCATGTACGCCACGCAACCAAATACCTTCAAGTTGTCGAGCTTTGGTGGAGAACCATTCCACACTTCTTCCGGTGTCTAGCAATTCAACACCACCGATGTACATCGGTTTATCAAGTAAGCCGCCGTATTCACGGCTTCCCCCTAAAACCTCTTCGGTAAGCCGGCCTCGAATAACATACATCGCACCCTCTCAAGAAGTGTCCGATTCATCCGCTCCGCGAGACCATTTTGTTGTGGGGGTTTTCGAACGATCTTGTGCCTAACCATTCATTCATCCTTGATGAACCGGTTGAACTCATCACCTAAATACTCCAAACCATTGTCCGTTCGAAGCTTCTTGATTTTTCTCCCCGTTTGGTTTTCTACCATCTTCTTCCATTCTTTGAACTTTCCAAAAGCTTCATCTTTATGCTTCAAGATATAGACCCAAACTCTCCGAGAACAATCGTCGATGAACGTGATGAAATACCGGCCTCCCCCTAGAGTTCCCGTCCTCGACGGCCCCCACAAATCCGAGTGCACATAGCTCAACGTCTCCCGCGTCACTTCCACGGACCGTGTAAACTTCACTCTCGTGGTCTTGCCGTATATGCAATTTTCACAAAACTCCAAGTCACCAAGTTTGTCACCCCCAAATAAACCTTGCTTGCTCAACTTCTTCAAACCTCTATCACTCGCGTGACCTAACCTCTTGTGCCAAAGGCTCGCCAAAGATATCTCTCGCGGCTCCATAACCACCGCCGCGTCACCGACCACGGCTCTACCTTGAAGAATGTAGATGTTACGCTTTCTAAATCCCTTCAACACAACTAGATAACCCTTCTTGATCGTCAAGATATTATTTTCACCTTTCCAAGAGTAACCGTGTTCGTCCAAATATCCAAGTGAAATAAGGTTTGTTTTTAACTCCGGGACATGTCGTACCTCCGTCAAAATCCGCTCCATTCCATCGTGCGCCTTAATCCGCACCGTACCGATTCCGACCACCTCAAATGGATAGCCGTTCCCGAGAGTCACGTCGCCTAACGAGACTTTCTTGTAGCTCTCAAACCAACTTTCATTCGGTGTCATATGAAATGAGCATCCGGAGTCCATAATCCATCGTTTGTCAGAGTGAACGGTGGAGACAACGAGAACATCGGCGCTCTCGTATCCGTCAACATCTTCTTGAACAACCGCCGCCTCTCCATCTCTTCTTTCGGTCGCCCGGCCTCCTCGATTCGGGCAATTCTTCTTCACGTGTCCTTCCTCATGACAAGAGTAACACTTGAAGACCTTCTTAGAACCTCCAGACTTTGACCGTATCTTTTTCTTTTCCTTGAAGTCTTTCTTGTCGGATCTACCCCGAGCCACAACCAAGCTATCTCCGCTAGAACTATCCATTTCTATCTGTCGTTTGTGTTCCTTTGACTTCAATGCTCCAACAACTTCGTCAAGAGTAATTTCTTTTCTTCCATGTTGAAGAATGTCAACCATGTGCTCGTACGACCTCGGCAAAGAGTAAAGCAAAACCAAAGCTTGATCTTCGTCATCGTACTTCACGTCAATGTTTTCCGAATCAACGATCAACTTGTTGAACTCGTCGAGATGCTCCATTAAATAATTTCCTTCCGCCATCTTGAATGTGAAAAACCGCGCCTTGAGAATCAACCGGCTCGACAAAGTCTTCGTCATGTAAAGTGATTCTAGTTTCAACCATATCTCGGCCGCCGTCGTGCACCGTATAACCTCCCGCAACACCTTATCACCAAGACTAAGAATCAAAGTATTGAAAGCCCTTTCCAACACCTCTTTTTTCTTTGCCGCGTCCCACGTCGCCGGAAGTTTATCCGCACCAACAAGCGCCTTACCAAGACCCATATTCCCAAGATGTGACAACATCTTCACTTTCCACAACCCGAAGTCATTTGAGCCATCAAACTTCTCAATATCAACTTTTGAAGTCGACGCCATCACAAAACAACCACTAAGCTCCAAGGAAACAATTATCAAACACTTGGCGTGCGCAGGAATCCTCAACACAAAATCCCCAAATTTCAAACCCAACTTTGCTCTGATACTAATTTGTTGTGATATTTTGGGGTCGGATACCTGCGGATTACGGATAGTATACTAGCATATATGTATATATAGCCTCCGTGGCTCAAATTCAGACAATCAATCGACGAAAATATAAAAGATGGAGACAAGATAATTTACCCAGGTTCGGACCAAATCAAATGTCCTACTTTCTGCATGGAGAGCGGTTTCACTAATCAAATCAATCCGAGATTACAAAGATTACAAGCACTCAAGACCTTCTCTTTTCTCTCTATGATTTTCTCTCAAGAAGTTCTCACCCCTATTCTCTATCCCTCTCTCTCTCTCTCTTCATAAAACCAAAATGCTAGACTTTATAAGTACCCACAAATGAGACCCACTTACTTAAAGCAACATCATCACAAATAACAACACTTACAACGAAGGCGATATCAGGTCTAGTATGAGATAAATAAATTAACTTTCCTACTAAATGCTGATATCTACCTTTGTCCACTGGAGTGCCATCATTCAAATCTCTGAACTTGTGACTTGGATTCATAGGAATATCAGACGGTTTACACCCAAGCATACCCGTTTCATTTAAGAGATCTAAAACATATTTTCTTCGACAAACAGAAATTCCCATTTTGTTTCTTGCAACTTCCATTCCAAGAAAATATCTTAAATTTCCCAAATCCTGAATTTCAAATTACTTGGCAAGAGCTTTCTTTAATCTCT
This sequence comes from Parietaria judaica, assembly GCA_954871525.1. Classification (NCBI taxonomy): domain Eukaryota; kingdom Viridiplantae; phylum Streptophyta; class Magnoliopsida; order Rosales; family Urticaceae; genus Parietaria; species Parietaria judaica. The sequence goes on from OX940864.1 coordinate 16,339,963, forward strand.
CCATTTCTTCACAATCATCTCCAGTGAGAACAATATCGTCAAACATAGACAATCAAGATAGTGATCTTACCACTAACTCGTCTGAAAAACATGGTATGATCGCCTTGAGCTTGTATATAACCTTGCTCACAAACTGCTTTCGTAAATCTGCCAAACCACGCTCTTGGTGACTGTTTCAGACCGTACAAAGCTTTCTTCAACCTACACACATGCCTCAAACGTTTATCTCTATCAAACCCCGGTGGTAGGTCCATGTAAACCTCTTCTTCCAAATCGCTGTTTAAAAATGCATTATTCACATCAAGTTGCTGAAACTTCCAATCAAGATTAGCTGCCAGAGATAAGAGAATACGAACCGTATTGAGTTTAGCTACGGGAGCAAATGTTTCGTGATAATGAACACCAAATGTTTGAGAGTATCCTCTTGCCATCAATCGCGCTTTGTATCGCTCTACAGATCCGTCTGCTTTATGTTTAACAGTGAATATCCAACGACAGCTTACTGTTGGTTTGTCTTGAGGTTTCTCTACCACTTGCCAAGTCTGATTGTTCTGTAAGGTTGACATTTCATCATCTACTGCTTGCTTCTATTTTTTATCCTTCAATGCCTCGTGAATCGTCTTTGGAATCTTAATGGTACGCATATTTCTCCTCTAATCGTATAAAGTTTGATAATATTTGTCAAATTTTATCGACATTTTTAAGTCGTGCTCTTATTACTGCTTTTGAGATGTAAATGTGGTAGGATCAATTAACAATGTCTCCAGTTATCTAAGTAAACACACACAATACATATGTATATATATGTTTGAAGTCATTATCATATTAGTGTTTTTTTTTTTCCATATAAAATGTAGCTGATATGTAATTTGGGATTTTTGGTTGCAGAGTGAATTTTTCTTGTCAATTAGACCCCGCGAAGAAAAAAGAGAATGAAAGAGAGAAGCTGTAATTTTTTTTTTATTTAGATTAATTTGTGAAATTTTGTATGTAAAAAACATAATAGATGAGCTAATGAGAATGGTATATCGGTTTTCGGTTTCTATTCGGTACATTCGGTTTTAACCATTAAAATTCGGTAGTCGGTATATACAGTACCGGTATATCAGGTTTCGGTTTAATATTCGGTTTACAGTTTATTTTGTTCACCCCTACTTCTTTGTAAGCTTGACTTGTTCGAGGTTCTTCACGCTGAGTAGCTTTCTCATCTCTGTGAACTTGACTCTCGCTAAAACCTTTTTGAGTATGTCCGCACGTTGCTCTCCGGTTCTGATAAACTCAACGATGATCTTTCGCTTCTCGACACACTCGCGAATAAAGTGGAAACAAGTGTCGATGTGCTTGCTGCGTCTGTGAATTACTGGGTTCTTCATCAGTGCGATCACAGACTTGTTTTCCACGTAGAGAGTCACTGACTTTTGCTCAATTCTGGTAACCTCACTCAACAAATTTCGCAGCCATAACCCTTGACACGACGCTGTAGAAATTATGTTTATATATATATATATATATTATGTATATATATATAAATATATGTATGAAAATACTTCTTTTTTGAAAGTCAATATGGTATAAATTTTTTTGGTGGATGTAAAATAATGCATTTTAAAAAAAAAATACTTCTATTTAGGTAGACTTCTCTTTTAATCCAATTACATTTAGATATTATGTAACTAACCGTAAGAAAGATTGACTAACAGCAAAAATAAAAAAATAAAATAAAAATCAAATCGCTTAAAAATTATGCACATCAAGAAAACACACACTATCAAATTTCTCTTACTTAGAGAAAATAAAAATATAACTCGCAGCAACGTGTGAGTTATATACCCGTATTATACCCACATTCGTGCTAATTAATTAGTCTTTTAATTATTTCCTCACAAATTTATAAAGAAAACGGCAAAAAAAAAATGCGGTACATTCGGAATGTTTTTTTTTTTTTGCCCATCAACATACGCATCGGCAAATGATATATTCGTAAAATGGAAAATACGAAACCATATCGGCAAGCGATATTTTAAAAGTTAAACCTTGAATTCACTCACTGACTCATTTATTTATATTTGATTATTTATTTATTGAAAAAAGTAAAGGAAAGCGACATGCAAGTCATTACGATGATGACAAAATGAACGCGTTTTTCACTCTTTTTTTATGTATAAAAAAAATAATCGTAGAGCTATCTATCAAATCTTGAGTGAAAAGCAGCCATAGATGTTGATTCTTGAGGCCAGCAATGTCCTCAAATTTGATTGGCCAGTTCTTGCCTTCTTCCCTAAGAAACATAAATACCAGAAAAACCAGCCCACTGGATTCGATTGGTCAACGTCAACCTATACACAGTCAACTAGGCAATTCATTTACAACAATATGAATAATAATAAAAAAAAAAAAACAAAGCAATTTATTTACCATATAAATAAACACATCATCTATTTTTCCTAGGGCTGCAACCGGTCGGTTAACCTGTTTATTTTTTGTATCCTTAACCTAATTCCGGTTAGTCATGTTTTAATAACCTTAACCTATTTTTGAAACCGGTTAACCGGTTATCAAAATCTAATTAACCTGTTTAATAACCTTAACCTGTTTTTTATTAAAAAAAAATATAGCATTCACCAGAGTTTATCGCAACGATCAAACACAGTCCCAATGAACAATAATAATAAAACTTGAATAAATAATATGAAGCATAGCAATAATAGATAATGAACAAGATCAAGCAGGGGTTTAGGCAAGAAAAAAAGAAGAAGAGAAAGTCGAGGAGGAGGAAAGAAGAAAGGGTAGGCGAGAAAAAGAATGAGAAAGAAGTCGAAGAGGTTATGACGAAAAGAGAGAAAACCCTAATTAATTTGATTTTAAAACATTTAAATAAAAAAATTAATATTAAAACCGGTTACTAAAATAACCTGTTTTGAAAAATAAATAACCTGTAACTTTATCCTGTTTGAAACCGGATACGGTTAACCTTAACCTGTTTTTTTAAAAAAAAATCGGTTTCGGTTATTTTAAACCGGATAATTTTAGGTTACGGTTTTAAAATTCGGTTACCGGTTATTTTGCACATCCCTAATTTTTCCATTTAATATGTCATCTTAGGAGGAGTAAGAATTTAAACTTAAATCATTGGGCCGATAAATACATCTTTTAATTATTTCGTCACAAATTTTCAATAATTTAACATCAGAAAACGAAAAAAAAAAAAAAAAAAACCTCCCCAAAAAAAATCTAGCATAGTGGGACCCACTTAGCCACCAAGAGCACTGGTAATAACTAACTTCCTTCACGAGCTATGGCGTCTTACTTCTCCAACCAAAAAAAAAACAGAGAGCGAATCAGAGCTAGGGTTTCACTCTCAAGTGAGCCCCACAGCGAAGAACACGGAATCCAACCATTCTCGATCATCTTCCACCGCCTTTCACCTCTCTCCTCAGATTTTTATCTACAGTTTGTCGGCCAAACCAAACCCCACCTATATCTCTATATATATCTATGTATACGCGCCCAGTTATGGCATCACCGGCCATATCGCACAACCCAATTTCTCTCTCCGGCACCAACCTCACTCTGCCATGTCCGCGAGCCCCGTAGATGGCGGGCTCGAGAAATCCGAATCGGTGGGTTTCTCCCCGTTTCCGCAGCCCCTGGAGATCAGCACGGTGCCGCCGTTTCTGGCGAAGACGTACGAGCTCGTCGACGACCCGGGGACCGACCCGGTGGTGTCGTGGGGCCCCGACGGAGCGAGCTTCGTGGTGTGGGACTCGACGGAGTTCTCACGGGTTCTGCTGCCCCGGAACTTCAAGCACAACAACTTCTCGAGCTTCGTGAGGCAGCTCAACACTTATGTGGGTAATTTGTAAATGGAAGCTGTGATTCTCATCGGTTTGTAAATTCTTTTGTTGTTGTCGTTGTTTTTGCCGTTTGTATAGTTTGTGTATGTATTGGTTTGCTGTATTTGCTTGTAACTCAGAGATTGATCCGAAAGATGTAAACTTGTAACTATTGAAATGTTGTAACATGTTGGTATATCAAGCTTAAGCTCTTCTGCCATGGTTATATATATGTGTGTATGTATAGGTTTGTGACTATTTGTAACATTGGTGTAATTGGAAGAGTTAGGATTGACTTTGTTTAGATTCTCTGTTGGGAAAATTGTACACTTGATTCAATGTAGGAGATTGTAGAAAGAGACGACGATTTTCCCGTCGCATGAACATCGTGAAGATGAATATTCCCGAGGAGTCGTCTCTTGCAGGCAGGACGTACGGGTTCCGGCCAAGCCTGTCGACTCCAATCCCGAAAACTGGTTTGTTTTTAGTTCCGAAGAAATTTAATTGGTGCGATTTCTTTTGATTTTTCGGTAGCGGTTTAATTGATTCGTGATATTAGCATGTGAGCAAGTAATTCTTATGTTATCTAGATATCGTATTTTCTTTCGATTTTTTTTCTTTGTGTGCGAGCTAAAATTGTGTTTCGCCTTTTGATTTCGTCGTACCGTTCGATCAATCAAATTAATCTATTTCGGCTATGTCTAGGGATTTCGTAAGATTGACACTGATAGGTGGGAGTTTGCGAATGAAGCGTTCCTGAGAGGAAGGAGAGATCTTCTGAAGAACATCCAACGGCGAAGAACGCCTTCGTCTCAGCCTTTCACCGAAGCAGGGAAATCGGGATTGGAAAGCGAAGTGGAGAGGCTGAAGAAGGAGAGGAGTACGTTAATGGAGGATGTTTACGACTTGCAGAACCAGCAGCTCGGAACGTCTCTAATGGTGGATCGAGTGCACAAGAAGCTTCAATCTGCGGAGCAGAAACAGAAAAGTATGGTTTCGTTTTTCGCAAAGATGGTGAACAACCCGGCATTTATAGCTAAACTCAAGCACAAGGGGGATAAGAAGATGATTGGATCTTCAAGAACTCGGAGGAAATTCGTGACCCATCAACAGATTTCAACTAAAGAACAAGATTTCACCCCCGACGGACAGTTGATCAAATACGGTTCTTTGGGTTTGGAAGACTTCGACTTTCCTTCAGACCCAGATGAAGGTATGGTTCAATCTAAAGTTCTGTATCTAATGAATTGTTTGGATACGATAAAATGACAAGAATTTCTGTAGAAAATCCGAATGAGTATGGCAACATATTGTAGAAATATAGAAAGCTAGTGAGTATTATTGTATTAGCCATTATATATAATTATGTGATCTTGCTACTGTGAAAAAATTTGCTTGGTGGGCTCAATAGGGTGAATTTTTGAATTAGATCGTGTTTCTTTGAAATCCGACGGTGTTTTTCGTAGCAGACCGAGAGATTGATAAGCTTCATTTGCTAATTAGATAGCTTCCTTTGTACATGAATTAATTAGACTGAATTATTAGCATTAGTTGTATGACAATTTTTTTTCTTCATCTGGTTTTTAGTATCACGGGGATTGAACTCGGCACCTCAACAGTGCCATTTTTTTTTTCTGCTGTTGAAAATCAATTCAGAAATTTCCGAAAACAGCAAGTTTATTAGTATGATTGCAGTATATTTTTATTTTATGGTTCATAATTAGTTTGGATATCCCAACCTTTGCATTTTAGGATATACCAATTAATATTTTTTTAATTCTTATGGTTATGTAGATTAGAAATTATATTATAATTAGAAAACAAATTAGTTAACCCTCGGTATTCGACTTTTCAACTAATCTAGGGTTTTTCTACAGTTCAAATCGGAGAAGCAGCAACGAGATTCGGAGCCGAAGATCCGTTTTTCAAAGGTAAAGGTACGATGAGCCCACAAGAAGAGGTCAATCTCGGTCTCAAAACGGAGTTGACTTTTCCCGAGCCTTCCTCCTTAGAAGCAGAATGCATTGTTAAGCAAGAGGAAATCTGGAGCTCAGAGCTTGATGTCAATGCTGGCATGTCTTACTCTTATGGTGGCAGTGGATTCTTGGAGGATGACGTCAGCTACGAAATGCCTGAGAATATGTTGGATATTTGGGACTTTGGCTCACAGCAATTTGGAGGATGTTCAGATCTTGACAAGTGGACGATGGACGATTTGCCATTCGGGGACGACCCGGAAAATCGAGTCAACTTTCCGAATGATCACGTGCCTTAAATTACAAGATACTTGGAAGCTATTGATAATTTGCTATGATCTTAGTAATTTCTAGCTGATTATTTTGATCAAACATTTTATCCATAAACGAATAATAAGTTTGATAGTTCTTCATATTCAGTTTCCTTGTATGTGAATAATGGTATAATTTGGTATCCTGGAGTCCGGAATTCCGTACTTTTTAAATTTACTAACTCAGTTCTCGATTTTGATGAATAATGACTAATGAATATGGACCGTCGGATCTAACAAATCGAAACTAAATATCTAGTTTTTTTTTTTTTTTTTCTCGGGAATCTAAAAATATGTAAATAGAATTCTTTATATATAACCAGTTCCTATGTTTATTACAAATGTTGAAGTTTATAGAATGATTAATTTAGCAAATTTCCAAAGGAAAATTGAATTTACACGATACCGCGCTTTACTTGCATGAATTTTGGTTTCAGATTAAACGAAAGATCCGAAATTCTATATCCGTGGAGACCATATTATCACGCCACTGATCATAGTCATAAAAAATCAATGTCTTCGTTAATATTAGTAACTTTCATTACCGTTACTGAACTTCGAAAAATTGAAAATAGTATATAATAGAGTGCAAATAATACCCGGAACCGGGTAATAATCCGAATCCCAATCCGGACGCGGATTTAAAATCCGTATCCGAATCCGGATTAGAATCGGATACGGGTACCGGGTATTAAAATTCTAAAAATTGGGTACCCAGTACCCGGTTTATTTTAATTATTTATTTTTCCTTTAATTGTTTAGAGTTTCTTTCTTAGAATTCGTGTGATGTACTTATGCTTGATGGGCGAGACTGTTTTTTTTATGCATTTTAATTTTAAGACAATGAATGTATATTTTTATTTTTGATTATGATATATTTTTTATAAAAAAAAAAGCAAGTAGTTTCCAAAACCGGGTACCGGGTAGTAAATCCGAGATCAAAAACTAGATATCCGGATTTTCGGGTACCCGGATTTCGGGTGCCGGATCCGAGTATCAATTTTTGAATACCCGGTTTCCGGATCCGGGTACCTCAAAAAAACCAGGTACCCTACCCGGTTTCACCCCTAACTATATATATATATAAGTAGAATTCTCATACCTAAATATGTACAACAAAAAATCTTCTCAGTTTGCAATGCCATTTGCTCAAATATATTTCCCATCAAGTGGAAATTAGAAAAACTCAATTGGATAAATAAATAAATGCCAAAATCAAACAGATTAATTAACAGCAATACTGACACAGAATAGATGATATCTGTAGACACATCATTCTGGTTAATGTACCTAACACATGAGCTTGCAAATGAAATCATGTCTTTATATTCCTTTTACTACATTCGGCCTGAATTCAAGTGCCTTTCGGCCGATCCCGAGTTCCGTTCAGAATTTACTCGGAATCGTCCTTTTGCCTTTTCGGCGAGTGCTCTTCTTCTTCTACGCCCCGTTTCGATTTAGCTTCGCGGCGCTCCCTCTTTAAACCCTTGGCCTTGTTAGGCAAAACCGTCTCTCCGACCTATAAAAACAAGCATAGTATTGAATGCGTGGAGTAAATGTAAAACCGTAGAACATTGGAGAAGCAAGAAAATGAAACAATAGTAAATGTAAAACCGTAGAACATTGGAGAAGCAAGAAAATGAAACAATAGAAACAATAAAAACAATACTTTTTTTTTTTATATATAAATATTACAAGGAATCAAGATTTATTTTTCCAACAGAAAATGTAGAGGATATAATATTTTTTATGATAAGATGTTTGAAGTTTGAACATTTTACGAAATATGCTCTTCATTTGAAATAAAAAAAAAAAAAACTTTTTCTTTATTTACCTAGAATTTGTTTACTTTATCTTTCTCCTAAATTATACCATTCTAAACACAGCCTTTGTTTAGGCTTCAATGGGCAGTTTAGTCTTTAGGTCGGGTGACGAGTTTTGTCAATAAACTATACAATCTCCATTAAAAAACAATCTCCTTCTTACCTTCTGATCTGGAATGTAAACTTTTCCGAGCTTGCCCTCGATGATATCCTTGCTAACATTCTTTTCCTGAATGAATAAACAAAGATATTATAACTTTGTTTCAAGGTGGAAAACAATGTACGATTAAACATTGGATTAATTAACAAAAGACAAAGTTACTGTTAAGACCCGGTTTCTAATTCGAGAATGGAACTGGAAAAACTTCTTCAATGATGTTCAACAGAAATTTTCACTAATCAAACATAACGAGTTAGGCTAACCCTAATTAATGGTGCGCATCTTATATAAGCTTAGACGCCCTTTGATTCCAAAAATACACCTAATGAAAGAAGATGCAATTAATGAGATAATAATGATAGTCCAAAGTTACAAACCTTCTTCTTGGGCTTATCTTTGGTAGTTCTCATAGCTTCTTTTCTTAGGTTCTCATTGGGCAAACGATGCCGACGGACCACAAAATCCATGGACGGGCCCACCTCGACGAGCTCCATCCTCGGGACAACTGTACCGGATTTCTTCAGTCGCAAAGCACAATGTGTGAAGAACACTCTCTTAGGAGTAATTGCAGTGCATATATATGCACGGTCTACTCCCGTAAGATTGAGACTCTCCACAACCTGCACATAAAATGAGATTGAAATTGTAGAAAATATTTTTGATTTAATGTTGTAATTATAGTTAACCATATAATTTGATGGGAAAATATTCACCTCGCCTCGAAATAATTCGAGCAAAACTTCCTTCAAATGCTTCAATTCGTCGTTATTTTCAAACCCTTCTCCAATAAAGGCAATAAGAGGCTTCGATCCAGCCTTAGGAGATATTTTTTTATCAAATTTGAATGATTCCATGGGCTTAAACTTTTCAATACCAACTTCTACGAGATCATATATATGGTGGTCATAAGTTCTGCCGATAACAAGATTGTCAGGCCGCTTCTTTGAGTGAGAACCAAACTGCAAAATCAAATGTCACGGTTCTTAGTGATAGAACCACACTGCGAAGAAATAGGAGATAACATTAACGGCTTAGCATTTAATATTAAGCATAGAGTATTGAAACTTCTGAAAGGGCCAAAGGCGATGAAATTGAAACTAAATTTCCTTTCCTCATGTTTGCAGCCCATCTTTTTGGCCCTATCTTATTTTATTTATGTTTGAAACTAAACTACACAACAGACCCAACACAAATACGGAAGAGGGGTTTTGATAGGATCCAAACACATATTCCAACAAAAATCCGGGCAGCGGGAATTCACCAACGCGATGAATCCCCTTGCTAGACACGACAACATAAAAACCATCTACAACCATTTTGTGGGCTAGTAAATGACCCTTAACTACATCATTAACCAGAAGACCCCACAAGACCAAATGACTGCCTTGTCCTTCCTCCGATGGTAAGTGAACACGGGTCTATAAGATGCTAAGAATCGACTACGTTGCAACAAAATTGGGAAAAAAATGCAAGTTAAAAATATTGCTTGGCTCGAACCACTTACAACGAACATACTACAATCAGTTTTCTGGGAAAAGAACTCCAACGAGGTCTCACCGCCACTTTCAAACGGCCTAATGTCCCCGTTCTTGCGGCTGTATCTCAAGGCGCTCCCCTTCTTCAACTGGTAAATCTCCGTCATAACCGAGTTCAAGACCCCGCTCGTCTTCGTCCCGTGAAGAAACAGCGTCTTCTTTCCAGTCTCGACCTAAACAACACCAAAAATTCAAAATTGCTCACACAATAATATATATAAATCCATAAAGAGCGAAGCTTTGAAAGAAAAAGATCGAACTTACGAGCTTCGGAGCTCGTTTCTCGAGCGCTCGCCTGGCTCTGCTAGTCTTGGGAGTCCTCACCGACAACATGCTCTCTGATCCACTTAAAACTGCGATTTCAAAGCATGATCATCAAGTTGTGTACAAATATATACACACACACACACTGCACACATAGGAGAGAGAACGTACCAGTCGCGGCGACGAAAAGCAATGGAGCTCGAGGAATGGGAGAGAGAGAGGGGTTTACGGAGGTGGTTAGGGTTTCTCTGAGCTTGGAATTTTGGTGAAATGGTTTTGAATTGTTGAAGACGAAGATATTAATGGGCCAAGAATTTGGGCTTTTCATTTTGGGCCGTAGGATTCCGTTCGGGCTCAAGTGCACTATCTTGTCGTTTTTATGGATAAACGACAAGGCGTTATATGTGAATTTTGTAGATTAACGTCGTTTCTGCTCTTTGGATTTAGTTCAAAGATAATAGGTGCAAATGTACCTACGTTTATATGCAAAATTAGAGGTCGGGTACCCAAGTTTCATTTGTTAAGGCCGATGTACACAAGCCGGGTAAAAGTGTAGCGCTTGTGTTTTTCGTATCCATTATGTTTTTCGTGCTAGTTTATAGCGACGTGTCATCCGATTCTCATTTAGCACATCTTGTTTATATTCTATTTATTACGTGGGTACACTACTAACATGTCACTATAAACTAAAAGGGGTGATAAAAATATAGATATCAAAACAGGGGTGACAAAAATATAGATATCAAAACTTTGGGTGCTTCAATCTTAACAAATGGAACCAAGGTAAATGACCATTAATTTCACTTAAACTTAAGTATATTTGTGGTTGTTATCTAGGTGTGAAAGTTTTGTAACCGTTTCTCGGTATCGTCTCGGTTTCGGTATCAATTTCGGATCGGTTTTCAAAAAAATCTGATAAATTAGTTTAAAACCAAGAACCGATACTTATCGGTTATCGTTTGCCGATACTGATACCGAGAACTGATAGTAAAGCCATATTTCTCGAATTTTGGTATCGGTATCGGTTGTAGTGTATACAACTATGTTTTATTATATAAAGCCATACTAAAACCATACCGAGAACAATGTATACAAATTTTTTTTATCATATATATTGACTTGCGAAATCAACTGTCTCGGTGAATTTGATTACGAGATCGAAAGGATGGAATTTCAATTATCGGAATGACAATTGAACCATGTAACTAGTGCTTGATTGCATTGAATGCGATTACAAAGAGTGAATCGTATATCTCGAATTGAACATGCCCTTCTCAGTACAGCTTCGACTTCTATTTATAGCCTTTTAATTACAAGGTGTTGCTCTCAACGGTTAGTTGGACTTGATCTCTTCTCCCACTTGAATGCCGACACGTGTTGTGACGTTATTACTTTGCTCGGAGTTGAATCTTTCTTTGTCGACTATTCCTGCGGGGAGCATGGCTAAGGTAGTCTTCGTGGGCCTATTATTCGGGATGGCCTGGTCATAGGTGACCGAGTTTTGGAGAAGCCTTCTGATGGGCTGAGCATGCCGGGTTATGCGTTGGGCTGAGTATTGGGCCTGGCTGCTTCTTGACTGGCCCGAACTCTATTGACACCATATTATATCATGTCGTTTCGTCGTGTGAGTGTAGTCCATGGTCTCGATGCCATTTCTTCATGGAGGATGAAAATCCACATCGTCAGTGAGCCCCCCAGTGCATTGACCATGGGTTGGTCAATGAACTTCATTTCGTTTTCACAATGGTGAATTTTCCTTCGAACCACATAAATAAGGGGCAGGAGGATTCGCGGTACTTTTGCCGTTAAAATTTTTCAAAGCAAACTATTATTCATTTTTGGCGCGATCTTTTGTTTTCGGATGGCCAAATTTCAATTTGAACAATTCTGTTACGAACCAACTCGGTTCGTGGGGTTTTAGTTGTGCATGAGGTGCACATGTGGCGTGGTAGGATTGGCTTGGCGTGTGCTTTTCAACCTTCGATCCTTCACGCCGAATTGTGAGCCAAATGCAACAATTTTTCTAACATAATATCTGAAATATACCATTTGATCCAAAATACACCAAATCATACCACTGTTTATTACAAAAATACATCACTAAACTCGCACCATGAACTCTCAGTCTGCCGCCACCCACAGAAATGCACATACCTCCTGAGAAATAGGGCCACGGAAAGAACAACGCGGGATAGCCAAGAAGTCGAAATACGGCGACACCACCAGAATGCCCGATGATGCTGCAACATCCATCGATGATGTGGTCCCGAGAAGGCCGTACCGTAGTGTGATTAGATAACCACACATGAAGGGTGCACCGCTGATCAGTGGTCGAACATCGGTAATCATGACAAGCACAATAAAAAGAACGAAAATAAAGCCAAAGTAAATGGAAATGCAGCCTGGCACGGTGGTTACGCGCTGCCCCTTGTAGAAGGGACAAAGACGGTACAAAAAAACATCGCCAGGAAGATGCGAGTCAATGACATGGCCATTCTGAAAAGGGAGAGTACCTTCTCCCAGTCTGGACCCGGCTTTAGGAAATAGTATACGAGAATTTTGACATGGCTTAATTCTAACTATAAATGTATTGAATCGGTACAAACGTTAGTTCTCTAAACCAGTAACAGTTTTTTGCAGGTTAACGATTTTCGAGGGATAAAAATCTTTTTTTTTTTTCCAGTAGTTGATTTTTTGGTGTAAATGTTTCACCCTAACTACTCAATACATAACATCAAGTTCAGTATTGCAGGAGCTGTACTGGTATTGTCATCAAGTTCAGTATTGCAGGAGCTATACTTGTATTGTCGTATGACCTTCAAAGCCTCCCGCTCTCATCTTCATCAGTCCCGGTGAGTTATTTTTTGTATAAGATCTATATAAGGTTATACAAAATGTTAGGCTTTCACACTACCAGCGTGTACCGGAGGAGACGCTGAGTGATTTCGAGATGGCCATAGAGAGGTCCCTTGATACGTACACTACGGCGAGCTACACTTTTTTTTGCTATATCCTTAGGAGGCTTTTATACCCTCTGGAGCCTGGGTCTCGAGGCGAAAGCCTACACCACCGGGCTTGTCAGGGTATTCCTCCATTCAGATTACCTGTTGTTTCTCATCTCATCGGTGATCGCGTTTTTTCGCACGCTGATAATGGTTACACATCCACGAGGGAGGCGTTGGTATCGGGTCATCATGCATTATCTTTTCGTCCTGGATTTAACCACCCTTTATTTCATGAGTGGCGCGGCTATGATAGCCATGGGTATTGATCTTCGACGTGCGATCTGGATAGCCCCTGCGGTTGCATCTGTCATGCCATTAGTATGTTGCACGATTTTCTGTCCGGGCCAGACTTTGGGCCATGCTAGCGAGACAGCAGTTGTTCATGCGGCCGTGGTTGGTGGTGCTGACACAGGGACATCAGATAGGCTTTCGCTGCGTGCTACGACTACGGTGTCTCCTGATAATATTGTTTGAAGTGTACCTTAGGAGATTTATATGATGTATTCATATGATGTATGGTACAGTTATATGAGCAAATGAGAGATTTTCTATACTGATGTATTTTGACTGAGACAGGCGTTTCTCATGTTTTTACATTAGTTTACTTCGTATAAAATCAGTTCTATACTTCTTTGGTTTCAGAGTAATTGTTTCTCATGTTTTTACATTAGTAATTGTTTCTCATGTTTTTACAGTAGTTTACTTCGTATAAAATCTGTTCTATACTTCTTTAGTTTCAGAGTAATTGTTTACACTGTTCTGAAATTCTTCTAGCTATTATGAAGAAAAGACATAAGAGAAATATATATAAATGTTGATTATATCGATGGAGATTAGCTATAAACATTAGTTTTTTAATTTTATATTTCCTTGTTTAAATTGTGACATGTCTTTAAGACTTAATTTGTATATGCTTCTTTTTTGGTAGGTTGCGATAATGAAACTGCTACGACATCCGAATATTGTTCTCTTTATGAAAGTTGTCACGCAGCCACCAAACTTGTCAATAGTCACTGAATATTTATCAAGGTTTTGGAATTTATTGTAAACAAAATTTAATATATATATATATATATATATATATATATATATATATATATATATATATATATATATATATATGAAAGGAATGCAAGTTTCTTATTGCTTAATTGTTTTTGCTGCTGAAGAGGAAGCTTGTATAGGCTCTTACACAAACCCAGGGTAAGAGAGATGTTGGATGAGAGGCGTCCGTTGAGTATGGCTTACTACATGGTATACATTTACATTAATTTACAATGTACTTTTTTGTTTTTCTATTAGAGTTCTTTTCAGTAAATATTAATTTTATATTTATTATCTGCACAGGCGAAGAGAATGAATTATCCTCATAAACGTAACCCCCCATTGTTCATCGTGATTTAAAGTCGCCGAAACTTCTGGTTGAAAAGAAAGATACTGTGAAGGTACTGAAATAAATATATATATATATATATATATATATATATATATATATATATATATAATGGTCTTGTTTTATTGTTGTTCCTAACATTTTTCCTTTTTCTTAGGTGTGCAATTTTGGTCTTTCGCGTCTTAAAGCAAACATTTTCCTTTCATCAAAATCGTTGTTGGGATTGTGAGTATTTATATTAAGCCGGAGTTTATTCTTCTAGTCGCCAATTTGACGTGATTTAAGGACTTTTATTTGTTTGTTTGTTTGTTTATTTCTTTATCTTCTTCATCTTACAGCCGGAATGGATGGCCCCGAAAGTTCTCCGTGACGAACCATCAAATGAGCAGTCTGATGTTTACAGATTTGGGATTATATTGTGGGAAATTGCCAAGCTTCAACAACCATGGGGTAATTTAAATCCCGCACAGGTCAATTGATCAATGTGTTCGAAATACAATTTTGTTCATGCGTGTGCGTGTGGAAATCGATTATTACACCGAAAACCGAATTACTAATAACCGATTATCCGAAGCATTCAGGTTTTAATCGGTTTCAGTTTTTTTTCCTCGATTTTTATCAACTCTGGTTTTTCAATTTGTATTTGGCGGTCTATGTGAAAAGCATTTTACACTCAAACATTGTATCTAAGAACCAAACTAAGCTCGTTGACGAACTGGTTTAGATTCGGTTTTTATTTGGGTTTGTATGCTTGACTTCTCCTCTCTATAAGTCGTGGCAGCCGTCAGATTTAGGAACAAAAGGCTCGAGATTCCCCGTGATTTGAACCCTCAGGTTGCTTCATTAATCGAGGTTTGCTAGGATCAATTAACAATGTCTCCAGTTCTCTAAGTAACACAGCACCACACAGTACATATGTATATGTATTTATATGTCTGAAGTCATTATCATTGTTATGGGTATTTTTCGAAATCTAAAAAAATTAAGGCCCAACCCAAAAAACTTGTCAAAAAGGCTTAAAAGACTAAAAAAGTCCACAAAGACGACCCAGGCTTGCCACAAAAAAGTCAGCGGGACTCGGCCCGAAAAGTCACTTAAAAGCAATGGATTTAAATGTTTTAGCGTTTTAAATTATTGAAAATAATGAATTTAAATAAAATAAACACTTAAACTAATTTATATAAATATTTTTGGGATCAAATATGAAATAATTTTTTAAAATATAGTCAATTGTATAAATCAAAACTCTTAAAGGATTAAAATATAAATAAAGAAAATAAATAGAGGGATGAATAGTGTAAGCCAAATCTGGAGCAACACTATTCATAAAACACATCTCACTCCATAATGGAGTGAGATATGGAGTTCGGGTGGAGCTCCACCCAACACCATTTTGAAGAAATGGAGTTCGGGTGGAGATGCTCTTAATCACCAAAAAAAAAAACTTGGGTAGATAACTCAAAAAATTTCAAACATTGGGTATTTTAGCCGCAATTTACCCATATATATATATAATGTATGACTTTCTCATAATAAAACTCCACATATCTCGCCGAAGAATTCTTTAATAATATCACTAACTACGAGTATGACTTTCTGTTCTGTATATTAAATTAATCGTCGCTTTTAAGTAATAAGAATATTAATTAATGACATATTGGTGCGTTGTGATGGGTGAAATATATAAATAAGTTAAATAAATTGCAAAAAAAAAAAATGTACATGGCCGTAATGGATGAAAACTAAAAGTCACTGCGTATATGTATCAGTATATCTACCTATATGTATATAGATAGATAGCCTAAAAAAAAGATAGATATACATAATACATATATTATGGTATCAACATAAATGGCAATATAATATATGTCTTATAGACTTTTTTTTAATAAACTTGAAGCTAGGGATGTAAGAAACACCAAACCAATTGACCAATGTAAACCTTTATTATCAAAGATGGATGATAAAAAAAATATCATATTTATTGAAGATCCGAGAGACAAAATAATAAGAATTAGGACTATTAATAATAGAGTCCACAAAGCTAACATTGAGTTTTGAATATTGGATTGAGTTAATTGCGGTATAAGTACTTAATCTTAAGTTAATTAGGGCACCATACCCTCAAACACATTTAATAACGGTATAAGTAACAAAAGTTGGATTACATCCGTATTTGACTAACAACTTCCACGTGGCTGCCACGTCATCCCGTATCTCCCTCTCTCCACCACATCAGCATTTAGAAATAAAAAAGAACATTAGTAGGAATCGAACCATACCCTCAAACACATTTAATAACGGTATAAGTAACAAAAGTTGGATTACATCCGTATTTGACTGACAGCCTCCACGTGGCTGCCACGTCATCCCGTATCTCCCTCTATCCACCACGTCAGCATTTAGAAATAAAAAAGGACATTAGTAGGAATCGAAACACTACCCTTCCCCTTGTTACCTACCACAAACATTTCACATTTGTACGGTGGAAAGTTATTTATAAAACTAGTAAATATATCTCAAGACATTTTATTTTTTTTCATCATGTGGGAATTAGAATTAATTCCAGTTTATCTACTTATATCCATGTGGGGAGGAAAGAAACGTTTGTATTCAGCTACAAAATTTATTTTGTATACTGCAGGAAGTTCCGCCTTTTTATTACTGGCAATTCTAGGGATTTGTTTAATTGGTTCATTAGAACCAACATTAAATTTTGAAACATCAGCTAATCAATCGTATCCGTTAACACTCGAAATTTTATTCTATATTGGATTTTTTATTGCTTTTGCTGTGATTACTTTTCAATTACAATACGTGACTTTTTTCGGACCACGCTCGGTTGATTTATCTAGAACCGTTATTGTTGACTTTTTGTGCTGGGTTTGATTAATTATTAACGGTCTCGGGTTGACTTTTTTGCACCAAAATTGGTTTGACATTTTTATATCGGTTTCGGGTTGAATTTTTGCACCGGAGTCGGTTTGACTTTTTTTGACCGAGTTTGGTTGACTTTTTTGGATATGACTCGGGTAAATTTTTTTACCGGGTTTGGTTGAGTTTTTCGTATCGGGCTAGTGTTGATTTTTTTTTTCACTGGTCTTCAGTTGATTCTTTTGGGCCAGATTTCGTTAAACTTTTTTGGATCGGGCTCGGTTTCACATTTTTTGACCGATCTCAGGCTTACTTTTTGTACCCGGGTTTAGTTGACTTTTCCGTATCGAGAGTCAACCCGAGCCCAATCCAAAAAGTTCAATTGAACCCGGTTAAAAAAAAATAAGCTCAAAACCGGTCAAAAAAGTTAACACAAGACATGTCCGAGAACAAAAAAAATTCAACACGAGCCTGGTTAAAAAAAAGTGAGACCGAGCCAGGTCCAAAAAAGTTAACCAAACTTGACCCAAAAAATTCAACCCGAGGACGGGCTAAAAAATCCAATCCGAGACCGGTCTAAAAAAGTCAACATAAGTCCAGTAAAAGAAAAAAAATCAACCCGAGCCATGTCGGAAAAAGTAAACCGAACACGGTAAAAAAAAATCAAACCGTCCGATGTAGAAATTCAACCAGAGCCCGGCCAAAACAAAATCAACCTAAGCCCGATGTGAAAAATCTAACCCTAAACCGATATGAAAAGGTCAAACCGAATTCGGATAAAAAAAAGTCAACCTGAGACCGATCCAAACAAGTCAACCAGAGAACGTGAAAAATAAATCAAACCCGATCCAAAAAGGCAAGCCAATACAGGTCTGGTCTGGATAATTCAACCCGAGTGCGGTTCGAAAAAAGTCACGTATAGTAATTAAAAAATAATAATATCACTTATTAATATAAATATTTATTAGTTAAAATTTAAATTCATAATTTTGCAAGGTGAAAACGTGATTTGTTTGGTGTCCGGTGGGTTGTGTTTCTTATTCCAATACTTATGTCCATTTTTATTTCCAAATGGTATACCGCCCCAGTTAATTTGATTTTAACTTTTAGGATTGATAACGAAGACGCGTTAATTTAGACTGAAAGCTTTTTTTTTTTTTTTTTCTATTACTTTATTATAATTACCAAAATAATTTATTTTTAACTCCTCTTCATCCAAACTAGTAATGAAATCGTCATCTAAGCTTGAAGATGATGAGGATGAGATAATATTCATTCTGGGAGATAAAATGAGAGAATGTGTAGAGAATTCAGAATAGACTGAGTGTGTATTAAAATTCATGATATAATTGGTATTTTATAGGGAAAAAAATTAATGATAAAGGTAAATGTGGGTTGAGAAACGTGAGAATATTGAAGTATTGTCAAATTGCATCAGAACGAGTTGATAAACATGGGAATCTTCTAAGTGAATTGTCCAATCGCGTCAGAACGAGTTGATAAACGTGAGAATCTGGTAAGTGAATTGTCAAATCGCGTCAAAACGAGTTGATAAACGTGAGAATCTTGTAAGTGAAACGAGTTGATAAACGTGAGAATCTTGTAAGTGAATTGTCAAATCGCGTCAGAACGAGTTGCTAAACGTGAGAATCTTGTAAGTGAATTGTCAAATCAGAGTGGGTTGATAAATGTGATAATCTTGTAGGTGAATTGTCAAATCGCGTCAGAACGGTTTGAAAAACGTGAGAATCTTGCTATAAATATTGTCTTCACAAGCTGTAATTTCACCACAACACTCACCTTACTAAAAAATGTCTAGAGCTTCTAATTACTCTCGAGATGAAGACAAACTCCTTTGTCGGGTTTACATGGAGATTGCTCAAGACCCTATCATCGGTGTATATCAATCATCTGATCAGTTTTGGACTCGTGTTGCGGAAGCATACAACAACGAAAAAAGTCCGGATTCAAAGGAACGTTCAACAAGATCCATCAACTGCCGTATTCAAGTGATTAAGAAAGCTACAAGGAAGATGCATGCATGCATTCAACAAATTGAGAGTAGACACCCAAGCGGTGCTTCAACTGAAGATATTGTGAGTATTATAATTTATTGTTTTGTCACGATTAATTTTTATTTAACAAGTTTTTTATCGAATTTCAGATGGATCAAGCAAAAGTATTGCTTTCACAAGATGAAAAATTCAAGAAAGGTTGGAAGTTTGATCATGTGTGGAACATTATTAAGAATTTTGAAAATTTTCAAGATGGAGCTTCAAGTGCAAGACAAACATCTCGAGGGTCATCTTGCCCACAAGAATTAGAAAATCCAACTCCGGAATCTGCTAGACATCCATCTCCTCCTGAGCGGCCAATTGGGGTAAAGAAAGCTAAGTTAAAAAATAAATTAGATGATGGGCTATTGTCTAGAATTAGTGGTATTGAGGAAGAAAATAAAGAACTTCTTGAGCAATTGAAGAAGACAAGTGCAATGAGGCAACACCACGTGGAATTAAAGGAAATCAAGGAAGAAAATAAAATATTGTTCCGGGATTTAAGTTCAATACCAGATCCACAATTCCGTGCATATGTTCAACCCGAACAAGCGAAAATTATGCAAAAGAGGCTTGAACAACAACAGTCCCACGCACCACCTCCAACTTCCGATTCATATTCTCAATATTTTACCGGTCTCGGAGGATCCGGCACCAATCTTCCAGAATATTAGTCTATCTATTGTAATTTTATTTTGTTGTATTGTGTGTTTTAATGTCTTTTTAATTTCCATTTCCTTGTTGATTTTCTTTCAAATTGCTAATGTACTTGTGTTTGGTATTAGTTCATTAGAACCGTTTTAATATTATAATTTTCTTGCAATGTGCAAATATCATTGTTTATTTTAAATTATTATTGTCTTTTAAATTATACAAATTAATAAATTTTATATAACTTAAATAATTTAAAGGATAAATATGACATAATTATATAAAATATGGGTATTTGAATAAATTTTAGAACTTAAAAGAACTAAAAAAAAAAATTAAAAAAATTTATAAAGCAGTGAACAGTGCATCGCTATTTGTAGCGCTGCACTTTTGGGATAAATCATCCCACGCTATAATAGCGTGGGGAATAGAGTACGAGTGGAGTGTCCACTCTATTATTGAGCAACTTTTACAGCTCGAGAGTTAGTTTTTTTTATTTTTTATTTTTGCAAATTGCAATATTTCAAAATCATGCACAAGCACTAATATTTGACTTAGATTATAAATCAACTTAAGATTTCATTTAGACTAAAATAATAATAATTCAGTAATAATTATAATTCTTTATTTTTATAATTATGAATATATTTAAAAATCCAAATTGATATCTTGAATATTGAAACTCCAGAAAAAAGTTTGAAACGAAATTTTTGAAATACATAAAACATTTATTCTAAGCTTCAAACAGGTTGATCTATACAAAATCCAAATCAACTATTATCACCTAAATATAGAGAAAGCGGAAAATCCATTACAATCAAAGATCATGGTATCAAGAGCTAATATGACACATATTAGATTTAATGCTCACCAGCGTCGGATCCGGAAAATTTTATTGGAGGGGGCTACAATTTTTTTTATTTTTTTTTATTTTTATATAGAACGAAATCAAAAGAGGCTCGGTTCCCATTTTTTGTACCTAAACACTTTGATTTTAGGGCGCCGGGTCGGAAACGGGGCGGGCTGTAAGGCAACTTTAAATCTTTCGATTTAAACTCTCTAGCTCTTAAATCTTAATCTCAATGTATCTAGGGCATCATCTAATCAATGTCTAATAAACATTTACCTCAACTGTATTCACCAAGAAACGCCAAATTTAAATTCAATCCAAAATAATAAGATGTAACCACCACAATCCAACACAAATTTCTCAAAACTCCATAACACCTAATTTTTTTTTTAAAAAATCAACACAAATTTCACAATCCAAACCGAATTCAACATCCAATAAACCCAACCATGTAACTAAGCATTGCTAATCAGTCGCCAAATCCGTGGGATACACCGTAAATTAGATTCGTGGTGGTCCGGCGAAACTACCGTCACATATATGCCCGTTCTCGAACCCTGGCCGAATCCGTCGAAAACTCAAATGCAATAAAAAGACACAAACTATCACAATATCAGTAGATAAACAACCGGTGATTTACAACGACACATGGGCTGGAGAGGGGATGCTGGATTTTTCGGACTTTTGGGCTTATTAGGAGGGCTGAATTAATTTTTCCTAGAAGGGCTAAACTCAATTTGGGCTATACTCTTAAGGTATTTCACCCATGGGCTGGGGTGACTACAGCCCCTGTTGGGCTTGTAGTGAATCCGCTCTTGATGGTCACAATCCAAGTACACCTGTGAGCGAAAAATTCAAGTACACATATTATTCTATGTTGGTATTAGGGGTGCAAATAAAACCCGGAAATGCGGGTTTTAAACCGCATCCGGACCGGAACCGTATTTTAAATAAACCGGAACTGTATTAATCCGGGTTAAACCGGAACCGGTTTATTAAAAAAACCTCATCCGGATTAAACCGGTTTCGGGTACCGGATTTAGAGAATAAAAAACCCGGAACCCGCACAGTAGCTTACTAAAACCCGGCTATTAAATATATACATAAAAATATTTAGAATTTTCATACAAAAAAATATACATATTGAATTTCTATCAAGAGAAATATTCATTTATTTGTTTCTCATCCAACTCCAAACTAATGTTGTAGGTTAATCATTTGTTTCTTCTAGTCCAAATTGATATAATTTTTTTCTCTCACAATACTAATAGTATAAAACATTACATGTATTTATTATGTTAATTACTCATCAGTTTTTGTAAGTATATTTGTTATGTTTATGCTATAGTTTGATTTTTTAATTTTGGCTATAATTACTTCAAGTTTTTTTTTTTTTTTTAAATATAAAATTTAGGTTCAAATCTGTATTATAACCCGGAACCGGATTTTAAAACCGAAAATAAATAAAAATCCGTATCCGGGTTTAAAAACCGGTTTTTTATTTTAAAACCGGGTTTTAACCGGGATCCGGATTTCCGGGTTTTTATGTAAAAATATCCGGATCCGGGTTTCAATTTCAAAAAACCTGGATTCCGGATCCGGGAAGCGGGTATGGCAAAAAATCCGGGTACCCGGTCCGCTTGCACCCCTAGTTGGTATACAACATGGGAAAAGGTTCATCTGGGAATGAAAAGAGGCTAAATAGCTTGGAAAAGGGGTAAGAAGCATGAAGAAGAACGATTCGATGTTTAGAAAATCTATTGTCGTCAAGGACAGTCCGGAGAAGAAGGGGATTAGCCAGCCTCAAATCTAGATCTTTGTCTCCAAAACTAGAGAAACGAGGGTGTAAATATCGACGATATCTAGTGCATGGCTTCGGGGAAGTTTTGCCTGGGCAAAGAGTGGACGTACGTCGGGGATCGCGTTTCGATCTCCAGCCAAACCACTTTCTAAAAATGTCTGTTTGGAAGCCATTTCCAAAATGCTTTTTGGTTTTGGCAAAAGATACTCAAGGAATATTCGTTATAAAACGTGATTGGTTGTTTTTTTATTAAAAATATTTTACCAAAGTGTTTTTTCTTTTTCAGCAATTTACACTGAAAGATGAAAACGTCTTTTTGACGTTTTTATTTTTTGTCGATCACTTGTTTTACTATTCACTGCATCTCTCACGCTATCTTTCTCCCTCTGCCTCCTTCGTCACTCGGCGATGAGCTCCTCGGTCACCGGCGCTCGGCTCATTTGTCGCCGGCGCTCACCTCCACCGTCTCTCAGCGCTCAGCTCTGCCGTCTCTCGGTGCTCAGCTTCACCGTCGCTCTGCCTTCACACATCTCTGACTTATTCATTTTCTCCCAATTCCTTGCGCGTTCGTCGTTCTGCGCGGTTCTCGTGGAGTTTGATTCGGAGGCCAAAGTTTAGGTTTCCGTTCGGAATTGTTGTTTTTGTTTCCTGTATCCTTGTGACTTTATGATTCGTTCTTGTTCTTTGTCGAGTTGCGATTCTGAAATTTGGGGATTTTGGGGTTTTTTTTTTTTTAAAATTCTTCATCTACTGAAGTAAAAGATATGATTATTTGATTGTGATTATTTGAAGTTCATTTATCTGTATAGTATTATTATTTATTATCATTTTTTAGCGTGATGAAGTGTAATGTAGAGATATCTTGATATTTTTTGCTTTTCTGGAAATAATGTGTTAATATTCATTTCGGTTATGTAGTATTGCTGCTTATGTTTATTCAGCTTTGCAATCTAGTGCTATTGCTTGTGTTGGTCATTAGGTATGGTGCGCGAGAGTTTGAGAGAAATTAGTTTTGCTTGTGATATTATTGCTGTATTGTTATTATATTAGTTGTTTTGGAGATCATGTTGTTTAATTATATGTCTTTAACTAGGTTTTTTTTTATAAATAAATGGATCCCTCTGATAAGTCCGACGATGAGAGAATGGAAGAAGAATAAGTCATAATAACCGGAACCGGTTGCAATTATTGGCAATGTTAGCCGTGGCACAATCATCGAGGCAAGTTGAGCGTATTAATCGGTATTGACAATTAGTGTCAGAACTAAGTGGCATTGGTTATGCATTAAGCAAATTAATGGTCATAAAACGAACCTATTTAATATGTGTCGTATGAACCGAGCACCGTTTCATATTGCAATAATTTGCAAATGGGGAAAATTTAAGGCCGAACAATGCTAAACGAGTTGCATGGTCATGAAACGAACCAATTTAATGTAATCTTTTATTTGCATATATTTAATTAGTTTTAATTAATTACAATTAGTTTTTCTTTAAAATCAATTTTAACAAAACGATAACCAAACACGAAACGAAAATACAAAACGCTTCCAAACGCTACCTAGTTGTCTCGTTATTCTCTTTCCACTTTACATTTAATTTCAGTTTTGTCTTTGAGATTAATTCGTAATCGGCTTCTATTTTTTGTGTAAGAGTCGATGTGAATTCACAACAACATATATTCATTTCATGAAATTCAAACCAAAACCTAATTCATTAAAACACTCTAGATCCTATACTTCAATTCCAAAACCCAATTCACAATTCCAACACCCTATAAACTATATCAATATTTCCAATCAATTAACAATTCACCCTATTCGGATTAAAACAACACCCAAATCACAATTCAAAACCTAAATGAATTAAAATTCAGATTAAATGCAAACTAATTCCAAAAACCTAAATCAATTTCGTATTAAATTAAAATTTAATTCCAAAACCCAATTCCTAAAACTAATTTCAAAACCCAAATGAATTAGAACAAATTTAGTTAAAAACCTAATAAAACCTTATGAAATCGCGATTAAAAAAAAAAGGACCGAACAAGACTCACAAAATGACGTGTTGACGGCGAAGAATGATTGGGCAACGGTGGGCGTCATCGGACGAGGGAAAATCTCACTTCGAGGGGGTCGACGGCGTGCAAGAGGGCGAGTCTCACTTAGTTTATTTTTTTTTTTTTTACTTTGTGCAAAATGAGTTTCGATCTGTAATTTAAACTCGATATCGTCGCGGCGTGTTTAAGTACCCGCCGTGGTACGTAACATTAGACGACACATATAAGTGTCGTTGTTATAAACGCCGCGGCATAGATAAATATAAGCCGCAACGGATAGTTGATTATGTACAGCGCCATCCGACGATGAACATTTTATGCCGTTTGAACTGACATGTGCCGCGGCTGATTATATTGGCCACGGCACATGTAAGTTCAAACGACACTTATCACTTCCGTCGTTGATAAGTGTCACGCCGCGATTGCCTTAATTTTGCCGCTACGACACTTATCACTTCAATTACAGAATTTGGATTCCGTCGTGGAAATTTAACTTC
Organism: Parietaria judaica; assembly: GCA_954871525.1. Lineage (NCBI taxonomy): Eukaryota > Viridiplantae > Streptophyta > Magnoliopsida > Rosales > Urticaceae > Parietaria > Parietaria judaica. The sequence goes on from OX940864.1 coordinate 16,365,048, forward strand.
TTAACTATGATTTTTAGCTTTTGTAGTTGAATCTAGTCAATCTACTATTTGTATAGTGAGAAAAGTAAAATAACAATACTAAAGGGGTCGCCCCCATCTAATGGGCCTTTGTTGGGCTTGCCTGATTATTCGTGGTCATATTGAGTACAAGTTAGCCCGATGGTCCAACCAACGGAATTATAAAAATAATGGGCCCGTTTGGCACAGTTTAATTTTTACAAAAATCGTTTTTAGTTTTAGTTTAAAAAACCAACTGTTTTTAAAACAAACTGACAGGTGTTTGGTAAATTGTTTATAAAACAGTTGTTGGTAACAAAAACTGATTTAGCGTTTGGTAAAAAAAATTATTTAGGCTAAAAAGACTAAAATAGACTAAAACCGTATTTTTGTTTTTAGAAAAAACCAAAAACTACGAATTCTAGCTTTTACGATTCATGTACAAAAATCTAAAATCGATTTTGTGTTTTTTGGAAAAACAGTTTTGCCAAACACCTGAAAAGCGGTTTAGTTTATTTTAAAAACAAAAACAGGACTAAATAAGCTGTGCCAAACGCACCCAATATAGAAGATTATTTTTCAGAGACCCAATTTTCTTGATTTCATCTCAACACGACTTCTCTCGTCTCCGCCGTGGTACCTCGTCGTCGGCCTGCTCTCTAGCCTCCATCGTACAGCCTTCAAAGCCTCTTCACCGGTCCCGGTGAGTGATTTTCTTGACTTACAGTGATTTTCATGTACAATATGTATCTTAGGGTTTGATTTTGTTCGAATTCGTTTTGATTTGTATGCGATGTTGCTAAATTGTTTGGATCTGAGTTTTCGAAGAGAATATATTTACAAAGTTATATAATACTTATATTGTTTTTAGGCATGACGATGAAGATTGGCAATGACGATATGCATATTAAAGTGATTGAATCTATAGAGAATGACATGGTTCATTCACCATCGAGGCAACCTCTATTGGATCCGAAGAAAAGTGATATAAAGTTCCCGTGCATTCTCTAAGTTGTTGCAGTAATTGGTTTATTCATGCATATTGGGAAGCCTGTCATTGGGTCCGTTTGGCACAGTTTAATTTTTACAAAAATTGTTTTTAGTTTTAGTTTAAAAAATAAACTGTTTTTGAAAATAACCGGTATAGGTTTGGTAAATTATTTATAAAACAGTTATTGCTGGTAACAAAAACTGATTTAGCGTTTGGTAAAAAAAATTATGTAGGCTAAAAAGACTAAAATAGACTAAAACCGTATTTTTGTTTTCAGGTGTTTGGCAAAATTGTTTTTGTTTATGTGTGCATGTATTTTTGAATATGTGAATGTGAATGGATCCTTCTCAAAGTGGCCCTAGGATTGTTTCCGGCTATCGTACCGGATTTAATTTTTATTAGAAAAATGTGAGCCTCGGTTTTTGAAGGACATAGGATTATGTAAATATTATTATATTTTCCGGAGGACACGAAGAACCAAGACGAGACGAGAAGAACGGAGATTTTTTCTCGGGCTTGGCCGTACGTTTTCGGGCGTACGTGAGCTAACCCGAGGCGCCTCCATGGCCCACAACGATTCAGAAATTGTTCCGGATTAAAATCTAAATAATTAAATTGTGCTTTTTTATTTATTTTGAAATAAAATCTGATATTATATATATGACTTAATTATTTTTATGAAAAATTATTATTTTTATAAAAAAAAAAGAATATATAATATATAGTTACAATATTTTTGAAATATTAAAAGCGCGTTTAATTATTTGAGTGGGAGAGATATTGATCTCTACGTTTTAAAAAACGGAAACTCGACATCACGGCAAAATAATGAAGGAGATAAAGTGTAGTTTATTTTCTATGTATTTTGTCTATGAGTTGTAATTTAGAAATGGGCCATTAGAGAAGTTAAATTTATGCTTTGATTTATTTAAGCTTCTCAAATTTCACGTCACACGTCATATAGGATAGGACGCCAACACCTCGTGTAAACTATGTCATGTTCATGCATCATTGTAGTTTGGTTTATAAACATAGTTATAAAATTTAAACTCAATGAACAAAATTTGATTTTTGTAAAAACTAAGTGGGAGGGTTGTTTAAAGTTGAAATAACCCACGGTCCCCGACATAGATTTAATAACGGTGTGTGTGATGGACTAAGAGTCACTATAGTGGCCCTCCCTTCAATGGGAGTACTCCGGAATCACTCCGTTGATTAAATCGTAAACGAACTAAGCCTTAAAGAGGAACAATGAGGCGGGGCCTCCCCTAGGTGGACCGTTCTCAAAGTAACTTGGATAAAGGCCCATATGTCGGTTACACACTTAGACTTATTCCTAATATAATCCTCCCAGAGGCAATGCATTAGAAATAAGTGACCAAATTTTTATGGTAATGAATAAGAACTGGGAGTTGTGAGTCGTGACTTCTTGGAAAGTTTGAATTAAATAGCGATGTGTCACGACTATGAAAGGCGTTTATTTACGGTCTCCCTTAGGAGAAGTAAATAATCATTTTGTTCATAATACCATGGAATCAAAATATCATTTTATCACATATAATAATTAGGATTGTTCATGCATCATGATTATTCCAAATGTAGCATATGACTAAAATTATTTTTCTTTATTATAATTTTCAGCAAAATGTCTTTGAACCCGCTCGCAACAATTTTGAGCACTAACAAACTCGAGGGTGAGAATTACGTAGATTGGAAACGTAACCTCGACATCGTACTGACGGTGGAAAAGCACAAGTATGTTCTCACCACCCCGTGTCCCGAAGCTCCGAGTGCTGACTCGAGCAAAGAGGACAAGGATGCCTATGATGCCTGGATTAGATCCGATGAGATTGCTAGGTGCTACATTTTAGCATTTATGAGCAATGTGTTGCAACAGTCTCACCGGGACATACCCACGGCATATGAGATGCTCTTTAATTTCCAGGAGATGTTTGGGTGTCACGGACGTCAGGCAAGGCAGCAAGCTATCCAGAATTTCATGAATTGTCAGATGAAGCCGAGAACTCCTGTTCGAGACCACATACTAACGATCATGGGGCATCTGTACGAGATGGAAATTCTCGGATCCGAGATCGATGGACTCACTAAGACCAACATGATCTTGGAGACTCTGTCAGACTCCTTCAATAGCTTCCGTCTGAACTACTCCATGAACAAGTTGGATTATACTCTGACCGAGCTCATGAAGGAGTTGCAGACTGCCGAGGGACTCCTTCCGAATAACAAGAGGAAGAATGGAGAAGCCAATGTTGCTGAACACAAGGCTTCCACATCTCGTTTCAAGAAGCAAAGAAAAGGTCCTAAAAATGCCAACCGAACGGGATCCAAAGCGCCTCAGACTAAGGCTAAAGATGCTAAGGGCAAGAGCGTCGTAAAGGTGGACAAGTCTAACCACAAATGTCACCATTGTGGTTAGAAAAAACCACAATGGTGTTCGAGACCACATGCTAACCACAATGTCACCATTGTGGTTTTTTCGTAGCTTTTAGAAAAAACCAAAAGCTACGAAAAGCGGTTAAGTTTATTTCATAAACAAAAACAGGGCTAAATAAGCTGTGCCAAACGCACCCATTGACATATTCGATTTCCTCTTTGTTATTTTTTATTTTATTTCTGTTTTATTTTCTTTGGTTGCTCTTCTTTTTCATGTAGCAAAAGTACATCTTGACGAAACCCATAGGTGTACTCATGAGAGTATGATATGCTATTGTAACCTCGCGGCCATAGTTTTCGTGAATTTTGCTGTAACATCGCTGATGATTTTGCTTGTGTCTCCAAATCACCGTTGACTTCCTATTCGCCCTTTTCATTATTTCAATCATCCAAGTGTAGCGGTGGCGGACCGAGAAGTCATTTCTGCAAGAATCTTAGACGGGCGATAAGTTTTCTAGTGTCTTCTTGTTTGATGAATAGTGATGTTGAACCTGAGTTTATGTGTCTTAAGTTTCTTATTATGTAACATGTATTTGGACATGGTTTTAAGTTTCTCAAGTTAATATTATGTAATTATGTATTTGAACATGGTTTTCAGTTTTTATATATGGATGCATGTTGATTATTGTTGTATTTGGATTTGAGTATGCTTAAGATCTATGCTTCAATACAGGATTGAAAGGAACTTTTTCGGACGAGCTTCAATGATAATGGTACTTAAAGACTTCAAGAAGTAGTTGTGCTTGTTAGACTTAATTATTTAATTGAGTCCATGACTATAAGTTGCGTCATGTTTCTCCTATATCGATGTGGTGGACGAGCTAGAGGCTTAACAACTGTGAAGCTATGATCCGAAAAACGAAGCAATCGACCACACGCCAACTGAAGAGGAATCGGCCAAATCTTCTATAGTTGGCAAAAGTACCAAAAGTCTGATAACATATCGAAACTAATTCTCTTGATTTTTGAATTTAGTCTAGATCTATTTTACGATGATATCCCGTGATTTCCGCCCCGGGATTGAGAAAAAGTCATCGAAAAACCCAACAGTGGTATCAGAGTCGGTCTGATTAATTTTTGAAAATTGAATTTTTAGTTCCGGAATAATTTTCTATAATTTTAGAGATATTTAGATTTTCAGTGGGAGCAATTTTAATATTTTCGAAACATTATTTTGGGTCGAAAAGAAAACGGCAAGATTATCCTAAACGGCACGGTTAGAAACACCATACCGAATAGGATATTTAATATGGTCGTGGACCACCAATACTGGCGGCGCCGGCGACCTCACGGCCGCCATCTTCGGAGGCGGCGGCACCAGTGGCAAGCCTTCATTGGTCAAAGAAGGGAGGTGGCTAGGGTTTCCTAAAACCCTTCAAAAAATAATTCGTAATGTGACCAGGCCCACCTACCTAGTAGAAGTAGGATACATGATCCAACTCAAGGTTTAAAATACTGCTTGCCGATTTCGTTTCGCATTTTCCGTTTACGGATATATCGCTTGCCGATGGGTATGTCGATGGGCAAATCGGAAAAAAAAGGCATACCGCATATACCGCACTTTTCGCATGGGCATACCGCATGCCGATGAGGTTTTCGACGGATATTTGGTAAAAAATATTTGAGTATTTAAGCACGATATTTATATAGGTTCAAAACTACATATTTAATAAATACAAGACATAATTGTATACAACAAAACACATTTGTAACTTAAATATGTAGGTGAAATGTATAATATTAAGTCACTTTATTATTTAAGTGTATAATATTAAGTCAAATTATTATGTGAAGTGAATATGTATGTTAATTAAGTCTCTAATATTAAGTGAATATGCATGTTAATTGTATAGGTATTGTTATGGGTATTTTACTCAATTGATTTAATATTAATTAACAAAAGAAAAATTATTAAAATTAAATTTTCTTTTATTAATTAATTAATTTTATAATCAATTTTACCCAAAATTATTCAATGGAAGCCCGTTTTCGAAAAATAAAGGGTCCAGATGATCCAAAAAATATCGAAATACCCAAAATCGATGTAAAATTTGTAAAAAACGGCCTCGGGAAACACCCGAGGCCTCCGGGACACTTCGGAGCCACCCGGGTGGGCCCCACGAGCCCCCAAAGGACACTGCCACATGTCAGAAGCTCTGCAGGGCCACCAAGGGTCAAGCCCTATCCCTCCACGTGTCGCCCGGCCAGTGGAGGTGCCATCCAAGGCTGACATCAGCCCTATGACGTCATCAGATTGGAGGCCAAGCTTCCAAGCGACCAGCCGTCTTCTCCCCGCGCGTGAGGGCGCGTCGTAACTCGGATCGCCGTGATTTTTCTGGCGTTGGATCGGCCACGTCCTCAGGATGCGAAAAAACATATAATTTTGCACCAGGGACTTCCCGGATCAAAATATAATTGCATTTGCTCGGTTTCAGTTAAACGGTAACTCACTTTCTCTCAACGGTACTCGACCAAAACTCTCTCTATACCCTCTATAACTCGCCTCCCCTCAAATATCACTCTAATGTTGAGCGTCGAAGGTGAATCAGGGGGTCCTCCCCCCCGGTTCTCCCTGATCTCGGGTGCTGTTTTGTTCAGGTTTCGAGAGAGAGAAAACACGTTTGAGCGGAAGCTCTGGAGAAGATTTTGGCACGATCTAAGACCCTCCTTGCCAAGGTTCTAGATCCGTGAGGTGCTCGTTCTATCCACTGGTCTTGTATCTCTGGCAGATATACTGACTACGCGGATAGCCCGAGGACCCGGATCTGTCCCCGTGACGCCGGTCGAGGGTCTAATCTGTCAAGGTCCACTGGAAAGTCGATACCGTGATCCCCCCTACACGGTGGTCTGGAATCCGTTTTTGGTATCCCGAACCTGTAATCCGGGCCAGGCCAAGTCCTGGCCCTATTAGCGACAGGTAGTGGAGTTTGCCACGGGTTTCTGATCATCGAGTCAGTGGAGGGTCCGTTTTGACTCGAAAGTCCAGGAGCCCGTGCCCGAGAGTCCTTAAAGTCAACAAGACGACATCGGGCCCGGCCCAACACGAGCAATTGGGCCGCTGAATGTTTAAGGCATTTTTCTGCATCAACATTTTGGCGCTAGAAGGAGGGGCTCACGAGTTTAAGCCTCGAGTCCCTACCAGCACATCCGACCACCGCGGTCGTCATACACTCGCTACAGCCGAGCCACCATGAGCTCGGATTCGCACCGACGAACACCGACGCGTCATAGCCGGTCGTCAAGCTCCACACACACACATATATATGCAAAAACAAAGCAAATATATATATATATATTATATACGTATATGTATTACATATATATATTATATATACAACAACAAAAAAATATGTATATATATATATTAAACACAAAAAATAATCGTGATCAGTATCCAAAACTGATACACATATTATATATATGAAAATATATACACCTTTATATATATATATACATACAAAGCAGTATATGTATATAATATATACACAAAGACAGAGAGCGAGGCGGGCTTCGGCAACACGACGAGACCATCGTCGTCACACCGGAATATCCCGCGAAGCCACTCACATCGCGAATAAACTGTTGGGAGAAAGCGCAACGCAACGGAATCTCAATATCTCCCAATAGCCGCTGAAATATGAAGGCGATAATAATCGAAACACAACCACGAACACGAGACAATTTTAGCGTGGAAAAACCCCCAAAACGGAGTAAAAAACCACGGGACCCGTAGGCCGCTTAAAATCCACTATAATCAAGAGTGAGGTACAAACGAAGTCTTCCCTAGATAAAACTAGAGGCATACATCATCATCATCAAGATCGAACACCAATCTCGGATTACAACAAACAAGCAAGAGAAGAATTTGTGAAAAACGTTCTCACAAATTAGCCTCTGGTTTCCACTCTTTAGATCGACCTAGAAATATCAAAACCACATCTCCACCGTTCAGAACATACCTCTATGTCTTAGGAATGTTCTGTCCAAAAATCACGACGATCCAACGGTGAACGAGTGCGCAATGAAGATTTTCCTGAGGGTCGACGAAACTGGGCGGAAACCGCGAATTTGCTCTCTTTCTCTTTCTCTTGTTTTCACTCTCTTCTTCACTCTTGCTTTTCTTCATCTCATCTAAGTCATTTATGACCTAGGCTTCATGGGCCGGGTACATGGATCAATGGGTCAAAAATAACCCACATTGTTGGGCCTCCAAATAGGAGGGACACCCAACAAACTCCCCCGACCGACTAGTTGGAGGGCAATGTCAACCCGGCAACCGAGCGACAAAACTCAAACTTCCATCTCGGCAAAACCTTCGTCAACATATCGGAACCATTGTCATCGGTGTGAATCTTCTCGAGCTCCATCAACTTAGAATCCAATGCGTCACGGATCCAATGATAACGAACATCAATGTGCTTCGACCTTGAGTGAAACGAGGAATTCTTCGCTAAATGAATGGCGCTTTGATTATCACAAAACAAGATATATTTTTCTTGTTTGACCCCAAGCTCCATTGTAAATTTCCTCAACCACAACAAATCTTTCGTCGCTTCAACGGCGGCAATGAACTCGGCCTCGGTAGTAGAGAGTGCAACACACTTTTGCAACTTCGATTGCCAAGCCACGGCTCCCCCGGCAAAAGTCACCATATGCCCCGAAGTAGATTTTCGATCATCCAAGCTTCCGGCTAGATCCGAATCCGTATAACCAACTAACGTAGGCTTCTCGCATCCCAAAGCTAGTCTCAAATTCGAAGTCCCCCGGAGATATCTCATAACCCACTTTACGGCCTCCCAATGACGTCTTCCCGGATTTGAGAGATAACGACTCACCATTCCCACGGCATGGGCTATATCCGGCCTCGTACAAACCATGGCGTACATCAAACTACCAACCGCCGACGAGTATGGAACGTTCTTCATACTTGACTTTTCATCATTTGTAGATGGACATTGTTGGTGGCTAAGCTTGAAATGAGAAGCAAGCGGAACGCTCACCGCTTTTGCTTCATCCATCTTGAAACGCCGAAGAACTTTCTCGATGTATGATTCTTGAGACAAGTACAACTTCTTCGCCTCTCGATGACGAAAAATCTCAATTCCAAGGATCTTTTTCGCTTGTCCCAAATCCTTCATCGCAAAAGAATCAATCAAAGTCTTCTTCAACTCTTCAATCCGAGCAATGTTCTTTCCAACGATAAGCATATCGTCAACATAGAGCAAAAGGATAATGAAATCACCATCGGAGAAATTGCGCACAAACACACAATGATCGGCATTTGTCATCTTGTAGCCATGTTTAACCATCACCGAGTTAAACTTTTTATACCATTGTCGCGGTGCTTGTTTCAAGCCGTAAAGACTCTTTACCAATTTGCAAACATAGTCTTCTTTACCATTTTCTCGAAAACCCTCCGGTTGCTCCATGTAAATCTCTTCATGTAGATCACCGTGAAGAAAAGCTGTCTTCACGTCCATTTGCTCAACTTCCAAATCAAGGCTAGCGGCTAGCCCAAGCACTACCCGAATGGATTGCATCTTCACCACGGGAGCAAAAATCTCGCTAAAGTCAATGCATTTTCTTTGACTAAAGCCCTTTACCACCAAGCGAGCCTTGAATCGTTTTTGCGAAGTGCTTTCGTCTTGCTTCACACGATAAATCCATCGATTCTTTAACACCTTTTTACCCTTTGGTAACTTCACCAATTCAAAAGTGTTATTCTCACGAAGCGATTGCATCTCATCTTCCATGGCATCCATCCACTCCTTTTTGTTTTCGTCATCCAAAGCTTCTTCAAAGCTTTCGGGTTCTCCGTCATCGGTGAGAAAGACATATTCGTTCGAGGGGTATCGAACGGAAGGATGTCTAACACGAGTGGACCGCCTCAACTCATTAGAGGGTTGCTCACTTTCATCTTCATGGCCAACCTCATTTTCAACATCAACAAAATCATTAGGATTTAAAGGATTAACATGTAAATCCGTACCTTGATTTTCAATTTGCACATCTTCGACAACGGTCGGGGTAGGAGCAATATTAGTTGGTTCCGCATCAACTAATTCTTCGTCTTCAAAGGTTGGAACTTCTTTCTCAACTTTGTCGATATCTTCAATGGTGTAATCCTCCATCAATACAACATCACGACTACGAACAAGCTTTCTTGCAACCGGATCAAAGAATCGATATCCAAACTCATCGAGCCCATAACCAACGAATATACATTTCTTGGTCTTGTCATCCAACTTCGACCTCTCATCCTTCGGAACATGCACATATGCCATGCACCCAAATACTCGAAGATGGTCGTACGTGACATCTTTACCACTCCAAACACGGCTCGGAACTTCAAACTTCAAAGGCACACAAGGTGTGAGATTTAGCACATGTACAACCGTACTCAATGCTTCGCCCCAAAAATACTTCGGCAACTTTGATTGAGAAAGCAAGCATCTCATTCTTTCAACCAAAGTTCTATTAATTCTTTCGGCCAACCCATTCAATTGCGGTGTCTTCGGGGGAGACTTTTGGTGACGTATACCTTGCTCTCGGCAATATTCATCGAAAGGACCGATGTATTCTCCCCCGTTATCCGTTCGGATACACTTGAGCTTCTTCCCCGTTTCTCGTTCAACCGACGCTTGAAACGACTTGAAGGTATCTAACACTTGATCCTTTGTCTTCAAGGTGTAAGCCCAAACTTTCCGAGAGTGATCGTCGATAAAAGTCACAAAGCAATAAGTACCGCCAAGGGACCGTGTCTTCATCGGCCCACAAACATCGGAATGTACCAAGTCTAACACTTGTGACTTTCTCTTTGGTTCAAAAGACCGAAACGATACGCGCCTTTGCTTTCCCGCCAAACAATGCGAGCATCTCTTCAACTTTGCGTTGGAAACTCCAAATAGTGCATTCTTCTTCACTAAGATTCCCAAACCTTTCTCACTCATATGACCCAAACGTTTGTGCCATAGTTCGGAAGAACTTTCATCCTCGCAAGTGTTGACGTAGCATTTAGAACTCCCAAATTGCGCGACATACAAATTTGCGCGTCTTTTTCCTCTTGCAATCACCATTGAGCCTTTCTTTAACTTCCATTCATTTTCCAAGAAAGAGTTGCCATAACCTTCATCGTCCAATTTTGAAACCGACAAGAGATTGAACCGAAGGTCCGGAACGTGCTTCACATCTTTGAGAACTAGAGAAGTGCCATTACTAGTTTCAACACATATATCTCCAATTCCAATCACCTTTGAATATCCTTTGTTTCCCATGCCGACAATACCAAAATCACCGGCCTTATAAGTGGAGTAAAGATCCCGTCGTGAAGTCCCATGCGAAGAAGCACCACTATCAACCACCCAACTTGTCTCATCGCGAGATAAATTGACACTTTCTTCATAATCATCACAAACGACAAAGAAATCATCAACAATAGCAACATTTTCACTATTGTTACCTTCTTTCTTGACATCGTTGTTGTTGTGGTTGATCTTCTTTCCCTTGCCTTCGTTTCTCAACTTCCGGCAATACCTTTTAATGTGGCCTTTCAAGCCACAATGATGACACTCAACATTAGCCCATCTATTTGAACCTCCACGCGACGCTCCTCGTGATGCTCCACGGTTATTTGAACCACGGGCTTGATTTCTCCCCCTCGACTCGGTAACCAATACCTCGGAATGTGAAGAGGAGCCTTGAGACTTTCTTCTCATATCTTCATTCAAAATGCTACTCTTTGCCAAATCCATCGACATGATACCATCCGGAGCGGAGTTAGACAACGACATCCTAAACGTCTCCCACGAGTTCGGCAAAGTACCAAGAAGCCACAACCCTTGAATCTCATCATCCAATCTAAGATTCATCGTCGCCATTTGGTTCATAATTCCTTGGAAGTTATTCAAGTGATCGGTTATTGGCGTACCGTCATGATACTTCAAGGCTATCATTTGCTTGAGCAAGAACATCTTGTTATTCCCTGTCTTCCGTGCATAAAGCTCCTCAAGCTTCCTCCAAAGGATGTTAGCACGAGTTTCACCAACCACATGGTTCCGAACATTGTCATCCACCCATTGTCGAATGTACCCACAAACTTGTCGATGCAACAAATTCCATTCATCATCACTTTTTCCCTCGGGTTTCTCGGTAGAAAAAACCGGCAAATGGAAATGCTTGACAAAGAGCAAGTCCTCCATTTTTCCTTTCCAAACATTGTAATTGGAACCATTCAAACTCTCCATTCGCGACGTGTTCGCCTCCATAGTCGCACAAAATCAAACCACGGCTCTGATACCACTTTGTTGGGAGAAAGCGCAACGCAACAGAATCTCAATATCTCCCAATAGCCGCTGAAATATGAAGGCGATAATAATCGAAACACAACCACGAACACGAGACAATTTTAGCGTGGAAAAACCCCCAAAACGGAGTAAAAAACCACGGGATCCGTAGGCCGCTTAAAATCCACTATAATCAAGAGTGAGGTGCAAACGAAGTCTTCCCTAGATAAAACTAGAGACATACATCATCATCATCATCATCAAGATCGAACACCAATCTCGGATTACAACAAACAAGCAAGAGAAGAATTTGTGAAAAACGTTCTCACAAATCAGCCTCTGGTTTCCACTCTTTAGATCGACATAGAAATATCAAAACCACATCTCCACCGTTCAGAACATACCTCTATGTCTTAGGAATGTTCTGTCCAAAAATCACGACGATCCATCGGTGAACGAGTGCGCAATGATGATTTTCCTGAGGGTCGACGAAACTGGGCGGAAACCGCGAATTTGCTCTCTTTCTCTTTCTCTTGTTTTCACTCTCTTCTTCACTCTTGCTTTTCTTCATCTCATCTAAGTCATTTATGACCTAGGCTTCATGGGCCGGGTACATGGATCAATGGGTAAAAAATAACCCACATTATTGGGCCTCCAAATAGGAGGGACACCCAACATAAACTCCCGTCAAAAGCTCTCCTTGACCGGAGCACCGTCGTCCGCCACCGGCCGAAAATCTGCCAAGCAGCCCCACGTCAACGGGGTGCGCGACCACGTTACCGGCGCGACGATCGGAATTGGAATCCCCACCGCCGTGACAGCAGTGACATCACGGCAGAGCGACGCGCAGATAAACCCTGCCACGGAGGGAGCCCGCTGCTCCGAGCTCCTTCGAGCTCGCCAAGAGTTCGGAAACTCTACCGGTCAGTTCCTCCACGAACGCCGGCGACCCCGGGGCGACCTCCAGGCGCGTTTCTCCGCCACCGCGAACCGCCTCGCCGCTGCCCGCCATGTCGTGCACCTTCGATCTGGAGTTAGGGCGCAGCCCATCACCGCTGCGCACGGCGTCGAACTCCGGCGTCATCGACGGGCTCGCTGCACCACTCACCGCCGTCGTCCTCCCGCCTGAACTTGGGAGCCCCGCTGCCAGAGCGTTTGCCCGGAATCACCGTCACCACGGAGATCGGCGGCAAATTTCCGGCGGTCTGAGTCGAGCCGACGGCGAAGACGATGGTTTCCTATGCTAAAAAAAAAAAAAGAAGCCTCCTGATCGTCGAAGGAGAAAAGAAGAAAAAGATAAAAGAAAATAAAAACAATATATATATATATATATATATTAAACAATTCTGATGGTGGCTATTAGGTGTATTTAAACATATATGTTCACACCAAATATTTATATGTAAACATACATATATAAATATAAAGGGCTCATGATGACGGCGCTATGATCAAAGTTCGAGACACGGATCTCAAAGTTCAAAATCGACGGTCAAAGCCTAAAGCCCGAAGACGAAGCAAAAAGCCATCGCGATCGCCCCGACGATCTCGAAGAGCCGTCATGGTCGCCCCAAAATCCGAGGAAGGCCAGGATCTCAATCCCGCCGACTCGGCACAAAGTCCGAGCGCTCAAAGCGTCACTCGGCACACCAAGCCACGCACAACGACACGACATCCGGCTAGCCTCCCAAGGCCGCCAGGAAACTGTCAGCTGCTTATCCTCGGGTAAACTCGTATCTTTTTCTACTAAACTAAAATTCCAAAAAGTACCCTTGAATGTACACTGGGTTTTATAAAAAAGTGCCCCTCGAGGCATAAATTTTCGCTTTTCAGTGTTATCTCTCTCAAAGTATTATGAATGAAATGAGCTCTCACGCTCACTCCTTTTACGGAAAAGAAAATATGGTAGGTGATCTCTTAGGAAAACACTCGAAGACGTAAGTGGGAGGTTATTTCGAAAGAACGCCAACCCCGCACACGCGAAACATGGCTGGTAGGTTATTTCTGGGACACCCCCGTAAACACACGGCAGGTGATCTGTAGGGAAACCCCCACGACCGTAAAGCGTAAGACGGCGAGGTGTCTAGCAAAACGCCCTCATAAACGTAAACAGAGTGTTTTCCCAGGGACGCCCCAAATTCCAATAAGTACCCTTGAAGGTACACTGGTTTTGTAAAAAAGTGCTCCCCGAAGCACAAGTTTTCGCTTTTCAGCATTATATAAAAATAGCTCGCACGCTCGCCTTTTTGCGAAAAAGAAGATATGGCAGGTTACCTCTTGGAACAAACACCGTGCAGACATGAATGAGAGGTTGTTTCAAAAGAACTCCAACTCCGCGCGCGCGAAAACACGGCTGGCAGGTCATCTCCGGGACACCCCCGTGCACACACGGCAGGTGATCCACGGGTAAACCCCCACGATCGTAAGAGCGTGCGACGGGGAAGGACCTGATGAGACACCCTCATAAACGCAAGCATAGGGTTTTTCCCGGGACGCCCCCATACCTCTTCATAAAATAAAAAAAGAGCTCTCATGCTCACCCCGTTTTTACGAAAAAAGAAAATACGGAAGGTCATCTCTCAGGAGAGCTCCTGAAAACGTGAATGGGGGGTTATTTCGAAAGAACACCGACTCCGCACACGCAAAAACGTCACTGGCAGGTTATCCCTGAGACACCCCCGTGCACACACGGCAGGTGATCTACGGGGAATCCCCCACGCGACCGTAAAAGCGTACGACGATAAGGTAACTAGAGAAACACCCTCATGAACGTAAACAGAGTGTTCATCCCAGAGACGCCACCGTACATCTTTCCAAAAAGTAAAGACCAAAAAGCCCCCTACGAGCAAGGAGAGTTTTCCACAAGACAAAGCCTTCCGCAAAACTGGGGGGTTAATGTTATGGGTATTTTGCGCAATTGATTTAATATTAATTAACAAAAGAAAAATTATTAAAATTAAATTTTCTTTTATTAATGAATTAATTTTATAATCAATTTTGCCCCAAATTATTCAATGGAAGCCCGTTTTCAAAAAATTAAGGGTCCTGATGATCCTAAAAATATCGAAATACCCAAAATCGATGTAAAATTTGTAAAAACGGCCTCGGGAAACACCCGAGGCCTCCGGGACACGTCGGAGCCACCCGGGTGGGCCCCACGAGCCCCCAAAGGCCACTGCCGCATGTCAGAAGCTATGCAGGGCCACCAAGGGTCAAGCCCTATCCCTCCACGTGTCGCCCGGCCAGTGGAGGTGCCATCCAAGGCTGACATCAGCCCTATGACGTCATCAGATTGGAGGCCAAGCTTCCAAGCGACCAGCCGTCTTCTCCCCGCGCGTGAGGGCGCGTCGTAACTCGGATCGCCGTGATTTTTCTGGCGTTGGATCGGCCACGTCCTCAGGATGCGAAAAAACATATAATTTTGCACCAGGGACTTCCCGTATCAAAATATAATTGCATTTGAATCCCCGGGTTCTCTTATAAATAGAAGCTCGGTTTCAGTTAAACGGTAACTCACTTTCTCTCAACGGAACTCGACCAAAACTCTCTCTATACCCTCTATAACTCGCCCCCCCTCAAATATCACTCTAATGTTGAGCGTCGGAGGTGAATCAGGGGGTCCCCCCCCCCCCCCCCCCGGTTCTCCCTGACCTCGGGTACTGTTTTGTTCAGGTTTCGAGAGAGAGAAAACACGTTTGAGCGGAAGCTCTGGAGAAGATTTTGGCACGATCTAAGACCCTCCTTGCCAAGGTTCTAGATCCGTGAGGTGCTCGTTCTATCCACTGGTCTTGTATCTCCAGCAGATATACTGACTACGCGAATAGCCCGAGGACCCGGATCTGTCCCCGTGACGCCGGTCGAAGGTCTAATCTGTCAAGGTCCACTAGAAAGTCGATACCGTGATCCCCCCTACACGGTGGTATCCCGAACCTGTAATCCGGGCCAGGCCAAGTCCTGGCCCTATTAGCGACAGGTAGTGGAGTTTGCCACGGGTTTCTGATCATCGAGTCAGTGGAGGGTCCGTTTTGACTCGAAAGTCCAGGAGCCCATGCCCGAGAGTCCTAAAAGTCAACAAGACGACATCGGGCCCGGCCCAACACGAGCAATTGGACCGCTGAATGTTTGAGACATTTTTCTGCATCAACAGGTATGTTAACAAATTTAATATTAGTTGAAGTGTATAATATTAAATGAATATGTATAGTAAGTGTATATGTATGTTAGGTGAAGTTAATATGTATGTTAAGTGTATAATATTATTGAAGTGTGCAATATTAAGTTAAATTATTAGGTGAAGTGTATGTGTATGTGTATGTTAAGTGTGAATGTGTGATATTAGTTGAATAACAAAAAGTCCCACATTGATAGATGACAAGAGTTTGGTGATGTTTATCTACCAAATATTAGGGACAAGTGCTTGGTGGGGGAGGACTCACACAAATGTTACACCACCACACGCGCGCGCCGCCGCCGTCTGACTGGCCGGACGTGGCGAGGCGGGGCGGGGTTGGGTTACTCTTGTGTGAGTATAATTATTTTTGCCGAAAGTTTAAGTATTTTTGCCGAAATCTACCAAAAATATGATTTTTAGCGAAATTCCAACCAAATTTCGCAATTTTTACACTGAAAAACGAAAAACGAAATTTCATCCACCTGCCCATGCGAAAAGTGCGAAAAAAGGGAAAAATCCAGCGAAACGAAAGAGTTTTCGTTTCGCCTTTCTCCGAAAAACGAAAATCGGTCGATATGTCGACCGATTTTCGCGAAATTTTGTACCTTGATCCAACTATATATTAGAAAGTAGAAACATCAAACATGTATATATATATATATATATATATTTTGAAAGATCGTGTATATATTTATATATCTGTATTTCTGAATCAGTACATTTCACGTGTGACCCGTGTAGGCATGTATATATATACTCTTGATATTCACAAATACCTATTATATATATATATGTATATATATATATATATATATATATATATATATATATATATATATATATATATATATATATATAGGGAAACTTCAATTTGTGTGCCCGGTTGAACATGTATTTTTGAAAAAGTACCCGAGTTTGTTAAATTACAAAACTATGCCCCAAAAATGTTTATGTAAAGACAAAAAATATTTATATAACATCAACAGTTTTTGGAGCATAGTTTTGTAATTTTAAAAGTGTTTTAAAAGTGTTTAAAAGTGTTTATGTAAAGACAAAAAGTGTGTTGGGGCATAATTTTGTAATTTAACAAAATGAGGTACTTTTCCAAAAATACATGTTCAACATCATATTTTTGTGAAAGTTATAATTTTTAAACGTGATATCTTTGACTAAGATTAAATAATTAATAACTATTCCTATTTTTTAAGAATTATTCTCCTATTTTCAACATATAAAAAAGATTTCTTAACCAAATTCAAAATCGAAAACCAAAATTTCATGTTTCGGATTCTAAAATTAAAAGCCTTAGAGAAACAGTAACTAAGAAAATGTAACAATATTTACGATTCTGTAATTGAAAAAATGTAACAATTTGTAACTTCATATAAGAAACTGTAATTGATAAAATGTAACATTATTTACGAATCTGGAACTGTATATACAAAACTGTAACTGTATATACGATACTGTAACGGTATATAAATGATATTTATAACAATGAAATTGTAACTGTATATATGAAGCTTGTAAAATATTTACGAAGTTAATTTTGTAACTATAGATACGATTCCGTAACTATAAATACGAAACTGTAACTACAAATACGAAAGCGTAATGGTAAATGTAATTACAAATACGAAACCGTAATGGAAGGCTGGTTCCGATGTTCGTCGCCGATGCGGCCTAAACCCTTCATTGACCTCACACCCGCCCCGATCTCCTCCACACCCTCGGCTCCGACCAGCCCCAACCTCCATCACCTGACCGGGGATCCTCGGTTCCTCCGCCATATCCCGATACCACTCGCCTTCGCTCCGACGGCGATAGAGCAGCAGCGAGCGGCGGTAATAGAGCGATGGCAACCCTGCAAGCAAAGTGTGAGGGCGAAGGAGATACCGAACTGGTTTTGAGAGTGAAGCGAGAGAGAACTAGAGAGTGAAAGCGAGAGAGAGACAACGAGAGAGAACCAGATAGTGAGAGAGAGAGAGGGGTAAATGAGAGAAAATATTTTCAATTATGGTAAAAGAAAATAAAATAACTAACTTTTAATTGGCATTTAATTTGTTTGGTCAGATTTTCCTTCAATTACGGTTCAACCATTTATCCTATTATTTTAATATTAAATTAGTAAATAAGAATCAAGGTTATTTTGGGACAAAAACAAAATAAATGGACAAAAACTGATTTAATCAAACTATGAGCAATTTTAAAAAAAATTGAGATAAACAATATCTACTTGCCATGTTAGCCAGTAAAATAGCAACATTTCATCAATTTAACAATTTTAACATTAGTATAAGACTCGAAATTCGACCATCAAAATTTGATAATTTTAACAAATTTAAAACTAAAATTTGGTCTATTTCAAAATATTAAAAAAAAAAAGAATTTCAATTTCTAAATAAGACTAAATGTGGATAAGCAGTGTAATTAATCATACATCAATGATCAATCGCTTCCATAACAAAAAATGATCAATCGTTTTGAAGGCATGAAATTTATGCACTCTTGTTGTCGGACCATTTTAGGCAAATAGCATATCCAATTATATTACGTAATAGTCCTTTATTTTCACAAAAATGTATTTTCGTAATTAAAAAATAATTGTAATTACCCCGGAACCTCTAATCATTTACAATAATTTTAGCGGCGAAAACGTCAATACATATAGGGGTTAATTGCAGTAAAAATACCCAACTTTTATCAATATTCTCCGATAGGTACGTGGCCGTTAGGCTGTCTTATGTGGCCTGCCACGTGGCCAAAGGTTAGGTACTTTTGCCGCCATGTGACATTTTAAGAAAATAAAAGATATTTTTTTAATTTTTTCTTTTCCGTTGGTCAATATGTTTTTATTTATTTTTACGTATATCAAACATGATCAAATAATTTTATAAGATATGTACTTATAAAAAAATATGTTATTTTTTAAATAATCAAATAATTACTTAAAAATTATTAGTTTAAATATATTTAAAAGAAAATCTTTCCCATAAAACATATTTTTATTTTTATTTTTTTACACATATTAAATATAATCAAATAATTTTAAAAATATGTTTTTATATATAAATAAAAATAAAATAGTAATAGTATTTTGTTTACAAAGTGTTTGGGAGCAAGAATAAAAGAGTCTTTTCACTACTGACATCCACACGTTGGGAAGGACGGCCCAGTCATCCCTCCTGGCTTTCCGAACTCGCTTTTTGCACAGATGACATAAACATCCTTGGATTTTAGCTCTAGTTTAAATATATATTTTGTAGCCTAATGTTTATACTTTATAGGACTATTAAATTAAGAAAATTTTCAATTTGATGTAAAAAATACATAGAATATGGTTCTAGCTTACGGGTCAAGGAATATATGATAACTTAGAGGTCAAGGAGTTTTTGTCGTTAGTGATGATTTCATTCTGTTTAAAATTATGAATTTAAGAAATTTTTAGAATTCGTAGTTCTAGTTTAAATTTTATTCAGAATTGGTAATCCTAATTTTATTTTCTGAAATTCCAGATAGTCATGTTTATTAATATATTAAAAAACAGAACCGGACTTTTTGTTATCTTCATGTTATTGGTTATAATTCAATTTAATTTAAAACATAGTCTTAAAAAATACGGGACGATAATTTTAATTTCGGTTTTTTAAGTACATACAAAATTTATAATTCTATTCTGATTCAAAAGTATAATATATTTTAATCATCAATTTTAAATTAGAATATTAACATATCAAAAATATAAATTAATATTACAATAATAAATAAATTACATTCATAAATAATAATCTAATAATATCAATTAATATCGAGATCAAATAAAAATGATATTTAAAATATTAATGTATTTTATATTAATTTTAAAATAGTTTATTGAATCTTATAATAACAAGTACAGTTAAATCTCTATAATTTAATATTGTTGAGACCGCAAAAATTATTAATTTATAGAAATTATTAATTTATCGAGTAATAACTTAGTCTATTAAGTATAGCTGGGACTTATAAAAGTATTGGTAAACTTATGAAAGTATTGGTTAATCGAATTTATTAATTTACCAAGTATTAATTTAAAGATGTTTTATTGTACTTCATATAGCAGTTTAACACATTATTAATTGTATCCGATCTCTTGTGATTTCACATCTGTGCGTTTTAAATGTTGTCAATCACAAAGTAAGCTGCAAATTATCACACGATTTCAAGCTCAGATGAGATAATAAACGATACAAATAGTGACGATTTAGACAAAAACGTGATGATATATAATTTGGAAGGATAATAACGGGAAAACTACTTAACTTTGATGGAAATTGCATTTTAATATCTAAATTTAAAATTTTTAGGGTTAAAATTTGTAACTTAATCAAAATGGTGGATGCCACTTGTAAATGAGTGAGTTATGTCAAAAATACGAAAAGTTGGACAAAACTTAAGACACCAAAGTTGTAGATCTATCTCTTATCTTTCCAACCATATAGGTCGTGCATAAAATTTGGACAAAAAATGAGTGAGTTATGTAAAAAATACGAAAAAGTGTACATATTGAGGAGGATAACTCTCTAACGGTCAACTGACGGAAAACACGAAAATATCTAACGGATCAAACATTGGGTACATTAGACGCTGAAAATAAACATTGGGTACATAATTCGCAGAAATTCAAACATTGGGTACATTAGCCGCAGTTTACCCTAACGAAAATACACAATAGAATTAAATGGTGCGTTTGGTTAATATCTCTCAGATAATATCTTTGTTTTTGGTTTCAAATAGTACCACATTATCTCTCAAAAAACACGTTTGGTTAGTATTTACTCAATATTCTCTGAAACCAATATGCCAAACCATCTTAAAAGTTGTGAATAAAAAAAGAAAACACCATAAAGTCGTTTTCTATTTATTACTCTCACTCACCTACCAATTTCTCTCTCCTCTTTAACCCCTCTCTGTCACCCTCTTCGTCTTCCATTTCCTACTTTGCGATGAACAACTTTTTTCATCTCCATCTTCAGTGCTTGAAAAACCCTCTCTTTTTTCTCATCCTATTTTTATCATCACTTTGAGACCTATTTGAATCCATTCCAGAAGACGTAACAAGCTTGGGTACAACTTCTGTAATCTCATTTATTTATTTTTGTTTTTTTTCCTCTTGGTTTTTGATCTAGTTTTTTCCATTACTATCGTGAGAGAACTATGCTTAAACTATATTGCTATAATACTTTAAAAGTTGATTTTTATAGTTCAAGCTCACTGTAGGCAAATATTTGTTGATTGCCTCTAAGAGAAAAGGTTAGAAAACCATCGATAGAGTATATTCATGGAGATTATACTTAATTCTTTGTTTCTTGTGCTTAAATTTCATTCATATTTTTAAAAGATATTGAAATCGACATACGTACTTGACATTTTAAATTTTAAATTATATTAAGTTTTATATTGTAATTTAACATTTTCTACTTTATTATTTGTCACTCAATATGTTTGAGCAATTATATTTAAATAATCAAATGAAGAAAAATGAAGTACCTAAATTAAAATGACATAAGTATCTAATAGTTTTTAATTGGATAAAAACGACACAAGTAACAAATGTTTGATGAAGTGGAAAAGTAGTCTATTTCGATTGTTTATTTTCATCACCGCTATTATCTTTTTTATTTATTTAATTTAACCGTTATAGCAATTGAAGTACATAATATTAACCATGTATCTTTTTATTTACATTGTGTTTTACATGGGTTTTTTTTAATATTTGTTACAATATTATTATGTAATTGTTGTTATTTGTGTGCTTGAAAAAAAAATAGATAAAAATTTACTTAAAAAAAGTTAAAAATTACATTATAAAGACTTCACCTAAACTGAAACCTGACTCCGTCACTGATGTTATGTGCATGCCATATGATATTTAAAGGCAGTTTGCTAAATTTTACTGAAGTTATATCCTCTTAATATATATATATATATATATATATATTTAAATTGAATATAATATATATGTGAATCGTGTATTATTTTGTTAAAATTATCGAGTGTTTTTGCCAATATTATCTTTATTATATATAATTGTCAGGTTAGGATGATGATTGGATAAGTTGGTAAATTCACAGCTGCGAGCCTGTGACACTTTTTCTTCGGCTTTCAGATTCATGCATGCTGTGACTCCCTTCTTCGTTTCCTTTATTTTTTATTCATTTAGCCATAATATATAAGTAATTTTTAGGCTCTCAATAGCTAATAAAGATTATGAATACGAGCTTTTGAATTTAGACCCTATGAGCAATAGAAGAAGCAATGGACTTAGACTCGAAACCGATGACCATTTTATGGTATTTTTTGAGATTTTATTATAAATTTATAAAAATCGATTACCAATTGTACCCACCGGATTTTACAAGTATACTGAAAGTCGGCATTGGGTTTGTCGTTTTTAGTCGGAGCCTTAGGCAAAATAATATTTGGGGCTTTAGAGTATTTATATAGGGAAAATTCATTATCTACCGGTACGTTTGCTCTAAATTCGAAACTTGGTGATGAATGTTCCAAATTTCAAAATCTAGTGATGTTCAGTGTTTCTTCCCCAATCTTCCCCTGAAACTTCATATATAAAGAAAAATAACCGACTTTCCATTTCGACATCCTCTCTTCGTGTTCCGATTTTCTCTAAATAACTTCCGATTTTCTCTCGTTATGGGGGAGCATTTCAAAGATTTCGTGGTGACCATGGTGGTTCTTCGTTTTCACCGACCCTCATTTCGTCTCCGGCGACGTTTCTAACAACAACAACAACAACAATATCCTAACTTACATGGTGAACCTTCGAAACCCTAAATTAAATTTTTTGGTATGTTCTCCAAATATCTCTTGTACTAGTTTCAAGATCCTTTGTATTCTCGGTTTCGAATACACGAGTTCGGCGTTAAAGAGATTTGCCGAAAGTATTTTTTTAAACATAGTCAACCACGGGGTTATTATCTCCGATTTTGGAGTCAATGACAACGAGTCTTGAGGTTATTATACCCGACTTTGGTCTTAAGATCGCCAACTTCGGACCTAAATACCTCTGGGTCGGGGATGAAGTATGATCCTCGAGCTCAGTTATTTTTACGTCGACCATCGTTTGCCGGGGATGTTTCATTAACATCAACCTTGATTATTTTTTGTTGCCGAATTCGGACCGAGGTTGGTCTTAATATCTCCGACTTTGACCACATCGAAGCCTGGGTCGGGGAGATTTTTAAACACGGACCTCAGTAATTATAACGTCGACTTCATATCCTCGAGCTCGTTTATTTTTATGCCGACCATCGACTTCGATTATTTGTTTGAGGAGGAATTCAGACCGAGTTCGGTGTTAATATCTCCAACTTCGATTATCTGTTATTGCATAATCCCCTCTTTAACTCTAAATTACAATTTTTTATCTGCAGATTCGGCAATGGTCATTGAGACGGTGGGTCGACGATTTTTTCTCAGCACATAATTCTGTTTTCATCTTTTTGCTCTTCTCCTCTGTTTTTTCGTGTTTTGCGGTCTTCTCTGTCGACCGTTGTTTGGTCCACCGTTTTCCATGTCCAACAATTTCATCTATGTGACCGTACTTGTTTTCCATCTCCTTCATCCTGCCAACACACTTTTCTCTCCATACGTGAAGTATTCGTTAAGTAATAAAACTAGCCGGCATGGGGCACGTGTCGATCCCGTTGATAGAATAAGTCGATCGCCCACTTTTCTCTCCATCTTTCCACTGCAGAGACGGTGAGATTGGTAAAGGTCCCTTGTGGCTCCAACATGGCCAACTCAATGTGTTCGAGGAAGAACACGCCGTTGTCGTTCGCCCTGCATTAAAAATAACTGTTAAAAATAATCGCTTAAATTAGCAACCAAAAATGATTATGCTAGATATTGTGAGAGCTTACCCGGTTAGTGATTGTGGGACCTTGGATCGTGTCTTGAACCGAAATTCCCTGGATTTCTGGTTCTGCAACGTTCTCGTCATGTCAATGCGAAGTTTCTTGCACATCTTCCATAAGCCCTTCGTATACGGCTTTAAAACTTTGATGATGTGATCGTCTGAAGATCGCCCCTTGTAACGAGCCATAAACCAAGATTTCGCCGTGGAGGAGATGTACCGCTACCAAGATTCACTCGTAGCTTTCCAATAGTAGTTTATTCTTGATACTTGGACAAAAAATAAGTGAGTTATGTAAAAAGTACAAAAGCTATACAATTTAACTCCGAGCTCGGAGTTATTAACTCCGAAATCTTTGTCCGAAGTAGTGGTTATAACCTCTGAATTCGGTCTTAGAAACCCTGACTTCGGTATTAGCAATTTTCTATGCCAAAATTTGACTTCGGAACTCCTAACACCGACCTCGAGTGTGCTAACACCGACTTCGAAACTCCTAACACCGACCTCAGACATACTAACTTCGTAGTGGATTTGCACATATTTCGTATTTTTGGCATATACATTCATAAGTTGTTAATACTTGTTTATATACGTATATAAACTGGTAATACAGCTGGATTTAAATTATCAAACGTATTTTCTAAAGATTATGTATTTATTTACAAAAATACTTTCATGTTAATAGCCATTCTTTGTTAATCTATAAACTGTTATTACTTGTTTATATACATTCATAAAATGGTAATACTTAGTTATATACATATATAAACTGGTAATACAACTGGATTTAAATTATCAAACGTATTTTCTAAAGATATGTATTTATTTACAAAGTACTTTCCATGTTAATAGGCATTCTCACGTTTAATATTTAAAAAATATCAATATTAATATCAAAGTAGTTACAAATTTTATACGTGGCTAAAATTAAGGATATTTCCTATTTAATTTTTTAAAATTAAATCGATATTCCATGATTCATGGAGCAATTTTTTTATCGAATATTTTAGGTATGTTAACCGTTAATTCGTTTTAATTTATAAAATATTTTCCATGTTAATAGACATTATGACGTTTAATATTTAAAAAATATCAATACTAATATTAAAGTAGTTACAAAGTTTATACGTGGCTAAAATTAAGGATATTCCCTATTTAATTTTTTAAATTATATCGAGATATTCCAAAAGCAATTTTTTTAAACACATATTTTTCGTTTATTAACCGTAAATATGTTAGAATTTTAATCGTATAAAGAAAGATAATTAAAAGGGTATAATAGGAACAAAAACTGATATTAAAATGTCACCTCATACATATTGACTATTTTAGAAAAATAAAGTAAAAATTGACTATTTTGCTAATAAAACGTTTCTATTTAGCTATTTGGAGCAATTTCTCAAATATAAATGGTATACTACTATATACCAATCAAATTTTGAGCAATGTTACACAAATTATTTCTTACCCAACTCAGATTAGTTAATCACAATCATAAAAACTATATATATATATATATATATATATATATATATATATATATCTATATATACAAAAAAAAGATAAATACTAAACCACTACTTCACAAAGCAAAATAGTAAAAAAAATAATAATACTAAAACATTTTCTTACAATCTAATTTTACCTGTCGGTATAAAGTAACTCTTAGTGTCTAAGCTTTTACTTTATTTGGGTACTTCGAATAAAATTTAAGTTCATGACCGCTTATTATGCATAAACTTGAGTACATTTGCCGCAATTATCTCGGATTATAATTGTCGCTGACATCCTCCAAAATCAACACTGTCGTTTCCTCAGTGTTTACATTTTCACAGTCTGTTTCTCATTTTATTTTTGTAACCACATGAATAAACACAACCACTTTCCAAAAAGCAAAACTAATATTGCTCTTAATTATCAATCACAGTCAACAAGGCACAAACATTCACTACATGTCAATAAATATTACTATGATTTAAAAAGGACCTTTCAAATTAATTTTTACTCTAGTTACCCGTACCTACTTACCCGTGGGGTGGCAATTAACATATGGAGTCTTACCGGACCGGGACGGATCTATGTTACTTAATTTCAAAGCGAGATATCAAATATTGTATTTGTTTATATTTTTACCTACTTGTGCATATTAATTTCAATATCCCATAAGACGACATAAATTTTGCCCTTAAACCTCACCCCTTTTGCACGTGTGTCGTAGTCGTACCACGCATATTGTCTTGGCCAAAGATATCCAAGAAAACGGCATGGCAGTCGTTCGCATCCAAACGTGAACGGCAGCGTCGTAATTTGCCAGCTTTTAGCCTTATTTGAGAAACATCATGCATGAACACAAACATACCATTTAGATTTAATATTGTGAAATATTGTATATAAATAAAATAAAATAAAATAAAATTAGGTTAGCCGTTAGTCCAGTATTATATATATATAACACTTTATAATATCTCTTATATAAATATAGATTATAATAATATTATAAAGTATTTTTTTACTTTGAAATAAAAAAATCGTCATGTATTTTGGAAGGAAATATGAAAGTCTTAAAATGGCGGCAAAACTATCACTCTTCCTCTTCAAAAATGGCGGCAAAAAATTCTCTCTCTCTCTCTCTCTCTCTCTCTCTCCGAGCAGTGGATTATGAAGAAGTTGAATTGAAAAAGGGGAAACGGAAACGATGAAGCTTGATTACGTACAAAGAAAGATTCTGTCAGATTTAGCAAGTCAACTAGATCAGCTACTTCGATTCCATTGCTTTCAAAAAAAAAAAAACTACTTCGATTCCATTTATATTACAATTTATCGTTCCTAATTATTCGTCAGTCTTCATTTCTCTCACTCGCTTTTCTCTGCTCGCCGTGTAGTGCAGTCGGGACCTCAGAGGTCGCGGTGTTCGAGATTGCCGGTCGAATGCTCTCACACAGACGTAACCTGCCATGTCATCAAAAGGTATACAATCAATCGATCTATCAATCCGTTTCACGCCTCAACCAATTTCGATTAACTCGTTTTCGCATATTATTTGGGCTGTATTTCAGCGATTTCGCTCTAATTTGATAGGTTTCATAACTCAGTAATTGAAATTTTTGAAGAGTAGTGATAATTAACTATGATTCCGTCGTGTTGTTATTGGTTAACGATGACTGGGACTTGGTTTAAGTGCTGCTTAGTTTTTTATTAGACATCGTGATCGTGCGATCAGACACGTGAGAGTGTTTTCGCATAGTAGTAATCCTAAGAGCGACTATCATGTTAAACACTGCTTAGAAAGTTAAACAGCTGAGCTGTATTTGATTGATTTGGTGTCCTAAGCACGTGATTACCGATGAATTTTAGAGTAATTAACGCTAGCGCCTCCTAAACTTTTCATGTTAGTGCAGTTTGCCCCCTGAAATTTTAGCTCTTATACGAAATGCCCATACTTTTAAAGCAATACATTGCTCTCTACATGTTAAAAAATAATGAAAACTTATTGACGATATTTTGGTTAATAAGCGTAGCTGTATTTAAGCTCAGGGCGCGCGTTTTATTAACTTACCTTCGAACAATGAACTTTGTGAGAGTCGTGTTTTGGACCAAAAGAAGTTGAAGAGTAAATCTAGGACCGGCATAGCCATTAGAAGTAGCTTTAATTTATTCAGTTAACGATGTTTAGGATATATTAAGTGCTGCTTAATTTCGGTTTAGAGATGTGATCATCAGGTAAACATAATTGGAATTGAGAGTGTCCATACCTCTCCAGAAGCAAAGTTGAATCCCTTCGGTTGTCAACCCTAGAGAAAATAATCTTTATGTTAGTATCAATTTAATTTTCATTTTATCATAGGTTTTATTAAAAATAAGTGTAATTGGCGGCAAATATACTCAAGTTATTGCAATTTAAATATAAGGTTCGTAAGTACCACCAATTGCAATAACTTAAGCATATTTGGCCCTTATGTTCCTAATAATAGATATCAATTAGAATAATCACCTCTAAATATTGAGGTAACCGAGGTTCCGAAATACACGGTTCGCCTCGGCAGATTCCATATCAAATGCCTCGGGATCTCCATTGGGTTTATACTTGTATCCTCGTCTGCAAATACCTGCATTGGAATAAATTATATGTAGGTAAAATCGAAAAATGCATAGGCCTCAAGTAAAAGGGAAACCTAGGTGGGAATTCCTCGTTTTTACCTCATTAACTTGGAAATAGGTTCCGTTAAGCGGGAAGCTTCCTCTCATTGCGGTCCTGCACGGTATCTGTGAACGGCATATTTCAATGTTACATCAGAGAAACTAGTTCATACGCCGAAAATTGGTTCAACGGAATCCAGTCTTTTTGAAGAAAAATAAAACATCTATTGGTTTCAAAATTGGTTTTGGTACCGGTTTTAGGGTGTCTATATTATTTTTAGGGTTTTTTTTGGATATATTAACTCGTTCTCATCACAAAAGAAGAATATTTTGAAAATTGACTTAGGATATAAAAAGTCCTGAGAATTAGTTCTTCCCTTCATTAAAGTCAATTTTTTTGGCCTGTATAGGGATAAAAGAAGGAAAACCATGAAAAGTATCATAGCTTTGTGTAGCTTATTCGTACCAAAAATGTTCCTCGGACTGTCTGGGAATTCGTCTCCCGAACGCTATTGCACGAGAAACACTCGTTGTCATTGCATAGTTTATCTAATCCTTGTGAACAACACCTCTTTTCTGGTGGTTCGACCGAGTTTGCAGTTTCACCTGACATGATCATAAAAAAAGCTGATTGAATTAGAACACTGCAAGTTTTATTAACATGTTTGATTGTTTTTATTCAAGAGTAGAAAAAATTGAAAATTTGGTTGTAATTCATTATTGCATTATCCTAGGAATCAATTCTGACTACTAATTCCTAAAATACAAAGATATGCATAAGGTTATTTGCGGTAAAATTGCCCATAAGCTTGGTGAAAGTGCATAATTCCATTTTTTTTGCGGCGTATATTCCTATTGTTGTACTAAAAGTGTATGATACCTAGGATTTACACTTTTCACGGAAAATGGGCTGCGACAAAAAAAGAAGTGGAACATGCGGCCGCATTCACAAATCTTTCGGGCATTTTTTTTTGTAACTACCCCTAATCCATATATTAACAACAAAATATTATACTATCAATAAACACAGTAGAAAGGTGTGGGCTTCTATAAATCACCAAAATAAATCAATAAATAAATATATAGTTAGCTTCTTGCCTGGTGTCCATATGGCCAAAAGGTATGGGCTTGGATCATCAGGCTCTCTCTTTTCCATTTGTAGCTGTATAACAGTAATAATCCATTAAAATCAAACTTTATAGAAGTTAATTAAATAGTGTTTCTCTCTAAAATGTGAAAGTTAACACTTACCATATCCAAAAGAACATGCTGATCAGGCAGTTCATAGCTGGCATCATGCGAAGAAAATTAGTAACTTCGTTGTCACATTTCGGTTCATGTATATCTCCTGATAAAAACCGTCTCTAATGTGTAGCGCATCGCCGTATCGTATAACTTTACTTTATTTTATTTTCTTAACCTTACACAATATTTCTGGTATTAGCTCTACTTCTGCTTAGTATGAGATTCAGGTCTAAATAAATGATAGGTAATAACCCGAGTTAGTTCTTAAATTTTTCTGATAATATCTGTTAACTATGACATATAACTCCTAATAATTACGATAATAGTAATATTAGGTGAATAATAATTACATTTCTAGTCAAGAAATATAATTATATAATTTATATCTACATTTTCAACACTTACACTTGGTGCTCTGTTCGTAGCTGGTTCATGTTCTTAAGCTTAGGCAATATGCTTTGTTTACCTAAACTATGCTACCGAATTAATTTCTAAGAATGTGCTGATTATATCTTTAATCTAGGAAATAGGTGCATAATTACAATCTACATTTACATTTACTACACTTACACTTGATGCTCGGTTCGTAGCCGGTTCACGTTCTTGAGCTTAGGCATGGGAATAGAAGCTGCTTCGGGATCCAAAGGAACTAAAGCCTTTGACATACTAGCATCCTGAATATCCATATTTTGTTGCATATAGATCTGTACGTTCTCCGTGAACGCTTCGACATTGAGTTTGATTGTCGGAATTTCATTGGATTCATCCCAGTAAGGATAATCCTCAATGTCCCTTATGGACTGGGGCTCCGGTGAAGCCGGTTCTTCAATGATTGGCTCACACTTATCACATCTAGAAATCGCAATGGAATTCTGTTCTTGTTTTGATTCCTCTGTTGGGTAAGGTAATGGCAAAGGTAGAGGTAGATTTAAGGGTGTCTTCTCATTCATATCTGTAGAAATATATGAAATAAGATTTCAATTAGCTAAATAAACTTAATCACAGTGCTACTATGTAATTTTTTTTTTTTTTTTTTAGTATAGGTTTAGCTATTTTCTTCATTTTTTGAGGGATTAGAGAGAAGGGTTTCAAATATATACATGTAGAAATATATGAAATTAGGGTGTAAGTTAGTTAGAAATATTCAAAATTGTAGGGCTGGTACGTAAAAAAACTTTTATGAGTATACTCAAGGTTTTGGAAATCTTAAACAGGTATCGAGGCGATCCGGCGTAAGCCTCGATAAGAAGAACAAAAATTCATAAAATATCTTTAATCATTACAATCATATAAGGTTATAGAATTTTAAACTGTGTATTTCCATAGTTCGCCTTGAGCTGTATATATCACATTTGATGTTATTGATTAAGTCAGTCAGAAAATTCCCAGACCTGTATGATTTGTGTCTTCCTTTCCTCTCTCGGTTGCGATCACAATGCTTTTATCCTCGGGACCTGGCAAGGAAAGTCGTGCACTGCATTGAAAATTCTTCAATTGTTAGTTTTGCAATTAAACATTACTCTGTTGTAGTGTTTCCGGTGTACAAGTTCCACCATAAATTTATTACATTCCTTGTGTGATTTAATTCATTTTTTTTAATAGATTCTCCATCATAAATTTATCGGGCCTGAAGGCGTGGAATACGAACCTAGCATATGCACTTGCAAAGTGTCTACATTCTCCTCTCAACGGACACGAATTGCAATTCGGCTTGCTTTTAGTGCAAAATACCTGTGCACATAAAAGGTGAAAGTTTAATTCTCATACTTCATTGAGATCGAAAACATTCAACTTAACCGACAATTTAGTACAAGCAAAATGTACCTTTCCAAATGTTATCATCTGGTAATGCAGTTCGTACCTGGTATTGCAAGAGTTGATTGATCAAGTTTCTAAATTTACACTTATCCAATTTCATAATTAGGAAAACGTAAATATATATATATATAATATGGTATCTTAAAGGGAATCTTTTGCTCTTACAGAGTCCTCTGATCAAGCTTGCACAGACGAGGCCAGAGATATTTCTGGATAGATTCCTGTACCGGGTACCTATGAAGAATAAGTGAATTGATTTTAGCTCCTGCAAAGTTGTAAGTATCCACAAAATTTGCGACGTTTAATAATTTTTTCGCTGAGCGAGAATTCTTACATCTCAAGAAGATGCAGTTGGAGAGATTCGGGCAGTGGCTGAAGCGGGACCCATCCTAGCCGGACAGCTATACGTCCAACATTTGTGTCAACCTAAAACGTAAGATATAACGAGTTATTTAGTCATAATTAAGCTAACTTTCCTGTTTTTATAGGAACTATTTCAGTATTTTAATCTAAATATCTAGCTTTATATATATATATATATCACCCTATTAAATTATTTGAACATTTTGTTCCAAAATAAAAATATATAACTATGAGAAATTTTACTGCCTTAATCCTTCGAATTTGAACTTACTGGAAAAGCGAGATGGTGAAGCGTCAAAAGTCGCACGCACTCCACACTTTTCAGCCCCAGTCCTTTTATGCTCAGGAGATACTCTCTGGAAGTTCACGTCGGTATTTTTAACATAACAAATATATAATAGGATTATAGAAGCATATGAATGGTCAAATTGCGGAATAAGGTTTCAATGATCTGGTTTAAGGTATAAATACTATAATCATAATTGTAGAAATATACAAAGTTTTAGTGTAAATTTGTTAGAAAATAGTAAATTCCCAAAAACAACAATAATATATGTGAATTTTATTTGACATCGTTTCTGTTTAACGTACTTTGCTTGATCAGGTGGTACATCCCTCAACCACTCGAGATCGGTGCTTCCGTGTTCGTTCACCAGTCGATTAAGAAAATCCTGCAGGAATATCTCAATGAGAATCAGACGTTTCCAAAGCTCTTCAAGTAAGATGTCATGTTCTAATTTACGAAATTTAACTGATGAATGTATAATGTACTATATATATATATATATATACATACATATATATACCTGGATTCGTTGTGCAAGCCTGTTGTTCATTCCTCGTTCTTTTATCGTTTTAGCAATGTCACCGACAGGGGATAATCTCACAGCTTCCCAATCCAAAGAGTCCATCACGTTTGCGTTTCTCTCTCTCTTCCCTTTGGCTTCTGCTTTTCTCTTTAGTTCGTCCCAGTCCCGTGTATCCTTCGCATCCTTTCGACCCAACATTCTCGTCGGTTTTGAAGTAGTAGCATCATTCTCGGTAGATTCCTTAGTAGATGAACTACCGTGCTCGGTATCGTCTTTCATAACCATTTGACGGTTCTCAGAAGAATTTGGCAAATTCTCCTGCAAGACGGTGTCTTTTTCCTGAATTTCCGCTTCAAAGTGTTTGGAGGTTTCTGTTAATATCGTTTGAGACTCAACGAGAGTAATATTTCCGGTCGGTGATTCTTGAATCGCTGTTATCTGATTTTCAATCGTGGTTTGGCTTGTAATTTCCACCGTCACCGAACTTTGATCACATCCACTGTTTTCAGATAATATCTCAAAGCTCTCGGTCACCGACATTTTCGTGTTGAGTTTTTCACACAAATGTTGACCATACAGAGGATCTGGACTCTGTGATTGACTAGTATCGTCGTTATCACTAGCCTTAGACTCGATGCAGGTTTCCTTTAGGTCCAATTTCGAAGACGTAACTGTGATTTCATGAAAATCTGGTGCATCAGATTTGTTTGTGTTAACATTTTCCAACATAAGAGCAGATTCATCCGAGTTCTCCGAGCAAGATCCCGCTTTCTCACAAGTTTGAGAGGTTGGAGAATCCCCACATTGTTGCTGTGAAATTACGCTAAGTGCCACTTTGTCTTCCTCTTCAATGCAATGTTCGACAGTGTAGCTTTCGTAGGTCTCTTTAGTACCCGTTTCTTCGTTGTTCGGTACCTGATCTTGAGCATTCTCGTCGTTCCTTGATTTGAGGGGAAAACGTGCAGCGAGGGACATGTATGCAGAGCTGTTGAATAATAAAATAGTTTGATCAAAAGAACAATTTATTTGTTTTCTAACCAACGTATGCATAATTATTGTCTTGCAGAGTACATATTTTACCTAGAGAGATGGTCTGATACATTTTGAGTAAGAAACACACCAACAACCGAATCCAAAACCGATCCCTTCCATCGGGAGAAGCGTCTATCACCTACAAAGTGAAATTAGGTATAGGAAATATTAGATATGTGTAAATATAAAAGAATAATGCACGTTTTCTTTTTGCAGAGTAGGTATTAAGAGATGTTGTACCTTGCACAAGATGCATTCTCGCAATAAACGAGTCTGCTCGTCCAGAGAAGACTTTGCGCTCTTCCTCCCAATACTTTGCTTTATCGTCATCCATTCCGTCAACTCCTTCGCTATTTATATTTTCAAGCAAAAGTTTCCACACTCGAGTGGTTTCTTCATCGAGATCTACTTTAGCACGTGGGCGGGGCTTCTTGATCGGTTCGAAGGGTACTACCGTCCCTTCTCTTTTATAGAGGACGAGAGCGTTATGCTCTTCATAACTTGTAGAAGAAGGAACAATAGCATTTCGATACAGAAAAACGCTGCTTTCTTTGTTGATGTCTAAGCATTTAAGTTGCTCTACAATCGCATCGATCGAAAACATCTTCCTTTCTGCTACTTTGAAAAACAAGCGAAAAAGGCGCAAATTATTAGTTGGATACAAAATTCCGATATATTTGTTAGCGTTCAATTAATAACGATAACTAGTTGTAGTCGGTTTCCTTAAATCTAAGAAATTAGTTGCTGATTTTGTCTATTTGAATTGAACTCTAATAATTGAATGATCAAGTCTGAATTTATTCACGATCAACCTTGCTCATCGACGTACAGAAATCTTTCAAAATCATATATCAAAATCCGAGATTTGGTTAGTTGAAATACCTGAGAACGTGGAATAAGATGGTTGGTCGCTGTACAATGCCGGATATTTGGATGCTGATTGGCTTTTCTTAGTGGTCCGTCTCTTTCTTGCGAGTATCGCCTTAGTCTCCTCTTTCAGTGCATCAATGCAACTTTTTGGCTTCTCCAAGATCCTATTTAGTGAAGCCAAATCCCGGGCTTTTGTTGCATTTGGAGTTCTCTTCTTCGTTGGCCTAATATTAGGACTTATATCTATGACAATTTTACCGTTCATTTGCCGAGAACTTTCGCAACCGTTTTTCGCTGTGGCACTTGATGTCAATACATTGGTCATGTTTATCGCACTCCTCTTCCTCGTACTGTTCGGCCAAGAGACCAAGTAGTACGCTTGTAGATTTATGCCGCCAATTTTTGGTTCTTCGACTGAATGACCATAATGCCCCTGGGATCCTTTATCTTGGTTCATTCCTTCTGTCAGGTTCACAGAGGAGCTGCTATCGGAATCATTCCCGATAACTGGGCATGCTTTCAGGCCTTCTTCGGTCCCTTTGCTAAGTGGGATTGACTGTGATCCCAAATCATTGAATCCCACTTCAGCTCCGTCAAAGTTCAAGACACGATTGCACGACTTCTTCATCGCCGGACCTGTTTTAGCGTTTTCAGGAGTTTCCGGTCCATTTTCCTTTCGGTTCCTTCTGACGTATGTCCTCTTTAT
This sequence comes from Parietaria judaica, assembly GCA_954871525.1. Taxonomy (NCBI): domain Eukaryota; kingdom Viridiplantae; phylum Streptophyta; class Magnoliopsida; order Rosales; family Urticaceae; genus Parietaria; species Parietaria judaica. The sequence continues at coordinate 16,399,838 of OX940864.1, forward strand.
TGTGGGACGTTCCTTGGAGTCCACGCTCTTTGGAGTCTTCGGGATTTTCGGTTTGTCTTCTTTAATCACCTTTGGCCGGTGCTTCTTCCTCTTCTGTTTCTGCTGCGGCGTTTTTATCATATCAATGTCTTGGCCGTCTAGATTCTCGGGATTTCCGCCTACTAAGGAATTTACGGGATTCTCAGCGAGATTCTCCAATGTGGTAATGCTTCCCTTCTCGTTTTCCTTGCATGTTGTCTCAACTAAAGCCGAGTTATCCGATCTCGTTCGTTTTTCTGGTGTGACCGGCACAAAGTTGAGAATGTTTGGGAGAAGTGACGATGCGCCAAAGTTAGTTTCGGGTGTCAAATTGAGATCATATGGGAGCTGATTAGGGACTGAAATGTCATCTGCAATAAAATTATTAACTTACAAATTAATAAGAGTAAGCCATTATCATCTTAAATTTTAGAAATTAGTCAAATGCAAAAGCAAGAAGCCAAAATGAGATCTTTAGAACTAATTAGCTTCATTTCATCAAAATTATATATACATATATATATATATATATATATATATATATATATATATATATATATATATATATATATATATTGTCATATCCCAAAGTTTAGTTTCTGATTTGTGTACTTGTATAACAATACAATTTAAGAGTACGTGCATATATAATAGTCCAATCTTAGTTTAACTCAATTTTTAGATAATTATAAATTTCATTTTAGCACATACTATTCTAAGAAATTAGTATTTTGTTTATTATATATTAACTTTAATATTAATTAATTTATCGTAACCGTGTCATATCACATATCACGTGCCACTAATTTTAAATTAGAGGCACGTGATATCTCATGTATAGTTTCTTGTCAAGTTTTTTCAACAACTAAGATGACGTGGAGTGTCACGTGGCAATTAAATATAATTTTATAACTTTTCATGATGTCACGTTTCTCATAATACCAAAAACAAAGCACTGAGTGCTTAGTCAAAATATAATACTATATATTTTTATTTCGTGTTACGTGTCGTGTTCGCGTCAATCAGCCGTGACAGACCAATCATTCCCCAATCCCCACTACAAAATCCCACTTAACGAACCTAACCATAGCTAAAAATCTCTTCTATTCCGAGAGAGCCACCAAAACCCTTAAAAAAAAAAAACTTACAAGGATTTGCTGCCGGCGGCGGCGGCGAAGCAACGGCGAACCGCATAGTGCCGGAATCAGCATACTTCAAGAGCTCCCCAAAGGAATAATCTCTACAATTTTCAATAAAATCCTTGAAAATCAGATTCGGCTTCGACGGCGTCGCCGGAGCTGCCGCATTATGGGACCCATTCTCGCTCGGCTCTCCCCCACCGCCGTCCATTGACCAAAAAGCCATTCTCCGACGGCTTCAAATCAGCAGATTTTTTCTCTGTTTCCGGGTACCCCTGTGAATCCTACCCCTCTCGGATCACCAAGCCTGAAGAAAGCTCATCAGAAAAAAAAAATAAAAAAATTTCAAGGTATGAATTTTGCATAATGCGATAGAATAATAGAGAGAGAGAGTCCACTTTTTTTTCCCTATGTGATAAATAAAATAAATAAACGAAAACCTACCCAACAAACAACTAATAATATCTCCACTTTATTTATTATTTATTTATTTTTGATAAAGAAAAGGGATCTAGCAGCACTACTACTGTTTACTAAGCCTAGGATTTTACGCAGAAACTGATGCTTCGACTGCCACGTGTCCTGCAGCTCCTTTTTGAGCGACGCGTCCCAGGTCTCCACTCCAACGCGCGTGGACGCGTAGACACGCCAACGTAAATCTTTTCTTTTTAATTTTTTAATCGTTTTTAGGTTTTAAATTTTAGACGTTATTGTAATAAAAATAATTTATTAAATAGAAAACTCAAGAAATACCTAAGGTTTTAGAGAATTGTCCATAATTTTAAACAATTATTTTATACCCATTAATAAACTTTTTTGGATCATATTAACCCTAATATTAGCTATAATTATTAATTTTTGTTTAATATTTATTAATAATATATTTTAATTTCAAAATTATTTTTTCCTTTAATTATAGTTGACAACTTCCCCCTATTAATTAGGTTTTCATTTAATTCTGTTACTTTTCAAAAAATATCATCATTTATCACAAAATAATTTTGTTGGACCTTTACATTCTCTCTCCCCGAACATCGCCTTCGACCATCGCCATTGAAATACTTCGGCCGTCAATCTCTTCGCCTTCGACAATCGCCAAGTTCCGTCTCGCCGTCGCGTCACTTCTCCATCGCCTCTCCATCGCTTCTCCGTCGTCACGTTGCCTCTCCGTTGCCTTATTCCGTTGAGAAGGTTCTCCGTCGCCGTCTTCCGTCGCGCCGTGGCGTCGCCTCTCTGTCGCGTCGTCGCGTCACCACATCGTCGGCGAGGTCGACCCTTTCTCCCACGACGAGTATAACCTGCTCCGAGTTTCGCTCCCTCGCCGGAAAAACCATTTCCGAGATCGTCGCGAACCACTTCCTCGTGCAGGTCGTCGATGGTGAACGTACGTTAATAAAATTTTGTAAATATATTTACAGTTTGATATTGCTATATACATATACCAAATTCATGTTGATATCTACGATTTGCACAAACAGTCCCCGTATTAAGTATTGGTATGTGCATATACAATTTTGGTAATCAAAATTACAGTTTGATATTGGTATACACATATACCAAATTCATGTTGATATTTACGATTTGCACAAACAGTCAACGTATTAAGTATTGGTATATACATATACAATTTTGGTAATTAAATTTACAGTTTGATATTGATATATACATATACCAAATTCATGTTGATATTTAAGATTTGCACAACCAGTCCATGTATTAAGTATTGGTATATACATATACAGATTTGGCGGAAAATTTCACCAACTTGTTGATAATTGATTTTTGTAATTTTGGATATAAAATCGTTAAAAATCCTGATTAACAAGGAAAAAGTATTTAAAAAATAATTAGGGAATTTTTAAGATTAATTAGTTATTCTATTAAACTACATTTAAGGAAAATAATATAATCTGATTTTTAAATTATTAATTAAATCATAATTTAAATAATTAATTTCGAATAATAATTAATTTCACACCTAAAAAATGTTAGAGGTAAATCGGTCCATATTTTAATTAATTGGTGGTTTTGATTACCATTAATAGGTTTGGGAATTTTTTTGAAACCTTGAGTAAAAAATGGGCATTTCCTTCATTAACCCAATAAATAACACAGCTTAATATTAGGGGTGAAACCGGGTCGGGTACCCGGTTTTTTTGAGGCACCCGGTACCCGGATCCGAAAACCACATATCTAAAAATTGATACATGGTACCCGGTACCCGAAATCCAGGTACCCGAAATCCGGGTATCTAATTTTTGATACCCGGATCCGATACCCGATTTTGAAATCGGATTCGTTGTTTTTTTATTTTTTTTTTAAATATATTATCTCAAAATAAACATTGTCTCATAAATAAAAACATATATCCATTGTCTTAAAATTAAAATGCATAAAAAAAAAGATAGTCTCGCGATTTTTTCTTCGTTTCCGCCGTCATTTTTTCGTTCCGCGCATAAAGTATCATCAACATCAATTGTAAACATATGATATGACAATAATAAAAAAAAAGTATTATAAGTCAAATAAACATGAGATAAAAATAATTAAATAAAATTAAAGGAAAATAAAAAAATTAAAAAAAATTGGGTATTAGACCGGGTACTGGGTACCCGGTTTCTATGATTTTAATACTCGGTACCCGAACCCGGTTTTAAAACCGGGTACGGGTACCCGGATCCAGAATCCGGATACGGATTTGGGTTTTAAATCCGGATACGGATTCGGATTCGGATTTTTACCAGGTTTTCGGGTTTTATTTTCACCCCTACTTAATATAAATGATCGCGATTGACGTAATCAATAAAGTATTCATTTTAGAAAAATACTTTATTCAATTTCAAGGTGGTCAACGCCCTAATGAGAGCTTCTGCGAGCCTTGCCACCCTATTCCCGGCCGTGGCAGCCGCATGCCGACGTGAAGAGATTCGCGGCCACGAAAGCCGTACCGTGAGTTTAATTATTTTTAAATTTGTTGGGGAAACGAAGCGCGCCGCCATTTCCGCTGCTCTGTAGTGATGGTTGCAGTAGCGGAAGCCAGACGGGCGCGGCCCTTTTATGGCAAAGCTTGGCCGCGCCGGTGGCCATCTTGAGTTCAAATATTTAATATGAGATGGTTTTGTTGCTTTTATTGACAAAATTTAGTTGAATTTTAAAAAATTATTAAGTATCTAGGTTTTATTTGTTATAAATAATCTAAAATAAGTATGAATCTTTGTTGAACTCTATTTGTAGGATAATGCACACGAATCTAGTTATGATATTGAAAGATGTTTATCCAAATCTAACGAATTAGAACATAGTTCAATGCTCTTTAGACTACCAATCGTAGCTTGTCACGTGTAAAGGAATAAGAATGAACAACTAACAAGAATAGGAGAGTGAATATTGTATTTTGATATTTTTATTATAGAAAAATTAATATCGTATTTGAGAAGATAAAAATTACATTATGATATATTTAGTAATAGGTATTCGATTACGGTAATATTAATATTTTAATCGTATTTATAATTTTTTAAAAAATATAATAAGAATTTAAATAAAAGTATTACTCAATATTTATTATAAAATTTTAATAACGTAATTATTAAGTAAGAATGATGATAAATATAGATTTAAAATTAATGAATTCGATAAATATCATATAAGTACAAATTAATACATCGTGTAATATAAATAATATATTAAATTTAAAATCATATACTGTAGAATAATGTATAGTTGGTCTAGTTTAATCCTTGTGGTACTTTTGCCACAATTTACTTTCTTGTGATTAGAGTTGTAAATACCGAGGTCAATCAATGAGAAAATTACTTTTACCCAATCCTATTTTAACATGGTATCAGAGCCACAAAGGAGAAAGTCAAAACTCTAGCCACCGTCGCCGCCTCTTTCCCGTCAGACGTTCTTCTCCGGCGAACTCTCCGGTGACGCGTGCTTCTCCGGCATTCCTCCGGAATCCTCGCGAGCTTTTCTCGCTCGGGTTGTTACAGAAAATCCCTTGATGTATCTGGTTGTTCCAGCGTGGGTCTTGTTGTCCCAACACACAGAAAGTCTCTATTTTTTTTTTCTTTCTGTCTGTCCCTGCGTGAAAAAGGGTGTTCCCAGAACCAGAATTTTTTTTTCTCTGATTGTTCCTACGACCAGATCTTGTTTAAAAGTATGTCTTCCTCTACTGAAAAAGTTGTTTCCGTGCACGATCAAAACCCGATGACCAATCGTAAATTCAATGGCAAGAATTATCTTCAATGGTCTAAATCTATGCTCATGATTGTGAGCGGAAGAGAAAAAGGCGGACATCTCACTAGTGAGCCACCCATGCCAGATTCCAAAGATCCAAAATACGCCTCATGGAAGAACTCCGTGTTGGACATGTGTGTCCTTAAACAATATATTTTTATCCATTTGTAAAAGATTATGACAAGTCGTTGAATAAAGTTGGTGCATATTATGATAATCTTATTATAGTTTCTGGTAGAGTAAAATAGAATGTTTGATCCTTAGTTCATAAAGGATGCAATTATGTTATTATTATCACAACAGAGTCAATGTGAGGAAGAATCAATAATCATAATAAATGAACTTAAAATGTCTGTGACCTGATTATCTGGGTGGGAGCCCATTAATTGTATAAGGTCATTAATTTAATGTAACTAAGTGACAATCCTATTCTGGATTTTGTGTGTGTCACACTCACTAGAAGTGCATTAAGTATGAAGTGTCTTCAAACTGGACTGGACCTGACTTGAACTCCGAAAGTTATCATATAAGACCGTCACTGATAACTTGGAGTTGAGTCACTAGTAGATGATCAAATGGATATTCGATCTAAGTCCTGAGTGATCTCGAGTACGAGTTGTTGGCTTGATTGTTCTTTGATTTAACCGTTAAAGAACACAATATATTACCGTTATTCCCAACACTATTATTTTGGGAACATGATAGTCTGCAGTTAGGATAGCTTGGTCATAGACATGGGCATCACACAGCTCTCTTCAGAGTCATGATGATTGTTAAGGTCGGATTTGGTCAAATCCATCCTCAACACAACTCGTGTCGTTTTTTTTCCATAAACGACACAAGAAGAGAGTGAGGAAGTTCGTTGACCGATGGTCGACCAGGGAGTATCCTCGAGGAGGTTCAACCCTCGATCGATGAAGTCTAAGAGCAAACCTCGATGAAGTCTGAAAGCGTCATGATGAAAAATGCAAGGCCGAATGACGGCTGACGAGATGTGCATTTAATGAAGCTCACCTACCCATTATGGCATTCTGCTCGGAAGTGACGTAAAGCATGGGCTAAACCACGCTTCTCTCAAATCACTCTGGGAAAGTTAATGATTAAAAAGAGAAAAGGGCGGGAAAAATGTGAGAAGGCATAATGTAAGCTCTATAAAAGGCAGGTGAAGCCTCGTTTGTAAGGGTTCGGAAAAAAAAGACAAAGAAACCAGAAATAGAGAAAGAAAAACATCAGAAGAGAAAGGCTGAGAAATATAGAGAAAGTTCTTGTTCTTGATCCTTCAACTGTCCAGCTATTCAACGAAAGGAAACCGAGCTCTTGTCGGAAATATAATAAAACAAAGATATTCACTGATCATTGTTGCTAACTTGTTCTTTGTGATTATTTTTGTGACTGGAAAAGGGTGGTGAAAATCGCCCTCTACAATGATTCCCTTGATTGTCGGTGGTGAGAAGTGAGAGGTACCCGTGCGCAACTTATGAATCGAAACCATAAGTGGGTTACTCATGATATTACTGACTGAGTCAAGGATGAAAATGCAATGAGGGGCATAACGGTAGAAACCGCCTGCTCGTGTGTGGATCATCAAGTGAAAGATCAATAACCCGAATTTGATTGTATCAATGGACACCCTGCTGTAATTAAGGGAATAATATATATTGTATCACTAAAGAGTGCAGCCTCGGGTTTATAGTGGAATAACACCGAGGTTTGACGAACACCCTAGCAGTTCGTTGAAGCTTAAGTGATACGGGTCCATAGTCCCCAGGATAACTCCGTAAAGGATGATACGTACGTGATAGAAACATTTTTGAGATGTTTTTAATCATTTGGCAAGACTTATAAAACTGAAGTCTGTGACAGACATCGGATAGTTTTATCAGTAGCGTGGCGAAAGTACCATATATTGGTAACCAAAATTAACTGACAAAAAAAAGTAGAATTTGGATTTTCTATCAACATGAAAGTTGTTGGAAATTAAATTCTAAGAAACTTTCCTTTTGGAACCGATTCGTTTCGACGCACGGTTTGTGATTTAGAGAATTTCTAAGTTTTTAATCGTTTCGGTAAACTATGAAATTAAATCACATGTCACGAATTTAAATGATGGTGTGACACCATGACATTTGAATATGTGATATTGAGATCAAAGGATATTAATATAATTTAATTATTCGAATTCAGTTATAAATATCTTATTAATAATTAATCAATAATTAATAGATTTATATTAATATATAAATAATATATATTTATATATATTATATGTGTAAAATCGAATTATGCTTTGGAATGTGGAACAATATACATTCGAATGGATAGGCTTTGGTCTTTTCATTATTGCGGCATAAGTACCAAATGTTTTGGTATTTAAGAAAAACCCTAAAATCAATTTAATCCATTGGATCGGTTATGATTTAATATCAACCGTTGGATTAAGATAGTTGATATATTCGAAATTAATAACTTAGTGACCAAGTTTAGTTTTTCAAATTTATGTAATTAATTATATCCGTTAGATCGGTTTAAGATTTAATCTTTACCGTCGGATTGGAAATTAATTAATTATATATAATATATTTTCGAATTATAATTATGGATAAACTCGAATTAATTTTTTATTAAATATTTTGATATTTGATTTTATCCTAAACTAATTTGATCCATTAAATCGGTTTAAATATTTATCTCAACCATTGGATCTAGATAATTAGAATTCGAATTTTAATATATATATATATATATATATATATATATATATATATATATTCGAATCTTGATAAGATAAGAGGATAAGATTGGTTTTTTATTTTATCCAAGTCTTTTTTTATTTAATTATATCCTTTGGATTTAGATAAGATTAAATCTAGCCCATTGGATTGAAATAATTAATTATATTTAATTATGGATTTCAAAATTAAGGGAGATAAATTCTCTAATTCGGTTACAGTCTGAGTCAATAAATAGGGAGCTCATTCTACACATTTTTCACACCTTTCCCCAGAGAAAAAATCAAACGTTCCCTCTCCCTTAGGGTCTGCGAATTTTTCCTCTGATCTCTCTTTCTGGTTCGGCTTAAGAGACTTAGTTCTCCGGAAGCTTAAAAAGAACCACCAGTTTAAATTTTTCGACGGAGTCCTGCCGGCGAAGCCCACGCTCCGGTACGAGGAATCCAGGAGAATATTCCTGAATATCCCTGAAGTTCAGAACGCGCAGCCGGAAGTCGACAATAGAGGTACGGCCTTATGCATTGGGCTAATAAATGCGACCATTTACTGCTTTTTTATATATTTTCTATAAAGACTAGATTATTAATAATGATTTATGAATATTAAATTACATAATATTTATCAGGTCTTTTAATATGGTTATTATCCGATGTTCGGACCGTTAGTCGGATAACATGTTTTCCGCTTAAAATAATTTTTAAAATGTTACCCGGACGGTCCGACGGCATAATTTCGTGATAATTAACAGGGAATATTCCCAGCACTCCGACTATCTTGTCATGTCATGGCTGACTAATTCTATGACAGATAAGTTCAGTTCGAAATTTCTTCTTTATGATACTGCCAAAGAAATTTGGGACACGGCACGCAAGCTTTATTCAAACAATAAGAATACTTCGATAGTCATCGTTCTTGAATCTCGCTTATACAACCTCTGTCAAGGTGACATGGACATCAATGATTATTTCGATGCTCTGTCCAACTATTGGCTTCAACTGGATGCTTATCAGGTCAAGCCTTGGAAGACCCCTAGAGATGCAGCTATCTTCCGGGAATTCATTCAAGAGGGAAGAACTGTACGTTTTCTCTTAGGTCTAAACAAGGAATTCGACGCAGTTCGTGGACGAATTATGGCAATTGATCCTCTTCCTGATCCTCAAGAGGCTTTCTCCCTAGTCCGATCAGAAGAGAGTCGCCACTGACTCTGACCTTGCTGTGGTCACAAGCGCTTCGCCAGACCTTAATCTCAGAGAGGACATGAACCGTATCATGGAACAAATGTAGTCTCTATAGATGAGGATCAGCAAGCAACACACCACTAGATCTAGTTCCTCAACCGACTCACCAAGTAGCCTCCATGCTCACACAGGTCTGACCTCTGTCAGCCTCACCTTAACTCGCCCGAGCAAATCTTGGATCGTTGATTCAGGTGCATCAGACCACATGACGGGTAAAAAAAGTTATTTCATCACCCTTGGACCTTGCCCGCAGGGTTCAACCGTTTGGACTGCTGATGGAACTCTCATTCCGGTTGCCAGAATCGGTTCTATCCGACTATCTGGGAACATTATACTTTAATCGGAGTTATTTGTTCCACCAATTGCTTGCAACCTGATTTCCGCCAGTAAGATCACACGTGATTCTAACTGCATTTCATGATTTTTTGCCGACTTCTGTGATTTTCAGGTGGTAGGTTCCGGGAATGTGATTGGCGAAGGGACAATGCGTGAAGGCCTCTACATGTTTGACGACACAAATTTTCCAAGCCACCAAGCTCAGAATCCTGACCAAGGTCGTGTGTCATTAAACACTATAACTTTTTCGAACAATGTTCCTGTAGAAGATCAAGTTATGTTGTGGCACTACCGTCTTGGTCATCCTAGTTTTCAATACCTTGAAAAAGTGTAGCCAAACTGGTTTATTAAAAAAAATCTTCATCGTATCAATGTCAAGTCTGCCAATTCGCCAAACATACACGCAGTCCCTTTCATGCCATTGACTATAAATCATCGAAACCTTTCTCTGTGATTCATAGCGACGTATGGGGACCCTCAATGGTACGCCATACAAGTGGTACTAGGTGGTTTATTACGTTTATCGATGATCACACTCGAATGACGTGGTCATTTCTCATGAAAGACAAAATTGAAGATGCTCCAATCTTCAAACATTTCTACTCCATGGTTGAGTCTCAATTCGATACCCGTGTCCAAGTTCTCCATACGGACAACGCACGAGATTACTTCAATTAAACTCTCTCTCCATACTTGACTGAAAAAGGAATCGTCCACATAAGCTCATGTGTGAACACTCCACAACAAAACGGTATTGTTGAGCGGAAAAACAGGCACATCCTCGAAGTCGCTCGATCCATCAAGTTTGCAAAATCTGTCCCAAAACATTTTTGGGGTGATGCAATTCTCACAGCGACATACCTCATCAACCGTATGCCGAGTTGTGTCATGAAATTCCTACCTCCTCATCAACTCCTCAGCGAAATTCATCCACATCTCCTATCATTCTCCTCCGACCTACCAAAAAAGGTCTTTGGGTGTTCCGCCTTTATCCATGTCACAAACAAAATCAATCAAAGCTCGATCCTAGAGTTGTCAAGTGCATCTTATTGGGTTATTCGTTGCATCAAAAAGGGTATTGATGTTATTGCCCATCTACTCGCACTACTTATAACTCAATGGATGTTACTTTCTTTGAGGGTGAGTCCTTCTTCCCCAAATCCGACATTCAGGGGGAGAATTCGTGGGAATCTCAAATTTGGGAAATCAATCAAGGTTCCCAATCTATCCCATCATCCTTACCTCAACTTCCGACCGATATCTCTATACATCCTAACCCAAAACCTCAACTTCCGACCGATATCTCTATTCATCCTAACCCAAATCCACCTCAAATCGCCGATATTTTCCCAGAGTCACCACCTAGTTCACCTCGGTCTGTTGAACAAGTAGATGGCCTCATGCATCTTCAACTAGACCAAGAACCGGATCCGGCACCTACTACCTCATCTGACCTCTAAGGTATGGAAAGGTCCGAACCCGTGATTGATGACTCTAAACTCCCCATTGCTCTCCGTAAGGGTGTCCGGAGGAAAGGTGTTCATGGTAACACCGAATATCCCATTGAACGCTATGTTTCCTACAACCAATTACATACATTATATAGAGCGTTTGTCTCTAATCTTAACAATAGCCAGGTTCCTAGCTCCATTGATGAAGCTCTTCAAATTCCCGCGTGGAAACATGCGCTAGAAGAGGAAATTCGGGCACTGGAAAGCAACGGAACATGGAACCTCACTGAATTACCACAGGGAAAACGCTTTGTTGGGTGTAAATGGGTGTTCACAATCAAGTATAGATCAGATGGGAGTGTTGAGAGATTCAAGGCAAGACTCGTTGCCAAGGGATTCACTCAAACTCAAGGCATCTACTTTCAAGAAACATTCGCTCCGGTGGCCAAACTGAATACGGTGAGAGTTCTTTTCTCACTCGCCATAAACCTCGATTGGCCACTCTTCCAACTTGATGTCAAGAATGCTTTCCTAAATGGCAATCTTGAAGAGGAAGTATATATGAACATACTTCCTGGAATGGGACAAAACTCTAAGAAGCACTTTGTGTGCAAACTGAAGAAGTCGTTGTACGGCTTAAAACATTCTCCTCGTGCCTGGTTCGAGAAATTCACCAAGGCCATCACTTCCAACGGATACCTCCAGTGTCAAGCCGATCATACTTTCTTCGTCAAACGGAACAACAATGGGAAGAAGGTTATCCTCATTGTGTATGTTGACGACATCATTCTGACCGGTGATGACTCGGAGGAAATCATCAAACTAAAGCAAGTACTCGCAACTCAATTCGAAATTAAAGATCTCGGAACTATGAGATACTTCTTAGGCATGGAAGTAGCAAAATCAGACGAAGGAATTGCTATCTCCCAGAGAAAGTATGTACTTGACTTACTTCAAGAAACCGGTCTACTTGGTTGTAAGCCGGTTGACACTCTGATTAAAACGAACAAGAAGTTCTCCCATTCCTTCGAAAGCGCCCCTGTCGACAAAGGGAGATATCAGAGAGTTGTCGGTAAACTCATTTATCTCTCACACACACGTCCGGACATTGCCTACTCTGTCAGTGTTGTAAGAACACATGAACAACCCAAACGAGGACCATATGGAAGCCGTGAACCGAATCGTGAGGTATCTAAAGTTTACCCCCGGTCATGGCTTATTATTCAAGAAATCAGAGAACTGTGAGGTCAAGATATTCACCGACGCTAGTTGGGCTGGAGAAGCCACTGATCGAAGATCAACCTCGGGTTATTGTTCATATGTATGGGGAAACTTCGTTACTTGGAGAAGCAAGAAGCAATCGATTGTTTCCCGTAGTAGCGGAGAGTCCGAGTACCGTGCTCTTGCATTAGGCATATGCGAGGGAATGTGGATCTAGAGGCTCTTGAAGGAGCTAAGGATGGATCAACCAAGGGCTATCAAGATGTTCAGTGATAGTCAATCCGCAATAAGAATCGCCAAGAATCCAGTTCACCACGACCAAACAAAGCACATTGAAATTGATAGACACTTTATTTCAGAGAAGGTCAATAGAGGCATCGTCGACTTGGGCTACATTCAGTCCAAACTTCAGATTGCGGATATCCTCACCAAGGCTCTACCTCGGTGTTCTTTTGATGATCTGAGTTCCAAGCTTGGGTTGTATAACATATACTACCCATCTTGAGGGAGAATGTAGAATAATGTATAGTTGGTCTAGTTTAATCCTTGTGGTACTTTTGCCACAATTTACTTTCTTATAATTAGAGTTGTAAATACCAAATTCAATCAATGAGAAAATTACTTTTTCCCAATCCTATTTTCACATATACGTTAAATTCAACTTTTTGGTTCAATTTATTTTATAATAATAAGAAGTTGCAAGAGAATTATATATGGGTCTTTGATTTGATTTTTATTCGATGCAAGAGAATTATATACCTTTTAAGTATGATGTTCGATATATATATATATATATATATGTTGATGCGTAAAAATGGCTTTAACTTAAAGTCGGATCCAAGGTTCGGGTCCCGAGATTGACCCGCTGAACATAAGGATGATTGAATGCTGAGTCAACGCGGGTTGACTGTTGATCGTCAAAGCTGGAGGCAATTCCGTCGTCTTGGATGAGTCTCCGGGCTGTCGTTGACGATCCTCGGCGAACTTCCTTGGTGGTGGCGAAGTCCGGTTCACGGCGAAGCTCCTCGTCCGGGCGGAGTCCTTGTCTTGGCGATGTCCTCTTCTGGGCGAACTCCGGTCTTGATGAAGCTCCGTGGTAATCTTGATGATTCTTCGTGTTTTTCCTTCCTTGGCGAGCTCCTATGGCGAGGGAGGACCTGCAAAAAAGGGTAGAATGGGCCCGTCCCCCGTCGCTTATGGTTGGGCGAGGCTGCCTATGTATCTCAGTTTAAGAGAATCAGGTCCCACGTAGTTCAGGGTTAGTGATAAACGGCGGGTGAATGACGATATGGTTTGACTCGTCGGAAGTGTCGTTGTTGGCGGCGCGGGGGTGACCCTTGGCCTGATGGCTGGGTATTACCGGCGTGATGTGTTCTTCGTCGACCTCATTGGTGTTGGCGAACTCACTATCGAACTTCCCTCGTGTTGGCGAAGTACAGCGAGAGTCTTGACCTGACGAGGTGTGCTCCTCTGTCGACCTTGCCGGGGTAGGTGGCCTCGTATGGCGAGGGGCCTTATCCTGACGAAGGGACGTTTCTTCCTCTGTCGACCTCACAGGTGTCGGCGTACTCGACCACTTAGCAAGGGACGCCTTTGCTGACTCGTCGAACAACTTCTCTTTTCAGGCCTGAGACTCTGCTTCTAGATCGATCTCAGCTCTTAACTCAAGTCTTTTCCTCCTTAAGAGTAGGCGAATTTTCTAGAGAGAGAAAGCTAGAGAGAGAAGCTCTGGAGAAAGCTGTGAGTGAGTGTGGAAATGAGGGGGAGAAGGCTCCTATTTATAGGAAAACCAACTCCCTGAAATTGCACCTCCTAAGGGCCTGCGAATTCCCTGATAATTGCACCTTCAGGGGTCTGCTAATTCCCTGAATATTGCACCTCCAGGGGCTTGCGAGTTTCTCCTTTGTAAAAAGGGGTCGTCGGTGCTTCTTGATTCGTCTTCGATGTCTTCGGGTTGTCCGCGAGTCCGCTTGTTGTGTTCGGGGATTTCCCGGAGATCTTCGTGGCCTCGGATCTCCTCGTCGTGTGGAATGATTACAAGTTACGCCCTCGTCAAGTTATGACGAGGGGGCTTGTCGCCTTGTCGTCTCGTCGGCTTGTCGCCTCGTCGCCTTGTCGCCTCGTCGGCTTGTCGCCTCGTCACCTCGTCGCCTCGTCACCTCGTCGCCTCGTCGCCTCGTCGCCTTTTTGATCCCGGGCCTCGCCAATTTCTTAGTTCGTCGGCCCCGGGTCTTTGGCTTTGGTGATGGGCCTTGACTTTCCTTGATGACTTTGACTTTTCTTAACGGGCTTTGACCTTTGCCAAAGGGGGCCAAATTTTTATATGTTACGAAGAATGCACATAACAATATATATATATATATATATATATATATGATATCGCCGTATCGATATATCCGTTTTTTGGTTTAAGTCCATTTACATATTATATAGTTGATTTTTGATGTAATTAAAATAGGTATTTTGAGGGAATAAATATTGCATAACTCTGCCTACTTTATCACTAGCATTACAGTTCCTCAAACCCACTTGTGTAGTTTTGTTGAACAAACAAATTATCCTTCCCTTTTCAACTTTCTCTCTCATTACTTTGCACATTCTTCTTATACATGCTAGTTACTTATAAATTTAGGGGAAAATATTACACAAATTATGCTTAATATTATGTAGTAAAAAAAATTATATTTATGTGGAATTGGATAATTATACATTTTTTAAAATACTGTTATAGTATTATTTTTGCATGTCATATTATCGGCAAAATATATATGCTAAAAGAAAATTTAATAAAATGTTATACAATTAATTATCATTCATACATATATTGTAATGAGCAAATACAGAGCCGTGCCTGAGGGGAGGCGGAGTAAGCGCCCGCCTTTAGTAAAAAAAAAAATCTTAAATTTAGGGGGCCCCAAAATCACTTAAATTATTTTTTTATATATTAAAATCACTTAAATTAAATTTAAGGGCCTCAAAAAAATATTATCAAAACCACTTAACTTTTTTGGACCCCTAATTCCTTAGGGCCCCTATTTTTTTTTTTTAATAAAAATCACTAAACTACAATATTTTGGCCCCCAATTCCCAAATTGATTAGGCCCTTATTCCCACTTTACTATATTATTTCCTCACGTCATTTATTCCCCTAATTCAAAAATTATTTTCTATATATTAAGTGTGAACGTGCCAACCAACAAGAATAGAGCGATCAATGTTTTGAATTACATACAAGAATTGGATTGTAGTTATCCAAATGCTTGGATTACCTACTGAATTATACTAACCATACCAATTACAGTTGCGCATGCAGAAAGAAGCATCTTGAAGTTAAAATTGATTAAGTCTTATTCGATCAACCATGTCTCAAGATAGGTAGAGTGGTTTAGCTACATTGTCTATCGAAAAAGACACGGTCGAGAAACTCGCTTATGCAGAGTTGATTAATATTTTTGCTTCTAAAACTGCTAGACGCGTTTTATTTGAATGAGAATTTATTTATATATAAATATTGTATATAATTTTGCATCAAAGTTGAATTTTGCAATTACAATAAGGGGCCCCAAAAAATTTTCTCGCCTAGGGCCCCGAAAACCTCAGGTACGGCCCTGAGCAAATAGTATAACCCTATGAAAAACCAAGTTCTAATCTTAAATGTGATAAATATTACATGTTTTAAAGGCAATAATATCAACAATTACATATTTACACCAGTCTCATTACATTAGAGATAATTAAAAACAACTATTGAATTTGTAAAAATGAGCACTATAAAGTATAAACCAAGGGAGTGAATTTTTTTTGGTAAAAAAAGTATATTTTTGGTCGGTTTCGGTTACTACGGGAAAATACCGCATAACCGCAGGTTCTCGGCGGTCCTTTTTTTCTTGTCTTACACCAAAAGGATTGAGTTTTACGTGGTAATTATATCAGCAAGAACTACATTTTTATTACCCATTACATCGGTGAACACTAAAAAAAAAAAGATAAGGATCAAGAAATTATTGAATAACTTAACGTTATAATGAATTAAATACATATAAGAATTTACAGGTGATATCTAATAGAAAGAAAGAAAAAAAGGGTAACGACATTATTGTGTACTGCATATTTGAAATTAATTCAAACATTTGTCTTTGTATCAAGAAAAATTACAATGTTAAAAGAAATTTATATAAAAATTATCGTGAACCAAAAAAACTTTAGAGCAAAATGTGGGTGAAAAATAAAATGCAAAGCGATGCCAATGAATACTATGTAATTAAAGATAAAACGAAATAGTGTACAAATAAATAATAGAGAATTTGACCTAAATTTCTAACCACAGAATATAATTAATCGAATACATTTATTATGACTCGGAGAAATTTATTATACCATGAAAGTTATAACTAATAGATTATATGAATACACACTTTTATATTTCACTTAGAATTTCTAAAATGGTGGGTAAATAAAATAGAAAAAATAGAAGTATGTGAAAATAAAATTTCCAACACGATATGTATACATCACACTTCAAAAGACGTTCTCGTACTGATACAAGTACACGTGACATTATTCGAGCAAAGAAAAGTACACGTGGCATTATTTGGTGAAAGTATATTCAAAGATTTTTTTTTTCTTACGTTGCAATATCTTTGAGATTTAAGCTTATTTTTAATTATTATATATATATATAGGGAAACTTCAATTTGTGTGCCCGGTTGAACCTGTAATTTTAGAAAAGTACTCCATTTTGTTAAATTACAAATATATGCCCCAAATCAGATTTTGGCTTAACTTGAGTTAACTTAACCCAACCAAAAAAAAGAAAAAATTAAATAAAATTCGGTAATATTCAAAATAGGGTTCGATGACATTTTCTTCTTCTCCCTCGCGAAGAAGAACGACGGCCATGATAAATCAAATTCGGGCAAAATCAAAGCGATGAACCAGCTTCTCCCTCCCCGTTTCCCTCTGCCTTCGTTTCAGCCCAGAATCGCCTCCGTCTGTGGCTTCGTTTCTGCTCACCGGAAACCCAGGTGAACCTGCTCCTTCAAGCCCTCACCTCCGTCTGTGCAGGTCCGCGCCAGGTCCGCGTTCCGGCCTCGCCTCCGACCCACGGCCAGCTTCCTACTCGCCTCCTCTGGCAGTTTGGGAAACCTAGGTATGATCTCGTGTTTTTTTCCGATTTAGGTTTACGAAATAACGATTTTTTAACGTCGTCCTATTCCCGGATAATCGTTCTTGTTTGCAATATGCTGTCGAATTGTTGGTAGGAAACAATGTTTATAGCAATTTTTTGTTACAAAATTCTCTACTTTGAATGCACACAAACTGTTTGTGAATATGCCTCTATTAGAAAATTTGGGTTAATTCACACAAAATCCCACAGAATCTGATTATGCTTGTATTTGTTAATTGTAGCAATGAATATTTACTTGCAATACGGCGGTGAGTGGGTTGTAGACGGCTCATCTTGGGTGTACCGTGGGGGTAAAGGGCATTGTTTTCCCGCAAACGAGAACATAACTTACGAAGAGTTTTGCGATTTTTTGTACAAGGAACTTCGGATTGATCCAACGGTCTACGATTTGAAGTTTGAATTAGCATCCGAAATTGTTGGAGCTCCACCGGTCATATTGACTTCGAAGTGCACAATAATGAAGACGGTCCACTTAAGCAACGATATATTGTATGTGAAACACGGTACTAAAAGCATTGATATCTTGCCGACGATGTTTTGTGAAGTTGATAAAGGATTGGAGAGTCCACTTGTTGGTAGTTCCCGTGGGAGTGCAAATATCAAGATTCCACAATCCGCCGACCGCCTTGAGAGTTTGGTAGAAGAAGAAAACCATGCCGTGGATTTAGATGTGGACGATGTTAACCTCGAATTGCCTACAAGTATGGAGGGATTGGATGTCTCAAAGTCGGCAACGTGCACCCCGAGTGAAAGCAAGTCAAAAGTACGGGGTGGTCCGTCGTGGATTGATCCTAGATTTTCTTGTGAAGATTCGAAGACGTTTACCCATTTTAAAGCACCGTCCATTGAAGCCTACGAATTTGATAAGGGTAAGACCTTTCTTAGCTTGGAAGATTTGAAGTTTAAAGTAAAAAGATATGCGATGGAACGTTCGTTCGACTTTCATGTACACAAATCCGCATCGTGGGTGTGGTACGTGAAGTGCGTTGAGGATAAATGTACTTGGAAATTGAGAGGAAAAGTAATTAAAAATTCACCGCCGTTATTCAAGATCGTTTCTTCAACTCAAGAGCACACATGTGGTCTCGATCGTAGAACGTCGAACTGTAGGCAAGCTGCACCTTCGGTAGTCGGGCTTCTTATGAAGGACCGGTTTTCTCCACAAAGTAGTGCAATTTATGCTCCAAGGTAATCCACATTAATAGTTTTTGCCTCAACATAAATAGTTTTTGCCTTAACATAAATACTTTTTGCCTATACATAACCAGTTTTTGTCATACAGATAAATACTTTTTGGCTAAACATAAACAGTTTTTGTTTAGCCGAAAATAAACAGTTTCTGTTTAGCCCAAAATAAAATAAGTCAACATAAATAGTTTTTCCCTTAACATAAATACTTTTTGCCTATACATAAATAGTTTTCGTCGTACACATAAATACTTTTTTCCTAAACATAAACAGTTTTTGCCCAAACATAAACATTTTTTGCGGTTACTAATCTATGTCCTTTTTACCCCAAGGAATTTGCAAGATGACATGAAGAAGCTTTACGGCGTGGAGATGTCTTATCACAAGGCGTGGAGATGCAAAGAAAAGGCGCTTGGTTACTCGATGGGCACCCCGGAAGAATCTTACTCGAAGTTACCAAAGTGGTTGCACATGTTAAAGCAGAAGAATGAGGGAACTCTGACAGATTTTCAGACGGACAAAAAAGGACATTTCAAATCTGCTTTCTTCGCCATTGGATCTTGTATACGGGGGTTCAAATCACTGCGTCCGGTAATTTGCGTCGATTGCACTTTCATAAAAAGCAAGTACGGCGGACAGTTGGTGGCTGCGGTAGGATTGGATGCTACCGAGCAATTGTTCCCGCTGGCCTTTGCTATAGTGGATCAGGAAAACAAGAAATCGTGGGTTTATTTCATGAAGCAGTTAAAGGTTGCAATTGGGAAGATAGCAGACCTTGTTTTTGTGAGTGATAAGCATCCTACCCTTATATACGCAATCGAGACTGTTTTCCCGGAGGCATATCATGGTCATTGCTACGCACATGTTAAAAGAAACATAAAATTCCAGTTCAAAAGTGAGGACAGTACCAATCTTGTGTATTGTGCTGCTTACGCTTATACTCTTCGAGAGTATAACCGTCACATGAATGATCTTCAGATCTCGTTTCCTGATGTACACAAGTACATGATAGAGATGGGGCCTGAGAGATGGAGTCGAGTCAACTTTGGTGGTACAAGGTAATTCTCAATTTAAGCAGTTTTTGCCCAAACATAAATAGTTTTTGCCTTAACATAAACAGTTTTTGCAGAAACATAAATAGTTTTTGCCTAAACATAAACAGTTTCTGTTTCCAAAATTGTTTATACGCTTGTTGTTTTATTATTGGCAGGTACGATTACATGACTAGCAACTATTCAGAAAGTTTGAATAATGTCTTGAAAGAGGCCAGGACCTATCCTGTTACAAACATGCTTGAGTACATGCGGTATACCACCCAAAAGTGGTTCTACGAGAAGCGGGGAAAAGCGGAAAAGACAAGGACGACCTTGGTGAAAACAAGGGAAACTGTGTTGGCACAAAACAAACATGCGGGTGCACGGTTACAGGTTAATCCCATTAGTACTATGGAATTCGAGGTTGTAGATAGCGAGGGAAGTTTCATTGTTAATCTTACTTCTCGTACATGCGAGTGCGGAAAATTCCAAGAAAATGTCATGCCTTGCGTTCATGGAGCCGCGGCATGCGAGTTTCGTAAATACGGAATCTATGAATACTGCTCGCCACACTACTTTACGGAAAAGTACAAACGCACATACGAAGGCTTGATTTACCCTCCAGGTTAGATGCAATTAATTTACCAAAATTCATCCAACCATAAAGTCTTATGTTTGATTTACCATGCAGGTGATGAGGTTAACTGGGATCTTCCGGAAGAACTGAAGGACGTTGAAGTCGGACTTCCAGAAGCAAAACCACAATCAGGGCGTCCGAAGAAAGGGAAAGGTGGAAGACCGCAAAAGAAGCGTCGCCTTTCACTCGGTGAAACTCTCATTGTACACAGAAAGTGCTCGAAATGCGGTACTCGGGGCCATAACCGTGCAACATGCAATGCGCGTACGTAGGAATAAACAATTTATTTATTATGTATTAAATAGTTGCGACAATGTTATCAACATAAATAGTTTTTGCCTATACATAAATACTTTTTGCCTATACATAAACAGTTTCTGTTTACCCCAAAATAAAATAAATCAACATAAATAGTTTTTGCCTATACATAAATACTTTTTGCCTATACATAAATAGTTTTTGTCGAACACATAAATACTTTTTGCCTAAACATAAACAGTTTTTGTTTGGCCCAAAATAAAATAAATCAACATAAATAGTTTTTGCCTTAACATAAATACTTTCTGCCTATACATAAACAGTTTCTGTTTAGCCCAAAATAAAATAAATCAACATAAATAGTTTTTGCCTATACATAAATACTTTTTGCCTATACGTAAATAGTTTTTGTTTAACACATAAATACTTTTTGTCTAAACATAAACAGTTTTTGTTTGGCCCAAAATAAAATAAATCTACATAAACAGTTTTTGCTTATACATAAATACTTTTTGCCTATACATAAACAGTTTCTGTTTACCCCAAAATAAAATAAATCAACATAAATAGTTTTTGCCTATACATAAATACTTTTTGCCTATACATAAATAGTTTTTGTCGAACACATAAATACTTTTTCTCTAAACATAAACAGTTTTTGTTTGGCCCAAAATAAAATAAATCAACATAAATAGTTTTTGCCTTAACATAAATACTTTCTGCCTATACATAAACAGTTTCTGTTTAGCCCAAAATAAAATAAATCAACCATAAATACTTTTTGCCTATACATAAACAGTTTCTGTTTACCCCAAAATAAAATAAATCAACATAAATAGTTTTTGCCTATACATAAATACTTTTTGCCTATACATAAATAGTTTTTGTCGAACACATAAATAATTTTTGCCTAAACATAAACAGTTTTTGTTTGGCCCAAAATAAAATAAATCAACATAAATAGTTTTTGCCTATACATAAATAATTTTTGCCTATACATAAACAGTTTCTGTTTAGCCCATATAAATTAAATCAACATAAATAGTTTTTGCCTACACATAAATACTTTTTGCCTATACATAAATAGTTTTTGTCGAACACATAAATACTTTTTGCCTAAACATAAACAATTTTTGTTTGGCCCAAAATAAAATAAATCAACATAAATAGTTTTTGCCTATACATAAATACTTTTTGCCTATACATAAACAGTTTCTGTTTAGCCCAAATAAAATAAATCAACATAAATAGTTTTTGCCTATACATAAATACTTTTTGCCTATACATAAACAGTTTCTGTTTAGCCCAAATAAAATAAATCAACATAAATAGTTTTTGCCTATACATAAATACTTTTTGCCTATACATAAATAGTTTTTGTCGAACACATAAATACTTTTTGCCTAAACATAAACAGTTTTTGTTTGGCCCAAAATAAAATAAATCAACATAAATAGTTTTTGCCTATACATAAAAACTTTTTGCCTATACATAAACAGTTTCTGTTTAGCCCAAATAAAATAAATCAACATAAATAGTTTTTGCCTATACATAAATACTTTTTGCCTATACATAAACAGTTTCTGTTTAGCCCAAATAAAATAAATCAACATAAATAGTTTTTGCCTATACATAAATACTTTTTGCCTATACATAAATAGTTTTTGTCGAACACATAAATACTTTTCGCCTAAACATAAACAGTTTTTGTTTGGCCCCAAATAAAATAAATCAACATAAATAGTTTTTGCCTATGCATAAATACTTTTTGCCTATACATAAATAGTTTTTGTCGAACACATAAATACTTTTTGCCTAAACATAAACAGTTTTTGTTTGGCCCAAAATAAAATAAATCAACCTAAATAGTTTTTGCCTATACATAAATACTTTTTGCCTATACATAAACAGTTTCTGTTTAGCCCAAATAAAATAAATCAACATAAATAGTTTTTGCCTATACATAAATACTTTTTGCCTATACATAAACAGTTTCTGTTTAGCCCAAATAAAATAAATCAACATAAATAGTTTTTGCCTATACATAAATACTTTTTGCCTATACATAAATAGTTTTTGTCGAACACATAAATACTTTTTGCCTAAACATAAACAGTTTTTGTTTGGCCCCAAATAAAATAAATCAACATAAATAGTTTTTGCCTATACATAAATACTTTTTGCCTATACATAAATAGTTTTTGTCGAACACATAAATACTTTTTGTCTAAACATAAACAGTTTTTGTTTGGCCCAAAATAAAATAAATCAACATAAATAGTTTTTGCCTTAACATAAATACTTTCTGCCTATACATAAACAGTTTCTGTTTAGCCCAAAATAAAATAAATCAACATAAATAGTTTTTGCCTATACATAAATACTTTTTGCCTATACATAAATAGTTTTTGTCGAACACATAAATACTTTTTGTCTAAACATAAACAGTTTTTGTTTGGCCCAAAATAAAATAAATCAACATAAATAGTTTTTGCCTTAACATAAATACTTTCTGCCTATACATAAACAGTTTCTGTTTAGCCCAAAATAAAATAAATCAACATAAATAGTTTTTGCCTATACATAAATACTTTTTGCCTATACGTAAATAGTTTTTGTTTAACACATAAATACTTTTTGTCTAAACATAAACAGTTTTTGTTTGGCCCAAAATAAAATAAATCTACATAAACAGTTTTTGCTTATACATAAATACTTTTTGCCTATACATAAACAGTTTCTGTTTACCCCAGAATAAAATAAATCAACATAAATAGTTTTTGCCTATACATAAATACTTTTTGCCTGTACATAAATAGTTTTTGTCGAACACATAAATACTTTTTGTCTAAACATAAACAGTTTTTGTTTGGCCCAAAATAAAATAAATCAACATAAATAGTTTTTGCCTTAACATAAATACTTTCTGCCTATACATAAACAGTTTCTGTTTAGCCCAAAATAAAATAAATCAACATAAATACTACATAAACACTGTTATTCACTGACCATTACCGAAACTACCCCAAAAATGGTAAATGGTCCGGGATGGCAGATCTTCTTCGGGAACTGCACATTCACTGGAATCCCTCTTCCGGGTCACACCAATCGGGCTGCCCAAATTGATGCAAGTTTGTTGTGGTTTTTCAGTCTTCACTTGGCCAGAAAGCAACGATCGAACAGTCTCACGAACCTCAAGTAGAATGTTTTCCTGCACGTAACAATGTAAAGTCTGTTTATAAAAACCGTTTAAAAACTGATTAAAAACTGTATAAAAATTGTTCAAATTGTACCATTTCTACGATTTTCTTTTCATCGATCTTCTTGGCTTGTTCGTCGATCTTCTTTGCTTGTTCATCGAGCTGGTCCTTCAAATTGGGAACGGGACCTTCGTGGTGCTCAGGTTGTTTCGGACCGTCTGCTTCCTGTGGGTTCTCTCCTTCTTCGTAGTTGTCCTTCTCAACTTCCTTGACCGTAAACTCAAGTACTTGGATCTACAAACAAAATAATTTATGAAAAAAGTTAGCAATTAAAAACGTATCAAAATAAACAACCAAGAAAATGGGAACAAATCAACGTACATTGCGAGACTTGAAGAATGATTTCGCCGTCTTGAAATTGTTGATATCCGGAAATATACTGAGCGCCCAATGCAATAGTGGACGGTGATATGCGTGGAAAGTGTAATTCGGATATACGGTATTGCCCAATTTTTGCATTTTCTTTACTTTCTTGCTCCAGTCGAAGTTCCGAACAAAAGACAAAAGTTGGATCCACCCGATGTTACCCCAAGGTTTGGCCGAATAATCCTCTAGATGGCGAATAATATACGCTGTTGGCGGGTAAGTTCTTTGGCCATCCACGCCAAGTAACACCCCCTCCATCAGTAGAAACAATCCGAGCAGGAATCTAAGAGAGGGGGCAAGGTCTTCCGTCAAAAAATCTGAAAACAATTGGTTCCACGTCCTATTTTCAAGGTTAGACACACCTTTTACCGGTATCCTAGGTTCGGCTCTAAACTCCGTTTCGTAGGCAAGACCGGTTATGGAACAAAACTCACGGATTCCGAACTTTCTTATCACGCCACCAAAATTAAACCATAACTCTTCCGAGGCTCCATAGCTCGGAACTCGGCGTAGCATGATTTGATGGATCAAACCACCAGGGGCCGGGGGGTCAAACGTGTGGAACAAGTAACTGAAACGCCGTTCAACGTCATGGTTCATAGCATCATTTGCCACCAAGGCGTCGACAATTTCCACCGTTCTTTTTGAAGACGGGCACCACACTTGGGCTGATCTCCAGAATTTTTCCGGACAAATGTATGCCATCCCTGCAACAAAATTTCATCTCTAATCAAGCCCTAATTGAGGAATATCATCAAACATATTGTGTGCGCAAATCCCAACATCCAAAATGCCCAAAACCTAAACCTGTAATCCGAAACACAACCTCAAACCTCAAGCCCTAATCGAACTGCCCAAAACCTCTCTCCTAGTAACTAGCGAGTAAGAAAAATCGGTGAAGATTGAACCTTAAAGTGAGAAGATGGCAGCGTGGAGGTCGGAGCCGTTGAAGGCAGGGAGGTCACCGGGGGTCGGAGCTTCGAACCCTAAATCGAAGCCTTCTTCCTCCTCCCGACTGAGGGCGACTGAGAGCGAGAGAGAGGCTGAGGGGAAGGACTCTTCGAGATGGTGGCTGAGGGCGACTGAGAGCGAGAGAGAGGCTGAGGGGAAGGAGTCGTGGCCGTTGTGGTTCTTCGCGAGGGAGCCTTCTTCGATTTCCGATTAACATAATAAATCGAAATTGATTTATTTTTTTCTTTTTTTTTTGTTGGGTTAAGTTAACTCAGGTTAGGCAAAATCTGATTTGGGGCATATATTTGTAATTTAACAAAATGGGGTACTTTTCCGAAAATACATGTTCAACCGAGCACACAAATTGAAGTTTCCCTATATATATATATATATATATATATATATATATATATATATATATATATATATATATATATATATATATATATATAATATGAAACATGGGCAGGGACTAAAGCCCCTCCAAGAATTTTAAAAATCTTATTAACACAGGACAAAATTCAATGTCCACGCGCCCACAACTCTAAAATCTACCGCATGCACTTTGTGGTAACTATAGATAGACTATAGACTCTAGTCGGAGGCTTCCTTTCAATTGTTTTTCTTAGAGCATTATTAGTAATACATCTATATATACATTGTTGCTTAACTCAACCCCTAACAGAGATCTCTCAACCAGAGCTTCCCCTAGCAGAGAAGGGCCCGAGCAGAAATCTCCCTAGCAAGAATTCCCCCACCAGAGTTGGGTCCGACCAGAGATTTCCCCCAACAGGAAAGGACCCGACCAGGAATGCTCCTACCAGAGATGGCCCTAGCAGAGATGAGGGAGAGCAGAGATGCCCCCTAGCAGAAGAGAACCCTAGCAGGATTCTCCCGAGCAGAAACGGGAAACACCAGAAGTCAAGAAGAGCTATTCCAGGAAGGTGCCAAACTTGAGGAGCAAGTTTGGAGATTCGATTTGGCTTCCTGATTTGATATGATTTGGTTTCCCATTCTGTTAGGAAACGTGTAAATTGTAAAGATTTGATTAAGTTTATTTTAAGAAGTTTAGCTAGGGTTTAGCTTTCTAGTTTCTCTATAAATACAAGTCTTGTGACTTTAGTTTGTAACTTTTTGCTCTCTTTGCATTCGACATTAATCTGAGAAAATTCTCCCAATTTTCTTTGTCCTTTGTTTCTTGTTCTTTGTTTCTTTGGCAGATCCATTCCCACTGGAACCAACATATATAGTTTCAAATATATAACAAGTTCTCTCGTACTCTTTTATATATAGGTGGATAGACGTTTTAGGCTTAAATTTGTGTATTGATTGACTACTTTGTTTATGTATTTTTTAGATGATTGATTTTTGTCTATTATTAATTATTTGTGTTGCAATATATCTTGAATAAACTTTATACTTTTAAATTCGTTAAGTTGACGATATATCTTGAATCGATTTTTTTTTCTTACAATATATAAGTTTGTATTTTAATATTAAATTTATTATGTAAGTTGAATAAAAAAATGAGCCCCCGTCTTTCTGAATCCTGATTCCGCTATGATATGAAACATAGGTAATCAGACTAGTTTAATCTCTATGTCTATTTCTCGTAAACCTTATTTAATGCATATATCTTAATTTTTCTTTTATTTTCTTATTGACGTAAAGGTAAGTTCACACCTTCACACTAATAATAACTTGTATATTACAAAGTATATGTAACAAATTGTAAGCGATCGGTAATTTAAAAGAAGAGTGTATTCACAATATTCAATTAATGAGTTCTCATTAATTTTGCTGGCCTCTGGTTTCCTTACAACGATGACGTTATTTTATTTTATTGCTTTCATTAGAACTAGTAGACTGGCACCGCGGATAAATTTAATAGAAATTTAAAAAATAGATAATCTAATTGTTTGTGTAATTGAAAGCTTTACATTAAAATTAGATAGAAAAATGTGTTGTCTTTGTTGACTTGCATTTTTGCCGTTATTTTTCAATTTAAAACCTTGCTATCTCAGTTGATCAAAACTTTTGATATTTTTGCAGCAATTATCTTTATTTTTTTTAATATGATTATATACTTGTAAATTTTGTTAATATAGAGTAACATACTTATTGTGAGTATTGTCCCAAAATATCTATAATTGCTTAAAAAATATTTATAGAAGATATATATATATATATATATATATATTATCTTTTCTTATATTAATTATAATTATTAGCGCATGAGTATTTGTGGCATAATCACCGTAAACACTATGGAAGGGTAAGGTTATCACTTTGACAGATAAATCGGTTGATAATCGGTTGATGTTATCAATGGATTTATCATTTGGTAATAGATTTATCGATGAAAATTTTATAAAATCTCATGTTATCATTATCAAAACTTAGGGTCAGATTAATCGGTTAGCGATGGATTTACCGATGGAAAAGATAGAAAACTACCAACATAATATATAATAGATCATAATATGTTTTACAATAACTAACATATATATGTAACAAAGTCTCACGGCAACAAATTCATTTAATTAGTCACAAAATTAAACACAAACATATATATGGATTACAGAGTTATAACGCATCTCTTTTATTGACACTTTTAGTCTCTCCATATAGTGGTATTCCTTTTTTTTTTTACGTATTTGTAGAATTACAAAAAGAAATAAAAATCTAACAAACAAAAAGCACTACACAGTTCTCTTACGACGACTTCATGAGAAAGTAAACTTAATTAAGAATACAAAAGTTTACCTTTGTCCATTGAACACATGCAGTATCATTCCTCGAACACTTAAATTATTATTTTGTTTGATCGTTTTTGTTTTTGTGTTTGTATTTTTTTATATATAAATAATTTTACAATTATGTTTTGAAAAGGTGTAATTATATTTTTGCTTTATTATGTAAGAAAAGAAAAAAAAATCAATAAGTAAATAGGATGAAAGTAATAAAAATATAGATAAATAAAATAGTTGGTCATAGTCCTACTTTTGAGTGAATGAGTTGGAAACACTTATGTAATTTAATGTGTAGAAAAACTAAAAAATAAAATGAGTAACCAAACACTTTTATGTTTTTATTTTTTATAATAAAATAGAAAATCATTTTAAAAACGTATAAGAGTACCCACTTGTTTCAAATCAAGACAATTTAAGTCTTGTTGACTAATGAAAACATAAAGAATATCTTTTAGTAATATTTTATTTTCCTACTTTCTCTATAAAAAAGAAAAAATTACAAAGTGTACAAATGAGACATATAAACATATACATATATATGGATTCCAGAGAAACTAATCCTTCTATGATTCTTTTTTCCTTTGGATTCCTTTTTAAGAAAAACTATTAAGAGGTAGAAAACATAAACTGAGTTTGATTTAAAAAAAAAAAAAAAAATTATATGTACCTAATTCATGTTTGTTTATCCATTTTCTGTCGTTTTATGACCAACTTCTCCCTATATATAACATTTGCTATTAAAATTATCTTATCATCCTTTTTCAAACTCAAATCGCTTGAGCTTATGGTAGTTCTACAGTCTTGTTTATTTGATATATGACCAATCATCGTAAATGCAAATTCATTAATTTAATGAATCATCAATGATCATATTAATTTCATAAACTGAACAGTATATATAGCAGATTTTAATATATATATATATATATATAAATTATAATTTAATAATATATATATAACGCTAATTTTTTCATGATAAAAAAAACACAATTGAACAAAATAGTGAGTATTAGAAATTTACATGATCTTCAATGATATAATTAGCTCACATGGTCCGATTATGTCTCAAAATGGTCCCTAAAAAAAGAGAGCGAGAAATAACGATCCCCCAATGGCGATTGAGGTGTTGGATTAGTTGTACACGTGTGGGTCGAACCATTAAGTGGCGAATGGAGTAACTCATTGCTTGTTTTAACGGAAGAATAATAAATTAATCAAACAAAGTCTACGATGATTAAAATCGAAATATATAAACTTCAGGGAAATTCCTACATGCACCAAATCATGAGTAAGAAAGAAGTACTTGTCAAATATTTGAAAAGCTAACCTGATCAGGGGTGTTTTAAAGGTTGAAGAGATCGACCGAGAGCAAAAGCGGCTATGGCCGAGACAGAGAGATTTCTAATAAATAATAATGAGACAAAAACTAATGCAACCATGCAATGCCCGTGAATCTTTTATGAATGAGAATAGAGCCGAAAGGAATGTAAGGCTTAATCATTGAAATTTTAGGAAGGCCCAGTTGCCAAAGTCGACGATATCCAAAAGTGAGGGGTTGGACGGGGAGGATCGAAACAAATTTGGAAGAGGCCAAAGAAAAAGTGAGAATGGAGAATCATCTTGGAAGAGAAGTTAAAAAGGTTTTGCCCTTGTATTACAAATAGTCGATCCACATCTAAAGCCTCTTGAACAGCACGATATCACAAAATCTGCACACACAAAACAAAAAGGAATACTAAGTCAGTCCTCTAAGAAAAAGAAAAAAAAAACTTTTAAGCATGTCAATGTTCCACTAACACAAATTAAAAGAAACTCTCTCCGAAAAACGGAGGAGAAATTTCGATATCATCTCGGGAGTAAATTTTCCATAGATATATAATAGTATATGAGATTATGTGAATAAGAAAACATAAAGAAAATGAATTTTTTTTAAAAACAACAATTGATATGTAATGGTTACAATTCCATGCGTGGACATAAAAGTGTCGTTTGGATCTAAAAAGGCATGCATTTAGACATAAAATTGATTAATGTATTAGCTCTCTATAATTGAATGGTATAATAAATGAATGAAATTTTTATGGCTAATATCCACTAACATCATAACTCTTAAACAAATGGTATGGATTTTTTTTTTTTAATTCAAAATTCTGAAAAATTAGCATTCGAGCATGTCTATATAATAGAATTGTTTGAGAAAACATTTTCATCATGCTTTAATATATATAGATTAGTGAATTATTTTTAATGAAAGCAAACTCAGGGGAGAAAGTTGAGCTAAACTTTCAACTCTGAGTTTCGAACGCAGACATGGAAATCGGGAACTCGAATTGGTTTTTGTGAGGATGTCGGCGAGCTGATCATTGGCTGGAATGTGACGAACTTCGATGGCTTTTTGCAATACTTTATCCTGAACGTAATAGAGATCGATCTCGATATGCTTCGTCCGAGTGTGGAGAACGGGGTTGGCAGCAAGCATGACTGTGCTTAGGTTGTCACACCATACTATTGGTGCTCGTGGAATAGGAAGATGAAGCTCACTAAGTAAGGATTGCAGCCAACTAATTTCAGCGACAAGGCTCGCCAAACTTCTATATTCAGCTTCGGTGAACGAACGACTAACCATGTATGGTTTCTTTTTTTAATTGTGTAGTTTTGATTAATACTTAATAAACTTAGTTTAATTTTTTTCATGTTTAAATAATAATAAAAAAACACAAATCAAATCACAAGTATATTCATCTATTGATTACAAGCTTATGTTTGTATGTGCAATGCAAATAATAGAGTCATCGACTTTCATAGATTGGATCATGCAATTCGCATTTTTATATATTATGCATTAAGCATTGTATACCAAAAGATAGTGTTAGCAGTAGCTCGCTGGATCCAAAAGAGATTAGCATGAGCTCGCTAAATCCAATCAATTCTCGGCTAGCTTCATATATTATGTGGTAAGTTTTTGTGTAAATTTCTCTTTATAAAATTTTATAGAACTAGTTTAATTTTAATGTAATTTCCGCATGCGAGTAGGTTTTTCTCATGTTGGCGGTCTTATTTTCGGAAACTAGTCGCTTAGGTGAGCTAAAAGACTTTCCTTCTAGTAATTTCCCTTATCCTCTTAGCCTATCTAGCTCAGCAAGAAGCTAGATTATATCCACCAAACCCTGCAACTACTGATGAGAAAGCCTTATGGAGTAAAGGGAAGCATGTACGTTGTCACACTCCTTGCCTTCCATAATGCCTAAAGGACAGGCCAGAGGCAGCAGGCGACCCGAGAGCAGATTCCGCAAATGACAATATGTAAGAACATTGTTTAGTTCTTTGTTTTTGTCATTATGTTTAGTAAACATGTTGTGTGAAGACTTGTCATGACAACAGAATATTCGACAAGTTCGCTGAAGATCTGTGCATTTACGCAAGAAATGTGCTGCTGGAGTCAACGATCTTCATCAAAGTTATTGCCGCAATCTGCCAGCTCACTCATTATCAAGATCTGATTGGAGCTAGAAACCAGTTCGATTGAAGGTATCCGTTGGAGCCTTTAATCCATTTGATCCTGGAATCCTTTATTGCCTTATTTGGAAGCCATGAAGACCGACCTATTTAGCCTTCGCTGGATGTGGATGAACATCGAGCACTTTGAATGTAAACACACGCATCTGCTTGATTTAGAGCTGGAGGGTCTTGAGATCTCATTCGAGGAGTGACGATTGGCTGTGAACAATTAAAGTATCGTAAGATCGTTCAGAAGAAGAACACATTTTTTCCCTGAAGTTAGATCACCAGCTGCGCATGGTCTTGAGGGGGAGATACCTATTCCCTTGTGAAACTCAAATAAGTATCATGTATAATCATGTAATATTTCTGAATGTTTTCCAATGAAATAAAGTATTTGGATCAGTGCCCTGCAAAGTAGGTTCCTACTAAAGGTTCGCGAACTACATTATCAAATATCGCGTTTTCACTTCTCATTTACTTTATGCATATATTTAGTAATCTGGGCTATTATTGTGTGTGTTGATATACTTGTTGTGACAACGTCGTTAACAGCGTGAGTATTCGATTTCAAAATATCATTATAAAGTATAATGTGTAACTTGGTAATGACATCAAAAGTTCATCCTCGAAAGTGGTTTATTTACTTAATAAAAATATTATCGTTTGATACAATTGTCAGCAATTTGTAGATGCACTTTTATAATTTCACATCATTTAAATTGATTATATAGCTTATTGTTATATATGTAATATGATGTAAATAGCTTAGTATAATTAAAATTAAACGGCGTTAATATAAATTATAGGTAATTAAGAAAGAAAATAAATATCGACATGTGATGATGCTCGTGATACAATCGCGCACACACAATTTTGATTACTATCATATATACAATTAATCGGCACGTGATTCTTATTTCTAAATTTACATGTTAGTAATCTCTTAGGGTACATGAAAGTCAATAATGTCACATTCTCGTGAATTTTTCACCAAATATTAATTTATTTGGGTTCTTTTAATTAGGATTTTAGACAAATAGAAAACCAGATTATTCCTTAGGTAAGATTTGATACAAAAAAGCAATAATTAGTAACTTAAATGAATTATATGTATATATATATATATATATATATAAATGCATTATACATTTTTGAATAATGTTAGCTCTCTATATATTTTTATTTATATCTCTAATTAATTTTGCTTCCGAAAGGATAAGAATGAAATGATGAATGAAAGAGACAAGAGAAGTACCTCATCACTTCCTTTCACTCATTTTGTCTGTGCACGTGACTAACTACACGCAAATCATTGTATATATTATAATATGTATATATTCATTTTTCTATAAGCTTTCACAAATACCGATCAAGTTTCACGTGTTATAAAAGAAACTACATATACAAATATAAACTGTAACAAAATTAGAAATAGAAACTTCATAAAACATCCCTCAAAACACCATAAATTATTTTATTACACCTCAAAACATCATAATTATAAAAACATCATTTTCAAATTGTGTGATACAAAAATACCATTTAACATAATTCAAGCCTTAACTATGGTTACCTAAATTTATTTCCCCCTTTTTCGACACCATCAACCCAAACAAAACCCTCATCGATCAAATCATCCCATCCCACCCTCATCGATCAAATCCTCACCGAACCCTTCACCGAACCCTCGCCGAACTCACCCTCGCCGAACCCTTCACGGACGATATCTTCTTCTTCTTCTTCTTCTTCTTCTTCTGGTGCGTAAGGTTCCGTGCGGTTAGGGTTTCGGAACCGCGATCGCCGGGGAGGACAGAGGAATCGCCGTCTCGCGGGGGTGGATTTCAGAGAGGGGAGTTTCTGATGACCTATGACGAGAAAGACGGCCGAGGCGAGGTGGTGCAGGAGCTGGGGCTCAGGAGCGGCGGAGACATCGAGAATGGCGTCGGAGATTACGTAAAATTGCGCGGCGAAACGGAGGAATGCGAGCCGGAATAGGCGCCGGGGATCGCCGGAAGGTCGTGGTGGTACTGGATTCGGCTGGTTCTGGTGCTCGCAAGATCATCACTTTCCTGATAATTTTTTGAAATGGGGATTTCTAGCTAGTTAGGGATTTTGTTTCGTATATGATCCTTGGTCTGTAGTTTTCTGAATTTTTTAGCTTACTGATCATGAGCATGTGGGGAGCATAAGGATTTTGATTGATTGTAATGGAAAATATGCATATTCTGGTGGATTTGAAACCAGCGAATCAAGCGAAGTTGGTATGGTTTTGGGTGATAATAATTGAGCTTCTTTTTGTAGGAGATAATACCGCTTATACATTAGGAAACGGAGACGTTTAGTCCCCCGGTGCTTGCGGTTCTGGTTTTTGCTTCTGTGGCGATATTCCCGACCTTTTTTATACCATCTTCGCCGTCAATGTGGGTCGCCGGAATGACATTCGGTTACGGCTTCGGCTTTCTTCTAATCATGTCCGCCGCTACTGTGGGCATATCTCTTCCGTATTTCATCGGCTCGCTTTTCCATCACAAGATGCAAGTGCGTAATTCGCTCAGTTGTCCGGTCTTAATTTACTCATCTCCCCGTCACCGTGCTCTTATGTTGATTGGTCTTTTGTTTTTGTAGGGTTGGTTGGAGAAGTATCCGAAGAGAGCCCCGATTCTAAGATCGGCCGGTGAAGGAAACCGGTTCCATCAGTTTCGAAATATGTTATAACCATATTTCAGAAATTTATATGTCTTCAT
This sequence comes from Parietaria judaica, assembly GCA_954871525.1. NCBI lineage: Eukaryota > Viridiplantae > Streptophyta > Magnoliopsida > Rosales > Urticaceae > Parietaria > Parietaria judaica. The sequence continues at coordinate 16,434,092 of OX940864.1, forward strand.
TTCAGGACGAAATATGTCGAATTTTCAGGACAATAAATATCCATATTTCAGGACCCGCAAATATCCAAAATATTGTATGCATTATTTAAGGGATTATTTCACGAATTTTCTTGGGTGATGTCCTTATTTCAGGATGTTATAACCATTTTTCCGGACAACAAATGTCATGTATTACGGACGCGATATGTCCAAATTCAACAACAATAATGTCCAAAATAAATCTGTCCTAATTCAAGAAAAATAATGTCCAAAATAAAAGACGGTAATTGACAATATTTCAGGACAATATATTGGGATCTATTTTGCGTTCAAATTACAAGACACCGCCCATCATAATTTTTTGCAAATAATATAACATCGTATTATGATAACAACAATATATTGGATTTCCATTCCATACTAGACCTCCTCAAAAAATTGCTTTTCCATAGAAGACTCGACCTACGTAAATAAAATTGGTTAAAAAATTATACTTAACAATTAATAACAAGCAAAAGCGAGAGGCTTACTTTTATATATTCATCCTCTAGACTTGCATGTAATTCAGTTATGTCCAAGACCATTCGCCTGCCGTTTTTGATGGGTCTACGAAGCCACAAACAAATAAAAAATGTTATAAAACACTAATAACTAATACATACAAACGTTGATAATATTTAAAACAATCATACCCATTGATGACAATGTGATGATGATGAGTAAGGTGATACAATGGACAGTGAAATAAAGATCTGAAAAAACTAGAAAAAGTAATTTTATTAATTGTCCAAAATTCCCGTAAAATATAGTCCAATATTCGAGACATTTGGTGTCCAAATTTCAGGACAGTTTGTGTCCAATATTCACGATACATTTGACCAAAAATTCAAGTCACAAATTGTCCAATATTAAAGACATAAAAATGTCCAATATTTTGGACTCCATCTCCGCAACCATTTTTACTGTTCATCCGAGGTTAAAATTGTTTTGACTTTCTGCGTTTTTTCTCTCGAAATCCTACCTAAAAACCATAGAAATGAACCTTACAACTTGTTAGAGCGAAAAAATAAATTTATTTGGTTACTAAATCATTATTTACCTCATAATATTAACCCTAAAAAAATGTGATCATCTTGAGAACAAAAAAGAAGTGAGAATCTCTTGTGTTATAATCTTCAGGAGAAAAGGATGATAGAGAGAATGAAAGAAGGTAGATGATAGAGAAGGGGAGAGAGGGAAATGAAATGTTTGGGTAACTATAGTTAAGATGTTGTTGGGTTAAGTTAGGGGTATTTTTGTACCACCAAATTTGAAAAGGATGTATTTCCAATTATGATATTTTGAGGTGTAATAAAATAATTTATGGTGTTTTGATGGATGTTTTATGAAGTTTCCCATTAGAATACAAGTATACAACTATGTCATTTTTTTATTGTGTTTAACTTTGGACATATTAACCGTACCATTTGACTCTTAATTATAACTTATAAGTAATCACTTTTCAACAAATTTAGAGCCACATTGTAGTGTCTGAAATTACAACACGTACCGATTCTCTTTTAAAAACTAAAAATAAGTTAAAATAAAAATAGCCAGACATGGTATTAATATTATAATATTATATAAGACAAGTAGTTTTTTTAGGTTTTTTAATACTTATCTTATATATAATATCAAAATATTAATATTTTGATAACTTCGTAATTTTTATTTATTATTTTCTATAATAACTTCGTAATTTTCCTCTTTTCGCATAGTTAATTTATTTTATATTTACTTCATTCTAATAATCTTCTCTTATTATGTATAGTTTTTTCTTAAGCAAGATGAAATAGATTCTAGTTCTACATTCATCGTTAGTTGATTTAGTATTTTTATATATGAGTAATTATAATTATCTATAGACATTTAAACGATTCAACTTATATATATATATATATATATATATATATATATATTTCTCATTTAGAAAATACAAAAAAAAAATTATTTTTTCTCAACAAATTAGTAAATTTATAGTTTAGATGCTTATGCTTTTTATAGTTTGGACTTTGGACCTGTCCCGATCCATTACTTATAATGATTTATAAAGTTTAAATCTTTCTTCAAAAGGAGGTATTGAACTCGGTGAAGATTTGGCATAGCTCGAGAAAAAAAATTATGTTGTAATTTAATTAAAAATAAATTAGAATGTGTTATGTGCATTTTTCGTAACATATAAAAATTGGACCCATTTTGACAAAAGTCAAAGCTCATCACAAAAGTCAAAGCCCATCACCAAAGCCAAAGAACGGGGGCCGACGAACTAAGACATTGGCGAGGCCCGGAGTCAAAAAGGCAAAAAGAACAAGCCGACGAGGCGACGAGGCCGACGAGGCGACGAGGCGACAAGCACCCTCGTCATAGCTTGACGAGGGCATAACTTGTAATCATTCCACACGACGAGAAGATCCGAGACTACGAAAATCTCCGGGAAATCCTCCGGATTCCCTGAACTCAACACACGGACTCGCAGACAACCGGAAGACATCAAAGACGAATCAAGAAACATCGACGACCCCTTTTGCAGGGCTAGAGGCCCGACAACCCCTCTGTAGCAGGGGAGAAATTCGCAGGCCCCTGGAGGTGCAATTTCAGGTGCAACTAAGAGGAGATCTAGAATAGAGTCTCAGTCTCGACAAGGGAAGTTGTTCGACGAGTCAACGAAGGAGTCCCTCGCCAGGTGGTCAAGCTTGGCAACACCCGCGAGGTCGACAAGGAGCATCCCTTAACAGGTTAGGCGCCCTCGCCAACCTCGACAAGGTCGACAAGGAGCACCCCTTGTCAGGTGAGGCGCCCTCGCCAACCTCGACAAGCTCGACAAGGAGCATCCCTCGTCAGGTTAAGGCCCTCGCCACAGCGGGCTCGCCAACACCAACAAGGTCGACGAAGAACACATCACGCCAGTAATACCCAACTGTCTGGCCAAGGGTCACCCCCGCGCCGCCGACATCGGCACTTCCAACGAGTCAAACCACGTCGTCATTCACCTGCCGTTTATCACTAACCCCGAACTACGTGGGACCTGATTCTCTTAAACTAAGATACGTAGGAAGCCTCGCCCAACCATAAGCGACGGGGCACGGGCTCAATCTACCCTTTTTTGCAGGTCCTCCCTCGCCATAGGAGCTCGCCAAGGAAGGAGAATCACGAAGAGTCATCAAGACCAACTCGGAGCTTCATCAAGACCGGAGTTCACCTAGACGAGGATATAGCCAAGACAAGGACTCTGCTCAGACGAGGAGCTTCGCCAAGACAAGGACCTCGCCCGGACTTCGCCACCACGAGGGAAGTCCGACGAGGAGCTTCGCCGTGATACAGACTTCGCCACCACGAGGGAAGTTCGTCGAGGATCACCAAGGACAGCCCGGAGACTCATCTAAGACGACGGATTCGCCTCCAGCTTTGACGATCATTAGTCAACCCCGCGTTGACTCGGCATTCAATTATCCTTGTGTTCAGCGGGTCACTCTCGGGACCCGAACCTTGGATCCGATTCTAAGTTAAAGCCATTTTTACGCATTAACAGAATGCATTGTAATTGTATAGCGACTAGCGTTGTGACTTTGGCGGAAATCATCGATTATACAACCACCAAAAACCACGATAACATGACAAGTTCATTAGGCATATTTGCGAAAATGCTTCGACTTATAGAAGTAAGATATTCATGTTTAAATAATGAGAAATTATGAAAATATATACATAAAAGCATGTTCAAAATGTCGTTTCGGCCAATAAATTAGTTGTCGTTTACAACAAATTCGTCGTTTGTTCAGCGATTAATCGATTAAAAACCGTCAAAATTGTAGATTATCGTTACCGACACTTATTGAGGATTATCGACACTGTTCGGTACTTTTCGATGGAAAACCGCCAAAATATTTTTAAGAATATATTTGCTCAATTTTTATGTGTTAAAATACTAAAAACAAAATCATGTCACAAATGAATACTCAATCAATATTATCATACGCAAACATATGTAAATATAAATATAAGAATAAAATAAATGAAGAGAAACTATGAACGACTCCACTAAACTTTTAAGTGTAATCATATTTCTTCTAAATAGAAAAAAAGAAATACATTATAGCAATAAGCTCACAAATTTACAATATGAGAATTCAACATGCATATACTTGTTCTCCCTAAAAAAAATATATGCATATACTTATTTATATCATGGTAAAATTTGAATTCACATTTACTATTAACACTACACAACATGCATTTCATAACTCACGATCAAGGTTCGCATTCTCGACGATTATCGCCGATTATCTCCGATTTTCGGTCTTTTCGATAGTTACCGGTAAGTTATCTCCAATGACAGTTATCGTTTTATATACTTTTCGGCGAAAAGCTCGAAAATCGATAAGACATTTACCAGTCGATTTTCGTTTTTTTCAGTGTTAAAATTTGGTACTTTTCGGTGAAATTAAAAAACAATTTCCTAGGTATAAATTACTCTTTTTTCGGTGAAAAGAGGGGAAAACCCTCATTTCTCGCCTCTTCTCGCCAGACCCACGCCCAAACTTCTGCCAAGCAACGATTTTCGAACTGGTAAGATGAACGATTTTCGATTGCTTCCACTCTTTTCAACGATTTCGAGATGAATGGCATATGTTTCTAAAGTTTTTATTTAAGCGTTTTTTACCTAATTTCTTCGTTTTTTTTCTGATTTTTTTGGTAGATCTAGGACTTATATTGGTAGATCTATATGAATCATGCCTTTTTTTCTTTGATATGTACTCATTTTAACGAATTTGAGAAGATTTGTATGAGTTCCAAAACTAAAGACTTAATAGTTCATATGAGTTATGTATAACAATGGGTAAAGATTGATATTTTTATCATTTTGAGTTGTTTTTTTTATACGTTCTTGATGAAAATTAGTTTGTCATTATTTTAGGCAGATTTTTGTATAATATTAGGAAGATTTCTGTATAATATTAGGCAGATTTGAGTATAATTCGAATTTCTTAATAATTGTGACAAAAATATTAAAAATATACTTATTGTGATTTGTGAAGTAATTTATTCATTTTTTGGGGTCTTTTCGTTTATTAAATACTTTTTGAAATTTTAATATGATTTTTTGGTGTATTTTATTTTCAGATTTGAAGGTATTTCGGAATTTTTCATAATTGCGGCAAAAGTGTTTGAAGTTTCTGTTTCGTTTATTTTTTAGGTAATATACTCATATTTTTGGGTGTTTTCCTTTAGTAAATATTTTTTTAAATATTAATCTGATTTTTTGGTGGAATTTATTTGCAGATTTGAAGGTATTTCGGAATTTATCGTAATTGAGGCAAAAGTGTTTGAAGTTTCTGTTTCGTTTATTCATTAGGTAATATACTCATATTTTTGGGTGTTTTCCGAAGTAAATATTTTTTTAAATATTAATCTGATTTTTTGGTGGAATTTATTTGCAGATTTGAAGGTATTTCGGAATTTGTCATAATTGCGGCAAAAGTGTTTGAAGTTTCTGTTTCGTTTATTCATTAGGTAATATACTCATATTTTTGGGTGTTTTCCTTTAGTAAATATTTTTTTAAATATTAATCTGATTTTTTGGTGGAATTTATTTGCAGATTTGAAGGTATTTCGGAATTTGTCATAATTGCGGCAAAAGTGTTTGAAGTTTCTGTTTCGTTTATTCATTTGGTAATATACTCATATTTTTGGGTGTTTTCCTTTAGTAAATATTTTTTTAAATATTAATCTGATTTTTTGGTTGAATATAATTTGTTTTTTGAGATAAAAATTGTTATTTGCGGTAAAAGTACCTATTTTTGCGATTTGTCTTGTTGTTTTTAACTAGTCTCATAATTCTTATTGTTGTTTAGGTTGAACTTTGAAGATGAGTAAAGACAACATTGCGAGGGAGCATTGTACTCCTTAGATGGATCCGAGTAACAATTCGGGTTTCAAGTGCAACTACTGCGGGAAGGAGATCAGAGGTGGCGGGATCACTAGAATGAAACAACATTTGGCCGGCAACGATAAGAACAAAAATGTCGCGCCGTGTACCGAAGTCCCGAACGATGTGCGGAACCTCATCAGGGAGACTATGCAGAGTGCCCAAAAGAAGAAGCAGAAGAGGCACGATATGACAGTTAATATACGGGAAAATATTTACCAAAGCGTTGATGATTCTTCCGATGAAGACGAGAGCCAGACGGTGGACTATGAAAGAGAAGTAGCACGACAAGTGAGAAAAAGCAGTAAATAGGCAGCGGCCAAACAATGGGAAGAAGACCAGAGCAGAGGCGGTGCAAGCAGCGCCGGTGCCGCCACCACCCCGGCGCTGTTCGATAGGCCTTCGAAAAAACAGAAAAGACTCGATTTAATGTTTTTACCGAAGACTATTTTGAAGTTGGGCAAGTCGATAGCCAAATACTTAATCCACAAAGGGGTTCTGTGGTGCCACGCAGACGATCTTATTTTCCGTAACATGTTGTTTTGCGTAGCCGAAGCAGGTAACCTAATTTATATGATTGTTTGAATTTCCGATTACGTATTAAGTTAACTATTAATAATATTGCATTTTACGAGTGTAGGCGTTGGATGCCCGTATCCCACGTCAAAGGACATAGCGGGAAAGTATTTGACTCTTGAGTACGATGAATGGCAAAAGTACAAGCAGGATCAGATTCCCGTGTGGCGGAAATTTGGCGTGACGATCATGTCGGACGGTTGGACCGGACCGACGAATATGTCAATCCTGAACATCATGATCTTTTCGGCGGGGAGGACAGTGTTTATCAAGGCAATCAACGCATCCTCCCACGCCAAAAATGCGCATTACTTGGGTAGGATATTTTCTGCAGTGATTGAGGAGATCGGCCCCCATAACGTCGTGCAAATTGTGACCGACAACGCCGCTGCTTACAAAAGAGCCGGTCAAGATTTGATGGAGAAGTACAATTTGTACTGGACACCGTGCGCTGCTCACTGCATCGACTTGATGTTTCATGACATCGGAAAAAGGAAGAGCATCGATGAGGCCGTGAAGGGGTGCAGACTCATCACGAAGTTTATCTACAACCACGGCCAGGTGCTCGATACCATGAGGAAGACATGCAAGGGTGAGATCATCTGTCCGGGGGCGACAAGGTTTGCCACAAATTTTCTCTCCCTGACCAGCTTAAAGGGGAAGAAGGCCGGACTCAAGGCGATGTTTATATCCGATTGGTGGGATACCTCAACGTTCAAGGAGACGAGAGAAGGGAGAGCCGCGGCCACATTATGCTTGAGCGACTCTTTTTGGACTTCGGTTGACAATGCCTTGAGCGTGTTCGCCCCCTTGTACACAGCACTCCGGCTCATCGACACCGAGGTGCATCCGACGATGGGTATGGTGTATCGCTTGTTCGAAATCATCGTGGCGGACCTCCGTGCACTTCAAGGAAAACAATGGGCAATCGAAATTGTGGAGGCGAGATGGCATCGAAACTTGCAGCATCCACTGCATATTGCGGCCCACTTTTTGAACCCAAGAATCGCCTACGAACGAGACATTGAGATGCCAGAAAACGCCATCCGAGATGTCACCAGGGTCTACGACCGTTTGTTTCCTCATGACGACGTGACACATCTGGCCGTTGAGGTAAGATCTTACTTTAATTTCGTAATTTTACTTCTTGTGATTAAATAAAATGTAACTTACTTTCTTGTATTGTAGTGTGTGCGGTTTCGTGACGCTGTAGGTCCGTTGCGCGAGCGTTCATGCGTGGCAGCACGGAAGACTCTTGCACCCGGTAAGTTTTACACATCAACATGCTAAGTTTTACACATGCTAAGTTTTAATTTTTTGATTTATTTACAGCTGAGTGGTGGAGCATATTCGGGAGTCCGTGCCCCACATTGCAGAGGCTAGCAATGCGGATTTTGTCGCAGACCGCGTCTGCCTCAGCGTGTGAGAGGAACTGGAGCACGTTTGCCCTGATCCACACCAAGCTCCGCAATCGTCTGGCGTACGCGACACTTGAGAAGCTAGTGTTTTGCAACTACAACCAGAAGCTAGCGTTGCGAGACTTGAGGGCGCAGTACGACCAGGTCGACAAAGCCGATCCGTATGAGTACCTCACGAAGTCTTTGGCTATGGCCTCTGCAGGTGTTGACTTCGAGGACGCAATTGTAGAGTGGATCCGACCAGTCCACCTCGATGACGAAGATGGCAACCCAGACCCAGAGATCGCCGAGGAGGCTCGATCATACGGAGTTGTGATCAGCCGAGTCCTTGGTGAGCAAAGACTCGGTCCTACCCCCGACCCCCCGGGGGTTCATGGAGGAGTTGACTGCGGCTCAACCGCTCCTGGGCCTAGTTCCAGTCAACATCATACTCATACGACTGGTACTCACCGTAGTTCCCCTCCCCATAGCCCTTCGCATAGTGGCTGGGGTGGGGGTGGGGGAGGAGGTGACACCCAGGGAGGATGGGGTGGTGGCCAGAGAGGTTGGGGAGGTGACACCCAGGGAGGATGGGGTGGCTGGCAGAGAGGTACAGGTGATTACTATTCTTCTTCAAATGTATCGTTTATTTTAATTTTGTTGATTGCATGTATATATGAATGTCAACTAATATGTTTACAAAACAGGTGACCTGAACTACGACCCTGCCAACATGGGCTACATTCCCGACCGACAGTACGGCGACCAGCAGTCTCCTCAACAACAAGACGACGCATCTTCTGCTGTTGGATTCTACTTTGGAAGTGACTATCACTCTCAGAGCGAGAACCCCGTCGACTCAATGTCTGAGTACTTAGAGACGATGTCTCTGGGAACTTCGGTGAGCACTCTGTTTGCAACTCCGCACCCTGTGTTCGAGAACGGTGTCTGGGCGCATCCGTTGTATCCAAATCGTGGCATCTTTACGGAGCAACACGTATATGATTACCACGTGAGTTACTTCCGTACGCATTTCGAACCACATGGCTTGTTTTGGAACACATATCTGAACATGCATCTGGAAGCAAGTGGTGCCACCGGTGTTCTGGAAGCCCACAGGAGATCGTCGTTTTTCTGAGGTCGGAGAAGTCGGTTTGAGTATTATGTTATCTATCTATTATCTATCTATTATGTGTTTGAGTTTTAGACTATGTGTTTGATAGTTTAGACTTTAGACATGTATGAGACTGTTTTAGTAGTGTTTTAGATTTGAGACTAGTGATGGAATTATATGTGTGTATGACTTTATTTACATATGTTTTGTGGTATGATATTATAAAAATATTTTGTAAGTTTTCCGTCGAAAAGTATCGAAAAGTGTCGATAATCCGTCGATAATCTTCGAAAAGTATCGGTAATCGGTAAGCTACAGTATTATAAGTTTTCCGTCGGTTAATCGGTAAGCTATCGATTAATCCGTCGAAAACGGTAACCGATTTATCGACAATCTCGGTAAGTTGAACCTTGCTCACGATTGTTGTGAAAAATATCTCAAATAAAAGATAATGTAACATATGTCAAAGAGTGATAGTTTAAATGGTTGTCTTCATTAGAAGACATTTCCAATATGGATTAGTCAAGTGATTAAATTAAACTCGTTGTTTATAATTAAAGCTTGAAACCTTCTAAAAAGCAAAGCACAACATGAAGAAGGTAACATTGGAAAGACCGAAAAAGTTTGAATTGTTTTTGAATAACAGGCACATTAGCCATACCTTTTTTAATCTTTGGTGACACATTCAAGCAAATAACTGTATATAAAACAAAGTGCCACATCGAGCAGAGACAAAAAGAGAGCAGAATAAGGGTATAAAAAGAAATCTTGAATGCTAAACAATTCAGAGCTTGCCTCAGCGAAATATTAAAACGACAACGATTTGTGGAAAACTTTGTCGATGACCTTACATAAAAGAGTGTATCAAGACTCGCCAAGATTTGAATGCAATCAAGATTCTCTCTCGAAGAAGCAAATGTTGTACAAAAGCAAAGCCTTTAAATGTTAATAAACATAGGGCAATATTCTCCAAGGCACAAGGGCGCGGTATTCTGCCCAAATCTCTCTGTATTTCTCGGCACAACGAGCCTCATCTCTTCGTTCTCTCCATATGAGTAGAATCAGAAGGTAGATTGGGTAGAAGTAAGGAACTGGAGAGCTGCAAGATCAATAACTTCTTACAATGTGGACCGTCTATAAAGATTGTATAAATATGTTAATATGAAAAATAAACAAAAAATATATATATATATATATATTTACCTTATTCCGCACGGTAAACTGAAGGCAAGCGCAAGCAGCAAGTCCCCTAGGTAGTTACAATGCCTTGCAATTCCCCTTCATACCAAGAATCAAAAGTCAAAAGTTTGTTAAGCTTTTGTAAAAACATAATATGCACATGCACTGGCGGACCCGAGATATAAATCTAGGGAAGGGACTCAGTACGCATGATTTGGGGTAATTTTTATTTAAAAATATAGTAGAAATTTGTGTAAAAATATATAATTGTTGTTTCGCTCCTTATAAGCTATAATTTAACCAGTGCGGTCCAATTAAGATTGAGTGAGCATAGTACAAAGAGATCGTACCAATAACCGGAAGCGAGCAATTTCCCGCCAACGACCTTTGGAGGCTTTCCCCATATTAGTGATTTAGGATCCTTTTTGAACACATGCTTTTGCTTATTGGCTCCTCTAAATACCAAATACCTGACCAATTGAGTAGACAACTATATTAAATACAAATATATGTACACGAATTTTCGGCCTAATGCTTCAAAATGCTAAGATCAATTTAATTATGAAGTTACCCGATGACAAAGACGAGACAATTCGCTACGACTGAAGCGGTTGTTAATTCGACTTTGTTCTTAAGAAGCCACCAACCCTGTTAGGAAGTGAAAAACTAATCAAGTATATTAGGTTGATATATATATATATATATATATATATATATATATATATATATATATATATATATTTTACAGTAATTGAGTAATAAGGTGCACTTTTCCTCCCGACTTTAGTTTTCGGCACAAATTCCCCCTAAACTTTAAAAAAGTAACACATTGCCCCTATGTGTTAAAAATAAATAAAAAAATTTGACATCTACGCAACACATAACTTCTAGGATAGTTTCGTCAGTTTTATTGTTTTATCTCATTGGGGCTTTTCATCCTACATATTTTAGTATATTGATCTCATTATCTTGATAATTGCACACAATTTAGTACTTTCAGTCACCTTAAACAGGTAGGGGTACTTTGCAACTTTTTGAAAGTGTAAGGGGCATTGCTGCCAAAAGTTAAAGCTCTGGGGGAAAAGAACACTACCATACAAAGTTCAGGGGGGCATTACCACCAATGACTAAAAAATTACTTGCCTGGATGCTAAAAGTGAAGGGGATCCAAACTAGGTCTCCAAATACAAGCATAAAGCCTAATCGTTCCGCAATTATGTCCCATCTACATAAGTTAATAATGAGAAATAAAGGTTAGATGCGTGAAGTGACATATTTAAGTGACATAAGTGTCTACGAGAATCAACCAAACGACGTTATGCGATAAAAATATAAGAAGTTCGGTTTATTTTTGTTGAAAGGACGTGGCAAACTTACGTTGAAGTCATGTACTCCTCATGAACAAAGTAGTCCAGAATGTAAAGCTGAAAATAAGTATAAGCAAGAAATTAATAAACGATCAAGCGAGCAAACAGAAAATTTCTCCGAGAATTAATAGAATTCAGTCTAAATTACCCCGTTAAAAGTCTGGTACAGGATCATTGACCTATCCATAGTGCCGTCCTTGATACTTCTCGCAAGGACTGACAGATTGATGAGAAGCCACCCCATCATTCCAGCTCGAACGAAGAAAAATCTGGGAAAAAAACCCGATATTTTGCATCATCAATATCTGAGGAATAATTTGAAGAAAAAAGATATATGAAAGTACTAGAAATATCAGATTGCGTACTTCAGGTCGATACCGAGAAACTGCGGATTCAGCTGGATTCCCAACCACCTGATAAAAACAACAGAAGGGTCAGTTTCGTCAATACAGTTTCCCCTCAAATTCAAGATCAATCTCATCAGCATCTTCGAAGAACAGAAATCCAAAAGGGTATGATTATAGAGAATTTGATTAAAGTCCTAGACGTATTAGCGAATTCATAGTGTGCATCGAAATTCACTTATTTTTCTGTATATTAATATCATAGAAATCAGAGCCGATTTATCGGAAGTACCAATCTTCTATTAGGTTTCCGGTGATATGCGGCTTCAAGGATGAGCTCTGATGCCTTGAATTGCAGCCCTTAGCATAGAGAGCTAAAGCTACCTACATTACAGTATCCAACAAAGTACGTAAATCTAATATAATTGTTGTTCATAAGGTCTCAAAGCGGTAAAATCACCCGTTGCTTACCACAAAACTGAACAAAAACGTGGTGGATAGAAGATCGAGCCCTCTGTCCGAAATCGCCTGCGAACATTTCCACATCATCAGTACATAACCACATTATGTCATTCACAATTTTACCCTCTCTCCCGTGTCTCTCGGAGTGTTTTTATACCATTCAACATACTTAGACAATCCGTACAAACATTAAAGAAAACGAAGGCATGCGAAAGAAGTAACACGTTTTACTAGGGAATTTCCGAAATTTACTTCAAGAGATTCCACGTCGCCCCGACCGGAAATTCCCTAGTAAAACGTGTTCTTCTTTCCTTCTTCCCACTTCCGGAAATACCACGGCAGCGTCCCGAAGCAGGGGCAAATTACGTTTAGCAATGAGAGGATAGTTCAAAGTACAAAGAAGATTGACTAAACTAAGTCAAATACTGATCGAATTAGCAATGATATCGCCATGAACGAACCACATACAGTCAAAGAGACAATGTCCATCTTCGCAGCGATCCCAAGCACCGCAATCAGCAAAAGGAGCGATAACAATCCTGCATTTACACATATGCATACATATATATAAATACAGAATTCGATACACGTTACACTAGTACATTGGTTCCGAGATTACCATTGCAGCGATAATGGAGACGAGTCCCATCGGCAAGCTTAACACCAGGCACAGCTTTCCCAGGAAGAAGCGATCCGAATATCGCCAAGTACACGAAGAACGACGACAGTATCGATACCTTGCGAAGAAAAACAAAATCAAGCTTCAGTTTTTACAGCAACAACTCTCGAATGGCGGAATTGGAGAGATGGGTTTTGAATCTCACGGAGGCCAGAGAGGGAATCAGGCCGTGGAGAAGCGGAGTGAAATCCATAATCGAACAGCGAAAAGGCTCGTCTTCTTTATCAGTGTGGAGTGTTGCACGACTCCATAGCTGGAGAAGTAAAGCTCGAGTGGCTTCAATGGCAGAAAAGCAGAGCACGTGTCGTTTGTCGTATATTGTGTAGGGCTTTCGATACGGACGAGGCCACTGGTTTTGACCCAGAAACGGAACAGTAATAACTTAGATATTTATGCCGTAAATAAGTGATAATAATAACTTGGGTATATATGCCGTTAATATATATATAGCATATTTATGTCTTTCTTGTGAGAGAATTTGAAAAGGGTTGCTCTTAGAAGAAGCTCTGCGAACTTCTCTCTGCTCAACAATGGAGTTTTGGGGTGATTTGCTCTCTCTCTCTCTCTCACTCACTCACTGTGTATATTTCTCGATTGTTTCGTATAAGATCACCATTTCCTTAGCTGAGAAAGCTCTTTCGTTGCTCATATGCCGAGAAAACGAGCCAAAATCGAAGGACTGTACGGTCTTGGTAGAGTTCGAATTTCTCGATTGTCTAGGGTTTTGAAATGCTTGTAGTTATGCTTCTTTAAGGTTCATTCTCGGTCATACACAGTGTCAGTGATACACTTTATACTTCTTTATGGCTGAATTTGTACTTTTCAATATGCTGATTGTCGTGAAGTTTGAAGGAGAATTGATGACAAAAGTGTTGATGATTTTCATTTCTGAGAATTTTGCATGTGAGGTTTTTGAAAAAAGTTGATGCGGCTTTGCAATATTCATATGTGTTGAGGGTGAAGTTTAATCTACACGGAATTGCTATCGAGACCCGATGCAAAGCGGTCAGAGTAAATTTTAATTGAAGAATGATGTAGCGAGGGTATTCGAGACTTTCTTATAGTTTATGTTGCTGCCGTAGATTTCTTGCGTTTATGGGTTTGAGCCGTCATTGTGTAGCATGATAATGAGAGAGAGCGAGCTTGGGGATTGTAACTGACGAACTCCATTTGAGATTATAGTGGATCTAGATTTGCAAGCGGCAACTGGACGTACCTCCTACTTTGGGAGCGAACCGCTATAATTCTTGGTGTCAATTTTGTTTTTCGTTTTCTGCCTTTTACGTTTTCTTGTTTTGGGGATTTAAGTCAAATTCCTAACACGTTGTCCGTTGAAGTCTTTCGTTTTTGTTATGATCGTGTAGGTCGATGTCAAGGACAGAAATTAGAACATGTTTTGCGTACTCACTGTGAATTTGAATCGGTTTTACGGTTTTATGTGTATGCAAATGTTTCTTTAAGGCTTATTTTTCCTAAAAGCTTGGCTAAATGTTCAGGTGCCGAGATCAAAAGTGGAGAGACTATTGTGGTGGAGAGGAAAGGTGAAAAGTTGTTGCATCTTTCACAGGTGATATGAACTTCAATTGTTTAGATTTCGGTTATTTCTTTCCGATTTTTTCTTGTCATCGCTTATCATTGTATAATTTTTGTAAAATATTGATTCGAAAAACAGGCCTGCCTCGTTGACAAGAAGAACAAAGATACTGAACCTGTGTACCTGTTTGCAAAAGTTGGTGATCAGAAATTCGTTATTGGAATACTATCATCGGAGAAAATCCCTCGGGTTTCTTTTGATCTTGTGTTTAGGAAGCCATTTGAGTTATCACACACCTCGAAATATGGAAGCGTACATGTACTCGGTTATAGAGGATCTGAGGTAGAAGGTAAAGTAACTGTCTCAACTAAAGTGTTACTCAAAGACTACTGATCATACCGTCACTAACTATATTTATCTTCTACAGATGAAGAACCTGACTCTGAACCAGAACATGTTCCTGATAATCGGGGTAAGACCGCAGATTCAGCTTGTTGCTTGCTTGACATGTTAACCTGTTTTTTCTTGTATTAATATGGTATTTTACATGTTGTTTTAGGAAAATCTAGCTCAGAGACTTCAACGAAGGCAAAAGATGCATCGGAGGATGAGTCATCTGATGATGACCAGGTACTTCTGGTTTTACTTTATAGTAGGCGGTACGGTTCGCATATTTAATGCAATTATATATATACTCCAAGTCTTGAATGATAACAGTTAATGTGGTCAATTCTTTATAGTTCTCTATTTACAAGTCTTAGAGTCTTATCTTATCAACAAAAAGCGAATAAAATCACATTTATATTGGAAAAGAAAAGGAGCCAGATTTTTGAAATATTATGAAAATAGTCAATTTTTCTGTCCGATTTCGGGAAAAAATAAAAATAAAAATTGTTGGGTAATAGTTTCTCTTACTGACGACATTACAAACTTTTTTTTAAGCTTTTGGAAGTCTAGAAACAATATTAAACTATTCTTGCTTATTAGGGCATGAAAGATGAGGAAGAAAGCAGTGACGATGAACATGAAACCGACAATGAAGATTCTGACGACAGTGACGAAGAGAAAGAGAAGGTGGACAAACAAAAGGTTGAAGTCCTTGTCAAACATTTTTTCTCTTTTTTTAATCCGATTTAAAATTGCTTTGAACTATTCCATTCCACTGTTTGTTTCTCGGGAAAATGTTGCTTTCTGAGTTCACTTTTCATTTATTGCTTCTCAAGGCCGAGACGAGCAAGAAAAGACCCGCGGAAACCGCCACAAAAACTCCATCCGCTGATAAGAAGGTGAAACTGGTGACCCCGGAAAAGTCTGCTTCAAAGACTAGTAAGCTCACCGATCTTTAACTTCTAATAATAATTATTTAAATTTGTCTTTGACCATACAAGAAAACTATAATATATATTTGGGACGAATGTTGACACAGGTGGAAACAATGTTCATGTAGCGACTCCGTACCCGAAAAAGCCGACTGGGAAAGTGGCAGCAAAGATCGAGAATATAACATCGCCCTTCGAATGCAAGCCATGCAAAAAGTAAGGCCCGTTTCTTTTGCCTCTTGTGTTAGTTCTTGCAATTTTGTTTTAATTTTTTTTTTCTCGTCCTATTGCCGTTTAGGTCGTTTGGCTCGGATGTTGCGTTGCAGTCTCACACGAAGGCCAAACACGGTCCCGGTAAATGAGAGATCACATTATAGAGAAGGCTGAGTTAGCTTAATACGGAGGAACTGCTGAATGGCTGTGGCTAAAACTGATGCTTTTGTAGACTTAGTTAATGATATTGTGTTGTGCTGTCATGATGTGAAAACTTTTGAGAAACCGGGAACCGGTACATCCAGTTCGGAAATAACCGGTACTAGTTCAAAACTAAATGAAAAAATTATTACTTTCTGATTGTTGGCTCAAAATGATTATTAGTTTTACTTGTATCGATAGAAAACTGTCTTATACAAATATCGGTATTTAATAGAGAAACCGGACCGGATCTAACATCCAATCCCTCTGCAGAAGCTGTATGTATCATAAAAATTTAAGTCAGCAAGGAACCCTGAACTACAATGGTTCGATAAACCCTAACGCATAACTCAGGTTCTGTTTGTTTTTTTTAAGATTAAGACATCTGAATCTGAATGCACATCTGAATAATAAGATGTTACATCTGAATCTGAATGATGAAAAATTAAGCCTGTTTGTTTTTTAAAGATCTTAATGCAGTTTGATTTTTTTTTTTTTTTACAATTATTAATAGACTTTGAATCATGTATATAAAAAATGTATGCGTACAAATAATTAAAAATAAATAAATTCACTAATAAATTAATTATTTAAAATAAGAATAATACTTCATATTAATATGTAGATATATTAAGTTATAAAATTCTTCATACATAAAATCTATAATAAACGACAACTAATATTCTCACTACACAAAAGTTTTTTACGACAACTAATATTCTCACTACACAAAAGTTTTTTAAAAAGCTAGCATCAAACATCAATTGCTTCTTCTCCTCTCCATTAGTTTGAGTGCAAGATCTGCTCGTAAATTATCCATGACTTGCGCATCTTCAGCTCCCCAAAGAGATCCATTTGGTTCGTATTCTGATTGTTCTTGCGAGACTTCTTCTTCAAATATCATTTGTGCTTGATCAAATTGATTGAATAAATCATCATTGATGCGTTTTTTCCTGATAAAATTATTAATTGCAAAACAAGCAATAACAATATCTCTCTGGATATCAAAATTATATGGAGCCATCTTGTCAAGTATTGGAAACCTTTTTTTTTTAAGCAATTCATGTGATCTGTTAAGAAATAAAGCTTCATCAATAAACTTAAAACACCAAGAAATTACAAACTAAATCGAACAATATATAATATACATAGTACTAGTCCTAATACCATAGATACTGAACTAATGAAAGAACAAGAAAAGAAAAGCGATCGCCTGTATCTAAAATGGCAAGAAAATTAGAAGAAAATAAAAACAACAACATTCATGAGAATTTTACCCTAAGAGCAGAGCTTTGCATACGATCAGAGCTTGGGATACACATATACTGAATTAGTTCATTAAAAAACTATGAAATTATCAAGTTCATAGCAAACAAGAAAAAAACTTCATGATTTTTTTGTACTTCTCACAGAGCTTTGCATACGAAGCCCTAAACACCCCCAAAAATAATATGAAGCCTCCATCAAACCAAAACCAACAACGATCGTAGAAACCTTCGATTGACCAAGTTTAACCCAAAAGTAGAAAGCCCTAGAGCTTTGCGTGGCTGTTTGGGCGTCGAGAAAGCGAGAGAAGTCCGTACCTTTGGCGACCTAGAGTTGAAAGAAGACGGGAAAAGCCCTGGCTGCAAGAGGCCGCCGCCGCTGGACGTAGGCTCGCCGCTGGACGGAAGAGACCGCCGCAGATTTTGCCGAAGTTGGACGGAAGAGGCCGCTGCAGATCTTGCCGAAGTTGATGAAGGAGAATGACACGAGTACGGGAGAGAGGAGTGAAAAAAAAAAAAGAAAAAAAAAAGAGAAAATAGATGTGAATGAAAAAGTTAAAGAAAGGAGTCTGAGCGAATAAGAGGAGAAAAAGAGAAGATAAGTGGTATTAAGTGACTTTTAAAAAATTAAAACAAACGATCTTATTCTCCCTATATCTGACCGAATCACATTAAGTGGCCCATTAAGAGGAAACAAACAAAGCCTCAGACTCCTTTGAATCCATAATTCGTTTCGTCCCACTGATCTCGCAGACAGTTATCGCTTGTGCACTTGCTATCAGGCTCGGTATATAAACAGTAAATATTGGAAAACTATTTTCCCGGTACACGCGCAAAAAAAATTTCATGTTAACATATTGCACACATGAAAACTAGAAACTTAATACACAAGGCACATACTAAAAGCAAATACTACGCAAGTCCGAAACTACAAAACAATTCATCTAAAAATGGTAACATACAACTAAAAGGATCATTAACATAAAAACAGGTCACATTTGGAGATCGCATCTTCAAGCTTTCCTAAAATGCCCCAGAGTAATTCCACCAAAGCTTGGGCCCCAAGAAACCTCGACCGTCATCAAAAGCCATGCCTGAAGAGCTCGCAGTTTGATCTTCACGGAAAAGAAGACGACTCAAACCATCTAAATATCGGAAAAGGTCCATCTTAAAACTTATTGTCAGATAGCCCCCGAACAAACCCTAATCCTTGATAATCAACCCACTAATCCTGCCGGTGATGATCGTCTTGATTCATATCGAGCTTTTCGCCATTTTCACGGCTTTCGCTTCGGCGCTTGCTAACAGGCTCAGGTTGTTCCTTTTCGCGATTCCATTGCTCAATCTTGGCCCGTCTTTCGGCGCTGCTTTCCCTCGCCGGGATTCCGTTCCGGCGAGGGCTTCTGCTCCGCCCTCTCCGGTCGGGGCTACGGCTTCTAGGCCGCCGCCGATCGTGGTGGCGAACGTCCCTTTCGTCCTCTCTCCTGCTGGAACCACGCCCTCCTCCATGGGGGCGTTCCTCATAATTCCGGCTGTTCCTCGGAGGGCTTCTGCTTCTACTTCGGCTGTGGCTACGTCTCCGTCGGCCGCTTCTCCCAAATAATTTACGTCTCAGCTCCCTAAAATAACAACCGTGCATGTCAAACACCAGCAACTAACGGCAAAATTTTAAAGCCAATAGCCCAATTTTTCTAATATTATTACCTGCTTATCTTTTTCAAATGCATGAAGTTGCAGTAACCGCCTCGGCCACATACGTTTTCCTCATACTGCCTGCACGTGGCTTCACGAAAGTCCGTAACTGGTGAGAAGTCAACAATAATGGGACGACCTGATAAGATCATGAAGCCGAACATGTTATGACTTTGTGATGCAATAGTCAACTCACTAATATGGCTTTACATTCACTAATATGGCCACTCATTGTAGAATTCACTAATATGTGCTGCGAGATGATTTCAGAAGGAGAGAAAAGAGAGTGACTGTCATTTCAATGGTATCGCAGTTTAAATCACGAATAGCAATGACTTGAAAATCAGATCAATTATTAGATTGAGTGATTTCAATTATATCAAATTATCAACTAATGCATCGAATAGCTCTGCTCTCAAACTAGTAATTATATTCTAGAGTTTTTAGTCCTAATTTAGAAAATTCATGCACAAAAGATTTTTGAAATAGTTAAACTTGATTAATCAGTTTCTTAAGCCAAAATCTACCACTGTTCTTAAATACAGCTAACAAAAGCTCAACGAGTTGGCCAATATATAATATAAATATATCTTTGAATTGAACTAACCACCATGAACAATTGTGCAATATATATATACATATATATATGTAAAGAAATAATATAACCTGCATAGAATCTTCCAGTAAGGTTTTGAAGGGCAGCAGCAGCATGCTCTTCCTCTCTGAACTGAATATACACATTTCCCACCTGTGGATTTAACAATCAACCAATTCAAATTTACTCTTATAAATCCTTTAAACTACTACAACCTTTACGAAGAGTACTAACCCTGATTCAACAATCAACAATTTTAAATTTGCTTCTATAAATCCTTTGAACTACTACAACCTCTTACAAGACAACTAATGCTAATTCACACACAATATATTGGATTTTTTATTTTTTTTTATTCCTTAAAAAATATCATTGAAATACTACCACCTCTTTGAAGAAATTGTACACATTACACATTTATGACACACTCATTTCCTCGCATAAATTAGAACTTTGACCCAATTTTCTCGTAATTCTAGTCTGAAAAAGCCACCACAAACAGTATCACGAGAAGAAGGAAAAAAGATAAAGAAAGAGGCTTAACAATCAACCATTTCAAATTTACTTTTATAAATTTTTTGAATAGGACCAATCCGAATTTCCACACAAAAATCGGATTTTTAGTACTAAGAACCTATCTTTGACCACTACAACCTCCTTGGAGAGAATGTACGCACTATAAATTCTTTGAATCACTCAATCTCTTGAAGAGAATGTACACACTACTCATAAATCACATCACTTCCCAACGTGAATTAGAACTTTGACCCCTTTACTCTTAATTCTAGTCGGAAAACCCCCACAAATAGTCACACAAAAAAAAAAGTGAAATAATAATCAACCATTTCAACAACTTTACTTGTCTAAATTCTTTGAATCACTACAATCTCAATGCAGTCAGAGAATGTATACATTACCCAGAAATTCCTAATTAATTTCCTTACAAAGATTAAAAGTAAACCATGACCCCTTCACTCTCAATTATAGTCATAAAAGCCCCACAACACAAACATTATCATTAGAAGAATCAACATACCATGTGGTCAGCCAAATTATCGCAGATATTCAAGCTCTCAAGCTGCCCATACTTGCTCAGCTCCTCGAACAGATCCTCGTAGAAATCCTGTCACAGAAAAACCCCCAAATCAAAAACCCTAGAAAACCAGGCCAAGCAGGAGGCGGGCGATCGGACCTCGAAGCTGTCCTGGACTTTGCGGGGGTCGAGGGACTGGCCCTGGGGGTCGACGCCGGGGTTGGTGAGCATGTCGGGCCTCTGGTACATGTTGGAGAGGAGGAGCGTGGGGCTGATGCTGGGCTTGGTGTGGAGGCGCGAGCAGCGATCGCCATGGCGGCAGGCTCCGATCTTGAAGTAGAAGGGGCAGTTTACTCGGTCCTTCTCCGTGCCGAAGATCGACGCCAAGTGCTCCGCCATTGAAGACAGCAACAAGATCTCGCTCTCCTTTCGGTTTAGGGTTTTAACTTTTAAGTCTCTGAATATATTATTATTATTATTATTTATAATTATGTTTATATTTATAATTAAAAAGAAGACGAATGACAACAAGGCAGGTTTGCCCGAGTGGTTAAGGGGGTAGACTTAAGATCTACTGCACATAAGTGCGCGTGGGTTCGAACCCCACAGCCTGCAAACTTTTTCTCGATTTTTTCTTTACTGTAAAGAATAGAGCTGCACAGCGATGGTCGCCACTGGCGACTCGACGAGTCGCGACGGCTTCCGGCAGCCACGACGCGTCGCGACTCCATCTTTCACGATTTTTCACGATTTTTTCGCGATCGATCGCGATCGATGGGTGTGCAGCTCTAGTAAAGAATAAGAACTTCAAATATATATAGTCTTTTTACTCCATCCTTAACAAACTAGTGGACTGGCACCGCGCGGTGGCGATGAATTTCTTATATTTATTGAATATTAATTAATTTCATTGCATGTTGTAATTAAAATTATATGCATAAACATCAAACTCAATAAACGCTCAAACTCGATTTTTTCTTTACTGTAAAGAATAAGAACTTCAAATATATATAGTCTTTTTACTCCATCCTTATTCAAACAAACTAGTGGACTGGCACCGCGCGGTGGCGATGAATTTCTTATATTTAGACTGAAGCGTTGAATATTAATTAATTTCATTGCATGTTGTAATTAAAATTATATGCATAAACATCAAACTCAATAAACGCTCAAACTCGATTTTTTCTTTACTGTAAAGAATAAGAACTTCGAATATATATAGTCTTTTTACTCCATCCTTATTCAAACAAACTAGTGGACTGGCACCGCGCGGTGGCGATGAATTTCTTATATTTAGACTGAAGCGTTGAATATTAATTAATTTCATTGCATGTTGTAATTAAAATTATATGCATAAACATCAAACTCAATAAACGCTCAATTTTATTGTTTAATGTTATTGACAATTTAATTAAATACAACCTTATAATTATATTTGTATTATTATCAAATACCTAAATCTTATGTAAGAATGATAGAGTCCGCGTATATTACATACTAAGAACTCTTGAACTCTTGAATGTAAGACGATGCAGTTGATAATAATAATTAAATACGTAAAGAATAAAATTATAAAAAAAAATTATTAATAAAAAATTATTTGTTATACTAATACCTTTTTTTTTAAGATGAAAGCCCGATTTTTTATTTTTTTTTCATAAACATATTGAAATCTGGCCATCAATCATTAATAAAGACCTACCAAGTGCTTCTAATAAACAAATAAGATTTACCATTTTCGATTAACATATAAACCAATATTTAAAAAAAAAGTAAAAATATGCATAAAAACAAAGAAAAAAGCCATTCAAAACTTATTTGAATATGTGGAGCACAAATTGAACATTCATTGACTATTTTAATTAAATGCAACCATATGACTATAAATTCCTATAAGTTTGAAATAAAAGGTCGACATAATAATCATTTTCAAATCTAATCTAAGATAATAGAGTTTGCCTTTGTTTAAACAAGGGTTAATTGCGGCAAAAAGACCCAACCTTTGGTCAAATGACCTGTTGTATATACAACCTCCGTAATCGGCGGCAAAAGTACCCAAACTCGGTATTTGGGAGTTGACCGAGAAAATCAGTCCATGTGGCTTTTAGCCTTTGCCACGTGGCATGCCACGTTTAATTATTATTATTTAAATAATTTGTAGTAAAAAAATTATTTTTATTATTTATATTTTTAATAATAAAAAATAATGAATATTTAAATTTTAATATTCATTATTGGTTATAATTATTTATTTTTAATAAAGTGGGTAGAACAAAATAAAAATCACCGTTCATGGTTCACTTGAACTTCGTTTCCGATCCAATTCACGCGTCGAATAAATTTTTTTAATATGTTTAATAATAATAACCAATAAACACATACATATTGTTTAAAAAGTCAAGACATAATTAAATACAGACCACTTATTTTTTTAAAAAAATAGTACTCATATTTATATTTAACGAAAAATTATTTTTATTTGTTTGCATGATATTTTTTTTGTGTTTTCATTTTATAATAATAAATTTTTAATATGTTTTTTTTATATATTATTCTTTTTTTTAAATTGTCATTAAATAATCATATGATTATTATTGGTTATTATTATTAAACATATTAAGCGATTTCGTTCCACCCGTGAACCGGATCTGAGGCGGAGCTTGAGTGAACCGTGAACGGTGATTTTTTTTCTTTATTTATTTCGTTTGACCCACTTTTCTAAAATGAATAATTATATATAATAATAATAACCAATAATGAATATTTAAATTTAAATATTCATTATCGGTTATTAAATATTCATTATTGGTTAAAAAAATAATTTAATTTAAAAAAAATAAAAAAAGTTCCAAGTGGCATGCCACGTGGCAAAGGCTAACAGCCACATGGACTGCTTTTCTCGGTCAATTCCTAAATGCCGAGTTTGGGTACTTTTGCCGCTATTTACGGAGGTTGTATACACAGCAGAGCATTTGACCAAAGATTGGGTCTTTTTGCCGCAATTAACCCTTTAAACAAAAAACTATTGAATGTAAGACAATGCAATCAATACTCAATATTTAGATATATAGGTAAAGATAAAACTATAAATTATTTTTATTGATGAAAATTTATATGTTTTATTATCTATGAACATAAAAAGACTCAGTCGGAAATCTATTCCACATATCATGTAGGAATTAAAATTATTCTTCAAGATTCAATCTTCAGGACAAAATATATGCCGGACTCCGGAGAGTTCAAAGTTAAAACCATGAATTATATGATTACCAATTTGAGAAGTGAAAGTCAATAATATGAAGTTCTACTGAAACCACTATTATAGTATAATTTATTGAATTAGACACTGCAATTCAATGCAATGCTATGTGTGAAGTTGATCGTGGCGGCACGTGCGGTGCTAAGCCTTATCTAGATCGTCATACTCGATGGCGAGTGCGAGCAAGAGCAAGTAGGTTATATATATGTACAAGATCTGAAGATCGACAAACCAAAAAACTCTGATATATAAATTAAAATAAATAAAGTAAATATCAAATACTAAATCATATTAATTGAAAAATATATAACACGTTATAATCGGGTGTCTCAATCAACCATGTTGATAGAACCATGTGTCATCAAATACACATACGTGTAGATCAAAATAATCATGTATAATATTAAATGAGTGAAGGAATGAGTGACTATCATATATTGATTTCGATGAGTTAATGCAGTATCCTTGGTACGGTTAGAAAGTTCTTCACTATTCACCTAAGATCTTACACTTACCCAACTGGATAACATGATAAACAAAAAATAAACAAAATATAATGTGGTATACTACAATGACTTGAGCAAACTGTATATCCAAATTTATGTGTCCCAGTATTAGAAATTCATAAGACAAAACAAATCATAAAACATAATTAAGTTCGCACGAAAAAGAGGAATCCCATATATATGGAAAATATAAACTGAGAAAGAGAAACATGTAATATAGCTTGATTATCTTGATGGAGGCAGAGAAAAACTGAGAAAGAAATGTGTAGTGATCCTCCTCTCAGCAACGTAAACCAAGCAAGCATCGCCGTTAGTCAAGACAAAATGATTCCTTCCAACCTCCAGTAAAATCCAAAGCCTAAGACAAAAGCTAAATAGCAAAATTATTAAAGCGCATAGAAAGAAAAATTATACCAAAGAGACCCAAAAAGATCGACGCGGTAACGATGAAACCGTGGTAATCGAGAGGGACTGAGAGTTAATGTGGCAGGTGGAGACTGTCTGCAAGAGAACGCGCGATGGAGTCGCGGAACCAGAGAAGACCGCGAGGTGTAAAGCGTGTTGCTAGACACCGAAGAAATGAGATAGAAAAATCGACTCGGAAGCCAGAAAGAATCGGGAGATGACATAGAAGGGGTTTTGGGAGAAGAGAACTTGGACGTCAAGAAAAAAAAAAGATGATGCATTAAAAGGAAATAGAGATGCAAGGCCATTAATGAATAATGAATATCACATGAATCCACCAACTATGGATAAAACGGACAAAGGGAATAATAATATGAATAGTCATCAAATGAATATCATTAATCAAATGAAATTATTATTTTTATATAAAAAATAAAGTATAAAATTTGGAAAATAGGAAACGCCATGTAGTCTTTCACGCTTACTTTGTGTTGTGACATGTAACGTACATAAACTTTAACTCCTATTTTGGGCATAAAAATAATCTTAAAGAACCTTTAAAGCACCAAACTATGTTAAACAAAAATGAATATGCATGGTACATGAGTTAATAATTGTTAATGAAAGAAACGTGTAGCCAAACATTAAAAAAATAAAAATAAAAACTCATGGGTAGGAAGAATAAAACTACAAAGAAATTCAATGTCTTAAAAATTAAGATACCTCAATTCTTGTTGGTATATTGGGCCACCTCATCACTTAAAAACTCTCCTTTTATATAGATATATAGATATAGATTATCAATTACTGAAGGATTAATTACGGCGAAAAAACCTAAATTTTAGTCAAAAGGTTTTTTGTGTATTCAAAGTAAAAAATTAGTAATGGAAGTACTTAAATTACGTATTGTTGTTTTGACCAATCTATTTTGTTAACACCGTTAACTTGGAGTGGGACTCGAACACGTGACCTCCTAATCCCACAAGTAAGACAGCCCCATTGGACCACGAGTTCTTTCTTTTCATGTAATGACAAAAATAAGAATTTAAATACATGTGTATTAATAAGTGACATAGTACTAAAAGCATGTACTTTTCAGACTGGGCACGGGTTAACTTTTTTTGACTGAGATCCGATTGACTTTTTTAGAGATCGGGTTGAATTTTTTTTACCGGGCTCGGGTTTCCTTTTAGGACCGATTTCAAGTTGACTTTTTTGTACCGGGCTCAGCTTGACTTTTTCGGACCGAACTCGAGTTGGCTATTTTGGACGGGCTCAGAGTTGATTTTTTTGGACCGACATTGGGTTGAAATTTTTGGATCGGGCCCGGTTGACTTTCTTGAGACCGGACGCGGGTTAACTTTTTCGGATCGTTTCGGAGTTGACTTTTTTGGATTGGGTCGACGTTGACTAATTTTCGGACCGGTCCTGTGTTGACTTTTTGAACCAGCTATGTGTTTAGTCAACCCGGGCCCGATCCAAAAAAGTCAACCCGGTCCTAGTTCTAAAAAGTCAACTTGGTCCCGGTTTGGTTTGACTTTTTTCACACCGGGTCCAATTTGACTTTTTCGGATCGGGTCTGGTTTGACTTTTTGGGTGGGGAGGGGTTGACTTTTTTGGGCCGGGCCCAGCTTGACTTATACGGACCAGGCCTGGGTTGAATTTTTTTGAACCGGGATCGGGTTGACTGTTTTCGGGCCCATTTTGAGGTCGTGTGTTTGAGTCCCACATTCTAAAAAAAAAAAATACAAATAATATTACGACGTTAGTGCCACGTGGTATAAAAGTGGACGCTTTTGACGGCCAGGTTAACAGTGTTAGCAAAATGGACTGGTCACACCAATAAAACGTGGTTTAGGTACTTTTACCATTAGTTTTTTACTTTGGATACACAAAAGGCACTTTGACTAAGGTTTGAGTATTTTTGCCGCAATTAACCCTTTACTAAATTTAAAATTGGATAATAGAATAAAATTTCTCTATTTTAAATCTCAATTTTATTAATGTATAAATCTACATTATATGTCATTACTTTTATTTTCTAAACAAAAAATTTCATTAACAATAATAAAGTGCAAGATTAGACCAATAAAACGTTAACGTAAACCAAGAATGACATCAAAATAACATCCGATAAAATTCAATTAAAAAGTCTTGGCGACGCAATAATTATAGTACATTATTATAAAATATATTTTGAAAATTTTGAAAATCCAATATAAGTATCATCAATGTTAATTATAATGTTAAGTATAATTATTGGAGTAAAATAACGTCAATAATAATTTGACCGTGAAATTTTGTTAACGTCGTCATAATTTGTTATATTGAATCCATCTCTCAACAATTTTTTATTTTTATCAAATTTAGATATACTATTGTATTCTTAGATAGACATTTGGAACCAATATTTATGTTAACTTCATTTTATATTATATGTTTCAAAATTTATTTGATTATTTTTTTGTACCCGCAATTTTTTTTATTATATTAAATAAAAATTGGGAATAATATTACATAATTAAATTGCATGATTAATTTAATATCAATGTATATTTTCTCAGTAATAACCGATAACAAAATTATTTAATATAGCATTGCTTTCAACATCACCGCGCGATATCGGTCCACTACTTAGTCGATAACAAACAAATTCATCTATAATTTCGTAATATAAATTGTTAGAAGCCTCATTACGGAAAGAAAATGAGTAAATTGTAGCCATATGTATAGAGGATGAGGAACTAGAGGGAGTGAACACAAACACGTCTTTAACCAAAATAGAATAAAAGACACAATTCCATATAAATAAATAAATAAATCCCAAAAATCCAATTCTTAACCTTTATCCCTCAAAAGTCACATGCCACAAAAATACAATATACATCCCAATCTTAAGATCTATCACATTATTTTTCTTCATACTTATAAATGAACAATATTTTGTATATTATCGCTTTGTGCATAACATGTATATAGACCTTATTTAAAATGATTGGTGCCTAATAAAATGCCTTAGACTGTTCGATTTTACGTGCATATAATATTAGAATATAGTGATATTTAAAGCCGTACAGAGTTGCGGTTTTCATATCAAAACCAAGAACTTTATTTTAATATCATCCGGGTATTCAATTTTTATTCAGTTTTAACTACTTTAGTTTATTTAGTAGTTTAATCAGTATCCGTTGAATCGGTTTTCGATAAAAATAATAAAAATCAATTACAAGTTTCACTGCTACAATGGTCAATGAGTAAGGGTGTACTAATGAGTAAATTAAAAATATGTAAATGCATATTGTCATTATTAAGTTTTACGTACAAATATTTTATGAAACAATAACATTGTATGATATAATTATATTTGTATTGATGTATTCATTGTATATAATGTATAATAATAAATCGCTGTCTTGAGAGCCGATAATAAACCAAGATACAAAAATCACATTCTCAGACTTCAATGATGTATTGAAATGAAAAGAAAAGAAAAGAAAAGAAAGCCTCGCGTGTTGAAGATACTAGGCTATTATTACTGCACTCATAATTCTGCTATTATGAGTATAAAATGGGAACATTTCATTAACTAGTAACACGTAGAAGAAGCTCGAAATCTATCAACGAATGTTCCTAATTTCAAAAAATAGTAACGTTTATTGTTTGCGTTCCAAAATACTCATATAATTTTATATAAAAGGTAAATACTCTTATTTTAAGACCACAAATTGTTTTTTACCATTTCTCTATTTCCTTCAGGTACATATTATATTACTGTTTCCCAATCAGGCAGTACCCACACGTTGAACCGGGGGGACTGGATATGGCGTCCTTCGTGTTTTTCCCACAATAGAAAACAAGAATCCCACTGGGAGTGGTAAGCTTACTTAAAATGATCATGGGTTAAACGAGGGCTAATCCATGAAAGACTATTAACCTAATATTTATTGAGGGTTTTAATCTGATTACTTAGTAATCATGATCCAGATATCTAAAGTCTAATAACTAAACTATCTAGCTCAATCAAATTAATAAAAGACTTTGAACTCATATTTAAATCCATTTTACTACGAATTCCTACTTAAATGTGTTACGTGATTTTAAAGGATTACACATAATCCTTTATTTTTTATAAAACAATAAAGTTTAGTCATTAAAAAAAAACTAATCAGCACATATTATATAAAACACATTTGATGAACTTTAATTCTAATTAGCATTGTGAAAATTAGATTTTTTGCATTATTCTTAATTAAACAATTTAAAATAATATTGCAACGATATAATGCTTTGCATAATCCTAACAATTAATTCATAAAACAATTTAGAAATAAAAAAAAAATTAAATGTACTTTTACAAAAATATAATTTAGGACTATGAATTAAATAAAAGCATTTCAATAAACTAGATCTTAGAGAAAAACAATTGCAAATCAGGCTTACAAATTTAAAACTAGTGTTGACGTGGTTTCGCACACCAACAGTCACGTGAGTGGTGAATGGGATTTTGATTTGAAGATGCTAAGAATTTTGTGGATCCTGACCTCCGCGTTGTCAATACTTTCGATAATAACAAAAAGATTAGAAATAAGACAAAACACAAAAGGTTTTTTTAGAGAGGTTCGTCCCAATGCGGTAGTTGACTACGTCCTCTGTAAGTTTATTGCTTAAAAAGAGAGATCAACCAAAACCACAAGCCAATTCCGAGTTGATCGAAAATGAAAGAAACACTTTGAAATTACAAATCTCACACTCTTTTCTCTCGAAGTAAATGCTTGCGTGCGTATGATAGGGCTGTCTCCTTGCTTTTATAGGCCTCTGATTTATGCCCGTTGGAAATATACGTTGATAATGGCTTCGAGTTCGGAGCTTGACTTGTTGTCGAGCTGACACGTGGGCCACGTTCTGAGAGAATTACGCAGTGGTGGATTTTGACTTAACGTCGTGGGGGTTTGAATTTGGATCGTGACGATCTTCCTGGTCGGGCTCTAAAGGTTTGAATCGAGGTTGTTGACTTGGTCTGCTCGTGCTCGGATTCTTCATGACAATCTCTACCCGGGACGAACTTTGAGTTATTCAGGTCGTTGGCCTTGATGGTACTTGGATTTTAACCAAGTGTTGTTCTTGCCTGAGTTGGTGTAGTTATTGAGCTCTGCTCGGGATTTCACCCTTTAGAAGCTCTCAGCTTGCATCTCTTTTGAGCAATCTCTGCTCGAGATGAGCTTCTGCCCTTTAGGCCTTTTGACTCTGTTCGGGCCCTAACACATTTAAGTGTTTATTGGGCCTCTGGGCTATGTATTTCACAAGCCCAAATGTGTGAATACTCAATTATATTCATAACTTTTGGTCTTAATTTACATGAATCGTAAATTTAATTAATGACCTCATTATTCCGATTAAGGAACGAATTTGCACATCAACAACTAGATTTTCAAAATCCTGATAATTATTTTTTCCGCTAATAAACCATGTATAATTTCTTCTACATTTGCCACTGAACTGAAAGTTACCGCACAG
The DNA here is from genome assembly GCA_954871525.1 of Parietaria judaica. Classification (NCBI taxonomy): domain Eukaryota; kingdom Viridiplantae; phylum Streptophyta; class Magnoliopsida; order Rosales; family Urticaceae; genus Parietaria; species Parietaria judaica. Next base: position 16,464,690 of record OX940864.1, read on the forward strand.
GAAATACACATTACATTACATTGCATTGCGTGTAATGTATAGTGACCAACGAACGACACACACATATCATCATCGCCGTGTAGAGAAACGACAGGTAAATAAATCATTGGGGGGCAATTCGGGTATTTCCGCTATATTATATTTTGTTTTATCGGAATAAAATCTAGTATTCATTGGGTAGTATATAAAGGAGAGAGCATTGAAAAAACCCCAATTTCAATCGCAAACCCTCTCTCCCTCTAAAACCTTATCTCTCTCCATTTCCAAACGCCATAACCATATCCTCTCCACCGCCATGGACGACCACCTCTCTCTCTCCGAAGCTTCGCCGGAGCCGCAACTCTCTCCCGACTCTCCAGGTTCTTCTTCTTCGTCATCCTCCTCTTCCTCGTCATCCTCCTCTTCCGCAGCTTCCTTTTCCTTCCGCAATCCCCAGGCCACGGATGAAGCTCCCAAGCCGGACGACGAGGCTCGCGTCGGCTCTGCTGACGGTGCTGAGTCCGAGAATGAAGGGTTTGTGAGCGGGGAGGAGGATTTCGAGCCGGCGTTCGTCGGAACCCGGATTAGTGACGTTGTTTCGAGCAGCGGAGGCGGAGCGTTTGTCGCTCCACCTGCGGAGCTGCCGAGGAGCGACAGCCTGAGGCCAATTGCGAAAGTTTCGAGTGACGACGATGACGACGGTGGCGATGGCGATGCTGATGATGATTATGCTTTCGCTGGTTCGGCTAAGGACGTTGGTGTTGGCGAATTGGTGAAGGATAATGGTGTAGGTGATGTTGAAGGAGGTGTTGCGGATGTGTTAGGGACTGAAACATCCGAAACTGTGGTTTCTGTTGTGAGGGAAAGCGAGGATTTCGATGGAAATGTGAGCGAGGTGGTTGAGGAGAGTGTGGCTGTGAGTGACAGGGACTGTCTCGCCGGAGAGGACTTGGTGGTTGAAAAGAGTGTGGCTGCGGATGACAGAGCTGGTTTCGCCGGAGAGGACTCAGTGGTTGAAAAGAGTTTGGCTGCGGATGACAGGGCCGGTTTCGCCGGAGAGGACTCAGTGGTTGAAAAGAGTGTGGCTGCGGATGACAGGGACGGTTTCACTGGAAAAGACTCTGTGGTGGAGACGGTGCAGGTTGAGGTGTCGAATTCCGGAGTGGCTGTTGTTGGGGATTCGGAAGACGGAACTGCGGTTTTTGAGATTGAGGGCAGTAAGATTCCTACTGTCGAGGGCGTCGAGCTTGCCAACGAATTCGATGCGTTTCAGTTGGTTGGTTCAAAGTCGTTGTTGCCTTTGGATTCAGAGCTTACTGCGACTGTTGTGGAGGAGTCTAAGGACGAAGGCGTTGTCGAAGGCGAGACTGTCGTTGCCAGTTCCGAGAAGGTTGTTTCGAAGGACTTGGTAGGAGGTGAGGTTGACAGTGAAGACGCTGGTTCGGCGGTGAAGCTGAGCAGTAAAGATGTAGTTTTGGTGGGTGATAGCGACGGAACTTCTTTGGCGAATGGAGTCTCTGATTCGAAACCGCTAGATAACGGAGAGAGCGGTGCAGATACTCTGCAAGTGGATGATTTGGGATCTACCGTGCCCGTTTCCGCTGAACCGGAACTGACATCGAGCCGAGAGATAGTTCTAGAAGATGAAGAAGGTACTGTCAGTGGCTCTGATACGGAGGAGGAGACCGAGGGTGCCGACTATGGAAAAGCTGCTAAGAAATTCTTCGAAGGAATTGATAGCTCTCCTGATAATTCTCAGAGGATTGACGGGCAGATTGTGACAGACTCCGACGAAGACGCCGACACCGACGAGGAGGAAGGCGGCGGCAAGGAGCTATTTGACTCTGCTGCACTGGCGGCTCTCTTGAAAGCCGCCACAGGTGCTTCATCGGATGGTGGCAACGTGACAATCACTAGTGCAGATGGATCCAGGCTCTTCTCCATGGAGCGGCCGGCCGGTTTGGGCTCGGGCTCATCACTCCCAAAGTTCACAGCTCGGCCGAGCCATTCTTCCCTGTTCGCTCCCTCGAATTCCATGGTCGCTGCAGCCGCTGAGGAAAGCTTGACCGAGGAGGATATGAAGAGGCTGGAGAAGTTCCAACAGTTGAGAGTGAAGTACTTGAGACTGGTGAACAGACTAGGTGTTTCCATTGAAGAGACGATATCAAGGCAGGTTCTGTACCGCTTGGCACTTGTTGCGGGACGGGTCAATGCCCGGGAATTCAGCATCGAAGCTGCAAAGGCAACCGCTCTCCAGCTCGAAGCGGAGGCGAGAGATAATTTGGACTTCTCTCTCAGCATACTGGTTCTGGGAAAGTCAGGCGTGGGGAAGAGCTCCACTATCAATTCCATTTTCGGAGAAGAGAGGACCCCAATCTACGCCTTTGGACCATCCACAACAGCGGTGAAGGAGATCGTCGGAACCGTGGATGGTGTCAAGATCAGGGTTTTTGACACCCCCGGTCTCAAATCTGCTGCCATGGAGCAGAATTACAATCGCAAGGTTTTGGCTTCCGTGAAGAGTGCCACAAAGAAATGTCCTCCTGACATCATCCTCTATGTGGATCGGCTCGACACCCAAAGCCGGGACCTCAACGATCTGCCGATGCTGAGATCGATCACCTCTGCGCTCGGCCCTTCAATCTGGCGAAGCAGCATAGTCAGTCTGACCCACGCCGCGTCGTCTCCTCCCGATGGTCCCACCGGTTTGCCACTGAACTACGAGCTGTTTGTCGCTCAGCGCTCGCAGATTGTTCAGCAGTCCATAGGCCAAGCTGTTGGTGATCTGAGGGTTATGAGCCCAAGCTTGATGAATCCTGTTACCCTCGTCGAGAACCACCCCTCTTGCCGGAAAAATCGGGACGGCCAGAAAGTCCTTCCCAACGGTCAGACCTGGAGATCCCACCTCTTACACATCTGTTACTCCATGAAGATCCTCGCCGAGGCGAGCAACTTTTCAAAGCCTCAGGAGGCACTGGACAGTAGAAAGCTTTTCGGTTTCCGGGTCCGCTCACCTCCGCTCCCGCTCCTCCTCTCGTGGCTCCTCCAGTCCCGCACGCACCCGAAACTCGCAGCCGATCAAGGTGGCGAGAATGGCGATTCCGACGTCGACCTCGACGACCTTTCTGACTCCGATGGAGAGGAGGACAACGAGTTTGACCAGCTTCCCCCGTTCAAGCCACTGAGAAAAACCCAGCTTGCGAAGCTCACCAAAGACCAGAAGAAGGCTTACTTGGAGGAATACGATTACCGGGTGAAGCTCCTCCAGAAGAAACAATGGAGGGAAGAGCTGAAACGGATGAAAGAGATGAAAAAGAACAACGGTAAGCCTCGCCTTGGCGCTGATGAGTACGAAGACGACCTCGAGAATGGAGCGCCGGCCGCCGTCCCTGTAGCCTTGCCCGACATGGTTCTCCCGCCATCATTTGATGGCGACAGCCCGGCGTACCGGTACCGTTTCCTCGAGCCGACGTCCCAATTCTTGGCTCGTCCCGTGCTGGACACCCACGGGTGGGACCATGATTGTGGCTACGACGGTGTCAATATCGAGCACAGCCTGGCGCTCGCCAGCCGCTTCCCCGGCGCAGTCGCCGTCCAGATCACCAAAGACAAGAAAGAATTTAACATCCACGTGGACTCCTCTGTGGCGGCCAAGCATGGCGAGAGCGGGTCCACCATGGCCGGTTTCGACATCCAGAATATGGGGAAGCAGCTAGCCTACGTCGTCCGGGGTGAGACCAAGTTCCGAAGTTTCCGGAAGAACCGCACCGCCGTCGGCGCCTCCGTCACGTTCCTCGGCGAGAACGTCACGCCAGGGATCAAGATCGAGGATCAGATTGCTATCGGAAAGAACGTCGTCCTCATAGGGTCCACCGCAATGGTCAAGTCTCAGAGCGAGTCGGCTTACGGAGCGAATCTGGAGGTCCGGCTCCGGGAGTCGGATTTCCCGGTTGGGCAAGACCAGTGCTCGCTCGGGCTCTCGCTGGTGAAGTGGCGGGGTGATTTGGCTCTGGGCGCGAATTTCCAGGCCGGGTTTTCGGTGGGCCGAAGCTACAAAGTGGCAGTCCGAACGGGACTGAACAACAAGATGAGCGGCCAGATTTCGATCCGGACGAGCAGCTCGGAGCAACTGCAGATCGCGCTCGTGGCTCTTCTTCCGATTGTGAAGAGCATCTGCAAGATTCTATGGCCCGCCGCGGGAGGGGACGGCTACTCCATGTACTAGAGTAGGCAGCTCTCTCGCTCTGCTCTGCTTTTTTGTCGTTTATTTGCGATTCCTGTCTGTTGTTTGAAGTTTCTGTTGTTGATTTGGTTAGGTCTTTTTCATGATATAAAACGAGCGGTGAAATTTATTTGGAAATGAGATGGAACCTCGAGGGCCTGCAATGCAATAAATGTCTTTGCTATTTTGATTCCCAAGATCCAATCCAATCATTGTTGAATCTTTGTCGTAAAATCTTGTTCAGAGGCAAGGCTACTTTGGGTATGTCTTTTTTAAGTCCTCATGTAAAAATGTTTTGGGATTAGGACTAAAATATTATGTGTTATCAGACAGAAGGAATAAGGTTCATATCCTAGATTGGTCTTTATGTTGTATTTCAGATTACAATAATAGGATCAAAGTCAGAGTTAAATGCTTAGTCCCAACTCTGTTTGCCATCACTTTTAGTGTTTAAGTTGTTTTTATTTTTAAAATCAATTTGTTAATTTTAGTCTAAATATATATATATATATATATATATATATATATATATATTAAAAGGAGGAACTACAAGATGATTTGCACACAATATAATTAAAAAATTGAGATTTTCCTTTTTTCTTATGTGAAGAAGAACGTATAGCCATGTAAAATCAATGTGTTAGAGATATTCTTTTTTGTAGAATTTTGTGTTTTTTTAATAATAAAAAGTGATTACTCATTGATCACCAAGAAAATGAAATGAAGGGAGTTGTAGATATAAATACAATATTTAATTATCAATTAAATCTATATATATAGATATTATATAAGTAAAATCTTCAACAGATGACATGACATCTTATGGAAGAACGATGGAAGTCCAATTTTCTCAGATTTTGTATTTATTTTTTCAATCTAAAAACAACATTACCTCACTAATTTCATAATTGAAGAGTGGTGCATGTACGTATTCGTATTATGAATGAGAAATATAACGTTAACTTTACAGAAAAAGAAAACTCTTTGGCTATTCCCTCATTAATAACGTTTTTATAGGTGACGTTTCATGTATCTCTATAAATTCCGTAAAACCAACCTCTCTCGTGGCCACTATGCCTCATTTCTCTCGCACTGTTCTCCGGTGATTCATCTCCCGGCGCGCCGCAATCATCTCACGAAGACTGCGACACTCAAATTTATTTTTCTCATTTAATAGCCAATCTTCAACCTCGGGTAAAATCCATCTTCAATATGTAAATAATTTGATTTATTCGAATCTATGTTTTACTGTGTTGGATTTTAGTGTTGTGTCTGTGAATTTTTGTGTTTCACCGGCCCTTGCCGGACCTTTGTTCGTCGGTCCTCGCCTCTCGCCCTGATTCCATCACCTGATCTGAGTTGAGCGGCCTTCCAGACCTCAGTTATGCAATATGAATATATGTATATTTAATCTTTCATTTCGTTATGCGCGTTTTACATGTTCGTGAGCTCGACCGTTGCTTTGAACTTCAGGTAGTTACAATATTTTGGTAGACGCTAAAGGTTTGCACTTTTTTTTTTCAGACTGTAAGTTTTGAAGAAACATTATTTTTGCAGTAACAAACATTTTTCGCATTCATTTTTAGGGTGTAAATTTAAATTTTCAGTTTTTTATGTGGTGAATACTAATACCATTTTTTAACCTTCACTAACCTCTTTCTTACTCTTTGATTGATCTCGCCGCGGCACCAATTAGTGAGTTCCATCGTGCAAAGTCCTCCCCGACGGAGGCAATCGGTTCTGCCGAGTAACACAGGCTCATGGCTCAAGGATTCTTATTTGCCTTTTTCGTTCCAATTCGTAATATCACAGGCTCATAGGATTCTTAGACAAATTTATACCGCCGCTCTGTTTTTAGATTCATTGTCACCAATCCATATTTAGATGTAGTTAGTACTTTTTGTTGATTGAAAATTCATATCTATTATTTTTGTGTATTTTGCTCTCGCAAATTTAGTCGTGAATTTTAGTATCCGTTTATGCGGGGTAAATAATCAGTCCTTGATAGAGTTTCATAATGTGATTTTTTTGTTCAGTGTTCTTTTAGAGAGAGTGGAGACATGTCATCTGAACTTTTCTTCTAACCGGTGATTGACGATGCTACATGTAGGTTATGCTTGAAGGCAGTTCAAAAGGAACCTTGGAATTCTTCAGCGGGAAACCAAGATCCAGGAATGAAGTTAAGGAATATGAATTTTTCCGGTCCCGTTGCGGTTCAAGCTCTAATGTGGTTGGTGTCTCATCTTCTGTACTTTACGATATGGTGTCGCAAAAGAATTTCGCCATATGTGGTTGTATTGTATGCAGCCTCAAATATTACAACGTGAAAAAATAGCAGCCAATATTTCTGATGCCAATGGCAGCCATTGACACAAACATCACAATTTTTATTTTATTTTTTAATTTTTTTTATAAACTGCTTTTAATCTTTTATCTCTAATAAAAGGTAATCGAGCTTCATATATATTAATTATCTTTCAACTTTGGCGTTCAAGGGTCTAAAGTTATATTGCAAGAGTTTTGTAGGGGAATTTATTAAAAGTTTGTCTATGACGTTCGACCAACAATTAGTATCGATCCCTTTTTTTTTTATTATTTCAAATTGATGGGCTTTTCGTGATAATATATGTTTGATGGGCTTTTCACGAGTTACAAATGAAATCGTAATCTATATATATATAAAAGGAGGAACTCACAAGTGATGTGGCACAATAACATTTAAGCATTCACAATTTCTTTTTTCTAAGAGGTTCAAGATAGTGTAATGAAGTAGAATCAAAGGATTCACATTTTCTATTTTATGAGAATTTTGAATTTTTTTACATATATAATTATTGTTCATTGATGACATAATTAAATAAAAGTAACGTGAACATATTAGAAACATCACATATACAGAATTTGAAGGAGCACTATATTGATGGTATTTATTAATGGAACGTATATAATTAAGTATTGTGTTGATCAATATAAAAAGTCACTATATATATGTATACACAATCTCATAGATTGCAGTGCACACCAAAAATGAATTTTCTTTACCGTGTATTTATATATATATATATATATATATATATATATATATAATATTATAGGACATATTATCGGCGTTTCCTTTTCTCGATCGTTTGCAACTTACCGATCTACATTTGATGAGATTTTGATATCTTTTGTTGTATTATATATTTTTTTTACAGGGGCTATGATACGACAATCTTTCTTTGGTAGCAGCTTTTCGATTTTTAATTGGTGAGTTTTTGTTATCTTTTATTTTTCTATATTATTATTTTTCTTTTCTATTTTTTATTTTTTTAATTAGTGACTTCATAGTGAGCGATTTTGTTTTCCGGTGGCTCCGATCTACAATTGGTGAGAGTTCTATATCCTTTACCTTATGAATTATTTATTTTCTCATTTCTTTATATGTTGTACTCTTTGTGAATATGGTTCTCTAATTATTATTTTTTTCTATCAATCTGTTTTGTTTTTCGGGCTTCAACAACTTTTGTTGTATGTTGATTTTCTTTTATTTCAGATTTGGTTCAGGTAACAATTAACAAATTTATAATTGAAAAGGGATGTAAGAATTATCTACTGAAACACATGAAACTCTAAACCTTAAAAAAATATAAAAACTTTCCAATAGATGGATTATTCAATTGCTCTAAAGGTTTTATTTTTCCATTAAAAAAAAGGTTTTCTTTTTAGGAATAATTGTTGGTCTCTATCATGTCATTTTTATTCTTCTTTCAATTTTGGTTTGAATTTGAAGGCAATGCAAAATTTTGTAAAGCTGCATTACATGAAAAGAATTGACTGAGGAATATGACTCATTCTCTATTTTTTTACTTAAAAATTAGTGACTCAATTGTATATTTAGTTATATATACACACACGTTAAATGATCGTGAATAACTAATATATCAATTAATATATCTCTCATAAGTTTTAAAACTTTGTAAATAAAAATTAATCAATATCTATTCAGTTAATGTCCCTTTTTATAACTTTTTTATTTATTTAATCCATTCAGTAAGTTTTTTATTATGCCGGTATGCAGTTATCAAATTAAACTGTTAGTATATGAAGAGACTAACAATAATGACCAAGGCATAACAATAAAAGAGTTATTTATTTGTATTTATCTAATTGACGAGGAGTTTAAACAAATTTTGAAAGATATCAAGAGACTTTAAACTGAGAAAGACCATTATAGTCGGATAAACTGGCCCTTAATATCTTATTCAATCTTAAATAATATTGTGGTATTTTCGTTGGTTGGGCTTCACTACAGTACAATAATGGAGAAAATTGAGCGATAAAAAGTTGTTATTGAATTCTTATATGCATACAGATAGTAACGAGATATCCTGTGAAAAACACGATCGCCATTCAAATAGAGGATTAATTTATGTGTTTATCCACGATTCATACATTAATCAATGATAAGTGTATGAATAAATACAAATATATTTATGTATTACTTTCTATATTTTGTTGGTAAGGTTAATTACGTTTGGTTGTGTTGGGGTTTTGATGGCTTATGCTAGGGTTTTGGAGCACGTTATTCTAGGCCTTTAGTAAAACGGACATGGAGTTTGACGTTTATAACTCAGTGAACTCAAAACATCTGGCTACTCACGTTTTATACCCTCCGGGTTTTCAACCATGTTTTATATATATTTTTATGGAACTTATAACACAGTTAAAAATAAACTTGACGTATAGTTTTAAAGAAAAAAGTACGTTATGCATGAAATATGAGCTTTACATATTTATAAAACATTTACTAATAATAATATTTATATTTTTATAAGTTTTATGTAATTAATTTTTTTTATTAAAGAAACTCTTTTTAAAAAGATGAGATTTTTTATTTATTATTCTTCAACTACTTAAATATTGTAGTATTATTAGCGTATAGACCGCCTTACTTGCTTTAAGATTTTTCATATTGTATTTAAACAATATAGACACAATACAAAATTGCTTTGAATATATTCAATATTTACTTCTTAATTTATAATTGATTTTGAATCTTATTTATATATGGACAGTTTTTTGAATGACATGACACAATACAATTTAAGCTATCCTCAAGATTCTCTATTTGATTTTCTTTCATATTTTTATTTATTTATATACAATAAAAACAACTAATTTATCTCTTTATTATCGTTTCTCTTCATGTATGTGTTGCGTATCGTTTCTCTTCATGTATGTGTTGCGTTAGTGTTGTTGTTGTTTACAACAACAATAAAGTGGTGTTGTTAGTAACATCTTGGAAAGCAAAAGTCATGTTGATGCAATAATTATTACGGTAATTACTATTAATATTATTGGTAATAATTAATAAATAAATAAATGTAATTACATTGTATGTTATGGAATATCAAGTGTACTCTATGGAATTGTATGTAATTATTTAGATTTCTCTTTCGGGCATTATACACATGTCGTCCACTGTCCATGAAGATATCATTACTTAAGCTTTTTCAACACATGTGAGAAAACAGATTCAAAGAGACATTTAAATACCATACCATTTAAATTCCAACGTCTCATTAGATTACTTTCATGCTAACACTCATTTTTTAGAACATCAAAGTGTATGTTCATCCCAGTATCTCTCTATTCTATGGTATGTTATATTTTTTTTGGAGCTCTATTTTGGAGGGCTTTGTTTGGGGGTTTACATTAACGGCTCTGTTGATGCATTCAACAACTCAATTGTGTGATTTGTGGTTCGTACGATCGATAATATATATGCCTCTGAAATCTCCACGATAAAGGTTGTGTAATCACCTTCTTCATAAACCTCCATAATAAATGTTTTTTTACATATAATTTTAATGTATCTTTTAATATTTTTGTGGGAAATTAATCCATGCAATTCATTGAGAAAAATTGTATAAAAGAACATATCGATATATAGTTGATGAAAACACTTCATGAGTTCTGATAAATGAAGAAGATTTTTTTTTTAAGATTTTACATTTGATTTTAAGCCACTGGGTAATATATTGTCAAATATATTATTCTGCTTTATTATTAATTTATCTAATGTATTATAATGGTCTTTAGCTCAATGATTAGTACATTTAAATTCATTCAAAGTGGTTAATCATTGCAAGCAACTACTAAGCATATAATATTAGGTAACTTATTGCGTCATTCACTTCCGGTCATATTTCTTTGTTGGAATTGACAATTATCTTGGATGAAACAATTCTATGTCATTTTGCAAAAGGTATTGTTTTTTTATCAAAAAAAAAATTAAGCATTCAGAATAGTTGTCATTTTGCAATTCTATGTCATAAAACAATTCTGTGTCATTTTGCAAAAGGTGATTTTTTAAATTTATTTATATTTTGAAAATTTTGACCAAAATAGTTGATGAATAAATTTAACAAATTTACTTTTTTGTTACATTTTTGTTCACTTAATAGCTAACATGTTAAAAAATAGCGCGCGATTCATGAGGTTTCGGTATGTATATTTTTAATTGAGTGCCGACTGCGTTGTCGTCATCATTAACGTGGTTAATTTTTCAAAAGAAACATGTTATAATTTCAATTTCATCGATTGTAAGTTGATTAAATAATTTTTAATAATTTATTAAGAAAAACACAATGATAATTTCATATATTATTGTTTTCTTGCTTATAAATTATTTCTTAAATCAAGAGGGATTCCTCTATCTTTCATCCCTATTTATTATTATTGATTATTTTATTTTTTTCAAATATAATATATTAAATATGTATAGATATATACATCCTCATTTTTTAACATAAAAACGACCATGAAATTACCAAAAAGTTTCATCCAAATATATAAAAAATATTCTTTCGCCACCGCGCGAAGCGCGGTGCCGTCCACTAGTGTTTGTTATAAAAGACGTTTGCGCTTATGCTAAAATAATAATGAACAGCCTTACCTGTCAAACAATTTTTCTAATCGAATTTGGGCAGAATCTTCTATAATCTATTGTTATAATTTAAATCTATAAATTCAGTAATTGCTAAATTGGATGTACAATATAAATTTACCAATATATATATATATTACCGTCACACATCGTAGTGCGGTTCAATGCTTCGCCGCTATAATTCTAGCAAACTCGCCAGCTTCAAAATTATCTTAAGGGTTTTAAATAAAGGTCATCCCCATTATTTCTTCAATGAGATTCTTTTTGCCTAGATTTTGTTTTGAATATTCTCTTGATTGATTTCACTTTCAGTTGATTTTAAAGCTGTCCTTTTGTCAATTTTGGTTGCTTTTACGGTTTTGTTCGGTGGTGTTTTCGAATGATTTGTGGTTTGATATTTGTTTTTTTGGCAGTCTTAAGGTTTTCTTAACCTGCAAAGATAACGCCTGGCCGACTCTGTTTCGTCTGTTGTTTCGCTTGCCGGATGAGTTTTCATATCTAATCTCATGTATCTTTTATCATTTGAGGTCTTATAAGGACTCATTGAGCGTATAACTTCTTTTTTTTTTTGCAAGTGTATAACTTTTTTTTAGAGTTGATATGTCTGTATCTCGTTTATTTTTTGTTGATTTGATTTTCTTGCTTATAAAGATCTTTACGCTGGTGTTTTACTTTTGGTTGAAGTTGTTGTCTTTTGTTTTAGTTTTACAGATACAAGAAGCAACATTTGTTCGATCAAAATACGGGTAACTTTCACATGAATATTTATTTTGCGGATAATATTTCTATTATTCATTATTTGAAAAGTTTTTATTATATATTTGATCATAATTAAAACAATCAGTTTATAAAGTTTGATGATATAGATCTTTTCATAATTAACAATAATAAGCAAAAATTTATTAGATTTTTTCTTCAATATTAAAAAAAAAAAACAGAGAGAGACAACACAAGCTCTTGATTACAATTAACGAATTCGGGTTTCCCTGAGGGACAACCCCGTGACCGCTGACGAATCTCCGTTTTCCACCACGACTACTTATAACCGTCGGCGTGATCCGACGTCGATGACTTGTTGCCGTTTTCAACCACGGTGCGATCCGACGATGATGACTTATCGCTGTTTTCCACCACGGTGCGATCCAGCGATGATGACGTGTCGCCGTTTTCCACCATGGCGCGATCCGATGATGATGACTTATCGCTGTTTTCCACCACAGCGCGATTGGCAGACGGCTTATTGCCGTTTTCCACCACAGCATGATCCGACGTTGCATTGCCTTTTTCCGCTACAGAAGGCCCAGTCCCCGGCTCGGAGAACACCTTGGCAATTCGCTCTAGGGGAACCAGTGGCAGATACGGTGCCACCGGGAATCCCCTCTCCGCCGAGAATTTCACTGCCCGGTTGTACAAGTCGGACCAGTAGGCGGCCGTGGGGACCACCATCTGCGCCACCACGGGGAACAGAGGCAGCCGGTTCAGCCACCGCCAGGCCGCCACCGCATACTCTTCTGTGGTCGGCTCGTAAGTGTCGTACAGCATTTTCGCCGCCTCCACCGGGCCGACTCGCCGGATCTCCGATGCTGCCGTTTTAGCCGCATCTGGAGCCTTCTGGATCACGGTCTTCACCACTCCCGGCAAGTGCTCCTCCAGATCGCTCAGTATCGCGTCCACCTGAAGACACGCATTGTAAGATTGGTGCAAATTAATATGTATGTATGTATATATATATATATATATATGACTGACCTTGCGATCAAAGAAGCTGAGAAGCTCCCATGGAAGATCGTGGAACTTCTCGTAGACCGGTCCGACGACGGTCTTAACGGTGGCCTCCACCGTCTCGACCCCGGGCTTGAGCGGAGCCGAGTTATCCTTGGCGTAGTCGTACACCGTCGTGAAGCACAGCACGCCGTAGATCACCACCACTTGCACGAAATCCAAGTGCTCCAGCTTCTTCTCGCCATTACTGTGAGCCTTCAAGTTGAAGCAAGAGAGCTTAAGCAGCGTTCAGTAGTGAGACTGAGAAGAAGATACAGAGCTTGCTTACAGAGTCTGGTGAATGTAGCTTGGGTTCGGAATCCGCCATTTTCCCACAAGCTCTCGAGTCGAAGTGAGTGAGGCTTCTGTTTCTATAAGAAACAGCGAGCGAATCTATCACGATTCACGATCAGCGGATCGGCGGTTCCGAATATATATAGGATAAAAGGACGGCTGCGATTGGAGATCTCACCACGTGGCGAGCTGTGAGGTGAGGATGGAGAGTCGACGGCTAAGATGCGAAGTGGGCACGTGAGCGAGGATCGGGACACGTGTTAGAGGTAGGGGGATGGGGTTCGTTATCCTTGGCCTTGGGTGTTGAAGTGCGGGCTGGTTGTAGTGTTGCCTAGGCACGGCACGGACTTCGAGAGGCCCACCAAATTATAGCACGTTTTTGGGCCCACTCGTGCCCATCCTCTTTATGGTTTATTATATTTTAGGGTAAACTGCGGCTAATGTACCCAATGTTTGATTTTCTGCGGATTATTATTTTTGGCGGCTAATGTACTCAATGTTTGATCCGTTAGATATTTTTGGGTTTTCCGTCAGTTGACCGTTAGAGAGTTATATGTACACTTTTCGTATTTTTGACATAACTCACTCATTTTTTGTCTAAATTTTATGCACGACCTATGGTTGGAAAGATAAGAGATAGATCTACAACTTTAATGTTTTAAGTTTTGTAAAATCAGTTTTAAAAAAATACGAAATTTCAAGTACAACGTAAAACTGGACATTAGTTTAATGCAAAATATTTGTTTCGAGCAAATTTTAATATACTTAATGACTTTTTATGATGAAACGTAAAAGTAAAAAGTTGTAGATAAATGTTTTATCTTTCCAACGGATGTTTATTTATAAATTTTGGATAAAAAACGAGTGAGTTATGCCAAAAATATGAAATATTATTTCACATCACATCTTTTATATTTTTGGCATAACTCACTCATTTTTTGTCCAAAATTTATAAATAAACAACCGTTGGAAAGATAAAAAGTTTATCTACAACTTTTTAGTTTTACGTTTCATCATAAAAAGTCATTAAGTATATTAAAATTTGCTCGAAACAAATATTTTGCATTAAACTAATGTCCAGTTTTACGTTGTACTTGAAATTTCGTATTTTTTTAAAACTGATTTTACAAAACTTAAAACATTAAAGTTGTAGATCTATCTCTTATCTTTCCAACCATAGGTCGTGCATAAAATTTGGACAAAAAATGAGTGAGTTATGTCAAAAATACGAAAAGTGTACATATAACTCTCTAACGGTCAACTGACGGAAAACCCAAAAATATCTAACGGATCAAACATTGGGTACATTAGCCGCCAAAAATAAACATTGGGTATATAATCCGCAGAAAATAAAACATTGGGTACATTAGCCGCAGTTTACCCTATATTTTAATTTAATTGTATTTGTTGAGGAAGAAGCTTGTATGCCGCCGGTTACCAGTTTGGATACCGATTCTCGAGATCGTTCTCCAAACCAAGGTTTAAAATGTCGCTTGCCGATGTCGTTTCGCATTTTCCGTTTTACGGATATATCGCTTGCCGATGGGTATGTCGATGGGCAAATCGTAAAAAAAGGGCATGCCGCATGCCGCATATACCGCATTTTTTGCATAGGCATACCGCATGCCAATGAGGTTTTCGACGGATATTTGGTAAAAATATTTAAGTATTTAAGCAAGATATTTATATAGGTTCAAAACTACATATTTAATAAATACAAGACATAATTGTATACAACAAACACATTTGTAACTTAAATATGTAGGTGAAATGTATAATATTAAGTCACTTTATTAGTTGAAGTGTATAATATTAAGTCAAATTATTATGTGAAGTGAATATGTATTTTAATTAAGTGTGTAATATTAAGTGAATATGCATATTAATTGTATATGTATGTTAACAAATTTAATATTAGTTGAAGTGTATAATATTAAATGAATATGTATATTAAGTGTATATGTATGTTAGGTTGAAGTTAATATGTATGTTAAGTGTATAATATTAAGTTAAATTATTAGGTGAAGTGTATAATTATTTTTGCCGAAAGTTTAATTGGTATTTTTGTCGAAATCTACCAAAAATATGATTTTGTGCGAAATTCCAACCATTTTTTGCAATTTTTACTCACAAAAACGAAAAACGATATTCCACCCACGTGCCCATGCGAATTTCGCGAAAAATGGTAAAAATCCAGCGAAACGAAAGGGTTTTCCTTTCGCATATCCTCGAAAAACGAAAATCGGTCGATATTTCCATGGAAAATCGGGAAATTTAACACCTTGCTCCAAACTAGTACTTTAATATAAAATTTTGGATTATTGAATTTAGGGTTTCGGTCTTCTAAATTGGAATCAAGACGGATTTGAACAAACCGTAGACGATATGTTCAGGTATTGGTAAATTAGGAATAATAATGACATACATATTCAAGTTATACTTAATTGATTGATGCAGCATAGACTCAAGTTAAGTGTTTTTTTTTTTTTTTTTTAAATTCAAGTTCAACTAGACCGTGGCTTCAATATATCCAATATCAACTTCATTATTGTTTCTAGTTATTTTGTCCATTTTCCTTAACCACCTTAAGTGCCACAAATTCGGGTACTTTTGGCATCAATTTTCAAAGATGAAATTAAAAAAAAAAACCCTTTAAATCTCATACTTCTTCCTCTGATCCACCCATGGTCGAGCCATCATCCGCGGAGACAACAACGACAACGACATCCCCAACCTTCGTCGTAGTTGGTGGCATCGTTGAGGAACTCGATAAAAATGATAAAAAAGTGGAGAAAGTAAATTAAAATCACATTAAAATTGAATTTGCGTTCATTGAACTGAAGCTATAATAAAGTTGAACTTGAGTATATGTGACACTAAAAAATAACTTGAATCTATGTTGCTTCAATTGATTACAACTTCGATATATATGCAACCATTTACCTGTTGATTACATTTTAACATATATATTTAAAGCAAGGTTTTAAATGCCCCATCATGCCTTTGGAATGCTTTCGACAATGTCTGTTTTTTGAGAGTTACGGCAATGCCTTCGGCATGCAGCATGCAGCTTATTGTGAACAACTGTAACATATCAATATGATGTCTGTATTCATATTTTTTTTATAAGTTACAAGTATAATTCTTATTTTTATATAAATACAACTATAACCTATCAATATGATGTCTTATTATTAGTATAATTTTTTTTAGTTATTTATGTCTTATGGTGATAATTAAGTAATTTTGACAACCTATAAATTTTATTTGCCTAAATGTTTAAAAATATTTTCTAGAATTTTTCGTCGATATTCCCATCGGCATGCAGTATGCCTGTGAGATTTATGTGGTATTTGCAGCATACTACATGCCATTTTTTCGGATTTGCCCGTCACCATGCCCATCAACATGCGGAATGCTCGTAAAATGAAGAGAGCGCGAAAAATGACGTTTTAACACCTTGATTTAACGTAAATTGTTATAACACTTATTTAGTGGACAAAGGGCCCAACCTCTTCAAAGATTTATGCACAAAGGCGGCCCACATACTCTCGGATTGAATTTTTAATTAATCTGGTGACCGTGTGTAAAATTCAACAATGAGTGTTTTTATTTAAATTATGTAAAATAAATTGCGATACTTGTTTTTTTTTTTTTTTTTTGTGTATAGAAACGGTTGTTGGGTCCAATTTTGATCTTTTCTTTATTAAAGAGGCCGCCTGCTCGCCTCTGTGGCACGAGCGTAGCCATTCAGAGGAATGCCCTTTTCTTTGTGTTTTCCTTTCTTGTAATTTTTTTTATCTCCCTTCCGCTTGGAGTTTTGAGAACGTCTCTTATGCGCATTGGCGGAGCCACGTGGACGAACTCAAATTAAAACTTAAAAATCAAAACAAATAAAACGAGGCTGATGTGGCAAAAAATTGTTATGTCAGCAACCCACATTTATCCACGTGGCCAGAGTTAACGGGTAAGTTAACTGCGTTACGAGAATGGAGTGGTCAATGCCCTAAATGCGACTTTGGGTATTTTTGCCACCACTTTTAAACTTTTGGTACACGAGGGGTTCTTTGACCAAACTTTATGTATTTTTGCCGTCATTAACCCTATTCTATAGTAAGTACTATATGTATACTTTCAAAACATGCAAACGCGACGTATTTTATACTTAGGTAACATTATATATTTGTCTTTTAATAGACGTTACAATGTTATTATGTGATTTTTTTTTGTTTTTTATGTATTTTAAAAAAAAATAGTTACTTGTGCTACACCATGCTTTACCTGAAATAAAATCATGTCTTCGCCACTGCTCATGCGTATAATATTTACAAAAAAATCATATAATATGTGCACTTTTTATTTTTGCATGCCCACTTGTGTTTTGTCTAATCTATTTACAAATGGGCCCATACGTTCACGTTTTCAATTTTACTCAATGGGCCATTTTGATTTCATGCTGATGTTATAAGAATTGTTTGATTTTTTTTTTTATTTGATAAAACTTTTACATTAAAATACCTAAATAATTCTTTCTCCAAATAATCACACGCTTTCTTCTTCTTCTCAAAGAAACTCAATCCATTTTGTAATGGTCCCAATTTTTATTTTGCCTAGGGCCACCGAAAACTCAAAATCGACCCTAGAACCACATAAAACTTTGTTAATTTTACGATTCGACTCGCAACTTTGTTTAAATGCATATTTACTTCGACTCCTTACTAGGGTCAAAACGGTAAATTTAGACCTATCCCTCGTTATATTATATATTTGGTGGATGGGTCAAGGTAGAAAGTTTCGGGTCAAGTGTCTGACCTGATCCGACCCGATATAACGAGTGGGCCGGTCTACGGCTCTACGCTTGATGGTGTTGCGGGCATTTTGATGAGCCGAGGAATGGACGCTGAGAAGGCACTTCTCGCCGATGTCTTCGGCGAGTCATCGGAGTCGGAGGAGAACGACGAGTCGACTCGGAGCTTGGAGCGAGTTGGAGAAGTCAAAGGACTTTGGATTTACAGAGACTTCCTTTCTCCTCAACAACAGTCCTCCCTGCTCTCCGCAATCCACAACGGTTCGCTGCTTTCCGAATCTACGGATATATAGAGTTTTTCTTTCTTTGATTCATATAATATGGTGTTCTTGATTCATGGAAGCAGAAGGATGGTTCTCTGAAGCCTCCAACAACCAGGTACAGTACAGATCATTAGCTAGCTTCTATCACATGTATATAAGCTGATTTTTCACTGGTTTTTCTAGGCAATGAGGTTTGGGGATCTTCCTCCGTGGGCGATCCAACTTTCGGATCTCGTCCACACCGCTGTGCTCTCGAGCTACCCCGACTGTCTCGACTCCGGGGAGTCCAACGAGGTTCCGCTCCCGCCGGAGTTGCTGTTGAGAAAGCCGCTCTTTGATCAGCTTATTGCGAATCTTTACCATCCAGGTGAGGTAGGAACTAGGAAGGAGCCGGTACCATAATAAACCGAAATGAACTCGTCGGCACGTTCGATGATTGGATACTTATTTCGCGAAACAATAATCAAACCGACTGTTCTTTCGAGAACGCGGTCAAAGCTCTCCAAATGATGTCATGAGTTAACGGATTAACCAAAGCGTAGCTGCTAGACAAGCCTAATTTCCGGTTTTCCCCTTCCTTCGACAATCGCAATGTGATTGACTTCACTCTCGTAAATGTTCAGGGAATCAGCGCTCACGTGGATCTTATGCGTTTTGAAGACGGAATCGCGATAGTCTCGCTGGAATCTTCATGCGTGATGCATTTCAGCCGGGTTGAAGGATTAGGCGATGTCATTGTTCCAGTTCATCTGAGCCCGGGGTCTCTTGTTCTGATGGCCGGAGAAGCGCGCTACTTGTGGAAGCACGAGATCAATCGGAAGCCGGGTTTTCAAGAGTGGGAGGGGCGGGAATTGGTGCAGAAGAGGAGAATCTCCATAACTTTGAGGAAGCTCTGTCAGGTTGATTAGCTCGAGCTTCGCTCATTTAGGGCTGAAACCGGCTTAAAAGTTGGACATTGTTTCCCGTCGTGCTTAATCTTGTGACGAGATGTTAACAATGGTGAAACCGGAAAGTCTATCAATCAAGTGGGAATTGAGCCGTCCGTTTCCTTGTTTTGAGAAATATGTCGATCAGTTCCGGTGGAGGGGAGTACTAGACGGACTTCCGAATAAGCGTATAAAAATCTTCAGAATTGAACTCATTTAATTATGATTATAAGATTATGCAAGATTTATAACTTATTAAGATTTTACCTAAAGGAAATATACAATAACTAATCCTAACAATTAATTCCTGTGAAACTCTTCAACTTCTCAAATCAAATCCCTTGACTTGCTCTTCAGGTCTTGCATTTTCTTTGTGTGGATCTGCTGACTTTCGCTTTACATTATCACTTATTTTTTGGTAATAATGATGATACATTATCGCTTTACAGTATCATATACTAACAAAAAGATGATTGCAGTATATAAAAAAATCAACACAAATTGCTACAACTTAGAATCTAAAAAATAACACTTGTCCATAAATTATTTTTTTCATTTTCTTTTTCAACTATTTAACAAAATCAGCACAAATTGCTACAACGTAAAATCTAAAAAATTAACTTGTCCAAAATTTTATTATTTATTTTTATATTTTTCAACTATTTAACTATTGTTAATTAATATATATACATGTTTTTAATTGTTCAATAATTTTTTTTTTTAATAAAATTTTAGCAGATTCTTCTGTTTTTTTTTTTTTATATAGATGTGATCTATTGTATTAAATTCTTTTAAATGTGATAAAGCAACAAAACTGAGCTGTCATCTATTAAGTTCACATATTATGCTAAGAAAAACAATTCAGTCCCTCAATTAGACTCATAAGTGTACTTTGCTCCCCCCCAATTTTCAATAATGATGAAATCTCCGCAACAGTCGATAAAAAGGAGAAACGGATTGAACTGTGATTGCAGGCAAACCTTAGGGTTGGTGACAAATGATCGTTTACCAAATTTAATACTTGATAATATAAAAAATTTATCTAAGTATAAACCGCAATGTTATTAATCTATAAAACTATACTATATATTATTTTTTAAACAAAAAATTTCATTAACAATACTAAAGTGACCAGCCGTAAGTAAACAAGGAATGACATCAAAATAACATCCGGTAAAATTCAAGTAAAAAGTCTTGGCGACGTAATAATATGTCTAACTCAGTATATAGTTATTTGGGTTTATACTCTGACTAATTTGAAAAATAAATAGTACTTCATGTATGGGAGAATCTGATTTATTCGTATATGGATTAATTTTAGGTTTTGGTAAACATCTCTCAAACTTCAAGTGGTCATGCTCTGAATTTTTGAAAGCTCGAGGCAAAGTCTTAACTTTGAGGCTCGTTGACGAGGTTAGCGTCGTGAGACCAGGGTTAGAAAAGACGCGGTTAATTTTTACGGGCCCGAGACACAAAAATCGGAGGTAAAAAATGTCTGATTTGTCTATGAATAAGTTTGTAGGTTCTGTAAAATTCTTTATGAATCACTCAGCGTGCAGTTTTTTTTTTTCTTTCTTTTTACTGTACGTATTACGGATTTGTATAAATCTATTGCGGGTTTATAGTGTATATTTGTGGCGGAACTAGGTCGGCAATTGAGAGGCGGAGGCACAGCCACATAAACAGGAAGTAAAACGGCAAATCGGAGTTATTTGAACATGGAAACATAAGCTTAACAGCCTCGATTGAAATGTTAAAAACATAAATAGGATATTTCCAGGAAAAAACCCGGTTCAGCAAAGCTCTCAAAACAAAACTTCTCCGAGTATTATTCTAGTCTCAAAAATATAAGACAGCTAAAAAAATCGGAACTTCACCGAAAGTGAAATTCCAATGTTCAGTGCTTATATATCGACACTTTAGTACGGCACGACCGGTGCACGGAAGTTCGCGCCGGCGTAAACGGCTTCGGAACCGAGCTCCTCTTCAATGCGCAAGAGCTACAACCGCAAAAGAAAAATAAAGAAAATAAATAAACGATATAAAGAAGCCTACCATGAAAAATCATGTAAATAGAACAAGTATAAGATGTAAATTCACAAGTAAGAGTTAACTCGTTAAATAGAATATCGACCTGGTTGTACTTCGCAAGACGCTCTGACCTGCACGGAGCTCCGGTCTTGATTTGACCCTAAAGAAAAGAAAAAATCACAAAAATCATGCCAGCTATATAACTACCATATGATTTGTGAAATATATATATATATTTAAAGATAGCCAAAAAAGTCGAATTCGATAATTACCGTGGCCAAACCGACAGAGAGATCAGCAATGAAAGTGTCCTCGGTCTCTCCACTGTAATCAAATCGTTCCAGTAAGTCAATGATAAAGTGTCAACGTGTATAATCAACTTTAGATATTGTCCGTGTATCATATTCGACGGCTAAATCATCAAAAAGTAATTGGCAGATTAGTAATTAGTTCAACAAACCTGCGGTGGCTAGCCATGACACCCCATCCGGCTTTCTTCGACATCCTCACGGCCTCAATACTCTCAGTCACGGATCCAATTTGGTTCACCTGAAAACCGTACACAAATTATTTATTTCTTGTTCTATCATATGATATTTTTTTAATAATTTAGTAAAATTTCTATGAATTGTTTAATAAAGAATGCCAAGAGTACCTTGAGAAGAAGCGCGTTACAGCTCTTCTCGTCAATTGCCTTCTGAACCCTCTGAAAAGATCAACAAAAAACGATGTCATTCCTTCAATTTAGTCCCTCAATTACACTCATTAGTGTACTTTGCTCCCCCAATTTCCAATAATGATGAAATCTCGCGCAACAGTTGATACAAAAAGAGAAACGGATTGAAAAATTGTGACTGCAGGCAAACCTTAGGGTTGGTGACAAGGAGATCGTCTCCCACAATTTGCACTTGTTCTCCGATTTCCTTGGTCATTTTGGCGTAGTGGACCCAGTCATCTTGGTCAAAGGGGTCCTCGATCGAAACAATAGGGTACTCGTCAACAAATGACTTGTAAAGGTTCTTAAGAGCGTCTCCGGAAATTTTCTGTGACCCGTCGTTGCTCTGATGAAAAAAGTACAGACAGAGATAGAAATTAGTTTTGTTTTAAATACCAAAATTAAACTGAATAAGTGAAATAGATTCATATTTTACCTCTTCCTTGAAGTTCAGGTCATAGGTCTCATCTGTTCCGTAGAACTCTGATGCAGCGACATCCATACCGATAACAACCTACAAAGCGGTAAAAGCCACATTAATAAAAATATAATTTTCCCCTTAACAAAAATAAGCGGAAGGGGGAATAAAGCTCACTTTGCCAGTGTATCCGGCCTTGGCAATGGCTGTCTTAAGCAACTCAAGACCTTCCTTGTTCTCCTATAAGAGTGCAAACAGAAAAGTTAAATAATTTTCCATAAGTAAGCGGGTCTTCTTTAAAGTTAAATTTAAATAAATATAGATACTTATTATATAAGAATATGAGATAATGTTAGCCTAAAATGAGAAAGTGAGTGAAATTTTATAAGTTAATAGGACGTGGATATTATTATAACGCAACAAAAAGTGAGGGGCACCTGGATGTTGGGAGCAAAGCCACCTTCATCACCGACATTCGTGGCGTCTTGGCCGTACTTCTTCTTAATGACAGACTATAGAAGGGAAAAAATAACAGTTAGTAAACTGAAAGAGCGCAAAAGTAGTTATGTATAGATAGAAAGAGCACAGAAGTGTGACCTTCAAATGGTGGTACACTTCAACACCCATCTTCATGGCCTCCTTGAATGATTCAGCCCCAATAGGGAGAATCATGAACTCTTGCATGGCCAGTTTGTTACCAGCGTGCGATCCACCATTGATGACGTTGAAAGCAGGAACGGGCAACACCAAGTTTTTGTTTCCAGCTAGGTTTGCAATATGCTGCGTATAATGAAGATGAATGTGGGCATTAGACATATCCAACAACAATGCAGACATGGGGAAAAAAGAACCAAGTTTTTTCTCATGTGTATGATGTGGGAAAAAAGTAAGCTCTGTGTGATATGCGTATATTATGAGAAAAAAAAGAACAAGCTATCATCTTATGACAATCAGCTGTAACTCCATAGGAAAAAAACCCAAACGTTTATGTGGAAACACTTAGACTGGTAACATGCATGTCTGTTTCAAATACAGCAAAACAGAGCTATTGTTGACAAGGAAAATGCCATATGAAGACATTTTTTTTTTTTTTTTTGGAAGGATGCCATATAAAGACTTTATATACCTTGTAGAGAGGGATTTTCTTGACGCTAGCACCGGCCTTGCAGATAGCAAGAGACACAGCCAATATGGCATTGGCACCGAGCTGAAAATCCAAACCAAAAATACATAAGTAAATATTAACTTCATGATGAATATATACTAATAAGACCCTGATTAATGATTTTGTAATATTTAACTTTGTAACTTTTATTAATTTATATCTATTATAAAAAGTACAAACAAAATCTCAATTCGTTATTCGGGTCTAACATTTTCATCACTCGAATAACACTAAAATCTTATACCTTCTGCTTGCACCAACCCCACTCATTGGTAGTTCCATCGAGTTGCTCCACCATGAAGTTGTCAATCTCTGTCTGCTTGGTGGGATCCTATACAATGTAATGCCAATAACCATCAAAACATGATCAACTAGAAAACTATACATTAATACCAGACCACATGAAGAAAAAGTAAAATTGATAACTAAGTTCCAAGTTACAAAAAAATCAAGGATGATCATGATTCATGATAGTTATGTTCTCCAGATGATCAATAGATCTACCAACCTTTCCGATCAACGCAGGTCCGATGATGTTGTTGACGTTCGAGACGGCCTGAATACACAAAAAGCAATTGAAATTACATACCCGTACAAACAATAAGATCAACCACATGGATAAAGCTTGACTTG
Source organism: Parietaria judaica (assembly GCA_954871525.1). NCBI lineage: Eukaryota > Viridiplantae > Streptophyta > Magnoliopsida > Rosales > Urticaceae > Parietaria > Parietaria judaica. Next base: position 16,488,835 of record OX940864.1, read on the forward strand.
AATCTATATTTACACACCTTCGAGACACCCTTTCCAAGGTAGTCAGACCCTCCATCCCTGAGCTCAAGGGCCTCGTAAACCCCTAAGATCACAACGATATTTTCCGAAAATTATATATAAATCAAACCAAACAAGTTCAAAATCATTGGATACGAAAAGTGCTTTATACCAGTTGAAGCACCGCTCGGAACAGCAGCTCTTTCGAAAGTTCCATTGCTCAGAGTAACATCGACCTGCATCAACCAACATCACAATCGTAAATCTCAAAGTCAATCCTTTAATGATCAACCAACGAATCACTCATGCAAAGGCTAAAAGCTAATAACTTTAGGTTACATATACAAAATCAGATCGATCGACCATGCAAATCGGCCGATTCCGAACCTATACATAATTAGATCTCCGAATCCTCGACATAAAAATAAAAAAATTCCATGCAGCTTCGTAGACTCAAATTCAATCTCAGAGAAGGAACAGCCGAATCGAACCTCGACGGTGGGGTTTCCACGGCTGTCGAAGATCTGCCTTGCGTGGATCTTCTGAATCGTCGCCATTGTCGGAGCTTGGAGATCGAGTGAAGATTGGTTGGTGAGTGAGAGAGAGAGAGAGAGATGATAGAAAGCGTTAAGAACGAGACTGAAATGGAGTGACGATGAAAGCAGAGACACCTCTATTTGTAGACAGTCTCGTTAATTCGTGGCCGTAAGATTAACAAACTAGGGTAACCTTTCATCTCAACCGTCCACTCCATTGTAAGCATATTCTCCCCTTTCTCTTGGCATCTCTTAATCATAATCATAAAATAAAGGTTTAATTGCGGCAAAATTACCCAACCTTTGGTCAAATGCTCTGCTGTGTATACAACCTCCGTAAATGGCGGCAAAAGTACCCAAACTTACCATTTAGGAGTTGACCGAGAAAATCTATCTATGTGGCAATCATCCTTTGCCACGTGGCATGCCACATGGCACTTGGCCGCCACGTGGCATGCCACGTAATTATTATTTATTTAAATATTTTTTAAATAAAATTATTTTTTATTTTTAATAAATTTTTTTCAATAATAACAAATAATGAATATTTAATTTAAATATTAATTATAGGTTATAATTATTTATTTTAAAAAAGTAGGTAGAACGAAGTAATTTTCACCGCTCACGGTTCACTTGAACTCCGTTTCCGATCCTGTTCACGCGTCGAATAAAATTGTTTAATATGTTTAATAATAATAACTAATAAACACATACATAATGTTTAAAAAGTCAAGACATAATTAAATACACACCACATATTCAAAAACAAAAAATAGTAGTCATATTTATATTTAATGATTTTTTATTATAATTTGTTTGCATGATATTTTTTTGTGTTTGCATTTTAGAATAATAATAATTGTTTAATATGTTTTTTTATTTATATATTATTTAAAAAAAAATTATCGTTAAATAATCATATGATTATTATTAGTTATATTATAAACATATTAGGCGATTTCGTTTCACCCGTGAACCGGATCGGAGGCAGAGCTTGAGTGAACCGTGAACGGGGAATTTTTTTCTTTATTTATTTCGTTTGATCCACTTTTCTAAAATGAATAATTATATTTAATAATAAAAATCAATAATGAATATTTAAATTTAAATATTCATTATTGGTTATTATGGAAAAATAATTTTATTTTTAAAAAAATTAAAAAGTTTTTTTTTTTTAAATAATATTTTTTAAATAATTTAATAAAAAATATATTTTTTTTAAATTATTTAATAAAATATTTTTAAAAAAAAATATTTAATAAAATAATAATTACGTGGCATGCCACATGGCGGCCAAGTGCCACGTGGCAAAAGCTAATAACCACATGGACAAATATTCTCGGTCAACTCCTAAATGTCGAGTTTGGGTACTTTTGCCGCCATTTACGGAGATTGTATACACAGCATAGCATTTGACCAAAGGTTGAGTATTTTTGCCGCAATTAACCCTAAAATAAATATTAAAAAGTAAAATTAGCGTTTGTTTAAGTTTTGGAAATTGACATTGAAAAGAAAGAAGAAAAAAAAAGTTAATCCCGGCAAAAGTAACGATAACTTTTTTTTAAATACCGATAAGTTTCAATTCTTTTTTTTATTCGTACAAAATATCAATATTCTGATATTATATATTAGATAGGTACTTTAAAAATCGATAAAAAAGTAGTTGTCTTATATATAATATTAAAGAATTGAAACTTTGTACTGGTGAATTTTTTTTAAAAAAACTTATCAATGTTTTTTTTAAGACTATTAGTACTTTTGCTAAAAATAACCCAAAAATTATTATTTTTGTTTTCATTAATATTACGAATTGGATTGATATGTGTTACATATTATTTCTAGTAGAAACAATACATTTTAGCCAATTTGCCAACACGGGACTCTCACCGGCAACATCGTAGCGTGCTCGATTTTTGGACTCTTCACGCTTTGCACCTTTGTTTTATAGTTTATACGGTGTACTAGTTATAATTTTTGCGTCCACTAAGTGACATGTTATTTTCAATGGAAGTTATGTATAAATTAGAATCGTCCCAACCAACAGCCTGTTGTATCAAGAATATACTTTCGTGTTGTGTAGACTCTGAAATGTATTTCGAGTACTCAGAATACTATTTGTAAAGCGACTCGTGTATTTAGTCCTCGATAACTCTAACCTCAAAAATAATTCTAACAATATACCAATTGAAAATATAATTTTATTTTAAATAATGTCATACTTAAAATTTAATAATAGAAAATATTGTAGTTGACTTTGATGGAATATTCAGATGAGTGATGGCATCATCACCTGCCTGCTGCGGCAAAGAGGTTGACAAATGAGAGTATGACTTCTAGCACGGCACTGATCTTGCATGCTACAACATTAGCTTATTTATTACATATAGTATACTATATTATACACATAATATAGCCTTTTAACTTCTTATATATATTCCTTCCAAAAAAAAATTAACTTCTTATATATATAATCACGAACTATATATTCTATATGTATCAATAATTACGAAATGAAATCATACATTGATACACGAAAAAAAGGGGGTGTTAAAATTGTGAACGTGAATGCTTGTTTCATGATTATTTCTTCTAGTTTTAAACTTAATAACGATATTTGTGTAATGATTTTGAGATATATAAATAGATTTTTCTTCATTTTATTTTTTGGGATAATTTAGATACATAAGTAGTTAATTTTACATTAAGTGTCTTGCCTGCTCTCATTTTTGCTTTTTATATAAGTAATAATAGTACCCAAAAGCCACAAGATAGTATATACTATATACCAAATTTCGTCCATAACTAGTTAACATATGTAAAGTTAAAAACACTCGCACATCCTTAGTTTAAAGTTTATAAGATTAAAAATACACCGAAATACTTAATGTATAATTAAAATACATGTCGAAAATATTCATTTTTATAAGGTGACTAGGCCCTAAGCATGCCCGAATATTTATGCCAATAATATTTGAAATGTCACGTTCTTTGGTTATGCGGAAAATAACGACAAACAAACATACGCGAAAATAAAGAGACACACGCGATGTTTTGTTAACGCAGCTCGATATCTATCTACTATGCGGAGCCCTCACCCAGATTAATCAACATGGATAATTACAAGATGGACGTTACACAATCGATTTGTTCACCGAACAACAAACTGGAAAATACACTCTAACTAGTGCGACCAGCGATGTAACCAGCCTTGTAACATGTTGATTACGACGACGACGACACGGCGGCTCGGCAAGCGGGTAAGGCGACTTCCGGTGAGTGTCGATCTGTGCAAGCATGCACAACTCCGTTGACGGTTCTGAAGTGCTTCAGACCTCTTCAAACTTCTTCTCGGGAAGAAAATGCCAACGAACGATCCACGAAAATTATGAGAAAATGCCTAGAATGCTCTCTGTAGCTCTAAACGATTTTCTCTCAAGTTATGGTTGAAAGGATGAACGTTTTTAGGGCTTTAGATCAGTTTAAATAGACCTCAAAAAGTCCTCAACAAGATAACCACTTATTCATCTTTTCTAGGCTTTTTACTTAACCTTTCCTAGACTAAGTATTTCCTCCAAAATTCGAATTTTAAATCCTCATTCAGCTCCAATATTTGACCAGCAATAAAAGCAGCGAATTCCTGAAATATCTCGGCCAAAACGGACCAATTCCGCTTTACGGATAGAGAGATCGCAGATGTAACCGTCAGTATAATCCAGGATACTGCCAAACATATGACCACAACAAAACTGTCAAATAACATGGATTTTTCAATCTCCCCCTTTGACATTTTTGTTGAGGAGTTTCATAATTAGCCAACAAAATAGTCAACAATGAAATCACTAACATATTGACTATATGCAAGTACGTGGATTTCACAATATTTTTTATGTAAATTTAATTATATATTAACTCAATGCTATAGAGAATCTAAAATACAATAATCTAGCTACAACGGTCACCCTTGTATATTATATAGTTTGAAATTGATTTATAAACAAATTTAATGTGTATACCGATGAATGAATGGTAGGTAGATTTGACTTAGAAGTAGTGGCTTGGTGATCAAGTAGCCATTTTTGTTGCTATCTATGATAATAAATAAACAACATTTTTGTTTTCTTGGTAGGCACGGTTGCCTTTTGAAATGGGCGTGCTTTATTAGTCACGCATTGTGTGATTACCATGACTCACTGAACCTAGACACTAGAAAATTATCTACATTTAATATCCAAACTATACATGTCAATTAAAGTTTCCATGGAGAGATGTCAAATAAGATACGGCACAAGAAACTCTTTAGTCTATATAGTTACACTTGTTTTAATATGGAGGTAGGACATCTGGCAACGTCATCTCCAATTCTAATTAGATCAGCACTAAAAACTACAAAGTAAGAAAGGGAGTGCTAAATAAGATAAATGAAAATATTACAATTTACATTTTACAACGAAACAAAAATAGACGAGGACTAAATAAATCTAAGATTTTTATCTGACAAATCACATCCAATAGCGAATAAACTAACAAACTCTAAAGTTATCTTTCATTTAAAATCATCACTAACGGAAGACTAAATGAACTCTGAATGTGAAGACCACCAATGACGACCCAAAGTTTGAACACCGAATCTAGCAAGAGCATCGATGACTCAATTACCCTCTATGCAAATACGTGTGACTCTATTTATACACTTGTTGATATTGTCTTTTTTGACTTTCATCCATTTAAATCTAAAGTATAGTTAATTAATGAGTAATTTGGAGTAATGCTCTTCTTAACTTTATAATATGGTGCTCTTACTCTCATGCAAGGTATTAGATTTCGCGAATTTTCATGGGCATGCCGACCGATTTTCTTTTTTCGGAGAAATGCGAAATGAAATTCTTTTCGTTTCGATGTCTTTTTACCAAATTTTGTGAATTTTCACAGGCACGCCCATTTTGCTGTCCAATGTCGTTTTTTGTGAAGGAAAACATGGAAAAGTGGTGCGAATTTCTCTAAAAAGCTAAATTTTTGTGGCAAAAATACCAATTAAACTTCCGTAAAAAATAATTATGTTTCCTACCCCACCCACCTCGCTGCGCCACGTCGCGGCCGGACGGCGACGTGCACGTGTGGTGGTGCATTTGTGTGAGTCATCTCTCATCCACAAAATCCTATGACCCAAAGGGCCCAAGCCCTTATCCCAATTTTATGGTATATAAACCATTCCAAGCTTTTGTAATTTAGTAATGTGGGACTCTTTGGTATTCAACTAATATTATACACTTCACTTCACCTACATATTCACTTCATCAAATAAATTGACTTGATATTAGGGGTGGCAATTTGGGGCCGGACACGAAACACGAAACGGTTACGACACGATTTAAACGGGCCTGGGTCTACCATAAATGGATCTGGGTCCAACCGTGTCGAACACGATTAACACGATTAAATAACGGGTAAACACGACACGAACACGATAACACGATGGGACCCAATTAGACACGATTAAAGAGTAAAAAGTTACATTTTCTACCTTTTATATATGTTATTAAGTGTTTTAATACTTATTATATATGAAATTTATGTTTTTATTTGATTAATTCCGTCTTACAATTGATGAACATAAAAATTTGCTAGTAAAATTTTAAAATCTTTGACAATATAGTTAAATAAATTAAGTTAAATGAATATAAATTGAATTAATTTATCATTTATAAATAAATGTCTCTATTAATTGGGTTAAACGGGTAGACACGATAAACACGTTATTTAAATGGGGCGGGTCTGGGTCTCGTCTTCTAACACGATTAATAAATGGGGCGGGTCTGGGTCTAGATAAAATAAGTAAAAAACGATTAAGACCCGGCACGAACACGACACGCAACCCGAATTGCCACCCCTACTTGATATTATACAATTCAAGTCTTCAACTAATAAAGTGACTTAATATTATACATTTCACTTACATAGTTAAATTACAAATGTGTTTTATTGTATACAATTATGTATTGTATTTATTAAATGTGTAGTTTTAAACCTATATTAATATCTTGCCTAAATACTCAAAAATATTTTTCAGAATATCAGTCGAAAACCCCATCGGCATGCAGTATGCCCATGGAAAATGTGCGGTATTTTCAACATGCGGCAAACGATATATCCGTAAAATGGAGATTGCGAAACGAAACCGGCAAGCGGCTAAACCTTGCTCTCATGTACCCCTTTTTTTTTGGGTAAAATTGTCTTATTAAAAATATCACATTATTTCATACGTGTTAAAAGAATAATAAGAAAGTAATTTATGCACGAGATTAATTATTCAAGAGTATTTTTATCAATTAGTTATCTGACAACATCAATAATTGAGAAGTTTAATTCTGAATAGAAAGTTAAAAAGAAATCCAGCTGGATTGAATAAAATAAGACAAAAATTAACATGCGTCATTTCTTCGATAGCTCATAATTTGGACTTCACCATTAAGCTTCTAATATGTTTCACTTTCAACAATTATGTGTGTCGATTGAACTCAACTCATATATAGATGCAATAGTTTTAGTTCGGGTTAGGATTTGAGTCCGCATACGAAGATTTTAGATTGACCTCTTATTCGCATGCGGACTCAAATCGTAACCTGAAAACCAGTGCATTATCTCTCACGTAGCGAATCCAAGCTCCTCATTGGCTGAGATAGAAGCCCATTTAGCCTCTCAGGCAAAACCAAATAGGCCCATTAAAGCCCATCACTAATAGGACTACATTATGCACCCCACACGCAACACAACTCACGTGACCCACCTACCTTGTTATCTCCGTCGAAAGAGTCACTCACTCCCAACTCATTCGCACTACATTACAAATTTACAACAACAAACTGCCATTTCACACACAAAATACCAAAGTTGCATTATTAATAACGAATATCTTACTATTTAATTTTTACCCAAATAATTAGAAAATTTGCACGACTATCTTGAAAATCTAACAAAAAAAAAAACATGAAATTATGTGTAAATTACGTGTCACATTTCGAGCTTTCCAAATGTATTTATAAATATTGCGACATAAGTATTCATTTTGTATTAAATGCATCGGCATATTCTAAATCTCATTTATTTAAAGGTAATAGTATTTAAAAACAACAAAAAAATAACGTCGAGATTCAATTTCATCCATGTCACCGACAAAATTTGAATGTTCAATACTTGCCATAGACGAAATTTGATATTAACATTGATTTGTCGTTTTATATTGCTGTAAGAAAAAAAAACGATTGAGAATATCGACACACTTATACAACAAACTGGACGTGGGCGAGATTGGATTTTGACATTGCTTTGCGTCTTTTATTATCATGAAAAGAGAGATTGATAATATATCGGCACACTTATACAACATTTAACATTACATATACTTGACATAGATGAAATTCGATATTAACATTGCTTTGTCGCTTTCTATTCTTGTAAAAAAGAAAGATTGATAATATATCAACACACTTACACGAAAGCCATAAACGGAATTGGATGTTGACATTTCCTTGCAGTTTTTTTTTTATGAGAGTAAATGATAATACATCGACACACTTAAACAACAAAAATACACTTGACATGGACGAAATTAGATGTTAACATTGCTTTGCGGCTTTTTTATTGTCGTAAAAAAGAGAGATCAAGAATATATCAACAAGCTCATACAACAAATATATACTTGACATTAGGGGTGTGCATGGGTTAGATTGGGTCGACCTGAGGTAAAAGTTGAACCCGACCAGATTTTATTGGGTTTTAGAAAAGCGACCCAATCCGACCCAAATTGTTTTTTGAAGGCCCAATCCAACCTAACCCGAAAAACCCTGGGTTGGGTTGGGTTATTGGACTGAACTAAAATAAAAAATTACCGAATAGCACTGAAATTTAAACCGTCAATCAATAAACATAAGTTTAATATAATGTTTTTAAACATCCAATTCAAAAACTAAATGTTATTATAGTCTTAAAATTCAATAACAGAAGTAGGGAACATAGTCGTAAACTAAAGTATAAATGTAGTCGTAAACATAAATTAGAAACGTAGTCGTAGACATTATATAATGACTAAATATAAAGATGAAACTCTATATATATTTTATTTTTTACTTGTATGATTTTACTTACTTAAAATACATGAATATATTAAAAAAAATAAGTAATTAATTATTAAAAAAGAAACTTGATGGGTCAATTGGGCCGGTCCAACCCAATGCATACGGCCCAACCTCAACCCGACTATTTATTCAGGTTAAACCCAATCCAACCCGATAATTATTGGGTTAATTGAGTTGGGTTAGATTGGGGTTGGGTTCAATTGGATTGGGTTAAAACGTTGGGTTGAGTTTTTTTTTTTCACACCAGTTGACATAAACGAAATTGGATGGTAACATTGCTTTGCGGCTTTTTATTGCGTAAAAATGAAAATTGAGATTTGATAATATATGGACACATTTAGACAAAATTAGGTACTTACGCCCCTTTATTTTATTTAATACTCGTCGCCGAGCGTTTTGTTCACTACAAACTCCTCTGAGCTCAATCCACTCAGTTCCACAAACCCTCTATCTCTCTCTCTCTCCTCTCCACTTTCTCTCTCTACACCATCAATGGCGACCTCCATCACCTCCACAATCTCGCGCCTCGCAGCCTCGCCGGCAATGGCGGCGGCCTTCTCCTCCAAGGCCTCCTTCGTCTCCCTCTCCCTCCGCCGCCAAACCCTAACCCTAACCCCCAAGCCCCTCCGCTTCTCCTCCGCCGCGAGGTCCACCATCTCCGCCGCGATCTCCGTCGGCGAGAAGCTCCCCGAGTCCACGCTCTCCTACCTCGACGCCGCCGGCGAAGTCCAGACCGTCACCGTCTCCGACCTCACCAAGGGCAAGAAGGCCGTGCTCTTCGCCGTCCCCGGTGCGTTCACCCCGACGTGCTCGCAGAAGCACCTCCCCGGCTTCGTCGAGAAGGCAGCGGAGCTCCGGGCCAAGGGCGTCGACACGATCGCCTGCATTTCGGTCAACGACGCCTTCGTGATGAGGGCGTGGAAGGAGGACCTCAAGGTCGGCGACGAGGTGATGCTCCTCTCGGACGGGAACGGCGACTTCACGCGCTCGATCGGCTGCGAGCTCGACCTGAGCGACAAGCCCGTCGGCCTCGGGGTGCGGTCGCGGCGCTATGCGCTGCTGGCCGAGGACGGCGTCGTGAAGGTGCTCAATCTGGAGGAGGGTGGGGCGTTCACCTTCAGCAGCGCCGAGGACATTCTCGGGGCGCTCTGAGCGTCGCGGATTCGCGGTTTTGGTATGATTTTGAGGTTCTTCTGTCTGTGTTGTCCAAAGAAGAGAGTAGTAGTGTACTAGTTTAGGAATAAAATGCTTCTGGTGCAAGTTGGAATTGGGCACTGATTTTGTTTGTGTTTGAATTAGTGATGAAATACTCAAAAGAATTTCGCTTTCATTCATATAAACTACAGTCAATGCCATTGAAAAAGTTTGTGCCTTTGAAAGCTAAACAGCTGCTTTGAATTGGGGTATTATCAGAAGGGATTCAAGCTTCCTAGGAAATGAAACCATGACTGTATAAAGTATTTATCTAGATACCCAGCAATGCTAACTGGGGTGAAAGTTTTGGCTCGAAAACCCGGTTTTGGTTCAATATCAGTTCAATTTCCGGGCAAAACGAGTTGGGTTCTTTGTTGTTATGAAATGGGGACGAAAATCGGGTTCAGTTTTATAAGGCCTGTTTTACTGGACGGGTGGAGAAAAGATCGAAAGCCCGGTACCGATTCCGGGTTTACCCCTAAATGGCAATCCTCATAAATTTATTGTAGAAATATAAGTTCTTTTGATGCAAGTTGGAACACATTTTACAAGTATTTTTTCTGTCTTTGGATTTATCGGGGATTTATGATAAAAGATGGAAATAATTTTGTTTCAGTGTAGAAAGTAGTTTCTGGTTCATATCTCGAGTTTAGTGAACTCGGAAAGCTTGACTGAAAGCAACGCCATGGCTCAGATTCAGAACTAGGATTCCATTAAAAGTGATTTGAGCTTTTTACAGACAAAGAACAATTTGCACATTTGAGGTTCTTTTGCTTGCTCGTTTTGTCATGGCCTAACGCTAACAAGAGAGAATGGCTTTGGAGTATTCGGACGTGAACAAATAAGATGACATCAATTAGTCACGAAAGGTTGACCTTGATAATATCGGAAGTGCGACAATGGAGAGTGAATTTGACTAAGCTGAGATTCACCCAATATATCATTATGATTTACGAAATAAAATATTTTATATATCACAATTGTACATGCCCTTTTCCCTAAGCGTTTGTGACGGTAAATAGAGCTTCGGTGGAGCCGCAATCGTCTGTCCCGTTGACTTCGTCAGCCTCCAGAGACCGACCCTCGTTTCGAAGCCCCGAGCTAAGCTCGCTCGCCGAGCTCGAATTCAGAACGAACCCATTCTCGGACATTTCTCTGAACCAAAAGTAAGCGCTCGTGAAGTCCTTTCGCTCGCAAAAACCCTTGACAAGCAAGGAATATGTATCGGCTTTCGGCTCCAGTCCTTCGGCCTTCATTTTGAAAACGACGTCATTCACTTGACCCACCTTCGCTTCCTTGAAAAGCCCTAGAATCAAGCTATTGTAGGTCATCCTGTCCGGTTCCAGTTTCTGGCTGATCATCTCCGAGCATAAAGCAAGGGCCTTTTCGACGTTTCCGAGCTCGGAATAGCCGTGAATCATTGAGCTATATATAAGCCGGTCCGGAGCCAAACCGAACTGTGACATCTCACCGAGCAACCTCTCTACCACCTTCATATCTTCTCTGGAATATCCATTTATCAAAGGATGGTAGGTTTTCATTGTGGGACTAATCCCTAACTCCCTCATATTTTCATACAGCTCGAGGCATTTATGCGTGATTCCGGCGTCGGAGAAACCCGAGATTAGGGAATTGTAAGTGATCACGTCCGGAACGAAACCCAATTTTTCAATCTTCGCTACCAATTCTTCGGCTTCGATCATCCTTCCCTTCTTGCACAATCCGTAGACGAGCACGTTGTAGGTGACTAAAGTAGGGTTTATCCCGTTCTTCACCATCTCATCAACGAGCCTGAAGGCGTCTTTCACTTTCCCGGCCGAGCAGTTCCCGTCAATGAGTATGTTATAAACAATAGCGTTCGGCTTAACCCCTCTGTTCACCATATCGCTTATAACTATCTCGGCCTCAAGAATCTTACCGTGTTTGCACAAACAGTTCACTAGAGAGCCGTAGCTTACGACGTTTGGGTTCACCTTGTTCCTCTCCATCTCTTCGAGCACGAGGAAGCACTTCTCGAAATCACTCGCCTGTCCATAGCCCGTGATGAGGATGTTGTACGTCTCGACGTTCGGGCAAACGCCCTTCTCCACCATCTTCTTCACCCATTCTTCGGCTTTCTCCATCTTCTTCATCTCACAGTATTTGTGAATCAACGTGTTGAACGTGATACAATCCGGCTTCAACCCTCGAATCCCCATCTCCTCCGCCATGGAAACGGCTCGATCCACGTCGCCTCTCTTGCAATACGCGTTCACCATTGTATTGTAGCTCACCTCATTGAGAGCAAACCCATTTTCTGTCATCTTCCTCAAAAAAGCCTCTGCCATTTCCATCTTCCCATCCTTGCAGAGCCCATTCAAGAGAATTCCCGTGGTGTACGTGTTGACTTTGACCCCTCGCCTCACCGCCTCGTCGAACAAGGCAACCAATCTCTCTCCGTCGCCAGTTCTCGCGAGCCCATCGAGAAGAACGCTGTAAGTGAAGCAATCCGGCACGAACCCGTCTTCCTCCATTTCCCGCAAAACGAGCTCTGCCTCGTCCATCCTCGCCGCCCGACAAAGCCCACCGAGCAGGGAATTGTACGTCACGCTGTTGGGCCTCACGTTCCCCTCTCTCATCCGGTCTCTCAACCCGTACGCCTTCCATATCTCGCCCGCCTTGCAATACCCGTCAATGAGCGTGTTGTACGTCACCAAGCTTGGTGCCAAGTTCATCTCCGACATTTCGTCGAGCATCTTCTCCGCGTCCCAAACCCTCTTCTCTCTGCACAAACCGGCGAGAATCACATTGAAGATGAACACGTTGGGACTGATTCCGAGCTCTTTCATGGACTCGAAAACCTCGAAAGCCTTCTCCAGATCGCCGAGCTTCACCGCCGACTGAATCGCCTTCGCGTACGCGAACCTGTCTATCCGAATTCCGTCGCCCACGATCTCCGAGAAAATCTCGAGCGTTTTCGCGTACTCTTTCTCGCGAACCAAACACTCGAGGAACGAGTTGAGCGTGGCCAAGGAAGGAAACTCGAGCGATTTCCTCATCGTGCCGTACAGTGCTAAAGCCTCGGAGACCATCTTCGCCTCCGAGCAAGCTAACAGAGCCATGTCGGAGAAAACGCGCTTCTCGGAGTCGGAGAAGAGGGAGATAAAATCGGACGGCGAGGATAAGGGGTATTTGGAGGCGACGATGGACTTGACCAGCCTGTGAGCAGTGTCCGTACGGCCGTCTCGGAGAAGAGCTCGGAGCTTTTGCGCTTCTTCATGGCGTTGCTCGAGGGAGCAGAAGTGGCGAGAGAGAGGTCGGTGGGTTCGTGCGAGCTTGCGAAGAGCACGAACGCGAGTCGCCATTGATGAGTTCAGTTCGAGCTTTTTCAGGTTACGACAGAATAATCGGCGAATTCAGTTCAGAGATGACTCTTGTCTTGTTTTGTCGAGCGACAGGTTAATCGTTGATACGGTGTCGTTTCGAAGAGTTTATAAGGAATTGAGGCTTGCCTTGTTGAGATATTTGGGCTCGTTTTGGGCCCAAGATAGACCACTCTGGTGGGCCTGGGCTATACTTGAATTTTTTAGCCGACATTCTTTTTTTTTTTTTTTGAATTTAGGTCTTATTTTCAACAATTTCGTGTACCTAATCTAATCTGTTTATTATATTTCTTCAATTATTGTATCTTTGGGTTCTTCACTTGCCTCTTGATTTTTGATCAAACGTTATTTTATTTTATATTTTTCTAAGGATTTTTAGTCTTGGAACCGGTTGGCCTGACGTTTTATTTGGATTACAATTATTAACACTAATTTGTCCTTCAGGAACTTCAATTCGAATAGGGGTATTATTTGTAGTTGGTATTATAAGATTTCGTAACTTATTTTGTATCAGTACATGCATTTGGTTATTGATTGACAATATTTTGCAAATGAATACGAATTTGAAATTCAAGCTCACTGTACTAAATTTGTTGTAGGATCTAGATGAGATAATAATTAGTTATTGTCATTCCATAATATCTCTTCTACCTGCTGTGTATTTTTCTCATTGCTTCATCAAAAAGACAAAACAGTGACTCTTGCTGTAATTTTTTTTATCATTAGCTCAAAATATTTTATCATAGAAGCAAAATCATGTCTACCATATGTGTCAATTCCGAGTTGATAATAAACAGGCCATCAATTTGATTTATGAATCAAAAGTACTTAAATAGTGTACAAGAGGTATATAACCCGCGCGTTGCTGCTTCGTATTTTTTTATTTTATTTAGATAAATAGTCAACTATTTTATGTAATTCTAAAATTAAATTAGATAAGTAGTCAATTATTATAAGTATCACAAATTAATCAAATTATGTTTGTAAACAATTTAGAATGAGATCGTAATTATGTGGCTTGCAAATTGTGGATCTCAATTTTTTAAATATTTTCTTATTACTTTTGGAGGACCTATTAAAAACTATACTTGAAAATAGTTAAAGCATAACTTTCAAAACATGGAATATTTTAGCAAGTTGGAGTGCATTTCAAAAAATTCAAGATGAGATATTTTTCCATATATTCAGTAACACATAGTAAAAAAATTAATCATAATATTCTATTTTGAAACCACAAAAACAACCTAGTCGTGCCACATACCGCACGAAGACCTATAACTTTCCTTTTTGAATCAAACCCGATAATTTTTCCTTTTTGAATCAAATCTACTTATAAAATAAATAATATATTTTTATACACTATTATTTTATAAAAACTTCATCGATGTACCCTCACTTTTTTTTTTCCAGTATCATATCAAATCAACACGTGATTAAATAGTTTCAACACCGTAAAGATGAATTCACAACGAAGAACGAAGCAAAAAACCTTCAATGGAACTCAAAATTTTGTAATTTTTTGAGAAGTTAACAATCATCAACAATCATAGGCTATTACTTCATTGATTCGCAATCATTACAGTTGAAGAAAAAGAAAAAAAAATCTCAAAACAAATCATTATACGAACACGTACAAAGCTACATCTATCCGTACACGTCGAAATCTATAAAGCTCAAAATTCCTTGGATTAGAATAAAACGCAGCCTCCAAAGAATCTTGACAATAGCGTAAAATTTTACCATACCGTGATATTTTAAAAGCACAGTTGCTGCCAAAATTGTTTTGTTGATTTCAAATCTTAATGAGAGCCAAAAATAAATAATCAACTAAGAAAAAAAAATTGATCGTAAAAATAAATAAATATATATAAAAAACATTAAATACTTATTAAACCAACTTTTTAATTATTTGAGTTATTAACATGGTAAGTACATAAATTTTACCAAATGTCATGTGGTATGACAGACGTTGGACAAAATCGAGTTGATTTAGTCAATTTGATATTATGTGACATTTGACCAACGTTTTTTTTTTTAAATGAATTAAGATATGGGTCACATGTTATTTTTGAAAATCTTGGCACTATTTTTTTTCCCTACAAACTCGTCCCGTTTTCGTTGATCATAATTTGAGTATTATGTCACCAATATCTCTAATATTTTTTAATGCTTGAATAAATGCAGCAAACACATGGGTATGAGAAATTTCTACGGGCAATTGCCCTTATTTTTTATATATATATTTTTTATATATAAATCTAATCAAAAATATAATTTTCACTAAATGCCAAATATATTTGTACACAAAGCATGTACTTAAATATATGTTAGTGATGTTTTTAAATTTATAGGAATGTATAATAGCATTGAAAATTTAAATTATAATCAATCGTGAGGTATTTAATCTTTCTTTTTAGTTGAAATGCGAAAGAGTATCGTAAAATAACCGTAACTTTGTTTAATTTTTATTAAACATATTAATGGAAAGACATGTACTATGTACTTATCATCTCCATACAATTGTTCTTTAATTTATTTTATTATCTACTAATTGATTATAGTTTTGGTACTTCTACCATATTATGTTAAATTTTATATGCAGGAGTGTTTTTTCTGCGACATGCTTGTACAGTTGTATGGAATTAATATTGATGCATTAATATATTTTTTTGGCGATATATTGGTGCATTAATATTGAGTCTCTTATTGTGAGAGAAAGATGAGAAAACACATGTAATTTTTTAATTGGTTCTCCTATTGTGAGAGAAAGAGTAGCATAACACTTGCAATTTTTTGATTGGTTAGATAGTTACTGTAGAAACTACAGTGTGTTTTTAGGTTTCTTTTAGTTATATAGTATAATATAATATAATGTTGGGTGAGTAGGCCCACCTTGAATACGTTTTAGAAATATATCTAATTTAGCTGTTGTCGTCAATTGACGATGGTCTAATAATCAGTTTTCTTTAAGAAAAACAACTTACGAAAATAAGTTATCAATACTTGCATGCATGATTGAGTAGTATAAGTTAGAGAACAAAGATGATAGTTTCTTGATACAATTTTTTTTTTTTTACCTTTTATAATACTTGTAATGTAGAGATATTCAAAATTATCTATGTTTACCATCTTTACCTGATATCCATTTTGCCCGATGTTTTTAAAACTCAACAAATTTCTTTTTAAAAGCGACAGAGAAGAGAAAACCCAAATTGATTTAGGGTTTGAATCACATTAACCAAAAAAGAAAACGTACCAGGAATGAAATACAGAGAAGGAAGAGAAAGTAAGGGTAAAATAGTAACTATACAACTCTAATATATTAATACCCCCCTTCAAACTCACGATGCTGTAGCAAGAAGCAATGAGAGTTTGCTAACCAAAAAACTAAAACGAGAAGACGAGAGAGTCTTGGTGAACAAATCAGCGATCTGCACCGCGGAAGAAACAAAAGGCAGCGTAATGGTACCACATTGAAAATGATGTCTAACGACATGACAATAAATTTCAATGTGCTTTGTCCTCTCATGAAAAACCGCGTTCCGCGCAATTTGAATAGCACTTTTATTATCACAAAATAACGGAGTAGGTGAAGGAGTAGAAACACCCATATATGCGAGTAACCAACGTAGCCAAACAATCTCACATGTCGTAGAGGCCATAGCACGATACTCGGCTTCCGTCGAAGATCTCGAGATCACATCTTGTTTCTTGCTTTTCCAAGAAATAAGAGATTCACCAAGAAAGATGCAAAAACCCGTGGTTGACTTGCGATCGGTGGGATCACCCGCCCAGTCTGCATCCGTGTACGCACGAATATCCAATGATGAGCTCGACGACAGAAGAAGACTCTGAAATTGTGTTCCCCGAAGATATCTAAGAATACGAAGAACAGCACCCCAATGAACTGTAGTTGGAGCAATAACAAACTGGCTAACCACATGTACAACATAAGCGATATCAGGACGCGTGATAGTGAGGTAGACCAAACTACCAACAATAGTACGATACAAAGCGGGATCAGGTAATGTCGGGCCATCCGTCAAAGAATATCTAACATTAGTCTCAATTGGAGTGTCCACAACTTTATTATCAGTAAGTTGTGCACGCTCAAATATATCGGCTATGTACTTTGATTGAGACAGAATGTATCCTTTAGGAGAGGAAGCAACTTCAATCCCTAGAAAATATCGTAGCATTCCCAAATCTTTCATGGCAAAACATCGAGCTAACTTTGTTTTTAGAAATCCAATCCCATCAATATCATCACCTGTAATGATCATATCATCAACGTACAAAGATAGAAGAATACGACCTCGATTTGTACACTTGATGAATAATGCTGAATCATGGTGACTGCGAAAAAAGCCAAGAGATGTGATTACAGTAGAAAACTTCTCAAACCAAGCACGAGGTGCTTGTTTGAGTCCATAAAGAGCTTTTCGAAGTTTACAAACTTCGCCTGGTTTGTGATTGACACCTGGAGGAGGAACCATATAAACCTCTTCATGGAGATCACCATTTAGAAAGGCATTCTTCACATCCATCTGAGCTATTTTCCATCCACGAACGGAGGCAACCGCGATGAGTGTTTGAACTGTAGTCATTTTTGCAACCGGAGCAAAAGTCTCTTCATAATCCATCCCATATTGCTGAGAGAATCCCCTTGCAACAAGGCGAGCTTTGTATCGCTCAATGGATCCATCAGACTTGGTTTTGATCTTGTATACCCATCGGGAACCAATAGCACGTTTTCCTGGTGGTAAGAAGACCAAATCCCAAGTATTTGTTTGACGCAGCGCTATAAGTTCCTCATTCATAGCCTCCTGCCAAAGAGGGTCAAGAACAGCTTCTCTATAGGACGAGGGCTCGGAGAGACGGTGGATGGATGTTAAGAATGACGCGAAAGAACTAGAATAACATGAATAAGAAAAATCAGGGAGTTTAGTGGGCTTACGAACACGATTTGAGGTACGAGGTGGAGGATCCACATTATCTGAAAGTGATTGGGAGGCCATAGGATTAGAAGGAGCCGAAGATGCGGTGGGAACTGCAGTACCTGGGTTTGTAGCCTCATCGAGAGGAATACTGACAGATGGTGCAGGTTCATCGTCAATCGTAAAGGGATCGATACTAACAAGATCTGATTTTGTCATATTATGGGAATTTTCAGGAACAGAAAAATATGAAATATGTTCAAGAAAGAAGACATGACGAGAGACATACAATTTTTTACCAACAGGATCATAACATCGATAACCTTTTTGACCTACCCCGTAACCCAAAAAGACACACAAAACAGATCGCAATGTCAATTTACTACGTTCAACATGTGGACGTAATACAAAACAAGCTGAGCCGAAGACACGTAATGAAGAGTAATTCGGAGAATGCCCATGAATCTTTTCAAATGGTGACAAACCTGAGTTGTGTGAAGTGGGAATTCTATTGATTAGATGAACAGATGTCAAAACGGCTTCACCCCAAAAGACACTAGGAACTTGAGCAGACAAGAGAATAGATCGAGCAGTTTCAACAATGTGTCGATGCTTTCTTTCTGCTACACCATTTTGTTGAGGGGTATCGGTACATGAGCTTTGGTGAAGTGTTCCATCAGAATCAAGTAACCTAGAAAACTCATTAGAAGTGTATTCACCACCTAAATCACAACGAAAACATTTAATGACAGACGAGTATTGTGTTTTGACAAGAGCTCGAAATGTATCAAATATGCTTAGGAACTCAGAACGGCGTTTCATAAGATAAACCCACGTGTAACGAGTATAATCATCAATGAATGAAACATAATAACGTGATCCCCCTTTTGTGGGCAAGGGAGAAGGTCCCCAAACATCAGAGTGAACTAGATCAAAAGGAGCAAACGATGTAGATAAACTTTTAAGAAATGGCAATGCCGAAAATTTTGCAAGTTTACAACCACTACAATCAGACACATCATGTGTTTTCAAAGAGCCCAATGCTCCGGTAGAAACCAAAAAATTTAGACGAGATCCTGAAACATGACCTAAACGGGAGTGCCATAAATAAAATTCAGAAGATGAACGACTCAAACGAAAAGACGACAAATCGACACCGGTAGCAGCAACAATTTCTGGTACTTTAAGTTCATCCACTACATATAAGCCTCCTTCTCTATGGCCTGTCCTAATCAGCTTCTGAGAATGAGAATCCTGCACAAAACAATGAGACTTAGTAAAAATGACAAAGTTTTCCAAGTCGCACAATTGACCGACAGATGCAAGATTCAAGGTAAGACTCGGAATATAGTAAACATCAGGGAGGCTTAAAAGGGGCGTAGAAATATGGCCAACACCGACTAATGGCATACGAGTACCATTAGCTGCAACAACAGACATAGAAGAGTTTTGTGACAATGAAGAGAATGACTCTTTTTCATGAGACATATGATTAGTGGCGCCGGAGTCTAAGGCCCAAACATCGGAACAGATACCTGAGGAACCAGAGTTATTGGAAGAAGAAAAACCGGATTGTGAAGTGGCAGACAAGGCATGAGGCTGCGTTGCGAGGAACTTTTGGAACTGCTCAATCAAAGACGGATCCAACGATGGCGACACTTCTGCAATATTAGCTTGGAAAGCTTGATTAGTAGATTTCCAAGGAGACTTCTGAGGGGATTGTGGAGGACGTCGGTGCGGTGTTTGCGGTTGTTTGCCTTTATTTGCCAATAAAGGACATTGTCCTTTCCAATGACCTTTTTGCTTACAAAAGGCACATTCATCTATAGCCACACGAAGATTTGAGCGATTCGGGTTCTGAATAGATGAATTGTGTTGGGAAGTAACGAAAACAGATGGAATGGATGTTTTAGAAGTCTCTTTTTCTGTACGAGTCTTGAGCCTAACTTCCTCTGCCATTAATTCGTTCACCACTGAGTCCACTGAAGGCAGAGGATTCCGATGTAAAATGGAACCACGTAATGCCTCAAAATCAGATCGAAGAGCAACCAAAAACTGAACAAGACGTTGTTGCTCTCTAAAAGCAATGTATGGCTCGAGAACTCGTAAATCGGCAGGCTCGATCAAAGCCAACTGATCCCATAACGCAGACATGGCAGAATAAAATTCTTGGATCGACAAATCATTTTGCTTGAGAGCACGAATATCAGTTTCAAGCTGAAATTGCCTAGCAAAATTTGACTGAGTAAATAGCCTCGCAAGATGCTCCCATACAAGCTTGGCTGTGTCAAACTTCGCCAACTGAACTCCAATCGAATGTGTAACAGAATTGTTTATCCATGTGATGATCTTCGAATTGTCAGCTTCCCAAACCTCTAAAAGTGCTGTATAAGTCTCTGCAGTTTTATCGGTGGGCGGCAATCTTGTACCCGCAACATAACCCCACATCGATTTACCCTTTAAGAAATTTTTCATCACATAACTCCAATACGAATAATTCTTTCCGTCTAATTGCACGCTAATAGACTGAAGCGAATCTTCTCTGCGACCAGCCATGGCGAATGAAGCAACAAAATTCAAACCACAAAGGATTTAACCAAACGAAATAAACCAAACTTCCAAAATCCAAACGATAAGGCAACGATACAAGAAGTCAAGCAAAGCGAACAAACCCTAGCCACAAACGGAAGCAAGAATTGAGAATAGATGGGTCTGACAGTTGAATGGCGATGCTGGCGATCTCCAATATCCCGATCAAGAAGAGAAATCTGATGCCGACACAATATCCCGATGCCGACTTCGGGAACTTCTCCGACTTCGACGACAGCGAGGGCAAGAAGAGCGTGGTGGTTCCGAAGGAGACGACAACTTATTCTTGATAGTCGAGTTCTATCACGATGGAGTCTCAAACAACAACTCTGAGGAAGACAACTTTAGCTTGAATGCTCAAACAACGACACAATAGCTAGCACCAAGAGAAAGAAGAGCACAAGCAACCAAAATGCTATCAACGACAACCAAGAGCCATAAACATGGCTCTGATACCATAAAAGCGACAGAGAAGAGAAAACCCAAATTGATTTAGGGTTTGAATCACATTAACCAAAAAAGAAAACGTACCAGGAATGAAATACAGAGAAGGAAGATAAAGTAAGGGTAAAATAGTAACTATACAACTCTAATATATTAATACTTTTAAGACTAACTCAGGAATAATGCATTCTCTATAACAAATTTTGTTCCTTTTCGTCATAAGTTAGTTACTCTCTCGGAACCTTCATTCAAATTAGCACTACTACCCATTGTATTAACGTGGCTTTTTTCATAGTTACGAATACAAAAATATTTTCAATCTTTTAGGCTTGTATGCGTTGTAGCGCACTCTATAATGGTATATTTATACCATGGCCATTAGACTTTGATCCATGTAACGATGGGAGAATCTATATTCTTTAAGAATTACAATCTCTTTGGATCATATTAATAACGTAACGCGTGTTATAAAATAAAGAACTAAGACGACGAGAAAACAGTAGAGAGCTTTAAAGAGGGAAAGAGAGAAGAATATTATTATTTTTGGAGTGTGTTAAACACCCAAAGCTTCAATTTACAATCCAAAGAGATGAAAAAAAATTACATTAATATGAATATTACAATTTAATGGTATAGCTTAGACATCTACCAAATCATATTGATTTGTAACATTAATAATAAATTAAGAGAAATCTACAAAATTTCACTACACAAGCAATCAATTCAAAGAAGCTCGTTCCCCAAGCTATCCTTCCCTTCTTTATGTGCCACATTCCTTGTACACCATTCTTGAATATCAAGCTATCTGTATTTTCCTCCACAAAGATTCTTCAAATATTCACAAGATGAACTAAACCAACTTCGAGCCATTGCTTCGAATATTTTATGACCAACATGAAAAGAATGACATCTTTTTCCTTTTTTTTTTTTTTTTTTTTTTCTTTTTTCACAATTTATAGAAGGATTGATTTAATATAATGTGACATTTTATCGGTTTTTCTTTTAACTGTGGGGGACGAAAGTGCCAACATAGCCGGAACCCATGATGAAGAAGGCGAATGATTGGATGAAAAGGTAGATGAAGAAGTGATTCTTCCCGAAGAGCATGTCATAGACGCCGCAAAAGGCGAGGTAAAATCCTACCCCGAGCTCGACCATGAGAAGCCTGAAATTTTTTATTTCGAAAATAAATGAGCATGTGGATAAATTTGAATAATAATGATAAATTTAGGGGATAATGCTAGTATTGTGTCAAGTCTAAATAAGATGTTTAATTGTGGTTAATTATAAATTTATGAAGATGTAAATTTATAATTTCTAAAAATATAAATTAAACTTAAAAATTATATACATACGTAATATAAGGATTTATTTAACATTTTCTGAGTAATAGTTTACATCTTTTAAAATGAATGCTATTAATAGTGTTAAAAATCATAATCTATGAGCTATTATTTTAAATCGTATAATAATTATTTTAAATCTAACCCTGACCGGAAACAGAAATTCCGTTTTCCGACGGAATAAATTAAGAGCTTATATGGAAGGTAGCATAGAAGAGAGGCTTCTTGAAGCGATTTTGTACCTTTCGCCGATCTTGAAGCGAGGCTTCTTAGGCGCTTTCGACGCCTTCGCCTTGAAAGCATCGCCTAGCTTCTCCGTCACGACCCACTCGTTGACTCTGCTCGCCTCGATGAGCCCAATGATCGTCCCTTTCGTGCGGTGCATCGACACCACATTCTCGAACAAAATCCAGAAAACGACAAGGTGCAGCGACCTGCACAACACAAAACGACACTACCCAAGTCAGCTAAAAGAAAAACGGCATGTATATCAAAACGACATGGCTCTCTTCACATTGGTCATGAAACGACCTCGGAGTCCCGACGGCGTTGAGGATGGTGATTATGGAAGGAATGTACACCGTGGCCCATTTGGGCACTTCCACTTCGGGCACTAACACGGTGGCGGGCAAAACGACACAGTAGAAGACGAACGTGACGATGTGAGCGACGATCTTTCTCACGAAAAAGAAACTGTAGATGACGTGGACTTTCTTCCACATCGTCACTTTCTGCATTGAGAAAATTCGATTTTCATAATCATTAGTAAGTACCAAAACCCGCATAGTCACGTCGCCGTTAAAAATTACTTTTCCTCGACAAAAAAAGAACAATCTTTAAAGGGTAAAGTCCGTTACCGATAGCTTTTTTAAATGAAAACTGTAACAGCTACCGCATTTACCGGCTTTATTATAAAATTCGAAATACAGTTGTGAAATGTTTCATTAGATTTAAGTTAAGAGTCCTTTTTTACAAACTCTTAGAAGAAAGAAAGAGTTTGATGTTTGCATGTTGAGTATGTGTTAAACGACGTGTATTTTAATGTCGTTTTGATGCGATGAGTGCAAGTGTCCGACCTTGTTCCTGATGATCTCCATGGACATTTTTTTGAAGAGGTTGGCGGGCCCGCAGGACCAACGGTGCTGTTGGTAACGGTACGCTTTCAAAGTGCTCGGTAGTTCGTTTTTAACCTGTTGCACAAGATGGTCACAAACACGTAACAAAATACTCATGGCCCCGATTTTGAATCAGGACCCGTAAATACTACTTTTTCCGACTATTTATCATAAGATATCACTATTAAAACCGGTTACTCCGTACCGATTCTCGTTGTTTGTTACGCCAAAAATTGTTACGTGCACTTTTATAAAAATAGGTCTATTACTGTACACGGACCGGTAAAAATTAGTTACAGTAGTTGATAATACGGGTCGAAATAGTTATTTACCGGATTCGAACAGGTAAATACCGTTATAATCGGTAACCGG
The DNA here is from genome assembly GCA_954871525.1 of Parietaria judaica. Classification (NCBI taxonomy): domain Eukaryota; kingdom Viridiplantae; phylum Streptophyta; class Magnoliopsida; order Rosales; family Urticaceae; genus Parietaria; species Parietaria judaica. The sequence continues at coordinate 16,512,856 of OX940864.1, forward strand.
TTTTTACCTTAACATGACCAAGGTAGAGAAATTTCCAGCCCTTAAGACTAGCCCGAACAGCCAAATCCATGTCCTCCACAGTTGTACGGTCCTTCCATCCTCCTGCCTCATTCAATGCATTTATCCTCCACACGCCAGCTGTCCCTATTACCATTCAATTTACACCCACAAAATCATTTTTTTTAATTTTTCTCATAAATAATTGTAATAACTAATAAGCTATATTTATAATATTAGCTATTATACACTTATAGCTCTCAATTTAATAACACAAAATATTTTCAAAATAAAAATTTTTTAGCTCTCAATTTTTTTTAAAATAACATTTTGTATTAATGTCTTGAGTCTTAGTCGTAAAATTTTGATTCGAAATAAATTTTAATCGTTGAATGCGAAGAAGTGAAAAAAACAACATCGAAATAAGAACATTTTGGTTCTAAATATCTCCAAAATCAAAATTTTATCATTGAGATTAACTCCAATTAAATCAAAATAAAATTAAAAATCCGAATATTGTCTTGTATATATAATATACTCACCATTGAAGCCGAAGAAGGCATAAGTGGATGAGCCTACTTCTTGCTCCACAGTGAAGTGGTAGTTCAACGACATCTCTTGCATTCTAGTCATCAAGCACTCATCCGAATTCACTGCCACACAAACAATTTTCTAATTTATAAATAATAAATTCATAAAAATCATCACATAACAATGCAATCGTCTATTTTTTTATTTTTTATTTATTTGGGTTGTTAGCATATTGAATTATGGTAATAAATTCGAGTGTCGGTTTACAGAGCATTGACACTGACTACGGAATAAGGTCCACTATTGATTTGAGCACAAACCACATGAAGTTGCCGGCTATGCTTAAAATTAATTAAAAAAAAAATCGAAAAATTGAAAATTGATTTTTTTCCCCAAAAGATAAATAAATAAAAAAGCCAAAATAAATTTAAATAAAAATTATAATTTTTTGGGGTATTATTGTACATTCCTATATCATTGCATAGATTTAGGTACTCCCAAAATTAATATCTTCCTAGCTATATGAGAAAATTATGTTGGCTTTAGATTTGGTGAGTTTCTAAATATCCCATTATGATATAACAGGCCAGTATAGGACTTGACAAAGTACTAAGTTTGTGTTTGGATTTATGCTAATGAGGACTAAAAAGTCAGATTAAGAAAGCTATATGTATATGCCTTTTACTTGTCAATATTCAGAATAAGGAATGGAATCAAGAATCTATGGAGCTTGTCATTTCTCAAATAATAATAATAATATAAATAATTTAGATATGATTTTGGAGAAAATGAAAGGTAGTGCTTGATTTATTATTCATCTCTTCATTGGATTGGACCGTTCTTGTTCATCCAATCTTTTTGGCCATATTATAATGTATAATAAACCATAGAGAATTTTATTATTAGGGTTAATGACGTCAAAAATACCCAAAGTTTGGTCAAAGAACCCCTCGTGTACTCAAAGTTTGAAAGTGGTGGCAAAAATACCCAAAGTCACATTTGGGGAGTTGACCACTCCATTCTCGTAACACCGTTAACTTACCTGTTAATTTTGGCCACGTGGACAAACTTATTTTGTTAAGTGTAATCATTAGGGGTTCAATTAGTTGTGTTGAATAGTATTAATTAGGGGTTTAATTCCTTGTTTTGTCGTAAACGAGGCTTATGTGGGCTCGTTCACGTGGCAAAAGTTATTATGTCAGCAACCCACGTTTGTCCACGTGGCCAGAGTTAACGGGTAAGTTAACGGCATTACGAGAATGGAGTGGTCAACTCCCCAAATGCAACTTTGGGTATTTTTGCCACCACTTTTAAATTTTGGGTACATGAGGGGTTCTTTGACCAAACTTTAGGTATTTTTGCCGTCATTAACCCTTATTATTATCATAAATAGGTTCTGATATTAGTTGGGTTCTTATCAATGCACTCTGCCATAGAGTTGGGAGTATAAATTGTCAAAATCAACTAACAAGATTGTCAAAATCCAGCCTATTATAAATAATAAAATAAAATAAAATAATTATAACTATACCAATTTGGAAGACAAAAAGGGTTTAAGTGAACTAATAAGCACTTAATTAATAATCAAACTTACAATTTCAAACATGGATGACGTCACAGTCGCTTTAATAGCAAAAGAACATGTAAAATTGACTAGTGGTATAATAAGTGGGAGTTTTAGAAGGGCCCAAATGAGAATTTATTTCAAATTGTGGGTTATAAAGAACAGAAAATTAAAAGATGTGAGGCTCAAACGTGTCTCAATATATAAGGCCAACATGGATTAAAGAATGAATAGTATGAAATTGATGACAGATTTGTAAAAGAATAAAATACTTCAAAGCAAATAGTGACGGATCCCACTAAGTTTTTATTACTTTTGTTTTATTGTAATAATCATAATTAATAATTATAGAAATGCCTATTTGTAATAAAAACAAACGTTGTGTCTTGTAATTTACATATCTATATAAGTTTGTTAATTTCTGCAATATTCTCTTACGTAATAAACGTGATAAAATTTTCTAATCACATATTGTTATTATTAAGATAATATCACAGCTTTATAGATACCTTTTAAACAACGTTTGTCTTTAATTTTACATACCGATATATATTTTTCGATTTATGTATCATTAGTGGTTTCAACGTGATCAAATTTGTCAATTCACCTATTTTATTTGAGAAAAATATATTATTTCACTCTCAATTGACACCAATAACTTCATTATTATTTACAATAATTACTAAAGTTTTTAAATAACTACTTCTTTAATATTTTTCAATAATATAAAAAATATAATCGGACGAAATTTATAAAATAAAACATACAAATAAAAAAACTGAGAAAATACACCTTTTAATTTAAACCACTAATTTTATTACTATTCATAGTCATACTTTTAAGTTTTATCTTTAATAAAGTTGTACTTATTATTATATTTTACAATCATTATTTTGTATCAACATTTTTTAATAAAATTATAGTATCACAGAATTATGTCTAGAGCCAAAAACAAAAGAAAATTGAGGAGATATTTTGCTAAATAATCACTATTCCTCTAGTCTGAAAACTAAAAAAGGACTCACCGACAGTCTGAAAACGACATTATAGTATGATGACCCAATAATCAACAAAAAAAGATACTTTAAGCAGGAGATTAGTCAAAACATTGAAAGAAAATCCTAAATTAAGGTTCCAAAAGGGTTTACCAAATTTCCAGCGAGATTGGACTAGGCCGATTTCCGGGTTATGGACCAAAAACGGAATGGTCCGCCAGAGGAAGTCGGGTTCGGGTTGGAAATCAGCATCGAAAATGGCGACGTAATCACAGTGCTTAACGTAGCTGTGCTTCATACCCTCCTTGAGAGCACCGGCTTTGTAGCCGTTCCTGTTGTCGCGAATCTCGTACTTTATGTCTATGCCTTTGCTCGCCCATCTTTGGCACTCGAGCTCCACCAAATCCTAAAAACGACACGGACTCTTTCACAAAAACGAAACAGAAAACGGACATCATGGGAGTTTTTTTTTAAGAAATAAATGACATTTACTTATTAAATTCAGTTTTTAATAAAATATTAACCCGTGTTTGGTCATTATTATAGTTTACTTAAAAGTCCAAATCAATCAAATAAAACTAAATCATAAAAAATGTAACTATATATATTTAAATATGACGATTTTGAATAAAATATTATAAATTCGATTTGCTCTATCCGTCTCCACTCGATTAAAAATATCAAGAATAAATATATGTAAAATACTACAAAGTCTTGAAAATAATTAATGGGCGTTTTTGTGTGTGCAAATTTTCAAAAACGAAAAAGCATTTTATGAACCCACAACAACATTATTACAAAACAAAAACAGAAGAGACATTTTGAGAAACCCAACTAAAAGAACACATTGATTGAATCTGTGTCGTTTTTGAAAATGTGTGATGATTGGCTTGCCCGGCCCGACCCGTACGTACCTTGATTGTCGGGTCAGTGGAGTCGTCGAGCACTTGAATTATGATCCGATCCGACGGCCACGACAGCCCGCACGCCGCTCCGATGGACAGCTGATACACCTGAACATTTCCCCACCACAAATGACCCTTCCCTTCAGTCCCCAATATACTTCACTAAAATGATATTCATGGCAGAAGTATCTATATATTTATTTATCACATCTTAAATATCGAAGACACGGCATAAGTAGCTAGCTATAAAACACTATTTTATTAATTTATCACGGCTTAAATATCAAATGTTATGATAAAATGGTATTGAGGATTTTTACTTGGTGAAAACACAAAGGGTTAATGTGCAATTTGGGTACATATGCCGTGAAAACGGAAAGCTGACCTCTCGCTCGTTGTACATGGGAATCTGGACGAGCACCATCGGATAAGCGGAGTTCCCGAGCTCGAGGTCGTCTTTAATGGCTTCGAACTTGTACCGCTTCTCCGGCTTGCGGCCGAAGAGCTTGACGAGGGCGATGACGACGCCCATGTAGACTCTCTCCACGAAGAGCATGAGCGACATGATCAGGCACACCACCACCGCCACCCGCAGCAGCGGCACGATCAGCGGGGCCTTGATCTGGCTCCAGATCAGCGCCATTCGGCTCGTGATGTCGCTCCGAGTCCCCTCGAACGCGTCCTGCAGAACCGCCGTGTCCATGGCAATGAACAGATCGCAAGCAGATCTACTGAATTGATTACGGAGCAAGGGAGAGAGAGGAAGAGTGCTGTTAATGGAGTCTCTCTCTCTGAGTCTGAGTCTGAGTCTGAGTCTGAGGCTGCTATCAGCTATGGTTGTAGTTGCAGAGAGTGGTGTGTTTGTGTAGTCTCTTTATATAAAGAAAAGACGATGAATTGAAGAAGACGAATAATTCAAGTGTGTTTTCCAACTACAACATGTGCGGCTTTGTGTTTTAATTTAATTAATTAATTAACCCACCAGGCAATAATACATGTCAAACCATTTTCCTTAGGGAGGAGAGGTAACATTTCAATATTACACTTTATTATTTTACGGGAAAAAAAATATATTAATAGCGGCAGATGTAACTAAGTTATAGTCAAATGTGCTTACCGATAGTACTCAAGTTGTTTTTGTAGTGAGAAAAGTACTGAAGTTTAGTAAAATAGTAGTTCCGTACAGTTTCTATTAAAATAATTTGATTGAGGGACATGTGTTACAAAATTGTAGTCGACTGCGTCGGACGTATATCCTGTTTTTTTGTCGAAAAATACCCGATTTAGTTAAAATGTAGTTCCGTTCCGTCCATTTAAATGAATAGAAATACAATAAAGATTTAAGTAAAATTGTGTGATATGACACATGTTCCTCAATTAACATTTTAACAGAAATTGGACGGAGCTATTTTACTAAAGTTTAGTACTTCTTTCATTATAAAAATAATTTGAGTATCTGTTAGGGCTTTTTGCAATAGTAACCTTAAAAGAGTTTTGATTTTGTTTCATACCCACGGGGAACAATGTTTTTGTTTTTTAACGGGGGAGGGGTATATTTCTAAATAAAATCCCAACGGAAGTCGGTTTGCAATTTAGTTCTATTTATCAGCACAGATGACTATAACTTAGATACTTTTATGCCGCTATTGTTTGGAGTAATATCTCCTTCTAACTTTGCAAGTTGATCATCTTGCCACCAAAAATTAATTCTCGACAACAGTCTCCTGAAATTCTGAAAGCAATTATACATTACTTACGCATAAAAAATGTATTAAAATATTTGCTTTTACTCCAATGTATTGTTGTCAATTAGTTATCATATGATATTGATACACTTATATGCTACTTTATGATATTATTGTTAAGCTATCAAAATAGTTAAGATAAAATTTTCACGCTAGAAAAAGAAGAATATATTGTTAAGTCTTTCTACTTATGATCGTCATGAATTAAATTATAATAAAATAGTCCCTCGGTCGCTTACCGATGGGAGTAATTGATGATTATACAATTCGAACAATTTTGAATTTGAAGTAGCATTGTTTTGTATTTAAAGTTCATGAGACAAAATTCATCAAAGATCACAAGCTACCTTTTAAAAAAATACGAGCCATTGTTAAGAAATTAAAAAGAGATGAGATATTTGTTGTGTAAGAATTGAATCCTGTATTAAGTGTGATGGCCCATTCTTAATATTATTTTTAGAGGCAGTAATACCCGAGGCCACAAAAAAGAGTTGATGCCTAATTTCGTCTATGTCGAGTTAACATCCGTTATGCTAGAGCATTCATACCTCTCTATTTTAATAAACGTGTTTACCATTTAATATTTATAGAGTTTAATCATGAACTTACACTCGTTTTTTAGGTAATCGAACTTAATATGACATGGACAAAATTAATTATCGATATTATTTTGTGAATTTTAGATACTATTATCGTTAAAAAAAAAAAAGAAGAAGAAAAGAATAAACTAAGTATTTCTGCCGTAAATATCACAGAGGAGAAAGTGTGTGTAATACATTCATTATAAACGATCCAGCTACCGCCGACTAGTCTAGACGGCAGCTTTTGCATAATGTCCAATATGGGCCCACTCAGGCCCAATACCCATTTTGCCTATCATCATTGACCTTTTTCAGTGCTTTCTAGTTCTATCATATTGAACATTGTAGTTATAAAATAAAGGGTAAACTGCGGCTAATGTACCCAATGTTTGATCTTCTGCGGATTATGTACCCAATATTTATTTTCGGCGGCTAATGTACCCAATCTTTGATCCGTTAGATATTTTCATGTTTTCCGTCACTGACCATTAGAGAGTTATCCTCCTCTATATGTACACTTTTTTGTATTTTTGACATAACTCACTCATTTTTTGTCCAAATTTTATGCACGACCTATGGTTGGAAATATAAGAGATAGATCTACAACTTTGGTGTTTTAAGTTTTGTAAAATCAGTTTTAGAAAAATACGAAATTTCAAATACAACGTAAAACTGGACATTGGTTTAATGCAAAATATTTGTTTCAAGCAAATTTTAATATACTTAATGACTTTTTATGATGAAATGTAAAACTAAAAAGTTATAGATAAATTTTTTATCTTTCCAACGGGATTTTATTTATAAATTTTGGACAAAAAATGAGTGAGTTATGCCAAAAATATGAAAGATGTGATGAGAAATAATCTTTCATATTTTTGGCATAACTCACTCATTTTTGTCCAAAATTTATAAATAAACACCCGTTGGAAAGATAAAAAATTTATCTATAACTTTTTAGTTTTACATTTCATCATAAAAAGTCATTAAGTATATTAAAATTTGCTCGAAACAAATATTTTGCATTAAACTAATGTCCAGTTTTACGTTGTATTTGAAATTTCGTATTTTTCTGAAACTGATTTTACAAAACTTAAAACACTAAAGTTGTATATCTATCTCTTATCTTTCCAACCATAGGTTGTGCATAAAATTTGGACAAAAAATGAGTGAGTTATGTCAAAAATACGAAAAGTGTACATATAGAGGAGGATAACTCTCTAACGGTCAACTGACGGAAAACACGAAAATATCTAACGGATCAAACATTGGGTACATTAGCCGCCGAAAATAAACATTGGGTACATAATCCGTAGAAGATCAAACATTGGGTACATTAGCCGCAGTTTACCCTAAAATAAAATAAAAACAAATGAAATGAATGAGATCTTATAGTTTATTAGTAAAAACCAATTCAATTTCTGGAAGGAAATCTATATATTATAAAAGGAGGAACTCACAAGTGACATGGCATGATGTTATTCAAGTATTAAGAATTCTAATTTTCACAACTTAATATGAAGATGAGGAACAACTCCAACAAAGGATTGAAGAATCCTTTTTTCTAAGAATTTACAAATTTTTTAAATATGAATTTAATGTAGTTTTTAATATTGATTAATGCGTAGAATTTTAAGTGTCACAAATTTTTAATTGCATTAACAATATTTTTAAGTGACATTTAACTCTTTTTACATGCAACTTTAACATATAAAAATTTATAAATTTATTTTTTTCTAACGCTTTATCATTTCAAATACTTTGTTTCTCATTTTTAAGTTCTATAATTACATCACTGCTACTCTTTTCAATAATTTTATATAGCACACTTTTAATTTTAAAAGATTTTTAATATGTTTTTAAATCAAAATTTTACATTTATAAAAATGACAAAAGTAACATGAATCAAATTTATCATTTTAAGTGTACTAAAATATTCGTTACTAAATATTTTCATAGCAAAAATCTATATATATATATATATTTTTAAAAATGACAAAAGTAACATGAATCAAATTTATCATTTTAAGTGTACTAAAATATTCGTTACTAAGTATTTTCATAGCAAAAATCTATATATATATATATATATATACTAAAAGGAAGAACTCACGAGTGACATGGAAATGTATGAAGAAAGTATTGACATTTATAATTTTTTAAGTATTTTGATTTTTTTAAGACTTGGAAAATGAAGTATTGGGGTATTCTTAATTTTTTAATTTTTTTTAATTTTTTAAACAGTGACAAAATCCTTCAATTTAAGACACAATATTTATTAATGCTCATGCATGAGAATTAATGTCGTAAAACCTCACAATATTTATATAGTTCATTTACTAATTAATACCAATAATAAAAAAAAGGTGTATTTAAGGAGTAATGGCTAAGGCCTAAGTTAACTAAAGTTATTGAATCGTTTGGGGTCTTATTGACTCCTTTTTTTGTAACCTATGATTTATGATTCTTAATTTTCATAAATAATGCTAAATAAACATGCAGTCATATGAAAAGCCAACCTAACATGCGTTTGCCACTCTTAATATGCCTATCATTTATGATTTTTCATTAAAAAAATTGATTAATGGTAGGAACTATAAATCTCTAAACATCAATTCTGAGTTTAGACATTTTTTGCTTTTGTTGTATTTGCATCATACAAAGATTTAAACTTCTGAAATTTTGTTTCTAAGATGTTTTTTCACTTATCAGGTAAAAAGGTTTACATCATACAATTCTTCATTTCTCATTATTGTATTGGACATATTCTAATTCATATTTTTATTTTTCAGGTAAATGGTCACATCCGTGCAAGAAGTATTAGTTTCTGGACAATATAAATATAATTCGTTAATAAATAGAAGACGCTTTGAGTTTTGTTGTTTATTATTAATAAGATATATGTTAGGTATTACATACTATATCGAGTGCTTATAATCCCTTCTGCTAACGATGTTAATAAATATATTTTTTTTTCTGATTTTTGTTATGGAGTTTGTTAAAGATTTGGAACATTTGCCGATATATCATATATTGAAGTAGCTTCAAATGCTTGGGATAAATCGTGGATAATGTATAGCTTTCTTCCAATGAAAGGAGTTCCTCACAAGAAGAAATGAAACTCAATTTAAGATGAATATGAGACACCTCCCTCATCATCCCATGATCGGAGAATGTAGGTCAATGTTACTTTCACAATTTGCTTTGTTCAAATTTACTTTCTTGAGTGCCTTCAAAAAAAAAAAAAAAACAAATTTACTTTCTTGAGTTGATATATTTTGTTTATAATGGAGTATGGTAATTACAAATAACCCGTACTATTTATTTTTCTACAAATCACTTATCTATATTTGTAAGTTATTCAATAATTATATAAATTAACTTATATCTTTACATTTCTTTGCACTCGCTTTCCATTGATTTAAGAGTTGTATTTCTGCGATGCGAATTTTGGTTGAGTTTTCGACTTTGTTCAATATTCTAAATCATTTGGGGTTTGATTTTCTTATCATTTATTTTGAAGATAATATTTCTATTTAAAAAAGAGAAAAATAACATTATATGGAAAAATCAACAATTGTTGCGTTCGTTACGAATGTAGATTTTTCTATTACTACATATTTTTTTATAATAATATTCATTTATTGCTCTAAGTACTATTTTTCACAACCGTGCGCAACGCGCGGTCCATCCACACTAGTTCATATTAAAATAAATATGCAATTGACAATTGATGGATACGTGTATAGTTTCCTAAAAAATTATAAGAAAAAAAATTAAATTTGACCTCTCAATAAATAATTAGTGAAATCTTTTTATTTGTAAGGAATAAATTTTACAACCCTATAATTGGTGGAATGAATTTTTTAAGATTAAATATGAAACTGGTAATTGATGGAGATGGAATTAAAAAAAATGATTGGCTTATATTTTCTCAAATAACATAGGAGGAAAATCAATTTGACCTCGTAAATCCAATATATAATGCCAAAATTCAGACTCGTGCATAAAAATAAAAAGGGTTAATGATGGCAAAAATACTCAAAGTTTGGTCAAAGAACCTCTCGTGTACCCAAAGTCTAAAAATGGTGGCAAAAGTACCCAAAGTTACATTTGGGGCGTTGACCACTCCATTCTCGTAACGCAGTTAACTTACCTTTTAATTATGGCCATGTGGACAAACGTGGGTTGCTGACATAACAATTTTTTGCCACGTGGATGAGCCCACATCAGCCTCGTTTATGACAAAACAACGAATTAAATCCCTAATTAGACTCGTCCACATGGCAAAAATTATCATGTCAGCAACCCACGTTTGTCCACGTGGCCAGAGTTAACGGGTAAGTTAACTGCGTTACGAGAATGGAGTGGTCAACTCTCCAAATGTAACTTTGAGTACTTTTACCACCACTTTTAAACTTTAGGTACACGAAGAGTTCTTTGACCAAACTTTGGGTATTTTTACCGTCATTATCCCTAATAATAATAAAGAAAAATACACAACCGACAAGTTCCACGCTTTTAGCTAATTACGTAAATACCCTCCGAGTCCAACCTCAGGATTTGAGAGCTTAGATCAGATGCTTCTCGTGTATCATATGTTTTCTTTTTTGATACAATATTACTTCTTTGTGATTGCTACGTGCCACGTGGTTATTGCCACTTAAGATCGGAACAAAGCAAAGATACGAGGCTTAAAAAATAACTTGCATGATGGTGTGTTTTACCTCTTTAATTTTTAAATTTTACTATCAATGACCCTTATATATTTTATTATCAAGAATTGACTCATGAAGCAATTAAGAAATAACGTTCTCTGATAAAAGTTCAGAAAACTGAAGAAAATAAAAAAAAATTAATAAGTCATTTGCCCGCGCTTATATTATTATTATTATTATTTGTTAAAGCAATGTGCTATTTTTTTGAAAATTTACAAGGTGGATTGGTGCTAAAAAAGACAAAATTCAGGGGTAAGGTACATCAAAGTGCAAAGTTAAGAGGGCATTAGTGGCAATTACTTAAAGCAAAAAAGAAAGAAGATTTAGAGAATTAATTATGATAAAAAACAAAAGTAATAAAGGCTATAAGGACTGATTTATATAGTGTAATCGGAATTAATTGAAGGAATAAAAGAATAAAGAATTACTCATAATAAAAATTATAAAGACTTAGAGAATTAATTATCATAAAAACAAAATGTAATAAAGGCTTTGAGGAGTGATTTGTATAAATATAATCGGGATTAATTGAAGGAATAAAAGAATAATGTATTTTTTTTTAATGAATTATTTGAATAATGTGGCTTGGCCCATGTGGCAGTAAGGGTCTCGTGGTCAATGATAAAAGTGGAAGGACAATATTGCCTTGGCATGCAATCCAAGCATCTGGGCCTTTTTTATTATTATTAATAATATTATTATTTATTTTACCCTAAATATATTATCATATTTCTTATTCAAGGCAGACAAAAGCACAAATAATTAAATAAACTTGTTAAAAAGCAAGAAAAAATTCAGTTTGGCACTCTGCTTGCTTCGCTTATTCTCTCATCATGGGGATAGAAAATAAAAATAAAAATAAAAATTATATTTGACATGTCTCTGTGAACTTGGGACAGTCTTGAATGTCAAGAAATAATTGATTTTTTCTTATTGTATATTGAATTCGAGTCTCTATAATCTGAAAATTAAATGTTGAATTTTTCTTATTGTATATTGAATTGGAACGTCTATAACTAAAAAATTAAATGTATCAGAAGATGTGTGTAGTGTGTACTACTAGCGACTTATATTTTTATGGTGCAAAATTACAGCTTCAAGATAAAAAAAAAAAAAAACTTTAAGGAAAAAAATCGCTTACCAACAAAAAAATTATCAATTTTAAGCTTAATCTTTTAATATTTGCAATGGCATAGAGATATAGATTCCTGTTCTCTCATCTATTGGATCCTTTGTGTGACAACTATTAATAATCTGAGTCGAGAGGGCCAGAAAGAGAATCATGTACAATCTCGCATCGCTTGGGCGATGAAAAGTGTTAATGGAGCAGTCCTGAGTCTGTGAAGGACTGCATGGTTAATGAGATTATACAACTATGAGACTGTGGTCAAAGAGGCTTAAAAGAATGAATTGATACTATTTATGTCAACAAAATGCATCTTCTTCCAACTCATGTTAGCCTGTGGGGATAACAGTCAATTCGATAAAGCAGCTGTAGTTTTACAAATGGTATCAAAGCCGAGTCAAGCCGAAAGTTTGGCCGAGAGGACGTCGGGCCCACGTTAGGTGGGGTATTTGTGACAATCATCAATCCTTGAGCCGATATGGCAAGAAATGGTAAGTTGTGCAATCTTGCGTCGCTTTGGCAAGGGGATATGTTGTTCGGACTTTTCGAAGACGGTGTTGACGTGGTTTCGCGCACCAACAGTCACGTGAGTGGTGAATGGGATTTCGATTTGAAGATGCTAAGAATTTTGTGGATGCTGACCTCCGCGTTGTCAATACTTTCGACGATAACAAAAAGATTAAAAATAAGAAAACACAAAAGGTTTTTTAGAGAGGTTCGTCCCAGTGCGGTAGTTGACTACGTCCTCTGTAAGTTTATTGCTTAGAAAGAGAGATCAACCAGAACCACAAGCCAATTCCGAGTTGATAAAAAATAAAAGAAAACACTCTGAAATTACCAATCTCACAGACTCTTTTCTCTCGAAGTAACTGCTTGCGTGCGTGTGATAGGGCTGTCTTCTTGCTTTTATAGGCTTCTGATTTCTGCCTGTTGGAAGTGTACGTTGGTGATGGCTTCGAGTTCGGAGCTTGACTTGCTGTCGAGCTGACACGTGGGCCACGTTCTGAGAGAATTTCGCAGTAGTGGACTTTGACTTGACGTCGTGAGGATTTGAATTCGGATCGTGGCGATCTTCCTGGTCGGGCTCTAGAGTTTTGAATCGAGGTTGTTGACTTTGTCTGCTCGTGCTCGGGTACTTTATCTACTTCTGCTCGGATCCCTTGATGGCAATCTCTGCCCGGGACGAACTTCGAGCTATTCAGGTCGTTGGCCTTGATGGTACTTGGATTTTAGCCAAGTGTTAGTTCTTGCCTGAGTTGGTGTAGTTATTGAGCTCTGCTCGGGATTTTACCCTTTGGAAGCTCTCAGCCCACATCTCTATTGAGCAATCTCTGCTCGAAATGGGCTTCTGCCCTTTGGGCCTTTTGACTTTGTTCGGGCCCAAACACAATTGAGTGTTTATTGGGCCTCTGGGCTATGTATCTCCCAAGCCCAAATGTATGAATTTTCAATTATATTCATAACTTTGGTCTTAATTTACATGAAGCGTAAATTTAATTAATGACCTCATTATTCCGATTAAGGAACGAATTTGCACATCAACAGACGGTACATGTATGAGATTGCACGGTTATACGAGATCATACAAGTATGGGATTGTAGGTAAATTTTTTTTTTAAAAGAATTGATTGGTACTATCTACGTTAACAAGCTACATCTACTTTTCGGTAACCCATTTATAGGAACTCCAAAGTTAAGCTACGTCAAGGGAACATGCGAGAAAGGATAATGCACGGTGAAAAAACTCGCGTTCGCCTGTGTGGAATGTCGTCAATTCGATTGAACAGCCGAAACGTTAGCACACAGGATATGCAACCTAAAATAAAGCTTTAAATTTGTCATATTTTTACTAAGGTTTATTTAGTTTGATTTCATTCCAATTTTTCAAATTTCATATCGGGAAGTTCCAACGTTATAATTCAATGATACAGAATTTCAAATACTTCAACTCAAATTCAATGTTTAACTTTGTTTATTCTCAATCTTCGATGAATTCTAGAGGTATAATATATCCCTATTAAACTTATTACTTATTTTTTCTAAGCCTGAAATATATTAAATACGCACGTAGATACAACTTATGCACATAAAATATTGATAAAATTAAATAGAATATAAATTACAAATTGGAAGACAATGTACATTCTCTATTGAATTACTGGAGGTTTATGCAATATTACATAAACAAAATATAAAAGAAGTTAACTATATTTTATATCGAATATAAAATCACAAATAAGCTAGGGTAGGGAAGCAGAGACAATAAGGCATAATGTTGGAGTTTTACTAGGAAGATAAGAAGCAATGATCAAATCCTCCATATACCTTGAAAGCCATCCATTGAATTTGAAATTACCACTTGTTTAATCCTACTTATAACTGTCACATTAATAATCATTAAATAAAGTAGTACCTTTATGAGAAAAGGGCATAGTTAATTAAAAAAATTAATCTTATAGAAGTGGCTACTTTACACCTTAAAATTAAGGAATGAAGCGAGTTGATACTTGATATACATGATTCACATTTCATTATATATATATATATTTATATTGAATAAGACATAGATATTAAATAGGAGTACTTTTGATGAAATGTCAAAATTTTACTATAAAAATATCAAACTAAAAAAATAAGTGAAATTTTAGAATAAAATCAAAATTTTGAAAAAACTAATTTAATTTATATATATATTTTAAAATATCTTAAAATTTAATAATTTTTTATAATATTTATAAATATTATTATTTTACAAAATACTTATTAATATATCTTTTATTTTATTTTATGATCATACTTGTAAAATTTGATCATCACAATAAGTTGTTGATTTTTAAATACACACAAAAACTCTATTGTTGTGCCTATAAATTACATTAAGAACTCTGAAACATTGGTTGTGAAGGGGAGCTTTGTCTTCTTCGGCTTCTACAAGTGTTTATGATTTTCTTAATAGATCGGCAATCGAGCAGAAACTTGAGGCCATACAGGTGAAAGCTGATTTCTGGCCGTCGACCACTTCTAACTATAATATAATGTAAATGATCAGTCGTGTCAGACTGTAAATAAATTTGAGTTTGATTAACATAAATTAAATTAGCCTAATGAATAAACAAAAAATGATTTAGTTATGTAAAATAGTAAAATTGACTGAAATACAACACAAACACAAGTTCTTTACTATACTTCAACATATATATATATATTTTTCTGTTATCAATAATATAAATATAATATAGAAAAATAATGTTATTTCTATTATTACATTTACATTTATCGGATCAAACAAAAAGGAATCGGAAGGCTGGCATGGCACGCTTCTATTCTATTTTGGTATTGCATGAGCATGACGTCATATTTACTTTAGCACACTTTCAGTATAATTTTGATAAAATATCTGTATTAATTTAATTAAAATTAATTACGTGGATAGCCTGCTATGCGACCATGCAACAAGCTTGGGCATAGAGTAGCTTAGAGCAATTAATTTGAGGGGACATATTAATGTTGAAGAAAATCTAAAGTTTGATCTCAAATCAAGAAATAAAGACGACCACAAAATATATAAATTTATACTAAAAATCAACTCATAGAAACATCACATTTATTAAAAATTGGCAAAAATATAATTTTTTCGATTAATTAAAATGTAGGCCACGATGTTTGCTTTGCATAACTATTCAACTATTTTATGAGTGTACTATGACTCATATATGCTTATGAAAAAAGAAAAGAAAAAAAAGATGTACACTATAGCCCTCGCATAAATTTAATTCATAAAAGAAATATGAAAGTATATACAAAAGCTACGATAATTATAGTATGCTCACAAAAGTTATGTTATTTTATAAAAACGAATATAAGTTATATAACATAAATAATTGAAGTAAGCGTAAATAATTGATTAAAACTAATGTTACGTCCAAGAGTAACATAAAATATAGTTCGCGTGTATTCTTGGTACACAATAAAGATTATAGTATCATAAATAATAGTAGTGAATGCTAGGATTTTGATTAAATCTTTAAATTGAAAACAAAATCAACTACTGTAGGAATTTTCCCGATTTCTCGGGTCAATTAAAAAGTAGAAATATTAATTGAATTCCAATTCTAAAATAGATTAATCGCGTAGCGTAGAATATTGTACCTCTTGTTGCGTGCTTGACGGTTTTGTCAATGTTGTTCATTCCTCATCGAGCACAAAGCCTTGATCACCGAGTAAAGCCTCTATCGGTATCCACCTGACGAACGGAACACCAACGAACGTATCTACGTCGAAGGCCGGAGTCGCCGGATCGATGCTAGTCGAACACCGGAGATATGACGAAGAACGGAGTCTCCACGAGTGGAGCTAAAGCGACGACGCGAATTCCGAGGAGGGAGGAGGCGACGACGACTAGAGAGAGAGAGAGGCGGAGGCTAGGGTTTCTCCGTTTTATGCTTAGTTTATGAGGTGGTCTAATCCTCTTTATATAGGGAGAAGAGAATAATTACCATTAATGAGAATCAACACCATTAATGAGAATAAACTCAATTAATGTGTATCTCGTATAATCGGTAAGTTTCCTTATATAAAAGATTTCATATTATTAAGGAAAGGGATATATGTAATTAATATATTGATAAGTCAACTATATTAATTACACACGATTCTATAATCAATACCGTGAATCAATCGCATTAACTCACGTGGGTCTGCAAAGGTCCAATCCTAATCTTTGAGTACTTATACCGCAAAGGTTCTAACAACTACAAGAAAAATATATTATGACACTATATAATTTTGGTTTGCTCTTTGTGTGAAAGGTTTATTGTTTACAAATCTTCTTTAATATAATATAATTGGAGTCACGGTGTTATTACTATCCATATCACTCTCTTTTCTGCTACACAAATGAACATATATAGCGATCACAAACTAATTTTGATATTAAACCTAGGGTTACACAAAAAACAAGTGAAATGTCTAAAACTACCCTCGAAACGCGCTACATATGCTTTGCGAAGAGTTTCGATAACGGTTATGGTGAATTATGCTTCACAACTTAACTCTACAATAAATTATGATAAGACTATCAAAATTACGATAGGAATTATTTTTATTTTTATTTTGTAATAAAAATTATACATTTAGAAACAAAGTTCTTTAGAATATAAATATGAAACGAAATATGGAGATAAATAGCTCATGAAAATGAATTACAAGAGCATATAATCAATTAATTTGAGCAACTAAAAAAAAACGGATGATAAATCTTTAAATGAGTTTAATATGCAAAAAAAAAAAAAAAAGAGCAAAGGCCAAAGTGTATAAAACTATTCGATGTCCATATTATAATGCCAACGAAAAACATATTTCGCTGTGTTCATAAAAACAATCATGGCTATATCATCTTGAATAAAGAATACTTGGATTTTAATATATATAATCCAATCAAAGTTGTTGAGCTTAAAGGAATAACACAACGATCTCAAGATCATTAAAATACAACATTTATTGGCATGATAATAAAATAAAAACGTCATAAAATATGAGAGGGAAATAAAGAAAAGTCAATAATAAATCCTTCTCACAACGGTATATTAATATTGACCACATGTGCATGCTTACATAATAATTATTATAATATATAGGGAAACTTCAGTTTGTATGCCCAAAACACAAATTTGAACGAAATTGTTCTTGGTTTTAATAAATTTTAAAATTATGCTCCAACAACACTTTTAGTCTTTAAGTCAAACACTTTTGCTCTCCAAGTTAGACAGTTTTCGATAAAAAAAAATTAGTCTTTAATTTAAACACTTTTGTTCTTACGGTTAGACTGTTATAATTTAGAAAATTATACAGAAAAAACTGTCTACATTTTTTTTTGGGACATTTTTGGTCTTTAACTCAAACACTTTTGGGGCATAATTTTGAAATTTATTAGAATCGGGAATAATTTCGTTCAAACGTAGACATACAAATTGAAGTTTCCCTATATATATATATTACATGAGTTATGAAATAAATAAGTATTTAAAGTTGTTTAAAATAAAAAGTATATATTTAAATTGTATGAAATTAATACTTAAAATTGTATAATAGATTTTTTATTTTAAAATTGTAATGGACCAATTTTATATTATTAAGATCCAAGAGAAATCACAGATCCCACAAGATAATTTGATATATTATATATATAATGTTGGGTTTATCGATACTTTTATCTCAATCCCGAAACGGAAAACACGGGATTTCATCAATATACTGACCTAGATTATAATCGAAAATCAAGGTAAGAGTTTTAGACACTTTACTGAACTTTTGGTACTTTTTCCAACTGTGTCGATTATGGCTGATTTCACCTTGGGATGCGCGCGATCGTTGCTGCGTTTTTGGATCATAGTTCTACAAGTGCAGAACCTCTATCTTGTCAACCACGTTTCAGCGGGAACGTCAATTGACTGGAAATCGGGGATTCGGACTACTAGATCCGTCACTGGGCGACGAACCGATTCGGAGCATAGGGAGGAAGTCGAACTAGATCTAGGGCTAGAGGAGGAGCTCGAATTCTAGGGTTAGGGTTTTCTCTAAAGTCTTTCCAATTATGAGCTTCAGTGTGGTATTTATAGAGCACATGTTAAATGACCTAATGAACTCGGGCCCAATAAGAATGGACCAAGCCCATAAAGTCATTAATTAATTAATTCATAATTAATTAACAATTCATAATTAATGACTCAGGCTCCTTAGGGGCCCGTTACCCTTTACTGCGGTCGGGTCGGACCCGAAAGCGCAATGGGCTTAAATCCCAATTCGGGCATTTCCTACAATCTCCTACTTGCACGAATGTATCAGGATTAGATATCTCCCCTATACGCTCGTGCGCAAATAAGATCATTGGCGATGTCGGGATTAGATATCTCCCCTACATTGCCGTGATCAAATCTGTCTGTGCTTCGTCGATGCAATATGAAAACTTGTTTTTATCGCATATTCGTTATCGTACTCCATTTCCTCGCCTTGAGTTCGGTGTGACGCATTAGGATTTTGTAGTGTTAGCCACAGATTCAAAGTCCACAAGAAACGAGTGGTATCTAGCAACAATTCGAGTCCCCCAATCTACTAAAATTTTAATCCTTAATTAAAAGTTCACTTAACCTTCCAAGTAGCAAATATGTTGAAGGAATAAGTCATCAAGTAAAGTTAATAGTTAACCAAAAGGTTAAGTTAATAATTAACCAAAAGCTACTCGGAAGAAGACACAGACCATGGTTTTGCATATTTGGGTGAATCCGAAGCTCTTGACAGTCTCGTCGAACCTTAGATTCCAAGATCTGGAAGCTTGCTTCAATCCGTAAATGGATTTGAGAAGTCTGCAAACTTTCTTTTCCTGACCTTGCTGCACGAACCCTTCTGGTTGTTCCATATAGATGTTTTCGTCAAGATACCCGATCAGGAAGGCGGTTTTGACGTCCATATGCCATATCTCATAATTGAGACAACAGATTATGGCTAGGAGTATCCTAACGGTCTTAAGCATAACGACAGGAGAGAAAGTTTCCTCGTAATCAATGACTTCTCTCTGGGTGAAACCCTTTGCCACTAATCTAGCTTTGAAGGTTTGTACCTTTCCATCCCCTCCTCTTTTTCTTTTATAGACCCATTTTTTGCCAATAGGTCTAAACCCATCCGGCAGGTCTACAAGTTCCCAGATTAGAATCCATTGATTCTATCTCTTGGTTCATGGCTTCCTTCCATTCCCTTTTATCAGAATCCATCATTGCTTCCTTATAGGATGATGGGTCATCAACACTAGTGTACTTGATAGCTAAGTTGTTTTCCAGTCGGTGCTCGTAGCGTTCAATTTGTTTCTTGAACCTCCCACTACGTCTGAGTACCCCAGAGTTCTGGTTTATGCACTCTCTTCATTAACAGTCATTGTTGGTGACGTGGTGACTTTGTCACCTGTCAATCATACTCGAGTATTTAAGATCTATGTTTCTGATCATGACTCTTAAGAGGAACTTAATCAATTGATTTAACTTTTTCCTTTTAATCATGATACTATGAATGCAAGTCAATATAATTTCTTTTAAAAGGGCTTTGTTCTTTACGAAAGAACACGATAATTATTCTCATTTCTAGTGATTCTAAATCACAAAGAGTTTTTGAGACTAAAAAAAAAATCAGATCTTTGATAAAATCAACATATCCAACACTGCTAGTTCTTGTAACTAATACCTACACGTTTGAGAATATCTAGGAGATATCAAGAACTCTTCCTGTTCTCAGCAACGTGTAGTGGTCAATTTTGAGGTATCACTTGTGTCCCTGTTTTTCTTCGTGTGATCTTCTTTGACCAAAGATTGTTTAACATGTCATTTTTTTACTTCTAGGGACATCATTTATAATAATAATATTACCGATATTTCAAATAAGCTTTAAAATACAGATGATAATGATAAACGAAGAAACTTTCCTTTTCTTGAAATTATATTGTGCTCGGAAATAATAATAAAAAGTTATTACAATTTGTTTTCGACGTCTAGAGGTATCTGATCCCTTTAGACTCTGTATGACGAATGTGTTTGTCTTTTGACAGTGCCTTCGTCATTGGGCTTGGCACGTTGTCTTCCGTGTCAACTTTTTCAATCGCAATTTTCTTCCGATCGATTATGTCTCTGATCTTATGATACTTTCTGAGTACGTGCTTTGCTGTCTTGTGTGATCTAGAGTCTTTGGCTTGTGCTATCGCTTCGTTGTTGTCACAATGGAGCTTCACATGATCACCAATACTTGGAACAACACCAAGATCTGAAATAAATTATCTTATCCATACAGCCTCTTTAGCTGCATCTGATGCAGCTACATACTCAGCTTCAGTGGTAGAGTCGACTGATGTAGCCTGCTTGCCGTTGGATATAAAACCCGTGGATTATCACGATTTGTGTCGTCGGACCGTTCGGGTAACATTTTAAAAAAAAAAATTTAAGTGAAAAACATGTTAACCGACTAACGGTCTGAACATCGGACAATAACCATATTGCAAGACCCGATAAATATTATGTAATTTAATATTCATAAATCATTATTAATAATCTAGTCTTTATAGGAAATAAATAGAAAGCAGTAAATGGTTGCATTTATTAGCCCAATGCATAAGGCCGTACCTCTATTGTCGACTTCCGGCTGCGCGTTCTGAATCGGGCAGGGCTCCGCCGGTGTTGAGGAAAACTCCCGTGATCTTCCGGGATATTCTCCTGGATTCCTCGTACCGAAGCGTGGGCTTCGCCGGCAGGACTCCGTCGCAAAATTTAAACTGATGGTTCTTTTTAAGCTTCCGGAGAACTAAGTCTCTTATGCCGAACCAGAAAGAGAGATCAGAGGAAAAATTCGCAGACCCTGAGGGAGAGGGAGAGTTCGAATTTTTCTCTGGGGAAATGTGTGAAAAATGTGTAGAAATAGGTCCCTATTTATAGGCTCAGACTGTAACCGAATTAGAGAAATTCTCTACCCTAATTTGAATTCTACTAATTAAATATAATTAATTATTTTAATCCAATGGTCTAGATTTAATCTTATCTAAATCCAAGAGATATAATGAATTAGGGATTTAATTAAATAAGAAAGACTTGGATAAAATAAAAAATCCAATCTTATCTTCTTATCCATGAAATTTGAATTTATATATGTGTATATATATATATATATATTAAAATTCGAATTCTATTTATCTAGATCCAACGGTTGAGATAAATCTTTAAACCAATCTAATGGATCAAAATAGTTTAGGATAAAATCAAATATTAAAAGATTTAATAAAATCCAAATTCGAATTTATCCAAATATATAATTCGAAATTAATATATATTATATATAATTAATTAATTTTCAATCCGACGGTAAAGATTAAATCTTAGACCGATCTAACGGATATAACTAATTAGTTAAATTCGAAAGAAAAAAAAAACTTGGTCACCAAGTTATTAATTTGGAATATATCAATTATCCTAATCCAACGGTTGATATTAAATCATAACCGATCCAATGGATTAAATTGATTTTAGGGTTTTTCTCAAATACCAAAACATTTGGTACTTATGCCGCAATGATGAAAAGACCAAAGCCTATCCATTCGAATGTTATATGGTTCCACATTCCAAGGCATAATTCGATTTTTACTCATAATATATATAAATATATACTATTTACATATTAATATAAATCTATTAATTATTTATTAATTATTAATAATATATTAATAACTAAATTCGAATAATTAAATTATATTAATATCCTCCGATCTCAATATCACACATTCAAATGTCATGGTCTCACACCATCATTTAAATTCGTGACATGTGATTTAATTTCATAGTTTACCGAAACGATCACAAACTTAGAAATTCTCTAAATCACAAACCGTACGTCGAAACGACTCGGTTCCAAAAGAAAAATTTCTTAGAATTTAATTTCCAACAACTTTTATGTAGACAGAAAATCCAAATTCTACTTTCTTTTGTCAGTTAATTTCGGTTACCAAGATATGGTAATTTTGCCACGCTACTGATAAAACTATCTGATGTCTGTCACAGACTTCAGTTTTATAAGTCTTGTCAAATGATCAAAAAACATCTCAAATGTTTCTATCACGTACGTATCATCCGTTACGGAGCTATCCTGGGGACCATGGACCCGTATCATTCGTCAAACCTCGGTGTTATTCCACTATAAACCCGAGGCTGCACTCTTTAGTGATACAGTATATATTATTCCCTTAATTACAACAGGGTGTCCATTGATACAATCAAATTCGGGTTATTGATCTTTCACTTGATGATCTACACATGAGCAGGCGGTTTCTACCGTTATGCCCCTCATTGCATTTTCATCCTTGACTCAGTCAGTAATATCATGAGTAACCCACTTATGATTTCGATTCATAAGTTGCGCATGGGTACCTCTCACTTCTCACCACCGACAATCAAGGGAATCATCATGACTCTGAAGAGAGCTGTATGATGCCCATTTCTATGACCAAGCTACTCTTACTGTTGACTATCATGTTCCCAAAATAATAGTGTTGGGAACAACGGTAATATATTGTGTTCTTTAACGGTTAAATCAAAGAACAATCAAACCAGCATCTCAGACTCAAGATCACTCAGGATTTAGATCGAATATCCATTTGATCATCTACTAGTGACTCAACTCCAAGTTATCAGTGACAGTCTTATATGATAACTTTTGGAGTTTAAGTCAGGTCCAATCCAGTATGAAGACACTTCATACTTAATGCACTTCTAGTGAGTGTGACACACACAAAATCCAGAATAGGATTGTCACTTAGTCACATTAATGACCTTATACGATTAATGGGCTCCCACCCATTTAATCAGGTCACGGACATTTTAAGTTCATTTATTATGATTATTAATTCTTCCTCACATTGACTCTGTTGTGATAATAATAACATAATTACATCCTCTATGAACTAAAGATCAAACATTCTATTTTACTCTACTAGAAACTATAATAAGATTATCATAATAAGCATCATCTTTATTCAACGACTTGTCATAATATTTTACAAATGGATAAAATATCTTGTTTAAGGACACACATGTCCAACACTTGCGGGTATTCCAAGTAACTGCTCCACTGTTTAAAAAGAATACATATTCTGTTTGCGATTTGAAGTCATCCTGGTCAGTTTGGAAACTCGCATCGGTGTAACCAATGACATTCAGTTGGTTATCACCACCGTAAATGAAACATCTTTCTTTGGTTCTGTTGAGATACCTCAAGATGTTCTTTACTGCGATCCAGTGAATTTCTCCAGGAGTTGATTGGAACCGACTTGTCATGCTTAAGGCAGAAGCAACATCTGGTCTGGTACATAGCATGACATACATAAATGATTTAACATTCCTACAAAACTTGGCACCTTTTGTCACGGTTTTTTTATTTGACTATATATCGACTTATTTTCAAATAATTTAGACGTTTTTGCCGCTAATAGCCTTATTTTAATGCCAATAATTTAGTCATTTCAATGTTGAAAAATAAAATCCATATGGCATCTACGAAAAATCAAAATCTCTTAATGAATTTGTCTCCTTTATATGTATACATTTTTTATTACTTTTTTTTTTCTTCTTTTTTTGGGTGATGTTTTTATTTATTTAAAAAGAGGGAATCAGATTTGCTTTTTTGGGCGCCTAGATTTTACCCCTTTGTAGTATTTATTGAGATTTTATTCCAACTTTTGTGTTACACGAATGAACATATAAGCGATCACAAATTAATTTTGATATTAAAACTAGGGTTACACCAAAAACAAGTGAAATGTCTAAAAATACCCTCGAAACGCGCTACATATGCTTTGCGAAGAGTTTCGATAACGGTTATGGTGAATTAAGCTTCACAACTTAACTCTATAATAAATTATGATAAGACTATCAAAATTACGATAGGAATGATTTTTATTTTTATTTTGTAATAAAAATTATACATTTGGAAACAAAGTTCTTTAGAATATAACTATGAAAAGAAATATGGATATAAATAGCTCATGAAAATGAAAATGAATTACAAGAGCATATAATCAATTAATTTGAGCAAATAAAACAAAAAAAAGAAAGAAATAAAAAGGATGATAAATCTTTAACTGATTTTAACATGCAAAAAGAAAAGAAAAAAAAAAAAAAAGGCCAAAGAGTATAAAACTATTCGATGTCCACATTATAATGCCAACGGAAAAATATATTTTGTTGTGTTCATAAAAACAATCATGGCTATATCAGCTTGAATAAAGAATAATTGGATTTTAATATATATAATCCAATCAAAGTTGTTGAGTTTAAAGGAATAACACAACGATCTCAAGATCATTAAAATACAAAATTTATTGGCATGATAATAAAATAAAAACGTCATAAAATATGAGAGGGAAATAAAGAAAAGTCCATAATAAATTCTTCTCACAACGGTATATTAATATTGACCACATGTGAATGCTTACATAATAACTATTATATATAATATATATATATATATATATATATATATATATATACATGAGTTATGAGATAAATAAGTATTTAAAGTTGTTTAAAATAAAAAGTTATTTTGTGGCTATTAGCTGTCCTTTCTCGTCCTTACTCCTTACCACTCTCCACTGGTAACCACGAGTTACATCAGATTTTAATATATATATATATATGTGTGTCTGGATCTTACCATTGACAATATAATTTGAGATAATTGTGACTAACTACGCGATAAAAGTCAAAAGTAAAAAAATAACAATAACAATATCTAAAGTGAACTAATATAAGGCGACACATTTGTTCGTCAATTTTTTTTATTATCAAATTCTTATGAAAAAAGATACTAGATAGTTGGATGAGCACATAAATGTGTGTATCTGATGTATGATTTAATAACAATATGTAAAAATAATTGAACAATGTCCGTCAAACGAATTAAGCGAAAAAATGTGTCGCCTCACATTCGTTGACTTTAACTATTTTTGTCGCTATTTTTCACTTTGAACCGATGCCGCCTCAATTGATCAAAGTTTTTATATTTTGGGGCGACCATAGAAAATTATAAATTTTGTAGTGACTCCTTTTAACCTATGTATGTCGGAAAAGTTCCATTTTTTTTACGGGTGAAAATAATAAAAAAAATATTAGTAAACTGAAATTCAATGGATCGAATTCAATTAAATAATAATTTTGGCTTAGAAATGAAACTGAATATATTTGATGTAGCCGTGTAGGATCAAACCGACTTAGATAAACTAAGTATGTGCTTCGGTTGATATTTTTTTTTTATAGTAAACTGAAATAAAAATAAAAAACAAAAAATTATTGAAAATAAGTATTTGTATATTTTGAATAATAATTTTTTTTATAACTTACTATCATTTATTGATCAAGTACTCTATAATAGTTTGTTTTATTTTTAAATAATAAATGAACAATATTTATTTACGGGGTAAATATGTATATATTTTTAAATTATTAATTAAACATCAACGTTAATAAAAAACCCGATAACAAAATTTTTAGACTGAATTTATATACTACATTAAATTAGTTCTTTGTACGTTATGTGGAAATCGGTTCTTGTTTTTCAAAAAAATAATAAATAAATAAATAAATAAATAAGGATATCGGTAAAGAATTTGGAGAATTAGAGACCAATGTAGACCAATTTCACCCAAATTTTAGACTCATTCTCGTTTGAGATTAATAAGCTTTATTAAGTATCACTTTAAAGTTTAAAGTCAATAGACAATTAGGAGAGAGAACGTTATAAACCTTGTTATAAAGTCTATACTATTTAAATATGAGATTTTTTTTTTCAAAGCTTATTATGATCAAAATTCAATATCTTAGGCATCTATTTGTTAATAATTTTAGATTAACTACCGTTTAAAAAGAGTGTGCTTTGACTAGTTTTGGTACTCAAAATAAAAGTTATCCGTGATGACTTTATCATGATTTCATTATCGGTAATATTCATTTGACAGAAAATTATAAACTTTGTTAATTCTCTTAGCTCGCATGCAAATTCTTTTTTTTATTTATTAATATTATTTTAAATTTTTTTTGTGAGCCAATTTCGTTAAATCTTTAATCTCTAAAGTACAAGTTCAAATGTTAAAAGACGGGAACTATTTTAATTGACAAAAATGTGAAAATCGAGCCTACATGCTTATTGTTGGTTGCTGACTTAATAATTCAATGTAATTTTTTTTTACAATGTTTTTATTATATATATATATATATATATATATATATATATATATATATATATATATATATATATATATATATACACAAGGGCGGAGCCAGGATTTCTACAAGAGGGGGCGAAAAAAATTAAGTCGGAATTTTTAGAATATGATATGATATTAAAAGTATTTTTTATAATTAGTTTTTATAAATCGATAAAATATTTAGTGATACAATTGTACGAAGATTATTACATAATATATAATAAAATAATCTTTATATAAAGAGATTTATATTATTTTGGTTACACCTGTTTATGAACCCACCAACCAAAATTTGCCCATAGATTTGACAAACTGGATATTATCATTATCTAGGACTAGACCCAAAACAGAGATAAAAGAAAATGACAATGTGATCAAGTGTATCATATATAATATTAAATAATTCGACAAAAATAATATAGCATCAACAAAGTGAATCTCGAACGAGGAATCTATAAATTGATAGTCCTTTAAATGATATAATATCTATATCAGATCGATCGGGCAGTGGCCTGTAAACATGCACAAATTTCATATAATTACTCATGATTAATGATTCAAAAAAAAAAAAAAATGCATACAAATTATATTTACTTCATAAAACCAAGGGAGTATAAAAAGTGAAAAACTAATTACAAGAAGAAAAAAAAAAGTAATAAAGAACAAACAACACCCAAAATATGTATATATATATACAGGGGCGGATTTATGAAGGCCCGAGCGGGGACGGCCGCCCCCACTTGATTCAAACACGTTATTTTTAATAAAAATAATAATACAGTTTTATTAATATATATAAAATGTATCAAATTTAGACAAAATTGATACTGTGGTGTAGTGTATATTTAAGTTAAATTTTAACTCTCTTTTCTTGGGAGACCAATGTTCGATTCTCATCAACCTTGCTTTTTTCTATATATTTATGATCTCTATATTAGTACTAATCTCTTTATATAAAGATTATTTTGTGTGATTCCCTCTTTTTAAATAAATAAAAACATCACCCAAAAAAAGAAGAAAGAGATTAGTACTAATATAGAGATCATAAATATATAGAAAAAAGCAAGGTTGATGAGAATCGAACATTAGTCTCCCAAGAAAAGAGAGTTAAAATTTAACTTAAATATACACTACACCACAGTATCAATTTTGTCTAAATTTGATACATTTTATATATATTAATAAAACTGTATTATTATTTTTATTAAAAATAACGTGTTTGAATCAAGTGGGGGCGGCCGTCCCCGCTCGGGCCTTCATAAATCCGCCCCTGTATATATATACATATTTTGGGTGTTGTTTGTTCTTTATTACTTTTTTTTTTCTTCTTGTACTTAGTTTTTCACTTTTTATACTCCCTTGGTTTTATGAAGTAAATATAATTTGTATGCATTCCTGTATATATATACATATTTTGGGTGTTGTTTGTTCTTTATTACTTTTTTTTTTCTTCTTGTAATTAGTTTTTGACTTTTTATACTCCCTTGGTTTTATGAAGTAAATATAATTTGTATGCATTTTTTTTTTGAATCATTAATCATGAGTAATTATATGAAATTTGTGCATGTTTACAGGCCACTGCCCGATCGATCTGATATAGATATTATATCAGTTAAAGGACTATCAATTTATAGATTCCTCGTTCGAGATTCACTTTGTTGATGCTATATTATTTTTGTCGAATTATTTAATATTATATATGATACACTTGATCACATTGTCATTTTCTTTTATCTCTGTTTTGGGTCTAGTCCTAGATAATGATAATATCCAGTTTGTCAAATCTATGGGCAAATTTTGGTTGGTGGGTGTTGATTGCAAAACGTGTATGCAAAATTATGCAAGTGCACGTGTCGACAAGTAATACAATGTGCAAAGCACAAGGATCGATCCCACGGAGACTAAATCAAATTACGTATTTCTTGCGAGTTATATAAAAAGAACATAACATGAGAAAATTCATAAAAATCAAGATTCATTCAAATTGTAAACTAAAAATGGTATCCAAGCTGTTAATTAACAATAAAAAGGACAGAGAGACAAGAAAATTTGATGATCAATAAGAGAAATCGGTTGGGCTCATGAATTACTTCGGGTTTGGTAAAATCAGCGATTGCTACAGAAATGCTATAGCATTTCCCAAGTAATCCGAAAACGACAATTTCGTAGGTTCTTCCGAACTTCCGATTGAAAACCAAATGTAAGTTAATCCTTCATATTCCTATGCAAGGATTAATTACGGGTTAAAATTGAATTCCAATTTCATGATCTACACGGAGAGTTATATATTCCTATATCCCTCTCAATCCTATGAACAAAATCCAAAGAATTAAACATGCATCAAGGTTGTATTTCCAATCCAATTCATATTTTCCAATAGAGATTAGATCTTAAACGCTATTAAGTCGAAACGAGAAATAGAGTTATATCAATTAAAACTCAACCATGAACAAGGAAAATACTAAATTCCATAGCGATCATTAATCAACCAAACCCTTAGTTCATCATTCACCCAACACTAGAAAATTAGTTCATACTTGAACAACAAAAATTAGAAAAGAAAAGTGGTTCAAGATACAACATCAAACCGAAAATATGATGAACAAAATGAACTCAAGTTGATGTGTTGATGATCCCTTGCTGCCCTCTCCTTTCAAAGCTTGTTGTTGCTGCCTTCCTTCACTGCTTGTTCGTTGATTTTCTTCCTTGTCTCTGCTTGTTGGTCCTCTTTCTCCTCTCCTCAACTTCCTTGCAACTTGTTGATATCCCTCTCTGCAGCTCGTTAATTCCTTTCTTACTTCTTAGCCTTTGATCATGCTATTCTCTTGATCCAATGGCTAGGATCTATTCTCCAAGAGTGGCTGCCTCCTTTGTTTTGTCCCAAGTCATCCTTCCTTAATTAGGGCATTCTTTCCTTATTTGGTCATGAAATCTCTTGGGATTTGGGCCCAATTAATTTAAGCCCACATGATAACCTACAATTAAGTGAGACAAATATTATACATTAAATTTGTTTCTTTTTTTTTTTCTTCTCAAAATGGCCCAAATATGTGTTTCTTCATAATATTATCCACTCAAAGCTCAAACACACATAATTATCAAGATTTAGGTAAAACTCATCAATTTTCATCTCGATCCTAAGCTCGGGTTTAATTATTTGATTCATAAAAACCGCATAATAACTCTATTTTCATAGAGTTATCAGTGGGTTCATAAACAGGTGTAACCAAAATAATATAAATCTCTTATCATATATTTTTAAAACAGTGAGCTTTCATGTTAGTTATTTTATTTTAAAAAATAATCAATATAATACTATTTTTCAAGTTTCCTGTTAGTGCAATTTATCTTTTTATTTTGTTTTATAGTATTTAATCTAGGGGGTGAATATTTTTAGGGTCGTCGTTAGGCTCTTCAAAATCTGAACTAGTGAAGTTAAAAATCACTTTTACTATTTTTTTCAATTTTGAGTTTTTTTTTTTTATCCAGTTTTAATCACATTATGATAAAAAAAAATCTTATACCAATAATTGTTCAATTTAATACTATAAGTAAATTTAATCAATCAATTTATCAAAATTATGTGAGCAAAATAAAAGCAATAGCCATAATAACAATATTAATAGAAAACCGTCAATACCCATATTATTTAAGAAGTAAAATACTTTTTAACAAAAAAAAAAGGACCTCTTAAATGAAAATTCAACCCGATTAGGCGATTAGCAAATACCGGTAGTTGCTTTGACTGTATTTTTTGTTTTTATATTGATTTTTTTTAGTAAATGTATATATATTTTTTCATTTATTTTAGGATTTTTTTTTTCAACCACCCCATAACCTCCTAGTTGTTGGGAAAGTTGATCGCTAATCAGAAAGGTCATGCTGTAATCTTCCGTAAATTATTTATAAGGTTGGAAAGTTGTCACTCATTCTTTGCATATAAAAATTAATAAAATAATTTATTATTCGCTATAAGTCATTGTGTGAAGTGTGAACTACTTGAATAATGCTAAATATGATTGATAATTAATGTTAATGCGTAGAGTCGGATCCAACGCTCGGGTCGCGTGTTAGTCCCGCTGAACACCTGGATGATTGAATGCTGAGTCAACGTGGATTGATTAATGATCGTCAAAGCTGGAGGCGAATCCGTCGTCTTGGATGAGTCTCCGGGCTGTCCTTGGCGATCCTCGGCGAACTTCCCTCGTGGGGGCGAAGTCCTTGTCTTGGTGATGTCCTCGTCTAGGCGAACTCCGATCTTGATGAAGCTCTGAGCTGATCTTTATGATTCTTCATGATTTCCCTTCCTTGGCGAACTCCTTCGGCGAGGGAAAACCTGCAAAAAAGGGGTAGATTGGGTCCGTGCCCCGTAGCTTATGGTTGGGCGAGGCTGCCTACGTATCTCAGTTTAAGAGAATCTGGTCCCACGTAGTTCGTGGTTAGTGATAAATGGTGGGTGACTGACGATGTGGTTTGACTCGTCGGAAGTGCCGATGTTGGCGGCACGGGGGTGATCCTTGGCCAGGTGGCCGGGTATTACCGGCGTGAGATCTTCTTTGTCGACCTTGTCGGTGTTGGCGGGCTCGTTGTGGCGAGGGCCTTAACCTGGCGAGAGACGCTCCTTCTTTGTCGACCTTGTCGGGGTAGGCGAGGGTGCCTTAACCTGTCGACCCAATGTTACCTTAATGCTCGAACCTCAAAAGATCACTAGTTGTTGATTACAACTCGAATTGAATGAATTCATTTACCTTTTCTTCATTTATTTTCGATCTCATGTGTGCGCTTGAAAATCCAATATGTTATGAAAGTTCGTTGCCCTTAATCTACCTTCGGTTGACCTCGCATCTAGTTCCCCAAGATGAATGTGGAAATACCCCATAGGCCTACGCTTACTCGCTCTCTCCACTAGTTTAGATAGACTAAGACATTTGAGGATTAAAAGACATTTTTCTCGCTGATTTCGACCCCCAAACTTTGATTAAGCTGTTTTTTTTCTTTTTCGAAGATAACAATGTATTGTACCACTCAAACTCGGTGATTGGCTGCAACATGTGTGAGAATACAGTCGAGCCCTCCTAGGAGTAATTCAACACACAATTATCTTCTTTTGAACCCAATATTAGCACTCTTTTTAAAGGGATAAAGGTTCGATGAATGTCGGTCAAATTCGGTACTTGACCGTCAACATGTGTGGGAAGACGGCCAAGTCCTCTTAAGACCAAGCAACAACGAGATCCTTTACCTGATTTGAGTCACTTACATTGGTTTCAATTTTTTTTTTTTTTTTTAACTTTAAGCATACTCCCCCCCCCCCCCCCCCCCCCCCAAACTTAAAATGAGCATTGTCCTCAATGTGTTCTACGGAGGGAGAGATCCGGAAGGTTCAAGAAAAACAACGAGAAGCTTTTATCGGGTCCCCATCTATCATCTATCTTTTTATTTCGCCTCGAGAGTGAGCAATCGTAGGTTCTAGGGTGGTGAAATGGGAGGGACTAGAGCTAAGCGACCTATGGTTTCAAAAGGGCTCCGAAACAAACATATGGATATCTTCTCGCACTCTAGTCACTTCATGAAGAGCAATTTTTTTGATAAATGAAATGCAAACAACGAGCATAATCAACACATCGTATCCTTATTCGGCATCGGGCACTAAGCAACAACAAAATCCTAGGTCTAACGATAAGTGATGACTAATAGAAACTAACATAACGAAACACACACAAAACATAATAAAATCCGAATTGAATTCAAGGAAGGGATTGGAAAAACTTCCCTGAAATGGTTGTGCGACGATCACCGGCGACGTTGAATCTTCCGGCGGCTGGGCCGTGTGGGCTCGGAGGGTGTCGTCGGGCTCCTTTCTTGTGCGGCAGCTTGCTGCCCGGGCATCGCGTTAGTGGTCGCTGCCTCTTGGAACTCAGCTTCTACCTCCCTTTCGGTGCAGATTTCTATCGGGAACGGAGGAAACGGATGCTGAAAACCGCCGAGTGCTTGGAGATTGTGCTCAAGTGCGTTGTTGTAATCCCGCGTATATCGGAAAAAAATTCGCTGGTCCTCCGCAGCATTGTATTGTGAGATTTCCATGCCGGAAAGTCTCTGTTCCAATCTGCCCGTTTGCGCACGAATCCCCGCCACTTCGTTTTGGATTATCGTGCAAGTTGCCATCAACCTCTCAAGAGCCTCTGTTTCCACTGTTCCAGCCCGAGCTCTTGGTCGGCGAGGATTGTTCGGGGTGACTCGGTTGATGGTTGATGGAGTGATTTTGACTCCGGAATCCCAGGTCGGTTCGTGGGTGTCTATCGTGACACCGACAACAACACAAAGCCTAGAAATCAATGACGAGAACCATATTTGACTCGAATCGCGCTTGGCGCACAGCTTCATTTGCTCCATAAGAAGCTGCCCAACATTGAACCCGCCATTTTGAATGCTATATAGCAGCACGATGCGGACACTTGAGATAGTCGTGGCATTTGATGACGGCATTAGCCTATTTTCAGCGAAGGCTAACCAGACTTTATAGTCATCTCGAATAGTGTGAGGTGAGACCGTCAGTGCGCCAAGTTGAGAAATATCCCACTCTGTTCCCTCCACGCACACAGTTTCCAATATGTCATCCAAATCTTCCGCTGGTAAGCCGTGGTAGAATTCCATGAAACCAAGTGCGTTGTTTGGCAAGTTGTAGGTACTGTTGATGAGTTCGACGGATATCGGGACGTCGACACGTCGGACGAATACTGAGTGCGGGTTTCTTGCTTTGAAGTTTGCATAAAACTCGAGGACCATGTTCTTGTATGCCTGTGGTTGCTCTCGGGCAAAGTCTTGCCACTTGTTGGCTTCTATGGCATCTCTCACATATTCCGAGTAATCTCCGAACCCGTTAACGCGGCAAACAAATCCCCGTTCAAGCATTGGCTTCCGGTGGCGTGTCCTTGCGTAGAATTTCTTCGACGCTTTGAGATTCGGGAACTTGGAGTCCTCGTAATCGATGGCTTGGGCTCTCCGGTGTTGACTTGATTCCTGCTCTTCTCGCTGATTTTCAGCCGGATCCTCGTCCTCTGACATTTCTTCCCCTGTTCGTTCTTCCATAACCTCATCTTCCAAAACTTCCTTTCCTCGTCTCTTTCGTGCACTGCTCTTGAATCCCATTTTTATTTTTATTTTTTTATACCGAATCCGCCTATTTTCAAGACTACCAATATGACCACAGATCCGATTCACAAATTGCAGCGTGTGCTTCTCAATCACCCAAGCAGATTTAAGCAACTCAAAACAACAACCAATCGAGTTTTAGTTAGTTGAAGGAGGAGCAAAATACAAACCGAGCTGCTATGGCGTTGGCTGAGGGCATAGAGGATGAGCAGAGTCGGCGAAGAAGGCGAGCAAACCCAGGAAATTGAAAAAAAAAACAGATGTCGATGAAGAAGGTTGCAATGCAGTGAACAACTCAGGACGATGAAGAACCCATCACTCGATGAAGAAACCGAGCAAAATTCATGAAGTTACCCAGCAATTCACCAAACCCAAAACTCAGAATTTCGAGTAGATCTTGAGCGATGAACATCTACTCAAAATGGTAGATCTTGGCCAGAATTCGACGAGCAACCCAGAAATCTCTTGACCCAAAATCTCGCAAACCCAGAAAATGACAAACACTGATTCGCACCTGATGAAGTGAGCTGGCGTCCAAACCGAAATCGCAGAACCCAGAAAGTATGCGATGAACTTCGAGCACCAAACCCAGCGGATCCACGAAGAACGGAGCCCAGAATAGATGACGAAGTTCAGATTTGCGCTGACGAACCCCTATTGTGGTGGTCGGAGTTTCCAGCGGCTGTGGGTGAGAGATGGATGTCGAAGGTGTTTGAGGGAGAGAGGGGTGAGAGATGTCGATGGTGGAGAGTTATGGCTTGAGTTTGGGGATTTTGTGATGTTGAGAGAAGCTCCCCAAACGACCTCTCACACTTCTAAGAAACGACCAGGGTGCCCCAAAACGACATGTGTTCTTCTCCCATTAATGAAACGCGCGTTTTGAGTTTTCTGATTTTTCTCTCTCCTGAAGCCCGATATCAGTGCAAAATGTAGTGGCATTTCTGTAGCATTATGGTCGTCACACTGGACTTTATGAAAAAAAAAAAAAAAAACTCGAAACTGTAACTTTTATTTGATTGGGCTGCCTCCCAATAAGCGCTTGATTTAGAGTCTTCAGCCTGACTCTCCCGTCTTCATGGATCTTGGAACGTGATGGAGGTTTTGGCTCGATCAATCGGACCTCCCAAATATTCCTTGATTCGTTGACCGTTCACTTTGAATTTTCGTCCCGAAACAATGTCTTGTAACTCTACCGCACCATGAGGAAAAACCATAGAAATGAGGAACGGTCCCGACCAGCGGGATTTTAATTTCCCGGGAAACAATTTCAATCTTGAATTAAATAAGAGCACTTGTTGTCCTTCTACAAATTCTCTCCTTTGAATTTTTTTATCATGCAATCTTTTCACTTTTTCTTTGTATAACTTGGCATTTTCGTATGATTGGAGACGGAATTCATCCAGCTCGTTGAGTTGCATCAAACGCTTTTCGCCTACCGCCTCGATATCAAAATTCAACTTGTGGGGTGCCCAATAAGCCTTGTGCTCCCATTCCAAAGGCAAATGACATGCCTTTCCAAAGACGAGT
This sequence comes from Parietaria judaica, assembly GCA_954871525.1. Taxonomy (NCBI): domain Eukaryota; kingdom Viridiplantae; phylum Streptophyta; class Magnoliopsida; order Rosales; family Urticaceae; genus Parietaria; species Parietaria judaica. Next base: position 16,548,473 of record OX940864.1, read on the forward strand.
TGATACGGTGACATCCTGAGAGGTGTTTTATACGCTGTCCGGTAAGCCCACATGGCATCGTCAAGTCGCTTTGACCAATCCTTCCGTGTTGGAGAAACGGTCTTCTCCAAAATGGACTTGATTTGTCGGTTAGAGACCTCCGCTTGCCCATTAGTTTGAGGACGATATCCGGTTGCGATCTTGTGCCGAACATAATACTTGGATAACACGGCATCGACATACTTGTTGCAAAAATGACTCCCCTCGTCACTAATTATAGCTCTTGGTGTTCCGAAACGAGTGAAGATTTGCTTCTTAAGAAAGGTCAAGACCACCCGGGAGTCATTGGTCGGAAATGCGGCGGCTTCCACCCATTTTGAGACGTAGTCCACCGCCACAAGTATATATAAATTACCGAAGGACGGGACGAACGGCCCCATGAAATTTACTCCCCAAACATCGAATAATTCGACCTCCAAAATGTTCGTGAGAGGCATTTCGTTACGCCTTGAAATGTTTCCCACCCTTTGGCATCGATCACACTTGAGCACAAAATTTCGGGCATCCTTGAATAATGTCAGCCAATAGAATCCCGATTGCAAGACCTTTGCTGCTGTCCGGTCTCCTTGGAAATGACCTCCGTAAGGTGAGTCGTGACACTTCGCGAGAATATCTTCCATTTCCTCTTCCGGGACACATTTCCGTAACATGTGATCGGCACATTCTTTAAAAAGATGAGGTTCATCCCAATAATATCGCCTAACGTCATGAAGAAATTTCTTTTGTTGTTGCGAGTTTGAGTCCGGTGGAAGAATGTTGCTAACCAAGTAATTAGCGAAATCGGCATACCACGGAGTTGTCGCGCTGATAACAAAGAGCTGCTCGTCTGGGAATGCTTCCTTCACATCGTCAAAAATAACCTCTTTTTCCGTGTTCTCAAGCCTCGAGAGATGATCGGCCACTTGATTTTCAGTTCCGGGGCGATCTCGAATTTCCAAGTCAAATTCTTGAAGTAAAAGAACCCAACGAATCAGCCGCGGTTTTGAATCCTTCTTGGTCACGAGATATTTGATTGCCGAATGATACGTGTAAACAATGACTTTTGTTCCAACAAGATAAGCTCGGAATTTGTCAAAAGCGAAGACTACGGCCAATAACTCTTTCTCTGTGACGGTATAATTCAGTTGGGCGTCGATGAACGTCTTACTTGCATAATAAATGGAATGGAAAATTCGATCTTTCCGCTGTCCCAACACGGCTCCAATTGCAAAATCACTCGCATCGCACATGACTACGAACGGTTGAGACCAATCCGGGGCTGCTATAATAGGGGTTGTTGTAAGCTTGGTTCTTAACTCCTCAAATGCTAAACGGCAAGCCTCATCAAAAGAAAACACCTTGTTTTGTTCCAACAATGAACAAAGAGGCTTTGAGATTTTTGAGAAGTCCTTGATGAACCGTCTATAAAACCCGCAATGACCCAAGAAACTTCGAATCCCTTTTACATTTGTTGGTGGTGGTAGCTTGGAGATTACTTCAACCTTTGCACGGTCCACTTCGAGGCCCTTGCTAGATACTTTGTGGCCGAGAACAATGCCTTCACGAACCATGAAATGACATTTTTCCCAATTAAGAACCAAGTTCGTCTCTTCACATCGACTCAACACTTTCTCCAAATTTAACAAGCAGCTCGTGAAGTCATCTCCAAATACTGAAAAATCGTCCATGAAGATCTCAATTGAATTTTCAATCATGTCCGAAAAGATAGCCATCATGCAACATTGAAAAGTCGCGGGGGCATTGCATAGGCCGAATGGCATCCGTCGGAACGCAAAGGTTCCAAATGGACATGTGAAAGTAGTCTTGTGTTGGTCGTCGGGGGCTATGGCGATTTGATTATAACCGGAATACCCGTCAAGAAAGCAATAGAACTCCTTTCCGGCTAAGCGATCTAGCATTTGGTCGATAAAAGGGAGAGGAAAATGGTCCTTTCTCGTGGCCTTGTTTAATCGCCGATAATCCATACAAATCCTCCATCCCGTCACCGTTCTTGTAGAGATGAGCTCGTCTTTCTCGTTCTTTATCATCGTTATACCCCCCTTCTTTGGCACACATTGCACGGGGCTAACCCACGCGCTATCGGATATCGGGTAAATAATACCGGCGTCGAGCCACTTAATGATTTCCTTTTTCACAACCTCTTTCATAACGGGATTAAGTCGCCGCTGCCCCTCGATAGAATTCCCACTGTTTTCTTCCAAGAGAATCTTGTGCATACAAAGTGTCGGGCTAATTCCGTTAATATCTGCAATACTCCATCCGATGGCCTTTTTGAACCTTTTTAGAACTTCCAAAAGCTCTATTTCTTGGTCATTAGTGAGTTCCGATGAGACAATAACCGGAAGGCTATCATTTTCCCCCAAATACGCATAGTGAAGATGAGGCGGTAGCGGTTTTAACTCCACGTGTGGTGCTTCCTCGATGGAAGGTTTCGGGGCTGTAAAGTCTCGCTCTCCAAGTCCCAACGATTCAAATTGATGCCCGATTCTTGCCTGGTTTGGTTTCGCATCTACCCACGCTACTTGAGCAGCGTCCGTTTCGCTCGTGGTGACGAGCTCATTTGCGGTAGCTTCGATGTTATCTTGGCCAAATTTCTCTTGCACAACTTCCGCTACCAACGTGTCTATAATATCAATAGCCGAGCATTCTTCCACCTCATCCGGGTACTTAAGAGCGTTCAAAACGTTGAAGGTAATTTTCTCGTCATCCAACCTCATTGTTAATTCGCCTTTTTGAACATCGATGAGAGTTCGTCCCGTAGCTAGGAACGGTCTTCCAAGAATGATTGGGACGTCTTGGTCGGCTTCAAAATCCAAGACAATAAAATCAGCCGGAAATATGAACTTGTCGACTTTTACCAATACATCCTCTATCTTCCCATCCGGGTATGCTATAGAACGATCGGCGAGTTGTAATGTGACGGTGGTAGGTCGGGCTATTCCAATGCCCAACTTCTTGAAAACCGACGCGGGCATGAGATTGATACTTGCGCCGAGATCACAAAGAGCTCGCCCGAAATAAGAATTCCCGATGGCACACGGAATGGTGAAGCTGCCTGGGTCTTTTAACTTGGGTGGAAGCTTGTTTAGATACAAGGCACTACAATCTTCCGTTAAAGCCATGGTTTCGAACTCGCCAAGACGCCTTTTCTTAGATAAAATGTCCTTCAAGAATTTTGCATAACTCGGCATTTGTTCCAAAGCCTCCACTAACGGGATGTTTATATGGAGCTGCTTGAGTATGTTCAAGAATTTACCGAATTGTTGCTCGTTCCTCTGTTTTTGAAGTCTTTGTGGAAATGGCGGAGGCTGATTTAGCATTTTGGTCATACCAGGGTCATCAACAGAAGGAAATGCAGCAGAATTGCTGTTGCATTTTGTTCCTAAAACTGGAGCTGAATTTTTCAAAGTTTCGCTCCTTTCCTCGATTTGAATCGGGGATTCTTTTCCTGCATCTTTTGAGGAAGGTTCTGCTTGTTCCTTGGATTTCTCTTGAGCTTTTGGGTCTAGTTCGACCTCCTTTCCGTTTCGTAAGGTGAAAATAATGTTGCATTGCTCTTTTCCATCTCTCCTCGGGTCGTTGGTTTGAGACGGGAGTGAGCCTTGAGGTCGATTAGAAAGAGCAGTAGCTATTTGACCCACTTGCGTTTCAAGTGCTCGCAAAGCCGCTTCTTGATTTTGTTGCTTAGCTTTTGTATCCGCCATGAATTCCTTAATCAATGATTCTAAGGAACTTGTTGGAGCACTTTGTTGCGGTTGAAAACCCGGAGGAACCATTTGATTAGGACGTTGAAACTGATTTGCTCCATTAGACGAAGATCCTCCTTGTTGATTCCATTGTTGGTTACCAAATTTTCTTCCTCCTTGGTTGTAAGAACCTTGTTGGAAGTGTTGATTTCTTCCCGCTTGGTGAAAGTTACCGACATAGCAAGCCGAAGCGGGATTGGATGGGCATTCTTCGTAAACATGAGGCTCTCCGCAATAGACACAAGATACATTGACACTTGGTTCAATGGAAACTGCATTAACACTTGGTTCCGGATTGTTCATCTTGGTCAATTGATGAAGAATGGTGGACATTTGAGCTTGAAGCGTTGTAATGGCGTCAAGCTCTAATTTCCCGCCAACCTTCGGAGTGCTAAGTCTCATAGTTGGCCATTGGCTATGATTTCTAGCCATTTTCTCCAGAATTTCCAGCCCTTCGTTGTACGACTTCGTCATGAAGGCGCCTCCGGCCGTTGCATCCAAATTGGATCTCGTTGGAGCATTCAAACCATTGTAGAAAGTTTGCATTTGGATCCAATGTGGCAGCCCGTGATGAGGACATTGCCTAAGAAGCTCTTTGAACCTTTCCCAAACTTCATAAATAGACTCGTTATCTTCTTGGTGGAAAGAGGTGATTTCGTTGCGCAACTTGGACACTTTTGTTGGCGGAAAATACTTCATGAGAAATTTCTCCGCTAATTCATTCCACGTCCTCACCGAACCCGGTTGCAAAGAGTTTAGCCATGATCTTGCACTATCCCGTAGCGAGTATGGAAAAAGCTTGATTCGTAAAGCTTCTTCGGACACGCCTTGAATTCGAAAGTTGTCGCTCACATCCATGAAGACCCGAAGATGAAGATGAGGATCTTCGGTGGCTAATCCGCTAAATTGCCCCGCGGATTGCAACATTTGGAACATCACCGGCTTGAGCTCAAAGTGAGCGGCATGGATGGTAGGCCGAATAATGCCCGGATTGAGCCCTTGAAGAACCGGGATTGCATAATCTTGCATTGGAAGGTCCAACTCATTAATGATAGGGGGCTGTTGTAAACCCCCGTTCCCACCGGCTCTTTCCTCGGCCATAACTAAATTCGGTTCGCTCTTTGAGGCTCGAATTTTAGCCAAGAGTGTTTGTTCTATCTCCGGATCAATAGGAAGCAATAAAGCTTTGTTTTTCTCCCGCATACAATTAGATTTATCCGCCTGAGAATAGAAACAAGAGAACACTTGTTAAGTACACAAATATGTAAAAACAAAATAAAAATAACTCGTAAAAAATGCGTAAATTGAATTTTAGTCCCCGGCAACGGCGCCAAAAACTTGTTGATTGCAAAACGTGTATGCAAAATTACGCAAGTGCACGTGTCGACAAGTAATACAATGTGCAAAGCACAAGGATCGATCCCACGGAGACTAAATCAAATTACGTATTTCTTGCGAGTTATATAAAAAGAACATAACATGAGAAAATTCATAAAAATCAAGATTCATTCAAATTGTAAACTAAAAATGGTATCCAAACTGTTAATTAACAATAAAAAGGACAGAGAGACAAGAAATTTGATGATCAATAAGAGAAATCGGTTGGGCTCATGAATTACTTCGGGTTTGGTAAAATCAGCGATTGCTACAGAAATGCTATAGCATTTCCCAAGTAATCCGAAAACGACAATTTCGTAGGTTCTTCCGAACTTCCGATTGAAAACCAAATGTAAGTTAATCCTTCATATTCCTATGCAAGGATTAATTACGGGTTAAAATTGAATTCCAATTTCATGATCTACACGGAGAGTTATATATTCCTATATCCCTCTCAATCCTATGAACAAAATCCAAAGAATTAAACATGCATCAAGGTTGTATTTCCAATCCAATTCATATTTTCCAATAGAGATTAGATCTTAAACGCTATTAAGTCGAAACGAGAAATAGAGTTATATCAATTAAAACTCAACCATGAACAAGGAAAATACTAAATTCCATAGCGATCATTAATCAACCAAACCCTTAGTTCATCATTCACCCAACACTAGAAAATTAGTTCATACTTGAACAACAAAAATTAGAAAAGAAAAGTGGTTCAAGATACAACATCAAACCGAAAATATGATGAACAAAATGAACTCAAGTTGATGTGTTGATGATCCCTTGCTGCCCTCTCCTTTCAAAGCTTGTTGTTGCTGCCCTCCTTCACTGCTTGTTCGTTGATTTTCTTCCTTGTCTCTGCTTGTTGGTCCTCTTTCTCCTCTCCTCAACTTCCTTGCAACTTGTTGATATCCCTCTCTGCAGCTCGTTAATTCCTTTCTTACTTCTTAGCCTTTGATCATGCTATTCTCTTGATCCAATGGCTAGGATCTATTCTCCAAGAGTGGCTGCCTCCTTTGTTTTGTCCCAAGTCATCCTTCCTTAATTAGGGCATTCTTTCCTTATTTGGTCAAGAAATCTCTTGGGATTTGGGCCCAATTAATTTAAGCCCACATGATAACCTACAATTAAGTGAGACAAATATTATACATTAAATTTGTTTCTTTTTTTTTTCTTCTCAAAATGGCCCAAATATGTGTTTCTTCATAATATTATCCACTCAAAGCTCAAACACACATAATTATCAAGATTTAGGTAAAACTCATCAATTTTCATCTCGATCCTAAGCTCGGGTTTAATTATTTGATTCATAAAAACCGCATAATAACTCTATTTTCATAGAGTTATCAGTGGGTTCATAAACAGGTGTAACCAAAATAATATAAATCTCTTATCATATATTTTTAAAACAATGAGCTTTCATGTTAGTTATTTTATTTTAAAAAATAATCAATATAATACTATTTTTCAAGTTTCCTGTTAGTGCAATTTATCTTTTTATTTTGTTTTATAGTATTTAATCTAGGGGGTGAATATTTTTAGGGTCGTCGTTAGGCTCTTCAAAATCTGAACTATTGAAGTTAAAAATCACTTTTACTATTTTTTTCAATTTTGAGTTTTTTTTTTTTTAATCACATTATGATAAAAAAAAATCTTATACCAATAATTGTTCAATTTAATACTATAAGTAAATTTAATCAATCAATTTATCAAAATTATGTGAGCAAAATAAAAGCAATAGCCATAATAACAATATTAATAGAAAACCGTCAATACCCATATTATTTAAGAAGTAAAATACTTTTTAACAAAAAAAAAAGGACCTCTTAAATGAAAATTCAACCCGATTAGGCGATTAGCAAATACCGGTAGTTGCTTTGACTGTATTTTTTGTTTTTATATTGATTTTTTTAGTAAATGTATATATATTTTTTCATTTATTTTAGGATTTTTTTTTTCAACCACCCCATAACCTCCTAGTTGTTGGGAAAGTTGATCGCTAATCAGAAAGGTCATGCTGTAATCTTCCGTAAATTATTTATAAGGTTGGAAAGTTGTCACTCATTCTTTGCATATAAAAATTAATAAAATAATTTATTATTCGCTATAAGTCATTGTGTGAAGTGTGAACTACTTGAATAATGCTAAATATGATTGATAATTAATGTTAATGCGTAGAGTCGGATCCAACGCTCGGGTCGCGTGTTAGTCCCGCTGAACACCTGGATGATTGAATGCTGAGTCAACGTGGATTGATTAATGATCGTCAAAGCTGGAGGCGAATCCGTCGTCTTGGATGAGTCTCCGGGCTGTCCTTGGCGATCCTCGGCGAACTTCCCTCGTGGGGGCGAAGTCCTTGTCTTGGTGATGTCTTCGTCTAGGCGAACTCCGATCTTGATGAAGCTCTGAGCTGATCTTTATGATTCTTCATGATTTCCCTTCCTTGGCGAACTCATTCGGCGAGGGAAAACCTGCAAAAAAGGGGTAGATTGGGTCCGTGCCCCGTCGCTTATGGTTGGGCGAGGCTGCCTACGTATCTCAGTTTAAGAGAATCTGGTCCCACGTAGTTCGTGGTTAGTGATAAATGGTGGGTGACTGACGATGTGGTTTGACTCGTCGGAAGTGCCGATGTTGGCGGCACGGGGATGATCCTTGGCCAGGTGGCCGGGTATTACCGGCGTGAGATCTTCTTTGTCGATCTTGTCGGTGTTGGCGGGCTCGTTGTGGCGAGGGCCTTAACCTGGCGAGAGACGCTCCTTCTTTGTCGACCTTGTCGGGGTAGGCGAGGGTGCCTTAACCTGACGAGGGATGCTCCTTGTCGACCTCGTCGGGGTAGGCGAGGGCGCCTTAGCCTGACGAGGGTTGCTCCCTGTCGACTCGCCGAACAACTTCTCTTGCCGAGGCTGAGATTCTACTTGTAGAACGATCTCAGCTCTTATTCAAGTCCTTCCTCCTAAGGGAGTGGACGAATTTCTAGAGAGAGAAGCTCTGGAGAAAGTTGTGAGTGAGTGTGGAAATGAGGAGGGGAAGGCTCCTATTTATAGGAAAACCAATTCCCTGAAATCGCACATCAGGGGGCCTGCGAATTTCTCCCTTGCATGGAGGGTCTTGGCCGCGGCTCCTAGCCCTGTCGGAGGGCTCGTCGGTGCTTCTTGATTCATCCTCGATGTCTTCTGGTTGTCCACGAGTTCGTATGTTAAATCCGGGGGAATCTGGAGGGTTTCCCGGGGACCTTCGTGAGCTCGGATCTCCTCGTCGCGTGGAATAATTATAAGTTAATCTTCTGTCAAGCTATGGCGAGGGTGCTTGTCAGACCAAGGTCTTCGTCAGGCAACGATGCCTCGTCGGGCCGGCACCTTGTCAGGCAAGGTACCTCGTCAGGCCAGGGTCGTCGGGCCATGTTACCTCGTCTGGCCGGGTTCGTTGGGCCGTGGTACCTCGTCAGGCCGGGTTCGTCGGGCCGTGGTACGTCGTCGGGTAAGGTACCTCGTCAGGCCGGGTCCGTGGTAGCTCGTCGGGTAAGGTACCTAGTCAGGTCGGGTTCGTCGAGCCATGGTACCTCGTCGGCCAAGGTACCTCGTCAGCTTCGTCGGCCAAGGTACTTTGTTGTGCCGGGTTCGTCGTCTTCTTCGTCTTTTTGACTCCGGGCCTCGCCAATGTCTTGGTTCGTTGGCCCCTGGTCTTTGACTTCGCCGGTGGGCTTTGACTTTTATTGATAAGCTTTGACTTTTTGCCAAAATGGACCAAATTTTTATATGTTCCAAAAAATACATATAACAATTAATTATTCCGATTTGGGATTATTAAGTTATTCGTTTAAGCCAATTGAGATTCCTATGAAAAGAAATGATAATCATTTCGACCATAAAACAAAAGATAAGACCAAGTATATAAAATGCCTAATTTGATAAATATTTTTTATTTTTAATTATACTTAGATAAGACTAAATAGTAATAGTATCACGTTACGTACCATGAGTAATTTCCACTTGCATGCACGTTTTGATTAGTAATAATACACACAAGTAGACTAATGTAGAAAGTCTTTCACATATATTTAAAAAGCCTATTAATACACATAAATATTCTTATATATCGAAATTATTCCTTTATTTTCTAATCCTACTTCGCAAACCCCACCAAAAGTATTGTCCCTTAGGATTAGGAATATAATATTAATATAACATAACTTGCATTAACTTAAATTAACTTTTGATGTACAACTACACTAACATGTCCTATATAAGTAAATTTAATTTTCAATATTTAAGGGATCGCTACGTGGAATCTATGTGCAGGTTCTTGAGCTGCCACGTATGCATATGTACTCTGATGATTATTAATATCATCATTTAATTTAGTAGTTCCCATTTATTCAGTGAGACAGTGAGTTAATTGCTGGGTTTGGCCATTAATTAAGAGGGGTGTGCGAAATTGACCCGTCATTTAGAAAAATAGAGGCAATATGTCATTCATTATACATTTGGCGCGGAAATAACCCTTCTGTTAGAAAAATACACTTATTGCGGATATTATGCAACTCCTTTAGCTTGGTTTTAAACATAAATGTAACGCAACCAAGCTTGCTTGGCCAAGTGGTGTCTCCACCACTCCTCTATTCAAGAGGTCATGGGTTCAAACCCTCGTGTGACTCAAAATGAGTGCCCCCTTTACATTATTGTAAACTTGGCCAATAGTGCCACCTGTTCTTACACTGAATATATCTAAGTCATGCGAGAGTGCATTGTTGTAACATTGGCCGATAGCGCCACCCCATTCAAAAAATAAATAAACATAAATGTAACGCCAAATAAAAATACAGTAATAGTATTTATTAAGGATGAAAATTGCCTGAAATGACACGTGGTAAACCTCAGGTTTATGTGCATTTGGAACTCGAGTCTTTCCGTTAAAGCTCATTCACATAAAACAAGAAAACGCGTAAATGGAAAGTTATTAAGTGTTTATGATAACGATATTGTGAAGTGATTAGTATTGCGTAAAGATCAACAAATGTGAAAGTACATTTTGAGGCTATTTTTTTTTAGCAAGAAATGCTATTTTCGCACATCCGTATAAACTAATGGGCCAAATCCGCTAATAACTCTTACAAAAGCAAATCTTAGTTATAGAATGAGTAGCTAATTAGCTAGACTATGGTCCCTTTACGTACCAATTCAATTATTAAAGGTATATATGCGTGGGTGTTTACTAATAATGCTACAAACATCACGAACCAAATCCATATCCAAATAACTATAATAATAACAATAACAATAATTTAATAGCATGCTACGTGGTCCAATAAACACTTGGATTCGCTAATAATACATCAATGCTTAACCTAAAAACATAATGAGACACGAGTCTCAATTATGCAATATATATATATATATATATATATATATATATATGAAAAATCTAGATTTCAAATTATATATGATTAGAATGTTAAGAGATCGAGGGATATGAAGCATAATTTTTAAAGAGGAAACAAAAATCTTATTAAAATGATAAATAATTCAAATTTGTCTCACATTCCTTCTAATATTGCGACTTATTTTTATATCAGACACGATAAATTCATAGTGTAATAATTTTTTAATATTTTACTAGAATGTTTAGAATTGTCTAGCTTGTTTATTATTTAATATATATTTTTTTAAATCTATGTATTCCTTATCCTCCTAGTTGCAGTGGCGAAGGCATGTATGACGGAGGGTGGACACGTGCCCCCTCTGACAATATGTAATTTGTAATATTTTAGTTAAATAATTGAAATAAATATTTCTAGCTCAGTTGGTGATAAAACTTTCTTTTATAATCTTGATACACGTGGTGAGTGTTCTAATCTTTTCTACTGCATATGCTATTTGTTTCTAATGAAAACATAGAGTATTTAGTAGATAAGTTCTACGTTAGTGCTGGATTATATATATATATATATATATATATATATATATATATATATATAAACTACAACAGTGTCAATTATGCGCATTAAATTTATTAAAAATATACGGTAGATAGTTATTGTATTTACTTTAGGAGTAATTGTGGCAAAAATATTTAAACATTTACTGTATTTTCTACACTAATGAGTAATGAATTATTTTTTAACATATAATACAGTAATTTATATTACATATAAATATGTAATATTGAAATTTCATATTTTAATTTTAATTTTATTTAAAATAATTATAATTTTTAAACTAAAAAATTAGTGCCCCTTCTTAACCGCAGGGCTGGCTTCGCCACTGCCTAGTTGGTTCGTATTGAGCTTCTCATTTAGATTATGCTCAAAATTTATTTTCCTTAAAACATGACTTATAATGCGCTAATGAAAAATCATTAACAAAACATATAAAAAATATATTAAACAAATAACTTATGTGCTGATAAAAATATATATTAATATAACATAAAGTATTGGCATTATTATTATTCATGAAATTGCCCATACACTGACCCTATCTCTTCAGAGATCTGTGTTGTGTCATGCAATTCTTAAAATCTGCCATTGAAAACATAAAAAAACCTTTGATGATCTTCAATAATGTCTCCAATGATATGACTGTTTGCGTAACTTGGTGAAAGAACAATTTGAATGTATAAAAAAAGCAAGGCAAGCCATCAATGATTCTCGAACGAACCTCTTTCTGTAGCTACGACACACATACACACATGTCTCGTACGTTACTAGTGAAAAATATCATGTCGATAGTCCATAAATAAAATTATTAGTATTTAATCAAGTAATTACTAAATTAATTTATTATTTCACCTTGGTAGGTCTAAACCGTCAAATATTACGAGATTATGCTGTTATCCCAATCTTGTGAATTTATGCGGTAATTGAAGTAGTTAAAAGGGTTAATGACGGCAAAAATACCCAAAGTTTGGTCAAAGAACCTCTCGTGTACTCAAAGTTTAAAAGTGGTGGTAAAAATACCCAAAGTCGCATTTGGGGAGTTGACCAGTCCATTCTCGTAACGCCGTTAACTTACCCGTTAACTATGGCCACGCGGACAAACGTGGGTTGCTGACATAACAATTTTTGCCACATGGATGAGCCCAAATCAGCCTCGTTTACGACAAAACAACGAATTAAACCCTTAATAAACACTATTTAATACAACTAATTGAACCCCTAATGATTACACTTAACAAAACAAATTTTTCCACGTGGCCAGAGTTAACCGGTAAGTTAACGGCGTTACGAGAATGGAGTGGTCAACTCCCTAAATGCGACTTTAGGTATTTTTGCCACCACTTTTAAACTTTGGGTACACGAGGGGTTCTTTGACCAAACTTTGAATATTTTTGCCGTCATTAACCCTAGTTAAAATTAAGAGAGAAGTTGTCGCGAGCTATCGTGGATTACTTGTTGATTTATTGTTGTATCGAGATTATCGATAAATTATCTTTAATTATCTCCAACCTAGTATTTTATGAGGTATTTTTACAAGTTGCCCATCTACCGGTCTAACTCATATGGCCATGGCGTATTAAATCTAAATAAGAAAGAATAGTTTAAAAAAGCGTAATATTTTCTTTTTTACCAGGACCGCAAAATATTGGGCCCGACTTTCCTTCTAATAATCGTTTCTACCTTCTAATTTCTAATTAAAAATAAATAAACACATTTATTTATTTTTTTTTACAAAATAATTTCCACAAACGTTGTTGAGAATAATTTATCTTTATTTTTTAGAATATCAAGTAAGTAAGTTTTGACAATAATAACAAATAATACAAAATAATTAAGCCCAAACCCATTAAGAATGCTTATTAACGATGAGAGTCACTACTACTAGTTTAGGGTTAAATGAGTAATTAGCTCAAGCCCACTAAATGCCCATTAGTTATTTTGGAGTAATTTGTCAACACTTTAGAGATATTCAATTTTGTCAAATTCCATATTAGGTCATCACTTATAATTTAAAAACGCCCATTTGTTTTTAAAAACTTAGAATTTACTTTTGTTAATGTAACATGCCGACGAACCCGTAAATTTAGACTAACGGTAAGTGATCTCGTCTTTTTTTCCATTTCCGTGATGAAATTATTGGACAGAGACTGGTTAAGAGTGTAGTTAGCGTTGGTCTACGACTCTTAAATATAAACGACAAGTAGTTTATTTTTCATGCTTAAGAAAATCCATTGGGCCCAATTCATCAAATAATTTATTGAGTAGTCAGAGCCCAAGCCCATTCGATCAGGGTGATCAACTTGACAGAAAGCCCAACTTGGCAACAAATACAAGACATAAATACACAAAACAACTAGACACTAATAAAATTTAAACCGAATTGATCAAATTAATGGACAAGGATTAAATAATACGTTAACGAGTTTTAAACATAGATTGAACTTAATATGCAATTAAACAAAAAAAATTGCACGAAATGTCTATTTTATTTTAAAATGTGAGAGTACAAAATACACAAATATATAATTTTTAAAAAAATTTAACACAAAATAAACATTACGTTCATTAACCCTTAAAAATTAAAACACTATTAATCAAATTTGTATCCTTAAATTAAACACCATTAATTAAGAAAAAAAGGTTGCACAATTCACACACTAAAGATCAGAAATCACAAACCATGCCACGTATACAACACAACACCCGATCACACCGCTGACTATTTGACCATAATCACTTTGTCACAAATCACAACTATGGCGAGCAAATTATTCTTAGCAAGCCTCTCAAGCCACCCTCTTCTCCGCCGCCTCGGCCTCGTAGTTCGGGTCTCCTTCGTCTATCGCCGCCGGGGCCGGCGCCAGCAGGCTATCCGCCACCTTGGTGGGGCCCTCCCACGTGAATTTGCCGCCGTGCCCGCCTTTCGGAGGCGCTTTCGCGACGCCCCTCCCGTGCAGGGGGTGGCGCTCCTGCCGCTCGTACCGCTCAGCCACGGGCTTGTCGGTCGGCTTCTCTCGCTGCAGCTGCTCGGCGTCGTGCCCGTACTGAGTCTCTCTCTTCTCTTGCTTGTCGGGCTTCATGATCGGAATTCAGGGGTCTTGATCGGCTTCGAAGTGAGAGAAAGTGAAGTTGGTGGGTTTTATACAGAGAGAGAGAGAGAGGTGGTAGATACTAGAAGGTGGTGGAGAGATATGGACAATGCTGGAAGTCCGTGACATGTGTTAACGTGTCTCACTCTCATGCTTACTTGCTTAGTAGTTAGTATGTCGAGTTGACCAGACATTAGGGGTTCCTACGGGAATTATAGAAACGACTTTCAGTAGAATAAACGACGATAAAAAAGAAAAATAAATTTAAAAATTGGGTTCAAATGACGTCCGTAATAAGACGGAATCATATGATGGAATGGTAGGGTGAAAATTTCATACCGATACCGGGTTCTGTTGTCGATCCGATTTTTTTTTAATTTCTTTAGAGAATAAGATTCTCGGGCCGATAATAAAAAAAATATTTTTTACTGGTTTTCCTTGATTTCAATTCTCAAGGATAAACCAACTACATTTACATATCAACGACGTGAAAATATTCTTGAAATCCAAAAATAAAATAAAAATGAGAGCTTTTGAAAAAAAAAAATCGAGAATATCAATAATTGTGTGGTATTTTTCAAGTACATTTGCAGAGTTAAGTACTTACTTGCATTGCATGTTACAGCTAAAGCGTTGATAGATTATTTATCACCGTTTTAATTGTAAAATGCAATTTATTGTGTGAGATCTATTTGGTCTTCGTCATTTCTTATCTTTACAATACTGTATAGCTCCCGCGACACCGTTTTAACTTTATAATTACCTAAATGGTGTGGTATTGCAGGAGCTATTTTGTAATTTATGAACATGTCGGTTATGCGTTATAATCACCACAGATTAGGCCGACCATGTCCCCCATGCTGTCTCTGCATCAGGGCTATCCACCTCAGCAAGAACCACTGCTCTCTCCCTAGCGTGCGCCAAACTCTGACGCGAACAGTTAGCCATATAACATAGAATAGGTCGAGAGATAAAATCCCCAGACTTATCTAGAACTGCGCATGACTTATATGGACATATCCAAGAGGAAGAGATGGTGCATTATACACTTATATGGACACATCACTTGAGGATGCGTAATCACTATCACCGTGCGAAATGTCGCGAGCACCAATGACACCAGAAACAATGCGTAATAAGAGATGAGAAATACTTTAATAGGCATGTTGTATTCCTCCGGCTTGAGACCCATGCCCAACATGGTATAAATGCCCGCTGCAGATACAGTCAATTGCGCATAGCTAGCTAAAAGGATGGTACCGAGGGAATCCTTAACAACGACCTCAATAGCGGTCCGTGTCTGCTTCGGTAGACGCTGATAATGGTCCTGCTCCAAAACAACACAAGTAAAATTAACAATTAGATAGAGAGAGATGTGACAAAGCACCTATTTAAGGAATGATATCAATCGTATCAATATAGTGAGAAATATCATCTTCCCTAGAATTCTTCATTTTAGCTCCTGCAATACCGTATT
This sequence comes from Parietaria judaica, assembly GCA_954871525.1. Taxonomy (NCBI): domain Eukaryota; kingdom Viridiplantae; phylum Streptophyta; class Magnoliopsida; order Rosales; family Urticaceae; genus Parietaria; species Parietaria judaica. Next base: position 16,564,142 of record OX940864.1, read on the forward strand.
AACTTTATAATCACCTGTAGTTGTACGGCATTACAGGAGCAGGAGCTATGTTGTAATTGATGAACATGTCGGTTATGTTTTATAATCACCATTATTATCTTTATCATCACCATAGATTGGGCCGGCTCTGTCCCTTCTACTGTCTCTGCATCAGGGCCAGCCACTTCCGCAAGAACCACCGCTATCTCCCTAGCGTGCGCCAAACTCTGACGCGGACAGTAACCCATACAACATAAAATAGGCCCGGGTGATAAAATCCCAAGACTTATCAAGAACCAAGCTGGAATAGGAGGATGCATGATCTTAATAACCGCGCCAAGTGTGAAAAGAAGAGCATCCATATCCAAGAGGAAAAGATATATAGTGCATTATACACCGATACGGACGCATCACTTGTGGATGCGTAATCACTAACACCGTGCAAAATATCGCGAGCACCGATGACACTAGAAACAATGTGTAACAAGAAATGAGAAATACTTTGATATGCATGTCGTATTCCTCCGGCTTGAGACCCATGCCCCACATGGTATAAAGGTCCGCTGCGGATACAGCCAAAAGCGCATAGCTAGTTGTAGTGATGGTATCGAGGGAATCCTCAACAACGACCTCAATATCGGTCTACGTCTGCTCTGGTAGACGCTGATAATAGTCCTGCTCCAAAACAACACAAATAAAAATTAACAATTAGATAGAGAGGGATATATATACCAGAGTGCCTATTTAAGGAATGATGTCGATCATATCAATATAGTGAGAAATATCATTTTCCCTAGAATTCTACTCTGCTTTCTTTATTTCCCTTAACATGGTATTATAGCATCTTCGAGAAAACTCTCGCTCGACTATGGAGGTGACCACAAAAATAAACCCTAAATGCAACCCACTGATTTAATCTCACTCCTTCTGAGTAAAGCTTGACAACACTAATTTTCTTTTATGGAAGCAGAAAGTCTTTGCTGCCATAAGAGGTCACTGTCCCACTTAACACATCTCACTCCCTTAATTTTCTTTAAATCCAATAATGATCATTATAATTTGTAACATCCCATAACATTAATTTAACATAACGAGTATAACATCCTATAGAAAACATCAAGAGGTAACACCTTATTTGAGTAAAGGAATCCAAGGATGAGGTAACACCCTATATTATACGTTTTCCACAGTTAAACAATTAAATTAGAGGCACCAAATATCATAAAAATCAACACCACACAGTTTGTTATATCTTGGCATATGTCACTAATAGACGCTTATTACTTAATTCAGGTGATCATATAACACCAATAGACAGTTTTTAGAACGCCTTATGTCACTAATCATATACGTATATATTATCATATTGCTAAAGGCATATTGCCTGGGGCATAATTTCCTATTTACAAACACCTTATATGCATAGTGCTCGCTCATAAAAGTTATACACAAAATGTTGGCCTGAAATTTTTACTATTCAATATTTCATAACGTATAAAACTGACAGCATTAAGTGATTTTCTCCATCAATTAAAAACGTTGGTACTTATGTAGGTATCAACATTACTCTTGTCTTGGGTGCCCCTCATTATCATACTCCATCTTAATGATATAGATATTTTTATGTATATTATACTTTTGTATATGTATATATATATTTTCTTGCCATGCAATTGGATTCGATACAAACTTTTGATATTCAGGACTTCAAGTACCAACAATTACAATTTTAATTTGTAAACATTTTAATTTAATAATTTAAAAGTAAAAATAATAAAAAAAAGTCCTATTACCAAAATATAGACTTATAGTATAGCAGTACATATTGTGTTAAATGATAATCAAATATGTTTTAACACATATTATTTATTCATAATTAATACCCAAGTAAATTTTTAATGCAACGCGAATACCATACAACATCGCAGAACATACATCAGAAAAAAACACTTTCAAAAAGCATCACAACGAAAGAGACAATTAATATATACTTAATCAAATTTATCGTGTATACCTCTATAAAAAAAATCCTATTGTGTTTGATCAATCAACATGAAGAAACAATAATTGCATATTGTCAAAAAGTTATATAAAATTGGATTCTTATTACCTTAATTGTTTTGCGGCAAAAAATCTTAAACCGAAAAGAAGAACCTGCAAAATTCGCCGAAAAATCTTAAACCGAAAAGAAGAACCTGCAAAATTCTAGATAATCAACAATGATAAAAAATGATCAAATCAATTGAAATATGTTTTTCATATCAGTGTCATATATAGAGATATAACATTAGAGCATGAAAAGTCCCTCACACTAAAACTGAAAACAAATAAATGTTTAGAAAATAAAAAGTCATTCAATTATTATAAAAATTAATAAATAAAAAGAATAAAAATAAATAAAAACTCTATCAAAATTAGAATAGAATTCCCAATGCTTTGATCTTATGATGTCAAATTCTTAACTCTCTTTGTAGACTCTCATTTTCTCAATACTTTGATAACATTGGGACACATCATCATGTAGTTCTTCGACTGTTTCAATTGCATTAGTAATTGTAAACATGTCACTACCTTTAAAGTTATATTCGGTTAACTTCAATTGGAAAACAAACTCACAATGCAGTAACTTTTGTAGGAATTTCATCTGCAACAGTTTTGTTTAGAAGTTTGAAGGGAGATGAGTCAACAAATTTTTCGCCCACCCTTTGCATCAGAACACATGTTGCCGACTCTGTGCCATCAGTCACAGTCACGTGTATTTTGAACCTACAGAAAAAGTTGGTATAAGTGAAAATTACGACATTCTATTCATAATTTCTTTGGCCTAGGATTATGCTCTCTAATTTATAAAAACACACACACACACACACACACATATATATATATATATTATATTAGTATTTCTTACAAAGGGAGAAGGTCGCTAGACTCTCTTCCGCAACATGTGTACTTTTTTTTTTACTTTTTTCAGTGATGATATGCATCCGGGATAATACCAGCCACATCGTTCTTGTATTTTTTCGATGACCCCAACAATAGTGATTTTATATCCCTGTATTTTTGTTAATATATGAATAATAATAATATAATGAATATAAAAAATGTTAAAGTGTTAATAAGATATGAGCTATACTTATTTTTCGTTCTTCCATTCTGCCTTTAGAAGTTTGTCAATTGTCATCCGATTTTGGCACATTTGTTCTTCAAAACTAAGTATGGATGACTCCAACAGTTTAACTCGTGGCATTTCAAGTTGAAAAATCTCGGCCACTTTTTGAACGTATTCATGTTCGATGTTAACATATAACTTGCTCGCGCTTGTTGTTCCCAGATTTATAACACCTTAATACAAAATAAAAATAAAAATTAGTATCATTACTCAAAATTTACAAACAAAAAAGTAAAAACTAAGTTTAAAATAATAATGAATGTGTATAATGTATATATAATAGAATATTCTTTTGGTTGTAAGTATGAACAGAAGGTTAACGTGCTGACAAGGATTCTGCTCATATACTAAGTAAAATGTTAACTCTATGTTATGAACACATAAAAAACAATATCGGATATAATTAAAAAAGGTGAGAAAACACAATATAAATTTTCAATTAGTTGTAAAATCTGCTCATGTAACTTGCTTTGATTTATTTTGTACACTATATATCAGACTTAGAATTAACTTGGTGGATTTTTTATTCTAATGAACTATTTATATCTTATATCCTAAGTAAAACGTTATTATAACATGTACATCCATATTGAATTTGTAACTTTTTACTACTTAGAAGTTATGAGTAGAATTTTTTTTAAACACATTTTCTAATACAGAAAATTGAATTACATTATGATAAATTGTGTACAGAAAAAGGTATAACTAAGATAATGTTAATACTTGTGATCAATCATATAATAAATGTTAAATATAGATCAATTTTAAAATTTACTTTGGAATAACGAAACTTTAGTTGACGTGATAATGATAATTATAGGTCCAGTAGAGTTTTCTAGTAATTTTTCAACATCATATGTTTCTCCAAGTTTTTGCCAGAGTCACTTTATAAGTGATTGAGCTGTTAAAGGAATGAGTAAAAAAAATGCATTGTAATTGTTAATTCAAAAAATAAATAATATTTCATTATGCATAGGAAATATAGGGCAAAAATAAATAAATCTTACTTAATAATTTATTAATATGTAAAAAATAATAAAAATACATAAAAGAAAACATGAACATATATATACACGTACCTGTTAGAACGGTGTTTTCATTCACACGCTTTTTGATGAAATTTGCCGTAACAAATTGAAAACCGTGCATGTTAATTGAAGGAGTATTCTCAATCTTTGTTATAGAGGTCATCAAAGAGAAAATTATTTTAAATTTGCTATCCACCACTTTGTATGATCCAGTATTTTCGACTAAATTAAAATTTTGTATATGGTAAACATTCCCCTCTACTATTTTTGGCTGGAACTTGTTCACCAAATTCTTCTTTATTGTAGCGCTGATTAACGTTTGCTGTAAAAAAAAATATTATAAAGCAAGACTACATAAATTTTTTAAAACATGACATGCATAAAAGTTTAGAAATTAAAATATACTATTAATAATAAAAGAACACTATAAATAATAGAAGAAAAAAAAACTTACTTCTTCGTCGATCAAAATCATGTTGACACTTATCAAATCTCCATTTCTCTTGGTATTTCGCGATTCCCAAATTCTCGAAACTCTAACTTTGACACTCATATTTTCATTTTGTGGGACCAGATTCTTGCGAGACACAATTGCGGTTTTGAGAAAACAAAAAAGAGTATGTTAAAATGATAAGTTAACGTGTTCTATATATAGATGAGTGTAAGGTTAAAAAATTGAATTACAAATTATTAATACATGTTTGGACGTTTTAAATTGCTATATGATTACCTCTATAATCAATATGGCATAAGGTGGCATCAAAGAAAACCAATAATGATCATTATAATTTGTAACATCCCATAACATTAATTTAAAATAATGAGTATAACATCCTATAGAAAACATCAAGAGGTAACACCTTATTTGAGTAAAGGAATCCAAGGATGAGGTAGCACCCTATATTATAAGTTTTCCACAGTTAAACAATTAAATTAGGGGCACCAAATATCATAAAAATCAACACCACACAGTTTGTTATATCTTGGCATATGTCACTAATAGATGCTTATTACTTAATTCAGGTGATCATATAACGCCAATAGACAGTTTTAAGAACGCCTTATGTCACTAATCATATACGTATATATTATCATATTGCTAAAGGCATATTGCCTGGGGCATTATATTGTAGATAGGAAATTATGTAATAGTCGCCCCACTGTTTAAAAAAGGGATAAAATTATGGAAGGTGTTATGGGTTAATTTTGCAAAGGTTATTTAATAAAGGAAAATTGTCTAGTTAATTATTTCTTTATTAAATAAACCTATTTTTTACCAAATTATTCACCGGAAGCCCGTTTTCGAAAAATAAAGGGTCCAGATGATCCCAAAAATATCAAAATACCCAAAATCGATATAACATTTGTAAAAAACGGCCTCGGGAAACATCCGGGACCTCCGGGACACGCCGGGAAACATCCGGGTGGGCCCCATCGCTCCCCAAGGGTCAACCGCCACGTGGCAGCGCCCCAGCAGTCCTCCCAAAGGGCAAACACTGTGCAGACACGTGTTGGGCTTCGGTTGGGCGAGAAATGGTGCTGACATCAGCCCTGGGACGCGTGCTGACGTCATCGGAGTGGGGAGCAAGTCACCCTTGAGCCAGCCGCCTTCTCCCCGCGCGTGAGGGCGCGTCGCTGCTCCGATCGGCGTGATTCCGGTGGCGTTGGATCGGCCACGTCCCGAGGATGCGAAAAAGCATATAATTTTGCACCAGGGGCCTCCCGAGTCAAAAGTTATTTGCATTTGAATCCCCGGGTTCTCTTATAAATAGAAGCTCGGTTTCAGTTAAACGGTAACGCATTCTCTCTCAACGGAACTCGACCAAAACTCTCTCTATACCCTCTATAACTCGCCTCCCCTCAAATATCACTCTAATGTTGAGCGTCGGAGGTGAATCAGAGGGTATCCCCCCCGGTTCTCCCTGATCTCGGGTGTTGTTTTGTCCAGGTTCTGGGAGAGAAAAAACACATTTGAGCGGAAGTTCTGGAGAAGATTCTGGCACGATCCAAGACCCTCCTTGCCAAGGTTCTAGGTCCGTGAGGTGCTCGTTCTATCCACTGGTCTTGTATCTCCAGCAGATATACATATTACGCGGATAGCACGAGGACCCGGATTTGTCCCCGTGACGCCGGTCGAGGGTCTGATCCACCAGGGTTCACTGGAGAGTCGATACCGTGACCCCCCCTACGCGGTGGCCAGGAATCCGTTTTTGGTGTCCCGAACCTGTAATCCGGGCCAGGCCAAGTCCTGGCCCTATTAGCAACAGGTAGTGGAGTTTACCACGGATTTCTGGTCGTCGAGTCAGAGGAGGGTCCGTTCGACTCAAGGTCCGGAGCCCAAGCCCTAAAGTCACAAAAATCAACGAGACGACATTGGGCCCGGCCCAACACGAGCTATTGGGCCGCTGAATGTTTGAAGCATTTTTCTGCATCAACATTTTGGCGCTAGAAGGAGGGGGCACACGAGTTTAAGCCTCGAGTCCCTACCAGCACATCCGACCACCGCGGTCGCCCTACACTCGCTGCAGCCGAGCCACCACGAGCTCGAGTTCGCATCGACGAACACTGCCGCATCATTGCCGGTAGTCAAGCTCCATATATATAAAACTTCCTCAAATATATATCCCTTTATATTATATATATATATATATATATATATATATATATATATATATATATATATATATATATATATATATATATAAAACAAAACAAAGGTGATCAACGACCAAATCTGATACACCATATATATCATTCACAAATATACATATATAAGTAAATATATATTTATATACGTATATCAATACACACAAAAAAAAGGGCAGGTCTTCGGCAACGACCAAGATTTCCTCGTCTCCATGCCGGAAAACTCGTCACAATAACCGCCAAGGCCGCTCAAACATCCCGGCTTCACGCCTAAAACTTTCGTCGAAGGCTCGTCGGCGACGTAGCTTGCTCGCACGTGCGAGGCCCTAGCCGTGGCACCACTGCCCACCACGGGATCGCCCGCTAGCCGGACAGCTCTGCACACGTCGCCGCACCCCAAGGCCACCTCCCAACATCGCCGTGAACCGCTTCGTCGCTGCCAGTAGCCACGGTTTCGCGCACGATCAAGGAGGAAGCCCGGTCAGCATCGCCTCTGCACGCGCCGGTGAGCTCCAAGCGACGACGGTGGGGTCGCTATGCCCTTCGCCGCCATCGCTGCGTCTGATAACGGAAGCTTGAAGCCCCCACGACGCTCCATCTTGCACGGAGAAGCTCAGCCGCCCAAGTCCCACGCCAGGAGGTCCGGCCACCAACTCGCTCGCCTAGGAACGCCGTCGTCACAGCAAGCTCCGTCGACGGCGAAACCCCGGCGGTCGCATTTCTGAGGGAGGCTCCCTTCGTGCTTCAAGGGAAGAGGAGAAATAAAAAAAAAAAGAAAAAAAAAAAGAAGCCTCTGATCGTCGAAGGAGAAAAGAGGAAAGAAGAAAAAAAGAAAAAAAAGAAAAAAGAAAAAGAGAAGAAGGAGGGAGTGAGACAGAAGAAAGAAAAGAAGAAGAAAAAATATGTATAAAAGTATACATATACAACATAATAATATATATAATAAGTAATACGTATAGTTATTACTTATTAAGGGCCCACTTTTACGAAACGACGTCAAAGTTGCATCCGGGCAAAGATGACGATTTGAGATTTTATCTCGGTCTCCGCAACGTCCCCAGATTTTATCTCGGTCGTCCCAACGACCCCAGCTTTTATCTCGGTCCTCCCAACGACCCCAGATTTCATCGCGGTCGTCTCAGCAACCTCACCACCCACTTCTTCAAAGATGTCAGTCAACCTCTCCGATGACACCACGCGCGGCCCCACCGATGGTGCTGCCTTGAGCGCTGAAGCACAAAGCGCAGCTCATAATCAGCCGGCAGCGAGCGTCCGCTCAGATGTCGCAGATGACATACGATTATCACGACTGGAGGATAGTGTGTTTCGACTAGCGGGGTTAATCTCCAGATACCTCGGGACGGACGGCGTCATCCATGACGTCTTCGGCGGAGACAGATCCCTAGATCTGGAGCCGACGCAAAGAGACAGTCTCGAGACACAACGACAACCCGCCCGAGAGGACGCCCAGTCACTAGGGCCAACAGAGTCTCGATCGACCTGGAGGTCTCACAGCCCCCGCCCCTCTCAAAGCACCCTGGCACCCCGAGACGAGGCAGCCGCCGCTGCGCTACCCCCGACGACGGCCCCATCGGCCGTCCTAGAATGGAAAAACGAACTCGAAGCACTCAGAAAGGAGATGCGAAAGCTCGCCGCTGCCAACGGCTCAAATTCAACCGTACGAAGCATGCTCGAAGGGACCATATCCCCCCTCGCCGACCACGTACTTGCGGAAGCAATTGTGGGAGATCTTCGCTCCCCACCAAGCTTCGTCTACGACGGAAGCAGCGACCCGACATACCACTTGGTCCGATATCAGACCACGATGCAGCTGAAGAAATGCTCCACTTCCACGATGTGTCAAGCATTTTGCCTCACCCTCGCAGGCCCAGCCTTCGAATGGTATCAGCGAATCCCGAAGGGCTCTATCAATTCATTCGAAGAGCTAAAAGAGAGTTTCCTCTCTCGATTCTCATACTCGCTGACACGAAAAAGGGAGAAGTCCTATCTGTGGACGCTGAAGCAACGGGAAAACGAATCCCTCCAGACGTACCTGAAAAGGTTCGTGGAAGAAGCAAACAAGGTCGCCAGCTACACCGACGATGATGCTGTCACCGCTGTGATTGACGGCCTCCCAGTAAGCGGCTTCGCGCGGTCTCTTGTCAAAAAGAGACCGACCTCCATGGCAGAGCTAATGGCACGAGCCACACGAGACATTTCGGTCGAGGAGTACTTCAACAACCGAAGACAAGTGGATCGAGAAACTCGACGTCTAAACGACGACAAATCTCGAAGAAAGAAACGCCAACCAGGCACGTCGCCATACCTCGACGACCGATCTGGGAAACGATCTCGGGGTGACCTCACGCCACTGAACACCTCTCCCGCGACAATCCTGAAACTTCATGAGGAAAAGTTCACCCGTCTCTCGCCAATACCGGAGAACGCCAGGCGGAACCCGAACAAATATTGCGAGTTCCACCAAGAAGTCGGACACTCCACCTCTGAATGTTGGCAGTTGAAGCGACAGATTGAGAACCTAATCAAAGAAGGTCAACTCGAGAAGTATGTGTCGGGAAAGGCTGTCGACAGCGACACGTCATCCGGCTAGCCTCCCAGGGCCGCCAGGAAACCACCGGCCACATATCTCTGAGTAAACCCGTACCTTGCCTTTTTATTTCCTTTATTCCAAGAAGTACTCACAAAAGTACACTGATCTTGTAAAAAGTGCTCCCCGAGGCACAAGTTTTCGCTTTTTAGCGTGATATCTATAAAAATATTATGAATAAAAAGAGCTCTCACGCTCGCCCTTTTGCGAAAAATAAGATATGGCAGGTTATCTCTTGGAACAAACACCGTGCAGACATGAATGAGAGGTTGTTTCAAAGGAACACCTACTCCACGCGCGCAAAAACACGGCTGGCAGGTCATCTCCGGGACACCCCCGTGCACACACGGCAGGTGATCCACGGGTAAACCCCCACGATCGTAAGAGCGTGCGACGGGGAGGGACCTGATGAGACACCCTCATAAACGCAAGCATAGGGTTTTTCCCGGGACGCCCCTATACCTCTTCATAAAAAAAAAGAAAAAAAAAAGAGCTCTCATGCTCACCCCGTTTTTACGAAAAAAGAAAATACGGAAGGTCATCTCTCAAGAGAGCTCCTAAAAACGTGAATGGGGGGTTGTTTCGAAAGAACACCGACTCCGCGCACGCAAAAACGTCACTGGCAGGTTATCCCTGAGACACCCCCGTGCACACACGGCAGGTGATCTACGGGGAAGCCCCCACGCGACCATAAAAGCGTACGACGGTAAGGTAACTAGCGAAACACCCTCATGAACGTAAACAGAGTGTTCATCCCAGAGACGCCACCGTACATCTTTCCAAAAAGTAAAGACTAAAAATCCCCCTACGAGCAAAGATAGTTTTCCACAAGGCAAAGCCTTCCGCAAAACTGGGGGGTTAATGTTATGGGTTAATTTTGCAAAGGTTATTTAATAAAGGAAAATTGTCTAGTTAATTATTTCTTTATTAAATAAACCTATTTTTTACCAAATTATTCACCGGAAGCCCGTTTTCGAAAAATAAAGGGTCCAGATGATCCCAAAAATATCGAAATACCCAAAATCGATATAACATTTGTAAAAAACGGCCTCGGGAAACATCCGGGACCTCCGGGACACGCCGGGAAACACCCGGGTGGGCCCCATCGCTCCCCAAGGGTCAACCGCCACGTGGCAGCGCCCCAGCAGCCCTCCCAAAGGGCAAACACTGTGCAGACACGTGTTGGGCTTCGGTTGGGCGAGAAATGGTGCTGACATCAGCCCTGGGACGCGTGCTGACGTCATCGGAGTGGGGAGCAAGTCACCCTTGAGCCAACCGCCTTCTCCCCGCGCGTGAGGGCGCGTCGCTGCTACGATCGGCGTGATTCCGGTGGCGTTGGATCGGCCACGTCCCGAGGATGCGAAAAAGCATATAATTTTGCACCAGGGGCCTCCCGAGTCAAAAGTTATTTGCATTTGAATCCCCGGGTTCTCTTATAAATAGAAGCTCGGTTTCAGTTAAACGGTAACGCATTCTCTCTCAACGGAACTCGACCAAAACTCTCTTTATACCCTCTATAACTCGCCTCCCCTCAAATATCACTCTAATGTTGAGCGTCGGAGGTGAATCAGGGGGTATCCCCCCCGGTTCTCCCTGATCTCGGGTGTTGTTTTGTCCAGGTTCTAGGAGAGAAAAAACACATTTGAGCGGAAGTTCTGGAGAAGATTCTGGCACGATCCAAGACCCTCCTTGCCAAGGTTCTAGGTCCGTGAGATGCTCGTTCTATCCACTGGTCTTGTATCTCCAGCAGATATACAGATTACGCGGATAGCACGAGGACCCGGATTTGTCCCCGTGACGCCGGTCGAGGGTCTGATCCACCAGGGTTCACTGGAGAGTCGATACCGTGACCCCCCCTACGCGGTGGCCAGGAATCCGTTTTTGGTGTCCCGAACCTGTAATCCGGGCCAGGCCAAGTCCTGGCCCTATTAGCAACAGGTAGTGGAGTTTACCACGGATTTCTGGTCGTCGAGTCAGAGGAGGGTCCGTTCGACTCAAAGGTCCGGAGCCCAAGCCCTAAAGTCACAAAAATCAACGAGACGACATTGGGCCCGGCCCAACACGAGCTATTGGGCCGCTGAATGTTTGAAGCATTTTTCTGCATCAACAAAAGGTATGACTCTCCTTGTGTAAAATAAATTGCATTGCTTGATAAACTTTAATGGAACAACAAACCTTTAGAGCCACGTCATTGAACAATGAACAAAAGAAGTTCGTGAATCTAAACCAATAATCAAAATCAAAATTTTTACTAATCAAATTAAAAATAAAATTTTAATGACAGACCAATGCATATAAATCAAATGCCAATTTGATAAAAAAAAAAAGCAGCTTACAAAATTATCTCGGAGAAGAAGAATGCTTAATTTGAGAGACGAAATTAACTATAGAACAAAAAATACCAGGAATAATATGCTTTGGATTCGCATGGACGTTAATATTCCTCTCCAAATTTATTTTGTTTGGACTTGGGTCGATGCATTGTTCTTGCTGTGAAATAAAAAAAGCTATTAAGAGCATAAGAATTTTAAATAAACATACCAGAAATAATATGCGCCGGATTCGCATGGACGTTGTTATTCGTCTCCAATTTTATTTTCTTTGGACTTGAGTCGATGAATTGTTCTTGTTGTGAAAATAAAGAATCGAATAAAAAAGCTATTAAGAACATAAATTTTTTAAATAGACATATCAGAAAACATAAAAGGTATAGTAAAAAGGATATCATTTCATATTTATATAGACAACAAAAAGATAACCAAAAGACAGTGCAATGGAAAAGTCATATTTGTATACATATTAATACAATAGGGAAAACCCAAAAGCCATGATAAACGTTTACTAATTAAGAACATGATTAACAAAAAAAGGATTCTAGACACACTGGGCGAGGATATAAATAGCACATTAAATTAATAATTATCTCGTTTTTGTTGTAGGTTGTACAAATGTTTCACTAAACGTTATATATATTATATACAATCTAATGATCTTGTGATATTCTTGTAAGTTACATAATTTGTAAATTGTAATTAAGTTGAACTAACTTTTTTGATAAATAATAAGAATAAAATTAAATGAAAATTCTAAAAAAATTAGAATTCTCAATGCCTTGTTCTTGTGATGCTAAATTGTCAAGTCTTATTGTAGAAACTCATTTTCTAAATGTACTTTCACCACACCTTGCCAAGTCACTTGTGAGTTCCTCATTTTATAATAATTTGACTTACAACATTTTGATTTTTTGACATACAATTTTATAGAAGTAAATGTTCCTTAAATAAAAAATAAAAGTAAATGTTGTAAAATCGGTACTGATGCCAAAAAATGACATTACTAAAAAACACATTGAAATAATTGATAGTATCCTTACGAAACCGGTACTTGCCAAATAAATCGGAAATGGTGTCAATTATCGTTTGCGGTTATACAACTTTTACACCATATTATAGTAAAATAAAAGTGACATTTTAGTCCCGTACATTAATGATAAACAAACAGCAACATTGTAATTGAAATGGGCTTGGAATTATATAATAAGTTTTTGAAACGTCCAAATCATACCCTTCCAATTCTCGAAGAGACAACTGATTAATAATAATTACTGTATTTCAATTCCAAGACTCTTGATCAGATATGTACGAATTATTCAGTAAGAAGCCGAACAGGTTTTAACGTAACAATTACGAAACACGAAATCACACTATAAATACACGCACACTTGGCCCCACTACACGATACAGAAGCAAACGAACACTACTATGAAGAAAATTAATATTGGAACTAGTGAAGAAGAATAGAAGAAAGTTCTCTGTATAGCACCGAGAGATATATTGCTTGACATGATTGTCATACATTAATCTCTACTGCTTTTACAGCAAGAGAACATCAACCAAAGTTACTATAATACCCTTTACTCAACTTGTTGATCAAGCAAATGCTTTTACAGCAAGAGAAAATCAACCAAAGTCACTGTAATACCCTTTACTCAACTTGTTGATCAAGCAAATTTGTGAACACGTTTTATTTTGCTTGCAAGTGGACTATTATTTAATAAGCTAATATATCAACTTGCTATTCAAGTTGTATAACTCAAATCAGAGCTTATTCACCACATTCTCCCCCGTAAGCTTGATTTGGCTCGAGGTTCTTTACACCGAGCAACTCTCGCATCTCCGCAAATTTGATGCGAGCTAGGGCCTTGATAAGAATGTCCGCACGTTGCTCTTTGGTGCTGACAAATTCTACGATGATCTCTCGCTCTTCGACGCACTCGCGAATAAAGTGAAAGCGAGTGTCGATGTGCTTGCTGCGTCCATGGAATACCGGGTTTTTCATCAGTGCGATTGCGGACTTGTTATCAACGTAGAGAGTCACTGGCTTCTGCTCGGCTGCGGTCACTTCACTCAATAAGTTTCTGAGCCACAACGCTTGACACGCCGCTGCGGTCGCTGCCATGAACTCGGCTTCACAAGATGATAAAGCCACAGTTTTCTGCTTCTGTGACTGCCAGGTGATCAAATTTCCGTTGAGATAGAACGTCATCCCTCCAGTACTTTTCCGGTCATCACATCACCGGCTAGGTCACTGTCGGTAAAACCGACCAGTTCTTCAGCTCCTCTTCCTCGTCCGTACTGGATCCCGTAGCTTGTCGTTCCCTTTACGTAACGAAGGATGTGCTTCACAGCCTGCTGGTGTAAACCGGTAGGCTTCTCCATGTGACGACTCACTATACCAACTACATATGAGATGTCCGGTCGGGTATGGGTTAAGTACCTGAGACACCCGATGACACGTCTGTACTCCGTGGGATCCACTGGGGTTCCTTCTGTATCTTTCCCGAGTTTTAACTTCGGTTCCATCAGATACTTGCTCGGGTTGCAATCCGCCATCTTGAATTGCTGCAGAATTTTCTTCGCGTAAGCCGACTGCTTCAGCGTCACACATTCCTTATTCTGATCGACCTCGATGCCGAGGTAGTACGAGAGTAGTCCGAGGTCGCTCATCTCGAACTCCTTCATCATCTGCCTTTTGATTCCATCTATGCCTTCTGCACTGGATCCAGTCACGATCAGGTCGTCCACGTACACACCGACGATGAGGGCCTCTTCTCTGTTGTTCCTCGTGTAGACCGCTTGCTCCTGGGAGCACTTCTTGAAACCAAGACTCTTCATACTCATGTCGAGTCGAATATTACATGCACGTGGTGCTTGCCGCAACCCATAAAGAGCTTTTGACAACTTGTGCACCTTGTGCTCCGCGGTCTTGTCGACGAAGCCTTCCGGCTGAGCAACGTATACTTCTTCTTCCAGTTCACCATTCAGGAACGCCGATTTGACGTCCAGGTGATGGATTTTCCAGCCTCGATGAGCTGCGAGGGCTAGGATCAGCCTGACTGTGTCGAGTCTGGCCACTGGAGCAAAGACCTCTTCAAAGTCCACTCCTTGCTTCTGCACGTAGCCCTTAGCGACCAGTCTGGCTTTATGCTTGAGGACGTTGCCTTCTGAGTCCTTCTTAAGCTTGTAAACCCACTTCAGACCAATGGACTTGTGACCTTTTGGAAGGTCGACCAGTTCCCATGTCTGATTGTTCTCTATTGACTCTAGCTCTCTCTCCATCGCTTCCTGCCATTCCTTCTCGGTAGTTGCCTCGCGGTAGTTGGTTGGTTCCTCTTCACTAACCAGCAGGAGTTCCTCCGGGCTCAAATCAAGCTCTCGCGCTTCATCGTAGACGTCGGACAGGGTACGAAACCCTCTTGGTCCGTCCTTGATTGATGAGTCTCCCGAGCTGGTTTCTCCCGAACTAGCTCTCTCTGAAATCGGGGTGATCATGCCTGATCTTGAGTTAGGCGAGTCTGGTGGTGAGCTGGTTTCATTCGTGCTGCTTCCAGAAGAACTGGTTTCTGTCGAGCTGGGCGTAGCTAGTCCTTGGAAGGGAATCTCCCCCTCTTCCTGCTCGACTGCCTCTTCGTCTTCGAGAATGAACTCCACCGAGTTCTGTTCAGGCTCTCCGTTCTCGTCCCGCCAGACCCACTTTTTCTCCTCTTCGAACACGGCGTCTCTGCTTACATGCACTTTGCCGCGTTGGGGGTTGTAAAACCAGTGTGCCTTGCTCCCTTCTTCGGCGCCAAGGTACACCATCGGCTGACTCCGATCATCGAGCTTCTTAAGGTGTGGTCTCATAGTCTTAACGTGTGCGGTGCACCCAAACACCTTCAAATGCTCCAGATGAGGTTTCTTCCATTTCCATGCTTAGTAAGGGGTGCGCTCGCCTAACGCTTTCGTCGGTAGACGGTTCAGCAAGTAGACTGCGTGTCTAACTGCTTCTCCCCAGAACCTCGCCGGGACTTGCATGCTCTTCAGCAAACTCCTTGCCGTGTCCATGACGGTTCGATTCCTTCTTTCTACCACGTCGTTTTGCTGGGGCGTTTACGGTGCAGTGAGGTGTCGCTCTACACCTTCTTCTCCGCAGTACTCTGCGAAATTCTGAGACGTGAACTCGCCTCCTCGATCTGTTCGCAGGGTCTTCAGTCTATGTCCTGACTGATTCTCCACGAGCCTCTTGAACTTCTTGAAAACTTCAAGGGCTCCACTCTTCTCCTTGAGTGTATAAGCCCACATCCAACGGCTGTAGTCGTCAACAAGCAAAAAGAAATACTTGTTACCAGCTAGGGTAGCCGGGGTGATTGGACCACACAGGTCAGCGTGCACCAGTTGGAGGGGTCGCTCTGCTCGGAACTTGGCCTTGATCGGAAATGGCACTCTTGCTTGTTTCGCGACCATGCAGCATTCACAGAGCTGGTTGGGGTGTTCAATCTTGGGAACTCCAAATGCCATCTTCTTATCTCCCATCATCTTGAGCGCGTAGAAATTTACGTGCCCAAGTCGTGCGTGCCACAACCAAGCCGAGTCTGCTAGGGACGCCATTAAGCAGACGAGTTGGCCCGTCTCCAGGAATATCTTGTACAACCTGTTCGGCGTTCTCTTCACCTTCATCAAGAGGGCGCCGCTTTGGTTCCACATCTTTAGGTATGAGCCGGCCATCACCACCGTGTTTCCGACTTCTGTCATCTGACCGAGACTGATGATGTTACTCTTCATTTTCGTGGTGCCTTCCTGGCGGGGTGAGCTACTGCTGCGACTTCGCATGTCACGACCTCGCCCTCGTCCTCGGCCTCTACCACGTGCTCGGCTATCTCCGCCGTACCCGCCACGGCTCGACGAGCTTGAAGAAGACTCAGCTCCATGATTCTTCTTCTGCTTGGCCACCCACTCTTCATGTGTCAACAAGAGGTGCTTCTCCTCTTCGTTCTTCACCGTGACGCCTCCCATCTGCTTAGCCATCGCTTCTTGGCTTGCTAGCAAATTATCGAACTCTACAAGTGATGGTTGAACATGCCATCCTTGTACAGCAATCACGAAGCTTCGGTACTCCAGTCTCAACCCGTGGATTATGATCCTCTTCATACGAGCTTCTCCAATTACAGACTTCGGATCAAGGTCGCTAATCTCACGACATATCGACTTGACCTTGTGGAAATACTGAGCAATCGTCACGTCGCGTTGTGAGATCGACAGTAGCTCGTTCTCCAAGAGTTGTAGCCTCGCATCGTTTTTCTTAGAGAAAAGCGTCGTGAACGTCTCCCATGCTTCTTTGGGCGTCTTGTCGTCCCGAATGTGCTCCAATATCTCTTCTTCAACGGTGGTCTTCAGGGCGAACATCGCTTTGCCTGCTTTGATTTTCCATTTGCGCAAGGTGCCGTTAGCATCTTCCTCCGCGCGGCGTAGTTTCGCCTCCGCCGACGACCTCCCATAGGTCGTGCCCTTGAAAATAGGACATCATGCATGTTACTCATGTGTTGTAGTTGTTGTTGTTGAGTTTCTTGATTCCTTCGACAACTTGGAGATCACCCATTGTGTTGGCGGTACCTCGACACAAAAAAAAAAGACTCACACAGTAAATCTCAAGAAATTCGTTTCTGATGTGGAAGATCAGTCGAAATCGCAACCACAGAGCATACTAAGACTTTCAAGAGATCTAACAACCACACTCAGAACCTCGCTCTGATACCAAATGTTGGCCCCACTACACGATACAGAAGCAAACGAACACTACTATGAAGAAAATTAATATTGGAACTAGTGAAGAAGAATAGAAGAAAGTTCTATGTATAGCACCGAGAGAATTTATGAGGAAGTATATTGCTTGAGATGATTTTCATACATTAATCTCTACTGCTTTTACAGCAAGAGAACATCAACCAAAGTTACTATAATACCCTTTACTCAACTTGTTGATCAAGCAAATTTGTGAACACGTTTTATTTTGCTTGCAAGTAGACTATTATTTAATAAGCTAATATATCAACTTGCTATTCAAGTTGTATAGCTCAAATCAGAGCTTATTCATCACACACACATACACAGTCGTCCAGTTGGTCATCAATGGCGGAAAGCAAGACTATGAGCTTGAAGGGCAAGATCAAAGCCGAGAGCTACAGCGACGACGAAGAGGACGACAAGGGTTTGGAAGATTTTGGGTTGTGTCTTTCGAAGCTGAACATGGGTCCAAAGAAGAAGCTTCTTGTCCTTTGTTCCGGAGGGCTTCTCTATCACAGGATTTACCGTTATGAAATACTAGGGTTACCTAAAAACCGCTCAACTTGTGAAGCCAAATCTTATGCGAAAATGCTAGGTAAATTTCTAAATACAAATCATCAATATCTATCTATCTATCTATCAATTTTTTGTTTTAATATTTCCTGTTTGCAGTTTACCCTAGGCCTTACTGTGAAGACTTCATCAAGTTTTGCTTGGAAAGATTTGAAGTTGGTATATGGTCCTCGTCCACAAAGTCAGTGGATTATTTCTTCTTAATTTATAAGGTTCTATTAATTTGCTTTTTTTTTTTTTTTTTTCTCTCTCGATTTAATAAATAATGTTGTTTCATTCAGGTTTAATATTGACAATTCTCTAAACTGCATTTTGAAACGATTGAAGAGTCAGCTAGCTTTTGTTTGGGTAAGTATTTCCAAATTTTGTTATCAATATGAGCGAGTTTGAGCAAACATGAAATGTCTAACGTTTAAGTAATTTGGGTCAGAATTAGTAAATTCTTAGATCAAACATGAAATGTCTAACATTTATAGGGACAAGAGAAATTGACTGATACCGGGTTCGAGTCGTTGGAGAAGAAGAACAAGCCATTGACGATTAAGGAATTGAAGAAAGTTTGGGAATGCAACGCCATGCTTCCTCGCTCGAGAGGCCAATTCGGTCCTGTCAACACACTTTTAATCGATCATCAGCCTTACAAGGCTCTCTTGAATCCTGTAATTTTTCTCCCACTATATAAATTCCTTATTTTTTTTCTAGGTCCTGAGTCGGGAATGAACTGATGTTGTATAGTTAATCGAGGTTATTAATTTAATGAGGATCTCATCATATTGTATTTGCATCAGGCTTATAACGCAATATTTGTTGAGAAGTACGATGTTGACTACACTGAAGATGATGTTTTGGGTGAGTGGTATTTTCAACTTATTGCTTACTGAAAATATTAATGGTAAATATGTAACCAAGTTTGAATTTGTTTGTATAGGTTCTAAGAGTGATCTGAGGAAATACTTGGACAAGGTAGTTGATGCAAAAGATGTTCCTAGTTTTGTTGAAGACAATCCATTTGGGCAAATGGCTATAAACCCGAAGCATCCAGATTGGAAATTCTACTCCAAGATCATCGCCAAATATCAAAAGAGTACTACAAAGTGATGATTAACAACTATCATGAGGAACTCCATGCTATTTCCTTGATGTTTTTAGTTTTTGGTTTTATATATATGTTAGTTCATGTGTTTCTTAAGTTGTTCGCGTGTGTTTTCTTTACGGAGGATTAAGTGGTGAAAGTCTATGAAAATTGGATTCTCAAATCTTTGGCTTGTTAGGCTATCACTTTATAGATTAGTAGTCTTTTTAAAGACCATAAGATAAGCCATCATAATTGTCTTTTAAAATCTTACCGACACACCAAATCAAAAGTTTAACCTCTTCTAATTTTCAAGAGACAACTTCCAATAATACAAAACCAATAGAGAGGAAAATAAGTATAGTGCTTAATTCAATATGGGTAATTGGCGGCAAAATATACAAGTTATACCCCTTATTAAAGGGATATTTGCAGCAAAAGTACCACAAAAGTACTTCTTTGACGTATACATCACATTCCAAATTTCGTGGCAAAAGTTCCAAAAAACAAAATCCTTTCATTAGTTCAAAGTTTATTTTTATCATTGGCAAAAGTTCCAAAAAGAACAAAAATATAGCACAATAGTAAAAATTCCAAATTTCTTACGGAAGAATCATTTTTTTTATAGAATTTTTACCATGACAAATGAAAAGTACTTCGTGGTACTTTTTGCGGCAATTATCCCCTCATTAAATAATAACAAACCATATCAATAAGAATACGATAAAGCTTTTACGTACGAAATTCACTATAAATTCAGACACACAAACACACACACAAAAACACATCCCTTCAAATGCTTCTTTAACCTTGAGAAATTTTTTCTTTAATATCAGGCAAGGTAATTTATAGAATTCATCATAAATGGCCGAAACGAGTATCGGCTCAAAAGGCAAAGTCAAAGTCGAGAGCTATGGCGACGACGACGAAGAAGACGATAAGGGTTTCGAAGAGTTCGGGGTGTGTCTGGAGAAGCTGAATATTGGTCCAAATAAGAAGCTTCTTGTTCTGTGTTCGGGAGGATTTCTGTATCATAGGTGTTATGCGTATTTTTCGGAGCCTAGAAAAATTAAGGCTCAAACCAAAAAACGCACCAAAAAGGCCCAAAACAAATAAAGCCCAATAAATAAACTTTTACCCGCTTTGGAAAGTCAACCCGAACCGGTCAAAAAAGTCAATTGGGCCCGACCCGGACAAGTCAACCCAAAAAGTCAATGAGTCGACTCGGAAAGTCAACCAAAAAGTCAACGGGTCGACACGGGAAGTCAACCAAAAAGTCAACGGATCGACACGGAAAGTCAATGGGCCCGACCCAGAAAGTCAACCAAAAAGTCAATGGGTCGACCCGGAAAGTCAACATGAAAAGTCAACCTGAATCGCTCGGGAAACTCGGTCCGACTTAAAAAACATGCCTTCGGGGCGCGCCGCGTGCCCCGAAGGAAAAATCATGCCTTCGGGGCGCGCCGCGCGCCCCGAAGGCATGAAATTGAACTTCCGACCTTCTATAAATACGAGGGCACCCCCGCCACAATCGGCAAGCACTCCCGAAGCCAAAAAACCTCTGTTTCCCGTTTATTCATAATTTCCGACTCAAATACTCGACTAATGTTGAGCGTCGGAGCGGGCGACAGAGGATCCCCCCTCTGTCCCCCTCTAGAGTTCACGTTTTCTACTCTTTTTACAGGAACGAAGGCAGGTTTTACAGGGAAGATTTTCGGCTCATCAAGACCGATGATCAAGCTTCAAAGCCCGTTTCGACCGTCATGCGGATACCGGGCCCGGCCCAAAATCAAGACTTTGGCCGCATTCAAGTTAATCGATTTTTAGGCATTAACATTTGGCGCTAGAAGGAGGGGCCCCGACAAGTTCATAGCCTGGGAGTCCCGCCAGCAAAACTTTCCTACACCACCTTTCGACGAACAGGTCACAAAATGACGAACAGGTTTTAAAGAGACGGACATGCCACTAAAGACTAACAGATTTCGAAGAGACGAACAGGTTATAAAAAGACGTACAGGTCGCGATAATGACGAACAGGTCACGGGAATGTTCGAACACAAAAGCTAACACGCTCTCGGTCATCGGACACCCGCCTCCCCGTCAACTAAGTTCAGGACCTGATTCCATCGTCAACAAACCTTATGATTCGTCTCGATTGTCGACAATTCTCAAAACCCATTTTCAACCAAATCAAGACTCGCAATCACATCGATCAAGGATATAATTCGAGTAATCACATCGGTCATGTATAAAGCGAAAAGAACGCAAAAATACAAATCGAATATATATTAAAAGTTTTATCCATTATTAACCATATACAAATCAAAAGAACATATTGAAAAAATATGTATTCATATTCAAATAAAAGTCAAAATTGTCGATGAACAGCTCGAGTCAACGGAGTTTCACCGACAAAGCCTCCATAGCGCTGCCGCGAAAACCCAAAAGCACATCGGCCCATGAGTGTTTGCGCTCGCCACCGCTGGTCGCCGAAGCTCCGGCCATGCCAAGGTGGTTCCCATCGCGCGCTGAAACGCTGAAGTTATCGCCTCCCCAGATCTGCCACGACGCTAAAATAAGGGTCGGCGACCTCGCCGGCTCCTCCACGAGCTCCGATGAGCAGCCCACCACCTCCGCAAACACCGACGGCTCCACGGCGTCCCACCGCCTTGAGCGTACCTAGTATCGGCAGAAGCCCTCACGCTACCTAGATCTGGAACCGAAAGTCCATCGGACGCCGCCAAAACCGTCGGGGTATCCATAGCTCAGCCAGAAAGAGCCACGCACTGCTCCGGCACCTACGAATCTGTGTAAATTTTGAGGCAACCCGGACCTGCAATCGTGCGTCACTCCCACCTCCAAGGTCGCCGGCGAATCGCCGACCGGAGCTACACGCTTCACCTCGCCGACGAGCTCCCCAGAATCGCTCCTCAGAGCCGGCTCGTGCGCAGAGCCTCCACAAGCCCCGGATCTGCTCCTCCTCACCTGTGGGGAAGACTCCGTGGCTCAAGAAAGCCCACCACGGTGGCCAAAAAGGTCCATCGGTAAACCTCCTAGAAGCCACGGCGACCTCACGCGACTGACGATCGGAAAACACTCCCCACGCGAGCCCAGATATGAACCTGGGTCTCCTCCAAGCGCCAGGAGAAAATCGGTCCGCCAAGCCCCTTCTCAGCCTCCGTCAGTACGTGATGAAAATTCCGGCGACAGGGAGAGCAGCAACGAACAAGAGGAGAGAATGAAGGGCTTTGACCTTGTATTCGATGCAGAGAGGGAAAGCTCAAGAAAAAAAAAATGAAAAAGAGGCAAATGTGCCTTTGCTGCTCAAGAAAAAGAAAAAGAAAAATGTATATACAGTTTACATACAACAACGACAAAGAATTGTGAATGAAAAACAAAAGCATATACTTGCTCATATACGACACAGAGTCAAAGAAAAGCCAATATATATATAAAATATATTTATATATGTATGTCTGAAAGCTTATAAAAATAAAACAAAGTATATACGTCTATATACAGTATACACAATTACTCATCAGATTCGTGTATAAAATATATATATTATAAAGTTATATACTCCCTGTTAATGCCGTTTTTCGGATCAACGTGGAAAGCGGCCCATAACACCATTTTGGGCCGGGCCCAATGACCGCACGATGGTCACAAAGAGCTTGAAGCTCCTTTCTTCGCCTTTGATATTCCGCCTCCGTTTCCGCTCCTGCAAAGATAGTAAAAAATGTGAACTCCCGAGGAGGGCAGAGGGGGGGACCTCTGTCGCTCGCTCCGAAGCTCAACATTAGTCGAGTACTTTATGATCGGGAAGTGGGAATGGCGAGCAGAGGTTTTTTTGGCTTGAGAAAGCTTACCGAATGAGGTGGGGGGGGCTCTCGTATTTATAGAGAGCCTCGTGCGACCCCTAAGGGTGTGTTTTCCGTTTTAGGGGTCGTGGCGATCCCTAATTAGGGGTCGTAAGGCACGGTTTATGTTTTAGGGGGTCGTTGCGACCCCTAAAACCATGGTTTTATCTTTAGGGGTCGTAGCGACCCCTAATTAGGGGTCGTATCGACCCCTAAATTCATACTTTAGTTATTAGGGGTCGCAGCGACCTCCTAATTAGGGGTCGTAACGACCCCTAAAAGTATGTTTTCGGAATAGATCCCACATTAGTATTCCCAAGTCGGTTTTGAGTTGACTTTATCGGGGCGGGTCTCATTGACTTTTCTGAGTCTGGTCAGAGTTGACTTTTTCGGGGCGGACCTGGATTGCCTTCGTGGGCCTTTGGCGTTTGAGCCTTTTTTAATGTGTTTATTGGGCTGGACCTTAACATTTTTAGGCTCCGAAAAATACCCATAACACTCCCAAAACAAAATCTCTCAATAAACGAACGAGGGTAAAAACCCGATTTGAGAAAGACATGAACTGAAGTACATGTGCTTGAAAAATACGGTGAATGCCTGAAGCCCTAAGAGAACGCCGAAGGCTAATCGGGGAGAGACGACGGTCGAAATCTGAAGCCCGAAGACGACGCCCAAGGCTCATCAGGGCGAGACGACGATCAAAGTCCGAAGCCCGAAGACGTTGCCAAAGACTCGTCAAGGAGAGACGGCAGTCAAAGTCCGAAACCCGAAGACGACGTCGAAGGCTCATCAGGGAGAGACGACAGTCAAACTCCAAAACCCAAAGACGACGCCGAAGGCTCATCACAGGGAGACGAAAGTCAAAGTCCAAAACCCAAAGACGACGCCAAAGGCTCATCAGAGAGACGACAGTCAAATTCCGAAACCTGAAAACGACGCCGAAGGCTCATCAGGGATAGGCAACTATCAAAGTCGGAGATCCGAAGACGACGCCGAAGGCTCATCAGGGAGAGACGACAGTCAAAGTCCGAAACCCGACGACGATGCCAAAGGCTCATCAGGGAAAGACGACGGTCATAGTCCAAAACCTAAAGATGACACCAAAGACTCATCAGGGTGAAACCACGACCAAAGTTCAAAGTTCAAAGTCCAAAGTCCGAACATGACGACATCGGTCTTTCTAACGAACGCGAGCTTCACATTGGTCACCTTAGTGACTGCGAAGTTAGCATCGGTCGTCTCAACGATCTCAAGCTTCGTATCAGCGACCTCAAGATTTTCATTGGTCGCTTCAACGGCCATAAAGTTCATCTCGGTCGTCTCAACGACTTGGAGATTCACATCGGTCGCTTCGCCAGCAACAAAGCTCATTTCAGTTGTCTCAACAACCTTGAGATCCTCATAACCCGTATAGATTGCTTAAAACCAATTGAAATTGTATCCTCTTCAAAGATATCAATTGGCTTCCCAAAGAACACACCATCCGGCCCCGCCAAGCACAAATGCGAATCAATAGAGAGAGCCAAGCTTAAAAAAGGCCATAAAATGGCACTTACTATAAATCTTGTTAACAACTATCGGGGTTAGAATCACATAAACAACGATGAAGACCGATCTTTGAAAACGACGGTCAGAAACCGATAATAACGGTAAATAACCGATCCAAGAAAGACAAACGTGACCCACATGTTCTTAGAAAAAGAACCCCCGAGTTATAAAAAGACCGAGAAAGGCTGGGTTTTAATCCCGCCGACTCAGGCAACAAAAACCGAGAAAGGCCGGATCTCAATCCCGCCGACTCAGGTAAAATATTAAAGTCCGAGAAAGGCCGGATCTCAATCCAGTCAACTCAGGCAATAAAGACCGAGAAAGGCCGGATCTTAATCTCGTCGACTCAGGCAATAAAGACCGAGAAAGGCCGGATCTTAATCCCGTCGACTCAGGCAACAAAAACTGAGAAAGGCCGGATCTCAATCCCGCCGACTCAGGTAAAATATAAAAGTCCGAGAAAGGCCGGATCTTAATCCCGCCGACTCAGGAAACAATGACCGAGAAACGCTGGATATTAAGCCCGCCGACTCAGGAAAAAAGACCGAGAAAGGCTAGAATTTAATATCGCCGACTCAGGCATTAAAGACCGAGAAAGGCCGGATCTTAATCCCGCCGACTCAGGAAATAAAGACCGAGAAAGGACGGATCTTAATCTCGCCGACTTAGGCAATAAAGACCGTGGAAGGCCGGATCTTAATTCCGCCGACTCAGGCAAAAAGACCGAGAAAGGCTAGAGTTTAAGCCCGCCGACTCAGGCAAAATAAGACCGAGATAGGCTGGATCTTAATCCCGCCGACTCAGGCATTAAAGACCGAGAAAGGCCGGATCTTAATCCCGCCGACTCAGGCAATAAAGACCGAGAAAAACCGGGTCTTAACCCCGCCGACTCAGGCAACAAAAAGTCCGAGAAAGGCCGGGTCTTAACCCCGCGACTCAGGCAACAAAAAGTCTGAGAAAGGCCGGGTCATAACCCAGCCGACTCAGGCAACAAAAGTCCGAGCAAGGCCGGGTCTTAACCCCACCGACTCAGGCAACAAAAGTCTGAGAAAGGCCGGGTATTAACCCCGCCGACTCAGGCAACAACAAAGACCGAGAAATGAGACGCTAAAGCGCAGAAACTCGGCAATATACTAAAAAGACGCTACGACGCAAAATATCGGGAACTAAGACGCTGAGGCACGAAGCTCGGCAATACAATAAAAATAAGACGCTAAGGCGCAAAGACGAGGAAGTAAGACGCTAAGGCGCAGAACATTATAAAGTTATCGAAAAGTCCGAAGATTAATTCCGGCAACTTGACCAAGGTGACTTAAAATATAAAGTTTCTCGCAAGATGCAATCTTGCAAGAAATTGGGGGGTTAATGTTATGCGTATTTTTCGGAGCCTAGAAAAATTAAGGCCCAAACCAAAAAACGCACCCAAAAGGCCCAAAACAAATAAAGCCTAATAAATCAACTTTTACCCGCTTTGGAAAGTCAACCCGAACCGGTCAAAAAAGTCAATTGGGCCCGACCCGGACAAGTAAACCCAAAAAGTCAATGAGTCGACCCGGAAAGTCAACCAAAAAGTCAACGGGTCGACACGGGAAGTCAACCAAAAAGTCAACGGATCGACACAGAAAGTCAACCGAAAAAGTCAACGGCCCGACTCGGAAAGTCAACCAAAAAAGTCAATGGTTCGACCCGGAAAGTCAACATGAAAAGTCAACCCGAATCGCTCGGGAAACTCGGCCTGACTTAAAAAACATGCCTTCGGGGCCCCAAAGGCATGAAATTGAACTTCCGACCTTCTATAAATACGAGGGCACCCCCGCCACAATCGGCAAGCACTCCCGAAGCCAAAAAACCTCTGTTTTCCGTTTATTCATAATTTCCGACTCAAATACTCGACTAATGTTGAGCGTCGGAGCGGGCGACAGAGGACCCCCCCTCTGTCCCCCTCTAGAGTTCACGTTTTCTACTCTTTTTACAGGAACGGAGGCAGGTTTTACAGGGAAGATTTTCGGCTCATCAAGACCGATGATCAAGCTTCAAAGCCCGTTTCGACCGTCATGCGGATACCGGGCCCGGCCCAAAATCAAGACTTGGGCCGCATTCAAGTTAATCGATTTTTAGGCATTAACAATAGGGTTCATAGAGACGACGAAGATGATATACCTAAAAACCGTCGCAGACAGGAAGCTGGAACTTATGCAAAGTTTCTAGGTAAATATGTAGTAAATGAACATTAAACTAAAGTTATGGATTATATATGTATATTATATATATATTATATCTCCCACTCCCTGCCTGGTTTTTAAAAATCTTTTTAATTAGTAAATAGAGTAACGTTAACGTTCAAATCAAAGTATAAAACAATTTAATCTAAACTAGCAATAATATACGAGAAATAAGAAGGCTAAAATAAAACTCGAACCGCCAAAATATAGTAAATTATAAATGAAAAACATAAATAATTATACTTAAATCAGGAACAAAGCCGATCCCTATAATTTTCTGAAGAGAAAAAAAAAAGAAAAAAAAAAAGAGGATCTTCGGGACGAAACTGCGGCGAGATCACCTGAAACAAGGTTCTGTTTGGACTAAACTTTCATCAATTACATTTGCATTTTATATAAAATAAATGTCACTGATAACTCGTGAACTTTTCATTGAGTATACCATTAATTTCTGTCCAAATTTAAAGACAAATTTATATTTCCCTCATCCTTATAACACTATATATGAACCAATTCTTTTTTTCTTGGTACTCTTTATTGATCGATAATGTTGAAAATGGTGATTTTTTTTGCTATAAGACAAAAATTGAGGTACAGAGTTGAGACAAAAAAAATTAAAGGGAAAACTAGTATGAAATTATAAGTTTTAAGAGACAAATTGACACAAAATAAGTTCTGATAAGTTAAAAGGGTATTAGTTATATATTTACTCTTTTATTTATGGTTTTAAATGTTATTTTATTTTGCAGTGTACCCGAGGCCTTATTGTGAAGACTTTATCAAGTTTTGCCTTGAAAGATTTGAAGTTGGTATATGGTCCTCATCCTTCAAGTAAGTTGAATTTTTATATTACTTAATCACGACTAATTTCTATTATTTTTTTACATTATTTTTTTATAAGTGGATTTTAATCTTGTTCTATACTTTACTCTTTTATTAATTATCCTTCTAATCAGATATAACATTGACAATCCTTTGCGGTGCGTTCTGAAAGAGAAAAGATTGGTAGCTAGTCTAGCGTTTGTATGGGTAAGTATTCCCACATTAAGTAGCTAGTCATTAATCTTTTTTGTAGTAAGAGTGAAATCGGAACCGAGTATTAGTTTTTTTTTTTTTGGTCGGTTCTAGGTTTTATTTTTCAAAACTAGGGACGACCCCCTATTTACAAACATCCATGTTTTGAAATTGGGACATGACCGAAGTAGGACTAGCAAGGTTCTTGAATATGTAATTATTAACTAGTTCATTAAATGTAAAAACAATTTTTTTTTTTTTTGGATATCGATTTTAAGAATTGTTGAAAATATTGGGACCAAGAACTGGTTTGAGTAGGAGTTTTTTTTTTTTTTTTTGAATTGGGTGGCACAATCGGCCAATGTTACAATGCACTCTCGCATGACTTTGATATATTCAGTGTAAGAACAGGTGGCACTAATGGCCAAGTTTACAATATGTAAAGGGGGCACTCAATTGAGTCCCATGAAGGTTAATTAAGGGTACTGGGAAATCGAGTCTGGGTACTGGTTATTTTCTGTCCGGATCATGTTATTTTGCCTTTCTAAAACTAGGGGCCGGCCCCGTAGTTGGAAACATCCATAATTTTTTAACAAAGGCCGGGCCCAATCATGACCTACCTGATTGGCAAGCCATGTACCACGTGCTTCAACTTTCATTCAACCATTAACATTGGTCATTGAGTTTTATATGCCGACAAGGCCAAGATCGCAATTATTCGACTACATTTCGTCGACGGCATTTGGTGATAATTTATACACATCACATGATTAACTTAAACCATTTGTGTTTCTCACGGCAGGGAGAAGAGAAATCTACTAAAACAAAATATATGTCTATGGAGAAGGCCACCAAAGATCTAACATTTAAGGAATTGAAGAATGTTTGGGAAAACAATGCCATGCTTCCTCCCTCTAAGGGCCAATTCACTCCTTCAAACACACTATTAATTGATCACCGTCCCTACAGGAATCTGCTAAATCCGGTAATTCTTTTCTCATTAAATAGTACCTCGTTGAATTAATAACTTTGATTTAATTATATTTTTGTTTAATCTTGATTTTGACTTATGTTATTAAATTCGATAAATTAATAATCTCGATAATATAATAATATAATAAAATTCTATGATACACATGTTATTGATTATTTGAAATAATAATTTGGAAAACAATTTTAAAGATATCAAATCTTTTAGTTTTGTAAATATGATGTTTTCGAATTTTAGAAATATCGCAATCATCAATAGCAGTTAAAGAACTACGGCTCGTGAGAGAGGTTGTAAAAACTAAGTTTCATTATATCTTAATCATGAAATGGTTAAGAGCTACTTTAATATGTATACTAGTGGACGGTACCGCGCTTCGCGCGGTGGCGATAAATTTAATTATTTAATTTTTAAATTTATTGACTTTATCGTGTATTATACTTGAATATTTTAAATTCAATCAGTAATCATAAATGATAAAGTATGATATTGACGATTAATTTAAAAAATAATAATAATAAGGATTTATAATTATTCATGAGGTGAACAAACGTTACATAGTAAATAATATAACAATAACTATGTTTTAATTTAAAAAAAAAAAGATATATATATGCCCTATATGTTTTAGGTATATATTTAATTTCATAAATTGTTGTTCTTAGAAGCACTTCGGCTGACAACGTTTGGATTCCAACATTCAATTCTCATAAAAATAAAAGTTACAATTTTGTTTGGATTCCAACATTCAATTCTCATAAAAATAAAAGTTACAATTTTCTTTTGTAAAAGGAAGATGAATCCACTGTGTAAACATTTAATAATGAAGTGTTTATAGATAGTTTGTAACTTAAACAATGGTAAAAACATATTATTAAAATGTTGATAAGAATCGACTAAAATACAGTTGTTAATTATTAAAATTAAGAACATACATCACAAACATTTCAACATAGCAGCTAAGAAACTGAATTTGAAAGGATAAAAACAGTCACTCGATCATTGATAGTGAGAAAGAGCGGGAACATCTGAGAAAGTGAATGAAAGAGAAAGCCATGCAAAGAAAACAATTAGCGTTGAGATATACAAAATCCATTAAAATAGTTCTATAAAAAAATCAAACCGGAAAATCAAATTCACAAAAATAAACAAACATAAATATATATTGAAAGATAAATACATTAAACAATCCCAGAGGTCAAGAAAAAATCGAAGAGAAAAAGAAAACATATTTATCACAAGATTTACGCAAGGCTAACAAATTGAAAAAATCGTTGAAAAATCAATAAAGCATAAACAATGCTAAAAAAATAAACTCTTTTAACATTTTAGCGGAAATAAATTACAGTGAAAAAAATCTTAACCGTGAAGCAAGAATATTGTACATATATTTGTTTTGTCTCTGGATATATATCCATGAAAAATCAAGAGTGACAAAAACAATAACCCAAATCAAGAGTCATTTCTCATCAAGGTCTCAATACTATTGAACGATAACATTGATTTAGATGGTGAATTTAATCCTTCGAAATGTAGCTTTGAGAATTTTATTCACACAATTTTTTGCGCTTTTAACATTCCATAATTTTTCTAATATGTTTATAAAAAATAAAATAAAAAAGAACACACAAAGGTAAAAATGTGAATATTTGTGTGTGGATTAAATGTTTTGATCAGTCAATAATAATCTCCCCTAATTTTCTTTGATAAACTTTTCTCTTTCTTTTTCCTTCGTTGGTGTTTTATTATTTTGTTGAACGGGTAAGTATAGGCACTAACAATGAGAACATTTAAAAATAGATGAAAGATAAACATAAATAAAGACTCTAATTATTTATATGAGATCAAATAATATAGGCAAAATACATATGCGCCAATTAAAAGTTTTGACTATTGTGCCAATATATAAGTAAAATACAAATGCGCCAATACATAAGATATGTTTTAATACAAAAAAAAATAAGAGTACCAAATCTGGAGATGTTAATTCATAGAGGTAAGAAATTCAAACATGGAGTATACTATTTATTAAATACAAAAATGCAATGAGTATACTATAACTGAAAATTCTGAGTCTCGATAATATACACGTGTTTCTTAAGATGAGACTATACATGAAGTGCTTTATGAAGTAACATATATGAATCTCGATGTGGTGCCCCCAGAAAGTGATGAAACCCTGCACATTGTACTTTGACGACCGCCCTTGTATGAAGTAGTAGTTATCGAGAGTTTATCTATAAAATAAGATATTGATGGCATGGGTAATGTCTTGCGCTCGTATAGGACACTAAAAAGAAAAAAAAAGATTAAGTATTGATAAAAGAAAAAAAAAAGAGAAAAAGATTAAGTAATGAAAGGTCTATAAACACATGTATCTTTCAAAAAGAAAAAAAATAGTACACCGAACTATAAGCTAACAATCACATAGATAGATTGTTACTCAAATACATGCTTTACATGTAAAAATATTGAAGCTTCACAAAATAAACCATAATTAAATATTCTTCATAAATGTAAATAAAGTTTTTGATGAATGAGATAAAACCAATACCGTAGAGGACCATAGCAGGTTTGTGAGCAGCTAGACGAATCCAAACAATTTCAGCTAGACGAATCCAAAAAATTTCAAATGCAGTTGAGATTTTTGGAGTGTGATATCCATTTAAATATGAGGGAATCGGCAAAGAGAAAATAACCTCCTAAGCTTCCTTCTTTTATGAGGTTTTAAAATTAAACTTAATTGCTTCTCTTAGCTGATTCATTTTCCAAAATCTCTTTGGAATAAAGTAATTTTGTTAACCGTGGCAATTAATAACCCAACATGTACTATGATTTACAACTTTTCAGTGACCCACTCAATAAATCGGGTCATAATCTAATGCTTAAAAGCTTTATTATTATCATGAATTTTTTACCGGTTTATGGCATCTTTATTTATATTGTACACTAATTCTTATTTTTTTAACTCCTAGTAATGAATTGCATTTAACTCCCACTAACAATTATGTATTTTTTTAAGAAAAAAATTATAAAATCTCAAAAAATAGGATTTCACAATCTTTTGAATCTTATGAAGCCATGAAGTCTATTGAGATTTTCCTTTTATATATATATAGATTTACATATATGTCAAACTAATATTGTTTCGTATAAGTCATGCACGAGTCTCATCGAGTCATGTCAATTTGTTTCTATATTGATATTATTTTTGTGTGATTGTTGCAGCCTTCTAATGCAATATTTCCTAATACATACGATGCTGAGGACACCAACGATCAGGCTCTAGGTTAGTGAGATTTTAAAAGCAACTGCTTTATCAGTTTATCTAATGAAGAATAGAGTTGTTGTTGACACTAGTGACTTGTTTTTTGGAATGTGAATTTGATCATTTTTTTAAGCAATAATGAAAATGGTCAAAAAAATTTAATGACTTTAATGTAAGTTTGATTCATTCCTTTCGAAAATAGCAGAAATGAGTCATTTATGGTTTTGTTGTGGATTTGGCTAATCGGCTGCCGATTAAAATAAAATTTAATGATTTTTCTACTTTATCCGATGAAGTAAAAAGAAATCCCGAACATATAAAAATCCCTAATCGCTTTTATTTATTTTTAAACTAGAGGGAATCATTGATGTTTTTGTTAATAATCGGCTTTCAAAAGAAAAAAATCCACACTAAATCATAATATTAAAAAAAAGTTATTTATGCTATTTTTGAATCGAATGAGTTGAATTCGCACATAATTGTAAAGGAAGAGCCATTTTTGCTTCTTTTTTTTTTTTTTCTTCTTCAAAATCCGCACAAATCCTCATATAAGAGGTGTCAATAATGCCATTAATTCCCAAGTATATTATATGGTACTATTAATGAGGATAAATTTTGAACTTGTTGTGATTAGGTCCAAATAGTGATCTGAGGAAGTACTTGGACAAGCTTGTTGATGCAAAAGATGTCCCTTCTTTTGTTGAAGACAATCCATTTGGGCAAATGGCTATAAACCCTAAGCATCCAGATTGGCATTTCTATTCAAAAATCGTTGAATTCTAATGTCATGACTGTTTCAACTTCGAGAGTCAGCGAAAGTTTATGATGTTTAAATGTAGTTTATCAACGAACTTTGTAGTAAAAAGAAAACGTTTCTATGTTATTACCTTAACGTTCTTATTTATACTTTATGTATAATAAGTTTATGTGATCGTTGAAAAATATTATGATATGTTGTAATGACGTCTGTTGCTAATTTTACTATTGAACTTCGTGCGGTCTTTGGTCTGTTTCGACTGTGAGGCTCCCCGCATATTTCGTCGAGCTGGCCGTCGAGCAGTAGCGTCTCAATTGTGTGGAAATGATTATCTTTTTCTCGCATTCTTCGTCTCATGTACTATACTCTCACAGTTGGACCATGGCCACAAATTAATTATGTTTATGGCCTAACGGACAAAAAAATACCATTCCGTGAATTAATTTGCTAAATAGTTATTCACTACACCAATTGTTATGCTATTTCCGCTTAGATGTATAATTTAAATATAATTGTGGAGTTCGAAGCATGGGTCCAGTCCGCATATAGCCAGAACCGGCCATGGTGTGTCATTGACCCATCCGCGTATAGCTAGAGCTTGCCATGGTGAGTCATCGGAAAAAAAAAAAAAAAAAACTTTAAATATATTTCTCAAACAAGTTAACAGCTCGTAAGGGGTTGTTTCTCTCATAGGATACCAAATATGAAAAACAAAACTATGAGTAACCAATCAAGTGTTCAATTGAATTGACGACTGTCTCCACATGTCATCACAAAGTCTTTCCATTGTGATTTGTCCTCGAGTGCACGCTTATAAAAAACCTTTCCAAGAAGATCTCATCCCAAGTCCACTCTAGGTTAAACGCATAAAATTTTGGAGTTATGTCAGAAAGGGTTCCGAAAGAGAATACGCATTTTGTAAATATCTGTAGTACTTATCAGTTCTCTTAAACCGCTCCGACTTTACACTCTCATACCTATACGATCTCAAACAACTAGGCATGTTTCATACATGCACAATTTCAGAAATGTCAATTGCATTGTCAAACAGTGCGGGATTCCACAGCGTGTTGTTTCTTTTCCTCTCAACCCAAAATTGTAATACAATTACTAAATAAACTGAGTCAAAACGAATACCAAAGCAAAACTTGCATGGTATATTAAACGACAGCTTTTAAAGTCAACGTAACGTATAAAACGACATACCTACTAAGCAAGTGACCTTAAACTCTCTCAATAGCAATGGTTCTTTTGTTAACCAGTTATTAAAAAACCTTCGAGAAACAAAGACCAAAAAGTCAAGACTCCGAAATCGTTGACCAAACAACCTCGATATAACAATGAATGATAATCAATACCTCTCCTCTCATTAGTGTTATTAATCACGTCAGCGTTCTGACATCCACGTGTCAATGTTCCCCGGGCACGGTGACGTTGATGTCCGGCGACCGGTGGCTGTGGCTGAGATCCATCCGGGCCATCTCCTGCCCGTTCCAGCCCCCGAAACCCGCTGGCAAATTAGGGCCGTTGATGTTAGGGTTCTCCGGCAAGGACATGACGCTGAATGCGGGATTGCCAGGTGGAGACGCGGCGGCGATATTGTTCTCCGGTTTTGGTTGCGGAATGGGCGTCACTTTAGCGGCGGGAGGCGGCGGCAGTGCCAGTGGCGAGGCCACCGGGGTTTGAGCTTCTCGCGAGTATTTTCTCTTCTGTGCTTTGAAGCCGTTTTGCAAGAAACTTCCCACCACAATCTGTTCCATAAATAAATAAATGAAACATTTTATATGTCAAAAAATTAGCATAAATAAAACATTGCTTTCCAGTTCGGAAATATTAAACTAGGGGTGAAACTGGAATCCCATAACGGACTTAAGGCCTTTTTTTGCCTCAACTTGGTTATTCAAGCATTTCAAATCAGGCATCAGTCGCAGTTTTGAAAAAAAACTCAATTTTTTTTTAAAGTAGGAACTGGGCCGGAGGCTGAGACAAAACCGGCCGGCTCGATTTGTAAAAAATATATATATTTGCATCAATCTTAAAAAACATATATATACTTAAGGAAGTTAAGGTTATTTGCATCAATCTTAAAAAAAAAAATCAAACCAAATAAAAAATATTCCAAACTTCAAATATACATGGAATAAAGACTAAATCATAAATAATTAATGAATAATAAATGTTTTAAAGACCTGGTCCTGATTTTATGACAAATATACCTAGTTCTTCAACTAAATCATTTACATTTTGTATGAATTATTAGTTTATTTATGTGTTTGTCCTCGTCATTATAGATCAATCATGTTTAAAAACCATAAGTAATCTCCTTTTTTAATCAAAGTGATTAGAAGGCTTTACCTGGATTGGACTGGCAGCTGTCATTGAGCCGGCAATGCCTCCGCCGATGACACGGCCATCGGGGCCTGCCAACGAGACGCTCAAACTGCCGGTCCGGCTTTTTGTGCCGCTGCTGATGTCACTCGCCGTGAACGATCCTGACAGGCTTACTATCTCAAATCGTCCCTGTGAGAGTGAGGTCAATCTAATTCATTGCTTGCTTAATTGGAGACACTACAGGACCTCAAAAGAACAGACACACAAACATATATATGCGGAAAAGAAAGGATCGGTTTTCACAAGCGGTAATGTCGAAAACTGCAGTTTTGGTCTTTCTTTATTTAAAACCGAAAACCGATTACGGCAATAGCTGAAGTTTAAGTTATAAAATCAATTTTAACCGCATTTTGAAAATTATTAATAATCTAAAATCCTAAATAACATGTTTTGTACTAGAAAACTTCTTGCGGTTTTACAAATAATTATCGGTACCACATAGAAAAAAGTGGTAGCGGTTTTAAAAGTAATCACCGAGTTCCTTTAAGAAATTATAAATATAGTATAAACAAATTGATAAATTCGAGTTCCAGTTTCCATTTTTTTTAACTCGCCTAGCACTCACATACATCGTAGAGCTAGGGTGAAATCACGACCGGTAAGTAGGGTGATTCCGGTTTTACAAAACCAATACCAATTTTGAAAAATCGGTTTTTCAGAGAACTTGCAATTGGGACTGGTAAATAAGTACACAGCATTTTCTTAGTTTTGTATCGGTACGGAACGGTTTGTCAAAACTGATCCGTTCCGGTTCTCAAAACTGGGCCAGGGATATATTGACTACCATACATGGATAATCGGAAAGCGGTAAAAAAGTGAGCCAGTAATACCTCGTATGTGAGAATACCGCCGGAAGAACCCGGCTGGCGAATTGCGACATTGGAGACGGACCCATTGGCTGAGAGAACGCAAACTCCTCTCGGACCCTTCTGAGCCATTGATACTATCTTATTCGCTACGTCCTGAGGTCAATGGCACGTGTCACAACTCTAAACGGTCAACAATGTTTAATAAAAAATAGTGAAAAAAATCCAATTTAAATCACCTCGCCCGTGCCAACGTTTACCACGTGGGCCGTGAAATCCCCTCCGGCTGTGTTTGTGAAGAATTCTCCTGAGAAATGTAAAAAATTATGGACCATTGTTTCAAATTTAAGAATAATTTGACCTAAAAATATGACCCGTTTAGTTTTTCTCAAAAAAGATAATAATTATGGGTTCCGGAATCCATCTTTAAGGTATTAAAAAAAAGGAAATATTTGCGGCATAAGTTCTCATTGTTATTCAAAAGAACCGGCATGCTCTCAACTTCTTTCTCGGGTTAAATTCATAATGTTAAAGCATGGTTCCAAGTAAGTAACTACACCCACGAGATGAATAAAAAAAAAAGGGTTCGAAAGCATGCCTGCCTTTTTAAACAATATGAAGAATTATGCCACAATTATTCCTTGAAAATAACCAGCACATATTTTCAAGTTTCTTTTTATTTTCTCTTTTATTATCAAACTCATAGGCTTAATAGTGCACCTACAAACCATTTACTTCAGCTTATTATCACTAGAAAGAAACAATAATGAGAAAATAACTTTTTTTCTTTTGAGTTGAGACATCGTTTTCAATTTCATTACTAATAGCATTTCTAGGAACTAAAAAGAGAAAATAACATCATTTTCTCTAATGGGCATGTATAAATTTAAACAAGCTATCATTAATGTTTCCCAAAAACTAATCAAGAAAGAGAAATGAAAAGAAAGAAATAAGGAGAAAGTCCCTTATATTTTAGCTTTCTCGTAAATGGGTAAGTGCAATTTTAAAAGATCATTAATATTGGGGCTTTTTGCAATAATAACCTTAAAACGGTTTTGATTTTGTTTCATACCTTCGGTGAACAGTGTTTTTGTTTTTTAATAGGAGGTATTTGGGGGTAAGTTTCTAAATGAAATCTCAGAGGTTGGTTTGCAATTTAATTCTTAATATTGCTTATTGAGAATACTTGCGGTAAAAATACTAAATTTTTTATTTTATTAGATTTTAATACTTTATATAAAATTTGGTGGCGAAAATATGTAAGTTTGTAATTTTATTGCACTTTAATGTAAGTTTGTAATTTTATTGCACTTTAATGTTTACGTTCAAAATTTAGTGGTAAAAATACCTAAATTTTATCACTTTAATACACTGTAATATCTACTCCCAAAATTTGATGGCAAAAATTACTATAGTTTGCATTTAATACACAATTAGCTTAAAAAAAAAAATAAAAAAATAAAGAGTTAGAAATGGGATTTGGTGCAATTGGACTATACAAGCTTACTTTTCAGATTCCGACCATATCAAACTTCGAACATGAATATTAAAGTGGAATAAAATAATAAATTTGAATACTTTTGCCACCAAATTTTAAACAGAGATATTAAAGAACAATAACCACCGAATTTAAATATTTTCACTCCAATTCCAAATGCCTCTTAAAACTAAACCCCCTAAATAAAAAGAATTTCCCACTCAGTTTCTCGCATTTTCCTGGTAGCCAAACAGCCCCACACCAAACTTCAACAATAATACCCAAAAACAAAATTAATAAAAATCTATAATAAAATTATTTATTTATTTATTTTCGGCTCACCTAATGAAGCGAGAAGCTGCCAGTTCCCAGACCCGGAAGGCCTCCCTCTGCCTCTCTTGGGCGATGACGTCATCGAGAATTGCTCCGTGCCGTCCGACGACAGCGAGAACGGCGTCGTTTTGGGCGAAAACGACGCCCTGGGGTTCCCATCGGCGTCGTATTTCCTCGGTCGACCCCTCTTCTTCTTCACCTTGATAGTACCATCGTTAATGCTGTTGTTCGCCGCCAAAAACGACGTCGTTTGCGCAGCGAAGTTCAGGCTCTCCGTTTGCGGCCGAGTCAGGACCGGGTGCGAGCTGAGTGGAGTCGGCGAGTCGGCCTCCGAGTTGACCGGTGACGTGGACACCGTCGTGCTCGCTTCCTTCTCTTCCATGGAAACTGATTACTATTATTATTATTATAACTATATATATATAATGAAGAGAAGAAAAATGGTGTGGAGTTTTGAATGGAGAGTGAAGGGTCTGAAATGGCGCCACGAAATGGGAGAAGGGGGGAGAGAGAGAGTTACGAAGTTCCCTCCATTAATGGAGGACAAAAAGTTCTTCAGATTTTCTTGTCTGGAGTGGAGTCTTGACAGTTTTCTAGAGAGAGAAACTTCTCCCTGTAAAACTCCTTCAATCTGTGTATCTGTTTATTCCCAAATTGTCCTTGTAAATGTAATGAAGGTAGATTTAATAATTAATTAATTAATTATATTTAATAGTAATTTTTTTTCTTTATTTTAAGTGAGCATTAAACAATAGAGATAATTGCAATAAAAATATTTAAATTTTAAACCAATTAAAGCATTAGAGGTTTAAAATAAAAGGGAGCGGCAGAAGTACCAAATTCAATAATCTGCAGTCACATTTTTTTTTAAAGAATTTTAATGAGAAAAAAAATTTAGATAGCTTGATGAGCACACACATACAAATGTGTATCTTAAGTGTAATTTAATAGCACTATCTTTAAAAAATTGATAAGCGCCTGTTAAAAAATATCCCGAGAAATGCAAGTTCTATTTGTTGATTTTAAGGTTTTTTTTTTTTTTACTTTAAACCTTGCTGCATCAATTAGTCAAAGTTTTGATACTTTTTCCGCGCAATCCCTAAATAATAAATTGATTTGTTATTATTATCATTATTTTTTGAATGGAAATTGATTTGTTATTTATTAGCTCTATTTCTCTTGATAATGTATATAAATTGTTTTTGCTTTATTCCCGAATTGTCCTCATAATCTTTAGGAGGATTGAACATAAAATTGATTTGTTATTTAATACCTTTCCCTCTATTTGTTTATTTTATTACCAAATTTTTTTGTAACTTTTAAGAGGATTAAATAATAAATTGATTTGTTGTTCAATACCTCTCTCTAGGATGAATTATTTTTGTTTATTACCAAATTGTTATTCTAATTTTGAGAAGGATTAAATAATAAATTGATTTGTTAATTAATACTAGATAATTATAACTATATGAATCGGTTTTCTTTATTCTCAATTTCTCCTTGTAATTTTTAGGAGGGTTAAAAATAAATTGATTTGTCATTTAATCTCTCTCCCAATCTCTCAAGAGGCCAGATAATTAGGTGTATATGAATTACAGTTTTCTTTTATTTATTTCTTCTTCTTTTAAATTTTGACTGCTGTCATCAAATTTTTCAATTAAGTTTTTTTTTTAATACTATTATATGCTTATTTAAGAGGAATATGAATAACCTAACATTCATTGAATTTGAATGTTAAACTGTATATATGTCTTTTAACATTTTGGTATAAACTGTATATAACATAGCGTCGTATATTAGTTGTTCAACAGCTTAAATTTAGCCTAAACTCAATAGTCAATACAATAATTTTAAAATACTTTTATCAGTTAACAAAATATTCTCTAGACCATAGGGATTATTTTTATTTTATTAATTTATTTAAATTACAAATTTAGATAATATGTTTTATACTAGCTGTCTAGCTCTTAGATGTTAAATTTGAATTTCATAGGAGTTGTTAAAGTTTGAAAAAGCGAGATTACGGTAATTATTCTTTTATACTGTAAAAAATAATACCATTAATCTATTATAATTATATATACATAATTACATAACATTATGAGTCTTAAGTTTGACTTGTGAGCCAATAACTAATTTACCAAATGCGACACAATTTCGTTAAATTAGTACATGAAATATTAATAACTTCGATTTAATAATATTTTGTATGCTCCACTCTC
This sequence comes from Parietaria judaica, assembly GCA_954871525.1. Taxonomy (NCBI): domain Eukaryota; kingdom Viridiplantae; phylum Streptophyta; class Magnoliopsida; order Rosales; family Urticaceae; genus Parietaria; species Parietaria judaica. The sequence goes on from OX940864.1 coordinate 16,604,202, forward strand.
TAATTAATATTTTTACTCGATAATATTAACAACTTCGGATGTAGTATATTAGATTTAACAATTAAAATTACTAAGTTTTTTATATAGTAAAATATAAGATTGTACACCTTTTTGTTAGAAGTGTCAAGTGGGTCGTGTCAGCTCTTTCGGCCTCTGTCAAAATAACACGTTGAGTCTACCTCATCTCGTGTCTTTGTGTGAGTGAATAAAGCCCGCCTTTGTAACATAAGGTTAGGCTGGCTGATTGACATTAATATACTTCTAATTTAAGAGGTGTTAGTGTTAGCGGGAATTGAAGGGGGTTTCATTTCTATAGACCCGGGCCTTGGCCAGCCTGCTCCTCCTCGGCTCGATAAATCAGTCTATTTACAATATGAATACGGAAGATGTAAATTTATTTAGGGCTTAAATGCATATGCTACCTTACAATCAGACCAATCTTTCTTTTTATTGATATTAATTAAAACATCGTAGACTGAATGCCTAAGGGTAACATAGTAATACAGTACATAAGAATAAGACTGTACATATAAATTATAAAATGCCTAATAATAATTAGAAGATTGTTTTCGATTTTCTTTTATTTGTTTATTTATCTTTTTTCGAACCAAAAAAACGGATATGGATTGGAAGAAATCCAGTCAAACTGTTGCTGTGCTGTTAAAGTAATTACCCCTCCATAAAATATTGCTTTAACTTTTTTTTATTTTATTTATACTATTTAGCTAAAGCTACAAATAATAAAGTTCAAAACCTAAACTTACGTTACGTTTCATATATTTTTATATTGGGTTAATGAGAGTTGTATATCTAATATATTTTCTTCTCATTAATTAAATATTATCGTAACGTCCCTGATTGGACCACCATTATGTTGTTGAATTAGATGAGCAAGCAAAGAAAAACATTTGAGAAAGTGATGCTAATATATATATATATATATATATATATATAATGCATATATTATACGTCATCAAATTAGATATTGTCACATTCAATTGAAAGAGTAGATTACAAAAATAAAGTTTGCAAGTTTTTGCATGTGTTTTGTTTCCGTATGAATAGTTTATTATTTCTTACATAATAAATAGAGCAGGAACTATATATCTGTTATTTATTAAATAATCATTTTTTTATTATGAATTTGTTTTCTATTTGTAAACAAATTCATAATTAAAAATGAAGGAGTCAAATCTGCGTATTTTTCATAATAAAAGAGTCAATAGCGTTAAGAATTTTATTAATTAGCCATTAAACATAACAAAAAACTATTTTATATTAAAAGCAATATTCAGTTTTGAATTAATATAATTTTTATAAGATTCTAAGTGTTAAGTATTACATAATTCCACCTTAAAATAAAATAAAAACGGAATAACTATGTTCTATAAATATATTTAAGTCTCTTTATTTTTTCTCCAGAGATTTTTAACATATTCAAAATGTTAGTTCTTTTTGTCAATCGTCTTGTGACCCAATCTCAATATTTTCTAATCGGTATTCGTTTGAGCTTGATATACTCGCATACCAAACTAACAATATCAAGAGTAATTGGCGTACATGAACATGTTGAGATTCATTCGTTGATGCATTTTGTTCCTTCAAATTTACTATTTGGCAGCAATGACCAATGTAACGTTGAACAATGATGATAAGAAATAAAAATTATTTATTTATAGAGCAAGAGAATTATTTGAATCTATTTGAATCAGATATATTTATAGTTTCCCACCAATCCTTTTGAGTTTTAACATTAAATGAGTGTGAATTGATATTTATTAATTGGCAATAATGTCATCTAGCAAGTTATCTTTCAGTGTGTAAAACATTTTTTTAGAGGTGGGGTTACTGAATAATATGTTACATATTATACACGGACAATGTGAGCCTATTGACCAATTTTTGTGATCATTTAACTCGTAAAATTTGATAAACGGTTATCGATTTTTGAAAACATGCAATTTCCCCGTCGATTGACTTGTAGCACATTGATTAACTCGTAAATTAAATTAAAATATATTAATTTGTAAATATTTTAATAAAAAAAACTCGAAAGTTATCTATTAACCGTGATATCATCAATAAATTTCTTATTAGTAAATTTATTGCTTATGAAATATGTGTCTATAAAATTATAAATTAATTATATGGCGATATATTCATAATACCAAATTGTGCTGGTATTAATTTGAACTTTGATTAAGCCTATAACGTACATTTTCCGCAGCAAATTAGTGAGAAGTCCAAACATAAAAAGAAGAATAAAGCAATGGTATACGTTACATGAATGGCTGGTAATCATTTTCATTTAAATTGTTAGTAATTCACTCTCGATATATTTTTCAAAATTATACTCATAGATAAAAATAACGTGTTCATTGTAATAATAATAAGGGTTAATGATGGCAAAAATACCCAAAGTTTGGTCAAAGAACCCCTCGTGTACCCAAAGTTTAAAAGTGGTGGCAAAAATACCCAAAGTCGTATTTAGGGAGTTGACCACTCCATTCTCGTAACGCCGTTAACTTACCGGTTAACTCTGGCCACGTGGACAAATTTGTTTTGTTAAGTGTAATCATTAGGAGTTCAATTAGTTGTATTAAATAGTATTTATTAGGGGTTTAATTCCTTGTTTTGTCGTAAACGAGGCTGATTTGGGCTCATCCATGTGGCAAAAATTGTTATGTCAGCAACTCACGTTTGTCCGCGTGGCCATAGTTAACGGGTAAGTTAACGGCGTTACGAGAATGGACTGGTCAACCCCCCAAATGTGACTTTGGGTATTTTTAGTTTTACCATCACTTTTAAACTTTGGGTACACGAGAGGTTCTTTGACTAAACTTTGGGTATTTTTGCCGTCATTAACCCTAATAATAATAAAAAAGGAGTAGATTGTGTATAATTTTTTTTATTTATTAAGGTATAGCATAAATATCCAAATTTAATGGACTGAAAAAGTGTAAAACTGATTGAAAAGCTGTCGGTAAGACCGTTGACGGTCTAATTGAATACACAATTGAATCCCAGAAAAATAAAATCCAACTTTAAATGAAAATGAAAATAATTATAAAATAATCACAAAATTTAATTATAGGGCAATAGATTGTGAGTATGGCTATATTTATAGATGTGAATGAACAGTCATGATTGTCTGTTATGAAGAATATCTACGTAGTCTTTTCCTAGTCGCTCCTTTAATATTTGATGCTGTTAACGGTCAAACATTGACGGAGTGGCGACTTTGTGCCACGGTAAGCCGCAGCCGCGAAAAGCCTTCTGTTGGAGCAATGTTCCCGTGAATGGCTCGTGGCACCGTCACCCCATTTTTGAATATAAATTGAAAAATCTGAGCATCCGGCACTGGAAAGTAAGGTGAAACTCGCGTCTTCGCGCTTCGTCGCGACCTAATCGCCGGAAGTCGCCGGTCCGTCGCGATGCGTCGTGACCCGTCACGTCGCGATGGCTCGCGATGGCTGAGAGAGAGAGAGAGAGGGAGAGAGAGAGAGAAAGAGAGATAGTACGTGAGACAGAGAGAGAGGGAGAGAGAGCGTTGCGATTATGCAGCTCGTCGCGACTGGTCGCGATTTTCGACGCCGAATCGTGAGACGTCGCGAAGCTCCTGTAGACGTCGCGAGACGTCGCGAATGGCAGAAGCTCGTCGTGAGTTTCACCTCTACCGGAAAGCCGTGAGCTTTTGTGGTTGGGGCCAAAAATGGAGCCATGTTAAAAATTATAGGGGTTTGAACTGAAATTAATGTTTTTTACAGTTTTGTTTTTTTTTATATATAAATTTCGCATAGTCTCATTTTTATTAAAAATTAAATCTAAAATCAAATCTTGATCGGAAGGCAAGTTGAAAAAACATGTACTAATATACTTGTATATCTAATTATCTATACATACATTATCAATACTGACAATATTAAATTCATAAAGAGTGCACGCTTAAAAATGTGTCAACTAAAAGATTTAATGTGGACTAGATTGACTTTATTATGATTGCTTGATGCTTTAACTAATTGCACTATTTCCTTTGAAAAAAAATAAAAAAAATCATTCCTCTTAAAGAGACGCTCTGCTAAGCGAGATTTATACATTACTAATTCGAAATATGTTTTTGCTTATTTGTTCAAAATTAACTGAAATACTTTTGATTTTTAGAATTTATTAATGAAAAAACTTGCATAGAATCCGGTGATAGTTGTCGAAGTTTCATAAATAGTCATCCGAAATTCGATAGCTATCGTTAAAAAATTTGAGGCTTGGATACGGTGATGGCCAAATTGAGTAGGCGAGTAGTGAAGAAATAAGAAAAAATAATTTTTTTAAAGAAAAAAAAAACACAAAAAGTTCGATAGAATAAACAATTTTTTTTTTCTTGGATGCTCTTTATTAATTTTATACGGGGATACTTGCTTAACTTCCTGTATTATTATTTTTAATTGGGTGACACTATTTGCCAAGTTTATATGTACTCACATTACAAGATATTTTTCACGGTAAGAACAACCGGCATTATTGGTCGCAGGCACTATCGGCCAAGATTACATATATTACGCAATTTCTGTGTCTCAAGGGATTGAACCCAAGACCTCATGAAGAGTCTTATTATAATGGATTTATTTACCGTAATTTATGATGTATCATTATTAATTTGTTAAGTTTTTCTTTTATGAATTCTAAAAACAATTTTTTTCCCTGTTTAGTCATGTTTTTTTTTCAACTGTTTTAAAATAAATAAAAAATAATATTAAAAAAAAATACCTTGCTTCCCACCTATCATTGGATTCTTCTCGGCATAAGCTTTCCAACGGTATATATTATGAGTCCATCCGAGGTTCTTAGAAAAAGAAAAATAATAAAATATATATTAAAATAGTTATACCAAGAGAGAGAGAAAGAAAGAAATCATGTGGAATAAAGTAGAAAACACATTTTATTTGTTTTCGGTTTTCTATGTAAATTTGGAAGCAAAAAAAAAATATATATTCTAAATTCATTTTCTAAATACATAGCCAATCATTGTTGAGAAACATGTTTGGTTATGTTTTTTTTTATTCTATTTTTGAATTCTAAAAACAAATTTGAAATTATGGTTTTAGAATATTTTAAATATTGTTTGGTTATGTTTTTTGTTCAACTGTATTAAAATAAATAAAAAATAACATTTTAAAAAAGTGCGTCAAAACTATAGCTTCCCACCTATCATTGGATTCTTCTTAGCGTAAGCTTTCCAACGGTATAAATTATGAATCCATCCGAAGTTCGTAAAAAAAATAAAAAATAAAAAATATATTAAAATAGTTATATTAGTAGAAAGAAGTAATGTGGAATAAAGTAGAAAACACCTTTTATGTGTTTTCTGTTTTTTTTTATGTAAATTTCAAAGCCACAAAAAATATATTCAAAATTCGTTTTCTAAATACATAATCAAACGTGTTTTTCTGACACTGTTTTCTAGAACTTGAATTTTAAAATTATATTTTTTGGCTTTGAAATTTGCATAGAAAATAGATTACATATAAAAAGTGTTTTTTATATACTTTTTCTAACTTATTTATTTCTTTCTCTCCCCTAACCTAATATTTAATATATATTTTATTATTTTTCTTTTTACCTAAAATTTTAAAACTCTATAAATTTTTTACGGACCTCGGATGAACTCATAATATATATTGTTGGAAAGCTCACACAGAGAAGAATCCAATGATAGGTACGACGTAATAGTTTTAACGTATTTTAAAAAATATTATTTTGTTAATTTTTTAATATAGTTGAACAAAAAACATAACTAAATAACATTTAAAATATTCTAAAAATATGATTCTAAATTTATTTTCTAACTTCAAATATTGAATACACAAAAAAACATAACCAAACGGCGATTAAAAATTTGGATTTTAATACACTTAACTTTATTAACTTTTTTTATTTTGATATTTGAGTAAGCATCTTGCATTCGCTCGTGCATATGTAGCTCTGCTATGCATGCACCAATATAATCATGAAAAAGTTTATAAAAAAAATATAGAAATCAAATCTAAAATGAAGACTAATTTTCATTATTATAAGTGTATTAGTATTTAGTTTCCTAAAATAATGCCACTTTACATAAAGAAGTGAAGCTTAATTTTTGACAATATTGGCAATGAAAGCTAGAAAATTTGACAAAATGAAAATGCAAAAGAGACAAATACTTAGGTGCTGTTTGGTAGACAACTCAAACTGTTTTGTTTTCTTTATTCAGAATTTTATAGTTGTAGTGTAAAAAACTCTTGCAGTTGTTTTTAAATAACTGTTTGGTACACATTTTTGTTTTTTATTTTTTAAAAATAAAACAATAGAATAACTGTATGGAATACGATTCGATTTTTTTCTTAAAAAGTTAAATATTTAATATATTAATAAAATTACAAAAAAATTATTAAATTAATAATAAAATAACATAAATATTATATTACGGTGTAAAATTAAATAAAATCATGTTTAATATATCAAAGCTATACAATAGTCTAAATAATCAGGTTTAACATACATCAAAAGTAAAATATCTCATGTCATTTTATTCCATTATTTTTCACCAACATTATATTAAACATAGTATTCGCGTGAATTGTATATTCACCACAACAGGTCCTCCATATTCATTTTTTCCAAGAGTCGTCACACAATTAAATTACGTCCCAACATCACATAAGTCAAGTCAGATTCGGCGCGGGCACCGGCACTGGTGTCGCAGTTAGCGTTGGTGTCGCAGTCGGCATCGAGACTTTGAAGGCTCAATGGTGAAGTCTAGAGGTAAAAATTTGGTATCTGTTTTCCGGTTTTGTCCTCGTCCCGGTACCGGTCCCGGATCAATTTTAAAAAAATCCAAGAAATTTAGTTTAAAACCGAGAACTGGTACTTCTCGATTCCCATTTTAGAACCAAGAACCAGAAACGATCCCCTAAATAAAATATTTCCCAGTTTTTTGTACTGATTCTGATTTTAAACTACATGTCATTTTTTTAGTTTTCCTCCTATTTTTTTAGTTTTCCTCCTATTTTATTTTAAACTACATGATTGTCTGGTACTTATCGGAGGATTTAATACACCAAATTCTTATCTTTACCTTTGAATTTGCTTTTTTATTTTATTTTATTTTATGGTCAATCTTCTTTTAATACTAGTGTTATGGGTATTTTTCGGAGCCTAAAAATGTTAAGGCCCAGCCCAATAAACACATTAAAAAAAGGCTCAAACGCCAAAAGGCCACGAAGGCAAGCCGGGTCCGCCCTGAAAAAGTCAACTCTGACCCGACTCATACAGTCAATGGGACGAGCCCGAAAAGTCAGCTTAAACCCGACCCGGGAATACTGACGCGTGATCTATTCCGAAAACATGCATTTAGGGGTCGTTACGACCCCTAATTTGGGGTCGTTGCGACCCTTAATAAGTAAAGCATGCCTTTAGGGGTCGTTACGACCCCTAATTAGGGGTCGCTATGACCCCTAAAAATAAAAACATGGTTTAGGGGTCGCTACGACCCCTAAATATAAAATCATGGTTTAGGAGTCGCAACGACCCCTAAAACATAAACCGTGTCTTACGACCCCTAATTAGGGGTCGATACGACCCCTTAGGGGTCACACAAGGCTCTCTATAAATACGAGAGTCCCCCACCACAATTCGGTAAGCTTTCTCAAGCCAAAAAACCTCTGCTCGCCATTCTCTCTTCCCGATCTTAAAGTACTCGACTAATGTTGAGCGTCGGAGTGAGCGACAGAGGTCCCCCCCTCTGCCCTCCTCGTGAGTTCACGTTTTTTACACTCTTTGCAGGAGCGGAAACGGAGGCGGAATATCAAAGGCGAAAAAAGGAGCTTCAAGCCCATCGTGGCCATCGCGCGGTCATTGGGCCCGGCCCAAAACGAAGTTATGGGCCGCTTTTCATGTTGATCCAAAAACGGCATTAACAACTAGTAAGTAGTAATTTTAATAAGCACAAAGAGAAGAAAAAAATAATAAAAAAGGAGAGATTCCCTAGTGATGACCATGTGAAAATTAGGAGTTTCAAGGCCACTCTTGTAATTATTTAATCTGTTTATTTTTTCTTTCATTGAACAGTCCAAAATGGGCTACTATTAATTATTATTTATTAGCCAAATGTTATTCAAGTAAAGAATTGGGTTTTCCAATAAGTGCATTGATAAAAGAAAATTATCCTAAAATCATGACTTTCAATTCAAGCACTCTAAGAATCCCACAAATAGATCCAAACATAAAAAAGAAAAAGAAGAGATTAAAGAAAAATGATTGTTTTTAGTGCCTTAGATTATAGGGTTAAAAGGGGACCATTGCTATATGAATTAATGAAATAAAATAATTAGACAAATAAGTTAATTAAGCGTGGAAAATAAAGCTGCAAAGCTATTATTAAAGTGATATATAATAATAGAATTTAATCTCTTTTTGGCTTCTCTTTATGTGGGTTTATTCATCTTATGACTAATACGTTCATGTCTACCTCTAAAAACTCATAAATTATTTTTGGAAAAATGTTCTGCTAACTTATATAGTTAGTGATGTCTCTACGTGTTAACCATCAAAACAAACAAAGTATAATAGCGGAATATAATTTAAAAATCTTGTGATGGTATAATTTTAATTATTTATTTACAAGAAAAATTTGTGATAATGAATATCTTGTAATTTTTACAATTCTTTTCATGTTAATTAACTTAATAAATTTAAATATACCGTTAAATATTAGATAACTGTGAGACTTCTATTAAAATTTTTTTTCTACTTAAAATTATGAGACTAGTAACAAGTGAATATAATTTTCGAGAAGCAAAATATCAAGCATGAGAACTTTGACGGTATAACATTAAACTTGTTTGGCTTAATGGTAAACCCATTACACTCCACAAGAAGTCCTGAGTTCGATCTCCGCGAAACACACATATTGCGTTTATATTTCGGCCAATAGTTCTTGCGACCAATAGTACCGCATGTTCTTATATTGTGAATATATTTTGTAGCGGGACTACATGCAATCTTAGCTAATAATATTATTTCAAAAAAAAAGAAAAATGATGGTAAAAATAAAAAATTGAGTTACGCTGATATGAACAGTAAAATAATTACTTGGCGTATAGAACGTGGCCTGTGGGGTTTGTTTGCCTTTAATTGCGCCTTGTTTTTTTTTTTTTTTGAAAGCGAAATTCTAAAGAAAGAAACTAAAAAAAACGACAACTTTAATGGATTGAAAATTGAACGACCATATTTGTAACTGATGATGAAAGAAATACGACATGTAAGATATATTTCCTCCATTGGTGATAATGTCGTTTAGGAATTTGTTTTTACTAGAGTAAGTGTACTTAACAAGAATTGAGACATGAAAAGAATAACACTAACTATAATATTTATTTCATTATGTGAAATGTAATAACACTATGCATTGGATAAGAATCTTCCAAATATATACATTATTTTGCATACAATGAATCACATATCATATAATTATCTTGACATGGTGAACATAGAAACTTAGATCTTAGAAATATCGGCAATATGTAGTTGTGTTCTTCCAAATATGTTCTAAACGATAAATCTTATACATTATATAAGAAGCATATTAAATAAATCAAATTAATTTTCTCAATAAAACTAGGAAAAAATATAGATAGAATATTTATAGTTTGTGTTCTTTCTTGTTCTTGTTTAGTTTTGCCGTGTTATTTAGCACTTGTAGTTGTACATCATCGGCAACGGAGTCCATTGACGATATATGTGTATTTATAGATGTAAATATTCTCATACTTGTAGTGTATTTGAATTGCGATTTTAATAAAAATATAGAAATAAAAAAAAATTATGGAGGCAAATAGATTGTTTCTACAATTAGAGCAACTCCACTCGATATGCATTTTTAGTAATGCAGTTGTGGAGTTGCTCCACTCGACTTCTAAAACTCACATCATAATGGCGTGAAATTTTTTTAAGTATGTTATAAATTTTTTTAAGTGACGCGGAAATAATAAATATAAATCGAACTAGATAGATATCATTATCGGGATAGTCAAACTAGGATCCAAGAACCTTCCTCACTTATTGATTCGCGCACGAATAACTAGATTCGGGCATCCAAGAACCATTGATCCGCGCACGGTTACTGGATCGAAGGCATCAAACTCGGAGCTCGCTCACAAACACTCGGATTTAGAGATAACTCGCAAGTCTCTCAAAATTTCATTTCATTCATCAACCAACTATTACAAGACATAAAATGATGCTTATGTAGCGCAGCACAAAACCTAAGCAAAAACGATATGTAATTTTTGCTAAAGCTAAATGACATGTAGTTTTTGCGGAAATCAAAATGACAACAAGAATAAACAATAAACGATAATAATTAAAAATGACATATAAGTATAAAATATGGAATGCGTTAAAAAACCGAAGTCCACATTTTCGGCCCCCATCATTAAGATACAATATATAATAATAATAGATTGTTTTGGTAAAGAAAATTTTCAACTCTAGGAAATGCTCGAATAAGTTTCAAATTTTGATATTTTTAATTTGCATTTATACATCTCTATTTATTATTTGCTCCTCTCAATTCGTTATGCAGTAAATGAAATTAAGTGCATGGAATGAAATGACAAAATTTATCATTTGCACCAATGATGTCTCAAATATACATATATATATATATATATATATATATATATATATATATATATATATATGTATACATATACAATGTTCATCGAAGAGAATGCTCCGGCGTCGGCCAAGTTGAGCACAGTGGGGAGGCAGTCAAATATATTGGGTGGGGCATCATAGAAAACTCTCCGACAGTATGGCTCGTTAGAAACGACATATCGTACCGCAAAATGATGTGTCCATTGATCTGCAAGAAAATAACGTTGCGGTCACCGGGATGCAACGCAAGCGGGCAAACGTGCCAGCATCCAGCTTTCATCTCGAGAGCCGCATTATGAACCGTTGACCAACGACACGAAGCACTGTCGTCCCGGAGGTTGCTGCTCCATATCAGCTCCCAGACTCTCAACACCATATCGTGTGTGATGCAGGCTGCGCGATAGTCCCCAAGGCACACAAATATCATTTTTTGAGTGTCGCTGGACTCGGGTGGACGGGGAATGAGCCTATATTTCTTGTAGCCCTCCGGCAAAATAGTGGCTAATGGATTGAACACTGCAACCCATTTCCAGAAAGGGAGTACGCCGGTAGTCCAGTAGACTAAACCGTCGCCGCAAGATACGGATGTAGTGAATATGCCTGAACTATGTTCCATTACCGGCCACTTCAGCTGCATATCAGGCGACACATGGAACGGGGCTGGTGAGCTCCACCGCCCAATCTCGGAGGAGAAATCCGTCACAAGATGAGATGCGAAATAATCTTTCATATTTTTGGCATAACTCACTCATTTTTTGTCCAAAATTTATAAATAAACACCCGTTGGAAAGATAAAAAGTTTATCTACAACTTTTTAGTTTTACGTTTCATCATAAAAAGTCATTAAGTATATTAAAATTTGCTCGAAACAAATATTTTGCATTAAACTAATGTCCAGTTTTACGTTGTATTTGAAATTTCGTATTTTTCTAAAATTGATTTTACAAAACTTAAAACACCAAAGTTGTAGATCTATCTCTTATCTTTCCAACCATAGGTCGTGCATAAAATTTGGACAAAAAATGAGTGAGTTATGTCAAAAATACGAAAAGTGTACATATAGAGGAGGATAACTCTCTAACGGTCAAGTGACGGAAAACACGAAAATATCTAACGGATCAAACATTGGGTACATTAGCCGCCGAAAATAAACATTGGGTACATAATCCACTGAAGATCAAACATTGGGTACATTAGCCGCAGTTTACCCAAATATATATATATATATATATATATATATATATATATATATATATATATATATATATATATATATATATATATATTACGCATCAGAAGGGAATTTGCATTGGTTATAGAAGTTCAAGTATAAAGACGGGGATTTTAAGAAGAAAATATAGTAATTATAGAATTCAGAGACATATGCAACAATAAAAAAAAAAAAAAACTGTGAAGTTGAGAGAGCTAAAAGTTAAATAAAAAAAGTTCAAATAGAAATATCGTCGCTATAGAGTTTAGGAGGTGAATTGAAATGTGTCTAAATTGATAGCCTAAAATTTGCACAAAATCCCTATAGTGACGACATGTGAATAAGCATCGTTTTCTATACGCTCTCCGCCAAAATTCCCCACCCCAAAATTTAAATCCTATAGCCAGAATTTTGTTATGGTGTCATTGTCGAATATAACTTTTGGCACGAAGTACGCGCCATGGCGCAAACCGGTGGCGAAGATAGGGTAACTGTAAATAAATTCCGTTTTTAAAGACTTTTTCTGGTGACAATCCGTGTTACCCGTGTTTAGTATCAGAACAGCACAGCGTACATAATTCTTAACTCTACCTATATATTAATTGTTATGAAAATCCAATTCAATCCAAATTAAGGATTAGGAAAATAAATTTAGAAACAAATTAAATTAAGACCTAAAAATCAATAAATGATGACTGCAATTCTGCAAAAACATCACATCATAATAATCGAAGTTGCTCCATTTGACTTTAGACTTTAGAGAGGAAGATAATTTAAAAAATATTAATCAATCACATCTTTGTTAAATTATTATGTACACTTTTTTGCCAAAATACAAGAGTTATTTAAAAACTTTGTAGATTGAAATTTCTGTTTTATGAAATAAATAACCAGCATTCATAAAACTTAATATCGAACTAGTTTAAATGATATACTACGCATATTTAAATAATAATTATATAATAAGTAATATAAAAACAGAACAAAAATCTTTCCCAATCACAAGTTAATTTAAAAATTTGTCAGGCTGATTCAAGCGAAGGTGCCGGCGTAGGCCAAATCGAATACAAAGGGTAGACATTCACGCGCCAGAGAGTCTTCGTCAACGGAAGTTGGCTCACAATATGTCCCGCTCGACTCGATATGTCGTACTGTTAGTCCCCAAAATGTATACAAAAAATCCATCCGAGTTTTAGTTTTTATTTTTATTTTTAAAAACCCGGATACGGATATATCCGGGACCGGGAAAAAAAATCTCGGATATATCCGGATCCGGGTTAGTATTTTTTATTTATTTTAATTAAATCTATTTTCTGGACCGTTGATCTTGATGATACAACGGCCTAGATAAAAAATTATTATTATTTAAAAAAAAAAAACCCGGATATTTTGATATCCGGGTTGCGTAATATCCGGAACCGGGTTTTTCCGGATCCGGATATATCTGTATCCGGGTTTTTTTTAAAAAAAATTGGGTATCCGGGTTTAACCCGGTGGGGGGATTTTGGGCATCCGCTGGAGATTCCCAGGAAAATTAGGGGTGGCAATTCGGGTTTCGTGTCGTGTTCGTGCTGAGTCTTAATCGTTTTTTTACTTATTTTATGTAGACCCAGACCCGCCCCATTTAAATATCGTGTTAGAAGATGAGACCCAGACCTGCCCATTTAAATATCGTGTTTATCGTGTCTACCCGTTTAACCCATTTAACATAGTCATGTATTTTAAAATGTCAAATTAATTCAATTTATACTCATTTAACTCAATTTATTTTATTATATTATCTAAGATTTTACAATTTACAACATTTTTTTATGTTCATCAATTGTACGATGTAATAAATAAGTAAAAAACATAGATGTTATATATAATAAGTATTAAAATACATAATAACATATATAAAATGTAACTTTTTGCACTTTAATCGTGTCTAATTGGGCCCCATCGTGTTATCGTGTTCGTGCCGTGTTTACCCGTTATTTAATCGTGTTAATCGTGTTCAACACGGTTGGACCCAGATCCATTTACGGTAGACCCAGACCCGTTTAAATCGTGTCGTAACCGTTTCGTGTTTCGTGTCCGGCCCCAAATTGCCACCCCTAAGGAAAATGATGTCCCCTCTGGCGGGATGCAACGCCAGGGGGAAAACAGGCGAGCTCCCGATTCTCATCTTGAGAACCGCATTATGCACCAAAGACCAATAACAAGAAGAGCCATTGTCGCGACAGTCGCCGCTCCACATCAATTCCCACACTTTACACACCATGTCATCCGTGATGTAGGCTGCGCGGAGCCTCCTTCTGAAGTTCCCAAGGCGCACGAGCTTCAGATTGGGATCATTAATACCGGCGTCCGCCGGCCGGGGAATGAACCGACATTCTCTGTGGCCCTCGGAGGAAACAGTAGCTAACGGATCGAAAGCGACGGCCCATTTCCATGAAGTGAATTGTCCTTCCGTCCAGTATAGTAAACCGCCACAAGTGATGGGCTCATTTAAATAAAAAATGCCAAACATGAACAGCGACCTTATGACTATCCCGGGTGGCCCCTTAATAGGGGCCGACGAGCCCCAATGTCCGATATCGGAGGAGAAATTTGTTGCCCACGTTACCCTTCTGTCACTTCCATCGTTATTTTTACCGGTTCAGAAGAAGAGTGTCACATGATAAGATGATAAGAGAGGCATCCTCAGTTGTCCCGGAGCATGAGCGTGCAATTGCGGAGATTCTAATTCTGAATGCCTAGGGGAGGTTGAGGGATACAACACGAGCACTTGTTTGTGATCGGATTGTAAATTCTGAACGAGAATTTTTCCGTATATCCCACATTGGCCTGAGAAACGAGCAACAAGTCGTTGCAAAACGCCCATATGACCATATCATCACGCAGCAAGAATTTCAAGTAACCTTCGGGTCGACCGCCGCGAATCTCCTTGAGCCTGTGATAGAATTCTCCGTCGTTCTCTGGACTCATGGTGTCGTCGTACTAATAGAGCTGCCTGAACCACAGCGTGGGAGAGAATTCAGCGTCATCGAGGCTGAGGTGACGATCAGTAAACGAACGGACGTATTCGGCGGTGGAGATGAGAGAGGACCAGCGTCTGCACACGGCGGTGCATCGTGTTGCTGGACGACAATCGGGGAGGAGAATCTCCGTAAACAGATCGTCGGTAATATTTTCCATGATTATTCCATATGTACTTGATCTCCTTCGTCTGCTCAATATTTCTTCTCGTACGAACGGAGAGAGAGAGAGTATAGGTGGGGCCCAACTTATATTTTTAATTGTTTATTGATTGTAGATTTCAGTATCTATATAATTGCAAATATATTTTTAGGTAAGGATAATTACGGCAGCACTCAGCAGTAGAGCTGCACAGCGATGGTCGCCACTGGCGACTCGGCGAGTCGCGACGGCGTCGCGATGGTGGGCTGAAAATCGCGAACGGTCGCGAACGGGGATGAAAGTCGCGACTCCACCCTCTGCAGCCCCCTCTCTCTCTCTCTCCCTCTCTCTCTCTCTCTCCCTCTCACAGACTCTCTCTCTCTCTCTCGGCCTGCCATCGCGACGAAGCCACGACCGGTCGCGATTCCGGCAGCCACGACGCGTCGCGACTCCATTTTTCACGATTTTTCACGATTTTTTCGCGATCGATCGCGATCGATGGGTGTGCAGCTCTACTCAGCAGTACCTAAACATTTTCAAAATAGCATGGCACGTTTTCAAAATACCACGACTCTTAAAATTAGCGTTTTAGATTGGTTTTTTCTCTTAGTCTCCATTAACTTACAAGTGTATACACAGGGACGGACCAAGAATGTAACGCCCCTAAATGGGGTTAGGAGAATAAGACAAAAACAACGACTTTTCAAACTTTGACTTGTCAACGACACATCATCATTCAAACTATACCATTGAATATTCAACTTCCACGTCAACAAGCACATAGTTTCTGCCCATGGGACTTAAAACGACAAAACAAACACAAATGACCACAGTTTATACAACACCATAAAACGACAAATATAAAGTATCACCATCATAAATATCCTTCATTTAATCCAATTACATATCCTAAATAAAAGATCAACATAAAAAACAGAATTCACCTCGACGATCTCTATAGGTACGGATAGGCAAAATCAACATATGGACCTCCCGAATCAAACTACTCCTCGACCGGAGTCTGACACTGAACACCACCTGAAGCTGGAAAGAAAAAGGTGTATATGGAAGGGGTGAGCACCACATGCTCAGTAGGGAATCTATTACCAATTCTCTTTACCGAACCATTATTAGTCAAATTACAATTAAACAAATTAAATGTCAACATAAACCATTTAATCGTCATTTTCAATCATTTTATCACTTTCAACAATAAAATAAATAAATAAATATACTCCACAAAAGTCAAATCATTTCGGTGGTCCATGGCGAGTCAGCTCGCGCCTTTCCTCCACTATATCCCATCGAGTCATCAAGGCACGAGCATAGGTGGACTAGAAGTCCCTAACCGTAACTCGCCCTCGACTCGGGATCCTAATCACCACCAAAGACGGCCAGTTCACCATGGGTCGAAATGTTGACTTTTGGATCCAATCATATCCATATCCATGTCCATGTCCGGCCTACTACGCAGTAGCCAGCTGCTCGTCAGCAGCTCATCCGCCCGAAGCGGGTACCATATCAACACACATATCATCCGCCCGAAGCGGGTACCATATCATAATAATCATCATCCGCCCGAAGCGGGAACCATATCAACACATGTCATCACGACGTAACCATAAGCATAAATAAAATAACAAGCATCAATCCGATGCAACCATACCTGGTATCCAGCCTCGCTATCAAGCGACGACAATCTCCAAACTTAACTTTTATTCATCAATTAAAATAATATTTCATTAATTCCAATTTTTTTAACCTATCCGGTTCGATCTTTATTTAATCGTTGGTTTCTACGTTCATTTTAAATTGCGAGAAAATGTAATAGTCCCTACCTCAATCCGTGGAAACTTTGACCAATTGACTAGCATGTCGAAGATGTGGGTTCGTCTTGGCCTTGGGTTCTATGATCAAGAATTTAAGCTTCTGATATACTGTCTGAGACGGGCGGTACGATTCGCACAATCTCCGAGGCTAGCACAGAATGACAATATGTTTTAATGATATATCGATATCATTCATAAGTCAAAATGTCACTAGGATTGGACTTAAAATTGTCAATTGAAAACCTGATACGCTGAAATTTAACCCGGGCCGAATTCTCGTCGGGTACACAAAACGAGGCAATAAAACGGGCATCAATTCGACAATGTAATACCTATCCGGCAATGTCAATTTCATCAATCAAGGCCCAGAACACACTCAATTTGATCATCTAAAATCAGAAACTAGGGCAAGGAAATTCGAGCTTACCGGAAGTCCGATGACAATTCCGATTGAGGGCTTTCGATTTCCTCGACGAGGGCTTCAAAACCCCTCAATAAATTCCGGGATCGGAAAATGACGCGGCGGTCGATGGCGGCGACAGCGAGGTGGCAGCTCCAACAAACTCTACTAACATTTGTGAACCCGGTTCCGGTGTTAGTTTTCTCAAATTCAAACTCAAACGAAAAAGATCTATATCTAAAAACCGAACCTTTCGGCGACTATTCCGGCTAAACGCTGCCACTTCTGGTTGTCATCCGCCCATCAACATGTTCGCCTTCACGAGAGCTTTCCGATGGTACCAAGATCTTGCCGATCGGAGCTCCGGTGACCGAGTTGTGAAGCTTTGAATCTTGGTTGTGGGGGAAAGTTCGAGAAGAGAGAGAGAGAGAGAGTGAGTGGGCTCGGGAAGGAAAAAGAGAGAGGGGGTATCGATCTCCTTTTCTTTTTTTTTCTTTTTTTCTTTTTTTTTTTACTGACTCTCTTTCCTTTTTTTTATACATAATATATATATATATTGGGTTTTACAATACTCCACCCCTTTAAAAAATTTCGTCCTCGAAATTTAAACGAGAATACCCCCGAACAAAAAGGGGTACTTCTCCATCATCTCCGACTCTAACTCCCATGTTGCCTCTCTAATGTCGTGGTTTTGCCATACCACTTTAACTAGAGGAGTTTCTCGTCGATGAAGAACTTTAACTTCACGGTCGATAATCTGAATTGGGTGTTCCGTATACGTCGCATTTTCTTGAATATGTATCTCTGTCTACTCAATGATTTGTTGAGGATCGGGTTCATATTTTTTCAACATCGACACATGAAACACACTGTGAACATGAGATAATTGTGGAGGTAAATCAAGCCTGTATGTGAATGGTCCGACTCTTTCAACTATCTCGAATGGACCGGTGTATAGCGGAGCCAAATTTCCTTTTATTTTGAAACAGGAAACACCACGCATGGGCGTCACCTTCAGGAATACATTGTCACCAGCCATGAATTCTAGTGGCCTTCGTCTTCGATCCTCATAACTCTTCTGACAACTTTTGGCAGTCTTAAGTCTTTCCCGAATAAGCTTAATCGCTTCTGTTGTCTCTCTGAAGTGGGAAGGACCGAGAGTAATACGATCTTCATACTCGGCTCAACAAAGAGGCGAACGACAAGGTCGACCATACAAGGCCTCACACGGTGCCATACCGATACTAGCTTGAAAGCTATTATTGTAAGCAAACTCCAAAAATGGTAGTTGCTCCTTTCACTTTCCTCTAAAATCCAAGACGCACACCCAAAGCATGTCTTCTAAGATCTGAAATACTTGCTCTGATTGGCCATCGGTCTGAGGATGAAAAGTTGTGCTCAAACTCAGATCAGTTCCCCTTTTTTTTCTTTTTTTTTTAATCCTATCCAAAACTTTGAGGTGAAATGAGCGTCTCGGTCGGAAACTATTGAAACAGGAACCCCATGAAACTTTACTATCTTTTCCACATATAGTTTACAAAGTTTCGGAACTTTGTAATCTGTCCGAATGGGGATAAAGTGGGCTGATTTTGTCAGTCTATCAACAATCATCCACACCGCATCATGTCCACCCCGAGACCGAGGAAGCCCCAAAACGAAGTCCGTAGTGATGCAGTCCCAATTCTACTCGGGTATTTTCAGTGGCCTGAGCTCCCCGTTGGGTTTCTGATACTCTGCTTTGACCATTTGGCAAACTGGACATCTCTTCACGAACATTGCCACATCGGATTTCATTTCGTACCAATAATATTGCCTCTTCAGATCTTGGTACATTTTCGTACTTCCTAGGTGAATAGAACACTTGGAACGATGAGCTTTTTGAAGGATGACACTTAGTAATGTAGTATCATCGGCCACCACAAGCCTTCCTTTGTACAATAAAAACCCATCGACGCCCACATTCCATCCTTCAAGTTGTTCTCCAGCTTGTAACCGATTCCATATCTCTTGTAATGTTTCATCACTCCACTGAATTTGTCTGACTTGGAGTATCATTGATGGAACGGCTATAACGTTGTACGCACATGCTTTGAATTCGTCGGTATGGAATTCCAAATTATAATCACCAATGGTAACCGATCATTTCCATGGTTCCAAGGTCAAAGAAGCAACCAAACCATGGTTCTTCAGACTTAATGCATCGGCGACCACCTTTACTTTTCTTGGGAGATATTGTAGACTAAAATCATAATCTTTCATGTACTCCACCTATCTTCGTTGTCGTAGATTCAAATCTCTTTGCGTGAACAAATACTTGAGACTTTGATGATCAGTGAATATCTCGAATCTTGAGCCGTAAAGATGACAACACAAATTTATAAGTGTAAATATCACTGCTGCTAGCTCCCAGGTCATGGGTAGGATAATTTAGTCTATGCGGCTTCAGCTGCCTAGACCCATATGCTACCACTCTCCCTTGTTGCATGAGCACACAGCCAAGTCCATTTCGAGATGCATCTGCATACACTATAAACACTTCATCTACATTGGGAACAACAAGGACAAGAGCACTCGTCAATCATCGTTTCAATTCTGAAAAGACTCTTCACATCTGTCATCCCATCTGAACTGAACATCTTTTCTGGTGAGCTCGTTTAGCGGTTCGGCAATCTTTGAAAAATTCTCCACGAACTTTCTGTAATAACCCACAAGCCCTAGGAAGCTTCAGATTTCTACCACATTCTTGGTTGTCTCAAGTCTAAGATAACTTCAATCTTTAACGGTCTACGACAATACCTTCTTGAGAATTCACGTGGCCTAAGAACTTCACTTTTGTCATCCAGAATTCACATTTTTCTTTCTTCGCGTATAGACGATAGTCCCACAAAGTCTGCAAAACAATCCGCAAATGTTCCGCGTTTTCTTCTAGAGTTCTTGAATAAATACGTATGTCGTCAATGAAGGAAACAACGAATCGATCCAAATATGGCCAAAATATACTATTCATCATGCCAATAAACATTGTCGGAGCATTAGTAAGACCAAAAAGCATATCTGCAAACTCAAAGTGGCCATATCGTGTATGGAACGCTGTCTTCAAAATGTCAGTATCTCGAATTCGCAATTGGTGGTAATTAGCATGACTGCAATTCTATCTTTGAGAAGAACGTGCAATGTTCCAATTGGTCAAATAATTCATTGATGCACGATAAAGACATTTATTTATAATTGTTATCTTATTGAGTTGTCTGTAGTCCACACAACGATGTAAGCTACCGTCGGTGAATAAATCAGACGCTCCCCACAGTGATGTATAAACTCCTTTACTAAACAAAATCATCTATCTGCTTCCTCAAACCTGCTAATCCCGCTGGAGTCATACGATAATGGGCAATAGAGGTTGGAGTATTCTGGGGAACTAGATTAATATCAAACTCAATCTCATGATCTAGAGAGAGCCCTGGAAGTTCTTGATGTTAACACATCACCATAATCATGTACTATAGGGATGTAGGGGTTGATGGCACCATACCCCACATCTTAAATGACACAAATGACTCCCGACCTTTCAAGGTTCATACTTCAATATGAGATTAGGTGGCCATATTATTCCACAACTATACTGATATTCAGTGCCGGCCCTTTTTTTTTTTTTTTTCTTTTCTGAGTCACATGTGTTTTTGTTGCAGTTTACTATGGCATGATAATTTGCTAATAAATCCATTCTCAATGTTACATCAAACTCGATCAAATGAAGAATGAATACGTCAAATGAGAATTTACTCTCCTCAATGACAGGCTTACTTGACTTGCATACCATCAAAACTTATGTCACTCACCCTATATGAGCGAACAACGCTGAATGAATAATACACGTCTCGAGGTTTTTGGCTGAAACAATCAGTTCTGAGAAATTAAAGAAACGCTTTGGCGCAAGGGTCTCACAAACCCATTGCGCATGAAATCCTTACCCAAATTTTATCATTCTAGCTTCAGGGCTAACTACGAAATCAGAATTATCAAGCACTTCAAATTTTTCTTAATTAACGCCAACAACTTTTCAATTGTACCGCATCCGGAAATCCATCAAACTATAGAGGATATTGCAACATGATCTCCTTAAATGATTTCATTATTTCAGCTGCAGAACTAAGAGATTGTGTCACTTATTGTGGAACTTAAAATACAATGCAAATTATTCAAGATCTAACGGGTAACGCAGATTTAGAGTACTTTGGGAATTCCGGACCATGTTGATCAACTGTAAAAAGATTAAATGTCAGGATTATGGATGGTGATACAAAATAAAACACGACCCAAAACACTTAAGAAAATAAATAATTGTATGGTGTTGTACCCTAGGTGCCGTAACCTAGGCTCTGATACCAAACTGTAACACCCCTAAATGGGGGTTAGGAGAATAAGACAAAAACAACGACTTTTCAAACTTTGACTTGTCAACGACACATCATCATTCAAACTATACCATTGAATATTCAACTTCCACGTCAACAAGCACATAGTTTCTGCCCATGAGACTTAAAACGACAAAACAAACACAAACGACCACAGTTTATACAACACCATAAAACGACAAATATAAAGTATCACCATCATAAATATCCTTCATTTAATCCAATTACATATCCTAAATAAAAGATCAACATAAAATACAGAATTCACCTCGACGATCTCTATAGGTATGGATAGGCAAAATCAACATATGGACCTCCCGAATCAAACTACTCATCGACCGGAGTCTGACACTGAACACCACCTGAAGCTGGAAAGAAAAAGGTGTATATGGAAGGGGTGAGCACCACATGCTCAGTAGGGAATCTATAACCAATTCTCTTTACCGAACCATTATTAGTCAAATTACAATTAAACAAATTAAATGTCAACATAAACCATTTAATCGTCATTTTCAATCATTTTATCACTTTCAACAATAAAATAAATAAATAAATATACTCCACAAAAGTCAAATCATTTCGGTGGTCCATGGCGAGTCAGCTCGCGCCTTTTCTCCACTATATCCCATCGAGTCATCAAGGCACGAGCACAGGTGGACTAGAAGTCCCTAACTGTAACTCGCCCTCGACACGGGATCCTAATCACCACCAAAGACGGCCAGTTCACCATGGGTCGAAATGTTGACTTTTGGATCCAATCATATCCATATCCATGTCCATGTCCGGCCTACTGCGCAGTAGTCAGCTGCTCGTCAGCAGCTCATCCGCCCGAAGCGGGTACCATATCAACACACATATCATCCGCCCGAAGCGGGAACCATATCAACACATGTCATCACGACGTAACCATAAGTATAAATAAAATAACAAGCATCAATCCGATGCAACCATACCTAGTATCCAGCCTCGCTATCAAGCGACGACAATCTCCAAACTTAACTTTTATTCATCAATTAAAATAACATTTCATTAATTCCAATTTTTTTAACCTATCCGGCTCGATCTTTATTTAATTGTTGGTTTCTACGTTCATTTTAAATCTCTAGAATTTAAGCTTCCGATATACTGTCTGAGACGGGCGGTACGATTCGCACAATCTCCGAGGCTAGCACAGAATGACAATATGTTTTAATGATATATCGATATCATTCATAAGTCAAAATGTCACTAGGATTGGACTTCAAATTGTCAATTGAAAACCCGATACGCTGAAATTTAACCCGGGCCGAATTCTCGTCGGGTACACAAAACGAGGCAGTAAAACGGGCATCAATTCGACAATGTAATACGTATCCTATCCTAATCGGACTATTCTAAACACAACGGCAATGTCAATTTCATCAATCAAGGCCCAGAACACACTCAATTTGATCATCTAAAATAAGAAACTAGGGCAAGGAAATTCGAGCTTACTAGAAATCCGATGACAATTCCGATTGAGGGCTTTCGATCTCCTCGAAGAGGGCTTCAAAACCCCTTAATAAATTCCGGGATCGGAAAATGACGCGGCGGTCGACGGCGGCGACGGCGAGGTGGCAGCTCCAACAAACTCTACTAACCTTCGTAAACCCGGTTCCGGTATTAGTTTTCTCAAATTCAAACCCAAACGAAAAAGATCTAGAGCTAAAAACCGAACCTTTCGGCGACTATTCCGGCTAAACGCTGGCACTTCTGGTTGTCATCCGCCCATCAACATGTTCGCCTTCACGAGAGCTTTCCGATGGTACCAAGATCTTGCCGATTGAAGCTCCGGTGACCGAGTTGTGAAGCTTTGAATCTTGGTTGTGGGGGAAAGTTCGAGAAGAGAGAGAGAGTGAGTGGGCTCGGGAAGGAAAAAGAGAGAGGGGGTATCGATCTCCTTTTCTTTTCTTTTTTTTTTACTGACTCTCTTTCCTTTTTTTTTTTTATACATAATATATATATATTGGGTTTTACAAAGAACTTCAAGCCGGGAGTAACGAATTATAGATAAGATAAATTATTTATTGTAATTTTTGACCAATTAAGATAATGAGTGCCATTAAATAGTAATATTTTTTACTTAACGTTCTCTCTTATTAATAAGTTTTAAAAAAACTTCTGAGTAGTTTAGAACTATAACACCATTTATCAGAGCTTTAACAATATTATTAACATTGTTAAAAGTTATATTCAGCAAAATAAAAATATAACTCCAAAAAATCAAGTTTTGCGTGTACTATATATAGAAGAAAAAATATATCATAGAATTATATACACACTACACACGCACATTAATTATTTGTTTCATTTCTATTTGCTACGTGAGTGAGTTATATTGAGACTAAGGATGTGTGATGAGACTTGGGGTGACATGAGCCACCCCCAAAGTAGTCTCGTTCATTCCCGTGTATGCCTCAAATAAAAGTATTTAACATGATGAATGTTATTACATGAAAACAATGAGTGTTAGTTTAAGTTTTAAAGGTGTAAAAACTCAACATTATTGATGTCTCTATGTGTTAGCCATCAAAACAAAGATTAATAACAGCATATACAATTAATATCTTTTTAATTTAGAAATGCCGTTAAGTTTTTGTTGACAAATGCACTTCTACGGCAAAAGATTGAGGGATAGAGATTGCCACAATAGAGCAACTAGAGGGGAATAGGCATTAGTTATAGAAGGTCAAGGATAAAGACGAGGAACCTAAGAAGATCATAGAAGAAGAATTTGGAGACATATGCAACAATTAAAAAAAATGCAAACATGAGAGAGCTAAAAATTAAATAAAAGTTCAAATAGAATTGTCGTCTCCATAGAGTTTAGGCGGTGAATTGAAATGTGTCTAAATTCAAAGCCTGACAATTCACCCGAAAATCTTATAGCGACGACATGTGAAAATACATCGTTTCTAGGCTCTCCCTCCAAAAAACAAAAAAAAAACTCTCACCCCAAAATTTAGATCATATAGCTACAATTTTGTTATCGTATCACTGCCACATGTAACTTTAGGCGCGGAGTGTCCGCGCCATGGCAAAGCGGGTGGCAGAGATAGGAGAACCGTATAAAGATAATGTCTGCTCGGCGGTCGCCATAAGTTCCGTTGCTAAAATATTTTGTTTTGTTTGTTTTTTTTGTTTTGTGACAGTTTGCGTTACTTGTGTTTAAGTATCAGACCATGGACAACATAAATACACATATCAGACCCATTTAAAGTAAATACTACGCATATCTAAATAATTATTTCATAAAACTCGTCATGCAGATTGAAGCGAAGGTATCGGCCGGTGTGGGCCAAATCGAGAATAGAGGGTAGAGATTAACCCGCCAGAGGTTCCCCGTCGACGGAGGCTGGCCCACAGTCTGTCTAGTTCGACTGGACATGTCGTACTGTATAATGCCTTCGCTGCCGACTACCAAGAAAATGACATCCCCGTTTGCGGGATGCAACGCCAAGGAGTTAACAAACGTGTGCTCGATTCTCATCTCGAGAACCACATTATGCACCAACGACCAACGACCAACGACAAGAAGAGTCATAATCGCGACAATCGCCGCTCCAAATCAGCTCCCACACTTTACACTCATGACACACTATGTCTTCTGTAATGTAGACTGCACGGATCCTCCCTCTACAATTACCAAGGCGCACGAGGTTCACAATGGGATCAATGCCGGCCTCGTCCGGCCAGGGAATAAGCTGCCAGCATTCTCTGTTGCCCTCCGGGGAAACAGCGGCTAACGGATCGAAAACGATGACACAATGACGGAATTCGTTTTCCACCCAGTATAGTAAACCGCCGCTGCAAGTGACTGGCTCGTCAAATTCAAAACAGGCAAACACGAACCGCCACTCCATGGCAATTATGGGTGGCGTCTTAATCAAGGCCGGCGAGTCCCAATGTCCGATCTCGGAGGAGAAATGTGTCACCTGCGTTGCCAATCTGTCACCACCATCGTTATTTTTTCGGGTTGTGAAGAAGAGTGTCACATGATAAGAGAGGCATCCGTGGTTGTCCTGGAGAGTGAGCATGCAATTGCGTAGAATCTGGATGCCTCGGGGAGGCTCAGGAATGCCGCATAAGAACTTCTTCGTGATCGGATTGCAGATGCAAAACAAGAATTTTCCTTCACATCCCACGTTGGCCTGAGAAACGAGCAACAAGTCGTTGCAAAACGCCCTTATGACCACATCGTTCCACGGCAAGAAACTCAGGGAACCTCCTGGCCGACCGCCGAGAGTTTCCTCGATCACGTGATAGTATTCTCTGCCGACATTCGGATAGATGATGTCCTTAATATGGGGCAGCCTGAACCACAGCCTAACTATCGTGGCAGAGAAGTCAGCGTCGTTGAGGCTGAGGTGACGATCAGTGAACGAACGGACGAATTCGGCGGTGGAGATGAGAAAGGACCAGCGTTTGCACACAGCGGCGCATCGTGTTGCTTCACGACTATCGAGGGAACGAATGAGAATCTCCGTCAACAAATCGTCGGGAATCTTTTCCATGATTATTCCGTATGTACTTTGTTGACCACTGACCTCCCGTTGACTTCCCGAGCCAGCTGAGGATTGAGTCGTAGCTCAATCCCGATCCTGAAAGAACAAAACTTAAAAGGGTCAAGATCAGGGAAAGATCCTAACTGACTACCGAGCCTAACTACGTGCCTATCTAACAAACATAGAGTACGTATTTAAAGGTTAAGGAAGAGTCATTTGGGGAGATAGAAAAAGAAGAAAACCTGCATGAAAACCTAGAGAGAGTTTCTACAAGAAATCGCAACCCAGAAACGCTTTGACAGTGCGTTACACCTAGATCTAGTCCTAGAGATCTAAGGTTTATCATAAACCAATACAAGGAAGAATATGAAAGAGAGAGGAGGAGATCTGAAGAGTACCTGGGTTTCGGGAGAAGCAGGAGGAGCTGAAGAAGCTACGGAAGCTCGGTACTCGGCGAGAGCAATCTCCATCTTCCACCTCTCCATCTCGTTCCTTGGAGTCGTTCGATCAGCAGATTCCTCCACCAGTCGCTTTCTCTGAGAGGCGTACTTCCACAGCAGAGCTTGATTGGTTCCGGCGCGGGTCCGGCGAGCCACCGGAGCGTCATCGACAGTCGGCGGAGTCTGCATCGCCTGAGAGTTCAGAAGAGAGTGAGGGAGGAAGTTCGAAGTAGAGAGAGAAAGTGTATGCGATTGAAAAGAAACTCTTGTCGAAACCCTAATCAATAAAGTGAAGTTCTTTATGTTTGTCGTTTCTGAGTTGAACTACATGTCGTGCTGCCTTGTGTTGTGGTCTTGAGTTCTTGTCGTGCATGCTGTTTGGTGTCGTTTGGACACTAGTTTGTCATCTGGGCCAAGATTGTGCGTGGGCTTGTTGTTTGGGAGGCATAAGTTCCGACAAGTGGTATCAGAGCGTCAGGATTCCGGTAATCAGAGGAAGGTCTTATTCCGGTGATTAGAATTAGTTTCCGGCGCTCAAGAAAGCTTAAGAAAGTCTTCAGGGAAGTTCAAGAAAGCAAGAAATGACGAGTACAAGGTTTGACATGGAAAAGTTCAATGGCAGCAATGACTTTAGGCTTTGGAGAATGAAGATGCGAGCTTTGCTTGTACAGCAAGGTCTCGAAGCAGCTTTTTTTGAAGACAAGGATTTCCCAAAAATGGAGGAGAAGCAAAAGGCTGAATTACTGGCAAAGGCACACAGTGCCTTGATACTCAGTCTTGGAGACAGGGTCCTTCGAGAAATCTCGTGGGAGAAAACAGCCTATGATATATGGACAAAGCTCGAGAAGACCTACATGACAAAGTCACTAGTAAATCGACTATTCCTCAAGCAGAAACTCTACAACATAAAGATGGCTCCCGGGAAGAATCTACAAGATCATCTCGATGAATTCAACAAGGTAATCATTGACTTGGAAAATGTTGGAATCAAGGTTGAAGATGAAGATCAAGCTCCGCTCTTGCTAAGATCTTTACCATCATCCTTTAAACAACTGCAAGATACTCTAATGTATGGGGGGAGAGAAACTCTCACACTATAGGAGGTAAAAAATGCAGTTATGTCAAAGGATTTCAACAAAAAGATTGACAAGAGGGACACAGGTGGAGAAAGTATGTCTGTAAGAGGAAGATCACATAGAAGGGATCAGTCAAGTGGAAGACACCACTCGAGGTCAAAGTCCAAAACCAGAGTGCTGAAATGTTTCAACTGTCACAAGGAAGGACATTTCAAGAGAAACTGCCCCGAGAGAAGACCCCAGAAGAACTACAGAAGACCAAGAGAAGATGATGATCAAGCAAATGCTTCTCAGGTCAGTGATGGTTATGAAAGTGCTGAAGTGTTAAATGTGATGACCCCAAGCATGAGGAATGCCTGGATTTTAGATTCAGGTTGTTCATTCCACATGTGCCATGAGCAGAAGTGGTTCGACAACTATGAAGATATCAATGGGGGAACAGTGGCCGTAGGAACATAAGAAATCTGCAAAGTTAAAGGGATTGGATCAATAGCCCTAAGGCTAAATGATGGCTCTAATAGGACTCTCGATAAAGTGAGATATGTTCCAGGTTTAAAAAGGAACCTTATCTCACTTGGGGTTCTAGAAGAAGCTGGCTACAAATGGAAGTCAGTTGAGGGAGGAATGCGTGTCACTAAAGGGTCCATGCTCTACCTCAAAGCCTACAGGCTAAATGGAATTTATTTCCTTGAGGGAGGTGTAGCAAGAGGCCAGGCAGCAAACACTACAGCTGGGATCACTAACAAAGCCAGTCTCTGGCACCAGAGATTAGGCCACGTGAGTGAAAAAGGGCTTGAAATTCTCAAGAAGTAGGGAGTCCTCGGAAAAGACAATATTGAGAAATTGGATTTCTGTGAGCACTGTGTATTTGGCAAGCAACACAGAGTAAAGTTTGGAAAGGGCAAGCACACATCTACCGCCGCTCTGGACTATGTTCACTCAGATTTATGGGGGCCAGCAAGAGTACAATCACATGGAGGAAATAGGTACTTAATCTCCTTCATCGATGATTACTCTAGGAAGTTATAGCTGTATCTGATCAAGTCAAAGGATCAAGCTTTTGAAGCTTTCAAGACATAGAGAGCACTCATTGAAAACCAGTGCAATACTAAGCTGAAGCATTTAAGAACTGATAATGGGCTTGAATATTTGTCTGAGGAATTCAACGACTATTGTGGGAGAGCAGGAATCAGAAGATCCAAAACCGTGAGGTCAACCCCTCAACAAAACGGATTAGCTGAAAGGATGAACAGGACAATTCTGGAGAGAGTCAGATGCGTACTCTCGAGGGCAAACTTGTCCACAAAGTTTTGGGGAGAGATAGTTCACACGGCTGCCTACTTAATCAACAGATTGCCCTCTTCGGCAATTGGATTCAAAACTCCCCAACAGCTTTGGACTGGAAGAGAAGAAGTAGAGTACTCTCATTTAAGAGTCTTTGGCTGCATAGCTTACTTTCATGTAAATGAAGGCAAGCTTGCACCAAGGGCTAAGAAGGGACTCTTTATGGGCTACCCAGATGGAGTAAAAGGATACACAATTTGGAATCCTGAATCAAGGAAGTGTATCATCAGTAGAGATGTCACTTTCAAGGAAGACAGCTTTCTCGAACCACAAGACACTCCAGTTCAACACTTAGAAGATCTCAGAACTGAAGATGGAGTTGAACTCGAGGTGGAGCAGCAAAGAGATTCATATCAGACCATAGAAGCAAGAAAAGAAGAAGACTCAGAAAAGGACACAGAAAGTGATAGCCAACTGGAAGAGGAAGACAACCCTCTACAAAGCTACCAATTAGCTCGGGATAGATCAAGAAGGAAAGCAAAGCCACCAAGCCGATTTGCTCATGCTGAAATGGTAGCCTATGCCCTAAACACAACAAACAAGGTAATTGAAGAAGAGCCCAGATTCTTCAAGGAAGCAGTACATTCCAAGAACTCTGCCAAATGGATAGAAGCAATGGATTCACTCATGAAGAACAACATGTGGACTCTAGAACCAAGACCAGCTAAGTGCAAAATAGTTGGGAGCAAATGGATATACAAAGTAAAGAAGGGAAGCTCTGAGAGTGAACCAGCTCGCTTTAAAGAAAGAGTGGTTGCAAAAGGCTTTACACAAAGGGAGGGAATCGACTTCAATGAAGTGTTCTCTCCAGTTGTGAAGCACACCTCTATCAGAGTTTTACTGTCCATTGTTGCTAAATTTGACCTTGAGCTTGAACAGATGGATGTGAAGACAGCTTTCCTTCATGGAGAGCTAGAAGAAAGAATCCTAATGGAACAGCCAGAAGGGTACAAAGAGAAGGGCAAGGAAGATTGGGTCTGCTTTGAAGAAGTCACTTTACGGACTTAAGCAATCCCCCAGGCAATGGTACAAGAGGTTTGACACTTTTATGCAAAGTAACAATTACCACAGAAGTAAACATGATAATTGTGTATACTTTACTAAGTCAACCTCTGGAGCAAGTGTTTACTTGTTGCTATATGTGGACGACATGCTTCTCATTTCAAACAGCAAGTTAGAAATAGACAAGCTAAAGAAAAAGCTACAGTCGGAGTTTGAAATGAAAGATTTGGGAAGGGCTGAGAGGATTCTCGGAATGGACATCAAGAGGAAAAGAAGCTCGAATGTCCTAACTATCTCTCAAACCGACTACTTGAAGAAAGTAGTTGCCAGGTTCAATATGGAGACAGCCAGATTCACCTCTCAACCTTTGGCTCCTCATTTCAAATTGTCAAAAGAGCTTAGCCCTCAGACAGAATCAGAAAGAGCTGAGATGCAGAAAGTTCCATACACAAGTGCTGTGGGAAGTCTTATGTATGGGATGATCTGCACAAGGCCTGACCTATCTTATGCAGTCAGTTTAGTGAGTAGATACATGGCAGACCCTGAAGAAAGGCATTGGAGAGCAGTAAAATGGATCCTAAGGTATCTAGCAGCTACCAGTGGAAAAGGGTTGATCTACAGGAAACATGAAGACATTGGAGATCAGGTCATTCAAGGCTTTGTTGACTCTGACTACGCTGGAGACTTGGATAAGAGAAGATCTCTCACGGGATACACTTTCAAGGTGTTCAACAACCTTGTAAGCTGGAAAGCCTCACTGCAACATATTACTACAACAGAGGCTGAATACATTGCAATTACTGAGGCCGTGAAGGAAGGATTGTGGCTCAAAGGACTGCTTACTGAACTTGGGTTCAAGCAGGACACATTTGATTTACACTGTGACAGTCAATCTGCCATCCACTTGTGTAAAAATCAAATGTATCATGAGCGCACAAAGCACATTGATATCAGACTACACTTTGTTAAAGATGTAGTTGAATCGGGGGTGCTAAACATGGTGAAAATATCAACTGAGATGAACCCAGCTAACATGATCACCAAAGTCATCCCTGTGCAGAAGTTTGAGGAAAGCCTTACTCGACTTGGAGTTGGCCAAACCAATTCCAAGGAGGGCAATACAGAATAAGGAAGGAAGGAAGAAGCTCAGGAAGAACAGAAGGCTCAAGGTGGAGATTGATGACCACTGAGCCTCCCATTGACTTCCCGAGCCAGCTGAGGATTGAGTCGTAGCTCAATCCCGATCCTGAAAGAACAGAACTTAAAAGGGTCAAGATCAGGGAAAGATCATAACTGACTACCGAGCCTAAGTACGTGCCTATCTAACAAACATAGAGTATGTATTTAAAGGTTAAGGAAGAGTCGTTTGGGGAGATAGAAAAAGAAGAAAACCTGCATGAAAACCTAGAGAGAGTTTCTACAAGAAATCGCAACCTAGAAACGCTTTGACAGTGCGTTACACCTAGATCTAGGGTTTCTCAGAAACCAATACATGGAAGAAGACGAAAGAGAGAGGAGGAGATCTGAAGAGTACCTGGGTTTCGGGAGAAGCAGGAGGAGCTGAAGAAGCCACGGAAGCTCGGTACTCGGCGAGAGCAATCTCCATCTTCCACCTCTCCATCTCGTTCCTTGGAGTCGTTCGATCAGCAGCTTCCTCCACCAGTCGCTTTCTCTGAGAGGCGTACTTCCACAGCAGAACTTGATTGGTTCCGGCGCGGGTCCGGTGAGCCACCGGAGCATCATCGACAGTCGGCGGAGTCTGCATCGCCTGAGAGGTCAGAAGAGAGTGAGGGAGGAAGTTCGAAGTAGAGATAGAAAGTGTATGCGATTGAAAAGAAACTCTTGTCGAAACCCTAATCAATAAAGTGAAGTTCTTTATGTTTGTCGTTTCTGAGTTGAACTACATGTCGTGTTGCCTTGTGTTGTGGTCTTGAGTTCTTGTCGTGCATGCTGTTTGGTGTCGTTTGGACACTAGTTTGTCATCTGGGCCAAGATTGTGCGTGGGCTTGAAGAGTGGGCTTGTTGTTTGGGAGGCATAAGTTCCAACATACTTGAATCTCCTTCGACTGCTCAATATTTATTCTCGTACGAATGCAGAGAGAAAGAGAGAGAGTCGTGGCGATTAGGGTTTGTGAGAGCAGTGATGATATATGGATTTGTTAGCATAAACCCTAATAATCAAATATTGAAAGAAGGAACGAAAATAATCGTATCTTGAAATCGTAAAATACAATTAGATATTATATTTGTTATAGAATTCATGATTCATTGGATGTCAATTATAAAGGTCTATTGACTTTATTATTTAATATAAACTTTAGCATTATATTCCTCTAACTAACTACTAAGCTTTAGAACGAGAAATATAGTACTCTCACCTCAAGCTATTTATTATTCTTAGTTCTTAATTATTATTTAGTTCTATTTTTTAATTGTTTATTCATCATAAATTTATACTTCAAACAAGGTAATTACGGCAGCAGTTCCTAAACATTTTCAAAATAGCATGGCATATTTCTCTTTAAGTTTTCAATTACGCTGATTAAATACCCATGGTTCGTACAATTTACATTATTTTTTTTTTCTTCTTTCTCTTAGTCTCCACTAACGTTAAATCACTTAGATGTGTATTCCTCAAATTAAAGTATTTAACACGATCAACGTCAAAACGTGCAAAAAAATGAGTGTTAGTTTTAATTGTACATGTGTAAAAACTCAACATTATCGACGGAAGCATATAGGACAAAATCATTAAAAAAACAAATTTCACGAAATTGAGTATTTAATCAGAATAATTGAAAACATAAGAATATACTGCACTATTTTAAAAATAATGGACTCTTGCCTCAATTATTTACCTGCATATTTCAATAACTGACAGCTATTATAAATATTAGAGATAAATAGAATTAGTGCAGTTAATCAGTCAATATACTGCAGTGCACTGAGGATTAACAAAAAAAAAAAAAAAAACGTTACCGTATTTTAAATAGAAATTGGAACGTATCGATACCATATATACAAAATATCAAATCTGAACAGTTAAAAAAATTACGAATTTAGTAGCAATATTTGGTTATTATAAAATAAACCGAACTGAAAATAAACTTTATTGCACATGACTAAGTTTAATATATATTTCATATGCAATAACTAAGTTTAATATATATTTCATATTGCACAATTTATTAACTTCTACTGATATAAATACTTATCGAGTTTATTAGTTTCAATTCTATATTAATCATCATTTCTTATGGTATAATATTTTTATTCAATTTTAGTCATATTTTTTGTGTGGCAAATGTGGTTAGAATACCATTACTATTGAAATAGTATACTAAACATGCCATAAATGTCGGTATTTATGTTTTCGGTTCTCTTTATAAAAATTTCAAAATGCACCAAAGACTCAGATGTTAACTCTTACACTACACTAATGGAAGTTGGAACCACCTTAGTGGTCCGTGGTACGGGGTCCACGCGCCTTATATTCAAATTTTAAATAGTGAAAAACTTTGAATTTTTTAAATAATAGAATTTTAATGATTTTATATAATTTTGAAAAACTTTGAATTTATATAATTTTTTGAAATTTTAATGATTTCAAGATGAATAAGGAATTTATTGACTGGTTTCAATAACCGATTAATTCACCGATAAATGATTTATCAATTTGATTTTACGGGTAATGCGTAACAGACAAGTTTGATATAAAATAATATATATATATATATATATATATATATATATATATATATATATATATATATATATATAAATATAAAAGCTCAGTTTTTGTATGATGTGGCAAATAGAGAAGCTAAAGATTTAGAATCCTCTTTTTTCAATACTCTTCTTTTGTTGTATGCAATATCAATTCCATCGACATTCATTCCATTGTATACGAAGAACCAATTACTCACTTTAATAATATCACTCTGCAATTAATTCATTTAATTCAAAGTTTTAATATAATAAATAAGATAGATTTCAATTCACTTTATAGTCATATATATATATATATATATATATATATATATATATATATATATATATATATATATATATATATATATATATATAACGTATGTATTGATTATTTGAGTCACTTCTTTGAAAGAATTCCATATAGAGCATTCTATTTCTTTTGTTTAAATGCATTGCTTATAAATAACTATTTTGGGATGGAAAAGTGAAACGCTAGTTTCCAAACCATTATAAAACTCTCATCCCTCCCATTTTCCCACTCTCTCCACCATGCGCACGCCTTCCTCTACTCCAATCTGAGTCGTTAATACTCACCCTCTGACGGCGAAAGGTGCCTCCATTTTTTTAAATATTTGATTTAGGTTTTCTTCATAGTTCATTATGAATGGTGGAAATTTCTTTTTTCTTTTTATTTT
Organism: Parietaria judaica; assembly: GCA_954871525.1. NCBI lineage: Eukaryota > Viridiplantae > Streptophyta > Magnoliopsida > Rosales > Urticaceae > Parietaria > Parietaria judaica. Next base: position 16,638,701 of record OX940864.1, read on the forward strand.
ATTCATGTTCTATTATTATTATGGTTCGAATGATTTAATGAGTTGATTTTAGGGCATTGTTTTTGCTTTTATTGTTTTCAGGGATTTTCGGGATTTGTCAGCGTTTCGTCGCTTCTCCGGTGAGATTTTTTGCCGAGGATCTTGGTTTCCGTTTACGTTAAAAATTGTTAAAAGAGTCAATATTGTTTTTGCATTATTTGATTTTCCAGGGAGTTTCCGGATTTATTAGTCTTTCGTCATTTCTCCGTTGAGACTCTTCTTCATTGGATTTTGGTTTCAATTTACATTAATATTCTAGGAAGAACTAAAAATATATATTATTGTTTCCACCGGAATTAGTATTCGTTCTTAATCTCATGTCAATTCGTTTTCTTCAATTAAACAACTCCTTAATCTATCTGCCCTTTAGCATCTATAACAAAACAATACGTTTTTCCTCAATTAAAACTCTGTTCATTTCAAGCTGTCTTTGTTCCTCTTTCACGTTTTTTGGTGGCTTCCTAATTCTCTCTCAGAATAATAGGTTTCATTTACATTTTGTTTGCGTAACTTTGCCACTCATTTTCTCAAGTGAGCATTCATTTTCATTGTCTGTTGGCTAGGCATTGGGTCAGATTTAGCTCACCGTGTGTTTTTCATATATGTTCTATTTGTATTGAGACAATTATTTAGAATATTTTTATCATTAGATGTTATCTATTCGGCAGATGCTTATGTATTTTATTTAGTATGATTTTCTTTCTTCTGAATTTTGGGCTATCAAAGTTGAGGTTGAAGTTAGAATAGTACCCTATATGAACACTTACCGTGTTCTTTCCCATAAGACCTTTGTATTCAAATAGTGATAATATTTATCTAGCATTTCTCGCCTCATGTCTCTTTAGAGCCTTTGAGTTAAATTTGGTTGTGATATTATTTTTATAAGCCAATAGCATACTGGGGTGCTGAGAATGTTCATTTTATCTTATATAACCACCTACATTAGATGACTTGATTTATAGATCAATGTTCATACTTTTGGTCTTACAGTTATATATATATATAGTTAATAACATATATGTTTTAATATGTTTATAAATAGCATCATTTATGTTTCTTTCGCAAAATACGATTTTAATCTTTGTCCTGCTCCGTGGACTGTGTTTCCAATCTCTCTGCCCGTGATGTCGCCGCTTCTCGGGTAAGATTTTGCCCATAAATTTGGTTCAATTCTCTGGTGTGGATGTTTTCCTATATTTTTGTTGCTTTGAGTTTGTCTCTCCAGCAAGAAAGGAAATGTACTAAAGTGCAGGGTATGAAACTTTAGTTTCTTTATTTGTAAGTGTTCTTACTGTCTTATATCATTAAAATTATGTGCAATAAAAAAAATTCTTAATGTTTAATTTACGTTTCATCCTTTAAACTAATTTAACTTTAACGACCATCATTATCTGTGGAACTTTTAACAAGATAACAACAATCAACTTTAATAATGTTGGAACACGATTTGGTAGTAGTTTTGGGAAATTGAAGGGGCTCAAGTTTTAAGAATTTGTGGTTCAAATATATTTCAAATTTTATTCATGATTTTGGTCCTCATATTTGTGATCATCGTGCGTATGTTGTCTTGCTTTTTAGGTCTGCATTTTTTAAAATCTCTATTTGTTTCTTTATTTGTTTGTGGGTAATGACTAATTATGTTTTCTAATAGTTGATGACTTGATGCTATTGAGTATTGAGGATTAATAGGAACTTAATATGTGCTTTGTTTTTAATGCAGATGAGAAGAAACTCGATCAAGTAGATGAACAAGGCCCCTCACCAAAACACAATATCGAGGATTTTTTGTTAATGCGTGAGGGTTTTCTTAAGCAAGCTTGATTATGGAGTTTCCATAATATTAAAAGGAAAGCATGCACATATTTCTTCATTATTATGTGAAAATAATATTTAACAGGTTATTGAAGGTCCATAATTATATGAGAAAAACATTATACATGCAATTATATACTTTTTCTATTCTTTTTTCTTTCTCTCTCTAGTTAATTGACAAAATCATTTCAATTCGTAAAAGTAGTTTTTGATAGATATAACCCTAAACGTATATCTAAACCAAAGATATATATTAGTTGCTTTTGGTAAAAGAGAACAAAAAAGATAACCAAATATTTTTTTAAATTATTTCTTCGTTTGTCGAATATTATAGTCTATTAAGGATCCTGCATGAAATTCACATTTAATGAGTCATATTTCAGTCACGATGTATAATATTTTTATTTTGAAGATTTACATTTTATGACCATAAGACTTTCATTATTCAAAATTAGTGTTAACGAATGAACATTGAATCACATAGACTACAGAAATTTAGCTTGAAGAAAATAATATGTTTGAAGTATATTTTGTAAAGGGAAACTTAATTTTCTATTCCTTTATTAATTTACAACTATTTTCTTTATTTATTCCCTCAACTTTTTAGAATTCTAAAATTATTCTTTTAGACTTTTTGAATTAAAAATACCCTCACTTTATCATAAACTGTCATAAATTATCATAAATGGATGTGCGAATTTAGTCTCTGTTTCAAAAGCAAAAATGTCTCGGCCGTTCTTTATGATGGATATATAGATATGACCCATTTGTTCCAAAAACATTGATATGACCATCTAAATAAAAAATCTAAAAATTATTATTCAGGCAAATAACAAAATAATTTTGGACATAAAAAAGAACTCTAAATACTTTTTATTTTATTTAAATAAAATAAACGGTTGAGTTTTCAATTAATTTGAGAGTCAAAGAATAGACCTGCAATATTGTTGTCTATTCATAAATTCTTTTAAAAAAATTTTTTATCCAAGATGCCATATGATATTCAATATTTTGTATATATTGATAAAAAAAATTCATTACTTACTTAAATCATGTATATTAGTATTTAATTTAATATAAAAAAGCTAAGTCCATAGAACTACTTTATATTCTTAATTTTTTTTTTATAAATATAAAACTTTTCAATAATTTATTTTATCAAATTTGAACGGGCTCTTCTATTCTTATATTGTTTCTTATTTGGTGAATAATAATTTTGTTATGCATTTATTTTTAAAAATATTACAATTTATATCTACTCATATTTAATAAATATTTGACTGAATAAATCAACGATCGTTTAGTTTTCTTTGATCGATGTAGTTGTTTTGATTACAAGACACAATCTATAAAATTACCATATCCAGTATTTTCATTTAAATTAAAATGAGATTTCTCGCCACCCCGCGAACGCCTACTAGTATATATGTAATATAAACTATTTTAAATTAGTAATTGAAAATAGGGTGAATGAGGGAAATGCCCATTTGAACCCAAAACCTTTAAAAAACTGCCTATAAGATTTACTACCATTAAAGACTACCCAAAATATAATTTATAGACAATAAGACCCTTTATATTTAATTACGTAGGATTATAAATTATTTCCTTTTTTATATATTCAGCTATTATAATTATTAATTGAATCATCCTATTTTTTTGGAATTTTTAAACGCGATAGGTTTATAACCATTTTATTATTCAGCTTATAAAATATTGTTCCTTAATTGTAGGAACTAATGAGATCAAATATTGTTTAAGAAAATATTCCAGCTAATAATTCTTATACGCATTTTTTAATAGTCTTCCTTATTTGTAGCAACAAATGATATCAAATATTGACCCTATTATATATGGAATCTATTCGATGTGAGCACCTAATATAATAACCAAAATAAATAATACCTAAAATAAATAAACAGTAATTAATGCATTTAAAATTAATTTTTAATCGTAGGTTTTATTAATAACCAATATTTTTAGAAGCAATTTTTATAAATACGAAACTGTATTTATATTTACTCATGCAATTTCGTAACTATAAATACGAACCTGTAATTATATGAATGCAACCGTATCTAAAAATATTTTCTAATGTAATTTATTTTCTAATGTAATTTTGTAATTTTAAATACGAATCTGTAGTTATGTATTGAATTTTACGAAACTGTAACAATATTTACGTATGTAATTATAAAACCGTAAATATGAAACTGTAACTGTGAATACAAAACAATAAAAATATAATAGAACTTACAACAATGTAATTGTAATTACAAAAATGTAACAATAATTACAAAATTACAGTATTCCGTTACTTATAATCACATATACATACATGTAAATATGGATAATGTAACAAAGATTACATATAAGTAATCGCAGGACATCATTGTAATTACAATTACATTTACATTATATATAACTTGAATTACGGATTAGAAATTACAAAAAGTAACTCAAGTTACCTATAAGTAACTATAATTACGTTAATGTAACTATGATTATATACATGTAATTGTAGTTTGTAGATGTAACTATATTTATGTATATGTAATTATAGTTACACTTTCATACATGTAATTTGAGTTATGTATTTAAGACTCAAGCTTCACAAGGTAGTTTGTTGCACGTAATAATTTTCTCAAGACTCAATTATTTGTACGTATAAAAAATTTGTGACAAGATGTATTATAATGACGATACTGTAATTATAATGTATTATAATGACGAATACGTAATTGTAATTATACGAACGATCATGTTTTAGTAATTACGAAAAATGTAACCATGTTTTACGAAGCAATAGCCTATAAGTATATAATAGAAGGTAATATATTCTAATTACAAAACTGTAAATTATGAATATGTAATTACAAAATTGTAAGTGTATATAAAAATTTACGAAACTATAATTACGAAAATGCGGCACGATGAACGACTTGCAGCCTTTGAGCACGATTTCTCTCCTCCCTTCGACAGCCACGTCGCCTTCGCGTCCACTGAATACTCCCGAGTTCTCGACGATCGTGTGAAACTTCGTCGTCTTTGTCTCCCTGTCCGTCGCCTTCTTCCACATGTCGAAGTACGGGCTCGCTCCACCGTTGCTGGACGTCGCTCCGGCTCCGGCATCGAGGACATCGCGAACTCTGGCTTCAATAACGCAGGCGAAGCTGCCGACGAAGGCGGCGGACTGGATGACGATGTTGGCGTGGCTATCGGCGGCAACTAGGATGTCGACGATGGCGGGGACGATCCAGTTATGGCGGTGAACAAGTCTTGAGCGGTCTTACGGGAGAACAGAGCGGCTTCGACGACGCATTTTTAGAGAGAGAAAGGGGAGAAGAGGTTATGGAGGAGAGAATGACCGATCTTCTGGCAGAGTTTTAGGGTTTTGATTTATTTTTTGAATTTTGAATCAATGCCAACTAATAAACATCGGTCAATGATTAAAAAAATAAATAAATTTTTATTTTTATATTTAAAATTAATCATTATATGTGAGGGTTAGTTTGGAAAAAAAATATCATAAATGGACAAAAATGGGTTTTATGAAACTATGGGCAAATCTTTAAAAGTTTTATTACGTTTTGGGCATTTTATAGGATTTCCTTTGAAAATATAAGAATATAGTATCTTCCCTAATCACAGGCTAATTGATATTGAAGTGAAGGTACCGGCGTTGGCCAAATCGAACACAGAGGGTATACAGAAACACACCCTGGAATAGGAATCCACGGAAGATGGCCCACAATCTGGCCCGTCCGACTCGACATGTCGTACCGTATAATGCTCTCGCCGTAGATTCCCAAAAAAACGACATCTCGGTTGGCGGGATGCAACGCCAATGGGTAAACAGGCAGACGCTCGATTGCCATCCCGAGAACCGCATTGTGCACCAACGACCAATGACAAGAAGCGCCGGCTTCACGACAATCACTGCTCCATATCAGCTCTGAAACTCTCAACACCATATCGACCGTGATGTAGGCTGCGCGGAGCCTTCCTCTGTAATTTCCGAGGCGCACAAAGTTCGAGTTGGGATCGTTGTCGACCTCGTCCGGCCGGGGAATGAGCCGACACTCTCTGTGACCCTCCGCCGAAACAGCAGCTAATGGATTGAACGCGACAACCCATTCCCATAAGGGGAATGGGCCCTCCACCCAGTAAAGGAAACCGTCGTCGCAAGCGACAGGTTGATTTAAAATCGAAGTGGTAAACACGAAAGGCGGCTTCATAGCCATCTCTGATGGCACCTTAATCGGGGCCGGTAAGCCCCAATACCCGTCGCTGGAGGAGAAATGCGTCGTCCACATTACCCGTCCAGTATGCACGTGGAGGTTGACGGCCGTGAAGAAGAGTGTAACATGATAAGAGAGGCGTCCTCGGTTGTCTCGGAGCGTGAGAGTGCAGTTGCAGAGATTTGTGATGGCTCCGCGAAGCTCTGGGATACCAAGCAAGTACTTCTGCGTGGTCGGTTTAAGAGGCTCCGGGATACCACGCCAGTACTTCTTCGTGATCGGATTGCAGATGCAGAACGAAAATTTTCCCGAATATCTTACGTTGACCCGAGAGACGAGCAACAAGTCCTTGCATAACGCCCTTATGACCACATCGTCCCACGGCAAAAAACTCAGGTAACCTCCCGCTCGGGCGGGGTGAGTCTCCTCGATCATTTGATAGTATTCCCCGGTGGTCGTCGTAAACACTATGTCTTCACAAAAGGGCCGCTCGAACCACAGCACATCTATCGCGGCAGAGAAGGCCCCGTCATAGAGGCCGAGGCGGTGATTGGTGAACGAGGTGACGAATTCAGCGGCGCTGACTAGAGAGAACCAACGCTTGCACACCGCGGCACATCTCCCCGCTTGCCCGTGGTCCGGGAGACGGATGAGAATCTCCGTTAACAAATCGTTGGTAAGATTTTCCATGATTACTCAGTACGTAATTGAATCTCCGTCGACTGCTCAATCTTTCTTCTCTTTATCTATAACAACGCAGAAGTTTTTAAGTGTATTCGACTGAAGACAGAGAGAGAGAGTTAGCGGTGGGGAATGGTGATGAGGGTTTATGAGAGCAGCGATGATTTGTGGATTCGTACGCAAAAGCCCTAATAATCAAATATACAATACAAAGATAAAAAGAAAAAAAAAATCGGATGATTTTATATACCAAAATAAAATCTCCTTGATTCATGCACATGAAGTCATATTTTATGAATTATTCTCTTTTATTATGATATTTTATCTTCATTTAATTTTGTTGATTTATTTTCATTTAATTATAATATTTATTAGGTACATTAGAATCTTAGATCAAGCTATTTATAATTATTATTATGTTTCTTTTATGCTGTAAAAATAAGAGCAAGACGTGTACAAGGATTAGTTGATGATGATATAAAATCGAGCTTTTGTTTGAGAAAGTCGAAGTTTATCTCGCAAAGACGTGTCTTTCGTATCCTGCTCTACATCAATATATATATACATATAAAATGTATTCTCAATATATATATATATATATATATATATAAATATGGAAACTTGAAAAAATGACCCTCAAAAAGCAAGTTATACCCGTTTTGTTCCCCGATATCATGTTTCTGAAAATTTATTCATATTTAGCCATGTTTTGGACAATACTACCCTTTTTTACCCTCAATTTTCACTCGACCTCTTTTCCACCCCCACCCTCTCTCTCTCTCTCTCTCTCTCTCTCTCTCTCTCTCTCTCTCTCTCTCTCTCTCTCTCTCTCTCTCAAAGCCCCCGATACCCTCGCTCACCATCTCTGCAAAAATACAAAACCCTCGCCATCGAAACCCGTCGAGTGAGCTTCCCGATCGCGTGAGGGAGGCGCCTCTGTCACATTCAAGCTCGTCGCCGGCAACGCTTTCCAACCCACAGCAGAGCATCGAAACCCAGAGCAGCGAAACCCGGAGCATCGACGCCGACCCATCGAGCTTCGAGTGCACGGTTCTTTTTCGTCAGAGCTCTCCGCCATTCGACCGGGGAAGCCGCTGATCTCTCGGTCTCAGACGATGGCGCGACTTCGATTTGATTTAGTAATACTTTTAAGGGTTAATGACGGAAAAAATACCCAAAGTTTGGTCAAAGAACCCCTCGTGTACCCAAAGTTTAAAAGTGGTGGCAAAAATACCCAAAGTCACATTTGGGGAGTTGACCACTTCATTCTCGTAACACAGTTAACTTACCTGTTAATTCTGGCCACGTGGACAAATCTGTTTTGTTAAGTGTAATCATTAGGGGTTCCATTAGTTGTGTTAAATAGTATTAATTATGGGTTTAATTCCTTGTTTTTTCGTAAACGAGGCTGATGTGGGCTCGTTAACGTGGCAAAAATTATTATGTCAGCAACCCACGTTTGTCCACGTGGCCAGAGTTAAAGGGTAAGTTAACGGCGTTACGAGAATGGAGTGGTCAACTCCCCAAATGCGACTTTGGGTATTTTTGCCACCACTTTTAAACTTTGAGTACACGAGAGGTTCTTTGACTAAACTTTGGGTATTGTTTGCCGTCATTAACCCTACTTTTAATCTTAGTATTAGATTTTGATTATGTGTGGTTTGATTTAATGTTAGATTTAATTTGGTTAGGGTTTGTTTTAGGTTTGATGTTAGATCTTCTTACAGACTTGAATTTGGTAAGGGTTTGGTTTAAGTTTGATGTTTTCTATTGCGAGTTTTTTTTATACACGGAAAACGGTTTGCAACCACGTGTTCGACATATTGCCTCTGTGGTGTTGCGATTTTCAGTTTATGTATTTTTTTCGCAGCTCCGAAAGAGGAAGAACGAGGACTTTTTCTCTCGCTATATCACTGGGATGCCGCTGAGAAGCGATTTGTGCGAAAATTGGAATCTACGCCTCCTTTGTTAGCTCTGTAATAAATAAATTTGTTAGCTCTGTAATGTAAATAGTGAGTTGATATAGTTATTATACAAAGTGAAGAATATTATATTTTCTTAAAATATTTCTTTTGATGCCAATCTTCTCGTTTATTATTTGCATTTGTTAATGCCATTTGACATAACTTTTAAGAGTGTAGAAGCAATATAGTTAGCCTTATTTGGATATGTAAATTAGGGGGAAAAAATCTTAAAATATTTACACGTCGTTAGAATATTTTAAATGGTAATTTTGCTTTTTTAAAACCACTAAAATATAAAATTAAAAAAACGTAATATATAAACTATATTTTATTAGACTATATACATTTTTTTTGTATCAAAATCTCGTAATTACCTTCAAAATGCAATCTATTTGGTAAAGATTAGGTGTCATACGTTACATTAGTTTGATGGAATTATTTCTAGTTTTCTTTCATAATTTACTCTAAAACTGATTAATTGTTAATAATAACGATAATATTCAAATACCAAAAATATATATGTCGTCATTAGTTGGCAGTAGCTAGTAGTTAGACCCGTAAAATCGAATATTTATTTGATAATTTTACTCATAAAGTTAGACAGTTTGATGTTTCACAAAATATTGTAACTTTTTATGGACAGTTTTCTTCATAAAGTTGGATAGTATTTGAAGTGAAGTTAGACACTTTGACAACTTCGTGTAAAGAAGGTTAGTTTTATCCCTCCTCAACAAAACATAATTTTTAAAATTAGATAGTTTAATACATGAATTTGGATTGTTTTCTCTTTCGGGTTAGACAGTTTGATTAAGTTGGATAGTTTTCCCCGTTGAGTTGGATAGTTTTATCTTTGAAGTTAGATAGTTTGATGTTTCACAAAATTAGACTTCTTTACACTAAGTTGTCAAAGTGTCTAACTTGATGAGGAAAACTATCTAACTTTACGTAGAAAACTATCTAACTTAAAATAAACTGTCTAACTTCCAAGAGAAAACTATCTAACTTTATGTGTAAAACTATCTAACTTGAAAAAACTGTCTAACCCCAAAGAGAAAACTATCTAACTTTATGTGTAAAACTATCCGACACTAAAATTTACGTTTTTATGAACGAGAATAAAATTAGACTTCTTTACACTAAGTTGACAAAGTGTCTAACTTGAAGAGGAAAACTATCTAACTTTATGTAGAAAACTATCTAACTTGAAATAAACTGTCTAACTTCCAAGAGAAAACTATCAAACTTTATGTGTAAAACTATCTAACTTGAAAAAACTGTCTAACCCCAAAGAGAAAACTATCTAACTTTATGTGTAAAACTATCCGACACTAAAATTTACGTTTTTATGAAGGAGAATAAAATTAGACTTCTTTACACTAAGTTGACAAAGTGTCTAACTTGAAGAGGAAAACTATCTAACTTTACGTAGAAAACTATCTAACTTGAAATAAACTGTCTAACTTCTAAGAGAAAACTATATAACTATATGTGTAAAACTATCTAACTTGAAAAAACTGTCTAACCCCAAAGAGAAAACTATCTAACTTTATGTGTAAAACTATCTGACACTAAAATTTACGTTTTTATGAAGTAGAATAAAATTAGACTTCTTTACACTAAGTTGTCAAAGTGTCTAACTTGAAGAGGAAAACTATCTAACTTAAAATAATCTGTCTAACTTCCAAGAGAAAACTATCTAACTTTACGTGTAAAACTATCTAACTTGAAAAAACTTTCTAACCCCAAAGAGAAAACTATCTAAGTTTATGTGTAAAACTATCCGACACTAAATTTTTTTTTTTTTTTGAAGGAGAATAAAATTAGACTTCTTTACATTTAAGAGAAAACCATCGAATTTTATTTCAAAACCCGGATTTAAAACCCGAACCCGAATTTTAATCGGGTACGGGTTTTAAATCTGTTTGCGGGTTTCTATCCGGATTTTAACCCGGTTAAAAAAAAAAAACCAGAATCAATCCACACTTAAGTAAAAATACAACCAGACAACTTCAAACATAGAAAAAGATCAAAAGATTAGAACATACATTAACCAAAACAAAAACATAGCAACAAACACATAAACAAATTACGATCACAACAAACACAGCAAAAACTTCCGATCACGACAAACACGTCCAAGCCTTCAAGCATCGTCGACTTTATGGGAACTTGATATGAATCTTTGCAAGTACAAGAGAAAGAACATGCTTATAATGTAAAACATAATATGCGATATTATAGTGTTCTTTAACATAATGAACACGAAAGTGCGGAAGCAAAAAGATTGAATTACCTCCCGCCATTGTTTCGCTCTCCGGCGAGCTTCGGCTTCGATTCCGGCGACCCTTTCTCGGTCTTCTAAACTCTCGCTCTCACCCGCTAGATGGTGTACGTTTTCTGAATGTGTGAGTGAGTTTAGGGACCTCAAGGTGGTGTATTTATAGCCTCCATGACCATCAATGGAGAATCGTAATCCCACAATTAACGGCATTAATTCGCTTGATTTCCGGCAATCAATTAGAGCTAATTGATTTACAAATCAATGGTAAATCGTTTTATATATGGATCACAATATGAAGAGAATATTTTCTCATTATTTCTCAATTAATGAGAAATATTCTTACATTCTCCCACTTGATCCATATAACTAAATGCTCATTTATAGAAAGAACCAAAATATATGAATCATGGCGACAAGTTCTCCTTGAGCGAGTATTATCTTCCATGTATTACAATATATCAAGTTTCTTAAATCAATAGCCTTTTAGACTTGAATGAATAAACCATATGTTTATTCTGTTCTAGGTCCACGCAAAACAATAAATCTCAAGATCTAAGTGCGCACAATGATAAGAGAAATATCAATTGAATAAGAGTTTTATTGATAACAAAATGAATGTAACAAAAATTACATTATGGAACCAAGTCCCATGTTAGCTACATGATCCTTGAATTTATTTATTGGCATGCCTTTAGTCATAGGATCAGCTAGCATTTCTTCAGTGCTAATATGTTCAACGACCACTTTCTTCTTTTGAACACGCTCCTTTATGGCCAAGTATTTTATGTCGACATGTTTACTTCGACTACCACACTTGTTATTCTTAGCCATAAATACAGCAGCTGAATTATCACAACATATCTTCAATGGCTTCGAAATAGAGTCGACAACTTTAAGCCCAGATATAAAACTCTTCAACCATACACCGTGCGATGTAGCCTCAAAACAGGAAATGAACTCAGCTTCCATAGTAGAAGGAGCAATCAATGTTTGCTTGGCACTTCTCCAAGAAACAGCTCCATCGGCAAACTTGAACACGTAACCAGATGTTGATTTACGTGTATCAATACAACCAGCGAAGTCTGAATCTGAATAGCCAACTACTTCTAAGTTGTCGGTTCGTTTGAACATAAGCATGTACTCTTTGGTACCTTGGAGGTACCTCAACACTTTCTTCACAGCTTTCCAGTTGTCTAAACCCGGATTATTCTGATATCGTCCTAACATTCCCACAGCAAATGCAATGTCAGGTCTTGTACAGACCTGAGCATACATCATGCTTCCAACAGCAGAAGCATATGGAATGTTCTTCATTTGTTCTCTTTCAAGATCATTTTTAGGACACTGGTTTAATGCAAATTTATCACCCTTCACAATGGGAGCAACAGATGGTGAACAATTTTCCATATTGAATCTCTTCAAAACTTTGTTAATGTAGGTTTCCTGAGACAGACCCAAAACACCACGGTGTCTATCTCGATGAATCTTGATTCCAATAACATAAGATGCATCACCCATATCCTTCATTTCAAAAGATTTAGAGAGAAATTGTTTCACTTCACGAAGTAATCCATTGTCATTGGTTGCAAGCAAAATGTCGTCAACGTATAAAACAAGAAAGCAAATTTTACTCCCACTGACCTTCTGGTATATACATTGATCCGTAACATTCTCTTCAAAACCAAATGAAGAGATGATAGTATGAAATTTTAAATACCATTGACGGGATGCTTGTTTTAATCCGTAAAGTGACTTTTTAAGCTTACACACCAAATGCTCACCAGTACTAGAGGAAAAACCTTCAGGTTGTTTCATGTATACCTGTTCCTCTAGATCACCATTAAGGAATGCGGTTTTCACATCCATTTGTTGTAGTTCAAAATCGAAATGAGCAACTAATGCCAAAATCACTCGAAGAGAATCCTTTTTAGACACAGGAGAAAAAGTCTCTGTGAAGTCAATTCCTTCCTTTTGAGTAAATCCCTTAGCAACAAGTCTAGCTTTGTGTTTCTCAATGTTGCCTAATGAGTCTCTTTTTGTTTTATAGACCCATTTACACCCAATGGCTTTCGCCCCTTTAGGCAACTCAACTAGATCCCAAACTTCATTGCTTTTCATGGAATCCATTTCTTCTAGCATGGCATTGTGCCACAATTTTGATTCTGTACAACTTATGGCTTGTGAAAATGTTTCAGGATCATCTACAGCTCCGATGTTATAGTCACATTCTTGTAGATACACTTGATAGTCATTAGGAATAGCCGATTTCTTTGCTCGAGTAGATCTTCTTAAATGTTCACCACCAGATTCAATTAGAGTTGGTGGTTCAACTTGTTGAACAGGCTGATCTATGGGAGCAACATCAACAACTTGTGGTGGCTCAATGATTGGCTGATCCACACCGATTTGAACTGAAGGGGTGTTATGAATGACAACCAATCGATCACCTGTAGTGGGAGTTTCAACAACTGGATGATCTTTCTCAGAAACAAAGTTTCTTGAATGATCACTCCCACTAATCAAGTCATTTTCTAGAAATTTAGCATTCTTTGATTCAACAATCCTAGTAGTATTAGATGGACAATAAAATCTATAACCCTTAGACTTTTCAGCGTACCCAACAAAATAACCACTAATGGTTCTTGGGTCTAATTTCTTTTCTTGTGGGTTATAAATCCTTACTTCAGACGGGCATCCCCAAACGCGTACATGATGTAAACTTGGTTTCCAACCTTTGAAAAGTTCAAATGGCGTTTTTGGAACAGCCTTGGTTGGAACACCGTTTAATATGTACATAGCCGTCTTAAGAGCTTCGGTCCATAATGAGCTCGGAAGTTTAGAGTTGCTACGCATACTCCGCACCATGTCCAATAATGTTCGGTTTCTTCTTTCTGCTACACCATTTTGATGTGGTGTACCAGGCATAGTAAATTGGGCAACAATCCCATGTTCTTGAAGAAACTTCGCAAATGGACCAGGTGCTTGTCCATCTTCATGTATCTACCATAATATTCTCCACCTCTATCAGATCTCACTATCTTAATCTGTTTTCCACATTGTTTTTCAACTTCAGCTTTAAATATCTTAAAGACATCTAAAGCCTCGCTCTTATGTTGAATCAGATAAAGATACGTATAGCGAGAAAAATCATCTATAAAGGTGATAAAATATTTCTGACTATCTGAGTCTATGTCAGGACTACATATGTCAGTATGGATGATTTGTAAAATTTCAGAACTCCTCTTTGCACCTTTCTTTGATTTGTTGGTCTGCTTTCCCTTAATGCAGTCCACACAAGTATCAAAGTCAGTAAAATCTAAAGTAGTTAATACTTCATCTTTCACTAACCTTTTAATTCTCTCAATGGAGATATGACATAATCTCTGGTGCCACAACATAGAGGAATCGTCTTTCGTAACACATCTTTTAATGCCAGTGTGAACATGCAATGTATTATTAATGATTTCACTATGTAAATGAAGAAGATAAAGACCATTTATTAAAACACCATATCCAATCATTTCAGAAGCATAAGATATACGCAAAGATGCATCTTTAAAAGTGAATGAATAGCCCAAAAGATCAAGTCTTGAAACAGAAATCAAATTCTTAGCAAAACTTGGAATATAAACGGTCTTTTCTAAACATAAAATGAAACCATTCCTTAAAACTAATTTGCATGTCCCAACAGCTTCCACAGTTGAAGGAATCTTATTTCCTGACAGGATATCACACTCACTGTTCACCGGCTTCCTTAGGTTTGTCATACCCTGCAGGGAAGTCGAAATGTGAACAGTTGCTCCTGAATCAACCCACCATGTGTCAACATTTACATCAACCATATTAGACTCGTAACAAACCAGAGAAATGTTACCTTTCTTCACCAGCCAGGCTGTGAATTTGGCGCAGTCTTTCCTTTCATGCCCCTTCTTCTTACAAAAGTGACATTTCCTCACTTTCTTGATCTCCGCTTCGGGTGGTATTTTACCTTTCCCTTTGTCCTTATTGAACGGTGTCTTCTTTCTAGCATGAGTCACCATGTGGACAGTTTCATTTTTCTCCAAAAGGAGCCGACTCTCCTCCTGTACGCACATGGTCATAAGCTCATTAATTGACCATTTATCCTTGTGCGTATTGTAGGAGATCTTAAATGGCCCATATTTCGAAGGAAGAGTGGTCAAGATATAGTGAACAAGGAAGGATTTAGACATATCCACTTCCAGGTTTTTCAATTGAGCTGCAGTATCCCTCATTTTCATGATGTACTCGCGCACTCCTTTTTCACTAGTGAGTCGAAACGATGTGAACTTCATTATCAGGGTGCTTGCCAGTGCTTTGTCGGAAGTTTCAAACTGATCATCAACGGCTTTCATCAGAGAACGGATGTTGGTATGCTGATCGACTGAACCCCGAATACCAGAAGAAATTCTCGTCTTTACGTACATTATGCTGAGACGATTAGATCGTTCCCAACGTTCGTAAAGAGCAATTTCAGCAGGAGAACTGGTATCGGTGATAGCAGGTTCGTCCATCCTTATAGCATAGTCCATATCCATCCAGCCTAAATGAAGCAATATTCTTTCCTTCCAGATCTTGAAATTGTCACCGGTTAGGTCCGGAACATCACAACGAATATCAGACATACCAGCGGGTAAAATAGCTGTGAATATTAAATACATATATGCTTAGTTCATGACTTTATATGAGACTATTTTATATGTTAAATAATATGTTTACCAATGTAAAACATATATATATAAAAAACACAACATAAATCAATGACATAAAATTGCCTGTGGGCGAAATTTTAATTCAAATAGATTTATGACAATATGATAAAGCAATGAGATTATAGAATACTTAAGTCCTGTGGGACGATTAAGAATAATCAAATTCTTTATCTTAGTTAATTATAAGAATATTTAAATTTCTTATAATAAATATTTAATAAAACACAACATAAATCATATGACATAAAATTGCCTGTGGGCTAAATTTTAATTCAAATAGATTTATGACAATATGATAAAGCTATAAGATTATGATATACTTAAGTCCTGTGGGACGATTAAGAATAAATAATCAAATATTTTATCCTAGTTAATCATAAGAATATAATAAAATTCATGTGGGATAAGATTATTATATCAATTATAATTAACTACAATTCAATGTCGTATAACATAATGTAATCTTAATCATAAAGTATGGTTTAATAAAATTTAGGATGCTGTGGCTCTCCAAAATAAATCAAACCATATAGATCACACGACATTTATTATAAATAATGTCTTATAATATAATCTTTCACAATATAATCTTTACTAATCAAAGATGCTAGAGCAATTCTCAATTAGAAAAAATTATCAGATTACTAGATCATTATTTAACTTATTTTCGAGGTTCTATAATTATATTGACATATAATGTATGCTTTAGGAAATACCATAATTAAATACATACAGTAAGCTTCAATAAACAAATAATCAGAACCATGGAAACAATAATAATAATATCATATTAGTAGTCATTTTTCTGAAAAACTACATGTCATTTAGTTTCTGTCAAACTACATGTCATTTTCTTTATGCTGAATCAGGAAAAACGACATCAGAGGAGCAAAATGACATTAAAATTAGAAACGACAACAAACAGAGGAAAACGACAATTTATATTAAAAACGACGTCAGAAACCAAACGACGTTATAACTGAGAAAACGACAATGTCTGGAAACGACAACAGAGATAAAACGACGTGTCGTTGGAATCGTCTTCAACCTTTAGACGGGTCAGAATGACCCGGTTACGACCCAACTTCTGACCCGGCTCGTTCTCACTCGTTTTTCCACCAAAATCATCGTTTTAAAGCCCAGAATTGTTAGAAAAAATATTTTCAGAAGATTTGTCAAATAATATCGAAGTTTTGACGTGAAAAATGAAGACCCGACATGAGCCATGAACGACTTTTTCAAAAAATTTGAAAAAACAAGGCAGAGGCTTTTTAATCGCTCTGATACCAAATGTAAAACATAATATGCGATATTATAGTGTTCTTTAACATAATGAACACGAAAGTGCGGAAGCAAAAAGATTGAATTACCTCCCGCCATTGTTTCGTTCTCCGGCGAGCTTCGGCTTCGATTCCGGCGACCCTTTCTCGGTCTTCTAAACTCTCGCTCTCACCCGCTAGATGGTGTACGTTTTCTGAATGTGTGAGTGAGTTTAGGGACCTCAAGGTGGTGTATTTATAGCCTCCATGACCATCAATGGAGAATCGTAATCCCACAATTAACGGCATTAATTCGCTTGATTTCCGGCAATCAATTAGAGCTAATTGATTTACAAATCAGTGGTAAATCGTTTTATATATGGATCACAATATGAAGAGAATATTTTCTCATTATTTCTCAATTAATGAGAAATATTCTTACATATAAATAATATGTTTTTTTAAAAAAAAAAAAACATATAGAGTTTACAAAAAAATTACCAAGGCTGATAATTTGTAAATCTCCTATCACATAAGGAGAAGTCTGAAGGCTTTCTAATAGTCTCTGAATCCCCAAATCTTTTACACAACCATCAGCTGACTCAGTCCCGTCCTCTTCTACACTTGCATCCTCATCGTCATCGACATTAATTCCATTCCACATAGCATGACCTTTACCAAATAAAATTGTTAAAAAATTAATAGAAATCTTTAGTTAGGGTGGTCAATTAATAAAAGAAACCTAAAGATCATTAACACCCCTGACTTTTTTTGCGAATTGAAAAAAGTGGTGAAGCAGTCATTTCACGAGGCTAGAACTCAAAATTCCTTGCTTGAAAGTGGTGGCGGTACGTCTTCACATTGCATGATGCAAAAATTTAATAGCTTGATCTGTTCAACATATAAAACCATTAAACTAACTATCAAAAAAACGACAAGGAATTACAGTGCGTTGAGGCATTTTATCAAACAAGATGTAAGCATCAAACTAATAATATTCAGCATTATACATAACAAATGAACCCATGGCTCCACTTCCAACGAACCCAAAAACCGAGCAATCCGTACACTTTAATCGCTGCCAAAAACCCAGAAATCAGCCCTAAATCAAATAGACCCTAAAATCAGCCCCAAATCAACTACAATATTCTCTAAATTAACAGAACCATTAAATATACCTTAGAGACACGTCAAACGAACCTGATTCGTGGGTTCGGTCGTACTTCTGTGTTCGTGGGTTCCGTCGGCGACTGAAATTGGTAGTTCGGTAGGCGACTGGTTCGTGGTTTCCGTCGGCGACTATGGTTAGGCGGTGAGTGGAACGAAGGAGATGCGGTGTGAGGTCGTGGGGTCGTGGTTTCCGGTGTGAGGATGTGCTACAGGAGTGAGGAGAGCTCGTGCGTGAGTGAGGGAAGCGAGAGACTGTTTGGGTGCGTGGATGGGCAAGAGGGAGGGAGGAAAAAAATGTCTTGAGTAAAAAAATGTGGTACAAAATGGTATTTTGGAAATAAAAAAAAAATTCAGAGACAGTTTGGGGAATAATTTTTCAGATACATGAAATCGGGGAACAAAACGGGTATAACTTGCTTTTTGGGGGTCATTTTTTCAAGTTTCCATATATATATATATATATATATATATATATATATATATATATATATATATATATATATATATATATACACATTATATATATAATGTATATACATATATATGTGTTCTCAATTCACCGCCACTCTCCTCTCCCTTTGACCGAAAACCTTCATCTCCACCGTCTCTCTTGTCTCTCCGTTCAATTTATATATATCCAGGCACGATTGAATTTTACCTAGAGGAGATTCAAAATACATATAGGGAATATAATTATGGACAAGATTACCAACGATTTGTTGATGGAGATTCTCATCCGCCTCCCGTACTCTCAGCAAGCCGGGCGATGCACCGCGGTGTGCGAGCGTTGGTCCTCTCTCATCCGCACCTCTCAGTTTGTTCGGTCGTTCACCGACCGCCACAACAGCGTCGACAATGGTGATTTCTCCCTCGCGACAATGGCGTTGTTATCGCAGAAGTTCCCCTTTGGCAATGAACTTGCTATAATCGGAGAGACTCGGGCCAATCCGGATGAAGCTTGCCTTAGTTTCTTGCCGTTGGACTACGCGGTCATAAGGGCATATTACAACGACTTGTTGCTCGTCTCTCGGCGCAGCGCTGCCTTCCATGGCCCGTTCTCGTTCTGCATCTGCAATCTGATGACCGGGAAATACTGGTGCGGCATTCCCGAGCCTCCTCCTGTACGCAACCTGGGGTCAAGGATCGTAAATTATGCGCTCGTGAGTCGCGAAAACCAAGGATGTCACTCGTATCACGCAATGCTACTTTTTCTCTCCTCTGTTCGATCCATTAGCCGTTCATTCACGAAAGGGCCAAATAAATTGCCTGCGCATTCCCCGGCCGACTGAGGCGGGTGATTATCCCGAATTGAAATCCGTTCGCCTCAGGGCCTATAGGGGGAGGCTCCGTGCAGCCTACCTCTCGAACGACATGGTTTTGAAAGTTTGGGAGCTCATGCGGAACCAGGGCTGTGCCTGAGATTTTTGGGGCCCTAGGGGAGGAGAATTTTGGGGGGCCCTTACCGTTATTGCAAAAATTAATTTTAATACAGAAGTATATTCAATATTTATATAATAAATAAATTCTCATTCAAATAAGACGCGTCTAGCATTTTAAGAAGCAAAAGTGTTAATCAACTCTGCATAATCGAGTTTCTCGACCATGTCTTTTTCGATAGACAATATAGCTAAATCACTCAACCTATCTTGAGACATGGTTGATCGAAGATAAAACTTGATCAATTAAACTTTGAGAAGCTTCTTTCTGCATGCGCAACTGTGATCGGTATGGTTAACGTGATTCGGTAGGCAATCCAAACATTTGGATAACTACAATCCAATTCTTGTATGTAATTCAAAACATCGATCGCTCTCTACCTGTCGGTTGGCACGTTCACACTTAGGATTTCTAATTCCTTCAAGAGATCATTCTTGTCACTATCTGAAACTTGATTGTGCTCCATTGCCTTTGTAAGGTTGGTGCAGAAACTCTTCAAACTATCTCTATCTGCAGCTTTTAGCTTCTTCATATCAAATAAAAGCCCAAATTGCTTTACAAAATTCTGAAATTGTTCAAACCTAAATGAAAAAAAAAAAAAAAAAACCAGTTCAAATTTTTCTAAAAGAAAAGTAACTATATAAGCCATATTTCAAAGTACCAAATGAGATGTTCTAACATGATATTGAATGAAGATACAACTTTATCAGCAATGTAGAGAAAATAGTGAGTTTTGAACATTTCTTTGCCAGATTGTGTCACTACTTCACTACCACTATCATCAAATTGCTTTTTTTCTCTGAACTTTTCGTTTCTCTATGAACTCTGGCTCTATTTCCAATTCACTTGCAATGACTGAAGCATCTATCATAGCAATCTCAAATCATGTTTCTCTGTATTCTCTCAAGTTAAGTGATATTAATTAATTTGAGAATCAGGTAGGGGCACATTTATTAAAGTTAAGTGATATTAATTAATTTTTTGGGGCCCCTAAATTTTAATTTAGTAATATTAATATTAACTATTTTTTTTTTGGGCCCCTAAATTTAATTTAAAAGAGTCTAGTTTTTTTTTTTAATATGTGATATTGGGGCCCTCAAATTTGATTTTTGTGGGCCCCTAAATTTTAGATTATTTTTTTTACTAAAGACGCGCGCCTACACCGCCTCCCCTCAGGCACGGCTCTGTGCGGAACACCGATCTCCACGACGGCCATGTTTCTTGTCGTTGGTCATTGGTGCACAATGTGGGTCTTGGGGTGGAATAAGGGAAGTGGACCACTATTACCATAATTGCGTTGCATTCCGGGAATCGCGATGTCATTTTCTTGGAAAACTATGAGCGATTCATTGTCCGGTATGACATGTCGGGTCGACCGGGCGAGATTGTGAGCGGGCCTTCATGGACGAGGGACGGGTGTCCTGTTTCGGTCTACCCTTTGTGTTCAACTTGGCCGACACCAGTACCCTTGCTTCAGCCAGCATGTTTGATATAGGGTAATGCTCTTATAGGTTATAGCCTTCGAGAGTGCTTTGGAACGCTTAAATTGTGAGATTATTCACATGACAATTTGTTGATTCTTATTTATTTATTAATAGAAATTCACTTTTGATTATATTGGAGATTTATGTTTGAATTGCAAGTTCAGAACATTTTAATTGTTAGGGCATGTAAATGTTATTATTATATTATCGCATTCCCCAACTATTTATTTACTGTTTTCTTCTTTCTTTTCTTGTTTTGATGGATTATATTTAAAGTACTGTTACCAAAGATTAGGTACAATAGACTAATAATGTAAAGATATTTGGTTCTTAGAGATATTATATAGCAATAATAGTGGAAAATGTACTCAAATTTAGGCAAAAATAGTGGTCATGTATCTAAATTTTATTTGTAGTGGCTGAAGTACTCAAGTTACGTAAAAGTGTAAGGTCTGTGTTTTTTGTTTTTATTATGTGCTTTCAGGCCCCATGAATAAAGTCAATCATGTCTCTTTTGGATGATATTTCAGCTAAGGAATGACCCAAAAAAATCCAATTAAATTCCATAGAAATCTTATAAAAACTCAATCGGCATATCTGTTGGTTTTAAAAACTTACAAAATCCTTTCAACATAGTCATTGGTCTGTAAGAACTTACAAAAACCACATTAGTATACTTGTCGTTGATTGGAAAAATCTATTGGTATAACCGTGTTGAAAATATAAACTTGATTTAATAAGTCTCTAGAATTTTCTAGTAATATTTAGAGTGTCCTAGTATTGGGTAGTTTCTAGAGTTCTTGTAATGTTTAAGTTTCTAGAAAAGTCTTGTAATTGCTAGACTTCTAGAATTATCTTGTATGTCTTAGAAATTCTAGATTAGTAGTCTCGTATTTCTAGAAGTTCTAGAATTATCTTGCATGTCTTAGAAATTCTAGATTAGTAGTCTCGTATTTCTAGAAGTTCTAGAATACTCTACTAAGTCCTAAAGTTATCATGCAATGTCTGCAATTAATGTTGTATCTAGAAGTCTCCATGCGTGGCGCGTGGAGACTTCTAGATACAACATTTATTGCAGACATTAATGTTGTATCTAGAAGTCCTAAAGAAAATAAATAGAGAGTTCTACCCGACCATTTTGTAACAAAAAAAAAAAAACCAAGCCAAGCCAAGCCAAGTGATCAATACAATACAAGTTTATTCTCTCCCACTAAAAGTTCCATCTTCTCCAAATTACTTCCCAACAAAGTGGTATCAGAGCCATAAGATCGAAATGGCAAACGGAGGAATGATTCCCTTCCATGTTCTGATGCTCACCAAGAGCAACTATAACAATTGGAGGAAGGCGCTCCTTGGAGCACAAGACGTGTGGGAAGTCGTCGAGAAAGGCCATAAGGAGCAAGAAGATGTTGGATTATCTCAAGCTCAAAGGGAAGTTATGAGATTCACGAAAGAGAGACAAGAAAGTTCTCTACCTCATTTACCAAGCGGTTGATGAGGATGGATTCGAGAAAATAGCAAATGCAACGACGGCGAAGGAGGCATGTGAGAAGCTACAAACTTGCAATAAAGGAATTGAGCAAGTTAAAAAGTTTCGTCTTCAAACTCTTAGAGGTGAGTTTGACCGGTTGTTCGTGGAGGATTCGGAATCAATTTCTGATTATTTCTCAAGAGTATTGACAATAGTCAATCAATTGAGAAGAAATGGTGAAGAAATTAGCGAAGTTAAAGTCATAGAGAAAAATCTTCGCACCTTGAGTACAAGCTTCGAGTTCATCGTCACCACCATTGAAGAAACGAAGGATTTGGAAACCATGACGATTGAGCAACTCATGGGTTCCTTGCAAGCGTATGAAGAAAAGAAAAAGACGAAGAAAAGGCAAAACGAAGATAAAGAGCGACTACTTCAACTTAACTTGAAAGAAGCAAACTTTGGCAACGATAAAGGCCAAAGAGGAAGAGGACGTGGCCAAGGACGTGGACAAGGACGAGGAAGAGGAGGCTTTCACAACAAAAACTTCAACAATGGAGAACGAAACCAGAGTTTACAAGCAACAAGAGGCCGTGGAAGAGGAACCACATGGAGGAGATACAATAAATCCCACATCAAAATGTCACAACCGCAACAAGTTCAGACACTATGCTTCGGAGTACAGATTTCCAAGGAATGTTAAAGAAAATGCCACCTTTGTCGAAGACAAAAGCGGAGTAGAAGGCACCTTACTAATGACACGCACAGAGAACGTCAGAGAGGCGAGCTTATGGTACCTTGATACCGAAGTAAGCAATCAGTGTGGACAAAGAAACATGTTCGTGGAGCTCAACAAAGAGGTGACCGGAAACGTCTCTTTCAGAGATGAATCGAAGGTATCAGTTAAAGGAAAAGGTAAAATTCGGATACGCTTAAAGAACGGAGGTCATCAATTCATCTTAAACGTCTACCATGTGCCGAATCTGAATAATAGTATCTTGAGCTTGGGTCAACGGCTCAAGAAGGACTACGATATCCATCTGAAAGAAAGAAGCCTTTTCTTAAGAGATGACTAAAGTAACTTGATTGCAAGGGTGCCTATGACAAAGAATAGGATGTTCAAATTAAATATCCAATACGACGTGGCAAAATGTCTAAAGGCTTGCTATAGCAACTCATCGTGGCTATGGCACTTGCGGTTTGGACACCTCAACTTTGGCGGTCTAGAGCTATTGTCAAGAAATGAGATGGTTAGAGGCCTGCCATGAATCAATAAACCAGACCAACTTTGTGAAGGATGCTTACTCTGGAAGCAATGCCGGAAGAGTTTTCCGAAGGAGTCTACATCAAGAGCCACAAAGCAACTAGAACTCATCTATACCGATGTTTGTGGTCCGATTAAACCACACTCACTTGGTAAGAGCAGATACTTTCTCCTCTTCATAGACGATTTTTCAAGAAAGACATGGGTGTATTTCTTAAAAGGAGAAGTCAGAAGTATTTGAAAACTTTAGAAAGTTCAAAGCTTTGGTGGAAAAAGAAACTGGTCTCGACATTAAGGCCATGAGATCCGATCGAGGTGGTGAGTTCATATCAAATGAGTTTAAGAAATATTGTGAAGATAACAGAATTCGTCGACCGATGACGGTGCCAAGAACTCCCCAAAAGAATGGAGTGGCGGAGAGAAAGAATCGAACTACACTCAACAGTGGCTTGCGCAATCTACCTCGCAAATCGTTCGCTGACGAGTGTTCACGGAAGGATGCCACAAGAAGCATGGAGTGGAAGAAAGCCAAGAGTCTCTCATCTCAAAGTATTCGGAAGCATAGCATATGCTCATGTGTCCAATGAAAAGAGATCAAAACTCGATGACAAGACTGAAAAGTTAATATTCATCGGGTACGACTCAAACTCTAAAAGCTACAAGCTCTACAATCCCATTAATGGAAAGACTATCATTAGTCGCGACGTGGAGTTCGATGAAGAAGATTCATGGAATCGGGATATTCAAGAAGACGAGTACGATTTTCTTCCTTACTTTGAGGAAGAAGAAGAGGAGATGGTGCAGCCAATAATCCAAGAGATAAGAGAAGATCCTGAAAAGCCAGTCACTCCACGAGGTTCATCAATCGAAGAGCATGGAGATTCATCTAGCGAAAGATCAAAGACGCCACGAACAAGAAGTTTACAAGACCTTTACTAGGTAACCGAAGTCCAAGATGATGTCAATCTCTTGTGCTTATTTGGTGACTATGAACCATTGAGCTACCAAGAGGCGGTTGAAAGTAAGAAATGGAGAGATGTGATGGATGAAGTGCTAGAATCGATATCGCTATGATGCCGATTCCTGGTCGTATCTGCGGATCTATACTGAAAATAGTCACCGCCGACCTATAAGAAATTGTAATCTATGATTAAGTCACACGGTTTGAGCTTTAAAAAATTCCACTGAGTTAGAGTCCCATAACAATAACCCTGTCAAACCATCTGTTTCAAAATTAATTTACAATTAATTTTCCCGATCGTGATGAATTAATTATTTTTAATTTATTTAACTCGTTCTTGATCTTAATTCTGAGCCATGAGTATTAATATATAATTCTCAATCAATAAATTTTGATTCGTGTACCTTATTCATGTAGTCTCGGACACGGATCTTGATTCTCTGAAAAAAATTCTTACTCCGATCTTCAATCCCTTTTGCGATTTCTGTGAAGAAGATGCTTCCAGAAGTCTTTCGATGTATTCTCCAGGACTACGTCGCCAGGAGGTGTGTGCTCCCACAGGATGAAACCCTAAACCCTAAATTCGAAAAACCCTGAGAGAAGCTCATAGAAATTCACAAAAACTATCTTGAGAGAGAGAGAGATCGAAATCTGAGAATGTGAGAGTGTGTGTTTTTCGGTTTCTGGTATTCCCTATTTATAGAGAATGGCTTAACCGCTTTGAGAAAATCTCTCAACCAACTGTGAGAGATTTACTCAACAACTTGGAGATATTCACTCTAAGATTTGATTTAATTAAATCAAATAAAGAATAAATCCAAATCAAATCTTTTTCAAAAAATACCCTAAAAGATTTAATAAATCAAATCTTTATATTTTCAAAGATTTAATTTTGAATATATATTTATAATTCGAAATCATTATTCGATTTCTCTCATTAAATATTTCAAGTATAAATACCAATATTTAATTTCTCTAATTTTCGATTTAAATAACAGTGTCATTTTTAGTCTTGGACTAAAAACCGTTATTATCATAAATCTCAAACGGTCTATCAGAATGACACTATTTAAAAAGATAAGTGTAGCATAATTTAATTTCTCACAACCCTAGGGATGTCTTAGGATTATTCAATTATCTTTTTGCAGTTTCATTGGCATACCAAACTCTGGTACTTTTGCCACTATTTAGGGTAATCAGTAATTCGTGATAATAATCACGAACCGAGTTTGATTGGAGTATACTATTCAAATGAAACATTTGAATATGTTTGCGGTGTCATCCTTTATGGAGCTACAAATGGTACTAATGGACGTACACACTCGAGCTTCGGTAAAAGCGTAGACTTTTACCAGCCTCGATTACATTCCATTATAGCTCTCGGGTGAACTCTCAAGTGTGTATGATAATTATCTTCCTGAACACAGGTGTCCATTGATTCAATCGGATATATGGTGTGCTAGGTTTTCGTTTTATTATGACATTCATCAAAAAGGTGATTTTTTTTTATCATTTTGCCCTTTTTTATGACACTAACTTATTCTTATGATTCTCACAAACTACTCACTCATAAGATGATGAATCTAATGAGCTGTTCATGAGTACTTATTTGTTTCCATGAATCACGATAAGAATATCATAAAGATATTGTCCATATCTACTATTGTGCAACTCATCCCGGTCAACCGTCTAATCTCAAAATAAAAGTATTAGGAGTACCAAGTTGTACTCTGTAACGATTAAATCAAAGATTATATAAGTTGAAACGTACAAGTCCATAATGCTCAGGACGTCAACCTAATTCCATCTGATCATCTAAGCGACCTTATCGTACTATCATCAGTGATGGACTTATGTGATGATTTCGGATGTGAGTCTAGTTTGTCCAATATGAAGACACTTCATACTTGATAAACTTAACAGTGCATGGACTACACTATGAGCCGATAATAGATCATCACCTAATTGTGATTAAGTTCATCAATGGTCGTTCACGCCTTAGAAATTCCCATTTCTAATCTTGACCATGGACCATTTTAAGCTCTTTATTCGTGATAGTCAAACATCCTCACAAAATACTACTTGTGATGACTGAGCACGATAGCAACATTAAAGAACTATGGATCAAACATTCAATTAATATTATCGATTTATAATCCGAAGATAACTTTAATAAGTACTATTTATTATAGGCAAACGACCATAATCTTATGTGAACGGGATTAGCATCTGAATATAGGGCATATAAAATATGTCCAACATGAAGAAATCAAATCCATCACAAAGAACGATACATGGGAGCTCGCTACACTTCCACAAGGCTATAAAGCGATTGGAGTCAAATGGATTTACAAGGCGAAGAGAATGCCAAAGGAGATGTGGAGAGATACAAAGCGAGATTGGTAGCAAAAGGCTATAGCTAGAGGCAAGTCATCGACTACGATGAGGTATTCGCTCCCGTTGCTTGACTTGAAACTATTATATTAATAGTTTCTTTGGCAGCTCAAAACAAGTGGAAGATTTATCAAATGGATGTGAAGTCTCTTTTCTTAAATGGGAACCTTGAAGAAGAGGTTTATATCGAGGAACCAACGGGATACGAAGTGAAAGGCCAAGAAGATAAAGTCTTGAAATTGAAGAAGGTTTTATATGGTCTAAAGTAAGCACCGAGAGCTTAGAATGCTCGAATCGACAAGTACTTCCAAGAGAGGAATTTCAAGAAGTGTCCATATGAGCATGCTCTATACATCAAAGTTCAAGATGGAGATATGTTGGTCGTATGCTTGTACGTAGATGATCTGATCTTCACGGGTGGCAATCCAACTATGTTTAAAGAGTTCAAGGCAGAAATGAAAAAAGAGTTCGACATGACAAACATCGGACTCATGTCCTACTACTTGGGGATTGAAATGAAGCAATAAGACATCGGAATCTTCATCAAGCAAGAAGGCTATGCTAAAGAAGTCCTGAAGAAGTTTGAGATGGACGATTCAAATCCGGTAAGCACCCCAATGGAATGCGGAGCTAAGTTGTTGAAGTAGGACAACGGAGAAAAGGTGGATCCAACTCTCTTCAAAAGCCTCGTTGAAAGTTTTCGATACTTAACTTGTACAAGACTGGACATTCTCTATGCTGTTGGAGTTATCAGCCGGTACATGGAAGCTCCAACAACTACCCACTTCAAATACGCGAAGCGAATACTTCGGTACATCAAAGGTACGACCAACTATGGCCTTACTTTATTCAACTTCTTGCAGTTCAGAGATGGTTGGATATAGTGATAGCGACTGGGGAGGAGACATAGACGACCGAAAAAGTACAAGTGGATTCGTATTCTTTATGGGAGATACTGTTTTCACATGGATGTCTAAGAAGCAGCCGATCGTCACACTGTCCACTTGCGAAGCCGAATATGTCGCTGCAACTGCATGTGTTTGTCATGCGATTTGGCTAAGAAATTTGCTGAAGGAGTTACGGCTGCCGCAAGAAGAGCCCACTGAGATTTGTGTTGGTAACAAATCAGCGCTATCATTAGCAAAGAATCCAGTCTTCCATGATAGGAGCAAGCAGATCGACACCCGCTTTCACTATATACGGGAATGTGTGGCGAATAAAGAAGTGGAGCTGAGGTACGTGAAGTCAGAAGACCAGATAGCCGACATTTTTACAAAGCCACTCAAGCAAGACCGTTTTGTCAAGCTACAGAGCATTCTCGGAGTAACCAATCAAGTTTAAGGGAGGGTGTTGAAAATATAAACTTGATTTAATAAGTCTCTAGAATTTTCTAGTAATATTTAGAGTGTCCTAGTATTGGGTAGTTTCTAGAGTTCTTGTAATGTTTAAGTTTCTAGAAAAGTCTTGTAATTGCTAGACTTCTAGAATTATCTTGTATGTCTTAGAAATTCTAGATTACTAGTCTTGTATTTATAGAAGTTCTAGAATACTCTACTAAGTCCTAAAGTTATCATGTAGTGTCTACAATTAATGTTGTATCTAGAAGTCTTCATGGAACTCTATAAATAGAGAGTTCCACCCCCATCATTTTGTAACAAAAAAAAAAAAAACAAGCCAAGTGATCAATACAATACAAGTTTATTCTCTCCCACTAAAAGTTTCATCTTCTCCAAATTACTTCCCAACAAACCGTTGGTTTGTAAAAAGTAAGAACTTGCAAAAACCCCGTCGGTTATCAAAAACCCCATTGATATCCCGTCGTTTTTTAAAATCTTACGAAAACCCTGTTGGTTATTGGAAAACCCGATTGATATATACCTGTCAATTTTTATGAACTTACGAAAATCTCATTGGCCGTATGCATACTTTTCGGGTAATGGATAACTTATGAAAACTCCATCGGTATACTTGTCAATTTTCGGTATACCCATCCGAACTAAGAAGAAACCTCTCTTATCAAAAGGATTTTGTTATTAGAGGCCATCTAGTTTCATTTTTGACAAAAATATAAACATGTTTTCAAAAAGATCAAAATATTTCCGATCGCCAATTTTAGAGGTTTTAATTATTTTGAAGAAATTAATAAAAAAAATTAGAAACATAGAGTATAGTATTGTCAAAATGCACTCAAAGGGTATATTCTAGTTGTAGGTTGTTCATAAAAATATAGAGAGTATATTTTTGTAAAAAATAGAAATAGAAGGTTAAAAAAAGCTTCGCCCATAATATGGGTTGAAAAAAATGAAATTTTTCTAAATAGAAAAACAAGAATTACCAACTTTCATAACCCTATTGTATAAGAATTACATAGTCCGAGCATGACCAAAAAGAATTACCAACTTATGGCTTGGATGGTACAATAGTCAATAAATGACTATTTCCCCTAAAAAAAATAGTCAATAAAATATGAATGAAATGGTATAATTTTTACAGCATCGTCACTTTTAGGCTATGACGTCGCCGGAGGGAGGTGTGTCGGCCTCGGCCTCATTTCCACCCCGGCACCTTTCGATGGGAAGGCACCCTCGGATGTAGTTGTTCGACTTTCTGGGTAGGCACTTCCTGCCTCTGCACCTGTGATTCTTGTCGCCTTCCTCTATCGGGACGTAGCTGATGCTCCTCCCTGCCGCCTGCTCCGTCAGCAGTGCGCTCATCAGCAGCAGACCGAGCACGAACGCTACGCCTACCTTCGACGACACGTCCATGCTGAGGGAAGAGGGAGAGTACTTGTTCGGGCTTTGCTTGTCGCGGGATATGATGCTCTCGTGGTCGTTGTGCCCAAGGGCTTTTAAGGCGGGTTTCGGAGTCCCTTTCTTAGGGTGGGAAGCCATATTCAGAAAATAGATAAACGTGAGATATACGTGTGACATGTTATGTTTAGAATTGCTAATTTAATGCATATCACACTTCACACGGTTATTAATGGATGATAATTTGACAGCAGTGAAAATTGATTAATTTTTTTTTTTTTTTAAATCAACGTTTCTAAAGTATATATGGTGAAAGTAAAAATCGATATGCCACTCGATCAGATCGGACCTTTATTCGAATTGTGCATATCGCATATCTCGTGACGACCCATATTAGACTGAATACAGTTGAGTGAGAGCTCAAAAAAGCGTTTTTAATCATGGGGGGATGGGTTCTGAAATTTCCGGACGGATTTCATGCCCAGGTGTGTCTTGTCACGAATGGCAACGCCAACTATAGGAGAGAATGTAACGGGACATAGTCCAACGAAAACTGACCACAATAATAAAATCGGCAATTTTTTAAAGGAAAACTTCATTAAATATTTCTCAATACATCACAAATTCTAAAATTATCCTCAAAATTTTCATAATTCTCAAAACATCCTTTTCAAATTTCATGTTACCAAAATACCCCTAACTTGTTCATTTTTCAGGACGCGATATGTCTATTTTCAGGACACGATATGTCCGTTTTTCAAGAAGCGATATGTCCATTTTGCAGGGGTATTTGGATACATGCATGAAATTTGAAAATGATATTTTTAGAATTATGAAAACTTGAGAAATAATTTTAGAATTTAATTGGGAATATTTTATGAAGTTTCCCTTTGGAAATAGAACAGTCAAATCCGCGCAACATTTGTAGCAAATATCGCCAATTATTCAAAACATATCCAAGCTCCAAGTTGCATGTTCCAAAATCCAAATCATCTAATATGTTTCGTTTTTTTTAATTTTGAAAACATAGGTGTAAACCACGAACAATACTTTTATTTTTTTAACTTTAAGCAAGCCCGATTTTCGGTCTGGACTGGACTTGGGCCGGGCTGAAATCGGTAAATGACACAATTGTTTTTTATGTGAGAAAAAATCTTATGGCAACAAATACTGACTACTGTCAAGTATTTTCGGATCACTTGTGTTGGTATAGGATTTCCTATTTCGTTTTCTCTATATACGAGTCGAGCCTTCTCCAACTTTTCTTTTTCTTCTCATTATTTGTGTCAATGAAAGTCAAAAGATTTCATTTTCCCTGGCTACAAAAAAGAATTTATCCAAATCCAAAATATATCTAGTTGGCTAAAAGAAAAAATATACTACAGTGATGTATAATGACTGATATGAGATAAAGAGGGTCGACGCAATATGAATATCACAATTTATATAGTAAACAATATTTTTTGTCATGATGTAAGGAATTTATTGTTTCTAAGATGTTCAAGATTCTTTATAATGTACGGACAAAATTGAGCTCATATTGGCTGAAACCGAACTATGATTGTTTATAACTAAGAGGTTCTTTAGTTTTTAAGAGTTTAGAGCGCGAGGAAAGAGTATGAAAATTGAAAAAGTTCATAATATATATTTATTTTGAAAAAATAGACTTGACAAATAACATTTCATACAATTGATTAATTGTTTAAATAATTTTCAAGTTATCGTAATTGAGAAATTAAGATTTCCAATCATCCTTAACTCTTCTAATTTCATCCACAAAGTGTTCGAAATTTATGTCTTAAACTGTTAAAAAAAATTAAATTATCTAACAATGAAAAAAAATTAACAAAAAAAAAGTATAGAAGGTTATTTTGTCAAAATTCTGTTTGAAATTCAAAGTAATCGAATTTCACAAAAATAATATATCTTCAAGAATAAATAAAAAAAAAAAGGGAAAGGAAAAGGAAAGAAAGAAAGATGAACTATGTTACAGAAAACTTATTTCACTAAGACAAATCTCATTACATATGAAACTAAAATTAGATCAACCACATATATCAAATTCATAAAGACTTCTAAAAAATATAGATAGTATTTTGTTGGTCCCGACTCAATAATTACGCGATAAATTAATAACTTCAATAATACAGTTAATTTGGTCTTCTCAATATTAATTTATAAAGGTTTTACTATAATTGAAATACTCAACTAATTATGCGGGATTTAGAAGGCACCACAAGTAGAGGCTCAAATTTCCGGATCGTGATCCCCAATCTATCCCTCATATTGACGCTTGCCGGATCAATGCCCTCGGGGAGTTGCCAGTCGAAATGGTGAAGCAACGACCCCAACGCGAGGCTGAGTGTCCTGTGAGCCAGTGGAATTCCCGCACACATCCGCCGCCCGGCGCCGAACGGGATCAGCCCAAAATTTTGTCCTCTAAAATCAGCTCCGGAACCGAGGAACCTCCCTGGCTCGAACCCTAGTGTTTCGTGGGGCCAAGCGTCGGGATCTCGCCCGATCGCCCACGCGTTGACGAAAACTTGTGTGTTTTTGGGCACGAAGTGGCCCATGAAGACGGTGTCGGCGATGGCGCGGCGGGGCACGAGGAGCGGGATTGGCGGGTGGAGCCTTAGGGTTTCTTTTATGACGGCGCTCAGGTAGGGAAGCTTTTCTATGTCACTCTCTTCGAACGATTTTTCCAGGCCGATTTTCTCGTTCAGCTCGGCTTTGGCTCGGAGCATCGTTTTAGGGTTTCGGAGAAGCTCCGTCATTGCCCATTCGATTGTGCTGCTCGTTGTTTCTGAACCGGCCATGAATATTTCCTTCATCAAAGAAATTCATGCTGCTATGTATCATTGCTATTATGACTGTGAAAGATAAAATAAATTGAAAAATTAACAGAATATATACATGTCAATAGGGGTGAGAATTTTGTCTGGAGTCCGGTTCAAGTCCTGGTTCCGAGTTAAAACGGGCATTCATATCTTCAAAATTGGGAACCGAACAGTCTAGCCCCACTTTATAATAGGGACCCGCGGACCGCGACCGAATGAGGCAAAAAAACAATCTAGCCCCAGTTCCTAGCTAGGTTTTAGTTTATTAAATTATCAAATTTTTAATTATACATGGTACACTTTTGGAATTTAGGGTTTTATTTCATTAATAATTAATGTACAATTTGAAGTTTTGTTTCAGTTTTATTACTTCAATGTATATTTTTTTAAAAAAAATTTCAAAGAACATCTAAAAACCAGCTTTAAAAAAAAAAAAAAAAAACTATATACTTGACTAGTTAATAATGATATATTTAAAATCGGGACGTTCCAGTTTTTTCCCAGTGGCCGGTGCCTTAGAATCAGACTCTCCCAAACCGGGACCGGATTGGTTTTTTAATGGCCGGAAAACTAAAATTTAGACGAATAACTCAAAAATCCGAATTCGGTCCTGGAGATGATTAATTAAATTTTTTATTAGGAAATTAGTACTCACTAGTATAAAGATGTTGAGATCTCGGTCAGAGATCTTGTGAGGCTCGTCCTTGCCGTTGCCTTCAAACGCAAGCAACACATCCAGAAAGTCCTCGTCGCACTTGTCACTCTTCATTCTCTCCTCCACAAAGTGGGACACAATCTTCATGGCCTTCCCCAGATCCCTCTCCATCTTCCGCCTCAGCCGCTGCGGGTCCGCCCACCGCAGCCACGGGAACACGTCCGCCACGTTGGCGTGGCCGCCCCACTTCATCACGCCCTCCATCGCCGCGAAGAACTCCGACCCCGCTGCCGACTCCGGCCCCACCAAGTCGCGCGAGAGCATCAGGTTCCCGAGGAGGTTAAACGACATTAGAAACACGAAACGGCCGATAAGTACTCCTCCTTCTCCGCCTGTTATCGCCGCGTCGGAGATCCACGTCAGCATGTCGTCCACGCACCTGGGGCGGATAATATTAATATTATTATTTTCTTTTGAATTTATTATAGATAATATTGTGTGTCAATAAGAAGACAATAGTTTTGGTTGAGTTTTATAAATGTCATTAATATGTCATTTAACCCACAAAGACAAAAATTATATTGAAAAAAAATGATACCTACTTGAGTTGAATTACATAAAGTTAGAGTTATTTGGGACTTTAGTCCTATTTTTTGAAAGATGTACAGATTTGGTTCTCGGTTTACAAAAATAACAGAAATAGTCCCTCCGTTTTAAATATAACAGAGATAGTCACTCTTTTATAATTTTTGTGTGCATTTGACCATCCAATCGTCAATACAGAAATTTAAAGGATTTTTTTTAGTTGAAAATATATAAAATGGTTAAAAATATTTAGAACATTTTTATTATTTATCAAAAATTTGAAATATTTTTCTATTTATTTTAATTAATTGACGGTCGAACAACTAACCCACCGAAATTGTAAAAGAAGGGTTATTTCCACTCTTTGGAAAAGGGCTAAACCCACATCAAAGTTATTTATAAAAAAATCTTTTAAAAAACTAAATAGTTAGTTTTTTACATATACAATGAGTAAAAGATTTGACACAAATGGAGTATTTCATACAATTTCTTTAAAAAAAATCATTTTCGTTAGTTTTGAAAAAGAGTGGTCAAATCGGCACACCCCTCATAAAAGAGGGGCAATATCAATAATTCTTAATGTTATATGTTGACAAAATAGGAAGAAAAAAAAATTCATCACATTAAGACACACATTTTTTTTTCCTTATATATTGGCTGAGTCACCTTCGGCGGATTCCGGCAGTTGCTTCGATTCGTTTTCCGGCAAGCATCTTCACCGCGACGAGGCGACGCATGGCGCGCCAGCGGGCGCCATAGGGAGCGAGGGCGATCGATCCCTTGTGGTAGTCATTGGCTTGGCTCGTCTCGGTGACGGTCCGATCGGCGAAGGCGAGGTCGTGGAGCCTGAAGAGCTCGGAGGCGGCTGCGGCCGAGAGGATCACGATGGTGTCTATCGCGCCGAGGCGGAGCCAGACCACGTCGCCGTAGTTATTCCTGAATTCGGCGAGGGTTCGGTGCGGGGATGGGCTGGCCAGGTCGAAGAGGTTTCCGAACACAGGCCAACCCGGAGGGCCGGGGGGGAGGCGGTGGCGGTTTCCCGAGGTGGTTTTTCGGCGACAGTAGAGGAGGAGAGTGATTGAGGAAACAGCGAGGAGCGTGAAGGAAAGGGAGAGGAGATAAAAAGTATAAGACCACTCCATTGTAGAATTTTTGGTTGAAGAGATTATAGATAGTTAGGCCTTATTTGTATTAGTTATATATACATGGTGAAAATATGTATGGTGGTGTTAGTACTATGGACCTAATGTTATTAATTTGATTATAGTCAACTGTTAAGAATCTTGTGTAAATCCACGGTATACTCGTGGTAATTCTCTTTTGACACGTTTTTAAAAAATTATCTTTTGGTCTTTAAATTTGATTTTTTTTTTGACTAAAAAAACTTCATACTTTCTTCGACACATTCACATCAATCCCTACGTAGGGGTGAGCATGGGTTGGGCCGTCCCGATACTTTTTATGGACCCGACCCGATGACTTCGGGTTTCCAAAAAAATGCCCGATCCGACCCAAATTTTTTTAATGCCCGAACCAAACCGACTCGATAAAAACTCGGGTTGGGTTGGTTTGGGTCGCCATGGCCCGATTAATTAAAATTTAATCTTATATAACAAAAAAATAATATGAAAAAAATGCATCAATGTAACTTAAAATTCAAGTAAAAATACTCCAAACAAATTTAATCAAACAAACATACACTAAATAATGTAAAACATGAAAATGAGAGATTGAAGGGTCTTTGAATGTAAATAAAATTGAGGATGAAATTTTTTAAAAGACTATAGATTGCAGTTGCACTACTTGAATAAAAAATCAAGGGTTAATTGCGGCAATAATGCACAACCTTTGGTCAACAGGGGTTTTAGGTCCCCAACCTTTCAAAGTGTGGGCAAAAATACACAACGTTTGTTGAATGTAAAATTCGTTGGTCCTTCCGTTAGGAATGTTAAATTCTGCTGATGTGGCATCGTTAAACTACCAAATAGACTGCCAACTTGTAATATAAATTACATAACCTAATTAATAAAAATAAATTAAATCATATTTTAATTATGATTCAAAAAATAAATTAAAACTTTAAATTAACGAACAATACTTATTTAACGCGTATTTCCTATTTTAAACTATTTTTTTTAAGGCAGCTTTGCTGCATGTGGGGATCTTCCTATTTTATATTAATATTTAAATAAATTAAAACTTTATATAAATAATACATTAATATTTAAATAAATTAAAACTTTAAATTAACGAACAATACTTATTTAACGCGTAGTTCCTATTTTAAACTCGTGCTTCAATATTATTCACATATTTACTATGTCGTTTTATAAACTACAATTGTATGTAATAATCGGTCGTTTTTCCAAAATTTTAATCGTTTAATAAATTGTCGTTATGTAATCTTTGCAAATTTTAGTCGTGTTTAATAATTCGTCGTTTTTCAAAATTTTAGTCATGTTCGACGAAGAGTCTGTTAGATTTTTAGGGGGAGTAAAAATTATTTATTTAATTTAAAGTATTAATTTGTTTTTTGAATCATAATTAAAATTTGATTTAATTTATTCTTATTAATTAAGTTATCTAATTAATATTACAAGTTGGCAGTCCATTTGGTAGTTTAACGATGCCACATCAGCAGAATTTAACATCCCTAACGGAAGGACCAACGGATTTTACATTCAACAAACGTTGTGTATTTTTGCCCACACTTTGAAAGGTTGGGGACCTAAAACCCCTGTTGACCAAAGGTTGTGCATTATTGCCGCAATTAACCCAAAAATCAATATGAAATATATATTAATTATATTGGTCGGGTCGGAGACCCCGACCCGACCCAAGGTTTTGTACTCGACCCAAACCCGAATAATAGTCGGGTCCGGCCCAATCCGACCCAATTTTGAGCGGGTTAGATTGGGCGGGTTTGATTGGGGTCGGGTCTATAACGGATTGGGTTGGGCCATCGGGTTTGGTCTAAAATGCTCACCCCTAATAAGTACTCCTCAAAACCCGCATCTTGTTTAAAAGAAATTCAAATAAAATTTATTATATAGTTTATGAATATATATTATGAAAAACTCTATCAGTATCTTCATAAATTTTGCGGTATACTTATAAAATCGAATCGACACAATCGGTATCTGTTCTAAATAATCTTACGAAAGCTCTATTTGTATCACCTTCGTTATACCCGTAAATTAGACTTGTGAACAATTTAAAGAAAGCGGTCACTAATAGATTGGCGTATATCTCTCTGAGTGTAAATAAAGAAAATATAATTATTTCTTTTAAAAATATAACCGGTATAGTGTGAATATGTTGCGTTACTAATACTAGTTATATATATATATATATATATATATATATATATATATATATTTCATATGATTAAAAAATATTGACATCGTAAGTAAGCCTGTAAATGTCGCGGCTCCAAGAAGTCCGACGTAGGATATTTATAAATAAAATAAAAAAAACGGACCCGGATCAATCCATGTCTGTATATTTTTTTTTAACTAATGAGTTTTTTATAAAAAATGAATTTATTTTTTCCGGATCAGTACGGGTCCTTGTTTTGCTAGCCCGAACCAGTCATGGTCCATATTTTTTTAAAACGGGATCCGGTTGGTCCGGATCTCGATGTTTACATTATTAATTGTAAGTAGTCATAAATTCACGTGCCGAATTAAAAGCATGTAAATAACATATGGACATAAATAGTCATAATTGCATGTGCCAAAATAAATGTACATGTTTCCAATTAAATAAATTATTCCATTTGGCACTGTCTGTAATAGTGAAAAATTTGAGTCTTCAGAAATATGTACAATAATACTTTTAATGGTAAATATGTCACTAAAAAAAATGTTGATTAGCATATACACCAAGGATTGAAATTTCGCGATTTTCGTTCGATTATCGCTCAAAACAGGTATCTCGGTAAGTTATATCCCTTAATCATTTTTGTTTTATAGTTTTTGCGATTTTTCGGGGGGGAAAGTGAACAACTTTTCGTTTTAGGTTTTCAAGTGTTAATTTTTGAAAACTGAAGGACTTATCGCTAAATAACAAAAAATCATAATGGTCAAAGGCTGTGGAACCCTAATGTATACCATCTTATCATTTCTCTCGAAAAATACCCTTTCTTTCGGTCACAAATATTATATCTTGCCGCGATTTTCGTTTGGAGAAGAAGCTCGCTTCTCGTCGTGGCTGCTTCTTTTCAAAGCCCTAATTCAACCACGGCAAAAGTACCCGGTTCTTATAATCTCCGAATTTGAAGGTATTTTTAGAGTTTTTTTTAGGAGATCTTGAGTGTTTTTAAGTTTAGGTGTTCAATATGTATGAATCATGTCAAATTTTAACAATTTTATTCTATATTTCATATAGTTACTTAGGACTTAAGAGCTATTAGGTTGAATTGAATGAAAGTTTGAGTTTGAGTTTCATGTTACTTTGATTGTACATATTCGGTTTTGAATGAAATATTGTTGTTGAAATTGATTTTTTTAGGTTTATTAAGGAATATGGATGAATTATTATAGTTTTTGTGAATTTGGTTAATTTTTCTGCAGATCTGGGTAATTTTAGGGGTTTTCCAAATTGTTATATAAACGCGGCAAAACTACTTATTTTTTCAGAAATTGTTGATTTGAGCTAGTTACTCGAATATTTTGGTGTAATTTTGTTTTATAAAATTGTATATAATTTATAAACTAATAGGTTGACATAATTTTTTTTTAATTTGACGTTTTACTGAATTGTGATATCATTGTGGCAAAAGTACATATGTTTTGGAAATTGGTTAATTTGAGCTAGTTAATCAAATATTTTTGTGTAATTTTATTTTATAACATTGTATATAATTTATAAACTGTTAGGTTGACATTTTTTTTTTAATTTGAAGTTTTACTGAGTTGTAACCTTATTACGGCAAAAGTTTATATGTTTCGGAAATTGGTTAATTTGAACTAGTTAATCAAATATTTTGGTGTAATTTTGTTTTATAACATTGTATATAATTTATAAACTGTTAGTTTGGCATAATATTTTTTATTAATTTGACATTTTCTAAAATAATGCGGCAAAAGTACAATTTTTAGGTAATTTGTTAAATTGAGCTAGTTCTTCAAAAAAAAAAATCAACTGTGCAGATTTTATATAATTAATAATTGGTGATTTTTAAATATTTATTTTGGTAAAATATGACTTGGATTCTTTAAGTAGCAAAATTTATCAAAATAACATATTTTATTTAATAGTAAGTAATTAAATAGAACATTTGACTTATAACTTACAAGTTACAACTTATTATTTGTAAATAATAATTTTTCTTATAATTTATTTGTATAGAATAATTTTAATTTATAAATAATAATTTGTAACTTATAAATTATAATTTTTATTAATATATTATAATTGTTAATAAATGATAATTTAATAATATATGTTAAAATGTTAATACGTTAATAATCAATTCAATCAATATAATTAATAATTGCTTTATTATATGCTAATAAGTTACTAAACAGTATAATTTTTTATTATAAATTAATTGATAATTTGATATTGTACTTTGTAGGAAAATGAGTAGATACGCCGCGAGGAAACATTGTTCTCCTTTAGGAGAGGCGAACAACTCGGGCTTCAAGTGCAACTATTGTGGGCATGAGATAAGGGGTGGCGGAATCACCCGGATGAAGGCCCACCTATCGGGGTACGATCCGGAAAAAAAAAATACAAGGGTATGTGAAAAGATTCCGCCCGAAGCTCGCAAAGAAGTTCGAGGATCCCTCGAGAGCTCGCAGAAAAGGAAAGAGA
The DNA here is from genome assembly GCA_954871525.1 of Parietaria judaica. NCBI lineage: Eukaryota > Viridiplantae > Streptophyta > Magnoliopsida > Rosales > Urticaceae > Parietaria > Parietaria judaica. The sequence goes on from OX940864.1 coordinate 16,678,536, forward strand.
AAATGATCAATCTTGAACGGGATGTGGCAGAACACTTGAGTTCTACTATTTTACCGCCTTCGACCGAGGAAGATATGGAAGAACTCGAAAGAGAAATTGCAGGACAAACAAAGCCTGTTCGTAGACAAGCACACGCCGAGCAATGGACGAAGGATCAATTAGCAGGTCGAAGAACCATCGGTTCTGGTGGTAGTTCAGCTCCTTCGCATTACCGTTCAGAATCTGCGAAGCAAAAAAAAAATGATGCGTTGTTAGCATCGGAGAAGAAGGAAGCGATGGCCAAAGCAGTGAGGAAGTACTTTTACAACAAGAACGTTCTGTTCGCTCATGCTGATGACCATCATTATAAGAACATGATGCACGTTGCCCAGACCCTAGGTACGATTTAATTCATCAGTCATAACTTCATGTTCTTTAAACTTTGATAATATAATGTTCAGTTATGACTTAATAATATTTCATTCTTTTTCGTAGGTCCCGGAGTCCCGATACCTTCAGCGTATCAACTTTCGACCAAGTATTTGGATATGGAAGTGGCAGATTGGGTTGAGTATAAGGATAGTATGAAGAAAATGTGGCGTGAATTTGGGGTCACCATCATGTCCGATGGTTGGACAGGGCCGACAAATATGTCCATCCTCAACATCCTGGCGTACTCTTTTGGAAAGACGATTTTCATTAAGTCGGTCAACGCAAGCGGGAAAGTTAAGTATTCAGATTACCTCTGCAAGGTGCTGGGAGAAGTCATTGAGGAGATCGGACCGCATAACGTGGTCCAAGTCGTGACGGATAACGCCGCCAATTATGTTAAAGCGGGTAGAGATCTCATGTGAAAGTACAACCTGTACTGTACGTCGTGCGCTGCCCATTGTATTGATTTGATTTTCGAGGATGTGGGCAAGAGGAAAGTCATTGCTGAGCCAGTAACGGCGTGTAGGCTCATCACAAGATTCAGTTCTGTTCTAGGAGAGCAAGGCTTAGGTCCTTCGCTCGATCGTTTTGATGTTGTCTCTAGGACCAGTGGTGGTTCTTGAACTTCTGATCGATTGTTTCCTCCCCGTAGCCCTCCGCACGGTGGTGGAAGAGGTGGGACTTTCGAGTTTGGTGGTTGGGGTGGCGGAGAAGATGGTACGTCCGAGTTTGGAGGGTGGGGTGGCGGAGGAGGTGGTACGGCCGAGCATGGATTTGCTTCCCAGGCGGATGATGTCTACCGTCCGACCTATTATCAAGACCCTACTAGCGGGATACATTCCGGATTCTCGCTATGGGGATACCCCAGCTCCCGGCGGCAATGTAGACAACGGGGGATGAGCTTCAAACAACTACTACGATGGATCCAGTTCACATGAATATGGATACTCATGTGACAACAATGTTGATGACTTGTCGTCACAGTTTGAAACAATGTCATTTGGCAGTAGTTATCAGCCCAGCTTCCCCGCTCCATCTCCACCTTTGATTGAGATGATGGCACTTTGTGCTGAGCATGATTGTTCGCCGTGTTGGGAAGGCGGGTTTTAGACCCATCCTCTTTATCTCTCTCGTGGAGCGTTTAATGATCAGAGCACATATGACTACCACTTGAAGAACTATCTCAACTACTGTAAGGACCAAGGACTAGGGTGGGATATTTATCTCATAAGCCAAAGTAGTTGGGAAGCGGTCCGCCATTCCACGTTCAACTGAAGTTATTTCGAGTACTCTTTGTTTGCATTTATGTTTGTGTTTATGAGACTTGGTTTATTTATATTTTGTATGAGACTTAATATATGTTTGGTTAAATTAGTATGAGACTTGGTTTGTGACTTATGTTATATTTTGTATGAGACTTTTATGTTTATATTTTGTGATATTAGTATTTTATGTTATGTTTTTAGTGTAAAATATGTATGAAATTTTTTTATAGGTTTTCTATCGATAAACGATTAATCCATCGATAAGTTTGATAAGTTTCGATAACGGCAAACGGAAAGTTTTATAGGTTTTCCATCAATAAATCCATCGGCAAACGATTAATCCATCGATAAAGGCAAACAATTTATCAGTAAAAACGGCATTAAAATCCTTGATATACACTATTCAGTATTATCCTAAAATTTTATACTTTTATCTTTGCAGCTTTAATCTTCTTTTATTGGTAATAAATATTCTGAGGTTGATAGATAAAATCATATTTAATTGTGTCTTGTCTTAATTGGCTTTTGACTTTACTTGGAGATATTCAAACACAAACTCATGCATGGATATTCTTTCCTCCTCCTCCATATCAATTTGGAGCCTAGTAAATAGGCATCCACATATACAAAAGAGAGAATCTAGTCAATTTCCCAATTTTTTATTAATAATAATTTTTGCTGTTATTTTGCCCTATAATCTTATCACTTTGTATCATTTTTCTCCTTAAAATTAATTTGTGAATTTGCCCCCGTTCAATATATGAAATGCTTACTTTTTGCTAAATTTTGAACGGTCTGTGTAAAATTATAAGGGAAATCTATCATTTTCAATAATATGACGGATATGATGACGAGCTTTGAGAACCCGTAGATAAACTTGTAAATATAGAACCAGAATCACCCGGAATCTGGTTTAGTTTCTGATTACAAACTAGAATTCAGAATTTTAATTATAGATTAAAAACATAATAAGAAATTTTGGTTCTGTTTTGTAATCAAAATCATTTTCTGATTTTAACAGTCGAATAATCATGGCCGTTGGATCTTTTAATTCCACGGCCGAGATTCTAAGACTAAAAAAAAAATGAAACCCGAAAATCAGAACTAGCATTTCTGATTCTGAAAAAAAAAAAATCAGAACCAGAATGTCTGGTTCTGGTTACAAACCAGAATGTATAAAACTAGAATTCATATTCTGATTTTATCCTGAATTTACACCATTACCCGTAGATAGTGAAGATTGGGAATCTAAAAAAGGCAATATCGTATTTTGAGAGGGATTTTATAATTTTTGGCTAAACATTTAGGGGTTATAACTTATAAGAAATTGAATAAATTTTATCAAATAGTAAAAATCTTAACTGTCATTAAATTTTGATGAAAGTTGTTAACAAGTAACATCGAGATGATTGATACATAGAAATAAATTCAGGGGGCAAACTATTCATAGTGATAGGTTCAGATAGGGGAATACAAGAAAGAGCTCATGGTGCAAAATGGCGTGGAATTATAAATTTGGGGGATAAACTGACAAGAAAAAAAAAATTATGGGGCAAGTGACACAATGTAATAAGGTAAGGACTCAGAACGAATAGTTCGTGTCCTTTTTCGCATCAACCAGCAAAGGATATGTTAGCAAGCATCTTGTTTTCATAATTTATTTTTAAATTACGTTAGTTGTTGGTTGGAATCTTCTCTTAAAACTTCTTCAATATCTTTTCTTGAACTGTACAATGATTAATATAATGAAATAGGTGATTAATGGATTAATTAATACTTAATGGGTCAATATATTAACATGGCATAAAAAACAATCAGTTCAAATATCCCACCATAATTACCTTTGAGTTAAGTGTAGGCCCGCAGAGACGCCTCCATCGTGAAGCCCACTATCCCGTACCCTAGAAATTTTGGACTGTCCGTAAAAATTAGCTCAGGCATGGCCCGGAAAACTTTACGCGACACTTGTGAAACTTAACTTAGGCCCGTGACATTGCAGGCCAGGTCCATGACCAGCCCTTACAAACTCAGCGTAAGACCGACCCGTGACATTGCAGGTTATTAGGGCCTGTGGGGTGGACTCGGCTCGATATATATATTTATCGGTCTAGGCTTGCATCTTATAGAGGGACAAGCTTAATTAAACATTTGCGATTCCTGGAAAGCCGGTCCACTTGACACCCAAGGGAGGATGATGTAGACTTGGAAACAGGAAAAACGATGAACACTCTTAACCAATGGTGGTCGATTTCTTATTCAAACAAAAGCTGGGAAAAATTCGATGTCCAACGTAATACATATCATCAGACTATAGAAACAAAAAAGGAGGCAAAATAAAAAGTGCAACATATTTGTTTTAACAGGAAAGTAAATAAAATAAATAAATGCATATGAAAGCTGAAAATTGGGTAGAATCAGAAAGGCAATCACGGTTGTATGACATCATTCTCCCCGGGGTCAAGGGAATTCGTCCCAGAATTCTGTACGTCGTCTTCGTCTGGATTGTCTCCCGTGTAAGGAATGAGATGTTTGACGTTGAAGACGTCCGCCGTGCGAATGTGACTCGGTAGCTTGAGGCGATACGCGTTGGAATTGATTCTCTCAACTATCTCAATGGGCCCGATTGTCTTCGCCTTAAGCTTGTTATACTCATGCGCAGGAATACGCTATTTAGTGAGAACCGCCCAAACAAAATCACCGACATCGAACTCCACAGGCCGTTGTTTCCTATCGGCTGCAGCTTTGTAGCGAGCAGTGGCGGCTTCCAAAATCACCCTTGTTTGCCGATGAGTTTCCTGAAGTTGCTCAACAAAATCCACAACGTCACCATGAGCTCGGGTGTGATCGGGAACATGAGCGAGGTCCAGCGGGCAGCGGGGGGTGAGGCCGTAAACAATGTGGAATGGGCTGAAACCGGTACAACAGTTCACGGCATGGTTGTAGGCAAACTCGGCTTGGCAAAGCTTTTGATCTCATGACTTGAGCGCGTCGCCCACCAAACAATGAAGCAAATCACCTAAGGACCGATTGACGACCTCCGTTTGACCATCTGTCTGAGGGTGATAAGTTGTACTAAAGTCGAGTCGGGTTTGTACGAGGCGCCACAAACTACGCCAAAAATGACTTAGAAAACGAGTGTCACGATCGGTCACGATGGAGGTCGGGAGACCGTGGAGGCGATAAACCTCGCAAAAATACAACGATACCACATGATTAGCGTCCGAAGTTTTCTTGCACAGGATGAAGTGAGCCATTTCAGAGAACCGATCAACAACCACGAAGATGGAATCATGACCGCGTTGTGTGCGTGGAAGGCCGAGGACAAAATCCATACTCACGTTGGACCACGGCTGAGTCGGAATGGGCAGCGGTAAATAAAGCCCAGCATTAGTCGTTTTCCCCTTGGCGAGGTGGCAAGTGCGGCATCGATCCACGAACCGGGCAACGTCTCGCCGTAAAGCCGGCCAAAAGTAAGCGGCGGAGACGAGGTTTAATGTGCGGTCTCGCCCAACATGACCCTCGTTGTAAAGGTCTCGAATGATCTGGAGACGCAAGCTCCCGTCTGGAATGCACAGTTTGTCGCGGTGATACAAGTAACCCTCCGACCAAGCGAAATCCGAGTCCGAACCCTCCGGCGTAGAGTTCGGTCAAGAAATCGAAGCCCGGAATCGTGACACATAATTGCGTCAACTTTGTTGAGAATCCCGGCTTGGTTATGGATCGAAAACGTGAACTGTTGAAGAAAGTCAATCCATGATGCATGGCGAGCCGAAATCTTATCTTGGGAACCGAGATGTTTTAGCGCGTTGTGGTCGGTGTAGAGAATAAATTCCTTATGGAATAAATAATGCCGCCAATGATGAATGGCCCGAACAATAGCATAGAACTCCACGTCGTACGTATTGTATCTCGTCTTCGGGCCGGTTAACTTCTCACTAAAATACGCCTCCGGACGATCATCTTGGCTTAAAACAGCGCCAATACCAACTTTGGAGGCGTCGCAATGAACAAAGAATGGCTGTGAAAAATTCCGGGAGCACGAGAATCGGCGCGATTATGAGCTTGTGTTTAACAGTGGTAAAAGCCTCGTAGGCTTCCGGGTTTCAATGATATCGGCTCGATTTAATGCAATCCAATATGGGCGCCATAATAGTGCTAAAGTGGGGAATAAAGCGTCAGTAAAACGACGCGAGACCATGAAAACTCCGAATCTCCGTGACCGTTGTCGGGGTCGGCCACGACGCCACTGCTTGCACTTTCGAGTCGTCGACGGCGAGGCCGGCGGCGGAAACCATGTATCCCTAGAATATCACCGAATCAGTGGCGAAGACGCATTTCTTGACAGCGGTATAAAAAGCATGACTGCGAAAGACGAGCAAAACTTCGCGAAGGTAGAGCATATGATCATCGGTGTTAGCGCTATAAATCAATACATCATCAAAGTAAACAACGACAAATTTACCAATGAAAGGTCGGAGTGCTTGATTCATGACGCACATAAACGTGCTCGGTGCGTTGGAAAGTCCAAATGGCATTACAAGCCACTCGTAAAGTCCCTCGCGCATCTTGAATGTCGTTTTCCACTCATCTCCCGGGCGAATGCGGATTTGGTGATAACTGCTCTTCAAATCAAGCTTGCTAAAAACTCGAGCGCCGCTAAGTTGATCGAGAAGGTCGTCAAGACGGGGAATCGAAAATCGGTAGCGAACTGTGATTTTGTTTATTGCCCGACTATCAACGCACATACGCCACAATCCATCTTTCTTAGGAATTAAGAGAGCCGGGACTGCTGGACTTAAGCTCTCGCGGATGTGTCCTTTGGCCAAAAGCTCCTCGACTTAACGACGAAGTTCTTCATGTTCAACGGGGATCATACAATAGTGCGCTCGGTTTGGTAATTATGCTTCTGGAACGAAGTCAATGTGGTGCTGGATGTCACACAAATGTGGCAATTGAACCGGCAACTCCTCGGGAAAAACATCGTTGAACTCATCGAGGAGGGGCTGTAATAGATCGGGAACCGCGACGGTGGTGAGTACGGGTTTTCCGATGAGGGCGAACACAAAATCCGAGGCAGCGGCTTCGGCTTCAAACTCGGATCTTGTAACCAACATCGTGGTGGGACGGCGAACCGATGCGGTGGCGGGGTTCGAGGGTAGCAAGACAATCTTTTTCCCGCCGAAGAAAAAAGTATACGTGTTGTTGAGCCCGTCGTGCGTAGAATGGTGATCGAATTGCCATGCCTACCAAGCAATAAATGACACGCATCCATAGACACAATATTGCAAAGTATATCATTTTTGTTAGTAGTACTAATGGAAACGCTCACCAATGCTCGTTTGGAAACGGTGACATCAGTACCGGTTTAGAGCCACGCCAATTTGTACGGCTTAGTATGCTTCTCGGTTTACAATCCAAGCTTCTTGACCACTTCCTCAGCAACGACATTCTCGCAACTCCCGGAGTCGATGACAAAGCGACAAACTTTTCCGCCAATGGTACAAGTCGATTGAAAAATATTATTCCGAAGCTAAGTGTCGTCGGGGGGCTCGCCGGAGTGAGAAAATTACGACGAATCATCAAGAATTTTCTAACATCACCACTGACTTCTTCAATCTTGTCCTGTACTTCAGGTTTCTCGTAATAAACTTGGTCACCAAAAAAATCAGCTTGTGTGTCGTCCAGAAAAAGAGCGGGTCGGGGCTGTTTTGGACTCCCCACATCCAAAACAACGAACAATTCCGGGCTGTATGCGAGGCACGGGAACAAGAGCAGCCGCAGGAGCTAGGTTGCTCGGGTTTGACGGCGCCAATCTGGAGGTGCTCGGACCAGCAGTACTCGGGCTGTAGCGCTTCCGAGATTGTTGAGCCTCTATCACAAGGGCTCGTTGATGAGCCTCAGAGACAGTAACAAGATCGAAGAGGTTGAGGACATCTTGGATCGGCATGCGGAGACCACCCATGTAGTGCGAAACCAATTGATCCTCATTTTTCGTTCATGTCGTTCCTAGTCACGAGCATAAAAAATTATGTTGTATAATCCGACACAGATTTTGTATCTTGACATAAATTTTGAAGGCTTTGATACAACGTGTGAACATAGTTGTACGGAAGGAACGCCTCCTGCATTTCTTTCTTCAATTTGCTCCAAGATTCAATCTTCGATTTACCGAGTCGGGTACGTCGAGTACGGAGTTGTTGCCACCACGCAGTGCCACGGCCACGAAAGCGGGTCGCCACAAGAGAGGCGCGGCGTGCTTTTGGAACGTCTTTGAAGTCGAGAATTTCCTCGATGGCGGCGAGCCAATCGAGAAATTACTCTGCCTTCATGATTAGTCCGCCGTGGAATTCCGGGATATCCACCTTGAACACCGATTCCCAACGCCCGTTGTCCAGAGCTTCGTCCTGCGGTCGCAGCGCGTGAACGTGTCTTTCAACATCTCAGGCAAAAGGGTTTCCGGTGTCGCTCTCGGTGTCGGACGCGTCGTCGTGGTGGTGTTGCGCCGGAAGACGCTGTAGAACCACAGCCATTTGTCGCGTCAACAACTCCACTTGTGCACGCAGTCCAGCGTTTTCGTCACGTCTAGGATCCTCGTCCACTGTGGTTTCACGAGCAGGTCGTCTCTTCGCCGGCATGTCGGAAGATCGTAAGGCTCTGATACCAACTGATGTAGACTTGGAAACAGGAAAAACGAAGAACACTCTTAACGAATGGAGGTCGAGTTGTACGGCATCAAAGGATTTATACATTGCAAATTTGCATAAGACCATCTCTCTCTCTCTCTCTCTCTATATATATATATATATATATATATATATATATATATATATATATATAGGGAAACTTGAAAAAATGACCCCCAAAATGCAAGTTATACCCGTATTGTTCCCCGATTTCATGTATCTGAAATTTTATTCCCCAAATTGTCTCCCAATTTTTTTTATTCCGAAAGTACCCATTTTTACCACTTTTTTTTACTCACTCACTCTTTCTTTCAGCCTCTCCCTCTCTTCGACGAAACCGAAGCTCCAAAACCCATCACTCACTCTCGTCGAAATCCAGGCCATTGCACCTTCGCCGTGGAACTTTGCTCTCGCTGCCTTCGCCGGTGGAAGCTTCAAACCCATCGCTCATCGCTCTCTCTCTGTAACACTTTCGAAACCCACCATGAACCCAGCTCTCTTCGAAACCCAGTAACCAAACCCAGAATCCAGAGATTCGACCGAGTCGCCGACGAGCATCCTCTAAGATCCAGGTAATTATTTGGGTGTTTTATGGTTCGATTTTGTCTTGGCAGCATTTAAATTCTGTCCAGTCAAGAAGTAGGGCTTGGCAGAGATGGATTTGGGGGGTTTTTGGTTTAGGATTCGACCAAGTCGCCGATGACCATCCTCTAAGATTCAGGTTCTATTATTTGGGTGTTGTATGGTTCGATTTTGTTTTGGCACTAAGGTACTTTTAATGGATCTGTTAATTTAGAGAATATTGTAGTTTATTTAGGGCTGATTTTAGGGTCCGTTCGATTTAGGGCTGATTTCTGGGTTGATTTAGGGCTGATTTCTGGGTTCGATTTAGGGCTGATTTAGGGCTGATTTTAGGGTCTGTTAATTTAGAGAATTTGATGCTTACATCTTGTTTGATAAAATGTCTCAATGCACTGGAAATATTTGCCTCTTTTTTGACAGCTTGTTCAATGGGTTTTTATGTTGAACAGATCAAGCGCTTAAAGTGTTGCATCATGCAATGTGAAGACGCACCGCCACCGCCCACTAATTCGCCGGGTATTACAAATATGAACCACGCAGATACTTTGACAGTTTTATGTCAATTTATTCTACTTTAACCATATTTTTCGGCATATTTAAAGATTTAGTAATTTTTTATTTCCCGCAGATTTGAAGATTTATATTGAATACGATGGTAAATGGGTTTTAGAGCAAGCCGGATGGCTTTATTGCGGTGGGAACGGCATATTTTTTCTTGTTAATAAGAACATAAACTACCCGCAATTCTTACAGAGATTGCACGAAGAAATTGGGTGTGATCCAACGATCTATGATCTAAAAATTACATTAGCACCCCAATTTGTCGGTCGTCCACCGTCACGTTGACTTCAGAGCGCACCATAATGGAGATGGTCACCTACGGATAGAATTATTGCATGTTAATCGAGTCGTAAGGCCCTCTGCATTGGACAGTCCGCTTATTGTTAGTTCTCATGGAAGTGCTAATCAGAAGATTCCAGAATCTGTAGATCGCTTAGAGAAATTAGTTGAAGAAGACCCCGTTGTGGATTTAGCCAAGGATGATGTTGCCGAGATTGTGCCTACCCAGTCAAAGCCGCCAATGGGCAGACCGAGTCAGAGCCGTACATCTATAGCTTCTTCAAGTTGGAAGGATCCAAGATTTATTAGAGAAGATTTGGTATGTGATATTCCCAACACGGGTGAAGCTTATGCTTTTTCCGTTTGTACAATTTTCCCTAATTTTGAAGAATTGAAGTTGGCTGTTTCGAAATATGCGATGGAAAAGGCCTTCGACTTTCGTGTAAGAAAATCTGCACCATATGTGTGGTACGTGAAGTGTTTTGGCGAAAATTGTGGGTGGAAATTGAGAGGAAAGCTAATACCACAATCCGGCCCGTTGGTCAAGATTGTTTCATCTCATAAAGAACACACATGTTCTTTAGCTAAACGTACACTCGACCACAGGCAAGCAGCACCTAGAGTGGTTGGGAAACTTATGATGGACCGGTTTAGCCCCCAGAGTAGTGCAAATTATGCTCCGAGGTATACTTTTTTATTAATTTAAGTATAAGGTTAGACAGTTTTAGAAATATTGTTAGATATTTTTTAGTATAAAGTTAGACAGTTTTTTATTTATTTCTCTTTGATTTCCAGGAACTTGCAAGCTGACATGAAGAAGCTATACGGCGTTACGATGTCTTATGAAAAGGCGTGGAGATGTAAGGAAAAGGCCGTTGGTTTCGCGATGGGCACCCCCGAGGATTCTTACTCGAAATTACCCCGGTACTTGTACATGTTAAAGCAGAGGAATCCGGGAACAGTGACAGATTTTCAAACAGACAGTGAAGGCCGTTTCAAATATGCCTTCTTCGCCATTGGATCTTGTCTACAGGGTTTTAAATCACTGCGGCCAGTAATATGCGTGGATGCCACACACGTAAAGAGCAAGTACGGGGGACAATTGATTGCAGCGGTAGGATTGGATGCTAAAGAGAAACTGTTTCCCCTCGCTTTTGGTCTGGTGGATCAAGAAGACACGAAATCGTGGGTATATTTCTTTACCCACTTGAAACAGGCTATTGGGAAGATTGTCGATCTTGTATTTATCAGTCATAAGCACTATACTCTGATAGAAGGGTTGGCCAGAGTGTTTCCCGAGGCATTCCATGGACATTGCTACGCTCACATCAAGAGAAACATAAAATTCCAGTTCAAGAGCGACGATAGCTGCAATTTGGTGTATTGTGCTGCTTACGCCTATACTCTTCGAGAATATAACCATCACATGAGTATCCTTTGGATTTCGTTTCCAGATGTAGCGAAGTACATGGAGGAGATGGGACCTGAGAAATGGAGTCGTGTTCATTTTGGTGGTACAAGGTATTTCGTTTGTTTTTCTGTTTTGACAGATTTGCATTTATGTTTAGATACTTTGTCACCTAGATTTAGACAGTTCTGTGTTCGGAGAGAATTTAGTATGAAGTTAGACAGTTTTGCACCTAGCTTTAGACAGTTTTGTTTTTAACTTTAGACAGTCTTGCACCTAGCTTTAGACAGTTTTGTTTTTCTGTTTAGCCTAAAACATTTGTTTACGATTTATGCTAGGTACGATTACATGACGAGCAACTATTCTGAAAGTTTGAATAGTGTAATAACGACGGCAAGGGCATATCCCGTTACAAATATGTTTGAGTACATCCGGTTTACCATGCAAAAGTGGTTCTACGAGAAGCAGACAGAAGGAGATAAAATGTCCGCAACCTTGGTGGAAACAAGGGAAGAGGTGTTAAAAGCAAACTGCAATGCGGGTCGACGATTACAGGTCAATCCCATTAGTTCCATGGAATTCGAGGTTGTAGATAGCAAGGGAAGTTTTCTTGTTAATCTTGATTCTCGGTCGTGCGAGTGTGGCCAATTCCAAGAGAATGTTATGCCTTGCTTGCATTCAACCGCAGCCATACAGTTTCGTGGCCTTGAAGTTTATGACTTTTGCTCGCCGCATTACTTTACTCACGTGTACAAGAGAACGTATGAAGGCTTGATTTACCCTCCAGGTGATGAGTGTAACTGGGATCTTCCGAATGAATTGAAGGACATACACGTGGGGCTACCCGCCAAAATAAAAAGAGCCGGACGTCCATCAAAGAAAGATAAAGGGGGAAGACCGAAAAGGAAGCATCGCCCGTCGCAAGGTGAAGTTATCATTATCCACAGAAAGTGCTCGAACTGCGGTACTCGCGGCCATAACCGTGCTTCGTGCAAGGCTCGTAGTAGTGCATGATTTTACGTTGTATAACTGTTTTTTCTGTTGTATAACTATCAAACTTTATGTGTAAAACCATCCGACACTAAAATTTATATTTTTATGGAGGAGAATCAAATTAGACTTCTTTATACTGAGTTGTGAAAGTGTATAACTTGAAGAGGAAAACTGTCTAACTTCCAAGAGAAAACTATCTAACTTTACGTGTAAAACTATCTAACTTTAAAAAAACTGTCTAATTTCAAAGAGAAATATATCTAACTTTACGTGTAAAACTATCCGACACTATCTAAGTCTTAAAAACTGTCTAATTTCAAAGAGAAATCTACCTAACTTTACGTGTAAAACTATCCGACACTAAAATTTACATTTTTATTAAGGAGAATAAAATAAGACTTCTTTACACTAAGTTGTGAAACTGTCTGACTTCCAAGAGAAAACTATCTAACTTTACGTGTAAAACTATCTAACTTTAAAAAACTGTCTAATTTCAAAGAGAAAACTATCTAACTTTACGTGTAAAACTATCCGACACTAAAATTTAGTTTTTTATGATGGAGGATAAAATTAGACTTCTTTACACTAAGTTGTGAAAGTTTCTAACTTGAAGAGGAAAACTATCTAACTTTACTTGTAAAACTATCTAACTTAATTGAAACTGTCTAACTTCCAAGAGAAAAGTATCTAACTTTACATGTAAAACTATCTAACTTTAAAAAACTGTCTAATTTCAAAGAGAAATCTACCTAACTTTACGTGTAAAACTATCCGACACTAAAATTTACATTTTTATGAAGGTGAATAAAATAAGACTTCTTTACACTAAGTTGTCAAACTGTCTGACTTCCAAGAGAAAACTATCTAACTTTACGTGTAAAACTATCTAACTTAAAAAAACTGTCTCATTTCAAAGAGAAAACTATCTACCTTTATGTGTAAAACTATCCGACACTAAAATTTAGTATTTTATGATGGAGAATAAAATTAGACTTCTTTACACTAAGTTGTGAAAGTGTCTAACTTGAAGAGGAAAACTATCGAACTTTACTTGTAAAACTATCTAACTTAAAAGAAACTGTCTGACTTCCAAGAGAAAAGTATCTAACTTTACGTGTAAAACTATCTAACTTGCAAAAACTGTCTAATTTCGAAGAGAAAACTATCTAACTTTATGTGTAAAACTATTCGACACTAAAATTTACATTTTTATGGAGGAGAATAAAATTAGACTTCTTTACACTGAGTTGTCAAAGTGTCTAACTTGAATAGGAAAACTATCTAACTTTACTTGTAAAACTATCTAACTTAAAAGAAACTGTCTAACTCCCAAGAGAAAACTCTCTAACTTTTCGTGTAAAACTATCTAACTCCAAAAAACTGTCTAATTTCGAAGAGACATCTATCTAACTTTACGTGTAAAACTATCCGAAACTAAAATTTACATTTTTATGGAGGAGAATAAAATTAGACTTCTTTACACTAAGTAGTCAAAGTGTCTAACTTGAAGAGGAAAACTATCTAACTTTGCTTGTAAAACTATCTAACTTAAAAGAAACTGTCTAACTTCCAAGAGAAAGCTATCTAACTTTACGTGTAAAACTATCTAACTCCAAAAAACGGTCTAATTTCAAAGAGAAAACTATCTAACTTTACGTATAAAACTATCCGACACTAAAATTTACATTTTTATGAAGGAGAATAAAATTAGACTTTTTTACACTAAGTTGTCAAACTGTCTGACTTCCAAGAGAAAACTATCTAACTTTACGTGTAAAACTATCTAACTTTAAAAAACTGTCTAATTTCAAAGAGAAAACAATCTAACTTTATGTGTAAAACTATCCGACACTAAAATTTAGATTTTTATGAAGGAGAATAAAATTAGACTTCTTTACACTAAGTTGTGAAAGTGTCTAACTTGAAGAGGAAAACTATCTAACTTTACTTGTAAAACTATCTAACTTAAAAGAAACTGTCTGACTTCCAAGAGAAAAGTATCTAACTTTACGTGTAAAACTATCTAACTTGCAAAAACTGTCTAATTTCGAAGAGAAAACTATCTAACTTTATGTGTAAAACTATCCGACACTAAATTTACATTTTTATGGAGGAGAATAAAATTAGACTTCTTTACACTGAGTTGTCAAAGTGTCTAACTTGAAGATGAAAACTATCTAACTTTACTTGTAAAACTATCTAACTTAAAAGAAACTATCTAACTTCCAAGAGAAAACTCTCTAACTTTTCGTGTAAAACTATCTAACTCCAAAAAACTGTCTAATTTCGAAGAGACATCTATCTAACTTTACGTGTAAAACTATCCGAAACTAAAATTTACATTTTTATGGAGGAGAAATTAGACTTCTTTACACTAAGTTGTCAAAGTGTCTAACTTGAAGAGGAAAACTATCTAACTTTACTTGTAAAACTATATAACTTAAAAGAAACTGTCTAACTTCGAAGAGAAAACTATCTAACTTTTCGTGTAAAACTATCTAACTCCCAAAAACTGTCTAACTACAAAGACACTAAAATTTATATTTTTATGAAGGTTATGAAAATTAGACAATTGTAGAAAAACGGTCTACATTCATTGCGATTCCCAAAATAAAAAACCATCTATTGTGCTTAGATAAACATAGCATGTACCGAGTAACAAAACACAATTGTACCAAAATAGTCTACATTCATTGCGATTCCCAAAATAAAAACCAACGGTTGTGAACCCAAAAACTGTAATTAAAACTGTCCAACTATGTTTCCTTCGAGCTTTCAAAAATCGCCGCCGCCATTTCTTGTCTAAAAAGGATCATGTTATTCGAGTTGATCTCGTCCATGGGCTCATCCTTCATTATATGTTCGACATACTTTACAGCGAAAACGCCACAATCGCCGCTGCAACAAATAATACGATTGATAATCGAAAATGACAACATAGTCTAACCCGCAATGCAAAATAGTCTAACCGAGCATCGTACCTGAACTCCGCTTTAGGTACTACGGCATACTCCCAATGGAACGATAGGTTTTTCTTGAAGGAATCATGCTAGAAAGATACTTTGGTCTCTTTGAAGAGCGCCCAAATGCTGTCGCTGAGGTAGACCAGTTCTTTGGTCATCGTGTCCCGGTTGACGACACTGTGATCGCAATCGTAAACGTAAAACATCCAGTTGTTCAGGTCCACACATACAGTGATCCAATGTACATTGTTGATGTTCACGATCATTGCCACGCGGTCAAGATTAGCCCAAGAACCGACTTTTCTAACAACATCGCCCATTATACCATATCTGTAGCTTTCCAACAAAAGCTCCTCACCCGTCTCTACATGTCGCCTCATAGCATACATCACACCTGTACTCCAATGTGCAGGAACGTTGGAAACATTGAGCTTATAGTTTGGCTTTCCTAAAAACCGCTCGTGACGAAAATTCGCAAGAGCTGCTTCGATATGCTTAAATAGTAAAATCCCACAATGAAACTGTTAAACTTTGACCCGAAAACTGTAATTAAAACAAAACCTAAATTGTGTAATAAGGGAACATACCGGAGTAGTTAGCCAAGATTTCGAGCTAAAAATAGGAGTAAACCATGTTCTGTCAACTCGCTCACCAAATAGCAGCCAAATCTGAGGTAGCGGGCCAGACTTCTTAAGCTTTAGCTTCAACCATTTATCTAATGCAATCCAACGCGGATCCTTCTTGTCCATTTGAGGCCTCGGCTCTTTCTTTCTTGGCCTCCCCTTGGTGATTATCGGGGAAGCCTCGTCCAGATCCTTCAATGCATCCGTGTCGGGGTCGGTGAAATCGTCGAAGTTTTTCCTCTTTCGAAGCCTCTTCAATGGCATAAGGAAATCGCAGCTAACACCAAATACCGGTATTTGCTCGACTTGCATAAAAGCAGGCCCTTGGGAAGGAACGATTGCCAGGGAGGCGTTTCCTTTGTCACCGTCGATGGCCGCAAACAGCGGTGCCAAGTTTTTGGCTACGGACGAACTTGTTTTTTCTGAGTCGATGTGTTCTTGGGACGGGAACTCCATGGTCCGGGTTGAAGCGGGGTTGGTACGAAGCGGGCTACCCAAATTGATGCTTACTTTAGGACGGGGTATGGCCTTCTCCTCTACCAAAGATCTCACTGTCTGAGCAAGCTCTTGGACAAGGGTTTCCTGATACAAAATAAATAAAATATTCACACAATTGTCTAACTAACTCTACAAAATAATACATAAATATACAGAAAACTATCTAACTAATTCGACAAAACCATATATACATTAATTACAGTAATTGTCCATCTTATATATTACGTACCAACGTGTCGATCTTTTTTCCTTGTCGCTCGATTTCAACATGTTGTTGCTCGATCTTCTTTCCTTGACGCCCAATTTCAACCCGTCGTTGCTCGAACTCATCATTCGCTCTTGGAGTGGAAAGACCATTCTTATCGTTACCAACTTCCGGAAAAAATGGACGGACAACAATGGTCTACACACGATAAAAGTTTCAAACATTAGTAGTGAACAATTAAAAACTGTCTAACCAGAACAAATAAACTATCCGAAAGAAAACTAAAAAATACCTTTTTCCTTTTGAAAAATGTTTTTGCAGTGGAGAAATCGGTGATCTCCGGTAGAACACTTAAAGCCCACGTGAATAATGGCTTATCATACCCTTCGAAAGTATAGTGGGGTATTTTTTTGGAATTAGGGTTGCTCTTGCGGTGTTTTTTTACAATTTTCGGCCAATTAAAGTTCCGAATGAATTCGGATGTTTGCTTCCACGCGATGTTGCCCCACGGTCTCGCCAAATATTCTTCCTCACGAACGAGATGTGATTCCGGTGCGTACCTTTTTTTGTTCAACCGCCCAAGCAATACACCCTCGGCTAGAAGAAAAAGCCATTCTCGTAATTTATAATCTTGATGTACATCCTCATTGTAAAACGAGTCTTCAATTTGACGGTAACTCATGATTTCCTCCTTCGGGATATTCTTAAGCGACGCCTCGCGGTAGGACTCGAACTCCGGATCGAATTTAAGGCCCGTTAAAGCTTCAAACTCCCGCGGACCGAACTTACAGACGACATCACCAAACTTGAACCAAATCTCATCCGAGGTTCCTACGCTCGGAATTCGGCGGAGTAAGACTTGATGGAGCAATCCCTTCGTTGATGGGGGATAATGCTCCTCCACAATGCAACGGAACTGGGATTGCTCTACCTGCTGCAAAAAACCCAGATCCTCGAAGCTATCAATTAGTCCCGCCAACCGGGTTCGTGAAGGGTACCACACTTGGACTGGACCCCAAATATATTCACCCGCAACATAACTCATACCTACATAAATGTGTACTTAAAATCATACATCTAATCGCATTCAAAACGCGTCTCAATTTCAGTAATGTGAAAAATCCAAACAATAACTTAAACAAGCATTAAACCCAAACCTGAAAATCAAACCCTTATCTCAAATGAACAATAACTTAAGCAAATAACCCAAACAATTTCACAAAAATTAAACCCAAAATCTGACGCTGCCAAGTGCCAAACCCTAGACAAAAACCCCATCTAATTAGAAACCCTGAATTTGAAGCAAAAAAAAAAAAAAAAGCAAATCCCATTAGATTAGAAACTTATCCGAGTACCTCAGTTGGAGAGCAGCGTCGTCAATGGCGGAGAGCTCTGACGGAAAAGGAACCGTGCACTCGAAGCTCGATGGGTCGGCGTCGATGCTCCGGGTTTCGCTGCTCTGGGTTTCGCTGCTCTGTCGTGGGTTTGAAAGCGTCGTCGTCGACGAGCTTGAATGTGACAGAGGCGCCTCCCTCACGCGATCGGGAAGCTCACTCGACGGGTTTCGATGGCGAGGGTTTCGTGTTTTTGCAGAGATGGTGAAGGAGAATATCGGGTGCTTTGAGAGAGAGAGAGAGGGTGAGGGGAGGTCGAGTGAAAATTGAAGGTAAAAAAGGGTAGTATTGTCCAAAACATGGCTAAATATAAAATGGGGAATAAATGTTCAGAAACATGAAATCGGGGAACAAAACGGGTATAACTTGCATTTTGGGGGTCATTTTTTCAAGTTTCCCTATATATATATATAGGGAAACTTGAAAAAAAGTCTCCCAAAAAGCAAGTTCTACCCATTTTGTCTCCCACTTTAATAAATCTGAAAATGTATTCCCCAATTCAACTTTTGCCACAATTTTGACAAAAAAACCCTTTTTTACCATTTTTTTTACTCAACCTCCTTTCTCACTCTCTCTCCCTGTTTCCTTTCCCTGTCGACATTCACCCTGTCTCTCTTTCCCTCTCTCTTTGACCCCGACGAAAGCCATCGCCTCTCATTCCCTCGCCTCTGATAATCGTAAATCCATCGCCTCTGAGCTTTGAAACCCAGAGCACCCACTCCTCGATACCCAGCTCTTCGACGCGATCCACGGCGCCCCACTCCTCGATGATACCCATAGGGTCTCTTTGAACACGAGAAAACCCAGAGGGTCTCTTCGCACCGGCCGTCTTCGAAACTCTGAGCCTCTCTTCGCCACCGACGTCGTAGAAGTCGGCGTTTCTCCCTTCTCCGGCGGAAGCTGCAAACCTATCTTAGGGTTCGAAGCTCTGAAACCCACGCCTTAACTGGCGGAAGCTTCAAACCCATCGCACGACAGCTCCCTCCTACGTTACAGCTCTCGTTGTTTGATTTTTCAGTTTCGGCTTAAGGTTTGATTTCTCAGTTTTAGCTTACATTATGCTTGGGCTTCCTTACTGGGTTTCGATTTTGTGTAGAAACATTCGATTTTGTGTTGACAACTTCTTGTTCGATTTTGGGTATGGTGAGTTAGGGCATTTTGTTTGTTTTCTTAGACATATTTGATCGTGGAAAGATGATAATCCTCGTGGGGCCGGCAACAAGAAGCTTACCCTGTGCGGCTAAAGATTATCTCATAATTTCAAAAGCCATTTCATATAAAATTCATGCTAAACAATTTTATGACGTATTGTATCAGGTTCTCACTTTGTTTGTAGATATTTGGCTTAGGTGAATAGCTTATGTAACACAAGTTATTTTCAGCCTATTCGTTAACTGTAAGCCTTAAGTAGTGAAAATTGGTCACTTCTAATAAAATGGTCAAAGAGGTTTACTATTGCAGGTTTTATTTTCGTTACGCGCTTGCAACCCGGTATTAATTCCCTCGAGCTCGTAGTGTTTCTTCGTTGAAGTGGCCATTCCCGTAATTGTGTGTACTTATTATTATTTATTGTTTATTAAATTAATATGTGTTATGTTCTTGTTTTCATGTAAATGCTTTGTAGATATATGTTTTGGAGTATTGTAAAGGACTTGAATTTAAAGGATTTTTTTTAGTGTTTTATAGATCTCGTCTGCTCGATATGCTTTGTCGATCTCATATGTAGAATTTTGGCACCTTAATTATGAAAGTAAGTACGTACAAATTTTAATTGTCTAATATTACTCACATATTTGTCTAATTCTATGCATGAAACTGCCTAAGCCTAATTCCGAAACCCATATAATGTCTAAGCCAGTACGAAAAACGGTCCAAAATTAAGCAAAAAATTGTCTAACCACATATAAACTTGTAATTCCAACCAATTAATAATTTGATGGATTTTATTTTGAAAATAAAGAAGCGTCTACTTAGGCTTTATTTATTGTCTAACCTTATGCATGAAACTGTCTAGCCTAATTCCGAAACCCAGAAATTGTCTAAGCCAGTACGAAAAACGGTCTAAAATTAAGCAAAAAACTGTCTAACCAATATTTCATACGATTTTTAAAGTGTCTACAAAGAGGCACAAAACAATCAATTTTTATGTTAAAAACTGTCTAACCACATATAAACTTGTAATTCCAACCAATTAATAATTTCATGGATTTTATTTTGAAAATAAAAAAGTGTCTAAAGATATGTTACACTATTTTGAAACGGTCAAAATTGAAGCTCAAATATGTCTAAATAATATAATAAACTGTCTAAATTGTCTCTTGGAATTTGAAAATAATATTATAAACGGTCTAGATTGAAGCTCAAAAGTGTCTAAATAATATTATAAACGGTCTAAATTTACAAATAATATTGATAATTTTCAATTATTAAAACGGTCCATTTTACTTATAAAAACTGTCATTCCAGAAGCCCAAAAGTGTCTAAAGATATGTTACACTATTTTGAAACGGTCAAAAACGGTCAAAATTGAAGCTCAAAAATGTCTAAATAATATAATAAACGGTCTAAATTGTATCTTGGAATTTGAAAATAATATTGTAAACGGTCTAGATTGAAGCTCAAAAGTGTCTAAATAATATAATAAACGGTCTAAATTGTCTCTTGGAATTTGAAAATAATATTGTAAACGGTCTAGATTGAAGCTCAAAAGTGTCTAAATAATATAATAAACGGTCTAAATTGTCTCTTGGAATTTGAAAATAATATTGTAAACGGTCTAGATTGAAGCTCAAAAGTGTCTAAATAATATAATAAACGGTCTAAATTGTCTCTTGGAATTTGAAAATAATATTGTAAACGGTCTAGATTGAAGCTCAAAAGTGTCTAAATAATATAATAAACGGTCTAAATTGTCTCTTGGAATTTGAAAATAATATTGTAAACGGTCTAGATTGAAGCTCAAAAGTGTCTAAATAATATAATAAACGGTCTAAATTGTATCTTGGAATTTGAAAATAATATTGTAAACGGTCTAGATTAAAGCTCAAAAGTGTCTAAATAATATAATAAACGGTCTAAATTGTCTCTTGGAATTTGAAAATAATATTGTAAACGGTCTAGATTGAAGCTCAAAAGTGTCTAAATAATATAATAAACGGTCTAAGGCTTTTTCCGAAACCTAGAAACTGTCTAAGCCAATACGAAAAACGGTCCAAAATGAGGCAAAAAACGGTCTAACCAATATTTCGCACTTTTTTAGAAGTGTCTACAAAGATGCACAAAACAATCTTTTTTTATGTTAAAAAGTGTAACTATATATAAACTTGTAATTTCAACCAGCTAATAATTTGATGGACTTTATTTTGAAAATTTAGAAGTGTCTACTTAGGCTTTATTTAGTGTCTAAGTCTATGCATGAAACTGTCTAAGGCTTTTCTCGAAACCCAAAATCTGTCTAAGCCAATACCAAAAAGGGTCCAAAATGAGGCAAAAAATTGTTTAACCAATATTTCGTATTTTTTTGAAAGTGTCTACAAAGATGCACAAAACAGTCATTTTTTATGTTAAAAATTGTCTAACTACATATAAACTTGTGATTTCAGTTAATAATTTGATGGATTTTATTTTGAAATTTTAGAAGTGTCTACTTAGGCTTTATTTAGTATCTTAAGTCTATGGATGAAAGTGTCTAAGCCTTTTTTCGAAACCAAAAAACTGTCTACAAAGATACCAAAAACGGTCCAAATTGAAGCAAAAAACGGTCTAACCACAGTTTAACTAATAATTCCAACCAAGTAATAATTTCAAATTCCTGTTCAATTCAAGCAAAAACTGTGTTTAACCACAGTTTAACGGTCCAAAATGAAGCAAAAAAGTGTCTAGCCAATATTTTGTACTATTTTCAAAGTGTCTACAAAGATGCACTGAATTCAAAAAAGTGTTTAACCACATAAAAACTTGTAATTCCCCCCAATCAACAAAGAATTTACATGAAAACAAGAACAAAACACATATTAATTTAATATACAATAAATACACACAATTACGGGAATGGCCAATTCAACGAAGAAACACTTCGAGCTCGAGGGAATCAATACCGGGTTGCAAGCTGTGTTCCGTGTAACGAAAATAAAACCTGCAATAGAAAACCTCTTGACCATTTTATTAGAAGTTACAAAAAATAAAAACAGAAATAAAAAAAGATGATTGTATTAAGAAGTTACAATCAGGGGGAGCAGCCGAGGGTGCACCGTAATTTCCCAGTATCGGCTTTTGGTTTCTCCTGCAGAATTTTTGCATTAATACCATCGTTCCTTGATAATAATATTAGGGGTGTTACGGGATCAAAACCTTGGCTTTTCTCTTTGACGGCTCTTCTCGCGTCTGTTTGGCCCCGTCCATTACTGCCAAGACCCGCTTCGAAACACTAAAAGGCCTTTCTTCAAACACCCTCCGAGCATGGCTTCGTCGATCTTCCCGTCGTTGCAATGGCGAGAGATGAGTTGGTTGCAGGCTTTGAGGACGAAGGGGAATGTGTACTTCGCGAGAGATGAGTCGGTTGCAGGCTCTGAGGACGAAGAGGAAGGTGTACAGAGCCATGGCCTGCGCCTTGCGCTCGGGGCGTGCACTGCGCGCGCACGCCCTGATGAGGGTGTTCCTCATGAAGGCGTTCCGGGTCGGAACCTGGTCGAAGGCGCGAAGCGCGTAGGCCGTGTCCGCCATGGAAGCGAAGTGGAGGATTCGGCTGTGGAGGAAGAGGCTGGAGTCGGCGGTGGTGGTGCGCAGAGTGTGGGCGTGGATCTGCTTGAGCTGAGACATGTCTCGGCATTGGCTGAGCAGTCGGAGAAGACGAGCTTCGTGGAGAGACGAAGAAGGAGAGAGAGCTCCATTGGAGCTGGTGGATTTCGTCGAGTGAAAGAGTGTGGGAAAGGAGAGAGACAGAGTGGTTAGCTGAGAGATCAGGGAAAGGAAAGGATAGGAGAGGAGAGAGAGAGGGGTGAGTGAAAAAAAATGGTAAAAAAAGGTATTTTTGTCAAAATTAGGGCAAAATAAAAATTGGGGAATAGATATACAGATTTATTAAAGTGGGAGACAAAAGGGGTAGAACTTGCTTTTTGGGGGACTTTTTTTCAAGTTTCCCTATATATATATATATATTATAGCTATCTAGCAAGATAGCAAGCAGCACATACAAACATGAATAAGCTCATCGAAATTTTATTGATAGAGAAAAAAAAAAGGTTGACTAATGAGAATCCTAGCAAACATATAATGAGCGTGCAAACACACACATTTATTTGTCTTACACTCGCACAACACATTTTATTTGTACTTTATATACAATAAGTCGATGCTGAAAGCTTCTTCGCCTCTCGCTTCTGTCGTTTACATATTACACGGCTCGAAGAAAGCTACGTCGTTTTGATGTTGATCACGCTCCAAAATGGCCGTAACCTATGCACGGCACGGGAATAACCTTGAGAGGAACGGCCTTTCTTAGCGTTATCCCCATCCTCTCGCTCATGTCCACGTCCTCTGCCCTCAGCCTGTCACCCAAAACCCAATCGAACGACAAAAGAAGCGACGCTAAAGCCACGGGAAGAACCCGAGAGACGAGCGGAATCGCGGGGCAGATGCGACGGCCCGACCCGAATGGTATGAACTCGAAGTTCTGCCCTTTGTAGTCCAGCTTGTTGATCTTGTCCTCCAAGAACCTCTCTGGCCGGAACTCTAGAGGGTTTTGCCACGTGTCGGGGTCGCGGCCGATCGCCCACACGTTGACCAGAATCTGCGTCTCCTTCGGGATGTGAAATCCGAGCACCTCGCAGGATTCCATGGCCATGTGGGGCACCAAGAAGGGAAGTGGAGGGTGTAGTCTTAGGGTTTCATTGATGACCGCCTTCAAGTACGGTAAATTCTCAATATCTTTCTCGTCGAGCTTCTTGTTTGGACCGACAGTTTCTCGGAGCTCGGTTTGGAGTTTCTCGAGTGTCCTAGGGTTGCGGAGAAGCTCGGCCATTGCCCATTCCAAGGTGCTAGTTGTTGTGTCTGTCCCGGCTGTGAACATTTCCTGTGGAGTATATTATGATAAGTAATATATTGCTTAATTAACATATTATAGAGAGAAAAATGAAAGATTAAGTTTAATATATGTTATATTAAGGCAAAATAGTGATGTGACTTATGTTACACGAGAGACATGTACTGTGACACTAAGATCAAACTCCGGAAACATCCTTAGTATTTCTATTAAATTTGACATGTAAGTATGTTAATTTCTAGCTTAGCAGAGTAATCGAAATAAACGAAAATAGACCTCGACACTACTTTGTGGTCTTAGCTCGGTACTATTGCCAAAAAGATATTGAAAAAATATTAACATACTTAGCTTCAAATTAGATATTCATGCCGCAAATATCAAAAAATGCGACTAAAGATTTTGCATGCTTACAAAGACAATGACGTTGATGGTCCTAGAAGAGAACGTTGAAGGCTCCTCAACACCATTGCCTCTGAACTCCAACAGCACTTCCAAGAAGTCTTTCCTCCTCTTCTCCTTATCAATCTTCTCCTTCTCCGTCTCCGCCATCCTCTCTCCGATGAACTCTCCGGCAATCTCGAAAGCCCTCTCCACGTGAAATTGAGTCTTCCTCCTGATTCCTTGCGGGTCAAGCCACCTCAGTGCTGGCACGAAGTCAGCCACATTCGGCTTCCCCGCAAATTCCATGACTTCTCCGGCATGTTTGAAGAATCTTGCCCCCCTCTCAGACTCGGGATCGAGAAGATCTTTCGAAAATATCAAGTTTCCGATGAGATTGAAGGCCATCAGGAAAAAAAATCGTCCCACGTCGATCGGACCGTCGTGCCCGGTGGCTTCCGCTACAAATCGCACCATCCGATCGACACACCTGCAGGAGCGGACTAAAGAATTTAATGACAAAATAGAATCTTTAATTTAATTTTTTTTAAATAATAAAGTTAAAGGTATAATAAATAACTATATAATAATATATGTTGACCTAGGTCACTCCAATGGACCACATAGGTCTTGTCCCTCACCTCGCTCTCACGTCAGATGAGGCGTCGAGGCGGCTCGTGACGAAGAACTCCGTTGTGCAGAGCCGCCTGAGCATCCTCCAGTGAGGACCGTGCTGTGACGTGATGATGGAGCCCTCAGTGCCATGTTCACCTTTCATGGCCTCGTAGATCTTCCGGCCTGCGAGGACGAGGTCGTGGCGCTTGAACACCTCCCGTGCAGCCTCGCGGGAAGAGATTACCACTGTGGCCATAGAGCCGAGCCAGAGGGACATGATGGGGCCGTGCGTCCGAGCCAGATTCGCGAAGGACTCGTGAGGTGAGAAACCGAGCTGGAGAGCGTTGCCAACCACCGGCCACGGCCTCGGGCCCGGTGGAAGCCGCCGGAGCTCCAACGTGTGACGGCTGCGACGGGATGTCACCATCATCCATGATATTATCCATGCTAATGTGGCGATGATTAGGATTATAATCTCAATGGCCATCTTTCTCTTTGGTTTCAAAATATACTAGCGGTTAAATGGTGCAGATATATAGGCACCCTCTTTAGCTAATAATTTTATGAGATTTTTTCTTGCACGTACAAAACTATTGATTTTGAGGACCATACTATTGATTATGATGGAATTTAATTTAGTATTACTATCATTATGATTATGATTTATGATCATGATCTTATTAGGGTTTTGTTGTACGACAAAACTTGTTATATTACAATGTACCTTTTTACTAAAATATTGACGGATCATACTAAAGATTTTGGAGTTCTATGTACTATTATTATTATTATGATCCGAATAAAGTCATCTATAGATGCTAATTAACAAACATGTCACGATGATTTTCTTGTTAGATTTTTGTTTCACGTACAATAATAATTGTACTAAAATTATTTATCAATTTTAATGGATAGCAATATTACTGATTTCGATGGAGTTTTATATATAAATTGTCAACTTCCTTCGTCCAATTATGAAGAGCAGGTTTTCTAACGGACCACATATGCAATTTAATATGGCACAATAATGGTACGTTTATAAATGAGTATTTTAGTGGGCATGTTGAGCAAAATATTTTTTCGATGTATTTTTGAAGTAAGTTACATAAGAATATTTGGTTTAGACTTGTTAAGAAAACTATATGATGATTATTTTTCAGCGATCGAATGCATGAAAATATTTTTTTTTTCTTTGCGTCATTTTACCTCTAAAGTTATCATTCTATATCAATTTAGTCTCTAATTTTTTGTTTTGTACCAATTCACCCTTTTAATTTGTCAATTTATTTCATTTTAAACCCATCGTGAATGAATTAAAAAAAAAAAACCCCTCTTTTTTACGTTCTCCGTCAAAATTTAAATACAATTTTTTTGTTTATTTTTATTGTTTTAGAGTACAATAATTTCACTCCGAATTTTTTACTCAAAAAATGTTATCTCTCATCCTTCGTTCAAAGTATTGCGTTTTCCGGCATCACAAGCTTCACTATCCAAGAAGTCTCAACGCTGCCATTTCCGTCGTATTTTTAAAAATACTTAGTTTTTCTCTTCTTAAAATTTAACCAAAAAACGGAGAAAGATACAATAGAGAATGGACGATTTGATACGTTTTCAATAAATTTTTTGAAAATATAAATAAAAATACTCGATACGAAGTAATAATAAATTAAAGGGTATAAGTGGTATTGTCTAATAAATAATTTATTCTTTTGAAACTGGGCCTTAAGTCTTAACCCAAAGGAAGCTTCTCATGACCCTAAGCACGAACCCAGTTTGAAAAACGACAACTTCCGAATTGTCGTTTCTGTTCTCTGCTAAGCACGGACATCACACAGAGAGAGCAAAAGCTCGGACTCGAAAATGGCGGCAACGAAGGAGAGAGTAGCGTACGGCTTCTACAGAGCCCTGAGCTTCGGCTTGTCGCCGCTGCTCTACCTCCACCTCCGGTGGCGCAGCCTCCGAGGTCGCGAGCACTCTCTCCGGTGGCCGGAGCGCCTCGGCCGCGCCTCCCTCCCTCGCCCGCCGGGCCCTCTGCTCTGGTTCCACGCCGTCTCTCTAGGTTTTCCTCCTTTTCTTTCTCCTGTTCGTTTGGATGCCGAGAAAATGGACGAGAAAGTGGCGTTGAGTGCTGATTTTGAGCTGGCAGGTGAAGGAGTCGCTGCGATTTCGGTGATCCGAGAATGCATTCGAAGGAGACCTGATTTGAATATCTTGATGACGACCACAACAACTTCAGCATTGTAATACACTATGTAACTACGTATATATAGCTGTATATGTATATCTATAGCTCTCGGTTTTTATTGATCTTGTTTATGCAGTGAAGTGATAAAGAATCATCTTCCGAGTGGAGTTATGTATCAGGTACTTGTTCATCTAATATGCTCGAGCTTTGCTTCTCGCGATGTGATTGTCAAGCCATGAATCGAAGCATTTTTGTTTTAATTGATCTAGTTTGCTCCGATCGATACTCCGAAGGCCATGGAAGCTTTCCTCGGCCATTGGAAGCCCAGCGCGATCGTGTTGATTGAGAGTGAGCTGTGGCCGAATCTGATCATGGATGCTTCGAGAAGGGGTGTAAGTCGCTACGGATTCGATCTATCCGTGTTGTTTTCGATGCGATTTGTGTTGTTATTTACTATTTATCAGTCGATAATCTTCAGATCTCGTTGGCTTTGATTAATGCCCGGGTTTCCACGAAGTCCTTTGAACACTGGTCGAGGCCGTTGCTTCTTCCTCTGATTTCATTAATGCTGTCAAAGTTTTCGTTGATCGTCCCATTGGTAGATACATTTATTGAGATACAGTGTTCGTTTAGCTCGAGTTTTATAGTCTTTGATTACTTTCGCTTCCTGTAGAGCAATGCGCAGGCAATCAACTTCCAACTACTGCTTGCCCCGCCTTTGATCATCCATTTCTCGGGCGACTTAAAATACGGTATGCTTGTATAGAATGTTTTTTCATGTTAATCATTCAGCAATTGTTTGTAATGCCTTCTATATACTATATTGTATGATTCAGCTGTTGAAGAACTTGGGATTTCGGAGAGAGAGAAGAGAAGTATAGAAGATTTAAAGCAAAAGCTTACGAAGAGACGGGTATGGATGGCTTCTTCTATACATAAGGGTGAAGAGAAAGGTGAAACTTGATATTACAAGCAAACTAGAAATCCTTATATTGGTTTGCAATGATGTTTTCAAATTCTTCAGCGCGTCTTCAATTTACTTTAATCATTAAAAATCTAAATCAAACCTAAACCAGTTTCATTAGAAATGCAGTTATACTAGATGTTCACAAAGTGCTTATTCAAGAGCATCCCGATTTGGTCACTATTATCGTGTCTCGGCATCCACGTGATGGTCAAGAGATAGCTCAAGTATGCATATATTTCTTGTATTATAGATTTGTTCAATTATTTTTTCTTTTAGGAAGTTTTGTTTAACCAGTATTGAATCGTTTTAATACGCCGCTCGTGCATATGATCGGTTTATTGATGCCTAAACTTTTCCAAATGATGAGACCCTTTTCATTTAATATAGTGAGTTTCTTTATTGATATGACCGATGTTTGAATAATGCAGAAATTGAAGAAAGAAGGGCACAACATAGCGCTAAGGTCTCGTGGCGATAATTTGAAACCGGAAACAAATATATATGTTGTCGACACATTAGGTTAGTAATCACTTTTCTTTACTAGTGAAGCATACTTCTGTTAAAATTGCTTTAGTCATGGTATTTTAGCTTTAGGAATTATAAGATTCGTTTAAAATCTACAAACTTAACCAGCTTCTCTTCTTTACACTTTTACCTTAAATGTGTTCCCCGGGTTAAATTAATTCCCCGAGTGCAATTTTACATCAGAAAATATTATTTTTTTATACATCTGTTCGATTCTTAATCAAACCTGGTTTGGGTACCGATGTGTCCAATGTTCCGATACCGGTTTTGAATCCAATTTTTATAACCAAAGCCAGTTTTGAACTAAAACTGGTTTATTGGTGATTTGCTAGTCATTACAATATCAATTCTATTTTTAAAATAGATTAGAATATGAAAAATGCTGAAAATTACTTTTTCTTTTTCTTTTTTTTCTCATCAAATTTATTGTTTTTGAGTAGTTTTTTTCTTTCATAAACACTAGTTTAACTCGAGAATCAGTTTCCTAACTTGTCTCCAAATAAAACTGATCCCATTTTCTATTCTCAATTATTGGATATCCAGTTGCGGTTTTGAAAATGGAAAAAAAACGGAACCTGAACACCTTTTCACCATAATTGAATTAATTACACCATATCGGCATTTTTACTCGATTTATTGTAGGTGAACTTATGCATTTGTATAAAATAACACCCATAGCCGTGATCGGGGGTTCCTTCTCTCCCGATTATGCCGGTCACAACATATCGGAAGCTGCAGCATCTGGCTGCGCTGTTTTAACTGGTTTGGAAACTGTCTTTTCATTTTAATTGCACAAATATTTTGAGATAGTTAATTCTAATTATTTTGTGAAAATTTTATCTATTTTCAGGCCCATATGTTGGGCATTTCTCGGGCATGATCTCGGAAATGCAGCGATCAAGTCCTCTAGCAGTTCTGCAGGTCCGGAAAACTCTGATGGTTGTAAACTGAAAACCAGTTCACCGAACTTAATATATTATTTTTATACTATGTCAATGACCGTGCAGGTTTCTAGCAAACCGGAGCTTGAAGAAGCTCTTCAACTGCTCTTTAGAGACAGCAACGTTCTGGAATCCCGTCGTTCGGCGGCTAGGGACGCGTATCGTTGCCTATCGCAAGGTATTGTTACAAGGGTCGGGAATTTGTTGGATCATCACCTTCTAAAGCATGCCTTGATAACCTAAAAAGTTTGAATAAATACCAAAGTTAACCTTACCATCTAATCTCTTAAATTTGAGCTTAGCTTTCATGCATTGTTAATGCATTTATCCCTCGCTCTGTTAAAAAATTGTAAAAGAACAGGGGACTAATCTTATTGATGCTCATTAGTGGTAAAAGATTTGCCCCCAATTCTCGATTTCAGATAACTTATTTATTTTGAATTAATTCATTATAGTTTTCGGCTTTTCGCATTCCGAGCTCTTTCTTAGCCTTTTTTCTGTATCATTTGAAGTTCGGACTATGTTTATTGTTTGATTTGAATGTATTCTCGATTTTCTAACACCTTTAAAATTCGTTATTAAAAAAAAACCTAATTTTTTGCGCTCAAGGAAAACTTCTTTCGAATACCGGCCTAGACCAGATCGTTGTTCCCAACTTTCTAAAGTAATAGAATCACCAGGGAGAACGAGAGCAAGCTCAGTGTCGGTCTCCTTCGTCCCAGTTCCCAGTTTTGAGAAATCGAGATTTTTCGAAACTAGTTTTAGAAAGTCTAGAAATCCAGGACCGAGCTGAAACTAGACCAAAATCATAGTACTTGGTCCTGGTTTCACCTCCTATTAATCACCCTATTATTGCCACAAATTACTCTAACTGAATTGTTGGCTTTATTGAAGCTAGTTTTAACATATTTGGCGTGATATTTTGGGTTTTGGGTTTTGGGTTTTGGGTTATAAAGATGGTAAATTGATTATCCAGAAGAGGGCATTATGGACCTTTGTGATAATTATGGAACATAAGAGACAAGATTCTAGTGGTGTGTCTTCTCACTCTTTTACTGTTGAAGAGTGACATAAAAAAGGGAAAAACATCTTTGAAAATTGAAGTGATGGCAAGGTAAATAAGCAGTGAAAAAAAAAAGAGAGAATGGATTAGTTGAACTGTAAATGACATGTTCATTGAGAATTTGAGATTAAGAATCTATGAGCAGAGTGACTGGATAATAAAGACAGCCTGAATCCCGGACTGGTACCGGGCTATTAGCTAGTTTCCAGTCCATTTTTTTGTAAGCATCGGTCCAATCCCGGTTTATTATTGGGATTGTGCCGGGCATAGATCCCGATTCCCAGCTTTTTTAAAAAGTCCCGATTTTGGGCATTCAAACGAATTTCTCACGCTTCTAAAGACGAAAAACAGGGACGGCTCAGTTCCCTCTAGACCAAAAAAAAAAAAGGAAGAAGAAGCCCGGTTTTGGATTAAAATCGGGCTGGGATCAAGCCAAAACTATGCCTCGTGGCTAAAAAATTTACTCATACTAAAAAATGATAGAGAGCTCGGCCGAGCCCATATCTCTTTTTTGTACATAATCCCTGCTTC
The DNA here is from genome assembly GCA_954871525.1 of Parietaria judaica. NCBI lineage: Eukaryota > Viridiplantae > Streptophyta > Magnoliopsida > Rosales > Urticaceae > Parietaria > Parietaria judaica. Next base: position 16,709,646 of record OX940864.1, read on the forward strand.
GGGACTGAACCTAGACGAGGCAGGGCAAAATCAACGCATCGAGTTTAGAAAAAGAAAAATACCCTAGTAAATATAAGTAACTTGGCTGGGGCCAATTCCCAGATTTGTTTTCCTTAGTGGACTGGCTTTTGCTCTGAAACCGATCGGGGCCGTGCCAAAATCGGATTTCGGCGCCAAAAAATTGACCTTACTAGTTCTAATTTCTAAAGACGATGATGTACCAGTTCAGAGGATAACTGCAGTGATGGGCATTCTTGTTCTGCCTATTCAAGACAAGCAAACGATTAATGATTTCTTTTCTTTTTTTGTTATGGAATCAAAATTTCAAAATTAACGACTTTGTTACTACTGAAAATTGACATTGAAATATACATACCTCACTATTTGGATCGTAGTATTAATTATATATAGATATAATTAAAATTGGCTATTTAGGGACTGCAATTTTTTTGCTGACTTAATTTTACTCGTATACTTACTGAAAAATAAGTTTCATAAGAGACTTGTGTATATATACTCTCCTATGTATCTTTAATGATCTACTTCATGGAGGCAAATAATACAAGTTCTATTTCTTTGTTTCTCATCTTTCAACTATAAGCGTTTAATTAAGTTGAGTATATTATTAAGCGTTGGTCGGATTTTTTGTCCCGTGCATCTTTGTTCAAAGCTTCGCACTTACGACCGAAGACCGCGCCCCAATGTCCAGGTAGTCGGGACTCTATGACGTCTCTTGTCATAGCGTCGAAGTATGAAGCACACCCACTCGAGCGTAATTATAGTGAAGTTAGTATAACTCGATCGAGCTCCTCTTATATAAATGGATTTGAGCTTCACCGTGAAATATTATCTCTCGCACACATCTTGTTGGCCCCCCGGTCAGCTCTCGGATCCTCTCATTCTTCTTCTCGGCAACTCCCGGGAGTGTTTTTCGAGTACTTACACCACCAAAGGAAGCTCAAGTAGTAGCTTTATGAGTAATGTTTACCAAAGTCATAATAAAAACTCTAGAGAGTAACCTGACTGAGCCACGTAAAAGAAAAGTGCTTAACTTTAAATAATCCCATTACGTATTCCTTTAAAAATAATCCCACATTAATAATGCCACATAAATGGATGTATTATCATATATATACACATATCTTGTATCATACCATATAAATCGTAAATAATCTTAGACGTAACAATGTGAAATTAAATATACGCGTTTCATGTCTTCTAGGGAATATTCCGTATATGGAGGTGTATGACGTGGAACTTGATTTCTGAAGATTGCCACGTGGCGGGAGTTAAAACGTACATTAAAAATGACAAATTAAAAATAATAAAAAACAAACAAACAAACAAAGCATACGAAATTGAACGTTTGTTAGCTTAGTAAAAGCTTATCACATTGTGACTAAAAAAGTAGGTCAATTTTTATTTTTATTTTTATTTTTATTTTTATTTTTATTTTTATTTTTATTCTTATATAAACAAAGCTTTTTTGTTTTGTTTTTTGAGCACGTGATCGATTTTTATTTTCCTTGATTAAGTTTCTTATTTGGTTTAATACTTGTCACTATTGCCAAAGCCCAAAAACTTATCACAAAGTCAACGAAAATGTCGATGTATTTATTACGATTGTGAAAATTTGTAACAGAATCAATTGTCGTTTTAAAAAATTCTATTATTTTTATTTCAAATTGAAAATTATGTATAGTTCCAAGATTGGAAAATTGATTTCAATACCTAGATTTGTACACACTTTTACTTCTCATGAAATATGGAACTAAAAATATGACAACTTTGTCCCTAGCCTTCAAAGGGTTGTCTGTATTTCTGATCTTAATTTTGGAAAATTATGAATAAATTCTGTAAATGGGAATACTGGTGATGTCTAAAGTGATCTGGTTTTGATCCGACTGTTTTTTTTTTTTTTTTGAATGGGGTGGCACTATCGGCCAATGTTACAATGTACTCTCGCATGACTTAGATATATTCAATGTAAGAACAGGTGACACTAATGGCCAAGTTTACAATATGTAAAGGGGGCACTCAATTGAGTCCCATGAGGGTTTGAACCCATGGGACTCAATTGATCCGACTTTGTTTGTTGCTCCTTTTACGGTTTACGTAATAAAAACAGACATGAAAATAATTCATTAGTTTTTTTCTGCACGAATTATATCGAAATAAATATGTTTATTTCTGTAAAGTGATTCCTCATTTTTTTTTCTCTTCATATTTACCTCTTTTCGCGTGGTATGTAGGGGTATAAGGGAGACTGGAAATTGTGACGATTCTTCTCATGTTCAAAAACTCACCTCTTGTTATCGGTACCGTTTTATAAAAATATTATTTCTACGGGAACTCGTATTAGAATTGGAAAAAGAGATAGCACTTTCTTGATTTTAAATGAAGATCTAGGCAGAAAATATAGGTATGAAACCGATAAATACTAGCTCAAAATAGGAAATACCGGTTCGACAAAAAAAAAAAAAACTAGTTTTCAAGGTTGGCACCCAAAAACACAAAGTAAGAAACGGGTTCGGAGTTTTTTAAACATTTTTAAGGGAGACACCAAAACAAACATTTTTATTTTTCATAAATTTGTAAAAGAGAGACAGGAAAACAAAAAGAGTACTTAATTGACGTTTGTACATTTGTAAGTTGTAATGTCTATGTGACATGCTTTTTTCTTCCTCTCTCTGTTTTTTTTATCTTTTGCATTTTTTGGAATATTTACAATATAAGTACCCAATTTTATATCAAAGTGTCAACATATTCTCAATTTCTTTTTAAAGTATCAAGAGACCAAGAAAAATGTCTGTGTGCAATTAATTCATTTCTATGCTGAGTTAACTTATGTTAAGTTCAAGACAAGCGTCCGTCTCTGGTTTAATAGCACTATTGAATAATTGATGTTTTCGAAGTTTGATTTTGATTGTAAACGTACATGCGTCCCTCTTTTAACATACCTTAATGAAAATGAATGAAATTAGACCTTGGTACTATTTTATAGTCTTTGGGTATTAATGTCGCTAAAAAATACTAAGAATAAACTGACGCACTTTAAAAAAATAGGTACTTGTGCTACAAATATCTTCTTCTTTTTTTCATTTGGCAAAGCTATAATTATAACGCCAATCCCGCCTCAATCTCTCCAATTCCTAACTAACCATCACCTCTTCATGTTCTAAAACAAAAAAGAACAATCTTACATAAATGAAAAAGAAAAAGAAAAAAGAAAAAGCTGAATCATTTCCTTCACTTTTTGGGACAAAATTAGTATGCACATACTTGTGGATATGATGACTGAGAATTGGAATATGTACCTTATTATGAACCCCACCATGTGCCTTTATTAGATCAAGATTAATAATCAAGTTTAAAAAAATTGAATTTTTTTTTAATAAGAAAGTTAAAAAAAAAAAACATAGAAAATATTTTAATTAACAAAAAAAAATATACCAAAAATATACCAAAATATTACATGCAGCTGTAGAGCAGAATATCTTGGTTAAATCAGCAATTTCAATAGTCAAACTTTGGTAGCTTAATCTTGTTTATAGCGATGTCAAGGTCAAATACACTTGTTTTTCAAATTCAAACACACCTAAAACATAAGGCCTTGTTAATACCATATCAGTTTAGTTTTCCTAGGCTTATAAATATATAGTTTTTTTTAGTTATGTATAGATGAGACAATTTGTTGTATTATTACATATGCATGAATATGGTAGGTTATGGTTTGTAATTTATATAATATATTATAAACAAATACACGAAATACTTATTTAGTGACAAATTTTTTTAAAAATTACTCATTATGGGTATTAAAATGTACTATATTATATGGTAACTCTGGTGCATAATTTGGAATTTTAGTTATGTTTTTAGCCAGAACTGAAATTTTATTTTATTTTTCTAATAACGATAGTTCAGTTTAATCAGCCTTTTAAAAATTAAAAATTAAATATATATATATATATATATATATATATATGGAAATGGAATTTCATATATATCATATTAACAATATTAATAGAACGTTACAATACTATTCATCTTTGCTTCTAAAAGACTCAAAGTTATAAGCTTTTTTGTTTTCTCATAAAAAAAAAAAGCTATAACAACAGGCAACAAAACCAAATTATGGAACCTTTATTATCCCAAAATTGTCAAATTAATTAAATGTATTTCTTAATCATTCTTTAATAATATATATATATATATATTAAATTATAATTCTCAAATAAAAACTAAAATTAATCAAAGCAAAAAATAAATGTCACATAGAGAATAATAAATGTGATATAGAGAGGGGTAAGGGTTCGCTTTTAAGTGTAATAGGTACGTCAATTTAGCACTTGCAAATCATCTTCATTATGATCAATTGAAGTTCTTAATAGTACAAACTTTTTTCTTAGAACAAATGCCGAATTTTCAGAGCAGTTTTGAGAATTAGGCTTCACAACTCAATGATTTTGAAGTAAAACGGTAATTAAGCGGCCAAAGAGGAAGACGATTCATAATTAAAAACAGCATAAGGTAATTGAATTAGTAGAAACATGGAAATTATGGCTAATAAGTCAAAGAGGGTCTTCATTTAAAGACAACTGAAATAGAGTTATCACTTTTTAAAAGTTTGCTTCTCGGCTATCGGGCAATATTTGAAGCTTTGATGTTTGAACTTCGACTTTGAATTACCTAGGGGTGACAATCTTGGTCCGGACACAAGAAACAATATAATTATTGTTAAGGTCGGATTTGGTCAAATCTATCCTCAACACAACTCGTGTCGTTTGGTCCATAAACGACATGAGGGGAGGCGAGGAAGTTCGTCACCCGAGGGGGATTATCCCCGAGGAGGAACATCCCCGAGGAAGAATACTCCCGAGGAGGTTCACCCACGAGGAGACGCAGCCACGCAAGAGCAAGTTGCGACGAAGCGTCCCATCACGCCCGACGAGGAATTTCGTCATGATGATTGTGCAGGGTCGAATGACCCTTGACTTGACGTGCATTTAATGAAGCCGACCTACTCACTCGATGAGAACACCGGCGACGAGGCTTGCAGAGCCGAATGACGGCTGACGGGATGCGCATTTAATGAGGCGCACCTACCCATAACGGCAGCCTGCTCGGAAGCGACATAAAGCAAGAATTGACCATGCTGCCCTCAAATCACGCCAGAGAGTGAATGATTAAAAAGAAAAAGGCGGGAAGGATGCGAGGGAAAGGCATTGTAAACTCTATAAAAGGCAAGATAAGCCTCATTTGTAAAGGTTCGGAAAAATAGAGAAGAAAGGCCCGAAAAGAGAGAAAGAAGTCTTGTAATAGAAAAGGCTAAGGAAATAGAGAAGAAATAGAGAGAATTGATGTTCATGATCCTTCATCTGTCCAGCTATTCAACGGAAGAAAACCGAGCTCATTTCGGAAAATATAATAAAACACAGATATTCATCATTTACTATTGTTTATCTGTTATTTGGTGATTGTCTTTGTGACTGGAAAATGGTGGTGAAAATCGCCCTCTACAATTATGATGCATTATATGAGCTGTGCCTCACGTCAATATCTGCATGGCATGAAAATCCTTCATTCATGCCTAAAATTTGTCACATTTATTATATGCATGAAATAGGCAAGTATTGATTAGGTTTTAATAGCATTATTTTAATTTGTTATTTTGTTACCACTGTTATAGAAACTATGTGGTAGGGTATCGTGGCTATTTTTACTATATATTGTAACGCAATATGTTTTAGAGGGGAGTTGATGATGAAATGAAAATCGAGCTATAGCTTGTGAAGTCGAGTTTTATCTCGCAAAGACGTGTTCTTCGTGTTCTTCATATTCCGCTCTACATCAGTTGGTATCAGAGCCACTCGTTTCTGTGCAGAGGCACCGATGAAGCGAGCCGTTCACGACACTTTCGTAGAGGATATGGCGAGACGAGAAGAGGTCGACGGATTCCGTGATCAGGTGGAATTGCTGATCCGACAGATGGCTGTATTGATGCAGAATCAATCGGAGCGACGACGCCGAGACGAGTCCGACACCGAGGAAGAGCAAGCCAACCTGTTCGGGCAGAATCTAGGACGTGCGGCGGTCCAGAAAGATGCGCGATGGGTAGCGGCGTTCCAGGTGGCTATCTCAGAGTACGACGAACCGACGTACGAAGAGGCGGAACGCGGTGAGGCCGCGGAACGCGGTGAGGCCGTGTACGACGAGTCGATTTACGGCGAGTCGGAGTATGACGAACCCGTGTATGATGAGTATGACGATCCCGTGTACGATGAGGCGGAGTACGCCAAAAACGTGTATGGCGAGGTCGTGTATGGTAACACGAAAAGTGACGAGACCGAGCATGAGGAGGCCGAGTGTGAGGAGGCCGGGCATGGGGAGGCTGAAGATGACGAGAATAAATTCGAAAGTGGTACGTCTATATTTCTTTTTGTTCATGATTCATGTTTGACCACGTGCGAGGCTCTGCATATCAAGTCGGGCACAATCATGGATGTCAAGAACGGAGGTATTGAGAGTAGTAATCCAAAGAGGCGCCCACATTGCCATGGCGGACAAAAGAGAAGCGTCGAAGACATTGTGCAAGTGCAAGTAAAATGTAAGACCAAGGAATTCATTTTACGACGACGGCTTTGGCGCCGACACAAGCGTGGCGATGGCCACGGTCCAAATTCGAGGACGAATTTTTCCAAGATGAGGAGAATGATGCATTATATGAGCTGTGCCTCACGTCAATATCTGCATGGCATGAAAATCCTTCATTCATGCCTAAAATTTGTCACATTTATTATATGCATGAAATAGGCAAGTATTGATTAGGTTTTAATAGCATTATTTTAATTTGTTATTTTGTTACCACTGTTATAGAAACTATGTGGTAGGGTATCGTGGCTATTTTTACTATATATTGTAACGCAATATGTTTTAGAGGGGAGTTGATGATGAAATGAAAATCGAGCTATAGCTTGTGAAGTCGAGTTTTATCTCGCAAAGACGTGTTCTTCGTGTTCTTCATATTCCGCTCTACATCAAATTATGACACGATTGATTGAGTTTGGGTCGACTTTAAATAGACATGAGTCTAATCGTTTTGGACATGAATAACCCGGTTATTAAATGGAGTGAGGTCTATGTCGTACGGTCTCACCTTCAAACTCGATTAATAAATAAGGAGAGTTTGGGTCTATACAAAATTACCAAAACTATTAAGACACGACATATGGCAAGAGATACGAAATGTCAACCCTAAAATTACCAGTTTTCAACTTTGAAAATTCTAAAAAATAGAATCCGAAAATCCAGTTCCTAAAAAGGATGTACTTTTATTTAGTTCAATTTTTTTATATATAAGAAAAAAATCAGTATCATTGTTGTTCCGAAAAGCTAATTAATCTTTATCGTTGGATCTCGAATCCATTGGTCCAACGTGATTAACCTTTGCTAGAAAAACAAATAAAAATACATATATGATAATTAGTATTTTCTTAATTATGAGAATTAGTATCAAAATCATCACCCGAAGAAGAAGAAAAATAATTGAAATAATGGCGAGTTACTATTCATCTAAAGAATTCTATGGAGGGACAACAATCATTTGGTGGATATAAAGCAAATTATGAAGAGAAATAGAATGTTGAATCCATCTGCATTGCATTGCATGCTTATGTATTGTGAGAAATCAAGGATGATCAGTATGACCAGCCATTCTGACTTTTTGCAGCTATTATGTCAATCATGCTCAATTGCTTCACTATAATTAGGGTTGAGAATATGCAACAAATCATGACAAATTGCTATCAACTTTTTTTTTTTTGTAGCCCTCTTTTTTGGTCACGAAGACATGTACAGGCTATGAACTCGGAGGTTTTTACCTTCCAGTTCCCTTGTTCTCGTATTTCAAAAACCGGCATGGGTAAGAGTTTTGGAAAATCTGGTTTCGTGAGAACCAATAGTAATTGATAACGGGATGGGTAAGCAATTAGTATATTACCAACGTAAGGCTACGAACTTAGAAATGGAGAGCAAATTGAAGAAATGACCGGGATTAGAGACTTGTGATGACCCAAGCCCTTTGATCGCTAAGACAAAAAATGATAAATTGTACATTCTCACGTCATGTGAGTAAAGTTAAATATGATGATTTATAAGGTGATTCACCACATCCTAATTATATGAGGTCTTTTAGTAGTAGACTCAAGAGCAAAAGCGTGCGAGTTAGGTTCAACACTGAAAATAGCATATTGAATAAGGGTAGGACCAGTAAAAATATTTATTTTTAAATCGGAAAATGCTAGTTCATTTACCAAGAAATATTGGACTTTGATTAATATATTAGAAAACATAATTATTTAAATTATAGTTAAAAAATTAAAATAAAAAATTAGGACCCAGAATATCTCGATCCTAGATTGTCTTCATTGATCTCGTTTTTTTTTTTTTTTTAAATAGGTCTCGGTTGTCAATAGCGGACTAGGAAATACTTGCTAATAATTTTTTAATTGTTTTCATCCCCAATTTTTTGTAGTCTTTTTTTAGTTGAGCACAAAAGAGTATGAAACCTGATTCGGAATCCCATTTTAAATCCGAATTCAGCATAGAGAGTCTCTATCCTTTCTAGGCTGAATAATTTCGTGTGGTAATACTTATTAGCTTAATTAACCAACCAAACATCCTAATGAGCCATTATTTTCTGTATTGATAAATATATAGTAATTAGCTGGCAAAAATCCCATCTATATTCGATTTGATCTTCTAAATCCACACATTGATTTTGCCAAGTACCCAAAAAGAAGAAACATGAATAGTGTAAGGACACCAAAGAAAAAGGACCCAATTGGCAATTGGTCAAGAAAAAAGGGTTTCGCCAAACAAAATAAAAGTGAAAGACTCACTTTTTTAAAATTTTCACTCATTTCCATTCCACAGGAGGAGTGGAGGACAGCAATCATATCTGCAACCACTCTCACTCTCTTCTTTTTTCTTTTGAATATTTACGGCATAAGTATTTAAGATTTTTCAATTGCGTTGATTAAAGATTTCTGAAACTTAAATTTTCGATTGATTTTGTCTCATGTGTTTTCGTGTTTTCGTGTACATTAAGTCATTTACACGTGTATGTTTCAAATCGAAGTATCAAACACAAAAAATCTAAAGAAGTAGAAAAAAAATGTTGATTTGAATTGTACATACGGAAAGAAAGAAAAAAGAGTGTTATTAGAGATATATGAAATATAATCAATCTAAAACGCCAATTTCACGACTTTGAGTAATTAATTAGCGCAAATAGAAGCTTAGGATGATGTGTTGTCATGTATAACTTTTGATGCAATTATCCAATTCTCTTTTTCATCACTAATTTTCAAATCTTCCACTTTAATTATTCCCCTAAATATATTAACCCAAACCACATCTTCACAACAATCCTCTCTCCCTCTTTCTCTCTCTCTATAATAGTCAATTTTTGGTCGGAAAAAATAACTAATATTGCGTATTTGTAACATCGTACCAGACTCAACCGTTAAATGCCAAATAGCTTTTCAGGTCCCTTGTCAATCATACTCGAAACGGGCCCAAATTACAACACCTCTCCTTTTAATTTTGTAGGAGTTAAACAACCATCGTTTATAAAGTAAAAAGGGAACTAACCAAGCTTGTTTAGCCTAGTGTTAAAACTCACTACACGAGTCCACGATAAGTCATGGCTTCGATCCTAGAGACTCAAAAATTACTAGTATCAGTTGTTCTTACGATACAAATATCTCTTGTAATACGAGTACATTAATCTTGATCAAACAGAGTCGATCCAGTAAAAAAGAATAGATCCGTCTTAAGACTTTGAACGGTTAAATGCGAGGGGGGCTTTTCAAGGCTCGTGAGTCGTGACACGTCACTAAATAGGCCAAATTTTCTCTCTCTTAGCCATTTATAATCGTCATGTTCATGAGCTATATAAATTTTATAATTTATATTTTAACGACTCTTAAGTTGTAAGTTGTAAGCTCTATTCTTAACACAAACACTCTCCCATTTTCTCTCTCTTCCCGCCCAAACTCACACAAAAACAAATCAAAATCAAACAATGAAGCCATGAATTAGAAGACAACAACAATCCAACCTTATCTCCACAGCACAACTCCAATGGCTTCTCCAAGACCTCTCTTCCTCTTCATCTTCCTTCTCTTCTTCACTATCTCTTCTTCGCAGCCCAACGACACCGCTTCGCTCGCCGCCTTCCGCCTCGAGGCCGACACGCACGGCCACCTAGCCTCCAACTGGACCGGCCCGGACGCGTGTCGCTCCACCTGGACCGGCGTCACCTGCTCCCCAATTACACACCGCGTCGTCGCTCTTGCATTGCCGTCCCTCAGCCTCCGCGGCCCGCTAAACCGGCTTTCCGGCCTGGACCAGCTCCGCCGCCTCGACCTCTCCCGTAACCGCCTCAACGGCACCGTTTCCCCGCTCGCCGACCTCGTCAACCTTAAGCTTGTTTACCTCGCCGGAAATGACCTCTCCGGCGATATCCCGCCGGAGATCGCCTCCCTCCGGCGATTACTCCGCCTTGATCTCTCCGAGAACAACCTACGTGGCCCGATCCCCGCCAGAATCTCCCGACTAGAGAGGCTCGTCACTCTCCGGCTCAACGACAACATGCTCACCGGGAAAGTCCCGGACTTCTCCGGCAACTTAAATCTCCGGGAATTGAACTTGACAAACAACGAATTCTACGGGAAAGTTCCGGAGAAGACGGTGAAGCGATTCGGAGACGATAGCTTCTCCGGCAACGAGGCTCTCTGCGGGTCGAGTCCGCTGCCGTCGTGTTCGTTCACGTCCGATCAGACCGTCCCATCGCATCCGAGCTCACTGCCTCAGAGCACCGAAGGCGGCAGAGTTTCCAGCGAAGCGGGACATCGGCCACGGAGAAGCCTCGGCACGGGCACGGTCGTGGCGATCGTGGTGGCATGTGTGGCAGCGTTGGTGATCGCGTCGTTCCTCGTCGCACATTACTGTGCGGCGAGCAGCGGAGCTCCGGCCGGGAACGAGAGGAAGAGCGGTACCGGCAAGAAGGTATTATTACATTTAAATTATACAACATATTTAATTTATTAAAAACAAACATAAGAACTGAATTATAAAGTTAATTCTTTAAGATTATTTTGAGTTATGTACTGTTTGTTTACACTTTACACTCTAGATCATAATAACTTTTGTATTTCTAGACATTGTGGTATAATAATTTATTATATCTTGGTCAATTATTTTAGTACGTACTACGTAGAACATCAAAATTTTGCTTTCATCTACCTCTATTTTTAATTTTTGTACAAAAAAATTTCTATTTTGTAAAACAACTAAAATATACTTTAAACTTTAAAGTGAATTTTAATTTCATCTTTGTACACTCAAAGCATTTTAATTTTTAAAAAAAAAATCCAAAATTGCACCTTATTAATATTTTAGAATTTTATTTGTATACATTCTAGTTCAGTTTTGACAAAAATATACTATATGATACTCAAGAAATAACCAAAAAGTTATCAACTCTCAATATTAGAGATTCTTTTTATATGAAATACATTTAAATATTCGGGAAAAAAAAAAGTATTGCAGATTTACATTTATATGGTATATTTTTGTTCTTTTAAAGAATAGACGTATATTTCTTTCCAAAAAATTAAAAATAGAATGTATAAAAAGTTTTTTAAAAATAAAGAATCAATTTATATTTATTTATCGGAATCTACGTAATAAATTAAATCCTATAACATTAATAATACTTTTCCTAATTACTTTCAATTCGTTCATTTATTTCGTCTTAATATCTTAGTACATACATTTTTATTTGATTTCATCTAATGGACCTTACTGTATGATTAAAATCAAAATTAATTCACTAGGTGTATGCCAACGGCGAGGGAAACGACAGCGACGGGACGGACGGGACTGATCGGAGCCGGCTTGTGTTCTTTGACCGGAAGAAGCAGTTCGAGCTGGAGGACTTGCTGAGAGCGTCGGCGGAGATGCTGGGCAAGGGGAGCTTGGGGACGGTTTACCGGGCTGTGCTAGATGATGGTTGCTCGGTGGCCGTGAAACGCTTGAAAGACGCCAACCCATGCGGGCGGCGGGAATTTGAGCGCTACATGGATGTCATCGGGAAGCTCCGGCACCCAAACGTGGTGAGGCTGAGGGCGTATTACTACGCCAAGGAAGAGAAGCTGCTGGTCTATGATTACCTCGCCAATGGGAGCTTGCACCACCTTCTTCACGGTAACCGCGGCCCGGGCCGAATCCCGCTGGACTGGACGACGAGGATCAGCCTCGCCCTCGGTGCAGCCCGCGGTCTGGCCCGCATCCACGAGGAGTACGCGGACGCCAAGCTCCCGCACGGCAATGTCAAGTCCTCCAACGTCCTCCTTGACCAAGCCGGTGCAGCTCGCGTCTCCGACTTCGGGCTCTCCCTGCTGCTCAACCCGGCCCACGCCATCGCGCGCCTCGGTGGATACCGCGCCCCCGAACAGGCCGAGGTCAAGCGCCTCTCCCAGCCTGCTGACGTCTACGCTTTCGGAGTCCTATTACTGGAGATCCTCACTGGCCGGGCCCCGTCTCAGTACCCCTCTCCAGGGCGGGCGGCGAAGGCAACAGAGGACGAGGCGGCAGCAGCGGATCTTCCGCGGTGGGTGCGGTCAGTGGTCAAGGAAGAGTGGACCGGCGAGGTGTTCGACGCGGAGCTTCTGCGCTACAAGAACATCGAGGAGGAACTCGTCGCGATGCTCCACGTTGCGCTGGCCTGTGCCGTGCCACACCCCGATAAACGGCCCGAGATGGCTGTAGTTGTCAGGATGATCGAGGAGATTCGCGTCGAGCAGTCTCCGGCCGGCGAGGACTGCGATGGGTCGAGAAACTCGCTCTCGCCATCTCTCGCCACCACCGAAGAAGGCCAGCCGTGATAATTCTGTTCCCGCCGTTCCGTCTGCATCGCTCGGTGCAAAACCACGCCTCCGGATTCGGATAATGTATGCTTGTCTAGTTAATTCGTTTGTAATAATAGTGAGTCTGTCTTTTCCACGTTGAACAGAGCAAAAACAATGATCAAACCATTTGTTCAACAAGATAGTTTCTTTTAGTAATTACCAGAAAAGTCCCCATGTAGTTTCAACAAGATTTCTCTTTGTAATTTATTAAGTGTAGCTATATTTCTCATAATCCTTGAAAGTTTTACAAATTTCCTCAAATTTTAAACCACGCGTTAATGCATATATATATTAGTGTTTCGGACAAAATTATCTTAAATATACAAAACATGTGTCAAGTGACCAATAATTAGGATTCTAACCTCTACTTGCTTTCTAATTTACACTACAGGCTGCAAATTATACATAAAGATCAAGGGCATACAAGCTTCATCTAAACCCGCAGAATCGAGCAGATGAGATGCAGAGTACCCGGTGAAGATAATAAAATTACAATTAGATGGTAAAACTCTTGAGCTGGGAAGAAGCGATGATACATTGATATTTAAAGCCCTATAAATATTAGCTAATCCTACCATTAATATCGACCAGTGTACCAACTTGCTCTCCGCATATCGCCTTCGAGATGTTTCCGGGCTCCAGAAGGTTGAAGACGACCACTGTAAATGAGAAACGATGATTGCAATTCTTCATTATGCAACTCAATAAGGTACATAAGTGTGGAAAAATATATTTTAATTTTAGCTAGGGATAAAACCGCGTATATACTCAAAGTTGTTCAAAATGGAGCGGCATATTTCAAAACTTTCAATTGAACTTTATATCGGAAGACTGTCCTAACGTTAAGTTAACGGAATTAAATAAAGTATCTTGTGTTCATCTCTTTGGTGAATACCAGTGGTTTACGTGTTCTTTCTATTTCGTTTTCATTACAAGTTCCTATTACAATAACTTGTAATTGGTTTTTTGCTAGTGCATTTAATACTAGTTAGGGTTCTAACTTCTAAATGTAAATTGATACTATGGATAATAACATTTTTACTGATTGACCAAGCCCTAAACTAACAGTGACAATAGGGAATTTAGGAGCGAAGATAAGTACTTACCCGGAATTCTGTTTTCTTCACAGAAATTGAGCGCCATGGAATCCATTAAGATGGCTCCTCTGGTAGCCAAATCCCGGAACGTGATGTGCTCGAACGTAAAATTGCTGTCTTGAGAGGTACAGTCGTACACGCCGTCGACATTCGTTCCCTTAAGAACTGCCTCGGCGTGAACTGAGGATTATAAAAAAAATCATGACAAAGATTAATCCAACTGGCAGGATTCCGAATATTTACGACACGCATAAAAATTAGGGGGGGAAATGGTGTTATAACAAGCTCTTATACATGAAATGTTGTTCCCGTTTCTTTTAGTAATTTGTCGCTATGCCCTTTGAACAAATCGTGTTGTTTCAATTTCCACTCTGATTTTGTTTTAGCAGTTTCTCTCTTGAACTCATAGAAGTACAGGGGGCATAGCTGATAATTAATCTTTATTATTATTGAAAACGATGAATCGACAAGCGGTGAATTCATTTTGAGATCTATAAATGTAGATATTAAATGAGAAGTAATCGAGGCAGATGCGTACTATCCAACGCTCGAAGAGCCGCAGCTGTATCGGTGGAAAACAGAGGATTTCCTGCGCCGGCACCGACGCCGGCAAATATTACAACTCTGCCCTTTTCGAGATGCCTTATGGCCCGTTGCTTGCTATACGGTTCAGCAACATCCTGCATGGAAAACGCACTTTGAACACGCGTTTGAACTCCTAGCTTCTCTATTGCTGACTGTAGCAGAACCGAGTTCATCACAGTAGCCATCATACTGAAACATGAGGAGAACCAAAAAAAAGTTCAACTTGTTCATCAACATGACAAAATTTGATAAAGTGCACAAAATAAAGCAAAGATCTTATATATCTGAAAAATTTGTAGTCATACTTACCCAATTTGATACGCGGTGCTTCTCTCCAACCCCGTCGTGCTCACCCATGTGTCTCCACAGAAGAAATTACGGCCTCCAACTACGATAGCGACCTGCGATACATTTGCACGACGTAAAGGGCATGTCAAAGTCATTAGTGCATCAAAGAATCAGTAGACCGGAACCCGTTTCAACACAGTTTCCATTTCTCAATCATTGAATCCGATTCCAGTTTTTGGAAGGAAAAAATAAAAGCATTAGAACACCAATTTTGCCTCGAATCAGTACCTCCACACCAACACGGCTTGCCATTGCAACTTCTCGGGCAATAAGCATAACTACCTGCAAATCGAGGATAACATTTAGGGAAACTCTGTCAGCTTAAAGGTGTTTATCTGGTAAACGTCGTGTTTGTAACAAACCTTGGGGTCAATATTATTTGGTGCAGCCCCGGCAAGAGCTCCTCCACTAATTTTAAAGATTACTCTGCGCCATTTGGGATTCGATGCTGCTTTCGGCTTTACGCTATTCAGCTGACCCCCAGAACTGGCCGTTGTCAACGCATATCTACCACTGTAAAGACGACCGAGAATAAATCCCAGAAAATGTTCAGGCCATTTACCCTTTCAGTTTGATACTTTTCCATCATAAATACCAGCATAAAAACACAATACTTTCACGCTGAATTCTGGGATTTATAACTAATATTCTCGAGAAATAGCTAAATCGGAACTGGTGATTGAGCTACATTTCAAAGTCTAGAGCCGAATGCTATGCTCAATCACGAAAAATCTGGGGGCAGGCAACCCGCGCCCAAGGAAGGCGGGGACGCGATAGCCTGCCCGTTGCTTTCCCGTCCCATATGAGCTACAAGTTCGCATCAAGAATAATCAAAAGCTTCATCACAACAACAAGGTGGTTAAGCCACATTGTCTAAAGCTTAAAGCCAAGTTTTTTTTTTTTTTTTTTTTTGTGTTCACCGGCTCAATCTAAACCGCAGGGACGAAGTTTGATTCTCTGACCTCTTTGATTGTCGGGGCGTGTTGGCCGATGATCCAGCGCCTTTGTCGTCGTCAGAGGCGACCTTCACCGGCACCGAATTGCCGACGATCTGCTCCATCTTCTTAAACCACGGCCAGTGGCTAGCAGAAATGCCGCCATTGTTCATCCTCTGCCTCTCCAGCTTGTACCGCTTCTTCAGGTTGTCGACCTTGTTCTTGCACTGCTCCACGCTCTTGCTCTGCCGCTCGCACCGCTCGCTCACGGTCGCCGCCACCTCCTCCCAGTCCCGCCCCCGCAGGTTCCCCCGGTTCAGCTGCGCGAACTTCTCCGTGTACGCGTCGAGCAGGCACGCGATCGCCGCGTCACTCCACTCCTCCCGATCCTTCCTGTACTCCCCGCCGCCGGATCCGCTCGGCGTGGCCGACGACTGCTTCCCCTTCTTGTAGCTGCTGTACGCCGTGGCCTCGCCGAGCTCGTCTCTCTCCTTCCGCTTCTCGCTCCGATCTCCGCCGTCGGATCCGTCGAAAGCATTCGAGCAGAACGCCGCCGCCGCGGCGACGGCTTCGTCGCCGTAGTCCTCCGCGGTGGCATCGTCGTCGTCTTCCTCGTCGTCCTCGTTCGGAGCTCGATCTCGCCCCTCTCCGGATCCGGAGACTTTGTCGGCGGTGGGCGCGTAGCGGTGGTTGGGCTGAGCAGGCGGCGCGTAGGATTGGTGGAGCGCGTGGGGGAGGTGGTGCGTGGTGTGGCTGGCCTCGTCAGCGAGGAGAGAGAAATCGTCGTCGCAGGACGCCATTAGAGGAAGGAGCAGAGCAGGGACGTTAGGGTTACGAGGCGGAACGGAACGCCGACGGCGACGGCGACGGCGACGATAACGACGACGTGGAGAGAGAGAGAGAGAGAGAGAGAGAGGGGGTTGGTTAACGGAATCGGAGTGCCGTGAGAGCGGTGTGGGAGAAAGGCCGTGACGGCTCGTGACGGTCCCGTTAAGTAGTGGTAGACGTAGATCGTTAATTACGAAATGAATTATTTGGAATTTGGATCCATTGGGGGCTATTGTGGGACCCACAAGAGTGTGGAGATAGGCCGATCACGACCGTACATCTCATTCGAGCTTTGGTGTACTTGTGTTATTTAATTATAGCTATTTGATTAGATTTATGTAACGCATTTTAGTAGAGATTGTCAGATTGTGTATCAACGGTTTTCTTCTCTTAACACCAAAAGTTGTCTGAGAATATTAGAGTGTAAAGCAAGCCTGTTTGATGAATTCTGAACAAAACTGTACACAGTACACACAAGTATCGTATGATACAAAAGAAGAAGAAGAAGAAGAAGAAGAAGAAGAAATGAAAAAATACAATCATTCTCGCTGTTAGCTCAGAAGGTATGGACTGTAATGTGTGTAACAAAACTGGATCAAATCAACTTAAGACATTTTTCTACCACAACAAAGAGCCTTTACCACCATCTTGCCGGGTTTTCTTTTTCGGTTCCCGAATTACCCTTTTCGTCTCTGTTCTCTCAGAGAGCTCGGGATGATGAACACGGCATCTACACAGAGCCCTCCTTTGGAATGCGTGCAGTCAATCTGCTTCATGGAAAACCTGACTTCCGGGGCAGTAGCGGAATTTGTGACGATGAATTCTCCGACCCTGTACTCTATCCATGCACCGCGCCTGGGATCACCGTATTGGCCGGTTTCGTCTATGCAAAATTCGCTCGAAGCTTGTTGACCGTCGGAAGTGGACATATCAAAACGCACGGGCTTTATGTCCCACCCGTGGGTGTGCTCGAAACTGCAAACCCGACGGCCTAGTCTCTTGGAGAATCTCCCGAGGTGGAGCCTGAAAGTGATGGTGTAAATGTCGGCTGGCAGACGGAAATTTACCGTTCCGTCCACTTCGAACCACCAGATCTGCTGCAAATACGCCACCACATTGAACCTGCAAAAGTACATAATTAGCACTTAACAATTTTTCTCATGCAATACAGATTTCACCTAAGTGGAAATGCTAATCCCAAATAACTGATTCGACCGATCGGGCCTAAAGGTCTATACCTTCTCTTCCACCACATAACCCCCAAAAAAGTCGAGATAATTTAATGTCGGGTCTCAGAAACGGATGAGAGTTTGAAGCAGCTATAACCCCGAAGCCAAAGATCGCACACTAGGATAAAATCTCTAATCCCAAATACCTAGCTCGGGCCGAAAGGTCCATACCTTCGCTTCCACCCCCATAGTCCCCAAAAAAAAATCCAGAAAATAATATGTCGGGCCTTGGAAACGAATTCGATCACAAAATCTAACGTTAAGATGTCATAAATGCTTCTACAATGATAAATGTGCAACACACATAATAAACAAGCATGTTTTTATGAAAACAGAATCTATGGTGGTAGCTAATCTTAATTCTTATCGGAATCTACGAAAACAGAAAGTTTCAGAATCTATGAAAACAGAAAGTTGTTTGTTCCTATCTTTAATACAACACTTGACATTTAAGAAAATCCCTTCAACAAATCAATCCATAACAATCAATGCTCTTCACAAAAATGGACAATCTTTAAACCCTAATACCAAATTCAATGGCTGTTCTTCAACATTACCTAAACCCCTAATTCATACAGAAAATCAAAGAATCTCCCAACAAAGAATGAAGGAACCAACCTGGATTCTTCGGTCTGAACCCAGTTCCAGTATCTCCGATCGTCGATTCCGGTGATGACCATCCCCTTGGCCGAAACCGCCATGCAAACCCTGCCCGTCACTCGGTCGATCCAAACCTCCTGCAAAACCCCAAAACCTCAGAACTCCAATCGGCGGCGAGAGAGGGAGAAATGACGGGGAGAAGGCAAGCGACCTTGTGGCCGTCGTCGAAGGGAACGGGGCGAGAGAGGAGGGCAAAGATGTCCTTCTTGGAGAGGTTCTGGTACCTCTCGGCGGGCAGAAGGTCGAGCAGATCCTGGTAGTTCGCCGGGAGCTTGGACTCCCAGACGGAGTCCGACGAGGCCGCGCCGCGGAAGGCGCGGTTGAGGCGCGCCAGGTTGCAGATTTCCGGCGGCGAGAGGTTGAGGAAGACGCAGGCGACGCAGCTCTCCGGAATGTCGCCGAGGCCCGGGCCGATCGCCGGGCGGTCGGCGAGGCTGGAGAGCGAAGCTCCCATGGGATCGTTCGGTTCTGGATTGGGGTCGGTTAGCGAGAATGGGGAGAAGCTAGGGTTCTTGTGGGTGATGGGGTTTGTTTGGCAGTTGGGATTTTCGCCATAACAAAGGAACGAGAAAGCTCTTGTGGTGTGGTGTGGTGTGTTGGTGTGTGAATGTGAAGAGCAAAGGAATATTGAAGGGATGAAATTAAAGAGGAAAGAAACCACTAATATTTTTTAGGGTTAATTGCGATATAAGTCCTCGTGAACGTGGCGTAGTCAGACTTTCATTTCAGGAAGTGCACAAAATATATTTTTGGTCTTTTTTTTTCTTCTTCAAATATGTAAATAAAAATTATGAAGAGCCATATTGAAGCAACTATTAAAATCATAAAAATATAATTTCTTATGGAAGTATTGTAGAATAGATTTATCGGGTCAAGAATGGATAAAAGTCTAAAAGGTCATATTCCGGTCATTTTTTGCTCCTAAATCACAAAAGATCTTCTTCTTTTTTTGCCTTAATCACAATTAATGAACAACAACAACTGTTATTTTCTTTTGTTCAATTTCATTTGAGTCCTCAAAACACTAAATTTTCCGCTTATCGCTTATGTAGTTGGGCTTGTAACCGTGTTAGCATCGGGTTTTGCTCGTTTGAGGATTCTTCGGTCTTTGTCCAGGAAGCTTTGTTTAATTAAATTGAATGATAGTGCTTGAGCGCTCTTTCCTCGCCCGAGTTATACCCGCTTAGGAGGCTCAGAGAGTTTTATCAAAGCCCTTCCATATTTTCAAAACAACAACAACAACAACAAAAAATGAAGAACTTTTTTAAGTAAGTGTATGCAAGTACATCAACTGGTGCACATGTAGCTCCGCCACTATTAATATTACTTCCAAAAAAAAACTATAACTCAAATTTATTCACGATCTTGTTATGAAAAAATTGAATGACAATTTAGTGTAACACATTGTAAATCTTTTGTGTGTAACACTTTGGTTTTATGAGTCATGTAACTCTCTTGTTTATGGCTCATGTAATTCTATTGTTTATGCTTCATGTATCTAAGTATGGTTAGCCTATAAATATAGAGGCTCTTGTAAACATGAAAAATATATGAATACAATATCTACTCTATTCTCTCTATGTGTTCTTATACTCTCTAATATTGTTATTTTATTTACAACAGATCTTAATATATACACATAACACATGAATCATAATCATCTTCTCTTCTTTTCTTTTACGTACTTGTTTTGAAAATAAAGTATACAAATTATTTAACTGTTAATAAAAATGTAAAATTATTATCACGCATATTGAGATTACATGTAACATAAAATAAATCTTAAATAATTTAGGCTGTCTAATTTTTATATATGACCTAGTCCCCATATTTTACAATAGAAAAATTATTGTAAAACTACGTAACACGTGAATCCCATGCATGCCCAAATTTGTAATTACCATGTTATAAATCCGACCATGTGCTATGCTTAGCAAATTAATAATTCCCCACTACTTACTATTTAGTAATTACTAATTGTCGCTTTTGTTCTCCAATAATGAAAATTGAGGGTATACGTTAGTTGTTTTTAATACTTGAGGATATATTTTTATTAAAAAATAAAAATTAAGAGTATAAAAAAAGTAAATCACCCAAAAAAAATATTAGAAAAAGAAAGTGTGAATTAAATATTTATCGCAACTAACATGAAAGGGAATAGTTTCATTCATGTAATCAATTAACTTCACAATCTCACAGTCCTTAATTTGTTCTTCTTAGAAACTTCTTTAAATATCTAAGAAGGCAACGAATTAAAATACTTTCATACAAGTTGGTCCTTTTTTTATATATAAAACATATATGTAAACATCAGTCACACTTCATCGTGAAAGATAAGAGATATATAACTTTATTCGCAAGTAATCGAATACAAACTATAATCAGAACAATTGCTTCATTACTTCATTGAATATATCCAGGTCGGCTCTAACTATAGGCGAGCCAGCGTCTCAAGTCCTTAAATTTTAATATAAAATTTCGCAATTAACATTTGTGCATATGTAAAAAAAAATTAACACGCATTATTTATTAACATAGTTAGCCTAACTCATGAAATTGAAAAGTAACCTACTCCAGAATATTTAGATCTAGACGTATTATTTTACTGAAAATCATCAACTGACATGCACACGATTATATAAGGCTCTTAATTTAGATTCAAAGAGAATAGTAAAGCAATAAAGCTTGCCTTCAAGACTAGGCTCCAACTTCGGTGAGTAAAATCCAATGCTCCTTCAACCGGAAGCAATATTGGATGCATCAACCGTTGGAATCATCATCAAGATCCTCCGACTCTCTACTGTTTTGAGCGATTCTTTTATCTATGGCGTGCTAGTTTATAATCCACAATCATCAAAGCTAAATAGATTGGTGAAATTTTGCTCCTACATAATCAACAACGGATGTCCTTCGTGATTTAAGGCTATGCTTCGAAACAATATGCACCACAAAGTAAAAGAAATCTATAATCGATGTGCAAGGATTAGGACAAGAATCACGAAGAAAAGAAAAGAAAAAAAGATCAAAGTCCGCATAACTGAAGAATATCTCACATCTGTATGATAATTTCATTTTCAACAGCAAATCGATGACTTACATGTTGGAACATATACAACACAATATTTATAGAAAATTGGAAAAAAAAAAAATATTGAAACAATGAAATCCACCAGATATTCTGTAAAATCTCATAGACTTTATTGATATAAAAATTAAAATCATCAATGAAATATTCGGAGTCAACTTACCCTCCAAAATATGAATGAGGGATCTTCTAAGTACGAAAAACTCTTCTTTTTTTTTTTTTCTGGCAAAAAATATCAAATAATGTCTGCTGCAATCTTGTGGCACATAAGGTTACAAAAACAACTTAAGGTAGAAATCGAAATCTCTGATTTCATTTCTTTGCTTATATAATAAAAGTGTTCAAGGATCTCATGACTCTAAAAAAATAGTATATATATGAATATGAACATGTCAATGGAATTTAAATGGCTCTAGCTTTTGGACAAAATGGAACCGATTACACTGACTTTGAATAAACCCGATTCACACTCTATAATCAAATCAAAGACATTTGGGTAGCGTTTGGAAGCGTTTTGTATTTTTATTTTGTGTTTGCATTTTTAATTTTATAAAATAGTTTTATGAAAATGTTTTGAAAATGTGATTGGTTACTATTTTTGTTACACTGTTTTCTTAAAAGAAAAACAAAAACAGTGTTTGGTTACTTTTTTCTAAACTATACGAAAATATATGTAAATAAATAAATTGATATTAACATTTAAATTTAATTATTTACACTATATAAAAAAGACATTAATTAATTGCGTTGGTCATGCATACATTACATATTTTAGTACTGACGGTATTCATGTCCTTATCCCAATCAAATTCAGTGGTGTTTACCGATTCCTCAAATTTCCTCATCGATTGAATCGAAGCCGATTCCACTTAGCCTTAAGTTTATCTAGCTTATAAGTTTTTCCGTGTTTATTTAACCTTTTTATTTTCAGTCTCGACCATTGTTTCTTTTCCAACGTTGATCTTTTTAATCCGCACACTCTCGGTGCAACAATTCAACGAAGTATTCCTCAACGGCATCGGGGCAACGTGCGTTGTTTTCACCCATTCCTCTGTAAAAACATATCCAAAAGACAACATCAAAACTAAGGCAACATAGTAACATCAGCTTTCTCTTAAAAAAAAGAAAAAGAAAAGAGTAACATCAGCTTATGGCTTATGCAATAATATTATTCAAACATGAACTCCCTTATGTTTCTTTCTTTCAAGATTTAACAGTTTTGTTTAAGAATCAAGAACAGAATCAAACGATGTTTAATTTAATGAACTTTTTGTCTACGCATGAACTCTGTAACTTCTTCGTTTAAGGACGAACTCCGATCAAACGAGTATTCCCTTTGCTCACTCCAATAATCCCCCAAAGTAATAGCCCGTTGCTTTAATTAGCTTTTATTGGTTTGATTAATTATTATAAAAAATTGCAGTTCATAAAGAGTGTTTCTAAAATCCAAACTAAAAAAAACGACGAAGATCGCCAAAATGAATTCCGAACGAACAAAGGGCAGAAGCCACGGCGGAGCTGAGCACCGAGTGCCGCTGGAGATGAGATATGATCAACGGGGGAGATGACTTCTGATCGACAGCGGAGATGAGCGCAAGAAGACATTTGATGTGCTAATATATATTGTTTGTGAATATCTATATAATAGTAATATAGGACCACCTAGAGGTGAAACTCGCGATCGGACTGTAGACGTCGCGATCGTCGCGACGAGGAGGGCGTGAATCGCGATGCGTCGCGATCGGAGGGTCGTTAATCGCGATCGTCGCGACGTGGGTCGTTAATCGCGACCCACAACCCAGGATCCGCGTGAAAAGCTCTCGGCCAATCACAAGCCGACACGTCACTGATCCGAGGGGGTGGAAAAATTGTGTTTGTTTTGGGCGTAAATCCCAAAAAAATTACCCGAATTTTATTACCCAACCACAATTCCTACCCACTTTACTCGAATTTCAACCTAAAAATTTCAAATTTAAAATTTTTTTCACCCACTTTCCCCTCACAATTATTCACCCACTTCACCCACCACAATAATTATTCACCCACCCCACTCTCTCCTCAAACCCTATAAATACCACCTCTTCCTCCCTCATTTCTTCACCAACAATCTCTCAACTCTCTCTCAAATTCTCTCAACTCTCTAAGTTTTTTCCACTCTCAAGCTCCAAAGTTCCAAAGTTCCAATTTTCTAAATTTCTAAAGTTCTATCATTATGTCTCGAAGAAGCGGCGGTAGTTCCGGGGGTCGGAGGACGGCTAGGAATTTGCAACCCCAATTTCTACAAGGGGGAACATCGGATACTTGTCCCGACGACTACATTCCCGTTAGGCTACCGGCAGAACTATTCCCTTCCCCTCACAATCCAGATTATCCCGACGATACAGTACGGTCTCTAAGACCTAGTCTAGTCCGGGCGGTGGCCCAACACCACGCCAATCCCGACCGTGTGCCCCCAGAGTTGGTCGACGCGGTGGCTCAATCTAGGGGGGGAAATAACGATCCTTTTTTCGATCTCATGTTTCGGGAAGGTGCCGATTACAGAGCTCAAGGTCCCGAAGGTGCCGATCCCGACGAAACTCAACGCCCCGAAGATGCCGATCCCGACCAAACTCAACGCCCCCAAGGTGCCGATCCCGACGACTTTCAAACGCCGCCCTCGGTCCATGGATCAAATGTTGGGGTTTACTACCGCGGTTCTTCCAATCAAGATAGCGGTGAAGCCTCCGTTGCCCGTCCTCGACGTGCTCGACGTCCTTCAACCGGGTAATAACCTTTATTCATTTGTTTATTTCATTAATTATTAATATTTATTAATTAATAAGTTAGTACTTAGAAATAATTAATTATTAATAATTAATAAATAATAATTAATAAATATTAATTACTTGAAAGTCTTAGTATGCTCTGTGGTTGCGGTTCCGACTGATCTTCCACATCAGAAACGATTTTCTTGAGATTTAATAATCATTTAATCATATTATCTTAATTATTTAATTTCGTTTAATTTTTTAACCTTAAATATTAAAGTTTAATTATTTTAGTTTAATTAATTAATTTGTCACGTCTCTTGAAAGTCTTAGTATGCTCTGTGGTTGCGGTTTCGACTGATCTTCCACATCAGAAACGATTTTATTGAGATTTAATAAGTTAACGGGATTAAAAATGGTAATTTGTATGTGTGGTGATTATTATAAAGTTCTTAATGGAATACGGTGTCTTAGAAAGATTGGTTTTTAAATAAGGTTTGCTTTGCAATCTCCTCCAAGCTAGCCTGGGAACCTCGGGGAGTTCTGTCTAGAAAAGCTTGGGCCTAAAGCGAGATCATAGCATCCTTTCCAGTCGATCTGGCCGTGGAACCTCGGGGAGTTCCGTCAAAAAGAGCTTGATAATGATTTCCACACATAGAAAATACCATTTTTAATTTCGTTAACTCTTTTAATTAACTATATGAAATTTAATTTAATTAATATGATTAATGTTAAGATCTAATAAATGTAATATTTTTTGTAATACTTACTTTATTATTAATCCGATGTAATATTCCTTTGTTTTAACAGCGCAACTCCTTCGGCCCTGGCGTGGGGACGACCAAACACGGCCCCAGTGTGGGAATTTTTCCACGAAGATCGGCGGTTGGAGAATGGCGAACGCATCAAACTCGCCACGTGCAAAAAATGCGGCAAAGTACTAGACGCGATGGGTGACCTCGGAACCGGATACTTGAAAAGACACGCAAGAGCATGCTTCCCGACCGGGCAGCTCGAAGAGGTAAACACAGCACAGGTAAGTGCCCTTTCTGCAGTTAATTTACGGAAATGGACCCTCGAATGGATAATTTCTACGGGCGTGCCGCTGAGTTTTGTCGAAAATCCCAACCATACCCGATATATGCAAAGGATTAATCCAACGTACCAGCAGTTTTCCCGTACAACTTATACCCAAGACATGGAAACCGCATATGCTATGCAAAAAAACCTTTTGGTCGATTTTTTTAAAATGTCTAGCATAAACTTCGCTTTTACCACCGACCTGTGGAGCGGTCCAAGTTTAAACGACTATATGAGTCTGACCGCCCATTACGTAGACGACGAGTGGAATCCATGTCAAAGGCTTTTAAACCTATCGCCATTCGAGGGTCGTCATACCGGGCAAAACATTGCTGAAAAATTAATTGCATTATTTAATGATTGGGGTTTACAAAACCGGGTAATTTCCATTACCTTAGACAATGCCGCAAACAACAACGCCGCGATTTTAATCTTGGAATCTAGTTTGCCCGGTTCGCCATTTAAAAATATTTTACATCAACGTTGTGCTTGTCACATAATAAATTTAATTGCACGAACCGGCGAACATCAAATTGCTAACCATCTTGATAAAATACGCGGCATTGTTGATTGGATCCGGCATCCTCAAACCACCGGTAGGTGGAGAAAGTTTTGTAAAGACCACAATCACCGCGCTAACAAGTTTGGTTTAGATAATAATACACGTTGGAACTCTACATATTTAATGGTTTCAGTTGTTTGTAGACAGCGGCTGCCGTTAGACCACTTCCTCGGGATGGAACTCGAGCCACAGAACCGGATCACGGAGGCGGATTGGGAAACGGCCCAGAAATTTACCCAATTTCTTAAACCATTTTACGCTATTACGCTAAATTTTTCAAACCAAAAAAGGCCCTCTTTAAACCACGGTCTTTCGGGTCTTTACCAAATTACGTGTGCTTTCAAAGAATTTGAAAATGACCCTATTATTTCTCCCATTATTCCGGGGATGATTACAAAATACCAAACTTACTGGGATCCACCCCCGTTTTCGTTTTGCTTCGGTGCTATACTTGATCCCCGTTTTTCGTTTACTTGGGGGCCAATGATGTTAGCCTGCGGGGAAAACCTCGGGGTGGATTACCAGAATTATATTAACGTTGTTAACGAAGCCTTTTTTGCATTGTACAGTGAATACGACGCCCGGTTCCCACAGTTCAACGCACAGGAAGAGCAAAGGACAGTGATGGAGAGCCCAACGAAGACGGGACTAGCGTTTAGCCGGAGACTCAGGCAACGGATAGATCGCGGGGAAGCAGGGGAATCCAGCACGGGACCGCCACGGGCGGACATACCGGAGGGCGCACCGGCAGAAGTTTAGCGATACTACGGCCTACGGTTCGAGGACGATTCAGGCGAGTTCGATGTCATAAAGTGGTGGAAGAATCAACGGGACAGATTCCCGATATTGGCGAGAATGGCGAGGGATATACTGTCCATCCCCATTTCAAGCGTTGCTTCGGAGAGCGCATTCAGTACGGCTCAGTACGTCATAAACGACCGGAGGGCGTCAACCACCAACACACACGTCGAGCAAATAGTGGTGTTGAATGATTTGTTGTACCACAACCCGGTGATTGCCGAACGGTCCGACCAAACCGAACTGGAGCTAATGACTGAAAGGTTTAACGCCTTGTATCCCGAGTGACGCAATGTAACCGCCAATGATGTGCTCTTTCCTCTCTTGGTTTTATGTCCCTAAGGAGGGTTTTACAAGAGAGGTTTTAGTGAGGCATCTTGTAATATTTACACTGAATATTTACAGCTTTCTTCCACCTTATTGTAATATTCACAATGAATAATACAACTTTTTTTTTTAAATATCTCATCTTATCGTATTTATTTATATGTTAAGTAGATTTGTTAAAATTATTAATATTTTACAAACTAATATTTATTAACATGTGTTACAACTTAAAAATTAATAATAAAAAGCAAGATTATTAATTTGTTACAAAATAATAAGTTATAACATACTTAAATATTAATTTTGAAAAAAAGGGATTATAGATAATAAATTTAAATAATTAACTTACTTACATATAATTTTGAAATAATTAATAAAGTTTTATAATTAAATTCGGGTAAAAAGTATTAAAAAAAAAACATTTCAAAAAAATAGGTACTTTTGCAGCAAAAAAAGCCCAGAGATTCGCGAAAAATCGCGAATCACCGCGATTGCCGGCGTCGCGACGCGTCGCGACCGGAACAGTCGCGATTTTTGGCGACTCCGTCGCGACTCGTCGCGACGTCGCCAATCACAGCTCTAGGACCACCACTAGTGTGTGTATATATATATATATATATATATATATATAATATAATATGGTCTTCAATCTCCACCATTTACGCCAGTAACGTGATTGATTTGCAAAGTTAGACATTGATCCTTTTTGAAAAATAAAACAAAACTTGTGGGATCAATATTGAACTTTGTATCCATTATATGTTCCAACTTTTACAAACAAATGTTTTCAACGTGCATATATATATATTTTTTATTTCTCTTAAATTTTCATAAGTCAATGGAAGCAGATAGGACTTAGGAGGACTATTTAGGTCATATAATATATTAATAATGTGAACATGAGACCGGTTATTTATTAATTTTTAATTCAAAACTGGAATTTCGATCAATATTTTTGGGTTGAACTCCGTTGCTACGATTTTACGGCCTATTCCAAATTTAATCACAAATCGACCTACGAGGAATACAAAATCTTATTGCAATCCATACCCTCCTTCGGCACTATTCATGTTTCTTAGCAATGGGCCCAATAAGGGTTGGATTGCACAAGAATTTCAAGGGATGTCTTTTAGCCTGGTTTTCTCTCTGAAATCCACTTTCTCTTGTATTTACATGATAAATCATGGAGTTTTATTCAATCTCCTTCGTACAAATACATTGAGATAATTATAATAAATAAACATAATAAAATAAAATAAAATGAAGGGAGTTTGTCCACGTGGCCAGAGTTAACGGGTAAGTTAACTGCGTTACGAGAATGGAGTGGTCAACTCCCCAAATGCGACTTTGGGTATTTTTGCCACCACTTTTAAACTTTAGGTACACGATGGGTTCTTTGACCAAACTTTGGGTATTTTTGCCGTCATTAACCCTACTAATAAATAATAATTCTTTGATATATATATATATATATATATATATATTAAATGATTATTCATAAGATGTTATTAACCTATATTCTTTTTTTTTTTTTTGAAGGCAGCTTGCATGTGGGGATTGAAACCCACAACCTCTACTTTGAAAGTAGCGTGGAATTACCACTAGGCTATCCTAACAACTACTTTTACATATATTTGAATTTGTCCACTACAAAAGAAGAAACAGGTTTGTTAGCAGATCTTATGATGCATCAAATGAGTTGTTATTATACATTGCCAGATATGAGATATGATATATTGATGTATTATTATCAATTAATTCAAATGTATGGATAAGGTAGTACTTTCTCACAAATAGAAAGACACAAATTAGAATCTACCAAGTAGCACTAAAAAAATAATGAACTCTTTTGGTGTAATTTATATGTATTCAATTTCTTAGGCCACAAAATTGAAATTGGCTTTCTCTTTCAATAATTATTTATAATAAGTTAAAATAATTTACAATTGGATAAATTGTCATATGTATATGTCTTGACATGCGATTATGGTTATTATGATTTTGTGATATATACGATAACTATACTCATAAATTATGAAAAATATTATTTATATATATATGTATATTGTAAATGGCACAATTATTAGTGATATAAAAATATCAATAAAAGTAATTAAGTCTTTTCATTAACTTATTACAGTGAAGTTTCACATAGCGACTAGGGCTGTAACCGGAGCGGATATCCGGTTTTTTGGAACTATCCGAATCCGGATCCGAATTTCCGGATATCTATTTTCAAAACCCGGATCCGGTATCCGAATCCGGTTTTGAAATCCGGATCCGGATATTATCCGAATATCCGGATCCGGTTTTTATTATAAAAAAAAAAGAAGAAGATAAAACGTGTGCTTTAATCACTTAAAAACCCGTACAAGTCTAGTAAATATCTTCCCGTTGTCCAAAAAACCGAACAAATCTAATACATATTGTCATATTCTAATACATATAAAATTAAAAACCCTTTATCCGAATACGGATATCCGGATTTTTAAAAAATATTAAAATAAACCGGGTTTTAAACCGGATACGGATATCCGGATTTTTAAATAACAAAACCTTTATCCGAATCCGGTTTTAAATCCGGATTCGGATTTTAAAATCGGATGCGGATGCGGATTTAAAACCGGATTCCGGGTTTTGGTTACAGCCCTAAATTAGCGACATATGATTTGTTCACTATTTTTTTTTTTTTACTAAGTTTTGCCTTTTTTGACAACATATCTTAATTTTGCATTGTACAACACATTTTGGCTAATATGCGATAATTTTATGTTCATTGTCAACTCCGTGAAGTTCTTCTACCTAATGGTCGATCAAAAGGAACAAAAACGTTAAAAATTAAAATAAAAAATACGTACTTCACTATATAGAGTTAATGAGAAAACTTAATTCCTTGCTCCAAATATCCATTTCTGTTATCATTAGTTTTTATAGACCAATTATAATTATTTCGTCTTCAATCTTGTAGATTAATATTTAATAGTATGAAATGAAGTTTCTTTGTGGACAAAGACAATTTATTTTTGATTGATTAATGATTAGACACTATATATACTAGTAGTTTTGGAAGGTTTCTTTTATTTCCTGTTAATGAGCATGATATCCAAATTCTAATGTACAATTATAATGTCTTTTGGGTATTTATTTATTTCTTATTTAATGGTACAATGTCAAAATTCAAATTGATAAAAGATTTAATCTCATACTTCTTAGGTTGGAAATTCTATACTCAATTCCCGATTTTGTTTTGGTATCTGCCCAATTTTAGCCTAAAATCGAGAATTTTAATCTTGGAAGTTGGAACACAACTTAAAATCATAGTTTCAATTCCGGTTATTATAAAAATATACATATATTGAATATTATTAATGATTTATTTTTAGATTAATTTTCTTCTCAGTTTAGTTTTTTTTTTTTTCCTTTCATTGGCTCTCACTTTCTTTCGATTCAACTTTGGCGGTGATTCTCACTCATCTTCAACGGTGTTTCGCGCCTCCTCGCACTCTTCTCCTTCGAAGGTGATTCGTGCCCCGCTGCTCTCTGCTTATCATAATATATTATTGTATTTTAGTTTTACTTGATTTGAGAAGATTATATGAATTTATATGTATTTATTATAAAAATTTTACTTTTATGAATTGAATGGTGTCTTGAATGATTTAGTTCAAGATTTAGTCTCGACCTGAATATGTGATAAGAATCGGAATCTTAATGTATATCCCGGTCCCAATTTTCAAAAAATTGTGATTTTTTTACAATAAGAATTGGGACACATTTATTGGCCTCTTTTTTTTTTTCTTTTTTTTTTTTTAATCGAGATTTAAAAAGGGCCAAAATTCGAGTTTCAGCCCTAAGTTCCTTTATCGTGAGCTCTTGAATTTAATCTCATAAATGCAAAAAAGACATACAGTAGAACCTCTATAAATTAATACTCGATAAATTAATAGTCGCGATTAAATAATATTTTTGTCCGGTCCCGATTCGGGCCTAACTAGCTAAATTAATAATTCGCTAAATTTATAAGATAATAATTTTTTAGAAAGTATATAGGTCCCAAGTGATATATAAATTAATAATTCAATATAAAAAATTACATAAATAATTATAAGATCACTATAAATAAAATATAACATAAAAAGCTATAAAATCACATTAAATAAAAAGATAACATTACATCAATAATCATGTAGTTTTCTAAAAATATGATTCTGTAATAATTATTATAACTTTAATTATCACTATTCTAATAAGCTATTGTTATTACTCTTTAATTTCATTGAGCTCTTTAATATTTTTGACATTGGTACTCTAATAAAATCTTTTTAAATTATAATAGTCTCTCTTGATATTCTTAATATTGATACTTTAATATTCTCGATATAATAAATTGAAATATTTTTTTATAATAAAGATGTTTATATAATTGTTGTTGATTAATATGTTTTCATATTAATGTATAAATTAATAAATTATTAATTTATATGTTAATTAATAATCCGATAAGATAATATTTTTTGCCGGTCCCAACAATATTAATTTATAGAGGTTCTATTGTATTTCAATATACAATTAAAGGTTTACGTTATACTCCGTTTATAATCATGGTCAATAATATCACTTACATATTCCGTCAAATTGGAATATAATCTTCATTTTTCGATTTAGTTCAATTATTATAAAAGTCCAAAAGTTGGATTGTTTGGTGAGTCTTTAAAAAAGACTAGCTATGTTGACAAATATATGCATTAGTTAATTAAGACTATAGTCTAAGATCTAAATTAGTAGATAGTTAAATTATTATTCAATGACAATAACGTTTAAATAAGTTTTACTGACCAATTAAATTTGGTTTGTCTTTTGAAATAGAATTTTTTTAATGGAATAATTTTATTGGTCAATGTTATAATGCACTTTCGCACACGTATTTTCGTCTCATAAAACTTGAATCTGAAACTTTATTATATAAAGTTACTAGTAGGACAAACAAACTCGTTACTTTTTAATATTTTTGTCAGTGCATGTAGATTGTAGGCTAAGGTTTTTAAATATTATTTCATATAATTACAACTAATAACAACCTATTAAATATTAATTTAATTTTACTTTGTGCTATATTTGTAGGTCGGTGTAGCAGCCCTTGAGAATCCGAAGCGCTATATAATTCATAGCATTAATAATGGTATTGTGATTAAATAAACTTGTCCCCTAAGGAAATATAACGAACATAATGATGATTGAACATCATAGCTATTAATTAAGATTTGAGTGATTAATTGATCAAATCGAACATATATGTCCTAAGCGGGTATGATGGGCTCGAGCCGAGCTGGGCATGGCCCAAAACACCTAACTTGGGTCAAGCCCACTATAACAAAATTTATATCCATATGTAGTCATGTCTGTACTTATTTTTTTATCTCGTTAAATTAGTATTTGATACATTAATAACTTTTATTGAATAATATTTTTTCGTATAATTTTGATTTTAAATAATATTATTTAATTATTAGCTGATAAATCAATAACTTGATAATATAATAAAATTATATGATCTCACCGATATAAATTTATAGAGATTCTACTACACGATAAAAGCCTCAATTAAGTTATTTGTAGCTTATTCTTGCACTAATTCTACACATTTTCTCACAACAATGTCACGAGTTAAGTTTCTTAGGATTTATATAAGGAATATATTGAGTAAATTTTTTTTTTAACCAATTGAGCCACATACAATTTAGTCAAAAGTGTAAATATAAACCGCACTCAAGCACATTTCTTCTTTTTATTAAAAAAATTAGGGTTAATGACGGCAAAAATACCCAATGTTTGGTCAAAGAACCCCTCGTGTACCCAAAGTTTAAAAGTGGTGGGAAAAGTACCCAAAGTCGCATTTGGGGAGTTGACCACTCCATTCTCGTAACGCAGTTAACTTACCCGTCAACTCTGGCCACGTGGACAAACGTGGGTTGCTGACATAACAATGTTTTGCCACGTGGACAAGCCCAATTAAGGGTTTAATTCGTTGTTTTATCGTAAACGAGGCTGATGTGGGCTCATCCACGTGGCAAAAACTTGCTATGTCAGCAACCCACGTTTGTCCACGTGGCCAGTGTTAACATGTAAGTTAACTGCACTACTAGAATGGAGTGATCAATGCCTCAAATGTGACTTTGGGCACTTTTGTCACCACTTTTAAACTTTGAGTACACAAGGGGTTCTTTGACCAAACTTTAGATATTTTTGCCGTCATTAACCCAAAAAATTATCCCAAAGCCGAATTAGGACTTGACCAAAACTGGATCAAAATTTCGGCCTCTACAAAAAAATATTTATGGCCCATGCAATGTTTAGAGGCCTCTTTACCAGAAACCACCCGCTAATCTAATTTGTGGGTATTACTAATGGCAGGTGTTATGTGCATTTTTCGTAACATATAAAAATTGGGCTCATTTTGGCAAAACTCAAAGCCCATCACGAAAGCCAAAGACCGGAGGCCGACGAACCAAGACATTGGCGAGGGCCGGAGTAAAAAAGGCGAAGAGGACAAGGCCGACGAAGCCAACGAGGCGACAAGGCGACGAGGCGACGAGGCGACGAGCGAACGAGGCGACGAGGCGACAAGCCTGACAAGCACCCTCGTCATAACTTGACGAGGGCATAACTTGTAATTATTCCACACGACGAGGAGATCCGAGACCACGAAGATCTCCGGAAAATCCTCCGGATTCCTCCGAACTCAACATACGGACTCGCGGACAACCGGAAGACATCAAAGATGAATTAAGAAGCACCGACGACCCCTTTTGCAAGGCTAGGGGCCTCGACAACCCCCCTTGAGCAGGGGAGAAATTCGCAGGCCCCTAGAGGTGCAATTTCAGGGAATTGGTTTTCCTATAAATAGGAGCCTTCCCCCCTCATTTCCACACTCACTCACAGCTTTCTCCAGAGTTTCTCTCTCTAGAAAGTCACCCCTCTCTCCCCCCAGCAAGAATTGAGAGCTTGCTGGCTGAGGCCCGACTAAAAGGAGATCTAGAATAGAGTCTCAGTCTCGACAAGGGAAGTTGTTCGACGAGTCAACAAAGGAGTCTCTCGCCAGGTGGTCAAGATTGCCAACACCTGCGAGGTCGACAAGGAGCATCCCTTAACAGGTTAGGTACCTTCGCTAACCTCGACAAGGAGCACCCCTTGTCAGGTGAGACACCCTCGCCAACCTCGACAAGGTCGACAAGAAGCATCCCTCGTCAGGTTAAGGCCCTCGCCACAACGAGCTCGCCAACACCAACGAGGTCGACGAAGAACACATCACTCTGGTAATACTCAGCCGCCTGGCCAAGGGTCACCCCCGCGCCGCCAACATTGGCACTTCCGACGAGTCAAACCACATCGTCATTCACCCGCCGTTTATCACTAACCCCGAACTACGTGAGACCTGATTCTCTTAAACTGAGATACATAGGCAGCCTCGCCCAACCATAAGCGACGGGGCACGGGCCCAATCTACCCTTTTTTGCAGGTCATCCCTCGCCGTAGGAGCTCGCCAAGGAAGGAGAATCACGAAGAATCATCAAGACCAGCTCGGAGCTTCATCAAGACCGGAGTTCGCCTAGACAAGGATATCGCCAAGATAAGGACTCTGCTCAGACGAAGAGCTTCGCCAAGATAAGGACTCCGCCCGGACTTCGCCACCACGAGGGAAGTCCGACGAGGAGCTTCGCCATGATACGGACTTCGCCACCACGAGGGAAGTTCGCCGAGGAGCTTCGCCAAGATAAGGACCCTGCCCGGACTTCGCCACCACGAGGGAAGTCCGATGAGGAGCTTCGCCGTGATACGGACTTCGCCACCACGAGGGAAGTTCGCCGAGGATCGCCAAGGACAGCCCGAAGACTCATCCAAGACGACAGATTCGCCTCCAGCTTTGACGATCATTAGTCAACCCGCGTTGACTCAGCATTCAATTATCCTTGTGTTCAGCGGGTCAATCTCGGGACCCGAACCTTGGATCCGATTCTAAGTTAAAGCCATTTTTACGCATACAGCGGGTTTCTGTTATAAATTTTAAAGTAATACTAAATGTATCAATTCAATTTTATGAGTATACCGCAAAATCAGTAGATACTCTAATGATTATTTTTTTCATATAAAATCAAATATACCTCAAAATTAAAAAATAACATCATCAATTTTGAGAAAATAAATTCAATTTTTCTTACTAAGATGAGTTTTTTTTTTTTAAGAATTTTTAAGAGATTATGTAAAGATTGCGAGTAAAAGCTTGACCAAAATGAGGATAGGTAAGGCGTCAAGCAAGGTAGGACTTTTTTTTTTTTTTTTTTTAGGGAAAGCAAGGTAGGACTTGCGTCCACTCTGAACCTACGGGTTTAGCCATTGATGTGAAAAGATGAAAAAAATTATGAGGTATCTTATTAATTAAAAGGGTAAACTGCGACTAATGTACTCAATGTTTGATCTTTTGCGAATTATGTACCCAATGTTTATTTTCGGCGGCTATTGTACCCAATGTTTGATCCGTTAGATATTTTCATGTTTTCCGTCACTTGACCGTTAGAGAGTTATCCTCCTCTATATGCACACTTTTCGTATTTTTGACATAACTCACTCATTTTTTGTCCAAATTTTATGCACGACCTATGGTTGGAAAGATAAGAGATAGATCTACAACTTTGGTGTTTTAATTTTTGTAAAATAAGTTTTAGAAAAATACAAAATTTCAAATACAACGTAAAACTGGACATTAATTTAATGCAAAATATTTGTTTCGACCAAATTTTAATATACTTAATAACTTTTTCTGATGAAACGTAAAACTAAAAAGTTGTAGATAAACTTTTTATCTTTCCAACGGGTGTTTATTTATAAATTTTGGACAAAAAATGAGTGAGTTATGCCAAAAATATGAAAGATTATTTCGCATCACATCTTTCATATTTTTGGCATAACTCACTAATTTTTTGTCTAAAATTTATAAATAAACACCCGTTGGAAAGATAAAAAGTTTATCTACAACTTTTTAGTTCTACGTTTCATCATAAAACGTCATTAAGTATATTAAAATTTGCTCGAAACAAATATTTTGCATTAAATTAATGTCCAGTTCTACGTTGTATTTGAAATTTTGTATTTTTCTAAAACTGATTTTACAAAACTTAAAACACTAAAGTTGTAGATCTATCTCTTATCTTTCCAACCATAGGTCGTGCATAAAATTTGGACAAAAAATGAGTGAGTTATGTCAAAAATACGAAAAGTCTGCATATAGAGGAGGATAACTCTCTAACGGTCAAGTGACGGAAAACACGAAAATATCTAACGGATCAAACATTGGGTACATTAGCCGCTAAAAATAAACATTGGGTACATAATCCCAGAAGATCAAACATTGGGTACATTAGCCGCAGTTTACCCTAATTAAAAATAGAATTTAAAGATTGAGTAATCTTTTTAGAAAAACGATCCATACATGTTGAATTTTTACTCACATTGAAGCTAAAAGAAAAGGGTATCAGAGATATACTCAGAGTATATCTTAACATTAATCATATTAATTAAATTAAATTTCATATAGTTAATTAAAAGAGTTAACGAAATTAAAAATGGTATTTTCTATGTGTGGAAATCATTATCAAGCTCTTTTTGACGGAACTCCCCGAGGTTCCACGGCCAGATCGACTGGAAAGGATGCTATGATCTCGCTTTAGGCCCAAGCTTTTCTAGACAGAACTCCCCGAGGTTCCCAGGCTAGCTTGGAGGAGATTGCAAAGCAAACCTTATTTAAAAACCAATCTTTCTAAGACACCGTATTCCATTAAGAACTTTATAATAATCACCACACATACAAATTACCATTTTTAATCCCGTTAACTTATTAAATCTCAATAAAATCGTTTCTGATGTGGAAGATCAGTCGAAACCGCAACCACAGAGCATACTAAGACTTTCAAGAGACGTGACAAATTAATTAATTAAACTAAAATAATTAAACTTTAATATTTAAGGTTAAAAAATTAAACGAAATTAAATAATTAAGATAATATGATTAAATGATTATTAAATCTCAAGAAAATCGTTTCTGATGTGGAAGATCAGTCGGAACCGCAACCACAGAGCATACTAAGACTTTCAAGTAATTAATATTTATTAATTATTATTTATTAATTATTAATAATTAATTATTTCTAAGTACTAACTTATTAATTAATAAATATTAATAATTAATGAAATAAACAAATGAATAAAGGTTATTACCCGGTTGAAGGACGTCGAGCACGTCGAGGACGGGCAACGGAGGCTTCACCGCTATCTTGATTGGAAGAACCGCGGTAGTAAACCCCAACATTTGATCCATGGACCGAGGGCGGCGTTTGAAAGTCGTCGGGATCGGCACCTTGGGGGCGTTGAGTTTGGTCGGGATCGGCATCTTCGGGGCGTTGAGTTTCGTCGGGATCGGCACCTTCGGGACCTTGAGCTCTGTAATCGGCACCTTCCCGAAACATGAGATCGAAAAAAGGATCGTTATTTCCCCCCCTAGATTGAGCCACCGCGTCGACCAACTCTGGGGGCACACGGTCGGGATTGGCGTGGTGTTGGGCCACCGCCCGGACTAGACTAGGTCTTAGAGACCGTACTGTATCGTCGGGATAATCTGGATTGTGAGGGGAAGGGAATAGTTCTGCCGGTAGCCTAACGGGAATGTAGTCGTCGGGACAAGTATCCGATGTTCCCCCTTGTAGAAATTGGGGTTGCAAATTCCTAGCCGTCCTCCGACCCCCGGAACTACCGCCGCTTCTTCGAGACATAATGATAGAACTTTAGAAATTTAGAAAATTGGAACTTTGGAACTTTGGAGCTTGAGAGTGGAAAAAACTTAAAGAGTTGAGAGAATTTGAGAGAGAGTTGAGAGATTGTTGGTGAAGAAATGAGGGAGGAAGAGGTGGTATTTATAGGGTTTGAGGAGAGAGTGGGGTGGGTGAATAATTATTGTGGTGGGTGAAGTGGGTGAATAATTGTGAGGGGAAAGTGGGTGAAAAAAATTTTAAATTTGAAATTTTTAGGTTGAAATTCGAGTAAAGTGGGTAGGAATTGTGGTTGGGTAATAAAATTCGGGTAAATTTTTTGGGATTTACGCCCAAAACAAACACAATTTTTCCACCCCCTCGGATCAGTGACGTGTCGGCTTGTGATTGGCCGAGAGCTTTTCACGCGGATCCTGGGTTGTGGGTCGCGATTAACGACCCACGTCGCGACGATCGCGATTAACGACCCTCCGATCGCGACGCATCGCGATTCACGCCCTCCTCGTCGCGACGATCGCGACGTCTACAGTCCGATCGCGAGTTTCACCTCTATATACTCTAAAAAATTTAAACCTCGAGCCCATAGTGTATATATATATATATATATATATATATATATATATATAATCATATATATATATAAAAAAGCCTACAATAAGTAAGATCCGAAATACTAGCAGAATTGTGATACAAAATTAAATACACATTTATATATATATATATATATATATATATAAAAGCCTACAATAAGTAAGATCCGAAATACTAGCAGAATTGTGATACAAAATTAAATACACATTCAAAAAGGAGAATCTTTTTGTAATGTAATTGTCACACGCATGACGCGACACGTGGGAGAATATAGTCGCATAAGTTAGTGCAGTCAACTCATTTTCCAAATATGATAATGCCTTCGATGATTTATTTAACCTTTGAGCTTTGACAATAATTCCTTCACTTTTCAATCCTCATTAAATGTGCCATATGATTTGACTATCTATTTATGACGTCATATACCTTTGAAATCTTGTAACAAGAGAAAATAGCAAATATGGCTTAAATGCGAAATGTGATGTGTACTTTATGTTTAAAAATAAAGTTAGAATGCAATATGTTATAAAGTTCAAGAATCAAGAGTACACTCGAATTATTTAAGACTAAGATATTAAATCACCAAAAGTTGAAGACTGAACCTGAAGGGACACAATTTATAAATTTCCAAACATTTTATAAATAATTTTTTTATGAAAATTTTAAAATTATAACTTTGATTTTTTTAATTTCTAATTAAATTTATTTAACACATAATTAATATTATAAGTTATCTTAAATTATTTAAGTACTACGTAACACATGTTGGTAGTGTACTCGTTAATTATCGGCAATTCGTCCTATAAAATTAAGCCATAAATGATTATAGTTATCGAACTCTTGCAATATTATAATAAATACTTTTGAAATTTTATTAAGAATAAAATACAAAATTTGGATTCTATTTTTTTCTCCTCTTTTTAACTGTCCAATTATGTAGTATTTTGAAATTTTATCTAAAGAATGGA
Organism: Parietaria judaica; assembly: GCA_954871525.1. Classification (NCBI taxonomy): domain Eukaryota; kingdom Viridiplantae; phylum Streptophyta; class Magnoliopsida; order Rosales; family Urticaceae; genus Parietaria; species Parietaria judaica. Next base: position 16,749,283 of record OX940864.1, read on the forward strand.
ATTGAAAATTTTCGATCTATTTTCCATAACTAGAATTACCATTTTATTTTTTCCCAATTAAAAATTATAAATTCCGAATATATATATATATATTTTACAATATTCACATAAAAAAGTAGGCAGAAAAAAATAGTTTGGCAAAGTAAGTGTTTTGATGACGTGTAATGTAAAAAAGAAATAATAAATACAAAATTGGAAGATAAATTCCTTGTGAATCAATCAAGTAAGATACTCATTCCCAGTTTTGTCACAAAAACTGTGGGTTTTTTTTTTTTTGCCTTTTCTTCCTCTACAGAGAGAGAGAGAAAGACAAAGGAGAGAGAGAGAGCGCAACCAAAACCATGGGCAGTTTTCAGAGACCTGTCAAAACCAGCTGCTACTATCTCTCTACTATGTATAAACCACGTACTTTCCCATCTCTCTCTCTCCACGGTGGTGTTCTTGCAGAAGAAGAAGAAGAAGAAGCTGAGAAACCGCCATTAATCCTCAAGAGAGCTTTCTGTTCTCCATTGACGTAACACGAGCTTGCTTCGTTGCTTATTGGGTATGCTTTTTTTTTTTTTAATTTCTTGTCAGTTACTGCCTGTTTAGTGTTTGTTGGAATGTCTGACAGAAATGTGGAAAATCTGATCAAGTTGGGGTGAAAACCGGTAACCGGTATTTTACGTTGACCGGTATTCATGAACCGGAAAAATCAAGTTTTACGCCGGCATTTCTCGGTCTATAAACTGGATTTATAAGTCCTGGTCCGGGCTAAAAACCAGTTAAGTACATTTTTTTTTACCACTTCCGGTTACCGTTTCCCATAAAAATTTGGTTTTTACGGTCCCGAAAACAGGACTGATGGATTTTGTTGCGACAAGGAGAAAAAATCGTCAAAATGCCGGTTCTCGGTCCTGGTTTCATTATGGTTTTTGGTCCCGGTTTCAATAATCACTTGAACATTATGGCTCGTTGGATTGGATTAAACTGAAGCTAATGATTATTTTTTTCACTGCCTGTTTGGTGTTTGTTGAAATGCAAACAGTGTGGATTCGTAATCCTGGTCATTGAAGACTTCGGCTATATTGAATGGAAGCTAATGGTTTAGGAGGAAGGTTGTATTCCGCCATGGATTCCGGGATTCTCGGTCTCGAAATCGCCCTCCAACAGCAGCAGCAAAACCCTCACATGGTGTCCTACGCGCAGCCACCACTCAAACACGGCGCCTACTCTTCCGCAGGAAAGTCGAAGCAAGTTACGGCGAGTGACGACGACGAGCCGGGCTTCACCGGAGAAGACAGCGGCACGGGCGACTTGAAGAGGAAGGCATCGCCGTGGCAGAGGATGAAGTGGACCGACGCCATGGTCAGGCTTCTGATAATGGCGGTTCTGTACATAGGTGACGAGGTCGTGCTGGAAACGATCGAAACCGCTGGCAAGAAGAAGCCGGCGGGGATTCTTCAGAAGAAGGGGAAGTGGAAATCGGTGTCCCGAGCGATGGCCGAGAAGGGGTTCCACGTGTCGCCTCAGCAGTGCGAGGACAAGTTCAACGATTTGAACAAACGGTACAAACGGGTCAACGACATTCTCGGCAAAGGAACGGCTTGCCGCGTCGTGGAGAATCAGGCCTTGTTGGATTCCATGGAGATTCTGCCGAAGATGAAGGAAGAGGTCCGAAAACTGCTCAATTCCAAACATTTGTTCTTCAGGGAAATGTGCGCTTACCACAATAGCTCCGTTCACGCGAGCGGGACCCACCACTCGCCGGAGATTTCAGCTGCGACAGAGCTGTCGCTGCAACAAACCAGGTGCTTTCACAAGCCGGACAATCCCCTGGTCATGAAATCCGGGAATGTTGGCGATGAGGAAGAGGAAGACGACGAAGATGACGAGTCCGAATTAGAATCTTACGACGAAGACGAAGAGGACGAGAGACTTCCACGGAAGAGGGCGAGGAAATCGGAAGCCACAGCCGAGGCTTCCGAGTTGATACAGAGATTCAGCGGCGAAATCCTCGGAGTGATGCGAGACGGGTCGAGGAATTTGTTGGAGAAGAAGCAGTGGCTGAGAGCGAGGATGTCGGAGCTTGAGGAACAACAGGTAGTTCTAAGTGTTAAGTATCACGGAGTTTCTTCTCAAAGCCTCGGGAAGATATTAAAGAATCCGGAGAACAGAGTGCAAAACCGGATCCAATAGAAATCCAGTTTTAAAACTCAATTTTATAAATTGCATTAAACATTTTCTTAAAACCAAAACGTGTTTGACACCGATCCGGGTTCTGGGTTTAAAGGTGAAGAAGCTTAGGGTCGGTTTAGTACACTCTTGAAACTCGATTTATTTGGGTTCTTATAGATGTTAAATTATAAATATCTCACGTTATTGTAACTAAGACCTTACAAACCTGTATTCCATATTTTAAACAACTTTTAAAACCTCAATTCGGAATTCTTTTTTCAAAACCCATGAATCTTAGATATGATTTTCGAGTTCCAAAAAAATAAATCGGGTTTTGGATCGAGTTTACACTAAGTCCCATTGCCTTTTTTTATGTGATCCTTATCAGGTAGGGTTTCAGTACGAGGCCTTCGAGCTCGAGAAGCAGAGGTTAAAGTGGGCGAGATTCAGCGGCAAGAAGGAGAGGGACATGGAAAGGGCAAAAGTCGAGAACGAGCGACGGAGGCTCGAGAACGAGAGGATGGTTTTGCTCATTCGCAAGAAGGAGCTCGAGGTTTCCGATCTCCGCCATCGCCGGAATTCGAAGCAGCATTCCTCGAGCCAAAGATGCGGCGATTCAATCGCGGGGTAGATGGTTATGTAATCTTTAGATTATAGACAGATGACTTAGTTAGTGTAGATATAAAGAAATTTTTGTAATGATGCTACTAAGAAAAGAAAAGTTCACCTTAAAAAAAATATTTATGTATAAATTGTCAAAAGAAAGGTTTGTACTTTTTAGTAATACTGGGTTTTTCTCCGTTTTTTTTTTCTCGACGTTTTCGGGTCATTTTATAAACAATGTGATCTTAAAAAGAAGGGTAAACTGCGGCTGATGTACCAAATGTTTGATCGGCTGCGGATTATGTATCCAGTGTTTATTTTCGACGGCTAATGTACTCAGACTTCATTCCGTTAGATTTTTTCGTGTATTCTGTCACTTGACCGTCAACGAGTGATTCCTCCTTTAGATGTACACTTTTCGTATTTTTGACAGAACTCACTCATTTTTTGTCCAAATTTTATGCACGACCTACGGTTGAAAAGATAGGAGATAGATCTACAACTTTGGTGTTTTAAGTTTTGTAAAAAAAAATTAAAAAAAAAAATACGAAATTTCAATTACAACGTAAAACGGGACATTAGTTTAATGCAAAATATTTGTTTCGAGCAAATTTTAATATACATAAGGACTTTTTATGATGAAATGTAAAACTATAAAGTTGTAAATAAATCTTTTATATTTCCAATGGTAATTTATTTATTTATAAATTTTGGACAAAAAATGAGTGAGTTATGCCAAAAATATGAAAGATGTGATGTGAAAAAATCTTTCGTATTTTTGGCATAACTTACTCATTTTTAGTCCAAAATTTATAAATAAACTACCGTTGGAAAGATAAAAGATTTATCTACAACGTTTTATTTTACGTTTTATCAGAAAAAGTCATTAAGTATATTAAAATTTACTCGAAACAAATATTTTGCATTACACTAATGTCCAGTTTTACGTTGTAATTGAAATTTCGTATTTTTATAAGTTTTTTTTTAACAAAACTCAAAACACCAAAGTTGTACATATATCTCTTATCCTTCCAACTGTAGGTCGTGCATAAAATATGGACAAAAAATGAGTCAGTTATGCCAAAAATACGAAAATTGTACACATAGAGGAGGAATCACTTGCTGACGGTCAAGTGACGGAGAACATGAAAAAATCTAACGGAATGAAGTTTGGGTACATTAGCCGTCGAAAAATAAACATTGGGTACATAATCCGCAGCCTATCAAACATTGGGTACATTAGCCGAAGTTTACCCTAAAAAGAAAAATATAAGTTGATAAATTCACTATATAAAAATGTTTTAGAACATTTTTTTTTTCTCATCAAAGGTACTTATCCTTCTTCCTTTCGTCGTCACTGCCTTTTTCTCTTCTCCACGCCGCCCTCTCGCACTTCTCCAACGACCATGCACGCAGAGACTTCCGATCTCGACGAACGCAAAGCACTCTCAATTTCGACTACCGCCAACGCTGACGCGGACGCAGAAAGCATAAAACAATTTGAGTAAACCCACCACACAACACCAAGAGCTTCACAATTCTCGGACTAAGTTGACGATTTTGAGTAAAATTGTCATTGTGCACTCGTCTACCGATGTTTCGATCGGTGGATACGTGATTTTTTAGTTAGTCTACTGATTTTGAGTAAAATTGTCATTGTGCACTAGTCTACCGATGTTTCGATAGGTGGATACGCGATTTTTTAATGGTCTACTGAATGAAAACCAGAATGTTAGTGAGAATTTTGAAAGAAAAAAAATCCTTTATTTAAATCGTAGTCTTAGAAGTTAAAAAATATCGTAAAAGAAAAAGAAATAAAAGAACACGCCCGGTGGGACTCGAACCCACAATCGCCTGATTAGAAGTCAGACGCCTTATCCATTAGGCCACGGGCGCATTTGTTCGTTGTTTACGAATTTTATTATTTACTTGATTTTTTCATTCTCGATCGTCTCTCATGCATTCCAGTCACCTTCTCCTCTAGGAGCCGATTCGGATGTCCTTCATCCAAATCGGTATGTTACTCTGGTTTTCATTGTTTGATCTTGTTCGTTCCTGGATTTGTTGAATTTTCGATGGATCTGGAGCTGATATTGAATCATTTCGGGTTGTGATTTGCGTTCTCGCAGAGCTTTTTCCCTGCGATGACGAAGATTGTGGGAACGCTCGGACCTAAATCTCGATCCGCGGAGGTCATCTCCGGTTGCCTCAACGCTGGGATGTCAGTGGCGCGATTCGACTTCTCGTGGGGCGATTCTGAGTATCACCAGGAGACTCTGGAGAACTTGAAGGCGTCTGTGAAGAGCACTAAGAAGCTCCGTGCGGCGAGTTCTTCCCGAAAACCCGACCTGAGCAAATCGAAAAGCTAAATTCTTCAATAGTTTTCATTTCGAAGACTGTGTATGCGATTTCGGTGTAAATTTTTCGTGTGCTTTCAGCTTTGTTTTCAAAGCGGCATTGGCAATTTCGTTTTGTTTGATTTCGGGTGTTTGTATAATGATCTGTTCCTTTCTTTTGTAGGTTATGTTGGACACGGTTGGCGCTGAATTGCAGGTTGTTAACAAAACCGAAAACGCTATCTCCCTCCACCAAGACGGTATCGTTGTTTTGACTCCGGACCTGTCGTGTTCCCGATCAATTTCGATGGACTTGCAAAGGTACTGCTATTTTCCCCTCGTAAAATGCATATTTACAAGTCAGTGTTTGAAGCCAGCCGAACACGTATAAGTTTAACTTTGTTGACAAAGTGATTTTCTGCGGGTTCGTGCAGGCAGGGGAGAAAGGAGACACTATCTTTGTCGGTCAGTATCTCTTCACCGGAAGTGAAACTACATCTGTGTGGTTGGAGGTAAGATTTTGAATTATCCATAAACATTAAGCAGAATTTTGCTTGTTTACATTGTTACATTTGTGTTCAGTCTGATTGATAGATACACATGGTTATTTTTTGTCTGCTTGGCTGATAAGTTCTTCTATTTAATTCCTTAGGTTTCAGAGACACAAGGCGACGACGTCGTTTGCGTTGTGAAAAACTCGGCAACATTGGCGGGCTCATTGTTTACTTTACATGCATCTCAAATTCACATTGACATGCCTACTCTCTGATAAAGACAATATTAATTATAAAATGCTCCTTAGGAAATCAATATTTTGGCATTGTACTGTGTGGTGGAGCCACATGAATTATGCATGCTTGGATTTTTCAAATGCATAGTTTTGACCTTTTATTTTTTTTTTAATTATATTTTTGTCTTTCAAGGGTTATATATAAATATTTTAATGCTATATAGTTTGATTTTCATTGATATTGTTAGTATTTGTTTGAATGTTTAAAACCGAGAAATGTTTGGTCTAACGCGTGATAATGATAGGACCTAGAACTAACACGCATGATAATTAATTAAGTATTATATGAGTTATACATAATTATGATAAAAAAAAATTCTTAATCAAAGATAAACGACATGGTAGGTAATAAAACGACAAGAAAATAGTGTACACGATGTAATGCTTGACGCCACTCCTTCTAACGACCGAGTCACGTGTGTAACAACCCTTCGCACGTGCGAAGACACAGCTCACATCGTCTTCTTTCCCCTTGCTCACGAAATAAATTTAACAAACTTACGATTTTACCCTCCGTTCAGAAGTGGAGCGCCACGTGTTCGGCTCTAGAGTGTTAAAAAAAAAGCGCTTCGTAAAAGGTCGTAGTGGAGCCAAGTTTTGTATTGCAAATTTAGAGTTAGTCCTAAACTTTCTTCAAGTTTATGAATTTAGTCCACTATGTTGAGATAGTGCAATTTAGTCCATTAACGAACTCGCTTACAAGATTGGTATTTTAATTTAAGGATTAGTACACAAAAAGAATATTATGAAACACAATAAATAAAACGCCTTTATTAACAAATCTATTTTCTTTTATAGAATATTATGATTATAAATATGTGAAAAACTGTTTATTAACGAAATACCTATTATGTACAAGTTTTTAAAAATCACTCATTTTAGTACATTTTAATACACACTATGGGTAGTTTTTAAAAAAGGTTCGTGGCTAATTGGCAATTTAATACCATTTCTTAAAAATAATATATGAAAAAAAAATATATAAATCAATTTTGTCTATAACAATTTATGCGTTCACAAAAAATTTGATCAGCGACTATAATATTTAATTAAAAAAAAAAAAGCTATTGTGATACGATTATTCATGTAAGTTTAGCTAATAACATCACCTTTGATACATTTTTTTAAAATTTACATAAAGTTAAATGACTAATGACAAATAATTCATTAAAAACAATAAAAACATTTTTTATCAATAGTATTTTTTTTAATAAATAATCTTATTTTTGAGTTAATTGACAAATAAATAGTTCTTGTAATATCTTGACTGATGACATATAATTCATTAAAAACAATAAAATATTTTTTTATTAGTAGATTTTTTTAATAAATAATCTTATTTTATGAGTTTTTTTTTTTTTATCTTTATCGCCAAGCAGCTCTAATAAGATGAGATTCCTATTCAAATATATCATTTCATCAAATATAACGAGGGACAAAATTGAATACAAAGAAGAAAGTTGGGCAATAAACATAAACTCCAGAAACACAAGGAGTCTCTTGAAATTAAGCACGTGGAAAAGTAGAAGGGCATATTCTCTCTCGCAGTGCAGCTCTTCGAGAATTTTGGTAGTCAATTACATATTCGACAACAGCCATCGCCGACTGTCACTTTCTCTCTCTAAAACCCCCCTTTCTCTCTCTAGATTCTCGATCTTCTTCTTCGACAGTCTCCGATTCTCGATCGTCTCGCAATCATGCATTCTAGTCACCTTCTCCTCGAGGAGCCGATTCGGATGTCCTCCATCCTCGAACCATCCAAATCGGTATGTTACTCTGATTTTCATTGTTTGATCTTGTTCATGGATTTGTTGAATTTTCGATGGATCTGGAGCTGAAATTGAATCATTTCGGGTTGTGATTTGTGTTCTCGCAGAGTTTCTTCCCCGCGATGACGAAGATTGTGGGAACGCTCGGACCTAAATCTCGATCCGCGGAGGTCATCTCCGGCTGCCTCAACGCTGGGATGTCAGGTTGGAGGAAATGGCTCTGGAGATCGGATTAAAGCCTGGGAGTTGGTGTTTGGCTGAGAGATTTGTTTTTTTGTTTTCTAAACTTGAGTGTATGGGTGTTTTTTTGCATGGCAGTGGCGCGATTCGACTTCTCGTGGGGCGATTCTGAGTATCACCAGGAGACTCTGGAGAACTTGAAGGCGTCTGTGAAGAGCACTAAGAAGCTCTGTGCGGTGAGTTCTTCCCGAAAAGCCGACCTGAGCAAATCGAAAAGCTCAATTCTTCAATAGTTTTCATTTCGAAAACTGTATATGCGATTTCGGTGTAAATTTTTCGTGTGCTTTCAGCTTTGTTTTCAAAGCGGCATTGGTAATTTCGTTTTGTTTGTATAATGATCTGTTCATTTCTTTTGCAGGTTATGTTGGACACGGTTGGCGCTGAATTGCAGGTTGTTAACAAAACCGAAAACGCTATCTCCCTCCAGCAAGACGGTATCGTTGTTTTGACTCCGGACCTGTCGAAGGAAGTCTCCTCTGAGGTGTTCCCGATCAATTTCGATGGACTTGCAAAGGTACTGCTATTTTCCCCTCTTAAAATGCATATTTACAAGTCAGTTTTTGAAGCCAGCCGAACACGTATAAGTTTAACTTTGTTGACAAAGTGATTTTATGCGGGTTCTTGCAGGCAGTGAAGAAAGGAGACACTATCTTTGTCGGTCAGTATCTCTTTACCGGAAGTGAAACTACTTCTGTGTGGTTGGAGGTAAGATTTTGAATTATCCATAAAAACAAAGCAGAATTTGCTTGTTTACATTGTAATATTTGTGTTCAGTCATTGATACAGATGGTTATTTTTTGTCTGCTTGGCTGATAAATTCTTGTATTTAATTCCTTAGGTTTCAGAGACACAAGGCGACGACGTCGTTTGCATTGTGAAAAACTCAGCAACATTGGCGGGTTCATTGTTTACCTTACATGCATCTCAAATTCACATTGACATGCCTACTCTCTCTGATAAAGACAAGGAGGTAAACCTATTTTCGGCTTTTTCTTCTTCTTACTTTTCAACTTGAATAGTTTCCACTTAATTCAATTAGCGATTCACATTATATGTCTTACAGTCTAAGATCTCTCTACTTTCTGAATGTGATGCGACTGTCATTTGACACCCAATTTTCTTATTCTTATTATAGGTTATAAGAACATGGGGTCTTGAGAACAAGATTGACTTTCTATCCTTGTCATACACCCGTCATGCTGAAGATGTTCGCCAAGTAATCATCCATCCTTTTTTTTTTGTGTCCTCTTATTGTCCGAGTTGATTTTCTTTTGAGTGTACAGCTTCTACGACTGATTTTTTTGTTGCTAAACAGGCCCGTGAATACCTTTGTCAATTTGGCGATCTCAGCCAGACGCAAATTTTTGCAAAAATTGAGAACATAGAGGTGAGTAGTCATTTACTTCATTCAGTTCTCTGTTCCTCATTTATTGAGGTCATGCTAATAAACAAATTAGGTCGATTTGTCTGTCATTTGCTTTGTTGTTGATGTATTTTAAGTTAGTTTGCTGAACAAATGTGTATTTGATTCACTTTCAGGGATTGACTCACTTCGATGAGATCCTTCAAGAAGCTGATGGGATTATTCTATCTCGTGGAAATTTGGGAATCGATCTTCCACCAGAGAAGGTCATCTAAACTTTTTACACGTTTATATGTTTTAACCTTCCTGAGATAAAAATTCAAATGTTCCTGTTTGTTTTGATTTCAAGTTTTTTATTTACTTTTGGCAAGTCAAAGTTTTATTATCTTGGTAAAACAGAGTTTTTGTTTGCTTAGTATATATTGAAGCAAGTGTTCTAAGTCTAAGTTGAGATTATGTTTGTCTCAACATTGATAATTAGGTCTAGCGGTAATCCAAACCGGATATGGTTGGAACCAAAACTGGCTGTTATTTCAGTTTCCAGTTCCTGTTTTAGGTATATGAAAAACCAAAACCCGATTAGAAGCTTCCTCCAAACCCAATTTTATCTCGTAGCTTTGTTAATGATTAAAAAAAAACTCACCACTGTAAATACCTTGGGACTTCTTGTTTATGGTTTTCAAACTTGTCGAATCTTGGTGTTCTTTAAATGTATTTCATATTGTTTGTCACTTTGTTGTTTTCTAATTTGGTTGAAGGTATCATTTCATTTCTACAACTGATACCTAAGAAACAGTCATCTAATGAAAATTAGCAAAACTAAAACAAAGTCAGTTTTTGTAATGCCAAAGCCTCAATAATAGCTTATCTTTTAGAATTCAAAATAGTTTATCCTCTGTACATTGAGTTTTGGGTTCCAATACCATGAAACCGGGAATTCAGTTCCGCTATCATGTATGCCAAAACCCGGATTTTTAAACCCAGTCCCATAACTATATGCTGACAAAATTCCATTCTTCAGGTGTTCTTGTTTCAAAAGGCTGCCCTTTACAAGTGTAACATGGCTGGAAAACCTGCAGTGGTGACACGTGTTGTGGATAGTATGACTGACAACTTGAGGCCTACTCGTGCGGAAGCAACAGACGTCGCAAATGCTGTGCTCGATGGTGTGTATGGTTTGGTATTTATTGTTTTGTTTTTCTAAAAGAACTTCTGATTGCATTTTCTTATCGGTAAGCAATTTTGCAGGAAGTGATGCAATTCTTCTCGGTGCTGAGACTCTTCGTGGTTTATACCCCATCGAGACAATCACCACTGTTGGTAGAATCTGTTTTGAGGTAGGTTCTACATTATATTTGAAACATTATATATCTAATATCTTCTTTGTCGAAACTACCTTCACAATTTCCAGCCACGAGTAATTTTCACGTTAACTTCTTTTCCGCCAGTGGATAGGCTTGTTTTATCCTTTTATTAACAATTCTATTTATTTTACTGGAATTTTGATTTAGATAATCCGATTCGAGGATAATATTACTAGAGAGGAATTTGATATTCTTCGTTACGGTCGTAACATCATTCATATTTAATTATCGGCCCGGCCTGGCCCGTTTAGCTTGTGCTAGTCGGAAAGGTTTGATCTAACCCTCTTTTCCAATGCTTATGTAGGCAGAGAAAGTGTTCAATCAGGACATGTACTTCAAGAAGACTGTCAAATATGTTGGAGAACCGATGACCCATTTGGAATCTATTGCTTCCTCTGCGGTATATTCTCCATCTTCATATGTCCATAAAAAAATAAAACTAAATATTTATCCAGGTTGTAATTAATCATATGAATTTTTGTCTAGATATACTTCTATTCTTTGATCTGAGTGGTACAGTTTTTTATTTATTTGCCCTATTTGCCCCTCTCTTGCTGTCTAGGTGCGAGCAGCGATCAAGGTGAAAGCTTCTGTTATTATTTGCTTTACATCGTCCGGAAGGGCAGCAAGGTAATTAAAAACGCTCTTTATATATGCACTCTTTTCAGCATTGACTTGTATCTAATCAAGTTGATGATTTAACGAAACTACTCTTAAATGTGCAGATTGATAGCCAAGTACAGGCCATCAATGCCGGTTCTCTCGGTTGTCATCCCTCGGCTTAGAACGAATCAACTGAAGTGGAGCTTTACCGGAGCTTTTGAGGTCTCCTATTTATTTCCTTTCAATTTAATACGTGCTACGGTTACTATAATAACAGGCTTAGTTAATCTTCTACGCATACTATGCAAATGTCGTATTATTATAATTGTTTACTTTTCTCAATTTTCAGGCAAGGCAGTCCCTTATAGTTAGAGGCCTTTTCCCGATGCTGGCTGACCCACGCCATCCGGTAAATCTTTGTTACTTCTATCTTTTTGTTTGTTATAATTTTTTGACCTATCATCGGATACGACCATTGAATTGTCATGTTGTCGCAGTTCTTCCTAAAAGTGTTTTTTTACATTTTCCATCTTGAACTTCTCGAACTATAAACATTCCAGTTCGATGAAAACTGTCGGTTTTGTAACGACCAAGAAAGAATTGCTACAATGTACAATTTTAGGATCTGCGCAAGATGAATTCAGTGTCATAACCGATAGTTACTCAGTTTTTTCTATAATAATTATAATGTGAGAGTTACTATACTCATTCTACAAGTGATTAAACATGAAACCCTAAATTATTGCATTTTTATATCAGGCCGAGCCTACCAACAGCGGGACCAACGAGTCTGTCCTAAAGGTGGCTCTTGACCACGGAAAGGCGTCGGGAGTGATCAAATCCCACGACCGGGTTGTTGTTTGCCAGAAAGTCGGCGATGCTTCAGTCGTGAAGATCATCGAGCTCGAAGATTAGGGAAAAGCTTGGGTCCCACAGTTTTGGAATTTCCTTTGCCTTAGACGAATGTCAGAAACAGCTTATTTATAAAACGCTGTCGCCTGAGCGGTATGCCCTCGGGTTTTATGTATTTTGAATTATAATATTCGGAAAGGGCAATATTTTTTGTTGGCTAATAACCCTTTCTTGGCTTAATTGCAACACTAGCTCATGGCTTCTTCTAAATGCTATTTATTGACTTGCGTTTCTAATATACCAGTTACCATTGTGTTCGTGTACGATTTTGTCAAATAACAAACAACACGACGTTTTTCGTTTCGCATGACTGGTTGTCCGAGATGTCCCGTCCCGCGCTTCGGTGTTTGTCGTTCTGTTCAATAACTGGTCCATGAAATTAACCTATACTGATCACTCATTTATATTAACCGCTCGTGCTAATTTTAATAATGTTAAGACATTGATCATAACATTGACTATTATCAAAGAACAGTATATATCTGCTTAAGAAAGGAAAAAATATCGTCATTACAATCATCTCTCAAGCATCAAAGGACTCCTGAGTAGGTGTCGACCAGGAAGAAGATGATGAAGAAATTATGAAAAATGAAAGATGTTTCGTAGCTTCTTATTCATTTATATCCGAACATCTGTTAACATTAATCTCATATTTGTTTCCAATTTGCCCTTTAATTGCTTCCCAATTTTTTTATTTTTTTTTATTTTTGGGAAACTTCTTTGGCCGTGCCTGAGAATCATGGGGCTCAAAGCGAGGAGTAATTTGTATGCAAAATATTTGTATAATAAATAACTATTCATTCAAATATAACACTTCTAGCGTTTTTAGAGGCAAAAGTACTAGTCAGATTGTTTCTCGACAATCTCTTTTTGGATAAACAATGTAGTAAAAGTGTTAAACCACTCAACTTATCTTGTGGCCATTAAAATTGAGGTTTTTGGCCCCTATATATAGATTTTTTTTTTATATAAGATCGGGTCTACTCCGCGTCTCCCCTCAGGCACGGCTCTTCTTGTTGCTCCACAAACTGTGCGTTTTTCTTCTACCAATAACCGAGTCTACATGGAAAATGCAGTAAATCCGTAATCTTCAATAGAAGTATATATTCATGTTAACAACCCTTGTAGAACCATAGACTAAACCAGTGACGGAGGGAGGGGGGACCCTTGCCCTCCTTCAATTCTCGTAAAAAAATAAATTATATTTTTTTTTTTATGAAGATAAACATTGACAAGTTAGTTTAATCATTATTCGGCTGATTAAGTTTAGTCAAAGTTGTTATTAGAAGTGCTATTTCTTAGGCATTTATTATCGCTGAAATAGTTAGTGTTTTAAGGTTTATTCATACTTTGTTTCTCTTGTAGCAGCGCATGTATAAATCCTTTCAACTCCATCATTATTGTATTCAATCTTTATATCAGAGAAAGTCTCTGGTATGAACTTATACGAAGTTCTAGTTTGCATAGCAGTGGAGAACAAACTGATTATCCCATGATCACCAAATTTTCTTTTCTTTGTTTTTATTCAAAGCTATAAATAAAAGACCAGAAAATTGTGTACGTGCAACACCAAAATAAGTCTCTCTCACAAATTTTATCGTGTTTATCTGTGAAAATATCATTTTTGATCAGTGAGTGCGTGAGTGTGTTCAATATATTTTCTCGCTCGTTTCTGCATACTCCCCACGTTCGTTTTTCTCTGGTCCTCTCTTTCTTCTTCGATATTCAAGTATTATAAGCCTAACATATAATATCATAATTTTACTCGGTGCCCCTTCTATGTTGAAAGATTGACTCCGTCACTGGACTAAACAATTTCTCCAAATAATTTATTTGGCCGATCATTTTTGTAAAAAATTATGAAAGACTAAACATAAGTTTCATTTATTTGATTGAACATCTTTTTTGTTCATTAATGTGCACAATAAAATATAAAGGTTTTCAACATTCCACTTGATGTACACATTTTAATCGGGTGCAAACTTACAAGAAAAACAAGTGATGTATATCAATATATACTTTGCTCAATAAAAATATGGCTAAAATCTCTAAAAGTTACTTCTAAAAGATGCATAAAGACTATAATTTTTGGTGCTTATAAATAAAATGAAAAGCTTTATATTTTTTTTTTAACATGTTATTGTTGTATATATAGGCGGAACTAAGACTAAAAGAGGGTGGAGTTCAAACTCACCCTCAATATTTTTTCCAAACTAATCCTCAATATTTTTATAAGTATAATTATAATTTTAATATAAAACTATATAAAATTTAAATCTAGTGTCCTTGAAATTGTAATTTTAATTTTCATATGAATGATAAAATGAAATCATGATGAGACAATTACGTTCTTCTCGCAAAGCAATATGGCATTAAATAGTCTACCAATAATAACATGTACCTACATGTATATGAATATATTATATCACGACCTACTTGATAATAAACGATTATATATGTGGGGGCGAAGCCACGAATTGCCGCGGGAGCGAAAATTAACATACTAAATTTTGTCAAAATAAAACAATATTAAAATGCGGAACATACTTTATATTATAATTGTCCTCTATGAGTTTTTCATGTTCTGAAAATGATTCATTATGGGCTCGTCATCGATTTTAATGAAAACATCTTTCTCGATGTATGTAAATAAAAGATCATTTAGCCAGTCGTCTCCCATTTTATTGCGTAGATCAGTCTTTAATAACTTCATAGAAGAAAATGATCTCTCAAACAAAGACGTAGCAATAGGTAAAGTGAAAGCCAACGTCAAGATATTCTCTTTTCCCGTCTCAACCATTATCCATGAAAGGTCGCCATTTTTTTTTCTATTCCACAAAAGTGATCATCTAAACGAAGATGTTCTATTACACCGACTGGGTGCACGACCTTACGAAGAGAAACAAAAAGAATAACGAGAGATAGAGAATAAGGTTGTGGTTTTGTCAAAATCGGGTGGTTATCGGAAGAGAAATAGAGAGATATATGGATATATATGAGACTTTTTTTTTTTACTTAGTATTAAAAATTAAGTGGGGGTAAAAATAAATCTTTTACTAAGGATTGGGTGAACTAAGTGGGACCGCTGACCCCACTTGAACATAAGTGGCCTCGATTAATTAACGAAATACCCATTTTGTGCAAACCTTTTAAAAAACTACCCATTTTTTACACACACAATGGGTAGTTTTTTAAAAGGTTTAACGGAAAATGGGTATTTCGTACAATTTCCTTATATTTATTTATTATTATATATATATATTTTATATTATGAACTTTTTTTTAGTCATATATATATATATATTATGAGCAATGAATTTCATTAGACCTCAACATGCAGCCAACTTTTAAGTTTTAAGTACTATTAGGCTGAAAAAAGGAAATTTCCAATATACTGACACTTTGTATATAACTTAAAAATTCTGTGTGCGTTGCTATACTTAATTAACAGTATACAAACACACACACACATATATATATACGTACATATTATATATAATATTGTGAACTACTTGACCATCAATAACGAACATAGACGCTATATATATCATTAATTTATGTGTGTTTGCATGTATTAATTATAATGAACTACTTGATGATCAATATATATATATATATATATATATATAATTATATATCATATGTATATGTGTGTTTGCATGTATTATAATGAACCACTTGATGATCAATACATACATTATATATATATATATATATTATGGTATATATTGTAGAGTGTTAGAGATTGGCCCAAATTCGGCGCCGCCTGGAGAAACACTGATTGTGTCCCTAGTATGCTGAAGAATAGATCGGACTTTTGTTTGAATTCATCTCTCTCTCTCTCTCTCTCTCTCTCTCTCTCTCTCTCTCTCTCTCTCTCTCTCTCTCTCTCTCTCTCTCTCTCTCAAAGATACTTATGAAAATGTGTCCCAAGCATTTACAGTCAAATGTCTCACCAACGCTACTAATTAAATACAAATTGACCGACCTTTTATATGTACAAACACTAGCTCAAGACTTTCTAATTCTATAACCCTACAAGATAATCTAGGGGTTTAGTTAACATTTTTTTTTAATTCTTCAAAAAAAAAAAAAAAAGGTTAACATTTTATTGAGTAATTAATACCTACATATTAAAAAGCCGACCGATCCGATTTCCACTAAAACCTCGCAAATTAAACTTAGTAATTGAAATCTCGGTCTCAAAATTTTAGCGACAGAAACATCAGTCACTAGATTACCTTTTTTTTTTTCACCAATATTATTGCGGATGTGTAGCTAGTGATCACTTAATATTTTAGACTTATAGTCGCTAGACCCTCGAATATCTAGCGACTCAATTTTTTGTGACGGAAGTCCAACTACCAAATTCGGCCTAGTTATTAGCCTAATTCTCGGTTTCAATAAAATCAAGCTCGTCCAAAATGGATACCGAGACTTGGACTAGGTCAGTTTTGGAAAGTCCGGTATTGGGTTTCAACCTTACCTCTGCATAATGTTGATGTAAGTATAAGTATGTAGCTGATCTAAGGAAGCAACTCTTTTGCTACTTTATTAAGTTGTTTGGTTTCAATAATATATATATATATATATATATATATATATATATATATATATATATATATTCAAAGTTTTCCACGCCTATTTATAAGCTAATATTTAGGACCACTACTAGTTCTAGCTGAAGATGTCTCAAAAGGTAAGCATATATAGTCGTTGCCTTTTCAAGGTAGGTTTTTTATTATTATTTATATTTAATATATTTCGTTAAGGTATATTTTCATGCAAAATAATGTTAGTGTTTTTTTTTTTGTATTGGCACTGAATGAAAGAGTAACACATCTCTGCCATGTAAATGATATGCTTTGCTTGATTGATAAGCTGCGTTTTAGCAGTGTATATGTGAAGTTTGAACACCTAAAAATGTGTAGCCCTAGGTTAAGCCAATCAATTGGATATCAGAATCATGTCTCCATTATTTGAGCTCTTTCCAGTAAAAGCTTGCTTTATGATTTCAGATGAAGAATATTGGAGATTTATATCCAAGACAAGTCCTCTCATATTTTCATTTTATAAAATTAAAGAGAAGATCATAGTCATACATACACTACAATAAAACAGGGTTTTGCGATAAAAGAAGTCGTAACTATATATATATATATATATATATATATATATATATATATATAGGCTATAGCGACAACATGTCATCGGTAAAAAGTCGTTGCCATCTAAAGGTGATCACGTATGGTGACTGTTGTCGCCTGTGGATACTTCGTCGCTGCGTACTTCGAAACTCGGGTACCTGCAAAACAAAGGTTAGCGTAAAACTCCGGGAAGGCTGAGTCGCGGACTAGGTCGCTCTCTTTAAGGTGTTTCGCGGCTCTGCCTCGGTGCTCGCAGTTCGTGATTGCCCCGTCACCCCCAGGATAAAACAGCCCAGATCTATTCTGTCTCGACCGACACCGTGCACTCGGTATCGATCGGAATCACTCAAACCCTCGGAATATTTTGCTCGGAATACTGTATATAGCTCTGCGATTTTGAGATGTGAAAAAACGAGAACCAGAGCACTGTATTTATAGCTGAAGAAAATGTTTACGTTATGAAAATAACGTTCAGAAAAATAACGGGAAGAAAAATGAACGTGGAGAGAAAGTGGGGTTCGTGGACTGACCAAACCAAACGCGTAGGACTGAATCTTTTCCACGTCAGAAAATAATTTTCGCAAAATTAATTTCGGCAAAAGTAATTAAAGTTTTAATTTCGGCAAAAATACCAATTAACTTTTCGGCAAAAAGAATTATGTTTGCACCAGAATACTCAACGTACGCACGCACCACACCACACCACACCGCACCGCGCCTCGCCACGTCCGGCCGGCCGGTCGGACGGACGGCGGCGGCGCGCGTGTGGTAGTTCGGTGATGCATTTGAGTGAGTCCTCCCTCATCCACAAAATCCTATGACCCTAAGGGCCCAAGCCCTTAGCTCAATCCATTGGTTTATAAACCATTCCAAATTCATGTCTCCAACCCATGTGGGACTCTTTGTGAAATAGAGGTATACAATGCAAATCATAAAATTTCATTACTTGTATTACAAGTTCCAACAATCCCCCACTTGAAATTTTAAAAAATATGTCTATAAAAAATAATTTTTCATCGAGCAAGATAAAACAGTGTAAATCTATGCTTAAGCAAAGGTGCCTGGCGGCTTGAACCTTTACGTAGTGAAGGTGATTCAGAATATACTAGAGTAACTCGTAGTTTTGAACTCTATCTCTAACAACATCTCACACATAACTTTACTAGGGTTTAGTTCGTAAAGCCCGTGCAATTACGGCCGTGCACGTTATCCCAGTTCAGTGAACGCTCTAGAGAATTTGCCAAATTCCATAGGAAGCGGCCCCACTTCCACATTCACTTAGGTGAGTCTATCAAGAGTACTCCTGTAGCTCGGTACCCCACTCAACATAGAGTATAGACATCATTAAAAGCTGGAAATCAGCTTAACCTTTCAATGCTTCAGGATGTCATGCTTTGACATAAGTCATAGGAGTGGGACTGTAAAAGTTATCAGCATGATTCACTACTTTACACTTAGTGAGTTGTTATTACCCTTTGAACCTATGTCTTGGGATCTCCAGTCTATAGGTTGGGTTGCCCCCACTAGTGCTCTATCAATCTAATGGCAGTAGTCCCATTCCTTTCGTGGTCTTTAAGACCTTTTCTCGCGCTAACCCTTTCGTCAAAGGATCAGCCAAGTTCTCATCAGTCCGTACATGATCCACTCTAACAGCGCCATTCTCGAGGAATCCTCTAATGGTGCTATGCTTGCGACGAATTTGTCGCTTCTTGCCGTTGTAATAACGGTTCTGAACTTTTGCGATTGCTGCAGTACTATCGCAATGGATCAAGATGGCTGGGATCGGTGTTTCCCATAAGGGAATCTCGGATAACAGACTTCTGAGCCAGTCTGCTTCTTCACTAGCTGCAGCTAGTGCTATTATCTCGGACTCCATCGTCGATTGGGCCAGTATAGTCTGTTTCTTAGACTTCCAGGCAACGGCCCCACCGGCAATGCTAAAAATGTAACCACTAGTAGCCTTGGAGTCATCTGAAAGGGTGTTCCAATCAGCGTCGCTGTATCCTTCAAGGACAGCGGGAAACCTCTGGTAATGTAATCCTAGGTGCTGGGTGCGCTTTAAATATCGCATCACCCTCTCAATAGCATACCAATGCTCTAAACTCGGTCTGCTAGTAAACCTGCCTAGTAATCCCACAGCATAAGCTATATCGGGCCTAGTGCAATCGGCGGCATATCTAAGGCTGCCGATAATGCTCGCATACTCATTCTGTCTAACACCGTCACCGGTGTTCTTGAACAATTTCACACTAGGATCGTAGGGAGTACAAGCCGGTTTACAATAAAAGTAATTGTATTTCTTTAAGATCTTTTCTACATAATGAGATTGATCTAAAGAAAGTCCCTTTTCAGACCTTGTTATCTTGACACCTAAGATCGCATCAGCTTCTCCTAAATCTTTCATGTCAAAGTTAGCATACAACATGCTCTTCACATAATTTATCAAATGGATGTTAGAGCCAAAGATCAACAAATCATCTACATACAAACAGATAATTGTGCAAAGACCATTTTCTGATTTATAGTAAATGCATTTGTCGCTCTCATTAACTTTGAAACCATGCGACACTATTAAGTTATCAAACTTTTCATGCCATTGCTTAGGAGCTTGCTTTAAACCATAAAGAGATTTATCAAGTTTGCAAACCTGGTTCTCATGACCGTGAACTACAAAACCTTCAGGTTGCTCCATGTAAATCTCTTCTTCCAATTCTCCATTGAGAAAAGCTGTCTTCACATCCATCTGGTGTACTACGAGATCATGCAAAGCAGCTATAGAAAGTAGAACCCTAATCGAGGTGAACTTAGACACTGGCGAATAGGTATCAAAGAAGTCTACATTCTCTCTTTGCCTAAATCCCTTAGCTACGAGGCGGGCCTTATATTTATCTATGGTTCCATCAGGCTTCAATTTCTTCTTAAGGATCCATTTACATCCTATTGCCTTACAACCTGGAGGAAGATCTACCAAATGCCAAGTCCTATTAGATTCTAGGGAATCCATCTCATCATCTATCGCTTCTTGCCACAAGCTGGCATCTACCGAAGACAAGGCTTCCTGAAGACTAGTAGGATCTTCTTCTATGTTGTAGGTTTGGAATTCTAACCCAAAATCTTTAGCGGTACGAGCTCTCTTGCTCTTCCTAATTTCTGGTTCTATCTCACTAGTAGGTTCCTGAACTCTAACTAATGTCGAAGAACTAGAACTCGAGCCCCCACTATTCTTAGATATAAATGGAAACTTATCTTCGAAGAAATCGGCATCGTTAGATTCTATAATTACTTGGTTTTTCAGATCATAGAACCTATAGGCTTTGCTATTTACGGCATACCCGATGAAGACACATTCATAGGCTCTACTGGCTAATTTCTTTCTCTTTGGATCTGGTATCCTTACATAAGCTAAACAACCCCAAGTCCTAAAATAAGACAGGTTCGGTTTCTTACCCTTGAATAGCTCGTACGGAGAAATACTACTTTTCGACTTAGGAATTCTATTCAACACATAGCAAACAGTCAACAGAATTTCACCCCACCAATATGAAGCGGCACCCGAACTAAGCAATGTAGCTACGATTAATTCGGCTAAAGTTCTATTTTTTCTTTCCGCTTTTCCATTCATCTCGGGAGAATATGGTGCGGTTTTTTCATGAATAATGCCATGCGATTTGTAAAATTCTACGAACGGATCAGAATCATATTCGGTTCCCCTATCACTACGAAATCTCTTGATTTTCCTATCGAATTGATTTTCTATCTCCGAAACGAAAACTTTAAACACATCAAGAGCATCACTTTTATTCTTTAACAAGTAAACATAGGTATAATCCGAACTATCATCGATAAAGGTTATAAAATATCTTTTTCCGTTTCTAGTCAAGACACCATCAAATTCGCACAAATCTGAATGAATTAAATCTAACGGTTCTGATTCTCTAACTACCGATTTATGCGACTTTTTGGTGATTTTAGCTTGACTACACGATTCACATTTTTCAAAATCATTTATCGATAATTTCGGAATCATATCTAGGTTACTTAGATTACTAATTATCCTCTTGTTAACGTGACAAAGCCTAGGATGCCAAACATTAAAAGAACACAACGAGTAAACGGAAGAATTCACTTTATTCTCATCAACATTAAGCTTAAACATCCCATCAGTAGCATAACCCTTTCCCACAAACACATTATTCTTAGTAATAGTGTAAAGATCTACCCCTATAACCTGAGTAAATCCTGCCTTGTTGAGAAGGTAGCCCGAAACCAGATTCTTTCTCATCTCCGGAGTGTGCAACACGTCTTTGAGGACGACCGTTTTTCCGGAGGTAAACTTCAGCTCGACCTCGCCGGTGCCAGCAACAATAGTGGAGTGGGAGTCTCCCAGCAGCACTTTCCTATCCTTCGCCTCCGAGTATGACTTGAAAAGGTCACGCTCGAAACACACGTGGCGGGTAGCCCCGGTGTCCATCCACCAACCCTCAGATCCACCTGCGAGGTTAACCTCGGAAATCATGGCAACCAGTTGTTCTTCAGTCAAGTTCGCCTGTGGAGCAGGACGACGCTTGTTCCTACAATTCCGAGCCATATGCCCGGGCTTGTTACAATTGAAGCAAACAAACTGGACCGAATCACCTGAGGGGGGTTTCGGCGGCTAATGTACCCAGTGTTTGATCCGTTAGATATTTTCGTGTTTTCCGTCACTTGACTGTTAGAGAGTTATCCTCCTTTATATGCACACTTTTCGTATTTTTGACATAGCTCACTCATTTTTTGTCTAAATTTTATGCACGACCTATGGTTGGAAAGATAAGAGATAGATCTACAACTTTAGTGTTTTAAGTTTTGTAAAATCAGTTTTAGAAAAATACAAAATTTCAAATACAACGTAAAACTGGACATTAGTTTAATGCAAAATATTTGTTTCGAGCAAATTTTAATATACTTAATGACTTTTTATGATGAAACATAAAACTAAAAAGTTGTAGATAAACTTTTTATCTTTCCAACGGCTGTTTATTTATAAATTTTGGACAAAAAATGAGTGAGTTATGCCAAAAATATGAAAGATGTGATGCGAAATAATCTTTCATATTTTTGGCATATCTCACTCATTTTTTGTCCAAAATTTATAAATAAACAGCCGTTGGAAAGATAAAAAGTTTATCTACAACTTTTTAGTTTTACGTTTCATCATAAAAAGTCATTAAGTATATTAAAATTTGCTCGAAATAAATATTTTGCATTAAACTAATGTCCAGTTTTACGTTGTATTTAAAATTTTGTATTTTTCTAAAACTTATTTTACAAAATTTAAAACACCAAAGTTGTAGATCTATCTCTTATCTTTCCAACCATAGGTCGTACATAAAATTTGGACAAAAAATGAGTGAGTTATGTCAAAAATACGAAAAGTGTACATATAGAGGAGAATAACTCTTTAACGGTTAAGTGACGGAAAACACGAAAATATCTAACAGATCAAACATTGGGTACATTAGCCATCGAAAATAAACATTGGGTACATAATCCGCAGAAGATCAAACATTGGCTACATTAGCCGCAGTTTACCCATTAATTAATGTAGTGGTCCAAAGTCCAAACTACATGAGGTGATTTTTGGACTCATTTTCTTTGTTCCAATTTTTTGTTGGAGTACTTCATTCTTAGTTACAAAGGTCAAGTGATAGTTCTCAAGAATTGATGTGATCAATAATATCTGGTTAAGTTGTATAATTTGAGTTTGACATCATGTTCTATTCGAAGTAATTAACAAACTATATTCTTTCAAAAAAAAAAAAAAGATATTAAGAAACTATATGAGTTAATCTTTACTGTTCTTATATTTATGTTAAGAGATATGTGCGGCAATGGTTCCGCGAAAAAAAAAATAAGCGGGAAAATCTCTTTATTACAATTTTTATGTTGTGATAGTTGTTCTTCACCACTAAATTCGAAAAAGAAAAAATGAATGAAAATTGATAGAAATCGATGTTTAGTAACTCTTCAGATCTATTTACAGAAGATTATATATCTTTATTTATCCTAATAAAGATATTAGAATATAAACTGTTGGATCCCAATTCACGGATCTGCAAAGAACACGAATAACACCAAAAGAAATCGAACAGAAAAATAAAGGACACAAACTTTTGGGAGAAGAAATTTCTCTTGATTAATAATCGAAGGCTAAAGACAAGGAGATAAACTCAAAAATTCTAATGGACTCTACACAATTACAAAGTGTACAATGCTAGGTTTATATAGCCTCTTGTAGACGAAACCCTAGCTAACAGAATCGCACAAAATCAGGAAACTACCCTAAATAATCTCGCCAAATCTTTGACTTGATTTGCTTGCTCCTCAAGCTACGCGTCTTCCTTTCTGGGTAGAGTTTCCCTTTCCTGCCCGGACAGCTTCTCTGTCCCCGAGCTGACCTGCTCGTATGCTCCGGGCTGAGCTTGCCTTCTATCCGGACATTCTGCTCGTGTTCACCCGAGCTGGGCTGAACGGCTGTCCGTCTTCTGTTCTGGTCGGTACCCGGGCTGACTCCTCGCAAGTGTTTCTGCCCGTCCTGGGTTCTGGTCGTCACCCGGACTAAGTCAAGCTTAAGCTCACGTAAACCCTCGAAATACTCCAGAAAAGTACAAAAGTTTTTTTTTTTTAAGTTTCTATATAATTTTCCATCCAATTTAACAATATGAATATCGATTGTCTTGACGCCCATAAATTGTATTAAAAAAAAAAAAACATTCTTGCTTTCAAAAGAATAATTTCGCACATAGTCCGTAAATGGGAATTAGTGGAGCCAGTAACTCTAAGAAATATATATATTTATAAATATAATATTGAGATCCTTTACATTGTCTCTGCTTTTATTATAAGCTTCTCCTCTGTGTGTGTGTATATATATATTGTAGAGGGCGATTTTTACCGCCGTGCAGTCACAAAGATAATCGAAATAATTAAATAAATATGGACAATACGAATATCTCTGATTTATTATGATTCCGAGAGGACCCGGTTTCTTCCGTTTGATAGCTTGGACAATCGAAGATTACACACTCTAACCCTTGGGAGATCGAGAATGCTATGAATAAGCGAACTCGAAGACTCAAGGATTTATTCTCTCAAACTCACGATAATAATGGGTACTCAATACTGGAAAATCCCCCCTTTATGCTAGGTTTACATTCATATTTATAGGTTTGAAGGTCTTCTAGAATATTCCTCAAATCTTGCTAGGGTTCCCCTCTGAATCGCTATGATCGTTGTTGACCTTCCTTATTTTGCGTTGGATATCCCACGAAATCTTTAACCGAATAAGCCAATCTTCCCTTCTTTCTCGCGATCTTGAATGAGTTCCTCTTTTAACGCGATTAGGCTTTCCCGAAGAGCTTTTCCTCGATGAACTTCCCTTTTCGCGACGAGGTGTTGGGCCGGCTTTATCGGATGCTGACTTCTCGTGGGCTTCGCTTGCTGGGCCTTAATTTCTTTGTTCTTTCATGGGCTTGGGTTCTTCAAGCAATCCTCCTCTCGCTTTATGTCGTTTATTCCACAAACGACAAAGGGTGGTGTTAAGAAGAGATTTGACCAAATCTGACCTTAACAGTTAGTCCCCTATTTTATCGAGTGTGAAACAGTTGATAAAATAAACCAAAATTACTCCCCGACAAGGTTTATATCCGATGAGGTTTTTCCCCGATGAAGTTATGCCTTCGAAGAGGACAATCCTCGAAGAGTTTTTTCCCTCGATAGGGGTTGTGTCCTTCGAAGACTCTTCCACTTCTTGCATGCTCACTGATGGCCTCGAGTTCCCACGTAGTGCTGACTGGGCACGATTCTCCAGGCTGTCAGATCTTGGAAATCGCCGTCAATCATTTCGCATTAAATGCGGGGTTTTCTCGCACTCGAGTGCCTTCGGGCTTTGCAACGACTCTTTTGATCTTCACCGTTGGATGATTTCTCCCACTTCGATCCTGGGCCATTGGATCCAAATGTGTCTCTTCAAATTCGCAAGGTTTCCTCTATAAATTCAAACCTCGCCTTCGACTCAAACACTTTGTTTCAGACTCTTCTCTAAATTCTTTCTGCAATTTTCTTTCTCGACTCTCTTCTTCTTAAGAAAATCTTCAAACTTTCTTTCCGTTCACCCTCTTCTTTTCCGGTCAAGAAGATGTCGAATCCGGGAAAGATTTTCAAGACTCGATCGCCGAAGTCTATAATGACCGAGAGGCATCTCGAGGATTTGAAGAAATACTTCGTGGACTCCAGTCCCTGTTACCTGCGTCTCCCTCAGTCCGGCGAGCTTGGCGACGAGCCCCCGGAAGGGTACATCACTCTTTACGAACACTTCTTCCGGTCGGTGGAACTGCACCTTCCACTGCCTCATCTCATCGTGTGTTTCCTCCATGCGTACAAGATGCCGATCAGTCAGGTTAGCCCTAATTCGCTTCGCCTTCTCGTCTGCACCATGGCCATCGCTCTCGAGCAGAAAGTGGCCCTGACCTTGGAGGATTTGATGCGGCTTTTCAAATGGTCGAAGAACCCGAAGAATCTGGGCCGGTTCTTCCTCTCCTCCGCCGCGGGTGTCCATGTCATCACCCACACGCCGAACAACGAGTCCGGGTGGGAGAATAGGTATTTTTTCGCGCATCTCGATCGTCACACCCTTGGGCCGCACTGGGAGGCGCTTCCCACCAAGTGGGTCGACGAGAAAGAAGTGCCGAGGTTCAGGCCCATCGCGAATAAAGAGGACGACGAGCGCTTCGCTGGGGTCGTTCGGGCTCTGCTGGAAAATCCTCGTCGGAATTGGACGACGGACTTCTTAGGGACCCGCGTTCAAGAGTCGGGACTCTATCAACTCTGCCAAATCATGGGTAAACCACCGGCATCTTTGTGGCCGGTTGGGTTCCGCCTCGAAGAGGTCAAAGATGTGGGCCCTTCGTCCCCCGCTGTTCGGCAATCTCCTAAGCCGAAGAAGAGAACTCAAAAGTCCAACCGTGGATCATCGGAGCCACGGCAATGTCAAGGCCAAGATCCAGGACAAGGAGGTGGATCCTCCGATTCTCGTCGGGATCTATCGGAAACTGGCTTCTTGGGCATCGGCCCTCGGACTGGTGCTGACCGGTTTGTTTCAAGCGATAAAACTCTTCCTCCGAAGAGCAGTTCGGAGAAGCGAACAAAACATAAGCACGACGCTGGTGCTTCTCGCTCTTCGGGGGTACCGACTTCCTCGGGGACGACTCGCTCTCGGGACGCGCCTCGTCCTTCGGAG
Organism: Parietaria judaica; assembly: GCA_954871525.1. Taxonomy (NCBI): domain Eukaryota; kingdom Viridiplantae; phylum Streptophyta; class Magnoliopsida; order Rosales; family Urticaceae; genus Parietaria; species Parietaria judaica. The sequence continues at coordinate 16,775,844 of OX940864.1, forward strand.
AGCCATCGCGAACCCGAGACTCATACTTCTTCGCGGGCACCTCCTCGCGAGAAAGTCGTCTCGAAGAGGAAAATTGCCGAAGAGGTACGCGACGCTCCTCCTCCGAAGAAGAACAAAACTTCCGAGTCATCTAAGGAGATCGATGCGACTCCATCGGCTTCGGAGACTGTCACCGTCGCTTCTCGCGAGGGGACCGTTCTCGCCGGGGCGACCGCGTCGACCGTTCTTGCTTCGATTCCTCCGACCGAGGCCGGGGGAACCGTCGATGGGGCTCATGGGACCCCCCGTCCTTCTCCCACTTCTCGGGAGCGTTTCCGCTTTGATGATGACTTCATCGATTTGGTGTCGTCGCTGGACCTCTCGGCCTCCGAGGTAACATCTGGTTTTCCCTCTGCACTTTTCGCAATGTTCCCAAATTTCGTGTGTCTAATGGGTATGTATATGTATATTTTCTTCGTAATTTCAGACTTCGGCTCGCGCCGACGCGCCTCCTTGCTTGGAGGTTTCTTCCTTAGCGCCTCCCGCACCTGCCGCGGAAAGACTTTCAGTCGCCTTTCCTACGGGTAACGGGGAGGGTTTGTTACCCGAAGAGGCACTTGATGCTGCCGACGCGCTCCTTGTCTTGGGGCCCGTCGGACGGCCCGGCGCTTCGGAGGGGGCTCCTCTACCTTCTGAAGAGGTTTTGATCAAGGGCCACCCCGAGGGAGAGGATGGCCTTCTTGCGGACGTCACTCCTCCCGATGTTTCTACTCTTCCCGAAGTGCCTCGTCCGGAGGGCTCTTCGGAGTCGGACAACGATGCCGGTGCTTCTGGGGTTAACGCCTCTTCGTCCGACGACGTCGGGATTTCTCTTTCTCCGCTGCCGAAGTTTCTTCCCAACTCCGGACCAGGAGGTTTTTCTCTTCCTCCTTGGGAGCGATTTCCAGCAGTTCCTACTTCGGAGTCTCCGCCGGAAGAGTGGAAAGCATACTCGCTTCGGGTCCTTCGGGACCTGTTCTGGCCCGAACCTTCTCGGACTAACGGCTTGTCTCTGGACGATGTCAGGGGTTATGGCCGGGCTGCCGCTACGCTTTTCCAGGCCCTCGCCCGCTTCAACACCGTTATTCTCGAAGAGAACATGAGCAGGGGCGAGAGCGCTCAGGAGATGAGCGACCTCCGAGCTAAACTCGCCGACACCGAATCGCACCTCGGGGTTTCCGTCCTTGGGGAGCGAAAATATCGGGAAGCAGCCGAGCGGACTTCCAATTATCTGGAGGTCGCGAGGGCCAAATTGGCGGAAGAGACTTCGCTTCGCCAAACTCAGGAGAGGGAGCTTGCCGAATGCAAGGCTAAGGCCGAGGCGGAGGTTGCGGCGCTGAAGGCTGAGTTGGATGGGGAGCGTAGGCGTCACTCCATGATAGTGAAAAGCTACGAGAAGCATCTCGAGGCGAAGAAGCGGTGGCTGGCCAAAATCAGCGAGGCGGTGGGCGTGCCTGTCGAGCAGGAGAGCCGGCTTGCCTCTCGAGTGGCCTCGTGCCTGAAACGCCTCGGAAAGGAGCTCGAGGTGTCGCAGACAGAGGCGAAATCTGAGCGCGAAGCGCGCCTGCACCTCTTCGACAGGGCTCAGGAAAAAACGCAGCGCGCCTCGGCGAGGTATAAAGCTTTGGAGGAGTCTATCAATTTTCATCGCCGCTCCGCCGCGTATGGGGCCAACGCTCGCCTTCTTGAGAAAGCTCCTCCCACGACGACCATTGAGAGTCTTCTGCCTCGTCTTCCGAAGTATAAGACTTTGGAAGAAGAGAACGAGGCTAAAGCCCGCGAGCTGGATGACAAGTCTCTCCTCGATCCTGGTTCTCCTCCGCTTACTCCTGGTGCTCCTTCCTCTGCTGGTATCGATTGGGCGACCCGCTTCGTAGGTGGGGATGCCTCTTCGGCCTCCGATGGCCTTGATGAGTATGGTACCAACGACGGGGTCGTCACTTCCACCAACGGAGCGGTTACCACCGAAGCGGTCGCCTCTACCGTCGAAGCGGTTACCAACGAAGCGGTGGGGGGAGAGGAAGTTTCTTAGGCCTTTTCTCACAGCTTTCCTATGTACATTTATTTGCATTGTCTTTCCGTTGTAACTCCTTTGAGGGATTTTATCAATGAAGAGACCTTTCTTTTGCTTTAACTTGTTGTTTCTGCACTTGTTGCTTCTTTTGCGTTCCTGTCATTACTTCCTGGCTAAACTTCTTTCCTCGGGGTGACGAATTCTTCTATACCTCGGAACCGTTATTTTACTACGAGGATGTGCTAGCTTCTTTTTTTTTTTTTGCGATCGACGAAGAAAATCCCGCCATCCTCGAGGAGTTTGTCCAAGATATGGTAAGGCGTGCGGCTGCCTCTCTTTCCGGAGTCACGGACGACGAGACTCCCTTTAGTCCTTCTTCGGCCCACGTGATCGAATTTATGATGCTGAGGCCTGTAAATTATGCCGCCGTAGAAGATCTTCTTCGGGACGTCCTCTCCGAGAATGGGGAGTTCGTTATAGAACAAATTGCCGATAGGGTTGTTCGGGAGGATTGACCTTCCCCTGCTGTATCTGGATAGATTTGTATAAAGTATTGTATTTGTAACGAAGTTTTATCAATAAAATCTATGACTTTCGTACGCTATCGATGAAGTATGGGAGTATGTGTACTCCGCCCTTTTTTTTTTTTGGCGATGAGCTTGTCGGTGTGCACCGGGCTCTGTCGCGACGAAGTGCTTGGCACTGATTTGTCGGCGATGAGCTTGTCGGTATGCACCGGGCTCTGTCGCGATGAAGTGCTTGGCACTGATTTGTCGGCGATGAGCTTGTCGGTATGCACCGGGCTCTGTCGCGATGAAGTGCTTGGCACTGATTTGTCGGCGATGAGCTTGTCGGTATGCACCGGGCTCTGTCGCGATGTATCGATCGGAATTTGCGCCGGAGCGGCTTTGTATTTTCTTTGATTTATCGGCGATGAGCTTGTCGGTATGCACCGGGCTCTGTCGCGATGAAGTGCTTGGCACTGATTTGTCGGCGATGAGCTTGTCGGTATGCACCGGGCTCTGTCGCGATGAAGTGCTTGGCACTGATTTGTCGGCGATGAGCTTGTCGGTATGCACCAGGCTCTGTCGCGATGAAGTGCTTGGCACTGATTTGTCGGCGATGAGCTTGTCGGTATGCACCGGGCTCTGTCGCGATGTATTGATCGGAATTTGCGCCGGAGCGGCTTTGTATTTTCTTTGATTTATCGGCGATGAGCTTGTCGGTATGCACCGGGCTCTGTCGCGATGAAGTGCTTGGCACTGATTTGTCGGCGATGAGCTTGTCGGTATGCACCGGGCTCTGTCGCGATGAAGTGCTTGACACTGATTTGTCGGCGATGAGCTTGTCGGTATGCACCGGGCTCTGTCGCGATGAAGTGCTTGGCACTGATTTGTCGGCGATGAGCTTGTCGGTATGCACCGGGCTCTGTCGCGATGTATTGATCGGAATTTGCGCCGGAGCGGCTTTGTATTTTCTTTGATTTATCGGCGATGAGCTTGTCGGTATGCACCGGGCTCTGTCGCGATGAAGTGCTTGGCACTGATTTGTCGGCGATGAGCTTGTCGGTATGCACCGGGCTCTGTCGCGATGAAGTGCTTGACACTGATTTCTTTTCGTGATACGTGTTTATTTGAATCAGCGATAGAATATTGTCTTAAGAGACGAGCCTCGTTAAACCCTTCGAGTCCCCCAATGGGTGCGGCTCGCGAGGGAAGAGTACTCCATGTTGTATTGAATAAAGCCGGAGCCAATCGTGCGGATCCCGAACAAGTAGGGTCGGGAGTCCCCTGTTAAATAAACTTAAAATAAAATAGAAAGACTTAAGAAAAATAGAAAAGAAATCTTAACTAAAAACCGAAAATCGTAAGGCGCCGATGACGTTCTTTATTGGTAGAATTTCTTCAAGTGCTTGACATTCCACCTTCTTATGACCTTGACTCCATCGGTGTTCTTGAGTTCGTATACCCCTGGCTTGACGATGTGGGTCACGGTATAAGGGCCTTCCCAGCTTTCACCTAGCTTTCCCGCGTTAAGCTCGGCTGTGTTCTGGAACACCCTTCTGAGGACCAGCTCTCCGACTCGGAACCTTCTCGGTCGCACCTTTTTATTGTAGAAGCGTGCGATGGTGTTCTGGTAGTTTGCTATATGAACTCTGGCTCGCTCCCGTCTTTCGTCTATATGGTCGAGCTGGTGAAGCAGGTCCTGGTTATTGTCTTCTTCGTGGTTTGGTGCCCAGGATCGCCGGAAACTGGGGACTCCTACTTCCGCCGGGATCACTGCTTCCACCCCAAATGCTAGAGCAAAAGGAGTTTCTCCGGTGGTTGAGTGTGGCGTCGTCCGATAAGCCCAAAGTACTCCAGGGAGTTCATCTGCCCATAGCCCTTTCTTCTTGTCGAGCCGCTTCTTGAGGTTGTCGGTGATCGTTCGATTGATTGCTTCGGCGTTTCCGTTCCCCTGAGGATATCTTGGCGTCGAAGTGTTTAGCTTTATCTTCCATCGTGCGCAGAAATCTCTGAACTTCTTCGAGATGAATTGTGACCCGTTGTCTGCGATTATCTCCCTGGGGAGTCCGAAGCGAGTGATTACGTTCTTCCAAACGTAACTCTCGACATCGGAATCCTTGATATTGGCGTAGGCTTCGGCTTCGGTCCATTTGGTGAAGAAGTCCGTGACCACCAGCATGAACCTCTTCTGTCTTGCTCCGATTGGCATAGGACCGACGATGTCCATGGACCACTTCATGAAGGGGTAGGGCACCGATACTACCGATAGTTCTTCGGCCGGGCAGTTGATTGCTGGGGCGTGTCGCTGGCATTTCTCGCACTTTCTGGCGTGGTTGGTGCAATCCGCTCGCATTGTTTCCCAGAAGAAACCTTGTAGCTTGGCTTTCCTCAATAGGTTGCGTCCGCCTGAATGGTTACCGCACTCTCCGCTATGGATTTCTTCCATGATGTAGTTCGCCTCTTCTTTGCCTAGACAGCGTAGGTAGGGGCCTACGAGGCTTCTGAAGTAAAGCCTTCGGTCTATGATCGTGTATCGAGAGCTCTTAGTCTTTATTTTCCGCGCCTCTTGTCGATCTTCGGGTAGCTTTCCTTCGACCAAATATGCTCGGATGGGGGTCCGCCAATCTTCGTCTTCGGTCTCTTCTACTATTCCTGGTTCTTCGTCCTCGCTCTCCTCTTTTGCTATGAGCTGAGTTTCTTCGTTGTTTTCCTTCTGAACGTCGTCGCTGTCACGAGTGCTGTCCTCCTCGTTGGTTTGTCCTTCTTCGCTTACTTTTAGCTTCTTCTTATCGGGCCCTTCGCTTCTCTTGATGCTAGGCGTCTGAAGCGTTTCTACCGTAATCGATCGGAGCTCTCCTACCTGGGTGGTCGACCCCAGGCTCGCCAAGGCGTCCGCGTGGTTGTTGTCTCCTCTGGACACTTGTGTTAAAGTGAAGAAATCGAATTTCTTCTCGAGAGACCTGACAATCCCAGCGTAGGCCTCCATTCTTTCGTCGTTCGTTTCGTACTCTCCGCTGACTTGCTTTACGACTAGCTGAGAATCCGAAAAGGCGTTCAAACTCTTTACTCCAATGGCCGTGGCTGATTGCATCCCGACGATGAGCGCCTCATATTCCGCTTCGTTGTTGGTGGAGCGATAGGCGAGGCGGCAGGCCTTCTCGATCACTTCTCCCATCGGGGAGATGAGCCGGACCCCGATTCCTGATCCCATCGAAGTCGCCGATCCGTCGACGCAGAGTTTCCAAGTGCCGGCCTCATCGCTCAGCTCCACGGGCTCCCTAGGTAGCTCGATGAGGAAATCGGCTAATACTTGCGACTTCAAACTCGTCCGCAGCTGGTATTCGATGTCGTACGCTCCTAGCTTTATGTTCCACTTCGTGATTCTGCTGGATTGGTTCGGGCTTTGAATGATGGAGCGAATCGGCCTGTCCGTCATAACGATGATCGTGTGGGCTTGGAAGTGGAAACGTAGTCTCTCCGATGCGTCGTATACGGCTAATGCTAGCTTCTCGATGGTGGGATACCTCGTTTCGGCGTCGAGGAGCTTCCTGCTGATATACGAGACTGGTTTTTGCTCCCCTTTCTCCTCTCGAACTAGCACCTGGCTTATTGCTTGATCGGACACGGCGATGTACAGGTAGAGCGGCTCTCCGGGTTCTGGCTTCGTCATAACGGGCGGCGACGATAGATAGGTCTTTAGTGCTTGGAAAGCTTCTTCGCACTTGTCGGTCCATTCGAACTTCTTGTTTTTCCTCAACAGCTCGTAGAATAGAAGAGTTCGGTCCGCTTGTCGTGAAATGAACCGCCTTAGCGCGTTGATCCTTCCTGTCAGCTTCTGAACCTCTTGCCGGTTTCTTGGCGATGGCATGCTCTGAATGGCTTCGACCTGTTCGGGGTTTGCTTCGATTCCTCGTCGGGTGACCATCTGACCTAAGAATTTCCCGGATGAGACGCCGAAGGTGCACTTAGTGGGGTTCAGCTTCATCTGGTGTTTGTTGAGGACGCCGAAGCATTCCTCCAAGTGCTCCACGTGCATTGCCGCTTTTAGAGATTTGACGACCATGTCGTCGATGTATACCTCCATGCTCTTCCCGATCTGTTCGTGGAACATCTTCGTCATTAGCCTCTGGTAGGTCGCCCCGGCATTTTTCAGACCGAAGGGCATAACCTTATAGCAGTAGGTTCCTCTTTCGCTGACGAAGGCTGTTTTCTCTTCGTCGTCTGGATGCATTCGGATCTGGTGGTAGCCTGAATAGGCATCCATGAAGCTTAAGAGCTCGTACCCGTAAGTGGCTTCGACAAGGCGGTCGATGTTCGGCATCGGGAAGCTGTCCTTCGGGCATGCTTTGTTGAGATCCGTGAAGTCGACGCACACTCTCCACTTGCCATTCTTCTTTTTAACCACAACGGTGTTGGCTAACCACTGGGGATATTTTACCTCCCTGATGGTCCCCATAGCGAGCAGCTTGTCTACTTCGTCGTTGATGATCTTGTTCCGGTCGGAGGCCATCTTTCTTCGCTTCTGTATGACGGGCTTGTGCCCGGGGTCCGTGTTGAGCCGGTGGGTGACCATCGTCGGATCGATCCCGGGCATGTCTTCGTGAGACCATGCGAAGCTTCTTTGGTTCTTCTTCAGGAATTCGACCAGCTGAGCTTTGATATCTGGCTCGAGTCCTGCGCCTATACCGACGGTTCGGGTTGGATCGGAGTCATCGATGCAAACCTGTTCTACCTCTTCGAGCTGCGGGCCTCCTAGTCTTTCTTCGGCTGTTTGGTCGTCCACGTCTTCCGCGTTGAGGATCTTGGGGGTGCCCGGGGGTCCTCCTTTTCCCTTTTTCCTGCGTCGCTTCCTCCTGATCGTCGATGGTGGAGGCGGAGCAGACGCGGCTAGCTGCTATTGAGCGGCTGGCTTGCTGCCACTGCACTCAGCCTTCTCGACGTCCTTGGGCGCGCTCATTGCTCGGAAGTGCATCATGTAACAGATGCGATAGGCTTCGCTGCTTCCTCGGACTTCATCGATGGTTCCTTCTACCCGTCCGGGGAATTTTATGCATCAGTGATATGTGGACGGGACGGCCTTCATCGAATGAATCCATGGTCTCCCGAAGATTACGTTGAAGTGCGATCGCACGTCCAATACCATGAACTCGGTCATCCGATGGACGGTTCCGGCGTAGACGGGGAGATTCACCGTTCCCAGCGAGATAGCTACGTCTCCGTTGAAGCCAGACACCTTGCGCGGATGGCCTCCGATGGCCAAATCTTCGATCTCCATTCGTGTCAGACAGTCGTAAGTGATGACGTCGACCGAGCTTCCATTGTCGACGAGGATGCGAGCAACGTCGCATCCTCCTATGTTGAGCTCTAAAACTAGGGCGTCGTCGTGCTTGTCTGCGCATACTTCTTCGTCGACGAACTCTATCGTCGTCTTCTGACCGGTCATCCGCGCATCTTCCTGAGCGGACTCCTTCCCTCTGCGTTGGTAGGCCTTGATGCTGTTGATGGAATCTTCGCAGAGGCGGGATCCTCCCATGATCAGGTCGATCCTTGGTCTTGCGGCTGGTCTCCCATCGTTCGGGCGTTCCCCCGATGCTTCCTCGATCGTGAGGCTTCTTTTTGGGGCCTCCTGGTTTCCTCCCGCGCGCTGTGCTGGCGCCTCCCGCTTGTTCGGCCACGATCGGTTGTCGTTGTTCCATGGCTGAGTGGGCCTTTGGGAGACGTCTTGGAATTCCCCTTGCTCGATCCTCCTTTGGATCATCTTCTTCAGAGTGGCGCACTCGTCGGTCGCATGACCGTGGTATTCGTGGAAAGAGCAGTACTTGCTCATGTCTCTCGGCCAAGGCTTTCTCTCGTAGCTGCCTCGGCCGCCGGAATGACCTCCTCGGCCACCCGAAAATCCTCCTCGGCCTCCATAATAGCCTCCTCAGTTGCCCGAGTAACCTCCTCGATTCTCCGGAAAGCTTCCCTGGTGGCTCGGGAAGTATCCTGGTTGTGAGTTTCCTTGTGGGAGTTCCTCCTGCCGATTGCCTTCGCGGTTGCCGAGCGCCTCTTTCTTTCCATCCATCTGGTAGACTCCGTGTCCGGGGTTTTCCCTGATTCTTCGCTCGTCGGCCCCGTCTCTGCTTCTCCGATCTCGTCGTTCCCCTTCTCTCCTTATTCTGGACGACGATCCCTCTCGTCCGTCTCTAGTTTCCTTCCTTTCTGGCCTGGTTCGGCCTTCAGCTTCCTCTTCTAACCTTTTCTTGATCGCCTTATTTTCCTCCATGTCCATGTAGATTGTCGCTTTGTGGAGCGCGTCTTCTATCGAGTTTGGCAGCGAGACGCACAGTTCGTCGTTGAACGGAGATTGGTAGTACAAGCCATGCTTCAGAGCTTGGACCGAGACGACGTCGTCGATCTTCGGGATTCAGAACATGACGTTCTTGAATTTCTCTATGTATTGCCGAAGAGGTTCGTTCTTCCCTTGCTTGACATCGAAGAGGTTGGATACCGTCAGCTCCGTCTGTACGTAGATGGAGAAGTGTTTTAAGAAGAGGGCGACCAACTCGTCGGAGGTGTTGATGGAGCCCGGCGTTAATCTTGCGAACCAGTCGCTGGCGCGGCCCTGCAAACTCGCGATGAAAAGTCTGCACAAGATGGCTTCCTTCCGGACCTCCTCGCCCCCGATGTGGTCCGTCGCGATTCGGAATGACTTCACGTGTGTATGGGGATCCGTATCCCCTTTGTATGTCGTGAGTCTGATCTTTGGTAATTCCTCCAGCTCTATCCCCCGAATCCTCGTCGTGAACGGGGTGATTCTGGCTTCCCGCACCATCCTGTCGATTTCTGGCGCCGAACTCGTCGCCTGGTGTACCTGCGATGCGACTTGTCCGAGTTTGGCCTCCATCTTTGCTGACATTAAGGCCATCGCCTTGGCCACCTCTTCGGCCACTCTCGCCGCCACGTCCGTCGTCGCATTGCCCTGTGTGTTCCCCAGCGTGTCCTCCACTCGATTCGCCGTGGTTGGCTGGACTGCGTCCGTGTCGAAAAGGTTCCTGATGAGCGATGGGGTTGACATGCCTACCGGTGCGTCCGTCGTCACCGTGTCTCTGCTGGCGCTTCCCCCGGCCCCTCGTGCGGCCGATTCTGCTATCTGGTTCGTCGGGCGCGGTCTCTCCGCGCGCTCTAGGAGACTTGCGAGGCGTCTGTTCTCTGCGGCCTGCTCCTCTATCTTTCGGGCGGACTCCTCGGCTCTGCTTGTGACCTCCGTCATCTTTGCGATGGCCTCGGCCAGCTGCTGTTGCGTTCGCTGCATGGTTTGCTCCTGGGCGGAGCTGGCTTCCTCGGCTGACATTCTCCTTCTTCCCTTCGATTTCCTGGCTGTGCGATAGAAAGAAACAAAGCCCCTCGGTGGGCGCCAAACTGTAGAGGGCGATTTTTACCGCCGTGCAGTCACAAAGATAATCGAAATAATTAAATAAATATGGACAATACGAATATCTCTGATTTATTATGATTCCGAGAGGACCCGGTTTCTTCCGTTTGATAGCTTGGACAATCGAAGATTACACACTCTAACCCTTGGGAGATCGAGAATGCTATGAATAAGCGAACTCGAAGACTCAAGGATTTATTCTCTCAAACTCACGATAATAATGGGTACTCAATACTGGAAAATCCCCCCTTTATGCTAGGTTTACATTCATATTTATAGGTTTGAAGGTCTTCTAGAATATTCCTCAAATCTTGCTAGGGTTCCCCTCTGAATCGCTATGATCGTTGTTGACCTTCCTTATTTTGCGTTGGATATCCCACGAAATCTTTAACCGAATAAGCCAATCTTCCCTTCTTTCTCGCGATCTTGAATGAGTTCCTCTTTTAACGCGATTAGGCTTTCCCGAAGAGCTTTTCCTCGATGAACTTCCCTTTTCGCGACGAGGTGTTGGGCCGGCTTTATCGGATGCTGACTTCTCGTGGGCTTCGCTTGCTGGGCCTTAATTTCTTTGTTCTTTCATGGGCTTGGGTTCTTCAAGCAATCCTCCTCTCGCTTTATGTCGTTTATTCCACAAACGACAAAGGGTGGTGTTAAGAAGAGATTTGACCAAATCTGACCTTAACATATATATATATAAAAGATATATTGACCATTGAGATCTTTTACATTGTCTCTACTTTTATTATTATTATAAGCTTCTCTTGTAAACATAACGAACAATTACACTGAAAATTATTATAACATTTCCTCATGCTTCTAAAAGTTGTTATATATATGAAGCAAATAGAGTTTGTGACTTGTCTAAAATTGATGACCAAGAGTACAAATGACTTAAATGACTCAGAAAAGGTAATATGGTAAAAGAGGAAAAATAAATGAAAGAGAAGAAAGTTAAGCTTGGATGACATAAATAGCTTTAAAACGAGGAGACTCCTTGTCATTGAATTGTTTTCCAACTTAATACCACATTTCTAGCCTAGATAACTGAGAAGAGGAGGCAGGTGTGTGTGTGTATATATATATATTGACACAAATGCCCTATTAACTTTAGTTTTTTATAAGGGTTAATGACGGCGAAAATACCCAAAGTTTGGTCAAAGAACCCCTCGTGTACCCAAAGTTTAAAAGTGGTGGTAAAATACCCAAAGTCGCATTTGGGGAGTTGACCACTCCATTCTCGTACGCCGTTAACTTACCCGTTAACTCTGGCCACGCGGGCAAACGTTGGTTGTTGACATAACAATTTTTGCCAAATGGATGAGCCCAAATAAGTCTTGTTTACGACAAAACAACAAATTAAACCCCTAACTAATACTATTTAATACAACTAATTGAACCCCTAATGATTACACTTAACAAAAAAAATTTGTCCATGTGGCCAGGGTTAACGAGTAAGTTAACGGCATTACGAGAATTAAGTGGTCAACTCCTCAAATATGACTTTGGGTATTTTTGCCATCACTTTTAAACTTTGGGTACACGAGGAGTTCTTTGACCAAACTTTGAGTATTTTTCCGTCATTAACCCTTTTTATAACATTGTTTTCTAATCTTTTTCAAAAGTAGTACATTGCTAGTTATGCTTGAGAGCATGACAGAAAATATTAACTTTCATAGAGCACACATGACTTTTTAACATACTCTATCAATTTTTATCTCAATAATTCTTGTAAGTACTAGAAAACCCTTTGATTGCATCACAATACACGTATATATTCTAGTGATTATTAATTTTGTTATGTAACGAATTGAAAAAAAGTATCTTCTGTTTCTAACAAATCACATGTTGCGTACATATTATTATTAACAATTGTATTATATATAGAGAAAATACCAGCATAAATACTCTTAAGGTTATTAAAGTAGAGTGACATATTTTCAAACTTTTAATTGTCTCATTAATGTTAAACTTTGGACACATGTGAGTTTATAATTTAACATACGGTACATGGTATAGAGTATAGACAATGGAAAATATTGAATTGTTGGCATCAATTCCTCGATGGGCCAAACGAGAGGCAGATCCAAGGCTCAATGTTGTCTTTGGTATTAGGTTCAGCCTACGGCGAAAATACTTAAAGTTTGATCAAAGAACCCTTCGTGTATTCAAAGTCTAAAAGTGATGGTAAAAATACCCCAAGTCACATTAAGGGCGTTGACCACTCCATTCTCGTACGTAACGCAGTTAACTTACCCATTAACTCTGGCTACGTGAACAAACGTGGGTTGCTGACATAGCAATTTTTTTTTTCACGTGAACGAGCCTACATCAGCCTCGTTTATGACAAAACAACAAATTAAACCCCTAATTGAGCTCGTTCACGTGGCAAAAAATTGTTATGTCAGCAACCAACGTTTGTCCACGTGACCAGAGTTAACAGGTAAGTTAACTGCGTTACGAGAATAGAGTGGTCAACGCACTAAATGCAATTTTGGATACTTTTGCCATTACTTTTAAACTTTGAGTACACGAAGAGTTCTTTGACCAAACTTTAAATATTTTTGCCGTCATTAGTTCACACAAATGAAAACTTAAGAATATGTCACCCCAATTAAAGTAATTTTGAATACTTATGACACTTCTTCTCCTAATATTTATTTATTTGTCCTCTTTCGTAGAGGAATTGGAATGTGGTTAGCCACTAGCCTATGACTTAGAATAGCTTCTAGCATCTTTCTTTCTATTTTTTTTCTTCTTCTCTTGTTATATTTAATTTTATAGTCTGGATTTTAAGTTTGACCCGTGAAACTAAATTACTATAGGAAGCTATAACTTTATGCCCCTTCCTATCAGCAATATATATTAGTGATATTTACGGTATAAGTCCCTACTTTTCGTGGTCAGCCTTGAGTTTATCGACATCCTAAACGAAGAGTGATCTTGGGACCCCTATCGAAATTATTATTTGTATATATTAATGCAAAGTACATAAATTTTTGTTACGTTATATTTTCTGAATTTGGGGCCTCCGAAGTTATTAAATTGTTCTTCATTATAGGCCCTTGCCCGGGCTATCTCTCCTCAGGGTCGGCAGTGCTAGTTTTGTATTAAGTATGTTGATATATTTTTAATATATATATATATTTTACTTAGAGGTAATAATACTCAAACGTCACCAAAACAATTTTAAGGTCTAAGTCTCACTACGTAAAGTTAACGTCTGTTGAATTCGATATACATGTACATCCCTATTTTACCAAAAGTGTTAATTAATATTTTTATGATGAAATCGTAGATGTAGACGCGTCTCTATGTAATAGACCTTAATGAGATATGGACAAAACTATACACTAACACTGTTTTGTAGTTTTTTATCAGTACTATTTTTAGTTAAAAAAAAATTAAGAATATACCGACACACTTAATATACAAAATCAAATATTTATACATGTTGCAAATATCCCTACTTAATATACTTTTTACAGTTAATAACGTGTCACATTAGTATATCTTTGGACTAGGATCATCCTCATAATCCAAACACTACTTAAAACCAAACTCCATTTTTAGCAAATCAAACTTGTGGCATTAGAAATATTGCCGCAGAATCATGACTTAATTACTTAATAATTAAATTAGCATAATCTTATTTCACTGATGACCAAAAGAGCGAGGTGGTTTGTGGCAATGTCTACAAACAAAATATATTTGTAGAGAAATTAAAATGAATAGCCACATTCATATGTTTATATTGAATTTTAGCAAATTTAAAGTTTTTATTTGTAAAATAGCTGAACATTGACTATTTTGTCAATGGTTAATATGGTTATAATAATTAATATGATTATTTTTATAACGATTAATATGGTTAACTAACTATTTTACAAATATTAACAAAACATTGAATATTTTATCAATTTTAAATTATCAAATCGGCTATTTAGCTTAAGTTCCTTTAAAAATTGATAAGAGTATTAAAATATATGTGAAATACCTAAAATGTTCTCGTTATAAATAGTCTCTAGTCGGATTTTCATAATGATTATAATGTAAATTAATTTTCAGAATCGAACAACTACTTTATAATTTAATTAGCATACTCTATCCCATTGATAACAAATGAGACCGGTTGTGGAGATGTCAATGAATTTAGAAGATTAGAAATTGAATTTCAACAACTATATGTTGAAGACTTTAATGTATCACAGAAAATCAAACTATTTTTTCTTTATTTTAATTTATTTTTGGCTGCACCGCCATTGCAGGACTATGTAGGTCTTATTGGATCTTGTGCCTGTCTTTTCCTTATCTCTTTTCGAGTGATTAAAGATGGCCTTTTCACTGCAATAATCTGATTAAACAAAACAGTAGATTTAGTTAAATCAATCAACACACTTTTAGTAATTTCTCAATCATTATCTTTCCATTTAAAATAATGGTTTAATTATAAAACAAAATAATTGTAATTCCTATCTCAAGTATATATAAATTATAAACCAAGGTTCTAAAAATTGGAGTTTCTCGTCTCGTGTTAGTCATCATTATACATTAATCATTTTTAAATATTTTTTTTTAATATTCGATGATAAAAGATTTTATTATACCATAATAGAAACAAAATGAAACCTAATGCAATTTTAAGTCTTTAGTTGATCATTGTCTCTGTACACCAATTACCTACCATTAAACCCGTAAAAATTAAACTATAATTTTTCACTGCTGACGATATTTTAAACTTTGATATAAATATATAATTGCTTTCTAGTTTTTTTTTTTCCTTTCTCTCTCTCAAAGCATATATAAATATATTATTGTATATTGACATGTGTTTTTGTTTTTCTCAAGGATGTATTATAGTTATTGACGTATCTTCATTTTATTTTTCTTAAGTATGCATAAACGTAGAATTTTTCCATGTGTTTTTTTTCTTCTTCTCACGTATACATAAACTAATACACATATGATAGTTAATTTTTTATTTTATTTTTTGTGTTGCCTAAGCAAAACAACTTGCACAACGAATTGTGGCTTTAGTGGCATTACTGTAATTCCACTAGTCAGAGACTGTTAATTATGACTTATGAGAGGTTGTTATCAACTTAAAATCATTATTGAGACTAGATAATTGAAAATATAATAAGACAAGAGATAATCTTTGAATGAATGGAACAAAGAAAAACAATGTCAAAGACTCAAACCCTCCTTCGAAGCTCACCTATCTCTTTCATAGTTTTGGTCTTAACCTAAACAATGACAATAACATTAATAATAACAACAAGCTCAGAAATAATGATTATACTAATTATTTCGGATAATAACGGCATAAGTACCCACATATTATATCATTATAGGGTGGCATTTTTTCATTATTTGTTTTTATGTGCAAGAAGTACCGACAATGGCGGATCTATATTGATCATCGAGGTTACTGTCCATCCTAAATTTTTAGAGAACATTCACGCCTGAATAAAAAAATAAAAATTAATTTTAAATTTTAAGTTATATGTGTATGTTTTTCTTCTTCTTTGATTCATTCTTAATTATGCTCAATAGATATTTGTACATCTCAATTCTAATATGGATCTTTAAACCAAAGCACAAATATGAAAACCAAGTAGGAAGAAAGATATGAATATGGGAGAATACCTCTTTATATGGAAATGTTGCAAGTTACAGAAGTGCAAATCAAAGCTTCATATAGAAACGTCTACTAGACTATTTATACTAGTCACACTACTAATAAAACCAAATAAAATTCCTAAGATTAGGAAAACTACCCTAACTATTATATATACAAAAATAAAGGCGTTGACATTCTCCTTCAATCTCGCCCAAAAATCATGCAACGACAATCTGATGCCTCTTTCGTGTGTGACTCAAAGAAACCCACATCGAGTAGCTTTGCTCCTTGTGGGCTAGTTCCAGGTCGATGTAACATGGTCGACTCGTGTCTGGTGGATGCAACCTCGTCTCTGCCTTCTAGGAACATCTCACCTGATTCCTGGTCCTCGTGACCTGATCGTCGTGACCATGTGACTAGGTTTTGTGGGACCATGGTCGTCATGACCTGGTCGACTTTTGGTCTAGTCAGCCTGATGGCTTCTTGACTTAGTGAGCTGAACCACGTAATCATTTCATATTTTTCCCCTTTTAAAAAAATGGAAATATCTTTCTCTATATAACCGTAATCGGAGTATTTATGCCGCTATTATATATATATATGTATATATATATATGACTAATGATATATACCGTTATATATCCTCACGTTTCGCTTGGAGAAGATACCCTGTGAAGAATCAGGCCGTTGACAGTGCAGAGGTAGTACAAATTCCTCTTATCATCCACAATTAATGGCAATTTATGAACAAAAAAGAAAACCCTAAAGGTAAATTAAAAACAATTACTATCGTATATTTATGAATATATGGCCTGCAAAAATTCCAAAATCCAAAAGAGAAATAACCCTCGAATAGAGACAGATTTTCTAAAAAGAAAGGAGTTTTCAGCTCTGTACATGGTGTGATGACAGATCTGCCATTAATTAAGGAGGTGGGTTTAATTTGTATCTAAAAATCGTAGTTTTACACAGACTTTCCTCTTTCTTTATTTATCTTTGATGCAGAGCTTGCAGGATTACGTTTTCATTGTTTGTCACTCTCTAGTCTTAAGCTCATTATACATATTACAAGTGTATATTTTACTTCACATGTATATGTATATAGGGCATTGGGAAAATTATATATAGTTTTACTAAGAGACCCAACCCTTTTCATAATTTTTTTAAGAGATGGCCGAGCCATATCTTTTTTTATTAAAAAATTTAATAGTGAAAAAAAAAACGTATGATAATAGATTAGAAGTGTTTGCTAGTAATATTACATATTGGGGGTTTTATGTAAGTGTTCCTTTAGCAGCGAATGAATTAACTAATATCGGGTCATGATTTCTCTCTGCATGTCGCATGATCTATGTCTACGTACTTATACATGTATGTATGTACTTTATTATTTATATAAAGTATAAACGTATGTATAAATCCTTGTAGATACGTAGTACATATTGTTTATGGTATATGCATGCTGTCATTGGGTCATGCATGCATATATAGTACAACTATACACACATATATATAGTACTAATACACACACATATATAGATATTCATATCTAGAGAGAGGGAGAAAGGGGTTGTCGGTTGGAAGGTGGTGTAAATGAGAGAGAGAGAGAGAGAGAGAGAGAGAGAGAGAGAGGTCTCAATCTGCTGGTATGGTCCCCATGCATAAGATGGGTGTCCACTGGCTTCTATGGAACTGACATACATGCCTTCCCTTTCTCACGCCTCTTCCCTCACTCCATATTACTCTTCTTCTACTATTCATCTTCTCTCTCTCTACATATATATACACACATATATATATAGAGAGAGAGCATCAAGACTTTACTGCACCCTAAAAGTGAAGTAGTAAAGAACCTCATATATTTACATGTCTCACATCTAAAATTCACTTTTTAGGTTTTGAAAAAATAAACGGGGTTTGAATTTTGTTGTGCTATATATCTTAAACTAGACTGATATATATATATATATATAGTCTACTAAATTTGTTGGAAGCTCCCTTTCTCCACGCCCTAGGGCAGATATAAATCGTCTACTAGTACTATATATATTTATCTCTAGTCTTTGTGGTCCAACATTTCTCTTGGACTTTGCAGCTCTATATAACACGGAACATAACAACATCTTGAGGGAAACAAAGCAAGAAGTGAAGATAGAAGAATCTCAAAGAAAATTATAAGAGAAATGGATTGGAATGGTAATAATAACTTGAGACACTTAGTCTCTCGACCTGATCAGTGCTCTTATGGTTTCCTCTACAACTATGACCAGTATCAAGGTACGAATAAGCTTTCCTTCATCATTATCTTCTGCTCAATTATATACATGTTCTATTTTTTAGGGTTTCGGCAAGCTTCTCCAAGTTCAGCCCTATGTTCAAATATGGGAAGCTAGTCAGAGAAAATAGTCATGTTTGTATGTAAAGAAATAAAAAGCAGTTCCTTTCCCAAAATGCCTAAAATATATTATATATATAAACCCTTTTTGAGTATGTCGACTTGGTACTTTAGCGAATACAAAACAAAAAATTATTGGATCAACAATTAAAAAATTAATTGGTCAAGTATATATATAAGTAATTAAGTATGCATGATTTTATATTTGTCTCTCACATGTTTAGAAACTTCAAATAATTTATGAGAATGTACTTCACATAAGTATGCATGATTGAGTATATTTTAACTAATATATTCAGAATGATGAATCGAGTCACACAATGCATAAAAATTTAAAACCCTACTAACAAAAAAAAAAAAAAAAACATATATAAATATGTATGTATACACCACTGGAGAAAGTGCCAAAGTCATAATATCTATGCTAATATATGTCATAAAATATATATAAAGATGCTAATATACATATTTGTTGCTCTAGTTTCAAACATGTCAATAGAACTTGAAGTTTTTTTTTAAGGAATGGAGATGAAGCACCATCAAGGGATGGTCTCAGCTGAGACTGTGGGGCTTGCACAAGGGACAGTGATGAACCCTTCAATGGATTTCAAGAACATCACTAACAATAGCATCAGCTCTTCCTTGAGTACTAATAGCTATGGCTGCACAAGCACTAGTCTTCAGGACAAGAAGAAGAGACTGAGCACAGACCAGTTGGAGTCACTGGAGAAGAGCTTTCAAGAGGAGATCAAGCTCGACCCCGATAGGAAGATGAAGCTCTCTAGAGAGCTAGGGCTTCAGCCGCGCCAAATTGCGGTCTGGTTTCAGAACCGGAGGGCTCGTTGGAAGGCGAAACAGCTCGAGAGACTCTATGATTCGCTTAAGAACGAGCTTGATGTTATGTCCAAAGAGAAGCATAAACTCCAAGATGAGGTATGTAGTATATTTAGAATTATATATATATATATATATGACTGTCTAGAAGTCATATATATATATATATTAATATATATATAAGTCTAGAACTCCATGAAGAGTCTTGCTATACATATTATATATTTATGTATTGGATTCTATTTTTACCACATGAAAACCAAGCCATGCATAAGGAGATGCAAATTCTCCTTTTCTTACTACTTTTCAGTATTTATTTATTTGTATTTAATTCGTGTTGATGCGTATAATAAAGTTGTTGTCTACTTTATAGAATACATATATTAATTTATATCAATTCTCAATTGAAGCTATAGCTTACTTAAATAGTGTCCTTGTAATTAAACTTTTGTCCAAGGCTCTTATTAAACTTTCAGAAGATCTCATGTTTTCTTTAATTATAAGGGTTCCAATGTAATATATATATATATATATATATATATATATATATATATATATATATATATATATAATCCATCAATTCTTATTCAAGCCAAGGTTCTTTAAAACCCTATAATTATGATCTTGTTTTGTTAAATCGTAAGCTTTCTAATATCTATATCGAATATATTCAACATATACTTGTAGGTCATGAGACTGAAAACCATGCTAAGGGAGAGGGACCAATCTGTTTGGAAGCAAGTGTCTACCGGCACCGGAGCCGGTGGCTACACGGAGATATCCGGCGAAGAGACAGTGGAGAGCACTTCGGGCATCATCCGAAGTTCGAGCAAATCACGAGGAACAACGAACCACCATCACCAAGAAATGGCCGATCAGCAAATGTTCAATAATAATATGGAGGAATACGTGTCCCCGCCACCGCCTTTTTGGACGGGACCGGTGATCACTTCCTATCCTTAATCACCAATTAGGGTTAAATGTCAATAATTATTACGTAGACCCAGCTTAATAGTACTCATCTAATGAACTTTGTTGCAATAGCTAATGGATATGAATTAGAAATGATAATTAAGAGTTGAAATAGCAATGTATCTCATGTAATATGTTAGTAATTTTATGACATTAATGCTCTATAACATATAATTATCCTTTGAAATTTGAAGTGATCAAATTTTGTTATATTTTCTCAATGTAGTTTGTGGGGTCGTAATCAACTTTTCTTCGTGTTCTTTTCGACTCTTGGGTGAAGACCAAGCATGCATATACATGTGTTTTGTCGTATGTGTGTGTATATATATATATGTATAATTTTTTTTGGGTAAATATGGTAAAAAATGGAAGTTAAAAAGTGATGAAGTGTTGAATCTGTGGACAAGCATGGGTTGTTTGGCCTCCGGTCAGATTTGTATACTCTACGTCTCTATCTATTACTATCAATATGAACTATATTTAACATGCAACTTGCTCTAAATTTAGTTATCAAGTTTTACAACATTTCTTAGGTCACTGTTGTACTTATATATATATATATGAAAGATACAAGTTCAAATGTCGAACTATCTGAGTTAGCACTTGACTCATCTATGTAGTTGGTGAAGATATATATGACCGACGTTTTGATTATAATGATTTTAAGGATTAGATTGCAATGGAAGGATGCCGATATTCCTCATTAGCGTCGCAAAATCGTTGCTCTAATACCAGTTTATAAACCTGATACACCAAAAAGCGATCAAAATTGACAAGAAGATCCTAATGAAATAAGAAAAACTAATGGATCATTTCTTCGAGAACACCACCCGAGTTCTCCATAAGATAAAAAACTTACCTACGTTATTTCTATCTTTTTACTAAAATATTTTTATGTTTTTTTCCACCCTTAATTATGCTTACTCAGTCCCTCCCACATTACTTTGTGTCGAGAAGATATCCGTATTCCGCCACTTCTCCGGTGGGTAAGTATCGTCCTACTATACCCCCATAAGTATGATAATTCAAGATAGTGTTAGGTTTATCCTTATAATTCATATATAGTTAGTACCTTATTTAATTTGTTTCCTTATAAAAGGGATGTTCACGGGTTATAATAAGAGTTGACCATAAGAAGAAGTATTCAAATCCTCAAGAAAAGTATCTTCATCTTTTTGCAGATGTATTGGGATCCACAAATCACAGTCACGTACTCATGCTGTTTTTCTTTTGGGATTTTCTTCACTCTTCCTTTTTGTCTCACACCATCTCCTTCTCCTTTATACATAGAGATCAGACAACAATCTGCTTAAACACCTTTCACAAGGAAACAAAAGAAAAGTGCCTCTTTAACTTCACGTTTCAAACTCAATGACGAAAAAACTTTGCTTTTATGACATCTTTTTTTTTTTTTTTTTTTATGTAGGAACATGCAAGAGTACCGGAGAGGCCCTCCAAAACGCTCTCCAACGGGATTCCAAAATTACCCTATTTTGGTGTAATGCTGCAGTGCAGGGTCACACCAAATTATTTATACTATGTTATTCTTTCCGACCCTTCAAAGATATCTTAATTTATTAATAGAATATAATAATAAAAAATGTATTCGTTGCGTATAATTTTGGTATTGTGTTTGAAGTAGAAAATAAAAATGATGCTAAAACTCCACCGTATGGAATTTCGATAACAATAAACTGTAAATGATCTTATCAAAGGAAGAGGGGGCACTTTGGTCATTTACTATTTAAGTTTAAGTCTTTTTGTATATTTTTATTTTTTTTATTTTTTAATTATGTCATTTAAATTATTTTTAGTGAGTAGTGTTTAGGAATAATCGACTTATATAAGTCGACGATGCACCGGTTTTGTGTAAGGGGGTATATTTTACGTCTTGTTACCTCAGAAGAGTTTCGGTTGTCTTCTCGAAAGAACATGCCGTACTCTGTATTTTTTGTTTATGGGAGTAATATATTCGAGAGTTTATCGCCGTGGTGAATTCTCGTTAGCTTGCGTACTTGTTTTCTCTCGTGTTTGGACGTTTTTAAATTAGTTTCGGAATTAGGACCTAACAATATCAAAATCCATGGTTCCTATGTCAGATAAGATGGATCAACTCGAGTAGAATTTGAGCCCAAGACCCTTGCAGAGTGTTTATATACTAAGAGAAATTTGAGGTTTAAGATCTAGTAATAAGGTATAAACAGAAAATATTCTTCATAACTCAAAAACATTTAACGTATATAAAAATTATGTACATCTTAGCTCAAAAAAATGAGAAAGTTATATTGACTGTCTATATGGTTCATCCGGACCGGAGGAGACATTGATTTTCAAAAGAATAAAATCCTTATTTTGATCATAACAAGATTTGTGTAATTCGATTGGAAATAATATACCAAAACAATTGAAATTCTAGAGAATGATGCGATTCAATCTGACATATGTGCGTTATCAAGTATATTTTAATTCTCGTCCCTTTTGTGGCCAGCCTAAATCCGGCCCAATAAGAAAAGATATGAACTTGTCCTGCAAAATAACTTGATATGGATGTGCCAAAATTCCTCAAACATAAACAACAAAAACCGCAAAACCCGGCCAAGAAAAAAGCAACTCGATCCTTACAAACTCTGTTTTAACTGGAAATTGACAAATATCTCCTATCTATTACTTCACTGAAAGAGACAAAAACGAAGAGAAAACAACCAGTTTAATGGCTTAGCGTTTACCGCCTCCTCCACCGAGCTTTGGGCCCTTAGGTGCTGCTCCTTTACTAACATTGCCCTTTCCTACCTTCTGTGACTTCGATACTTCGGCCTTCTTGGCCTTCTTTTCATCCTTCGTTTTCTTGATCCTCTCCTTGATCTCACTACAAACAATAAAATCCAAGAAAATTGAGACCAAATAGGATTTACGAAGCATTATTGGATAAAGATTTGGATACCAAAATGACAGAACCAGGAGCATCATAACAGGTGTTAATTGGGTGTTTCAGTTGTGCAATTTATAAAGTATCAACAATTCAATCAAATTATTTGTTTCACAAGTAAAAACCAAAATGAATGTTTATAAGGTATTGACAAGTCAATCGGTGTAAAACCAACAAAGTTGTTGGTCCGAAAATCAGGTTAAACTAAAAAAAAAAATTGATCCTAAAAATATATAGAGTAATGAATTGACTAACAAGTTTACAAATTAGTAATGAAAAATCTAACAAATTTTGTATTGAATGCTTAGACCTGCGTTCCAGCTACGATTTCAGTGTCTATTGAGAACCTAAATTCATATTGATAGACTTCTGTTGAATAATCAGGTGCAGATTAAAAAAAAAAACAAACTCCGAAGGCTAGAAATGAAAAACAGGATTTTAGGTCATAAGACTCACCGAAGAGCAGCTTCTCTAGCTGCATCACGCACTTCTGGCTTCTCGGCCCTCCTCTTCTGGATAACTTCCATGGTAGCCCCAACAATAGATCTGGAGTACGGCTTCTTGGTGGCACGTCTCCTCTTCCTCACTGCCTCTTGGGCAACATCCTAAAATGCATCAAAACAGAAAGTTTTGTATCTCAATATCAGACAATTCGGCGTTTTCAAGCAAGCCCATACATCGGCAGGAACCAAAAAATTAACACGTGGATTGGATCAAATGACAAAAACATGAGCGGTGCTAACCTTCTTGTGCTGCTTCCTGAACATGGCAGTCCATGTAAGCTTGGACGGCTTCAGCCTGTTGTGGAAGTACCTCTTGCATTTCGAATTGGCAAACAAGAAAACCTGAGCATCAAGCAGAAAAAACACACTCAACATCATTAGCTTGCAACAACAGGAAGAACTCGAGCCGGATCATCGAGTAAAGATAAACTAGTGAGCTTCATTTTAATTTTACCTGAGAATCGGAACGGATGAATCTGATACCTCTCCCGGGGTATATCTTGGCCCCGCTAAACCGGCAAAGCTCCGTCCTAACAGATGGAAACCAAACATTAATACCAATGATAGAAATTAGAAACGAAATGTCAAATAAATCTATGATGGAAAACACATCTTCTGATTCCTAATTCGATGTCGTTCAGAGACCACACAAAGCCCATTAATCTAAGAATCAGCTTCAATCTCAAATTTCATCGTGATATTAATTCAAACAAGCATTAAACCCTAAATCCCGAATCTTTGACTAGAACTAGGAATCAAATCTTCTACCACAACCTAGATGCCATAAACTTAATCATGATATAGAAAAAAAGTGATGAAAAATCATTCATTTCGGGAAACGATTATGAAAAATCAAGCTTAGAGGCTAGAAGTAGGCGAATGTTGAGGATATTCAACTATGAACAAAGAAACCTATTGAATATAGCTAAACATTTCGCCGTGAAAAGGAAGAATCGACGATCGGATAGAGAGAGCTTACTTGAGAACCATGGCTACTCAGGGAAGCTGTAATCCCAACTTGGTTCGTCTGGTGCGGAAAGTGAAACCCTAGACTCTCAGCAATGGCGAGCCCTTATGTAGTCCAGTAATCTCCCTGAATTGCCCTTCTTTGTTTGGGAAACTACGAAAATGCCACTACGGTGAAATACTGGGCTTTCTTTTGGGCCTCAAGATCCCATGGCCCAATATCCGTCGGCCTTTTAATTTTATAAATAATGGAGTTAAAATAAGAAAACATAATAATTTATCGACCATAAATTTTAGCGAAATTTTGAGAAATAAATAAATTTTCTGAAAAATGTGTGATTAATTAATTTAATATTTTTTGTTTGTTGCTTTCCATTATTTGTTGACAGAATTCTATTTGATTTCATTTATTATCTTTTGGGCCTACATACTGATGTACATAGTAATATTGACTTGGTTTTCTCCATAATTTTTGTTAGGGGTGAAAACTCGGGTCCGGAACTCGGGTCCGGAACTCGGGTCCGAGTCGGTTCCCGATCTTGATTCTTAAACAAGAATTTAGCAAAAAAATGAGTAATTTTGGCAACAACAAAAAAAGTCCGAGTTCTTAACCCGTTTTAGTTTAACAAATTAATTTAAGATAAATTTAGCCTTCAAAGCGAAAATCTCAATATTTGTTTTTGTTTAATGTAAATAAATAAAAAAACAAAAAATGCAAAGCAATTGAGAAGGTAAATTATCTGAAAAGTGATCATAAAGGAAATTTAATGAGTATAAATGGATATTAACACTAGCTACTCTCACTTGGCCATTGACTCACAAAGAATTAAGAACGCTGAAGGGGTGTAGTTGTAATATTTGTCTCTGGTGGTGGGGTTACAAGGCATTACTTTGGGGTTTACTTGTAATATATTTCATAATTTGGGGTCATAGTGTAATTATTAACTGTTACTGTTATTTTCACATAAAATTTAGTCTTCTGTCAATGAAGATTTTTAATTCCTCTCTCTCTCTTCAGCCAAAACCCTAGAAATCGAGAGATTCGATTTTGGGCGAGAACGCGACGACGAAGAGGATGGAGGAGAAGAGCAACGGCGACGATGATCGAGCGAAGAGCAGCGATTACTCGTCGGAGGACGAAGGCACGGAGGATTACCGGCGAGGAGGCTACCACGCCGTCAGGCTCGGCGACGCCTTCAAAAATGGCCGATACGTGGTCCAGAGCAAGCTCGGTTGGGGACATTTCTCGACTGTCTGGCTCGCCTGGGACACTCACCAATCAGTAATCTCTCTCTCTCTCTCTCTCTAGAACTCTGTCGACATGAATTTGGTTGTTCGAAAAATGTAGCTTTTCGGGGTTTGGTTGTTTGGGTAGGATGAAAAAATGAAGAAAGTTCAAGCTTTGTGGGTTTTTTGGTCTCTTCTGGTAATGGAATCAACTGGTTGGACTCAATCCTCTAGGTGTTAAGTGTAGCAGAGTAAAGTGTAATTACTATAACTATAAGGGCTTCTTTTTGTTTGTTTGCTGGTACTCGTTTTTTTTTTTTCGATTCGGTTTTGAATGTTTTCGATAATCGAAAGTTGGGTATTTTTGTCTAATTATGATTCTGTGTTATAGTCTTTTTGGTAGTTATTTGATGAAAATGTAGTGTGATGTGTGTGTTGTTTTTTTTTTCTTTTTTTCTTTTCTTCTGATGGAATTGCAACAATCAACAGCGCTACGTAGCTTTGAAAGTACAGAAGAGTGCTGCTCATTACACCGAGGCGGCGATGGACGAGATAACGATCTTGAAGCAGATTGCCGAAGGAGATCCGGATGATAAGAAATGCGTAGTTAAGCTTCTGGACCATTTCAAGCATTCCGGTCCTAATGGAAACCACGTTTGTATGGTGTTTGAGTACTTGGGCGACAATTTGTTGACGCTCGTTAAATACAGCGATTACCGGGGGTTGCCCATACATATGGTTAAAGAGATTTGTTTTCATACTTTAGTGGGACTTGATTACTTGCACAGACAGCTTTCCATAATACACACTGATTTGAAGCCGGAAAATATTTTGTTAAAGTCGATGATTGATCCGTCAAAGGACGTGACAAAGTCAGGAAATCCTCTTATTCTTCCGGGCACCAAACATAAGATTGAGCCTGCGGTTTTGAAAGATGTTAAGCCATCGAATGGGGATTTGACAAAGAATCAAAAGAAAAAAATTAGAAAAAAGGCTAAGCAAGCAGCTCAGGGATGTTCGACGAAAGAAGATTTAGTGGATGCTGACGGAGAATCATCAGACCCGGTCTCATTGGAGGATCGTTCTAGTAGAACACTTAATATGAGTAGTGGGTCATCAGAAGCTGATGGGGTTAAAGGTGATGAACCAGAAAATAAAGGTAATAGGAGAGGAAGCCGGTCAACAAGAAAGATGCTTTTGGGGTCGGTTGACCTAAAATGCAAGTTGGTTGACTTCGGGAATGCTTGTTGGACGTACAAACAGTTCACAAACGACATTCAGACGAGACAATACAGGTGTCCTGAAGTGATTTTGGGATCGAAATACTCTACCTCGGCGGATCTTTGGTCATTTGCTTGCATTTGTTTCGAGCTTTGCACGGGTGATGTTCTCTTTGACCCACACACTGGTGATAACTATGATAGGGATGAGGTATGCCTCTAATATCTTCTGATAATGTCTAGTTTCTCGATATTTCAACATTAAGCAGTTCAAGGTTTACCAAGCTTTGATAACTAATTATGTTAAACCTTATTTTACTAAACTAAGAGAATGAGCTTGCTCTGGTTAGATGGTGTTCCCGGCTTGTTTTACCTTTCATTTTCCGGTCTCTTTTAGTAAATGAATTTGCAAAGCATCGGTTCTTTTGTTTGATATTCATCTTGTAGGTATTTTTATCCGTGTCGTGCTTTGTGTTTTCACTGCCCTTTTATCTTGCGGACTAGTGTGCACGAAGAAATACTTTTAAACATATATTTATTTAAATGAGATCTTGAAATATCACTAAAATTTATTATACCTTCATTGGGATTCAGCCAATGTCATAGATGTAGCCATGAAAGTGGCAAATTCAATTCGGAGAAGAAGAAAGAGAATAGTAATGAATCGGTTACTGATCGACAATCTTCTTTCTGTTTCAGGATCATTTAGCTCTGATGATGGAGCTTCTTGGAATGATGCCCCGCAAGGTAAGACTGTTTCGAATTACAAACATAGGGGTGAAATCGGTGCGGTTCCCCTTTTTCCA
Organism: Parietaria judaica; assembly: GCA_954871525.1. Classification (NCBI taxonomy): domain Eukaryota; kingdom Viridiplantae; phylum Streptophyta; class Magnoliopsida; order Rosales; family Urticaceae; genus Parietaria; species Parietaria judaica. The sequence goes on from OX940864.1 coordinate 16,803,265, forward strand.
TTTTCAAATCTGGAACCGGATGTCCTAAGTTTGAGAAATGGAAAATGAAACTAACTTTTAAGGGTAATTGGTTTCGATGTAGTGTTTATGAAAATATCCTGTCCACAGGATTGAGTTTAATGAAACATAGGCGGGGAGTTTTATACCAGAACCCAGTTTTGACTCAGAAAACCGGAAAATACAGTTATTTGAGAGATTTCCATGTATATTGGTTGTTAAACCGGTACATGTACAAGTTTTCAGTCCACCACAGGGTACCATTTAATATATGTTCTTTGGACTTGATATTATTTTGAACGTTTGAATAGTGGACAGTTGGACATGTTCTGATTAAAAAAAGCTTTTTTAGTTTTTAGTTTTTTTTTGTGTGAATATTATTCTGAATAATACTGGAACTGGTTTAAAACGGTTTTAAAAAAATAAAACTGGGTTGGGTTTTGAAATTTTCAAAAAATCGGTACCCATTATCGGGTTTAAACACAACACTCCAAAAGAGCTTGCAACGAATTTCTAAAATTTCGATAACCCTTTGCAGATTGCTTTGGGTGGCTGCTATTCCCGTGAGTATTTCAACCGATATGGAGATCTCAGGCACATTCGCCGGTTAAGATTCTGGCCCATGAACAAGGTCTTAATGGAAAAATACGAATTCAGCGAGAAAGAAGCAAGTGACATGGCAGATTTCCTCATTCCCCTCCTCGACTTTGTCCCACAGAAACGACCCACCGCCGCTCAGTGCCTTCTCCACCCATGGATAAATGCAGGTCCCCGCCTCTTGGAACCGTCAATGGTAGCCATTGGTGATGATAAGCAAGCTTCAGATGATGCCATCGTTGAAACCAAGAAGACCGAAAACGAAGAGAGAGAAGCCATGGAAGCGGGAATCTGCAGTATCGCCATTAATTCAGATTCCAAACACGCCGAGCCCTAAGTTGAGACACAAATTTCATAATGAAATGGTGTTTCTCACAACTGCGTTCGGGCTTTAGTGTTGGATCGGGAAATATTACTGCTAAAAAGTTTGATATTCATGGGAGCCTCAGAAGAGTGTGGCCTTCGAGATAGAGCGCTGGGTTTTTTCAGGGGTACGTGTTCCGCTCGAGGTTGGTAATGTAGTGATATTCCGGGATGTTAGAACCCTTTTGTTATAGTTGATCAAACTCGAAAACAGTGGTTTTATATCTCACCCACCATTTCTTTGTGGTGTTTTGGAATTCTTTTATTTGTTATATCACTCTATATTTTATAAGACTACAAGTTTTACCATGTATTTTCATCTCTTTTAGCTAGGTTTTTTTCCCTTTGTATTCTAACCATGAGCTTCATTTTAGTGTGCTGAAACTTGAAACTCCCTAATTTGTGAAGTTTTCGATCGCGGTATGGGAAAGATTAGGCTTATTAATATCTGAAATTTTTACGTATTATTATTATTATTATTATTATTATTATTATTATTATTATTATTATTATTATTATTATTATCATCGAGCATTATGGATCATTGAATTATTGGGCCGAGTTGGATTCGAACCAGCGTAGCTGTAGACATACTGCCAACGAATTTACAGTCTGTCCCCATTAACCGCTTTAAAATCAACCCGGGAAAATCGATCCAGGCTTAGCGAAAATCCACTCTTTTTCGTTATATTCCAAACGACTGACACAAAAGTTAAAACAAATATTTAATATTTAGTATTAGTATTGTTCTACTCTATTTATAAAACCGAATATTATCAAGGAGAAAAAAACACTAACAGAGAGTGACACTAGTGCAACATCAAAATAATGTAATAATGGTATTTTGCAGTTCCATTAGAGTTATTCGTAACGTAAGGTGATAATCTTCTATATATAAAAGCAAGGTTTTTCAAGTATGTGTTGGAAATATGGGATCAAAGGATTTCACTATTCCTATTTTTTTCGAGAGAGATTTATATTTTTTTGGATTCAAGCCTTAGTAAACTATCATGTAGCTTCCCTTATGGCATAAATGTCGCGTATTTGTTTATGGCAATTATGGTGAATTTTTTTTCTATGACCATCCATGTATCAAAACGTAAGAAATTGAGATTTCTTATTTTTCTATATTTACTTTTATTTAATCACAATAATACTCATTTAACGTCTTCCTAAATATGTGGAAGATTCATGGACATATTTACTGAGTGACTCTTCATGTGAGAGGTGTAAATGACTCTTCATGTGAGAGGTGTAAATGTCATTTACGCTTCATGATGATTAAAATCCTTTTTTCTCATTCCGGCTCTTCCCTCGAATTCTCTCTTCGAAGGGCTTGAGCGAGGTAAGTCGCACGAAGTCCTCCATGCAGATCAGTTTGGTTGACACTCATCCTTCCCATGCTTGCTCTTCGCACAATGCAATCTCCTCCGCCAACTCCGGTCACGCCTCCATGCCGAGGTAGCCATCGAGAGAGTTGAGCCGCACGAAAGCGTCCTACTTCTTCGTGAGTTGTTCGTAACTTCATGGGTGCAATTCTTTTTCCTAGATTTTAGTTTCAATTTTAAAGCATTGATTTTCGGACATTGTTTCTGCATGTGTTTATTTGACAAGGCTTCTGTTTTAGTGGATATTCATTCACGGCGTTTCTCCGGTGGTATTTTCTTTTTCCGAAATCAGTATCATTTTACAACTTGACATAATGATTTTGTTCCAAGTGCAGAGCTTCTCAGAAATGACTATTTTGAATCACCACATGCAACAAGTCCACACAGTGCCGCAAAACGGCACCGTGACCGATGGTTATTCAAAAAACACCCATCAAAACTATATTAGGTAATCACATGGACTTTTATGACCTTTACAACGACCGATTGTTATATCTAAGGGTTGTCCGTCTTGAAATTTAATCTAACACCTATCGAAATAGTATTTATTTATGATTTTAACCATTTCAGTAAGGTAACATCAAACTTTTAGTATTTCTTCATGTTATTCGTGTAAATTTTTCTTTCTCAATATTATTCAGAGCTCCTGTAATTGAAATGGCTTTTCATTAATGTTATTTCGTCAGTAAGATTCGTTTTACTCAGATTTTTATTTGTTTTTCAGGTTTAAGGTTATATGTTGAGATTTCGTTTTGCTTAAATTATTGCAATAGCTTTTCATTAATGTTATTTCACATCTCTTGACTTTTCTATTATGATTCATATTAATTTTATTTGTGGTGATAAACCAATACACAATCAAGGGAATGAAAAATTTGTATAGTCATTCGATTTGGTTATCTTAAAATGGTGTTCTTAGTAACTTCTTTGTTTTACAAGTAGTTTATATATGTTAAATTATATGGTATTCTCTCTTATAGATTTTTAATCTATTCCACAATATGTTTTTTTTTTCTTATAGTTTATTTTTTAGCATTGTATGATAATTTTGTAGATTTTTTTTCACCATCTAAGATATTGTAAACAGATATGTGAAGATTACAAGAAACAGAGAAAAGAAGAGTCACACACTCGAACCTGGCATTGTGGTATGGTGAGTACATCATATTTCTCGGGTAATTGATAATTGGTAAATTTCAATGTTCAATGAAATTTGAACAGTGGTCAAATCTTCAAGGTTCATATTAATTTTAGAATTATCAATCCTTTTTAGATATATGAAATTGAATCAATAAATATCGTTTAGAATTATTTTTTCAAAGTTAAGTGATATAGCAAGTCATTGGGCTTATCTTTTTATTTTCTCTTAAATTTTTTTGCAGGAGATAGCTTGCAATTCTAATTTTAAAGTAGTCTTAATATTTCAAAATGAAAAGAGATAACTTTTACATAACTAAATAATGGCATAATCTGCTCTGTTGCTTGCAATTTTATATCTTGAGTTTTCATCACTTATTAACTTGAAGATTTTTACAACCTTATGTATGGTTCATATAATACTCTTGATTTTTATCATGGAATGTGTAATTTGAAAAGTTGATTAACAAATTGAATGTTGGTTTTTGAAAATATGAGGATGCCGATTGTGGATTATAATTTCTCATTAATCACTTAGGTTTAAGCTAACTTGTTTTACCATACTATTTTTCCACACATCTGTAAGTATATAAGTACTTGGGCCGTGTTTTTTTTTTTTTTTTTTTTGGTAAAAGAACGTGAATTAGAGTGAAATCAATTGGGAAAAAAAAAATGTAATCTTCATGTTTTTTATAAGCGAGCGTTTTGCATAATACTATATTATGATGTAATTATTTTTCCGTGCTAAAACTATTGAAATCAAATAGAAAAAAAATTCCATTTCTAGAAATGAGGTAGTTTTCTTAGAACTTATCATTTGAGTGGTTAGTGAATAACTTGCAGCATAGTTTGATAGTTTTTTTTTTTTTTCTCTTTCAAAAGGAATCATTCAAACTACATCAATTATAAGCTGATTTGATACTTATGATAATTTATCATGAATTAACAGAATGATAATTTTATGTAATATTGTTTTCTTGCTTACATATCATTGATCAAATTTAGACATTTTTCTATTGGACATCCCTATTTATATTAAAGACGTATATCTGATATGAGTAGTTTTACATTTTTTTTAAATACAATATATATATATATATGTTCATTTTTTTAACGTAAAAACGACCATAAAATTATTTTAAAAAATTCCTTCAAATGCATTAAAGATATTCTTTCGCCACCGCGCTTCGCGCGGTGCCAACCACTAGTTTTATTTATAAAATGTGAATATAATATTCATATAGATTCATTTGACATTCTTAACAATCACTAGAAAATCTTATGTAATTAATCTCATAATTAAAATGTGAGAAACTATAAGACTACACAAGTCACTCTAACGTTGCCATATTTTACCTGTTTATAGTATTCAAAATTCTCGAGCTATAGAACATTTAAAACACGTTTATTTTTAATATTTATATAAATAATATATATATACATATATATATATATATATATATATATATATGGACAACTGCAATTCAGACTTACTACGATTATAGACTAATTGTTGAGCAAACCACTTACTTAGCAATTTGACTAGTGAAAAGGGTCAAACGGGTCCACTCTATTTTCTATATTATTGAGTAGTTGACTGCATGACTTAATTAAAAGTATTTTTATCGAATTAGTTATGATCAATATATGAAGAATTAATGTGTAGTAGTTAATGAATCGGATTATTTAACAATGATTAAAGTCCCACGAGATTCAAAAAAAAAAAAAAAACATAAAATTACTCTCAAACAAATCACATGTTTTACAAGTTATTTTATTTTACCCAAGAGAAGAATGGCCGTTGAAACATTTGTTAATAGGCCTCAAACGGCACCGACTTAGTAGTCTTTGTCATGAGATTTAATAAGCAAGTTACAATTTCTCTTGAGAATTTGCCAAATTTGTAGTCATTGGAATAAAAATAAAAATAAAAATTGGAAGCTTTAATAATCCAAAATAATTGCTGGAGAATAAATCAAAATTGGGACTTGCTATGTGTATGAGCTGTGGATTTGTCGACAAATATTGGCCCAACAAAGCATGTCGCCTTTATATTGAAAATTCAATGTCGCTTCAAATAAATAAAATGAACCGTCAACGAAGAGAGGAGAATCTAAGTTCAGACACCAAATACGAAATTATTTGTCATTTTCGACAAAGTTTTAAAATACCCCGTATATTTACGGTATATCGATGATAATCTTTCTTTGCATGAATGTAGGCTGTTTGCAGAAACTTACTTTTATCATAAGGACTGATTTTTTTTATTTATTATTGTATTTTGACCTTTTAATTCAATCTTTGATCAAGAGAATATATTTCTTTCCTAAACTTGTTCACATCAACCTGTACATAATCTCTCAAGAAATTTTGATATTTTTTCTTAAAGTTTTTATATTATTTTTAAATTCTAAGTAATACTTTTTTTTTAATGAAAACTTTATCGGTGTACTCATCGACTTTGTGGAATGCCGATAAAATTAAATTGACTCATTCGGTACTAAATTTTAGAAATTTTATAAAGACTCTATCGGTATACCCATGCCGCTTTCATTATACCCGTTAATGTAGACTTTAAAACTGTAGATCTCCAGTTTGTAACTCCCTTTTACTGTTGTAATACTCACTATTTTCAGGAGAGTTTCATTTTATTTTATTTTCTTAAACCATAACACTAAAATTAGACATAAAGTTGTATATTATTATAAAACCGAACCTTGTCAAGGAGAAACAAAAAATCAATAATGAAACATTGGCACTCTACGAAACTAGTGTAAGCAATACATTGTTTCAGTGTTCAATAGTTCCATTAAAGAGTCTTTTCGATGCGTTATTAAATTTAATATAAACCATAGAAATTATCAAACAAAAACAATCTATCACAATTTTAAATTTTCTCTTCCCTCCGAAGTTCCACACCCTTTCTTTTTTCAAAAATATTGTTCTTGTTTACGTTCAGATCGTTACGCACTTTCATAATTAAAGCTTATCTAATCGTTAATATTATCGTGCGAACAAATTCTTGGAGGCCTCGAGATATTATAACAATAGCAATTCACGCGACTCGAGCCCCGACGTTTTCAACCTATACTTCTTACAAATGGGCTATATTAATTAAAACATGAAAGGGAAATAATCGATGGTCCCCTAAACCCTAAAAGAGAGATCAATGGAGAAATAAATAAAAATCTTTTGTCCTTCCTCATATATTAGTTCTCGCATCTTCTTCAGCACAGCTGTGCTCTCAAGTTGATCAATCTTGTCGTTTTGCGCAAAGCTTGTTGATAGATTTTTAGTATATTCGCGGCATAAATACTCATTTGTGTACCAACTACCAAGTGTACTAACATATCTCCAATCTATACTTTTAACCGCATTAGTATCCAAAAGTCACGAAATAATATCGATATCCAGTACTGTCCATGTCGAGTTAACGTTTGTTAAGTTATATAGTAATTACGTCTCTAGTTTAATACAAATGTTAATATATAATTGATGTTTTCGGAATTTAATCGTAGACTTACACGTGTCTCTCGTGTAACAAAGATAAGCGGGACATAAAATGGAGTTGGACCTTGATATTATTACGTGGTCTTTAAATACTAATGCCACCATAAAAGATTAGAAATATGCAAAGCACACTTATTATAAAATACGATATTTATGCCATAAATATTACTAGATTTTTAGGAGGTTTTTTTTTTTTTTTTTACCTTACCTAACAGTTTAACCTTTTAGGTAAGTAATATCCCTTGTTTTTTTTCTTCTTACCTAATACTTTTAGGTAAGAAAATATGGCTTATTCATATGTTTTGTTATGTTCACGTGAAGGTCTCATAGGCTATAAAGTAGTTAAGAACATTAACATAATAGAGCACAAATAATGTAGGTCATTTGGTCTGCCATGTTCAGAGTGAACTCCTTGCCGTGAACGGCGTATATAACTATATATTTCTATATATACACATTTGGATAGCACAAACCAAAACTGTTAAAATGAAGCCCAAAAGAAAAATAATAATGACACAAAACCTTAACCACATCATGCGTACTATCTGAAAACCCTCTAAATTAAATGCAAGCCACATGGAACAAAAGTCTCATTTTCGAATTGAGATTATCCACAAGACAACCAAAAAGAATTTGCTTGCATAGATATTTGGAATAATAGCGGTATAATTGCTCGCATATTAGTTAGGTAATTCGGCAGTAATTATCGTTATTTTTCGTAGGATAAGTATTCAAACGGTAACTAAAGAGTCTCTCCATAAAAAAATAATTTCGCAAAAAAAAAAAAAAAAACATGTCGTTTAATTGGATAAATTACGGTTAAAGTGCTTAACATTTTTCAAAAAAATTGGCAACACACTCACATGGCATTTGACCGCCATGTGACACTTTTTTTTTTTAAATTTTTGAAATTTAAATTTTAAATTTTAACATTTTTTTCTTAAGCATTTTTTTTAATATCGGTTTTGGGTTGCCTTTTTTTACACCGGGCACGGGTTGACACAACAACAGTCTCGTTTACGACAAAACAATGAATTAAACCCCTAATTGGGTTCGTCCACATGGCAAAAAATTGTCATGTCAGCAACCCACGTTAGTCCACGTGACCAGAGTTGATGGGTAAGTTAAATGCGTTACGAGAATGGAGTGGTCAACTCCCCAAATGCGACTTTGGGTACTTTGCTACCACTTTTAAACTTTGGATACACGAGAGGTTCTTTGACCAAACTTTGGGTATTTTTGCCGTCATTAACCCTTTTGACTTATTAGTTTAAGTCTTATGCACTTTATTTTATTATATTTTTATCGAACGTAGTTTCTCAATTTTCTTCAATTGTATTTTACATATTTTATGGAGTGATAAGATCAGATCAGTTGTGAGGAAGCTTCCAAGCACTTTCTTGGGCAGTCCATTTTCACCCAAATGGATTGAATCACTCTCGTATCGTTCATGTACAACAGAACAAAAATAACTAATAATTTTCGTCACAAATTTTGTTTTTAATACATTATTACTACTCACATGCTCATAAATTTCCAATATGTGAAATAATTGTCTGTCCACACACTCGTATGTGTCGTACTTGTCATATTATTTGACATAATATCTAGAAATAATTTTTTTAAAAAAATATTATATACACTAAAATCTCGTTAAATTAATAATTTTAATAAAATATTTTTTACATAGTCCGAACTTTAATTAATATAATAAAATTTTACGTAGATAAATTAATAACCTCGATAATATAATAAAATTCCCTGATACTAATAATATTATTTTATTAAAAAAAATTACTGTAATTAATTGTGCTAGTAAAATAATGGAATACTATAATAATTCAAACTCATTTATTCATAAAAATATAAGGGATATAGAGGAATGGTTGGAGATGGGCATGTTAGCCGGAAGCTTACATTAGATATTTAAGGACTGAATGATGTAAAAAAAAAATCAATAAATTGTGTTTTTGAAATTGTTAAAAGACATATTTTTAGAATACCTAGCAACAAGCCTCGGATCAGAAACAAGGCTTAGAATCAGGACATGGATCGAGTCTGAGCGCACGACGAGCCAAAAGATCTCGTCCCGATCTTATCCGTGATCCTCATGCCACATGGCACGATCTTACGTTGTGGCTCTCATACTTTGTAGACCTTTCCATCGTATTCTCATTTTTTCGTCGGCAATAACATAGTGCAATTTTCATGGTCCATGTACCTTATTAACGAGTCAAACTGCATAAAAATTTTATACGTTGATCTTTATTTTTAACCCATTGTTATCATGTTGCAATTCCTACACTGCGAAGTTTTTGAACTACCAAAAAATTGGTCGATAAAATAAAGGGTAAATGAACGAAATGCCCATTTTGTGTCAAACCTTTTAAAAAACTGCCCGTTGTGTGTATTTTTTACTCTCACAAATGAGCATTTCTTAAAAGGTTTGCCACAAAATTGGGCATTTCGTACAATTTCCATAAAATTAAATTATCAGTTTCAAACTCATTTTAACAAAGCAAGCTTGACCTAGTGGTAACACCACTACACCTCTATTCAAGAGGTCATGGGTTCAAACCCTCTCATGGGACTCAAATGAGTGCCCCCTTTACATATTTGTAAACTTGGCCAATAGTGCCACCTGTTCTTACACTGAATATATCTAGTAATGCGAGATGCATTGTAACCTTAGCCGATAGCGCCACCCCATTCAAAAAAAAAAAAAACTCATTTGTTCATGATAAAATGAATATAGAGAAATGTTTGGAGATGCGCATTTTAGCAGAAGCTATCATTATTTAATATATATATATATATATATATATATATATATTACTTAATTAATTGTGCTTTTAAGACAAAGTAAAATAATAATTCAATCTCATTTCTTGATGCAAAATGAATATAGATGAATGTTTGGAGATGGGCATGGTCAGCCAGTAGCTAACATTATGCAACCATCTCCGAGATATTAAATAAAAATAACATCACATAATTCTTTTTTTTTTTTTTTCTTCTTCACATCCTCAACTCACTAAAAGCATATTGGTCAACTAGTTATTGGCCAATAATTTCCTAGTGATTAATATATATATATATATATATATATATATATATATATATATATATATATATATATCATCGATCACTGGCTGCTGCAAAACGGTAAGAATCCCATGAACTCGTGATTGTGTATCATCCGAATGCTCGTCTCAATGCCAATGACACCTGAAAATTATATATTAATCAATCAGTCACCAAAACTAGGAAGATCTTGATGATCCACGTGACATTTTTGCATGCATGAAAGATACGAATGCTTAGTCTTACGTAAGAACAGTGAAGTGAAAAATTTACGTGAATATGATAATAACTAATAAGGGGTTAATTAGGGTTTGACTTTCATACCCATTGTGAGAGCACTGGCGAAGATGACACCAGAGAGAATGAAGACGATGAGTGAGGCTCTCCTGAGAATTGTGATGAGCTTTCTCACCAGAAATTGGCCCCAGAACCCAGCCAACACTGACACTCCCGTGAGATATAAGGCTGCAACATATACAATTAAATATTAAACATTATATAATGAACATAATGTTATTTAAGCTTCAAGAGAGTGAGAACCAAGCAAGTTAAGCTTAGTGGTAACTCCACTACACCTCTATTCAAGAGGTCACGGGTTCAAACTCATAGGACTCAAATGAGTGCCCCATTCACATATTTGTAAACTTGGCCAATAGTGCCACCCCCATTAGAAAAAAAAGCGCTTCAAGAGAGTGAGCTATAAGTTGATCGAAAATTATTTCATTATCTAATATATCATATTGACTATATACACGTGGATTAAAAGTCGAAGTGATTGAGCATTTAAATTTGTATATATATTTGATGTACAACTATTCATATTGCTGTGAAAAAGAAAAAAAAATGTAAGATGAGATTAGGTAGTTGACAATCGAATAGCGAGAAAAATAAACAATTAACCGAAAAAAAAAACTACAAAATAAGACTAACAATAAGGCAAATAAAAGCTACTCTAATTTTTTATTTTATTTTTAAAATATTTTCATCTTAGATTGAAAATATAGGAAGATTTACCATAAGGAATTGGGAACCTCTTGAGGAGGTAAAACTCCACAACAGACAGAGATGAAGAAAATGCCATCACAAATGTTGCTGTAGCACTAGCAACCTGCACATCAACCCAATTAAATTGATTCAAACTCAAAATAATTATAAGTCAATAAAGCTAGATTCCCAAACAAATAATACCAAGGTTGGTTTTGATTCAACAAGATTCCAAAAGCATTTACATTATAATGTGAAAAATTAAATTATTGAAGTACCCCACTGAACAATTTGATGGCTAGATCTTTGGTTGTCACATTACAGATCTCTAATAAATAACGCATTATCGTCCTTTCTAAATTCTTCAAACACAATCATTAATAATTATATATTATGTGGAATAAATTTTGTGTACATTGAACCGCAAACTGCCATGTTCTTGTAAGTAATTGTAAGGAAGCATGTCTATATACTTATAATGCTATATAAATAAGATTTCAAATTATATAATAATTGATAAATACCTAAAATATATTTTATTTTTATTTGGTAATTCACAATACTTATAATTAACATGGTTTTACTTCTTCAACAAATTTCAAATATAATAATGTAACCAAAATTAACTCATTCCTAAAAAAAAAATTAAGGTAAAATATGAAGTTCCAAAATCTCGCAAAATAAGAGTTGAAACACAATAAAGAGAAAGCAAAAGTAGCATGACATGGAATTATATAAACAAAAAAATATTACAATGACTATAATTAAAAGGAAAATAGCGGCATAAATATTCAAAGTCTTTAAAATATTGACATTAAATTCTCTTTTTTTTTTTGTGGCGAAAGTTACCAAACTCTTATTTTGTGTATTATGTCATATTTTCTTCCAGAACCGCGCCACGTGTTATGTTTTTAAACTCATTAAATATACCATTGTTTATCATTGATAAATAAATTTAATTTTTTGATTAAAAATGGTATATTTAACAGGTTTTAAAACGTGACACGTGATGTGATTCGGGGCGGAAACATGAAGGAATACACAAAATAAGAGTTTGACAACTTTCGCCATCCAAAAAAAAGAATGAGAACTTAATGTCAATTTTCAAAGACTTTGGGTACTTATGTCGCCATTTTCCCCTAATTAAAACTACATAAAAAAGCGAAATTTATAAACTGGTTTTTTCAAAACTGTTTAAAAACGTCCAAAAAAAGGGGAAGGGACCGGGCAATAAAAGTACCTGCGGAATGACACCGATCTCGAGGAGAAGAGGGCCGAGAATGAAGCCGCCTCCTGAGCCCAAAAGGCCTCCCACAGTGCCTCCCAAGATGCCACAAAGAGCGCAAAACGAAATGTGCAAAGCAGTCCATTCAATCGAAGCCTCACAAATATACTCCACATTGCCTGTGTTGACCCTCTTGTTGTTCTCTCTGTACAGCTTCACTGCTTCATATCCGAACACCCCAAGTGCTACAGGGAACTATATATATGCAACAAATATTATAAATCAATTATGATATTTTGTGACAAATAACTTAGGTATTGTACAATAGTAAATAAATGAGTGTGTCACGTACTTGTAAGCAGAATAGGACCCAATACCATGTGCTGCAAACTTTCAGGTCATTCTGAAATAAGTACAAAAGTCTCAGTCCGGTGTGGTCCCTATGAATGTACATTGTATATATATGGAGATCTAATAGCGGGTAATGTAGTAAAATTAGCGGTTATTTACTTAAGTTCCATTTGTTAAGGCTAAAGAACCAAGTTGCGTAAAAGCGTAGAGATTGTGTTTTCCGTCCCTATCATTCGCATTAGCTTATAGTGACTAGTGAAGTGTCATCGTATCCTCATTTACCACGTATCGTCATAATAAAAAACATGCAATAAAACGTGATAAATGGAAGTCCGATGGCACGTCACTACATACTAAAAATAAGGATTTAATGGAGATGAAAAACACAGACGCTACACTTTTACATAATTTAGGCACTTTAACATTTACAAATAGAATTTGAGTACATAGTCGCTAATTTTGCCAAAATTTCAATACATTTGCCGCGCTATTGGGCAATGTGGTATAATAATAATAATAATAATAATAATAATAATGCCCAATATATATAGAGTGAGAGAGACTAACCTTGATGACTTGGAGAAGTAGGAAAGTAGCCCAAACAGAAACTAGTACCAATACCCTCTTCCACCTAAAGTTCATACATAGGATTTGCTACAATAAAACATAATTTGTTCTTTGATTAGTTGAATAATTGTGACAGATGGGTCAACAAGTCAAACAATTTTAATTTACCATCCTTGATTTCTCTTCCGCAGGAATAAGTGGTTCATAATCCGTATCAATAAGAACTGCAAAAAAATAAAACTATTAATTTAATCAAAAAGAAAAATCAAATCAGATAAATTGCATCTACCAGTCTGCCTCACTCACGTTCTCCACGAGAATTCACAAAAGTAGATTGCTGCCTTGCAGTTTCCTTCTGAAATAATATTAAATGTCCATACATAATATAGGTGGTTATTAAAAAATGTGCAAGCATAGTAATGAATAAAAAAAGACAAATAAATTTTTAAAATAACAAAAAACCAACCTTCATAATTGTCTCATCTTTCCACATCTCAATTCCCCTATAGAACGATCTTGAAGAAGTCCCTAATAGTAATACACCACAAATACATATAAAATAATTACAAGATCCATAAAGACACAAACTTTTTTCCTTTTAAGCCCCACCAAGTACAATAAAATACTTTTTAAACCATAAATACACTAAATTTTTGTTCTCTCTTTTAAGCTAGTAGACAACTCATAACTCACGAGTCACAATAATGTCAATAACAAATAACTCAACCGGTTCAACTCTTAAACTTGTACACTTGAAGTTCAAAGTTTAAGAGCCTGGCAGGGTCCGCCGAGTGCGCCCTGTCGGTTGCTCGGGTTTTCGGACTAGCCAGACCATTTTCCACAGAAAGCCGTATCGTTTTACTTCAACCGGTGTTATCCCATACACCCGCCACACCGAAAAACAAATCGAAAAAGACCCACCAGTTAAAATAAAGGTCATAATAAGAGGACTGACCCAAGAAGAGAATGATGATGAGGACAGTGATGAGCCAATAGGGAAAAACGACACTCAAAGCCACACCGAGAGTGATTCCAAGCATGAGCATGGGCTGAAACAGAAGAGCCAAGTCGTAGTCCAAGATCGGCACCTCCTTCGTCGGGTGAGGCACTCTCAGATTGTACCACACCGACGACACCGAAGCCCCCATAATCATACCTACAATCAAAACACACCACAAAAGACTCAGTCTTTTGCCGAATAAAAAATACGCAAAAATCCAAAACTAAATCCCAAAGAACCTATCTCAAAAAGGTTCCATTCAAATTTATTTTTAAAAAAATCCCTACACTTGGAAATTGCTGCTGCAGATTTCGTGTCGAAACCGACGATGAGAGTGAGCATAGGCACGAATATGCCGCCTCCTCCGACGCCACCGACCGTGCCACACGCGGATCCCAAGAACCCTATCAATGTCGCCAACACAATTCTCCAACTGAACTCCAAATCCTAGTAAAATACAGATAAATCAGTCACGTAATTTACGTACATATATATAAATACACATATGAACGATATTTATATACGTACGGGCCAGACAAGCTCTTCTGTTTGGAGGGCAAGGGGGTTCGGCGACGACAAGAGATACTTGCTGCTGGGATTGTTGTCGTTTCTGTTCATGAAGAAGACTGAGAGAATGGCGGCGGAGAAGCCTGTGAGGAGGTAGATGACCAGGCCTCTGGTTTTCGCCATGTTTATTGATCGAAGCTCGAGACCTGGAGAGAGATTGGAGGGGGGTTATGGTGTTTGTGGTCGTGTAGGAGAGAGAGAGAGAATGTGGTTTATATAGAAATATATGGTGATCTGATAACTGAGGGTGAGATTCGATGAATTAATAAAAATCATGAAAATAGAGAGAGGCAGAAGAGGAAATTGTCGTGTTCTTGGTAGCGAAAAGAATATGGCAATCTAGTTATTATTCAGCACCGCATTTAATTATTACTATTAAAAAAAATAGGGTAAACTGCGGCTAATGTACCCAATGTTTGATTCGCTGCGGATTATGTACCCAATGTTTATTTCCGTTAGATTTTTCATCCATTCCGTCACTTGACCGTTAACCAGTGCCACGTCAGCTCTACCTAAGCACCCACATGGCGTTGATTCCTCCAATCGCAACCTGCCACGTGTCATGTGGCATTGCAAAATTGTAAAAAAATTTGTGCTAGGTGGGAATTGAACCCATGACCTCTACGTTATTGAGCTTACACTCAACCACTTGAACCATTGTCACTTCTTGTCATTTAATGGTACACATAAATATTTATATAAACAACTTGTACATAAGTTGTAACATGTTTAAAATATAAAATGTAAACCTATTATTTCTACCATATATATACGTAATGGCTGCTAATCATGTAAACCTTTATTATTCTATTCCTCTACTTTTTGAGTGCTTAATCATATAAACCTCCAAAACAATATATTTCTACCATATATATTCCTCAAAAAGTAGAGGAATAGAATAATAAAGGTTTATATGATTAGCAGCCCTTACGTATATGTATATGGTAGAAATAATAGGTTTACATTTTACATTTTAAACATGTTATATTTTAAATATGTTACAACTTATGTACATGTTGTTTATATAAATATTTATATGTACCATTAAATGACAAGAAATGATAATGGTTTAAGTGGTTGAGTGTAAGCTCAACAAAGTAGAAGTCATGAGTTCGATTCCTACCCAGCCCAATTTTTTTTGCAATTTTACAATGCCACATGACACGTGGTAGGTCGTGATTGGAGGAATCAGCGCCACGTGGGTGCTTAGGTGGAGCTGACGTGGCACTGGTTAACGGTCAAGTAACGGAATGGATGAAAAATCTAACGGAAATAAACATTGGGTACATAAGCCGCAACGAATCAAACATTGGGTACATTAGCCGTCGAAAATAAACATTGGGTACATAATCCGCAGCGAATCAAACATTGGGTACATTAGCCGCAGTTTACTCAAAAAAATATCAATAATATAGTAAGTTTGACCCAATTTTTTTTTAAATCAATTTACCCCCGAACTTTATTATTATGTCTCATTTGCGCCTTTTTTTTATATATATATTTAATTATTTATGAATCAATTTGTCATCTTAACTTTTAATCTATGTCGAAATCCTCCATATTCTTTAAAAGCATTAAGGAAATAATTGTTTTTATAAAGTTTATTATCGCATAAACGCTTAATGTTTTAATTTTTGTAGTGGCATACACTTCATTTTTTTACAATCAAATTTTTCGATGTCAATTATATTGCTTCACTTCAAGATTTTATTTACATTTTTAACACACTTTTTTTTTTACTGACAGGACATTTAAGAAGTTAATAAAATTTAAAAAGATGTAAAATAATGAACATCGAAAATTTTAACAATAAAAAAATTGAGTCTATTCCACTATAAAAATCAAATGTGACTTTGGGTATTTTTGCCACCACTTTTAAACTTTGGGTACACGAGGGGTTCTTTGACCAAACTTTGAGTATTTTTGTCGTCATTAACCCTATTAAATACTTACATGTTATTAACCATTTATAATATGAGTATATGACGCGAGACTTCATCTATGACAGATGATGGGAAGTGAATCATTTAACAGAAAAGGGGCTTTTAATACAAATTAAAAAATTCGAAGGATTGACTAATTCAAAATTTCAGTGGTCAAAAGTTCACTTAATATATAAATTCAAAGAGTATTAGCCATAATTGGCCTTAATTATTATTTTTTAAAGAATGAAACCTTATAAAAACATGTGTCAAAACTACCATGCATGAATCCATGAAAGGGGAAATAATTGTTACCAAAGAGAATGTTTGATTCTTTTTTATCAAAATTTTGAATGTTAATTATTTTTGTTCGCTTCATATTTCATTTACTTTTTAAATTTATTTAAGAGATTTTTTTATGTTTCGTTAAGTAGTCTTTTATTAAAGAGATTTTTTTATGTTCCGTTAAGTCTTGAATACGTGTTATTTTTAATAAAAATTCACACATTTATTTAGTACTGATTAGACTTTAAACAAGTAAATGAAATGCTAAAAGAGAAATAATGTAGTGGACGCCTTCTATTCCATTGTAAAATCAAAATATTAAATACTCACATTTGTTATTAAGCCTTTATAATATGACGTAAATGACGAATTTTTAAACTTCCTCTACGACAGATGACGGGAAGTGAAACATTTAACATAGAAGGGACTTCTGATACAAATTAAAAAAATTCGAAGGATTGACTAATTCAAAATCTCAGTGGTCAATGTCCACTAAAACAAAGTTAAGACTTAAGAGTGTAAAATAATAAATGTACAAATCCAAAGATAGTAGCCATATTTGGCCTTAAATTATTATTTTCTAAAAAATGAAACCTTATAAAAACATGTGTCACAAGTCACAACTCACATCACATGCATGAATCCTTGATAAGGGAGTTAGTTGCTACCGAATTGAGAATGTTTGATATTTTTATTTTTTATGTCTTTCCATTGTTTGATAATTAAGAGGAGAATTTCAATGGGAAGACTAGAATTGACTAATCTCATTTTAAGAAGTTAAACAAAAAGAGGAAAAAGAATTAAGCCTGGATTAATGAGATTGCATTTCCAAGTAATATGATTTAATATAAATATAGGTTAAAAAAATTAAACTTAAAAGTTAAAAACTACTAACTTGGTCAATTTCGTGAGATTCGCTCGTGGCCAATTAATTATATCTTCGTAAAGATGGGAACTTATAAAAAAATAAAAATAAAATAAAAAATAATACTGTAAAACTACTATTAACTTTTTTTTACAAATTATTTGTAAGGAAATCGTGATAATAATTATTTAATTTCCCATTTACAAGGTAGAATCTAGAATGACTCAAAAACATATTCTTCCAACGTCATTTTCCTATTTTTATTATGATTTTCGGAGCTTACTGTGTGGTTTTTAAATCATATATCTAATATCACACGTCTCTTAAAAATACAAAGATCTCTTACAATTATACCTAGTGTCGTTAGTGTTTTAAAGACCGCTT
Source organism: Parietaria judaica (assembly GCA_954871525.1). Classification (NCBI taxonomy): domain Eukaryota; kingdom Viridiplantae; phylum Streptophyta; class Magnoliopsida; order Rosales; family Urticaceae; genus Parietaria; species Parietaria judaica. The sequence goes on from OX940864.1 coordinate 16,821,491, forward strand.
ACTACAAATCGTCTGAAAATATTATTTACGGGAATAAAATAACAATATAAATATATTTTTGGGTTTTTGTTATAAAAAAAATACCGATTAAGCTGATTTAATTTTATAAGTAAAAAAGCTAAACCGATAAGTAGTAAAAATAATATGTAAATCTACTAATAAAAAATACTAATTACTAATAAAGTTAATTAAACTTTAAAATATTATTTTTATTGGCATCCCGTCATATAGTATTGTATTTATGTAGCAGTAAAAATAAATTAATATTTAATGTCTATTTATAAACTTCAAAATAACTTTGCATCAATATTATTTACAACTTTAAGTAAAACGTGGATTTATGTGGAAAAGTAATAAACATCAAAATCAAGTATCAAATCAATCAACAATAACTAGAAAAAATCACAAAGTCCAAAAAGTTAATAGTCATAAAAAATAAAATAAATACTAAAAGGACAACTTTAATATAATCAACCAAGGTTCAACTTACCGATATTGTCGATAAATCGGTTACCGTTTTCGACGGATTAATCGATAGCTTACCGATTAACCGACGGAAAACTTATAATACTGTAGCTTACCGATTACCGATACTTTTCGAAGATTATCGACGGATTATCGACACTTTTCGATACTTTTCTATGGAAAACTTACAAAATATTTTTATAATATCATACCACAAAACATATGTAAATAAAGTCATATCACACATATAATTTCATCACTAGTCTCAAATCTAAAACACTAATATTAAGTCACTTTATTAGTTTAAGTGTATAATATTAAGTCACTTTATTAGTTTAAGTGTATAATATTAAGTCAAATTATTATGTGAAATGAATATGTATGTTAATTAAGTGTGTAATATTAAGTGAATATGCATGTTAATTGTATATGTATGTTAACAAATTTAATATTAGTTGAAGTGTATAATATTAAATGAATATACATATTAAATGTATATGTATGTTAGGTGAAGTTAATATGTATGTTAAGTGTATAATATTATTTGAAGTGTGTAATATTAAGTTAAATTATTAGGTGAAGTGTATGTGTATGTTAAGTGTGAATGTGTGATATTAGTTGAATAACAAAAAGTCCCACATTGATAGATGACAAGAGTTTGGTGATGTTTATATACCAAATATTAGGGACAAGGGCTTGGGCCCTTTGGGTCATAGGATTTTGTGGATGGGGGAGGACTCACACAAATGTTACACCACCACACGCGCGCGCCGCCGCCGCCGTCCGATCGGACGGGGTGAGGTGCTCTTGTGTGAGTTTAATTGGTATTTTTGCCGCGAATTTTTTTTCATTTAACCGAAAAGTACCTATTTTTTACACGCATTTTGTCGAAAATCGGTTGGAAAAGGTTTTATCGAAAAGCTCGATAATCGTCGAAAAGTATATAAAACGATAAGTATTAGAACCGGTAACTACCGAAAATCGGCGATTATCGTCGAAAATGCGAACCTTGTAATCAAGTATTGAAAGGAGGACAACTTCATCTTCTTCCTCCCACCTACCTAATGTTCTGCAAGTTTTCTTTTTCTTCTTCTTCTATTCATCTTCTTCCCAGGATGATTAAAAAAAATACAAAAATAAAGAGACAATACATAATGCTATTGTCACATAAAAATAGGGGGGTCAATAGTTTAAGTTAAACACAATATAAAACCGTGAAGGGATCAATCTCTATTAGCTCAAAAAATGAAGGGGGGGGGCGACGGCCACTCTACTGTTGGCCGCAGTTCCGCCCCTGATTATACCTTCGAATTTGTTTCACAAACACGTGCAGGCCTGAACACGTGTATGATTATGTGTATTGTAAGGGACGGAACTAGGAATTAGCCTAGGGGGTGACGAAAAAAAGGACATAAAATATTATAATATAAGCTCGGCGAACTCCATGTAACAATGATAGAACCCGGTTGAACAAATATGATTGATAACTTAGATATTGTCTTTCTACTTCCTAAGCTGATTTGGACCCAACTTAATATAAGCTCGGCGAATTTCATCACGCTTATTGGTTAGATACTTCCAAATTTTTGGACGTAAAACCGAGTCACGTTCTACTTTGCCGATATCAAAATCAACATCAACTTCGACTCTTCCTAACTTTGACACACGATGGTATTCAATTGTGGGCACTTGAATTGGCGTAACAACATTTTTTTTATTAAAAAATAATCAACTATCGGTATTTTCACAGAACCAACCCAATTTAGTTTTTACATCCTATAAATAATCTATCATATCTGACTAAATAAATTCAACCAAAAATTATTCTCTAATCATAATTAAGTAATATCACAGTATTGCTGGTTTACTTTGATAATGAGAACGATAAGGCTAACTGCTAAGGAGGCAAGACGGCAATGATGGAACGAGATGACCGATGCAATATGAAAATAAAACCCGAACGAAAGAAGACTTTGCTGAAAAGGATGATATGATTTAATTATATCAAGATAGTGCGAGGAAGATTTGAAGCTGGACCGTGTGCTTCCCTAGAGACGGAGGAAAAGAGTCACCGTGAGAGGAGTCGGAGGAAGGAATGAACGAGGGCTGCAATTGGAATCTGTAGTTCTTCCACTTCTATTGCCCTTAATGTGGCAAGGCCACTTTCCCTCCATTCTTTTACACACTTTTACATCAACTTTTTTTTTATTAATATAATGATATATAATAAAAAAAATTCTTTGCTGAAAAGTTGGGGGTGACATTTGTCACCCCCACTACCTAATAGTTCTGTCCCTGTGTATTGTATAGATTTTATTGAATAAAAAAGTATGTCTCATGCAACGATGGCAGGTTCGGCTAAGTAACTTGAGAGACTTTTGGGTTTAAAGGAATATATTAAATTTATTTAAATTAATATGAATTTTTATTAAAATACAATATAATACGAGATATTATATATATACTCTGGCCACGTGGACAAACATGGGTTGCTGACATAACAATTTTTGCCATGTGGACGAGCCTACATCAGCCTCGTTTACGACAAAATAAAAAAATTAAACCCCTAATTAATACTGTTTAATACAACTAATTGAACCCCTAATGATTACACTTAACAAAACAAATTTGTCCATGTGGCCACAGTTAACGGGTTAGTTAACGGCATTACGAGAATAGAGTGGTCAACTCGCTAAATACAACTTTGGGTATTTTTGGCACCACTTTTAAACTTTAGGTACACGAAGGGTTCTTTGACCAAACTTTCAGTATTTTCGCCATCATTAACCCTATAAAAAAATATCGTATAATTAATTATGAAATCACTATAAATAGAATATATCATACATAATTAATTGTTAAATCACTTTTAATGAAAATATATCTAATCATGTAATCTTCTTAAAATATAATTTTCGAGCTATTTGCTTTTTCAAAAAGAAAAAATTGTCTTCTATAGTTAGTTCTCTTGACATATAAATACGTTCTAATTGGTATTGCATAAACCCACTAAATAAACAACTTGCATATAACCTAACAAGAGAGTGTGTATCTTAGTTAGTATTTATGAATACTGCTCTAATTTATTTATTTTTATTGTTGGTTTTTCTTCATATTAATAACATTGGTAATTAATAAATTATTAATTTATATATTAATAAATAATTCGATAAAATAATAAATTTTGGTGGTCCAAATGTTATTAACTTATAGAATTTTTACTGTACATCACATACCAAGCCCAACGATCAAGTTTTCCCGATATTCCATCGATATTTCACATTTCCATGACTATCAAAAACTTTTCTCAAGTTTTCTCTTTCCCTTTTATACTTTTCTATGAAAAAGCTACCGAAAATCCAACTACTTTTCCAAAAAAAAAAATTGTGAGTAAATTGTCGAAAATCGACGAACTTTTCCAGAAGATTCGAAAACTTGGTTGAGGGATATCCTTATACGAAGATGAGTAAAGACACTCCAAGGGCACATAGTAATCCTTTGGGAGAGGGAAATAACTTTGTCTTCAAGTGAAACTATTGCCTTCATATTTGTGTTTGAGACTTTGTTTACATATATTAGTTGTTCGACTTCTAAGACATATTATGACATTTTATTATGTTGGTATTTTGGACATTATATAAAAATTGATTATAAATATGCATAAGAATGTTTTATATCTTTTCCATCGATAACTGATTAATATGTCGATAAGTTTCGATAACGATAACCTGAGATTTTTGTATTATTTTGCTTGCTATACTTTTCCATTCGATAAATCCATTACTAAATGATAAATCCATCAATGACGGCAACCAATTTATCGGCCAAAACAATAACTTGACCCTTGACCAAGACTAACGGCATAATTTTGAAATTTCATTCCCATCCTCCTTTGATTATATAAGTCAAAGATTTTTTATTTTATTTTTTCTAAATTTATGAAAGAAAGAAAAAAATTGTTTCCTTAGATAAAAAAATTGTTTCCTTAGATCGTAGTTTTGACCCTTGGTCATGCATTTCAATTGTTGCTTTAGGATGTCGTAAAGTTGTAAGTATACATGTCGTTAAGGTATTTTTATTACTATATTTATGTATTTTATTGACGGTATTTATATTGTCGTATGATTACTTGCCTCGACTAGTTCTTAACAAAGTTATACACACCATTACAAAATTGGGAATGACTACGGACTTCGTACGATTATTTTTTTGAAACCGTAGTTCAAAGGGAGCTTCTCACATATGGTTTTCAAAAAACCTTCGTGCAAAATAAAAAATGTAACTTTACATGACGGTTCAAAAAAAAAAAATCGTTAGTAAACTCAATAAAAGCTGAGGCGAGGTGCAATATATGTCGTTTGTTACACTGCATGATAACTTTATAAAAAGAAAAAATGCAATATTTTCCTTTGCCAAGACGGTCGAGTATTATTTGCATGACAATTAAAAAAAAAAACTCTGAATTTCATTGATTGGGAACTAAATCATCTATAAAAAGTTGCACTTTTTTATCCAGCCCGACTCATATCGAGAAATTTATAGTCGTAACTTATGCCTATGTTAGGGTACGATTTGGTCGTTTATATATTGATATAAATGATAAATCATTTTATTCTTAGTATTTGGCAATAGCCTAGTTACTTGGCTAAGGTTGATAACGATTATGACCCAAGACCGACCAAGTAGAATGCAAGTCCAACTTAGTCGGGAGGAATTAGCTCTTCCGTCGCTCTCCAAGAACTTTCTTCTCTACTATTCGTCGCCAGTTTAAAAAAGAGTATTTGGATGAATGAGTCATGTTTACACGTACGTGATTATCGTTTTGAACCTCGATTTGATGTGCAGAACGCAAAAATGTCTACCACTAGAAATAGAAACCCAGTTGATTTTTACAAGATGTTATCAAAGAAAACAAAATTAGCAATGCAAAGCAAAACAAAAGCGAAAGGGTTTGATCTAAAACGTCCTAACTGAAACTTTTCATTTCTCTATTACCTTATCACCTTATCGATCAATTTGATGCTCAGAGAAAAACGACACATAATGATAATATGTTACATGACATAAGAAAATATGTGATTTATCTAAAGAGATAATGCTTAGTGGTTCTTGCTGTTTAAACAACACAACAGTACAACAAATTCAAATTAATTTTTAACTGTTTAAAAACTAAGTGCTCGAAGAATATACTTATTATTTATTTCAGAATTTCATGCCTTATTATACATCAAAGAAGGTTTCGTTGATAAATGGATAGAATAGAAATAATGTCAAATTAAGATTACAAGTTGGTGCAAGTGGATTAGGTGTGTGACATCATGTATTTCACACATTTTGTAAGAACTTTAGTGTCCAAAACAAACTCTTTTATATATGTCAAAAAACTATAGCAAAGACGCCAATGATTCTTTTATTATTATTATTATTATTATTATTATTATTATTATTATTATTATTATTATTATTATTATTATTATTAATAAACTCAAGTATTGCTTATATAATTAATTACTTAATTAGTTGAAGTCTTCGAAGATGAATTATTGCTCTCTTCAAACTAAGATTAAAACTTTTTATAATTAAAATCTAATTTACTTTATAAAACACGTTTGGCGTATCAGTACAAGCTCTACATGATAATGAGATTCAAAAATTATGAAAAAATAATAGGGTATACATTACAATATATGAAGAAAGGAAAGATATATGAAGACTGTATTAATAAACGGATATTTGTTTTTATATATCTTATGATTTCAATTTCGCAAAATATATGTGTTGTATTTTAAGCGTAAACAACGACAAAAGTATTTAAGTTGTATTTGAATATGATGGCGTGGACCCAATTAATTCGATTTTAAGCGATCAGAGTACCCAAGTTTATATTTACTGTGACACCAAATGAATTTGTTCAACTTATCACAATCATTAAGTGTCAGCCTCAAAAGTATCCAAGTTGTACCCAATGACTAGTATAGATTAACGATCATGTTAAAGTAAATGGAACTTGATTACTTTGATCATTGAAAATCAAACTTGGATCTATGCCACCGTATTGAGCACACCCTCAATGACTAGTATAGATTAACGATCATGTTAAAGTAAATGGAACTTGATTACTTTGATCATTGAAAATCAAACTTGGATCTATGCCACCGTATTGAGCACACCCTCAATGACTAGTATAGATTAACGATCATGTTAAGGACGCAAAGCAACGAAGCTTGGCAGGATTGAGGTAGCTAGGAAGACAACGAATTTGCGAGAAATCGAACGATCAAATCTTTGTTTTGCGGTGTTTAAGTACATATCTATTTTACTTATTTTTGTTGGTGATTCGACTACATCGAGTTTATCATAACGAGGTGATTAAATGGATTTGTCGAGTTATGTGTTGATCGTGTTACGAAAGGTGACCTATTAGTGGAGAGTTGTGTTCTTTCGGAATAAGTTGGACTTGCACCGTACTCCGTTACATTTGGATTGTAAGAGTTCTTTGTCTTGCGTCGATGAGCTTAGGTTTATGTCAAGCTTCGAGAAGAAAGCGACTTGTTGTTTATACTGATTTATAAACTAAAAAGCCTTTCACCATTTTCTAGATTGCTTTTTATTTCTTTATTTCCATAAGTAGTACAATTTAGGGGTACATTCCCTAGAATTTGAACCTTGCAATGGTGTACGAGTTAACAAACTAGAATTTGTCTATAAAATGCCGTGAATTAAGTCAAACATATACAAGTGAATAACATTGATTATAACAAACTAGATTAAACCGATTATATGCCGTGAATTATTGTTGTTATTATGTACAGTTTAGATATGTTCATTTATCAGTTGTCAAGTTGAGTTTGAGTGTGTGCATATATATATATATATATATATATATATATATATATATATATATATATATATATATATATATATATATATATATTAGTCTCTTAAAACACAACCACTACTAGATATAACAAATTGAACGATTTACATTCAATATATTGTTAGAGACGTGTCTGATTTTCCTACATTAGGTGTCAATTATTTATAAGTGATTCTTATTCAAGCTAATTATTATTTTTCATAGACATAAAGATGACTGTTTGACAACATCAAATATGCTATTTTATTATTATCATAAGGTGCCAATTATCTATAAGCGATTCTTATTTAAGCTAATAATTGTTTTTCGTAGACATATTTGACGAAATCAATATGCTATTATCATAAAGTCACGGCCTCATTCATTTTGTATCCAGGGAAAAGAAAAACAAAACTATACTACTACTTTCATGGTTCAAATTTCAAACAACTCGGCCGGCAGCCGGTGATAGTCCGGAAAAATCCCAATAGTATTTTATTTTTTCCATTATAAAAATAAATAATATTTTATGTTTGTAACATTTGCTTATCAATTCATCGGTAAAATCTACTCGGTGCAAATTATTTTATTTTGATATTGCTTTTTAAAACCTACAATTTCCTTTGTTGGCGAACCTGTAAAATCATACTATGAGTCAACTTTCTGCATCACTTGTTTAAAACCTTATTAATTTGTTCGCACATTACAAATTTTTCGAATCGTTTCACTATTGCATTTTTATGTTTAGTTAAGATATGAACTTGGGCTACTGCCTTCAATTCTGACTCTAAATTTTGAGACAATTTTCAAATCATGTAAAAGGTCTATTTATATTGGATAAAATGGGAACCGTTAAACGTTTAGGTTAAGTATATCTAAGTTGATTTATGTGTTTTTAATTATTAAAAAAAATAGAATTAATTTGCAGGTTTTGCAACATGTTGCATAAAATATGGTACTCTTAGATTTTCATATATGAGAATTTTGTGTCTCTTTTTGTATACACAGTATATCCAATTGGTCAAAATCATGACACGTGAAAAATTCGGTAATATAAAATGCTGTAAAAAGATTATGTCGTACTTATGCCAAATAAATTTAAATAGCAAGACAGTCACATGAGAGATGATAACTCTGAATTGTCCAGGATTTAAATTGTTGGAATATTTAAATAATACATTCTACCAAACACGTTTTATTTTTGTTAGGTATCATGTCCGTGGAAACAAACAATTCAAAATGATACAGATAATGAGACAGAAAAATCATAATTAAATACGATACCCGTTAAATTCCGATGGTTTAATTTTACGAATATAATAAATCGACCGGTGAGTTAGAATTAAGTATTTGAATATTTTGCCCATATCTGCCATGTTTTACGGTTACTGAAGAGTATGTGAAATAAAAACATTTGCATTATATAAATATATAACAAATAATTCTATTTGTATTAATTTTTCCAAAACCATATGCGCATATAATAATAAATACGGTTGCCGGTTATAAGTTAGGAAAATAAAAAACTATGATTTCCTTTAAAAACAACCCATCATCTGTATTTTTTCGATATATTACCGGTATTCTATATGATTTTCAAAAGGTGTTATCGGCTCTCCGTCGAAATTAGTAGTTTATCGTAGGTCATATTCGGTTAGTTGTTTTCCGATTTTCATATTTCATATTTTTTTTGCCACATCTTGTTGTACTCACACTCCAAAATGTAATATTCTCTTTAAAAAAATTAATGATCGTGTGATTATTGACTAAGCATGAATATAAATGTTGATTATGTAAACACAACAACCCAGAAATCATAAGTTCTGGCACATACCCGGGAAAATCCAGAATCAGAATTCCACAAATCAAAACTTTTTTATTCCGAATTTTTTCAGAATCAGAACTTTTGATTCCAGGTAAAATCTAGCCTAGAACCTAAATCTTTGGTCCTAGATTTACCCGGATTCCGGATTTCTGGGCCCAACGGCCAGATGACCTTGGCCATTGGATGCTTTGATCCAACGGCCCAAATTTTTAATAATAATAATAATAGTTGTTTTTAATAATAATAACTATTAAACTCACTTCAATAATTCTTAACATTTTTACCCCTAAAAATAGCACTCTATCACTGTGGAAATCCACCATGGCTCCGGAAGCGCAAAAAGCTCACTTCCGACCTTTGGATAAATAACTTTGATCCGGTTTATGAATAAGACTCTGAGGCATTCAAGGAGACGCGCTACAGGGTTTGCCGAGCGTGCAATTCGGAGCTCAAAGCCTATTCCGACAAATATAGTACATTGTACCTCCGTCTACACACCTCACATTGCAAAGAGAGAGCCGGATTGTCAAGCGGGGCAAGTTCTCAATCTTTAGAACAATAAAGGCTTGAACTTGCAAAAATGATTATCCGTTACGATCTTCCAATTAGTTACGTAAAAGCTCTCGGCTTTTCGATGTATTTGTTTATTAATTTTCATGTTCAGTGTATTTTACTATTTTGTAAATTAATAAACGATGTATTTTCTTAATACCGTCTCAATATTATTAAGGTATTCGGTTTGGGAAATTTTGTAAATAAGTTAAATATTTCGGTTACAACTAAACATTTATCATTTTTCTGGGTAATTATTAATACGTTTTCTTTTTTTAAACATAACAACATATCGGTAAAACCAAAACAAAAAATATAACAACATATCAGAATTCTGATTTCATGCTGTAGTTACAGCTTTACTAAACGCGTGACTTTTAATTAGTTGGTAATTATAAAGTGAAATCATATTATTATCCAGTTAATTAATTTATGTAAAAAGAAACATTGAAAAACATAAATTAAAAAATATGCATGTTTTTTGTTGATAAGATTCGCAAAACCCTGCCAGAATTTTTAGGACCGGGCGAGTAGCGGGTTAAGCCCGTGCTTGCGTTCTCGTGATTTTGAGTTCAACCCGGGCAACTCAAGAATTATGTTTATAAAGTTTTTAAGCAGACAAAAATAAAAATTAAAACAAATAAAAAAAACAACTATGAATATCAAATTAATTTGTTAAAAGTATATTTATTTATGTTCTAAAAATGCGGTCTCCTTTTTACAACTTGAGTAATAATTTAAGTGTTGCCGTGAAATCTCATGGAAAATGATACTTTGGGCATTTATGTTTAAAATATATGAATATCGATATAATAAATTGATACCTGGAAAAATAACCCTCACTTGTCACTATAATACGAGTCAAGGCAAACTAGAAAAATTAAATATTAACAATTTTGTGTTTTAGGGACTTCTATCATATAAATTTATCTAGGTAGGACCGACTCTTTGTGTTGGACGCTCATTTAAATTGACGTAACGTGTACAATAATCATTTAAATTGACTGAATTGCCATTATAGGTTAATATAACATGTGCAACAAACCAATTTATAAATTATATGATTTACCATGTTACGTATCTGGTGTAGTGTGATCATATATTCTCTTAACACTAACAATTATCTATTAAAAAGAACAAATCATTGACTAATATAATGATAAGAGATAAATCATATTAAGCATAATGATTACTACTCTAGTTAATTAAAAAATAAAAAACTGAAATAGTTTTCATTATGAGCATACAGATTATGTCATAGACTAGATAGATAATCATATAATCCGAGTATCTACTGATTTTAAACAAGATTGTTATTAACTACACGTAATACAAAAAATCACAATATTGCGGCTAAAATCAGTTTTATCCGCATGGAATTAACATCCACTAAATTGATAACACTTATGTTTCAAATTTAATAAAATTAAAAATATTATGAAATATTATATCATTAATATTTTTTAACTTTACAAGCATAGTCCAACCTCAGCATTTTTAACTGCTAACGGAAGAAATTAAAAACATATTAATACGCGTAACACACAATTAGATACTTACACCCAAAAAATGGCAACTATTCATTAATTTTTCTAATTTATACAAGTGAACCAAAAAATAATAATCCAAGAAAAATGTGCAAGATTTTTGTCAGAAATAATAATAATAATAATAATAATAATAATAATAATAAAAAGGCAAGTCACTTGTTACTTGATGAAATTCAAGATATTTAAATAAATAAAAACCACAAAATCAAATTAACCCAGAAAAATCAGTGAACATTTAACACGGTTAAATTAAAGCAACAGAATATTAAGAGGAAAAACATGAAATCCATACAACAAGCCAGTTATTACTCGACAAAATCAAAAGCAAAGGAAGATTGGGCCCAAAAACCAGATTGACAAGAAAATACAAAGCCCAATAGAAAGGCCCAACAAAAGTATATAACGGGCCTACAACATTACACTTTGCCTGATGAACACAACAAGAAAGTCAAACGCCCAATACAGAAGCCCCGGGTTGTCCTAAGAGAATGAGGTGGACCGAGTCGATCACATTTTCCCCTGGCGGTCCGTCCGCTCAAGCTTGGCCGGCCCCGCATCAGTGTCGATCGGGCCCACATCGTTGAACGTCTGGCCCGAGAGCTGGTCAGCCTGTTTAAGCACCGTCGCCACGTAGCCCGGACCGCTCTCCTCCAACTTCACCACCCTCACGCTGGCGCCCTGCGGCGTGTCCCTAAGGCCAATAGGAGAAAGAGTTATTACACACATAAATTCGAATTCAAGGAGTCCTTAAAAGTATACGAATTGGGTATTACTTAAAACATTAAAAATACAACCCCGGGGAAAAATTGATAATACCATTATTCACCTAAATTATGGGATAAATATCCCACCATATTGTAAGGAGCCAATTTTTCCTCATCTCATGATTGCAATAAATTATGAGGAACAATGTAACAAGATTATATATATATTATATACTATTATAAATATGATACATTTTGGTGCAATTGAAGAGTAAGAAAGGGAATAAATAATCAATTTGCTTACTTGTTGTGAGAGGAAGTGTCCCTGGTGACACCACTTGGAAGATTAGTGTCGTACCCTTTAAGCCTCAGATCCTCCATTTTCCTTCGTGTTTCCTCTTCTTCACTGAATTTCTCCTGCAATAATATCGTACACTATCACTCTCACATTTACACTTATATCAAGAATAAGACTAGCTAAACAGATTTGATTTTTTTAGTATAATTTAGTATTTGAAATTATTAGATCTTTAAAATAAATAAATACATTATATTAAATGTGTAATAGTTATACCGTAGCTCTCTCCCCGGCTTCAGCCATCTTGTCCTTGGTCTCATCTTTCTTGCCTGACAAGAAATCCATAGCCCTCTTTGCCGCTCCGGCCGCAGAATCCTTGAGCTCCCCGAGCTTGCTCACCGTCTTGTCCTTCCCCTCCTTCGCCTTCTCGGCCGTGAAATCTTTCGCCTCGACGGTTTTTCCCACCACCGTGCCTTTAGTCCCTCTCGCCGCATCCGCGGCCGCATTGGTAGCCTCGCTCGCCTTCTCCGTGGTATAATCCTTTGCACCCATTGCCTTTTCGGCAGTGTAGTCCTTGTACTCGCCGGCCTTGCCCACCACAGCGTCTTTCGTCTCTGTCGCCTTCTCCGCTGCGTAGTCCTTGTACTCGCCGGCCTTGCCCACCACCGCGTCTTTCGTCCCTCTCGCCTTATCCGCGGCGAAATCTGCAGCTTCCTTCGCCTTCTCCGCCGTGTAATCCTTGTATTCTCCGGCCTTTCCGACCACCGCGTCCTTCGTCCCTCTCGCCTTCTCGGCTGTGAAGTCCGCGGCTTCCTTAGTCTTCTCCGCCGTGTAGTCCTTCGCGTCTCTCGCTTTCTCAGCTACGAAGTCCTTACTCTCCCTCGCCTTCTCTGCCGCGTAGTCGGCGTACTCGCCGGCCTTCCCCTTCGCAACCTCCTTAGTCTCCGCCGTCTTGTCTGCGGCCTCACGCGCCTTATCGCCCGCGTAATATTTGTACTCGCCGGCCTTTCCCATTACCGAGTCCTTAGTCTCCTTCGCCTTCTGTGCCGCGTAATCCTTGTACTCACCTGTCATTAGGGATAAGCTAATTAGTATAAACAAATTTAAAACCCTAATGTAGTTGTTGTTTAGGCTATTACTCACCGGCCTTATCCTTCGCTGCATCCTTCGCTGCATCCGCCTTTTCCGTGGCATAATCCTTGTACTCACCGGCCTTTCCCGCAGCCGAATCCTTTGTCTCCTTCGCCTTCTGAGCCGCGTAATCTTTGTACTCGCCGGCCTTACCCTTGGCAGCTTCGGCTTTCTCAGCAGCATAATCTTTGTACTCGCCTGCCTTTCCTGCAGCCGAATCCTTAGTCTCCTGCGCCTTCTGAGCCGCGTAATCCTTGTACTCCCCGGCCTTTCCGGCAGCTGAATCCTTAGTCTCCCTCGCCTTATCCGCGGCATAATCCTTGTACTCCCCGGCCTTACCCTTCACAGCCTCCGCTTTCTCCACAGCGGAATCCTTCGTCTCCTTCGCCTTATCCGCTGCGGAATCCTTCGTCTCCTTCGCCTGATCCGCTGTGGAATCCTTGTACTCGCCCGCTTTCCGCATCGCCTCGTTCGTCCGGTCAGCACCGCCACGTCCGCTCTCGCGGGCCATCTTCTCCTCGTAAAATCGGTCCTCGCCCGCGGTGGTGGTATCGGGCCCGCCTTTCCCGACGACGGTGTCCTTGATCGTCTCAACCGTCGTCCCCACCGCCTTCAGCACCGACCCGATCACGCCCGGCCTCGCCTCCTCCTCCGGCGACCGATCAAACTCCCTGCCCCGGACGACGCTCACTTCTTCCCTGTAGCTACCCTTGTCTCTGTTCACCTCCTCGAGCTCGCGCGCCGCCATCTTCGCCGCGGCCTCGGCCTCCTCCGTCTTGCGCTGCTTCCATGACGCCATTGATGATGACAAAAACTCTTCAAAGTTATATAGCTAGTGTGTGTTTTGTTTCTGGTTTTGTGAGAGTGATGGAATCTGTAGCGAAGATGGTTTCGCCGATGGGTTTGCTTTGCTTATATACTGATCTTCGAAGAGTAAGGGAGGACACGTTAGAGAGAGAGGCGGGCTGCGAGAGTGACACGTGTCGACCGGGGTTTGGAAGGGACACGTTGCATTACGAGGATGGAAGTACGCGTTTCTCTTGCATGCAGTTTGCTTAGTAGATAGCATATGAATAAACAATGCAATGCATATATAATATAATGTAATAGATATAATAAATAAAATATGTGGATGAGAAAGGATTGAGATAGGAAAATCCAAAAGGGCTGTGTCTGCGTCTGCTCTGCTGGAATTGATCGACTTCGAAGTTGCGGAAACGCTCTGAAAATGGAAGAGAAGTACGTAGATAACTTGGTCGGTGCTGTTTGCCACGTGTACATACGTGGTGTTTTGAGATTGCCTCACTGGTTAGTAGTACTAGTGGATACATCAGCTTAAATAAAAGAAAAATAAAGGAATTAAAAATAACGAAAGCTTTAATTTTATTGAACTAATTTTGAGCAGCTGATTTCGGATAAAGAATAATAAATGGTTTTCCAAATATTCGAAAGAAAGAAAAACAGCATAAGCTCACCGGCATTTTAATTTCCGGGGGCAACCAATTGCTGGAGTTTTTAATCTATAAATAAAAATTAATAAAATTTTGACAGATTTCCATCTTAGAGAAGTTTTAATATATATATATATATATATATATTATAAAAAATATTTTTATTTTTTTTGTAAACGGGGTAACTTTTCATTGAATCGAAATGATGGATAAATTCCTTTGAAAAACGAGTACAAGCCATCTCGGGCATTCCCTCGACCACAAGTCGGGGATAGAGTCTGCAAGACGTGTTTTAGCTATCCTATTGGCGACTTCGTTGCACCCCCTCGGGATCCAACGACAATGAATGCTCATTTCCTCTTCAGCCAAGATGGACCCGATCTCCGCGATGATCGGGCCTTCGATGCAGCCCCACTTCCTCTCGTTGATGATATGATGGGCCTTTAGGCAATCGGTTTCCACCCCGGCTACTCTCCACCCACGATCCCGCGCAAACTTGAGGCCATTGAGGATGGCTTGGCACTCCGCCGTCACCGAAGAGTTGATATCTAATAATAAACGCGCCGTGAGACCAACAAGTTCTCCCCCGTGGTCTCTCACGATTCCACCCAACGCCGTTTTCCCCGAGTTCATGCCCCATGCCGCATTCACAGAGAGGGTGAGGTCTCCATTTTTCGGTGCAACCCATGCTTGTTGTCTAATCTGTTTACTCCTCGGCGAAGCCTCCGAAGGGCGGTTGCTTGCCTTAAAGCTAGCAAACCAACAAGCCACCTTCTCAACCCATTCCGTCGGCTTAAGATCTTTGTGCTCGAAGAGGCTTGAGTTCCGGTTGGACCACGTCACTCACAAAAAGACCACAAAAGAGCTCGAGATCGGCCGCCGCGAGACCGTCAAGCGCCCGCAAGCAAAGCTCCCTTAGTGGAGACGACCCCGTATTCTCCACCCATCTATACAAAGACGATGAGTCCCAAATCGCTCGAGCACTTTCACATCCCCACAACGCATGGAGGGAATCCTCGGGCAAGGTGCCGCAAAGCTTGCAAAAAGGAAGGCAAGGCACTCCTCTCCCTCTAAGCGCCCCAAAAATTGGGAGATTATCAAACCAAGCACACCACACAAAATGTTAGGAGGGATTTGGAGCCCCCACAAAGTCTTCCACCACCGCGGGGCAAGGCTACACGACCCCGACGGTCCCTCTCTATTAGACGCACTCGCAAGACAGTACCCCGATCGCACCGTGTAGATCCTGTCTTCCTCGAAGTGCCAAACCCACCGATCTTTAAAACTCGCGGTGCCAAGGGGAATCTTAAGGATAGTTTGCGCATCAAAAGGAATCAAAAACTCCAAAACAAGGTCGCGGTTCCACTCCCCATTGGTGAAAAGGTCGGCGACCCGCCACGGGAATCCATCATCTGGTTCCTTCGAAATAACGGAGAAACAACCAGCTCTAGCGACCCATGGATGATTGAAAACCCAGAATTTTCCCTCCCCGATTTGTTGCCGAAGACCTTTCCGGACCAAGTCCCGGCTCCAACAAAGACTTTTACAAAGGAAGGAAGAAAGAGGCTTACTTTCAAAGTCGAGCACCGAGGAATCCGGAAAATATTTTGCCTTGAGAACGCGGGCCAACAAGCACTCCAGATGTTGGATAATCCTCCAAGTAAGTCTTCCCACGAGGGCGCGGGTAAAAACCCTAATATATATATATATATATGAAAGTCAATAAAAAAAAAAGAAAAAAAAGATCGATAACTCCCCCCCCCCCCCCCCCCCGCTCTTTCTTTCCGAGCTCTCTCTCTTTCTATCTCCCTCACCAAGATTCAAAGCTTCACAACTCGGTCACCGGAGCTCCGATCGACAAGATCTTGGTACCGTTGGAAAGCTCTTGAGAAAGAAAACGAAGTCGGCCGGAGGTGGTGGCGTTTGACCGTAGTGTTCGCCGGAAGGTGCGGGTTTAAAACTCTAAATCATTTTAATTTCGGTTTGATTTTGAGAAATCTAACACCGGAATCATGTTCACGAAGCCTATTAGAGTTTGTTGGTGGTGCCACCTCGCCATAGCCGTCAGTTTCCGATCCCAAAATTAGCTTAGGGGCTTTGAAGCCCTCGCCGAGGAGATCGAAAGCCCTCGATGGAAATTGTCATCGGACTCCCGGTAAGCTCGAATTTCCTTGCCCTAGTTTCTGATTTTACATGATCAAATTAGGTATGTTAAGGGCCTTGATTGATGAAATTGACTTTGCCATTGTGTTTAGAACAGTCGAATTAAGCTAGGAGAAGTATTAAATCGTCAAATTGATGCCCGTTTTGTTGCCTCGTTTTGCGTGCCCGACGAGAATTCGGCCCGGGTTAAATTTCAGCGTATCGGGTTTTTGATTGACAATTTGAATTCCAATATTAGTAATATTTAATTTATGGATGGTATCAGTGTTATAGTTGGCGCGGATAGTCGTCCCGTGGTCGCCTCGAAGACTGTGCTGCCCGAACCACCCGTTTTAAATAGTTCAACGGATCCCGAAGTCTCTGATCATCGATCTCAGGGCCAAGACGACCTCACATCTTCGACTAGTTAGTCGATCGATCAAAGTTTCCACGATGCTCATCGCTTGATAGCGAGGCTGGATACCAGGTATGGTTGCATCGGATTGATGCTCGTTATTATATTTATTTTTATGGTTACGTCGGTATGACGTGTGATGATATGGTTATTGGACATATGTGTCCTTAAACAAGATATTTTATCCATTTGTAAAAGATTATGACAAGTCGTTGAATAAATATGATGCTTATTATGATAATCTTATTATAGTTTCTGGTAGAGTAAAATAGAATGTTTGATCCTTAGTTCATAAAGGATGCAATTATGTATTATTATCACAACAGAGTCAATGTGAGGAAGAATTAATAATCATAATAAATGAACTTAAAATGTATGTGACCTGATTAACTGGGTGGGAGCCCATTAATCGTATAAGGTCATTAATGTGACTAAGTGACAATCCTATTCTGGATTTTGTGTGTGTCACACTCACTAGAAGTGCATTAAGTATGAAGTGTCTTCATACTGAACTGGACCTGACGTAAACTCCGGAAGTTATCATATAAGACCGTCACTAATAACTTGGAGTTGAGTCACTAGTAGATTATCAAATGGATATTCGATCTAAGTCCTGAGTGATCTTGAGTACGAGCTGCTGGCTTGATTGTTCTTTGATTTAACCGTTAAAGAACACAATATATTACCGCTGTTCCCAACACTATTATTTTGGGAACATGATAGTCAGCAGTAAGGGTAGCTTGGTCATAGACATGGGCATCACACAGCTCTCTTCAGAGTCATGATGATTCCCTTGATTGTCGGTGGTGAGAAGTGAGAGGTACCGGTGCGCAACTTATGAATCGAAACCATAAGTGGGTTACTCATAATATTAATGACTGAGTCAAGGATGAAAATGCAATGAGGGGCATAACGGTAGAAACCGCCTGCTCGTGTGTGGATCATCAAGTGAAAGATCAATAACCCGAATTTGATTGTATCAATGGACACCCTGCTGTTATAAAGGGAATAATATATACCGTATCACTAAAGAGTGCAGCCTCGGGTCTATAGTGGAATAACACCGAGGTTTGACAAACACCCTAGCAGTTCGTTGGAGCTTAAGTGATACGGATCCATGGTCCCCAGGATAGCTCTGTAACGGATGATACGTACGTGATAAAAACATTTGAAATGTTTTTAATATCATTTGGCAAGACTCATAAAACTGAAGTCTGTGACAGACATCAGATAGTTTTATCAGTCGCGTGGCAAAAGTACCATATCTTGATAACCGAAATTAACTGACAAAATAAAGTAGAATTTGGATTTTCTGTCAACATGAAAGTTGTTGGAAATTAAATTCTAAGAAACTTTTCTTTTGGAACCGAGTCGTTTCGACGTACAGTTTGTGATTTATAGAATTTCTAAGTTTGTGATCGTTTCGGTAAACTATGAAATTAAATCACATGTCACGAATTTAAATGATGGTGTGTCACCATGACATTTAAATGTGTGATATTGAGATCAGAGAATATTAATATAATTTAATTATTCAAATTTTATTATTAATGTATTATTAATAATTATTCAATAATTAATAGATTTATATTAATATGTAAATAATATATTTTTATATATTATAAAGTGTAGAAATCGAATTGGGCCTTGGAATGTGGATCCATTCACATTCGAATGGATAGACTTTGGTCTTTCCATAATTGCGGCAAAAGTTCCAAATGTTTTGGTATTTGAGAAAAACCCTAAAATCAATTTAATCCATTGGATCGGTTATGATTTAATATCAACCGTTGGATTAGGATTTTGATGGATTCGAAATTAATAACTTGGTGACCAAGTTTCATTTTTCGAATTTGATTAATTAATTATATCTGTTAGATTGGTCTAAGATTTAATCTTTACCGTCGGATTTGAAATTAATTAATCATATATATTTATATTATTTTCGAATTATGGTTTATGGATAAATTTGAAATTGCTTTTATTAAAAAAAATTAATATTTGATTTTATCCTAAACTAATTTGATCCATTAAATCGGTTTAAAGATTTATCTCAATCGTTGGATCTAGATAATGATAATTCAAATTTTAATATATATATATATATATATATATATATAATTCTAATTTATATAGATAAGAAGATAAGATTGGATTTTTGATTTTATCCAAATCTTTCTTATTTAATTAAATCCCTAATTAATTATATCCATTGGATTTAGATAAGATTAAATCTGGACCATTGGATTGAGATAATTAATTATATTTAATATATGAAATTCGAAAATTAGGGAGGGAATTTCTCTAATTCGGTTACGGTTTGAGCCTATAAATAGGAGGCTCATTCTACACATTTTTCACACCTTTCCCCAGAGAAAAATTCGAACTCTCCCTCTCCTTCAGGGTCTGCGAATTTTCTCTCTGGTCTCTCTTTCTGGTTCGGCTTAAGAGACTTAGTTCTCCGGAAGCTTAAAAAGAACCATCAGTTTAAATTTTGCGACGGAGTCCTGCCGGCGAAGCCCACGCTTCGGTACGAGGATTCTAGGAGAATATCCCGGAAGATCGCGGGAGTTTCCCTCGGCACCGGCGGAGCCCTGCCCGATTCAGAACGCGCAGTCGGAAGTCGTCATTAGAGGTACGGCCTTATGCATTGGGTTAATAAATGCAACCATTTACTGCTTTCTATTTATTTCCTATCATGACTAGATTATTAATAATGATATATGAATATTAAATTGCATAATATTTATCAGATCTTGTTATATGGTTATTATCCGATATCCGGACCGTTGAACGGATAACAAGTTTTCCGCTTTATAATAATTTTTTACATGTTACTCGGACGGTTCGGAGGTATAATTCGTGATAATTAATACAGAATCTGAGACGTGATTTCCAACAATGGTACCCGCTTCGGGCGGATGATGATTATTATGATATGGTGCCCGCTTCGGGCGGATGACGATTATTATGGTATGGTACCCGCTTAAGGCGGATGAGCTGCTGACGAGCAGCTGGCTACTACGCAGTAGACCGGATATGATTATGGATGTGGATATGATTGGTGACCCAAAAGTCAACATTTCGACCCATGGCGAACTGGCCGTCTTTGGTGGTGATTAGGATCCCGAATCGAGGGCGAGTTACGGTTAGGTACTTCTAGTCCACCTGTGCTCGTGCCTTGAGGACTCGATGGGATATAGTAGAGTAAATGCGCGAGCTGACTCGGCATGGACCACCAAAATGATTTGACTTTTGTGGAGAATGCTTATTTATTTTTTTTTCATTGTTGAAAATGGTTAAAATGATGATAAAATGATTTTATGATGAAGTTTAATTTATTTAATTAAAATTTGATTAATAAATGTTCGGTAAAGAGAATTGGTAATAGATTCCTTACTGAGCATGTGGTGCTCACCCTTTCCATATACATCTTTTTCCTTCCAGTTACAGGTGAGGATTAGTTGATTTGGGAAGGTCCACGTGTTGATTTTGACTACACGTACCTAGTGATCGTCGAGGTGAATTCCGTGTTTTGTGTCGATCTTTTATCTAGGACATGTAATGGGATTAAATGAGGGATGTTTGTGATGGTGGTACTTTGTAATTGTCGTTTTATGGTGCTGTATAAACTGTGGTCGTTGATGTTTGTATTGTCGTTTTAAGTCCCATGGGCAGGAACTAGGGCTGAAACTGGGTCCAAAACCCGGTTTTTTTTAAAACCCGGAACCCGAACCCGGATTTCCGGGTTTTCACTTTTAAAACCCGAAACCGGATTTTTAAAGGAAAAACCCGGAAATCCGGGTTCGGGTAATTACCCGATTTTTATTTGAAAACCCGGATTTTAAACCCGAACCCGCTTTTAACCCACTTTTTTTATTTTTATTTCTTTTTATTTGAAGTAAAAACAATTATAAAGCCATTAATACATAATATTACCTAATCTTAAATACACCAATCCAAACTTTGTACACATACATGTAGTATTAATGTTAGTTTATAAATATAATACTTAGTAAAAAAACAAGTTTATAAACATTATAAAAATAAATTAAATATTTAAAAATATTTATTTAAAAATCTGGGTTTTAGTAACCTACTAACCGGGTTTCGGGTTTTATAACTCAAAACCCGAAACCCGGAACCGGTTTAATTCGGTTACGGGTTTTTCAAAATTCGGTTTCGGTTTAACCCGATTTTAATTCGGTTTCGGTTTTTTTAAACCGGATTCGGTCCGGTTTCGGTTAAAAACCCGCATTTGCGGGTTTTATGTGCAGGCCTAGCAGGAACTATGTGTTTATCGATGTGGATGTTGAATATTCAACGGCGTCATTTGTATGATGTGTCATTGACCGGTCAAAGTTTGAAAAGTCGTTGTTTTTGTTTTATTCTACTAACCCCTATCTAGGAGCGTTACAGCGCGGTTAAATTCTCCGAGATCCTTGAACCCGAACCCCCTTCTGCTTTGGGTCTAGCAATGCTCTCTCACCACCGTTGCCAATGAATTTTTCGTTTTTGAGATAAATTCCCTAAAAATTCAGCAGTACTCTTGAAATTAGACCGTAATGATTTTCCAATTCTCAAAACATTTATTCAGAAAAGTATTGTATAGACTAGCTGCCTCAAAATAAGATTTAAAAAAAAAAAAAAAATCGTATAAATCGTCGTTGTGCATAAAACAACAAGTATATTTGGGGGTCGTTTATGGAGCACAATAAATTAAGGTCTATAATGTCTTTATATATGTATTGTCGTTTTATATATGCATTGTCGTTTGTTTGCATAAATTATATGTCGCTTCATTGACCTTGAATGTTATCGTTTCTTACGGAAATAGGCTTAATTTTCTTCCTGACTGAAGGCATGCTTTGAGTAAACGACACGTATATTGTATTGTCGTTTATTCTGTCGGTTTTTTTGTTACTCAACTCCAAACTATAAAACTTATAATAAAATAAACATGTCTACATGTCGTTCTTTATTCTATCCGAGGAGGAAAATGCACGGTCAAAGTTTCCGTTTTTCTTTATAAAAAGTCGCAATTGACTCTTCTATCATTAAAAAAAAAAAATTAAATATAATATTTTTGTTCTGAAAATAGCAAAAATATTTTTTTTTATTTTTTTGTGTGAATTTAACCACTTCATTATAAAAATAAAAATAACCCGTCAATAGTAATAGAGGCTAAATCCAGCATAGCTCAAAGTCATAACCGAGAAATTATTTATGCTATTTTCATATCAGAGATACCAAATCTATAGATATGATAATAACAAATGGTCCTTGCACTTCTGCAAAAGAAACAAAATGATACATCACCTTAAATATTTTTACATTTTCTGAAGATAACACGATTAATATTGCAAGTTGCAACTTGCAAGTTACAAGCTGATAATATTATTCCTAACAAAAATAATTTAAAATTTAAATAATGAAAAACTAGCACGTAATTTTAATTTACACAAACCTGGTTATAGATAAAAATAAATAAATATTCTCAACTCTGTGCCTCAGGAACCCTAACATTAAGCCTCCGAAGCCAGACGGAGTGAAGAATCATGTGAAACACGTCGAACCGCTGCTGTGGAGAGTTCACGACGAAGTGCCTCCTCACTTTTTGAACCCTCCTCTGCATCCTGATGTACTGCGTCGGAGTTATGCTCAATAGAATCCTCTTCAAGTTCGGAATATCCTTAACCGAGACCTCGACTGAGAAAGATCTCCAGTTAAGCACGTCTGCAAATGGAGGCGCATAGTGGTCGGAGACGAGCACGGGAACGCAGCCAGTGTAGATTGCCTCAACGATCCTCGGGCTGGCGACCTCGTAGCCACTGGGGCAAATACAATATTTGCTCCCGCGAAGCATGTCGTAGTACGAAACACTTTTCGGTAAATATTGTTGGATCTTCATGTCGGGATCCTTGTTCTCCCAGTGTTCGAGGAGGATCGGCCGGATTGGACCGTGAACGCCTCCGGCAAAGAAGGCGAGAATCGACCGCCGCGATGGTGACGGTCCACCGAGCAGCCCATCTGTGAAGCCGCTCATGAGGTTGATCTCCGGGAATGAGACATCTCGGGCAAGGTCGAAGCCCTCAGATGTGTTGGCATTGCATAAGGCTCGGATCGCATTTTTGTGGAGGTTCGGGTTGGATCGCGAAGCCTCCGGCCCCTGATAGATAGATGCACGATGGTCGATCATATAGTTTTGATGAAATTAAGTTTTACGATTGAGACTAAAAATAATGGCTAAGAGATACGACATCATAACAAAATTATGAGATTACATCTAAGGATTAAGCATCATTATATATATAATTCACATGATATTACACACACAAAAAAATAAAAATAAAAACAGAATGCGAGATACCGAGCCCGTTTGGCACAACTAAATTTTTACAAAAATTGGTTTTAGTTTTAGTTTAAAAAACAAACTGTTTTTTAAAAAAACTGACAGGTGTTTGGTAAATTGTTTATAAAACAGTTGTTGTTAGTAACAAAAGCTAATTTAGCGTTTGGTAAAAAAAATTATTTAGGCTAAAAAGACTATAATAGACTAAAACCGTATTTTTGTTTTTAGAAAAAACCAAAAGCTACGAATTCTAGCTTTTACGATTCATGTACAAAAATCTAAAATCGATTTTGTGTTTTTTGAAATAACAATTTTGCCAAACACCTGAAAAGCGGTTTAATTTATTTTAAAAACAAAAACAAGGCTAAATAAGTTGTGCCAAACAAACCCACTTTCTAAAAATATAACTAGGATTGTTATTTAATATAAAGATAAAAGCGAGAAAAGTACCCAAATTAAGTATAACAGTCTCTGCCTAATTCCCTAAAAAAAAAAGTCTCTGCCTAATTCAATTTTTTTTTTCTTCAAAAATTGCTAATATATAGGAGGCACCCAAATAATTAAAATAAAATAAAAAATCAAAGCAACTTTTTTTTTTGGAAGTGATATATTATATATACATGCTCCTCGATTAACTTTTTTTTTTAATAAAACTGGATGGTACCTATCAACAATTTTAATTGAATTTGGACAAAACAATAGTTTTACTAAACTTAAGTACTTTTCCCACTATAAATAAAACTTTCATCTTCTTCTAACATAATGAATGACTGTTCACTTACGTTATCCAATTTCGATATTAGTAATGCCTAGGAATTGCTTCAGGATTGATAGATCGATCGATTTAGAATTATTCGAGTGATATAATTTCTAAGATTTTTCCCACTCTCATAATGTTTCAACTTACAACATTATAAATTTCGAGAGCATGTAGTTAGGGAGATGGAGTTTCGTACCCAATCGTGGCACGAGAGCATGAAGTGGTCAGCTGCGAGGCTCCGGTTCCAGAACAAATATTTGTGTGAGATGACGTCAATGTAGTCGTTGACCGTGCGTCTTATGGAGTGGAAATCACGGGAGTCGCGGTTGTAGACGTACCGAACAAGCATTGTGATACTAATGGGTAGAAAGAAGACGTGCGCCTTGTGCGGATCTTTGGTCCGGAACTGGGTATTCATCTCAAGCTCGTGGATAAAGTTTCCCTCCATCGAGTATATGCTCTTGCATGGGCCGTTGTGGAACAACGGCGGCTCACCCTCTTCGTACACAAACACCTTAAACTCCTTTTCCATTTCTAAGTAGCTCCTTAATTTTTCATTAAGTTCTAATTAGAAAATCTAATTTGATGACTCGGTAGACTAATTAATGGTAAGACGTAAAATAAAAATAAATTACACATACTATGTAATTAGGAGTAAAAATTAGGAGAATCGTATAATGTTAATTACCTAATTAGGTAATCTAATTGACTCGGATTGTTTAACATATTAAATCTCAACACGTGATTAATACTATCTATTCAAAGTCACATGCAAGAATATCGACCTTAAAAAGTACACATTTAATTAACGTGACAATAATCAAAATATGGTCAACACAAAGGCTAGAAATAATTGCTTTTTATAATCTATTTCAATTTTATTTTATTTTTTTGTAATTTGACAATTTATGTTTTAAATATTTAATTAATTTCTTAAATATTATCTAAATCCCTAAATTGACGGCTGATGATATTTTGAATTTCTTGAAAACACATAGTATATTCTTGTAAAAAAACGAAACTAGACTGTAGATATAGAAAAAATAATCATTTTTATTTTATAAAACTAAAGATGGTGGGAAGTGAGAACAGAAGCGTACAAAAATTAAACTCAAGTACACTATGAAGGCTAATTTTAGCTGCTTTTAATAATTGAGGGATATATATATATATATATAAATAAATAAATAAAGCAAACTTCCATATATATACATAATTATCTCTTCATCAATCAATTTTTGAATTAACAATACCATATTAATTAATCAGGAAGAGTAGTAATCCACGATTAACATTTAAAGTAAACGGTAAACTTTCTACGAAACTAACTGTACCTGTGGAAGGCTTTGGCATTGTGATAAATCGGACCTATTGGGACGTAATCGGGATCGTCAGTCTGGTTTCCAAGTTTAGCTTCGCTAATTGCCGACCGCGCTTTCTTCAGACGACCTTCGAGCCGGTCTAGGGTGGTCAAAGGAACATAAGAGATGTTCACCGAAGGAACAAGCTCGGGTTCGGGCTCGGGCTCGCTCACGCCCGAGTCATTATTGAAGCTGATTTCTTGTGTCCCATTCTGCATTTTAACTATATATAGTGAGTAATCAAACTCCAAATCACTAGAAAGAAACTAAATATACCTCAAGTAGTAAATGATCACTACATTGACAAGTCAAGTCGTGTCTACAAAGGATGCCAAATTACCAATAAGACCTACAAAATTCTAAATACTTATTATAAAGTACATGCTAAAATTAGCTACACAAACTTGTGTGGGTCATCAAAGAATAAGATGCCATACTTGTGGTAAATTAATAAAGGAATCAATTCACTTTAGTATTTATATAATTAATCAAATAATTTTAAAATGACCCATTCGCCAATAGAGCGAAATTAAAAATAAAATTGGTACATTTTATCTACCTAATTAAGTGACAAACATGTTGGAATAAATCAACCTAGGTAATAGAGAAATTGAGTAAAATGCATTTTTCCTTTACTTTGTTTTGTGGTATTTTTTAATAAATAAATAAAGGAAAATAGCACAAAACAAACATAAAAAAGGCAAAAGTACAAACAATATCAAACCTAAAGTGAAACAAAATCAATTACTCGTATTAATCCAAATCATAAACTCAATTAACAAAGTATAATAAACATAATATATATATATATATATATGAATTTTTCCTTTTTAGACCACAAGAAAAAATCACAAAAAATTCAACCACTTCATGTCATTCCTTAATTTGACATGAAGTGAAAAACTCATGAAAAAAATAACTTACGCAATTGAAATAATCAAAGAATATTCCCCAACTAAAAATATTTATAAATAAATAAAAAACACAAGAAAGCCATTGACAAAGTGCATGCATGCCATGAGTTAATCTTACGAGTTGTTCATCACGAGAATCATGATCATCGTGATGATCAGAGGAATCTTCATCAACGGCTAGTACTGACGGAGAAGATTGATCCTCGGAAACAGCTTGTTCCTCCACAACCATGTTCGACCTCAGACCCTTGACATCGGAAATGACGCTTATGCCCCTGCTCTTCAGAGAAGTACTACTGTTCGGACCCAGAAAGGAAACGAACCCAGAAACCACTATCAACGGAACGATGATCACGATGAGCAGGAGCGACGAAGAAGACGATAAACGACGACAAAAGCCGTGCGTTTTGGCGCCAGTATTGCTGCGATGATCATCGTCACACTCAGTTCTCATTGCGAAAGAGAGAAAGCGAACACTGAGTATATAATCAAAGAAGTGTACGTTTGGTATATATATATATAGCTCTATTATAGAGGTGTGGTGAGAGAGAAGGGTTTCTCTCTCCTCTGGTTTTCTTCTCTCTAGAGATGAGTGAGAGAGATTAGGGTTATACATTTGGTAATAAATGGTTGAGCAGCCATGCCAGGCGTCGTCCACTTTCCGAGTTCGCCATGCAACTTTCTCTGTTTCCCATTTTGCCCTCCCCTTGTCTTTATTATATTGCTATTGAGTTTTTTATTATGGCACCGATAAACAAAGAGAAGGTGGTATTAATTATGATTTTTCTTAATTAGGAAATGCGATATTAATGTGCTTGATTTTCATATTTTATGTATTTGTAGAACTAAGATAATAATTGAAGTTTCTTTGTGCATCATTATCAATATAATACTTATGTATAAATGTCACCGATAAAAGAGAAGGTGGGGTTTTTTAGTAATTGGGATTAATGCCCTTGTATTTCTTACAATGATAAAAAAAAATTATTTAATTTTTATTTTTAGTATTAATATTCTTCTTGTTTTTTTTTTTTTTTTTGTAAAAAGTAACACAATATTATTTATATACGTTAAAAATAATACAAAATATTAAATCGTTATTTAAAGATACTTTTATCTGAAAACTTTCATAAAACATCTTTCATACTCCATTATTTGCTAAATATAACGTACAAGTACTAATAATTCGGAATTAAGATTTTCAATTGTCTTAAAGTAATAAGTCCTAAAATGACTTAAACGTCAATTTTTCCAATTATGAGAACATGTGAGTTCCTTTGGCGAATAATAAAGCACACAAGATTATTTTGTCTCAAGTTTTCCTTTCTAAATAACTGTTAAATATAGAATTATTATAAAATATTATTACAAAATTAAAAAATACTCTCATCATGCTGTACTCGTAATAATTATAAACATTCTAAATTTA
This sequence comes from Parietaria judaica, assembly GCA_954871525.1. Taxonomy (NCBI): domain Eukaryota; kingdom Viridiplantae; phylum Streptophyta; class Magnoliopsida; order Rosales; family Urticaceae; genus Parietaria; species Parietaria judaica. The sequence continues at coordinate 16,849,696 of OX940864.1, forward strand.
TTATATCAATTGTGATTGGGTGATTAATTGTATTCAAACAAGTGCAAATTTTGAATTACTTGTGGTTGAGTCACCTATAAATTACTTGATCGTGTCCTAATCTACCGATGCTGGTATTTTTCACATTCAATGCATGAGGAACAATGTTGCGCCTGATGCTCTAGTCAAAGTCATCTTCTTGTACTTTTGTTAATTATGATTCCTACTCCTAATTATAATATATATTGTTTAATATTTCAATTTCAAGTTTAAGAAAATCTCTCAGAACAAGCTATATATATCCTCTCATTGGTACTAACCCCACATCTGATACACGAGTTTATGCAGCAATGTTGTTAATCAAATTTAAACTTTAGAAAACAATTTCGTATGTATATTTATAAAACGAATTTAGAATCGTGTCTTTTTTTTGCTTTGAAATTTACAAAAAAAAAAACAGAGAACACATAAAAGGTGTTTTCTACTTTATTCCACGTGATTCATTTTTTTCTCTCTTTCGGTATAAATATTTTAATATATGTTTTGTTATTTTTCTTTTTCTACGAACATCGGATGGGCACATAATATGCATATTGTTGGAAAGCTTATGTCGAGATGCAAGAAGAATCCAATGATAGATGGGAAAGGTATAGTTTTTACGTATTTTTTTTAAAAAAATATTTTAATACAGTTGAACAAAAAAATAATCAAAATATTTTAAAAATATAATTCTAAATTTGTCTTTAAAATTCAAAATAATAATAATAATAATAATAATAATAATAATAATAATAATAATAATAATAACTACTCTCATGCAAGAGTAGTTTCTTAATCGAGATATATTTTTCATTGCAAGAAGTATAAATAACACTTTAACATTTTATAGAATCATATTGAGTATAGTATTATATAATATAAATTTATTGATACATTAATAATACTATTAATATTATTTCAGCATGATACATATAGAGAGTACTATCGTTGGTTTTTTCTTAGTCCGCTAAGTTGCATTGGATTCTCGTTTTACTGAAAGACCTCTTTGCTCATTAAAATCGAGTTGTTATCTTCTCAAAGAAGCGGAAGTTAATAACGTTTAATTAGGCTGTTGTTTTAGTTATTTAAACAATATGTATTAAGGTTGCATAATAAATTACTAATTCTATATTTTGTTGTAATTAGTCGTGCATTAATTTTAAGATCATCCGAAGTTAGTGATAGCGAAATAAGACTTTGGCAAAGCGAGCTGATTATTTCGAACGTACTAACCTAACATTCATTTCTTCATGAAGAATTGTGTTACAAATCGTTAATAACATTTTTCTCGAATTAATTAATCAAATCAAAGCATGAACTCAGCAAATTAAAGTATATAATAATCTCTTTTATGTTTCTTCTATATGGAGCGACCGCTAAAGTGATCACCGTGCGTGTGTGATCTGTGTTCTTTTAATCCAACAAGTCATTCTTTTCTAGCTATCCACGCCATGCCAAAATTAAACCCTAATTTATTTATATATATATATATATCACAAAAGTGACCTTGGATCTTGGGTTCGTCTCTTTATTCCCATAGTAGCTAATTTCATCCTCTTTAATTACTCTCCTTTTAGTATGATAAACAAAAGAGTTAATAGTTATAAAAATATTTAATTACAGCGACGTAGATATATATTATAGCTAACACGATTTCATTTTGTCTTTTTTCGATTCGCCAGAGTGAATTCGCCGATCCGAAACTTATATTTAAATTTGTGACTGGCCCTTGAGTAAGGCAAAGGATACTGAAATCATGCTTATAAGTTATAAGGTACTTCTATTTTAAAAAAATTATTTTGAGTTTATATATAGTTGGGTATAATTAAATAATTTTATCAAACCTAATAAAAAGAGGTGATTAAATAGTTATGCTATTTCCTAATGTACGAGTCAAAGGTATGAATCACGATTCACATGCATTTCCTTGTCATGACTTCACGAGAGAGAAACCGATGACGAAATTTTCCATAGATTAAAGTAGAAGGGCATTATAGTCTTTTAAAGATGATAATTTTTGTATGAACAATTCTCGTTTTTTGCACTGATTTGATTTCTTTAACGGATATGACCGATACTTTTATATATAAATAGATATATATATATATATATATATATATATATATATATTATTTTTTCTGTCGTTTTGAAATGCATTAAATATTTATTTGTTGGAGTGGTGGCATGGTACGTGAAATACGACGATCTCATGATGACACGTAATTAATGAACGGCAAAGAATGCTACAATTGATACATAGATTAATGTTTTTTTTTTTATTCAATGATTCGTGACATGTCATGCACGGTGATAACCGCAAACCAATAATATTTCATTTACAACAATTGAACTCATATTATTTAATTTATTTATTATACTTTATAATACGTGAGTTAAGCTCTTGAGTAATGACCTTCAATGTCACAAACCAAAATAACTTTTTATAACTTTTCGATGAGTGAATTTATAAAAAAAAAAAAAAGAGAGAGAGAGAGATTAAACTCTGATATGTACATGTATCTAATCAAGCCTTCACAATTCAATTGTATATATGAACCACCAAATTATTAATGAAGCATATTATTCGTTCTACAATTTTTTCTCGTTAAGAGTTTTGTCTCGAGATAACATGTCATAGTAATTTAAAAAGAATATATTGGTCTTGAAATTAAATTTTAGTAAAATATGAAACCTTATTAGAAGTTACAAGTAGTGAGAGTATCAAAGCAAATAATAAATATTGATGAGAGTAATTACGTACATGTGTTTGTGTGAAGCTTATAATAGCGCACCGGCACCGGAACTTTAATTCATATAACCTATTGGATTTCCCAAGTCAAGAAACACAATTTTTATTGCAGTAAAAATCATTTTTTTAATGCTAGAAGGTGATGAAATTTATCATGGTGATTTCGAGAATTAATAGGTGGGTGGGTTGTTTTAATAATAATAGGTATCATATGCATAATGTATTGTATTTTTATTATTATTATTATTTGGCATTTAAGGCTCGTTTTCCCAACTTCTCACCTTTGAGATGCTAAATATAGGAGTAATACTCAGAATTCATTCTTAGAAGAAAAGCATTTCCTTTTGTCAATTTGTTTTTACTTAACCCAATTTTGAGATTTTGTCAAATTTTTCCTCTTCATTCATAATTTGATTTGTGTATTTTATTACTAGTCAGTCCCTTTTTAAAAATCTGTTAGTTATAACAAAAATAATTTGCTATACGACATATATACTTGATTTTTGTGTTTTATATCTGTTTAATCTAATCATTAATCTCATCAGGTTAAGCCCCTTAATTTTAATCTAATTGAGATAAAGTTCAGTTAGTTTTAACGAATAGTAAAAATTTAGCTAGGTACTCTGAGCCCTGATAATTTTGTATTTTATATTTGATTTTCCATTATAACATGTTAATTATGGCTTTATTGACAAGGAAGGCTTTAAGATTGAAAAAAAAAAAAAAAAACCCTAAAAATAGATTAACTGTGCTTGTTGATCAAATGTCATTTTAAAATTCAGCAATAAGTCATTCTTAACTCGACTTTTCTCCAAAGTCCAAACATTGTCATTTCACATCCTTGTCGTTTTATTCGCAAAGCTAATTTCGAGATGAAGAAATTGTGTAATTTTATGGACAAAGCGACGAGTTAAATGGATTAATTAAACATTATATGATGCATTTCGAAGGGGAGAAACCGGGATCGGGTACCGATATTTTTCTAAAACCGGACCTGGTTTCACATATTTTTTATCCAAACATTATTGCCATCGCTGAGAAAAAGAAATAAAAATCACACCACATTTTAATTTAAAAATGCATAAATATATCCAATGTCATAACATTACAGTTCAACTCAACAAATAAAAATCCATGCATTACCAGGTCCCACTTCACTCACCGTTGCTCCAAACTCAAAGAGTCAAACATAAAAGTCAACAGAAAAGCCGACCCTCAAGGGGTCTCGCTGCCCCTCGGAGAACGACGGGTATCTTCCTCGTCGTCCTCCACGGGGCTTCGGTCCTCCTTATTACCTGGGCTGCCCTTGGGGCTTGGGCTCCGACCGTTGGTTTCTTCCGGGCTTCGGTCCCTTCGGCCCGCTGGGCTCTCTCTTTCGGGGCTCATGGATCTTCCCCTCTTGCCTTTAGGGCTACCGTTCATCTCTTCGTCTTTCTGGGGGCTTCTATCCTCCGGTGTGAGGCTGCGTTTCCGAGACTTTTCACGCTCGGGGCTGTGCCTCGGCTTCGGGCTCCTCGATCCGTCATCGCGGTCGTAGCTCCGGGCTCTTCTCACCGGCGATCGCGATCGGCTGTGGAAAAAATAAAAACGGGATTTAGTCGTGAATACTGAATATCGATGGTTATGACCTACAAATTGAAATTATTAATCAAGGAAGGAACAACATTAAAAGCTTCCAACATTATTAAGTGTTATATAAGAACCATTGAATTGACATCGAAATTGTGAAGCATAAAATAAATAAATTACTAATATAAATCAGCAGATACGTAAACAATAAGGGTTTTTTTTTTCTTTTTCTTTCTTCCGTAAATATGACTAGTGATGATGATCATATACTTAAACCAATACCAAATTCTTAATCTATAGAGAAAAATATGTAACCATCTGGAAATATCGATCTCGTTAAAAAGAAAATTAACTTCTTAAGGCCGGGTCCATAAACTAATTACCTGATAAACAAATCGAAAACAAGAAACAAAATAAATAAACAAAACAAAGAGTCAGCAAAGAATTGCACGGGCAAAGGCTAGGAGGAACCCAAAGGGGTGCTCTCTAAGTTTTATAACTTTAATTTCTGGAGCATAATATAAATTATAAACATTGTATTTTATTCTTATTTTATAGAATATATGTTTGGTAATCAATACACCAATAATATATGGTCAGTATTCAGTATATTACCTATCAATTACCCATCGATACCATTGGAATCAGACTCGATAAAACTACCAATGTCGGTATTTTAAACCTTTGGTTTAAGGGTAGTGTTCGTGACCTGGCGTGGGCCAACCTCAGACATGAAGAGGCATCACAGTATCTAAGCCAGCTGGCGGTTAACGGGATATACCATCACAAAGTTACAAAAACCGCTGAACGAATTTTCCGAGAGGATCTCTTAACCGTAGCTAGAGCACGAAAAAAATAAGAGTGTTTCGTACTCCCAGGAAAATATGTTGGTTTCGCAGAAACAATTAGAGATCTTCCTGAACATAGCAACAATATGTTGCTCCAAAGCGTATAACATAGGTAGTTTTGGTTCCAATACTCCGGTAACTAATCTAGGTATATACATAACAAAAACCTAATTAAATAATATGAAACTATTTTAAAACCTGATAAATATAATTAAAATATGAACTCCGCTCCATCGAGTTGAGCTTGTCTTCAGGCTCCAAATATCCGAACTCCATCACCGGCACCTACGCTGGTGCTGATGTGCACCAAGTCTTGACCCCTGTCACCGTCGAACCCGCTGCCCTAATGATTGCTCCATCCCGCTTGAGATCCACTTCGGAGGTAGTTACGCCAACTGGTGGGCTCGCCTTTTTGTCCTTCGCGATAACCGTTGTAGATGCCGAACCCGCCACCACCATTGGCACCGAACTCACCATAGTCGCCCCGCCAGTCCTGCACAGGCACGCATCCCTTGTTGGTGCCAAACTCTCCACGGCCGTCGTCACGGGATCCTGACCACCTCACACTTGCGTCTGGCAGCCACACTCGCCCTCCGCCGCTCGTCTGATCGGTCCCACGCCAAACTCGGGCGTCTTCGAGGCGAGAGTTCCCACCGATATTCATGCAATATTTGTAGCGGAGTTCATCGTCCACAAGCGCCGCGCGCCGCCACTCACCTCCCTTCCCCAGGTTGTTGGACGACAAGATATGGCTGTCTGCGAGCGCCGCAAGTCGCCGCTCTCCTTCTGCCATTGCAGCCGCTCCCAAGTAGTGCAGCGTTTGGCTGCCTCCGATGATTGGGGTTGTGTTTGAGACGCCTCCACCGTTGGTGCTCAGCCCACCAGTATACACTCCGACAGCCCGTGCATGCAAGTCGCTCGTGGCGCCGGCCTGACCACCCTCACTGGACGCGATCATCTCCGTGTACAACAGGCTTGGGTCACGTGACTGAGATAGGTCGCTCGATACAGGTCGCCGCTCCAGCAGTGCATGATCCCTAGATATCGATCTTGTTACAGGGCTAACCCTAAATCTATAGAGAAGCTATACTAACTTACTAGTTTGATTTGAAAAACCTATGATACCGACTCATTCCTTACTAGAAATAAAAAATAAATTGTAATCACAGCTAGTATAGTGATCATTGTACTTCCAAAAACTGAAATTCTTTATCAATGTAGGAAAGAATATATGACCATAATAACTAATTATATTAGAAAAAACCGCGTTGGTACTTGATATAGAAAAGGGTTTTTATTAGGACTATGGCTAGTTATAAAGATCAGGACACCATCGAAATTCATTATTAAGGATAGAAGAAAATATCACCATTTCATATCTTATTTAACTTTACTGGTTCCAAACGGAAATATATCGCGGGGAAAACCAAATCAAAGTGAGAAAGATAAGATATCTGACCTATAGCTACGCTCTCTGCTGTAACTACGGCTGCGGCTTCTGCCACGATGAGGCGATCGGGACCTGACCGGAGATCGTGAATGACTATCGGCACGCCTGCAAAGATAATTTGCAGAATTAATAAGCAAATGAACTGCCTTGAAAGAAAAAAAAATCAATAAAATTTGTCTACGTTTCTTTAAATGCGATTACTTGAGATCCTTAGGGCTGTTTTTGCACTGTCTTTCTATATGGCCCCTTTCCCCACAGCGATAGCACTTGTTCTTCCAATCTCCAGCCTTGCAATCACGGGCCCAGTGGCCGTCAAGCCCACAATTGAAGCAGCGCCCAGACCCGGGAGGAGGGCCTCTCCCAACTAAATCCCGATCCCGAGAACTACGAGGTACCTGATACAGATATCAACAGTCAATAATGATGTGCTATATGAAAGACATAATGTACTAATGTGATTATCGCGCTATATAGACTTTTGATTTCCTAAGAGGCTGAGACAGATATGTTCTCCGAATTTAAATCTTAGGGACTAACAAGTTATTATTTTGAATTGTAGGTACCTACTTCATGAAGGAAAAATAAACAAAAATCACATAACGATTTCCGCCATCAGAGTAGCGGTGCCATATGAAAGAAAGTATTCTATACTGAATTACTGATTATCCTGGTATCTCGATATCCATACTAAGGCTATAATACTCGGGTATATAGGAGTTCCAGCTACATTTTTGCCATTTTCAAACCAAATCATTTTTTTTAAAACGCAAAATAAAACCAGTGTAATCACAATGAAACCCGGTTTTAATTATAAAGGAAGTCCTAAAAACACGTTTTAAATAAAAATGCGTGTCATAGCTAAAAATACAAATTAACATGTTTACTAAAAAAAAAACTTGAAATAAACCATACAGCCTTAAAAGTAGTTTTCTGTTTAAAAAAAAAGCTGTAAAACCAGACCCGGTATCGAAACACAGGGTTCTGAGGTTATAAGTCCATAAGAAGGCCATTATAACAGAGAGAGAGAGAAGAAGAAAAAAAACACATAAGCTGAAAATGTGATGCAAATTGACATGTTTAACCAACGGTACTTTGTGTTCATAGGACTTACCCCCCTTGAGAACTCCACAACAATACGTCTTCCTTCAAATTCCCGACCATCTAGGCTGTACCTTGCATCGTCAGCATCTCGGGGATCACCAAATTCCTGTGAGAAATGTGAGCATAGAAACCAACGAATACACCAAGGAAGAAACAAACAAACAAACAAAAAAACCATGATTCCGGAAGATAGAACTGTAAGCAAGCAAAGGAAAAGTGGAGCTTACAACAAAGGCGAAATCGTTCTTCATGTCCACATCTCGAACTCTGCGGAAATGGTTGCCAGAAAGATAAAGGCTATCATTACTTAAGAACTGCACGCGTACGATACACTTTGCCATCACAGGACGAACAAGACACCAGTTTGAGATTGTTGCCATTTGCATAAAAACACAGCATTTAGATTTTAGAGAAAGAATCGCCAAAGTCTCCTATACAATCGGGCATGGAAATTCCACCACCGTCACCCTCCCACCAAACGAACACCGGGTTTTAGACCAAACCCCAGAAACCTTCAACAAAATCATTCAAGTTAAGAAAAGACGACCACTCTCCGACTGCAAGAGTCACAATTACACCCGGAATACAAACCAACATATCGGTGGAATATATCCCCCATATCCCAACTGTTTTTTTCATTTCAACTTCAACAGGTTAAGAAAAATTTATAAAACTAAAGTAATAAGCAGATGAAAAAAATTCCATAAACATTAATATTGAACCCCGAAGCCGAAACCTTCAACAAAATCATTCAATTTAAGAAAAGACGATCACTCTCCAAGCACTATAGTCGCATTTATCCCGGAATTCAACTGTTATTCCGTTTAAAACTTTCCCAGGGCTAAGAACTTATAAAATACTAGAAAAAAATGCACAAGAGAACATCCATAACACTGATAGAGAACCCAGATCCGAGAGAAACACCGTACCTTCCATATCTGCTGAATAGCTTCTCCAGATCACGAGTGCGAGTCCTCGACGACAAATGACCAACGTAGAGGCGATTATTCCCGTGGCGGTCGTCGTAACGAGGCATCTTCACTCTGCATATATCAATTAAAAAAAAAAAACTTTTTTAACGAACGCAACAAGTACAAGCTCAACTCGCAAACATATTCAAAGCTCAAAATCCAAATCCCCAAAGCTTCGATCCCCAAATCGACAATCAATGATTATAACACTCAATCGCATGAAAGCTACAGCTTTTTTTTTGCCAGAAATTCAGTAAAAACAGGAGAAACATTAATTCGAGCAATCAATCGATGGAAACTCGATGAGATTCAAATTATAAATTATAAATTTTCGGTGACGCTCAAACCAAACGAAGAGCAAAAACGTAATCGATACTGTGATTGGAGAAATCTCTCACCACCAATTACGCGAAGATTCGAGCTTTTCTGGTCTCCCTGATTGCGCGAAAGAGAAGAAGCAGAAACCCTAATTTCCGAACACGAGAGACGAGAGGAGAGAGAGTAGACAGGCAGGCTTGCAGTCTTTTATGCAACCCTATTATTTTAGGGTAATCACGGCAAAAATATCTAAACTTTAATCAATTGAGGTGATAGGGGTTTAACTGAAAAATAATGGCAAAATATCTAAATCAACAAAGGGATAATCGGGATAAAAGAAAGTATCAGTAGTCTTTCAATCCGTCGTCGATTGGTTCTCATTCTTTTTTCATGGGTAGTAAAGTTCATATTCTCTAAAATTATATAAAAGTTAGTATTTTAAAGTCAAATGTCATGCTACATCATGTTGATTGCACATGGAATGCCAAGTAATTTGACTGTCACGTGGATTTTTATATTAAAAAAAGTTCTAAATTTTTTTAATTTTTCAAAAAAAATAATCTAAAATAATTTATTAAGAACTTATTAATAACTCTATACAAGGTTTAAAATGTCGCTTTCCGATGTCATTTCGCATTTTCCATTTTACGGATATATCGTTTGCCGATGGGTATGCCGATTGGCAAATCGTTAAAAAAGGGCATGCCGAATATACCAAAAATTTTGTGGAAAAAATATATGAGTATTTAAGCAAGATGTTTATATAGGTTCAAAACTACATATTTAATAAATACAAGACATAATTGTATAAAAAAAAACACATTTGTAACTTAAATATGTAGGTGAAGAATAATATTTAGTTGAATTATTAAGTGAAGTGAATATGTATGTTAAGTGTTTAATATTAAGTGAATATGCATGATAAATGTATGTTAAGTGAATAATATTAGTTGAAGTGTAAGTGACTATGTATGTTAGGTGAAGTTAATATGTATGTTAAGTGAATAATATTAGTTGAAGTGTATAATATTAAGTCAAATTATTAGGTGAAATGTATGTGTATGTTAAGTGTGAATGTGTGATATTAGTTGAATACCAAAGAGTCCCACAATGATAGATGACACGAGTTTGGTGATATTAATATACCAAATATTTGGGACAAAGGCTTGGGCCCTTTGGGTTATAGCATTTTGTGGATAAGAGATGACTCACACAAATGCACCACCACACGTGCACGCCGTCGCCGTCCGGCCGGCCGGACGTGGTGGGTGGGGAAAAATTAATATGCAAACATATTAATTTTTGTCGAAAGTTTAATTGGTATTTTTGCCGAAATTCACCAAAAATATGTTTTTTTTTTTTTGCGAAATTCCAACCATTTTTCGCAAAAATCCTTCACAAAAACGAAATTTGATTTTCCAACCACTTGCCGCATGGAATTTCGCAAAAAAATGGTAAAAATCCAGCGAAACGACGAGATTTTCGTTTCGCATACCTCCGAAAAACAAAAATCGGTCGATTTTTTCATGGAAATTCGCGACATTAAACACCTTGACTTTATACTAATTTCAATACCGGATAATCCATACGGGGTCCTGGTTATAAAATTTCATGTTAAATTTGAAAATTCAGATACAACCGTATTTTGTACATATTCCAAAACCATATTTTTTTTTTACCAAAATCCAAAAATGCTGAATAAAAATACTCGGACTGAATTATATTAGGAATCTAAAGAGTATAAAATGGGTATTTACATTCTAAAATATAGATTAAATTGAACTCGCACTCCACATACAACTTGCATTTAATGTTAAAAAAACATTGTGATAAAAGAGGTCCACGTATTTTAATTTTGGTATTTTGGATGCGGGGTAAAAGAAAATGGTATTTCATTCTGGTTCTTAAGTATTGTAATTATTAAAAAATTATCTATAATTTCTTAATAAATTATTATAGATTTTTATTTTTTATTTTCTAGATCCACGTGGTATGCCACATGGCATTCAAATGACATGGCATGTCATGTGGCGGTCAACATGATGTCACATGGCATTTGACATGAAAATAATAGATGAACTACTAACCGTATTACAATTTTAGAGAATAGGAACTTTACCACTCTTAAAGAAATGGGAACCAATCGACAACAGTGAAAAGAGTATTGGTACTTTCACTGTGATTATTGTTGGGGTCGAATTCGGTTCCAAGCCCGAAGAAGCCCACATGGCACCCTCTCAGCCCAAGAGCAACACGAGAAGAAGAAGAAAGACCAAGAAGGACTATTCCGCCTAGATAGGGGAAGACTTGGCCGAGCACGTTCCCATCTGAAGTCAAATGCAAGATCGAGCCAAGCGCGGCCAAAGGGAACGTAGCAATGAGTGAACGTCCTGCCTGACCCAACGCAAAACGACAAATTTGACAATTCACGAAGCGACCCGAGATGAACAATTCACACGAATACCCAACCTAGCGAAAACGACGACTCACTCGAGTAAAATTGTCTCCTCAAGACCAACACGACTCTATACAACCCAGATAGTACTAACAGATTTGAGGGATCACCAAATATTAGGGTTTGTTAATACCTTGTAACCAGAGCCCATTATGAGGCCCAAAATCCCAACATATAAATAGTATGATATGTCACTTATTGAAGCCAATGATAGCCAAATGAGAAAAGTACTAAATCCTTCATTAAAAAGAGTACTATCACCAATCTTAAGAACATTATCTCCTTCTTTTTTCAACCATTGTTGTACAACAAGAATACAAGCTTGTACTTGGCTTTCTTCGCAATCGTTGTACGAAAGTCAAAGGGAATAGAAGAAACTAGAGGAATTCCATCACTGTTTGAGCTTATTTTTCGTCTTTCATTTCTTCTAAAGTGTTTATATCCTTATCCTTACATAGATTTTATCCTTTTATCCTTCTAAAGTATTTTTATCCTTTTAATCATGCCACCTCATTGTTGATTTTTCATATATAAAATATATAAAATATCTGAAAAAATAGCAAATAAGAAACTCTTTGATCTCATTATGCCATGTCATAGTGGGAGATTTTGCTTTTATATATATATAAATTTGTAATTTTATCTCAATTTGACCTTATGATAACTTGACATAGAACTTAAGAGACAAAAATCAAAATAAAGCTCTAATAAAGATAAAAAAACAAAGTTTAAAAATGCGATATAATAATTTTACTAGGTGAGAGGCTTATTGACAAAAATACAAAGCTCTAATAATATTTGTGCTTATTTTATTATTTTGCAACAATTTTATACTTGATGTGGTTGTCGCGGGTGATGTCGTATTCATGAACTAGTCCTCACAAAATTGAGCAATTTATCTGATTGCCTCTATAAGTTAAATGTCGTTTTAACCTACTTGTCGTTACTATCAAACGACAATTTCTGCTTCGGTCGTGATTATTTTGTTAACGTCTTGACTTTCGAACATATTTTCTTGCAATAAATAAATCTGTTAAAAATATATTTTTACATACAAGAATCACAGCCTCCAATTCATCACCAGTAGTCCCCACATGAGCAAACCCCTCTGGAGAAGCAGTGAAAACCCGAAGAATCCCGGAGATAAACGTCTCTCCGCGTCACCGTCGAGACGTGCTTCAAAAACGCGTGGCAGTCGCCGCAGAGTGCGATGTTCTTCGCGACGCGGACGGGCTTCCCTGACGGCGCCATCAGCACGCTGAACGTCGCGGCGAGCTTCGCGCTGTGGCGGAAGAGGAAGTCCCTCTTCTGCTGCTCCTCCACCTCGTGGAGCACGAAGCTCGTGTCGGGGGTGTAACCGGACTTCAGGCACTCCCGGATCAGAATCTCGAGCCCGCTGTGGATGTCTTTGGTTTGGGAATGCGAGGCGTCCCGCGCGAAGAACGAGTGGATCTCGTTCTTGTGGACGACCCAGCTCCGGCCCGGTTGTTTTTTCAATCCTTTCTCCCTCATCTCGTCTCGGATCGTCTCCGAGCAGTGCCATCTGCCGGAAGCGGAGTAGAGGTTCGAGACGAGGATGTGATCGGACGCATTGCGCGGCTTTAGCGCGAGAATTTGCTTTGCGGCAAGTTTTTCGACCGGAACATTCCTGTGGATTCTGGTGCTGTCGAGCAATGCTCGCCAAGCGGAAACGTCAGGTTCGAAAGGGAGGTTTCTGAGTGTTTCTTCGGCTTCTTGGAACAAGCCCCAAAAGCCTAATACTCCTATGAAGGAGGCGATTTGGTCCGAGCTCGGGTTTTTCAGAGAGTGGAAGAATCTACGGCAATCATTGACTAAGTTTGACTTGGTCAATTTGTAAGCGGAGATGACGAGTGCGACCGTTATGTCGTCAGGTTTTACGTCGGTTTTTCCCATCTCCGACCAGAGGGCTAAGGCTTCATCACCTTGTCTATGGAGGAGATGACCGGAGATCAGACCGTTCCATGAAACGACGTCTCGTACCATCATTGCGTTGAACGATTTGACTGCGTCGTCGATGTTCCAGCACTTGGCATACATGCTGACCACGGCATTCGCCACCTCGAGATCTTCAGAGAATCGGCATTTAAGAGCGAAGCTGTGCATTTGCCTGCCCATCTCGTTGAAAGCCAAGCTTCCGCAGAGGCCGAGGACCGTGGTCAACATGACTTCATCCATGGCCGTTGTTCCTCTGAAGCTGTTATGGAAGAGGGAAATTGCCTCTTCGAATTGCCCATTCCTGGCGTACCCGCTGATCATCGCCGTGGAGAAAATGGATGGGTCATAATCGGTCTGGCGTTGACGGAACAGTTTATTGGCATCTGACATCCGACCACACCTCGTGTATGCATCGAGCAGCGCTGATTCTATGTACATATTCGATCCGCATCCGGATTTGGCTATGAATCCATGAATCTGCCGACTGATCTTCGCATCTCTGATCGAGCCACAAGCGTTGGCGACAATGGTCAATGCGAAGTCCGTCAGTTCCACGCAGTTTCTGATCATCCATATGAACAATTTTATCGTTTTCAAGCCCTCGCCGTTCTTACGAAACCCGGCCAAAAGCGAGTTATACGAATATGAATTCCTCTCAGGCAATCTCTCGAATATCGCCAACGCCGAATCCACCAAGCCGAAATCCATATATGCAGTGACCATTCCCGTCCACGTTATTACATCTCTCACCGGCATTTCCTCAAACAGTGCCTCGACGTCTCCGACGCTCCCGAACTTAGTGTAAAACCCGATAAGAGCATTCCCGACGCTCAGATTTCCCGCCAAACCGCATTTAATCGCAATGCCATGAACATCAAAACCCTGCTCCAAAGCACCACTATGTCCACATGCCGTCAGCACCGTCGAAACCGTGAATTTATCAACCCCGAACCAGAAACCGCCCTTTCTCATTGTGCAAAACAGCTCGAGCGCTTCTCCGCTCGCGCCTTCCCTCACCGCGCACGACATCGCGGTGTTCCAGGACGCTATGTCTCTGAACGGCATTTCGTCGAACACTTGGCGCACGAGATCGAAACGCTCACATTTTCCATACAAGCTCATCAGCGCATTCGCCACAAACACACAACCGATATAACCAGTCTTGATCGCCATTGCGTGGACCTGAAACCCTACCCGAATCTCCAGAATCCGAATGAAAGCAGTCAAAACGGCAACGTATCCGAACTCGTTCGGCTCAATCCCGTTCCTCCTCATCTCGGAGAATTTCTCGACGGCTTCTATTTCACTGCCGGACTTCGCGAGCCCCGATATCAGCGCCGTGTACGCCACCAAATCGGGGCGGCTCAGCCCGTGGAAGACCTTGCGAGCTTCGGCGACGAGGCCCAGCTTGACGTAGGTTGAGAGGAGCGAGCGTCCGAAATACAAATCGTCGCCAGCAAGCTTGACGGCGCAGGCGTGGACGGCCTGGGCGAGCGCGGCGTCTCCGAGCCGGGCCGAGGCTCGGAGCGAGCCGAACAGGTCGACGGCGTCGTACTCGAGAGTGGGCAGTGCCGGGGCGAGGGAGGCTGAGAAGAGGACATTGCTAGGGCTTGGAGCTCCGCGAGGTTTGGGAGAATGGGAGAGAGTTGAGGGAGGAGGAGCATAAGATGGTGATAGAATACTAGCCATTAATAATATTTCAAGTTATGTACCTCTTGTATATACTATACTAGTGGAAAATATCGTTTTATATAATATATAAAACTTGTGCTTAAATATTATTTATTCTGATTAAATAAAACACAGTAAAAATTTATAATTTATTTTTATTAAGCACGATTGTATATATCAAGGTTTAAAATACCGCTTGCCGTTTTCGTTTCGCATTTTCCGTTTTACGGATATATCGCTTGCCGATGGGTATGTCGATGGGCAAAAGGGAAAAAAAGGGCATGCCGCATACCGTATTTACCGCACTTTTCGCATGGACATACCGCATTTACCGCACTTTTCGCATGGATATTTTGTAAAAAATATTTGAGTATTTAAGCACGATATTTATATAGGTTCAAAACTACATATTTAATAAATACAAGACATAATTGTATACAACAAAACACATTTGTAACTTAAATATGTAGGTGAAATGTATAATATTAAGTCACTTTATTAGTTTAAGTGTATAATATTAAGCCAAATTATTATGTGAAGTGAATATGTATGTTAATTAAGTGTGTAATATTAAGTGAATATGCATGTTAATTGTATAGGTATGTTAACAAATTTAATATTAGTTGAAGTGTATAATATTAAATGAATATGTATATTAAGTGTATATGTATGTTAGGTGAAGTTAATATGTATGTTAAGTGTATAATATTATTTGAAGTGTGTAATATTAAGTTAAATTATTAGGTGAAGTGTATATGTATGTTAAGTGTGAATGTGTGATATTAGTTGAATAACAAGAAGTCCCACACATTGATAGATGACAAGAGTTTGGTGATGTTTATATACCAAATATTAGGGACAAGGGCTTGGGCCCTTTGGGTCATAGGATTTTGTGGATGGAGGAGGACTCACACAAATGTTACACCACCACACGCGCGCGCCGCCGCCGGACGTGGCGGGTTGGGTTGGGTTACTCTTGTGTGAGTATAATTATTTTTGCCGAAAGTTTAATTGGTATTTTTGCCGAAATCTACCAAAAATATGATTTTTAGCGAAATTCCAACCAAATTTCGCACTTTTTACACTGAAAAACGAAAAACAAAATTCCATCCACCTGCCCATGCGAAAAGTGCGAAAAAATGGAAAAATCCAGCGAAACGAAAGGGTTTTCGTTTCGCCTTTCTCCGAAAAACGAAAATCGGTCGAAATGTCGACCGATTTTCGCGAAATTTTGCACCTTGGTATATATACACTTATGTAACAATGTATCATTGGATTCAGTCTACGTTTCATTTGGGACAGTTTGGTATTGCTTCTAAAGAGGTGTTTTTGCTTCTTCCTTAATTTTAGAGAGAAAATTGTGTTTGGTAAGTTAAAATAAAATTACTTCCTAGATAATTTTTGTTTTTTAATAGGCAAAAATGAAAAGCATCTCATTGATGCTTTTGGAGAAAGCTATTTTGAAGGTTTTACGTGTCTTTCTCCTCCTTTTTGTTTTTTTTATTATTTTTATTTAAATATTTTATTTTCTTGTTATATTAAATTTCAAACCTCCGTAACTTTAATTTTATAACTCCGATTAACACCGTGCTTCACGTGGTGATGATGAATATATTCGTAAATACTAATGAAAATACTTAGTAATTTTATTAATAATAAAAATTGAATAGGTGAAGAATGAAAAAATCGTTTACAACTTTACGAATGAAATAATTATATTTCATTAAGTAAGTTTGTAGTAAAAAAAATAGAACTCATCAAGTCGATACTTCAAATATAAAAACTATTATTTATTAGATTTTAATAAACATCTTTAAATCCAATAACATAAGTAAATAAAAAAATAACAAATAAATTACAATACAATATTTTTTGTCATCTCACTCACTGCAACTCTGATTGAACTTAGCGAGAGACTTGGAAATAAAAGAATCTGAATGCTACAATAAAAATATTTATTACACAACAAAATCAATATCTGATCGGACTATATCCATCATCGAAACATGCGATTAATTCTTATAGTAAATAAAAAAAGAAAATGAACAAAATTTCAAGTTTTGTGTATCCTTGTAGAATATGAAGGTTATTTTTGTCCTAAATATTGTAGAATCTCAAGTTTATATGATAATGGTTTTCACTACTAATTCACCCAAAACAAAATCACTGAATATAAAAAAACATAGAAAACAAAGTCACTGAATATAAAAAACATAGAAAAACAAAAACCGTATCTAACTTCGTTAACTCCACGTATTTAATAAACAAATCATAAATCTTTTACAACCGAAAAATACCGAAAAATCCGATCCAAATATATCATTTAGTATTAACTCGTAGCTAATTTTGTAGTTTACTGTATAGAGAAACGCACAATTCATATACGCCTTCTAATAAACGAATTATAACAGAAACTGTGTCGAACCTTAAAATCTCCTCGCTCAATTTGTATTTCCTCTCGTAAAAAATCTCGCAAAGCATTACACAATTACATAGATGGATGGTAATTATTTCACCACCGAAAAATAAGGTAAAAGAATAAAAGAACTAATAAACTCCTCACTTATTTTGTGTTCATTATATGGTAAAACACACCTTCAATAAAGGAATCATACATATTTACCAATATAAAAGCTAAGAAAAAATAACAGAAACAATTTCGAAACTCAGAGTAAGAATATAAGCAAATAGTATTGCCATGCCTCACGATGACACAAAAGAGTACGATCAAAGATAAAAATAAAATCTCATAGATTTCAATAACTCACTTAAGAACTTTATTAAAAAAAAAGTCCAAATACAACACCATTAACTATTAGCAAAATCAGTTGAGAGATTGATAACCAGATCTGCAATTACCATTTTCCGCAAAGTGCAAGCATGATATCAACTATCAAGCACCATTTTCGCAAAGGGCAGAGGCTCTGCCAAACTGCACAACCCTTTTCGGAGAATGATCGTGGCGGCCATCAATCTCAATGACTGCAATTCTGCTTACCCTCTCTCTTAACATGTCGTTCTTTTTGGAGTAGCAAAGTCACCAACTATTGAGTGCACCAAAAATTAGAGACTGTGAGCCAACGTACATTGCTCGCGCCTCACCGGAGAGAGAACAGAGGCAGGACATGAATGAGATAAAATGTTGCAAGTAGAAAAACTAAAAATATCACATATTATAACCCGACTCTTCTTTCAAAAAAAAAAAAAACCGACTCTTACCAGTGGCATATATAGAATATTTTGAAGGACCAGGACTGGTAGACGAAGATACCTTTGCCGCTGCGGTTTATATGATGAAGTTGGACTTCGAGTGGAGGCGAAAGAGTTGTGCGGGCGCCTAAGAGAGTCGTCATTGTCGCCTCCATCACCGGAGGAGATTGGCCATCACCGTGGTGGAGTTTCCCAAAACTGTTCTCTCCATAAATTCATTTCCAATTAAAGAATTAATAGATGCACTGATTAAGCATCGACTAAGATATGTGGCAGCAAATGAAAAATCAACCATTTTGTGTCTTACAAAACAAAACATGTAGATATTACCCTGGAAGTAGAATCTTGTAAAAATCAAACTTCGCATGAGACATAACTGAAGAATTATTGCATGACTTTGAATCTGAAAAAAAAAATGTCGAACAAAAACGATCAAAGTCAAGAAAAGGTGAGAACCACTGCCAATCTTAAAAATGCATGAAAGGCCTGAAAACAGAAACTTCGGAAAGCTACTTAGCCGTCCGTGTAAAAAGCCGCAGCTTCTATAAACAAAATTGAACCAGATACGTCATGTGTAAAGAGAAAAGATAAAATTGCACCTAGAGGATGCTAAAAAAGAAGAAGACAAATGAAAATGGTACGAAATCATTTTCTAGCCAGCTTTCTCTCTTCTAATTTCCTGTGAAAAATAAAAACGGGAGAGAGAGAGATAGATCGGTGAGTCGAATCTGCAAGAGATTTGTAAGATAAACAGTGACACAAACCTGCTAGGTCATGCGCAACGAAATTTAGTCGTCGCCATCGTTGCGGCTGAGAGGCTGAGAGAAATCATCAAAACCTGCAGCAAGAGAATGAGAAGAAGAAAAGGAAAATGAATGAGATTTTTAACTGATTTAGAAGGGGGAGAATCAGAGATAAGAGTTACAAAATTAAAATGCATTAACTTTGAGATAGTAGGTGGGTGGAGAGGTTGGTTCAAGAAATAACACTATCAAAGTGAGATAAAATGCATTTACGATTCAGGGTCGTGGTAAATTAGGTGTGGTATATTCAGAACTGTATTCATAGTTTTTGAATGATTTTTTTAGATAAAATTACAAAATTTAGAAAATTAAAAAGCGAACTATCTTTCATTTTCTACAATTCCACATATTTGTTATTCTTTTCAGTTTTTCTTTAGAGGACTTTTGGCATACTATTTTTATGACATTTATTTATCTTTCTAATAAATATAAAGACGTTATCTATTATTGACATATTGGATCAGTGTTGAATGTGCTTCATCAAATGAATCTATTTTGGTGGGTTTTTGTTTTTTTATTAGTTGGTACTTAATGACTTGGAACGATAAATATATAAATAAAAAATACAAAATCTGAAAAAATAGGGATTGAGAATCCTTATTTTCTACTCTTGACATGTCATCACTTGTGATCTTACTTATATATATATATAGATTCCTATATGGTGTAGCGGCAATAATACCAATTCTTCAAAGAGAAATAACAATAAAATACCTTTTAAGTCATTCAAAATTATAGACATATTCTATAAACTTTAAAGTAGTGGCAAAAATACTTTAAGTATTAAAAATTAAAATTTATGAGTTCTTCTTTTACATCATCACTACCAAGACGATAAATAACACATGTACCGCGTTGACGATGCTAAATTATCCCTTTTCAGCTAAAATTCCACGTGTTTGCCAACTTTTACCCATCAAACATATTTTCTTTCACAATCTGCTATGATTCAATGCCAACTTTTACCCATCGAACATATTTTCTTTCAAAATTGGGTCACACAATTTTGTAGATAGGAGATGACTCAAAATTGGGTCACACATACTTATATTCTTAATTATGTTTGCACAAAAAACGCACGCACCGAGGCGAGGCATGGTGCGTGCGTTTTTTGTGCAAACATAATTATTTTTACCGAAAGTTTAACTGGTATTTTTGCTGTAATTAAGAATATAAGTATTTGCAACGGGCATGCATGGTCTTCGGTCTACTCTACGATCTCCTCATGCACGTTGTATACTTATAACGTTAATATTTTCTATATCTATAAATACCAATCTCTGGTTCTCAATTTTGATCATCACAAAATAGCAGAGTTTATACAATATTCCGAGCAAAATATTTATGAGGGTTTGAGTGATTTTGATCGTTACCGAGTGCACGATTTTGGTCGAGATAGAAAAGATCTTGGCTGTTTTATCCTGGGGGTGACGGGGCAACACGAACTGCGAGCACCGAGGCAGAGCCGCAAAACACCTTAAAGAGAGCGACCTAATCTGCGACTCAATCCCCCGAAGTTTTTAGATAACCTTTGTGTTAGCAGGCAACGAAGCATTGGTTTATGCAGCGACGAAGTTTGCTCATGCAACAACAGTCGCTAATTACTCTTCTTCAAATTTAGCTATCTATACCTCAATTACAAATCACATTAGCTATTCCAACGAGAATCTACGATCCCTTTACATCTAAATCTAATAACAGAGTTTCCACGTGTCATTTCGTGACTGACAATGCAAAATTCACCCTCAACACGTACCTTTAAAGACGTTTAATTCAATAATGATAATTTCTGCCGTAAGAATAGTTTAGGAATTTATGCAACAATTATTCTTTCATGAAAATAATCAAGGGCTAATCGCAAGAATGACCTTATTTGAGATCTGGTATATGTTTATACCATCGGTACTGTTCACATGTTTGATTCATACCCTTCATTAAACCAAGTGGGGCCCTTTATAGTAGGGGTGAAACCGGGTAGGGTACCCGTTTTTTTTGAGGTACCCGGATCCGAAATTCGGGTATCCGAAAATCGATACCCGGATCCGGTACCCGAAATCCGAGTATCTATTTTTTGATACCCGGATTTCTTACCCGGTACCCGGTTTTGGGAACCGGATCCAGGTATCCGGATTTTTACTCAGATCCGTTTTTTTTTTTAAAATAAATTAACTAAAAACAAAAACATACAATCATCTTAAAATAAAAATGCATAAAAAAAATAGTATTATTACTTAAGGATTGGAAACCCTAAAGAAACCATAAGAAATTAACATAAAAAATAAAAATAAAAAACTAAAATAAACAGGGTAATTAAACCGGGTACCGGGTACCCGGTTTTTAAACTTTTAATACCCGGTACCCGTATCCGATTTTGATCCGGATACGGATTTAGATACGGATTTTAAATCCGGATACGGATTCGGTTAATTACATGGTTTCCGGGTATTATTTGCACCCCTACTTTGTAGTTCGTTAGACTCGATTTTCTCTCTCCTCTTATTTTATTATTTTCTTCTCTCTCCTCCTTTTTAATATTATTTCTTTCCCTCCATGTTTCTCTCTCCTCTGTTATTCTTCTTCTTCTTCTTCTTCGACTCCCCAATTGCCGAGAAACCCTAAGCTGCCATTGTTTCTTCGCCGATTCACCGTATTCCTTCTCTTCATCTTCTGCGTTACCCAGCCAACGATTAGCGAATCTTTCAGTTTGATTATATATCAAGAATTGACTCATTCGAAGGTGTGTAATCAAGTAATTTTATCGTTGTTTTCAATTTCTGGATAAATAGCGGTATGAATATATTATGTAGCGGTACCGATATCTGTAGGCCGAATGTACTCTATGGATCCTTAAAATATAAGATAAGGTTAGCCCTGTGTAATCAAGTAATTTTATTACTGTTTTTAATTTCTGGAAAAAATATAGGCGCTATGAATATCTTATGTATCAGTACCGAGATCTGTAGACCGAATGTCCTCTATGAATCCTTAAAATATAAACTAAGTTTAGCCAGTCTAATTAAGTAATTTTATTGTTGTTTTCAATTTTTGGATAAATTTTATCTGTATGAATATGTTATGTAGCGGCACCGAGATCTGTAGGCCGAATTTAGGTCGTACTCTATAAATCCTTAAGTATAAACTCGGTTGCAAACTTACCGCTACAATATGTTATAATATAGTTGTATCCTATAAGCCTATAGCAGTTTAATTTAAGATTGAAGTATTTTTCCATTTGCAGGATGAATTTACTAGGGGTGAAAGCGGGCCGAGTACCCGATTTTTTTGCCAAACCCGGTACCCGGATCCGGAATCCGGGTTTCTTGATATTGAAATCCGGATCCGGATTTTTTTTAAAAAAACCCTGAAATCCGGATCCGGATTAATAACCGGTTTTTGTGAAAAACCGGTTTTAACCCGGATCCGGATTTCATGCAATTTTAATTTTAAAATAAAGTTTTGCTTAATAACCCGGATTTGAACATGAATTTATATTTAAAAAAACTTGAAATAATTATAATCAAAGTTCATATATCATACTATATCTTAAACATCCCCATCGCTAAACATAGTTAATCATCTTGCTACACATCCAGATTGCTACACATAGCACAAAAAAACATCCGGATTGCTACGGATTGCTATACATAACACAAAAACATTCAACGACATCATTTTGGGCTAAATAAAACGACATCAATTGTACTTAAACATGCTTAATCCACTTAGAGAAATAATGAGGTACTTTTTGGGTAAAAAAAAATTCTAAATATTTTTATATATATTTAATAAGCGGGTTTTAGTAACCTACTAACCGGGTTCCGGGGTTATTATTCTCTAAATTCGGGACCCGGATCCGGTTTAATCCGGATGCGGGTTGTTTAGTAAACCGGTTCCGGTTTAACCCTGATTAATACGAATCCGATTTTTTTAAATGCGGTTACGGTCCGGATGCGGTTTTGAACCCGCATTTCTGGGTTTTATTTACACCCTAAATTATTACCATTTGATTGTCAGTTTTGGCGGAAAGTGGATTTTCAATAGATATTGGAATGAGTGGCTGTGGGAGGGAATAAGTGATACTGCAATTGCTTTAACTGTTGAAAAGTCTGCTTTGAACAACATTTATGATTTGAAGGAGTTGTTATATTACAAATTTGATATTATCCGACAATTTGATTTGAAGGTAACTTATTACCCAATTGATCATAATACTCAGCCAATAGCCATTGCTGATGAACCTGACTTCGAACCATATACTCGGACACCAGATAGACCGTCAAGGTTGAAACAACTGTATGTCGAGCTAGTGAAAAAGGTATCTCCTGAAATAGACACCAAATATAACCGCTATTTGACATTGTGTATAACGTAGCGGTAATATGTATCGTGATAATAATAATTATAGCGGTATCGTATAATGTTAAGGTAATTGAATTTCAGGTTTGAGTCCTTTTCATTTTCTTGATGCTTATGCTCTTGGTGAGCGTCAGTTTGTGGAGGAAAGTGGATATACGATGTAGATGCTCATATGTGGGATGAGGTTCTTCGTATGGTCGGCTGTTTGATGTCTCATTTTTTTTAATGAAAACTGAACCTTTCATTAACTGAATGTATAACAGATAATTAATTATTATTGTTATTACCGAGAATTACGCTTGTTACCGAGCGAGCGACCTTCCATTTTCAAATTATGCGTATGCGTTATCAGTGACAGTGATGGAAGTTCCTTCATAGAGGGTTATCGTGAAAGCCTAATTGACTCAATCTCTAATACTTACTCATATTATCTCATGGCCGACTCCATTAACAATGCCGATATGGAGTCTTCCCGGTGCCAAATGAAGCCCGTTACCAGCAGTTGATGGATGGAGAGGATTGAAGATGCCTTCGGCGTTGGGGCGCGGAGCGCCAGATTTTTGGTAAATCTCATCCCTTACCTTCGTTTGAATGGGGCGGAAACCTTAGATTTCAGTACCCCGGAACCTCTAGAGATTCGGGATTTTGTGGGTGCTTCTTCGTGGACGGCGGAGCATATGGCGGTAGGGGCGTTGTTTCCTTTGCATGAATTCTTCATTAGGTTCTGCTACTCAATCGAGTTGGAGCCTTACCAATTGGGTCCCGAAACCTACAGGTTCCTAACAGGGTTCTGTGTGGTGCACTTCCGGTGGCGGGGTCGGCTACCTACTAACGATGAAGTTTTGAAAGTATGCGGTCTGGTGCGAGTCGGAGGTTTGTTGTACGAGATAAAACCGCACACCGGATTCGGGGCAGTTTTCTGGGAGGAGGAACAGGTGGTCGAGCATTCCTTCAAGAAAGCACTACTTGTACACCACGGGGTGCATGCGTTAGAGGTGAGTCGGGTGCCTACGGCCAATGCGATGCAGGACGGTCGGAGGAAGCCAAGAGTATTGCCGTCGTGGATCAGAGTGTTTTACCGGGGGAAAAAGAAACCTCAATCTGTTGGTGAACACCGAATCCTTGCATGAATGTGACCTGATACAATGGTATCACAACATTGAGAAACTACCCACTGATACGTTTAAGGATAGTGCGCACCTTCGTTTGGAGGACGAGGCTTGGAGGTACTTCTATAGGGAATGGATTTTGCGTATGCATCCCTACCCCGGTCACATAGGCGTTCCCGAGTGCCTCTCAATGATTGACGACAAAGTGACTTACCCTAATGCTTCCTAATACCGTCATCTTTTGTGGATGGTGTACAACATGTGGACAATAGGGTGACGTTGTAGAGAGAACAGGCCTCCCCTCCGTTGTGGGTCAATCAGGACGTGGGGTCCTTACTTATCATTGTGATCGTGCGGATATGTAATTACCGCTATGATTTACATGATATAGCAGGCATGAATATTTAACTACGATTATACATATAGCGATTTCTAGTTTTAAGTTAATATAGCGAACAATATATAATGCGTGTAGATTAAGAAGGAGCTCAAGTGTTTGATACATATGGTCTTTATCATTTTACACCGTTCGGAGAACAATATATAATACATTTGATAAAATGAGTTAATATTAGCTCCCAAATCCTAAAACAGTAGAAGATAAACGAGTGACACACTAATCTAAGATACAACTCGTAGTCCCGCTATTAACTAGCCAAGTTACCGCTAGGTACTGCGGGTTACCGTTACGATTATACGCATAGCGGTTTCTAGTTTTAAGTAAAAAACATTATTTTTTTTCCTTATTCCTTAATTTAGTGCATAGTTTCACGTGTTTAAGAGTATATAGTTAGTCAAACAATATGTATGATAGACAATTGCCTAGAATAAAACATTGTTAGGCATAATGTATGTAGACTAAGAAGGAGCTCATGTGTTTGATACATATGGTGTTGATCATTTTACACCCTTCGGCGAACAATATATAATACATATGGTCACGGATTTTGCAGATGGAATCATAGATTCCTCTTGTCAATCTTGAAAGGAATATGGATTGTCAACATCTACTGTACGTAAATCTATGACCCTTTATTATTATTATTATTATTATTGTTGTTGTTGTTATTATTATTATTATTATTATTATAATAATAACTTAACCTCAATACAATTTTATATCCGCATGGATAAGAGCATGCATTGAACAACAATCATTTGTAGATGAAAGTGAAACGCCTTTTGAGATCACCCGTGACCAGTACGACACGGTAAATGGTCCAAGATTTGGTCGGCTAAACGCTCTCAACAATGTAAGTTTTCACCAATTACAGCGTACACTATTACACTGCTTGTAGACTATTAATGACAATTCATGTTATTAGGCCCCCAAGCTCTTTGCCGGGATCAAATTCTTTTTCATCGGCTTCGATCGCAGTAACAGTAAAAAGCAAGTCCAATCTCTCGTCATACACGGAGGAGGGATGACTATAAATAACGAGGCAGAGTATTTACAACTTTGTCAAACTAATAGGGAAACTACTGATAGGTTTTTCATAATTTACCACGACACTCTCGTTCACAAAGTTTTCATACACCGTAATCGTAGAGAAGCGATGATCATGACGAGTGACACTCTGGCGAGGTTCTACGCACACAGTTTGTTGTTAGATTCCATAACACCTTTTAGTTTGAATGTTTTTGTTTGAGGTGTCTGTATGTTGACTTTTTAATATTATTTTATAAACTGCTTATTTATCTTACAATTTTTGTCATTAATACTTTATATAATCTCTATACCGCCATGTATGCTCATCATTTTACTGCAAAACCGCTATATGATTTTTTCATTTATACCGCCATATATGCTCGTCATTAATTTTAATATTAATTAAAGAGATATAAATTAATTATTTAACTATCCTAGAATTTTTGTCATTAACACTGTATTTAATCTTGTCATCTATACCGCCGTACCGCTATATAATCTTGTCGTTTTACCGCCAAACCGGTCTATGATTTTTTCCAAATAAACCGCCATATATGATCATCATTAAATTTGTATTTTATATGTATACCGCTATATTTAATTTAGATTGACTATTGATAGCGGTAGCACAACGACTATATCTTTTTATTTGCGGTGATAATATACGAAAATGAATTTAGCGGTGATAACATTTATAATATTGTCCAACGTAATAAAGCATTGTTATAACATACTCGTGCAAAATAGTAATAAAATATAGTCAAAATATTATAGAGGATAAAAAAAAATAGTTCTAATTTCTAAGTAATAAGTATTCTAACGTTGAAGATTTCCGCCACGTATCGGTACCGGGCTTCAGCTACAAAACGCTTGAACATGGTCAAAGGGGACCTGCCCCGATCATGTCTAGTTCAATGAACTTCACCTCCAAACTCACTATATGACTCACCTACAGGCCCACTGCCACCTCCCGAGTCACTCTCCACTACTACCATCTCGTGGTCACTCTCCACAACTACCGAGTCACCCTCCACGTCACTCTCCACTACTATCTCGTCGCCACTCTCCTCTTCAAACTCCGGTGGCACTGGAGCCGATTGTTGCGGGCTCTTCACTCGCTGGACGATCCGTGAACCACGTTCCAATGACTCCACGAGCATGTGGTAGCGTTGGGAGCGATCGAGATCGCCCGGTCTGGCGGATATTACATAAGGCAACGTGGCCTCCACCGCCGTGGGACGAAGCAAATTCAATTGTGTCTGCAATTAGGAGAGTGATGTTATAAAAAGTAATTGATATAATTATGTATAATAGAGCAACTAACTAACCCCCGGGTTCCTTCCACCTAAAAGAGCGTTGCCAATACTCTGGCTGTAAAGATGAATATCTCCGACTAGCCGGGTTGTCCACTTGCACATACGAGGTACAACCTCTGGCTCTCGAAGGTCCGCTCAAACCCATGCCACGTCCGGCAAACACTCGTACGCCAAAATCTGCATGAACTTAACATGTTAGATTGATATATAAGACGTCCATGGTAAATATACAACTTAAAATTTATATGCATGCCGGTAGTAGGTGGATGAACCCCCTAAAGTTCATGCTCGGTGGCGCCACCTGATTCTGCATTCTTTCCTGCTCGTTTTTCAGGGATGTTCAGTCGCATTTGTCGATGTGCTTTAGCCCGGAGCGGATGTAGCGATTGCATGAATGACAATCGACCCCAAGGATTTCTTATGAAAAGGTCAAGGTCCTCCACCCTCGACAAGAAAATATCGAGCACTTCCGTTTGACCATAACCACTCTGGGGTAATAACACTCCGAAGACGAAGCATAGGCACGCCAACCTTCTCTTATCATCACTGCTCACGGTCGGATCAAGAAGTCTGTTCTCAAAGCATTCCTCCATCATTCTGACTGTCACCCAACCCACTATATTTGGCCACAACCTTTCTCTCAACGAAGCACGTTGGGGGCTTTGGGCAGGCCAAGTTCAACCATTTTGCTCGCAATTCAGTCCAGTGATGATGGCAAACTCCTTAATCCCGCATCGTAGGGGAACATTGTTGACCAACATCCACATCTCGAAGGGAACTCGCTGCTTACTGATTCTCGATACAATGTCCAAAGCAGTTGGGCAGATAACGGATAGTGAGTTGGGACATCTAATAGAGGCCCAAACTGTGTCCTCCGGTACCACGCTAGCTCCTCCTCCGTCAGTTCCGTTTTAATGAGATTCGTGATCCTCCTGAAGTTTGCTTCGTCGGAGATGACATCACATTCGTATATCTCGGACGTTCGGAGGACATTACTTAGCTATTTCGGACAAGAAACAGATCAAAACTAGATTAGTTTCTAAAATACTTAGCGGTAATGTAATTTATAGGGAGCAACGACAAACTGATAGCGGTAATAGACAACGGAGTGTAAACATGTAACTATCGGCATTGATAATAAAACATAGCGGTAATGAATATATATAGAGAGCAACGGCCAACTGCTAGCGGTAATAGACAACAAAGTGTAAATAGATAGCGGCATTGCTGAAATAAGTAGAGAACCAACCCTACACTTGTTCTTCTTCGTAAACCACACAGTATAGTGTATTGCATGTCAAAGAATAAACATTTACCTCCATTTATGTGGCTTTCGGGAGGATGAAGACGATGATCAGAGAAACTCGTCGCTGAAAGGATCGTCCTTCGCCGAGAAAGCAAAGAGAAGAAAGCCTCGTTGCTCGAAGTCGTTCTCGAACCAGAATGAACAGAACAGAAGAACGAGGAGTACGATAGAGAAGAGAAAAACGTTCGGAGTCTGAAGAGAGGATCTTGGGAATAGAAAGCGTCGCAGTGAAGTAATCACAGAGAAGAAGCGAGAATATGTTTGAAAAAAAAACCCTAAAGAAAATGTAATAAATAAACCGCCCACCGCTCAACTACCAAAAGACAAATTAGTAATTTCGCAAAATAGTGAGTAAAAAATAAATGAGAATTCGCAATTTGTATTAGGGCAAAAAATAAATGTAAAAGAAATATCAAGTTATAACGAGGGTAGGCAGCGAAACGCATCTCAACCCGCGTCTTTTAGCCAATTCTTTCAAAAGTCAAAAGGTCGCCCAAACTTCAGAAGCGAATAACACAAACGACTCGTCGTCTTGACATGGAAGAAGAAGAACTGTGAAAAGCTTCTAGAGAAACGAACATCGTCTTCGCATCGCTCTCCACCTCCATGGATGAACATCGAAAGCACCAGGTAATCGCTCTCGATCATCCAACTTTCCTTTCATATTCCGATCCATGGGAAGCCAAATCCGAGCATCAGCTGTTTCAGCTTCATTTTGAGCTCGAATCACGATTGTTTGAAGAAAATCTGAATTTCGTTTAGCCACAGCAGAGAGAATCACCGCAAAAAAGCACATA
Source organism: Parietaria judaica (assembly GCA_954871525.1). Lineage (NCBI taxonomy): Eukaryota > Viridiplantae > Streptophyta > Magnoliopsida > Rosales > Urticaceae > Parietaria > Parietaria judaica. Next base: position 16,879,128 of record OX940864.1, read on the forward strand.
ATTTCGTGAAAAAATCGAGTTTTTTCTTTTCTTTGTAATTTCTGAATTGATTGATGATCAGGTTTCTCTGAGAGGATCGAGCGCGAAGGAGATCACGAGAGACGCTCTTCTTCAGAAGGTCTCGCAGGAGCGTGAGCTTCGGAATTACGCCAAGCGAGCCGCTGCAGCTTCAATCTTCATCCAGGTGACGGATTTTTCGTCGGAAATGCTTGCTTCTATTTTGTTTGGATTGATTGAAAAAGCTCGAGAACGGAAAGAATGGTGGAAAATGGAGTGTTATTTGACTTAGTTAGGCTTGTTTTGTATAAAAAGATTCACTCTTTGGTGTTCAATCAAACAATATTTTCCTCTTCGAAACTAAGACTTTCTAATTTTTCGGAACTAAGACTTTCTAATTTCGAAAATCCAGAGAGTCTGGAGACGATACAGCGTTACGAAAACAACGGCTTTGAAGCTTCGAGAGGAATGGGAGAACAACTTTGCAGACTATAAGACCGGCCTGTTGACTGCGACCCGAATTTCTAGTGATCTGTTGAGGCCTTACCTTTTCTTCACGACATGTTTAGCTACTCGACATAAGAGGATCCAGAATCGGGATTTGAATTGTGCAGAGAAATGCTTCAAAATTCTCTTGGAAAGCGTTAATGCTGATGGTAATATACTTTTACAGTTATATTTGTTCTACATTTCTCGTTCTTTGTCTCAGTTTCTTATCAACTTTCGGTTTTTGTATTTTTCACTAAACAAATGCTAGCCCAATAGAAAACCTAAGCTGGTTCTTTGACAGCTTAAGACTTGTAATTTTTCCCCTGAATAGGATTTTTCTCGTTTGTGACGGAGAAATTTCAGCTTGTTTAAGTTTAGTTACTTTAAACCCGTCACACTTGTCTTCTTGCAACTTTAGGGACTATTTATGCAACATTCTTATTTTCCTCGACAAATTTGCATGGTTGAAAATGGTGAGAAGCTTTTTAGGAAATATCTTGTGTTTCGATGCTTGCATGGAATCAATGACCGTTTCCGTGTATAAAATTTCACGTTCTTCTTACTTTGTATAGATCGCGAAACAAACTTTTGCTCGCTGGCAATTGGAGTGCCCGAAGAGAGAAGAATATACAATTATCAGTCAAAGAAGCTTATTGATATCGGTCTATGTTTTCTCTCCAAGTTTGAGAAATCGTCTGTTAGAGATAAACGAATAGTCTCGGTCACCTCGTTAGCTATGCGTCTCGTCATTCACTTAACTGATCTTAAAGGGTGGAAGAGCGTATCAGCAAATAACCGTCAGGATGCTGATTTAGCCACCAAGAAGTTAGTTCGATTTATGGGTACCGATGAAAGCGGTCTTTACACATCTGTCAGAAGATACATCAACACATTGGATATTCATTTTTCCGGTCAAGCAAAGAATGCTGCTCTAAAAGAGGAGTTCTTGATTACAGCCAGTGCGGTAACTTTGATTCTCCGACCGTTGCAAAACTTCGACCTATTAGATTTGCAATCCACCGCAGAGAGATATTGCGTCTCTTTCCTTACGATTCCTTGGCTGGTGCAACGACTGCCAACTGTCCTTGTATGTGCCATGAAGCACAAATCTATACTATCGCCTTGCTTACAGACTATATTGGTAAGCTTCATTATATTTAAATTTATATGTGTAGCTCTTTCTCCTGGCCAACGGAAATTCACCAAAAGGTGATTCCCGAACACTCTTTATATATCACGAGATGTCTTGATCGGAACTTTTATTCAAAGTAAAACATAACTGGACGTAATGAGAGCCAACTACATATGTTGCACCCCCAAATCCTATCATAAGGCCAAAATATCCAAAATACCCTTAGCAGTGCACAACATAAAAAACTTGTCAGTACTTAATAAAGGGTTAGATTTTCGAAGTACCATTGCCTCCAGTTCATACGTGAGGATAGGTCTAACATAAGTATCCATTGTTCTAGCTAATAATAAAATGGCTGATGAAGAAGTCACTCTCGAACTATTTGGTACTTTTTGTTTCTTGTGCAAGCATGTGGGGACTGATCAAACTATCGCAGGTGATGGCAGATTTTGAAGGAGAAACTATTGAACGAGATGTCAGAGATTACCCAGTCAGAAGCTCCGCTATGTCCTAAGGCGATTCCGCCTGTTGGTTGGGCAATTGCAAGTATTGTAGGCTTTGTCACAGGGGGCGAAAATGGTTCCTTAGACACTGGATGGGTCAACCAAGGGGTTGACTTTACTCTATATGTCCGCGTTGTTGTCCTTCTTGCCGAAGACTTACTAGCTAGACTTGAGAATAGTGGACATTTATATAAGGAGAACAAGAGCATCCAAAGGGAAAATACTGAATCGCCCATCGAGACGACCCATGATTCGTCTGTTACATTATTCATCGATCTCTTCAAGCCTGTTTGTCAGCAGCAACATCTCACTGATCTCTTGGCAATTATTGAAAAAGATGTTTCAGAGGATTTGCCACTGAAAGAATCGAAGAACAATGGGAAGTTGGAATTACTTGACATTGCGTATTTCTACTCTTATCTTCTCAGAATATTCTCATCCTTAAACCCAGCTTTCGGATCATTACCCCTTCTCAACATGCTATCTTTCACTCCCGGGTTTCTCGTAAGCCTGTGGCAAGAATTAGAAAGCGGCCTTTCTTTCAAAGATATGCCCGAATATGATTTCCTGTCTGGAAATAAAAAAGAAGGGCGTAATGGTCAAAAGCGAAACAATAGTAATAAGGAAGAATCTAGTAAGTGGGTCAGTGTCCTACACAAGTTTACCGGAAAATCACAATCAGCAACCGATAGCTTAATTTTGGTTGACGATAAATCGAGTTCTAGCCGAATTATTGAGGACGGTTGCGATTTGTGGGATGTAGAATCTTTGAAGAACGGCCCAGAAGGTATCACAAATGATTTGTCATGTCTGCTTCATCTTTTCTGTGCCGCGTATTCTCACTTGCTGCTGATATTAGATGACATAGAGTTCTATGAGAAACAGGTAAGCTATATATATTATATTATATATTATGAAGTGTCATATATAGATTTTTTATTTATTACATACAAAAAACAATTTTTTTTTTAATTTTATAAAAATAAAAAATATAGCTTACCAATATTTATGTTATTATGATTTTACTTTCTTAAATAAGATCATTTGAATAAAATATTATGGTAAATATAAGTAATAAACATATTACTAAATAAATTAATCACATTAGACATTTTGCTACATCAACGAAGTATATTTATGCCGCAGCCAAACAGGTCCAATACTTTGCAGTATATATGGTGCTGATACAAGTATTTTATGCACGAACCAGGTTCCGTTCAGGATCGAGCAGCAACGCCAAATTGCATCGGTGCTCAATACTCTTGTATATAATGGCTTGTCTAGAAGTACTGGGCAACAGAGTAGACTTCCTCTCATGGATTCTGCAATCAAATGCTTGCAACTAATGTATGAAAGAAATTGCAGACACCCGTTCTGTCCTTCGGTTTTGTGGCTTTCACCAGCTAGAAAGAACCGACCAACGATTGCCGTAGCTGCTAGAACTCACGAGGTTGTGTCGGCTAACTCAAGAATCGATGACGCTTCAAGTAGTGTAAGCAAGAGCTCGGTGATTACCACTATCCCACATGTATTCCCGTTTGAAGAAAGGTATGAGCCTTGTTCTGAACAAATTTTATAGCAATAAATTACTGACCTGTGTCTATTATGATATGGGTTTCACAAAAAAAAATAAAAAAATTCTTATTGTTAATGCAAAAACTTTTATTTTATGTTACTATGGCAGGGTTGAGATGTTTAGGGAGTTCGTCGAGATGGACAAAGTGTCAAGGAAAATGGCAGGTGAAGTTATGAGGCCCGCTTCTCGCCCGGAGGCGATAGTAATTCGGCGAGATCATATCGTGGAAGATGGTTTCAGACAATTGAATTCCCTTGGCCCAAGGTTAAAGTCGCCAATCCACGTTTCATTTGTCAGCGAATCTGGCCTTCCCGAAGCCGGCCTCGACTATGGCGGGTTATCAAAAGAGTTCTTAACCGACATATCGAAAACAGCATTTTCTCCTGAGTAAGTGTCTCTTATTCATTTCAGGTGAAACCCGGTAACTGAAACTGGGCTTTTCGACGATATCAAGACGAGTACCAAATTTCCGTCTCAAATGTTTTAAAAATGAAAATAGTTTTAACAGAAAAAGAAAAAAAAAATCCAAATCAAAATAACATGTCCAAGTTTCCATTGTTCACACTCCTAATGAAAATATTGAAAATAAGATGTTCAAATACTAATATAACCTAAAAGATAGATTAAAAATATTAACCGGTTACAGAAACTGGTAAAAACAAGTTACATGAGTTTCTGTTACCCGAAGACCGAAACCAGATTGTTATGCTTTTGGCATAAAAGTTTCACCCCTACTTAATTCGTCATCGTATTTATCTCGTTTCTCTTTGAAATTTTTTATTGCTGTATATTCATACATTTTCCTGGATTGTCGTAGGTATGGCTTATTCTGCCAAACCTCAACCTCTGACAGACTCCTAATTCCTAATTCTTCTGCAAAATATCTTGAGAATGGTATTCAGATGATTGAATTCTTAGGAAGGGTCGTTGGAAAAGCTCTATACGAGGGGATACTGCTAGATTATTCGTTTTCTCATGTATTTGTGCAAAAGCTGCTCGGGCGGTATAGCTTTCTCGATGAACTGTCAACTCTTGACTCGGAGCTTTATCGAAATCTCATGTATGTCAAGGTAAAGCTTTGCGTCAGTATGCTTCATGTATTTTATATTATCGCATAGGTTTGGAAATTACAGTCATACTCTTTCAAGTGCAGGACTATGTTGGTGATGCCAAGGACCTCTCTCTGGATTTCACGGTGACAGAGGAATCTTTCGGGAAACGACACAATATTGATCTAAAACCGGGTGGTGGTGATATATCTGTAACAAACGAGAACAAGATGCATTACATTCATGCCATGGCAGATTATAAATTAAACCGGCAGGTATTTGATGGATTTCTCTTGAAATGCGGAAATATCCTATCATGACCTTCACACGTTCAAGCTCTTTATGTGCTTCACTGTAGATACTTCCCTTTTCCAACGCCTTCTACAGAGGGTTAACAGACCTCATATCACCATCTTGGCTGAAATTATTCAACGCACGTGAATTCAATCAGGTAAATTATTTTTTCTGTATTAGTAGTCTTAGTTTAGCATTATCAAAATAAGTGGAACATGCGATAGGCTTGCTTAATATACAGCGCCTATTAGGTTAGGTTTCTATGCTCAATTTGTATTAGTAGTCATAATGTGTTAGGCACCTATTAGGCTAGGTTTCTATGCTTGATTTGCGCTTAATTACGTACAGACATCTTAGAGAGAGCTTGGGCCTCGGTTCTCGAAGAAAAGACTGATTATTGTTCGTGTTATGTTGATTATTGAATATAAAGTTTGGGAGTTCATCACCTTGGTGAAGTCCCGTTGGCTTATTAATCTGCGTCCTATCAGATTATTTAAGCACTGATATTCCTCCAAATTACTTCGTTATCAAATTATACACGACATATTATGCAGTTGCTTTCTGGTGGAGACCATGACATTGATGTTGACGATTTGAGAAGAAATACAAGGTACACAGGTGGCTACTCAGACGGAAGCCGAACAGTAAAACTTTTCTGGGAGGTACAAAATGCTTACTACGTTCTATTTTCTCCTCTAAAGACGTGTTTCTTTATTAACATGCCCTTGCTGATGACAATGGAACTTAGGGAAAGAGAAAGATGTGTAGACGGCTAGATTCTTTCATATTTAGGCTGATTCCAAATTTGACAAAACCCGAAGCAAGACCAAACATAATATATAGGCCAATGGGAATCTACCAAAACGGAGTCTCAAACACTCTATAATCAACCAAGTAACACAAAACATTTTTTGTTCGAGAACAAGGCAAAAACTCTCCACAGAACAGAATGTCTTGATACTTGATAGGAAAGTCTTAACTGAACATAACATAGAAAAGCTAACTAATGTGTTTGTCTTATATGGGATTCTGGGTTGAAACCTTCAACCAAAAAATGTTAGACCTTTTATTATTCGTAATTAAATAGAACCTTCTATTTATGTCTTATGGTATTAGGTCTATTTAAGTTAAGTAATTGGTGGAATTTTTGGTAGTTTGTAATAAGTAAAGATTAGGGTTTCCTAAACCAAATTTTGGGCACCAATCACGAGGGATGTCTCTAAGTATTTTGGGAGAGCGTGGGCTGTGCTCTCAAAGGAACGGTTATTACGCTTGTAATTCGGTTTCTTTATTAAAATAAAAGTATCACAAATTCATCTCTTCAGTAAATTATTGATAATGGGTCTAATGTTCCGCTCTTTCCCACGTCGCAGGTACTTAGAGGTTTTGCGCCAAACGAGCGGTGCATGCTTCTTAAATTTGTTACGAGCTGTTCTCGACCTCCATTGCTTGGATTCAAACACTTACAACCAACCTTTACTATTCACAAGGTGAATATTATTTAAAGTCAAACATGCTCTGATGAAAAATTATTATTCTATTCTTGACAAGTGAATAAGTTTGGTCTCTTCACGCACATTATATAATTTCTTTTGCACAAATACCCCCAATTTGGCCAGAGCCAGATAGTGTGCATAATTATACATGATCGTAATACTTTGCTCAAACTCCCTTACTCTTATTTTTTGGTGCGCATTTATCCCTCTCGGTTTAGTTTCGTTAAATTTTAACCAAATAAACATAATATGCATATTTGGATATGTATTTTGTCGTTTCCTTGATTCTAATCCGTTTGTCACAATCTCTTACTATAGTTACAAATTATTATAGTAACATCAAACAATAAAATCAGCACAATTCTTAATACAGAATGTTAAACTCGAGACATTGTGGAATATGAATTTTGGCCAAAAATGACAAATGATACCCCTACAACTATGCCTTTGATGCTGATTCACTTAAAAAGCAACTATAATATAAAGATCAGTGTGGATTTGAGTAAGAAGTTGAGACCATGGGGTCTTCTGCGTACCATCCAACAAGATTGGGGGATATTTGTGCAAATAACCCTTAAATAAACGGGTCAATATAAAATGGAAAAGAGAAGTTAGTGGAGAAACTTGTTGATAGTTTAATGGTGATTTAATCGTGTATAGGTCGTTTCGGATGTTCCTCTTTGGGCAACATTTGGAGGACAAGACGTGGACCGACTCCCTTCTGCGTCAACATGCTACAATACTCTGAAGGTATTGTTAAATGTAAAAGCAAGACATTAATGATTTATTATTTTCTTCTATAAATAGACAGAGGAAAAATTCACCTCAAGTAAGCCTTCAAGAAAGCCTAGCGGTGACAGGCCCGAGTAACAGACTTTTGGCCCGGTCCTTGTTTTGAAAAAGCAATTATTTTTTAAGGAACTGGATCGGGACCTAGCCATACCGAACCGAAGACTGGTGGCCCATTTTTTTTATTAACATTTTTATTGATTAGTTTACTAAAGGCTTAGAAAACTGTATTTTAGACTTATTTTATTGTATTACCTCTTTATCGGGGTATCGTTTCTATGACTAGTTAATATCCGCTTCCTCCATGTCTGTTTCGGTTTCAGCTTCCGACGTACAAGCGATCAACCACTATGAAGGAGAAACTTCTGTACGCAATCAGCTCAAATGCAGGATTTGAACTTTCTTAGCTCTCCACTTCTTCAGGTAATTTTACAATACATCATGCAGTTTAGCACAGTAATTTTCTTCAGTAAGTATGACCGAATCCTTCAAAATCGCATGCTAGAAATTTTTTAACCTGACTTCCGAAAAGCTACAAACATCAGACCTTTGCTTTTTTTTTCTTTCCAGAAAGCAACAGATTCTTACTTGAAGCATAGCCGGATCCGAGTTTTTTCTAATTCGTTGATTTTTTTAGGACACATCATACATTTACAATTTCATTTTCTTCAATATCGTGTTTTCACTAACTTTAAACGAGCCCGTCAACCTTGCACACTGGAAAATTACCACAATCTTTTATTAATACAAATATCACAAACATTGGCTTCGGAAAAGAAACAGAATCGGCTCATATGCCATGCACACGGTAAGACAAGCTCTTTAAACAACGGTTTTCTTAAAACTACTTGTATGTCTAATGAAAGCGCAACATATTATATCGTATATGAATAAGAAAAGCATAGAAAATACACATTTATTGAAACTGCGCAAAGACCTCAAGAGATTAGGTCAAAGCCTTGCTGAAGAAGGTCCCCGGCCAAAACCTCGTTTGCGGCTTCGGAAGGATGAAATCCGTCCCAAAACACGTAGCCTGTGGCATTCGTGCACGTGCCAAAGGACCTCGAGTTGCAAAGCAAAGAGGTTTCTATGATACCCGTTCCACAACAAGCCCTTCGCGACTCAAAGAAACCTGTGTTGACAAAAGCCGAGTTTTAGAAATTAGCCAATTTCCGGAAATTATTAGAATCATAAATAATTGTAAGTGTTAGTATTAATTTTCAGAATGTCCCATGAACTTGTCGTGTTTCAATTTTTTCGTTCAACATTTTTTTTGGGTTCAGTTTTCAGCTTGAACTTGTAAATATCGACAATTTGTAATAAAAGTTAAGCCAATCGCAATGCACATACGTGCATTTCGAGACAAAACCGTCACAAATTGATTAGCATCTGTATTTTTCACGTGGCTTAATTTGACAAAAACCGTCTGATTATACCAATCAAGGAGGGGTAATTGCTTCAGTTTATAAGTTTAAACAGAAAAATGTTCAAACAGAAAACTGAAACAGCAATTACACTTTTCTTTACTGTATTAAGTGATTTTTTTTTTTTGATTTGTTGCAGAAACATGGTTTTACCGTTTTCAGCCGGGTTTACGCTCATTTCGAGGAGAGGCTGATAGATGTCGAAGACCACTAGCTTGAGACCCGGCAGTTTCTTGAGTTCTTGCGCCGTATCGTTTAGCTTGTTGTTAAAGAGCATCGCGTCTCCGTTCAGTTTGTCGACGCATTTGTTGCTTCCTCGGCCGAAGACAGTGACCGATGCCGGCAAACACCCCAACGGCGGTAAGTTTGTCACTCCGATCCTCCTTGCCCCCATTCCATACAGAGTCTGTCAGAGTCATGTAGGAAAATGTTTTTCTTGGAAAAGTGTATCAAATGTAACTTATTTTTCAGAGTATCAAAGTTGTACTATGTATCAAATATACCTTATTCAACACTAAGTATTGATTGAGTGATCACTGTGTAAACTAAAGGGATAGTACACAGATTATAAATACTGTCATTTTAGCGAAAACCGAATATACCGCATCCACAATTCGAAAATAAACTATTTAAATAATTTTGTAAAGATTGGGGTTTATTTTTAAAAAATATTGACAATAATTATGTGACCCATGAAGAATATATTCCCATTTTTTATTTATTAAATTTCATGTTCTAACAGGTGTTGTAATTATTCCAAAAATGTGATGATAAAATAACGAGTATCCCGAATCATTCACTATAATATATCCTTTCTAGTATTGGTCAGATTCCTTGTTTATGCATGCAATCATATATAATAATAATAATATCACATTGAAAATGTATTAAATTACAACGAAAAGCGATTTGAATTAAATAAAGAATACATCTCTAAGTATTTTCAAAATCAAGATTTTGATTTAATAAAAGAAAGAAATCAAGATTTTTTTAAAGCTTTTCAAAATCATCCAAACACACATTTTTTTTTTCCGGCTTAAAATGCATGCGAAGGGAAGCATCATAAGCTTTATCAGTTTAAAATACTTAAAATCTTGTAATCAAATTTCCGAAACGGCCACGAACTGATAATAATAATAAAGTTGAATCTATTCATCTTTCTCTTATCGTACAGAACTATATATATCGATAGCTAGATAGATGGATAGATAGAAAGACCTGAACAAAAGATGTGAAAGAGTTGGTAAGCAGGTTCGAGAACTGGTCGACTGAGTATCTCGCACGGAGTTCGGGATTGATGTAATAGTTCTGAACAAAGTCGCTACTTCCGGCACTGAGGAGATGAATAGAACCAGAGAACAAAGCATCGGCATTGGCTTGTCCCACCGCGTTCACCACTTTCTCTTGGTACTCCTTGTAGTATTTCAGCTGATCATTCAAAGAAAGAGCACGCTACCAAAAAAAAAAAACCCGTCAAAAAGAACGAAAATCGAGATCAAGACCCGAGAAAAATATAAAAAAACTAGTAGCCCTTTCGTTTTTTTTTCTTCTTCGTGGTGTCATGACAACTTGAACATTATCTCTCTTAAAATACAAGTCCAGATTAAAATACAAGTTCAAATGCCCGACCACTTGAGTTATGCATTGTCGATAATAAGATTTATCGCTTACGTATAGTGTGGCTGTTCTATCATAATAGCCCGAAGCTCCGGAAGCAAAATTCGCTCCATTTAAGAGGTTCTTTTCCTTCGCGTCTGGGCTAAGATAAGCCGGTGGGTACGAAGTGAATCCGAGATATTCAGCTGTCAAAAAAGCAGAATAATACTGTTATTGAGGAAAAGAAATTCAATTAATGCGCAAAAGGGTAACTTGTAATTGAAGAACCGTCCTTACATCATAAAGGTATATCTCAAATGGTTGAACATTCTAACTTTGTAATATTGAGCTTAAATTATATATATATATATAACTCCTTACCGGTGAAGTCCATGGCGAGTTTACCGTTGCAGAACCTTCCAGTGGGTTTGTGAGTGACGAAATCTCTCCCGTAAGGAGGGAAATTCGCCTTTACAACAGTGTAGAGATAGTTGTTGTTTCCGACATCGACCACCGAGTCGCCGAAGATCATCAAGCCGGGGACCATCGGGTCACCGTGAATATTGGCAACGAGAGTCACGAGAGCAAAAAGGGTCAAATAGTACCCAAAGATTGTTTCTTTTGTTGGACCCGCCATTTTTAGTTTCTTCACACTCGCTCAACACTTTGACTCACTAGTTATATAGAGAAGAGTAATATATGTGTATACACACACACATATATATAGAGCTGAGTTTTGAGTTAATGAGATTGAGAAAGGCAGTTGGGAAGGAAATTAAAGCATCGTGGTTCCAAAAAAGTTAACATATTTTCAGGATCATCTTTTCTATTTTTTGCTAAAAGTGGTGCGGTCTTTGGTCTTCTCTAAGCTTGTAAGTTTGTTAAATGCTTTGAAGAGGTGACAAAACACTTTGTTTTAAAGTTTTGGGGTGTAATTGAAAGAAAGATTTTTGAGGAGAAAAGCAGACTTTGCCGTGTCTTTAACCAATTTGATATCTAGAAGAATACAGATATATATATATATATATATATATATATATATATATATATATTGTTATAAATGTTTCACTTCTCCCAGTCTCTTAGATTATAACATTAACTTTTGTTTATGTTATGTCTGTTTAATATAGCTTTCCTAACATTCTCAATCTAATGGAATAATCATTTTCATGAACATTGATTCACCATGCACTAATAACTCTAATGATACTTTTAGTAAGGCCATTTTTTTTTCTTTGGAACTCCATTGTAGGCAAAGGGCAATTGGCAAAAATAGCCTCTAAACTTTGCTTTTCGGTGCACTTTATCCTTCGAATTTAGTTTGTGCTAGGAATTTTCCTAGAATTTTTTCTTTTAGTGCGTATCGTCCTTTACGTTTGAAAAATGAAAAAAAAATGTTATTTGGTTCTCAAGATATGACTAAAATGAGGGTTTTGTGTGTGTCAAATGTTAGTGTACAAGATCAACATAATGAGATTATTGAGAAATACTCAATGGTCTAATTTTAGAAGAAATTTGAGTAAAGTCTAAAAGTTGAAAGAAAATAATAAATTGACAACAATACAGTCTCGCAAGTCACGTGTTGTACATAAGTTCATATTTTCTATCGTTTTTTACTCTTTAGGAGAAAAATGCTACTTTCTGTTAGAACAATGAGGACTATTGCTTCCATAAATTAAAATGTATGGGACAGAATACACCAAAATCAAAGTTAACATATTTTTATGGTACTATACATTTGCTGTGACACCCTCTTTATTAGACACTATTAATTAAGTATGCCAAAAAGTTTCAAATATATATTTATTATTTTCTTGAGCATCAGAAGTGTCAGAAAGAGGAGTAAATGAGGTCCTCGTAGACTGTAAATGATTCAGCTTTGCCTCGAGAAAGCTCTTTAGAAATTAGATTGGAGAGGAAATGTTGAGTTTGACAAATGTGTATCTTCTTCTTCACAAGCTTGCCTTAATGGTGCTTATTTATAGCTTCAAGGTGTATTCTCCTCTTGGCTTTTGTGTGTTTTGCTAAGGCATATGAAAACAACCCTACGGCCACATTTAAGTTTACAAATTCGAGAAAATTATGTTGTTTTCAGAAATCCTTCTCCTTTTTAGAATATATGTTTGAATTTTATTAAATTTATATATAATATATGGTAGAATTTTATTAAATTTATACTCGATAAATTAACAATTTTGATATGACTATATTGTGAAATAGACAATGAATCGTTGTTCAATATTAAGATAAATGTCCCACATAATTGGAGACGAAAAATAAAATTGATCAAAATGATCTCAAACGAGTCAGGTTTTTACACAAGTTAAACCTTTTTTCATTTCGGAACACATGGGTTAGTCTACTATTTTTTTGGAAGTACATAAGGGAAGCTGCATCGATAAGAATCGCCTCTCGGGCTCGATCTTGGATTTGCTGGTGCCTAATTGCCCTGTGTGGCTTATTAATTGTACTGATCGTTATTTAATCCCCCTTTCACGAGAAGCCTCTTTTTACAAAAAAATAAAAATAAAAAAAATATACAAAGTTAAGGTGATTGATTTTTTTTTTATAATTTTTTTTTAATGAGATTGATCAAGGTTTCAATGCATTCTCGCATTATTAGATATATTCAATATTAGAATAAGTGTCACTATTGGCCAAGTTTACATATGTAAATGGGCACACGTCTGCGTCTCATAGAGCTTGAACCCGAGATCTCTTGTTTTGAAAAACAAGTAGTATATGGGACACTAGTATCACATTACTCCCTACAAGTTTTAAAATAAGAAAAATATTAAATTTCATGCAGTATATGGACTTGTTTGAAGGTATTTTATCGATTGTAATAAATTTTTCTCCAATCTTGTGAAATATAATACTCGAGAAGTGGACCAGATGAATGTTTCACAATAGTTACACAATCTATTATATTGATCTCATCCCGCAACTAAATTGACAAAAAAATAAAAATAAAATCTGAGTATGATATATTGCAACTTTTTTTTTTTTGTGTATGTTTTTAACACATTAAAAGTAATGTGCTACTTTTTGAAAGAATATGGAGCATTGTTGCTAAAAAGTAAAATGAAGAAGGCAAGTGTGCTAATATTTATAATTCAAATGGATTTGCTAATAATGAAACTTAAATCAGTCAAATGGGAATGCAATTTGAAATGTTCTTAGTCCTTGTTTTACTACTTTTGCCTACAAAAAAAAAAAAAAAACAAAAAACCCAGAGATTTTCAGCAGATTTAATTTTTGGGTGTCATAGTTTTGTTTGTTTGCTTCTTCATGCATTTCTCGTACGTTATGATATGATTCTATGCTATAGTCGGCTTACTTCTAAATATGTCCACCTTCATCAACTTTATTTTGCTAAAAATATAATTGTTTTTATTCCTTTTTCACGTTCTACTCGCTTTGCTTCTTGTCTGCTTTGCAAGATACACTTGTGATGATAACCAGATTCTACTTGAATACGCTTCTTCTCTATTTTAAATATGTAGAGAAAGAAAAAAGACATAAAAAATCTAGATTAATTAGCTGCTATTTAGAAGGGAAAGAAATTGAAAATTGTATTGATATTTGTATTATAAAGAAAATCGAAACCGGAGTTAAATATATTGGAGCCCGAATTTTTAATTAAGGTTATATCCGCTACTAGAATTCTTATTAAAAAAAAAAAAAAATAGTGTCACGACCATGAAACTTGTCTTTAGTATGTCTGCTCTAGTTTCACCTTGTCAGCAGCAGTGAAAAAATGGAGCAATACAATATAATATACCTATGCCTAACAATTATTTTGAAAATAATCCAATGATAATAAAAGATAAAACTCAGAGAGAGAGAGAGATTTTTTTTCATCAATGGAGTAAATCACAGAGAATGAGACCAGCTTATATACACGAGGTGATGCATACGTCATATGACGTCTTCCGTAACTAACTTTCTAACAGCCTACACCTCACGTGATGCTGACTCAGCAACCTCCTTCGAGCCTTCCTTAACAGCCCCCCTCAAACGAAAGGGAGAGTCTCGGACTTTGAGTTTGCTCCTCATAGCTTGGAACCGATAAGTAGATAGTCCTTTGGTAAGGACATCTGCAACTTGAGCAATAGTTGGAATATATCGGATTTCAAGCTCTTTGGACAGAACTTTGTCACGAACAAAATGAATGTCGATTTCAATATGTTTGGTACGCTGGTGACTGACTGGGTTGGAGGCTAGAGCCGCAGCACCTTGGTTGTCACACCATATAACAGGCACAAAGCTAAGTTGAAAACCCAGCTCACCAAGAAGAGCCTTGAGCCAACAAGTCTCGGCAGCAGTGTGAGCTAAGGCCCGATATTCGGCTTCCGTGCTGGAACGAGCAATGACAGGCTGCTTTTTGGAACTCCAGGATACCAAATTCCCAGCCAAGAATATGCAGTAAGCACTCGTGGAGCGACGGTCATCCGGACAGCTGGCCCAGTCAGCATCGGCAAAACACGTAAGGGATAGAGAGGAATCAGGTGTGAAATGCAGACCTTTGTGAATAGTACCCTTTAGGTAACACAGAACTCGCTTGCACAACTGCCAGTGAACATTTGTGGGAGCTTGAAGAAACTGACTAAGGCGACTGACAATAAAGGAGATGTCAGGCCGCGTGATCGTGAGGTATTGTAATGCCCCAATAGTGCCGCGGTAGGCACTAGCATCTGCCAGCGGTGTCCCATCAGATTTGGATGGAGGTGGCCCCGGAGCAACTGGAGTTGCCCAAGGCTTGCAATCAGACAATTGAACACGAGCAAGAATGTCGGCAATGTACTTGGATTGAGTGAGGTGAAGGCCCATTGCGTCTCGGTAAGCTTCAATCCCCAGAAAATGGTGAAGAGAACCAAGATCTTTCAAGGCAAATACATTGTTTAGATCAGTGATAAACTTCCGAAGAAGTGTGGGGCTGTTACCGGTGATGATGATATCATCTACATAGACCAGGAGGATAATGATGTTTGAACCATCTCGGAAGACAAATAGAGAGGAATCAGAGATTGTATTGTGGAAACCCCAGGTTATAAGCACATCTTTGAGCCGATCAAACCAGGCTCGAGGCGCTTGCTTCAAACCATAGAGAGCACGTTTCAACATGCAGACATGGTTCGGATGTGTAGAATCCTCAAACCCCTTTGGCTGGCGCATGTAAACAGTCTCAGTAAGAAGACCATTAAGGAAAGCATTGTTAACATCCATTTGTCTAATATCCCAACCTTTGGAGACAGCAATTGATAAGACAGACCTGATAGAAGCAGACTTAACTACTGGACTAAAAGTCTCAGTGAAGTCGATACCCGGAGATTGAGAGAATCCCTGAGCAACAAGACGGGCTTTATGACGTTGAACTGTGCCATCCAAATTGAATTTAGTTTTAAAAATCCATTTATTTCCAACTATGTTGCAGTCAGTCGGGCATGGAACAAGGATCCAAGTACCATTTTTCTGAAGAGCTTTGTACTCCAAGTCCATGGCAGCCTTCCATAGGGGATCAAGAAGAGCTTGAGTGACGGAGCGTGGTTCAGAAGAAACTGCAATAGAGGACAAAGAATGTTTGTTGGCAAGGAAAGCTCGTGGCTTAGAGATCCCATTTTGAGACATTGTTGTCATGGAATGAGTTCTAGTGCATGACGTGGGCTGCAAGGTAACCGGAGAGGGAATAGATTCCGTGGTGGAATCAGAGGGAGATGATTCAGCTATAAACACTGAGTTGTTATCTGAAGAGTTGGAGCTTGAGGGGCTGGAGGTTCCTAGCTCAGGTGTATATTCAGCAAGTATCGGGATACGGGAGATATGATCAGGGGCAGGAAGTGTCATTGGAGTCGAGACAACTTGGTCCCCTGTTTCTGCAGATAAATTCGAGTAAGGGAACTCAGCCTCATTGAAAACAGCATGGCGAGTAATATATCGACGGCCAGAGGGATGCAAGCAGACATAGCCCTTGTGTCGAGGGCTGTAGCCAATGAACGTGCATTTTGCAGACCGAAGCTCAAGTTTGAATCTGTTGTAGGCTCGAAGGTGAGGAAATACTGTGCAGCCAAACACACGTAGTTGAGAATAGTCAGGAACTGATCCAAACAATTTGTAGAACGGACAAACATTTCCAAGCACCGGAGTCGGAAGACGATTTATGAGATAGCAAGCAGTTGAAAAGGCTTCCCACCAGAAAACCAAAGGCATTGAGGCTTGAGCCAACAACGTGAGCCCGAGCTCAACAATATGTCTGTGCTTGCGTTCCGCTTTGCCATTTTGTTCATGAACATGTGGACACGGATTTCGCATTGAAACCCCTGTTTCATTCAAAAATGGGATAAATGATCTGTACTCGCCTCCCCAGTCACATTGGAGCATTTTGATTCTGCAATTAAGCTTGTTTTCAGCCATGGATTTGAAAATTCGAAATACTGGCAATGCTTCGGACTTTAGTTTCAAGGGATAGATCCAAGTATACCGCGTGAAGTCGTCTATAAAGTGAATATAATACTTGAAACCATTTTCAGAGGGAGTGAAAGCTGGACCCCAAAGATCGGTGTGGACTAATTGAAGAGGTCCCGTGGTTTTGGCCTCAGATAGTTTGAAGGGTAAACAATGACTTTTGCCAACTTTGCACGCATCACAGAATATCAAAGTTTTATTAGAAGCTTCAAAGTTTTTACAACTTTTAGACACTGTGGACAAAACAACATCTGAAGGATGTCCAAGCCTTCTATGTAGAGTATTTACACGTTGTGAATCAAAGACAACAGGAGTAGTTTGTTTACACTTCAAACTATCTGGAAGAATACTAGAGAAGTTACACAAGTGATTCTGACGTGTCTTCATGCTCGATCTTGTCCAAGTAGATGGTCTTGACACATGCCCCAGCACGTACAATCCATTCCTAACCGGTCCTGTAAGTCTGGTTTTCCTTGTTGCTCGATCCTTAAAAACACAGAAATCAGGGTGAAACTCTACAAAAACACTATTTTGTCTAGTGAATTTGGATATACTCACTAGATTCTTTTTTATTTCAGGAACAAGTAGCACATTTGATAGTTTAAGGGTATTTTGGCCATTTGACATAAGAGAAGTAGAGCCAGTATGAGAAATGGGTAGGAGCTTACCATTTCCTACCATAAGCCTGTCTGGATTTTCACAAGGCTTGGTGAGTTTGAGGTTTTCCAGTTTTCCCGTGACATGCTCATTGGCACCGGAATCTGCATACCAGACCGGGTCGTATACCGCTTCTGCACCAGCAAATAAAGCTGATGCCTTGTCAATCCTGTGCTGTTGTTGATCACTTTGAGAAAAGGACCCTTCATCGTGTCTGAACCAGCATGTGCGAGCTGTATGACCACTTTTCATGCATATCTGGCATATTGGCTTAGAGCCTCTTCCTCCATAGAAATTGTTTCTTCCTCTGGCACGACCTCCTCTTTGGAAACCCTGACTGAAGTTGCTCCTGTTCTGTGTCCCTTGACTTCGTTGTTGAACATTTCTGTTTCTATTTTCAGCATAATTTCCATTGTTTTCTGCATAGTTTGCTGAGTTGTAATTGATCTCATTTGACAGAGTGTTTCCAAGCATTTCAAGCCTGCACTCTTGAGAGAGAAGTGTAGACAATACTTCTTCAATTGACATCTTCACATCCATTGGTCTGTTTGCTATGTAACCTACTGATACTTCATATTCAGCAGGCAAGCCAGCCAAGATGTATACAATCTGATCGTTGATAGAGATTGGATCTCCTGCTAAAGCTAGAGAATCTGAAAGATTATTTATCTTTCCTACATAGTCGGTGATTGACAACGCACCTTTCTTGATTGTCTGTAACTCGATCTTCAATGGCAGAATTCTTGCGCGCGTCTTGATCGCAAACATATCTTCGAGAGCCTTCCACACCCCAGCTGCATGCTCGCATCGGACCACCACATTTAAGATCGGATCTGACAGCGATGAACGAAGCCAGCTCAGGAGTAACTGATCTTCACGTTTCCATTGAGCATGTCCAGGATTCAATCTCATCACCCGATCTCCATCTTCAAGACTTTCAACGAACCTTGGTGGTGAAACTCGATCGCCGGAGATGAAATCTTCAAGATCGTGGCCGCGGAGAGCTGGTAGAACTTGAGATCTCCATGCGAGATAGTTCGTGTTGTTTAGTTTGACTGAAACCGCATTGCTGAGAGACGAAGGGAAGGAAGAATGTGTGGACGCCATTGATGAATTTTCAGAGCTCTGATACCAAGATAAAACTCAGAGAGAGAGAGAGATTTTTTTTCATCAATGGAGTAAATCAGTTGCAGAGAATGAGACCAGCTTATATACACGAGGTGATGCATACGTCATATGACGTCTTCCGTAACTAACTTTCTAACAGCCTACACCTCACGTGATGCTGACTCAGCAACCTCCTTCGAGCCTTCCTTCGAGCCTTCCTTAACAATAAATTAGTAATAATAGTGTTATCATGTTATATATGCAATGAGATATTAACTTGTCTACAGTATCATCATTGTATAACCCCGTATTCCAGGTTCAAAATCAGTCATTACCGGTTCCTGTTCTCTGTTTCCGGTTTAAAACAGATATGAACACTAGGTTTTTACCAATCATTACTTGCTGGAAAAAATGATTTCTAGGAAGTTGGTATAAAACCATGAGTTTTTTTTTTGGGGAGAAACCGGAAGCATGAGGAAAAATTGTCAAAATTAACAAGCAGTTCTTTATAGCTCTTCCCCATCCCGACGGTCCAAACTCCAAACATAACTGACTGGGCCCCAGCCCCGACTCGACCAGTGCTTGACGAGTTATCACAACATAAAAAAATCCTTTATTCAAGAGCTTCATAAGTTAAAAACACGTGCGGTTAACTTCTGGGTTTTGTTTAACTGTTTGTTAGTTCGTTTCTTTTCTTTTCCTCCGACGCTCCTTCAACAAGCTTGTCGACAAGCTTGATAAAACATAGATTCGACTCTTCCCGTAGGTATTTATAAATTACCTAAGTAAATATAAATATTTATTTTTAGCGACAATAGTTTATTATATATTACTTAAGTAAATAAAAAATATATAATTTTAATGACAATAGTTAATTTTCTAGATTAAGATATCGGACATAATGGATGGAGATGGTTTACGAGTACTAGCAATATTTATTTGTGCCCCACCTGAAGTTTTATTCAATCTCGAAGAGTTGAACAACACGCAGTGCTTTTGAGAGATAGAGCAAAGGCCCCAACTCGAAATTACCGGAGCGGGCTATGAGTGAGTTAAATAGATATATTGTATAGTTAGTATGAAGGTATTTTATAGAATTTTGAATAGTATTAGTAATAATAATTTTTTTATTAGACTGATTGGATAGAATCTTCAAAATGAGGTGGTTTGTAACTTCATCGGTTGATTGTAGATTCCATGCTTTCAAAAACCGCAGCACGCCCTTGGCATGCCCATAGTTTTACAGTCATTTGCGACCTGCGGTTCAAAAAGTCACAAAAACTTCGGCGATTTACAAAAAGGTAGCATAGTCTCGCTACCTCACCTCAATTTCAAGTGGCATAGCTATTACTCATCCACTTGTTGAGCTCACATTATCAATAAATCTCTTGTAAACACTACCAAATCTTTGTAGTGGGATTTTTCGTCTTACAATTACGCTTTCCCACAACAAAATCTTAGTATCAATCGTTGTAGGAGTTTTTACAATCTCAGTCTCTCCTAAATAATAAGTTATTATCTTTAATTTTCATAAAAATTGTAATTGTAACCCAATATTTATAACAACCTACAAGTATAACTCTTATTTTATATAAAATTAGTATAAATTATAAATATATAGTGTAAATATTCTTAAACTTTAAAAAATTCACTGGTAATTTATTTCAAAAAATCCATCGGCAATTACCCACCGACATACCAATATAATGGAGGTTGCGGTATACCCATCAATTTCGGTATTTGAAACCTTGGTAAATTCCATACGCGGTGTGTTCTTTTTTTTTTTTTTGGTAAGAGAGATTATATGTTATCCTGTAAGAGAGATTATATGGGTTAAATTGGTAAACATACTTATATATATGTAATATGAAATTTGCATTATACCTGTCAAAATTTCACATGATATGATTTTTTTAATTTGTCTGTCCATATTTCCATTCAAAACGACTAAGAGGGGTAAGGACAATCATTTATTTGAACTGAAAAATTTATTTTCAAAATTGGTTTCCATAAAACCATGACCAAACAATGTTCTGAAATTTCCGTTTCAATATATTCGAAACCAAAACCTTAAAAAATAATGTTTTGGGACCACAACCAAGCAAATTTATGCAAGACATTCCTCAACTAATCTATTTCTTGTTGCTCTTCCAATAGAGTGAAGATGGTGCGAACGTATCGGTAATTGTAATCCAGGTTCCGGACACCGAGATGAGTGATTTTGGTGGCCGTGCGGATAGCCTCGGATATCAATTATAGTGTGGTAACAAACGACAATGTATATGAATTTTTGATGCGTTGATTAGTTGCTTCTAATTATAAAATTTGTGTAAAGTCATTAAATTATTCTCTCGCTTCCGGAAGCAAGACCGTCGGGGGAAGTTAAGCTTTTCTATGTGCTATGTTCCTCTTTATGAACCCTCCCCGTTTTGTAAGCTATAATAAGAATGGTGTTTTAGTAATTTTTGTTTAAAACCGCACGTCTTTTTTAACTTATGAAGCTCTTGAATAAGGATATTTATGTTGTGATTAATTCCGGTTGTATCGGGGATAGGGCCTAATTGGTTATCTTTGGACCATCAGCCGGTTGGTTATCTTTGCAATTCGCACATGCGATAATTTCACAAATTTCCGTCTATTGATTGTGAGTAACACAATCCTTCTTTAATCTCTCTCAATCTCTAATTCTTTGATTATTATTCTTTCATAAATTTTAATCTAAAACGCCAACTTTGAAAACATCAATTATTTACCACTTTCAAATTATAACATATGTATGTGTAAAACTTAGGAGATGCTTACTTAACATAGACAAAATTAAATATCAGTATTATTTTGTGGCCTTTAGGTACGATTGTAGTTAAAAAAAAATGCTACAAATTGAATACTTATACGGCACAAATTTCTCTTGATGTGACAATTGACATATTTCATTTTTGTGTATATGTAGATGCTATAAAACATGTGACACATACTCGAGTGTTATTCAGTTTTATGGTGATATATTCGAAATTATTTTCATGTTATTATAACCAACTATAATTTCTAAATAATATCTGGAAATTGTAATCCATCTTTGTTGTTCTTCACTACAAAATACTAGAATCGTTAATAAACTATAAACTTTTTAAAGTAGGTAAAAAAACAATAAAGACTATTTCCGCGAGCTTAAGGAAATTCTATCTTGAAAATCTAAATCGTCTATCGCTGAAAGATCCCAATCCAATCTGAATTGTACTTCGAAATCGCCTTCTTCTTCAAGGCTAGACGAAACTGACAAGAACGCGTCCAGTGCGTGAGGAAACTGCTTGTATTCGATTTTTCCGTCACTCCCAATTTCACTGACGCTCTCGATCTTTGCCTCTTTCAAACGATGGCGCCAACACTTGCATCCGTGCACTTCGCAACGATATTGCCGCTCACTTTGCATCAGCATCTTGCACAGAATCTCCAAGCATTGCCAAACAGCACGAATCTCAGCGTTGGTAAACAAAAGATCCACCACAGACATGCTTCGGGATAATTATAATCCTCGACAGTTTATTCCAACACGAAAGATGAATAAAACTTGTAAAAACGTCATACCTGTACACGAGTATCCATGCCGTCTAAATACGTGGAAATAGATACTATCGTCGGATGACAACTCGAAAGTAGTCTTTCAATAAGAAGGTCCCACGACACGGATGTAGAAAGTCCAGTGAGATCTAAGCAACCCACTTTGACACGTGGAGGAATTACAGGTTTTCTTGAGTGGTAAAGATCAAAATTCAACTGCCATCAACGAAACCAATAGTCAATGGAACGAACAACACGGAAAAATAAGACGACGTCGTAACATAAATACATGAAATAAGAAATAACCTTCGATGAAACGATAGTACTAGGCAAACTTATTCCACAGTTTGTGTAATCAAAACGTGATAGAGCGGGAGCATCGATCTCGATAGCAACAACGATATACCCGGAGATGCTTAAGCCGCTGCAAAGAGAGCCTAATCCTCCCCAGACTATTGCAAAGTGAAATATCAAGAACCTCCAGGAGAGGAAATCTCGAGATATGCTCATGTCATGAAAGTGATGGGTGCTGATGGTGCTGCTGAAAAGCTTTACATTCCTCAGATTAGAGCAACGAGTAAAATCAATCTCACACGAGAGATAGTCGTCATCATCAACAGAAAAGGAGAACTCCTCGAGAGAAGGGGCATCGACAGAAACGCTCTTCACTGCAGGAGCAGAAAAGGAGAACTCCTCGAGAGAAGGGGCATCGACAGAAACGCTCTTCACTGCAGGAGATATTAAGAATTAAAATTGATGATGCGTGTCGTTTCCATATATGCTGTCGTTTATTCTCTTTTGCAGGTTTACACATTTTATTGTCGTTAGCTTATTATTGTAGTTTCCCTTGTATTCTTTACTAGTTGATTAAACAGATCATCGAGCTGTTTTATAAAGCTCCATATAAGGTCCTTCATTAATCAATTAGTTAATCAGGTTGGTCTATATAAAGCCAAGCCTCAGTTTGTAATCCTATCTGAAATTAATTCAATTAGAATTTTCTCTCTTCGAAACGCGAGTTTCTTGAAATGGTATCAGAGCTTTCTCACAGCTTCCGCCATTGATGAGAATCGGGAAAGCTCATCTTCATTGATTCTGCATGCTTCATCCCATCGCATCCACCATGGGAGACGAATCAAAGAAGATCGCAATAGCTCAAACATCTGCAGAGAAGGCTCCGATTGATGATCCTCTCAGCGTTTACTACCTTCACTACTCAATATCATTATCCATAGAGGTGTTATTTTCATGGAAAGGAAAAATATTTTCATGAAACACAACATCTCTAGAGATGAAAATTGTCTTTTCAAAGAGATCAAAAAGTTTGTAACCACGATATCCTTGAGCATATCCAATGAAAACACACTTTCTTGCTCTAGAATCAAACTTGGTTCTATTGACACTGAGCCACAATTCTTCCATCATGCTAATAAATTCAAGCATTGGAGAGATGCTATGCAAGAAGAATTAAATGCAATGATTTCTAATAACACGTGGACTATTATGCCCCTTCCCCAAGGGAAGAAAGCCATTGGTTGCCGATGGATCTTTAAGAATAAGTTCAATTCTGATGGAAATCTTGTTAGAAGGAAAGCAAGACTAGTTGCTAAGGGTTATAATCAACGTGAAGGTATTGATTACATACACATTTTCTCCTGTTGCTAAACTGGTTACTGTTAAGCTTTTATTAGCATTGGCAGCAACTCACAATTGGAATCTAGCTCAGCTCGACATCAACAATGCTTTTCTGAATGGGGATCTCCATGAAGAAGTTTTTATGTCACTTCCATTAGGCTACACTCCCCAGGTAAATAATGACAAATCCCACACCCTTGTATGTAAGTTGAACAAATCTATTTATGGTTTAAAACAAGCATCGAGGCAGTGGAATGTTAAGTTCACATCGGAAATAACTAAACTTGGTTTTCAACAATCCAAGAGTGACTACTCTCTCTACGTACGAGGATCAGGTAACACCTTTATAGCTCTTCTTCTCTATGTTGATGACATTATTGTCTGTGGGCCTGATATTAATGTTGTTAATTCTATCAAAAGCCAATTAGGATCTTGTTTCAAACTCAAGGATTTAGGAGCTTTAAAATATTTCCTTGGATTAGAAATAGCGAGGACCAAAAAGGGTATAAATGTATCTCAAAGAATGTACACTTTGCAGCTCATTACGGATTTTAACTTCCTCGATTGCAAACCTATAAAAACTCCTATGAAACCTAACACTTCTCTCAGCTCTGATCTCGGAAACTTACTTGATGATCCAACACCGTATAGAAGATTGATAGGAAGACTCCTTTATTTAACCATAACTAGACCCGACATTACTTTCACTGTCAATTCCCTTAGTCAGTTTCTGTCAGCCCCTCGAGATTTTCATTTACAAGCTGCCTATAGGTTGTTAAGATATCTCAAAGGCCAACCTGGCCTTGGCCTTTTTTACCCTTCCATGTCCAGCAGTCAAGGTATAAAAGCATATTCTGATGCTGACTGGGGAACATGTCCTGATACTCGAAGGTCCATAACTGGTTTTTGCATTTTTTTTTAATGATAGTTTAATATCTTGGAAGTCTAAGAAACAAACAACGGTTTCTAGATCCTCCGCTGAATCTGAATATCGTGCATTAGCTTCCACTTCAGCTGAAATTGTTTGGATCACTCAACTTCTTCTCGAATTACATATCATAAATCTACCTGTTCCGGTAATTTATTGTGATAACCAGTCTGCCATTCATATTGCAAACAACCCCGCTTTCCATGAAAGGACCAAACATATTGAGATCGATTGTCATTTCACTCGAGATTTAATTAAAGCACAAATATTGAAACTTTTGCCTATTCGCACGCATATGCAATTAGCTGACATTTTTACAAAGCCTTTGTCAAGTACGGTTCTTTTCCCTTAATGTCCAAGATGTCTTTGCTCAATATTTTTGCACATTCATCTTGAGGGGGAGTATTAAGAATTAAAATTGATGATGCGTATCGTTTGATGATGCGTGTCGTTTCCATATATGCTGTCGTTTATTCTCTTTTGCAGGTTTACAAATTTTATTGTCGTTAGCTTATTATTGTAGTTTCCCTTGTATTCTTTACTAGTTGATTAAACAGATCATCGAGCTGTTTTATAAAGCTCCATATAAGGTCCTTCATTAATCAATTAGTTAATCAGGTTGGTCTATATAAAGCCAAGCCTCAGTTTGTAATCCTATCTGAAATTAATTCAATTAGAATTTTCTCTCTTCGAAACACGAGTTTCTTGAAAGGAGAAAGCGTCGATAGCGAGACACTAAAACCGACAAGTTTGTCGGGTTTGGAAATATCGAGAGTTTCCAAGCCAAGAATATCCTCAAGAAAAAGATATCGGATGTTGGGACAGTTCCGGATGATATCGCGGACCACATTCTCGCTTAGATAAACCAAAACCAGCGTCAATTTCTCAAGGCGAAAGAACTTGGAAGAGCCACCGAACGTTGTCTCAGGGAGGGCATAGCGAGAAAGTTGGTTTTCCTCTGCGACGACATTGACGCGGAAGAACAGGTTCGAAGCGCCGTTACGTAGAGCACGTGGCAACAATGCATTGACGCGAGTCGTAGTCCATGCAAGCGGCATCTAAAAAGAATCGATCAATATAAAGCTCGTTCTGAACGAGGCGTTGCAGAGAGGTATCGACGGAGTCCAAGAGTTGCCTGACGCGGTCCTTGAACTCCGGGGAGTCGAGGGACATGGCGTTGGCCGTGATCTCTTTCGAGAGCCGAAAGTATATAATAAGAGAGGACTTGCGGACAAAGTTCCATTGCTTGGACAGCACGGAAGCTCTTGCAAAATCTATGGTGGGCAGGAATGACAATATGTGATGCAAAATAGATAAAGGCAGCTCGGAGTTCTCTATCACCTTCACCTTCTTCATCTACAGAGACCAAGAAGAGGAGATTTGCAATTCCAATGTTAGGGTTTCGGAGAAGAAATATTCAAATAATGCGATAAAAAAAAAAAAAAAAAAAGGGATGAATAAAGACGCATATTTGAAGGGCATGGTCCATTGGGCTTGTTTAAGCCCATCTATATTAATCTACATTTAATCTATATGGTTATCGCGGCATAAGTCTTCAACTTTAAGCTAATTGAAACTGCATGGTCTAATTCTATTTAATAGCGGTTAAAGTACTAAAATTGGTTTTCGTTCATATTTCTCTAACGGCTATTAACTCGGCCACTTTGCGATGAATGTTAGTATTTCGGAGAAAAAATGTGATAGTCAAACTATAGAAAAATAAAAAAACAAAAGTGATTAATAACAACACATATTTGAAGGGCAGGGCCCATTGGGCTCACTTAAGCCCATCTATGTTAATAGTGATAAAAAATTTAATAAGGAGATTAATTGTACCCAATTTTTCCTTCAAGTACTGCTTTTCGTCACAAACAATAATAACTTATATACCAGAACAATTGTGAAACATCTCATCATCATGTCGAGCAACCATTAAATATCGTCCCATATCATCTTAAATATGAATTCTTTTTAACGTATATAGATGTCGTACACATTCAGAGCCTTATTATGAATGTATCGAACATATCCTTGGAAGGAAATTGTGAGTATGATTAGTGGCTTGAATTATCGTGCCAACACCATAATTATTGTGTATTGCTAAGCCTAACCCACTTGAACTATTTCTCTCCTTATTCATTGCAACGGACGTGTTAGTTTCTTTTAGTAAAATTAAAATTCATAAATCAGTCAATACGCTCAAAGGTAGAGAAGTGGGTTCGAGATCAAACAAGTTCGGCTACGGAATGTTGATTTTGGCCAGGATCATGATGATGTATTTTTTCATCCTCCATATATACTACCAGTTGGGATAAAACTCGTCGTACAAGCTTGGTTTTCCTCCAAAAACTTTTGTGGTTGCGTACCTACACTCTGCTATTAGATTTATCGGTACTCGAGTAGACTCAAGCTGCTCTTCGTCGACTAGAAAACGTTCGATCGAACTTGAATAGGGCTCTACGGTTTTGTTAAACCAATGGAGAGTTCCAATAAGAAATACAAAAATAAACATATACATTCAAAGGCCAAACTACTATAACGTTATGTATGTTAATCACTTTATCGTTGGTAGAAGTATGCCGCGTTTTGATTTTTGAAAGTATTGCTTTGTAAATTTATCGTTGGTAGAAGTATAAATATCCAAGCGACTATAATACATTTTTAAACCCAAAATAAAAAAAATTAATTTATCTATATTTTCATGTATAATAATGTAATAAGCGAGTATAAGAATGTATCCATATCTTTAGTCGCTGAAAAGAAATAAACAAAAAGAAAAGCTTAAAACTAAGAAGAAAAATAAAAAAAATTATGACTAATTCAAGAGTCGAACTGAACTCGTATATCCTAAGAAGAGAGACTTGACAAAATCACTTTAGCCAGTTGGGCTGAATGCTCTTACATGTCTTATATTTATATTGATCCATTAAATATTATATTGATATTTATTTATTTTTTTTAACTCAAAACACTATTATTTTAATATTTTTCACGTCGTTTTTAGGCGGTGCCCGGGCATACACCAAGCTCTACGTAGCTCCGCCCCTGTTCAAAGCTACTATAACGTTATGTATGTCAGTGGCGGAGCCAGGATTTCAATTCAGGTGGTGCCTTATAAAAAAATCAAGCATACAATTAACAACAATCAATAATAACATTGTAACCTATATATATAAAGAAAAATTTTATCTATATTTTTATGTATAATAATGTATCCATATAATAAATAGTAAATATAATATTTTTAATAATATAATATTGTTATCTATATATTTTAATAACTGAAAAGAAATAAACAAAAAAAAGCTTAAAACTTAGAAAGAAAAATAAACAAAAACTATGACTAGCCCAAGAGTTGAACTCAAGTCCCCTCTCTTGGGAAAAACACTTTTGCCAGTTGGGCTGAATGTTCTATGACTTCCTATTTGGGCTCATAAAATATTATAATGATATATAAAGTTTTTTTTTTTTTTTTTGCTCAAACACTATTATTTTAATATTTTTTACGTTTTCAGGTGGTGCCCGGTCGTACACTAGGCCCCACATAGCTCCGCGCCTCCGCCTTTGATGTATGTTAATGCTCCTCGAAATAGGTGTCCCGACAGGGCCGGCCCTGAGGCAAGGCGGCGGCCTAGGGCCCCCGACTCCGGATGGCCCCCAGATCACCGATCGTCGGAAGTCTAAAAAAAAAACGAAGGAATTACGCCATTATAGAGTTTTTTTTTTTTTTTGAAAGCAACTTTGCTGCATGTGGGGATTGAATCCACAACCTTCACTTTGAAGATAATGTGGAATTATCACTAGGCTATCCTAGCAATTATAGAGTTCTGTAGCGGTGATTCAACGCAAAAACTCTTCGAAGAAGAAAAAACCTTTATTAAAAGTGATGGGACCCACGAGATTATTATTTATTAGTATATTATAATTTTTTATTCTTATTTACTTATTAACACGATTAACGATGTCCTTCTTATCCATCAATGAGAAGTGATTGGTATATTGAAGACAATAAGTGGGACCCGTTAATATTTTCTTTTTAATTTGTAAACTTTACTTTTTTATTTCTAAAATATATTATTTATTATGAATTAAAATGATTTTACAATTTTAAATTAACTCATATAATTAATTTTGTCCCGAGCTAATATATGTTATAAATTTTTATTGTTTGATTGATGATATAACTCTAACTAATAGTTTTCTAACACTAATATTTATTATTGTTTAATATAAAAAGTAGTCTATTGACAATGTTTTACTTTTTATTGTTCTTGTTATGTTTTTCTTCTTATTTGTGATTAGTAATTTTTTTACTAAAAAATAACATCCCAAAAATTAAAATATAGTTTTAGATAGATATAAAACTTACTATAGTATTAGATATTAATAATTGATTTATTTCCAAGTATTATAAAAAAATAAAAAATTATTTAAACACTTTTTCGCGGGGAGCTCAAATTTTATTTCGCCTAGGCCCCCCGTGAACTCAGGGCCGGCCCTGTGTCCCGATCATGAATATCTCTGCATCTGTTTGGTATTCACCGTCTATATCGTGAATGACAAAACAAAGCACCTTTTATAAAACGTTGTAAGGGTTGAAAAAGAAATGTTAGTCAAATTTTGTAAAAACTATAATTTGTTTCTTCTTTTTCAATGTTCTGTGTTTTGCAAAATACACTCGTGATGATAACCAGATTCGACTCAAATATATATTTCTCTATTTTATTTTTCTATCTAGACAAAGAAAAAGAAAAACCAAATTAATTCAAAGAAAAAAAAGTGTTGTTTGTATTTAGGGTTTAGGGTTTTAAACAAAAAATTACTAAAACACCCTTTTTATTATAACTTACAAAACTAGGAGGGTTCATAAGTACGAACGATTTTATTCTATTTATAATTAAAATTAAATACGTTATTAACTGCTAACATTGAGAAAGAAATAATAAATGGGATGCATTTTTAATTTGAAAAAAAGTACAAAATCTGAAATTAAGAATCCTCGATTGTCTTCATCCAAATTGAGCATAAAAACATTGTATATGCTAATGTTTCTCAATGTTCAACCAAACGTTCTATCGTTTTTTTGAAGCAATTTTTGTGGCTTTCATTTTGGCTGCCTTTTGCTTTTATCGATGAGTCCACAGAGATACGGGGCTGCTATCCGGGTCTTTAACGATGAGTTCATGGGGGCTACAGGGTTGCTATCCACCCAGGGACCGAAGGTTTTGTTCGCTGCCTCCTTCTCCCACTAATTATAAATTGGTTGAGTTTTATTTTTTAAAAGACATATTGACAATAATTATGTGATGTTCATGTATGAGGACTTCTTTATTCTATATAATATTGATTTGTTCGAATTCCCGTTGTTTTGAAAATAAATCTCCGTTTCCATCTTTGGTGTTCCGTCGAGCAAAACATTGAATAGTGAATACTCCATACTATGACATCTTTGAAATCTTTCATCTTGTTATTTACATCACTATTCTAATATGACATCTTTGTAATCTTTTCATGTCATACTTTCAACCAAGGTTCTAAATATCGATATCGATATCGTTTCGCGCTCTCCAATTTACGGATATATCGCTTGCCGGCGGGTATGCCGATGGATAAATCCGAAGAAAAAGATATATCGCTTGCCGAGAATATCGCATAATTTCGCGGATATATTGAATGTCGATCAAAATATCGGCGGATATTTCCGAAAATATTTTTATTATTTCAATCATATTTTTATATAGTTTCTAAATTATCAATTTAATAAATATGACACGTAGTTATAGCCTAGAAAACACTCATAAATCATAATATAGCACAAACATATAACATAAAAGTCATACCTCGTAACATAATGTCGACATAACATAAAATAAGTTAGACATTAAAATAAAGTCATAGAGTACAAACATAAATATGAAGCACGATTTTAAATGCTGATATCGATGCCGTTTCGCACTCTCTATTATACGGATATATCGACGCTTGCCGACGGATAAATGAGAATAAATGAATATATCGATTTTCTACGAATATCGTATCGCACTTCTCATTTTCTGGGCACGTCGTAGATATATCGAGGACATATCCGAATATTTAAAACCATGCTTTCAACTCGCTTTGTAATCAACCTCCTCACCTAACAACTTACTTACTTTCAATGTGGGATTTTCAAATTCAACTCCCTCACTTTGTAATTCCCACCTCGTATTTTCATCTCACATGTAGACTTAATTAACTGTATAATTGTTAATATGTACATACTTATATAATTGTTATTAGTTAATATGTACATATTAATTGTATAATTGTTAATATCTACATAATAATATAATTGTTAATATGTATAATTATCTAATAATAATATAATATTTCAAACATCGATATTAATATTATATATATATATATTTTTATGTATACTTCAAACATAAAATTCCTATTAATATTAATAATCATCAAATAATAATAGAATTCTTCTAATATTTCCGACTTTTCCATAAATATTCTAATCAACATGCGGTATGCCCGTGAAATTTACGCGGTATATGCGGCATGCCTGTTTTTTGGATTTGTCCGTTAGCATGCAGCATGCCCGTAAAACGGAAGGAGAGAAGTACCATCGGCATTAGAACCTTGCTCTATATAGTAGATATGAAATGAATAAGCAGCAGCTTTATGACATCAGTTTATATTGTTAATCCCAAACTAGTAAATCCAATTTTATATATTCACCAACTTTCTTAAAATTTCATGTGCTAACAAGTGTTATAATTATTCAAAAAATGTGGTGATAAAATTACGAGAATATTAAACCGGATTATCCCGAATTATTCACCATAATATATCCTTTCTAGTATTGATAAAATTTCTTGTTTATGCATGCAATCATATATGTATATATATATATATAGATCACATTGAAAATGAATTAAATTACATCGAAAAACAATTTGAATTAAATAAAGAATACATCTCTAAGGATTTTTAAGAACTGTGTATTAATAATTCAAAAAACGGTTTTTTTTTTTAAATATATAAAAAAAGAAATACAAGAATTTTTTTTAGAGCTTTTCAAAATAACCCTTTTTTTCATCGGCTTGAAACATGCAAAGGAAAGCGTCATAATAAATTGTCAGTTTCAAATACCTTAAATCTTTTAATCAAATTTCCGATACAGCCACGAACCGATAATAATAATAATAAATTTGAGTTATTTACCCTTCTCTTTGTTAGAAAATTCTTGGAGATCGAAGATTATGTTTTTTGAAACTCGAAATATGAAAAGTGTTTTATTATGTTACCGCTAGGCGAGAATCGTTACCGCTAGCCTAGTAAGCGCTACCGCTAAGCGAGAATTGCCGCGAGAGAGCCCGAGAACCCAGCCTAAGCTGCTTGCTACAAGACGCAACCAACACCTCTACGCCTACGCCCCCGATCCCCCGATCCCGCGACACCGGGGTTGGCGTTGCGAGAGAATGAAGTGGCATGATCTCGCCACCCCGCCTCCGCATCACACTCCAGATGGTATATCACTAGCTCAACCACTTGTTGAGCTTGTCATGAATGTCACTCTATTTAAACACTACCAACTTTATGTGTTTAATCAATGTGGGACTCTTTACATTGCCACACTCTCCAACAACTAAGTCTTTATTAGAAAATTATTGGACATGCATTTATTGATGCATTTATTCCAACATTCTTATCGTACGGAACAATATATATATATATATTATATATATATATATATCAATAGCTAGATAGATGGCCAGAAAGACCTGAACAAAAGATGTGAAAGAGTTGATAAGCGGGTTCGAGAACTGGTCGACCGAGTATCTCGCACGGAGTTCGGGATTGATGTAATAGTTCTGAACAAAGTCGCTACGGCACTAAGGAGCTGAATAGAACCAGAGAACAAAGCATCGGCTTTGGCTTGTCCCTCCGAGTTCACCACTTTCTCTTGGTACTCGTTGTAGAATTTCAGCTGATCATTCAAAGAAAGAACACGCTACCAAAAAAAAAAAACCTTCAAAAAGAATGAAAATCGAGATCAAGACCCGAGAAAAATATAAAAAACGAGTAGCCCTTTCGATTTTTTTTTGTTTTTTTTTTTTTTTTTCGTGGTGTCATGAGAACTTGAACATCGTATCTCTTACAAAGATTTATCTTACGTATAGTGTGGCTGTTCTATCGTAATAGCCCGAAGCTCCGAAAGCGAAATTTGCTCCGCTTAAGAGGTTCTTTTCCTTTCGCGTCTGGGCTGAGATAAGCCGGTGGGTACGAAGTGAATCCGAGGTATTCGGTTGTCAAAAAAGCAGAATGATATTTCCTATGCTTTTGCAAGATGCACTTGTGATGATAACCATATTCTACTTAAATATGCTTCTTCTCTATTTTAAATATGTAGAGAAAGAAAAGAGACATAAAAATATTAATTAGTAGCTATTGAGAAGGAAAAAAATTGAAAATTATATTGATATTTGTATTTAAAAGAAAATCGAAACCGGAGTTAAATATATTGGAGCCCTAATTTTTTTTATCAAGGTTATATCCGCTACTAAAATTCTTATTAAAAAAATTAGTGTCACGACCATGAAACTTGTCTTTACTCTTTAATATGTCTGCTCTAGTTTCACCTTGTCAGCAGTGAAAAAATGGAGCAATACAATATAACATACCTAAGCCTAACAATTATGCTGAAAATAATTCAATGATAACAATTTTTGGTACTTTTTCTTGTTTGGTAGGCGATGCGAGCTGCGAAGAAGTTGAAGTCGCACACGGTGTCTGGCTATTCCAACGATTCCAATCCGTTTGGTGATTCTAATCTCAATGAGAAGTGAGTTTTCTAATCATCTGAACTTTGAATTGATGTTTTGTAGAGTACAGCACTGTGTAATGGTGTTTTTTATATTGTGTTATAGTTCACAATGCAATTCAGATCATCCATTTCGAATTGAAGATTTCTTTGTTAGTTGGTATTAGATACATAAGTTTTCCGTACAGAATGCCATTTTGACACATTGTTCTTGAGAAGTGCTTGATTTGGGAATTAAAACTGTGATGGTAACTTGTGTAATAAGTTTGTGTGGCCGAAGAAGATTGAGCGCGACGTCACTCATGGAGTTCCACTAGACATGTTGCCGGTTAAAGCCGAGAAGAAGAGGCAGAAAGAAAAGGACGGTATGTCGGAACCCGCTTCTTTGCTTTGGATTCAGGGGATGTTAGCATCAATTCAGAAAAGCTAACGTACTAAGGTAGCTTCTGCCTTCTTTATAGTTATTAAAGAAGGAAATACAAGCTAAAATGTTTCACAAGCATCTGCAACGCCTCGAGCGACGATTTTGTAGATAGCGTTTGGATAATTACTTCAGGTTTTATCATTCAGTTTCCTCTCTCATATTTTAGAATTTTCCGTTAGCTCTTTAGACATTCGAGAATATTCGCATTAATTTCCTCAAAGAGCTGTAATAAGGAGTATTAAGATTATCATATTATTACCTGTTATTTTTCTAACAGACTTCTATTTTTTAGTCTATGTCGTTTCTCTATTTGTTGTCGTTTGTTGTTTTTGCAGGATTATTATTTGTCGTTCACAGCTTATTGTCATTTACCTGTATTCACTAATTGATTAATGCCGATCGTTAAGCTGTCTTATAAAGCTTCTTATGAGGTCTTTCATTAATCAATTAGTCAATTCGGTTGGTTTATATAAAGCCAAGCCATAGTCTGTAATGAACAATTCAATTCATTCAATACAATTCCATTTTTTCTTTCTCTTCGAAACACAAGTTTCTTGAAAAGGAGTATACAAAAAGAATCCTAAAGCAAATTTAAACTCGAAAACTTAGAAGTTAATCGATTTTTTACTGCTGTATTTTAGAATTTTTATTAAAAACCAAAAATTCGATAATTTACTAATATTCTTAACCTCAGATAGCGCAGCTTTTGGTTATAAAAATAAAATTAAAGAAAATGCGGCTTTCGGTACTAAGGGATATGAAAACGGAATCGAAGACTTGGTTTTTCACTCCCAGTTGTTATTTCCATATTTAGACTTGTGTACACTTTGAAATACAATGCAATTAATCAGCTCCTCTCTATTTTTTCTCAGGTGTATTGGTGGCACGACAAGTACCGCCCGAGAAAGCCGAAATATTTCAACCGTGTTCACACTGGATACGAGTGGAACAAGTACAACCAAACCCATTACCACCCCGATAACGTGCCTCCTAAGATCGTGCAAGGCTATAAGTTCAACATCTTCTGTCCCGACCTAGTCGACAAGATAAAGGCTCCAAATTACACGATCGAGAAGGACGGGAATAGTTCCGAGATGTGCATTATACGCTTCCATGCCGGGCTGCCTTACGAAGATATTGTATGTTTTCTTGATCCTGTGATCAGGGATGAAAGTTTTACACCGAAAACCAATTTAAAACCGAAAAAATATCAAATTTTTTCAAACAAACTGTGAACACATTTTTAAAGAATGGTTTTTAGGATCAAATTAAAGCGTAGATAATCGTTTTTTCTTCATTAAATTAGATTTTAGATTAAAAAAAATAATTGTTTTTTGGTTTCACTAAATTCCCATTAGAAATTGGTAATTGTAATCGGTTTTCCACCGAACGCATGTTTAAAAATTCGGTATTCGAAATACTCAGCTTTTTCAGCAGTGAAAATCCGGTTTCGTTTTGGACTTTGAATCACTGAAGATTTGGTGTCAGGTGTCAAATTCAAATAAATAAACTCTATCTACGATTGTTTATCGCCGTCCCTTTAGTTCGTGAATTTCTCATACAAATTGTTTTTTTTTTCTTTTCTTAATACTGCAGGCTTTTCGGACAGTGAACAAAAATTGGGAGTATTCTCACAAGAAGGGATTCAAATGCAATTCGAGCGTGGGATTCTGCACGTTTATTTCAACTTCAAACGTTACCGCTACCGACGGTGAAGGAGCAGTATTTGAATTTCGCCGTTCTGGCAGGCAATTTCTGT
Source organism: Parietaria judaica (assembly GCA_954871525.1). Classification (NCBI taxonomy): domain Eukaryota; kingdom Viridiplantae; phylum Streptophyta; class Magnoliopsida; order Rosales; family Urticaceae; genus Parietaria; species Parietaria judaica. Next base: position 16,914,821 of record OX940864.1, read on the forward strand.
TTTTATTTTTATGTTACACTAATTTGTGAATATCTACTCAATTTTGACTTGCAATCCTTAATTCCAAAGGACGGAACCAGCGTTAAATTTAAACCTGATTATTAAAAGATAATAGCTTGAAAGTTCCAGTTCCTTTGTAGGTTGATGAAGTTTTCTCACTTTTGAGATTTATTGACAATTTTCTCCCAGTTTTTTTTTTTTTTTTATTTCCGATTTAATAAAACTAAGATAATCCTAACCGGTCTGTCGTGTTTGTCGCAGTTTCCTTGAACTTATAAATTGTACTACTTCGTATTGACGATTTTTTTAAATTTTTTCCACGCGTGATGCACATTAAGAAAAGGGAAAATGGCGTTCTGAAAAATAATATATTTTTTAAAACCTAATAATTGTGGTACTACCGTTTAAAAGTAGTTACGGTAGCAAAAGCCGCAACGGGTACCGAGTTGACCATTTTAGTGTTGCTTTACCAAATTATACAAAGCTTAATTGTTCAACAAAAAATGTAAACAAAATATTTTGAATTGTTCAATATATGACCTATTAAATTTTAATTACCGAACTAGAACAATATACAAAGTTTTGTGAGAAGAAAAGCTGGATCAACATACAACCGAGTCAGGTTTTTCGCAACCGTTCTATCGTTTTTTGAAAGCAGTTTTTGTGGGTCTCTTGTTGGCATTCTTCTGATTTTGACGGTGCGTGCACGGCGGTACGGGATTCCTATCCACCCAGAGACTGAAGATGTTGTGTGCTTCCTTTTGCCACTAATCATCATGAAAACCATGTCTAAATTTTTCTAATATTCAACGATGAAAAAGACAATACATAAAGCAAAACATATAAAATAATATTTTTTACCTGTTCCAGCTCGGGTCTCTTGTCGTGATGGTCGTAGTGCCAAGCCATACCCCATTGGATCATATGCTCCTGTAAAAAACACCGTAACCATGTTAATATAATATTTTAATTTTAATTTTAAATTAAAATAAAAAGTTGCGCAATAACCTGCACAAAACACCCTTCCGCATGAACATCCGCGACAAGCCTATCGTACGGGTCACATAATTCGTAAATCCGTAAGCTAAGAGGTTTTCCAATTATTAGCGATGTTAACTTATCTTTGGCCTCTAGACCAAAACGTTGGTCCAGTTCCGGCACGTAGGCGGTGAATCGAGTTGAAAGTGAAAGTCACCAAAAACTAGTGGAATGCTCTCGAAACCATGCAAGTCGAACGCTGTTTTCGGGGAGCTGGGCAGAAGGAAAAGAGGCTCCTAGCTAAAGGTAGCTTGTCTCGCCCAAGAGGTGGGAACAGTTGAGAACAAAGTGGCAAACGGGTGCGTAACGCGTGGGAATCTGCCAAACGGTTTGGGCCCAAATCCTGAAGAAAGCTAAAAAGCGCTGTTATACCGTCTCCATTGATGACATCAGATATCGTGATCAGCGAGATTAAAAATTGTCAATAAAATATCTATTTTATATTTTGCTTAAGTTATAAAAACTTACCGGTAGGGTGTCAAGCCTAAACTTGATCAAGTTGTTTGGTGATGAGCCTTCCTCTACCTTGTGGCAGTCGTCAAAAGACATCCTGTCAATCTTGTGCTCTCGATGGTTCGCTGACAGATCTGTTTCTCCACTAAAACCAATATCCCGAGCTATTTGACTACTTACTCTATATATTTATTAATTAACTCTTATTGACAATCTCTCCCCATTATTAATCTTTTAACATACTATCCAAACCCAATTTCTAATTTAAGATTAATGCGTATCGTTTTCAAATCATAAATTACAAGAATTCAATGTGCAAAAAAGCATACCTCGTTTAGAAGAGTCTGAACTATGCTTGATGGTTGAGCACAACTTATTTGTGTGTCTCGATTCTCAGCTGCCAATAGAGAACCGTTCAGCATCAATATCGTTGAAAATTTGTAGTTAATTATTCTAAAACGGCTAATCCCGAATCCTTCACAACTTTGCACAATTACCTATAATTATAGTTCTTCAAGCCACTGATCATACTCACAATTTCGTTCATCTGAAGGATATGTTCAATACACATTCATAGTGAGGTTCTGTACGACTGATATACACATTAAAAAGAATTTATATTTAAGATGATGTTAGACGATATTTAATGGTTGCTCGACATGATGAGATGTTTCACAATCGTTCTGGTATACTAGTCACTATTGTCTACGACTTAAAACAGATATTGGAAGGATAAATGCGGAACAATTAATGTGCTTATTAAATTTTTGAGCACAATGTTTATTATTTTTCCCGATGAGGCTACTTATCTTGTTTGCTCCGAAGTTCATCGGCAAACAAACAGACTCGTACAAGAATAATCAAGTCATACCATATCAAGAAATTTCTAAGCACACTTACAATTTTGTAGGTGGCATAGTTCTTATCGCAAACACTGGCAATTGAACAAACATTGAACATGTGTATCATACACAAAATCTTTGACACAAAACTTCTCTAATGGAATACTAAATTGAAATCACTAGCTAGTTAGCTTGAATATAAAGTGGAATCTTTTAGAGCCAATATGGTTCCAAATAAATTAAATTGCGAATATTTTTAATTCGTTGCACGACAATATATTTACTCTTTAATCTTATTTGCAGAGGATGACATAAGATTTCTTCATAACGAAGAAGCTTATAAAACTTCTTTTTTCACGGAAACAATTCCAAATGCTCTCTCGCAAATGGAAACACTAGATACCATGACTAAACCGCCTGTGTTGATACGTAAGTAAAAAAGATTGAAGCTGTTTTGATTCTACTTATTTTGTTTGCTCCGAAGTTTATCGGCAAATAAACAGACTCGTACAAGAATAATCAAGTCAAACTATATCAAGAAATTTCTAAGCACACTTTCAATTTTGTAGGTGCCATAGCTCTTACCGCAAACACTGGTAATTGAACAAACATTGAACATATGTATCATACACAGAATCCTTGACACAAAATTTCTCTAACGGAATACTAAATGCAATCACTAGCTAGTTAGCTTGGATATAAAGTGGAACCTTTTAGAGCCAATATGGTTCCCAATAAAGAAATTTCGAGTGTTTTAATTCGTTGCACGACAATATATTTACTCTTTAATCTTATTTGCAGTAAAACTTCTGCTACGCTGGAGGACGGCATAAGATTTCTTTATAAAGAAGCCTATAAAACTGTTTTTTTTTTTTCGTGGAAACAATTCCAAATGTTCTCACGCTAATGGAAAACACGCCGGCTACAATGACTAAACCTCCAGTTTTGATACGTAAGAATAAAAGATTTAGGTTGCTTTTGTTCTAATTATCACTTTGGGCAGTTAATATTTTTAATGATCCAATATTCAATACAACATTAATACCCCATAAATAGCACAAATAAAATACATGTAATTAAATACCTCAACGAAATATAACTGCCTACGTAATACGACACTCCACACCAATAATTAAGAAACATTGAACAAGGGAACCATATTGGTTATGTTTTCTAAAAATGAATTCTAGAAAACAAGGAACAATTTGGTGAATTATTCAACATTATTGCTTCCCATCTATCATTGGATTCTTCTCGGTGTAAGCTTTCCAACGGTATATATTATGAGCTCATCCGAGGTTCGTAGAATAAGTTATAGAATTTAAAAAGTTAAGGTAAAAAAATAAAATAAAATAGATATTAAAATTGTTATGCTACGAGAGAGGAAAAAAAAAGAAATAAGTTAGAAAAAGTAGAAAACACCTTTTATACGTTTTCTATTTTCTATGCAAATTTCAAAGCCAAAAAACATGTATCTAAATTTATTTTCTAAGTAAAATAACCAACCATGTTTTAAGTTTTAACCTTGTTTTTTAGAATTCATTTTTAGAAAACATAACCAAACATGTTAGAACCGGTACGTTTGGTTGTGTTTTTTGTTTATGTTTTTGTATTCTACTTTTGAATTCAGAAAATAAATTTAGAATTATGTCTTTAGATAACTATTTGGTTATATATATTTTTTTATTCAACTGTATTTAAAAGTTAAATAATAAAAATATGTTTGATTATTTTTTATAGTCTTAATTTATATATAACATTAAAAAAATAAGTCAAAATTATTGTTTCCCACCTATCATTGGATTGTCCTCGACGTAAGCTTTTCAACAATTTTATTTTATTTTGTAAATTTAAATACGTTATTAACATTGAGAAGGAAACAATAATATGTATGCATTTTTAATTTTTTAAAAAAGTACAAAAACTGAAAATTAGAGACCCTCAATTATCTTCATTCTACCATGCCATATTAGAACTCGTAGATTTTTATTTTCATTTTTTATGTATAAATTAAATGTAGATTAATCCAATTAACATAGATGAGCTTATGTGAGCCCAATGGGCCCTGCCCTTCAAATATGTGTCGTTAGTAATTACTTTTGTTTTTTTAATTTTGGTATCGTTTGACTATCACATTTTTTCTCCGAAACCCTAACATTCATCGCAAAGTGGCCGAGTTAATAGCCGTTAGAGAAATATGAACGAAAACTAATTTTTAGTACTTAAACCGCTATTAAATAGAATTAGACCATACAGTTTCAATTAGCTTAAAGTTGAAGACTTATGCCGCGATAACCGTATGATTAAATGTAGATTAATATAGATGACCAAGCCCTTCAAACATGCGTCGTTATTCATTCATTCATTCATTCATTCATTCATTCATTCATTCATTCCTTTTTTTTGTATCGCATTGTTTGAATCATGGTTTTAAATATCGGGGCATATCGTCGATATTTCCCCGACATGCCGCTAAAATCAGATATGCGATACGATATTCCAAATAAATCACTGTCGTTTTCGGATTTATCAAGAAATGTCGTTCGAATTTAAAAAAAAAAATCGATGTCGTTCACGCCTAAAAACGACGATACGACCCTCGAATTTCGAAAAAAAAAACCTAGCTGAATAACCCTTTCCTCATTTCTCCTTTTTCGCGACAAACTCTCGGTGCCCCTCTCCTCTCCGTCAAATTTCGCAAGCTGCAGCCCAAAACTTCTCATTTTTTGCACGTTTTTGGGGAAAATCGAAAGGTATGTCTATGGAAATTCCGACTTTTTCATTTTATTTTGGCTATTTGCGAATTTGCTTGCTGATTAGGGGGAAATTAAAATTTTTAGGGTTTGTGAAATATTTTTAGGGGAAGATCGCAAGGTATGCTCGAGATTTACGTTTTATGTTTAGGGTTTGTATGATTTTGAACTTGTATGTTAAATTTGATGATGAATAATGAATATGATGAATTTTTTAATATCTGATTGTGATGTTTGTGTTCATGAGCTTTAATGTTAAAAGTTTTAACTTAAAATGGGTTGATTGTTATTGTTATTGTGATTTGTGATCTTGATTCTTGATTTAGGTAATCAATTTCATATTTTTATTGTGATTTTATACTTTAGGGTTGATTGTTATTGTGATTAGCGATCTTGATTCCTTATTTAGATTATTCTTGATTATTAGCTTACTAAGTATTAATTAATTGATTATTGAGTCAATTGTTTTAAATTTTAACATATCCTCATTTGTTTGTAGGTAATCAAAGATGGCTCCGGATCCCGCAAGAGAACATTGTACGCAGATCGGTAATAGTTTCCAATGCAATTATTGCGGGCTCGTCATCAGAGGGGGTGGAATAACGAGGATGAAGCACCACATTGTCGGTAACGATCCTCGTAAGAACACCAAACTGTGCCCTTATGCTACACCAGAGGCAAAAGATGTTTGCAAAGGCGTCCTCGGGCGGTTTCACAAAAAAAAAAAGAGCCAAGAATAAAGAGATGGAAGAAATTGTTAGGCGCGAGATGCACGCGGACCTTGCGGGGGTTCCCGTCGACGTATACGAACAATTCACGGACATACGAGATGAGGTAGATGCGGAGGATGAGCAGACCGCGGTTGAAGTTCGTCGCCACATAAAACGAACGAGGCAGCAAGCGGCGGCAGAGGAATTCCATTGCAGCCAAGTTCCAGCCCACGGTGGCAGTCCGCAGGGTGGATCTTCTTCGGCTAGGCCTGTAGCTGTAAGAGGAACGCCGACGGGCTCATACTATAAATCGGAATCGGCAAAGCAGAAGAAGATAACGTCATCGTTTTGGCCGCAACTGGTGGATAAAGTACACCATCTCACGAGCAAGTTCTTCATTCACGAAGGAGTTTCGTTTATAAAAGTGAAGTCCCCCCACTTTCATAATATGGCGCACGGCTTCATGGAAGCAGGTAAATAATTTATTAAATTTTTTGTAGTCGATAAATGCATCGGATAAGATCAAGAATTACAAGTACATCTACGAAGTCTTGAAGACCGTCATAATGGACGTCGGTCCTGAGAATGTGGTCCAGATAGTCACCGATAACGGTTCGGCTTACGTAAAAGCCGGTAAGGAACTGATGAAGACGTTCAACATATACTGGACCCCGTGTGCAGCCCATTGCATCGACCTCATGTTCGAGGATATTGCGAAGTGTGGCATTATTGCAAAACCTGTCGCAAAGGCAAAGACGGTCACGAAGTACATCTACAACCATGCAATGGTGCTGGAGTACATGAGGAGGACACTTAAGTGCGAACTCCTTCATCCCGGTGTCACGCGTTTCACGACGAACTACCTAACGGTGAATAGCCTTAACGAGAATAAAGCCGGGCTACGTCAGATGTTCACTTCTGAATGGTGGGAGAACAGCACATTCAAAAAGACGGTGAAAGGGATGGAGTGTGAGGCAATCTTAATGGACAAAGACTTCTGGAAATACGTTCACGAGTGTTTGGAGGTATACGAACCCATGTATATAGCCTTGCGCTTCTCGGACGCAGAGGTAGTTCCCACGATGGGCATGATGTATCACGTATATGAGATGTTGCGCGTAAGTCTAAAGAGAATCAAGGGAAGGGATTGGGCCGTCCATATCGTGCACCGACGATGGAAGAACCAACTTTGTCATCCATTACACGAGGTTGCACATTGGTTGAATCCTAGAACTCAATACGACCCGGAGATCGTGATGCGAGAAAAATGCGAATCGAAAGTGGCAAAAGTTTACGAAGTCTTATTTTGCCACGATTCCGTCAATACTCTTGCTGCTGAGGTTAGTTTCTTACTTCCTGTAATTATTTTTCAACTCACCACACGATTGATTCCGTCAATACTCTTGCCGCTGAGGTTAGTTTCTAACTTCCTGTAATTATTTTTCAACTCACCACACGATTTAACAACGGTACTTTCTAAACGAGTTTGTTTTGTCTTTTATACAACAGATGCTTCACTTTAAAATGACTTTAGGTGAAATGCGTAGCCGAACAGCTATTGCGGCGAGAAGAAACGTGGCACCAGGTATTTACAGGAACATATTATAATGTTTTGATTTGAACAACTTGTTTTTTGTCTAACGTATGTACTGATCATTATTGCAGCCGAATGGTGGGCCATGTTCGGTCACGAGTGCCCGACGCTGCAGAAGTTAGCCGTCAGAATCTTATCACAGACGATTTCTTCCTCGGCGTGCGAGCGAAACTGGAGCACATTTGCACTAGTACACACAAAACTGAGGAACCGTCTGGCGTACAAGAGGATAGACGACCTTGTCAAGGTCATTTACAACACAAAGTTGGCTATACGGGACCTTAGGGCTGCACACAACCCCCCAGATTACAATGATCCATTCGAGTGGATCTCTGCCGCCATGGGGAATACAGGGTCGTTGAACGAGAATGAGATCTTGGAGTGGATTCAAGAGGCCCACCTCGATGACGCGGATGGGAACCCGGATCCCAATGTTGCTATGGAGGCTACGACAGATGGCACAAATGTAATGGAGACCTTACGGACCCACGTCAACCGAAGGCATGGTGAGGAGGATAAAATTATTGATATGACATCAACAGGAAACTCACCGACGGACGGGAACTCTCCGGCGGACGGGAACTCTCCGACGGGCAGGGATTCTCCGACGGGCTCCATGCCTCATGATACAGATGATTCCCCACCGGGAAGAGGAGGAGGAGGACGCGGTTATACGGTGGACCCGGACCCTTATGGTGACGGGCGTACAACGGAGTACTACGGTGACGTGCGTTCCTTCGGCGCATCATCACATGGCCGCCAGATTACTTCGTCTCACGATGCATTTCACTCGGGTTTCTTTGCAAACCCCTTGCTGCCCGGCCACCGCAAGACGAGTATAATAATGATGCGGACGACACTTTTGGCCATTTTTTTGATAGTTTCTGGCCTGGCGCACCACCTAAACCACCACCTAAGTATTTGCCGCCGCTTTCACCATCGTAGTCAACCGACGTCGACACTTTGACATCTAGATTCGAGGGCATGTCATTCTCGGCTTCAGAGGGTACGAACCTCTTTTCCAATGCTGAAATCTTAGGTCAGGCTCCACCAATCCGTCAATATGTTGAATTTCATATTCTCAAAGCGATCGTGGGTTTAGACCAGTTTAACTACGAGTCGTACGTACAGACATACGTTGCTAACTACGCTTCGGTGATTTCCTGGTATGATTACTGTTCATACCAGACTTAGCAGCCACACATATTCCAACCGCCACGTTCGTCCAACTTCAACTGATTACCATTTGTTACGGTTTCAGACTATTATGTTTATATTTGTAGTTTGTACTTCGTACTCTATATTTATAGTTATGTTCGTATTTCGTACTTTATGACCTTATTATGATGCCTACTTTATAGTTCTATGTTATGTTGACACTTGACATTATGTTATATTCTATGTTTGTGCAATATTATGTGTTCTACTTTTAATAATATTATGATTTATGTAAGTGTTATATTTATTAGATAGGTAATTTATAAACTATCTATCATATATATAAATATATGATCGAAATACTTAAAATATTTTCCAAAATATCCGTCGATATTTCGATCGGCAAGCGATATATCCGTAAAATAATGCGATATTCTCGACAAGCGATATATCGTTTTCTTCGGATTTATCCATCGGCTTGCCCGTCGGCAAGCGATATATCCGTAAAATGGAGAGTGCGAAACGATATCGATATCGATATTAAAAACCATGGTTGAATATTTCTTCTCCGAAACCTTAACATTGGAATCGCAAATCTCATGTTCTTGGTCTCTGGTATAGCTTAAGGTGAAGGTGATGGTGATGGAGGTCTCCGAGCTGCCTTTACCTATTTTGCATCACGTATAGTCATTCTTCCCCGACATAGATGTGGAAAGAACTTCCGTGCTATCCAAGAAATGGAACTTTGTCCGCAAGTCCTTTCCTTTTATAGATTTTCAGCTCTCGAAATGTGAGTTTAAGCCTGACTTGGCTCAACTCCTAGCAGATATTTCCCCACCAGGGATTTCCCCACCAGAGCAAGCAGAGAAGAGCCCGAACAGAGATCTTCCTAGCAGGAAATTCCCCACCAGAGATGGGTCCGACCAGAGCTTTCTCCTAGCAGGAAAGGACCCGACCAGAGATGTTCCTACCCGATATGCTCCTACCAGACATACCCCTAGCAGAGATGGGGGGGGGGAGCAGAAGTGGCTCCCTAGCAGACGAGCCCCAACCAGGAATGCCCCGAGCAGAAAGGGACCCTAGCAGGCTTGCTAGGGACACACGACCAGAAGGTTCCAAACTTGAGGAGCAAGTTTGGAGATTTGATTTGGTTTCCTGATTTTGTCAGGATTCGAATGAAAATGTAAAAGATTTGATTGAGTTTTTTTTTTTTTTTAGGAAGTTTAGCTAGAGTTTCGTTATTTTCTGGTCTCATATAAATACTAGAGTTAGTGTTTATTTTTTGTAACTCCATTATTGCAATTTTGCTTTTCGATTAATTAGACAAGTTTTTTTTTCTGCCAAAGTTTTCTTGCTCTCTTTCTTTTGTTCTTCGTGCTCTCTTTTGGTTACAGATCCATTATTGGGAACCAACAAGTGGTATCAGAGCGAAGGTGCCAAAGAAGATGTCGTCACCAAGCGAGTCCACCGGAGGAGAGCTGACGACGGCGACGAAGATCGGTTCAAAGGAAGGGAACGTGACGCTCCATTACCTGATGCTCACAAAGAGTAATTACTCGGTTTGGAGTGAACTTGCAGGCGCAAGGAGTTTGGGAGGCTGTAGAAGGCACCGATGTCGAAGGGCGCAAGGAGAGGATGGAACTCGCCGCCATACCAAGGAGTTCCGGAAGATGTCTTTCTCATGATCGCCGAGAAGGATTCCGCAAAGGAGGCGTGGTTGACACTTCAAACCATGTACAAGAGCGCAGATCACGTCCATTGTGACCGGCATACGCTCGCTGGGAGACAAGGTGGAGGAGACCACCGTCGTCAAGAAGTTTCTCCGAGCAGTGCCTCACAAGTACATGCAAATCGTGACATCGATTGGGCAGTTCGGCGACCTAAAGACCATGACGGTCGAGGAGGTTTTTGGTCGTCTCAAAGCCCACGAGGAGAGACTTCGGGGTTACGGTGACAGAGAAGAGGAGAAGCACCTCCTTCTCACGCATAAAGAGTGGACGGCTAGACAGAAGAAAAGCGGGGGAGCAGATTTTCCTTCTAGCTCTTCTGGTCGGAGTAGTTACAGCGGAGACAGCCGAGGACGTGGTAGAGGTCGTGGACGAGGGCGAGGTCGTGACACGCGAGGTCGCGGCAGTGGTGCACCCCGTCAGGAAAGCACGACCAGGAAAGACAAGAGCACAATGAAGTGCTATAATTGTCAGAAGCTTGGGCACTTTGCTTTAGAGTGCCGCAGCAAGAACCACAAAGAGGAAGTGAATCTGATGAGATTCAATGAAGACCAGCCGGCTCTGATGTTTGCCGAACAGGAGATAAGCCTGGACGGACAAGAAGACGAGGATACGATCCTCGTAGGCGAGAGAGAGCAGACCTGCCCGGAAAGCAGAGAGCAGACCTGTTCGGAATCCGAGCAGAGACCAGAGATCAGAGACCAGCGACCAGAGAGCTCCGAGAAGAGAGCAGAGACCAGATAGCAGAAAGCAAAGACCAGACGCCAGAGACCAGGGAGCAGACCTGCTCAGAGAAGAAGACTACCGAGATGGTGTTCTTGATCGAGAACAAGGTTATTGCAAACATCCTCGTTGACGGAGAACAGAAAGTCTCTACCGATGTCTGGTACCTAGACAATGGCGCGAGCAACCACATGACAGGAGACCGAGCTAAGTTTGAAGAGCTCGATGAGAAGATCACAGGGAACGTGAAATTTGGCGATAGCTCGATCGTCGAAATTAGAGGCAGATGGTCCATCCTGTTCGTGTGTAAGAACGGGGACCAACGCCTCATGACCCAGGTCTACTACATCCCAAAGCTGAAGAGTAACATCATCAGGCTCGGACAGATGACAGAGATCGGCAACACAGTGGTGATGTCTGGTCCCTATCTGAAGATGTGGAACAGAAGTGGCAACCTGCTGATGAAGGTGAAGAGAACGCCGAACAAGTTGTACAAGATTCTCCTGGAGACAGGCCAGCCCGCCTGCTTAATGGCTTCCCTAGCAGACCCGGCCTGGTTATGGCATGCGAGACTTGGGCACGTAAACTTCTACGCGCTCAAGATGATGGGCGAAAAGGAGATGGCCATTGGGGTTCCCAAGATTGAGCACCCCAACCAGCTATGTGAATGCTGCATGATCGCGAAACAGGGTCGAGTGTCATTCTCGATCAAGGCCAAGTTCCGAGCAGAATGACCTCTCCAACTGGTGCATGCGGACCTCTGTGGTCCAATCACCCCAACAACTCTAGCCGGAAGCAAGTATTTCTTACTACTTGTTGACGACTACAATCGCTGGATGTGGATCTACACGCTCAAGGAGAAGAGTGGAGCCTTTGAAGTCTTCAAGAAGTTCAAGAGGCTCATGGAGAATGGGTCCGAACACAAGATGAAGGTCTTGAGAACAGACCGAGGTGGAGAGTTCACATCCGAGCAGTTCGGAGAGTTCTGCGATGAGGAAGGAGTCGAGCGCCACTTGACCGCACCATACACTCCCCAGCAGAACGGTGTGGTGGAGAGACGAAACCAGACAGTGATGGACACAACGAGGAGCTTGTTGAAAAGTATGCAAGTACCGGCGAGGTTTTGGGGAGAAGCAGTTAGACACACAGTCTATTTGCTAAACTGTTTGCCAACAAAGGCGCTAGGAGAACGCACACCCTACCAGGCATGGAATGGAAAGAAACCTCACTTGGAGCACTAGAGAGTGTTTGGGTGCACCGCACATGTGAAGACTGCGGGTCCCTATCTCAAGAAGCTCGATGACAGGAGTCAGTCGATGGTGTACCTTGGTGTTGAAGACGGAAGCAAGGCACACAGACTCTTTGACCCCCGACGCGGCAAGATCCAGGTGAGCAGAGATGCTGTGTTCAAAGAAGAGAAGAAGTGGGAATGGCGCGATGAGAATGGTGAGCCAGAGCGGAACTCATTTCAGTTCGAAGTTGAAGAAGACCTTGCCGACCAGGAAGGACCAGCAACATCCAGCTCGGGTACCCCCACCAGCTCGGGTATCTCTACCAGCTCGGGTACCCCTACCAGCTCTGGTGCCCCCACCAGCTCGGGTACCCTTACCAGAGATTCCTGCCCAGGTACACCCAGGACACCCAGCCCGAGCAGACTCAGCTCGTCCAGCTCAGGAGATTCCTCGATCAAGGATGGCCCAAGAGGATTCCGCCCCCTAGCAGAAGTCTACGAAGAGTCTCAAGAAGTGGAGATGAACCTAGAAGAGTTGTCCTTGTTGTGCGCCGAGGAGCCGACCAACTACCAAGAGGCAGCTACCGAGCAGGAATGGCAGGAAGCAATGGAGAAGGAGCTAAAATCCATCGAGAAGAACAAGACATGGGAGCTCACCGACCTGCCCAAAGGTCAGATATCCATTGGCTTGAAATGGGTCTAAAAGCTGAAGAAGGATACCAAGGGGAATGTCCTAAAACACAAGGCAAGGCTAGTAGCCAAAGGCTATGTGCAGAGGCAAGTAGTCGACTTCGAGGAAGTCTTTGCTCCCGTGGCGAAACTAGACATGATCAGACTCATCCTAGCTCTAGCATCTTATCGAGGTTGGGAGATTCACCACATGGATGTCAAATCGGCATTCTTAAATGGTGACCTCGAGGAAGAAGTCTACGTCAGTCAACCTGAAGGTTTTGGCGTCAAGGGCAAGGAGAAGAAGGTGTACAAGTTCTCCAAGGCTTTATACGGGCTACGTCAAGCTCCAAGGGCGTGGAACATACGCCTCGACAAGAGTTTGAAGAGTCTTGGATTCACAAAGTACTCCAGGGAGCAAGCAGTGTACACCAGGAGCAGCAAAGAAGAAGTTCTGGTCGTCGGAGTGTATGTGGACGACCTGATAGTCACTGGATCCAGCGCAGGAGGCGTAGAAGGATTCAAGAAGAAAATGATGGCCGAATTCGAGATGAGTGATCTTGGACTACTTTCTTACTACCTCGGCATCGAGGTGGACCAGAAGAAGGACTGCATCACGCTCAAGCAATCGGCCTACGCGAAGAAGATCCTCAAGCAATTCGAGATGTCGGATTGCAACCCGAGCAAGTACCCAATGGAGGTGAAGCTGCAGCTCGGGAAGGATGCGGAAGGAGGAGAAGTGGATCCCACAGAGTACAGACGCGTGATCGGGTGTCTGAGGTATCTCACCCACACCCGACCAGACATTTCACACGTAGTCGGGATAGTTAGTCGTTTCATGGAGAAGCCCAAAAGTGCACACCAGCAGGCCGTGAAGCACATCTTGCGCTACGTGAAGGGAACGACGGACGACGGGATCCAATATGGAGGAGGCAGGGGAGCAGAAGAGATAGTCGGCTTCACTGACAGCGATCTGGCCGGTGACATTGATGATAGAAAGAGTACCGGAGGGATGGCATTCTACCTCAACGGGAACCTGATCACCTGGCAATCTCAGAAGTAGAAGACTGTAGCTCTATCCTCATGTGAAGCGGAGTTCATGGCAGCAACCGCAATAGCTTGTCAAGCTATGTGGTTGAAGGGGATTCTGAGTGAAATGACTGGAGACGAGCAGAAGCCAGTTACACTCTACGTGGACAACAAGTCCGCAATAGCACTGATGAAGAACCCAGTGTTTCATGGTCGGAGCAAACACATAGACACTCGGTATCATTATATTCGTGAGTGTGTGGAGAAACGGAAGATCATCGTGGAGTTTGTCAGCACGAAGGAGCTTCTCGGAGTGAAGAACCTCGACCCAAGTCAAACTTACGGGGGAGAATGTGAGTTTAAGCGTAACTTGGCTCAACTCCTAGTAGAGATTTCCCTACCAGAGCGAGCAGAGAAGAGCCCGAGCAGAGATCTTCCTAGCAGGAAGTTCCTCACCAGAGATGGGTCCGATCAGAGCTTTCTCCTACCAGGAAAGGACCCGACCAGAGATGTTCCTACCAGAGATGCACCTACCAGACATACCCCTAACAGAGATTGGGGGGGGGGGGGGGGGGGGGGGGGGAGCAGAAGTGGCTCCCTAGCAGACGAGCCCCAACCAGGAATGCCCCGAGCAGAAAGGGACCCTAGCAGGCTTGCTAGGGACACACGACCAGAAGGTTCCAAACTTGAGGTGCAAGTTTGGAGATTTGATTTGGTTTCTTGATTTTGTCAGGATTCGAATGTAAATGTAAAAGATTTGATTGAGTTTTTTTTTTTTTAGGAAGTTTAGCTAGGGTTTCGTTTTTTCTGGTAACTCTATTATTGCAATTTTGTTTTTCGATTAATCAGAGAAGTTTTTTTTTCCTCCCAAAGTTTTCTTGCTCTCTTTCTTTTGTTCTTCGTGCTCTTTTTTGGTTACAGATCCATTATTGGGAACCAACACCAAAGAGATCACGGCCATGTCCTTCCACTCCCCGGAGTTCAAGGAACGCGTCAGGAACCTCTTGGACTCCGTCGATACCTCCCTGCAATAATTCATTCAGAATCAGCTTTGCATTGATCACTTCTTTTTAGACGCCGATTACATAGACTCCGACTCCGTTCCACGCGTCAATGCATTGTTGTCACAGGCTCTTCGTAACGGCGTTTCGAACCTGTTCTTCCGCGTCAATGTCGTCGCAGAGAAAAACCAACTTTCTCACTGTGCCCTCCCTGAGACAACGTTCAGTGGCTCTTCCAAGTTTTTTCGCCTTGAGAAGTTGACGCTGTTTATGATTTATCTAAGCGAGAATATGGTCCACGATATCATCTAGAACTGTCCCAACATCCGATATCTTTTTCTTGAGGATATTCTTGGCTTGGAAACTCTCGATATTTCCGAACCCGACAAACTTGTCGGTTTTAGTGTCTCGATATCGACGCTTTTTCCTGCAGTGAAGAGCGTTTATGTCGATGCCCCTTCTCTCGAGGAATTCTCCTTTTCTGTTGATGATGACGACTATCTCTCGTGTGAAATTGATTTTACTCGCTGCTCTAATCTGAGGAATGTAAAGCTTTTCAGCAGCACATCAACACCCATCACTTTCATGAGCATATCTCCAGATTTCCTCTCCTGGAGGTTCTTGATATTTCACTTTGCAATAGTTTGGGGAGGATTAGGCTCTCTTTGCAGCGGCTTAAGCATCTCCGGGTTTATCGTTGTGCTCTCGTCCGCGCTATCGAGATCGATGCTCCCGCTCTATCGCGTTTTGATTTCACAGAATGTGGAAGATTACCTACTATCGTTTCATCAAAGGTTATTTCTTATTTCGTGTATTTATGTTACAGCATCGTTTTATTTTTCCGTGTTTTTCGTTCCACTGACTATTGGTTTCATTGGTGGCAGTGGAGTTTTGATCCTTACCACTCAAGAAAACCTGTAATACCTCTACGACTCAAAGTCGGCTGCTTAGACCTCGCTGGACTTTATACATCCCTGCCGTGGGACTTTCTTATGGAAAGACTACTTCCGAGTTGTCATCATACGATAGTATCTATTCCCATGGATTCAGACGACATGGATACTAGTGTACCGTTATGACGATTAGTTTATCCTCCCATCTGGTTTTGTTTTGACAAGTTTTATTCATCTTTCGTGTTGGAATAAACCGTCGAGGATTATAATTATCCCGAAGCATGTCTGTGGCGGGTCTTTTGTATACCAACGCTAAGATTCATGTTGTTTGGCTATGTTAGAAGATTTTGTGCAAGATGCTGATGCAGAGTGAGCAGCAATATCGTTGCGAAGTGCACGGATGCAAGTGTTGGCGCCATCGTTTGAAAGAGGCAAAGATCGAGAGCGTCGGTGAAATGAGAAGTGACAGAAAAATCCAATACAAGCAGTTTCCTCATGCACAGGACACGTTCTTTTCAGTTTTGTCTCGCATTGAAGAAGACGAAGAAGACATTGTAGAAGTACAATTCAAATTGAATTGAGATCTTTTAGCGATAGACGATTTAGATTTTCTAGATAAAATTTCCTTAAGCTCGAGGATATAGTGTTTATTGTTGTTGCGTGTATAATACTTTAAAAAGTGTATAGTTTATTAACGATTCTAGTATTTTTGCTCTTCTTTTTATATTTTAATTATCTATCTTAATTTTGTAATATGTACCAAATACTACATTTTGTATTTTGATACATATTCATCAGTTTAGGGGAAAACTAATATAGAGTGATTAGTTAAGGGTGAGTTCATACAAGAAAAAAGTTCAGAGAGCAAAATGATTACGTAAACTGATACAAAACACATTTTGAGGGGCAAACTAATACATAGTAAAACTTTAAGGGGTATTATTGATATTCATTCTTTAAGTAATTTTGTTAATTGTTAGTAATTGATCTAACAGAATCTCAAATGTTTCATTAAGTTTTGGAGTACACATGTCACTGTTGGAAATTTTTAAGTATAATTCTTTTATGTTATATTATTATTATTTGCGATACTTGAAAAATAAATCGATGCAAATTTGGAGAAAATAAAATAGTTAACATAAGAACTTTTACCTTAGAAAAATTTAAGTCTATGCTACAATAAAAATAAAAATATTAGATTCTTATGCTATTATATATTAAGCTCGACGACAACATGGTTTTGGGTACATGCAAGATGTTGTATAAGTAGAACTCGAGTATATTTGTCAAAAAAAAAAAAAAAAAGATTTTTTTATCACTTTACAAAACTCAGTCTTTACATGATAATTTATTTATTCAACCCTATTTACAACTTTACATTATCAGACTAATTCGCTTTAAAAATATGAGTAAAAAAAAATCCAGACAGTTTTAAGTGAAAATTGCTTATTCTAAGTGCACCAATTTGCTACCAGAAAGGTCACCAAAATTGTTCAACTTTATAGCCCGACTACATCAAGTTTTTCTATGTTTATTATTCCGCGTTCAAACGGGCGTCGACATGTCGGAGAAACTGTTGAGTGCTTATAGCTTATTATTCGGGGATGAGAAAATGCCGATGTTGATTGAAGATTAATAGAAAAAGGACAAACTTGAAATGAACGATGCGGCAAAGAAATATTACTAACAAAATGTGTTTGACTGCATTGTCAAGTTCGTTTCTCAAATGTTGATAACCAAAATTCGAAATACGGTCTGTTTTCAAAAATAAATAAATAAAAAGTGGCAAGTTCTGTTACCTCAAAATAAAAAATTGAGCTAAAAAATTTAGTAATATTTTAATAGATCTCTGTATTGAAAATTTTAATAGACACGAAAATACATGTAGGGCTAGCGTGCTACTTTTTAAAAGTACAAGGGGCAAAATGTATAACATACAAAATTAGGGTGCATTATTACCGACTACTCTTGGGTAATAATGATCTTGATAAGTGATTGACATAAATGTCCCTTGAGCTTACGCATTGGTATATTTTTTCTTCAATTTTTTTTTTTCTTTTGGCACATAGCTCCCTGCGTAACAAAATAAAAAATAATCCGTGCAATACATGACTTGTTTGAAGGTAAGTCTATCGATTGCATTTTTTTTTTGCACAATACTTAGTGGACTATTTGATTGTTTCACTCAATTTTGTAACCTAGTACTTTGATGTCATTCGGCAACTAATTGAAAAAAAAAAAAAAAAAAAAAAAAACTCAAAGTATTCCAACATTTTTTTTATTGTTCTTTCAATGCATAAGAGGTAATTAGCTACTTTTTGAAAGAATAACAAATATTTCTATAAAAAATTAAAACGGCGGAGGTAATGTATACTAACATGTATAATTTCAAAGGGAATTGCTGTCAATATACTTGACAAATTTATAACAAATGAATAATGAAACGTAATTCAACATACTTGGGTGTCAATAGTTTTGTTTGTTTGCTCTTCATGAATTTCTCGTTATGATTCTGGGCTATATTCAGCTTACTTACAAAAATATGTTTTGTCTTTTTTGTCCATAACACTATCACTAACTTTATTTATCTAAAACTTCAATTATTTTTATTCTTTTTCCACTGTTATGGTAAAGGGATAATCGCGGTCTTTCTATTATTGTCAATAAGTTCTCTTTTTTTTTTCTAGGTGGTAAAGTTTTCATTCTCTAAAATTGTAAGGCGATTAGTCTTTCACTCAGTAATTTCAAGTCAAATGTCATGTGACATCAGTAACATGCCATGTCATCAGAACCGTCGCCGGTTGATGTTTTCTGTTTCTGGTTCAAAACTGGTAAAAACACTAGTTTGGGTAGCGAGATTACATCCCGGAAAAACATGATTTCTAAGAAGCTAGTACAAGACCATGCAGAGCTTTTTTATAACTTACAAAACTGGGAGGGTTCATAAAGAGGAACATAGCATAGAAAAGCTTAACTTCCCTCGACGGCCTTACATGGTAGCGAGAGATTATTTTAATGACTATCACAAATTTTATAATTGGAAGCAACTAATCAACGTATCAAAAGTTCATATGCTTTGCCGTTTTTTACCACATTATATCGATATCCGAGGCTATCGGCACGGCCACAGAAATCACTCATCTCGGTGTCCGGAACCTGGATCCCAACGGATACGTTCGCCCCAGTTTCACCCTATGGGAAGAACAACAAGAAATCGATTAGATGAGGAATGTCTTGCATAAATCTGCTTGGTTGTGGTTCCAAAACATTATTTTTTAAGGTTTTAGTTTCGAATATTTTGAAATTGAAACCAGAACACTGTTTGGGCTTTGTTTTATGAAAACCAATTTCGGAAATCAATCTTTTAGTTTTAATAAATGATTGTCCTTACTCCCTTCGTCATTTTGCATGGAAATACACACACACATTAATGGGGATCAAATTTACCAAAGTTTTAAATACCGATACTGACGGTTACGGGTATACCGCAACCTCCATTTGTCATTATGTCGATGAGTAATTGATCTACCGATGGGTTTTTCTAAACAACTTACCGGTGGTCGGTGGATATTTATAGGTTATAGTAATTTTAAATAAAATAAGAGTTATACTTGTAATTTATTTAAAATATAGGTTACAATTAAAATTCTTATGAAAATTACAGATAATAGCTTATTATTTAGGAGAGACCAAAATTGCAAAAACTCCTACATCGGTTAAATATTAAGATTTTGTTGTGGGGAAAGTGTAAATGTAAGACGAAAAATCCCCACATGGAAAAATTACAAAGGTTTGGTAGTGTTTACAAGGGATTTATAGATGATGTGAGTGTTAGAAATTTTGCCCTAATTCCCAATTCGAAAAACGATAAAAGCGATAAAGGAAATTGAAATCGACACCAGAATTATAGTGGTTCGCTCCCAGTGTAGGAGGTACGTCCACTTGCCGCCTGTAAATCTCGATCCACTATCAATCTCTTAATCTCGCCTCTCTTTACACCCTCAATCTCGCCTCTCTCAATTTGTGCTACAAAATGCACTAATGACGGCTACAAGCCTTATAAGCGAAAATAAACCTAGGGCAAATAACCCGTGTGAAGTCTAAAATACCCTCGCTACATAATGCGTAATACAAAAATTCGCCCAGGGGGCGTTGCCCCCTTCGATCCCTGGAGGGGGTTTACCACCCCCCTACACCCCTACGTCGACCTGTGCTCAGGTCGATCAGCTTGACTGCTCTGCGTCGGGTCTCGGTAGCGCTTCCGTGTAGATTAGGCTTCACACTCAACAATGAGTTTGTCAAGTGGATGAGTAATAGCTATGCCACTTGAAACTTAGGTGAGGTGACAAGACTATGCTACCGTCTTGTAAATCTTGGGTACACTGAAGTTTTTGTGACTTTTTGAACCGCAAGTCACAAATCATGGTAAAACCGCGGGCGTGCTGCAGTTTTTAAAACTATGGTCTTACCTCTTGCTAACTCTAGCCTCTTATCATGATGATGTAATGCTAACCTAGACCTGAGCATTTGCTCTTGTCCTAACAAAATAATTTCGTAAATACCGTATTAATGTTTGAATTTTAAGTTGACATAGAAGTTGTTGCAATCACCTAGATGAAATATCTTTTGGAATGTCTATCGGCGACGAGACAGTCTTACCGATCTCTTTTTAACGCACGTGTAGTTAGCTTTTTATTTTTAACTCACTCATAGCCCGCTCCGGTAATTTTGACTCCGAGCCTCTGCTCTCTTTCCGGAGCACCGCATGGTATTCAATTCTTCAAGATTGCATAAAATTTCTGGTGGAGCATAGTTAAATATTGCCGATATTCGTACGCCGTCACATGTCACGTTTGTTAATCTAGAAAATTAACTAATTAGATATATGTATATTTTATTTACTTGAATAATTTATGGAAAATGAACTATTGTCATTTAAAAATGTATGATTTTTATTTACTTGAATAATTTATAAATACTTACACGAAGAGTATCGAATCTATGTTTTATAAAGCTCGTCGGTAAACCTAAAAAGGAGAAAACGAAAGGAAATGAACTTACAAAACCGAGAAGTTAATTGATACCACCGCCACTGTATTGATTCCCTAAAAGAAAAAGAAAACTTTTATAGAAAGGTTTACAATCTAACATGTTCCTTATGACAATTGCTACCAAGAACCACGAAAAAAAAAATATGCTTCGTAAAAGGATGAAAAATAAATATTTCACCAGTTCAAACTTCTGGATAAAAAGAAATGTTAGTCGAGTTTTGCAAAAACTTCAATTGTCTTGTTTTTTTTGTTTCTTTTTTTTCTTTCCACGTTCTCTGTTTTGAAAAATACACTCATATGATCATAACAGATTCTACTCAAATATACTTTTTCTCTATTTATTTTTTTCTATCCAGACACAAAAAATAAAGAAACACCAGATGCTATTTAGAATGAAAAAAAGTGTTGATATTTGTATTTAAAAGAAAATCAGAACCTGATTTACAAGACGGAGCCAGAATATTTTTTCTGGTTATATCGCAACTAGAATTCGTAATTAAAAGAAAATAGTGTCACCGACCTTGAAACTTGTCTACAGCATCATTATCACTGGCAAAACTACTTTTAGTGGTAGTGGGGGAAAAAATGATCATTTTTAATACTAATTTTTTAAAAAAATATAAATTAATTCTCTTTATTTACACTAAAAATGTGAGCAAATCCCTCTAAAATCTAAATCATCAATATGGCAGCAGTGAAAAATGGAGCAATACAATATAATATACCTAAGATATATATTTTTGTGAAAATAATCCAATGATAATAAATTGGTATTAATAGTGTTATCATGGTATGCAATACAATGCGAGGATATTAACTTGTCTGCAGTATATCATTGTAGTAGCTAGTATTCCCGGTTTAAGTACAGCGTCTTTGCCATTTCATGCTCTCTGTTTCCGGTTTAAAACATGTAAAAACCTAGTGTTTCCGGTTTAAAACATGTAAAAACCTAGTGTTTCCGGTTTAAAACATGTAAAAACACTAGGTTTTTATCGGTTATTACTTCCTGAACAAAATGATTTTAGGAAGCTAGTACAAGACCATGAGAAGCATATTAAATTTCAAGAAACTGGAACCATGAGGAAAGATTGTCAAAATTGTCAAAGTAGTTTTTTACTGTTTTTCCCCAACCCGACGAGCCAAAGATAACCGACTAGGCCCCAGCCCCGACACGACCGTTGCTTAACAAGTAATCACAACATAAATATCCTTATTCAAGAGCTTCATTCGTTAAAAGGACGTGCGGTTTTAAATAAAATATTACTAAAACACCCTTCTTATTATAGCTTACAAAACTGAGAGGGTTCATGAAGAGGAACATAGCATAGAAAAGCTTAACTTCCCTCGACGGCCTTGCTTCGGGTAGCGAGAGACTAATTTAATGACTTTACACACATTTTATAATTAGAAGCAACTAATCAACGCATCAAAAGTTCATACGCGTTGTCGTTTGTTACCACATTATATTGATATCCGAGGCTATCGGCACGGCCACAGAAATCACCCATCTCGGTTTCCGGAACCTGGATTCCAACCAATACGTTCGCGCCAGTTTCACCCTGTTGGAAAAACGACAAGAACTCGATTAGATGAGGAATGTCTTGCATAGATCTGTTTGGTTGTGGCTCCAAAATGTTATTTAGTAAGGTTTTTGGTTTTGAATATTTTGCAGCAAAAAGAACACTGTTTGGTCCTGGTTTGTAAAAAACAAAAAAACAATTTCGAAAATCAATTTTTTTTAGTACTAATAGAGTGATTGTGCTTACGGCCCTCTCCATTATTTTGCATCGAAATATGGACAGAAACATTAAAAAATCATATCTTTGGAAATTTGGACAAGTATAATAGGAATTTCAAATTACATATAATTATGTTTATCAATTTAACCCCTATAATCTCTCTTAATTGGTAAACATACTTACACCTGAAATTCCCATTAAAGCAATAGTCATGTTACTGTTCCTCAAAGGGTTAAAAAAAACACCGCGGATGGAATTTACTTGATCCGGGTATCCATATATATATATATATATCAATATACGAATAGAGATGGTTTTCAAACCTGTGCCCGGTAGTGGAACAAAGAAATGTTCCAGCGAGGACTGAACGAGTCCAAGAACTTCATCAGAGCGCCGGGTCTCTCTGGGAAAATGAAGCTACAAACCACCTCATTTTGAAGATTATGTCTCCCTCCCATCTGAAAGTAAGGTTTAGCACCGTCAAATTTCTATGCACATGCTTATTAATGACTGTGATATCCTTAATTTGATCTTTCGTGATAGGGATTCTGATAAGCTTCCCATTACTTAAGTATCAAAGGAGGAAGGGAGAATTGGTCACTTAATTTATTCATCAAGTCTTTTTTAAGATCTTTTATTATGTTTTTATGCTTGAGTGGGGTTATTTAGGTAATTTTCAACAAGTGAGAGATTAGGAAACCCTAATCTCTCTTAAGTATAGACACCTACGGCCTTGTGTCGCTATTTTGTTTTGTTTTGTTGGTTTTAATCAAAACATTGTTTGGAGAGCTTTGGTTGTGTTCTCGAAGGAACACTCCTTGGGTTTGTCTTTGATTGAATAAAGTATCCGGAATTCATCGTGCTCGTGAATACCACTGGGTTAGTTCGTTTTTGTTATGTTTTTCATACCAGTTCATATCAGATTTGGTTGAAAAAAAGAAAAAAAGAAAACTCGCAAAGTGAGCTTACCATGTGACGCAAGTGATCTTTAACTAAGTCCTCGTTGCTGAGATTGAAGGTTCGAAGTCCGGAAGATTCCATTCGTGATCGCATTTCGTTTAGCTCTGAAACGGTGTGAATGCCGACACTGCACAAACAACATAAAACAATTAGTAAAATCAGTTTAGTCCGATTCCATTGATTTTATAGCCATCAGAGAAATACATAAACCAAGGGCAAAATCGCCAGCATTATAACTAAATCTAGTAAAAAATTCACCTGTATAATACGACCGCCTTTTTATCGCTGTTGTATCTGTAATTGAATCCCGTAATATTCATTGGCCCAACCTACAAAGTGAATGATCAGGGTAAATAAGCCCAACGGCTAATTATCGGTTTCATTTTATTTATTTATTATTTTCAAAACTGCTACCAGATTTCCGTTTCTTATATAACAAACTTACCTAAAATAATACAAATATATAGATCAAAATCAAGTTTCCAGTGTGGACCAAAAAGAAAACCAGTGCAAATATTATTTCTTCGACAACCGCTACCATACAGTTTTTATTTAGAGAAAGCTTCTTTTTCTATTTTCTTTCTTGGTTAAATTTATTTGAACACGGGTTCCAAGTAACATGTAACGAAATAAATAACCAAACTAGCTAACAAAATCTAAAAAAAATGAAGCCGGTACTGGAACTAGCATTAAAGACGGTTCGGACAAAAGAACTGATTACACAGTTTTTGTCAAAAACTAAACTTTTCTAGTTTTGATTAACAGAGTAAAGCCCTCACTCCTAAAAGCAAACTTGGGAGCCATTTCATAAGAAAATTGATAGGATCTGGAATAGAAATCCAAGCGAAAGAGGAATGTTTTATTGATAAACGAAACTCCGGTCCCTAATTTGAAAGTTAGTCTAGGAAAACTCTCTCAATGATGTTCAATAGAAAATTCCACTAATCAAACATCATAATTGAGCGCCTTGTCTAGGCATGACACCCTTTATTTGACCGTAGACCTAAAATACCCCTAATAAAATAAAATACAATTGATACATAATAATGCGGGTCTTACAGAATGCCTACCAGTTCACAATACTGTTTGAAGCTCCCAGGCTCCTCCGGCAAAACAGTTGCTAGAAGCGCCTCTTGCTTTCTTCCAACATTAGCGAGTTCAGTCACCACTCTCAGTTTATCGAAATTCATATTCGCTCCACTTGTTATCACCACAACATTCTCTCCTTTGATGCCATAATATCTGCAGTATGCTTCAGCACCCGCAAGAGCAAGAGCGCCTGCTGGTTCTAGAATGCTCCTCTTCTCCTCAAACATGTCCTGCAAACAACATTTTGAAAGGTGAAGTCAGGAACCGGGCCGTTTTCCCTTAGCAACGACAGGCGTAAGCTTCAATGATAACGATAAATTCATAAAATATCATATAACTCATAAACATCATAACAAACAACACATAGTTCCTTCATAATATTCACCACTTTATGAATTACGAGGCTGAAAATCATAAAATTCACTTATGGTCTTAGGTTTGTTTATGTGATAAGATTTTAGACTTCTTCTCTTTATTTTTAATAAATAATTACTGAAAAAAGCCCAAAGAAGTCCCTTAGAAATAGCCCAAAACTGTTTTATTATATACATAGGGCCAAAATAAGCAAAAAGGTGCCAAAAACAAGGCAAATCGTGTGTAACACTAAGGCTTAAGTCACCTTTTCCTGAATTCCAAGTCGCTCAGTTTTCCTTAATAGGACTAAATATAATTTTTTATTTTTCAGCAGTTGATCAAAACTTTTTACTTACGTATACAGTTTCGACTTTTACAGTCATGGATTCATTACCTAGAATCAGTTTGCACTACTGGTGTGAAGAGTGCTGGGTGAAACCGATAACCCCGATTCATGTAACCAATTTTGACACCCGATAGCCAAAAGAAAAGGTTTGGAGTCAAAACCATGTATTCGGTTTGACCGGAGACCGGTTTCTGGTGTGAACCAATATCAACCGATAAAATACTAAAATACATGTTTTGACCCCAAAGTTTCTTGTTTCAAGTCTCAAAGCCGATTTTCAAAAACTAAATTATCCACCCTTTTAACTGAATTGATTGAGGAGGCTCACTTTTATAGAGGCGCATATGGCATCACGTGTTACAAGAACCACACCATCGACCAACTCTCTGCATATTCGGAATGTTTCTTCCCCGACCTCCTTAACAGCTACACCATCTGCGAACCCACCAACCTGATCTAAAACAACCCTCTGGCCATGATATAACGACAGTGCCATGGCATTAGCATCGGTTGGTTCAACTCCGATAATCTTGACCTGAAATTGTAAATGACATATGTAATTGGAACAAATTAGAATCTGACTATCCAAACCCTCCCAAATAATTTCAGTACTAAATTCATGATCTGATTAAGAAAAGAATAACTTGGAAAGCTTAAGGACGTTTTAGATAAAATATAAAGTAAACAATTCACTATTTCACGGTGAACTTCCTGAAGCTCCAAACATTTTTCAAGCATTTCAAAGAAAATGAATAGAGCTCGTGGCGCAAAGAAAGAAAATCGTGATATTAACCGTTCAAAATACCATAATTTTCTGTTTTCAACTATAATTCCCAAAGCTACATTTTGCTTAGGCGAATACACTTACAACCCAGAAAAGCAAAATCAGGGAAAACTATTTAAGGAGCGAAAGCCGAACAAACCTCAGGAGCGACCCTCTTAACGTAAGCAGCAATGCCGGCTATCAATCCACCGCCACCAATAGGCACAAATATTGCCTTCAACGGACCCTGCATTTGGCGTATGATCTCCATCCCAACCGTCCCTTGGCCTGCAATCACATCGGGATCATCAAACGGAGGAATGAACCTGCGTCCTTCCTCAACACTCTGTTTCTTCGCAAATGCTTGTGCCTCGTCGTACGAATCCCCCACCCGAATCACCTTTGCCCCGAGTTTCTCCACCGATTTCCACTGCCAACCCAAGACACATTACAGCTTCAAACATAACTCTTTTATCTCCGAATTCGGTGTCTAAACTCAAAAATGATTCGAAACCACCACTATAACAGTGCTGTTTCACGAGAAATGTTATATACAATCCTTCATTATACATATATACACATATACAAACAAAATTGTACCTTGATTTCTGGTGTGGTAACAGGCATGACAATGACGGCACTGCAGCCCAATTTCTTCGCCGCCAACGCCACGCCCTGCGCGTGATTCCCCGCCGACGAGCAAATCACGCCTCTCTCCAGCTCCTCCTTCGCCAGCTTCGCCATCATATTATACGCTCCTCGAATCTTGAACGAGAAAACCTAACAAAGAAACCAGCTCGATCACTGCTCCAAACAAAACAAAAAAACCTCTTCCGATCACAACTCAACACTCACCGGCTGCAAATCCTCCCGCTTGAGCCAGAGCTTGACGCCGAGCCTCTCCGACAGCTTGGGAGCCAGCTGGAGCGCCGTCTCATGAGAGACGTCGTAGACCTTCGACGAGAGAATGTTCGTCAAATAGGTCATCGCATCGGCGGTCGCCTCCTCCCCGCCGCAGGCAGCCGTACGGTCCGGCACAGCGCCGAGGTATCCGGCTGGATACTGCAGCGAATCGGCGGAGACTCTCATTCTCGGCGGCGCCGGCGCGGATAGCGCACCGTTCTGAGGCGGCGCCGAGGTCACAATCGACGGCGTCGGTGTTGCTGATATATCCGCCATTGGTTTCGATAAAGTCGCAGACACGGCGAGCTTCGACGGACGGCGGACATTCGGCGCATTTCTTCCGACCGGAGTCCGCCGGAGGCGAGGCGAATTGGCCGGAGAGAGACGGAGAGCCTCCATTTCTGGCGGCGGATAGCTTTTGTTGTCGGAGAGAGAGTGAAATGGAGGCTTTTTTCTGTTAGGCTTTTGTTGGTATTTATAGTATTTAGAATATTTACGGCATAAGTAATTAACTTATGAGGACGTCAGATTTCCGAATTATTTTTTGGTGGCAATAATAATCAAGCTCTAATCATAAACGTACAGGTCCTTTTTTAAATAAGTTTTCGACATGGACAAAAGTTTTGAGAGTATTACCGTTAAAAAAAGAAATTAAAAATAGTGCATGAACTTACTAAAATATAAGTACTTATGCCGCAAAGTTTATTGTATTCATATCGTGACTCGGACTCTCGTAGTACTAACTCTTTGGAAAGTCTAGCGTCACTGCGGTTGGTTGGAGGGGATGGTGAAGGCGAATAGAGAACTGACGCGTGGTAGTGGTGGATGACGTGGCGGGGAGGTTTTTGGTGGCTTGTGATAAAGTGTAACAGTGATGTTCTCTTGATTTTGAACCAAAAGTACTAACAAATTTACACAAATTATCCTTTATTTGCATTTTGATGCATTTAGCCCTCTGCAAGTTTTAAAAATAGCATGTTGCTCCATACGCGTGAAATAACCTAGAAGGAATCCTGGTCAGCGGAAATATCACGAGGGGTTTACCCTTGATGCGAGTAGGCTAAACTCCACAACGTTGTATCTTGAGCCGTTCTTCGCATTTGTCAATCTAAAACTTCAATCTAACTGAACTAAAAACTCTATGTCGCTAGCAGAAGGGATAATTTTGCTTAAAATTTAGTGAAGCGAATTTCGGTACACTTTGAGAAAGGAGTGATTAAATATTTAATGACCTGTATTTTTTTTATAAAAAAATTAAGTTATCTATGTTTTTAATATGGGCATATAGATGGATATACTTTTATAGCTCGTTAAACAGGAACTAAAGCCACAATCAAAAGCTTAATACAAATTGATTGAGTTTCAAACCAAGTATTAATATATTAAAATTAAGAAACTAAGGGATGAGCAACATAATTCTTAGATCTTTTGATAAAATTAAATCTAAAATCGAAATACAAGATTTAAATTAAGAATGTCTTCAACTAAAAGGTTTTCTTTCGTGGAATATTTTCGTCGAAAAAGGTGGACTGTCTTTTTTGAATCTGTTTCAATCGCACATGGCGTATCATAAAGCTGCTTTACTAGGCCGAATCCCTCTCAAATTGCAATTAATTCTGTCAAAAAAGCCTACCAAGTTCGAGGAATTGCTTTGTTGGACACCATTATACAGGGCCAGCCGATTAAAGACAATAACTTATAATTTAGGAGAGACCGAGATTGTAAAAATTCCTAAGTCGATTAAATATTGAGATTTTGTTGTGGGAAAAGTGTAAATGTAAGAGGAAAAGTCTCACATGAAGAAACTACAAAGGTTTGTTAGTATCTACAAGAGATTTAATAATGATGTGAGTTCAACAAGTGGATGAATAAAAAGTATGCAACTTTAAACTGAGGTGAGCTGCCGAGACTATGCTACCATCTTGTAAATCTTGGGCATGCTGAAGTTTAAGCGACTTTTTGAATGGCAAGTCAGAAATCATGGTAAAACTGTGGGCATGCTGAGAGCTTGCACCCTCGGCCTTGGTCCTTGGTTTTTAAAAAACCATGGTCTTACCTATGCTAACTCCAGCCTCTTATCATAACGAGGATAATGCCAGGCCAATCGGAACGAATTTTGTTCCTATCCAAACAAAATAATTCCGTTAAAACACAATATTAATCTTTAAATTTTAAATTAACACAAAAGTTGTCGCAATTATCACCTAGATTAAACATCCGCCGGAATATATATTGGCGACGAGACGGTCGTACCGATCTCTTTCAAAACGTGTATACTTAGTGTTTTATTTTTAATTAATGATGATAAAATTATTCGAAAAGAAAAATAAAATGAAATTTCGGATAACATAATTTCTTGGTCGCACCAATTTACCCTCCCAGTAGTGCAATCTTATTATTCAAAATCCTACAAAATACCCTTATACTAACAGTACAATATTATTTATTTAACTCACTCGTAGCTCGCTCTAGTACTTTTGCATCAGGGCCTCTGCATGGTATTCAATTCTTCGAGATTGAATAAAATTTCAGGTGGAACACAATTGAATATTGCCAATACTTGTAAGCCATTATGTCACATTTCTTAATCTGTAAAATTATATTTTTTTTATTTGTTTAAGTAGTTTAAAATTTAAATAATATTAATGGGTATAGTATCAAATCTATGTTTTATCAAGCTCATCGACCACCTTTTGTGAAGTTTTCAAAAACGTCAATTGTTTTTTTTTTTTTTTTTCCGTTTCCACGTTCTCTGTTTTGCAAAATAGTATGGATTTGAATGCCGAACTTTGCCGAAAAATCGTTTGCCGTTATTGACGGACTAATCGTTTACCGATGGATTTATCGATGGAAAACCTATAAAAGTTATCATTTGCCGTTATCGAAACTTATCGAACTTATCGATGGATTAATCAGTTATCGATTGTTATAAAACAAAATTACATCAAACAAACTGAAAATATACCTCAAGTTCAATAATTTCCAAAAAATAAGTACTTTTCCCCCGCAATTATATAATAATTCGGACAAACCCTAAAATCATCCTACGTGTGCAAAAAGAAATTACCAAAAATCACAAAAATCATCATAATCCATGTAGATTCCATAATAAACCTAAAAAAACTTAATTTGAACAAGAACATTTGAATCATAATCTAAAATGTATAATAAAGTCATATGTAACTTAAATTTGAACTTTCATTCAAACTAATACCTTTCTAAGAAATTACTACAAATATAAAACAAAATTGTGAAAATTTAACATGATTCATTCATAAACGACATATAATCTTCAAAACACTCAAAATCTACTAAAAACAAACCCTTAAAATACCTTAAAATTCTGATATTACAAAGAGCTGGAACTTATGCAGTGGTTTGAAGAGAGATTGGAGAAGAACGGCGCCGACGAGAAGCAACTTCCTTCTCCTCGCGATTATCCTGGTAAGCCACAAAAAAATTGAAGGTCTGGGCGAGAAACAGTGATTGGAGGCGAGAGAGGTGCAGCTCGCAAAAAAAAAAAAAATTATATCTAGGGTTTAATTTTTCCATATTTGAGCGAAAAGTCCTTAGCTTTTCGAGAATTTGCACTTGAAAACGTTGAGCGAAAAGTAGCTTATTTTTCGACCCGAAAAATCGCGAAAATCATAAATCGGCAACAATTAAGGGGAAAAGTTATCGAGAACCCATATTTCAGCGATAATCGCTCGAAAATCGCGATCATAACCAGATTCTACGCAAATATACTTCTTCTCTATTTTTTTTTCTTTCTATCTACTTTAAAGAAAGAAAAAGAAAACCAGATTAATTATCAGCTATTTAGAATGAAAAAATAGTGTTGACATCTGTATTTAAAAGAAAATCGAAACCGGATTTAAATACACTAGAGCCCGGATTTTTTTATTTCGGTTATATCCGCGACTACAAGTCTTAGTTAAAAGAAACTTGTTTGCAGTAGCATCATCTCTGGCAAAACTACTTTTAGTGGCAGTGGGGTTCGAACACCACCATAAAAAAATTGATCATTTTAAGTAATAATTCTTTGAAAATTACAATTTAATTATCTCTATTTACATTAAAAAATTAAATTAAATCCTAGTTCCGCATTACTTAAGGGTTGATTCGATTAATTGCTCTATTACTTTATATAATAACGTACTCTTACCTAAATATAATTATATATATAATAATAATAAAAAAAAAAAACAACCCAAACAGGCGGCTAAAATGGTCACTGCACAACAAGGCAATTTGTAACTTAAGATTTATTCCTCTAAAAGCTAAGAATATAAAAAGAAGACCTTTAGTCAAATTTTAAATTTTATGACTAAACCACAACACAAGCACAAATGATGACTTATTAAATACCATTCTGGTCAAGAAAAAAACTTTTGTTAAAAGATAATTAATTAAATATTTAATTAACCCATAAGTTTGTGCAGTGATGTCAATGTCCATAATTTTAAAAGTATTGAAGAAAAATGCAGCTATGGCTCTTCGTGTCAAGAGATGGCCGTGAAGAACTTTATAGTATATAAATAATTAAGGGTTGTTAGAGGCACAAATACTATTTTTTTAAATAATAATTGTTTATTCTTTTTTAATCGAATAAAATTATTGAACACTAATAATAACATGTTTAAAATAACAAAATAACCGGTAAAAAAATAATTCTGATATGCGATATCACAATTTGAGAACTTTATTCGGCCAAAATAAAGAATATGTATTTATCGTTATTTTTTAATAATAAATTGATATTTTTACCGCTAATATCCCTATATACATTACTAGAACATTATCAAAATTGAAATGCAATTAAAACAACAAATATATAGTGATATATTGTATTGTAAATATATATACATATGTATGTGATGTATTAGAGAAATTTACGTAATTAAGAGGATCTGACTATCTTATATGTATAATTTATTATAACAGACTTTTTTGTTTGAAAATACTATTTTAAATTTTTAATCCATTGCTACGTAGTACGCACCATGCATATATATTTAAATGATTTTCTCATATTCCGATGTAAAAAATAATTATTTCAAAGTTTTATCAGATACTATGATCATGATTGATGTTTAAAAAATCGTTATCCATCATAAATTGGTGTTTTATGTTATCTGCTTTGTCAACAGGTTTTTAATAAAATTCATCTACTTTTTTTAATAAAATAATAATATTTACATTGTATAAATATATATTACACGTCAATGTTTATTTTATAAAATAATTTTTATATATTATAATTTTATTGATTTATAAATAATGCTATAATTTAAAGTTTTTAACATTTTTTTTTAATTATTAGAAATTTTTTAATTTTAAAAAAAAAAGGCTATATTCAATCTTCAATACCTATATAATTTTTTACAAATTTATTGGTTTTCATCGATTTGTCACTTATAGATTGCTGATTATTTTTTAAATGGCGATTTGGCATAAAATGATGAAGATTATGACTATTTTTTTTGTTTTTGTCAATAGATATTGTTAATACGTAAAAATGGCTTTTAACTTAGAACTTCATCCACGGATCGGGCCCCGAGCTGAACCGGATGTACGCATGAGTATTCGGATGTAGGGTCAACGCGAGTTGACTGATGATCATCAAAACTGCCTCGTCCTTCGTCATTGGCGAGCCTCTGGGCTGTTCTTGGCGATCTTTGATGAACTTCCCTCCTTGGCGAGCTCCTGGTCTAGGCGAATTCCTTGTGTTGGCAAAGCTCCAAGGTGTTCTTGATGATTCATAGTGATTTACCTTCCTTGGCGAGCTCCTGTGGCGAGGGAGGACCTGCAAAAAAGGGTAGATCGGGCCCGAACCCTGACGTTTATGGTTTGGCGAAGCTGCCTACGTATCTCGTTGAGAATCAGGTCCCACGTAGTTCAAGGTTAGTAATAAATGGATGACTGACGATGTGGTTTGGTTCGTCGGAGATGTCGATGTTGGCGGTGTGGGGGTGACCTTCGTCAGTGGCGAGGGTATTACCGGCAAAAGTGTCGTATTAGACGTTGCAGGTGTGGGACCTGACCGCGCGGCGAGGGCCACTTATATTAGGCGAGGGCCTTGACCGCGCGATGGAGGTCTTCGTCATTGCCTTTCTTATATTAGGCTTTGGCGAGGGACCTCGCCAGGCAACTTTTTTTTGGCAAGCTCTTCCTCTAACTAGTCCTTATCTCTCGGACGGGGCCTCTCTTGGCGGCTCCGGGGGCGTCGAAGGCGTGAACCGGGTACAACCAGAAGAGAGGGGCGATTTCTTGAGAGATAAGCTCTGGAGAAAGCTGTGTGAGAATATGTAAAATGAGGAGGAGAAAAGTCCTATTTATAGGTAAATGAGGTAACAACTTCTCACTGAATTAGAGGAATTAATGGATAATATCCTTCCTTGGTGACCAAGGAACAATGCGCCATTATGCTTGCCAGGGGGACATTGCCGCGGCTCCTTGTCCTGGTGAGGGGCTCGCCGGTTGCTCGTATCTCGTCTGTAGCGTCTTCCAGGGGTCCACGAGCTTGTATGTTGAGTCCGAGGGAATCTAGAACACTTCCCGATGACTTTTGTAAGCTCGGATCTCCTCGTTGTGTGCAATTATTATGGTTATTCATTCGTCATCATTGATGGCGAGGTGGCTCGGTAGGGCGAGGAGGCTCGTTGGGATACCTCGCCAGGAGGTGCCTTTTCGATCAAGAGTTTTGTCTTCTTCGTTTTTATGACTCCGAGCCTCGCCAAATGTATTGGGTCTTAGGCTTTTGGTCTTTGACTTCGTCAGTGGACTTAGACTTTCGTCAATGAAGCGCAATTTATATATATCTCGAAAAATGCACATAACAGATACGAATACCAATAAATCTGTAATAAATAACAATAACCTACACTTTATGAATTCATGATTATATAATTATAAAACTATAATGACATGTGTTAGAATTATCATGATGAAATAAAATAATGAGCTACCAGCCCTTTTTTTTTAGTAATAATAAAAAAAAACAATTGTGCGCGATTATTTTATAAATAATTAGAGCATTAACCTAAGTTGTATAGTATATTATACATTAGCATACTAGCATATCAGTGATATATGTCATTATTCATTATAAATTTTCAAGCCGTTGACAGAGCCTGATCTCATACGGTATGGGTCTTTTTTTGTCAATATTGTAGTAATTTACGAGGTATATAACCCGCGCGTTGCAGCGGATTGCGGGTTTTTTTTCTTAGCAAGAGAAATATGATAGTTTTATATTTTATTACGTGTATGGTTTTTAAACTATTTGATATTTATTTTATGTTGTTATTTAATCTTTTTTAAGTTTAACTACATGGTATCAATATGTAACTGGACAAAAAGAATAGTATATGTAATAGTAGTTCCCCTTCTTACAGAAATGCATTATTTACATCAGGTAAAAGATGTCTACAGTATTTATTTCCAAAAAGAATTATTTATGATTTAGATCAAAATAAAAGATTTCTACATTATCGATTTTAGAAAAAAAGTATTTCTTATAAATATATATATATATACATACATACACATATATTTATATATACATAAACATGGATTATTTTTGTAATAGGAGTTAGCGTACATTTCAAAAGTGCTATACTTTGTTTGGTTGACTTCTTTTGCTGCAAATTCAAATTCATATAAGTAGTCAGCTCTTATAAGTATCATTGATTAATTAAATTATATATGTTTGTAAATAATTTAGAGTGTCTGTAAGTATACTTTAAAAAAAGGTTAAAGAGTAGTTTCAAAAAGTGGAATATTTTAGCACGTTTGAGGACGAAAAAAACGTTGATATAATTTAGTGCCCAGAATTATGAGGGAAAAAAACAATGTTAACTTACAAAAAGTTAGAGCATACCTTTCCAAAATTGGCATATTTTAGCACGTTTTAATATTCACCGTCTTTCTTGGTGTGGTCCTATCGTTGGAAAATGATTGTTTAATAGGGCAGACGCTAGTAAGAACTCCTATAACATCTGCATGCAAATATTTGCAACTCACAATCGTTAGAAGGATTTTATTTATATTAAAAAAAAGAATACCTTTGTAAAAAAAAATCACATTTAATATAAGCATAATATTTTGGAACATGTAAATATAAATATGTACTTACCCGTTACCATTTCATCAACCAGGATATAGTCGCTACTCATAACACGTCCAGTAGTAAAATATTTGTTTATCCTGTTTCTTCAAACCCTAACAATTATCGCATCGTACTGTTTGTTTGGTCTTATTGCTTTGATTAATGTTGTCATCATCTCTTATTTAATAAAAATAGTATGTGATATTATACATGTGATACTTAATCGACATGGAGTATTTGTTTTTTATTTTGCATTTTCGATCACTTCTTTGTAAACAATATTTTTTATATGATTTGGATATTTTTCTATGGATTTGTGGATTAATATGAACAACCCATTGGGTGACTTGACTCTTGATAAAGCTACGTATAATTGACCATGAGTAAAAAATTTCATTTTCTATATACAGACCAATTTTTTCAAGAGATTGTCCTTGACTTTTATTTATTGTCATAGCATATGAAATTTTCACAGGGAATTGTCTTCTTTTTAAAATGAAAGGCCATCGTGATTCATGTACAGTCATTTCTATTCGGGGAATATATACTATTTCATTTGGATTATCTGAATTAATAATTCGGCATTCAATTACTCTGTTTGTCAATTGTGTTATTAATAGTCTAGTTCCATTACATAGCCCTAAAGATTGATTTAAATTTCGTAATAACATAATAGGTGTGCCTACTTTTAGATTTAATTCATGCGGTGGCAATCCATTGAAGTTTAATGTGTTTAAAAAGTCTTCTGGATATAAAAGATTTAGTTCTTCAATATTTCCATATGAAGGTAAAATTGTATCATAGCTATAATAAGTTTTTAAATCAGCGGGTACTAATGATAAAATGTATTTATTTATTTCATCAACTGTTTTATTTTTAGGGGCGACAATCGCTCGATTTTTTAAATATTCAACGTCAGTAAAATTAGTAAAAAATCAGTGTATGATGAATGAGTAATTTTTTCAATTGGATTTGAATCATAATGTAATAAAAAATTGTCTGGTATGTTAATCCATGTAGCATCTTCATTATCTAAATCTTTGATTCCTTCTATAGTACCGTCACCGATACTTGAAATCCATGTAGAAAATGTTGCGATTTCTTCTTTTTCCTTTTGTGATAAATTATGTCTCATAAGACGCATATTTTTTGTTAAGGTTAAGATGTTGAAATAAGGCCATAAGTAAGAATTGGTTAAGGTTGCATCAACTATATGTTCTTTAGATCCCGATGTTATAATTGGTAATATTTGGCGAAAGTCGCCACCTAGTACCATAGTCATTCCTCCAAATGGTATTGCAGAGTTATTTTTTATATCTTGTAATGATTTATCTAAGGCTTCAAAACAATATTTGTTATTCATTGGTGCTTCATCCCATAATATAAGAGATGTTTTTTCAATTAATTTTGCTAATTGTGTTTGCTTTTTCATATGACATGTTGAGAATTTATCAACTAATAATGGTATTCTAAATCTTGAATGTGCAGTTCTTCCCTTTGGTAATAATAAAGATGCTATTCCAGATGATGCAACAGCTAAAACAATTTCGTTATTCGATCTTATTTTACTTATTATAGTATTCCATAAATACGTTTTTCCTGTTCCTCCATGTCCAGAAATAAAATATAATTTATGATCTTGATTTTTAACTGAATTTAGGATTTTATTGTATATGTATTTCTGTTCAGCAGTTAAATGAGATATTAATTTCAGATTTTCTTCTTTTAATTGATTTGTATTGTAATTCAATTCATCTCTTAAAAGTTTGTTATTTAAATCATCAAGTAGTGATTCTCGTGGCAGCGGTAAGTTGTAATTATTCAAAGATGATGAATTCATATTTAATATCTTTTCTAATTCATATAATACATAGTCATGCAACTCATGTTCAGGTATTTGAAAAGAGTCATGGCTGAACAATTTACGAATTTTATATACAATATCTTCTGTCATCAGTTTCCAGTGTCGGTCAAAAAAATTTATTGGATCATTTACATTACAAAATAAAAGAATTAAAAAAAAATTGTCTTAGTTGTGTTGATGTTGAGATAAATGCAGTTTCTACAATTGAATCATTCCATTCTTTATCGTCACCTAGTAATCCTAGGGCATTACATGTTTCCTGAAAGGTAGAATATTTGATGTCGTTAACTATTTGTAAGGATTCGAAGCTAATAGCTCCTTTTTTATGATTCAGTAATAGTCTTAAATAATACAATTCTCCTGAATTTGGGTGGACATAATATGTTCGTCCAATTGTATAACCAGAATGTCTAGGAGTCCAAATTTTATCTTTGTTGTTCCAAACAAATTTCTTTGGAAATTGTATATATGTAAGCGTTCTAGCTTCCACACTTGATTTATTTACTGTCATCCATTCTGTTAATGTCGTTTTCTGAATTTCAGGTTGTCTTAAAATATTTTCAAGATCTTCATTCGAACGATATGTAATATTCTGTGTATGTGGAAAGTGTATCGACAATCGCTGGATAGATGGTCTTCTATGATGTATAGGATATTCATATAACCTCCATATAGCTTCGTAGGGTGTGATGTAACGACAATTAATATAATTTTTTATTTCATCGACTTCTAGGATATTTGTTTCTAACAAATTTTCTGAGCATATATCACTCTCAAGAATTGCTCTTATACGATCTGGTCCTTTAGTTAAATATTTGAATAAGTATTTTATAAGCATTGATTGTGAGCACACTTCGGTATTTATATGAGCATTAAATTTGAGACACAGTTCTCTGTTATAAGGCACCACATATCTATTATCTAATTTTATATTTTCTTTTTCAGAATAAATATTCGATCCTCTACGTTTATAATTAATAGTTCCATTTTCATCAATTGTTGTTTCATTTCTGATTTGTTTTGGAAATCTTTTAGAACACACCAAATTTTTCATACATGCAGCATTTGTCTTGGCAAGACCACATGGTACATGTATCATAAATTCAGTAACTACATTATATCCTATCAAATCAATATTAGGATCTGGTATCTCTGCAGAAATAAATTTATGTATTTGTGAGGGATCATGTATTTTGTCATCGGGATGTAACCAAAATAAGAAATGACAATGTGGTAATCCTCTTTTTTGGAATTCAACAACATTTAAATCAGCAATTACTTGTCCAAATATAGTTCCTTCTTTTACAGTTAAAAGTATTTGTTCTAATTTCATTTTGAATACTCTTGTTATTATATCAGGCCTATCTTCTGATTTTTGACTAGGAATCAAAGATAATGCTCTTTTAATTTCTGGCCATTTAGGGTTACATGTAAATGTTATAAATAAATCCGGATTTCCATATTCTCTACAAATTGCCATTGCATCTTGATAATTTTGTATCATATATCTAGGACTTCCTGTGTGGCTTGATGGGAGTATAATTTTTTTTTCAATTTTTTTTGCATCAGTATCTCCTCCATTAATAGCATCTTGAATACCTTGATAGATTTCCGATCTTAAAGTTTGTTGATTCTTTCTAACAAAATCTAATCGATCTTCTACAGAAGCATATGCATCAACTAAATATTGTTGTAACAATCTACCACTTCTTAATAAAGTAGTCTTTAAGTTAGACTGTTGTTGTAGTTGGTAGCAATATAAGGCTCTCATTGAAATTATTTTACGTAAAGGTTGCTTGTCTAAATGGTTAGTAAATAATTTTAGATCAGGTCTATATCCATCTTCTCCGTAAGGAAATAATAATGGGTACTGCAATGCCATATATGAAGGGTGTAATTTCGTAATTCTTTGTAAATCATTTGATTTTGTTTCAACGATTATGGCTTTTCCTGTTTCATACTCTCCAATATCGCCAACTATTAGTCCACCTATGTCATTCGATGTTGGTAAATCATATTGATTAGAATCATTATTTCTTCGGCCTAAAAGTCGAAGTCTTATACGTGGAATATTTGTTTCTTTGTATCTGTCTCTGACAATTCTGAAAGTTTGTACTAATATATTATTCTCATCTAACATACTTATCAGCTTTGTAATAATTGATTCAGTAATTAATCTTGAAGAGTCGTCGAATGATAATACCGACATTCTATTTTGGATTTCGTTTTCCGTGTCATGTATATATAGTTGTGCAAATCTCGGAGGTTTGTCATCAATCGGTAATAGAGATCCAAGTAAATGATGAACTTGACCACTGATCTTAAAAATATATGGACCATGAGAGTTATTTATATTTGAATCTATATTTGCACCAAAAGATGTAAAAGCTAACAATGAATTCAAAGTGCGGATACTTTTTCTGTAATATGTACTCTCTATTTCACTATTGTAGTTTAACAATTGATCTAATATCGGAGGACTTTCTTTAAGCAAAGGAAATTTAATTTTACCTTGTTGGCAGGATAGATTATATTTGAGTAAACTCCTTTTGCTCGAACTTTCATCAAACCGGAAAAAGGCACCACAATAATTGCAACAATATTTCCAGTCTCCCAAGTCTAAATATGAAGTGTTCGATGATTGTGTCACCTCTGATGATATTATTCCCATATTAGGAATTAATGATAATCTATTTTGAGTTTGATGAGATAAGGTTGATGTAGAAGCATGGTCTACACTTTCAGTATTTGAGTTCTCAGTAGTAGTTGTGCTATACGTCTTAGTATTTTTATATTTGTTCTTTTTGCGATTTTGAAGATGATCCGAAGATGGGTTGACACGTTTTCTGCCCATTCTTTATAAAGAAAATAAGAAAATAAGATCATATCATTATTACTCTTAAAAATGGGGAACCAAATATATATTACCCGTTATAAACCATGACTTTGCAAACATATAATACATAAATATATAATCAAAACTATATTTTTAATGAATAAGGAGTTAGACTTATGGGGACGTATGAATTAACATGACTAATAAATAATAACACAATTTAAACTTTAGAGCTAACAATTATATAAATAAATATCGACTTACATGTACGGTGCGTGATATAGTGAAGTAAGCAACGCTATAAGATCAAACCTGAAAATATAATAATAATAATAATAATAATAATAATAATAATAATAATAATAATAATAATTGAGGTTGAAATGTCAACCATCTCGAAATAAGACTTGGCAATGAGTATATATATATATATATATATATATATATATATATATATATATATATATCAAACTAAATAAATTTGTGTGTGTCAATGTGTGAACATTACAACTTTGTATCAAATTTTGGTTTTATGAATTGGAAATAAATTAGAAACACAGATAAATGAGGTCGTAATGTAACCTTAATAGATGTTTATCAACCCAAAAAACTATTTTAGAAATTAACTAAAGATATATATCAACCACTATATGTGGAAGATTCTAACTAACATCAGTAAGACATTAATCAACCAAATCTCATGCTTCCTCAAAACGCCTAATAAAACCGGAATAAGTTGCTAAGAAAATCCACAAACCTGAACACTTAGGTCGTCGCGTTGTACTCTATCTTCTCCAAGTAACACGCAAGGAATTCCACGGACTCCCGCACAACCGCAAGAAGCTGGATCGACTTGGTCAACTGTTCAAAGGATCAAAAGGCACATTACATAATTATATAGATGATAAATATCAAAGGATCAAAAGGCACATTACATAATTATATAGATGATAAAGATCAAAGGATCATAAGGTATGTATAAAATAAATGAATTAGCATTTAATAAAAAGTGAAGAAGAAAAATTACAGTAAAAATGAAAGGGAAAGAAAATGAGGCCTTTTCTTTTCTTATAAGTACTGAATAACATCAAAGTAGAACCTGCATATATATATATATATATATATATATATTTGAATAATATAATAAAAAAAGAAAGAGGGCAAAATAGGGAAAAGCGAGCCAATGGCTTAGACGCACAGCAGGTGTTGCATCTGTAAAACAAAATTCTTCTACATTGTATATCCTTGGTTAAACCATCAATAAAATAGTGTTTTATCACCAGAGCTTCCAAAAAAATGAAATCAAATGCTTTTACAAATTGTTTATTGAAGATTTTGAACATAAGCTCATTAGATTCCAGTACTATTGATCCAAAATATAGAATCGAATTTATTGTTAAAAAGTAAGCAATGTATTTTTTAAATTACGCAGCCATGAACAAAGTTGTAAGTTTGCTCTTAAAACTAACAGTTACAAACATAAAAAACTCAAACTCAAAGAATCGAAGAGAAGATCAAATCAGAAAAATATGTGACGATATTTGTTCAATCGAGTGCAAAAGAGAGAAGAAACTGTCTATGCAAATGGCGAACGTTCTAAACTGTCTTAACTTGATTTGTCTAAAGTTCTTTAACATATAGTTTCTTTTTTTTCTTTTTTTTGGCTAGTTTTATAAAGTTTTGGGATTTTTCAAAGGCTATTTTAACAAACTATAT
This sequence comes from Parietaria judaica, assembly GCA_954871525.1. Classification (NCBI taxonomy): domain Eukaryota; kingdom Viridiplantae; phylum Streptophyta; class Magnoliopsida; order Rosales; family Urticaceae; genus Parietaria; species Parietaria judaica. The sequence goes on from OX940864.1 coordinate 16,956,373, forward strand.
TAAACCTAAACCCTAATATACTCTGACCTGCCTCCTTCCTCTCCTCTCAATCTCACGCGCTCTCCCTCCCAAAGTAATTTAAATATGTTCATAGTCTCTTAAATGGAAAAAAAATATTCTCTCCCTCCCAAAGTAATTTAAATATGTTCATAGTCTCTTAAATGGAAAAAAATATTATTGAATGGCCCTGTCCCAAAACTCTGAACCTTATATACCCCAAACCGTAAAACATTTTCCAACATAATTAAATAACTAATATAATATATTTAAACAACAAAACATAATGACATAATTGATTAACTTAATAAGCATGATTAAACTATGAATATATACATGTGTCGTGAAAATTCGGTTTTAAGAAGAAGAAATATAATTCCTCAAGAAACTCTTTTTTGTATATAATTTTCGAGAAGGCCACTAATTGATGCCTAAGAAAAAGAGCAGAGCTCGGTATTTTGCCTTGTTGTAGTGAAGCATGAGATATACTGAAATATTAAATGCTCTGCGATATTTACAATCAACTGTCATTCGTTGAATTTTCATTTTAAATAAGAAAAATACATTACGGAAAAGATTGGTGAAAAAATGATATTCGTTGTTTATATCGTTTTATTTATTTTCTACTATTTTGTATATTAAAGTGAGATTATCTCCCAATTAAGCAAACAATTGTGTCTACAGCAAGAGAAAATTGATTACTAAAATGGTTAGATTTCATTGAGGGATTTTATCAAGCAGTATAGTTTCATCAGTTCCAAAATAACAAAATAACACTCTTTGTCATGTTTTCATCTAATTAATAATAATAAAACAATGTAAATTGACTTCAAACACTCAACAATTCAAGCAAAGAATATGAAGGTAACAATCTCACATAAACATATACATAGAGAATAACAAAGACGCTTATAATAACATGTCATATAAATTTAAGTAACTGATAAATTTTAGGTAGAGCAAAACAGAGAAAGAAAGTGAAACATATGAGATTCATTTGCCTCCAGTCGTAAATATTTACAACTTGATATCAAACTTCAGTTTAATGAATAATTATCGTTTCAATCGTCATAAAAATTCACTAACAGTCAACATAACACATTTTACAAATTAACTACGGCATTTAGGAAGCGTTAGAAGTTGCAAAAAAAAGTAACAAACCTGAACACTTAGGTCGTCGCGCCGTATTCAATCTTCTCTAAGTAACACGCAACGAATTCAACTGACTTCCGCACAACCGCAAGAAGCACCGAATCGACTTGCTCAACTGTTTAAATGATCACAAGGCAAAGAACGTTTGCATGAATAAATTAACCTGGTTTAATTGCAAGTATAGAAGAATCAAAAGCTTACCTTTGATTTTGAGTAAGGTCATCGGATGAGCAGATTAATGGAGAATATTACGAAACTGTGATCAAAATATAAAGATTGTATGTTAAACAAACTTCAATTAAAATAAACACTGACATCAGGGATACAACACCAATATCAGTGTTTTAACATCAAACTTTAGTAATATGACACAGATGAGGGTGTATATAGTTGGACACACATATGTAACATATCATGATGTATATATATACACTTACTTTAAATAAAAAACAATGAAAGTAAAATCAGTTGTCGTCAACGAAATAAGAAATCAATATTACTCTTTTTGTAGAATCAATGTTAGCAAAAAAAAAAATAGTTACATCAATTTTTGGCAATTCTATTTTTATTTTTATTTTTTTTAAATTCTCTTTAAACCAAAGATGTTGTAGATGTATTTGTATCCTTAAGATTAAGAGTGTGAAATTATACAATTTCAATAAAAAATATTACGAAAGTGTGATCAAAATATAAAGATTGTATGTTAAACAAACTTCAATTAAAATAAATACTGACATCAGGGATACAACACCAGTATCAGTGTTTTAACATCAAACTTTAGTAATATGACACTAATGAGGGTGTTAAAACTCCGATTGAACTTACGCACTATCGTTATATTTTAGCCATGTTTTCAATCTAGCAATCATAAACAAATACACAACATAAATTACTACCGAAAATTTCTTTTAACACATCATATGCCTACTTACTAATATTCAACATGAATCAAAGAAAGATGCATTTTCTATAAATATTCACTAACAGTCAACATAACACATTTTACAAATTAACTACGACATTCACGAAGCGCTATAAGTTGCTAAACAAAGTAACAAACCTGAACACTTAGGTCGTCGCGCTGTACTCTATCTTCTCCAAGTACCACACAACGAATTCCACTGACTTCCGCACAACCGCAATAAGCACCGAATCGACTTGCTCAACTGTTCAAATGATCAAAAGGCAAAGAACATTTGCATCAAGTTCGTATGCTATTATAGTATTCTTTCTAAATTAACTATCTTAGTACTTTTGGTTTCATTTTACATATCGGTTTTTCGTTGTAAAATCTATGCCCTCTATCGTACGAATATACTCGAGGTTTCACTTTACATTTCGGTTTCATTCAACACCTATACCGCAATCTTCTTTCATCTCTCATTCAAGTCTTAGATGCACCATTACAAAGTATAAAAGATGCCCATAGAAGTTGATTTTCTGCATCTGAGATTTTCCACAGCTTTTTTCAATACAGTGACATCTAACCAATTCATTCGTGCACAAAGTTCTTATAAGACATCAGAAGCAATAGGGAGACTCATTTTAGAATATTCTTGTATACTGTTACGAATGCATGTACATATACGTTTGTTCGATCATCGACACAACCTATAAATGAGAAGGATCCAACTGGACCAGAAATCAGAAGATATTGCAATCAGTCAATAAAAGATTTAAAAAAGCTTTTGATTATTTTCAAATAGAGGTATAATAGCAACCCAACTCATAGATCGCAATCATCAGAAAAGCGCAACGATAGGATGTTGAGGAATTCACACTGACCGCATTATAAATACTCTACAAACTCGGTATGATGCAAAAGAACAGATAATACTACGTGACGGAAATTAGCCTTAAGAACTACACACTCTTTGCATTCAAATTAGAGAATTCAAGAAACAAAATTACACACTTTACCCATCTCATCACTGACAACAGCGTGAAATCAGTGGTGCCAGAGAAGTAAGACTATATGTAACTAAGACGATGACCCAGAGATCACACATAGCCCATCTCATCACCAATGCATTTTGATCCCGTACCATAAAAACCTCTTCGGTTTCCAGACTAAGTCGGCATCAAGGTCAACAATAAGCTAATGCCAAGCACACAGCCATGGAAGGAAAGGTTCAAGACCTCGCCAAGAACGAACATGCAAACAGCTCCTCAACGAAACAACACTAATGAGAGCCAAAGCAGAGCTGAAAGCTCCCAATCGATTTCAACGCAGAGAAGGAATTCAACGCAGAGAAGGAAGAAGAAGAAAAGCTCACCAGGCGGATCGAATCCGGTCAGAGAGCCGGCGGATTGAAGCAGCAACGGCGAGCGATTAGGGATTTGGAGAGTGAGAGAGAGGGCTAGAGCTGGGAAACTTGGGGTTGAGGCTTAGAGAGAGAGCAACCTTGTGTACTGGTCTAATGATCTGAGATTTCTGTTTCAGCCAACCTCAACGGCTGAGTCTGTGACAGTCACTAATCCCGTGAGCCACGAGGGCAAGACCGGGCAAGCTGTGCAATCCCACATCGCCTGGGCAAGGGGATGTGCTGATGGGACGTTCCCGAGACTGTGCAGGTACGGGAGTGCACAGTTATCGGAGATCATACAGGTATGGGACTGTATGATCGAAGAGGCTTAAATGAATTGATCGGTACTACCTATGTCAACAAGATGCATCTTCTTTTCGGTTGCCCGTTCATAGGAACTCCAAAGTTAAGCGTGCTTGACTTGGAGTAGTACTAGGATGGGTGACCTCCTGGGAAGTTTCTCGGGAAGCGTGCGAGTGAGGACAAAGCACGCCGGAAAGACTCGTGTTGATCTGTGGGGACAGTCGTCGATTCGATTGAGCAGCCGGGGCGTTACAGAGTCACACGCTACTATCGGCGTCGATCAAAGTTCGCCGAGACAGAGATAGAGAGAGATCCTGAACGTGAAGAAATGAGTCGATATAAACTAAGAAGGAAAAAAAGAGCCTAGAACAATCAGGAAGAAAGAAATCTAAACTGATGAAGAAATTAAAGCAAAAACAAAAAATTATAATGTTTATAGTAAGGGTTAATGACGGCAAAAATACCCAAAGTTTGGTCAAAGAACCCTTCGTGTACCTAAAGTTTAAAAGTGATGGCAAAAATACCCAAAGTCATATTTGGGGAGTTGACCACTCCATTCTCGTAACGCCGTTAACTTACCTGTTAATTCTGGCCACGTGGACAAATCTGTTTTGTTAAGTGTAATCATTAGTGGTTCAATTAGTTGTGTTAAATAGTATTAATTAGGGGTTTAATTCCTTGTTTTGTCGTAAACGAGGCTGATGTGGGCTCGTTCACGTGGAAAAAATTATTATGTCAGCAACCCACGTTTGTCCACGTGGCCAGAGTTAACGGGTAAGTTAATGGCGTTATGAGAATGGAGTGGTCAACTCCCCAAATGCGACTTTGGGTATTTTTGCCACCACTTTTAAACTTTGAGTACACGAGGGGTTCATTGACCAAACTTTAGGTATTTTTTCCGTCATTAACCCTTATAGTAATAACAAAAAAGATTGAGGGCTTTGTGCATTCTGAGGTTTAGAACTCAATAGACCCACCGCAACTCTTTTTTAGGCATGAGCATGGGCGGTTTAGTATAAAAATTATTTTCTCAAAAAGTTTTTTTGGCTTTAAATTGAATTTTTGATTAAAAATAGTTAGTATATATATATATGTATATATATATTAACTTTTTCACATTAAACCCTACGAAAAAATTTGAAATCCCTCTAAAATTTCATCTAGGTGAGGAGTTAATTTTTTCTTCTTCTTAAAATCTATAATATTATCATAATATTAAGGGTTATTAGAGGCTAAAGTAACCAATTTGTTTAGAAATGGGCGGCATAGAGTCAACTTAAAAAAGTATGGTGAAAGTACCCAAGTTCACATTTTTATGGATCGGTAGACCTCGTCCACTTTTCTGTTAGTTTTATTATTGTTTCCGTCAGTGATGGCGTCAACAACGCAAATCGCGACGCTTTTGAGGAGATGGTTTGACTCTTTGAGTTATCGAGAGAGAAAGTGAGAATGAAAATAAAAATTTGTGTTCTTGGTGTTCCAAGAATCTGTGTTTACATCCAAGTTTTTTTTATGCTTGTGGGTTCGATCGTTTGAGTTTATTTGTTTTATTTGTTGTTGACGTCATCACCGATGAAATAGTAAAAAAGATGAACTTGGATACTTTTGTCACAATTTAGATACTTAGATACTTTTGCCACAATTTTATAAGTTGATTATATGCCAACCCATTTCCCAATAATTTGCATACTTTTGCCGCTAATAACTCTAACATTAATATATTTTCTCATTTTTAATCAAAAATAAGTATCGTTGTTCATATACTTTATAATTGGTGGTTAAAATTGTAAATTATGGCTTCATTTTATTGCGCAAAATATTGTCATACATTTTTTTATATAGTTGATCAACCAAATAAAATATCAAATCTAGATGTCAAGAGATTCGGCGCAAAATTTTATTGTTAGGAAGTATATGCCTTATATATCATTCCAAAAAAAATAAAAAATTACTTCATATAATATAAAATGCATGAATATGATATAACTATCCTAGCGATATACATAGTAAACGTGTCTCCTAGGAGTTATGCACAAGGAAAATTCATGGTGGCTCTTTGTTACAATTAGAAGAGTAGTATTTATTAAGTTCAATATGATTACATCACTTGGGTTAACGCAAAATGTTAGATGCTATGTTTTCGAGACTATACAATCGGATCGGACTGTACGGTTATCATAGATCTACATATAAAGGACTGTAAGATCGAAGAGAATTTATAAAAATAAAAATTGGTACCACTGCTACCTATACGGTTAAGATACATCTTTTTATTTTTCTGATAGTTCATTTAAAAAGCATTTAAAAACTTGACCACTCTAATGGCTTGAAAGAAATTGTGAAAGAAAAGACTAATGGCTTGACCACTCTAATTAAAAGCATTTAAAAAAAAAATGCAAGATTCAATGTTTGTGAAGAACAATTTATAATGCTTGTTGTAATATTCTTATGAGTAAAGGTTTCCTAGTGTGCAAAAACTTATTATTATTATTATTATTATTATTATTATTATTATTATTATGTCACATTTATAATGTGAAATCTATACATACACTTGTTTGTATGATTTAACTTCAATCCTTCCTCTTCATTTTCGTTTTTATTTTTGTCGCCTTCATCTTCTTGGTTTTTAAGTACACTTAAATTCGTATTTATTTTTGTCGTCTTCATCTCATTTTTCCATATGATTTATCGTAAATTTTATGATATATCTATAAAATTATTTTATACTAAATATATTATTTATATGTAGAATCAATATTAAAGTGTAATATAAGTAAATAGGGTTAATGATGGCAAAAATACTCAAAGTTTGGTCAAAGAATCCCTTGTGTACTTAAAGTTTAAAAGTAGTGACAAAAGTACCTAAAGTCGCATTTGGGGAGTTGACCACTCCATTCTCGTAACGTCGTTAACTTACCTGTTAACTCTGGCCACTTAGACAAGCATGGGTTACTGACATAACAATTTTTGCCACGTGAACGAGCCCATATCATCCTCGTTTATGACAAAACAATGTATTAAATTCCTAATTAATACTATTTAATACAATTAATTAAACTCATAATGGTTACCCTTAATAAAAATATGATTACACTCCTAATGATTACAATAATTTAAGTATGATTATCTTAGACGATATACGCTGGTTTACTAAAAAATTTCATGGGTAAATATTTTTTGGTAAATCAATTGGTTATGAAATCGGCTGACAGCCAATGTACTTGTAAATTCGAGCAATCAGTATTTCTTAGCCAAAAACAACGTGAAAATTTGGTCTCAAGCTTAACTACATGTTGTGATTAGATAGGACGTCGATTTAAGGGGAAAAAATTGATTGAAGTTTGAACGATCGATTAGACATGTTAAGTCGAAGAAAAATAAGGTTGATTGATGAGTTGGTTTTATACCGATAAATCGAGTACTTTTATTTAGAGTTTTGTTTATCCAAGAGTCATTTAATATGTTTCTTTTAGTGTTTAAGTCTATTTCAGGAGTTACATGAGTAGATTGCAATTTGGTTCAAGATCGAGATGAATGAAGTCATTTTGAGCAAGTTTGGAGCACTAACGCATGAAACGATAAAAGAAAAATAATTGAAAAGCAATTCCATTCCCAAACTTGCCAAAAATCCAAAATCAGCAATTATTTGGCAGCAACGTGGTACCGCGGCACAGATTTTTAGTGCCCCAGCAAGAACCCCAAAATTAACCTTCTGCCCCAGCACCACAGTTTCACGAATTAGGTTATTTTTAGACTAATCTTAACCTAATGATGAGGCTATATAAGGGGATCATAAAGAGGGATTAAGGGGCGGATTTTGGGAGAGAAAAACATCACAAGAGGCTAGGAAACGCATAGAACGCCATTGGAGATCGAGTTTTGCAAAGAAGAACGGTGGAGACGAAGATCACTTCAGATATTCTCTCCATTAGTATCGTCTTCTTTGCTGAATATTATTTCTCCATTTTGTGTCTCTTTGTGATTTGTTTATGCTCTAGATTCATCATGAGCTAAACCGTTCATATGATTGCAATCGAAACTCAGATGTAGCCCGTTTTGGATTATCGTTTCTTTGATTAATGACAATTCCTTTAAGTTTGTTTATTCTATCCTTTTTTTCATGCTTTTAATTGCTTGGTCACCAATTAAATTGATTTGGTAAACCTTAGAAACTTTGGAAAAGGAAATTTGTGTTTAGTCGTAGATAGAATAACATATGATCTATGATGGAAGTCTTGAGTTTATATAGGATAGGAATATACCTATATAACATGTGTAACCCGTTAAGAACACATGCTTAATGAATCGTTCGTAATTTAATTCACATATGAATATAGAAAGTTAGTTAAGAAAGATAACTCGAATTGAATAAAGGAAGAGTTCTATTTGATGCATTAGGGGTCTTGGTTAACAACTTATAGCAATTTGATATTTGAAGAAATGATGTGAAGAATCGGGTGAAGTGTTGAGAATTGATTGTGATCCTATATTTCCATATTTGTCCAAAGCTTTCAATTTTTAGTATTTATTTTCCATTAGTTATTTAATTGATCGTATTGCAAAATTTATTTGTTTAGATAAAATTAAGGTAACATAAAACTAGTAATTAGCAAAATTAATAGTAACAATTCTTATCATTATATTACTTGTTTTTATTGTGTTTAGTCGTAGATAGAATAACAAATTTATTTGATGATCGACTTTTCTAATCATTATATTACTTGTTTTCGATACGTATACTTGCGTAGAAAATCCACAAATAGACTAACTAACCGAACCCCAATTTCTACAATCCAAGCTGGAGAAACCATCCAAACTTCTCGTGGGGAAACAACCAATGATCTTCTTCAGCACCTACAGCTCCACCCGAATTTCTTCAACAAGCACCTTAACAAGTCAGAAAACCAAACCTCAAGGAGTTGATTATTCAAATGGCCTCGAACACAAATCAGTTCATTACGGAAGCAAAGACCCAACTTAAGAGTCACTCAGCATCAATTCACAATTTGGAGATGCAAGTTGGTCAATTAGCTAATTCCATGAATAATAGGCCACAAGGAAACTTACCGAGCAACACGGAGACTAACCCAAGGGCGAGGGTAAGAGCATTGCAAAGGATTTTCTTGCGAAGCAGAAAAGAACTCAACGAAGCACCCAAGCAACCCAAGGTGAACCCTTCTCTCAACAAAACCGATGCGAACCCCGACAAGAGTGAAAAGGGGACGGAGGACAAGCATAAATATAACAAGACAACCGCCACACCTCGTTCTTCTTACAACCCGCCACCTCCGTTTCCTCAAAGAATTCACAAGAAAAAGATGGATGCACAACTCCCGAAATTTCTAGAAGTTTTTAAGAAGCTTCAAATCAATATTCCATTCGCCGAGGCATTAGAGCAAATGCCTAGTTATGTGAAGTTCATGAAGGACATTCTTTCCAAGAAGAGAAAATTGGGAGAGTTCGAGATGGTCGCGCTAATAGAAGAATGCAGCGTTATAATCCAGAAGAAACTACCGCCAAAGCTTAAGGATCCGGGAAGTTTTATCATCCCACGATTGGTAATAAGTTCTTTGGTAGAGCTTTATGTGACTTGGGAGCTAGTATCAATTTGACGCCGCTCTCAATTTATCGAAAACTCGGATTGACGGAAGCAGAGCCCACAAATGTTACTCTTCAATTAGTCGATCGATCACTCACACATCCACACGGAATAGTCAAAGACGTACTAGTAAAAGTGGACAAATTCATTTTTCCGGCAGATTTCATCACTCTTGACATGGAGGAAGATTTTGATGTGCCAATCATCTTGGGAAGGCCATTCTTAGCAACTGGAAGAACTCTTATTAACGTGCAAAAAGGAGAGCTCACTATGCAGATACAAGACGAGGAAATTACATTCAAGGTCTTCAAAGCTATGGAATTTCACAATGGAGCTGAAGATTGCTACATAATAGATCAACTAAAAAAGGATGGAAAAGTGAAATCAACCAAGCATCGGAATGAGGTCATCCCTGTAAAGCCGTTATTTGAGAAACCACACAAATTGGAATTGAAGCTTTTGATAGAGAATCAAGTCAACTTGAGAGAAATCAAATGGAATTCAAAAAGTGGGCAAACTATCAAACAAAATTCATTATTTACCAAGAAGAGCTCATTCTCCAAATTACAGCACAACTTCGATTTGAGGTACGTAGACATTCTCCACCACCATTTTATTTTCCAGATCCACCTAACCAACAAGATGATGGCGGGGGTGGCAAGGCATTAAACAAGTGAAAGCGGAGACACTGAGGTAATTGTTTCTTAACCCTTATTAATAATTAGAACATTGGGGACCAATGTAGTGTTGGACATGTGTCCTTAAACAAGATGTTTTTATCCATTTGTAAAATATTATGACAATTCGGTGAATAAAAGATGGTGCTTGTTATGTTAATCTTATTATAGTTTTCAGTATAGTAAAATAGAATGTTTGTTCCGTAGTTCATAAAGGATGCAATTATGTTATTGTTATCACAACAGAGTCAATGTGAGGAAGAATTAATAATCATAATAAATGAACTTAAAATGTCCATGACCTGATTAGTTGGGTGGGAGCCCATTAATCGTTTAAAGTCATTAATGTGACTAAGTGACAATCCTATTCTGGATTTTGTGTGTGTCACACTCACTAGAAGTGCATTAAGTATGAAGTGTCTTCATACTGGACTGGACCTGACTTAAACTCCGGGAGTTATCATATAAGACCGTCACTGATAACTTGGAGTTGAGTCACTAGTAGATGATCAAATGGATATTCGATCTAAGTCCTGAGTGGTCTTGAGTCTGAGCTGCTGGCTTGATTGTTCATTGATTTAACCGTTAAAGAACACAATATATTACCGTTGTTCCCAACACTATTATTTTGGGAACATGATAGTCAGCGGTAAGGGTAGCTTGGTCATAGACATGGGCATCACACAACTTTCTTCAGAGTCATGATGATTTCCTTGATTGTCGGTGGTGAGAAGTGAGAGGTACCCGTGGGCAACTTATGAATCGAAACCATAAGTGGGTTACTCATGATATTACTGATTGAATCAAGGATGAAAATGCAATGAGGGGCATAACGGTAGAAACTGCCTGCTCATGTATGGATCATCAAGTGAAAGATCAATAACCCGAATTTGATTGTATCAATGGACACCCTGCTGTAATAAAGGGAATAATATATATTGTATCACTAAAGAGTGCAGCCTCGGGTTTATAGTGGAATAACACCGAGGTTTGACGAACACCCTAGCAGTTCGTTGGAGCTTAAGTGATACGGGTCCATGGTCCCCAAGATAGCTCAGTAACGGATGATACGTACGTGATAGGGAAATTTTGAGATGTTTAATCATTTGGCAAGACTTATAAAACTGAAGTCTGTGACAGGGCATCAAATAGTTTTATCGGTAGTGTGGCAAAAATACCATATCTTGGTAACCAAAATTAACTGATAAAAGAAAGTAGAATTTGGATTATCTGTCAACATCAAAGTTGTTGGAAATTAAATTCTAAGAAACTTTTCTTTTGGAACCAATTCGTTTCGACGTATGGTTTGTGATTTAGAGAATTTCTAAGTTTGTAATCGTTTCGGTAAACTATGAAATTAAATCACATGTCACGAATTTAAATGATGGTATGACACCATGACATTTGAATGTGTGATATTGAGATCAGAGGATATTAATATAATTTAATTATTCGAATTTAATTATTAATATCTTATTAATATTTAATTAATAATTAATAGATTTATATTAATATATAAATAATATATATTTATATATATTATATGTGTAAAATCGAATTATCCCTTTGGAAAAATATAACATTCGAATGGATAGGCTTTAGTCTTTTCATAATTACGGCATAAATACCAAATGTTTTGGTATTTGAGAAAAACCCTAAAATCAATTTGATCCATTGGAACGATTAGTATATAATATCAACCGTTGGATTAAGATAATTGATTTTAACCCTAAATATAATTCGAAATTAATAGCTTGGTGACCAAGCTTAGTTTTTCGAATTTATGATTTAAACGGTTTAAGATTTAATCTTTACCATCGGATTAGAAATTAATTATATATATATAATATATAATTTTCGAATTCAAGATATGGATAAAATCGAAATAGGGTTTTTACCAAGTCTTTAGATATTTGATTTTATCCTAAATTAATTTGATCCATTAGATCGGTTTGAAATTTATCTCAACCGTTGGATCTAGATAATTACAATTCGAATTTTAATATATATATATATAAATTCGAATTTATAAGATAAGCGGATATGATTGAATTTTTGATTTTATCCAAGTCTTTCTTATTTAATTAAATCCCTAATTAATTATATCCCTTGGATTTAGATAGGATTAAGTCTAGACCATTGGATTGAAATAATTAATTATATTTAATTAAAGATTTCAAATTTTAGGGAGGGAATTTCTCTAATTCGGTTACAGTCCGAGCCTATAAATAGGGAGACCATTCTACACATTTTACACACCTTTCCCCAGAGAAAAATTCGAACTCTCCCTCTCCTTAAGGGTCTGCGAATTTTTCCCCTAATCTATCTTTCTGGTTCGGCTTAAGAGACTTAGTTATCCAGAAGCTTAAAAAGAACCGTTAGTTAAAATTTGTGAGGGAGTCCTGCTGGCGAAGCCCACGCTTCGGTACGAGGAATCCAGGAGAATATTCTGAAAGATCACGGGTGTTTCCCTCAGCACCGGCAGAGCCCTACCAAGTTCAGAACACGCAGCCGGAAGTCGACAATTGAGGTACGGCCTTATGCATTGGGCTAATAAATGCGACCATTTACTACTTTCTATTTATTTCCTATAAGACTAGATTATTAATAGTGATTTATGAATATTAAATTATCTAATATTTATCAGGTCATGTAATATGGTTATTATCCGATGTTTGGACCGTTGGTCGGTTAACATGTTTTTCCGCTTAAAATAAAAAATTTAAATGTTACCCGGACATTTCAGCGGTATAATTCGCGATAATATTCACGGGATCCGAGATTCCGCATCCAACATGTAGATCTTAAGTTTGGGGGTAGGAAACATTATTTCGTTTGTATTTTGTGTTTTATTTTGCTTTTATTTTTTTAGTGATGAATATTTTGCTAGATCTAAGTAACAATTCGATATGACCCTACATGCTTGCTCGCTATATTTGCTTTAGGGAAGTGAAAAATGTCCATGTTTGTATGTTTTGTGATTCTATTGTGATGCTCGTCCTTGGTTTTTCCTGAACACGTTGAGTACGAAATTTTGAATTATGAGGGCATTTTGTTGTTGTGAGAAAGTCGATATGAACCATGAAGATTGTTTTATCCGGTTAGAACTATAGAACTTGTTTGATTGACTTTCGAGGCGAAATAAAGAACATTGTAGCATTAGGGAAATGAATTAGGCCATCGTTGAACCATTTTGAGCCTTTTCAAACCATCCCTAACATATAACTATCCATCATTCCTTGTTTGAGCCAAATCACTTGACAAACTTTGAATCCCATTATCGTTTGGGAAGTAAAAAGCCCCTTTGACAGCTCTTCATCTGCAAAGAATTCTCGATGTGAAAACACATAGATAAATGGCTGATTTTGAATAGTAAAAAGAGTGGATTTGCAGGGTCCCAAATGAATTTTCTTATTAAAAAAAAAGCCTTATTCTTTGGAAGATCTATCTCGTGTCTGGTACTGCATGGTTCCATTCTGAAAGAACTCCGAATCATTCTCTTTAAGCCCATCATCTTCATCATAAATGATCCGCTTGCCCCGAAATGACCTGGCCCAATAGAGAAATCCCAATTCATTGGGGCTTTCTATTTGATTGTATCGAAAGCCCTAAGGGCGCCATATTCTAGGAGCCCAAACTATGTGATTGAATAAATCCTCATCTATCCGTTGCGGGTCAAGGACTCCTTCTCCTCTTTCAAACTCCGATTTGTATTGTTCGTAGAGAAATCTCTGATCAACGGTAGACCAAGATCCATTTTGCATCATATCTAAGGGATTCCTTGCTTCGGGCCGAAGAAGCAATGCCACTCGATCATTATCAAACTGGCTGCAATCTTTTTTGTCCGTGAGGATCTCATCAGAGCGCCTTCTACTTCTAATAGGCCATGAACTAGATCAGAATCATTCTCAACGAGTCCATAAGAAGTGATCCCATTTTTTTCATCGAGTTTGGGAGAGACCAAAAGTCTTGAGAGACCGATCCGGCAGAACAACTCAAAAAATAAAAAACTATCGTTAATTTCTTCATGCTCGTTCCAAGTTTGAAGTACCATTTGTACAAATAAGAATCCCCTTTGTTACATGATTTCTTCTTCATATAGATAGATATAGGATTTATGGAGCAATTACTTAGAAGTACATTTTGTTCAACAACCTTTCCTATCTAATAGAAAAGGATCCTATGATCCTGAACCGATCTTACCTGGGATCGCAAATCCCAAGATTTTCTATGAAGAGCATATTTAATTAGATTAGTGTCTATAATTGATTTCTTCTGTGTAATACTAATTGATAGGGCCTCATTGGTAAGTGCTACAAGATCTCGTACATTAAAACCCATGGTTATGGACCCGAATCCATTAGTCTGTAACATTTTCTTTTCCAAGTGAAATCCCCTAGTATATGAAAGAGTGAAAAAGTGCTTTCGTTGTTGTGGAATAAGAAGCCTTCATATCTTAATGCATGTATTTAATTTATTCAGAGCTATTAGAGCAAGATCCACTTTTTGGGGAATATGAGTCGAAGCAATAACAAGAATTTTTCTAGTGGAACATCTTTCACAATTCCTGGAGAGATAGCTCACTAATAGACTGAGGGATAAGTAATTCGACTCATTCACATCTAGATTATGAATGTTTGGAATCCATATTATGCAAGGAGACATTGATTTTGCTAATTCGAATTGAAGGGTGATATAAAACCGGTCTATTTTCGACAACATAGCCATAGTTAGTGCATTCATCATAGTTAGAAGCTCCAGCTTCTTATCAAGGTCACGGTTGATATTGTCACTATCATCAATAAGAAAGCACTTAGGCTTGTTATCCAGGAACTTGTTCAGAAATATTGTAATGAAAGGAACAGAGGAGTTTGTCGCTAGGTATTTGACCAAATAGGATCGTCCAGTTCCTATAGAACCTATCACTAAAATACCCCTAGAGAGGGTTAGGTCTAAGCCGAGCGAAAAATGTTTTCCATGAGATGGGAAATGAAAACTATTAGCCCCACAAGACATATACAGTACAACCTCTATTAAATAAATACTCGATAAATGAAAACTATGAAAGATGTGATGTGAAAGATTATTTCGCATCACATCTTTCATATTTTTGGCATAACTTACTCATTTTTTGTCCAAAATTTATAAATAAATACCCGTTGGAAAGATAAAAAGTTTATCTACAACCTTTTAGTTTTACGTTTCATCATAAAAAGTCATTAAGTATATTAAAATTTGCTCGAAACAAATATTTTGCATTAAACTAATGTCTAGTTTTACGTTGTATTTAAAATTTCGTATTTTTTTAAAACTGATTTTACAAAACTTAAAACACAAAAGTTGTAGATCTATCTCTTATCTTTCCAACCATAGGCCGTGCATAAAATTTGGACAAAAAATGAGTGAGTTATGTCAAAAATACGAAAAGTGTACATATAGAGGAGGATAACTCTCTAACGGTCAAGTGACGGAAAACACGAAAATATCTAACGGATCAAACATTGGGTACATTAGCCGCCGAAAATAAACATTGGGTACATAATCCGCAGAAGATCAAACGTTGGGTACATTAGCCGCATCACTAATCATGTAGTCTTCTTAAATACGACAAATTGAAATATTTTTTGTTAGTAAAGATGTTTATATAATTATAGCTGATTAATAATTTATTTTCTTCATTAATGTATAAATTAATAAATTATTAATTTATATGTTAATCAATAATCCGATAAGATAATATTTTTTACCGGTCCCAACAGTATTAATTTATAGTTAAATATTGAAACAATAATTCTACGTTTGAAACATGAATCAATTTGATAAATATTTTATTGTTCTCTTTTGTTTTTCTGTATCCCTATATTTATCGATATATATTTTTTAAGACTGTTTTTGTTACATGGGCAATGCGTTCCTAATCATCATTTAGTTGTTTTATAGTACTGTACGCGTTGGAGATTCTTCGGGGTTTCCGAATTAAAATTTATTAATGTGATCTTATACCGAGTGTTTGTATTAGATTTAAATGTGTAGGCCTGTAAACAAAAAAACGTGGATTTAAAACAAACTTTTTTTTTCAATACTCAGATTCCGGTTCTGTGTCCCGAATCCGGATTGAAATCCAGTACTAATTCCATGTTCCTACCTTTAAAGCACTGGTTTTTGGAACCGGATTTTATGTATTAATAATATTATGTCGAGTAAACATCTAACCGAACTTCGGAATAATTGTTTAGGAAACAACCCTTTTAATAAAAGAAAAACCCATGAAATTCCCAAAAAACACCTACAGTGAGGGAAATGCCCATACTTTCAAACAATTAATTTATACCCATTTTAAAAATATTTTAGACCATATTAACCCTGATTTTAATTATATTTATTTATTTTCATATTTAGTTATTTATTATATATTTTAATTTTCGAAATTAAATGATCCTAAAATTTTAGTTGAAAACTTCCCCTATTAATTAGATTATCATTTAATTTTGTTACTTTGGCCCAAAAATTAAATATTTTTTTCTTTCTCTTTCCCTCTTTGTTTCTCACGTTCTCCCCCCCCCCCCCTCTCTCTCTCTCCCTCACGTCTGCTCTCTCTCTCTCTCTCTCTCTCTCTCTCTCTCTACTTCGGGCGTGGCTTCGGCGGCCGAGGAGGCGACCGTGGCCTCCGTCGCGGCCGCCCTCCATCGCGCCTCCTTCCTCCGTCGCGTCGTCCTCCGTCGTGCCTCCTTCCTCCGTCGCGTCGTCCTCCGTCGCGCCTCGTTCCTCCGTCGCCCTTCGTCGCGCCTCCTTCCTTAGTCGATCTTCGTCGCGGTCGCCCTCCGTCGCGCATCCTTCCTCCAGCACTCTCCGTCGCGGTTGCCCTCCGTCATTCTCCTTTTGTTCGCCGTCTCTCGGTCGCCGGATCAAACACGGTAAGATTTTTTATTTTTGTAAATGGGTTTACACGATTTTGGATTGGTAATGTTTATTGGATTGGTAATATTTTTTGTAAATGGTTTTACCAAGTTTTCAGTTTAACAAGTAATACAATTTTGTAAAAATACAATTTTTTGTAAAATTTCGTAGATATTTTTACATTTTTTTAACAAGTAGTATAATTTTGTAAAAATATATGCAGTTTTTACAGGTTAATAAAATTTCGTATATATATTAACAGTTTTGGTATTGGTATATAATATATATCGATATATATATATTTACAGTTTTGGTATTGGTATATATATTTACAGCCTTGTAATTATATTTACAGTTTAAATTTCGTATATATATTTACAGTTTAAATTTCATATATATATTTACAGTTTAAATATATCAATATATAATGTTTGTAGATTTTATATTAATTTGTGCTCATTGTTTCCTACGGTTTTAGGAATTTTGAAATTTGGATTTTAAAATTTAAATCGTTAGAATATTAATTAGTAAGGAGAAAATATTCGAAAATAATTAAGAAATGATTAATATTAATCAATTATTATATTTAGCTACATTTAAGGAAATTGTTTATTTTTTATTTTATTAATTAATTCGAATTATTAATTAGTTTTAAATGTAATTTAAATTCCAAATATTAATTAATTAATTATAAGGGTAAATTAGTCCATATTTCAATTAGTTAGTGGTTTTGATTGCCAAAAATAGAAATGGGCATTTTTTTTAAACCTTGAGTCACAAATGGGCATTTGGCTCATTTATGGTACTAATAACTTTAAGTTTGTTTCAGTTAAACATTTTCCCCTTTCCTTACAAAATCATTTTTTTTTTTATCTATGTCCAGATCCGGGTTTAGACCTGGACCTAAATTAATTATAGAACCAGCTGATACGGATTGTAAACCGAATCCAACTCTAAAAATTGGTTTCTAGACTTTCAAGACCTGGATTGTGGGTAGTCGGATTTCGGGAACCGGTTCTAGTTCCCACAAGGTTCCCATAATTTTCAATACCTGGAATCGAGTTCGGTTTCTAGGTATTAAAAAAGGGTCATGGACCCCATGCAAGACCGGGCTTTTCCCTAGTTGAGAATGTTTATTGCTTCAACAAGTGTTTTAATTAGCACTTTGATGTCTTTTTAATATATAGTTTAGAGTTTTAAAGGTCTTAAAAAAATTCACGCAACCAAGAGGAATTCAAATGTCGAGATATAGGATCAATATTTCTACGTTTAAAGAACACCAAAGTATGAAAACGACATAAGCCAGATAGAAAACGACACTCTTTTCACTAATATGATAATATATTCAAGGGATATTATTAATTTGAAAAACAGAAAGTATTATATTTTAATTAGAAAAATACCATATAATTTAAGTAAGGATAAAAGTTTTGTTCCAAAATCCGAATTAGTTCCTGCAAATATAGAAAATGAACTAAAGCTTTTTTAGTTTAGGTTTTATAAGTAAGATTTTAGTTATATTATTATTATTATTATTATTATTATTATTATTATTATTATTATTATTATTATTATTATTATTGTTGTTTTGGAGTTTGAGCTATGTTTTTTCATTTGAAAAAAAAAATGGTTCTACTAGTATATATTCCATTTGATGTATATTTTAATCATCTTGTAACATTTTAATACCAGCGAAAATAAGTACTGACATCATATCCGTGACAGGCCACAGTCTTAGAATCGTAAATATCGATATGATAAGATGTACTAACAGCATGAATATATTTAAGCGTCATCTATTTATAGAAGGGCCTACTTATATAATTCAGCAACCATAAAATATACATTAAATAATCATATAAAAACAAGAATATAGTGGTCCTATATTTCAATAAGTCTTGATATTATGAAAATAGTGGTCGAGCTGGAAATTTTCCTAGTTTTTTTGCCCTACTTATCTTCATCCCACAAGACTTTATAATTATCCTCACCTCATAAATAATGGTGTGTATATATTATTGGCTAGATCTTGGTTACAAATTCTAAAAAATACTAATATATATCGAAGAACGGGGCTTTAAATAAAATTAAAAGTAAAAGAGAAACATAAAATTTGATGCAACACGTCTTCTACATCATAGCCACTCGTTTTTGTGCAAGGGCACCGAAGAAGCGAGCCGTTCACGACGCTTTCGTAGAGGATATGGTGAGACGAGAAGATGTCGACGGATTCCGTGCTCAGGTGAAATTGCTGATCCGTCAGATGGTTGCAATGATGCAGAATCAAACGGAGCAACAACGCCAAGACGAGTCCGACACCAAAGACGACTGTAACACTCTGTTTGGTAGGAATTTCGGCGGCTATGGACACGTGAAACAACCTCGGAAAACCGGAGGGAGTCGGTGTTTAAGGTGGATACCCCGAAGTACGATGAGTTTGCTGACGAGGAAGCGAAGTACGCCAAAACTGTCTACGGTGAGCCCCTGTACGATATGTATGATGATACGGAGTACGACGAACCTGTGTACGACGAGGCGGAGTACGGTAAGGTCGTGTGCGATGAATAGGAGTACGGCGATACGGAGTACTACGAGCCCATGTTTGATGAGGCGGAGTACCGTGAGGCCATGTACGATGAATCGGAGGACGATAAAGTTGTGTAAGGCGAAATCGTTTTGGCACCAAGCAAGGCCATCGAAGCAGCCACACCGAGCTATTCCATTAGTGTGCAGTCCCTGAGGACCGTGAGTGCGAAAGAGGACGTCAAATCCTTTGGCACACCCGCTAAAATCATGCCGAGTCCGATTGAAGAAACCAAATGCCAAAAGGGTTTGTGTGTTAACCTATGGCAGCACGATTACTCAAGCATATCGCACAAGAGGAGGATAGACCATCATGTTCAATCAGATTCAGAGCACATGCACGAGCGTACGACTTTTAACGGAAATTCCGGAAGCATCTCTTTGTGGCGACGAAAATGCAAATCTAAAGAAGTCTTTTTACAACGACGACTTTGGCGGAGATACGAGCGCGGAGATGGCGGTGAAGTCCCGGCACGGGGCAACGGTCAAAATTCGAGGACGAATTTTCTCCAAGAGGAGGAGAATAATGCAGTATGTGCTAACGTTGACATCTTCATGGCATGATATCATGGACCATGGAACAATATATGGCTATAATTACTTAAATCTTTTGATGCATATTTTCTTTTATTTGCATTTATTAATAATTATAATTATATTTGATTTCATTGAGTTTTATTGTTTCCGTAAGCTTGGGATTGTAGTTTTATTAGGAAAGTTATTCAAATTCTCAATATATTGTACGTGAAGTTGTCATATTGGAGGGAGTTGATAATGAAATGAAAAAGTCGAGCTTTGCTTGCAAATAGCGTTTTTATTGTTTTTTCCTATAGAGCGGATCTACATCAAAATTCTAAGTGAAAATTAAAAAGATTTAAAAATTTATGTTAGTTTTGAATATTTTAATCTGATTTGTATAATCAAAATCATTATTTGAGTAGCTATAAATTATTCGTCGGTACCGGTGAATTGAACCATAGGTACTCATCGTATCGGTATGTTGAATCTTTGTTAGCTAAGTACTCATGAGTACTTGATGACATTTATAGTACTACAATTGAATTTATATCCTCCAATTTAATTCGTCAATTTTCACAAGCTTTATTACTAAACCAAATTAAACAAAACATTCATTTTTAATGTTTATATAAAAATAGCGACGTTCTTATTAATTTAAATCATTCTAAAACAAAGGAAGAAAATTAAATTCCTAAAACACTTTTTTATTCAGAAGTTCAAATACATACACTCATGAAATACAGATACAATATATATAAACAATGGACAATACTGCATAGTTCAACAACAACAACAACTTCAAACTCAACTGATTAATTAAAAAGGATAATTAATATAATATTAAAGCTTCACTCCAATATCATATCCAAGCATGCATATGATAATATTTATTATTAGGGTTTATTAGGGCTTCACAGCTTGACTGCATCCACAAGGTTCTTGTACCCCAATGACTTGCCGAAGAAGTTGGCCTTGAACTCCTCCTTGGTGAAGTTGCGGTATTTGGCTGGGCTCTCCGGCGTAATGAGCTCCGGGAGCGGGCCGTAGTAGCCGAGGCCCTCCCCCTTCCACTTCTTGACGTTGTAGAACATTGCGACCGAGATCCTCAGGTCATTGCTGGAATTGGCCAACACTCTATGGTGGATGCTCTTGTACACGTCGTTGGACACAACCTAACCATCAAATTGCAAATATAAATTATATATATATATATATATATATGAGTTTAAACTTTAAATGATAGGGTTATTATGTTAAAAAGTTATATTTAATGATGACACTGCTCAATGCTCATTATAAGTAGCTTTACTATGATTATATGTTACATTTATTACTTAAATTATGGAAATTTCGTTTTTATATATTCTCTATTTTGAAATTTTGTACAATATAATCTTCTAGTGTTTAAAAAAAAATCAAAATATACTCTCTCTAGTTACTTTTTCTAAAAGTCAAAATATAATCAATTGGCAGTTTTTAGGGATTTATCTAAAATTAATTCAAAATTAGATAATTATTTTCGTAAAAAAAAAATAGATAGTAGTGAAAAAAAAAATCCGATATATATTAAAAAGTCGACTACTTATTGATTGATAATGATAGCTCAATAAAATATTTTGTCCTTATGTATGATATATATATATATATATATATATATATATATATATATATATATATTAGTATAAAAATGTGCATTTCTTTTTGTTTGTTTGCTTATCACAATGTACACTTACTGATCTTCTTTAATATTTTTGTATGAAAACTTTGAATAAAAAAGTGCAAGTTCAAGTCCCTAGTTCTTCATCATTTATTATAGATATAGGGTTTTGTCATCAAATAAGAAGAATGATTATGGTTTGTTATTCTCACCTGAAGAAAGTCTCCGATGTTGACAATGAGCCCGCCATGCAGAGGCTTCACGTTGACCCACGCGCCGTCGTGCTTAACCTGGAGCCCGGGCACGTGGTTGGGCATGAGGATGGTCAGAATCCCGGGGTCAGTGTGCGAGGAGATCCCGAGCGTGAGATCCGGCTGCGGGCAAGGCGGGTAGCAATGGCCGACGAAGAGCTGACTGCCGAGGAAGGTGAGGTCGGTGAAGGTCGTGCGCTTCAGCCCCAAGCCCTCGGCTAGAAGCTCCATGATTGTCTCAGCCACGAGGTTGGTGCCGTTGACAAAGGTAGTGACCTGCTCGCGGCAGATCTCCGGGATGTCATCTACCGGCATCGGTTCTGCGTAGCCCCATACCTGGAGGGAATCGCGCCAGCTGGCTGCCTTGGCACGGTATAGGTCGTTGTTGGTGGAGTACTTGACCCCGACGGGCTCATCGGACCGCCAGTAGAGCTTCGCCTTCTCCTCGAGCGGCTGGTTGTGGAAGTCCTTGATGCCGTCGAGGACGTTGTCCATCACCGAGTCCGGCATCACGTGATTGATCACCTGCATCATTCAAATTTTTTTTGTGGCTTGAACGATGTATTTTTTTAATGTATTCAAATAATATTAGTTGAAATAAATTAAAATTAAATAATGGCTTGATACCTAATTATTTGTATAGGATCTTAATTGCTTTTTTTTTTTTTTTGAATGGATCTTAATTGCTTATCTTGGAAGACTTTTATTAGTTTGGAATTAGTTAATCAATAGTTTAACTTATGATTAAATACATTAAATCTATTTAGATATAATTAGATTATAGGTATATGATATATTTAATATAAATGGCTATAGACGTTCTTAATTTCTTGCACTTAAAAACATTTATTCTACATATAGAATCTCAAAGTTATTTTGTATTTGTTATGGATAAATACTTATATAATATAATAATTTCGATTTAAGACTATTTATTAGGATTAGTATAATGAATTAGATATTAGGGCTTAGAAACAGCCATGCATGCAATATGGTTTTAATCTCATAGTTCGATTATGACCTCGAAGAAGCCCCAGTTAATGGCGGCTTCTTTGATTTCGTTAACGAGCTTTTCGTGGCACGTCGGCGAGTCCAGCTTTGAGAAGTCGATGATCGGAATGTTTAGCGGCTTTGTTGGCGTTTTGATGTCAGCGAGCGTCTCTGTAACACCCCTAAATGGGGGTTAGTAGAATACGACAAAATGAAGACTTTTCAAACATTGACCGGTCAATGACACGTGACTTTATAAACAATAAACTTGGACTATTCAACGTCCACGTCACAAGACACATAGTTCCTGCCCATGGAACTAAAATGACAAGACAAATATCAAAACCACAGTTTATACGACACCATAAAAAATGTGAAATGCAAAATACCACCATCGCATAAGTCCAACGTTAAATCCATTACAATTCCAAAATGAAAAGATCAACACGGAATACAATGCTAACTTCGATAAACTTTAAAGATACGGATTAAACGAAAATAATACTTGGATCTTCTAAACCAGTCTACTCCTCGTCCGGAGTCTGACTCTGAACACCGCCTGTAACTGAAAGGGAAAAATATATATATGGAAGGGGTGAGCACCACATGCTCAATAGGGAAACTATTACCAATTCTCTTTACCGAACCATTATTAGTCAAATTTCAATAAAATAAATTAAACGTCATCATAAAATCATTTAATCATCATTTTCATCATTTTCAACAATAATATAAATAGCTATACCCCACAAAAGTCAAATCATTTCGGTGATCCATGCCGAGTCAGCTCGCGCCTTTACTCCACTATATCTCATCGAGTCCTCAAGGCACGAGCACAGGTGGACTAGAAGTCCCTAACCGTAACTCGCCCTCGACTCGGGATCCTAATCACCACCAAAGACGGCCAGTTCGCCATGGGTCGAAATGTTGACTTTTGGGTCACCAATCATATCCACATCCATATCCATGTCTGGCCTACTGCGCAGTAGCCAGCTGCTCGTCAGGAGCTCATCCGCCCGAAGCGGGTACCATATCAACATACACATCATCCGCCCGAAGCGGGTACCATATCATAATAATCATCATCCGCCCGAAGCGGGTACCAACATCAATATACGTCATCCCGACGTAACCATAAACATAAATATAATAACGAATATCAAACCATACCTGGTTCTCTGCCTCGCTATCAAGCGATGACAATCATAACATTAATTTTATCTTTTTATTAAAATAACATTTCATTAATTCCAATTTTAACCTATCCGATTCGATCTTTATTTAATCGTTGGTTTCTACGTTCATTTTATATAGCGAGAAAAGGTAATAGCCCCTACCTCAATTCGTGGAAACTTTGATGGATCGACTAGCTAGTCGAAGATGCGGGTTCGTCTTGGCCTTGAGTTTGATGATCAGAGACTTCGAGATCCGTTGAACTATTCAAAATGGGTGGTTCGGGTAGCACGGTCTTCGAGGCGACCACGGACGACTATCCGCGCCAACTATGACACCGATACCATCCATAAGTCAAATATTACTAAGATTGGAATTCAAATTGTCAATTGAAAACCCGATACGCTGACATTTAACCTGAGCCGAATTCCCGTCGGGCACGCGAAACGAGGCAGCAAAACGGGCGTCAATTCGACAATGTAATACCTCTCCTAGCCTAATTCGACTATTATAAACACAATGGCGAAGTCAATTTCATCAATCAAGGCCCAAAACACACCTAATTTGATCATCTAAAATCAGAAAATAGGGCAAGGAAATTCGAGCTTACCGGGAGTCCGATGATAATTTCGATCGAGGGTTTTCGATCTCCACGACGAGGGCTTCAAAACCCCTAACTCAATTTTGGGATCGAAGAAAAACGATGATGGCCGGCGGCGGCGGTTGATGGCGGCGACGGCGGCGGAGCACCTCCACCTAAAACAAGAGAGCTTCGTGAACGCGAATCCGGTATTTGTTTCCTTAAAATCGAACCCGAATGAAATAGATTTTGAGTTTAGAAATCGAACCTTCCGGCGAATATTCCGGCAAAACGCCACCTTTTCTGGTCGACATCCACCTATCAACACGTTCGCCTTCTCGAGAGCTTTCCAATGACATCAACCATGCGCAAATCGGGCTTCCGGTGAAGGAGATATGAAGGTTTGAACAATGGATGAGAGAGAAAACTATTTAGAGGTGAGAGAGAGGGGGGGAAGCTGCGACAAAAAGGAGAGGAAGAAGGGAAAAAATGAGTTTCATTCTCTGTGGCCCCCACTTTTTTTTTCTTCTTTTTTTTTTTCCCATATATATATATATAAAAATAAGGGTATTACAATGCTCCATCCCTTTAAAAATTTCGTCCTCGAAATTAAACGAAACCGCCCCCGAATAAAGAGGGGTACTTCTCCATCATCTCCGATTCTAACTTTCGTGTTGCCTCTCTTACACCAACGAAGAACTTTAACTTCACGGCCGATAATTTGAATTGGGCGTTCCTCGTTGCATTTTCTTGAATGGTTATCTATGTCAACACAATGATTAGTTGGGGATCCGGTTCATATTTTCTCAACATCGACACATGAAACACGTTGTGAACATGAGATAATTGCAGAGGTAAATCAATCCTGTAGGCGAGTGGCCCGACTCTTTCCACTATCTCTAACGGACCTGTGTATCGTGGGGCCAACTTTCCTTTTACTCTGAAACGGGAAACACCGCGCATGGGTGTAACCTTCAGAAACACATAGTCGCCAATCATGAATTCCAATGGCCTCTTGAGCAATCTTGAGTCTTTCCCGAATAAGCTTAATCGCTTCAGTTGTCTCTCTGAGGTAGGAAGGACCGGGAGTAACGCGATCCTCATACTCGGCCCAACAAAGAGGTGAACGACAAGGTCGACCATACAAGGCCTCATACGGTGTCATACCGATACTAGCCTGAAAGCTATTGTTGTATGAAAACTCCACGAATGGTAGTTGCTCCTTCCACTTTCCTCCAAAATCCAAGGCGCACGCCCGCAGCATGTCTTCTAAGATCTGAATCACTCGCTCTGATTGTCCATCAGTCTGAGGATGAAAAGCTGTACTCAAACTCAATTCAGTTCCCATCTCTTTCTGTAATCCTCTCCAAAACTTGGAATGAAACGAGCATCTCGGTCGGAAACTATTGGAAACAGGAACCCAATGAAGCTTTACTATCTTTTCCACATATAGTTTACAAAGTTTCGAAACTTTGTAATCTGTCCGAATGGGGATAAAGTGGGCTGATTTTGTCAATCTATCAACGATCACCCACATCGCATCGTGTCCGCCCCGAGACCGAGGAAGTCCCGAAACGAAGTCCATAGTGATGCAGTCCCATTTCCACTCAGGTATTTCAAGTGGTCTAAGCTCCCCGCTAGGTCTTTGATGCTCTACTTTGACTATTTGGCAAACTGGACATCTCTTCACGAACATCGCCACATCCGATTTCATTCCGTACCAATAATATTGCCTCTTCAGATCCTGGTACATCTTCGTACTCCCTGGGTGAATAGCAAGCTTGGAACGATGAGCTTCATGTAAGATGGCACTTCGTAATGTAGCATCATCAGCTACCGCAAGCCTTCCTTTGTACAATAAAAATCCATCGACTCCCACATTCCATCCTTCAAGTTGCTTTCCAGCTTGTAATCGATTCCATATCTCTTGTAATGTTTCATCGCTTCACTGACTTTGTCTAACTTGAAGTACCATTGATGGAACGGCTATGACGTTATACGCACATGCTTTATACCCGTCGTTATGGAATTCTAAATTGTAATCGCCAATGATAACCGATCTTTTCTATGGTTCCAAGTTCAGAGAAGCAACCAAACCATGGTTCTTCCGACTCAATGCATCGGCCACCACATTTTCTTATCCCGGGTGATACTGTAGACTAAAATCATAATCTTCCATATACTCCACCCATCTTCGTTGTCGCAGATTCAAGTCCCTCTGCGTGAACAAATACTTGAGACTTTGATGATCGGTGAATATCTCAAATCTTGAGCCGTAAAGATGACAACGCCAGATTTTGAGTGCAAATGTCACTGCTGCTAGCTCCAAGTCGTGGGTAGGATAGTTTTGTTCATGTGGCTTTAACTGCCTAGAACCATATACCACCACTCTCCCTTGTTGCATGAGCACACAGCCTAGTCCACTTCGAGATGCATCAGTATACACTGTAAACACTTCATCTACATTGGGAACAACAAGGACAGGAGCACTCGTCAATCGTCGTTTCAACTCTGAAAAGGACTCTTCACATCTATCATCCCAACTGAACTGAACATCTTTTCTGGTGATCTTGCTTAGCGGCGCGGCAATTTTTGAAAAATTCTCCACGAACTTCCTGTAATAGCCCACAAGCCCTAGGAAACTTCGGACTTTTGTCACATTTCTTGGTTGCCTCCATTTTAAAATAGCTTCGATCTTTGACGGGTCTACGGCAATACCTTCTTGCGAGATCACGTGGCCTAAGAATTTCACTTCTGTCCTCCAGAATTCACATTATTCTTTCTTTGCATAGGGACGATGGTCCCGCAAAGTCTGCAAAACTATCCGCAAATGTTCAGCGTATTCATCTAGGGCTCTTGAATAGATAAGTATGTCGTCAATGAAGACAACAACAAATCGATCCAAGTATGGCCGGAAAATTCTATTCATCAAGTCCATAAACATTGTCGGAGGATTAGTAAGACCAAAAAGCATAACCGCAAACTCAAAGTGGCCATATCGCGTATGGAACGCTATCTTCGAAATGTCAGTATCTCGAATCCGCAATTGGTGGTAACCTGACCGCAAGTCTATCTTTGAGAACAACTTGTATCCTCCCAATTGATCGAATAGGTCATCAATTCGTGGCAAAGGGTATTTATTTTTAATTATCACCTTGTTGAGTTGTTTGTAGTCCACACAAAGGCGTAAACTACCATCGCTTTTCTTAGCGAATAACACCGGCGCTCCCCACGGTGATGTACTCTGTCTGATAAACCCTTTACTCAACAAATCGTCTAATTGCTTCTTCAATTCTACCAATTCCGCTGGGGACATACGGTAATAAGCTATAGAAATCGGAGAACTCCCAGGAACTAGGCCAATGCCAAACTCAATCTCACGTTCCAGAGGAAGTCTCGGAAATTCCGATGGAAACACATAGTCAAAATCTTGCACTTCGCCCACATCTTTGATGGCACAAATAACTCCCGACCATTCAAGATTTCCCATTTCTCCCAGGAGAGACATCAAGATCGTATTATGGAGCCATATTCCACCCTTGGCCTGACATTCGATAACTTGTCCATCTTTTTTTTTTTTTCCTGAGGGTGACACGTTTTTTTTTTCTCGTAGAAGTCTACTATGGCATGATACTTCGCTAATAAATCCATTATCAATGTTACAACAAACTTGATCATATGAAGAATTATACGTCAAATGAGAATTTACTTCCCTCAATGACAAGCTTACAAGACTTGCAGAACATTAAAGCTCTTGGCAATTTCTTATTTGAGCGCACAACTCTAAAAGAATAGTACAAGCCTCGACGTTTTTTTGGCTGAGACAACAAGTTCTGAGAAATCAAAGAACCACTATGGCGCCAAGGTCTCATGAACCCATTGCGCATATAATTCTTGCCAAAATTTCACCATTCTAGATTCAGGGTAATTGCGACATCGAGATTACAACGCGACAATTTCACACATTTTGCGTGATACACGACCACAGTCATATTTTCTTGAGTTAACTGGGAGAATCCATTGATCTTGTTAAAACAATAATCCTTTAAAGCATAGCACACCATGAACGTAATAACAAATTCTGACCACGTTGGTTTATCTACTCCGATATCATCTTGATACATTTTCCACAGTTACGCAGCTGGGCCCTCGAAAGGTAGGTGGCAAAACTAACACAATATCCGATCGTAATCAAGCACTTCAAATTTTTTTCTCAATCACTTTCAGCAATAACTGCATCGGGAAAGCCTTCAAACTTTGGAGGGAATTACAACACGAAATCCTTAATGGTTCTCATTCTTTCAGGAATATAATTTAGAAGTTGTGCGACTTGTTGCACAACATATACGGCAACCATTTAATCATTATTGAATTAGGGACGAAGGTCAGGATTACTTAAGGAATTTCAGACTATGTTGATCAATTGTAAAAGATTAAAATGTCAAGATTATGGATGGTGATACAAAGCAAAACACGACAAAAACACATAAAGACAATAAAGAACTTTATGGTGCTGTACCCTAGGTTCGTAACCTAGGCTCTGATACCAAACTGTAACACCCCTAAATGGGGGTTAGTAGAATACGACAAAATGAAGACTTTTCAAACATTGACCGGTCAATGACACGTGACTTTATAAACAATAAACTTGGACTATTCAACGTCCACGTCACAAGACACATAGTTCCTGCCCATGGAACTAAAATGACAAGACAAATATCAAAACCACAGTTTATACGACACCATAAAAAATGTGAAATGCAAAATACCACCATCGCATAAGTCCAACGTTAAATCCATTACAATTCCAAAATGAAAAGATCAACACGGAATACAATGCTAACTTCGATAAACTTTAAAGATACGGATTAAACGAAAATAATACTTGGATCTTCTAAACCAGTCTACTCCTCGTCCGGAGTCTGACTCTGAACACCGCCTGTAACTGAAAAGGAAAAATATATATATGGAAGGGGTGAGCACCACATGCTCAATAGGGAAACTATTACCAATTCTCTTTACCGAACCATTATTAGTCAAATTTCAATAAAATAAATTAAACGTCATCATAAAATCATTTAATCATCATTTTCATCATTTTCAACAATAATATAAATAGCTATACCCCACAAAAGTCAAATCATTTCGGTGATCCATGCCGAGTCAGCTCGCGCCTTTACTCCACTATATCTCATCGAGTCCTCAAGGCACGAGCACAGGTGGACTAGAAGTCCCTAACCGTAACTCGCCCTCGACTCGGGATCCTAATCACCACCAAAGACGGCCAGTTCGCCATGGGTCGAAATGTTGACTTTTGGGTCACCAATCATATCCACATCCATATCCATGTCTGGCCTACTGCGCAGTAGCCAGCTGCTCGTCAGGAGCTCATCCGCCCGAAGCGGGTACCATATCAACACACATCATCCGCCCGAAGCGGGTACCATATCATAATAATCATCATCCGCCCGAAGCGGGTACCAACATCAATATACGTCATCCCGACGTAACCATAAACATAAATATAATAACGAATATCAAACCATACCTGGTTCTCTGCCTCGCTATCAAGCGATGACAATCATAACATTAATTTTATCTTTTTATTAAAATAACATTTCATTAATTCCAATTTTAACCTATCCGATTCGATCTTTATTTAATCGTTGGTTTCTACGTTCATTTTATATAGCGAGAAAAGGTAATAGCCCCTACCTCAATTCGTGGAAACTTTGATGGATCGACTAGCTAGTCGAAGATGCGGGTTCGTCTTGGCCTTGAGTTTGATGATCAGAGACTTCGAGATCCGTTGAACTATTCAAAATGGGTGGTTCGGGTAGCGCGGTCTTCGAGGCGACCACGGACGACTATCCGCGCCAACTATAACATCGATACCATCCATAAGTCAAATATTACTAAGATTGGAATTCAAATTGTCAATTGAAAACCCGATACGCTGACATTAAACCCGAGCCGAATTCCCGTCGGGCACGCGAAACGAGGCAGCAAAACGGGCATCAATTCGACAATGTAATACCTCTCCTAGCCTAATTCGACTATTATAAACACAATGGCGAAGTCAATTTCATCAATCAAGGCCCAAAACACACCTAATTTGATCATCTAAAATCAGAAACTAGGGCAAGGAAATTCGAGCTTACCGGGAGTCCGATGATAATTTCGATCGAGGGTTTTCGATCTCCACGACGAGGGCTTCAAAACCCCTAACTCAATTTTGGGATCGAAGAAAAACGATGATGGCCGGCGGCGGCGGTTGATGGCGGCGACGGCGGCGGAGCACCTCCACCTAAAACAAGAGAGCTTCGTGAACGCGAATCCGGTATTTGTTTCCTTAAAATCGAACCCGAATGAAATAGATTTTGAGTTTAGAAATCGAACCTTCCGGCGAATATTCCGGCAAAACGCCACCTTTTCCGGTCGACATCCACCTATCAACACGTTCGCCTTCTCGAGAGCTTTCCAATGACATCAACCATGCGCAAATCGGGCTTCCGGTGAAGGAGATATGAAGGTTTGAACAATGGATGAGAGAGAAAACTATTTAGAGGTGAGAGAGAGGGGGGAAGCTGCGACAAAAAGGAGAGGAAGAAGGGAAAAAATGAGTTTCATTCTCTGTGGCCCCCACTTTTTTTTCTTCTTTTATTATTATTTTTTTCCATATATATATATAAAAAAATAAGGGTATTACAGTCTCCGGTGGGTGAATGAAGAATTTGGGAATGGTTGTGATTCCAGACTCGTGAAGCCCTTTCACTCCCACCTTTGACTCGTCGAACTGCTTCATGTCCGATTCCCGGTCATAGTCGGAACCAGCTTCCACTGCGACCGGGCTTTCGTCGATTGAACCCATGATTCTGCTGATAATTAAAAAGGTGTTTAGTGGCTAAGATTAATGTTTAAGAAAACTTTTGTTTTTCTTCCTTTGAGATGTGTGTTGTGAAGCTTGCATAGGGTTTATATATAGAGAGGTTGTGTCACATATCATTATCTTCACTCTTTACGTGGATGACTGTGATTGGTTAGAAAAAAATAAATAATTGAAGAAGATAATATAATTGAGAATGTGCCAGCGTCATGAAGCTTTGAATCTAGGGGTACTTAAGCCGCAATATCTCTTTTTCGTAACTTCTATGAAAACTGGTTTGAATCTATGTTCCGGTTAAAATACCTTTGATTAATTAGAATGTAAAAGCATAGCACAAATCCGTAATTAACGGTTTAGTACTATGGAAGGGATGAAAGGTGATAAATAATGTTCGTTCCTTGTTTAAGAGAAATAGATAGGAGTGCCCCTTGAACTATAAAGAATGAGTAATTTATCTCTTAAATTTTTAGTTTTTGACAAAAGATCCCTTATCTTTAAAATATGTAATAAAAGTACCCAAAATAATTATAAAAATAAACATAAAAAGTTAACTGTGTACATTATATGACATATTGAAGAGTATTTTTGTCTTCTTTTTTTTGGTAAATAAGTTGATTTTCCTACAAGAATTATGTTGCGCTTCAATACCGTTGATTTTTATATATATATATTAAATGGTGTTTTCATAATGAACGATTACACTAGAGTACTCCAATGTCTTGAATTTACAATGTCAGCATTGACACGTTTTGCTATTGTCTAGCTTACGATCATCATATATATATACACGAAATCATGTGTTTGATGCCAATACACGAGCAGGGCCTTCGCCTTTTTTTAGGCGTTTGCACATGAGTTAATTTTGAAAGTCCATAACTTTTGACTTGGGTATCTTCCGATATTGAATATCTCAATGATGGCTATGCACAATCGATTTTGTGGCCTAAAACCGTTGTTTTTATGTGTTTTTGAAATTTTAAGTTCAGTGCGTATTTTATGTCGACTTTCATTTTTGTTGTTGTTTTGCTAGACTATTTAAGCCTCCTTTAGTTAGCTGATCGTAAACGGATTCGGTTAAAATTGAAATTGAAATTGGTCTCTAAACCCTAGAATTGGTGCGGGAATCAATAGATTTTTGAGAAAGTTTATTGACATTCATGCTCGAATCAACAAATGAACATTGTTGGTGTTTCTCCGAACTTCTCTCTGCATCAGAATTTCTGTAAAGAAAGTGAGAGAAAACAGTTATAATATTATATATGTATTGGGATGTTGATGGTCATATAGTGAAACCAACCGTTTCATTGAACTTAGGTTATTATGTGGATATATAAAAATATAGATCATACTATACAGTAGACTAGTAAATTAATTAAAAAAGATTAATAAACGATTATACTTCATCAAGAATCAAGATATGGAAATCGGCAGGTGCACTACAAGACACCAGTTCACACTAGTAGGGTTTCAAAGAATATTTTACGATAGTTATCTATAAATAAAAAGATTTATAAATTAAATGTGAACTCAATCTGTATTTGTATCTGTATATAGACATATATAATCCAATTGTTTGCATTTAAAATAATTTTTCATGGATAAATGATTCTCTTAATTGGCACATAAATCACGTGGTGATGATGATTAACTCATAGAATACTCAACGATGGACCCTAGAAATCACGTGATTCATATATTTTAGGGTTAAGTGTAGAAAAAGTATCCCAACATATTATTAAAAGGGGCTGCGTGTACCAAAAAAAAAAAAAAACCCTCCATAAGTATCCAACTTTAATTTTAAATGGTTTGACCAGTTTTTTCATCCAATTAGAAGTGTGACTCCATGACTTTTTCCAGAACTAGAAAATTCTAATTTTAAAGTGTTTATCTTGAATTTTTATTTCAAGTAATTAATTATTATACGAGTATAAAATAAACAAAACAAAGTATTGAATAAACACTTATTACATAAAAAAGCATATCCGTTAGGCATGTACAATAAGATATTGGTATAAGCATAAATCCATTTTTTGTCAAAATTTTCAACAACATAAAATCACTATTTTACTTCTCATAAAATTTGTCTGTTCTCTCAATCAATTCAATAGCATTTTAAATGGCGGTTAAATCCGGGACATGTATTGTGAGCTTAAGCTTGACTTAGTCCGGATGACGACCAGAACCCAGGACGGGCAGAAACACTTGCGAGGAGTCAGCCCGGGTACCGACCAGAACAGAAGATGGACAGCCGTTCAGCCCAGCTCGGGTGAACACGAGCAGAGTGTCCGGATAGAAGGCAAGCTCAGCCCGGAGCATACGAGCAGGTCAGCTCGGGGACAGAGAAGCTGTCCGGGCAGGAAAGGGAAAGTCAGCAACTACCCAGCAAGGAAAGCGCGTAGCTTGAGGAGCAAGCAAAGATCAAGTCAAAGATTTGATAGGATTATTTAGGGTAGTTTCCTGATTTTGTGCGATTTGGTTAGCTAGGGTTTCGCCTATGAGAGGCTATATAAACCTAGCATTGTACACTTTGTAAGGTGTGTGTTGAGTCCATTAGAATTTCGAGTTTATCTCCTTGTATTTAGCCTTCGATTTAATCAAGAGAATTTCTTCTCCCAAAAGTTTGTGTCCTTTTTTTCCTGTTCGATTTCTTTTGGTGTTATTCGTGTTCTTTGCAGATCCGTGAATTGGGATCCAACAAGTGGTATCAGAGCTTCAATCGAAGAACATGTCTTCATCATCAGAGTCACCAATCGACGGAGCTCTGGTTGCGCAGAAACCAGAGACCAGAGAAGGCACAGTTACACTCCATTACCCCATGCTCACGAAGAGCAATTACGCCGTGTGGGCGTTGAAGATGAGGGTGAATCTGCAGGCGCAGGGAGTATGGGAGGCCGTAGAGAACGGCGGTGTCGAAGGGCGCAAGGAAAGAATGGCTCTAGCCGCTATCTACCAAGCAGTTCCAGAAGAAGTTCTTCTCATGCTCGCCGAGAAGGATTCCGCGAAGGAAGCATGGAAAAATCTTCAGACCATGCACATGGGCGCAGATCGCGTCAAGGAGGCAAAGGTCCAGACCTTGAAGAGTGAGTTTGAGGTCATGAGAATGAGGGAGAGCGAATCAATTGATGATTTCGCTATGCGGCTCACGTCCATTGTGACTGGCATACGCTCGCTGGGAGACAAGGTGGAGGAGACCACCGTCGTCAAGAAATTTCTCCGAGCAGTGCCTCACAGGTACATGCAGATCGTGACATCGATCGAGCAGTTCGGCGATCTCAAGACCATGTCGGTCGAGGAGGTTGTTGGTCGTCTCAAGGCCCACGAAGAGAGACTTCGGGGTTACGGTGACAAAGACGAGGAGAAGAACCTCCTGCTCACGCATGAAGAGTGGACGGCCAGGCAGCGGAAAACCGGGGGAGCCGAGTTTTCTACAAAACCCTCAGGTCGGAACAGCTTTGGTGGAGAAGTCCGAGGACGCAGACAGGGTCGTGGACGAGGTCGAGGTCGGGACATGCGAGGTCGCGGCAGTGGATCTACCCGTCAGGAAGGCACGACCATGAGAGACAAGAGCACAGTAAAGTGCTACAATTGTCAGAAGTTTGGGCACTTTGCATCTGAGTGCCGAAGCAGGAACCAGGGCGAAGAGGCGAATCTAGTAAGATTCCCAGACGACCAGCCGGCATTGTTGTTTGCCGAGCAGGAAACGCACCTGGACGAACAAAATGGCGAGTGTGACGCCAAGGCCCGGGCAGAAGTGATCAGTGTGCCGATCAGCCCAGAGGCCGAGCAGACCAGTCCGGAGGAGACCAGCGAGAAGGTTTTCCTCATCGAGGATAAGGTTATTGCAAACCTCCTCGTAGACGGAGAGAAGAAGGTCAGTACCGACGTATGGTATCTAGACAACGGAGCTAGCAACCACATGACTGGGGACCGAGCTAAGTTTGAAGAGCTCGATGAGAAAATCACGGGCAGCGTGAAATTCGGCGACGGATCAGTCGTAGAGATCAGAGGAAGAGGGTCGATCCTGTTCGAGTGCAAGAATGGCGACCAGCGTCTGATGACCCAGGTGTATTTCATCCCGAAGTTGAAAAGCAACATCATCAGTCTAGGACAGATGACTGAGATCGGGAACACGGTGTTGCTGCAAGGGTCCTACCTGAAGATGTGGACCAAGGAAGGAGAGTTGTTGATGAAGGTGGAGCGGACACCCAACAGGCTCTACAAGATTCTCCTGAAGACGTGTCAGCCCGTCTGCCTCATGGCATCGATGGCAGACCCGGCTTGGCTATGGCACGCACGGCTCGGACACGTGAATTTTCACGCGCTCAAGATGATGGGCGAGAAGAAGATGGCCTTCGGGGTTCCCAAGATAGAACACCCCGACCAGCTATGTGAATGCTGCATGATCGCGAAGCAGGCGAGGATACCGTTTCCGATCAAGGCCAAATTTCGAGCAGAGAGACCCCTACAGTTGGTGCATGCAGACCTATGTGGTCCAGTCACCCCAGCAACATTGGCAGGTAACAAGTACTTTCTTTTACTTGTTGATGATTACAGTCGCTGGATGTGGGTTTATATGCTTAAGGAAAAGAGCGGAGCCTTTGAGGTCTTCAAGAAGTTCAAGAAGATCGTGGAGAATGGCTCGGTGCACAGGTTAAAGGTCTTGCGTACAGACCGAGGAGGAGAATTCACTTCCCAGCAGTTCGGAGAGTTCTGCGACCAGGAAGGAATTCAGCGTCACCTGTCCGCACCCCACACACCCCAACAGAATGGCGTGGTGGAAAGACGAAACCGGACTGTGATGAACACAGCGAGGAGCTTGCTCAAGAGCATGCAAGTTCCAGCCCGTTTTTGGGCAGAAGCAGTAAGACATGCGGTCTACCTGCTCAATCGTTTGCCGACCAAAGCGCTAGGAGAGCGTACCCCCTACCAGGCGTGGAAAGGGAAGAACCCCCACTTAGAACATTTGAAAGTGTTCGGATGCACCGCACACGTGAAGATTGCGGGACCACATCTCAAGAAGTTGGATGACAGGAGTCAGAAGATGGTGTACCTTGGCGTTGAAGAAGGAAGCAAGGCACACAGACTCTATGATCCACGACGCGGCAGACTCCAAGTGAGCAGAGATGCTGTGTTCGAAGAGGAGATGAAGTGGGATTGGCGTGACGAGAATGGAGAACCCGAGCAGAACTCAGTGGAGTTCATTGTCGAAGACGACCAGGATGTTGCCGAGCAAGAGAAGCCCGGAACACCCAGCTCGGGAACAGTCTTGCCAGAAACGAGGGAACCCAGCCCGGGAGAGAGCACCCCGGATACACCCAGGACACCAAGTCCGAGCAGGACCAGCCCGTCCAGCTCGGGAGATTCCTCCATAAAAGACGGCCCAAGAGGATTCCGTCCTCTAGCATACGTTTACGATCAGACTCAAGAAGTGGAGATGAGCCTGGAGGAACTTTCTTTGTTGTGTGCAGAAGAACCAGCCAATTACTAGGAGGCAGCAGCCGAGCAGGAGTGGCAGGAAGCAATGAAGAAGGAGATGGAGTCCATTGAGAAGAACAGGACATGGGAGCTTACCGACCTGCCCAAAGGTCATAATCCCATCGGCCTGAAGTGGGTGTATAAGCTGAAGAAGGACACTGAGGGGAATGTCCTTAAGCACAAGGCAAGGCTGGTAGCTAAAGGCTACGTGCAGAGGAAAGGCATAGACTTTGAAGAAGTCTTTGCTCCAGTAGCAAGACTGGACACGATCAGACTCATCCTAGCCCTAGCAGCGCATCGAGGTTGGGAAATTCACCATCTGGATGTCAAATCGGCATTCCTAAACGGTGACCTCGAAGAAGAAGTGTACGTCAAGCAACCAGAGGGATTCGGCGTCACGGGCAAGGAGCAGAAGGTGTACAAGCTATCCAAGGCCTTATACGGGTTGAAACAAGCACCAAGAGCGTGGAACATCCGCCTTGACAAGAGCTTGAAGAATCTTGGATTCACAAAGTGCTTGAGCGAGCAGGCAGTCTACACCAGGAGTTCCGGGCAGGAAACTCTGATCGTGGGAGTGTATGTGGACGACCTGATCGTCACAGGATCCAGCGCAGGAGGCGTAGATGGGTTCAAGCAGCAGATGATGGCCGAATTCGAGATGAGTGACCTCGGATTACTTTCGTACTACCTTGGTCTCGAGGTGGAACAGAAGAAGGACTGCATTACGCTGAAGCAGTCGGCCTACGCGAAGAAGATCCTTAAACAGTTCGAGATGGCGGACTGTAACTCGAGCAAGTACCCTATGGAGGCGAAGCTGCAGCTCGGGAAGGATGCTGAAGGGAGAAGAGTGGATCCCACGGAGTACAGACGCGTGATCGGGTGCCTAAGGTACCTCACCCACACCCGACCAGACATTTCACACGCAGTCGGGATAGTCAGTCGATACATGGAGAAGCCCACGAGTGCACACCAGCAGGAGGTGAAGCACATCTTGCGTTACGTGAAGGGCACGACGGACTACGGGATCCAGTACAACCGAGGAAGTGGAGCAGAAGTACTAGTCGGCTTTACGGACAGTGATTTGGCTGGTGACATTGACGATAGAAAGAGTACCGGAGGGATGGCATTTTATCTCAACGGGAATCTAATCACCTGGCAGTCCCAGAAGCAGCAGACAGTAGCTTTATCCTCGTGTGAAGCGGAGTTCATGGCGGCAACCGCAACAGCATGTCAGGCTATGTGGTTGAAAGGGCTACTCAGTGAGATGACGGGTTCCGAGCAGAAAACACCAACTCTCTACGTGGACAACAAGTCTGCAATCGCGTTGATGAAGAATCCAGTGTTTCACGGACGAAGCAAACACATTGACACGAAGTACCATTATATTCGTGAGTGTGTGGAGAAGCGACAGATCATCGTAGAGTTCATCAACACAAGGGAGCAGCGAGCAGACATCCTCACCAAGGCTTTGGCGAGAGTGAAGTTCGCGGAGATGAGAGAGTTGCTCGGAGTAAAGAGTGTAGCAAGTCAAGCTTACGGGGGAGAATGTGAGCTTAAGCTTGACTTAGTCCGGATGACGACCAGAACCCAGGACGGGCAGAAACACTTGCGAGGAGTCAGCCCGGGTACCGACCAGAACAGAAGATGGACAGCCGTTCAGCCCAGCTCGGGTGAACACGAGCAGAGTGTCCGGATAGAAGGCAAGCTCAGCCCGGAGCATACGAGCAGGTCAGCTCGGGGACAGAGAAGCTGTCCGGGCAGGAAAGGGAAAGTCAGCAACTACCCAGCAAGGAAAGCGCGTAGCTTGAGGAGCAAGCAAAGATCAAGTCAAAGATTTGATAGGATTATTTAGGGTAGTTTCCTGATTTTGTGCGATTTGGTTAGCTAGGGTTTCGCCTATGAGAGGCTATATAAACCTAGCATTGTACACTTTGTAAGGTGTGTGTTGAGTCCATTAGAATTTCGAGTTTATCTCCTTGTATTTAGCCTTCGATTTAATCAAGAGAATTGCTTCTCCCAAAAGTTTGTGTCCTTTTTTTCCTGTTCGATTTCTTTTGGTGTTATTCGTGTTCTTTGCAGATCCGTGAATTGGGATCCAACAAGTGGTATCAGAGCTTCAATCGAAGAACATGTCTTCATCATCAGAGTCACCAATCGACGGAGCTCTGGTTGCGCAGAAACCAGAGACCAGAGAAGGCACAGTTACACTCCATTACCCCATGCTCACGAAGAGCAATTACGCCGTGTGGGCGTTGAAGATGAGGGTGAATCTGCAGGCGCAGGGAGTATGGGAGGCCGTAGAGAACGGCGGTGTCGAAGGGCGCAAGGAAAGAATGGCTCTAGCCGCTATCTACCAAGCAGTTCCAGAAGAAGTTCTTCTCATGCTCGCCGAGAAGGATTCCGCGAAGGAAGCATGGAAAAATCTTCAGACCATGCACATGGGCGCAGATCGCGTCAAGGAGGCAAAGGTCCAGACCTTGAAGAGTGAGTTTGAGGTCATGAGAATGAGGGAGAGCGAATCAATTGATGA
This sequence comes from Parietaria judaica, assembly GCA_954871525.1. Lineage (NCBI taxonomy): Eukaryota > Viridiplantae > Streptophyta > Magnoliopsida > Rosales > Urticaceae > Parietaria > Parietaria judaica. Next base: position 16,995,951 of record OX940864.1, read on the forward strand.
TTTCGCTATGCGGCTCACGTCCATTGTGACTGGCATACGCTCGCTGGGAGACAAGGTGGAGGAGACCACCGTCGTCAAGAAATTTCTCCGAGCAGTGCCTCACAGGTACATGCAGATCGTGACATCGATCGAGCAGTTCGGCGATCTCAAGACCATGTCGGTCGAGGAGGTTGTTGGTCGTCTCAAGGCCCACGAAGAGAGACTTCGGGGTTACGGTGACAAAGACGAGGAGAAGAACCTCCTGCTCACGCATGAAGAGTGGACGGCCAGGCAGCGGAAAACCGGGGGAGCCGAGTTTTCTACAAAACCCTCAGGTCGGAACAGCTTTGGTGGAGAAGTCCGAGGACGCAGACAGGGTCGTGGACGAGGTCGAGGTCGGGACATGCGAGGTCGCGGCAGTGGATCTACCCGTCAGGAAGGCACGACCATGAGAGACAAGAGCACAGTAAAGTGCTACAATTGTCAGAAGTTTGGGCACTTTGCATCTGAGTGCCGAAGCAGGAACCAGGGCGAAGAGGCGAATCTAGTAAGATTCCCAGACGACCAGCCGGCATTGTTGTTTGCCGAGCAGGAAACGCACCTGGACGAACAAAATGGCGAGTGTGACGCCAAGGCCCGGGCAGAAGTGATCAGTGTGCCGATCAGCCCAGAGGCCGAGCAGACCAGTCCGGAGGAGACCAGCGAGAAGGTTTTCCTCATCGAGGATAAGGTTATTGCAAACCTCCTCGTAGACGGAGAGAAGAAGGTCAGTACCGACGTATGGTATCTAGACAACGGAGCTAGCAACCACATGACTGGGGACCGAGCTAAGTTTGAAGAGCTCGATGAGAAAATCACGGGCAGCGTGAAATTCGGCGACGGATCAGTCGTAGAGATCAGAGGAAGAGGGTCGATCCTGTTCGAGTGCAAGAATGGCGACCAGCGTCTGATGACCCAGGTGTATTTCATCCCGAAGTTGAAAAGCAACATCATCAGTCTAGGACAGATGACTGAGATCGGGAACACGGTGTTGCTGCAAGGGTCCTACCTGAAGATGTGGACCAAGGAAGGAGAGTTGTTGATGAAGGTGGAGCGGACACCCAACAGGCTCTACAAGATTCTCCTGAAGACGTGTCAGCCCGTCTGCCTCATGGCATCGATGGCAGACCCGGCTTGGCTATGGCACGCACGGCTCGGACACGTGAATTTTCACGCGCTCAAGATGATGGGCGAGAAGAAGATGGCCTTCGGGGTTCCCAAGATAGAACACCCCGACCAGCTATGTGAATGCTGCATGATCGCGAAGCAGGCGAGGATACCGTTTCCGATCAAGGCCAAATTTCGAGCAGAGAGACCCCTACAGTTGGTGCATGCAGACCTATGTGGTCCAGTCACCCCAGCAACATTGGCAGGTAACAAGTACTTTCTTTTACTTGTTGATGATTACAGTCGCTGGATGTGGGTTTATATGCTTAAGGAAAAGAGCGGAGCCTTTGAGGTCTTCAAGAAGTTCAAGAAGATCGTGGAGAATGGCTCGGTGCACAGGTTAAAGGTCTTGCGTACAGACCGAGGAGGAGAATTCACTTCCCAGCAGTTCGGAGAGTTCTGCGACCAGGAAGGAATTCAGCGTCACCTGTCCGCACCCCACACACCCCAACAGAATGGCGTGGTGGAAAGACGAAACCGGACTGTGATGAACACAGCGAGGAGCTTGCTCAAGAGCATGCAAGTTCCAGCCCGTTTTTGGGCAGAAGCAGTAAGACATGCGGTCTACCTGCTCAATCGTTTGCCGACCAAAGCGCTAGGAGAGCGTACCCCCTACCAGGCGTGGAAAGGGAAGAACCCCCACTTAGAACATTTGAAAGTGTTCGGATGCACCGCACACGTGAAGATTGCGGGACCACATCTCAAGAAGTTGGATGACAGGAGTCAGAAGATGGTGTACCTTGGCGTTGAAGAAGGAAGCAAGGCACACAGACTCTATGATCCACGACGCGGCAGACTCCAAGTGAGCAGAGATGCTGTGTTCGAAGAGGAGATGAAGTGGGATTGGCGTGACGAGAATGGAGAACCCGAGCAGAACTCAGTGGAGTTCATTGTCGAAGACGACCAGGATGTTGCCGAGCAAGAGAAGCCCGGAACACCCAGCTCGGGAACAGTCTTGCCAGAAACGAGGGAACCCAGCCCGGGAGAGAGCACCCCGGATACACCCAGGACACCAAGTCCGAGCAGGACCAGCCCGTCCAGCTCGGGAGATTCCTCCATAAAAGACGGCCCAAGAGGATTCCGTCCTCTAGCATACGTTTACGATCAGACTCAAGAAGTGGAGATGAGCCTGGAGGAACTTTCTTTGTTGTGTGCAGAAGAACCAGCCAATTACTAGGAGGCAGCAGCCGAGCAGGAGTGGCAGGAAGCAATGAAGAAGGAGATGGAGTCCATTGAGAAGAACAGGACATGGGAGCTTACCGACCTGCCCAAAGGTCATAATCCCATCGGCCTGAAGTGGGTGTATAAGCTGAAGAAGGACACTGAGGGGAATGTCCTTAAGCACAAGGCAAGGCTGGTAGCTAAAGGCTACGTGCAGAGGAAAGGCATAGACTTTGAAGAAGTCTTTGCTCCAGTAGCAAGACTGGACACGATCAGACTCATCCTAGCCCTAGCAGCGCATCGAGGTTGGGAAATTCACCATCTGGATGTCAAATCGGCATTCCTAAACGGTGACCTCGAAGAAGAAGTGTACGTCAAGCAACCAGAGGGATTCGGCGTCACGGGCAAGGAGCAGAAGGTGTACAAGCTATCCAAGGCCTTATACGGGTTGAAACAAGCACCAAGAGCGTGGAACATCCGCCTTGACAAGAGCTTGAAGAATCTTGGATTCACAAAGTGCTTGAGCGAGCAGGCAGTCTACACCAGGAGTTCCGGGCAGGAAACTCTGATCGTGGGAGTGTATGTGGACGACCTGATCGTCACAGGATCCAGCGCAGGAGGCGTAGATGGGTTCAAGCAGCAGATGATGGCCGAATTCGAGATGAGTGACCTCGGATTACTTTCGTACTACCTTGGTCTCGAGGTGGAACAGAAGAAGGACTGCATTACGCTGAAGCAGTCGGCCTACGCGAAGAAGATCCTTAAACAGTTCGAGATGGCGGACTGTAACTCGAGCAAGTACCCTATGGAGGCGAAGCTGCAGCTCGGGAAGGATGCTGAAGGGAGAAGAGTGGATCCCACGGAGTACAGACGCGTGATCGGGTGCCTAAGGTACCTCACCCACACCCGACCAGACATTTCACACGCAGTCGGGATAGTCAGTCGATACATGGAGAAGCCCACGAGTGCACACCAGCAGGAGGTGAAGCACATCTTGCGTTACGTGAAGGGCACGACGGACTACGGGATCCAGTACAACCGAGGAAGTGGAGCAGAAGTACTAGTCGGCTTTACGGACAGTGATTTGGCTGGTGACATTGACGATAGAAAGAGTACCGGAGGGATGGCATTTTATCTCAACGGGAATCTAATCACCTGGCAGTCCCAGAAGCAGCAGACAGTAGCTTTATCCTCGTGTGAAGCGGAGTTCATGGCGGCAACCGCAACAGCATGTCAGGCTATGTGGTTGAAAGGGCTACTCAGTGAGATGACGGGTTCCGAGCAGAAAACACCAACTCTCTACGTGGACAACAAGTCTGCAATCGCGTTGATGAAGAATCCAGTGTTTCACGGACGAAGCAAACACATTGACACGAAGTACCATTATATTCGTGAGTGTGTGGAGAAGCGACAGATCATCGTAGAGTTCATCAACACAAGGGAGCAGCGAGCAGACATCCTCACCAAGGCTTTGGCGAGAGTGAAGTTCGCGGAGATGAGAGAGTTGCTCGGAGTAAAGAGTGTAGCAAGTCAAGCTTACGGGGGAGAATGTGAGCTTAAGCTTGACTTAGTCCGGATGACGACCAGAACCCAGGACGGGCAGAAACACTTGCGAGGAGTCAGCCCGGGTACCGACCAGAACAGAAGATGGACAGCCGTTCAGCCCAGCTCGGGTGAACACGAGCAGAGTGTCCGGATAGAAGGCAAGCTCAGCCCGGAGCATACGAGCAGGTCAGCTCGGGGACAGAGAAGCTGTCCGGGCAGGAAAGGGAAAGTCAGCAACTACCCAGCAAGGAAAGCGCGTAGCTTGAGGAGCAAGCAAAGATCAAGTCAAATATTTGATAGGATTATTTAGGGTAGTTTCCTGATTTTGTGCGATTTGGTTAGCTAGGGTTTCGCCTATGAGAGGCTATATAAACCTAGCATTGTACACTTTGTAAGGTGTGTGTTGAGTCCATTAGAATTTCGAGTTTATCTCCTTGTATTTAGCCTTCGATTTAATCAAGAGAATTTCTTCTCCCAAAAGTTTGTGTCCTTTTTTTCCTGTTCGATTTCTTTTGGTGTTATTCGTGTTCTTTGCAGATCCGTGAATTGGGATCCAACATGTATCACTTTAATAACTTTTCAGAACTTTTTTTTTTTTTATCTTTTGACATGACTTTAACAATAATTAAATAATTTTTTTTAAAGAAATACAATGGTGGACGATGAAAATTGTAAAATAACAATTAAATTTGTATCACTATAAAATTAAAATATTCAATACGTAGTATTGTTTGGAAGTGTTTTGTATTTTCATTTTGTGTTTGCATTTTTTATTTTTTAAAGCAGATTTATAAAAATATTTTGAAAATGTGATTGGTTACTGTTTTGTTACATTGTTTTTTGAAAAGAAAAAGGAAAACAGTGTTTGGTTAATTTTTTTATAATTGATTTTAAAAAGAAATTAATTATCATTAGTTTAACATAAGAAATAATAAATTGATAATGAGAGTAATATTAATAATTATATTGATAAAAATATATGCAACTATCTATAACTATGATATAAATAAATAAAAATAATAGATACAGATACAAAATTCAAATAATAATAGTGTAATATATGCGAAAATATATGCAACTATAGCTAAAAAATAATATATTTATTTCATAATATAATTATCGTATATTTATCATGTTAGCATTGTAATATTTTTATTACAAGTATACATGAGAAACAAAAAAAAAAGGAATTTAGTATAATAAAAATAATTTTTTATTAACCAAAGTCATCTTATAAGCTAATTGAAAATAATTAATATAATCATAAGCTACCAAATCATGCATCATGCCCAAAATGAGCCATAACATTAACAATAACAAAAAAAAAATAGCATACAATGTACAATTAAATACAATTTAATAAATAGAAAAAATGTCCTTTCAAGCTCTAACAACAAGAAAGAAAATGAAAACACCTCAAGATGTGTTTTTATTTTGTGTGTAAAAAGAAAAAAGAAAAAAAAGGCATTTTGAGAAAATATTTTATCAAAAAATCAACCAATCAAGTTTTTAGCTAATTTATTGTATAACTTAATTCTCAAAATGCAAAATCATTTTGGAAATGTAATCCAAACACTTATGTTTCCAAGGGTGAAGCCTGCATGAAATGTCACGAATGGGCGGAAAATAACAGAACACAATTTTCAAAATAAAATGTAACATTAACAACGTGTGACATAATAACATACACTGCATAAAAATGAACTTTTATGAGTTTTTATCAACTGAAAATAGTTCATTATTCTCCTGTCATCGATAATATTAAATACATCTTTATCAATATACACAAATAACACATTATTTAGCAATTTATTTACATTCTATTGTATATTTGTCGAAACAACCATTTATAATATATAATAACTAAAATAGTTTGTTCCCAATTAATTATATAAAAGAAATTTTAATTATGAAGATAATTGTAAGAATTGTGAAGCCCATGTCGTATAAGCCCACGTACTTGTAAAAAGCCCATTGTTTTAGGATGCTCATGAACTGATGTCGTTTTATGCTCAGCTTCATTTGTAGTGACCTTAAACATGTGGACTAATCTTGGCCGTGCATTAAGAACGATCTAACGGCTGAAACTAAACCCTACATCTTCTCTCTTATAAAGCCTGAGCTTGATCCCCTTTCTCCTCGTGATTCTTTGCTCGTCTTCTTAGGGTTTTCAGAGAGAAAAATGGCAGATCAATCTTCTTCTTCTTCGTCTTACTTCTGAAAGGTTTTGGGAATTGGTTTGAAGGGAAAAACGGTCGATCATCTTGATCGTGTGAGAGATTTGTCTCTGGTTTTGTTCTTGGTCCATTGGTGAGGCTGAGAGGCCCAAAACGTTTTTCAAACCTAAGAAAACTTGAAGTAGAGAAAGGAGATTGGGGAAAGGATAGAATTCTGACAAGCTGACGGGTTGTAAATTCACGTTTCAGGGATCTAATCTGTTCTTGATCTTTGAGAGTTGTATTTTCGTTTATGCTCTTGGATTCAAGGTCTGATCCAAGTTTCCTTGTTTGTTTTTTGGTGTTTGCATGTGATCGGTGACGTGACCGGAGCTGGCTGCGAAGGCGATTTGGGCGACAAAAGTATTACAATAATGATCACACACATTGAATAATTATTTTTTGAATAATATCTCAAAGATTGTATCGTTAAAACGATTGAATACTCAATCACATCATACAAATTTAATACTTGAAGAATAACGTGTTTTGAATAAAAGTTTCTCTTTGAACAGGTATAGTTTAATGGTATATTCGTTATACAATTATTTTTTTTTTATTTCTAGTGGAGATTCAATAAATTGTGTGAGTTTGATTGCAGAAAAATATATTAATATCATTATTCACTGTGCAAAATATTAGTTTCGACCATATAATGAGTAGTTTTAAAATTTTATATATAGTTATTTCTATGTAAATATATCAATATCAAATCGAGTGGGGTGCTCGATCCCGGTCGGCCGTAAATAAATTCGCCCGATTATATTTATATTAATGGATGAGAAATCCGCAAGGCAATTGATCACGCTCAAAAAGTGCTCTTTTCGGTAGCTTTATATTAATTACCGTAGCTTTATAATAATAATTTTACAATTATTTGCAATTAAACTATATAAATTGTAGCTCTTTTCGGTACTTATCAGCAATCTCACTTGGATATTAACCCCAATAGAATAATATATTACATTAGACCATTTATTCATACGATCAACGTGTGGGAATAAGAGATGATTTTTTTTTTTGAAAAAAGAACAATATAATGTCATTGTCTTTGCTTAACAACAAGGCCTCACAAGTCGCAACAAAGCTTGATAACGACGGGAAGGGTATGAAATTGTGGCAACGATTGAACGACAAGATAACGATAAAGAAATTTCGATAAAGAAAAATATTGAAGTCTGTTTGAAAAAGAAAGAAATAAAAAAAGCCTTTCATAATGCTTTATTTGATTATTTAACTAACTGTAAAAATGACAAAAATACCCTCAGCCGTGCCATCCCGCCTCCACGTGGCACGTGACTATGGCCGCCCGTTTTTCGCTCTCTCTTTCTTGTCTCTTTCTTTTTTACATCATCTCGGATATATACGTAGGTTAGCTCTTCAATTTAATGATTAAATTAGGTTACTGCAGGTTTGGGTGTTTAACTAGTCAAATTGTTTTGGTTTGAATCCTTGGGAAGAAATTTCAACAATCGCGATTTTGCACACAATTTTATTTTTTCTTAGAAAAAGCATACAACATTAATACAAAAATTATCCGATATCAGTTGAGAAAATTGTTCCGAGTTTTGGATAAAAGTTGCACAAAATTTGATAAATTTCAGACATAGTATTTTATAGGAACTCATTCATTTCAAGTTCAAATAGGTCATTTATTAAAAGCTTGTTTTAGGTAAATTAAAAGATTTACACATTTCATGTTTAATGCTTCGTAAAATGATGATTTTTTTAATATGTTCCTTTATTTTTCAACACAACATCATGCAAAAATAATGTTGCAAAATTTTGGAGTCATATTTTTATTATATCTAAGACGAATTTCACAAGTTATGAACATAAAAATTAATAAAATAATCCTTCAGAATCATATATTTTATTAGTTTGATTTCAATTAATAAATAATATTTTTAAAATTTTGGGGACAAAAATACCCTCAGAAACTTCAACAAATTAGGGAAAATGAACACTGTATAGTATAGTATGGTTTTTTTTTTTTTTTCCGTAATCATAACTAGTTATTTTCAAGTCTAAAGATTTACAACTTTAGGCGTTTCTACTTTGTGAAGCTTAGCTTACAAAAACGAGATAAATTGTCCAAAAGAGCATCACTATTTTTTCTTCACGAAGTTCATTCTTGAAATATGACAGAGATACTCTAGAATTTTCTTTCGTCATTTTCAACCAAGTCATAAAAGTAATATAAAAGTATCACCACAGAGTTCGTCATAACAATGTTTTGTATTTATTTTTTTTACCGCAAACCGTTTGCAAGTCTGATAAACAGGTATATCGATAGAGTTTCTAAGTTGTTTATTGTGCGTGTAAGATTTTAAATGTCTTTACCAATTGCACCGATCCAATTTTACAAGTAAATCGCAAAATCGATGCGTAAACCTATAAGGTTTTCATGAAATAATATTTAAAAATATTAATTTGAAATATTAATTATTTAGAAATATATCTAATTCAAAATATATAAAAATAGAGTTTCTATTGGTTTTTACTGCACACCCCTCATTTTGCAAGTTATCGTATACCTGCATTATTTTGCGGGTTTTAGAACCTTGGTAGTAATGAGTTCAGAGTCGGTCCTGAGTTTGTCAAAGCCCTAAGCGAAAAGTAATTTTTGAGCCTCATTCTATATATGTATAAATAATAACTACTCATTCAGATACGTGCATCTAGTATTTTTAGAGGAAAAATTACTTAAACAAATCTATTTAGTCGAGTTTCTCACTCATATTTTTTTTTAAAAATAGATAGAAAAATAATTACACGAATCATGGAACTTTTCTTTTACAGCAAGTTAATTATCTTACTACAAAAGAAAGAGACTGGATAAATTCGTTTCACAAATATATCACACGCTAATGTAGGGTCCGTCCTTCTTGACATTTTCTAATAATTTGTGTGTGGGGTTGATTTCTTTTGTCTTTCGTAATGATAAAAGTGGGTTCTTCCAAATTATCTATCTGATCTTTTTTGGCTTTGTATGTATGTATTTATTGGAGTTTTTGTACATATTTCAATCTATAGTCCTTATTAACTCGCGTCTATATAATGTTCATATATACTGAAGCCAAGATGAAGTTGATGAAGACTTCTGAATATATTATATCCATTATACATTCTCAATCTCAAATTTGGTCCTACGAATCTAGATGCAATATACTGTCTTGTTTTGAAATCGTGTCTCTTATATTTATATATACATAATAATAATAATAATAATAATAATAATAATAATAATAATAATAATAATAATAATAATTCTACGTAACGAGTGACGACATATAATTTGAACATATTTTCGTCTTCTTTTAATCATGTATATATGAGCTCCCAAAACTTTGATAATTATATTTTTTGTAATATTTAAGTGCTTTTGTCACAAATATTCTCGACTATATATATATATAAAGACGTATTTTCGTGTTGCACATATAATATGACGTTATGAGCGTGAACGATATGAATAAAGCGCGTGCGGAAAAAGTAAAAGAACACTAATATATTTTGGTAACGCAGTTCGGACTTCCTATCACTACTTCTGCGGGGCACTTACCCAGATTTATCAACCAAGAGCTACAAGAGATGTTTACAAAGAGTAAAACATATGGACCCAAAGCATACAAAGGAAACTCCCCCTTGTTGTCACACCAACAGTTTTGACATCCAGCACGTGAACACTTGAAGAAAGCAAGATCCCCTTGCACCAACTAGCAGCGAACGTCCCGTCCTTCTTCACTTCACTCGTGAATCGCCAGTTGCCTTCTTCCGAAGGTTTTTCTCTGAATTTCTCTATAAGTGCTAACGAAATGGGAACTTATTAGCGGAGACTAATAGGAGCTGGCCTTGAGAATATTTTCTTCTTGATGACGCAAATCAGGTCCATGATACTCTCCACAGATTAGAATAATCACGCAATACTCTTCATTAACTTAAGCGTAATATCCATCATTAATTGTTGGGAGAGGTCGACTCAATCGCTCTTTGATTGAGGATGCGACTTGAAATTTTTTCCTGAAATACTACACAGCTGTCATGACATCAAGCATGTCAAGACTTTCATAAATAGCCAAAACGAAATCATGACTAATTAAATAATCAATAATCGAATTTCATGTTTCAATAATGAGAAGCAGGTTGAGAACGGGACTCTGGAGAAGAGGGAGCAGGCTTCTTTATAGGGACACCAGAGTTAGGAAGATATTCTTAAGAGTGTGTTCTGGTATATTGCTTGATCATCAGCAGTATGGAGAGCATCAACGTCCATCGCATCAGTCTTATTAATGTCCTCTTGAGGTTGATCATCAACCTTGGCAGCAGGTAGATCAGTATGGTGGTTGTCCATGGTAGGCATAACTTCTTTTGCGGAGAGACTGGCTTCACTTGTGATTTCAGCAGGGGCAGGCTCCTTCTCAACCTGAGTGGGCATGGGAGGTGACCCTGATGTGATGCCAGAGGGTCTGTCAGAGACAACAGCTTCTAGGACAGCGGCTTTTATAGGAGGCTTTATGGACTCCGTGACCAACTTGTTGTTTTTACTGACATCCACCATTTCAGAAATTGTCTCAGAGGCAAGGGACTTGAATACTGGCATGGTCATGGAAGTACTGGCAGAGACAGAGTTGTAAATGGTGCGGAATCATCAGGAACAGAGGATGCAGTGGAGTTAAGGTTCGTCATTGGTTCGTCGATAGGCACGGCAGAGATCAGAACAACAGCAACGGGTTCGGTGGATGCCGACGCCTTCTCCTTAGACTTTTTTACCTTCTTCAATGTCTTCCTTCTGGGTTCGTGAGAGGTACTCTTTCCAGTCCTTGTCTTTGCCATGGGCAAGTTGGAGTTTTCGTGAGAGAAAGTGAGAGAGAATAGAGAGGGAAAAAGAGAGAAATAGATGTAATGATGGAAGAGTGTATAAGGAGGTTATGGAAGAAAATGGGAAAGTGGGAAGTTATGGAACGAATTTTTGAAAGAAAAAAAATCCCAAAATAATGATAACTGCAATAAATCACACAAATTAAGGCAAAAGTCAAACAAAAATATTTTTGGAATTTTTACATATATATATATATAATAAACACACAATGCGCACACAAGAAATCAAACATATAAAAAAATCACAAAAAATAAAATAAAATAAAAGCAATAAAAAGTACTTAGAAAAAGGATATCAGATTCGGCAGATGCCAATTTGCGTCGAAGATCTTCAAAACGAGGCGCGTCTAGGGGTTTAGTGTAAATGTTAGCGAGGTTCTCTATTGTCGGGACATGATCCATGACAATGATCTTTTTCTCCACCAACTCCCGAATGAAATAATGTCTGATATCAATGTGCTTGGTTCTTGAATGTTGAACAAGATTCTTGGATAGGTTGATAGCATTTTGGTTGTCGCAGAGAAGCTTGAGACTTTGTTGGTCCACACCATAGTCACTTAACATATGTTTCTGTTGGAAATCACGTCTCGGATTCCGTATAATTATCACGATTTATACGTCCGAACCGTCAGGGTAACATTTAAAAATTATTTTAAAGCGGAAAACTTGTTATCCAAACAACGGTCCGAATATCGGATAATAACCATATCCCAAGATCTGATAAATATTATGCAATTTAATATTCATAACTCATTATTAATAAACTAGTCATAATAGGAAATAAATAGAAAGCAGTAAATGTTTGCATTTATTAACCCAATGCATAAGGCCGTACCTCGTTTGGCGATTTCGGCTGCGCACTCTGAGTCGGGCAGGGCTCCGCCGTTGCTGAGGGAATCTCCCGTGATCTTCCGGGATATTCTCCTGGAATCCTCGTACCGAAGCGTGGGCTTCGCCGGCAGGACTCCGTCGCAAAACTTTAACTGATGGTTCTTTTTAAGCTTCCGGAGAAATAGTCTCCTAAGCCGAACCAGAAGAAGAGATCAGAGAGAAAATTCGCAGACCCTGAAGGAGAGGGAGAGTTCGAATTTTTCTCTGGGGAAAGGTGTGAAAAATGTGTAGAATGAGCTCCCTATTTATAGGCTCAAGACTGTAACCGATTTGGAGATATTCCCTCCCTAAATTCGAATTTCATTAATTAAATATAATTAATTATCTCAATCTAATGGTCCAGATTTAATCTCATCTAAATCCAATGGATATAATTAATTAGGGATTTAATTAAATAAGAAAGATTTAGATAAATCAAAAATCCAATCTTATCTTCTTATCATCATAAAATTCGAATTATGATATATATATATATATATATATAAAATTCGAATCATTATTATCTAGATCCAACGGTTGAGATGATTCTTAAAACCGATCTAATGGATCAAATAAGTTTAGGATAAATTAATTTATTAAAACAATTTTTTTTTTTTGAATTTATCCATAAACCTAATTCGAATATATATAGATATATATATATATATATAATTAATCAATTCTTAATCCGACGGTATAGATTAAATCTTAGACCGATCCAACGGATATAATTGATTAATCAAATTCGAAAAATAAAACTTGGTCACCAAGTTATTAATTTCGAATTCATCAATATCCTAATCCAACGGTTGATACTAAATCATAACCGATCCAATGGATAATATTGATTTTAGGGATTTGCCAAAGTACCAAAACATTTGGTACTTATGCCGCAAATATAGAAATACCAAATCAAGCTATTCGAATTTAACTAGGGTTTCATATGACAAACCCTAATTCGAATTTACACATATTAATATATATAATTATATATATTCATTTATTAATATAAATCTATTAATTATTAATTAATTATTAATAAGATATTAATAATTAAATCCAAATAATTAAATTATATTAATAAATCCTGATCTCAGTATCACACATAAAAATGTCATGGTGCCACACCATCATTTAAATTCGTGACATGTGATTTAATTTCAAAGTTTATCGAACCGATCACAAACTTAGAAAATCCATAAATCACTAACCGTAAGTCGAAATGACTTGGTTCAAAAAGCAAAGTTGCTTAGAATTTAATTTCCAACAACATGGTGCTGATAGAAAATCTAAATTCTAACTTTCTTTTTGTCAGTTAATTTCGTGTACCAAAATATGATACTTTTGCCACGCCAACGATAAAACTATCTGATGTCTGACACAGACCTTTCAGTTTTATAAGTCAAGCCAAATGATTAAACATTATCCAGAATGTATTTTAATCACGTACGTATCATCCGTTACGGAGCTATCCTGGGGACCATGGACCCGTATCACTTAAGCTCCAACGAACTGCTAGTTGTTCGTCAAACCTCGAAGTGATTCCACTATAGACCCGAGGCTGCACTCTTTAGTGATACGGTATATATTATTCCCTTTATAATAGCAGGGTGTCCATTGATACAATCAAATTCGGGTTATTGATCTTTCACTTGATGATTCATAAATGAGCAGGCGGTTTTTACCGTTATGCCCCTCATTGTATTTACTTCCTTGACTCAGTCAGCAATATCATGAGTAACCCACTTATGGTTTCGATTCATAAGTTGCGCATGGGTATCTCTCACTTCTCACCACCGACAATCAAGGGAATCATCATCACTCTAAGGAGAGCTGTGTGATGCCCATGTCTATGACCAAGCTACCCTTACTGCTGACTCTCATGTTCCCAAAATAATAGTGTTGGGAACAGCTGTAATATTTCGTGTTCTTTAACGGTTAAATCAAAGAACAATCAAGTCAGCAGCTTGGACTCAAGATCACTCAGGACTTAGATCGAATATCCATTTGATCATCTACTAGTGACTCAACTCCAAGTTATCAGTGACGGTCTTATATGATGACTTCCGGAGTTTAAGTCAGGTCCAGTCCAGTATGAAGACACTTCATACTTAATGCACTTCTAGTGAGTGTGACACACACAAAATCCAGAATAGGATTATCACTTAGTCACATTAATGACCTTATACGATTAATGGGCTCCCACCCAGTTGATCAGGTCACGGACATTTTAAGTTCATTTATTATGATTATTAATTCTTCCTCACATTGACTCTGTTGTGATAATAATAACATAATTGCATCCTTTATGAACTAAGGAATCAAACATTCTATTTTACTCTACCAGAAACTATAATAAGATTATCATAATAAGCATCATCTTTATTCAACGACTTGTCATAATCTTTTACAAAGGGATAAAATATCTTGTTTAAGGACACACATGTCCAACAATCTCCCACTTGTACTTAAAGAAGATGACCCATGTCTTTCAGACCCATATTCTCCAGATGCCTCCTGAATATTTTCTCTGGCAACGTCTTGGTGAATGGATCAGCCAGATTGTCTTCCGAAGCTATTTTCACAACCCTTACGTCGCCACGACGCACTATCTCTCTTATGAGATGGTATTTGCGTTCTATATGTTTTGCCTTGTTATGGTCTCTGGGCTCTTTAGAATTTGCCACCGCACCACTGTTGTCACAGTATAGTGTTTGGGGCCCATCTACATCTGGAACAACTCCCAGTTCTATGTAGAAATTCTTGAGCCAAACTGATTCTTTGGCTGCCTCACAGGCTGCCACGTATTCAGCTTCCATGGTGGAATCTGCGATACAGGATTGCTTTATGCTTCTCCAGAATATCGCTCCACCAGCAAGAGTGTACACTGCTCCTGACGTCGATTTTCTCGCGTCTCTATCAGACATAAAGTCTGAATCAGTGTATCCTAGTGGATTCAGTTCTGATCCTGAAAACACTAACATATAGTTTCTCGTTCTCCGAAGATACTTGAGAATGTTCTTCACTGCAGTCCAGTGAGCCATACCAGGGTTGGATTGATATCTCCTAACAATTCCCACAGCGTAACAGATGTCTGGCCTAGTACACTGCATAGCGTACATCAGACTTCCCACTGCTGAAGCATAGGGTATCCTCCTCATCACGTCTTGCTCTTCCGGAGAAGTTGGGCATTGTTTCCTACTAAGGAATACTCCATGTCTGGTTGGTAAATTACCTCCCTTGGAGTTTGCCATTGCAAAACGTTCAAGCACCTTATCAATGTAAGTTGCTTGCGATAAGGCTAGAAGCCTGTTGTTGCGATCCCTGAATATACGGATCCCAAGAACATAGCTGGCTTCTCCCATGTCCTTCATTTGGAATTGCGTAGATAGCCACGCTTTTACGTCCGATAGCTTCTTCACACTGTTTCCAATGAGAAGAATATCGTCGACGTACAGAACAAGAAAAATTTCCACGGTTTCGTCATTGAGTTTATAAATGCAGGCCTTAGTGACATTTTGAATGAATCCATAGGTTTTGATGGTTTCATCAAACCTCAGATTCCAGGATCTGGAAGCTTGCTTTAATCCATAAATGGATTTAAGTAATCTACAAACTTTCCCTTCTTGACCCTGTAGAACGAACCCTTCTGGTTGGTCCATATAGATGTTTTCGTCAATGTACCCGTTCAGGAATGCGGTTTTGACGTCCATCTGCCAAATCTCATAATTGAGACTACAGGCTATGGCCATGAGAATCCGGATGGACTTGAACTTAGCAACTGGAGTGAAGGTTTCATCGAAATCAATACCTTCCCTCTGGGTAAAACCCTTTGCCACTAGTCTAGCCTTGAAGGTTTCAACCTTCCCGTCCACCCCTCTCTTTCACTTGTATACCCACTTACAGCCAATGGTTTTGAAACCATCCGGTAAGTCTACAAGTTCCCAGACTTCATTAGAATCCATAGATTCTATTTCTTGGTTCATGGCTTCCTGCCATTCTCCCCTATCAGGATCCTCCATAGCTTGT
Organism: Parietaria judaica; assembly: GCA_954871525.1. Classification (NCBI taxonomy): domain Eukaryota; kingdom Viridiplantae; phylum Streptophyta; class Magnoliopsida; order Rosales; family Urticaceae; genus Parietaria; species Parietaria judaica. Next base: position 17,011,838 of record OX940864.1, read on the forward strand.
TTGTAGCCTATGGGATCTTCAACACTAGTGTCCATGACAGCTAGGTGAAATTCCAACTGGGTGTGCTCGTAGCGCTCAACAGGTCTTTTGAACCTCCCACTACGTCTGAGTACCCCTTGGTTCTGATTTGGGACCGTGGTTTCTACTATATCTTCGACAACAGGCACTGTTGGAGATATTGTGACCTTGTCACCTGACAGTTCCTCGAGTATAACTTTACTTCGAGGTTTGAAGTTTGTCATATAATCTTGTTCCAGAAAGGTAGCATTTGTCGAGACAAATACTTTCTTACTTTCTGGACTATAAAACAAACCTCCTTTAGTCTCTTTGGAATATCCTACGAACAGACAAACTTCCGTTCGTGATTCCAATTTATTTTTGTTTCCAGTCCGCACATGTGCAGGACATCCCCAAATTCTGTAATGTCGCAGACTTGGTATTCTGTCATTCCATAATTCGACGGGTGTTTTAGAAACAGACTTTGATGGCACAACATTCAGAATGTTTGTAGCCGTCAACAAAGCATATCCCCAGAATGAATTGGGTAGCGATGAATAACTTAACATCGACCTTACCATTTCCAATAAGGTCCTATTTCTCCTTTCTGCAACACCATTTTGTTCTGGTGTGCCAGGAGCAGTTAGTTGAGATGTTATACCTTTCTCGATCAATAGGTCACAAAACTCATGATCTAGGTATTCTCCCCCTCGATCAGATCGAAGAGACTTTAATGACAGTCCTAGTTGATTCTCAGATTCTGCCAGAAATTCTCTGAACTTACCCAAGGTTTCAGATTTCTTGGCCATGAGATAAACGTAACCATATCTTGAATAATCGTCAATAAAGGTGACAAAGTATTCAATTCCTCCCCTTCCTTGTATGTTCATGGGACCACATACATCAGAATGGACGAGTTCTAATGGTTTAGTGGCTCTTTGACCTTTCATCGAGAAAGGTCTTTTGGTCATTTTAGCCTCTATACAGGATTCACAAACAGGCAAAGAACCGATTGTTAGTTCTTTAAGGGGTCCATCCTTTACCAGCTTGTTTATCCTGTCTAGATTAATATGACCCAATCTTAAATGCCACAGGTACGTTTGAACATCATTGTCAATTTTGGGTTTCTTAATTGACTTCGGCACTGCCAGTTTAAACATCTCAGTATTCATACAGCTACCATAATCTGGTCTTAGGATGTATAATCCGTTTTCTGCTTTAGCAGTACAAATATATACTCCATCCTTTGTGATGACCCAATGGGATCCACGAAAGTTTAGAGTATAACCTTGTTTGTACAACAGATAAGCAGAAAGTATATTTCTGCAGACATTTGGATAATAGTACACATTATCAACAAATAAATACTTATTTCCAAATGTCAGTCGCAAATTTCCTACCGCCTTTGCTTGTAGAAATTCCCCGTTTCCCACTTTCAAAGTTGGCCCTTCATTTATCTCTTCCAATTTGTCAAGAGACTGAAGAGAATTGCACGCATGATCGTTTGCTCCTGAATCTAAGATCCAGTTGAAGGATGAGCTGTCCACGAAACATGTTTCTAATGTTGAACGATCAACATTACTTGTACTCCCAATCTGGAAGAATTCTTCCTGGTTTCCAATGATTCTCTTCCTCTTGTTCAAAGAGTTTATAGCATTCTGATCTGCCATTCCAAGTTTTTCCAAAGATCCACTCATGGCCAGCTTGCTAAGGGATTTTGTGACTTTTACCAGATTGCTTTGATTTTGAGACATCAGCGTCAGAGTAGACTTTTCCATTTCTTATTTGTCGAAAGACATCTTAACTGGCATTGAAAAAGAAACTTATTAAACTTTATTATAGGTAGAATGTTTTAGAAAAGTTTTTATTTGAAATAGTTACATGATGCAAACATGTTCTGGGTAAAACGTTAAATAAACCCTTTAACTATTTCGTGATAATTTAACCGACTGTACACGTCGTTGCCGTCCTTAGTGGCATGGTCACTCTAGGGTGACTCGCGGTGTCAACCGTGTAGTTTGGTTAAACTAAGTTTTAGTCATAAACTTAATTAATATTCATAACAAGAACCACCAAGTTCTCTATGATTATTAACTATCACCATAGACGGTCAGGAAGCACCAACTTCCGTGCAAGCTTAACCCATTATTTTTGGTTCTTGGGATCCTCTTGGAAACGTCGTCCTTAGGGAATGGTCACACTAGGGTGACTCGCGGTCCATTTCCAAGATTCCTCCGTCCCCATATTCTTTTGGAACTATCACGTTGTCAAACCTCTCACAAGCACACCTTCCTTAGGGAATGGACACACTAGGGTGACTCGAGGCGGTGTGGTCAGCAGACCTTGTGTTAGTAATAATGGAGACATTTGTTGTATTCTATACTTGCCATTGTTTTTGGGAGATAACGTTTTTTATTTCTTATACTAAGTTATAAAAACTTAATATAAATAAACTATTAATGACACATTAATGGTTTACTTTTCGGATTTATTTATTACGTCACGTAATTAAATAATCCCTTTTTATTGTGTTTATTATTTTGTCGGTAGTGATAGATCAATTCGTACGCTCTCCAGGTTGATGGGAGGGGTCCTAACCGGTCACCCAGAAGTGGATGGTGAACCGGCCCCACTTTTGATTCCCTCTTCCTTAGGCAAGATTGTACGATTGAAATTTTTCCGACTCATAATAAAACACATTTACATTTACTCTTTATTATTTATATCTATCCTAAATATGACATATTAATAATGATCCAAACATAGACTCTATGTTTAAGGGTTATGAAAATAGGTTATAATAAATTATATCTATGATGAATATAATTAATTATTTCTAGGGATCCGGGTCGGAATAAATTCCGACCCATAATTAAAAATTATGTACGTGGGCCCTCCGGGCCTAAGCCCGGGCCCACATCCCTAGGAGAGGCCACGCCCAACCAGCCGAAGAGGGCCAGGGCAGCGCCCACCTCGCGCTGGGCCAGCAGGCCAATTCCGCTGCCAAGCAGCGTGGGCTGCTGCCAGGGCGCGAGGCCCATTCCGCTGCCAGGCAGCGTGGGCCGCATCCAGGGCGCGAGGCCCAGGCGCTGCGCGCCAGGGCAACCCGCAAGGGTCTCGCCCTGGGCCTCGCCCTAGCATGGGCTTCGCTACGGGCCTGGCCCGTGGCGATTAGGGTTCTGACCCTGGGGCTGCAGCGGCAGCCCCTGGTTAGCCCTTTCCACGGGCTGGGCTGCGCCTAGCAGCCCGGCCATTTACCGGTCCGATTTTTCGGGTCGGGAATTAATTAAATTAATATTAAAATATCCAGAAATAAATTTCAATTTTAATTATTAATTTATTCATCAAATAATTTGTTCTTTAAACCCTTCAATTAAATTACGTAATTATTTATCCTTGAACCATGGCTCTGATACCAATTGTTGGAAATCACGTCTCGGATTCCGTATAATTATCACGATTTATACGTCCGAACCGTCAGGGTAACATTTAAAAATTATTTTAAAGCGGAAAACTTGTTATCCAAACAACGGTCCGAATATCGGATAATAACCATATCCCAAGATCTGATAAATATTATGCAATTTAATATTCATAACTCATTATTAATAAACTAGTCATAATAGGAAATAAATAGAAAGCAGTAAATGTTTGCATTTATTAACCCAATGCATAAGGCCGTACCTCGTTTGGCGATTTCGGCTGCGCACTCTGAGTCGGGCAGGGCTCCGCCGTTGCTGAGGGAATCTCCCGTGATCTTCCGGGATATTCTCCTGGAATCCTCGTACCGAAGCGTGGGCTTCGCCGGCAGGACTCTGTCGCAAAACTTTAACTGATGGTTCTTTTTAAGCTTCCGGAGAAATAGTCTCCTAAGCCGAACCAGAAGAAGAGATCAGAGAGAAAATTCGCAGACCCTGAAGGAGAGGGAGAGTTCGAATTTTTCTCTGGGGAAAGGTGTGAAAAATGTGTAGAATGAGCTCCCTATTTATAGGCTCAAGACTGTAACCGATTTGGAGATATTCCCTCCCTAAATTCGAATTTCATTAATTAAATATAATTAATTATCTCAATCTAATGGTCCAGATTTAATCTCATCTAAATCCAATGGATATAATTAATTAGGGATTTAATTAAATAAGAAAGATTTAGATAAATCAAAAATCCAATCTTATCTTCTTATCATCATAAAATTCGAATTATGATATATATATATATATATAAAATTCGAATCATTATTATCTAGATCCAACGGTTGAGATGATTCTTAAAACCGATCTAATGGATCAAATAAGTTTAGGATAAATTAATTTATTAAAACAATTTTTTTTTCGAATTTATCCATAAACCTAATTCGAATATATATAGATATATATATATATATAATTAATCAATTCTTAATCCGACGGTATAGATTAAATCTTAGACCGATCCAACGGATATAATTGATTAATCAAATTCGAAAAATAAAACTTGGTCACCAAGTTATTAATTTCGAATTCATCAATATCCTAATCCAACGGTTGATACTAAATCATAACCGATCCAATGGATAATATTGATTTTAGGGATTTGCCAAAGTACCAAAACATTTGGTACTTATGCCGCAAATATAGAAATACCAAATCAAGCTATTCGAATTTAACTAGGGTTTCATATGACAAACCCTAATTCGAATTTACACATATTAATATATATAATTATATATATTCATTTATTAATATAAATCTATTAATTATTAATTAATTATTAATAAGATATTAATAATTAAATCCAAATAATTAAATTATATTAATAAATCCTGATCTCAATATCACACATAAAAATGTCATGGTGCCACACCATCATTTAAATTCGTGACATGTGATTTAATTTCAAAGTTTATCGAACCGATCACAAACTTAGAAAATCCATAAATCACTAACCGTAAGTCGAAATGACTTGGTTCAAAAAGCAAAGTTGCTTAGAATTTAATTTCCAACAACATGGTGCTGATAGAAAATCTAAATTCTAACTTTCTTTTTGTCAGTTAATTTCGTGTACCAAAATATGATACTTTTGCCACGCCAACGATAAAACTATCTGATGTCTGACACAGACCTTTCAGTTTTATAAATCAAGCCAAATGATTAAACATTATCCAGAATGTATTTTAATCACGTACGTATCATCCGTTACGGAGCTATCCTGGGGACCATGGACCCGTATCACTTAAGCTCCAACGAACTGCTAGTTGTTCGTCAAACCTCGAAGTGATTCCACTATAGACCCGAGGCTGCACTCTTTAGTGATACGGTATATATTATTCCCTTTATAATAGCAGGGTGTCCATTGATACAATCAAATTCGGGTTATTGATCTTTCACTTGATGATTCATAAATGAGCAGGCGGTTTTTACCGTTATGCCCCTCATTGTATTTACTTCCTTGACTCAGTCAGCAATATCATGAGTAACCCACTTATGGTTTCGATTCATAAGTTGCGCATGGGTATCTCTCACTTCTCACCACCGACAATCAAGGGAATCATCATCACTCTAAGGAGAGCTGTGTGATGCCCATGTCTATGACCAAGCTACCCTTACTGCTGACTCTCATGTTCCCAAAATAATAGTGTTGGGAACAGCTGTAATATTTCGTGTTCTTTAACGGTTAAATCAAAGAACAATCAAGTCAGCAGCTTGGACTCAAGATCACTCAGGACTTAGATCGAATATCCATTTGATCATCTACTAGTGACTCAACTCCAAGTTATCAGTGACGGTCTTATATGATGACTTCCGGAGTTTAAGTCAGGTCCAGTCCAGTATGAAGACACTTCATACTTAATGCACTTCTAGTGAGTGTGACACACACAAAATCCAGAATAGGATTATCACTTAGTCACATTAATGACCTTATACGATTAATGGGCTCCCACCCAGTTGATCAGGTCACGGACATTTTAAGTTCATTTATTATGATTATTAATTCTTCCTCACATTGACTCTGTTGTGATAATAATAACATAATTGCATCCTTTATGAACTAAGGAATCAAACATTCTATTTTACTCTACCAGAAACTATAATAAGATTATCATAATAAGCATCATCTTTATTCAACGACTTGTCATAATCTTTTACAAAGGGATAAAATATCTTGTTTAAGGACACACATGTCCAACAGTTTCATCCATAGTAATTGAGTGCAGCAACTCGAGGCATCAATGTATTCTGACTCAGCAGTGGATAAGGAAATGGAAATTTGCTTTTTGTTGAACCAAGAGACTATGTTTTCCCCAATGAAGAAACAACCACATGTGGTGTTCTTACTATCATCAGCATCTCCAGCCCAATCGGCATCATTATAACCTATCAAGCACAAAGGAAAACCACGAGAGTACCATATGCCATAATAAATTGTGCCAGAAACATACATGATGATGCGTTTAGCAGCAGTGAGATGAGATTCGTTGGGATCACCTTGATATCGGGCACACACACCTACACTTTGGCAAATATCTGGTCTACTAGCAGTAATATAACAAACTGCCTATGATACTTCGATAAAGTTTTTAATCAACAGAGACACCATCCTGATCTTTGGAAAAAAAATCGGATGTGGATATTGATGTCCTGACAGCACGGGACTCAACGAGTCCAAATTTTTTTATAAGATTTTTGGCATATTTGGATTGTGAAATAAAAAGGCCATTTTCAGTTTGAGAAACTTGTAAACCCAAGAACATAGATAATTATCCAACCTTGTTCATTTCAAATTCTTTCTTCATAATAGAGACAAAATCCTTTACTAATGCACCTGAGGTAGATCCAAAGACAATATTGTCAACATAAATCTGTGCAATAATAGTGTTAGAGTGATACCTGTGAATCAATAGGGTCTGCTCTGATACCAATTGTACGTATTTTCGCGTTGCACAGATAATATGAAGTTATGAGCGTGAACGATAGGAATAAAGCAAGTGCGGAAAAAGTAAAGTAACACCAATACTTTTTGGTAACGCAGTTCGGACTTCCTGTCACTACTTTTGTGGGGCACTCACCCAGATTTATCAACCAAGAGTTACAAGAGATGTTTACAAACAGTAAAACATATGGACCCAAAGCATACAATAGAAACTCCCCCTTGTTGTCACACCAACAGCTTTGACATCCACCATGTGAACTCTTGAAGAAAGCAAGATCCCCTTGCACCAACTATCAGCGAACGTCCCATCTTTCTTCACTTCACTCGTGAATCGCCAGTTGCCTTCTCCCAAAGGTTTTTCTCTGAATTTCTCTATAAGTTCTAACGAAATGGGACCTCATTAGCGGGGACTAGTAAGAGCTGGCCTTGAGAATATTTTCGTCTTGATGACGCAAATAAGCTCCATGATACCCTCCACTGATTAGAATAATCACGCAATATTCTTCCTTAACTTCAGCGTAATATCCATCATTAATTGTTGGGAGAGGTCGACTCAATCACTCCTTGATTGAGGATGCGACTTAAAACACGTTCCAAAAATACTATACAGCTGTCATGACATCAATCATGTCAAGACTTTCCATAAATAGCCAAATCGAAATCATGAATAATTAAATAATCAATAATCAAAATTCATGTTTTAACAATATATACTCAAATTTGTGCATGGATAGAGAACTGAGGGTCGACTAAGTAATTATATAGAGGGGATGAGTAGCATACTTGAAGATCTAAGATTGGTAAAACATACAATTTAAAGGTCAAAAAGTAAAAATAAAATAAAATTAGAATATTTTTAGAAGATTGAGGGACTACTAACACTTTTTAAGATGCTTGCAGGCGGCCCTTAAATTTGGGTCACACGTAAAATTAAATAATAATTATTTATTTATATTTAAACTTGTTGCACTTTTTTATTTTCCCGCGTCTTGTGATTAATAAATAAGTTTTCGTATATAATTTAATGAAATATGTATATCGCTCGCACCAAGTAAATTAGGCTCAAAACTGTATAGTTTATGAAAGTATAAACGAATCTATAAATATTATCATTTTATACGGAAAAAAATTATAAAAATAATTGTTCATCCACTTTAAAATAAATCAATATTGAATTATGTCCACAGATGAAACCATACTTGAATCAAATTTCTCTAGTTCGTACGAATGTAATCGTATCCGTTATGTTTTGGGTTAATCCCGGTAAAAGTTTCAATACTTTTAAGAAATGGACCAGTTGGTTCTAATTCTTTTTTTTTTTTGCCCGGATGAAGTTCCAATTCTTTGATTTTGTATCTCTAATGGTATCTCCGTCAAAATTTTCGTCATCTACCGTTACTCATGCCATGTCAAAATTTTGGTTTTGTATTCCAATTTTTTTTTTTTTTTACCCGGACAAAGTTCAAATTCTCTGGTTTTGTCTCCTCATTTCACTTCCGTGAAAATTCTGAACCATGGATTATGCCGTTTTCGGGGGTTGAAAAAGCAATTGTGCTCCCGTTTAAGTACATATCCAACTATTGTCTTTGATCGTCCACCTTTCTGATGGGTAAATTTTTTTTTTTCTTCTGAAAATGACGACAAAAATTTTGTAACAGTGACATGAGTAACGGTGGAGGATGTAAATTTCGACGGAGGTATTGTTGATGTGCAAATTCGTCGTGTATTTAATACGACATGTCACATAAAGTTATGAATTAATTAAATTTATAACTAAATAAATAAAAGGTTTTAAAGAATATTTAGTATTCACAAAAGCCCACTTGCGAGGCCCGAAGCCCATCAGGACACTTGGTCGTCACAAGGCCCAAAGAATAGGAAGCTACCCGGCCCGAAGGCTATCTGTCGTCATTCAAGAGAAAGGAAGGGAAAAACCACCATATCTTCTGTCCGGCTTCATCAATTCAAAATGGACGAAAGACCCAGAGCACGAAGTCAAATCCACAGCGGGTCTATCTGATCAAAAATCCAGTTCGGCGTAGAACGCGCGGTCGTGGGTTACGTGTCAGTAAGGCAAGCCAGTCAGCCCGGTCAACCCGGAAGAACGACTCCAAGATTGCAGGAAGTCCAACGGGAAGATTGAGGGCTATAAATATAAACCTCAGCCAAAGATCATCACACACAACACCTGAGATAATAAATCGAGAACTTTCCTGTCCGGCATTCTTGTTTCTTGAGAGTTTTCTTTTGTAATTTCTCTACTTCTTCTCTTCATTCTCCCTTCTTAGACGTGATTTGCTGTCTGTAGCTATCCGTCCATGTTCATTGTCACAATAAACAGACATAGGACGTAGTCAACTATTGTTTTGGGACGAACCTCTGTAATAAAAACCCATCGTCTCCTTTACCTGCTTTTATATATACATATATACATATATGTGCGGATCACTTGAGAGGTTGCAACGCGAAGGATCGAATTCCACAAAAATCTACATTCAAAATATCATACACTCACAAGTCGTATTGACTGTTTGAGGTGGGAAACCACATCAACAGGTATCAATAGGGATACAAAACAAAAGAATTGGAACTTTTTCCAGAAAAAAAAAAAAAAAAAAAAAAGAAAGAAGAATTGGAACTTACTGGTCTATTTTTTGAAAGCATTGGAACTTATGTCAGAATTAACCCTTATGTTTTATAAATATACTTGATAATTGTGTGTATAGCGCAAATTATTATCAAGAGTACTTGATGGTTAATTCCCGCCATTTTGTTGTTTGTTTTGGGTTCTCAATTACTTATTTACGGCTACCATTATCTTTTTTTATAGGCTATCGAAGATAACTCTTCATCGCTGTCGTTTGTGTGAGATCTCGTATTTTTAGAGCCCTCAAATAGAATAGATAAGTATTTATTCTATTTTTATTCCTAATTAATTTAGGATTTTAATATAAGATAATAGGAAATATCTTTGATATTTTAATAAAAATAATATTTTTTATGCTATTTATTAGTTGCGAAAATTATTATTAATTAGGGTTGTATTTAAACCCAGTTAGGTTAAGGTTTTCACATATTCTTTTATTCCCCTTCTAGCCTTATTATCTCCCAAAAACCTAAAAATCTCTCTAGAGAGAGAATAGAGAAAAACTTTTTGATTTCTTCATCTCCTTAGCCAGAAAAACATTTTTTTTCCCATCATCATAGAGGTATGGTCTCGTTTATTATCTTAAACTCTTTATATTTTCGTAATTCAATGTTGATTAATTTCTCGACATTTTATCTCCTAAATTACAATTCGGTTTTGGTTGAAATTTTAACCACTGCTTCTAATTGGTTCATAAAAGTTACAGATTTAATTTCAGTTTTTTCGTAGTTATAAATCGCTCAAATTTTATTTTTCAATTTTTACTTTTTAGGGAGAAACCAAAAAAGTCTGCAGAGCAAATTTTGATTTTAATTTTTAAAAATTCATAGATTCCGAATTAGGGATTTTATCTAGAGATAGGTTTTGTAGATGAGTCAGTTTCGAGAAAGTTTCATGTTTTAAAAAATTCGAAAAGATGTCGGGATCTAACCCGAAACTGTGTTTTAGTATTTCTACCGAATTAAAAAGATAGGATATCGCATAGTTTCAGCCTTTTTCTGAAAATTATCGAAACACGGAAGTTTTTCCTTTTCAAAAAATAATGGTAGTTTGTGAAGAACATTTTTCCAGTTCTGTTCGTATTTGATATATCGAGAAAATACCTCAAAGCCCCTTTGAAAACCAAAATCCTTGTTTAGCATTTGAGTCAAGTTTTAAGAATTGTTTGGCTGGTGATAGAGCTATAATCCATAGTTAGAAAATTATTATCTTGGAGCATCGTTCGTAGAGGCGTCTTCGTCGGAGTCGCGAGGAAGACAGTCGTACCGATTCAGGTGTGTCAACCTCACTGCAATACGAATTAGTTCGAAATTAAAAATATTGTTTGATATGTTTGATGTGTGGATTGTTGGAATGTTTCTTATAATATTATTGAATGTGTGTTTGTTATGTTGTTTCATAATTTATTTCATGAATAATTTTATAAAGATCCAATGATAGATGAATATGTAAAGTTGATGTTGATTATGTTGTGAGTTTAAGCCTGACTTGGCTCAACACCTAGCAGAGATCTCCCTAGCAGAGATTTTCCCACCAGGAGTTTCCCCACCAGAGATCTCCCCGCCAGAGCTTCCCCTAGCAGAGAAGTGCCCGAGCAAAAATGCCCCTACTAGGTGTGCCCCCGAGCAGAAGTGGCTCCCTAGTAGAAGAGCCCCGAGCAGGAATGCCCCGGGCAAAAATAGACCCTAGCATCTCTGCTGGGGACACCCGACCAGAAGCCATCGAAACTCATTCTAGAAGGTGCCAAACTTGAGAAGCAAGTTTGGAGATTTGATTTGGTTTGGTTTCCTGATTCTGTTAGGATTCGAATGTAACTGTATAAGATTTGATTGAGTTTATTTTAGGAAGGTTAGCTAGGGTTTCGTTTTTCTGGTCTCCTATAAATACTTGTGTTAGTGTTTATTTTGTAACTCTTCTTTTGTATTTTTTGCCCTTCGAATTAATCGAAGAGAAAATTCTCCCAAGTTCTTCTTTCTTTGTCCTTGCTCTTCGTGTGTTATTCTTTGGTTGCAGATCCAAATAATTGGAACCAACATATGTGACGATCATGAATGGTTGTCGAGATATGTTGTATTCCATTAGATAATGGAATAAGATATGAAATGTTATAATATTTTAATGACGGTTGTGTTATTAATGTCTCATCTCATACAATAAACAAGTGAAACATAGGAGTTAAAACGGTGTCGTACCACACCTCACGAGGAGGTTCTAAGAGTTTTGATTTATCTTGAGATGAGCGAGTCATTGAGGATGGATTTATCATGCTGCAACTGGTCGGTTAACCTATTTATTTTTCACTATTTGGTATCCTTAACCTAATTCCGGTTAGGCATGTTTTAATAACCTTAATCTGTTTTTGAAACAGGTTAACCTAATTATCGGTTATCAAAATCTAATTAACCTGTTTTTTTGTTAAAAAAATATAGAATTCTATAGAATTTATCGCAACGATCAAACATATCGGTCCAAATGAACAATAATAATAAAACTTGAATAAATAATATGAAGCATAACAATAATAGATAATGAACAAGATCAAGTAGAGAACGATAAAACAACTGAAGAAGATTAGGCGAAGAAAAAAAGAAGAGAAAGTCGAGGAGGAGGAAAAAAGAAAGGGTAGGCGAGAAAAAGAAGGAGAAAGAAGTCGAAGAGGTTTTGACGGAAAGAGAGAAAATCCTACTTAATTTAATTTTAAAATATTTAAATAAAAAAATTAATATTAAAACCGGTTACTAAAATAGCCGGTTTTAAAAAAAAAAATAATAACTGTAACCTTATCCTGTTTGAAACTGGATACGATTAACCTTACCTGTTTTCAAAATAATTCGGTAACGGTTATTTTAAACCGGATAATTTTCGGTTACGGTTTTAAAATTCAGTTACCGGTTATTTTGCACACCCCTATGTATAGCATTCCAAAACATCGTTAATTCATTGACGTGTATAGAATCTTTAAAAAGTCTTTTAGTAATTATGAAAATTTAAAGTCTATTTTTAAATTAGTAAGAAATTATTTTTATGTTTACTTAATATATATTAGCAATATTGTTTGTAGATTACACGTATCAAGCCAAAATTAAATTAGAAAAAAAAAATACTTTTTATTCATTTATTCAATATATTAATAGCAATATTGTTTGTAGATTACGCAAGTCTCTATAAGGGCTGAAACAAATTTTAAAGTATCCATATATTTGTTACAAATTCAATCCTCAAATTATCATTTTGCGTTCACCAAATGCAATGGCTAATACACAGTGCATAAATTTGAGCAATCACTTTTAAAGGGATATATATGTGTCCCTTATTTATTTTCAACAAATATGAAGCGACATGTTTTTTGTCTAATTTTTCTGTCGAATTAAAATAAGAAAAGATGTTAGATAGATGGATGAGCGCATATATATATATATATATATATATATATATATCTTAGGTACGATTTAATAACAATATACTAAAACATTGACCAACATCCATAAAAAATATAGAACGGAAAAATGTGTCAACTCACATTTATTATCTTTGTGTACTTTTGCCGTTATTTTTTCACTTTAAACCTTTTACGCTTAAATTGGTCAATGTTTAAATACTTTGAGATGTATCCCTATAAAGAATCATAAAATAAATTCTCATAAAATAAATCAATAAAGGATTATAGATCTCAGTGGCGGATGCACGTGTTAAGCTAAAGATGCCGTTAATATGTTAAAAGGGTATTATAGGTATAAAATATGTTATTAAATAACCATTTGACTATTTTGCAAAGAAAAAGGAAAGGTTTGCTATTTGGCTAATCAAACATTTCAATTTTGCTATCCCATGCAATATCCCTTATAAAAATATCGGACAATTTTTTATCTGGAATCTGTACCCACTATCTGTTTGATAAAATGCCTAAGTAAGACTTTAATGCAAAATAACATATTGTTCTATAATTATTTGCTTTGATATTTATCTAACTTTACAATGATGAATGTTTAGTGATGTTTATAAGAGTATCACTATAAGTTAATTGATATTTTTAGCTATAAATTAGTTCAAGTTCTTCTTTTAAATGATCTAACTCTCGTTCTATAACACCTATTTTGATGCTAGATTTTTTTCCCTATTTAAACTCCTACCACCGCTAATGAATTTTCCGGTATGTTTTTATACGTTCATTGTCATTGTTGGTAAAAAAAAAATAGGTACGCAAAAAAAAAAAAAAAATTGGCCCCCCCTATCCTAAAATCCTGGATCCGCCACTGATAGATCTATATAGATTTACATGATATAATAAAGGATTGTCGCGCTATAAGTATTCAATATTTTGATTTTTTATGACATAGATTCATATTTTTTTCTTTCACGGCCAAAGTCCCAGAGTCTACTGTTTGCCTCTCGTCATAATTTCTTCCTCTTTTTTAATCGATATAAAAAAAAAAAAAATATAGATGTTCCGCTAAGTCGTTGACACATGTCACTTCTAAAAAAATCAAATATTTTTCTTTTATCTTTTCAGGTAGTGACGACACTTAAACTATAATTAAGAACTTGACCGAGATAAAAAAAAATATATATATATATGCCACAAGAAATTCAAAACATTTGATATTTACGTCGCTCTTAACCCTAAAATAAATAAGGTATGATCAGTTTTAAAATTGGAGATAGGTTTAAGGTTAGGGCGCATAATCTTGAATGAGTAGGGACTTTGATGGCAAGCATACGACCCTGACGAAAAACGACATCATTTTCTTGAACGGCCCTGAGGAAGAACGAGAGTGTCGACATAGTTATATATGTAAATCTTCATATATATTTGCATTGAATTGAGTAAAGAATAGCAGGACATGACTGTATGGACATGGAGCCTGACCTAATTAAAATATATATTTGTTATATAAATAATCAATCTTATACTAAGTGTGTCGTCATATTCTCAATCTTAGCGATAATAGTACACAAAAGCCACAAAACATTGTCGAGCTTATTCAATTATGTCCATGCCAAATTAAAGTCTGTTAAACTAGAAATGTACATCTCTAGTATATTATAGATGTTGAATAATTAATTTTTTTGGATTTTGAATAATCAAAATTTTCAGAGTTTTAATCGTAGACATACAAGTACCCCTTATGTAATAGACTTTTCCGGGATATGGATATAATTGGACCTCGACAATTTATTGTGACATTTTATTACTGTTGTCGCTAAATATGCCGATGCTCTAAGTACAAATTTGAATAAGTATGATGTAAATACCTCTACAGTAGAGGAGTGCCGTAGGACATGGTATAGAAGAAAAAACGACATTTTGCATACGACATCAGAAGAGATCGAGAATATAAGAATAGATAATATGGTATTAAGGAAGGAAGAAAGAGAATTAAATTTTATAGACTGAGAGTGTAATGAAAAAATAATTAAAATTAAAATTAAAATTAATATTATTGGTAATCTGAATTTAAACAGCACCTTGATGAAACGACATGACTCACTTTCAGCACCTTGAAGAAACAAAATGACTCACTAGGAAAAGGTTTCATCACAACAATTGCAAAAAATGTATATGCGAGCTTGGGCCGATATTTTTTTTGGGTCGAGTTTAACCTGGCCCATAGTAAGGCGGGTAGGGCGGTCTCAACCCACTTTTTATGGGGTGGGACGGGATGGACCGGCCCGGTCCACTTGACACCTTTAAAAGAGAGGACGGCAATTTTATGAGAGAAAAAAAATTGGAATATAGAATCAAATCTCAAGTAAACAAAATTTGCTTATCATAAATTTGGAGGGAAATTTTGTGCATCATCAGTTTTGTAACATATAGGAAAATTTAGTCAACAATGTGAAATGGATCTTTTCCAATTCGTATCACATGTATATATATATATATACATATATATATATATAAATGATCATGTAAAGCAATTTTGTTTTGAACCTCACAAAAGGAATGAGATTCCAAAACAGCACTATGAAAAAGTGAGGATTGTTGATTGGTCAAAAAGCAAAGAAATTAGTGCCCATGAACAAAAGCAAACTAAATAAACACAAAACACTAAGGAAAAGAATCTTGATCAATATTCAAATGTATTGTAACAACACACAAACAATGTATAATCACATTTTAGATCTAAATTATTTTCCATTGAATATATATTTTAGTGTATTCCATTAATTTTGGATTCAGAACTATGGAGACCTCAACATCAAAGGCTGAGATCATAAAGGTATTGCTCTTTAAAGCCGGTATTCCGTTGACTTTATCGTTGGCTGCGTTTGCGTTCGCAAGGAATTTGGCTGCGAGAAGAGTTACGAAGGACTCGGTTTCAGATGCTCAGCTCGATTCCTTGGAAACCGAATCTCATTTCGATCGTGATCGCCAGATGAAAGAAGAAGCATTGATCAGTCCTATCAATTTGGTAACCGAGATCGTCGGCCTTAAAACCCGAATCGAAGAGCTTCAAAAGAAGGAATGGGATTTCGAGACATGGCTGAGGAGGTATGATGATTTAAACAAGCAAGAATCTATGCTTATGAAGCTTAGTCACGCCTTGTTCTTGGAGATCGCTCGTGCCGAGTTCTTGGGAAGGGAAATTGCATTGATAGAGGACGAGAATCGAAGAGTCGGTGATCTTGTGATTCGATTTTTTGGAGCTTTGGAGAATATTGAGAGTTGGAGAGCGGAAAGCGGGTCGGTTCAGAGGAAGGCAAAGAAGATTTCGCGGAGAGTGAAAGTGCAATCGAGTTTGATACGAGAGAGAGATGCGAAGATCAGAGCGAGAGAAGCGGAGATTCTACGGTTTGGGGAAATGCTAAAGGTGGGGAATAACGTTTTAAAGAAGTTGGAAGATGAAGTTGGTGATCTGAGGTTGGTTTTGGATCGCATTTTGGACGAGAAGAACGCGCTTTCAATGAAGCTAGATTTCGAACAAAGATCGGCCTCGTCAAGCTCCAAGGTTCAATAATTATTTATTTAGCAGTTAATAACATTTTGTTTGAATTGTAGCATAAACTTTTCTTGTCCTAATGTTAGTTTAAGCCCCGTTTTTGTGCTCATTGAAATCATCTCTCACAGTAGAAAGCGGCTAAATATTAAGGGTCGTTCGGTCCGTTTTTGAAGAAAAAAAAAGTTTCTCTATTTTCATCTTTAACAGTTTAAAATTGTTTTAAAAAAATCTTTTCAAATTTTAGTTTTAGACTTAAAATAATTATTAAAAAGTAATTTTTAGCACATTTCTGTTTTATTTATATAAACTACATGAATACTATAATAACACAAAAATAAGATTATTTATAATTAATTATTACAGCCGAATACTAGGTTAAATACTTTTTAATACAATACAGATAACCAATTTTCAAAAATGATATTTAATTCATCAATTAAACACATTTTTTTAACAGTTTTTTGGAAGGATTTTCATAAACACATTACAAATTGTAAAAGTGAAAATTATGTTTCAAATTTCGATTACATGATTATTCTCATATCAGAAAGCTCATGAAGAACAAAGCAGAGCTGAAAGTGAACTTGATCAGCTTAAGAAGGACCGGGAATCCGAAATCAACGAAATCGTCAACCTGCGGTGGAACAACGCGTGCTTGAAACACGAGTTAACAAAGATTAAGGAGCACGAAGAGCAACAAGATCAACAGAGGGATAATTGGAAACTTGATTTCCAACAACATGTTGAGCTCGGAAACTACGATGGTAAAGAGAAAACCGGCTTCGAAACCGAGATCAGTGATCGAGATTGTTCGAAGAGGAAGAAGTTGGTGAAGAGGTTTCGAAAATGGGTTGAAGGGAAAAGGAAAAGGAAAAGGAAAAGGAAAAGTTGGCTGCGAGAGTGAACATTTTCATGGAAGATGGTCTTGCTCAAGTGCATGATTATTTACAGTTTACTCACGTAATAAACATAAAATAATAAAAATAAAAATCATGAGGAAGCAATATTGTTGCTAAATTCGCTTCTAAATAGAGCTTTGTTTATTATATTAGCATACAAAGTTAGTAAATAGGCATTTCTTCAGTTATTTTAATTTTTTTTGCCATTGCATTGCATGAGTGGCCTGCGCATCCTGCCTTTTTGGTGGGCAAGGGTCGGGGTGGTCCTGGCCACGGGTTTCCCAACCCGAGCAAATAATCAAGACTGGCAAAACCTGCATGTCCTTATTTTTACATAATAATAATAATAATAATAATAATAATAATAAATAAATGGGCAGCGGGCAAAACTTGCCGCTAGTTGAGCTCGGGCCGAGCAACCTATTTTCCGAGTAAACACGGGCCAGACGAGCAATGGGCACGGGCAGGCCCGCCCGTCCAGCCAACAGTTTTCATCCGATGAACTTTGGCAATATATGCATAACTAAACAAATGTGTAAAGTTTTTTAGGGTCACCAGTATAAATAATAGTTACCGGTTTCGGTTTAAAAACCGGTATTTATATTTATTTATTTTAAATAACCGATGATTACCGGCTACAGAAAATAAAAAATCAATTTTTACAAAACCGGTAGTAGTACCGAACTTGAAAAATACGAGTCTCAGTGTCAACCCTACCTAAAATGAGACAGATCATAAGAATGTATAAATTTGTGGATGAAATTAAAAGAGCTATCCTCTCTCTCTTTCTCACATCTCTGCTCTTAATTTCATGATGTTTGGAACTTGTTAGTTATTATCATAAGCCATGAAACATCTTCTTCTTCCTTGTTACCAACACAACCCCACTCTCTTCTGCAACAACCCATTCATCTCATTCCCCATTCAAAGTACTCATCTCTCTCTCTTCTTTTTACTCATCAATTGGGTTCAGATATTGAAGCTTAATGACCAAATTTGTGTATGAATTTCACAGGTAAAAGAGTGCCCAAAAGGAATGCCAATGTGGGTCCATGTAAATGCTCATCTTCTTCCTCAGATTATGCTTCCAAAGAAGTCAACGCATCTTTGGACAGTCAAGGAAGAAGAGTCCTACTTAGTTCTCTCTTAGCCACAGGTACACTCTGCTTCTCTTTTGATTTTAAATTTAGGGATATTTGCGGCAAAGATACCTAGAAGTTTGGTGTAAGTGGATACCTAGGATTTCCACTTTTGATAACCTTAGGAATATACCCCGCGACAAAACATGAAGTAGAATACGGTGCCATATTTTTTTTATCATTTAGCTACTTATGCCGCAAATATCCCTTGAATTTATCATGCAGAAAAAACATGAATGTTGATAAGTATTTTTTTTATTATCTGTATAGCTGCTGGAATGTATAGTTGTGATGAGGCTGAGGCTGTTAGCACAAGCAGAAGAGCTGTGAGTATCTTAGTTCTGTCACAAAAGCCCCTGAACTTTGCTCGATGGTGCAGTTTGTCCCCCTGAATTCTAATTTGTGACAAACCAATGCCCTTGTTTTTTCAAACAGTAACGTATTGCCTCGTAAAGTTACAAACAATGACGGAAATATTAACTTGTGAAGAACACATAACTCACTCTAGAGTATTTCCGTCAATAACAGAACTAAATGTCAGACTCGGGAAGTCCAAATTTCGAAGAACGGTTGATATGAAAATCCTATAAGATTAGAGAAAAATTATAAAAATACTCAGTCATGTACTGCACAACTTTTTCCAATGAAAATAATTTAACATGTAACGGCAATATGCTACTGCTTGAAAGAACATGGAGCTTTGTTGCTACAAAATCAAATTTAGAGGCAAAGTGTACCAACGTGCAAATTTCCGAGAGCATATATATGCATCAATTACTAAAAAATATATTTTGTTGATTTTCATGTGAATTATTTTTTCTTTGATTCAGCTAAGAGGATCAAAAATACCCGAAAGCGAGTTTACAATGCTCCCCAACGGTTTGAAGTTAGTAACATTCAACATATGAAATATTGTTTAAAATGATTATATAAAGATTATTAATCTTGTTTTAGGTACTACGATTTGAAGGTCGGGAGCGGATTGAAAGCAGTGAAAGGAGCCCGAGTTGCAGTACGATTATCCGGTTCAATTTCAATTGTTTTCGACCATTAATCATACACAAGTTTCATAATAATAAAAAAATCATGAGAAATCCGTTAACTATGATTAGCGTATAAATATCTCCTAATGACATTGATTTTCACATTAAATTAGACAATTTTGTCATCTCTAAGATGTTGGTTTAGTAGGTGCACTATGTTGCTAAATGGAGGGGAATCACTTTCATGACTTCAAGACAAGGCATGGGCGTCGGCGGAGGAACGGTATCAACACGCTCTTTACGTTCATTTACTCTGTTCGGTAGTATATTCGGTTTTAATCCAGTATGAATGTGTGTAAGAAATCATGATTCATGTAAACCACTTAAGTGCACAGTTGTTTCGCCTGCAAATTAGGACCATAGGTCACCAAAAACCGATTTTTTTGTTTTTTAAATAAAAAATAAAAAAAATGGCATTAAAAATTCAGTACAGATTGCGGTTAAATATGTCGATATCGCCTCCAAATGAGGCTGCTACCGTGTTTATTAGGGTTTTTTAAATATTTTTCTTGCAATTGGCCAAAATCCCAAAACTCTGGTATCGAAACTATTTTTGTTATGTTATGTTTTGTATTCATGAAACCAATTGGTTTTTGGACTTTAATTATATTTGAATAAGAATTATCTTATATGATTTTTAGGGTGCCGAAAATGCAGTAGTACCGAATTTACTATAACATTTGTTGCCAAATTTTGTTAATGATAAATCCGGTTTTCGCTACTAATAAGTTCGGTTGTACCCCGAAAACGTAGTCATCGGTAATTGAATTAGAAGATGGTCAGTAATAGTTAGAAAAACCAAGATGCGGTAATTGACATCAAATCGACCAAAAGAAAAAGCCGAATTTGCAGTAGTTCACTAAGAGTAACACAGTTAATACTCACTGCTCAATATTGCCTTGAATTATATGCAGCCATATGGATTTGACATTGGCCAATCTGAGAGAGGATCCGTGCTCAAAGGATTAGATTTCGGCGTCGAAGGCATGAAAGTAGGAGGCCAGGTCAGACACGGGTTTTTCCCGAACAAAATTAAACTGTTTCCGTTTTTAATTGAGTTCAGCTTCAGTTTCATATTCCTGTTGGAAGTAGTAGCTGTGACTTTTTGGTAAAATGATATTAATCGTAAACGCGATTATAGTATCTTGTGCGAGAAGTTACAACAAAATTAGCCACACAAATTATCATGTTTAATCATCACGAAACGTAATGCAACGACCTTAATTAAATCATTATTTTTAATTACGCAATCCAATAGCTTGCACGAGAAGTTACAACAAAATTAGCCACACATATTATCATGTTAGATCATCACGAATAACGTAATACAACGAGCTTAATTAAATCATTACTTTTAATTACGCAATCCGATAGCTTAATTAAATCATTTTACAGGACCAATCTTAGCAGTTTGTATGCGTAATACAACGAGCTCTAATTATTTAATCAATCGATCCAGTATCGTGTTCATATGATCCTATATATATATATATATATGCGTCTATTTTAGGTGTACCGTCATGTTTGATTACTTTTTCCATACTGAAACCATGCAGAGACTTTTCCCAGTTTAAATCTCAAATTAAAGACCGGTGTTACGTTTATTAATAAAATGCTCTTGTTTCTTTTGGATTTTTATATATTGTTCTACCAGTACCAGTAGGAATATATAATTCGATTTCTATACCGGTTTCTATCAGTATGAACACTTAAAAACATACATTTGTTAAATACACAATCCAATAGATGAACTGATCCATGATTTGTTTTCTCCAGAGATTGCTAATCGTTCCTCCGGAGCTCGCTTATGGCAAGAGCGGAGTACAGGAAATTCCTCCGAACGCCACAATAGAGGTAACATTTTCCATTTTCACATTCGAAGAACTCGTTGCCATTAATGTTTTTGCTTATGTCCTCTGATTTTCTTACTCTTTTAATCTGCAGTTGGATGTTGAACTTTTATCCATCAAACAGAGCCCATTCGGGTAATTATCGGATCTTGGATCATATTAAACTTTAAGTATCAGTATTCCTAATCCCATTTTTTTATCCTGAAACAAACGGAGCCAAAAAAAATCCGGTTCTAAATAAAAAAGACAGAAAGGGAATTCTGGTTCCCGTTTTTAAAACATAATTTTAAAAGGCGAGTTATTATGAATCATCGAATCTCGATCTGACAGTCCAGATTAACTAACTGTTTTTTTCAAAATATATGTACTCATATCGGGTCTTAGTTAAGAATAAGCTCGACTAATAATCTTCTGTTGTATTGCAGAACTCCTGTAAAAATTGTTGAAGGATAATGAGAGATCATCATTTTCTCTTGCTAGTATTAACCGAGTTCGGAACCTCACAAACCGTTGTGAAACGGGCTTCTTCGCTTCTTTTTGGTTGTAAATAAGCTTCCTTCTTTTTTCTTTTTTTTTTTACTGTCTGGAAGAAAGTGCTTGCTTGTACAAAACATGACGTCCAGATTTCATATTTTGAATAGTTGAATGAACTATTTGTCAATACAATAGAACTATAAATCTTGATATATACGATTATACTATCATTTATCTATAATTTTTATATTCAATTTCTTAATCGAGTTTTTGACAAAATTTCATATCATAAAATACATTCATGGGTAAGATCAGTGCTAAAGTAATCATCTTATAAATCAAATTTTTTTTTTATTCCATAAATTTTGATTCAGGTACATAGTGTGATTTTTATTAAGTTATTCATCATTTACCTTTATTTTGCTTTGTTATGCATTAAGTGTCAACATAATTAAATGAAAAACATTAATAATCATGTGATGGGCATGTTATAAAATTCCATAATTATTGGCTAAAAATTTAAATGTACCTAATTAAAATTTGAGAGCTAATTTATAAATAAATAAAAGAAAGTAAGGAAGATTAATGGGTAGATAAAATGTAATTTTTTTCATATACTTTATGTTGAGCACTTTAAATATTCTCCACTGTAAAAGAATCAGCAAAGAAAACCACAAGCTATCTTATTTCCAGGACCAATTGTATTGAAACAGCTGATATCATAAAATCATATAAATATCTACATAACATAGATATAGATATGCATCATATGATTGATGAAGTTTTTATATTTAATTTAGTTTTATATTGTTCTATTTGGAGTGTCAAGCTAAGATCACCCAATAAATAAAATAATTTTGTATGTTTAGTGGTTACTCATTTTGACAATGGGAAGCTCTACTTTTTCATTTGTGGCTTCTTATTGCCACTGCAATAAAGCTTTATAAAATGGTTTCCTTTGACAATGGCATATTACTTTTCCCAATTTATCAAAGTTGATTTGCTTTTTCAACAAAATCACTGAAATCCCAATAGATTCTGACAATAATAATCTTATGTTGGGCATTCTTATTTTTTTTTTAATCATCACTTTTTACTTTGGATATATGCGGCAAAAGTACTTATACTTTAGATGAAAGTGACGACATAATCCACTTCTTGTTCTGTCATTGTGGACAATGTACATCGGCATTCCTAATGTTATTAAAAGTGTTAATTTTGTCGAAAATGATAAGCGTCAGGCACTTAAGATAAACGGTTTTGACAACCCTATACCTTTTACAAAACAAAAATTGGAATACGCCTGCATATTTTCTTATCATTTAGGTACATATACCGCAAATATCACTTATACTCATCTTTTTTTTTTTTTTCTTTTCTTTTTTCTTTTTTTTCCCACATGGAAGAAGCATCTGATCCTAGTGTTTTTTCTTCTTTTATATTTATGATATTTTGGGCCACTAATGTTCAACCTTGGAATCACTTCCAAATCTGTCTTTATAGGCATCATTTATATTATATAGCACCTTCCTATGCATTGAATATTCAAAGACATGTACTTAAAAAGCTTATTCAAGAGCCCTATCTCTATAAAGAGGTTATTTCTCTTGGACCCTTTTGAAGGACCCTTTTGAAAAAGGTTTGGGTGAAGAATAAAACTCCATTGGCAAATGCCAAATGATCATAAACTTGAAACTTAGATTCACATTTATCATATTTGCACACACCACGCTTCTTTCAAATTCTTCATGGCCATTGCAATAGAAAATAGTTAACAAGTCATGATACCGAATCCGAAAAGAAAAACTAGGTATGATCAGGGTCGGAGCAACACAGTTAGCAAATAACGGGTACCTAAAATCCTAAATATTCCTTAAGCTCGGGTTTAGTCCCTTCTACCGTTCTTTAATTTTTCAGAATGCCAAATACGTCATTACTGAGTTTACTATCGGGTAGAGAGGTAAATTTTCAAGAATGTACCGCACAATTGACATTAAAGTTGTAAATTCCGCACCGAATCCGCTAAAACTTTCATTAGTGGAAAAATATACCTATCTTTAAATTATCTTATTTGACTTTTGAACTCCGAGTAAAATACTATTATTGTAACCAAGTGTATTAAATAAAACGGATAGTAGGGGCATATTAAAAATCCGATGTTAGATCAATTGGAGCGGCAAGAGTCCAATAATTTTTCTCGAGCATATTACTCAATGTTACCAAAAAAAAGTTGACCAGACATTAAAGTAGCTATGTATCAACCTGATCATGATCTACCGTTTGAATAATACATTGAAGCTCTTGAACCACAATCCTCATGGACGGTCGATCTTCCTTCCTCTCCTTCAAGCACGAAAGAGCAAGCTCAAGAAAGAGCTTCAAGCTCATGGACACGTCATCACTCGACGTCTCTTTTCCGATCAACGTCGGGTCAGCAATTTCCGAGACCAGACTTCTCTTAGCTCGCTCCTTCACGTAAGTGGCCAAATTCACGTCCTCTTCGTCGCGCGAAAAGTCAATGGCGTTCTGCGACGTGAGCAACTCGAGCAGGACAACGCCGTAGCTGTACACGTCGCTCTTGTCGGTCAGCTGGTAGTTACGGTAGTACTCGGGGTCCAAGTACCCGAGTGTGCCCTGCGCGCACGTGGAGACGTGGCTGAGCCCTGGCGAGGCTAGCCGCGAGAGCCCGAAGTCGGCTACCTTGGCGTTGAACTCCTTGTCGAGGAGTATGTTCGTTGACTTTATGTCCCGGTGGAAGATGGGAGTGTGCGCGGAGGAGTGGAGGTAAGCCAGTGCCTCAGCCGTTTGGAGGGCGATCTTGAGCCGGGTTTTCCAGTCGAGGAAAGTGGGAAACTTGCGGCGCAAGTGAGCGTGGAGAGTGCCGTTGG
Organism: Parietaria judaica; assembly: GCA_954871525.1. NCBI lineage: Eukaryota > Viridiplantae > Streptophyta > Magnoliopsida > Rosales > Urticaceae > Parietaria > Parietaria judaica. The sequence goes on from OX940864.1 coordinate 17,036,622, forward strand.
GGATGTACTCGTAGATCATCAAGGGTTGCTTGGAGTCCACGCAACAGCCCAGGAGTTTGACTAGATTCTTGTGGTTGACTCGGGAGAGAATGTCAACCTCGTTGAGGACTTGCTCTGTGCTCTTGATGTTGCCCACTTTGGCGGATTTGACGGCCACGATCGTCCCATCTCGGAGTTCACCTTTATAGACTTCTCCGAAACCCCCACTTCCCAAGATCCGATCTTTGGCGAAACCGTTGGTCGCTTTCTTCATCTCCTTCAAGCTGAATACCATCTTCGTTGACTTTCCTCCCTGAAAAGTCAACATCTCCTCTCTCGCCTTCATGAAGCTCGTACTCTTCGACGACTCCCCACGTAACTTTCTCGCTGCGAAAACCGCCGTGATCGCGGCTAGGGAGAGAAAAACAACGACGCCCGTCGTGATCTTCGCGTACCGGAGTTTGATTCTCGACATTCCTCCGTTTTTCGTCTTTGAGCAGACCCCGGCTAGACGGTCCCAAGCGTAACCCTTCTGGCAAAGACACCTTGAGACGGTCTCGTTTCCGCCGCGTGTACATGTGGAAGAGCCGGAGCAATCCCACTGCGTTGTACAAAGCGGCTCCCGTGGCGGCGCCCACTGAATCTCGAGCCCCTCTTCCCACTGGCGCGCGTCCATGTCGGCGTTGAGGCGGATCACGCTACGGAAGGCTTTACACCCCGAGCCGTGGAGCCGGATTTTGTAAGCCGAGGGAGACCCGCCGGCAACGAAGGTGCAGCACGGTGTCAGCTGGCGGGCGCAGCGGGCCGAGAGGCTCGGTTTGGCACGGAGGTACCGGTGGCAGAGGCTGGCCGGGGTGCAGTTGAGGGGCGAGACTAGGAGGCGGGGCGAGCAGTTGAGGAGGAAAACCGTGTTCGCCGACGTCACGTTGAATGGCAGTGACTGGTTCAGCCACAGCCCTTCGCTGACTGCCATGTCGCGCGTGACACACTCGTCATTCAGCCACGGCGCCGGGCTCACGACTAGGCGCTGACGCTCAGGAGAGATGCGGAGAACCTCGTAGGATGTGCCGTTCAAGGCGACGAAGCGGAGTTTTCGCGAGTTCGGGTCGCAGCGAAGAGCGTACTCCCGGTCACCGCAGTCGGGGCTCGTGCTCAACGGGTACGGGACTTCGAGAGGGCCACAAGGAGGGCAAGGTTTTTGGGAAGTGCAGCAATGGCTGAAACAAAGTGTTAAGAGGAGAGAGAGGAGTTGTTTGCTGGTTTTGGCCATCTTTCTGAAGGGGGTGTTTATGTCAAAAATGAGGAGAGTGAGGGGTTAAATAGCACCAAAAAGAAAATAATGGACCAGTAGATAGAGCTTAGAAGAAGAGAATAATGTGGGTGGTGGTAAAATTCAAGAAAGTGGGGTTGTGAGAATCTGTGTAGAAAAAAAGTGAAAAAGCTTTCATGGAAGCAGTGGATTCCTAAAGAATGTGACTCGTTTTCTTCTGCTTCAGCGGCTTCCGAGGAAAAATCGAAGCTCCGATTTATCGACGGATATTTCATTAGAAAAAATGAATTTACCGACAAGGCTCACAGTGGAACCGCTCCTAGCTACGGTTATTTAAACAATTATATTGAAACTATAAAGCGCATGCTCTAAGTTCTTCGTGATTTTGTCTCAAATTTATTCTTTATAGCTTCTCTCTTGTGACATAAGAAAAAGCTTAATAATAAATGCATGGAAGTTAGAAATAAACATAAACTATATATGGTCTCAACTCAAGCTCAAATGGAAATTGGAATGGTTGTGGTTTCACAATAATAGCTTGTCTGATGCCACTATCTTTGTTTTCAAACAAAGATGGTGATAATCATTTGGTAAGCCTAAGGTGGGTGATGATGTATTACTGAAATACATGATTATAGAGGACAAGTGTTTTGCTCTCTTTCTTTCAATAATTAAGGATCATTAATTGTGAAGAGGAAGTAATTTTCACAAAAATCTATGGAAGAGTCTCGATGAAGAACAGATTTTTTCATTCACCATCATGATCATGTATAACAACGTATCATGATATACGATCGAACAGGCTTAAGAGAACTAATTAGAACTACCTATGCTAATAATTATATTTCAAATTCAAAGGATGTTCTTGAAACCAAGTATGAGACTGTAAAATACTAGTGGACGCGATAAAATATGTTACATAATTTGGATGAAAAAACTATCAATTTTTTAATGTATTTCAATCAAAATACCAACATTCACTTCGAATATAAAAAAGCTATTTTTTTATAAGCCAACATCCACATTGAATTAAAAAAAAAAAAAAAAAACGTGATTTTTTTTATTAATATTATTGTCGATTTTATTATTAAATATATACATAGTAAAATCCTGCATTAGTAAAAACAACAATTAAATTTGTAGAGATCATCTTATTAAAACCCTACATTCTATGCCCGGAGAGGTGATAAATATTTTGTGAATTTAGATGGAAAAAAAAAAAAAAAAAAAACCAACACCCATATTGAATGTACATATATTTTAAATGTTATTATCGATTTTATTATTAAATGTAACATGGTAAACCTTGCATCATTAATAATAACAGTCAAATAGGTACAGAATACAAATGTTGGTAATATGATGAAAAAAAGATATCAATTATATTATTTACATTGTATTTAAAAGACCAACATCCACATGGGATATGAAAATTCTCAGTTGCTAAGATTGTACAGGAATAAAAAAAAGAAGAGCAAAAAGATATGTAACAAAAAAAGAGTTTATATTTTATGTAAAAAGCGGTTATTTATTTCCCTGTACTTCACTCTCAATTCCTTTAGATATGCTATATATACATATATGTTATTATATGTATTTTACTTGGAATCACCTTATACTCAATGAGTAATTGAAAACATTATTTTTATTTGATAAATAAACGATGAATTATTTATATGGCATTACTTATTCTTATCAAGCTTCAGTTTTTCGTTATTGCTTAATGTATATATATATATATATAATTACACACATATATCTATAATTACACACACATATATATAGATATATTTAATATATATATATAGTACTCTACAAAATAGAAATTCTGAAAGGTGGACATCGAGAGCATATTGTCAATTGCTTTTTATAAAATTCATTCGCTTCCAAGCTCGCTCTCCATCATAATCACAATTGCAAGAACCTGTAATTTTATTCAAAATTATCTACTTTTTTAGATTTTTTTTTTATCATATTCACAACTAAATATTTCAAGAACTTGTGAAATTTATTCAAACTAATAATTTTTTCCAAGTTTTTTTTTTCCTGAAAATAAAAAAAGTACTCTTATCTATTGAAAAAAATTAATTATATCTATAAGAACAAAAGTTTTTCATCAATGAAGAACAAAGAACATCTATGAATTAGTAGATAACTCAAACATAACAAAACAATAATAACACTATCGGGTAAAGTAGCGAGAAGTCATGAGCTTAATTAAACCTGTACAAAATCTTATAGATGAAGATAGAGAACTAATTATCCATCTTCTGATAGGGATGGATTGAATCTGTTGCAAAGAAAAAGAAAAGAGGCAAAAGTTTACAAATTTTACATGCATATAAATTTTGAATAAATAATATGACTGATTTTCTAATTATGCTCAAACTTTGCTCAAGCAAATTGTAGACTGCCGCTCATAAATTTCCCACGATACCATTACATGAGTTCTTGCCCTTAATCATTTTGGGTTTTATAACAACAAAATGTAATGAAGAGAGAGAAGAAGATAGAAAGTTGGCCAAGCACTTAATCTTGTAACATTTCCAGAAAGATCAAAAGTTGATAGAATAATGTTGTGTATATAACATTAAAGCAACAGTAGCCTCTTGAGATGGATGCACTTATTTACACGATAGTATTAGTGTATGCTATTATTTTTTTAAATATTATTAGTCTTTAAAGATTTTTTTCGCATTAATTGGTATGTAATGGACTTATCAAAATCACCTAAATGTGGTAGCAAAAGGGCAATTCGTATGAATAAATTTTATTAAAACTTAAGAAAATAGGCTTGTTTGAGAATTTGCCATGTCATTCGTTACTCTGGTTCAACACTCCCCCAACTCTCTCTTTCCTAGAAAGATGGAAAAGTAAATAAAAAAAAGTGAGAGTTCAAGTGGTTGAATTAGAGGTAAAATAATACTTAGAATCGGACCGAATTTGGATTTCAAAACTGAATAGTAGATTATGATATATATAATTATATATATCATATTATGCTTCATCAGTGTGTATATTAAAAAAAACTTGAAAATCAGTACTACATTGGAACAAAACAATTTCAAAGAGAACGACATATATTTTCAAAAACAAATACCAAATATGTAAACCAATTATGCATCTCTTTCTTATTTTTAACAAAATTGCCATCGGCTAGAAATTATAGAAACTTTTACTAATTGCATAGTATTTACCTCATAAATAATAGACTCGTCACAATTGTTCTAACCGAGACTCTAATGCTGAAACTGAGTTAGCCGCTTCTCGTTAACACCATCAAAACAACTCCTAATTTTTTGTTGCTGCCTCTGGCATTAAAAAAAACAGAGAAAAAAATAATCATGGTTAGACTAAGAATTTAGTACTAAAGAGTAAAGAGTAGACTAATAAAATTATATGTACATATGCGCTTAGAAAGAAAAAAAAAAAGCCATACATCTTATTTTTCCTACAAAAGCTCTAATTATAGGCTAGCAAAATATACATGAAAAGACATAGTTTTAAGAACTATAAATACAATTCATACATTTAAAATGTAAGACCAAAAGTCTTGCAATAACAAAAAACCGTAGCAACTCTAATTCAACTCTAATTCATGAGAGCAAATGTCATCAAAATAATATTTTATACATATTTATGTCTCATCTTCTCTGGATTAATCTATATATTATCTATTGATATTAATTGTAAAATAAAAATTAAAAGCCTTTTAGCACTAAATAAATCCTAATTTAATTGTTTAAACGTTTTATACATTGATATTTATTGTATTGAGTGTAATGTCATGATTAGTATTTGCTATTAATTCTAGCATGATTATAAAAATTAAAATTCTCAAAAATCTCATTTCTCAATACTTTTATCTTACATGATTAAAAAAATTATAAATTCTTAAAAAATCTTAAGTCTCAATTCCTTCATCATACCTTGACACATCATCTATGATTTCTTCCTTTTATAAAATATAGATTATTATTATTGTAATAATGTTAAAGTTAGATTAATAGATATTTCAATACCTTCATCATAATTTACATGTCACATTGAAAAAAATATATAATATAGTTATTTTCGTTTTTTTAAGAGTAGGGAAACTAAAGATAAAAAAACATTCAATTAGTGATTAAATATTCTTATTAAGCTTATAACTCCCACTAATGAATTACATTTAATTCTCACTAACAATAACAAATTTGTATATTTTTCAAGAAAGAAAAAATGATAAATCTCAAAAAAGAGGATTTCACAATCTCTTGAATCTCATGAAGCCATGTAATCTACTTGAGATTCTCCTTTTATATATAGATAAATAGATTGTACATGTGTGATATTGTCAGTCGAAAAGGCTTAAAGTAATTAATTAGCACTACTACTGTACTACACATATCTACAATAACTCAACATTTAAGCGCTTGACCTGAGGTGGCCCGAGAAGTTTTTCACTAAGTGTGAGCGGAAAAAAAAAGTACAGCACAAATACTGAATATGTGGGAACAGTCGTCGATTCAATAAACATAACAATGGCATAAAGCGATCCATGTCTATATTATTTTTCAATTTTTCGGAAAGAAGGAAAGAGGTTTTGATTAATTGGTTCGATTGGTTATGTGTGAGTGTTGGAGTATGCATAAACATAAATACATAATGACTCACTCCTATTAAATAAGTGTGACAAAGTTTGTGCTTGCTTTTTTCTTTTCTTTTTTTGAGGGATGGTTTGTGCTTGCTCTTTTCGCACCATATAATAATTGTTTGTGGCATATGGTACGGCCTTCAAGTTTTTTCTGTCAAATAATCATTGAAGACCAAGATTAGTCAAATCAGATTAGAGAGTGAAAATTAAATAACCACGAATATATTATAGGATACCTTGCTTCCCTAATGGGTGATTTAGTGATTTTTTATTACCCTGTATATACTATGCAAAGAGAAAAGAAATAGTGGGGTAATTTAAATTACAGTGAAAATTGTTTTACGCATTATTGCCTAAGCATGACGATTCTTGATTTTGCAGTGGTGTTCAATGTTTATGGTAAAAATGAGAATTTCTTGGATTTTGATCCTCTTTCAAATCTTACAAAAAGTTCGTTCTGATTCGATAAAAGTTTGTTTCGGCGAAAATCATAAGTATTTCATAAAAATGAAATTACTCTAAAGTACAAAATTCATGACACTGTTCTAATTGAGAATCTAAATCATAAGATTATTTCGAATTTATAATAATTTATTCTTCAAAATTTTATAAAATTGTAACAATATCACATGATAATTTTTTACTGTGCATCGCGCGTGGGTTAAAAATTTGAGAAAAATCGTCAATGCAAAGTAGTACAATTTATAAGTCCAAGGAAATGCGACAAACACACAACAGACCGGTTCGGGTTATCTTAGTTTTATTAATTCGGAATTATAACAAAAATCTGGGAGAAAAGTGTCAATAAATCTCAAACCTGAGAAAATTTCATCAACCTACAAAGGAACTGGAACTTTCAAGCTATTATCTTTTAATAATTAGGTTTAAATTCAACGCTGATTCAGTCCTTTGGAATTAAGGATCGCGAGTCAAAATTGAGTAGATATTCACAAATTAGTGTTGCATAAAAATAAAAACTGAAGTTGCCAACGAGAACGGCGAAATTCAGATACTGCTTCTTCTTCACCGTCGGTAGCGGTAACGTTTGAAGTTGAAATAAACATGCAGAATCCCGCGCTCGAACGTGCATTTGAATCCCTTCTTGTGAGAATACTCCCATTCTTTGTTCACAATCCGGAAAGCCTGCAATATTAAAAAAAATGTATGAGCAATTCACGAACGAAAGGAACGGCGATAAACAATCGTAGATAGAGTTTATTTATTTGAATTTGAATTCGACGTCTAACACCTAAAACCTAGTCTTCAGTGATTCAAAGTCCAAAACGAAACCGGATTTTCGCTGCTGAAAAAGTTGGGAGTATCTCGAATACCAAATTTTTAAACATGTGTTTGGTGGAAAACCGATGACAACCAAATTTTAATGGAAATTTAGTGAATCAGTAAAAAAGTTATCAATAAAGAAAAAAATGATTCTCAACGCTTAAATTTGTTCCTAAAATCCATTCTTAAAAATGTCTTCATGGTTTGTTAGGGAAAAAATATATTTTTTCGGTTTTAAATTGGTTTTCGGTGTAAGACTTTCATCCCTGATCACAGGATCAAGAGAACTTACAATATCTTCGTAAGGCGGCCCGGCATGGAAGCGTATAATGCACGTCTCGGCACTATTCCCGTCCTTCTCAATCGTGTAATTCGGAGCCTTTATCTTGTCAACGAGGTCGGGATAGAAGATGTTGAACTTATAGCCTTGCACAATCTTAGGAGGTGGGTTATCGTGGTCGTAATGGGTTTGGTTATACTTGTTCCACTCGTATCCAGTGTGAACACGGTTGAAATATTTCGGTTTTCTCGGCCGGTACTTGTCGTGCCACCAATACACCTGAGGAAAAATATAGAGGAGCTGATTAATTGCATTGTATTTCAAAGTGTGCGTAAGTTTAATAATGGAAATAACAACTGGAAGTGAACAACCAAGTCTTCAATTCCGTTTTCATATCCCTTAGTATCAAAAGCTGCACTATCTGAGGTTAAGTAAGAACATTAATAAATTATCGAATTTTTGGTTTTTAATAAAAATCCAAAAATACAACAGTAAAAAACATCGATTAACTTCTAAGTTTTCGCCTTTAAATTTGCTTTAGGGTTCTTTTTGTATACCCCTTAATACAGCTCTTTTAGAAAATTAATGTGAATATTCTCGAATGTCTAAGAGCTAATAGAATATTCTAAAACATAAGTAAGAGGAAACTGACTAATAAAACTGGAAGTAATTATCCAAACGCTATCTACAAAATCTGCACCTGATCCATTCAACTCAAACCACAACTACTAATAAATTAGTAAACTTATCTCGCCAACACAGATTATGCCAAGCAATAAATATATACAAGAGAATATATAAAGTAGAAACCTGTGAATCCATGTTAACTTCAGCGCCGGAACCAAAGACAGCGTCGCCCTCCTCCATTGTCCCCATTGCTCTCGTAGCGTTTCTCTCGAAGTGGTCGTCTTTTGGAGCTGGGTTCAAGGCGATGGCTTCTTCGATCCTCTTTTTCTCTTGTTTTACTTCCATACGCTTCCGTTCCTAATGATTTATATTATGTAATCATGTTAGGACATTGTAAATAAATGTATATCGTAGAGTTGGGCACATTAAGAATTAAAAATTATTTTTAAAATAGGCCGTACTGTAGTTCACAAACTTCATGTTTCAATTGTAAGAGAATTTAGGTACGTAAATTTACCAGCATAGCCCTGTCGACTTCAGGGTCGACTGCTTCCTCCCTGTCGTCGCCGTGCAATAGCTCCGGGGAATATGAACCAGCCTCCTCATCTTCAGGCTCTTCTGTAGCCTCGTAAATTTCTTCTTCCTTTATGGGCTCCGGAGAATAGGATCGATAATCTGAATAATGAAAAGTTAACAAATTAAAAAAAAAAAAAATCCTATTAGAAGTGAAAATATAGATTAAAAGATTGGATTTCCAAAGTTCATTATTATGTACCTATTATTTTTTAATTATTAGAAATGGTATATTCCAAATTAAATGCATTTTAGTATAGAATTGTATTTATCAAAGGCATTGTAACTTACAAAATAATTTAGAGTAAATATCACCAGTACTCCATGAACTTATCACTCAGAATCGAATTGCCCCGTGTACTTTTTTTCTAGCAGTTTGCCCCATGAACTATATTTTTCGTACGAGATTTCCCCCTGAATTTATTAATTTGTATCAGTTTACCCCTTAAACTACTTCTTTTTCATCAATTTTCCTTGTAATACAAATATAAATCAGGGGCAAACTGGTACAGAGGGATAACTTATTAGGGTACCAGCAGTATTACTCAATAATCTATTTAGATACTTTCCAAATTTCCACTCATGTATCAACAGTCAACACATCAAGCAAAAAAAAAAGGGAGAACAAACCTTCGACGGGATGATCACTCTCTATCTCCTCTTCTGTCTTTGAATCATGTGCAGTCTCCATTATCTCTTCACCTTCGACTCGTTGCTCAAGGCGTTGCAGATGCTTGTGTAACATTTTAGCGTGTATTTCCTTCAAACATGCCTATAAAGAAGGCAAACCCATTTTTGAGGAACTGATTCAAATTATAAAAAATAAATAAATACTCAATGTGCGTGTATTGCAGAATCTCAAGAGACGTGACATGTAGGGGTGATGTCGGTGATTCTGTTCAGTTTATCCCATATTTTGAACCATAATCTGATCTCTGATGATGAGAAACCGAAACCATTTTTATTCATGAAAACTGGTATATAGAAATGCCAATTTCTGAGCCTGTATTACTATAAATCTGGATTTTATGGAACTTAAATAAATAATTACAACTTGTCCGAAAAAAATGACAATAATGACAGAAAGAAAAAACTAGTTCTCAAAGCATTTATATATCCTAAAAATCAGTTATTGAAATAGAAATGAGTTGACAAAAAATTGACAAACTAACATGTCAAAAAGTATAAAACCATAAAATTAACCCATGAGTAGAACTCACACCTAAAAAACGGCTTGTAAAGGGAGGAATCTCTGGGTTTTATAAACCATCAACTAAATTGAAACAACTAAATAGTGATGATATACCTTAGCTTTGTATATGTGAAGGCGTTTCAAAATGGCCTCCCAGTACTCAACCACTTTCGCCGTGCCCGAACGCATTTGTGACTCAATCTGAGATTGCATCGCCTCCAATTCACCGTAACTCTTTCCATCTAAAAGGTTTCTAACGTCGGATTCGATGCTTGAATGCAAACCCCGTTCTTCAGCAAGCAACTCGGCAGGAGGCTCCTCTCCACGAACCCTAGCTCGATCCAAAGCATCTTTCTTCCTAGCCTCTGCTAGCTCCCAATCACTAACTATCAGAAGCGCCTGTCAATTTCAAATTAATTAGTTTAGTAAAAATATTAGAGAATTACAGGTCTTTTAGTATTGTAATGATTAATTCTATAAATGATGATTTAGCTACATTTTATACTCACTATCATTAACAAACTATTCATAATAACTAGTCTAGTCGCTAATCATATTCCCACGTACTCCACGTATTCGTAATATACAAAGTACAAACTAGTCAATCACTTTTTTATACTTCTCAAACATATATTCAATGCTCATTTAAGTACAAGAATAATGCTAAGTATAAACAGACAGTAAAAGCTCAAAAAGTTAAAATAAATTGGGGATTTTCAGTTTCCCCATACCATTTATATAAAAGATAAAATAAACTCAAAGAAGGTAAAAATTATAATCAATGGGGAGTTTTAGTTTCTCCATGGCATGTAAAAAATTACTTCAAAATAAGTATACAAGAATACTATAAAAGAGAAATTAGATCAATGATTGCTGATCAATTAATGTTTTATCAAATAATAGTGCAAGCACTAACAGTCGTTACGCTGGAATCTTTTTACAAGAATAGGATACTATGTGAGCAGATCAAAAGAGCTATCAAGTTAACAAGGAATACGAGACAATTTAATACCTCCCAAAATTCGATATGTGTTGGTGTTGCCCTGTCCAAATCCAGATGCATTTTGATATCGTCGTGAAGCTCTTCCATTTCTTTAACTGTCAATCCCTGTAGCACAATCCTATTTAATAAAGCTTTTCGGAAGAAAAAAAATACTAGCTAGAATATATTATAAATCGATTATCAAACCAATATGAGTTGAATATGATTTCTGCACTAGAAGAACATTTATCAAATTACGAAGAAAGCGAAGCAAAAAAATGTAAACGCAAGACCTTCCTGAAGAATTCTTTTTTTAAGGAGATAAAGGACACTAATATTTTGTTATAACATCATGCATACGAAATGTTACTGAAAAATTAACTATAATTTTTCAGAAGATGGTAAGATAATGATGCCACTTAGTTTAACTGAGAAGGAATATTTACCTTGAAAACAAGGTATGGTTCGTTCAGATCTATGTCCATGTCGTCTGAGCCATCGAGTTGCTTCGACAAAACATCGATAGGCTTAAGTCGACCTTCACGCAATCGAATCTCTGACCTGATTTTGCTTTGATCAAAATGAAACTGCATAATGATATATGAGCATCAGTTAGAAAGAAATTGATCGTATCTAAAGGAAGCTTTGTGACAGGAAATGAAAGGTTTTCTTTCTCTTCCTCTTAAAAGACGAGGGATATAGGTTTATTTATTGAGAAATGAGAACAATCCAATATCAAGACAATATAAGTACCTCTTCTTCTTTCTTTTCCCAGTCCTGAAATTCTGCTCGAGCACGTTCTCTCGCTAACAACGCCTGTAAATAATCCAAATCGTAGCCAGATTTTAACAAAAGAATTATACATAACCGGTAAATCCGACCAAATGAAGCGAGCAAAAATACTAATGACTGATCCAATAACCAAGCATACCATTTCTTCCTCGTGCTGTGCTTTCTCAAGTGCCCTTTCCTCTCTTCTCTTTTTCACTTTTTCTATCTCTTCCTGCATTTCAGAATATGTATTAACACATAAAGATACCATCTTTGACATATTTGTATGCAGATAATCGACTAAATTAAAACCTAGAGACATTTTAAGGTTTCTTTTTCATTCGATAAAACTGCAAAAAGAATACGTTAGCTTCTCTGAAATGGAGCTAACATCCCCTGAACCCAAAGCAAAGAAGCGGGTTTCCACGTACCATCCTTTCTTTCTGCCTCTTCTTCTCAGCTTTAACCGAAAACATGTCGAGTGGAACTCCATTGGTGATGTCATGCTCAATCTTCTTCCGCCACACAAACCTATTACATAAGTTACCATCACGGTTATAATTCCCAAATCAAGCACTTCCCAAGAACAATGTGTCAAATGGCATTGAGTTGTTCTGTATCGCATTGTTCAAATGCATAAGTTCCGAAAAATTTGTGTGTGTATGAACAACCTATGTATCTAATACCAACTAACAAAGAAATCTTCGATTCGAAATGGATGATCTGAATCAATGTTTAAAAAGGCGTAAGTGAGGCGCGCCTTTTTTAAGCCGCCTCTTCGCCGCCGCTCGAGGCGCACGCATCAGGAAACGCATCACGCACTGAGGCGTGCGAGTCTGAGGCGTTATACTGATGCGTTAACAATTTTAAATTGGGCTAATCAATTTTATTTTACATATTAAAAAAAGCCCATAAACGTGGAACTTAATAAAAAAACCCTAAAAGCCTCTTCGTATGTCTCATTAGTATTACTATATATAATTATATATAATATTATATGTAATATGTCGATCACTCTCCTCTGCGTCTCTCTCCCTCCCTCCCTCCCTCCCTCCCTCGTCACTCTGCCTGCGTCTCCATCCCTCCCTCATCACTCGTAACAGAAGATGAACCTAATTGGGAAGGGGACACAGAGGAAGAGGACAGTGGTGATGGGAGCCCAAAATATCACGATTCGGATATCGATTCCTAAATTAAATCGTCATCGAACGATTTTTATTTTATGCTTATTATGAGTTTTTGAGACATTTTATGCTTATGAGACTTTTATGTTGTTTTGTTTTGGACTGATTGAGTTTTAGATTTATGTTATTTGAGGATTTTATTATATCTTATGTTATATATATTTTTATAATTATTTATATATTATAGTATCGAAGCTTACGCCTCGATCGCCTTTAGGCTTACGCTTCGAGGCACGGAAGGAAAAACGCCTCGAGGCTTAAAACCGTTATTTTAAACCTTGATCTGAATTGCGTTGTGAACTACCAATACACAGTGATGTACTCCACAAAACATCTATTCAAAGTTCAGATGATTTGGAAACTCACCTCTCATTGAGATTAGAATCACCAAACGGATTGGAATCGTTGGAATAGCCAGCCACCGTCTGCGACTTCAGCTTCTTCGCAGCTCGCATCGCCTACAGAACCAGAAAAAGTACCAAAATTAAAGAATTCGTAAGAAATCACAACCAGAGACTGACCTAACCCTAATAGCTCCGCGCCACAATCCGAACCTTCTTCTGCGCTTTCTTCGCCAAATACTCGATGATCTCGTCCTCCGTAACGTCTTTCTTATTGCTCGAGCTCCTCCTCTTCCGTCCACGCCCATCGCTGTCGTCGCTGTCGTAGGAATTGTCGGAGTCTCTCCCGCGCGTGGAGCTCCGGCGCCTGCTGCTGCGACTCTCTCGGCGCTTGCTCCGCACCGGCGAGGAGTCTGAGTCGCCGGAGTCGGAGAATTGACCGGAATCGGAGTCGTCGGAGTGCTTGCTCCGTCGTCGGGATTTGGACGACGACGAAGGTCGCTCCTTCTTGCCCTTGCTTCGCACATCGCTCCCCATTTTATTTTATTTTAGAAATAAATAAAATTCGAGTGTTGTGTAATATAAATAAATATAATCAGGCTGCTACATGGGTTATCGGGTCGGGTTTATAGCCCATTGGGCTTTAGAGAGATGAATATTAGCCCACTATGGATTTGTTCACTCGTTCACTTTTATTTTATTTAAGGGTAAACTGCGGCTAATGTACCCAATATTTCTTTTTCTGCAGATTATGTACCCAATGTTTATTTTCGACGGCTAATGTACCCAAATTTTATTCCGTTAGATTTTTTTCGTGTTTTCCGTCACTTGACCGTCAGCGAGTGATATGTACACTTTTCGTATTTTTGACATAACTCACTCATTTTTTGTCCAAATTTTATGCACGACATAAGGTTGAAAAGATAAGAGTTAGATCTACAACTTTTGTGTTAGTTTTGTAAAAAAAAAGTTTTAAAAAATACGAAATTTCAATTACAACGTAAAACTGAACATTAGTTTAATACAAAATATTTGTTTCGAGCACATTTTAATATACATATTGATTTTTTATGATAAAACGTAAAACTAAAATGTTGTAGATAAAGCTTTTATCTTTTCAATGGTAGTTTATTTATAAATTTTGGAAAAAAAATGAGTAAGTTATACCAAAAATACGAAAGCTTTTTTCACATCACATCTTTCATATTTTTGGCATAACTCACTCTTTTTTGTCCAACTTTGTAGTTTAACCAAGGTTCAAAATTTCACGATTTTCGTTCGATTTTCGTTCGATTATCGCTCAAAACAGGCATCTCGGTAAGTTATCTCTCTTAATCGTTCTCGTTTTATAGTTTTCGCGATTTTTCGAGGGGGAAAGTGAACTACTTTTCGTTTCATGTTTTCAAGTGTTAATTCTTGAAAAATAAAGAGCTTATCGCTAAATATGAAAAAGTCATGTGTTGACTGAGTCAAACTTACCAAAGCCTGTCGAAGTACGGAACAGCTCACCCACAAACCCTAATGCTAATGTTTCTCTCTCTTATTGTGGCAAAACTACTTTTTTTTGGAAATTGTTGATTTGAGCTAGTTAATTGAATATTTTGGTGTAGTTTCATTTTATAAAATTGTATATAATTTATAAACCGTTAAGTTGACATAACTTTTTTTTTATTTGAAGTTTTACTGAATTTTCAAATTATTGTGGCAAAAGTACATATGTTACGTAAATTGGTTAATTTGACCTAGTTAATCGAATATTTTTGTATAACTTCGTTTTATAACATTGAATATAATTTAGTATGAGACTTGATTTGTGACTTATGTTATATTTTGTATGAGACTTTTATGTTTATATTTTGTGACATTAGTATTATATGTTATATTTTTAGAGTAAAATATGTATGAAAATATTTTATAGGTTTTCCATCGATAAATCCATCGATAACCGATTAATCCATCGATAAGTTCGATAAGTTTCGATAACGGCAAACGATAACTTTTATAGGTTTTCCATCGATAAATCCATCGGCAAACGGTTAGTCCGTCGATAACGACAAACGATTTATCGGCAAAAACGGCATTCAAATCCTTGAGTTTAACATTTTATCATAAAAAGTCATTAAGTATATTAAAATTTGCTCGAAACAAATATTTTGTATTAAACTAATGTCCAGTTTTACGTTGTAATTGAAATTTTGGAATAATAATTTTTTTTTTTACAAAACTTAAAACACTAAAGTTTTAGATCTATCTCTTATCTTTCCAACCGTAGGTCGTGCAAAAAATTTAGACAAAAATTGAGTGAGTTATGTCAAAAATACGAAAAGTCTACATATCACTCGCTGACGGTCAAGTGACGGAAAACACGAAAAAATCTAACGGAATAAAATTTGGATACATTAGCCGTTGAAAATAAACATTGAGTACATAATCCGCACAAAAACAAACATTGAGTACATTAGCCACAGTTTACCCTTTATTTAAATACCGATGTCAATGAACATTAGAATATAGCTTATAGATATAATATAAGGGTGAACTTCTTTAAAAAGATTTAGCATTCTCATTATTATAATTATTATTTTCACTTTTTCTATGGGCTCTCTAGCTTGTTTATATGTGAGTGAGATTATTCAATGAAAATGGACGAAGAAATTATATAAATTCAAATCGCCAAGAGATGAAACGGAGACTACGATGTGAAATATAAATCAACTTATTTTGAGACTACGAGATGAACTCTCTCTGTTGGCCATGTGTGTCCTTAAACAAGATATTTTATCCATTTGTAAAAGATTATGACAAGTCGTTGAATAAAGATGATGCTTATTATGATAATCTTATTATAGTTTCTGGTAGAGTAAAATAGAATGTTTGATCATTAGTTCATAAAGAATGTAATTATGTTATTATTATCACAACAGAGTCAGTGTGAGGAATAATTAATAATCATAATAAATGAACTTAAAATGTCCGTGACCTGATTAACTGGGTGGGAGCCCATTAATCGTATAAGGTCATTAATGTGACTAAGTGACAATCCTATTCTGGATTTTGTGTGTGTCACACTCACTAAAAGTGCATTAAGTATGAAGTGTCTTCATACTGGACTGGACCTGACTTAAACTCCGGAAGTTATCATATAAGACCTTCACTGATAACTTGGAGTTGAGTCACTAGTAAATGATCAAATGGATATTCGATATAAGTCCTGAGTGATCTTGAGTCCAAGCTGCTGGCTTGATTGTTCTTTGATTTAACCGTTAAAGAACACAATATATTACCTTTGTTCCCAACACTATTATTTTGGGAACATGATAGTCAGCAGTAAGGGTAGCTTGGTCATAGACATGGGCATCACACAACTCTCTTCAGAGTCATAATGATTCCCTTGATTGTCGGTGGTGAGAAGTGAGAGGTACCCGTGCGCAACTTATGAATCGAAACCATAAGTGGGTTACTCATGATATTACTGACTGAGTCAAGGATGAAAATGCAATTAGGGGCATAACGGTAGAAACCGTCTGCTCATGTGTGGATCATCAAGTGAAAGATCAATAAACCCGAATTTAATTGTATCAATGGATACCCTGCTGTAATTAAGGGAATAATATATACTGTATCACTAAAGAGTGCAACCTCGGGTTTATAGTGGAATAACACTGAGGTTTGACGAACACCCTAGCAGTTCGTTGGAGCTTAAGTGATACGAGTCCATGATTCCAGGATAGCTCCGTAACGGATGATACGCATGTGATAAAAATATTTTGAAATGTTTTAAGATCATTTGGCAAGACTTATAAAACTGAAGTCTGTGACAGACATGGGCAAAAGTACCATATATTGGTAACCGAAATTAACTGAAAAAAGAAAGTAGAATTTAAATTTTCTGTCAACATGAAAGTTGTTGGAAATTAAATTCTAAGAAACTTTGATCTTGGAACCGAGTCGTTTCGTCGTACGGTTTTTTATTTAGAAAATTTCTAAGTTTGTGATCTTTTCGGTAAACTATGAAATTAAATCACATGTCACGAATTTAAATGATGGTGTGACACCATGACATTTGAATGTGTGATATTGAGATCAGAGGATATTAATATGATTTAATTATTCGAATTTGATTATTATTATATTATTAATAATTCATCAATAATTAATAGATCTATATTAATATGTAAATAATATATATTTATATATATTATAAGTGTAGAAATCGAATTATGCCTAGGAATTTGGAACCATATACATTCGAATAGATAGACTTTGGTCTTTTCATTATTGCGGCAAAAATACCAGATGTTTTGGTATTTGAGAAAAACCCTAAGATCAATTTAATCCATTGGATCGGTTATGATTTAATATCAACAGTTGGATTAGGATAATTGATATATTAGAAATTTATAACTTGATGACCAAGTTTCTATTTTCGAATTTAAATAATCAATTGTATCCGTTAGATCGGTCTAAGATTTAATCTTTACCGTCGGATTGGAAATTAATTAATTATATATATAATATATTAATTTCAAATTATGTATTTGGATAAATTCGAATTTAATTTTTATTAAATCTTTTAATATTTGATTTTATCCTAAACTAACTTGATCCATTAGATCGGTTTAAAGATTTATCTCAACCGTTGGATCTAGATAATTAGAATTTGATTTTTTTTAATATATATATATATATATATATATATATATATATATTCGAATATTGATAAGATAAGAGGATAAGATTGATTTTTGATTTTATCCATTTCTTATTTAATTAAATCCCTAATTAATTATATCCCTTGGATTTAGATAAGATTAAATCTAGACCATTGGATTGAAATAATTAATTATATTTAATTATGAAATTCGAATTTTAGGGGAGAGGATTTCTCTAATTCGGTTACAGTCTGAGCCTATAAATAGGAGGCTTATTCTACACATTTTTCACACCTTTCCCCAGAGAAAAATTCGAACTCTCCCTCAGGGTCTGTGAATTTTCTCTCTGATCTCTCTTTCTGGTTCGGCTTAAGAGACTTAGTTCTCCGGAAGCTTAAAAAGAACCATCAGTTTAAATTTTGCGACGGAGTCTTGCCGGCGAAGCCCACGCTTCGGTACGAGGAATCCAGGAGAATATCCAGGAAGATCACGGGAGTTTCCCTCAGCACCGGCGGAGCCTTGCCCGATTCAGAACGCGCAGCCGGAAGTCGTCAATAGAGGTACGGCCTTATGCATTGGGTTAATAAATGCAACTATTTACTGCTTTCTATTTATTTCCTATAAAGACTAGATTATTAATAATGATTTATGAATATTAAATTGCATAATATTTATCGGGTCTTGGAATATGGTCATTATCCGATGATTGGGCCGTTGATTGGATAACATATTTTCCGCTTAAAATAATTTTTTAAATGTTACCCGGACGGTCCGACGGCACAAATCGTGATAATCCACGGGTATTAACACTCCCACCTCAACAACATTAAGAGACGGAATGGTGATATTCCTTTTATGCCGGTCCATTGAAGAGCTTCTTATTTATTTTAATTTTAAAATATATGATATAATTAGGTGCGAAATTTTTGAAAATATAATTTTAAATGGCAAAACCTATAAATTTTAAAGCTCTATCTATGCTATTACTATGAAAATGATGTTTATTATTGTAATATTATTATCACCACCATTAACTAAAATGCAAAGATATATTTGTATAAAGCATTAATTTGTAAAATTTCTTATTAACAACTATAATTTACTTTTAAACACAAAAACTATTTTATCTATAAAGACATGTAGATGACTAATCATTTTTGTCAACTTAAAAGTCAATATTATTTTGTACACATTGATGGATCTCTTAAGTTTTAACTTTTAAGACATATATATGCTAAGTAGGGGTGAAAATTTTGTCACCGTTTCCCGGTTTCGTCCCGGTTCCGGTACCGGTTCCGGACCGGTTTAAGAAAAAAATAGGAAAATTGTGTTTAAAACCGGGAACCGGTACTTCCCGGTTCCCGATTTTTGGAACCGTGAACCGGAACCGGGAACCAGAACCGTTTTTCCCGATTTTTGGTACCGGTTCCGGTTTATGTATTTTTATGTCGTTTTTTAAATATTTTTATGTCGTTTTGGTTTAATATGTCATTTTGTTTTCTTTAGAATTATATGTCGTTTTTTACCATTAAAAATTAGGATTTATGCCTCCTTCCTCACTCCTCTCTCTCGCTTGCGACTCTTTATCCACATCTTCTCTCTGCTTTTGGCTTTTCCTCGTCCAGTTTTGATTTCCTTCTGCGAAATATCTTTTATGGTTTATTCTATGTCAATTGCACCCCTTCGAAAGGCTTGATTTCCTCGCTTTCTTCTTTGATATCGGTTTCTTTTCCTTCTCTCAAGTTCTTCTTTTTTTCTTCGAATGATTCCAGCCCTCTTATGTGATTTTGGCGCTGCTTTCCTCCCGAATCCAGAGAAGTCGAACGCTTTACTCCCGGTTTTAGTCACGAATTATATCACGAATTTTTTCACGATTCTCTCACGAATTTTTCCCGGTCCCGGTTCCGGTCCCGGTTTAAAAAAAAAAAGGGAAATATACAATTGGAACCGGGAACCGGTACCAAGAAAAAAAATCCCGAATTTTCGAGATAGGTACCAAAAAATAAAAATATACCGGTTCCCGGTTCCGCTTTCACCCCTAATGCTAAGTATCATCACATCAAGAAATTGCCTTTCAATTCTTGTCTTGAGTCTACAAGAGAACAAAACTACATCTCTCTTTCAATCAACTGCCTCTATTTAATGAGTACTACAACAAAGAGAGTCATATCAGCCTCATATTTCAAATTTCTTCTCACTAAACCGGGTTTACTAATCGTTTAGCATTGGTTTATCGAGAATAAAAAAGTATCGGTAAAAACCCAGATACAAACTGTTTTTGCTTTACGATTTATTGAGAGTTTACCAATGTCTTACTAAAAACTAAGAACAAACCAATAAAATGGATGAAATATTGATCCTACTTTCACGGATTTTATAAGATATCGAGAATTTATTGATAATCCAAAAGAACAGCGAGAATATATATCATGCTATTATAGTGCTTAATACTATTCATATATCCGTGTAATTATTTTATAAAATTGATATCAAAACGTGATAAATATTTTTATAATGCAATTATGCAAATATTATTATTTTATATGATAATTGTCGATATATTTGCCGGTAACTATTATGTTCGTAAAATTTAAACATAAAAAGTTTGTCGGTGAACCCGTTGCTTAAAAATATTTGCTAATAAACTCGTTGCTTGTTGTTACTGAAATATCTGCAAAATCAGACCAATAATATTTTCACCGTTACCGAAATATCTGCAAAATCAGGCCAATAATATTTCCACGGTACCGCCAACTATAACCTAATTAATTAATTAAAGTGACACAACACAAGAAAGAGGGAAGCTTTGTTTGGGTACAGCCAAAAAGCCCAACAAAAAGAGTTTCAAATTAAAGAGATTACTACTATAAAATATAAATAATGCTTCACCATAAAGAAAGGATTGCATTAATGTTTAGTTATGGATATGGCCTTTACTTATATAATTGCTTTAATATGTAGTATATACATTGTAAAATAAAAAGATGCATTGAGTTTTGCTCTAAGTGTAGATGCTTCAATGGTACACAACTTCGATGCACAAGAAAAAGAAGACCCAAGTTTTAGAAAATATATAGCTGTCTTGCTATGTGTAATACGCAAGAGATCGTCGTATAATAACTACTCTGGTTACGCAAAAGTTGAAGAAAAATTTAGGTGGCGTTTGGTTATGGTCTCCGAGACCAGTTTCT
Organism: Parietaria judaica; assembly: GCA_954871525.1. NCBI lineage: Eukaryota > Viridiplantae > Streptophyta > Magnoliopsida > Rosales > Urticaceae > Parietaria > Parietaria judaica. Next base: position 17,057,581 of record OX940864.1, read on the forward strand.
GATTTTGGTTTCAAACAGTGTCATATTAGTTTCGCAGACCACATTAGGTTACCAGTTGTTTCTGTTTTCTGAGACCGGTCTCGCAGACCACTGAAAATTTAATGAAGGAAAACCGAAAACGACTTGAAGTTGTTTTTTGTCTTTGGTCTTCAACTCAATCGTACAAAATAAAACCATAATAATATATTATCATTCTATAACAGTATTATATTATTTATAATAAGATATTAACTATGAAATTAACTAATAAAATAAATTATTAAAATTATTTTTGTATATAATTATATATTTTAATGATATTACTATCATATTAACAAATATACTTAAATTATGTATATTATTAAATATTAACTTAATTATAATGATATAAACTCTTGAAACGGAATATTTACTACTTTATATATTACATTATTTAAACATATAATTAGAGTCATGAAATATGAATAATATTGTATTATGGCAAATATTTTTTAGACATAATATTAATATATATTACTTTCAAATAAAACATACTTTCTTTTTAGTAAAATAAATTGTGTTTTATTACATTTTTTTCATTTAAATTCAACCATAGATTAACAAAATACTAACCAAACAGTGTTTCAAAAATCAAACTCTCAAACTGGTTTGGTAGACTAAACTCTCATATTGGTTTCCCAAACCAAATTGCAAAACTAGTTTCCCAAACCAGTTAACCAAACGTCACCTTAGTTTCTTTTTATTAAGAGGGGACGTCATATATTCATATTCATAGTGTATGAACAAGTACCTATTGTCCAATAGAGAGGGTGTGAAATTATATTGACTAGTAGAAATTCTGCTTTTTTTTTAATTTATTTATTTATTTAAAAGTAAAATGGATCGTTAACTTCCGTTAGGAATTTAGCGGACATATTTGTTGATCGTTAGGAAGTAAAAAAGTACATGCGGTAAACAAATGACACGTAGATTATTATTATTATTATTTTTTAAAAGAGGTTCACGTTCACCTCTAGTTCGTTATCGATAATTTTATATTCATTTGTTGATCTTCGAGTATAATTGAGGAAAGTATAAAAATGTTAACTACTTACAAGAGTGTAAGCTAATTAGGGATGCGATTTCGGATGTCCTATAATATTGCTCTCTAGCCTTCCATTTATAGTCTTTTTATATTGCCTAAGATTTATGTCTTTAGTGTTGACGAGCTGAAAAGCCTCAATTTGTCAAAAATTGTAACTTTTTTTTGCTTGAGATGAAGTTGGCCAAAGAGCGAACAAAGTGTTAATAAAATGAAACATATGTATCACTATACGGTTTACGAGTAACGGTAAAAAAAGAAAAAAAAAATAAAAGAAAAGGTAATTAGAGGACACTAAAAAACACATTGAAAATATTCTACCTATATTAATATAGTTATTGTAATTATATCGTTAATATTTGTTATTCCTTTTAGTAAATTGTGTAAAGCCCAAATTTGGATTCATTTGTTAGAGATGATTTCAAAGAAGGACAAACAATCATTCCCACGTCATCACGTCAGGCCTACAGAGAACATGTTTTTTTTTTCAACGCGCTTCTCACAGCGCGTGGGAACCACTGAGCGACCGACCCGCGAAGTTGCAGTCAAATTTCCTCTTTTGATTAAAGAATTTTGTCAAAAGAAAATAAAAGACTTCGGTTGGTCAATAAAGGCACGCGCGCAAAAAGAAGCACAATAGAGTAATTCACAAAAAAGGTCCCTGAACTTTAAATATTTGTGTTTTTTGCTCCTTTATTCTAAATATTTGGCAAATATACTTCTATTCTCCAAAACGACAGCACATTGCTCCCCCCTACACGTTACAAAATGAAAGAATATGTTTAATTTCTTGTGCAATACATAATTTTGCAAGAGAGTTTTTATAAATTAGTCCAACCAGAAGTTATTATTTAACGGTTAAAGAAATAATCATGCTTTTAGAAACTTAGTAGGATAAAATCTAAATAGGTTATATGTTCCTCGCAAAATAATATTTTTGTTATTGTAAATTTATTAAGAGATATGATATATGATTTTCTTTTTTTTAGGAAAAACTAGTAGGTTGTATTCTTATCCGGAAAGAAGATGGGCTGAATCGGCTAATAAATGTTCAACAATACAATAGAGAGGCTCCGAAAATAGTGAACCTAGACGGATTTGAATTACAATGTGCAAGAACATATACCACCATATTTCCCTCTCGTTTAATAAAACTAAAAGTTGATAAGCTCTGCATCGCAAGCTCATCGATGTTTTCAATCAGGAACCCACTTTGTCCGCCGCGGGATCCCTCTTTTGAAGGAGCGCAATGGCCGAAGATGAATCGGACTCCAACTCTCGCACATGACATAGCCTCGATTAGATATATGTTGTTATATATTTATATAAAGAGTTGTTAGTGATAAGAACTAAAATTGCAAGTTTAGTGTACCAATAAAATAAAATCTGAGGAGCATTAGTGCATATTACTCTTAAAACTTCCACGAAATTGCTTTTCCACCCATCATGAATCCTATTAATTTGTGTGTAATTTCATGTTAGTTTCTGACGTTGATAAGTGAATTGTCCCAACTACCCCTCCAACATGCAATAAATATGCCCAAATCTTTGTTGAAGTCTTAAGGAATGTAATGAATAATGATATAAATTTGGAGTTGCAATTCGCTTGCTTGTAATGAATAATGATGTAAATGTGACTTCTATTTTGAACAATTATAGCTGGATTAGAGTAATCAACATTAATGAACAATTATAGTGAGAGAAAAAAAAAAGCTTATTCTTTTCATAATTGAATTTTATATTTTCCCACATGATTTGGGACCTGCAAATGTATACATATGAATTCTATTTTATTCTTTTTGGTCATTATGAAACAAATAAAATATGTTGATTTCAAATATAATTAGACATTAAGTTGATCAAATTTTATCATAGTTATTGTCTATGCGCGTTTGTGTAAACGGGTTATTATTAAAGTTCAATAATAATCAATAGTTCGATTTTTATTTAAGTTGTTGCCGGGATTAACTCGGTTCATGCACGACCTCTTAGTTTTTTTTTTACTACTAGATAATTTGGAAAACATTAACCTTTTGAATTTATCTCTATGTTTAAATTTTCAAGAATAATCAACTTTTCTTACCGGATAATAGTTAGACGCGTGATAAAAGTTCCCGAGAGTGTATTTATATAATAAAGAAAAACGGACAAAATATATTTAAAGTTAAAAAATTCTCAAATAATTAATTTTTTTTAAAATAAAAATAAGAGAGAAACACAAACCCATACCATACGTTCCCTTTGACAAGATCACATGTAAAGATATTAAAGAAGCTATTAATTAATAGCTGATAATTAAAATTAACATTATTATTAATATCTTAGTATTGCAGGGGTATTATGGACATTTCCCATAACAGCCCCCGAAACAGAAATCAATAATCACCTTAATTAATAATAACTAATTAATCAGTTCCGTTTTAATTTAATTTAATAAAAAAATAAAGTACAAAAAACATTTGCTCGTCCTCTCTCCATTCATGTCTCTCTGAACTCTCTGACACTCCTCTCTCTCTCTCTCTCTCCTCAATGCGCAGAGTCGAAGCTCGCCAAGCGCCATAGCCACTCTCCGATCCTCTTCTCTCCCTAATCGCCGCCGAGAAATGTTCGATTCCGCGGTTCCGGCGATCGCCGCTTTCCTCCTGCTCGTCTCGCTCTCGGCGGCGGCGGCGGACGGCGCGAGCGTCCTCCAACTCGAGCGCGCGTTTCCCCCGACTCGCCGAGTCGGCCTCGACTCGCTCCGGGCCCGCGACGGCCTCCGCCACGCCAGAGTCCTGCAGGGATACTCCGGCGCCGGCGTCGTCGATTTCCCCGTCCTCGGCTCCTCCGATCCCTTCATCTTCGGGTGAGCTTAGGTTTAGCGTTTCGTTTGTGCATTCGTCCATGGCCTTGCATGCGCAAATGTTGATCGCTTCTTGGAGTTCTTTTCGATCAGAATCTATGGATCTTTCAATTCTTTTCGAGTGTGTTCTTGGAGTTCTATACTTATTGTTCATCAATGGTTTTCGAAATTGCAGGCTTTACTTCACGAAAGTGAGATTGGGCTCTCCTCCGAGAGAATTCAATGTGCAGATAGATACAGGCAGTGACATACTATGGGTCAACTGCAATTCCTGCAATGACTGTCCACAGACGAGCGAGCTCGGAGTAAAATTCTTATCCGTTTTGATTGATTTACAGTTTCGTTGTCCGATAACCACGGCATTGATACGAATTTCTCTTGTATTACAGATCAAGTTGAACTTCTTCGACAGTGCCAGCTCAACGACGGCCGGGCTGATTGCTTGCTCGGACCCGATTTGCACTTCCTCGTTCGAAAGCGCGTCGGCGCAATGTGCTTCCGAGAGCAATCAGTGCGTTTACACGTTCCAGTACGGGGATGGGAGCGGGACATCTGGTCATTACGTCACCGATGCGATGTTCTTCGACATGATTATGGGGCAGTCTATAGTTGAGAATTCCTCTGCTCCCATTGTTTTCGGGTATGTCGATTCATATACGGAATAGTGTATGTCTTTTACTCTTATCGGTAATGCTTGCTTTTGGAAATTACGCTAAATTCTGAGAGAGTATTGTTCATTGATGACGCCGGCGTAAAATTTGCAAATTATGCTCACCGCCTTTGAAATGTCCAAATTCAGGTGTAGTACCTATCAGTCCGGGGATCTGACTAAGACAGACAAAGCTGTCGATGGAATCTTTGGTTTTGGCCGAGGGCAGCTTTCGGTAATTTCGCAATTATCATCTCGAAGAATAACTCCGAGAGCATTCTCGCACTGCTTGAGAGGAGACGGAAATGGAGGAGGAATTCTGGTTCTTGGTGAGATTCTGGAGCCGAGCATTGTTTATAGTCCTCTTGTGCCATCACAGTACGCCTCCCTTCTTACTTTGCATGATATACATACATATATATATATATATATTGTGGTTAATTTACTTGATTTCGCTAAAGTTTTCAGTCCTTTTTGTGGCATTGCTATTTTTTTTTCTTTTTCTTGCAGGACTCACTATAATTTGGATATGCAGAGCATTGTTGTGAATGGGCAAGTTTTGCCAATAAATCCGTCAGTTTTTGCTTCATCGAATGATCGAGGAACGATTGTAGATTCGGGAACCACTTTGGCGTATCTCGTGGAAGAGGCATATGGTCCTTTTGTCAGTGCTGTAAGTATTTATACTGATATATATATATATATATATATATACATATATATATATAATTTCTAGTTCGATACTTTAATATAATATTTTTTATTTATATTTGATGCCAATGTGTAGATAACAAATTCTGTTGCACAAACTGCAACTCCCATGGTATCAAAAGGAAACCAGTGCTATGTAGTCCCTACAAGGTTTGTTATCATATATCATAGATCCAAATATGCGTGTATACAGTGTATACATATATATATATATGCAGAATATATGGGTGAAACTGGGACCAGGAACTGGGGATTTGATGATTATTCCTCCAGTCCCTGTTTACCGGGAACTAAATTATTCCTCCAGTCCCTGTACCAGTTTTGGAAAAATCGGTATATTCGTTTACCAGTAATCAGGACGGGGTAAAAGTCAGTATGACCTGTTAAAATGCCGGTTTAAAAGTGGTAAATATCTGTATTAAACCGGAAATACTGGTCTTAAACTAGGATTTCAAAAATTATTCTGTACAAGTATATTAAAATAAATACTATATAAAAAATCCAGGACCAGGAATTTCCCGGTTAAGATTTATGGAACTCGGGACCGGGATTTCTCCATAAGTTCCTAGTTAGTGAACCAGCAACAGAAAACCAGTAAAAAAAATTCACCCCTATATATAGAATATATCATTTCTGGTTCTTATGATCTGAAACTCATATCTATGTCTATTTTCTTTCAGCATAAACGACATATTTCCCCCTGTGAGTCTAAATTTTGTGGGTGGTGCTTCCATGGTGCTGAAACCCGAACAGTATCTTACACATCAAGGTTTCATGGTGAGTTCTTTCCCCGTTCCCATCGGTAAATTATGGATATCCCTTTATTTTATTGTCGATTACTAATTACTTTATCGTTTAGGGTGGTGCTGCTTTGTGGTGCATCGGTTTTCTGAAGAGTCAGGGAGGCATATCGATTTTGGGAGGTTTGCTCCAACTCTATGCTTCCAAATTGTCAAAAAAATTGTCATCATTGTATGACTCATGTTAATTTTAGACCCGTTATATTATGTCTTGAAGTTCGTATTTTCTTTGATTAGGGGTAATTTATGTCTAAGGTTAATGAAGTGTCTAAGCCTCTATAAGACGCTTCTAAAGTTAACAATTCGGTTCATTCAAAAACGTAAAATATTTGTCTACCCTTTCATCTGTATTAGAATTAACTAATTGTCTCGGAAAATTCCGTGTTTTATGGCTCATCGAGTTTTATGATAATCTTGGTGTGTTTCTAACAGATATTGTTCTTAAAGACAAGATCGTTGTCTACGATCTAGCCCATCAAAGGCTTGGGTGGGCTAACTATGATTGTAAGTCGTTATTTTATTTCAAGATTTTCACGTTTTCGCATTTTCCGTTAAAAACTTTCTTTTTGTAGTAATTTCCCTCCAAATTTGTAAATATAGCAACTTGCACCCATGATCGCTAAAAACAGACAGTTTCATTATGTATTGTTGTTTATGTTTCGGGTTAGGTTATAATTTTTGGCTTATTTAGGACAGCTTAACCGAATGAGAAAGACAACCAATAACCATTCACGGAAAACTTAAGTGCCTTGCGTTTTGGGGGCTAATTAGTAATGATAAATTAAAAATTAACATTTCAAAAGTAAAAAACCCAACAAATATTACTTATACACACCCCGAAACTGATTTCTACTGTAATACTACAGTTATATTTCCGGATGAAAACTGCTAATATAAAAATTTACGGGAAAAACTGCGACGACACAACAAATTTAGGGTATACAGCTGCAATTTATTTTTCCTTTCAAATATCAGTGTAAAAATACTCTTCCACTTTTCAGGTTCGACATCCGTGAACGTCTCGGTAGCGATTAGCGGAGACGAATACATCAACGCCGGACAACTAAGCTCGAGCAGCTCATCCCAAGAACTCATCTTCACGAAGCTTCTGAAAGGCTTCATTGTCCTGCTTTTTCTTCACACAGCGCTGTCCAGAGAGTTCCAATTTTTGTGACTAAAACGCCCTTTGCCGGTCGTGTATTTATGGCGAGATACCGACGCCCTTATCGTAAATTGTTTGGAGCCATTGGTCCCAATGTACCGTCGCTTCTCCGCTTCTGATTTCTGAAATTGTCAGTTCGCAGTAATTATATTGTTAGATGTGTATTTGTAGCTAATTTATAGGTAGGTTAGGAATTTATAAAGATTTGTGTTGGTTGGTCAGTTTTGTAAAATCACTGGTAAATTTTATGGTTTTCAATTTGTAAAGTTTATCTGTGTCAGTGTATAATGGTATTATTGGTTTATATCCATGGTGCTAGTTCACGTACTAATGCCAATATTTTGGCCGGGCCGGTAGTGCCACTTATTCTTACTTCTTAGACTCCGAATATATTTTGTACTTAAAAATAATAATAATTTTAATTATACTGACATATCGGTATTGATCAATATATCTAATGGTAAATTATAATTAGGGATATTTGCAGTAAATGTGACAGAATGTAAATAAAATTAAAAAGTTTGGCAAAAATAATAAAATATTTTGTTAATTATTTATCGTGCAATTTACATGGGAACAAATGATTTGTACTGTATTTTTATCCTTTTTGACCACGACAATGCATAATACATTCTCTCATAGTAATTAAAATTTATTCTACTACGTGAAAACTAAATCACGATAGATCAATCTTGTCACCAAGAGGTAAAAAAAAAAAAAAAAGGTGGCACGTGGCGGATGACACATGTCATGCGGCGGTCAATAGGATGTCACGTGACATTTGACTCCGATTAAAAATTATTATGATACCTATGACTTTATTATGGTACCTAACTTATTTTATGTTATGCTGACATTATGTTATGAGTTATGGCTATTCTGTTATGTATTTGTGTTATATTATGATTTATGAGTGTGTTTTTTAGGCTATAATTATGTGTCATCTTTATTAAATAAGTAATTTAGAAACTATATAAAAATATGACTGAAATACTAAAAATATTTTCCGGATTATCCGTCGATATTTCGATAGGCAAGCGATATATCCGTGAAATTTATGCGGTACTATCGGCAAGCGATATATCCATTTCTTCGGATTTATCCATCGATATCGGCATCGGCAAGCGATATATCGTAAAATGGTGAGTGCGAAACGACATCGATTCCGATATTTAGAACCTTGAATAGAGCACTAGTTAATTAGGGACTTTTCTCAAAATAAATGAAGTGTTTAATTTGAAATACTGATACTGATTTTATTGGTATGTCGGCTATCAATTTCTACCGACTGAATTTTACTGATTTATCGTTGATAGCATTACATATATTATAAAGTAAAAGGGTTAATGACGGTAAAAATACTCAAGATTTGGTCAAAGAACCTCTTGTGTACCTAAAGTTTAAAAGTGGGGGTAAAAATACCCAAAGTCGAATTTGGAGCGTTGACCACTCCATTCTCGTAACACAATTAACTTACCCGTTAACTCTGGCTACGTGGATAAACTTGAGTTGCTGACATAGCAATTTTTGCCACGTGAACGAGTTAAACCCTAATTAATACTATTTAAACAACTAATTAAACCCCTAGTAATTACACTTAACAAAACAGATTAAACAGCAACAATTAATAAATTGAATATTTACGAGAATAGAGTGGTCAACGCCTTAAATTTAACTTTAAATATTTTTGCCGCCACTTTTAAATTTTAGGTATACGAGGGATTCTTTGACCAAACTTTATATTTTCGCCGTCATTAACTCTAAAGTAAAACAATATTTTTTTTTACTTTAATTTGTTGTATATCAGCTCCTCCTTAATTTCAACAATATTGCATACATTGTAGGTTTTCCGGTAATTTCTGAGAGATATTTCACAAAGGTAAAATATTTGAATAAATTCTAGGATAATTTGAAAGAGATAAAAATATAGGACAGGAAAATCAAAATCTCAACACAAATTTAACATTCTCAACGAAGGTAAAAATTCAACGCCCAGTTAAAATAGAGCTCGATCCTAACACCAAACTCAGAGCAAGCCTGCCTGCTTCAGCGCCCTCTCGAAGTCTTCTTCGGTGTTCTTGACCTCGGTCGTATCCCTCTGAAAGTAGAGCTCGATCTTCCTCATGACTTTCTCGTCTTTCTCGCCGCAAACGAGGTTGAACACAGCTCCTGCAATATTAATCACAAGAACACAGCTTTTTAGATCAAGAGTTTGTAAATTTCGTTTGCAAGATAATATTTAGATAAATACTAGTTTTCAAATTAAACAAAACTTACCCTTCTTTCCAAATCGTCCTGCCCGGCCGATCCTGTGAAGGTAGACCTCGTAGTCCGGTTCTCCGGTGTCGTGCTTTATAGGAAGGTCGTAGTTGATGACACAATTAATCTACACCAAAACCATAATGTTCGGTTAGAGAGAAAAATCTAAAAAACCGTGTAACCAGTTTTTAATTCTAAAAAACTGGAAATCTGGTCTTGGATTTGAGAATGAAAACAATTAATAACAATATAAAAAAAAAAGGGATCGGTTATCATTTTCAACCTTAATTAAAATTATATAAGGATAGAATGAGAGATTACTTGTTGCTGATCAAATCCCCGAGCAAGTATATCAGTTGAAATGAGCACTTGAGTAAGCCCATCTCTGAATTCTTTCACAATCTTATCGCGATCTTCTGGCGTGCTCGCGCCTTGGATCGACGTAACGGCATACCCATCCTCGGTTAATTCCCTATGAAGCATTCCTGCGCTATTTCGAGTCCGCACAAAAATGATTCTCTGCCCTATATTCTCGCCGAGATCGAAGATCCTCTCCTTAATGATCCGAATCTTGGCCAACTCATCCGGGCAGTTGACCTTGTACTGCTTAATGTTCTCGAGAGCCAAGTCCTCCTTCTTAACGAATAGTTCGTTATGGTCTTCTCTCATAACCTTCTTAATGAAGTTCTTAACCGTCTCGTTGAAAGTTGCAGAGAATAGAAGCACCTAAGACACAGATGAGAACTTTATGACAAAAGAGAAAAGGAAAAAGAAACACAGAGACCAAGTTCTACTAAAGTAATCGAATATTTTGCCAAATACGGTTAAACGGAACCAGTTAAGCGACGAGCCAAAATCAGTTGACAAACCTGACAGTGGGAGCTCATCTTATCAATTTCCTTTTTTATCCGTAACGAGTCGTCTTTAAAACCATCCTGCGGGATTTCAGAGGTCATTAGGTAAATTTATAAATCAATTAACCCTTGATAGAAGAAAAATTAAGTCAACTCCGAATTACCTCGGCAAGCATGTGATCGGCTTCGTCAAAAACAAGGATCTTCACCCTGCTAACACCGAGCTTTCTCAATGACATCCACTTCTTAATCGTTCCCGGAGTGCCAATTATCACTTGGGCAGAAACGGGTGCCCGCTTCTGAATTGGCAGATCTCGGCTCTCCATTCCCACGGGAACCGCAAGCTCTGATGTGATACCCGTGTACTTTCCCATTTTCTGGAGAACTTCCAGATTCTGCACCCAAAAGTATATTCAATCACACTACCCTCGGATAGTAGTTCATATTCCTAAAACGCAAACGCTAAGCAAACTTCATCTTCTCTCTTTCTTTACTTATAATTACCCGTCACATCTAAAAGAATTATTCTAAGAACCGAGACCAGAGACCGAGATTCTCAATCCGAAGGTGATTGATTGGTCCATATACTCCTACTTATTTTCTCATTAGATCTCGCTTTCTTCTACAATTTCCGTTACCGTAATCTACACCGTGCCCATCAGGTAGAAATTCATCGAAAAAACGTAAGCAGCGTCGAAGAAATGACCTGAATGGCGAGCTCTCTGGTGGGGCAAATGCAGATGGCTTGAGGAGCTTTCTCCTTGGGATCCACGCGAGAGAGCATTCCCAGAACAAAGCAAGTGGTCTTCCCCGAGCCATTGTGAGCCTGCGCGACCAAATCCTTGAAGGGCGGCTCCACGATCATCGGCAGAGAGATCGACTGGATCTTGCTCGGCCCTTGAAACCGCAAGTCCACTTGTAAAGCTTGGAGAAGCTCCGGCGAGAGTTTCAGGTCCTCGAATTTCGCCGCCGACTTGTAATGCGAAGACGTGATCTGCAAAACCTCGAATCAGAAATCGAAATCCGAAACCATTCAAAAACCCTAGCTTTTGGCTTTCCTCCCGAGCTTACGATGTCCGAATCCTCCGGCTCGTCGAGGAGCTCGGTGACCTTCTTCTTGTCCTCGTCGATCGCGAGGCTCGCCGTGGTCTTTTCCAGCGAGGAGGAGCTAGACTCCGCGTCCGGCTCCTCAGCTATATCAGCCCAGAGTTCTTTCTTCGCCGCCGCTGCCGGCGCCGGCGCCGCTGATTCTTCGGATGAGGATTCCATTGAAGAAGAAGAGTTGATTGAAATAGTGCTTCACTAGAACCCTCTTCGTTGTTTTTATTACATCTCTCTATTTATAGAAGCTACAACAATTTTGTATTTGTTTTTAATTAAAATTCACTTTAATTATTATTCTAATTTTAATTTTGTACATAAGATTTACAATTTAATCCCTCTAATTTTAAATTGTGAATTCTTTATTTTACATTTGTTTAGTCCTAATTATTTTGTTTAAATCTAGTTTATTTATTTGATTTTAAAATAATTTAATTCTTGAAATTGTGCTTAGAATTCCGTTTTAGGACTAAATAGTAGCATTACCTATTTAAATTAGTTATATAGAATTTAAATGCTAAATCTAATTTTCATAGATTAGAATGAATAATATATTAAATGTTAAATGTGATAAATAGTTATTTATTTTAAAATAACTATAAACTTTATTTTATCAAAGCATATGAATAAGCGTAATCCTCTAAGATCACATTTTGAACATTTAAAATTGAATTTTACTCAATATCGGATTTTGATTATATTCAATATCTCGTACTAAGTAAATTAAATTAGTTAATTTATTAAAGTATTAGACAAAGGAAACGGATCACCTAGATACCGCTCAACTGAATATTAGGTTAATAGTCTTCCGTGCGAGGGATCCTCGATCTATGTGTGCCCGGTTTAAGTAGGTTTTCTATTCCCCGTGGAATGTTTTTACTCAGCACACATAGACGCGAATTATGACCTTAAACACTACACCGGTTCCTCGCATAAGCTTACCTAAACGGGAACCCAAACTTTATTAGGCACCGTAGACTTGGTGAGAAAAACCGGTTAGGAGTTATTAATTGTTCTTATTCTAACCGTCATGGATAATATATGATATTGACACAACTGTTGTTTTACCCTAAGTTTTTTAAATTAATAGAATTGACGAGGATAACTTTTTTATTAATTTATTTACGAAATAACACCTAAAGTCCTAATGTTATTAATTACATCTTTAAAATATATTTAGTTAGTTACTATATATATGTTCGTTAGAATTATTAATCATGCTTAATTATTTTTTCAATTTAATGTATAAGAAACAATATCAATAAAAGAAATACTTGAAAAAGGTTTTCACTTTTCAAGTACATGGAAACAATTTTCCAAACAGAGGAAATAAAGCTTCATGGAATGGTAACGGCTTCTGAAATAATGTCTAGAGTCGTGATAAAGAAAATGATTTTTCACAACTAATGAATATCCATTTTGAGCCACCTGCCAGAACTTCGACATCTCATAAAAAATGTTTATGAGAAGCATTGCGACATAAGTAATAGAATGCTTATCAAAAGCATAAAGACATTAGAGTCTGGAAGTTTATTATTGAACATCTTCCGAATATATATGAAAAGCAGGTATAACACGAGTGATGTAAGATCGTAAAGATCTATCATCTGTAAGCTTTGTATATGGAGATCTTTTTTAGAAGATTATAACTCTCCGGATTTGACGTGCTACGATCCGGCATCACGAGGAACAATCGGTCAAACGGAAAATGAGGAGTTTTGTAGTGATTTCGGTACAGTTGGTAAAAGTACCAAAAGTCGGGTAACGTGTCTAAACGATTCTCTTATTTTTGAAGTTACTCTAGATCTTAATTTCTATGATATCTCGTGATTTCTGCCTCGGGATTGAGAAAAAGTCATCAAAAAACCTAACAGTGGTATCAGAGCCGGTATAATTAATAACGCAGTTTAATATATTTGTTTTTTTAAATAAAATTTATAACTTTCTCAACCAAAATATTTATCATCTTGTTATTTACAACTGTTTTAATTTAACTATTATACAAGATAGTTTTTGTAGTTAGTTGTCGTGAACAAAAAGAATGAAAACTCGTTTTATACTAGAATAAAACAAAATTAATTATATTGCAGGGAAACTCTAAAATAATTAAAAAAAAACAAGGTCACAAGAATCTATTCACAAAAAAATTGAGCGAGTGTTCAAGGCCTCAAATTATGTAATATATCTTAATAAAAAAATCTCAACATAATTTAAACAAGCCTAACAGTTTTTTTTTTTTTTTGCCAAAGCTTCGGAAATTATCTGGCCGAGCGGCCGAACCGTTATACACATTGTATTGTATGTCTGCATAAATAACACTAATAAACTCTAAATTGTACGTTGTAAGAACATTGCATTATATTCTGCAATTTGTGTTCCGTTTTGTTATTTTGTGTAACACGTGTTAGATTTATTGTTGGAACATTACTTCATATAAATTTAGATGACAGATTCGCTAAGGATGATTTGTCTTACATGTCCGCACATAGAATCGGTGGCTCAATTAATCAAAAAGATCGAGGCATGATTCCGGTAATCAGAATCAAGACCACTTGTACAACTAGATGATATTTCCTAGTTATAGGGAATCGATTTGATTTCCGATTAACATTATGGCTTTGAAGTTTGAACTATGAAGAAAATATATTGTTTGTTATTTGGTTGTCAAATCATGACTTGATGATGTTGTTGGAGGATTTGTCAGAATAATGGATAGACAAACAAATCTCTTGACAAATTTCCCTGCAAGACTTAACGAGTGCATACATTTTTTTTTATTGAATCATAATTTTGAAGACATAATCAGTTGGAAAAGATCTCCTAGCCGTTGAGAATTAGTTGGGATTTCCCACCAACATTTATTAGTCAAAGATCAGAGAGCTACATTTTCCTTATTTCGAAGCCGAGTAGGCCGGTTATATAACGGTTTGTTGGTTGTGGTTAACAATCAGCACAAAAATATTTAGAAATTTTGCACAAAGGAAGGCGGAGGGTCTTGCAATTTCATTCGAGGAATGACGATTGATTGTCCGATAGTTGGAGCATTCAATGTTGTTTCCGAGACGAGCACCATACTTATTCCTTGAAGTTGGGTCACTCGATGCGCGTGGCCTTGAATAGGAGTTTATATCCTATTGTTAATTAAGAATTATGTATAACCGTGTATCATTTGTGGATGATTTTCATGGAATAAAGTGTATTGCAATCAGTGCCTCGCAAAGTAGGTTACTTCCATTGGGTTACACGAACTGCGTGAACAAATATCGCGTGTCCAAAACTCTTTTACTTATGTGCAATATTTGTTAACAAAAAATTTAATTCGGTGTATATTACATGTCTATAAAATATATGTGTTTATAATTTTATCGTAACAATATCAGTAACATTGTTTGTATCCGATTTCATATGTAACTTAACAAGATTTAATTATGAAACAGTGTAAATTAACTAGTAAGTAAAAATGAAGAATAATTTTACTCGATTAAAAGAAAATTACATGGTCAACAGTCAATAATTTCATTCAAAAAACAAGAGTTCACACTTCACAAGAAACATAATATATAATACCACATTCATTTTGAACCTGGCATATAAATTTCCATTGTATCCCAAGCATTTGAAATACGCATTTTGAATCAGGTTGGATATCATGAATTACATCGATTCGTCAGTTTCAGTACCCATTGCCGGCATCGGCATGCTCTTCGTCGAGCTCCGGCTTCTCGCACATCGGGCTGGTAAAGTAGAAGGGGCCGAGCGTGTACCGGTCAATGTCGTGGTACACCGAGCTCGGCAGGCCAAGTGCTACACCAAGGAGTCCACTGCCGAAGTTGGTGAGGACGTTGCAACTCGGGTCGGGTGAGGAAACTAGCCTGGCCGTGCACCGCTTCGGGTCGATCCGCTTGCCGGTGGATTCACATGTCATCGGCACACTGAAGTCGAACTGGCCGTTAATGTCGGTCTCGTCGCGCACGTAGCGCACCACGTGGTTCCTCTCGTCCATGCACGTGATAGCCACCACGCTACCTACCAAAATAACCACAAAAAAGGCTTACCGTGATGAATTCTAACTATATTTCCGTTAACGTTAAGTCTATGACTCACATGAAAGTAACATGAACACTATATATTTATAAAGTAACATGAAATTTTACAACAAGTCTACCAAGAATAAAACATAAATAATTTCATATATATCATACCTTTGATGGGGTTGGCCCCATGAATCCACTGATTCCAGCCTTGTGTGCAGTCTTGACAAAGCACCTTCCCTCCAACATAAATCTCATCAGATTCCTTCACTTTCTTCTGTTCATCATAACTCTCATTATTACTGTAAGCCACACTGCATCCAACCAACATTGATGTTGCTATCATCAAAACCACCATAGCTTTTTCCATCTCTCTCTCTGCTACAAGCTGACCAATAAATAATATATGGCGAAGACAGCTGAAGCTGGCTATATAGTTTGTATGTATATATATACATTATATGGGAAGAAGAAAAAAGAATATCATGTTTGAAGTGGAAGAGCACCACTTTGACGACGTGCAAGCCATTCATAATATAATTAAATCAAGTCTTATTAATATAAGGCATAATTGCGGTAAAAGAACTTAAGTTTATTCAAAATAGTGCGACCTATTCTCAAGCTTATTTCAATACACTTATCAAATACCCAAAGTTGGAAAATTTATATTTTCGATTGTTTTATTTTTTATATCTTTTTATTAACGTTAATACTTAATACATGTATATTTGTATGCCTGAAGCTGAAGTATTATTTAAAATGAGAGATTTCATAACGTGAAAAAAGTTAATTTGAATTGTATACATACGTAAAAACTCGACAATAATAGAGACACATGGGATACAATCAATTAGAAACACAAATTTCGCAACTTTTACTATTTAATCCGTTGAGGAATATGATGCCCTATTTATAATTAAGCCATTCATTACCGTTAGTTCGAAATTAAATAATGATTGGTACCACAAGAACTTTTGTTTGGTCAAGGGGCTTCTGCTCCTATATATAGTAAGCAATCCATATTTTAGTAGCATAAAACTAAGTAGATAGTTGGAAGTTCATGAATGAGCTTTCAAATGAAATATTAATCTTTGATATCAGTGGTCAATATGCAATAATGTCAGAATTTTTGTTTAGGTTCATCCACATTTTCCAGCACCGCAACAAATTGGTATTTTACGGGTTTAAGCCCGACCGAATTCCGTTTAATAAACTGGAATTGTAGTGTTTTTTTTATTATATATATATTAGTATAATAAAATAAAATATATTAAAAAAACAAAACCGAGAATTTATTGGTTTTGATCAGTGAAATCCAGTCCAATTTCATGTTCTCAAAATTGGACCGAAAATTCCCAATTCATTAATTTCTAAATTTCGCCGTTACTTCCGGCCATGCCATCCCTAAACAGTATCCACATGACAAGGTTTTAGTGAAAATTTCTTTTAAATATTTTGATTTAATTTAAATAATATTTATTACGTAATAAAATAGTATATAATTAGTGGTAATTAAAAAGTATATACTATATCGTACAAAAGTATAAAAAATGAAAGGGTAAATACAAGCAAAAATATCTTAAAGTACATAAAATTATACGGCTTCCTAATCCTATTTTATCGTGGTAAAAATAAGTAACCTTGTTATGACTCATCCATTAAATGTCACTTGCCACCTTCTTAAACATCACTAACGACGAAGTTAATAACACTGATGTCGTTGATGCAAATCTGAAGTCAGGTTACAAAATCTAACAAATGGACATGTTTCGGGTTGACTTTCTTATGCCAGTCTCGAGTTGACTTTTCAGTGTCGGTCTTGAGTTGACTTTTTGGACCGGTCTAGGGTTGACTTTTTTATGTCGGTCCTGGGTTGACTTTTTCAGATAGATTTGAGGTTGACCTATCAATATAATTATGTTACAGTATATATAACTCTTATTTTTATATAAATACAAACTATAACCTATCAATATGATGTCGTATTATCAGTGTAATTTTTTAGTTATTTATGTCTTATAGTGATAAATAAGTGATTATGAACTCATATAATTTTTTTTTATCGAAATAGTCAAAATAATTTTTTAATTTTATGTCGATATATTTTGATCGGCATGCCAGTGAAATTTATGCGTCTTGTTCGACATGCCATTTTTTCCATCCTTTCCATCGACATGCAACATGCCCATAAAATAGATAGAGTGAAATGACGTTAGCATCGATATTTAGAACCTTAAAAAAGACTATAAAATTTATAAATACCCAAAGTTTGGTCAAAGAACCCCTCGTGTACCCAAAGTTTAAAAGTGGTGACAAAAATACTCAAAGTCGCATTTGGGGAGTTGACCACTCCATTCTCGTAACGCCGTTAACTTACCCGTTAACTCTGGCCACGTGGACAAACGTGAGTTGCTGACATAATAATTTTCGCCACGTTAACGAGCCCACATCAGCCTCGTTTACGACAAAACAAGGAATTAAACCCCTAATTAATACTATTTAACACAACTAATTGAACCCCTAATGAGTACACTTAACAAAACAGATTTTTCCACGTGGCCAGAATTAACAGGTGAGTTAACGGCGTTACGAGAATGGAGTGGTCAACTCCCCAAATGTGACTTTGAGTATTTTTGCCACCACTTTTAAACTTTGGGTACACGAGGGGCTCTTTGACCAAACTTTAGGTATTTTTGCGGTCATTAATCCTAAAAAATAATATCATGTTATAAAATAATCATATATATAGATAAAATAAAAATTGAAAAACTAATGATATTGTCGAAACGTGGCAGCACCAGAGCATGTCCACGTGGAAAACTCGTAGCCGCCACTACGATCTCGCAGCTCCTTCTTCAGCAGTCACGAATCCCATGACTCGGCCACCGAGTCACCACCGAGCCATGGCGATCCGACTCGCCAGAGCGATACCATCATCGTCTCGGCTTCGGAGATCCACGGCGGAGTATCCTCCTATTGCTCGCGATTTCTCATCCGATAAACCGAAGAAGAAGTTAACGGACCGTCTCTCGTCGGTTATCGACGCCGTCAATGATCGGAAGCTCCCGCCGGAGCTTCGCGGACAGGGTAACGCCGTCAGGTTCGTCGGTGACACTCCATCTCTGTGCTCTATTAGCATAAAAGACCTTGAACTTTTCCTTGTAGTCAACTTTTGCCCTAAATTTTAGGTTTCGTACGAATGTCTTTGAACTTTGTCATTTGGTACACATTGTTTCATACACGTGAAAAAAAAAAAGTTTTATCATGGTAATATGATGGGATATTTGAATCATAATTTATAAGTACGTAATTTTGTATAAGTGTGCGTATTTTTATATTTCTTAGTGACAATAGTACTTAAATGTCGCAAAAAGAATGTCGAGTTAATATTTGTTAAACTAGAACACGTCTATGTCTCAAATTTAATAACTAATAGTAGACAAAGACATGCCACTCGTAATAAATCTTGACGTGACATGGACGAAATTGAATCTCGAGTTATTTTGTAATCTTTGGTTAACATTACCGCTAAGAAAAGATTGAGATATTATTACCAACTCACTTAGTACAAAATTAAATAATTATGTCGTAAATATCTTTAACGTACTTGTAATTGAGTATTATTCTCAATTAATCACCGAACAATATTTAGATATTATTATATTATTATGAGATTGAAAAGGCTCTAAACAGATATAATTTTAGAAAAACTCGTTATAAATGAAAGTTGAAGAAAGTATGTTCTAAAAAGTCATATAATGCGCACAAGGTAATATTTTTGGTCAATATATAAAGTCTAAAGAACATAAAATCACTAACTAAATTATGAGGAGTACAAAGTCCACCGGCGAGCTGAGTTTATAGAGTAACCAATTTCTCAGGTCGGAAACCGACATAATCAACGTTGTTGAGCAAAGAATCTGGCGTTCCATGGAGGAAGGCGAGTTCGAGAATCTTCCCGGGAAAGGGAAACCGCTGAATCTCGACACGAACCCTCATGCAGATCCCGCGGAGGACACCCTGTATCGGATCCTTTCGAGAAATGGGTGTGCCCCGGAATGGGTTGTGCTCAACAAGGAGATTCGAAGCCAAGTTTCGGAATGGAGAACGGCGCTGAAGAAAGCATGGAGACATAAAAGCAGTGGCGATCCGTTAGAGTGGAGGGAGAGATCGGAGGCTTTGAAGCTTTGAAGCTTCAGATAAGAGACATCAACGACAAGGTGAGTTATATAACTCATTGAAAAATGATTTGTTGTATATATATTTGGCACAATCAATGTTTTAGAGTTCGGAAACCGATAACTACTTGGTGTTCTAGTCTTAAAAAGTTGTAATCGATTGTGCCAGTCAGATTTTATGGGTATACCGTATACCGATAATCGATACATACACCAACGTGTTCTTGAAAAAAGAAAGATAGTTTTGTAAATTTTGTACCGAGATGGTAGATTTTTACGAGTTTTTGTACGTAATTGCGGGTTCTTATGTGTAAATAGATTCTTAAATAACCTTAAATAAAGGTTTGAACAATGGTTGCTCGGTGATAGGCACAAGTTTGCAGTGGTTGTGCCCATTGACCGAAAAAAAAAAAATCTAAAATTTTAAATCTTTAATGAAAAAAACATAAAGGTAATTTTTAACTCTTTAATTCCTTTTCACTTATAAAAAAAAATAATATTTATATATTATTGAGATACATGTCGGTTATGGGTTGTTGGCCAACGGTTATAAGTTTTTAAAAACTTATAATTAACCCGGCGGTCTAACCCGTAAAATTTGACCATCGTCCGACCCGTCGGTATCGGCCTTTTTAACCTCGCTAAAATAAACGCGATCATGCTGATTAGCTTATCCTAGGCTCCCATGCCTTGTTTGACAAGTTTTGGGCTCAGTTGCTACCAGAAGTTGGATTTTCCATCTGAATGAAATGTTGAACCCTTCTGCAAAAAAATCTAAGCCGTTTTCTGGGGTCGGAACTGCAGGTTTTCCGGTACAACCTAATCGTTCCGTTCAGCAGGCAGATGAATGGGCTGAAGTGGGAGAAAGAGTTGGATCGATTACAAGGAGAAGAGCAAGAATGAGTTTTCTTTAGTCTTTAACTATGAACATTGGCCTTAAAAAAACTATGAAAGTTGGTTTTATAGTTGTATTAAAGGTTCAAAATGTCGTTTTTGCTGATACATCGATTGCCGTTTTCGAGGATTATCGACGGATTTTAGAGGATTATCGATGGAAAACTACTACAACTGTAGTTTATAGTTACCGACACTTATCGAGGATTATCGATGGACTATCGACACATATCGAGGATTATCGATGAAATACCGCTTAAATATTTTTAAGAATATATTTATTAAGTTTACATATGTAAATAAAATATAGTCTTACTCTCACATATGTAAATACTCAAATAAAATCATGTCACACTCAAACAAATGTTAATAAAATCATGTCATGTTCAAACATAAGAAAATAAAACAAGATCAAAAGATACTACATAATTTGATAATACGCATAATTTAACTATTTGGTTTTGCGGAGAAGTTCCACGTGGAGCAAATAGAAATGAATGAAATATACACATTTGTTTGCATTTGGAAAGTCCCACATTGATCAAATACAAAGAAAATAATAACATTGCTAGTATATAAATAGCAATTTCAATGTCCAAACCCAACCAACTCAACATACATACATATCGTTTTTGTTATTTTTACACTATTTTTATGGATAATTGTTTGGCAAGAAGCTTGCTGATTTTCGACGAAAATAATGAAAAAGTATCAATTATTATTATGGAATATTTGCCGATGACTACGGCAAGACTGATAATCGATGATTATCGAGGATAAACGACGAAATTCAATCCTTGGTTGTATTATCTGTAATATATTTCAATATTTAGATTTGGTCAGTGCTAAGACGAGCAGGCTATCGGCTTCGTCTCTCGAGTTTGTCATTGGTGAAACCGAGACCGGGTACTTTGTCATTCTTTCTCTATCGGTTTTTTCTTTATCAATGTTTTTCTCCCTGTAATCCAGCATGGGCATTGCCCGATGGTGTTGCTAATCTATATTCTTCGCAGTTATTGTTGTGTCGTTTATTTGCGTTGTTCTTATGTCGTTTTCTTAGGTCACTTTTTCATCATTAATTTGCATCTATCGTACCATATTTTTTTTTACCACAAAATATAGATTAAAATCCGGGTTCTCGGTTTTTTTTTTTATATATATATGTATATATATATATATATATACATATAAACAGTGAAAATCATATTTTCAATCTAAGCCTTAGATCTTCATTCTGGATATATCTAAACCGTTGAATGCTATTTTTTTAAAAATGAATAAGAAATCTGAGACTGGAATCTTCTAGTTCCGATTTAGTAGCCGGGTTTCTTACGAGATTCACAGGATTAGGGTTCTAGTGCTATTACCATCTTCAATTTCACAGACAAAATTATAACACTCGTCGAAATATCAACACAAAAAAGCACCAAACGGATAAAAAATATACATCACATATTTATACTCATCAAGTGTTTTTAATCAATAAGAAAGAAAGAAAGAAAGAAAGAAAAAACAAAGAACTTGTTTTTATAAAGTATTATTCCAATTACACACGTATCTGTTTTATATGTTTAACTAACAGCATTTGCCCTAGCTGCCAGGTGAATCAGGGCTCTCTTGTGGTAGGTTGTTCTCAGCTTCTTGTACTTCTGCAGAAACGTAGGGAGGTCGATTTCCCGATCGAGAAGCTGCTTGTGAAGCTCCTCGGATTCTTCATCCGCTTTGTTCATTGCAGCTACGAAGCAATGCAAAAAAATATATCATTATTGACTTTAACCATCATTAACCCACGATCTGAAAAGCTAACAATTTCTTTAATCTGATAGAAAAAAGAAAAAAAAAAACCTTCAATTCAAAAACACAAACACTATGTAATGTATTGAACCTATAACAGTTCCCCAAAAACCAAAAAATTAAAACCGGGAATTACCAGAAAGTTTTTGATAAAAAGTCAGACCTGATGCTGGTTTTGATATTCGTTTCGAAAATAGATCACACAGATTTCATTTTCAGAAACACTACAAAGTTGGGTTTTTAAATCGGTTGTTCGACTTCTATTTTCACCCGTGCTTAAAGAACTTCAAATTGTGATATTCGTTTTCAGAAATACTAAAAAGTTGGGTTTTTAAATCGGTTGTTCAACTTTTATTTTCACGCGTGCTTAAAGAACTTCAAATTGTGATCTTGACATACCGTGAAGCCTTTGGAAAAGGGAAGCTGGTGAACAAAGCTTCAGAATTTCTTCTTTTTGCCTCTCAAGCTCGTTCAACTTCTCCTGAGCTGCAGCGAGCTCTGTTGTTCTAATGATTCTGCACTGCAACCACAAAAATTCAAGAAAACAATTCGCAATATTAAAGATTGTAATTTTTTGAACTTGAAGATCTCTTTTGAATTAAGGTGTGACTAGAAGAACAAAGAACCTGGTTCCGAAGCTCCACTATGCGCGGTTCGTTCTCCAAATTTTCCCCTGTTGATGAAAATGATGTTATCAGTTTTTAATAACAAAAAGGTGCCCTATGAATTCAATCATTTCGACAATATGTCACATTAACTCTCGGAGCCATATCACTCACTTGCAAGCTGCAGTGTTTCCTTGACAAGTTCATCTCTGAGCTGTTAGAAAGACAAGCAAAAACGCATGATGAGAGTCAAAATATATCGAACACGTACATGGACAGAGAACCAAAAAAAATATATATATATATGAACAGACAATTTGATACTGAGATTTTTAACAAAATGAATTAACTTACGAAATTAATAATATCTATCAAAGAATAGGTAGTACATTGTTATAAGTGATTATACCACAAAGAAAGGAACCCCGACTTTTTAACACAGATTCTGCAGGAGTTACTGAACAGAGCGAATTACTCACGTTGTTTTGCGTCTTGACCTGGTCGAGCGACAGCAGAAACTGATGGTACGCATCCTTATCCGACAAAAGTTTCCTCAACTCGTCAACACTGTATCAAGTCCACAGAATATAAGAACATCTGTCTGACCATATTTAATTTCTTACGAAACCTAGGAAAATAATTAGATCCATAAACCGGGATTCGAGAAACACCTTTTATCCTTCAGAACGGAAATTATCCCAGCTGCTTCAGAAGGCGAGACATTTACCGGCGAATGTGGCCTCTCACTAATTCTTGGTGAGCCGTAGCTGCTAGAAGACGGAGTTCTTGGTGTCTCGGGCCGAGAACCCGATGAGCTAACAACAGACTGAGGATACCATGATTGCGAAGCACTCTCTTGCGGGTTTGGCTGAGGCTGTTGGCCCTGTGTATCCCTATAGATTAAATATATTTATGTAAATTTATAGCCCCAATATCTGAAACCAGATGAATGAAACCCATACATCTATCAAACATCTATACTATGAGAAGATCAAATTCATCGACAACCCGCCTAATCAGTAATCACAGAACCCCATAAGAACATCAAAACCAAAAACCAACTCTGATGCGGATCATACAAAGATAGAAACTTCTCACGGGTCGCGTTAAAAATTCGATCAAAACCGATCCAATGACTGAATGAAACCCTAAGCTACATAGCAACAACCACAGAAAAAAGTAAAACTTAAACACTGTCATTCATATTCTCAATTGCCAACAAGAAAGAAACCATGATTCTCAACACACGAAAAGCTCTCAAATCGAAGACACGCAAATACACCAAATCGACTCCCCAAATCAGTAATCGAAGAGCCACATAAGTAGATTCGAAATCGAAAGTTAAAAAGGGACAAAAACTTCTCGCGATTCTACGTGATCCTAATTTCGCATTGAAAAATGAAATTGAAGTGATCCAATGACCGGATCGAACCCTAAGAGCACATACCAGAATCTGAACATGATGGGTTGAAGACGAGGGAGAGCTCGTTGACCTAGAAATCGGAGAAGAAGAAGGAGATCGCTAAGCAAAGTCGAAGCTTGGATTTTGAATCGCGAGATTAGTTCGTGAGAGGCTTCTCTCTCTCTCCGGTTATGTATGGTGCTGTTCGTCAAGTTAGCTTTTCCCGTTGAATTTGTATACACGTGGCGCGCTGTAATTGGGTGTATGTGGCGGTCAATTACTAGGAAAATAGTATGAAAGGTCCTCCCAACTCCCAAGTGCAAGGAAAGAGGCACACAAATTACTTGGTTTACTTTTTGGTTTCGTCGAATTATAATTATAATGGTAACGGTGGCATAAGTATTCGAAGTTTTTTATTTGCCTTCGTTAAGTTTTGGCCGGACCCAATATCCGCTTGATTGTCCGATTGGGCTTGAAGCTTGATTCTTCGTGGCTAGAGCTAAGTCGTTGCCCCAGGTGAGGCGACTTGAGTCGGCGATGTCCTCTTGGCTATGATACTTGGCGTTGTATAGCGATGAGTTCTTGTAAAATGGACAAACGATGTCGGACCTCACAAGAGGAAGGTTGCCTAAGTACCAAAATAAGATCAGTGCATCACGTAGTTCAGGGTTAGCGACTGTTGCTAACTCTAGAGTTAGGCTTGCCCAAGTTTGTTGATAAAGCAGGATTTCACTATCGAGGTAGGCTCGCCGGAGTTCGTCGATTTTTCCGAGTCGGGTTTCACTTTTTTGTTGACTTTTTTAGTTGGGTTTGACTTTTTGTTGACTTTATTTTTTTACTTTTTCCTAGTTGGGTCTCACTTTTTTTTATCATATATATATATATTTTTTTTTTGTCATTTTAAGCCTTATTTTTTGGCGAAAAATTCCCATAATAGTTGTAATAAGTTTTATTTTTATTTTTATTTTTTGTCTGAAAAATTTCTAATACTCTGAAATTGTTAGTCCATGCGACAGGCGATCCAGCTGACTGAAGATAACGTCTCCCCACTTGTAAGTTTTTTTTTTTAATATATATATATGTAAGTGTGTCACGAGGTTAAAACTGTTTACTTCAAATGAAGTCAATGTCTTCTTGACTTGGTGTAAAATTCTAGAGTGGTATTTTAATCAAGGATCAAAATGCCGTTTTGGCCGATAAATCGTTTGCCGTTATCGATGGATTAATCGTTTGCCGATGCCGTTATCGACGGAAAACCTATAAAAATTATCGTTTGCCGTTATCGAAACTTATCGAACTTATCGATGGATTAATCGTTTGCCGATGGATTTATCGATGGAAAACCTATAAAAAAATTTCACACATATTTTACACTAAAAACATAACATAAAATACTAATGTCACAAAATATAAACATAAAAGTCTCATACAAAATATAATATATAAGCCACAAACCAAGTCTCATACTAATGTAGCCAAACATAAACTAAGTCTCATACAAAATTACAAATACTTTACAAAATATGTAAAATAAATTATTATTTACTTACCAAAATAAATATTTACAAGTAACCAATTATTCTTATATAAAATATGCACTGCACAATTGATTTCATTTAAAACAAGATTGAACAACTAGCTCAATTTAACAAATCAGCTAAAAATTGTACTTTTGCCGCAATATTTTAGAAAACTTCAAATTAAAAAAAATATTATGCCAACCGATTATTTTTTAAATTATATACAATTTTATAAAATAAAATTACACCAAAATATTCGAGTAACTAGCTCAAATCAACAATTTCCAAAACATATGTACTTTTGCCACAATGATATCACAATTCAGAAAAACTTCAAATTAAAAAAAAAAATTATGCAAACTGATTATTTTTAAAATTATATACAATTTTATAAAACGAAATTACATCAAAATATTCGAGTAACTAACTCAAATCAACAATTTCCGAAACATGTGTACTTTTGCCGCAATTATACAACAATTCGGAAAAAACCTAATGACTTTTCGTTATTTAGCGATAAGTCCTCCAGTTTTCGAAATTTAACACTTGAAAACCTAAAACGAAAAGTTGTTCACTTTCCCCCTCAAAAAATCGCGAAAACTATAAAACGAAAACGATTAAGGGAGATAACTTACCGAGAAGCCTATTTTCAGCGATTTTCGAACGAAAATCGCGATTTTCGGAACCTTGATTTTAATAGAGCCTTCTTTTGTCATGAAATACTCGTACAAATGGAGCATTGGGCTTTGACATGTCTATGAGGCCTAATAGCCCAAATCATAAGCAGAAAATAACATTGGTTTTAATTTTTATTAAGGGAAATTTGCGGCGAAAATCATTAAAGTCATTAAATACTTGCAAATAAATCACTACCGTCTATTTTTTGCGGCGAAAGTCATTAACGTCATCAATTGTTTGCAGATAAGTCACTAACGTTTATTTTTTGCGACGAAAATCATTAAAGTCACTAAATTCTTGCAGATAAATCACTAATGTCTATTTTTTGCGCCAAAAGTCATTAACGTCAGTAGGGGCGAAGCCAGGATTTGTCGGGGGGCAAAAATTATCATACTAAATTTTGAAAATAAAATGATATTAATATGCGGAACATAAATTACAATATTAATTGTCCTCTACGAGTTTTCATGCTCTGAAAATAATTCATAATGGGCTCGTCACCGATTTCATTGAAAACATCTTTCTCAATGTATGTAAATAAAATATCATTTAGTCAGTCGTCT
Organism: Parietaria judaica; assembly: GCA_954871525.1. Lineage (NCBI taxonomy): Eukaryota > Viridiplantae > Streptophyta > Magnoliopsida > Rosales > Urticaceae > Parietaria > Parietaria judaica. Next base: position 17,084,684 of record OX940864.1, read on the forward strand.
CCCATTTTGTTGCATATATCAGTCTTCACAAACTTCATATAAGAAAACGATCTCTCAACTAAAGCCGTAGTAATAGGTAAAGTGAAAGCCATCGTCAAGAGCCGATAAACTAACCATAAAGACTTTCTCTTTTCCCGTCTCAACTATTATCCGTGTAAGGTCGCCAATTTTTTCTATTCCACGAAAGTAATCATCTGAACGAGCATGCTCTATGTAATTTTGAAGTTGACCTTCAGAGCGTGCTCACAATTTAGTTCTGGAGCATGTTCGGCTAGAAGGTCAACTTCAAAATTAAATAGAGCATGTTCGTTCGATGATAATTTTTGCCCCCCTTCCGACAATTCCTGGCGTCGCCCCTGCTGACGTTAATGACTTTTGGCGCAAAAAATAGACGTTAGTGATTCAACTTCAACTCATTGTCTCTTACCTTGTTTAAATTCTCATGGTTAAATATATAACTCTTAATAATTTAGAGTATATTCATCATATAGAAGATAACAGAATCCTAATTTCTATAGTGAAATTACAATAATATTATTGGTGTCTGATTTGACTCTTTAACAAGAACCAATACATTATATATACCCTTTAATACTAAGGTCCCCATTTATTCCTTGCATAACATATTTTTCGATTTATTTATATAATATTATATAAATTTAGATATAGGACCACAACACTAGACCTTTCTCAGCCACAAACCAACACATTTGTCACATCGATTATTGATATAGTGCTTCATAACATATTAGGACTATAATTTGGATCGGACAATGCAGATTTTTAAAAAGGTAAAAAGCAAGAAGCTGTTTTCTTATATAACACCAACAAAACTAAACAAACTTTTCACCTAGGGGGAAATTAGGGTATGAAACCGAAACTGAAATTTATTTTATTTTATTTTCGACTCGATCCCAATTTTTTCCGAGCATTTCAAAACCAGGCTTAAAGCTGAACATGTCTCGTTTTTAAAATATTTTCAAAAATTATAAATGTTTACAACATAAGTACCCAGTCTTATACCAAGCGAGTGATGTTACCTAATTTATTTTTAGCTATACAAAGATCATAAAACAATGTTGAGGTTTAATTTTTTCCATATTACTGAGTTAACATAATCTGTTAAGGTATGACGAGTATAAGTAGTAAAGTTAACTAAAGTGTTGAAAGAATGAATGCTTTTGGAGTTAGACATACACATATTTCTCGTATAACAAATCTTAATGAGACACTAATTGAATCGGATCTCAACATTATTTATAATTTTTAAGTACTATTATTGCTAAAAAAAAAAGACTGAAAATATGTCGGGTGTTTTAGTGTAATATATCATGTACTTATATGTAAATATATTATATTTTTATGTAAAAAAAAGCACCCTTATAATTATTTTAAAAAAAATTTGACAGGACTTCAAATAATTTACATTTCAAGTCTCTAATAGAATCTTCAAAAGTATTTAAAAAATTAAAAATAAACATGTCTGATATTTCGTTTTTCGGAAGTGTCTCCCTGGTCTGATCTTTGAAAACCTGATTATCAAAACAAAATCGGACCTGGACCGGGCATGAACTGTCTCCCCTGTTGAGAAGAGTTAGGTTTTCCTATCCTGAAAAAAAAAAAACGTTATATGACTATGGTATAAATCCTCCTTGGTGATTAAGGGTATGAATGTGTTTATTTGCAGATAATATTTAAGTTGCAATAAACATTAGAAGAGACACATCATGGAACAATAAATGGAATATATTACTATATAAAAGTGTGTGTATAACTGTATATAACGCCATTATATGATATGATGTAATTCTTCAACAAAGTGCATATGTCCACCTCAAAAGCAGCAAAAGTAACTAACAAATACACATCGATTTTAGAGCACTTTTGTTCTTTTTGGATCATGAGCTATACTTTCTCTCTTTCATGATCATCATCCATTTCACTTGTTATATATTGAGATTCACAAAATTGACTTGTGATAGTCAAATTAAAAGAGTGAATATTTGTAATATTTTTATAATATTCAAGATTTCTTTATCATAAATATCCCAATATAATATATATATGAGTTTTTGCCTCTTTATAACTTAAAGAGCTTTCGTATTATCTTCATGGAGAATTAAATTTGGTACATAATAATTTCATAAAGTAAAGTGATACCAAAAGAATTAGGGAATAAACTAATGTAAATTCATGTTTGGGGAAGTATAAGAATTAGGGAATAAACTAATGTAAATTCATGTTTGGGGAAGAATTGTCATATTTACTCTAAGCAAAAATACTATATCTATATAATAACGTAGATATATTCAAAAATAAATAAAAATAAAAAGTTTGTATTTTTCTTTTGTTCCTTGGAGAAACACGAAGGACCACTAAACTACTGAGCTAAAGATTGAGCAACTAAAGAAGTACACTATAAATGCACTCATCGTTATCTTATACATATTTCATTAAAGATTGAGCAACTAAAGAAGTACACTATATATGCACTCATCGTTATCTTATACATATTTCATATTGAGTCCGCTTTTCGCATATGAAGCTGAAGTGATGATTACAGTACTTGCGGTGGAAAAAGCTATGGAATTTCATTGGGATAACTTGTGGCTCGAGTGCGATTCTACATACGTCGTCAAACTTTTTTTTTTCCAAAAGAAATCGAGTTTGGTTCCTTGGAAGCTGCGAGTTCGCTGGTCGAAATGTATCCGCTATGTAGATTAATTTCAGAGTATCTCATATCTTTCGAGAAGGAAATAGAGTAGCCAATGTTTTAACTAGTTTTGGTGCTCAAAATTTGGGTTATCATTGGTGGCCTTCGCACCCGGATTTTACTTCGTCTTTTGTAAACGACGACATTTGTTTGAGAGAGAACTTTAGGTTTAGATAGTTCTCTTCTCTTTTGTTTTTGTTTGTAAACTTTGGTATTTTCATTTATATTATCTCGAGCTCCGATTCTTACTTTGTGTTCCTTGAGTGCCAACCTAGTTGAGATTCGAGTTCGCTTAGCGAGATTTCGGGCCTCCATCTTTGAATTAAAAAAATATATATATAGAGGCAATTTGAATTTTGTACTTCGAAGTTAGTAATAAGAATCCTTTTCTTGACATTGATAATACGATTAAAAAAATTAGAAATGAAAATACGAAGAACACCCATATTTATATTATATAAATTTATTGTTTATCTTAAATGATTTTCAATAATATGGTCAATTATTTTATAACCTAAATATTAATAAATATTGGCAATATATGCGCTGTGTTAATCAATGATCTAAAACTTGCATGTTTGTTTGATATTACATAACATATATTATTTAATTATCAAATTCTATAATATATATTGTTCTGACAAATTCGATACCAGAAGTTTGTCTAGAACTATTTTAATTGGATTTCTGGATTCCTTATTAATTTAAGGGTTATTCCCGGTATATGTTCATTTTCTTTGATAAACCCGCTCATTATGCTCCTGTTCTTTTTTTTTCGCGGCATATGTTCCCGTAGTTGTAAAAGTAGTTCAACCTCAACCTCCGTCATCTTTCCGTCCCATTTCATTAAACTTTGCCACGTGTCACGCTCCAATTGCGCACGTGCTTTCAAATTAACAAAAAGGGTTATTCCCGGCATATGTTCCTTTTCTTTGATAAACCAGCTCGTTATGTTCCCGTTCTTTTTTTTATTTCGCGGCATATGTTCCTGTAGTTGTAAAAGTCGCTCAAACTCAACCATCATCATCTTTCCGTCCCATTTCGTTAAACTTTTTCACGTGTCACGATCCAATTGCGCACGTGCTTTCAAATAAAAAAATAAACTCTAATAAATTTATACTGATATGAATATTGTATAAATTTGGTATTGGTATGAATATGGTTTGAATTTTGTATGGTATGAATGTGGTCTCTGAACACAACAATCACAAATCAATTACTTTTTGTGTTGGATACATTAATATCACGTTAGCAATACATCATATACTAAACACAAAGTAATACAAACTCAAAGTAAACATTTTTAAACATTCGTCAACACAAAGTTAAAGGCTATAAATTGTTCCGAAAAGCCATTTATAATGTAAGCCATTGTTCAGGCTATAATATTGTTCCAAAGAAAAAAACCCGTAATTGATAACACAAAGTTCCAAAAACATTATAACACAATGGTTCAAAAGCTTGGTAACACAAAGACCAAACTATTCAACTAGGGTTATGAGGCATCAGAGAAGTGCTTGGTTGTGACGGAGTTAGGTGAGACGATGTTGGTTGTGACGTGCTTGGCTGCCTTGTTTCCCGCGCCTTTTGTCGCTGCCTCCTCTTGGTCCGAGGCACAGTTTCTTCTGATGGCTTTTCCAAGAACGGTCTGCCTATTGAGCGACTTTTACAATTAAAAGAACATATGCCGCGAAATAATAAAGAACGGGAACATAATGAGTGGGTTTATCAAAGAAAAAGAACATATACTGGGAATAACCTTTTTTTATATATATTTGAAAGCACGTGTGCAATAAGAGCTTGACACGTGGCAAGTTTAACGGAAAGATGACGGAGGTTGAGTTTGAGCGACTTTTACAACTACAGGAACATATGCCGCGAAAAAAAAGAACGGGAACATAATGAACGAGTTTGTCAAAGAAGAGGAACATATGCCGGGAATAACCCTTAATTTAAATACTAAATGCCGTCCATTATGTACAAATTTATCTCCATTAATGATCTGTTTAATATTATTCTGTCTCTTCTTTTTAGGTGCTTGGTTGATTAAATCCGTTGGGTTGGGACATGACATACCACCCAGATTATGCATGTAGAGCGTTTTATATATCAATATTATATATATATATATATATATATCTATATGGTTGGATTCTCTGCCCTGCCAATCGCGCCTACATGGCAATCGAAAAGCCGGAAGCCGAACCGGTTCAGAAGTAAACTTTTTACTACGGAACATATATATATTTAAGTTGTATTTTACTATAAATATTGATAAATTTATTTATTTTTAATCGCGTGAAGTGTTATCAAAATCTGTGTATTTTGCCACCAAATTTTTACTACATTTTTCTTATTCATCGACGCATTTTCTCTCTGTAGATCCCACTAAAATATGGATTTCGAACAATTAGTGGTATCCATGTTTTCCATCTATTACTTCCTAAAGAATTTCATTTGAACAACGAATTAGAGCAGCTTTCATCCGTAACAAAGTATTTGTTACGGAACAAAATCATTCAAATCAAACTAATGAGTGTGTTCTAACCTCTTCTAATTTCTCATATATCTTCTTCAAATAAATTGAGAATTTTTTTTCAAAAACAATAAACTGAACCACCCTATGCGTTGAAGTCTTCCAATCCTAATCTAAAAAATTTATGAAAATAATATACAGACTGTTTATTTATTTATTTTATTATGTAATAATTATAACATGTATTTATTTATGAAAGGAATGTTTTTTTATTTTCCAATTATAACTTATCAATGAAAGTTTATGTATATATATGCCTTTTATTTTTAATGGTAATTATATAGGGGACATCTATTTCGTGTTAAACGAATAACTAAAACATGTTTACATCAAATAGGGATACATGAAAATGACTAAATTGAAAATACACATGAATTATCTATTCATGTCGCTTTAATTTGTATTGCCATTATGTCTAATGTCTAACCTAATTTGAACAATTCCTTTCATTGTAATTAAACTAAATGCTCTTACCATTTTGTTTAAGTTCCCAAATATCATGATGGAAAGAAAAAAATTCTCAAGTACAATGGTTTGACAAAAAAAAAAAAGATTAACAATTAATGTGTATATATAATTTAAAAATGGTATTAAACTGATAAATCTAACAGGTACGACTAAGTCCAAGTTGCATAAAATTAGACTAAAAATATAGTTTACAAAAGTAACTAAATACAGCCCGTCAAATTTCGGTATAAGACGGTTGTTCATGTATTATTGAATCCGTGCTAAATATTTCAATCCGTGATCACAAAGTACAACTTTCAATGATTAAAAAAAAAAATTCATCATAGATAAATGTCTGAATAGTTTTTTATTTTTATTTTTTCTAATATTAGATTATCTAAATCCTTAATAATAAAATGACGGAATTGAAAATAAAAATATTCTTAAAAATTTAATGTACAAAACAATTTAAAATTTTCTATGTATATTCGTTAGTATTATTATGTTGTTATTATTGTAAACCGTAGTTATCTAAAATTAATTAAGATATTAATTATGGAATAGCCTAGCTCCACTTCCGTAAAACTGTTAAATTCTATTTTTTATTTATAATGTACATGTATATATGATTCTTCAATCAAATCTCGATCTTTAAGTTTATTGGGTGATTTCCACTAAATTCGTCTATAATGTTTTTACAAAATAAATAAAAATAACTCAGCGAAAAATCTTACAAAATCTGTTTCATAATAGAGATATTACCACTAATGCCCCTGAACTTTGTATGGTAGTGCAATCAGTTTTCTAAACTTTTAACACCAATGGCCTTTATACTTTGAAAAACTAACACATAGCATCCTACACTTTAAAAGTATAAAAAAATTGTGGACAACACATGACTCATTCATTAGTATTTTAACCGATCGAGGTCAATATACTAGCTTACACAAATATTATTAAATAATGGAATAATTTAGGTAAAAGTACCCAAGTTGATGTCAACTAGGAATGATAGTACTCAAGTTCTTTCTGTGGTAGTGAAGGTCCCAAATGAAATAAAAGCGTGCGACTATATAGTTTTGTCAAACTTCAATCTCTTCTATGAAAGCTCTACCACGTGTCAAACTATCTCTTATTTTTTTTCTTTTTTACAAATATATGTACCGTATTATGTGAAGCCAAAACAATATCTAGATCGCCTAGTTGAAGAGACGGTAGTTCCATAAAGTTGTCTAGTAGCACGAAACTTTTATTTCATTTGAGTACTAAAACAAATTATTTGGTGGTTTAAGTTTAACCTTTTAGATAAGCGCAATGTGCTATATTAGAGGGTATTACTGTGAAAAACCAAAGCTCAAAGGGCAAACTTCACCAACAGCACAAGGTTGAGGGGTCATCAGTGTCAATTAATTTTCCCATATGCGTAGCCAAGTGGGCTACCTGAGAGATAGAGAAGTGGCGTAAGCGCCAAAAACCCCACCAATCACTGTCTTGAGCCCATCCAACGGCCCAGGATCCTCCTCAGCCACCACGCTCCATCCTGGCCGTCCATCCCTCGTAGGCTTTTCCTACACTTGCTCATCGAGCCTTGTAAGCGTTGTTTTGTTGTTGAATTCTAAGTCACAAGTCGCTCCTCTCTCTCTCTCTCTCTCTCTCTCTCTCTCCTACGCAGTTTCCGAAGAATATTTGTCCCCGCAGAAGAAAGCCGTACTCTTTGATCTTCGTTCATGCCCTAATGGTAATGGCGTAATGCCACTCTCTCTCTCGCTCTCTATATCTATGTAAATATATGTATATGTAGAGATCATCGTGTCTGGGTGTTTGGCAGGAGGAGAGGACAATGTCGGTCCAACCGCCGTGGCTGGAGCGGCTCCTGACCACGCCGTTCTTCACCGCGTGCGGGACCCACCACGGGGGCGGGGCGGCCGCCACGCGGAGCGAGCGGAACATGTTCTGCCTGGACTGCCCCTCCGGCGACGCCTTCTGCATGTACTGCCGATCCTCCAAGCACAAGGACCACCGCGTCATTCAGGTGTCGATAAGACTAGCCAGCTCGTTTGGTTAATTGAGTATTTGAACTTTATGAATCTTTACGTACGCGGATTGTTAAGATTCTTGTAAATCTTGTGACGAAAATTATGACATTGTAAAAAATGATTTTTGTCGTAATTTTCTAAGGAATGTGTTGTTAATTTTTTTTTACTACAGTAATGATAAGGATTTTTAAGATTCTTATGTATCAATTACGTATTAAAATTGAAAAAAACGCTTACCCTACTGGAAAAATTAAGGCATTGCTTGAATTTGTCATAATTTTCTAATGATCAATGTTTGTTTTTCTTTATTTTTCTGCTAATACAGGTTTGAGCCTTGTGTTAATACCCGTATCTTTAAAATTAAAGTTCGCGCCACGCGGTAGTTATAATAGTAAAAAAAACGCTCACCCTGCTGAAGGAATAACGACATTGTTTTGTCGTATATGCGTTTTTTTGTCATTTATTTTGTCGGGTGTAAATAAAGGTTTTACCATTGTATTTAATGATAACCGCATCTTCGAAATAAAGGTTCGAGTCCCACGACATCTAAAATACAAAAAAAGGGCGCGCTATCGAAGGAATCGCATATATGAGTATTTATTTTCTTCTTTAATTCAACTATGCTTGAATCTTGTATTAACTCAAAGATTAAATCGCCTTATTATACTATTTGTTTATCTTTTTCATTTTTTTGGCTTCGTTGTAATGATCATATAATACATATGTATATGTATCTACAGATCAGGAGATCTTCATACCATGACGTGGTGAGAGTGTCGGAGGTTCAGAAGGCGTTGGATATCAGTGGAGTTCAAACGTACGTGATCAACAGCGCGAGGGTTTTGTTCCTGAACGAGCGTCCTCAGCCTAAGGCCGGTAAGGGCGTCGGCCACATTTGCCAAATCTGCAGCAGAAGCCTCTTGGACACCTTCCAGTTCTGCTCTCTTGGCTGCAAGGTTAGCAAATATTCATGTATATATATAAATATATATATATATATATATAATGTTGTAGTGTCTTTTTTGTTTGAGAAATAGCCGGGATAATCAAGTCATCGGCTTAAGTCATGGGACGGCATTGGGTGACATTCGGCGTCTTGTCGTTCACACCGAGTTGACGGTCCCATTGTGAGCCCAAAGTCACCCCTTTTTACAGGACGAGCTCGACGTCCCATTGTGTGTGTGTGTTTTTTTTTTTTTTTAATTTTTACAAATATTTATAATGACGCCTCCCTCGGGAAAAATGACCCGGGGTTGCCCTAAAAATCGTGTCCTTGGCGTCATGGCGACCTTTGGTAGTTGTGAAATTTTGACATTTTGTCGCTTACACCAAGCTTACGGTCGCTTTTTGAACCCGAAGCTGCCCAATTTTACGAGACGATCTCAATGCGACACCAATTCTCTATATGATCAATTTGATTCACAAAATAACAAAAACTATTCACATTGTTGTGCTTATATTTTATAATCTCCGGGAAACAAACGATTATTCAATCAAGATAGGGAATCTTATATTATATGTATATACATAGATAAATATTGTTGTGTCTATATAATCGATTTATGGATTAACAAAATAATACATAAGTAATTATTCACATTGTTTTGCTTTTTTTTTTTTTATGTCCACGACACAACAATTATTAAATTATATTAGGGAAGTCTATATGTATGTATATACGAGATAGATTTTGTTATGTTTATATGATCAATTCTATTCACAAAACAACACTAATTGGAATTAAAAAAAAAATTTATTAGGTGATAGTTTTCTTCATTATTATTATGGTTTGGAACATAGCATATGTACATCACCGTCGCCATCGTTGTACACCCACCACCAATTATAATTATTATCATCTCATAATTATTGAATTATTATAATGTATGGTCATTGTTAATTGGGGCATCAAAAAATATTATATGGCATTGTGTCATCATTGAATTGGACTTCAACCTTTTTTAGAGTTGTGACCCGATCAAATCCGGTTTTTAGCTAAACTAGTTCCAACTTGAATACTTTAAGAGTTTTGCAGTGGAAGTAAATGATCGGGCCGATTAGGATTTCACATTACGTATGTTACATGGTAAATTAACATAATCGCCATATTTTTTTTTTTTTTCATTTACCTGTGATTTTCTAATTTTTTTCGTTGCTTTTTAGTGTTCATGTAATAGCAATGTACTTATAATATGAGCTTAGTTTGAATATTCTTGAAAATTCTTTTGTGGAAGTGGGAATGATCAAGCCGATTAGGATTTTACATTATGCGTGTTCGTAACCTGTTTTCAATTATAAGGAATTCTTCTCCTTTGTCCGTAATTTTTTTTTTTCTGCTTTCCGGTTTTCGATTCGTAACAAGATGCTTATGATATGTGTGTAGCTCGTGGCGGTGAAGAAGAATGGCAACGTGAGCTTTGCATTGGAGGGAAATAACTATGAGGAAGATATGAATAGAAGAGGGTTTACAATAGGTGATCAAGTGTTGCGTGAGGCCTCACAAGAAGGCATGTACCCGGCCACGCCTTCCCCACCACCCTCAAGCGCACGGAGAAGAAAAGGGATTCCCCATAGGGCTCCTTTTTGGTCCTAAATATATATACATATATTTTATACAATGGATAAATTTTAATTATAAAAAGAAATAGAAGAAAAAGGAAACCCTCCACTATTTAGGTGTCTTTGTCGCAAAGGGTGTGTGAGAAAGTTCATTCTTTTAGAGTTTTGGGGTCCCATAATGACAAATTCTATGCTATGGAAAGATGCAATAATGGAGGATTGGTTATTGATAATTGCAAGGTGTACATGACATTAAGAAATTGAAAAGCAAGTCTTTGTGGATTCCGTTCGGCTTGCTTTCGATGGCCCCACCAACCAACCCACATGGGCCGTTTTGTGCAAAGGAAACAAATGTGCAACCTTTTCGCTTTTGTTTAATGCAAGTAATGAGGTAAATCAACTTTCCATGAAGGAGAGGCTCACCTATTTTAATTGAGGGATTAAGTGAATTATTAGTGATTTTTCTTTTGAGAGAGGCTTATTTTTTTTCCTATTGAATAAATCAAAATAATGCCCTTTGAATTTTACAGAATGGTGCAATTTGTCTTCTGAATTTTAGTTTTTTACATCAATAATTTTATTTTTATTTTTTACTTTGAAAATGCAGCGTCTTCCAGGTATACATTTAAACGATATTTTTTATCTCGTATGGTAGATAAACCGGTAAAAAGTACCTTCGAACAAGTTATGCATGTCGCCCACAAATTAACATTTTTATCGTAATTCTTAATACTAAGAAGCAACGCGTTTCTTTTAGAAAGTACATTAGACACATGCTGCTAAAAACTAAATTCGAGAGGCAAAACAAACACTACACACAAAGTGTAGGGGCATTAGTCCAATTACCACATTTCTTTCTTTTTACATCAATCATAATTAATGAATAAAATAAAAAAGCAAGAAAGATAGATGAATATATTTCTTACCCTATGCACCTTTTGTGATTAACAATTTAAAACAAGAGGAAGCCTTAGCAAGTAGGTAAGAATTGATGTAGATTGATGGGCAATATATTGGGGTCGAATAATGCCCAATGGGCAATTCAACTTAAAGAGTAGGTATATATATGTCATTCCATTTTTATAATAAAAGTTTAAGCCAAGTCCTACACGTTATGAATGAATAGAATGCGTATGTAATTTAAAGGGGAAAAAAGAAAGATAATCGAAACACGAAATTTGCATATGCTAATGTCATACACAAATGGGGCAACAATATCTTTTGGAATTTATTAAAGGGATTTTAGAGCAAAGAATAATAAATAAGATAAAATAAAGAAAAGAAGGAAGGAAGAAGTTCCTAAACACCAATGATTAGATTCTTCTATGTTGTCAATATGTTGTAAAGTTAAATAAGAAGAAAATATTCTTGAAAATAGAAAGCCATATATTCCACTTAAATAATGGAGGTTTAGCTATTTATGTAACATCTTGATCTGGAAGAATGAATTTATATTCGAACATAAAGAGACACAGAGAAAGAAAATAAAAATAAAAACTTTGGGAAGGTTCTTATGTCTTGCCATATATTGTTATTTATTTATTTATTTATTTATTTTATATGTATAGATATATCAGTTTAGTTTATTACTACAATATAGTTGTTCTTATTTAGTATGTAAAAGAGGAACATGATTGACTTTCAGGTGAATTTGGAACTTTAACGTGGACAAGCTCAAATATAGAGTTGATTAAGTGATGCAAGGGAAGTTCGGAGAAAGAGATTTGTTCTGACCGTTGATTCGTGCACAAATATCAATCAAATATATTCTTCCGCTGTCATTGATTCATGCATGATTTAAGACTAGGGCATCAAATCGCATTAATCCTCTTAAATCTTAAGTATACAAACGTGGAGATTAACTAAAGGTCTTGAAATTCAATTAATTTTATTTACAACTAGTGAAGTTTAAATAGTTCAGGCAAAGTTACTTCAACTTTTGGCTGCTAAGAGAATATTCTAAATATTCAAAAAGTTTTGAACAAGTAAATTAACCATCCCAAACATTTATTCATTCATTCATTTATTTATTTTTATAACAAATTTCTATTCATCAAGCAAAAGCAACATAAAGTTGATAATTTTCTGCGAAAAGAATCTTTTGGATTGTTTAAGTGAATTTGTAGGATTCTTATGTATACATTTTATTGGTTATATATAGCTCCAACTTTTCAATATATTTATTTTGATAAAGAAAGTTTTCTAATAAAATCGATTTTGCTTTATATAATTGTCCATGTGTCCTATTCAACGATTGTTTCAACTTTCAATATTTGAAATATTCCTAAATATATTTGGAATATTTATTATGGGATGTTGCTTCAAGCCATAATCTATTAACTAATTGAATAACAATTCCTTTATCTTATAATAACCATTTAAATATTATTATCAATATGCATTTATAATAACAAAAGTTATTAAAATCTTTTAAAGCATATTAAAATCCAATTTCCTAAACAAAACAATAAAAAAATAAAAAATTGGAACCGAATAAATCCGGTTACAGCTAAAACGGAACAAAATTTACCTGGAACCGGAACTAGGTTCATATTTACGGTGGATTATCTTCATTATGTATAGGGTAAACTGCGGCTAATGTACTCAAAGTTTGTTTTTCTGCGGATTATGTACTCAATGTTTTTTTTTACGGCTAATGTATCCAAACTTTATTCCGTTAGATTTTTTCGTGTTTTCCGTCACTTGACCGTCAGCGAGTGATATGTACACTTTTCGCATTTTTGACATAACTCACTCAATTTTTGTTCAAATTTTATGCACGACCTACGGTTGGAAAGATAAGAGATAGATTTACAACTTTGGTGTTTTAAGTTTTGTAAAAAAAAAATTATTATTCCAAAATTTCAATTACAACGTAAAACTAGACATTAGTTTAATACAAAATTTTGTTTCGAGCAAATCTTAATATACTTAATGACTTTTTATGATAAAATGTTAAACTACAAAGTTGTAGATAAATATTTTATCTTTCCAACGGTATTTTATTTGTAAATTTTGGACAAAAAAAGAGTGAGTTATGCCAAAAATATGAAAGATGTGATGTGAAAAAAGCTTTCGTATTTTTGGTATAACTTACTCATTTTTTTGTCCAAAATTTATAAATAAACTACAGTTGGAAAGATAAAAGATTTATCTACAACGTTTTAGTTTTACGTTTTATCATAAAAAATCATTATGTATATCAAAAATTGCTCGAAACAAATATTTTGTATTAAACTAATGTTCAGTTTTACGTTGTAATTAAAATTTCGTATTTTTTAAAAACTTTTTTTAGAAAACTTAAAACACAAAAGTTGTAGATCTATCTCTTATCTTTCTAACGGTAGGTCGTGCATAAAATTTGAAAAAAAAGAAGAGTGAATTATGTCAAAAATACGAAAAGTGTACATATCACTCGTTGACAGTCAAGTGACGAAAAACACGAAAAAATCTAACGGGATAAAGTTTGGGTACATTAACCGTAAAAAATAAACATTGGATACATAATCCGCAAAAAAATAAACATTGGGTACATTAGCCACAGTTTACCCTTATGTATAATTCACTATATATATTTTAAGTCATGCCGTATAGTTATTGTTTCTTCCCTTTTGTCCCTATTTGCAAATTTGGCTTTCAATGCTCATGCAAGCTATACCCTCAGATGATAAATCATACCAATCAAGGTTCAACTTACCGAACTTTCCGATAAATCGGTTACCGTTTTCGACGGATTAATCGATAGCTTACCGATTAACCGACGGAAAACCTATAATACTGTAGCTTACCGATTACCGATACTTTTCGACGAAAAAATTATAAAATATTTTTATAATATCATACCTCAAACTCAAAACATATGTAGATACGTAAAGTCATACACACACATACAATTCCATCAAAAAGCTCAAATCTAAAAGACTAATAACATAGTCTAACAAGTCTCAACTATCAAATACATAGTCTAATATAGTAATATCTCAAACTCAAACACATAATAGAAAGAAAGATAATGGATAGAAATAATACTCAATAGTCAAATCGCAAAAATAGGTACTTTTAGCGCAAAAAACAAATTTTTCCTCAAAAAACAAATTAAATTCCACCAAAATCCCACATTATTGTAGGAATAAATATTTTATGAAAGCTGGCAGCAAGAAAAATCAGTAGATTACCATGAAATCACGAGCATATAAACTTGAGGACTTTTGCCGCAATTATGACAAAAACCGAACTATTGTCAAATCTGCAAATAAATTACCCCAAAAAATCAGATTAAGATTTCAAAAAATATTTAATAAACGAAAAGACCCAAAAAATGAGTACATTACCTAAATTATGACGAAAACCAAAATACCTTCAAATCTGCAAATAAACTACACCAAAAAAATCACATTAATATTTCAAAAAATATTTAATAAAGGAAAACACCCAAAAAAATGAGTAGATTACCTCACAAAACACGAAAGATAAACTTGCAATACTTTTGCCGCAGTTATAAGGAAAATCGAATTATCGTCAAATCTGCAAATAAACTACAACAAAAAATCAGATTAATATTTCAAAAAATATTTGATAAACGAAAAAACCCCAAAAAAATGAATAGATTACTTCACAAATCACAAAAAGTAAACTTTAAATACTTTTGCCATAATTATTAAAAAATCCGAATTATACCTCAAATCTGCCTAAAAATTGACCGAAGTGCAAAACCAGTATTTCAATAATTTATTATTCAACTATATACATAAAAAAAATTGATTAAATAGCTATAAAACTTAAAAAAAAAAAAAAAAATTCTATACTTTTTACATAAAAAAACCTAAAAAATATTGTAATCTTGATATATTTCATCTAAATCCAACAAAATAATTACAAATAAAGTCATGGAAACAAGTTTTCATCAAGATATATTCATAAAAATGCAAAAAAAAAAAAAAAAAACTCAAAATCATAAAAGTGCCAATCTTTTATCCATCTCTAAACATAATTCATGAACAACTAACTCTTTGTTTTTGTAACTTATGCAAATCATCTCAAAATCGTGAGAAATCAGTAAATATGAAAGAAAAATTGCAAAAAACATGTAGATCTATGATTATAACTCCTAAATATACCCAAAAGTTTGAAAAGTTTTGGAGAAATTCGGTGGAAAATGCTTAAAACAAAACTTTGCAAACTTTTGCCATATAAACTATTATCACCGAAAAGACCCTCATTTTTACACTGCAATTTCCGATAATAGATTGGAGAAGGTTTTATTGATAAGATCGATTATCGTCGAAAAATTTATAAAACGGTAACTATTATAGGCGGTAACTTATCGGTAAACATCAGTAAGACCGATTATCAGCGATAATCAACGATTATCGACGAAAAGTCGAACCCTGATACCAATGTCAATAAATGTAAAGCCATCTTTAATGTTATTGGGTAATTTTTCACTATATTAATATTCTTTATGTGTGCCAAGAAATAATAAAATATATAAAGTTTATCTAGCCCCTATTATCTAATTTATTAATTTCTTTATTAGGATAACGTGTAGTTTTTTAGAACCGCAACAAAAGAGTAAGTTTGAAAAATATAATAAATAAATATAGAGATAATAGTTATAAATGTACTTAAATTTAGAAAGAATTAACGATTATACTTAAGTTTTCTTGGTAAAGGCTGAAATATTCAAATTGTGTAAACTATAAGACTTGTGTTTTCTATCTCTATTTTGTCACTCCCGCTATTAATTTATAATAACTTGTCAACATATTCTCATTTGTCACGTATCATCATAATATGAGATGTTAAATAAAATATAAATATAATAAATGAGAATTTGATGACACATCACTATAAATTAATGATAAAAACAAAATAAAGACGAAAAACACAGACTTTATACTTTTGTATAGGGGTGTAAATAAAACCCGAAAATCAGATAAAAATCCGCTACCGTATCCGATTTTAAATTCCAAATCTGGATTAGAACCAGATTTGGATACCGGGGTTTATTATTTTAAAATCTGAATATCCGGTATCCGTTTTTTAAACCCGGTTTTTTTCTCTTTAATTTTTATTTTTTTTAAGCAAAAATGGCGAGACAATGTTTATTTTATGCATTTTAATTTTGAGACAATGGGATGTACGTTTTTTATTTTTCATTATCCATTTGGATGCAAAACATTTGAGATTGGTATTAGATTTGTACGGTTTTATGAAAGCTAAAACTTGAGAAAATGTACGTATTTAATATTTTTTAATTGGATCGGGGTAAAACTCCGGATCCGGTGTCCGAGACTGATTCGGACAATAAATCTGGATTAAAAAAAATAAGTATCCGGATTTCGTATATCAACATTTTTGAATCAGGATTCGGATCATGATTTTCGGATATCTGGATTCCAGATTCGGATACCGAATAGTCCCAAAAAATCAGATATCCGCTCCGATTTCACCCCTACTTTTACGCGACTTGAGTACTTCAACCTTAACAAATAAAATTGATATAAGTTACCGATAATTTTACCTAAACTTAATATATTTTTCTGCTATTCTCTCATAATCATACACGAGGAACAAAATTAATTTTCAAAACCAAGTATATAGCACCTCTTATAACAGATATTCCTACGTACTTGATGAATTGTTTTCGCATTCCAGCTAGTCTCGTTGCTGATATTCATAAAATATGTGCGGGATTTTGGTGGGGAGACGGAAGCAATTACCGAAAGATTCATTGGTCAAAATGGATTGAGCTTTGTTAGAATAAGTGCGAGGGTGGTCTAGGCTTTAGACAAATGGGATGCTTTAATCAAGCTCTACTCCCGAAGAATATGTGGCGTCTTATCAGGTCACCGAATTCGATCGTGGATAAAGTATTTGCAGCCTGCTACTATCCTAACGGAAACGCCTTCTCGGCGAAGATGGTTTCAGTTGCCTCCCATCTATGGAGAAGCCCCTTATAGGGTCGCTCTATAATTTTAGCAGGTTCTCGTTGGCGGGTGGGTAATAGTGAAAATGTTGACATTGTGAACGATAATTGGATCCCGAGGACTAGCTCTCTTCATCTCATTGATCCACCCCCGTTGCCACAGAATATGCGTGTATGTGAGCTAAAGACCTACTCGGGAGATTGGGATGATGAGCTTATTAGAGCAATTTTTGGATCAGAGGATGCCTCGGCCATTCTTATCATTCTTCGGGCAGACAATAATCAAGAGGATGAGATTATGTGGCATTTTTCTACGGATGGTGAGAACTCAGTAAAAAGTGGATACCGAATCAGTTTCGCTTCAATGTTCAACCTCGGATCGACATCCTCTTCTGGTAATGGAACATCCTGGTGGAGTAAAATTTGGAAGGTTAAAGCCCCTCCGAAGGTCAAACTCCATTTGTGGAGGGTCTGCAAAAAAGTTATGCCTGCTCGCACGGTTCTATCTAGTTGTGGGATGCCTATCGATACTAGGTGTCCTCTCTGTCATATTGAGCATGAGACTGTTAGTCATTGTTTTTGGGGGTGCAAATGTGTTCGAAAAGCATGGAAATTGGCAGGTTAAGGTGGTATTTTGGACTTCTTCGAACTAGGAATTGACCCTCTTTGCCTCGTGTCATCGGCCCCCACCTCTCTCAGCTCGGGTGAGTCTGCACTTTTTGCTACTCTAATATAGCTAATCTGGAAAAACAGAAATAGTGTCGTGACTGGAAGTAAATCGAGAACAGTAGAGAATATTGTGGAGGGGGCGCTCAGTTACCTTTCAGAGTTCAAGGAGGCCCGAAAGACAGAGAACCTTAAGAAGGCTGACAAGACAACCGCATCGGCTTCGAAGCACCATGAGGTGGGGTGGGTAGACATTTGCGTTGACATTGCGATTGATGGTCGTGGAGAGGGATATGGAATTGGCCTAGTTGCTCGTAATCACGAGAATCGAGTCCTAGCCTCGGGAATTAATTTCTACAGGCACGAGCTGCCCCCTTATCTTGCGGAGGCTTCTGCTATTCGTCAAGGAGCTGAATGGGCTTTTGATCATGGTTGGTCGAAGATTCTAATACAATTTAGAGGTGGTTAAACTCTAAACAGTAAATCTAATCCTCTCACAGATTTGGGCACCATCACCTCTGATACCCTTCGTATAGCTGCTCAGATTGAGTTTGTGGTTTTTTTACTTTAACCCGAGAAGTTGTAATAAAATTGCGCATTGTCTTGCTAAACTCGCAATTAAGTCTAGAGGAAATATTGTTTGGTTGGAGTTTATTCCGCCAAGTGTTGAATTACCTCTATTGTTGAATGATTCTGGTCGTAATCAGGGAGTCCGACCCTTGTTCGGGACGCTCGTCTGGCCGTTGCCAATATTAATTTGATGTGGAGTACTCTTCCCTCTCGAGCCGCACTCATTTGGGAGACTCGAAGGGTTTAACAAGGCTCATATTTCTTTTAAAAAAATCACTGATATTCATTTATTGTCCGTCACACGTGAACTCTGACTAGCATCGTTTCTGACCAAGTAGAATAATAACGCTCTGATAATTAAAAAAAAAAACTGTTTTTTCCCAGAGAAGTCTTGATAAAATACAAGGGTATTAATGAATTAAAAAAAATGAGTCATTGGTTTCTCCTTTTGATATGTTGATAGCTGTAGTTTCTTGTAAAATCGATTATAACGCTTCTGTTTTCATACCATTAAATGTTGTAATTAATTGTTATTACTATGGTAGTCCGGTTTGGGGCTTTTAAATTTTTATCATAAAAATTTAGATCCAAAAATCTTGAGTCCGATTTTTTTTGGAATCAGGCGAACACTCTATTTGTATATGGATAAATTCAGAATACAAATTTTCTAATCATGGACTAAAATTAATATTTCTTAATATTTTAAATTAAAGGATCGTTAGATTTTAGTTTCAATTAAATATAAATTGTTATGAAATAAAATCGTAATTTTTAAATTTTTAATTTAATCCTTCTGATTGATAGTAATTACTAATTACATATTAAAATTTAATGCAAGGCATTATGCATAAAAGTAGCATACATCTTTCTTATAGATGTCCATGATACATATATATATATATATATATATATAGCAAATTATCATATTTCATATGGTTGATTATTCCAACAAATTGATATTCCATAACATTATTCTATTATAATTTTTCACTCACTAAGAATTCAATATTTTTTTTTTGTTCCTCCTAGTAATTACAAAAAAAAAAAAAAAAAAATTATCGTTAAAACAAATTAATCTTGTACTCCTGAATTAACAACTAGCTTAATTTTAAAAATATATCTCACAATAGAAAAAGAAAAAAAATTCAATACCCTTAGCTTCAGCAAGAATTCCCAGAATCTCCATGTATACCGCTTGATGCTTGAAGGTGAGACGACAGTGACCTAAACAGACTCAACGGCCTCCGATGATCCGAAGACGAACTAGCTGAAGCCGAAGATGAAGACGTAGAAGAAGAAGAAGAAGAAGAAGAAGCCTTGTTTTCATCCTTATCAGCTACATTGTTCTCTCTCGGCGTGGCCTCACTGGTTTGAGTCCTCCTCACATCCATGACTGCTTCATTCGGACTCCGTCGAAAGAACGGAATCCGACGGCATCCATGTTCTCTATCAGTACTGTCACTGTCATTCAAATCAATAACGATCTGAGGGGCGACGAACGGAAAGACCATCGCTCGGCATATCGGACACGTCACTCTCGAGGCGAGCCACTGGTCAACGCACCTCACATGGAACATGTGCTGACAATTCGGTAGAAGCCTGACCATCACACTTTCCTCGAGCTCGGAGAGACAGATTGCGCATTCCCCTTGCTCCTTATCGTCGTTGGAGAATCCAACCGTTGGGATCATGGCAACAAGCTTCTTATCCAATCCCGACTTACTCTCGCTGCCCGAGGCAAACCCTAGAGGCCCCTGATCGGCGTCTTGGCTGTCCCGGAACCTCCTAAGGCAAAACTGGACGACGAGAAAATGGTATATTAGTATTGAGAAGGTGGTTAGGGCAACTCCACAGCCTGAGATGACTAATGGGATAAGCACAGCGCTCGGTAGATACGTTGAGATAGACATGTTTGGCTTGAGTTCATGCAAAATTAAGAGAGTACGTCGATACATACACCGATAGGAATACGTATATATATATATATATATATATATATATATATATTGTGTGACAAATATATAGTACGTACGTAGGCTATGAAGTGTGCATGCGCATGTGGAGAGAGAGAGATTAAGAGCGGGAAAGTTGGGGTTGTGTTGAACTGATTTAGTTTTTGAGATCTATTCAATGAGTTTGGAAATTATTAGGTGTTGAATATTATGATATCAACGGAACGTTTGTGATTGGCTTTGTATGGCTTAGGTTTGGACAAGTGCGAAGAGTGTGGAGAGATTTTGGTCGTGTAGGCTTTTGTTTAAGACATCTTTGGTGAAGTGTTTGATTTGACCGAGCGTCTAGGGTTTGGAAAGTTCAAAGGTATTAAGAGTGAAAATCGGTAACAATACTTATAAAGTTTCATCTTTAAAATAAATAAATAAGTGTTGTTATATTTTACAGCATCTTCAGTGAATTTATGTCGCCTGAAAATAAGATGTCGTTTGGAGACATTCTGTTCTTAATCAATTGTCGTTTCAATCATCCATGGAGTATCTTTAATTAGGAGATTTATTGAAACGGCTTTCTCTTTTTCTCTATCAAGTGGCCTTCTCATTACGGTTCTACAATACTCCGAAATCAAATAAAACATGTTGTTTCCATTTAAAAGTGGCTTGTTATCTGAATCACGAAAATCACATTATTATAATGTCAGCATTTTGTTAATGAGTGTCGGTTCCAGCTAAATACTCTTAAACAAGGGTCGAAACAAAACACAAAATGGTTACGACACAATGTAAAAGAATTTAAGTCGATTTAAAAATTTCTAGGCTCGATCAACACAAACATGAGTACGATAAAATAACGAGACCCAATTTGACATGATTAAAAAAATAAAA
The DNA here is from genome assembly GCA_954871525.1 of Parietaria judaica. Classification (NCBI taxonomy): domain Eukaryota; kingdom Viridiplantae; phylum Streptophyta; class Magnoliopsida; order Rosales; family Urticaceae; genus Parietaria; species Parietaria judaica. The sequence continues at coordinate 17,105,976 of OX940864.1, forward strand.
TATGCATTATATATTTCTTTCCATTAGTTGTTTCAAAGTGATTTTGCACCAAATTTATTTGTTTTGGCTTCTTAATTGTGCTTTTCAATTATTAAAAAAATTTAATTTTTAATCATATTAGTTATGTATAATGAGTCAATTTTTTTCTTTTCTTTTAACAATTATATAGTTAAAAATTAAATGGTTAAACTGATAGACACAGTTATTAGATAGAGTAAGTATTAGTCTCATCTTCAAACATAAAGTGGGTACATCTCTAAGAAAAATTAGTTAAAAAAAAAAAACTAAGGCACGACAAAAACCCGGCAGGATACAAGTATGGAACTCCCTCACTCCTGAAGTAGAATAAATTTCCCTTATTTTAATATTCTACTAGATGTCGTTTTAGTATATTGTCGTTTTTTTTTTTTTTAAGAAAACGTCATTTTTATTATTTTTAACACTTGCCTAATGCATTAGTGTGGTGGAACACGCCGTTGACTCTCTTCTATCTTACGTGTTACATACTCAAGGTTTAATAGTTTAATTAATTATAATCTAGATCCTAAATATATATGTAATAATTGTAATTTCATAATGACATCAGCTATGACAATTAATTCAGATATTGGTATTTTATTATTATTAAAACTTTGAATTGTTTTACTTTATTAGACAAGGGGTGAAACTGGTATTTACCGGTTTAAACCTAAATGTTTTCCGACTTATATAGGGCATTAGGCCCAGAACTATGTGGTGTTGTAAAAGGATTAGATCATATTAAAACAATATTATTTTTACCGGTCTTTAGTGTTAAATTTTTTAAAATTGTAAATAAACCAACTTTATAATTAGGGGTGAAACCGGGTAGGGTACCCGCTTTTTTTGAGGTACCCAGATCCGGAATCCGGGTATCCGAAAATTGATACCCGGATCTGGTACCCGAAATCCGGGTATCTATTTTTTGATACTCGGATTTCATACCCGGTACCCGGTTTTGGAAACCGGATTTGGGTATCTAATAACAAAAACATACATTCATCTATAAATAAAAATGCATAAAAAAATAGTATTATCACTTAAGTATTGGAAACCCTAAGAAATTAACATAAAAAATAAAAAAAAAACTAAAATAAACTGGGTAATTAAACCAGGTACCGGGTACCCGGTTTTTTAACTTTTAATACCCGGTTTCCGTATCCGGTTTTAATCCGGATACGGGTACCCGGATCCGGAATCCAAATTCGGATACGGATTTTAAATCCGAATACGGATACGGATTCGGATAATTACCCGGTTTCCGGGTATTATTTGCACCCCTACTTTATAGTCTAAATCTTGATCGCGCCACTGCTTATAGTACCGGATTTTCATCGGTCATATAGTACCAGTTCTTTGTTCCTGAAAAATCGGTTTTTGCAGATGCACTATCAAATTTGAAATATAAATACCTTAAAAAATCGGTTACATGGATCCCAATTTCACACCTAATATTTATGTTTCATTTACTAAATCTTATAACGTGCACTCGTCTGATTTCTCATATTGAATAGAATCTCTCTCTCTGGATCGTATCTTATTATTATTGATTGGTCCAATAAATCAAAACAATAATGCAAGCGACAGATAATAATAAAAAGGGATAATAGCGGCTAAAGTAGCCAAACTTTCATGACTTGTGTCGATAAAGGTCCAAACTGGATTTATAGCGGTAATAATAGCTAAACTCGGTCAATCTGTGGCAAGCACCAATTCCGTCCAGTCAAACATAACAGCCGTTAGTCTCTTACCATGTCAATTCCACGTGGCACGCTCGCAACCACATCACCGGCGCCGGGATCGGAATCAGAATCCTCACCGCCGTGATCACGGCGACATCACGACAAAACCACGGGTAGACGAACCCCGCCATGAAGCGAGCCACTGCTCCGAGCTCCTTCGAGCTCGCCAAGAGTTCGGGAAATACGCCGGTCAGCTCCTCCACAAACTCCGGGCGCCGATTGATCTAGGCACCCTCCTCACGCAGCTTGCCGCCGCCACCTTGAGGTCGCCAACGAACGCAACCGGCGTCACTGGCTCCACCCCGCGCTCGGAACCACGTCGACGACACCATCGCGCTCGTCCAAACCCAGCTCGGAGATCGACCTCGAATCTGCCATGGACGCGTTTCGAAGCTCTCCGGCGACTGAATGGGTTTCTATGGCAGCCGATACTCGACGACCCCTGGGCGACCTCCCTGCGCGCTCCTCCGCTACCATGAACCACCTCGTCACCGCTCGCAGTCTCGAGCACCACCGAATAGGAAGCCCGATCGACACCATCCGTCCTCGAAGCCGCAGATCTGGAGCAGGACGCAGCCCACCACCGCGCACGGCGACGAAATCCCGGCGCCGTCGATGAGCTCGCCGCGCTCCCCGCCATCGTCCCTCCGCCTGAGCTTTGAAACTCGCGAGCTCCCGCTGCCCCCCTCCGCACGCGAAGGAGCTTGGGAACTGTTTGATGTGATGAAAAAGAAAATTAAATTATATGACGTGGCATTACTTGTGCATGCCACGTGGAAGTGACGTGGCGAGAGACTAACGACTGTTATGTTTGACTGGACGGAATTGGTACTTGCCACAGATTGACCGAGTTTGGCTATTATTACCGCTATAAATCCAGTTTGGACCTTTATCGACACAAGTCATGAAAGTTTGGCTACTTTAGCCGCTATTATCCCTAATAAAAAACAATAATAATGATAATAAAGAATATTTGTGGTATAAGTCCTTAATCTTGTACTAATTAATTGCACCAACAGTCTCGATTTTCTTTTTTAACGGCAATATTACCAAAAAAGAATAAAATAAAGTCGAGGTCAAATTCTATCCGTGTCTAGTTAAGGTCTATCGCTCGGAAAATACGTAAATGTATAGTATTAACCCCAAATATATCAATAATTCAACACTTTATGAACTAGCTCGCATGGTATTGCCGCTAATTTACAGGTAAGTTTTATACAAAATTGAGTATTTATTTTGTAAACTATATCTCTAATAATAATAAAAGTCATAGTTAGAATCCCTTGTAGATTCTTGTATGTTCACAAATTGTGGGGTTCATGAACTGTGAACAAAAACACCACACAAGTCCTTATCACTATCTTCTGATCCTTCAATTTCTATCAGAGAGAAAACCCTTTTAATCACTAAAACTATGGTCTCCAAATTACTCACCTTCCATCACCATCTCCGTCTTTCTTCGCCAAAACTCTCAAACCCTATCTCTCAAAACACTAACTCATCATCACTAACCCTACACCAAAATGTCCATTACAATCCTCTCAAACTCACCACAAGCACAAGCACTAGAAGAAGAAGATTCCGATCCTCAAACTTCACTCCGAGTATGGCAACGGACGCCCCGAAAGGCGCAAGTGAGGCCTGCTTCGACCCGAGCCTCACGAACGACGACCTCCTCCCGACGAAGCCTTCCCAGCGGTCGTTTTCCGGGTGGGAGATGGCGTCTCTCTGGGTGGGGCTCGTCGTCGGGGTTCCAACGTACTATCTCGCCGGAAGCCTCGTGGATCTTGGAATGGCGTGGTGGCAAGGGATAGCGACGGTCGTCATCGCGAATTTGATCCTCTTGGTCCCTCTCATCCTCACCGGCCACCCCGGTACCCGGTACGGAATCTCGTTCCCGGTGTTGGCTCGGTCGTCGTTCGGAGTTAGTGGGTCCCACGTCCCGACGCTTCTCAGGGCTCTAGTCGGATGCGGCTGGTACGGTTTGAATTCTTAAATCATCCGATATCTTTATACATGTTTAAATCACGAAGAGTAATTGTGAAATTAATATTCCTAGATTCGAATCCGATTAAATTATTTTAGATGTAAAATAAATATCGGTATAATTTTTTTATGCGCTTTAGATGTGAAAATACAATACAAACTTAAGTATATTTTTTACGACAATACTATTGCCAGTTTATTTAATTACAATCGGGTTACTAATTTTGACTTATAATACTCATGATATCATCTACAGTTTTATTGATTTTATGTTTCATCCTAATTGGAAACTAAAATTAATTAACCAGGTACGGTATCGAGACATGGATCGGCGGTGAGGCGATCTTCCTCCTCCTCCCAAACTCGATAAAATCGTCGTCTCTCTCCGTCCCATTGACTTGGCTCGGCACCTCCCCCTTAGAATTCGCCTGCTTCGCCGTCTTCTGGGTCGCCCAGTTGGCCATTGTGTGGAGGGGCATTGACGGGATCCGGGAGCTCGAGAAGTACTCCGCGCCCATTCTCATCACTCTCACTGCCTGCCTCGTCGGATGGGCCTATTGCGCTGCTGGTGGCTTCGGCCACATGTTGACTTTGACTTCAAAGTTGACTTCTTCGCAGTTTTGGTCTCTATTTTTTCCGTCACTCACCGCAAACATAAGCTTTTGGGCAACTCTCGCCCTGAACATACCGGATTTCACCCGGTATGCCAAAAGTCAACGGGCCCAGATTGTTGGCCAGATCGGGCTACCCTTCTTCATGGGCCTCTTCACGTTCGTCGGTCTGGCCGTGACGTCATCTACGTACGTCATCTTCGGGTCCGTGATCTCGAACCCTATTCAGCTTCTAGGCAGGATTGGAGGTTTCGCCACCGTGATTTTAGCGATCGTCGGAATCAGCTTAGCAACGGTGACTACCAACATTGCTGCAAATGTCGTCGCTCCGGCGAACGCGCTGGTCAATCTGAGCCCTTCGAACTTCACGTTCAGGAAAGGAGCGATCCTTACGGCCGTAATCGGAGTCATGTTCCAGCCATGGCGGCTTCTGAAGTCGAGCGAGAGCTTCGTGTACACGTGGCTCGTGGGGTACTCCGCGCTTCTTGGCCCGATCGGAGGGATCGTTCTGGTTGACTATTACCTCGTTAAGGTCACGGTGTTGAACGTCGGAGATTTGTACTCGATGAGTCCGTCCGGGAAGTACTACTACTCAAAGGGGTATAACTTGGCAGCCATGGCGGCTCTGGTAGCTGGGATTTTGCCCGTCGTTCCTGGGTTTTTGGAGAAGATCGGTGTCGTTTCGAGGATCGGGAATGCGTTTGTGGTGATCTATAATAATGCATGGTTCTTTAGCTTCTTCACTGCAGCGTTTCTGTATTGGGTGTTGTCGTACAAGTCAAGGAAGGGGAAGAATGTGGTTGAAGAAACTCTCTTGGAGACTGAGAACTGATTGGTTTGTTTAGGGTTTTTTTTGGTATACGACACAGAAGCTATTTACTTATAATTATGTGTAAAGATTCGTATTATGATTTTTTTTTTAAATCATTTATAAAATTATTCACTCCACTCGAACTCCGGAGTTCCGCGGCATTTTTCTACTGGTTTGATTCACCGAATGCCGGCTGCCAGGCCGTGGGCTTCCCCGGAATTGTGAATTGACGCTAATTGAAGAGCGAAATCAAGCATGAGTCAGAAATTGAAATCAAACATGAAAGAAGGTATTATATATATATATATATATATATATTTAGAGAGTGGATTGGCCGGAGATTAGTGTGATATAACAGTGATTTGTAAGATTACAGAGATACAAAAGTTATGCTATCTCATTGATTCTCTATTAATTAGGTAGTTCATTTTTCTCATGATTATAGTTCAATTTCAATGGTTTCATTTCATAGCGATTCTAGCTTCATTCATCAGGTGTCGTTTTGTAAATGAGAAACGACACTGAGTTCTGTGGTATTTGGATCGGTAAAACAAGTTCTTAACCGTTTGACACTATTAGGTTCATGACCTAGCCTGAGAGTGAGGCCTGGTTTTCAAAAATATTTATTTAGTTAATAAAGCTAGATTGTTCATTTAAAAATACATTCAAATTATATAATATAAATAAGATTGTTAAAATCATAATTATGTAATCTGAAAATATTTTTTTTGTGAAAATGGGGAATTGAACGGGTCTTTTCTTTTTTCTCAGCAGTCAGCCCAGACTTTCTAATTTTCTAGAATATAAATAATATATATATATATATATATTCATTCTCCATAAGAAACGACTTCTAGCTTTATATATGTGTACGACAGTAAAATAAAATACATGTTGTTTATACTTTCAAAAGTCCAAGATGTATCTATATTAGCAAACGACATCAACTACGATCCTAAGTTATAATATACGACATGGTCAATTTACTTTCATACAATGTGTGGAATATGGCTGAAACCGGAGCGGATATCCGGTTTTTTTTACTATTCGGTATCCGGAATTCGAAATCAATATCCAAATCCGGATACCTGTTTTTCAAAACCCGATTTCAGTATCCGAATTAAGTTTTAAATCCGGATCCGAGTTTTTTTTAATCCGGATTTTAAAAAATAGATAAAACATACATTGTCTCAACCACCAAAAAAACTTACAAATCTACTAGATATCTTGCCATTGTCTCAACCACCAAAAAATCATACATCCCATAGTCTATGAAAAATGCATTAAAAAAACATTCTCACCATCATTTCTTCATTTCACGCCATCTTTTCTTCATTCCCGTGCATCATCAGCATCAACTATAAAGATATGACAATAAAAAAAAGGCAATACAAGTCAAATACACATGAAATGAAAATAATTGAATACAAATATCATATAACAAATTAGATAATTACATGGTTTATTATAAAGCACATCGTGTTCTTCCATACTCACACTTTCAGCCTCATCCGTAACCTCTCTCATGACTACAATATCGTGAGTAGAGCTTATCCAATTCTTCAGAAAAATCAATGATTCGACTGTCTTAGGAAGTAATTATGAGCTCTTGTATGGATTAAGAATCCACCACTAGTAAGAAAGCCGATTCATAAGCCACAGTGGAAACAAGAATGGCTAAAATATATTTAGCAATTTGAGAGAGCACTAGGTATTTATTGGCGTTGAGACCCCACCAAGCAAGAACAATTTAAAGGACTTTCCGACGGGTCAACAAGGTACCTATCAATATCTTTTTTTGAATCATCATCATTATTAGACGTCTCTGACATGTACGATGCGAGCATGAAACCCGTTTCTCTATGATCATCATTCATAACCATTTGCGAAGAACAATTACAAGATGGAGTTACCGTGAGCGCCATTGTATACTTCATACAATATTTCTAGAAATTCTTTCATCTTTGCCACAACATCCTTGGCCACCTCAACAAAAAATACAAGCTTAAGGTAATGAGTAATGTATTGTACCTTGTATCTTGGATCAAGCAAAACTCCTAAAATCATAATAGGATTAGCTTCTCCGGGAATGTTCCAATAGTTATCAAACTTGACCTTCATATCCGTACACATTTTCTTGATGATTGGATCTGTCGACTTAAGATGAAGCTCGACCGTTGCTTTAACCTCGCACAACTTTGTACAGCAGACGTTGGATGTTGTAGTGTCAGCCGCACTTAGTTTTTTGGTCAGATCATAGAAAGTCTAAAGGAACTTCAAAAAGTGGTAGCATTTTCCTAATCTTTATCACTATGCGGACCTACTTGTGATGATAAGTTGACAATACAAAGTTGTTAAATACAGTTGTATTAAATGTAGTATAGTATACAAAACAGACTTGTATATACATATGTAAATGACATCGAGAAATAAACACTTGAACTGCATTTGCACAATAAGTACCTTTTCTTCCTTGTGGAAAAATGTGGTGTAGTATTGATCAGCCTCGATAATTTGCTGAAAAACTTTTCAGAATTTAAGTGCTGCTTCTAACATAGAATATGTGGAGTTCCACCCGGTGCATGCGTCCATACACAAATGTGACTTCGAAGTAATCTTCATTCTTTTAACGTACTCTTTAAAATGCTTCAAACATGTTGGAGACAATGTAACATATCTGACAGCATTCTGTATTGCCAAAATAGATACGGCCAATATTTTCAACCCTTCTCCTACAATGAGGTTGAGAATATGACATGAGCAACAAATATGCTTAAGTACCTCAAAAAAAAAAAAAAACGAACATGCTTAAGCTCTCTATCTTCAATCAAATCCCAATCCTCTGTTTTCATCTATGTCATCAATTTAGTAATACACACTCATTTGCAGAAGCATTATCCACTGTAATTGATTGGATCTTTGTGATTGCCCAATCTTTGAAACAAGCCATCAATTTAGTAGCCAACGTCTCCCCTTTATGATCCTCTACTTGAAAAAACTGATAATTCTCTTTTGAAATTTGCAAGCCGCATCAATCCAATGCACGGAAACGCACATGTATCCGATATTTTGGTTCAAAGTCCAACAATCGGTCTTTACACTTACCTAAGGGTAAAATGGAAACAAACTAATCGATTATTGAGAAATCATCGAAAATACTTATTTAAAAGAAATAATAAATTCGATATATATTGAACTTACCCTTTGGTTTTGTTAGAAAATCTTCAACTAAATCTTGTTTTTTCCTCAAACTATATCCCTACGTCTTTAGCGATTGTTTGCCTTGAAACTCTAAAATTTTTAGGGTTCATGTATCTTGAGTACGTTATGAATACTTTTCCTTCACCATGTCGAAACAGGAACTCATCAAGCACGATGTAACATTCTACCGCTCTCCGAAAACCCTCTTTCGTCCAATTGCTAAGTTTGAGCTCACTTCATGTTCCATCTTGTTTCATGAAATGCAGTATATTGAGTTGCTTACACATTCGTTGCTCTTCCGTATAAGGACCTTTTTTATGTTTCAAGATGATTATCGAGAGTTTTCGTACCTAAAATAGCAGGGAATTTCAGCACGGCTTGACAATGAATGATGCCGTCTCGCCGCAATATGACTTAATGAAATGATTCCATGCCTCCGAAGCATTAGCCCTTTTGCGCTTAAAACTATTTTGGGGTTGTGTTTACGATTGAGATTGAGTTTTACTAAATGCCACCGAGTCTTCTTCATTATTTTTGAATAGTCAAATTCTCCATTTTGGCAAAATCCTTGTTCAATTGAAAAATAAATTTCTTATCTTTCAAACCCGCAAAAAATGCTCATTAGACGTTAAAAGCTAGCTAAAAAAGTTACAGCCCGACTGATGTTTAACCAAATATGCTATGTTAAAAAATGCAAGACTTAAAAAACATAAACACTTAATACAATAATAATTTTTAAGAGCAACAGGCTACAATGTTGGGTTTTTAAGGGATTATTCTTAATCCCGAGACGGAAATCTTGGGATATCCTCGAACGATTAATCTAGATTAAATATGAGAATCAAAATTATTCAGTTTTGATATGTTACTAGACTTCTAATACTCTTGCCGACTGCCAATTTTTTTGGCTGTTTCTTCTCAGTATGCGCGCGTCTTGGGCATGGTTTCAACTCGGGATCACAACTCCACAAATGTCGAGCCTCTATCTCGCCCACCACATTGTTGCAGGAACTCTGCAGTATGCAGATCGAAAATCACCTCGTCAAACTGCTAGGCCTTTCTCGGTGATTTGATGATGACGCAATCTCGGTACACGAGGAGGAGCAAAACTCGAGTTTGGGGTAAGCGGGTTGCTCGAATTTTCTCTCTAGGATTAGGGTTTAGGATGCTTAATTATGAACCATAAATTGTGTATTTATAGCTCAGATGGTGTATTTATAGCTCACAATATAGAATGACCTAATGAGCTTTGGCCCATTTAAATTGGTCAAGCTCATTTGGTAATTCATAATTATTTTATCCGGCACTGGTGGGCTAAACATATTTACTACGGTCCTTAACGGACCCCGAAAACCCAATAGGCTCAGGACCCTAATTAGGCCCAATTCCCGATTCGGGCATATCCCTTCATATAACTTGCATGTCGTTTCAGGACGACTTTCACATTAGAGGCGAACAAGTGAGTCTTTCGTCCCGGTTTCATAACAGTTAGATAAAGATTAATTATTAATACTTTTTTTATAATGAACAATCGATAATTTATATTTTCTATATAACTCGGACTAGGGTTTTATTTTTCTTTTTCGGCATCCCTAAATGCACATCATATGCATGTTTTTACCCAACTTTTTTTTTACCAGATGTAGCACCTCGATTTATAAGTTGTACCTTTAAATTTAATATTCATGACTGTAAACAATAAAATGAGAGATTTTGTATTTTTTTTAATATTCATAACTGTAAACAATAAAATGAGAGATTTAATATTTTTAATGAGAGATTTAATATATGATGATATACTGGAAGTTTTGAATGGGCCGGCCAACAAATATTTATTAACCGCATAAAAAAAAAAAAAAAAAAAAACCCCACATCGAATGGAGCAGTTTCAGCAGCGTTTTCTTTGGAAGCTGAAAGTACACATTTCGGGCACTGAAAGTTAATTTTTTTTTAATAGAGCACTTTTGGGCCGGTAAATTTGACTGTTGATATTAAGAGCTTTTCTCGGCCCAATAACAAATGGAGTTGCTAAATGATGTTTGAGCCATGCACTTTAAGTGCCGCGGAGGAGAAGACGTGGAAGGAGAGACTTTCAGCGGCCTATTTCAAAACACAGCCGCGAAATATTTTGTTTTTAACTGTGGCGAAGTTTGGATTGGACCACTGAAACTTTGTCTTTCAGCGGTCCATTTTTGCGCAGCTAAAAATGTAATTAAATTTTTATTAATTTTGTAACTTATTTTTAATAATATTCTGAAATTTTATTTGATAAATAACTTGAATCTTTTTTACCAAAATTAGTATTTAATAATTTATAATTAAATTATTTAAAACTAATAAAACTAAACCGTTTAATACATATAAAACTTAACCGTTTTACACCTAATAATTAAGCTGTCTGCAAAACAAAAAACAAAACATAAATAAATTGTCTGAAATTCCTAAGTTCATAAAAATATAATCTAATGATCAGTATTGTGATGGTCGATGGTCCCATCATAACAGCTTCTGCTCGGAGAAATGCGAGCCTGTCCTACACTAGGGCTTGCGCTGCTTCGAGAAGAAGTCAAAGATTTGGGATGGTCTTCCACGTTTCGAAGCATTGTCTTCGTCAAAGACATGATTTGAAAACTTAGATAGCTCTTCATGCCGTGACTCCTCTTCGTCGGAATTTTGATTGTCCCTTAAAATTAAATTGTGTCTATACAATATACATATATATGTATGTATGTATGTATAAAGCTCAATAATTGTGGTGAAGCATATCTGGTTGTGTGTGACTTGCGTGTCCTCATGGTTGATGATGCAAGCACTAATTAGGGAAACAACTGGCGGCATCTCAAAGAGATAAATTTAGCCTATATCAATCAATAATTCAATATAGCTTCGAATATTCCACTCCTTCACGACCATCAACATTCATTTATATATATAATATTATATTATATGTATGTAGTGTACACTGCGTACTAATGATGTTTATGTGTTATAATATTGATGTTTAATCTTAAGCATTTTGGTGTGTCAAATATCAACAAAGATGTGATAACAAGAACGTAAAAAAAAAAAAAAAAAAAAAATAATTAACGTTGATGAAACAATAGAATACTGCCGTTTTGAAATGCGAAACGAGGGAATTCGGCTGAATTCCGAGACCTCGATCTGTGTTTTTTTTTCCGTCAGGTTCTTCCATTAGAAAAATGGTAGAGCGACATTTTTTTCTGTTAAATTAGTCTCACTACTCCAAAAATGCCAAGAATTATGTAGTTTTAAAATATGAAATTATGTTTATTTATATCACTTAAATGAGATATTTTGTAATAGAAAACCACTCAAAATGAAGAAGAAGAAAAAAAAAATCATATCACGAGTTGGATAAAACAAAAAGGGAAATGGAAAAAATGGTTGTCATTTTGACTTTGAGTACTTTGAGCATGGAATTTAGTTTGCAAAATAACAAGGATGTGGATCCAAAACATTTGTATAGACATGACCTATTTATTTATTGATATATTTATTTATTTTATGTACATCTAGCTAGAGAATAACTTTGTTCTTCGATGATAGTGAGTAGTTGTGGAGCTTCATATTTCCTCTCATTATTTCTTTTATATATTCTCTTCTTTTTTTTTTTGATGAATTTCTTTTATATATTCTCGTCCAGAAACTAACGACAGCTAATAATTAGTGAAATGAAATTCATGTGTTTTGTCATTAAATGTGAACTTTGTTTAAACATTTTTCCAGCTCTCATGTATTATTTAGTATGTTGAAAATCAGAAACACCATAATGAGAGTGAAAAATCTATCGCGAGAAGCACCCCAACGGAGACCGAATATTAACGTCGAACTGAATATCATTCCCGAAACCAATATAATGGAAACTGAATATTAGTCACAAAAGCAACGTATCAAGAACTCAAAATCTGTTTTGGAATCAACATATCGAAGAGCGAATATCAGTGTAACGTATCATAACTTGTGAGAAATGAACATCAAATCTTGAATCAAAATGTTACAAAGTAATAAGAATTTCGAAAGCACTATCGAGGTATATCAATCCCGAAACCATTATATATCTGGGTATATCAAATGTAACCATATTATAAGAGAACGAAAGTTTATTTCGAAAGCACTATAAGACCAAATGGAAAAAAACCAACGTATCGCGGGGTATATATCAGTCCCGAAACCACTATATCGGGGATTGATTAATTATTTGTCTTTTGACAAAACGTATCAAGGACTGGAAAATCATTCTTGTAGATCTATCAGCACTTGAAAAAAGTTCCATAAAAAATATATTAAGGATTGAAGGACATATATATTTATATATATTATCAACAAACAATACTACAAAGTAACATACGGGATTAGGCATCACGGACTAATAAGTGACCTTAATGCCAACTAGGGACTGATTTGCAAATACTTGAATAAATAAATCACCAATATTTTTTAGTTAATATGGACTTCTAGAAACAATATATAAGACAACGAATATTACAGCCATGTTACTATTCTATAAACCCTAGTACGTACCTAAACTCTTAGAATTTTTTTACTTCGTCTATTCTTGATCTTGATCTACATGTTCTTAATAATTGGAATTTCGAGAACGAGAACAAAACCACGTGAGCAATCTGTCCGCAGACAAGTTACTAAACTTAGCAACCTTTCACTTTTCTAGCAATCCACTTTTACGTATATATTATAAGTCATATTTACATGCTTATATTTATTATAAGTCATAATTACATGCTTAATTATATATATGATAATTTGTTATATTATAGAGATAAGCATAGTATGAGACAAAAAGGTGCGTAAAAGATCAGTAATAACAACGCCAAAACTTTTTATTATCTTGGGACTTTATCTAGATTAATCATTATAACAAAAAGCGTAAGGCGCCTCCTTCATGTTACAACATTAATTTTAATGTCGGATAATTATTGAATTTTCGATTACTACAAGACCTCTTGCTTTAACTAGCAGTGAAAGGGTTGTTCTTCATCAACAATGAATAGTTGATTGCATTATTTGAAGAATTTTTCAACTTTATGTAAAAGGTGAAATAGCTTTAAACCTCGACGACGCGCGCGGTTGGATTATAGAGGATTGATGGCCTGAAATTCTTTACTAGTCTTCAACCAAAACATCGGCCTCAATCTTCTGCAATGGATATAAATCACGAACTATCATCTTCTTTGATTTTGGCTCCATATATTTTGTAGGCAATCTTGAAGAAAACAAATTAAATCATTTTATTCATTGAGGATATGTAAATCTTTTTTATTATTGCGTAATATTTATGTCTAGATACATATTTTTATACTAAATGGTATAACAACCAATACGACAACTTGACAAGAAAGCTAATACGTCGTAAAATAATACAAAGATGATGTTCCAATACACACACACACACACATATATATATATAGTGAGAGAGATATTAGTTCGTGGACTATTAAAAACTTTATGATATATTATGATTCAACAGAAATATGGGATAGACATGACTTAGTACTGAATTATTGATATCGGTACGTAGATGTCCAACGACTTTTCATACAATTGAATAAACATACTCATGCTTGATCTGCCACATTACCTAGCGTTTTGGAAACGGGAAGTATTATATAATATAAATTATATGTATGTATCTATGTATATGAAAACAGGAATCAGATATACAACGCATTATAATACAAAATGGTCCTAACAACAATTCAAATACTAAAGTTTTATCTAAAAATAAAAAAGTCAAAACAAAAAATAATGATAAATTGATGGAGACCAGTAGGATGAAACTATATAAATCTTAAATGCATAGGTGTTACATGTACAAAAAAACATTTAATATTGAGGCGATGACATGGACCATGAACATGCAGCGAATTAGGAACAAGGGACAAATATTATGCCAAAAATTCAACTCAGACACAGAGATGGATATATATATATATATAGAGAAGAGAGAGAGAGGTGTAACCACACCCAAAAGGGTGGTCACCTTTTGATTGTAGGGTTTTGCGTTGACTTGGTGAAATATATAGTATTGTCTTTGGTCACTCGTGCTTTGTTAAAATAGTCTTTGATGATTTTGTTTTATATACAATATATATATATATATATATATATATGTGTGTGTGTGTGTGTGTTGTTTTATAATGATAGGCAAGAGTGACCTAAGATGGAAAGGGCAGTTCGAGGAATTGGGATGCGGAGACAAAGACCATTTGGACCTTTTCACACAACCTCTTAGAGCATATTATAGTATCTTATTAAGCTTTAGGAAGTGACCAAAAGATAAAATCTATAATAAATTGATAGTAAGTTATTACTAAGAAACTAGCTAGTTAGGAGTTCATTGCCTCATCGATATATTATAATTTATAACTAATAAATCGAACAAAGAAATGGCTAAGGACAAAAGCTCAGCATGCACTTTCTAGAGAGTATATGATGCGATATAAAAGGAGTTGACCTTTATAGAGCATCGCGATACTAACAATTTAACAAATAACAATTTTAACATATATGCCAAGTAATACAGAAATCATTATCTAATACAATTTTTTTAGGGTAAGTACACCATGAAGTATAAAAAATTCTACGGCATATTCTTAATTCTATTTTGTCGTAGTATAAGTACCAAAAGTAATTTTTTTAATGTCATTGTAAGTTCCAAATAGCTTTCATTATGACTCATCAGTCACGTGCCACTAGTCACATTTTTTTAGCATCACCAACAACGAAGTTAATAGCACCAATGTTGTTGATGTTAATCCCGAAATCGGATTAGAGAGGTCTTACGCAAGATATAGGTTTTTTATTTTATTTTACTAAAACAATACCGAAGTCGGAGATGCTAACCCCGAATGTGGGTTTATAAACTCCGATTTTGGGGTTAAAATCTTTGAATCGGGAGAAAATGGAATTCGTGGGCGTGTAAAAAAGTGACATATACATTTGACTGATGAGCCATAACGGAAATCACTTGGAACTTATGGTGCACAGTCTTAGTTTACCAGGATAAAATAAGATTATGAATATGTGAAATTTTTTGTACTTCAAGATACTTTTATCATTGTTTACCCTTTTTTATATATGTGAGTTTAAGTCTGACTTGACTCAACCCCTACCAGAGATCTCCCCACCAGAGTTTCCCCTAACAGAGAAGGGCTCGAGCAGAAATCTCCCTAGCAGGAATTCCCCCACCAGAGATGGGTCCGACCAGAGATTTCCCCCAGCAGGAAGGGACCCGACCACGAATGCTCCTATTGGAGATGGCCCTAGCAGAGATGCCCCCTAGCAGCAAAGGACCCTAGCAGGATTATTTCGGGCAGAAACGGGAAACGCCAGAAGTCAAGAAGAGCTATTCCAGGAAGGTGCCAAACTTGAGGAGCAAGTTTGGAGATTCGATTTGGCTTCCTGATTTGATAATGATTTGGTTTCTCATTCTGTTAGGAAACGTTTAAATTGTAAAGATTTGATTAATTTTATTTTAGGAAGTTTAGCTAGGGTTTAGCTTTCTAGTTTCTCTATAAATACAAGTCTTATGACTTTAGTTTGTAACTTTTGCTCTCTTTGCATTCGACATTAATCTGAGAAAATTCTCCCAACTTTCTTTGTCCTTTGTTTTTTTTGGCAGATCCATTCTCATTGGGAACCAATAATATAGAGACTTTAGTTACTCAAAATTGATAAAATAAATTATTTACCATAAGCTGCACCGATACAAAAGTCGAAAAGCATCCAACTACCTTTCTCTAGAACTCGTATATAGTACATTCACGAGACTATATTACAGCAATTCTTAAATCAAATTTAATTAAAATATATACCATCCTAATCTATATAACTACTTTTCATTATTTAAGTAAGCGATATTCTATATATTATGTACATATAATTTCCGTGTGTATCTGCCGGGTCCATCAACGTTGAATTTCGGAAGTTGGTTGGTGCTCTCTTGCTCACTACGGGGAAAGTTCATAACATCATTATGTATTAAATATTCATGCATACGCACGTTTCAAAAATCATATTTTATATGTCCTTCAATAAAGAAAATAGCTTAACTATATTGTATTGTATGTACATAAAGCTACAATAATGTAAAACAAGAAATTTTGAGGTCAACAGCTGTAATGCATGCATGGATAACTTTTTCTTTGGTCTTTTTATAATATTTTTATCAAATGAGATATGATCTAGCATTCTAGCTAGTCACATACATATATAATATATGAGTGAAGAAGCCATCAATTATATACAGCTATTTTCTTTTTTCAATTTTGATTTTGATTTTTTGTCTAACTTTCCCACTTTTTCTTCATTTTATGGCAAAATATATATAGTACATGTGCTTTCATATGAACCACGCGATTATTGTTGGTGTGGTAAATCACCATTAACCGTCAATAATTAACTACTACTATTAACCCAATTTGCTCTAATATTTGTGAAATTGTATCGTATGATCAAACTTGTCGCGTTTACCAGCCTGTTGGAGGGATATTTGAGTTAAGGGCCGCCATTGTTGTGGGACGAATTAGTGTGGGTTTATAGCTTCATTGATTGAACGAGGGCGTAATGAGAGTCCTCTTCAACGTGTAATATTAAATATTGATAATCTCGTTTGATTTTACTCTGATTCATAAATATTTGATGTAGGGTTTAAATTAAATACATTCGATATTATTTTATGCTTCGTGGATATAAACTACATATCGTTTTGACTTTACGACGAAGTTCTAAATCTGTATGACTTTGAAATGATCTTTGTCAATATTTTCTATGATACCATTGTATGGATATATACTTGGCAAACGCTTAACAATATATAAGAAAAAACCTAGTAAGCTGGGAATCAAGTGCACATATTTATGTATAATATATATACATATACATATATATATATATATATATATATATATATATATATATGTTCACTTGTTTCCTAGCTACTAGGATTTTGTTCAATAATCTGCCATCAACTTGAAGAGTATTTGAAATCGGAACACTACTTGTAAACTATTCGGTCCATATGCGATTTATTTTTTGACTGAATATGATTATTTTATATAGTGAAGAAGGAGAAGACTTGATTAATTATTTATCAATAAAAAGGTAAACACATTAAATATAGCCAACATGGTAACTCTAACAATGTCAACATTTAAATTATAATTAACCTATTGTATAGTTTGCTTCCACATGTCATCAATGAGCACGTATTATATATGATCATTAATTACAACATAATCATACATATTAATGTATATATATATATATATATATATTATACACAGAAAGGGTATTTATATTGACATAAACATTAAATACTAAATGATCAATCAATACTCAACTGAAACCTACCCGAATGTCAACTACCTTTCTAATTATATAAGAAGCTCGATTATGACTCGGAAGTAGCAACAACTTTATTTAATTAGAGAGTGTAAGATCTCATCTGTGGTGTACGGACAAAATCAATAAGTTAAATACGTGTATATATACATATATAAATATAATATATCCTTGTAGATTGAACTAAACTTTCACTTTTCTCCTTTTTAACCACGAGCTAATTAATTGCTGTCAAATACGATTTATTTATAGAAATGAATTTTGGGGTTTCGTATTAAAAAAAAAATTAAGATTAGTTATACATGTCTCGAATCAACTATGTTGCGTTGAGCAACTTATTCTACTGGAACTGTTATGAAAATTCGATACAGAGTTGTCAAGCTAAGCTTATCATTTAGTAAATGTAGTTAAGGTATTTCACATGTTTTATTATGTAGTCCAAATATTTTAGTATAGTATATTGGCTTGTAACCGACGTCGTAATGCTTTGAAAAAATTTATAACCGAAGGAATCTGACTGGGTAATAATACTAGATCCAATTTGCAAGTGGCAAGGCCATAGTAGAGAAAACCATTTTTTGACCTTGACAATTATGTATCTATGCCTTAATAGTAAAATTGATGATATTGAGAGATATTGCGGTAAAAAAAAAAAAGCATAATGGAGTTTTTTTTTTTTTTAAGAAATTAATCTGACCCATTGTTTTATCATAGTGAATGACTTGAGTATCTGATTCAATCTTTAGTAGTACCTTTTGAGAATCAATCTAAGAATTTTTGAAGGATTTAGTCCTTATATTAGTTAGATGATTACTATACAGTCCCTAAAAATTAAATTTTGACAAATACATCGACCACGAACTCAGTAGCTGCAGCAAGAGCTATATGTGAAATATAGCGTTTAGTAATTATTGATCTGATGAATTAAGTTAGTCATAGGATTTGGTCCTAAATCCCCAAATTAAAAACGCAAATCAAAAGCGTCAAAAATAAATGATGCCACACAAAATTACAATGGTTAAACTGCTCTGAGTGTAGGAAGTAAACCCACTTAATGATCGCAATCGTCTTGAATTATAATTAGATCGAGTTCTTGTGTTTATAACCCTTTTTTTTTTAAGTCTCAGTGATTTAATCTGCTCCGAGTGTAGGAGGTATGCCAACTTGCTGACTGCAAATCATCTCTAATTAATTAGCTCGGGGTCCGGTATCACAACTAGGGGTGGCAATTCGGGTTTCATGTCGTGTTCGTGCCGGGTCTTAATCGTTTTTTACTTATTTTATCTAGACTCAGACCCGCCCCATTTATTAATCGTGTTAGAAGACGAAATCCAAACCCACCCCATTTAAATAACGTGTTTATCGTGTCTACCCGTTTAACCCAATTAATAGATTCATGTATTTATAAATGATAATTTATACTCATTTAACTTAATTTATTTAACTATATTATCAAAGATTTTACATTTAACTTACAAATTTTTATGTTCATCAATTGTAAGACGTAATTAATCAAATAAAAATATAAATTTCTTATATAATAAGTATTAAAACACTTAATAACATATATAAAATGCATAAAATGTAACTTTTCGCTCTTTAATCGTGTCTAATTGGGTCCCATCGTGTTATCGTATTCGTGTCGTGTTTACCCGTTATTTAATCGTGTTAATCGTGTTTGACACGGTTGGACCCAGATCCATTTATGGTAGACCCAGACCCGTTTAAATCGTGTCGTAAGCGTTTCGTGTTTCGTGTCCGGCCCCATATTGCCACCCCTAATCACAACCCTCATTTTTTCAAAGTTCCAATTATTCAACTTCACAACTTCAACAGAGTTGAACCCTGAGAGTAGGTACCCCTATAAGAATAAACAAAAATTATTATTATTATTATTATTATTATTATTATTATTATTATATAACACTAGTGTAAAGTCAATCAAATGATTTAATGTACCAAAACATATCTTAATCTCGTAGAATAATCCCGGCAAAAATGTTTAAATTTTGACCAATTAAAGCGATAAGGATCTAAAAGAAAAATAATGACAAAAGTATCCAAAGTATACAAATGTAAGACCATACACCGTCTTTTTTTTTCTTTTTTCTTTTTTACTGTTGTTGGTCAAATTTTAGTATAATTTTATTAAATTATACCCAAAAAAATATGTGGTCATCCAACTTTCGAGCTTTTTTATAATTTAAAATAAATAAAAAATGAGAAAATATATCGCATCATATTTATTAACTAGAGATATTTTTATAATTTATTGTTATTTTTTACTTTTAACCTGTTATGTACAATTTTAGAGATATGTAAAATTTGGGCCCCATTGGCGAAAGTCAAAGCCCGCTAGCAAAGTCAAGGCTCATTAGTCCAACCTCAAGCCCATCTGGCGAAGCCCGAATACCAAAGGGACATCCCTGAGAGCTGGTCGGTGCGGCTAGTTAAGCGATGACATCCCTCAAGACCACCGACGACAAGGCGTTATGATCTCGACATCCCTCAAGGCCACCGGCGACAAGGCGTTATGATCTCGACATCCCTCAAGATCGCCGGCGACAAGGCATTATGATCTCGACATCCTTCAAGGCCACCAAAGATAAGGCGTTATGATATCGACATCCCTCAAGACCACCGGCGACAAGGCGTTATGATCTCGACATCCCTCATGGCCACCGACGACGGCGTATCAGGTATGCACAGGCAACGCACTTGGACGACGGACAATGCTAAAAGGAATGACGACCACTGCACCCGACAAAGGATCATGGCGACCCCGCTTCGGACGAGGCACATGACGCACTCTTTCTTGGTCACCAAGGGAGGACATACACCATTCATCTCCCTAATTCAGGGAGAAATGGTCACCACCTTTTCCTATAAATAGGAGGCTTCTCCTCCTCATTCTGGGACCTTTTCCACACTTGGAATTCTCTCTCCAAAATGAGAGCTTCTCTCTCTAGAATTTGCCTTCTTCCTGCGAGTTGGGTTCTGACACTCTGCTCCTCGGAGTCTCGCCTATCTTGGCTCGTCAGGAATAAGAACGATACTCAGCCCATGTCGATATTCGACCCTTGACGATCGTCGTGCCTTGCCGACCTTCGATCCATGTCGACGCCTGATCTTTGTCAAAGTTAGAGCTCTTGGTTGCCAAGGGTCTTTGAGATCGATGCCTGACCTTAGAAGTCGTAATTATGGCGACTTGGTCCACCACTTAGACATGCCACCCCAGGCATGTCGCCTCGACGCCTCCTAGCCATGGCACCTAGTTGGTTCAACTAGCTTCGCCATCTAGCTACGTCGACAGAGACCACGTCTCCGCAATCAGCTCCCGGCTTGCCCAGGCAAGCTCAGGTACGTACGCCCTAACCTTTCACTTTGAACTACGTGATGACCTGATCCTTTTAAAGGGTACGTAGGCAGCCTTTCACCAGGTTCGGCATCAAATATTTTTACCCTTTATCTTTTTCCCGTCTTAAAGCATATTCAATTACAAGCGTCATAGAGGCTTCGGAGGTTCAATCCTCCGATTCTCCTAGACGTGTTCTACATGTGCAGGTTACAGGAACATCTTGCCATCAAGGACGACGCCGCCAAGGCCGGCGACCTTGAGCCTAGGGCTTGCCATGGACCCAACTCTATGGTGACTCCCTTACTCAGAGGTTCGTCGGAGACGACCACCTCAAGTCAACGATCATCAGCACAGCTCATGCCACGCTGGAAGCAAGTATCCACCTTCAGCTAAGTCAACTTGCATTGACAATCATTCAATTATCCAAGTGTTCGTCGGGTCTGCTCGGGGCCCGGACCTTGGATCCGACTATAAGTTAAAGTCATTTTTACGCATTAACATAACCGTTGTCTTATTAGTTAGCGGAAGTTTGGATATTTTTCAATGATATTCCTAATACTAATCTGTTGTAAGATATTTGAATTTTGAACTATATAATGAATTATATATAAAAAGGGTTAATGACGGCAAAATACCCAAAGTTTAGTCAAAGAACCCCTCGTGTACCCAAAGTTTAAAAGTGGTGGTATCCAAAGTCCTATTTGGGGAGTTGACCACTTAATTCCCGTAACGCCATTAACTTACCCGTTAACTATGGCCACGCAGACAAACGTGGTTTGCTGATATAACAATTTTCGCCACATGGATGAGCCCAAATCAGCATCGTTTACGACAAAACTACGAATTAAACCCCTAATAAATACTATTTAATACAACTAATTGAACCCCTAATGATTACACTTAACAAAACAAATTTGTCCACGTGGCCAGAGTTAATAGGTAAGTTAACGGCGTTACGAGAATGGAGTGGTCAACTCCCTAAATGTGACTTTGGGTATTTTTGCCATCACTTTTAAACTTTGAGTACACGAGGGGTTCTTTGACCAAACTTTAAGTATTTTAGCCGTCATTAACCCTATCATATATATAGGTTGTAATAATTAGAGCCAGTCAAAAAGGGTGTGTGTGAATATGTGATCAACTGTAAATGTGGTTTGACTTGAGACTTTTTCAACAATCTGACAAGATCAATTCTAATAATAAGTTAAGACGATGTTCAAGACTCGTGACAAGACACTTCATATTTATAAATTGAGATGACTTCTTCATTTATTATTTATATCTATGTAAAATACATTGTCAGATCGTAATATACGATGATGATAAACGTGTCTTACATATTTCTTGTAATTTTAAGTCGTGTAATAGTAATACCAACTGACTTTATTATTATTATGAGAAATTGGTATTAATAGTTACAATTACTTATTACTAATACTGTTACAGTTCTGCATCCGGGCTAGGGCAACCGAGATCTTGCATCCATTACTAAAGTCGGATCTCTATGATTACCCGGCTATAATCACAATAAACCGTTCCCAAAATTCAACTGAATTATAATCAATGGTAAATTCGATGTGGATAATCTATTCTACTGGATTCAAATTATTTAACGTAAAAACATTTGCAATATAGTTGTGACGATAATTAATTTTATAAAAAAAATAATCCGTTAAAAATCTCACACATCTATATGTTTTAACATCTACAAAATAGTAGTTTAATCTTATTGGTGCATGAATAAATAATAAATTCCACGTGGATAGTCTAATTCTGCAGATCCAAAATATTTAACGTAAAGAATATTTGTTCCCACAAATATGATTGATGCCAAAAAAACACAAAAGAATATAGAAAGATTGAAAATACAGCGAGATGAACCTGCAAGTTGAGCTTAACCTCACAGAATGATCTACAAAATATTTGAGACAATAATTAATTTACGAAAGAAATGGTAAAGCTCCCACATCTAAAAAATTGAACAATGATAAAAGAAAAAAGTTTCACGCATGTAATTTCCTGTAGTACATTTGTCCTGTGTTCCATCTTTTAATTGACATCGATCACATTCTCCATAAGATTGACATACTAAAAAGTGAGGCTTGAATGCGATCGATTTTAACCTCAACAATTGAGTTTATTATGATACAGAGAATTGAATAGAACTCAACGATTTTTGCACAAAATCTAGTATTTTGTACTTCGGAAAATGTCATGACCACAAATCGTAAATAAGCGATCATTTTTGTTGTGAAAAATGATTAAGAAAATACTTTTATATGTAATAATAAAGCATAAATCAAATTTTTAATAGAATTCTACCCCAAAGGGATCAAATTAGGGAATAATTATATTGAATTAAACGTGTAAATGTAACATTATTACCAAATTCTAAGGTTATATCTGTAGCATTTTGAACGATAAGCTCATGTATTTCTCTGCTTCACTCTTAAGTGGACAATAAGCTCATGTATATCGTTTGGACACTTTTTTTTTTTTTTTTTGCAGTATTATAAAAAAGTAAAATTATGTTCAATTAGATTTTTTGCAAATTAGGTTTTAATTATTCAAACCAATTATATTTCTTATCTTCATTAATTTTTAAAATATCCAATTTTATTATATTTTATTGAAGAATAAAATAAATGAGACAAGTAAATTAATAAAAACTGAAACGACAGTTGAAAAATGAAATTACTCTTTTAAGTATATTATTTGCCTTGTATAAGAGGTTGAAAGTGAAAATCACATATCTTAACAGTGTTCTCTTAAAAAAAATTATAGTCAAGTGTTCTATTAAACTATTTTCTTGTTATTTTCTTTTCCTTAATTTAAAAAATATTTCATCTAGTGGGAATTGAGAAGACTTTTCCGGCGTTCTATAGTTTGTAAGTTTTAGCAATAATCATTAACATAGTAAATTATTAATATTATACATACTATCTATCGCCACACCTCATATATTTGGCCACTAAGTCTATTAATTAATTTATTAATTTTTAGAATATATTAATATATGAACTGAAGATAGGTCAAGTACTGTTACACAATATAAAGCCAGAGGTTAACAAAGATACATATTGACGTTCCCTAAAAAAAAATACATATTGACGTGTCTTTTCATTTCAACCACGAAATCAAGTACAGTACTATAAATAAATAATTAAAAAAATTACGATAAAAGTACTCGTAAGTTGTTCAAAATTTAATTTATATTCTTTTTTTGTGACAAAATATACAATGTACAAAAAATGTCTTTTTCGTAAGTATTTATTTTTACTTTATTAAGTGACACTTAGCACGTTTTAAGTGTATTCTGCTTATTTTTGCTGATTATATTTATTAAGTATTTAAATTTACAATTTTAACAAAATAATACCCAACATAAAAATTGAATATATATATATATATCGTTAATATAAAAATATTTTTCTTAAAAATTAATAGTATAAGATTTTATTTTTCTTATCGGTAAATTTTACTTGCCCAAAGAAACAAAACCGTAGCCGTTATTTGAATAGTAGTGAAACGCAATGAAAAATAAATATAATTAGACATCTTCAAAGAGTGGAAATGAAATGACCCAGTGAGTCAGGATGAGCTGCATTCCAAAAGTCAGCCATTTCTTCCTAGTATCCAATCACATTAACACCCCTTCATTTATTCTTTCAATTTATTATTTGTCTCAATTTTCAATTGTATGTCTCGTCTCGTGTATTCAAGAAGAGAGCAATTGACAATAACGTCCCTCAGAATTTAAATGTTGCATTTTGCCCCTTGAATTTTAATTTGGATATTTGCAAGATAAGTATTCAATCTTGTGCTAAAAGATCACTTAACAATATCGAAGCACAATATTGTTTCGTTGTGTTCGAATAATAAATTGAATATATTGGCATACTTGGTGCAAGACTGGGTATTTTGGGAACAACTAATGCCCCTTGAACCTTAAATGAGTAGCACATTACCCCTACGCGTTAAAACTAATGAAAAAGATCAATATTTGAAAAATACACGGCCTACTGTAAGTATCTTATCAATTTAATATCAAACGAGATTTATTATGGAATTATTGTGAAACAAGTCCAATTATTGAAGAGTCAATAAAATAAGAGATTGAAGAAATTTGATTAGATAGATGAAAGCTTATATTGTGTATAAGTTAACATTTTTCTCTATTTTTATGCTATTTGTTTTAAATGCCGTCAACTATAGTGCATTTACACCAAGGAACAAAATTTCGAGGACTTCTCCCAATTTCTCTAAAGAGAAACCTCTCACCATCAAACAAGTAGACACTAGGAAAAAGGGTTTTTTTTTTTTTTTTTTTATAGAAATGGTTCTCTCTGTCCCTACAACCCCATGAGCTGACTGATTTATTATTTGTCAACGGTTTATGGCCAGTCCTCCGAATTTCCCAAAAACCAGCTTCGGATTTCATAATTAATTAAATACAAACAAATAATATAAAACTTGCAACTTCTTTGGACCCTTTTTTCATGATTCTTCTCCACTATATATACGCACCCAAAAAACCAACTTTTCTCACCATATTCTTTCATATCAATCAACATATCCCAAACTTAACTCCAATAATTCCCCACCATCCCTTTTATTATCAATATATTTTTCTCTCATATCTCTCACACATACATATATATATATATATATATATATATATATATATATATATATATACCATACATGCAACAAAAGTAGTAAGTCCTCAACGTACCAAATTGACCACTTTCCATCCGGCTATTTAGATATCCAACAATGTCTCCGGCGATGGCGATCGACAGTTCTACGACGGCCAGCCGGATCGAGCGCCAATACCTTCAAAGAGGCGTTAGAAACCTCCACGAAGCCGGCGTAAAAAAAGTACCCGAAAAGTACATTCTTCCACCGCAAGAACGACCCGACCTTACCGCTCCAAAAGTCTGCGCGGCTGAGGAGAATTTGAAGCTTCCCGTGATTGACTTTGCCGATCTAATGCGAAGCTCCACTAGGGCACAAGCTCTCGAGTCCTTGGCCAACGCCTGCGAGCAGTACGGTTTCTTTCAGGTAATTAATACGACACTCCGAGGTGTTAATACTAGATCAACTAGTAGTTGAACTTGTATTCTAAGCTATAAGATTCAAATTTTCGGACGATAAAATTTATGTTCCTGAAATTCAAAATTCGAGCCCTCGTACATTGCCGGACCTACTTGTCCTAGAATCTTTTTGACTTGTAGAAATTTCAGGAGAAACTTTTTTTTGTTCTAAGAAACTTTGATTCCCATCGTCCACTCCTTCCCTCCCTCTCCGGAATTTTTCGGATACTTCGCTATCGTTTTTGTCCCAGTTTATCTGTTTCGGTACTAAGTCTTTGTGGGGTGCTGGTGATTTACAGTTGGTGAACCATGGCATTTCAAGCGAG
Source organism: Parietaria judaica (assembly GCA_954871525.1). Classification (NCBI taxonomy): domain Eukaryota; kingdom Viridiplantae; phylum Streptophyta; class Magnoliopsida; order Rosales; family Urticaceae; genus Parietaria; species Parietaria judaica. The sequence continues at coordinate 17,132,506 of OX940864.1, forward strand.
GTGATAAACGAGATGATTGACGTTGGGGCGAGATTCTTCAACCTTCCTTACGAGGAGCGAGCGAAGTACATGTCGTCGGACATGAAATCTCCGGTGAGATACGGGACGAGCTTCAACCAGAACAAAGACTCGGTGTTCACATGGAGAGACTTTCTCAAGCTGACGTGCAATCCCTTGCCCCAAGTCCTCCCTCATTGGCCTTCTTCTCCCGTTGACTTTAGGTGAGACAGATAAGACCAAACCTTCTTCAACATCACTTTCATTTCACTAATAATATAATCGGGTTAAATATAGCGGCGTAAGTACCCAATAAATAAACTTTTTTTCTTTTACAACTGAAAGTTTTCAATTTGATTAATATGTTTCATGGCCAAATTTCTCAATCTTCACTATTTTACTTCTCTTAAAAAAAATTCCCCTAATTCGTTAAACGGATAGAAAAAATAAACAGAATTTTGGTTAGAAGTAAAAATATTAAAAATCGACAACTTTAAATGCATAAAAAAATTAATTTATATCACTATATAAATCAAAATATTAAAAACTTATACCATTATTTAATCCATATTTTTGTAAGCATTAAAATTCTTATACATTGGTGACCCTTTTGGCTGACCTATAAGCTTGTAGGATCACCTAGCTTTATAGTATTTATGTATATTTAATACAATATGGCCCATATTGAATATTTTTTAGTTACTTATTATCATAGATGTCGTGTCGGTGTATATGTACGAAATTTTTTATTAGTCAAATGATTTTATTTTTTTCAAACCTAATTACTTAAATTTTCTACAGGAATTTGGCGGCTACCTATGCACAAGAGACCAAACAATTGTTCCAAAAAGTGATGGAGGCTATTGTGGAGAGCTTATTATCAGAATCCATCAATAATAATAATAATAATAATAATAATAATAATAATAATAATAATAATAATATGAGAGAAGAAGAAGAGAAGATTATGGAGAAATTCGAAGAAGGAAGCCAGTTGATGGTGGTGAATTGCTATCCACCATGTCCCCAGCCCGATTTAACGTTGGGAATGCCGCCACACTCCGATTACGGATTCCTCACGCTGCTCCTTCAAGATCACGTCGCGGGTCTCCAGATTCAGCTCGGCAACAGCTGGCACACTGTCGATCCCATCCCTGGCGCGTTCGTCGTCAACGTCGGCGACCACCTCGAGGTATAGTTATACCCTAAGTCTACGTACTTACATGTATAGTCAAAATGAACATTTCATATATGACTTTGTTTGTGTTTCTAGATTATTATTATTATTATTATTATTATTATTATTATTATTATTATTTTTTGTTTTTTTGTGGTTGACCTTTAAATTTTGGAGGGGTTTTTTTTTTTTTGCTAATTATTACTGTTTACAAGCGAAATTTAGCCTAATTATTGTAAGTTACACGATTATAATTTAATCTAGTTGTTTTTATTTCTTTCATGCATAATGAAAATAAATGTGATCATATGAAGACATTTTGTGTTTGACCATTATTTTAGACAATTATTATACCATATATTGTTATTATTTTATTTCTAACTAGTTTAACTAACCTAATTATCTAGCTACCTCTATTTTATTCAGCTATTTATTCCAGGATAATTGTTCCAGCTAATTATATTTAGTTAAAAGAAAATAAATAATGAGCCTAATATTTGACTTTCTCTCGGCAGATATTCAGCAACGGGAGATATAAGAGCGTCTTGCACAGGGTTTTGGTCAACTCGACTCAGGGTAGGATCTCGGTCGCGTCGCTGCACAGTCTTCCTTTCGACTGCCCGGTCTCTCCGTGCCCTAGCCTCGTCAACGACGCGAATCCGAGGCGGTACAGAGAAACCGACTTTGCCAGCTTCATGGAGTACATCTCGTCTCGGGAACCGAAGAGGAAGAACTTCCTAGAAACTAGGAAAATATGACTTGATCAGCCGAAGGTTGAATGAGTTAAAAGGCGTTGACTTTCATGCCTTGAGATTATTGTATTGATTATTGATTGATTAGTTTCGGGGGTTGAATTTAGAGCTAGGTTTAGTAAGTCTAAACCCTCAGATTTCCCTTTGATTATAATATATATAATATATATATATATTATAGTGCCTTGTTCGTAGAAATGCATGGCTGTAATTTTGGCCAAGGAATAGTGAATCAAAAGTGTAGATTGGAATCAATGGATATCGAATCATAGTGTATTAATGTATGACATATATATGTAATGATAAAAGGGTTAATGACGGAGAAAATATCCAAAGTTTGGTCAAAGAAATCCCTTGTCTATCCAAAGTCTAAAAGTAGTGGCAAAAGTACCTAAAGTCACATTTGGGGCGTTAACCACTCCATTTTCGTAACTCAATTAACTTACCCGTTAATTCTGGCCACGTGGACAAACGTGGGTTGCTGACATGGAGGGAGGTGGAGTAGGCACCCGCCTTTAGTAAAAAAAAAAATCTTAAATATAGAGGCCTCCAAAAATCAAAGTTAAAGGCCCCAAATCACTTACATTAATTTTTTATCTATTAAAATCACTTAAATAAAATTGAGGGGCCTAAAAAAACCCACTCAGCTTTAATATTTGGGCCCTAATCCCCAAATTATTTAGGACTCATAATTTTTTTTAATTGAAATCACTTAACTTTAATATTTGGGCCCTCAATTCTCAAATTAATTAAGGCTACTTATTTCCACTTTACTCTATAATATTCTCACGTCATTTATTCTCCTAATCCCAAAATTATTTGCTCTTTTATTTGAATGAGAATTTATTTATATATAAATATTGTATATATTTTTGCATCAAAATTGACTTTTGCAATTACCGTAGGGGGCAAAATCTCAGGCCCGGCCCTATATATATATATATATATATATATATATATATATATATATATGTAACTATGCAAGAAGATTCGATCAATCGTAAAAAAGAAGAAGAAGAAAGATAGAAATGTGAAGGTCACAACTCACAAAAATATATAGTGTGGCAAAAAATAATTATTTTGTACGTATGCTAAAAAAATCACGCGCAATTGCAAATATCGTTAACTATGGATAATAATTTACGCATTTGTTGTAATAAGCACCTAATTTATTATTTTGTTTATTATTTTAGGAAATTTGTAACATAAGCACCTAATTTATGTTATATCAAATGTGTCGGCGTATTCCTAATATCTCTTTTTATTAACGACAATAATAAGCAAAGGCCACACAAAAAAAAGCGTCGAGGTCCAATTTTTTTATGGCCTAGTTAATGTACGTTTGTTAAGCTAGAGACACATGTAAGTCTCTAATTTGATATAAAACTATTGAAGAATAAATGTTTTCAGAGTTTAATCGTAAATGTTACCTTCGAGTAACAATTCTTACCGAGACATGGACGAAGTTGGAACTCGGCGATGTTTTGTGGCCTTTAAGGCTCTTTTGATTGGAAATATACTGGCACAATTTATACAAAATTGGATACTTATACCAAAAATAAATTGGTCTGTTATATTTGTATATATGTAAACATTGAAGAAATTTTCAAAAAATTGAAGAAATTAGATAAACATTGAAGAAATTTTCAAAAAATGGGAAACTTTCAGATCCAAATGCTTCGTGTGAATTGATCTCTGCTTCGTTAAATTTGGTCTAATGAGAACATTTTTACATATATAAAACTTGGTCTAATGATCATTACCTATACAGTAGGGGGTAATTTAATTATTTTGGTTTATTTAGTCAAAGATATTGAGTGACAAATGAAAATAATTTTTAAAATTGAGTGAAAACTTTCTCCGTGAAAAAGAAAATGAGTGTCAAAAAATAATTTTCATCGTTACCATCTCTTTTTTTTTTAATTAAAAAAGGCCTAATATCTTCGATAATCTAAATTGCATTGAGGTTACCCTCAAAAAATACAAAACAAAAAATAGAGTAGCAGTGTAATATAGAACCATAAAAGAACGTACAATTAATAAAATAAAATCTAAAATCTTTAAATTTGTATGCAAAAGTCACCAAATACCAGAATTTGAGCACGGAATATGTACACAATTGGACTTCCTATCTCTAGAATATTCAAGATAAATACACATTCATCATACTGTGTACCATAGAACACATAATAGTTAGTTAATATGACATATTATAACTAATAGGTGAGCTGATTGGTAAAAAAAATATATTATAATGGCATATGATAAATAAATAAATAAATAAATAAATAAATAAAATCACTGTTTGCGCCTAGTATATGTAATATAATATCATTATATGCTCAATTATTAAATTATCAGTAACCCTAATAACATGGATATTTGCAGCAAAATGTTATATATAAAAAATATGATTTAAATTTTTTCTAATTTTTAGCTTGAGTACATTAATTTGTTACCGAGAAGTTTTATGTGGCGACATATAATCTGTTCACGTTTTTGTCTCTCTTGATTGCAATCAGTTACAAGAGCTTCAAAGAGTTTGACAACACTAGAGGCTATTTAGTTTAGTTTTGAAAATTATTTTTTGTATTATTTTAATTCTAAATTTTAGAAATTTAAAAAACATGTTTGGTTAGTTTGCTTAGAAAAAAAAAATTAAAATCATATTTTTTTCGTTTTAAATTTGAATAGAAAAATAAATACAGATACAAATTATTTTTCTCTTTTATTTAAACTTATTTTTTTCTGTCTCTTCTTATATAATTATTTTTATTTCATTTTGTATTTTCTTAGAAAACAGAATACAAAATTATATTTCAAAATGTGATAAGTCTTATTTCTGCATTGGATAGGTTCTTCAAAAGCAACAAATAATCTCTTCAGATGTACTTTTGGTGACAGAGAAGCCATGATAAAGTCGTTTTTTTTTTTTTTTTGAATGGGATGATAAAGTCTTAAATGCCTCAAAAAGCAATAAATCAGATTCTGAATTTATTAATGTTTAAGAGTCGAGATTGTTGAATTATAATTTTCAATTCAATGAAGATGGCTTGAAGGAATTATCATCAAGATTTGACCGAAACGACTGTCGTTTCTCGCTTTGACTGACTTTTAGTCCAACCCAAATAAATGACGGCCCATTATGGGCCCAACTAGATTTCATTTTTGACTTCTTTTGCTTTTTGGCTCGACATGATGGTAGTCTCTTGATTTGTTGTCGACAAAGACCACTATTTATTATTATGGTTGGGATTTGACAACTAAGTTCATGAATTTCAAAATTATTTTGTGGAATTTGTTCAAATTTTGCAGCTTGACGAACTCGTCTAATCAAACTAGAGAAACGAGGAAGAGAATAGAAGGCTGATTCAGAGAAAAGTAATTGTGGTAATTGTGTAATTGCCTAGTTCAAGTAGTAGAATCTTGGATAGAAAAAGATGATACGCCGGGACTAAAACAAAGTACTACTTTCTAGGGGTGCAAATAAAACCCGAAAACCGGGTAAAAACCCGAATCCGTATCCGTATCCGAATTTAAAACCCGAATCTGGATCCGGATCCGGAATTCGGATTCGGGTACCCGTACCCGGTTTTAAAACCGGGTTCGGGTACCGGGTATTGAAATCTTCAAAACCGGGTACCCGGTACCCGCATTACTACCCGGATTTTTTAATTTATTATTATTTTTTATACTTTTTTAGGGTTAGGGCTTGAGCTCGACACTTTCTCTCGACACCATTTCGCACGCAGCCATTTCTCTCGCACGCAGCTCGAGCTCGGCCTCCACCCGCCTTCCTCTCGCCTCCACTTCATCTCAGACGCCGCCTTCCTCTCGCCTCCACCTCATCTCCGACGCCGCAGACGCCGCCTTCCTCTCGCCTCCACCTCATCGAAACCTCAATCGCTTTTGGAACACGGTCTTATTCCGGTACCATCTCTCTCTCTCTCTTGCCCATATAGGGAGTTCGATCCTAGCAGGTCATCACTTTGCTCATCTTTTTGTTGTTTGCTATATAGATATGAACATCTAATTCACTGATTGATTGTTTCAACCAAGGATCAAAATGCTGTTTTGGCCGATAAATCGTTTGCCGTTATCGATGGATTAATCGTTTGCCGATGGATTTATCGACGGAAAACCTATAAAAATTATCGTTTGCCGTTATCGAAACTTATCGAACTTATCGATGGATTAATCGTTTATCGATGGAAAACCTATAAAAAAATTTCACACATATTTTACACTAAAAACATAACATAAAATACTAATGTCACAAAATATAAACATAAAAGTCTCATACAAATAATAATATATAAGCCACAAACCAAGTCTCATACTAATGTAACTAGCTCAAATCAACAATTTCCGAAACATATGTACTTTTGCCACAATGATATCACAATTCAGAAAAACTTCAAATTAAAAAAAAAATATGCAAACCGATTAGTTTTAAAATTATATACAATTTTATAAAACGAAATTACACCAAAATATTCGAGTAACTAGCTCAAATCAACAATTTCCGAAACATATGTACTTTTGCCACAATGATATCACAATTCAGAAAAACTTCAAATTAAAAAAAAAATATGCAAACCGATTAGTTTTAAAATTATATACAATTTTATAAAACGAAATTACACCAAAATATTCGAGTAACTAGCTCAAATCAACAATTTCCAAAACATATGTACTTTTGCCACAATGATATCACAATTCAGAAAAACTTCAAATTAAAAAAAAAAATTATGCAAACCGATTAGTTTTAAAATTATATACAATTTTATAAAACGAAATTACACCAAAATATTCGAGTAACTAACTCAAATCAACAATTTCCGAAACATATGTACTTTTGCCACAATGATATCAAAATTTTCGAACATACCCAAATTTGGACGAAAAGTCCTCCGATTATCGTTATTTTGCTCTTGAAAAGTTGCAGCGATAAGTACCAAAGTTTTCGGTTCGAAAAATTTTGAAAAGTATAAAACGGCAACGATTACTAGAGATAAGTTACCGAGAACACCATTTCTTCGATTAATCGAACGATAATCGCTCGATTTTTGCGATTTTCAGAACCCTGGTTTCAACTGCATATATTCAATCAAATCTAACTCACGTTTGAGTCTAAAAATAACACTCATATTTTCTTTGCAAAATGGTTGATGGGTCTCTGATACGAGCACACGACCTGATTCCCAAATCGAACCCTTTCATCGCGAACCCTAAAATGTCTTGGAATCGTATCTGCAACAAAATGGATCTATAAACTAAAGGCAAAATGTTTTTGGAAGTATTTTTAGGTCATGAATTATTTTGTTATTTTGTTTTCCAGGTAATAAGGATCAGCCCGAAATGGAGAATTTATCTATTCATCAAAGTAATGAAGAAGGCTCAATGTCGGTGGACGCAAGTGCCGTTCAACCTCAATCGCAAAAAGAATCTAAGCGCAAAAGAGCTAATGCTTCGGAAGCTTGGAATCATTTCAGCAAGCATTCTAGCGAGGACATGGCATTGTGCAATTATTGTGAAGCTGTGCTATCATGTCCTTCTAGGAATGGTGAAATGATGGTGGAAAGCCGAAAATGAAGAAAAAAAGCGAGATTATGTTTTTTTTAATGCATTTTAAATTTTAGACATTGAATTTATGTTATTTATGTACGAGACACAGAGACAGTGTGTAATGTTTATTTTGAGATAATCAATTTTGTTATTAAAAAAAAAATGGATCCGGGTAAAAACCCGGACCCGATTAAAAATATGAACCCGGTTTTCAAACCGGGTACCGGGTACTAAACCGGGTAGTCATTTTCAACTACCCGAAATTCGGGTACCCGGAATTCGGGTACCGGGTAGTAATTTTCAACTACCCGAAATTCGGATCCGGGTACCGGGTACCCGACCCGGTTTCACCCCTACTACTTTCTCTGTAAAAATGAATAGTTCTAATGGTTAATTGCTCACACTTTTTGGAAATATAAATATTATACAAGATAGTGGCGGAGTTAGGATTTTGTAATTGGTAGGCATACCGCACACATATTTTTTTTTTATGAAATTAATATAATAATATATTTCACGAAAGATAGCGAGCTTGGGAGTTTAGGTTAAGGTTGTAGGGGGACTGGATTGAAAGCTTTTTCAAAATTTGGACAATAGTAATACAATTTTGAAAATTTTGGAGTTAGTTTTAAGTTTTAACCAACAATCAAGTTTTTTCAATATTCCATAGATATTCCACATTTTCATGGTGATTGAAAACTTTTTTCTTTCCCTTTATATTTTTCCATGGAAAAGGTACCGAAAACCCAACTATTTTTTCCGAATTTTTTTGCGAGTGAATTGTCAAAAATTAACAAACTTTTCTGGGAAATTCAAAAACTTGGTTGAGGTATATCCTTGTAGAGAAATTAGTAAAGACGCTACAAAAACACATTTATACCCCTTGGGGAGGGAAATACCTATGTCTTCAAGTAAAACTACACCCTCTTCATGTTTGTGTTGGAGACTTTATTTACATATATGTTAGTGTGTCTAAGACATATTATGACATTCTATATATAGGTATTTTGGACACTATTTAAAAATTGTTGATGTGCAAATTTGTTCCTTAATCGGAATAATGAGGTCATTAATTAAATTTACGGTTCACGCAAATTAAGACCAAAGTTATGAATATAATTGAGTATTCATACAATTGGGCTTGTGAGATACATAGCCCAGAGGCCCAATAAACACTTAATTGTGTTATGGCCCGAACAGAGTCAAAAGGCCCAAAGGGCAGAAGCCCATCTCGAGCAGAGATTTCTCAATAGAGATGCGGGTTGAGAGCTTCCAAAGGGTAAAATCCCCAGCAGAGCTCAATAACTACACCAACTTAAAGAAAAACCAACACTTGGCTAAAATTCAAGTACCATCAAGGCCAACGACCTGAATAACCCGAAGTTCGTCCCGGGCAGAGATTGCCATAAAGGGATTCGAGCAGAAGCAGATGAAGTAACCAAACACGAGCAGACCAAGTCAACAACCTCGATTCAAACCTCTAGAGCCCGACCAGGAAGATCGCCACGATCCAAATCCAAATCCCCACGACGTCAAGTCAAAGTCCACCACTACGTAATTCTCTCGGAACGTGGCCCACTTGTCAGCTCGACAGCGAGTCAAGCTCCGAACTCGAAGCCATCACCAACGTACACTTCCAACGGGCAGAAATCAGAAGTCTATAAAAGCAAGAAGACAACCCTATCATACGCACGCAAGCATTTACTTCGAGAGAAAAGAGTCTGTGAGATTTGTAATTTCAGAATGTTTTTCTTTCATTTTCGATCAACTCGGAATTGACTTGTGGTTCTGGTTCATCCCCCTTTCAAAGCAATAAACCTACATAGGATGTAATCAACTACCGCATTGGGACGAACCTCTCTAAAAAAACCTTTTGTGTTTTGTCTTATTTTTCATCTTTTTTGTTATTGTCGAAAGTATTGACAACGCGGACGTCATGATCCACAATATTCTTAGCATCGTCAAATCAAAATCTCATTCACAACTCACGTGACTGTTGGTGTGCGAAACCACGTCAACAAAAATAAGTACAAATATGCATAAAAATATATTTCATATTTTCCATCGATAATCCATCGATAACTGATTAATCCGTCGATAAGTTTCGATAATGATGAGTTGAGATTTTATATCTTTTTCATCGATAAATCTGTCACCAAACGATAAATCCATCGATAACGAAAACTTATTTATCGGCCAAAACGATAGCTATGGCACTTGGTTTAACTCTTCCATCTTATGTTGTAACTACCGTTTATGATTGAAGAGCGATTGCTATAGAGTGATAACACTGATAAGTAGGCATGCACATAAAACCCGCAAATGCGGGTTTTTAACCGAAACCGGACCGAATCCGGTTTAAGAAAACCGAAACCGAATTAAAATCGGGTTAAACCGAAACCGAATTTTGAAAAACCCGTAACCGAATTAAACCGGTTACGGGTTTCGGGTTTTGAGTTATAAAACCCGAAACCCGGTTAGTAGGTTACTAAAACCCGGTTTTTTAAATAAATATTTATAAATATTTAATTTATTTTTATAATGTTTATAAACTTATTTTTTTTACTAAGTATTATATTTATAAACTAACATTAATACTACATGTATGTGTACAAAGTTTGGATTGGTGTATTTAAGATTAGGTAATATTATGTATTAATGGCTTTATAATTGTTTTTACTTCAAATAAAAAGAAATAAAAATAAAAAAGTGGGTTAAAACCGGTTCGGGTTAAAAACCCGGGTTTTCAAATAAAAGCCGGGTAATTACCCGAACCCAGATTTCCGGGTTTTTCCTTAAAAATCCGGTTTCGGGTTTTAAAAGTGAAAACCCGGAAATCCGGGTTCGGGTTCCGGGTTTTAAAAAAAAAAAAAAAAAAAAAAAAAAAAAAAAAAACCAGATTTTGGACCCGGTTTCAGCCCTACTGATAAGCTATAGCTGAGCCTGAAACATGTACCACGTAAGAACACGGGCCGGGTTTCAAACATTATGTTTGTTGAGCCATGGCCCAAACTCCTTAATCATAAACCCTCCACTTAAAATAATAATACAAGAAAGACTAAAAAAAATTACTTTTGTTTTAAAGAATACGATGAATTGTGAAAGGGAATAAAAAATAGAAAATCTTAAAGGGAAAAAAAGTTTAATTGAAATTAGATACTATTAACTCTTAATGATTTTTTTTTATACCTTTTCTAGTTTTCTCTTCACAGGTTTGATTGTACTGTATACTTATTTAATAATAAGATTACAATTGGTTAGATTCTACTATTTTTTTTTATTTTACGTTTTTATTTCCCGTTATTTTCTACTTCTCTGGTATTTTTTTTTTTACCCATCATTTCTCCTCCCTTAATCCCCTATATATATATATAATATGTCAATTGGGAATACAATTATAAGTTAATATATAAAATATATATCTTTTTGGATGAACATAGAACTTCTTTTAACTCATTTATGATTTTATGAGATAGGTTCTCTTATAAGAGTGTGATTTAGAATTAAGAGTATAAAAAAAATTGAGAAAGATACTTCAAGAAGACTTATTAAAAGAAAATAGGGAAAATTACGGCAAAAATACCCAACCTTTGGTCAACCTGCCTCCCGTGTACCCAACCTTTAAAACTGGCGGCAAAAATACCCAACGTGCGTTGACCGTGACTTTGGCATAAAACCGTTAATTTTTCCGTTAACATTCGCAATGTGGCCGTTAGCGGCAAAAATACCCAAACTTTTTTTTTTGATTTTTTTTTTTTGAAATTTTTTTAATTTATATATTTTTTTCTTTACTTGATTAGTGATAAATACTTGAATTCCAAATACATAGAATAACACAAAAGTTAGTCAAAACATCAATTGACTAAACCTAATCATGAATAAAACAATTACATAGTTAATTTAAGGTTGACAGTCAAACTTTAAACAAAAACTTAATCATATTGTTTTTATTACATTTGACTATCTTAATTAGTCTGCAAAATATCTATTAGATATTTAATACGGATTTAAAAAATAAAAAATAAAAAACCCGGACCCGGACATATCCGGGTTCGGAAAAACACGGATCCGGATAAATAAATATTCGGACATGTCCGGATCCGGATATTTATTTTAAAAAAATTAAAGCCTTTTAATTCTGGGCCGTTGGATGATCAAGATCAACGGCCCAGATAAAACGGCATTAGGGAGTAAACAATAAATAAAACACTTTAACTAAAAAAATAAAAAAAGAAATAACCCGGATCCGGACCTGTTCGTGATTTTTTTTTTCGGACCCGGACAGGTCTGTATCCGGGTTTTTTTTTTTTTTAAATATTCTAAAACGGCATGATCGTAAGACATTTTGGGGACTAAGCTAAATATATAGCATAGCATCTCAAAGCAATATTATATAATATGTATATATATGTGTGAAACTCTTAGCGCATATATCCTCAAGTTATGATAATATAATATGTATATTAAAAAAAAATTAAAAATTATTTTTTTTCAAAAAAAAAAAGTTTGGGTATTTTTGCCGCTAACGGCCACATTGCAAATGTTAACGGAAAAATTAACGGTTTTATGCCAAAGTCACGGTCAACGCACGTTGGGTATTTTTGCCGCCAGTTTTAAAGGTTGGGTACACGGGAGGCAGGTTGACCAAAGGTTAGGTATTTTTGCCGTAATTTTCCAAAGAAAATATATATTAGAGTAATACCTTAGTAAAGTTATTGCCATTTGGCATTGTAAAAAATCTAGCTAAAAAAAATTAGCATTTCGTAAAAGTAATAAAAATAATAATAATAAGAAAATGCAATTGAAGGCAAATTGAGGTATTTTTAGCCTTTATTTTAAAGTTCATTTTGAGGTATTTTTTTATTTTTATTTTTATTTTTAAGTGGAGTTAGAGTGTTAGACCCTGTGTATTATAACACCTAAATTACATTTTTTATGTTCAAAGTAATTAGGTTAGAAGCGAAGGAAGGTTAACTTTAATTTACGAGGGACAATCTCTAGTCCTTCCGAGCACGGTAAGGAAGCTCGAAACAAGACAAGCGTTCCGAGGGTATGCTCCGTCCCATCAAGTAATGCCTCGGTGCCTTTTGTGGCTCTATATATATTGCGCGCAGCAGCTTGCTTCATCAGGGCATCGACTCTCTGCCTGCTCTTCTAACGTCTTTCGGGGAAGCGACTTTAATTTCCGTCGATGATTGCGTGCCGCCACGCGTAGATCCCAAATTACACGAAAATTCTCTCCGATCCAGCTCATTTTAAATTGTGAAATCCGCTTTAACTTGTAAGTAACTACCTACCACATTAGAATATTGTTAGGAGATAGTCAAGAAAATTCAATCTAACCCCCCTCCCAATATAAATTAATGTGTATGAACAAGCATTTGATTTGATTGAAACGATAAACATCGACGACTTTCATGCGATGCTCATGTTTTCTATAGGACAGATGTATTTCAAACACTCACGACTTTGGACACAAACTTATCAAATAGATCATGCAAGTGACAAGTATCTTCCTTTGTTTTTATTGTATTCATTTTTCGTCCATTATAACAAATAATATATTAAGTTATTTATAATAGTTTGGTGCTATTGTCCTGATGTGCAAATTTTGGTCTCTATTATAAAGATAGCAAAGATATGCAGATTTGACCCATCTTCTGTTTTAAAAGCAAGCCTTTAAATATCTATTATATTTATAGTCCGTATATAGATATTAAAAAAAAAAAAACCCCGGACCCGGACAAACCCCGGATCCGGACTGGTCCGGGTCCGTTTTTTTCACCGGACTGATCCAAGTCCGTATGTTTTTAAATTTTTTGGGTTTAAAATATTTTTTTTAATAATTTTTTCCCGGACCCGGACCAGTCCGGGATCTTTTTTTCGGGACCCAGATCAGTCTGTGTCCGAATTTTAAAAATAAAAAATGGTTGTCCGGATTAGTGGAAGGTATAGATATTTATAACATTATTTAAAAGATAGAGAGAAAAAAATGTATGAAGATTCATTTTTTTTTTTTTACTGCTTCACCAAATCATAAGTTTTAAATACTTAGTTTTTTTTCTTTCAATCAAAGATAAAATTCACACAAAATAATTATATATAAAAAAAAAAAGAGAAGATAATTGTTGCTATTTATGGAACGGATCGTGACAAAATAAACAACGAAATCATAAAGACAAAACTCATTTTTCTTCTCCCTTTCATTTGTTTTCTGTCTTAAAACGAATTATTCTAGTATGATTGATAAAAAAAAAACAGTTAATGTATAGTTAAACAGTTGTAGCGGCTTCAACACCATGTTCCCACTACCCAATAATTACGCGACATCAATTAAATATGAAAGTAACAAGTCTTTACGTTTATGTTCATCGAACAATTTTGGACTCAAATCTAAAACGATCAATTTTTTTTATATATATTATATACTACTATAATTGAAGATTATATACCCTCTTGAATCTAAGTTTTGATCTATCATCCATGGCTTCTTCACAGTACGAGAAGCTTCACATCCTCATGTTCCCTCTAATGGCGCAAGGCCACATGATCCCCATGGTCGACATAGCCAAGCTGTTGGCTCAACGTGGCGCGAAGATCACCGTCGTCACCACGCACGCCAACGCCGCCCGGTTCGAAGCGAGTCTCAGCCGGGCGAGAGAATCCGGCCTGAGAATCTCCCTCGTGTCCCTCAGATTCCCGTGTGAAGAAGTCGGGCTGCCCGAAGGCCACGAGAGCCTCGACACTCTCAGAAACCCTAATCTGCTGAGCAATTTTAACCGGGCGAAAAACCTGCTGCACGAGCCCGCAGAGAAGCTGGCCTTGGCGCTCGAGCCGAGACCGAACTGCATCATTTCTGATGCGTTTATACCTTGGACTCTCCACATAGCTCGAGCACTCGGCGTTCCGAGGGTTTCTTTCATCGGGGCGAGTTGCTTTTTCCTCTTGTGCATGCATAACCTAGCCATATTCGACGTTGGCAAAACGATAAGCTCCGAGACGGAGTACTTCGCGATCCCGGATCTTCCCGATCGAATCGAGATTACCAAAGCTCAAAGTCCGGGATCCGCGGGACCGAACATGGAAGAGCTCTTAGCTTCGATGATCGAAGCGGAGATGGGCTCGTACGGGAGCATCGTCAACAGCTTCGAAGAGTTGGAGTCTGAATACACGAAGCGGTACAAGAAGGAGAGAAACGGAAAAGTCTGGTCCATTGGACCGGCTTCGCTGTGCAACGAGGAGACTATCGACAAGGCTCAGCGAGGAAGTGACAAGCCTGTCGTTGACGAGCACGAGTGCCTGAAATGGCTCGACACAAAGGAACCGAGCTCCGTGGTCTACGTTTGCCTGGGAAGCCTGTGCAATCTCATCACCCCCCAGCTGATAGAGCTCGCATTGGGCTTGGAAGCGTCGGAGAAGCCCTTCGTCTGGGTCATCATCGGAAGGAAGATAGACTTGCCGGAGCTCGAGAAGTGGATCGAGGAAGACGGGTTCGAGGAGAGAGTCAAAGTCAACGGTCAAGGGCTTCTGATCCGAGGCTGGGCTCCCCAAGTTCTGATCTTGTCTCACCCTTCAATCGGCGGATTCTTGACGCACTGCGGTTGGAACTCGACGCTCGAAGGGATCTGCGCAGGCTTGCCGTTGATGACATGGCCGCTCTTCGCCGATCAGTTCCTCAACGAGAAACTCGTTGTAGTAGTTCTGAGAATCGCCATTTCTGTCGGGGCTGAATCGCAGCTGACATGGGGCGAGGAAGAGAAGATCGGAGTTCAGATCAGGAGAGAGAGAATAACAAGCGGTTTGGCGAGCCTTATGAACGGAGACGACGGGGAGAGCGGAGCGAGGAGGGCGAGAGCGAGAAAGCTCGGCGAGATGGCGAAGAGAGCCGTTGAAGAAGGAGGGTCTTCTCACAGGAATATCACGCATTTTCTTGATGAGATCATCAAGCTTGGAAGTGT
This sequence comes from Parietaria judaica, assembly GCA_954871525.1. Taxonomy (NCBI): domain Eukaryota; kingdom Viridiplantae; phylum Streptophyta; class Magnoliopsida; order Rosales; family Urticaceae; genus Parietaria; species Parietaria judaica. The sequence goes on from OX940864.1 coordinate 17,147,958, forward strand.
TCATCATCAAGTGGAAGCATTGCTACACTGAAGTCCAAACACTCTGCTCGAACACGACATCAACTCAGACAAACGACATGAACTGTGATTGGTTTCTCATGAGGACTGATCTGAACCGTTGTTTTGAGCTCGATCTGACGGTTCATAGTTGTTAGGTCTGTTTTAGTGTTATTCGAGGTAGTGAGGTGGTTAATTAGGTGCATAAAAGTTAATCCCGTTGGTAATATTGGTCATAAAAGTATATAATTTTTTTATTTTTTTTAAAAGTTCACGGTATATTTAAATTTTATTTAATTTATAGTTAAAAGTCACAAAAATTCTCATGTCGTGAGAACCAAATATAATATTAGTTTTTTCTGTTAAATCCACGTGTCAGCCCTGTGTGTGTTTTGTGCTACACGATGACGTAAATGCGAGAAATCTAGGATAAATAATCTTAATTACCTATGCTTATGATCCATATGTGATGGACATATATATATAGCCAAGATGTTGGCACAACATGACATTAACCACGTAACAATGCTCCCCGATTTGAATCATTTCTCCACCGGGCGACAGACTTCGGTTTGAGAATCTTTCTCGTCGGTTTACCTGAACGCCACTCCCGAGTATCTCTACCAGATTACAAATAATAGAAGAAAAAAAATTACAAATAAATCCTACTCCCGCCGGCCAATGGCTCGGTCACAAATTCTCGTACATGTCAAGTTTAAAGAACATAATATTTTTACAAAAGATGGGTAAATTCTACTTCCGCCACTGGCTCGGCCACAAATTCTCGTACAAGTCCTGTTAAAAGAATATTAAAAATAATATAAGAATATATAACTCTATTGGTTAAGCCATTTAATTTCCATTGGTCAAGCATTTACGAATATATAACTCTAGAAAACACAAAACATTCACGAACAATTATGTCAATGTCGTTTACCATTTTGCGTCGTTTCTCTAAGTCATGAACCTTTTGAGGTTGTTGAAATTGTTCATTGTCGTTTACATCCTTTATGTTGTTTCTTCATTATATTGCCATTTTTCAATTTTTATATGTTTTAATAAAGATATCATTTAAGTACTACTAAGTATTTTGATTTTGTAATCGTATAAACTCAATTTTTTTTTTTTGGCTAAAATTCTTAACATCCATAAAATTTGCTTCGTTTCATCATTCCATTAAATTTTTAATCAATTCAACAGAATTTTAGTTGTGCCATCACACATGTCATTTTTGAAAAATATTTTTTTTTTCTTTTTTCATTATAACGGGACTTTGACAACAAATAGATGAAAATATAAAAGAAAAAAAATAATAGACATTAAAAATTTAAGGCCGTGAAAAAAATAAGATTAAATATTTACATTGCTATTATCGTATTCTAAATTAATTATTTTTTGATCCATATAATGGGTGCGTTTGGCACAGCTTATTTAGGCCTGTTTTTTTTTTTTTAAATAAACTAAACCGTTTTTCAGGTGTTTGGTAAAATTGTTTTTACAAAAAACACAAAAGCGATTTTAGATTTTTGTACATGAATCGTAAAAGCTAGGATTCGTAGCTTTTGGTTTTTTCTAAAAACAAAAATACGGTTTTAGTCTATTTTAGTTTTTTTAGCCTAAACAATTTTTTTTACCAAACGCTAAATCAGTTCTTGTTACCAGCAACAACTATTTTATAAATAATTTACCAAACACTTGTCATTTTTTTTTATTTTAAATAATTTATTTTTTAAACTAAAATTAAAAATAATTTTTTAAAAAATTAAGCTGTGCTAAACGAACCAACTGCATAAAGCCATAAACGAACCAACTGCATAAAGCCATAGATTAATTCCCAAAACTTGACACCATAAAATATTTCAAACAATGATTTATATTTTGTTGGTAACCAAAATCTATATATATAAAAGGGCAATGACTTCGGGAATCGTGTCGGCCAAAAACCATCAATTTCAACCCTTCTAAATTTCCTCCTTTTTTGGAATTACTTTTAAAATGCAGCCTCGGAAAAATTTAAGGCCTCTCTTTTCTGAATTATTTAATAAAAAATAATAACCAACGTCATCAATGGTGACTCTTGAAAGAGTTGTCATTATTACCAAGACAAGATAAACCGTCTCTGAACCCATAAACATTTCTTCCAACCTCTTCGATTCATTCTTCAACGAATCCTTTCCGGGTAATTCTCATACTCCTCGCCCACGGGAAGCGCCATCGATCAGCAATCACTCCCTCTCGCTCTTCGTTCTCGCTATTCCCGTTTCTCCATCTTCCTCAAACTCTCCCTCTTCCATCATCCGCTGCCTACAGTCTTCAATTGCTTTCCGGGTAATATCATCCAATCTTCATTTGTTTTCGATTTCAATCTTTTATTCATTTATGAGTTCGTTTTTGTAATTTTATTTTAGTTTCAATTTTCCTAAGTTTTACTGAGTTTAATCGACAATTATAAATAAGTATGATAAAAAAAACAATTTAGGTAGAACTGAAACTATTTTTGGCTCAATCAAGTACAGGTTTCGACGTTACGCTAAAAAAAGTTGAGGTAGAATTGCAACTGTTTGATAAATTGCCTCAATGAAATACAAGTTCTAATTTAATTTCAGATTTCGAAATTGGAATTTTTTTTTAGACCTCGATCACCAAAGTTTCTCTGATTGATAGGAATTGAAAGTGAAGTTCAATTTTTTTCTTTTTTTTTAAAGTTCGGTTTTGCAATGTTTTTTGGAGCTTTTAACAGTGTTATCGTGATCTATAAGATTTTGTATATATTTGTTCAAGCTTACTTCCTAAAATTTGAAATTAGATTTTTTTAATGAACATTTTATTAGTTTTAAACAACACTTCAAATAAAACCAATTAGCATTCGATTGGGTTCAAGATTTCAGTTTTCTGGTCATTACTATGACACAATATTAAAAAAAAAAGTAACACTCTTTTAATTGATAAGGAATTGACTGATCTTTACCTACTTATTACTCGTGTAGAATGTTAAATCCAAGGAATATTTCCGCAATGAGAGCCGGTCTATATTGGACGTATATATCTGCTTTCACTATTCTTTTTTTTTTTCCGCAATTGATAGTATCGGATGAAAGTTCAAACTCTTACAAGAAAACATGGATTATATAATTAGTTTTTTAACTATACAATAAGTAATCCGGTATATAATAGTTGGGATTATATTATTCTAAAAGCAGGAGGAAGTTGTTTCATTACAAACAAAAGCTTCAGTCCTTGAAGAGGACTTCCGCAAATCCCGTGGCTAGCTATATACTGTTCGTCGTGTTTATCTATTGGAGATTAGTGTTTTCCTTTTTCTATTTTTCTCTTTTCTTTTTAGCATTGCCTTTATCTTATTACGTAAACATAATTTTCTCAGAGACAATTGCTAGAAAGAAAAGAAGTCGTTGAACCGCAACAAAAACTTACCTATCTTCGACAATGGCGGTTCTCGGAATATGATTCGCCGGCGAGTGTCATTTTGGGTAATGAGTCCTCTTCCGAGTTGATAAACTCAATATTTTGAACAACACGCTATTTTTGATATTTCTGGTTTAATGCTCTAATCATTTCAAAGACGTTTGTCAGTTGATTCTCTAAGTTGTTTGATTCATTTCAACGATGATACGAGAATGAGTCTCGCTCCCAACGTATTTGACATAGTTTCCTTCCTGTCTTTGTTGATCGACGAGTTTTGGAAATTTGAATTCTGAGCAATCTTCAGGTGTGTAATACTCGATTAAATATCGAAATATGAGTGGTTTTATTATATTGTTAAAGTCGGTGATTTTGTTACACTTATAGGTTTTTATTAGTTTTGGCTTTTTTAAATTTGTACTCATTTATGCAAATATATTTAGTTATTGCACATATGTTCCTTTCAGTTACTTTAAAGTTTCAAATAAGTAGTTTATATTTTTTTTTTCAAATATCTTATATCTTATAGTTTCAAATAAGTAGTTTCAATTTTTTATTTTTTTTTTCAATTGAAGCTTTATTAGTTCATCGACTAAAATATCTTATATTGCTAACCAATCTGCAGTAATGTTTTACGGGTCAATATATAATTGTAACTTATACATATAGTTTTATATATATATATGTATTTAGATGACTACTTTAACATTTTTTCTTTTCTTTTCAGTTTACCGCTTATACTTTATACGTACCTACCAAATCAATCAATACATAATTTAACTATATGATTTCATGTAGTTATTTATCTCAATTGGCCCTCTGTATCTTCTTCATATTCTCTTTTAACATCGGTTTTCCGCAGCTTCTCCACCATATCGATGGCGACAATGAATCTCCGTCACACGACTCCCTCGCAGGTCTGCCCTCTCCCGTATGAAAACTAAGGGAATATCAGGTGATTTTCTATCCTATCATTTGTGCATAGTGTATACCTTTAAAAAAATCTTTTTTTAGGAAATATCTCGACTACAATTGTGCATACAGAAATCAGTCCTAGCTACAATGGAAAGTCCTCTAAAGGTAATTATTTGGTATTACTAAATAAGTATTGGGACATCCTACTTAAATTGAAATTTAATAATGTATACTTTCTTAGGAAATATTTTCAACGAGTGTTCCAATCAGAAGCAATACATCAATGCAAATTGAATCAAGGGTAAATATAAGGTTTTTATTAAAAAATTAATTATGTAATTAGATTGAAAATAATGTATGTAACAAATATTTAGGACGTATACCAAACGACGAGTGTACCCACCGATGCCGGTACATCGAAGGCAAGAGTTCCAAAGGTAATTATTTGATTTTATAAAATAATTATTGTCAAGATAAACTTCAAATTTAATTTATTTATATATATATATAATGTTCAGGAAATCAGTCGAACAACGACGATACCAACAGATAGCGGTATTGGAATGGATAATCTGCAAAAGGTAATTATTTTTAAAAATTAATTAGAATTTAAAAATCGATTATTTATTTACTTTTTAAACATTTATATCACATAATGGAGATTGCTACATACTCGATGATTATATACAATAATGTATCAATGCATTCAAATCAGATCGATCCAAGTGTGAAAAAGAGGAAGACTACGAAAAAGACGACGATGCTTTCGAAGTGATGCAAGTTTACGTGGATATCTTATATTTTCTGATTATAAGGGCAGTTACTATTTTCATAATATTTTGTAATTTCATAAGTATAGTGTTTTTACATAGGTTTGGTAACTCATCATGAAAACAAATACTTTTAGATAAATGTCTGGTCTATAGTTTATGTTACCTTTGTAATAGAATTTGTAATAGAGATTTGTCACTTCTGGGATGGTTTTACAAATATAAACAATAAACAGACATTTCTATTTTTAATATGAAGATGTACAAAAAGACCCAACAAATTGTGAAATATTACACGTTATACATATATTTGTGAAAAATTAATAATATTAGACGTTTGACAAATATATTTGTGAAAACACAACACATGCGCGCGCGCATCTATATATATATACACTGTATTTTTGTAATCCTACACACTATTTGTATTAAAATGTAGCATTTATTTAAATATTTATGAATCTTTAGCGTGGATTTTTTACTATAAAAACGTAGGAACGTGTGGAAAAGCATATTTATCAATATTGTTTCTCCTGTTTATAGCTTAATATACAAAGATACATATAAATTTATTTATATATCAATTTAAAAATTATTGTTAGAAGTTAAAAAAAAATTATGAAATAATTTTAAAAGTTGTTTAAGCATTTTCAACGTCAAGGTATGCCTCTATACAAATGAAAGTATCTTTTAAGTATTTGTATAGAATACATTATAAAAAAAATACTGAGATTTATTGGAAATGTTGAAGCAAAACTTAGTGATGTATGCTAAAAATAATAATTTTAGAAAACAAAGTTTAAGTCGCCAATCAAAATTAACACTACAGTACACACCATTAAAGGAACTACAAAAATAATATATAAAACAAATCAAATATTCTTTATTTTTTAATCCTGTAAATAATCACAAAGATATATATCATATATTCTAATGTCTAAATAAAATTAACAATGCTTATTTTTAAATATTAAAAAAATAATCAATGAAAATTTTATAAAGTTAATAATTAAATTAATATATATTTAATAAAAATTATTACACTTGTGTTGCGCGGTGCCTATTCACTAGTTTGATTGGAAAGCAAAAATTAATCCCAAATAATCAAAACGATCATGATTCTATTCAAGAAAATCCGATCACGATTCACCAAATGAATCGACACAACTATTGGTGAGTTTTTCAGCGGGAAGAACTGTGAGGTTTTGCCATTCCCGCTCTTTTCTTTCAAATTCTGAAAATTGCTCTCAAGTCCCTATACTTCAAGCTCATTGTGATTAAATAACATTAAACTTCAATAAACAGATGCAATACACAAATATTAATAACTTATAACCTTATATAACTCGATAAAAACCCGGATGTTGCGTATAAACCTTAAAAACTCGATAATAACTCAATAATATTTCTAAAAATAATATAAGAACTCAAAAATCTTATATTTTTTTTATTAAATTTAGCCATCTATAATTAATATCTATAAATTCTATCATTTTACGGAAACTCCATTATACTCATCACTTTTCCATTATAGTGGTAAAATTGGCTCAACATATTTGGTAACAGTTTTTAAAACTCTTACGAAAATTTGATCAGTACACCCAGTCCTCCCTCGGCATTCCTGCAAATTAGCCTTGCAGGCGGATTGCGGTTGACGGTTTATAAAAACACTGATCACGTAACTTATAATAACTATAAAATTAAACTCACAATAAAAATAAGGGAAAATAGTGGCATAAATACCTAAAGTTTTTGAAAAGTTGACATTAAGTTTTTATTTTTTTTAGTGGCGAAAGTTTCCAAATTCTTATTTTGTCTATTCTTTCATATTTTCATCTAGAACCGCGCTACGAGTCACGTTTTTAAATGCATTAAATATACCGTTGTTTATCATTGATAAATCAATTTTTTTTTTTTTAATTGAAATGGTATATTCAGTAGGTTTAAAAACGTGACACGTGATGCGGTTCGGAGTGAAAACGTGATGGAAGATACAAAATAAGAGTTTGACAACTTTCACCACCTGAAAAAAGAATGAGAACTTAATGTCAACTTTTCAAAAACTTTGAGTACTTACGCCGCCGTTTTCCCTTTAGATAATAATAATTAGAAAATGGCAGTTTTTTTTTTTAGGGAGAAAATGGCAGTTAACTCATCGAATCGAACACTATGGAAAACCCACTTACGAAATATTTTCGCTGTCTTTTTTTCATGAGAGTAATTTTGAAATACAAGTAGTTTCTCTGAAAACCTCGTTCCCTCCTCTGTCTCTCGCTTCGTCTCTCTCGCTCGTCGCATTTGAGCGTTCAAGGGTTAGTTCCATTTATTTGTTTCTCTCTCTCTCTATCTCTATCCGAAAGTCTGTGAGATCGTTCGTTCGAGTTTCAGATGGGTTATGGGAAAGTTGTATGCTTTTTTGAGTTTGGAATCGGTACAAATATCATGTTCTCTTTTATCTGTAGATACCAATGTTGGGTTTCTTTCTTAGATTTTTTTTTTAATGATTATTTGAATGTTTTATAAAAGAAATATTGTTAATGTTTATAGAATAGTTTTTGATGTTTGCGAAAAATAGTGATTTGTAGCTTCTTTTTTTATTTTATTTTTATTTATTTATGTTTGGTCTAGTTTATTAGGGTAGTTGTTGATGTTTTTAGAATATATTTTTGTGTTTGGCGAAAGAAATTTTATAGTTTCGTTTAGTCTTTTAGGCAAAGTAGAGAAATTTATATATGTGTTTGATAAAATGTATCATGATGTGTTTATTGGTTAAATAATATGGATTTTTTTTTTAGGGGATAGGTACCTCATTGCTAATATGTCGCAATCTTCCGATGACGAAGATATGTGATCACCAGAACATAGTTACTCGCAATCTTCGAATGACGAATTTCTGCCATCTCCGGAACGGAGTCCCTTGCCACGTCACCACACTCGGAAACCCTCGCATTCTTCCGGTGAGTTTTTTATTTTATTTTATTTGTTATTGTTTGTAGGTTATGTCACTAGTAGAAATGTGATCTTTAGCAACTAAATTTTTACCCACTGAATTATCAGTTTCTATTAATTTCTTATAGCAACTGATTTTGAAGATATATCAATTGCTAAAGAGTTCAGTAGAACTATTTAATATATGTATTTTTGGCAGCTGATTTTCTAACTTTGGGCAACAGATAATTGGCGCTAAAATTTGCGAATTTTAAAAACTGATTTTTCAGTTTCTAAAACATTAAAATCAGTTGATGATCATTATATTCGACGGAAAATTTTAAATTCCGGCAAGAGCTTTTTATATTGATTTTTCAGTTACTAAAGATAATTTTTAGATGTTTGGTCACTGAATGTCCAGTAGGTGTATATATAAATCAGTTGCCGATAGCAGTTATTTTTATCAATTGATCAATGTATTATTAGCAACTAAGTTTTCAGTGGTTGAAAAATTATATACGAAGTTATATTTGAATTCCGACAATTGTTGTTTCTACTGATTTATCAGTTGTTAAAAATATCTATTAGATTTTTTGCCACTTAATTTTCAGTAGGTTACATGTAAAATCAGTTGTCGTAGCGTTAACTTTTAGTGACAGATTAATCATTCAGTGGTTGAAATTAAAAATCAACGTTTTATTTATTTTCTGACAAGAGTTTTTTTTATTGATATATCAGTTTTTAAATAACGATTTTTAGACTTTTTGCCACTGAAATTTCAATATTTATTTCTATACCATCAGTTGCCAGTAACATTTTCCGGCAAGAGTTTTTGCTACCGATTTATTAGTTGCTAAAAATGATTTTTTGATTTTTGTCCAATGAATTTTCAGTAGGCATATACCCAATATCAATTGCCAATACCTGTAACTTTTAACAACTGGTTAATTAATAATTAGAAAGTGATTTTGCAGTGGTTGAATTAAAAAAATTAAATTTTTTATTTAAAACAACTGATTGTTCAGTCAGTAAGTCTCTAAAATCAGTCGATAAAAGTATAAAAGATTGAGAATCTTCAAAATTAATCAACTAAATCAATCGGAGCAACGATGTTGAGTATAGTGTGACACTTGAGATCCAAGAGGCGTCACGGGTGAATGTGGTAATAAATATAATCCCGAGTAAATTGGTGCTTGACAAATGTGATGTTAATTTTTTTCATGATTAATTTTTCAAATAGAATGGTACGCTTGCGTTATAAATATATATTACGCTATTGACAAGTATTATGTTAAATAGGTTTAGGTTAAGCGGTTACGATTACGGCTTATTGTTTTTTTCAAAATTGTTTCATTTTTTTACTTGATATCTAATATATATATATATATATATATATATATATATATATATATATATATATATATATATATATATTTAAGATATGTTGTTAAACCGATGATTATTTTTATATATATATTTTGTACTTTTTCGATTTATGTTTTGGATCGGTATGTTTTATTCGCGATATACTTTGAGTCGTGTTATTTTTGCGATAAATTGTTGAATATTATATATATTTTTTAAAAATGTGTTGAATACTAAATCAAATATATTATATGTATACACATTAACATAAATTAATATTGTCGTTTATTTTAAAACATAAAGAGCATTATGTAAGTTTTTGATTATTAGACATTTTTTTACCATAGTTCATCGAATATATATAGTAAAATTTTAAAATTTTTACTCAGAGTCAATCTCCTTAATTAATGGTATTTATCTCGTTTAATGATAGTAAAATATTGGCTCCCGCCCTTTTTAAAAATGAAATATTGGCTCCCGCCCTTTCAAAATTAATAAGAATAATCGACAAAAAAAAATATAAGAATAAAATATTGTCTTTCCCTATTCTATCGCCTGCTCCCACGGCCACGTTTCATCTCCCTTCTCTCACGATATGGTTTTTTGATTTCTCTACTGTCGATCGCTTCGCTGACTTCTCTCCGAGCCTGCCATATTTCGTCTTCTGATTGCAGGTACCTTCTCGCTTGAAAATCTTTCGTTAGTTTGCATTCCTTTTGTTTTGGCTAGAAATTTAATTGGTGATGTTGCTTTCTGAGTGGTCGTTTGTTTGTTTAATATCCCAGTATGTGTTGAATAATCACTCACGAGATCTTGAAATCGACAGAACAATCACTCACTAACTTCTCCTATTATAGAAAATGACTCATTACAACTCCCAACAATATAAACACCAGAATTTTTCCCAGAAAGCTTCAATATCACCAACTTTATAAACACCAGACTTTTTCCCTTTCTCTCTCTAGCTTTCTGTCTCCCCTATTTCTCTTTTACTATCGTGTATATTTATACAACAATGCACTAAAAGACAAGCACATCATAAAACATATTGCTGAAAAATACAAGTAACTCTCAGGGGCAAAAATGTCCATCTCTCTGATTTGTTTGATTATTGTCATTTTTTCAACAGTATGATTATCATATATGAGTTGCTCTGTTTTTCCTCTGCTTTCTGAGTTTTGTACTTCGGTTTGTTTATAATGGAAAGTGGAACTACATATATGTTTGTTTGATCACTTTGAAACTATACATACTTTATTGTACTGATACTTAATCAAACATGTATAGATTGATATGTTCAATAAAGTTACCGTGGCTTAGTTTGATTTTTTTTTATTTGATTAATGTTATTATGGTTTTTTTTAGAATTAAAATTACTATGACGAAAAAGAAAAGCAAGAGGATTCGTGACCCGAAGCACGTAAGAGGACGTTCTAGTGACGATCTTACAACATGTAGCCCCGAAGCTAATAATGATACATGTATACATTTCAAATAATATTTTGCTGCATAATTTAATTTTGAATAGTAAATTGATTGATAATATTTTTCAGAAGAACGCCGAACTCGTGGTCCTACATTGAATTTGAAATTGGACAAGGAATTGAAAAAGCAACCCGAGGGAGCTGTATTAAAGTTGCTTCCAGACAAAAGTAACGTGAAATTCGTGGGACCTTCTGCTACTTACTTCGCCACAGAATGTGGCATAATAATGAGACAGAACATTTTGCCGGACGTACATAGGTGGTCACGTGTGCCAAAGTCGAATAAAGATCTCATGGTTAAGCGCTTGGCGGTAGGTTTTCATACAAAGGTACTATATATAATAATACATTTTATAATTAATATTAATATTATTATGTTTGTGTTTTATCAGAGAAAGTTCAAAATCAAATGGAAGGATGTAAAATTTATGAAGTATGTGCATCATCAGCTTCATGACCAATGGAAGCAAACGAGATCTAGTTTCAAGAAATATTGGAAAAGTAATGGTGGTCAATCGAACAAAACGGTAGCTAGATCAAGGATTGATCCGCGATGTGCTTCGACACACGATTGGAATTCCTTTTGCGATTACTGGGAGCTCGACAAAACTGAGGTAATTCATGATAATAGTTTCGATAAACTTGCCACGTTTTATTTTCTTGTTTATTTATATTAGTTGGCATTTATGCAACTCATCTTTCAGTTAACCTTATTTCCTTGCTCATTGTTTGTGTGTATTTTTTTATGTCCTTGAACTTGCAACTACAACTAGTAATGTCTACTCTATAATAATTTATTGTTGCATTATCTGTTCTGTCTAAGAAAATGTCAGTTAATCGGAAAAGTGATGCATACATTCCGAGCCGGAGTGGGTCAAGAAATCTCTCGGATCATTGTCACCGGATTATGGTAAGATTATAGTTATCATCAATTTGAAGTGAAATTAAAATTTTGGATACTTATGTGGTTCAATATATCTGTAGGTTGAAAATGACAACGTTGCTCCAAGTCCGCTAGAAGTGTATCATAAAATGCATTACAAGAATGGATGGCTAAATGCGTCTGCAGAAAATGAATATGTAAGTGACTTTGATGCGTTTTATTTATTATCATTGATCATTATCATAAACTTGAACATTAATTTACTTGGTCCAGGATCGCATAATCAAACACCGAGATGCCGTTATATCCGCATTGCCAGAGGATGTTGAGCTTACACCTGAGCTAAATCGAGAAATAGAAGAAAAATCCGTGCGGAGTATTCGTGCTAGAGATAAAACAACAAGATCAGGTTGGGATACAGGTTTTGGGCCTACTCTGAATAAAAGAGATCAACTAGATGTGGCAAAATCCAGAAATTGCAATCAAGACTCTGATGATATGCAAAAGGAGTTAGATAGATTGAAAGCGAAGTTACGTCGAGCGAAGTGTAAAGAGGAGCAATTCGAAGCGTGTTTGCGGCAGCTGAATCCAACTTTTGAGTTTACACCTTTGACTTCAACTTCGACTTCGGCTTCGACGGCGAACGAGGAAAGTAGCGGCTATGAAAGTTCGAGCTCTTCTATCTAGTTTTAGCTATTATATTATCTATGTTATATGTGTAGTGTGTGTTCGGTTAAATTCTCAAGTGTTTTGGACAAATTTTTAATTTTAATGATTGACTCAAGACTATAAAATGAGCATTTGATAATTGAATATTCAGTTGTCAAAAATGTTGAAAAGTTTCAAAAACTGATCAATCAGTTACTGAATTGCACATCATAAAGCTTTAAATACTGATTTTCGGTTGTAAAAATGGTCGGAAATTTAAATTTATACTTTTGAAAATTGATTTTTCAGTTGATAAAATGCATATCGGAAAGTTCTTAAAACTGATTTTTCAGTTGTTGATTGCAATTTTTCCGACGAAAAAATGGCCGGAAAATTATCACTTTGGTAATTGATTTTTCAGTTGCTAATATGCATACCGGAAAGTTTTTTCAAAACTGATAATTCAGTTGCTGATAGTCTTTTTCCGACGAAAAAGTGGCCGGAAACTTATACTTGTGGAGACTGATTTTTTAGTTTCTCTCAGTTGCTAAATGCACAAGTGGCAACTAAAATTGTTCAGTTGCAAATGGTACTTTTAGCCACTAGGTATTAGCAACTAAACTCAGTAACTGATTTTTCAGTGTCAAAAACGTTTTAGCAACTAATTTGAATTTATAACAACTGATTTAATAGTGGATGAAAACGTTATTTCTACTAGTGTGTTTGGTTGATTGATTATTTGGATTTTAGGATTTTGTTATAATATTTGTTGATATTAGTAAAATATTTTCATTTTTGGATAGGTGTTGCGGCCAAAATTATGAAAAAACCTAGAAGAATACTTAATCCGAGGGAAGACGGAAAAAGAAAAGTGACTCTCATGAAGAGAGTTGACGAAGTAATACAGTTAGGTGGAAAAATAAGAGTCAAATTTGACGGAAAAACGCAACCATTGGGAAAATCGGGCGATGAGTTACTTAGTTATCTTGGCGTGCTTGCTCGGGATTATGTCCCAATTAGTATAAAGGATTGGAGATCTAAGGATAATGCTAAAACGAAAGAACGAATATGGGACGAAGTTCGAAAGGGATTTGATGTTCCACAGAAATATAAGAGACCTTGTCTTAAGAGCGTCGGCGAATCGGCAAAGGGGTTTCGGTATGATTTAAATGCTTGCTTACTCCAACCTAATATCGAGAACAAAGCCATCCTAGATCGGCCAGAATGTGTTACGAAATACTACCCGAGCATCACCGACGAGCATTGGAAGGAATTTGTCAATTATAGACAAAGTGACGAGTTCAAAAAAATCTCGCAAAAGAACAAAGCGGTCCGATCACATATTGAATACACTTCTAGAGGAGGTCGAGGTGGATATCGGAAGAATGATCAAGAACATGTAAGGCTTTCATCTATTTAATTTGTTTTATCTTATTGTTACTTAGTACTAGTGTATAATTAAATTGATTTTATTTTTTCCCTCTTAGTTTGAGAAACATGGAGTATGGCCTAAACCATCTGTGCTTTGGGCGGCTATGAGGAAGAACAAAGACGGCTCATTAAAGGATCCAACTTTAGAAACTATCTTGGATAAAATTGTAAGTGTTTACCGTTAGTTCGAAAGTATATCTGTATAGTTATATTTATTATAATTTGTTGATTTTGCAGAATGAAGATTCCGCAAAAGCTCCAGATGGTTTGGGGGAACCCGAGGAGGCGGATGATGTGTTGGAAAGAATTCTGGGTAAAAAAGAGCATCCCGGCCGGGTTCGGGGACAATCCAAGTTTGTCTCAAAGACCCAGTATTTTCACGCTTCATCCAATTGCACAAAGAAAGAAGTTGAAAACCTTGAGCGTAAAATAGATGAGTTGAAGTCAAAGTTGAATAAAGTGGATGACTTGGAGGCAAGGGTGTTGCAACTGAAAAAGGTTATTATGGACGCGGAGAAGATTGTTTGTACGAGAGATCGGGCGAGTCCCGATCATGTTGATGGAGTGCTCCAGGCTACGCAATCTAGTGTCGGTGAGGGAGACAAACTTACTGAACGGCTAGTTGATCCGGGAAACCTGAAACCGTCAGTTGTTAAGTGCAACAGTACTATTAGAAGTTGCTCTATGAATGAGCACTCACCGTCTTTTCCCGGGACGCCTCTTTCGCATTATAACGTCGAATGCAGTCTCTTCGTTGATGGAAGCAATATTAACATTGCAAAAAGCCAAGCATACATGAATAGTCAAGCGGAGTTGATCGAGATCAGCACAAGTGAAAGTAGTCGATGTCCCGATCCTAATCCCGATCCCAAAGTACTCGCTGAAAGTGTTGTTGAGAAGAGTTACGGACAACAAACAAAAAAGATTGACTTCAATTCCATCTTGCCAAGTTTAAAATTGTTGGCACGGTATGCCAACGAATATTTGCTACCAAATCCCGAGAAAGCCATTGAAGTCGAAGTTTGCGAGTCTTTTGGTGAAATCACGCGGTTAGATTACGACGATTTGTACGAGATGATAAACTTTAGGGAATTAAGCATGCCGTGGATAGTAATTTGCATGAGGTATGGTTCTTTTCAATTTGTTTAATCTTTTTTAATACGAGTATATTAGTTAATTTTACTTAATACCAATGTATTATTTTTTGCAGCTACTTGAACACTAAGTTGAAAGATGAAAGAAAGAGCAACATTTACGGTTTTCTCCCTCCAATCCACGACATTGCCTTATCGTTGTTGGAGAAAGCAGATAAAAAGAAAGTTATTGATGACAGTATAAGTGAAATCGCAACATTGCTGAAGAATTGCGACAAGGGAAAAATATGGTTTTTGCCGTACCGTAGTAAAAACCATTGGACTTTAGTTGTCATCAATCCCTGGAGAGATTTAGCGACCATCTACAATCCTTTAGAAGGGCAAGGAATAACTAATCATTTAGAATTCATAATCAAAGGGTAAGTTCTTTTATTTATTTATTTATGTACGATACATAACTAATTCTTGATTATTAAGTTGTAATGATTATGATTTTGGATGTTTTTTGTAGTGCTCTATTCCGGTTCAAGATTGTCCACGACACCGATCACAAACCCAACAAAGAACATACACGCTTCAATGCTTCAAGGAATTTCCCCAGACAACAAAGAATTGTGGAGTGCGGATATTACATCATGAAGTACATGCGGGATATTATTGAAATAGGTACTTCTGGGCGTGAAATGAAAATTCTTTATTCAGAAAAAGAAATAGATGATTTTAGATTGGAATTATGCCATTATGTAGAAACTTTTATTGCTTTTGATGATTAGTTAAATAGGTCGGATTGTGATGTGTAAATTTAGTAATGACTCTTTTGTGGACTGAAATGTTGAATGTTAATGATCTTAGTTTGGTTTTGAATTATAAATAGTATGTTATCAGTAGGGGTGAACAAAAGAAACCGTAAATCGAATTTTTAACCGAAAACCGATCAAACCGATACTGATTAAACCGCAACCGCTATTAAAGCGGTTAAAACCGAATATACCGAGAAAAAAACCAAATACCGAATTAGGTTTAAACGGGGTTTTCGGTTTTAATGTGAAAACCGCAACCGCTTACCCGGTTTTACCGCTTTAACTAAATCTAATATTGTATTTATTATATTCTATTTACCATACCTATCAACACATCAAAAAGATTTTTCTTATCAAATCTCTCGGTGTAATATTAGTATTTAGTAATCCGTTTATGTGTAATAATTTATAATATTAACATTTAGTAGTATGTTTATGTGTAATACTAGTAGTCAATTTATAGAGATGTGGATATTAATTTAAAAGCGGTAAATGTGGGCAAAAAACCAATAATACCTCAACCGAACACCGAATACCGATTATACGGTAAATGCAGTTTTCATCTTTAAAAATAGGGTATTCGGTTATCATTTCTAAAATACCGAAATGCGGTATTCGGTCTATTATTTGTCAAAAACCGCACCGAATACCCGCTTGTTCACCCCTAGTTATTAGACCGAATTAGTTCATTTGTGGGCGAAGGACTTTAAGTAAGCATAGCAGGGAATATCGGGAAAAAAAAAAAAAACGAAGAGCAGCTTTTTGGGTAAAAATATGAAATTCTCCTATTTACCGGCGAGGTTATAAACCAATTCATAGTTTTGTACTGTTGTAGAATCCAAATTCTGAAGAGTCGAATCTGGATTTCGAAAAACCTGATGAACAACAGATAGCCCACTGCTTAGAATTTGATTCCAATGATGAAAACCTCACATGTAAAATGGAGAATTTGAGATTTTAGAGTTACCATATTAGATTTGCACATTGGTAAAAATAAATATCAAAACTTGAAAACACCAAAATGGAGAAGCAGGGTTGTTGAACTTGCGGTAAATCAAGCCTCAAGCAGCACGGAGGACCGTCGCACGGTTGGGCTTCATAACCGTCGCACAGTGGCGGGACAATAACTGTTGTTGGGCTTAATATGGGTCTCACATGTAAAGTCTAATTTAGTCAATATTATTTTCCTTTATTCTTTTCCTACATTACATAAGGAGGGAGTATATATGCATTATATGCAAATATGCTTGTAAAAGATCACAAATTCTTAACCTTAGCCACTGTGATAAAGAAACAAAACCCTCCTTCCATGACAGCCTCCTTGCTATTTAAGCCAGCTTCTCAGCAGGCTTGTCCCGTAATATCGTTGATAAACAACGACAAACTGACTTGAGAGGAGCCTCCTTCCTCGAGGGCTGCGCCGGCTATCTCAGCGAGCTTCTCCGCTCTCTCCCTCCTCGTCTCTCTCTCCTCTCCGCCCATCAGCTCGTCAATGGCTGCCAAAACGGCATCGCTTTCGACTAGCACGCCGGTCTTCTCTTCCTCACCCCAGTTGACCGTCCTTTGAACCCCGACCTTGACGCCAATCCCAAGCACGTCGACGAGCAGCTTCTCGTTTGTGAACTGCTCGGCAAAGAGTGGCCATGTTAGCACCGGGATGGCGGCAGCAACCGCCTCGAGGGAAGAGTTCCAGCCGCAGTGCGTAAGGAAGCCGCCCACGGCACAGTGGGCTAGGATCAGCACCTGTGGGGCCCACCCTTTGATGAGCAAACCCCGCTCGGAGATTCTCTCCTCGAAGCCGCTCTTCGAGAGCCACTCTTCCAGCTCCGGCGTTAGGCTCTTCTCCCTAATCGCCCATATGAACGGCCTGCCATTTAAGAGATTTCATTAGTATAGTGTCAGTCGATGATCAAAATATGCTTGGAAATGTCATGTGTGGACTGTTTAAATGTATATATTAGTGATAAGATCATAATACAATGGTTTTATTATTTGATTCAAATTTTAACTAAATACTGAAAACCTCAGAGTACATTCTTTTAGTAATTTATATGATTTATTTTTTTAAATTTTTCTTATATTTAATTTTGTATATGCATATATTTGAAAAACGTGAGTTGTCTCACAAAGACGGTTTTTATTTTTTCATAAAGCGATTTAATGATCAGAGTGTCGATTAGGGATATCTCAAGCGGTTATGAGTTCAATCCGTCGTGACAAAAAAATTAAATTTGAAAGAGTCATATCAATCTAAAAATGTTAAATTAAATAGGGTCATAGAGTAAGAAATGCGACGTTTAGTGGCAATTTGTTTTTGTGCGACGAAGAACACATATCTAAAATTAATAAAAATAATATTGAGCTAATACGATTATACTGATTTTGATACGAACATACAAAGCTAAGACTTTTCATTTCAAATGCTATATATTTGTTTGCTAATATCTTTGTAATTTTAAAGTCAAGTGAGTAAGTGTCACATCTTATTCTCAAGTAAGATGAAGCTCAAGAAGTTTATTGAATAAGAGATATTGAGGTAGATACTTGCCTGTTGGAGGCTTCCAATCCACGACCGAGCTCGATGAGCTGCGCCGGAATCAGATTACAGAGGCTGCCAAGGCAGGCATAGAGCACCGAGCGTGGCTCGTGCGCGTCCAGCCAGCTCAGGCACTGCTCTTCAGCTACGGCGGCCTTGTTGCCCCTCTCGAACTTATCCGAGCTCGCTCTATTGCACAGCGACACTGGTCCCACGGGCCACAGCTTCCCGTTCCTCATTTTGCGAACACCCTCCACGTACTCCGGCTCGAGCTCCTCGAATGTGTTGACGACGACCCCGTACGAGAGCTTGTCGGCCTCGATTATCTGCTCGGTCAGGAACTTCATCTCCGGAGCGGGGAGCGGAAGCTGGGCTTTCGTGAAGACGACCTGGTGAGGCAGCTTGGGGAAAACGAAAGGGTGCGTGTCGGAAATCAGGCCGTCGAAGAACTCGGGAATGTACTGAAGGCTGTTGAGGCAGAACAAAGTGAAGCATGAGATTGCTTGGAAGATGATCCTTGGTATGTTGAACTTCTTAGCTACCTGTGATGATAATAAGGGATATTAGCCGCTAAAAAAGAATCGAAATTAACCTTTACTTCAAGTAAAAGAAAAAACATTTGGTATTTTTTCCCGCCAATTTAATTAATAATAATGCTACATTTACTTAGTGCCATAGAAATTAGAAAGAGCAGTTTTTTACTTGCTCTGTCGACGGGTTGGTAACAGAATCGTGTTGCTCGGACCGATTATTTAATTTTAATTTTAAGAAATTGAATAATTAACACAATAACTAAATGGATGATTTTATTTTATTTTTTACTTTGTCTACTCTAATTAATTATTAAGAGAAATATAATCTTTGAAAATAATTAATTACAAAAAGTATCTAAAAAATTACTTAAAACATAATTAGAAAATGTACTCTAAATGAATATATATAAAAATTTGAGTGGCTCAGGCTCGAGAACCTTAGACCAAAAGAAACTGGACTTCCCGGGCATTGGGCAACGGACTCTCCAAGCGAGCCGATGCCCGTGTCTATTTTAAATGAATAAATATTAAGTAATTGATTCTCTTAGCTTCTTTTATTCAAAATAGTCACGGCATGCACGGGGCATCGGCACACTTGAAGAGCCCGCGGCCCGAAAGCTTTCCGGGATAAAAATATCTAAATAGTCTTGTAATTTGTAAATATTGATGGGCCGTTTGGTTATATTTTTTCGTGAATTCTATTTTTAAATTCTAAAAAAAATGAAAATTATTTTTTTAGAGTATTTTTAAATTCTTTGGTTATGTTTTTTGTTCATTCAAATGTATTAAAATAAATAAAAAACAACATTTAAAAAAAATACATCAATATAGCTTCTCACCTATCATTGGAAGTTTTCCATCGGTATAAATTATGAGTCCATCCGAAGTTCGTAGAAAAATAAAAAATAAAAAATATTAAAATAGTTATATTAGGAGAAAGAAAGAAGTAATGTGGAATAAAATAGAAAGTATTTTTTATGTGTTTTTTGTTTTCTATGTAAATTTCAAAGCCACAAAAAACATATTCTGAACTCGTTTTCTAAATACATAACCAAGTGTGTTTTTGACAATGTTTTTTTAAAATTTGAATTTAAAAAACATAACCAAACGACCGTTTAAGTATTTGATTTTTAGCATATACATTAAAACTATTTTAATTGGACTTATAACATTTATATATTTCCTAAGACTTATAATAGATAAAATACTGAATATGTACAAACTAAAAGTCAACAGTACATATGATATGAAGGAATCTTTACCTGAGCCGTCCATGGCAAGCACACGTCAGAGATTATGCAGCTCGGGCGGGGCGTGAGCTGCATGAAGAGGTCCTCCACTGGCTCTTGCATCAGCCCGGTCGCCATGAAGAGTTTCGGTGCCAGCACGAAAGAGGGAAGCTCGTCGAAGTTCTCACAGCCGGCCGGCACGCCTGTCTCCTCGCAGGGAAGCGCTAGCTCGATCCAGCGGATATCTGGCGATCGTTTAACAAGTGGTGCGTAGCGGGCAGCGTTACGGGGAGTGGTGATGACGGAAACAAGGACGCCTCGGGCAGTGAGGAGGCGGGCGAAGTCGATCATTGGCCCCATGTGGCCCGGCGACATCAGAGGGAAGAGCAAGAAGTGTGGCGGCTCATTGCCACGGCCGTGAGCCGGTGGTTGAGAAGCCATTAGACAGAGAGAGATGCAAGGGAATGTAACATTGGATTATGAATTTTGCTTTTATGTACTTTAAATTTATTTTTGTTTAAATATATTTTTAATTTACCAAACAACCAATTAATATATAATTAATATCTGTTTTGATTTTTTGTATGTATATTTTTTCAATTGTTTTAGAAAAATAAAAGGTACATATTTTTATTATTATTATTATTATTATTATTATTATTATTATTATATATATATATAGTATATGATTATGATGTGTATGTCACATTTATTATATTAATTTGTTTTGAGGTGTTCATGGAAGTTTCCAATACACTTACGTGTCAAATTCTAATTGAGTGAGAAAAGCCTTCCTTGTCGTACCTAGAAGTGTGAAGATTTTTCTAGCTTTTGAATTGTCAAAGCTTCATTATTTATATTTATTTAATTATATGTGTAGTCATAAACAATGTATACACTTATGTCTTATATTCAACGACGAAGATTGTATTTAAGGGTTAATGACGGCAAAAATACTTAAAGTTTGGTCAAAGAACCCCTCGTGTACTCAAAGTTTAAAAATATTGGTAAAAGTACCAAAAGTCACATTTGAGGCGTTGACCACTCCATTCTCGTTACGCAGTTAACTCACCCATTAACTCTGGCCACATGGACAAACGTAAGTTGCTGACATGACAATTTTTTGCCACGTAGAGGAGCCCAATTAGGGGTTTAATTCGTTGTTTTGTGGTAAATGAGGCTGATGTGGGCTCGTCTGATTCATACGGATATGTCGAAATATATTCTGTGTGACAATGTCGATTTTAGCAATAAAATTCTTATAGGGTATATCGATCGCCCGAAGAGTATACTAGGCAAGTAGTCTATAAAAATAAGGGTTAATTACGGCAATAATGCACAACCTTTGGTCAACATGAGTTTTAGGTCTCCAACATTTCAAAGTGTGGGCAAAAATACACAACGTTTGTTAAATGTAAAATCCGTTGGTCCTTCCGTTAGGGATGTTAAATTCTGCTGATGTGGCATCGTTAAACTAACAAATGGACTAACAACTTGTAATATTAATTACATAAATTAATTAATAAGAATAAATTAAATCAAATTTTAATTATGATTCAAAAAATAAATTAATACTTTAAATTAAATAAAATAATTTTTACTCCCCCCTAAAAATCTAACAGACTCTTCGTCGAACATGACTAAAATTTTGAAAAACGACGAATTATTAAACACGACTAAAATTTGCAAAGATTACATAACGACAGTTTATTAGAAACGACTAAAATTTTGGAAAAACGACCGATTATTAAAAACAACTGTAATTTATAAAACGACATAATAAAGATGTGAATAATATTGAAGCACGAGTTTAAAATAGGAACTACGCGTTAAATAGTATTGTTCGTTAATTTAAAGTTTTAATTTATTTTTTGAATCATAATTAAAATATGATTTAATTTATTCTTATTAATTAGGTTATGTAATTTATATTACAAGTTGGCAGTCTATTTGGTAGTTTAACGATGCACATCAGCAGAATTTAACATTCCTAACGGAAGGACCAACGAATTTTACATTCAACAAACGTTGTGTATTTTTGCCCCCACACTTTGAAAGGTTGGGGACCTAAAACCCCTGTTGACCAAAGGTTGTGCATTATTGCCGCAATTAACCCTAAAAATAATTATACCTACTTTTCGTATTGTATTTATCCTGATTATTGCATGCGTGTTTAGCACTTTTATCCTGTTCCATAAAAGAATTAGTCAACGTTCCAAAATAACTTTTTGTTTTTTTATTATATAGGTGATCAGTATAATTCAACAGCCGAGAGCACCTCATCTTTGTCGTTTCCAATATTAACGTTGTCGTTTATGTTTTATTCAGTGAGAGCTCCTCAGTTTTCTCGTTATACTAGACAGCCTTCAAATATCTATGTCGTTTACTTCCACATTTCATGTTTAAGGGTCGCTCGTTGGCATCATCGTCTGTAAGTTATTGTCGTTTTCAGACTATATATAATTTCTCTTGTCTGTATTATATGTGATTATGTATGCTATTGCGTCACAAAACCTATCATCCAATCGAATTCATCCAATCAATCGACTTCATGAAGCTGTCATGATATGAATAATACAGCACATTATTTTCTTATCTGATTCCAATATACATATTACATAGTGTATAGTCTTCACTGTATTGGATGGATCATATCATTCTTGTAAGAATTATTTTTCCTTTTATTCAACTTACTTTTCCAAACCTAGGCTTCTCACTAATTCAGTTAAATGGCCATTTTTATTTTTATTTTAAATCTCTTTAAATTTAATTTTTAAAATATATTCTATGCTTTGTATAAAAAAAAATTTAAAAAAATAATGTACTTATTAGTACTGGGAAGTGTATTTGATGGCACGACCGTACCTGAAGAGAGGCGGAGTAGGCCCGTGGCCGGCCCAAAAGTCGCGGGGGCCCTAGGCGAAATAAAATTTTGGGGCCCTCGACAAAATAATTAACAACAAAAAAAATTGTAGATATGAATAAAAATATACTTGTATTATCAAATGTTTCAAACATTAAATAAATAAAAATGTCCTGATCACTTAAACATGGCACACCTAGCACTTTTTTATGCAAAACTACTAATCAAATCACTATAATCAAGCTTCTCGGTCATCTTGTTTTCAATGGACAACGTGGCTAAATCGCTCAACCTTTCTTGAGACATACTTGATCGAAGATAAGACTTGATCAACTTTAGCTTGGAGAAGCTTCTTTCTGTTGGAAATCGCGTCTAGCTCCGATACCATTTATTGGAAATCGGGTCTGCTAATATGCCAATTTTCTTTAAAAATATAACGAAATAGCTTTGATTGCAAATTCATTAAAAATTACGTTTAACGTCCCTTCCAAATTACCTCGAATATTCCGCTCTCATGAGTCCGTCCGGGTAACTTTTAAAATTAATTTTAAGTCGGAATAGTTACTCCGTAACAACGCACTGACATCGAGTAATTTGGATAAAGCGATCGGATAAATAATTGGCAATTTAATTATCATAATTAATTTCATAACAACATTATTAAATCTAATGTCTATGGAAAATAAATAAATACAATAAAAGAAATTTTGCATTTATTGACCCAATGCATAAGGCCGTACCTCATTGACGACTTCCGACTGTGCGTTCTGACTTTGGCAGGGCTCCGCCGGTGCTAGGGAAACTCCCGTGATCTTCCGGGATATTCTCTTGGAATCCTCGTACCGAAGCGTGGGCTTCGATGACAGGACTCTGACAAATATTTAACTGATGGTTCTTTTGAAGCTACCGGAGAAAAGATCTCACAAAGCCGAACCGAGGGGAGAGAGAAGAGTCAATTTTCGCATCCCCTAAGAAGGGGTCACGAAATTTTGAGCTCTAGAGGTGTAAAGAAAAGTGTGAAATGAACTCCCTATTTATAGAGTTCAATTCCAACCACCTGAGAGAAATTCCCTCCATCCGGATCATCTGATTGGTCTAAAACCAATGGTTCAGATTAATCCAGGAAATTATTTTGGAATTTAAATAATAAAATAAATCTAATCCAACAGTCCAGATTAAATCTAGATTGATCCAATGGATTAGAATGACTGAGAGAAATTCTCAACCACCAAACTTGGTCACCAAGTTTATTATTATTTATTAATTTCGAAATTCCCTTTTAAATAAATAAAATATTAATTTCCAATCCAACGGTTAAGATTAAATCTTAGACCGATCCAATGGATTAAATTAATTAGGGAAAATTCAAATACCAAGACTTGGTAAACAAGTCTAAAATTCGAAATTCCCTTTTATTTATATAATAAATTAATTCCTAATCCAACAGTGAAGATTAAATCTAGACCGATCCAATGGATTAAATTAATTTCGGGGTTTTATTTCAAGTACCTAAACAATAGGTACTTATCCTGCAATTATACAATAATTGCATAACTGATCACGCGTACTCCTTGCTTGGCACGCACTCCCAGATTCGCATTTTATTTTTCTTTTATATATATATATATATATATATATATATATATATATATTAATATATAAAAAGATTTATATGAATCTGATTGTTTAAAAAACAATCTCCATATATTTTTCGGTCACGCTCGAACTTTGCGTGCAACCTCTCAAATATATATTAATTATATAATATAAATCTATTAATTATTAATTAATTATTAATAATCCGGAATAAATCTTATTAATAATTAAATCCAAATAATTAAATTATATTATAATTTCTTCTCTCTCATATCACACATTAAAATGTCGTGGGACAAACCCACCATTTTATTTGTGACACGTGATTTAATTAATGCAACCCGAAACTTTAGGTTAAACTCATTAAATCTATAAATCACAAACCGTCAGTCGGATTGAATCGGTTCCAAAAGATAAATTGCACATAATTAAATTTTCTACAACTTTCCAGTTGATGACAAAATTCAATTCATTCATATTTTGACAGTTAAATTTCCGGTACCAAACTTTGGTACTTTTGCCGCGGTAAAACTATCCGAAATCTGACACAGACTTCAGTTTTATAAATCCTGTCAAATGATTAAACAAACGTATATTTAATCACGTATGTATCATCCGTTCCGGAGCTATCTTGGGGACCATGGACCCATATCACTTAAGCTCCAACGAACTGCTAGAAGTTCGTTAACCTCGGTGTAATTCCACTATAAACCCGAGGCTGCACTCTTTAGTGATATAGTATATATTATTCCCTTTCATAGCAAGGTGTCCATTGATACAATCAAATTCGGGTTATTGATCTTTCACTTGATGATCCACACATGAGCAGGCGGTTTTACCGTATTGCCCCTCACTGCATTTTCATCCTTAACTCAGTCGATAATATTGTGAGCGACCCACTTATGATTACGAGTCATAAGCTGGCCATGAATCTTTCTCACTTCTCATCATCGACAATTAAGGGAATCATCTTGACTATGAAGAAAGCTGTGTGATGCTCATATCTATGATCAAGCTACCTTTACTACTGACTATCATGTTCCCAAAATAATAGTGTTGGGAACAACGGTAATATTTCGTGTTCTTTAATGGTTAAATCAAAGAACAATCAAGCCAGCAGCTCAGACTCAAGATCACTCAGGACTTAGATCGAATATCCATTTGATCATCTACTAGTGACTCAACTCCAAGTTATCAGTGACGGTATTATATGATAACTTCTGGAGTTTAAGTCAGGTCCAGTCCAGTATGAAGACACTTCATACTTAATGTAGTTCTAGTGAGTGTGACACACACTTAATCCAGAATATGATTATATCACTTAGTCACATTAATGACCTTATCCGATTAATGGGCTCCCACCCAGTTAATCAGGTCACAGACAATTTAAGTTCATTTATTATGATTATCAGTTCTTCCTCACATTGACTCGGGTGTGATGATAATAACATAATTGCATTCCATTATGAACTATGGATCAAACATTCTATTTTACTCTACCAGAAACTATAATAAAATTAACATAATAAGTATTATCTTTATTCAACGACAAATCATAATCTTTTACAAATGGGTTTAAAACAGCTTGTTTAAGGACACATGTCCAACACTTTCTGCATGGGCAACTGTGACTGGTATGGTTAACATAATTCTGTCTACTAAACTAGCTTTGAAGGTTTCAACGTTCCCGTCCACTCATCTTTTTGCAATTGTAGATCCACTTACAACCAATGGGTTTGAATCCATCCAGTAAGTCTACAAGTTTCCAGACTTGGTTAGAATCTATAGATTCTATTTCTTGGTTCATCGCTTCCTGCAGTTTCCCATGATCAGTATCCTTTATTGCCTTGTTAAAGGTCAAAGGATCACTATGTTACTGTCGACATGACAACGTTTATCTATTTCCGGTGCTCATAGCGTCCAATCTAATGATTGAACCTCCCACTATGTCTGAGTACCCAGAGTTCTAATTTGGGACCTGTGGTTTCTGCCGTCTCCTATGATCAGTATCCTTTAATGCCTTGTTAAAGGTCAAAGGATCATTACGTTACTGTCCACACGACAACGTTTATCTCTTTCCGGTGCTCGTAGCGTCCAATCATAATGATTGAACCTCCCACTACGTCTGAGTACCCAGAGTTCTGATTTGAGACCTTTGGTTTCCTCAATCTGATTTTCAACAGTCGCTGTTGATCATGTAATTACTATGTCTTCTGACAATTCCTCTAGTACTATTTTACTTTGAGGTTCATAGTTTATCATATAATCATATTCCAAAAGAGCTACTATCGTTGGTAAAACGACTACTCTCTTATATGATCATAAACTATGTCTTGTCTAAGTACCCACTAAATGAATGTTGTAAAATGATTACCTTCAGTTTAATCATTTTTAAAAAGGTTCTAGTTCCTACTTTCTGCAACACCTCATTGTGCTGGTGTGCTAGGAACCGTTTATTTCTCCTTTACAAGATTATAGAACTAAAAGTTCAGACTCATTCCGTTCAGAATAACTGAAGAGCCAATAGTGATTTACCGAGTTAAAACTCGGTTTATGCAATAAGTTTCTTGAACTCACAAAAGTTCTAATTTATTTTGCATTCATACCATTACCTTGAATACTTGACAATCATTAGATAAAGTATTCATATCCCTCTCGAGCTTGTTTAATGGACCACATACACCAAGTATGAACAAGCTTTATAGGAACTGTGGCTCTTAGACCTTTTTACAGAAAAATGGTCTTTTAGTCACTTTAACCTTTAGATAAGATTCTCAAACAGGCAGGGAATTGACAAACAATTCACGCATTGGTCCATCCTGTTTATCTTATCTAAATTAATATGACTATTTGTAGATGCCTTAGGTATGATCAATCATTTTCAATCTTTAACCTTTTTCTGGACTTCATATCCATAATATTCATTTATTATTTCATAAGGGTTTCAGCTCGTTTATTTGTCATAACGTTCCATATAAACAATGAATCATTTCTTAAGATAATTATTATCTAAAATGATAGATCCTTGTTTATATACGTTGACATTTAAAGCTCGTTTATTTCATTTCACCGGACAATCAATGTAAACAACTAGATCATTTCTTAAGATAATCTAAAATGATAAAACTTTATTTACATAAGTGGACACTTGAATTTCCACGTAAGTCACAGGTATAATAAATATTGTTCTTGAAAACAACATTTTACTATATACATAAACGACTTGCTTTATTTATAAACGACTTGCTCCCACTACCTTAATTGAAATAATCATCCCAATATGTTTTGACTAACATAGTCAAACTTACATTAATGATTGTCTTCTGAATCCTGGATTCAGTCAAAGGTTTCAACCTTAACCAATCACTGACTTTGGGTAGGGTGATTATCTTATCATTGTTTACCCTTAAGCAATTTCCGAAGTTAAAGAACTTTCGAATTACTCCCTTGTAATTTCGAGTGGGAATACCGGCTAGGAACAAAAGATAATCAATATGCGAACTAAGTCACTTATTTAGACTTATATTGTCTTAACTAAATACATATCAGATTCTTAGATAGCAATGATATTTTAGAGATCGACATTTTAGACTGCCATTGAATAAGAAACTTATTAAACTTTATTATAGACAGAATGTTTTAAATTATAGGTTTGAAATTGTTACATGATGCAAACATGTTCCGGGAAAACGTTAAATAAACCCTTTAACTATTTCGTGATAATTTAACCGACTGTACACGTCGTTGCCGTCCTTAAGGCATGGTCATACGAAGATGACTCGCGGTATCAACCGTGTAGTTTGGTTAAACTGAGATTTAGTCATAAACTCAATTAATATTCAAAGAACTACCAAAGTTCCTCATGATTATTAACTATCACCATAGACGGTCAGGAAGCACCAACTTCCGTGCAAGCTTAACCCATTATTTTCGGTTCTCGGTATCCTCTTGGAAACGTCGTCCTTAAGGAATGGTCATACAAAGATGACTCGCGGTCCATTTCCAAGATTTCTCCGTCCCCATATCCTTTTGGAACTATCACGGTGTCAAACCTTCCACAAGCACACCTTTCCTGAGGAGTGGTCACACGAAGGTGACTCGAGGTGGTGTGGTCAACAGACCTTGTGACAGTAATAATGGAGACCTTTTATACTTTATTCTATACATGCCATTGTTTTTATAAAATAACGTTTTTATTTCTAAGTTATTTAAAACTTATTATAAACACTATTTAATGACACATTAAAAGGTTTATATTTAAGGCATTATAATTACCGAGGTAATATCTAATAAGCTTAATCTTTTATTTATTACTTTGTTGGTATTGATAGGTCAACACGTACGCTCTCCAGGTAGAAGGGAGGGGTCCTAACCGGTCACCCAGAAGTGGATGGTGAACCGGCCCCACTTTTGATTCCCTCTTCCTTAGGCAAGATTGTACGGTTGAGATTTTTCGACTAATAATAAATAAATCTTCTTCTTTATTGCTCATTATTTATATCTATTCCAATTCCGACATATTAATAATGTTCAGCGAATATAGACATTATGTTCGCATGTTATGAAAATAGGTTCTATCAAATTATATCTATGATGAATCTTACTAATATGTCAATGATACTTATTCTCAAAAGAATTATCATTCATATTAAAGCCATTAATAATTACTTATTAAATATAAAAATAATCCAATGATATCATTCTAAAAAGAATTATCATCCATATTTTAATTTATGAATAATATAAAATAAGACAATGTTATTTATCAAGAAATAACATCTATATTTTATTAAAATAAGACAATGTTATTTATAAAAAATAACATCCATATTTTAATTTATTTATTAAAATAAGACAATGTTATTTATCCAGAAATAACATCCATATTTTAATTTATTAAAATAAGACAACGTTATTTATAAAAAATAACATCCATATTTTAATTTATTTATTTATTAAAATAAGACAATGTTATTTATCCAGAAATAACATCCATATTTTAATTTATTAAAATAAGATATTGTTATTTATAAAAAATAACGTCCATATTTTAATTTTAATTAATTAATCAAACATAATTAATTTAAATTCATAAGTTTCAATTTCAAATTTTTTTTTATTAATCCACGGGTTTTTGGTCGGATTAAATTCCGACCTTTCTTTAAAAAATAAACACGTGGGCCATCCGGGTTAAAACCCGGGCCCACGTGTCGTGGATTGGGCCATGCCCAGCCTTTGGAATGGGCTGGGACAGCACCAGCCAGGCGCGCCCAGGCCGAGCGACGAGCCCAGGCCCAATACCGAGGCCAGGCCCAAAGCCCAGCGCACGGGCTTCGCCCAGGCCCGATGCCAGCGACTGGCTGCCACGTGCTCAGGGCCTCTCGGTCGTGCCTTGGGCTGCTGGCTTGCGGGCTAGCAGGGCCCAATGGCCCAACTTGGTTTTGGGCCCATCAGGGCTGTGCAAACAGCCCTGGGCTTTGCCCCTTCGGCCCTGGCCGATTGGTTAGGGTTGCGAAAAAGCAACCCTAATTCATATTCAGTCCAAATATTTTGGATCGGGTATTTTAAATTAATTTTAAAAATTCAGAAATTCAAAATTTCAATTTTAAAATTAATAATTCATCAAATAATTCGATCATTTAAAACACTTAATTAAATTACGTAACTATTTATCCACGAAAACGGGCTCTGATACCAATTGTTGGAAATCGCATCTAGCTCCGATACCATTTATTGGAAATCAGGTCTGCTAATATGCCAATTTTCTTTAAAAATATAACGAAATAGCTTTGATTGCAAATTCATTAAAAATTACGTTTAACGTCCTTTCCAAATTACCTCGAATATTCCGGTCTCATCAGTCCATCCGGGTAACTTTTAAAATTAATTTTAAGTCGGAATAGTTACTCCGTAACAACGCACTGTCATCGAGTAATTTGGATAAAGCGATCGGATGAATAATTGGCAATTTAATTATCATAATTAATTTCATAACAAAATTATTAAATCTAATGTCTATGGAAAATAAATAAATACAATAAAAGAAATTTTGCATTTATTGACCCAATGCATAAGGCCGTACTTCATTGACGACTTCCGGCTGTGCGTTCTGACTTTGGCAGGGCTCCGCCGGTGCTAGGGAAACTCCCGTGATCTTCCGGGATATTCTCCTGGAATCGTCGTACCGAAGCGTGGGCTTTGATGACATGACTGTAACAAATATTTAACTGATGGTTCTTTTGAAGCTACCGGAGAAAAGATTTCACAAAGCCGAACCGAGGGGAGAGAGAAGAGTCAATTTTCGCATCCCCTAAGAAGGGGTCACGAAATTTTGAGCTCTGGAGGTATAAAGAAAAGTGTGAAACGAGCTCCCTATTTATAGAGTTCAATTCCAACCACCTGAGAGAAATTCCCTCCATCCGGATCATCTGATTGGTCTAAAACCAATGGCTCAGATTAATCCAGGGAATTATTTCAAATTTAAATAATAAAATAAATCTAATCCAACAGTCCAGATTAAATCTAGATTGATCCAATGGATTAGAATGACTGAGAGAAATTCTCAACCACCAAACTTGGTCACCAAGTTTATTATTATTTATTAATTTCGAAATTCCCTTTTAAATAAATAAAATATTAATTTCCAATCCAACGGTTAAGATTAAATCTTAGACCGATCCAATGAATTAAATTAATTAGGGAAAATTCAAATACCAAGACTTGGTAAACAAGTCTAAATCTCGAAATTCCCTTTTATTTATATAATAAATTAATTCCTAATCCAACGGTGAAGATTAAATCTAGACCGATCCAATGGATTAAATTAATTTCAGGGTTTTATCTCAAGTACCTAAACAATAGGTACTTATGCTGCAAATATGCAAAAGTTGCATAACCAATTCACGCGTGAATTTGGTCTTTGTGCGTCACGCACTCCAATACAGCATCTTTGACTTTTCTTTTATATATATATATATATATAACACATATATTGGAATCTGATTGTTTATAACATATAATTTTTTTTCGGTCACGCTCGAACATTGCGTGCGACCTCTCAAATATATATTAATTATATATAATATAAATCTATTAATTATTAATTAATTATTAATAATCCGGAATAAATCTTATTAATAATTAAATCCAAATAATTAAATTATATTATAATTTCTTCTCTCTCATATCACACATTAAAATGTCGTGGGACAAACCCACCATTTTATTTGTGACACGTGATTTAATTAATGCAACCCGAAACTTTAGGTTAAACTCATTAAATCTATAAATCACAAACCGTCAGTCGGATTGACTCGGTTCCAAAAGATAAATTGCACATAATTAAATTTTCTACAACTTTCCAGTTGATGACAAAATTCAATTCATTCATCTTTTGACAGTTAAATTTCCGGTACCAAACTTTGGTACTTTTGCCGCGGTAAAACTATCCGAAATCTGACACAGACTTCAGTTTTATAAATCTTGTCAAATGATTAAACAAACGTATATTTAATCACGTATGTATCATCCGTTCCGGAGCTATTTTGGGGACCATGGACCCATATCACTTAAGCTCCAACGAACTGCTAGAAGTTCGTTAACCTCGGTGTAATTCCACTATAAACCCGAGGCTGCACTCTTTAGTGATATAGTATATATTATTCCCTTTCATAGCAAGGTGTCCATTGATACAATCAAATTCGGGTTATTGATCTTTCACTTGATGATCCACACATGAGCAGGCGGTTTTACCGTATTGCCCCTCACTGCATTTTCATCCTTAACTCAGTCGATAATATTGTGAGCGACCCACTTATGATTACGAGTCATAAGCTGGCCATGAATCTTTCTCACTTCTCATCATCGACAATTAAGGGAATCATCTTGACTTTGAAGAAAGCTATGTGATGCTCATATCTATGATCAAGCTACCTTTACTACTGACTATCATGTTCCCAAAATAATAGTGTTGGGAACAACGGTAATATTTCGTGTTCTTTAACGGTTAAATCAAAGAACAATCAAGCCAGCAGCTCAGACTCAAGATCACTCAGGACTTAGATCGAATATCCATTTGATCATCTACTAGTGACTCAACTTCAAGTTATCAGTGACGGTATTATATGATAACTTCCGGAGTTTAAGTCAGGTCCAGTCCAGTATGAAGACACTTCATACTTAATGTAGTTCTAGTGAGTGTGACACACACTTAATCCAGAATATGATTATATCACTTAGTCACATTAATGACCTTATCCGATTAATGGGCTCCCACCCAGTTAATCAGGTCACGGACAATTTAAGTTCATTTATTATGATTATCAATTCTTCCTCACATTGACTCGGGTGTGATGATAATAACATAATTGCATTCCATTATGAACTATGGATCAAACATTCTATTTTACTCTACCAGAAACTATAATAAAATTAACATAATAAGTATTATCTTTATTCAACGACAAATCATAATCTTTTACAAATGGGTTTAAAACAGCTTGTTTAAGGACACATGTCCAACACTTTCTGCATGGGCAACTGTGACTGGTATGGTTAACATAATTCTGTAAGCAATCCAAGCATTCGGGTAACAACAATCTAGTTCTTTTATGTAGTCCTAAATATCAATGGCTTTGCTTATCTCTTCTAGAGCAGTATGACTTAACATTTCCAATTCCTTGAAGAGTTCGTTTTTGTCGAGATCTGAAATATGATTATGCTCCATTGATGCCGTAAGATTGGTGCAAGAACTCATCAAACCATCTTTATCTGTTGCTTTCGGTTTCTTCATATCAAGTAAGAGCCCAAATTGTTTCTCAAAATTACGAAATTGTTCAAACCTAAATGCAAGAAAAAAAAATAATCATCATATCAAATCATGAAATATTATAAATATAAAAAATAAATTGGACAATGGTATGGTTCTAACCTGATTTCGAATGAAGAAACAACTTTATCAATAATGTAGAGAAAATAGTTAGCTTTGAAGGATTCTTCACCAGTTTGCGAGACAGCTTCACTACCAGTGTCATCAAATTATTATTTTTTCTATGTACTCTTCGTTTCTCCGAAAACACTGGTTCTATTTCCATTTTGTCGGCTATCTCTTTAGCGCTTGCCATAGCTTCAACAAAACCTGTCTCCCTATACTTTTTAAGATATACCAGTAGTCTTTCAAGTTCCTTCATAGCCACATCAATTTGTATATCCTTATTTTGGAGAATCTTGCTAACGTTGTTAACAGCAAATAACAAATCATGTCAAATTACTAATCCCAACAAGAACTCAAATATCTGAATATTGTACACTGCTAGGGTCTCAGCTTCACTTTTTGTCTAGGCATGCTCATTACCGTTTGCCAAACATTTTAAAGCTTCTTTTATCTGTGGAACTTGATATCTCATTGCTTTGACGCTATCAATATGGCTTTCCTTCTCCTCATGCTCCTCATTTACATTCAAATTCGCATTCATATTCTCAACTTGTCCGACCTCTTTATTCTCGACTCCAACTTGAGCTTCACTTTCATCTATAACCACCTCTTTATGAAAAAACTTATTAAGAGAACCGACTTGAGCTTTCTGAAGCCTCTTTTTTCGATTTATCTTTTCGTTTTTCCGCTCCTGACTTGTATTTTCTTGTCGAACTCATTATACTAAATCCTAAAAAAATAAACATAGAAAAATTTAAAATTTGGTCGGTAGCACTTTAAATTAATAGTAACTCATCATTCCCAACGTAACACTTTTAAAAATCGATTCTTTGCGATAAAATATTATTATTTATTCGTCCCTCAACTCGATTACAAATTGCAATATAATATTCGTTTGCTTTTGATTGTATTTGTTGAAGACTTGTGTTGACTTGCTAAACTCTAGCTGCAGTAGACAATAAAAAAATTAAAAAATTAATTAAAAATTCTAGAAAGAATTTGTGTGACAGTGTGTGTGAGGCAACTGATTGTATAAAACAATAAAAAAAAATACCTTGATGGGATGAAACGAGCAGGAAGAGGAAGCAAGGTTATGAGTCGCAGAGTGGCCGAGCAGTTCATGAGGGAAACGTAGAAGGAACACGAATAACGAGGAAGGGCAGGGTTTAATTTTTTTTTTTCACTGATGAAAAAAAATATTGGAGGCCTCCAAATTGGCCTAAAGTAATAAAAATTTAGGAGCACCTAAAAAATCAAATTGAAAGGGCTAATTTTAATAACTATTTAATTTCCAACCGTAACCGCAATAAAATTTAGCGAATCATAAAATTCAAATCCAAATTGAAAATAAACCTGATTCATTTTTTTGTATTCAAATATTCATACAAAATTGATTTTTATTAAAAAAAATCATAAATCTAATTGATACAAATTCATTTTTTTATTAAAAAAATATTTTTTTTTCAAGTCATATTATTCTCTTAAACCTTTTTCAAATAACACTCTACTTCAATTATTTGTACTTCTTAGGCTCCGATTCATCATCACGTCACGAGAAGCACAATGTGTTCAAGACATTAATTCATTGAAAGAGTCCCTCGATCGTTTCATTAAAAAACATATAATAATATTTCACGAGGATTTCAATTAAAAAAAAAAAAAAAAACTAATCTAACACATTTAAATTCAATCAAAATCATAAATTCTCATCCAACTTAATTAAACATAAACACCTATATTAATGAACCCAACACAAATTCGACCTAATTAATCACGTTGTATTTTTCAACATGAATATTTGCTATTAATAACTTTCATTATTTAATTAATTTTCATTGTCTTTTATTTTTTAAACTAAAGTTTTTTTTTCCCTAAAAAAAAAAACTAAAGTTGTTTTTACATTTTATTAATAAGTACGCAAAAGTGACAAATCACAAGCGAACAGTAATTTGGCTTCTGAAAAAAAGATCTTTATATTTCTGTCAAAAATAAATTAGAGAATATATAAATAAATAATTCCAAAGTATTCAAATTCATAAACACAGGTTATTCTCTTATTATATTATCAACCCAACCACTCATTCAAAAAAAAAAAAAAAAAGCAGCTTCACCAAAAATGGCTACAACACAAGAACCACAAAGAAAGCTTCACTTTTTATTGATACCCTTCATGGCCCAAGGCCACCTTATCCCAATGGTGGACATTGCCAGACTTCTGGCCAAACGCGCCGTCACCGTCACTATCGCCACCACGCCCCTCAACGCTGCCCGGTTCGAGTCCATCCTCGAGCGCGACCGCCAAACCGGGCTCGACATCAATGTTCTCAAGCTCCAACTCGCCAGCGCCGAGACCGGCTGGCCTGAGGGCTGCGAGAGCCTCGACACGCTTCCGTCGCCAAGCCACATGAAGTACTTCATGCACGCCGTCAGCTTGCTTCAAAAGCCGCTCGAAGATCGGATCGTGGACGAAGTGCTCGCCCCGAGCTGCATCGTCTCCGACAAGAACATCACGTGGACGGCCGAGACGGCTCGGAGGTTCAACGTCCCAAGGATCTTGTTCGACGGGATGAGCTGCTTTACTCTCCTGTGTTTTCAGACTCTGCACGAGTCTAGGGTTTTCGAGTCCGGAGACAAACCGTTTGTGATCCCGGGCTTGCCGGACCGGGTCGAGGTGACGAGAGCGCAGCTTCCGGGCTTGTTCAACCCGGGTTCCGACGCGTTTTTGAATGCCATGCGCGAGAAGGTGAGGGAGGGCGAGGTGGGGGCTTATGGGTTTGTGGTGAATAGCTTTGAGGAGCTTGAAATGGAGTACGTCAGGGGATACAGTGAGAAGACAGGGCAAAAAGTGTGGTGTGTTGGACCGGTTTCTTTGTGCAATGAGGATGAATCGGACAAGGCTGAGAGAGGTATGTTACTAGGGATTTAATGTCAATTTAATTAATTCTCGGGAGAATTGCGTTGAAAATACTCAAAGTTAGTCAAAATAGCGCACTATATATGGTCTCAAACTTTCAATTGCACGGATTAAATACTCAAAGTCGTCAACTTTGTGTTTTCAATTGACACTTTTTTTTTTGCACTTATTGAGATTTTTCAGCTTAAGTACTTCAATCTGTGGCACATGGGACATTTATTATCGCAATTGAAAGCTAGGTAATATGCTGCATTATTTTTTGAGTAAATTTGGTATTTTTACGGCAATTATTCTGAAATTTTAGTGTAAAAAATCTTAACACATGGACTCTTACAAAAGTATTATCAAAGATCAAATTGCACACCTCTGGATGAGAATGTAAGTTCTAGCTCTTGCACCTGACTTCTTAAGTCTTTTCTTTAATATAAAGAAATTAGAGGAAACACAGTAAATTTAATAAGAGTAAAGGATTTTTAAGAAAGAGCTTATTTTTATATGCAACTCCTTAAAATATCGGTTTTGAAAAACAGTAATCCTTATCTCCCCTTCTCGTTTTTCAAAACCAAAACTGGGACGGGATTGATACCCAATTTTAACAAACAGGTACCGCAAAATTACTGAATAATCGGTAGTTGGTATCTCCCAAATCCGTTTTTGAGAACCTGGACACAGAACAGATTTGGACAAATGATCGGGACCAGAAAATACCAGGTGGTACCGGCTCGTGGAAAAATCCCTAAAAATCTTATCTACCGGTCTTGATTACACCGATGAAATTCATTAATATAAGCATTTTATTAAATGAATAGTTTAAGTAGGAATTAGAGATTATTATACCATTAGTAAGCTCACTAACCCACGATGACCACTATAATATAGGGAAAACCAACTTGAGTGACAGTAACACTACGAGCAGTTCGTCAAACGACAAAGAGCCACGACACGAGTGCTTGACTTGGCTAGACAAGTGTGGTCCAAAGTCTGTCGTTTATGCATGCCTCGGTAGCCTAAATCGCCTCATGCCCAGTCAGATAGTTGAGCTAGGTTTAGCCTTGGAAGCTTCCAAAAGACCCTTCATTTGGGTGATAAGAGGAGGCTACAAGAGGGACGAGATCGACACGTGGCTCCGGGAAAGCGGGTTCGAAGAGCGGGTCAAAGTCAACGGTCAAGGGTTTCTGATCCGAGGGTGGGCCCCACAGGTGCGGGGCTTTCCTTGTTTCTAATTTTTTTTTAATCTCCCTAAGTTTGAACTCTCCGTGTTAAATATGTTAATTAGCTCAAATATTATATATTGACATAGGTGTTGATCTTGTCACACCCTTCGATCGGAGCGTTCTTGACGCATTGCGGTTGGAACTCCACGCTCGAAGGCGTGTCCTGTGGCGTGCCGATGGTGACGTGGCCTCTGTTTGCGGAGCAATTCTTGAACGAGAGATTCGTCGTGAACGTGTTGGAGATCGGCGTGAGTGTTGGCGCTCAAAGGGTTATTCATTTGGGCGAGGAAGAGATGTTTGGAGGGCTTTTGCTGAGGAGAGCTAGGGTTGAGGAGGCTATAGAGAAGGTGATGGGTGAAGGGAAAGAGGCAAAAGAGAGGCGAGAGAGAGCCCACAAACTCGCTTCGGATGCGAAAGGAGCCGTGGGAAAAGGAGGGTCTTCTTACCGAAACGTTACGTCATTGTTAGAAGATGTCGAGATTAATGTTTAAACGTGAGTTTTCATGGTATCTGAGAATTAAAGATCGAATCGCCAAATTGTTATACTAATTTCTTTTTGAAGTTGTTACTCTTTCAAAGCAACAAGGGTTAACTCAATTTCGCATGAGTATTTGAAATTGTATCATTTAAATGCGTATATCAACTTAAGAATATACATAAATAAAAAATCTTCACTCTTATAAAAAAAAAAAAAAAAAAACAAATAAGGAACTCGAACGGTCTTGAAAATTCTTACTACTTGTACTAGGGTTGCAAATAAAACCCGTAAATACGGGTTTTAAACCGCATCTGGACCAGAATCGCATTAAAAAAAAAAAACAGAATCGTATTAATCCGGGTTAAACCGAAACGGATGTATTAAAAAATCGTATCTGGATTAAACCGGATCTGGATTCCGGGTTTAGAGAATAAAAAACCCGAAACCCAGATAGTACTGTATGTTACTAAAACCCGCTTATTAAATGTATACATAAATATTTAAAAAAAATTACCAAGAAAAATATTTAGGCTTACACTAATTTTTTTAATGTATAACAATGTGGATGATAATATTTTTGTGCTATGTATGTATAGCAATCCGTAACAATCCTACAATCCGGATACATAGCAAGATGATAAACTATGTTTAGCGATATTAAGTTTATTAATATGTAGCAATGTGGATGTTTAAGATATAGTCTGAAATGTGAACTATGGTTATAATTATTTCAACTTTTTTTTTAATATAAAATTCAAAACCAGGTTAAAAACTGGTTTTTCATTTTAAAAACGGATTTTAACCCAGATCCGGATTTCCGGATTTTTTTGAAAAAAATATCCGGATCTAATTTTCAATATAAAAACCCGGATTGCGGATCCGAGTACCGGGTTTGGCAAAAAAATCTGGGTACCCGGCCTAATTTGTACTTCGTTGTTTAAATTGGTCTTCTTACCGAAACATTACGTTCATGGCCACCCTATTAATTTGGCGCTTTTTATTAAGATAATGCAGTAGACAATATAATTGTTTTAGGACCATAGGTCACGACGTTATTATTACATTTTTTTTTAATTTGGGCCGACTCTGTAAGTCGTTTCATATCTCTAATGTTGATCTCTTAGCATGAGTCTTGATGTTTGGGTATCTCTAATTTCTAGAGATAGTTTGAATTGTTTGCCCTTTGATGTGATGTGAAAACTAAAGACCGAAATGTCAAATGACTATTCTACCTCTAATAAATTGTAGCATTTGAAGTCATGGCTCAATATGTTAATTAATAGCATTTTGATTGAACTAATAAACTATGTTAAAATGTCTATACCTTTGCGTTTACTATGACCAAAAATGGAACTTAAGTCCTTAACGACTATGCCACTTCTATGCACGATAAAACTTTGTTGGCTTTAAGAGTTTTTTTTTTTAATTATTTTATTTTACCTAACCCTAAATTATGTTAAAGAAACAAGTAATTCGACTTTTCAATTGGTCATTATAACATAAAGATAATTCAGTAGGCAAGTCCACTAACAACTTGTAATTTCGAATGCGAACAGAAGAATCTTTATTCTTCGAAAAATCGTATGATATCAATTGGAATCACTCTACTTATGTTATTGTATACACGTCGATGGTCGGTATATGCCAGTAAAATATCAGAAATATACCGGTATCGGTATAACACTCGTAACTACGAAACATTGTCAAGATTTTAGTATTATCTACCCATAAAAACTCATAATATCAGAATGATTGAACTGATATTAATTTTAATATTATATTAAGTTCGAGTCATCATACAATGATCCTTAACCACATCATTACTAGTTACTAGCTATAAGATTAGAGGTTAATAATAATATATATATATATATATAATTTCGTTCGAGGTTAATAGTTAACCACATTACCTTAGAAAATGACTCTTTGCACTATATTATTATTTAAATAGATAATAATTGTATTTTTTTACGAGTAGTTGGCCATACACTATTGTAATATCGGGGATTCAGACCAATTGGATCCCTGATTTCTTTCTTAATATGGACCCAGACTGATCTAGGTTCGGATATTAAAAAAAAAAAAGGGAGCCAATCTGAGCCGTTGGATCGTAGATTTTCAATGGCCTAGATTAAGTTTTTAAAAAATTGAAAACTAAAAGTTTAGATTTGAGTTAATAAAACGAGTTTAGGGAACAAACACGTAAATAAATCATTCTTTATTAAAAAAAATACTAAAAAAGAGTGTCGGATGTCTGACACATTAGACATTTACAGGCTTAATACACAATACAGGGGAAGCTCGAAAAAACACTCGATCGAAGAACTTTACCAGATTTAGTGCTTCAAATAAAATTCTCAAAGAAAAAATTTATTTTAAAGAAAATAAGAAATTACTCCACTTAGTTCTACTCTTACGAAATCCGAAAATAAGGCTTAAAAAGAGTTTGACCAAAAACCCTAAAATAAATTAACACCATAAATATGAAAAATGATATAAACATGACAAAATTTAGAAGCGTTAGAAACAAGTTTAAACATCGCTTTGAGGCCCTTACCGTCATCCGCGTACAAAGTGAATCCCGTCATGACATAGGTATCGTCAGGATCTTCGATCATTACATTATACGCCTAATTTTTACAATGAATTTAAAGTTATGGCCTCTCAACACGCCCTAAAAAACTTGAAGCTCTGTTGGCCCTGCATGGTAAATTTATTATTATTATTATTATTATTATTATTATTATTATTATTATTATTATTATTAAACATTTTTTATGTGAATATATGCACTACTGTATTTTATTTTATGTCAATTTTGATCTATCATTATATATTTAACTTCACGTTATAAATATTCAGTATGATTGAATATTCAGTATAAAGATTAATGATTTTTTCGTTTTTCAACGTCAAAAGACAAAGCAATAATTTCTTGGTCTTGAGAGTAAACTGACTAGAAAAGAAGCTTAATTTAGTACGAATAAACCATGCATGTGTCTACGTGTTTCATATAAACGTAAGAATCACGGAAAAACCCGTCAATCGCGTAACAAGAAAAATACAATTAGTTTACTCATATAAACAAAGAACAAACAATATGTGTACCTCGATTCAGACAAAGTAACTAGTATCTAGGCTGAAAATAGAACCCGGAAATCTGGTAAAAATCCGAATACGGGTATTTGAGACAATGAGATATATGTTTTATTTTTTATTTTTGGGACAACGAATATTTTGAGACAAAAAAAAAAACCCAAATCCGATTTCCAAAACCGGATTCGGGTAATAAATAAGGTTTTAAAAATTAGATACCCGGATTTATGGGTACCTGGATTTCTGGATACGGATATGGGTAGCAATTTTTGGATACCTGGTTTCTGGGCTCGGGTACCGTGTAGTTAAAAAAAAAAATAGGTACCCGACCCGTTTCAAAAACGAGAATTTTCTCAACCACGGGAGAATGATGCCGTGCAAATAAGGTAAGAAATAACCGGGATCACGACCGATCTTCATGTGATTTCCCGTCTTTAATATGCGATTTTCAGCTCTTTAA
This sequence comes from Parietaria judaica, assembly GCA_954871525.1. Lineage (NCBI taxonomy): Eukaryota > Viridiplantae > Streptophyta > Magnoliopsida > Rosales > Urticaceae > Parietaria > Parietaria judaica. Next base: position 17,189,544 of record OX940864.1, read on the forward strand.
TTTAGATTATTGTCTCTTTAATTGGTTTCGAAATTTGGGGTATTTGTTCCCTTATACCGTTTAGTTTCCTTTATTGTTTATTTTTAACCCTCTGTATAATGAGTTGCATATGGTTTGTAATTGATTAGGTTTTAAATGATATGAAAAATGTCGATCTTTAGCTTGCAAAGTCACATGTTCATCATTTTTCCTATAGAGTGGATCTAGTCAGTAACCCATGAACTTTTTTATCGTGCTAAGTTCTCATGCCTTTTCTATGTAATACTTAATATGGCCTCTCAAGATGGTGGATCTTTAGGCTCACTCATCTTTGGCCGAATCCTTTATTATTTTTGTATCAGTGTTTATTTGAGCTTAATGGGCTCTGATACCATGTGAAATATCATCAGGTTTCACCTTAAATATATAACTTCTTTTTTTTTTACATAATTTACCCAAAAAAGCTTGCAGAGCAGTGGTTAGTAGCACAGCTTTTCAAACTGAGGTCATGAGTTTGAATCTGAAGCCCACTTATAAATACTTTAGCCAAAGATGATTTTTTTTTTTTATATTATATTAATATTTCAGTATTTATTCAATATTTTTTAAGGGCCTAATTTTTTTTGCCTGGGCGGGCCGGCCCTGGTAACCCATAACTTTTTTAAACCGTTCTAATTTCTCTTATCTTTTTTACTTGGGGCTTAACAAACAAGATACTGAAAGTCTAATTTATTGCCATGGTACGTACCAACTTCGTTTGAAACGCAGAAAGACTGATGAATTTTCAACACCAAAAGGCAAAGCAATAATTTCTTGGTCTTAATTTATCAAAAAAATCATTTCTTGGTCTTAAGAGTAACTGACCAGAAAAGAAGCATCGTTTAATATGAATAAACCATGCATATGTGTCTACGTAATTTCAGTACGTAATATCTATGCCAATTAAACTTGTCAATCACGTAACAAGAAAATACCATTAATTTACTAAAAGGAAAACCATATATATCTCGATTGAGACAAAGTTAGTATCCATGCAACACTGTAATCAATTTAATCTAATTTTTAATGAAAATCTTATATTGACCGACTCATGAGTCATGACTGAATAAAATAAACTGGAAGGGCTTAACACGTAACTGCAAATGAAACAGTGAGAAAAAAAAAAAGCCATTAATATGAATTTTGAATCAATTATATATTTCTAGAAAGTAAAAGCTTGTTATATTCTTGGGAATTATTTGTAAATTTAGTTATCATTTCTTGAAATTCAAGTTTAGTTAAATTGATGGTGATATTTGTAAAAAAATAAAATAAAATAGAATTTTAGATTTTATTAATATCTTTTGTTTGATTTCTTATGGAAAATTTTAATATTTTTATCAATTTTATTCTGAATCCTATTGATTACTTTTGTTTCTTGTGTGCCAACTCTGTTCGGATCTTAAATCACTGCGAAATTTTGGATCTTTATTTTTTATTTTAAAAATATTATTCATGGAATTCTTGTGCGCCAAGTCATCACCAGATTATTGATGGAATTAAAGTTTGATTAGCAAAATAGTATTTCTTAATAATTTATGAAGGACCCTAGCTCTGTAGAATATATACAAGTCTCCAATCAAAATGATAAGACAATCCACAATAGAAAATTCTCATACATTATATACGTATAGTCATAGTGATGTTGTACTGAAATGACAAGTAATTTATTATGACATATAAAATACAAATTACAATAAGTGAGTTTATTATACTTTATATAATTGGAAGATTTGAAAGTCTTTTTTTTTCTTTCCTTTCTATAGATATATTATCCTTTTGCCGGCTCTGTATATAACACAATTCTATTCATACGCAGAATTCTAATTCTTATCCTTGATGCACAAGCATTTTAGGCAATACGAAAAATAAAGATCCAACTCAAGTATTTTATTAAAATATCGTTTACTCTAAATGATGTAGAGCGAATACTGATGTAGAGCGAATACGAAGAACACGAAGAACACGTCTTTGCGAGATGACACTCGACTTTTTCAAGCAAAAGCTTAATTTTTATTTCATCATCAACTAATCTTCTTCTCTTCTTCCAATTACATTATATAGAAAATATAAAAAACCCTTAAACCTAACCTCCTATAATAATACCACGATAAATATTATTAATGACTAAATCCTAGTCATAAAATAAATGAAAAGTAAATCACGATTGATACTATCATCAATCAAACAAAATTAAAGGCATGAATTGTTCAAAGAAATAATGAGCAATAAATAATATAAATAAAAATAATTAAAAAAGGAAATTATGGATATGGAAGGATCGTTGGGCTTGAATTTGCTTGCTCCATGCATGATGCAATATGTCTGCATCATTCTCCTCGTGTCGGAGAAAATTCGTCCTCGAATTTGCATGTGTCGGGACTCCGCCGCCATCACCGCGCTTGTGTCGGCGCCAAAGCCGCCGCTGTAAAAATACGTCTTCACATATGCACCGTCTCACATGATGTCTTTGCGTCACGCCTCTGCGCTTGTGCATCGTTTCCGAACCTGCTCTATAGAGACCTGAATGGATCGACAATTGTATGGTGATAATGAAACCGTCTCCGCAATTATTTTTCTTTGGCACGCATGTAGTTGTGGGAACTGTTGTAGCAAGAACTATTGTAAAGGGGGTTTCTATAGCAACTTCTGTGGAGAATATTGGAGTAACCCCGATTGGTCGACCCTCGCAAACAATGAGAATTACGCTCGTGTTGCTATCACTGCTTTCACCATTGCATTCACCGTACACGGCCTCGCCGTACAAGTTGTTGTTGTACACGGCCGCGCTGTACGCCAACTCTTCGGGAATGGTATCATCATAATTTGTCTCGCCGTACTCCGACTTGTCATACACGGGCTCGTCGTACTCATCGTACACGGGTTCGTCATACTCCGTCTCGTCGTAAATCGACTCGTCGTACACGGGCTCGCCGTGCTCCGCTTCATCGTACGTCAATTCATCGTACTCCGGGATAGCCACCTTGAACGCCGCTACCCATCGAGCATCTTCCGGGACCGCCGCACGTCCAAAATTCTGCACGAACAGGTTGGCTTGGTCGTCCTCGGTGTCGGACTCGTCTCGACGTCGTTGCTCCGTTTGATTCTGCACCAGTGCAGCCATCGGACGGGTCAACAATTTCACCTGAGCGCGCAATCCGTTGACCTCTTCTCGTCTCACCATATCCTCTACGAAAGCTTCGTGAACGGCTCGCTTCATCGGTGCCTCTGCACAGAAACGAGTGGCTCTAATACCAACTGATGTAGAGCGAATACGAAGAACACGAAGAACACGTCTTTGCGAGATGACACTCGACTTTCTCAAGCAAAAGCTTAATTTTTATTTCATCATCAACTAATCTTCTTCTCCTCTTCCAATAATATCCGTAATATAATATCCGCATCATTCTCGCGAGGTCAAGAAAATTCGTCCTCGAATTTCTTGAGCCGTGGTGGCACTAGGAAAATCGGCTTGTCGGGTGGCTTGACGTGTCTCTTTTGCGTAAACTCATGTTGAGGCTTGTCAAATACCTTGTCGAAAAGATGTTCGGACATTTTCTTGGATAGCTCTTCCGGGAGCAAACAAAAATTAATCGTGGATACTTTCAATTCATTCACGAACCAAGCTGGTTGGAACTTGCTCGGCTCGCACGGCGTGGTTGTTTTAGTGGGCTTGCTCGGCGCCAAAACAATCATGTCATTCGCAACTCTATTATACCCCGTCGTACCGTAAATAGGTTTGTTGGCCTCACTGTATTGCGTCTCGCCATATGCCACCAAGCTATACTCCGATTCGTCGTACACGGCCGCGCCGCGCTCCGCCTCGTCATTCACAGCCTCACCATATTCCGATTCATCGTACACGGTCACGACATGCTCCTCCTCGTACATGGGCTCGTTGTACTCCTCCTCGCCACACTCCGACTCGTCGTACACGGCCTCGCCGTGTTCCGCATTGTCGTACTCATCGTACACGGGTTCATCGTAGGCGATCTCGGCGTACTCCGCCTCACCGTCGACAAACTCGCCGTACTTCGGGATATCCACTTCAAACGCCGCTTCCCATCGTGCGAACTCCGGGGCTGCCTCATGTCGACGCATCTCATGACCGTAGCCTCCATTATTCCACCCGAATGGAATCTCGCGATCGTCCACGGTGTCGGATTCGTTGCGTTGATATTGTTGTTCCGATTGATGTTGCAACATCGCACGCATCTGTCGGCTCAACAACTCCATCTGCGCGTATAATCCGTCGAAATCTTCACGCCTCACAAACTCGTCTACGAATGGATCTTGAACGACCCGTTTCTTCGGCGCCATCTACGCAGAAACGGTTGGCTCTGATACCAACTGATGTAGAACAAATACGAAGAACACGTCTTTGCGAGATGACACTCGACTTTCTCAAGCAAAAGCTTAATTTTTATTTCATCATCAACTAATCTTCTTCTGCTCTTCCAATTACATTATATAGAAAATATAAAAAACCCTTAAACCTAACCTCCTATAATAATACCACGATAAATATTATTAATGACTAAATCCTAGTCATAAAATAAATGAAAAGTAAATCACGATTGATACTATCATCAATCAAACAAAATTAAAGGCATGAATTGTTCAAAGAAATAATGAGCAATAAATAATATAAATAAAAATAATTAAAAAAGAAAATTATGGATATGGAAGGATCGTTGGGCTTGAATTTGCTTGCTCCATGCATGATGTAATATGTCTGCATCACTAAAGCAATTAAAATATCCTATATATACATAATATATAGTTTTATTTGCATACATCGTGTGCAACACCGGCCAACGTGTTTGAAGTTTGAAAGATTCAAACGTCAAAGTCAATAGCTTCCTAGTGAAAGATTCAAATTATATACAAATTAAGAACCTTACTTATATATATTATCTAATTTATTTTATGAAAATATACCTTCTATTTTACAAAATAGCTAAAATATACCGTCAAACTATATTTTAGTTTCATTTTTACACTAGCAACATTTTAATTTTTCAAACTTTAAATTTCAATATTATCCCTTAATTCATAATTTTAGAATTTTTTTTATATAGTCTCTAGCTCCATTTTGAAAAAAAAAATACCAGGAATCAAATATTACAAATTGTTTATCTTAGTAATTTTTTTAATAAATTAATTAAAATTAGAAACATAGAGGGTAGTATTGTCATATTACACTATGAGGGTATATTTTGGCTGTTTATAAATTTTGAAGGTATATTCTTACATAAATAAAAATAAAGATATAAGTAAGCAATTTCTTAAACAAATCTAATGAAAAATAAGGCACCTGCATACACACACACACACACACACACATATATATATATATATGACATATTATGTGTGTTTATAGTTCATCAAAATCATCATTACCAATTCATAACCTAGCAATATTTGTATCTCTGAAACTATATCACCATTTTGATATCGATCATTAAAAGAGAAAGCCATGGCTCTTCACTTCGTGCTGATCCCGCTCATGGCGCAAGGCCACATGATCCCCATGATCGACATGGCCAGGATCTTGGCAAAACGCGGCGTTTTGGTCAGCTTAATCACCACTCCTCACAACGCGGCAAGATTCGAGACGGTAATCTCTCGGGCGCAGAGCTCAGGTCTTCCGATCAGGCTCGTTTCGATCAAGTTTCCAAGCAAAGAGTTCGGACTTCCAGTCGGATACGAGAATCTCGATAGCTTGCCTTCGCGGGACCTCCTCGGAAAATTCTTCCAAGCCCTCAACATGCTGCAAAAACCGGTGGAGCAGTACATCGGAGAGCAAAACCCTAGCCCTAGCTGCATAATATCTGACAAGTGCCTCTTTTGGACGACGGAGACAGCGAAGAAGTTTAACATCCCGAGGATCGTCTTCCACGGCATGTGTTGCTTCTCTCTCTTGGCTACGCACAACATGAAGCTTCACAACTCTCACTGCTCGGTCACATCCGAAACCGAGCCGTTTCCAATACCGGGTTCTGGCCTCGGCCAGGAGATTCTCATTACGAGGGCTCAACTTCCCGGCGCGTTCGTCGCTCAGCCCGATCTGGACGATTTCCGTGGCAAGATGAAAGATGCTGAATCCGACTCCTTTGGCGTCGTGGTGAATAGCTTCGAAGCAATTGAGAAAGGCTCTCACGAGCTCTTCTCTCAGGCTTTTGGCAAAAAAGTTTGGTGTATCGGTCCGGTTTCACTATGCAACAACGACAATCTAGACAAAGTGGAGCGAGGCAACGTTTCGTCGATCGGTCGACAGGAGTGCCTCGACTGGCTTGACCAGAAGGAACCGAACTCTGTCGTTTACGCATGCTTAGGAAGTCAGTGTCGTTTGCTTGTGTCGCAGCTGGTAGAGCTTGGCGAGGGTTTGGCGGCGAGTGGTAAGCCGTTCGTGTGGGTGGTGAAGAGAGAAGAGAACAGCTTCGAAAAGTTTGAAGAGTGGCTTTTGGAGGATAAATTCGAGGAGAGAGTGAAAGGGAGAGGACTTTTGGTCAAAGGGTGGGCCCCACAGGTGCTGATCCTGGCCCACCGAGCGGTCGGCGCGTTCTTGACACACTGCGGTTGGAACTCCTCGCTCGAGGCGGTAGCGGCCGGCGTCCCGATGATCACGTGGCCACTCTTCGCCGAACAGTTCCTCAACGAGAAGCTGCTCGTCGATGTGCTCGAGATCGGCGTTAGGGTTGGGGTCGAATCGCAGGTCCGGTGGGGTCAGGAGGAGAAAGTAGGGGTGCTGGTGAAGAGAGACGCCGTGACGAGGGCCATCAACCGGGTCATGCCAACGGACGGTGAAGATGACGGCAATCGCGAGGCACAGAACCGGAGAGACCGAGTGAGAGAGCTCGGCAAGATGGCGACTTTGGCTTTTGGAAAAGGAGGATCTTCTGACTTGAACACTTCGTCTCTCATCGAGGACGTGATAAGAGAGAACGGTCGTCGTCAAGACTAGGCTTTGGTTAGTTAGTTCATCTCATATTAATTATATATAGATTATTATTTAACGAATAATACCTAATAATTCTTGTTAGTTAGAGATTTCTTTTTCACCATTCGTCTTTAATGTTTTCATATGAAAGGATGGAATATGTAGTTCCCGATGCGATAATTTCCTAGCCATATGATCTAGTGTTATTTCATGTCATGTTCTGTATCATTGTCAATACAAATAATAAATGAGAATTCTCTATTTATGGATTATGGTGTTTGACCTTCAAACTCAATCAATAAAGTACTATACCTTTTTAATTAAACGTACTTTAAATATTATATATATATATATATATATATATTTATCAATGTTGTCAATATCGTTAATTCGTTATCCAAGAAAAATCGATAGTTCTAATTTACTAATTTATGGATGGATTTGTCGTGAAATTTATTGATAAATCTTTATATATATATTAATAATAATTTAGAGTTTTAATTATTATTAAAAAATTAAACGATAACTTATGAATTTTTAAAAAAAATTGTGAAAATTTTACCAAAATTTTGAGTTTTACAAGTCAAAAACAGAAACAACAACTAGTGAAACGATTTGCAAATATTCTACAAAAATTTGAAAGAAAAAAATACCGATGGGTTGAAGAAACCGAGTATTCCTCGAATATTAGCGAAGTTTAAAAACCCTTGATCTTGATGGTATCGGTCATGTAGGATCACTCGAGTCTCGAGGTTAACCTTACCTAAGGCTAAGGCTAGGTCGGTATATTCTTTTCAGAATCTTTGTAGGACCACTCTTTTTATAAAGCTATGCGAATGAGTAAAATTCAAAGTTGCGGCAATCTCAGTTTATACATTATAGTAAAAAAAAAATATGAAAATATAAACCACGTGTTGGTCACCTAATATAACCAACATATATATATATGTATATATATAGGTGTGTGTGTACATGTGTGTGTGTATGTGGCTATAAGCGCGATACAAAACATGTAGAGTCTCTTGAGATAACCAATTAATAAGAAAACATACTACATGAATTTTTTTTTTAATTTTTTTTAATTTGGTTTAAGGTTAGCGTTTTAAAACATAAACTAAATATATACAAATGTACAAGGTATTTTTCAAAAACTATGAAAAAAAATAACACGACAAATAAAAGGTCAAAATAACAATTGTAATATAATCATTTTCTAAAAAAAAAAAAGATCCACATCTAAAAAAAAAATTGCAACCAATGATTTTGTAGAAAATAATGTCACTCTTAAGGGTTCAAGAGAAATTCGTAATCGTACCAATTTTACTTGGGGCGAAAAGATTGACGATTGAATAATATTATCAAAAGGTCAAAATGCAACTCGCGATGTCGCGATGCATCGCGACTCGGATCGCGAAAATCGCGAAAATGGCCGTCGCGATGCGTCGCGACTGTGCCAATATCGCGATGCATCGCGATTTCGCGAGATAATAATACAGTTTGGCACAAACAAAGAATTTAGCGCGGATTGATGACGTGGCGAGGTGGGATTGGGCGAGAGAGTTTGGCGCAGATCGCCAGCGTGGCGTCGTGATTTTCGCCTCGAATCGCGACCCATCGCGATTATCACCAAAACATCGTGACGCGTCGCAACTTGGGTTTCGCGATGGCGACGCGTCGCGACCCTCTCTCCCTCGTCACCACTTGCTGCTTGATCAAAAGTGCAGTAGCTATGCTCACTGAAAATTTCGTAAATCACTCACAGCTTCAAAAAAATCAGTTAAGACTTCATTTGAAATAAATCGACATTAAAAGAGTTAGATAAACCATTGGATCAAGTTTTTCGCAACAATTAACATAGAAAATAGATGAAACATAAATAAAAAAGTAACATCTGAAAAACTGTCTTTATTTGACAGTTTAGTGCAGTTATATGTTTGGCAGTATTGTTGATCATACGAATGGTCATATGTGCGATCTCCTTATCCGTAAAGCTGAATTGGTCCGTTTTGGTTGAGATTCATTAAGGAATTCGTTTTCTCCTATTAGGCTGGTCAAATATCAGAGTTGAATGAGCATTTAAATTCGAATTATTGAGAAAATACTTAGTCTAGGAAAGACTAAGTAAAAAGCCCAAAAATGTGGAAGAAGTGGTTATCTTGTTGAGGACTTTTTGGGCTCTATTTAAACTGATTTTTGGCTTCCAAATCGTGCATCCTATCAGCCATAAAGTGAAGAGAAAATCGTTCAGAGCTACAGAGAGCAATCTAGGCATTTTCTCACAATTTCCGTGGATCGTTCGTTGGCGTTTTCTTCCCGAGAAGAAGTCTAAAGAGGTCTGAAGCACTTCAGTATCGTCAACGGAGTTGTGCATGCTTGCACAGATTGACACTCGCCGGAAGTCGCCTTACCCGCTTGCCGTGCCGCCGTGTCGTCGTCGTAATCAACAGGTTGCAAGGCTGGTTACATCGCTGGTCGCACTGGTTAGAGTGTATTTTCCAGTTTGTTGTTCGGTGAACAAATCGATTATGTAACGTCCATCTTGTAATTATCCATGTTGATTAATCTGGGTGAGGGCCCCGCAAAGTAGATAGATATCGAACTGTGTTAACAAAATATCGCGTGTGTCTTTTTACTTTCGCGTATGTTTATTTGTCGTTATTTTCCGCATAACCGAAGAACGTGACATTTCAATTGGTATAAGAGCTTGTCGCTGCAATAGTGTTTCTTTGATTTCAAAGGCAGCGGAAAGATCTAGGTTTTCTTCGAATCACGATGGGTTCGCGCGAAAATATTGTTCTTATAAGACCACCGGTGTTAGACGGTACAAACTATTCGTATTGGAAAGCTCGAATGACTATCTACATCCAATCGATTGACACAAAAGCTTGGAGTACTGTGAAACATGTCTGGAGTTCTCCCATGAAGAAAAATACAAAAGGAGAATTTGTTGAAAAACCGCTCAGTGAATGGAGTACCGAAGATGAGACCGCATCTCTTGCGAATTGTCGTGCTTTAAATGCGATCGTATCTGCTGTTAACGATGGACAATTTAGACTCATATCTACATGTGGTACTGCCAAACAAGCATGGGAAGCATTGCAAAATCTCCATGAAGGAACCTCAGCCGTTCGAACCTCAAAACTCCAAATGCTTGCATCAAAATTTGAAAAACTACGTATGACCGAAGATGAAACCATTGCAGATTTCAATGGAAGCTTCGTGAAATTCCAAATCAAGCTTTTCAACTTGGAAAAGTGTATTCTAATCTAAAATTGGTTAGAAAAACGCTTCGGTCATTACCAGAACGCTTCAGTGCCAAGGTTGGAGTAGCATTCAAAAGTTCTACCAAATGTGATCACAGAGACGATGCAACCAGTGATCTTACCAATGATGTAGCTAGCGATGGTACAAGTAATGTAACCATGGATGATATTTTTCTTCTTACTAAAATTTTTGGTAGAATGTTGAAGAAATTTAACACTCAGACACTACCTTTCAATGAAGGAGGAAATGGTTCTTCACACAGTAACTCGAGCAGTAAATACAGATCTACTAACACCAATCTGTTGGGAATCACGTCTCGGATTCCTTGAAAATTATCACGAATTGAACCTCCTGACCGTCCGGGTAACATTTAAAAATTAATTTAAAGCGGAATAACTTGTTATCCGTCCAACGGTCCGGATATCGGATAATAACCATTTCACAAGATCTGATAAATATTATGTAATTTAATATTCATATATCATTATTAATAATCTAGTCATAATAGGAAATAAATAGAAAGCAGTAAATGGTTGCATTTATTAACCCAATGCATAAGGCCGTACCTCTATTGACGACTTCCGGCTGCGCGTTGTGAATCGGGCAGGGCTCCACCGGTGCTGAGGGAAACTCCCGTGATCTTCCGGGATATTCTCCTGGAATCCTCGTACCGAAGCGTGGGCTTCGCCGGCAGGACTCCGTCGCAAAATTTTAACTGATGGTTCTTTTTAAGTTTCCGGAGAAATAGTCTCCTAAGCCGAACCAGAAAAGAGAGATCAGAGAGAAAATTCGCAGACCCTGAGGGAGAGGGAGAGTTCGAATTTTTCTTTGGGGAAAGGTGTGAAAAATGTGTAGAATGAGCATCCTATTTATAGGCTCAAACCGTAACCGAATTAGAGAATTTCCCTCCCTAATTTTTGAATTTCATTAATTAAATATAATTAATTATCTTAATCCAATGGTCCAGATTTAATCTTATCTAAATCCAATGGATATAATTAATTAGGGATTTAATTAAATAAGAAATATTTGGATAAATCAAAAATCCAATCTTATCTTCTTATCTTTATAAAATTCGAATTATCATTATCTAGATCCAACGGTTGAGATAAATCTTTAAACCGATCTAATGGATCAAATTAGTTTAGGATAAAATCAAATATAAAAAGATTTATTAAAAAAAACAATTTCGAATTTATCCATAAACTATAATTCGAATATATATACATAAATATATATAATTAATTAACTTTCAATCCGACGGTAAAGATTAAATCTTAGACCGATCTAACAGATATAATTAATTAACCAAATTCGAAAAATGAAACTTGGTCACCAAGTTATTAATTTCGAATTTATCAATATCCTAATCCAACGGTTGATATTAAATCATAACCGATCCAATGGATAATATTGATTTTAGGAATTTGCTAAAATACCAAAACATTTGGTACTTATGCCGCAAATTTGAAAAGACCAAATCATACCATTCGAATTTAGCTAGGGTTTCATATATCAAACCCTAATTCGAATTTACACATATGAATATATATAAATATATATTTTTATTTATTAATATAAATCTATTAATTATTAATTAATTATTAATAAGATATTAATAATTAAATCTAAATAATTAAATTATATTAATATTTCCTGATCTCAATATCACACATTAAAATTTCATGGTGCCACACCATCATTTAAATTCGTGACATGTGATTTAATTTCAAAGTTTATCGAACCGATCATAAACTTAGAAAATCCATAAATCACTAACCGTAAGTCGAAATGACTCGGTTCAAAAAGCAAAGTTGCTTAGAATTTAATTTCCAAGAACGTGGTGCTGATAGAAAATCTAAATTCTAACTTTCTTTTATCAGTTAATTTCGTGTACCAAAATATGGTACTTTTGCCACGCTAACGATAAAACTATCTGACGTCTGCCACAGACCTTTCAATTTTATAAGTCAAGCCAAATGATTAAACATTATCCAGAATGTATTTTAATCACGTACGTATCATCCGTTACGGAGCTATCCTGGGGACCATGGGCCGTATCACTTAAGCTCCAACGAACTGCTAGTTGTTCGTCAAACCTCGAAGTGATTCCACTATAGACCCGACGCTGCACTCTTTAGTGATACGGTATATATTATTCCCTTTATAACAGCAGGGTGTCCATTGATACAATCAAATTCGGGTTATTGATCTTTCACTTGATGATCCACACACGAGCAGGCGGTTTCTACCGTTATGGCCCTCATTGCATTTTCATCCTTGACTCAGTCAGTAATATTACGAGTAACCCACTTATGGTTTCGATTCATAAGTTGCGCACGGGTACCTCTCACTTCTCACCACCAACAATCAAGGGAATCATCATCACTCTAAAGAGAGCTGTGTGATGCCCATGTCTATGACCAAGCTACCCTTAATGCTGACTATCATGTTCCCAAAATAATAGTGTTGGGAACAGCAGTAATATTTCGTGTTCTTTAACGGTTAAATCAAAGAACAATCAAGCTAGCAGCTCGGACTCAAGATCACTCAGGACTTAGATCGAATATCCATTTGATCATCTACTAGTGACTCAACTCCAAGTTATCAGTGACGGTCTTATATGATAACTTTCGGAGTTTAAGTCAGGTCCAGTCCAGTATGAAGACACCTCATACTTAATGCACTTCTAGTGAGTGTGACACACACAAAATCCAGAATAGGATTGTCACTTAGTCACATTAATGACCTTATACGATTAATGGGCTCCCACCCAGTTAATCAGGTCACAGACATTTTAAGTTCATTTATTATGATTATTAATTCTTCTTCACATTGACTCTGTTGTGATAATAATTCATAATTTCATCCTTTATGAACTAAGGATCAAACATTCTATTTTACTCTACCAGAAACTATAATAAGATTATCATAATAAGTATCATCTTTATTCAACGACTTGTCATAATCTTTTACAAATGGATAAAATATCTTGTTTAAGGACACATATGTCCAACAATCTCCCACTTGTACTTAAAGAAGATGACCCATGTCTTTCAGACCCATACTCTCCAGATGCCCCCTGAATATTTTCTCTGGCAACGTCTTGGTGAATGGATTAGCCAGATTGTCTTCCGAAGCTATTTTCACAACCCTCACGTCGCCACGACGCACTATTTCTCTTATGAGATGGTATTTGTGTTCTATATGTTTCGTCTTGTTATGGTCTCTGGGCTCTTTAGAATTTGCCACCGCACCACTGTTGTCACAGTATAGTGTTTGGGGCCCATCTACATCTGGAACAACTCCCAGCTCTACGTAGAAATTCTTGAGCCAAACTGATTCTTTGGCTCCCTCACAAGCTGCCACGTATTCAGCTTCCATTGTGGAATCTGCGATACAAGATTGCTTTACGCTTCTCCAGAATATCGCTCCACCAGCAAGGGTGAACACTGCTCCCGACGTCGATTTTCTCGCGTCTCTATCAGACATAAAGTCTGAATCAGTGTATCCTAGTAGATTCAGTTCTGATCCTGAAAACACTAACATATAGTCTCTCGTTCTCCGAAGATACTTGAGAATGTTCTTCACTGCTGTTCAGTGAGCCATACCAGGGTTGGATTGGTATCTGCTAACAATTCCCACAGCGTAACAGATGTCTGGCCTAGTACACTGCATAGCATACATCAGACTTCCCACTGCTGAAGCATAGGGTATTCGCCTCATCACATCTTGCTGTTCCGGAGAAGTTGGGCACTGTTTCCTGCTAAGGAACACTCCATGTCTGGTTGGAAAATTACCACCCTTGGAGTTTGCCATTGCAAAAAGTTCAAGCACCTTATCAATGTAAGCTGCTTGAGATAAGGCCAGAAGCCTGTTGTTGCGATCCCTGAAAATGCGGATCCCAAGAATATAACTGGCTTCTCCCATGTCCTTCATTTGGAACTGCGTCGATAGCCACACCTTCACGTCCGATAATTTCTTCACACTGTTTCCAATGAGAAGAATATTGTCGACGTACAGAACAAGAAAAATTTCCACGGTTTCGTCATTGAGCTTATAAATGCAGGCCTCAGTGACGTTTTGAATGAATCCATGGGTTTTGATGGTTTCATCGAACCTTAGATTCCAGGATCTGGAAGCTTGCTTCAATCCATAGATGGATTTGAGATCTGCAAACCTTCCCTTCTTGACCCTGTTGCACGAACCCTTCTGGTTGGTCCATATAGATGTTTTCATCAATGTACCCGTTCAGGAAGGCGGTTTTGACGTCCATCTGCCAAATCTCGTAATTGAGACTACAGGCTATGGCCATGAGAATCCGGATGGACTTGTACTTAGCGACTGGAGCGAAGGTCTCATCGAAATCAATACCTTCCCTCTGGGTAAAACCCTTTGCCACTAGTCTAGCCTTGAAGGTTTCAACCTTCCCGTCCACTCCTCTCTTTCGCTTGTATACCCACTTACAGCCAATGGTTTTGAAACCATCCGGTAAGTCTACAAGTTCCCAGACTTCATTAGAATCCATTGATTCTATTTCTTGGTTCATGGCTTCCTGCCATTCTCCCTTATCAGTATCTACCATAGCTTGCTTGTAGCCTATGGGATCTTCAACGCTAGTGTCTGTGACAGCTAGGTGAAATTCCAACTGGGTGTACTCGTAGCGCTCAACAGGTCTTTTGAACCTCCCACTAAGTTTGAGTACCCCTTGGTTCTGATTTGGGACCGTGGTTTCCGCACTCTCTTCGATAACAGACACTGTTATCGGCGCTGTGACTTTGTCACAAGAACAACATGGTAATTTACTTACCAATTGTCTTGAGATTTCCATCATAGTAAACTTATTACTATGTTTAGATATCAACCTTTACATTTTAAACAAATTAATGCTAAAGACATGTAAAGGTTTATCTATCAATGAAGAGCTCATAAATTTACTCAAGAATTCATGGGATCGAAATAAAAAAAAAAAACTTTATTAAATAAAACTTAATATTGTTAAAAAGGTCGAAGGGTTTTCAAATCACCCTTCAACATAGATCCAAACAAGAATTGAGTAAAAAATAAATGAGTCTCTTCTTCTGCTGCCGATGAGGATCACCGAGACTCTCGGATGACTACAGACAATCACTCCTTAGCTGCTGCTGAAAACAAAGAATATCACATATTTCAGTTTTAGATCTTTGGAGATAAAGACTTTCTAAAACAAATGTGTATTGGAAACTTATCGGGTGAGACACTCACCAGTTTCGTTCTTCTTTTCATTTTGGAATTTGGGACAATCTCTCTTCCAATGTCCCTTTTCCTTGCAAAGGAAGCATCTTCCTTTCTCAGCGGCTTTCTTGTCTGTAATCTTTGGCTGGAAATTCCTCTCCCATTTTTTCTTAGGACCGGGTCTTTTCTTCATTCTCGGGTTCTTAAATGAAGATCCTTTCTTGAATGCTATATTCAATTCAGACTTTTTCTTCACCAAACCCGAGATGTCCTCAAAGGTTTGCAACTCATTAATCAGCTGTGTCAAACCATATTTCAGTTTGTTCATAATGTAGTTGCTGGTGAATGGAACAAACTCAGGTGACAGCGAATTAAGAATAATGCTGATCTGAGACTTCTCATCTACCATGGCCCCATGCAGCTCAGCCTCATTAAACCAATTGGTCATGCTCATAACATGGTCACGAACATATGTCCCTGGTTTCATTTTGGCATTCATGTAGCGACGAGTCACTTCATGTTGAGCTTGCTCAGACTGCTTTCCATACATTCCTTGGAGAGATTCCATGATCTCATAAGCAGTGTCCTTTTGCTCTAACTTAACTCTCAGTGGATCAGACATGCTAGCCAGCATATATGCCTTAGCACGATTGTTTGCATGAATCCAAGAGTCATAGAGTTCCTTTACACCTCTGGCGCTATTAGCAGCCGGTGCAGGGGGGACATTTATCAGTGAGAACAAAGCGTATGTTTTCACTGATCAAGACAATGTTTATATTGCTCTTCCATTTTGGAAAGTTACTTCCGGCGAGAGTGTTGTTCGAAATCAATGACATGATGGGATTCGACATTTTAGACTGGCATTGAAAAAGAAACTTATTAAACTTTATTATAGGTAGAATGTTTAGAAAAATATTTTATTTGAAATAGTTACATGATGCAAACATGTTCCGGGAAAACGTTAAATAAACCCTTTTAACTATTTCGTGATAATTTAACCGACTGTACACGTCGTTGCCGTCCTTAGTGGCATGGGTGACTCGCGGTATCAACCGTGTAGTTTGGTTAAACTAAGTTTTAGTCATAAACTTAATTAATATTCATAACAAGAACTACAAAAGTCCTCTATGATTATTAACTATCACCATAGACGGTCAGGAAGCACCAACTTCCGTGCAAGCTTAACCCATTATTTTCGGTTCTCGGGATCCTCTTGGAAACGTCGTCCTTAGGGAACGGTCACTCTAGGGTGACTCGCGGTCCATTTCCAAGATTCCTCCGTCCCCATATTCATTTGGAACTATCACGGTGTCAAACCTTCCACAGGCACACCTTCCTTAGGGAATGGACACACTAGGGTGACTGGAGGCGGTGTGGTTAGCAGACCTTGTGACAGTAATAATGGAGACCTTTGTTTTATTCTATACTTGCCATTGTTTTTTAGGAAATAACGTTTTTAATTTCTAAGTTATAAAAACTTATTATATAAACTGTCTATTAATGACACATTAAAAGTTTATATTTTAGCTTTATTTATTACGACACGTAATTTTAAATAAGCCCTAAAAATGTGTTTATTATTTCGTCGGTAGTGATAGATCAAACCGTACGCTCTCCAGGTCGATGGGAGGGGTCCTAACCGGTCACCCAGAAGTGGATGGTGAACCGGCCCCACTTTTGATTTCCTCTTCCTTAGGCAAGATTGTACGTTTGAAATTTTTCCGACTAATAATTAACACTTTTACATTTACTCTTTATTATTTATATCTATCCTATATAGACATATTAATAATGATCTAAACATAGACACTATGTTTGAGGGTTATGAAAATAGGTTATAACAAATTATATCTATGATGAATATTCATAATTAATGATACTTATTCTCTAAGAATTATCATTAAACATTTTAATGCCCTTTAATAATTATTTATGAAATATTAAAATAAGACAACGATATTATTCTTCGAATATTATCATCCATATTTTAATTTATTAAATAAGACAATGTTATTTAATTATTAAATAACATCCATATTTAATTTTATGAATTAATTAAAATAAGACAATGTTATTTATCCGGAAATAACATCCACATTTTAATTCATATTAATTAATCATAATTAATTTTAATTCATAAATATTAATTTCATTAATAATAATTAATAATTAATCCACGGGATCCGGGTCGGAACAAAAATCCGACCCATATAAAAAATTGCACGTGGGCCCTACGGGCTTAAGCCCGGGCCCACAAGCCCGTGGAATGGGCAGGGACAGCCCATGGGTGGGCCAGGGCAGTACCCGAGCCCTTCGGGCTGGGCCAGCAGGCCCATAGCGCTGCCAGGCAGCGTGGCCTGCGGCCAGCCCGCCAGGCCCACACGGGTGCCCTTGCCCTGGCCGAGTGGCCTTGGCGAGGGCCTTGCCCGTGGGCCTGGCCCGTGGGCCTGGCCCGTGGGCTTTGCCCTGGCGAACAACCTGGGGCTGCAGCGGCAGCCCCTGTTCGCGCCATTCTCGGGCTGGGCTGCCAAGGGCAGCCCGGTCCAACCACCCGGTCCAATTATTCGGGTCGGGTAATTTTCTTATTTTAAATTAATATTTAAAATATCTAGAAATTCAAAATTTCAATTTTAAATAATTAATTTTATTCATCAAATAATTCGTTCTTAAACCCATTAATTAAATTACGTAATTATTTATCCTTGAACCATGGCTCTGATACCAATTGTTGGGAATCACGTCTCGGATTCCTTGAAAATTATCACGAATTGAACCTCCTGACCGTCCGGGTAACATTTAAAAATTAATTTAAAGCGGAATAACTTGTTATCCGTCCAACGGTCCGGATATCGGATAATAACCATTTCACAAGATCTGAAAAATATTATGAAATTTAATATTCATATATCATTATTAATAATCTAGTCATAATAGGAAATAAATAGAAAGCAGTAAATGGTTGCATTTATTAACCCAATGCATAAGGCCGTACCTCTATTGACAACTTCCGGCTGCGCGTTCTGAATCGGGCAGGGCTCCGCCGGTGCTGAGGGAAACTCCCGTGATCTTCCGGGATATTCTCCTGGAATTCTCGTACCGAAGTGTGGGCTTCGCCGGCAGGACTCCGTCGCAAAATTTTAACTGATGGTTCTTTTTAAGCTTCCGGAGAAATAGTCTCCTAAGCCAAACCAGAAAAGAGAGATCAGAGAGAAAATTCGCAGACCCTGAGGGAGAGGGAGAGTTCGAATTTTTCTCTGGGGAAAGGTGTGAAAAATGTGTAGAATGAGCCTCCTATTTATAGGCTCAAACCGTAACTGAATTGGAGAATTTCCCTCCCTAATTTTCGAATTTCATTAATTAAATATAATTAATTATCTTAATCCAATGGTCCAGATTTAATCTTATCTAAATCCAATGGATATAATTAATTAGGGATTTAATTAAATAAGAAAGATTTGGATAAATCAAAAATCTAATCTGATCTTCTTATCTTTATAAAATTCGAATTATCCTATATATTTATAATAAAATTCGAATTATCATTATCTAGATCCAACGGTTGAGATAAATCTTTAAACCGATCTAATGGATCAAATTAGTTTATGATAAAATCAAATATAAAAAGATTTATTAAAAAAACAATTTCGAATTTACCCATAAACTATAATTCGAATATATATATAAATATATATAATTAATTAACTTTCAATCCGACGGTAAAGATTAAATCTTAGACCGATCTAACGGATATAATTAATTAATCAAATTCGAAAAATGAAACTTGGTCACCAAGTTATTAATTTCGAATTTATCAATATCCTAATCCAACGGTTGATATTAAATCATAACCGATCCAATGGATAATATTGATTTTAGGGATTTGCTAAAATACCACAACATTTGGTACTTATGCCGCAAATTTGGAAAGACCAAATCATACCATTCGAATTTAGCTAGGGTTTCATATATCAAACCCTAATTCGAATTTACACATATGAATATACATAAATATATATTTTTATTTATTAGTATAAATCTATTAATTATTAATTAATTATTAATAAGATATTAATAATTAAATCCAAATAATTAAATTATATTAATATTTCCTGATCTCAATATCACACATTAAAATGTCATGGTGCCACACCATCATTTAAATTCGTGACATGTGATTTAATTTCAAAGTTTATCGAACCGATCTAAACTTAGAAAATCCATAAATCACTAACCGTAAGTCGAAATGACTCGGTTCAAAAAGAAAAGTTGCTTAGAATTTAATTTCCAAAAACATGGTGCTAATAGAAAATCTAAATTCTAACTTTCTTTATCAGTTAATTTCGTGTACCAAAATATGGTACTTTTGCCACGCTAACGATAAAACTATCTGACGTCTGCCACAGACCTTTCAATTTTATAAGTCATGCCAAATGATTAAACATTATCCAGAATGTATTCTAATCACGTACGTATCATCCGTTACGGAGCTATCCTGGGGACCATGGACCCGTATCACTTAAGCTCCAACGAACTGCTAGTTGTTCGTCAAACCTCGAAGTGATTCCACTATAGACCCGAGGCTGCACTCTTTAGTGATACGGTATATATTATTCCCTTTATAACAGCAGGGTGTCCGTTGATACAATCAAATTCGGGTTATTGATCTTTCACTTGATGATCCACACACGAGCAGGCGGTTTCTACCGTTATGCCCCTCATTGCATTTTCATCCTACTCAGTCAGTAATATTACGAGTAACCCACTTATGGTTTCGATTCATAAGTTGCGCACGGGTACCTCTCACTTCTCACCACCGACAATCAAGGGAATCATCATCACTCTGAAGAGAGCTGTGTGATGCCCATGTCTATGACCAAGCTACCCTTACTGATGACTATCATGTTCCCAAAATAATAGTGTTGGGAACAGCGGTAATATATCGTGTTCTTTAACGGTTAAATCAAAGAACAATCAAGCCAGCAGCTTGGACTCAAGATCACTCAGGACTTAGATCGAATATCCATTTGATTATCTACTAGTGACTCAACTCCAAGTTATCAGTGACGGTCTTATATGATAACTTCCGGAGTTTAAGTCAGGTCCAGTCCAGTATGAAGACACTTCATACTTAATGCACTTCTAGTGAGTGTGACACACACAAAATCCAGAATAGGATTGTCACTTAGTCACATTAATGACCTTATACGATTAATGGGCTCCCACCCAGTTAATCAGGTCACGGACATTTTAAGTTCATTTATTATGATTATTAATTCTTCTTCACATTGACTCTGTTGTGATAATAATTCATAATTGCATCCTTTATGAACTAAGGATCAAACATTCTATTTTACTCTACCAGAAACTATAATAAGATTATCATAATAAGTATCATCTTTATTCAATGACATGTCATAATCTTTTACAAATGGATAAAATATCTTGTTTAAGGACACATATGTCCAACACAATCGTGGTCATAATGATGGTCGTACTACAGAGGATAAAGTCAAAAAAAGTGGAATCAAGTGCCGAGAGTGTGATGGATATGGTCACATACAGTCAGAATGTGCTAACACTATCAAGAAACTAAAGACTAGATCCTACGAAACTTGTTCCAGTGATAAAGACTCAGATGAAGAAGATGGCGAAGGAGTTTTTAGCCATTATGTCGCGTTCCCTGCATCACACCACTCTCTTGATCAGAACAATTATTCAAGTGATGATTCAGATGAAGATTTTTCTGAAGAAGACTTTCAAACATCATTCAAATCTCTCTTTAAAAAATGGCTATCTTTATACAACCTGAGCAAGAACCTTAATTCTGATAAGGAAAAGTTTATTGGTGAAAAGCAAGCTCTCTCAACAACTATAGAGAAACTGATGACGAAAAATCAGACTCTCAATGACCAAGCTAAGTCTGAAAAAGAGAAGTTTATTTCTGAAAAGCAAGTCTTATCCACGGTTGTAGAAGAACTAAAACAACAGAACAAGGTTCTCAGTGACCAAGTGCTAGAACTGAAAAAGTCTCTTTCAAAAGTGAACTGTCTCGCCGTTGATAAAGACAAGAAGATAACCTCAATGGAAAACGCTGTTGTGAAGTTCAATTCTGGAAAATCCAAACTCGATGACATACTTGAACAAGGACATCAGTCGGGAAATCGTACCGGTCTTGGATTTTTAAAAGGACAAAGATTAATTAGTGAAAGTAGCCAGAATGAATATGACCGTACAAGTTACAACCGTATTTTCAGAAAAGAGTAAGACAGTCAGAATATTACCGAAAGTGAAAGCATCACAACCACCAAAGGTACCATCAGTATTGCTAGCCAAGTAACCAAGAGATGTGAATTATGCAAGTCTATTTTTCATAACGATGGTAGGTGCAGAAATATGTACAAGCAATTCTCTGAAAATCTTCAAAAGACGCCGCTTCGCAAATATGCAACCAAGACCAAGAAAAGTCGTTCAGTGTGGGTGGCTAAGTCTTTTCTCTTCAAGGTTCCAAAGTCAAAACTTGCTTGGGTTCCTAAGAATAGTTTATCTTATGGAGCAACCATTAACACAGTTCATCTCATAGATGCAACCGTTGATCCAACGATAACAAGATCCACCAACAATGTCTCTCCTGCAAAACACAACCAGACAAGAAGCCATGGTAAATGGAGTGATAGCCAACTACAAAGATGTGGACGCAATTGTACTTGTTACTTCACCAAAAGATGTAACTAGAGACATATTCAATCCTGAAGATGCCACAAGATGGAAGCCTGAAGAGTTGATGCAAGCCTTCAAGAAAATCAAATTACAGAGGCTGATGAATTTGCGCTAAAAAATAGTATCTCGGTTCAAGAGAATCTCTTACCGCTAAGGGTACTAAAGAGCTAAAATTACAATCTTGTGAATCAATCATCAGAGGAATCTTTGGCATCTTGCTTCGCATCGGGGGAGAATTGTGCAAATTCAGGAGAATTATCCCATAGTCAGGGGGAGCTTCACAGAGTTAGGCTCAGAATTGTACAGATTCAGTTATCAGATAGTCAGGGGGAGCACCTCTTCGTTATCACCGAGTCAGGGGGAGCTTCACAGAATCAGTCTCAGAATAGTGCAGATTCAGTCTCAGAGTATCACATAAGGAATATCAGATAGTCAGGGGGAGCATCTCTTCGCGCGTGTACGAGTTGGTCAATGTTCAGAAAGCTCAAGCGCTGGTAGTTCATACTACATAGTCTTCTATGGCACAACTTCATGCTCTCTCAGACCAGATTACTCTTCTTCAAGAGACAGTTCTTGTCATTCAGCGGGATCTTCGTCCTCACTCCGACTAGTCTTTGACATTTTCCGTCAGCAAAGGGGGAGAAAGGTGACATGGGGAGACATCGACGACAGGGGGAGCATTGCCATGAGTGACCAACCATTTTTCTATTGTTAAACTTTTGTTGGTTGTCGGAACATTGGTCACTAAGTTGGGTTTATCAGAAGATCAAGTTTATTTCATGATCGGTCGCTACATGTCTACATATTTAATCTGGTCACCGAATTATCTGCTCAACAAAAATGCCAAAGGGGGAGTTTGAAAAACTGTCTTTATTTGACAGTTTAGTGCAGTTATATGTTTGGCAGTATTGTTGATCATACGAATGGTCATATGTGCGATCTCCTTATCCGTAAAGCGGAATTGGTCCGTTTTGGTTGAGATATTTAAGGAATTCGTTTTCTCCTATCTGCTTGTCAAATATCAGAGTTGAATGAGCATTTAAATTCGAATTATTGAGAAAATACTTAGTATAGGAAAGACTAAGTAAAAAGCCAAAAAATGTGGAAGAAGTGGTTATCTTGTTGAGGACTTTTCGGGCTCTATTTAAACTGATTTTAGGCTTCCAAATCGTGCATCCTATTAGCCATAAAGTGAAGAGAAAATCGTTCAGAGCTACAGAGAGCATTCTAGGCATTTTCTCACAATTTTCGTGGATCGTTCGTTGGCGTTTTCTTCCCGAGAAGAAGTCTAAAGAGGTCTGAAGCACTTCAGTATCGTCAACGGAGTTGTGCATGCTTGCACAGATTGACACTCGCCGGAAGTCGCCTTACCCGTTTGCCGTGCCGTCGTGTCGTCGTCGTAATCAACAGGTTGCAAGGCTGGTTACATCGCTGGTCGCACTGGTTAGAGTGTATTTTCCAGTTTGTTGTTCGGTGAACAAATCGATTGTGTAACGTCCATCTTGTAATTATCCATGTTGATTAATTTGGGTGAGGGCCCCGCAGAGTAGATAGATATCGAACTGCGTTAACAAAACATCGCGTGTGTCTTTTTATTTTCGCGTATGTTTATTTGTCGTTATTTTCCGCATAACCGAAGAACGTGACGTTTCAAACATCAAATCGATGAAATTTAACCGAGAAGAAATTCCACTATTCACAAAAAGCCACAAGTTCTTTGTATTATACGAGGATTAAGAATATTGATGTAGCCTGAGCATCAATATTCTTAAATAATCGAGTATATAATATTCCTACTTAACTTATATGCATATATATATATATAGAGTTGCTTTGCATGTTATAATCGCGCATGCATGCCACGTTAATTGTCTTTCACTACTTCTGTATAGATTCTCATCGGTAAAAGAACAAACATGTGAAGAAGAAGAAGAAGAGGAGCATGTACATTTGTACGACTAATTATTGCCTACTAGCCGACCACTAAGTTTACAAAATAAAAATAACACGTGTGCCGTGTGCGCTAAAAATTTAAACAATAAACGCTTCATATATGATTGATTAAAAAAAAAAAAAATTGTCTACTTTCCAGTCAATTTTTTTAATTAAATATATCATTTTTCCCATAACCACAAAAATTGACTTTTTGTCTGTAGGACCTCGCGACAAACTCAAGACTAATTTGGGTATAAATTACTAACATATAATAACATCATATTACATGTATAGTTATTGTGTACACATTAAGGAGACACAGCCTCATAAAAGAAATGGCCTTGAAAATTTAATGTGTGAACAAAATATAGTTTTTGAATACCTGTAGAGAGCGATAGAGATTAAATATATAATATAAATTTCGTATTTGAATGTAAGGGTCAAATTAGTAGGGGTGTAACCGGAGCGGATATCCGGTTTTTCGGAACTATCCGAATCCGGATCCAAAAATCCGGATATCCGAAAATAGATATCCGGATCTGGATCTGAAAAACCGGATATCCGGATTTCCGGATATCCGGATATCCAGTTTTCAAAACCCGGATCCGGTATCCGAATCCGGTTTTAAAACCGGATCCGGATATTATCCGAATATCCGGATCCGGTTTTTATTTATTAAAAAAAAAAAGATAAAAAGTTAATTTTAACCACTAAAAAACCCGTACAAGTCTACATATATTTCCCGTTGTCCAAAAAACCGAACAAATCTAATTAGGAACATAAAAAAAAATAAAAAATAAAAATATTAAAATAAACCGGGTTTTAAACCGGATCCGGATATCCGGATTTTTAAATACCAAAACCCTTATCCGAATCCGATTTTAAATCCGGATCCGGATATCCGTATCTGGATTTCGGATTCGGATTCGGATTTTAAAATCGGATGCGGGTGCGGATGCGGATTTAAAACCGGATTCCGTGTTTTAATTACAGCCCTACAAATTAGGCCTTAATTAAGGAGATAATTACGAGCTTCCTAATATGTCAAAATTCAAAACATTCAGCTTAGTAATAAATCGACCCAATTAAATTGAAGCCACCAAAAAATAAATCTCTTTAATGTTTGTTTGACTGGTATTTAAAGGATAAAATTATATCCAATGTTTTGTCTTTTTTTTTTTTCAAGATTTTTTTTATCATTAACCTAAGTAAATATTTATAAACAAAACTAAAATCATATTATTGTTTTTAATGCACGAATACGTAAAAAAAAATGGTTATGAAAGGTCAATATCAGTTAGTGAAAATCAGAGACGGTTGCTCTCTCTATAAACTTAAAAAAGATTCAAGATTTTAGTTTGATTTTTTCATTTTTTTAATAATTTGGATGAGGCACCGAAATCTGTCTCTTTTTAAAATTTATAAAATAAATCAAAATTCTATGTAGTATATAATACTCAACTACATATGGCGGAAAATAATTTTGCATGATATTAATTTCAACGTTGACCGTTGACTTATTCTATTGGAACTTTCTATTCTAGCTTGCCTACTGAATGCTTTATCTTTTTCATATGGGATCTATTTTAAACAATTGGACAACTAGTAGAAATTCGCAAAAAGTTTAATAAAATAGTATGCATATGCTTTCCATCTTCCTTCCTAAATCCAAAAGAATGGGAATTAATACATCTACTGTAATATATATAATATTATATATATATATATATACTATGTATATGAATAATTGAAACATTATAGTAACCAAGTCTTTGGTCAACTAAGATGAAATTACCCAAGTTAATTCTTTATCGTGGGCGAAATACCAAAATATAATAAAAGTGTGAGACATGACAATATCTTTGAATTGTCAGCCTTTTGAATTAAGTGTCTAGTCCGCTTTAGTTGACAATTGGCAGAACCTTAACGGAAAAAACGACAGTTGAATGGAATTGTACGATCACATACTTTTATATCATTTGGGTACTTTGCTTATCATATAAAAAAAGTCGATGACACAAGTAGCGACTCTGTTAAAGATGGTGACACAAATAGTCCACCTATATATAATATATAATATATAATATATATATATATATATATAAATATAATAATAATAGACAACCCCCGAAGGCATGAATTCGAACTCCCAATCCTCTATAAATAGGAGGAGACCCCCGCCACATTCGGTAAGCACTCCCAAGCCAAAAAACCTTTGTTTCCCATTTATTCATAATTCCCGACTCAAATACTCGACTAATGTTGAGCGTCGAAGCGGGCGACATAGAACCCCCCCCTGTTCCCCTCTAGAGTTCACGTTTTCTACTCTTGTTACAGGAACGGAGGCATGTCATACAGGGAGGATTTTCGGCCCATCAAGACCGAGGATCAAGCTTCAAAGCCCGTTTCGACCTTCATGCACATAGGGCCCGGCCCAAAATCAAGACTTGGGCCGCATTCAAGTTAATCGATTTTTAGGCATTAACACACACCACTTAAGATATTAGAGGTCTTGAGTTCGAGTCACCATGGGGTAGGAGTGAAATCCAAAGATCCTCATATATATATATATATAAAGAAAAAATGTATACACAAAAATATCCTCAAAATTATTAAAAATATATGTTCGTCAATAATAATGATAAGGACCATTTGCGCCACTAAATCCAAATAGAGGGATCATTATGATTTTTTTTTTTTACAATGAGTATTTGTGTCACTAAATCATAAATGAAGGAATATTTGCGTCACTAATTCGTAACACAAAAATAATTTGTGTTGTTTTTCTTTCCTTTCAGAGACACTATTTATGTCATTAGCCTTAAATAGAGGGACCAATTATGCCATTAACTCTAAAAAGATCGTGAGTTCTCTCTTCTCAAGTTGACTACAACTTGAGTATTTTTACCTCAACTATCCCAATTATTTTATGTATGCATAACATGACATAATGCATAATCTTAAAATAGTAATTAGCAGTATAATTTTATCATGGTCGGTTGCAAATAATTAGCAAATCTTGATTAGAATTATTTGAATACCCAATAAACCTTCATCGTGATCGTTTGCTATTAGTATGAGGAATAATCTAATTGAAAGATTTATATAATTGATTATTCAAGAAGTACTAATAATAAACTACAAATTCTTATAGAATCGATCATTCATCAAGTACCAAACATGTTCAGTTTTTGTTTTTCTTTAGTTTGGTATTATTAGTTTTTATAAATTAATATTATTGGGAACAACAAATATATATTATTAATTTATTTATTTAGTAATATACTAATTTATTAATTATAACTGACACTTATAAAAAAATTGTTTAATCAAAACTATCCATTTATCAAGTATTGATTTAAAAAATTCTAATGTAATAGGAATTCCACACTTTTTCATAGTATAATGGTATGGGTTCAAAGTCCCATAAAACTTTGGAGCACTATGAAGTATAAAAGTACAACCTCGTTAAATTAATATTCGAAAAATTAATAACTTTGATAAAATAATATTTTTGAATGGTCCCTACTCTAACTAACATGATTAAATTTTACCTCGATAAATTAATAACCTCGATAATATAATAAAATTATTCGGTCCCAACAGTATTAATTTATAGAGATTTTACTGTGTATAGTTGTTTTCATACAAAAAAGTTTTCTGAACATAAAATTCCAACAGAGAATGAAATTGAAGAAGAAAAAATTACTCAAGGAAAGACTGAAATTGAGGGGGGGAAAAACCTAAAAATATTACCAACGGAATTAAATCCTTTAAAGTTCATGCATGCCAGAGACTAATAATTAGACAATTAAACACTCTTATAGCTACATTATGATAAATTAAATAATAAAAATGCAATAGGTATATAATCCAATGTGTATATTAAATTATTAAATATTTAAAATATTATACTCTAATACATTTGTTATCTTTAATATGTATAGATTTTATATACATATATGGTGGAGAATTTACAATTTCACCATAACTATGGTTTTAAAAGGAAAGATAAAAAAAAATGAAATATATATCGTGGGTCGCGCTCACTCATTGTCGTCGTTCCCGCTGATGAAGTTTAGGACTGACTCCATCACTATATATTTATATATTTATAAATTATAATTTAATATAATTAGTTTAGTGAGATTGGAGTTCCTCATGGTTATTATCGTAAAATTGTTGTTCAGAACTGAAAATATTAGGACAATTTAGAAGCCAGTTATTTCCATCAATGTAAGAAACGTCCATGAACGAAGCTGCTTCGGATTTCTGAAGCTGTTTGGAGTATGAGGCTCTCAAACTGTAATTCGCGCCCGGTCCCTCGCATCCATATTCTCCGAAGAACACCGTCCTGCGATATGACCGATATTATTATTAATATTATGCACTTGCAGTACCAAAAATAATTAATATTAGACTTCGGATGTGTACGTAACAATTTATTACAAGGCTTATTAGATGAGAAAAATATAGTCTAAGAACGACACTTTTTTTTTTTTTTTTGAAACGACAACAGATGAGAACAGAGTAGTAGAAGAAAATGACACAACGAAAAAAAATACTAAAATAGTTTAAAACGAAAAATTAAAAAAACGAAGAAGAAAAAAAAAAAGGGCGTTATAGCAGTTATGATACCAAATGCCACAAAATAGTGTTGATGTTCAAATCTGGGCATGTCTATTTAAAACATGTTAAGGTGGAGATACACATTTGTCTCTAATTTAATAAAAGTGTTGAATGATTAATATTTTTGGAGTTTAATCGTAGATTTATAAGTGTTCCCTGTGTCACAAACATTTATGAAAAATTGATGAAACTGGACCTCGAAACTAATATGTAGAATGTAGGTACTATTGGAAATATGCTATGAAAAATTGATGAAACCGGACCTCGACACTAATATGTAGAATGTAGGTACTATTGGAAATATGCTATGTACTTAATATAAAACATTGCATTTATACCGCAAATATCCTTAAAAAGTTCCCAAGAAAGAAAAACAAAAGACAAAAGGATAGGTTCGGCTATTGGCAAGCAAGACCGGCGTCTCGGGTCTCCAAATTTAAGGGCCCCGACTATCTACATATTATTTTATATTTTAATAAATCTGGAAAAAATATTTTTTAGATACTTTAAGAACCACAAAAATTAACTTAGTTTAGGGCCACGACAAAAGACGACCAACTCAGAGCGGGTCTTGCAAAAAGACACAAAGGAAACGACCCAAGAAGAAAACGACACAAAAACAACTTATTTATAACATCACAGAGGCGTAGAAACGACAAGATATGGTACGAAACGACACTTACTGGTCTCTAGAAGAGTCTCTCCAATCATTCCAACCATCAGAAGAAACGACATCAGACATGTATGTCTTTGAGAAAACGACAGTCGCATAAGCTCCCCAAGCTCTCCCCAACCACACTCTCCCGCTTCCATCCACGCTGCAATTCACAAACGAAAATCCTGTGACCTCGTCCAGCGACTGCCTCCCGTGTGCTGTCACCGCTCCGCTTATTCCTACGCTCGCTATCGCTATCGAGCTTATGGTGCAACCCTAGCGCAATCAAACGACAATGCGTGATTTCATTTAATAATATGTACGTGAAACATGCACATAGAGATATAATAAACTTATAAATTTCCGCATTCATAAATAGGGCCGGCCCAACGTTTTCGAGAGCCTTGGGCAAAATTTTAAAATAAGGCCTTTTTTTATTTTTTTTATTTTTAATATTAATATATTTAATAAAATCTAAGTTGAGAGGAAATAGAGATGGAAGGAAGAAAAGTTGAAAAAGATAGTTGCAGCAACAAAACAATTTTTTTTTTATATTAATTTAGGATATACTAATATATAGAGGGCTCACTTATGACTTATCTAAGCAACAAAATATTATATTAATTTAAAGATATAATTTTGTATGGGTACAATTATCTAAAATGTACACTAAATTCAACGTTTTAGTATTACTTTGTGCTCTCGATCGTTGTCTCACTGTCTCACCTAAAAAAATTAATTTTTTTTACTTATAATACAACATTAAATATTTGGGAGCCTTTTGAATTTGGGGGCCCTTGGGCTGCTGCCCAATTGCCCCTGTGTATTAGGCCGGGCCTGCATAAATAAATGAGTTATATACACGTTCAGTGGCAGACTCAGGATATGAGGACTAAATAGTGTATAACAATATATGAGGGGCGGAATTATAAAAGTAATAATAAATTTTCAAAAAGATTAAAAAATTACAAAAAAAAAATATAACTAAATTTAGCGGTGAAATTTACAAATAATATTATATTTTTCGCTATAGTTTAGTCACAATCTTGTATACCCCTTATAATGTATTTTTATTTTTTTAGCATTTTTCAATTTTATATGTACGTTGTGCGACTGGATCGAAGGAGAGTTCAAATACTCAGCTAATTGAGCTAGCTTATTGACGTATTATACTTAGTAATGTATAAGAGCTTGCCGCTTTAATTAATGTATTTTTTTTATTATTTTGTAAGAAAAAGATTCAGAAATTGGCAGGTTGGGAATATCTATAAAAATGATAATATAACCAACCTCATAGAGTGATCTGGCATTCCCGAAAATGAAATCTATGGATCCTTGGATAAAGCAGTCTTTGAAATAGTGTCTCCCTTGGTCGTCGTTAAGCGTGTCTTGAGCGCCGTAGAAGCCACATCTGTAGAATGCCGCTTGATCTCCGGCGATCCGAAGTGCCACCGCCTGAGCTCCGACCATTCCCGGCAATGCAGGAGGAGCCGTGTTCTACTTTGTCAAAGGGGAGATGAAATCATTTAAGTCTATTACGAGCAAAGGATTATTTAACACAAATTATAGTTTATTATTTTACACTTTATTAGTTTATTTAATTGCATCGTATTATTAAATTATGGCGTGTCATTAATTTATATGTTATGCTAGTTACGTAATAATCTAAAAATAAATATATTTTCGGTTTGGATTATTATGTTTTTTGGGATTTGTCCGGCCTATATATAATTAGATTATAATACTAAGTCGACGATTGAGAATAAAAACTAATGATTCGGTAAATTAGTTTTGTAACTCAATGTAGTTTCTGTTTGTAGAACTTAAATTAGTCCCGAGACAAGATCGATATCCCGGGATACGCGCTTCGATAACAGTAAGTACCTGGAAGCCGATATTGTAGGCAGTGAAATTGGAAGCATATATCGCAACGGAAGCGCTATGAACAGTCCCTCCGGTGGAATTGGCGGTGTCATTCCATGATATGATAGTATTGTTGTAGCCTTGTCCCATGAAGATCACGTTGCTCTTGTTTGCATACACTACAACCTTTTCCCTACAATTTCATAAACATTATTGATCATGACACTTTGGTTCTTATAATTTCATATGAATTTTTTTATTAACGGTCGAAAAGTCATATGGTTGAGTGTAATAGTGACGGAGCTAGGATATAAATTTTGTGGACGGATAAGTTTAATTGTACGTAGCAAAAAGAAAAAGAAGTATAAACCTTTAATGGTAAAATATATTTAAGGAAGAAAATACATTTAAGGATCAAAAAACTGGTATCACATTAAGATGTAAGGTTCAATCTCTCTTAACACTAAATTCTTTCAACAAACACACTTGGCCAGCAAAAAATACTTAAGTTCTTTTTTGGCGGCTAAAATATCTAAAATTAAAGGGTAAACTGCGGCTAATGTACCCAATGTTTGATCTTCTGCGAATTATGTACCCAATGTTTATTTTCGGCGGCTAATGTACCCAATGTTTGATCCGTTAGATATTTTCATGTTTTCCGTCACTTGACCGTTAGAGAGTTATCCTCCTCTACATGTACACTTCGTATTTTTGACATAACTCACTCATTTTTTGTCCAAATTTTATGCACGACCTATGGTTGGAAAGATAAGAGATAGATCTACAACTTTGGTGTTTTAAGTTTTGTAAAATCAGTTTTATAAAAATACGAAATTTCAAATACAACGTAAAACTGGACATTAGTTTAATGCAAAATATTTGTTTCGAGCAAGTTTTAATATACTTAATGACTTTTTATGATGAAACGTAAAACTAAAAAGTTGTAGATAAACTTTTTATCTTTCCAACGGGTGTTTATTTATAAATTTTGGATAAAAAATGAGTGAGTTATGCCAAAAATACGAAAGATTATTTCGCATCACATCTTTCATATTTTTGGCATAACTCACTCATTTTTTGTCTAAAATTTATAAATAAACACCCGTTAGAAAGATAAAATATTTATCTACAACTTTTTAGTTTTACGTTTCATCATAAAAAGTCATTAAGTATATTAAAATTTACTCGAAACAAATATTTTGCATTAAACTAATGTCCAGTTTTACGTTGTATTTGAAATTTCGTATTTTTCTAAAACTGATTTTACAAAACTTAAAACACTAAAGTTGTAGATCTATCTCTTATCTTTCCAACCATAGGTCGTGCATAAAATTTGGACAAAAAATGAGTGAGTTATGTCAAAAATACGAAAAGTGTGCATATAGAGGAGGATAACTCTCCAACGGCCAAGTGACGGAAAACACGAAAATATCTAACGAATCAAACATTGGGTACATTAGCCACCAAAAATAAACATTGGGTACATAATCCGCAGAAGATCAAACATTGGGTACATTAGCCGCAGTTTACCCAAAATTAAATGCTTGTTGGGACTTACGGTGGACAGTGATTAATGCCACGTGGCACACTGACGTGTTAGGCCAGATCACGATATATTTTTTACTTTAATGATGGACTTTCTATTAATTTCTAATTACCTGGTGTACCATGTGGCATATTTAACAGTGTATTAACATTAAGTTGCAATGACAATGTAATATAATGTGTATTTTTTTGCCGCTTAAAAAAGAACTTAAGTATTTAAATCATAAAAAAGAGTAATATAAGTATTCCCCACAAATAACCCAAACAAATGAGTGAGGTATGATGATCAGTACCTGTACGTGCCGGATTCGATTATGATTAGGGTTCTCGAAGAGCTATTCTCAGGAACGGTTTCCACCGCCTTTTGCACTGAGCTGAAGTTCGCCCCGCTTCTCAAGCCGACCGTCAAAACTAGGCCGACGTTGTACTCGTGAATCAGCCTGGTTGATTTCCATTTGTTCTTGGCATATTCTTGTCTATCATGATGATGATGAGGCCATCGCCATGAGATCATGCTTGTTAAGCGGGAAAACAAGTTATGCTCGACCACTGATCTTCGGAAAATCGTGAGTTCGAGAGTTTTGATCCGAGGAATCGACGAGAGAGAAATGGTGATGGAGATGAAGGCAATGGCAAAGGCTGAGAGCCAAAAGAAAAGGGTTGTTTTTGTTTTCATGGCCAAAGCCAAGCTAAGGTTTTGAGTTGACAAATTTGGTGTTTTGTGAGTCACAAGTGCTTATATATTAAGGTGAGAGATATATTGGAGTGGGAGCTAAGTAATATTTGATTGGGATTTTGAAATGTGAGTTATTGTCGTTATTAGTCCCTCTATTTTCAAAAATAGCCGAAATGTCACATATTTTACTAATATATATTTATATTTTATTTTTAAATTTAAAAAAAAATTACTTTTTTTGTTAATTTACGATCAAATGGTCAAATCTACACTAAGATCATAAACGAAAACGTCGTTTCTATTATTTTTTTTATCAGAGAGGTTAAATTGGCACATTCATCCTAAAGAACAAAATTAATAGCACCAATAGCCCTTTGATATATATATATTACAGAAATTGTGCTTTAGGAATTAGGAAATGAGTGAAGTGTCATTTTCCTTATAGATTTTGATAGAATTAAAAGTCAGTTTTAGAAAGTAATAGATATGGGGAGGAATGAAAGAGAGATTGGAAGCAAAGCACGCAAAGGCAACAAAAGTATTTGATAAGGTGCTACATTATGGGCATAAAATCCAAAAGTAGTTCAATTCCAACTTTTTAAAGTGAAATCGCCTTTTTATTATTCTTCGTGTATGAGCTTCTTGAACATACTTAGTTGGCCGGTGAGATTGAATTAATTAGACATCGCAAAACGAATTTTAAACTAACGAGTGAAGTTACCTCTATCAATAATATTATAATACTAAAATAGATTTTAAATTGATTATTTTGCCAAAGTTAAATAGTGAAATGTCATGAATCAAATTTGTTTCGCCTAGTGATAAATTCACTCTAATTTTTTTTGAGAAGTCATGGGTTCAATCCCTTGAGATGCAGAAATTGCATATATGGGTAATCTTGGCCGATTGTGCCTGCGACCAATTGTCCGGTTATTCTTATAGTGTAAATATATCATATTATAAGAGTATATATAATCTTGACCAATAAAGTCACTCTAATAATTAAAAATAAATATAAAAAAAGTCGTTTGTCATGCAACAACAATGTTTCGTTTTACGAAAAATCGCTTTTACCACATGTTTTATATCATAGATTTTCTTGTATTGCTTTTGTGCATTTGTAAAACTTTTATAAGCATCACATCCTTGAAAAAAGGTTAAATATATTTAAAACCCTATTTACCTCTAAGAAATGCATAATAACTAGTATTTGATAAATGTCATCTTTGTACTAAAAAAATAAAGTTATCTATTGTTTATATATATATATATATATATATATATATATATATATATATATATATATATATATGTGTGTGTGTGTGTGTGTGTGTGTGTGTGTGTGTGTTATATTCCATCTTTAGATATAAAGATATGAGCTTAGTATTTTTGCTTGGAATCCACCTCACCGTCCAATGCTATAACTCCATTTCTTAGCGTACGCTCTAACAATTTACATTGATCGTTTTATTATGATATCTTGAAGTACATAATTTGTGATAAAAAAAAATTAAAAATTATTCAAAAGAGCGTGGTGTATTCACAAGATTTCAATTGCACAAATTAAATACCTAAAATTGTGAAATTTGCATTTTCGATTGATTCCGTCCCGTATATATCTTAATGCCGAGTTTTTTTTTTTTTTTTGTTACAAGTGTACAACTTATTAACACTTATTTTTTTTCTGTGAAATCGGGAACAAATACCAGCCTTTTGCCGCTTTTTAAGTGCAAATAATGCAAAAAAATAAACAGCTCAATGATCAGGTCCAAATACAGCTAAATTAATTAATGAAATAAATTACAATAATTTATTATGGAACATTATCACGCTCTCCATCATACATCCTAAGAGTCGGTTTCATAACTTGTAAGAGGAAAAAAAAATAAGTTAAGAGAGAAAAAGAGAGAGACCTCAAGCTTAAGACAAACCTATGAGCTTTATAGGAGATATGGACAAGAGAATTAGTGAAGTTTGCAGAAAGACCCTTCAACTTGCTTCGGGTTTGACCGGTGCAGGAACGACCCGGCATTTTGGGACTCTCTTCTCCAACATGGAAGTTCCTTGGAAGGTCACCATTTGGTAGCATGTCTTTCTGTAACTTACGAGCTAAGCCACAGAACCAGAATATGGTTGAGAAATTAGGGTTACAAGTTGTAGATAAATGTATTATTGTAATTATGCTACATACAATAGGCATATATAACAATTATTTCATGGTAATTTGGAACTAAAAATACATAAAGCCGTCTTTTGGAACTAAAAATATATAATTTTACTCCAAAAAGTTTCAACAACGTATTTAATTCAAAAAGATAAGTTTAAGGAGTTATTCGCACACAAAGCCAATTACTCGGCTAACTAGTACTAATGTATCAAAATTCGAAGAAGAAAAAAAAAAAGATAACGAGCACGTGTTATAAATGTGTAAAAAAGAGTTTACCTGCTCGGGTTCAATCTTCGAAAAGCCAAATTTTTTGGTCCATATTGATTCAGCTTCTTCGGCAGCCGGTAGTACGAGGCTGTTGACATTCATGAAAGCCAGAAGCTTCTCAATGCAAGAGAACAACAATTGGAAGTAGCCCTGTACGGTCGAGAAAATAAGTTAATAGATATGATGCTTGTAATTTTTTAATTAGTGAATTATTCTGTGAATTTATTCTTCTTTACGCGTCATTTTTTTAAAGTATAAGGGGGCATTGATACTAAAATTAAAGTTCAGGTCGCAAGTTGAGCTAACATCCAAAGTTCAGGGGGCATTATAGTCAATTGGAGATATTTTAAGCATAGAAGTGTATTTATCAGCAAATTCGCAAAGCCTTACCTTTCCATGGTTGCAGTTACTAGTGGCGACTAAAGGGAGCTCGGCGATTTCTTGTCCGAAAACCCGAATCATTCCCGCTGATACTACAGTTGAGCTAAAAAATTGAATATGAATTTATTACAATGATCTTTAAAAATATATATAACTATTTTTACACTTAATTCATGAGACAGCTTCTTACTTGACTGTTAGTATTGCACAATACATCCCTCCAAATTCCTGACCTCTTACGTTCCTCCTGAGACGGAGAAGGTGATTTTAGAAACCGTTTGCGGAATCAAAGATCAAATGAAACCGTTTTTGGAATATAAAGATCAAATAGACTGCAGAGATAATAAGGATCTTTAGCTAACCCGTAAACCATCGCTGGGATGAGATCACGACCGGATTGAAAGTCAACTATAGGATCGAAGCATTCCTGAAAATACGAGACTATGCGTGAATTTAGGTCTTCGCATACATTAACATAGTGTGTGTGTGTGTGTGTATATATATATATATATATAACTGAGTAATTGGCATAAATACTCAGACTTTTTTGGAATATAACAATTCGCCCCTATATCTTTTGATTTGTGGCAGCAAGACCCCCTGTACTTTCAAAATATAACTGTTGACAATGTCATTTACTTGGGGGTATTTTCGTCAATTTTGTTATGCTTTCTTTAATCTTGCATTTATTACTAAAATACCAAGATAAAACAAAATTGACGTAAATACTCTCGAGGAAATCACATATTGAACACGTGCAGATTTTGGTTATCTTTTAACAGGAAAATGGATCTGCCACATTTTCAAAGTATAAGGGGTACTTGCTGTCTAAAGATTAAGAAGCAAACCGCTCTATCTCAAAAAAAAAAAAAAAAAGTGGAGCGCAATACTTTCAATTACTAAAAAAATAAGGGAAGACAATTAACCAAACGGTAAAAAGCGCCAAAGATTAATACACTCAAAGAGGATTGCACTCACATGAAATATAGCAATGACCTTCGAAAGCAAGATTCTAGAGTCGGGAGAAGCAATTTTGCCATTAATAAGTCTCCAACTCACATCAAAACCCGTAGATATGTCCAAACCCTTCTCCACATGCTTCTTCCTCACATCATCCAAAAGCGAATCCGGAAGCTTCTCGGATCCCTTGACTAGTAGCTTCTCTAAAGTAGAATTGATATTGCTGCATTCCGTGCAGCAAAACCACTTGCCGCGTGGTAATTCCTGTGAAACCCACCGAATTAAATTCACGTCGATTATATAGGGGTATTGATGGAAATTTTGTTTTGACATTTCTGTGAGATTCACGTGGCTTTAGAAGCAGATGAGAAAGAACGGCTTTTGATTTTTCTTCTTCTTTTTCCTTAAAAGGAAAATATTAATCTGATAATATAATCAAACAAGCAAGATCTACCTTTAAATTGGCCATTTTGTTTTTCTTCAAACAACCAACATGATATTCCTTCTCACACTGCCAAAAAAGAAAAAGTGTATTCAACATGTAATATAAGCAATCAGTAGCCCAAACACATCAAGATATTATACGACGGGTGAAACCAGTAACCATACTGGATTTATTGACATTTTTACAACCAATACTGGTTTTCTGATTTTCTACAACTAGAAACTGGAACCCTTTTTTCCCTCTCAAAACCATATTTAATATTAAAAAATCCCATATAAGCTAAAAATATATTAGTTTAAAAATTTAAGGGAAAAGTAAAAAATAAATATATTAAATATCGGTAAAATACTGGTTACATGGTTGTTTGACTTTGTCCCAAAGTTGGAATTTTCTAGATTCTGTTTCTGGTGTCAAAATCGTTTTCATACAGAATATACCTGATCACAAAGTATAATAGTGCGTGGACCAAATCCTGATTTGCTAAAATCATGGCCCCTGCAAACAAGGGAGAAATAATATTACCACCTTTACTTTAAAAACTGTTTTCAATATTAAAAGCTATAGCAAAAATAATTACCTACACAATACACATCCACTAAGTTCGGCCTCAATGTTTTTCACAATACGAATACATCTCGAGGTTATCTCTTCAATAGGGTCAATGCCGGAGATTCTCCCAGCTGCGAGAGCGTTCTGGCTATATTCTTGATACTTCTCTCTTTGAAACATGCTCTGACAATACTGACAATACCAGTCGCCACGTGGGACGGTTGTTAAAGATGCACATTCTGCATCAACAAATATTTGAGTTAGTTGTGTATCTCTAACTATTTCAGTCTTGTTTTTCTCTTCTTTTTCTGTACATCAGTATACCGGTAGGACCCGGAATAGAAATCCAAGAAATAGAAGAACACTTTATTTATAAACATAAACCTAATGGTGAGTGCCTTACATAATCTTAGACATTAAACCTAGACCTAAAATACCTTGATGAAAGAAAATACGATTTAATGACATAAGACTTTGGATCTAACAGAAGAAAATTGTAACGAGTCAAGATAAGAAAATAAAGAATAGATAAAACACAAAATAAGAACTTTGTAACCGATATTGTACCTTTGTGGAAAGCCCTAGGGCACCCGTCACAGAGTAAAAGATTCCCACCATCTGCACAAATGATGCACCAGTCATCATTATCTTTGGCTGAATATTTGCGACCTTTTGACAATGAAACTGCCAACTCGTGAAGAGATACACCATTGGATGTGTATATATATGCGTAGCTGCAAAATGACACAAGAAGCTCAAAAGTTGAAGAAAGAAACCTCTAAGAGGTAGTAAGAAGCAACTTAAAGTGCGTGAGCTCTCCTATCTTTGCCATTCAAGTGAGGGAGGGAAACACATTCTTATATTAAATTTTGGAGTACGTAGCAGCAATCCCCCCTCAATTTTACTCATAGGTACAATTTGGGCCATGTATTTTTTTCGGTGGCTTTGACACTAAGCTTCCATTTGTGGTGCACTTTGCCTCCTGAATTGAACTTTTATTTCTGGTCTTCCATGTTGGTGCAGAATCCCTCTCTCTATGAGAGCTATTCTGTACCAAATGAAAGTTCAAAGAGAAAAATGCACCATAAACATAAATTTCATGGTGATTGGCGCCAATTATTCTCAAATTTATGTTTATCCAATATATGCTCTATCAGATGCATTTATTACTTAAAGATTGAAAAATATTGCTCCCAAATGGCTGCAATATTGCAGAATAAACTTACGGTTTTCTGCGGGAAGCCCAACCTGCGTGTGCTTCAAATTGAGAAGGACTGACCTGCAAAAATTAAGAAAGGTGACATCAAAAACTGCAATATACTGATGGGAACACTATACATTAGGGTGTGCCACAAACTTACCTCACAATTGCAGCATAGACAAAAAATTCCGGCACCCTTTTTATAACCCTCGAGTAATTTCTGTCCGAAATGAGAAATAAAGTTCTCCCATCAGTAAGCGTTAGAAGAGTCTAAGATCAATTGTAAATATTTTATTTTAAGAGGATTTGGTTTATCTTATTATTTTTTTATTTTTTTCCTTTTTTTCTAATTCTGCAAGGGTCCCATTAATTCTAGATAATAAGTTATAAAATATTCCCATTAGCTCTAGATATCTTCATAAAGAGATATATAATATTGTGAAACAAACAAGTAGTATTATTCAAATCTTCTGTATATTTACGGTAATATTTAATGAAGCAGTTAATTAAGGAAAACAATCGGTTAATTCACAACCTTTCCCCGTGCATAATAGCCTACTTCGCTTCCATCAGGCAATCCTCCATCTTCAAAAACCAACCTATGTAGCCGAATATCTCTAGAGAAAATAAACATATGAGAAATTTTTGCTGGTAGGAAATGAGATTTTATTACTCAAATCAGATATATGCTTCACTGATAACATAACAAGTCAAATTTTAAGAACAGTTAAGAAAGTATTTACTTGGTTGTAATCTTCCACTGGGCTTTCTTTTGTGGAGACATTGTAGTTGAAGCGCTTTTCGGAGACTTCGTGAGCGATAAAGCTCTCTTTTGTGAAGCTGAAGCACTCTTTGAAGATTTTGTGATTGAAAGAGGTTTATTTGACCTATAAGATCGCACAAAAACAATTGTAAGACAGGGGTCTATTTCCATTTAAAGAAACAAAAGATCATCTAACAGTAAGGGCAAAACCGGAATTGGGTGCATTTGGCCTTTTTTCAGTCTGATCCCAGTTTTGAAAATGCCCATTTGGTCCAGTTTCCGAAAATATTTTAAGAAGGTAGTTTATTATATGTAAAAGAAAAATACCTCCAAATCAATTTATAAACAGTCTAAAATTCAAATAATACATAATTCAAGCCTAAAATCCTAAACAATAAATTATAGTAAATTTAATTAAAAAATAAAAACTAAAACCGGGCCAAACCGGTTTCTAAAAGCCTTGACTTGGTCCCGGTTCCCAATTCTTTTACAAAAAAGCCCCGTTTTAAAACCAATACCGGGCTGGGACCTGGCCAAAAAACGGGCTTAGGGGCCAAAAATTTCACCCCGATATAACAGTTCACAAAAAAAGTAACTAGTGCATATTCTAATGCCAAAATATTAATTAACAAGAAAGAAAAGAAAACACAACATTGAGACAGTATATCAGATTAAACCAAAAGAGTAACTGGAATGTAAAGACACCAACTTTATTCCCGGCTTCCTTCCTCCATTTTTTGGTGTAGATGCAAGCTTTAGGGAAGCACTTTTGTAAGGCTTGGCCATCAATAAAGGTGTTGAAGACCTGTATTAATTTCAAAAGGCATAAAAACAATCGATCAACATGACCAGATGACGGTAAAGAAATAAAATTTCAAAGAAGCAATATTATATGGCGTCACTAACAAAAAATTTCCCAGCAAGAATAGTTCAAAGCAGAAAATATTAATAAAATATAATAGAGACCAGTAAGGTAAGAGAGATACCTACTTTCTTGTTAGCCTCCAATCTCCTTTACTAGGAGATGAGATATTATATACTGGAGCAGATTTTGAAGATTGAGAAACTGAAACCGGCAGCGGTGTAGACGGTCTGAATCAAGGTATAGCTTTCAGTATGTAAATATATTATATATATATGTTATAGATGTTAATCGCATACAATTGACTGAAATTTCAGAAACAAATATGCTTAAACAGCAAAGAGCGGAACCACATTGGCAAGAGAAACTATCTATACGCTATTTTTCGTTTTTAGTTTTGATTAAAGTTGAAAAAACCTCTTAAACATACAAGAAGATGCATACACATGTATGAAGCTCTTCCAACCTCCTTTTTATTTGTTTCGTTTCAGCATTAAAGCATTTATAACCCAACTTTGACCGCAAAATTATAATCTGGACAAGGTAACTCAGAAAGATTGTGTACCCGAGTGCATCATCAGTGGAGATTTGTGGGTTTTTCAACTCGAGGCAGGAATTGCATAAAGATTCGTCTTTTGCAACACACGATGGCGGGTAGGACACTAGACAAAGAGAGAGTAAGTAGTTCAGAAGTATTATGTTAGACCTTTGCTTATTACTAAATAAATTAAACTTTCCATTTGTCTTCGGATATTAGAGGCTTTTTGGATTATTTAAGTTTAGTAAATGGAGGCCTTTTTGGTAGTTTGTGATAAGTAGGGATTAGAGTTTCCCAATCCCTATATTAGACACCCTTTATTAATAGTAGACCTAAATACTCCGAATAAAAAGAAAATACAACTAATGACATAATAACGCGGATCTAACATAACATCGAGACTATTTCTTTCATATCCGATGCATAAAATACATGGCAACAAGCTGCCTCAATGTTCGAGATAGAAGGATTGCCTGTTTTGCTCTGATCATAGGTAATTAACTCTTGCTTTTATTTCTCGCTTATGTAATAAATTTCATAGTACTCCATTTCTTGCTATAAAAAGTGAATCACTTTCTTTTCCTATTTCGGAAGCGACTCTGGCGACTTTCCCGAAGACCTCTTCAAAGCAATTTGTTCAGCCTTTGTCCAGAGTTGATACTTTAATGACTTCAACAATTCAGGTTCGAACTAATGCATTAAATACTGTAGTTTTTCCCGAACTAATGCATTAATTTAAACATTTAAATTTACTGTATTTTTTTGTGATGACGTAATTTTATTGATTATTGAAATGTATAAAAGATTATACAGGAGTTTTAAAGGAAAAATACAACATAAATTCATAACCTCCTAGTTTACTCCAAATATACGGGTTATCTGTTATACATTTAATTAATAGTAATTAAATAAAACCTTCGATTTATGTCTTAGGGTATTAGGGGCTTTTTGGGTAATTTACTAAAGTTAAGTAATGGGTAATAGGTAGGGATTAGGGTTTCCTAACTCCTATATTAGACGCATATTACTAAGGGAGACATGACGTGAGTTTTTGCATGTTGTCTCTTACGTCTTTTGGGTTGTGTTCTCGAAGGAACGGCCGTA
The DNA here is from genome assembly GCA_954871525.1 of Parietaria judaica. Taxonomy (NCBI): domain Eukaryota; kingdom Viridiplantae; phylum Streptophyta; class Magnoliopsida; order Rosales; family Urticaceae; genus Parietaria; species Parietaria judaica. The sequence goes on from OX940864.1 coordinate 17,232,240, forward strand.
ACATTTGAGACATGGTTTCTTTATTCAATAAAAGTATCGGGAATTCATCTCTTCAGTGAATTTTCATTAGTTTGTATTTGACTTCTACCTCGGGTCCTATCATATTAACCATAAACTAATGTAGAGAATGTGAGGCTAAGTTGCAAACCTTTGCAGGTTTTACAGGTAAAATACGTGTCATCGGGTGGAGAACTTATGAAGCTCTGAACCGTTGACTCCATAGTATGCAGAGAAACATTTCTGCATGCCTTCAACAGATCAAGTAGACTCTTCCCATTCTCGAGGCAAATGTACTGTGCTGCTCTTCGGTACTGTTTGCAAGCGTGAATCTCAAACTGCGAGGGCGGAATAACCTCCATGGTCATACGCAAAAAGAAAACAAATTAGAAGCTAGCGCATCAATAAATTTGAAGAAACCACATGAAAAAGCAATAATGTATAGATAACTTGTTAGGCCCACAATTTAATGTAACTAACTCAGTTTTCTTTCATCGCGGGTATCTTAGGTAATTTAAGTCCAAGGTTAATAAAGGGTGCTCAATCCTACATAATGTGCTCACTGTTAGTAAGCATTTAATTGTACAAAAACTAGCCGAAGACACTACTTATTATGCAGTAATTATCAATGTAACAAGAAACTATTTGAAAAAACTACTTATTATGCAGTAGATTATCAGTGTGCTCACTCGAAATCCTTTGCAACAAGAACACGAACACAAAATCCCACCGTCCTTAATTGTCCCCTTTAGACCACAAGCCTGCAATAAAAGAAAGTTTCAAAAACCCTATATTCTAACTTTGGCAGTATAATGAAACGGAACAAAATGACACTAATAAAAACCTTCTTTCCGCCCATGTAAACGACTGGGACGCCTTCGACAATACCGGTGTCAAAGAGCTCTTTCACCGTCGTAGGCCTCTTGTTAAGCGCAATTTTCTTCGACATTTTCAATTCCAACTTGTTCTTCGGTGTTGTTGGTGAGCCAAGACCAACATTGTTGGACTCGCCTTCTAAATTTGATACCAATTCATCCTCAACAACATGTTCTTCACTTTCTTCCACGTCTCTCCCAACCTCTTCGGCTTTCGGCTTCAATGCCGATCGAGTAAGCCTCCTCAACACTACTGGAGACGAACCACTCTCTATATGAAGGTAACTATGCTCGTCTATGGGCTCTACCTTTATCGGAAATTCCATTTCGGAATTCGACTCCTCTACAACTACGACTTCAAACAACTCACATTCACCGTCCCGAACTTCCTCTACAACGCTAGGGTTTCTCGAGCTTTTCTCAACCTTCTCAACCTCAACAGCAATTTTCTTCGACATTTTTAATTCCAACTTGTTCTTCGATGTTGTCGGTGAGCCAAGATCAACATTGTTGGACCCGCCTTCTAAATTTGGTACCAATTCATCCTCAACAACACGTTCTTCACTTTCTTCCAGGTCTATATCAACATCTTCGGCCTCCGGCTTCAATTCCGATCGAGTAACCCTCCTCAATGATACTGGAGCCGAACCAGTCTCTGTGCGAACGTCACTTCGCTCGTCTATGGGCTCTACCTTAAACTGAAATTCCATTTCGGAATTCGACTCCTCTACAACTAAGACTTCAGCCAACTCACATTCACCGTCTCGAATTTCCTCTACGACGCTAGGGTTTCTCGAGCTCTCCTTAACCTTCTCATCCCCAGCCGGATTGCTCCGAGGCTTCCTTCCACGAGTGTACACAATCACACCGTCCACGACGCAGCCTCTGAACCTCTTCGAGCTCGAGCTTGGGCTCTCGGAAACGCCGGCGCCGGAACTCGCTCTCGACGAGCGGGTCCGCCCCAGCGTCTCCCCCAGCAGAGACTGGGCATCCAGAATCTGCGCCAACTCTCGCTTCATCGCTGATCAAAAAACGCGCGAATTCGCAGTCAATACCAAACTTGAAGGGAAGAAAAAGCGAAACACAATCGATATCAACATATACACGTACAAGCGGAATCGATCGAAGGCGTAATTGAGGAGGAGAAACGTACCGGAGCTAGGAAGCGAGTCGCATGGGAGTGCAATCGGATCGAGAGGAGTGAGAGCGATCGGAGTGGAGAGGAGAATTAGGGTTTGGACGCCATTGATTAGAGCTTGGAGGAGACAGAGTGAAGATGTGTTTGTTGCTGGGAAGGTGAACTGAACTGAGGAGAGAGAAAAGAGTAAAGAAGGTCTTCTTGGATGAGAGAGAGAAGGGCAAGATCGGTAAATAAAATATTAGTAAATTTAAATATTAAATATTTTTTATTATTATTATTTAAGCTTTGCGTCAGCAGAAATCTACGAAACGACGACGATTCTGGTCTCGCATTCATACGTCACCAAAATTATTGGCCTTCAACGACGTGTCGTTTACTAGTTGAAAGCTATTTTGTTGAACTTTAGAAAGGAAATGGTTGCTTTAATATACTTTCTATTCTCCGTTTTCGTAAAATATATTTTTATTTTCTAAAAATAGTACCTTTTGTATAAAATAATATTTCTATATAAAAGAATTCCTAAACTTTAGTATTAACGTGAACCGATAGCTCGAGTGGTTGAGTATTTAAAGTCCGCTCGTAAATTATTTTTTCATATTGCAAAGGTGTCTTCGATAATTTCGAGAGATACGTAAACATTAATTCCAAAATATCATCATATCTTGGAAATATCTGAATAGTTATGATTGAAAATGTTAAGTAGTATAAGATTTTACATGAATAACGTTCTTCATTATTAGGAACAAATCTATAAAAAAAAAATATATATATATATATACCCATAGTCATGGATGAATACTTGAAGATTAAGCCAAAGGAAGGAATGCTATCCCAGGAAATAAGCGAAGAACCGGAAGAAAGAGAAAAAAATCGCGAGAAGATCGGGAAGTCGAAAGAGTAAAGGAACAAAAAAAGAGCCATCATAAATGAAAAACCTCGAAACTCTCCCATGCAACGGAGTGATAGTTCTCTTTGTATTTAAGCCTTTTCTTTCGTGTGTGTGTAACATCCGGTTTATATAAAAAGCATTAAGTTCATAAATGTTCGTGAGTACAATGAAGTGAACTTCCTTAAAAGTGATTATCTCTTGTCCCTCGGTTTTTTCGATTTCGCGGTACTATCTTACCAGCCAACAAATTCACAGAAGATTTGCAAAGTTTCTTACAAAAACTAAGACCATGTTCAAATCTATTCTAAACCCATTGGGATCTTTGATTCTAGGGGTTGGCTTTGGGTTTGTCAAGGCCTATCTAAATTCTTGGGGTCTTTTGATGAAATAGCTATATAATAATATCATGGTAAATATGGCAGAAATTAGTTAAGTAATTTTTAGACCATTAAACATGGATCGTCTAGTAAATTTAAAAGTACAAGTAGAAATAACGGTACGAGTTTTGTGTGTTTTATTAAAACATGTAAATACCACATATTATTACCATTAAGTATATTTTTTGTAGCGGCCTGTAAAACTTAAGACTTTATGTGCACGCTTCACCCGTTTGTAAATATTTTAGGCGATTTATAACATTCATACACTATTTGAAGAAAAGTACATGCAATATAATAATATATATAACATTACAAATTCACAATCAATTATACAAATTCATACAAACACATGCTATGCGATCTACCATGGGCTCGTCTTTGTCGAAGACCGCGGTTGGCGGGTCGAGGAAACGGAGACGGATTGCCTAAGAGCAACCCAACTCATCTACTCATCTAAGGGATGCATTAATAGCATACAAGGGGCCAATTCTTGAGGGGATTGGAACACTCACTAGGGAGATTGGGCGGCCCGGTGGTTGCCGATGGACCCCAAGAACATGTAACGAAGCCACTAACCATGTAGCTAAGACCCGTCTTGCCAGGTCAATACTTGATATGTGGTCGTGTACTTGCCCCGTTTGGCTTGTAAACTTCATCAACAGGGATTTAACCCCGGTTTCCTTTTAATGAAGCATGTTTCTGTCAAAAAAAAATTATACAACTATAATTCTCAAGATGAGTTTCCTAAGCATATAAATAACTAAATCAAACGTTTGTGTTGGTGTATGAATCCATACTAGATATAATATATCCTCATGATGAAGTTGATACATGTTTTCATGATTCATATATACTTACATCATACATGGTGAGGAGATTTGCAATTGGCAAATTGGAAACCAACCCCCATAATAAATAGAGTCAATCCTGAGTTTGTCGAAGCTCTTCATATGAAAATAAATAGAGTCAACCCCCATAATATATTTTTATTTTTTTCATTAAAAAAAAGGTTTGAAAATATATGTATATGAGCTATAAATTAACTTATCTCAAGCAAAGAAAACATGCATTTTTGTAATATTTTTTGCCAAACTTCTTAACTTGAATTTCACTAGCTAAGAATACAAACTAAATCAAACTTTTGTCTTGGTGTATGAATCCATACTAACTAAATTATCATGTTGTCATGTTCCACACTTCACATACATATATTTATATATATGGCCTTGCATGGAAAGACACACACACACACACACACACACATATATATATATATATATATATATATATATATATATATATATATATATATATATATATATATATATATATTTAAAAGCTTAAGATATTAAGAAAATACATACATGTGCTCTCACTCCAAAGAAAAATAAACCATATAATTTATCCAAAAAAAACATGTTTTCAGAATAATCCCACCAAAATATTAAACCCTATCTACTTCACCAGAACTCAAAGCCTCTCCAATGGAAATAAGTCAACTCCAAGTGGGCCTATCCACAGCCGTTGACCTTGTTTTCTTACAAAAACAAAACCATTAAACGACCAACACATGTCATCCCACACATACATCCCCTTATTAATTATCATAATAATAACAGTACGTATTTTGTACTATTAATTATATAGTATACATAATAAGATGTACTCAATTAACTCGACCACTATTTTTTGAGTTGATGAACATCAATTATACGTCAAGAATAAACAATGTGTGAAGATCTCATCTTTAACTGCATTGCTAAAGACCCTTTGAAGCTGATAACGAAAGGAATATTCCGGATAAAATTGTGAGTGGAATTTCAAGTACGCAGTATGTTTTATGCGAATATTCTTTCCTTGTTTTATGCTTAAAATATCATTTTTATTCACTAAGAAACCTATAGAGAGAGAGAGAGAGAGAGAGAGAAGAAGAAGAACCAGAAGTAAAATAATACAGTATATGCTAAGTGATTAATTAGCTATAACGACTGGCTGCAGATTAACATTGATAAACTTAGACCAAAGGCCTAAAACATACATGTAATAATAATGACATAACATAAACTAGCTTGAGAAAATCTCATAACAATAACTTTAGCCAAACAATAAGGCCTACAACACGTAGTAATACATGACAACAGGTACTTAATGAGAAAATAGAAATCAAAGAAGATAAAAATTATACTAACATGTGTCGTACGTCAAGCCTCATGCCTCTCCATCAAGATAGGATTTCTCTTGAAGATCGTTGTCCAGACCAGAAGGAGAGAGAGAAAGAGAGCGAGACGATTTCCGGGAAATGCCAAAGGATCGAAGTTGCCCTAAATGAGAACTGGCCCTCGAGAAGGCGATTCAGTCGCAACAATCTTGTTGTTTATTTTCTGATCTGCAGCCAAACACACACACAAGAAATCAACACCAAAACCTATCAAGATATATAGTAGCTAAATACTTATTACCACCCCCACCAATATTGTTTATTTGGTTAAAAAATGAAGAGCCATATTGGTGAGGGTGGTATTTACTTGTGAGATTTTGGAGTTGAGATGCTAAGAGGGTTTGATCACAGAGATGGGATTTGTTGATATAGCATTTTTTTGGAAAATAAAAGTTTGAGATGACTTAAGTAGAGAGTTTGTGGTCACTTTTCACTCACAAAAGAAAGCTTGAAAAGAAGGGAAAAGAGTGAAGTTTTGAAGGTTAAGCATCTTCCATGGGATATGCCTTGGCATTTTGGGTGCATGCTTTGCTTTCCTTCAATTTTTGTCCAAATTTTTATTTTTTCCACTTTTTGAACAAGACCCTTTTTAAATAAGTATTTGATTGTGCTAATGTGTTGGTTTTTTGGGAGTTTTATAATATTATTTTTATCAAAAAGTGGACTTTATTTAGACACTATCATGCCAATGGAAATCCACTATTGGATTTCTATGGCCCACTAGGTTGAACCCATCAATTTATCTTGATCATTTATTTCTATTATTGTTTATTAATTTCAACCATTGAGATTAAGTTTTGGTCAACATGGTTTTATTACCCTCTATTTGTTTAAAAACCCTAAACCCTAGACTCTACTCCATTAGAGCAAAAACCTTGAGGACCCTTGCTGAACTTATCATTGCCACGTGTCATGCATGTGGTTTTGTTTTGTTTGCACTTGAATTTAATTTAAAGTTAGGACTTTGTTTATGTTTTAGTGTTCTTTAGCTTAATGTATTGTCCAAAAAATATACCATCTTCAATGTGTGACACCAGCAAATACCATACTATTATTCGCATAAGACAAATATAGTAAATTAATCTTTATTTTGATTGCGTAATCCCTATCATGAAGGGTCTAATTTACTCTTTTGCTTAGCCATTAATTTCCAAAGTCTTGGATTAAAATGCTTTTGATGAGTCATGTGACACCAACTTAATTAAAGGGAGTGGTTTTTAGGTACTATGAAGAGCCCATTTGAAGAAAAAAAAACATATTCTTTTATATTTAATTCAATTAAAGAATATACGAATAAATACTGTATCTCTCGTATCTCTCACTAATCTATAAGCAAAATTATGATACCGTTTCATACCAACAGTGGCGAAGACACTAATGCTCTAGAGGGGACACGTGCCCACCGTGAACTTCTTAATATTTTTTTACATATTTGTAGTGATCTTGTTTATAGACTTTTAGAACGTTTATATAGTAGGAGACTTTTAAAAGCAAAACCTTTGTATTAAAAATCAACCACCGGACAAAATTCAATCCACAAAAATAAAAAGTAAAAACAAATAAAAGAACTAAAAGTCCCAAACCTTTTTAATAGTATTCAAATATATTAAACTTAGTTACAACATCGAATAAGCAGTCTTATTTCTTTTTAGAGGCCGTCTTTTATTATTTGGCTAAATAAATCAATTCTAAAATTAACTTACAATTATAATATGTTTTCATTTTTATCTTAGAGTATTTTTTTAAAAAAATTAGTTAATATTCTATTTGGAAAATAAATTATTGTGCCCCTCCTAAATAAAAGAGCTGGCTTCGCCACTGCATACCAATATATATATATATACACCATTCTTGTTCTTGATTTAAACCCTAGCCAATCCCAAGAAACCAAACTAAAGATTCGACCTTTTTGGTTCTTATAATACAAATAGACTAGTAATAAGTATATTATATTCCAAGTCATTTGAGTTGGAATATAATATACTAATTGACAATAAATCTCCAATCTCCTTTGAGTTTCATTTTAATAGATCTTCAACAGCAAGGCTCCTTCGTTATGTCACAATAATTCCATAGTTTAAAATTTTAATCTCGCGCGGTAACTAATTGACAAAAAATACATTTGAGTTAGTCACGTGTTTGCGCACAAATTAATATTTCCGTCGTTTTTTAACTACTATGACGTTTTGAAAGGATAAAAGTATTAATTGCTACTAAAAAATGAAGTTTATATAGAGCACAATATAACAGCATATGAAAAGTTAAAGGGGGCAATATTGCAATCAAATATTCTAAAACAAATGTATTTTCAAAGCATGAATATTTTAATGATTCAGTCGAGTATAATGAGGGATGAATTGGAAAGTAGAAAATGTGTTGGTGAAGTTGGTCATGCGTTGATGCTCCATAAAAAAGTTGGAAGAATATTATTTGATGCCAAACTATATACTAAAACACCACGTGACTTTATCTATTTTTGTGAAAACTGTAAGATATAAATGGACCAAAGTATATGCCAAAATCAATCACAATGTGCGCACTAACTAAACAAACCCAAATGCCACCATGATTATTCATGAACAAAACTTGCTCAAACTCTCTCAAATTGAACACGTGTGGTATATACATCTTAGTATTCTTCAAACTTCAATCATCTCACACAAGTATATGCTTCTTTGGGTAGTTTAGATTTACATGATAATAACGGTAAAAGTATTTAAGTTGTAGCCGACTGACCAATAGATAACTAAAGTTTTTCATGTACTTGGCAAAGTGTCGGTAATATTCATTAAAACAATAATTTTTGTCTAATTTCTGTTAGAAAACATTAATAGAACTTCTGTTTGAAAACGTCAGACATGTTTCATTTTTTTTTACAGTTTTACTTTAATTTGACTTTTTTTTATCACTTAATTTAGCAATTTAATTTTTTCTTTAAATGAAATTGAACGGACTTACTGTTTTACTAAAATTGAATACTTAAAAAAAAAAAAAAAAAACTTGAATGTAACTACAACTTAAAATTTCGCTGCTACTATTCCTAAGTTTAATAACCATCTAATTAAAGATTGCAATTTTAAGCGGCCAAGAAAGTTGCAGTCTAACAAATATAAGTCATCGGTTTAATACGTTGATTAACAAATATAACCCAAATTAGTAGACTTTGATTAACAATCTACGGCTGTTGGACTGGTCGTTGGAATATCGTTACGTGTCGTGTCGTGTCAATTTCGTATTACTTTTTGTGATTACTGATTTGCTAACGCTCGGGTTTGCTCGACGATTTGAGGAATAAACAATCTACGGCCGTTGGACTGGTCGTTGGAATATCGTTGTGTGTCGTGTCAATTTTGTATTACTTATTGTGATTACCGATTTGATAACGCTCGGATTTGCTTGACGATTTGAGGAATAAACCTCCCAAAAATAATCAAAATTATCTTTTATTTTTATTTTTTATTACCATATATTTTGCTTCTCTTTTTTTCATTGATTTATTACATTCACAATCGTCCAATCATTTACAACCGAAAATTGTGGTGTAATCCTAACTAAATTCTCCAAAAAACTGTATACAAACACAGGGATGTTACAAAGTGTGGACAGATTATGAAGAGTTTCAAGCGAACCATCTCTTGGTAGTGTTGACATTTTTTAGCTTCATCACGAGTTCTTCGCGTTGAGCCTCGACCTCGGCGTATTTAAGGCTCATACTCGAGTACCGCTCGCGGAGGTCTCGCAGCTCCGACTCTAGATTTGACTTTGTTCGCTCGTATTTCGACTTTGACACGAGTGTTGCAGTTTCCGGTGGAGAATCTGTTTTGCCTTTACGTCCTTCGGACGAAAGCCTATGGAAAAAAAAAAAAAAATCAACATTGTTGTAGTCATTTCTATACTTGAAAATTATAACAAATTATTTGTTAATTCATTAAAATCGACTATTTCAGTCCAACTCCACGAACAATATACATACATATATATATATATATATATATATATATATATATATATATATATATATATATATATATATATGGAAACTTGAAAAACCCCCAAAATACAAGTTCTACCCGTTTTGTTCCCCGATTTAATGTATCTGAAAAATTATTCCCCAAATTGTACATTAAGCGTGATTTAAAACTAGCTGAAAAATCGTAGGTTTTTACGTTAGAGGAAGATTACTTCAATTTACAGAATTCACTATAAAAGGGTTTTGGATACTCACTTGCTAAGTTGAGCTTTGTATTTGCTATTTTCTTCCAAAGCCTTGGCGAGTTGATCCTCGAGAGAGTGAATCTTCGAGGCCGCTTCGCCGCTGTTGCGTGGACTAGCATCTGGGCTTTCAGAACCACCACAATTCTGCAAAGATACTAAAAACTTAAGAACTAACAAGAAGTTTGATACAATATGTGCGCGAAAGGTCCCTTTATTTATATATAAAAAAAATAAAAATAAAAAAGCGGGAATGATCCACCTATTGTGATTTTTGTGCGGCATTGAACCTTCAACGGTAAATTTGATGGAAAAATGGACGGAAACCTACGAAAATTGAATTTTTTGAATCTTAATTTTGTTTATAATAGAAGGACCAATGCCGTACCAAAATCACAATGGAGGGACCATTCATGCTCATTTTTCCCCTAAGTATCATTCCCGCACGTACCTTTTAAGAGAGGGCCGGGATCGGAGCCAGTAGTTCTAATATAAGCTGTTTGACACTAATCTGCTACAAAATCTATAAAAAAAAAAAAAGGAAAAAAAGAAGAAGAAGAAGTCAAACCTCTCTCTGATGTTGACTCCTACGATTATCACGACGCTGGTTGGTACTCTTAGACGTCTCGTTCTGCCAAATTAAAAAACATAAGTATGAACCGAAGATTTCGATATTGTAGTTTTGAAAAAGTCAAACACAAGAATCAAGGCCTAGTGAGCACTTACTTTCGGGTTGACTTTTAAGTTGGCCTTTGCGAAGTTCGAGACCTTCCTATTCCCGTGTTGTTCAAGAGCTTGAAGTTGTTCTATCTTCTGCTGGTATTGCCGGTTTTCGTTTCTGATTTTGCTGAGCTCTTTCGTCATCTCTGAATCGCGGATCCGCAAAATCCCGATTTCGACCAGTTCATCTTCCATTTTGAAAACCTTTTCTTGCAATGCAAGTTTCTCACTTTTGTGATCCTCTAATTCCAAGACCAAAGACGCGAGTTTCTCTCTCTCGGACTTGATTTTGCTAATCTCGTCCTCGAATTTTGCTTCGCTGGCTTTGTAATTCTCTAACGACTTTGAAAGCTTCTCAAGATCTTCATTAGAAGCAGCAAAATCGCTTGAGAGGCTCTTCAACTTCTCTTCATAAAGCGTCTCCATGTCGTTGAATTCAATCTCGATCTGCTTGATTTTGGATCGCGCTTCTCCGAAATCCTCTTCCAGTCTCTCGTTCTCTTCTCGTAATCTCAACAACTCTTCCATAAAATCGGAAACTACTCGTTCTTTTTCCTTGTCGGTTTCTGAGAGTTTCTTTACCAAGTGCTCGACTTGCTGCTGAAGCTTCTGTTCTTCAGCCACTTTCTTTTTTAACTTCTCTTTGTGTTTCGAGTTTTCTTCGACAAGCGCGTTTATCTCCAACGCGAAGCTCTTCTCTTTCGATGCAAATTCCGAGAGCACCGAAGAAAGATGTCGTTCTAAATCCTCAACATTTTTGGAGCAATCTGTGAAGCCTTTTTGCGATTCCTCACACTTTTTCTCCAAGAATGAACACCGATCGAGCAAGGAAAGTTTCTCGTTCCTCAATTCTTCGTTCAATCTACGAAGAGAATCACACTCGACGATTAACGTTTCAACACTAGATTGGTTTTCAACTCTTAATCTGCCAATCTCATTATTCAAATAAATTTCACGAGATTTTGAATCCTCTAATTCCGACTGAACTGCCTCTATTCGAGCTTCCAGACTAACCACGAGATCAGAGAACTGGGCGTTTTCTCTTTCGAGTTTGGAAACATGAAGCTCAAGCTCTCGATTCCCGGTTTCTAGCTCCGAAGATTTCCTTTCCAGTACCTTGTTGACCGAGGAATGCGAGTCAATACTGCTCGTGAGCACCGCCAAATCGTTTTGCAGATCGTTCAGACACTTGAAGTTGATATCGCTTTCTTGTAGCACGACTTCCAATTGTTCTTGAAGCTGAACCTTTTCCTTCTGAAGATCGGAAACCGTTCTTCTGAAACTCGAGATTTCCTCTTCTTTCGATCTCAAGCTCAGCTCGAGAATTTCGATTTTAGCTTCGAATGCAACACTCAAGCTTTGCGATTCTCGCATCGAGATAAGGTTATCTCTCTCGATAATCTCTTCACCGAAGCTCGCTGAAAAATTCCGTTCGCTCAGTTGGAAGTCAAAGCTCTTTCTTGCTGGAAAGTCGACGGATGTACTCATTCCGATCGGATCGTTCTTTGCTTCCTTGAGCTTGAACAGAAGATCCAAGTTTTCTTCAGTCAATTCCGTGCAATCTCTCTCTAGCTCTTGAACTTTTTCCTTCAGTTCTTCAACCGCTTTGATCAGATTTTCATCACTGCCATTGTTAACCGTTGAAGAGTCCGAAAGCCTCGCTCTAATCTGATCGATCTCGCCTTCTTTCTCAAGCAATTTGGTCTTATATTCGGTTTCGACATCGAGAAAAGCTTGACTATTCAGAATCTTCCCTTTCTCTATCTGCTGGTTCTTCTCCTCTAAAACCTGCTCTAACATTTTCAATTTAACACTCAAATCCTTCTCCGACTCCTGCGTTTCTTCAAGCAGAGCTCTCAGCTTCCGATTTTCCTCTCCATTTACCCCAAGACTCTTCTCTACCTCAGCGAGTTTAGACTGAAACCCTAGAAGCTCCGAAATCTCCATTTTCTGCCTCTCCACCGTCTCTTCAAGATCCTGAAGAACTGAAACCAATTCGATGTTCGATTCGTGACTTCTCTTCAACTGAATCGCGAGATCGGAGTTCGATTCGCTCTCGAAACTCGGATCGTCTCCGTTTAAATCTTCCGACGATGTTTGTTTCAATTTCTCAACTTCGATCTTCAAACCGTCGCGCTCTTCGCAGGCCACGTCTAAATCGAGCATTAGCTTCCGGGCGTTCCTTTCCCACATCTTCGCTTCGGCCCGCAACTCTTCAAGAGTTCCATCCGAAGCTTCTCGAAAGGCTTTAACAGAAAAGTCTTGCCTCGAATTCTCGGAAATCTGAGAGTTAAAGGACGATTGCTTCGAATGGAAAACTTCCGCTTGGTTAATTCCTGTGGTTTCTCGGTTTTCGGAGCTAAGAGAATCTGCTCTAATGGAGACATCTTCACTGGCGATCGAGCCTTCAGCCGAGTCATAGCTTTGATGCGATTCTGATAACGAAAAACTCGTGTCCTGAGAGAGACAACGGATCTACATCATTCTCTTTGCAACGAGAAAAAATGATAACGAAATATTTATATTTCCCGCTTAAATTAAAATTCAGAAGAATTAACTAGTGGCATTGTTTGAGAACTTTTATGTTCAAAGTAGCAATTTATTTCACAAACATTGTTTTGCAGATGGAATCTCTAGCAATGTTGGCTGTCAAATTTAGCCAAGTTTGTCAGTCTTTCTCATTTATTAACTCATTAACTTGGCCTCGGGAATTTTTTGGTGAAACACCAGGAATTCCCGATCATGGTCTTGAGAACCGGGACCCCGATTACCTGTCCATTTCTTTTTACATCTAAAAATCCTGGCTTTTTTTTTTTTAACAGTCCCGGTTTGTTTATATGTTCTTTTACTGGTAAAATCACAGAGTTTACTGGTCCCGGTACTGGTTACCGAAAAAGGAAAAAAAAAAAAAAAACTTTCGCAAAACTACGCCATTACCAATACTGGATTTCCAAACTCCCGGAAAACCAAGACAAAAAAACACCAAAATCCCTATTTCCGCTCATAGTTTGACCCCTAAATTCTATGCCAAGTATTTCTTAAGGACCAAAATCCTAGTTTAGGCATTATGCCAGTTACTCTATGTTTTCTAAAATATTTATCAAGCATAAAAAATAAAAAAAATAAAAAGCGATCTTACTCGACTTCCGAGCTCCTCCGGGTTCGAGTTCAAGCCAAAATCATTAGTCGACGAAAATGTGAGGCTCTTCTCAAGTTCCTTATGATTTCCATTAGATTTCTCCAAATCTCTCTCTTTAGAATTTTCATCCCTGTCAAATATAGTGTTTAAATCAAATCCCAACAATGACTATCAGACACGTAATATAATCCGAAAAACGGTAAATACTGAAAAACACTAACATGGATTTTGCTCTTGGCGTCATGCACTGAATCTTAACCTGCAAAACGATAGATCCCCGCGGATATGGTGAATATTCGAGAGCCGTCAGATGAACACGAACGACGGAACAACGCAGAATGGCAGGCTTACTTGTAATGTCGTTCCGTGAGTGCACTTTTTCAGTGAGAGCGAGAGCGGTACCGCATCGGTCCTACTCATATATTCCGTCATATTCAATGTAGCCTCTCCAAGGATCCCGGATCTCACCGAGCCCTGTAACGCAAATGATTTCAACCAACGCGGATTTCCGACAACTTCTTCAGCAAGAAAAGCGCGCGTACTACAACGGACTGTGCTTATTGATCGAAATTGATATAATTTGGGACAAGTTCAACTATCTTGACTAAAATAACAGATTGTGACTATTATCAAAATATATAGATGTTTCGGTTTGTGACCCGGATCCATTTTGACGGTGGGGTGCAAATTTATTAGATTTTCTGGGGTCTCGGAAAAAGAAAGATCGGGCCGACCTTTTGCCAACTAGTCCCAATTATATATATGATATTTGAGATTTTCGTTAAGTCCGTTTTAGAGTTAATTTAACCCAGTCGTCGCACTCGCTTTCTCTTACTATTCGCTCCGGCCATTACAACTTTTTGAAACATAGTGATGTTCCACAAGCAAATCTCTTTATTTTTCATTATTTACCGTGTTGATCTTAGAGATATTTGCGGCATAAGTACCCATAAAGTAATGATTTGGGGTGATATAAAACCATTGTTTGTTCATCACGGGTTAAGTACCTATATACGTGACTGCGACATTCTTGTTAGTTTTCGGATTGAGTATCTGAGAGACACGATTTTTTGTACCATCGGATACTTAGCCTCAAAACACAGTAAAAATGGCTCAAAACACAGTAAAAATGGGATTATACAGCCCCAAAACACTGCTTTATCGAATGCAAATATCCCTAAGATCAACTCTATGAACTCAAAAAGCTCACGGTAAATCAAAATCTGATCCAACCAGAACAAATTTCGTTTTAAGACCCGTTTAGCAGAAACAAAAGGGATTCGGAAACCGCAAAAAACGACACGCATTACCGTGGAGACGACGAGCTTGAAGAGGGAATCCTCAATCTCCTTGACCGGATTCTCCACTGACAGAGTCTCGGTCCACTGACAGGCGCCATTCCGCACCACGGCCTTGCCTGTTTTCGCGACCGTTTTTCCCGTCTCCGCCGAGACAACCGACACCGCCAGCTTCTCCCATCCCTTCGGAACCTGCGTTCCAATATAAACCACATGAAAACAGGGTACCAAAAACCCTCCACAGTCTCAGCTCCGAAGCTGAATTTCCGCGAAAAATCGGAACCCAATTGCGAAATACCTGAAGAACTTTAATGTCGGAGAACCTGAAGTCGAGCTTCTCGCCGGCTTTAGCTTGGCTTCTGTGCCTGTGCAGCCTCAGCATTCTCTCTCTCTCTCTCTCTCTCTCTCTCTCTCTCTCTCTCTCTCTCTCTAACTTATCTCTCTCCTGTCTCTGATCCAAACAGGAATGCCATTATCGTCGCAACCAAACATCACCAGAAGAAACCGATCGAAAGAGACGAGAGAGAAAGAGAATCAGCTAGCTGGTCATTGTTCGAAGTGACATTGTGTTCTCCATCAAACAAACAACACTCACACAACAACAAGACAGTCAATCTACTATATTATATATATATATATATATATATATATATATATGTATAGACGGTTCGGATTGGCTGAGGCGAAGCAAAGATTGGTACTTTAGAGGGCGCAGGATAGCAAGAGACCAAACCCAGAAAAGGAATGTCCTTGTCGCTGCCTTGCTAAGCAACACGAGGTACCAAATCCAACATCGATAATTTACATTTTTTTTAATTCTAGAGAGAGATTAGGAAGACCCCATTTGATTAAACATGACAAATTTGTGAAAGATCGGTGCTTTACTTTATTTTAATTTTAATTTTAATTGGTAAAATCCATATGAGAGAGAGAGACTGAGAGAGAGTAATTACTAATTATTTTAATTAAATGAGAGTGAGATATTGATATTATCAAGAATCTTTTTTCTTTTCTTTTTTTCCCGCAATAGAGGCGATTAAAGGATCTCAACTGTTTCCAACTGTTTTCTCGAAGTATTCAAACTGTATGTGGACTCTTGGCCGTTTGAAGTGGGCCAAGTTATGGGCCTGAAGCAAAGCTAACTTGGGCTTTAGGCCCACTATATTTCATGTGTGCAGGAAATAAGTACCCAAAATTGTTAAAAAGGAAGGTTAAATTGTTCATATGTAATTGAAATAGAAATAAAAAAAATAATTAAGAAAATGTTTTTTTTTTTTTTTTTGGGGCTTTCCATGTGTCTATTGAAACCCAGCAACCGTTGGAAAAACTTGAGAATATCTACCGCCTCGTATAGATAATTTTTAAGGTACTTATGCCACTTTACAAATGTGTTCTGATTATTTGAATTATTTATTATAAAGCTCAAATGTCATTTTGTTATCATGGTTTCCTCCACCATTAAAGAATGGCTAGGATGGCACGATAAGGTGCCATGGCCACCAAAACATTTATTTATTTTTTTAAATGCAATTTTTATGATCATAAGAAGAATTAAAATTTTAGGTTATTTTTTTTAAATCACGAGGGAAAAATATATTTTTGTGAAGAAATTTGTACATCCGGTCCGGTCCCTCCGAAAATTAGGCTCGTTGACTCGTTATATAAATATATTACGGTTCTGCCTCTGTAGGGAAGATTACTATAAGTAAGAAATCTAAGACAAATAGTTTCATGAGTTATATATGGCATAACTATGCTTAGGATGTGAGAGGCATATGTTTGCAAAATTTCATTTATTTCATAGAAGAGATGCTTCAAAAATCACCATGCCATAGCTTCTTCTCTCTCTCACTCTAGGAGCTGGCATTTTGGCACGGGAATCAATCAACTCCGAACAAGCGAAGATACCGACATCTTCTCCGGCCAAAAGCCTCACTTTCGGAACTCCAAAACGGTGTAGAAATAGTCGATATAGATGGCTCGAAACTGCGAAAACCCAACAGAGAGAGCCAGGTTATGGAACTCTTGTTGTGTCCGATGCTTCCCCTTTGCTCGGTAGATTGTCATCACGAAGATGTCGCCTTCGAGGAGAGCGCGAGTCCGATGACTCTCGTCGGTTTCCGCTGGCAAAACCGGCTCGCAGGCGATCAACTTGCCGCCTTTTGGCAGTGCCTTGTAGCAATTTGCCATGATAGCCTTGCATTCCTCATCAGTCCATGTCGTTAAGACCCACTGCCAAAAGTCACACTATCAAGTCAAACTCGTATATATGCATAGAGGCTAGTAAAAAAAAAACACTGAAAACCGAATTCAAGAACCGAAAACTTAGTCACAAAAGAAGGCAGGATCGAACTACGGTCCAACACACGATATTCTTATTTCGAACGAGTTGTTTTAATTTAAGAAAAATGTCCTAGCGGATTTAAATTATTAAAAAAATAATTAATAAATATAGATGAAATCGATACTAAAACCGTAAAAACCTACACATATATTCAAAGTATACGAGTGATTGGAATTTTGTTCTTTTTAGTTGTAATTAGTGTCTTGCTATTGACTCGAAATATCGAACACTTGAGTCGAATACTCTCGTCAATTAACTTTAATTATAAAAGTTAAAATGTTACCTAAATCCCACATAACAAACATATATATATATTATTATTATCAGATAATATATACGTAAACACGCGCGTGTATATATATATATATATATATATATATATATATATATATATATATATATATATATGTTAAGGTCGGATTTGGTCAAATCCATCCCTAACACAACTCGTGTCGTTTCGTCTCATAAACGACGTAGGAAGAGGGCGAGGAGGTTCGTTGGCTAATGGTCAACCAAGGAACATCCTCGAGGAGGTTTAACCCGCGACGAAGTCGGAATAGGGTAAAGGCGAACCGCGACGAAGTGTCCCATCACGCCTCGACGAGAGGTATCAACGACGAGGCGTGCAGAGCCGAATGACAACTGACGAGATGTGCATTTAATGACGCCCACCTACAAACTCTGGCCAACTGCCCTGGAATGACGCAAAGCATGGGTTAACCACGCTTCCCTCAAATCATTCCTAGAGAAGCTAGTGATTGGATGTGGCAAAAGGCGGGAAAAATATGAGAAGGCAAATGTAAACTCTATAAAAGGCGAGTTAAGCCTTGTTTGCAGAGGATCCCGAAAAAAAAGAGGATACGAGAGAGAAAAAGAGAGAATCCTATAAGAGAAAGACTTTAGAAATAGAGAAAATTCATTGTATTTCATCATTCAATTGTCCAGCTATTCAACGAAAGAAAACCGAGCTCTCGTCGGAAATATAATAAATCAAAGATATTCACTAATCATTGTTATTATTTTGTTCTTTGTGATTATTTTTGTGACTGGAAGAGGGTGGTGAAAATCGCCCTCAACAATATATATATATATATACACTTTAGCACGGGCAATTGCCCCACTTGATTGGCCCAACTTAGCTCTCTATTAGGCTTTTTCTAAGACTCCCTCTCTCTCTTGGTTGATGAAAACAGCGGCATACACACGTGGAAACACGTGGAAGATGCCCAAACACGAACTTTAATGCTCAATTCTACCCGTGCTTTTTTCATTACACTTAAATTTTAGTTGCCCCTACATTTCTCATATTTGTCTCTCTAATTTTTCTTATTTCATTTAAATGTCTCACAACATTTTGTATGTGTTATTTACTTTCAAGTTTCAACCGTTGAGGATAAATTTCTTTAAAAATCATGATTCATTATTAGATTAGTTCTTTCTTTTTTCTAATTTTTCTTATTTCATTTAAATGTCTCACAACATTTTGTATGTGTTATTTACTTTCAAGTTTCAACCGTTGAGGATAAATTTCTTTAAAAATCATGATTCATTATTAGATTAGTTCTTTCTTTTTTCTATTCGATTCTAATAAATCCAATATGAATACCGATTTTATAAAGATAATTTTTTTTTAATAATCAATACCTGAATTAATAAAAAGTCATAAATTTTATTGGTTCTAAATCGGTAGTTACATTGAATATTGAAACCAATTTAATACTGATTGATTTTTAACAAGGAAACCACTATATTATTGGATTTCGATAATTTTAACTAAGCCACTGAGTTTTCGCCTCCCTTTTACAATTGCAATCTGTGTAAGAATGACATTGTGAGATGTGATCATGGATCGCACCACATTCATGAGTCATGACAACCAACTTTACACGTATTAAATGAAATAATAAAGTTCCAAAACTAGCGAACTTGATCTTCATATATCAATCAGAATAAAATCTTGATTTTGTGCACATGAAAAATCGATATTATATATGTAATTAAATAGGAAAGATCGTTGGTGTGCGTGAAGCACGTACACTAAGATGTGTACCAAAGATTTTTTTAAAAAAATGTTAAAAGATTAGATCATTTTACCGTTGATATTTGATTTTTTTTTTTTTAATTTGGGGTGGCACTATCAGTCAAAATTACAATGCATTGATATATTACTAAATATATTCAGTGTAACAACATGACTAAGTTTATATATGTAAAGATGACCCTCATTTAAGTCTTATGAGATTTAAATCCGTGATCTCTTAAAAGAGATATACAGTAGAGTTATCACTAGCCAATCAAATATGATATTGATATTTGATATTGAGAGTATAATTATTTATAAGAGTATATTTTAATGTGTTTGTGGTTATTGCGTGTGTGCATATTTTAATTATTTTATGGTTCATGAATCATGCCTATATGTTGGTACTTGTTTCTTCCAATTTGATCCATGGGAATCAGGGGTGTACAATAAGGTCTTCGGTACCGGTTTTACCCTTAAAAATACTTGGACCCTATTATTCGGTTTTTTGAAATTGAAAACCGAAGACTCTATCTTTTAGAGCTAGAACCGTTTGTACCGAAAACCTTATTTAGGACTGAAATTCAGTCCTAAATTCGGTTTTAGACCTAATTAAACTCATTTATAGTAAAAATATATATTGTAAAAATTTATCTTCATCAATAGTACTTTTTTATTTTTGATGTCAAATAATGAATCAAAAGTATTTCTTACTTACAAGAAAATAACTATATGTAATATACGATTGCTTGTTTTTTATTAACGATGTTGAATAACCGTAATAACCCAAGTAAAAATCAATTTTACGAACATTAAAATCCCAAACAACCATAGAACATGAAAGAAAACAAATGTCTAGAAATAAAATTAATTTATTATGAAAGTTACCTTATTTTTATATAAATTTATTATAAAATAAAAATTAATATTTAAATAGGGTCTTCGGTACAAATGAGTCATTGGTACCGGTTCTTAAAATTGAAACCGAATACCGAAGACCCAATGCGGTCCAAATGGACCGAAGACCTTGTTTTATGGACCCGAACCCTATTATTCGGTCTTTAGAGTCTTCGGTAATAAAGTTTTCTGTCTCATAATTCGGTTTTTCGGTTTTTTTTTTTAGGGAATAGCGAAATAAAGAAATACTTATAATTCATATAAGCACTGAAAGTGGGATCCAACAACTAATTAAAGAGATTGAGTTTTACCTTCATGAAAATAGCATCAGCCTCGGGAATTGACTTGAACATGTCACCACCCACATGTGTCACTCCTGAATATACCAAAAATAATATTTAAAAAAAAAAAAAAAAAACCCTCCATGTTTAGTTGTTAATTAATAATTGGTGTAAATCCTACACATTTAACAAAGATATAACATCTTGTTCAAAAAAAAAAAAAAAAAAAGATATAACATCTTTCTTTATATAAATATATATATATATATAAAACAAGATATATCATCTTTTAACTTGCTAAAAGACTAATTAAATTGACCCTAAAAATAGGCCAATTTATTTTCTTTGTGTTTATGAGTTTAGTGAATGAAGAACAAGAGTTAATAGCGGTTTAACTATGTAATGTTTTAATTTTTGTGGTGATATATAAATTTTAACTTTTTCAGGGTCAAAATATTCAGTTTATATTATTAGTCTCCAAAACTTCTCCCACTTATTAAAGTCTCGTCGGTATAAAAAAAACATACGTTTGAAATTTTCTTAAAATGATAAGTGTGCAAAACTAAGTATACATTGAAAATTTTGTTTAATCGATAAAAAGAAAAGCTTATGCAATTTAATAAAGAAAAAAAATAACGAAGATTGAAAACGTTGATCCTAAAAAAAATCGGGTTTATGTCACTATAAAAATTAAAATATTCTGTACTTATACCGTTATTAACCTGAAACACAATGATAACTATTCTAGTTTTTATTATTCACCAAAAATAAAAATAATTTATGGAAAAATAAAGAAGGTAATCTCACCGGGAATACATGGCGCTCCAGCGACGACCTCCGGCAAGTCAAAGTTGATGCCTTCGGTGACACAGGGGAACTTGGCGAGGATCATGCGGAGGCAATCCCCTGCGCTGCCGCCCACGTCAACCAATCTGCGCACACCCTCAAACCCGTCGTAGCCGTCCAATAGAGCCTTCATGAACGGCACAGACACGCCCGACATCGCCCTCCGCATCAGCTCGTTCATCTCCTCCCTCTTCCCGTAGTAACTGTATGCCGGCTCGCCGTTGGCTTTCGCGAATGGCTCCGTCGCGGGATCCACCACCGCCTCATGCACCCTCGGCCACGCCCCCATCAGCGCGTCCTGATCAAGTCCCATCAGAATTCGTCTTCAAAAGCATGTTATTAACATAGGGGTGAAACCGGGACGGAGAGTGGTATTTCGAAGTACTTGGTCCCGGCTCAGTTTTCCGGTGTTTGCAAATTCGGTACCGGTACTAGTTTTGAATAACAAACTTTTTCTATAAAAATAAAAATCGATATATATTTGTTGGTTTTGAACAAGTATTCGTAAAACCGATTTTGAATTTACCGGTATTCAATACTAGTAAAAATCAATTCTTCTAGCTGTTTTTTGAAAAGTGTAGTTATAAAACCGGGACCGACATTTACCGGTAACCCATACGAATAATTTTTATTTTTTACCCCGTTTGAAAAAATTACTCTTAAGAAAACCGGGACGAGTGGTCCCGGTTTTTCGGTTTGTTTTGTGAAAATCGATCCGGATTTCAAATCCAATACCAATGAATACCGATTTTTAAACAGTAACGGGTAAAAAGATTCCGCCCAACATCTAACAGTATAACCCGGTCGGAAGAGCGCGAGTGACGGTAATTACCTGGTGGTGTTGGAGAACGTACGGCGCGTACGACAATCCGTCCTTGCCCGTGACGAGCGTTTTCCCGACATCAGTGAGAGAGTACTTCCTCTCTTCTCCGGCGAGGTGCTCGGAGAAGACGCTGTAGCTGGCGAGCATGCGCAGAATCCGCTGGAGATTCTCGGCGTCCCCGCCGCCGGGGAGGACACGCGCCACGATCTCCTCGGCCGAGAGCGGCTTGTTGGAGCCGCCTTGCCAGATGGCGTCGGCGACGCCGAGGCGGACGGCGGCGTTGAGGGACATTGGGACGCTTATCATGTTGGCGAGCTCGAGGATCTTCAGCCTCGCCGTGTTCCTCCTCTCGCTCGCTTCGTCATCCATTTCCATGGCGATTTCGATGCAGAGATCTGAGAGTGTTTGTTGGAAACAGAGAGATTTGAATTGGTGGAGATTCTTTCAAGCTTTAATGGTGGATTATGAATGTCACGCACACACACTATCTTCTTGTCGTTTTCTCTGTTGTGGGTCCGAGTCTCTGACCTATCTCTTTTTCTGATAATTGAGGTAAAAGTACTTAGGTTTTTTCAATTACGCTGGTTAAATACTCAAAGGTTTGATTCTTCCAATGCGTCTTCGGTTCCCGTTCCGCACCCCAGTTCGGCAGTCTCGCTCCCGGTCGTTGGATCGGCCCGATCCTGAACCCTTACACATTTGGATCGGTCCATCCAAAGTAATGTGAGTTTCGCCAAGTTTAATCGATTGGGCCGGATTCAATCAATTTCAGTGTAGCTACTTATCTTATATCACATACATTATTAATTACGCGGACACATGTTATCGTGGGCACTGTCTCTTTGTATTTTTGTCCTTTGATAACTTTTCGCTCTAAAAAAATGACTATTACCGTCTTGACTTTGTATCTTTGTCCATATGTGTAGCCATTCGGTCAATTTTTTTTAACAAAATATTAAAAACAATTTTTATTATTATTATTTTTTTGTTCATTTAAAAAAAAAATCGAGATCGCTGAGTCGTGACTCCTATATAAAAATATATTAAATAGCCCTTACATTTATATTAAATAACCCTTATAATTTCAGATTCAAGATCCCTGAGTCGTTCAATTATAACCCTTATATTTTTATTTTTATTTTTATATAGTCCTCAACTATATATTTTTTATATAGTCATTGGCTTTATGGGTACTACCAGTGGCGGAGCTAGGTCAATTTTTGAAAGTATTGCATTGTAAATTCATCGTTTGTAGAAATAGAAATATCTAAGCGACTATAATACATTGTTAAACGCCAAAATAAAAAATAATAATAATACCTTAATAATGTAATAAGCGAGTGTAAGAATGTATCCATATTTTTAGTAACTCAAAGAAATAAACAAAATAGAAAGCTTAAAACTGAGAAAGAAAAATAAACAAAAAATAGGACTAAATCAAGAGTCGAACTCTCGTAAGAAGAGAGACTTGGCAAAATCACTTTAACCAGTTGGGTTGAATGCTCTTACATTTCCTATATTGATCCATCAAATAATATAATGATATATAAATATTTTTTTTTATTACTCAAACACTGTTATTTTAATATTTTCCACGTCATTTTCAGGTGGTGCCCGGACATACACTAAGCCCTACGTAAGTCATGAGGATTATGGAAAGACAAATTTTTTTCTTAAAAAAGCTACATATATATATAAATACAAAGTGAAAATATGTAGAAAAACAAAAATCTATCTATATATATATATATAAAAGCATGAAGACAAGTTTTCTCAACAAATTGTTTATAATGGCATCTTCAAATGCTATTTTTCTAGAATTTTGAATTAAAAAAATTCATATCATTTATTAAAAAACAAACTCATATCATTTATGATGAACACTAATACCAAAAATTTATGATGCATTTGTATATGTATTTTATTTGTTAGACGTGTAATCTATATATATATATAAAAGGAAAATCTCAATAGATTACATGGCTTCATAAGACTCAAAAGATTGTGAAATCCTATTTTTTGAGATTTTATAATTTTTTTCTTAAAAAAAATATATAATTGTTAGTGGGAGTTAAATGCAATTCATTAGTAGGAGTTAAAAAAAATAAGAATTAGTGTACAATATAAATAAAGATGCCATAAACCGGTAAAAAAATCATGATAATAATAAAGCTTTTATGCATTAGATTATGACCCGATTTATTGAGTGGGTCACTGAAAAGTTGTAAATCATAGTACATGTTGGGTTATTAATTGCCACGGTTAACAAAATTACTTTATTCCAAAGAGATTTTGGAAAATGAATCAGCTAAGAGAAGCAATTAAGTTTAATTTTAAAACCTCATAAAGGAAGGAAGCTTAGGAGTAGAGCTGCAGCTGGCGACTTACGTGGGCCAGTCGCGATCGTCGCGACGTTTTGTGGGGAATCGCGACGCGTCGCGATCGCAGGCCCAGAATCGCGACCAGTCGCGACCACGTGGCCGAATCGCGATGGCTGGGGCTCGATCCGCGTGAAGCGATGGATGGCCAGGATCTCGCCACGTCAGCGATCCGAGGGTTGTGAGAATTTGTGTTTGTTGGTGGCGAAAATAACCCAATTTTTACCCGAAATTTATTCCCCAACCACAATTATTACCCACTTTACTCGAATTTCAACCCTAAAATTTCAAATTTCATAATTTTTTCACCCACTTTCTCCTCACAATTATTCACCCACCACAATAATTATTCACCCACCCCACTCTCTCCTCAAACCCTATAAATACCACCTCTTCCTCCCTCATTTCTTCACCAACAATCTCTCAACTCTCTCTCAAATTCTCTCAATTCTCTAAGTTTTTTCCACTCTCAAGCTCTAAAGTTCCAAAGTTCTAAATTTCTAAATTTCTAAAGTTCTCTCATTAATATGTCTCGAAGAAGCGGCGGTAGTTCCGGGGGTCGAAGGGCGGCCAGGAATTTGCAACCCCAATTTCTACAAGGGGGAACATCGCAGCCTTTTCCCGACGACTACATTCCCGTTATGCTACCCGCAGAAATATTCCCTTCCCCTCCCAATCCAAATTATCCCGACGATACAGTACGGTCTCTAAGACCTAGTCTAGTCCGGACGTTGGCCCACCACCAAGCCAATCCCGAACGTGTGTCCCGAGAATTGGTCGACGTGGTGGCTCAATCTAGGGGGGAAATAACGATCCTTTTTTCAATCTCATGTTTGAACGGCACGCCGATTACGAATCTCAACGTCCCGAAGGTGCCGATCCCGACGAAACTCAACGCCCCGAAGATGCCGATCCCGACGAAACTCAACGTCCCCACGATGCCGATCCCGACGACTTTCAAATGCCGCCCTCGGTCCATGGTTCAAATGTTGGGGTTTACAACCGCGGTTCTCCTCTACCTTCCAATCAAGATAGCGGTGAAGCCTCCGTTGCCCGTCCTCGACGTGCTCGACGTCCTTCAACCGGGTAATAACCTTTATTCATTTTTTTATTTCATTAATTATTAATATTTATTAATTAATAAGTTAGTACTTAGTAATAATTAATTATTAATAATTAATAAGTAATAAGTAATAAATAATAATTAATAAATAATAATTAATTTTTAATTATTAATAATTATTAAATAATAATCACTTGAAAGTCTTAGTATGCTCTGTGGTTGCGGTTCCGACTGATCTTCCACATCAGAAACGATTTTCTTGAGATTTAATAATCATTTAATCATATTATCTTAATTATTTAATTTTGTTTAATTTTTTAACCTTAAATATTATAGTTTAATTATTTTAGTTTAATTAATTAATTTGTCACGTCTCTTGAAAGTCTTAGTATGCTCTGTGGTTGCGGTTCCGACTGATCTTCCACATCAGAAACGATTTTCTTGAGAATTTTTAAGTTAACGGGATTAAAAATGGTAATTTATATGTGTGGTGATTATTATAAAGTTCTTAATGGAATACGGTGTCTTAGAAAGATTGGTTTTTAAATAAGGTTTGCTTTGCAATCTCCTCCAAGCTAGCCTGGGAACCTCGGGGAGTTCTGTCTAGAAAAGCTTGGGCCTAAAGCGAGATCATAGCATCCTTTCCAGTCGATCTGGCCGTGGAACCTCGGGGAGTTCCGTCAAAAAGAGCTTGATAATGATTTCCACACATAGAAAATACCATTTTTAATTTCGTTAACTCTTTTAATTAACTATATGAAATTTAATTAAATTAATATGATTAATATTAAGATTTGATAAATGTAATATTTTTTGTAATATTTAATTTATTATTAATCCGATGTAATATTCCTTTGTTTTAACAGCGCAACTCCGTCGGCCTTGGCGTGGGGACGACCAAACACGGCCCCAGTGTGGCAATTTTTCCACGAAGATCGGCGGTTGGAGAATGGCGAACGCATTAAACTCGCCACGTGCAAAAAATGCGGCAAAGTACTAGACGCGATGGGTGACCTCGAAACCGGCTACTTGAAAAGACACGCAAGATCATGCTTCCCGACCGGGGAGCTTGAAGAGGTAAACACAGCACAGGTAAGTGCTCTTTCTGCAGTTAATTTACGGAAATGGACCCTCGAATGGATAATTTCTACGGGCGTGCCGCTGAGTTTTGTCGAAAATCCCAACCATACCCGATATATGCAAAGGATTAATCCGACGTACCAGCAGTTTTCCCGTACAACTTATACCCAAGACATGGAAACCGCATATGCTATGCAAAAAAACCTTTTGGTCGATTTTTTTAAAATGTCTAGCATAAACGTCGCTTTTACCACCGACCTGTGGAGCGGTCCAAGTTTAAACGACTATTTGAGTCTGACCGCCCATTACGTAGACGACGAGTGGAATCCATGTCAAAGGCTTTTAAATCTATCTCCATTCGAGGGTCGTCATACCGGGTAAAACATTGCCGAAAAATTAATTGCATTATTTAATGATTGGGGTTTACAAAACCGGGTAATTTCCATTACCTTAGACAATGCCGCAAACAACAACGCCGCCATTTTAATCTTGGAATCTAGTTTGCCCGGTTCGCCGTTTAAAAATATTTTACATCAACGCTGTGCTTGTCACATTATAAATTTAATTGCACGAACCGGCGAACATCAAATTGCTAACCATCTTGATAAAATACGCGGCATTGTTGATTGGATCCGGCATCCTCAAACCACCGGTAGGTGGAGAAAGTTTTGTAAAGACCACAATCATCGAGCTAACAAGTTTGGTTTAGATAATAATACACGTTGGAACTCTACATATCTAATGGCTTCAGTTGTTTGTAGACAGCGGCTGCCTTTAGACCACTTCCTCGGGATGGAACTCGAGCCACAGAACCGGATCACGGAGGCGGATTGGGAAACGGCCCAAAAATTTACCCAATTTCTTAAACCATTTTACGCTATTACGCTAAATTTTTCAAACAAAAAAAGACCCTCTTTAAACCACGGTCTTTCGGGTCTTTACCAAATTACGTGTGCTTTCAAAGAATTTGAAAATGACCCTATTATTTCTCCCATTATTCCGGGGATGATTACAAAATACCAAACTTACTGGGATCCACCCCCGTTTTCGTTTTGCTTCGGTGCTATACTTGATCCTCGTTTTTCGTTTACTTGGGGGGCATTGATGTTAGCCTACGGGGAAAACCTCGGGGTGGATTACCAGAATTATATTAACGTTGTTAACGAAGCCTTTTTTGCATTGTACAGTGAATACGACGCCCGGTTCCCACAGTTCAACGCACAGGAAGAGCAAAGGACAGTGATGGAGAGCCCAACGAAGACGGGACTAGCGTTTAGCCAGAGACTCAAGCAACGGATAGATCGGGGGGAAGCAGGGGAATCCAGTACGGGACCGGCACGGGCGGACATACCGGTGGGCGCACCGGAAGAAGTTAAGCGGTACTACGGCCTACGGTTCGATGACGATTCAGCCGAGTTCGATGTGATAAACTGGTGGAAGAATCAACGGGACAGATTCCCGATATTGGCGAGAATGGCGAGGGATATTCTGTCCATCCCCATTTCAAGCGTTGCTTCGGAGAGCGCATTCAGTATGGCTCAGTACGTCATAAACGACCGGAGGGCATCAACCACCAACACACACGTCGAGCAAATAGTGGTGTTGAATGATTTGTTGTTCCACAACCCCGTGATTGCCGAACGGTCCGACCAAACCGAACTGGAGCGAATGACTGAAAGGTTTAACGCCTTATTCCCCGAGTGACGCAATGTAACCGCCAATGATGTGCTCCGTCCTCTCTTGGTTTTATGTCCCTAAGGAGGGTTTTACAAGAGAGGTTTTAGTGAGGCATCTTGTAATATTTACACTGAATATTTACAGCTTTCTTCCTCCTTATTGTAATATTCACAATGAATAATACAATTTTTTTTAAATATCTCGTCTTATCGTATTTATTTATATGTTAAGTAAATTTGTTAAAATTATTAATATGTTAAAAACTAATATTTATTAACATATGTCACAACTTAAAAATTAACAATAAAAATCAAGATTATTAATATGTTACAAAATAATAAGTTATAACATGCTTTAATATTAATTTTGAAAAAAATAAATTATAGATAATAAATTTAAATAATTAACTTACTTACATATAATTTTGAAATAATTAATAAAGTTTTATAATTAAATTCGGGTAAAAAGTTAAAAAAAAAACATTTCAAGAAAACAAGTACTTTTGCCGCAAAAATAGCCAAGAAAATCGCGAGTAGCCACGACTGCCGGCGTCGCGACGCGTCGCGACCGGAACAGTCGCGATTTTTGGCGATTCCGTCGCGACGAGTCGCGACGTCGCCAATCGCAGCTCTACTTAGGAGGTTATTTTCTCTTTGCCGATTCCCTCATATTTAAATGGATATCACACTCCCAAAATCTCAACTACATTTGAAATTGTTTGGATTCGTCTAGCTGAAATTGTTTGGATTCGTCTAGCTGCTCATAAACCTGCTATGGTCCTCTACGGTATTGGTTTTATCTCATTCATCAAAAACTTTATTTACATTTATGAAGAATATTTGATTATGGTTTATTTTGTGAAGCTTCAATATTTTTACATGTAAAGCATGTATTTGAGTAACAATCTATCTATGTGATTGTTAGCTTATAGTTCGGTGAACTATTTTTTTTCTTTTTGAAAGATACATGTGTTTATAGACCTTTCATTACTTAATCTTTTTCTCTTTTTTTTTTCTTTTATCAATACTTAATCTTTTTCTTTTTCTTTTTAGTGTCCTATACGAGCGCAAGACATTACCCATGCCATCAATATCTTATTTTATAGATAAACTCTCGATAACTACTATTTCATACAAGGGCGGTCGTCAAAGTACAATGTGCAGGGTTTCATCACTTTCTGGGGGCATCACATCGAGATTCATGTATGAGATAGTATACTTCATAAAGGGGTATAGTCTCATCTTAAGAAACACGGGTATCTTATCGAGACTCGGAATTTTCAGTTATAGTATACTCATTGCATTTTTGTATTTAATAAATAGTATACTCCATGTTTGAATTTCTTACCTCTATGAATTAACATCTCCAGATTTTGTACTCTTATTTTTTTTGTATTAAAACATATCTTATGTATTGGCGCATTTGTATTTTACTTATATATTGGCACAATAGTCAAAACTTTTAATTGGCGCATATGTATTTTGCTTATATTATTTGATCTCATATAAATAATTAGAGTCTTTATTTATGTTTATCTTTCATCTATTTTTAAATGTTCTCATTGTTAGTGCCTATACTTACCCGTTCAACAAAATAATAAAACACCAACGAAGGAAAAAGAAAGAGAAAAGTTTATCAAAGAAAATTAGGGGATATTATTATTGACTGATCAAAACATTTAATCCACACAAAAATATTCACATTTTTACCTTTGTGTGTTCTTTTTTATTTTATTTTTTATAAACATATTAGAAAAATTATGGAATGTTAAAAGCGCAAAAAATTGTGTGAATAAAATTCTCAAAGCTACATTTCGAAGGATTAAATTCACCATCTAAATCAATGTTATCTTTCAAATGTTAGTGTCGTTCAATAGTATTAAGACCTTGAGACCTTGATGAGAAATGACTCTTGAATTGGGTTATTGTTTTTGTGACTCTTGATTTTTCATGGATATATATCCAGAGACAAAACAAATATATGTACAATATTCTTGCTTCACGGTTAAGATTTTTTTCACTGTAATTTATTTCCGCTAAAATGTTAAAAGAGTTTTTTTTTTTTTTAGTATTGTTTATGCTTTATTAATTTTTCAACGATTTTTTCAATTTGTTAGCCTTGCGTAAATCTTGTCATAAATATGTTTTTTTTTTCTCTTCGATTTTTTCTTGACCTCTGGGATTGTTTAATGTATTTATCTTTCAATATATATTTATTTTTGTTTATTTTTGTGAATTTGATTTTCCGGTTTGATTTTTTTTTATAGAACTATTTTAATGGATTTTGTATATCTCAACGCTAATTGTTTTCTTTGCATGGCTTTCTCTTTCATTCACTTTCTCAGATGTTCCCGCTCTTTCTCACTATCAATGATCCTTTCAAATTCAGTTTCTTAGCTGCTATGTTGAAATGTTTGTGATGTATGTTCTTAATTTTAATAATTAACAACTGTATTTTAGTCGATTCTTATCAACATTTTAATAATATGTTTTTACCATTGTTTAAGTTACAAACTATCTATAAACACTTCATTATTAAATGTTTACACAGTGGATTCATCTTCCTTTTACAAAAGAAAATTGTAACTTTTATTTTTATGAGAATTGAATGTTGGAATCCAAACGTTGTCAGCCGAAGTGCTTCTCAGAACAACAATTTATGAAATTAAATATATACCTAAAACATATAGGGCATATATATATATATATATATATATATATCTTTTTTTTTATAAAAAAACATATAAATACCTAAGACAACAAAATTAAAACATAGTTATCGTTATATTATTTACTATCACTGTGACGTTTGTTCACCTCATGAATAATTATAAATCCTTATTATTATTTTTTTAAATTAATCGTCAATATCATACTTTATCATTTATGATTACTGATTGAATTTAAAATATTCAAGTATAATACATGATAAAGTCAATAAATTTAAAAATTAAATAATTAAATTTATCGCCACCGCGCGAAGCGCGGTGCCGTCCACTAGTACATATATGTTACTAAATTTAATTAATCACCTACTCCATCATTATTCATATGTTAGAGTTTTGAGATACTATTTATGATTTTCCATCATATTGTTTGTAACATTTTTATTTATAACATCTATTTTATTTTAAATTTAATTTTAAATAAATCTATATTATATTATATTATATTATATTATATTTTATATATATATATATATATATATATATATATATATATAGGACAGTTTTTTCAACATGAAGTGGCAAAATAGACAAGCAAAGATTTGGACATCCTATTTTCTCAAATTTTAACATTTTTGGAATGAAAAAAATCTATTGATTAGTCATGGAGGTGACTTTTTGTTGGAAATCGGGGTTTGATTCCCGACTTCATTACCACAAAATAAGCCTCCGAGCCGTCCCGGTAACATTTAAAAAATTATTTTAAAGCGGAAAACTTGTTATCGTAACGGCACGGATATCGGGTAATAACCATTTTAACAAGATCTGATAAATATTACATATTTAATATTCACAACTCATTATTAATATCATAGTCGAAATATAAGAAATAAATAGAAAACAGTAAATGTTTGCATTTATTAACCCAATGCATAAGGCCGTACCTCAACTGACGTTTCTGACTGCGGATTCTGAAGTTCGGCAGGGCTCTGCCGGTGCTGAGGGAAACACCCGTGATCTTCCGGGATATTCTCCTTGATTCCTCGTACCGAAGCGTGGGCTTCGCCGGCAGGACTCCGTCGCAAAATTTAACTGAGGTTCTTTTGAAGCTTCCGGAGAAATAGTCTCCTAAGCCGAACCAGAAAAGAGATCAGAAGCAGAAAACTCGCAGACCCTAAAGAGAGAGGGAGAGCTCGAGTTTTTGCTCTGGGGAAGGTGTGAAAAATGTTGTAAATGAGCTCCCTATTTATAGACTTGGCCCGTAACCGAATTAGAGATTTTCTCTCCAAAATTCGAATTTTATATATATTTAAATACTTTAATTATTCCAATCCAATGGTTGAGATTTAATCTCATCTAGATCCAATGGTTATAATTAAACTTGTATTTAATTAAATAAGAAAGACTTGATAAATACAAAAATCAATCTTATCTTCTTATTTAAATATAATTCGAATATTTATATATATATATATATATATATATATATATATCTAATTTCGAAAATTATTATTAAATATAATTAATTATCCTAATCCAAAGGCTTAGATTTTAATCTTATCTAAATCCAATAGATATAATTAATTAGGGATTTAATTAAATAAGAAAGACTTGGTAAACCAATCTTATCTACTTATCTTAATTTCGAAATATATATATATATAATAATGATAATTTCGAAATTAATTATCTAGATCCAATGGCTTAGATTAATCTTAGACCGATCTAATGGATCAAATTAATTTGGGATAAAAATCAAATATTCTAAGACTTGGTAAAAGCCTGATTCGATTTTATCTTCATCATTATCTTCGAAAATATATATATTAATTAATTTCCAATCCGACGGTAAAGATTAAATCTTTAAACCGATCTAACAGATACAATTAATTAGGTCAAATTCGAAAACCCTAAGCTTGGTCACCAAGCTACTATTTTTGAATTAGGGTTAGGTCAAAAATCAATCATCTTAATCCTACGGTTGATATTAAATCATCTCCGATCTAAAGGATAAGATTGATTTTAGGGTTTTTGCCAAAGTACCAAACTTTAGGTACTTATGCCGCAAATTTCAAACCCTTAGCTAGGTCAAACTCGTGTGGGCTGATCATGCAAGCCCACATCGATTTACACATGTAATATATAATTAAATATAGATTATTATTATTAATATAAATCTATTAATTATTAATTAATTATTAATAAGATATTAATAATTAAATCCAAATAATTAAATTATATTAATAATTCCTGATCTCAATATCACACATTAAAATGTCATGGTGCCACACCATCATTTAAATTCGTGACATGTGATTTAATTTCATAGTTTATCGAACCGAGCACAAACTTTAGAAAATCCATAAATCACTAACCGTAAGTCGAAATGACTTGGTTCAAAAAGCAAAGTTGCTTATAATTTAATTTCCAACAACATGGTGCTGATAGAAAATCTAAATTCTAACTTTCTTTTATCAGTTAATTTCGTGTACCAAGATATGGTACTTTTGCCACGCTGACGATAAAACTATCTGACGTCTGCCACAGTTCAGTTTTATAAGTCAAGCCAAATGATTAAACATTATCCAGAATGTATTTTAATCACGTACGTATCATCCGTTACGGAGCTATCCTGGGGACCATGGACCCGTATCACTTAAGCTCCAACGAACTGCTAGTTGTTCGTCAAACCTCGAAGTGATTCCACTATAGACCCGAGGCTGCACTCTTTAGTGATACGGTATATATTATTCCATTTATAACAGCAGGGTGTCCATTGATACAATCAAATTCGGGTTATTGATCTTTCACTTGATGATCCACACACGAGCAGGCGGTTTCTACCGTTATGCCCCTCATTGCATTTTCAACCTTGACTCAGTCAGTAATATTATGAGTAACCCACTTATGGTTTCGATTCATAAGTTGCGCACGGGTACCTCTTACTTCTCACCACCGACAATCAAGGGAATCATCATCACTCTGAAGAGAGCTGTGTGATGCCCATGTCTATGACCAAGCTACCCTTACTGCTGACTATCATGTTCCCAAAATAATAGTGTTGGGAACAGCAGTAATATTTCGTGTTCTTTAACGGTTAAATCAAAGAACAATCAAGCCAGCAGCTCGGACTCAAGATCACTCAGGACTTAGATCGAATATCCATTTGATCATCTACTAGTGACTCAACTCCAAGTTATCAGTGACGGTCTTATATGATAACTTCCGGAGTTTAAGTCAGGTCCAGTCCAGTATGAAGACACCTCATACTTAATGCACTTCTAGTGAGTGTGACACACACAAAATCCAGAATAGGATTGTCACTTAGTCACATTAATGACCATATACGATTAATGGGCTCCCACCCAGTTAATCAGGTCACAGACATTTTAAGTTCATTTATTATGATTATTAATTCTTCCTCACATTGACTCTGTTGTGATAATAATAACATAATTGCATCCTTTATGAACTAAGGAAACAAACATTCTATTTTACTCTACCAGAAACTATAATAAGATTAACATAATAAGTATTATCTTTATTCAATGACATATCATAATCTTTTACAAATGGATAAAATATCTTGTTTAAGGACACATATGTCCAACACTTTTAACGTTAGAGGTTCACCTATTTATTCTTTATGTATGGCATTTAATTTTATTTACACCAAGTCACTTATATTTGTCGATTAGTTTATATGCATGCAAATCTCCAATGAGTTATTCAACTCATTTATATGGCATTTATCCTAATTTTTTATATTCTTAATTTTTTTTCTTCACTGTTACACATCCTTTCATTGATTGTCATTTTTCCGGTATTCATTTTTCCGGTTACACATCCTTTCACTGTTACACATCCTTTGTTGGTGCTTTGATTGTAAGAGTTATGCACATTACATGGCTAATAATATAGGTGGCTTTTCAGTATCATCCTTCCTTTCATCAGTTTTTTTTTTTTGTTTTTGCTTTTCAATAAGGCTCAATTAGTGTGGCTTTTCATTTTCTATTTTCTCTTTCTATTTAAACTCAACATTTTTTTTTCAATCCTTCAAGCTCCATTTTATGCCATCTCTCAATTCGCTCTGGCTCGCAACTCTTCCAGTTCGTTTCTTCAATGTCGGCGCATGACTCTTTATTATTCTCTCTGGTTTTTCGAATCGGTTGCACGTTCGCACAGACAGCCACTGTATGCACACCGTGATAACTCTCGGTCCCCCATCTCTCTCGATTTTTCCATTGTTGCCTCGATTATTTTGGTCTCTCTGGTATATTCTTTTCTTTCTCTTTGTTGTATAGCTTTACGATTTTTCTTTTGTATGCAATTTATCCAAGGTTTTAAACACCGCTTGCCGATTTCGTTTCGCATTTTTCGTTTTACGGAGATATCGCTTGCCGATGGGTATGCCGATGGAAAAATTGTAAAAAAAAGAAATACCGCATGCCGCATATACCGCACTTTTCGCATGGGCATACCACATGCCGATGGGGTTTTCGACGGATATTCTGTAAAAAATATTTGAGTATTTAAGCAAAATATTTATATAAGTTCAAAACTACATATTTAATAAATACAAGATATTTGTAACTTAAATATGTAGGTGACATGTATAATATTAAGTCACTTTATTAGTTGAAGAAGTGAATAATATTAAGTCAAATTATTATATGAAGTTAATATGTATGTTAATTGTAGAGGGGGATTTTCACCACCCTTTTCCAGTCACAAAGACAATCATCAAATAATAAATAAATAACAACAAATGATGAATATCTCTGTTTTATTATAATTTCCGAAATGAGCTCGGTTTTCTTCCGTTGAATAGCTGGACAGATGAAGGATCATGAGCCTCTGATTTCTCTCTTTCCTTGACCTTTTTCTATTACAAGGTTTTCCACCCCCTTTTTTCCAGCCCTTTACAACTGAGGCTTGTCTTCCCTTTTATAGAGTTTACAATGCCTTCCCCTTGCATATTTCCCGCCTTTTTTCTCTTTAATCATCACTCTCTGACGTGATTCGAGGGCGGCAGGGCTTATCCTTGCTTTACGTCAAATCCGAGCAAGCTGCCGTTATGGGTAGGTGCGCCGCATTAAATGCGCATCTCGTCAGCCGTCATTCGGCTCTGCAGGCCTTCGTCGCTGATGCTCTCATCGAGTGGGTAGGTCGGCTTCATTAAATGCACGTCTCGTCAAGGGTCACTCGACCCTGCACACAATCATCACGACGAAGTTCCTCGTCGGGTGTGATGGGACGCTTCATCGCAACTTGCTTGCTCGCGTGGCTGCATCCCCTCGTGGATGAACCTCTTCGGGGGTATTCTTCCTCGGGGATGGCCCTCCACGGGGATAATCCCCTTCGCTGGTGAACTTCCTCGCCTCCCTCATGTCGTTTATGGACAAAACGACACGAGTTGTGTTGGGGATGGATTTGACCAAATCCGACCTCAACAGTTAGTCCCCCATTTTATCAAGTGTATACACTTGGTAAAATAAAGTATAACTATTTAGGAGATTGGCTCTAGCCGGCCTCTTTTGGTTCCTGGTCGGTGATTACTTCTTCGGCTCCTCGCGTGGTCATATTGCTAAGCCGCTCCCTTTCCTCGCTAGGCCTCCTTCGCTTGCCTAAATCCCGACGAACCTCCCAGCGACGAAGATCTCTCAACGTTGCTCGGGTCTGGGACCCACCTTGATTTGCTTTCCCAAAAACCTGTCAGCCTCGAATCTTACGCACATCCCTTCAGCATTGAATGCCCATCCTTTTTCGCATTTGAGGGCTTGTAGAGATTTACAACGGGCCTTTGATACGAACCGTTGATGAGTTTGCAAGCATTGAATTTGGGCCTTCAGATCAAGACGTGTTCATTTATCCTTCATCCCCTTCTATAAATTCGAAGTTCATACCCACCTTTTCAGGCATTTTCGTATTTCCAAGGACTCTCTCAAGGTTTCTTTTTGTTGTTGTTTATTCTCATTCCCTCGCCTCCGAAATTCTTCTTCCTTCTCCCTTAGACGCCTCGATGGGTCCTTCCCGCTCCGGCCCAGTTTTTAAGACCCGGAGTCCCCCTTCCGTCATGACGAAAGAGGGCTTGAAGTATATCGTCGACAACCATTCTGACTCAGAGACCTGCTTTGCCCGTCCCCCTTTCGAGGGCGAGTTTGCCGACGAACCTCAGAGCGACTTCGTCTGCGTCTATGAATCGTTCTTCCGCATCGTCGGCCTTCGCTTCCCGACGCCGCTCCTGGTCGTGGCGTTTCTCTACGCCTTCGGGGTTCCGATTGCTCAGGTGAGCCCCAACACTCTTCGCCTCCTCCTTTGCACACTGGCCATTGCATGTGAGCAGAAAGTGGAGCTCACGCTTGAGGACTTAATGCGCCTCTTCAAGGTCTCCCGCAATCCGAAGAATCTGGGTCGCTTCGCCATCTCTCATCGCGTCCGACCGCACATTCTTCTGAACACGCCGTCGAACGAATCCAGTTGGGAGAATAAATATTTTTTTGTTCGTGTGGACAACTCCAACTTCGGTCCCCACCATGCTTTCCTACCGACGGATTTGGTGCTCGAGGGAGCAGACCTCCCTCAATTCAAGCTCGAGGAGAATGAGGAGGCCGAGGCGCGGTTCAAGAGCATCCACGCTGCTCTCCTTGCCAACCCAGGCGTGATTGGAGTAAAGACTTCGGGGGCCAGCGGCTTGAGAAATCTAGGGTTTATCAATTGGCCCGAATCCACGGGGCGCCCCCTAACACTCTTCTCCCGAAAGGTTTCCTTCGCGAACCGGCCCCGGAGGGATCTCCCGTGGAGCGGAGGAAATCCGCTCCAAGGCTGAAGAAGAACGCCGAGGATAAAGTCGTGGCTGCTAGGGACAGCGCTCCCGTTGGTCGGGATCGGGAGGCGCACAGATCGTCGAGGTCCCGGGCAGGATCTGACGCTCCTCGCTTCATGGGGCTCACCCCCCGAGAGGGCGGTTTCTCGAGTAAACGTCCCGTCGAGGATACTGGTGACGAGCGACGAACAAGGACGAGGACGGAGTCCGTGGCCCGCTCCTCGCCAGATATTTCCAGCTCCTCGAGGAGATTTCCTCGGGAAGAAAACTCTTCGGGCAAGCGCCCCGCCGGGGAAGTGTGTGATACTTCTCCTGCGAAGAAGGCGAGAGCTCCTGACCCGACTCCTGAACTCGAAGCGGCTGATCCGTCTCAAGGAGCTGCGGAAGGGACTTCGGGCACCGCGCCTGTCGGGGGCGCAGCGGGGAAGACAGGACCGGCGGCGGACGTGCGCGCACACCCCGCCGCGGACTCGCGGGAGAGACTGGAGATGGAAGACATCGAGCATCTGGCCGTCGCGCCGAATGCTCCTCCTTCGCCTCCGTCGGGGGCCGAAAACCCCATTCCTCTTTCTGCTTCGGGGGCCGCGACCCGGTCTTCCCTGTCACCGCCTCGGGGAATCCCCGACGAAGCGATGCGGGACTCGGTCGCGGCCTTAATGCCTCCGACTCAGCCTTTGGTCAAAGGGACCAATGCTCCCGACGACGGGGATACGGGGCCTGTTGGCGAGGAAGACGCTCCAGAACAGATCCTCCCCGGGCCCACGGAAGAACAATCAGGGGTGCATCCCGATGCGAATCTCGCTAGTCCGAAGCTTCTTCCCGATGTTCCCGGCGTCGAGGCCCTCGAGGGCTCAATGGTCTGGCCTTCCCCCGGTCTTACCGGCGTCTCCAGCTCGCAATACCTCTTGTCACTCCTTCCAGCGCGTTGCCCCAATTAGCGGATGACTTGACGCAGCCTTCTGAGCGATCCCTTGACCTCGAGGAAATCCCCGAGGAGGCACCTACCGGGTCGCCGCGGGCCCAATCCAACTTCCCAGCCTTGCCGCCTCCGGGAGCATTTCCCGCGGCCGAAGCTTCTCACGGGCTCGTCGAGCCTTCCAGCGATCCCGTGGGGAACTTAGAATTGGTCGACCGCGTTGCCCGGGGGGTAGCCTTGTTGTCGGACGTGATCGCATCCGTGCGGCTATCCACCGCTAGGGTTGAGAGAGAGAGAGCAGTGAGTTGTCGGCAGAACTCTCGCTAGTCCGGGAACGGTTTGAGGCCTCCACCCACAATGGGCAGAAGTTCCAGGGACAGACCGAGAAGCTTTCCTCCGAGCTTGACGAAGCCAAATCTACCTTGGAGTTGGAAATTTCGTTGCGCCAGGCCGCCGAGGCTGAGCTCAACGAAGCTAGGTCCGCCTTGGAGTTGGAAAGCTCATTGCGCCGGGCTGCTTAGGCTGAGCTCAACGAGGCCAAGTCCATCTTGGAGTCGGAAGTTTCGCTGCGCCAGGCCGCCGAGGCCTAACTCGCGGAACAGCAAAACTCTTGTGCTGTTAAGGAGGCGAGCCTCTCCGACAAACTCCGGCTTCAAGCGGAATGCCTCGCTCAGATAGGCGAGGCCGTTGGCGTATCGCCCGAACGGGAAGACCAGCTGGTGTCCAGGGTCAATGCCGTGTTGAAGAAGCTCGCTGATGACCTAGAGACTGTGCGAGCCGAGGCAGTTGAGGAGCGTCGTGGCCGAGAGCGCTTGTTCGAGGAGGCTCAAGCCAAGTTGGAGCGTCTATCGGCGAAGTATGGTTTTCTTGATCAATCAATCAACGCCCATCGATTGGCCGCCGCGTACCAGGCCAATATCGCCTTGGTTGAGAAGAACCCCCTGGCGGCACAAGCCGGGGGCCTCAATACGCGCTTATCCTCGTGGCGCGAAAGCCGCGATAAGCACCGGGCCGTGGCCAAAGAGCTGGACCAGAAGTCCGCCCGGGACCCCAATTCTCTGCCGCTTTCCCCCTGCAATTCGGCAGTCTCGGGCTGCCGGAGACTTGAAAGCCTTGCCTCGGAAGGGGCAGCCCTTGGATCTGCATCGCGCGATGGATCCGGCTCGAGCACTGAGACCCCAGCGCTCCCAGAGCCCACGGTATAGGATGTTTTCCTAGAGCTTCCTTTTCCGTTTCCCGCTTTTGTAAATTACGCATCTCGTGGCTTGTGCTGTATTTCACTGTAATCCACGCATAATTATCGTATGAATAAAAGAAATCTTTCTCGGGTTACCTTTTTCTTTTTATCGTCAAGCTTTTTTCTGCTATCGCCCTTGTACACTTGCCCTTTCCTTATCCCTTTTCTTATCGGGCTTCTTTATTTTTTCTTCCGTATCCCCACTCTCTCTTTTTCTCCTCAGGCCAGAGGCGGCGTCGTTGTACTTTGCCCCGACACCTCTTCCCCCCGCTACGGAGGAGGTCATGAGGGGGCTGGGGAGTCTGTGCCTCCCCTTGCGCCGGTGAGGGCTTTATCAGGGAACGAAGGCATTCTCCCCGAGGCTGCAGAGGCTAAGATCGCAGAAACTAGGGCCGAGCGCGATGAGTATAGACGCCTCCTCGCCATTGCCGAAGAATCCCTTCTCGAGGAGCGGCAGCGTTATCGACGGTGCGAGGACACTCTTTCGGCACAGCTTCGGCAAAAGAATGAGTATTTCAATCATATTGCCGATGCCATAAACCTGTCGCCTGGTCGGGAGGAGCAAATCTCCTTCCATGTCAAGGCCATGCTGAGGAAGCTCGTCAAGGATCGCGACGCGGCCAGGAGTTGGGCTATAGAGGAAGAATTTTCCCGCCTACGCCTCTACCACCAAGCGGTTGACAAGCTGAAGCGTGCTTCCGAGAGGTTTGGTGTACTTGAGGGGATTGCTCGTACTCAGCGCCTGCTGGGCGGCGTGCTCTCGAATATCAAACTCGTCGAGGGATTACCTTTCCGCTCGACTGTTGGTGAGCTTCGAGCCAAACTGCCGAGGTGGCGCAAGCTGGAACAGGAGTACCTGGCTGATTTGGCCAAGCTGGAGATAAAAATCTCCGGTGATCCAAACTCTCCTCCGCTTTCTCCTTGTCTTCCCCAAGGCGTCGCTAGGGTGTGCTCGCCGGGTTTCGACGTTCTTCCCTCCTCGTCGAGTACGGTATGAGGTAGCTCAGCATAAATAATTTGTAGTTTTTACCTCTTCCTCCTGGGGTCGATCCTTTACTTTTGGTTCCTTCTTTGCAGGCCGATAGTAGGGCTGATGCGGATTTAGCAAGAGATTCCTCGGGTAAGCCTCAAGGACTTCCTGCTGACGATCCTGCTTGCCTAATTGCGGACGACATCATTCATCGATGCTGCGACATTATCATTGAAGAATGTGCCGATGCGGTCCTGGGTCAAGATTCCTCTGATGACGGCGTTGGGCGGTGGAATCGGTCCCCGCGAGAGATATAGCATGTATATGTACTCGGGGTGTAACGATGAATTTGTAAATAATGATACTGTGTTTTGTCCTTTTGAATCTAATGAGCATGTGATGATGATGAATTTCTTTTATACGAGTTTGCTTGCGATTTTCGAATTTTTGTGCGGGCTCGCGCGGCGCCCTTAATCGTAAATATGATTTTTCTTTGTTCGGCACTCTCGCCGTGGGCACTCTCGCCTCTTTTAATTTTTGCTCGGCATTCTTGTCGTAATTGCCTTTTGCGGGTATTACCAGGTTTCATCGGGTATGAGCCGACTAATTTCCAGGGCTCTTATAGGCACTCTCGCCTTATTTGTCTCTTGATAAGGGTATCACTAGGTTTCGTCGGGTACGAGCCGACTAGTTCCCAGGGCCCCTATAGGCACTCTCGCCTTGTTTGTCTCTTGATGAGGGTATCATTAGGTTTCGTCGGGTACGAGCCGACTAGTTCCCAGGGCCCCTATAGGCACTCTCGCCTTATTTGTCTCTTGATGAGGGTATCACTAGGTTTCGTCGGGTACGAGCCGACTAGTTCCCAGGGCCCCTATAGGCACTCTCGCCTTGTTTGTCTCTTGATGAGGGTATCACTAGGTTTCGTCGGGTACGAGCCGACTAGTTCCCAGGGCCCCTATAGGCACTCTCGCATTGTATATCTTCTCGGCACTCTCGCTGGTCCGGGCTTGCTCGGCGCCCTTAGCCGTATATAGGATCTCGGCCTGTATTGCCGGACCAGGTTTGCTCGGCACCCTTAGCCGTATATAGGATCTCGGCCTGTTTTGCCGGACCGGGCTTGCTCGGCACCCTTAGCCGTATATAGGATCTCGGCCTGTATTGCCGGACCGGGCTTGCTCGGCACCCTTAGCCGTATATAGGATCTCGGCCTGTATTGCCGGACCGGGCTTGCTCGGCACCCTTAGCCGTATATATATATATATATATATATATATATATATATATATATATATATATATATATATATATATATATATTGCCAATACATTTTCCCTCCTAATTGGTATTACCACCGAGCAGAGTTGCATACACACTTTGCCAACTTTATAATTTGCTCGCTCCTTAATAACAAAAGAAAAAACACACATACATAGACATTAGAAATCCGACACAACAAACCGAAACAAACTTCTATCACCTATGATAATCTACTAATGGTTAAAAAGGTAACCGCCCCAATCCTCTCCTCGCTCCGAGCAGCTTATGAGCCTTACTCCGGGCTCACTCCTCTTCGACGATCGAGCAGGCTGACGACGCGATTTTCTCCATAGAGCTCCTGCTGGGGCGACCGAAGTTACATTCCGGGCAGAGGTCAGTGTACCACGTGGTACCGAGGATGTAGCACGACCTGCAAAAACCGCAAACACGCCCATCCCGTCGTCGCCCAAAACACGGCGGGCGGACGGAGTCTCCTGCTTGAATCCTCGTTGGCTTATCGTAGACCAGGACATTTCTGTCGCACCGTCTGCAGAACTCTGTGTCGAGCAGACGACCGCGTGGGGCATGCGCCTGCTCCTCGGAATAGTCGGCTGGATTCCCTGCCGCGAGCAGAGGGGGAAGGTCCTCAAGTTTGACCCTGGTTCCCTCCACGATCCTGGGAAATAAACCGTTGACCCTCAGGAATTTTATCCCGTGCTTGATGGTGGACAAGTTGCTGACCACGTCATCCAAGGTGATTCGGTGGCAGCGTGGCAGGCATAGCTTTACGAGCGTCGGGTTGCCCCGCATGATCGTCTCCACCGCGGTGTTGGTGACCTCGTCGCAATCGTGCAGAGTCAAAGTCTCCATCTTCCCCTGAGACCTCCTCGCCAGCCTCAGGAGATCCTCGTCTGTGATCCGCTCGCTCAACGGGCTGTAGATGCTGAGGTTGCGCCACA
Source organism: Parietaria judaica (assembly GCA_954871525.1). Taxonomy (NCBI): domain Eukaryota; kingdom Viridiplantae; phylum Streptophyta; class Magnoliopsida; order Rosales; family Urticaceae; genus Parietaria; species Parietaria judaica. Next base: position 17,275,348 of record OX940864.1, read on the forward strand.
GAAGGTTGTTTTCTCTAACCTCGTCGCGTAGTGAAGTGCACACCATCTCCACCGCGAGGAGTTCCTCGGGCATGAGATACGGCAGGACCAGTTCCAGTGCGGGGTGCGGTTCGCCCGGGATCCGTGACTCCTCTTGATCCCGCTGGCCCTCCGCGATGTCCTCATCCATTGGACATGGCTCGCTGCTTTCCGGCCATTCCTCGTGCTTCCAGAAGTCCGTCATCTCGTAATCATCTCCTCCTCGTGCCTCAGTTGCGCCCTCCTTGGGCCATCCCCAGCCTTCATCCACGATCATCTCTGACTCGTCTGTGTGACTCTGGCCAGCATCTCCTTCTCTGAGTGCCATCTTCTCCTCGTGTGCTTTCTCGGCCTGTATTTCGAAAACACTAGCAAGCACTGGTTTCAGAGTGAGAAAGGAACTTTTGTTTTCTGGGTTGAGAGAACGATACTTATCTGGGAGTTAACCGAGTTGGTTTCTATTTCCGCAGACTCGTTGTTGCTGATCTTCTCCAAACTTCCCATTTTATAACCGTTGATTGTTTCGCAAGCAACTCTTCGTATCCTCTCTTTCGCTGTCACTTCACAACGCTTCAGAAGTTGCTCCCATTCGTTGATACGCGTGCACTCCTTTTTCTGACCAACCGTCTATCAATCGGCTGTTCTTAAATGCAAGGAGTCCGTACGTCTCCCCTTCTTACGTCACTCCTGTCCCTTGAGTTGCCCCTTTATGCTCTGCTTGCTATTTTCGCGCGCTCAACCGTCGAGCGCGTTGCTGACGATGGCGTCGTTTGATAACGTCATGTCCCTCCAAATTCCTGGCTGTGAGTTAGAAAGAAAACAAAGCCCCACGGTGGGCGCCAAACTGTAGAGGGGGATTTTCACCACCCTTTTCCAGTCACAAAGACAATCATCAAATAATAAATAAATAACAACAAATGATGAATATCTCTGTTTTATTATAATTTCCGAAATGAGCTCGGTTTTCTTCCGTTGAATAGCTGGACAGATGAAGGATCATGAGCCTCTGATTTCTCTCTTTCCTTGACCTTTTTCTATTACAAGGTTTTCCACCCCCTTTTTTCCAGCCCTTTACAACTGAGGCTTGTCTTCCCTTTTATAGAGTTTACAATGCCTTCCCCTTGCATATTTCCCGCCTTTTTTCTCTTTAATCATCACTCTCTGACGTGATTCGAGGGCGGCAGGGCTTATCCTTGCTTTACGTCAAATCCGAGCAAGCTGCCCTTATGGGTAGGTGCGCCGCATTAAATGCGCATCTCGTCAACCGTCATTCGGCTCTGCAGGCCTTCGTCGCTGATGCTCTCATCGAGTGGGTAGGTCGGCTTCATTAAATGCACGTCTCGTCAAGGGTCACTCGACCCTGCACACAATCATCACGACGAAGTTCCTCGTCGGGTGTGATGGGACGCTTCATCGCAACTTGCTTGCTCGCGTGGCTACATCCCCTCGCGGATGAACCTCTTCGGGGGTATTCTTCCTCGGGGATGGCCCTCCTCGGGGATAATCCCCTTCGCTGGTGAACTTCCTCGCCTCCCTCATGTCGTTTATGGACAAAACGACACGAGTTGTGTTGGGGATGGATTTGACCAAATCCGACCTCAACATTAATTAAGTGTGTAATATTAAGTGAATATGCATGTTAATTGTATATGTATGTTAACAAATTTAATATTAGTTGAAGTGTATAATATTAAATGAATATGTATATTAAGCGTATATGTATGTTAGGTGAAGTTAATATGTATGCTAAGTGTATAATATTATTTGAAGTGTATAATATTAAGTTAAATTATTAGGTGAAGTGTATGTGTATGTTAAGTGTGAAGGTGTGATATTAGTTGAATGAATAACAAAAAGTCACACATTGATAGATGACAAGAGTTTAGTGATGTTTATATACCAAATATTAGGGACAAGGGCTTGGGCCCTTAGGGTCATAGGATTTTGTGGATGGGGGAGGACTCACACAAATGTTACACCACCACACGCGCGCGCCGCCGCCGGCCGGCCGTGGCGGGGCGGGGTGCTTCTTGTGTTAGTAGAATTATTTTTGCCGAAAGTTTAATTGGTATTTTTGCCGAAATCTACCGAAAAAATGATTTCGCATGGAAATTCGCAAAATTTTAAACCTTGAATTTATCTGGCCAACGACGGTGCGTTCTTGCTTAATTGTACGGAGGACTTACTATGGTGACTTATTTTATTTTTTTATATAGGTAAGATACTCAATCCCTATCTCAATTGTTTTACTTTTGGTGGTCTTAGTTTTCATGTCTTTTAGAAAGTTCATATCTATATGTCTTATAGTTCTTCTTTTTGCCTCCGAACTCATGCTATATGGTTTGTCCTATGAGTTTCTAATTGGGACACACGGATTTGATCTAAACTAGAACATTAAATGTTGTGTAAGTGTAACATAAATATCTTTTATAAGGACAGTATAAGTTGTTTAAGTCTAATATTTTACATTAAGAGTGAACTGATTGTTATATCTTACAATTTTTTTTTATGTATAAAGATGTCGTCTCTAGAGGCACCTATTGCATTTCTGGATGAAGCTGCAATTCCTATCAAAGACCAAACAATTTGTTATTAAGGATATTTAGGGAGTTTTTAGATCATTATTTAATAGTAAATAAAATGATTCTTTGTTCATTTGCTTTAGGAGGATTGGATGACCTCTCTTGCTCTTTGAATTTGCTCAATATTCCGAATTAGCTCCTTGAAATTATTCACAAGGGCATTCAGCCGTGTCCATCGCGCCATCTTGACGCTCAACGCCGACCCACCCTCAACATCCAAGTTCTTTTGGTTTGGCCTTCTTATGTGATGATTGAGAGGGTATTGTGTGTTTTACTGATCTTTAGACATAACTTGATGAGTAGCATGTTGATGTTAAGTATGTTTACTTCCTTTCTTCATACATATTCCTTTCTTATTTTTTTTTAGCTTAGTTTGCTATATTTATATGTGCTTTTTAAAATATTTTGTGTTAACTATCATAGTTGATTATGTGATTTATTATTTTGTTTGCTTAGTTTGATATATTTCTGCGTGCTTCTTTTATGTCTTTTTTGTTAGCAATCATAGTTGATAATGCGATTTATATCTATTTGGGTAATTTTATTTGATTATTGACATCGAAATTGAAGCAATTATTTATCGATTTAAACATGCATGTACCGTTTTACACCAGTATTTTCATTATGCATGCAGTACCGATTCCAAAAAAAAATATATTTTATATTAGATTTCACATGAGATTTATCATCCTTTATCCAATAATGTGAACCTTCTTATGTCTTATTTTTGGAGATCAGTGACGTTGCTTAACATTATCTGACGCAGTGAGTTTCTATCAAAATGAATCTTGATTTTTAATTTTTTGAGACGTTTTTTTGTTGTATCTTCATATTCGTTCAATTTGCTTTAAGAAATTCTTTGTGGTATATATTTTTTTATATCAGTAATTAAACTGTCTGTAATGTAATAAGTCAAATTTATACTGTGAATAGTATTGATTTGAATGGTCAATTCATTTGTATTTTAACGTTTTTTATTCTAGATGACAATTTTTGAATTTGTGATTTTTGTTGACTATAAATGTTGTCTTTGCAGGGACTCAATCACTGGAAGAAAAAAAATTTATATTTATTTTAAAAATTGAATAGAGAATGTACCAAAATAAATAAATAAATAAAAACACGAAAATGTTAAGATTTGAGATATGTATAGTATGACAATTTTCGTAAATAATTTTTCTTTTTTCACTATAAGTGGATATTAAGAGTAAAATTGAAATTGGACAAAAACATTATAACTATTATATTTTGAAGTAAAATGTACTGCATTATAAAGTTGCCGCAACACATAATTAACTATGTATATTTTTTCTATTATATTTCACGACCGCGCGAAGGGCGGTTTTATCCCCTAGTACAATAGTAATAACATGTTTGGCTGCCAAATTTAGCCAAACGTTTCAGCTTTTTTTTTGTTTACTAGTTGATGTTAGTCGTAGCAATCAAAGGGCAATATGAGTTTATAACCAATCAAGATATAGTACAATAACTAGAAATATAAAGGCAATGTCAATATGAATATATTAGTGAGAGAGACAAAACCAGTCTTACAAAATTTCTGATTGCACAACAAAAGAACAAACTTGTTCTTTTTAATCAATTGATGTATTTGCTGCAATTTACTTGACGAGTGTTTTTTATTTTCAAGATATCCTTATAACATAAAGCATATCATTAAATTTGAAACAAAATTATTGGTATACGGATTTTTTTTTTTTTATAAATTATATATGTTCTCAGATACCGAGCATGAGAGAACGAGACGAAAAATGAAAAAAAAAAAAGAAAAAAAAAGAGTGAAATAATTAAAGAGATTTGAATTTGTAGAATCTTGGAGATGATTTTGCTTGGTTTTCGGCCTGGGGGCACCCTACCAAAAATCACTCACCCTCAATGAATTATAAAAAATTGGCCAAACAAAAATATAATTAGTAAGTGACAAGTAGGGGTGGCAATTTATGACAGGACACGAAATACGAAACAATATCGACACGAGTTAAATGGGTTTGAGTTTACCATAAATAGATCTGGGTCGAACCGTGTCAAATACGATTACCACGATTAAATATTGGATGAACACGACACAAACACGATAACACAATGAGACTCAATTAGACATGATTAAAGAGCAAAAAATTGCACTTTATTCATTTTATAAATGTTATTAAGTGTTTTATACTAATTATATATAGATTTATATGCTTTATTCAATTACTTACGTTGTTCAATTGAAGAATATATAAAATTGTTGGTAAAATAATTTAAAATCTTAGATAATATAATTAAAAAAATTAAGTTAAATTAGTGTAAATTGAACTAATTTATCATTTTAACAATACATGACTTTGTTGATTGAGTTAAATAGTTAGACACAATAGACACAACTTGTAAATTTGGTGGATATGGGTCTCATCTTCTAACACGATTAATACATGAGCGGGTGTGAGTCTACATAAAATAAGTCAAAAGCGTCTAACACCCGACATGAACACGACATGAAACACGAATTGGTATCCCTGGTGACAAGGGTCGTATGGTCATTTTATAAATTGATGGTTAAATAAAAAATAAAATAAAAAAGCAAAGGCTTATATAAGTAATAGTTAAAGCTCACCCGACCCAATTTCATTGAGTTTTTAAATTTGGCCAACCCAATCCAAACTCTGAAGGGTTCATTCGAACTCAACTCGAAAAACTCTAAGTTGGATTGGATTAAGGAGTTGGATTGCATTAAAAAAAATAGAAATTTAAACTATAATTCTTAAAGTACCATAAACATTCAATCAATAAACTTAAACTAAGCATTATTTAAACATTCAATTCTATCAAAATTATAAAATTATTATTTTTTAAAAAATATTTTTATATTTTAAAGTATTCTATATAGTAAAATTTAATCTACATACTATATAAATTATTTTTTAATTGGGTCGGGTCTATCAATTAGGCCTGACTCTAACATATTCGATCTGACCCCAACCCAACTAGTTTTTTAGTTGGATTGGGTTAGATTCTTGGGTTGAATATATATATATATATATTTTGCATACCCCGGCTCTTAAACTCTATATAAGCCAAGGTTTAAACATCAAGGTTTATGGGGTTTGCGGATACAAAATCTTTGTTTGTCGCTGTCATTTGACAATTTATCGTCGATAAAAATAAGTCGTTGTCTTTACTGAGAACAACTAGAATATTTTGTGGTTCGCCTGATACGACATGGTATGAGTTTCTCACCACGACTGAGTTTGAGTCGGGCCTACACTATTTCAATTAGACTTGAGTCAATACTCACTCAATTAATGTATATATGTATTTAATGCTATTGATTATTTGAATGTAATAAATGATCATATAAATATGTGTAATTAAATTTATAAGTTGGTATCTTTAAATTTTTTTATAAAAATTATAATTGTAATTTAATATTTGTATTAAATTGCAGGTATAATTCTTATTATTAAATAAAATTACAACTATAACTTATAAATATATAGTATAAAACTACAAATATTATTATTGTTTAAATATTCATCGGTAAATCTTTTCGAAAAACCGTTACTCATTGGTATACCTATAAAATAGAACCTGTAAAATAGAGGTTGCAACTTTCCATTAATAACGGTATTTAAAACTTTGATATAAATTGTTCTCTGTGTTATCATATATTTACATCTTTGCACGAAAATAACTCTAGAACAAATAATGTTATTTCATTTTTTTAAAACTTACTGATTTATAAAGATTATATCTCATAACTCCAAGGGATTCACCAAATGTCACCACAACATCAAGCAATATTTCATCACAAAATGTTGAAGCATTTATGATAAGATTACACCACAGTCAACTTTTTCCAAAAAAAAAAAAATTAACTATAAATACCACGAGTAACTTGACCTAATCCTATTATCATCTCTAAAGTACATATAATTTAGGGCAAAAAGAAAAAAGAAATCATGAAGTTTTTTTCTACATCACTCTCAGCCTTTCTTTTGCTCTTCATTGTCTTGGTAGCTTCTTCAGGTAACACACTAACTCTACTGCTTTTTCTTGGGTGTGTACACCACGGTTTAAAAACAACCGTCGGAGAAATTAACTTTCCACGACGGCAAGCATGACCGTCGTTAAAGTCAACATTTTTTTGTAATTTTTTATTGATAGTAAAACTCAATTGCTTAAGATTTTAAAATTAAAAATATTTTTACGACCTTAAATTAGTCATAAAATGCTAATATGACGGTTAAAAAAGTTATTTTCGGTTCTGATTAAAAAATATATATTAAAACTCTAATCCCGAAACTCTCTTGACTATTTAGTTGACAGAGAAATTATATGTTGTGGGAAAATCGGAATCTGAAATTCCAATACCGAAAAGAACGAAGAAAAAAATTCCAGTTCCGGAATTTTAAAATCAAGAATCCGATATTTCCTGTACTTACAACTTACAGATTATTTGTGTGTCCGAATCCAAATTAATGTGCAAAAGTAATATTTATTTTATAATTAAAACACTGGTATCTTCCTATGTATACATATTTATTATATATTTACGTATATATATATATATATTAATATTGATTTTTGTGAATAGGCAATGTATTAGGAGAGTCGGATTGCATAAGAGGAGGGATAAGGAAAGACAAGTGCAGGGTGAAAGAGTGCACTCGCTACTGTCAACACACTTTTGGCAAACAGGCTTACGGCATTTGCTTCTCCTACCAAACGCCCGACGATGGTTGTGAATGTCGCGCTCCGTGCCCGCCCCGCCCCGCCCCGCTCAATGAATAAATAGTTATCGATACGCTATTGGCTCTTTTTTTCCGAGTGATTCGATAAAATCAGTCATTAGTTTTCTATTAATAAATGGTCCTTTTCAGTTTTCCCTCATGATTTTATGCTAAATATTTATTGAACAATATAATAAGTTGAAATATTTATGGATATACATGTATTGAATAATCTCCTTCGATTCAAGCTTCCTCGTTGTTGTTCTTGTATTGGTCCACGCTCGGCGTCGACAGAGGGCTCAAGCTCTCGAACGTGGACTAATACAAGAACGACATCGAGAAAGCCTCGTTGTCTTCGAGTTGTAGCTTCTCGAGCTCATTTGCGAGCGTGCCAGGTTGGGTTGGGCCCAGGGAACGACAGAGGCGGTGGCGGGTTCAAGCTCTGAGTGGGTCGAGCTCTACGAGAAACACATGTGTTTGAATACATTTGGAACATACGTTGCGGAAAAAAATAGGAGCATAAGTATGATATTTGAAAAGCCTTTGGAACATATGCCGCATTGGGACAAGTGGCAAAACTAATGGGCCAAGACGAAAACGTGACGACAGTTGACTTGGAGTACGTTTGAAGACCTCTGGAACATATGCCGCAAAAAAAAAAAAAGAGAACATATGTTGGATATTAAAAAAAAAAGAATTTGGATATATACCGCTAATAACCTATTAATTATATACAATTTTAATTTTTACGTATATATTGGAATAGAAAGAATGACCTTCACCATTGTATGACTTACCACAACATATGAAGTTTATATTTTATCAATAAGTATAGTCATACTCAAGAGTGTTGTTTATCAAGTTTTCCTTTTAGATTTACATCTTTTGCATGAAAGTAAATCTCAAACAATTAATGTGATTTCATCTTGTAACTGCCTTATTAAATGTGGATGATAAAAATCACGAGGGATTCACCAAACGTGTAACAATAAAAGAAAACCATAATTACATAATCTCCATATTTAATATATATTACATTATCACATAATCTTCAGCATTTAATATAAAATTACATAGAATCAACAAGAAAAAAAAAATCTATAGATAAAATTTCAAAGTTAAAGAGTGTCTATGATCATTTTCAAAATAAGAAGTCAAAATAAAGACAAAAAGGTAATTCGAAGGGCTTTAAAAATCGACTGTCTTTAATTATATAATTTTAGGTATATAATGGAACAAAAGAATGACGTGTTGTACAATAACACTCGTCGTTTTAGATTTACATCTTTTGCATGAAAATAAATCTCGAATTTAATGTGATTTCATTTTTAACTGGCTCATTAAATGTGGATTATAAGATCACATGAAGGGATTCACCAAACGTGTAACAATAAAAGAAAACAATAATTACACAATCCACATTTAATATATAACAATTACATTATCACATAATCTTAAGCATTTAATTTATATAATTACACACAGTCAACTAGAAAGAAAGAAAAAAAACTATAAATACCAAGAAAATATTCACAAGAACAACATTGAAACAATAATTTAGGGGAATATAAAAAATGATGAAGTTTTCTTCTACATCAGCCTGTCTTTTGCTCCTCATTCTCTTGGTTGCTTCCTCAGGTAACACACTAACAATTAGTGCTTTCTCATCTATATACTAAAAAGAAAATTGATATTAAGATATTTCTTGGTATTTTTTTCTTTAATTATGAATAATATTTACACATAATTTTGAGGAGTGTAAAGTAGTCATAAACCGGCTAAGTAATAATTTTTTATAAAAATTTGGTTCCACTTATAGACGTTATTTAAAAAATAGAGCGAAAACAGAATTCATACCTTTTTTCGAAAACTAAATTGTGGATTTTTCTATTTACATGACTATTTGCGGTTTCGAATATGATAGAGTCTAGGTTATAAATAATAGCAAAAGCATAGTATTTTGGGAACCGCTAAGATTTCGTTTTCATACTTCATAAACAACCTAACTTTGAATTGAAAAAGTATCAAGTTTTATAAGAAACCCAAAACGAAAAATAGATAAATGCAATAACAACCGAAATGAAAATAAAATGTACCAAAAATAAAAGGAAAGTCCGAAAAATAGAGATCAATCTCCAAGTGCCGATTTGTTTGTATTGGTATTGTCGGGGGCAGAAGCACGTTGGTGAGAATAGGAGCAGTTTTCCTCCTAAACTTTCAGATTACTCAAATTTTTACCCCTAAATGTTGGATCTTTCGAAAATTTACCCTCGAATATGTTTAATATATACTAATGTAAGTTGATGTGAACACAACAAACAGGCAATGTTTTTGGAGAGAAAGCAGAGTGCATAAGAGGAGGCACGAAGCAGAAGTGCACTGTGGAGAAATGCACTCGCTATTGTCAAAAGACATACGGCCCGGACGCTTTCGGCCTTTGCTTCTTCTTCCATGCGCCCGACGACACGTGTGAATGTCGCGGTCCTTGCCCAGCCAAATAAATGAAAATCAATTATGTTGTACTCTTAATAAATGAATAGGCACTGCTCATTTTTAAGATGATCTGGTTTCTAGTTATGTCGTGTTGTCTCGGTTCTGGATTTTTCGGGGGCATTATAGCATAATAGCCTAATAGAAAGTTGATATTTGCTAAATAGCCAACTTTTGGTTTATATTTAAGCATAACCAATTAACCATGTTAATGACTATAAAATGACTTATTTAATTATCACATTTATACATTCTGATTTTAATATTCAATTTTAATTAACGAGATTCCTTTCCACTAATAAATTCAAATTTTAAAATTAATATTAAATTAAATATGAAAATTGGGTTTGAAATTGAAAATTCCATCGTATATTAACCGTTAATTCGTTAGAATTTTAATTCCATCGTGTATTAACCGTTAATTCCATCGTGTATTAATCGATAATTCGTAAATTCGTATATTAACCGTTAATTTGTTAGAATTTTAATCGTATAAATAAAATAAAGGATAATTAAAAGGGTATAATATGAATAAAAACTGATAATAAAATGCCACCTCATGCATATTGGCTATTTTGCAAAGATAAAGTAAATGTTGGCTATTTTTGCTAATCAAACGTTTCTATTTGACTATTGGGAGCAATTTCTCTAAAAATTAAAATAGCCGTCTTATAACTGGGATCCCGAAACAGGGTCTATACCCTCTAGCCTCTACTGTGAGCAAAATAAAAATCTTCAGGCTGGTAATAGAACGAACAAAGTGTAATACAAGGCATAAATAGAGTCTAGAATTAAATTATATATAATTTTGCATATTTTTTTCCTTTTTATTTTATAATATTGGTAACAGAAAGAACAATACATACAAGGTGTTACAGGTATTTTACAGAATTAATTTTCAATAAATTAATAAAAAAAAATATATAATTAATTTTTCTTTTATTAAATTAAGTCAATTTTGGCACAAAATATTCACCGGAGGTCCGTTTTTCGCAAAACAAAGTGTCCAGATGCCCCTAAAAGTATCAAGATACCCGAGGTGCTTTCGGACCCTTAAAATGGGCTGGGAGCACCTCGGGTGGGCCCCACACGCCCCTCCACGTGCAGCCACACGCCTCCAGCTCATCCCACGCACCCCCACGCGCAACCACACGCCTCCCTGACCTCGGGTGTTATTTTCCCCAAGTTTGGGTACGAAGGAGTTAGCTAGAGCGGAAGTCCTGGAGAAAATTCTAGCACGATCTAAGACCCTCTCTACTAAGGTTCTAGATCCGTGAGATGCTCATTCTATCCCTCAGTCTTGTATCCCAGGCAGATCTATTGACTCTGCGAATAGACTATAGGACCCGGATCAGGGCAAGTGGCGTAGGTCGAGGGTCTGGTCCACCAAGGTTCACTGAAAAGTCAACACGTAGAGGCCAGGTCCGTTTGGTATCCCGAACCTGTAACCAAGGCTTGGCCAAGCTCATGCCTCTTGGCAACATGTAGTGGTGTTGGCCCGAATTTCTGGTCCTGTGTCACTGGAGGGTCCATTTGACCTAAAAGTGCCAGGGGACCAAGCCCAAAGCTTACAAAAGTCAACAAAACGACATTGGGCATGGTCCAACACGAGCAATTGGGCCGCTTAAGTGTGTGATCTAAGTTTCAGCATCAAGACATTAATGACTTGTCATTTATGATTTACCCACAGGGATTTTAGAGTTACCAATACAATCAGGGGCGGAAGCATTTGAAGAGGGGAGGTGGTTCAAACCACTCCCTCCAAAAAAAAATTTGTACAATAATACCCTATTTTTATTTTTTTAGTGTAATTTCATATAGCCCCCAGTTCATAATTCCTGGTTCCGCCACAGAATACAATGATGACTAACTTTTGGCAGCAAAATAACAATTACAATAATATATATATATATATATAAAAGATATATTAAGACTGCTTTCATCTAGATGATGTATACGTGGAAGCAAGTGCAGGCTCTGTTTGCCTCAAGCTGAGCTTCATGTACAAACCCTGCAACAATAATTATAGCACAATGTTAGAGCAATGGTCAACTAATCTCTCTACCTCGTTAACGAATTCAACGACGTTACGTTTGTGGTGTGTATCGTAGCTCCGGTGGTCATGCCGATTATCTGATCCGGGACCAGCTCGAAGTTGAAATTCTGCAAAAATATCGCAAGCGCCACTACTGATTGAAGCATGGCAAATTGATCGCCGACGCACTTACGAGGCCCGCCGCTGAAAGGAATGAACCTACACCGTAAAAAAAAAAATCTAAGTTCGATACGTAAATATAAGATACATATAATAGATGATTAGGGTTGTAAAAAGAGATAACTAATAACAGAAAAATCTCGCTAAGTTTGGTAAAGCCAAAAAATTATGGTTATGGTTAACCGAATCGAATACAAAAACAGATCAGTTATCGGTTATTGATTAAACAAGCCGGATAATCGGTTATCAATCAAAAATCATTTTTGGAGGTTTTTAATATAAATAATTTAGTGTTTGTTATTGCAGGGTATTATTTTCAAGACATTATTAAGTTAATTAAGAAATATGTTAATAAAAATGGTTAGTACCCACTTTAGACAGTTATATTAACCAAAAACAATTAAACAACCAAGCCGAAACATGGCGCTGAATTAAATTGGTTTACCAATTTCGTTTGTAAAAACTGGTAAACCGAACCGCGTAGGTTCCATCCCTACCTGTAATCCGTGTTTGTTTCATTTGGAACGGGGCCGTCCAAGTCAAACCTTCCGGGTATAAACTCATCGGGTCTGTCCCACACCTTGCACAAAACCAAACCACCACTTCAAGCAAAAGATGAACTGAAAAGAAACTGCATACAGTAAAAATATATTAATATATACCTTCGAAGAATGATGAATATTATACACGGATATCATGACATCTTGACCGGCATTAAGCTTGTAATCCCCGGGAAGCACATCATCGACTTGGGCTCTTCTAATCAATACCTAGCAGAATACGTATCAACCCCGTTCAAATATAGCTTTAATCTCTTAATTTAGTTTGTTAATTCCGAATTAAATATGTATACACTTAATTAGACCTTATGTATATACTTTAATCTCTTAATTTAGTTTGTTAATTTCGAATTAAATATAGCTTTAATCTCTTAATTTAGTTTGTTAATTCCGAATTAAATATGTATATACTTAATTAGACCTTATGTAGTCATCAGCTGTATTTTAAGCATTGATGAGAACAATGAAATATCAGAAAATGAAATCTTAATTTTTCACAAAAACCGAAGCAACCAACCGGGGGATGAGGGTAGAGACGCATCGACTCATAGATGCATCGTGTCACGAATTTCAGATCCTTAACGTCCTCATAAGATGGAGCTCTTCCTTCTAATACTCTATCTATTTCTTCTTGCGCTCTTGCCAGTGAACCCGAATCCTGAAGCAGCAAAACAAAAGATAAAAAAGGTCGATAGCTGGTAGTGTTTTTTTCATACAAAAAATAGATAAATATACGAGTTTTAATAGCTCTTTCATCATAATTTTATAGTCGAATTTATGTCGAGTGTTATACTGGCAAGCTAATATTATTCTCGAAATATTCAATATAAATATAAAACCACTAAATTAACCTTATTATCCCGCTTTAGTTATTATTGTTTTTAATTTTTCAAAAAAATTTACACCCATCAAGGGAAGAAGAAGAAAAAAAAAAAGAGCATCAAAAGCAAGATTCAAGGTCTATTCTTGTAATTACTCAACCACAAGAAGCTATTTGGTAAAATAATTATTTAGTTAGCTTATTATGATGAAATTTATGGTCCACTTTCTATGATGATGAGTGATATTTAGAAGTGATATTTGCGGCATAAGTATCCAAATCTTGTACTAAGTGCTCTAGCATATTCCCCATCTCTTGTTTTTAGCACCAAGAGTACCAATAGACCACAAATCACTATCGAGGTCCATTTTTTTCCACTCCGTAAAGGTTTGTTACACAAGGGCACATGTACATCTACGATTAAACTCCAAAAACATTAATTATTTAATACTTTTATTAATCTAGAGACGTATGCTTCCCTATCTAAACAGGCATTAACTCGACATGAACGGAATTGGACCTCATTTCTGTTTTGCAGCCTTTGGTACTATCATCGCTAAAAAAAAAAGGGAATATAAAGCACAATTGGTACAAGATTGGGCACTTGTGCCACAAATATCCCTATTCAGAATATTATCCAAAAACAACGAAGACATCATTTTCAAACATTTTCTAATGCTGAACAAAAAAAGAAGCATCCAAATGGTAAAGGTACCTTACTTAGAAGATACATCGTCCAAGTCAAAACCGACGCAGTCGTTTCGTGCCCAGCAACTAGCATAGACAAAAGGTCGTCCCGTAACTGTACACTTGAAACCTAACAAACATGTCGAATTGTCAAAAACTTGATCATATAAAGAAAACCCAGTTCCGTGTAAAGATACCAACGAAACAAGTGAAAATTAGTTTAGAACTTTCGGTAGAAAATGTAACTATAGACTATAGTTTGTAAGACTGGATTTCTAGATAGAAATGCGTCAAAAATATGTTTTGATCCCAATTTTAATCAATTTTATGTTTAAGCAACGAAAGCACGGAAAAAACCTCTTCTCTGCTAGCGAGCAAGAAACGAAGAATGCTGGGATCAGCGTCGTTAATATAATCTTCACTGTCAATCATTTCGCCTTCAGCTTCCACCATCTCTTTACACTTACCAATGAGCTCTTCAACGGTGTCTCTTATAACCGTAACAGCCTTTTCGGCTTTGATTTGCCTCGGGATTACTTTGCACAAAGCTTTGACCTGCAAGAGCAACAAAAAGTAGGACTTTAACCATCATACCAGAAACTGGTTCACTGAAGAAGAAAACCGGTTTTAGGGCACTACCGATACCATTACATCTTTTTTATACTGTTATTTTAAGTTTTTTTTTTCTATTGTTTTACATGTTATTTTGATTTGAAAAAAAAAAAAAAAAAAAAAAAAAATTTTTAACAAATTTGTTAATTAAAAATTGTTTTTACCTGTACCAGTTTGATAATCTTAAGCGGAAAACCATTTCAGAGATAAAAGACAGAAAAATTGTCAAGCAACCGGTTACAGAAAACCATTTTTCAATAGATAAAGCCACAAAAATATGTCTTTAAACGGATTACCGGAAACTAGTTTTCAAGAGATAAACAGGCAGAGAAAATGTCACAAAACTGGTAGCTGTAAAACCATTTTTCAAGAGAATAAAAAACCGGAAGAAAAATGTCAAAAAAGGGTGCCATTGTCGGTTTCATCCATAGAAAAAAAGGTTGTGTTCAATAAAAAGATAAAACTGACAAAATGCGGGTCTAACAAAAACGAACAACGAAATGAACTACCTTCCAATACGGCAATATATCGGTAGACCGCGCCTCCGTCTCTTTCAACGCAGTGTAAACCGCTTCGATGACGGGGCTGTTAGCTGTGAGCGAATCAAAGTTATAGTTGAAGACGGAGAGACCAATGTTATCGAGAGTCAACTGAGAGAAGTTCTCCTCCATGTTAACCGCGGTGCTCTCTACCGCACTGGATCGTAGCTTATCGACCAGTCTTTGCGAGCATTTGCAAAATACCCGGTCAACAATTACAGACAAGTACTTCTTGTGAAGGGACGGAACCACCGCTCTGCGCCGTGCCTGCAGCGAATCGGATGCGCATTCTCAAACAAGAAAACAAAAAGCCGAAATTCACACAATCTTCCAACATAATTCTTTGTCCCTAACAAAGCTCGATTATTTGCCGGAGAAATTAGAATTCCAAACACCAATTCAGCAATAAACACAGCACGAGACACGAATCTGACACTCCTAATTTCATCAATTGAGCCACATTGCCGTAACTTACCGTCCAAAGCGGCCCTTCGGCGATGGCGAACCCCGAGCCGAATAGGAACTCGGCGACCTCGGCGACGAGCCCTTTCGAGAACTTGCCGTAGTTCCTGAGCACGTGCTTGGCCATGGCGGGGTCGCTAATGACGACGAAGTCCCTGGGCCCCGCGGCGAGCCTGTAGATGGGACCGTAGTCGTTCATCCACTTGTAGAGAGGCAGGAACAGCGCGCCTCCGAGCAGGTCCGACACGTCGTCGAGCTTGGCGCTCGCGGCGGGGATCCCCGAGGCGTCGTTCTGGCCGCTGGAGAGCGAGCGCGCGAGCGAGGTGAGCCAGTCGGGGCTGACCCATGAGCGGGGCTTGGCGGGGTCGGGCTTGTTATGGTCAACGGAGGATCGGACGGTGGTGATGGGAGAGTGAGAGAGGGGAGGTCTGGGCGTGGAGGGGGGGTTGAGAAGAGGAGAGAGAGAGGAGGAGAAGGAGAGAGAGAGAGGCATTGGTGCTTGCCTGTTCTTGGTTATCTATCCACCATGGAAGGAGGGTCGTTACTCTTCTTGAACTTGGAAGGAGATGAGTCATTCAGGCTATAATTATCAAATGTGAATTTTTTTTATCCAATTTTTTATTTTTATTTTTTTACGGACTTTAGATCAATTTTTAGCATAATGCTATTAAATCATACTTAAGAATTAAGACATACGTGCTAGTCCAATGATCTAACATCTTCTTTTATATGAATTTTAACGGAAAAAAACCTCGCCTTATATTGACTTGAAGTACTTTTATCATTATTTTTTCGCTTTAAATTCATGTTGGGGTAATCAATGTTTGACTTGTTTACCATGATTATCTCTAGGGCTGTAACTAAAACCCGGAATCCGGTTTAAAATCCGCATCCGCATCCGTATCCGATTTTAAAATCCGAATCCGAATCCGGATCCGGATTCAAAACGGATTCGGATACGGGTTTTGTTATTCTAAAATCTGGATATCCGGTACTAGATTTATTTTAATTTATTTTTTGAGGATTTACTCATGCATTTTTATTTTTATATGTACTAGAATATGTACTAGATTTGTACGGTTTTTTGATGGTTGAGAGTTGAGACAATGGCAAGATATGTACGGTTTTTTTGGTGGTTGAGACATAAGTTTTATCCTCTTTTTTATTTTTTACTCGGATCCGGATAAAAATCCGGATATCCGGATAGTATATGAATCCGAATATCAAACCGGATTCGGATAATAAAATCGGGTTTTGAAAATAGGTTTCCGAATTTCCGGATATCCGGATTTTCGAATCCGGATACGAATAGTGATTTTCGGATATCCGGATACGGATAGTTCAAAAAAACCGGATATCCGCTCCGGTTACACCCCTAATTATCTCTATCTAAAAAAAAGTTTGGCAACTTACCTAATTATTGAAAGGGAATTTTAAACTTTTCTTTTTCTGTTTCATTCCTTTCTCAAGCTTTCAATTGTGCTTATAATATACCCTACATCATCAAATTCGCATTTTTTTACATCAAGTCACACGTGTATGTTTCGTATTAAAGTATTTAACATAAAAAAAAAATTAAAACGTAAAAATATAAGTGTTAATTTGAAATATATATATATATATAATTATAAAAACTCAAAATTAATTGAGGCAAATGGAACAAAATAAGGCAGAAAAAAAAAATTATATTCAAGAACCTTGAATATTTAATCAGTACAATTAAAATATTGAGAATATGTCGTGCTATTTTGTTTAAATTTGAATATAGCTTTTTTATAATCTAGTTAACATTTTTGTAAAATAAAGCAATTTTTCTAGCTGAAATATTTTAATAAACCATCACCGTCTATGAGCTGAAACTTCCTCCTAAAAAAAGTGAAACTCGGTTTTTAACTAAAAATTGTTAAAATTCGAATTTTTCGTTATTGTTCATTTTCCAAAATGACCTTGTTTAGTTGCCATTTTCATAATATTTTTTATATATATGTTAGTTGTTTCTTCTCCATTCCCCAACTAAACCAATATCTACTCGTCTCGTTTATCCATTTCATAATCTAGCTGTCCTAATTCTCTATTGTCGTTTACCAGTAATGATGTCGTTTCTACCCGTTAGATCTCGTTTCGTCTGTTTCTTAATCTTTAGAACTTTCAAAATTTGTTATTATGTCGTTTTAACCGATTGTTGATTTTTACTATTTATTTACTTCAGGTACTTTATATTGTCGTTTATCTTTACATTTAGCTTTTTCTGTGTATTCCCTGAAAAAAAAGGTTGAAGTGGAAATCGCTTTTACGAGCCCGGACCGATGTAAAACGGAGCGACTAACATCCTATCTTCACAGACCAAGAACTACGAGATTACCCCTTTCTTCTGTGAGTTGATAGGTGAACTACTAAAAAGCACCCGGGTTAAGAAAAACCTGCATTCATATTCAAATCGGATTTTGGATATGGTATCAAAGTTTGACACATTTAACAAAATCTACATAATACAAAAAGCAAAAAATGTTCATAACATAAACATGCCACTTATCCTCTGCATAAGCAATAAGAAGAACTTCTCCACTCATAGGAAAAAGTTTGACTTTTCCAAGTTACCTACTCGTTGACCATTTCCAAGCTCCGAGATCTCATCAAGAAACAGCCTGATGTTGTCATGAGAAGACCCTCCTTCTCCGACGGCTCTCTTCGCCATCTCGCCGAACTTTCTCACTCTCGCCCTTCTCTCTCCGCTCTCTTGTCCGTTCATAAAACTCTCCAAACCGGCCTTGACCTTCTCTCTCCCGATTTGAACCCCGATATTCTCTTCCTCGCCCCAAAGCATCGGTAATTCAACCCCGAGCGAAACCGCAATTCTCAAAGCATGTGTCACGAGCTTCTCATTGAGAAATTGATCAGCAAATAACGGCCACGTCAGCAACGGCACGCCGGCGCAAATCCCCTCGAGCGTCGAATTCCACCCGCAGTGTGTCAAGAACCCGCTTATCGAAGGGTGGGATAAGATCAACACTGTGGTGCCCATCCCCGGATCAGAAGCCCTTGGCCGTTGACTTTGACTCTCTCCTCGAACCCGTCTTCCTCAATCCACTTCTCGAGCCCCGACACGTTTCTCTTCCTTTCTCCGATTACCAACACGAAGGGCATCTCCGACATTTCCAAGCCCAATGCGAGCTCTATGAGCTGTGGAGCAATGAGGTTACACAGGCTTCCAAGGCAAACTT
Source organism: Parietaria judaica (assembly GCA_954871525.1). Lineage (NCBI taxonomy): Eukaryota > Viridiplantae > Streptophyta > Magnoliopsida > Rosales > Urticaceae > Parietaria > Parietaria judaica. The sequence continues at coordinate 17,294,284 of OX940864.1, forward strand.
AAACCACAGAGCTCGGTTCCTTCAAGTCGAGCCATTTCAGACACTCGTGCCAGTCGTTAACATTGCCGTTTCCTCTCTGAGCCTTGTCGATGGTATCGTCGTTGCACAGCGAAACTGGTCCCACGCACCAGGTTTTCCCCTTTTTTGCTTTCTTGTAGAGCTCCGCGTACTCGGACTCCATATCTTCAAAGCTGTTCACGATAATCCCCATTGTGTCCGTTTCCGCTTCGATGATCGACACAAGGAATTCGTCCAGATTTTGTCCTAAAGCGCCGGGGATTTGAGCTTTGGTGATCTCGATCCGATCGGGAACATCCGGGATCGCGAAATACTCCATACCCATTTCTATATCTTCACGGACACTCAACTTCTGTAAATTCATCAAGAACATGTTGCAAAAGCAATTCATCCCATTGAACGAAACCCTAGGAACGCGGAGCGCTCGAGCTACGTGGATAGTCCACGGTAGAAACATGTCCGAAACAATGCAGTCCGGTTTCGGCTCCAGCGCCATGGCGAGCTTCTCTGCCGGCCCCCGGAGCAAAGAGCTCGCTTTGTAGAAGCCATGCAGCTGATTAGGGTTTGTGATAGCGTCGAGACTCTGGAGGCCTTCGGGTATCCCGGCTCCTTCACAGGGGAATCTGAGAGACATCACGGAGATTCCGAGGCCGGATTCTCTCGCCCGGCGGATAGCCGGTTCTACCCGGGCGGCATTGGCGTGCGTCGGGACGACGGTGATCTTCACGCCGCGCTGAGCCAAGAGCCTGGCGATGTCCACCATGGGGATGGTGTGGCCTTGCGCCATTAGAGGGAACACGAGGATGTGGAGCTTCTCGTACTGTGAAACCATGAGGTTGAGTCTGGATTTGAGTGAACTGTGATTCTGTGAAGATAGGTTAAATTATGTATATATATAATGGGGTACTGTAATAAAATGGGGTACTTTTGTAATTTAATAAAATAGGGTACTTTTCTAAAAATACATGTTCAACCGGGCACGGGCACACAAATTGAAGTTTCCCTATATATATATATATGATTGTGTGGAGTCCAAGAATGAGTGGAGTTGAAGAAAGTATGGACATTAGTTAATGGCTTACTTGGGAAAGACTAAAGAGTTCAAAGCTGTTTTTGTTTTTTTGTTGAAAGAGTTAATAATAAGAAAATGATAAGTCGCAATAGATTTCTGAGACACGTACGTGTGTATTTATTGTCTGTATATATGCATAAAAACGTGACAGCTATGCGCAAATGGTCTCTCTAAAATATAGAGCTGCAACTCACGACGAGATGGTGGCCTTCGCGACGTTTTGTGGGAGATCGCGATTGGGTGGCGGGAATCGCGACGCGTGCTAAAAATCGCGACCTGCATGTGTTGATCCGCGTGAAATGCTCTCGGCCAATAGGAGGGCGACACGTCATCAATCCGAGGGAGGGGGAAATTTTGTGTTTGTTTGTGGCAATAATAACCACTTTTCACCCGAAATTTATTACTCAACCACAATTTCTACCCACTTTACTCGAATTTCAACCCTAAAATTTCAAATTTCAAAATGTTTTCACTCACTATCTCCTCACAATTATTCACCAACTTCACCCACCATAATAATTATTCAACCACCCCACTCTCTCCTCAAACCCTATAAATACCACCTCTTCCACCCTCATTTCCTCACACCAATCTTCTATTCTTCTCTCTAATTCTCTCAATTTTCTAAGCTTTCAAGTTCTAGAGTTCTCAAGTTCTAAGGTTTTAAAGTTCTAAAGTTTTATTTTTTAGTCATTATGAGTCAAGGAAGCGGCGGTAGTTCCCGAGGTCGAAGGACGGCTAGGAATTTGCAACCTACGCCCGACGACTACATTCCCGTTATGCTACCCAAGAAATATTTCCCTCCCCTCCAAATCCAAATTATCCCAATGATACAGTACGGTCTCTAAGACCTAGTTTAACCCGGGCGGTGGGCATGCACAACGCCAATCCCGATCTTGTGCCCCGACAAATGGTCGACGTGGTATATCAATCTAGGGGGAAAATAACGATCCATTTTTCAATCTAATGTTTCAACAACACGACCGCGACGACGACGAAACTCAACAACCCGATGACCGCGCATTCAGTACGGCTAGTAATATCATCGACGACCGGAGGGCGGGAATAAGCAACACACACCTTGAGCAAGCAGTGGTGTTGAATGATTGGATGTTCCGTAACCCTGTGATAGCCCAACGGTCCGAACCAACCGAACTGGATGTATTGACTGAAAAGTTTAACGCCTTATTCCCCGAGTGATGCAAAGTAACCGCCAATGATGTGCTCTTTCCTCTCTTGGTTTTATGTCCCTAAGGAGGGTTTTACAAGAGAGGTTTTAGTGAGGCATCTTGTAATATTTACACTGAATATTTACAGCTTTCTTCCACCTTATTGTAATATTCACAATGAATAATACAAGTTATTTTTTTAAATTTCTCGTTCTACCATATTATTTAATTTCTATTAAATTTGTTAAAATTATTGTAATATGTTACAAATTAATATTTATTAACATATGTTACAAATTAAAAATTAACATAAATCAAATTATTAATATGTTACAAAATAATAAATGATAACATACTTAAATATAATTTTGAAATAAATAAATTATAAATAATTAACATACCTATATATAATTTTGAAATAATTAATAAAGTTTGATAGTTAAATTCGGGTAAAAACTAATAAAATTAAACATTTGGAGACAAATAGGTACATATGCCGCAAACAACACATCCACATTTCTCGCGAACTCGCGACCTGTCCACCCGCGACGCATCGCGACTCGTACTTTGGCGATTTTTCACGATTTGGTCGTGACTCGCCGCGACACCGCGAGTTGCAGCTCTACTAAAATATAATAAACTTGTTGAAAAGTGAAAACCGTATATATTTTTTTATGGGCTCTATAGCCATATAGCCAAACTAGAAAAACTATTTTCCAAAATAGCCAACCTTTTGATTAATATTGCCAAATAGCCAATCAACCACATTAATAAATCAAGAAAGACCGTATAACCCTTGTATTAACGTGTATTAACTATATTAACGTGTATTAACTAAGTTAATTTGTTTAAAAATAAATTAAATTTTTGTTAAAATTTTAATCACGATTTTTTATTTTTAAACAAATTAACTCAGTTAATACACGTTAATATAGATTTTCTGTAAACACAAGTAAATGTTCTTATTTTTAAGAAAAATTAACTTTGTTAATACACGTTAATATGTTAAATAAAAGGGTATTATACATATAAAATATGTTATTAAATAGCCACTTCATCAATTTTGCTATTTTGCAAAGAAAAAGGAAATGTTGGCTATTTGGCTAATCAAACGTTTCAATTTGACTATTAAGAGTCATTTCTCTAATTTTATTATATTTGACTGACAAAGCGTCTTTTATTATTAAATGAAATAATGAATGAAAATATCTTTTGTTTAGTTAATCACAAACTAAAAAAGTCATATCTAAAAATTAAGACTAATTGGATTTCCTTTTTTCCGATTCGTTGGAATTCATAATGTTGGTTTCGGCTATTACTGTTATACTTATAAGTTATGAATACCTTAATATTTTTTTTTTCATGGTGACATAAATTCATTTTTGTATAACTGTAACTTTTCCAAATCGGAACCGAAACCGAGATACTTTGTCCTGAAAAAAGTTGTAATAGGGACGAAAGAAACTTAAATTCTCAATTTCGATTCTGATTCCATTGCTTTTTAATCGATTTAAAAGAATTTTGGATGCGCCGTTAAGTCGTGGACATGTCACACGTGTCACTTTTCCGAGAGAGAGAAGGGACATACGGATAAAAATATTTTGCATATAAGTTTTAATTAAAAATCATTAATAAAATAAAAATATTTTTTTAGAGTGACACATGCAAACATTAACTTCCGTTAGTCAATTTAACGGAGCGAACCAAATCGCGCAACGGAACCGTGCTTGAGGTACTTTAGCTAGCAAAAAAACACACTTGGGTATAATGTGATAAAAGCTTTGGTATTTTGTCCGACTAAAAAAAAGTATTTAATGTTAGTTTTTTAAACACTTTTGGCATTTGTACGCTAATATCCCTTCATTTAATGTCAAAGAATTTGGTTTTCCTATACTTAATTTCGCTATTTTTCCTATCTATTTTTACAGGCCTTTACGTGTGTTATTGGCTAGAGTGGTGGCTCGTTTTTCTTGTGTGTTTTGTCCAAAGACTTTTCTTCATCTACTCTCTTAAGAACGTGCCGTTGTTACCGTTGCATCCTGTAAGTATCGGAGAATTCATCTCTCCTTGGTCGATTCTCGACTCGTTAGCTTGAGCTTTCCGTTCAAATTTGCGCCCGTCTAATAACGTTTTTCGGGTTCGGTACTTATCAATAACCTGCTTAACATACAATGAATTCTATTTGAACATTTGAACCCGTGTCCTTAATCTATAGGGTATGAATCAGAAGATGTACAAAAAATTGAAAAGTTGCTTATCTTACGAAAAATAATTTATTAACTAACAAAACAATATTCATAACTAACACGGAGGTTTACACAACAGATTCTCTATTATAACAATGACGATTTCCTAGTTGCTCGTGATCATGTCGAGAAACAGCGTGATATTGTCGTGAGAAGATCCTCCTTCTTCGACGGCTCTCTTCGCCATCTCGCCAAGTTCTCTCGCTCTCTTCTTTCTCTGTTCGCTCTCCCCGTCTCCTCCGCTCATCAGACTCTCCAAACCGCTCTTTATTCTCTCTCTCCCGATCTGAACGCCGATCTCCTCTCCGCCCCATTCCGTCGGTAATTCGGCCCCAGCAGGAACCGCGATTCTAAGAACTACGACTACGAGCCTCTCATTGAGGAACTGATCAGCAAAGAGCGGCCATGTCATCAACGGCAAGCCTGAGCAAATCCCCTCGAGCGTGGAGTTCCAACCGCAGTGTGTCAAAAATCCGCCGACCGATGGGTGCGAGAGGATTAGCATTTGCGGAGCCCAGCTCCGGATCAGAAGGCCTTGGCCGTTGACTTTGAGTCTCTCCTCGAACCCGTCTTCCTCGATCCACTTCTCGAGCTTTGACCACTCTACTTTCCTTCCTCTCATGACCCAGATGAACGGCTTTTCCGACATTTCCAACCCCAATGCGAGCTCTATCAGCTGCGGAGCAGGGAGGCTGCAGAGGCTTCCGAGGCAAACGTAGACTACAGAGCTCGGTTCCCGCGAATCGAGCCATTTCAGGCACTCGTGATCGTCGGTGACATGCTTGTCGTTTCCCCTCTGGGCCTTGTCGATGCTCTCGTTGTTGCTTAGCGAAACCGGTCCCACGCACCAGGCTTTTCCATTTTTTGCCTTCTTGTATCGCTCCGCGTATTCAGTTTCCAACTCGACGAAGCTGTTGACGATAACCCCGAACGAGCTCTTCTCAGCGTCGAACATGGAGGCAAAGAACCCTTCCATATTTAGGCCTACAGATCCAAGAACTTGAGCTTTGCTTACCTCGATTCGATCGGGAAGATCCGGGATGATGAAGTATTCCGTCTCGGACCTTATCTTCTCTCGAATATCGAAAACCCTTATGATATCCATGCACAACTGAAAAAAGCAATTCGCTCCGTTGAAAGTTACCCTCGGAACGTCGAGCGCGCGAGCTACGCTAAGCGTCCAAGGCAAGAACATGTCGGAGATTATACAGGCCGGCCGCGGCTCCAGCGCCATGGCTAGCTTCTTGGCGGGCTCGCGGAGCAGCGAGGTCGCATGGAAGAAGTTCCACAGCTGATCCGGGCTGGTGAGGCTGTCGAGATTGTCGTGGCCTTCGGGCAATCCGGCATCTTCGCAAGGAAACCGGAGGGAGACAATGGAGATTCTCAGACCGGATTCTCTCGCCCGGCGGAGAACCGATTCAAACCGGGCGGCGTTGGCGTGCGTGGTGACGATGGTGATCTTCACGCCACGTTTAGCCAAGAGCTTGGCGATGTCCACCATGGGGATCATGTGGCCTGGCGCCATTAGAGGGAACGCGAGGATGTGGAGCTTCTCGTACTGTGAAGAAGCCATGGAGGCTTTCTGTATTTGATGGATCGCACTATACACCTATATTATCAGGTGAGCACTGTAGGCAAAAGTGTGATCGTTTTGGATCTTACGAGTGTACGGATGTATAATATGTATATAACTATATATAATGGGTATATACTTGGGTTTTGTGACGGTATACCAGGGAAACTTCGCCTGAAGTATCTAATGATTGACGGATTTTGAGATAAATACTCAAAATTTGGACGGTGTTGGAAAGCATGGAGAAGCCGAGTTTCCGGAGCCGGCTCGAGATCTGGACGGCCAGGCCCGGTTCCCGCACTCGAGATTTCTGTACTTTCGAAGAAGATGCCAGTACTGCGCTTGGAAGCAAGCCAGATCTCTGTCGTGTTAGGTGAGAGACGGGGACAAGCAGCATTCAAGCTTGCGATAATGAGCTGTATGAGTGAGGTAGAGAAACTTCAAGGAAATGGAGAGAGGGACGGGTCCAACATATTTTTTTTTTTGAAGGATACATTGAAAATGACGAGTTTGTATCATTATAATATTTTAAGATATGTAAATCGAAATAGTGGCCCAGTAGTTTGAAGATATGTAAAATAGTAAACATTATAACTTGGACAATCACATAAGTTAAATTTAAGTTCACCACAAAAATCAAAATACTATATCTTGTATACATATATACCACTATTAACTCTCTTATTTATAATTATTAACAAACCTTAGCCTCGATAATGCAAGTTTGGTAAACCACTTGAACTACGGTCTCTCGAGATTTTCTTGCGTGAATCAATTGAAAATGACGAGTTTGTATCAAGTTTTCACTCTTCATTAATATGATAATCTATATCGTTCTATATCTTATATAGATAACATAAAACCCTTGACGAATTTTGATAAATCACATTATATATATATATATATATATATATTATATTAGAAAAGGTATATTTTGTTCTCCTTCACACTTAAACCAATGTCTTGTTGTTTATCCGTTTTTCATAACCTAAATGTTGTCGTTTTTTATTTTATTTATGGGTTAATGACGGCGAAAATACCTAAACTTTAGTCAAAGAACCCTTCGTGTACCTAAAGTCGAAAAGTGATGGCAAAAGTACCTAAAGTTGTATTTGGGGTGTTGACCAATTTTTTCCGTCCATCCACTAACGGTGCCGTCCATATGGCCGATAGCCTCATTCCACGTGGCACGCCACGTTGTCGTTGAACCAAAGTTTGGGTATTTATGCCGTGATAAACCAAAGTTTGGGTATTTATGCCATGATAAACCAAAGTTTGGGTATTTATGCAGTTATAAACCTTTTTTTATTATTATTTTTCGGTTGCTGGCGTCATCTAAATAAAGGTCAAAATAAGAACTCGAACCCATCACCTCCCCCCACATATAAGGACATAATAGCCACTAAACCACATTCGCTTTGCGTTATATCTTGACAAAAATAAGATTGACTTATATCTTTTTCGCATTGGGTTCAAATTAACTTATTCGAAACGAGGTTGGGTTAATTTTTTCGGACCAGGGTGGAGTTTACTTTTTTGGAACGGGGTGGGTTTGACTTTTTTGGACAGGGGTCGGGTTGACATTTTCGGACATCATGGTGTCGTTAACTTTTCCGTACCGGGATCAGTTTGACTTTTATTGTACGGTTTTGGGTTGACTTTTTCAAAACGGAGTCAAGTTAACTTTTTGAAACAGGGTCGGGTTGACTTTTTTGGAACGGGACTAGTTTGACTTATTATTAATAATTGACATAGTAATAGAAACCTGAACCCGGTCCAAAAAATTCAACTCGATCCCGGTACAAAAAATTCGAGTCGACCCCATATAAAAAGTCAAGTCGACCCTGTTCCTAAAAAGTCAACCCGAACCCATACCAAAAAAGTCAACCTGAATCCGGTACGAAAAATTTAACCCAACCTCAGTACGAAAAAGTCAAGCCGACCACAGTCCAAAAAAGTCAACCCAACCCCGGTTCAAAAAAGTCAACTCAACCCCGTTTCGAATAAGTCAATTTGAACCAGGTGCGAAAAAGACATATGTTTCTATTACTATGTCACTTATTAATAAGTTTCTATTTATATTCTTATTTTTGTCAAGATATGATTATGTTATTCTTATATATGGGGAAGTGATGAGTTCGAGTACTACCAAAGGCCATAATATTTTGACCTTTATTTTGCCATCACTTTTTTACTTTGGGTACACGAGGGGTTCTTTGACCAAAGTTTATGTGTTTTCGCCGTCATTAAGAGCTACATCAATTTATGTCGTTTCAATAGTTATGTCGTTTTCTCTTTTCCATTTTAAGGTTAATTTTTAGTTTAGCTTTACTTTCCTTGTTTTATACATATTCCTGTCGATGATTTTGTAATGGAAAGATCGATATTCCTGTCGAAGAGTTCGCTCAATTCTGATTAAAAAAAGTTATCAAAATCGTAAAACTTTACATATTACTAATAATACCTAATTTAAAGAGAAATTGCACCAAATAGCCAATTTGAAACATAGGTTTAGCAAAATAGCCAAACTTTGGTTAATTTTGTAAACTAGCCAATTAACATGAGGTGGCATTTTAATAACATTTTTTATTCCTGTAATACCCTTTAATTAATTATTTTAATTATAATTTTCTTAATTAATTTAAAAAAATCAGCACAAATCAAGCTTAATTAATTATGCACAAATTTGGGGATTTAATAACCAATTTGAATAATTTCCATTGACCCACCCCTCTCTCTCTCTCTCTCTCTCTCTCTCTCTCCGCTGTGACCTGCGACTTCTCCAACGAGCTTCATGCGAGGCTTCAGGTGATGCCGACTCGATCGCTCTCCGGCGAGGTATCTTCGGATGAGATTTCTTTCGTCGTTCGGAGGTTTTTCGTGTATGCTCGGCTCTAGGGCTTCCGGCTGATCGGGGAATCGAGAAGCGCCGATGAAGCAACGGCGACGCGGAGCGGCGTGGTGCTAGGGGCGGAGAGATGGAGGTCAGATCTGACGGCATCCCGGTGCGAAGCGAGAAGATTCCGGCTCCGGTGATCCCCAGAACGCGGTTGCAGATTTGGTTCATCCGCCTCTACTCCAGCATTCATCTGTGGACGTGTCTGGTGCAGCTCGTCGCCGTCGGCGAGCTGTGGCATCCGCGACTCTTCTCCAATGTCGCCGGTGCGGCAGCGAAGGTTTCGTCAATGGCTGTGGTCGCTGCGCCCGAAGTCGCCCTCGTTATTCCACGTTTATTTTAATTAAAATATTAATAAGAATAAAGTGTTTATTCGTGTTAATTTTTGTGTTTATTTGTGTATCAAAGTGTTTATTCGTGTTAATTTTTGTGTTTAGTTGTGTATCAAAGTGTTTATTCGTGTTAATTTTTGCGTTTATTTGTGTATCAAAGTGTTTATTCGTGTTAATTTTGTATATATTTGTGTATTAAAGTGTTGATTTACGTTAATTCGTTGTTGATTTACGTTAATTTGCGTCTTTAATTTGTTGATATTTTATGAAAAAAATAAATCCAAAAATTATATAAATGTTTTGAATTTAAAATTTGAATTATATAAAAAAAAAGTTTGGTTTTGGTTGTTACCATATTTATAGCTATTTCAATTAATAGCAATATTTTTAATTAATGAAAATAAATGAATTTTTAAATTTTATTAAAACATGAGGGTAATAAGGTAATTGGAATTCCATTTAAATGGTTAATTGGCTAGTTTACAAAATTAACCAAAGTTTGGCTATTTTGCTAAACACACTTTCAGATTTGGCTATTTATCCAAAGCGCCCTAATTTAAATGGATGAAGACGAAAACAAAAAAAAAAACCTATTTAAAAAAAATTAAGATAATTAACTTTTATTAAGCTATTTTAAATGTAATACGAAAAAATAACCAAATTTTAATAATAATAAAATTTAATCACTTTACTTCATAATTTTACCAAGGAGCGTAACCAAATTCATTACTTTGAATTTTGAATTTTGAATTTTAAAATATTATTTTTATTTGATCTCAACAATTTTATCACAAAAGAAAAAAAAGAACATAATAAAAAAAAGACATAATAAGTGTACACATAGACATACTTTACGTAAAATAATAACATACTTTGTTTTTATACTAAAGAAACACGCCCAAAGAATCATATTTATTGATAATTCTTCTGAAAATAATGTCATAAATATATATATATATATATATATATAATGTCATCAATGAATATTATGGCCAAGCTTAGAAGCTCTCCATTATTCTTTATCTTCAACGATTTCCACATCCACTATAATGAGTTGATACAAACAAACAAACAAAAAAATCTTCAATGATTTCCACAATCAACATTAATTTTTACAGCTTATCAACCTTAATAGCTCATATTTTAAAAAGAGGCTAACTCTATATTGTAAAATTAATCTTCCTCCTCTCCTTTCCATACGGCCACATGCAAAACGAAGGTTGATTCAACTGTGAATTCAAAAGACCAAAACGCCATTAACAAATGAAAGTAATAGCTCAGTTGTCATAGCGATTAACAAATGATAGTAAATACCTCAGTTGTCATAGCAAACATATAATTTTTAGTGCTCAAGGTGTCGCTTGTTGTCGTTATCTTCGCCGTCCCCGTGGCTCCATTCGTCTTCAAGAATAATTTCAATTCCACTCATAGCGAACATTTAGCTCACAAATCATATTCTGATGAGAAGCCATATCCAACTAAGCAAAACATACACTTCAAAACAATTAGAGAAATGAATAAGTAATAATTTTATAAAGTCAAGTATAAAAACAGGGGATTTAATGACATGATCTGTTCAAGAGATCATATTCTCAACATAATAAGAATGGAACCTAATTCAATTCTTTCTTGGCTATAAACATCGAGCTTCTTAGACTTCCAACAAATATTCAAGTCAGATCTTGCCAAATATTTTAGGAATGAATGTTTATAAACATATTCCAAATAAAAAAAGAAAAATTAAATATGTTAATGTATCAAACCAAATTTTCAAACACTGATCACCAATAACTGAAAAGTTTTTCTATCTTTACTTTAAGAATATCCACTATAAAGAAAAAACTTACTGCGCTTGTCTCAAATGAATATGGACTTATTTAACTAAGCAACTCTGTTAGAGGAAAAGCAAGTGAGAAAACAAAACTTTTTTCCCCACTATGTGAACGAACATGTCTGCTGAGTATGGAATCACGTCAAACTTTGTTCTTGTTGTTGCCGAACCCCTAAGTACGTATGAGTTTATTTGAGTGTTGATATATAAACGTAATAATATTTTCAACTCAGATAAAACAAAATCAATCCCAACAGAAAGACACAGATAAGGAAATTATAAAAACTAATTCCTTGGGCCAAAACCATGATGTTTGATGATGATCTCTTTCATTCTTAAATCTATAGACAGTTTCATCAGATATTAGACATAATTGATTATAATCCATAGCTATGCGATCAAATCAAACAACTTACTTGAGATTAAGCCTTTATATTCGTCAACAACTACCGAAATTCCTTTACTGATCCAGCAAATTGCTTCTCAAAAACATATTTTATTCAAGAAATCTGTTAGAAACCACACAAAACAAAGTTGTGAAGAAAAACACAAATGTTCACCTATTGCAGCATCAATGAATTCATAGATACCACATGGTCTAGGAAGTGTCTTGATGCCGAAAACATAATCCCGAAAAACTAAGAATGATTAACGAAGGTTTAATAAAAAAAAAAGATATGAGAATCTCTTACTTGAAGAATCGGCTTTCTTGTCATAGCTCTCCCTTCACCTTTTGAGACTTCTAACTACTATTAATCCTATTGTACGTGTTATTGAGAAAGGGAATTTAAGGGTTAGAAATGGCAAAAAAAAAACTGATAGTTGAAAAATTTGTCGATTGACCTTTCAAATTTCTATTCCTTTTGCTATCATTTGATAAGCATTTGCACAGTTATATAAAATAAAAAAAGGTTATAGTGTAATTACAATATGTTCAATGGAGTTGATTGATATGTTTGGTGGAGTTATATAAAATCAGAAAACGTTACAGTGTAATTACAAAGCATTAATGAAGCAAAACGTAACATATTACAGTTCTTACTACCATAATTTAATTACAATATGTTCGGTGGAGTTAATCAGAGAGAGGAAACTCTTTCGTTTCCTGCTTGTGTCATCAATTGGAATTGTTTATTGTTATGAAAAAAAAATTAGATAATATGAGAAAATAGATATTGAGGAATGGTTGATTTGTAGCATGCCTGCCATGTCACTCTCTTCAGATTTTCCTTTTATATATATATAGATTTATCTATTCGTCCTTCCTATGTTTCTCTTCATTTTTTTTTTCACCACTTTTTAAAAAAATTATCCTCATAATATATATGTAATGCCCCTAAATGGGGGTTAGTAGAATAAAACAAAAACAACGACTTTTCAAACTTTGACCGGTCAATGACACATCATTAAAATAAATGACACCGTTGAATATTCAACATCCACATTGATAAACACACAGTTCCTGCCCATGAGACTTAAAACGACAATACAAACATCAACGACCACAGTTTATACAACACCATAAAACGACAATTACAAAGTACCACCATCACAAGCATCCCTCATTTAATCCCATTACATGTCCTAGATAAAAGATCGACACAAACACGGAATTCACCTCGACGATCACTAGATACGGGTAGCCAAAATCAACACGCGGACCTTCCCAAATCGACTAATCCTCGTCTGGGATCTGACACTTAGCATCACCTGTAACTGGAAGGAAAAGATGTATATGGAAGGGGTGAGCACCACACGCTCAGTAGGGAATCAATTATCAATTCTCTTTACCGAATCTTTATTAATCAAATTCCAATTAAATAAATTAAACGTCATCATAAAATCATTTTATTATCATTTTAACCATTTTCAACAATGAAATAAATTAATAAACATTCTCCACAAAAGTCAAATCATTTCGGTGGTCCATGCCAAGTCAGCTCGCGCCTTTACTCCACTATATCACATCGAGTCCTCAAGGCATGAGCACAGGTGGACTAGAAGTCCCTAACCGTAACTCGCCCTCGACTCGGGATCCTAATCACCATGGGTCGAAATATTGACTTTTGCGTCACCAATCATATCCATATCCATAACCATATCCGGCCTACTGCGCAGTAGCCAGCTGCTCGTCAGCAGCTCTAATCACATCATCCGCCCGAAGCGGGTACCATATCACAATACTCATCATCCGCCTGAAGTGGGAACCATATCAACACACGTCATCCCGACGTAACCATAAACATAAATATAACAAGCATCAAGCCGATGCAACAATACCTGGTGTCCAGCCTCGCTATCAAGCAACGACAATCTTCAAACTTAACTTTTATCATCAATTAAGATAACATTTCATTAATTCCAATTTTAACCTATCCGGTTCGATCTTTATTTAATCGTTGGTTTCTACGTTCATTTTAAATAGCGAGAAAAGGTAATAACCCCTACCTCCAATCGTGGAAACTTTGATCGATCGACTAGTTAGTTGAAGATGTTGGTTTGTCCTGGCCCTGAGATCGATGATCAGAGACTTCGGGATCTGTTGAACTATTCAAAATGGGTGGTTCAGGCAGCACGGTCTTCGAGGCGACCATAGGACGACTATCTGCGCCAACTATAACACCGATACCATCCATAAGTCAAATGTTACTAAGATTGGAATTCAAATTGTCAATTGAAAATCCGATACACTAAAATTTAATCCGGGCCGAATTCCCGTCGGGCACGCGAAACGAGGCAGCAAAACGGGCATCAATTCGACAATTTAACACTTCCCCTAGCTTAATTCGACTGTTCTAAATGCAATGACGAAGTCAATTTCATCAATCAAGGCCCAGAACACACCTATTTTTATCATCTAAAATCAGAAACTAGGGCAAGGAAATTCGGGCTTACCGAGAGTCCGATGACAATTCCGATCGAGGGCTTTCGATCTCCTCGACGAGGGCTTCAAAACCCCTAAATAAATTTCGAGATCGGAAAATTATGACGGCGGCCGGCGGCCGGCAGCGACGGCGAGGTGGTACCTCCAACAGACTCTAATAGGCTTCTTGAACATGATTCCGATGTTAGATTTCTCAAAATCAAACCAAAATTAAAAAGATCTAGAGTTTTAAACCCGCACCTTCCGGAAAATATTCCGGCCAAACGCCACCACTTTAGGTCGTCATCCGCCCATCAACATGTTCGCCTTCTCGAGAGCTTTCTGGCGGTACCAAAATTTTGTTGGTCGGAGCTCCGGTGACGGAGTTATGATGCTTTGAACAATTGAGGGAGGAAAGAAGAAATAGAGAGAGGGAGAGAGGGAGTTACGGGAGGAGAATAAGGAAAGAAAGGAAAAAAATAAGAGGGGGAAGAAAGGGTGGGTTTCGAACCACTCTCTGACAATTTTTATTTTTATTTATATATATATATATATTATATATAATAAGGGCATTACAATATATATATATATATATATATATATATATATATATACTGTTATAAAAGCCTAAGTTTTATACACTAATAATTTGTCTAGTAACTAATAGGTAGTAAAAGTCAAGAGAGTGATAAAATAGAATAGGTAAAGGATAGAGAGAGATTACTTTGAGAGAGAGAGAGTAAAACGTGTACAAGATGATAAAAGGGTGAAGATGATATGTATTCATCACCATATATGTGGTATTTATAGGCATTACATGTCATGTAAATACAAATAATGCATAGTACAACATATAATTGAGCATACCACATTTTATATTATTTACAACACTCCCCCTTGGGATGCTCATTATAATTTTACGTGTTTATGTTGCCTCGTTAAAAACCTTACTAGGAAAAACCCAGTAGGATAAAACCCATATAAAGGGAAAAAGAGTGCAGCCATGGAAAGCTCCCCCTCATGCTGACATGGGTGATAAATTTTGTAGTCTTCGCATCCCGATGTCATGAACATGTTTCCTGAAAGTTGAAGTAGGGAGAGCCTTTGTGAAGAGATCCGCTGAGTTTTCACTGGAACGAACATACTGGATACTGATGACATTGTTCTTTTCCAGTTCTTGAGTAAACGAAAAGAATTTCGGAGGAATATGCTTTATTCTGTCGCTCTTGATAAATCCTTCCTTCATCTGAGCAACACACGCAGCACTATCTTCGTAAAGTGTGATGGGATCATCGATTGGTGAAAGACCACTTGTGGTCCTAATGTGTTGCGTCATTGATCTCAACATACACACTCACGACTAGCTTCATGCAACGCGATGACCTCGACATGGTTTGATGATGTCGCCACGAGTGTTTGTTTCTGAGAGCGCCAAGAAATTGCAGTCCCTCTACATGTAAACACATACCCCGTTTGGGATCTCCATTTGTGTGGATCTGACAAATAACTTGCATCTGTATAGCCAATCAAAACTGGTTTCGTATTGTTAGGGTAAAATAATCCCAAATCAATTGTTCCTTGAAGATAACGAAACACATGTTTAATTCCGTTCTAGTGTCTTTTAGTAGGAATTGAACTGAATCTTGCTAACAAATTAATAGCAAAAGCTATATCCGGTCGAGTACAATTAGCAAGGTACATAAGAGCTCCAATTGCACTGAAATATGGTACTTCTTGACCAAGAATCTCTTCGGATTCCTCACATGGACGATATGGATCATTTCCTACATCAAGGGACCTCACGACCATTGGGGTACTCAATGGATTTGATTTATCCATATTGAATCTCTTTAAGATTCTTCTCGTGTAATTTGATTGATGCACAAGTATTCCACTTTGCAAGTGCTCAATTTGCAAACCGAGACAATACTTTGTTTTCCCAAGGTCTTTCATCTCGAATTCTTTCTTTAAGTAAGAGATTACTTCCTGAATCTCTTCATTGGTCCCAATGATATTTAAATCATCAACATAGACAGCGATAATCACACAACCAGATGTTGTTTTCTTGATAAAAATGGAAGGGCAAAGCGGGTCGTTGATACATCATTTTTGTAATAAATATTCATTTAGTCGGTTGTACCACATGCGTCCGGATTGCTTTAACCCATATAAAGACCTTTGCAATTTGATTGAATATCTTTCTCTGGGTTTTGAACTTGATGCTTCAGGCATTTTGAATCCTTCAGGGATTCTCATGTAAATATCACTATCAAGCGATCCGTATAAATAAGCGGTAACAACATCCACGAGGTGCATATTTAGTTACTCATAAACAACTAGACTGATCAAGTATCTGAATGTAATTCCATCCATAACAGGAGAATATGTTTCCTCAAAGTCAATTCTGGGCCTTTGAGAAAAAACTTGTGCAACAAGTCGAGCCTTGTATCTCACAATCTCATTTTTCTCATTTCTCTTTCGTACAAATACCCATTTGTATCCAACAGGTCTCACATCTTCAGGTGTGAGCACGATAGACTCAAAAATATTGCGTTTGTTAAGTGATTCTAATTCAACATCAATAGCCTTTTTTCCATTCAGCCAAATCGCGTCTATTTTTACATTCGGTAACAGACCAAGGTTCAGGATCCCTATTATTTTCGTCCATAACATCGTATGCCAAACTGTAACAGAGTGCATCATCGATTTCCATATTTCGGTTCCATATTATACATGTACTGGCATAATTAATCGAAATTTCTCGATTTTCCTCATCGCGTATTTCTTCAGGAATACGTTCCTCCGTATTGGGGTCATTTTGCTCAGCTCCTTTTCTTTTACAAGGATTTTTATCTTTGGAACCGAGTGGTCTCTCACGCTTCAGGCATGTTGTGAATTCATGAGTGACTTTGTTTTCAATTTGCCCTTTTGGAATTTCAATTTAAGCAGGAGCATTCTTAGCTGGTATATGAGATTTAGTCACTCTCTTTGTGTCCGTAAATGCATCAGGAAGTTGATTTGCTACATCTTGTAAATGCAAAATTCTTTGAACTTTTCCTTCACATTCTTTTGTGTAAGGATCAAGATGCAACAATGTTGGTACAGACCATGTAATTTCTCTTTCCAGCTGTTTTCTTTCTCCTGCTAATGCTGGGAAATTTTCTTCATCAAAGTGGCAATCAGCAAAACGAGCTGTGCAAATATTCCCAGTTTGAGGTTCAAGGTATTTAACAATAGATGAGATTTCAAAGCCTACATAAATATCAAGACTTCTATGTGGCCCCATCTTTGTTCTTTGGGGTGGTGCAATAGAAACGTACACAGCACAACCAAAAATCCTTAGATGGGATATATTTGGTTCTTGGCCGAATACAAGTTGCACTGGGGAGTATTTATGATATGCACTTGGTCTGATGCGAATTAATGATGCATCATATAATATAGCATGACCCCATACTGAAGTAGGAAGCATTATTCTCATTATCAATGGTCTAGCAATAAGCTGGAGACGCTTGATCAATGATTCAGCCAGACCATTTTGTGTGTGAACATGAGCAACAGGATGCTCAACATCAATCCCAACTGACATACAATAATCATCGAATGCTTGGGATCTGAATTCACCGGCATTATCAAGTCTTATTTTCTTGATTGTATGATCGAGAAATTGAGCTCTCAATTTGATTATCTGAGCGAGTAATTTAGCAAATGCCATATTGCGAGTTGATAACAGACACACATGTGACCATTTGCTAGAGGCATCTATCAATACCATGAAGTATCGAAATGGTCCACACGGTGGATGAATTGGCCCACATATATCACCTTGAATACGCTCAAGGAACATAGGTGATTTTGTTTCAACTTTTCCCGGTGAAGGTCTTCTAATTAACTTTCCGAGAGAACAAACTTTACACTGGAATATTTTTCCTTGAGGGATCTTCTAGTCCTTCAATGGATGCCCATGTGTATTTTCAATAATTCTTCGCATCATGGTTGAACTAGGATGACCTAGTTGGTCATGCCATATGGTAAATATTGAAGGTTTGCAACTACCATATTTGATTCAATTGAACTTATATACGTAAAATGCAATCCTGTGGGGAGCATTGGTAGTTTTTCAAGTACGTATTTCTTCCCCGATTTATGCATTATGATAAACATATATTTCATGGTGTTCTCAGTTGCAGACTGAGTATCAAATTCATGAGAATATATATCCTTGAAACTCAACAGGTTTCTTTCGGATCTTGGGGAGAATAAGGCATTGTTTATGGTAAACATTGTGCCATTTGGTAATGTAAAATTCGCTCTACCAACTCCTTCAATCAGATCTACAGGACCTGATATTGTATCCACACTGGCTTGTGTTGATTTTATGTTTGAGAAAAACTTTTTATCATTCAATATTGTGTGTGTCGTTCCACAGTCGAGTATACGAAATTCTCCAGCTTCACGATTAGCTTTATCCATTTGAAAAACTTTAACTAAAAACAAACACAAATTTTGATAAGAAAGATAATTAATTAAACACGAGCATTAGCCTATTACATACCTTAAAATTAGAAGTTCATGACATATTTTACAAAAAAAAAAAGACAAACAAACATCGGACCATTGGCCTTCATTCCCAATAGGTATTACATAATTCATTTTTAGTTTCCACTAGTTGCTTGTTCAGCGAAATCGCCAACCGTGTCAATGAAATCACCATTGAAGTCGGATGCTTCGAGATGAGTGGATTCGTTCTGGTCAATAAAGTTGACCTCTTTCTCTTTCACTTTTCCCTTCATGGACTCTTAGTAGAGTTTGCATAAGTGTGGTGGGGCTCGACAAACTCTTGACCAGTGCCCTTTAGTGTGACATTTGAAACAAGTGGTTTCAAAGAATTTTGGGGAGATCATCTCTTTTCCCTTTTTAAAGGGGTCATTGTGGCTCCTCCCGTGTTGCTGCCTTTTATGATAATAGTTAGCGGACTTATATGAGGGATTATAACCACCTCATCCACGTCCGTAACTACGACCACGACCTCGGCCTCGCCCTCGACCCTAAAAATAGTTCTTGGGCTCAGGCTCATCGGAGTTGATAGCGTTTGCTTCAGGAAGCGCTTTTGAGCCGGTCGGGCGAGATTGATGATTTTTTATCAACAACTCATTGTTATTTTCTGCGATGAGGAGACAAGCAATTAGTTCAGCATACTTTTGAAAACCTCGCACACGGTATTGTTGTTGCAAGGTCACATTTGAAGCATGGAAAATGGAAAAAAGTCTTTTCCAGCATTTCAGTCTCTGTTACAGTAACCCCACAAAATCTCAGGTGGGTCACTATTCTGAACATCGTAGAGTTATAATCACTGACTTTTTTAAAGTCCTGGAACCGTAAAGCAGTCCATTCATCACGGTATAAAGGGAGAATCACATCCCTCTGGTGATCATATCTCTCTTTGAGATCCTTCCACAACTCACTAGGATCTTTTATAGTGAGATACTCATTTTTCAAGCTTTCGTCAAGATGACGACGAAGGAAGATCAATGATCTAGTCTTGTCCGTCCTCGACGAGTTATTCTCTGCTTGGAGTGTCTCCAACAGATTCATCGATTCGAAATACATCTTTTTATCCACCGTCCATGGCATATAGTTGTTTCCACTAATCTCGAGAGGACTGAACTCAAGCTTTACCAAGTTTGACATGGTGATAACTAACATGAAAATAAAATATTTCATTAGATTTAATTAAAAATATAAAAGTCTACAAAGATTGTAAATAATAAAGCAAGATACATGAATACAACCACCTTTAAGGAAAAATAAAATTCCTCCGGTGTAATATGAAAGATGAAAATACTAACATTAAATACGAGGATCATTATGGCTACAAAAACTAACATTAGTCTAGTTATTTTTATCGGCTAAACTTGGAGATAAAAATATGATGTAGAATAAGAGATGTGATTTTTGTATGGTTTGATAAACTTGTATTTATAGTGTAAAAACTAGCCGTTTATAACCGTTATATAGTCGTTGGAAATACACTAACACAATGTAATTAAATGCTATAATTAGATTAGTGATGTAATGTCATAAAATGAGATGTAAAAATAGACAAACATTATAGATATATAATATTAATCATAAGAATATTAAAAATATAGAAGTTAAAACTAATCTCAATTAATATCATTTTACTATAAGGTGGCAGAGCCTCCTGTGTATAGTAATTTGATATTACTTGAAGATAAATATTTGTTAGATGTAAATCACATCATTTTATTATAAGGTGGCAGAGCCTCCTGTGTATAATAAAATGATGTTACGATAAATATTTGTTAGATGTAGATCACATCGTTTTATTACAAGGTGGCATAGCCTTCCATTGTATAATAATATGATGTTATACATAAGAAAGTTAAAATATTGTAAATCATATTACCATAAGGTGGCAGAGCCTCCTGTGTATGGTAAGATGGTGTAATTCATAAAAAATAATTAATTATCGTAGATCCCATCACATTACTATAAGGTGGCAGAGCCTCCTGTATATAGTAATATAATGTTATACAATGATAATAATAATTATAAAATTTTCAGCTCATACCATGTTC
This sequence comes from Parietaria judaica, assembly GCA_954871525.1. Taxonomy (NCBI): domain Eukaryota; kingdom Viridiplantae; phylum Streptophyta; class Magnoliopsida; order Rosales; family Urticaceae; genus Parietaria; species Parietaria judaica. Next base: position 17,314,886 of record OX940864.1, read on the forward strand.
TGAACTTACCGTAGAGTGATCGTGCTGATAACGTGTTATAAAAGCCTAAGTTTTATACACCAATAATTTGTCTAGTAACTAATAGGTAGTAAAAGTCAAAAGAGTGATTAAATGGAATAGGTGAAGGATAAGGAGAGAGAGAGAGTAAAACGTGTAGAGGATGATAAAAGGGTGAAGATGATATTTATTCATCACCATATATGTGGTATTTAATAGGCATTACATGTCATATAAGTACAAATAATGCATACTACAACATATAATTGAGCATACCACATTTTATATTATTTACAACATATACATAAATATTGTCGTTTATTTTTTTATCGCTTTATCTCTCTCATGGAAGTGACCACAACCTCTTTTAGTACGAGTAGTGCGGGCAAAAATTGCACCTGGTACGGACGAGAAATGGACTATTTTCTCGGTATTATCTCTTACTCTTTCAATTTTTTCATATCAAATTCTACATAATCTCTCAAAATTATTTTAAAATCATATTTTAGTTCGATTTTTTCTAAGAATTTATGATATTGTTTTTTAAATTTTGAGTAAATTTTTTTTAACGAAATTCCATTATACCTATCGATTTCATGGTAGACCCTTAAAATCGAATCGTAACAGTATTTAAAGTCTTAGGGAAACTTCAACGTTATATCCAACGGTAACAACGTAACAATTTAAGTAAACTTTTTGCTGATGAAAGTTTGACTTTCCCCGATCACTCTTCTCGTTGACCACTTCCAAGCTGCATTATCTCATCAAGAAACAGCCTGATATTGTTGTCAGAAGACCCTCCTTCTCCGACGGCTCTCTTCGCCATCTCACCGAGCTTTCTCGCTCTCTCCCTTCTCTCTCCACTTTCCCCGTCTTCGCCGTTCATCAGACTCTCCAAACCGCTCTTGATCTTCTCTCTCCCGATCTGAACGCCGATCTTCTCTTCCTCGCCCCATTTCAGCGGCAAGTCAACACCGAGAGGAACCGTGATTCTCAGAACTTCGGTCACGAGCCTATCGTTGAGAAATTGATCAGCAAAGAGCGGCCACGTCATCAACGGGATGCCGGCACAAATCCCTTCAAGCGTCGAGTTCCAACCGCAGTGCGTCAAGAAGCCGCCGATAGAAGGGTGCGAGAGGATAAGCACTTGTGGAGCCCAGCCTCGGATCACGAGCCCTTGGCCGTTTGCTTTGACTCTCTCCTCGAACCCCTCTTCCTCCATCCACTCCTCGAGCTCGGACGAGTTTCTCTTCCTTCCTCCGACAACCCACACGAAGCGCTTTCCCGACGCTTCCAAGCCCAATCCGAGCTCTATCAACTGCGGAGTGATGATGTTGCACAGGCTTCCGAGGCAAACATAGACTACGGAGCTCGGTTCCTTCGAATCAAGCCATGTCAGACACTCGTGCTCGTCGTTAGCACTGTCGTTTCCTCTCTGAGCCTTGTCGATGCGGTTTTCGTTGCACAGCGAAGCCGGCCCGACGCACCAAGCCTTCCCGTTTCTCGCCTTCTTGTAACGATTCGCGTATTCGGGCTCCAACTCTTCGAAGCTGTTGACAATGATCCCCAACGAGCCGGCCTCCGCTTCGACCATCGACATAAAATGCTCTTCTAAATTCGGGCCCAGAGCTCCGGGGATTTGAGCTTTCGTTATCTCAATCCGATCGGGAAGATCCGGGATGGCAAAGTACTCTGTCTCCGTTTTTATCTCTTCACGGACATTTAACGCCCGTAAATTCTTCAAGCACAAGAGGCAAAAGCAATTCGTTCCGTTAAAAGAAACCCTCGGAACGTCAAGCGCTCGAGCTACGTGGATAGTCCAAGGCAAGAACATGTCGGAAACGACGCAGTTCGGCCGCGGCTCGAGCACCATGGCAAGCTCCTCTGCAGGCTCGCGAAGCAGAGAGGTACCTCGGAAGAAGTTCCGCAGCAGATCCGGGCTTTCGAGAGAGTCGAGATTCTCCTGGCCTTCGGGCAATCCGGCTTCTTCGCAGGGGAACCGGATGGAGACGAGGGAGATTCTCAGACCGGATTCTCTCGCCCGACCAAGAACTGATTCGAACCTGGCGGCGTTTGCGTGAGTTGTGACGATGGTGATCTTCGCGCCACGCTGAGCCAAGAGTCTGGCGATGTCCACCATGGGGATCATGTGGCCTTGCGCCATTAAAGGGAACATGAGGATGTGAAGCTTCTCGTACTGTGAAGAAGCCATGTAAGTTTGATGGAAGACAGGTTTGAAGTTCAAAGCAAGCTTGAAGTTTGAAGGAGAATAAAGTGAAGTATGAAGATAAAAATTGTAAGAATATGTGGACAATAGACATGGCTCTTCATTGGCTGTATGTTTTTGTAGTCGTTTCCAAGTTTTGCACGTTAATTATCTTCTATAATTGGTCTAAATAAAGGTCATAATAGTCAATAATTAAGACATTACCATGCCATATTATATATGAATATATATACTATCGTAAGAATATATATATATATAATTTTTGCAAAAAATATTGTCGTAAGAATATACTATTTTTTTACTTTCCACGATTAATGATAAAATAATTATATGCTATCTGATAATCTCAATTAAATCCGATTCGATCCGCAAACATTAACTTCCGTTAGTCAATTTAACGGAGCGAACCAAATCGCGCAACGGAACCGTGCTTGGGGTACTTCAGCCAGCAAAAAAACACACTTGGGTATAATGTGAGAAAAGCGTTGGTATTTTGTCCGACTAAAAAAATTTATTTAATTTTAGTTTTTTAAACACTTTTGTCATTTGTACGCTAATATCCCTTCATTTAATGTCAAAGAATTTGGTTTTCCTATACTTAATTTCGCTATTTTTCCTATCTATTTTTCCAGGCCTTTACGAGTGTTATTGGCTAGAGTGGTGGCTCGTTTTTGTTGTGTGTTTTGTCCAGACTTTTCTTCACCTACTCTCCAAAGAACGGCCGTCGTTACCGTTGCATCCTGTAAGTATCGGAGAATTCATCTCTCCTTGGTCGATTCTCGACTCGTTAGCTTGAGCTTTCCGTTCAAATTTGCGCCCCTCTAATAACGTTTTTCGGGTTCGGTACTTATCAATAACTGTTACGGAGGATGCCACGCCAGCCTCGCCCGCTCCTTCTTCATGCGTCGCTGACATCAGCAACGCCACTATCTCGGTCCCCACTGATTCCACGTCTGCAGCCTAACCGACTTACATCATTTGGTTATTGCTTAGTTAGGAAATTAGCTACAAGTCTGTTGTCTTTTTTATACAAACGTGAGTGATTTGACATCTTTGTATATGACTATATATATATGAAGTAATGAAATAGAATGAGTGAGCTTTTGATCATCACAAACACAAATCTCTCTCTACTCTGTGAATTATCTATAACCTGCTTAACATACAATGAATTCTAGTTGAACATTTGAACCCGTGTCCTTAATCTATAGGGTATGAGTCAGAAGATATACAAAAAATTGAAAAGTTGCTTATCTTACGAAAAATAATTTATTAACTAACAAAACAATATTCATAACTAACACGGAGGTTTACACAACAGATTCTCTATTATAACAATGACGATTTCCTAGTTGCTCGTGATCATGTCGAGAAACAGCGTGATATTGTCGTGAGAAGATCCTCCTTGCTCGTGATCATGTCGAGAAACAGCGTGATATTGTCGTGAGAAGATCCTCCTCTCCGCCCCATTCCGTCGGTAATTCGGCCCCAGCAGGAACCGCGATTCTAAGAACTACGACTACGAGCCTCTCATTGAGGAACTGATCAGCAAAGAGCGGCCATGTCATCAACGGCAAGCCTGAGCAAATCCCCTCGAGCGTGGAGTTCCAACCGCAGTGTGTCAAAAATCCGCCGACCGATGGGTGCGAGAGGATTAGCATTTGCGGAGCCCAGCTCCGGATCAGAAGGCCTTGGCCGTTGACTTTGAGTCTCTCCTCGAACCCGTCTTCCTCGATCCACTTCTCAAGCTTTGAACACTCTACTTTCCCTCCTCTCATGACCCAGATGAACGGCTTTTCCGACATTTCCAACCCCAATGCGAGCTCTATCAGCTGCGGAGCAGGGAGGCTGCAGAGGCTTCCGAGGCAAACGTAGACTACAGAGCTCGGTTCCCGCGAATCGAGCCATTTCAGGCACTCGTGATCGTCGGTGACATGCTTGTCGTTTCCCCTCTGAGCCTTGTCGATGCTCTCGTTGTTGCATAGCGAAACCGGTCCCACGCACCAGGCTTTTCCATTTTTCGCCTTCTTGTATCGCTCCGCGTATTCAGTTTCCAACTCGACGAAGCTGTTGACGATAACCCCGAATGAGCTCTTCTCAGCGTCGAACACGGAGGCAAAGAACCCTTCCATATTTAGGCCTGCAGATCCAAGAACTTGAGCTTTGCTTACCTCGATTCAATCGGGAAGATCCGGGATGATGAAGTATTCCGTCTCGGACCTTATCTTCTCTCGAATATCGAAAACCCTTATGATATCCATGCACAACTGAAAAAAGCAATTCGCTCCATTGAAAGTTACCCTCGGAACGTCGAGCGCGCGAGCTACGCTAAGCGTCCAAGGCAAGAACATGTCGGAGATTATACAGGCCGGCCGCGGCTCCAGCGCCATGGCTAGCTTCTCGGCGGGCTCGCGGAGCAGCGAGGTCGCATGGAAGAAGTTCCACAGCTGATCCGGGCTGGTTAGGCTGTCGAGATTGTCGTGGCCTTCGGGCAATCCGGCATCTTCACAAGGAAACCGGAGGGAGACAATGGAGATTCTCAGACCGGATTCTCTCGCCCGGCGGAGAACCGATTCAAACCGGGCGGCGTTGGCGTGCGTGGTGACGATGGTGATCTTCACGCCACGTTTAGCCAAGAGCTTGGCGATGTCCACCATGGGGATCATGTGGCCTGGCGCCATTAGAGGGAACGCGAGGATGTGGAGCTTCTCATACTGTGAAGAAGCCATGTAAGTTTGATGGAAGATAGGTTTGAAGTTCAAAGCAAGCTTGAAGTTTGAAGGAGAATAAAGTGAAGTATGAAGATAAAAATTGTAAGAATGTGTGGACAATAGACATGGCTCTTTGATCACGCTCAAAAAGTGCTCTCGCTAAGCGATCGTTGTGTAGCACAAGGAAAGCGGAGTCGTATCCACGAGGAAGCGAAATAAAGAGAATCTAATAACAAACGGTAACGTTAAAGATAATAAAAATTATATTAAATTGTGAGATGAATAGAAAAAAAATACTAAAAACGAAATTGAGAATTAAACTATAGAGAAACGACAAAGCTTCGGGAATCCTTTTATATCTCGTTAAAATGTTACTAATAATAATGCTAATTAAATCTCTAATATTGTGTTGATATGAAAAAGTGTGAAACGATTAGTGGAAAGATCCCTTTTACTTATCAGGATCAGGACTAAAAAGAATGGTTGGGACAACAAACATCCATCTCGTTCGTGCTTTGGATACCCGTATAACCATCGAAGAAAACAGCTGTAGCTGCTGCAACAGGAGCTGAATATGCAACAGCAATCCACGGACGCATACCCAAACGGAAACTAAGTTCCCACTCACGACCCATATAACAAGCTACACCAAGTAAGAAGTGTAGAACAATTAGTTCATAAGGACCACCATTGTATAACCATTCATCAACAGAAGCCGCTTCCCAAATTGGGTAAAAATGCAAACCTATAGCTGCGGAAGTAGGAATAATGGCACCAGAAATGATATTGTTTCCATAAAGCAGAGATCCAGAAACAGGTTCACGAATACCATCAATATCTACCGGAGGGGCAGCAATGAAAGCGATAATAAATACAGAAGTTGCGGTCAATAAGGTAGGGATCATCAAAACACCAAACCAGCCAATGTAAAGTCGGTTTTCGGTGCTAGTTATCCAGTTACAGAAGCGACCCCATAGGCTTTCGCTTTCGCGTCTCTCTAAAATTGCAGTCATGGTAAAATTTTGGTTTATTTATTCATTAATCATCAGGGACTCCCAAGCATATGAATTCTCTATAATCTATAATTATAGAAATAGATAATTGAGGGCTTGTTATTCAACAGTATAACATGACTTATATCCCCATGTCAACCAGCCTGAACACCCATAGATAGATCTATGCTCTTTTTCATTAAAAATCACATAAAAAAAACATGACTGAATCTATATGAAGAATGATAACACATAAACCGATAAACTAACACAGCTTGAACATATCAAAACTAGAAGAATGATTGCATTAAAACTTAATAACGAAAAACTTGACAATAAAATTCATCATTAGCCGTGTCTAAGAGCTTAGCCGGAGCTTGACATCATAACTCCAAGCTAGAAGAAGAAGAAAACTAAAATCCTAAACTATTCTCTCTGCTCTCTGTATTTTCTCTCCTCTGCTTCAAATTCTGAATGAATAATCAACACTACTCCTATTTATACACACACGTGATTTGGAAGTTGTTCCACATTTTATGGAGCTTGGGCGTGTAAATATGGTTGCTAATTTTGTGGCTGATTCAATGAGCTACTTTGGGAATTGTTTTGGTTCTTTGACTTTTCTTCGCGGGTCCCACTTGCACCAAAGTTTGCTTTGCTTGAGCTGATTCGGTGCACACTCTTATATCACTTCTTCATATTTGCCATATGGTCCTTTGATCCTTCTTTGTGTTATTTGCTCCAAAGTCCTTGCTTTATTTATTTATTCCCTGAAAAATAGTACAATAAAATAAAATTAAATAAAAACAAGTTAAATCCAAATCAATTAGGTAAAATCACAAGGAGTAATCTCAAGCGTGTTTCGTGACATAATTAGCAAAATTACCATAGCTTTATTCTAATAATCTCACAATTACTATCAATTAAACTATATAAATTATAGCTCTTTTCGGTACTTATCACTCTTCATTGGCTGTATGTTTTTGTAGTCGTTTCAAAGTTTTGCACGTTAATTATCTTATATATTTGGTCTAAATAAAGGTCATAATAGTCAATAATTATGACATTACCATGCCATATTATATATGAATATATATATACTATCGTAAGAATATATATATATATATATATATATATATATATATATATTAATTTTTTGCAAAAAATATTGTCGTAAGAATATACTATTTTTTTACTTTCCACGATTAATGATAAAATAATTATATGCTATCTGATAATCTCAATAAAATCCGATTCGATCCGCAATGAATTATCTCTATATTTTTCTATTTATTTACTAACAAGATTAACCGAATAATATATGTTATTCACTTTAAGTTTATCGATTCGATCCACTGATAGTTAACTGCATTAAAATTGGATAATTAAACAAAAAGTTAGTGAATACAATTAAATTCTATCCAATATCTACATATGCCGATGTAGTTGTCCATAATACCTATATCATATTCAGGGCCGTCCCTGAGTTTGTCGGGGCCCTAGGCAAAGACTGATTTTGGGGCCCCTATTGTAAAAATAAATATCAATACAAAAAGTATAAAAATATTTGAAGAATACATTACGCATTTAAATATGACACGCCTAGCGGTTTTAGAGGCAAAAGTACAAATTAAATCTTTATAGTCGAGTTTTGAACCATATCTTGTTCGATAGACAATAATGCTAAACCGCTCAACATATCCTGGGACATGGTTGATCGAAGATAAGACTTGATCAATTTTAACTTTGAGAAACTTCTTTCTGCGTGCGCAACAGTGACCGGTATGGTTAGCATAATCCGATAAGCAATCCAAGCATTTGGATAACTACAATCTAACTCTTGAATGTAGTTCAAAACATCGATTGCTCTTGTCATGTCGTTTGGCACATTCTGACTTAGCATTTTCAATTCCTTCAAGAGGTCGTCCGCATCAAAATCTGAAATTTCGTTGTGCTCCATCGACTTCATAAGATTGGTGCAAAAACTCTACAAACTATCTCTGTCTGCAAAAATTCTTCAAACTGAATTAATACTACATTAGGCCCAATTTAATATTAAGCATCCATAAAAAAAAAAAAAAAAAAAATCAAGCCCAAAGCCCAATTTTAATTTTAAAATGTGAACACAATATATTTTTTTTCCTTCCACATGACCCCCAATTTACAAATTTTGGGGCCCCCAATTTACTAATACATTGCCGCCTACCATGTATACCCTCAAGAACGGCCCTGATCATTTTATATCCTATCTAGTTTCATCATACCCACTATGTATATTTAAATTTTGTAGAGCTCAAAATTACACCATATTCATAATTTTATTGTTTTGTTTTTATATACCTTCTAGACTTCTAGTTCATTTCAAAACAAAAGATACAATATATGTTTTCCAAAAAACGAAATGCCATAAAGGCATTTTATTTTTTCAAGAAATTGATAAATATTAAAAAAAAACTTGTCAAATTACTCTTGGTTAGTCTATTTCAGTGTTTTTAAAAATAATGGGTAAATTTTTACGAAAAAATAGAAATAAAGGTTACAGAAAAGACAATTTTACATATCGTTCTTTGTTTGGACCAATTCTAGTACATAACGGAACAAAGAAATGAATACATACAAAACAGAGGAAATTTTTAATGTCGTTTTCTAATAAACACCATCATTCTTTTTTGATGTCGTATATCCATTTTGCATATTTAGCTGTCCTTATTAATATTTTGTCGTTTATCCATTTTCCATGATTTAGCTGTCGTTTTTTCAATTCAGGTCTTTGGATGGCGTAATTTGCTCGTTTTGGATGCCCTCATTTCTTTTCCTCCTGTCCATTATTATTATTATTATTATTATTATTATTATTATTATTATTATTATTATTATTATTATTATTATTATTTCATTGTGTGTGTTTTTTTTTTGCTTTTCAATTTTATGTCGTTTGTTGACAATGATTTCGTTTCCTAGTTTTCCGTCGTTTATGATCTTCAGCCTTATTATTCCACATTAACTTTTAACAATCCTAAGGCTTTGTTGTTTATAGGTGAGTATAAATTTTTTATATTTCGAAAAAATACCCAACGACACGAGCATATTGCGTGACAATTAATTGTGTTCATTTAACGAATAACAGCAGTCATCGCTCAAAACAATCAGCTCGCCGGAATTAGCTTGTTTTGTTGGCATCAACCACAAGCATTGGATCCGTATGATTAATGCACAATTAAGCACCATGAAATATGAAATTAATTGATCTAATATTGACATCCATATTTACATCCCTAGCAAGCTTACTATTTTTATTTATTTTTTGTTAACATTTATACTTTGCTTGATTGTGATTAATTAACGAAAGAGGACTTGGCCAATATTGAATTAGGAGCGAACCTTTTAGAGATGATATATATTATTGCACTTACTCGCTTTCATTACTTTTCATGTTTTGAAAATGATATACCATTGAACATATTTCCCTCATTTAAAAATTCAGTCTTTGGTAAAATGAAAGCCACACTAAGAATCAAAGAGGGCCACCACATGCATGCATGTATAGTTGAACTTTAGCTATGGCGCATGCATTAATCACCTTCTCCAAATGATAACAAATATCTCAAAACCCTAGCTATGGCGTCTTGTTCCATTGCTTCACGAACTGAATCATCCTCTCCATATCCAGAAAAGACGACCCGCCTTCCTCCACCGCCCTCTTCGCCATCGCCCAGAGCTCCCTCGCCCTCTTCCTCCTCTCTTCCGCCTCTCCACCATCCTCCAAAACCTTAACAATGGCGTCCCTCACGCCCTCCCTCCTCATCACCAGCCCCGACCTATCCTCCAGCCCCCACGTCACCGCCTCCTCCACCCCGACGCTCACGCCAATTCCGAGCACGTCGACAGCGAGCCTCTCGTTCACGAACTGCTCAGCGAACAGTGGACACGTTACTAGAGGAACCCCGGAGCCGACGCCTTCCAGCGTCGAGTTCCAACCGCAGTGCGTCACAAACCCGCTGACTGCCACGTGGCTGAGGATCAGCACCTGTGGCGCCCAGCCCCGGATCACCAGCCCTCTCTCTCCGGTCCTCTCCTCGAACCCTTCTTCGGAAATCCAATCTTCGAAGGGTTTTGAATTCGATCTGACGACCCAGATGAAGGGCTTGTTCGAAGCTTCTAGCCCAAACCCCAGCTCTTTGAGCTGCCATGGATTCAGGCCGCAGATGCTTCCGAGGCAGGCGTAGATGACGGAGCCCGGTTTCTTGGAATCGAGAAACTCTAAGCATTTCCGGGCATCTATGGCGGAGATTGTCTCACCTCGCTCTGCTCTGTCGAGCTCGGTGTCGTTGCATGATGACACGGGGCCTACGCACCAGACGTTGACTCCTTTGACTTTCTTGTAGGGTTCGACATACTCGGATTCGAGGTCGTGGAATGAGTTGACCACGATTCCGTCGGCGGCGGCTTCCGCGGCTCTCATTGCATTGCGGACCGCCGTCATGTCGTTGGAGGACATGTTGAGATTCTCCGGGAGTTGGGCTCTTGTCAGTTTGATCCTGCGGATAATCCCGTTAATATAGAGAATGCGGAATATTTGCAGTGGCGGAAATAGGAAACAAATAATGTTAGATGCTACTTAAGGATAAAATTCCGGAAGAGAAAAATTAAAGATAAAAAATGAAGAAATGAAAATTAAGGTAAAAGTTTGAAATAAGTAATAATTTGAAGAGGACTACAACCCCTTTTGGGGATGGTTATTTAATTCCAAGGCCGGATAAATGTATAAAATTGATATGGACAGCCAGTCTCGGATGATATGATTCCTAATTATGTCTATTTTTATAATTAAATTAAAATTTGAAGATTAATCAAGATCGTGGACAATTATTATTTTTAATCGAAATCGTATTTTGTTTTCATATATGGTAGAACCTCGTTAAATTAATACTCGATAAAATAATACTTTTATGACTTTAAAAGACTTAGTTTTCTCTGGGTAAAATAATAAACTCGGTAAAATAATAAAATTATCTGGTCACAGCAATATTGATTTATAAAAGTTTTATTATATATATATAATCGGAAATACCTATATTTTCTAGGACTTGAGGAAATGTAAATTTGATATTCTCAACAGACAATATTAATAGGATTACCTGTGGGGCAATCCGGGCACAAAAAACGGCTCCGACTTCAAAATGCCTTCGAGAATATTGGAAGTTTCCAAGATGTTCGTGCACGTTGAAGAAAAGCAGCCCATTCCGTCGAAGAAGATCCTCGGAATCTTGAATTTTTTGCACGTCTCGACCGTCCACCCAAGATTCTTGCCCGAGATCAAGCAACTCGCTGGAGGCTTCAGATTCCGCAGCAAGTCTTCAAACTGATGCAGTACAACACTTCAATGATATCTTAGGATTCATCCATGCAATTTACATGCATGCGTTATCACCTCGGTGGCTTAATGGTTGATATGCAGGATCTTTTATATTATATGCTCATTTATGTTTATATCTTATGTTTATATCTTATGCATTTACATATTTATTTGATCATTATTTTGGTTATTCTCTCATACTATACGTATAAGCTATTTTAGGTTATTTATTATAGGCAATTTTCATATATAATGTATGCTCATCAGTGAAATGGTTTGGGAGTTGATGATTGAATAAAATAATTGGAGCTTGAAAGCTTATCAGAAAATTCTCGTTGTTTAGCATTGTTCGGGCTACATCAGTTGGTATCAGAGCCACTCGATTCTGTGCAGAGGCACCGAAGAAGAGAGCCGTTCATGACGCTTTCGTAGAGGGTATGGTGAGACGAGAAGAGGTCGACGGATTCCGTGCTCAGGTGGAATTGTTGATCCGTCAGATGGCTGCGATGATGCAGAATCAAACGGAGCAATCACGCCGAGACGATTCCGACACCGAGGACGACCAGGCGGACCTATTCGGGCTGAATTTTGGACGTGCGGCGGTCCCAGAAGATGCGCGAATGGTAGCGGCGTTCGAGGTGGCTATCCCGGAGTACGAAGAATCGACGTACGATGAGGCGGAGCATGGCGAGGCCGTGTACGACGAGTCGGTTTACGGCGAGACGGAGTATGACGAACCCATGTACGATGAGTACGACGAAGATTTTTACAACGAACCCGTGTACGACAAGGCGGAGTACGCCAAAACCGTCTACAACGAGATCGTGTATGATGATTCAGAGTACGTCGAGGCGGAGTACGGCGAGGCCGTATACGACGAATCAAAGTACGATGAATCTATCTACGATGAGATAGTTTTGTTCTCAAGCAATGCCGCCACACAAATCGAGCCCATTTCCGTGACGACCGTAATGACCGTGCGCGAGGTTCCAAAAATCAAGTCGAGCACGATCATGGACGTCAACAACATAGGTACTGAGAATGGCGATCCAAATACGTTGATTCACCGGGAAATCTCCTACGTTGGCTTAAGCATACCACGCAAGCAACGGTTCAAAATTCTCATTCAACGACATTCTAAGCGCACGCATAACCGTGACGGACGAAAGAGAACCACCGAAGACATCATGCACGTGCGAGGGAAATGTAGATCCAATGAATTCATTTTACGACGAAGGTTATGGCGCCGGCACAAGCGCGGCGATGGCGGCGGAGGCTCGACACGGGCCGACGGTCCAAATTCGAGGACGAATTTTCTCAAGGCCGAGAGAATGATGCAGTACAACACTTCAATGATATCTTAGGATTCATCCATGCAATTTACATGCATGCGTTATCACCTCGGTGGCTTAATGGTTGATATGCAGGATCTTTTATATTATATGCTCATTTATGTTTATATCTTATGTTTATATCTTATGCATTTACATATTTATTTGATCATTATTTTGGTTATTCTCTCATACTATACGTATAAGCTATTTTAGGTTATTTATTATAGGCAATTTTCAAGGCAATTTTCATATATAATGTATGCTCATCAGTGAAATGGTTTGGGAGTTGATGATTGAATAAAATAATTGGAGCTTGAAAGCTTATCAGAAAATTCTCGTTGTTTAGCATTGTTCGGGCTACATCACAAACGGTTTTTGAAGAAAACTCGCTGCGGTAAAGAAGTTCTTGATTAGACTTCTTTCCGTGAGCTTGTCCATGTTCTCGCACCCTTCTGGCAAGCCTGCCTCCTTAGCCGGGAAGTCTAAAGTGAGAATCTGAATCTTGAGGCCGTTTCCGACGGCTCGTTCGATCGCGGAGCCGAATCTGATGGAATTGAGGGGCGTTGTGACGATGGTGACGAACACACCGTGCTGCGCTAAGAGCTTGGCCATGTCGATCATTGGTATAATATGGCTCGGGGACATTAATGGGATTAACACAAAGTGAAGCTGATTATTGAGTTCTAGTGAATCCATGTTTTGATGATCAATGATCAAAAGGGACTAGAAAATCAATAATATGATATTACAGAGAAAAAGAACAACAAAAAAATGATGATCACGAACAGTTTTTGAGCTTCAAAGGGTATTTTATTTTCATGAAAAATATGTCAAAAAATGGAAATTAAGGGAAGAGGAAGGGAAATTTTTTGAAGTAGAAAAAGAAGAAGAAAACTCTTGAGAAATATTTTATTTTCTTAGGAGATAAAAACGTGCAAGTTGAATAAATAAGGCAAGACAATATACATTAACACAAAGAGCTTGGCTATTTGTAGGCGATATATATAGCTGCAGAAAAAAGAGAAGCAAAAAGACAAGATATTAACTTAAAAATAGTTTATTGCCTTTGCCCTTTTGTGATTCTAATATGCAGTAAAAGAAAAAGGAAAACAACAGATTCAAAGACACAAGACAGAACCCAAACACTAAGGTCAAGTGTTAATCCAAAAGTACAAGGACGAATAGGAGCACAAGAATCTTAATCAAGAACAAGGATCTTTTATTAAAATGGTTAATAGCAGCATAAGTACTAGATGTTTTTATTTTTTTTGGAGGTATAAATCTTTTTTTTTTCCAGGATAAAAGTTTCAACTGTCCAATATTTTGCTTTTGGAGAAACAAATTTCATTTATTTGTTATTAACGTTTCGTCGGTACAAAAAAAAAAGACAGAAGGAAAATGTTTAAATTTCTAGAAGACGCACATCTAAAAATTTGTTAAATCGACTGGAAAAGTGGATCAAATTTTGGAGAAAAGCAAATTAATGAACGTTGGAAACTTTAATTGTGAAAAAAAGATCAGGTTTATACTATCACAAAAATTAAAACGTTAGATACTTATGCCTCTATTATCCCTAATTAAAATTCAAAACAAGTAGTGATGAAAAGATATGTCAAAAAGGGAGTATCTTGTCTTTTTGAACAAAGAAAAATAAAATCATAGAATATGTTCGCATGGGACACATTAACCTAAATTATCCTAGTAGTCATCCAAACATTAGTGGTTCTTGAGCCTTGTTTAGTGCATTAATTGAATGTGATTTTTAATGACATTATCTTAATGCAAATGCGTAGACTTATAACTAATATATTCGCTTTCACTAACAATTATTTATGCAAGTTCACTAAGAAAGTTGCAACTTGGTATTTGATTAATGCCAAAATGATATTAGATCATTGAACTTTGGATGTAATAAGAAAACAAAGGAATCTCTCGTTTTTGGGTTAAACACAATGCATATTAATAAGAGGGAAAATATGCATCCCCCTTATCGAGCTGACAAGTCCATTTCATTTCATGTATTAGATATTTAAATATATTTTCACTTTGATTTTTAAGCTAATTTGAGTGGGTTTTTTTTTTTTTTTTTTTTTGAAACTATAAAAACCGGAAATTGGGTGCAATGTAATTATAGGAATCGATCTATTCGTTTTAAATAGATTCTGATAAAGTTAGTTAAAACACATATCACTTATAAATAATTAGTTGTGTAATGTTAATGTTAACGTTTTTGTTATTTATTATGATTTTATAGTTAGTTGTATATCAAATAAGATCTATATATTATTTTTATAGAGTTGTTATTTATAAATTTAACGTGTTTATCTATTGGAAATGACCAAAAAAAAGTTATAAATTAACCTGGACAATCATTTTATCAAATATCAATTTAACAAAATTTTCGTAATTTAAGGCCTGTTTGGTAGTGTTAAAAAATCATTTTCATCTTTTCTTCCTGTTATACTGAAAAAAAGTAAAATCAATCTTAGTTTCGTGCCGAATAACTATTCATTTGGTGTTGAAAATAACTTTGTAATTTAGTGCAAAAATGAGGCACATTTAAGAATAAAAAGGTATTTTCTATTCTTTCAAAAATCAATTAATGTTCCAATTTAGTGTAGTGGTGAAACTCAAACAAAAATAACATAATTAAAAAAAACAATCATAATTTATTATTGAAAAGAAAAATAGGGTTACGATACTAGAGCTAGAACCATCCACGTACGTCACAAACGTACAATATTATGATTATAAATGGTACGAACCACTAGTCTTATCCAACTCAGTCTTCTTCACAAACGACAACACAACACGGACTCTGATCAAACTATTTCCATAAAAACAAAACTCTACAGATTTTCACCAAAATAAAATATTAATTTGACACAATTGATTTCTTGATCAACAGTGTTTTACAAAAATGGGACTAATAGCTAAATACTTAAATTATATAAAATAGGATGGCATATTCTTAAGTTTGTAATTGCACGGAATTAATACCCAAAGAATATATAATTGGCCTTAAGGCCGTAACATATGTATATCTTTCTTTCTTTTTCTTTTTCTTTTTTTGAAAGAACATATGTTTCTTAAAGTGTGTATATTAAGAGTAAGGAATTCTGTGTCCGAAAATGATTAACTTAAAAAATAATTACATATATATGCAAATGCAAATGTAGCGACATACAACTTATGGGAGGCTAAGTATTAAGGAGAAGAGGGCTAATCAAGCATAAAAGTAAAATAAAAATAAAAAAATTACAAGTAACATGTAAAAAAAAAAACAAATAAATTTTCGATGTTTCAGAAAGTTTTGGAGGGCTAGAATCCCCCATGGGATTTACGTATTTGGGCTTTATATTAACAGAGCAATTAGTTAGGACAGATCAAATTGAAGTTTTTGAGTATTAATTAATTGTAAATGATTAAATTAAACCCATTGCTTTCACGTAGTACTTATACCGCTATTATCCGTTTTGAAGGGCCTGATAAAAACAGTTTGGTATGCAGAGACACTGTACGCTTCCTTGGAATTTAACAATCAAATTGGATATATTGGGGCCCACAATAAATGACCATTCATTCTAATGAAACACTGCGTAGAAGAAAGTTCACTTAATTAGATCTATGCACGTATAAATAATAAAGACCCGTGTTATATGCGCGTTTGTTTTTCAACTTGTGTTCTTGGTTCACAGAACTCAAATTCATCACAAATGGAAGAAGATGTAATAATTTATTATTATTTAGCAATAATGTCCCACTAGGCATTTCATACTCCAAACAAGACCTACATATAGTTTTATTATTCTATTAATGAAATTAAATATGATGTTAATAAACTTATAGATTATATTAAGCTAATAATCTACTTCTCACGATGAAATTAAACATCGAGTCCACAATTTGATAGTAAAAAATAAAAAATAAAAATATGCAAAGGAAAGATGTATATAGAATTAATTATCTGTCTCATGAAGACATTAATTTTACTCATCGGTGCACTATGCCCTTGACCTTTAATTCTTAATAAAAATGCTCCTGACCTAAACTTTCACAATACATGCACACACGACTTATTTAAGGTATTTTTTGTTGTCAATTATACTAATTTTTGTTATTGATTCACAGTAATCTCATAGATTACTATACTGATTTCGTAAGTCATGTGTGTGGCACACAAATTAATATTTAAGGACCACCATCACTTAAAATTTAAGTCTAAGAGGCAAAATGCACCGATATGCAAAGTCCTAAATTATTTAATTAAGACCACAAATGGCACCCATAAGAGAGGTGATTATTTTCTGCACTTTACAATCTGTAATATACGTGATTATATTACATCAATAAACAGAGCAGATATACAATTATCGACCATTATATATAAACAAACCAAAATATGCAATTACACAATTTACAATTAAGGCATACCACACACACACAATACAGCCTCTCTTCGCAGCTTTTAACTAATAGCTTGGTTTATTAGGGTATTTATCCTCCGCGATGCGGCCCACCGGACTCACGAATCGTGGGCCCTTCGATTGTATTCGGGGCGATCGAGCCGAGCCGATCGCCACGAGGGTGAGTTTGCGGATTTGAGAAGCAGGCCTAGGGCTAAAGAGCACGTTGCTCTGACCACCGAGTCTGTCGATCGGCTCATTTTTCCCACCAGAACTCCGAATACCTATTTAAATGCACGAGACATTGGAAGATATGTTTCAGTTTTTCGACCTTATTCGTTCAAAAAGTTAAATTTCTCTCAAAAGAAGGGAGATTGGACTCGGTGAAGATTACTCAAACTTCTATTTACCAAGATCGATTTTGTAAAAAAGTGCACAAGAATAAAATTGAGAGGGAAAAGTGCACCATTTAACAAAATTGGCGGGGGATTAGCCCCGATAAATTATAAAAAATCTTAATTGGGACAATACCTGAGAGTAATAAAGAGCCAAAATGTGGTGATCATCTGAAGAAGATAGTATGCTACATGACAAGTATATCGCATTTGCCTGAATCACCGGCCACGGCGCGTCAAATGCCTGCCAAATCCAAAACATAAGTACATAAACCGTTAAAACTAAAAAATATTAGGACTAAATTAGGATATTATGTTGTATTTTTCACTGAATAATCCTGAATATACATCTCAGGAACAATAAATAAAATTCTAATGTCATTATCAAGAACAATGATTTAAGTGTGATGGTGTATCGGTTTGTGATTATTTCGAACCTGAACTATCGAAGCCATGCAAGTATCGACTCTGGAGGGTAAATTCTGAACAAATTGCTTTGAAAGGTCTCTGGCAAAATCCTCATAATCGCCTCTGAAAAACGGAAAAAACAATAATTATTCTCATCGGATTATAGCCAAGAAAGGGAGGAAATATCATGAAATTTATTTTGCAAGACAGAAATAAAAGTGAGAATTATTTACCTGTGGTCAGAGTTAAAACAGTGTGTGTTAAGCAATCCCGGCAATCCTTCCATTTCGAACAATGGGGCAACTCGTTTCAGTGTATTCTATCGTCAAATACGAGAAAAATACTATCAATCATACGCCAATAAATATCCAGCAAGACAAATGATTTGTAGAGAATTTCGTACATTTGTTGTAATCGCATAATCATAAGAACTAATTAGGTTTTCTCCACTGTATATATCAATGCATTTTCCCAATGAAATTTTTATCAGAAAATTACTTGTTTATCATATCACTCTAGAAAAATCACAGAATGTGTCATAATTATGTACCCGACAAGCTTGTCGAACGCTGGAATCGTCATCATGCACATGCAATACCAAGCGGGGGAAGGCGGCATGTATCTGAACATACATCGTTTACGAAAAGAAAATAAAAAACGTAATAATGACTAATGAGATATGAATATTAGAGAGAAAGAGTGGACATTTGACATTGCTGCAGAGAGCAACTTCTTGATTTTCTTCAGAATCCTTTGGTAAAATAAAACGATACCTGCTCAAGAAACGCCTCACGTTGGGACCCGACTCCATAGCTACTTAATGATCCAAAAGCGGCATAAGCATTGGCTCGCATTTTCGCATTTATGCATACCTGCTCAAGAAAAATATTAAATCAATTTATTTATTTTTCTTTAAAATTTAGGATAAATTTACAGATTAATTAAAATTAGAATCATCTCTTTAAACCTGAAGATTGCGGAGCCGCAAGGAGAGATTAATTAAGACGGGTTCCACTGCCTCATTGGGTGATGACTCGAGAATCTGAGCTTCAAAAATTGGTAAGCTTTAAACAAACAACCTAAATTCAATTAAAATTAAAATAAAGGCATAAGAGGAAATTCACCGTGAGTAAGCAAGAAACGGCTGTCAGCTGCACGGATTCTTCTAAATCGTCCAGTAAAGCTAAGATTACACCAAGAACTTGAGCCGTATAGCTAAGAATATGAATAGAAGGTATCTGCAGCACAAAAGTTTAGCATGTAAATATAGATGTTGGAATATTTGGCTATAAAGGTCAATTTTGTAAAACAAGGACGGAAAGTAAAGATAAAACAATGAATTGTCATTTACACACATAAAAATGATGTATATATATATATATATAAAATATGATTTTTACAGAATATTAATCATAAATATGCTAATTGCATCTGACATATTAATTTCCTATTAATTAAGATATTAGCATATAAATCACTCCAAACAGCCGAATATTCCAACAATCTATGAGAGAATCAACCAAAAAAAGACAACACAATAGCACTTATGTAACCAATAATAATAAAGTGAAAATCCATTTTAAGCTCAAATATGAACTAAAATTATACTTGTGTTTCTTATGAAAGGAAAAAAAGTTCAAATATTTGATATAACCTGCACTAATCCTCGCAAGCATAACCGTCGAACAGTTGGAGACTCGTCCGAT
The DNA here is from genome assembly GCA_954871525.1 of Parietaria judaica. Taxonomy (NCBI): domain Eukaryota; kingdom Viridiplantae; phylum Streptophyta; class Magnoliopsida; order Rosales; family Urticaceae; genus Parietaria; species Parietaria judaica. The sequence goes on from OX940864.1 coordinate 17,334,418, forward strand.
ACATGTTGACACAAACCCTCCACCATTTGCTCTAATAAAGAACCCAATCCGCCACTGCAGTATTTAACATAAAACGTGAGCCAAAAAAAAAAAATATAAATCATGATTAATTCCAAACAAAACCAAATCATAGGTAATAGCTAGAAGAATAATTCCTGAATTTCACGAGGCAAAGCACACCAAAGTACAATTTCAACCCACAAATAGCACGAATGAGTAAAACTCAGGGGGCATTTCTGCCAATTATTCTAAATAAAACGAAAGAATGCTGATGAAAACATGTGACTAAACAGAATTTACTACGCTTAACTACACATTTAGCAGTCATCCTCGTGCAGCTTTTCAAGAAAGACATTTCACAATATTGTTATTTAACCGTAGTTGTCGCTCTAAATCATATATATTACACAGACCTGTATCGGACAAACTCGGACAACGCAGCTGCTCCAGCTTCTCTTTGGTGTTTTTGATGCCGATTTAAGGATTTGCTCAAAATTACACAAATGTTTTCAATCTATGAAAGGCAAAATAGAACAAGAGAAGGCGTAACAGTTAGAAATATATTTGCACTTTTACGAGAAAATATTAATGAAAATGGGAGAACTATACAATGATAACCATACCGAAAAAATTAATATTTATATTACCTCTTTTGGTCTCTTTATAGAAATGCAGCCAGCTAAATCTCCGAGAAGATTGATCCACTTTTCATTCTCATTATGTTCTCCTTCTCTAGCCAAAATCTACACACGTAAATCAAACACACTTTCTTTTATCCTCTTTAAAACTACTTGATGACACAACTCCCATACATACAAATATTGAATATTAGGTTTAAATTTACTTCATGAAGTTACTTATAGAGCTAATGCATAATGAGTATTTATAGTAGTATATGTTAGTTATTTTCAATATTATCAAGTGATAAGTTTTAGATTAATCTTAATTCTAATTGGATTAATAATTGAAAAAATATTCCGAAAACCCACAAAAAGCAGGTTACCTTTCCCATTTCAAGGTCACCGACACATTCGCAGAATGCCTGAAATGCAGCTAAGAGGGCCCTGAAGAGAAAAAATCAATTACATTGTATGGCTATATAATATGTTATTAAATATTGGGAGGACTAAAGAGCACAAAGTATAAAGAATTTTTATTGAACCTACCGTAATGGTTCTTGCAGACCGGAACTAGCTAGGATATGGCAACTCCCCAATTGCAGTGTAAGCTCGGCAAGAACGGAAGCATAGTTTTGTTCAACGGCTTTCTTTCCCACTTTACCACCACCTCTGCAATGAAATTCGAGATTATTTCTTTTATTAATGCTTTTCAATAATTTTGGCTAATTAGTTGGATAATTTAATGTCGAATGCTATTAACCTGAAAAATGCCGTGAGAGCAGTAATAGCAGCTTGCAATATATTACTATCTATTTGACCATCAACAGGTTGACTAGAATTTTCTGCTTTCTCTGAATCACTTCCAATGATCGAAGCCTGGTTAAGCACGCTTATCACATGCTCCAGGAACGACGAAGAAAGCACGGTATGCTGGGAAAATGTCTACAAGTCACAAGAAAAGAAAAGAAAAAATGATCATTTTGTGAGAATATTTTCAAATTATTATTTCATAAGGCAGAATACCTTTGAGAAAATTATTATTTTCAAATTAAATTAAATTATTATTTCATGTTGTGAGAATATTTGATCCTACCAACTATATTTATATTGCTATCCGTTTCTAGAAAATTGTGAGAAACACAAAATGAGAACCATTTTATGCGACTATTAATAATCTACAAAAAAAAAAAAAAAAAAAAAAATCTATGATAAGAATAAATTAATATTAATAATCCGTTCCACTGCTATGAATTATTAAGTCCCAACCAAAAAGTAGAACCACAATCCAATAAACGCAATAATAGAGATTCATAGAATTCGAAACACTGAATACAAAAGGCACGTGAAATCAAATTAGTATTTTCCGAATTCTGTTTTTTTTTTCATTTTCAAACCAGAACTTGATATACGGTATTTGAAAATTGAAAGTGGAACCGGTTTATCTTTAATGGAAACCTTTTTTCAGATACGTATTTTTTAAACTGTTACGTGTAAAATCATTTTCTGGAAGAAAGAAAAATAAAAATTATACAAAATTGAACTCACGGTATATGGGTTCTGATAACAAATAAAATTGAACTCACGTGGAAAGCGTCCTGCATCGGCCAGCCGCCACGTAGTCGTGATATATCCTTTGTGGTAATATCCCTTCCAGCCGTAGCCAATACTTCATTAAATACCACTTTTGTGCTAGTGCTTTCAGCAAGAGAACATATCTGAGGAGTTCAAGGATTTAAGGCAACCAAAACACATAAACTTCTGGAAACAGAAAACCAAATCGGCCAGAAACATTCATAAACGTCACAGAAATTGAATTCCTTCAATACGGGCAAAGAACAATGGTCACAGAAATTCAACTCTAAGCGTACAGATAAGAGAACTAGCGGTAAGGATACAGCCCCGAGTATTTCCAAACGAAAATGCTTCTCAATCACATGAGCTGTAGCAGAGAGCAATGACTGGGCAGTTCTGTAGGCACATGTATATTAATAGAATTACTCAAATATAAAATCACTATAAAATCGACGGGATCTGTCCAATTATTAAGCCATGTGTTGTTGGCAATACCATTGTTTAGGGACAAATTCATCAAAAATGTAGTATTATGTGCATTACATCTTGATTAAATTTGAAAAAACAAGTCAATTGTTTAAAAATAGGGAGGAAAATGCTACAATTGACAAGTTCTAGGGGAAACTGCGACAACATGAAAAGCTCAGGAGACACAACTGCAAACTACTCTTCTTCTTTTTTAATTAGCATACCTTGATACATCAGTTTCAGTCAGCTCATTTCCCCTCTTTGTAACAAACTCAATGACGGCTTGAATTGCCCCTTCAGCGGATTGTTTATTTTTGTCGCATATAGCTACGCTACAACCGTTCAAAGTAGCTACAAGCTGCAAATTATTAAATAAATTAAAAAAAAAAAAATTGTTAAGCAATTTGGTTTACATTAGGTAAAGGGTTAAAAGACGCACCTCGTCCTTAGTTAACAAGATACAAATAGACAAAACAATTCTGTTGAAAACCTCTGATGGATCGATGGAAGCATCCTGAAATATAAGCAAAATCAGTGTTTTATGGCTTGGATCAAACATGTAATGCAAGAAAAAAGTTAATAAGGGTAAAAAGTGACATACACTTCTCAAGATAGCTATGACATCCCCCAGTGAAGACAAAGCAGAATAGGACAAGTCTATATTTGCACCAAAACTTGATGCTGCCGATTTTGGGAGTGAAAGCGCGATGCTAAAGAGTTGATCAATAATCTAAATATATAAGAACGATAAATCAGATTAAAGGAGCTCGAATAATTATTTAAGAAAAACCTAAGTAAAAAACTAGCCCCCGTTTTCCACATTCAAGCATAGAAAGAAAATGGAGCTCAACATATGTTCTTACCTGAGCTGAGTTTTTTCTAACTTCAGAATTAGTGTCTGCACAGCATGGAAGATACGTAATAACCCTTTCTCCCAAACACAACGATGCCCGGCTTGGTAATACAAATGCAGCTGCGTTTTTTATTTATTTATTATTTTTGCAAATGGGTTAGCCAAAGATACCAAAAGAATATGAAAATAAAACAGACACAAAGTATAAACTAAACAAATAAAAAACGAATGAGATATCTTTACATGGTAAGTTGGAAAAATTCCCGTGAAGAGTGCGATCGATTTGCTTGCTGTGCGTACAGTTTCCTTGACAGCCCAGTGCGCAATAACCGCTAATGCAAACCATACGGAATTTGAGAAGAATTTCATTCACAGCAAGACAGCCTCTTCTTCTTTGATAATCCACCGACGAAGACACGTACATATCGATTTGTCTCAAAATATGCAACAATTGCTCTGCTCGGCTCCTTCCGTCCTCTCCGCTGAATTCAGATGATTGTGGAAATATATAAATTATAAGTAAATTAGCTATAAATAGTTTTTCATAGTGCTGATGTGCAATTAATAGTTGGTGTTAGTATAGCTGAATTATTTTCCTTATTTTAGAGGGATCAGTTTAATCAATATTTTTAAGCATAGTTCGTCTTAAGTTGTGTGACTGTATCCCATTATATTATAATTGTATAAAATATTCTAAAAATTCCCAAAACAACACTGATAACAGTGATTGTTCCGGAACACAAAACACACATGGTGAGCCAATCTGGTTTCACCAAGGTGATGAATCCCGGAAACTACACTGTGAACCATACATGAAGTGATCTCTTTCCTTCAAGAGCAAGGCACAAACTCTTCTAGATATCTTGAGGATTCAAAACAAATTAAACAAAACATACTGCTGCCTCGGACTCTGAAAAACCCTTATTGATAACAAATAATAAAGGACGTAAAAAAAATTCAATCCCATCTTTGGCATTCTCACGGTGATTACATGTGATTAAGGGTTTATCAGTTATCACAGAAATCAGATGAGGGTTTGACATATACATATTTCAATTTTCACGACGATACCTTGTTAGAAGAATAGCGCACAAGAGGGTAATAAGGTTGTCTATGAGGGGATTCACCACGTCCACCGGGTCATTTGGTAAAGCAAAGAACCCTAAGGTGGCCTGTCATTTTTGCAGAAAATTAAATTGGAGCAGAAGAAATAACCTTCCTATCTTAGGAAATGAAAATACTCAAATAATTATCATTTGAGCCTATCTAATAAAAAACTAATATAGGAATTTAATTCTAATTAAAACAATTATATAATATTTCTTAAATTTACATTGCATTACAACAAAAGCTGAAATCAACCATAGAATAAGAAATTTCACCTTCAGAACATGATTTCGGGTTTCAATAGTTAACTTCGGCTCCACAGAAACCAATGTTGTGCAGGCACTTAATGCAAGGGCCTAGAAAATCGAGTACAAAATGGGAATGAATACCACATAGCTCAGTAAAATCTGGTCAAACTTATAAATCGAAACTGAGCAACTAAAACTCAGACGAAATTAAGAAACCTGAGTGCGAAGAAGCTCAAGATTAGAATCACCAAATCCCTCACTGTTATCATCGCGTCCCATTAGAGTTAATATGAAATCAAGCATTTGATCTCTTCGCTTCAATGGAAATGAAGCACCACTTTCCGCGGCATTAATGACCGCACGACCTGCATAATAAATGTAGATAACGTTTTATTCTACAAAGACTTGATTTGGTCTATTATTTTGCTTATGTTACATGCATAACATTGCGGAATCTCTAGGGTAACTTAAAATACACTCAAGGATAGACTAAATAAAGCTGCATTACAGAAGAATTATTCAAGTGTAAACATACCTATATAATGAATTAAGAAGTAACAAACTAGATTATTTAGCAAATTAAATTTCATTTTCAACACTTAGATGTTGGATTTTAGAAGAGAGCAAACCTAGCAAATCGATAGCCGTGATAACAGCCTGCTTGGCTGTAGGATCGCGAACGTTGAGAAGCCGCGAAAGCATGTTAGTCCCCTGCAAGAGAGATGGATTATCAGATACATTTCCGAAACTAATATTAGCTATCAGAGTCGGCAAAAAAAAAAAAAAAAAGAGCCTGTTCAGAGCATTTTCAACGTGTTGCCGTAGATTCATTGATCTAGACCTGTGTTACATTTTTTTTTTTTTTTCTTCTTCTCAAAATGCCTTTTCTGAGTAGGATAAAACCGAAACTGCAGTTTGGTGAACAGCATTTTTATAAACCAAACTGAAACCGCGTTTGATAAATATTTCTATAAAGCAGTTTCTGAAAATGAAACCGTGAAAACAAATAAAATCTCCTCATTAAAATAAGAAATTCATTACGTGAAAAATTCAATATAATATATAATAATGGTAACATCGTCCAATTAGGTATCACATGCGGCAGTCCACATATGGATGTAACTGAGATTGTAGGTCAGAGAAGAACCACAAATATCAAACACTCAATTTTATAAAGACATACAACACGTCGACTATTTAAAAATGAAAAAAGAAAAACTCCGATCTAATTTTTATCAATAATTTAACTAGTATAGAGTAAAGGGAAGAAAGCCATACAACAAGCGCATCTATTCTGGCTTCTATAACTGACGATGGAGCGTATTTAGCAGCATATCCATACATCAGAGCCAAAGCAGCATGAATATCGTCAGACTCTTCTGTTCTAAAACTTTCAGAGAAAAAGGACAAGAATCTGCAATAAAATGAAGCTACAAATTTCAGTAAAAAAAAAAAAAGATTTTCCATGTTTCATCAGCTTTGTAGTTTTGTGTTAATGATTTGAGATATTGCATGGGATAGCCAAATTGAAACGTTTGATTAGCCAAATAGCCAACCTTTCCTTTTTCTTTGCAAAATAGCCAAATGGTTATTTAATAACATATTTTATACCTATAATACCCTTTTAACATATTAACGTGTATTAACGTTTATTAACGTGTATTAACTAAGTTAATTTTTCTTAAAAATAAGAATATTTACTTGTATAATAACATATTTTATACCTATAATACCCTTTTAACGTGTATTAACGTGTATTAACGAAGTTAATTTGTTTAAAAATAAAAAATCGTGATTAAAATTTTAACAAAAAATTTAATTTTTTTTTCAAAAAAAATAATAATTTATTTTTAAACAAATTAACCACGTTAATACACGTTAATACAAGGGTAATCCGGTCTTTCGTGATTTATTAACGTGGTTAATTGGCTATTTGGCAATATTAATTAAAACATTGGCTATTTGGCTAATTAGTGTTTGAAGTTTGGCTATTTGGCTATTTGCCCCTAATGATTTTTGTGACACCAATAATCAGTAATTACTAATTAGAGTCAATCCTATACCCTAATGAAACAGTAATAATAATTAGCTCTTACTAATTCCTATACAAAAGCAACCTACCTAATTAGCTGTAATTACAATAACCAACTTTAATTGCTATTTACAAAATGTTTCCTAACTGTATTTCTACAACTTGATATAATGAAAAAAGAGAAATTATATACAGTTGTGCATCATATTCCTGTGTCATTTACCTTTGAAAGCACGTATCGGATTCTGAATCAACAATTTGTGTGTTATAGTTTCTTACATATCTATGAAGAACTAAAGTGACAAAACTAAAGCTTCACGAAATGAAAAATAAATATAAAAGGCGTGTATAAACCTGTGGAAGATGCTTTGTCCAACATTATCCAGAATGATTTTCAGCTTGTCTAAGACGGTGTCAAGGTGAGATGCTGCAACCTGAACACGAAAAGAAAAAAAGAAAAAAAAGGAGTTGGTCACAAATGAAAAAGGAGTAGTTATATTTAGGGATGAAAGTTTTTATACATAAAACCGTGTAATCAATATTAAACTGAATCAATTTGTGGTCCACAGTCCACACAAGGAAAACCGATTTTTGGTTTTCATAAATAGATCAATAATAATAGTAATGATAAAAACAAGGTTCGTAAACTCTATTTACTGTTTTTTTGTTTTGTTTTGTTAGATTTTTCAATGTATTAAAATTTTATTTTAAACCGAAATCGGTTTGAAAAATGTCAAAACACCGGTTTTCCCCCTGTTTACATAAGAAACGCTTACTAGTCCAAAGGCTTTTGCTAAGCCAACCCTGTTTGTTGGGATCGCGATGTTAGCTTGACTATACATCCAATCAATCTTATTGCGCACGTATACCCTGTCATTCACTTTTTGGAGTAGCATCCCAAAGCACCTGTAAAACAAAGATTGTATCACTCTACAAGCATAATGAGCAAACATTCAAACCTCGGTTACCTAAATCTATTCTTAAAAAAAAAAAATCATTTTAGAAAATAAACATTGATCAAAGTATGCTGTTTAGAAAACAAAACAAACAACGTTGATATCGAAGGATTAATACCGATGAAGGAGTCCAGAATGTTCATCATCAGATGTATAAAGTTCATACTGCACGGTAAAAGCGTTTCCAAGGGAGACCACCCAGTCAGCATCTTGAATCACATCCAACGATTCAGCAAGAAACTGCACTTGAAATCAAATATATGTCAATGATTCCTAATTCACTAGGAGGGCTTAAACTGCACTTGAATACCCTAATTTGTAAAACTTAGGCTTGAACGCCATTAATACGGAGAAACTATCTGAAGTCTCTTCTTCTCCTTCCCAATATCTTGTCTTGTCACATTTTTTAGAGAAGTCGGAAAATTAGTGAAGTCATTGTGGAGAGCCAAAGGTCTCACGAATACCCTGAATTTGTATCCTTAAGATTATAAGCCAATACGCCATCAATACAGCAGAAGAAATTTTGAACATTCTTCTTCTGCTTCTATACGTTGTTTAGTCTACTAAATTATTCGATAATATTTCTTGGAATTGTTCGGGTCTTGTCACGTTTTTAGAAGAAGAAAAAACGTGATGAACAGACAAAAGCTAAACAAACTCGGAGAGATTAGTAATACTCACATGCACTATCATGTCATCCCAAGTGTCTTGATACGAAGGATCCTGCTTTAGATCTTCAGTGTCACTGATATATGCCTTCATTTTTGGAATCTAGAGCTTACCAAGTAAAAATACATTAATTGAGAGAATATCAAGCATTATTAAGAATATTCTAAAATACCGAGAGCATGTAAAAAAGAGAAGCAACTAATAACTCGAAGTGAATCCTTCAGTAGTACTGTCCACACTGTACCTCGTCTTGCCAAAACAAATTGATATTTTTCGGAAAAAGCGGCGCCAGATAACAAAGGACCTGCATATTAAAAGTAAAACAATGAAAATTCAGATCAATTCCATAAAAAATACGAATAATACAACTGTTATAAAAAAAATACCCCGATAGCTAAAGATCAATGCGCGATATCTTTTATCATTTAATACAAGGATAAAGATGAAGCGGCTCTTACAGTCAAAATCTGAGCTGCAAGCTGATCTCTCGCTAGAGGATCATGCAGAAGCACCAATAAACGTGCAAATAGCTCCTGCTCATTTACCAGAAACCAAAACGACAACTGAGAAATAACCAAAGGTAGATTCTGCAAAGCTCCTTCTCATATACCTTTGTTTTTATAGGCCTATTATTATAATGATTAGAAATATTACTCCACAGATTACAATATTTTTAGCATATCTATTTATCATAGAATTGTATAAATCAAAGGTAGTTTTCTTCTATATGAAATCATACTTCTTACTATCCTACAAATTGTACCTCGGGATTTGGTATATCAGAACGAGCTTTGCACTCACTAAGCATGCCATTTATATTAGAAGATGGACGTCTGCACAACTCTGAAATACACCTGCAGACCTGTGACAACGTCTCAGAATTATTAACTTACAAGGTAGTATTAACTTAAACATAATATACACTTAAAATGGTATATGAAACCGGAACATTCGGGTTTCTCGGTATACACTAATCTTTTGCCTTCATTGAAACCAGTTTTAGACAGGAACTGGTTTAGAAAACCGTACCTGAAGAAACAGTTTCTATATTAAAAACAATTCCAATTTCCATTTCTCAAAACAACGGATGTCCGGTTCCGGTTTTAATAATCTCAAAACCCTATAACTATAGGTGTATTATTGAAAAAAAATAAAGAACCCACAATCAAGACTCACCGTAGCAACAGCGCCAGTATAAACTTGTGGAATAATCATCTTCAGCAGAAAAGGCCAGAGAACATGCTGCAGATCAGATATCAACATTTATTTTCAGGTTTGATATTTTCGTACATACGAGAATAATTTGCTCATAATTAAAAGAAGAATTGAAGATTTAACATACCTCCATTTCAGGAGTAGTAATGGTAAGCAAAAGAAGCCCTTTCCCACAGATTGCTCTCAACTCTGCCACGCTAACTGCCCCAATTTTTACCTGAGAATATAACACGGCAATAAGTATATGAAATAGCTATGGATGTGGATATATTACTCGGGCAAGAAAGTGGGCATATATTTATGTCAAAAATTTGACCGTGTACGACTCAAGCCCTAGACATCGAAGAAAAAAAAAATCATTGGTGGATATCACTCACCATAACTTTATGAAAAATCGAACATTCAGCTTAGTTTTTTGTGATTTTTTTAAAAAGAAAACAAGATTTTATTAATAAAAGAGGGTTACATTGCTAGTTTTTTGAATAAAAACAAGCTCTATTCACCAATAAGGATAAATATATAAATTAATCCTCCAAAATAACATCTAAGAAAAACTGCACTAAATACAATACAAAAATGAACGGAATAACCTCCAATCTCTTGCGGTGTGGAGGAACATGGGGTTGCCCTGACCCAGAAACTTCCTTGGAAAGCTGAGTTTTGCTTTTATCTTGATCTGTTAAAGCGCAATGTCGTACAAGGTATTCTACAAACATCTCTCCAGACGGACCGACCAAGTAACAATGTGAAGCCATGACCACAATCAACTGCATGAGAGCAAACAAATTATGTTTTAAGTCCCTCACATACTAGACATAGGTATTATGGCACCTGAATGTACATCTTGAAGCATGCAATTTTCAGTTTCCAAGAAAAGGCTCGATATGCTCCGGATAGTTGAGATTATTTTCAGCTTTTCCACTATGTTAAATAAATTTGTAGAGCTTTTGGTTAAAATTTGAAACTGTTATTTAATTTCATGTTTTATGTGCATTTATACATGAAAATATGAATAAGTATATTTAGAAATGTTGAATCATTGCTCAATGGAAGTACCGGGTGTCGCCACTTACCTCTGAAAGTGCTTTACAGACCCATAAATTCTGCTCGTCTAGCAAGAACTTTACAGCTTCTACAAGTAACGGTCTTTTCGTGTGCCAAGCTTCAGATAACCTCCAAATGAAATTATATAAAGTAAGATCTTAAGAGAATCTATATAATTATAAGGCTGGGGAGTAAATTGTAAATCCCAGTTGAATTTAATTTGTTAGTGTAACTTTGACCAATCAGATAGAATAGTTATTTAATTAAGTTTATTAGCAGCACATTCTGTGAGTATAAGGTGTAATCCAAAAAAAATACCGAAAATAGCCAAAAACCGCAGAATCATAAAGAATATCAGAAATAAAGAAATAGACGGAACCTCGGCAAAAGATGCTTCAAAACAAACAGCGCACCAAAAGAAGGTTCTTCTTTTAACTTGCATTTCTGAATGGATAGATAAAAAATAAAAAATAATAAGAGTCAATTTTTAGGCACTCAAAGTAGAAAATGTGACCATTTACATAGAATTTGTTCTCACTACTCACATTTAAGAGGAACGTAAACAAATCCTCTGGGTATACCGAGCCAACTGTCAGAAAACATCGTTGAACTTCATTATATGTCTGCATGACATCAAAAGCAAGTTATATTCTGAGTATTCAGCACACAGATCACGTTTTGAGTATCATATAAGTCAACTACAATTGTGGGATGCTAGATACGAACTAGTTCTTTAAGTTAATTTTATAGCTAATTCGTATTGTATTTAAATTCCACGAAGCATAAGTACATGAATCGACCCTTGAGCAAATTAATAAAATATAAATAAGGATATACGCATACGTGAGTCAATAAATAATAAATTCAAGACAAACTATATGGAGAGTACATAACTTTCATCAACAGTTTGTAAAATAAATTTCAAAATGTGTTGTACTATGAAAGTTTAGAGATTGAAGAAAACGAGCCCAAACTACAAGCATAAAGTGTCATGATGAAATATAAGAGAATTGGATAGATAGTAATAATCATTTATTCAAAAATAATTTAAATTATATCCTTATAAAATAGTATTAGAAATTAGAATAAAATAAAACAAAATTCTAATCCTAGAAACATAAATGAAAGATCAAAGTAAAATTTTACATATATTTTGTAACCTCTCAATATAATATCGTACCTTCAGTCCAACTGAATAATTTGAATTATCTGTGCTGTCATTATTTATGCAAACCACCGGAAGTAGAGTTGATAAAATAACTATGAGTTCCTGAACATTAAAATACAAGGGAGTTAAAATTAAATGTTCACTTAATAATTATGGCTAAATGAGAAGAAAAAAAAAAAAGTGTCACCTCAAAATCAAGAAAAGGTGGACCGGTTTCTGAGAGTAAAGTGGCATGTAAGAGGTTGTGGAGACTACATGTTGCCAGATAAGCAACTTCTTGGTCTTTTTTGTACCTTTTAAACACAAGGAAAAAACCTTATCAATGTTTTGGTCACCATGCATAAAAGTCAGACGAATGGCGATGCACATGGTAAAGAAATTATGTACATTACTAGAAGTACAACTCAAACAACCACATACGGATGACACACAGGAGCGAAACTGATGTTCCAATTCTGGGTTTTTACCATTTTCAAAACAGGTACCGGTGTTTGAGAAATGGAAACTGGAACCAGTTTTTCTTAACGGAAAACTGATTTTTTTGAAAATTGGTTTTATGACGGAAAAAATGTCCAATAAATTAACTTAACTAGGAAAAGAAAAAAGAAAAAAAAAAAAAAAACTAATACTAAAATCTCCTCACAATTCCAGTATTGCAGGTATAAGCCTAGGTAAAGCTGCCTTTAGTTGTGTCCTTGTGATGAGACCAACCATCTGGCCCAGTGCTTCGACGGACGATACCCGAACCTATAATGGAATCAAAGTCAAACCTTTTAAAATAAAATAAAATAAAATAAAATGAAATGTATATATATATACACATACACACATTGTATGCAGGTAAAGTAGAAAAAACGTATGCTTGCGCATAGAAACTAGTTAACAGAAGAAAAAAGTACGAAGTAGAAACTTCTGCAGCAAGCTAGTATCTGGAAATAAAAACATTACAAACCTTTAGATCCCGTGAAGATGCCCACGCTCTCAGTAAAAGTTCAAAAGCAGAATTCAAAAATGACCTGCACTAAGCAATAGATAAAATGTCAAACATAACCGGTCTTGTAATTGCATTTTACATATGATAAAGGAAACCAAAGAAGAAAACAAGTGGAAGGTATATATATATATATAGAATTGGAATGGTGATCTTACATGATGTCACCGCCAAGAGGTAAGTGTGACGGGAAATCCATGCTATACTGCCAAACGGCTTGACACCAACACTTAAATGCTGGAAAAGATAAGGAAAAAAGGTTATTAAAAAAATACAAATCAATAAGACCAAGTAAAGATATATATATTTTGTTTAATTTTTTTTTTTAAAGAGAGATTGATTATATTGAGGAAAAAAAAAAAGATTTACAATGCGAGGTCCGAGAATGGTTTACGATCAGCCAACCCGTGAATCTGTCCGGCTATAGACCAAACTCTACCATAGAAAAGATAGAAAAACAAAGGACTACTCGTTAAAGAAGCCAGCCCAATCTCTCGAAATGTTCGTGAGAGAATACATCGAAAACTCGTTGCACGAGGAAAAAAGCCATTAGGCAATAAAATGATTGATATTATCTATCACCCCGTTCAGATTCCAAAATGTGTCGTTGTAAAGGAATTTGTTTCGAGTATTCCAAATGCACCAAAGAGTAAATTACCAGTGTCTCACACAATCCCTATACATAAGGATATTAACCAAATAGCTACAATTACACTAATTTACAAAACATAATTAATATTTACAGAAGAATTCCAAATGTTATATATTTCTACAAGAAGATAATAAATGCAGAGATGGGAACAATATTGTCAGAACATAGAACTGCTAACTTTCTTGTCTATGACCAAGCCTAATGTGGTACACTAATAAGGCCAAGGAGAATTCAAACGCACCATTAGCAAAGATCGGTCTGTGCACCTCACGAACACTTCCGAGAATAGGAAGAACTCGTGAAAGTACGCTCTTCAATCGTGGTGTGAACTGCATTGCTTCAATACAAATCAAAGGTACAACATTTATATCAATTCAGGCAAAACGAAAAAAAAAAAATATACATCTAAATTTCCAAAGAAAAAATGATAAGAATAATCAGAGAAATTACCATCAGCTGAAGCAAAGTCTGCAAGAATTTGAACCATAGCCGGTGATGCAGTACTTGGCCCAGATAAGTGAAGAAATATTTCTTCTATCATCTGCAAGATAGAAAATTAAGTTATTAGATAAGTTCATAAGAGACACTCAATGAAGGGTCCCCAACTAAGGAGGGGGTGAAACCGCTGGTCCAGTTCCGGTTGGAGTTGCCTTTTTTTCTTTTCAAAACCGATCCGGATCTCCGGAAATGGAAACCGGAATCGGTTTTTCTTAACGGAGACAATTTTTTATACCGGAGTAAAATTGGTTTTTATGATGAAAAAATCTTGTTAAAAAATAATCAACAAAAAAGAATCTCAAATAAGAAATAAAAAACAGTTTGTAAAACCGTTTATGTCCAAAAAGTACAAACCCTAAAAAAACCTTAAACCAGTTTTGTTAAAAATTGGTTTAATAACCAGTTCGGGTTAAAATTTTATAAAACCGGTAGGAAACAATAGACAAGAGTTTTGGTTAAAAACCAAACAGATAGATGGGTTTACACACACACAAAAACAAACAAACAAAAAACTTCCGATTTTTGGTTTCAGTGTATAAACCAGGTTCCGGTGTGAAATATTATGTTATAGCAGAACACTTACAAGGTCGGGAAAGTGTGATCCTATGGATACGAGCAACCACGCAGCAGCTCTTTGCCAGTCTGCATTTAGTTCCTATAACAACCAAAAGAATTACTGTTAGATCCACTATCAATTATAAGAGAAGGAAGGCCAAAAAAGTTGTAACTTAACTTAGGAATTAAACACATTAGTTAGTTATTTTTATGTTTTGTGAGCTTGAATGAATATTTGTTTTCAAGACATCTTGTGAAGAGAGTTTGCCTTGCTCTCCAAGGAAAGGTGTTTTTGTGACATTTGTTTACCGAAAATGAGTATTTAGGAGTTCAGTGTTGTGGTCAGTTCCCGTTGGCCCTACTACTTGTGATGGTTTTGTTCGGTTCCTCGTGTACGTTCCACGAATTCAGCCATAAACATAAAATCAAAATAAATCTAAGTTTTTCGCCTATCTTTTCAGTTCATAACCGCTCTTGTACCACTATTTCGAATTTATGCCAAGAGCTAAGTTGAGTGGAGCTGAGAAGCCTTTTAATCACTAGAACAAACTAATATTTCGCAATATTCAACCAAGTCACGGCGAAGACAAAGACGCGATAATCGTACTTTCGAAGAGATCATCTCGGCCGTGGCGATCTTAGCAAGCTTGGCCATGAAAGACGGCTCAACGTCTTTTCTCTCCAACGCTCGAACTCCAAACGCCATGACTTGAAACACTCCCGCCACATTTCCGAACCTCTGATCAGTTCAAAAATGGTAAAACGATAAGAAACAAGCGATTTCAGCTCGAATTCTCAAGAACATAAATTCAATCATGGCTTATGAACAAACTTACCCGTCGTCCTCCTCTGGAAACTGCAGAGCAACAGTCGAGAACGAGTAGAGGATTCCTGGAAGGTTCAAAAAAAGGCAACAAAGCCTCAAAACACGACGTGAATTTTCGAACATACGCACACACAGAGACAGCGAAAAAAGAGAAGGCGTACAGAGCAGCGATTTCCTTGAGAGAGGCCATGGAAGCCTCTCTGACCATCACAGATTCATCCGCCAAAGACGACACCAGAACCTGCACTGCCTCTGCACAACACCAAAACAAAAAAAGTGAGCTTCCAGTATGAAATTGATCACGAAGACCGCCATTTCTGGACGATCAAGCGCACCTGGCGCGGGGATGGAGGTGGAAGAAGCCGCCATTGGAGGAGGTGCGAGGTCGGAGGGAGGAAGGAGGCGCGCATATAAAGAAGCTAGGCGAATGGAGCGCGAAAGGAAAACGACATTGCGGAAAGGAAATGGGGTTTGTCGAGGGAAAGTGGAAATAATGGAAAGAGGACGATCAGGAAGACGACGACGACAAACAGTTGGAGCTTTCGGTCTAGAGAGAGAGAGAGAGAGAGTGCCTTGCTGTCATTACACGGATCTACAACTTTTTCACATTGGGCCGTGATATGCCAAAGCCCATTAATGCTGGTTTTTATCGGCCCAAAATAAAGCCCATGTAGCAGAAATGATCCCTGAATTTCACATGTTGGTGCAGTATTTTTTTTTTTTTTTTTTTTGCTTTTGTATTTTTAGCAGTAATGCATGGCAGCATGTGAGGACTTACATATTTGATTGTATTTTACGAATGTGATTAATCTGTGTGAAGCAATCAACCAGTATAATTATTCAAGCACCGTGAGGACGAAAAGCCTATAAAATTAGAGACAAATAATGAAATTGATGGAGCTTTCGTTCTAGAGAGAGAAAGAGAAAGACAACATAATTCAAAATTAAGAAGGTTTTTTTAGTTTTTTAAAACTTCTACAACACAATAATAAAATTCAAAATTTATTGCATACAAAGGCTGAGCCTTTTGGAACTAGCTGAATTTTTTATTTTAATTTTTAGGACAAGCAAAAACTCTTTACTAATTAGATTTGTTTGAGTTACTTATTGTCGTTTAAAGCTTCACAGTTACATAATTGTCAGAAACGACACGATATCAAAAGATCCAAACACAATTTCCAATTACTCGACTTCCACTCTTGTTTCGACTTTCAAGTAAGCACCCTTGCTATTTAAAGAACTAACATACCTACCCCTTGAGTCTTCAACAAGTGTAAACTGGCCCAAAATACGCATCACTCGCGTATTATCCGAATTTTGAGAACAAATTAATGGACCACTTCGCACGTTTCAAAATCTAGCACTTTTACCCCCCCCCCCCCCCCCCCCCCCCCCCCCAACTTATGACCATGTACACAAAGTGGCCCTAATATTCACTGACTTGAAAGCCGAATTTCGAGAACTAAGTAAAGGACCATTTCGCACAATTCATAAAATATAGGGGTAATTATGGCAATTCGAGAGAAGAAGCAAACAAAAGAGTATTTCATTACTCAAGTTCATATACCAAATTACATATATCTATTATGGATCGAAACCATGATCAGCAATCCAGACCCAGAATCAATCACCAAGCGAAACCCTAGAAAAAAAAATCACAGAAACCGAGGATTCAAGAGCTGGTGAACTTGGTGACGGCCTTGGTGCCCTCGGAGACGGCGTGCTTGGCGAGCTCGCCGGGAAGGACGAGCCGCACCGACGTCTGGATCTCCCGCGACGTGATCGTCGGCTTCTTGTTGATGCGCGCCAGCCGCGACGACTCTTGCGCCAGCTTCTCGAAGATGTCGTTGATGAAGCTGTTCATGATCACCATCGCCTTGCCGGAGATCCCGATGTCGGGGTGGACCTGCTTCAGCACCTTGAAGATGTACATCTTGTACGTCTCCACGCTCTTCTTCGCCTTCTTCTTCCCCTTCTTCGCCTCGCCGCCCGCGGCGGAGGACGGCTCCTTCGGGAGCTTCTTCTCGGCGCGGAGCGCCTTCTCCGCCGGGGCTTTGCCTGCGATCTTCTTCTCGGTCTTCGGTGGCGCCATTGATGAACGGAGAATTGAGAGAGGAAGCTTCAATGGAGAATTGAGAGGAGCGAAATGAGATCCGCGAATAAATAGTGAGTTGGGAAGAGCTTCTCATTGGTGGATTTTAAATGACGCGGATTGAAGGGTTCACAGCCGTTGGATTTCGATCTAATCGACGGATGGGAGAGATTGAGATTCGAGTTTGGCGGGATCGTGAATTTTGGTTATATAAATGGTTTGGATAGGAAACGCTGTCGTTTAGAGTAACTAAAAAATAAAAATTTTGTTTTGTGTATTATTTGGGTTCATAATTTGTTAAAAATTATTGTATGTAAAATTTATTTGGCTTATTTTGTGGATAGTATTATCAAATAAAATATAAATTGTAAGAGTCTGATCGTAGAATCCAATTTACTACCTAGAAAATGAGTATGGGACTTCTTTAATAAAACACTATAAAATAAGTTTGTACTTCTTTTGAATAAAATGGTACTTTGATTTTGGATTGATTATTTATGAACTTTTGGTCTAATTTTTTTATTAAAGTTAATTTTTCAAGTAATTGCTTACGTAATTTTAAGTCTTCTATTTACTAGTTAGTAACTAGTAGTTACTAAACTACTCAGCTGTTGGCTTCTAAATTAGTGTCGTTTTAATACTCTATCGTTATCTTACCACGTCGTTTATAGTTATACAATACCATCCTATTAAATATGATGTCATGTTAATTTAAAAAATTAAATAAATTGAGATGCGTTACATTTTTCTGTTGTTTTCTCTGAGAGTCCGTTTTAAGTGTCGTTTCTTCAGTCTTTTATTAAGTTTTCCAGTGGGTTTCTTTTGCTATCTGAATTAGGATGTCGTTTTTCTCGACAAGCAACAATATGAGAAAAGAAATGCAAATATGTGACTAAGAATAGACATGTACAAACATGTCGCATTATTAAAGCTATTTAATTCAATTTCATGATCTACGTAACAACTTATATGAAGTTAGTTCGTATAGACTAAAGACGCTGTGTACAAAACGTACCCGAAAACCGAATTCGGTACCAAAAATATAATTTACCGATATTGTTGTACTAAGAAATCGATTTATTTGTATAAATCTGATAAAAGTGGTATTACTGGAAGCAACAATCGGCACCCCTTGCGTTTTTATAATAACATTATATAGTTTCAAATTTTATTCGTCGCCGTAGTTTTCAGCTAACTATTCCAAAAATATGACTTCAATATAAAAAAAAATATGCATAATTACATGATTACAACCCGGAAAACCCCCAAAAAAACGTTGGAAATAACTATCAGTTGCATTTATTATTAAATAGTATATATCTATAAGTACTATTTTTTCACTCAAAATGCCCATCAATTATCGGTATTACCATATACTTGGATCGGCGCAATCAGTTACTATTTTCTAAATCCTACAAACTATTGCCATAGTCCTACACTCTTCAGGGCATCACTAAGCTTCTTTGGTCAGTCGTATCCGCGTTCTTAATAGCCCAATGGCCGGGACAAAGGGTCGCGATCCCGCGAGGGTGAGCTAACTCCATAAACCCGTCCTCAGTTCTTGAAGCCTATAAGCCTTCTCAAGCGTCTATAGACGCTTTAGATCGAGCTCTTGGGAAACTGAAAAAAGAATACCCGTCTCTTTCCTTCCGTAAAATTTGACCATAGGGCGGTTCTCAGTTTCCGGACTCTTAAAAAGTGATTACAAGTTACAGCTAATTCATAAATTTTGTAAGACAGGCAAAAGCTTAAGTTATAGAAAAGCCATAAGCTTGCAAGAAGCATTCATTAGAAAATAAAATACATATTAATATTGTTATTTACATTGGCAAAATAGTTAACTAACTAGAACTCAGATGCTCTACACTCAATTAATAATTATGAAACATTGATGAGATTTACCCAACTAGGAAAAAAAACACAAGTGAACACCTTAGAATGGAGAACCAATGGGCCGTGTAAGGCCGAGAAAACGCATTATCCTAACCCGACGATCTTCTGAGTCAGTTCTTTCTGGGATTATAACATCCTGCAAATAAAATCGTGTTCAATCATATACTAGAAAAAGTGTGAAAAGGAAGTGATTATCAATTAAATATTTAACTTACGTCATCGAAGTGAAGTTTAGGCTTGCATTTCCTTTTGCCTCGGCCTGTTTCACTATAACCTTCCTCAACTCTACTTGAAATCGACGGAGAAGATTTATCTGCATATAGGATGAGTTTAAAATAACGGGAACATTGTTTGTTTGTATAGGATCTTCCAGTTAATTTGTTCTACATATTCTATAGACACGATTCAGAATAGATAATTTTAATTAAGAGAGTAAAGAGTAGAAAACACTAGTGTATACCAGATGATACAAACTGTTCATCGGAGTTATTTGAAGCAGCTGCTGATTTAACAAACCCGTTGCTCGAAATGTGGCTGAGATCCTGTTATAGACACGGTTGTTCAACAACAGTAAATGAAAGTGTTCCATAAAAAAACAATCCCAACAAGAAATACGCTTGGATTAACAATGGAACATACTTCGGGAGACCATTGCCTTTCGAACTCAACACTCGGTGGAGATATGCACGGGGTCTCGCTTTCGCTTTCCGTTACATGGGATTTCTTCGGGGTAAATTCCATCTCTAAAGCTTCACTAGCAAGTTCACCAGCTTGGCTGGAAAAATTAAAAGAGTATGAAATGATTAAGTCAAAATTTAGAGCAACTAAACAGACAACTTTCCATTTCCCACATTGAGCAAAACCAATATGAGTAATTTTAGTAACTAACCTCATTTCTTCAATCGAAGCTTCTTCGGAATTAGACGAAAACTCAGATCCTTCATTCAAGGACTTGCTACTCTGAGCTGATATTTCTTTTGCTCCAGCACTTCCATCCCGCAAATTATCCAAGGTTTCATTCAACCGGGCGATCTTAACACAAGACAACTCCAACAAGGAACCTAGATTGGAAGAAACATTTAATGATATGCCTCAATTGGAAGTATTTCATCATCATACATAAACCTAGAATCTCTTTATTAGGACTGTTCTTAGAGCTACCAACAAATTACAGTTTCCGTGTTCATTGAACTAATTTCTCGAACCCCGCTGAATGTAAAAGGAATTCTAGGGGGCACACAAACTAATCAAAATTCACAAACTATTAAGACAGCGATCGAAGAGAGCTACAAACACACAATCAAAACCGCAGTCTGAACCAATCCTCGGAAAGAGAAAACGAATTGTACTAGTTCAACCAAATCCAGCCCTTCATCTGAACCACCGATAAACATTACAACATTCTTTGCTTAACACCACCCCTACATTCTCATGCTCTAACAATTCAATCAGATTCCTCGTTAAATGTTGAAACAATGTTCACGAAGACGAAAACGAGTCAGAGAGACCAAAACCGAGTTAGATTATCCGTAAAATTCACAAAGCCATAACCATGTAAACTCTTCAGAAACCTAGATCGCCATTCAATTAAGCTACCAAGTAGACCATCAAAACCACAATCCGACAGAGAACAACTACTGAAATCAGAATGGAACGGTTCAAAACCTAGATCGCTATTCAATTGAGCTACAAAATAGACCATCATCAAAACCACAATCCGACAGAGACCCACATAGATACACACACACACACACACACATATACATATATATATATATATATATATATATTACCGGAATCGGAATGGGAATCCCAATCGCAGAGGAAGAAGAGGGAGAAATCGGTGCGCCGTTTGGGCGGGGAGCTTCGCGGCTGCTGAGAGCACTTGGGAATGTGGTCGACTGGCTTCCTCCTCCTGGAGGTCGCTCTCCTCTTCTTCGCCATTAAATTGAAGCTCGATCGAAATGGCGAATTCGATTGGGGGAAGAGGGGAAAAAAGCCCTAATATGCTAATCGCGATCAGGAGTTTTCATAAGAAATTTCTCTTTTTCTTTTGCTTTGATAATTACTTGCATTGGTTTTACGCTCAGTGTTTGTTTACCGGTTTTCTTCGTTAAATATAACATAAATTATAATCTAATTACTTACATGTTACATCAACAGATATTCAAGATTTTTCTATAACAATAATAAAAAAAAAGATATTCATGTTATGAAAGAATAATAAAAAAAAAGATATTCATGTTATGAAAGAATTGGTTAAAAGACCTCGGTTGAGATGTCGTTTTGGTCACAACCCTCATTATATCTTGTAATTTCTTTTACATTTATTTTTCGCCTTAATAAATACAAATTGCGAGTTACCATTTATTTTTTACCCAGTATTTTACGAAATTACTAATTTGCCCTTTGGTAGTTGAGCGGTTTATTTATTACATTTTCTTTTAGGTTTTTTTTTCAAACATATTCTCGCTTCTTCTCCGTGATTACTTCTCTTCGTTTCTTCTCCGTGATTTCTTTTCTCTTCTCCATCGTACTCCTCATTCTTCTGCTCTGTTCATTCTGGTTCGCGAACGACTTCGAGCAACGAGGCTTTCTTCTCTACTTTCCTGGCGAAGCACGATCCTTTCAGCAACGAGTTTCTCCGATCATCGTCTTCATCCTCCCCAAAGCCATATAAATGAAGGTAAATGTTTATTCTTTGAGAAACATATGCTTCGCGAACTGTTTTGACTCGTAATGATGTTAGCGTTTACTTATTTTACATGCAATATACTATACAGTGTGGTTTACGAAGAAGAACGAGTGTAGGGTTGGTTCTGTACCTATTACAGCAATATCGTTATCCATTTACGCTCCGTTCACAGAATACCGCTATTCTTTGAGAATTGCCGCTAGCTATCTATTTACACCCCGTTTTATATTACCGATAGCGGTTCTGTACCTATTACAGAAATACAGCTATCTATTTACGCTCCGTTCACAGAATACCGCTATTCTTTGAGAATTGTCGCTAGCTATCTATTTACACCCCGTTTTATATTACCGATAGTGGTTTGCCGTTGCTCCCTATATATTGCATTTACCGCTATGTATAATAGAAACTAATCAAGTTATTGATTTGTTTTTTCGCGGAAATAGCTATATACTATCCTCCGGCCGGATGAGTTGTACGACTGTGAGGTCTTCACCGAAGAAGCAAACTTCTTGACGATCACGAATATCATTAAGGAGAACCTGAACGCGGGAGAGGCTGACTGGTTCCGGCGCACACAGTTTGGGCCTCTATTAGATGTCCCCCCATCCACCACGAGTACTCTCCCCAACTGTTCTGGAATTTGTTTTCGAGAAGCACTACACATCAAGAGCCATTCAAGCTGTGGATGTTGGTGAACAATGTTCCATTACGATACGGGGTTCGAGAATTCGTCATCATCACCGGGCTGAATTGCGGACCCGAGTCGAACCTTGAAGCTATTGTTGGACGAGGCTTCGAAAATAATGATGCATTCAAGCAACGGATGTGGCCAGATGCAGGCTCTTCGGTCACATTAGAAATGCTGGTGTCCAAATTAGATAACAGTCATCTTCATCCGATTGTGAGCAATGACGACAGGAGAAGGTTGGCATGCCTCTGCTTCGTCTTCGGAGTGTTGTTACCCCATCCTGGTGAAACTAGTTTGCCTAGGGAATTCTTGTCCTTGGCGGAGGACCTTCAAGTATTCGTTCAATATCCTTGGGGCCGAAAGTCATTCATGTTATCGGCACAGATGCTCCGGAAGAAAGCACTTACGGAGTTGCGAAACAACATCCCTAGACAACGAGCAACAGGGCCACCGCGGATCCCAATGATGGGCTTTCCAGGGTTCATATACCCGCTACTGGTATATATGTAATGGTTTTAAGTTATTTATTTATAATCGACATCTTATGTGCGAATTTTGCATGTTAACTTCATGCAGATTTTAGCGTACGAGTGTTTGCCTGGTCTGGCACATGTCTTGGCGGACCCACGAGAGTTAGAGGAGGCACCTCGTATGTGCAAATGGACAACCCGGCCAGTCGGGAATATCGATCTTCACCGCCTGTCAATTCGAAACGCTATTTTGCATGGAGCGGATCCGAAGGTTGGTTGCTCTATTATAATCCTTCAATATCAACTATTATTTGAGAAAATAACTATACTCTTTAATTTGCAGGGACAATTGAGTGTTCTCATTCCTACGGAGATGGAAGCTGCATTGCCGCATATAAACTCCCTAGATCATCCCCTTGTTCGTTGACCCCCAATGTTAGAGATGCTCGTGCAGGCATTGGAACGTGGTGAAACAATCGTCCAGCGACCGCGGGATCTGCTGCCACCGCCACCTCCACCGTCACAGCCACCAGAGTCCGAAGAAGCTACTTCTTCTAGTAGTTCGAGTTGGGCACAATGAAATTTAAACTATGTTGTGGACTAGTATGTTTAATATTACCGTTATCAATTAATATTTTTATTACCGCTAGTAGTATTTAAATTCCTGCTAGTAGTATTTTAATTCCGGCAACATTGTTGTTATTACCGCTTGTAAATTTGTTATTGTTGCTATAGACGTTGTGCTACCGCTATCAATATTCAAGAAATTTGTTATTACCGGTAGTAAATCTGTTATTACCTCTAGTAAATTTGTTATTTTATATAGCGGTATACATATACATATAAAATACGAATATGTATGCCGGGATAAATGACAATATCGTGTAGAATAACGAGTTTACGTCTCGTTCTCTTTTCCTTTTCGCCTTCTTCGATGGGATAAATATTAAAATTAACGACGAGCATATATGGCGATGGCGGTATAAATGTAAAAATTAATGACGGGGATAAAAATTAAAATTAATGACGAACATATATGGCAGTATAAATGTAAAAATTAATGACGGGAACGACTTCAAATATGCGGTTATATTTACTAGGACCATTAATTTGGTGGTTTTGTATCAAATCGAAGCAATGAATGTATGCATTCAATTGTCTACTAAACGGAACTTCTCGTTCTTCTGCTCTGTTCATTCTGGTTCGCGAACGACTTCGAGCAACGAGGCTTTCCTCTCTTTGCTTTCCCGGCGAAGGACGATCCTTTCAGCGACGAGTTTCTCCGATCATCGTCTTCATCCTCCCCAAAGCCACATAATGGAGGTAAATGTCTATTCTTTTAGAAACCTATGCTTTTCGAACTGTTTTGACTCGTAATGATGTTAGGGTTTACTTATTTTACATGCAATATACTATACAGTGTGGTTTACGAAGAAGAACGAGTGTAGGAGTTGTTCTGTACCTATTCATGCAATACGACTATCTATTTAATCTCCGTTCATAATATACCGCTAGCAGTTCGCCGTTGGTTCGAATATATTGCATTACCACTATGGTTTTTAGAATTGCCGCTAGCTATCTATTTACACCCCGTTGTATATTACCGATAGCGGTTTACCGTTGCTCCCTATATACATTTTTACTACTATGTAAAATAGAACGTGGTTCACGGATCGTCCAGCGACGGGGAAGTCCGCAACCAGCTTCACCGCCACCGTCGCCGGGGTTTGAAGAGGAGAATGACGACGAGATGGAAGTAGTGGAGAGTGAGAGCGGCGGTGAGGATGGAGGTGAGGCAGATGGAGAGTCTAAAGGTGAAGATGGTGCGTCTGGGGGTGAGTCAGATGGTGAAGCTGCCGCTGAAGATGGTGAGCCTGGAGGTGAAGATGTTGCGCCTGGAGGAGGTGAAGATGCTGAGCCTGGTTTTGAAGATGTTCAAAATGGCGATGACTCGGACTCAGATGAAGATAATGCTTGTTACCCGGATTTATTGCCTCTCTCACCAACACCGAAGCACCTCGTACGCATGTTCATCAGTTGGTTGGATCGCGACACTTCAACACCGCGGGTATGTGGTATCGGAACATACGACCGGGCCTTTTTCCAGAGCATCATCGACCGTGATGGGTGGCTGCACTGTGGGGTAATAATTCTTCGATGACAATATTTCTATATTTATTTTATTTTTATTTGTTGTTACCAATTCATTGATATTAAATGCAGATCATCGACGAGATCACTTACGGGCTCCGTAAGCGACTAGAAACTTTTCCCGGGAGTATTCCCAATTCTGATTCAATCACTGTTGTCGATACTTCCTTCATGTTCCAACTGACTAACATTGCTGGGAAAATCTGTAGCTGTGCACTGGAAGTATCAGATTTTGGGTCTATAGATTGGGTATCAGGAGACGAACCAAGGTTTTACGGCCGAGCGTGGGCATACGTGGACAAGTTGTACTTCCCGATATTGTTTGACGGTCAATAGATAGCATGCAGAGCCGATTTCGAAACAGCGCGGTTTACCCCAAGAGTGTCAATCCCCAAGTGTTATCGCTAGGTTCATTCTCATGTACTATAACCTCTAGTAAAATGATATAGATGTTGTGATACCGCTATTACCAAGTGTGCGTCTACCGCTATACGTTCGAGATAATACATTTAAATTTAAACCGTCAAGCAATAAACAGAAACTTCATATTACTATTTTTTAATAACCGCTGATCTATCACTAACAAAAACTATATTTTACCGTTATTACAAAGCGTGATACATACGACATAACTAATACGACGTAATTAGGTTACCGCTATACAAAGTTGTTGCGCTAACAAGCAAGAAACCTTATAACCGCTATACATAACTAATAAACAAGAAATCTTACAACCGCTATACATAACTAATATGCACCAAATAATCAAAATACAGAGACTAAGCTCTCCACGTAATCATGGGCGGGCTCAACGTACATGTCATTCTCCGCACCCCGTACATTTCTCCACCAGTCCTCCATCACTGTCCGTTCTACTGTCGGAATCACGGGTGAATTTTCCTCGAGACGAAGCACCTCGTCCCGCCAGTCGAAGGAAATGAATGATGATTTATTTTGCCCGGAGTTAATCAGCACCGCCCAATAAAGTACCCCGTCCACCGTCACCGCGTCCCATGGCCAACGAAGCTCCTCTGGTAGTGTCAAGGACCCACACTCTCTCCATGCAAGTCCGCTTTTGGAGAACACTTGTGCGCATACGGAAAGCTTATCCTTGGCTGCGCATAGTCGGACGATCTTGTAGTTATTGATAGTGACGCCATACGTGAAACGTAACACCCCGTCATGAAAGACATGTGAGTAGGGTGTTGGAACGGAAAGCCGCCTCACTTGCCGAGTCGCCGGATTCCAAAGCACGAGTCTCATCTTCTGCGCCCCGAACGACAGGCATATCAAGCCGTTGCAGGAGCCTACTATGTCGAAGTGTTCGTAATCTTCTGCATGAAGATACGACACGTCAATGTCCGTCACCCTTTGGCCGGAGAGCAGCAGTATTATCTGTTGGTAGTCCCGTTTGGAGGCGGCAATCAGGATTGGGCCGTATCTGGTCCGCTGACGAATTTGATGAGTGTTGATGAACGTCGAGTCCCCCCTGATATTCTTGCCAGCCAACGTTTCGAGACGCTCTTTAATCACATCAGAATTTTTGCCGGCAGCTTGGCTAGGATCTTGGGGAACACAAGGTCTTCGAGAAGGTCCTCCGACGTGTATTCCATTGTAGTTTCTGATATTATAATTTGAGACGCTGACCAATGTGGGGTTAGAACCATCTTTTTAATAGACACCGACGGTCACGTCCTTTCAAATAGCAAATCATAACTGCTACAGATCTGATCCCGCTTTTTTGTTGTGACGGTTGAGTTGCTCAATGTCTCGGTAACTGCAACGAGCTCTATCCATTCCGCTAGTTGCTCATGATCCCGCCATTTGTTATACAGTTCTTACATGCCACGTGTTTGTAAGACGACGATGGACACGTCCTTTCAAATAGCAAATCCGAACTGCGCTTAATTAAAGCTCTTAAGATTTTCCCAAACGTAATCATTACCGCTACAGATCTGATCCCGCCTTTTTGTTGTGACGGTCGAACTGCTACGAGCTCTATCCATACCGCTATTTGCTCATGATACCGCTAGTTGTTATACAGCTCTTACATGCCACGTGTTATACAACTCTTACTTTACTTGATAGTAGTATGTCTTACTAATATGAGATTATGAGTTGCTTTAATTTTTTACTACTTTTGTTTTTCATTTGTCTTACTTATAGCTGGTACTTTTATATGTAGAACCCAAGTCACCAACGGTTAGAAACTCGACTATAAAGTAAAGGCACCCACGTCACCAGATCACATGAAACATGTGAAATTGTAGATCTACTTTCGACCTTAGCAGCTCTACAATGTACGACCTTGCCGATAGTTCAAGCACTTCTCCAACTCAGAAGGATCGACGGTGTGTTTGAAAATGTGGCAACAGCACGATAGTCTTAACGTCAAACACGTGGAAGAATCCAGGAAGAAGATTCAAGTGTTGTTCGAAGATGAAGGTACGTTCATTGATGACGACTTTATGCTTGATCTCTGAAATTTAGATAATGTTGTGATTTTGGGTATTTTTCTTGCCATCAGGGAAAA
The DNA here is from genome assembly GCA_954871525.1 of Parietaria judaica. NCBI lineage: Eukaryota > Viridiplantae > Streptophyta > Magnoliopsida > Rosales > Urticaceae > Parietaria > Parietaria judaica. The sequence continues at coordinate 17,362,417 of OX940864.1, forward strand.
GATAATTGCGGATACTTTGATTGGGTAGATCCAGAACCAATTCCACAAACTGATAACCTTCAACCAATTCAAGTACTGGAACGACGAAACTACTATGAGTTCATCAGTTGGGGAAAACTAATGTTCGTAACATTCTTTGTCGTTTTATGGATGTTCTTCAAGTAAGTAGGTAACTGGTACGCGGTATGGTGTTTTGTAAGGAAGACATGTTGAACCATTTTGTATTTTAATCTTTACCGCTATATTACAGCTATTATATTGTATGACAATCAAACCTACTCTGTTAATGCTGTTATAATAAATAATAAATAACAAATATTCTTCATTTTTTAATACATCACACGAAGAGTAAATAGTGAGTACCGATATATGTTACATAATAGCGGGATTATCAAATACAAAACAAAGATAAATAATAAATAATCAAATATGTTTGGCCACCCTCTAATTCAAGTACTTTTGGTGATCGTAGACTACCGCTATGTCTACGACCTGCATGCAATAGAAACTAATCAAGTTATTGTTTGGCCGCGTAATTAATACGACCTGCATGCAATAGAGGCACGTTAATATGTTTGGCCACCCGCTAATTCGAGTACTTTTGGTGATCGTAGACTACCGCTATGTCTTCTGCTAGCGGTGGTTTCTAAACACCTAACGGTTACCTAGCGGGAAGAGAATAGAAACGGGGAAGGTTCGAGTTTCTATCAGTTTGTTTCATTTCACCGTTAGTGTGCGTAAATAAGTTCACCGTAACAACTTATGGTAAGTGAGATGGATCGTAGGCGAATAATGGGAATGACAAAGGAACTAGCAAGTTTTTTTTTATCATGGAACAAGTATCTTTCACTCGTACACATATGTGAAGCAATGCATATTTCACTCGATTATCTCGTTCTTATTTCACCTTAAAAAGGTATTACACTAGTAAATATGATTAAATAACCTTAATTTTACTAACAAAACTACTTACCGCTAATTGATTGTCTTATCCGCCGCTAGACACTCATAGAACTACCGCTACGGGTTACGAAGTGGCGGTTTTTTATTTGACTTAAAATTCTAAAACACGTAGCGTTCAATCAATTTTTTAATCAACACATGTATAATTTATGCTCTCCGCTGCTACCAAATATAGTACTCCCACGTAGCGGAAAAACAACACGTAGCGGTAAAACAAGTATTTAAACAAAAGCACGCGGGAAAGTCAAACCGTCAAACTATAATTTAATACCAATCGGGGAAGACGAACCAGTAATTAATACCACCAAATTAATAATACATGTCAATGAATAAAGACGAACTACCAATTTATTAGAACCACCTACTTACAATAAACGCAACAAACAGGTGTCAAATTATACAGTTCTAGTATCCGAATAATTTAGCCATCCATAAGCATTTTCTATAGTATGGCGGAGAGAACGCTTGGTATTTTGGGAGTATTCTCACGCTTCTTTCCATTATTCTCACGCTTCTTTTCAGTATTCTCATACAATCCCCTTTTTTTTTCTTCTTTTTTGCAGATTATTGTGGAGATTTCTTCAGGATTAAAGCTTGCAATGAATACCGCTATACTTTTTTGTAGATTACTTCCTTCTGAAACCATTCACGATAAGTTCGGCACGCCGGCACTCCCTATGGTCCAAATTTCTATAGCTCTATCAGTACAAATTACCTTACCGCTATATACCTATTATCTTACCGCTATTCTAGGAATCCTTAGTTCATAAAAAAAAATAGGAAGATGAGGTTCACATATTTTTGTAGTTCAACAAATTATAGTAATGCATAGTCATGGTTCATACAAAAAAAGAGGGAGTTCACATAGTACACGTTGAAGCATAATGCCCGTTGCACATGCATTTTCTACAGAACCTCGTATACTTTCTTCCGCTCTCCCCAAATGATAGGAATCTTCTTGTCCTCTTTCGTCCTTTTTTGCAGGATTGTACATCGGGCGGTCTAATCTTCCCAAAGACTTGACGGACGTGAGAAGGTACTTCCCAATCTTCACGTAGCGGGATTGGTTTTACGGTAATAGAATGCGCTTTGGACCAGTTGTCCAAACTCAAGAATTTCCCACAGAAATTCTCAGGATTTAACCCAGCAGCGGAGAGTGCCAAGACGGCATGTGCGCATGGGTATTCTGTAGTTTGCCAATGTAAGCACGTGCATGTTCTTCTACCTATCTCCACAACCTCTTTGGGGTGGCTTCCCAACTCTGTTCCACTCGTCGTCACTTCCCACTTGTCATCGTTTAAGTTATCGGCCGTCATCGTCTTAGATTTGATCTGGTTCTTTTTTATCTTTGCTCGAATCCACGGAGTGACTGGAGAGGACGATTCTATAATACATTTAGTAATCGCGTCATGGTATTTACTTATATACTCAGATACCTTCCCAAGACATTCATCTAAAAGGCCAACAATAAGGTAACCTCTAGCTACTTTCAGCACACTATTAATGCATTCAGCGTTGTTTGAAGTCAGTATGTTATACCTTTTCCCCCTGAAGTACGCTCTTGCCCAATTCGATCTTCTCCCAACTTGTTCAACGAGATATTGTGCAGCAATTGGAAACTTAATCTTGAATACATCCCATCTTTTCTCAAAGTTCTCGTATTTATATGATCGTACCATATCCCAATAATGGTGCATTAGCCGCTTTTTATATATCAAGTTTTCTTTGTCCGGATCAGGATCCGTTGATATGCCGGCGGTTTCTTCATCGGGATCAGGATCCCTTGATACGCCGGCGGTTTCTTCATCGGGATCCCTTGATTTCTTCTTCTTCTTCTTCTTCTTCTTCTTCTTCTTCTTCTTCTTCTTCTTCTTCTTCTTCTTCTTCTTCTTCTTCTTCTTCTTCTTCTTCTTCTTCTTCTTCTTCTTCTTCTTCTTCTTCCCACACTTCCACAAGTTGCAACTGATGTGATAATTACAATATCCATGATGTGCTTTCAGATACACTGTACGTATACCATGAATGATGGATCCCCCTCTATCCGATACGAACACCAAGTCTTCCTCATCCGGGATTGATTCTTTGAGGCGTTCTAAAAACCATACCAACGCTAAATGGTTCTCCCCGTCTGTAATACCGAAAGCAAGAGGATAAATATGACCATCGCCATCCATAGCGGTTGCTACGAGTAACACACCTGCGTACTTGCTATACAAGTGACATTCGTCGAGACAAATCACCTTCCTCAAACTTTTGAATCCTATAACGGACGCGTATAATGCCATGAAACAGTACAAAAAAATGGCCTTTCTCGGTAATGTTCAGTACGGGAACCCGAGTTTTCTTTTTCAACCATATAAAAATAATCCGGTAAAAACTCATAATTCTGAGTCGGGGTACCTTTCACCATGTCAATGGCGTTACACCTCGCACGCCATGCCTTCCAGGAACTGACCTTGATGCCGCTACTTGACAGAAAATGTTGAATCAATTCGCGTTTGGAAGTAGTTTCAAGCTATGGAATGTATTAGAGATCAGGATGACGAGATACGACGAAGTGGCCTGTCGATGGCCATCTTTTCGGTCGGCAACGGAACAAGTGTGGGTGTCATCATATCTCCATACGGTGAACGTGTTACAGTTCCTAATCTGCACTACACGCATCCTCCATGTGCATTTCTGATTTAGGCATCTGACTGAGTATAATCTTGGTGTAGACTTAACTGACCTCAACTCGGAGGATCCCTTGAAAGCACCCTCGGCCAGAATTTTTTTCAATTCCGACTTTGATGAAAACTCCTGACCAAGTTCGAGATTCATACCGTCATGAAAACCAACTGCCGGGAGCTGTCCTTCATCAATTCTCGGACCACACGAATTTGGTGCCAAAAAACAATTCGCCATCCCTCTGAATTATGACAATATCACATCTTCGCCATTACAGCTAGCTTCCGGCATATCAGTCGGGTGATCTTCTGGCGTATCAGTGGGATGATAATCTAGCACATCAGTCGGATGATAATCTGGCACATCAGTCGGGCGATTTTCTTGCATATCAGTCGGGCCATCTTCTTGTATATCAACAGGCGCGCCGGACTGAACGACCCATTCTCTTTCGACTTCATGACCTTCCTTTGCTAGTAGACCTATGTATAATTGATCCAACCACGCCGACCCATCGGCGTCCCACAGATACGTTGTCAGGTCTGAATCATTTCCAAGGGCTAGCGGTTGGCTACTGTCAGAAAGTTTATAAGTTACCTTCAAATCATGGTGCCTTAAAATTTTGCAACGCAAGTATAAAAGCTCTTTCAAATCAGCATATCCATTCAATGTAGACGTTTCAACCTGAATACAAGTTGCCGTGTCTCGGTCTCCAAGCCACCGCCACATATAAGCATCGTATATCCACTTTCCTCCACAACTGACGCTCACCAAGTGCGGAGACATCAAGAAAACGGAAATTAATCAAACCTGAAATTCAATTATCGTAACATTATACGATACCGCTATAATAATTAGTATCACGATACAATATACCGCTAAGCTATACACAATGTCATATAGCGGTTATATTTAAACAATATTGTGTAATATTGAGCTTAAATTCCGTAATACCGTAACGTTGTACGATACCTCTATATGTTTTATTATCACGATACATCCTACCGCTACGTTATAATAATGTTATTTTACATGCAATATACTATACTGTGTGGTTTACGAAGAAGAACGAGTGTAGGGTTGGTTCTGTACCTATTACAGCAATACCGCTATCTATTTACGCTCCGTTCACAGTATACCGCTAGCAGTTCGCCGTTGGTCCGAATATATAATGCATTACCGCTATTTTTTGAGAATCGCTGCTAGCTATCTATTTACACCCCGTTGTATATTACCGATAGCGGTTAATACCGTAACGTTGTACGAGACCGCTATATTATCACGATACATCCTACCGCTAAGTTATAATAATGTCTTGTAGCTGTTATATTGAAACAATATAGTGTAGCATTGAGCTAAAGTTCTGTAAGTATAATTTACCGCTAATATACAAGTTGTACCGCTATAGCATGTTTACCCAGAGAATAATAATAAACGTGAAAGTTTCAAGTTAAAACGAACCGTTCGACGTGAAAGTTGATGCTACGTATTGCAAAAGAACGAGAGTTGAACGTTGAGTGGGCAGCGTAGGAGATAAAGGGAAAAAATGGCGAATCGTCGAAGAGAGAAGAGGAGCTTATGGCTTCTACTACTGGTTAGTCGTAGAAGAAGGCGAGTAGACGAACAGCGCGGGAAAAATAATAATAAAGAAGGAAGAGAGAGAAAGTTTGCACGAAGAAAAATTAATATAATAAGAGGAGAGAGGAAAAAAAAGCGCGTAAGAAATATAATAAAATAAGAGGAGAGAGAAAGAGAAACGAGAGAAAGATATAATAAAATAAGAGGGGAGTGAAATTTACTTTTAACCTCACTTGTGGGCCCACTTCGTTTAATGAAGGGTATGGAATGATAAAGTGAACAGTACCGAGGGTAGAAATCTCTACCGAATCCCAAATAAGGTCATTCTTGCGATTCACCCTCATGTTATGGATAATAATTGAAATGCTCATATAAGTACCAATTATTTGTTTTTATTATACATTGGTAACATTAGTCAACAATTGTATGCTCTCAATTTAGTATAAATAACCCCTAAGTGGATGAATAAAATTCACCCTCACATTTCCACACTTACATTCATCTTATCTTATCTTACTCTAAATCTTCTCCATTCTTTCTTCTATAAATCATATTTCATACCCATCTATTATACCATATACCCATCACCAAATTTCTTACCACTCTAAAATCAGGGTGCAAAAGTTAGTGATTTTACAACAATTCAAGATTTTTTTTTTCTTTCTAATAAGCAAAATACCAAAGTTAAAAGAAAAGGTTATTACGGATAAAAGTACCTAAGTTGTTCGGAAATAGGGTGTCATTGAGCTAATTTAAAAAAAATTGTGGCAAACGTATCAAGTTTTTTGGTGAATCGACAGACCTCATCTACTTTTTCGTTAGTTTTTGTACTATTTCCGTTAGTGATGACGTCAACGCAAATGAAACAAATAAACTCGAACGATAAAACTCGCGAATATCAAAATAAAATAAACTCAAATGCTTTGAACATCACCAACACAAATTCTTATTTTTCTTCTCATTTTCTCTCTTGAATTCTCAGTTCATCTCCTCAATAGCATTGTGATTTGCGTTGTTGACGTCATCACTGACGGAAATAGTAAAAAAAAAAGTAACAAAAAAGTGGATGAGATCTACTGATTCACCAAAAAAAAGTAAACTTAGGTACTTTTGCTATATTTTTTTAAAATTAACTTTGTGCCGCTCTATTTTTGAAAAACTTGAGTATTTTTGCTTGTAATAACCCTTAAGAAAAATAATAACTCCGATTTAGATCCATCTAACTTCTATAATATATGTACATATATAGAGATTTATATAGTGTTACATATCTCACCGATCATCATTATGTCTCGAGACACATTATAACACAAGTTCGGTCATTAACGGTCAAGAAGATCAAGACTGTAGTTTATTTCTTGGAGGCCAATCATAAAAGTCTATTAGTTAACAGTGTTTTTGAGGTATAACAGGAATTGAGTAAATTGTAAAAGTGTTATCTACTTAGTTTATGAGATGAATATAACAGAACAATGATCAATAGATGAAAAAAAGTAGAGAGAGAAATACATTTCGAAAACCTTGTGTAGAAAGAGAATTTCAGAGAGAGGTCTGAGAAGTTCTGAAGATCGCTGCAACTTATACATATGTGTGCGGGAGAACGAATTTGGATTCGCAAGAAGATGCTTGGAAGCTTGGACGATCAACGAAATTGTATAGCACTTTGTTTCCATTGAGTTTACAGAGCAATGTGTAATTGAGCTCTGATTAATTAGATAGCATTGATTTGAAATGAGGTTTCTTCAACTATGTTCAAACTTCGACGTTGTTGGTCATGTTGCGAATAATTACACATTGTTTTTAATATTTTAATATTTTATTTTTATATTTTTCTTGTCTTTATAAGATTTTATCTTTCTTATTATTTGATAGAATTTCTGAAACACTATATATTATTTTTAGTAGAAAATTTATTTTCATAAAATTGTTAAGATAAAAGTATAATTAGTATGAATAATTATTATATTTAATTAGTAGAACTTTTTCGGTTTATTTAAAGTTTGTTAAAACTATGCTTTCAAGTAGGGGTGAAACCGGAACCGGGAACCGGGAACATGGAAATTAGTTGTTTTTATACCTATCCTGAAAATTTTGGATTTCCATTTTTGGTCGGTTTCCGGTTCCAGCGTTTTTTTGGCAAACCGGAACCGGGAACAGGGAAATTAGTTGTTTTTAATTTAAACCTATCCCGAAAATTTTGGATTTCTATTTTTGGTCAGTTTCCGGTTCCGGCGTTTTTTTGGCAAACCGGAACCCGGAAAAAGTAAGAAAAGATTCGCGAAAAAATTCGGTACTAAAACCGGGACAAAAACCGAAACAAAATACAAAATACCATGTCCAAAATATAAAATACCATTTCTAATAAGTAAAAACATACAAAATAATAAAACCATGTCATTTTTTTTCTTTGATTTTGCTATATCCTTTTTCTTGTTCACCGTTACTACTACCACCGGTAAGAGCAGAGGGAGCGGTGGGAGTGGAGGTTGAAACGAGAGATAGAGAGCTTTAGGAGGAAAGAGGCTGAAATGAAATAAGTGTAAACCCTAATTTTCTAAGGGAAAAATGACATAAAAAAAATACAGAATAAAACGACGTGTAGTTTGAAACCGCAATCTGTACTAAAAATCATGAAAAAAATATAAAGTATCGGTAACTGGTAACTGGGAAGTACCGGTTCTCTGTTTTAAACAAAATTTCTTGGATTTTTTTAAAAACAGGTCACCAGGACGAAACCACGAAACAGTTACAAGATTTTCACCCCTACTTTCTAGTTTTAGTAAGAAGTTTGTTAAGTTGGTTATTAGGTAATTAAACTATACAATATAGGTTTAGAGTATTATTAAGTTGTCAGTAAAGTTCGAAGTATTCAGCTTTCTTTTTTCCTCTCTATATATATGAGTATAAACCAAGGTTTAAAATTTCGCGATTATCGCTCGGAATGAGGTTATCGGTAAGTTTTCTCTCTTAATCATTGTCGTTTTATTGTTATCGCGATTTTTTGAAGTGAAAACTTGGGTACATATCGCTCAAACTTATCAAGTGAAAATATTAAAAAACTTAGGGACTTTTCGGTTAAAAAAAAAAGTTGACAAAAAAATTTATGTTTTAATTACGGCAAAAATACCAATTAAAATTTCGGCAAAATAATTATGTTTGCACACCACGCCACGCCTCGCCAAATCCGGCCGGTCGGACGGCGGCGGCGCGCGTGTGGTCTCATCCACAAAATTATGTGACCCAAACGGCCCAAGCCCTTATCCCAATTCTATGGTATATAAACCATTCCAAACTCTTGTAAACTAGCAATGTGGACTCTTGGATGAGAGGTAAGCCATGTGCAAAGCAAAATTCCATTAACTTGTTAAACAAGTTTCAACATTTATGTTATGTTTCGTATGAGACTTTTATTATGTTTATGTTTTGTGACATTAGTATTATATGTTATGTTTTGAGTGTAAATATGTATGAAAATATTTTATAGGTTTTTCATCGATAAACGATTAATCCAACGATAAGTTTCGATAATGGCAAACGATAACTTTTACAGGTTTTCCATCGATAAATCCATCGGCAAACAATTAATCTGTCGAAAACGGCAAACGATTTATTGAAAAAAATAACATTTTGAACCTTGGAATAAACTCAACATGTAATTCAACCCAAGGAATGAAATTTCGCGATAATCGCTCGATAATCGAGCGATTTATCGCTGAAAGGCACTTCTCAGCAAGTTTTCTCTCCTAATCGTTCTCGTTTTATAGTTTTCTCTGGAAAAGTAAGGCACTTTTCGCTGGAAGTTTTCAAGTGTATTTTCTTGAAAACTTAGGTACTTATCGCCCAAAAAATGAAAAGTTTTTTTTATTACGGCAAAAATATCAACTAAATTTTCCACACCACACCACGTCCAGCCGGACGACAGCGCCCGCATGTGGTGGTGGAACATATGTGTGAGTCCTGTGACCCAAAGCGCCCAAGCCCTTATCACAATTATTTGGTATATAAAACATTTCATACTCTTGTAATCTATCATGTGGGACTTTTTAGAAAGAGAGGTAAACCATGTGCATATCAAAATTTCATTAACTTTTTAAACAAGTTTCAACATTTATGTTATGAAATATGAGACTTTTATTATGTTTTGTGACATTAGTATTTTATGTTGTGTTTTGAGTGTAAAATATGTATTAAAATATTTTATAGATTTTCCATCGATAAGTTCGATAAATTTTGATAAAGGCAAACGATAACTTTTATAGGTTTTCCATCGATAAATCGATCGGCAAACGATTAATCCGTCGATACCGGCAAACAATTTATCAGCAAAAAGGGCATTCAAATCCTTGATTCAACCATTCAATAAAATTACCAAGATGCTTTCTTCATTTTCTTCCTTCTCATTCAATGAGAATAAATCCGTAAAGGTTACACGGTATTTTATTGAAAAACAACTTTATTTAATGTTGTATAATAAAGTAAATTATTGCAAAAAAATTGTACAAAATGTTCATTTAGCTATAATTAAAAAAAAAAGTGTTAAAATGGGTAATTTTTAGAAAGAAAAAAAAAAGTTTATACAAAATGAATATCCATTATTAAATAAAAAATGAGTTATTATAGTCACAAGGTCTACACATTGATATCCATGGCGTAAAATTGTTGAAATAGTTTCATAATAACTGATTTTTTTTTCATGAAATGATTTAGTAAATTAGTTAATGAAATTAAGACCGTGAATATGCAAATAACCATTAAGTTATATTATTTGTAAAAAATATAGTTAGATAATCGAGCTGGGCGTGGCTTAAATTAGGGGTGAGCGTGGGTTGGGTTGGGTCGCCCCGATGCTTTTTATGGACCCGACCCGATCACTTCGGGTCCCCAAAAAAATGCCCGATCCGACCCAAAAATTTTTAATGCCCGAACCAAACCGACCCAATAAAAAATCGGGTTGGATTGGTTTGGGTCGCCATGGCCCGATTAATTAAAATTTAATCTTATATAACACAAAATAAAATGAAAAAAATGCATCAATGTAACTCAAAATTCAAGTAAAAATACCCCAAACAAATTTAATCAAACAAACGTACACTAAATAATGTAAAACATGAAAATGAGAGATTGAAGGGTCTTTGAATGTAAATAAAATTGAGGATGAGAAATTTTAAAAGACTATAGATTGCACTACTTGAATAAAAAATCAATATGAAATATATATTAATTATAATGGTCGGGTCGGAGACCCCGACCCGACCCAAGGTTTTGGACTCGACCCCGACCCGAATAATAGTCGGGTCCGGCCCGATCCGACCCAATTTTGAGCGGGTTAGATTGGACGGGTTTGATTGGGGTCGGGTCTATAACGGATTGGATTGGGCCATCGGGTTGGGTCTAAAATGCTCACCCCTGGCTTAAATGAACAATCGCTGTGTCAGGTGATAACCAACTAACACATTCGCACGTGACAGCCCCGCACGTGCGTAAACTTGCCAGCCAACTTTCCGTGCCTTTTTCTCTCAAATATATATGTCTATCACAATGTCTCACCCCGACCAACTCCACGTGGCGCTCTTGCCGAGCGTCGGGCATGGGCCACTTGACGCCCTTCCTCCGCCTGGCTGCGCTGCTCCAGCGCCGCCGCTGCCTAGTGACGCTCGTGACCATGAACCCCACCGTCTCTCTCGCCGAGTCCCGTCTCATTTCCCGCTTTATCGCTTCCTTCCCGGCAGGCCAGCTCACTCACCTTGAGCTCGATCTCATCCCTCTCGACCCGGCTGAGCTCCCCGGCAATGTCGATCCCTTCTGGCTCCGCTTTGAAGCCTTCCGGCGCTCCGCGCACGGCCTGATCCCTCTCCTCCGCTCCGTTCCATCTTCGCTGCCACTTTCGGCATTGGTCTTCGACGTCAGCCTCATCTCCCCCGCGATCCCTGTCGCCGAGGCTCTCGCCCTCCCCGCTTACATTCTCTTCACCTCCTCCGCCAGAATGCTCTCCTTCATCTCTCACCTCCCGAATTTGTTCGCCTCCGACGAAAATGACCCCTTCAACGGCGTCACTTCTCTCCAGATCCCGGGAATCTTGCCCGAGATACCAAGATCCTCCTTCCCTCCACTGCTCCTTAACCCGAACAGCATCTTCGCCAAGATACTAAAAAATGACGCCCCGAAACTCCGCGGACTGAGCGGCGTGTTGATCAACTCCTTTGAAGAACTCGAGCCGGGAGCTCTAGCCACGCTCGAAGCTGGCAACGCGGAAAACTTACCACGGGTGCACGCTCTCGGGCCGTTCGAGCCGTGCGAGTTCGAGAAAGCGAAAGCGCCGGAGACAGCGTTAGAGTGGCTCGACGAGCAACTGTACGACTCCGTCGTGTATGTCAGCTTCGGGAGCCGCACAGCGCTCCCGAGAGAGCAGATCAAGGCGATTGGGGGCGGGTTGGTTAAAAGCGGGTATCGGTTCCTGTGGGTGGTGAAGGATAAGCAAGTGGACAGGGAAGAAGGAGAGACGAGCTTGAAGGAAGTGATGGGGAGAGAGGTTTGGGAGAAGATGAAGGAGACGGGCTTCGTGGTCAATCATTGGGTCGACCAGTCGGCGATATTAGCGCACGGGGCAGTCGGGGGGTTCGTGAGCCACTGCGGGTGGAACTCGGTGGTCGAGACGGCGCTGCACGGCGTGAGGGTCATGGCGTGGCCGCAAGGGGGCGATCAGATGATCAACGCTGAGGTGGTGGCGGGTTGCCGGCTGGGGATGTGGCTGAAAACTACCGACGGTGCATTGGTCGGGGCGGACGAGATCTGTGAGAGGGTTCGGGAGCTGATGGGGAGCGAGGAATTGAGGTGTAGGGCCGCGGAGATCGGGGAGGCGGCGAAGAGTGCCGCGGCAGGGGGCTTGAGAAGGGAGGAGGTTTTATCTAGGCTTTTTGCGGAATGGAGTAGAAATTAATATTACGGTATAGTTTAGTAATTGAAAGTGTAATCTTGTACTTTTGAAATTCAAAGTTCAATAACAAAAAAATGTAATGGTTGAGATTTATTTATTTATTTATTTTGTAAATTGTAAATCAGTAATTGATTGAAACGTTAAAGGGAGCTCATGCTCGGGTAATTCTCGATTTTTGTAAGCCGTAAATTATTGGGTTGGGTCTCGGGTGCCGGTAACTCTATAAAATCAAGTTACCCATGGGTTTTTGCGGGTTTTGAAGCCCTGTCGGAGCATTTTGAAAGTTCCCAAAACATCTAAAATATGCCCAAATGCGATGTTGTTTTTGTGATTTTTTTTAATATTATGCACTTTAGATATATATTTTTAACATTTCAAACTCTCTTATTCTTAATTTTTAAACTCATCCTTAGTTGTATATTCATTTTTGGATAAAAATAAACTATCTGTTTTTTTTTTTTTTTTTGCGATATAATTATATTTCAAGATTCCTGTTAGTATTTAATATTTTATTAATTTAAACTGTCATATTTCAAAAAAAAAAAAATTAAAAAAAGAATTGTAATTTCTCATGTGTTTTAATTTTGCAGTTTCTTGTTGTAATGATTAAAAGCTTCAAGACCAATAGATATATACGAATTAACTCTTATCACCAAAAATTGAGAGGTCATGATATGTGCTGGTTCTATGTCCGAACAGGCCCACTTAAGAGCTTTCTTGGCCCAAGAATGATATGAGTAAAAGAAGGACGATTGAGAAAAGGATACTTTTCCCGTCCGCAGAAGGGTTCTGTCGAGCAAGTCTTCAGCCGAGCTCGAACAGACTCGAGCCAGACTCAATCGAGGAAGAGCCAATGCACAGCAGGGCGTCAATACCTTGCTAGATCCAACGGAAAAATAGACGACCCAGTTCATGGAGCCGAAGAGAGAGGACGGCTCACCCAAAGCCCAATCAGGCGACATCGAAGACTCACTTGAATGAGTTTGTCCCCTCAAGACCGACACGATTCTATACGACCCAGGTCGCACTAACATATTTGGGGTCCTCTAAGATTAGGGTTTGATGATTTCTTGCGATCAGCGCTCATTAAGAAGCCCAAATCATTGTCTATAATTAACATAGTATGTCACTCATAAAACCCAATGATAGCAAATGTGAAAAAGCATTATTCCCTCTATCAAAAGTGTACTATCACAATCCCAAGAGAACATTCTCCCCAATTCTTTTTCGGCCATTGTTGTACTAAAGAATCCAAGCTTGTACTTGTTTTCTTGACATCTTTGTACAAGAAAGGCAAATGAGTGGAAGGGATAAAATGAATTTCATGATAATTTCTGCTTATCATTTTGTCTCTTGTTTCTTCTAATTGCTTATAACTTTACGTACGCTATTAGCTGAAGCACAAAACCCAATTTTACTCCCCAAAAATATTATCTAAGAACGGCATTGCCACGTGCGACGCCGTGACGGTTGCAAAGCGATTCCTACCCTCAACAATATCAAGCACTATTCATAAAAAATTAATTTAAAAATACTTACAAATGCAACCAATAAAAGTTTGTGAACTTTACATAATAATCAGACATAATCTGCAAAACCCTAATCATAGAAACTAACAAACCGTGCGTATTTACAATAATACATACTTATTTACACATTGAATCCATAGATCATAAATATTAACTTCAAAGTTTTTGAGACGTAAAATGAAAGGAGAAACCATACATACTTATTTACACATTGAATCCATAGATCATAAATATTAACTTCAAAGTTTTTGAGACGTAAAATGAAAGGAGAAACCATGTGACCTGAAAAGAAAAAAACAGAGAAAATCAGGAAATCTTGATTCGATAAATTGGTTTCTTTCTTTTCAGTTCACTCGACTTCTCTCTTCAGCCAATCCCTTCTCTCCGAATTTCATCAATGGTGTTTTCTTGATAACGACTCTTATCATCTATCTCCCTTTTATTAAGGTGAGTAGTTATCTAATTTTATTACTATAATGGGCCCATTTGGAACAGCTTAATTTTTAAAAAATTGTTTTTAGTTTTAGTTTAAAAAACAAACTGTTTTTGAAAAAATCCGGCAGGTGGTTGGTAAATTGTTTATAAAACAGTTGTTGCTGGTAACAAAAACTGATTTAGCGTTTGGTAAAAAAAATTATTTAGGCTAAAAAGACTAAAATAGACTAAAACTGTATTTTTGTTTTTAGGAAAAACCAAAAGTTATGAATCCTAGCTTTTACAATTCATGTACAAAAATTAAAAATCGATTTTGTGTTTCTTGAAAAAATAATTTTGCCAAACACCTGAAAAGCGGTTAAGTTTATTTTATAAACAAAAACAGGGCTAAAACAAGGCTAAATAAGTTGTGCCAAACGCACCCAATATTTACTTATTACCAAAGAAAAATGGATGGCGTAATAATACGGCGCATATTACGGTAAATATTGTTTTTTTATTCATAAAATTGGAACATAAATTCTAATTATTTATTATTTATCTACGCCGATCAGAAATAATTAATTTTTAATAAAAAAATGTGATAAAAATTAATTAATATCCAGTGTTTTTCGAGACTGAACTAATGCCGTTTTCTTTACAGAATTGACTTTTTTGTAACAGAATTCCATTTTTTGTAACAGAATTCAACGCCTCTCGGCGAATAAATCTATGACTAACCCTTTCACTCACTCCCTAGGTCACGTGGCAGTCCGTCAATACGGCCATGTGCGGTCGCATTTAATAAATTATGATATTATTTTTTGTGCGTATTTTATGACGAAGAAAATAGTTTCATACGGTATATTTTTCTACAAGTATTTAATAGCGTCCAAAACCGATTCGTCTTTGATATAATAAAATCTAGTTTATAATTATAAAATAAAACCAAGAAATATTTTTCATAAATAAAATAAAAAGCCGATATTCCTATTTTATTGATCTGTATCGTCACATTTCAAGATTATTTAAATTAAAAAAAAAAAGAATCGTAAATTCTCATGTATTAAAGTTAAAATTAAACCACTTGATCTATACCAAGCTTAAAGCGCACAATCGATAGAATTTTGTGAACTTGACGACGATCAGAAATAACTTGCAAAACTTTTTTATTAGAGAGTCAATAAATTCAGTAAATCAATATTAGCCTACAAAAACATCATAAAAAAATCAATATTAGCCTACATAAACCCAAATTTTACAAAAACCCAAATCGATTGCGTATTTGTAATAATAAATATCTATTTACACCGTGAATCTATAGACAAGTTGTGAATTTTTCATAAACTCTAAACTCATATTTTTGAGATATAGAACGAACGGAGAAATCAGGTGACCTGAAAAGGAGAAAGCGGAAAAAACTAAGAACTTGATTTGATGAACCGACTTTCTTCCTTTTCAGTTCACCCAACTTCTCTATTCATTCCTTCTCTTCTCTCAAAATCCTATCAATGGTGTTTTCTTTCTTTCGAAATTGATATGGTCACCCTTTGTTATATATTAATACCTTCTAATACTGCGATTAGTTATCTAATATTAATATTCAACTATTATATATATATATGTATATATATTTGTTTGTCTGTTGCGTTAATCAAGCCGTTTCACAAATTAAGCAACTCACGGCGAGGATTTCGCTAGGACTCTAACTATATCAATTAATATTCACTCATTTATAATATATATATATATATATGTGTGTGTGGACTATGTTAAATTAAATCACGTTGATTATATTATTATAAAAAAAATATCCACGCGTATGTTTAGGCCGCTATACATTTAATATTATGTATGTTGAATGCTAAAAAACTCTTTAATTAATTTTTAATAAAAAATGTGATAAAAATTAGTTAATATCCAGTGTTTTTCGAAACTGAACTAATGCCGTTTTCTTTACAGAATTGACTTTTTTGTAACAAAATTCCACGCCTCTCGGCAAATAAATCTCTGTCTGACCCTTTCACTCGCTCCCTAGGTCACGTGGCAGTCCGTCAATACGGCCACGTGCGGTCGCATTTAATAAATTATGATATTATTTTTTGTGCGTATTTTATGACGAAGAAAATAGTTTCATACGGTATATTTTTCTACAAGTATTTAATAGCGTCCAAAACCGATTCGTCTTTGATATAATAAAATCTAGGTTTATAATTATAAAATAAAACCAAGAAATATTTTTCATAAATAAAATAAAAAACCGATATACCTATTTTATTGATCTGTATCGTCACATTTCAAGATGATTTAAATTAAAAAAAAAAGAATTGTAAATTCTCATGTATTAAATTTAAAATTAAGGGCTCTTAAGGGTAATAGCCAATTTGAAACATAGGTTTTGCAAAATAGCCAAACTTTGGTTAATTTTGTAAACTAGCCAATTAACCATTTAAGTGAGTTTCTAATTACATTCTTACCCTTAATAATTAAATACGAAATTAAAAATAAATATAAATTAACAACGTAATTTGTGGGTGATTAATCTGAAAAAATTAATTACATTAATTAAGAATAATTTCATTAATTAAGTATCGATATATTGATTGGAATTGGTATTTATTAATTGAAAATATTGCTATTAATTGAAATTGCTATTAATATGGTAACAACCAAATCCAACTACCTAATAATCGATCACCCCCTTTTTTTATGCTAAAATTCAAATTTTAACTTAAAAATATTGACCACAATTTTAATATTAAAATTATTCATTTAATTTTAGGATTTAATTTTTTCAAAAAATATCAACGATTTTTTTGTATAAAAAAATTAAGAAATTAATTAGTATACTGTTTAAATCTGTTTATACGTGTTAATATGGAGCAATTTAATTCTACGTAAATCTATGTTGAATTAAACAAGAATTATTTCTCCAATTTTGAAAAAATGAACACAAAATTAACACGAATAAACACTTTAATACACAAACTACTACACATATAAATACACATAAATAAAAAAAAACAAAAATAAATACAAAATAACATGAATAAACAAGAATATACACAAATCTGCATTGTTTTAAAACATATATTAACACGAATCAATGACTATTAACAACGAATCAACATAAATTAACGTAAATCAACAACGAATTAACTTCGTGCGCGACGGGGGCAGCGGAAACTCGTGAGTTCACAAGCTCAGACGGAGGGCAGACAACGGTGAGGGGTGCAGCGAGCCCATCGACGGCGCCGGAGTTTGCCGGGGTGCCCAGCGGTGATGGGCTGCGTCCTACCTCCAGATCTGAAGCTTCAGAAACCGATGATGTTGATCGGGCTTCCTCGGTGGTGCGCGAAATTAGGGACAGCGACAAGGCAGTTTGCGGTGGCGGAGAAACGCGCCGGGAGGTCGCCCCGGGGTCGTCGGCGCTCGCGCTGGAGCTGGGTGGCAGCGATTCCGTTGCCGGTTCGGGCGTGCCTGTGAATCTTCTTCATCGATCTTTCGCCGCCCTTTGCTTGATCGGAGCCTGCTGTTCTTGGTGTTGTTTCCATTCTCCATTGCTGCACGAGAGAGAGAGAGTAATTCAAAATTTGTAATTAAATTCCAAAATTTGTGCACAATTAGTTACAGCTTGATTTGTGCTAAAAATTTAATTTCCTTTTTAATTAATTACGAAAATTATAATTAAAATTATTAATTAAAGGGTATTACAGGGATAAAAAATATTATTAAAATGCCACCTCATGTTAATTGGCTAGTTTACAAAATTAACCAAAGTTTGACTATTTTGCTAAACCTATGTTTCAAATTGGCTATTTGGTGCAATTTCTCTAAAATTAAACCACTTGATCTATACCAAGCTTAAAGCGCACAATCAATAGAATTTTGTGAACTTGACGACGATCAGACATAACTTGCAAAACCTTTTTATTAGATAGTCAATAAATTCAATAAATCAATATTAGCCTACAAAAACCCTAATCATAAAAAAAATCAATATTAGCCTACATAAACCTAAATTTTACAAAAACCCAAATCGTATTTGTAATAATTAATATCTATTTACACCATGAATCCATAGACAATTTGTGAATTTTTCATAAACTCTAAACTCATATTTTTGAGATATAGAACGAACGGAGAAATCAGGTGACCTGAAAAGGAGAAAGCGGAAAAAACCAAGAACTTGATTTGATGAACCGACTTTCTTCCTTTTCAGTTCACCAAACTTCTCTATTCATTCCTTCTCTTCTCTCAAAATCCTATCAATGGTGTTTTCTTTCTTTCGAAATTGATATGGTCACCCTTTGTTATATATTAATACCTTCTAATACTGCGATTAGTTATCTAATATTAATATTCAACTATTATATATATATATGTATATATATTTGTTTGTCTGTTGCGTTAATCAAGCCGTTTCACAAATTAAGCAACTCACGGCGAGGATTTCGCTAGGACTCTAACTATATCAATTAATATTCACTCATTTATAATATATATATATATATATGTGTGTGTGGACTATGTTAAATTAAATCACGTTGATTATATTATTATAAAAAAAATATCCACGCGTATGTTTAGGCCGCTATACATTTAATATTATGTATGTTGAATGCTAAAAAACTCTTTAATTAATTTTTAATAAAAAATGTGATAAAAATTAGTTAATATCCAGTGTTTTTCGAAACTGAACTAATGCCGTTTTCTTTACAGAATTGACTTTTTTGTAACAAAATTCCACGCCTCTCGGCAAATAAATCTCTGTCTGACCCTTTCACTCGCTCCCTAGGTCACGTGGCAGTCCGTCAATACGGCCACGTGCGGTCGCATTTAATAAATTATGATATTATTTTTTGTGCGTATTTTATGACGAAGAAAATAGTTTCATACGGTATATTTTTCTACAAGTATTTAATAGCGTCCAAAACCGATTCGTCTTTGATATAATAAAATCTAGGTTTATAATTATAAAATAAAACCAAGAAATATTTTTCATAAATAAAATAAAAAACCGATATACCTATTTTATTGATCTGTATCGTCACATTTCAAGATGATTTAAATTAAAAAAAAAAAGAATTGTAAATTCTCATGTATTAAATTTAAAATTAAGGGCTCTTAAGGGTAATAGCCAATTTGAAACATAGGTTTTGCAAAATAGCCAAACTTTGGTTAATTTTGTAAACTAGCCAATTAACCATTTAAGTGAGTTTCTAATTACATTCTTACCCTTAATAATTAAATACGAAATTAAAAATAAATATAAATTAACAACGTAATTTGTGGGTGATTAATCTGAAAAAATTAATTACATTAATTAAGAATAATTTCATTAATTAAGTATCGATATATTGATTGGAATTGGTATTTATTAATTGAAAATATTGCTATTAATTGAAATTGCTATTAATATGGTAACAACCAAATCCAACTACCTAATAATCGATCACCCCCTTTTTTTATGCTAAAATTCAAATTTTAACTTAAAAATATTGACCACAATTTTAATATTAAAATTATTCATTTAATTTTAGGATTTAATTTTTTCAAAAAATATCAACGATTTTTTTGTATAAAAAAATTAAGAAATTAATTAGTATACTGTTTAAATCTGTTTATACGTGTTAATATGGAGCAATTTAATTCTACGTAAATCTATGTTGAATTAAACAAGAATTATTTCTCCAATTTTGAAAAATGAACACAAAATTAACACGAATAAACACTTTAATACACAAACTACTACACATATAAATACACATAAATAAAAAAAAACAAAAATAAATACAAAATAACATGAATAAACAAGAATATACACAAATCTGCATTGTTTTAAAACATATATTAACACGAATCAATGACTATTAACAACGAATCAACATAAATTAACGTAAATCAACAACGAATTAACTTCGTGCGCGACGGGGGCAGCGGAAACTCGTGAGTTCACAAGCTCAGACGGAGGGCAGACAACGGTGAGGGGTGCAGCGAGCCCATCGACGGCGCCGGAGTTTGCCGGGGTGCCCAGCGGTGATGGGCTGCGTCCTACCTCCAGATCTGAAGCTTCAGAAACCGATGATGTTGATCGGGCTTCCTCGGTGGTGCGCGAAATTAGGGACAGCGACAAGGCAGTTTGCGGTGGCGGAGAAACGCGCCGGGAGGTCGCCCCGGGGTCGTCGGCGCTCGCGCTGGAGCTGGGTGGCAGCGATTCCGTTGCCGGTTCGGGCGTGCCTGTGAATCTTCTTCATCGATCTTTCGCCGCCCTTTGCTTGATCGGAGCCTGCTGTTCTTGGTGTTGTTTCCATTCTCCATTGCTGCACGAGAGAGAGAGAGTAATTCAAAATTTGTAATTAAATTCCAAAATTTGTGCACAATTAGTTACAGCTTGATTTGTGCTAAAAATTTAATTTCCTTTTTAATTAATTACGAAAATTATAATTAAAATTATTAATTAAAGGGTATTACAGGGATAAAAAATATTATTAAAATGCCACCTCATGTTAATTGGCTAGTTTACAAAATTAACCAAAGTTTGACTATTTTGCTAAACCTATGTTTCAAATTGGCTATTTGGTGCAATTTCTCTAAAATTAAACCACTTGATCTATACCAAGCTTAAAGCGCACAATCAATAGAATTTTGTGAACTTGACGACGATCAGACATAACTTGCAAAACCTTTTTATTAGATAGTCAATAAATTCAATAAATCAATATTAGCCTACAAAAACCCTAATCATAAAAAAAATCAATATTAGCCTACATAAACCTAAATTTTACAAAAACCCAAATCGTATTTGTAATAATTAATATCTATTTACACCATGAATCCATAGACAATTTGTGAATTTTTCATAAACTCTAAACTCATATTTTTGAGATATAGAACGAACGGAGAAATCAGGTGACCTGAAAAGGAGAAAGCGGAAAAAACCAAGAACTTGATTTGATGAACCGACTTTCTTCCTTTTCAGTTCACCAAACTTCTCTATTCATTCCTTCTCTTCTCTCAAAATCCTATCAATGGTGTTTTCTTTCTTTCGAAATTGATATGGTCACCCTTTGTTATATATTAATACCTTCTAATACTGCGATTAGTTATCTAATATTAATATTCAACTATTATATATATATATATGTATATATATTTGTTTGTCTGTTGCGTTAATCAAGCCGTTTCACAAATTAAGCAACTCACGGCGAGGATTTCGCTAGGACTCTAACTATATCAATTAATATTCACTCATTTATAATATATATATATATATATATATATATGTGTGTGTGGACTATGTTAAATTAAATCACGTTGATTATATTATTATAAAAAAAATATCCACGCGTATGTTTAGGCCGCTATACATTTAATATTATGTATGTTGAATGCTAAAAAACTCTTTAATTAATTTTTAATAAAAAATGTGATATAAAAATTAGTTAATATCCAGTGTTTTTCGAAACTGAACTAATGCCGTTTTCTTTACAGAATTGACTTTTTTGTAACAAAATTCCACGCCTCTCGGCAAATAAATCTCTGTCTGACCCTTTCACTCGCTCCCTAGGTCACGTGGCAGTCCGTCAATACGGCCACGTGCGGTCGCATTTAATAAATTATGATATTATTTTTTGTGCGTATTTTATGACGAAGAAAATAGTTTCATACGGTATATTTTTCTACAAGTATTTAATAGCGTCCAAAACCGATTCGTCTTTGATATAATAAAATCTAGGTTTATAATTATAAAATAAAACCAAGAAATATTTTTCATAAATAAAATAAAAAACCGATATACCTATTTTATTGATCTGTATCGTCACATTTCAAGATGATTTAAATTAAAAAAAAAATTGTAAATTCTCATGTATTAAATTTAAAATTAAACCACTTGATCTATACCAAGCTTAAAGCGCATAATCGATGGAATTTTGTGAACTTGACGACGATCAGACATAACTTGCAAAACCTTTTTATTAGAGAGTCAATGAATTCAGTAAATCAATATTAGCCTACAAAAACCCTAATCATAAAAAAAATCAATATTAGCCTACATAAACCCAAATTTAACAAAAACCCAAATCGTATTTGTAATAATAAATATCTATTTACACCATGAATCCATAGACAATTTGTGAATTTTTCATAAACTCTAAACTCATATTTTTGAGATATAGAACGAACGGAGAAATCAGGTGACCTGAAAAGGAGAAAGCGGAAAAAACCAAGAACTTGATTTGATGAACCGACTTTCTTCCTTTTCAGTTCGCCCAACTTCTCTATTCATTCCTTCTCTTCTCTCAAAATCCTATCAATGGTGTTTTCTTTCTTTCGATATTTATATGGTCACCCTTTGTTATATATTAATACCTTCTAATACTGCGATTAGTTATCTAATATTAATATTCAACTATTATATATATATATATATGGATATATATTTGTTTGTTTGTTGCGTTAATCAAGCCGTTTCACAAATTAAGCAACTCACGGCGAGGATTTCGCTAGGACTCTAACTATATCAATTAATATTCACTCATTTATAATATATATATATATATATATATATAATTATATATATAATTATATATGTATGTGTGGTGTGGACTATGTTAAATTAAATAACGTTGATTATATTATTATAAAAAAAATATCCACGCGTATGTTTTGGCCGCTATACATTTAATATTTAATGTATGTTGAATGCTAAAAAAACTCTTTAATTAATTTTTAATAAAAAATATGATAAAAATTAATTAATATCCAGTGTTTTTCGAGACTGAACTAATGCCGTTTTCTTTACAGAATTGACTTTTTTGTAACAAAATTCCATTTTTTGTATCAGAATTCCACTCGCTCCCCTGGGTCACGTGGCAGTTCGTCAATACGGCCACGTGCGGTCGCATTTAATAAATTATGATATTATTTTTTGTGCGTATTTTATGACGAAGAAAATAGTTTCATACGGTATATTTTTCTACAAGTATTTAATAGCGTCCAAAACCGATTCGTCTTTGATATAATATAATCTAGGTTTATAATTATAATATAAAACCAAGAAATATTTTTCATAAATAAAATTAAAAACCGATATTCCTATTTTATTGATCTGTATCGTCACATTTCAAGATTATTTAAATTAAAAAAAAAGAATCGTAAATTCTCATGTATTAAATTTAAAATTAAACCACTTGATCTATACCAAGCTTAAAGCGCACAATCAATAGAATTTTGTGAACTTGACGACAATCAGAAATAACTTGCAAAACCTTTTTATTAGAGAGTCAATAAATTCAGTAAATCAATATTAGCCTACAAAAATCCTAATCATAAAAAAAAAAAAACAATATTAGCCTACATAAACCCAAATTTTACAATAACCCAAATCGATTGCGTATTTGCAATAATAAATATCTATTTACACCATGTATCCATAGACAAGTTGTGAATTTTTCATAAACTCTAAACTCATATTTTTGAGATATAGAACGAACGGAGAAATCAGGTGACCTGAAAAGTAGAAAGCGGAAAAAACCAAGAACTTGATTTGATGAACCGACTTTCTTCCTTTTCAGTTCACCCAACTTCTCTATTCATTCCTTCTCTTCTCTCAAAATCCTATCAATGGTGTTTTCTTTCTTTCGATATTGATATGGTCACCCTTTGTTATATATTAATACCTTCTAATACTGCGATTAGCTATCTAATATTAATATTCAACTATTATATATATGTGTATATATATTTGTTTGTTTGTTGCGTTAATCAAGCCGTTTCACAAATTAAGCAACTCACGGCAAGGATTTCGCTAGGACTCTAACTATATCAATTAATATTCACTCATTTATAATATATATATATATATATATATATATATATATATATATATGTATATATATATATATGTGTGGACTATGTTAAATTAAATCACGTTGATTATATTATTATAAAAAAAAAGGTTAATGACGGTAAAAATACCTAAAGTTTGGTCAAAGAACCCCTCGTGTACCCAAAATTTAAAAGTGGTGGCAAAAATACCCAAAGTCACATTTGGGGAGTTGACCACTCCATTCTCGTAACGCCGTTAACTTACCTGTTAATTCTGGTCATGTGGACAAATCTGTTTTGTTAAGTGTAATCATTAGGGGTTCAATTAGTTGTGTTAAATAGTATTAATTAGGGGTTTAATTCCTTGTTTTGTCGTAAACGAGGCTTATGTGGGCTCGTTCACGTGGCAAAAATTAATATGTCAGCAACCCACGTTTTTCTACGTGGCCAGAGTTAACGGGTAAGTTAACGGCGTTACGAGAATGGAGTGGTCAACTCCCCAAATGCGACTTTGGGTATTTTTGCCACCACTTTTAAACTTTAGGTACACGAGGGGTTCTTTGACCAAACTTTGGGTATTTTTGCCGTCATTAACCCCAAAAAAAAATATCCACGCGTATGTTTAGGCCGCTATACATTTAATATTTAATGTATGTTGAATGCTAAAAAACTCTTTAATTAATCTGTTATGTAAGTATATACACAAAATATTTATTAGAATACTAACATCCATAAACTTCATTGAAGTTTTGTTTAATACTAGGGTAAACTGCGGCTAATGTACTCAATGTTTGATCGGCTGCGGATTATATATCCAATGTTTATTTTCGACCGCTAATGTACCCAAACTTAATTCCGTTAGATTTTTTTCGTGTTTTCCGTTACCCGGCCGTCGTTACCCGGCGGTCAGCGAGTGATTCATCATCTATATGTACACTTTTCGTATTTTTGGCATAACTCGCTCATTTTTTGTCCAAATTTAATGACTAAATTACCGTTGGAAAGCTAAGAGTCAGATCTATAACTTTGGTGTTTTAAGTTTTGTAAAAAAAAGTTTAAAAAAATACGAAATTTCATTACAACTTAAAACTGGACATTAGTTTAATGCAAAATATTTATTTTGAGCAAATTTTAAGGTACTTAATGACTTTTTATGATGAAACGTAAAACTAAAAAGCTGTAGATTAATCGTTTATCTTTCCAACGGTAGTTTATTTATAAATTTTGGACAAAAAAATGAGTGAGTTATGCCAAAAATATGAAAGATGTGATGTGAATTTTTTTTCCGTATTTTTTGCATAACTTACTCATTTTTTGTCCAAAACTTATAAATAAATTATCGTTGGAAAGATAAAAGATTTATCTATAATATTTTAGTTTTACGTTTTATCAGAAAAAATCATTAATTATATTAAAATTTGCTCGAAACAAATATATTTTGCATTACACTAATGTCCAGTTTTACGTTGTAATTGAAATTTCGTATTTTTTAATTTTTTTTAACAAAACTTAAAACACAAAAGTTGTATATCTATATATATATCTCTTAGCTTTCCAACGGTAGTTTATTCATGAAATTTGGACAAAAAAAATGAGTGAGTTATGCCTAAAATATAAAAATTGTACATATGGAGGAGCAATCACTTGATGACGGTCAAAGTTTGGGTACATTAGCCGTCGAAAATAAATATTAGGTACATAATCCGCAACCGATAAAACATTGGGTACATTAGCCGTTGTTTACCCTTATTAGTATTACACAACTTTTCTTTGACAACACATGTTATAATATATATAGATATATTTACAGATTACTAATTTGCTAAGTATATATATACATAACATTCAATACTCTGCTCAAATATTAATATCCATTCATTTCATTAAAGTTTATTATTGCAAAATAGCATATTATAATTTGCAAGAATATACAGAACATTCAATATACTTTCCTCTTAAATGCAATTTCACATTAATCTCTTTAACTCCAGAAGCTTATGGACAGAATGTGATGACGTAATCGGGCCCGCCGGAGCAAGTGAATGTGCTGTTGCGGTCGTCGTAGGCGTAGCTATAAGCCTGAGGGCACTGGCTCTCAAAGAACATCGAAAACCGCGTCGGTACACACTTATCCGGTGAGCCAAACTCGCCAGTGCAACAAAATTCCGGGCGAGAGAAGGCCAAGCATGCACTTTTGCAAGCGATCACCTCACCCGAGCCCGCTCTCACGGCGAGCTCGGCAGGACAGGTGGCGGCGATGGAAGAAGGACACGACGAGGGCTTGCACTCGCCGGAGCCGCCACGCGGTGTGACCGATACGGGAAGGTTGAAGCCGTCTACGTTGCTGACATCATAGAAGTCCTGACCGCCGTTTTCTGCCACGAAGATCTCCGCCAGAGTGGCTGGAGGAGAGCCGCCGTTGCCGTTGCAGGCTACCTAGGATTAGGGTTGATCCAATTAAAGTGATTTACTTTATCATTTTTTTGGAATATGAATTTTGTAATTGTGTGATTAATTATGTTTATATTTAATTATACTAGACTAGAAAAAAAATTAAAAATGGAGGAAATTGTGAAGCATGCTTTTCCTGTAGGTTTCAATTATTATTATTATTATTATTATTATTATTATTATTATTATTATTATTATTATTATTCAGATTTAATAACCTGGCCGGAGCCGCAATCGCCAGTGGCACACGAGAAGTGGCCAGAGCCGTCGGTACTGCAGTGCGTGCGAGCCCAGAAACGACCGCTCCACCGCGGCGGAAGGTCTATCGGAGCTGACATGGCTCCAGGAGGTAGGTGGAATCCGGTGGTGGAGATTTGGGGTTTCTGACCGCCGGTGAGGGTCGCTGGCCAGATGGCCATCGGGCAGTTGTTCTTGATGGAAACCCTAGCTGCATTTCCTCCTATGATTTCCATAGAAATATATCACAAAGTTAACTATAAAAAGAGTGACAAGAACATGACCAATTGTGTATATATATATATATATATATATATATATATATATATATATATATGAGAAATGGCTCGTAATAGCTAAATTGAAACGTTTGATTAGCCAAATAACCAACATTTCCTTTTTTTTTTTGCAAAATATTCAAATTAATGAGGTGGCTATTTAATAACATATTTTATACCTATAATACCCTTTTTAACATATTAACGTGTATTAACAAAGTTAATTTTTCTTAAAAATAAGAACATTTACTTGTGTTTACAGAAAATCTATATTAACGTGTATTAACTGAGTTAATCTGTTTAAAATAAAAAATCGTGATTAAAATTTTAACAAAAATTTAATTTATTTTTAAACAAATTAACTTAGTTAATACACGTTAATATAGTTAATACACGTTAATACAAGGGTAATACGGTCTTTCGTGATTTATTAATGTGGTTGATTGGCTATTTGGCAATATTAATAAAAAGATTGGCTATTTTGCAAAATATTTTTTCTAGTTTGGCTATATATATATATATATATATACACACATTGTTCATAAAACAAAACAATACCTTTAGTTAATAGGAAAGCCAACGAGAGAGCGAAGAGCAATTGGGCTATACTCATCATTTTTCTTCGTAACATGGTGCTATATCATGTTATAGAGAATTGTCTAGTACATATATATACTCACTGTTGATATATATATTGGCCAAACTGCAAGAAAATATTTAATAAGCTAATTATGAGCATTAAATCACTCATTAATATTCCACGTGCCTTTGAAGTAATAGTAATACCTACCTTAATCGAATGTATAAATAAAGTGCAACAATAAAATTTCAATTTAATGAACGCGGTATGTACGAGAAGATAAGGAAAAACACTATAAAAAATGGAATTATTTTGTAATGTAACAAACTAATATTAGTATAAATTTTGCTGCTTGTTGTTTTAGCAATAATATTTAATACATTATAATTTGTAGAATAATAAAGTTACTTTATTGTTTATGTAATACCAGTTTACTGCACCTGTTTAACTTTTTAGTTACTTGCAAAGTATAACTTATTGAGGGAAAATACCGATAAAAGTATTTAAGTTGTAATCACCTGAGCCGGCGGGTACCCAAGTTCTTTTGTAGTAGGGAAAGTACCTAATTAAGTTTAGTAGCTCCTTCCAATTTTTGTTTTAAAAAAAAACGTTAATGCACCGTCCAATTTTCATTAAAAAAAATGTTAATGGAGGGACATGTGTCATTTCGCACAATTTTTTTTTAATCTTTTAGTTATTTCTATTAATATTTTGTAAATAACTTGGACAAAACTATTGTTACTGAAATTGGGTTCTTTGCCACTATTATCTCTTTTTATTCTTGAGGGCTTTTTGCAAGAATGACCTTATATGAGATTCTATTTATACCTGCGGATTGTTTCTTATCACGAGAGTATGAGCTTAATCCGAACGAAGGTCTTCTAGTCATTTTATTCTTAATATTTGCATAAAAATTATATGAAAGATATGTTAATGCGGCGCATATTCTATTTTCTTTTTCATAGTGTATATTCTTAATATTATCAAAAATATGAATTGTATATATCAATAGTATACCAATTGGATACATAGGATTTACACTTTTAATAACATTGGAAATACACTGTGTAAAAAAAGAAAAAGAAAAAGAAAAAGAAAAAAATATGTTGTCACTTATACTTGCTTCATAAATATTTTTACCTCAAATACCTTTTATTGATTTTTTTTTTTCTGAACCTTTTATTAATTAATTGAGTTGGTAAAGTGTCGACTTAATACTTCATAAATACGGGGTTACCATGCATAGAGAAGGTATATGATGATAATCAATTTGTTTTTTTATGTAAACCCACCACTATTAATAATCTTTGATATTAATGTAGTTTATTGTATACACACATCATGTTTCTATTAAATGGTTAAATTTAACGTCTAATTTACCAAAGAAATTTTTGTGGCATAAGTACCGCTGACTCATTAAGTACCCAAATTTTAAAACTTGCGTTGAAAGTTCCCAAAGTGTAGAAAATCATTAAGTACCCATTTATTTTTGGTTAAGTGGTCCTCCATCAAACACCACGTGATGGGTCAGATAATGTCTCTCTTTGTTAAATCAAGTGACATAAATTACAGTGGCGGATCTAAGATTTTTGTATACGGAGAGGCGGAAAAAAAATTCAATGACATATAAACATAAATTTACGGTTTTTTCGATATTATATTTTGCATTTTTTTTCTTTTCTACGATATAAATTTTTAACTATACTTGTATTAAAGTATCCGTTGTTATAATGAATTTATAGTGTTATATATATATTATATATACGCAGATAAATTGTTTGTCATTTTATTTGCTTATATATCATCTAATGTTTAAGAATATGTGAATTGAAAACCGTCCGAAAATCTTATTTTATAAATTATCCACGAGTTTACGGATTTTTTTCATTTAAAATTACTTATAACTGCAAGCATTATATTAAATATATTTTATAGTTTATATAAAAAAAAAAAACATTAAGGCATTAATGATATTTAATGCTTTAAATTATATAATGTTTAGTACACTACATTACACCACATGCTTATTTAATATTTTACACGCTACGTATAATAGTGTTGATGATCTATAATAGTGTTTAGTCTTCAAGGGCAGAATGTGATGAGAATTGAGATGGTATGAAGATTAACTAAACATAAAAAGAGTTATGTAATGATGGTTTTCAAAGGTTAACTAACATGTTAATTAAAATAAACCATACCAAAAAAAATAGAAGACGATAGATTAAATACAAGAAGAATCGGTGTTCCGGTTCTTTTTTTAATCCAGCTGGAAAATAATCGGAATTGGTACGCAAACGCAAGTAAAGGAGATCAAGTTTGGCTTGCTTCACATGCTTATTTAATTTTTTCCTTCTATGATCATAGGAGTATTATATTTATAATAATATCATATTATATGTCATACCTTAATCAAACGAAATTTAAATAAAAATTTACTATTATCATATAATAATGCTCCCTACACACACAAAAAGAAAAACCGATAATTAATTTTTATCCAATGATGGATATAGAACTAAAGGAAAAGTTTAAAACACTAAAACAAGTAGCATTCGGGTAATATTTTGGATGTTTTAAAAACTTTTACATGTTCCAGGATAGCATTAACCTCCTCCCTTCGCCCCCCGTCGGAGGCGGCTCTCTTCGCCGCCTCCCCAATCTCCGCGGCCCTATACTTCAATTCCACGCTCCCCATCAGCTTCCGAACTCTCTCCGCTATCTCGTCCGCCCGCACCAACGCACCTTCGGTAGTTTTCGGCCAAATCCCCAGCCGGCAACCCGCCACCACTTGACGAACCCCCCGACCGCCCCCAATATCGCCGACTGATCGACCCAGTGATTGACCTCGAAGCCCTTCTCCTTATCTTCTCCCAAATTAACCTCTCTCCCCATCACTTTCTTCGCCTTCAGACATGGCCATAGGCAAACTAGCTCACATATATTTGAAAGAAGAAGTATATATACATACAAAGTTTGTTGGCCAGTTTACGCACGTGCGTGTGTGTGAATGTCATGCATGCATGCATGCATGTGCGTGTTACAAAATACGACTCGGTGGAATTATTCGAATTTTAACAATTAAATATTAAGAAATATGTGAGTAAGTTAGTATTTTACGCATCACGCGCCTAAATTAAAGGCACCGAATAAATATTTACATATATAAAAAAAAATAAGTGAATGTTATAATACATAACTACTCGCCGTATAAATATGGTATATTAAAGATTGTATTAAAGCTGTATAAAAAAGGGAAACAACCGTAATAAGCGCACCGAATATATTATATTATTATATATATAATATATAGAAAAATAGGTGAATATTATAGGGATATTAGATAACTACTCTCCGTATAGAAAGGAGAGAGATGATATTAATATATAGCAAAGTATATATAGAAAGAAAACGCCATGGATGAAATTGGAGAGAAGAGAACAAGTGAAGAGAGAAATCGAGTGAACTGAAAAGAATGAAAGTCAGTTCATCGAATCAATTTTTTTTTATTTCTTCTGCTTTCTTATTTTCAGGTCACCTGATTTCTCCTTTCATTTCATCTCAAAAAACTAAATTAATTATGATTCATAAAAAAAAAAAATTATAATTTTAAGTTTTTATGATTAGGGCTTTTGAATGCTAATGTTGATCTAATCTATTTGTTGGCTCTCTAATGCAAAAGTTTCGCAGGTTATTTCTGATCATCAAGTCCATAATATTTTTATTTATTGTGAGCATTATATCTAATCATGATCTTCGACTGTTATAGATTTACCGCTTTCTTGATATTTAGGTGATAATAGGTTATTTGTAATTGGTTTGAAGCTTCGAATAAATGTTCATGTAGTATATATTGAAATTAATTAAAAAAAACGCACCTATTTCTATTTCAAAATTTCAGTTCATATTTTTCTGGAATTTCGAGTTATCAATTTGGATTCTTTTTAATATTTTTCATAAACTATAAAATTAATAATAATAATAATTGAATATTTATGATTAAAATAAAATAAGAAATATTAAATACAAAAAAGAGACTAAAATTTTGGGAGTTTATATAAATTATCGAGTCTTGGTTATCGGTCTTAAAAGTTAAAATCGAATATCATTATCTCTGATTTCATAAAAATAAAAATAAAAAGTTTTGAAGCTTCTGATAACAATATGGAAGCAAGCTTCTCAATAGAATGTAATTAAGAAACTGGAACAAGAATTTCTATATAATGCTTAACTCTGTTTGATTTTACAACACTAATTTATGCAACAAAACCGAGGAATCTTGTTTACCTACAAGCCTCTCTTGCTGAGCTGCTTCACCGCCACTTCGATCTTCTTTGGCGGATCGTTGGAGCTCTTGATGATCCCCTTGTAGACGCACCCGAAGCCGCCCTCTCCGATCATGCCGGAGCGGCCGAAGTTCTTGGTGGCCGACCGGAGCTCCGGGATGGACAAAAACCTCAGGTTGCTCGCCCTCTGTGGAAAGCTCGAGGCGAGAATCCGTGCTGACGTCCGAGACATTCTGCGAGTTGAGCTCCGAGCCGCCTCTCCTCATCTCCTCTGTGAATTGGAACGACGTCGACTTTCGGCTTTTCAGAGGCTCGTCTTTCTTATCCCAAAATGAGAACGGACGAAAGCACTTCATAACGATCGAGAAGCGCATGATATGAAGAGACTAAGCGTGATTGACCTCTCTGCAGTTTCATAAGCAACATCAAACACAAATCCGTCCAACGGGAATTCACATGAATTCTCTTTTTCTCTTACTAAAGAATGAATAACGAACACCAGACCGATCTTTCCTTCGAGAGGCCCTAATCAACCCCTGAGCTAGGAGCTATAGGCTACTCGAAACCTTAACGACACAACGCCATAAAATACCGAAACACCCTCAATGCCATAACTAAAAGGAAAATACATAAAAGCACTTAACGAGCAGGACCAAATGACCGTCTTGCCCTTTCTTCGGTGATAAGCCATACCGGCGGGTCTATCAGCAAACCAGTGTACTATTGAAGCCAATTGTCAAATAGTCAAATGGAAATGGACGAAAGCAACTCATAGCCATTGATAAGAGTAATCGATCTCTGCCGATTTACGGACAAAAGCAAGTTCCAGAAACCCAGTGAATCATCAAAGAAAGCCAACACTTATCTCTCGAAACCCAGATTTAATCCAAACAACAACAAAAAAATCCGAACAGTGCCTTCGAATCAGCAGCTTTTCTTAGCAACAAACATTAATTTAATAAGAAAATATGACTTTTTCTGTATAATATAAGATAAGAACATAGATTTTTTACAAAAAGCGAAATCAGGGTTCATCATGATCTTCTAATCGTACCTCTGTTGCTTTAACCGACGCTAGATTTCCCGATCGGCATTCGTTCTTTCTTCTCCGTTCCCAGTGAGAACTTCTTTGGAGCTCTTTCTCTTCTCTTTCCAGAGCGTCTCCCGGCCGATCGCCCTCCATCCAGACTCCGGGCTCGCTCCTTCTTCCTTCTTCTTCTATCACTCACAATGTTTTCCTCCTCACCTCCAAAACTGTCACAGTCTTCTTCGGTCTCAGATTCGTCCGCACGTTCTTCGTCGTTCTCAGCTTCAACGATGGAACTCTCCTGCTTCCGTTCCTGAGCATTTCCATTTCCGGAGGGCACGCTCACCGCAGTTTTCTTCTCTTCTGCGGCCGAGTTCATCAAGTGAATGTACTTGCTCCTCATACTCATCAATGGATGATTCTCCACTAACAATCCTCTCTTATACCCTTCCTTCAACACCAGAGTGTAAGTGTCGTTCTTGTTCGACAAGTAGAAAATCCCTGGAAGTTGAAAAATCGCCCTTTTGAAGCTCGCCCGGAGCCCCAGACACTCGCCGAGCAGCAGCGCGGTCTCCTTCTCCGTCTTCTTCGGCACCAGAATGTGCAGGAACTCGTGCAGCACCGCCACCGCCCACCGCTCCGATTCCTCGCTCTTCCCCGGCAGATGGCTCGAATCCTCGTAAGGCGAGAAGTACGGCAGCTTCTGCCAATCCTCCACCCACTTCTTGTACTTCTTCTCCATCTCAAACCCTCTCGAATACTCCATCGTAAACCTAATATCCTCATCATTCTTCGCATTCTTCTCCAAAACCGATTTCCCAAATTCGCCGATCCAGCAAACAAGCTCCAAAACCCTAGGCTCGCCTCGCCCGGGGCTCCGAGCCACGCGGAAGTAGTCTGGGAAATCGGGGATCAAGCTCTGTTCGAAATCCTCCGGCAAGCCGAGGTCCCAACGAAGGGCTTCAACGGCGGCGATCGGCAACCGCTTGGCACGGCAGAGCATGAGGAGCCGGAGGACGCGATCGGCGACGTCCGTCCGGTACGAGTCGGCGGAGTACATGAGATTCTCCTCGGCGTGGAGGTCAAGGGCGGCGTCGGTGAGGCCGAAATGGGGGCGGGCGACGCCGGCAAGGCCCCCGGGGAGGAACTCGCGGAAGACGGCGGGGTAGCGGCGGAGGAACTCGATAGGGCGTGTGGGGAGGCGAAGGGAGGAGCGGAGGTCGGCGATGGCGGAGATCGGGAGGGATTGGGAGGGCTCGGAGGCGAGGAGGTTCTTGGTGTTGATGAGGGGGTGGAGATTCTTCTCTCGCTCCACGGCGTGGTCCAGGCCGCGATCGCGGGCGATCTTGAAGCCCACGGCGGAGGAGGCCGCAGCGGAGTCGGCGGCAGAGAGGGGAGGGCGGCGCGTGGAGGCGGAGCGGAGGAGCGAGTGGAGAGGAGGCATCAGGAGAGATGTGTGCGAGGGTTTTAGGAAGGGTTTTTCACTGAGTCTTACACGGTTATCTGCGGTAAAAGTAATGAAATTAATTAGATTGAAGGCAATATAAAAACTATGACAGAAGTATTTAAGTTAATGTTATTGATGATGTCATAAAAAGTGTTCCTAAACGAGACCTCTATATTTAAAAGGAAATGAATTCTTCTGTGATTTAGAAAGACCGAGCTCAACAGTTTCATAGAACTTGTTCCGCATAATTAGATTGACCCTCAAATAAATTACTATTTTTTTTCTCGTTCTAATTTTTTGATGAAAACAATAGAACAAGACCAACGAAGAACAATTACATATAAAAATCCAGTCTTTATCTGAATATCCATGATCTCCAAGGTGTAAAACACGACATACCAATTTAAAGATTGAAACTTTATCAAAACCCCATTTCAAAACAATCCCAGAAAAGGTGGATATCACTAATCAGATATATGTAGTAACAGGGCTGAAACCGGGTAAAAAACCCGGGGTTTTCAATACCCGAAACCCGAACCCGGATTTTCGAATCTTAACTTTTCAAACCCGAGCCCGGATTTTAAAAGACAAACCCGGAAATCCGAGTTTGGGTAATTACCCGGATTTTAAACCCGAACCCAAATTTGAGTCGGGCTCGGGTTTATAATCCAGAAACAGCTTTTACCCGGACTTTAAACCGTTTTTCAATTATTACTTAAAAAAAA
The DNA here is from genome assembly GCA_954871525.1 of Parietaria judaica. Taxonomy (NCBI): domain Eukaryota; kingdom Viridiplantae; phylum Streptophyta; class Magnoliopsida; order Rosales; family Urticaceae; genus Parietaria; species Parietaria judaica. Next base: position 17,397,361 of record OX940864.1, read on the forward strand.
TAAAACAACTATAAAGCCATTATTACATTAAAAAAAAAAACTAAATTCAGATTAAATTAATACATAACCTGTTAAACCATAATCAAGCACACAAAATAAAAATAAAAATAAAATAAAAAACATGTTAAACCATAATCAAACAACCAGAATGACAATCCAACAAAAAATAGAAGTGTATCTCTGTAATTAACAAAATTAGCACTCTAATAATCAGAATCAGGATTGCAATCATCAAAATCAACACTGTAATTAACAAAATCAGAACTGTAATCAACGAAATCAATCAGCACCATGTCCGTACACTAATATTAGAAACCCAAAAACCAAATCCCCAATATCAGAAAACTAAAAACCAATAATATCATGTCTTACCTGAAATGGAAGGACAGATTTCAGAAGCCTTTAATGGAGGAAGAAGGCAAAACAGATTTCGTAGCGGGGAGAGAAGCGAGAGATGCTGAGCTGAGGAAGGAGAGAGGCGCTGAGCTGAGTCAAGTCGATGAGAGCGCGCAATGTCGTTTTCCTAAACCCTAAATAAACGAGGAGACGAAATGGAAAGGGAGAGCAAATTTACTAAACCCTAAATTTTATGTCGTTTGAGTGGGTGAGAGCAATGTCGTTTTCCTATCACACTATTTATTTAAAAACATTATAAAAATAAAATAAAATATTGAGAAATGGCTCTTAATAGCCAAATTGAAACGTTTGATTAGCCAAATAACTAACCTTTCATTTTTCTTTGCAAAATATCCAAATTGATGAGGTGGCTATTTAATAACACATTTTATACCTATAATACCCTTTTTAACATATTAACGTGTATTAACAAATTTAATTTTTTTTAAAATAACAACATCTACTTGTGTTTACAGAAAATCTATATTAACGTGTATTAACTGAGTTAATTTGTTTAAAAATAAAAAAATCGTGATTAAAATTTTAACAACAATTTAATTTATTTTTAAACAAATTAACTTAGTTAATACACGTTAATATAGTTAATACGCGTTAATACACGTTAATACAAGGGTAATACAGTCTTTCGTGATTTATTAATGTGGTTGATTGGCTATTCGGCAATATTAATCAAAAGGTTGGCTATTTTGCAAAATAGTTTTTCTAGTTTGGGTATATGGCTATAGAGCCCATAAATATTTATTTAAAAATCCAGGTTTTAATAAGCTACTAACCGGGTTTTGTTTTTTATAACTCAAACCCGGAACCGGTTTTATCAGGTTGCGGGTTTTTTTTTTAATTCGGTTTCGGTTTAACCCTGTTTTAATTCGGTTTCAGTTTTTTAAAACTGGATTAGGACCGCTTTCGGTTAAAAACCCGCAAATTAAAATAACTGAAAAAAAAAATAGATAAAGTTTTCGGTCTAAATTAACGAGTCTTTGCTTCAAAGTTAAAATTGAATATCATTATCTTTGATTTTATCCAAAAAAAAATTAGTTTTGAAGCTTTTGATAACAATATGGAAGCAAGCTTCTCATTAGAATGTAATTAAAAAACTGGAACAAGAATTTCTGTTTCCAAAAATCCTTGGGACTTTAGATTCTTTCAGTGAGATATTCACCGAGAAGTTGACATCATGTCCTTTATTTAGAAATGGAGTCAAAGCATCTTGCCTTTCTGAATGATGAAAAAGAGTAATGGTCTCGGATTTTTTTCGCATCGTCTCAATTTGCCTTCTTATAATCTGCGTTGTGTGCCTGAAATTATAAATTGTAGACGGTTTTTCATCAAATTTTATCGAGATAAACTTCGTTTTTGCATTCCGCCTACTGTGGTGCAGTGGCGGAGCTAGAATTTCAATTTAGGTGGTGCTTAATATATATATAAAAAAAAAAAAACTTAAAAATTCGAGCATGCAAAATTAACAACAATCGTAACAAGTAACGCCAATGCCGGTATCTAATATCTATTCAAAATATTTCAACATCGCAACAATATCAATTCTATAAATTTTTTTTTAAAAAAAAAAACCCACAAAAAATAACCCAGTATCCGATATTTTTTGAAGTATTTCAATATCGGAACGATCCTAGTTAAAAAAACAAACAAGATTAACAACTATATATATAAAAATAACGAAAAAAATAGCTATAAATCTACTCATATCATTATCATATATTATTATATATTATATGTAATAGGCAATACTGAATGATTTCTCAACTAGGGCAATTAATTAACCACGATTATATTATATATATATTTATTATCTCTTCGTCGATGAATCATGAATATACAACATTCATGTTTTAATATTCCTACTGATATCGAAGCACATGTACGGGAGAGTTGCAGCAACGGCGATACCGACAGCGACGGCGAGAACCGATGGCTAAGACGAGAACCGAAAGCGAGAACCGATGGCAACGACGACGAGAACCGACAGCGAAAACCGATGGTGACAACGATAACCGACAGCGAGAACCGATGGCGACGGCGAGAACCGACAGCGAGAGATCGCAGAGACGATGAGAACGACTGTGTGAGAGTCGCGACGGCGAGGACCGAGGACGACGAGAGTGAATCAACAAGGTTGCCGGCTACTCGGCTACGGCAAAGGCGATGGAGGGAGGGAGAGAGAGAGAGAGGAGGAGCAGTGAAACTGAACAACCGTACATCGGGGAGGCAGCGAGACTCCGTCTCTATAAATCCAATTAGATTAATTTTTTTTTTATATATAAAAAATGAGACGCAGCCCGTACACTCACTGGAAAACTTCATCAAGGGACAAAGCGAAATCAACACAAATGTCGCAACACTGGATACCGAGGCAGCGCTCACGGAAGTTTTACGTGGTAAGCATGAAAATTGGATTCGCTTGCATGTGTTGAGTTTCGGGAGTTAATTTTCTGAAGAAAAAAAAAACTTAAATTACACTTAAGAGCTACTAACTATGGGCCTGATATTAGACTAAGTAAATAACTGATATTAATTAGAACATAACCAACTAATAAAAACCGAAACTCAACAGCGTGTCATGTTCGTTAGGATTTCTATATTCTAATTTGTCTTTCTTTCAGCTAAAAAACCCGTTCGCATTACAAATAAGAACGTCGTCGATCATATATTCATTCATAGTTTGAAGGTTGCTCAGCAGTTTGACTTGCCAATGCAGATACACACAGGGAGGGTTAGTATAGAAATATACACATAATTCACTTGCTCTAATTAGAATGAAAGTCAAAGCTTTGTTGTACTATCTATGTATACCCTTTTACTTAATAAAATTTCACCTCCGGACCGTCCTTGACGACAATAGATTTTCTAAATGTCGAGTCGTTCTTCTTCATGCTTCTTACCCCTTTTCCAAGGAAGCTTCATATTTAGCCTCTGTTTATTCCTAGGTGAACCTTTTTCCACGTCGTTTACCAATATAGATCAGATTTTGATTAACCCGAAAGTCCAACCGGAAAATTTCGGGAAATGAAATTTTCGTTCGCAGGGGTACTTGGACTTTGGCTTAGCCGTTCCTAAGCTCGTTGTATACGGGCATAAACTCACATTTCAGGTTCATTTCTTGATTCATAATTCATTATATATGATTGGTGTTGTGTATTATAATATGAACCTGACTGACTCTAACAACTATACACAAACTAGTCCTGCACAACCGAAAATTTCAATAAAAAACTGAAATCGCAGAAACGCAAACCGAACTCGTCAACTTTCTAGTAGATACAAAACCTAGTTATGTATCTGATATCTTCAGTCATGATCTTATTGCAATATGTTGCAACAGTATATTCATATCATCTTCTCTGTTCATTAACCATCGATCCTAAACTCAAGTAGCCAATGCATTTCCCGAGAATTTTTGGTTCCGTCCTGGCCTCAATCACCGGTTCCCAAGTCGAGAACCGAGATTTCGTATTTTAAAATTAAAAACAGCCAATTTTGAGCTAGAATCAGACCGAGACGGGACCGGGACAAAACCCGGAACCGAGTAAAAAAAAAGGTACAAAGTTTGAAGCCCTAGCTCCTGCATCACCACCAGATAACGAAAATGATGATTCATTATTCAAAAACCCAGCTAAACACGATACAGTTATTTATTACATTATCACCAACTATATCGAATCGAAGATCAACCCTTGACTCGCTCGATTCTCAATATCAATTTCGCAGCCGAATCGAAAGAATCACTAACCCTAGGTTCTAGGCGGCATCGACGTCCATGATGCTCTTCATCTTGGGGGAATAGAGGTGGTAGACGACGGCCTGCCTCCGAGCGACCTCCAGCTGCGACTTGCCGTCGGAGAAGGCGGCGGCCACGGCGGAGGGCTCCGAGAGGCGGCGGTTGTCGCGGAACCCGTCGGCGGCGCGGCGCCTGGTGTACTCCTTGATGTTGTAGTCGCTGAAGTGGCGCGAGGCTCGCAGCAGCGATCGGAAGAGGGAGAGGATCTCCGCTCTGCTCGGTGCTGCAGACGCCATTTCCAGAGAGAGAAGGTGAAGGAGAAGGAGAAGGAGAAGGAGAAGGGGAGGTCTTTGACCTCTGGGTGCTGTAGAGAGAGATTAGGATTGTTGAGAAACGACGTGTCGTGTGACTGAATGGACACGAATGCCGGACAAAACGACATGATTGAAAGTGCAATACGGCTTGGTCTTTATTTTAACGGAATTATTCGAATTTTTTAAATTCAATATTAAGAAATGTGTGAATCAGATCAGATAGTATTTTAGGCACCGAATAAATATATATATATATATATATATAGAATAATAAGTGAATATTATAATATTAATACATAACTACTCGCAGTGATAGATGGTTTTAATTTATAGGAAAGCCTCAATGACGCCGTATAAATATGTGAAACAACCATAATAAGCGCACCGAATATATTATATGTAGAGAGAAAAAAAATAGGTTAATATTATAAGGGTATTACATAACTACTCTCCGTATAGAAAGGAGAGAGATGATATTAATATATAGCAAAGTCAGTTTCAATGATCATCTCAATATCGAAAGAAAGAAAACGCCATTGATGAAATTGGAGAGAAGAGGACAAGTGAAGAGAGAGATCCAGTGAATTGAACGAATTAAAGTCACTTCATCGCTTTCTTCTTTTGGTACTTTTGCCACGACGATTTTTATTTGGATTATCCCGGATAAAAATTGATACTTTTTGGTACTTTTGCCGCTAATAACCTTAATTTTTTTTGGCACTTTAGCGGTAATGATAATATATATTACTTGTATACATGTAAAAAAAAATACTTATGCCGCAACTTCTATCCCACTTGGATGGCCACATGGCGAACCTATGATGCCAAATCAGCTCCAGTTAACGTCCATTGACGGAAGGACCAACGGATTTTACACTCAACAAACGTTGTGTATTTTTTCCCACACTTTAAAAGGTTGGGGACTTAAAACCCTTGTTGACCAAAGGTTGTGCATTATTGCCGCAATTAACCCTTATTTGTTTACTCTCTAATGCAAAAGTTTTACTGATCATCAAGTTCATAAAATTTATATTGATTGTGAGCATTAAATCTATTATGTGCAATATTAATTCCTGATATCATGATCTCTGATTGTTATGGATTCAACGGTTTGTCGATAGTTAGGTGATAATAGTTGATTTGTATTTTGTATAAAATCAATTGGTTTGAAGCTTCGAACAAATGTTTATGTAGTATTTATTGTAATTAATTAAAAAACTGGAACACGTATTTCTGTTTCAAAAATTTCGGTTCACATTTTTTTATGGAATTTCGAGATATCAATTTGCATTTTATTTTAAATATATTCATAATTATAAAAATAAAGAATAATAATAATTATAATTGAAATGAGAAAAAAATTAAATACAAGAGATTAAAATCTTGGGATATTATACAGCATTATTCAGCACCATGTCTATGCTTAATGCGTATTACTTTAAATAAAATCTTAAATTGATTATGATGTAAGTCAAATATTAGTGCTTGTGCATGGTTTTGAAATATTGCAATTTGCAAAAAAAGTAATGGAGTTTATAAATTATTTTGATAATTATAATAAAGAAAGTTTTTGGTCCAAATAATGTGTCTTCATAATCGATCCTAACAATTTTAGTTTTCATCCATCACGGCCATGTACATATATATTTTTTGCAACATGTATATATATATAAATTAGGGGTGAAAATTTTGTAACCGTTTCCCGGTTTTGTCCCGGTTTCGGTACCGGTCCCGGACCGATTTTTCAAAAAATCCGGGAAATTTAGCTTTAAACCGGGAACCGGTACTTCCCGGTTCCCGATTTTCGGAACCGGGAACCGGAACCGGTACCTAAAAAATATTTCCCGATTTTTTATACCAGTTCCGTTTTTAAACTACATGTCATTTTTAAGTTTTTAGTATGTCGTTTTTAGTGTAATATATATTTTTATTGGCGTTTTTTATACTACGTGTAATTTTTAGTTACTAGTTTTTCAAAAACTACATGTCATTTTTAAGTTAAACCCTTTTAGAACCGGGAAATTTAGAATCGGAACCGGAAAATTTTAGAAATGGAACCGTAACCGGAACCGGGAAATTTGAATCGGAACCGTTACCGGAACCGGAACCGGGAAATTTTTGAATCGGGAACCGTTACCAGAACCGGAACCGTGACCAAAAATATTTTTCCCGATTTTTCGGAACAGGGACGAAAAAAAAACTAATTTCCCGGTTCCCGGTTCCGGTTTCACCCTATAAATATATTTCACCATCACAATTCATAGCCACAAAAATCGAACCAAAAGAGAGCAAGATGTCATTAGTTACAAACCAAAACAATCTGCGATGATTCGGTACAAGTAGTCAAAGTCTACAAACTGAGTTTTATACAACGAGATTCGGAAACAGAAGCGAAGACACGAGCGATGCTATGGCAATATTGATGAAAACCATGGCGGCGAGGACACAGTAGCGTACGATGCTCGCATGAGTACGCCTCCGGTTTTCGTCAAGAGGTACTATTGCCATGACTAGAAGAATAGCAGCCAAAGAAAACAAAATACCAAGGAAATGAAAAATGACGAAGAGGGAATCGAACACACCGTTGATCGGGAGCCCAATACCGAGACGCATGAATAAGCCAATACAGCATAAGACTAAGATGATGCACGAGAAATTAACTTGATCCTTCTTCATCCGCTCATCTTTATCCAGTAGAGACTGCCTCTTGGGCTCAATCGCATCGCCACCGCCATCCTTCATTGCCATCGGGGAAACCTAAATTCTAGCACAATCTCTACAAAAATCAAAATCCAAACTATTCATCAACAAATCCAAACAAATTTGAACAAAATCAAACACTAATACACATATTAAGATAGCTGGTACTGATAGGATTGTGTTAATAATTTGCTGAATAATTAATTATAATATGTAAAATTTAAGGCTGAAACCGGAACCGGGAATTTGACTGTATTGTGTCCCTGTCCCGGAATAACCTAGACACAATTTTTTCGTCCCGGTTCTGGTTCCAATTATTAACACAATCCTATCAGTACCAGCTAAAAAAAATCGGAACCGGACACATTAAAATCCTGATTTTCTCGGGACGAAAACCGGGAAAAAATCCGGGCCAAAAACAGGGACAGAAACCATGAAAGAATCCGAGTACAAATCCAAAGATGCGAAATACCAGATCTGAGTACAATTCCAAACCCTAAATCTGAGAATCAACAGAGCATGAAACAGCAACGAAAGAGTGAGAATCAATCGATAAACAACTGAGAATCAAACAGAGCATGAAACAACAATGAAAGAGTGAGAATCAGTCGATAAAGAACTGAGAATCAAGAAAACCAAAGCCGAAACCAAACAAATCGTTACCTGTTTACTCGCCGAGGGAAGCTGCGAGAGAAAAGGCTGCGAAGGGCGAGAGCGCCGAGGACAGCTGCGAAGCGAGCGAGCGAGCGAGAGAGACGGCTTCGTGCGACAGCGACTGAAAGAAGAGGCTGAAAATTCTGAAGAATACCCTAACTAAAAAAAAAGGTTAAAAAAACGACAATTTTTAGAAAAACGACAATTTGTTTTTTTTTTTTTTTTTTTTTTTTGCTATATTAAGGGTTGTATCTGTAGAGGGCGATTTTACTCACCGTGCAGTCACAAAGATAATCGAAAATAGTAGATAATTATAAATAATACGAATATCTCTGATTTATTATAATCCCGAGAGGACCCGGTTTCTTCCGTTTGGTAGCTCGGACAATCGAAGATTACCCACTCTTAACCCTTGGGAAATCGAGAATACTATGAATAAGCAAACTCGAAGACTCAAAGATTATTTCTCTCAAAACTCACGATAATAATGAAAGTACTGAATACTGGATACTGAATGAATCAATTATGCTAAGTTTACATTCGTATATATAGGCTTGAAAGTCTTCTAGAATATTCCTCAAATCTTGCTAGGGTTTCCTTCTGTTTCGCTATGATCGTGGTTGACTTCCTTATTTTGCGTTGGATATCCCACGAAATCTTTAACCGAATGACCCAATCTTCCCTTCTTTCTCGCGATCTCGAATGAATATCTTTTAATACGAGTAGGCTTTCTCGAAGAGCTTTCTTCGATGAGCTTCCTTTCTCGCGATGAGGTGTTGGGCTGGCTTGGTCGGATGATGACTTTCCATGGGCTTCGCTTGTTGGGCCTTATTTCTTCTACTCCTTGATGGGCCTGAACTACTTAGGCAGTCGTTCCCTTGTTTTTACGTCGTTTATTTCATAAACGACAAAGGGTAGTGTTAGGGAAAGATTTGACAAAATCTGACCTTAACAGTTAGTCCCCTATTTTATCGAGTGTGAAGCAGTTGATAAAATAAAAACAGGATTTATCTCCGATAAGGTTTTTGTCCGATGAAGTTTTTTTCCGATGACGTTTTTCCTCGAAGAGGTTCTTCCTCGATGAGGTTTTCCCTCGAAGAGGTTGTGTCCTTCGGGGACTCTTCCACTTCTTGCACGCTCACGGATGTCCTCGAGTTCCCACGTAGCGCTGATTGGGCGCGATTCTCCAGGCTGTCAGATCTTGGAAATCGTCGTCAATCATTTTGCATTAAATGCGGGGTTTTCTCGCACTCGAGTGCCTTCGAGCTTCGCACCGATTCTTTTAATCTTCACCGTTGGATGAATTTTTCCGCTTCGAACCTGGGCCGTCGGATCTGGATGTGCCTTTCCAACTTCCGCCTGCCTCTTTCTATAAATTTAAAACCTCGCCTTCGACTCAAACACTTCGTTTCAGACTTTTCTCCAAATCCTCTCTGCAACTTTCTTTCCCGACTTCCTTCTTCTCCAGAAAATCTTCAAACTCTCTTTCCGTCCAAATTCTTCTTTTCCGATCAAGAAAATGTCGAATCCGGGAAAGATCTTCAAGACTCGGTCGCCGAAGTCTATAATGACGGAGAAGCATCTCGAGGATTTGAAGAAGCACTATGTGGACTCCAATCCTTGCTACCTGCGTCTCCCCAAATCCGGCGAGCTTGGCGACGAGCCTCCGGAAGGGTACATCACCCTCTACGAGCATTTCTTCCGGTCGGTGGAACTGCATCTTCCCTTGCCTCATCTCATCGTGAGCTTCCTCCATGCGTATAAGATGCCGATCAGTCAGGTTAGCCCTAATTCTCTTCGCCTTCTCGTCTGCACCATGGCCATCGCTCTCGAGCAGAAAGTGGCTCTGACCCTGGAAGACTTGATGCGGCTTTTCAAGTGGTCGAAGAACTCGAAGAATCTGGGCCGGTACTTCCTCACCTCCGCCACGCGTGGTCACATCCTCACTCACACGCCGAACAACGAGTCCGGATGGGAGAAAAGATATTTCTTCGCGCATCTCGATCGTCATACCCTCGGGCCGCATTGGGAGGCGCTTCCTACCAAGTGGGTCGACGAGAACGAAGTCCCGAGGTTCAAACCTGTCGCCAATAAGGAGGACGACGAGCGCTTTGCTGGGGTTGTTCGGGCTTTACTGGAAAATCCTCGTCGAAATTGGACGACGGACTTCTTCGCGACCCGCGTTCAAGAGTCCGGGCTCTATCAGCTCTGCCACATCGTGGGGAAACCACCGGCATCTTTGTGGCCTGTCGGATTCCGCCTCGAAGAGGTCGAAGACGCGGACCCCTCGTCCCCCGCTGTTCGGCAATCTCCTAAGCCGAAGAAGAGAACTCAAAAGTCCACCCGTGGATCATCGGAGCCACGGCAATGTCAAGGCCAAGATCCAGGACAAGGAGGTGGGTCCTCCGATTTTCGTCGGGATCTGTCGAAGGCTGGCTTCTTGGGCATCGGCCCTCGGACCGGTGCTGACCGGTTTGTTTCAAGTGATAAAGCTCTTCCTCCAAAGAGCAGTTCGGAGGGGCGGACAAAGCATAAGCACGACGCTGGTGCTTCTCGCTCTTCGGGGGTATCGACTTCCTCGGGGGCGACTCGCCCTCGGGATTCATCTCGTCCTTCGGAGAGCCGTCGCGAATCCGAGTCCCAGACTTCCTCGCGGGAACCTTCTCGCGAGAAAGTTGTCCTGAAAAGGAAAACCGCTGAAGGGGTACGCGACGCTCCTCCTCCGAAGAGGAATAAGACTTCCGAGTCGTCTAAGGAGATAGATGCAACTCCTTCGGCTCCGGAGACTGTCACCGTCGCTTCTCGCGAGGGGACTGTTCCCGCCGGGGCGATCGCGTCGACCGTTCTTGCTTCGACTCCTCCGTCCGAGACCGGCGGAAGCATCGATGGGGCTCATGGGACCCCTCGTCCTTCTCCCACTTCTCGGGAGCGGTTCCGCTTTGATGATGACTTTATCGATTTAGTGTCGTCGCTGGATCTCTCGGCCTCCGAGGTAGCTTTTACTTCTTTTCCCTCTTCATTTTTCATGATGCTTGCACATTTCGGGTATCTAATGCATATTTCGGTATATACTTTTCTCGTAATTTCAGATTCCGGCTCGCGCCGACGCGCCTCCTTGCTTGGAGGTTTCTTCTTCAGTACCTCCCGCACCTGCCGCGGAAGGACTTTCAGTCGCCGTTCCTACGGCTGACGAGGAGGGCTTGTTGCTCGAAGGGGCACTTGATGCCGCCGACGCGCTCCTCATCCTGGAGCCCGTCGGGCGGCCCGGCGCTTCGGAGGGGGTTTCTCTACCTTCCGAAGAGGTTTTGGTCGGGGGCCATCCCGAGGGAGGGGATGGCCTCGTTGCGGACGTCGTTCATCCCGACGTATCTACTCATCCCGAAGTGCCTCGTCCGGAGGGCGCTTTGGAGCCGACCGACGCTGTCGGCGCCTCTGGGGCTAGTGCCTCCTCTCCCGACGATGACGGGATTTCTTTCTCTCCGCTTCCGAAGTTTCTTCCCAACTCCGGGCCGGGAGGCTTTTCTCTCCCTCCTTGGGAGCGATTTCCAGCAGTTCCTACTTCGGAGTCTCCGCCGGAAGAGTGGAAAGCATACTCGCTCCGGGTCCTTCGGGACCTGTTTTGGCCCGAGCCTTCGGGGAACACCGGCTTGTCTCTGAGCCAGATCAGGGGCTATGGCCGGGCTGCCTCTACGCTTTTCCAGGCTCTCGCCCGCTTCAACACCATTATTCTTAACGAGAATGGCGGCAGAGGCGAGAGCGCTCAGGAGTTAAACGACCTCCGGGCTAAACTTGCCGACACAGAATCGCTCCTCGGGGTTTCCGTTCTCGGAGAGCGCAAATATCGGGAAGCGGCCGAGCGAACTTCCGATGAGCTGGAGGTCGCGAGGGCCAAATTGGCGATGGAGGCTTCGCTTCGCCAAGCTCAAGAAAAAGAGCTCGCCGAGTGCAAAGCTAGGGCCGAGGCGGAGGTTGCGGCGCTGAAGGCCGAGTTAGATGGGGAGCACAGGCGTCACTCCATGATAGTGGAGAGCTACGAGAAGCATCTCGAAGCGAAGAAGTGGCGGCTGGCTAAGATCAGCGAAGCGGTGGGCGTGCCTGTCGAGCAGGAGAGTCGGCTTGCCTCGCGAGTGGCCTCGTGCTTAAAACGCCTCGGCAAAGAGCTCGAGGTATCACAGACGGAGGCGAAGTCTGAGCGCGAAGCACGCCTACACCTCTTCGAGAGGGCTCAAGACAAAGCGCAACGTGCCTTGGCGAGGTATAAGGCCCTGGAGGAGTCCATCAATTTCCATCGTCGCTCCGCCGCATATGGGGCCAACGCTAGCCTTCTTGAGAAGGTTCCTCCCACGGCGACCATTGGGAGTCTTCTGCCTCGTCTTCCGAAATACAAGACTATCTCTGAAGAGAGTGAGGCTAAAGCCCGCGAGCTGGACGACAAGTCTCTACCTGACCCTGATTCTCCTCCGCTCACCCCCGGTGCCCCTTCTTCCGCTGGTATCGATTGGGCGGCTTGCTTCGTAGTTGGAGCTGCCTCTTCGGCCTCCGATGGCCTCGATGAATACGGGACCAACGATGGGCTCGTCACCTCTACCGACGGAGCGGTTGGTACCGAAGCGGTCACTTCTACCGTCGAAGCGGTTACCAATGAAGCGGTAGGGGGGGAGGAAGGCTCTTAGGCCTTTTCTTATAGCTTTCCTATGTACATTACTTGCGTTGTCTTTGTAATTTCTTCGACGGATTTTATTAATGAAAAAAAGAACTCTCTTTGGCTTCAACTTATTGTTTCCGTACTTGTTGCTTCTCTTGTGTTCCTGTCATTATTTCCTGGCTAAATTCCTTTTCTCAGGGTGATGAATTCTTCTACACTTCGGAGCCGCTGTTTTACTATGAAGATGTGCTAGCTTCTTTCCTCGCGGTCGACGATGAGCATCCCGCCATCCTCGAGGAGTTTGTCCAAGATATGATAAGGCGTGCGGCTGCCTCTCTTTCCGGAGTCGCGTTCGACGAGACTCCCCTTAGTCCTTCTTCGGCCTATGTGATCGAATTTATGATGTTGAGGCCTGTAAATTATGCCGCCGTAGAAGATCTTCTTCGGGACGTCCTCTCCGAGAATGGGGAGTTCGTCATAGAACAAATTGCCGATAGGGTAGTTCGGGAGGATTCGCCTTCCCCTGCTGTATCTTGAATAAATTGTATAATGTATTGTGCTTGTAATGAAATTTCATCAATGAAATCTATTGACTTTTGCATACTATCGATGATGTATGGGAGTATGTGTACTCCGCTTTTTTTTTTTTTTTTTTTTTTTTTTTTTTTTTTGGCGATGAGCTTGTCGGTGTGCACCGGGCTCTGTCGCGATGAAGTGCTTGGCACTGATTTGCCGGCGATGAGCTTGTCGGTGTGCACCGGGCTCTGTCGCGATGAAGTGCTTGGCACTGATTTGCCGGCGATGAGCTTGTCGGTATGCACCGGGCTCTGTCGCGATGAAGTGCTTGGCACTGATTTTGCTATGCTTTCTATTCTTGGCTCTTTTGCCGTAGTGATATTTTGCTTGGCCCATTTGCCATAGTAGTTTTTTGTAATGTTCGGCGATGAGCTTGTCGGTATGCACCGGGCTCTGTCGCGATGAAGTGCTTGGCACTGTATTTGCTGACGATGAGCTTGTCGGTATGCACCGGGCTCTGTCGCGATGAAGTGCTGGGCACTGATTTGCTGGCGATGAGCTTGTCGGTATGCACCGGGCTCTGTCGCGATGAAGTGCTTGGCACTGATTTGCCGGCGATGAGCTTGTCGGTATGCACCGGGCTCTGTCGCGATGAAGTGCTGGGCACTGATTTGCTGGCGATGAGCTTGTCGGTATGCACCGGGCTCTGTCGCGATGAAGTGCTTGGCACTGATTTGCCGGCGATGAGCTTGTCGGTATGCACCGGGCTCTGTCGCGATGAAGTGCTTGGCACTGATTTCTTGCTTTTTCCTTGTGATACGTGTTTATTTGAGTCAGCAATAGAATATTGTCTTAAGAGACGAGCCTCATTAAACCCTTCGAGTCCCCCAATGGGTGCGGCTCGCGAGGGAAGAGTACTCCATGTTGTATTGAATAAGGCCGGAGCCAATCGCGCGGATCCCGAACAAGTAGGGTCGGGAGTCCCCTGTTAAATAAACTTAAAATGGAATGTAAAAACTTAAGAAAAATAGAAAAGAAATCTTAACTAAAAGCCGAAATCATAAGGCGTCGATGACGTTCTTTAATGGTAAAATTTCTTCAAGTGCTTGACATTCCACCTTCTTATGACCTTGACTCCATCGGTGTTCTTGAGTTCGTACACCCCTGGCTTGACGATGTGGGTCACCGTATAAGGGCCTTCCCAGCTTTCTCCTAGCTTTCCCGCGTTAAGCTCGGCTGTGTTTTGGAACACCCTTCTGAGGACTAGTTCTCCGACCCGGAACCTTCTCGGTCGCACCTTTTTGTTGTAAAAGCGTGCGATGGTGTTCTGGTAATTCGCTATATGAACTCTGGCTCGCTCCCGTCTTTCATCGATGTGGTCCAGCTGATGAAGCAGGTCTTGGTTGTTGTCCTCCTCGTGGTTCGGTGCCCAGGATCGCCGGAGACTGGGAACTCCTACTTCCGCCGGGATTACCGCTTCCACCCCGAATGCTAGGGCAAAAGGAGTTTCTCCGGTGGCTGAGTGTGGCGTTGTTCGATAAGCCCAAAGTACTCCAGGGAGTTCGTCTGCCCATAGACCCTTCTTCTTGTCGAGCCGCTTCTTGAGGCTGTCGGTGATCGTCCGGTTGACTGCTTCGGCGTTCCCGTTTCCCTGAGGATATCTTGGCGTCGAAGTGTTTAGCTTTATCTTCCATCGTGCGCAGAAATCTTTGAACTTCTTTGAGATGAATTGGGACCCGTTGTCTGCGATGATCTCCCTGGGGAGTCCAAAGCGAGTGACTATGTTCTTCCAAACGTAGCTCTCGACATCGGAGTCCTTGATGTTGGCGTAGGCTTCGGCTTCGGTCCATTTGGTGAAGAAGTCTGTGACCACCAGCATGAACCTTTTCTGTCTTGCTCCGATTGGCATTGGACCGACGATATCCATTGACCACTTCATGAAGGGGTAGGGCACCGACACCACCGATAGCTCTTCGGCTGGGCAGTTGATTGCTGGGGCGTGTCGCTGGCATTTCTCGCACTTCCTGGCGTGGTTGGTGCAATCCGCTCGCATTGTTTCCCAGAAAAAACCTTGTAACTTGGCTTTCCTTAATAAGTTGCGTCCGCCTGAGTGATTTCCGCATTCTCCGCTGTGGATCTCTTCCATGACGTAGTCCGCCTCGTCTTTGCCTAGACAGCGTAGGTAGGGGCCGACAAGGCTTTTGAAGTAAAGCCTTCGGTCTATGATCGTGTATCGAGAGCTCTTTGACTTTACTTTCCGCGCCTCTTGTCGATCTTCGGGTAACTTTCCTTCGACCAGGTATGCTCGGATGGGGGTCCGCCAATCCTCGTCTTCTGTCCCTCCTACTACTCCGGGTTCTTCGCCCTCGCTCTCTTTTTCTTCTATGAGCTGAATTTCTTCATTGTTTCCCTTCGGGATTCCGTCACTGCCACGAGTGCTGTCCTCTTCGTCGGTTTGTCCCTCCTCGCTTACTTTTAGCTTCTTCTCATCGGGCTCTTCGCTTCTCTTGATGCTAGGCGTCTGTAGTGTCTCCACTGTGATCGATCGGAGCTCTCCCACTTGGGTGGTTGACCCCAGGCTCGCCAGGGCATCTGCGTGGTTGTTGTCTCCTCTGGACACCTGTGTCAATGTGAAGAAATCGAACTTCTTCTCGAGGGACCTGACTATCCCAGCGTAGGCCTCCATCCTTTCATCGTTCGTCTCGTACTCTCCACTGACTTGCTTGACGACTAGTTGGGAATCCGAGAAGGCATTCAAGTTCTTTACCCCGATGGCCATGGCTGATTGCATCCCGATGATGAGTGCCTCGTACTCCGCTTCGTTATTGGTGGAGCGATAGGCAAGGCGGCAGGCTTTCTCGATCACTTCTCCCATTGGAGAGATGAGCCGGATCCCGATTCCTGATCCCATCGAAGTCGCCGATCCGTCGACGCAGAGTTTCCAAGTGCCGGCTTCATCGCTCAACTCCACGGGCTCTCTGGGTAGCTCGATGAGGAAATCGGCTAGCACTTGCGACTTCAGACTCGTCCGCAGCTGATATTCGATGTCGTACGCCCCTAGCTTTATGTTCCACTTCGTGATTCTGCCGGATTGGTTCGGGCTTTGAATGATGGAGCGAATCGGTCTGTCCGTCATAACGATGATCGTATGGGCTTGGAAGTGGAAACGTAGTCTCTCCGATGCGTCGTATACGGCCAATGCTAGCTTCTCGATGGTGGGGTACCTCGTCTCGGCGTCGAGGAGCTTTCTGCTGATGTACGAGACTGGCTTTTGCTCCCCTTTTTCTTCTCGAACTAGCACCTGACTTATCGCCTGATCGGACACGGCGATGTATAGGTAGAGCGGCTCTCCGGGCTCCGGCTTTGTCATAACTGGTGGTGATGACAGATAGACCTTCAGCGCTTGAAAAGCTTCTTCGCACTTGTCGGTCCATTCGAACTTCTTGTTTTTCCTCAGCAGCTCGTAGAATAGAAGAGTTCGGTCTGCTTGTCGCGAGATGAACCGCCTCAGCGCGTTGATCCTTCCTGTCAGCTTCTGTACCTCTCGCCGATTTCTTGGCGATGGCATGCTCTGAATGGCTTCGACTTGCTCGGGGTTGGCTTCGATTCCTCGTCGGGTGACCATCTGTCCTAAGAATTTCCCGGATGAGACGCCGAAAGTGCACTTCGTGGGGTTTAGCTTCATCTGGTGTTTGTTGAGGACGCCGAAACATTCTTCCAGATGCTCCACGTGCATTGCCGCTTTTAGAGACTTGACGACCATGTCGTCGATATACACCTCCATGCTCTTCCCGATCTGTTCGTAGAACATCTTTGTCATCAGCCTCTGGTATGTCGCCCCAGCATTTTTCAGACCGAAAGGCATAACCTTATAGCAGTAGGTTCCTCTTTCGCTGATGAAGGCTGTCTTCTTTTCGTCGTCTGGATGCATTCGGATCTGGTGGTAGCCCGAGTAGGCGTCCATGAAGCTTAGGAGCTCGTACCCGTAAGTGGCTTCGACGAGGCGATCGATGTTCGGCATCGGGAAGCTGTCCTTCGGGCACGCCTTGTTGAGATCCGTGAAGTCGACGCATACTCTCCATTTGCCATTCTTCTTTTTCACCACGACGGTGTTGGCCAACCACTGGGGGTATTTCACCTCCCTGATGGTTCCCATAGCGAGCAACTTGTCCACTTCGTCGTTGATGATCTTGTTCCGGTCTGAGGCCATCTTCCTTCGCTTCTGTATGACGGGCTTGTGCCCGGGGTCCGTGTTGAGCCGGTGGGTGACCATCGTCGGATCGATCCCGGGCATGTCTTCGTGAGACCATGCGAAGCTTCTTCGGTTCTTTTTCAGGAATTCGACCAGCTGAGCTTTGATTTCTGGTTCGAGTCCCGCGCCTATACCGACGGTTCGGGTTGGGTCGGAATCATCGATGCAGACTTGTTCCACCTCTTCGAGCTGCGGGCCTCCTAGCCTTCCTTCGGTAGTTTGGTCTTCCATGTCTTCTGCGCTGAGGATCTTGGGGATGCCCGGGGGTCCTCCTTTTCCCCTTTTCCTGCGTCGCTTCCTCCTGATCGTTGATGGTGGAGGCGGAGCAGACGCGGCTAATTGCTATTGAGCGGCTGGCTTGCTGCCGCTGCCTTCAGCCTTCTCGACGTCCTTGGGCGCGCTCATCGCTCGGTAGTGCATCATGTAGCAAATGCGATAGGCTTCGCTGCTTCCTCGGATTTCATCGATGGTTCCTTCTATCCGTCCGGGGAACTTGATGCATCGATGATAGGTGGACGGGACGGCCTTCATCGAGTGAATCCATGGTCTCCCGAGGATTACGTTGAAATGCGATCGCACGTCCAACACCATAAATTCGGTCATCCGATGGACGGTTCCGGCATAGACGGGGAGATTCACCGTTCCCAGCGAGAGAGCCACATCTCCGTTGAAACCAGACACCTTGCGCGGACGGCCCCCGATGACCAAATCTTCGATCTCCATTCGCGTCAGACAGTCGTAAGTGATGACGTCGACCGAGCTTCCATTGTCGACGAGGACGCGAGCAACGTCGCATCCTCCTATGTTGAGCTCCAATACCAGGGCATCGTCATGCTCGTCTGCGCATACTTCTTCGTCGACGAACTCTATCGTCGTCTTCGGACCGGTCATCCGCGCATCTTCCTGAGCGGACTCCTTCCCTCTGCGTTGGTAGGCCTTGATGCTGTTGATGGAATCTTCGCAGAGGCGAGATCCTCCCATGATCAAGTCGATCCTTGGTCTTGCGACTGGCTTCCCATCGGTCCGGCGTTCCCCCGATGCTTCCTCGATCGCGAGGCTTCTTTTGGGGGCCTCTTGGTTTCCTCCCGCGCGCTGAGCTGGCGCCTCCCGCTTGTTCGGCCACGACCGGTTGTCGTTGTTCCACGGCTGAGTGGGTTTTTGGGAGACGTCTTGGAATTCCCCTTGTTCGATCCTTCTTTGGATCATCTTCTTCAAAGTGGCGCACTCGTCGGTCGCATGACCGTGATATTCGTGGAAAGAGCAGTACTTGCTCATGTCCCTCGGCCAGGGCTTCCTTTCGTAGCTGCCTCGACCGCCGGAATGACCTCCTCGGCCACCCGAAAATCCTCCTCGGTCTCCAGAATAGCCTCCTCGGTTGCCAGAGTAACCTCCTCGATTTTCCGGAAAGCTTCCCTGGTTGCTCGGGAAGTAACCTGGTTGTGAGTTTCCTTGCGGGACTGCCTCCTGCCGATGGCCCTCGTGATTGCCGAGCGCCTCTTTCTTTCCGTCCAACTGATAGACTCCGTGTCCAGGGTTCTCCCTGATCCTTCGCTCGTCGGCCCCGTCTCTGCTTCTCCGATCTCGTCGCTCTCCCTCTCTCCTTGTTCTGGACGACGATCCCTCTCGTCCGTCTCTAGTTTCCTTCCTGTCTGGCCTCGTTCGGCCCTCAGCTTCCTCTTCTAGCCTTTTCTTGATCGCCTTATTCTCTTCCATGTCCATGTAGATTGTTGCTTTGTGGAGCGCATCTTCTATCGACTTTGGCAACGAGACGCACAATTCGTCGTTGAACGGGGACTGGTAGTATAGACCATGCTTTAGAGCTTGGACCGAGACGACGTCTTCGATCTTCGGGATTCGGAACATGACGTTCTTGAATTTCTCTATATACTGCCGAAGAGGTTCGTTCTTCCCTTGCTTGACATCGAAGAGGTTGGACACCGTTAGCTCCGTCTGTACGTAGATGGAGAAGTGCTTTAGGAAGAGTGCGACCAACTCGTCGGAGGTGTTGATAGAACCCGGCGTCAGTCTCGCGAACCAGTCGCTGGCGCGGCCTTGCAAACTTGCGATGAAAAGTCTGCACAGGACGGCTTCCTTCCGGACCTCTTCGCCCCCGATGTGGTCCGTCGCGATTCGGAATGACTTCACGTTTGTATGGGGGTCCGTATCCCCTTTGTACGGCGTGAGTCTGATCTTTGGTAATTCCTCCAGCTCTATTCCCCGAATCCTCGTCGTGAACGGGGTGATTCTGGCTTCTCGCACCATCCTGTCGATTTCTGGCGCCGAGCTCGTCGCTTGATGCACCTGTGAAGCGACCTGTCCGAGCTTGGCTTCCATCTTCGCTGACATTAAGGCCATCGCCTTGGCCACTTCTTCGGCCACTCTTGCCGCCACGTCCGTCGTTGCATTGCCCTGTGTGTTCCCCGGCGTGTCTTCCGCTCGATTCGCCGTGGTTGGCTGGGCTGCGTCCGTGTCGAAGAGGTTCCTGATGAGCGAGGGGGTTGACATGCCTACCGGTGTGTCCGTCGTCACCGTGTCTCTGCCGGCGCTTCCCCCAGCACCTCGTGCGGCCGATTCTGCTATCTGGTTCGTCGGGCGCGGTCTTTCCGCACGCTCTAGGAGGCTTGCGAGGCGTCTGTTCTCCGCGGCCTGCTCCTCTATTTTTCGGGCGGACTCCTCGGCTTTGCTTGTGACCTCCGTCATCTTTGCTATGGCCTCGGCCAGTTGTTGTTGCATTCGCTGCATGGTTTGCTCCTGGGCGGAGTTGGCTTCCTCGGTTGACATCCTCCTTCCTCCCTTCGATTTCCTGGCTGTGCGATAGAAAGAAACAAAGCCCCCTCGGTGGGCGCCAAACTGTAGAGGGCGATTTTACTCACCGTGCAGTCACAAAGATAATCGAAAATAGTAGATAATTATAAATAATACGAATATCTCTGATTTATTATAATCCCGAGAGGACCCGGTTTCTTCCGTTTGGTAGCTCGGACAATCGAAGATTACCCACTCTTAACCCTTGGGAAATCGAGAATACTATGAATAAGCAAACTCGAAGACTCAAAGATTATTTCTCTCAAAACTCACGATAATAATGAAAGTACTGAATACTGGATACTGAATGAATCAATTATGCTAAGTTTACATTCGTATATATAGGCTTGAAAGTCTTCTAGAATATTCCTCAAATCTTGCTAGGGTTTCCTTCTGTTTCGCTATGATCGTGGTTGACTTCCTTATTTTGCGTTGGATATCCCACGAAATCTTTAACCGAATGACCCAATCTTCCCTTCTTTCTCGCGATCTCGAATGAATATCTTTTAATACGAGTAGGCTTTCTCGAAGAGCTTTCTTCGATGAGCTTCCTTTCTCGCGATGAGGTGTTGGGCTGGCTTGGTCGGATGATGACTTTCCATGGGCTTCGCTTGTTGGGCCTTATTTCTTCTACTCCTTGATGGGCCTGAACTACTTAGGCAGTCGTTCCCTTGTTTTTACGTCGTTTATTTCATAAACGACAAAGGGTAGTGTTAGGGAAAGATTTGACAAAATCTGACCTTAACAGTATCGATATATTAATGATTCCCCTAGCACGGAGGTTGGTGCCACCGAAGCCATGGTGTTGTTAGAAAGTCCAAAATCAATGTTGGTTCTCTAATTTGCTTCTCATCATCATTCACTGTCACTTCTCTTTGTTTTTGACTGAATTAGCCAGGACAAATCGAAGCATGTAATAAATACAAGCGTTCATTTCCAACTCCGTCATCCTTTGGTTGACACATTCTTCTATTAGAACGAAGACGTGCGTAACTAGCAACGAGGGACGTCATCCATGTGTGACCAATGTTTTAAACTGAGGGTTTAAGCTTCGAGGCGGACTTAGGCGTAAGCCTAAAAAATCTCCATATATTTTCATAAAATTCTAAATATAATGAGTAGAAAACTTCTCATAAGCCATAAACTCTCTCCAGCATAACATAAAATGAGTTCAATTTTGTAAAGAGTTTCAACCTCAAAAGTCTCAAACATAACATAAAATGAATCAAAAAGTTTGAACAGGACATAAAATTAGTCTTAAAAAGTCTCTGACATAGCATAAATTGAGATGCAAATTATCAACGACGGTTCGACTTCGATCGACCTATGACACGTCATCAGAGCCGGCATTGTGTAATCCATCAACTCTAGTGCCATAAAGTCACCAACCACACTTGGCCAAAAATTGGATTTTCCTTAAATCTTACCAGTCAAGTTAGACTTGATAGTGTAATTGTAGGGCCCGGAAAAAGAAAAAAAAAAAAAAAAAAACCTTTCTTGACTAACGTTACCTCGGTCTCTAATTTGAGAGTTTGACCAGTTTCTGTTGACCGGTCTTTGAGTGAATACCATTCAATTATTTGTTTGAGTTAAGCAATGCACATTAGAGATTCAATTGCATAATAGAAAGAAATATCACAAGTCTCCTAAACACATCGTACCTTGATATGATGGTTAATAACTTATTAGTTTTACATAAGCATGTTTTTTTTTTTTTTTTTTTATCAAGAAGAGGCTCGCTCGTTGAGATGGTCTTTGGCGAAAACCGTGAAGGCAGCAAGCGCGAATATTCCATGGGCGGACCGCGGACGTGTCTCCGCCGTGTTGAAGTGCCGGTGCAGCAAACAATTGGCCTAGTTGAACAGCACGCACACGCTCCCTGCTCTTTCGCTGCCTCGCCAGCTACACAAGCGCTTCCTAGAAATCTCCAAATAAGGTTTAGAGTGCGTTCTACACAGCTATCGACTGCTTCGCCGGCGCCAACGAGCTTGAATTAATTGAATCCACGCTTCTTAAAATGAACTCTGATGGAATCACCGTGGATGTTGTCGCAGCCAAACCTTGGCAGCCTGTGTTCACCCGCTAACATGAAACATATATTTTTGTTATTTTATCCTGAAAAAAAAAATGTACACTTACATTTACATTTACGTTGACTTAAACTTAAGTATTTTATCCGGCATTAACTCTATTAATATATAGATCTGTACTATAAAGTGTAGGGCATTAATTTTCAATATGATATTTTGAGTTCGTTTCTAGTAACTAGGAAGTGCCAAAACCTGCCTACTTTCATGGCTCCAAAGAGCAGATTTCTGCATTAATTTAGTAGTAATACATTCGAGCTTTATTTGTTGGTGTATTGTTGGTGTAATTTGCCTTTTAAAATTTAGAATTACCATTGGGACTATTAAACTATCACTAGACTATATTTAGTATATGTTAATACGGAAAAGTGACTTTAACTTAGGATTCAATCCGCGATGCGGGCCTCAAGTTGGACCCGGTAAGCGAGTGAATAATTGAATACAGAGTCAACACGAATGGTGATCGTCAAAGCCGAGGGCGAGCCTCTGGACTATTCTTGGCGATTCTTGATGAACTTCCTTCCTCGGCGAGCTCCTCGTCTAGGCGAATTTCCTGTCTTGGCGAAGCTCCAAGGTATTCTTGGCGATTCTTGATGAACTTCCTTCCTTGGCGGGCTCCTCGTCTGGGCGAATTCCCTGTCTTGGCGAAGTTTCGAGGTGTTCCTGATGATTCTTCATGATTTTCCTTCCTTGGCGAGTTCCTATAGCGAGGGAGGACCTGCAAAAAAAGGGTAATTTGGCATGAACCCCGTCACTTATGGTTGGGCGAGGGTGCCTACATATCTCGGTGAGAATTAAGTCCCACGTAGTTCAGTGTTAGCAATAAATGGATGACTGACGATGTGGTTTGACTCGTCGGAAGTGCCGATGTTGACGGTGCGGGGGTGACCTTTGCCAATGGCGAGGGTATTACCGGCGAGGGTGACGTAGTAGACGGCGTGGGTGTTGGCGAACTCGAGTGGCGAGGCCTTTTACCGGCGAGGGAGGTCCTCGTCGTTGCCTTTCTTATATTAGGCTTTGGCGCGTGACATTCGAAAACTTCTCTGGCGAACTTAAGTCTCTGTCAAGCTTCAGCTCCTGTTCGACCTCGACGGGCGAGCAGTGAAGGGTGGCGAGGGCCCCGACCTAGGCAAGACCAGGTGAAATGAGGCGAATTTAGAGAGAGAAGCTCTAGAGAAAGCTATGAGAGAATGTGTAAAATGAGGAGGAGGAGACTCTTATTTATAGGTAAAAGGGTGAACATCTTTTCCTTGATTTTGGAGAATTAATGGAGAATATTCTCCATTAATTTGGTAAAATTCGTGGTCCTCCCTGGGGTTGACAAAAGGGCTCGTCGTTGCTTTGTAGTTTGTCTGTAGTGTCTTCCGGGCGTTTGTGAGCTTGTATTTTGAGTCCGGGGAAATCTAGAGGACTACCCGATGACTATCGTAAGCTCGGATCTCCTCGTCGTGTGCAATTATTGTTAGTTATCCCCTCGTCATGTTATGGCGAGGGGGTTCCCCAGAAGACCAAGATAGGGGACCTCGCCAGGAGGCTCGTCGGGGGACCGCACCAGGAGCTCGCCATGGGTCTTCCCCAGGAAGCTCGCCAGGGAACCTTGCCAAGAGGTTTGCCAGGGGTCTTCGGCAGGTGGCTCGCTAGGGGACCTTGTCCAGATTGCCTTTTATGATGACATACTTTTTGGTCAATGACTTCTTCTTCTTGGTCTTCAGGGCTCCGGGCCTCGCCAAATGTGTTTGTCTTGAGCCGTTGGTCTTTGACTTCGTTAGTGGGTTTTGACTTTTGCCATTAAGACCCAATTTTTATATGTCTCGAAAAATGCACATAACAATATACAAAATTATTAACATATTTTAAATTATATTAGCAATGTTGAAAAGTTGTAAGTTAAAGAAATATATTTGATGAGAAAATTAATAGAATAAGATATATATATATATATATATATATATAGGGAAACTTGAAAAAAAGTCTCCCAAAAAGCAAGTTCTACCCCTTTTGTCCCCCACTTGAATCAATCTGATTATCTATTCCACAACTTAAATTTTACTCCATTATTGACAAAAATACCCTTTTTTACCTTAATTTTTACTCATCTTTTCCCCCCTCTTTCTCTCTCTTCGCCCCCTCTCCCCCCGTTCTCCTCGTTCTCTCTTTCTCTCTTTCCTTTCCCTCTCTCTTTCCTTTCACCCATCTTTCTCTCTCTTCGCTTACGATAGTCGCAACCCAGAACCCTCTCTTCGTCACCGTCCGTCTTCGAAGGTCAGAGGCTCTCTTCGCCACCGACTCCTCGCCTCACCCTTCGCCTCTGTCTACCTCGACGATCGCGACGAACTCCAACCCATCGCCGTCGAGTATCGTCGCCCAGAGCTTTACCCCCAGAGCACGCCGTGGAGCTCTCCTTTCTTTCTCTTCTTCGAGGTACTCGGATAATTGATTTCTGGGTTTTGCATTCTCTGATTTTTGGGGTTGCAGCGTTTATTTTATCCAGTCAAGAACTTTGATTTGGCAGCGATGGTTTTTAAGGTGTTTTGAATTCAAGCCTTTTTTTCGAACCTCAGAGGGTCTCTTCGCCACCGACGCCATTGAACTCGGCGTCTCTGCCTTCTCGGCGTCTCTGCCTTCTCCGGTGAGCAGCGAAACCCAGGGCATCGTCTCCGCTCGGCACCCAGAGCATCCCTCTCTCTTGTTCGAAACCCAGGGCATCGTCTCTGCTCGGCGTCTCTGAATTTTTTTTCAATTTTCTTGTGCAGAAATTCTTATTGCGACGTTGGCGATTCGTCGCAAGCCGATGTTACGTAGAGACAAGAGAACAAATTCGACATCGGCGTGTGTGCTCGTACGATGAAAGACCCTTCCAATACATGTTTATACACTCGTGTACATTCGAATTCTACATAATGAACATAAAACAATTCTCAAGTAAATGTTCTCTACCTACAAATGAGTTGCTAAGCTATTACGGCCACCGTTTTTTTTTATAGCTTGGTCGATTTATTTCTGTTCTGACTATGCCTTGTTTTAATTTGAATTATTATGTTTAGGGTTGGTTTATGCAAATTAAGGGTATTTATGTAAATATCATTGATAAATATAATTAGGGTTTAGGGATGTATGAATCATGTTTTAGACTGTTAGTTTGTAATTATTCGGTCCACGGGTTAGACACTTTGTCTAACCACTAGGTCGAAAAACACTGAAATGGTTGTTTCCATGTTTTTCTAATTGAAGCGTATATTTGAAACTGTCTAATTCCAACTAAATAATAATTTGACGGATTTTATTTTGTAAATAAAGAAGTGTCTAAGCCTACTTCCAAAAACCCAGAAATTGTCTAAGAAAATTTGAAAAACGTTCTATTTTGATGGTAAAAACTGTCTAACCACATATAAACTTGTAATTCCAACCAAGTAATAATTTGATGGATTTTATTTTGTAAATAAAGAAGTGTCTACTTAGGCTTTATTTATCGTCTAACTCTATGCATAAACCTGTCTAAGCCTAATTCCAAAACCCAGAAACTATGTAAGAAAAATTGAAAAACGGTCCAAAATAAAGCAAAAAACTGTCTAACCATTATTTCGTACTATTTTCAATGTGTCTACAAAGATGCATAAAATGGTCCATTTTGATGGTAAACAATGTCTAACCACATATAAACTTGTAATTCCAACCAAATAATAATTTGAAGGACTTTATTTTGAAAACAAAGAAGTGTCTACTTAGGTTTTATTTAGTGTCTATGCATGAAACTGTCTAAGCCTTTTTTTCAAAACCTAGAAACTGTCTAAGCCAATACCTAAAACGGTCCACAATAAGCCAAAAAAAAGTGTCTAACAAATATTTCATATTATTTCCAAAGTGTCTACAAATATGCAAAAAAAATAGTCTTTTTGATGCACAAAAGTATCTAACCACATATAAACTTGTAATTCGAACCAAATAATGATTTGATGGACTTTATTTTGAAAATAAAGAAGTGTCTACTTAGGCTTTATTTAGTGTCTAACTCTATACATGAAATTGTCTAAGCCTTTTTCCGAAACCTAGAAACTGTCTAAGCCAATACCAAAAACGGTCCAAAATGAGCTAAAAAACGGTCTAACCAATATTTCATACTATTTCCAAAGTGTCTACAAAGATACAAAAAATAGTCCTTTTGATGCACAAAAGTGTCTAACCACATATAAACTTGTAATTCGAACAAAATTATAATTTGATGGACCTTATTTTGAAAATAAATAAGCGTCTACATAGGCTTTATTTAGTGTCTAACTCTATGCATGAAATTGTCTAAGCCATTTTTCGAAACCTAGAAACTGTCTAAGCCAATACCAAAAACGGTCCAAAATGAGGCAAAAAACGGTCTAACAAATATTTCATACTATTTATAACTGGAATATAATTGTATTGTCTTTGAAACGGTCTACTTTGAAACGGTCTACATTTAAACGATCTAAATTGTCTCTTGGAATTTGAAAATAATAAACGGTCTAAATTGTCTCTAGGAATTTGAAAATAATATTGTAAACGGTCTAAATTGAAGCTCAAAAGTGTCTAAAAAATATAATAAACGGAATAAATTGTATCTTGGAATTTGAAAATAATATTGTAAACGGTCTAGATTGAAGCTCAAAAGTGTCTAAATAATATAATAAACGGTCTAAATTGTATCTTGGAATTTGAAAATAATATTGTAAACGGTCTAAATTGAAGCTCAAAAGTGTCTAAATAATATACTAAACGGTCTAAATTGTATTTTGGAATTAGAAAATAATATTGTAAACGGTCTAAATTGAAGATCAAAAGTGTCTAAATAATATAATAAACGGTCTAAATTGAAGCTCAAAAATTGTATCTTGGAATTTGAAAATAATATTGTAAACGGTCTAAATTGAAGCTCAAAAGTGTCTAAATAATATAGTAAACGGTCTAAATTGTCTCTTGGAATTTGAAAATAATATTGTAAACGGTCTAAATTGAAGCTCAAAAGTGTCTAAATAATATAATAAACGGTCTAAATTGAAGCTCAAAAATTGTATATTGGAATTTGAAAATAATATTGTAAACGGTCTAAATTGAAGCTCAAAAGTGTCTAAATAATATAATAAACAGTCTAAATTGTATCTTGGAATTTGAAAATAATATTGTAAACGGTCTAAATTGAAGCTCAAAAGTGTCTAAATAATATACTAAACGGTCTAAATTGTATCTTGGAATTTGAAAATAATATTGTAAACGGTCTAAATTGAAGCTCAAAAGTGTCTAAATAATATACTAAACGGTCTAAATTGTATCTTGGAATTAGAAAATAATATTGTAAACGGTCTAAATTGAAGCTCAAAAGTGTCTAAATAATATACTAAACGGTCTAAATTGTATCTTGGAATTTGAAAATAATATTGTAAACGGTCTAAATTGAAGCTCAAAAGTGTCTAAATAATATAATAAACGGTCTAAATTGTCTCTTGGAATTTGAAAATAATATTGTAAACGGTCTAAATTGAAGCTCAAAAGTGTCTAAATAATATACTAAACGGTCTAAATTGTATCTTGGAATTTGAAAATAATATTGTAAACGGTCTAGATTGAAGCTCAAAAGTGTCTAAATAATATAATAAACGGTCTAAATTGTATCTTGGAATTTGAAAATAATATTGTAAACGGTCTAAATTGAAGCTCAAAAGTGTCTAAATAATATACTAAACGGTCTAAATTGTATCTTGGAATTAGAAAATAATATTGTAAACGGTCTAAATTGAAGCTCAAAAGTGTCTAAATAATATAATAAACGGTCTAAATTGTCTCTTGGAATTTGAAAATAATATTGTAAACGGTCTAAATTGAAGCTCAAAAGTGTCTAAATAATATAATAAACGGTCTAAATAATATAATAAACGGTCTAAATTGTGTCTAAATAATATAATAAACGGTCTAAATTTTGCCTCATTTTGGACCGTTTTTGGTATTGGATTAGACAGTTTCTGGGTTTCGAAAAAAGCCTTAGACAGTTTCATGGATACAATTAGACACTAAATAAAGCCTAAGTAGACTGTTTATTAAGTGAGTGTAGACACTTTGTAAGAAGCTACTTTCCTTTGACACTTCATTGCTTCAAAAAGGATGGTTTTTGCTTGTAAAATGGATCGTTTTTGTGTTTTCCCAGTCAAATTAGACAATTTAAACAATAAATGTTGACACTTTACTGATACAAGATGGACCATTATATTTTCCAAAAAAAAAAGATGGTTAAAATTATAGTGTAGTAAAAAACATAAGTTATTTTCTAATTAGACAGTTTAAATGGTAAAATTGGACTGTTTATTGAGTGAGAGTAGACACTTTGTAAGAAGCTACTTTCGTTTGACACTTTCATGCTTCGGGAAGGATGGTTTTTGCTAGTAAAATGGACCGTTTTTGTGTTTTCCCAGTCAAATTAGACAGTTTGAACAATAAATGTTGACACTTTACTGAAACAAGAAGGACCATTATATTTTCCGAAAATAAGATGGTTATAATTATCGTGTAGTAAAAAACATGTTATTTTGGAATTAGACAGTTTAAATGGTAAAATTGGACTGTTTATTGAGTGAGTGTAGACACTTTGTAAGAAGCTACTTTCCTTTGACACTTCCTTGCTTAAAAAAGGATGGTTTTTGCTTGTAAAATGGACCCTTTTGTGTTTTCCCAGTCAAATTAGACAATTTAAACAATAAATGTTGACACTTTACTGATACAAGATGGACCATTATATTTTCCGAAAAAAAAGATGGTTAAAATTATAGTGTAGTAAAAAACATAAGTTATTTTCTAATTAGACAGTTTAAATGGTAAAATTGGACTGTTTATTGAGTGAGAGTAGACACTTTGTAAGAAGCTACTTTCGTTTGACACTTTCATGCTTCGGGAAGGATGGTTTTTGCTAGTAAAATGGACCGTTTTTGTGTTTTCCCAGTCAAATTAGACAGTTTGAACAATAAATGTTGACACTTTACTGAAACAAGAAGGACCATTATATTTTCCAAAAATAAGATGGTTATAATTATCGTGTAGTAAAAAACATGTTATTTTGGAATTAGACAGTTTAAATGGTAAAATTGGACTGTTTATTGAGTGAGTGTAGACACTTTGTAAGAAGCTACTTTCCTTTGACACTTCCTTGCTTAAAAAAGGATGGTTTTTGCTTGTAAAATGGACCCTTTTTGTGTTTTCCCAGTCAAATTAGACAATTTAAACAATAAATGTTGACACTTTACTGATACAAGATGGACCATTATATTTTCCGAAAAAAAAGATGGTTAAAATTATAGTGTAGTAAAAAACATAAGTTATTTTCTAATTAGACAGTTTAAATGGTAAAATTGGACTGTTTATTGAGTGAGAGTAGACACTTTGTAAGAAGCTACTTTCGTTTGACACTTTCATGCTTCGGGAAGGATGGTTTTTGCTAGTAAAATGGACCGTTTTTGTGTTTTCCCAGTCAAATTAGACAGTTTGAACAATAAATGTTGACACTTTACTGAAACAAGAAGGACCATTATATTTTCCGAAAATAAGATGGTTATAATTATCGTGTAGTAAAAAACATGTTATTTTGGAATTAGACAGTTTAAATGGTAAAATTGGACTGTTTATTGAGTGAGTGTAGACACTTTTAAAGAAGCTATTTTTCTTTGACACTTTCTTGCTTCGAAAAAGATGGTTTTTGCTAGTAAAATGGATCATTTTTGTGTTTTCTCAGTCAAATTAGACAGTTTAAACAATAAATTTTGACACTTTACAAAAACAAGATGGACCATTATGTTTAATGCACAGAGATTGACAAGTTTTTAATTGAAGGTGGACACTTCCTTATTTCCAAAATAAAACTATGCGAAATCTAAACTTACCCTAAAACTGTCTAACTAGAATTTCAAAACAATCTAAACTTACCATAAAATTGTGTAACTAACTACAAAACAATCTCAAGTTACCATAATTTTTTTTAGTGATATTATACATTTTTGTAAATAATGTTAGACAGTATTGTGAGTAAGTTTCTTTAAATTACTTCTCGGAACACCAAAATCGCTATAATTCATAACCACCACAATTCATCGCTGCCAAAAAAACTAATCTTATTCTTGAACAACTTGTAAAATCCAGTAAATAACAGCCACCTTAACTTATGGAATTCAAAACCCCCCAAAAACATCGCTGCCAACCCAAAATCGATCCACAGACAACAACCAGGACCGGCGTTGATGCCTTGAATCCAAAGCGACCGCATATCTCGCTTCTTCGTTCTCCGGTCCCTGTACGAATACTGCAACACCTTCTCCACTCTCTCCCTCGCTATTCTGATGCAGTTCTTGGCCCGTCCCCGGAACCCCTTTGCGAGCTTGAAAATCTCATTCTTGTTCATTTCGCCAAAGTAATTCTCCACAGAATCAAATCCCAGAACACCTGGTGCGTGAAAAATCACCAATTGATGAACGATCGATCGCTAACGATCAGGCTAACCTGTAATCAAAATCGAAGCGAAACGAACAAACACTCACTTGAGCTACTGATCCCAAAATCAAATACACGAAAAGAGTACGAAGTTCTAACCTGTAATCGGTGAACGGAGCTGTGATGACCTGTGATGACCTTCACCATTTGATTGAAGACAAGCTCGGATCTTGGTGCAGCTTCACCCAACGGTCGCTTACAAGCAACTCGATGACCAAAATAAAATCAAACCCTAAACGAAATCAAACCCTAAACAAAATAAAAAACAAAATCGTAGTGGCTATGCTCATCGGAGAAGGCAGAGACGCCGACTTCTACGGCTTCGAAGAGACCCTCTGAGCTTCGAAGAAGGTCGGTGGCAAGCTCATGATTCTGGGTTTCTGCGTTCTGGTGCAAGGAAAGAGGCGAAGACGATGGGTTTGAGCTCGAAGACCGTCGTGGTGCTGGGTTTCGAAGACCGTCGGGGTGCGAGGAAAGAGAGAATGAAACGAAAGAGAGAGGGTAAGGAAATCGGGAGGGGGGAGAGAGGTCGGGTGCGAACAGAGCTGATTCTCCGATGGGTCGAAGAGAGCCTCTGAGTTTCGTTCTCTCTGGGTTTAGTCGAGTTCAAAGAGAGAGGGAGAGAGTTGGGTTCAGTGAGAGATGAGGGATTAAAAGGGTGAGTAAAAAAGATGGTAAAAAAGGGTATTTTTGTCAAATTTAGGGCAAAAATTATGTCGGGGAATAAATTTTTAGATTTATTAAAGTCGGAGACAAAATGGGTAGAACTTGCATTTTGGGGGACTTTTTTTCAAGTTTCCCTATATTATATATATATATATATATATATATATATATATATATAAAAGAGAGATATTGCATGAGATAGCCAAATTGAAATGTTTGATTAGCCAAATAGCCAACCTTTCCTTTTTCTTTGCAAAATAGCCAAATGGTTATTTAATAACATATTTTATACCTATAATACCCTTTTAACATATTAACGTGTATTAACGGAGTTAATTTGTTTAAAAATAAAAAATCGTGATTAAAATTTTAACAAAAAATTAATTTAAAAAAAAAACAATTTATTTTTTTTTAAAAAAATTTATTTATTTTTAAACAAATTAACTCCGTTAATACATTTATTAACGGAGTTAATTTGTTTAAAAATAAAAAATCGTGATTAAAATTTTGAACAAAAAATTTAAATTTTTTTAAAAAAAAAATAATTTTTTTAAAACAAATTAACTTCGTTAATACGTTTATTAACGTGTATTAACGGAGTTAATTTGTTTAAAAATAAAAAATTGTGATTAAAATTGTAACAAAAAATTTATTTTTTTTAAAAAAAAATTTAAAAAAATTAATTTTTTTTAAACAAATTAACTTTGTTAATACGTTTATTAACGTGTATTAACGGAGTTAATTTGTTTAAAAATTAAAAATCGTGATTAAAATTTTAACAAAAAATTTAATTTAATTTTTTTAAAAAAAATTAATTTTTTTTTTAAATTAATTTTTTTTAAACAAATTAACCACGTTAATACACGTTAATACAAGGGTAATCCGGTCTTTCGTGATTTATTAACGTGGTTAATTGGCTATTTGGCAATATTAATTAAAACATTGGCTATTTGGCTAATTAGAGTTTGAAGTTTGGCTATTTGGCTATTTGCCCCTATATATAATTATGTAAAATATGCATATAGGGATAGCGTAGTTGGGTACCATAACAATGTGTAGCTTGGACCCGAACACGTGACCTTTCGTACAAATGAAAAAAAATATTGCATAAAATATTAATCGATAGACATTAGATAATCCATGGTTCAAAATGTTGTTTTTGCCGATAAATCGGTGTCGTTTTCGAGGATTATCGATGGATTTTTTGAAATATCGATGGAAAACTACTAAAATTGTAGTTTATCATTACCAACACTTATCGAGGATTATCGATGGATTATCACACTTTTCGAGGATTATCGATGAAAAACTACTAAAATAGTTTTAAGGATATATATATACTAAGTTTACATATGTAAATAAAATAGTCTCACTCTCACATATGTAAATACTCTAAAATCATGTCATAATCTAACAAATGTAAAAAAAATCAAGCTCAAACATAAGAAAATAAAAACAAGATTGAAAGATACTACATAATTTGATAATACATATAATTAACTATTTGGCTTTGTGGAGAATTCACACATAGAACAAATAGAATAGAATGAAAAACACACATTTGTTTGGATTTGGAAAGTCCCACGTGGAACAAATACAAATAAAACAATAGCATGACTTGTATATAAATAACATCTCCATTTCTAAATCCAAGCAATTCAACCTATCTATCTTTATATTTGTTAGTAGGTCATGCAAAGTTAATTTTTTTTTCTTGAAACGTACTTTTTTTTTTGCATTGTCGTACTTTTTGCCGAATATTGTTGAAAAATACAATTTTTTTAAAGTACCTAAATTTTTATTATTTTTACACCGTTTTTATGGATAATTGATTAGCATAGAATATTTACCGATGACTATCGGTAAGATGGGTAATCGAGAAGAATTTGAGCTTCGGAATCAACAGAAATCCAATGCATTATTTTATTTGAATAACAAAACTCTGTCGTTTATACGAGGACAAATTTATGAAATGATTATACATATTTTTGAATTCTGAGTATATCAAAACGATGTCGTTCAAAGGGACGCTATTGACGAAGTTCGGACTTCGGCGATAAAACTGGTGATGTATTTTTCAGTATTTTCGCAGTTAGTCAGTATTGTTCTTGATTATATAATAAGACTCGCGCATTTTCTTTAGTTGTATTTTTCTTTTACTTTCTTGAATATTGATATAAGACTGAGTATTTTGTTGTTTAGCTTGTTTACAATTCATGGATTGTTTTCTTGCTCCTTTCTTGATCATATGATATGATTTTTTTTAGAGAAAAATTATCTTTATAGATTAAACAGATGGATTAAAATCCCTACGTACAATGTCAACAAGCCACTCCGGGCATCCATAACACCAAAAATCCGTAGAAAGGGTTAAAAGCCGAGCTTTCGCAATAGCATTAGCCACCTCGTTACAAGATCTCGGAACCCAACAACAATCTCCGGTTAGGCTGATCGAGCTCGCCACCACTCGGATGTCCTAAAAAATAGGCCCCTGCAGCCCATTGAATGTCCCTCCTTTCGTGAGATGTGTGGCCTTGAGACAGTCAGATTCTACACTCGAGATTGACCAGCCCAGAGCCTTAACGAACTGCAAACCTCGGCGAATGGCAATGCACTCCCCAGTCAAAGCCGAATCCACGCTTACCACCTTCGTGGATTCGACTCCCAAAACTAAACCACATGAGTCACGCACTACAGCGCCTATAGCAGCACACCCGGAAGTCTCGTCCCACGCCGCATCGATGTTAAGCTTATATTCACCATCTCCGGGGCACATCCATCCCCTCGGCCGCTCAACACTCTCGGCAAGCATTGTCTTTGAACTGTGGGCACAAGTCTTGAAACTCGAGTGCCCGGAAGCATAGTTCTCGAAAAGGGACCTCCCTCGTCTTCTCCGACCATGCATGATCAATATTTTTCTCTCTCTGCCGCTAATGGAATTTGAGGGATAATTGTCAGGTCATGATATTTATATGAAAGTGAAAAGATAAAATATGATCTTTTAAAAAAAAAATTTAAAACTTTTTCTTAGCAAGAACGACAAACTATTTCAGCGCAATCAGGGATATCTCTACTGCATCTTTCATATTAATATATATATATATATATATATATATTATGATTATGTCATTATATTATGGGTTAATTGCGGCAATAATGCACAACTTTTGGTCAAGAGGGGTTTTAGGTAGGGGTTAAACCGGAACCGGGAACCGGGAAATTAGCTTTTTTTCGTCCCTGTTCCGAAAAATCGGGAATTTTTTTTTGTCACGGTTCCGGTTCTGGTAACGGTTCCCGATTAAAAAAATTCCCGGTTCCGGTTCCGGTAACGGTTCCGATTCAAATTTCCCTGTTCCGATTCCTGTTACGGTTCCATTTCTAAAATTTTCCGGTTTCGATTCTAAATTTCCCGGTTCTAAAAGGGTTTGACTTAGAAATGACATGTAGTTTTTGAAAAATTAGTAATTAAAAATTACATGTAGTATAAAAAATGACAATAAAAATATATATTACACTAAAAACGACATACTAAAACCTTAAAAATTACATGTAGTTTAATATCGGAACCGGTACCAAAAACCGGGAAATATTTTTTAGGTACCGGTTCCGGTTCCCGGTTCCGAAAATCGGGAACCGGGAAGTACCGGTTCCCGGTTTTAAGCTAAATTTCCTGGATTTTTTGAAAAATCGGTCCGGGACCGGTACCGGAACCGAGACAAAACCGGGAAACAGTTACAAAATTTTCACCCCTAGTTTTAGGTCCCCAACCTTTCAAAGTGTGGGCAAAAATACACAACCTTTGTTAAATGTAAAATCCGTTGGTCCTTCCGTTAGGGGTGTTAAATTCTGCTGATGTGGCATCGTTAAACTGCCAAATGGACTGCCAACTTGTAATATTAATTGTATAATTTAATTAATAAGAATAAATTAAATCATATTTTAATTATGATTTAAAAAAATTAATAATTTAAATTAAATAAATAATCTTTACTCCCCCTAAAAATCTAACAGACTCTTCGTCAAAAATGAATATTTTTTTTTGAAAAACGACGGATTATTAAACACGATAAAATTTGCAAAGATTACATAACGACAATTTATTAGAAACGTCTAAAATTTTGGAAAAACGACCAATTATTAAAAACAACTGTAATTTAAAAAACGACATAGTAAAGATGTGAATAATATTGAAGCACGAGTTCAAAAATAAGAACTACTCGTTAAATAAGTATTGCTCGTTAATTTAAAGTTTTAATTTATTTTTTGAATCATAATTAAAATATTTTAATTTATTCTTATTAATTAGGTTATGTAATTAATATTACAAATTGGCAATCCATTTGGCAGTTTAACGATGCCACATCAACAGAAGTTAACATCCCTAACGGAAGGACTAACAGATTTTACATCAACAAGCGTTGTGTATTTTTGCCCACACTTTGAAAGGTTGGGGACCTAAAACCCTCTTGACCAAAGGTTGTGCATTATTGCCGCAATTAACCCTTATATTATTCATCCGGGTTATATGTTCTTTTAACCGATCATTGAGAATTTGAGATTTTGAATGATTCACGAGTTTTTTAGTTGTTATGTTATGTTAATGATATATATATATATATATATATATAATTGGGACATAATAGCATATATATTTAAGCAATTAAGTGAGATATACAAATTTTATTTTATCATAAAAAAAAGTGAACATTATATTTTATATTTTATAAAAATTCACTTTATATATTAATGACGATATTCAGTTCACTAGTAATGATGTAAAATACGCATAGCCTAGAATTGGGTACCATCAACACGTGTAGCTTGGAGCCGAACACGTGACCTTTAGCGCAAATGAAAATAAAAATAAATAGATAAAATATTAATTGATAGACATTAGATAATAACAATGTGGATAAACGAACATGACAATTTATCATTTTAATGAGCAGCGAATAATATGGGTTCGAAATCCAATACATTATTTTATTTGAATATCAAACGCTGTCGTTTTATAGTTATACAAGGACAAATTAATGAAATGATTATACATATTTCTGAGTATTTTATTTTTATCATGTAACTTTATCATTATTATTTTTGTTGAAACATAATCTTTCTATCAAATTATTATCCTTAAAGAGTCAAATAAAAAAAGTAAATGAAGCAAATATCCATTTCTGACTCAAGGTTTTTAAAAAATGCTCTAACTTATTTTGGTAATTTAAAACTACCAACTAATTGAAATATGGACTAATATACCCTTCCTTGTTTTATGATGTGTGAATAAATTAAATAACAAAAAAATCAATTAATTATTTTAATTATTTAAATCAAAATAAAATTCCTTCCTTAAATATAGGTTTCCTTTCTATTATTAGACGTGTGAATATAATCAAAATAATGTAAAAATCAATTAATTATTTGATTCTTTAATTAAATCAAAATACAATTCTTTCCTTAAATATAGGCAAATACAATAACGATTTAAAATTTCCATAATAACTTTATTGTAATTTAAGTTACGAGTATATAATAGTATTATTTGAAGTTAAGTAATGAATTGTAATTTAAATTACTAATTTATAAAAGTAAATCATTATCCTTGTAAATGTAATATAAGTTACGAATTTATAATAGTAACTCGCTATGCTTGTATTCGGAATTTCAATTACGAATTTGTAATAGTCGGTTATAAATTTGTAAATGTATAGTAATTGTAACTTAAGTTACGAATATATAATAGTATTATTTGAAGTTAAGTAATGAATTGTAATTGTAAATTAAGTTACTAATTTATAAAAGTAAATCACTATCCTTGTAAATGTAATATAAGTAACGAATTTATAATAGTAACTCACTATGTCTGTATTCGTAATTTTAATTACGAATTTGTAATAGTTGGTCACGAATTTGTAAATGTATAGTAATTGTAACTTAAGTTACGAATATATAATAGTATGAAGTTAAGTAACGAATTGTAATTGTAATTTAAGCTACTAATTTGTAAAAGTAAATCACTATCCTTGTAAATGTAATTTAAGTTACTGGATTTCGGACTTACTGGATTTCGTGAACAATAGACGGCGAACGAGCTATTGGTGAACAATATTCTGTTCGCGACAGAGAAGGCAACGGAGAGGCAACGAGAAGCTACGTAACGGCGCGAGGCGACTAGACTTGACGGC
The DNA here is from genome assembly GCA_954871525.1 of Parietaria judaica. NCBI lineage: Eukaryota > Viridiplantae > Streptophyta > Magnoliopsida > Rosales > Urticaceae > Parietaria > Parietaria judaica. The sequence continues at coordinate 17,434,828 of OX940864.1, forward strand.
GCGAGGCGACTAGACTTGACGACGGGAGGTGACGGGACTTGGCGACGGTAGGAAATGCGACGAAAGAACAATCGGGGAGAGGAGAGGTTGTCGACCAACTTTTGAGAGAAAGAGAGTTAATGAATAAACGGTTTCGACCTTTAATGCTGCAGTTTCTTTTTTAAAATTATTTTTTTCCAAAAAAACATAATATTGTAATTAAGGAAATTGTCAACCACGATTATAGGAAAAATAATTTCGAATTTAAAATATAGAATTAATAATAATTAAACGAAAATTAATATTAATAACCAATATTAAGGGTAATATGGTCCATTTTTTTTATTAATGGGGATAAATTAATTTTATGAAACTATGGGCATTTCTTTTAAACTTTGGATATTTTTTGGGTATTTGGTGTGTTTTTCTATATTAATTGAAAGGCTATACAAGAATAAAATCATGAAATAAAGAGCTACATAAAAATAAGATAAAAAAATATATGAGTTATATGGGAATAAAATACAAAAGAAAAAAACGTGGACAAAGTTTTAGAAGATTATGTATTAAATTATTAGTTAACTAAACAAAAAATTTAGCATACGATATAGAACGTGCGACTTAAAATTCAAAGATTTTCTTTAAAAAAAAAAAGATTACTAGTAAAGATTAAAATGTAAAATTAAAAGCGTGGAGCCATTTTATTTAAGTGGGAAATTATATAAGAAGAAAAATACAAACTAAGAGTTATCAGCGGCACAATTATTTATCTTCTTCAAAATAATGATGTGTCATTTTTCGCATAATATTGTCAAACTCTAATTATAACATGTTACATGTATAAAATAGCCGGTGTGGTGCGTTTGACACAATTTATTCAGCTTTGTTTTTGTTTTCAAAATAAACTAAACTACTTTTTATGTGTTTGACAAAAAAGTTTTTGTATTAAAAAAATATAAAAATCATTTTAGATTTTTGTACATGAGTTATAAAAACTAGGATTGGTAACTTTTGGTTTTTTCAACAAACAAAAAATATTTTTAGTCTATTTTAGTCTTTTTACCCTCAATATATATATATATATATATATATTACCAAACGTTAAATTAACTTTTATCACCAACAACAACCGTTTTATAAATAATTTATCAAATACCTTTCAGTTTTTTTAAAACAATTTTTTTCAAAAACTCAAACTAAAAGTAATTTTTCTTTTTAAACAAAGTTACACCAAACAGTGCCACGTATATCTGGCATGATATTATTAGAGTCTGATAAGTTAAAATAAAAGAAGATATTTATTATTATTTTTTGGAAAAAATTGATACTATTGCCGCCAATATGTAAAAAAAAATACGTTATGTTTCGATTTCCGATGCTTAAAGAAATAAATAAACAAGTCATTACAGTCAAAGCGTTACTCGTTCGTAACGTCACTTGCAAAGTCAGAGTTTGCTCGGAGACCACCATTAACAAGCTCAAGAGCTTCTAGAGAGAGAAACATGGATTTCCAGGTGCTCAGAGAAGCCATCTCTCATGCAGAGCTCGTCGACGCTCACGCGCACAACATCGTCGCCGACGACTCGGCTTTTCCGTTCGCCAGAGCCTTCTCCGAAGCCGAAGGCGACGCGTTGCTCCACGCAGCTCACTCTCTCTCCTTCAAGGTCTCCCATTCCCTTCTCTTCTCCGATTTACTCCAATGTAGCGATAAATATACCAAGCTTAATCTTCAATCACGTTTCTGAGCTGTGATTCTGCAAAGCACGGAGAGGTTTTGATTTTGAATTTGGTTTTTTGGAATTCGTATGCATGTTCACCAGTGATCTCATCGTTGTATATGGTCGATCGATTTTCAGAAAATCAAAAACATATATTTTTTATTTTTATTTTTATTCTTTTTTGCTGCAGAGAAGTTTGAAGGATGTTGCTGAACTCTATGGCTGTGAGAAATCGTTACATGGCGTGGAGGAGTTTCGGAGAGTCGAGGGATTGCGGTCAATCAGCTCAACTTGCTTCGGGGCTGCTAATATCGGCGCCATACTCATCGACGACGGGCTGAGCCTCGACAAAAAGCTTGACCTCGAGTGGCACAAATCCGTTGCTCCGTTTATCGGCAGAATATTGAGAATCGAACATCTGGCCGAGACAATTCTGAACGGAGTAAGAAAGTTTGGATGAACTTGTGCTTGTGCTTTAAACTAACACGTTAAATTTAGATGAACTGATCGGGTTTTTTAATTAGGAATCGCCTGGTGGGTTTCCATGGACGTTGGATTCTTTCACCGAGAAATTCACCGAGAAGCTGACATCATATCCTTTTATTTAGTATGCGTTTCTGAATGATAAAGTGTAATCCACAGTGGTCTCAGAGGTTTTTGCATTATCTCGATTCTCGATTTGCCTTCTTTTAGTCTTTGTTGTTTGTGTTTATTCCCTGAAATTTTGAATTGTATACGGTTTTTTCGTTAAAATTTTAAGGAGATGAACATCTTTTTTGCAATCCGCCCGCAGTGGTGGGGAGTTCTTAGGGGGTATGACCGTAAAGATCAGGGGACAGAGCGAAACAATGCCCCAAGTTCGGAATAGTCTTATTAAAAAATAAATAAACTGTTAATTAGTCTTGTGATTTTCCTTAATATTTTCTTACGCTTGCTAGTGAGGTTTATGGCTTTAAAAGCATAGCTGCATATCGGAGCGGTCTAGAAATCAACACAAATGTCCCGAAACTGGAAACCGAGGCAGCGCTCGCGGAAGTTTTACAAGGTAAGCATGAAAATTGGATTCGCATGCACGTGTTGAGTTTTGGGGAGTTAATTTTCCAGTATTTTCTTTAACAACAAAAAAATTGTTACATTACACATAAGAACTACTAAGTATGGGCCTTATATTAGACCAAGTAAATCTATGATACTAATTAGAACATAACCAACTAAATAAAATCAGGAATTAAAACCGAAAATCAACAGCATGTCCTGCTCATTACCATATCTCTATGCTAATTTTTCTTACTTCCAGCTGGGAAACCCGTTCGCATTACAAATAAGAATGTCATCGATCATATCTTCACTCATAGTTTGGAGGTTGCTCAGCAATTTGACTTGCCAATGCAGATACACACAGGGTTCGTATAGGAATATACAAATAATTCATTTTCTCTAATTAGAATGAAAGTAAAAGCTTTGTAGTATGTATTTTTTTACGTAATAAAATTTGGGACCATATTATTTCTCTAGTTTTGGAGACAAAGATCTGGATTTGAGGCTGGCTAATCCCCTTCATCTCCGGACCGTCCTTGACGACAATAGATTTTCTAAATGTCGAATCGTTCTTCTTCATGCTTCTTACCCCTTTTCAAAGGAAGCTTCATATTTAGCCTCTGTTTATTCCCAGGTGAACCTTTTCCCATGTCGTTTACCAATGTAGATCAGATGTTTGATTAACCTGAAAGTTTAACAGGGAAATGAATTTTTCGCTCGCAGGTGTACTTGGACTTTGGCTTGGCCGTTCCTAAGCTCAGCGTCCATGGAATGGTATCTTCGGTCAAGGAACTCTTGGAGCTAGCTCCATTAAAGAAGGTACAGTCATTGTATACTGGCATAAATTCACATTTCATAAACTACCTTTCGTGGTTTTCGTTTCAAAATGTTTTAAACCAAAACCAGAAACATTGTTTGTTTTTACTGAAATTAATTTCGAAAACCAAAAATTTGGTTCAAATACTCTGTGAAGGACCAAAACCAATGTAAAGCTGCTTTTCATTTCTTGATTCGTAATACATGATTTGGTTGTATATGATTAATAATTAGGTATGACATACACTATTTCAATTTTTTTTTTTTAGTTCTGAAAATCGAGTAAACATAATATGTACCAAACTCGTACAACAACTATACACAGACTAGTCCTGCGCAACCGAACATTTCAAATAAAAAACTGAAATCGTAGCAACACAGAAATCCACACCAAACTTTCACTACTTTCTAGTACATAAGAAATACAGTTACACATCTTCATTCATGATCTTATTAAATGTTGCAAAAGTATATTCATATCATCTTCTCTGTTTTCCTGTTCATTAACCATCAATTTATTACCTAATTTTTTTCTTCTCACAATCCCATTCATATGAAACTCAAATAAATTTCAGATTATGTTCAGCACGGATGGCTATGCATTTCCCGAGACATTTTACTTAGGTTTGTCTTTATCGATATTCATTGTTACATAACTCAAGGTTGTTATAAATTTGTGGATTGTAATTGAAGATCAACTCACTTCATGATTTTAAACAGGTGCTAAAAAAGCACGTGAAGTCATCTTCTCTGTTCTACATGATGCCTGTGTAGATGGAGATCTCGATATTCATGAAGCTGTTGAAGCTGCTAAGGACATCTTTGCGAAAACCGCAATCCAGTTTTACAAAATTAAGTTATCTGGAAAATCGGTTCGTTCGGAGAATGGCTTATCTTCCATTCCCGAAAAGAAGATTGATGTTGAGAGTGGCGCCTCACTTGTCCGGGTTCTCTGGGTTGATGGTTCGGGACAACACCGGTGTCGTGTAGGTTTCTTCAACTTTGTGACCTCTATTTTAGTTTTTGGAAACTTTTGGTATATTATTGTTTAAAAATATTACCAAGTTGACCAGGGAATTATAACCAAGTTTCTTTTATGGTTATTCTATCAATTTAGAAGTAGGGGTGAAAGTCTCACAACAAAAACTACATTAACACCAGAAAGGAGAAAAACCGTGTAACTGATTTTTTTAACCTCGACTTTAAACAGGTTTTGGTCCACGCTGGAAGCCGATTAGCGATTTTATACTTATTTTCTTAAGAGAAAAAATCCTTAACTTTTTTGAGTTTTTAAGGTTTTTATTTATTTTTAGCACGTTTGTCTTTAATTCCAAAATAGCCGGTTCTAGTTTTGAGAATGTCAGGACAATTGGCACTGGTTACCAGTTTTACTCCTACTTGAAAGAATTCATTTTCTTTAGTAGATTATAAGAGTGAAAATATCAGGACTTACAAGTAATTGTGCCAAGAAACGAGAACTGCATAATAAGCCGTCTATCTTATGTTTCAGGTTGTTCCCGGGAAACGATTTGAAGATGTTGTTGTGAGTAATGGTGTTGGGTTGACTTTCGCTACGATGGGAATGCCTTCATTTCAAGATGGTCCTGCAGATGAAACTGGTCTGACCGGAACAGGCGAGATCAGGCTAATGCCTGATTTGTCAACCAGAAAGAGAATTCCATGGTACTATAATAGATATCTTTAGTCTCACAAGGATTTTCTTCTACTTCAAACGTCACGTAATTCTTAAGTTCTTGGCTACGCTCCTCACTTTGTATTAATGACCTAATGTGGCCTCTCACTTAATAAAATGACTACATCAGAGCACCGACTTTGTATTTTTGTCCCTATGTAGCCCTTACGACTTCGTACCCTGGTAACTTGTCTAAAGGGCTAGATAGGGACAAAAATAAAAATTTTGAGGGCTACATACGAACAAAAAAAACAAATTCAGGAATGTCATACAGTGTCATTTTACAAACTGAGGGTCGACATTAGCACAAAAACAAAAAGTCAGGGGGGGTCCAATAACATTTACTTTTTTATTGATTTTGAACTTTCTAGTCAATTCAGTGATTATTTTGGGTCTCCTCTGAGTGTATCTTGTTCACTATAAACCACTTTCTTTCTTCACAGGGCACCTCGAGAGGAGATGGTTTTAGCTGACATGTTTCTTAGACCTGGAGAGCCATGGGAGTATTGCCCAAGAGAAGCTTTAAGACGGGTTTCAAACATTCTGAAACAAGAGTTTGACTTGGTACGTGTAACAAAATGTCAACGTCGCATAATCTTGCTGTCATACGTCACTTCGTTACTAATAGAGCTTGGTGGTAAAACTAAAAACCAATAACCAGTTGCGTTTGTTTTAACATTCTCAGAACACGTTTCAGTTATTAATATTAAAATTTAGACCGTTTTTTTAATGAATAACGAAAACCATTTTTTTCACAAATTGGTTTTCCAACGGCCCTGGTGTATAATCAGTACCATAACCGATTTTAGTAACCAGCTTAACCGGAAACCAACATCAAAACAGTTTAAAAATCAGTTCCGGTGAAAACCAGCTAAAAGATGTTTGCTCTAAAAAATCATAATTTTCTGCTTTTCGTTATAAAACTCTTAGTCTCCAGTAAACTGATGGAATGTTATTAGGTGATGAATGCGGGATTCGAGAATGAATTTTTCCTGCTAAAGAGTGTCGTAAGGTAAATGATTCTAGTTCTGGACGCCGTTTCTCGGGTTTGATGTTATCCGTGATTTTTAAGTAAAGGTGTTTCCATAGGGAAGGGAAAGAAGAATGGGTGTCATTTGACTCTTCTCCATACTGCTCCCCATCCGCATACGACGCTGCTTCTCCGATATTCCAAGAACTCATAGCCACTATGAACTCTCTGAACATTGAAGTGGAACAGGTGCATGATAATGTAGTGATAAATTAAAATTATTCAAGAACTATAGTAAGCTAAGGGTAGCAATTTGTTATGACCACGGGATATCAATTCACGGACCTCAAACCGAACAAACGTTATTTTCGTATGTTAAGAAACTTTAAATAAGATAAACTACGCTAAACTAAGCGACTTATCTACTGAATAACTCTTTTGATGATATTTCCATTCACTTATTAGTGTCGTATAAAACCGCAACTAGTCCCGACTCGATGTTATGGTGTGTTACAAAATTATATGTAGTTATAATTTACAGCTAATTAGATAGCTACCTTATGGATTTGAATTGGTTTAAACCTATCAATTATTATTGTTTTATTAGCTGTGGCTGGGTAGGGTATAAGATGTTCTCTGAATTGATTAATGAAATTTTAAAAAAATTATAAAAACAATTATCATTTCCGGGTAGTTTAGTTTCAGTTATCCTGGTGATTTACCAGCATTTATTAATAATTTTTTTTTTGTAACTATTTATTAGGTACATGCAGAATCTGGGAAAGGCCAATTTGAGATGGCTCTGGGCCACAAAACGTGTACTCTTGCTGCAGATAATCTAGTTTTTGTTCGTGAAGTTATCCGGTCCGTTGCAAGGAAACATGGGCTACTGGCAACTTTTATGCCCAAGTACGTTTTTCATTATTTTTGTCTTAGAAAATAAAATAAATCAGGTGTCGGTGCCAAAAATCGGTATCGATATCAATTTTCATCAAAGCACTAAGTTTGATTCACCGATTTTTAAGAATTATACAAAATTATTCTAGCATTTTTCATCATCTCTTTGTAGTACTAAAACCGGTATCCAAGTACCTGTTGAGGTTTCAGTTTTGGATTTTGATACACTGGATATTTGGCATTGGCATAAAAGAAATACAAATTAACAGTATTACCCCTAAAATAAATTAAAGCAGGTTGACAGGGTAATAAAAATTGCCCCAAATAATTACAGGGGATATCTTACCTTCGCAAAATTTCAAACACGGTTTAATTAGTGGAAATGGCTCATTAACATCACCATTTCATCCTTGTACCGTCTAGATATAAATTGGACGATATTGGCTCTGGTTCCCACGTGCACCTCAGCTTGTGGAAAAATGGTAAGAACGTGTTCATGGGATCGCCTGGTTCCCGGCATGGAATGTCGGAGACAGGCGAGCAATTCATGGCCGGGGTTCTGCACCATCTCCCTGCGATCTTGGCATTTACAGCACCGGTTCCTAACAGGTTCTTGCTCTCTTGTACTCTGATTTTTCAAACCGAGTCACTTTTACTTCACTAAGCTGGTCTCTCTCTTTTCTCAAGTGGGCACTTACCAAAACCAAATTACTTCTACTTCATTAAGTTATTCTCTCACTTAGCTTAAGCGGGTATATTTCTTTTTATTCGATTTTGTTGTAGTTATGACCGGATTCAACCTAACACGTGGAGCGGAGCGTACCAGTGCTGGGGAAAAGAGAACAGAGAAGCTCCGCTGAGAACAGCTTGCCCTCCCGGGATTTCAAATGGTTATGTCAGCAATTTTGAGATCAAATCGTTCGATGGATGCGCAAATCCTCACTTAGGCCTCGCTGCGATACTAGCTGCTGGAATTGATGGGCTTCGGAGAAATCTTAGCCTCCCGGAACCTACAGGTAAAACTGCTTAAATCTATGATGAAATTAAGTGTCATTTGTATAGGATCCAAATACCAAAACGGTCACAAAATAAGCCAACGGGAATCCGATTTGATGAGCAATCGTGTCTAACCTTCGAGAGCAAGACTAGTATTCACAATGGATGTTCTATGCAAGTTTTACATTCATATTATTTCTTCTGATATATAATATATGTTATGAAACAGATGCCAATCCTTTTAGCCTTGAAGGAAAACTTCAAAGGTTGCCAAAATCACTTTCCGAATCTTTGGAAGCGCTCCGGAAAAACAGTGTCATGTCAGAAATAATCGGGGAAAAGATATTGGTTGCCATCAAAGGAATCCGAAAGGTTTTTACTTTTCTAACTGACGAAATTATAGCAGAAGATAAGCGTCCATTGTCGCTCCTACGAGTAACTACATTATAGGTCATAAAAAATGTTGGAATAAGTAAACGTCTTTTACCTCTATTTGGTATTTTAGCCACCGTGTCGAGGTAATTGTAACTATAACCATCTCGATAAGATTCAGACCACAATCCCCTTTATTCGAAGCCAACTTATATCTAAAAGGACTGAGTTATGTCAGAAATACCAAAACTGCATGTCGAAGATAATTTCGAAAACTTGTCGGGATGGAAGCACTAAGGATCGAAAATTTTAATTTTTGAACTCCTTAATCTTGATTAAAATTTAATAGTGAGGCTTAATCTTTCTATTTGTGTTTTACAGGCGGAGATTGAGTACTACTCCAAAAATACAGAAGCATACAAGGACATGATTTATCGCTACTAAAATATTTAACTTTCTTTGTCCTAACTTCCTAATTATCATATTTCATGTCCGTTTCATCTCATATTATCACTCCATTTAACTGGTTTTTTCTTTTTCTTTTTCTTTTTCCGGATTTTAGAAATGTAACACCCGGCTAAGTGCCTCGAAGCCCATGAACTCGAGGCCGACCGCAAGCGGTCTTTATAAACTAAAAATAGATACCGTTAATAAAGAGAGGGGAGCTCGCCATGAGCTACTCGTGGCGCCACTGTTTCCATTTACGACTACGAAAAAAACCTGACCGTGGCTCAACTTGATCTTACTGTTCTTTTGTTGTTTCTCTCAGATATCGTAATCTTTTTACAGTTTTATATTTCACTCTCGAGAAATTGATATCGTCTTAATTAAAATTACAATCTTAATCGGAATTATGATTGTAATTACTGAAAATGAAATATTCTTGATGGATTGGTAACAATCTAATCATTTAGTAAATGAGTAGCATGATGCTAATTATCAGCAATATTACTGAACTAAGATTATTACGTAGATAGTATTCTAATAACATATTTTTTCTAACTATATATTGTATTTGTAATATTAAGTAATAATGTGTATAAATTAAGCAACTAATACTGTTAGATACTGTATTGTAGCTGAATGAAAAACTTAGTGCATAAAGAGTTTATTTTAACAGTCACGTCATTTTTGCAAGTAATTTTTTTTGAGAAATTGCATGAGATAGCCAAATTGAAACGTTTGATTAGCCAAATAGCTAACCTTTCCTTTTTCTTTGCAAAATAGCTAAATGGTTATTTAATAACATATTTTATACCTATAATACCCTTTTAACTTATTAACGTGTATTAACTAAGTTAATTTTTCTTAAAAATAAGAATATTTACTTGTATAATAACATATTTTATACCTATAATACCTTTTTAACGTGTATTAACGCGTATTAACGTGTATTAACTAAGTTAATTTGTTTAAAAATAAAAAATCGTGATTAAATTTTAACAAAAAATTAATTTATTTTTAAACAAATTAACTTAGTTAATACACATTAATATAGTTAATACACGTTAATACAAGGGTAATACAGTCATCCGTGATTTATTAACTTAGTTAATACACGTTGATTGGCTATTTGGCAATATTAATTAAAACATTGGCTATTTGGCTAATTAGTGTTTGAAGTTTGGCTGTTTGGCTATAACGCCCAATTTTTTTTTTATAAATAATTGCCTTTAAAAAATTTCATCTCATATTCTTTCGGATTTGGAGTTGAGGAATTGATATAATTTTTATGGTAAAATGCGGCTAATGTACCTAATGTTTGATCTGCTGCGGATTATGTACCTAATGTTTAATTTTGACGGCTACTGTACCCAAACTTAATTCCGTTAGATTTTCTCGTGTTTTCCGTCATTTTACTGTTAGCGAGTGATTCCTCCTCTATATGTATACTTTTCGTATTTTTGGCATAACTCACTCATTTTTTGTCCAAATTTAATAAATAAACTACCGTTGGAAAGCTAAGAGATAGATGTACAACTTTGGTGTTTTAATTTTTGTAAAAAAAAGTTTTAAAAATATGAAATTTCAATGACAACGTAAAATTGGACATTAGTTTAATGCAATATATTTATTTCGACCAAATTTAAATATACTTAATGAATTTTTACGAAGAAATGTAAAATATAAAGTTGTAGATAAATATTTTATCTTTTCAACGGTAGTTTATTTATAAATTTTGGACCAAAAATAAGTGAGTTATGCCAAAAATATGAAAGATGTAATGTGAACAATCTTTCGTATTTTTGGCATTACCTACTCATTTTTGTCCAAAATTATAAATAAATTACCGTTGGAAAGATAAATGATTTATCTACAACTTTGTAGTTTTACGTTTCATCATAAAAAGTCATTAAGTATATTAAAATTTGCTCGAAATAAATATTTTACATTAAACTAATGTCAATTGAAATTTTATATTTATTAAAACGTTTTTTTTTTTTTTACAAAAAGTAAAACACCAAAGTTGTAGATCTATCTCTTAGCTTTCCAACGGTAGTTTAGTCATGAAATTTGGAGAAAAAAATGAGTGAGTTATGCGAAAAATACAAAAACTGTACATATAGAGGAGGAGTCACTTGGTGACGGTTAAGTGACGGAAAGACACGAAAAAATCTAACGGAATCAAGTTTGAGTACATTAGCCGTTGAAAATAAAAATTGGGTACATAATCCGCAGCAAATCAAACATTGGGTATAGTGCTGCACATACGACGTCGCCAGTCACGATTCCCTCCATCGCGACGTCTACAGTAAGAATCGCGATGCGTCGCGACTATGCGGCAAAAATCGCGACTCGTCGCGACGTGCAGGGTTAATCGCGACGCTGCAAGGGTCGATCCGAACTTTCGATCCGACGGCCAGGATCGTGCCACGTCATCGATCCGTGTGATGTGTTTGTTTGTGGCAATAATAACACGTTTTTCACCCGAAATTTATTACCCAACCACAATTTTTACCTACTTTATTCGAATTCAACCCTAAAATTTCAAATTTTTATTTTTTTTACCCACTATTATTCACCCACCACAATAATTATTCACCCACCCCACCCTCTCCTCAAACCCTATAAATACCACTTCTTCCTCCCTCATTTCCTCACCAACAATCTTCCATCTCTCTCTCAAATTCTCTCAAGTTCTCAAGTTCTCAAATTCTCTCAAGTTCCAAAGTTCCAAAGTTCTAAAGTTCCAAAGTTCCAATTTTCTAAATTCCTAAAGTTCTATCATTATGTCTCGAAGAAGCGGCGGTAGTTCCGGGGGTCGAAGGGCGGCCAGGAATTTGCAACCCCAATTTCTACAAGGGGGAACATCGGATACTTGTCCCGACGACTACATTCCCGTTAGGCTACCGGCAGAACTATTCCCTTCCCCTCACAATCCAGATTATCCCGACGATACAGTACGGTCTCTAAGACCTAGTCTAGTCCGGGCGGTGGCCCAGCACCACGCCAATCCCGACCGTGTGCCCCCAGAGTTGGTCGACGCGGTGGCTCAATGTAGGGGGGGAAATAACGATCCTTTTTTCAATCTCATGTTACGGGAAGGTGCCGAATACGGAGCTCAAGGTCCCGAAGGTGCCGATCCCGACGAACCTCAAGGTCCCGAAGATGCCGATCCCGACCAAACCCAACGTCCCGACGATGCCGATCCCGACGACTATCAAACGCCGCCCTCGATCCGTGGTTCAAATATCGGGGTGTACCACCGCGGTTCTCCTCAAGCAACCAATCAAGATAGCGGTGAAGCCTCCGTTGCCCGTCCTCGACGAAGTCGACGTCCTTCTACCGGGTAATAACCTTTAATCCTTTTTTTATTTCATTTATTATTAATTTTTTATTAATTAATAAGTTAGTACTTAATAATAAATAATAAATAATAATTAATAAGTAATAAATAATAATTAAAAAAAATAATTGAAAAAAAATAATTAATTTTTAATAATTAATAATTATTAAATAATAATCACTTGAAAGTCTAAGTATGCTCTGTGGTTGCGGTTCCGACTGATCTTCCACATCAGAAACGATTTTCTTGAGATTTAATTATCATTTAATCATATTATCTTAATTAATTAATTTCGTTTAATTTTTTTTACGATAAATATTATAGTTTAATTATTATAGTTTAATTAATTAATTTGTCACGTCTCTTGAAAGTCTTAGTATGCTCTGTGGTTGCGGTTCCGACTGATCTTCCACATCAGAAACGATTTTCTTGATATTTAATAAGTCAACGGGATTAAAAATGGTAATTTGTATGTATGGTGATTATTATAAAGTTCTTAATGGAATACGGTGTCTTAGAAAGATTGGTTTTTAAATAAGGTTTGCTTTGCAATCTCCTCCAAGCTAGCCTGGGAACCTCGGGGAGTTCTGTCTAGAAAAGCTTGGGCCTAAAGCGAGATCATAGCATCCTTTCCAGTCGATCTGGCCGTGGAACCTCGGGGAGTTCCGTCAAAAAGAGCTTGATAATGATTTCCACACATAGAAAATACCATTTTTAATTTCGTTAACTCTTTTAATTAACTATATGAAATTTAATTAATTAATATGATTAATATTAATATTTAATCCATGTAAAATTAATACCCATTTTTATTTTGTTAACCTTTTTTCTCCCGTATATTTTTAATAGGGAAAGTCCTCCTGCCTTGTTGTGGGGACGACCAAACAAAGCGAAGGTGTGGGATTATTTTCACGAGGAACGACGGGTGGAGAACGGTGTTCGAATCAAGATCGCCACATGCAAGAAGTGCCATGAAACCCTCGATGCGTTGGGGGACAAAGGAACCGGCTACTTGACGCGACATAAGAAAGCGTGCTACGGAGATGGTAACGAGGTAAACACAGCACAGGTAAGTGCTCTTACCACCGAAAATTTACGGAAATGGACCCTCGAGTGGTTACTGTCTACGGGCGCACCGATGAGTTTGGTGGAAAACCCTGCGCATACACAATATATGCAAAGGGTTAATCCGTCTTACGAACAGTTTTCCCGTACGACATATACCAGGGACATGGAGTCTGCTTACAAAATGCAAAAAAATTATTTGGTCAATTTTTTCAAAATGTCCAACATTAACGTTGCTTTTACCACCGACTTGTGGAGCGGTCCGAGTCTTAACGACTATTTGAGTCTGACCGCCCATTACGTCGATGAGAATTGGGATCCATGTCAAAAACTTTTAAACATGTCACCATTCGAGTGTCGCCATACCGGCAAAAACATTTCCGATAAATTAATAGAATTATTCAATGATTGGGGTTTGCAAAATCGTATCATTTCTATTACGTTAGACAATGCCGCAAACAATAACGCCGCTATTACTATCTTAGAAAATAGTTTGCCCGGTTCTCCTTTTCGTAATATTTTACATCAAAAATGTGCTTGTCACATCATTAATTTAATTGCTAGAACGGGGGATCGAAATATTTCAGGGCACGTTGACAAAATACGCGGCGTTGTCGATTGGATCCGGCATTCTCAAACCGTTGTTAGGTGGAGACGATTTTGTAAAGAGCACAATCATAAAGCTAATAAGTTTGGTTTAGACAACAATACACGATGGAACTCTACATATCTAATGCTTTCAGTTGTTTGTAGACAGAGATTACCGTTAAGCGCTTTCCTCCTCACCGAACTAGAGGCCTCGGAGCGGATCACGGAGGCAGAATGGGAAATGGCCCAGAAATTCACCCAATTCCTTAAACCCTTTTACGCTGTTACTTTAAATTTTTCAAACCAAAGACAACCTTCCTTGAATCATGGTCTTTCGGATCTTTACGAAATTACAAACACTTTTTCTGAATTCGCAAATGACCCTGTTATTTCGCCCATGATTGAGGGAATGGTTGCAAAATTCAAAAGTTATTGGGATCCACCCCCTTTTTCGTATTGTTTCGGTGCTATCTTGGATCCCCGTATTATGTTTACGTTCGGGCCTTTGATGTCAGCAATCGGGACAAACTTAGGGGTGGATTACACTGATTATATTAAGGTTGTTGATGAAGCTTTTTATGAACTTTACAGTGAATACGACCGGCGGTTCCCACAGTTCAACGTGGAGGCGGAGCAAAGGGCAGTTATGGAAAGCCCAACCAAGACCGGCCTAGCATTTGTCCGGAGACTGAAGCAAAGACTGGATCGCGGAGAAGCATCGGGATCCGGTACGCCACCGGCACGAGCGGAGGAAACGGACGGTGCCCCGCAAGAACTGAAGCGGTACTACGGCCTGCGGATCGACGAGGACTCCGTCGAGTTCGATGTGATTGGATGGTGGAAGAATCAACGGGAAAGATTCCCGATATTGGCGAGAATGGCGAGGGATATACTGTCCATCCCCATTTCCAGCGTTGCTTCGGAGAGCGCGTTCAGCTCGGCGCAGCATATAATCGACGACCGGAGGGCGTCAACAACTCCCACACACCTCGAGCAAGCGGTGGTGTTGAACGATTGGATGTTCCGCAACCCCACCATCGCCCAACGGTCCGAGCCAACGGAGCTAGAGCTTATGACGCAAAGGTTTAACGACTGGTTCCCCGAGTGACGCAATGTAAACGCCAATATGATGTGCTCTTTCCTCTCTTGGTTTTATGTCCCTAAGGAGGGTTTTACGAGAGAGGTTTTAGTGAGGCATCTTGTAATATTTACACTGAATATTTACAACTTCTTCCACCATATTGTAATATTCACAATGAATAATACAACTTTTTTTTAATATCTTGTTTTATCATATTTACTTATTTGTTTTAGAATTTTAATAATTATTAATATGGTACACGTACATGATTATTAACATATATTACAACTTAAAAATTAACTTATAATTTAAAATTAATAATATGTTACACAATAATAACATACTAAAATATTAATTTTGAAATAAATAAAGTTTAAATAATAAGTTTACATAATTTAATACTTAAATTCGGATAAAAACTAATAAAATTAAACATTGGAAACAAAAAATAACTTTTGCCGCAGCCCTTTTTTTGGTCCTTCCTCGCTAAATCGCGACCACGTCGCGACGCATCGCGACCAGGCACGCCACGACGCATCGCGACCGGCCAACTCGCGATTTTGGCGACTTTAGTCGCGATCAGTCGCGACGTGGTCGTGTGCAGCTCTAATTGGGTACATTAGCCGCAGTTTACCCTAATTTTTAATGATAGATATAAATATGATATATAACAAGTATATTTATGGAAAAAAAATCTAAAACTACCTTACTTATAATTTTAGGTATTCGAACAACATAATTAATAAAATATAAAATATACATTTGACATATAATTAATAGTAAATGATTTAATAACGTACACAAGATGAATAAAAAATGAATATTTTATTTTTTACTTGTGGCTAATTGAGTCTCATCGTGTAGTTGTGTTCGTCTCATCCGTTATTTAATGGTGGTTGACACGGTCCGACTCATATCCATTTAAAATTGACTCAAACTCATTTACAACGTATCATGATTCATGATTATGTCATATCTCGTGTACAGCCTGCTTTGGCTTATATCTAATCAAAGCAAAGCTGCCCATTTTCTCTTCATACACTTTTTTCGAAATTAGGTTTGAAGATCCCAAAGTCTAAACGACAGTCAATCTTAAAATAAGCAAATACAAGAAGCTGTTGGTGTGAAACAACCTTATATTTTTGGCATATAAACACCAAAGAGAATTTCAGTTATAAAACAACATATAATTAGAGGCAGAAAAAGAACCCACCCCAAAAATAACATGGAAAATCAATTACATCCCTTCAAAGCTAAAACTCCTAAATGCAAACCCTAAAATATAGAGCCATTTATATCAATTTGAAACGCAATAATATCACCAAAATATTCTATATATGCATGAACATTCCAACTTCATTAGGGTTCTTAAAGAGAGAGTAAGAAACGCCAAAGGCGTGTCAGAAAATTCTTACCAAAATAAATAAAAGATGGCATTGCCTTTGCGAGCTCTCTTTGGGTCACTTTTATTTATAGTAATTTCGTTTCTTGTCGCTGGTCATGTCGATGCATGGGGGCCCCACCAACGCCAAGGGCGGGGGCGAGCTGTGGGTCGAGCAAGGCGGGGGATTCCCCAGAAGCATCACCATAGGCCCAACTTCAAGCCTGGACCTTGGACACCCGCCCATGCCACCTTCTACGAGGGCGGCTCCGGAACATTCGGTAGGGACAAATATAATTGTGACGACCCAAATATTTTACTTGATTTAAAATAATTGTATTCGAATTTACTAGTAATATTAGTATAATTAATCATTCACTTAGTTAAGAAATTGCCAAGACGTACATACGTTGGCTTGTCATGCATGCATGGCTAAAATAGGTTATATATTTTGAATTTTCAAAAAAGTAACTTTCTTATATTAAACGACCATAATATATAAACCCTCCTGTGTAAATTGAATATACCAAAATACCCTCTCCAAAATATTGAAAATATGCCGTACTTCCAAGTTCCAATTTCTCCTCCTATTGTCAGAAAATCGAATTGTGTGAGAGAGACTATTCAATCATAAGAGCTACAAATAGCAGAACCCAACAAATTTAAATTACAGACTGTCTGACCAAACATCTGACATCGTGACCCTGCTGTTCCTCGTACTGCAGGCGGCGCGTGCGGGTACGACGACGTGGTGAGAGAAGGCTACGGTATGCAGACTGTGGCGCTGAGCGAGGCAATGTTCAACAATGGTCAAGCGTGCGGCTCGTGCTATGAGATCAAGTGCGTGAACGACCCCGAGTGGTGCAAGCCGGGGCAGCCCTCGCTCTTCGTGACGGCCACCAACCACTGCCCGCCCAACTACTACCAGGCGAGTGACAACGGAGGGTGGTGCAACCCGCCGCTCCACCATTTCGACATTGCCAAGCCCGTCTTCCTCAATATCGCGGAGTACCGCGGAGGAATCATCCCAGTCTCATACCGCAGGTCGGTTTTCTCTCTCGATATTAGGGTTGTTTTTGCAGTCTAAGTATCTCTTAGGTAAAAGATAAATGAATTAAGATTACCTAACTGTAAACACTAATAAAGATCCGACGGGCGAACGAAATATAGTCCGACGACTAATACTAATTCCTTTACAGGGTTCCGTGCACAAAGAAAGGAGGAATCCGGTTCACCATAACCGGAAACCCGTACTTCAATGAGGTCCTGGTGTGGAATGTGGGCGGTGCAGGCGACGTGACGAGCTTGCAAGTGAAAGGAAACAAGAACATCAAATGGACGCCGATGAAGCGCATGTGGGGCCAGAAATGGGTGACCGACGCTATGCTCGTTGGTGAATCTCTCACATTTAGGGTTAGGGCAAGCGACGGAAGATTCTCGACCGCTTGGCACGTCACCCCCAAGAATTGGCAGTTTGGCCAAACCTTTGAAGGGAAGAACTTTAGATAGAGAGCATAAATGAAGCCCTAAATTCAAAATCGCAAGTCCCGGGTCGTCGGTTTTGTTTGTTTGACTGTTTGTGTGTGTTTGGCCACAAATTTGCCCCTTTTACTTGTAATACAAGGCATTAGAATGGCGGATTTTGTTTACTCTTCTTCTTTTCTTGAATACAATGAGATCGAAGAAGTAACTTTAAAATTTGTGTCCCAAATAATCGGATTCGGATTCTGTCACTTGCCGGTTTGGAATCGTTGTGCTTTTTTTTTTTTTCAAAATCATTTTAAAATAAAACTTTTTCTACGAAAAGTGACAATAGAAAAAGAAAGAAAAAAAGTTATTAAACGTATGGTTAATAAAGTGACGAGATTATGATTTGTGTGTATATTTGCTTCTGATACATCCCGAGACCTTGATCTCGTAACAAGACCCGAGATGCAAACTCGAACACTCGATTACAAATATAGCAAGAATGGAACAAAGAACCCTATAACTCAATTCCGTGTCAATTTAGAGATCAAAGATTGAATTAATTAGGATTTAGATAATTTTAATAAATGAGAAAAGACCCAATTATATATAGCTAGTGTCAAAATTGCAAGTACAAATTATCCAAATCAAAGATAAACTATATAGAACACTCTCTCCCCTCTTGGGGCCTAGGGCTGATACCCCTTCCCCCTATCGTGCCTCGGGTTTGAGGTCTCGTGCTCGGACCCGTTGCTCGGTTCCGGGCTATGGTAAGTCACACTGTATTTAGGATCCGTAACAGCTTCATTTCTTGGTCTTCTTTTTTCTTTTCCCGACACCTGTCTCAGTTCTTGCCGCCAAACGTTTCGAATGCTTTAAGCGGATTTCCTGTAGTTTCGATTTCGCATCTTTGAAGAGTGCATCTGACCTCGAAGACATCAGCTCCTGAAATATCAAACGAAAAGTAATTTGGTGTTAATACAAATAAATTAGATAGTTAAAATGTTTCGGGTTTGGACTTCTGGATTTTATTAAATATATAGGAGATTTATCGTCAAGATTTTACTCTCTTTTAATATATGATTTCAACTAAAATTAAAAAGTACCAAGTAAAAGTAATCAGATATTAGGAGATTAGAGAAGAGTACCATAATATGATGCATTGCTGCGACGTTGAAACCAATAGTGTCTTTGAAAACCTGAAACAAATCCGTCCTTGTGATGTAATAAACAAAAATCTACTGTTTAGATTTCAACGGTCGCTATCGGGAAAAAAATTTAAAAATCTTCCCTTTAACCAAATATAGCAAAACCGGAATTCGATATCTCTCATAAATTAAAAGACCTTAGTCAAGAAACTACCTTAATGCTCGGGTAAAGGACCTCTTGAAGGTTACTCAAACCCGGCCTCGCGGATGGAGTGGAAATCAACTGATTGAAATGAGTCTGCAACAGAATCGTTGAAAGTCTACACACGAGTTCGACCTGCAAAATTGAAATATTATTAGTACATTGCAACAGCTCGTAAGTTCATGTCGAATTTGGGAATAATTTTAGGATTATTTTAAGCGAGAACCAAAAAAATAATACCTTGTCAGGATTCAAAATCCAGTCTTTTAAGTAACCAGAAAGCTTGAAAGCATCTGAGAATGGTAAAGCCTGCATAAAAAATTGAATAAATAAAACGAATAACAAACGAAATAGTTATTCCTTTTATAATACGCCCCGAGCTCTCCCTAATGATGTATCTCCCACGGGAGTGGCGCCTAATATATAAATTTGAAAACCCTAATCCCTATTTTTAACAAACTACCAAAACTGCCCCTAATAACTTAAAAGGCTAAAACATAAATAACAATAAAATTTACTTCATAATAAATTAAATCTCACACGTACCAAGAGAGCCTGTTCCAAATCACTTGTATGGACGTTCGAAACTGCTCGTAAAATGTAGTCCGAAGGAGACAGCCCAAGCATTAACACATTTGGTGGAAACTCGGAAACCCGTCCTCTTGCTTGCTCCTCCTGAAATTACAAAACAAAAAAGGTTAATTTGGCATAACAAAGGGAAACCAATTAGGGTGAAAATGGTTATAGGATTTCTTGCAAATTACCATTTTAAATATTGCAACCTGATATCCGGTGTTCGAGAACGGAAACCAGATTTTTCTAAATGGAAACTGTTTTCTAATTTTCCAAAAACCGGTTCCGTATAAAGCCAGTTTTTTATGGAACGAATAAAAATTCAAAAATTTGACTTCAATAAGACACATAACTAATTCTTGAAGGAATTACATTCTATAGTCGATTTTTTAACATGTCGGAAAACGAAGAACCCAGAAAAATTTACCCCAAAAGTATAGGTTAACATACCTTTTAAATTAGTTTTACAACCGAATAGATTTTTTTTTCAAAAAAAAAATTAATATTCAGAATATTCGGATTCTATGAACCTATTTCAGCCTTATAACCTTCACCCCGAGTAAACACATGGGAAAAATCGATAGCGCATATCAATCTTTTTCCATACTCGCACAAGTTTCAAACTGAATGTATTCACTATATGAAGGAGCATTGCGAGACGAATATAAATGTACCTCATGTTCGTTCTTTCGCTTCAACTCAGCTTCTGCAATATCCAGCGCATCAATAATAGAATCGGTTGCCGAAACGGTTTCTTTAGATTTCTTTCCAGCCACGGCCACAGCTCCTTCCTCGGGAATTTCCTCTCTCAGAACATATTTATTATCAAACGCATCGGACTCCAACTCTTCCTCGAACCTCTTCTCTTTTTCTTCCTGCCCATTCAATTATTTTCCCATGTTCGGTTAAAAATTCAGTTAAAATCCAATTCAAAACAGGTTAAAACTGAGTAATAAAATGGTTTGCCAACATATTTCGTAATGAAACAGCAGACTCATGTTTTCAAAATAACATGATATTTTTAACTAAACTGTATACTATTTATGTATTAAAAAAAAAAACCCTAAAACAGCATCCTGGTAACCGATTAGGTAACATGTATGAAGTATCGGTTAATCAATTTTTAATATTCTGTAGACTTTGTTCTGGCTATCAGTTAATAACAGTTCTCTTTTCAGCCCTGTCTAGCATAATTACCACATATATGGAGCTTGATAAAAAAATAAAAATATATCCATTGTTCCTATAGAAATGAAGAAATTTAATGCATGATAATGTCTTGAAAAAAAGGAAAAAAAAAAAACATGATAGCCTCTAGCGTACTAAACACTATATAATCCATACATAAACATTTATATATTTAAAATAAATAAAAAAACCTAAAACCACAACAAAATAACCAATTAACCAAATTTTGATTAACTGTACTGAATATACCGTGATGAAAATGAATTATTAATTAATCTTATTGAAATGAGAAGAAGAAACATACCTCGAGGAAAAAAGGTTCTTCTGTACGATCCCAACGTCGTATGGACCGGTCATGAGATCCGGAGACGATAAAGTCACCACGGTTACTAACCGCAAGACACCAAACACCAGCATGGTGTCCTTCCAAAGTCAAAAGCAGCTCACGTTTATCAGCATCCCAATATTTAATTAAATTATCTTTCCCGGCACTAAAAAAGTAATGGGTGCTCCGTACAAAGCGTACTGCTGAAACGCTGCAGCATCAATTATGTCGTCAATTGTAAAATCCCGTCCATATATAAAAATTAGAAAGATAATCTTATTTCAAATGCAGGTAAGTCACCTCTCTTTATGTGCAAAAATGGACCATCGACAGTTACCAAAATCTAGCCCCCAAATTTTTACGTCTTTGTCAGCAGAACCGGTTATGAGGAGATCTGAATCTGACGAAATATCCATGCATAGAATAGGAAGCTTGTGACCATATAAGGGAAGGAAGAGCTTGAGCGATTCGAAATAGAAAACCTGGAAAGTGAATGCAAAAGCAGGACAAGATTGAAGAAGATTAATTATCATCCAAGGCAACTAAACCAAGGTGTATATCGCTCTCTATATATCAAGGTTTGAATATTCTATAAAAGCCTTGCGGCGGCATACGCCTTGAAACATACCGAGACGTTAGCTTTTAAAATGAGAATATTAATTAATTGGATGAACATGATTCGGATATCCTTTCCGCATATTTACACACTGAACGAATGTCTAATTCTAAAATAAAATAATTCATCGAAACTACAATACGTATCTAAAATAAGAAACCCATTGAAGTCAAATAAAAAAAACAACAAATCAGAAAAAGAATTAAGGCAAGTTGACCTCACCTTCACCGTGTTATCCAACAGAGCGACAGCAACAAACTTAGAATCGGGACTGACAGCAACGGAAAGAACGTCGTGGGTCATCGTCATACTCCTTACATTTGTCACATTTAAGTGCCCAGGGTTCTACAAAATAGAGCAGTTTCAGTGCTTCTTTCATATCTAACAAATATCATTATATCAAAAAGCATCTGCGTTTACAATAGTAATGTTAGTATTGTGAGGTGAAACCCGTAACTGGTTCCGGGAAACAGTTTCAAAACCAGTACAAGCATACGGTTTTCTTAAAATTCAACACCGGTACAGGTTTTTATCTCTTGAAACCCAAATCAAAATAACATATCTAAATTATGTCCCAATTCCAAAGTTCAAATGAAAATAACATATTTTAACTAACCTTAAAGCTAGTAATTTTTTTCAGAAGAAACCAACCCTAAAGCTAATAATATAATATAAAAGCTAAAACCTACAAAATCATTATTATAATTGATGACCGGTTTCCAGTGTGGACCGAGAGTTTGTAGCTGTGAAAAAACAGTTAAACAGTTTTTTTAACTCCAAAACCAGATTTCCAGATTTTCCTGTTTCCGATGTAAAAATTCCACTCGTCACTTTTCTAATTCACAAGACATCACGATGTATTACGGTTACCAAATCAACATAAATAACGTAAAGATAGTAGGACAAACATACTTGAGCAGATTTTTTTCCAGCTTGGTACTCCCAAAACTTAACATCATGATCTGCACTTCCGGTCACAAACCCGCTTTCGTCAGGTATTGCTGCAATGGAATTGACCGAGCCACCATGAGCTACGACCGCCTCAATACATGTGCCATTTCCGATCTCAATCACCTCAAGCTTCCCGTTTTTTGTTCCAACTATTCCATACTTACTGTGAGGAAGGATCAACCCACATAGCCCAAATTCAGAATCAATAGTCCGAAGGCAAGAACCCGTGCTAGGGTTCCAAATCTTCACCTCATTGTGACTGGTCGACATCAAAAGAGTGTTGTCAGGGTTGAGAGTGACGCTTCGAATGTCAGAACGATGTCCCTGTAACTCAATAGCACTCGTTTTGCTGCTTGTTTTGTCTTCAACAGAGTGAAATTCTAATAAATTATTGTTCAACGACAATGCAATAGTGGCCAAAGAGTTCTTTGAGGCAATTGGTGAGAATGAGATGGAAGATATCTTTCTGCCAGCTCGTACGGTTTGAATTTGCTTGAACATATCGGAGACTGTAATTTCCGATTCTTCCTTTTCCGAGGAAGTTTTTTTCTCTTTCCTCTTATGCCTACGTTTCGCTTTTTTCTTCGATTCAGCTTCATCCAAAACCCGGAAGATTTCTACAGTCTTCCCTGCAGATTGACAAGCCAACAAGTTTCCGTCCTTGTTGAACCGCACTGTGGAAACCCTATCCTTGCTTTCTCGTGTAATTTCACCAAACTTTGTCAGAACACTCCACTTATCTTTCTTCGACAAATCTCCCTCGTTCGCGATCTCGTCTTTTTCTCTATCATCAACCAATTTCCTTTCAACTAATTCCTCCTTCACACTGTAAAACCGAAGCTCCAGATCAGCAGATCCAGAAACTAAATATCGTTCTTCCGGGTCAACATCTATTGACCAGATTTCACTATGGTGACCACCGACAATTTGCATACAGTGCTGGGTGTCAAGGTCCCACACCCTCAAAAATTTGTCTTTCGATGATGTAACAAGCTTCTTCCCAGAATCCAAGAACACAACATCAGTAACCTGCAAAATATATTGAAAAAATTATTATTCATTCAGCAAAATATCAAATATGCCCAAAATTCCACAAAATGTGTAAAGAAAGTCAAATAAACACCTGGTCTTTGTGCCCTTTAAGCCGGAAAAGACCGGTCTCACCGACAACGTCCCACAAAATGACGTCATTGTCATTGCTTCCAGAGGCAAGCATGGAACCAAGCTTGTTGAAACGCAGAGCAGTCACAGCGCCTTTATGCCCGTTCAACGTGGTCTCGCAGCTACCTTTATCCGAATCCCATATTCTAATACTACCGTCTGCATAACCACTAGCTACCTGTAATGCAAATGATGAGCATTTCAGTCCTTTTTGCTAGTAATGTTTTTTGTAGCAAAAAATTAACCATTTTTACCCTTCAATTTATAAAAATGTTGCTTTTCGTACCTATTGTTCATATAGGACGACAAATAAACAATCAAATCTAACTAAAAAGTCTAAAATAGCTTGTAAATCTATAAGTTATCTATAAGAAATGGACTTAGAAGTATATATACCAATACTATAAGAAGAAATGGACATAAGAAATGATCAAATCAATATATATATATATATATATGATATATCAACGATACACACGGGATATACACAAAAGCACTGAAGTTTACTTTCATGGCTGCAACTAAACCCGACATGGACAAAGACGAAAACAAGGAAGTCGTGGAAATGAGTCCAAAAAAGACTAGAAAACCAATATACATCGACCATACAACTGGAACAAACACAAAAGCATTGATTTTTACTTCCATGGCCACAACTAAACCTCAAAATCAATGCAGAATAGTGTGTGTGTGTGTGTGTATATATCGACGATACAACCGGACGAAACACAAAATCACCGAATTATTCTTCCATGGCTGCAGCTAATTCCTAACATCGAGCAAGAGAGTCGTACCATATTGGAGGGTGAGACGGCAATGGCGGTGACTCCGAGAGAAGCGCCCTGGGAGGCGGTAGTCGGGGCTAGGGTTTTGGTGCAGACGCCTTGGCGGACGTGCCAGACGGCGACTTTCTCGAGAGCCGGCGCGAAGAGGTGCTTGCCGGAGACGTCGAAGGCAATGTTGGCGGCGTTGGAGGCGATGACGCCAAACGCCGCCGCGGGCTCGTAGCGGAGGTAGGCCTTCACCATTGTCGCCGCTCGAAGCTCTCTTCAATGGCGGAGAGAGAAAGCTTAGGGTTTTGAGTTCGTTGCAGACAGGGGTTTTTCCAGGGTTCTGTTGGTTGATGATGACGTCAGCGAGAGGCTTATTGGGCCTCTCTGTATTTGGGCCTAATTAATACTCAATGGGCTTTAACGCGCTTTTAATTATCACGTATATACTTCAGCTTCAATATATTAGGTATACTTCTATACTACGGATAGCTATTTATTGGGTTTATTGGGCTTCTCTTTATTTGGGCCAAAACTGATATTATATTAAGGTTTCTTTAGTTATAAGTGAAATAAATAAATAAAAATCACTTTAAAATCTTTCTTCTCAAAATACGATTGAAAAATTATAAGTTGATGTTCAGATTTTACGAGTGTTAATGCGTAAAAATGGCTTTAACTTAGAACTTGGTCCACGGTTCGGAGTCCGAGCTGGACTCGGTCAACCCGTGGATAATCGGATGTAGAGTCAACGCGGGTTGACTATTGATCGTCAAAGCTAGAGGCGAGTCCTTCGTCATTGGCGAGCCTCCGAGTTATTCTTGGCGATCCTGGATGAACTTCCCTCCTTGGCGAGCTCCTCGTCTAGACGAATTCCTTGTCTTGGCGAAGCTCCGGGATGTTCTTGATGATTCCTGATGATTTTCCTTCCTAGACGAAGTTCCGTAGTGTTTGTTAAGGTCGGATTTGGTCAAATCCATCCTCAACACAACTCGTGTCGTTTTGCCCACAAACGACATGGAAGGGGGCGAGGAAGTTCAACCCCGAGGGGGATTATCCCCGACGAGGATGATCCCCGAGGAAGTTCAGCCCCGAGGGGGATTATCCCCGACGAGGAAAATCTCCGAGGGAGTTCAACCCCGAGGGGGATTATCCCCGACGAGGATAATCTCCGAGGAAGCTCATCACCCGAGGATAATCTCCGAGGAAGCTCATCGCCCGAGGGAATTATCTCCTACGAGGATAATCTCCGAGGGAGTTCTACCGCGAGTGGGATTATTCCCGAGGAGGATCATCCCCGAGGAGGTTTGATCACGAGGAAGTACAGCCACACAAAAGCAAGTTGCGAAGAAGTGTCCCATCACACTCGACGAGGGATTTCGTCGTGATGATTATGCAGAGTCCGATGACGGCTGAAGGGACGTGCATTTAATGAAGCTCACCTACCCACTCGATAAAAGGCGTCAGCGCCGGGGCTTGCAAAGCCCGATGACGGTTGAAGGGTCGTGCATTTAATGAAGCTCACCTACCTAAAATGACAGTCTGCTCGGAAGCGACGTAAAGCAGAAATCCGCCGTGCCTTCCATCGAATCACTCTGGGGAGCGAATGATTAAAAAGGGAAAAGGCGGGAAAAATGCTAGGGGGCATAATGTAAATCGTAAACTCTATAAAAGGGGAGATAAGCCTCATTCGAAGGGGGGAAAGTGGGGGAAAAAAAAGATAGAGGAAAGAGACCCAAAAAAGAGAGGAAGAAATCTTGTAATAGAAAAAGGCCAAGGAAACAGAGAAATCTGAGGCTCATGATCCTTCATCTGTCCAGCTATTCAACGGAAGAAAACCGAGCTCATTTCGGAAATTATAATAAAACAGAGATATTCATCATTTGTTGTTATTTATTTGTTATTTGATGATTATCTTTATGACTGGAAAAGGGTGGTGAAAAACCCCCTCTACAGTTTGGCGCCCACCGTGGGGCTATTGTTTTCTTTCTAACTCACAGCCAGGAATTTGGAGGATCATGACGTCATTAAGCGACGCCATCGTCAGCAGCGTGCTCGAGGTGGTAACTGAGCGCGCGAAAACAGCGAGCATAATCCAAGGAGGCAACTCAAGGGGCAGAAGTGACGTAAGAAGGGGAGACGTACGGACTCCTTGCGTTTAAGAGGGGTAGACGTATAGACGGTTAATCAGGAAAAGAAGCGCACGCATACCAAGAAGTCGGAGTGGCTCCCGAAGCGTCATGAAGTGACAGCGAAGCAGGGAATACGGAGGGTCGCGTGCGAAACAATCGGCGGCTATAAAATGGGAAGTTTGGAGAGGACCAGGGAGAACAAGTCTGCATAAGTGAAAACGAATTCGGTTAACTCTCAGATAAGTGCAAATCTTTCCACCCAGAGAATAAAAGTTCCTTTCTTACTCCGGAACCAGTTTTTGTTAGTGTTTTCACGTTACACGTCGAGAAAGCATACAAAAAAGAAATGGCGCTCAGGGAAGAAATTATTGGCCAAAGCTACACAGACGAGTCAGAGATGATAGTGGACGAAGGTTGGGAATGGCCCAAGGAAGACGCCACGGAAAGCCTGCGGAGCCAGGAGGAGCTAAGAATACCAGGTGAACCACACCCCGCGTTGGAACTGGTCCTGCCGTATCTTATGCCCGAGGAGCTCCTCGCGTTGGAGATGGTATGCACGTCATTGCGCGACGAGGTTCGGGAAAACAGCCTTCTGTGGCGCAACATCAGCATCTACAACCCGTTGAGCGAGCGGATGGAAGACGACAATCTCCTGGGGCTGGCGAGGAGGTCTCAAGGGAAGATGGAGACTTTGACGCTGGATGGGTGCTTCGAGGTCACCAACACCGCGTTGAAGACAATTCTGCAGGACAACCCGACGCTCGTAAAACTATGCCTGCCTCGCTGCCACCGAATCACCTTAGACGACGTGGTCAACAACCTGTCCACCATCAAGCACGGGATAAAATTCTTAAGGGTCAACGGGCTATTTCCCAGGGCCAAACTCGAAAACCTTCCCCCGCTGCTCACGGCGGGGAACCCAACCGATTACCCCGAGCAGCAGGCGCCCGCCCCACGCGGTCGACTGCTCGACATAGAGTTCTGCAGGAGGTGCGACAGAAACGTTTTTATCTACGAGAAGACCACGAAGGTGCGAGCGGGAGACTCCATCCGCCCGCCGTGTTTTGGCCGACGCCGAGGTAGTGGTGCTTGCGGTTTTTGCAGGTCATGCTACATCCTCGGTACCACGTGGTACACCCACCTCTGCACGAAATGTAACTTCGGGCGCCCCAGCATAGACTCCCTGGAGAAGGTCGTAACGACGGCCTGCTCGATCATCGAGGAATAGGCCCCAGAGTAAGGCTCATACACTGCTCGGCGCGCAGGGAGGATTAGAAGTGACTACTTTTCAGCCTTATTAGATGATAGAAGTTTCGTTGGTTTTGTTTTTGGGTTTTTAATGTCTGTGTATAGTTTTCTTTTTGGCACTATATTTGTTAAGAAACGAGCGGAATTATAAGTTGGCAAAAGTGTGTATGCAACTCCGCTCGGTGAATGTACCAAATAGGAGGAAGTTCAAAAAAAAATAAAAAATAAAAAATAATATGATATTATGTATATATACGGCTAAGGGTGCCGAGCAAGCCCGGTCCGGCAACACAGGCCGAGACCCTATATACGGCTAAGGGTGCCGAGCAAGCCCGGTCCGGCAAAACATGTCGAGATCATATATACGGCTAAGGGTGCCGAGCAAGCCCGGTCCGGTAACACATGCCGAGATCATATATACGGCTAAGGGTGCCGAGCAAGCCCGGTCCGGCAAAACATGTCGAGATCATATATACGGCTAAGGGTGCCGAGCAAGCCCGGCCCGGCAACACATGCCGAGATCATATATACGGCTAAGGGTGCCGAGCAAGCCCGGTCCGGCAAAACATGCCGAGATCATATATACGGCTAAGGGTGCCGAGCAAGCCCGGTCCGGCAAAACATATCGAGATCATATATACGGCTAAGGGCGCCGAGCAAGCCCGGGCTGGCGAGAGTGCCGAGGAAATGTACGCGGCGAGAGTGCCTATGGGACCCTGGGAACTAGTCGGCTCGTACCCGACGAAACCTAGCGATACCCTCAAGAGACAAATAAGGCGAAAGTGCCTATGGGAGCCCTGGAAATTAGTCAGCTCGTACCCGATAAAATCTAGTGATACCCGCAAGAGACAATTACGGCGAGAGTGCCGAGCAAGAATTAAAAGAGGCGAGAGTGCCCACGGTGAGGAAAGGTGCGAAATAAATTGTTATTCAGTTGATTCAAAGCGTAGTCTACAGAAGAATATCACAGTAAGAGTTGTCTTTACAAAAGAATGTCTATAATAATTTCTACCAAGAAATTAAGTTCGTAATTAAGCTACGCCGCCGTCAACGGAATATTGGCCGAGCACCGCATCGGCAATTTCTCCTAGGAGAGTATCACAGCTTTAACGAAGAACATCCTCAACTGTCTCCTCCATAACAGCTAAACGCGCGGGATCCTCGTCGGGAAACCGCGCAAGTAAGCTCAAAGAAGGCCCTGCAAAGCCGAGGAGCTCAGATTCCGGGCGAGCCTGAAAAAAGGAAATATAAACCCGACGTACAGCCAAAAGATGAACAACCTCAAGAAAAGTCAGACAAACCCAAGAAGGGAGAGGGGAGTTACAAGTTTTTAAGCCAAACTACCCCGTACACGGCGCGAGGGGCGCAAGGGGAGAGTGGAGGAGAGGCGGGATCGCCGACGGCTTTCTTCTCTAACTCAGCCAGCTCGGACCGGTACTCCTTCTCCAATTTTTGCCATGATGGCAGCTCCTTCTGCCGGATCTCGCCTAGGGTCGAACGACAAGGATTCTTCTCGACAAGCCGAATACTCGCGAGGACACCGCCCAATGCGCGATTAATTCTGGCAGACGCCTCGAGAGCATCTAATCTGTCAAAGGCGCGCGCCAGCTTGTCCGTCGCAGCGATGAAAACGCGCATCCGAGCGAATTGCTCTTCGATCGCCTCGCCCTTTGCTGCGTCACGGTCGTCGGTCAGCTTCTTCATCGCATCTCGGACCCAGAAAGAGATATGCTCTTCTTGACCGGGAGGCAAATCGATAGCCTCAGCAATCCGAGTTTGACGCCCGTCCAACTGCCGAAGTCGTTCCATCAGATTCTCCTCGCATCGACGATAACGTCCCCGCTCCTCGATAAGAGATTCCTCGGCGATAGCAAGAAGACGTCTGCTCTCATCACACTCGGCAGTACGCTCCTCAAGCTTCATCTCGGCATCCTTACGGAGGGAAATTTCCTCTTCAAAAGATCCCCTCGCAATATCAACCTCGGCCTGAGAGGGAGAACTTAAGGTACGGATATGAAAAGATATAATAAAGGCGCGAGAGAGAAATATAATATCACTACAGGAAATTACAAAAGGAGTTCATTCATCATCAAAAAAGAAATTACAAAGAGTCAACAAAAGAAAGACTTAACATTGAAAACAAACGAAATTTTTACAACAATAGAAAGAAAAACTCAGAAAGGGCCGTCTTATACCGCGGGCTCCGGAGGAGATAAAACCTCGACGTTCGAGCCGTATTCGCCGCGCGAGGAGGGCTCGAGGGGGTTACCCTCCGGAAGAAGGTCCTCTACTCGACGCCTGTCAATATCCGGCGGCCTGCAGGGGGATAGCGGCGGAGAATTGGGATCTCCGGCGGCTTTCTTCTCCAGCTCGCTCGCCTCGCCCTGATGCGCAGCGTGAAGCACACGCCATTTCGGCAAACGGGTCTTAAGACCCTCGATAGTCGTCGTAAGAGGAATCCTCTCCGCCAGACGGACGTTGGCTTGGTAAGCGGCGGCCCGGCGGTTGGCACTAACGGCCTGGTTGAGGAATTCAAACCTCTCCGAGGCACGTTTCAGTTTGGCTTGGGCACTTTTAAACAAGCGATCCCGACCGTGGCGCTCTTCGGCTGCCTCAGTCTTCGCCTCCTCTTTGCCCGCGACGAGCTCCCTAAGCACAGCCCTAACCCGAGCAACCAGGCGATCCTCTTCGTCGGGAGGCGTATCGATAGCCACACCGATTCGAGCAAGACGTTGAGCCTTTATTCGAAGCTCCTCGGAGAGCTCTGCCTCGCGTCGGCGAGAGCGCTCCAACTCCTCAGAGAGTTCCGAGTCCCTCCGGCAAAAACGCTCCTGCTCTGCATTGAGGGACTCTTCCCTGGCAGCCAAGGAATTCTTGTACTCCGCTAGCTCGGCTTCAGCGACCCGACGGAGCGAGACTTCCAGCTCCATCGCGTTTCGGACTTCATCGAGGTCCGAGGAGAGTTTCGCGGCCCGTTCTCGGCTTTCCCGCTCATCGCGACAAGAAATCTCGAGCTGACCCCGGAGAACTGCGAGCTGCTCATTTGCCGCCGAGGCTTCCCTCTCGGCCTTGATGACAGACTGCTTCTCGCAGACGATCATGTCATTAAATCGCGCCAGGGCCCGGAAGAAGAGCGCGGTCCCCTCGTGATACCCCTCAGTCTTGTCGAGAGGCTCGTAGAGCTCTTGATCGCCTGTAGCTCCCAGGGACAAACCCCTGCACGCCGCAGAAGAGTAAACCCCCCATTCCTCGGATGTTTCGCTCGGAGATGGCGTGGACGGGAAGCGATCTTGGAGCAGCGCTCTCGAGGCAAACGCCTTACCGAAAAACAGCAAAGGGGAAGACGACACCGGGACGTCTGGAAGAGGAGACATGTCCTGACGCAGAGAGATAGCACTCCCCGAAGGTACTACGAGAGTATCGGAGGGAGGAGCGAGAGACACCTGGAGGTTGGCATCACTGCCCGGCCCAGAAACTGCCGCAGCTACCAAATTCCCCGAAACATCGGCGATGGGAGCGCTGGAGGAAACCACCGGCTCGGAAGGAGTTCCCTCCTGAACGGACCTTTGGTCGGCAAACTCGGAGGTCTCATCATGATTCTCTTCTTGCCGTACTGGCTCGATGAAGTCTCCTCGCCCCGCTCCTTGCTCGGCAAACTTGGGAGCTTCACCAGTATCCTTCAACGGCTCAGCAAGCCCAGGAGCCTCTCCTTGTTTTCCTTCTTGCCCGATGGGGGCAACGTGTCCCCGATCCTCGGCATATGTCAGTATTGAAGGCGCAAGGTCGACGGCGGATTCCCGCACAGCTCCGGCAGGGATCTCCCCGGATGGCGGAGGAGGAAGCTCTTGGCAGGAGGCGCGATGTTCCTCACAGTGAGAAGAGGCCTGCAGGGGGCTTAGATTTTCCTCAAGGCGAGGAGAAATTCGCTGCATTTCCCGAGGAGAGGTAGGTAGCACTACGGCGAGATCGTCGAAATCTTCGTCGAAGCCATCCCTTGCCCTCGAAGACGGTTCTCCTCCGCTCAGCGCATTCTCCATCGCCTCGTTCCCACTCGGCGGCTCAAGGCCCGAGTTTTCCGTCGCAGCCTCTCGAGCAGGAGTAGCGATTCGGCGCTCGGTGGTCGGATCAGAAACCTTGACCCTCTTCACAGGAGGGGCGTCAAGTGTCTCTCCGACTAGCCGTCTGCCCAAAGAAGTATCAGCTTGAGAAGACTCCTTCGAAGGACGAGAAGCAGACGAGCCCGTATCTCCTCGAGGAGACCTCGTCGTGGGACGATGAGTATCCGAAGAACGTGGAGGGTTGGGGTCCGACCTTAACTCCGAGCGCCGCTCGTCGCATGTATCCTCGAGAGGCCTCTTGCCCGATGAATTACCCCCTCGAGGGGTAAGGCCCAAGGGGCGAGGAGCGTCTGATCGCGCCTGAGAATCTGGCGGTTCCTGGACGGTTTCCTCGCCCCCGAAGGGGATTTTCCCTTTCTTCTCGACGAGATCCAGCTTGGATCTCTTCTTCGTTTTTGGAGCAGTTTTCCTCCGCTCCACAGGAGACCCTTCCGGCACGGGCGTTCGAGAAAATCCCACCGGAAGAAGAGTATCTGGGGAAGGCCCGTGAACCCGGACCAACTGATAATAAACCCCAGATTTCACGAGGCGCTGACCCCCGAAATCCTTGCTCCAGTCCCGATGAGGGTTGGCGAGGAGGGCCTGGTGGATCTTGTTAAAACGTGCCTCGGCTTCCCCACCTTCCTCAGGTCTATATCGGGGGAGATCTATCCCCTCGGGGACCCATTGCCTCGGCAGAAACTTGTGGTTGAGGCCGAAAGTAGTGCGGTCCACCTTCACGAAGAAATAGCGGTTCTCCCAGCCGGATTCATTCGAGGGTGTATTCTCGAGAATATGGCCCCGAACACGATGGGAGAGGGAGACGCGATGGGAGAGGGAAAATCGGCCCAGATTCTTCGGATTCCTCGACAACTTGAAGAGACACATCAAGTCTTCGAGGGTAAGCTCGACTTTCTGCTCGCAGGCGATGGCAAGCGTACACACTAGGAAGCGGATAGTGTTAGGGCTCACCTGAGCGATAGGAACCCTGAAGGCGTAGAGGAACGCCACAATCAAATTTGGCACCGAAAAACGAAGGCCGGCGGTCTTGAAGAACGATTCGTAAACACAGACGTATTCGTTCCTGGGGGTGTCGGCAAGTTCACCTTCATAAGGGAGGCGTGCCGGGAAAAGCTCGGAATCGACGTACTGTTCCTTGGCAACTGCTAACCTCTCCTCAGTCATAATGGAGAGAGGGCTCCGCGTCTTAAAGATCGGACCAACATCGGAAGAAGCCATCGAAATATTCAGGGACAAAGAAGGAAGATATCCAGAAGATGAGTGAGAAAAAGAGAATTGCAGGATGAAAATCACAAGAAAGTTCAGAGAAATTGTTGCGCTGTTTCGGAAGGTGTTCGAAGAAGGCGGGACTTCGAATTTATAAGGAAAGGAATGAAGGGAGGCAAACCGACACTTCGGTCCAACGGTCCAGATCTGAAGCGTGCGAAAGACATCAACAGTGGAGATTGTCGAGCCATTGCATATCCCAAAAATACTCGAGTGCGAAGCATCAGCATCTAACGCTGAAAAGATTTGCGCGGAATTCGAGACTGACGTTTTGGGAAAATTGAAACGTTGTGGGGCCCAGGGACAGGAACTGTCGGGAATGCTAAAAGTCACTAAGAAAGGAGCCCACCGCAGATATTCCCATCGCAGGAATTCTCATCGCCGGTATCTTCATCACAAAAACTTCCTCAAGGGAGATATAGTTCCTCGAGGGAGAAACTTCCTCGTCGAGGGTTGCTTACGTAAATAGCTCATCGCATGTTAGCCCGTCGAGGGAGAGTTCCAACAAATTGCGATGAGGTTCTCCGACGAAGTGCATCGGGGCAACTGTGTCAACTAAATTGGTCGACGGAGTTCGCAAACATCTTTGGCCGTTCACACACATATATATATATATATATATATATGATTAAGCAGGCAAGCAAGCCCGAAAGGGAGCAATCGGAAACAACCAAGGGGGACGCAAAGGAGACTTGGCGAGGAAAAGGAGCAATTTAACAATATAAACCACGCGAGGAGCCGAAGAAGAAATCATCGACCGGGAGGATAACTAATGCCGGCTAGATCCGATCTCCGAAACAGTTATACTCTATTTTACCAAGTGTATACACTTGATAAAATGGGGGACTAACTAGGTCGGATTTGGTCAAATCCATCCTCAACACAACTCGTGTCGTTTTGCCCACAAACGACATGGAAGGGGGCGAGGAAGTTCAACCCCAAAGGGGATTATCCCCGACGAGGATGATCCCCGAGGAAGTTCAGCCCCGAGGGGGATTATCCCCGACGAGGAAAATCTCCGAAGGAGTTCAACCCCGAGGGGGATTATCCCCGACGAGGATAATCTCCGAGGAAGCTCATCACCCGAGGATAATCTCCGAGGAAGCTCATCGCCCGAGGGAATTATCTCCGAGGGAGTTCTACCGCGAGTGGGATTATTCCCGAGGAGGATCATCCCCGAGGAGGTTTGATCACGTGGAAGTACAGCCACACAAAAGCAAGTTGCGAAGAAGTGTCCCATCACACTCGACGAGGGATTTCGTCGTGATGATTATGCAGAGTCCGATGACGGCTGAAGGGACGTGCATTTAATGAAGCTCACCTACCCACTCGATAAAAGGCGTCACCGCCGGGGCTTGCAAAGCCCGATGACGGTTGAAGGGACGTGCATTTAATGAAGCTCACCTACCTAAAATGACAGTCTGCTCGGAAGCGACGTAAAGCAGAAATCCGCCATGCCTTCCATCGAATCACTCTGGGGAGCGAATGATTAAAAAGGGAAAAGGCGGGAAAAATGCTAGGGGGCATAATGTAAATCGTAAACTCTATAAAAGGGAAGATAAGCCTCATTCGAAGGGGGGAAAGTGGGGGAAAAAAAAGATAGAGGAAAGAGACCCAAAAAAGAGAGGAAGAAATCTTGTAATAGAAAAAGGCCAAGGAAACAGAGAAATCTGAGGCTCATGATCCTTCATCTGTCCAGCTATTCAACGGAAGAAAACCGAGCTCATTTCGGAAATTATAATAAAATAGAGATATTCATCATTTGTTGTTATTTATTTGTTATTTGATGATTATCTTTGTGACTGGAAAATGGTGGTGAAAAACCCCCTCTACAGTGTTCTTGATGATTTTCCTTCCTTTGCGAGCTCCTATGGCGAGGGATGACCTGCAACAAAAGGTAGATCGGTCCTGAACCCCGTCGCTTATGGTTGGGCGAGGCTGCCTGCATATCTCGTTGACAATTAAGTCCCACGTAGTTCAGTTCAGGATTAGTAATAGATGACTGACGATGTGGTTTGTCTCGTCGGAGATGCCGATGTTCGCGGTGCGGGGGTGACCTTCGCCAGTGGCGAGGGTATTACGAGTAGGGGTGTCGTAGTAGACGGCGCAGGTGTAGGTGAGCTCGTGTGGCGAAGGCCTTGACCGGCGAGGGTAGTCTTGGCTGACGCCTGGAGAATATTAGGCGAAGCGTATGACTATTTCGAACAACTTTTCTGGCAAACTCAATCCATGTCAAGTCTCAGCTATATTCTACTCTCATCGAGCCTTTAGTGGTGGCGAAGACCCCGACCTAGGCGAGGACCAGGAGAGGGAGAATTTCTAGAGAGAGAATATCTGGAGAAAGTTATGAGAGAATGTGTGAAATGAGAAGGAGGAGAGTCCTATTTATAGGTAAATAAGGTAACCACTTCTCCATGAATCAGGAGAATTAATGAAGAATCTCCTTCCTTCGTGACCAAGGAAAATGCGCCATC
The DNA here is from genome assembly GCA_954871525.1 of Parietaria judaica. Lineage (NCBI taxonomy): Eukaryota > Viridiplantae > Streptophyta > Magnoliopsida > Rosales > Urticaceae > Parietaria > Parietaria judaica. The sequence continues at coordinate 17,470,848 of OX940864.1, forward strand.
ATGCCTTGTACGGGGGACCTTGCCGCGGCTCCTTGTCGTGGCAAGGGGCTCGACGGGTTCTTCGTAGCTCGTCTGTAGCGTCTTCCAGGTGTCCGCGAGCTTGTATGTTGAGTCTAAAGGAATCTAGTTGAATTCCTGATGACTTTCGTAAGCTCGGATCTCCTCGTTGTGTGCAATTACTGTGAATTATTCCTTCGTCAACATTGATAGTGAGGTGGCTTGTCAAGGGACCTCGCCAGGAGGCTCGTCGGGAGACCTCATCAGGGGACCTCGCCAGGAGGCTTGTCGGGGGACCTCGCCAAGAGGTGCCTTTTCGATCAAGGGCTTTGTCTTCTTCGTTTTTATGGCTCCGGGCTTCGCCAAATGCGGATGGTCTTGGGCCTTTGGTTTTTGACTTCGTCGGTGGTCTTTGACTTTCAACGATGGGCTTTGACTTTTGCCAATGGGGCCCAATTTTTATATGTCTCGTAGGGGTACATGGATGATTTCATACCATGAGAATGGTTCGAGGCGTGTGTGGGCTTCTTGGAGATATGCCAACATATTCTCCTCTTTATCCTAATATTCGCCGTTTATCTGGTTGGTGATTAGCTGCGAGTTGCAGTGTATCCTCAGGTTCTCCGCGGAGAGCTTCTTGGTGATGACGAGTCCGGCGAAGATAGCTTCATATTCGGCCTCGTTGTTGGAAGCCTTGAATCCATATTTAATGGCGTACTTTAGTTTTTCTCCTTGCGGGTTGCTAATGACGATTCATGTGCGTGCTCATTGGATGTTTGATGCTCTATCAACGTGCATGCTCCATACTGGTCCTCTGAGGGTGGCCTTTCTCTTTGGAGGTTGGCGTTGTTGTCTCCTTCTTCTCATCAGCGTCGGCGATGTTGGGATCCAATTTTCAGAGAATCCCCATAAGAAATTATTGCTCATTATGTACGACACGTGAGGTAACCTTTTAAAATATTTTAACCAGGATTAGAGTCTCATACCAATAATCCCTATTACCTCATTCGGTTATACATAAAACAAAAATTAATTTGCTCGATCGTGATAAAATAATTTTCTTAATTTTCTTAACACATTATTATCCGATTTAATTGAGCCACGAGTAAAAGTGAATAATCCCAAAATCGATAAACACAAGAAACGTATACTTGACACCTTCGACGATTCTGTCTGCATTCTCTGATCTTAAAGAACTCCGTGCCTCCAATCCATGTTGCTCTTCGCGATTTTCTGTGAGAAGATAACTCTCAGTTGTCTTCCGATGTATCCTTCAGGATTACGTCGCTTGAGATATGTGGGCTCCCTATGAAAAACCTCTAAAGCCTAACAGCAAAAATCCCGGGAAGAAACTTCTCTGTGATTTTCGCAAAAACTGAGAGAGTGTGAGAGAAAGGCGATTTTCTGAACTCTAGTGAATGTGTTTTAGGGTTCCAGGGCTCCCATATTTATATAAAACTGGTCCCGCACTTGCATCATCCTCCATCCGAGTGCGCCACCACAGTTTGACATCACCGTTGAGGAACATGCTCGTGAAATTGACATGCTTCGCCAAAGGGACATGGACCGCTTTGAAGTAATTTTCCATGTCCCAAAGGAATTTCGCCAATTCTTTCGCGTCTCTGGCCTCATTAAATGGCTTTGGCTCGGGCACCTTGATCCTTGACGCAGAAGCGCCCTCAGTGGACGCTAGGGGTGCAAATAATACCCGGAAACCGGGTAATTATCCGGAACCGAATCCGTATCCGAATTTAAAAACCGAAACCGTATCCGAATTCCGGTTCCGAGTACCCGTATTCGGATTCGAAAACGGTTCCGGATACCGGGTAGTAAAATTAAAAAAATCGGGTACCCGGTACCCGGTTTATTACCCTGTTTTAGTTTTGTTTTTATTTTTATTTTTATTTTTATGTTAATTTAATTTTTAGGGTTAGACTTTAGGGCTCGACTTCATTTTCACTCCCGCCTCTCTCGCATCTCGCCGACTTCATTTCCTTCCCCGACTTCAGGTTCTCGCCGACGCTGCCTCTCTCCGACGCCGGGTAAAATCCGGGTACCCGGATCCGGTTCCCAAAACCGGGTACCGGGTATCAAAATACATATAGCCGGATTTCGGATACCGGTTTCGGGTATCAATTTTCGGATACCCGGATTCCGGTTCCGGGTACCGGGTACCTCGAAAAAGCCGGGTACCCTACCCGGTTGCACCCCTAGTGGACGCTGGAGTAGTGGTTGTGCTCAACGCCTTTTTAAGCGATTGACTTCCATCTCGAGAGCGCCAAAGTTTTTGTCTGCCTTTTCCAATCTTCAGCCATCTTGACGAATTTAGTCCCCATCTCCAGCGCCATGTCCATCTGGGCAGTCTTTAACTCTTTGAGCAGTCCCTCGTGCCGCTCGCCAAGCACCGCAAAACTAACAGCATCCACGTCGGCTTGAATGCCACGCATCTCTTCAAGCCGATCCACACATTCACGTAGATCATTCATCGCGGAACGTGTTTGCATACAGCAAGCAAGATCTCCCCTTGAATGCTCTAATACCAATTTGTCACAGGGTTTTAAGCTTGTAGCGGAAATAGCTTACCCATGATGGCTCGAGTTCACCGGGAACACGACAGCCTATCTAACGTTCCCTTGAACTACCTGAGTTCACCACGAACACGGTAGCCAATCTAACTTTCCCTTAGATTGTCGAGCACCTATCAAGGCAACCAGATTATCCCGAGACAATGTTCACACACACCCACACAAGTGTTTACGGGCCCTTGCCCAACCAAATCAATATCACTCTATTAATCTGGACCCGTGTTTACAACATTCGTGAGTAGAACATCTTTCTTGCATCACATAGGTTTACATCGAGTATAAATAAAAGACAAGCAAGCAAACAAGATGGCGGTTTACAACCCAAACCGCCAAGGGCACGTGTACAGTGCAGATCTTTCCACAAGGCGCGTATCCCCCCCCCTGTGCGCACACTTAACCGCCAGGACACGCGGCACCCTAGCACAGGGCGCGCTGATCCTCGGCAGTTATCCACGACGTGGGGACACGCGGCACGCCCACAGAGTGCGCGCGGTCAGCAGCGGTTACGCCCCTCGCCAGGACGCGTGTCATGCGCTCACAGCGCGCACAACTCCTTAGCGGTTAACTCAACTGTTGCCCCACTAACCCTGGTGCGTGGCGCCTTGAGCGGGCCTGGACATCTGTCGCGCGTGCGCTGCTTTGGAGGTTTCTCCCGTTAGGCTTGCCAAGCTATTCCCGCCTAACTGCCATAGTAAACTCCAGTTGCCTTGCCTATTTCCCTTGCACGCTGTCTGCCTTGCCCGTGCGCACCTGCGCGTAACTTGCCTTATCCCGTGCGCCCAGCTCGCACGCCCTTGCTCGATCCTTGAAACCTTTACCCTTGGTACGTACCCCTCGTACCGCACGACTCTCTATAAACAGTTACCGTGCCATCTCAGCTTATCAACCCGTGGCATCCGTGTCTTGTTAGGCCCTAGAAATTAGTGTGATAACACTTTGTGAGCATAGATTTGAGAACAGTTCTGAAACGTTGTTGAAAATCAGGTCTCGCCACGACAAGACTATAGCATGCCTCGGCGTGGGATTCCACAACGTTTCAGAAGTGTTGTGGAAATTAAAAAAAATTAAAAACAAAATTCGTCCAAAAATTACATTTTATAAAATTTCACTAGAATATAAAATATTAATGCTCTATTCAATGATATAATAGTACATTGTCATTAAATCTAAAAAAATATGTATTTCATCATTACAAAATCCCGACATATAAAGTCGCTTGTAACACGTACAGAGAATTCTAAAAGTCAACCTACAATTAAAATAACTCTATAACAATTCCGACAACATAATTATAAATTTCAAGCTAAATTGCCGAGCAATTGCAATAATACATTGCCGAATACGTAGCCGGGCATCGAACTGCACCAAATGAAGGAGATCATCCAACGGAGAGCTTGATTCTGAAACCAACGGAGATCATACCCAGCAATAGCCCAACGGAGAGCTTGATTCTGAAACCAATGATGGTTAGTAAATTGGTCACAATCTCATCTAATTTTCTACGACCTTCAAAATTGGTGAAGAAGAAACGTTAAGGCATGAGACTGTGACTCGGTTGAAAAGTAGAATATGAATAAACACGCCATCAATGGTGTATACATTCAATAAACGCCATCAGAGTGAGGGGTTAAGTCGAGAACGCTTACATAAATTTTGAGTTATCTATTTTGCACATCCTTTCACATTCTTTGTACCACATTAAAAATTGAACGTTTTAATGAAAAAAAAAAAAAAATTAAGTGGTGTTTCTAAATTAATGCGTGAATAGTGTTTTATTAATACTAAAAACATAGAAAAATCTGTAAAAATAGAATATGAGAATACTAAATTATTGGTATAAATTTTTTTAATTCAAAATTCTCAAAAAATAGCATTTGAGCATGTCTATGTAAAAGAATTGTTGAGAAAACTTTGTCATCATCTTTTAATATATATAGACTTCACTCTCGAACTTAATATCTTAATTAAAATTACAATCTTAATCGGAACTAGTGAACGGCACCGCGATTCGCGCGGTGGCATAATATTATTTATATATTTGAATAGAAGTTTAAACAGATTAATTAAATTCGCAATAACATTTTAAGAGAAAAAAAAAATACAATGTTGAACTCATCAAGCGCTAAATTCTAAAGCGAAATTGTGCAGTTTTACTTATATTTGTATTTGGCTTATTTAGCGCCTAAGAGAACAATGTTCAGATATTAAATGCACTTATGTAAATATTTGTTAGCATATCCGTATATATGTTTTGTGCAATGTTATCATCTTTTTAAAATATTTTTTTTGTCATTGTACTATGTTAATCCTCTAAAATTTTATATATATATATATATTGTATAATGTTGTCATCATTTTACAAATTTCATATTTTATACACATAGCGGTTTTGATCTGTTCCAACATATTAAAATAACAAAATTCGATTATTAATTTTTTGTATACTTAAATATGTCGATTGATAAGAAATAGGTATTATTATTATATTTATTTCTAAAGATGTGTCTATTTTTTAAAAGTATAAATTTGTATATGAAAAGACCGATGTAAATGATGGATACCTAAGAACTGTGTGATAATTATTTTAAAATTAATACTTCCATTATCTTGTCACAGAAGAAATTGTCCATAAATCACAATGGATTTACGAAAAATAAACAATTATGTATAAATCAAATTCTGGCTTATATTTCAAATTTCTGTTGTTTGTACTTTGAATTTGTCCGAAACTCCGAATATCCGAAACGGCAAATGCTCTTGATTCGAGTTTCACTTTTCAGCCTTTCTTGAGAAATGTACTTCCATTAACGCCTGTCAAATGAAAGTGAATATTAACTTGTTAATAAAGATATAATGTAAGCATAAAACATTCAAGGAGATCAAGAAACATGAAAAGATGGAAGCTTGGTTTATTGCTTTAAAGAAAAATAAATATGAGTATAAATTTAATGTTAATAATTAATACCTGAATGACTCTTGATCTTTTAGAATAACGTAACTACTATTGCCTTTAAATTAGATTTGTTTTTAACCATATCAAGTATCAACTATGCAAGGCAATACAATTGGCTTTTTGTATTCTTATGAGCCCTATATTCAAAGGTGAACGTTTTGAACAAACTAATGAACATTTAAAGGGGCATCAAATGCAGTAATTTTAGAAAATGAATATGAATGAGACAGTTAATGAAAAAATCGTGTAAAAAATTTAAAATATCTAAAATTAGGAATCTTGTATTCTTGCTTTCAAGTTGCTTTTTAGTGGAAGTACGGTGCTCGGGGAGTGATATCATTAATATTGAATAAATTTTTTTACTTAGATTGTATGTTGTAATCGAAAAAACATACTTATTTAATGCCATATATATATATATATATATATATATATATATTTATTGTGGCATGATATAATTTTTACTTTCTAGATATTGAGATTGAACTCAGTGTCCCAAAACAATAGTACAATGAAAAAAGTAGTTAATTGTATTTTAATTTTTAAAATAATTTTATTACAGTGTTTAGTTATAGTGGTTACTTACTTTGTTGATTAATGTTAATGATTCAAAACTTTTAATTTGTTAATTTTTTTTTCTTTCAAATGCTGCTTTAATGAAAGTATCATGAGAAGAACATGATTTCAATATTCAATTTCAAATATTCTAATAATTGCTTTATTAAATGAACTCAAAATCTTTTAAGAACAACTAATGAAATAGTGGACGTGTCATACATATGTACTGAAAAAAAAATTGATACAAACTCATGTTTGCCGATTTTTTATTCTTTAAAAACTTTATTCTGGGCAACAACATTATTTTTAATATATTTGTTCATCGTATTATTCCTTTTATGTCCGAGTTTATGAGTAGAGTAATGACTACTATAACAGGGTTATTGTTTGATACTCCCAACAATAACACGGAACATATGCAACAAACAAAATTATATATAGTGTTTATTTATGAAACCCCTCTTATGTATATTAAGCTTTTATCAGAATACATAAATATACGTAACACAGTCTTTAAAGAAAAATATGTAAGGAAGACAATATAGGTTATTGTGATATTTTGGAGGGCCAAGGAGAGTAGAAATTGTGTCGCTCGATCGTGGCAGGACAAATGCATAGCCTGAGGATCGGACATATAATTTCTCCAAAGAGATATATAAATATAAATCGGTGGGTCAAAGCTAATATTCAACTGAGCTAAACGAAGAGAAGAAACACTTACCTTATTTTGAGCACTGAATCTTGGAGAAACCCGGAAAAGAGCAGAATCTAAGTCATGGATCCGAATAAGAACTTTTAAGCATCAAATATAAAACTATAACAAAATTATAAACAACTCATTTATCACATTTTAAGCATCACGTTTTATAATTGAAATCAACCCATGCAAAGACCTAACTTCAATTACAGCAGACGGATATCGTTCCATGATTCATATAGAATCAACTAAACTAAGCTTTAAGATGAAAGCAATTGTCATTATTTACTACTTGTGCTAGGACGACTTTGAGCCACACGATGAAGCCTAATCCAACGGCTGTGAGGCATCCTTCTTCAACCTCCTATTTGGGTTGCTCTCAGATTGGAATTCGACAGAGTGAAGGAGAGAAAAAAGAAAGGAAGAGAAAATGAGGTTTTTCTCTTGGGGGTTCTATGGTTCTTTCTCTCTAGGGTTTCTAGCTTCACCTACTCTCTGGTTTGTTTCTTTTGGGTTTGAATTCACTATGTAAAGCTTATCTAGGGATTGTACGGGTTTGATCGGATCTATCAATGTACGGTGAGAGATAGGCGTAGATGAGTGTGTAATCGGAACTCGAAGATCCTATAGTGCATGGCGTCCGGTTATATTCGCCGGAGCGAAAGAGAGGACGTACGTTTTTCATTTTTCAGTTTATGTTTATTTGATATGTCTCGATGATCGTTCAAGAATCGGAAGAAATCGCTAGGTCAATCGATTAGAATTTAGGGTGAAAATCCCAACAGTTCATATAAAAATGAAAAGAAATTACGGAAAAAAGAAAAAAAAAACTTACAATGGCAGGGAGAGGCTTAGCTTCGATATTTGAGAAGCGAAAGAATGCGATAATATGAGTTAGAGATTTCAAGAATATATATATATATATATATATATATTATAATAAATAATGGTTTTGAATGATATAATTGAATAGTAACGTCATGGAGTAATAGCTTAATTAAATTAAAATTATTAAAAAAAAATGGCAGACATAAGGTTTTAGGAGTTAGATGTTATTAATTGAATTTCATGCATGGATACTTCATTTTATACCTCCCATATTTGTATAGCCGTTTGTTATAATGAATATGTGTCCTTTCATTTTCTATTTTTTTGTGACCCTGTACGTTTATAAAAAAGAGATCAAATAGAATTAATAATCTATTTTTACGTAAACATGTATCCTATAGAGTAGATATAGATATAGATTACTAATTGAATTGCATATCCAAACAGTGAGATTTAACCAAGAGAGTTTATTATAATAGATATAGATTACTAATTGAATTGCATACATAGACTCTTCGTGTCTCCTAATTATTAGGAAATAAGTGTGTAAGTGATAGAATAGTGTTTTTGAGTTTTTTTTTTTAATTCAAAATTCTAGAAAAATAGTATTTGAGTATGTCTATATTGTAGAATGGTCTTGAAAAAACTTTCTCATCATCCTTTAATATAGATATATAGATTATGATTGTAATTACTGAAAATGAAATACTTTTAATGGATTGTTTACAATTTAATCATTTAGTAAACGAGTAGCATGATGCTAATTATCAGCGATAACTACGAAGGGAATCAAGATATTACTAGATATTACTGAACTAAGATAATTACTAGAGGGTTCAAATTATTCTATATCACTTTTATAGAGAAGGGAATTAAGTAGCGGATGTGTTGGCTCGGCTGAGTGCTGAAGGTAAAGATAATATATTCACAAATTCTAGCCAGCTTCCTGAAAATACAAAAGGTTTGTTTAGGTTAGACATTATGAACGTTGTGTATATTAAGCATATCTAATGTTTCTTTTATGCTAATTGGCTCGTGTGTTTTTTTTTTTTTTTGGTTATGAAGTTAGTTTTGTTCTTTTGGGATATTATTAATGTTTAAATTGTAATCTCATATTCTATCATGTATCTTCGGTTTTGGTATATTTAATGTTTCTTTTTGTGCCAGTTGGTTCGTGTGATTTTTGGTATTAAGTTGATTTTGATATTTGGATATTTTTAATGCTCGATCTGTAAATCCCAAATTATGTCATGTGTCTACGGTTTTCCTCTGCCATATGTGAGGGTTCTATTAATAAATTTGAGGCGGAGCCACTATGTGAGTGATCTCCGGGTATTTAATAATAAAAAGAAAAAGATAATTACGAAGATAGTATTATAGAAACATATTTTTTCTAACTCTATTGTTCTATTTTTATATTGTATGTGTAATATTAAGTATGAAAATGTATTAAATAAGCAAATAATATTATTCAATAGGGTCGAATATGTAGTAAAAATGAGCAAAAACGTGGACTAGTCATACATCTATACGTAGTGAATCTTGACGAAAAGGAGAATAAATAAACTCAAATACCTAATGGTAGAGAATACGTGCAAAAAAAGATATATAAATTGGGAATATGAAAAATTATATGGGTATTTTTACTGCAAATACCCATATTTTAATTGGGCCCTTAGTTTTTTTTTTTTAAATAATCGTATATCAACAGATATTTTTTTATTTTTTTATCCCTCAAAAAAAAAAAAACAGATATTTTTTCCATATATATCTATACAGATATTTAATTGACATGATACATCTATATATCTATATATTGTATAATTCCTAATTTTGAAATCGCGTAGGTTTTAAGATTCTTAGCTTTTGAATATTCGTATCGTCGAAGATTCTTCTCCTAACAAGTCTCGTCGATCTTCCCTCGTCGATTTGCGCGATTCTACTCCACGCTCAGTTCACGACCAAGATTCTTCCTCCGCGCGCACCTTCCAGATTCGTCGGAGCCTCTCCACCGCCCAACAGCTACCTCCGACCACCGCCTTGTGCGCGTGGAATAACTCTCGATTCTCACGAGGTTACAGCTTTCTGGGTTTCCTCCCTCCGATTCTTCTTCCTCAGCGAAGCGTCAAGCTTCTCCAAACTCTGCGTGTTTACTTTATTCTTTATTTTCTACGACTAAGAGAAAGAAGAGAGGAAAACCCTAACGGCGCAACAGAATGTCACCAAAAACGCAATTTTTTGGCGAAACCCTAACCGGCTTGATCAAGCTGGAGGTGGAGAGTTCGGACACCATTGATGACGTAAAGACGAAGATCCAAGACCTACACAGTCTCACCCTCGCCGGAGAACCTCTCGAAGACGGCTATACTCTGGAGGAATGCGGCATCCTCCCCGACAGCACTTTGGACCTTGAGCTTCCCCGTCAAACTATGAAAATCTTCCTCAAGAACCACCCGAGGCTCAGATTCGACCTTAATTTACTTCCTCGTGAAACTATCGAGATCTTCGTCAAAAGCCTAACGGGCAAGAGAATCTCGCTCGAGGTCGAGAGTTCCGACTCTATCTCCAGCGTGAAGGCCATGATCCAGGAAAGGTTTGAGATTCCTGTGGCCCAGCAGAGGCTCGTCTTCGCCGGAAGCCCAATCCTGGGCCGCGAGACACTGGCACATTACGGAATCCAGGAAGGCAGCACTCTCGACCTTGAGGTTTGTCCTTGTGGATCTATTCAAATCGTCGTGAGTAATTGCAGAGGATTAACGACCAATTTGGAGATGAAGAGCTCGGACACGATTATGGACTTGAAGGCCATACTCCAGCGCAAGGAGAAGATTCCTCCGGCCCACCAGGCTCTCATCTTTGCCGCGAGAACCCACGAGAACCACCACACGTTGGCGGATTGCGGCATTGTCAACGAGTCAAAAATTCTCCTTCGGCCCTATGTGGTTTGGTGTCCGCACCGGGCCATGCATATCTATGCAGATTAACCATTCTTAGGAAGTGATTGTAAGAAAATCTTAGTACAAATTTTTCACCTATTAGTACAAATGGCCACCTATATTATTTTAGATCTCTTCAATTTTATTAATTTGTATAAATATATGTTTTAAGAAGTCATTGTATATCCACCGTTTTTTACCTCGGAGACAATCGTCGATCGAGATTGTGGTGCCTTTCCACACTAGTGAGAGAATAAAGATATGATTTTTATTTGTTTTGTGCATTCTTTTTTCGATAAAGACCTCTATTTATATGTTAGAAAAGTACAGCCAAAAGACATAGTGCATTAATCCCCGATCAGTATATCAAATACCAATTATATGCTAATGCACCACCAGGCGTAACTATATCATGTTGAAACATTTAAGAAAAAATCAATATGACATCTTCCATTCAACTATATCTTACGCCACGGAGTTAGAAGAATAAACTTAGAGAAATTGCTTCCAATAGCTAAATAGAAACGTTTGATTAGTAAAATAGTCAATCTTTCTTTATCTTTGTAAAATAGCCAATATGTACAAGGTGGCATTTTAATATCATTTTTTGTTCCTATTGTTATGCGTATTTTTCATAGCTTAGAAAATTGAGGCCCAAGACATATAAGGCCCACTAAATCGACTTTGACCCGCCCTGGAAAAGTCAAATCGAGCTTGTCTAAAAAGTCAATTAGGCCCAATTCAAAAAGTCAACAGACTTGACTCGGAAAAGTCAACAAAAAAGTCAACGGGGTGACTCGGAATTTCAACCAGAAAGTCAACAAAAAGTCAGTGGACCGAACCGGAATTGTCAACCAAAAAGTCAACATACCGACCCGGAAAAGTCAACCAAAAAAGTCAATAGACCAACCCGGAAAGTCAACCAAAAAGTCAACCCGGACTCGCTCGGGATATGTCGACTCGGCCCGGCCTAAAAAACATGCATTCGGGGCGCGCGGCGCGCCCCGAAGGCATGAAATCGAACATTTCGCCCTCTATAAATACAAGGGCACCCCCGCCACAATCGGTAAGCTTCCCCGAAGCAAAAAAAAACCTACGTTTCTCGTTTATTCATAATATCCGACTCAAATACTCGACTAATGTTGAGCGTCGGAGCGGGTGACAAAGGACCCTTCCCCTGCTCCCCTTTAGAGTTCACGTTTTGTTTACTCTTTTTTTCAGGAACAGGAACGAAGGCGGGTAACACAAGGAAGATTTTTGGCCAATCAAGACCGAAGATCAAGCTTCAAGCCCGATTCGACCGCCAAGCGAACATTGGGCCCGGCTCAAAATCAAGACTTGGGCCGCATTCAAGTTAATCGATTTTTAGGCATTAACACCTATTATACCCTTTTAATTAACCTTTCTTTATACGATTAAAATTCTAACGAATTACCGGTTAATATACCAAATATATGCGATTAATAATATGCTCCCTGTATCGTGGAATATCTCGTTTTAATTTTTAAAAATTAAATAAGAAATATCCTTAATTTTAGCCACGTATAAATTTGTAACTACTCTGATATTAGTGTTACGGGTAATTCCCGCGATTGATTTAAAAATAAATTAATAAAAGAAAAATTAATTTGATAATTTTTCTTTTAATTAAGTCAATTTTAATCCAAAACACCCTCCGGAGGCCCGTTTTCGTAAAATAAAGTGTCTAGATGCTCCTAAAAATATCAAGATACTCAAAAACGACATAAAATTTGTGAAAAACGGATGCGGGACGAGTTCGGGAGCGAAAAAACACTTCGGGAGCACTTTTGTGGACCCCACACACACCCAGGCCCAACCAGAAGCCGCCACGTGGCAGCTGAAAGCTCCCACTTGCCTCCACTTGCCTGACGTCATCCCTGACGTCATCAAGGCTGCTCTCTCTCTCCTGGCGCGTGGGCAGCGCGTAGTCACGGAAAACCCGCGCGTGTGGACGCGTGGAGCATCGGATCGGGCTGATTTTGGTGGCGTTGGAAAGATCTCACTCCGAGGACCCAAACAACTATATTTATTTTCTTCAGGGGCCTCCAGAAGTGAGAGATAATTGCATTTTAGTACTCGGGTTCCCTTATAAAAGGGAGCTCGGTTCATTCAAACCGGGGGCAATCGGAACTCGACCAAATTCTCTCGAGCCTCTCTCTACTCCCTATAAACTCGCCTCCCCCTAAAATATTCCACTAATGTTGAGCGTCGGAGGTGAATCAGGGGGTATTCCCCCCTGTTTTCCCTGACCTCGGGTATTCTTTTGCTAGGTCCAGAAATTGAGAGAAAGCGGAAGTTTCGGAGAAATTTTGTCAATAGATCAACCTGAGGGGAACCTCTGGAGAAAATCCCGGGATGATTAATGACCCCGCCTGTCTTAATTCTAGCTTTGTGCGGAACCCGTTCTGTTTCCCAGTCCGTATCTTTCATAGATATCGTGACTTTGTGAACAGTCTGTAGGACCCACACTAGGATTGACTTCACAGGCCGAGGGTCCAATCTCCTAAGATTCACCGCTGGAACATACTCTCCCGTTCCTGTGAGGAGCCCAAACCTGTAACCCGGGCCTAGTCCATTCCTGGCCTGGAGGTAACAGGTAGTGCATATCCCCGGATCGCCGGATCACGAACGGCGAACGATACGTTTAGATCTCAGTGCCAGGAACTCCGCTCGGAATCCATATCATACACATTAAGAAGGGGAAAGAACCTGTCATCCCCGCAACAAGGCCTACAAGCCTAATACAAGTCATCATAAGCCCACCAAAAGTCTACAAAACGACATCGGGCCCGGTCCAACATCAACAATTGGGCCGTAATAGTGTTTGATCCAAAAAACGGCATCAACATTTTGGCGCTAGAAGGAGGGGGCCCAGCATCGAATTCAAGCCTCTGAATACCCTCCCAGCAATCAATTTTCATCCACTTCTTTCGACCAGCCGGAATGTCGAACAAATCGACGGAAGGCACGCCCTCCCGTCCTACAGGGAGCGTGACTCTAAACACACAGGCTTAGGTCAACGCGCGCCGAAACCACGCACGAAACCAGTCAGAGACGAACATCCGTCAGGAGCCTGCAGTCAACGAAGAAAGAGAAAGATTGGCCCGGCTGGAAGATAACGTCTTCCGGGTAACCGGGTTAATGTCCAAACACCTCGGACATGACAGCGTCAACCACGACGTCATCAACGAAGATGAAGAAAGTTCAGAGGAGCCCCTGGAACTCACACAGAGAAGGCCCCTCGAGACACAACCGGCACCTGGAGATACTCAGGAGCCGGCACAGTCGCAAACAACCCGACGATCAGCCTTTGACCGGCTCGGAAATATCACCAACAACGCAAGAATGCGAAGGAACATCCGACGTCAGCAAGCGCGCCCCGAGGCGCGCATGGGAGATTTACGACAACACATCAGTCGAAAGAGAGAGAGGTCCGGCCACCAAGAGGATTCAGATGACACCGACACGGAGACATCAGAAACTCTTCAGCACACTACCACCCGTCACACAACGCAGAGGGTGAATGTCGCATCGACGCCTCTCCCAGCGGCAGCTCCCTCATACGATGGGCTGAAAAACAAAGTCCAAGCACTCAAAAAGGAAATGCGGGAGCTCGCCTTCGCCCACAGCTCCGACCCGGCTGTCAAAAGCACGATCGAGGGAGTCATGTCCCCCCTCGCCAGTCACTTGCTCGCCGAAGATCTCGACGGAGACTTGCGATTCCCGCTAAACCTCACCTATGATGGCACCAACGACCCCACGTATCACCTGGTTCAGTATCAATTTAATATGCGGGTTAAGAAGTGCTCACCCTCCACGATGTGTCAAGCATTCTGCCTCACCCTCGCTGGACCCGCCTTCGAATGGTATCAGCGGCTCCCGAAGGGGTCCATTGAATCCTTTGAACAGTTAGCGGAACTCTTTGTCTCCCGCTTCGCGAGCTCGTTTTCGCAACGAAAAGGGAAGTCATACCTGTGGACCCTCAGACAACGTAAAGACGAATCCCTCCAGACTTATTTGAAAAGGTTCGTCGAAGAGGTAAACAAGGTCGCTAGCTACACCGATGATGACGCAATCACCGCCGTGATCGATGGCCTCCCAATGTGCGACTTCGCACGCTCTCTCATTAAGAAAAGGCCAGCCTCCATGGCCGAACTAATGGCGAGGGCTGTGGAAGACATCGCAGTTGATGAATATTACAACAGCCGAGCCCAACCCGAACAGGGAGATCAGCATCCGGATAATAAAAAAGACGGCAACAACGAGCCTCTAAGAAAGAGGCAACGCCAACAACATAACTCCGGAAGCCGACAACAGCAACCCAGGCGAGCAGAGAAGTTCCGAAAAGACATGAACTTCACTCCCCTGACAGCTTCACCGGCAATAATCTTCAGCCTTCATGGAGACAAGTTCGGGAGCCCCCGACCACTAACAAAAAATGCCAAGAAAGATAAGAGTCGGTACTGTGAATACCATCAAGACCACGGCCACACGACGGCAGAATGCTGGCAGCTGAGGAAACAAATCGAGCAGCTAATCCAGGACGGACAACTGAAGGAGTTCGTTAAAAAGCTAGTGTCAAAAAGCGAGAAACCCAATAACCCGCAACCCCAAGAGACTAAGCAACGCCAAAGTGACGGTCCGGACCAACCTCGCCCAGACAAAGAACAAGGAAGGTCCCAGCCATCGCAGTACGATGTCATCTCTACCATCCTGGGCGGACCCGAAACCGGAGACTCGAGCCACAAACGAAAAAGATACGCTCGAGCCTTAGAAGGAGATCGAGAGACGCACCAGATCAACTTGGCCAACCTCGGATGTACACCCAACGTACTTCCTAGCCAGACGATAACCTTCACGGAAGAAGAAGCCCGAAGAGTTGTGCATCCCCACAACGACGTAATCGTGGTCGAGACACTAATCGCCAACAACCAGGTACGACGGGTGTTGGTCGACAACGGGAGCTCAGCTGACATCATCTTCAAGGCAGCCCTAGAGCGTATGAATCTGGGAGGACTCGTTCCGACACCCGTCAAGACTCCGCTCTATGGCTTCAATGGGAAACCAGTTCTCGCCGAAGGCGCCATCGAATTGCCAACAACCTTCGGCTCGGAGGACGGGGCCCTAACAACCAAGATGGTCAGATACCTCGTTGTGGACCAGCCATCGGCCTACAACGTCATCATGGGAAGACCAAGTCTCAATAAGTTGTAGGCCATCTCGTCCACCTTTCACCTACTCGTCAAATTTCCAACGGAAAACGGGATAGGAGTCATGAAAAGAAGTCAGCGAGAGTCCCGATCCTGCTACACCCAAGGGACGAAATCAACAAAAAATGAACTGATCATCAGTATTATCTGCCAACTCGGAGACGAACTCGCCCCCGAGCTGAAAGATGCTCGGATGCTTGGCGAGCTCGATCCTAGAGACGATAGACGCAAGCCGACCATGGAGCCCTCCTCTGACGTGACCCAAATCGCGATAGACGAGAGTGCACCTGAAAATGTGTCACAATCAGAGCTCAGTTACCGGTCATGATCAGGACACAGTTGATCGCCTTCCTGCGAGAGTTCAGGGACGTTTTCGCTTGGTCGCACGCCGATATGCCCGGCATCGACCCAGAGATTGCCGTCCACCGACTCAACATCGAGAAAGGAAGAACCCCGAAAATACAACGGCGACGGGCGTTCAATCCCGAAAGGTACCAGGTGATCAACGAAGAAGTCAACAAGCTTATCGCCGCAAACTTCATCAAGGAAGTCACGTACCCCGACTGGGTATCCAACGTCGTGATGGTCAAGAAGCCTAACGGCAAGTGGAAGATTTGTATAGACTATTCCGATCTCAACGCTGCGTGTCCAAAAGACTGTTTCCCGCTACCAAGAATCGACCAGTTGGTAGACGCCACCGCCGGTCACCAACTCATGAGCATGATGGACGCCTACTCGGGATACAACCAGATTCGAATGCACGAGCCCGACCAGATACACACGACATTTGTGACCGACCGTGGCCTTTATTGCTACAAGGTTATGCCGTTCGGACTCAAGAACGCTGGAGCCACGTACCAGCGCCTGGTCAACCGAATGTTCGCATCGCTAATCGGAAATACCATGGAAGTGTACGTCGATGACATGATCGTAAAAAGCCTCAAAGAGACTGACCACGTCAAGAATCTACGAGAGACATTCATGCTTCTCCGAAAGTACCAGATGAAGCTAAACCCCGCTAAGTGCGCATTCGGGGTCGAGTCGGGAAAGTTCCTGGGATACATCATTAACCGACGAGGAATCGAGGCGAATCCCAAAAAAATCCGAGCCTTACTCGAGATGAAGAGCCCGCAAAGGATAAAAGAAGTTCAAAGCCTCAACGGGCGCATCAACGCTCTAGGCCGATTCGTATTGAAAGCTACGGATCGATGTCAACCGTTCTTTCAAGCCCTCAAAGGCGGAAAGAACTTCGCCTTGGACGAAAAGTGCGAGGCCGCCTTCCAGGAGCTGAAAAGTTACCTCGGATCGCCTCCTTTACTGTTAAAACCAAAGAATGAGGAGACGCTCTTCCTTTACCTCTCCGTCTCGACCAGGGCGGTCAGCGCCGTCTTGGTCCGAGAAGAATAAAAGAAGCAACTGCCAATCTACTATGTTAGCAAGGCTCTTCTTGACGCTGAAACGCGTTACGCACAAATCGAAAAGTTGGCACTCGCGCTGGTTACCACTGCGAAAAAACTTCGCCCGTACTTCCAAGCCCACCAAATTGTGGTACGAACCGAATATCCTGTGCGAAAGGCGCTCCTTAAAGGCACCTCTTCACGTATGGCGATCTGGTCGCAAGAGCTGGGGGAGTACGGCGTTGAATACCAGCCCCGAGTCGCCATCAAAGGTCACACCGAAGTCGAGACCGAAGAAGAAATTGACCAACTGCCAGAAAACGCCAAGAGGAAAGCAGATGTCACCCACAAACGAGCACATAAAACATGATGCCCACTCTACCGACGAAGTTCTCGCCACAACCAACGAAGCCACTGAAAAGTGGGCGCCGCCAGCAGTCGAACACCTGAAACATGGTACTCGACTAACCGATCTTGGCAAAGTCTTCAATACATCAGATGAAGCCGGTGAAAACTGGATGACTCCGATAGCAGGGTACCTGAAACACGGTACCTTACCCACCGACCGCAACGAAGCTAGACAACTCAAGTTTCGTGCAACGAGATACGTGATGTACAACGGAGAACTCTACAAAAGAGGCTTCATGCAACCTCTCCTGAAATGTCTTCCTGAAGACGACGCCAATCTCGTCCTTCGGGAAATTCACAAGGGAGTGTGCGGAAACCACTACGCGGGGCGATCCCTCGCTTTGAAGGCCCTGAAACAAGGATACTTCTGGCCAACTCTAAAAAAAGACGCGATCGAGATGGCACGAAAATGTGACAAATGTCAGCGGTTCGCCACAATACCACGCCAGCCAGCAGTCCCGTTATGCACAAGGCTGGTTCCACGTCCGTTCGCCAAATGGGGGATAGACCTAATCGAAAAATTGCCAAAAGCCCCGGGAGGGGTGGAATACGCAATAGTGGCCATCGACTACTTCACCAAGTGGGTCGAAGCCGAACCCATGGCAAAAATCACGCAGACCAACACGACAAACTTCATCTGGCGCAACATAATCTGTCGACACGGGCTACCTGAGTCGCTCATTACCGACAACGCCAAACAATTCAACAACATGGACCTTCGAGCCTTCTGTAGCGAGCTCGGAATCAACAACACCTACTCATCGCCCGTCTATCCTCAGGCGAACGGTCAGGTTGAGTCTGCCAACAAAGACATCAAGACAATCCTGAAAAAGAAGCTTGACGAAAAGAAAGGCAATTGGGCAGAAGAACTACCCTCGGTCCTCTGGGCATACCGAACAACGACCCAAAATGCCACAGGCGAAACCCCTTTGCGGCGTTGAGGCGGTCATCCCCGCTGAAATAACGGTCCCATCGCCACGAGTAGAACTCTTCAACGAAGAGCAAAACGACGAGGCCTTGCGATTAGAACTCGACCTAGTCGAGGAAAAGCGAAACGAGGCCTACACGCTTTTGGTGGCCCAGAAACGATTTATCGAACGTTACTACAACTCCAAAGTGAAAGAACGACGTTTCTTGGAAGGAAGCCTGGTCCTGAGAAAGGTGGGACCAAACACACAGGTCCGCAGTGCGGGAGTCCTCGGACCAACATGGGAGGGCCCATATCGCGTCACCAAGGTAATCAGAGACGGAACTTATCGGCTCGAAGACATGGGGGGTCGGGAAGTCCCCCGCCCCTGGAATGTGGAACACTTGAGACAGTACCACCAGTAACGCCCGCTCTACAAGGCCTCGCAAAAACAAAGATCCAAGCCGAAGCAAAGATCCAACCAGATGCTAAGATCCAAGCTGAAGCTAAGATCCAACCACATGCTAAAATCCAACAGTCAAAAGCCAAGCTGAAGCTAGGAACCAATGTCCGCCAATTACATATATGTAACGTTTTATCCAATGTAAAATAAGAGCGCCACAAGAACAAGAAGCGCCGAATAATAAAAAACGTCAAATATTTCTTGAGAACTTTCAAGCGAATGTATGTAAAAAAATAAACAATGCACAGATTTTGAGATTCGATAAATACTAAAAAGAAGACAATATGAAACTATTAAAAACATGAACCAAGAGTCTAGAACACATACCTCAAAAATCCCCATCATGGCCCATGGGTATATCCGGTTTATATATGGACGTGGATCACTAAATTAATGTACTATAGAAATTCCTATAATCTAAACCCTAAACATAATAAAGCCATGATTCATGAATGCTATCATTATTAGAGAGCTCAAAGAGTTTGAGACATTAAATAAACAACTAACAAAGATATAAATGCTAACATATTGAGCATGAATGCATGATAATATTCATTAATTTTTTTTTAAAAGCCTCTAAAATTAGGAACCTTGTTTACTTTCTTTTTAATTGATGAAAAAATTATCATTTCATATTAACTAATGTTTAAGAAATACAAATCGATTGAAGTGGAGTGAAAAAGAAAAAAAAATATTTATTTTATCGTCAATGAATATTTTTTTTATATATAATAAATTTAAAAATCTATTAAAAATGAGAATGTGTATCTTATTATTCTACTTCACTACATTACCTTAAAACTATTATAAAAAAGAGAATACCAATTCTTTTATTTTACTTTGCTTCATCACTTATAAGTTCGTCCTTTTATAATAAGTAGATTGACATTCGTTTATGGTCGTTCTTGTGCTGCACTAAGTCGTTTCATTTCATTTTCATTGTGATTTTGCGCGCTGTTCTTAATGGATGCAATTCCAAATAGTACCTACTTATTAAAACCGAAAAAATTACATAAACAATATTGAGCTAAACACAAAGAAAGATTAAGTGAAAAGATTAAAAAAAAAAAAAATAACAAACGAAACTTGAGAACTATCTTCCATTATATTATCCTCACATAATTGCTATATGTTGCTAATATATATATCTTGGAAAATATTCAATATTTCAATGTTATGTGGTTGATATAATTAAGAGAGAAAAACAAAAGATATTTTCAATATGTTAAGAAAAAAATAAACGTCGGCCACGGCCGGTGGGAATATGGTCGGTCCATGCAACATATTATTACGAATAAAATTTGGAAACTTGGAAAATGACACAAAATTAGTTTGTTGAGTGGATTTTGTGTATATAAATGGTACATATATCTTAAGCATGCTTGGACCTTCGTACCTATTATTTAATGCCCGTCTCTTTCATTTATCACATCCTAAAATATTCGTAATAAATGATTGCTGACGTATGTATATCATGTGGCTGAAATTAGATTTCATTTCATGTATAACACAGTGTATATGCATATCTTTCGTCCTTTACATATAATATACATATATATATATATATGAGAATTTTCGGGACTTATTAAAAAAAAAATTAAATAGGAAAAGATTATTTTTCCTTACTTGATCACTAATTAAACGGCCCAAACTCAAAAACATGCCTCGGAGGCTATCTATCGAACTGACACGCCGACGGATGCGAAAATAGCATATGATTTTATCCCAAGAAGGCGCATAAAAAGAGCAAGAAAACAAATCCACGGACAAAAAAAGAATGGTAATTTAAATGTCCATAATTGCACATGGCCCCTATTAGTTCCGTGTATGCTGATTAATACCCGTCGATACTCATGGATGCTATTAAGCTTTTGAGAGCGCCTGGAACACATAGAAACGACCAAAGACGTATCTGAACGCCCAATGCGTCCCATAAGCATAAAACTGGCACAGCATATTAAAAATATAAAAGTCCAAAGCTTTGAAGAAACCTCAAACCATTCATATAAATAAGGAAGCTTATTCTCTTCATTTAACACATTCTTGAAAATACAAAAACTTTTGTTTTCTTGTTTTCTATACTTCTCGAGTCTCGACTTAAATACTCTAATAGTGTTGAGCGTCAGAGCGGTTTACGGAGGACTCCCCTCCTCTGTACCTCTTTAGAGCTCACGTTTTTCAAGAACGTAGAATCAAGCTTCAGTTCCCAGTTTGATCATCATACGACATTGGACCCAGCCCAATATCAAGATTTAGGCCGCTATAATATTTGATCCATTTTTCGGCATCAACAACTAGAAAAGATTTGTGCGATATAAAAACCCATGTTATTTGTGTTTAGAATTGGAGTACTGTTCTTTTCTTTCTTTAATAAAAAAAGACGTATGCTCTATTACGAAAATAATGGTGTCGCAATAACATAGAGAAATATATTAATTTAATTGATCACTTGTCCGACCGATCTTACTTGCACATGGTCGTTGAATAGAGATGTGTGGCAATACTATTTTTATAACAGACTCATACTTTTATCCGAAAAAATAATGAGGATACACCAGCTAAAAGATAGATATTTAGAACTTTTGCCACAAATATTTCTATAAAATAATTTTACATGTGTACATATTCTAGTTGTTCTAAGTTCTTTAAGTGTTCTAACTTCTAACTTTAAGGCTGGGATTAGGGTTTGATATATATATATATATATATGAGGGTTATAAGATGTCCAAGTCATTCACTAGACAACTTGTACTTTCATATTCCCATGGTGTTTCAGCAAAATGCCAAGTACGTTAATGTATTTGGATGTATTTTTTCTATATGGGACTTCTATATATATTATATATATATATATATATAGAGAGAGAGAGGCTCGATCTTCTGGAAACAATTAATGGGGACCCATAAAACTCGGCCATAGGTGGAGTCGGCTCGATCGACATTGAAATTTGATGCCTTAGTTCATCATGTCATGTGGGTGGTGACTGGTGAGATGCATACATATTTATATAAACAATTCAAAGTTTTTTTAGGTTTAATTACGCTTTTTTATTACAAATGAATGATCTAGAAACTTTAGATCAACGTGACTATATACTGTAAGTTCAATTTAAAAATGTACTAAAATTTTTTTGTAAGATTTTTAATTTTTTTTGTTTTACTGATATTATTTATAGATATAATATATATATAACGGTTCAAATTCTTCACCTAACGATTTAGATTGAAAATATAAAAGTATATATGACGTGCTGCTTTTTAAACAAAAAGCTAATCCCGAATTTTTGTGATAAAATTACTCCTGTATTTACAGAATTAATATATAGTAGTTGGATTGATATTCATTGTTTCGGTCCAATCAATCTACAGTTTTCTTATCAACTATATATCGGCTCTGTGTCACCCGCCACTACATTTACAGCACTCACGTACATAATATATATATGTATATATATATACTTATATATATCAAATGAGATGACACTATTGGCATCTACCCGTATTACAAGTATATTTGTACGATAAAAACAATCGGTACTATTGACCGCAAGCACTAGTTAATATTACGTATAAACAAAAATTTTGCATTTAAAGGATTGAACCCATGACCTCGAAAAAGTTTTATATATAATAGATTTACCACTAATCCAAACAAACTTGGTAGATAATATATTATATATATGTATAAACATGCCTATTAATTCACATTTATATATATACATACATACTAGGGGTGAACAAGCGGGTGAACAAGCACTAGTTAATACATACATAATTCTGTGCGATTTTTGACAAATAATAGACCGAATACCGCATTTCGGTATTTTAGAAATGATAACCGAATACCCTATTTTTAAAGATGAAAACCGCATTTACCGTATAATCGGTATTCGGTGTTCGGTTGTGGTATTATCGGTTTATTGCCCACATTTACCGCTTTTAAATTAATATCCACATCTCCATAGACTGACTACTAATATTACATGTAAACCTACTACTAAATGTTAATATTATAAATTATTACACATAACGGATTACTAAATACTAATATTACACAATATTACACCGAGAGATTAGATAAGAAAAATCTTTTTGACGTGTTGATAGGTATGATAAATAGAATATAATAAATATAATATTAGATTTAGTTAAAGCGGTAAAACCGGGTAAGCGGTTGCGGTTTTCACATTAAAACCGAAAACCCCGTTTTAACCTAATTTGGTATTCGGTTTTTTTCTCGGTATATTCGGTTTTAACCACTTTAATAGCGGTTGCGGTTTAATCGGTATCGGTTTGATCGATTTTCGGCTAAAAATCCGGTTTACTGTTTCTTTTGTTCACCCCTAATACATACATATATAAACACGCCTATTAATTTACATTTATATACTCCTTTTTTTTGGCTAATTGCGGCAAAAAGACCCAACCTTTGGTCATATGCTCTGCTGTGTATACAACCTCCGTAAATGGCGGCAAAAGTACCCAAACTCGGCATTTGGGAGTTGACCGAGAAAACCAGTCCATATGGCTGCTAGCCTTTTCCACGTGGCATGCCACATGGCACTTGGATGCCACATGGCATGCCACGTAATTATTATTTTTAAATCATTTAAAAAATATTATTTTTTTAATTTTTTTTTAATTTTTTTAAAAAATTAAATTATTTTTCAATAATAACTAATAATGAATATTTAATAATCAATAATGGATATTTAAATTTAAATATTCATTATTGGTTATTATTATTAAATATAATTATTTATTTTAGAGAAGTGGGTCAAATGAAATAAATAAAGAAAAAAAATCACCGTTCACGGTTCACTCAAGCTTCCTCTCCGATCCGGTCACGGGTGGAACGAAATTGCTTAATATGTTTAATAATAATAATCATATGATTATTTAATGACAATTTTTTTAGAAAAGAATAATATATAAAAAAAACATATTAAAAAACTATTATTATAAAATGCAAACAGAAAAAACATGCAAACAAATAAAAATAATCTTTCGTTAAATATAAATATGACTAGTATTTATTTATATTTGGATAAGTGGTGTGTATTTAATTATGTCTTGACTTTTTAAACAATATGTATGTGTTTATTAGTTATTATTATTAAATATTTTAAACAATTTTATTCGACGCGTGAACCGGATCGGAAACGGAGTTCAAGTGAACCATGAACGGTGATTTTTATTTCGTTGTACCCACTTTATTAAAAATAAATAATTATAACCAATAATGAATCTTTAAATTTAAATATTCATTATTTTTTATTATTAAAAAAATTATTAATAAAAAATAATGAATATTTACATTATTTTTACATTAATATATATACATATACATATAGTATATATACATACGTGTATATTATATATACATATAGTATATATACATACATATACATACATATGTATGTATACATATAGTATATATACATACGTGTATGTACATATAGTATATATACTATACATATACATATAGTATATATACATACGTGTATATACATATACATTTGTATACACAACAGAGCATTTGACCAAAAATTTGGTCTTTTTTACATTAATATATATACATATACATATAGTATATATACATACCTGTAAAGTACTAACTTAAAACAGTATGTAACACAACATATTATGAAGTATGAACAATGCGTGGAAAATTAGAATATGACAAACATTGTATACGTGCAGTCATGCACAGTGTTTGAACGTATGTGCACTGTGACTGTATACGTCAAATTTATCTATCTAAATACCAAGTAATTCTTAGGTCATTTAGAAAACAGGGAAAATTACGGCAAAAATACCCAACCTTTGGTCAAACTGCCTCCCGTGTACCCAACCTTTAAAATTGGCGGCAAAAATACCCAACCTGCGTTGACTGTGACTCTGGCATAAAAACGTTAAGTTTTCCGTTAACATCCCTCATGTGGCCGTTAGCGGCAAAAATACCCAACCTTTTTTTTTGAAAAAAAATATTTTTTAATTTTTTTAATTTATATTTTTTTTACTTGATTAGTGATAATTACTTGAATTCCAAATACATGGAATAACACAAAAGTTAGTCAAAACATCAATTGATTTCTTAATGTGCTTGTATAAACTACATTTGTTGATAAAAATCTTATTATTACGAGAAATTTTAAACACAATGTTACGGGTATTTTAAGTAATTGATTTTCAATAAATTAATAAAAGGAATGTTATATAATTAATTTTTCTTTTTTATTAAATAAAGTCAATTTTAGTCCGAGATATTCTTCCGTTTTCGCGAAATAAAGTGTCTAGATGTTTCCAGAAATATCAAGATATTCAAAAAGTCATTAAGTTTGCAAGAAATGGTCACGAAACGCTCCCGAAACCCTTAAAGTCGGCCGAGAGCACCTCAGGCGGCCCCACAGGCCCCACACGATCCACCACGCGTCTCCTGCCCTCCTCACGCGCCCTCATAAGGGCTTACGTCAGCCTGATGACGTAAGCAGAGGTGCGGGTGGGAGTTTTCATTGTGTTTCATAGCTTCCTTCGGCACTATTCATATTTTCTTAGCAGTGTATTAAAGGGTACGGATTTTAATGGGATCTCAAGGGAGGTCTTTTAGTCAATTATTACTAATCAAGCCTTATTGATTATTGATAATATTTTTTTACTGGTATATATTCTTAAGCCATTTTTTTTTCAATACGGAGACATTGATTGACTATATTAATTCACTCCGGATACAGCCTTACCATTTTTATTGGTAATTGACCGTTTTAGATCGAATTAATATAGTCAATCAATGTCTCCGTATTGAAGAAAAAAAATGGCTTAAAATACCTGTAACATTGTGTTTAAAATTTCTCATAATAATAAGATATTTATCAACAAATGTAGCTTATACAAGCACATTAAGAAATCAATTGATGTTTTGACTAACTTTTGTGTTAGTAATTATCACTAATCAAGTAAAAAAAAATTAAAAAAATTAAAAAAAAATTCCAAAAAAAAGGTTGGGTATTTTTACCGCTAACGGCCACATGAGGGATGTTAACGGAAAAATTAACGTTTTTATGCCAGAGTCACAGTCAACGCAGGTTGGGTATTTTTGCCGCCAGTTTTAAAGGTTGGGTACACGGGAGGCAGTTTGACCAAAGGTTGGGTATTTTTGCCGTAATTTTCCCTTAGAAAACATCAGCGTATATATACATCTTTTATTATATTGTTGATGGTAATTAAAAAATGGATCAACATAAGAATCAGTCTACGCTGTGAGCTTAAGCTTGACTTAGTCCAGGTGACGACCAGAACCCAGGACGGGCAGAAACACTTGCGAGGAGTCAGCCCGGGTACCGACCAGAACAGAAGACGGACAGCCGTTCAGCCCAGCTCGGGTGAACACGAGCAGAGTGTCCGGATAGAAGGCAAGCTCAGCCCGGAGCATACGAGCAGGTCAGCTCGGGGACAGAGAAGCTGTCCGGGCAGGAAAGGGAAACTCTACCCAGAAAGGAAGACGCGTAGCTTGAGGAGCAAGCAAATCAAGTCAAAGATTTGGCGAGATTATTTAGGGTAGTTTCCTGATTTTGTGCGATTCTGTTAGCTAGGGTTTCGTCTACAAGAGGCTATATAAACCTAGCATTGTACACTTTGTAATTGTGTAGAGTCCATTAGAGTTTGAGTTTATCTCCTTGTATTTTGCCTTCGAATATTATTAAGAGAATTTCTTCTCCCAAAAGTTTGTGTCCTTTATTTTCTGTTCGATTTCTTTGGTGTTATTCGTGTTCTTTGCAGATCCGTGAATTGGGATCCAACAAGTGGTATCAGAGCATCAATCGAAGAACATGTCTTCATCATCAGAGTCACCAATCGACGGAGCTTTGGTTGCGCAGAAATCAGACTCCAGAGAAGGCACAGTTACACTCCATTACCCCATGCTCACGAAGAGCAATTACGCCGTGTGGGCGTTGAAGATGAGGGTGAATCTGCAGGCGCAGGGAGTATGGGAGGCCGTAGAGAACGGCGGTGTCGAAGGGCGCAAGGAAAGAATGGCTCTAGCCGCTATCTACCAAGCAGTTCCGGAAGATGTTCTTCTCATGCTTGCCGAGAAAGATTCCGCGAAGGAAGCATGGAAAACCCTTCAGACCATGCACATGGGCGCAGATCGCGTCAAGGAGGCAAAGGTCCAGACCTTGAAGAGTGAGTTCGAGGTCATGAGGATGAGGGAGAGCGAATCAATTGATGATTTCGCTATGCGGCTCACGTCCATTGTGACCGGCATACGCTCGCTGGGAGACAAGGTGGAGGAGACCACCGTCGTCAAGAAGTTTCTCCGAGCAGTGCCTCACAGGTACATGCAGATTGTGACATCGATCGAGCAGTTCGGCGATCTCAAGACCATGTCGGTCGAGGAGGTTGTTGGTCGTCTCAAGGCCCACGAAGAGAGACTTCGGGGTTACGGTGACAAAGACGAGGAGAAGAACCTCCTGCTCACGCATGAAGAGTGGACGGCCAGACAGCGGAAAACCGGGGGAGCCGAGTTTTCTACAAGACCCTCAGGTCGGAACAGCTTTGGTGGAGAAGTCCGAGGACGCGGACAGGGTCGTGGACGAGGTCGAGGTCGGGACATGCGAGGTCGCGGCAGTGGATCTACCCGTCAGGAAGGCACGACCAGGAGAGACAAGAGCACAGTGAAGTGCTACAATTGTCAGAAGCTTGGGCACTTTGCATCTGAGTGCCGGAGCAGGAACCAGGGCGAAGAGGCGAATCTAGCAAGATTCCCAGACGACTAGCCGGCATTGTTGTTTGCCGAGCAGGAAACGCACCTGGACGAACAGAATGGCGAGTGTGACGCCAAGGCCCGGGCAGAAGTGATCAGTATGCCGATCAGCCCAGAGGCCGAGCAGACCTGTCCGGAGGAGACCAGCGAGAAGGTTTTCCTCATCGAGGATAAGGTTATTGCAAACCTCCTCGTAGACGGAGAGAAGAAGGTCAGTACCGACGTATGGTATCTAGACAACGGAGCTAGCAACCACATGACTGGGGACCGAGCTAAGTTTGAAGAGCTCGATGAGAAGATCACGGGCAGCGTGAAATTCGGCGACGGATCAGTCGTAGAGATCAGAGGCAGAGGGTCGATCCTGTTCGAGTGCAAGAATGGCGACCAGCGTCTGATGACCCAGGTGTATTTCATCCCGAAGTTGAAAAACAACATCATCAGTCTAGGACAGATGACTGAGATCGGGAACACGGTGTTGCTGCAAGGGTTCTACCTGAAGATGTGGACCAAGGAAGGAGAGCTGTTGATGAAGGTGGAGCGAACACCCAACAGACTCTACAAGATTCTCCTGAAGACATGCCAGCCCGTCTGTCTTATGGCATCGATGGCAGACCCGGCTTGGCTATGGCACGCACGGCTCGGACACGTGAATTTTCACGCGCTCAAGATGATGGGCGAGAAGAAGATGGCCTTCGGGGTTCCCAAGATAGAACACCCCGACCAGCTATGTGAGTGCTGCATGATCGCGAAGCAGGCGAGGATACCGTTTCCGATCAAGGCCAAATTCCGAGCAGAGAGACCCTTACAGTTGGTGCATGCAGACCTATGTGGTCCAGTCACCCAGCAACATTGGCAGGTAACAAGTACTTTCTTTTACTTGTTGATGATTACAGTCGCTGGATGTGGGTTTATATGCTTAAGGAAAAGAGCGGAGCCTTTGAGGTCTTCAAGAAGTTCAAGAAGATCGTGGAGAATGGCTCGGTGCACAGGTTAAAGGTCTTGCGTACAGACCGAGGAGGAGAATTTACTTCCCAGCAGTTCGGAGAGTTCTGCGACCAGGAAGGAATTCAGCGTCACCTGTCCGCACCCCACACACCCCAACAGAATGGCGTGGTGGAAAGACGAAACCGAACTGTGATGAACACAGCGAGGAGCTTGCTCAAGAGCATGCAAGTTCCAGCCCGTTTTTGGGCAGAAGCAGTAAGACATGCGGTCTACCTGCTTAATCGTTTGCCGACCAAAGCGCTAGGAGAGCGTACCCCCTACCAGGCGTGGAAAGGGAAGAAACCCCACTTAGAACATTTGAAAGTGTTCGGATGCACCGCACACGTGAAGATTGCGGGGCCACATCTCAAGAAGTTGGATGACAGGAGTCAGAAGATGGTGTACCTTGGCGTTGAAGAAGGAAGCAAGGCATACAGACTCTATGATCCACGACGCGGCAGACTCCAAGTGAGCAGAGATGCTGTGTTCGAAGAGGAGATGAAGTGGGATTGGCGCGACGAGAAGGGAGAACCCGAGCAGAACTCAGTGGAGTTCATTGTCGAAGACGACCAGGATGTTGCCGAGCAGGAGCAGCCCGGAACACCCAGCTCGGGAACAGTCTTGCCAGAAACGAGGGAACCCAGCCCGGGAGAGAGCACCCCGGATACACCCAGGACACCAAGTCCGAGCAGGACCAGCCCGTCCAGCTCGGGAGATTCCTCCATAAAAGACGGCCCAAAAGGATTCCGACCTCTAGCAGACGTCTACGATCAGACTCAAGAAGTGGAGATGAGCTTGGAGGAACTTTCTTTGTTGTGTGCAGAAGAACCAGCCAGCTTCCAGGAGGCAGCAGCCGAGCAGGAGTGGCAGGAATCAATGAAGAAGGAGATGGAGTCCATTGAGAAGAACAGGACATGGGAGCTTACCGACCTGCCCAAAGGTCATAATCCCATCGGCCTGAAGTGGGTGTTTAAGCTGAAGAAGGACACTGAGGGGAATGTCCTTAAGCACAAGGCAAGGCTGGTAGCTAAAGGCTACGTGCAGAGGAAAGGCATAGACTTTGAAGAAGTCTTTGCTCCAGTAGCTAGACTGGACACGATCAGACTCATCCTAGCCCTAGCAGCTCATCGAGGTTGGGAAATTCACCATCTGGATGTCAAATCGGCATTCCTAAACGGTGACCTCGAAGAAGAAGTGTACGTCAAGCAACCAGAGGGGTTCGGCATCACGGGCAAGGAGCAGAAGGTGTACAAGCTATCCAAGGCCTTATACGGGTTAAAACAAGCACCAAGAGCGTGGAACATCCGCCTTGACAAGAGCTTGAAGAATCTTGGATTCACAAAGTGCTTGAGCGGGCAGACATTCTTACTAAGGCTCTAGGGAGAGTCAAGTTCGAGGAGATGAGAGAGCTGCTCGGAGTAAAGAGTGTAGCAAGTCAAGCTTACGGGGGAGAATGTGAGCTTAAGCTTGACTTAGTCCGGGTGACGACCAGAACCCAGGACGGGCAGAAACACTTGCGATGAGTCAGCCCGGGTACCGACCAGAACAGAAGACGGACAGCCGTTCAGCCCAGCTCGGGTGAACACGAGCAGAGTGTCCGGATAGAAGGCAAGCTCAGCCCGGAGCATACGAGCAGGTCAGCTCGGGGACAGAGAAGCTGTCCGGGCAGGAAAGGGAAACTCTACCCAGAAAGGAAGACGCGTAGCTTGAGGAGCAAGCAAATCAAGTCAAAGATTTGGCGAGATTATTTAGGGTAGTTTCCTGATTTTGTGCGATTCTGTTAGCTAGGGTTTCGTCTACAAGAGGCTATATAAACCTAGCATTGTACACTTTGTAAT
Source organism: Parietaria judaica (assembly GCA_954871525.1). NCBI lineage: Eukaryota > Viridiplantae > Streptophyta > Magnoliopsida > Rosales > Urticaceae > Parietaria > Parietaria judaica. The sequence goes on from OX940864.1 coordinate 17,501,394, forward strand.
TGTGTAGAGTCCATTAGAGTTTGAGTTTATCTCCTTGTATTTTGCCTTCGAATATTATTAAGAGAATTTCTTCTCCCAAAAGTTTGTGTCCTTTATTTTCTGTTCGATTTCTTTGGTGTTATTCGTGTTCTTTGCAGATCCGTGAATTGGGATCCAACATACGCTTCGAGTCCTTCGACTATGGGCCGGACACGGTGGTAGTCGGATATATTAGACTCTTTATTTCTTCCACTCCTAAGCGGCATATACTTCGTCCCGTCGGAGAACGCACTAAACCCGTGTCTAGACTCAGAAAGGGATAAATCCGACGGCACTTTGGAGATTCTTCGTGCAACAGGAATAGCGCGTCTTCCCTGAGCAGTGCTCGTGGCAAAAGGGGCGTTGTTCCCGGTCTTTGTACCTAAAAGAAAAGAGCATGTACTAGACGAGGGTGGAGGGAGTGTTTGCGGCGCTCAACATTTGTATCTGTTTGAGGTGGGGGGCCGATTTTTAGGCTTTTAGAAATAAAGGTTCACGAAAATACAGAATTTTTTTAAAAGAGTTCCTTTAAGTAAGATTTTTTTTTTTAATTTATCAATCTCCTTCCTCGTGAAATGGGAGGAGTATTTTGGGCCGTAGTTTTTAATTTCTCATGTTTGAAATTTCTGTTCATCAGGGCGAAAACATAAAGTAAAGTAACAAATATTTACGTATTTTTATACAGACGTACTTAGTGTATAGTAAAATAAAGAGAGCATATTTTGTCGTCAATTTTCCTATAATGACCCTGAAAAAGTAAAAACCAAAGTACAATATATACTAAGTACAATCTATCATATAATAATTATTATTTTTCACTTGATCAATTACATTTGCTTCTTTTTAGTGCGTGCAAAGTTACTGGTAGAGGATATATATATATAACTAGGATATTCACGATAAAATATTCAAATTTTAACCAATCGAAATAGCAAAGGTTTTAAGTGAAAAAATAATAACAAAAATATTCATAGTCGACAAAATTAAAGCGGCGCATATTTTCATATATTTTCTTTTACGGTCGTTGATCAATTTTTTAGCATATTGTTATTAACTAATATCTAGACATACGCATTTATGTGTTCATCCAGTTATCTATCATCTTCTTCTGATTTGAATTCAATATAATAAATTAGACGGAAAAATGTATTACTTCAAATTTATTGACTTTGGATATACTTATTACTATTTATTTGTTTTGAACCTTCAACGCCTCAATCACGATTTATATATTTTTAGTGCAATTATCCTATATAATATAGCCTATATAATCCATGAAAACTAAACATTATTGTCATCATTATTATATAGATGAGTTCTAAATATAAATACTTAATAGAGGTACTATATATATTGTATGTAAATGCCGACACAGAATTATTTAATTCAATTTTTTTCTTTTGAAAAATTATACGCGAAGGGATTATATTTAAATTTTATTAAAATTATAGAGAATTGAGCTAAATTTTTTAAAAATAAAATTATGTTAGAAAAATAAAATTAGGTGAACAATTAATAAAATAAATTAACATTTTTTGGTGTATATATATACTATAAATATGATTTCTTAAATATAATAATTAACTTCAACTATGGGATTACAGATTAATATTAGATAAATAGATACACTTATATTGTCTGTTTCCAACTAATTTCCATGATCACATGCAAATTAGCTAGCTCATTTTTCTTTCAAATAAGAAAGTATTTTCAACAACTTTCTCAAATCTTCCAAGTTCCAAATCTATCGTACTGTTCATGTATGGAATATTTATTACAACTAATTATTTCTTGTCATTATGCTTAACAAACGAGAAATTAAACACTATTTGTGCCACTAAACCAATCCCTATTTTTTGAAGTACACACTCATTGGTTTAATTTAACTATGGTCGGCTAATGATATGTGTGTATATATTAATATATTATTAACAAAACAAAAATAAAAATTATGTCTTATATAAGTACAAAATATGTAATAATTAAAAGAGATGTATGAAGCTTTTCAAGTATATATATGTACATTTGGACAGCCAACTTAACGAAGACCATGCTTATCCTGTTCTAAACTATTTATTCAAAAGTGATTTCTACACATATAAAACAACAATCATATATTAAATTATATATATGAAATTAATTGCTTAGTTAGAAAGTACACAAATAACTTTATTTGTGGCATAAATAATGCACTAAGAGGTGCACAAACCCTTCCACATTTTTTCTTTCTTTCCAAATACCCATGAAGAACTCCACGTGTTAATGGTTGGTAGTTTGCTCTTGCTAGAAGTGATATGCTTCATAAAAGCTTGAAGAATCTCAGAGAATTGTAAATAATTTCCTTGTATTTCAATTCCTTTCTATTTATTCCATGTTGTACGATTCCCATTACCAGTTTTGACTTTTTAGTTAGCTTTGATTATACACATAAATACACATCTTTTCCAAGTATTAAAATAGGGATTATGTATTTTTAAGTATAATAGCGGCAAAAATAATCAAACTTATGTGGCTTGGTGACAGCTCCAGTACATGCCTCGTGCCAGGTCTTTGGTTCGCAAACGCATGCAATGTTATCTTTACCCAATAATGCCGCATGCATGTTCTACTAACATTGCTAGAGCTGAAACTCGCGATCGTACTGTGGACGTCGCGATCGTCGCGACGCGTGTGGCGCGAATCGCGATGCGTCGCGATCAACGGGTGAAAATCGCGATTCGTCGCGACGCGTGGTCAAAATCGCGACCACGACCTGGTGATCCACGTGAAATGCTCTCGCCCAATCAGAGCGCGACACGTGTGCTATCCGAGTGAGGGGAAAAGTTGTGTTTGTTGGTGGCGAAAATAACACACTTTTTACCCGAAATTTATTACCCAACCACAATTATTACCCACTTTACTCGAATTTCAAATTTCAATATTTTTTCACCCACTTTCTCCTCACAATTATTCACCCACCACAATAATTATTCACCCACCCCACTCTCTCCTCAAACCCTATAAATACCACCTCTTCCTCCCTCATTTCTTCACCAACAATCTCTCAACTCTCTCTCAAATTCTCTCAATTCTCTAAGTTTTTTCCACTCTCAAGCTCTAAAGTTCCAAAGTTCTAAATTTCTCAATTTCTAAAGTTCTCTCATTAATATGTCTCGAAGAAGCGGCGGTAGTTCCGGGGGTCGAAGGGCGGCCAGGAATTTGCAACCCCAATTTCTACAAGGGGGAACATCGCAGCGTTGTCCCGACGACTACATTCCCGTTATGCTACCGTCAGAAATATTCCCTTCCCCTCCTAATCCAGATTATCCCGACGATACAGTACGGTCTCTAAGACCTAGTCTAGTCCGGGCGTTGGCCCACCACCAAGCCAATCCCGATCGTGTATCCCGAGAATTGGTCGACGCGGTGGCTCAATCTAGGGGAAATAACGATCCTTTTTTCGATCTCATGTTTCAATGGCACGCCAATTACGAATCTCAACGTCCCGAAGGTGCCGATCCCGACGAAACTCAACGCCCCGAAGATGCCGATCCCGACGAAACTCAACGTCCCCACGATGCCGATCCCGACGACTTTCAAACGCCGCCCTCGGTCCATGGTTCAAATGTTGGGGTTTACAACCGCGGTTCTTCCAATCAAGATAGCGGTGAAGCCTCCGTTGCCCGTCCTCGACGTGCTCGACGTCCTTCAACCGGGTAATAACCTTTATTCATTTGTTTATTTCATTAATTATTAATATTTATTAATTAATAAGTTAGTACTTAGTAATAATTAATTATTAATAATTAATAAGTAATAAATAATAATTAATAAATATTAATCCGTTTTTAATTATTAATAATTATTCAATAATAATCACTTGAAAGTCTTAGTATGCTCTGTGGTTGCGGTTCCGACTGATCTTCCACATCAGAAACGATTTTCTTGAGATTTAATAATCATTTAATCATATTATCTTAATTATTTAATTTCGTTTAATTTTTTAACCTTAAATATTATAGTTTAATTATTTTAGTTTAATTAATTAATTTGTCACGTCTCTTGAAAGTCTTAGTATGCTCTGTGGTTGCGGTTCCGACTGATCTTCCACATCATAAACAAATTTTCTTGAGATTTTTTAAGTTAACGGGATTAAAAATGGTAATTTATATGTGTGGTGATTATTATAAAGTTCTTAATGGAATACGGTGTCTTAGAAAGATTGGTTTTTAAATAAGGTTTGCTTTGCAATCTCCTCCAAGCTAGCCTGGGAACCTCGGGGAGTTCTGTCTAGAAAAGCTTGGGCCTAAAGCGAGATCATAGCATCCTTTCCAGTCGATCTGGCCGTGGAACCTCGGGGAGTTCCGTCAAAAAGAGCTTGATAATGATTTCCACACATAGAAAATACCATTTTTGATTTCGTTAACTCTTTTAATTAACTATATGAAATTTAATTTAATTAATATGATTAATATTAAGATCTAATAAATGTAATATTTTTTGTAATACTTAATTTATTATTAATCCGATGTAATATTCCTTTGTTTTAACAGCGCAACTCCTTCGGCCCTGGCGTGGGGACGACCAAACACGGCCCCAGTGTGGGAATTTTTCCACGAAGATCGGCGGTTGGAGTATGGCGAACGCATCAAACTCGCCACGTGCAAAAAATGCGGCAAAGTACTAAACGCGATGGGTGACCTCGGAACCGGATACTTGAAAAGACACGCAAGAGCATGCTTCCCGACCGGGCAGCTCGAAGAGGTAAACACAGCACAGGTATGCCCTTTCTGCAGTTAATTTACGGAAATGGACCCTCGAATGGATAATTTCTACGGGCGTGCCGCTGAGTTTTGTCGAAAATCCCAACCATACCCGATATATGGAAAGGATTAATCCGACGTACCAGCAGTTTTCCCGTACAACTTATACCCAAGACATGGAAACCGCATATGCTATGCAAAAAAACATTTTGGTCGATTTTTTTTTAAATGTCTAGCATAAACGTCGCTTTTACCACCGACCTGTGGAGCGGTCCAAGTTTAAACGACTATATGAGTCTGACCGCCCATTACGTAGACGACGAGTGGAATCCATGTCAAAGGCTTTTAAACCTATCGCCATTCGAGGGTCGTCATACCGGGCAAAACATTGCCGAAAAATTAATTGCATTATTTAATGATTGGGGTTTACAAAACCGGGTAATTTCCATTACCTTAGACAATGCCGCAAACAACAACGCCGCGATTTTAATCTTGGAATCTAGTTTGCCCGGTTCGCCATTTAAAAATATTTTACATCAACGTTGTGCTTGTCACATAATAAATTTAATTGCACGAACCGGCGAACATCAAATTGCTAACCATCTTGATAAAATACGCGGCATTGTTGATTGGATCCGGCATCCTCAAACCACCGGTAGGTGGAGAAAGTTTTGTAAAGACCACAATCACCGCGCTAACAAGTTTGGTTTAGATAATAATTCACGTTGGAACTCTACATATTTAATGGTTTCAGTTGTTTGTAGACAGCGGCTGCCGTTAGACCACTTCCTCGGGATGAAACTCGAGCCACAGAACCGGATCACGGAGGCGGATTGGGAAACGGCCCAAAAATTTACCCAATTTCTTAAACCATTTAACGCTATTACGCTAAATTTTTCAAACCAAAAAAGGCCCTCTTTAAACCACGGCCTTTCGGGTCTTTACCAAATTACGTGTGCTTTCAAAGAATTTGAAAATGACCCTATTATTTCTCCCATTATTCCAGGGATGATTACAAAATACCAAACTTACTGGGATCCACCCCCGTTTTCGTTTTGCTTCGGTGCTATACTTGATCCCCGTTTTTCGTTTACTTGGGGGGCAATGATGTTAGCCTGCGGGGAAAACCTCGGGGTGGATTACCAGAATTATATTAACGTTGTTAACGAAGCCTTTTTTGCATTGTACAGTGAATACGACGCCCGGTTCCCACAGTTCAACGCACAGGAAGAGCAAAGGACAGTGATGGAGAGCCCGACGAAGACGGGACTAGCGTTTAGCCGGAGACTCAGGCAACGGATAGATCGCGGGGAAGCAGGGGAATCCAGCACGGGACCGCCACGGGCGGACATACCGGAGGGCGCACCGGCAGAAGTTAAGCGATACTACGGCCTACGGTTCGAGGACGATTCAGGCGAGTTCGATGTCATAAAGTGGTGGAAGAATCAACGGGACAGATTCCCGATATTGGCGAGAATGGTGAGGGATATACTGTCCTTCCCCATTTCAAGCGTTGCTTCGGAGAGCGCATTCAGTACGGCTCAGTACGTCATAAACGATCGGAGGGCGTCAACCACCAACACACACGTCGAGCAAATAGTGGTGTTGAATGATTTGTTGTACCACAACCCGGTGATTGCCGAACGGTCCGACCAAACCGAACTGGAGCTAATGACTGAAAGGTTTAACGCCTTGTTCCCCGAGTGACGCAATGTAACCGCCAATGATGTGCTCTTTCCTCTCTTGGTTTTATGTCCCTAAGGAGGGTTTTACAAGAGAGGTTTTAGTGAGGCATCTTGTAATATTTACACTGAATATTTACATCTTTCTTCCACCTTATTGTAATATTCACAATGAATAATACAACTTTTTTTTTAAATATCTCGTCTTTTCGTATTTATTTATATGTTAAGTAAATTTGTTGAAATTATTAGTATGTTACAAACTAATATTTATTAACATATGTTATTTCTTTAAAATTAAAAATAAAAATCAATATTATTAATATGTTACAAAATAATAAGTTATAACAAACTTTGATATTAATTTTGAAAAAAATACATTGTAGATAACAAATTTAAATAATTAACTTACTTACATATAATTTTGAAATAATTAATAAAGTTTTAAAATTAAATTCGGGTAAAAAGTTAAAAAAAAATACATTTCAAGAAACCAGGTACTTTTGCCGCAAAAATAGCCTATAAAATCGCGAAAAATCGCGAACAACCACGACTCTCGGCGTCGCGACGAGTCGCGACCGGAACAGTCGCGATTTTTGGCGACTCGGTCGCGACTCGTCGCGACGCCGCGAGTCCCAGCTCTAAACATTGCAAACATATTTTGTAATACAAGTTGTTACGGGTAATTCTCGGAATTGATTTTTATAAATATGTTAATTAAACGAAAATTATTACATTAATTTTTGTTTATTAATTCTATAATTTGATTAATCTTTTAAATAAGATTATAAATCAAATTAATCAATTTTAAACCCAAAACATCCCCTAGAGGTCCGTTTTTGAAAAAAAAAAGTATCCCAGTGTTCGTAAAAATATGAAAACACCCAAACAAGACATAAAATTTGTGAAAAACGGGCGCGGGACGCGCCCATGAGCAAAAAATGCTCCGGGGCACCTTTTTGTGGGGCCCACAGAGGCAGCAGCCTCCCAGATCGCGCCACGTCGCGATCTCCCCTGCTGCGTCACCTCGGCCAGGCCACCAGGCCCACTTGCGCGCCCATCCCCACGCTGCCACGTGGAGGGCCGAGATCGGCTCACCTTTTGCACGCCCTCCACTTGCGCCGCGCGTGCGGGCGCGTGAGACGTCGGATCGCCGATCCGACGGCGGCAATGGATTCCTCTTTTCTCGGGGACCAATATGCATATACAATATTGCCCAGGGACCCTTCAGAATAATATGTTATTGTGCCTAGACCCCCGGATCCTACTATAAATAGGAGCTCAGTTCAGTTAAACGGTAAGTCATTGAAACTCAGGGAAACTCACTCGAATCTCTCAAGCTTCTCCCTACTCCCTATAAAATCGCCTCCCCCTCAAATACCGTTCTAATGTTGAGCGTCGGAGGTGAATCGGGGGGTATCCCCCCCTGTTTCCCTTGACCTCGAGTGTTCCCTTTTTCAGGTTCGGAAAGTGAGAAATTTAAACAAAGCGGAAGCCCTGGAGGAATTCCTACACGGTTCACGACCCTCCTGATAGGTTCTGTTCTACGTTGTGTCCAGTCTATTTCCAGTCCATTGCGTGGTTGTGTAAATAGTCTGGGGACACGTATCTGGACCCAAAATTCGGGACGTTGGGTCTAACCTAGGGGAATTTCTCTAAGATCTGAACGACTGAGGGATCACTCTGAGAGGAACCTCTGGAGAAAATTCTGGGAAGGTCCACGACCCCACCTGCCCTTGTTCTAAGCTCAGCGCGGCACAGGGTCTGTCTCCTAGTCCCCGTATCTCTTAAAGATATCGTGACTCTGCGGACAGTTCCTCTAGCCCGGACTAGAACAAGCTATACCAGGTCGAGAGTCTAACCTCCCAGGATTCACTTCTTGGTCAAACGCACTCCCCCATTCGCTGGTACCTACGATCAGTGCGGTTCCCGAACCTGTAACCCGGGCCTAGTCCAATCCTGGCCCTGTGGTAACAGGTAGTGAGTAGAACGGAAACGAGGCTTTTGACCTTGAAAGTGCCAGGGACACCCACTCAGGGTCCCCATACCAGTCAACTAAAAACTCACTCTGGAGTCAGCGACAACCACCCCAAGGTCAACGGGATCTCACTAAGGCCATACACGGTGGGGATGAAATCTGTCATCTTCGCAATAACGATTTCTGCCTGTGCGTCCATGCGGGCATGATTAACGTCATCCCAGCCAACAGAAGTTAACGCCATCATAACTTCCAAGAAGAGTCCAACGAAAGTCAACGGAAGCCCACCAAGTCAACTGCGCAACGTTCTGGGCCCGGCCTAATATCCACTTTGGGCCGCTTCAGTGTTTGATCCAAAAAACGGCATCAACACAAGTAATCTTGTAATCTTGAATGTGGTGTCGTCCTAATTAATAAATTAAAAAAACAACAGTGAAAATATGTAAGTTATAATCACTTGCACAACAAGTACTCAAGTTCTTGAGAATATATCTAAATTTAGTATAACAATAACTCTGTTAAATATCTTTTGAAAGAGAAGAAGTTAACGGACCATTTAATTTCGGTTAAAAATGTCAATAAAAGAGTATCCACATTTCCACACAATATTACGTTGGTTTTTATTTGAGTTTCTCTTCTATTAATATTTTTAAATTTTTTTGGACAAAATTGGAATACATTACTGTTTCACTGAACTTGAATAGTTTTCACACTTCAAAAAGAACATGGTGTCTAAAAAAAAGAAAAAAAGAAAAGAAAAGAAAAGGGGTATCCAATAAAGTTGACGAATAATTTTACGGTTATTATCAGTATTTTATTTATTGTACACTATATAGGGTAATTTGTTTTTTATACCCTCACTTTTATTTTTAGAAAAAAAATATACCTTCAAGTTTACAAAACACATAAAGAATACTCTCAACCAAGGTTTCGAAAATCGCGATTTTCGTTCGAAAATCGTTCGATTATCGCTGAAAATAGGCTTCTCGGTAAGTTATCTCCCTTAATCGTTTTCGTTTTATAGTTTTCGCGATTTTTTGAGGGGGAAAGTGAACAACTTTTCGTTTTAGGTTTTCAAGTGTTAAATTTCGAAAACTGGAGGACTTATCGCTAAATAACGAAAAGTCATTAGGTTTTTTCCGAATTGTTGTATAATTGCGGCAAAAGTACACATGTTTTGGAAATTGTTGATTTGAGTTAGTTACTCGAATATTTTGATGTAATTTCGTTTTATAAAATTGTATATAATTTTAAAACTAATCGGTTTGCATAAATTTTTTTTTTAATTTGAAGTTTTTCTGAATTGTGATATCATTGTGGCAAAACTACATATGTTTTGGAAATTGTTGATTTGAGCTAGTTACTCGAATATTTTGGTGTAATTTTGTTTTATAAAATTGTATATAATTTAAAAAATAATCGGTTGGCATAATATTTTTTTTTAATTTGAAGTTTTCTAAAATATTGCGGCAAAAGTACAATTTTTAGCTAATTTGTTAAATTGAGCTAGTTGTTCAATCTTGTTTTAAATGAAATCAATTGTGCAGTGCATATTTTATATAAGAATAATTGGTGACTTGTAAATATTTATTTTGGTAAGTAAATAATAATTTATTTTACATATTTTGTAAAGTATTTGTAATTTTGTATGAGACTTAGTTTATGTTTGGCTACATTAGTATGAGACTTATATCTTATATTTTGTATGAGACTTTTATGTTTATATTTTGTGACATTAGTATTTTATGTTATGTTTTTAGTGTAAAATATGTTTGATTTTTTTTTTTTATAGGTTTTCCATCGATAAATCCATCGGTAAACGATTAATCCATCGATAAGTTCGATAAGTTTCGATAACGGCAAACGATAATTTTTATAGGTTTTCCGTCGATAACGGCATCGGCAAACGATTAATCCATCGATAACGGCAAACGATTTATCGGCCAAAACGGCATTTTGATCCTTGCTCTCAACGCCTATTTTTTTAAAATGTTTTATATTTCATCTAGTTTTATTTTTCACCAATATATACCTTCTATTAGAATTTTATTTTTTTGAATTGTTTAAATAATTAATTAAAAAAAAAAGATGACAGGTAAAATTATCAAATCATTGAAAGTTTATTTTAACTATTTATGAAACTTGAGGGTATATTTTCACTAAAAATAAAAGTTAAAAGTATAAAAAAATAAATTTCCCTACTATATATTAAATCGTACATAGGTATGCCTCCACAATACTTATTTAATAGGCGTCAAGTTGCTATGCACAAGAATAAATTGATATCATAGCCAGTTATTCCCTTATTTTTCCAAATTCTCCTACATTTTGCTTCTTTTTTTTTTTGAAAGATCTTTCTTTTAATTTATTAAAAACGAGTGGTTGTGGAATTCAAACATTAAATTTTAATGTTGGAACTTGGAATATCGGAAGTCAAATGCGTTTACCAAAAATACCTATGAATAAGAATTTGCGTTTTTCTATACCAAGTCAATACACGTTATTATTTTCTTTGAAAAAGTTTAACGCTACTTACATAAATAATTACTTCATATACATATGTCACCTGTCATTAATTATGAGATGGTCCTAAATAAAGATACAAAGCTGGTCATCAACCTCAACAGTCAACATTAACAATTGACTTATTTCTGCAACGGAAAAAAAAAAGTTCGTTTGAATTTCGAACTCAAATGAAAATGGTAATTATATTAATCAAGAACATAAGCATGGATTATAATGAATAAAACATAATTGCAACATTAAGACCTCATGTTTGCACTTTGTTAAAACTTAAAATATATTCCCAATATTTTTTGCCGACATATATATATGTTTATAATTTCGAGTCTCTGTCACTAAGTGAACAATAGACGTTATTTTTGCAATGTATTCGACGTTATTGGCGACGCACTCGATATTCTCGTGGTGTCGATGGTATACTTGACAGTGTCTGCAGTGACACACTCATCGTTCTCGACAATGTCAGGCTGTCAGCGGTGTATTCAGCGGTATAGGCAACGCGCTCGGCGTACTCGACGGTGTCGGAGACATATACTCGCGGTATTGCGAGATTCATACTAATTTTCAAAAACTATAAAACATGAATATAGAACACTAATAATCAGTGACAAAAGGTTATGCATGAACTCAAAAGTATAGTTACAAGAGCTCAAAGTTATACAAAAATAGAACATTGAGTCTTTATATCAACAAAAACAAATAAATTAGGGCTTTATATGTCTTCTGCTTATATGTTAAAACATTTGTACTTTTAATCAATAATTTATGACGGTGATAAGTGATAGCCACTACAAAAGAGGTATTTGTAAGAGATTAATAACAACCTATTTTTTGTCTTCAAAACAACAATTTTCCTTAATAATTTATTTAATTATGATAAATTATACATAACAATTTTTTGTTAATATCTAATTTTAAAAGAACAATATACATCTCTTCACTAACTCAAACACAATAAAAATAAATAATAGTATAGTCATATACATATGTAACAATATACATTGTACACATGTAAGTGTTGCATTATATAAAGTTAGTGAGTAGTAATGTAGTATAACACTATCCTCATATTTTTTTCTCTGATAATTAAAATATGATTAAATATATAAAGTATGAAGTTAATGTGTGACATGATATAAAGTTGAACGTTATGTTTTGGACCAATTAAACCTAATTAATTACCGAATCTCCCAAGTCTACACGTAGTTATTAACTAACACTCCATAATTACACACCTAATTACCCTCAAAGTGGAAAGGACGACTTTATAGAGACCACAAGAATCTATAAATAATTCGGACACTCACCTAACCGGGGCAGAATCGTCATTTCCTTTTCCCCGCGAGGCGGATAGTTGGTCATCATAGCATTTCTTAACAGCTTTCGTTATTTTTCAACCTTTTAAATTATTATTAGTTTATTTATTGAAATAATTGCGGCATAAATATGTAAGTTTAGTCAACATAATCCTAGATTTCCAATTATACGAAATGCATATTTAAAATAGTAAAATTCGATGTCTTATTAATTTATTTTGATTCATTTAACACTTTTTGTTTTGTCTGTTGATATTTTCATATTAAGAATCAATTAAAAATATAAATTTTACTTATTTGTTCCGTTGATTATACCGCATAACTTTGTAGTCTTTCTAGAGAGAGAAGTAGATAGATGGATAAATGTAGAGAGAGAGAGTGTTTAAGTGCGAGACAGTGAGAGATATAGAGAGAGAAAGTTTGTGTGTGTGAGAGAGAGAGCTGGGAAGTATAGATATAGAGAGAGAAAGTTTGTGTGTGTGTGAGAGAGAGAGAGCTGGGAAGTATAGATATAGAGAGAGAAAGCGCCAGTGTGTGTGAGAGAGAGAAGAGAGAGCGAGAGAATGTATAGATATAGAGAGAGCTAGGGAAGTGAATAGATATAGAGAGAGAAAGTGTGCATGAGTGAGGAGAGAGAAAGTGTATGTGTATGCGAAAGGAATTGGGATTGGCAAACATTTGGTCAGAGTGAAAAGATTGATCCGAAAGCGAAGCGAGGAAGAAGAAGAAGAAGAAAGACCGAAAAAGCTCAACGCCTTTGCTTTCTTCATCGTCTCTTTTCAAAAGCCAAATCCACACTGAAAAGCTCCTCAATCCAAAGGTACTTCACTTTTCTTCCTCTTTTTCTGTGTTTATATATACACACACATATATGTATCCTGCTTCATCGAGCTCGATGCAATGGATTTTGTGGCTGAAAATCGACCAAAATGAAGAAAGTCAACTGTAGCAGAAGAGAATTTTTCTTTTCCCCTTTTCAAATGGAAAACTGACCAGGAGTCTCTGAGAAATTAGATTTACAAAAAAAAGTTTATCGAATTATCTTCTCTGAAAAGATGGGGAAGTGAAAATGACAGAATATAGAAATATTCTTGTATCTGGGAAGCTCGGGAATCTGTTTGGAGATGGAGATCGCTGTTTGGCTTGGCTTGTGTTGTGGTCCATCCATGGCTTTATGCTTTTGTTCTTTCTTGCTTTTACCAATATTCTATTCATATCTTTCCTGCAACTGAATCTTTTTTGCTTATGGTTTTCCCATTACTGCTCTCTTTTTCTAATAACCGGGCATTTCAGACCGTGTCATCTCGGCCTTTTCGGTATTGAAAGCGTATCTGTTTCTTAACTGTTTGTAGATCGTGTCGTATGGCTAGTCGGAGGGATTCGCGGGCTCTCAATTGATTGCAGAAACGGGTTGTTTCGGATAATTATGCATGTCTGGCCTTGTGGCCATTGCTGAGAATGGCGACGGAGCAGCGATTATCTTGGGAGAGAGAACGAGGTCTCTCGATGCGATCGCCGGGAGGGAAAGCTTTTCCGTCGCTTCCAATGGTGAGGCTTCTCACTCCTCTGAGGCGTCGGGATTTGGAGTTGGGGAGGTTTTGCTCCCTACCGGTGAATCTTATTCCGGTTCGATGCTCGGGAACACACCTGAAGGGAGTGGAAAGTATGTATGGAGGGATAGTTGTTTTTATGAAGGTGAATGGAGAAGAGGAATGAGGCACGGTTATGGAAAAATTCGATGGAATTCTGGTGCATTCTATGAAGGAGAATTTTCCGGTGGTTATATCCACGGGACAGGAATGTATATAGGGTCAGATAAGATAACGTACAAGGGGCGATGGAGATTAAGCCTTAAACACGGTTTAGGGTATCAGGTTTATCCCAATGGAGATATTTTTGAAGGGTCATGGATTCAGGGCACGCCAGAAGGGCCCGGTAAGTATATTTGGGCAAATGGAAATGTGTATGTCGGAAATATGAAAGGCGGGAAAATGTCGGGAAAAGGAACTCTTACTTGGACAAACGGAGATTTGTTCGAAGGAAGCTGGTTGAACGGAATGATGCACGGATTCGGCGTATATACCTGGAGCGATGGAGGTTTGTAACTGTTTTGTAATTAATACATATAATTGTTATATAGAACTACAATATCCTCCTTAACTTTCTATATTTCTACCAGGTTGTTATGTCGGAACCTGGACGAGGGGCTTGAAAGATGGTAAAGGATCGTTTTACCCCCAAGGGAGTCGGATTCCGGCTCTTCAAGAACTTTACCTCAGTGCCTTGAGAAAAAGAGGGGTATTACCGGATATGAAAAAATCAAATAACGGGCATATCCACCATGCTAGCTCGGTAGATATAGGAAGTCTCGCTGAGGAGAGCCAGGGAAATCTTGCCAATCAGTCTGATAATAAAGTCTCGAAGAGAAACCTATTGAATTTGGACCAATCTCATGGAAGAAATGTCTCTCTGGAGCGGCGGTGGAGCCTCGAGGTATCAATCGAAAAGTTTTTGGGAAATAATTCGTTGTTAGGGTTATCAGAGTCTTTTTCAAGGGAGAGAGATGCCGATACAAACACGCCGATCGTGGAACGGGAATATATGCAAGGTGTACTTATTAGTGAGCTTGTGCTAACGACTAGCTTTTCGCAAACGTCGCGAAGGGCAAAAAGGCGACAAAAGAAATTGGCGAAAGAGGTTAAGAGGCCCGGAGAAGCGATCATCAAAGGCCATAGGAGCTATGATCTAATGCTTAGTTTGCAGCTCGGTATCAGGTATTCCCTAAAAAAAAAGAGAAAGTAGATATTTCTTACTTTCTTTTTAAGATTAAGAGCTCTTTTACTCATTGCTTCTTTCATTCTTGCGTTTTGTCTATTATCGGTAAATTATTTAACAGCAACCCTCCATTTATTTTGTCCGAGTTCATCATTTCGTGAATAAGTAATGCATTTACATGTAACATCGATCAGCTGAAAACGAGAATACTACTTGGTGGTGAATTTTTAAATATAATATATAGGAATTACAGAGGTACAGGTCCTCTAATTAGGATTAGAATCAATGGTTTAGATTCCAATTCGTCAAAAATACAACAGCTGTGATTGACCTAACTGATAATAAACATGAAATACAAATATTTACAAACACTGTAAAG
Organism: Parietaria judaica; assembly: GCA_954871525.1. Taxonomy (NCBI): domain Eukaryota; kingdom Viridiplantae; phylum Streptophyta; class Magnoliopsida; order Rosales; family Urticaceae; genus Parietaria; species Parietaria judaica. The sequence continues at coordinate 17,516,807 of OX940864.1, forward strand.
CATTAATGCCAAACATAATAATCGAAATTTCCAACATGATTAATGATCTTCAGTGTTCCATTGGTACCCCTATCATTTTTCTTAAGTAAACAGATTTTATAATATAGGAAGATCGAAAACGTTTCCTTTATTCTTCTGGACTTATTTTAGAGGGATCAGAATTCTTCTTCAATTTATGTTTTGGAATTTCTTTTAATGGAGAGTTTAATACATTACACAATTAGCACATGCAGATACATTAACAAAGTTCTGTGTGTATATATATACTGTTTCTGGGGTTGTAATGTTAAATGGGGATTTGAATCTGGTCAGATATACTGTAGGAAAAATCACGCCCATACATAGACGAGAAGTTAGGACATCGGATTTCGGTCCCCGAGCCAGTTTTTGGATGAATTTTCCAAAAGAAGGTTCTCAGTTGACTCCTTCCCACCAATCAGAAGATTTTAAGTGGAAAGACTACTGCCCAATGGTTTTCAGGTTTGTGAAAATACTTCTCTTCATGCTTCTTGTTAATCGGTTCTGATTTTTGGACATTCTATAAATGAAACCGGATTTCTGAAAATTATGTCGAAATGCCCCGTTCCGGTAGAAATTGGCAAAAACTGGTTACACGATTTTGTCCCCGAGACTGATTTTTTTCAATCACTATTGCCAGTTCTGAAATCAATTTCTGGGCGTGGGATATAAATTTCACCAATGTTACTTGTGGTTTTGCTTTATTCTTTCCGCTTTTAATTCTTGTTGATGAATCAGGAATTTGAGGGAACTGTTTAAGATTGACGCGGCTGATTATATGATGTCTATTTGCGGGAACGATGCTTTAAGAGAGCTTTCCTCTCCTGGAAAAAGCGGTAGCGTATTTTTCCTCTCCCAAGACGATCGTTTCATGATCAAAACACTTCGAAAATCAGAAGTGAAGGTTTGTGTATTTTTACATGCTCTTTTCATTTGTCTCTGTGTTGCCTTTTCCTTTCTCTCTTTTTTTTTTTATAACAAATATAGTTTCTGCAGTGAAAATTTAAGTCTAATGATAGTAATTCGGATTTCCAGGTTCTCTTGGCAATGCTTCCAGATTATCATCATCACGTAAAAACTTATGAGAACACACTGATTACTAAATTCTTCGGTCTCCACAGAATTAAACCGCTCAGTGGTCAAAAGGTGATGAGCCCCATTTGTTAGATTCTGTTGATATAACTCTACTTTGGGCATATTTTCTAGAGCTAAACCAGTAAGTTGGGGTGAAAGTCTTACTCCGAAAAAACCGGGTCAGATGCCAAAAATGGTTCATCGGAAACTGAATAACTGGAATATTTGGATTATTTTTGCAATAAAATAAGAAGAATGGAAACCGGTTCACCTAAAACTGACCAACAGAAACTGATTTTACAATTGGTTTTAGGAGTGTAACTTTTTTTTTTTTTTGCTTACTTTTAGACGTCAATTTGTATTCTGTTACTCATTACAAATTCATTTCTATTTTAGAATTTAACTTTAGGATATTAGAATGGAACCGGCTTAAAAACCAGTATCCAAAATAAGGAAAAGATGGTTCCTGCTTCCGTTTCTCAAAAACCAGATATCTGGTTCTGGTTTAAAAAATGGCAAAGAATCAGACAAGGAACACCGGTTTCGCCGCTATGTAGGAGTCTAACATTCCGTACTTGCTATATCTTTGAAATGTAACATTCAAATACTTAAGAAACTGATGCAATATTTCCTTGCAGTTTCGTTTTGTAGTGATGGGAAACATGTTCTGCACTGAGCTAAGGATACATCGAAGGTTTGATTTAAAGGGTTCATCATTAGGGCGTTCCACAGACAAGGTCGAAATCGACGAGAACACGACACTTAAGGATTTGGACTTAAACTATTCATTTTATTTGGAGCCATCTTGGAGAGGGGCTTTATTGAAGTAAGCTAATACAGTCCCTACTTTGCAACATATCTTTTTTTATGTTCACATTATAGTGCGGAATTATTTCCTTCACGAAATGCATCAAAAACTTACCGTCGTGATATGACTTTATTTTGGTTGTATGATAAATGTCAAATCTGTTTTTTTTTTTTATTGCCTCCAAGAGTCCATGACGTTACAAGGTTTCTTTTCGATTTCATAACCGGAACCGGATATCTGTTTTTTGAGAAGTGGAAACAACCAGCATCTTGGTTGTCTTTGGAAACCGGTTTGGTGTAAAATTGGGTTATATAAAGCTTGAGTAATAATAATAATTATAAATAAACTGTTTAAAAATTATTTTTGTCTAACTTTTTACATCCTGAAATCAATTTTGACAGCGATGTGTTTGTTATGACTAACAAATTACGTAGTAACATGTTCAAAGTAATAAATTCTAAAAAAAATCTACATAAACACCCCTAAAACCGATTTTAATACCGAACCAAAACCAGATTTAGAACCGGTTTCCTTTAAAAATCGAATATATGTTTTTTCCCAAGAAAAAAACGAATATTCAATTATTCTGCTTGCGGTGTAAATCTTTCACCCGATGCTGCACAACTTCTAAGGCTCAATTGGATACGCTTTCTTTGTTTATTAGGCCAATGTTTTTGTGCACGTGTTGTGAACAGGCAGATCGAGGTTGACAGTGCATTTTTGGAAGCCCAGCACATAATGGACTATAGTCTTTTGCTCGGCGTGCATTATCGTGCCCCGCATAATCTGTGGCCGAATCAAAGCACGAGAGCTGATGGATTAGGAATGCTTGCAGAGGAAGGTAGCCTCATGCCTTGTGTTCTAATTCTATATAATTAGAGACTGCTCATTAAAAGAGAATGATCTACCTCTTGAGTCATATACCGATTATTGTTTTTTGTGTGTTGCTCCGTTCTTTGATGTTAAATAATAAAGTGGAACTTTCTCAATAATTCGCGTAAATTTCCGGTTTAAATTCTCGCAGTTTGAGGGCCCAATTATAAAATATAGTTTTTTATTGACCAATCAGAGTATTTACACCTATCAACTTACCCTAAGGGTAAGAGGTAAAATGCAATTATATACGCATAAACACAAATATTTCTACATTAAGATCCCAATTGAAACTCTATTATGTATGATTAAGAGAACATACTACATTGTTTTTGCTCGTTAATTGCAAATTTCGTGAATTGGAAGTTTGAATATCTTGTCCGCTGAATTGGAATTTTAACCGGTATTGCTGCTGCTATTACAGAGATATTGGAAGATGATATCGCCAATTACCCTCAAGGCCTCGTTTTAGTGCCCCGTGGAGAAGATGACAAAAGCGGCGTGGTGGTGGGCCCACACATCCGAGGTAGTCGGCTGCGAGCTTCCGCTGCAGGCGATGAAGAAGTAGACCTTCTTCTTCCCGGTACAGCACGGTACGATTCGCTTCTCTATAAAATTAGAATATGCAACGCTCTGTTACCTCAATGCCGCTTGTTCAGTTTTGGAGTAACTTGCAGCTGTGCCCCCTCAACTTATCGCGTAGTTGCAGTTTCTTCATGAACCTGTAAAATATAGCAATTTTCTTTAAGTTATTGACGGTTTTCATCGATTTTTGCTTCACTATTGTCTTTATTTTGAAAAGTTACAGACATAATAGTTAATCAATTATATGTGTAAAATAACTACCAAACAGTAGCATATGCGTTATACGTGACTCAAAACCGTCAATTATGTAGTAGTTAGAGGAAAATGCATAGCTAAAAAGGTTCGTCAAATACCATATAAAATGATATTTTTCTCCCCGAACGATTTGCTTTGCTTGTGACAACATTTGACCGAAACCGTCTATTATGCAACGGTTAGAGGGGGAATTTGTTACAACTTACAAGTTTAAAGGTCTGACTGCTAATGAAAGGATATCACGAGGGGTAAATTCCACGACACGATAAATTTGGGAGATATAGTCTTATAGATATAATGTTATTTTTTTGACCAATCCAACGAGAGTTCTTAACCTTTTGTTTTCATTCTCCGATTTCGTGCCGTATTAAAGCTGACAATTTTAACTTTTGTTGGATCTCGTGAACAGCCTTCAAATCCAGCTGGGAGTCAATATGCCGGCGAGAGCGGAGCTCGTTCCGTTGGCTGAGAAACAAGACGGGCAACAGGAACAGGTCTTCCACGAGGTGTACGACGTCGTTCTCTACCTTGGAATCATCGACATATTGCAAGACTACAACATGACGAAGAGGATCGAGCACGCCTACAAATCCCTCCAGTTCGACTCCCTCTCCATCTCCGCCGTTGACCCCACCTTCTACTCTCACCGATTCTTGGAGTTCGTCAAGCGGGTTTTCCCGTCCACCGAGCCGTGAAACGGGTTCCGTTCCGCGGAGTTTTGTGTACTTACGTTCTGATAATTCTATGTTCCTCAAGTTGAACTTTTGTGTATTGTGCAGTATTGAAATGTACTTTTATTGTATAGAAATGAGACAGAAGAATCCTGGTTGGTTTAATTCAATCAATGTATTACCAAAGCATTTCTGAAAAATTAATGTCGGTATAGTTTCTCTCTTAGTTTCTTTTTTTTTGACAGAAATTAGTTATGTGCTCGTCGTTGCTACCAGCCGCCTGCCTCGGTCGTGCTGCTTCCCTCCGCACGCCGTCGTAGCCAATTGCGAGTGGGAGGCGAGGAATTAAAAACAGGAATGATTGAGAGATAAACTCCCCAAATCCTAACCTTACGTATTGATTTAAAGTCTGCTGGAAGCTTATTTTATTAAGGGTTAATGACTGCGAAAAAACCCAAGTTTGGTCAAAGAACCCTTCGTGTATCCAAAGTTTTAAAGTGGTGGCAAAAATACCCAAAGTCGCATTTGGGGAGTTGACCACTCCGTTCTCGTAACGCCGTTAACTTACCAGTTAATTCTGGCCACGTAGACAAACGTGGGTTGCTGACAAAACAATTTTTGCCGCGTAGACGAGCCCACATCAACCTCGTTTACGAATAAACAACGAATTAAACCCCTAAGTAATACTATTTAATACAACTAATTGAACCCCTAATGATTACACTTAACAAGATTTGTCCACGTGGCCATAGTTAACAAGTAAGTTAACGGCGTTACGAGAATGGAGTGATCAACTCCCCAAATGCGACTTTAGGTATTTTTGCCACCACTTTTAAATTATGGGTACACGAGGTGTTCTTTGACCAAACTTTAGGTATTTTCACCGTCACTAACCCTTTTATTAAAAAAAATCGCCTATATATAGACTACAATTCAGGAAACTTCTAAAACAAGAAACTGACAGAAAAGGAAACTATCCAAAAACCGAAACGACAACAATTTAAAGGACACAACAAAAAGCATAAATAAATAACTCAACGTTTTCTTTTCCTAGCCACTTGAGGATGCGTTCCCGTTCGTTTTCCGTCGTTGATACGTGTATCGGAATCGCGGATCCCTATCAAAATTCCCTCCCAAATTTATTATGAAATATAACACATTGCTGCTCCTTACACATTAAAAATGATATATTTGTGAGCGACATTTTTAATTAGAACGTATTTTATTAGTCAATTAATTGTTGAAAAAGACTAAATATTATTTTATGAAGCTATTGCGAAGCAGTTATGAGTTCAATTACATGGGAACTAAAAAGTAAAAACACGTTTTAAAAAATAAAATTGATGAAAACAAGTTCAACTGGCAATGTTCCAAGAGGCTTTACTGTTACTCAAGCTGTAGAGAATGAATAGTTTTATTAATTATATTTCCATTTGCAATAATAAATTTTAAAATTGTATAGAAAAACATTGTATATATAAAATGAGCTCTTGAAAATATGCATAAGCAGTAAAACAAAAAACAAAGGAAAAATCAAGTACGATTAAGATGAAGTCGCCAACGGAACTGAAAGCTCACTCCACTGAATTTCCTCAGTTGGCCGCGAGTTTTCTTCTGTGGCGTCCTGCGGGGAGCAATGTACCCAATGAACTTGGTATAAGTTGGAGATGCAAAGCGGCCCCACTTATCGCCGGAACACCATGGAAGACACTACGGAAGGCGTCTGTGGTGACTTTGGTGGAAATCGCCATAATCTTCCATCCACAAAGACCACCGCCACTAGTCAAAAGCAAGGTTCAAACGCCAATACGGATAGGTTGACCGAGAGTCCAATTTTACGGGTTAGCTGACAGGAAAATAGACATTGCTTGCAATTTTGACATACCATGAAACAACAGTCAATATAGCTTTGTATATCTTGTACAGATTCCAAGAACCGGAAGCCAAAATTTCAAAAACAAAATTGGCACAACTAACTACACACGAGATCTCCCTACTGCATCGGCGGTGGTGGCGGCAGCGGTCGAGAGATCTGTTGCCCCATGTTGGGAGGAGGAGGAGGTGGAGGGCCCTGCATTGACTGACCTCCGTACCCGAAACCCGACGGAGGGCCAGGAGGCATCTGCCCTGGGGCGTTTGCCATTGGCGGCGGGGGTGGTGGGATTCTAGGAGGGTTTCCCATGGGTGGGCCGCCATGTGGTGGTGGTGGTGGTGGAGCTCCTGGGGCGCCTGGGCCATTGGCTCCCGGAGGAGGTGGCGGCAGGTTGAGCTCAGCCGGCTTGATTTTGAAGTATAGTTGTAGCTGTGGATCAAGACAATCCCAAAAACAAAGCTCAGTTATGAAGACTAAGAGAATCTACAAAATACTTAAAACTGTTTATAGAGTTATTAAATGGCTTTCCTCATATATAATATGTGCTCACATTTTCTCAAATTACAACATTGAACACATTTCACAATTCATTAAATTAAAATAATTTACGGTTTTGTTTATAAATTAACACCTACCATTTAGATTACAGAGGTTATGCTAATGTTATGATTGCAATTTCGATATTTTAGGGACCATTTTCGCACAAACCATGTATCTAAAGGGCTTTTACGGCTAAAACTCTTTCCTAATAGAAAATGTCTTGGAAAAAACTTGTGCTATATATTGTGAAACTAACCGTAAACATCTTCGAATCTTGATCCCAATGTGAGAAGAACTTTGGAGTTGATTTGTCAATTTCTATGCTTGGAACCTGTAAGCAAAATTGAATAAATTACTTATTCAAATATTTACGGGTTTAAGCAGGAGTTAAGAGATTGACCTTGAAAGCAATGATCTCGTACGGTTCAGCTGCGAAGAGGAGATATTGATATCCTTTGTCGACGGGCTGGACCCTCTACGATAATTAAAAAAAACACGGTAAATTATCATTATTGGGATCACAAAATTACATTAAAAAACAAATCGAAGCAAAATATTAAGGATTTACCTGCTCATACGATGACATAAATCGATGCCTCGGCTTTGCAAGGTCTTCAATTTCAGGATATTCAATCTGCAGGTCATTAGCAAATAACCAGATCAATATATGTAATGACAGTGTCTTTATCTCAAGAAAGAAAAGCAAAAGCTGTTGACAATATACCTGGAAGAGAAGTGACCTCTGGTTTGTCTCTGCATCGTATTGCTTCGTCACCCGGTACCCGGGTCTTCCAATTTTTACTGCAGAAATTAATAAATATAATAACAGAAACTATTTAGCAATAAAAACCGATAGTCAATAGACTTGACTTCTTGCTAATTCCAATTTAGTACTCTAATCCAAGTAGAGTAACCACACTAAATGAAGAACCGTTCTTTCGATTCAAGCATCCATGCGTTGAACAGCGTAGTTGAATTTCGCAACACCCTATCGTAGGAGAACTCTATCTCTAACCAGCAACTTCTCCAATCCAAATTCTAGACTAAAACAACTCGAGAAAAGCGAAATCTTGTGCTATTTGCTAACCTACAAAGCTGCAAAATAATGTTTGAAAGAGAAGTTTTCGAACATACCCGTCTTGCGAATGTTGACTTTGCGCTTGTGAGGCTGAGGCTGCGAAGGAGCGTCCTTCGCTTCCCGGGCCGCTCTCTTCGCCAAATTCGTCTGGTGCCGCTTCCCCTGCGTGTGGGCCAAGTAATTCCCTTCGTTGTTGTGGAGAGTCAAGCAAAGCTTGCACTCATAGCTACAATTACACAAACAACCAATCACCATTATCATGAAATTGAACTAATCTATTACCATTTCCTTTCGAAATCGTACACTTCTACCATGAAATTGAAGAACAAATACAAACACATGATCAGATTCTCACCTTCCGAGGTGGTTTCGCATGAAATAGGGGTCCTTGGCGAGATCGATGGTCTCGAGCGCGAGTCGCCGGAGTCTCTCCCGGCGATCGATGGCCTCCGACTGCGCGGAGGCAGCGCCACCGCTTCCGGGCTTGGAACCCCATTCCCTGTCCATTGCCGATCTCTGCCTCCGAAATCTGAAGCTCGGAGACGAAGAGCCCTAATTTGCAGAATCGAAATTCGGGAATCGAAATTCGGGAATCGAAGTGAAACCCTAGAAATGGACGATACAAGAAGACGATGACTGGACCAGTGAGAACTGAGCGGTGACGTCATTTTGACGAGGACTTTGACGAATGACGTCATGGTTTGGGCTTTTTGGGCCTCTATGTGCTTTTCGAGATTTGGGCTTCGGATCGGTCCATTAAAGAGATTAAGGAAATAGCATTGGAGAAGAATAAAGGAAATGTATAAAGTATAGACAAATTATTTGATAAATTATATATATAAAAAAAAAACGAAAATTCAGTTAATTTTGTTTATACAAAAATATTTGACTTCAAGTAAACACTTAAATGTAAAATTTATTGTATAAAAACATTTCATAATGAATATCACTAACAACATTAACAAAAATAAATAAATAAAATTGTCATAATGTTTATTGATGATTACTTTTAGTAAATGTCCTATTTACAAAGAAGATATTTATATCGAATATCACGAAAACATTAACAAAATATTTTTTATATTTCTATTTACGTTTTCATACATAGTGTGTCATTAATTTACTATCCGTATACATAAGATTTTGACATTAGTTATGCACCCTAGAGATAATTTTTGTTGACCAAATTTCTTGTTAATTAAGATTAGAGAGGTGTTTAAGCTAGATTGAAGATTCTACTAGCTTTCGAGAGTAGTGATGGTATTTTCTTTCAGATATTTCGGCACAGTTTCTATGAAGGGTGAACATGGGTTGGGTCGCCCCGATGCTTTTTTATGGACCCGACACGAACTTTGGGTTCCTAAAATAAAAAGCCCGATCCGACTAAAATATTTCATTGCCCGAACCAAACTGACCAGATAAAAATCGGGTTCGGTTGGTTTGGGCCATTGGCCCGATTAATTAAAATCTAATTTTACATTATGAAAAATATTTATCAATGTCACTCAAAGTTCAATTATATAAAAAAAAAACATAATCCACCAGCATTATCCAAACATGAACACAACATAATCCAAAAGATAAAGTCATAAACTAACACAAAATAGTTTTATCATAAATTAAGACATAATCGGATGAAAACTCTAGCCGGATTCTCCCAAGTGAACTGTCGCCATCTTTGTACAAAGACAATGAAAAGTAGCATGTAAGACTAAATTATCAAAATGTATTGTTAATATTAAAGGTGCAAACAATTTTAAAAGAAATAAATAATCATACCCGCTGCTATTGTCTTCATCATACTCACTACTATTGTCTCTGTCATGTCTTAAGTTTTCAATCTCTTCTTTGGATTCTTCGGTGACAATGGTTGTCGGTGCTTGGAACCAATCTCGTGTACAAGCTAAAGCTTCCACCATTCTTGGGTTCAAAGAGCTTCTAAACGTATCCATGATCCTACCACCACCCGAAAAAGCCGACTCCGAAGCAACCGTTGACACTTGGATTGCAAGAACATCTCTAGCTATCAAAGAGAGGCCGTTAGGAAACTTTCGACTTGTAAAATTCCACCAACCGAGAACATCAGAGTGTTCATCGGCGTTGTATTTCTTACAAGCATCATTTAAGTAGTAATCAACCTTGGTCTTGCGACTTCCGTCCACCATAGCATCGGGCTCTAAGAGGCCACTCAATATCTGAGACTTTTTATTCCCACCAATTGTAGGATTGGTAACTCGAGGAGCTTGTTGATGAGAAGCCTGGTTTCTATACCGGACTCTTGCAAGCTTTGTTAGAGATTTATAATGGAAATACAATGGACTCTCATCAACAAGCTCTTCGAGTCGCCCGTGAAACACTAAATTTGTCGCTTATCACGTATGAAGTGAGCATGTATTAGTATTAGCTTCGGGTTTTGCTCGTTTGAGGATTCTCTGGCCTTGAGAAGCTTTGTTTAGTGAAATTGAATGATAGTGTTTAGCCGCTCTTTCCTCGCCCGAGTCACAGAGAGATTTTAACAAGACCCTTCCACATATTCATAACAACAAAAAAATAAAGATTTTTTTAAGTGAGCGCATGCACGTGCACTCACTGATGCACATGTATCTCCACCACAACCCATGACAAATATATTTTGTCAATGCGAAGATCTTCAGCATCCTTGTCAATTCCGCTTATGTTTTGACAAGTCTTCCAACAATCTCTTTTTACACATAATACAAAAATAAAAAACTAAACAATGTTATACGTAAAAAAAAAAATTATAAGATGAATTATTATGGTTTCTTAATATTTTTACTAATAATTTGATTGTAATCGTATCGGTGCTTTACGTGAATTATAAACGTGGTTCTGTCACGCTCTTAGGACACATTCTTTGTCGGTATACGATGATAGGATAGGACAATCATTTCGACAAACTCCACGTCCCATATTGTAGTTGATAAATGGGCGCAACAATTCGTGTTGAATAAATTCACTTCTTAATTTATTTTATTTTGGTCACTTATCAAAAGTAATAATTATTGTATGCTTTGAATTGACTCATTTATTTTAACTTACTTCCTGTTCTAACTAAATATTTATTTAAACTATTGAATAATTAAATGGAAGAGTCTAATATATTTAGTTGTCTACTAGTCAAGGTGCAAAATTTCGGGAAAATCGCTCGACTTTCGGGCCGATTTTCGTTTTTCGGAGGCTACCGAAACGAAAGCCTTCTCGTTTCGCTGTCGTTTTCCCTTTTGCCAAGACTTTCGCAACGACAATCGCATTTCATGTCGTTTATCGTTTTTTGCCTGCAAAACGACGAAAAGTGGTTGGAATTTCGCATTTTTGGTAGATTTCGGCAAAAATAATTATACCTCACACAAGAGCACCCCACCCCGCCTCGCCACGCCCGTCCGGTCGGCGGCGGTGCGCGCGTGTGGTGGTGTAACATTTGTGTGAGTCCTCCCCCATCCACAAAATCCTATGACCCTAAGGGCCCAAGCCCTTGTCCCTAATATTTGGTATATAAACATCACCAAACTCTTGTCATCTATCAATGTGGGACTTTTTGTTTTCAACTAATATCACACATTCACACTTAACATACACATACACTTCACCTAATAATTTAACTTAATATTACACACTTCAAATAATATTATACACTTAACATACATATTAACTTCACCTAACATACATATACACTTAATATACATATTCATTTAATATTATACACTTCAACTAATATTAAATTTGTTAACATACCTATACAATTAACATGCATATTCACTTAATATTACACACTTAATTAACATACATATTCACTTCACATAATAATTTGACTTAATATTATACACTTAAACTAATAAAGTGACTTAATATTATACATTTCACCCTACATATTTAAGTTACAAATGTGTTTTGTTGTATACAATTATGTCTTGTATTTATTAAATATGTAGTTTTGAACCTATATAAATATCGTGCTTAAATACTCAAATATTTTTTACAAAATATCCATGCGAAAAGTGCGGTAAATGCAGTATGTCCATGCGAAAAGTGCGGTAAATGCGGTATGCGGCATGCCCTTTTTTTCCCTTTTGCCCATATATCCATTGGCAAGCGATATATCCGTAAAACGGAAAATGCGAAACGAAAACGGCAAGCGGTATTTTAAACCTTGCTACTAGTCATCTTTTATTAAGTTTATTATTGTCCATCAAATCCAATAAAACCAAAATATGTCAAATTTGCCCCTAGTTGGTTGGAGTTGTAGGATTTAAAATAAAAAATAAATAAAAAATTGAGTTTTGCTTAAAAATAGGGTTAATGACGGCGAAAATATCCAAAGTTTGGTCAAAGAAACTCTCGTGTACCCAAAGTTTAAAAGTGGTGGCAAAAATACCCAAAGTCGTATTTGGGGAGTTGACCACTCCGTTCTCGTAACGCCGTTAACTTACCCGTTAACTCTGGCCACATGGACAAATGTTTACATAACAATTTTCGTCACGTGGACGAGCTCACATCAGCCTCATTTATGACAAAATAACTAATTAAAACCCTAATTAATACTATTTAATACAACTAATTGAACCCCTAATGATTACACTTAACAAAACATATTTGTCCACGTGACCTGTGAGATCCCATATTTTTAGAGCCCTCAAATAGAATAGAGAAGTATTTATTCTATTTTTATTAATAATTAATTTAGGTTTTTTATATAAGATAATAGGAAATATCTTTGATATTTTAATAAAAAAATAATATTTTTTTATGCTATTTTATCAACTGCGAAAATTATTATTAATTAGGGTTATATTTAAACCCAGGCTAGGGTTTTCGCATTCTCTTATTCTCTTCCTAGCTCCATTCTCTCTCAAAAACCTAAAATCTCTCTAGAGAGAAAAACTCTTTGATTTCTTCATCTCCTTAGCTAGAAAAATGGTTTTTTTTTTTTTATCATCATAGAGGTATGGTCTCGTTTATTATCTTAAACTCTTTTTATTTTCGTAATTCAATGTTGATTAATTTTCTCAAATTTTCATCTCCTAAATGACAAAGCGGTTTTGGCTGAAATTTTAACCACTGCTTCGAATTGGTTCATAAAAGTTACAAATTTAATTTTAGATTTTTCAAAGCTATAAATCGCTCGAATTTAATTTTTCAATTTTTACTTTTTAGGGAAAAACCGAAAAAGTCTACAGAGCAGATTTTGATTTTAATTTTTATAAATTCATAGAGTTCGAATTAGGGATTTTATCTGGAGATAGGTTTTGTGGATAAGTCAGTTTCGAGAAAGTTTCATGTTTTACAAAATTCGAAAAGATGTCGGGATCTACCCGAAACTGCGTTTTAGTATTTCTGCCGAATTAAAAAGATAGGATATCGCATAGTTGCAGGCTTTTTCTGAAAATTATCAAAACACGAAAGTTATTCGTTTTTGAAAAATAATGGTAGTTAGTGAAGAACACTTTTCCAGTTATATTCCGATTTTAGTATATCGAGAAAATACCTCAAAAATCCTTTGGAAAACCGAAATCCCCGTTTAACCTTTGAGTCTAGTTTTAAGAATTGTTTGGCTAGTGATAGAGCTATAATCCATAGTTAGAAAATTATTATCTTGGAGCATCGTAGTAGAGGCATCTTCGTCGGAGTCGCGAGAAAGACGGTCGTACCGGTTCAGGTGAGCCAACCTCACTGCAGTACGAATTAGTTCGGAAAAAAAAATTGTTTGATATGTTTTATGTGTGAATTGTTGGAATGTTTGTTAGAATATTATTGAATGTGCGCTTATTATGTTGTTTCAAATGATTGTTTGATATATTTTATTATGACTTAATGATGGATGAATATCTAAGATTGATGTTGATTATGTGACGATCATTAATGATTGTCGAGCGATGTTGTTTTCCTTAGCTAAAGGAATAAGATATGGAATGTTGTAAGTTCATAAGCTTATGATAATAAGAACAAGAGAAAGATAAGAATTAATAAAGTGGCGTACCACACCTCTTGAAAGGAAGAGGTTTTCAATGTTATATGATATCCCCGAGTTGAAAGGAATGAGGACGGGATAGTGATAGGATTCTTCCCCGAGTTGAAAGGAATGAGGACGGGATAGTGATAGGATTCTTCCCCGAGTTGAAAGGAATGAAGACGGGATTAATCTTGCAGTTTAGCTCAACTGTTAAATTTATGATTTCTTCCCGAGTTGAAAGGAACGAGGACATAATTAATCACGCGGTAATCATGAGATATATTGGCCTAGAACTTCGGGACATGTACACCCCGTCGATCCAACAGCCCGCGCGCAAGATGGTATGTACACTAGATGGTGATCACCTAGGACAAGATTAGTAATAGATTCCTAAAACGTAAAACGAAGCATAATTGGTCATTTGCATGTTATGTTTTCTTTGCACTATTTTTTGTGAGAAAATAGTTGTATCTCATGGAGCTTTTAGCTCACACAAAATATTTTTCGTTCTTACTATTACTATAGGTAAGAAACCTGTGATATGATTTCGTGGTGGAATGGACGATGACGGTGGAGGATGTGCGGGGGATTGTGTGAATGGGAAATCACTGTGAAGACGTTTTCCGTATATTTTATTTCTTATACATTTTGGTTTTGAAAAAGGAATTCCTGATAAATATTTTTACTATTCACGTATTTACTTATTTTACGTTAAGTTAAAAAAATGGTCAAGTATTTTCAAAAAGTTTCAAAGTAGTTAGTAAGTGACGGCTTCGAAAAAGTCGGGTCGTTACATGACCAGAGTTAACGGGTAAGTTAACGGCGTTACGAGAATGGAGTAGTCAACTCCTCAAATGCGACTTTGGGTACTTTTGCCATCACTTTTAAACTTTGGGTACACGAGAGGTTCTTTGATCAAACTTTGGGTATTTTCGCCGTCATTAACCCTTAAAAATATATAGAAAATTCAATTTGTTGGGATCTATGTTTGGTCAGGTGATTTGGATATATGTTAACTTGTCGCCATCACTAAGAGTAACTTCAGATTTTCCCTTGTATCCATTTGCATCTTGTTCACAATAAATTTAAATATATTTTTGTAATCTGAATTTAGGTTCATGAGTTTTAAGTTGAATTATAAATATTTAGGCAGTGCTTAAATTTCAAAGAATGTTAATTAAATAAAAAATAATTATACATTTAAACTAGACATTATGCTTGTAGCAAATGTTGGATCTTTGATTGCAACATGCTCTCCAAACGAATTGATACTTATTCATCAAAATGTTGGGTTTTTCGATTAGTTTTCTTGATCCCGAGGCGGAAATCACGGGATATCATAGAACAATACGATCTAGATTAACATCGAATATTAAGATATTCGATTTCGGTACGTTCAAACTTTTGGTACTTTTGCCAACTGTACGGAGTTTGGCCGACTTGTCCTCGAGTTGCATGTGGCCGACTGTCTCGTGATGCGGATCCGAGCTCGTCAAATGTCGAGCGTTTATATTGTCCATCACGTCGCTGCGGGGAACGTCTTTGAGAGCGAAAAACACCTCGTTAGACAGCTAGGTCTTTCTTAGTGTTTAGACGATGAACTAATGGAGCCCCGGGGAGCAGGAAATCGCAGCTAGGGCTCGAGCTAGGGGGCTGCGATTTCTCTCTGGCTTAGGATTGGTTCAATTATGATTCATATGTGGATTTATATAGCCCACAAGGGTTAATGACCTAATGGGCTTTTTGCCCAATAAATTGGCCTAAGCCCATCAGGTCATTACTAATTAATTAATATCTTCATAATTAATTTACGGGCCCAAGTGGGTCCGTCACCAAATAGTGTAGTCAGGTCGGACCCGAGAAGCCCAATGGGCTCAAATCTCGATTCGGACATTTCCTACCCATAATAATTTACCTATCCCTAATCAATCAAATGATTAGGACTAGTATTTTTCTTCTTATTTAAATTACCCTAAAGATCTTGAGTCGTGAATCAGAGTCATCTGATCGCTCGTGATTACTATCCGTTAAGAAAGATTAAACCGAAGATAAGTTTGAAAATATTGAAAAAAATGATTTTATATTTACACAGATCATCTAAAACTTTTGTAGAAGGCAATAAAAAATTTATTGTTGCTGAAGGAAAACCGTTATTCTTTGCTATTTGATGTAATTAAACTATTTTTAAAGTAATAAAATAAGATTAATGGATACTAAAATATAAATACATACAAACAACACATGTATATCCACTAAGGTTCAATGCTACTGTTTTATTAATTTTGCATAGTTTTCGTGTTAAAAAAATATTCAGTAACTTTTTACTTCACTTGACTTCGATACTTTTACCGTTATTACATTTAAAAATGGAAAAAGGAAGAAATCATAATGTGCATCCATCATTTGCATTTACATATTCTATTAGTTGAAATCTAAGTACGCCAATATATAACAATAAAATATTCATATATAATATAACAAGTACAATAATTATGCTCTTTCATACCTCGGTGGTCAAAGAAGCGTGGGACAAATATTTTAATTTGAAGCATCCTATTTTATTTAATTTATAATTCCAATAAAGTCATGAGTATGCAAGCTCATGAGAAAAATCATCATAATTAAGTTTCAACATGAATTTAAGTGTCACACATAAAATAGTATGGATATCAATGCTTTATATACATGTATAATGTACATATATTGATATAAAAATATAGGTTGAGACTTAAGATATGTTTTTTAAAGTCACATCTTTAATTTTGGTGAAAAATTTATAGTCATCACTACTCTTGTATCCATAAATAGAAACCATAACATATGGACATGGTTCCACAAAATATGGGGATTGTCTTATAGTTTTCCAATACAAAACGAGGTGAAAATAAATAAATAAATAAATAAATAAATAAATAAATAGTCGTGTGTAAGTAAAAATAAGTAATAAACAAGGATTGTAAAACTTATATAAACTAATTGGCAATAAGTTATAACACCCTTTAGACTTTTTATGTTAATACGTTTTTCTCCAATAAATTTTATTTGTTTGGCTAAGTACCTCTTGTAATTTAAAATAGCACATTACTCCCTCTACATTAAAAAAATGATCAAAAAATATTTACTTTTGCACACTAAGAGAATTGCTCGAACGATTTTTTTCTTCTTCCAATTACTTACCAAAAAAATAACAATCTATCGAATTGCGTAAGAGTATTGTTGCGCAATGTTAAAATTTCCGATTATTTTTTTACCACTTATGTTATGCTATTGAAAGATTACAAAGACTTTCTATTAGAAACTAAATTAGTTGAGATTTAACTTTATTTTGCGAGATTTCGAATCTTATTTTTAACTTTTAAAACTTGAGAAAACAAATTGCATAACGTATAAAATTCAAGGGCATTACAGTCACATAAGAGTTCCAATGAAGAAGACACAAGGAAGTTGATAATGAAGCCAAGAAATTGGGCGACACATCTTGGAGATTGAAGTTTGACCAAAAACAAAAGAATATATTTTTTTTAGGTAAACAAAAAGTGGGAAATATTGAAGATCTTGAAGTGTCAATTTCTTGAGTTTTGTTGCGTAGCTCTTTAATAGGGTCTTTTTGTGATAGTGCCATTTCATCTGACGGTCGGCGACTTCCCTGTTTGTATCAAGACTAGTTCATAAACCATTCACTTTAAATATTAATGCACATTACATAATTGAATATATATGACTAATGAATACTGATTAGTAATGTCACTTTTTACATATTTGGCATCAAATAATTAAAGGTGATACGAATTCAAATTTTTAGAATATGATTTTTGGGGTTATTGTTCTCGCTTTATGTCCTTTTATTCCGAATTGGAAAAAAATAAACGTCAAAATCTCATATATATATATATATATATCCTTTAATGATAATGATTTTATTTTAAAACTCTAAGCCATAAATACTTTTGAATGTCTATTCCACTAATATTGTTCAATTATGTTTGTTGGCAAGGACTAGTACTTTGTTAAATATTATTATTTTGATTTCATATAATGTTAGAGGTGTGAAGTCTAATTCATTTGAATCGGTATAAAAATACGATGCAAACTAAAGATTTTAAGGCTAGAGAATTTAGCGACTTATTAGCTAGAGAATTTAAACTATTTCACACGCAATTTGTTATATTTTATTTGTATATATACTTAAGGCTCGTGATTGACTTTTATAGTGCTTCGATCACAGAGAAGGAATGTAACAAATTTTTTTATTATCATACTGCTACATACTCCGATTTATTATACTAAAGATAATTTACAAGCGACAAATGAACTTACATTGAAAATGACCAATAAAACTCACTGTGTCACTTTTATTTTTCGTATTATTTGATTTTATATTTGAAAATTAAGGTGTAATCCTAAGTCCTAACAAGTTAACGACATGCATATTAAAACTGAAAAAAGTATTACTTGACTTCAAGGGTTTCTTTTTTGAGAAATGACTCTTAATAGCCAAATTGAAACATTTGATTAGCCAAATAGCCAATCTTTCCTTTTTATTTGCAAAATAGCCAAATTGATGAGGTGGCTATTTAATAACATATTTTATACCTATAATACCCTTTTAACATATTAACGTGTATTAACAAAGTTAATTTTTCTTAAAAATAAGAACATTTACTTGTGTTTACAGAAAATCTATATTAACGTGTATTAACTGAGTTAATTTGTTTAAAAATAAAAAATCGTGATTAAAATTTTAACAAAAAATTAATTTATTTTTAAACAAATTAACTTAGTTAATACACGTTAATATAGTTAATACACGTTAATACAAGGGTAATACGGTCTTTCGTGATTTATTAATGTGGTTGATTGGCTATTTGGCAATATTAATCAAAAGGTTGGTTATTTTACAAAATAATTTTTCTAGTTTGGTTATATGGCTATAGAGCCCTTCTTTTTTTATATTTACTTTACAAACATAAAACAACCTTAAAAGGAAACCAAAGGCTATAAAAGAAATTAATAGTATGGAGTTAATAGAAATTAATTGTATGGAGTTACAACTCATTCGTATATAAACTATAAAGTATAATTAATTACAGCAGTTAACTTAAAAAATGTGATAAATAATACACATAAATACAATGTTATTAATAAAAAAGAATAAAAGGCAAGCTTAAAGTTTGCCGTCTCTATATTAAATAGGGATAATAGCGGGTAAAGTAGCCAAACTTTCAAGACTTGTGTCAAGAAAGGTCCAAACTCAATTAATAGCGGGAAAAGTAGCCAAATGTAATAAACGTGTAAAAAATGACAATTTCATCCACCGAAATCTATTATCATATTATATGACGTGACAACTAGGTAGTGCCATGTGTGCAAAAATCGAAATTCAGGGTTTTAACACGTGGAATGACGTGACATGACTCTAACAGACGTTAACTTTCGGTGGATGGAATTGTCATTTTTTACATGTTTGTTGCTTTTGGCTATTTTTGCCGCTATTAATTGAGTTTGGACCTTTCTTAACACAAGTCTGGAAAGTTTGGCTACTTTACCCGCTATTATCCCTATTAAATATAACGCAAGTCTTCCAAAGAATATAACTCCAAAGTGGGACCCACAAAAATCAAAACCAAGTCTTCTAGCTAGATTTGGAAAACGACATCGCATTTTTTCAAATTTAAATGTATCATGAAATTACATAATTTCATGATACATTTATATTTGACTTATAAATGAAATATGACTTATATAATGTACCATAATAATTTGTCACATACAATGAAATATTTACCAAAAAATAGCTAGGAATTTTAGCTATTATGCAAAAGAAACTTTAACTTATTAGATTGGAGAATTATAACCAATTTTATTAAAATCATACCAAATGTTTACTACTCGAATTAAACTTACAAAATAGCTGCAAAATATTTACTATCCAATATATATATATATATATATATATGCAAGCACCAATATGATAGAAAATTTTACTTTTGTATACTATAAGTATAAAACATATACATTCATTTTTAGCAAAATTATAACTTCTGATTTTCAATATAACTAAATATGCATTCAATGTATAATTCTCTATCTTTACGTTCTTTAATGACCAAAAACACCTTTTAGATATATGAACTTTCTTTTTTTAACCGGATTCAAATCTCAATTATTTATTAATACAAATAATACCGTATTGATAAGAAATCCGGATTTCGGATTGCGTTCTTTTCAAACTATGAACATCATTAGGTAGATAACATAAAAAAAAAAACTAATATAGAGATTGAATAGTTTTTTTTTTTTTTTTTTGAAGAGTGAGAGAAACACAATTAATTAAAAAAAACGTCAAATACATTCGAATAAAAACGGTGCAGTAATGTAGGATTGGCACGTGTCGATGCATTAACGTTTAGTGACGAAAATTGGAGTATTGGACAGAGTTCGGGTTTGATACCGTTTAGCAAACATTTCGTATTATTGCTACTAGGAAAGCAATAGAAACACGCCGATAGATGGGTGGGCACATGTTGCCCGCCCCAATTTCTTTTTAAAAATTCAATTTGAAACAAAAACAAACGAATTTTATTCCCCTTCGACTCAAGATGAACGAGTTTCACCGGTTCATAATCCGACCACTCCGAGTGCGGTTTATTCACGGGACGAGCAATGCCCACCCGTAGCCCGTTCGTCCCATATACTCCACAACTAGCTAACTTTTGGTACTTGCGTGTGTGTATATATATATATAAAATATAGATACATAAATATAAGAAGTAAAAATTTGTGGAATGGAAAGAATATATACTAAGTTGTTGTCAACAAGTCCATCTTTCCAAGTACGCCGTTTTCTTTCTCTCTCTACAAAGATTTGCTCCACACACTCTCACGCAGATGCCCTTTCGCTTTCTCTCTCCTCCACGCCTATAAGCCTCTCTCTCTCTCTCCCCTCATCTACAGAGAGAAACCCAAGATCAGAGCAACAACAATGGGATCGTCTTCCGGCCAGAGCAGCTACGATCTCTCCTTCAAGATCCTCCTCATCGGCGACTCCGCCGTCGGGAAGAGCAGCCTCCTCGTCAGCTTCATCTCCACCTCCGTCGACGATCTAGCTCCGACCATCGGTATTGCTCGTTTATATGTTGTATACAATTTTCTGTTTGGCTAAGTATTGCACTTCATTCAGTGCTTGTTTAGCTTTAGCCGACAATTTGCTTGTTGATTGCCATTTTCGATCATCTTCGAGCTTGTTGGATCTGCGATGCATGAACTGTACTGTTTTCGTTGAATCGAAGGTCGAAATCTTTGGGGTTGTGTCTAATTTGGGGAATGTGATTGCGTGTGTTTGCATCAAGGACTCGAAGATTTTATTATTATTATTATTATTATTTTATTTTTGAAATTATCTTTGTTGAATTTTGTTTGAAGGAGTGGATTTCAAGATCAAGCTGCTCACGGTTGGTGGGAAGAAATTGAAGCTCACGATTTGGGACACCGGTAATCTCGTCACGCTTCCGATTCGATTGATTTGAATTCGCATATCATTCCGTTGCTCAATTGTAAAATATTTCATGAAGTTGCTCAAACCTGATCATTTTCTGTAGCTTTACGAATTCATTTATGAACTTGCATTGAACAAAGAAACATATATGCATATACATACATAAATATATATACATATGTTTTTGCTTAATAGCTAACTTGTTCTATCTTTTTGAAGCTGGACAGGAGAGATTCAGAACATTGACAACTTCATATTACAGAGGTGCTCAGGGGATTATTCTAGGTACTTAAATTAAAATTATATATATATATATATATTCATTTTTCATATACACCCCTCAAATTAATATACAATTTGGCTAGGTCTTACCATTTCTTATACAAGTGGCTGGATTTTTTTTATTGGGTCAAAAGGGAAAATAAAAAAAATGGCTAACATGTCTTTTTGAATGAAAGGTGTGACCTTTATGTTGTCACACTATGTTATATCATTAGCTTAGTTGTCATTTATTATTATTATTATTATTATTATTATTATTATCACTAAAACAATCTCCTAGATCTGAAATCCATTAATCCTAAAAATCTTGTCAGACACATTCACCAACTTTAGTCTATACTTATACTTAATTAAGACCTAATTGTTTTGATTAAAATAGGTTAATCTCTATACCAGATTGAGCCTTTTGCCATAGTTTCTTATCTACTCTTTCTTATTTCCTAGTTATTTAAGTGCTTTCAGAACTATTTAGCTCTTATGTCCCTGTTTGTTTTCTTAATAGTCTATGATGTTACTCGAAGAGAAACGTTCACGAATTTATCCGACATCTGGGCGAAAGAAGTGGAGCTCTATTCAACTAATCAAAACTATGTCAAGATGCTCGTCGGAAACAAAGTTGACCGAGTAAGTCTTTACGCTATTTTGGCTTGAAACTTTGATTTGTGACACGAAATTGAATCGGGAAATAAAAATCTCGGTGCTAGGAATCCGAAAGAGTGGTTAGTAGAGACGAAGGCGTAGCCCTTGCAAAGGAGCTCGGGGCATTGTTTCTCGAATGCAGCGCCAAGACAAGAGAGAATGTCGAGCAATGCTTTGAGGAGCTTGCGCTAAAGGTAATAAATTAATGAAAACCTTCAATATTTTTATTTGTATTGAGTAATTATTAGTCATGCCCTCTAACTTGTCGTATTGTCGCACTCGCCCCCAAAGCTTTCTGCAGCATTTTCCTCTTTGATCTCGATTTTTGTCAAATTTTAAGTCATATGCAACTATATCCAAACAATTTTTTTAACGATTTAATGGCGAAATTGCTACTATTTAAAAATCTAGGGGGGAAACTACTAAATAAAATTAGAAGGGAAGATTTTGAGAACCCAACAAATTTAGGGAATATGGGAGTAGTTGATGATTTTATCCCATTTTTGGTCACGTGCTACAACATGTCAGTGAAATTGCTACGATTTACAATATGCAACAACACGACAAATACAGAGGGCACGGCTATAAAATTAGTCATTCGTTTATTCGGATTCATGTTTACCGCTCGGGTTTTGGATTTCCGTTGAACAGATAATGGAAGTTCCGAGCCTGTTGGAAGAAGGTTCGAATGTAGTAAAGAGAAACATACCAAAGCAGAAACAAGATTATCAAGGGACTCCTAGTGGACCTTGTTGCTCGTAAAGATGTCGTTTGAATATTAGTCAACCTTTTCACAAATCATGGAAGTTGACTTTCTGTATTTCATGAATGTGTATATGTTTGTGTCGTTTCTTCTTTATCAAGCTGCTTAGCTTTGTAATTCCATGGTGGGAATGAAAATTGAGCGCTCATAACAAACGACATGTATTACTAGCTTTTATGTAAAGAATGTGATTGCCTCTTGTTTTGCTTGAAGCATTTTGCGGAGTGACCTAAAACCTCGAAAGTTGGGTTAAAAACGTGACAGGGTAAAAATCCAGTTTAAAATATTCGCATCCGGATAAAACTAAGATAATACGGATCCGGGTTTAAACCAAATCCGGTTCTGAGTTAAGGGGTGTAAAAACTAGAAACCGGACTATGTTATTCAAAAGTTTTAAAATGGAAAATTAATGATGTCGTTTTGAGGTTACATATTTCTGTCGTGTTTATATTGGTGTCGTTTTTCTGATTTACAATGGAGGAAGATGTATTTTTCCGAAGACTCAACTCTATGGTCAGTTTGTTCTTCCAATGATGTCGTTTATGGTGATATCGTCCTCGATTTCATTGTCGTTTTAGGTAATAATTGCGTTTTTCACAGGTTTCATTAATTTGAGGTTAATAAATTATACTGCCTCAAAAAAATATTTTTTCTTCGTATTAATTTTGTATATTTTTTTCTTCAGAAGCCCAAACATCCTAAAATATCACGAATTGTAACTACTGAATATTTTGAATTAAAACCATTAATAATAAAAAATCACTTCACATTTTCATTATCAAAATAAGATAAAAAACAAATTGGGATAACCCAGAAGAAAATGCAAACACGTCTCGGAAGAAAAACTCTATTGGAATCGAGCAGCGCTCGTAGCAGCTTCCAAAACGCTCCTGGCTTCCGTGCCCGGCTCGGGAAGCTCACTTGGGATCTGCCACAAAATACAAGATACAGAAAAGCAAATTCAAAACCCGAAAATGATATACCG
This sequence comes from Parietaria judaica, assembly GCA_954871525.1. Classification (NCBI taxonomy): domain Eukaryota; kingdom Viridiplantae; phylum Streptophyta; class Magnoliopsida; order Rosales; family Urticaceae; genus Parietaria; species Parietaria judaica. The sequence goes on from OX940864.1 coordinate 17,540,714, forward strand.
CGATTATGTAAAAAGCTGTTCCATTATCTGTAATGGTTACTATAAATTAACTATCAGTGAGAGTAAATTATCTCCGCAATTTACAGTTTTATTTCAAATATAGCCACGACCAGAGCAGAAAATATTTGAAATTTCAATCACATACCTTTCCGTACAGATTCGCCTTTGTTAGAGAAGCTCCAGAAGCGAGCAACACTCTTACCACATCAGTGTGCTCGCCTCTTGCCGCGTGATGAAGAGGCTGTCAAAGAATTCAAAAACCAATGAGCATGAATGAATGAATATAATCATAATTTCTCTTAATCAGAACCTCGAGACAAAAGGGGTCTCGGGATTTTGAGTTATATAGTGCTCACAGTATCACCCTCAGCATCAACAGACTCTAGCATCCGCTTCACACAATCCGCATCTATCGCACTTCTAAGCAGAAGTTGAACTATATCTGTGTACCCTGCGATTTTCATTACTTAGTATAAAAAACTAGTGGGAGAACTTTATCCGGGACAAAAACAATTTCTGGGGATTTGCATTAAGACGCAACATTTCTATTTGAAGAATGAATAATGGACAATTACACGCGTTATTTTGACTTCGGAAATAACCGAATAACGGATAATCAATTACTGGTTTCACCCCGGAAAGAACTAAAGATTTCGATAAAAAAAAAAAAAAAAAGTTTACCCCCTGCGCAAGCATCGTGCAAAGGAATGGCCCCGTCTTCGTCCGTCGCCTCCAAATCCGCCCCTCTCTCTAGAAGCAACTACGAAATTTTTTGTTTTGTTTTTATTCACATATAAATGAAAGACAAAGCAGACCGGTAACATAAAAAGGCAATTTCACTGACCTGAACGCATGGGAAATGGCCGTAGAGGCAGGTCAGGTGGAGCGCGGTGTCTCCGTCTTCAACCGGTTGATCAATGCCTCCTTCAAGATTATCTATCCACGCATTCGAAAAATCAAAATAAATCACCGGAAATTCTTGTACATCAGAAAGTAAAGCAGTGATTTCCAGTTCTAAAAAAGCTAAATAGCATTGTTCTTCCGAAATGAAAAAAAAAGGGTCCAATTTCACATTAATCCTAGAATCTTCGATAAATTCATAGAAATTTAAGCGAAGAGCTACGATTCTGCGATACATATCAATCCTTACACAATATTTCTGCCTTCGTAATGCTTGAGCGAATCAATTTGGAAATTGAATCAGAGAAGAAGGAAGAGAGGTACCGAGAGCGAGACGAAGCGAGTCGGTGTGGCCGAGCTGGGCGGCGGCGGCTAGGGCACGGAGGTGAGGAGGGATTTCGAGCTCGACAAGAGCGTCCTCTCCGAAGAGACCGTTCTCGTCATCGTGGTCTTCGTCGTCGTTCAAGCCGTGTCTCCCTGGAACCGCCATTGATGCTTGCTCCGTTTCTCTTTCTTAGGGGTTAACTTTTCGGGGTTTATAGAAAGTAATTATTTGCGACTTGACCCCTCAACTTTTATTTTTGTCCTCTATCTCTGTTCATTAAATTACATTGAGCTGAAAGTCCATTTATGTATAATTTGTCCCTTTTTTTTTTTTTTTTTTTTGTAATTTTCATATATCTTATCTTATCTAGCTATTTGAATTTTCATTTTGAGGCAAATGTATATAGTTTATTATTAACGTACCGTCAAAATATGTTAATCTAATTATACTATAAGAAAACAAAAATGAAGGAGATGATTATGAGTTGGACTTGTATAAGAAGTATAGTAGGACAAATTCAAAATAAATGTATTATTTTTAGAATATCCTTAGTCAATAAAGTTTTTAATTATAAAATCCACAGATTAACGAATGTAAGTATGATTTCATAATTTGGACAATGGAGTTTCACAACTTAACTTCGTTAGAATCTTTATTAGCTAAAGTGTCCGCGAGATGATGTGAGTATATATATATATATATATATATATATATATATATATATATATATATATTACAACTATACGTGTAAATGTAGTATTAATACATACTTACATAGTATTAATTTCGATATAAATAATTATAATTATGAATAATTTGGATGTAAGAGATATTGACACTCTAATTTGTTGATACCCAAATTAAATCAAGTAATAGAAATTACTTCCAAAAACTAATTTTGTTCCTAAAGTAAAACATTGATTATTGAATTAGGAAGGTGGAATAGAATTAGACGCGTTTTGAGGTGCTATGTCCAAGAAAATGACATCACCGTTGGAAGGATGCAATACCATCGAGTAAGTAGAGCGTCGTCCCATTCATTCCAGAGAGGTTTATTGTGCACGGGCTACCAACTAAAAAGAAACATTGTCATCTCGGGAATCCTTCCTTCCATTCAAATCTCACACCCTCACTTACTGTTTTTCATGATGAACGCCGCACGGAGTCTCCCTCTGTAATTCTTGAGGCACACAAAATGTATGTAAGGATCTTGGCCAGCCTCACACGGCAAGGAATGAGCCAACAATTTCCATCGCTAGAGAGGACAAACTGATTGAACGCTATGACTCATTCTCACATAAAAAATTGACTTACTGCCCAATAAATGAATCCATCTCTGCAAGCGACTACGCTAGAAATGGGGACAATAATTAGGGCCTCATTAGATACAACTCCAGCTTCATTTGAGGCAGCCAAAAGCGTGGTCGACAAGCTCCACTCTTTGGTTTTAGACGAGAAAGTCGTTGAAAGCATATTAACGGTGGTGGGACTCGCGCAATCTAACATATTAAAAAAGGAAATTGTCACTAGATGAGCCAAGCGCCTTTGGTTATTGCGAATGAGAGCGAGCAATTAATGAGCATATTTCTTTATTTTCCTCACAGGAGGCTCGAGTATGTTGTAGAAATGCCTATTTGTTACTAGATTGCAAATACCAGAAACAATATCTTGTTGGCTTGAGAAACTAGTAGCAAGTCAGCGTAGTAAACCCTTACAAGGACATCATCCCACGGAAGGAAGCTAAGATAATCTCCGCCTCAGTTGGTCGGATCATCTTCAATCACCTTATAGTATTTCATACTGAATAACGGAGTGTTCGCAAGCTCAGTAAAGGGTTTGTCCAATAACAACGTAACTGGCTCGGTGTAAAAATCAGAGTCATCGAAGTCACGACGGTGATTGATTAACGACCGAATGAATTTTATGGAGTTGATGAGACATGAACAACGTTTTCCCAACGTATCGCATTATCAAACTTTAGACACTATTGTCAACATTAAATCGCATTGGCTATATAACTTGTATAAACGCAACAAGTTAGCCACTTTTGCCAAAAACACCTTAAACCATCATATTTTTTCAGGTGATATATATATATATATATATATATATATAAATATATAGCACCTGAAAAAATATGATGGTTTTATCAACTTCATTTTTCCCCACTCAGGAAGACCGCCGAACAATGAGAATCTTCCATCGCATATGCAGCTCATTGCGGAGAAGAGAAAGCGGGTATGGTCAGTGGGAAGAAAAGCCGAATCAAGTCGTAGTGCCTTGTGGATCAAGAATTTACGAACTTTGAGGGCATTTGCCTTTCAAGTCCATTCAAATTGAGATGTGAAAAGAAATCGACAATATTCATTTAGTCTTTTTGTTGTAGGGCATCAACAATTTAACATTTTTAAAGCAACAACAAAATAAAAATTCCACTCTCATTTTGTCAATTTTCTCTTTCTTTTTAATATTTTCTATGCACTCAAAATTCAATTTCCCTCCTTTTTCAAATATGTAAAATATTTTCCAAACTATATATCATTTTCATTTTTTTCTTCTAGCAGTTCAAATCTATACAGGGGCGGAGTTACATTGGTCATAGCCGGGTCGGCACCCCCACTTAGTTCGAGCTCATTATTAATATTTACATAACCAGGGGTGGATAACCAGGGGCGGACTCAGCAAGAGCCTAAAGGGGGCTGTAGTCCCCCCCCCCCCAGTCCAAATGAAAATTACACTATGATTCTGGCCCATTTAAAGCTCAGCCCCTACAAGCAAAACTTGACTAGCCCCCTTAGCCTTAAGCCCAACCCAATTTCTCTAACTCTCTTTGCACAACCCATTTCCTCTCTCTCTTTGCATGATACAAGGCCCCACTCGATTTTCTATTTTTAAAAAATTAATGTCCAAAGACAGCTTCGTCCTACAGCCTCCGATACATCGTCGGAGAAGGTGACTCACTTCTGCAACCCAGTTCCGGTGTCTCACCACCGTTGACGCAGTTTCGAGCCTCGACGCCTCCAATCGCAGCACCCCCGTCTGCTCTCTTAATCACATTTCGAGATCCAACTCCAAGTCACTGGGTTGATTTTTTTTCTTTCTTTCTCTGGATTTTTTTTTACTAAAAAATGGCTATAGTCTGTTTAGTTCTTCGCTTTATGCATTTTTTCTTAGTCCATTTGGTTTGTTTTAGTGTTTAGTTAGGGATTAGAAATTCTTATTCAGAGTCGTAAGACTTGAGGGCCTCTTGTCGTCGTGCTGCAAGAGAAAGACATATGTATGTGACCTTAAACCTAAAGAATCTAGCAATCTTGGACGCTATTGATACAATGCCAAATGATAAAGTGCCAAATGATAAAGGTGAATTCAATCTGTTTAGTTTTGTTTTGCTGAAATTAACTGGTAATTGGACAGTTTGAAGAGGTTTTGTTACAAATTATGTTCAATCAATTTATTTGGGAAAGTGTCTGGAAGAGTGGAAATTTAGGAAAAGTAGTTAGGTGTAAGTTTTGTTTTGAGGAAAATTTAAGGGTGAAAATTTAGCTCCTACAGGTTTCCGACTGGTCTTGGCCCGTTTCCGGCTCAAAACTGGTATTTTTTTTGTTCAAAAGAATAAGCAGGTTTGTTCCGAACTTTTTCTTGGAATATTTTTAACCCCTCTCACAATTATTTTTTGGATCCGCCACTGTACATAACTATATATATGTAAATAAACTAAATATTATTTACAACAAGAATTGCACTTTCTGTAGTAGAATCTTACACTCTTCAATTTTCTTTTTATGGATTGATTCTTACTCTTAGCATAATATTTTTTTAGCAACTCATTTACTATAATCATTGTTTTACTTTCTCTTTTTCTTCTTCTCAGAACTATAGGTACATTGTCATTTTTGTACTTCACTTGAACAAAACAAGACAAACCAGTGTACAATGTACCAAATTAATGTTTTGATTTTTTATTATTATGTCTGTACAGTGGACTCTCCATTTTATATTCTACATTTTCAAGAAGATATTTGAACTTTTTTTTTTTCGAAGTATATATAGAATTTGACTTACAATTCTTACAATTCTGGAGTGAGCAAACACTAAAAAAATTATGTTGGCTACGGATGACAAATCATCTTTATCGGTGCAATTTTTGTTATTGGGGGGACCTTTTACGACAAGTCGTCCCTGTAGGTGAAGATTTTTTTTTTTGAACAACGAAACTCGTCACTAAAAATCAAATCCGATAGGAAGAGCTTAAAAGTTGTCTCTAAAAGTGTCTATAACATAATTATATAGTGACAATTTGTTAGGGACAACATTTTGTCTCCGAAGACTATAGCAATGAATCGTTTATCTATAGGGACGGAAACAATTGTCCCTAAAACTCTTGTTTCTTGTAGTAGTCAATGTTTTAGCTCCGCCGATAGATATATATCTATAGGGAAACTTCAATAAGTATGCCCGGTGGAATAAGTTTGAAAGAAAAAATACCCGACTTTAATATATTGCAAAAATATTCCTCAAAGCCAATTTTAACTCAAACCCATGATTAATTAACCCAGCCCCAATTTTCACCCTCATCTTTCCCTCCCACGTCTTCTCTCTTTCCCCCCTCCCACGATTCAGCATTAAAAAAAAAAAAAGGAATCCCAGAGTCGCTGGAAAGCCATCGCGAGGAGAAGAAGGTCGCGACGAGTTAGGGCTGCCGTCGCGACGAGTTTGGGCTGTCGTCGCTTGTTTCAGGTGATCTTGAGGAAGTTGCTTCTTCGGCCTCTAGCTCTGGCGATGATGACGAGGTTGAAGACGGCCATGAAAATGGAGCTCGGAAGCTTACGAGGGCTCATAGGAAAAGGCTTCGGAGGAAGAAACTGAAGAGAGTTGAACCTTGTTTCGAGCGTAGGAAGATTATTGGTCCTCTTTTGCTCTCCATGGAAGCTGCATGTAACGAAGGTGGGTCAACAATGGTGACATTGGAGTTGAGCCACAAAGTGTTCGACGAAATGCCTCTCAGGAAACTTCAGGTTTTTCGATCTTTCTCTTTATCAAATTTGCATGGCTCTATGGTTTTCGGCATGCTGAAACGTTCTCGTTTTGTATTTTCATTGTGAAATTTCGACTGGGTGAGCCTACACTGCGCTCGGAAACGAAAAATTGTGTTCGATTTTGCGCCTTTAATATTAATGTTTCTAGTTTTTGTCGTGAAATTTTGATTTGAGCGAGCCTGCATTGCGCTAGGATATGCCAACGAGAACGTTTTAGCATGCAGAAAACCATAGAGCCATGCAAATTTGATAAAGAGAAAGCTCGAAAAACCTGAAGTTTCCTGAGAGGCATTTCGTCAAACACTTTGTGGCTCAACTCCAATGTCACCATTGTTGACCCACCTTCGTTACATGCAGCTTCCATGGAGAGCAAAAGAGGACCAATAATCTGTTGGGTATATTTCTATAATGATGATATATGAGAAACACAATAACGAAAAACAGTAAGCGAAGAGATTCGATGATACATATCTTTGTGTTCATGGCTTTGACGAGTATCGGCTTGTCGCTTTAAGCCGGAAAGATCTCTTGAAACCTGTAAAACAGAAAAAACAGTAAGCGGTTCCCGAGACGCGTTGGACGCTCTCCTTAAAGCTTGATTCGCCTCCTCTACGTGCTTGAGGTTCGTTAGGCGATAGCTTCCCAGGATATAACGGGATGACCGAGAACTCCGTAGCACTTCGAAGTTCACCGGCGAACTGAACCTTCTTGAACTCCGTTACCGAAAGACTCACGACATAAAACGATGGGAAGCGTGAAATTTTGAGTTTGCGGAGTGAAAAACCGGGAAGCAAACTCATAGTTTCTAGAGAGATTTCGGAAAGTGATTTCGATTGTGGTGTGTCGAAAGGGTTCGAGATCACCTCAATATATAGATGCGGGAAGGAGACAAAGAATTGATTGTCAATCAATTCTATAACGGCTACTAATAAATTGCAATTAATCCGTAACGTAATAAATTGAATTCAATATTCATAACGGTTATAATCAATATAGCCGTTTTACGTAACGTTTTAACATCGGAACAAATCCCGGTAATTGGATAGACCGTTCGTCTTGAGTGTTCGACATTTCGACTCGCTCGACGCTATCTCAATTTTATTTAACTGCAATTATTTCCAACAATCCCCCACATAAATAAAATTGACAGATCACTCTTGACAACACCTGACTCGGTTAACAGAGTTCGGCAGTCAAATCCTGCATAGGATAGGTAGGTGTAACCCTTTGAACCTTCCCTTGTGAAAGTATATTTCCTTACTTGGTGATCAGTAGACGCGATATCTTTGAACTGTTCGACCGTTAGTGTAAGTGAGAATATACCTCACACAGAATTCTCCTTAGACAAATTCAGTTCTCACTATTATGTTCATTCATGGTCATGAACACCATCTGGTTCTGCGAGAGTTTACGGAACTTGCGCCCTTTACAATTCCGTTGAAGCGACCCCACTTCACTCTAACATAGGTGATCTTACTAAAAGAAAACTATGCTCCGCTCGGTTATCATTTACCGACGTGTAAGAATCATTAAAAGCTTTCTATTAGCTTATCCTTAACGGTACATATCACTGTTTTTCATCTTAGGAACGGACAGAGGGTGTAACCCCCACAGTGATCCGTTAAAGTCTTACAGCTAGGTTGTCCCATTGAACCTAGTTCTTGGGATCTCCAGTCAGATAGGTTGGGTTTCCACTGTAAAACTTTGTTTTTTCAATGGGCTTAAGTCACATTCCCTTTGATGATTTCACAACCAACTCTCACTTATACCCTTTTGGGTAGTGGATCCACAACATTATCATTTGATTCACATGATCAATTATGATAATTTTCTTTGAGAGTAGTTGTCTAACGACATTAAGTCTATGACATATATGTCTAGACTTACCATTATGAAATGGTTTTACGCTCTTTTAATTGCATACTAAATTTCATAGTCGATGCATATTATAGACGCGGTTTTTGCCATTTCAAAATATCTTCCAAATATTTTCTTAGCCATTCGGCCTTATTGCCGTATTTGTCTAAGACAATATAAAGATTCTATTGTGAATCTCTTACGTTTATTTGGAAGCTTTCCCACGGGTGTATGCGTACCCACTTAATGGATTTTAAATCCTTCAAGAATGTGAACCGATGCATTCTTTATTATATTTCATTAAATACCAATATTCTTTGAATCATACTCCAAAGATTTAATTCTCAATTCAATTATGAGCATATCATATGTACATAGATGCATATAGTTCTCTGACTCACATACACCAACTTTAATGTGAAACGAATATTTTCTAGTAAACGCCCCCACATTTCCAGGTATTATTGGAATTCAATGTTCTTACTAAAAGTAAACTTTTGAATTTCTCAAATTTATCTTGTGATAAATAGAGTCCGATATTATTGCCATATATATTATGCACATATGCATGTACGTCATTTGAGCGCTTCTAGCCTCGTTGACGATTAGAATAATATCTTAAAATTGAAACCGCAATTTCAATTAAACGTACATGTACCTCGATCCATAATCAAGTGTACTTCGACAAAATATAATGTCACAAATTATCCACGTACAAGTTTTCCAATTATTTTGGAAACCACAAAATTTCTCTCAAGATATAATTAACATTTTCCAAAGAAATTATCCCAAAAATAATTCTTTATCATTTTGGAAATTACCCACTTAGAATTAAACTCATTTCAGTTTAATGTTTCACATCTTAGTACCTCGATCAATAATCGAGTGTACTAACTGAACATAGTTATTTCTGCATGAAATAATTTCTCACTGATATAGACATAACAAATTGTTTTTGTTCAAAAAATAAGTGCATATAAAGCAGAATATCATATAAGCAAAATATAATATACACACTGTATATAAACATATACTAATACACATAGCAATATTCATTGAGTAATATACACCATAAAGAAACCATTGAGTAACATATACAGTTCTAGAAACTCAACTTTGCAAACTTTGGTCCAATTCTCATTTCAAGTAAATTTAAACACGACAATAAACGGCAATAGCAAAATCCAACGAATAATGCATGACATAATAATAGTCTGAAATATTATTCTTCCTTTAAATTATAAAGCTATTCATACAATACCGTTGCTTTTCTATAGATATAATAGTCAATGCTTAAATCATGGAATAATTACTCAAATGAATAAATTGAAAAACAATAGTAATAACTTACGATAGCAATGACGTTGGAGCTTTATGGCACTCATTAGTAACCACCGATAAATCTCCACTAATTAATCCAGCAATGAATAGCCAACGTACCTTGGCTCTGACTGTTTCTATTCGTTTTGGGCATCAACGTTCCATTGACCAAATGACAATGAGCTGTTCCAACGGCCGTTTAGTTTCCGGCAAGTTTTATTTCTTCACCGGCCAGAATCTTGTCGCCGTCAAGCCTCGACGTTCCACAACGACGTTCAACTCCATAACCATTGTTCTTCTCTATGGGATGAAATCGCAACTCCCTCATCAATTTGATGCGTGGAGCACAACGACTTTCCATTTCTTATGTTTGCAGCTGGATGATGATCAGATATGCCAACCATTGATTGCCTGCACTCTGTAAGCCTCGTCCTTGTGAACGACATCGTTGCGTCCACTAGCTCCGATGCATTTTTTTTTTTACATATATATTTTATTTTATTCTGCAAAAACTGAATCAGAAAGCCAATTAGATGTAGCCAAGATTAAATAGAAATCCCATTTAACTTTGTATTTGAAGTTCAACAGATCGGTATTGAGCCTTCTTTATCTTGTAATCTTCGCTGCACTGTTTCATCTCAATATCATCAAAAAATCAAGTGAATCAAGTAATCGATCAAGCTTTAAGATTGTTGGGTATATTTCTATAATGATGATATATGAGAAACACAATAACGAAAAACAGTAAGCGAAGAGATTCGATGATACATATCTTTGTGTTCATGGCTTTGACGAGTATCGGCTTGTCGCTTTAAGCCGGAAAGATCTCTTGAAACCTGTAAAACAGAAAAAACAGTAAGCGGTTCCCGAGACGCGTTGGACGCTCTCCTTAAAGCTTGATTCGCCTCCTCTACGTGCTTGAGGTTCGTTAGGCGATAGCTTCCCAGGATATAACGGGATGACCAAGAACTCCGTAGCACTTCGAAGTTCACCGGCGAACTGAACATTCTTGAACTCCGTTACCGAAAGACTCGCGACATAAAACGATGGGAAGCGTGAAATTTTGAGTTTGCGGAGTGAAAAACCGGGAAGCAAACTCATAGTTTCTAGAGAGATTTTGGAAAGTGATTTCGATTGTGGTGTGTCGAAAGGGTTCGAGATCACCTCAATATATAGATGCGGGAAGGAGACAAAGAATTGATTGTCAATCAATTCTATAACGGCTACTAATAAATTGCAATTAATCCGTAACGTAATAAATTGAATTCAATATTCATAACGGTTATAATCAATATAGCCGTTTTACGTAACGTTTTAACATCGGAACAAATCCCGGTAATTGGATAGACCGTTCGTCTTGAGTGTTCGACATTTCGACCCGCTCGACGCTATCTCAATTTTATTTAACTGCAATTATTTCCAACATAATCTTCCTACACTCGAAACAAGGTTCAGCTCTCTTCAGTTTCTTCCTCCGAAGCCTTTTCCTCTGAGCCCTCGTAAGCTTCCGAGCTCCATTTTCATGGCCGTCTTCAACCTCGTCATCATCGCCAGAGCCAGAGGCCGAAGAAGCAACTTCCTCAAGATCGCCAAACTCGTCGCGATGACAGCCCAAACTCGTCGCGACCTTCTTCTCCTCGCGATGGCTTTCCAGCGACTCTGGGTTTCCTTTTTTTTTTTTTTAATGCTGAATCGTGGGAGGGAAAGATGAGGGTGAAAATTTGGGCTGGGTTAATTAATCATGGGTTTGAGTTAAAATTGGCTTTGAGGAATATTTTTGCAATTTATTAAAGTCGGGTATTTTTTCGTTCAAACTTACTCCACCGGGCATACTTATTAACGTTTCCCTATCTATATATATATAAATCTACCAAACGTGACACGGTACAATGGAGAACAATTTTTTTTTTTTTTTTTTTAAGGCTCTGAAGTACTCTTATGACTTATCAGCTAATGTATTTTCGACGACATTAAATATGTCGAATTAAAGAGTTCTTTTTGGGCCTGGGTTATGCCAGCCTAACGACAACGCATGTGCATGTTCATATAATTACTCTCTCCACATATATATAATAATAATAAAAAAAATAAAATATTTATGTTTTATATTTTTTCTCACAAATGTTTAAAAATATATATACGTAAAGTTGCAAATTGCAATACATGCGTGTCAAATTGAAAATAAAAGCCACTATATAATTACGTAACAAAGTACGAGAAAATTAGATAGCGTTGATTTTGACGCTCCGTGAGTCTGAATATCTAATTAACTCTCAACGTATTAAAAAAAAAAAAAAAAAAAGCTTATCAAAGAATCTTAGTAAGAAAAGGCTAAAGAAAACTCTGATCTATCCATACAAATATTATTCGATTTTACCGTTTATCAATGCATATGAAGTATGAACGATAAACCATTGTTACGTTTCCCTCAAAATAATAATAAAAAAAATCATTGTTACGTTCGGTTGTAAGTAATTATTTAATTATTTAAAGTCGTGGGAACTTGACTCAATATCCTAAATCCAAATCAACAAACGATCACGAACCAAAAAACTTCTACGGATAAAGAAAACTAAATACATGCGTAATATATTATTCCATTTGTCGTTTGCTAATAAGTATAAACAATCTTGCTTTATTAATTTTTAGGTGTAATTTTGTGACGTGAATATAAATAATGTAGCTTGAAATCATCACTTATTTTGTCACTTTTACAGTTTTACTGAAAGGTCCGTTTTCATTTTTTTTAATGGGGATGACACTATCGGCCAATGTTATAATCCACTCACGCATTAGTAGATATATTTACTGTGAGAACAGGTGACCTAATTTACAAATATGTTAAGAGGGCACTCATTTGAGTCTCATGGAGTTTAAACCCGTGACCTCTTAAAGAGGTATGTAGTTGAGTTACCAGTAAAACGAACAAACTTAGTTTTCATCTTTCTTTTTAACAGTGATATTTTTATCCGAAGCTAAGCGTGCTTGGGCGAAAGTAGTAGTAGGATGGGTGACCTCCTGGGAAGTCCTCGTGTTGCACCCCTCCTTTTAATTTCCTTAAAAAACAAAAACAGTGATATTTTTATCTTCTTTGCGGCAACAATAAACACACGTTCTTTTAATAAAGAAACGTATACATTAAATCGTCCTACTCCTACATGACATCACTTTTTTATTATTATTATTAATTTGTCTCGCAATTAACTATTTAGATAAAAGTTGAAAATCAACTAAATACGTTTTTACTTATAAAATTTGGAAAACGTAAATTGTTAAAAAAAACACTTTATGAATATAATCAATTTTGATAGCTTTTCTACACACAATAAAGTCAATTAACCAAATCTACACACTTAATCTCTAGATTAGAATTCTATCCACATACAGTGGCGGAACCAGGAATAATGTACCGGGGGGCTAGATATAATTTTTTTGTCAAAACTTAACTTGAGGGAGTTATATTTAAATTTTTGTAATAGTTAAGAGGGTGCTTAACTAAAACTTTATATAAAATTACACTAAAAAAATAAAAATAAGGTATTATTGTACAATTTTTTTTATTTTTATTTTCTGGAGGGGGTGGTAGGGGGTGGTTTGAACCACCTCCCCTCTTCAAATGCTTCCGCCCCTGTCCACATATATCAATTTTAAATGAGAATTTTCCTGACATAAATTTAAACATTACCCTAATTATTTAAATTGCACATTATACATTGGAATCAAAATTTAATTATCAAATTGAGAAACATGTGAACCGGCGAGTCAGGTCAATGACAAATTATTTCTTTTCTCAATATGATATATCCACACAAAAATATAATTAATATTTCACGTTTGATATTTTGTATCACTTGAATAATTGAATGATTAGCGCTTAATAATTAGTACTTTAATTACTAGTTCACATGGTTTGGCCGCTAACTAAAAGACTGTATATACACCTTATAATGTGTGACATCGATGCATCAAAGAGAAAAGTATATGAAATTATATATAAATTAAATAATTAAAGTTGGCCAGCCATTTTTATAGTACCACTTCTTATTTTACAACAACATTCACATGTGATGAATGATATGTAGAATTTTATATAGTTAGACTTAGACCCTAAAAAGTATGAAGAAATTATACCCTTCAAGGAAGTGCACGATATATATACTTGCATGGATGGGACTAATGATAATTAATTAGTATACTAATATCTAGTTAGGAGCTTGGGCATCGGGCGGGCCTTGGCGGCCCACTATACCCCCGTAAGGCCGAGCCAAAGGTTTGGGCAGGCACACATAAATGATTAAAGGGTGTTGTTCACGGCTCATAAAATATTCAGCCAAAGCCGCTCATGTGCCCGAGATCGGTTCGACATTTTTTTATGTTATTGTTAGATCCAATTGTAGGGATTTAAAAAAATAACTAATATAAACAAATCCCGAGCTTTAGGGGGGCAGTCGCGGCAGGCCCACTAGAAGCATGGGCTCGGTCTGCCGTGGCGTAAAAGAGTGCTAGGGCACGGTGACCCCGCCCGACTGCCCGGATTTATCCATAAACATGAAGTTTGGTAATCATAAAGAGAAATACAGATAGATAGTAGGGCTACAGTGTCAAATTTTGATTGGTTTCTGGTTTAATTTATTAATTAATTATACAATTTGAAGACATTAATGCTCGACAAAGACATAGCTTTTCTTGCAAACCAAACAAAGTGTTGGAATATAAACCTAATATAAGTAATAATCTCACCACTTTCGGTTGCTGTACTTATCAGTAATATCACTAATTATAATTAAAACCTACTCGTCCTAGTAATAGGCTAAGTTAGTACACTACTTAAAATTCATTATATATATTACAAAAGGGGATCACATAAAAGGAAAATAAAAAAGAAATAAATTGTATTATAAAGTAATGATCAACCTTTTTGTGTGAACTAAATGTCACGTTAGATACAAATAATTCCCACTTTACCCAAAAGAATGATCGATATTTTCCCGACTATGTACGGTGGGTATCAAAAGAAATAATAATAATAATTGTAACAAATAATTAGTGTGTAAAACATAAATATAATTGTAACAATGATAAATCAGAGTAATTAATTTCACAATGAATCTAATTTCCACGTACTTGTGTTGAACGGTACCCTGACCAACTGAGCTAGTCTTACATCGACGACGTGTCGAGTCAGTAGTGACAATCCACTAACGGCGACGATGAGAAGACGATGACTTGCTCGTTATTCCGGTTGGTGAACGGGAAATTGGTGGACCGTTCCTCCGGCGCCGGAAGGTTTAGGTCTAATTCTAGAATATTCCTCGATGCAAGACCGTCCTTGTTCGCTGACTCGTGAGACCTATCGGAGCTGGAGCTAAGCGTGGCCGTAGGGTTCATAAATGACGTCGCTCTATGCCTCCTCATGTGCCCCCCTAAGGCCTGACCAGATGTGAACTCGGCTCCGCATACCGAACACTCGTGAACCTTCGTAACCCTAACGCCGTTACTACTAGTACCAACGCCGTTTCCTTTTACGTTCCCGATAACACCCCTAACCTGCAAGGAGAGAGACGTGCTTGCTGTGAAAAAGTTCTCCCCGAACGATGTCATCGTAGTCGCTGTGGTGCTGTTGTTCCCCTTTGGCTTCTTGTGGCTTGCCCGGTGACCCCCGAGAGCCTGAAATGACGGGAAGCACCGGTCGCACGTCTTGCACTGGTACAAAGAGGCGTCGCTGCTCCCCGCGGCCACATGCCTCGCCGCCGAAGGCTGTTGCTCTACGCTCGGCACGTGGTGTCCGTGGGCGAGGAGGATCAGACAGTGGGCCATGTCCTGCTCTTCCTCGGTCGTGCTGCTTGCGCTGATCGCTTGATTGTCGTTCGACGACGAAGCGGCCGAAAATACGCCGTTTTCGGAGGAGGAAGCCGCGAGGGCGTGGCAGTGGCTGGGTTGTGAGATCACCGGTGACGCCCTCGGCCTCTTCGTCCGTTTCCCTTTGATCATCGTGGTCGCTAGTTGCTTAGTGACTAGTTCTTCTTGAGCTTCCAGAGAGAGAGAGAGGTCTATTATAAGAACCGTCCCCGTGAATAGTGATTATGAATTTGCTTCTCTTTTTTCTTTTTCTACTTCTTGGAAGCTTGAAAGTTATATATAGGAAATGAAAACGAATGTGTGTGTATAAATAATATATATATGTATACGTATACGTATATTAGGTTTTGTATTATAATACGTAGTTTATAGGAAGGGAAATAAATGGAGAGAAAGATGCATTATAAGTAAGAGAGTGAGATTCTTTTGGCTTGGAAGCAAACTTGCAAGTCTTATACAATGTATTATTATTTATTGGCATTAATTAATTAATTAATTAATTATTATTGAATAAACGTTACTTTTTTGCAACGATTCCTTTGTGTGCAAGCCTGGAACCACACAACTTGAGCTCTTATTACTCCTCTCTTAATTATTCCTGTTTCATCTGTTGGTTCCCTTTTTTATTCTGGTGATCATTGATCAATTAATGCTCATTTGGTTGATTAAATATGTTAATTTGTTATATATATATATTACTCTATATGTTATATTGTAACTAATTTTGTAGCAATTTGCGATGTTACGATTTTTATGGTTGTAGTTTGTAGCTTTCTAGTTCGGATTAGTAGTACTGTCCTAAATTATAAGTTGAGGTTAATTTTCCAATCCTTGATTAAGGGGTATTGAATAAATATGTTAATTTTGTTACTTTCTATGTTATGGTAACCAACAATATAGCAATTTACGATGAGCTTTTTGGTTTGGATTAGTGTATAGTTGCGAGAAGGGCACGCGCTTGATTCTTGTTTAATTTACTAATCTGGATTAATGAAAGCCTTAAAAGGGTGTTTTTAGTTGGATTAATGTAAGCTTTAAAAATATATATATATATATATATTGATTTGTTACTGTGTGGTAACCAATTATATAGAATATGTGATAAAAGTTTTGGAGCTTTTTGGTTGGGATTGGTGTGATCAAAACTATGAGTTGTGAGAAGGGCACGCTTTTGATTTTTGTTTAATTTTCTAATCTAGATTAATTAAAGCCCTAAAAGGGTGTTTGTAGTTGGATAAACCTAAGGTTTTTGATCAAGCAGTTCATGTGCAGTTGACCCACCCCAACTTCATATTTTATTCACTAATCACTTCTGTATGTACAACCACCCAAAAATCACGCCGGCTATATGATCCAATTATTTGATATTTAAAACCATATTATATAATAATGACACATGTAATATGCATATATATATATATATATGTGTGTGTGTGTGTGTGTGTGTGTACAGAAGGTGTAAAGTGATCTAATCCAATCATTAGGGCATGGGTAAAACTGTTAGGAAAATAAGATGACACCTTGGAAGAACAATGCTTGTGTTATGTACTAGTAAGTTACTATAATAATAATGCATGGGAATCACACTTACATAAGGGTTTAAGTTCCCAAGGCATAAATTATATATATATGTCACACACACACACACAGTGTGTGTGTGTATTATTTGTCTATCTTTATGGGTCTTATCATGTAATAAGTTACTAACTAGGCCTAGTAACCTTTTTTTTAATAATAAAAAATGTGAATAATCTCATTAGCAAATGTATGGGTTACTTGAATTCTTCCAACTTGGAAGCATCCTTATGATTTCATTCAATATTATTTACTTAGTATTTTATCCTATCCCATGTTGGAGTTGACTTTAATTTGTGTATATATATAATGAAAAATATAACTATATTACTCCACACACACTATCATCAATTTTGTAACACATGCTTTATAATGTAATAAATTTCTCCAAACCGGAATTCAAGTTTCGGTTAAATCAAATTTTCAATTTTATCTGATGGTTCAAATTAAATTACCATTATTAAATTTAATAGAAATTTGAAAAACAACACTTCATAAGAAAAATATATCCAAACCACTGAATTCTGGTCTTCTAATTATAAAAAATCCAAATTTTAAACTAAATGTACAAGATTACTCATGCACCATGAGGCCGGTTGTATCTTCAATATGATTGTGTAACAATAAACAACAACGATGAAAATATTAAAATATTTCGTATAAAATAGAAGAAATAGTATTATATCGTATATATAATTTCTTAAAAAACTATGAAGAGTATTATTATAGCACGACTTGTTTAGAATATCAGACATTTTGATGTGCAAATCAACCGGCTTGAACACGTTTAAGATCTCAATGTTCACAAGTGATTTTGTTAGTGATCTTATTAGTGGAAAAACAAATTTGATAGGGATTAAGAAATTAACTATGATTTGAAATTAGAGATGTTTCTTTTCAGACTATGATCAATTAATTTGATGGGACATATAAAAATTGCTTAAGAAAAACCTTGTCCATTTTATTCTACGGATTAATTGCGCTTGGTAGCTAGGCACTTTTGGTACATTATGACATGAAATATAAGAAGCAAAGCTACATAATTTAATCATGGCCAAAATACCCCTGTTTGTTTTTAAATAGTGTGATATAATTCTCAATTTTTAAATGCGCTGAATAAATCATTTCCATGTGGATGTCTGAAATTAAAGTATTTAACATGTGAAATTACAAAATGAAAAAAATAGTAATTTGAGTTGTACACTTGGACAAAAACTCAAAATTAACGAAAATGCATGTGATTGAATCAATCGAAAATACAAATTTGACGATTTTAAACGTGATTAAAAATTTAGAATATGCCGCGTAACTATAAAATCTTTTGCCGCGATTATCTTGATAATATATAAAATAAATAAATAAATTGATGGACGGTGACCGTATAACAAGGTAACCTCCTTAGAGTGAGGTAGATTGAGTGAAGCAAGTGAAAGACACAAAGTATGAGAGAGAGAGAGAGAGAGAGATTCTTGGCGTAGAGAATTAAGGAGAAATGGTTGTGAGGGGCACGTAAGAGCGTCACCAATACTTAGTGACCCAAAGTAAAGCATCAAATTCATCATCAATTTGCCTCAACTTTCTTAATCTTATTATTTTTAATCAATTTTATTATACACATATTATTATTTTTTGGTGAATTCTAATAATTTTGATTGATTTTGCGGGATTTGGTTGGTGAATTAACATGGGTTGCTTCCTATTTATAACGTTCTACCATAATTTCTGGCCTCCCCACTCTTTCATGTATGTTCTTATTATGTCTCTTTTTTATATATATAAATAATTTAAAATAAAATCAAGTTGAGTCTTAAATTTTCTTGCATTAATCACTAGTTCACTACTACTACTTGATCACAACCTCATAACTTTAAACTTCTATCTATAAATATATAATAAATTAGTCAAAGTTGTTTTGTCTAGTTTGATTAATGTGGACATAGAGGAAAAAAGAATAATTATATTATAAGTTAAACACCATAAATGTTCATTTTTAGTTCAAAAATCTTTTACTTTATGCATGTGGGTTTGCTAAGACTGTTTTGGATAATATGTTACAATTAGAACGTTCTCTTACTGATCAAAGAGAAGAAAACTCGAAAGTTATGGGGTTAATTAGAATTATGAATAAGAGATAATTTTGACTTTTTAAAATATTAAAATGATCAAAAGGGTATATAAAATGGAAGATATATAAAAAAATATAGATAAAATATTACCTCCCAATTATGAACTTTACATTGCGTCTCATTCTCACGGGTTCTTTAGAGAATATTTGTAGTGGTAAGCAATAATAAATACTAAAATAAAAATAAAATCGAACTAAACATGCATGTTCTTATAAGACGTTTATCTAAAACAATTTTACATGTAAATATATAGACACAAAAATATAATAAAAAAATATTCTTTAATTTATGAGAAGACAATGAAAACTTTTTTTTTTTTCCTCTTCAGATTTTGCTAAAAATTAAATAGAGCATTAGTAATAGTAATGATAGTGAACAATATACTTATATGATGTATATATATATATATATATTAATATATATAGATATATACAAATACAAGTAACTAGTATCATAGAAGAAAAAATTAATCAATATAAATGAAGAAAAATATATCTAATAAAAAAGACGCATGAATACTTTATGGTGAGAAAGTCAAGGCTCCTAGAAATTCATGACTATTAATCTATTATATATCCAATACACATTAGTGGGTTCGCTTCCATACACTATAATTAAGTACATGCATGAATCAGATTCAGGCCTGATAACGTATAGGGTAAAAAATCGGAATCGCAAACTGGTTTTTAGCCTTTTCCCGGCCCGTCATACATTCCGGGGTCTTCCAAAACTTAGAACCGGGCAGGAAACTAGGAGCCTGTTCCTATTTTTTCGCTTTAACTGCAAAAGTTTAGACGAAAGCAACCAGACTAAAATAGATAATTATTGAGGTGAATATATATTTTAGCTACAAAATTAAGTAAATTGAAGTTTATAGAGATAAAGGGTCTGGGTTTTATCTTCGTTTTATCTTCTAGTTTGATTTATAAATATTGTAAGTCTGAGTCTATACAAAATAAATGAATAACAATTAAAACTCGGCATGAATACCATGCGAATTGCCGCCCTTAATAAGAATAATCACACTCTTAGCTCAAATACTTTGTTGGTCTCGTAAATTAACACAGTCCGACAATTATATACTAATTCTTCCATAATTAAAAAAAACAGTAAAAATAATCCTTTAGTTACCTCTCTAACTAACCATCCATTGAGTGAAAATTAAAAATAAATTCAAGGAACCTAATCATGGATATGCTATTATTGAGTGATTCATTACAAAAATGCCAAGCTGGCTTATGATTAGAAGAGACTTGTAGTTGTTCCCATTACGGGATATTCATATTCCTCAAGTACTTAACTATTCAAATAAACTTTTATTACAATATTAATCTAGAATTACATGTATATTATGTTTAGCCAAATCACACTCTATCACTAAAGTATATATATGTCTATAAATATCCTCATACATGCATCATATCATTTCTAAAAGCAAAAAATAATTAAAGGAATAATAACTTAAATCACTCTTTACCCAAGCATATCAATCACTCCTAATTGATGTAGAATTGTAGGAGACTAAATTGTATAGTGATTAGGAATGAACAAACTGTATTTTAGATAATATTAATCACTCTTTATAATTAGAGTTTACTTAAAATACAACGACTGTTCAGTTTTTTAAATTAGTTTTTCTTTTCTTTTTTTTCTTTTTTTTTTTAACTTTCTAGATAAAATTAATTGCAAAAAGAAAATCCCCAAATAGAAGAAATCTGTTGAGTGTATAAGCATATGTCCTTTTTATATTTTTGAGATAAAATTAAGTACTAACTGGATCGAGTTAGTAATCCTTTGAATATAATTGGAATAAAAAAATTAAAAAATAAAATAAAATAATCGGAACAGAACAAAAAAAAATGAATTGAATGATTAAACATGAAGAACATCATTGAATTGAATCCAAGGCTATCCAAATTGAAAACGACAGTATGCCTGAACCCACCAATATATTTAAGGTTTCTTATATTGCTTATCTCTTCACTCCACCAAAAAGGCCTCACTTTGTGAACCACACAACACAACCACACTTACTTAAGATTTATAATTATATACACACACACACACACACACACACTATAGTATACTATATACCCACCCAACCAATTAATTAATGCATAGGTTTAACAACTTTTGATAGCAAGTATACTAGTTTATCTTGAAATGATCTGTAATATTGGATAATGTCTTATGCTATATGTTGAATAATTTAGATAGTACTCAAATCTGTTTAATTACAACAACTAAATCACATCACACAACAAAAATATGATGATTTATCGGTGAAACCGGGACATCTACGAGGTTGTTGCCCCGGTATCGATCCGATCTTGATTCCTTAGGACGTCCCAAAACTTGGCCTTGTCCTTGTTTTAGTTACGAAAAAAGAAAAAAGTAATTTTTTTCTTTCTTTCTTAAAATTGGGTAAAAAATTAGACCGAATTTGTTTTTCAAAATATTATAAAGTAAAAAATAAAAAATCATTCTGCTCAAATAATAAACATTAAATAAAATTCTAAAAATACATAATTTAAGTGTGCAGTAGAGCGCTATAAGCTAAAACTACAATAAATTAATTTGAATAAATACTAAGACTCTAAACCAAACTAAACTCGACCCGGTCTCAACTCTTGAATTTCGGACTGAAACTGGACCGGGACCGGTCAAAACCGGCTTAGGGGTCAAACATTTCACCCGTATCTACACTCATATATATATATCCGTCATTATTAATTCTAAAAGATAAATCTTTCATAATTTTCTCAATCAGTACAAAAGCCCTAAAAACGACAAAGAACAAAGCTTTCAAGATAAAGTACTTGGAGTAGACTAGAACGACACGAAAAGTAGAGAGCAAGTAAAGGAGTTTTTAGTGATTAAACCAAGCTTAATTGTAGGCACTTCAATGCATTATCTAATCAAACATTGAATTGTGCTCTTGAGTAATGGTGATTATTTTTCTTCATTAGTGAATGGTTCTAATAAATTGAGGAAACATAGATGAGTGAGACGGTGTTGGACCCGAAGTGTTTTAGCTTTACAAAACGATATTTTTGTTGGATATTTTCGGATTTTGCGGTATGAACCTTTCAGATTAAGTATTTTATATTTTAATTAAATCATAACCGTAATTGTTTTTTTTTTTTTTCTGTTGTTGTAATAATTCACTCTTTTATTATAACTTTTTCGATTATGTTGGACATGCCCGGTATTTTCTTTTGAATTTCGGAATGACGATCATATAATAATTCTTGTGTCAATTTCTTTGTACCTTTGCTATTATTTTGCATTTGAGTAATAAATAACAATATTATCTCAAAACTTCTTTTTTGCCGATCAACTATTTTCCCATTTGACTTTTTTTTTCTTCTTTTACGTGTATTCTTTAATTTTTTTTTAAAATTTATATAGTCAAGAATAGAGAATCTTAAACTAGGTGAGTAGAGATAGTTTCTAAAAGAATAAATGATTAAATATCTTGCGCTTCAAGTAACACATTGCTTGTTCCCATGCATAATCTTAGCGAAGCTAAGAGCTTTGTACAACCAAATACAACCATGCATGCACTATAGTCTACAGGTCAAGAATCATGCCTTGCATGGGAAATAGGGTTTCACTCATCTGATTATTCATGTATTTATTAATTAAAAATGGATATATGCTTGTGTGATGGTCAGGCATTTCAAACGTAGAGCTCTCAAGATTCCTGGCTCAGCTTGGTTTTTTGCTCTTTAATTATGTATGTTATATATTCAATGGATATAGGATTTAGCTTAGAATAATGGTTTCATGATTGATCAAAATGGAATACGGTTCTTAGGGAAATCAAATTGTACCAAGGACCAAGCAACCACAAGTAATAATTGCAAGAGATACAACAACAAAAATCTGTGATAGAAATTCCGAAATCAGAAAAATCTGCTTTAAAAGCCTAATTTTGATGAGTACATGTTCTAAATGCCAAATGGGTTAAATCGGTTACGGTTCTCAAAAGTATCGAGTTTCAGTTTTCAGGTTCGGGGTTGAAAAAAAAAACGGACTTAATTATATTTACATTTTCAAACTCTATCCTATAATTTAGTTTAGAAACTTAACCAATAATCTCAAACAATGAAAATATAAACCAAGGATCAAAATGCCGTTTTGGCCGATAAATCGTTTGCCGTTATCGATGGATTAATCGTTTGCCGATGGATTTATCGACGGAAAACCTATAAAAATTATCGTTTGCCGTTATCGAAACTTATCGAACTTATCGATGGATTAATCGTTTATCGATGGATTTATCGATGGAAAACCTATAAAAAAATTTCACACATATTTTACACTAAAAACATAACATAAAATACTAATGTCACAAAATATAAACATAAAAGTCTCATACAAAATATAATATATAAGCCACAAACCAAGTCTCATACTAATGTAACTAGCTCAAATCAACAATTTCTGAAACATATGTACTTTTGCCACAATGATATCACAATTCAGAAAAACTTCAAATTAAAAAAAAATTATGCAAACCAATTAGTTTTAAAATTATATACAATTTTATAAAACGAAATTACACCAAAATATTCGAGTAACTAGCTCAAATCAATAATTTCCGAAACATATGTACTTTTGCCACAATGATATCACAATTCAGAAAAACTTCAAATTAAAAAAATAAATTATGCAAACCGATTAGTTTTAAAATTATATACAATTTTATAAAATGAAATTACACCAAAATATTCGAGTAACTAACTCAAATCAACAATTTCCGAAACATATGTACTTTTGCCACAATGATATCAAAATTTTCGAACTTACCCAAATTTGGACGAAAAGTCCTCCGATTATCGTTATTTTGCTCTTGAAAAGTTGCAGCGATAAGTACCAAAGTTTTCGGTTCGAAAAATTTCGAAAAGTATAAAACGGCAGCGATTACTAGAAATAAGTTACCGAGAACACCATTTCTTCGATTAATCGAACGATAATCGCTCGATTTTTGCGATTTTCGGAACCTTGATATAAACAATACAAAAAATAAATATCCGATGCTAAAATCATAATTTTAAAATCTTAAACTTTTTTTTTTTTTCAAACCATCATTTCCGATCTTTCCAAGAACAACAAAATTGAGACATCAAAATCCATAATCCACGTTATGATACGAGTTCATATGGTCCATAGATCTGAGTGTGACTTATGGCCTAATAGGACTTTTCCCATTGAAATCTATTATTGGGTATTGGCCCATTTGATACTCCAAACGAAAGTCTACATGAATATGGTCTAATTAATATATCTTCTGGGCCTTTCCATGCATAGAAAATTTGGTTATGACAAAACACTTAAGCTCATATTCATTACACATATTTGTCCAGGTTTCATATACATACAATCAAAAGACTTTGAAGAAGTCATGTATGAAAAATAAAAAATAAAAAAAATTGAAGAAGCCTGAAAAAAAAAACAAAAAAAAAAACAATTCCGGGGGTAAACTTAGTGTTCTCTAGGTCGGACGGGCAGTCCCATAAATTATATGCCCATATGCAACTATGCTTGGGTTGTCCATCTCGTTAAGAAATCTGGACAGGCAAAACTCTGTCTTTTGGTTTATTTTTTATATATTTATATAAAAAAATCCACACTGCCCATAGGCCTCGGCTCGGGCAACGCAGGCTGCCCGCGCCCGCAAACTGCAGCTCCAGAGGGTGGTGTTGTTTAGATTGCCCTTACACTAGATTAAGCGTGAGCCTCCAAATATTTAGGTCATAAAGAGAATTGTTAAACATTCTTTGCAGAAACTAAAACAATATATAATTTAGAGAACACTTAAGTGAGAAATTTATAACTTTCTCTCTGTAAATAGTAAATAAAGTGGTCAATGACATTCGAACCAAAATAAAAAAGTAGTCAATGACAGGCCATGATGAAGTGTCTAATATTGATGGTTCTGAAATCGCTCAGACAAGAGTTTGGCTTTTTCACTTCAAACACCAAGCTCGTTTCCTATAAATGGGCAACAATACTTCTTTCAAACACATTATTGACTTGCTGTGTAGAAAAATGCATGAGCTTCCTCTATTTGTGTCAGTGTCTCAGTGAATAACCTGTCCTTGTTTTGTATAAATTATGGCTAACGATGATATCGGTCACGGTTACAATGTACTCTCGCATTATTAGATATATTCAGTGTAAGAATATGTGACATTATTAGCCAAGTTTACATAGGTAAAAGGGGCATTCATTTGAGTCCCATAGGGATTGAATATGTGACCTCTTGAATAGAGGTATAGTAGAGTTACTACTAGGTCAAGCTTGCTTGGTTACAACGAGTACTCAATTTAGGCGGCTATTTAAGTTATTTTATGATTCAATACCAATTTAATAAAACTAAAAACAAATAAGTTATTGTATTATTACGGTTAAAATACCAATTCATTTTAGGTAGTAAAAGTACCATTTTTATGTTTACATTCTTAATTTATTATAGTTAAAGCACCAAATCTTTTTTAAAGTTAAAAGTATATTAAAAAAAAACAAATACATATTATTATTTCAGTTAAAGTAATTTTATTTTTAGATGGTAAAAAAGTACTAATTTTTTACTGTGCGGAAGAAACATAGATGTAAGAAATTGATACTTTCACCATAATTATTGTCAATTAGAAGCACAAAAGGCACAACAAACTATGAAAAGTTTTTTATTTTATTTATTGAATAATTATATTATTTAAATTATTGTTTTTTACTTTTTTATATTAATATTGAGATTTAACTAGCTTTAATTATATTTTCTTCAGTGTTTTTTTGACATTTATAAGAAGCTAGTTAAGTAAAACGGCTTAACAAACACTAAACTGAAATTTTGTAAAAAAATCAAATGTTTTTTATTTTGTTTAACCAAATAATGCCTTACTTTCTTCGACAACACTTTTTTAACATTAATTTTTAAAACACATTGGCCAATATCTTCTTGCTGCTATAAGATCATTAATAATATGGCATAATCAACGCTAATCTATCATGATCAAAATAAATAATAAATATTTGTCTTGTAAATTAGGTATATATTAACTCACTACGTCTTGAGTCAAACTCAAACATATCATTTTACACCTAATCACATCTTATTCAATGAATAACAATAAATTAATTATTAAAAAAACATGTTTTAAACGTTCTTCATATTGCAGCCAATAATAGGTGGTAATTGATAAACTCTCCTTTCTCAGAGACTCAATTGTTTTTTAATTTATCATGAAAATTCCTTTATTCAATGAATCTGTTTATTAAGTATCGATTTTTTTTTTCTTTCGTGAAAGAAGCTTTCATTTTCAGCTGTAATAAATAATAGGGCATGTTTTGTTGGTTATAATACCAGAAACGACATATTTTGGACCAATTCTCATGAAGGAGTTTGGATTTTTGCTCTCATAAGATTTTGAGCAATTGATGCCACATGGGATAAAGCAAAAATATTATCTGAATGTTTGGATATACATTACACAAAATTAAATAATGTTTGGATATACATAATAAGACCAACACGTAAATCCTTTATTTCAAACAATGTTTATCGTCTTCTTTTTTATGACTAGATATTTTTTTATATACAGAGCCGGAAGTGAGGGTATTTTCTCCGCGAAACAAAAATAATAAAGCTAAATTAATAATATTAATTTTATTTTAGGGTTTAAAATTACACTATTTAGTAAAGATTTCAATAACATACTTTGTTTAGTGTCTCTTCAAATTTAGGAGCCGATATTTATAATTATATATATATATATATAATAAACTCACGAAATGCCCAAAAATCACATAAAGTTTATGAGAATTGTCCATACTTTCAAACAATTCATTTATACCCATTTGTAAACTTTTTTGGACCATATTAACCCTAATATTAATTATATTTATTTATTTTTGTAATTAATTATTTATACTATATTTTAATTTTCGAAATTAAATTATCCTAAAATTATGGTTGAAAACTTCCCCTATTAATTAGGTTTTTATTTAATTTTGTTACTTTGACCCAAAAATCTTTTTCATTTATTATAATATTTTTGTAAATTGCGTAAATATATTTACAGTTCTATAGGTTCAACATTTTAATAAAATTTTGTACATATATATTCAGTTTTTTAAATATACGTAAATATACTCACCAACAATTACGTTTCGTATGAGATCCTTAGATTATTATGTGTTTAATTCCTTTTAAGCCTTTGATTTATGTACATGGGACGATGATTAGTAAATATAGTTACGTAAAAATACAGAATCGTGAATATAGAATCGTAAATATAGTTACATGAAAATACAGAATTGTAAATATAGTTACGTAAAAATACAGAATCGTAAATATAGTTACGTAAATATAGAATGATAAATATAGCTACGTAAATATAATTACAGATTCGTAAACTTGCAGAGAATTGATTTGAAATTTTGTTTTTAAAATACTGATTAATATGGGAGAAAAATTCGAAAATAATACTGATTAATAGGGACCAAAAAAACAAAAATAAGATTTGTTACAAACATTAAAATAAGGAAGATTAATTCGAAAATTATTTGTTTAATCGTTAAAATAGGAAGGATAAGTTTTAATTTATTTAGTTTGCTACATTTAAGGAAAATATTTGTTTTTATTTATTTTAATTTAAAAAATGATTTAAAATTAAACATGGCTTAATTGGAAGGGCGTATTAGTCCATATTTCAATTTGTTGGTGGTTATGATAACTATAAATAGAAATGGCCATTTTTTTAAAACCTTGAGTCACAAATGAGTATTTCCTTCATTTATCCATATATATATATATATATATTAGTGTTTATTTAATATTTTTATTAATATTATTATGAAGCTCGAATCTTGTATCTTGAGTACTCTAATTAATATAGCTTTCAAAATTATTTTTTACTATTTTAAACCGGGATCCATAGTGGATTTTGGATAGTTTTTTTATTTTATTTTGGATTTTTAGTTTTATATTATTTATTATTAATAAAGTTTAGTCTAAACCTTCAGATTGACTTATATTTTAAATAAAAAGTTCAATTTTATCAAAATAAAACCTCGATAAAATAATTTCAATAATATTTTTATCCGGTCCCAACACGAGATTAATTAACTAAATTAATTATTCGCTAAATTGAGATAATAATTTAAAAAAAAATATATGAGTCTCAAGAGATATTTAAATTAATGATTCAGTATAAAAAAAAATACTATTATATAACTAATTATGAAATTACTATTAAAAATAACATTATATAATTAATTGTGAAATCATTTTAAAACAAAATAAAAATTGGTACACGAGCGTTTGTCGAGAGGCTCTTTCCGAAGCAAAGTTAAAACCAAAACTTCATTTAGTTTTTTATTTTTATCTTGTGGCCAACCATGAAATATTGTCTCTCTCAAGATAGTTGTAGCTAAATTCCTTTTTTATATAACATACATGCATAAACCAACAACGCAAAAATCACTTGTTATGAGTCTTCATGTGCCAATTTTGTTTTTGTGGCTCTTCATGTAAGTGAAAGAGCTTCCAAGAACGGAATACTACGTAACACCAAAGATTCCATAATGTTTGTCACCTACCTTTACTTTCGTCTTCTTCACCTCTCTAGAACTAGAATCTAATAAAAAAAACATGGTTCCAATGAAAGGATAAATAAATAAGTAAAAGTCACACGCGTAATCGCACTTAAAAAATTCCCGAAAATGTTGCCCTCCAACTAAATAAAAAATATTTCTCCCATTTAAAAAAAATTAAAAAAAAAATAGTGAGGCAACTTATTTTTTCATGCGACCGCGAAAGACGGTGGCATACTGGAAGTTGACAGGCACGACCCGACAGTTGTTAACGGAGGTTGGTCGGAGATCACTGAGGGTTTTGTGATATTGTTTAAAAGTCTAAATAACATAGTCCAAATGGTTGTTAATTAAGTTATCTTAAGTACCAAATGTAACTACGTGTTCCAATTCTTTTTTCTTTTTTTTTTCTGACTGCTTACGTACCGAATGTATCGAAACGAAAATTGAAACACGCGGCTATATTTAGTACTTTAGCCGCAAATGGCCCTAATTGGGAATACAAGACTTGTACGAACTTGGTTCTCTTTGCAGCATTGCTCCATAATAATGACAGAGAAAGTTGCTTTCAAAAAAAAAAAAAAATGACAGAGAAAGTAGTTGCATTGGAGGCTAGTGGGCCTGGTCTCTCCTTCGCTGGACTTATTTTGTCTAATTTGTGGTCCAAAATCTTGATTCCCAAATTATTTCTCTTTAATTAGTAATAATAGTATCATTATTATTGTCATTATTCATTGCTCCAATATTAGTTTTGTACTTAACTAATAAAAAAGATCTCAGGAAGACATGAACATTGTCAGAAATTGATTAGAGTCCTATTAGGTTTAAGAGCACCAATTAATATTACACAATATCTTTCTTTTTTTTATACAAGTAATAAATGGAAAATCAAATGTAAATAGATTTTGGGCTAATTGAAAGATCATTATTAATTATTAGGCATTATGAGAAATGAATATGCGAACTAGGAAAAAAATTGTTTTTACTGAAATAGATATTATTGGTTAAAATTATAAGATGCAATCTCATTGCAAAATATATTTGCAATGTAAAAAAACTATAGTAGTGGTGGAGATTGCATATGTACATGCAATTTTACGTCTAATTGAGATTAAATAAAATACATCTCGAAGATTCTTGGGTTTAGGTTTTAACTCAAAATCCATCGAAGAATTATAGAGTGAAGTTAGCACTAGGTAAAACAAAAATTTAGTTGGAAGAAAGAAAATTATAAAAGGATAAATAAGTGGAACTTAATTTGTTTAATTTGTGGTCCAAAATGTTGATTCCCTTAACTATTTTCTCTTTAATAATTAGGTTTATTATTTGTTCCAATATTAATTTTCTTATTAACTAGGATTCATAATAAAAAAAATTAACTACAAAACATATTAGGCACTAAGACACGGCAATTATTAATTTATTAGTAATTTATAGCACACGATATATGTATCTAGATTTTGTGGCAATTGAAAGTTATTGACTTTTTCATGTGCATTGAAGAGATCTAAACTTTTGGTCATTAATAATCATTATGAGAAATAAATAAGAGAAATTGGGACGATTTTGTTTTTCTTCCTAATTGTGGTCCATAGTATTTTTACCTAGACTATTTTAACTCAATCATTACCATTATATTTTTTTTATTTACTCCAATACTAGTTTGGTAATTATATAATAAAAAAACTCCAACGTAAAAAAATAAATAAATTACAAATACTAAAAATAGTTAGAAAATAGATGACTTATTAAAAACAGATGACAATCAACAAAATATATATATGCTTAATACATATATTAAATAAATAGAAAAGTATAATTATTTAAACTTCGGTCCAATTGAAAATAGATTACAAATATAAAAATAGCTAGAAAATAGATATTAAAAAAGATGACACATTGACACTCAACGCAATATATATATATATATATATATATATATATAATTAATAAATTAAGTAACTAGAAAAGTATATGTAATTCAACTTTGGGTCAATTACAAAAAATAGTCTTCACTTATTTCATTGATGAGATCCAATCCAAACTTATTGTTAATAATAATTATTATTATTATTTGTGAGTGGTAAATATGAGAAATTTCAAAGGAAAAAATGGGACCCACTTTTCACATGGTGGTCCCACCACTTACGCACCCGGTTTTACAGCGCACAGCTGTCGAATGGAGACAGTGCCAGGCTGGATGGCTAATAGCATTATGATTGTGTTTCTGTGGGTCCTACATCCACGTCAGCTACACGTGATACTACACTGGATAGATCACATATGGATTATGTCTTGCCATTTTTTGTATTAGTTAAAAAAAATGTGAAGAATTCATGCAATTAACAGAAATATGAAGAAATAAAAAAATAA
The DNA here is from genome assembly GCA_954871525.1 of Parietaria judaica. Taxonomy (NCBI): domain Eukaryota; kingdom Viridiplantae; phylum Streptophyta; class Magnoliopsida; order Rosales; family Urticaceae; genus Parietaria; species Parietaria judaica. The sequence goes on from OX940864.1 coordinate 17,571,688, forward strand.
GTGTGATAAATTATTAATAAGATTCAATCCTTTCGCTAGCCATATTTATCATTTTTACATGCTTTAGATTTTGCCTACTTTAATTAGATCATAATATAATTTTCTATATGAATCAAATTGATAATATACGAATTACTATAAAATTAATAATGCAAAAATCAACTAGTGTGGGATTGACATATTGACACTTAAACGAAAAACTTAATAGAATATTTGATTCAGTACTAACAAAAGAAATTTTATTAACGTTGATTACTTTTTTATAATTTTTCTTTTAAAGGAAGATATATATGACTGAATTTTCCATGCGAATTTATGCTTTGTTTTCTCCATATTAAAGAGATAAGTAAAATAGCTTATAACTCAATGTATAATGTTCCATCTTACATGACACACAAAAGAAGAAAAAAGAAAAAAAAATACGCATAGTTTAAATTTTAAATATCTAATTTTTAACGGATTTATTACATTTTTTTTCGACTTATGTGTACTGCAGACTCATGATCCACATTTAAAAGAAAAGTTGATTTGAATTAAATTAAAATTAGAACGAGAAGAAACCTAACTTGCGTTTTTTTTCTTCTTCTTTCTAATAATAATACTATAAGAATAGTATGATTTTTAATCTCCATGTAGTTACTCCAATGTATGCATATATAATATATTTTAAATCTCCCAAAGGAACAAATCTTTGATATAAGCAAATTTTTATTAAAATTACGCTAACAAAAATCAACCTATATTTAAAAAAAATTGAAAAGTTATATAAATATATCTTCATAAAAGTTTAAATTAATTTATCATGATTATGTTGCCTTGCAAGCTTTGTTTTATAATTAAAAACATCATATGATAAGGCTCGTTAATTACGATAGAGATGGCTCATTTTTTAAATTATCATTTTGTCACAAAAATAATTTTCTAAAATCTTTTATACAGATATGAAGTCTCTCAATATTTATATAACATATAAACAAAATGGATGAGCTTTTTCTGACTCTTATCTATGAAAAAGATAAGTCCAAGAAAAATAAAATAAGAACAATTGGTTCCACGTCAGCTATAATCCACGTGGAAATTATATTAATCAATCTTTATATAAATAAGCTTTAACCTTAACGTTCACCAAAGTGGCTGTAGTTTAGTGGTGAGAATATCACGTTGTGGCCGTGATGACCTGGGCTCGAATCCCAGCAGCCACACTTGTTTATTTCTTTTTATTTTAGTGTCATTTATATTTATCCACATATTATCCACAATTTGATTTGCTGTTCTTTTGCTTATTGAACATATATATTGTGATATTTATTGCATAAATAACTAATCTTGTGTATAAGGTATATTCTCAATATTTAGTAAAAACCGGTATACGATAAACACCAAAGACACGTGTATGCCTACATCGACCTACAAAATATAAATTATTCACCGCTTTATTTAAAACTAAAGACATACAAATATCTATGGCACGGGCCTTCATTCGAAATATACGGAATTGAACCTTGACAATATCTTGTGGCTTTTTGGAACTATTGTCGCTAAAAAATTTCTAATTCTATTTCGTTAGTTTTATATATATTGTCATCAACATTTATCTTCTTTTTTCAAACACTAAATTTGTTGAGTAGGTAATAGTACCTATTAATTTTATATAACCAACATCTATCTTCTGTTTTCAAACACTAAACTTGTTGAATAGGTAATGGTACCTATTAATAACCCATTTATATATGAGAAAAGTGTCTTTTTAAACAATATGTCACTTGATCTCTAGTTTATTTAGTGGGGTCACTTTATACATCATCCTAATAATTGCCACTCAGCCGAAAATTCTACCGACCATAGCTCCATGAGTAAATAAATAATCAAAATTACATTATCATAACCTATTTTTTTAAATTAAATATGTTATGGTTGAGACTTAAAGAATATGCATATGATTAACACCTTTTATCTCCATTTTCATACTTAATTCTCGGTACTCCTATATTTATATGAGTACTTCCAATTTCATCAATCGGTTATCTTCTTTTTTTTTTCTTTTTTTTTTTTTTTTTTTTTTTTTTTAGCGTTTTGCATTTATAATGGTGTATATTAATAAGCTACCTAATCTTTCGTGACGTATATGGCTTAAATTTAATGTGTTAGTTTTTTTTTTAAATTTTTGGAAGGCTTTAGTACTTACAATTTCCTTAAAAATAATGACAAAATTATAATTTGAAATTAAATGGATAAGAGAGTTAGAAAAACGCATATACTATAGGATATTCGTTACTTTTAGATCATGCTAGAAGAAAATACATATTTTAATTTGTTCCACTTTAAGCTTAAATGGTGCTTATATTACAAAGATTAGCAGAAACATTTTTCAACTCATGGATCAAACTTTCACCAGTGAAAATGCAATGGTCAATCGTTTGGCGGAAAATATTTTTGAAAAACGCTATTTATGAGCGTTTCTCCCTATAATTATTTTTTTCAAGACGTTGCAAAGAAAAATAATATAAAGAACTTTTTAAGAAGTCACATATTTAGTTTCAAAAAAAAAAAAGTCACATATTCTATTGCTACTCTCGCCGAAACACGCCTAACCTTCTTCAACATGAATCACGTGTTCTTGTTAGAGTATATCTTATATAGCTGTAGTCGTTAGTACGTATAGTTGTAGACTTGTAATTATTAGTGCTATCTAATTTGGGTATAAATACTAGGTTGAGTCATAGAATCTTCTTTCAATTTTGTTTGACTCTCTGTTTGTTTGCATTTTATCAGTTCTTTTTATCGTAAGAATAAAAGGAATTGTAAATTTATTGAAGATAAAAACCACTTATTAGATGGTAATCAGGTAAATAATGCATTTCTCCTTGGAAAAAAAAATAGTATCGAATTTTATGATTTGAATTTAATTAAAAGAGAGATCACATTATTTGTATGAAAGTAAAAAACTTTATTGTAAAAGAAAGTGAGAATCAATCATTCAGAGGACCAATTATTCTAAAAGACAAAAGTAAATAATTGATGGCTTGTAATGGCAAACAGTGACCACTGTGCATTTATTGAGTTCCATCAAATTCTAGATACAACTATAACGTTCTACATATTGGTAAAAAATAATCTTAATTTTGGTCACGTACCCAACTTCAAATAAACAACTACTTCAAGCAAAAATAGAACAAGAAAAACACTTCAAAAAAAAAATATATATATATACATAAATCTAAGAATTTGTTCGGAGTTTTACTTATGATCGGTAAAAAATAATCTTAATTTTGGTCACGTACCCAACTTCAAATAAACAACTACTTCAAGCAAAAATAGAACAAGAAAAACACTTCAAAAAATAAAAAATAAAAAATTATACATAGATCTAAGAATTTGTTCGGAGTTTTACTTATGATCTCTACAACGTAAGACCGGATCTGAATATAAACACGTAACTATTTTCAAATACGCCGTTAATTATATTGCGTTCTTAACAGTTAAAAATATGTATATAAAGATATTGAATAGTAAGTATTATATAAAAAAAATGTAAACTGTGTATATTTAGGACAAAGAAATTAGCCAAGTTGCTAGTATTATATGTAGAGGGCGATTTTACTCACCGTGCAGTCACAAAGATAATCGAAAATAATAGATAATTATAAATAATACGAATATCTCTGATTTATTATAATTTCGAGAGGACCCGGTTTCTTCCGTTTGATAGCTTGGACAATCGAAGATTACACTCTCTAACCCTTGGGAAATCGAGAATAATATGAATAATCAGACTCGAAGACTCAAGGATTTATTCTCTCAAAACCCACGATAATATTGGATACTGAACACTGGATACTGAATGAATGAATTATGCTAAGTTTACATTCGTATATATAGGCTTGAAAGTCTTCTAGAACATTCCTCAAATCTTGCTAGGGTTTCCTTCTGTTTCGCTATGATCGTGGTTGACTTCCTTATTTTGCGTTGGATATCCCACGAAATCTTTAACCGAATAACCCAGTCTTCCCTTCTTTCTCGCGATCTCGAATGAATATCTTTTAATACGAGTAGGCTTTCTCGAAGAGCTTTCTTCGATGAGCTTCCTTTCTCGCGATGAGGTGTTGGGCTGGCTTGGTCGGATGATGACTTTCCATGGGCTTCGCTTGTTGGGCCTTATTTCTTCTGCTCCTTGATGGGCCTGAACTACTTAGGCAGTCGTTCCCTTGTTTTTACGTCGTTTACTTCATAAACGACAAAGGGTAGTGTTAGGGAAAGATTTGACAAAATCTGACCTTAACAGTTAGTCCCCTATTTTATCGAGTGTGAAGCAGTTGATAAAATAAAACAGGATTTATCTCCGATAAGGTTTTTGTCCGATGAAGTATTTTTTTCGATGACGTTTTTCCTCGAAGAGGTTCTTCCTCGATGAGGTTTTCCCTCGAAGAGGCTGTGTCCTTCGGGGACTCTTCCACTTCTTGCACGCTCACGGATGTCCTCGAGTTCCAACGTAGCGCTGATTGGGCGCGATTCTCCAGGCTGTCAGATCTTGGAAATCGTCGTCAATCATTTCGCATTAAATGCGGGGTTTTCTCGCACTCGAGTGCCTTCGAGCTTCGCACCGATTCTTTTAATCTTTACCATTGGATGAATTTTTCCGCTTCGAACCTGGGCCGTCGGATCTGGATGTGCCTTTCCAACTTCCGCCTGCCTCTTTCTATAAATTTAAAACCTCGCCTTTGACTCAAACACTTCGTTTCAGACTTCTCTCCAAATCCTCTCTGCAACTTTCTTTCCCGACTTCCTTCTTCTCCAGAAAATCTTCAAACTCTCTTTCCGTCCAAATTCTTCTTTTTCGATCAAGAAAATGTCGAATCCGGGAAAGATCTTCAAGACTCGGTCGCCGAAGTCTATAATGACAGAGAAGCATCTCGAGGATTTGAAGAAGCACTATGTGGACTCCAATCCTTGCTACCTGCGTCTCCCCAAATCCGGCGAGCTTGGCGACGAGCCTCCGGAAGGGTACATCACACTTTATGAGCACTTCTTCCGGTCGGTGGAATTGCATCTTCCACTGCCTCATCTCATCGTGTGCTTCCTCCACGCATACAATATGCCGATCAGTCAGGTTAGCCCTAACTCTCTTCGCCTTCTTGTCTGCACCATGGCCATCGCTCTCGAGCAGAAAGTGGCTCTGACCCTGGAGGATTTGATGCGGCTCTTCAAGTGGTCGAAGAATTCAAAGAATCTGGGCCGTTTTTTTCTTTCCTCCGCCGCGGGTGTCCACGTCATCACCCACACGCCGAACAATGAGTCCGGGTGGGAGAATAGGTATTTCTTCGCGCATCTCGATCGTCGCACCCTCGGGCCGCATTGGGAAGCGGTTCCCACCAAGTGGGTCGACGAGAAGGAAGTGCCGAGATTCAGGCCCATCGCGAATAAAGAGGACGACGAGCGCTTCGCTGGGGTCGTTCGGGCTCTGCTGGAAAATCCTCGTCGGAATTGGACGACGGACTTCTTCGGGACCCGCGTTCAAGAGTCCGGGCTCTACCAGCTCTGCCACATCGTGGGGAGACCACCGGCATCTTTGTGGCCTGTCGGATTCCGCCTCGAAGAGGTCAAAGACGCGGACCCCTCGTCCCCCGCTGTTCGGCAATCTCCTAAGCCGAAGAAGAGAACTCAAAAGTCCACCCGTGGATCATCGGAGCCACGGCAATGTCAAGGCCAAGATCCAGGACAAGGCCAAAATCCAAGACAAGGCCAAGATCCAGGACAAGGAGGTGGGTCCTCCGATTCTCGTCGGGATCTGTCGAAGGCTGGCTTCTTGGGCATCGGCCCTCGGACCGGTGCTGACCGGTTTGTTTCAAGTGATAAAGCTCTTCCTCCGAAGAGCAGTTCGGAGAGGCGGACAAAGCATAAGCACGACGCTGGTGCTTCTCGCTCTTCGGGGATATCGACTTCCTCGGGGGCGACTCGCCCTCGGGATTCATCTCGTCTTTCGGAGAGACGTCGCGAATCCGAGTCCCAGACTTCCTCGCGGGAAACTTCTCGCGAGAAAGTTATCCTGAAAAGAAAAACCGCTGAAGGGGTACGCGACGCTCCTCCTCCGAAGAGGAATAAGATTTCCGAGTCGTCTAAGGAGATAGATGCAACTCCTTCGGCTCCGGAGAGTGTCACCGTCGCTTCTCGCGAGGGGACTGTTCCCGCCGAGGCGATCGCGTCGACCGCTCTTGCTTCGACTCCTCCGTCCGAGACCGGTGGAAGCATCGATGGGGCTCATGGGACCCTTCGTCCTTCTCCCACTTCTCGGGAGCGGTTCCGCTTTGATGATGACTTTATCGATTTAGTGTCGTCGATAGATCTCTCGGCCTCCGAGGTAGCTTTTACTTCTTTTCCCTCTTCATTTTTCATGATGCTTGCACATTTCGGGTATCTAATGCATATTTCGGTATATACTTTTCTCGTAATTTCAGATTCCGGCTCGCGCCGACGCGCCTCCTTGCTTGGAGGCTTCTTCTTCAGTACCTCCCGCACCTGCCGCGGAAGGACTTTCAGTCGCTGTTCCTACGGCTGACGAGGAGGGCTTGTTGCTCGAAGGGGCACTTGATGCCGCCGACGCGCCCCTCGTCCTGGAGCCCGTCGGGCGGCCCGGCGCTTCGGAGGGGGTTTCTCTTCCTTCCGAAGAGGTTTTGGTCGGGGGCCATCCCGAGGGAGGGGATGGCCTCGTTGCGGACGTCGTTCATCCCGGCGTATCTACTCATCCCGAAGTGCCTCGTCCGGAGGGCGCTTTGGAGCCGACCGACGCTGTCGGCGCCTCTGGGGCTAGTGTCTCCTCTCCCGACGATGCCGGGATTTCATTCTCTCCGCTTCCGAAGTTTCTTCCCAACTCCGGGCCGGGAGGCTTTTCTCTCCCTCCTTGGGAGCGATTTCCGGCAGCTCCTACTTCGGAGTCTCCGCCGGAAGAGTGGAAAGCATACTCGCTCCGGGTCCTTCGGGACCTGTTTTGGCCCGAGCCTTCGGGGAACACCGGCTTGTCTCTGAGCCAGATCAGGGGCTATGGCCGGGCTGCCTCTACGCTTTTCCAGGCTCTTGCCCGCTTCAACACCATTATTCTTAACGAGAATGGCGGCAGAGGCGAGAGCGCTCAGGAGTTAAACGACCTCCGGGCTAAACTTGCCGACACAGAATCGCTCCTCGGGGTTTCCGTTCTCGGAGAGCGCAAATATCGGGAAGCGGCCGAGCGAACTTCCGATGAGCTGGAGGTCGCGAGGGCCAAATTGGCGAAGGAGGCTTCGCTTCGCCAAGCTCAAGAAAAAGAGCTCGCCGAGTGCAAGGCTAGGGCCGAGGCAGAGGTTGCGGCGCTGAAGGCCGAGTTAGATGGGGAGCACAGGCGTCACTCCATGATAGTGGAGAGCTACGAGAAGCATCTCGAAGCGAAGAAGTGGCGGCTGGCTAAGATCAGCGAAGCGGTGGGCGTGCCTGTCGAGCAGGAGAGTCGGCTTGCCTCGCGAGTGGCCTCGTGCTTAAAACGCCTCGGCAAAGAGCTCGAGGTATCACAGACGGAGGCGAAGTCTGAGCGCGAAGCACGCCTACACCTCTTCGAGAGGGCTCAAGACAAAGCGCAACGTGCCTTGGCGAGGTATAAGGCCCTGGAGGAGTCCATCAATTTCCATCGTCGCTCCGCCGCATATGGGGCCAACGCTAGCCTTCTTGAGAAGGTTCCTCCCACGGCGACCATTGGGAGTCTTCTGCCTCGTCTTCCGAAATACAAGACTATCTCTGAAGAGAGTGAGGCTAAAGCCCGCGAGCTGGACGACAAGTCTCTACCTGACCCTGATTCTCCTCCGCTCACCCCCGGTGCTCCTTCTTCCGCTGGTATCGATTGGGAGGCTTGCTTCGTAGTTGGAGCTGCCTCTTCGGCCTCCGATGGCCTCGATGAGTACGGGACCAACGATGGAGTCGTCACCTCTTCCGATGGAGCGGCTGGTACCGACGCGGTCACTTCTACCGTCGAGGTGGTTACCAACGAAGCGGTAGGGGGGGAGGAAGGCTCTTAGGCCTTTCCTTGTAGATTTCCTATGTACATTATTCGCATTGTCTTTGTAATTTCTTCGACGGATTTTATTAATGAAAAGGACTCTCTTTGGCTTCAACTTGTTGTTTCCGTACTTGTTGCTTCTCTTGTGTTCCTGTCATTATTTCCTGGCTAAACTCCTTTTCTCAGGGTGACGAATTCTTCTATACTTCGGAGCCGCTGTTTTACTATGAAGATGTGCTAGCTTCTTTCCTCGCGGTCGACGATGAACATCCCGCCATCCTCGAGGAGTTTGTCCAAGATATGATAAGGCATGCGGCTGCCTCTCTTTCCGGAGTTGCGTTCGACGAGACTCCCCTTAGTCCTTCTTCGGCCTATGTGATCGAATTTATGATGTTGAGGCCTGTAAATTATGCCGCCGTAGAAGATCTTCTTCGGGACGTCCTCTCCGAGAATGGGGAGTTCGTCATAGAACAGATTGCCGATAGGGTAGTTCGGGAGGATTCGCCTTCCCCTGCTGTATCTTGAATAAATTGTATAATGTATTGTGCTTGTAATGAAATTTCATCAATGGAATCTATTGACTTTTGCATACTATCAATGATGTATGGGAGTATGTGTACTCCGTTTTTTTTTTTTGGCGATGAGCTTGTCGGTGTGCACCGGGCTCTGTCGCGATGAAGTGCTTGGCATTGCTTTGCCGGCGATGAGCTTGTCGGTGTGCACCGGGCTCTGTCGCGATGAAGTGCTTGGCACTGATTTTGCTATGCTTTCTATTCTTGGCTCTTTTGCCGTAGTGATATTTTGCTTGGCCCATTTGCCATAGTAGTTCTTTTGTAATGTTCGTCGATGAGCTTGTCGGTATGCACCGGGCTCTGTCGCGATGAAGTGCTTGGCACTGATTTGCTGGCGATGAGCTTGTCGGTATGCACCGGGCTCTGTCGCGATGAAATGCTGGGCACTGATTTGCCGGCGATGAGCTTGTCGGTATGCACCGGGCTCTGTCGCGATGAAGTGCTGGGCACTGATTTGCTGGCGATGAGCTTGTCGGTATGCACCGGGCTCTGTCGCGATGTAGTGCTGGGCACTGATTTGCTGGCGATGAGCTTGTCGGTATGCACCGGGCTCTGTCGCGATGTATCGATCGAAATTTGCGCCGGAGCGGCTTTGTATTTTTCTTTGATTTGTCGGCGATGAGCTTGTCGGTATGCACCGGGCTCTGTCGCGATGAAGTGCTTGGCACTGTTTTGTCGGCGATGAGCTTGTCGGTATGCACCGGGCTCTGTCGCGATGAAGTGCTTGGCACTGTTCTCTTGCCTCTTTTTTTTTTTTTTTTTTTTTTTTTTGATACGTGTTTATTTGAGTCAGCGATAGAATATTGTCTTAAAAGACGAGCCTCATTAAACCCTTCGAGTCCCCCAATGGGTGCGGCTCGCGAGGGAAGAGTACTCCATGTTGTATTGAATAAGGCCGGAGCCAATCGCGCGGATCCCGAACAAGTAGGGTCGGGAGTCCCCTGTTAAATAAACTTTAAAATGGAATGTAAAAACTTAAGAAAAATAGAAAGGAAAACTTAACTAAAAACCGAAATCGTAAGGCGTCGATGACGCTCTTTACTGGTAGAATTTCTTCAAGTGCTTGACATTCCATCTTCTTATGACCTTGACTCCATCGGCGTTTTTGAGTTCGTACACCCCTGGCTTGACGATGTGGGTCACCGTATAAGGGCCTTCCCAGCTTTCTCCTAGCTTTCCCGCGTTAAGCTCGGCTGTGTTTTGGAACACCCTTCTGAGGACTAGTTCTCCGACCCGGAACCTTCTCGATCGCACCCTTTTGTTGTAGAAGCGTGCGATGGTGTTCTGGTAATTCGCTATATGAATTCTGGCTCGCTCCCGTCTTTCATCGATGTGGTCCAGCTGATGAAGCAGGTCTTGGTTGTTGTCCTCCTCGTGGTTCGGTGCCCAGGATCGCCGGAGACTGGGAACTCCTACTTCCGCCGGGATTACCGCTTCCACCCCGAATGCTAGGGCAAAAGGAGTTTCTCCGGTGGCTGAGTGTGGCGTTGTTCGATAAGCCCAAAGTACTCCAGGGAGTTCGTCTGCCCATAGACCCTTCTTCTTGTCGAGCCGCTTCTTGAGGCTGTCGGTGATCGTCCGGTTGACTGCTTCGGCGTTCCCGTTTCCCTTAGGATATCTTGGCGTCGAAGTGTTTAGCTTTATCTTCCATCGTGCGCAGAAATCTTTGAACTTCTTCGAGATGAATTGGGACCCGTTGTCTGCGATTATCTCCCTGGGGAGTCCAAAGCGAGTGACTATGTTCTTCCAAACGTAGCTCTCGACATCGGAGTCCTTGATGTTGGCGTAGGCTTCGGCTTCGGTCCATTTGGTGAAGAAGTCTGTGACCACCAGCATGAACCTTTTCTGTCTTGCTCCGGTTGGCATTGGACCGACGATGTCCATTGACCACTTCATGAATGGGTAGGGCACCGACACCACCGATAGCTCTTCGGCTGGGCAGTTGATTGCTGGGGCGTGTCGCTGGCATTTCTCGCACTTCCTGGCGTGGTTGGTGCAATCCGCTCGCATTGTTTCCCAGAAAAAACCTTGTAACTTGGCTTTCCTTAATAAGTTGCGTCCGCCTGAGTGATTTCCGCATTCTCCGCTGTGGATCTCTTCCATGACGTAGTCCGCCTCGTCTTTGCCTAGACAGCGTAGGTAGGGGCCGACAAGGCTTTTGAAGTAAAGCCTTCGGTCTATGATCGTGTATCGAGAGCTTTTTGACTTTACTTTCCGCGCCTCTTGTCGATCTTCGGGTAACTTTCCTTCGACCAGGTATGCTCGGATGGGGGTCCGCCAATCCTCGTCCTCTGTCTCTTCTACTACTCCGGGCTCTTCGCCCTCGCTTTCTTTTTCTTCTACGAGCTGAATTTCTTCATTGTTTCCCTTCGGGATTCCGTCACTGCTACGAGTGCTGTCCTCTTCGTTGGTTTGTTCCTCCTCGCTTACTTTTAGCTTCTTCTCATCGGGCTCTTCGCTTCTCTTGATGCTAGGCGTCTGTAGTGTCTCCACTGTGATCGATCGGAGCTCTCCCACTTGGGTAGTTGACCCCAGGCTCGCCAGGGCATCTGCGTGGTTGTTGTCTCCTCTGGACACCTGTGTCAATGTGAAGAAATCGAACTTCTTCTCGAGGGACCTGACTATCCCAGCGTAGGCCTCCATCCTTTCATCGTTCGTCTCGTACTCTCCACTGACTTGCTTGACGACTAGTTGGGAATCCGAGAAGGCATTCAAGTTTTTTACCCCGATGGCCATGGCTGATTGCATCCCGATGATGAGTGCCTCGTACTCCGCTTCGTTATTGGTGGAGCGATAGGCAAGGCGGCAGGCTTTCTCGATCACTTCTCCCATTGGAGAGATGAGCCGGATCCCGATTCCTGATCCCATCGAAGTCGCCGATCCGTCGACGCAGAGTTTCCAAGTGCCGGCTTCATCGCTCAACTCCACGGGCTCTCTGGGTAGCTCGATGAGGAAATCGGCTAGCACTTGCGACTTCAGACTCGTCCGCAGCTGATATTCGATGTCGTACGCCCCTAGCTTTATGTTCCACTTCGTGATTCTGCCGGATTGGTTCGGGCTTTGAATGATGGAGCGAATCGGTCTGTCCGTCATAACGATGATCGTATGGGCTTGGAAGTGGAAACGTAGTCTCTCCGATGCGTCGTATACGGCCAATGCTAGCTTCTCGATGGTGGGGTACCTCGTCTCGGCGTCGAGGAGCTTTCTGCTGATGTACGAGACTGGCTTTTGCTCCCCTTTTTCTTCTCGAACTAGCACCTGACTTATCGCCTGATCGGACACGGCGATGTATAGGTAGAGCGGCTCTCCGGGCTCCGGCTTTGTCATAACTGGTGGTGATGACAGATAGACCTTCAGCGCTTGAAAAGCTTCTTCGCACTTGTCGGTCCATTCGAACTTCTTGTTCTTCCTCAGCAGCTCGTAGAATAGAAGAGTTCGGTCAGCTTGTCGCGAGATGAACCGCCTCAGCGCGTTGATCCTTCCTGTCAGCTTCTGTACCTCTCGCCGATTTCTTGGCGATGGCATGCTCTGAATGGCTTCGACTTGCTCGGGGTTGGCTTCGATTCCTCGTCGGGTGACCATCTGTCCTAAGAATTTCCCGGATGAGACGCCAAAAGTGCACTTCGTGGGGTTTAGCTTCATCTGGTGTTTGTTAAGGACGCCGAAACATTCTTCCAGATGCTCCACGTGCATTGCCGCTTTTAGAGACTTGACGACCATGTCGTCGATATACACCTCCATGCTCTTCTCGATCTGTTCGTGGAACATCTTTGTCATCAGCCTCTGGTATGTCGCCCCAGCGTTTTTCAGACCGAAAGGCATAACCTTATAGCAGTAGGTTCCTCTTTCGCTGACGAAGGCTGTCTTCTCTTCGTCGTCTGGATGCATTCGGATCTGGTGGTAGCCCGAGTAGGCGTCCATGAAGCTTAGGAGCTCGTACCCGTAAGTGGCTTCGACGAGGCGATCGATGTTCGGCATTGGGAAGCTGTCCTTCGGGCACGCCTTGTTGAGATCCGTGAAGTCGACGCATACTCTCCATTTGCCGTTCTTCTTTTTTACCACGACGGTGTTGGCCAACCACTGGGGGTATTTCACCTCCCTGATGGTTCCCATAGCGAGCAACTTGTCCACTTCGTCGTTGATGATCTTGTTCCGGTCTGAGGCCATCTTCCTTCGCTTCTGTATGACGGGCTTGTGCCCGGGGTCCGTGTTGAGCCGGTGGGTGACCATTGTCGGATCGATCCCGGGCATGTCTTCGTGAGACCATGCGAAGCTTCTTCGGTTCTTCTTCAGGAATTCGACCAGCTGAGCTTTGATTTCTGGCTCGAGTCCCGCGCCTATACCGACGGTTCGGGTTGGGTCGGAATCATCGATGCAGACTTGTTCCACCTCTTCGAGCTGCGGGCCTCCTAGCCTTTCTTCGGTAGTTTGGTCTTCCATGTCTTCTGCGCTGAGAATCTTGGGGATGCCCGGGGGTCCTCCTTTTCCCCTTTTCCTGCGTCGCTTCCTCCTGATCGTCGATGGTGGAGGCGGAGCAGACGCGGCTAATTGCTATTGAGCGGCTGGCTTGCTGCCGCTGCCTTCGGCCTTCTCGACGTCCTTGGACGCGCTCATCGCTCGGTAGTGCATCATGTAGCAAATGCGATAGGCTTCGCTGCTTCCTCGGATTTCATCGATGGTTCCTTCTATCCGTCCGGGGAACTTGATGCGTCGATGATAGGTGGACGGGACGGCCTTCATCGAGTGAATCCATGGTCTCCCGAGGATTACGTTGAAATGCGATCGCACGTTTAACACCATAAATTCGGTCATCCGATGGACGGTTCCGGCGTAAACGGGGAGATTCACCGTTCCCAGCGAGAGAGCCACATCTCCGTTGAAACCAGACACCTTGCGCGGACGGCCTCCGATGACCAAATCTTCGATCTCCATTCGCGTTAGACAGTCGTAAGTGATGACGTCGACCGAGCTTCCATTGTCGACAAGGATGCGAGCAACGTCGCATCCCCCTATGTTGAGCTCCAATACCAGGGCATCGTCATGCTCGTCTGCGCATACTTCTTCGTCGACGAACTCTATCGTCGTCTTCGGACCGGTCATCCGCGCATCTTCCTGAGCGGACTCCTTCCCTCTGCGTTGGTAGGCCTTGATGCTGTTGATGGAATCTTCGCAGAGGCGAGATCCTCCCATGATCAAGTCGATCCTTGGTCTTGCGACTGGCCTCCCATCGGTCGGGCGTTCCCCCGATGCTTCCTCGATCGCGAGGCTTCTTTTGGGGGCCTCCTGGTTTCCTCCCGCGCGCTGAGCTGGTGCCTCCCGCTTGTTCGGCCATGACCGGTTTTCGTTGTTCCACGGCTGGGTGGTTTTTTGGGAGACGTCTTGGAATTCCCCTTGTTCGATCCTTCTTTGGATCATCTTCTTCAGAGTGGCGCACTCGTCGGTTGCATGACCGTGATATTCGTGGAAAGAGCAGTACTTGCTCATGTCCCTCGGCCAGGGCTTCCTTTCGTAGCTGCCTCGACCGCCGGAATGACCTCCTCGGCCACCCGAAAATCCTCCTCGGCTTCCAGAATAGCCTCCTCGGTTGCCAGAGTAACCTCCTCGATTTTCCGGAAAGCTTCCCTGGTTGCTCGGGAAGTACCCTGGTTGTGAGTTTCCTTGCGGGACTGCCTCCTGCCGATGGCCCTCGTGATTGCCGAGCGCCTCTTTCTTTCCGTCCAACTGATAGACTCCGTGTCCAGGGTTCTCCCTAATCCTTCGCTCGTCGGCCCCGTCTCTGCTTCTCCGATCTCGTCGCTCTCCCTCTCTCCTTGTTCTGGACGACGATCCCTCTCGTCCGTCTCTAGTTTCCTTCCTGTCTGGCCTCGTTCGGCCCTCAGCTTCCTCTTCTAGCCTTTTCTTGATCGCCTTATTCTCTTCCATGTCCATGTAGATTGTTGCTTTGTGGAGCGCATCTTCTATCGACTTTGGCAACGAGACGCACAATTCGTCGTTGAACGGGGACTGGTAGTATAGACCATGCTTTAGAGCTTGGACCGAGACGACGTCTTCGATCTTCGGGATTCGGAACATGACGTTCTTGAATTTCTCTATATACTGCCGAAGAGGTTCGTTCTTCCCTTGCTTGACATCGAAGAGGTTGGACACCGTTAGCTCTGTCTGTACGTAGATGGAGAAGTGCTTTAAGAAGAGTGCGACCAACTCGTCGGAGGTGTTGATAGAACCCGGCGTCAGTCTCGCGAACCAGTCGCTGGCGCGGCCTTGCAAACTTGCGATGAAAAGTCTGCACAGGACGGCTTCCTTCCGGACCTCTTCGCCCCCGATGTGGTCCGTCGCGATTCGGTGTGTCCGTCGTCACCGTGTGTGTCCGTCGTCACCGGTGTGTCCGTCGTCACCGTGTCTCTGTTGGCGCTTCCCCCAGCAGCTCGTGCGGCCGATTCTGCTATCTGGTTCGTCGGGCGCGGTCTCTCCGCACGCTCTAGGAGGCTTGCGAGGCGTCTGTTCTCCGCGGCCTGCTCCTCTATTTTTCGGGCGGACTCCTCGGCTTTGCTTGTGACCTCCGTCATCTTTGCGATGGCCTCGGCCAGTTGCTGTTGCATTCGCTGCATGGTTTGCTCCTGGGCGGAGTTAGCTTCCTCGGTTGACATCCTCCTTCCTCCCTTCGATTTCCTGGCTGTGCGATAGAAAGAAACAAAGCCCCCTCGGTGGGCGCCAAACTGTAGAGGGCGATTTTACTCACCGTGCAGTCACAAAGATAATCGAAAATAATAGATAATTATAAATAATACGAATATCTCTGATTTATTATAATTTCGAGAGGACCCGGTTTCTTCCGTTTGATAGCTTGGACAATCGAAGATTACACTCTCTAACCCTTGGGAAATCGAGAATAATATGAATAATCAGACTCGAAGACTCAAGGATTTATTCTCTCAAAACCCACGATAATATTGGATACTGAACACTGGATACTGAATGAATGAATTATGCTAAGTTTACATTCGTATATATAGGCTTGAAAGTCTTCTAGAACATTCCTCAAATCTTGCTAGGGTTTCCTTCTGTTTCGCTATGATCGTGGTTGACTTCCTTATTTTGCGTTGGATATCCCACGAAATCTTTAACCGAATAACCCAGTCTTCCCTTCTTTCTCGCGATCTCGAATGAATATCTTTTAATACGAGTAGGCTTTCTCGAAGAGCTTTCTTCGATGAGCTTCCTTTCTCGCGATGAGGTGTTGGGCTGGCTTGGTCGGATGATGACTTTCCATGGGCTTCGCTTGTTGGGCCTTATTTCTTCTGCTCCTTGATGGGCCTGAACTACTTAGGCAGTCGTTCCCTTGTTTTTACGTCGTTTACTTCATAAACGACAAAGGGTAGTGTTAGGGAAAGATTTGACAAAATCTGACCTTAACATTATATATCAAGGGATGATACGCTAATCAAATTCAGAAGGTTATTAATCATAAAAAGATGCCTATATGGAGAAAACGTGAACTTACTACTAATAGAAAATTAGAATTTCGTACGATCATGAATTAAAATAAACATTTTTCGTATCATATTTTATTAAACTCCACGACCGTCCAACTATGCTTATCTGTTAAAAAATAATACTAATTAATTTAAGACATTATTGTGCTTATCAACAAAATTAAAGATAGATAAAGATTGAGTTGCTTTCAACTTAAAAAAAAAAAAATATTATTTTCTAGCTTAAATAGAAGAAAAAAAAATGGACATGCCCACTAATTTTTACTGTACAATTCTTATGATAAATTGCTGTATAATTCTTATGATAAATATATATATATTTATTATTGCTATAAAACATTTTTTAATTATTGCTAAAGAGTTGAAAGTACAACAAAATAAATGTAACAATAAATATTTCCAAAAATTTGAAGACAAAAAATACCTTCCTCCTAATCAAAAAGAATTTAACCCTTTTGTTTTTCTCTTCTTTATTATCGCATTTAATAATTAATGACCAAAAAAATAACATTCAATCGTTTTCAAACAAAGTCTACTATTTACACGTGGCAGTCCCACATCACTCGAGCGGCTCAACACCCTGTTTTTCTAACACCAATCCCAAATAGAATTCCAAACCATTCATTAAAATTTAAAACCCAAGAAAATCAAATAATATATTTTCTTTTGACAAATTGCTATCAATATCCCCTGAACTTTACATATAGGTGCAGTTTGTCCCAAACTTTAGTTTTTTAGCAACAATGTCAATATTAGGCAACACACAGAACTTGTTTCATGTTTTTTTGTTTTTGTTTTTTAACTATTATATTATCACTCCTTTTCTATTAAGAGTGATTGAATAAATGAATTTTTTTATTGATTAATATTAATATGATAATCTTTTATATTGATCTTGATCCACAATAAAATTTGATTTTTTTTATATATGTAACAAAATAATATTCACATGATAGCTGATATTTTTCACAATACATGACTATTATCATTTTATTTTATTTTCTTCATTCTTATAAGACTTTCATCGTAATTGCTCTAGATTTACTTAATTCATTTACTACTTCATCATAGTCTCATAATTTAACATATAAATTTTACTTAGAATCAATGAAAATATTTCGATCAGATCATGTATACACTAATTTTAGTATTCAATCATATTTAACGCTTAGTGAACAATACAAATCGGAGTTTGAAGAAGGAGATAATATATGACATGGAGTACTAATATTGTAAATTAGATTTAACAGAACAATATGTACATACATGCAAATTTGAGGGGGCATGACTGTAAATTACCATAATTTTCATTCATTTGACAGGCTGTCATCAACCAATCACTCGCTCACGTTTTGAATATTAAATTCAAAATCCCACCGGAAACCGGCGATAGCCGGTCACCAATCCCATTCTCCTCCAATATAAAATCCACGTTGAGAAGTGGAGAATAGCACTACTACTACACTTCCATTCCATCACAAAAGCTCTTCTTAATTATAATTAATTAAATTATAATTAAACCGTTAAAATGCCTATCCGGAACATCGCCGTCGGCCGCCGGGAGGACGCCACGCACCCGGACGCACTTCGGGCAGCGCTGGCTGAGTTCATCTCGACGCTCATCTTCGTGTTCGCGGGCTCCGGCTCAGGCATCGCCTTCAACAAGCTGACCAGCGACGGGGCCACCACCCCCTCCGGGCTCGTCTCCGCTGCGATCGCACACGGCTTCGGCCTGTTTGTTGCTGTCTCCATCTCCGCCAACATCTCTGGCGGCCACGTCAACCCCGCTGTCACGTTCGGCGCATTCGTTGGCGGGAACATCACGCTCCTCCGCGGTATCCTCTACTGGATCGCCCAGCTCCTCGGCTCCACCGCTGCATGCTTCCTCCTCCGATTCGTCACCGGCGGCTTGGTAAAACTAGCTACCTCCTTTTATTAGTTAGTTAGTTAAGTTAGTTGAGAATTTGAATTTATATCTATAACATATATATTTAATTCGTGATTTTTTTTCTTTTCAATGCAGTAATAAAATGCAAAATTTATTTTCATACACATCAAATTATTTAACATATACTTCTAGTGTTTACTTTTGTATTTACTTCATTATGTAAACATGGTAAATCACATATATTTGTCGATAAATAAATCTAAAAGAGGTATTAAAGTAAAACTTTCTATAATGATACATATATATATATATATAACCGTTTTCTAACGAATTTTGGTCACGTGTTTTGCAGGCTGTGCCGACCTTCACCGTGAGCGGCGTCAGCGTGTGGAACGCCGTCGTTTTCGAGATCGTGATGACCTTCGGACTGGTCTACACCGTCTACGCCACCGCCGTTGACCCGAAGAGGGGCAACTTGGGGATCATTGCCCCCATCGCGATCGGTTTCATTGTTGGAGCTAACATCCTTGCTGGTGGAGCTTTTGACGGTGCCTCGATGAACCCGGCTGTGTCCTTCGGGCCGGCTTTGGTGGGCTGGAGCTGGGCCGACCAGTGGGTCTACTGGGTGGGCCCACTCATCGGCGGTGGCCTCGCCGGACTCATCTACGAGTTCGTCTTCATCAGCCACACCGGCCACGAGCAGCTCCCGACCACTGACTACTGATCGGAATACTGTGTTTCGGGTTCAGTGTGCTTGAGAGTTTCTGTTTTCTTTTTCTTTTGCAAGTGTTGTTTTAATCTGGACCGTCGATCTCGATCATGATATGATGTTGTGGACGCTTTTGGCCGGAGAGGCCCGGGGTGCGAATTGGTTAAATTGATGTGTTGTTATCGTTGTATCTATCACTCTCCTTTAGCTTTCATGATGTAATTTAATTTTAATTGCATTTTGTTAATAATTCTCTTTATTAATAAGACTCCAAACTATATACTATAACATAATTAATCCGAATAATTGACTCAAAATTATATAATATCTTAATTTAGATGAATCTCAAAATTGTAATATGGGAATCAATTGCTTTCACTTAAAGCAAATGAAAAATACTGTTAAATCATGTTATGGCATTATAGTGTCATATAATATTATAATAAAAACACTGTTGTAACATGTTATTGCATAGATTAGATTAGGAATGCAAAATTTTCTCTTATAAAGGAAATGAAAATTACTGTTATACCATGTGATATATTGTGGGATCTATATATTATTTTTACCTGACGGTAAAATGTTTGCTCTTATGTGCAAATTATATATAATATTGAAAACACATATTTTGTCACATGCGTTGTCAATATCAAAAAAGCTATACAAGACAGAAGAATTGAAATGTAATAAAAAAATCAAGTGATCATCAATAATTTAATTTCACCATCACAAAAATAAATTAATTTTCACATCAGAAAATGGAGGCAAAAGTGGTGAGATAATAAGAGTGTCCACATTATAATAAAATGGATGGACCTACAAGGGTAAGTAACGTGCAGTATTTTGTATTGTATGGGCACATCACTCTCGCTTCTTTTGGTGCCATGTTTTGTTGTTTTTGTGCCCCCACACAACTTGTATGGGCCATGATGTGATCGAACCCTAATTACTCTATACAAATAGTAAAAATTTGTTTCACAAAAGTTGTGAATTTTAATTGAGAAATGACGTTATGATCAAGATCCCATATCAATGTTTTATTGATGAGACGTAATTTGGAATTTCATCTGTATTTTGAGTTTGGTTTAATTGAGAAATGACGTTATGATCAAGATCCCATATCAATGTTTTATTGATGAGACGTAATTTGGAATTTCATCTGTATTTTGAGTTTGGTTTACTTGTTGTTTATAATGCATTTGGACGTCGTTTTTTGTTCTTTCAAGTGCAAGTTAGACAAACAACGAGCTTGCAAAATTAAACAATTATGTAGTTGATTTTTTTTTCCCGATTCGATTGTAGTAAAGAAAATTTACAAGCGGCATGTTGACGTGCCTTAAATACCGAGAGTGAACTTATATAATTCTTCGTGTCTCTTTTTTTTTTTTTTGCTATTTTTTTTTTCTTTTTGTTTGTGTTAGGATATTGTGTGATAATTCAGATAATCTATCACTTAATATTCCACTCTCAAAATAATGGATGAAATAATATGAACCCTTTAATTAATTTTTTAGAAGTTATTTAACCTATTGCGTCGGCTTTTTTTTATCTTCTAAATAATTAAGAAAATTGTCATCACATATATACCAATCTGAACATAAAAAAAGCGAAAACAGTATATATATTTGGAGATTAAAAGCCTAGACACATAAATAATCATACTTTTAATGTATTAGACAACTGTTAAGTATTGAAGGCATGTTTGCGAGGACAACTTACAATATGAACTTTTTTTTTAATACATATAACATTTTTGTGTTTTGCATAGCATAAATAAATATGAAATTTGAACCAAACAATATTTTCTTTGACTAATTAATCGTAGACATGTCACTATAAGTCATTAATCAACATTGATATCATTAAAGGACTATTGGTGCAAACTAAAGGACAAATATGTGAATCTACGATTACCAAATACTTCTAATAGGTTCTTCTCTATAGTATGAACTATGAACTACTTATTCTTAATTGAGAATATATATAATATCCAACTAACTAGAATATTCCCAGCCAGCAAATGGGGATCAAAAAAATTTCCACGCCACTCCGCTTCGGGAATTCGGTAGAATTTGCAGGGTGCCGCAAAGTTTTTATTTTTATTTTTATTCTCTAAAAAAAATAATTAACCGTGCTAATTTGAAATTTTCAACTTTACACAATAATTTTGTTGGAACATGATTTCTCCTTATAATTATCATACATTTCATGTTTATTATTTATGAAAAATTATTGATATACCCGTCGTTGTAAAGATATCCAATCAGTCAATCAAGCCACACAAATCAACGGTGCTCATTCTTAATTAAAGACTGATAGTCAACCTCTCAGTGCATTGCTCACAGGGGTCACGAACTTAATAAGAGGAATTAAGCCGATTGGAAGTGATTGCCTTTCATGGGAGAGTAATTATAAGGAGTTGAATATCGTCATCAAGACGTGAAGATTCGCATTGCCATTAGCCTCTATATGTCCCGAATACTGAGGTACATAATCGATAACACTTACATATATTCTGAGAAAAATATTTGGGAGAAGGCAACTAGCGATTCACGAGTGAAGTGAAGAAGAACGAGACGTTCACTGCTAGTTGGTGCAATGGGATCTTGCGATCATCAAGAGTTCAAGTGCTGGATGTCGAAACTGATGGTACAACATCGAGGAGGAGTTTCCTTACGCTTTGGCTCCATATATATAATTGTTTGTAATCTCTTGGTTGATCAATTTGGGTCAGTGCCCCACATAAGTAAGTTAACAAAAAGTATCATGGTCATTATTTTTTCCACACTTGCTTTACTTTCCTAAAGTTTTATGCACATCACGTAACGATCTTGCTAAAACGTGAAAATATGTCTTAACAAGTTTGCTAACGAATGTAATTTAAATGAATTTTGCAATTTTTTTTATTAGTTTAAAACAAATTTTGTGAACTTTTGTGATAGTTTAATTACGAGAATATATAAGAGAAGCCGGGATAAACCAATATGTTCCGGGTCCCCCTATAAGTCACTCTACAGATTATGTGGATCTACGGTTCCCATCCTCGAAATACTAGATAGTTTGCTTCCAATAGGATCGCTCACGGTGCTACTTATCCTTTTATTACAAGCGAAATAAAATTCCGATTTGAGTTTTACTTTCTTTTGGAGAACACGTCACAAAACTAGGATTAGTGGATATCTGTAAAAATTCTGGGATCGAATTATTAGTTTTGGATTTACCCAGCTTTCAATTTTTATGAGAAAATTACATGAATTCAACTGCTTATATTATATCTAGATATGATGTATTATAAAAAAAAAATCAAAAAGAAAAAGAAATCCATTATCCAAATCATATATATAGACGAAAGGCGCTACCATATGAACTTACAAAATCTTTTAGCATATTTAATTCAAATGGTTTTTTTTTTCTTTCTTTTTCTCATCCGTTTTTTTTTTTTAATTAAAACTTTGAAAGTACCTATATTAATTATATATACATAATTTTCAGTATTTTTTAGGGAGATATTACGAGTATAATTTATTTTGGGGTAACTTAACATGACAAATCCAACGTGGTGTAGTGATGATAACTATAAATGCATGCACTACCAAATTAAGTTACACGTTAAATAGTACTTTCCATTTGCCAACTACGCTAACGTAAGAGGAAAGAAATATTATCTCATGCACATGCATTAATATACAAATGTCCAACTCTTTTCCATTATAGCCAATCAATTATACTATATATTATTAAACAGTAATTGGCCTTCATGTCCCCAACTTTCAGTTTAGTTCCACTTACCCCCTCGTCCCCCTCCAAACTTTGAAATTTTCTAGCTACGGACTTATGGAACTTAAAAAACGATTCAAAAGAATTTGTATGATTTAAATTTTTGCTACGTACTAACATGAATTCAAATTTTTTAACATATTGTTGTTTTGTTTAATCTGAAACAAGTGGTACAATATAGCGGCATGTTTCAAAGTTTATTGAATAATTACTAAATGCAACTATAATTAAATTGTAGCTTTTTTAATACTTTTATGTTAATAGCCAAAATTTTAGAAAAAATAAATCTATTTGTACTATTTTGAAAGTTTCAAAAATATAGATGCTAAGATATTTAAAACAAAAACTTGGGAATTCATTTTATAATTGAAAGACTAGCTGTAATTAGTAATTATACTCAAAATCGAAGAGTACTAAGGGAAATTCTAACTATCACACTATTTTAATGCCAAAATTACACTGTTTTAGTGTAATTTTAGCATCAAATTTTCATTCATCTCCAACCACAACACTAAATTTCACACCAAAAATAATAGTCTTTATTATTATATTATATTGTATTATTAAATTAAATATTCTTTTTATTCTTTAATTTTGAAATAACTATGACATAAAGACCCTATAGTGTCGACGACGTAGAATCGACGGAATCGGCAATGCATTCGACATTTTCCACGGTGTAGGTGACATACTCAGTAGTATCGGTGACGCACCCGGCGTTCTTGATGATGTCGATGACGTACTTAGTGGTATCGGCGAAACACTTGACATTTCTGTCGATGTCAACGACATATATTCAACGATATCGATGACACACGTTCTTAACGGTGTAGGCGATTTATACTCAGCAGTATTTTCAAAAAATCTTAAAAATTACGTATTAATAAATAAAGAGATTATAGTAAATACTTATGCTATAATTAGTTTATTAATAAACTATTTATGCCGCAATTTCAAAATAATAAAAAAATATATATAAAAAAGTTTATCTTCACGAATGAACAGTGCCACATCAAATTTAATAAAGTACTGTAACAAAAAGCAGAAGTTAAGTGTAACTTTTACCGTTGGTCGGAGAGGATTGGGACGCATTCGCGAAGCCCTAAGACACAATATATATATTTCAATTCACAAGAATACATAACTTATGGTTTTAAGCACTATATAATTAATGGCAAGTATGTGCAGTCGTGCCGATCACAATAATATATTAATTCCATTTTCTTGTGGTGATGAGACTATAGAAGTGAAACACAGCACGTGAAGATCTGGACTTTTATTATTTCTTTGTTGCTTTTGAGATATTTACTTTCAGAATTACGGGACCCAATTTCTTTTTCACTTTTATGATATGTTCATACCAAGCAGTACGTACACGACATTGTTGAAATCCACTTTATTTTCACGCATGCACTTTATCAAAACTTATAAAAATATTATTTTCCAACATATATCAATATCAATACACATATATATGATCATGTTATGAAGATTTAGTTGGTATATATAGTTTGTCTTACTGTATTTCACAAGAGGTATTTAGACAATCATTAGCAAAGTTCATTGATTTGTAAAATTATAATAATGTTATTAGTTAGACATATTATTTTTAATTTTTCAGTTTATAGAAAAGTGTTATTACTTATTCTTCATCTAATCATTGGTAATCGCAGTGCTATAATTGTAATTTTATAGTGTCATGCAATATGCTATTATATTCAGTTCATGCAATTCGCACTAATAAGTTCCAAGTAGCATATGCTATCTTTGGAATTTGATGTTACATTTATTATCACAAACAATTGCGTGCCCTAAAATATCGCAAATTTATGGTTAATAATTTATTTAACATCAACTCTTGGACTTTCTCATATATACGTGTGTAACACTAAAACGTCAATATGTTAAAACTATATTATTCAAATGCGTCATATATCTCGTCAAAAAAAAAAAAAAAAGCGTCATACATAAGGAGAAAATGCCAAATTACTTGAGATAAAAAAAATTACATTCTTTATTAGCATATAAATCCACACACTGTACACATATACATAAGTTTATTTAGCAATCAATATTAGAATCTAAAGAGATTCAAGATATTTGGAGTTATTTATTTGTCGTTTTTCTTTTTCTTTTGTTTGCTATTACGTGATACTAATAATCATGCCAGTGACATTTATTTCCATCCCAATTTAGTTGATACACACAGCTACTATATCTTGCGAACTGCATTTCGCTATATATACTCATATATCCCCATTTTTTTTTTATTAAGAGATAATAACAAAAAACACACACACACACAAATATTGTAGTCAAATTGCCTTCAAGAATATTCAATATTCAAGTTTTTTTTTTCCTGTGAAAAATACTCAATTTCAAAACTTCGAGTTTTACCAAATTTTGTTCAATTCCTTAATAATAATAATAATAATAATAATAATAATAATAATAATAATAATAATAATAATAATAGTAGTAGTAGTAGTAGAAGGAGGGACTCAAAAAATTAAAATAAACAATGAAATAGATTATAACTAAATTAAAATTACGTGGAGGTGACACATGTCACTTTAATAATAATAATAATAATAATAATAATAATAATAATAATAATAGTAGTAGTAGTAGAAGGAGGGACTCAAAAAATTAAAATAAACAATGAAATAGATTATAACTAAATTAAAATTACGTGGAGGTGACACATGTCACTTTAATATCATTTTAAATCGTTTTTTTTTTATATATCATTAATTGAAAGCATAGATTGTGCTTAATAAATTTAAAAAACCACTAAATAAACATACACATCACCGATATATTTGACTACAACTTAAATATTTCTTCGTTTATTATCTCTTAAATGAATTAATATCATTATGATATTTTATTTTTTCCGACAGAACTCTTCTAGAGTTCAATTTTTTCTTTTCTTTTGCTTATAAAATCAGTCATGGCTGGCCATACCGGCTGCGAAACAAATAGACAATAACAAGCTCACGGGCTCGCCGGTAAACAGCCATAGAATGATAAATCCGGCTGTTTTCCGGACGTCCAATTCCAAAACAACCTCACACAAGCACACATTTTAAAATACCTTTATTTTAACAATATACAACATCCAAAGAGTAGCAAGAACTTTTAGGAGATTTTTATTTTTATTCATCAATTAAAAACTAACAAAACCAAGGATTACATTATGATATGATCATAGGAGAGTCAATTATATCGCTATTTTAATAAATAAATCTTAATTATATTATGACATGAATGAGGATGGAAGAAGCCGTTTTCAAAAGCGATTCTGGAAATCGGTTGGGCGGTGCGAGGAATGGTTAAAAACGAGCCAGCCTGGAAGACATTGTTCGGCGATGGACGGTGGAGATGAAATCCATGAAAACGACACCTCACGTAGATGAGGATGTGTTTCACGTGGAACATTGAATTCCAACCATCAATACAAGTTTAATTTCTTTCTACACTGTGGACCTCTTACGTGAGATTTACCGATACCACCCGTTTCATCTAGAAATAAAAGAAAGGGATGATAGAAGTATTATTATTATTTTTTAAAGTAGTAGTATGGTGTAATCTTAAACTTTTAATTAGGGGTGAAATTTGTTAAGCGTTTTCCTGTGTTGTCCGGTTCCAGTAACCGTACTGGGCCATTTTTATTTTTATTATTTTATAAAAAAAATGGGGAATTTAGCTTAAAATCGGGAACTGTTACTTCCCGGTTCCCTGTTTTCAGAACCGATAACCAGTACATAAAAATATTTTCCGGTTTTTTGTACCGATTCCGGTTTTAAACTAATTGTCATTTTTAAGTTTTTAGTATGTCGTTTTTAGTGTAATATATATATATTTTTATTGTAGTTTTTTATACTATGTGTAGTTTTTAATTACGGATTTTTTAAAAACTACATGTCAATGTTAAGTCAAACACTTTTAGAACCGGGAAATTTAGAATCGAAACCGGGAAATTTTAGAATCGGAACCGGGAAATTTAGAATCGGAACCGTTACTTTTACCGGAACCGGGAAATTGAGAGCCCAGGAACCATTACCACAGAACCGTTACGGGAACCAACACCAAAAAAAAATTCTCGATTTTTCGGAATAGGGACGAAAAAAGCTAATATCCCAGTTCCCGGTTCTGGTACTTTCAATTGTATGGATTATATACATCTTCCACCAACTTTACTTTAAAAATATATAAGTTAAACATTAACTTTAATACGCGTGTAGAGTTGGATTTTTTTTAATAACATTTTGTTACATATGTTTTATTTTCAAATATTTTTACTTTTTTATTTTCGTCTTCTTTTCAACAATTAAACTCAATATAAACGACGTGAAAAAGTTGGAAGAAACAAATTTCGATAGCGTTTGGAAGCGTTTTCTATTTTTGTTTTGTGTTTGTATTTTTAATTTTCTGAAACAGATTCATAAAAATATTTTGAAAATGTGATTGGTTACAATTTTGTTGCACCAGTTTTGAAGAAAAATAAAAACAGTGCTTGATTTAAATTTTTAAGAAGTTAAAACTTGTTATTTCTAATATTTTTTTTTTATAAATGAATTATTATTAATTAAAAATAATCAAATATATGTAATGAAAAGATTTAATGTTTTTTTTTAATAAATGAATTATTATTGTTATCTTTTTTGTTTTTATTTTTATTTTAGGATTTTTCTTGCAAATAATATATCAGTTTTGATATATTGAAAAAAATAATATATTTTTTTAAGGGTAAAAAGAGAGCTGCAAAATAGGTATTTAGGGTTTTATATTATGCTTAGGGTTTCATATTCTTTCACACAAAATATTTTTCGTTCGTATTGTAGGTAAACCTATGATATGACTTCATGGTGGATTGGGCGGCGACGGTGGGAGGCGTGCGAGGATGAGTAGGAGATGGGTCACCACTGAATAAAGACATTGTTTTTCCGTAATAATAAAAAAGACAAGACTAGGGTTTTTATTTATTTTTTATTTTTTATGTCCTTAGGTTTTCTATTGATGTTTCAGCCTCTTGTTTGTTTTTATGACTTGTGTTAGAAGTTGATGAGTTCAAAGATTCAAATATTTTAGTTTTAAAAAGGGAATTTCCGAGAAATGTTTCTTTGTACTCCTAACTTTTTTAAAAAAAATCGACTAACTTAGGATAGATAAAAGATGTTAGTAAAAGTGACGGCTTGAATTAATCGGGTCGTTACATTTAATCACACAAAACTAAATTTAATTAACTATATTAACTAGTCATGCTTCTATAAATTAGACGCAACAAAGTCCATACTAGCTAACAAATAGAAAACTCACTCTGCCAATGCCGTAGTTAGTAATACTGAAATTAACTACTGTAAACATGATATTTGTAATCAAATATTAGAATATATGAACATAATTAATATTTTAATCAACTTGACAAATAAAAACGGTGCACAAGTATTTCAAGTGTAGAGAGGTTTAACAAGATCTGATGAATAAAATTAGAGTACCTTTATTTTGGTCTGTACTACTTGTTATGCGTATTTTTCGGAGCTTAGAAAAATTGAGGCCCAAGACATATAAGCCCAATCCAGAAAAGTCAATCGGAAAAGTCAACGGGCCCGAACCCGGAATATTCAACTGACGCGTCGCGAAAAAGTCAACGGGCGCGACGCAAAAAAGTCAACCGACGCAAAAAAGTCAACGGACCCGAACCCGGAAGTAAACAAATCGACCCGGTAAAAGATGAGTATGATCCGTCTAAGAAATATGCCTTCGGGGGTCGCCGCGACCCCCGAAGCGACCCCCGAAGGCTAAAAATTCATGCCTTCGGGGGTCGCCGCGACCCCTGAAGGCTAGAATTCATGCCTCCGGGGGTCGCCGCGACCCCCGAAGGCCAAAATTCATGCCTTTGGGGGTCGCTGCGACCCCCGAAGGCATGAATTCGAACTCCCCGTCCTCTATAAATAGGAGGAGACCCCCGCCACATTCAGTAAGGACTCCCGAAGCCAAAAAACCTCTGTTTCCCGTTTATTCATAATTTTCGACTCAAATACTTGACTAATGTTGAGCGTCGGAGCGGGCGACAGAGGACCCCCCCTCTGTCCCCCTCTTGAGTTCACTTTTTGTATTTTTTTTACAGGAACGGAGGCAGGTTTTACAGGGAAGACTTTTGGCCCATCAAGACCGAAGATCAAGCATCAAAGCCCGTTTCGACCGTCATGCGGACATCGGGCCCGGCCCAAAATCAAGACTTGGGCCGCATTCAAGTTAATCGATTTTTAGGCATTAACACTACTTAAACTTTTTTAAAAAATTCGGTAGCGTAAACGTCTTAACTTTTTTCACATCTAAAGTTCCTATTGTAAACTAGTTTTGGATGTGCCGTAAATAAAATTCTCTTTCGAAAGTAATATGAGTCCAAGACTTAAGAACACTTCAAAAAATGTATATGGCACAATACAAATAAAAATTTTAGATACTTATACCGCTCTTAACTAAAAATATTATGAAGAAATAATACAGTAAGGAATATAATGAAGAGAGAGAAAACTCAACCATCATAAATAAAAGGGTTAATTGCGGAAAAAATACCCACGTACATGATATTATAAAAAAATATTTAATATAGACACGTACATGTATCGTAAACCTTGTTGATATTATAAAAATAAGAAAAAAAATATTGCAAGAACAAAAAATTAACATATATTGTATATATATGTGTGTGCGTATTAAATAACAATTTAGTTTGTGGTTTCGAATTTATATTAGTACCAAAAATGCATATTTTAGTTTTCTTTCACTTTAAAACAATAAATAATGCTATTAAGGTTACACAAAATTTTTGCCAATCACCAAACTTTCGGTTTAAATTCAGTTTCAACCGCATTTGATGTAATTTTTTTTCGTTATGCCTTAGTTTCATATATGTTATATGTCTTTAAAAATCATATCATGCCTTAATTTTAATGTTAAAATGCCCATGATATTATATTCAATAATGTTTTAGTTTCAAAATTTTAATATAATGTATTTAAAAATTATATATTATTCCTGTAAGAAAAACAAAAAAATATTTTTTTTATAAACACATATTTTATATTACTATTTGATTATATTTTACATATGTAAAAAAAAATATGTGCCACGGGAAAGAATTTTTTTTTAATAAATTAAAACTAATAATATTTAAGGAATTATTGGATTATTTACAAAAATATAACATATTCTTTTTATAAATACATATTTTATAAAATTATTTGATTATGTTTGACATATGTAAAAAAAAATCATGTGTGACAACGGGAAAGAAAAAATTTATATAAAAAAAATTGCCATGTGGCGGCAAAAGTACCCAACCTTTGGCCACGTTGCGGCTTGTGCCACGTGGCATGGCACACGAGACAGCCTAGCGGCCACGTAGAAAGGTGTCTAACGGCGTTAGTTGGTTGGCAACAAAAGTGCAACGTTAAGTACTTTCGCCTACATTTATTGAGCTTGGGTACCTATCGGAGAATATTGCCAAAGGTTAGGTATTTTAGCCGCAATTAACCCTAAATAAAATGAAAACACCTAAGCTTTTGGAAGCGTTTTGTATTTTCATTTTGTGTTTGCATTTTTTATTTTCTAAAACAACTTTATAAAAACATTTTGAAAATGTGATTGGTTACTATTTTGTTACATTGTTTTTTGAAAAGGTATTTGGTTATTGTTTTTTAAAATTGATTTTAAAGAAAAACTAATTGTAATTAATTAAAGCTAATTAAATATATGCAAATACAAGATTACATTAAATTGGTTCGTTTCATGCCCATGCAACTCGCTTAGCATTGTTCGGCCCTAAATTTTCCCCATTTACAAATAATTGCAATATGAAACGGTGCTCGATTCATACGACACATATTAAATAAGTTTGTTTCATGACCATTAATTTGCTGAACATTGCCTCGATGATTGTGCCGCGGCTAACATTGCCAATAATTGCAACCGGTTCCGATTATTACGACTTATTCTTCTTCCATTCTCTCATTGTCGGACTAATCAGCGGGATCAATTTATTTAAAAAAAAACATAGTCCAAGGCATATAATTAAACAACATGATCTCCAAAACAACTAATACAACAACAATACAACAATAATATCACAAGCAAAACTAAGTTCTCTAAAACTCTCGCGTACCTTACCTAATGACCAGCACTAGATAGCAAAGCTGAAAAAACATAAGCAACAATACTACATAACAGAAATGAATAATAACACATTATTTCCAGAAAAGCAAAAAATATCAAAATATCTTTACATTACACTTCATCATGCTAAAAAACGATAATGAATAATAATACTATACAGGTAAATGAACTTCAAATAATCACAATCAAAGGATCATATCTTTTACTTCAGTAGATGAAGAACTACAAAAAAAATCCCCAAAATACCCAAATTTCATAATCGCAACTCAAGAGAGAACAAGAACGAATCGTAAAGTCACAAGGATACAGGAAACAGAAACAACGACTCCGAACGGAAACTAAACTTTTTCCTCCGTATTAAACTCCACGAGAATCGCGCAGAACGACGAACACGCAAGGAATTGGGAGAACATGAATAAGTCTGAGATGTGTGAAGGCAGAGCGACGGTGGAGCTGAGCACCGAGAGACGGTGGAGCTGAGCACCGGTGACTGAGGAGGCAAAGAGAGAAAGCTAGCGTGAGAGATGCAGCGAAGGTGAATAGTAAAAAAAGTGATCGACAAAAAATAAAAACGTCAAAAACACGTTTTCATCTTTCAGTGTAAATTGCTGAAAAAGAAAAAAACACTTTGATAAAATAGTTTTATAAAAAAACAACCAATCACGTTTTATAACGAATATTCCTGGAGTATCTTTTGCCAAAACCAAAAAGCATTTTGGAAATGGCTTCCAGACAGACTAAACAGGTGTTTTTATTTTTATGTGTTAACTTTAGAAAATAAAAATATTTTTTGAAAAAATATTTTATCAAAACAACAACCAATCACCTTTTTTCAGCATAATATTTTTCTAAAAGGGAAAATGCTTTTTCAAAACGCTTCCAAATGTGTCTTTAAAAACTTTATCCATGCAATTAAGAACTTTAGGGTAGCATTAATTTCAAAAAAGTTAGGTAATTTTTTTTTTTACCATCATCATTTCTAAACGAAATGACAAGTTTTTAACATATAACATTAGTGTTGATTTGGCTTATCCGTTGTAGAAAAATAATTAAAAATACAAATTCACAATGATTCGGTGTGAATTTGAAACTTCGACCCTATATTGAAAATCTTATAGAAAACTGCACATCTCTCATATTGTTGTGTGGTGTCTCAAACACTAAAATTTCGAGTCGTTTGTTTGTTTGTTTTTATATGTCTACCATTTAAAATTGTCGTTATGAAATTATTCATTTTGTTATATGATTATTATCACTTTTCTTGTCGTTTGCTATTTAAATGTCGTCCCTTTAACATTATTGTTATTTAAGTTTCATTTTGTCTTATAATTGTCGTTTATGCTTAATGTGTCATTGTTTACTATGGTTTTCAACAAACTCGTGTCCTTTGAACGACGTTCAAGAGAATGACTAAAATCGGTTTTTGGCTCGGGTCATTCTGACCCTTTAAGGATGAAACTGGAAGCGAGAATGTAATGACATTGATTTTGTCCCTTTTCAAAAAATCTAGGAAATTTTGTTTTCGGTCCCGATTCTGGAAAATTAAAACTCGTGTTTTATTTTTCAAACTGGGAACCGGAATCAAGAAAAATTGGAGATAAATTCCGAGATAGAAAACCGGGACAAAATCGGGAAAAATGACAAACAACATTACCAAATACCAATTTTAAAATACAAAAACACAATCCAAAATATTATCAAGACATAAACAACATTATCATATAATAAAATTAATATATATATATATATTTAAAACCGGAACTGAAAAAAGCGGGAATTTAAGGTTTCGTCCCAGTTCCGGTTCTCGATTTTCAAAACTAAATATCTTGGTTTTCTGCAAATGATCAGTAACCGAGACAAAACCGGAAACCGTGTATAAGATTTTCAGCCCTACTTTATAGTGCGGCATAAAATATATTCCTTGCTTATATATGTTACGATAGCGTTCGTTTACATTTTCAAAAAAGATTTTCTGTTTTTATATTTAAAAAGTAGAAAATAAAAATACAAATGTGTTTGTTTAGTCATTTTAATAAAATATTTTTATAATCTCCTTTTTCATTTTTAAACTTTTACAAAGAAAAAAAAAACACCAAATAGGTGTTTTCAACTTTACTCTTTATAAAATGGGAGTCATTTATCTTACTTTTTTATATTTTAATGATTTCTCTCTCTACTTATTCATAATTTTCTAAGTCTTTCTTTTCTCTCTCTATTTTTAAAAAGAAGACATATAATCTAACCAAACGCATTTTCAAAACATATAGCTAAAATAATTTTAAATAAATTTAAAAATATAAATGCAAAATGAAAATAAAAAACTCAAATGTTTTAATCCGGATTGCCCTTATTCTATTCTTTACTAAAGTTTCTGTTGTCTGAATATTGTTGTTTGTCTGAATATTGTTGTTTATACTTGAGGTTTCCTTCTTTCTTTCTTTCTTTTCTCCTAAATTGCACCCTATATCTCCTGAGCAATATTGTTTTATTAATTTTCGTTTTCCATTTCAAATGTCATATATGTTAATGCCGAAAAATGGATCAACAGTAAAACGGACCTAGTATTGATTTTGGGCCGGGCCCAATGTCCGCTTGGTGGTTAAATCGGGCTTAAAATATGATTCCCCGCCTTCTTTGATATGCTTAATGACATAAAAATGACGGAGTTTGAATAATATATGATGCCGGACCTCGTCGCTTGTAATGAGGCTGCCTATGTACCCGTTTTAACGGGATCAAGTCATCACGTAGTTCAAAGTGAGTTTTGAGAGATTTTATAACTCTAGAGAGCATTTAAGTGAAATGTGTATAGTTTCGAGTTCGAATGGGATCGGATCCGTTTTTATGAGTTTGAATATTTTATTTATAGAAGGCTTCAGGGACCTTTGTGTAATTAAAAATAACTTCTTTGGGCCTCTGAGCAATTAAGTAATTATTGTGAAAAAGTAAGCGCACTCATTTAAGCGCGCCCATTTCCAAGGAGCCCATTTCAAGGGTGCTTATTTCTAGGGCGCCCATTTCAACGGTACTCGTTTCTACGGAGCCCATTTCAAGGGTGCTCATTTCTAAGGCGCTCATTTCAAGTGCGCCCATTTAGAGGGCGCTCATACTTTTTGGGCGTTTAATCATTTTGGGCCCTATTTTAGGGTACGCTATTTGATTTAGGCCTTAATTTTTCTGGGTCTGAAAATACCCATAAATATATATATATATATATATATATATATATATATATATATATATATATATATATATATATATATAAAAGAATGATGAGATCGTTTATGAAAGGAAATGTGAAATAATATACATATTGTCGTTTATAAATTTAATACAATAGGTTCACTTAGTGAAACTAGCTAGCTATTTATGTCTAAAATTGTCGTTTAATTTTCTTTTGACGTCATCTATGAAAAGGAGATGCGAAAAATGTAACGCAATTAAGGACTCTAGTTATTTGTTTTCGAATTGTATGAATTAACCCAAATAGATACTAATTACTTCTGAGTTAAACAAGAAATCAAGAACATATGTTAATGTATATAAACAAATTAGACCCGAAAGCACACTTAGAGGACGTATTATCAACCAAAACGAGCTTGTATTGTCGCTGCTACTCCCCGGGATATGGCTCTCACCGGCCACGACTATAGCTTCAGCCGACTTGTGCCAGTGTTAATTTTAGGGTTAAGTATTTAGTGTTTACAATAATAAAGTTCTTTCGTATCCTCAAACACTAATATTGGCAAGTGGATAAAACTTAATTATCAATTTATTTTGCGAAGTACATGCAGACTTATGGCGCATCGTATTAGCGTCCTTGACAAAGGTCCGGTACACCCTTGAGGTTGACTATCATGTGTCAGAATGAAAAAGGCGATATGATACAAGGCTGCGTATGATGAAAATTTGTAATTTCATTCTGGAGCTTTTCCTTGGTGCCATTCTTTGAAGAGGTTGATCACATAGACATGTTCCCAACACTAACGGATGTTCTTATCTAGATTTCATAGCTAAATTCCTATGTGTTGTACGATGAAGATGATTTTTTTTTTTCTTTCTTTCAGTGGTTACCCTTATACGGAGATATTGACGAGAAATCATGACGTGTTGCTCGTAGTGGAAAGTGAAGATAACAGTAGAAATCCACCGTGGGAGTAGTGTTGCCTCACATCGTGTTACTTTGACAAAAGCGATATATGAGGAACCAGACACTTCCGAATTTTTGGTACCAAAATTGTTGACTATGAAAGTAAAAGTCAAAATTTGGTATGTTCTCTTAAAATGTACAAATGCTCATTGCTAGGCTAGTTATCTTTTGTACCATTGGTGATGCTTGTATAAACTCAACAAGTGCTATCAAATCGTTTAAATTTTTATCTATATATAATAGAAAAAAAAAACCCAACCAGCAGGGCCAATCTCAAGTTCAAAAAGGTTCTAAGAGAAAAATAATTTAAACCCTTATGTTGAAATAGTTTTATTTAGGGACCACAGATAAGAGATTCTATTAAATTTAAAATTTAGTTTGCGGCCCCTCTACTTTTTCATTAAGACCTACTCAACTCCCTTTGCTCGAGCTTGTTATAAGACTTCATTAATATCTGAGAATGTCCGAATTAGAAGAGGAAAATAATAATTTATTAATAAATTGGTGAATTAATTTTAAGAGTAAGTCGAAGATAATATAATATTTTTGGCTTAATAACTTAAAACATATAATTAGATATTAGGCAGTAGCATACATGCATTTTTAATGATTTAATCTATGTATTTCTATTATTATGTTTTTGATAAAGACATATTTTATCGATTATAAATTATTAATTTACATAAACATCAATATAATTTGAGTGCGTTACTTGCAACTTTTGAAATTGATCTCTTTGATGTTGAAATTGCTTTTGTTTGGACATCGAGGCCCTCTTGTGAGCCCAATGGACCATTTGGTTTGGATAAAGTCCATGTCTTAATCATCACGTGACATTATATATATATATATATATATATGTTATATATATCTACTTGTATATTGACTTTTAAATCATTGAAAAGAAATATTATAATTGAATCAAATAACAGTTCGAAATGCTCATTTCCAGCTAAAATCAAGCTTGGTACAAATTGGTTTTCATAACCTATTATAATCATCATGGAAGGTGACTTGGACAATTAGTGACTAATTATATGTGCCAACTTTATTTGACTATGGTTTTGCACTTATGTTATGAAAATTGATTTCAATTAGTGTCATCATATATATTGAATGATAGGTTTGATTTCCTAAGCGAGTTTGGCCTAGTGGTAACTCCACTACACATCTGTTCAAGGGGTCAAGGGTTCAAACTCTCCTATGAGACTCAAATGAGTGCCCCCTTTATATATTTGTAAACTTGGCCAATAGTGCTGTCTGTTCTTACACTGGATATATCCAATAATACGAAAGTGCATTGTAAATTTGGCCGATAGCGTCACCCCATTAAAAAAATGATAGGTTTGATTTCAAGTGTTAAAACAATTTGAAATTGGAATTGGTTCACAAATCAACAATTTGAACTTGTTCTTACCCTGTTCATTGATTTTGATTTTTTTTTTTTTACGAATATAGAAATTTGGTATATTTAAAAATCATAAAATCCAAATCAAAATTTCAATATAGTAAATTAACGACCGACTATAAAGTACCTAATAACCGAGACAGTGTGAAACAACATCCTCTTGATAATCATCAAACTATTAGATCGACTTCGAATCTAAAGGGCTTCCTTGCTATAAGTTCCAATTAGAGCTGCACATGTGGAGATCGCGATCAATCGCGACTAAATCGGCAAAAGTCGCCAAAGTGGGCATCGCGACGCATCGCGATTTCAAAGGGTGTTCAAATGCTTTGTTTGCGGCAAAAGTCCTAGATTTCCAATGTTTAATTTTATTAATTTTTACCCGAATTTAATTATTTAAATTTATTATTTAAGTATGTTATTTATTTTAAAATTAATAAATATGATAAAACAAATAAATAAATATGATAAAACAAGATATTAAAAAAAAGTTGTATTATTCATTGTGAATATTACAATAAGGTGGAAGAAGTTGTAAATATTTAGTGTAAATATTACAAGATGCCTCACCAAAACCTCTCTTGAAAAACCCTCCTTAGGAACATAAAACCAAGAGAAGAAAGAGCACATCATATTGGCGTTTACATTGCGTCACTCGGGGAACCAGTCGTTAAACTTTTCAGTCATCCTCTCTAGATTGGTTGGTTCGTTCCGTTGGGCGATGGTGGGGTTGCGGAACATCCAATCGTTCAACACCACCGCTTGCTCGAGGTGTGTGTTGGTAATTGACGCCCTCCGGTCGTCGATTATATGCTGAGCCGAACTGAATGCGCTCTCCGAAGCAACGCTTGAAATGGGGATGGACAGTATATCCCTCGCCATTCTCGCCAATATCGGGAATCTTTCCCGTTGATTTTTCCACCATCCAATCACATCGAACTCGAGGGAGTCCTCGTCGATCCGCAGGCCGTAGTACCGCTTCAATTCTTGCGGTGCGCCTTCCGTGTCTTTCGCTCGTGCCAGTGGCGTACCGGATCCCGATGATTCTCCGCGATCCAGTCTTTGCTTCAGTCTCCGGACAAATGCTAGGCCGGTCTTGGTTGGGCTTTCCATCACTGCCCTTCGCTCCGCCTCCACGTTGAACTCTGGGAACCGCCGGTCGTATTCACTGTACAGTTCATAAAAAGCTTCATTAACAACCTTTAAATAATCAGTGTAATCCTCCCCTAAGTTTATCTCGATTGCTAACATCAACGGCCCGAAAGTAAACATAATACGGGGATCTAAGATAGCACCGAAACAATAAGAAAAAGGGGGGTGGATCCCAATAACTTTTGAATTTTGCAGCCATTCCCTGAATCATGGGAGAAATAACAGGGTCATTTGCGAATTCAGAAAAAGTGTTTGTAATTTCATATAGACCCGAAAGACCATGATTCAAAGAAGGTTGTCTTTGGTTAGAAAATTTTAAAGTAACAGCGTAAAAGGGTTTGAGGAATTGGGTGAATTTCTGGGCCGTTTCCCATTCTGCCTCCGTGATCCGCTCCGAGGCCTCTAGTTCGGTGAGGAGGAAAGCGCTTAACGGTACCCTCTGTCTACACACAACTGAAAACATTAGATACGTAGAGTTCCATCGTGTATTGTTGTTTAAACCAAACTTATTAGCTTTATGATTGTGCTCTTTACAAAATCGTCTCCACCTAGTGGTGGTTTGAGAATGCCGGATCCAATCGATAACGCCGCGTATTTTTTCGACGTGCCCTGAAATATTTCGTTCGCCCGTTCTAGCAATTAAATTAATAATGTGACAACCACACTTTTGATGTAAAATATTACGAAAAGGAGAACCGGGCAAACTATTTTCTAAGATAGTAATAGCGGCGTTATTGTTTGCGGCATTGTCTAAAGTAATAGAAATAATACGATTTTGCAAACCCCAATCATTGAATAATTCTATTAATTTATCGGAAATGTTTGTGCCGGTATGGCGACACTCGAATGTTGACATATTTAAAAGTTTTTGACATGGAACCCAATCATCGTCGACATAATGGGCGGTCAGACTCAAATAATCGTTTAGACTCGGACCGCTCCACAAGTCGGTGGTGAAAGCAACGTTTATGTTTGAAATTTTAAAAAACTCGACCAAATAATTTTTTTTGCATTTTGTAAGCCTTTTTCATGTCCCTGGTATACGTCGTACATGAAAACTGTTGGTAAGACGGATTAATCCTTTGCATGTATTGTGTATGCACAGGATTTTCCATCAAACTCATCGGTGCGCCCATAGACAGTAACCACTCGAGGGTCCATTTCCGTAAATTTTCCGTGCTAAGAGCACTTACCTGTGCTGTGTTTACCTCGTCATCGTCTCCGTAGCACGCTTTTTTATGTCGCATCAAGTAGCCGGTTCCTTTTCCCCCCAACGCATCTAGGGTTGTATGACACTTCTTGCACGTGGCGATCTTGACTCGAATATTGTTCTCCACCCGTCGTTCTTCGTGAAAATATTCCCACACTTTCGCTCTGTTTGGTCGTCCCCACAACAAGGCCGTAGGATTTTCCCTATTAAAAATATAAGGGAGAAAAATGATTAACAAAATAAAAACTGGTATTAATTTTACATGGATTAAATATTAATATTAATCATATTAATTAATTAAATTTCATATAGTTAATTAAAAAAAGTTAACAAAATCAAAAATGGTATTTTCTATGTGTGGAAATAATTATCAAGCTCTTTTGCACGGAACTCCCCGAGGTTCCACGGCCAGATCGACTGGAAAGGATGCTATGATCTCGCTTTAGGCCCAAGCTTTTCTAGACAGAACTCCCCGAGGTTCCCAGGCTAGCTTGGAGGAGATTGCAAAGCAAACCTTATTTAAAAACCAATCTTTCTAAGACACCATATTCCGTAAAAACTTTATAATTATCACCACACATAAAAAATACCATTTTAATTTCTTTAACTTATTTAAGTAACTATTTAAAGTTTAATTAAACTAATATGATTGATTGATTATTAAGTAATTGAGATAGAAAATTAAATAACAAAAAATATCAAGAAATTCGTTTCTGATGTGGAAGATCAGTCGGAACTGCAACCACAGAGCATACTAAGACTTTCAAGTGACGTGACAACAACACTTACAAATTGATTATTAAACTAGTATGATTAAATGATTATTAACTAATTGAAAAAATTAAACTAAAATGATTAAATGATTATTAACTAATTGAAAAAATTAAACTAAAATGATTAAATGATTATTAACTAACAAAAATCTCAAGAAAGTCGTTTCTGATGTGGAAGATCAGTCGGAACCGCAACCACAGAGCATACTAAGACATTCAAGAAATTCGTTATTGATTATTAATTATTAATATTTAATTATTGATTATTATTTATTACTAAGTACTAACTTATTAATTAATAAAATAGAAAAATGACTAATAGCTATACATAGAGAAATGACTAAATGTTATTACCCGGTTGAAGGACGTCGATCTCGTCGAGGACGGGCAACGGAGGCTTCACCGCTATCTTGATTGGAAGGTAAAGGAGAACCGCGGTTGTAAACCCCAACATTTGAACCACGGACCGAGGGTGGCGTTTGAAAGTCGTCGGGATCGGCATCGTCGGGACGTTGAGTTTCGTCGGGATCGGCATCTTCGGGACGTTGAGTTTCGTCGGGATCGGCACCTTCGGGACGTTGAGATCTGTAATCGGCGTGTTGTTGAAACATGAGATCGAAAAAGGGATCGTTATTTCCCCCCTAGATTGAGCCACCGCCTCGACCATTTCTCGGGACACACGTTGGGGATTGGCGTCGTGCTGGCCCATCGCCTGGACTAGACTAGGTCTTAGAGACCGTACTGTATCATCGGGATAATCTGGATTGGGAGGGGAGAGAAATATTTCTTGGGGTAGCATAACGGGAATGTAGCCCTCGGGCGTAGGCTGCGATGTTCCCCCTAGTTGAAATTGGGGTTGCAAATTCCTAGCCGCCCTTCGACCCCCGGAACTACCGCCGCTTCTTCGAGACATAATGGAACAAAATTGAGAACTTGAGAACTTTAGAACTTGAGAACTTTAGAGGGAAAAAACTTAGAGAGTTGAGAGAATTTGAGAGAGAGATGAAAGATTGTTGGTGAGGAAATGGGGGAGGAAGGGGTGGTATTTATAGGGTTTGAGGAGAGAGTGAGGTGGGTGAATAATAGTGAGTAAAAAAAAATAAAAATTTGAAATTTTAGGGTTGAATTCGAATAAAGTAGGTAAAAATTGTGGTTGGGTAATAAATTTCGGGTGAAAAACGTGTTATTATTGCCACAAACAAAAATATCACACGGATCGATGACGTGGCATCATCCTGGCCGTTGGATGGAAAGTTCGGATCAGCCTCCCACGCGTCGCGACGCGTGCCCAAAATCGCGACGAATCGCGACTTTTGCCGCAAAATCGCGACGCATCGCGATCCCCAGAACACGCGTCGCGACGCGTTGAATCGCGAGTGGCGACGAATGTGTGCAGCTCTAGTTCCAATAGTTCTTTTTAGTCAATTACTTAATTAATATATTAAATAAATACAAAAATATCTCTGACTCGGCACTGACACAGCAAAGGCCAGTATCATCCACTCTCAATTATTGATCGTTTTCTTTTTGTTTTGGTAACAGTCGCTTTCATCACACACACATACCTTATTTGGAATCTGAAAGTCTCTACTTCCTATTTATCTCTATTTTATTTTATTTTAAGCTTCATCTCTAAGGGTTTCTTTCACAAGCAGATATATAACTATATAAATATAACATACAAATATGGCCTTATAGCTCCAAGTCCGAGAAAACCCATTACCAAAATTCAATCTTTTTTCTCTCTCTGCTCTCACCATTGGAGTCTGCTCAGAAATGGAGGCTGAGCAGCATTCTTCGTCTAGTGATTTCGGGTAATTATACTATATTTTTCTTTTTCAAAAATTTAGTTTTAAGCTAAAGATTTTAGCTCTTTTAGATATTAAATTCAAAATGAATATTATTATTGAAGGTGCTTGCATTATCGGAGGAGATGCAAAATCAGAGCGCCTTGTTGCGATGAGATATTCAATTGCAGGCATTGCCACAACGATACCAAGGTTCTTAATTTTATTATATATATATATATAATATGTTATGTGAATAATTATAATGATTTGATTGAAAATGAATTTGCAGAATTCTTTAGATGTTGATCCGATTGATCGCCACGACATTCCACGCCACGATCTCAAAAGGGTAAGAACTTATATTATGCCCGCACCCGTTGTCACCCGGGCACGGGCCTCCTGCATCCAGATTCTGACTGGGGCCGGTGCCCGCGCTTTTTTCTCACTCAATTAATAATCTTCTTGTGTAAAACTAATTTCTTTTCGATAGGGGGGCACAGGTTGTCTGCACCCAAGAAAAATGCAGGACCGTCCCGTATGAACATGATTAAAAGTAATCGTGCATTATATCGAATACTAAATCGAAAAATCACAGGCCTTAAGTTGGTTTAAATTTTTCAGAGGGTGTGTTTAGAAAAGAATGGAGTTTGATTTAGAAATGTGGTGTAAATTATAATATTTCTGTATGTTTTCCAGGTTATCTGCTCATTGTGTGACACAGAACAAGATGTATGTTACTACTAATCCCAACCTTAAGCACTGATTATTGAGTAATAAAATACTTTTTTTTAATTAATTTTACTAATGGAGTTAATGACTTTCTTTGTTCTTCAGGTTCAGCAGCATTGTGTTCAGTGTGGGGTTTGCATGGGAAACTACTTTTGCTCGAAATGCAAGTTCTTCGATGATGACGTAAAGCTTCTAAACTCGAGTTCCGGTTAAAATATTTCCGTTATTTTTCATAATTGATTTGCATTCTTCATGTATGTTTTGCTATGCTTTTCAGGTCTCAAAGAATCAGTACCATTGTGATGAATGTGGTATTTGCAGGTTAGACTCTTTTGCCCTTAGCTTTGTTTTTCAATCTCAACATACCCTTTGATGCTTAAACAATAATTATATTGATGGTACATTTATTCGCATTGCAGAATCGGCGGCGAAGAGAATTTTTTTCACTGCGACAAATGCGGTAAAAATCGATTCCGACTTCAGTATCAAAACGGATTTGATTATTCCAAAATAACACTTATGATTTGCAATTTGTTTTTATTGTTTAGGATGTTGCTATTCAAGTATGTTGAAGGATGCGCATATTTGCGTGGAAAACGCTATGCACCACAATTGCCCTGTCTGTTTCGAGGTGAGTATCTCGATTTATTTGGGATATATTATTCACAAATCTGTTTTTTTTTTGTTAGTCTACTGTCTAGTTACTTGAAACAATGTTCTTGCAGTTTCTTTTTGACACAATGAGGGACATTACCGTTTTACCCTGCGGACACACTATTCATTTGGGCTGCGTAAAAGAAATGGAACAGCATTTTC
This sequence comes from Parietaria judaica, assembly GCA_954871525.1. Classification (NCBI taxonomy): domain Eukaryota; kingdom Viridiplantae; phylum Streptophyta; class Magnoliopsida; order Rosales; family Urticaceae; genus Parietaria; species Parietaria judaica. The sequence continues at coordinate 17,614,356 of OX940864.1, forward strand.
AGTAAGTTTGCACAGGGAAATTTGAGCACTCGTTTCGTTTCTTTCTCGGGATATAAAAAGGTTATATAATTGCGTGCGACATTTAGGTACTCTTGCCCGGTGTGCTCGAAATCATTTTGCGACATGTCACGGGTTTGGGAAAAACTCGATCAAGAGGTAACTTTTAATGGCTAGTATTGTACTAGTGATTCTAAAATCGTGATTCAAGGACTTATTGGATCGATTTTGAACACGAATTTCAGGTCGCTTCGACGCCAATGCCCGAGATGTATCAAAACAAAATGGTGAGTTAAAAAAGAAATCATCGGTTATATCCGCTGAACTTTAACGTGTTGTCACAAGTAACCTCTCAAAAGTATTGCTAACAATTTCCCCTGTTCAATAATCGACGGAACGGTTTCCGTCAAATTTTTAGCTAGTGCAGTTCTTATGCTAGTACATGATGCTGATTTATACATAATGTAGCAAAAACAAATGACGAAAAGCATTAATTTTTTTTAACCATAATCGAAAAAATTGCCACACTTTTCACGATAAAGTTCAGAGGGCATACATATCTAATAATTACTGTAGTTAAATTTGTTATTTATGTATCAACCCTCTATTATCTGTGCGAACATATTCTCATTGCACACGTTCTTGTTGGAATCGGTTAGGTTTGGATACTATGCAACGACTGCGGTGAGAAGTCGGAGGTGAATTTCCACATTGTGGCGCACAAGTGCATGAAATGCAAGTCCTACAACACGAGGAAAACGCAGGGCGAGCCCAACTCTTGCTTGTCGTGGAGTCCGTGAGATGACCGGATTCTTTAGTTATTATTTCCGGGGGAAAATCCTCGATATTAGATGTTGCGAATTTCAGTCGTTTGGCATTAATCAATTTGATGTCCCTAAGGTATAATCTTATTCTTTGCTTACCAAGGTTGCTTGTTCAAACTTGTGTACGCAAGAACTATAACGAAGCTGAATTTAGTTCAAATCTTGTCGTTTTTTTGGTGCTTTACTGGCCACAGATTCCTCGTAGGGTGTTGTTTCTTCTCAATTGTCGTTTTTTGTTCTCGTCTACATTATTTGCTTGCTCTTTTTTGTCGTTTCAGTTTTTTTTTTTCTTTCCAATTGTTTGCGTTTCATGTTTTATTATTGCCTCAAACAGTTTTAATCTCGACTTTATAATGTTTTATTTTATTTATTTATATGCTGTTTGCTAGGTAGGGTAGAAATGATACTTTTTTATTTTTATTTTATTTTAATCTTCTTCTAAACCCCGGAACTTGCTTTCGGATTCCAAGTTCTAAAAAATTCAAACCCCGAACTGGTTTCTAAAATTTGGGTACTCGGAATCTGACTTTTGCGAATAATATAACCCGGATTCAATTGTATCAAAATGATAATAAATTCATGAGGTAATATTATGCAAAATGATAAATTCAATGATTAAAGTGATACAAATATATAACTTGAATGATAAGCTCAATGGAAAAAAAAAATATACAAAGTTATATTTTATTGTCGTTTACGTATATTGTAACGCCCATAAATGCGGGTTAGTAGAATAAGACAAAATAAAGACTTTTCAAACTTTGACCGATCAATGACACGTCATTTTATAAGCAATAAACTTGGACTATTCCACGTCCACGTCATTTGAAATTTAAAATTTGCCCATGGGTCTTAAAAATAAATAAAAAGAAATAACAATCAAATTCCACAGTTATACAACACCACGGAAGGGTTTAAAAGCAACCACCACCGGTTAACAATAAGCCTTCCACATTATAAAATATATCTCAGTCTAAAACCTAGGTCAACATGGCGGTAGAAGATAAACGACCTTGATGCGAACTAGAAGACACGACACCCTCTAACACGGGATGATCTTATCCTCGCTAACGTCTTGTAGTAGAAATCACCTGGAGGACATTGGGGAGAAAAATAAAAGGGTGAGCACAAAGGCTCCGTAGGAAATCCATTACCATTTCTCTTTACCAAGCATTTATTAGTCATATTTTAATTAATTTGATTAAACGTTATTAACAACAATTTATTCATCATTTTCATCATTTCATCATTCTCAATAATAAATAAATATACCCCCACAAAAGCCAAATCATTCCGGTGGACCATGCCGAGTCAGCTCGCGCCTTTACTCCACTGTATCCCATCGAGTAATGAAGGCAACGAGCACAGGTGGACTAGAAGTCCCTAACCGTAACTCGTCCCTAACTCGGGATCCTAATCTCCCCCAAAGGCGGCCAGTTCGCCATGGGCCGAAATGTTGATTTTTCGGCCAATCCAATCCATTCATATCCACATCAATACCCGGCCTACTGCGCTGTAGCCAGCTGCTCGTCAGTAGCTCCAATCACATCATCAGCCCGAAGCGGGTACCAATACCAACATACACATCATCCGCCCGTAGCGGGTACCATATCATCATACGTCATCCTGACGTAACCATAAACATAAAATATTTTATCAAGCATCAAACCGATGCAAATCATACCTGGTTTCCAGCTTCGCCAACAGGCGATATCAACCGCAATATTAACTTTTCTCTTTTTAATTAGCATATCATTTCACTAATTCCAATATAAACCTATCCGGTTCAATCTTCATTAGAGCGTTGGTTTCTACGTTCATTTTAAATTGCGAGAAAAGGTAATAGCCCCTACCTTGACTAAGCTGCAGATATGTATGATGATTAACTTTTCGTGAAGTTTAGTACAAGAGGCTCAAGAGCACCGCCAGACTCGACTCATCAAAAGCGACACTATGACGGGAACCTAGATGAGCGAAATCTGCACCTACGGCGAGAAATAGATGGGAAACGATTAAACCACGAGTAGATATCAATTAGGGCTGTAACGAAAACCCGAAATCCGGTTAAAAATCCGTATCCGTATCCGATCTTAAAATCCGAATCCGAATCCGTATCCGAAAACCGGATTCGGATATCCGGATCCGGATTAAAAACCGGATTCGGATACGGGTTTTGATTTTATAAAATCCGAATATCCGTATCCGGTTTTAAACCCGGTTTATTTTAATATTGTAATTTTTTTTAATATATTTTAATTCTTTAGGTTTAGGTGACTCTATTCTTGTCGATTTGAAGACGGCGATTTGAATGCATTTTTAATTTTATATGTATTATGTGACAATATGTATTAGATTTGTTCGGTTTTTTGGACAACAAGAAAATATGTAGACTTGTACGAGTTTTTTAGTAGTTAAAACTAACGTTTTATCTGTTTTTTTTTTTAATAAATAAAAACCGGATCCGGATATTTGGATAATATATAATATCCGGATCCGGGTTTTGAAATTAGATATCCGTATTTCCGGATACCCGGAAATCCGGATATCCGGTTTTTCGGATCCGGATCCGGATATCGATTTTCGGATATCCGGATTTTCGGATCCGGATTCGGATAGTTCCGAAAAACCGGATATCCGCTCCGGTTACACCCTAATATCAATATCTATATGTTTGCATGAACAAATCGGACACACCATATTCACCCTAAATAAACATCAAATCTTCAATCACGCAACACAAAATCAATCAACATCAACCCTCACAAGTCTGATATAACACAATATTACACATACTACACAATATCAAAACACATATTTAAAGCTCTAGCTGAATCTTCCTAGCCCTGCTTGCCATAAAACGTGAATATACATACATATATATATATATATATATATATATATATATATATATATATTACCCTCACTATAAGAACCCTGTATAAATTCCCTAACTTAAATCAGGTTTGCATGCTTAATTGTGCAGGTAAAAATGATCAAATAATTTTTATTGAAAGGACACAAACCTTTTCTTACATAGTGTTTTAGAAAACAATTAACCTTGTACATTAATATGACTAATCATAGCCAAAGATAATATTTCCAATATTAGCACATATACAGTGGCGGAACCAGAAATTATACTCGGGGGTGGCTAAAATTAAAATTTAGTGAAATTTAGGGGTAAAATAATAATAAAAAAATAAAATTAAGGTAAAACAGTACAAAAAAAAAAAGTTTGGGGGGTGGTTTGAACAACCCTGCCCACCCCCCTGGTTCCGCCACTGCACATATATGACAATAGATATGCATGCTACTCTAATTGCAAGTAATAACACATAACATATGTAAAATGTTCATTGAGGAAATTAGACAAACACCTTGCTTCCAACTTATATGACACTCACAAATCAGATTCAACAACAACCAACGTATGCCCATAAATTTAACTTTGACACTAATTATGTAACTAATAAAGCAATCTCAGAATCAACAAGTTCACAAGCAATCGTACGTATATAAAATTAAATAAACTATTCAACTAATAAACTAAACACTAAATAACTTATGCATCTAGAAAATAAAATAACGGTTTGGCTATAAACAGAGTGAGGCTTTTATCAATTAAAAACAGAGAATAACAAGTTACGAGCAAAATCAAGTAACAAACTTTACATGATCACGAGTCTAGGTTCAAATAGAAAAACATGGAATCATGAACTTAGAATAAGATGATTTTACCAGGGAAAAAGGATTTAAAAGAAAAGAAAGGAGATAAATAAGCTAAATGAGAAACGACTTGTCACTCGATGCAAGGAAAACGACATGTAGTTGTTTTTTTTTTTAATTAAAAAAAAAAAAAAGGAATCAAAATGGACGGCTGGGATGAGAGAGAATAAACGTAGGCACTATGAGATTGTAATAGTATAGCATTGCCACCAGTATTCACTTGTACTTGTTCTTTTAGTACGACCGTGAAGACTTGCTCTTGTTTTGCCACGTGGGATTCACAAACACAAAGCTTCTTTCCCTAGATTCCACACAGTTAACTGTAGATACAAATAATTCAGTTGTATATTATTGTGTTATAATTTATTATACCGTATTAAATACTTTTTTATCTCTACTTTTATATAACTTTTACGTTTAACTTTTGTAATCTTAGAATAATTTTATTTTTATATAGCGTATATTCATTCTTGACAAAATATACCATATATTTTCACAAAAAATAAAATATTACCTTTACGAAAATAATTAAAGGAAAAACAAATAGAGTACTTGTAAATTGTAATGTAATATTATTACCCTTTGAACATTTATCTCTAAAAATATATTTTTCTGAAAATTTGAAATAAAATGTATTTTTTTTGCTCCCTAAATCAAGAGCAAAAGACAAAAGAAGATAATAATATAAAATGTAAGGGTTAAAATGTAATTTAAAAAAAATGAAGAAGAAAGAGAGTGGATAAAAATCATGCACTCATGCCATGGTATCCAATTTTACAGTGAACGAGCAAGACTGTAAAATATAATACCCTAGACTAGACCCGACCACGCGCTTCCCGGCGATCTTCTCGCCGTCTATCGCCTCTCCGGCGACTAGACCCGACCCGACCCAGGTTTTTTCCCGATACTCGCGCTCTTTCTCAAGCTTTGTTTCTTGAAATGCCGTTTTTTTTAATAAAATTTTCCCGATTATGTTCGAAGAAACTGCTTGTGCTTATGCTGCTTGATTTCGCTGTGCATGTAGTAGAAGATGGAAGAGATGAACTTTCTTAGGTTTTTTTAGAAATGTCGTGATTCGTTTTGGGAATTGGGAATTGGGAATTTGTGTTGTGATTTTCTGATTTTTTATTCGATGCGTTTTTGTATCTGTGATGCTTGAAGCTCTTTGTGCAGAGTAATTTTGTTAACCGGATTCCGGAAACTGAGAACCGGATTTCCGGGTACCGGGATTTTGAGATACCCGGATTCTTAAACCTTGTTATAACTGTCAATGACGTATTTTATTTCTGCAGATGTACATGTAGGTTCTTACGAGGATTCTACACTCCTAGAAACGTGGTTTCAAATGATACTTTGTGCTTAAAACAATCTCGAGGTTTTCGTGTGCCCTTTTTGATAGCTGATGGGAAGTTCCGGGACTCTTCTGTCGCAAAATCAGTACGTAAATGACCCGGAAACTCGTGCTGTTAGAGTTCAATCTTACATATTGTTGAAGAATGGAAACCGTTCGGTGAAGAGTTCGGACGGGACTTTTACGTGCCCGTTCTGCCCGAAGAAGAAGAAGAAGGAAAATTACCAGCATAAAGATCTTCTTCAGCATGCTTCCGGGGTGGGAAAGAGTCCTTCGAACAAGAGAAGTGCACGGCAAAAGGGTGAGCACTTAGCTTTGGAAGCATTTCTCATAAAAGATTTACCGGCCGAGGATAGCCCGAGCCAAGACCCGAGCTCGAGCCAAAACCATAGCCAGAGCCAGAACCAGATCCAGATTCAGAGCGAAGAGCAAGAGAAAATCGATGAAGATGAGAACGAGGGTGATCTCGAAGATAAGATTGTGTGGCCTTGGACAGGTGTCGTAGTTAACATCCCTACTAGAAAGGACGAAGGCGGGCGTTCTGTTGGAGCGAGTGGATCTAAGCTGCGTGATGAGCTGACAGAGAGAGGGTTCAATCCCACGCGGGTGCGTCCGTTGTGGAACTTCCATGGCCACTCGGGAATCGCCGTTGTGGAGTTCAACAAAGGCTGGGAAGGCTTTCACAACGCTCAGTCCTTTGAGCGCGCTTACATGGCGGATCGCCGTGGGAAGAAGGAATGGTTCGCCGAAGGCGAGAAAGACGGCCTCTATGCTTGGATTGCTCGTGCAGATGACTACAAATCCACCGGCATAGTCGGTGAACACCTTCGCAAGATTGGAAACCTGAAGACCGTGTCTCAAATCATGGAGGATGAAACCGGGAGACGGGATAAACTCGTGTCCAACCTTACAAATATCTTCGAGCAAAAAAACAAAAACCTTGAACAAATACAACTCAAATGCAGCGAAACGACGACATCGTTCACCAAGGTAGTGGCGGAAAATGAGAGGCTCCACGAAAAATATAATGAAGGTACTGGAAGTGCTACTGAAATTTATTCTCCTTCATTTATGGTTCATCAATGTTATCGTGGTGAATCTAATTTGTAATATTCTTTTTGTTGTATCTAAAGTTCATATATTTTGTATTTTTTTTTCTCAGACATCAAGATGATCCAATCGAGATCTCGAGATCATTTTAAGAGAATCTTCAACGGCTTCGAAAAGCTTAAGTCTCAACTCGACACTGAAAAACAGGATCTTGAGCTGCGTGCCGCAGAACTGGAGAAGCGAGAGGCAGTTAACGATGTCGAAAGTAAAAAACTTGCAGAAGAGATTGAAAAGGTTCGGTTTTTTTTTTTTTTTTTGTGCTTTAAGTCATCTTTTTTCGATCAAAGTGTTAAAATCGTGAATCTCTATATTCCTTAGCTCCTTCAAGGCTGGAACATTAAGTGATAACTGTTAATGCAAAACAAACTCGTTTAATGTAAAGAACGAATTGAAAACACGATAGGCGTCTATTCCTCAAGAAAAATCACAAGAGCAAGTACTTTAATTCCTTTTTAAATAAGTACCCAATTAAGGGCATTAGAGTCTTTTCTTGTTTTCTCAAGGCTTGTAATAAGTAATGACCATCAGACATCAGTCGTAGGTTTTTATTTATTTATTTCCTACGTAGGTTTGTTTGCATCACGGAGAGCTTTGTACCTCGCTCTCGAAGGATTGGTCCATAGTTTATCATTTTCTTATTTTTATTCAATAAAAGGATAGGCGATTCATCGTCTTATTGAACTACTGTTGGTCGATTTCGTATGTGATTTATTTGGATTAATTCTGATACCCAGATCGTGAATTGTGTTGCTAACTTATCAACACTCTGTTGTTTGTTATTTCTTAGAGCACCATAAGAAATAGCTCTATGGAAATGGCTGCTATGGCGCAAAAGATTGTCGATGAAAAAATGATGAAGCTTGCAGAAGAACAAAAGGTTAATGTTTTATTCTCAAGTACCAAACATTTATTTTATTAAATTTTATGGGTATTTGCAAACTAACTGGACTGTACGAAATTTCATTCAGAGGGAAAAAGAGAAGCTCCACGAGAAAATAATCCAACTGGAAAAGAAACTCGACGCAAAGCAAGAACTGGCGTTGGAAATTGTGCGTCTCACAGGCGCTGTGAATGTCATGAAACACATGGATGGCGATAGTCTCGAAGTTCTTCAAAAGGTGGAGGCGCTTCAGAAAGATCTGAGAGCAAAGGAACAGGAATACGAACACATAGAAATTCTGAATCAAGGTCTAATTATAAAGGAACACAATAGCAATAACGAGCTGACGGAAGCTCGTAAAGAAATAGTTAATGTGAGTTTCCTTGTCTACCTCGGCTCTCTTGCTAGATTTGGAACGAGGTGTTTTACGTACAATCTTTATTTAAAATCAAAACTATTATATGTGCATGCTTACTCACGGAATTGAATTTCTATGCTAATTATATAAGAAGCATAATAGCGCTTCTCGTTCACCACCCAAGAATATTAGGGTCAGCAGCACATTGTATGTCCAAATTATTTTTAACTAACGGTTCTTTGAAGACATTGGGGTCAAAATCCAAACCTAAATATTTTATTCTTGTTTTTTTTTTATACCAGAAAACATTCACCATGGAAGGGTATATCTAATAAGAAGCTACACCAAGTAGTAGGAGTGTAACAAAAACCGGAAATGCGGTTTCAAAACAGCATCTGGACCGGTTCTGGTTTTAAAAACCGCATATGAATTTGAATTTTCCAAAACCGAGAATCCAGTTCCAGATTTGATTAAAAAAAAAAAAACCGGGTTCACCCCTACGGGCAAGAAAAAAATATACAGAAAAGGTGCAGAACCAGAACATTATTTGTATTCAATATATCTCTAGGGAAGAACTGTTGGATCTTATAATTAGAACCAAGGTAACGATCCGCTACAAAGAAATTAAGCTGTTAAATTTTTGGTCTTCTAAACAATTTCTAGGGTATGTAATATCCGTTAGTTGTACAAATTAGTTTCTAGCCTTCGTTAGACCCGCATTTTTATTATTAACCGTATTTTCGCCTGTCTCATGTTTCCCTGTAATGCCTCTTTACCTCTTTTTAGGGCTTCAAAGATATCTCAAATGATTCCGCAATTCGTCTTAAGAGAATGGGAGAACTTGATGGTATTCCATTTATCGAAGCAATGAAGAGAAAGTATGATGATGAAGAAGAAGCGGAAAATAAGGCGATAGAGGTGTGCTCACTTTGGGGTGAATATCTTAAGGACCCTGAGTGGCATCCTCTTAAAGTGGTTGAAGTTGACGGGAAACACAAGGTTTGTTATCTCTTTCTTCTTTGTTAATAAAATTTAAAAATAGTTCTAGCTATAGTTGTTGGCTTCGGTAGTCCCTCTGTTAAGAGGTATGTTCGGGAATGACCCCTTGAGAAAAAAAAAAAAGTGAACGGTAATGGTCCTTCAATTTACGATTTTGGTGCAACATTAGTCCTTCACTGTTAAATTGGATGGAAACAAATTTTTTTTTATATTATTGTAACGTTTTAGGGTTCTAAATAAACAAGTACAGATATATTAATTATACCATTATTTATAAACTTCCGAAATTTCTCTTGAAAGTTATAAAATAAATATGTTTAAGATTTCATCCAATCGAACAGGGACTATTGGAGTCAGTAACTCCTCCATTATGAGAAAATATGAAAAGGAGCTTGGTCTCTTATTTGCTCGTTCGGTTGGAAAATACTCTTGAGTGTCCAAATCTACTACATTACAAATGTACGCTCAATGACGACTTAATTGATGCAGCACGTTATCAACGATGAAGATGAAAAATTGAAAAGGCTGAAGGCAGACATGGGCGAAGAAGTTTACGATTCCGTGGTAAGAGCAGTGATGGAGATTAATGAGTACAACGCAAGTGGCGGGTACATTATCTCCGAACTTTGGAACTATGACGAAGGAAGAAGAGCTTATCTGAAGGAAGGTGTTGAAGTGATCCTTAAGAAATCGGCACATAAGAAGCGCCGGATCGAGTCAGACGAATGGTTAGCTCTTGGTTCTCTTACTTAAAACTTAATTCTCGTACTTAGAAGTCATCATTGAGAAAACATAAATTGTTTAAAACTCGATAATTTATATGCTGTTGTCTTATTGCAGAGAGTAACTCATGGAGTGCCATTATTGAAGGTTGAATAAATGGACTACTTGGAAAATAATACGCCTAAAGCATTGGCGACGGCGTTTTAAGTTTTCTTAAATGCATCCCATCTGTTTGTCTATCGGCTTCGGTGTCTTGTTTTCTTAAGATTCTGGTGTGAGTCAACGGGTTCAGGTCAGTGTAGAATGTTTTGGGGTTTCCGATTGGGCTCTGTAAGAGACGTGAAAGGGAAGCTCAGTTTGTAAGGGTCGGGTTACAAGTTTTCCTAGGGTAAGTTTCAGACTGGTGTTTGGGTCGGTTTCCTCGGGCGGTTTGCAGTCTCTCGATCAAGTTACTGCAAAACGGCTCAGGTTTATGACGAAAAAACCCGGACATTCCGTTTCAGCGGGCTACGGGTGGGGGCCCTCTGGGTTTTAAAACCTTGATCTTAACAATCCTTATGTTCAGTTCATGTTGTAGAATCGGAACGTGTTTGACAGTATGAGAACAAAACTGTTGATTTAATGTGCAATAACTGTTGGCTAAATTCAACATCCAATGTATAAAATATGGGATAGGCCCTTGCTTGAGGGATTAGTTGGATCTTCATTTCTGGTTGAACTCGGGAATTAGAGATCGGGGTAACGTTTATCAATAGTGTTCTTTACTTTGGATGTTTTTCGAGTCCAAACGTATTGATATCAAGATACCTTCATGAGAATAACTCTATTATCTTAGAAGATTTTCCTAAAGATATCATTATGGGGGATTCAATCTCCCCTCTTAAGAAGAAAGAATCGACGCCGCGAGATGACTTCGAGAGGTGGTGGAGCGCCTACAAGCCTTGGAGACGAGGATGAAATCCTGCCTCGACATCCTTGACGCAAAGTTGGAGGTTCTAATCACCATGAATATATTTTAAAATAAAATGTATTATGATTTGAATGTTAAATGTGAAGCCTAATCGTGGTGGTAAATCCTTAATAGACCTTGAGGTTATTTAGGATATTTCCTTTAATGTGCTTTTGCTTGTCTTGTTGAGCAAGGTTGGCTCTAGGGTCTAAAAAGACATGAGCTTTCTCCTCCTTTTAAGAGAGTTCTAGGTGGCAAAAGGCCAGAAGCGAGCTTAGGGTGTATTCGAACAACTCCGTTGAAGATTATAGTAGATCTTGATTTCCAAGCGACAAGTGGATGTACCTCTCACATTGGGAGCGAACCACTATAATTTTCGGTGTAATTTCTATTTTGTTCTCGCCATTTACGTTTTCGGTTCAAAGGATTCGGGTCGTAATTCATAACATTGAATGGTGCGATCATTTTGAGTCCTGGGAGGATTTTGAAGATAGGTTCAAGGAGCGTTTAAGAACGACGAGAATCGCAAACAATTCCGTAGAAAGCTTCAGTGTCACGAACAATCTCATAGTTAGACAGAAGGGATCAAAAGAAATATCTAATTGGAGAATAATCAATTGTAATATAGACTTTTGAGATGTGTATCAACGAGTTAGAGAAGCTCGAGATATTTAATGACATCGAAAGGAAAAAGAGATTAAACATTTTATTTTATTGATTTATTGGGCGTCTGTTTCTGCTTATTGTGGTCTTATTTGATTCATGTGTTAATTAGGTATCTTATGCACTCATAAATCTCTCGATTCTTCAAGGTAAAAATATTTAGTGATAAAATAAACCAACTTGAAGCAAGAACTAGCATATATTTACTTATGGTTGTATCCGAGTGACGTGTGATGATGATATGATTGGGCTGCTAATATAAGTAATTTTCAGTATGAGTTTGTATGTTTCAAATATATAAATATAATATATTTATATTAAGTATAATTAGTGGACGGCACCGCGCTTCGCGCGGTGACATAATATTATTGATAAATTTTATGAAAAATATTAAATTGAGAATTTAATTGTAACATTGTAATAATAATAATAAAAAATTAACATTAAACTCAGCAAACGCTCAGTTTTGAAGTGGAGTAACATAGTATTACTTACACATTTTAACCGAAATGTTGAACAAACTTATTAATTTGATTGTAACGTTGTAATAAGAAGAAACATATCAACATTAAAGTCAACAAGTGCTCAATTTTGTTGTGCAATGACTATGATGATTTTTAATAAATATGAATATATATATATATAACAAAATTAGAAGAGTCCCCCAAAGTTCTATTGAACAATTATGAGTGTATTCGTAAGAATTTTACCTACTTTGAAAAAAAACTTATATTAAAGTATATTGGTTAATATGAAATGACTTGTTTACTGTCAATAACATTAAATTAAAATTGACTAAATCATTCATTATTATTATATATATATATGGAAAGTTTTTTTTTATGTATTTAAAATTGGAGCAGTAAATTATTCTATCTATCTAAATATATAAATAAAATGTTTAGTTGATGACATTGCATATTGTTATAAAAATATTTTAAATTCCTTTTTTTTATAGAATTTTTTTTAAAAATCTATTCATATAATTATATCATGTATTCATTATTTTCATTAAAAAAAAGTCTATTCGTAAAAAAATAATAAAGAAATTCAAGAGAGTGTCATAAACATGAAGTGGCTAATAAAATATTTGGAAATTGTAAGAAAAATATTTTATTGGAAATCTTTATATGTTAAAAAATCATCACTGTCATTTAAACGATTAACTTCCGTGCATTCTAAAAAATCTTTATATATATAGTTTTGTATGTGTTTGATTATGTTAAGTAGCCAAAATTTATCTCACGAACAATTTCATATTTGGGTATTTGTTTATCTTTGTGAACAACTGTTTTTATTTATTTTTATTTGCCTTAAGCAGTGGTGTTCACAAAATATTCAACGAATAGTTTTCTGCTATGTCACCGTGAAAATGAAAATTGACATTGAAGACGAATAATTGAGTCTGAAACTGATGAAATATAGCAAATTAATATGCAAAAGAATGTAGCGAATTTATGTTGCACCATCTTGAATTACCGATTGACAGCGTTGACTATGCTGCTCGGAACTTGCTGCCAACTTTTCTTCTTGTTATCATGTTTGTTTGATTTTGGTTAGCTAAACCAAACCAGACCACATTCTTTATATATATTGATGTTATTTACATAACGGAAAAACAAACTTTATTGCATGAAGCGCGCATCGTGAAACAACATGGCTTAAATTGTTAAACAAATATTCATGAACGAATATTAAATGCTATTTGTAAATATACAATCTACACACACACATATATATATATATATATATATATATATATATATATATATATAAACCCTTTGAGCTGAGAAGAAGGTACCAAAACCTTAGCCAATATTAACTGGAAAATGAATTGACTGTGGCCACAATAAAAAGAACAACATATAAATAACATGAAAATAAGAAAAAAGAACATGCATATATATATATATATAAATAAACAATCAATGATATATTCGTGTTGAAATTGAGAAGACAAGAAAAATAGTACACCAAACTAATATTCGTGGAATCTATGTCCTTATATGCATCAATAATGACTTTTTCTATTCCAATTAAATTTCATAATTAATAAGATATCAATACAAACATTTAACCATTCACAATATAATACATGAATGAGTTTGTCTCTCTCTCTATGTGATAATTTATCACCAAAAAATAAAATAAAAGAGACTTAATTGATACTTTCTTTGTAAGGATTATATATGTAACTGAAAACTGCAGTAATATTATATTGAATTGATGCTTACTCGATGACTGTTTGATTAACTTATTATGGGATGAACAAATAAAAATGGATGAACAAATTGAAGCAGTAAATATGCTAACGTGTCTTATTGTAAGTTACATAACCAAGCTAAATACATATAAAAAGTGCTAACTATATTACTTTATATACAAATAAAATAATAAAACTAAATAAATAAAGGTAAATAGATGTTGGATCCCAATTCACGGATCTGCAAAGAACACGAATAACACCAAAAGAAATCGAACAGAAAATAAAGGACACAAACTTTTGGGAGAAGAAATTCTCTTGATTAATAATCGAAGGCTAAATACAAGGAGATAAACTCAAAAATTCTAATGGACTCTACACTACACAATCGACACTTTACAATGTGTACATGCTAGGTTTATATAGCCTCTTGTAGACGGAAACCCTAGCTAACAGAATCGCACAAAATCAGGAAACTACCCTAAATAATCCTATCAAATCTTTGACTTGATCTTTGCTTGTTCCTCAAGCTACGCGTCTTCCTTTCTGGGTAGAGTTTCCTTTTCCTGCCCGGACAGTCTCTCTGTCCCCGAGCTGACCTGCTCGTATGCTCCGGGATGAGCTTGCCTTCTATCCGGACACTCTGCTCGTGTTCACCCGAGCTGGGCTGAACGGCTGTCCGTCTTCTGTTCTGGTCGGTACCCGGGCTGACTCCTCGCAAGTGTTTCTGCCCGTCCTGGGTTCTGGTCGTCACCCGGACTAAGTCAAGCTTAAGCTCACATTCTCCCCCGTAAGCTTGACTTGCTTCCACTCTCTTCACTCCGAGCAGCTCTCTCATCTCCTCGAACTTGACTCTCCCTAGAGCCTTGGTAAGAATGTCTGCCCGTTGCTCCCTCGTGTTGACGAACTCCACGATGATCTCTCGCTTCTCCACACACTCACGAATGTAGTGAAACTTCGTGTCAATGTGTTTGCTCCGTCCATGGAACACTGGATTCTTCATCAACGCAATTGCAGACTTGTTGTCCACGTAGAGAGTAGCTGGTCTCTGCTCGGATCCGGTCACTTCACTGAGTAGCCCCTTCAACCACATAGCTTGACATGCTGCTGTGGTTGCCGCCATGAACTCCGCTTGACACGAGGATAGAGCTACTGTCTGCTGCTTTTGAGACTGCCAGGTGATCAGGTTTCCGTTGAGGTAGAACACCATTCCTCCGGTACTCTTCCTGTCATCGATATCACCGGCCAGATCACTGTCCGTAAAGCCGACTAGTACTTCTGCTCCACTTCCTCGGTTGTACTGGATCCCGTAGTCCGTCGTGCCCTTCACGTAACGCAAGATGTGCTTCACCGCCTGCTGGTGTGCACTCGTGGGCTTCTCCATGTATCGACTGACTATCCCGACTGCGTGTGAAATGTCTGGTCGGGTGTGGGTGAGATACCTCAGGCACCCGATCACGCGTCTGTACTCCGTGGGATCCACTCTTCTCCCTTCAACATCCTTCCCGAGCTGCAGCTTCGCCTCCATAGGGTACTTGCTCGAGTTACAGTCCGTCATCTCGAACTGTTTAAGGATCTTCTTCGCATAGGCCGACTGCTTCAGCGTAATGCAGTCCTTCTTCTGTTCCACCTCTAGACCGAGGTAGTACGTAAGTAATCCGAGGTCACTCATCTCGAATTCGGCCATCATCTGCTGCTTGAATCCATCTACGCCTCCTGCGCTGGATCCTGTGACGATCAGGTCGTCCACATACACTCCCACGATCAGAGTTTCCTGCCCGGTACTCCTGGTGTAGACTGCCTGCTCGCTCAAGCACTTTGTGAATCCAAGATTCTTCAAGCTCTTGTCAAGGCGGATGTTCCACGCTCTTGGTGCTTGTTTCAACCGTATAAGGCCTTGGATAGCTTGTACACCTTCTGCTCCTTGCCCGTGACGCCGAACCCCTCTGGTTGCTTGACGTACACTTCTTCTTCGAGGTCACCGTTTAGGAATGCCGATTTGACATCCAGATGGTGAATTTCCCAACCTCGATGAGCTGCTAGGGCTAGGATGAGTCTGATCGTGTCCAGTCTTGCTACTGGAGCAAAGACTTCTTCAAAGTCTATGCCTTTCCTCTGCACGTAGCCTTTAGCTACCAGCCTTGCCTTGTGCTTAAGGACATTCCCTTCAGTGTCCTTCTTCAGCTTATACACCCACTTCAGGCCGATGGGATTATGACCTTTGGGCAGGTCGGTAAGCTCCCATGTCCTGTTCTTCTCAATGGACTCCATCTCCTTCTTCATTGCTTCCTGCCACTCCTGCTCGGCTGCTGCCTCCTGGTAATTGGCTGGTTCTTCTGCACACAACAAAGAAAGTTCCTCCAGGCTCATCTCCACTTCTTGAGTCTGATCGTAGACGTCTGCTAGAGGTCGGAATCCTCTTGGGCCGTCTTTTATGGAGGAATCTCCCGAGCTGGACGGGCTGGTCCTGCTCGGACTTGGTGTCCTGGGTGTATCCGGGCTATTCTCTCCCGGGCTGGGTTCTCTCGTTTCTGGCAAGACTGTTCCCGAGCTGGGTGTTCCGGGCTGCTCCTGCTCGGCGACATCCTGGTCGTCTTCGACAATGAACTCCACTGAGTTCTGCTCGGGTTTTCCCTTCTCGTCGCGCCAATCCCACTTCATCTCCTCTTCGAACACAGCATCTCTGCTCACTTGGAGTCTGCCGCGTCGTGGATCGTAGAGTCTGTGTGCCTTGCTTCCTTCTTCAACGCCAAGGTACACCATCTTCTGACTCCGGTCGTCCAACTTCTTGAGATGTGGCCCCGCAATCTTCACGTGTGCGGTGCATCCGAACACTTTCAAATGTTCTAAGTGGGGTTTCTTCCCTTTCCACGCCTGGTAGGGAGTACGCTCTCCTAGCGCTTTGGTCGGCAAACGATTGAGCAGGTAGACTGCATGTCTTACTGCTTCTGCCCAAAACCGGGCTGGAACTTGCATGCTCTTGAGCAAGCTCCTCGCTGTGTTCATCACAGTTCGGTTTCGCCTTTCCACTACGCCATTCTGCTGGGGCGTGTGGGGTGCGGACAGGTGACGTTGAACTCCTTCCTGGTCGCAGAACTCTCCGAACTGCTGGGAAGTGAATTCTCCTCCTCGGTCTGTACGCAAGACCTTCAACCTGTGCACCGAGCCATTCTCCACAATCTTCTTGAACTTCTTGAAGACCTCAAAGGCTCCGCTATTTTCCTTAAGCATATAAACCCACATCCAGCGACTGTAATCATCAACAAGTAAAAGAAAGTACTTGTTACCTGCCAATGTTGCTGGGGTGACTGGACCACATAGGTCTGCATGTACCAACTGTAGGGGTCTCTCTGCTCGGAATTTGGCCTTGATCGGAAACAGTATCCTCGCCTGCTTCGCGATCATGCAACACTCACATAGCTGGTCGGGGTGTTCTATCTTGGGAACCCCGAAGGCCATCTTCTTCTCGCCCATCATCTTGAGCGCATGAAAATTCACGTGTCCGAGCCGTGCGTGCCATAGCCAAGCCGGGTCCGCCATCGATGCCATGAGACAGACGGGCTAACACGTCTTCAGGAGAATCTTGTAGAGTCTGTTGGGTGTTTGCTCCACCTTCATCAACAGCTCTCCTTCCTTGGTCCACATCTTCAGGTAGGACCCTTGCAGCAACACCGTGTTCCCGATCTCAGTCATCTGTCCTAGACTGATGATGTTGCTTTTCAACTTCGGGATGAAATGCACCTGGGTCATCAGACGTTGGTCGCCATTCTTGCACTCGAACAGGATCGACCCTCTGCCTCTGATCTCTACGACTGATCCGTCGCCGAATTTCACGCTGCCCGTGATCTTCTCATCTAGCTCTTCAAACTTAGCTCGGTCCCCAGTCATGTGGTTGCTAGCTCCGTTGTCTAAGTACCATATGTCGGTACTGACCTTCTTCTCTCCGTCTACGAGGAGGTTTGCAATAACCTTATCCTCGATGAGGAAAACCTTCTCGCTGGTCTCCTCCGGACAGGTCTGCTCGGCCTCTGGGCTGATCGGCACACTGATCACTTCTGCTCGGGCCTTGGCGTCACACTCGCCATTCTGTTCGTCCAGGTGCGTTTCCTGCTCGGCAAACAACAATGCCGGCTGGTCGTCTGGGAATCTTGCTAGATTCGCCTCTTCGCCCTGGTTCCTGCTCCGGCACTCAGATGCAAAGTGCCCAAGCTTCTGACAATTGTAGCACTTCACTGTGCTCTTGTCTCTCCTGGTCGTGCCTTCCTGACGGGTAGATCCACTGCCGCGACCTCGCATGTCCCGACCTCGACCTCGTCCGCGACCTTGTCCGCGTCCTCGGACTTCTCCACCAAAGCTGTTCCGACCTGAGGGTCTTGTAGAAAACTCGGCTCCCCCGGTTTTCTGCTGTCTGGCCGTCCACTCTTCATGCGTGAGCAGGAGGTTCTTCTCCTCGTCTTTGTCACCGTAACCCCGAAGTCTCTCTTCGTGGGCCTTGAGACGACCAACAACCTCCTCGACCGACATGGTCTTGAGATCGCCGAACTGCTCGATCGATGTCACGATCTGCATGTACCTGTGAGGCACTGCTCGGAGAAACTTCTTGACGACGGTGGTCTCCTCCACCTTGTCTCCCATCGAGCGTATGCCGGTCACAATGGACGTGAGCCGCATAGCGAAATCGTCAATTGATTCGCTCTCCCTCATCCTCATGACCTCGAACTCACTCTTCAAGGTCTGGACCTTTGCCTCCTTGACGCGATCTGCGCCCATGTGCATGGTCTGAAGAGTTTTCCATGCTTCCTTCGCGGAATCTTTCTCGGCGAGCATGAGAAGAACTTCTTCCGGAACTGCTTGGTAGATAGCGGCTAGAGCCATTCTTTCCTTGCGCCCTTCGACACCGCCGTTCTCTACGGCCTCCCATACTCCCTGCGCCTGCAGATTCACCCTCATCTTCAACGCCCACACGGCGTAATTGCTCTTCGTGAGCATGGGGTAATGGAGTGTAACTGTGCCTTCTCTGGAGTCTGATTTCTGCGCAACCAAAGCTCCTTCCATTGGTGACTCTGATGATGAAGACATGTTCTTCGATTGAAGCTCTGATACCACTTGTTGGATCCCAATTCACGGATCTGCAAAGAACACGAATAACACCAAAAGAAATCGAACAGAAAATAAAGGACACAAACTTTTGGGAGAATAAATTCTCTTGATTAATAATCGAAGGCTAAATACAAGGAGATAAACTCAAAAATTCTAATGGACTCTACACTACACAATCGACACTTTACAATGTGTACATGCTAGGTTTATATAGCCTCTTGTAGACGGAAACCCTAGCTAACAGAATCGCACAAAATCAGGAAACTACCCTAAATAATCCTATCAAATCTTTGACTTGATCTTTGCTTGTTCCTCAAGCTACGCGTCTTCCTTTCTGGGTAGAGTTTCCTTTTCCTGCCCGGACAGTCTCTCTGTCCCCGAGCTGACCTGCTCGTATGCTCCGGGATGAGCTTGCCTTCTATCCGGACACTCTGCTCGTGTTCACCCGAGCTGGGCTGAACGGCTGTCCGTCTTCTGTTCTGGTCGGTACCCGGGCTGACTCCTCGCAAGTGTTTCTGCCCGTCCTGGGTTCTGGTCGTCACCCGGACTAAGTCAAGCTTAAGCTCACAATAGATACTTCTTAAGACTATTTCTCAACTCTGCCGTTTTTTATCGTAGGTTTCAATTTTCGAAAATTGAGAAAAATAGATAGAACAAACAAAATTAATAACAGCATATGTCATATGACACTATACAATTTCTTGAAAGCCAGTAAAAAATGTAAATATTTTTTAACTTAAAGGTGAAGACTGTCACTTAGCTTGTGGATCTCGAATGATAACATTATAAGCCATTTCACCTTGGAAAATATTGACGTTCTGCAAAAATAGTATGAAAATCAAGACACGGTAAACAAATTATAAGAACATAAGAAGAAATTAGCATTTCAAGATGCCATTATAAAAAATTTGTTAAGAAAACTTGTCTTCATGCTTTTATATATATATATATATATATATATATATATATATAGATTTTTATTGTCACTTGGTATTTGAAGCCCTAAGCGCATGCCTCAACACGCTTATATTAAGGACTCATTAGCTACTTATCAACCTAACATGTTATTTAATGGAGTGCTTAAGAAATTAAACGTACAAACCTTTGAATTTGAGACTCACTAAGTTGAATTAAACTCATAAACCTTCATATTATAATTTAATACGTATACGTGAGTTCCAAAACAAGACAACTTAGACATTCATGCACATGTTACGTAGTATAATAATAATAATAATAATAATATAATAAAGCACCACGTTTATAATATTAATATATATATTTTAGCTAGGTGTGTACACGGTAATGTATCTCGTAATTATCAAATTATTTCAAATGTTGATTCTAGTTAGTAGTCGTTGCAACTTATGACGTTTATAAATTTTATATTTCAAACACGCTTTCCAAATATATGATAAGTGATAGGCGTAAGATGTTGATTTTATTCCTAAATAAATCTGCATAATCATTATTTTTGTGGACCGTGAGTGAGATGAATTTAATTCGTGCTATTTAAGATTTTATAGTGTAAAACTTCACCAAAATAATAATTAATTAATTGAGGCAAATGAAAAATTGTGTGCCAGAATTCAAATTAAAGAAACCATTAATAAATTTTAGTAGCTTAAGTCAGATTGTAAATTAGATAATGATTTTGTCAGGGGGCTTCAATAAAACCTATTCTCTGTTGGTTTCAATTAAATGATCGGTAGGCAAAGAACAATCAAGAACAACAATAAAGAAATTTGGGAGAAAGATTTTCTCTTATTAATTCGAAAACAAAAATACAATAATGAAGTTACAAAAAATAAACACTAACACTAGTATTTATAGGAAGGCAACAACTAACCTATCAAGAAAAGGAAACTTCGTAAAATACAATCAATCAAATATTCTACAATCACAACCGAATCCTAACAAATCAGGAAGCTAAATCAAATCCCCAAACTTGCTCCTCAAGTTTGGCACCTTCCAAGAATAGCTCCATTGACTTCTTGCGTGGACAAGCAGAGCTGCTAGACTTATATCCGAACAGAGCTGTTAGTCTGTGATTGAGCAATCCTACCCGTCTTCTTTTCTGTCCGTCATTCTTGCTGTCCGTCTTCATCCTGCTAGTCTTCATTCTGTTAGGCTCCGTTCTGCTAGTCTGAGATTCTGCTAGTCTCAGTTCAGCCAAGTCAGGCTTAAACTCACATTCTCCGGCAATTTCAGGACCCACTTGATCTATTCTATAGTAATTATTCAATATTGTAATGTCTATTGTTTAATTAAAATTGATATTTTTTTGTTCTTATTATTATACTGGTAGCAGGTTTTAGGGTCAAATATATATCTTGCTCGTCGTTTGAACAATAAAAAAATACGTCAGGTGCCCTATCAACTATCAAAGATATGCGATTGCGACAACATTTATTAAATAATTATGTCAATTTTCCAATATGTACTGCTTATGACGTTGATCTTTGAAAAATATGTTGACCTAATTAACTTTTTGCCTAAGGAATAAGGATATTCATCGTTGACTCTCAAATAAAAAGTAACATGTATTTTGCGATTATATATTAGTGGCTATATTATATATATATATATATATATATATATATATATATATATGGAAACTTGAAAAAAAGTCCCCCAAAAAACAAGTTCTACCCCTTTTGTCCCCCACTTCAATAAATCTGTATATCTATTCCCCAACTTATATTTTGCCTTAATTTTGACAAAAATACCCTTTTTTACCATGTTTTTTTACTCACATTTTCACCCCTCTTCCTCTCTCCTCCCACCCGACCTCTCTCTCTCTCTCTCCTCCCACCTCTTTCTCTCTCCTCGCACCCGACCTCTCTCTCATTTCTCCTTCGTCTTCGCCTGACAAAAGCCACCACCGGGACGGTCTCCGACGGTCTTCGCCATCGCCAGTCTCTTCCAAGGTTCGTTGAGTTCTCAATACGTTTCCATTTGCGAGTTCTCTTCGTTTTATGGGTTTTGTTCTCAAATAGTTGCGAAATCGAGCTTCAGTGTTTGGAGCGATGAATTGGACTGTAAATTCGTGAAGTTAGGTTTAAGAAATCAATTGTTTAGGGTTTCTTATTGATTCTGTGATGTATTTCGGGTTTTATTTCGGGCCGCCCACGTCAATAACGACTATGCGGTACTCCTCTTGGACTGATCGAATTCAGATCTTGATTTGGATTTCTTGTTCCTCGGTTTTTGATTTATTCAGATTTTGGATCGAATCGGATTCCTCAGATCTTGGGTTTTATTAATTAGTTTATATTTTGTAGCATAAATGCTTTATGGGTCGTTTGAATCCTGGAGAACTCACCATTAAAGGGTGTCTGGAATTTTGGCAAATTCTTTATCAATCTGATCATCATTACATGCAATTTTGTAGGCTTATAGTTTCTATAAATACGTGTTTTTTAGGCAAACACACGGGAACAGACAAGATGTTGTCTCTGATTTTGGAAAACGTGGTAGTAAATTTAGGGTCAAATTTATAAGTTTTATCAAGTAATTGTTCTTTGTTAGTTATTGCGTGTGCGTGTTAAATTCGTTTGATGATCATATGCGTTGCCATTTTCGCCGAACTTTATTTTCAGATACTTGATTGTTTGGGGAAATCTTCGGAGACGGATTATCCCTCAGAACTTGTTATTAAAAAAACAAACAAAAGAAGTTGCTAATAAACGAGGACTTATTTGTAAATTACTCATCGTTGATGCACTTATTTCTTTTGATTTCAAGGAACTTGGAAGCTGACATCAAGAAGCTACACGGCATCACGATGTTAACGAAAAAGCTCGTATCATTGAATGACACATATGTTGTATAGCGCTTTTTTTTTATATATTTTTTCGTGTTTAAAGTTTACACTATCATGAATTATACTTATATATTTTTACAAAGTGTCTACTCTCACTGATTAAACAGTCCACTTTCACGATTTAAACTGTCTAATTCGAAAATAACTTATATTTTTTACTACACTATAATTTTAACTTTGTTATTTCCGAAAAAAAAAATTGTCCATCTTGTTTCAGGAAATTGTCCAAATTTATGATTTAAACTGTCCAACCTTACTGGGAAAACACAAAAACGGTCCATTTTACTAGCAAAAACCATCCTTCCCAAAGTTAGAAAGTGTCAAACCAAAGTAGCTTTTTACAAAGTGTCTACTCTCACTCATTAAACAGTCCAAATTCACGATTTAAACTGTCTAATTCGAAATTAACTTATATTTTTAACTACACTATAATTTTAACTTTTTTATTTCCGAAAAAAATAATGGTCCATCTTGTTTCAGGAAATTGTCCAAATTTATGATTTAAAGTGTCTAATTTGACTGGGTAAACAAAAAAACGGTCGATTTTACTAGCAAAAACCATCCTTCCCAAAGCTAGAAAGTGTCAAACCAAAGTAGCTTTTTACAAAGTGTATGCTCTCACTGATTAAACAATCCACTTTCACGATTTCAACTGTCTAATTCGAAAATAACTTATAGTTTTTACTACACTATAATTTTAAATTTTTCATTCCGAAAAAAATAATGGTCCATCTTGTTTCAGGAAATTGTCCAAATTTATGATTTAAACTGTCTAATTTGACTGGGAAAACACAAAAACGGTCCATTTTACTAGCAAAAACCATCCTTTCCGAAGCTAGAAAGTGTCAAACCAAAGTAGCTTTTTACAAAGTGTCTACTTTCACTGATTAAACAGTCCAAATTCACGATTTATACTGTCTAATTCGAAAATAACTTATATTTTTAACTACACTATAATTTTAACTTTTTCATTACCGAAAAAAAATAATGGTCCATCTTGTTTCAGGAAATTGTCCAAATTTATGATTTAAACTGTCTAATTAGATTGGGAAAACACAAAAACGGTCCATTTTACTAGCAAAAACCATCAGTCCCGAACCTATAATAAACGGTCCATTTTATTATATTATTTAGACACTTTTGAGCTTCAATTTAGACCGTTTACAATATTATTTTCTAATTCCAAGATACAATTTAGACCGTTTAGTATATTATTTAGACACTTTTGAGCTTCAATTTAGACCGTTTACAATATTATTTTCAAATTCCAAGATACAATTTAGACCGTTTATTATATTATTTAGACACTTTTGAGCTTCAATTTAGACCGTTTACAATATTATTTTCAAATTCCAAGATACAATTTAGACCGTTTATTATATTATTTAGACACTTTTGAGCTTCAATTTAGACCGTTTACAATATTATTTTCAAATTCCAAGATACAATTTTTGAGCTTCAATTTAGACCGTTTATTATATTATTTAGACACTTTTGAGCTTCAATTTAGACCGTTTACAATATTATTTTCAAATTCCAAGAGACAATGTAGACCGTTTATTATATTATTTAGACACTTTTGAGCTTCAATTTAGACCGTTTACAATATTATTTTCAAATTCCAAGAAACAATTTAGACCGTTTATTATATTATTTAGACACTTTTGAGCTTCAATTTAGACCGTTTACAATATTATTTTCAAATTCCAAGATACAATTTTTGAGCTTCAATTTAGACCGTTTATTATATTATTTAGACACTTTTGAGCTTCAATTTAGACCGTTTACAATATTATTTTCTAATTCCAAGATACAATTTAGACCGTTTAGTATATTATTTAGACACTTTTGAGCTTCAATTTAGACCGTTTACAATATTATTTTCTAATTCCAAGATACAATTTAGACCGTTTAGTATATTATTTAGACACTTTTGAGCTTCAATTTAGACCGTTTACAATATTATTTTCAAATTCCAAGAAACAATTTAGACCGTTTATTATATTATTTAGACACTTTTGAGCTTCAATTTAGACCGTTTACAATATTATTTTCAAATTCCAAGATACAATTTAGACCGTTTATTATATTATTTAGACACTTTTGAGCTTCAATTTAGACCGTTTACAATATTATTTTCAAATTCCAAGATACAATTTTTGAGCTTCAATTTAGACCGATTATTATATTATTTAGACACTTTTGAGCTTCAATTTAGACCGTTTACAATATTATTTTCAAATTCCAAGATACAATTTAGACCGTTTATTATATTATTTAGACACTTTTGAGCTTCAATTTAGACAGTTTCAATATTATTTTCAAATTCCAAGATACAATTTTTGAGCTTCAATTTAGACCGTTTATTATATTATTTAGACACTTTTGAGCTTCAATTTAGACCGTTTACAATATTATTTTCAAATTCCAAGAGACAATTTAGACCGTTTATTATATTATTTAGACACTTTTGAGCTTCAATTTAGACCGTTTACAATATTATTTTCAAATTCCAAGATACAATTTAGACCATTTATTATATTATTTAGACACTTTTGAGCTTCAATTTAGACCGTTTACAATATTATTTTCAAATTCCAAGATACAATTTTTGAGCTTCAATTTAGACCGTTTAGTATATTATTTAGACACTTTTGAGCTTCAATTTAGACCGTTTACAATATTATTTTCTAATTCCAAGATACAATTTAGACCGTTTAGTATATTATTTAGACACTTTTGAGCTTCAATTTAGACCGTTTACAATATTATTTTCTAATTCCAAGATACAATTTAGACTGTTTAGTATATTATTTAGACACTTTTGAGCTTCAATTTAGACCGTTTACAATATTATTTTCAAATTCCAAGATACAATTTAGACCGTTTAGTATATTATTTAGACACTTTTGAGCTTCAATTTAGACCGTTTACAATATTATTTTCAAATTCCAAGAGACAATTTAGACCGTTTATTATATTATTTAGACACTTTTGAGCTTCAATTTATGCCGTTTACAATATTATTTTCAAATTCCAAGAGACAATTTAGACCGTTAAGTATATTACCGTTTATTATATTATTTAGACACTTTTGAGCTTCAATTTAGACCGTTTACAATATTATTTTCTAGTTCCAAGATACAATTTAGACCGTTTAGTATATTATTTAGACACTTTTGAGCTTCAATTTAGACCGTTTACAATATTATTTTCAAATTCCAAAATACAATTTAGACCGTTTATTATATTATTTAGACACTTTTGAGCTTCAATCTAGACCGTTTACAATATTATTTTCAAATTCCAAGATACAATTTAGACCGTTTATTATATTATTTAGACACTTTTGAGCTTCAATTTAGACCGTTTACAATATTATTTTCAAATTCCAAGATACAATTTTTGAGCTTCAATTTAGACCATTTATTATATTATTTAGACACTTTTGAGCTTCAAAATTAGACCGTTTACAATATTATTTTCTAATTCCAAGATACAATTTAGACCGTTTAGTATATTATTTAAACAGTCCTCTCTGAAGCAAAAAAGTGTCTAACCAAGATTTCGCACCATTTCAAAAGTGTCTACAATGATGCATTAAACAGTCGATTTTTATCTTAAAATGTGTTAAAATCTATATCAACTTATAATTATAACTAGATTATAATTTTAAGGGCTTTATTTTGGAAATAAGGAAGTGTCCACCTTCACTTAAAAACTTGTCTAACGTTGTGCTTTAAACTGTCCAACCTTATTATGAAATCACAAAAAACTGTCTATTTCACTACAAAAAACAGTCCTCTCTGAAGCAAAAAAGTGTCTAACCAAGATTTCGCACCATTTCAAAAGTGTCTACAATGATGCATTAAACAGTCGATTTTTATCTTAAAATGTGTCAAAATCCATATCAACTTATAATTATAACTAGATTATAATTTTAAGGGCTTTATTTTGGAAATAAGGAAGTGTCCACCTTCACTTAAAAACTTGTCTAACGTTGTGCTTTAAACTGTCCAACCTTATTAAGAAATCACAAAAAACTGTCTATTTCACTACAAAAAACAGTCCTCTCTGAAGCAAAAAAGTGTCTAACGAAGATTTCGCACCATTTCAAAAGTGTCTACAATGATGCATTAAACAGTCGATTTTTATCTTAAAATGTGTCAAAATCCATATCAACTTATAATTGGGTTCACGTTTTTTAGAAAAATACAAAAATAATGTCATTTAAATAAGGGTTAATTGCGGCAATAATGCACAACCTTTGGTCAACAGGGGTTTTTGGTCCCCAACCTTTGAAAGTGTGGGCAAAAATACACAACGTTTGTTGACCGTAAAATATGTTGGTCCTTCCGTTAGGGGTGTTAACTTATGCTGATGTGGCACCGTTAAATGCCAAATAGACTGCCAAGGTGTAATATATTATATCAGATTTTAATTATGATTTAAAAAATAAATTAAATAAATAATTTTCATTTCCCCTTAAAAATTTAACGACTCTTCGTCGTTTCTAATAAACCGTCGATATGTAATCTTGCAAATTTTAATCGTGTTTAATAATCGGTCGTTTTTCAAAATTTTAGTCATGTTCGACGAAGAGTCTGTTAGATTTTTAGGGGAGAATAAAAATTATTTATTTAATTTAAAGTTTTAATTTAAAATCTGATGTAATATTACAAGTTGGCAGTCCATGTGGCATTTAACGGTGCCACATCAGCATAAGTTAACACCCCCTAACGGAAGGACCAACATATTTCACGGTCAACAAACGTTGTGTATTTTTGCCCACACTTTGAAAGGTTGGGGACCAAAAACCCCTGTTGACCAAAGGTTGTGCATTATTGCCGCAATTAACCCTTTAAATAATAACCATAATACTTAAATAAAAGATATTGATATTAAATGATAAGCAGAATTATAATTTTTTAAAAAGTGGGTATTACATTAGCACATAATTTATCAAACGTCTACTATTTTCTTGCTAGTAAATTCTCCATGACTTGCCCATCTTGAGCTTCCCAAAAGATCGGTTTGTTCTTGTGATTCTTTTCTTCAAATATCACTTCCCTGCAATTCATAACATCATCAAATAAATGTTGTACAAAGCCTAAAGACAGTAGACTAATGAAACTATGAAAACAATATTATGCTCTACAATTTAGAAATCCTAGAAACTGCATAAGAATGAATATTACATGATGAATCCAAATCAATCCCTAGGCCTAAACATTAGAAGCTTAAACATGATCTTAATCTTCAAATGAAGAATTAATGGCAAAATTAGGTAAAGAACAATGAATATTACATGATGAACCCAAATCAATCCTAGTAACTGCATAAGAATGAATATTACATGATGAATCCAAATCAATCCCTAGGCCTAAACATTAGAAGCTTAAACATGATCTTAATCTTCAAATGAAGAATTAATGGCAAAATTAGGTAAAGAACAATGAATATTACATGATGAACCCAAATCAATCCTAGTAACTGCATAACAATGAATATTACATGATGAATCCAAATCAATCCTTAGGCCTAAACATTAGAAGCTTAAACATGATCTTAATCTTCAAATGAAGAATTAATGGCAAAATTAGGTAAAGAACAATGAATATTACATGATGAACCCAAATCAATCCCTGGAACAGAACCGAACCAAACCAAATGGATGAACCCAGACCTATGGAACACAAGCAAACCAAAATGTAGGGGAAAAAACCCAAAATTTGTCGATGCCAAACGCTAATAAAAAAACCCAGAAATGAATCTCTGCCAAGCCCTAGACAAAGAACCCAAAATCTACATAAAAAGCATACAGACAACAACCAAATAAAAACCATAGATATCTGAGTACCTCAGCTGGCGAACAATGTCGTCAACGGCGGAGAGCGACGCTCTGGATTTCGAAGAAGAGAGAGAGAGCGAAGGGGGAGGCGCGGGTTCGATGCGGCGGTGACGATGTCGTAATGAAACAAAAATTGGCTTGAAAATTTTAAAAGAATAATTATAAATTACATAACAGTATTACAAAGGAGTACGTCTGCGGACTAAGTGAACGTCTCGGCTGTTAATCGGTTGCACAGGCCTTGCATTTTGCTCCGCATGCTGCAAAATAGAAGAACAAAAATAAGTATGGAAACGGACGATCTAGTCTAGCTTATGATACTTAAAAAAAAAAAAACCGGTACGCCTATAGCAACGACACTTACAACGACCTAAAGGCACGACTTTTTAGCAACGACTATTTAATCTAAAGTGTTGATAATCCATGAATATTTAAGAAAAATATGCAATTAGAGGAGCAAAATAGCATTGCTTAGTAGTTAATCATAAATGAGTTGAAATTCGGAATTGATTATATCATCAATACACTTACGTCGTGCACCGCCACACGAAGTTGTTGAACTTGTTCCCTTGAGACTGTCTTGATCTGAAATGTTTTTCAAATTTTAGATAAATTTAAAAATATAGAATTTGTATATAAAAAAATAATAATTTATAAATGATATGATTAAGGTAAATTTAAGCAACCTTTTTATTGATGGTCCAAATAACACCTTCAGAGCATGGAGGAACAGTAAGTGAACCAATATAAGTATAGTACTTTTTGCCGCCCAACTTGATATCTCTTGGGTCAATTACTCCCATATGCTTGTGATTCTTTGTGTCACTCATGGCTACTATATCTTTCATCAACTGAAAACCCCCAAGTTTGAAACATGTTAGGAAACGAAAAGAACTAGAAAAAAAATTCAATAACTCTAGTTTTCTGCTCCTTTCGATTTTTGTATGTAAACTCTTTTAATATTATTATAAGGCTCGTTTTTTATTTTATTTTGCGTTTCTTTTTTCTTAAGTGCTAATCTAGTTGGATTTCTAATTCATTTATCTTTCATATAAAATATTCTATTTATATATACCTTGGAGAGGAAGGCATCAGGGCGACCAAGCCTGAACAAGACACCAATCACAGCAATCTTGTTTTGCACATTCTCCTCAGTTAAGTGAACCATATGCAGCTCCATATCATACCTAATTAAACCAAAAAATAAACATTTTTTTATTATAATTATTACTTCTTATAAGTGATTTAATTGTGCCAATTATATATATATATATATATATATATATATATATATATATATATATATATATATATATATATATACCTCCTTCCATTGAGAGTATGCTCGGAAGGTGAATGCCAATGAGCTTGTTGGAGATAATATTGAGTGCCATTGATCTTGACGTACCCTACTTTGCCACTGTCCCATTGAATCTGCACAAAATTATTTATATTAATTAAATCATATATATGAACCAGCTCAATAATTAAGAATAAATAATTAACAAAAAGAAACTATGAGTGGGAGACCTCAAATGCCAGCTTAAAACTAATGGGGATTTTGTAAATCATTTTTTGTTATGAAACAATTGGTCTATTTATAATGCCAGATAGCATCAGACATTGGTCATCAACTTATAATAACTATAAGGAATTTAGAATAAATAATGCATTAAATTTTCAATAACATTGAAAAAAACATTTAAAAATTTACAAATATAATACAGAAAATGTAACTTTATTGATAGGACCGAACCTAGCCTGGCTCACAAAAAAAGCAGTTGTGAAGCAGGCTCAACTTCTTTTTTTTTACAAGACGAGGCAAGTCGGTGGGTCGGGGCCGACTTGGCCCACTTTATACTCTTGATAAAAGGGTCTAATATTGAATTATAATAATAGGGGAAAAAAAAAAAGCTTCTTAATGCAGTTGCGAGTCGGTGATATATGTCGAGGCACTAAACCCAAAAGTGGTTGTTTTCACGTTAAGTATTATACATATACATATATATATATATATATATACTTAATAGATAGGAAAAACAGCTAATATATATGACTCGGTTAATAAGAAATTGAGGAATCTACAAGTACAAGTGAGGACAAAATACAATAAACTATGTACATGATGCATGATTTCATTGTAAATTAAAAAATAACAAGTTAGGTCTAACTCTAAGATCTGATTATTTTTTTAAATAATCATTACCGAGATATCGTGGCCTCTATTCTTGACGGTAGCATTGGAAGGCTTGTAGTTTCTTGACATCTTGCCAAGCCTCGACACAATCTTCACTCTCTCGATTGATAAATCGATCGGAGATTGCATTGCTCCGCTGTTACAAGCAGCCCATTCTTTGTTCAACTGTCCCCACCGGTGCGGGCCCTTTTCTCCGTTCTGGTAATCAAACCCGCTTTCGTCCTCTGAACACAAAGATACATTTCGTCAATTAGGGTAACATCAATGCATGATTGAGTATTCGAACTTATACTTCGGATGCAAGGTTCGAGCATCATGACATACATAAAGGATGTACATATGAAACGAGTGATAATTATAAGATAAAAATATGTTTCGGACGTCGTATTTTTATCAGATAATATGATTTGGATGTTGAGAAATATAAATATAAATATATTATATATACATGTATATGTAGTGTACTTACCAACTTCTTGAGCCGAGACTGAGGTGAATGAAAAAGAGAAGAGAATAATGGATATAAAGAGCAAAAAGAAGGAATCTTTGAAGAGTTTGCTTTGAAAGCTCTTCATGTTTGAGCAATAAATTTGAAGAGAGAGAGAGAGAGAGAAAGTTATTTGTGATGAATTGTGATATGAGCAATTGCTATTTGTTTCGAGGTATTTATAGACAAAAGTATGGACAGTGATGAATTTCTGATGAGTTTCCACGTTTGTGGTGATATTAAATGAGCCAACAAAAAAAAAAAAAAAACAGGCAGTAAATAAAGACATTCACGTACAGCTAGGGAAAAACGTCAAAGTGATAATTATTTAATTTTTTTAATCTTATATTTTACTATCCACATGTTAAGTTGACTTGATATCTTAACTCTTTGCAAGCTAGTTTTATAACTCTGGATAACCGTTAACCACGGTTTATCGTGATTAAACCGTGGTTAACCCGGCCGATCCTATATGAATCTGAGGGTGACCCGCAGTTCATCCGCCAATTCAAAAAAAAAAATATATAAAACAATATAATTCTGAAAAATACTATCTTCTATAACTTCAAAGGAATATATAATTATAGTTATCATACGTTTTAAAATCTAATGAAAATTCCATCAGCATATATTCCTTTGTATATCAGTAAAACTAAATTTCAGACGGTACTTTTCTATTTCCTGATTCTAAAATGTTGGAACAAATATATATATATATATATTAATGTAAGAATGTCATAATTTATTACTGAACAACTAGCAATTAAAGGTTGTCCTTTAAGTGTTCATCATGCCACTTCTGTTTTGTTTTATTATTACCAATATGAATTTTAATAGTACTATACAGTATACACTATACATTAGTGGTTTACTACTTTATTATCAGTAAGTAACTAAGGTTGTCGTATATATGTTACAGTTACTGACATGATAAATTTAAGTATACGATAACCCATAAATTTCTCAACTTTATTTAATAATAGGGTTAATGACGGCAAAAATACCCAAAGTTTGGTCAAAGAACCCCTCGTGTACCTAAAGTTTAAAAATGGTGGCAAAAATACCCAAAGTCGCATTTTGAGAGTTTACCGCTCCATTCTCGTGACGCCGTTAACTTACCTGTTAACTCTGGCCATGTGGACAAATATGTTTTGTTAAGTGTAATCATTAGGGGTTCAATTAGTTGAATTAAATAATATTAATTAGGGGTTTAATTCGTTGTTTTGTCGTAAACGAGACTGATGTGGGCTCGTCCACGTGGCAAAAATTGTTATGTCAGCAACCCACGTTTGTCCACATGGCCAGAGTTAACGGGTAAATTAACGGCGTTACGAGAATGGAGTGGTCAACTCCCCAAATGCGACTTTGGGTATTTTTGCCACCACTTTTAAACTTTGAGTACAGGATGGATTCTTTGACTAAACTTTAGGTATTTTTGCTGTCATTAACCCTTTAATAATATATTCCATAAGATATTGTCCTTAACAATAAAATAATTTAAAAATTGCGATCTCGAGCAAGTTGCTAACTATATATAGTTAAAAGTTAAAACTTAAAAGTTATTTTGCAAGTAAAATATTAATTTATATTACAGCCTATGGTTCAAGTTCAAGACTTTCAAGTAATTTAATTGTAATTTATTTCTTAGATAGGTTCATCCCACCCACTCTAATACTTTGATCAAATAAATGATTTTTTTTATCCTCTTTTTGTTAAAAACTTTTTGTAACATCATCTAATTATTGACCGAGCTAAATTTAACTATCTCTTATTTTGTGTCAATATTGCATGACATTAATTAATTTATTAATGGTAATGTCCTATTTAACCCTAACAATGCACTTTAGTTTCCAAGGTGAATTCACTTAGCTATTAAGGTTTAATTTAACCTTTATTATCTTTGGGACTTAGAGAATAACTTTACTATATAGGATAGAGATTATTTCATCTATCATGTTGAAAAATTAATCAAGTGTCAGATGCTTTGGCGCATTAAAGAACCAAAGACAAAAAGACATGTCTGGAGAATATAATTAACTTGACAGAGTAAGTTAAATAAAAATTATTTTGTGTTTGTTAATTCGAACTCTTTTGTTATTATTTGGAAGTTTTTTTTATACATATATTTGAGACAATTTAGTGTTTGATATTTGCTTTTGTATTATTATGATTTTCATCTCATCTGCTATAAGTTAGATATCTTAGCGTAAATATAAGACAATATGTCATTAGTTATTTTTCACCATTAAAAAAATGTTAAATTTAACCATCTTCTTCTTATTGTCACAATAAATTGTGACATTATAAACTGATTCTTTGGTTAAGGTCAAAATATTATAATTTTTTATATATATCCTAAAAGTATATTTTAATTTTCTCATATGTTGGCTTCAGTCACCTTAATAGTTGATCAAGTTATAACTATCCCTTTTCATTTTGTTATTTCTTTCAATTTCTTCAATATGTTCCAAATTTCAGTAGGTCCTTTTTTTTTTAATGTAAATTCATAAGCAATGATGTAACGAAAGAGAAAAGCAAACGAATGAAACGCAGTTATATCATTGCAAGATATATAAGCTATCAATTGAATGGTCTATTAATCTAATTTTATTTGCCATTTAAGTCACACTATTCTTGTCCTTACACGAGGCTTACAATTTTGACTTTGATTTCTTAGTTTAAAACTTTTTAATAAAATGTGAACTTAAATATAATGTAAATTGTGGAAAGGATGGTACGACAATCAATCTTTTTCTTTATAGTTGAACGTAAGGGAAACTTGGTTGACAAACAAATCTTGCGATTATTATTTATGCCACATAATCTAGACATGAACTAGCATAATATCATTCAAATTTCATATTTTTATTGTATTTTTTAGGTACCAAAATCGTGACAGATGATCTGTTCCCTAACGAGAAAAAAAAAAACGTAATAGAAGAACTGAATCAACTAAAAAAATTGAAAATTATGGGATTGCCCTGTAATTCAAGCCTCCATAATTTATAGGCTTATCAATTTTGTTATAATAATGATAAAACTGAAAGAAAAAAAAAACAGAATTAAGACTACTACGTGATCATATCAATATTGATTTCATATTCGACAATTTTTTTTTTTCGTATTCACACACAAGTATGTGTAAACAAGTTGATTTAAATAATGTCTCACGTTGATGAATGGTTTGTAATTTTGTATCTGTAGAATCTTCTTTCCAATTTAGAAACAAAACGGCACAACTACCATATATATGGAAACCAATAAATTAAAGAATTTTTGCAAAAAGTTTAATTAATTATTTCTTTTCCAAATTATATGATTTGATTGTTATGATCAATGTACTCCACGTTTTCTGGTTCATTGGAAGCCTCATAAGTCATATCCACCTACGATATAAATATATATATATATATATAATATGTACCTCTGTAGCTAAAATCTATATATTATAAAATGAGGAACTCACAAGTGACATGATATGAAAATAGTATTGAGAATATGGAGTTTTTAAGAGGGTTTTTTTTTTTTTTTTTTTTTTGTAAAATCTAGAGAGAGTATTGAGAATTCTAATTTTTTTTAGAGAGTTTTGTATTTTATAACCAAACATAATTGCATGTAATTTAATTTATAAACGTTTTTTTATTTTAATAATAGCAAAATAATAGCCCAACTTAATTGCATACAAGTTATAAACGTTTGTTGTTATGAAAAGGAAGAGTCATACACATATGAGTATAAACGTGGCTAACATTATTTTAAATGCATTGTTTTACTTTTTCATTTTGCAATCTATCAATACAAAAACAAGATTTTGTAATTTTTTCATGAATCTTAGGTTGCTCGACTTCCAATTGCTGCCTTTTCTCTATTATTATGTGGTTCCGTTGAATCGGCTTCAAATATTCGTCTACTCCCTACATGAGGTTTGGTTTTAGCATCGCTTTATTTTAATTATGTCTGTTTCGATATGTGTTCCGTTCTTGGTCACAAACTCAATTTTAATCTCACTCGGTTCGAAATAGGTTTAGCGAAGAAGAGACAATGTCGGTTTTTGATTGGCAAGGGGGGACGGAGGTGGTGAAGAAGAGGAAGATGACATAGTTTTCTGATTAGCTTGCAATTTAGATTATAAAGAAAAAAATCACCATATGTTAGCAAGTACTTTTTTACTGTCATTAACTGTGTTTATGATTTTAGTTATTCACTCTATATTTTGTTTACTTAAAAATATTAGTATTTATTCTCTCTAATCTATATACTATATAGTATAAAATGAGGAACCTACAAGTGACATGGCAAGATGTGGTAAATGTATTGAGAAAAGGAAAAATGTTAGAGTAACTTCACAATTTGGTTTCATGAGATCAAGTAATTGAGATTTTTAATTTTTATAGATTTTTCATTTATTTTTATTTTCATTGTTTATAAAAAATGTTAGTCAAATTTAATTACAATTTATAAATTATGTAACTTACAAGAATATCAAAAGACCATTGGATTGTAAATATATATATAAATATAAATATAAATATATATATATAATATAAAAGTAAAAGGCCTAGTGAAACATTTGTTACTGCCTACAACAAAAATGAAGTAATTATTAATTTAAGTGCTATTTATATCCTCATCCAATGTCTCTAGATTGTCATTATATTCTTAATTAGTAAACGTTTATCATGGCTTTTGGGTTTTCCAATTGTATTTATATATTTATATGTATACATATATGACTTTCTAATCGTGTCTTTTGGTTATTTTTTGTTGTCTATATAAATTATGAAATGATATCATTTTTACGATACCTTTTATGTTTTCTCATATGTCTATTTATAACTCTTATGTTCTATATAGCTTTTTTTATTCATTTCTTTATTTTCAGAGCAAGAATAACGCATCGACTCAAGTCGAAAGAAGATAAAATTGGAGAGGAATATCGATGTCCATGCGAATCTGTGCACATTCATTCATGGTATTTTTTTTGTTCTACAGTTAATTCTGTCACTCATATTAAGCATTCTTCTTCTCCGAGATAATTTTGTAAATTTAAGTTTTTGAAAATTGGCATTTGATTTCTATGCATTGTTCTGTCGTTGAATTTTTATTTTAAATTATATTAGTAAAAGTTTTGATTTGGATTATTGGTTTAAACCAAATACTAACACGGTGGTAAGATGCCTTTCATTTGTAATTTATTACCTCATTCGTCTTATTGTGACATACTTTTCTTCCTCAACGTTATTTCTTTTTCTTAACTAATAATTTTATCCTTTGTTTTAAACAGTGGGGTGACTTTGTCATGTTGGCATGTTGCAATTGTTGAGGATCTTTTTGAAGCTCTAATGATATGCCATTAACAGAATTAGTTAAAACTCTGTTTTTTTTTTGTTTTTTTTTGTTTTGTTTTTTTTATACTTTTTAGTAATTATTTATGTTTATTTATTTATTTAAGTCATTTGTTTGGTTGGTTTATCTATATGTATAACTTAGTGATATCGATGGTGTAATGTAAATGGTCTTTCATCTACTATTATATATATATATATTTATTAACGTTCATAAATTCATTATATAGATTGCAATCATGAATAATAAAAAGGTCAAAAAGAGTACATCTTCTTTGAGGATTGATTCCTCTGAAATTCATTAGTCGTGTCACAAGTCACAACTCATATTCACATGGTTGTTTATTTTTTTTTATATTTATAGTTTCTTATAGTATTATTTGCATTATTATTTCAGTCTTATTTGTGATTTACTCCATAAAAAGGTGATCTATGGGAGATTCATCTTTGACAATGAATCTAATAAGTTTCAACAAACTAGGAGCTTTACATGTTTTTTTTATACATTTTGCATAGTGAATATCTAATATAATTAAACTTTTGTTTTCAGACATTCACTTGAGGGTATATCAAAAATCGATTGTTTTCTTCAAACCACATATAGTACATTTAGTCGGGCTAGCCAACTTCGAGTACGATTTATTTTGAGTGTTTGTTTGACACCGTAAATAGAAAGTGAGGTTTTTTTTTTTTTTTTTTTTTTTTTTTTTTTTTTATGCACACCCTTTGATTCTGGAAGATAATCATGGCAAATATAATATAGTTATTAATATGATTTATTTCAATTTTATCTCCTTCTGTTTCATTTCAAGTTTGATTTGATGATATGTCTTTGTGTTTGATGTATTTTGGCACTACATCAAATCCTTGGCAACCGAGCTTCAAAAGGTGTATGAACCAAGATTAAGCTCTTGATCCATAGAGAATCTAGAGATATACTTTGTGTGAACAGTGATTTTTGGAATGATTTTAAAA
Organism: Parietaria judaica; assembly: GCA_954871525.1. Lineage (NCBI taxonomy): Eukaryota > Viridiplantae > Streptophyta > Magnoliopsida > Rosales > Urticaceae > Parietaria > Parietaria judaica. The sequence goes on from OX940864.1 coordinate 17,651,920, forward strand.
TACAATTTTATAGTTACAAGGAATTTAACGGTATTTGTAGAGCATTTGATAATGTAAATGGGAAAGTAATAATATAATATGTACAAAAAAATTTACATTTCTGACTAATTCCATGTCATACATGTCTTGGCTATCATTATGTTTCTTTACACGTATGTAAACCTCATATCAACACTATTTTTTTAACATTTTGTGATTCTCTCTCTTAAGTATTCTAATTTGAAGTATTTACAGAATTATTAAAGTAATTTATTAATTATAAACTTTCTTCAGCTTTATATAAGCTTCTTCTTATTTATGAGAAAAATTCATACGAAAAAATTACTTAATTATATATTGAGTGTGATGTGGATATAAGTCTTTCGAGTATTATACACAATAAAAAAAAAATCAATATTTTATCTCCCAGGCGAAGCACGGGTATTCCACTAGTGTAAATAATTGCTAGAAAAATAATCGAAAAAAATCCACCAACTATAAAGTAAAATAATAGTACCCACTTGAGAATTTTTTATTAATTAGTTCAAATGTCAAATTGAATCTACCTAAAATGTGTCAAATTGCTGATTCTGAGGTGCACATGCGACGTCGCCAGTGACGACGCGACGCGTCGCGACGCACACAGTGCAAGTCGCGACGCGTCGCGATTCACGCGGCAAAAGTCGCGACACGTCGCGATCTCGGGCTCTGGTCGCGACGCGTCAGGGCTTGATCCGCGTGAAGCGATCGACGGCCCAGATCGTGCCACGTCAGCGGTTCGCGTGATTTTGTCCTTTTGGGGCATAAATAACACAATTTTTACCCGAATTTTATTCCACAACCACAATTATTACCCACTTTACTCGAATTTCAACCCTAAAATTTCAAATTTCAAATACTTTTCACCCACTATCTCCTCACAATTATTCACCCTCTTCACCCACAACAATAATTATTCACCCACCCCACCCTCTCCTAAAACCCTATAAATACCACCTCTTCCTCCCTCATTTCTTCACCAACAATCTCTCAACTCTCTCTCAAATTCTCTCAACTCTCCAAGTTTTTTCCACTCTCAATCTCCAAAGTTCCAAAGTTCTAAAGTTCCAAATTTCCAATTTTCTAAATTTTTTAAAGTTCTCTCATTATGTCTCGAAGAAGCGGCGGTAGCTCCGGGGGTCGAAGGGCGGCCAGGAATTTGCAACCCCAATTTCTACAAGGGGGAACATCGCAGCCTTGTCCCGACAACTACATTCCCGTTATGCTTCCGTCAGAAATATTCCCTTCCCCTCCCAATCCAGATTATCCCGACGATACAGTACGGTCTTTAAGACCTAGTCTAGTCCGGGCGCTGGCCCAGCACCACGCCAATCCCTCACGTGTGCCCCAAGAGTTGGTCGACGCGGTGGCTCAATCTAGGGGGGAAATAACGATCATTTTTTCAATCTCATGTTACGGGAAGGTGCCGAATACGGAGCTCAAGGTCCCGAAGGTGCCGATCCCGACGAACCTCAAGGTCCCGAAGATGCCGATCCCGACCAAACTCAACCTCCCCACGATGCCGATCCCGACGACTTTCAAACGCCGCCCTCGATCCGTGGTTCAAATGTCGGGGTGTACAACCGCGGTTCTCCTCAACCTTCCAATCAAGATAGCGGTGAAGCCTCCGTTGTCCGTCCTCGACGAGCCCGACGTCCTTCTACCGGGTAATAACCTTTAATCCTTTTTTTATTTCATTAATTATTAATTTTTTATTAATTAATAAGTTAGTACTTAATAATAAATAATAAATAATAATTAATAAGTAATAAATAATAATTAAAAATAATAATTGAAAAAAAATAATTAATAATTAATAATTATTAAATAATAATCACTTGAAAGTCTTAGTATGCTCTGTGGTAGCAGTTCCGACTGATCTTCCACATCAGAAACGATTTTCTTGAGATTTAATTATCATTTAATCATATTATCTTAATTAATTAATTTCGTTTAATTTTTTTACGATAAATATTATAGTTTAATTATTTTAGTTTATTTAATTAATTTGTCACGTATCTTGAAAGTCTTAGTATGCTCTGTGGTTGCGGTTCCGACTGATCTTCCACATCAGAAACGATTTTCTTGAGATTTAATAAGTTAACGGGATTAAAAATGGTAATTTGTATGTGAGGTGATTATTATAAAGTTCTTAATGGAATACGGTGTCTTAGAAAGATTGGTTTTTAAATAAGGTTTGCTTTGCAATCTCCTCCAAGCTAGCCGGGGAACCTCGGGGAGTTCTGTCTAGAAAAGCTTGGGCCTAAAGCGAGATCATAGCATCCTTTCCAGTCGATCTGGCCGTGGAACCTCGGGGAGTTCCGTCAAAAAGAGCTTGTTAATGATTTCCACACATAGAAAATACCATTTTTAATTTCGTTAACTATCATAATTAACTATATGAAATTTAATTAATTAATATGATTAATATTAATATTTAATCCATGTAAAATTAATACCCGTTTTTATTTTGTTAACCTTTTTTCTCCCTTATATTTTTAATAGGGAAAGTCCTCCTGCCTTGTTGTGGGGACGACCAAACAAAGCGAAGGTGTGGGATTATTTTCACGAGGAACGACGGATGGAGAACGGTGTTCGAGTCAAGATCGCCACGTGCAAGAAGTGCCATACAACCCTTGATGCGTTGGGGGAGAAAGGAACCGGCTACTTGACGCGACATAAAAAAGCGTGCTACGGAGACGGTAACGAGGTAAACACAGCACAGGTAAGTGCTCTTACCACCAAAAATTTACGGAAATGGACCCTCGAATGGTTACTGTCTACGGGCGCACCGATGAGTTTGGTGGAAAACCCTGCGCATACACAATACATGCAAAGGGTTAATCCGTCTTACGAACAGTTTTCTCGTACGACGTATACCAGGGACATGGAAAATGCTTACAAAATGCAAAAAAATTATTTGGTCGATTTTTTTAAAATGTCCAACATAAACGTTGCTTTCACCACCGACTTGTGGAGCGGTCCGAGTCTTAACGATTATTTGAGTCTGACCGCCCATTACGTCGACGATGATTGGGTTCCATGTCAAAAACTTTTAAACATGTCACCATTCGAGTGTCGCCATACCGGCAAAAACATTTCCGATAAATTAATAGAATTATTCAATGATTGGGGTTTGCAAAATCGTATTATTTCTATTACGTTAGACAATGCCGCAAACAATAACGCCGCTATTACTATCTTAGAAAATAGTTTGCCCGGTTCTCCTTTTCGTAATATTTTACATCAAAAATGTGCTTGTCACATCATTAATTTAATTGCTAGAACGGGGGAACGAAATATTTCAGGGCACGTTGAAAAAATGCGCGGCGTTATCGATTGGATCCGGCATTCTCAAACCACCGTTAGGTGGAGACGATTTTGTAAAGAGCACAATCATAAAGCTAATAAGTTTGGTTTAGACAACAATACACGATGGAACTCTACATATCTAATGCTTTCAGTTGTTTGTAGACAGAGGTTACCGTTAAGCGCTTTCCTCCTCACCGAACTAGAGGCCTCGGAGCGGATCACGGAGGCAGAATGGGAAACGGCCCAGAAATTCACCCAATTCCTTAAACCCTTTTACGCTGTTACTTTAAATTTTTTGAACCAAAGACAACCTTCCTTGAATCATGGTCTTTCGGGTCTTTACGAAATTACAAACACTTTTTCTGAATTCGCAAATGACCCTGTTATTTCGCCCATGATTGAGGGAATGGTTGCAAAATTCAAAAGTTATTGGGATCCACCCCCTTTTTCGTATTGTTTCGGTGCTATCTTGGATCCCCGTATTATGTTTACGTTCGGGCCGTTGATGTCAGCAATCGGGACAAACTTAGGGGTGGATTACACTGATTATATAAAGGTTGTTAATGAAGCTTTTTATGAACTTTACAGTGAATACGACCGGCGGTTCCCACAGTTCAACGTGGAGGCGGAGCAAAGGGCTGTGATGGAAAGCCCAACCAAGACCGGCCTAGCATTTGTCCGGAGACTGAAGCAAAGACTGGATCGCGGAGAATCATCGGGATCCGGTACGCCACCGGCACGAGCGGAGGAAACGGACGGTGCACCGCAAGAACTGAAGCAGTACTACGGCCTGCGGATCGACGAGGACTCCGTCGTGTTCGATGTGATTGGATGGTGGAAGAATCAACGGGAAAGATTCCCGATATTGGCGAGAATGGCGAGGGATATACTGTCCATCCCCATTTCCAGCGTTGCTTCGGAGAGCGCGTTCAGCTCGGCTCAGCATATAATCGACGACCGGAGTGCGTCAACAACTCCCACACACCTCGAGCAAGCGGTGGTGTTGAACGATTGGATGTTCCGCAACCCCACCATCGCCTAACGGTCCGAGCCAACGGAGCTAGAGCTTATGACGCAAAGGTTTAACGACTGGTTCCCCGAGTGACGCAATGTAAACGCCAATATGATGTGCTCTTTCCTCTCTTGGTTTTATGTCCCTAAGGAGGGTTTTACAAGAGAGGTTTTAGTGAGGCATCTTGTAATATTTACACTGAATATTTACAACTTCTTCCACCATATTGTAATATTCACAATGAATAATACAACTTTTTTTTTAATATCTTGTTTCATCATATTTATTTATTTGTTTTATCATATTTATTAATTTTAAAATAAATAACATACTTAAATAATAAATATTGCTAGTTAAATTCGGGTAATGAAAAACATATAAATAAAAATTAATAATATGTTACAAAATTAATAATAGTTAAAATTATTAATATGTTATAAATAATAATAGTAATAAACATATTTAAAATATAATTTAGAAATAATTAATAAAGTTGTATATTTAAATTCGGGTAAAAACTAATAAAATTAAACATTCCAAACAAATTGGGACTTATGCCGCAATTATGGCGAGGACCTGAGTCTCGACGAGCTTTCTCGAGGAGCTCATGGTCGCGACGAAGTCGTGAAAATCGCGACGAGATTCATCGCGATGAGTCGCGACGCCCGTTCTCGCGATTTTCCCGATGAACGTCGCGATGAGTCGCGATGAAGACATGTGCAGCTCTACTGCTTAACGATCAGCTAGGGATTATTGCTTCTTTTGTTTGGAAGTACTGAACAAAGGATCATAATATTTTCATACCGAATATGTACTCTTGCAAGAATAAAATGTAAAATAAAGTCAATTAAAGTGCCGGAAGATATCTGGCCAACGGGCCGGAAAAACCCGGGAGTGAATGAGTATTTTAGGGAGACCAACAAAATTTCAAACAAGTGTTTTTTTCTATTGGTTGAAAAATTCAACATAATTTTCATTTTTTAAAAATTATATGGGAGATTTTTATCAATTTTTAATTTTTTAAAATTATAACGGAGTCTACGGTCACGAGATGCGTCGATGTGAGGCAGCCCCGAAGTTCGCTTGGTGGGAAGCTCGCTCAAAGTGGATATCCCGAAGTACGACGAGTTTGTTGAAGGTGAGGCAGAGTACACCGAGATCGCCTACGATGAACTTGTTTACGATGAATACGACGAGTCCTTGTACGATGAGGCAGAGTACCCCGAAGCCGTCTAGAACGAGGCCATGTACGGCGTCGACGTGTACACTGATGCCGAATACGATGAGGTCGTGTAAGATGAAGTGGAAGACGATGAGGAGAACATAGAAAGGAACATGAGTGTGTGTCTCTTTATGCTTTCGAGCTGTGTTCAAACCCAACAGAGAGAGTCGACAATACTTTGGTGCCGAGAAAGGCCACTAAAGCGGCCGAGCCGTGCAAGTCATACAAGCTTCCATCAACCGTAGTTATTTTTACTCTGATTGGCGCTAAGAAGAAGACATTCTGATGGAGTATGCTCACATGACATGGCAATGACGATGCATGAGAATTTCCTTCCCGAATCATGCACATTCATGCAGAGATGATTTCATTCTTTACATAGCTTTTGTGTCTTTATTTGGCTGATTGTTTAATTATATGGCTGATTGTTTAATAATTGCTTTTATTTCATTTGCTTTATTTTGTTATTCGATTATAGTTATATTAGGAAGTTTAAAGACATGATTGTGTGGCTGTATTAGTTTTCCATTCATATTAAATAGACATGCAGTATGTACGGTTGGGGGAGTGGATTATGAATTAAAATTTAAGCTTTTGCTTGAGAAAGCCGAGTGTTATCTCGCAAAGACGCGTTCTTCGTGTTCTTCGTATCTTTATCTACATCACATTCAATTTTTTTTGATGTTATTTACCGATGAGCTAACCAACAAACATTGATCTGTTCAAGTCACTTTACAGCAAAATTAATGGTGCCGATACAAGCGAGGTGATGGCTGCGCAATCAGGTCATGCGCAATCAGGTCATGGGACGACGGTCGAAATTAGAGGATGGATTTCTCAAGGTTTAGTGGTGCAGCGATACATTTATCACACTAGATTGTTCTTATCAAATATTTATTTATTTTAAAATTAGATGAATTGATAAGCTTCACACGTGCAACAACTTGGTTAATAAAATAGCTTAGTCAAATAGTCAGCAACTAATTTGCTTAGCTTTACCTATTATTAGGAATTAGTTGCACATGGATAGGGATTAGCTGATTTACTCTATTCGCTATAAATATAGCAGTACTTTTTATGCATTTTTCTTAACTCCAGTATTTGTAATTCTTCTTCTTAATCAGAGAGCTTCTTTCTTGCTATCATAAATACAGTGCGCATTATATATATATATATATATGAGAGTGTGGTGTTATTATCTTCAATCGCTTATATTCCTGTGTGTGAGTGAGTGGTATTCATTGTGTTGCTTTGCCCTCGTATTGTCGTTTACAGAGGTGGTGTTCGAGTAAGTGCCGATCCTTCCCTGGTGTTATTCGTTTCTATTTGTGAGTGTGTTTTGGCAGCGAGCAATATTTGGAATCAACTTTGGTATCAGAGCTATATGTCGAAGCACATGCTATTACCGAGCAAAGCCACCGGAGGAGATATGGCAGCGACAAAAATTGAGAAAGAAAGAAACATTACGCTCAATTTTCCGATGCTCACGAAGAGCAACTATGCGGTATGGGCGTTGAAGATGCAGGTAAACCTGCAAGCCCAAGGAGTTTGGGAGGGTGTCGAAGACGGAGAGGTCGAAGTACGCAAAGATAGGATGGCTTCCGCCGTCATCTATCAAGGAGTTCCAGAAGATCTCCTTCTCATGATCGCCGAGTGTTGAATCATGATTTGCGATTATTGAGTATTCATTATTTCATGATTCGGTTTTGTCTATTTATGGAAAGTATCGACATCCTTGATGTCATGACAGCTGCTAAGTTATTTCAGGAAAGTCATCAGATGGATTCTCAATCAAGGAGTGATTGAGTCGTTATCTCTCCGAAGTTAATGATGAATATCAAGCTGGAATAAATGAAGAGATTTGCGTGTCTATTCGTATCAAGTGAGAGATTTCAGGAGCTGATTGATATGAAGAAGAATTAGCGAGTAGCTCCTATATGTCCCGGCTAATGAGGTCCTATTTCGTTAGCACTTACAGAGATATTCTCTAGAATCTTCGGGAGAAGTCGATCAGCAATTCACGAGTGAAGTGAAGAAGGACGGGACGTTCGTAGCTGATTGTTGCAAGGGGATCTTGCAAATTCATCAAGATATTACTTCGGATGTCAAAGCTGTTGTCGTGACAACAAGGGGGAGTTTCCTATTTATGCTTTGTACCCTGTTTGTATTACTGATTGTAATCTTCATCTGTAATCTCTTGGTTGATTAATCTGGGTGAGTGCCCCGCAGAAGTAGTGACAGGAAGTCCGAACTGCGTTACCAAAAAGTATTGGTGTTCCTTTACTTTTCCGCACTCTCTTTATTCCTATCGTTCACGATTATAACGTCATATTATATTTGCAACGCGAAAATACGTCTTTACGATTGGTATCAGAGCAGGTACGCTTAACGTTTGCTTTGGTTTCAGAGAAAGCGTAAAAAGATCTGCTTGACGATTACAATTGGTATCAGAGCATGTATGCTTAACGTTTGCTTTGGTTTCAGAGAAAGCGTAAAAAGATCTGCTTGACGATTTTCAAAAATGGGATCTAGAGAATTTGCTGGAATTATAAGGCCTCCTATACTGGATGGTTCAAAGTACTCCTACTGGAAAGCCAGAATGATCATCTACATTCAATCTGTCGATGTCAATGCGTGGCCAAGCATCGTAGAAGGCTGGACGCATCCTGTCACTGTCGTTAATGGTGTCGCGTCAACAAAGCCCCTTACGAGTTGGGATGGTGCCGAAAAGGAAGCTGCTCTTGCAAATTCTAGAGCTTTCAATGCCATTGTCTCTGTAATTGACGAAAGGCAATTCAACCAGATGGCCACCTGCACTACTGCTAAACAGGCTTGGGAATGCCTTCAACTCCTTCATGAAGGAACAGACACTGTTAGAGCATCCAAGAGACAACATCTAGCCTCTCAATTTGAAAATCTAAAGATGGAGGAAAATGAATCTGTCTCTGACTTTAATGCTCATCTTCAAGAATTGGCTAATCAAGCTTCTCGTCTTGGAAAGGGATACTCAGATGCTGAACTAGTTTGGAAAACTCTCAGATCACTTCCCAAAAACTTTCTCCCTAAGATTTTAGCCATAGAAGAAAACCAAAAGATTGAATCCATGTCCATGGTAGAACTAATGGGGATCTTGAAGACATTTGAACTGAATCATCCCGAGATTAAGCAAGAGAAGAGTCTAGCATTTCGCTCATCCAGTGGAGATTCAGGTAACTCTGAAAATAATGTTGATGACCTTGCTTTACTAACCAAAAATTTTGGTAGGTTACTAAAGAAATTCAATACAAAGAAAAACTTTTCAAGGGAAGGATTCAAATCTTCATCAAGTCGGAGCGGGTTCGGCGGAGATAGCCGAACACGTGGTAGAGGTCGTGGACGAGAGCTCAGTCGTGACAGCAGCGCATCCCGTCAGGAAGGCACCACAACCCGAAAAGACAAGAGCACGGAGAAGATCTACAACTGTCAGAAGCTTGGGCACTACGCAACAGAGTGCCACAGCAGGAACCATGCGACGAAGCGAATCTAGCGAGAATCCATCAAGATGAGACCGCATTGATGTTCACTGGGCAGGAGGTAAACTTGGAAGTACGGAGAGATGAGGAGATGTTCGCCCACAAGAAATTGATCCCGGGCCCAAAGCGATCAAAGGAAACATCGACCTGGAAACTAAGCTGATGAATCGGAGAAGCGACTCAACTCGGAGAAGAAGATTACCGAGCAACACTATTTGGTGATGCTTATCGAGGATAAGGTTATAACGAATCTCCTTAAAGATGGAGAAGAGAAAGTCTATACCGATGTGTGGTATCTAGACAATGGTTCGAGCAACCACATGACAGGAGACCGAGCTAAGTTTGAAGAGCTCGATGAGAAGATCACGGGAAGCGTGAAATTCGACGATGACTCGATCGTTGAAATCAGAGGGTCCATCTGTTGGACATATGTGTCCTTAAACAAGATATTTTATCCATTTGTAAAAGATTATGACAAGTCGTTGAATAAAGATGATACTTATTATGTTAATCTTATTATAGTTTCTGGTAGAGTAAAATAGAATGTTTGATTCCTTAGTTCATAAAGGATGCAATTATGAATTATTATCACAACAGAGTCAATGTGAAGAAGAATTAATAATCATAATAAATGAACTTAAAATGTCCGTGACCTGATTAACTGGGTGGGAGCCCATTAATCGTATAAGGTCATTAATGTGACTAAGTGACAATCCTATTCTGGATTTTGTGTGTGTCACACTCACTAGAAGTGCATTAAGTATGAAGTCTCTTCATACTGGACTGGACCTGACTTAAACTCCGGAAGTTATCATATAAGACCGTCACTGATAACTTGGAGTTGAGTTACTAGTAGATGATCAAATGGATATTCGATCTAAGTCCTGAGTGATCTTGAGTCCAAGCTGCTGACTTGATTGTTCTTTGATTTAACCGTTAAAGAACACGAAATATTACCGCTGTTCCCAACACTATTATTTTGGGAACATGATAGTCAGCAGTAAGGGTAGCTTGGTCATAGACATGGGCATCACACAGCTCTCTTCAGAGTGATGATGATTCCCTTGATTGTCGGTGGTGAGAAGTGAGAGGTACCCGTGCGCAACTTATGAATCGAAACCATAAGTGGGTCACTCATAATATTACTGACTGAGTCAAGGATGAAAATGCAATGAGGGGCATAACGGTAGAAACCGCCTGCTCGTGTGTGGATCATCAAGTGAAAAGATCAATAACCCGAATTTGATTGTATCAATGGACACCCTGCTGATATAAAGGGAATAATATATACCGTATCACTAAAGAGTGCAGCCTCGGGTCTATATTGGAATCACTTCGAGGTTTGACGAACAACTAGCAGTTCGTTGAAGCTTAAGTGATACGGGTCCATGGTCCCCAGGATAGCTCCGTAACGGATGATACGTACGTGATTAAAATACATTCTGGATAATGTTTAATCATTTGGCTTGACTTATAAAACTGAAAGGTCTGTGGCAGACGTCAGATAGTTTTATCGTTAGCGTGGCAAAAGTACCATATTTTGGTACACGAAATTAACTGATAAAAGAAAGTTAGAATTTAGATTTTCTATCAGCACCATGTTGTTGGAAATTAAATTCTAAGCAACTTTGCTTTTTGAACCAAGTCATTTCGACTTACGGTTAGTGATTTATGGATTTTCTAAGTTTATGATCGGTTCGATAAACTTTGAAATTAAATCACATGTCACGAATTTAAATGATGGTGTGGCACCATGACATTTTAATGTGTGATATTGAGATCAGGAAATATTAATATAATTTAATTATTTGAATTTAATTATTAATATGTTATTAATAATTAATTAATAATTAATAGATTTATATTAATAAATAAAAATATATATTTATATATATATTTATATGTGTAAATTCGAATTAGGGTTTCAGAAACCCTAGCCAATTCGAATAACATGATTTGGTCTTTCCATATTTGCGGCATAAGTACCAAATGTTTTGGTATTTTAGCAAATCCCTAAAATCAATATTATCCATTGGATCGGTTATGATTTAATATCAACCGTTGGATTAGGATATTGATAAATTCGAATTTGATAACTTGGTGACCAAGTTTAAATTTTCGAATTTGGTTAATTAATTATATCCGTTAGATCGGTCTAAGATTTAATCTTTACCGTCGGATTGGAAGTTAATTAATTATATATATTTATATAATTTTCGAATTATAGATTAAGGATAAAATCGAAATTGTTTTTAATAAATCTTTTTATATTTGATTTTATCCTAAACTAATTTGATCCATTAGATCAGTTTAAAGATTTATCTCAACCGTTGGATCTAGATAATGATAATTCGAATTTTAATATAAATATATATGATAATTCGAATTTAATAAAGATAAGAAGATAAGATTGGATTTTTGATTTATCCAAATCTTTCTTATTTAATTAAATCCCTAATTAATTATATCCATTGGATTTAGATGAGATTAAATCTGGACCATTGGATTAAGATAATTAATTATATTTAATATATAGAATTCGAATTTTAGGGAGGGAATTTCTCCAATTTGGTTACGGTTTGAGCCTATAAATAGGAGGCTCATTCTACACATTTTTCACACCTTTCCCCAGAGAAAAATTCGAACTCTCCCTCTTCCTCAGGGTCTGCGAATTTTCTCTCTGATCTCTTTTTTCTGGTTCGGTTTAGGAGACTATTTCTCCGGAAACTTAAAAAGAACCATCAGTTAAAATTTTGCGACGGAGTCCTGCCGGCGAAGCCCACGCTTCGGTACGAGGATTCCAGGAGAATATCCCGGAAGATCACGGGAGTTTCCCTCAGCACTGGCGGAGCCCTGCCCGATTCAGAACGCGCAGCCGGAAGTCGTCAATTGAGGTACGGCCTTATGCATTGGGTTAATAAATGCAACCATTTACTGCTTTCTATTTATTTTCTATTATGACTAGATTATTAATAATGATTTATGAATATTAAATTACATAATATTTATCAGATCTTGGGATATGGATATTATCCAATATTCGGACCGTTGTACAGATAACAAGTTTTCCGCTTTAAAATAATTTTTTAAATGTTACCCGGACGGTCCGGAGGTACAATTCGTGATAATTTTCAAGGAATCCGAGACGTGATTCCCAACACCATCTTGTTCCAGTGCAAGAGCGGGGACCAACGACTGTTAACCCAGGTGTACTACATCCCGAAGCTGAAGAGTAACATCATCAGCCTTGGTCAGATGACAGAGGTCGGCAACACAGTGGTGATGGCCGGGTCGTACCTGAAGGTGTGGAACATAAGTGGCGCTCTATTTATGAAGGTGAGGAGAGCGCCGAACCGGCTCTAAAAGATTCTATTGGAGACAGGCCAACCCGTCTGCTTAATGACATCTTTAGCAGACCTGGCTTGGCTCTGGCACGCGAGACTTGAGCACTTAAACTTCTACGCGCTCAAGATGATAGGGGAGAAAGAAATGGCCTTTGGGGTTCCCAAAATTGAACACCCCAACTAGCTGTGTGAATGTTGCATGGTCGCGAAACAGGCAAGGGTGCCATTTCCGATCAAGGCCAACTTTCGAGCAAAGCGACCCCTCTAACTGGTGCACGCGGACTTGTGTGGTCCTATTACCCCGGTAACCCTAGCCGGTAGCAAGTATATTCTCCTGCTAGTTGACGACTACAGCCGTTGGATGTGGTTGTATACGCTAAAAAGAGCATTCGGGAGCCTTTGAAGTCTTCAAAAAGTTCAAGAGGCTTGTGGAGAAAAAATCAGGGCACATAATGACGACCCTGAGAACTGACCGAGGTGGAAAGTTTACGTCCCAGCAGTTCAGAGAGTTCTGCAATGAAGAGGGAGTCGAACGCCACTTGACTGCACTATACACTCCTCAGCAGAACGGTGTGGTAGTGAGAAGGAACCGGACTGTAATGGACTCATCAAGGAGTTTGCTGAAGAGCATGCAAGTCCCGACGAAGATGTGGGGAGAAGCAGTCATACATGCGGCTTATCTGTTAAACCGCTTGCCAACTAAGGCACAAGGAGAGCGCACCACGTACCAAGTATAATGTCAGAGGTAGCCTCATTTGGAGTACTTGAGAGTGTTTGGGTGCACCGCTCATGTTAAATTTATGGGCCCAAATCTCAAGAAGCTCGATGACGGGAGTCAATCGATGGTGTACCTTGGAGTCCATGATGGAAGCAAGGCACACAAATTCTTTGACCCCCGACACGGCAATATTCGAGTGAGCAGAGATGCCGTGTTTGAAGAAGAGAAGAAATGGGAGTGGCGTGACGAGAATGGCGAGCCCGAATAGAACTCAGTTGAGTTCGAACTCGAAGAAGACGAGGAAGACATTGCCGAGCAGAAAGACACAGCAAATCCGAACTCAAACACGTTATTGCCGAGCCCGGACACGACGACTTCTAGCTCGAGGCCAGCAACACCCAGCTCGGGTGTTTCACCACCAGTATCACCGCCAATGTCACCCCCAACGCCACACAACTCAGGTTCGGGTATGATGACCCCGACCTCACAGACAGGTAGCTCGGGTAGTTCCTCGATCAGGATGGTCCGAAAGGATATTGTCCGCTAACCGATATCTGTGAAGATGCTCGTCAATTAAACATGAGTTTGGAAGACTTATCGCTGCTATGTGCCGAAGAAGTGGCAAACTATCGAGAGACAATATCCGAGCAGGCATGGCAAGAGGCAATGCAGAAAGAGCTCGAGTCAATCGAGAATAACAAGACGTGGGTGCTCACCGACCTACCTAAAGGTCATAAGCCCATCGGTCTTAAGTGGGTTTACAAGTTGAAAAAGGACACCGAAGGAAATATCCTCAAGCACAAAGCAAGGCTGGTCGCTAAAGGATACGTACAGAAACAGGGAGTTGACTTCGAGGAAGTTTTTGCCCCAGTAGCGAGGCTCGAAACGATCAGGATGATCTTAGCCCTTGCTGGTCACCGAGGTTGGGAGATTCACCACTTAGATGTCAAATCGGCATTCTTAAATGGTGACCTCGAGGAGGAAGTGTACGTCAGACAACCTAATGGTTATGTCGTCAAGGCTAAGAAGCACAAGGTGTACAAGCTCTCCAAGGCCCTTTCTGGGCTACGTCAAGCACCCAAAGTTCGAGATGAGTGACCTCGGACTACTTTCGTACTACCTCGGCATTGGGGTGGATCAGAATAAGGACTGCATTACGCTGAAGCAATCGACTTATGCAAAGAAGATCCTTATGTAGTTTCATATGGCAAACTGGAACCCGAGCAAGTATCCGATGGAGGCAAAGCTGCAGCTTGGGAAGGATGCGGAAGGAACCGCAGTGGATCCCACAGAGTACAGACGTGTGATTGGGTGTCTACGATACCTTACCCACACCCGACCTAACATCTCACACGCAGTCAGCATGGTGAGCCGTTAAATGGAGAAGCCTACCAGTCTACACCCGCAGGCTATAAAGCACATCCTCCGCTACGTCAAGGGAACGACGAGCTACGAGATTCAGTACAGAAAAGGAACTGGAGCCGATGAACTGGTCGGTTTTACCGACAGTGACTTAGCTGGTGATATCGACGAGAGGAAGAGTACCGGAGGAATGGTGTTTTATCTCAATGGGAATCTGATCACCAGGCAGTCTCAAAAGCAGCAAACCGTGGCCTTATCATCATGTGAGGCCGAGTTCATGACAGCGACCGAAGCGGCGTGCCAAGGATTGTGGCTGAGAAACTTGTTGAGCGAGGTGACGAGAAGAGGAAGATCATCGTTGAGAAGAGGAATATCATCGTTGAGTTTGTAAGAATCAGAGAGCGACGTGCAGACATACTCACCAATGCTCTAGCTCGAGTCAAGTTAGCAGATATGAGAGAGCTACTCGGCGTGAAGAACCTCGAACCGGTCAAGCTTACGGGGATAATGTGAATAAGCTTGACACGTGCAACAACTTGGTCAATAAAATAGCTTAGTCAAATAGTCAGCTAACTAATTTGCTTAGCTTTACCTATTATTACGAATTAGTTGCACGAGATTGGTTGATTTACTCTATTCGCTATAAATATAGCAGTATTTTGCATGCATTTTTCTTAACTCCAGTATTTGTAATTCGACTTCTTAATCAGAGAGCAATTTCTCTAGTTCTTCTTTCTTGCTATCATAAATACAGTGCGCATTATATATGGGTAAACTGCGGCTAAAATACTTAATGTTTCATTTTTTTTTAATTATGTACCCAATGTTTTTTTTTGTGGCCATAATACCCAAAGTTTATTCCGTTAACGCCAAACGTACCCACCGTTAAGTTTCCGTTATTTTTCCCGCGTGGCATGACACATGTCTTTCTAATCTCGCCACCTCATTAAAATCGAAAAAAAATAATCGAGAAAAAATATTATTAAAAGATACAAAATAAATAAATAAAAAACTCTAAATAAAGATCTAGTTAAAACAATAACATATATATATTATTGTTTTAACTAGATCTTTATTGTGTCATTGGACGTTCATATATATATATATGTTATTGCTTTAACTAGATCTTTATTTAGGGTTTTTTTTTTATTATTTATTTTGTATCTTTTAATAATATTTTTTTTTTCGATTATTTTTTTCGATTTTAATGAGGTGGCGAGATTATAAAGACACGTGTCATGCCACGCGGGCAAAATAACGGAAACTTAACGGTGGGTACGTTTGGCGTTAACGGAATAAACTTTGGGTATTATGACCACCAAAAAAAACATTGGGTACATAATTAAAAAAAATTGAAACATTGGGTATTTTAGCCGCAGTTTACCTATATATATATATATATATATATATGAGAGTGTGGTGTTATTATCTTCAATCGCTTATATTCCTGTGTGTGAGTGAGTGGTATTCATTGTGTTGCTTTGCCCTCATATTGTCGTTTACAGAGGTGGTGTGAATGTGAGTGTCGATCCTTCCCGTGTGTTATTCGTTTCTATTTGTGAGTGTGTTTTGGCAGCGATCAATATTTGGAACCAACAATAATAAGGTATATATCATGTGTGTAGTTATTATTTGTTTCCTATAATTTATTGATTTGTTTAGTTATTATTTATATGAGTTAATTTAATTAATCCTTTCAGTTAGGCATTTTAATTAGCTAATCAACTCCTTCATGGAAACGTTGGTTTTCTATATATTATAAGAGAAGTTAGTTGATGATTAACAGAAAAAGTTGAGTTGCCAACCTAAAAAGTGCTCGTTCTTTGTAGCTCCGTTCTCAATCAAGGATTCACGGGACAGGGTCGCTGCTAATTATTCCGGCTGTTTGACCTGGAATTCTTAGTTCTTCACTCAGTATGCTTTTTCTCTAATGATCAAAAGTAGTATATATTTTACTGTTTATAGTTCTAACGACTTTGCTGTTAGAAACTTATAAAAAAAAAAAAAAAAAAAAAACGGCTATTAGCGCTTAAATACATCACTTATTGGCACTAACCGATCAATTTTCTGTTTATGCTTTATTTTCTACGGCATAAATGTTTATACTTCATTTTCGTTGACATATGTCATGCCACGACATCATATTATATACATATATATATATATATATATATACATTCATAATTAAACAAACTCAACATAGATACGGATTTGCACCAAATATATATGTAGCAAACTATATCTATAATCCTTGATTCGATATCTAAAAATAGTAAATAAAAATAATAAAAGTAATACACCCGAATCTTTACTCGAGATTACATTCTGATCACTTTATTTTATCAGGTCATTTACAAATTACAATATGCTATTTGTTCTATACTACGTGTATAAATGTGGACAAGATTGCATTATTTTAGTGAGTAAAGCGTTGAATTAGATCGTGGAGGAAAACATTTTAATAGTTCTTTATTATCATTAGGATAATTTCCGGCATAAATACCTATCTCTTGGTCAAATTCTTTCTCACGTACCCAACCTCCATAAATGGCGGCAATAATACTCAATTTTTGAGAGTTGACCAAGAAATTTTGTCCAACTTCAGTGGACAATATCAATTAGCCGTTAGGCCTGCCACATGACATACCATGTGGCACTCAGCCGTCACGTGAATGCCACACAAATTTTTATTTTAAAAAAAATATTTTTAAATTAGAATTAATAATGAATATTTAAATTTAAATTTAAATTTAAATATTCATTATTGGTAATTATTATTATTGAATTTAATAATTTATTTTTTAATAAAGTGGGTTGAACGAAATAAATCAAGATAAAAAGATCTCCGTTCAAGGTTCATTCAAACTCCACCTCCAATCCGGTTCACAGGTCAAACAAAATTGTTTAATTTAATGTGTTTAATAATAATAACCAATAAACATATGATTATTTAATGACAATTGTTTTATAAAATAATTATATAAAAAAAATATTAAACAATTTATTATTAAACAATCATATTGCTATTTAACGACAGATTGTTTTTATATTTTTTGCATGATATTTATTATTTATGTTTGCATTGTATAATAATAAATTGTTTAATATATATTTTTTTATATATAATTCTTTGTGAGCTTAAGCTGACTTAGTCCGTCACACAGAAGGAGTCAGCCCGGGTACCGACCAGAACCAAGGACGAACAGGAGTTCATCCCAGCTCGGGTGAACACGAGCAGAATGTCCAGAAAGAAGGCAAGCTCGGCCAGGGGCAGACGAGCATACCAGCTCGGGGACAGAGAAGCTGTCCGAGCAGGAAAAGGAAAGTCAGCAACTACCCGCGAAGCTTGAGGAGCAAGAAAAGATCAAGTCAAAGATTTGATAAGATTATTTAGGGTAGTTTCTCGATTTTGTGCGATTTAGTTAGCTAGGGTTTCGCCTATGTGAGGCTATATAAACCTAGCATTGTACACTTTGTAAAGTGCTGAGTCCATTAGAGTTTTCTTTGTATTTTTGCATTCGATTATCAATAGAGAAATTCTTCTCCCAAAAGTTCGTGTTCTTCAATTTCTGTTCGATTTTCTTTGGTGTTATTTGTGTTTTTCGCAGATCCGTGGTTTGGGAACCCACAAGTGGTATCAGAGCTTCATCAATCGAAGAACATGTCTTCATCAGAGTCACCGATGGCAGGAGCTTTGGCTGCGCATAAACCAGACTCCAGAGAAGGCCCAATTACGCTCCACTACCCCATGCTCACGAAGAGCAATTACGCCGTGTGGGCGTTGAAGATGAGGGTAAATCTGCAGGCGCAGGGAGTGTGGGAGGCCGTAGAGAACAGCGGTGTCGAAGGACGCAAGGAAAGAATGGCTCTAGCCACTATCTACCAAGCAGTTTCGGAAGATGTTCTTCTCATGCTCGCCGAGAAAGATTCAGCGAAGGAAGCATGGAAAACTCTTCAGACCATGCACATGGGCGCAGATCGCGTCAAGGAGGCAAAGGTCCAAACCTTGAAGAGTGAGTTCGAGGTGATGAGGATGAAGGAGAGCAAATCAATTGATGACTTCGCTATGTGGCTCACGTCCATTGTGACCGGCATACGCTCGTTGGGAGACAAGGTGGAGGAGACCACCGTCGTCAAGAAGTTTTTCCGAGCAGTGCCTCACAAGTACATGCAGATCGTGACATCGATCGAGCAGTTCGGCGACCTTAAGACAATGACTGTCGAGGAGGTTGTTGGTCGCCTCAAATCCCACGAGGAGAGACTTCGGGATTACGGTGACAAAGAAGAGGAGAAGAACCTCCTGCTCACGCATGAAGAGTGGACGGCCAGACAACGGAAGACTGGGAGCCGAGTTTTCTTCAAATTCCTCAGGTCGGAGCAGCTCTGGTGAAGAGGTCCGAGGTTTTTATCAATCTTTGTTAATTTTTTTGTGAAACTTTATTTCTTTGTTATTCTTTTTTTTTTTGACACTTATATTTATTTTCGTACATTCTCTTCTATTTTTATTTTTATTTTTCAAATCGGTAGCTATGTAACTATGTTGATATTTTCCGAGTAATACTTTTAAATTGGTCCTCTAACCTCCACCCTCCGTGAACGACCGATGTACTCTACGGTTCAGCGATTTCTCTCTCCCTTGCAGCGTTGTTTTTCTCTCCAAGATAGTTCCGTTAAATCTCTGTTACGGTCTCCCTTTGTAGCAAAGCATCACTCTCTCCCTCTATCTCTGGAGTTGTGTGGCTCACTACCTCTGTCGACTTCTCCAGCAGCGTTGCGTTAAAAAATCACTTACTGTAAGAAATATTGTTAATTCTTTATATGTAATTTTAATATAAAAAATCAGGTATTCACTATTTGAAATTTTTACTGTGAATCAATTTCTAAGTTAATGCAAAATTTATGTTATAATAAATTCATTTCATTAATATGATATTTTCAATTTGATTATGGGGATAAAATTTAAAATTGAATTTAGTTGGACGTTAATTGCTATTTATAAAATTAAGGGCTTAATTTCAGTCATAATTCCTCATTATGAAAGAAATCACACGATAAGATATGGATAGTTAATGCAAAAATATGACCTTTTCATTACATTCAATACGCTATGATTCAATACGTTGTTAATGCAAAATTTATGATTGAGATTTTATTACGTTAACGCAGAATTTCCGATGAGAAAGCTTGACATTATCAAGAGTTATTGCAGACAAACTTTGTCTTTTGTATTATACATAAATCAAGGTATGAAAACTACAGCTTTTAATTTTTAGTTAGTATTATTGTTCAATCTCTCTTCCTTTTCTCTGGAGTACGAAGTACTTTTAATCTTCCTACTATATTATTTTTGAACATGTTTGAGTCAAGAATTTTACTAAAATTTTGTTACTGAATTTAGGGTTTAACAGTCAGATTCGAGCAGCGGTTCAATTTTGACGCCTCTAGCTTCTCTGGCGAAAAAATAAAGGTTGAATCTTCATGCTTCAAACAAGTACTGAGTAACATTCTTTGGATTCATTTCCCTTGTTTAGTTTGTGAGCTTAAGCTTGACTTAGTCCGAATGACGACCAGAACCCAAGACGGGCAGAAACACTTGCGAGGAGTCAGCCCGGGTACCGACCAGAACAGAAGACGGACAGCTGTTCAGCCCAGCTCGGGTGAACACGAGCAGAACATCCGGATAGAAGGCAAGCCCGGCCAGAGGCAGACGAGCAGGCCAGCTCGGGGACAGAGAAGCTGTCCGGGCAGGAAAAGGAAACTCTACCCAGAAAGGAAGACGCGTAACTTGAGGAGCAAGCAAATCAAGTCAAAGATTCGGCGAGATTATTTAGGGTAGTTTCCTGATTTTGTGCGATTTGGTTAGCTAGG
The DNA here is from genome assembly GCA_954871525.1 of Parietaria judaica. Classification (NCBI taxonomy): domain Eukaryota; kingdom Viridiplantae; phylum Streptophyta; class Magnoliopsida; order Rosales; family Urticaceae; genus Parietaria; species Parietaria judaica. The sequence continues at coordinate 17,672,288 of OX940864.1, forward strand.
GTTTCGCCTATGTGAGGCTATAAATATACCTAGCATGTACACTTTGTAATGTGTAGAGTCCATTAGAATTTCGAGTTTATCTCCTTGTATATTGCCTTCGATTATTAATCAAGAGAATTTCTTCTCCCAAAAGTTTGTGTCCTTTATTTTTTGTTCGATTTCTTTTGGTGTTATTCGTGTTCTTTGCAGATCCGTGAATTGGGATCCAACAAGTGGTATCAGAGCATCAATCGAAGAACATGTCTTCATCATCAGAGTCACCAATCGACGGAGCTTTGGTTGCGCAGAAACCAGACTCCAGAGAAGGCACAGTTACACTCCATTACCCCATGCTCACGAAGAGCAATTACGCCGTGTGGGCGTTGAAGATGAGGGTGAATCTGCAGGCGCAGGGAGTATGGGAGGCCGTAGAGAACGGCGGTGTCGAAGGGCGCAAGGAAAGAATGGCTCTAGCCGCTATCTACCAAGCAGTTCCGGAAAAAGTTCTTCTCATGCTCGCCGAGAAAGATTCCGCGAAGGAAGCATGGAAAACTCTTCAGACCATGCACATGGGCGCAGATCGCGTCAAGGAGGCAAAGGTCCAGACCTTGAAGAGTGAGTTCGAGGTCATGAGGATGAGGGAGAGCGAATAAATTGATGATTTCGCTATGCGGCTCACGTCCATTGTGACCGGCATACGCTCGCTGGGAGACAAGGTGGAGGAGACCACCGTCGTCAAGAAATTCCTCCGAGCAGTGCCTCACAGGTACATGCAGATCGTGACGTCGATCGAGCAGTTCGGCGATCTCAAGACCATGTCGGTCGAGGAGGTTGTTGGTCGTCTCAAGGCCGACGAAGAGAGACTTCGGGGTTACGGTGACAAAGACGAGGAGAAGAACCTCCTGCTCACGCATGAAGAGTGGACGGCCAGACAGCGGAAAACCGGGGGAGCCGAGTTTTCTACAAAACCCTCAGGTCGGAACAGCTTTGGTGGAGAAGTCCGAGGACGCAGACAGGGTCGTGGACGAGGTCGAGGTCGGGACATGCGAGGTCGCGGCAGTGGATCTACCCGTCAGGAAGGCACGACCAGGAGAGACAAGAGCACAGTGAAGTGCTACAATTGTCAGAAGCTTGGGCACTTTGCATCTGAGTGCCGGAGCAGGAACCAGGGCGAAGAGGCGAATCTAGCAAGATTCCCAGACGACCAGCCGGCATTGTTGTTTGTCGAGCAGGAAACGCACCTGGACGAACAGAATGGCGAGTGTGACGCCAAGGCCCGGGCAGAAGTGATCAGTGTGCCGATCAGCCCAGAGGCCGAGCAGACCTGTCCGGAGGAGACCAGCGAGAAGGTTTTCCTCATCGAGGATAAGGTTATTGCAAACCTCCTCGTAGACGGAGAGAAGAAGGTCAGTACCGACATATGGTACTTAGACAACGGAGCTAGCAACCACATGACTGGGGACCGAGCTAAGTTTGAAGAGCTCGATGAGAAGATCACGGGCAGCGTGAAATTCGGCGACAGATCAGTCGTAGAAATCAGAGGCAGAGGGTCGATCCTGTTCGAGTGAAAGAATGGCGACCAGCGTCTGATGACCCAGGTGTATTTCATCCCGAAGTTGAAAAGCAACATCATCAGTCTAGGACAGATGACTGAGATCGGGAACACGGTGTTGCTGCAAGGGTCCTACCTGAAGATGTGGACCAAGGAAGGAGAGCTGTTGATGAAGGTAGAGCGAACACCCAACAGACTCTACAAGATTCTCCTGAAGACATGCCAGCCCGTCTGTCTTATGGCATCCATGGCAGACCCGGCTTGGCTATGGCACGCACGGCTCGGACACGTGAATTTTCATGCGCTCAAGATGATGGGCGAGAAGAAGATGGCCTTCGGGGTTCCCAAGATAGAACACCCCGACCAGCTATGTGAGTGCTGCATGATCGCGAAGCAGGCGAGGATACCATTTCCGATCAAGGCCAAATTCCGAGCAGAGAGACCCTTACAGTTGGTGCATGCAGACCTATGTGGTCCAGTCACCCCAGCAACTTTGGCAGGTCACAAGTACTTTCTTTTACTTGTTGATGATTACAGTCGCTGGATGTGGGTTTATATGCTTAAGGAGAAAAGTGGAGCCTTTGAGATCTTCAAGAAGTTCAAGAAGATCGTGGAGAATGGCTCGGTGCATAGGTTAAAGGTCTTGCGTACAGACCGAGGAGGATAATTCACTTCCCAGCAGTTCGGAGAGTTCTGCGACCAGGAAAGAGTTCAACGTCACCTGTCTGCACCCCACACGCCCCAGCAGAATGGCGTAGTGGAAAGGCGAAACCGAACTGTGATGAACACAGCGAGGAGCTTGCTCAAGAGCATGCAAGTTCCAGCCCGGTTTTTGGCAGAAGCAGTAAGACATGCGGTCTACCTGCTCAATCGTTTGCCGACCAAAGCGCTAGGAGAGCGTAACCCCTACCAGGCGTGGAAAGGGAAGAAACCCCACTTAGAACACTTGAAAGTGTTCGGATGCACCGCACACGTGAAGATTGCGGGGCCACATCTCAAGAAGCTGGACGACCGGAGTCAGAAGATGGTGTACCTTGGCGTTGAAGAAGGAAGCAAGGCACACAGACTCTACGATCCACGACGCGGCAGACTCCAAGTGAGCAGAGATGCTGTGTTCGAAGAGGAGATGAAGTGGGATTGGCGCGACGAGAATGGAGAACCCGAGCAGAACTCAGTGGAGTTCATTGTCGAAGACGACCAGGATGTTGCCGAGCAAGAGAAGCCCGGAACACCCAGCTCGGGAACAGTCTTGCCAGAAACAAGGGAACCCAGCCCAGGAGAGAGCACCCCGGATACACCCAGGACACCAAGTCCGAGCAGGACCAGCCCGTCCAGCTCGGGAGATTCCTCCATATTAGACGGCCCAAGAGGATTCCGACCTCTAGCAGACGTCTACGATCAGACTCAAGAATTGGAGATGAGCCTGGAGGAACTTTCTTTGTTGTGTGCAGAAGAACCAGCCAATTACCAGGAGGCAGCAGCCGAGCAGGAGTGGCAGGAAGCAATGAAGAAGGAGATGGAGTCCATTGAGAAGAACAGGACATGGGAGCTTACCGACCTGCCCAAAGGTCATAATCCCATCGGCCTGAAGTGGGTGTATAAGCTGAAGAAGGACACTGAGGGGAATGTCCTTAAGCACAAGGCAAGGCTGGTAGCTAAAGGCTACGTGCAGAAGAAAGGCATAGACTTTGAGGAAGTCTTTGCTCCAGTAGCTAGACTGGACACGATCAGACTCATCCTAGCCCTAGCAGCTCATCGAGGTTGGGAAATTCACCATCTGGATGTCAAATCGGCATTCCTAAACGGTGACCTCGAAGAAGAAGTGTACGTCAAGCAACCAGAGGGGTTCGGCGTCACGGGCAAGGAGCAGAAGATGTACAAGCTATCCAAGGCCTTATACGGGTTAAAACAAGCACCAAGAGCGTGGAACATCCGCCTTGACAAGAGCTTGAAGAATCTTGGATTCACAAAGTGCTTGAGCGAGCGGGCAGTCTACACCAGGAGTACCGGGCAGGAAACTCTGATCGTGGGAGTGTATGTGGACGACCTGATCGTCACAGGATCCAGCGCAGGAGGCGTAGATGGGTTCAAGCAGCAGATGATGGCCGAATTCGAGATGAGTGACCTCGGATTACTTTCGTACTACCTTGGTCTCGAGGTGGAACAGAAGAAGGACTGCATTACGCTGAAGCAGTCGGCCTACGCGAAGAAGATCCTTAAACAGTTCGAGATGGCGGACTGTAACTCGAGCAAGTACCCTATGGAGGCGAAGCTGCAGCTCGGGAAGGATGCTGAAGGGAGAAGAGTGGATCCCACGGAGTACAGACGCGTGATCGGGTGCCTGAGGTATCTCACCCACACCCGACCAGACATTTCACACGCAGTCGGGATAGTCAGTCGATACATGGAGAAGCCCACGAGTGCACACCAGCAGGCGGTGAAGCACATCTTGCGTTACGTGAAGGGCACAACGGACTACGGGATCCAATACAACAGAGGAAGTGGAGCAGAAGTACTAGTCGGCTTTACGGACAGTGATCTGGCCGGTGATATCGATGACAGGAAGAGTACCGGAGGGATGGCGTTCTACCTCAACGGAAACCTGATCACCTGGCAGTCTCAAAAGCAGCAGACAGTAGCTCTATCCCACTACAAGAAAACATTGTATTAGAGACTAGAATATCTGAGACTGATTTATTAGTCTTTGATAGTGGGCATCCAAGACTGAATAATTTGTCTCTAATACTATTGGAGACTGATTTTTTTGCGTACATTATTCGAGACTAATATTTAATCACAAATATGTATTTCTCCGGTTATAGATTTTTGAGAGACTAATATTTAGTCACGGATATATTCCCTCCAAAATAAAAAATTGCGCAAATCTTCCGTGACTAATTTTTAGTCTCTCATAGTTGGCATCTGAGACTAATTTGGTTGTCTTTGATAGTTTTTGGGACTGATTTTTATGCGTATACTATCCGAGACTAATAGTTAGTCACATATATGTGTTTCTTCGATCGTAATTTTATAAGAGACTAATTTTTAGTCCCAGATATATTCCGTCTTCCAATGTAAAAATGACGTAAGTTTTTAGGGACTGATTTTAAGTCATGGATATTCTAGTGCAACATGTATCTGTGACTAAAGTTCACTCTCATAAAGAATAATTTTATTGAAGACAATAATCAGTCTTATAAACTCTAGCGCATTTACAATTTTTTTTTAAAAGGAAAACATTAAAAACTGAAAAATAATATTTAATACTTTTACATAGTAAAATAGTAGAGACTAAATCTAGTCTCTGAAAAATTAAAAATCAGGACTAAAAAATTAGTCTCGAATATAATTAAGCCAAATCTTATGATACATAAGAGACTGAATATTAGCCACTAATTTTGCCGCTTTTATATTTTAATTTTTTCGCTTTCTAAAATTCCCACCTTTTCCCTCGTTCAGTTTCGTTTTCCGCAGTCTCCATATCTCCCTCCCGCTGCTACTCTTTCTCTCTCTCTCTCTCTCTCTCTCACTCTCTCTCTCTCTGATCTCCTTTCCTCTGATTTCTCTGGTCTCCTCTCCTTTCACTCTCTTCTCCGAAAGTACTCACTCCTCTCGCTGCCACTCGCTTGCTCGGCTCTCCAGATACATCAAGCTTTCTCTCAGGTTACCAATTTCTTCCTCATCGTCATTGCTATTTCTATTTCTAATTTTATTCGGCTTTTTGGGCAGCCTCTGTACGAATCACAGTTTATCGTTTAGTTTTGTTCTGAATCATTTGGGGCTTTTGGTTAAATCTGGAAGGAGATGTATATGACTGAAATTAAATATGAAGTTTAAATTTGGGGAATAGTTTTTGGCAGTTTCTTGATTACATTTGGTATAATTGTTTCCATTCAATGATTTGGTAATTTTTTGTTCCATTTTAATAACTTTTTTATTATGTGAAGTCGAAGAAGAAACGTGAGAAGATGTTTAAGATCTTCTACAATTTGCATGACTTTTTTTTTCTTCTGGTGAGTACTTTATGCAGTGACTTTTTGGGCATCAAATGTTCATATATATCTCATGAATTTTTTGGTGACGAGTTCAGCTTAAGGAACGTGGAAAACAGGGCAGACATGGAAAACATCATATAAGAGCTTAGTGGCTTCAAAGAACATCAAGTTTAATTGTTGCTCTTAGGTTTCACTCATGGTTTGAGTTTTGAAATATCATTTTTTTTTTCATTTTCTTGTTTTATTCTTCAATGATTTTGTTTGAGTGACAATTACAGTTTTTTTTTTTTCATTTTCTTGTTTTATTCTTCAATGATTTTGTTTGAGTGACAATTACAGTTTTGGTTGAGCTTTATAATTTTACTGTGTCGATTTTACAAGAAGATTTAGAGACATTGTATCAATATTAGAAGTGATTCTATTTTTTCAATTTTATAAGTTATTTTCTTTTCTAGTAAATGATAGACAAATTCCATTACAATTTAATAGTTTGGATTTGCATAAAGATTAGTGATCTGATTTTCACTTGTGGTAGATAATATTGCATGCTATAATTTTGAATAATTCGTAGGGCAATGAGGCTCGGCGAGGAAAAAATGCAGGACTGTGCTATCAAGTGGAGAAGCCAATGTTGGTGATCAATTTCATCTCTGCCCTTAGCTTTATATGTTAGATATATGATTGTGAGTTTTTAAGCAAATATCAGTCACTTAGAATATTATTATGATACGAAATAGAAGTTGGATAGTGATTTGGCAGAATTATGAATTGAGTTCGAAACTGGGGTGTTGAAATTTACTCTTTATGTGTCTTAATGATTGATTCAAAGATCTCAACTGATAATTACTTTTCTATAGACTAGTACATTTTGCATATCTAGATTTTGCTTTGCGATGATTTATTATACTGTTCAAATGCATCAAAACTACTTGTAAGATTTTTGCTCGAGTAAATATAGAATTGAAAGGTGATTGTGAAACGTTATTTACAAGTCAGAGCTTGAATTCTTGTTACAGTCTTTGTGTTCATTCATTTTATTGTTTGATTACAGTCTTTTAGTTCATTTAGAAACCACCAGACTATGGAGGCAGCCAAAGGTGACCGGTTAGTCTTTTATTCAAGGTGTTGCTCATTTAGTGTTATTTAATTTTTATTTAGTTTATTACTTTTTGATTAATTTGTGAATAGGTTTCTGCTTATTTAGTATAAGCCTTTTTTCTTTCTTTATTCTTATTCGTATAATATATTTTGGTTGTGTTCATGGTAATGAGTTTGACATTTTTCTTTCTCTATTTATATATGATAAGTTTGCTTAATGTGCACGAGGACAAAGTAGGTCCCGGTCTCGCGCTTGCTGCTCATTGTTTTCTCGTTACCTTGACTTTCTGCGCTCGCTGCTTGCCTTTCACTTGCTGCCCGGTCCTAATTGTGCCTCGATCGGCCTTTCCTTCCTCACCTTTCTTTCAGGCCGGTTTGTAAAGGCTGTACAGTCGATAACAAAGGAAAAGAGCACGAGCCTAGTGAAGGCATTAAACTTTGCTTTTCATCAATAGCCAAAGATAATAATTGTTTGGATAATTGGCTGCTCCTGGAAGGATCAAGAAGGCATCGACCAAGTAGGACATATACATATGTTTATAATTTATTATGCCTCATTTGGTATATTTTCATTGGATTTGTATTGTTTTGCAGGGGTGGAGACTCATGATCCCGGTTATGTCTTGCTTTTCTCATCAAGGACGAAGAGGATGAACTACGATCGCAATGGTTTGAGGAGCCCAAAGCGGACGATCAATCTCGGACAGAGTCTAGGGAATATAAGACTTTTTATTTATTTAATAGTATTGTTATTGTGAGTGATTAAGAAAATTAAGAGTACTTTTTATTTCTGTGTTCTAATTGAGGATTTGCATTATGAAAATAGTGTTGTACATATTAATTGATAAGTTTGGTTTGTACATATTATTGTTGGTTTTATTATATAATAAATTGTCTTGAAAATACATATCCAAAGCTCCACATCAAAGACAACGCAAGAAATGGAACTATGACTAAATATTAGTCACTAAATGACGTTATCAGTGACTAAATCCAAAACGTATTTAAGATTAACAGCCAGTCTTTAAAAATCTTATCAGTGACTAGATAAGATTTCTCGTCCGACGTTATTAAGGACTGAAAAATGATGTATCCGAGACTACTTTTTTGTCATGAATATTGTGATGCATCCGAGACTAACTTTTAGTCCTTTATAGTAGCATTCGGGAGTAGGTATCCGAGACTAGCCTTGGAGACTGAAAATCAGTCTCTGATACTCATCCGAGACTGTTTTTCAAGTATCAGAGACTAAATAATTAGTCTCGGATACCCTGTTTTCTTGTAGTGTCCTCATGCGAAGCAGAGTTCATGGCGGCAACCGCAGCAGCATGTCAAGCTATGTGGTTGAAGGGGCTACTTAGTGAAGTGACCGGATCCGAGCAGAGACCAGCTACTCTCTACGTGGACAACAAGTCTGCAATTGCGTTGATGAAGAATCCAGTGTTCCATGGACGGAGCAAACACATTGACACGAAGTTTCACTACATTCGTGAGTGTGTGGAGAAGCGAGAGATCATCGTGGAGTTCGTCAACACGAGGGAGCAACGGGCAGACATTCTTACTAAGGCTCTAGGGAGAGTCAAGTTCGAAGAGATGAGAGAGCTGCTCGGAGTGAAGAGAGTGGAAGCAAGTCAAGCTTACGGGGGAGAATGTGAGCTTAAGCTTGACTTAGTCCGGATGACGACCAGAACCCAGGATGGGCAGAAACACTTGCGAGGAGTCAGCCCGGGTACCGACCAGAACAGAAGACGGACAGCTGTTCAGCCCAGCTCGGGTGAACACGAGCAGAACATCCGGATAGAAGGCAAGCCCGGCCAGAGGCAGACGAGCAGGCCAGCTCGGGGACAGAGAAGCTGTCCGGGCAGGAAAAGGAAACTCTACCCAGAAAGGAAGACGCGTAACTTGAGGAGCAAGCAAATCAAGTCAAAGATTCGGCGAGATTATTTAGGGTAGTTTCCTGATTTTGTGCGATTTGGTTAGCTAGGGTTTCGCCTATGTGAGGCTATAAATATACCTAGCATGTACACTTTGTAATGTGTAGAGTCCATTAGAATTTCGAGTTTATCTCCTTGTATATTGCCTTCGATTATTAATCAAGAGAATTTCTTCTCCCAAAAGTTTGTGTCCTTTATTTTTGGTTCGATTTCTTTTGGTGTTATTCGTGTTCGTTGCAGATCCGTGAATTGGGATCCAACATAGTTATCACTGTTTATCTATTCGTAAAATAATTTTTGGGTTCTTAGCCTATTGAACTTGAAAATATGCTATAAAACAACTCTAAGTGCATACCAATCGACAATTAGAGTTTTATGTCCTTTTTAAATGGTGAATTTCCTTTTCTCACAATTTTTTTAAACACTTATTGGCAAATATATTCCTTCAAATCAATTTAATGAGTACTTTAAGGAAAATAAAATAACAGACTCGAAAATGTATAGAATTCCCATGGTTTGTATTTTGTAATAGTATTTGTCCACATAGTTTAATGCATCACTAATTCCTGAGAAGTAAGACCTTTTTACTACATAAATTTTATAAATGATTAGACCTTCTTGAGAAGTAAGAGTAACCGGTATATATTTTACAATTCCACTTTCTTCGAAAGAAAGAGTCAGACTTAACACAAATTCCTCCTTTTAAAATGTTTTCTCAATGTAAGTTTAAATTATTATCTTTTACATTAGGATTTTACTTTTAAGGATTGTGTTTTTTACTTTGTTCTGCATGAATGCATTCAATAACTTTTTAGCTACCTAATGAAGTCAAGTGCTCCGCGTAGAGCAAAACTTTAAACCAGGTTGTGGACGTAAAATTATTAAGTATATATATTCTTAGCTACCCAATATATATTTATTTTTATTTATTAAAAAAAGATATTTATTATTAAGTACATTGATTGACATATTTAAACAAGTAAAAATGTGAGAAAAAGTTAACAAATTTTAATAATAACAAATCTTTTATTACAGAATAACTATGTAAGTAATATAAGGAAATATTTTACATTACAAAAGCTAATAGTTATTCAAGAAATAATATATTTACACTCCATATATTTTGACTCTTTTTATTTGATAGTATAATTGTTTTTATTTGCATTTTCAAAGAATTGCTACCGTTAATTAAGTTGGTGATGGAACTTATCAAGAACTTTCTTTTGCAATTTATTTTATTAAAAATTGTTACACACAATCCAATATATCATACACACTAAATACATATGTAATAAAAAAAAATCATTACGCATTACTTTGAATCATCTTAATTAATAATTTTTAATAAACTGTAACAGAGCAAAAATGAGGGACAACTTTGCTGAGGACAAGAGCATTAGATCGATATTGTCACGTACAACCCGATATGACAACCAAGTTTGAATTCCTTAAACTCACAACATGTATGCCCATGATTAATAACGTCCAAGGTAATCTTATCTTGATGTTCGCATGATATTATTTTTATAAGAAATTCATTATCGATATTTGTGTAATAATGTAATAGATTTATTATCAATTTTATATTATATGAAAAATAGATTAATTGCACTACTATATCTTATTCATCAATTGATCTTATTCCAAGCAGATTTGGAAGTTGAAGAACAAGTTCCTGAAAGGAGCCAAACATAAGTCAAAACGTCAAGCCTGCGTCCACCATGTCAGGAAAAACATAGAGAAATAGGTAAATAAGATTTGTTTATCAGTAAGAAAAAGTATTCAAAACTTTCAACCATGCAAACACATTAAACATATCATGTATTAATTAAATCTTTTTTTTTTCATTCAATTAGGTTTATTGGATGAGCGTGGAAAACAAATGGAGGACATATCCGGTGGAACACTAGATTACTATGACAAATCAGGTAATCGGGTAACATATAATTTGAACCAATTAGATATATGTACTCAATTTAAAAACTAAGTGTATGATATAATAAACAATGACAGACAATTTGTACGGGAATTGTTTCCAAGTGGGTGAAACTTCAAACGCACAATCAATAAGGCAAACAACATAAAATTAACAAGGTAACATAATTTTGTTTGTTAAGCTTAGGACAATATTAATGTTAACTAAATAATTTATAATAGGAAATTAGTACATCTAAATCTAACACCAACTTTCATTACAGTGAAACGATCTCTTCTTTGAAATTTTGGAAAACCAACAGATACATGCCAGAACTTTGGGGAAATTTTCTAGGTCGAAGAGCGTACCAAGAAGTACAGTACATGTAATCCAAAATTCATGTTCTGTTGATTCGAAGGTCGGGTCAAAGTACCTTTACTTAAACAGCCACCAACTCCCCTTACTTATCTACTTGGCTCCGAGTTAGACCAAAAAGGGGCTTCATTTAGAAAAGAAGAAAAGAAGAATGTACAATTCAATGTTTGCTTTAGCATCTATGGGAGGACGTCTCGACTCGACAATTAATCGTACAGGGGGTTTGTACGATTACAGAATAAGTGGCTAAAATTACTATCGAATTGGTTCATTACTAATTCAGACAGGAAAACAGCCTCAATTTGCGCAACTTTACATCTATGAATAGCTTACATATTGAATGCAATGCATCGTCAAAATGGAGGAATTGGTATCGATGAAAATGTTATTGATGATCTTTCTAAAATGTTCGAGGAATGTAATGTATTGGTTAAATCCTTTCGTGTAGCACGAGATAGATACGTAGTATCTCCAAATGATTCATTTGCTTGCGGCTAATCAATACATGAAGTGTGGATTGTCATCGGTATAACATGCTAATGGTTGATGAAGTCACGAGTCTTAATAGTGGGTGATTTCAATCAAAATATTTTTGACCGTGAGTTGATAGTTGAACACCGTGATACTGGCCTCCAACGGATCACTGAACTCCATACAAGCTTTATGGCGATGACATGCCCTCTAATACACCCGTATCGAGAATTCGTGTTCCGTACGAACATCCAATTGAAAAATATGGATGTGCAAAGCACAAAGAGGCAATTCCTGAGAGCAACTAGTTGTTGGGGTTGATGAGCCAGTCCTTGAAAGGAAAACTGGCTTTGAAATTCATAGTTTCCGAACAAACTCTGTGAATTATCAGCCATTGATGATGGAAAGTGAGAAAAGCTTGTGAGTATGTGAAGTGAGGTTGATATTATATTTATATATATACATATGAAGGTGAAGAAGGGTGGGATTGTCATAATATATCATGGTTTCGGTCAACGTGCGCCCCTATAAATCCCATGCATATACATTATACAAACATTAAAGCAATAAATCGCACTCATTTATGCATGGGAATTATAAGGGCACACGTTGACCGAAACCATGATATATTATGGCAATCCCACCCTTCTTCACCTTTATATATATATATATGGAAAGTGAGAAAAGCTTGTGAGTATGTGAAGTGAGGTTGATATTATATATATATATATATATATATATATATATATATATATATATATAATATCAACCTCACTTCACATACTCACAAGCTTTTCTCACTTTCCATCATCAATGGCTGATAATTCACAGAGTTTGTTCGGAAACTATGAAGTTCAAAGCCAGTTTTCCTTTCAAGGACTGGCTCATCAACCCCAACAACTAGTTGCTCTCAGGAATTGCCTCTTTGTGCTTTGCACATCCATATTTTTCAATTGGATGATCGTACAGAACACGACTTCTCGATACGGGTGTATTAGAGGGCATGTCATCGCCTTAAAGCTTGTATGGAGTTCAGTGATCCGTTTGGAGGCCAGTATCACGGTGTTCAACTATCAACTCACGCTCAAAAATATTTTGATTGAAATCACCCACTATTAAGACCCGTGACTTCATCAACCATTAGCATGTTATACCGATGACAATCCGCACTTCATGTATTGATTAGCCGCAAGCAAATGAATCATTTGGAGATACTACGTATCTATCTCGTGCTACACGAAAGGATTTCACCAATACATTACATTCCTCGAACATTTTAGAAAGATTATCAGGGAGCCAAATATACTTTTGGAATAAAGGAGCCAAATATACGCTGAAAGTCATTACAGAAAGATCGTCTTTGCTATTTTTAAAATACACAAGTTAAATTTCTACATTTCTCATAAAACAAGGAGCCGATAGCAAATCTAAAAAATTATGAGATTTTGCAGTAAGTGTGCTAGCGTGAGTCGTGACCATGATATTTGTTTATTACGTTAATAAAATAATAATATTTCTTTATTACATTAATAAAAATGTATTATTTTATTAGGACACCATAATTTAGCATTATGGATAAGAATTAGGAGTATAATTTTGCAGCTCTCTCGGCGCATTCTACGGCCAGAGAGACAAGCGTACTTTACGATGTGCATGCGACATTATACTATATAACTAAATTGCAGTGCATTTTCACTGTAGAGACTACAGTACTAATTTTGGCCAATTTCAAAATGACATGTGTTTTGCTTATTATTGTCATGCCCTTCAACAATATTTATTGATGGCATAAATACTTAAGATATTACTTTTTTTTGCGGCATAAGTACTTTTTTCTCTCTTCACATCAATAATATAGTATTGTTATTGTTAAAGTACCAAATAATTTTCAATACTAAAACTATCAATTTTTGGTCGGTAAATGTACCACATATTTTCATTTTTTGCGGCTTAAGTACTTTCTCTTCACATCAATACAAGCAATATATTATCGTTAAAGTACCAAAACATATTCAATACTAAAACTATCAATTTTTAGTCGGTAAAAGTACCACATCTTTTCATTAATAACAATTATTTTTTAGCGGTGAAAGTACCAATTTTTGGTCTCCCCCTCTCTCTTTCTCTCAACCCCATTAAAAATGCAGTTCCCAGTTTTCACGCCACTATAGCATAAAAGAAAAGTGTCTCTTTGTGTATAGAATAATGCATGTGTATGTATATGTATATTTAAGCGAAATACTTTTTAAAAAATCGATAATGTAAAAATATTTTATTGGATGTAAATAATAAATACTTCTTTTTAAAATCAATATTATAGTAATCTTTTATTGGATCTAAATAATGTGTTTCTTTAAGGACGAATATTTTAATTATGTAAACTGCTCTTTTTGTTCAATTACATTTAGATACTATGGAGTTAAATCTAAAAAAGATTGACTAACAACATAAAAATAGTCAAATAACTTAAAAACTATACACATAAAAAAAAAACATAAAGTTATCAAATTTCTCTTCTAAGAAAAAAAAATCCGCAACCCGTTGCAACGCGCGGGTTACATACCTCGTAATCTTTAAAATAAATTAAAAAAACACTACTTGTGGTGAAAATACTTAAGTTTACACTTTAATGCATGTAATATATATATTTAAAATCTGAAGAAGAACATGCCTAAATATATTTCTTTATTGCACTTTAATACTTTTGATCAACTATTAGTGGTGAAGACTGTTGAGGTCGGATTTGGCAATCCACTTATTATGGCATAAATATCAAAATGTTGGCCCTTACACCATAAAGCAAGCAAGTGTGCTTGATTATGATGGGATGTGTTAGGTAGTTCTAGGCCATACCCTAGGTCATACCTCACCTTTTGAGCCTGACATTTGGCCATACCTCACTCATGAGGGTAGGGCCAATACTGGGAATACTTATATATGCATCCATTTATAGATGAGAGAGGAGGGGAGGAAGCAGATTTTACAGGGGAAAAGTGCTTGTAACCAAAAGAAATCAAGAAGAGAATACACAATATTTTACATCGACATTTCCTTGAGCGTTCTTAGTTAATATTCGGAAGAAACCGATCCCTTTTATTTAAAAACAAGGATCAATCCTTGTGATTGTTGAGTGTACGAAACGCCCCCAAAAATTTGGCGCCCACTGAGGGGCTCAGTTTCTTTCTATCGCACAACTAAGCCCTTGGAGGGATGACGGCCAACGACGGCAACGACAACGCCGAGCACTGATCTCTTCTCCGCCTGAAATTTATGAAGCTGCACTTTTCTTGCGTTTTCTTGAAGGCCTCGTCTTGAGCTTCGATTTGATAGGTTATTTGCCCAGATCGGACGCTCGAGGCGAAAGTTATGGATGTCAGAAGATTGGTCGCCGAAGATGATGGCTTCGTCGACGTCTCCCCAACAGTCGACACGCGACGGCTCATATCTCCGTTGCTATTTATAATTTCGTTATGATTTTTAGCTTCCCTCGAAGCTAACGTCTTGAGCTTCGATTTGATAGGTTATTTGCCCAGATCGGACACTCGAGGCGAAAGTTATGGACGTCGGAAGATTGGTCGCCGAAGATGATGGCTTCATCAACGACTCCCCGATGCTCGACACGCGACGGCTCATATCTCCGTTGCTATTTATCATTTCGTTATGATTTTTAGCTTCACTCGAAGCTAACGTCTTGAGCTTCAATTTGATAGGTTATTTGCCCAGATCGGACGCTCGAGGCGAAAGTTATTGACGTCGGAAGATTGGTCGCCGAATATGATGGCTTCGTCGACGACTCCCCGACGCTCGACACCCGACGGCTCATATCTCCGTCATTTGCCCATATCGGACGCTCGAGGCGACAGTTATGGACGTCGGAAGATTGGTCGCCGAAGATAATAGCTTCGTCGATGACTCCCCGACGCTCGACACGCGACGGCTCATATCTCCGTTGCTATTTATTATTTTAGCGTAATTTTTAGCTTTCCTCAAAGTTAACGTCTTGAGCTTCGATTTAATAGGTCATTTGCCCAGATCGGACGCTCGAGACGAAAGTTATGGACGTCGGAAGTTTGGTCGCCGAAGATGATAGCTTCGTCGACGACTCCCCGACGCTCGACACTCGACGGACCATATCTCCTTCGATATTCATCCCTTCACATTTTTAGCTTTCCTTGAAGCTAACGTCTTGAGCTTCGATTTAATAGGTCATTTACCTAGATCGGACGCTCGAGGAAAAAGTTATGGACGTCGGAAGTTTGATCAGCGAAGATGATGGCTTCGTCGATGACTCCCCGACGCTCGACACTCGACGGACCATATCTCTGTCGATACTCATTCTTTAGAATTAGTTTTTATCTTTTCTCGAACCTAACATTTTGAGCTTCGATATGCTAGTTCATTTGCCCAGATCGGACGCTCGAGGCAAAAGTTATGGACGTCGGAAGTTTGGTCGCCGGAGATGATGGCTTCGTCAATGACTCCCCGACGCTCGACACTCGATGGACTATTTCTCCGTCAATATTAATTTTTTCGAATTGATTTTTAGCTTTCCTCGAAGTTAACGTCTTGAGCTTCGATTTAATAGGTTATTTGCTCAGATCGGACGCTCGAGACGAAAGTTATGGACGTCGGAAGTTTGGTTGCCGAAGATGATGGCATCGTCGACGACTCCCCGACGCTCGACACTCGACGGACCATATCTCCGTCGATATTCATTCGTTTAAAGTGCATTTTAGCTTTCCTCTAAGATAACATCTTGAGCTTCGATTTAATAGCTCATTTTCTCAGATAGGTAGCTTGAGGAAAAAGTTATGGACGTCGGAAGTTTGGTTGCCGAAGATGATGGCTTCGTCGACGACTCCCCGATGGTCGACACTCGAACCATATCTCCGTCGATATTCATCCGTTCCTAGTAATTTTTAGCTTTCCTCGAAGCTAACGTCTTGTGCTTCGATTTAATAGGTCATTTGCTCAGATCGGACGCTCGAGGAAAAAATTATGGACGTCGGAAGTTTGGTCGCCGAAGATGATGGCTTCGTCGACGACTCCCCGACGCTCGACACTCAATGGACCATATCTCCGTCGATATTCATCCTTTTGAAGTGATATTTAGCTTTCCTCGAAGCTAACATCTTGTGCTTCGATATGATAGGCCATTTGCCCAGATCGGATGCTCGAGGAAAAAGTTATGGACGTGGGAAGTTTGGTTGCCGAATATGATGGCTTCGTCGACGACTCCCCGATGCTCAACACTCGACGGGTCATACCTCACCTTTTGAGTCTGACATTTAGCCATACCTCACTCATGAGGGTAGGGGCAATACTGGGAATACTTATATATGCATCCATTTATAGATGAGAGAGGAGGGGAGGAAGCAGGTTTTAGAGGGGAAAGTGCTTGTAACCAAAAGAAATCAAAAAGATAATACACAATATTTTACGTCGTCATTTCTTTGAGCGTTCTTAGTTAATAATCGGAAGAAACCGATCCCTTTTCTTTAAAAACAAGGATCAATCCTTGTGATTGTTGAGTGTACGAAACGCCCCCAACAGTTTGGCGCCCACCGAGGGGCTCAGTTTCTTTCTATCGCACAACTAAGCGCTTGGAGGGATGACGGCCAACGACGGCAACGACAACGCCGAGCACTGATCTCTTAGCCATTTATTATTTCTTAGCCATCGCGGTCATGACATCTCACAACTCGGTCAAATTAATGAGTTTCTCTTATAATCAATTGAATTAAAAAATCGTTATTACTCAACGAAAAATATGCATTCATTTATTAAAAATTTGAATACTAGAAAAAAGTTTATGATGCAAATTAATATAAAGTCTTAATTCTAGAGGTGCAAATTGATATAAAAAATAGTTCAGCGGGTAATATGATACACAATGATAAGTTGAGGAGCAAACTCAAGCTTATATTAAAAATGTGGGAGCATTTTGATACAAAACTATAAGTTTGTATGGGTATTTTTATATTTATAAGGAAAAGAAAACAGAGAACATAATGTGGTAGTTAGATAGTGATATTAAAGCACTAAATAACATCTGATAAGATCTAGAACTGTTGATTATGGAGCACTCAACACATTCCAATAATTCACCAAAAGCTTTTCACTCAGTGGATGATCACTGATCTTTTACTATTCTCCTTTATTTATTTATTTATTTATTAATTTTTGCTTCCTATAAATACAAGCCTATATTTGCACTGTTAATTAGTGTAATTATACTAACCAAATCAAATTGATCAGTCTCCTAGCTAACTTAGCCATGATGATGAAGCACCTCATGGTCTCGCTGCTCTTATTACTACTCTTGACGAGCTCATGCTTGGCGTTCCGAAGCTTGAATAGTCTTAGCACCAAGGCCAGTCAAGATCACCGGGAGAAGAGCGTTGACGTTGATGTTGATGGAGGCGATCGGACGGCCGAGAAGAGTTTTGAGACAACGACTAGTGATGAGCAAGTGGGTGATCCCGATACGAACAACCACCACGCGATTCCAAGGCAGTCGTTTGATAGCTGGCCGGGGAATACTCAACATGGTCAGTCCCAAACCCCGGTGGACAATCATAATTAAGGATACATAATATAATAAATATATATATATAATTATATATGTTCATCAGTTTCCTATTCGTGTTGCTCTTATATCTGTTTTTGTGTGTGTAATATATATATTATATATATGTATATATATGATGTTCTTTATATATATGTTTGTACCGCGGGCGTGTGTATATATATATATATATATATATATATATATGTGTGTGTGTGTGTGTGTGTGTGTGTTATATACATATGCGTGGTAGGTATTATTCTTCCTAATAGACGTTTGTGTGTGTTATACATAAATCCTAGGGGCTATGTGTGTTATACATAACACACACATATGTGTTATACATATACATATAGGTTACTATTTTTTCCTAATGGTATACATATATATGCGTGTTATTATTCTTCCTAATAGACGTTTGCCAATAGCTCTTAGGTATGTTTTTTTACCGGGCATATATATGTATATATACATATATATTTGTTTTATTGTGTTTTCGTATATATGTTTGCTGGTTGCTCTTATATACGAGTGTTGTGTTGGTGTAATTGTGCTATGTATGCTTTTCCAAGTACGTTGTTTGGTAAAGTGTTGTTGCAAGTAAAATTAGTCTACGTAAATCCTAGGGGTTTAGACCGGCCCATGCATGCACGTGTAATACATATAGCACGTGTCATGTTAATTATGTGTTCGTTGTAATATATTGGCTTTTAATAAGGGACTACTTTCAAGTTTCAAGTTTCATTTCAGTTAGCTTGTTGGATTGTCGTCACTCTCCAAAGAAAATAGTGAAGGTGATCAAAAGCATAGACATGGGCTTTCAATGAATATGTTTCAAATAGTTTTGATATTGGGCTGAAAACTCATTCCTTTCAAATATCATTATATATATAGACGATTAACATATATATTTTTATATAACTTATATAGGTGTCTCAACCCGTACGTCTTCAATAACATATTATGTAGTTATGATGTTAGCATGTTGGACTCAGTTTGTAAATAATACAGCCAAGATCGATTTTGAATTTGAAGAGGCCTCAGCCAAAAATATAATTGTCGAAATAATTTAATTTTATATTTATATTCCTATAAAAAATTAAACATTATATTTCTATAAAGTTTCTTTGTTTTTTTTTTTTTGAAGGAAAGACGAGCCTCATTAAACCCTCCGAGTCCCCCTAATGGGTGCGGCTCGGGAGGGAAGAGTACTCCAACATCATATTATCATTGGCAACAGCCAAGCGCGCGTCCTGAACAAGGGTCAGGACTCCCCTGCTACAACTTGAATCATTTGAAAGAAACATCTCAACGCTTGGCGGAACAGACTCCAACCAAACAAAATTTCCTCTAGCCTTAATAGCGAGTTTAGCCAGACCATGAGCAATTGCATTACAACCCCTCGGATTAAAGCAGAACATAACAGACTCAAACTGGAAAGCTAAACGATGAGTATCAGAAATAATCGAGCCCAGATCAGAAAGAGGAACGGACTTAAGATTTATAGCTTTAATAACTCCCAGACAATCCGATTGGATGCGAATCTTTGTCCATCCCTGATCGTACGCCCATTCGACCCCACGACGGATAGCCGAGGCCTCAGCAAGCTGGGGAGACAACCCGTACCTAAAAAAGTTGATTCCAGACGCAATGACTTGATTCTCGTGGTTACGAGCCACTAAACCAATACCATAACCCTCCCCGCCGCCATCAATTGCAGCGTCAACACAGATATCAACACAATCCGCCTCAGGGGGTTTCCAAGTCGGAGCGGATGTCATGGTACACATTTTTGTGTTCTCAGTCTTCTGAGCCTCCTTAAACTCCGAGAGAAAACTGAGAGCACCTTCAACAATGATCTGTTGAGTCCTTGATTTGCTTCCATTCACAACATTATTTCTATTATTCCAGATCTGCCACATAAGGATGGAAAAAAGAGCAGACTCATCAGGGCTAAGAGAGCTGAAGGCCGTAGAAATGAGACATAGAGGATCGATACTTGGTTCAAACAAGTCCAAAATGCCTCTAAATCCTGCAAGTTTCCAGATTTTACGAGAGGATTTACACCCCCAAAAACAATGACCAATAGTCTCATGGTCAAGATGACAGAGAGGGCACCCCGTATCGATTTGGATACCACGACGAGAAAGAATAGTACGGGTTGGCACCACCTTTTTGCAGACCCTTCATAAGTGCAACTTAACTTTTGGGGGAGCAACAATCTTCCAAATTTTACTCCACCAGGATGTTCCGTTGCTAGATGATGATGTCGTTCCAAGGTCGAAAGACGAAGGAAAACTTAATCGGTATCCGCTTTTGACAGAATACTCACCGTTCGGAGAATAATGCCACATAATCACATCTTCTTGATTGGTGTCTGCCCGAGGAATGCTGAGGATGGCCGAGGCATCCTCCGAGCTAAACATAGCTCGAATAAGATCAACATCCCACTCTCCAGTGCCAGTCTTCAGCTCACAAACTCTCATGTTCAGAGGCATCAGAGGGGGATCAATAAGACGGAGGGAGCTGGTCCTGGGAATCCAATTATCGCTCATGATATTCACCTCCTCGCCATTACCAACTCGCCAGCGATAGCCCGCTGCAATGATGGAGCGGCCCCATAAGAGACTTCGCCAAACATGTGAGGCAGACGAACCTAATTGCGCCGAGAAAGCATCGCCGTTGGGATAGTAACAGGCTGCAAACACTTTCCCCACGAGCGAATTTGGAGACCTGATAAGACGCCACATGTTCTTCGCGAGCAGAGCTTGATTGAAGCAACCCATTTCCCTAAAGCCAAGACCACCATTGAATTTGTTGCGACAAAGATCGATCCATTTCGTCCAATGGATCTTTCGGTGATTGCTTCCGTCTCCCCACCAAAATCCCGCACAAATTTTATGGATGTCGTTAATGAGGCTTACCGGGAGACGAAAATAGCTCATAACATACGTCGGAATAGATTGAAGAGCGGCCTTGATGAGAACCTCTCTTCCAGCTTACGAGACTTTATTGCCTCTCCAGCTCTTAACCTTATTCCACACTCGGTCTCTAATAAAGGCAAACAACTCCTTTTTTCGACGCCCAGCAAAAGCCGGGAGACCAAGATATCGCTGATGACACTCAGTTTTTGAGACCCCGAGGCAATAAGTAATATGGGATCTTTTATCATTTAGAAGCCCTATAATTTACTAAAGGTGTTTGCCTACTTGACTTCTGCTCGAACCCGGCCCTACGTGAAAACTTTACGATTTCACTAGCTTTAATGTAACAAAATTATAAGGATAGTTGTTTTTATCATCAAAATTTGACAATATTAAGTATTTAATTGATACAAATATTTTATTTTAGGTATGTTTTCCACTAATATTACCTAAAATAGAATACACCATCCATAAAAACCGCACCACAATGCGTTAAATGGCAATTTAATCTTAAAAAAAAAAAACAAAAAAAACAATTTGATCCTGTGTCTGTTCTGTTAGAAAAAAATTAAACCATAAATAAGAAATAGTTGAAGGACTATGAAATAAAAGTGACACATAGGCCCAAGTCCTTTGACTAATTAATTGCCCGTTAGTGGACTGTTGCAAGCGGCAATCTCAACGCGTATCCTGTTTTCGAGATTTATACTTATCCTTATTATATTTAGAAGTCACGTTTCTTATGGAGGTATTTGCATGAGAAGTACCACGAAGTATATTCCAAAATCAATAGTCATGGTAATAGTACCAAATAAATGATTCCGTTATTTAATATTTGTTAACGGTTGATTGGTCCACGTCAATGATTTTTTTTTTCTAAGGTCAAATTACACACGTTTAACACAGTAAAAATACAAAATTATAAAGAAGTTTGTTTAGACATATTTATACTAAGGAATTAGTAGAAAATACTCAAGTTATCACTATTGGTGTCGTAGTCCCCTCAAACTTTTTGGTAAACGTTTAGTTTACCGGAATTTTTTTATTTTACATTTTTTTACCATTGAATTTTAAATATTTTCTCATCAAATTTTAATCTGTTCTTGTATAGATCTTTCTTTTTTTCTATAAGTTCTGTTCATGTATATTTAGAACTGTTTATGGGCGTTTTGGATTGTTCTTAAGAAGTCTACAACGACAATTTCAATTAATGATACCAATGACATGAAAACCCTAAAATAGTTTTATATCGCATTTGAAATACTATTAATAATCTCAAACGACATGAAAATTTTCAAACGAGATAAATAATTATAATTCAAAACTACCACTAAATTGTTTTTTATCCAATTTAATCGAGAAATATAATATCAAATGATCTAAAACGACATGAAAAATCTAAAACGACGTAAAACAAAATAGAAAAACAATCTATATATATATAAAAGTAGGAACTCACAAGTGACTTGGCAAAGTGTGGTGAAAGTATTTAGAAAATGAGTTACTACAATGAGACTTGACAATTTAGCATCACAAGATCAAGGCATTGAGAATTCTAATTTTTATAGAATTTTCATTTATTTTTATTGTTTTTCTTATTAATTGGATGACCATTGGTATTATCTATTCCATTGAATTTAGACTTTTGGTTTTCGTTTCTTAATGTTTAAATTTATTTACTTATATTCATGAATTAAACCAATTAATTAAAGCTATGACTTTTCACTTTTTTCTACTAACCTATAAATAGAGGCTTTTGAATCATTATTTTGGTAATCTATTTTCTCATTTTTGTCTTCCCTCTTATTGTTCTTCTTTTGTAGTTAATTGTTTCTTTGTTTTCATTTTTTTTTCACCTTCTAATGTATTTTATTTTCTTTTGAACAGGGACGTCCATGGAAAAGCAATAAATAATGATCATGATTACATCATTTCTTATGAAACAACAAAAATCACGATGAGTAAGGTTATTTTTTCATTTGCTCTCTTATGTAGTGTGACTAAAGTTGTCTTATGTTTCTTTGCTTAGCATGTTTACTCCATGTTTAACACACTTTTTTCTATACATGTATGTAATCAAATTTATGTTCGTGTTGACTATTTTCTTTTAAGTAAAGAGTTAGTAAAAAAAATACCCGGCCGTATGTTGCTTACTAATTTGTACATTATTTACAAATAGATTATTACATTTATATATATTATAAATATTATTATTTGATAGAATATTTATTGGTTAACGATATAGTTATAAATAGCTCAAATTTAATAAATATAGTCATAAGATATAGTCTAATAAAAAAAATATTTTTCATTGATAACAATACAAATAGCTCAAATTTAATCAATTTGTAGTGCTTGAAAGTTTCTGGATATGAAAGGATCCTATTTATTTTTAAAAAGTTATCTATATTTTTTATATCCACATAACTTTAAGTGCATGAATTTAAGAAAATGTTATATAAACTACACTCATTAATCCTATTTACACTTAATTATTACATGCAACTTATGATATATACATATATACACAAAAATTTACAAACACGTTTGGTATTTTTAATGTTTTTATTATAATTATTTTAGACTATTATTTTCCTATTTGGTATAATTTTTTAGAAGCTTTTACTTTTTAAATTTTATACTTTACTTTTCTACGTTTATATGTTTTAAAACGTTATTGCTATCTTACGTTTTATTTTTTCAAGCAATTTAAAGTATACTTCATAGAGTATTTTGTGTAAAAAAAAAAATCTAATGATTTTAATATGTTTGATATAATATGCTTTCTTACATTTTTTTTTTATTGAAAAAAGTATATGTTATTGCTTCTATTATTGATAAAACAAAAATGCACAATTAAAAGCACAAGTAACATTAAAGAAGATGATTTGAGTGGGCGATTATACATACATTTTAAAATGTCTTTCGCTATACCATAACAGTTATAGGAGAGAAAGAATAAGAGTAATAAAGAATTATTCAACTGATTAACACAAAGGAAACCATAACATTTATCGTTGTTTGATGCATGTAGAGGTATATTGCAACTCATAAGTAAGTTATTATAATGCAAAGTTTTCAAAAGAAACAAAAACTACAGAATACCAATACAAGATTTCTATTTTTAATTCCTTAAATTCGTTATAACTAAATCTTACATATTAAAAGGGTATAGATAAAGTTGATTTTATTAATTTATCTGGACAACATCAACTATATCATGAGTGCTTTATGCAATTTGAGAAAGATTACCGATGCAAGCATAGATAACATTATTGTTGATGTTTAAAGAGGTCTATTGCAATTCTTAAATAAATTATTATTATGCAAAATATTCCGAAGAAAGAAAAACTATCGCTCCATTGCAAACAAATTTTCTATTTGTCCATTCATGGCGTCCAATATGTTAACCATTCATGGCGTCCAATATGTTTCTATTACTTAAAATGTGCATGGATACAAATTTTATCGATCATAAATGGAATTAAGAAAATTAACAAGATTTTAGAAAAAATAATTAGATGTACATAGAAGATCCATGAAAATCATATAACATTAATGTTATCTAATTAATGTTATCTTATTTGTGTATTTTGATCAAAAGGTAACTTAATTTTTTTAAAATTATTTGTTTGGCTTTAAGATTTTGAGTTCTTACGCGTGTTTTTGGGAAATAATTATTTAAAAAAGAAAAATCAAAAGAAAGAACACTTAATCATATTATACAAAAAAAATGTGTAGCCGTTTATCCTAACAATACTTCATCATTTAAGTAGTACACTTAATCATCTGTTGAAGTTTATCCTGGCAATGGTTTTATTTATTAGGATTGATGTTCTTGTTGTTTGTACTTTGTTGTACATAATTTGACAGTATATACTAAATTGACAGGATTAATAAAATATGAAATCTGAGCAATCTTTTTAAGAGTGTTAAGAAGTGACAATTTGTGCCACCGCCGACACCGAACATGACAGTTGAGAAAAATCAGTCATTAGTCCGTAATTTTTTATTTATTAAGCCTACCATACAGGTAGTAATACATTTGGGATTAATTTTGGCCATATTTTTCTTACTAAAAAAAATTGGGGCTGTTATTTTAAAAGTTTTTTTTTTTTTTTTTGTCTAAAAAAAGATAAAAAATGACTCCAAACAGGTCAACCTCACTGAGTGTTGTTGTTTTTCTAATACTTGCAAAAGATAGTTCGAAGAACAGAGAAGTTCCAACAATCTTAGACAATTGCAAAGACAATTTTATGGGGAGATGAGGAGTATTCCAATATATACATTTGTCCAACATTATATATATGTCGTATACATATATTTTGTTTATAAAACATCCTTATAATATATTTTTTCTTTTTACGCATATTGCCCAAAAAATAACATTATTTACTATTTTTATCAAATTAATAAACATAAAATTTGCATAACCGCGCAACGCGCGGTCCATCCACTAGTACTGTAAATAGAGAGAGAAACCCTTGCTGATTCTTTTATTTTTATTTATGTAACCGCATTATGTTCATTAGACAAAAAGTGCTAGATAAAAATTAGTTATTTAACACTATTGGCCCCCCACTTTTATAAAAATGTATATATTTGGTGTCTATATTTCATAAATAGCATAAATGGCTGTTTTCTTGTAATTTTGATATAGATTCATTTTGCTTGTCAGTTATCAGAAAATATAACTATTTTTAATTATTTCATTAGTGAAATACCGATAATTTTTTTAAAAAACCTCTAAACATTTTCAAAGTATTATTTATTAATTCTAAAAAAAAATCGTCAAGTTTATTTTAAATTGACACACAATATATCAAATACATACCAAAATCATAAGGAAATGGTATTTTTATTACTTTTGGAATATAGGAGCCAAATATACGCTGAAAGTCATTACGGAAAGATCGTCTTTGCTATTTTTAAAATACACAAGTCAAATTTCTACATTTCTCATAAAACAAGGAGCCGATAGCAAATCTAAAAAATTATGAGATTTTGCAGTAAGTGTGCTAGCGTGAGTCGTGACCATGATATTTGTTTATTACGTTAATAAAATAATAATATTTCTTTATTACATTAATAAAAATGTATTATTTTATTAGGACACCATAATTTAGCATTATGGATAAGAATTAGGAGTATAATTTTGCAGCTCTCTCGGCGCATTCTACGGCCAGAGAGACAAGCGTACTTTACGATGTGCATGCGACATTATACTATATAACTAAATTGCAGTGCATTTTCACTGTAGAGACTACAGTACTAATTTTGGCCAATTACAAAATGACATGTGTTTTGCTTATTATTGTCATGCCCTTCAACAATATTTATTGATGGCATAAATACTTAAGATATTACTTTTTTTGCGGCATAAGTACTTTTTTCTCTCTTCACATCAATAATATAGTATCGTTACTGTTAAAGTACCAAATAATTTTCAATACTAAAACTATCAATTTTTGGTCGGTAAAAGTACCACATATTTTCATTTTTTGCGGCTTAAGTACTTTTTCTCTCTTCACATCAATACAAGCAATATATTATCGTTAAAGTATCAAAACATAATCAATACTAAAACTATCAATTTTTAGTCGGTAAAAGTACCACATCTTTTCATTAATAACAATTATTTTTTAGCGGTGAAAGTACCAATTTTTGGTCTCCCCCTCTCTCTTTCTCTCAACCCCATTAAAAATGCAGTTCCCAGTTTTCACGCCATTATAGCATAAAAGAAAAGTGTCTCTTTGTGTATAGAATAATGCATGTGTATGTATATGTATGTATATGTATATTTATACGAAATACTTTTTAAAAAATTGATAATGTAAAAATATTTTATTGGATGTAAATAATAAATATTTCTTTTTCAAATCAATATTATAGTAATCTTTTATTGGATCTAAATAATGTGTTTCTTTAAGGACGAATATTTTAATTATGTAAACTGCTCTTTTTGTTCAATTACATTTAGATACTATGAAGTTAAATCTAAAAAAGATTGACTAACAACATAAAAAAAAATCAAATAACTTAAAAACTATACACATAAAAAAACATAAAGTTATCAAATTTCTCTTCTAAGAAAAAAAAATCCGCAACCCGTTGCAACCCGCGGGTTACATACCTTGTAATCTTTAAAATAAATTAAAAAAAACACTACTTGTGGTGAAAATACTTAAGTTTACACTTTAATGCATGTAATATTTATATTTAAAATCTGAAGATGAACATGCCTAAATATATTTCTTTATTGCACTTTAATACTTTTGATCAACTAGTGGTGAAGACCAAGTTTTTTAAATACCCGGACATGTCAGGCATGCCTTCGATATATCCAAAATTTGGACTTGTCAATAACTTTTTTTGCAGTAACGGTTTACCTATCTTTTTGGTTTGTTTAATACTTTGCTCAAGATCATGACTGTAGTATTTTTGTCTACCTACAATATTTTCCACCAAATATTGAACTTAGGTTTTAAAGTGCAATAAAATGATAAATTTAGGTATTTTTGTTATTAAACTTTGAGCATAAGTGTTAAAATGCAATAAAGATATAAATTGGGTATTTTCCTCTCAATATTGAACATAGACATTGAAATAAATTAAAATAATAAACTTAAGTATTTTTGCTATTAAACTTTGAGCATAAGTGTTAAAATGCAATAAAGAGACAAATTGGGTATTTTTACCTCTAAATTTTGAACATAAATTAAAATGATAAACTTAAGGAATTTTGCCTCAAATACCGTTTTTAAACTACCAATAAGTTAACCTTTCAATTAAGGGCCTAATTACATTTAAAATGATAAAGATTTTTTTTTTTTTTTCCTTTAAATGACAAAAGCCACGTCTTAAGGGCCTAATTAGTAATTACATTTACATCAAACTTAGACTAATGATTTAGATCAAGACATTGAGTATCTTTTAGGATTTTCAAATTTACTTTATACTTTATAGTTTATCTATTTTGGATATACAGATCAATATTCCTCCATGCCCATGGATATAATTTATCATGAAGTAATCAAAATTCAAAGCACTTAAGTGAATAATAAATTGTGATTGGAAGATTTATGTCGTTTCCTACAACGAAATATGCATATAAACTATAGCTAATTATCTATATAGAAATTGTTGGGCATAATAATACGATAAGTGATAGTTTCCAGTGTTAAATATTTTTGCAAAAATCGTAGCTTACCGGAGTCTACCGGTAATTTGTCCGTGCTAACCGTTCATCTTTTTATACTTTTTGATTGATTATCATCGATATTCGGTAAAAAAAAAAATTGAAAAAATATTATCGCCAGACGAAGTGGAAAAAAATTAAAAAAATGAGGTACTTTTTGAACAATTTATGAAAGATAATAATTTCGGTAAAAGTGCCAAAAGTTTGGATTTTATGATTTTTGAGGAAATTTTTTCATTTTTCTTGATAATGTCTTTCAAATATTTTATGTAATTATAGATCTATGTTTTTGAGGTAATTTATTTTCAGATTACATGATTTCCCAATTTTTCCTTTTGTGCGGCAAAAGTACCAAAAAAATCATATTTTGTATTTTTTTAGGTAATTAATTTATTTTTCTTGCTGTTTATTTTAATTAAATAATTTTGTAATTCTATTCTGTTAATTTTATATAATTTATTTGCATATTTGAGCTTAATCCAAATTTTAGACTTTTGCGTGGAAAAATTACCAAAAGTTCATCTTTTCTCACTTTGTATTGAGAGTTGAAAAGCATGTTAGAATCCTCTTTTTTTCATGACTTTAGATTAGAGACCTTGTATTCTTGTATTCTGATTATTATTATGATTATTTTTGTATTTGAGACTTAAGATTTGAGACGTTATTGATATGTGTTGGTTTATGACTTTATTTACATAAGTTTGTGTATATTATTTATTGACTATTCATTAGTCATTACTCATTTGGACATGATTTTTTTTTTTGGCCATTTTAAACACATTATATAAAAATTGAGTACATAAAAAATTGAGTGTATATATAAAAATATGTTGGGGTTTGCGGAGCCAGGATTTGACTCCAGGTGGTGCCTAATGTAATTTTTTTTTTCAAGCATACAGTTAACAACAATCGCAACAAGTAACGCAAGTATCCAATATCTTTTCAAAATAAAGCTTTGCGAAAATCTCAAGCTCACATAATAACATTGTAACATCTAATAAAAAGAAAATTATATAATGTTACCTAGTACAACATATGGCGTCGAGTTTTCATCTTTTGGAAGTATTGCATAATAGATTCCTTGTCGATAGAAGTAGAAATATCCCTCTCGATGTACACAAGCATACTATCATTCATAAACGTGTCTCCCATTCGACTTTGTAATCGAGTCTTGATGATGTTCATTGCAGAAAAAACTATCTCCACAGTTGCCGTAGCCACAGGTAAGATTAGTGCTAAAGTGATGAGCTTATACTTCCGTCGAACTTCGTCTCGGTCGTTAGGATGATAATCTAAAATTGAAGGTCTTTCTCTAGGATCCCTCGGCGTATAAGAAGGACATATATGCTTTCTTTCACTAAGTACCGGGCTATGTGAAGGACTTGTATGCTTTCGTTCCCTAATTCGCGAACTAGAAACGCTCGTATCCGAAATCTTTTTGAAATATTTCAACATCGCAACGACAACAACTTCCTTTTAAAAAAAATACGATTAACAATTATAAGAAAAGACAAAATAACTAATATATAAATAAACAAAGGGTTAATGACGGCAAAAATACCCAAAGTTTGGTCAAAGAACCCCTCGTGTACCCAAAGTTTAAAAGTGGTGGCAAAAATACCCAAAGTCACATTTAGGGAGTTGACCACTCCATTCTCGTAACGCCGTTAACTTACCTGTTAATTCTGGCCACGTGGACAAATCTGTTTTGTTAAGTGTAATCATTAGGGGTTCAATTAGTTGTGTTGAATAGTATTAATTAGGGGTTTAATTCCTTGTTTTGTCGTAAACGAGGGTGATGTGGGCTCGTTCACGTGGCAAAAATTATTATGTCAGAAACTCACGTTTGTCTACATGGCCAGAGTTAACGGGTAAGTTAAGGGCGTTACGAGAATGGAGTGGTCAACTCCCCAAATGTGACTTTGGGTATTTTTGCCACCACTTTTAAACTTTGGGTACATGAGGGGTTCTTTGACCAAACTTTAGGTATTTTTACCGTCATTAACCCAATAAATAAACAAACTGCAATATACTAAACATAATCTGTATGCAGTGGAACAATAGTGGGAGACATGATTCCAATATGAGCATATTTCCTATTTTGAAAGCTTTATAAGTGCCAGCAGTAAGTTTAAATGTTTAATACCGCGCTCGAAAAAGTCGACCGAGTGACAACAACGGTGTAAGAATTGCAGCAGAGGCAAGGGCGAGAATCGAGTTGCAGCGACGACGAGGGCGAGAACCGAGTCACGGCGACGGCGAGAACCGAGTCGTGGAGAGGGCGAGAACAGAGTCGAGGCGACGGCGAGAACCGAGTTGCAGCGACGGCGAGAGCAAGTCGCGGCGATGACGAAGGAGAATCGAGTCGCGGCGACGGTGAGGGCGAGAACCGAATCGCAGTGATGACGAGGGCGCCGGGCGGGAACCGACTGTATCAGATTCGCAACGACAACGACGGCAAAAACTGACTGGGTGTGAGATTGGCAGCGACGCGGAAAGCGAGAACCGACGGCGAGGAAGACGAGAGCGAGAATCAACGGCGACGGCGAGAACCAACGGCGTGGACTATAGAAGACGAGTGCGAATAAGTGAGACCAGCGGCTAGGGCGAGGAAGACTTGAAGAGGTGAGATCGACGAAGGATTGTATGACGAAGGAGGGTAGGAATGAGTCGTTCGGGATTCTGCTATTTACTATATATAATTTTTTTTTTCAAATTTGAGGTGGTGCCCGTACACACATTGGTGTGTACGTGGCTACGCCTTTGCTCTTGAGAATCAGCCTTTGGGCTCAAATGCACAAGCCCAGATCAGCCAAATAGGTCCACACGAAAGAACTCAGGCAAACGACACAAGTGTGTCACACGACAGGAG
This sequence comes from Parietaria judaica, assembly GCA_954871525.1. NCBI lineage: Eukaryota > Viridiplantae > Streptophyta > Magnoliopsida > Rosales > Urticaceae > Parietaria > Parietaria judaica. The sequence goes on from OX940864.1 coordinate 17,703,169, forward strand.
TACGAGGTAAGTGCACGACGTGTAGTTTGAACAGGAAACGACGAAAGAAACAAACACAACACTTTATTCTCGAGTTAGGGTTTCAATGTTTTCAACACTTTTACATTCGCTTCTTTCTCTACCCCCCCCCCCCCCCCCCGACCATCTCTCTCTCTAACCTCTGCTAGGGTTTGCAGCCTCCGGCGATTCCCGACGGTGCTCCGGTGGCCGCGCGCACCCGCTCCTCCGTCAATCGCCTCCTGCGTTACCGAGCAGCCTTCTTCAGAGAGAAGATGAAGCCTGGACCTTCGGGAGTGAAGATCGAGGAAGAAGCTCTTCCAGCTCCGCCAGAGATCGTGGTCGAGCCTCCTCCAATGGACCAGGCGTGCATGCAAAGGGTCTACGATGAGCTCGAGCGCCTCAGCGAAGCCAATGGTCACTGGAGATTGGAATCCTTCAGCTGGACGCGCCCTGAGACTCCACGAACCACACCGCCTCAGGTAAAGATCTCCGATTTCCTTCTTCTTCCTTTCTTTCTTCTTCGAGAGTCTGGGTTTTTTAGAAAACCTTTAGAGATCTAGGGTTAGCTTCTTAGGGCTTCGCGAGCCCATGCGAAAAACTCTCTGGATGTTTTTCAAAAACTTTCTCTAGGATTTTGACTGCAGGTAACTCCCGATTCAATTATTCCCCAGCCAATCACCTTGATATGTTAGCTTAGGAGCTAGGCTAGTGATTATAGGCTCAGTTAACTGAATTCCCCCCCCCCTTCTCTAATTCTGTTATATTATTGTGTTTCAGTTCTGGGAAGAGTATTCGAACTCTTCCTCCCCGGAGTGATGACATGGCTGGTGGAGCTCACCGCGGAACAACAAAATATTTTATACATTTTGCATCAATAAGTTTCGATACCATATAAATAGATTAAATTGTTGGTTCCCAAATCACGGATCTGCAAAGAAACACGAACAACACCACGAAAGATCGAACATAATAATGAAGAACACGAACTTTTGGGAGAAGAATTTCTTTATTGATAATCGAAGGCAAAATACAAGAAGATAAACTCGAAAAACTCTAATGGACTCAGCACTCTACAAAGTGTACAATGCTAGGTTTATATAGCCTCGCATAGGCGAAACCCTAGCTAACTAAATCGCACAAAATCGGGAAACTACCCTAATTAATCTTATCAAATCTTTGACTTGATATTTGCTTGCTCCTCAAGCTTCGCGGGTAGTTGCTGACTTTCCCTTTCCTGCTCGGACAACTTCTCTGTCCCCGAGCTGGCCTGCTCGTCTGCCCCTGGCCGAGCTTGCCTTCTTTGTGGACGTTATGCTCGTGTTCACCCGAGCTGGGCTGAACTCTTGTCCGTCCTTGGTTCTGGTCGGTACCCGGGCTGACTCCCTGGTAAGTGCGCTCTCCTAGCGTCTTGGTCGGCAAACGATTAAGCAGGTAGACCGCATGTCTTACTGCTTCTGCCCAAAAACGAGCTGGAACTTGCATGCTCTTGAGCAAACTCCTTTTTGTGTTCATCACAGTTCGGTTTCGTCTTTCCACCACGCCATTCTGCTGGGGCGTGTGGGGTGCGGACAAGTGACGCTGAACTCCTTCCTGGTCGCAATATTCTCCGAACTGCTGGGAAGTGAATTCTCCTCCTCGGTTTGTACGCAAGACCTTTAACCTGTGCACCGAGCCATTCTCCATGATCTTCTTGAACTTCTTGAAGACCTCAAAGGCTCTGTTATTCTCCTTAAGCATATAAACCCGCATCCAGCGACTGTAATCATCAACAAGTAAGAGGAAGTACTTGTTACCTGCCATTGTTGCTGGGGTGACTTGACCGCATAGGTCTGCATGCACCAACTGTAGGGGTCTCTCTGCTCGGAATTTGGCCTTGATCGGAAACGGTATCCTCGCCTGCTTTGCGATCATGCAGCACTCACATAGTTGGTCGGGGTGTTCTTTCTTGGGAACCCCGAAGGCCATCTTCTTCTCGCCCATCATCTTGAGCGCGTGAAAATTCACGTGTCCGAGCCGTGCGTGCCATAGCCAAGCCGGGTCTGCTAGCGATGCTATGAGATAGACGGGCTGGCATGTCTTCAGGAGAATCTTGTAGAGTCTGTTGGGTGTTCGCTCCACCTTCATCAACAGCTCTCCTTCCTTGGTCCACATCTTCAGGTTGGACCCTTGCAGCACCACCGTGTTCCCGATCTCAGTCATCTGCCCTAGACTGATGATGTTGCTCTTCAACTTCGGGATGAAATACACCTGGGTCATCAGACGCTGGTCGCCATTCTTGCTCTCGAATAGGATTGACCCTCTGCCTCTGATCTCTACGACTGATCTGTCGCCGAATTTCACGCTGCCCGTGATCTTCTCATCGAGCTCTTCAAACTTAGCTCGGTCCCCAGTCATGTGGTTGCTAACTCCGTTGTTTAAGTACCATACGTCGGTACTGACTTTCTTTTCTCCATCTACGAGGAGATTTGCAATAACCTTATCTTCAATCAGGAAAAACTTCTCGCTGGTTTCCTCCAGATAGGTCTGCTCGGCCTCTGGGCTGATCGGCACACTGATCACTTCTGCCCGGGCCTCTGCGTCGCTTTTGCCATTCTGCTCGTCCAAGTGCGTTTCCTGCTCGGCAAACAACAGTGCCGGCTGGTCGTCTGGGAATCTTGCTAGATTCGCCTCTTCGCCCTGGTTCCTGCTCCGGCACTCAGATGCAAAGTGCCCAAACTTCTGACAACTGTAGCACTTCACTGTGCTCTTGTCTCTCCTGGTCGTATTTTGCTGACGGGTTGCACCACTGCCGCGACTACGCTGATCTCGACTTCATCCTCGTCCGTGTCCGCGTCCTCGGACCTCTCCACCAAAGCTGCTCCGACCTGAGGAATTTGAAGAAAACTCGGCTCCCCCGGTTTTCTACTGTCTGGCCGTCCACTCTTCATGCGTGAGCAGGAGGTTCTTCTCCTCTTCTCTGTCACTGTGACCCCGAAGTGTCTCCTCGTGGGCTTTGAGGTGACCAACAACCTCCTCGACCGTCATGGTCTTGAGATCGCCGAACTGCTCAATCGATGTCATGATCTACATGTACCTGTGAGGCACTGCTCGGAGAAATTTCTTAACGATGGTTGTCTCCTCCATCTTGTCTCCCAACGAGCATATGCCGGTCACAATGGACGTGAGCCGCATATCGAAGTCATCAATCGACTCGCTCTCTCTTATCCTCATCACCTTGAACTCACTCTTCAAGGTCTGGACCTTTGCCTCAATGGCGCGATCTGCGCCCATGTGCATGGTCTGAAGTGTGTTCCATGCTTCCTTCGCGGAATCCTTCTCGGCGAGCATGAGAAGAACATCTTCTGGAACTGCTTGGTAGATTGCGGCTAGAGCCATTATTTCCTTGCGTCCTTCGACACGGCCGTCCTCTACGGCCACCCACACTCCCTACGCTTGCAGATTTACCCTCATCTTCAATGCCCACACGGCGTAATTGCTCTTCGTGAGCATGGGGTAGTGGAGCGTAATTGTGCCTTCTTTGGAGTCTGGTTTCTGCGCCACCAAAGCTCCTTCAATCGGTGACTCTGATGAAGACATGTTCTTCGATTGATGAAGCTCTGATACCACTTGTTGGTTCCTAAATCATGGATTTGCAAAGAAACACGAACAACACCACGAAAGATCGAACAGAATAATGAAGAACACGAACTTTTGGGAGAAGAATTTCTCTATTGATAATCGAAAGAAAAATACAAGAAGATAAACTCGAAAAACTCTAATGGACTCAGCACTCTACAAAGTGTACAATGCTAGATTTATATAGCCTCACATAGACGAAATCCTAGCTAACTAAATCGCACAAAATCGGAAAACTACCCTAATTAATCTTATCAAATCTTTGCATGCTCCTCAAGCTTCGTGGGTAGTTGCTGACTTTCTCTTTCCTGCTCGAACAACTTCTCTGTCCCCGAGCTGGCCTGCTCGTCTGCCCCTGGCCGAGCTTGCCTTCTTTGTGGACGTTCTGCTCGTGTTCACCCGAGCTGGGCTGAACTCTTGTTCGTCCTTGGTTCTGGTCGGTACCCGGGCTGACTCCCTCTGTGTGACGGACTAAGTCAAGCTTAAGCTCACATAAATATTATACATTCAGTGTCCTAATTCTACTATTAAAATTACTTTTGCACAAATATAATAAGATATAGCATTATTTAATACAAGGGTTAATGATGGCAAAAATACCCAAAGTTTGGTCAAAGAACCCCTCGTGTACCCAAAGTTTAAAAGTGATGGCAAAAATACCCAAAGTCACATTTGAGGAGTTGACCATTCCATTCTCGTAACGTTGTTAACTTACCTGTTAACTCTCTGGCCACGTAGACAAATCTTTTTTGTTAAGTGTAATCATTAGGGGTTCAATTCGTTATATTAAATAGTATTAGATAGGGGTTTAATTCGTTGTTTTTTCGTAAACGAGGCTGATGTGGGCTCGTCCACGTGGCAGAAATAGTTATGTCAGCAACTCACGTTTATCCGTGTGGCCAAAGTTAACAGGTAAGTTAACGGCGTTACGAGAATAGAGTGGTCAACTCCCCAAATGCGACTTTGGGTATTTTTACCACCATTTTTAAACTTTGGGTACACGAGGGGTTCTTTGACCAAACTTTGGGTATTCTTGCCATCATTAACCCTTAATACAACTTACAAACCATTGATATATTAACTATATCAAGAAGAAGAGAGTTAAGATCTCGAGTTTATACTTAATTTGTAAATATATATATATATATTGAAAAGTAAGAACAACATGATAACTATTAGCATGAAATGTCTCGAAGGATGACAAGCATGCTGCTGAGCGAAAAGGAATAAGATAAAGGGTAAACTGCGGCTAATGTACCCAATGTTTGTTTTTCTGCGGATTATGTACCCAATGTTTATTTTTGACGGCTAATGTACCAATGTTTGTTTTTCTGCGGATAAAAATTTGCTCGAAACAAAAATTTTATATTAAACTAATGTCCAGTTTTACGTTGTAATTGAAATATTGGAACAATAAAAAACTTTTTTTACAAAACTTAAAACACCAAAGTTGTAGATATATCTCTTATCTTTCCAACCCTAGGTCGTGCATAAAATTTGGACAAATATTGAGTGAGTTATATCAAAAATACGAAAAGTGTACATATCACTCCCTGACGGTCAAGTGACGGAAAACACGAAAAAATCTAACAGAATAAAGTTTGGGTACATTAGCCGTCAAAAATAAACATTGGGTACATAATCCGCAGAAAAACAAACATTGGGTACATTAGCCGCAGTTTACCTTAAGATAAAAAGGGTAAATATAATGTATTGAACCTTATCATTTATAATACGACATAAACGACAAGTCATCTAGAGCACAAAGGACGGAGACAAAGTCCAGGAATCTCAGCCCACTCAGAAAAAGAGATGTCCGGTATCCAGGCCCAAGCCTAAAGGATATTCAGAGAATCAGCTCACCGGAAACCTCCTCGACACCCATTTAGAAACCCCTATAGCGACGATAAGTACATAAAAAAAATAAAAAAAAAGTGTCGTTTTTGTGTCGATATATATAGGAGAGTGAGAGAGAGATGGTATTACTTAAATGGGCTAAAAATGTCTTCACATTGGACTTTTGGCCATGAAATGATACTGGCAAACGACATAAACTTCAATAACTTCACGTGAAGACATATAATCCTCAAAAGTCTTACTGATGATAGTCTTCTTAGAATCAAAGAATATTAATGGGACCCATAAAATACAAAACTCAAAACTCAAAAGTGTCTGAATCATGCAAAAATGTTGTACGTTTTGGAAGAAAGCAGACCCTACACAATTATTTTACTATTTGCTCCCATCATTTTAACAAGAAGTTTTCAACCCATTATCCACAAAGAAATTAGTTTATTATACTTTTAAATTGGTACCAATATATAATTATAGACTAATATACTTCGATTTAAAGTTTCTTCAAATGGAAATTAGTAGTTACAACATCCTCTAATATGCATACATACTATATTCTTAAGAGTCATCCTATTTTTGTCTTCGTGTTTTTTTTTTTACTATTAAGAGGAAGGTTCTTTTCATAATAATGTGGTAGTGCATAGAGTACGATGAAACCGCTTTAGCAAGAGAAGCTCTTTGCAAATCGCAACAAACACCAAATAGGTACGTTACAAATCTTCCTTCGCCATTGCAAATACGAAGTCCCCCTAATTCGGTGCCACGTCGACTTTGACTTTCCAAGGAGTCGATGTAGGTGGGTCGGGGAGAAACAAGAAGTCTTATAAAAGAGAATAACCGCCCTGTCAAAAGATTTTAACAATTTTTTATCATGTTGAATTAGCTTATTATGATCATTTTAAACCTAACAAGTCCAAATTCTAAGAGAATAAGTTCACCTCAAACTCAAAAAATATGTCCCGCAACTATTTTTGCTAGTGTTGTTAAAAATGGCTTCGAATCGAGAATTCTGCTGAGCTTCTTCCACAAGAGGGCAATATACGAAAATATGTAGCGAGAATTAAACAACGTGATTTTTTTTTCCTCCCTTAGTTCCGCATTTATCGGAATCTAGATCGTAAGATGAGCTTAAGTTTTAGGAGAAAGTTATTTTTGTAAATAGGAAAGTTCTGCTCTACGTTATAAAGAGAATTAGTGAATAAAATTAATAGTATGCCCATTGTAGGAGTTTTGAAAATACCAGCAGCAAAAATATAGCAACGTGTGCTTTCTTATCCTACGAAAGAATTCTATGCATACTTTCATCCTCAAAGATACTAAGTAATTATCGATATTTGCAACAAAAATACTCACATGATAAGTGATAGTGACATCATATTTTATTAATTTTATTAGAGCAAAAAATATACTTATATGACTTAGGATTTTTCCTTTTTATAAGCCGTGACAAAACTAAAAATGAAATATGCCGCTAATTTTATGGATATTTTTGCCGTAAATAATTACATGTAGGTGTTTACTCTTTATTTTTATTTTATTTTTTCTTTCCCTTGGGTATATCCGTAATCTATGGACAATTTTTTTTTTTTTTTGAAAAAGCTTAATGAAGGAGCCTATAAAGAAGTAGGCCATTGATGCTCCTCAAAGACTTTAGATATATAATTAAACGGCCCCACATTACTCAACTTTACAGTTTTGAGAGGAAAGGAATATGAAAATGGATACTATGATCATTAGAAAAATTCAACAATATACTGCTTTTATTTTTTGAAAATTAATTAATTTGGTAAAGTATTGCTCTCTTCACTCTCACACTAGTCAGTCACTAGAGTGCTTAGTATATACTCCTGAGAGTGTAATCAGAAAAAAGAGATTCTGTTGGCAGATTTGAGTTTGAATCACAACAATATCTGAAGGAAAAATTATTCACTTTCATATACCCCTAACGGGAAAGATCCATACCATAGAACCTCCAAACAAGCAAATAAGATAATTTCGTACCGCAAAGCTACAAAAACAAATTTCAATAAGAAACTCTAGCTGTAGAGTCGTGAAGCATAATTTTCGAAGAAGCCTTGAAGACCTGATCCAAATTTATCAAGCAGCATTGTGTAGCCTTAACTATTTTTGGGAATTTGCGGCTAAAGTCCTCAAACTCTGTTTCTTACACATAAGTCCTTGAACTTACTTTTTGGTGACTAAAATCCCTAAACTCGTAATAAGTTTCTTAAAAAAAAAGGTCCCTGACTGTTAATATTAACTATTAAGTGCCACATAGCTTCCCGTTGACTGCAACATGGCAATGCCACGTCACTAAATTGCCACATAAAAATTATTTCAAAATATTTTTTTTATTTAAAAATAATAATTAATAATTTTTTGTTTAAATTTAATTGGTAAAATATCTTAGAAAGTTTAATAGAATTTATATTTAAATGTCACAAAGAAAAACAACAACAAAAAAGTAACTAGGTATTCTTATTCTAATATTTGCTAATTTATATATAACAATAATTATAGCAAAAAAAATTAATTGTTATTTATTTTTAATTTTTAATTAAATAATCACTATTTTGTTTTATTTTTATTTATTTTTTAATTTTAATAAATAAGCAATAAATTTCTAGTTATAAAAATATTGATAATAATTATATGCTTAACTTGATAATATTTTTTATAATTAAAAATTATTGATTATTTAATAAAAATAAAAATAAAGTTAATTTTCTAATATGAATTTTTATATTAATTTACACGTGGCAATTGAGTGACGTGGCATCGCCACTTAAGTCAGCTGGATGCCATGTGATTTCCTTTTTTTTATTATTATTATTTGAAATTAGGGCTTAATCCTAAAACTTGACAATGCCATAATATTCAACCAATATTTGTTGCTTCCGCCTTGTCATCCTTCATTAAACGCTAATTACGTAGTGATGGCCTTAATTAGAGGGTAACAAACAAAAGTCCACATGTGACGAACAAAAACCCTAGTAAACCTATGACAAACAAAAACCCTAATGGCCTTAATTGGAGGGTGACAAACAAAAGTCCTAACCTGACAAACAAAAACCCTAATGGCGTTAATTAGAGGGTGACAATAGAAACAGAAACCCTAATGGCATGTTGGTAATTCCAAAGCGTGAAAGTTTGTCGTGATGGCAATCACTGAGACTGAAATACTGAATAGTCTATACGGCTAAAGCTACTAGACTGACTGTGGTGCTGATCAGAACAGAACCCAACAAAGGCGCATCGAAGACCATCCCCACAAACCAGGCGTGGATTCTCCAGTCCACAAACCCCACTCTCACACCACATTTCTTGCTTTCCACTTTTTAGGTTTTCACCTCTCTTCTTTAAAAACAAGGTTAATGACGGCAAAAATACTCAAAGTTTGGTCAAAGAACCCCTCGTGTACCCAAAATTTAAAAGTAGTGGCAAAAATACCTAAAGTTGCATTTGGGGAGTTGACCATTCCATTCTCGCAACGCCGTTAATTTACCCGTTAACTCTGGCCATGTGGACAAACGTGGGTTGCTGACATAACAATTTTCGCCACGTGGACGAGCCCACATCAGCCTCGTTTACGACAAAACAACGAATTAAATCCCTAATTAATACTATTTAATTCAACTAATTAAACCCCTAATGATTACACTTAACAAAAAAAATTTGTCCACGTGGCCAGACTTAATGGGTAAGTTAACGGTGTCACGAGAATGGAGCGGTCAACTCTCGAAATGCGACTTTGGGTATTTTTGCCACCACTCTTAAACTTTGAGTACACGAGGGGTTCTTTGACCAAACTTTGGATATTTTTACCGTCATTAACCCTTAAAAACAATGCACTTTTACCTCGTTCGGTGAATAAATATACATTTGAAAAGTTCGTGACAATTATTATGTAAATAAATATGAATCTAGTGGGGCTCATGAGAGAGAGGGAGGGATATTATATATTTATAATTTTATACCATCTTCTATCCTCACTAAACAATCTGATTAATCTAATCACTTATGTTAAGCAAAATTATCCATCCAAGTATGAGTGATCTTTACTCTCTAGTCAAGGTGTAAAATGTCGGGAAAATCGACCGAAATTCGCGTCGATTTTCGTTTTCAGTGGAACACCGAAACGACATTCTTTCCGTTTCGCTGTCGTTTTACCAAATGCCGCGAAATTCCAAACGACATTCGGAAAGAAAATCTCTTGTCGTTTTTTGCCTTCAAAACGACGAAATGGTGCTCGAATTTTGCATTTTTGGTAGATTTCGGCAAAAATACCAATTAAACTTTCGGCAAAAATAATTATACTCGCACAAGACCCCGCCACTCCACGTCCGGCCGGTCGGACGGACGGCGGCGGCGGCGCGCGCGTGTGGTGGTGTAACATTTGTGTGAATCCTCCCCCATCCACAAAATCCTATGACCCTAAGGGCCCAAGCCCTTGTCCCTAATATTTGGTATATAAACATCACCAAACTCTTGTCATCTATCAATGTGGGACTTTTTGTTTTCAACTAATATCACACATTCACACTTAACATACACATACACTTCACCTAATAATTTAACTTAATATTACACACTTCAAATAATATTATACACTTAACATACATATTAACTTCACCTAACATACATATACACTTAATATTAGTGTGTTATGACTTATGAACTTATGACTTATGAACTTATGATGAGTGTGTACTAAACTCTATGGTGTCATATTTATTATTTGAATATGTTTTTGTGGTTATGTGTCATATTTATTAAATAGGTAATTTAGAAATTAATAATTCAATACCATATAAAAATATAGTTGGAATTTGGAAATACTGAAATATTTTTTACAGAATATCCGTCGGCATATCCATCGGCAAGCGGTATGCCCATTCGAAAAATGCGGTAAATCCAGTAAACGACATGCCCTTTTTTTACCATTTGCCCATCGACATACCCATCGGCAAGCGATATATCCGTAAAACGAAAAATTCGAAACGAAAACGGCAAGCGGCATTTTAAACCTTGTCTCTAGTATCGCACTATTAACTTCTCAATGATAATAAATAAAGGGAAAAAAGAAAAGAAAAGTGCGTGACAAATGATAATTATTAAATTAATAGGGTTAAAAAATAATTGGTTTAATATCTATATATTTTTTAGGGTTTTAGGGTTAATAGCTATAAAAATATTGAATATTTAATTTTATGACGATATTTTTTTACCATCGAATGTACTATTGAATTTTCCAATATCTATATAGTTTTTTTCTTCTAAAATTCAGTCGGCTTTTTTATTTAATTTAACCGCATTTTTTATGAACGGTTAATTCTTGGACACTTACACTTATAAGAGATTAAAAATTTTGTTCATGGAAACATCCCAAAATTTTGTTAAATTAACTGAAAAAAATTGACCAAATTTGATAAAAAAAAGTATGAGCATTAAAATTTTGACCATAAAAAACTAATTAAATTTATGCCGCTCTAAAAAATTGAAACACTACAAGGTACTTATACCGCTATTATACGAAGTTAATATAAGAGAGAGAGAGATAATCTTCTAATTAAATAATCCCACTTAATCACTTTCACTTAAAGTTAACCAAAATCACTATTCTTCCAAGCATGAATCTTTAGCATCTCACCACCAATTTCTCTCTCAACTCCTCTTTTTTTTTTTTTCTCGAGCAAGAGAGAAAGTAGGGACGTTGTGAGAGAGAGCAACAACGAAGATGGTGGGAAGAGGAAGAAGAAGCTGCATTGTGCTGACAATGACATTGATAGTCTCTCTCATGAGCTCGCTCTCTAATTGCTCATCAGCTTCTCACAACCTCACTCTCTCCGGTCAACACCCTTTTCCCGAACAAGTCGCCCATGAAGTTCACAGGTACTCAACCTCTTGTCTTCATACACATTATATACTTACAGATATATTCATAACGATTGAACCTTTTCAACACCCTTGCATTACCCTCTCATCAATGTCTTCTCTATATGTTGTTCTAGCTCACAAAACATTTGGATGTAGTTAGTGCATTCAAAATGTTGTTCCGATAAAGCGTCGATGGTCCGATTTTACGCGTGTACCAACGAGTTACGGTTATGCGACGGGTTAAATTTAGGTTTTTTTTTTTTTTTTACCGGTAAAGTCATTTTTCCGATGTGTCTTCTGGACCTCGAACCTTTATTACATTACACATTCCCACTATTCTAGATTTTCTTGCAGATTTCTCATATTTTAACACTCTTGAAATACCCTTTTGACCACATTATTTGCTCGTTTCTCACACTCAATGTATATGTATCTATATGTATATATGGTACTTTGTCTTCCTAGCATATTGCCATTTTTGTTTTCTTTCTCATAAAAAATTTAAGGATATACATTATCCTAAAATACAAAAGATATACATTTCTACTAATCTATTCTAGATTTTCTAATAGATTAGTCTCTCAAACTGTAATTAAATATTGATTACAGGGTATCCCAGTTTATATAAATATTCTTTAAATATATTTATAATTACAACTATACCCCTCGAATATTTTGTAATTACCGTGATAGTGTCTATACAAAATTGTCTCGATAAAATACACAGCTTGAATAATTTTATTTATGGAATTTTCTTTTTCATACCCTTTATTTCTTTTCTTTTTTTACAAATACACCCTCTATTTTTAAGAAATAATTAAACCATGCCCTTTAAATGTAATTTGACAATAATACCCTTTATTTTTAATTTTTTATATTTAACTTCCCAAATCCAGGAAAGTCAACGATTCAATGGCGAGACGGCAAATGCTTTCGGAGTCGTCGTGCCTGACGGGAAACCCGATCGACGACTGCTGGAAATGCGACCCGAACTGGCCCAACGACCGGCAGCGCCTGGCCGACTGTGCAATCGGGTTCGGCCAATACGCGCTGGGTGGCAAAAACGGAAAATACTACATTGTCACAGACAACTCGGACGACGATGCTGTGACGCCCAAACCCGGGACGCTCCGCTACGCGGTCATCCAGGAGGAGCCTCTCTGGATCGTGTTCCCCCAGAGCATGCTCATCAAGCTCTCGCAGGAGCTCATCTTCAATAGCTACAAGACATTGGACGGTCGTGGAGCTAATGTTCATATAGTCGGAGGAGGCTGCATTACGTTGCAGTATATAAGCAATGTCATTATACACAATGTTCATATCCACCATTGTTATTCCTCAGGTACTTATTAGAGAAATTACTTCATGGGATAATTGCGGCGTAAGTTCCATTGTTGTTAGAAAAGGGCATGCATGTTCTTTAACTTTTATTTTTGGACAGATAAAGTTCTCAGTTTGAATAGAGCGTGTTTTCAAATGCCCGCAAAGTAGTATCATCTCGTGAATAATGATACTTGGAAGCACGCTTTATTTAATCCATACAAAATAATTCGAGAATATGCCGGAACTTTTTAGAACAATAAAGGGAACTTATGCCGCTATTATCCCTCTTTACTGTGTCTTTTTTTTCTTCTTCTTAAATTAGTTGCATAATATTCGCTCAATTTGTCACACATTTAGTAAAAATAAGGTCGCTTTAGCCTTTAGTTATTATATTTTATCTTTTTTTTTTTTATAATTTACTACATGTTTTTGGTCATTATACTCTATTAAATTTTATATAATTTTTTCAAGAAAAAAGGGGGTGTATGTATATATGATTCTTTAGAAATAAGATTGCTTCTTTGTTTTCATGATAAGATTACTTTATTAAAGTTGTAAAGAAAAGAAACCATGTCTTTGTTGACAATCTATCATAAAGTAGAAAATGTAAATTAAAAAGAAAAAAATGTGTTTGCTTAATTTTTATCTCATGAGGGACTAATGCTTGAAGAGCCGCCGATTAAAAAAACAATTGATTTTTATTCTCAATCTATTTTTTAGTACACAAATCATATATCGTCACATAAAATTTTACAGTAAAGAGTTAAAAAGAAAAAGTTAATTATTTGTGTTGGTTTCTTACATTATTACAAATTTGTGCCAAAAAAATATATTATAAACCTATATCATATGTTTTGTAACATGTGATATTTATGCCGCAAATGTATATGTAAAATTTAAAACCAGCCCAACATTGTTTAATATAGTCAATGTGGGGTATGTTTGTCTGTTCTTTGTTAATTATTAACCAGTTCCCCATATATTTATTAGACATGTATTCAAAGGTATAGAATCTAGGACTATAAGGTAATTAAAGTAGAATAATATATATTATATATGTCTTTTGAAGGCCCCAAGTAATATATCTAAAGATCTCAAATATAATCTATATTTTCAAAATATGGACCACAAAACCTGTTCATATGTAATAAAATTGGGTGTGGTAAAAATGATTAAGTGTGGTTAACTCAGGCGAGACGAATGTGCGGTCGAGCCCGACGCACTTTGGGTGGCGAACAAAATCGGACGGTGACGGGATTTCCATATTCGGGTCAAAGGACATTTGGATAGACCACTGCTCGCTCTCACACTGCAAGGACGGCCTCATCGACGCTGTGATGGGGTCCACCGCCATCACCATCTCCAACAACTACTTCTCCCACCACAACGAGGTCATGCTGCTCGGCCACAGCGACCACTACGAGCCTGACTCCGGCATGCAGGTATTATATATATATATATATATAGGTATATTTGTGTCTTAACGTTAACAATTAAACTTATAAGACATGGTTATTCCTCTTATCGTCGAATGATTTAAAAATGAAACTCTAAAGTAGATTAACCGAAGTACTTTTGCCATTTATGTATCTCTCATTCATATATATATATAATTATGTGTGTGGTTTGTTTATAGGTTCAAAAGCCGTAACTGAATCCAACTGATGATTTAATTTTTCAAGTCAATTGATGAGAAAATTGTAAAAATTTTAAAATTAATTATTATTTGTGTCTATCAGAATTTACAGGTTAGCGGATTGGTATTACGCAAAATATAGTATTATATATCATCATTTAGTTATTACTTTTTAATTCGGTCGTAGTTGTTACCGCCAGCTGCTGAAGAAAAAAAACAGTCGGTTGACGGGCAGCGTCCGGTTGCAGGAGGACTTTTTTTAACCTTAACTAACCATACTCCGACATGTAGGTCACCATTGCCTTCAACCACTTCGGCGAAAAGCTTGTGCAGCGCATGCCACGGTGTCGACGAGGGTACATCCACGTCGTCAACAATGACTACACTCGGTGGGAGATGTACGCCATCGGCGGTAGTGGCAATCCCACCATCAACAGCCAAGGAAACCGCTACACCGCTCCCATCGACCGCAACGCCAAAGAGGTGTCTCTTCCTCCCTCCCTCAATCTCTCTCTAATTTTATTAGTCAACTACTTCCAAAACTTAGCTCTAATGAACCTTTCAATCATAACACATCAATACTATTTATATTATCGAAATTATTAACTAATTTAATTAGCTATTTAGCAAGTGAATCCGGACTGAATAAAATTAAAAAATTTAATTGATTTTATTAGTATGTCAAGATTCTATTACATGTTACAACGGAACTAAATTCAAAATTTATATAGATTTACAACCACGCACTTATATAATATATATGGTTGATAATTCTTATGCATATACATTACATACATACATGCATACACATAATTAGGTGACAAAGAGAGTGGATACCGGAGATAGAGAGTGGAAAGGGTGGAATTGGAGGTCGGAGGGGGACATAATGGTAAATGGCGCCTTCTTTGTGGCCTCCGGAGCTGGGGTTGAAAATCAACTCAAATACGAGAAAGCCTACAGTGTGGAGCCCAAATCTGTTGTACTCATAGATATGCTCACCTGGCACGCTGGCCCACTTGGAGTTGGTGGCAGGTAAAATACCAAAATCTCCCTACTTTTCTTGAATCTCTAATTTAGGCAACAATCAATTAGAATGATAAATGGGTTATGAATTACAGGGACAATAATCTAGGGAAGTGGGACGCAGGGTCATACGGTGGATCCTCGGGTCTGGGATTTGGTGAAGACTACACAGACGAAATGTCCGGTCAAAGCTCTCCTTCAACTTCAGTCACAATATTCTCTTTGTTTTGGTGTGCCATTGTTACAATCTTTCTCCAATTTATTCACTTATTGTGACACTCATTCTCTCCCCAAATTATAGCAAATATGCCAACATTAATGTTTGCTATATATTTCCAAAATATTGTGTGTCCCCAATTACTACTAACTCAGATCTCTGATTTCGCCATTAGCTTTAGTTTTACTGATTAGAAAGGAGGATGAACTTCTTTTGCTGTTTAGCAAAGAAGTAAAATTAAATTCAACAAATGAACTTAATGGGTTTAATTTTTATTTGGTTTGGGGATGATATGATAAAAGTACCTAGCTGTTAAAAATAGTGTGATATATTATGAAAGTATACGTTGTGTTAAATAAATATCTAGATTTGTTAAATTTGCGATTCTAATTTTATTTGGGTTGGGGATGATATGATAAAAGTACGAAGCTGTTAAAATAGTGTGACATATTCTGAAGTATCAGTTGTGTTAAAATATATCCAAATTTGTTAAATTTGCGCCTTTAATTTTTGTTTGGGTTGGGGATGATATGATAAAAGTACCAAGTTGTTAAAATAGTGTGACATACTGTAAAGGTATCAGTTGTGTTAAATAAATATCCAAATTTATTAAATTTGCGATTTTGATTTATTAACCAATGAATATACGAATATTTTTTATATATAAATAATAGTTATTATAGATTTTATTTTAACATTAAATTTGAGACAAATATTACTAAACACCTTTGACATTGTATTTTAGTCACTACAGTTTCACATTTTTAAAATGACAATATCAAACTCTTAACTTTGTATTTTTAATTTTATGTAATTCATTATTTTGTATTTTTGTCCTTATGTTTTTTTTTCAAAATTCTGACCCCTTAAAGATCAAATAGAGATAAAAATACAAAACAAAGGATTATGCAAGGACAAAAATATAAAGTATGATAAAATTAAAAGTACAAGGATTATATAAAGATAAAAAAATATAATAAATTTTTGTGACAAAGTTTTTGATAACTTTTGTGCTAAGGTTTTACTAAATTAAAGTTTTAATTAGTTAAACACATTTGTTTATACACGAAGTATAAACTTAAATTTCATTATAAGATAAAAATTAACAGATGACAATAATATGCAAAGTAAGAGACTACATATATAGAGATAGAAATACAAAATGAAGGGTGTAATATAGAATCATTTTAGAAAGTGAAAGAGTACATAAACATAAAAATATAGTAACGAGTCTTCACTAACACTATTCACACTTTTTTTTTTAGTGAGGTGACACTGTTAGTCAAGATTATATGTACTCGTATTACAAGATATATTGTCACGGTAAGAACAACCGGCACTATGTTGGATCCCAATTCACGGATCTGCAAAGAACACGAATAACACCAAAAGAAATCGAACCAAAATAAAGGACACAAACTTTTGGGAGAAGAAATTCTCTTGATTAATAATCGAAGGCAATACAAAAAGATAAACTCAAAATTCTAATGGACTCTACACTTTACAAAGTGTACATGCTAGGTATATTTATAGCCTCACATAGGCAAAACCCTAGCTACCCAAATCGCACAAAATCAGGAAACTACCCTAAATAATCCTATCAAATCTTTGACTTGATCTTTGCTTGTTCCTCAAGCTAAGCGTCTTCCTTTCTGAGTAGAGTTTCCTTTTCCTGCCCGGACAGTCTCTCTGTCCCCGAGCTGACCTGCTCGTATGCTCCGGGCTGAGCTTGCCTTCTATCCGGACGTTCTGCTCGTGTTCACCCGAGCTGGGCTGAACGGCTGTCCGTCTTCTGTTCTGGTCGGTACCCGGGCTGACTCCTCGCAAGTGTTTCTGCCCGTCCTGGGTTCTGGTCGTCATCCGGACTAAGTCAAGCTTAAGCTCACATTCTCCCCCGTAAGCTTGACTTGCTTCCACTCTCTTCACTCCGAGCAGCTCTCTCATCTCTTCGAACTTGACTCTCCCTAGAGCCTTAGTAAGAATGTCTGCCCGTTGCTCCCTCGTGTTGACGAACTCCACGATGATCTCTCGCTTCTCCACACACTCACGAATGTAGTGAAACTTCGTGTCAATGTGTTTGCTCCGTCCATGGAACACTGGATTCTTCATCAACGCAATTGCAGACTTGTTGTCCACGTAGAGAGTAGCTGGTCTCTGCTCAGATCCGGTCATCTCTCTGAGTAGCCCCTTCAACCACATAGCTTGACATGCTGCTGCGGTTGCCGCCATGAACTCTGCTTCGCATGAGGATAGAGCTACTGTCTGCTGCTTTTGAGACTGCCAGGTGATCAGGTTTCCGTTGAGGTAGAACGCCATCCCTCCGGTACTCTTCCTGTCATCGATATCACCGGCCAGATCACTGTCTGTAAAGCCGACTAGTACTTCTGCTCCACTTCCTCGGTTGTACTGGATCCCGTAGTCCGTCGTGCCCTTCACGTAACGCAAGATGTGCTTCACCGCCTGCTGGTGTGCACTCGTGGGCTTCTCCATGTATCGACTGACTATCCCGACTGCGTGTGAAATGTCTGGTCGGGTGTGGGTGAGATACCTCAGGCACCCGATCACGCGTCTGTACTCCGTGGGATCCACTCTTCTCCCTTCAGCATCCTTCCCGAGCTGCAGCTTCGCCTCCATTGGGTATCTGCTCGAGTTACAGTCCGCCATCTCGAACTGTTTAAGGATCTTCTTCGCGTAGGCCGACTGCTTCAGCGTAATGCAGTCCTTCTTCTGTTCCACCTCGAGACCAAGGTAGTACGAAAGTAATCCGAGGTCACTCATCTCGAATTCGGCCATCATCTGCTGCTTGAATCCATCTACGCCTCCTGCGCTGGATCCTGTGACGATCAGGTCGTCCACATACACTCCCACGATCAGAGTTTCCTGCCCGGAACTCCTGGTGTAGACTGCCTGCTCGCTCAAGCACTTTGTGAATCCAAGATTCTTCAAGCTCTTGTCAAGGCGGATGTTCCACGCTCTTGGTGCTTGTTTTAACCCGTACAGGGCCTTGGATAACTTGTACACCTTCTGCTCCTTGCCCGTGACGCCGAACCCCTCTGGTTGCTTGACGTACACTTCTTCTTCGAGGTCACCGTTTAGGAATGCCGATTTGACATCCAGATGGTGAATTTCCCAACCTCGATGCGCTTCTAGGGCTAGGATGAGTCTGATCGTTTCCAGTCTAGCTACTGGAGCAAAGACTTCCTCAAAGTCTATGCCTTTCCTCTGCACGTAGCCTTTGGCTACCAGCCTTGCCTTGTGCTTAAGGACATTCCCCTCAGTGTCCTTCTTCAGCTTATACACCCACTTCAGGCCGATGGGATTATGACCTTTGGGCAGGTCGGTAAGCTCCCATGTCCTGTTCTTCTCAATGGACTCCATCTCCTTCTTCATTGCTTCCTGCCACTCCTGCTCGGCTGCTGCCTCCTGGTAATTGGCTGGTTCTTCTGCACACAACAAAGAAAGTTCCTCCAGGCTCATCTCCACTTCTTGAGTCTGATCGTAGACGTCTGCTAGAGGTCGGAATCCTCTTGGGCCATCTTTTATGGAGGAATCTCCCGAGCTGGACGGGCTGGTCCTGCTCGGACTTGGTGTCCTGGGTGTATCCGGGGTGCTCTCTCCCGGGCTGGGTTCCCTCGTTTCTGGCAAGACTGTTCCCGAGCTGGGTGTTCCGGGCTGCTCCTGCTCGGCAACATCCTGGTCGTCTTCGACAATGAACTCCACTGAGTTCTGCTCGGGTTCTCCATTCTCGTCGCGCCAATCCCACTTCATCTCCTCTTCGAACACAGCATCTCTGCTCACTTGGAGTCTGCCGCGTCGTGGATCGTAGAGTCTGTGTGCCTTGCTTCCTTCTTCAACGCCAAGGTACACCATCTTTTGACTCCGGTCGTCCAACTTCTTGAGATGTGGCCCCGCAATCTTCACGTGTGCGGTGCATCCGAACACTTTCAAATGTTCTAAGTGGGGTTTCTTCCCTTTCCACGCCTGGTAGGGAGTACGCTCTCCTAGCGCTTTGGTCGGCAAACGATTAAGCAGGTAGACCGCATGTCTTACTGCTTCTGCCCAAAAACGGGCTGGAACTTGCATGCTCTTGAGCAAGCTCCTCGCTGTGTTCATCACGGTTCGGTTTCGTCTTTCCACTACGCCATTCTGCTGGGGCGTGTGGGGTGCGGACAGGTGACGCTGAATTCCTTCCTGGTCGCAGAACTCTCCGAACTGCTGGGAAGTGAATTCTCCTCCTCGGTCTGTACGCAAGACCTTTAACCTGTGCACCGAGCCATTCTCCATGATCTTCTTGAACTTCTTGAAGACCTCAAAGGCTCCGCTCTTTTCCTTAAGCATATAAACCCACATCCAGCGACTGTAATCATCAACAAGTAAAAGAAAGTACTTGTTACCTGCCAATGTTGCTGGGGTGACTGGACCACATAGGTCTGCATGCACCAACTGTAAGGGTCTCTCTGCTCGGAATTTGGCCTTGATCGGAAACGGTATCCTCGCCTGCTTTGCGATCATGCAGCACTCACATAGCTGGTCGGGGTGTTCTATCTTGGGAACCCCGAAGGCCATCTTCTTCTCGCCCATCATCTTGAGCGCGTGAAAATTCACGTGTCCGAGCCGTGCGTGCCATAGCCAAGCCGGGTCCGCCATCGATGCCATGAGACAGACGGGCTGACACGTCTTCAGGAGAATCTTGTAGAGTCTGTTGGGTGTTCGCTCCACCTTCATCAACAGCTCTCCTTCCTTGGTCCACATCTTCAGGTAGGACCCTTGCAGCAACACCGTGTTCCCGATCTCAGTCATCTGTCCTAGACTGATGATGTTGCTCTTCAACTTCGGGATGAGATACACCTGGGTCATCAGACGCTGGTCGCCATTCTTGCACTCGAACAGGATCGACCCTCTGCCTCTGATTTCTACGACTGATCCGTCGCCGAATTTCACGCTGCCCGTGATCTTCTCATCGAGCTCTTCAAACTTAGCTCGGTCCCCAGTCATGTGGTTGCTAGCTCCGTTGTCTAAGTACCATATGTCGGTACTGACCTTCTTCTCTCCGTCTACGAGGAGGTTTGCAATAACCTTATCCTCGATGAGGAAAACCTTCTCGCTGGTCTCCTCCGGACAGGTTTGCTCGGCCTCTGGGCTGATCGGCACACTGATCACTTCTGCCCGGGCCTTGGCGTCACACTCGCCATTCTGTTCGTCCAGGTGCGTTTCCTGCTCGGCAAACAACAATGCCGGCTGGTCGTCTGGGAATCTTGCTAGATTCGCCTCTTCGCCCTGGTTCCTGCTCCGGCACTCAGATGCAAAGTGCCCAAGCTTCTGACAATTGTAGCACTTCACTGTGCTCTTGTCTCTCCTGGTCGTGCCTTCCTGACGGGTAGATCCACTGCCGCGACCACGCATGTCCCGACCTCGACCTCGTCCACGACCATGTCCGCGTCCTCGGACTTCTCCACCAAAGCTGTTCCGACCTGAGGGTCTTGTAGAAAACTCGGCTCCCCCGGTTTTCCGCTGCCTGGCCGTCCACTCTTCATGCGTGAGCAGGAGATTCTTCTCCTCGTCTTTGTCACCGTAACCCCGAAGTCCCTCTTCGTGGGCCTTGAGACGACCAACAACCTCCTCGACCGACATGGTCTTGAGATCGCCGAACTGCTCGATCGATGTCACGATCTGCATGTACCTGTGAGGCACTGCTCGGAGAAACTTCTTGACGACGGTGGTCTCCTCCACCTTGTCTCCCAGCGAGCGTATGCCGGTCACAATGGATGTGAGCCGCATAGCGAAATCATCAATTGATTCGCTCTCCCTCATCCTCATAACCTCGAACTTACTCTTCAAGGTTTGGACCTTTGCTTCCTTGACGCGATCTGCGCCCATGTGCATGGTCTGAAGAGTTTTCCACGCTTCCTTCGCTGAATCTTTATCGGCGAGCATGAGAAGAACATCTTCAGGAACTGCTTGGTAGATTGCGGCTAGAGCCATTCTTTCCTTGCGCCCTTCGACATCGCCGTTCTCTACGGCCTCCCATACTCCCTGCGCCTGCAGATTCACCCTCAT
The DNA here is from genome assembly GCA_954871525.1 of Parietaria judaica. Taxonomy (NCBI): domain Eukaryota; kingdom Viridiplantae; phylum Streptophyta; class Magnoliopsida; order Rosales; family Urticaceae; genus Parietaria; species Parietaria judaica. The sequence goes on from OX940864.1 coordinate 17,724,771, forward strand.
CTTCAACGCCCACACGGCGTAATTGCTCTTCGTGAGCATGGGGTAATGGAGTGTAACTGTGCCTTCTCTGGAGTCTGATTTTTGCGCAACCAAAGCTCCGTCGATTGGTGACTGTGATGATGAAGACATGTTCTTCGATTGAAGCTCTGATACCACTTGTTGGATCCCAATTCACGGATCTGCAAAGAACACGAATAACACCAAAAGAAATCGAACCAAAATAAAGGACACAAACTTTTGGGAGAAGAAATTCTCTTGATTAATAATCGAAGGCAATACAAGAAGATAAACTCAAAATTCTAATGGACTCTACACTTTACAAAGTGTACATGCTAGGTATATTTATAGCCTCACATAGGCAAAACCCTAGCTACCCAAATCGCACAAAATCAGGAAACTACCCTAAATAATCCTATCAAATCTTTGACTTGATCTTTGCTTGTTCCTCAAGCTACGCGTCTTCCTTTCTGGGTAGAGTTTCCTTTTCCTGCCCGGACAGTCTCTCTGTCCCCGAGCTGAACCTGCTCGTATGCTCCGGGCTGAGCTTGCCTTCTATCCGGACGTTCTGCTCGTGTTCACCCGAGCTGGGCTGAACGGCTGTCCGTCTTCTGTTCTGGTCGGTACCCGGGCTGACTCCTCGCAAGTGTTTCTGCCCGTCCTGGGTTCTGGTCGTCATCCGGACTAAGTCAAGCTTAAGCTCACACACTATTGGCCGCGAGGCGCACTATCGGCCAAGATTATATATATACGCAATTTTGGCGTCTCAAGGGATTGAGCACATGCCCTCGTAAAGAGCCTTATTGTAGTTGATTTACCACTAGGCTAAACAAACTTGGTTATACTTAAATTTAATTAGACTTTAAAATATATTTATTTCTTCTATACTAAAAATGATTAAATTTTGATTTTTTTTCTTCATATTAAGTTATATTTTTAAGTTTCATTTTAATTTTTTTATACTAAAAAAATATATTCCCACTATCGGTTTTGGCAGCCCAACTGCCCGTTTTGGTTTTAGCCGGGGGTTTTAGAACCTTAATCGTCTAAGGAATAATAAAGGATGACGCAATATGCATGTTATTAATGTCCCTACTTGCAATAATACCGAATGAAAAATAACCAACTCGTAATCATCTAAATTGTCTGCTCAAAGAATGTTAGGACTTTATGCAAATGCAATGTCATAAATAATAATGATATAATCTTCTATTTAATTGCTAAAATACAAGTCATGTATAGCCAGATAGATAGATATGAAGGAGTGACGTATGCGTAGTAGGTTTTTCATGCCAAGTTCAGGCTCCAATTTCATTGGTTTTTTTGGTTAATGGAATTAATAATTTGGTTGGTCGTTTTGTCTTGTATATCTATGTAGGTCACTGTTTGCTGGCAAATATATAAGTCAAGTTGTTCATGAGTGGATCATATTATCTCGACCATTATATCCTTACAAGCTTTGACCAAATTATGCCCCAATAATACACACTAACACATCCGAATATATTTCCAGCTTGCACAGACATGTACATATATACATATATATATATAACTCAGTTTAAGATACCCGTTAAATCCCGGTATAGGCCGTGAAATCTAACTGATAAAGTCGACAGTGTTGACTGTTGTTTATCGGTATACATGTCGCCCCCGTCGATAATCGGTATAGTGAGTCGATGTTGCTTAATCTGAAATGAGGTCGGTTTAGGAAATTTGATGCATGCTTAGTTCAAACAAATATATGTATATAATACGTTTTATATAATACTCGTAAAATCCGTACAGTCAGACCATTTGTAAATTGAAGTTGCTTAATCTGAAAAGCTCGATGGTTCAATATTAAGATTTTGAAACATTCTTGGTCTTATGGTTTTACAAACCACAATCATAAATATATGACTTAGAATAAATGTCTCGTATTTATGGCTAACTATCACGTGTTTTTATTTTATAGAATAAATATCGGTTACTAATATCATTAAAAGAAAAAGAGCACTAAAATAGAAATACCAATAATAGCAACCTGAAATAAAAGTATAATTAACTATGTAAATAAGTTGATAACATATTCTATAAAGAAGAGTTCCAACTCAACCCTTGACCAGACGTGCCCTTTGAATTACGTCACTCTACTTATCTCTTCCCTTTATAATTAATGCTTTATATTTATGTAAATATAATATATATATATATATATATATAATACTTAGATTATTACATTGTAGATACGTTGCAGAAGAAGAACAAGAAAAAAAATATTATAGAAACTTATCCATTTCTTCCGCAATGCCATTATATAATTACAATACAGAAATCATATAAATTTTATTCCTCACACTTCTTAAATCATTCTCTAGCCAACACTTTATTTATTAATATAAGATCATAAGAGTTGCATATACGACTTAACCAAAGTGAAGTAGTTTACCGATACAAGTAAACAGTGGCGGACCCAGAATTTCATAAGGGGCCGGAAATTTTCTAAAACTTAGAACAAAAGAAAAAAAACTCAGTGATTTTTATTGCTACTTTCATCTAAAATTAAGCACAAACAACCCAACTATATAAACACCACATTAAATCTTGGTTGCAATATTCCATGGTCCCTCACATGCATAAACATATATATTTACATATCTAAGCTTTCAAATACATTGTACTTTATTCAATTCATGTCCCAAAGGAAACCTGAACAATCCAACGAATCAGAATAATCAGAAACATGATTATTAACAGTCCAATCACATTCCAAAAAGCATGAACTTGAAGAATACTCCATGCTAACACTTGCGTCGCTCTGACTGTTCGAGTATTCCGATATCCAATCCGATAACCGATTTTCATAAGGCGAACCGGTCAACACAAAGTCAGCCGACGAAGCAGAAGCCTCGGAAGATCCGCCCCAACTAGTTCCCAGAAGTCCTTCCATTGCGGAAATTGAGCCACAATGTTGATCATGATGAGTATTCTCATGATTATGTTTAGGGTTTGAGTACTTATCTTCTAATTTGGCCTTCTTTATCTCATTCTCTTCAACTTGTACCACTTTCTTTTTTAGATTAGCTCTCCAATAGTTCTTTATCTCATTGTCCGTTCTTCCGGGCAATCTTCGAGCGATCTTCGACCACCTAAAGATATGAGACACACCTCTTATGTTAGATATGCTTATATTGAGTTTTTTTTCTTCTTCTTCTTCTCTATTGCATGATTTTGATATATATATATATACACACACACACACACACACACGAAATTTTTATTTTTCTTTCTCGAAACTTCCAAGTTTTGATATATATATATATATATATATATATATTGTTACCAAGGGTCCGTCATGAATGATTATTACTTAATCAATAATTTGGAACAATGTTACGTGAAACTTGGCTCCCGAGTCTAGAACTTACTTGTTACCCCATTGCTCATGAAGTTGAAGAATGATTTTCTCTTCTTCGACACTGAATCGTCCATGCTTTAGATTCGGACGAAGATAGTTCATCCATCTTAACCTACAACTCTTCCCACTCCTTCTCAACCCTAGAAAATCAATAGCTCATCATTAGGGTTTCATGCTTTTAAACTTTGGAGTAAAGTTGCGGTGAACTAAGTTCTACAGATATTAGGACAACGATTTTCTAAAACTCTCGTGCAAAATCCCAACAAAGACAAGTTAGCCATGTCGAACATAGTTTACAGAACATTTTTTTTTTATATATATATCTATCACGTAAAAAAAAAATCATTTTATACGACGTTTTTGAAGAACCATCGTAGAAAACTCCGGATTTCTTTTTGTACGATGTATGCGCTGTTTATAATAGTGATACCATATATATATGAAGTTTACCTGAAGATTTAGCCAAAGCATCCCATTTCTTATCTCCCATGAGTTTAACAAAAGAGACGAGTCTTTCATCTTCCTCTTCGAGCCAAGTCCCTTTACGAAGTTGATGATCATCTTGCTCTACTATTTGCATGGCTGCTTCGAAATCTGTGACTTGGTATGTCATTTTCTTTGTAATTAATTGAGACAAGCTTGATAGCAAGTGAAGCCCTTTTTATATGAGAAAAAAGTGGCAAAAGATTTGGTGACCAAAATGAGTGAGAGAGCGTGTGACCGGAAACACTTGCTACGTGGTGAGCCACTAGCTTTAATTGCTTTGTGGAAACTCCACCAATCTATAATTCATTTATATATATATATATATATATCAACTAATTAATAATGTATAGTATTAATAGCATATATATATATATGCTATTTACGTGAATTGGGGTTAAAATACAATTCGGGTTGGATAAAATTGTGAAATATGTGAACCCTACAAAAAAAATTCTAATATTTTGCAAATATCAGAGCTTAGCAGATTATTAGTCGCTAAGTGCACGTTGCAACTGAAAAATCGGTCGTAAAGTAAAAAAAAAAAAAAAAAAAAAACGTTATTTACTGCAAAATATATATATAATTTTAATTTTTTAATCGGCGAAAACACTTAAATTTATATTTTTGTTGCAACTTAATATTTAATGTTATATTTATGTGGCACGTCGTCACGTCACGCACTGTCACGTGATGCACTAATTTGTTATGACATGTCACATGATTTTTTTTTTTTTAAAGAAAGCAGTTTTAATTTGCAATGAAAATACATATGTTACTCATTTAGTATCACTTGGATAATTAAGTTTTGTTTTTTCAACAAACCTATCTAACTTTATCATTTTGTAATTCTATCTATAAAAAATAAACATGTTCAATAAGTATTTTTCGGGCCAAATTACCACTATTGTCATCTTCATTGGATAGAAAAAGTTTATCATAAAAGTAAAAATATATATATATATATATATATCCTTGGATGCGTTTGCGGATCAAGATATAAACACTATTTACATATAAGTTATAGTGTGTGTATATTATTGCCGTACGATTTCGTCTACGTCAATTTGTATCGAGTATTTTTCGGGCCAAATCACCACTATTGTCATCTTCATTGGATAGAAAAAGTTTATCATAGAAGTGAATATATATATATATATATATATATATATATTGGATGCGTTTGCGGATGAAGATATAAACACTATTTACATATAAGTTATAGTATGTGTATATATTGTTGAGATACGATTTTGTCTACGTCAATTTGTATTGATGCGACGAACTCTGTCTCTGTCGTTTATAATATTGGGCTTCAATCACAAGGGCTCAATACCAGAGAAGACCCAACTGACCGAATCAAGAAGAGTCAACTAAGAAGGAAAGTCAACGTTCAAGGAGAAGATGCGCGACGAAGATAAGCGATGAGAGTCCTCATCGATGAAGAAACGTACTTTGACATAACCCCGTCGATGGAACCTTATCGACGGAGCCCATCGCCAGCCAAAAGAGACATGCCAAATCCAACGACAAGGCACAATCTCGCGATGAGGCCCAGGAGCAGACGACGAAGACGAATATAAGCACGGAGCAATTGACACAGCGCGTGCGACGCTTCATGGCTGATGACGACAGTCACACCTACGATTATAGCCTTGTAATTAAGGCAATTATGAGGCAATCAAACACATTTGTAAACGGCTATTTATGAGGTTCGATTGGAATCATCAAGCTCTATAAATAATGGGCTAAATCATGTAAAAAAAATGGATTGAAAAATCCTTAGAAAAGATATACAATATTCCGAGACTGAAAGTATATATATATATATATATATATATATATATATATATATGCAAAATGTGTTAGTACTTACTACTTAGTTCTCACTTAAATATGATTTATTATTAAATGTAAAGCAGGAGAGACAAAATTGCTGAGAAATAATATAGGTCATTAAATTCATGAATGTCGCCAATAATCGTACCTTTAATAAGCTAAGGATATGTGTAGTTCTATCTTGCTTCTAGCATCATCATTTTCATTATTCTATTCTATTATTAATATCATTTAGATCTATATCTATCTATGGCTTTATTAATTTCGAAAGTTGGTCATCAAGACTTTTCTTCTACAAAACAATACTCGTAATAGTAGTGTACATAGATTATTTTCAAATTGCAGATAGAATTTGTCTCTACCAGTTATCCTATATAAAATGGAAAAAGATAAACGACAGGATAATGTTTTAGTAGGTATATTACAAAGATGACCAAAAATATGATTTTTAAAAATTATTTCATTGTTTTGATCTGAAATGTGATATAAACGTGGACTAATTAAACATATGCGATGATTTAGTGGAACCGTGACAGTCAAGACTCAACCACGAATTTCTTCGTATCACTTACATTAAAATATGGATCGCCATTGAATAAGAAGAAGAGAAAGAGAAGAGATTCACACATAGCTGATATTAGGGGTGCGGAGAATAATTGGTAATCGAATTTTAAAATCGTAAATGAAAATTATCCGGTTTAAAATAATCGTAATCGATTTTTAAAAAAAATAGGTTAAGGTTAATCACATCCGGTTTCAAACGTACAGTTATCGGTTATTGATTTTTCAAAACCGATTATTTTTTTAACTGATTTTTATAACCGGTTTTAGTACTAAATATAAAAAATATATATATATTTTAGATATGTTGTTGAACTGATGATATATATATTTGCTGTACTTTTTCGATTTATGTTTTGCACCGGTATGTTTTATTTAAGATTTATTTTGAACTGGTATGTGTTATTTAGACCGATATGTTGAATATTATATTTTGAAAAATTGAATAACCAAATTTGGTTAACCGGTTTCATAACCAGAACCGATTACAAAAAAAAAAAAAAAAAAAAGTTATTAAAATCAATTATTAAATTATGGATACCAAATAGTGAAAAACAAATAAGTTACTGACTGGTTGCACCCTATATCCCAAGTCCAAACCATAAAGTAATAACATTAATTAAAAAAAAAAATACATTTCAAAACCAGGTATGTAATCTGGAATCCAGGTTTGTGGTATTTCAAAACCCAAACCCAGAACACACATATGTCGGTATTACTCGGATTTGGAAAGAAGAATTTGTTTTTTTTTTTTTTTTTTTCGTTATGATTTTAAAACAGATTAATTACAGGTTTCAAGTTAAATTTTTGACAAAAGAAGATATGTAACCCTCCAGGTACGTAGGTGTGGCTAATCTAGAGTTAGTTATGTAACAACCAAACTCAAAACTTATTGTACAACTATGCAGAAATTAGTATGGTTTCTTAAGGACTTCTCAATTATAGCTTACGAGAGAGCGTATTTACGGGTTAGCTATCGAATACTACTTGAGAGTGTTACCACTAGGTTGACTCTGTATTCAAGAGCTGATCTTCATTGAAGTTTGTAAAGACAGTTTTTGAGCTTTTTGCCGAGTATTCGACCGTTACTGGTATAGAACCAGTTGCTTGAGTTCTAAGCTACACAGTACAGTTTGAACATCACATTTTATTCAGATTGGAATGGGAGGCCAAAGCATCGTTTGTCTACTCATGTTTCTACAAAACAAAAGGATTGATTGTTACAAATCGAACACAAAATATCACTAAAATCGTCAATTACATAAAAGCCTCGATCCGATCCCTCCTCTTACCAACCCTATCCCCTGCTACCATCGCACCGTGAAGCGAGAAACGTTCGGGCCAAGAAAAATGGATTTGGGTCGCTAACTGACAAATCTTAACAAAAAGGCTTCTAACCGGAATAAGATCTAACGGGAATTATATAAACAGTGCCGTTTCAAGAGATTACATGAAAAACTCAAACTTAATATTAGCATGATTATATATATATATGAGAAATTATAATGAATAACCACATTCATATGTTTACAATGCATTTTAGCAAACTTAAGATTTTTATTTGTAAAATAGTCAAACATTGACTATTTTGTCAATGTTTAATATAGTTATAATGGTTAATATGACTATTTTTATAATGGTTAATATGATTGATTGGCTATTTTACGAATATTAACCAAACATCGGCTATTTTGACAAATTACCAAGTTGGCTATTAACCAAACATTGGCTATATGGTTAATTTGTTATTTTACAAATGTAATTATGTGATTTTTATAATGGTTAATATGATTGATTGGCTATTTTACGAATATTAACCAAACATCGGCTATTTTGACAAATTACCAAGTTGGCTATTAACCAAACATTGGCTATATGGTTAATTTGTTATTTTACAAATGTAATTATGTGTATATAAATGTATATATCATGAGATAATGGAACAGAATACCCAGAGAATTTCAAGATAATAATATGTATAAGAGAGCAAACTCAAAAGCTAAGAGAGCGCAATCTTAGCTTGAATTTCTCGTAAAGTTTCTTCGAACACAAGGAACAAGAATCACGGTACGGAAAAAGAAACTCAAGCCCAAAAATGTTGGTGACCAGTCCTGGTGGTTGATGATTGACGTTAACGATCTATAAATGATTTGTTCATGAGGTTGACGGCGCTGTCCATGAACTGCATTAGAGAAGTAACGCTTTAGCTAATGGAAATGTTAATCCTGATTAATACGGTCGCTAACTGTGCTTAGTTATCTATAAAATATTATATCGGAGAACATAAAAATGCCTTTAAGCTACTTCTTCTATTCTAAACACAATCTCGAAACCGAAAGTACTCACTTTAGAAGCTATATATGAATTATGAATTAAGTTCATATTTTTTGATGATTAATAACTCAGCCCCTCAGAGAATATACAAATTACCTATTGCTACATAATGATTCTCATGACAAATATACCCTTAAGTCTCACATTTTTTAGATCACTTATTTACGCTTTACATTAAGTTTTATTACACCCCAATTATGTACATTGCGATTAAATTACTCCAGCTACTATTACCCAATGATATGAGCCCCAAACAACGTCCTCTAAGATCGAACTAGATTCGGAATGGCAAAAATAAACTTTAGACGAGTAATTTTAGGATTTTTTCACCTAAAGATGAGTGATATAAAGGCCAGATCTTTACCTTCCCGAGCAACTGGAGTTCTCGTCCCACGGGTTCCAAGAACTTCAGGTCAACCTCAATGGGCCACACCTGCATTGGAACGTAAAAACCGGTACCGATAACAGTTAATAATCACAAGGAGAAAAACAAAATTAACCAAAACAAAAGAATATACACTTCTTGCTTGAAGATTAATCCCTCAATGATGAATCCATGATCCATTTTTCACGTTGCTTGAATGACCACCATCGATTAGCAGACAACTACGACAAATCCTAGAAGTAAACTGTTAATCCCGCAACGCTATTAGTTGTATTTTCTTTCATTAGTGCGTAATTAGGTAATTTAGTTAGCTCGCTGTCCCGTCATGTTTGGTTCGTGGGTGGAATTTCCTATTGCCCGGTCAAACTCTCGACTTAGAGACCGAGGTTTCGTTTATCAATAAAGTGTTCTAGTTTCTCTTGGATTTCTATTCCGTATCCTATCGAAAATAGCCAACGACGAGGTCGCCTCCCGTAAACTGCCATGGGAGAAACCTGAAATATCTCTCCTTTCAGGCGATAAAGGCTATACAAGAGAGTAATGTCACAAAGCGAACATACTCTCTCAGCTCCTAATCTTATTCACCATTGAAGCTTGAAATTGTGCTCATCGCACGAGGCTATCAAAAATGGAGGGAGAAGGAAGGAGATTCGAACCTTGAGACCGAGCAATTTGATCGGCGCAACCTGGCCGGGGACGATACACTCCGGTCCGGCGGATTCCACTATGGCGTCGATCGCCAATCCATTTCCGACTGGATTCTCAACCTGAAAAACCACAAATCTTGGAGAAATTTGAAAGGTGGAAAAGAATCAATGGCGATGAGCGAGCGAGGAGGAAGCTGACTTTGATGATGGCGAGTGCGTAAGCGGAAGTGGGGTTGGTGGCGACGCGGAGAAGGGGAGAGAGGTGGATTTTGGGGATTGGCTTCACCGACGAGGCTCGCCATGGCACGTCCTTTGCCAGAGGCTTTCGTGACATCTTCTTCTTCTTCTTCTTCTTCTTCTTCTTGTTGTGGAGAAGAGAAGAGAAGAGAGTGAGGCGAGAAATGGATAGAGCTTTGTGGTTTCTTTCGAATATCCTCTGCTTTTATTTTATTTTTAAATTTATTCTTTTTCTTCATCCTCTTCTTGTCTTATATTTACAACATTAATTAAATAAATAAATTTTTAAATATGTTATGAAAATAAAGAGAAACCAAGAGGATAGTAGTGAAGTGATCATAGATTCAAATACTGACGCCGATTAGAAACCATAACCTCTATCTTACGGTTATATTTATTGACGGATAATGAGTTTATCGATAGGTAAGTTGGAAAACAAAATACATGCCGACAACTACACTTATCAATGAAATTTTACGGGTATGCCGCATACCGACATGTTTCTCATAAAATAGCTATGAGTATTTCGACAATATTTTTATGTAAATTCAAAATTATCAATTTACCCAGATAAGACATAGGCCCAGTTTGGCATTGCTGTGCTGTTGCAAAAATTACTTTGTAAAAGTAATTTAACAGAAAGTGCTATTTAGTCAAATAATTTAGCGTTTGGTTAGGTAATTTACTAACAATCACTTCTTAAAAATAATGAAAAAATACATCATTTAAATATACATTAAAACTATATCTTCTAACCTATCATTGGATTCGTCTCGTCGCAAGCTTTCCAATGCTTATTTTTATAAGTCAATCGGAGTTATAACATTAAAGTTACGGAGTTTTGAAAATTAATATAACAAGAAAATAAAATATTTAAATAAAAATAATAAAAAAACAAAAATGAGGAGAAAGACACGTAAAACCTTCAAAATAGCTTTCTCTTAAAGCATCAATGAGATGTTTTTCATTTTTGTCTATTAAAAAACAAAAATTATTTAGGAAGTAATTTTATTTTAACTTACCAAACACAATTTTCTCCCTAAAATTAAGGAAGAAGCAAAAGCACTTCTTTAGAAGCTATACCAAACTGGCCCATAAATAACTAAGAAATCACACTCATAATAAGGCATGCCGGCGGGTAACTGGTTTAGGGGTGAGTTTTTTCGGAACAACTTACCGATGAATATTTTAAAGTTTAATAGTATTTATATTATATTTATAGGTTATACTTGTAATTTTATATAAAATAAGAGTTATACTTGTAATTTATTATAAATATATGGTTTCAATCAAGGTGCGAAATGTCGCGAATTTCGAACGACATTCGCGTCGATTGTCGTTTTTTGAGGACTACCGGCACGACATTCGAATCGTTTCGCTGTCGTTTTACCAAATGCCGCGAAATTCCAAACGACATTCGCTTTCTATGCCGCCTGTCGTTTTTGCACTACCAAACGACGAAATAGTGAGCGAAAGTCGAGAAAAACTAGGTTTTTCAACCCGAACTCATTTTTCCCTTATTTCGCCTCCTCTCGCCGCGATTCTCGTCCAAACCTCGCCTCTCCATGCGACATTCGACAGCAGCTCACCATTTCTTCCATTTTTTCGCAAATCAAAGAGAGGTAATCGAGTAGAAATCCGAGGTTGCGTGTGTTTTTTTTACCAAATTTCGTTCAACCATTTCTTGAGTTTAGGGTTCCGATTTTTCTAATTTTTTTGCCTTTGGGCTTGATTTTAGAGTAATTACTTGTGGATATCTTGATTAATATGAGGTTAACTTCTCTATTTACTTAATTTAGAAATGTTGTTATTGAGATTTTGAGTTGTTGAAAATCGAATTAGGTATGTGTTGTTGAATCTTGTATAAATGTTTGTGTTCTTGATTTTGATGATCTTGTTCTTGTTCTAAGCTAATTTACTTGTGATTATAAATTTTAATTGTTCAATTTGTTATTATGTTAGCTTGGTTCCTAAGCTTGTTGTTCAATTTAGTTACTAATTTTAATATGTTAGATTATGTTTTAATGTTTTATTATGTTAGATTTGATTAATTAATCAAGTTTATTGATTCATTTTAAATTTTAATACATTGATTGATTAAATGAAATTGGTTATTCGATTTTTGAATATAATTGTTTGTAATCTTGATTATAAATTATAGGTGAGATATGCCACCCGTCGATCCCGCCAGGGAGCATTGTACTCCAGTTGGCGCTGGATTCCAATGTAATTATTGCGGACATGTCATAAAAGGTGGTGGCATCACCCGGATGAAGCATCACATCGCGGGGATCGATCCGCGTAAAAACGTTAAAGCGTGCCCAAATGCCCCGCCGGAGGCGAGAGACGTTTGTCGGGGCGTTCTCGGGAAATTTCGAGAGAAGAAAGAGAATGATAACAAGATGGAAGAGATTGTTAGGCGCCAGATACGCTCCAACCTTGCAGGGGTCCCGGCCGAGGTCTACGAGAGATATCAGGAGATACGAGATGAACTAGATTCAGAGGACGAGGCCACGGAGAACGCGATTACGCGCATAAAAAATAAAGCTAGACGACAAGCGGCAGCCGACAGATTCCTTTTGGAACAATGCCCGCACATCGCAGGCGCTGTGCCAGGTGACTCGTCATCCTCACAACTGACCTCATCGCCGGTGATTCCGTCTTCGTTCTCACACTTGAAGAAGGATAAGTCGAAACAAAAGAAGTTGCCGTCAATGATTCTCCCCCAAATGATTGACCGAGTGTGCCATAACGTGAGTAAGTTCTTTATTCACGAAGGCGTGTCGTTCAGAAAGGCGAAGTCGCCACACTTCTTGAATATGACGGATAGCATCGCAGAAGCAGGTAAATGTCATTTATAAGTATTTATATATGATGTGCTGTCGTATGCAACCCAAATTACTAATAAAAACCGTAACCTGCAAAACTTATGTAGTAGTGTAAGTACGGGTCGATCCCACGAAGAGTTTTCCAATATACGTTGCAAAAATAATAAAACAAAGTAAAAAGGGGGATTTTTGGTTTGAGAGAATAAGTAAATAAAAATAGAGAAAATGTGAGAAAATAATATGAGAAACAATTGGCATGAGTAACTTCCACTAATGATTCAATTCATATGATCATCGACATAAATTTGTTCTTCAACCTACCGAATATCTTACCGATTAACGTATTCCTTAAGATTATTTAATTCAATTGAAACGCAATTAAATCAAACCTAACTCAGAGATAATCCAATCAAACGTAACTGAATTCAAAATCTAAGCAGCATTAATATTTAGAACACTTCAATAAAACTGAACAATAAAACACCGTGGTAATATTTAATTCAGTCGATCTCCTTTATCTGTTTCGATATTTCACTAACCGCGTAGCAAACTAACAAAACGTGCGTTCAACCATCAAAAGACAAGTACGACGAGTCAATTAATTAACGGTATATAAACTTCGAAAATACAGTCGATGCACTTATAAGAAGTCTATAATAATATCATGAAAACGATTTAATGGGAGAATGTGGTTATTGAAACAGACTGTGCATCTGTGGCACATCAGCTTTCTTCTCCCTCTGAAAGCTGTCCTTGGACCTTTAGTGAGTTGATAGCCTCATGTCTTGAGTGACTCAAATGATTAATGATTTAATGTACTTCGGTTGCAAAGACTTTCTCCTTAGGCGCATGTCTCAGCAACACAAAACGAGGGTTTCGCCCGTTATAGGACTTGACCAAACATCTCACGACACGAGCTCGGCAGTGGTAAAGGCTAGTTGATTAAGAACCTGTCGGATCCGATCCTGCTACTGAAACTCTTGACTTTGACCCCTATCACCTATCACAATGATACAATTGCTAAATTAACGTAATCCGACAATTGAAATTGATATAAATCGGAGAAGCGATATCGTTGATAACATAATATAATTCTAGATAAAGAGATCGATATTCACGGATTGATAATTGAACAAAATAATGCCTCACAAATTTATTGAATCATAGTTTCGGAAACTCAAACCAATTACAGAACTTAGTCGATCACGTTCATCGCTCGACAAAGAGAAGAAAAAAATAAACCAGCGAGCATGAAGAAATCTGACTCCTCGGGCAGCTCTGCTTCTCCTCCAAGCCGACTTCTCTTTTTCCACCGAACGACTCCCCTTCTCTGAATAATAGTGAAGCTATTTATATCATGTTGCTAACCCTAACTAATGACCCGTGGATCTTAAATCGAATCATTGTTGGGCTTTGCTAATAGAGTTTGGCCCATTGCAGTGCAGCTACGATGACCAGCCTCGTCGCGGCACAACGGCGATTCTGCTCCGAACCCAGCTCCTGCGACTAATTCTGAGCATCTCCAGCGAGCAGCGGTGACGGCGGAACTCCGACCACGGACATCGGTTGCAGCGAAGAACATCGGCGATGAAGCTCACGAATCAGCACCCGAAGAACAGCGACGACGGTCAGTCATCGCGACTAGCAGAGACTTCGGCCAAGCTTCATGTTTTCGAACCCATCGATGCTCGTCCTTCTCTCCGCAAACTCTTTCTTTTCCTTTTACTTTCAATTTTGTCTCTGTGAATATTTGAGTGGATCACGATATTGGGAAAAAAATGAAGCTGGTGTGTGATTACTTTTTCACTTTTTTGCACTTTAGTCCTCAGATTTTATTTTTTCTCGATTTGCACCTTGCTATCCCATTGCATTTTGGCCCTTTCTTTTGATTTATCTACTCTTTTAACCTGCACTCATAAACACATTAAATAGCTCTATTCTAATAAATAAACTAAAGTAATATATCAAGAAATACCCTTTATTTATTAGAATAATTAGGCCCTATCAATATAAGTATATAATTTGTTTATTTATAGTTTAGATTGATAACTAATGATAATACCATTTGATTTTTCCAGGTCCTGGTTGTCCTATGCCCTCGCCTTACGAAATTTCAAAGAAGTATTTGCCCTTAGAGGTGGCGGCTGCCGATCGGATGATAGAAGAGGCTCGAAAGATTTGGGCAGAAAAAGGGTGCACCGTCATGTCGGACGGTTGGACGGGTCCCACCAATCTTTCGATCATTAACATCATGGTCTACTCAGCGGGGAAAACGGTCTTCCTCTTCGCATGGGTTATTTCACCCGGCTTCCTCTTCGAATCCGCCTGGTGCCCGCCCGCCACATGATGAGTATTATGATGCGAACCAGAACTTCGATCGTTATTTTGATAGCTTCTGGCTAGGCGCGCCGCCCACACCGCCGTTTTCACCACCGCCGCGGTCTCCGTCACCGCCGCGGTCGACCGACATCGACAGTTTGACATCGAGATTCGACATAATGTCATTCTGTACGTCAGACGGCACGATCCGGGGCCCCGCTGGTGAAATTATACAAAGACCACCGATTCATCTATATCCGGATTTTCCCATTCTCAACACGATCGTCGGTTTAGACCAGTACAACTACGAATCGCATGTTCATACGTACTTAGCTAACTACGCTTCCATGATCTCGTGGTATGATTACTGTTCTTACCAGACTGAGCAGCCTCACATTTTCCAGCAGCCACGTTCATCGAGCTTCTTTTGAGTTTTCTATGTGCTTTGTTTTGTTGTACTCTATGACTTTACTATCGGTGTGTTTTTATTTATGACTGTGTACTCTACTACTCAGAGCGTGTGTTTTGCTACTTTATGGTATCATATTTATTATTATTATATGGTTTTATGGTTATGTGTCATATTTATTAAATAGGTAATTTAGAAATTAAAACCCTATATAAATATCGTGCTTAAATACTCAAATATTTTTTACAAAATATCCATGCGAAAAGTGCGGTAAATGCGGTATGTCCATGCGAAAAGTGCGGTAAATGCGGTATGCGGCATGCCCTTTTTTTCCCATTTGCCCATCGACATACCCATCGGCAAGCGACATATCCGTAAAACGGAAAATGCGAAACGAAAACGGCAAGCGGTATTTTAAACCTTGGTTTCAATTATATTTTTTTTATATATAAAAAATTATGATAATAACTTGTTGTTGTGGAGAGAGTGAGATTGTGTGGTTTTACATAGGGCTGTAACCGGAGCGGATATTCGGTTTTTTATTTATTATTATCCGGTATCCGGATCCGAAAATCGGATAGTCAAAAATCACTATCTGGATCTGAAAATCCAGATATCTGAAATTTGGATACCTTTTTTCAAAACCCGATTTTAGTATCCGAATCCGGTTTTGTAATTCGGATCAGGTTAAAAACAAACAAACAAACGTACATTGTCTCAACCACTAAAAAACCATACAAATCTAGTACATATCTTGTCATTGTCTCAACTCAACCACCAAAAAACTGTACATCTCATTGTCTCAACCACCAAAAAACTGTACAACCCTAAATTATTAAAGAAAACAAATAATTAATAATAAAACCGGATATCCGGATTTTAAAAAAGTACTATCCGGTATCCGAATCCGGTTTTAATCCGGATCCGGATATCCAGATCCAAAATCCTGATATAGATTCGGATTTAAAAATCGGATACGGATTCCGGGTTTTATTTACACCCCTAGTTTTACATTGATTAAATACTAAGCACGTGGTATGTTGTACGTGCACTAGAGCAGGTGGCATCGGAGCGAGCGGCGTAGGCTGGGATCTCAGGCTCCTCGCGGCGATTCTCGCCTTAAAATATTAATTTTGTCGATTTTTTGACGACTTTACACACTTTTATAATGCATAAACTGATTTTCGATTTCTGACAGGCGTGCCCATCGACTTACCGCAAATTCTTAGAAAACGACAACGGTTTCCATGGGTTTTTGAACCATATTGTCCTCATCCCAAAAATCAAGAACCCCGCAAAGGTCAAAGATTACCGTCCGATTAGCCTTTGCAATGTCACGCTTAAAATTGTTACCAAGGTTGTCGCCAACCGCATTAAAGGAGCGCTCTCTTCCGCGATCTCGGAATCTCAAAGCGCTTTTGTCCCGGGAAGGCTCATCACGGATAATGCCGCCATTGCTTATGAGCTTCTCCACTCGTTCAAGCTTATATCGAAGAGGAAGAAAGGGGTGTTGGCGCTAAAGCTTGATATGAGTAAAGCGTACGACCGGGTCGAATGGGGTTTTATTCTTGCGATGTTGAGAAAGATGGGGTTCGGGCCGAGAGTGTTGAATGTGGTCCGGGATTGCATTTCCACTACTTCTTACTCCATTGTTATTAATGGTAGAACCGGAGGTTTCTTTGTTCCTAAACGGGGACTTCGTCAAGGATGCCCGTTATCCCCGTACCTCTTTCTTATTTGTGCGGAAGGGTTCTCCGCTCTTATTCGCGGCCAAGAAAGATTGGGGCTACTGCGGGGCTTTGCTTGTAGGCCATCGGCCCCTTCGGTCTCTCACTTACTTTTTGCGGACGATAGCTTACTTTTTTGTGAAGCTAGTGACTCTTGTTGTCGGGCCATCCGTTCCCTGTTGGTGCTCTATGAAAGAGGGTCCGGACAAGTCGTTAACATGGAAAAATCCATGATGTGTTGCTCCAAAAATATCTCACGTGATGAGGCGACTCGGTTCTCTCGGCTTCTTCAAATACCCGAGGTGAATGATCTCGAATCCTATCTCGGCTTTCCGGTACATGTTGGTAGAAAAAAGGCTTTGGTCTTTAGTAAGCTCACAAGCCGGGTTAAAAAACACCTTGGCACTTGGAAAGCAAGGATGTTCTCCGCGGGGGGGAGGGAAGTTCTTGAGAAATCGGTGGTCCAAGCCATTCCTACCTATATCATGAGCCTCTTTAAGCTTCCGTCTACCACCATCAAGAATCTCCACCGGATCACCGCCCGGTTTTGGTGGGGCGGATCGGAGGATAAGCGGAAGATCCACTGGAAGAGGTGGGAAGCTATTGCAAAACCAAAAGCGGAAGGAGGTCTCGGGTTCAAGGACCTTAGCGCTTTCAACCAAGCTCTATTGGGGCGCCTCGCTTGGCGTATCATTCAACATCCGGAGAGCTTAATGGCTAGAGTCCTCAAAGCCAAATATTTTCCGCACTCATCGGTGCTCGAGTTCGAGAGCAAAGGGCACTTCTCTTTCCTATGCAAAAGCCTTTGTTGGGGGCGAGAACTAGTCCGACGCGGTACTAGATGGCAAGTTGGAGATTGCTCTCTAAGAGCTTTTGAGCAACCTTGGATCCCACGTGCGGGTGCTTTTAAAACTTTGACGGAAGAACCGGACGACAACTACCCTGGTGCGTGTCCGATTTTATCGTTAATGGAGAATGGAATAAAGATGTTGTCGAGGCCTTGATGTCCCCCTATGATGTCGCGTCTATCTTAAAAATCCATTTGAGTACGGAAGGTAGCCATGATCGCCTTGTTTGGCACTTTGAGGACGATGGGTTGTATACCGTTCGTTCGGGATACCGCCTTGCGAGGATGGATGGCCGGGGGGGCCCGTCGAGCTCGAGCAATGAGGTTGGAAGATGGTGGACTAAGTTGTGGAGCCTCCAAATTCCGCCTAAAGTTAAACACCATGTTTGGCGGGCGTGGTTTGAGGCTCTCCCAACCTTAGGGGCGCTTCGTGGGAGGGGGGTCGAATGCCTTCCTTTTTGTAGGTTTTGTGGGGCTCTTCCGGAGGATGCTCGCCATGCGACGTGGAGTTGTGAGCGTGCCCGTGCGGTGTGGGGAAGCTCGTACCTCCATAGGTGGGTTGACAAAGCGGGAGAAATCCCGCTTCGGGATCTTTGTCTCCGGGCTTTTGAGACCCTTGATACTCGGGATTTGGAGTTTTTTTGCGGGCTTCTTTGGGCGTCTTGGACCGATCGAAATCTCCGTCTCTTTGAGCATCAAACCAAGGCACCGAGAGTTTGGGTTGAGGAAGTAGCAAGTTGGTTCGATAGCTACAAAAAGCACTCTCGGAGCACGTGTACTTCCCCACGGGAGAGGGAGGTAAGGCCGAGGTCTTGGAAGGGCGCCGAGGATGGAGGTCTCAAACTCAATGTGGACGCCGCTTGGGAGGAGAACTCCGGACGAGCGGCTTTTGGGGCGGTTGTTAGAGACCGAAACGGTGTGGTCTTAGGCGTCTCGGCTTCGCTCATGGAAAATGTGGACTCGGCTTTGACGGCCGAATGTATTGCCATACGCCGGGGTCTTAAGTTTGTTTAAGACCGCAAGTGGACCGTCTCGGCTATTGAGACCGATTGCCTCCAAGCTACGAAGTTGATTAACGGGGGGAACTTTTTAGGCACGCGGGGACCAATTTTGGTGGATCTTGGTGTGTTAGCCCAGTCGGTGGGGTTTTCCGGCAGAATACGTGGGTCCCTAGAGTGTGTAACGAAGCCGCTCATTGTGTGGCGAAAAAACGTCTTTGCTCTCTGTCTTCGGACATGTGGTGTCTTGATTGCCCGGTTTGGCTTGTAGACGTTATTTGTAAGGACCTTGGTCCCCCCTTCTATTAATCTAAATCCATGTTTGTTCAAAAAAAAAAAACAACAATATGAAGAAAATGAAGTAGAAAGTTGTATGGCTTTGTATTCATTTGGCTTTACTATGACCTTATATAAACGTGCAATGAAAATACATATTTAATGCAAAAAAATACATTACAAATTAATTTAGATACAAACTCAAACGAAGACCACCTTCCACTAGAACAATCAGATTTTATTGCACACTACATCTTCTGCGAGAACAATCATTTCGGACAAAAATGCAGTGTAATTTTATGGATCATTTCTCACTAACTTCACATGAAAATTAAAGAAAAAAAAAAGAATATAAAAATATACTTTCCACAAACTCACTCTCCATTCTAACGAATTCCGTAACCATAAATTACATTTTTATAGCTGCTTTCCCCCAATATTTTTTTTTAATTTCCTGAGCTGAGATACAAGAGAAGAAAACATACATATAAAATAAAAAATATAAAAAATGCGACGTGATTCGAGGCAAAGAAAACCGTCTAATCCTACGAGACCATATCTTCTCCATGCGCCGCTGCTATTTCGGCGAGCCTCTTCCATGCCAGCTCCCGTCGATCGCGGGCCTCACGGGCCCGGGCCTCGCGCTCGGCATTCTCGGC
This sequence comes from Parietaria judaica, assembly GCA_954871525.1. NCBI lineage: Eukaryota > Viridiplantae > Streptophyta > Magnoliopsida > Rosales > Urticaceae > Parietaria > Parietaria judaica. The sequence goes on from OX940864.1 coordinate 17,744,714, forward strand.
CTGGCACTCCTCGAAAAGCTCGGCGTCAGTTTCGGCGAACATCTTGCGGACGTTGAGGCTCAGGCCGTGGACGACCTGGTTCCAGTGGCTCTGGATGTTGCGTTCCAGCGGCTCGAAAATGATCGGCAGGATAATGTGTCGGTTCTGACCGATCAGGCTCACGATGTGGTCGTTGTTCCACAAGTAGAGCGCTCGCTCCGCCACCTGAAAATGTTTATGCATTTCCGCATTTTTTAGAAACAGTCGCAACAAAAACAGCTTTAGAGCTTGTTATATATATATATATATAATAAATTACCCTTTTACGCTTGTAAAACATAGCAATTTACTCTCTTTCTATTAAATATCTCCCGGTTTTCATTAAATTTAAGAACCAACATCGCCACCCTTCACGATCTCATGCGAGAATTTTAGCAATTTTGCTGTAAACGTTCACCAATTATAATCGAGATGAAGTTTTTTCCTTTGAGATTTAATTAAAGAAATTTTTGAATACTTATCAAAAAGGGGAATAAACTGCTAAAATTTACAAATTAATGGGGCTAACTGATGAAGAAAAAAAAAAGACAAACGGAAATAATGCCCTAATTACAACCTAATTTACAGACTTAAAGAGTAGAATAACGTCTAATCCTAATCTAATTCTGCAATCATAAAATACCTCTAATGAATAAGGAATCTCAAACAAGGAAATAAGGAATTGCATAATCTAAATCGGCAGATCAACGCAACCTATAACGGAACATATCCGAAGAAAAGAAATATCTTCGATAAGAATCAAGCTAATCTTCTATAGCTAAATCGTCGTTCATTAAAAAAAAAAAAAAAAAATCGAAGATATTCTCTCCTAACCCGACGTGCCGTGTCATCTCAGTTTTAACTTAATTTGTAGAGATTCTTCCTTTGAATGTAAAAATTGTAGCAATTACCTCCTCAGGTCGTTAAATAATCGACTGTTTTTGTCAAAATTTTAGTCGGGGCAATATATAAACACTCACATTCGCATTGCACAAGGTTCACGAAGAGAAAATTACTACAATATACATGTTCACGGAATATTCTGCTAAAAAAGCTTAGAGAAAGAGAACTACACTTCAAAAAAATTAATGCCCGAGGCCGATCCCATATGAATAATCAATTTGAATAAGCGAGCTTACGAGCAACAAGAGAGCTTGAAGTAACCATATATATCGAATATGAAAGTTTATCTTTACCCAAAAACTGCTCTAAAGCAGTTCTGCCCAGACAAAAGAAGGAAAAACTCATATCCAAGAAGTATCGATTACTCTGACGAGAAGACAGTACACAATTCAACAAAAAAGATGACTAAAAGAATGGTGATTTGAGCTTTAAATTTAGTTCAAAACTGGGCAAGAAAATCGATAACAAGCACGTCCAATAATCCAGTACGATGTTGTCATTTCAAAACAGTTAAAGCAGTAAGATTATGCATTTTAATAAAAGGGATTTGAAATGTCTCAAACCTGAAAATGAGAGCTTGTAAGACACCGGGAAATCTGTCGGAAAAGCGGAACCATGCAACGCTGGAACTCCGCAGACTGTGTCGCCTCCAATACTTCTTCGAGTTCTCCAAGGAAGAGAACTTCCTTCTGACAATTCGTCAACGGCCAGTACTTCAACAAACCCCTTATCACCGTATCCGCCAGCTTAAAATCTTTTTCGACAAACTGGGTGATGCAGTAAGAGAGCTGTTGATGGTACACCGCGACTGACTTGGGCTTATGCAGCGGTATCAACGCCCTAACAAGGAACAGCTTGTGCTCTTCCTTCATCGGCAGCGCAAAACCGTTGATTATACTCCCGAGAATCTCCAAAAGCTCGGCGATCCCACTGTGTCTTTCCGTCTCGTATATGAACCGATAGAATATGTTGTTGATCGCCTTTCTAATAAAGGGTCTGTGAACCATGAACTTCCCGTATATCCGGTGAAGAATCATCTTCAAGTAATCGCGCTCTCGGGGATCCTCGGAATCGAACAAATCCAGAAGCTTCACCACGAAAGAGTGATCGATATACCGCTTGGCGATTTTGGTATCCGTATCGGATGACACGACGTATCTGAGAAGCAAATCGTACACGAGCTGCAAATGCGGCCAAGACGGCTCAACGTAAGGGTCCTCTTCCTCAGGATCACCGCCTTCTTGACCCGTGTTTTCATGAGAAGCCGGAGGTAAGCACCGGAAGATATTCAAAGACACCATTCTGATCATTTCCTCTTGACAAACCTCGCTGATCTTCCCCGAACCAGACTGTACGAAATCAACCAAATCCATCAGACTCTGCCGCTTAATCTCCTTCTCTCGGACAGACTTGAGCGTGTCCACGAAATCGAATTGAAAGCAGCAAATCTGCAACTTCCGGAAGAACAAATTCTGCCGCTCCGAAACCGGGACATCCCGAAACAAAGGCACTGGCTCCACCGTGCCCGAAGGCGGTAGAACCGCAACACCAGCGTTCCCTACCGGGTTCGGCCCTGACGCCACTGGTCCCGTACGCGAGGCATGGTTCACGACAACGTTCGTGGTCATAACCGAGCTTGAATTCCGATTCGCCAGCGAGCCATAGGCGTAAAGCGAAGAATCGTTGGCCTCGGACTTGGAGGGCTTCCGATGCCCTCCTTTCATGATCTTCCTAAACATCTCTTCCTCTCCCGAACACCACAAACCCTAGCCCCAACTCCAAGCTCGATATCGGAGCCACAGAGTCAAACTACGAGATCAAAATCAAGCCCAAAATTTTCCAAACCGCCGATCAACATGGAAATCCACTACCTGAGAGATTCTCTCATCTCACCGTTCCAATTGCTCGAACAACCTGTCTCATCGGAGACATCGAAACGACCGAAATTCACTCTGAACTGGAAACGAGCATAGATCTGAAAACGGAGGATAATTGAGAAGAACTGTACCGGTTTCGGTGACTATTCGCCGAGGGAATCAATCGTATCTGCGTCCTAACGGAGGTTCATCGACAACGATGGCCGGATTCCGGCGAGTTGATCGGACGGCGATGATCTCCGGCGATCAAATGAGAGGTTGATCGAGAGAGAGAGGAGAGAGAAAGAGAGAGAACAAGGAAGCTTTTCATATTTGAAGATAAATACATAAATCAAAGAAAAAATGAAAAAGAAAAAAAAATAATGTAATGTAATGATTGCAAATACCGCTTTATCATCATCCTCTCCAATGGTTTTAATTTGATTATATCAATATATTATTATTATTATTATTATTATTATTATTATTATTATTATCTTCTTATGAATCATGTTATGATCATTAATAATAAACTTATTTTTCTTTTTAAATTTGTTTCTTTTCTAATTTGTATGTTTGTAAGATATAAGATGATTATCATCGGTTTTTAATCCGTCTACTAACATGTAAAATTAGATCATCGATCCATTATAAATTAATCAGAAAATACTTTTTCTTCAGGTAACACTTTGGAGTTTGGTCTATGTTGTTATTTAACTATCTCAGTGATAAATTAATGTCAACTTGTGGGATAAAATAAATGACTATTTCAAGGTGATTTAATGCTAGTATAATAAAATCCAGTTGAAAAATAAACATGAATTCTCAATTAATGAATATTAGTTATTGCTTCCTCAACAAATAAGTGAATATTTATTTTCTGACATATCACTGAATATATAATAAGTGTTGATTAATTTTATTTCTTTCATAGTTTCTACTTCTAATGCATGGTAGATAACTAGATATATTATATATAACAGATTATTCTGATTCTCCACTATATTTATATATATGTGTGTGTGTGTGCTTTTTTCGGTGCCAATTTAATTTAAAACGACCTTTATTATAAGAGTAGACGACACGTACGTGGGCCCTATTGGAATTTTGAATGTATGTATAAATTAAATTTGGTAAAATTTTCTATTTGTGTTGATGATCTAAGACTTTTATGGGACAATGCTTTGATATATTGGCACAATTTAAGCATAGTACTAAATGGAATGGTCAGTCCAATCTGATGACCTTAATTGGATTTAAATCGATAATCAATGGATTAAATTCTCATCTTTCTTCTTTTTTTTTCTTTCTCCATCTTCCACTAAAATGGTATCATACACCTTTAAGCTTGTATATTTATTTTTTAAAATATTTCTATTTGTATTTCCTTCAAAAGCAAATCAATTATGATTAAAAATTGTTATATGGTGTAAGCATGAGGATTTCTTTGGATTATAATACTTAAAAAAAAAAAACTTTTTATGTAATAATTTTTTTAATTTTAAATGGCTAATTATATTAAATTTTCGGGTTTCGACCCAACACACAACTTACATAAACTAACCTTATCCAAGGAGCAAATATTGCTTAAAAAAACCATACTAAAAATTCAAATCTTATTTTTTACATTGTAGCAAACTTCTGGTTTAAGATTTTTTAAAAAATAAAATAAAATTGATTATTAGGTATATTTTTTTACGAAAAAATGATCATATTAAAGGAGACTTTTAAGTTTATCCTCGGAACCGTTTTCATGGAACCTTCTCATGATTAGCTCGAAAGCTCTTTATTTAGTACCCTCCTAAAGAGACTAGCTCAAGGGATCCCTTCTTAGATCATCACCGGGCACCAATTCGAGAGCTCATTCCGAGGCCTCTCCCGCCCTTCCTAGTGTCCTAATAAGAGGGCATACCAAGAGTGACTGCCTAAGCCACATAAAGGCCGTATATAAATGGTTTTCTTCCTCCTTATAAATGGATTAAAAAAAAAAAAAGTTCTCCATTATATAGAAATCTTGCAAAAATTCAGAGAGAATTACTCATTATTCGGACACATAAAACTATTTATGGGTATTTCATAATTACCAAAAAAGTACTAATATATATATATATATAATTAAGCCTAACACAAAACGAAAATATATAACTAATCTCAATACACTAAGAATTCCTTAGTGGCAGTAGAACATTTAATAAAACCAAACTCGCTTGCTGATAGGCTACTAATAAACAAAGCATAAAACTATAAATAACATTACAGAATATAAAATTACCGAAAGTTGCAGAAATCAAGGACAAATAGATCAATTTATTTTAAAAGAAGTTGGTACCTGTTAAGTTAAAAGAAGTTCTAAAATTTGTCAACGCGTTCCTACGTAATTATTTGACATTTTCCTAAGTTAATACATAATTATCCCGCACTTAGAAGAAGTAAAAATATGTACATATATATAGTGTTAATTAAATTTTTCGTTCGTCGCCGTAATAAATAGGAGACAAAATAGAATTTATTTTTTGCGATGCTTAATTCAACGGAATAGCTACGAAAACCTCACACATAGTAATTAGGTTAGTCGAGAGTATTTTAGGAATTTAATATATACTTTAGTGTAGTCTTAATTTTCGAGTATAGTGACTTGTGACTATAAAAAAATGGTGCTTGTAGCACAAACGAAAGAAAATGAAAAAGAATGTTATAAGGTCGAATTTTTTACTGATTATAGTAAGAAAATTTGCACGCACCAAGTGAATGTACTTTTTACATTGAGAACGAACTAATATAATTCTTTGGATTGTAACTGTTTATTTTCCCTTAGGTTTTGTTTATATTTTTTTTAGAGATTAGGGCTTAATCCCGACAATATATATATATATATATATATCTGTGAAATAAATACATAAAGGGGTGCAAAAAAAAAAAACCCCGGAAATACGGGTTTTAAACCGCATCCGTAACAGAACCGTTAAAAAAACCGCAACCGTATTAAACCGGAACCGGGTTTTTAAAACACCATCCGGATTAAAACCAGTTCCGAGTTCCGGATTTAGGGGGTTAAAAAACCCGAAACCCGGATTATAGGTTACTCAACCCCGCTTTTTAATATATTTTTATTTTCTTAGTATTTTTTTTTCTCTCTTTTTCTTAATGAATTTTTCTCTTTGTTTATATCATTTAATATTCTTATGCTATTTTTCATATTTTGTAACTTAACATATATATTTTAGTAAAATATTTAACATTAAAAAGTATTTTTCTATTAAAAATAAGATTTTTTCCATTTTATTTTTATCTTTTATTAATTAATCCGCATTCGGGTAAACCTGCATGAAAATCCGAGTTTAAACATTTAAATCCGGATACGGGTACCCGAATTTTGGAAAACACGAATTCCAAATTTGGCAAAAAAATCCGGGTATCCGGCCCGCTTGCACCTCTAAAATAAATAACTACAAAATGGAACGTAGGCGACTTGGAGAAATGATCAACACGGTGAGATTGGTCACTTGACCATGAAGAGTTAGGTACTAAGTCAAAGGTTGTGGCCCTAAATGTTAGTTGAATATAGTTATGCACATAAGTTAAAAATGTTAAAACTCGCTACTAAAAAATACCATCATTCTTACATTATATCACTACTAAATTAATTAAAATAAATCAAGCAGAATATAAGTGGGCCCAAGCATTAAAAGCAATCCATTGCAAAGGATTTTAGAGATGAATTATTTGTTGGGAGAAGATAATGTTAGGGCATAAGATTCATCTTATATAATATAAAAATGTGACACTAAATTCATATTATGTTAACAAAAATACAGCACTTGTGAGTCTCTATCGTTGCCCATCTAATATTTTGACCAAAAGGGCTATTTGATAAGGATGAAATGAAATTATTTATGGTGTTGGTTATGTTTGGAAGCAAAGAAATCAAGCCCTTTTATTTGTTATATTAAATGGTCCATTCTTTTAGAGAATAGAAATAGTATTATATAAAATTATATTATTTATATAGTAGACTTGGTCCATGTCAACAATTAATGTGAAAGTAACAAGAACACGTAGTGATTGTTACTATTTTTTTTTTTTGAAAATGAAATGTAATTTCAATAGCGCTCGCAACGAGCTTCGGCGGACTCCGCCAATATAGAGTTTGCAATACAACGGGGAGGAAAATTCAACCAAATATTAGGAAAGGGAGATCCAAGACTATTTTGGGCAAGCGAGTGAGCAACCGTGTTTCCACTTCTATGAATAAATTGAAAGCTAGAATTGGATCGAGAAGCCAACCCTATTATGTCCTCGATGGTGAAGCCGTCTTCGTCCGCCGCCAAATCGGAGCTTGAAATTGATCTGATCGCCAATTGGGAGTCCGACTCAATCTCGCAAGGCGTGAAGCCCCTATTGCACACGAAAAGCAAGCCTTCACGGATAGCCTCCAGCTCCGCACCAAGAACCGACGCCGATTTTGGTCTAGTCTTGTTGAAAGCTGCAACGAAACTGCCTTGTTCGTCTCTGACACATCCGCCCAGCCCCATGGAGTTGCCATTCACCGGGAAAGCAGCGTCGACATTCAACTTCCATCTACGGGACGTCGGGGGGGACCAAATCGACGGGGCGGTGCATTGTGCGGGAATTCCAGAGTAAGGACTGAGACGTTCAAAGTCTTCCTGTAGTGATTTGGCCCGGAGGAAGATATCTTTGAAGTTGCTTTTATGGCCGTGTCTCTGTTTGTTCCTCTGGTTCCAAACTTCCCAAAACATGATAGCAAGGAGAGAAAGGTTTTGCTTTGACGAGGACCGAGCCTCGTCCGTAAAAATATCTCTGAAACGCTTGTGGTGGTTATGCTCGAGAATATGCTCAAATGGAGAGTCTCTCCACGCTTTCTCTACTAAGGGGCAGAAAATAAGGCTATGGGCTGTAGAGTCGAAAGCACGCCGCAGAAGAGGCAATTTGAAGCCACAGGAATATGTCTTTGGGCTAAGTTTCCCATAGTAGGGATTATCTCCTGGCTTGCCCGCCAAACAAAAATCTTAATTTTTGGCGGAGTTTTAATTGACCAAACCTTGTTCCACGTCTCCTCAATTCTTGGCTGTGAGGGACCCACTGGGCTGCTTGACGCGCTGATTTCACGAGCCTTATAGTAGCCGCTCCGAACCGTATAAAGCCCCCGCTTGCCAAAATGCCAAACCACCAAAGCCTTATAGTGATTGTTACTATTAGTACATAATCTTGTAAGTCACATAATTTAATACACAACATTGCTTGTTAAATTGTGCAACGAAGAAGAACTAGCCGGCTGTCTTTACTAAAAGTTGTCCTTCAAGTATTCTGTCATTTAAGTGCAACAAATACTAGTACAATAGTTAGTTATGATATTCACATTGATATATTATAGAAGTCAACCAAGGTGCTTTCTTAAGGGCGAAACCAAGACCGAGCACTAGGCTTCTTCTTCTTTTCTTAACCCCGGTTAAGATTTTTTTACCTTTCCTTAACTGGTCAAGGTACTAGTTTTTTTTTTTTAATATATGTTTAACCTAAAATTGGATCAAAATATGGCTCGTTCGATTTTTGAAAATATTTTTATTATTTATTTTGTTATAATAAAAAAAGATCTTTAAGACGGGCTTTAAAATTGTCACGAAATTGAAAAAATGCATTTAATTCAAACGATAAACACAGTCCAAAACTATAGTAACTTTATAAAAAATAAATAAAAATTATACTATAATTTGGTCAAGAACTAAGTGGTAAAATATATATATATATATATTTTATTTTTATGCCAGGTAAATTCAAGTTGCAGTAAATTGGAACTTTAACATATTCAAGTTGCAACAAAATTGAAACTTTATTAAAAAAAAATAGATTTATGCTGCTTACAACTTGCGTGATTTCTTTTACAAGTATTTTGGAACTTGGAAGCTACTTCATTATGCTGCTTCAAGTATTTTCCTTATGCTGCTTCCATAATGAAAAAAGAAAGGAAAAAAAAATGCCCATGTGCGCTTTTTCACAAAATGTGTTTCATGAAATGTATCTTTTTCTTTCTTTATTTTACTTCAATATATCCATCATATTGCTTAATAGTCAATACAAGATAGAGAAAGTTGTATACTATTTTACATTTGGAAATTTGACGGATTAAGATATCACCAACAATAAGATTTGGACTTGAATGAGCAAAAATATTCATTACTTCACAAGTAGAGTAGTTCTTTATTACTCATCAATGACTCGCACTATCAATTTTATTTTATTTTTTCTATATAGATATGATGTGCATGAAATATCAACTTCGGGTAAATCTCATTATGAATAAATGTTGGAAATCTATATAGATATATACAACAATACACGGCTTAACTCTTTTTTTTTTTTTAATTGAGTGACACTATTGGTCAAGATTACATGTACTTGTATTACAAGATATATTGTCACGGTAAGAACAACCGGCAATACATAAATACGCAATTTCTACATCTCAAGGAATTGAACTCAAGACCTCATGAAGAGTCTTATTATAGTGGATTCATCATTCACCACTAGGCTAAACAAGTTTAGTTGACTTTAACTCTATTTAGTGGCCCACAATATATAATTGCCGTTTCAATTTTGTTTAAATCTTGTTCATTTTAATGAGCAGCTTTGTTGTGCTTCCTAGCAGCATAAAAATACTTGGAATTCACTCCATCTTTTTAGAATTTCACTTTTCCAACCTAAGCAACAAAAACCGATCTTGAGAATAAAAGAACAGAATTTTTGCACCACGTTCCTATATTTCACTCTCATAATAGCATTGTGTTAAAAGGCGCAATTTTTTTTTTCTTTCAAAAATCTACCAAAAGACCCTTAAAGGAACTATAGGTTTTAATATTGGGTACAATTTTTTTTTTTATTGTTTTAAAAAATCCTTTAATTGTACACTGAGCGACAAAAATAATGTTAAAAATAAAGAAACAATCTTTTACACCAAACTATATTTTATGTTCACAAAAATAATGTATTAAGGGGTAAACAAGAAAATGATTTTAAAAAATTCAACCAAACATATGCTCTTATTGTTGCCCCACATGATAAATTTTATTGATTTCAAGTCACTAGAGTAATAATATTCTCCATTTGAGTCCATTTCTTTATCTATTAGGGGCTAATAAATCATGAACTCATCAAGTAGGCTATGTTTCATGTTACAGCTATTACCAACCCAATTTTCATTACACAGAACAAAAGCAATTAACTATAATTATGTAACAACCCCACATTTGGATACATATAACACTAATTAATTGGGACAATTAAAATAGTATTTGGTGGCTTATTGGTTGTTGACTTATTTATGTAGTGTTAATTCTCATGGTCATATAATTAATTATGGATGGTACCACTATACATTGTTTAATTTTATTGGCATGTTCTCATCCTCTAAGATATGATATAAAGTTTTTTTTAATGGTGTGGCACTATCGGCCATAGTAAGTTACAGTGCACTCTCACATTACTAGATATATTCAGTCAGTGTAAGAATATGTGGTACTATTGACCAAGTTTACATATATGTAAAGGCCAAAGGGGGCACTCATTTGAGTTTCATGTAGTTTGAACCCGTAACTTATTTAAGATGTATGAAGTGGAGTTACCAGTAGGTCAAAGTCAAACAAACTTGGTTGATATGATATAAAGTTAGTAGTGAATGCTGAAGAATATTAATATATATATATATATATATGAGATATTGCTTCTTAAGTTGGAGAATCTTATAATAAGTGTAATTTCTCAAGTAAATTGATTAATGAGAACACTTGATGTCTCATTGATTTATTTGAGACAAAACTCATGCTACAAATTCTCAAACCTTAAGGCTTACAACTTTCAATTTTATGATTACAATAAAATTATATTAAATTTTTGAACCCCTACTTTTTCTACTCTAATTCAAGTTTTTTTTTTTTTTTTTTTTCTAGTTATCAATGTCTTTTTTTTTATATAATAAATAGGAAAACAATTTTTATGAGGAGCACGACATAATCTATAATATACTACATGATTTTTGAGAGTCCGCACATGGCGCTATCAATAAGTGAGTCTTTTTTTATAGATGAAATTTCAATAACTTCGCTTGAATCATCATTTACATATTCTTATTTCGATGATCGAGAGGCGTGGAACTTCACATTTTAAGCCTTCAAGCCTTATAGTTTATCCGCACGCTTGAGCCTAAATGTTTTAAACTCCAAAAATCCCGTAGAAGTAAAGTGTTCTTGTTAGTTTTTTGATTAATCTCGAGACTGGAAATTCAACAACCATACTTGTAAATGTGAATGAAATAAATTAAATGAATTCTCATGAAGAAATAAAGAAGTACTTGTCTATTTTTTTTTCCATAGAATTCTATTTATATTTGACAAATGATCAAAATTCAGTATACTCACTTGAGAGACAAATTTAGTCCCTTTTTTTTTTTAAGGAAAATTTGGTTTTAGGCCTTGTATTTTTTTTTTTTAATCTTCCTGAAATCTATTTTCAACATATTTCTTCTGATATAAATTTTACAAGTCTGATTTTGCCTCGGGAAGTTGTTGCCGTTTCTTCTTAAGTCTTTGAAATAATATCATTTCTAATTAAAATGTCTCTTCGCGTTTCTTATGTCTTCGCTGTAACAATAGATTTCTTAGACTTCTTGATGCAAACACAATACGTGGGACCGAAGGGAGGCTCGAACATGATTCTTTCCTACTATTTAAGTTTAATTAATTATTCCTATTATTTTTAAGTTTAATTATTAATTATCTGCTTCTTTTTTAGTTAGAGAGATTAGTGGGGTTGGTTTCCTATATGCATGTGTTCGGTTTAAAACCCTAGCTTGTTATAAGGGTGCAGCCGAATTCTTTTCCTCAGCTATTGATGAAATAAAAATTTCAAGCTTTTGCTTTGAGAAAAGTCGAGTTTTCTACTCGCAGAGACGCGTTCTTTAATCCCCGTAGTCTGCTCTACATCAGTTGGTATCAGAGCCGCTCGTTTCTGTGCAGAGGCACCGAAGAAGCGAGCCGTCACGAAGCTTTCGTAGAGGATATGGTGAGACGAGAAGAGGTCGATGGATTGCGCGCTCAGGTGGAATTGTTGACCCTTCAGATGGCTGCACTGGTGCAGAATCAAACAGAGCAACGACGCCGAGACAAGTCCGACACCGAGGACGACCAAGCCAACCTGTTATGGCAGAATTTTGGACGTGTGGCGGTCCCGGAAGATGCGCGAAGGGTAGCGGCGTTCGAGGTGGCTATCCCGGGGTACGACGAATCAACGTACGATGAGGCGGAGCATGGAGAGGCCGTGTACGACAAATCATCTTACAGCGAGACAGAGTATGACGAAGCCGTGTACGATGAGTATGACGAAGCCGTGTACGACGAGCCCGTTTACGACGAGGCGGAGTACGCCGAAATCGTGCATGACGAGGCCGTGTATGACGACAACGTATGCACTGAGCAAGAGGAGTCTGTATTTAACGAGGTCGGGCTTGAGGAGGCCGACGATGACGAGAAGCAATTCGAGAGTGACACGACTATATTTCGTGTTGTTCATGTACCGTGTTTGACCGCAACGGTGAAGATAAATGTTTTGCGGAGCCCAGACAACCTTTTCTCAAAGAAAAATTTTGTGGCTCGCATTGAATCAAAAGTGGATGAATCCAAAATTATTTTTGGGTTACAGTCCAAGGAGATGCCCGAGGAAGAAGAACAACATGACGAAGTCCACGTGAAGTCAATAAACAAGTGTGCGAAGGAGCCACCCGACAAGTCGCCCGACATTACGATCGTGACGCCCTACTCCGATGAACCACTCGAGTCCACTACCAAACCGCCCCAAGAAATTCGAGGACGAATTTTCTCAACACCGAGAGAATGATGCAAACACAATACGTGGGACCGAAGGGAGGCTCGAACGTGATTATTTCCTACTATTTAAGTTTAATTAATTATTCCTATTATTTTTAAGTTTAATTATTAATTATCTGCTTCTTTTTTAGTTAGAGAGATTAGTGGGGTTAGTTTCCTATATGCATGTGTTCGGTTTAAAACCCTAGCTTGTTATAAGGGTGCAGCCGAATTGTTTTCCTCAGCTATTGATGAAATAAAAATTTCAAGCTTTTTCTTTGAGAAAAGTCGAGTTTTCTACTCGCAAAGACGCGTTCTTTAATCCCCGTAGTCCGCTCTACATCCGCTCTACATCACTTCTCTATAAATATTCGTTATATAATACATATATATATATATATACTTACATTTTTTTTTTGTTTACTCTATGAAATATAGTAGTTATATACTGTCTAATTTCTATTGAATAATTTTTTACAGCCCTCTAAATTCTAATATGGTTCTTTGCAGTTTGCACTACTATTCCTCAAATTATTTCCCCAGTACAGTAGAACCTCTATAAATTAATACTCGATAAATTAATAGTCGCGATTAAATAATATTTTTGGCCGGTCCCGACTCGGGCCTAACTAGCTAAATTTATAAGATAATATTTTTTTTAGAAAGTATATAGGTCTCAAGTGATATATAAATTAATAATTCAATATAAAAAATTACATAAATAATTGTAAAATCACTATAAATAAAATATAACATAAATAACTATGAAATCACATTGAGTAAAAAGATAGCATTACATCACTAATCATGTAGTCTTCTTAAAATATGTTTCTTTAGTAATTTGTTTCTACTTGAAATTAATGTCCTCTTGAACTTCATCTCTACGCTTCCGAAGAGCATCAAAGGCCGACTATCATATTCTCATATTGGGCTCTTTAATATTCAGACATTGGTACTCTAATAAAATCTTTTTAAATCATATTAATCTCTCTTGATATTCTTAATATTGATACTTTAATATTCTCGATATAATAAATTGAAATATTTTTTTGTTAGTAAAGATGTTTATATAATTATAGCTGATTAATAAATTTTATCTTCATTAATGTATAAATTAATAAATTATTAATTTATATGTTAATTAATAATCCGATAAGATAATATTTTTTGCCGGTCCCAACAGTATTAATTTATAGAGGTTCTACTGTATTTCACTAGTTTTTCCACGTTGCTTCAAGACTCTCTCTCCCTAAAAAAAAAAAAAAAAAAAAAAAAAAAAAAAAAAAAAAACCTCTCAATTCATTGGCCCAAACCCTTTTAAAAAGAATATTCTAAAAAAGGTTTAAAATAGTCAATGCCGATCGGTACGCCGATAGTCAGATTTTAAGAGGTACATGTACATATCTAACTGAGCGGTTAAAATCGAAAAAGTATAGAAAGATAAAAGATTTGAAGGGGTATAAATAGATCATAAATTTTCAACGGCGCACTTTGGAAACGGGCGGCTAAAAGTATAGCCTTTCATTTTTACCGGCTCATTTCGTGAACTCGGCGGTTGAAAGTCTAATGAGTTTTTTGTCCCACATTGAAAAATATAAGAAAATAAAGTGCTTAAAGTGTTTATAAATACAAAATAAAGCTTTAAGTAATTTTTAAATTTGGAAATTAATATTATGAACAATTTAGGTGTCTCATAAGATAACATCTTTCAATTTATAATATATAAAATATAATTTTTAAATAAACAATTATAATTTTTTCAAGAAATATTACTTTTAGCGGGGCATTTCATGTATCGTGTAACTGAATCTACTAAACTTTCAGCCGCCCATTATGTGAAACGTGCCACTGAAAGTCATACTTTTAGCGGCTCATTCTGTTTTTTGACCGGGAAAAGTATTTTCCGTGGCTCTTGATTACAGTCAAACTCAGCGACTTAAAAATGCACCGCTAAAACTTATATATATTGTACTTCACTATATTACAAGAATATTTGACCAACCAAGAAACTTGTAAATGAGCTTATTAAGTGGAAGGGGACTAGTTCTTATATATAGGTTAGGGGTGCAAATAAAACCCGGAAATGAGGGTTTTAAACCGCATCCGGACCGGTTATTAAATATATACATAAAAATATTTAGAATTTTCATACAAAAAATATATACATAAAAATATTTACAATTTTCATACAAAAAAAAATACATATTGAATTTCTATCAAGAGAAATATTCATTTATTTGTTTCTCATCCAACTCGAAAATAATGTTGTAGGTTAATCATTTGTTTCTTCTAGTCCAAATTGATATAATTTTTTTCTCTCACAATACTAATAGTATAAACATTACATGTATTTATTATGTTAATTACTTATCAATTTTTGTAAGTATATGTGTTATGTTTATGATATAGTTTGATTTTTTAATTTTGGCTATAATTACTTCAAGTTTTTTTTTTTTTGTTAAATATAAAATTTAGGTTCAAATCCGTATTATAACCCGAAACCGGATTTTAAAACCAAAAATAAATAAAAAACCGGATCCGGGTTTAAAAACCGGTTTTTTATTTTAAAACCGGGTTTTAACCCGGATCCGGATTTCCGGGTTTTATGTAAAAATATCCGGATCCGGGTTTAAATTTCAAAAAACCCGGATTCCGGATCCGGCTAGCGGGTATGGCAAAAAATCCGGGTACCCGGTCCGCTTGCACCTGGTTCTCGTATACTTTAGCATATCTTTTTTTTTTTTACCCTTCAAAATATTTTGACTTTCGTCAACAACACTTTTCCTATATATTTATGTAATAGTTCGTTATCACGTCATAATTAGTCTACTCATTAACTTGGGATTGAATATCTACCCGTTGTTCTTCAGCCTCTTTTTTCTTTCTATTATGAGCAATCCCAATTATCATATCATTTTCGTGTCAAAATTACACTATTTTAGTGTAATTTTAACACCAAATATTTTTTTCAAACTAACCACAACACCAAATTTCACACCAAAATGAATATTCTCAATTATTATATTATTAAAGTAAAGATTCTTTTATTATTTGATAATTAAATCTTTATTATTCAATTAAATAATTAACTATTGTGTATTAATTAATTATTTAACAAGCACAAGATGAAGGTCGTGGTTCGCAAAATGACCGAGAAGATTTAACTCAATATTACAATTATCTTAATGGAACCGGAAATAATTTTCCCGATTTTAAAATTATTATTTTATGTTTATGTTGTTATGTATTTTAGAACTATGTTATTGCTTTTATTTCTATGTAATTTGTGTGTGTTTGATTTTAATTTTGTAATCCAAGTTTATTAAGTAATTGATGTTTTGATTAAAATTTGTTAGGCGCGTCTTTAATCAATTTCCATATTATATGTAGAATATTATAATTTTTTACGTTTTAAAAATAAAATACACAAATAATAATACATACAAGTATTATATTTATAATACATACACATATTAACTACACATACTATAACATATATTACTTATTACATAATACAAATACCAAAAAAAAGGCATTTGGCGTGGTGAATAGGACCACACCAAATTTAGTGAGTTACTATTCATAATTTGCATGTTGCACCAAAATGGTGCAACATTTGCCGTGTGATTGGGTGTATATTTTACACCATTTTCCGTTATGCCGTGTGGTTGGGGTTGGCCTTATCACATTGTTATTCAATATAAGGGACTTTTTAAACATCTTCTACTATTATTTTTTGTTAAAAAAATTATAACAAACTCTATTTTAAATTTTTTATTTTTAGACCTTCTCTCCATTTTGATTTTTTAAACACTCTAGTTCCATTTTTCAAACAAAATAAAATAAAAATAAATACCAATTTCAATTTTAAGTACTAATTAAAATTAGAAGAAAAAAAATGATAACAAATAATATGATATTGTACAAATAGTTTCTACGAGTATTTAAACGAAGAAGCAAGTTTGAAATATTTAGGAAAGAAAATACTTGAAGAATTTGATGAGGATCGGTGATCTTTCACCGAGCAATATATCTTGGAAAAACGAGAGTAAGAGGATCGTACCGAGTCACGTCAAAGACGCTTTCCTTAAAGCGATTCGCCTCCGCTATCGGACTGCGTCGACTTCTCAGGATAAAACGGTGCAACTGTTGTCTTCGCAACGGCGAACTGAACCCGCAAAGATCTAACCTAGTTATATATATATATATATATATATATATATATATATATATATAAGAGTGCTTTTGAGCTTCGCACGGACTGAAAACGGAAGTTCAAAGCTCCGGGAGAATATTTGGGAAGTTCGAAAATAAGCTTTTCTTGGTGTGTCGAAACAAAGCATGGGAGCTTCAATTTATAGATGTAATATGAGATTGTGCATTTACTAAAAAAAAAACGTTTGAGCTTTGATTTACATTCAAATCATATTCATAACGTTTTCTGAACCATCGTATTTATTTGAAATGAATGTTCTTACGTTTTTGAAATCAAATGAAAATCTTACTGGTTTTCATTTCCTGCATAGTGCATACGTTTTAATCACAATTGATTTTCACTGATGGCAGCTTTTAATTTCAATTTATATAACGTTTTTGCAACATATGATAAATTAAATTACAGATTCACGCATCATTTTGTTGTGGTAATTTTACTAAAATAATATGATAAAAATATATATTAACGTTTTAGCATTTTATATCACCACAATTAATTTATCAGCAAATTTAAAAAAAAAAAAAATAGTTAGACCTTGTCTGTATTATTTGCCCAATGAACTTTTTATACATAACAACATTGTCCTCTGAACTTAAACTTTGTTCTGTAATTTTCCTTCTAAATTTTTTATAAATATAAATTTCTACTTTAAATTTCAATAGGTATCAAAGGCTACTTATTTGTAAAATTCAGTATGCTCACTTGAGAGACAAATGGAAATTTTCCATTTTAGTTTTGGACTATAGTGTTTGCCCTGTATAAGTAATCCTTTAGAAGCTTGAAGCCAAAGAGATAATTGTAATTGAAAAAAACATAAATACTTAGCCACTTGAAAATTGACGAAGGTGAAATACAAATTCTTACAATATAATATATCATGTGTTATTTAATTTATAGGGTGGCGATTAGGGCTGAAATATAATTATTTGCTATCCGTTAATTGCAACGATATCCTAATAGCACCGCGTATATTTATCTATTTTTAACCAGTCGCTTAATTTGGTTACGGATAACCGTAACTACCTCTTAAAATTGGATTGGTTAGTGGTTATAGTTTTTAGTCTAAATCGGATATCCGTTTCAACCGCAACCAATTTTTAGAAATAAATAATATTAGAAATATATATTAGAAATTATATATCTTTGTGAAATGAAAAGGTTGTATACGTTTCTGTGGCCTTTTGTGTCATTGAAATATTAGACTATGTCAGTTGTTTGGTTATTTATGACATTTATGATTATATTGTTTATGACATTTTTGAAATTTTGTGAATTTGAAAGTTAATGTTTCACTATTCATGTTATATTATTATGTAATGATGGGATATTGATGCATGGTATGTTAACATGTAATTATTTTAAAATATTAATATAGTTTAAACTTAGAACATTATATATTATACATGCATGTATGATGTATTTATTTTTTTACTAACAAAATTAATTAGATAATATCCGTTATCCACTTTAAATTAACCAATTCAATCCGCTAACCGCTAATCGCATTTAAATTGGATAATCGGAAGAAAAAAAAATGATTAATGGATACAATTAATTTATATCCACATATGTGGATGTGGTTGCCCAACGTGCTCATATCTTATCTAGTTTCTCCCCTAGTAGTAATAGTATTTAAAAATTATTTTCTAATATAAAAGTGAAAATTAAGACTATCATACACTAATTACATAATAATATATATATATGTTGTTTTCAATTTAACTTACTACCTGGAATCACGATTAATTATTTCTTAAGGTTTGAAAAATTTAACAAAAAATTAGCATGTTATTTCCTAACATATATGTAATAGAAACACTCATACTATTACTTCTCTTGACCTTGACCGTAACAAAATTGACTGTTTTTATAAATCCACTTTGGATTTTTAAAAATTCATCTATAAAATTCTTATGTAATCACTTACAAAGTTTTATCTCACTTTACTCGGTTCAACACAGTTAATAGAATACGTACTCCGCAGATCTTTCAATAATTTTAAGTTTGAAACGGAGAATTCTCTCGACTAACTCAAATTTGTTAGAAGGGTTAATGACGGCAAAAATACCCAAAGTTTGGTCAAAGAACTCCTCGTGTACTTAAAGTCAAAAATTGGTGGCAAAAGTACCCAAAGTATGTTTTGGGGCGTTGACCAGTTTTTTCCGTCCATCCACTAATCGTGCCGTCCACGTGGCCGTTAGCCTCTTTCCACGTGGCACGCCACGTGGTCGTTGACCGCTACGTCACCCAAACTTTGGGTATTTATGCCGTGATAAAACCAAAGTTTGGGTATTTATGCGAAAAAATTGGTTGCTCACATCATCTAAATAAAGGTTAAAACATTATGGCTTTGGTAGGACTCGAACCCATCACTTGCCCCTATATATAAGAGCAACATAACCACTAAAACACATTCACCTCACGTTATATCTTGACAAAAATAAGAATATAAATAGAAACTTATTAATAAGTGACATAGTAATAGAAACATATATTTTTTCGCACCGGGTTCGGGTTGACTTATTATGAAAGGGGTTGGGTTTAGGGATGACAATTCAGGTTTCGTGTCGTGTTCGTGCCGGGTCTTAATCATTTTTTACTTATTTTATCTAGACCCAAACCCGCCCCATTTATTAATTGTGTTAGAAGACGAGACCCAGACCCGCCCCATTTACATAACGTGTTTGTCGTGTCTACCTGTTTAACCCAATTAATAGATTCATGTATTTATAAATGATAAATTAATGCAATTTATATTCATTTAACTTAATTTATTTAACTATATTATCGAAGATTTTAAAATTTTACTAACAATTTTTTATGTTCATTAATTGTAAGACGTAATTAATCAAATTAAAACATAAATTTGATATATAATAAGTATTAAAACACTTAATAACATATATAAAATGCATAAAAGATAACATTTTGCTCTTTAATCTTGTCTAATTGGGTCTCATCGTGTTATCGTGTTCGTGCTGTGTTTACCCGTTATTTAATCGTGTTAATCGTGTTCGACACGGTTGGACCCAGATCTATTTATGGTAGACCCAGACCCGTTTAAATCGTGTTGTAACTGTTTCATGTTTCGTGTCCGGCCTCAAATTGCCACCCCTAGTTGGGTTGACCTTTTCGGATCAGGATCGAGTTGACTTTTTTGGAACCGGCCCGGGTTGACTTTTTCAGACACAGGGGTTGACATTTTTGGACTTTGTCGGGTTGAATATTTTGTACCGGATTCAGGTTGACCTTTTCGGTACAGGTTTGGGTTGGCTTTTAAGAACCGGGCCGAGTTTACTTTATTGATATGGGGTCAAATTGAATTTTTTTTATCGGGATCGAGTTGAATTTTTGGGATCGGGTTTCTATTACTATGTCACTTAATAATAAAAAGTCCAACTGACCCCGTTCCAAAAAAAGTCAACCCGACCCCGTTTCAAAAACTTAACTCGACCCGGTTTTGAAAAAGTTAACCTGAACCCGTACCGACAAAGTCAACATGAATCCGGTACGAAAAAATCAACTTGACCACTGTCCAAAAAATTCAACCCGACCCCGTTCTAAAAAAATGCAACTCGGCCGGTACAAGAAAGTCAACTCACCCCCGTTCCAAATAAGTTAACCTGAACCCGGTGCGAAAAATACATATGTTTCTATTACTATGTCACTTATCAATAAGTTTTTATTTATATTCTTATTTTTGTCAAGATATAACATGAAGTGCATGTGGTGTAATGGTTATGTTATCCTTCTATGAGAGGGTAGGTGGCGGGTTCGAGTCTTACCAAAGCTATAATATTTTAAACTTTATTTAATGTAATACCCACGATTAATAGACAAAACTCAGGAAGTTCACGAGCAAAACAATAAGCGAATTGTTTATCTTTGGCAGTCGATGCCCTATTAGTATGATTTAATATGATTTGTATGATTATATATATAGTTATGTAATCATATATTATGTTATAGAATAATCTATGAAAATCTTTATCCAAGATATAATATGTATATATATACATATTTCAGCAAGCGAGCCTTGATTGATATACTTGAACTCTAAGTACATATTGAATGTACATTGTTCATATGTATGTGTACATATATATATATATATATATATATATATATATATATATATATATAATATAATACAATACAATGAGCTTTTGGTTTGCCTGGTGCTTCTGCAAAGAAAACAAACTAACGTATATTTGTTTGTAGTACGTTATTAAGAGCGACCACCTATTGAAGTGGGGTACATGTGATCAGCCCTTGAATTAAGGTGTGTTTATTTGCACTTAATGAACCTCTTAATCTTAATGGGTCAGATTTAGAGTCATTAAGTGCATTTGTTTTTTCTTACTAAACATCTTAATGGGTCTGATTATCCACTTCTTATCCATTAAGAGCTATATTATGTAGAGCTGCACAAGATTCATCGCAACTGGCGATGCGACGGTTCGCGATGGCCTTGGGAGAATCGCGATGGAATCGCGACTGTGGGTTGAAAATCGCGAACGATCGCGACTGTGGAGGAACGTCGCGATTCCGCGTACTGTACTCTCTCTCTCTCTCTCTCTCTCTCCCTGCCTCTCCGTCTCACAGCCCCTCTCTCTCTCTCTCTTTCTTCCATCGCGACGCCACCGCGAGCCATCGCGAACCCATCATTCACGACGCGTCACGACCGCCGGACTGGCGACTTCGGGCGATTCCATCGCGATGCACCACGACGACCGGGTGTGCAGCTCTAATATTATGGCATTACACGTTCATTTCTCTCCTCATATTCTCTCTCCAAATTTCTTTTTCTCTCTCCTCCTTAAAACTTTAAAACTCCATAACTCTTAAACCGAGCATCGGATTGACTCATATGATATACCGTTGGAAAGCTTACGACGAGATGAATCCATGGATAGGTGGGAAGATATAGTTTTGACGCTTTTTTAAAAAATTAGTTTAAAAAATATATAGAAAATATATTAAAAAATATTAAAATAAAAAAATTTATTAGGAATTTGTAATTAAAAGTTATCAAATATATCAATTAGTTTATATATATATTTATGTTTTTTTTAATGGATATATATGTATTTACGTTTAAATTTACATATTTCCAAATTTATAATATAATAAAAATATATTACGTTTAAAAAATATATTAAAGTAAAAAAATTATCAAGAATTTGTAATTAAAAGTTATCAAATATATCAATTAGTTTTACATATATATATATATATTATATTTTTAATGGATATATATATATTTACGTTTAAATTTACATATTTCCAAATTTATTAATATAATTAATTAAATAATCATTAAAAAAATTTACATATAATTAATTATCATAAATAATTTACTAGACGATATAATTTTTTATAGTGTACAATTTTTCAAATAAATTTTTAAAAATTTATTATATTTATGTGTTATTATAAAATATTTTCAATGGAAATTTTATGAAAAATAAAATAATTGGATATTATTAAATAAATTATTTTAATTTTAATTTTAATTTTAATTATTATTATTATTAAAAATAACCGTATATATAAAGGTGTATAATAAAATTTAATTTTTACAAGAAAAATGTTATTCAGATCTGCATTCAGATCTTAAAAAACAAACACACTTAATTATCTGTCATTCAGATGTCACATCTTATTATTCAGATGTGCATTCAGATTCAGACGTCTTAATCTTAATGTAAACAAACGGACCCTTAGTAACTTGTTGATGCAATATTGTGTGTAAGCAAAGACAAAATTCAACTGTTTTTTTTTTTAATGAAAGATGAGCCTCGTTAAAACCTCCGAGTCCCCCAAACGGGTGCGGCTCTAGAGGAAAGAGTACTCCACATCGAATTATCAACGGCACCAGCCAAGCAATTGTCCCGAACAAGGGTCGGGACTCCCTCTCTACAATCAGAGTCGCGCAAAATAAGAGGTTCTATACTAGGCGGGACAGATTCCAACCAAACTATATTCCCTCTAGACTTAATCGCAAGTCGAGCAAGGCCATGCGCGACTTCACTACAGCTTCTCGGGATGAAGTAGAACATTACATACTCGATCTGATTAACTAAGCGATGGATATGGGAGACAATAGTGCCTAAATCAGACAAAGGGATGGACTTATGGTTTAGAGACTTAATAACCCCTAGACAGTCCGATTGGATGCGAATCTTTGATCATCCCTGGTCATACGCCCATTCGACCCCACGACGAATAGCAGAAGCCTCTGCAAGCTGGGGAGATAAACCATGCCGATGAAAGTTAATTCCCGACGCAAGAACACGATTTTCATGGTTGCGAGCCACTAAACCAATACCATAATTGTCCCCACGTCCATCAATTGCGGCGTCGACACAGATGTCAACACAGTCTTCCTCGGGGGGCTTCCAGGCTGGAGCAGGTTGATTAACATCTTTCTTCGGATTCGCAGTTTTCTGCGCCTCATTGAATTATGACAGGTAGCTAAACGCCCCTTCAACGATATCCCACTGGGACCTCGATTTGCTTCCATTCACCACATTGTTCATGTTGTTCCATATTTGCCAGAGGAGAAAAGAGAACAGTGCAGTCTCACCTTGACTGAGAGATGTGAGAACCGAGGCAATAAGACATAGAGGCTCAACTCTAGGTTTGGAGAGATCCAGAATACAACCCAGCCCAGCAAGTTTCCAGATTTTCCGAGTAAATTTGCATCCCCAGAAGCAATGGTCAACAGTTTCGTGCTCGAGAAGGCAAAGAGGGCACCTCGTATCCATTTGAATTCCACGGCGAGAGAGAATAGTACGAGTCGGCAAAACCTTTTTGCATACTCTCCTCCACAAGTGGAGTTTAACTTTCAGCTATTATGATGTTGTATTGTCAACATTCACAATGTTTATTTTTGGTGGTCTGCACGGAAAAGAGAACATGCTCAGGTATTGGGGAAGAGAGCCCTATCATTTTGGGTGATTCCTTCCTGAATGAAACATTGGACCACCTCACATGTTACAATATATTACCTAGTTAAAGCTTTTGTCCAACGTATTATTGACAAAAACAAAAAAAGCTTGGGGATGAGTACACGATGGTAAGTAGGCTCAGTCATGCAAGAGAGAGACTTCTTCACTCTCATTCCCTTTTAGCATTTCAAACCTCTTTCGCCCCCACTACTTCCCAAGCGCTGCAACTCCGAACTCCAAACACCATGGCCTCTTCTACCACCATTATTCAAGATTGAGAGAGGGAGAGAGAAAACTTCAACACCATTTTCGCCGACGACTTTCATTGACGTGCCGATGAGAACCGAAGTTCGCCGATGACGTCCGGAAACGTCGGTGACAGGTACCGAAACTTGCTGACGACTTTCGGAGTCACACCGACGGGTACCGAAGCTTGCCGACGACTTTCGGAGGCGCACCGACGAATACCGAAGCTTGCCGACGACTTTCGAAGGCGCACCGACGAGTATCAAAGCACCCCGACGAGAACCGGAGCTACAGCCGAGTTGTCTCCTAGAGCGCAACAGCTTTGTGGTGAGTATATCTCACATAGAGTTCCGTATAGTGTTTCCGATGTCTTTTTGCCGCTCACTGTTAGGATGTAGACCCCCTAGCACACCCGGTGAGTTTTTGCTCTCGGGTGAATCTAAGATGTAACTAGTATGTGAGACTTTATATCGGTCAAAGCACGATAGAAATATCATGGTGTTTTCTCGTAAGTTTAAGCGAACGAATGTCTAAGCGGGAACCATGGGGTCGAGTTAGGATGTCTTACTTCTCTCTGTGTTGAAGGATAACAAATGCTTACATTTCATAATGGTTATAAACCGTATGCATGGGAGATACGTTTATAGATATGGGTAGCCATAGAGGAAGAATACATATGTCTATGAGCAAGTATAAAACAACAGAGCTACGTTATATATATATATGTATATATGAGAAAGATATGTTTATTTACATTTGACAATGTAAAAGATGAACTTCTTCATGTTTATTTAAGTATATATATATAACCTTTCACAACCTATTTTTATATATAGACACAGCTTTAAATACATATCTATATTATAGGGTAAAAAAAATGAAGTATAAGTTATTATTATTATTATATATATATATATATATATACTTTTTCAACGTATTTGGAGGATTTCTATATATTTATTATTATATATACATATATGAAAATGTTTATAAGAAAAGTGACACGGCTATTGTCTATTTATAGCCTTAGGTCAGTATCACTATTTTTGTAATATAGTTATATATATATAAAAATATATGTATATATATATACTTATCGTATGATGTTGTTTTAGAAACATGTCTTCCCGAAAGGTATTTTTGTTACATATTAACACCAATGGTCTTGCAGTAAACACCTTTTATAAAAAATTAAGAGTATGAGCACTAGTCAAGCATGTGGGTATTGATAGCTTCTTATTAAGTTGTAATGAAATTCTAAGTGTAGATATTTACCTAAGATAAGATCAGTTATTAATTTTCCTCCATCTATAGGATAAAATATAGCACGAGAGCCATCTATGAGTTTTAGAATCTTATATTCGAAGTCAAATATCAGGAATTTCGGACTTCGTAGGAAGCAAGTTCCATTAAGTAAGACTGCTCGAAAGACTAAGGTACGTACGAGTACTCACCTACATCACGACAATAATATTGTGTGCATATATATATAGTTGAATATGCTTGTATGCAATATGTATGATTATATGTTATTGGTATGCTTTGTATGACCGTTACTTTATGTGACGTGTCTGCTAATATGTTAAGTATGATGCTTATTAAAGCAAGATGATAAGGTTTATATGATATGTGAATGATAAGTATATTTTTACGATAAAAATATATATACGTAAATATGTTATTTTACAAGAAAAGTTTTCAAGGCGTCGTACCAGAGACGACTAAAGTCACATTATGTTATGTTATGATGCCACGGGAATGATTCGGTTTGGGTAGCTCCCCCGATCTCCCGTTGGTTGCGCGCAAAGGTACGTACGCAGGGCCCAAATCATGTTAAGAATATGAATATGTATATGTATACGTATGTGTATATGAAATATCATGATATGTTTTAAGATGATATGATATGCTATATGCTTTACGATGATATGATATGTTATGTGTATCTTAATATATGACGTTGTACGAAATGTTACAACATATAGATTATATATGATTTATAAGTTGCTTGTTTATTGTGAGTTATATTAGCTTGTACGTACTGGGCGTTAGCTCATTATAGTTGTGATGTAGATCCAGGACAAAAGTAATGAGCGGATGGAGCGGAACCGACATTGCGGCATATGCGGTGCATAGGTGGTGGAACCGATCGTTAAGACTGTTTTTCCGCTACTTAATATTATTTTTATTTTAATCATGAACTTCTTTTTCAAACCTCAATAGAGGATTTTCCCAACGGGTTTTGAGTATATTGTACTAACGATATTATGTTATTCGACTTTAAGTTGTATTATCTTATTTTACGAAGAAGGATCTTTATGAGCTTTTGGTTTTGATCAAATGATCATGTATAATGGTTTTTCATGTTATATATATATATATATATATATATATATATATATATATAAAATGGATGAAAAATTTATAACTTTTATTTTGTTATAAAAAGGGAAATTTTATGTGTTAAGATTATGAAGTAGCGACTGAAAAAGTGGGTCGTTACATTTAAATGATGTTAGCAACCGAAGAAAAAAAATATAAAAAATAGTTTATCGCGACATAAATACCCAAACTTTGGTTTTATCATGGCATAAATACACAAAGTTTGGATGACGTGGCGATCAACAACCACATGGTGTGCCACATGGAAAGAGGCTAACGGCCATGTGGACGGCACCGTTAGTAGATGGACGGAAAAAATGGTCAACGCCCCAAAACATACTTTGGGTACTTTTGCCACCACTTTTCGACCTTGGGTACACGAGGGGTTCTTTGATCAAACTTTGAGTATTTTCGCCGTCATTAACCCTATGTTAGAATGCTTGTTTACAGTCTAGAGCTGCAACTCGCGGTGTCGCGGCGAGTCGCGATGCGTCGCGGGTTGACGAGTCGCGATGAGTCGCGAGTTCGCGAGAAATGTGGATGTGTTGTTTGCGGCATATGTACCGATTTGTTTCTAATGTTTAATTTTATTAGTTTTTACCCGAATTTAACTATCAAACTTTATTAATTATTTCAAAATTATATATAGGTATGTTAATTATTTATAATTATTATGTATAATGTATTTATTTCAAAATTATATTTAAGTATGTTATAATTTATTATTTTGTAACGTATTAATAATTTTGATTTATGTTAATTTTTAATTTTTAACATATGTTAATAGCCATTAATTTGTAACATATATTAATAATTTTGTCAGTGCGCCTTCCGTGTCGTTGGGTAATAAATTTCGGGTGAAAAGTAGTTATTATTGCCACAAACAAACACAACTTTTTCCCCTCACTCGAAATGCTGACGTGTCGCCACACCATTGGGCGAAACCAATTCGCGCGGATCGAGCCTCCCACGTCGCGATTCCATGTACAATTCGCGACTCGTCGCGATTCCTGCCACGCCGTTGCGATTAATCGCGAACGCCCATCACCCGTCGCGATTGACCCACACGCACCGCGAGTTGCAGCTCTAACTAGAACTTTTGTACGTTAAGATTTATTTACGATGAAAAAATTATTTTTATTTCAACTTTTATAGTAAGAGACATTGGAAGGAATCCTTGCGCGATTTTCCCGTATTCCGCGTGTTAGGTACGAATGCCTTGGTAAACAATTATAATTGGTTGAAAATATGATGACGTGGCAAGATCTAAAGCCTTAACCAAATGCAATAGAATAGAACGTGCCACACTCGATAGAAAACGACAGGTTCCGAACTAATCGCCTGTGGAAGCGCGTGTGAAGTGTAATCCACGCGCTCACCGACGAATATATAGAGAGAGAGAGGGAATTGCGTCAGCGAGTCTCTCTCTCTATCACCAATCGATCCATTTCTAGGGTTTGAAATTTCCTTGTCCGATTTGAGAATTTTTCTGCAGATTTTCGATTCTTTTTCTTCAATTGATCCGATCATGGCGGCGAGCGACAACGTTGACGACAACAGGCGCGAGGAATCGAGCCCTCTCCTGAGCGACGGAGCCGAGAAAACCGTGGAGAAGGCTTCGACGGAGAAATCGCCGGTCGCCGGGGATTGGACCGCCGACGGAACGCCGTTGGGGCACGGAAGCGTGGTCGGCGAGCCGATCCCCCGGACTCAGTGGGACTCGAGCCTCTGCGCTTGCCTCGGTCGCAACGACGAGTTCTGTAGCAGCGATCTCGAAGTCTGTAAGTTCTCTTCTTCATTCACCAATGGATACTCTTCCACAGATTAAGAATTTTGAGGTTTCTTGAAATTTCTGATTTTGCGATTCGGATTTTTATTTAATTTTTCTGAAATTTCTCAGTAATCGATCAATTAGGTCAGATTAGGTTGAAGATGACTTGTGATTCGATAAATCGATGGAAACTTGGAATCAGAAACTCTGTATAAGATTGGAATCAGAAACTCTATTGGCATTATAGTGATTCTGCGATAAGGCTCTCTTTGCTAATTATAGTGCCTGTTTAAAACTTGTGATAGGTCTTCTTGGAGGCTTGGCTCCTTGTGTTTTGTATGGAAGTAATGTCGAGAGACTTAATGCCACTTCCGGGACTTTTGCCAACCACTGTTTGCCCTACTCCGGCTTGTATCTTCTCGGGAACTTCTTCTTCGGTGGGAACTTTCTTGCTCCGTGGTTCTCGTATCCTAGCCGTTCGGCTATTCGCAGAAAATTCAACCTAGAGGCATGTTATTACTCTTCTGAAATCATTTTTATTCAATAATGTTAGTGCTGGATTTCGTTGAGTTTAAATTAACGACGATCAACAAATATTTAACTTCCGAATTGTTTTACATCTTATTTAGCATTTCTTACAAATTTTAAATCATAGTATAATCGAATTGCTCTATTGATTTTATTTTTATGTTCATGTTAAACTATACATGACTTAAGAGTATTTGGTCGATTTGAGCCAAGTACATTTTAGAATAATTGGCAGAAGAAATGCCCCCCTGAACTTTGCATATAGGTGCAGCTTTACCCCTGACTTTTAACTATTTGCAACAATGACTTCCTTGGAGTTAACAGTCCCACAAAGATCGGAGAGGAATAATAAAATTAATGAAGTATTTTCAAACAAGTCATGTGTGCACACCAATGAAATAATTTGTTAGTTTTTCACGTGTAGGAGGCAGTGTATTAAAGTTCAGGGCGCTAATTGAACCAATATGCAAAGTTGAAGGAGTATCACTTCCAATTACTTGTACATTTTGTGCTGCTCGTCTCTTTATGGTTTTCGGGACGATCCTTTTTAAGACCCTTTTATTCTTTTTTTTTTTCGTATACGAGCAGGGTAGCTGCGAAGCACTACACAGGTCGTGCGGATGCTGCGGAAGCTTCCTGGAAGATGAATGGCAGAGAGAGCAGTGCGAGACCGCGTGCGACTTCGCCACACACATCTTCTGCCACACGTGCGCCCTCTGCCAGGAAGGCCGGGAGCTGCGTCGCAGGCTGGTTCACCCCGCCTTCAACGCTCAGCCCGTTCTGGTCATGCTTCCGCCGAGCGAGCAGTCCATGGGCCGTGGCCCAGTTTAGCGTGAATATTCTATTTATATCTAAGAGAGTTGGAAGTGTTGGTACTTATTTGCATGATGTTATGTATGTTGTCTTTTCTTGCTTGGTTTCAAATACCATAATAAATAAATGAAAAAATGTAGACCCTTGGACATCTTATGTTAATATGAATACATGATATTGTTTTATTGTTGTGTAACTGGAATTACATGTGCCTGTGTTTTGTTTGATCAGATTTTGAGTACATTTTATTTTCGGAAACCTTATTGATACATCAAAACTGTATTTTTACTGAATTCAATTGTTAATTGATGAAAGTAGAAATATAGATGTAAATTAAATTGAAATGAAATGGTTGATTATAATTAGCAGTTGTAAGGGGGCAATTTAGTTGTTTTACTAATGTTGAAGGAATAGTTTAAATCTCCCAATTTTTCAACCGGCTCAAAACTGGTATTTTGTTAAGGATTTTTTTTTTTTTAATTATTTAAGTACAGCATTTTTTTCAAATTATAAAGAGTAAATCTGTGTTTATAACCAGTATTTCTCTGTTTGAAATTATAATTTTTCGATTTATATTAAGCAAATGATTTTAAATTGGCATGATCAGTGTCTTGGTTTAAAATTGGCATTATAGGTTACTGGTTCCCGAAAACTGGTCATTGGAGAACTAGTTCGAGGACCGGGAGGAGATTTCGAATTACTGAAATACCAAGACTGGGAGGCAAATCCAATTCCGTCATTGCAGAACTAATTCCAGGACTGGGGTGAGTTTCTGAATTTCCGAAAACCAGGATTGGGAAGGAAAATAAACAAATTTCTTGTTCCGCGTCCTCGTGTTTCACACCTATTTAAGAATTTTTTTTTTTTTTTTTAAATCACCTATTGAAGAATATTATTCTCCTGGAAACTACAAGTCGACAACTATCTTGCTGTGAGGCAAAGATGAATATGACAAGTGCACTGCTCTATCAATTTTTATTTTAGAAGTTTTAGTTCCAAATTCAAAAGATCAGTGCTTTAACATATTTCAAAAGCAAATTGCATAATGAATGAAAATTCAGGGGTTACAGTGTACCAAAACAAAACTATGAGGCAAAATAGACCATTACACAAAATGTGTTCAATTTAAGAGAGATTGCTGCTAATTATTTCAATTTATAATAAAAGTAAACCAAGATCCCGAGAACAAAGTTAGTTCTAAACACAACCAATACTGACTCTGCATGATAATTCTAACATCCAATGACTAAAAAGGTTGAAATTTGAGCACAAAGTCAAAGGCGGAGGAGTAAACCAAAACGACAAAAGATTCCAGGCATCTATTCTCCCGGAGCGGAAACGCCTTGCCTGAGTCTCTCCTTCTTCATCTTCTTCTTGGAGACCGGCTTCTTCTTCCTAGGAGGCAGATTCTTCTGCGCGTATGTGTAGAGCACGAAGTTCCCGACAAGGAATACGAGCAATAAAGTCACAACCACGAGCAACACGATCAATCCTGAGTTGAACCCTTTTCCGCCAGATTTCTGTAAAATTCAACATTTTCAAATTACAAATTGTTCGGCGAGGCGACAATTTACAAGACAAAGAGACTAAATGGCTAGAACTCCCTCTCTATTTTTACAGAAGAGTGTATTTTGTACCCTAAGATGTATTTTGGCCCACTTCGCCCCCATCAATTATCATTTATGGTGCACTTTTTCTTTGAAATTTCATTTCGGGGCACAATTTCCCTCTTTCTTCAGGGGTATTCGGAATAGAAATGAAAGTTCATGGGAATATTGCATCATAAACGAAGATTTTGAAGGCAAAGCGCAACACTAAAAAAATTCAGGGGGCACCGTCGCCAATTACTAAAGAAAACAACCTATTGTCCATAGTCAACATTTATCCAGAGCATCACTAATTTCACAGAAAGAAACAAAAATCAGATTTATAGTACTAGTTCAACATATAAAAAAGGAATACTCACGGCATAAGTACCTAATCTTATACCAAGTGTGCCGGAATTGTACCAAAAGGCCACAAAAGAATGTTGAGGTCCAATTCCATCCATGTCGAGTTAACGTTTGCTAAGCTAAAAACACGCATACATTTCAATTTTAAATAAACTGTTAAAATAATTGATGTTTTTAAGAGTTTAATCGTAGAAACACATATTTCCCTCGTGTCATAGACCTTAAGAATTGGACCTCAACAATGTTTTGTGGCGTTTGGGTAAATATTGCCAGTAAAAGGAGAGATTAGGAATAGGCCGGCTGTTAATAAAATACTGGGTACTTATACCGCAAATCTTATATATCTCTTTTACACAACTATAACACTGTTCATACCAATTTCTCTACAGATAATAATATCATTAATACCCAAATATTATGTCTCAATCACAGAAAATTTCATAATTCAGGAACAAAAAACAACTAAACAAGCACAAAATTTCAACTTTTTAAAGGAATCGAAGCCATGATCAGCTGAATTACAATGTCGATCAGATCAATCTGCGAGCGAGGAAACAAACACGTCGAAATTCGAAAGATGTTGACGAAATCGAGATAAGATCGATAGCAGAGAGAGACACACGGAAACAGATCTCGGAATCGGAAACCCAGAAATCGATGGCAATGTAAATCGTAACCAGACAACCAGATCTCGAAATTGCAAAAGAGAGAGAAGAAGAAGCGGTGTTACCATGGACGCTGAGTCGTCTTCCATGGGAGCAGAGCACGAACCGTACGGAATTCACCGGACGAGGAAGAGAGAGAGAGAGGTTGGTGGGAAATGAAATCAGAAAAACCAGAAATCGCCAACAGAAAATTAAAGAGAGAGAGAGAGGAGAGAGAGCGTTGAATTTTTTAATTATTAATTATGGGCTTCATGACTATATTCATTGGCCCAATAAAAGCCCATACCCTTTTAAATGGATATTGTGAAGAAAAAATAAAAAAAATAAATGGTCAATGCGATCGGTAAGCCGATAGTCTGATTTTACGAGGTACACGTACATTTTTGGTTTTCAAATATCGGTATTAACTTTTTCCTATTAGATTTTATGACTATATTGGTAATGTAAAAATACGGTTTTTATCCAATCTATGTAGTGTTGGATATCCGTGGGCAACTCATTGGCATTTTGTAGAAAAAACATATGTTATACGTGATTTTTCTACCGGTCAACTCAAAAAAAGGGGCATGCCAGCAACGGGTTACCAACCTTGGTTGTGAACTTGTTTTCAAATCTTTTGTCACCTCTTTATATTGAGAAGTAACATACTCATATTAAGATATAAAAGAATGATACTCTCTATAGAGAATTAATTCAAACAGTTAACTCAATATTATCAACACGTTCTCGAGCTAATCAATAATGATTCGTTAGTAATGTTATTTTTAGTAACGAAAATATTTGAGAGTAATTTACGTGATAATTGTTGATGTGCAAATTCGTTCCTTAAATAGGAGTTATAAGATCATTAATTAAATTAATGGTTCAAATTAATTAAAAGCATAAGTCATGAATATAATTGAATATTTATGCAAAATGGGCTTATAAAACACGAAGCCCAGAGGCCCAATGAACATTCGACCATGTTCAGGCCCGGACAGAACTAAAAGCCTACAAGGCAAGAAGCTCACCACGAGCAGAAAATGCCTAAAGGAAATCCGAACAGAGCCTTCCAAGGGAAGAAACCCCGAACTGAGCTCAAAAACCCTACTTCAAGACAAAAACCAACACTTGGTCAAAGTCCAAACATCAAACAAATTAAACGACCTGGAGAACTCGAAAGTTCACCCCAGACAGAAATTGTCAACAAAGGGATCCGAGCAAAGACGTACGAAACATCCGAGCACGAGCAGACCAAGTCAACTACCCCAATTCAAACCTCTGAATCCCGACCAGGAAAATCGCCACGATCCAAATTCAAATCCCACGATGACAAGTCAAAGTCTACCACTACGCAAATCTCTCAGAACGTGGCCCACGTGTCAGCCCGACAGCAAACCAAGCTCCGAACTCGAAGCTACCACCAACATATACTTCCAACGGGCAGAAACCAGAAGCCTATAAAAGCAAGGAGACAACCCTATCATACCCACGCAAGCATTCATCCTGAGAGAAAGAGTCTGTGAGATTTGTATTTTCAGATTCATATTTTCAGATTGTTTTTCTTCTTTTATTTTCGATCTACCAGAAATTGGCTTGTGGTTTCGGTGGATCATCTTTTTCAAAGCAATAAACGTACAGAGGACGTAGTCAACTTCCGCATTGGGACGAATCTCTCTAAAAAACCTCAGTGTTCTACTCTTTTAATTCTTTTGATTTTGATTTTGATTTAATTCTTTTAGGAGCAAAAGATTGTCAAAGAAAAAAGTCAAATGCCGAAAGGAGTTCAAACATGCTAACGTGAGTTTCTCAAAATCACGAGTGACCATTTTGCATATCTTCAAAATCATGTCAAATTGAGAGCAAGTCAACATTCTCATCATCAAGTCAAAGCACATAACAAAGTCATCAGATTTCAATGTCCAAACAATCCCAAAGAATCATAAAATAAAAAAATAAAAAATAAAAAATCTTAGGGTGGTAAATGTACTTAAATTGTATTTTGTTGTGTTAATATATTTAAATTTTCATTTTTCATCCACTTGTTATTAAAGTCCAGTTATACATGAAAAGAGAATAAAAAATGTTAATTTTTTTTAGGGGTTAATTAACGAAATACCCATTTTGTGCAAACCTTTTAAAAAACTACCCATTATGGGTAGTTTTTTACACACACAATGGGTCGTTTTTTAAAAGGTTTGACACAAAATGGGTATTTCTTACAATTTCCTTTTTTTAGAAGTGATACATGTTCAAGATTTTAGTCAAATCTTGATCAAGAAAAATAAAAAGGAATGTTGAAGGGAAAAAAAAATTAACAAAATTAATATTTATGCTCTTCATGTCAAAGACTATTGAAAGAAATATAGTCAATAACCATCTGAATTAGTCAATCCCGCAATGAATTACGAATTGAGATTACATAATTTAATTCTTTTTACATATGTTAATTAGATATATTCATATATTCACATATATTTGGACACAATCGTTAATTTCTTTTGAATATGGCAAGCGCACACTAGAGTCTTGCATGCAAAAACACTGGCAAAATTTCGAGGAGGGAATTATCAATACGACTCCGAAGACGTAGCCATTAGCAACCTTATTAAAAAAGTGTGTCTCCTCCTACTCACTTAATTAATTACCAATCTAATCACCGCCACTCTCCGACGGAGAAGATTGGAGGTTTGAACTTGGGACACACACGTAAAAGAGAAACGAAGAGAGAATAAACGTCTCGAGACATGAAAATAAGAAAGCTTCGTAAGTTCGTAGTTTCTTTGGCCAATGTGGCCTCGCCATTAGACGGAAGAGCCGAGTCTCATCTGCCTGAGGGACCGATTTAACTTTTAATTGTGCCGTTAGATTTTTTAGCATCCAAAACTATATTATAGTTTAATAAATCTAAATGGTCAAACTTAGAATATCAAGTAATCAATAATGGTATAAATAAAAGAAGAGGGACTTCTAATTTAATATTATAGTACAAGTAGGTACAGAGTTGTGCCTGAGGGGAGGCGGAGTAGGCGCACGCCTTTAGTAAAAATATTTATCTCAAACTTAGGGGCCCCCAAAAATCAAATTTAAGGGCTTCAATATCACATAAATAAATAATAGAATCACTTAAATTAAATTTAGGCCCCCTAAAAAAATTAGTTAATATTAATATTACTTAAAAAGGGGCCATAAAAAAGTTAATTAATATCACTTAACTTTTTTTTTATAAATGAGCCCCAACCTAATTCTCAAATTAATTATGGCCTCTAATTTTATTCTACTCTACTCTTTAACATTTGGGCCTTTAATTCTCTAATTACCTTGATACCTTTCCTAAATTCATAATCCCAAAAGTTCCTTGCAAATTGAATTCGCTATTTTGCCAAACACTGTAACCACCATCGAGTATCGACGATGTGGCTTTGTGCTCAATCATCGTGGGTACTTCTTAGTCTGTTTGAAATTTGAAGAAATAAGTCTTCATTGTTAGCCATCATCATTCTTTTTGCTTCCTGGTCGATATTTGGAGTTTGCATATTTGGAGAAAGAGAGCAAGGACAAAGCCTAGGTAAGTGTTTCTAAAATTGATCTTTTTTTTAAGGCTGTTTTGCTGCATGTGGGGGATTGAACCCGCAACCTTCACTTTGGAGATAGTGTGGAATTACCACTTGGCTATCCTAGCAACCACCTCTAAAATTGATCTTTGACATGACAAAAATATAATATTAAATATATTTATTTTTCTATCTAAATCTGAATACAATTTAAGCTCCATAAACGGTGCAAGGAATAAGCGAAGCGAATTGGTGTAAAAATTATCACAATAGCGGAGTTATTACTGAATGGAGGTACGAATTTATTAAATGTTATGTTTGTATAGATTAATTATTGTAATGATGCAAAATGAAACAAAATTCTTTTTAATTTTTGTAATCATAGGATTTACAATGAGTTCAAATAGAAAATACAAGTCGGGAGCAGAAAAAAAAAAAAGAAAAAAAAAAGAGAAATTGAAAAGAGGTTTCACGTGCCAACCGATAGGAAGAGAGCAATCGATATTTTGAATTACATACAAAAATTGGATTGTAGTTATCCAAATGCTTGGATTGCCTACCGAATCATATTAACCAGACCGGTCACAGTTGCGCATGCAGAAAGAAGCTCTCAAAGTTAAAATTGATCAAGACGTATCTTCGATCAACCTTGTCTCAAGATAGGGTGGGTGGTTTAGCTACATTGTCTATTGAAAAAGACATGGTCGAGAAACTCGATTAGGCAGATTTGATTAGCACTTTTGCTTCTAAAAATGTTAGACGCGTCTTATTTGAATGAGAATTTATTTATTATATATAAATATTGTATATACTTTTGTATCAAAAATGGTTTTTGCAATAACGGTAGAGGGCCCCAAAAATTCTCCTCGTCTAGGGCCCTAAAAATCCCAGGCACGGCCCTGAGTAGGTACAAAGAAAAAACGAATATATCTAAACAATATTTCATATATTACTGTGTATACAATTATAAATTAATTTGTCAAAGGCATTATTATTTAAGTCACCGACCAACTAAAAGCTAGTGCGATTCCTCTTCTAATTATCACCTACCTAGTAAATGAATACAAATGATTTTATAAAAATTAATAATCGTGAGCTACAAGATCCATGAAATACATGAGAAATCGCTGTACCAAATATCAATAAAGTTTAATAAATTTCATTAACTTGCGAGGATCTACTTCCTCAAGATTATGATTATATTTTAATGTATGTAATAATATATTGTACATCTATATTATTTGTGTATATCAAGGTTTAAGACTTGTTTAACTAAGAACGCGGAAAAGTTTAATTTTATAGATACAAAAGGAATATTTTGTAATACTGTTGGATTTTTGTAATATTTTTGTAAGTATTACTGTTGGAGTTTTTGTAATATTTTAACAATTGATTACTCGATTGTACCGATTCAATTTTACAGGTATACCGTAAACTAAAAGAATATATTAATATTGAGTTTTCATAAAGTAATAATATTTAGACATTATTTATCGCAAAAATTAATTATTTATAAATTATTTTGTCTATTAAAAATATTACTAATAAATATTTATAACCATTGATATTATGAATGATCAGATATTTTTTTTTCCGACTTTTAATAGATTTATAAGATATAATTATGTGGCGAGTAGTTCTCAAGCAGGTTTCGGATTAAGCTCGGCCTATTGTAAAATGAGTTGAGATTGAACGTATTCAACTCAGTAGCCGTGTAACAACGGGCTACCAACAAATCTTAGCGAGTTTTGAAACCATTGTATATATAAAAAAGAATTAGAGATTAATTAATACTAATATCCTATTCAGAAGTCAGGGGCGGAATTAAGCCCAGCCCAAAAGAGGTTGTAGTCTGCCGATAAAAATGTTGCGATTTGTCTTCGTGTTTCTTACTCAGAAAAGATAATGCAACTCCTGCGACTGATGCGTTCACAATTTAGGGATTTATCAAGTTGAGGAAAGAGAGAAAGGGAACTAAATATGCATTTCTAACGCATATTAGAAAATATGCAAATTCAACTCATACGAATGCTGAGAAAGCTTGGAAATATATTTTGAAAAATTCATGTCATATTCAAAATACTTTTGAAAAATTTACAATAAAAACATCAAGGACAATCGACTTCGTTGAAAACTGTAGTCGATGTCGTTTGTTGGCTTACGAAGAAAGGATATGCTCTTAGGGGCCATGATAAGTCTGAGACATCATTGAAGCGTGAATTTTTTTAGACTTAAGAAGCTTGGTCGTTAGCTATAATCCTCAAGTTGATGAAGTTTTGAAGAAATCTCCGGGAAATGTGATATTATGCCAAAAATGTTCAAAAAAATATCCAACTATTCGTGGCTAATTAAGTGAAGAAAATATTTACGAACAAGTTGGTGATCCAGATTATTTCTTATTGGTTGGTGAAGCTCATGATATTTCTAAAAATGAGCTAATGACTATTGTTTCGAGATACATGGATAAAGATGGCTTCGTGCAAGAGTGTTTTTTTTTTTTGGTTATTCATATTAAAGATACAAAGACTTTGACTTTGAGAGATGATATACTTGAGCTACTTTCTCGGCACAATCTTGACTCTATGTCCATCAGAGGGCAAGTAACATGCGTGAGGAATTCAAGGGGTTACGAGTTTTAATATATTAAGAATGTCAGCAACCTTATTTTGTCTATTGTTTTGCTCACCTTTTTTAATTGTCGCATCGCATAGCATTAATCATGTTAGTCGTTTCTTCATCAACTTAGGTCATATTATCAATGTTGTCGGTGGATCATGTAACATGTTGCTCACTTTCAAAAGTTGAGTTTTTACTTGATATTGGTGAGCTTGAAAGTGAAAGTGGCCAAAATTAAAATGGTTCTCCTGAACGAGTTGGCGTTACCCTTGGAGTTCTCACATGAAATTAATTTCAAGCTTACTCAATATGTATAGTGCAACTTGCAAAGTTTTAACGGTCCTTATTGAAGACATGGATGCTCAAGGGGAAATAGCTTACGAGAACTTTACTTCGACTGAGTTTGTCTTTATTATGCATATCATGTTGAGAATTTTAGAGATTTCCGATACCTTATGCGAAGCTCTTTAGCTTAGTCTCAAGACATTTTAAATGCAATGGCACTTGTTTCGCGTACAAAAGAGGTTCTTCAAGAGTTGAGAGATGATGGGTGGGAGAAGTTGTTGGATCGATATTAAACTTTTTAATATAAATAATGAACGTAACAAGTTACGGCGGAATTTCAAAATTTCTTTTTAATATGAAAACAGATTTTCGACATATTAAAATAACCATAACGTTAAAAACGATTATCATGCATACAAAATAAATTTATTACATAAACAACGAATGGATAAATTCTCGGAAATCATATAACAATTATAGGATTAAGAACACTTACAAATCCGGAATTTATTCACGGTTTTTGTCGTCGATCTTCGCGAGTCGTCCCTCCGTCTTCAATCAAACAACCACGATGGATTCGATGTTATGGCTTTCGGATATTTTGAGATGAAGAGAGTGGGCTCTTTATGAACAAGAGAGAAAGAAAAGAAAAAGAACTGTTTTCCTCAATTTCTCTCACTGAAATCGCAAATAGCAGAGAACAATTTCTCACTAAGATAATGCGCATCAAGGGTATGCGAATGGGGAGAGGAAAAATAAAGGAGCTGCTTCCCTTTTTCTAATCGTTATGTTTTCAATATACTATTTATACTCCTTTTTTGATTAAAATATATCATATATATCTTTAACCTAGCAACACACGTAGATGGTTGGATGACTAAGTCCAAAATCCCAATCCCTTTATTCTTATGCGCATAGGGTTTGACTAAAATAGAGAATTTATTCAATTTAATTCCACATGATATTTTCTTTATAGATAAAATCATGAATTAAGTTGAAATATTCCTATTTCCTTTTTCTCTTCCAATTCGCATGAATCAATCCAAAAAAGGATAATATGACACATCATTAATCCTAATCTTATTAGATTGACCAATGAGAATTAATGAATTAATTTTCCCCACCTTTAATTATATTAAAATCGCATACTTGTATAATTATCAATATAATTATACAAATCGCTATATTTAATAAAGATGATTAAAAATAAAATAACTATTTATTTATTTAGTCATGAGAAAATAATTACCACTGTTTAAATCACAATTTATACGTAAGAAAAATTATCAAACCAGTTTTGTACTTAAAAATATTTCAATTCAATAATTGAACTTAAAGTAAGATTTCAATAAATCAACTTTACATATTTTTAATACTTATTACGTTCATCAAAATCTCGTCCGAAAGTCTAACATTGAGACCTCATGGACCCACATGAACAAAGCTTTAGAATAAAGTCCGGACACAAAAGTTCACAAACTTTTCCGAACTTTTAATTCTTAATATTGATCGATTCCACTAAAGGACCAATACTGACAATCTCTAAGTTCATATGCGTTCTTATTTCCGTTTGATGTGATACAACTATTCTTCACACGGTCCACGGTGTATTTACGATATTACCCTTTGTGTGTATCAGCAACTAAGAGGAATGTAAAAATTACCGTTTACCCCTTAGTTATTATTTCATCAACTCCTTTGTTATTTGTGAATGAGAAAAACATAAAGTGAGATGTCACAACAAGTCACATGTTTTATTCAGAGAATATATTATTCACTGAGTACCGGGCCCGGTTTGTTCATTAACACTTCAAAGAACAAAGCATGATGTGATACTAATGCTGTAGCATTCTTATAACACAAATTCCATATCTGTGAATCACATAGTTCAACGAGACAGTATTGTGACACCAACCGTCGGGTCTTTGATCCATCATTTGGATCTTGCCCATTGACTAGTCAAGTGTCACAAAGTGTCACAAGAAATTATGTGCCCACTTCAGGATTTAGGTAATTACGAAAATACACCTCGTTTGTGATTTCAAAGCTTCGAGTAATGAAACGGTTTTACCTCGAACTTCAAAGTGTCACAGGTCTAGTTCAGTGTCTTCATTAAGACATCAAGAATAAACTTTAGAGTCACAACTCTCAATATCACAAGATCCGATATCAGTAGTTTATTCAAACAATCATTAATCGGATACGATTGCCCCATCGATCCTAAGATTGCGAACTGTTGATTTTAAACTTATCAAGAAGAGATATCTTGTTAAGTCTGTACTTAACTCTTCTTTCGTTGATGATAGTTTCAGGGCGTAGACATATATGCATAAACACAAACTTAAATAAATAAGAATGAATATTTAATCTTTATTTAATTCTCAGCAAAAGAACATAATCGTATTATTACATCGAGTACTTTATTAATAAACTATTTTATTTGCTAAAAGGTCCTTCATGTCTCCTTTGTGGGCATAAATCCCAACAGAAGTTAGTGTATTATGTGAGATTTTTTTTTTTGTGTGTGTGAAAGGGTTTCAATTTCCGGATCTGACCATATTTCATATTCATAGAAAAGGAGCACCTCAACATAAATAAGAAAAAAAATTATAAAAGAGCGTTACTACAAAGCATGTACTTTCTTTGTAGCGATAGACACTCAATTGCATGAGCTTAACTACATATTCAATGATAGTGCGATGAAATTGATGATTTAAAGTTTTGTTTTAGATCACAGAGATATGTGTCTGTCATTTAGAGTTGATGTTGTTTGCAAATTGGTTCATAAATTATATCCCTCCGATTTTGTTGAATACGAATTGGTACAGTTACGCCCACATGTTGTCCAATTTTCTCAGGTTCTTAAACATTCATAATTTAATCAATTGAAAACTCTTTCTGATCTATCAAAATGGATGACAAAGATTAGATGGTCAATACATGTCCTCTTCTGTGTAGAGTGATCACTCTTGGTCTCAGACTTCCAGTTTCTACCACTACAACAGAGCGCTCTATCTCTGTTATGAACATTGTCAAGAATACACGTCAAAACATGATGGAAGATGATTTTTAGGCAGATAGTTTGCTTCTCTACATTGAGAAAGAATTAGCTTTGCAAATTAGTATTGGCTCTGTTATTGATGACTTTCGCGATATGAAAGAAT
Source organism: Parietaria judaica (assembly GCA_954871525.1). Lineage (NCBI taxonomy): Eukaryota > Viridiplantae > Streptophyta > Magnoliopsida > Rosales > Urticaceae > Parietaria > Parietaria judaica. The sequence goes on from OX940864.1 coordinate 17,786,487, forward strand.
TAGCTTTGTAAATTATATTTGCAAAGGCTCTGTTATTAATGACTTTCGCAATACGAAAGAATTAGCTTTGCAAATTAGTATTGGCTCTGTTATTGATGACTTTCGCGATATGAAAGAGAGACGTTCTAAGTTTTGAAGTTTTGGAATGTTTTTTAACATATTAAAGATAAAAAAAATTAGGAAAAATTACGGCAAAAATACCCAATCTTTGGTCAACGTGACTCCCGTGTACCCAACCTTTAAAACTGGCGGCAAAAATACCCAATGTGCGTTAACCGTGACTTTGGCATGAAAACTTTAATTTTTCTGTTAACATCCGCCATGTGGCCGTTAACGGCAAAAATACCCAAACTTTTTTTTTTTAATTAATTTTTAATTTTTTTAATTTATATTTTTTTTCTTTACTTGATTAGTGATAATTACTTGAATTCCAAATACATGGAATAACACAAAAGTTAGTCAAAACATCAATTGATTTCTTAATGTGCTTGTATAAGCTACATTTGCTGATAAAAATCTTATTATTATGAGAAATTTTAAACATAGCATTACACAAAAGTCGATCATAATATCAATTATCAATTGTATATTAATTTGCTTGGAGAAGCTAATTTTCTGACTAAACCTAATCATGAATAAAACAATTACATAGTTAATTTAAGGTTGACAATCAAAATTTAAACAAAAACCTAATCATATTGTTTTTGTTACATTTGATTATCTAAATATATAGCATGAGATCTCAAAGAAATATTATATAATATGTATATATATATGTGTGAAACTCTTAGCGCATATATTCTCAAGCTATGACCATTACTTATATTTTTATGTCTTTTTTTGGTCAAAACATACTTTGAAGTCTTATTTTGTTATCGGGGATAGTTTTAGAGACGTTAATTAGCCGAGTTAATGTCTTCACATTGCTTCAAATTCTAAGTATGAACCGAATTAACATCTTCACCATTGCCCTTTTCATTTGAAATTGACCGTTTTAGATCGAATTAATACGGTCAATTAATGTCTCCGTATTGAAAAAAAATGGCTTAAGAATATGTACCGGTAAAAAAAATATTATCAATAATCAATAGGGCTTTTTTGGAGAATGACCTTAAGTGGGTGTTCATTGTGTTTTATAGCTTCCTTCGACACTATTCTTGTTTCTTAGCATGGGTATTTAAGGGTATGAATTTTAATGGGATCCCAAGGGAGATCTTTTAGCCAATTATTATTAATCAAGCCCTATTGATTATTGATAATATTTTTTTATCGGCATATATTCTTAAGCCATTTTTTTTTTCAATACGAAGACATTAATTGACTGTATTAATTCGATCTAAAACGGTCAATTTCCAATGAAAAGGGTAGTGGTGAAGATGTTAATTCGGTTCATACTTAGAATTTGAAGCAATGTGAAGACATTAACTCGGCTAATTAATGTCTCTAAAAGTATCCCCGATAACAACATAAGACTTCAAAATATGTCCCGACCAAAAAAAGACAAAAATATAAGTAATGGTCATAACTTGAGAATATATGCGCTAAGAGTTTCACATATATGTATATATATACATATTATATAATATTTCTTTTAGATGTCTTGCTATATATTTAGATAGTCAAATGTAACAAAAATAATATGATTAAGTTTTTGTTTAAAGTTTGACTGTCAACCTTAAATTAACTATGTAATTGTTTTATTCATGATTAGGTTTAGTCGGCAAATTAGCTTCTCCAAGAAAATTAATATACAATTGATAATTGATATCATGATTGACTTTGGTGTAATTTTATGTTTAAAATTTCTCATAATAATAATATTTTTATTAGCAAATGTAAGCTTATACAAGCACATTAAGAAATCAATTGATGTTTGACTAACTTTTGTGTTATTCCATGTATTTGGAATTCAAGTAATTATCACTAATCAAGTAAAGAAAAAAAATATAAATTCAAACAAAAAAAAATTGGGTATTTTTGCCGTTAACGGCCACATGGTGGATTATAACGGAAAAATTAACGTTTTCATGCCAAATTCACGGTCAACGCACGTTGGGTATTTTTGCCGTCAGTTTTAAAGGTTGAGTACACGGGAGTCACGTTGACCAAAGGTTGAGTATTTTTTTACATAATTTTCCTTTTTTTATGCATTTGATTGCTTCAATAATTTGATGTTTATTATCATTGTTCCTAACTTGGGGTTTTTATTTTTTTACAAGAAAATAGAATGTGACGACCAATGAAGGCGAACCCAATATATTTTGTAACAATTACTATTGAATTATCCGATATATTTTATAATAATCGCTGTTGAATTATCCGATATATTTAATAAAAAATTATAATTCCTCTATAATAATTTCCTGAATCGGCTATCGACCACAACAGATTGCCAGCCTTTGTTTGTTTCGGAACATCAATTATTTTCTGTCTCTTCAATCACTTTGTTTATTTTGTTGGATCCAAAATCAAGCTCAAAATAATTAGATTTGCCACCTAGCTCATTTTGTACGATTAAAGTATATTTTTTAAAGGTACAAGATATTCAAGAATCAACTATAAAGTAAAAACTGTAGGAAAATAATAATTTTAACCAAGGAAATAGGTTAATTATTTCGAAACATGACAAGAAGTTGAAAAACAATAATTTTATTGGGGGATTTGGCTAAAATATATATATATATATATATATATTAGGATAATGACGGCGAAAATACTCAAAGTTTGGTCAAAGAACCTCTCATATACCCAAAGTTTAAAAGTGGTGGCAAAAATACCCAGTCTCATTTGGGGAGCTGAGCACTTCATTCTCGTAACGTCGTTAACTTACCCGTTAACTCTGGCCCCGTGGAAAAATCTGTTTTTTTTTTAAGTGTAATCATTAGGGGTTCAATTAGTTGTATTAAATAGTATAAATTAGGGGTTTAATTCGTTGTTTTTAAATAAACGAGGCTGATGTATTGGGCTCGTCCACATGGCAAAAATTGTTATGTCAGCAACCCACGTTTGTCTACGTTACCAGAGTCAACGAATAAGTTAACGGCATTACGAAAATAGAGTGGTCAACTCCCCAAATGTGACTTTGGGTATTTTTGCCACCAATCTTGAACTTTAAATACACGAGAGGTTTTTTGACCAAATTTTAGGTATTTTCGCCGTCATTAGCTCTAATTCAATCAAAGCTGAGAGAATAGGTGAATTATTTGGAAGCAAAGCAAACCACTGTGACTAGAACTATCCTTAAAAAAGAACTAAAAGTAGATCATTTAATTTGTAAATAATTAATAATTATAGTTACTATGTCTAAATATTTTTATTTTATGAAAATAAAACATTATTGATTTTAAAATCTTACAATAATTTTATTGGTATACTCGTACGCTCCTCAGTATACTTGTAAAATGAATTTTAAACCTTGCATGATTTATTAAAAAATTAAAAAATATATATGTTGGACATAGTAAAAGCGTATAATAATCATGGTTTTAAAATCGCAAAAAGTCGTGGGTATGTCGTGGACATGTCATTTTTTGGTTTGTAGTAGTCCTTTTTTAAGGTTTGTAGTAAGAAAACCCTTCTTTGTCATTGTCGATTTTCAAAATATCGAAGTTTGTCGTGGGTATATCTTTCGTTTGTCGTTTGCAGTTTTACACTAAACGTGCATGTATGTCGCTTGTTTACCTACAAAGGCTGAAAGTTTGAGACGAGCTCGCCGCAATTGAGGAGTCCAAGACTCGAGCCTACGCAGGGCCGTGCCTGAGATTTTTGGGGCCCTAGGTGAGGAGAATTTTGGGAGGCCCTTACCGTTATTGCAAAAATTAATTTTGATACAAAAGTATATTCAATATTTATATAATAAATAAATTCTCATTCAAATAAGACGCGTCTAGCATTTTTAGAATCAAAAGTGCTAATCAACTCTGCATAATCGAGTTTCTCGACCATGTTTTTTCGATAGACAATGTAGCTAAACCACTCAACCTATCTTCAGACATGGTTGATCGAAGATAAAACTTGATCAATTAAACTTTGATAATCTTCTTTCTGCGTGCGCAACTGTGATCGGTATGGTTAACATGATTCGGTAGGCAATCCAAACATTTGGATAACTACAATCCAATACTTGTATGTAATTCAAAACATCGATCGCTCTCTTCCTGTCGGTTCGCACTTTCACACTTAGGATTTCTAATTCCTTCAAGAGATCATTCGCGTCACTATCTGAAACTTGATTGTGCTCCATTGCCTTTGTAAGGTTGGTGCAGAAACTCTTCAAACTATCTCTATCTACAGCTTTTAGCTTCTTCATATCAAGTAAAAGCCCAAATTGCTTTACAAAATTCTGAAATTGTTCAAACCTAAATGAAAAAGAAAAAAAAAACAGTTCAATTTTTTTAAAAGAAAAGTAACTATATAAGCCATATTTCAAAGTACAAAATGAGATGTTCTATAATGATATTGAATGAAGATATAACTTTATCAGCAATGTAGAGAAAATAGTGAGTTTTGAACATTTCTTTGCCAGATTGTGTCACTGCTTCACTGCCACTATTATCAAATTGCTTTTTTTCTCTGAACTATTCGTTTCTCTATGAACTCTGGCTCTATTTCCAATTCACTTGCAATCACTGAAGCATCTATCATAGAATTCTCAAATCTTGTTTCTCTATATTCACTCAAGTTAGGTGATATTAATTAATTTAGAGGCCCTAATTAATTTGAGAATTAGGTAGGGGCCATTTATTAAAGTTAAGTGATATTAATTAATTTTTTTGGGGCCCTTAAATTTTAGTTTAGTAATATTAATATTAACTAATTTTTTTGGAGCCCCTAAATTTAATTTAAAATAGTCTAGTTTTTTTTTTTTTTTAATATGTGATATTGGGGCCCTCAATTTTGATTTTTGGGGGCCCCTAAATTTGAGATTTTTTTTTACTAAAGGCGCGCGCCTACTCCGCCTCCCCTCAAACACGACTCTGAGCCTACGCCACTCACCTCGATGCAACATCACCTCCGGTCCGCCACATTACACTTTCATATGGCATACTACTAACTGAATAATGTGTAGAGCTATGTTAACTATGCAACTTTATTTAAACTCTACAAACTCTTTGTATTTAATCAATTTGAGATTTTTTACATTCTCACTATTTTTCACGATAATAACTTATTATCTACAAACTCTTCTATTTATATTAAATTGCAAGTACAACTATTATAGCTAACTATAACCTATAATTATATAGTATATATATTGTTATTGTTTAAAATAGTTATCGGTAAATTTTTTCAAAAAATCCATTGGTAAACTAATAATCTATCGGCATATCAGTAAATGAACGTTGTGTTTTTCTATCGATAATTAATTATATTTAAAACCTTTATAAAAAAACAATATATATATATATATATATAAACATTGAATCTTTCATGGGTTATTTTTTTATTAGTATTGGACATACTGCTTTAAGAAGTGTGAGATTTGTAATGACGAATTTTGTGAAAAAGCGGTTTAATAAATTTCAGTCACTAATTTATTACGACCAAAAAGAGTCCCACATCTCATATCGTTTGACTGTCATGTCAGTGAATCATTAACCTCGAAGGACCCACAACACTTATCAATCTCCAGCTCTGTCAGACGTTTCCATTATTCAATTCTTATCTATTTTACTTAATTATTTTATTGAAAAAAGTGAATTTTCATTAAAGCGATCCACAAATTAATATTTTAAATCTTGCATGGCATAAAGTCTCGATCTTTAGAATCATCCATGATCAATGCTTTAAATGCTTTCAAGCTGCCATGCACATAAAGATTAATGGTTACGCGATTTCAAGAGTAAAGACATATATATATATATATATATATAACATATATATATATATAATGTTCCACTTTAGCAAAAGAGTAACTTGCAATATTGCTCTTGAAAATTGATGCTGTTGCAGGTAGATTTATCAACTTTATTTTTTGCCCAAATATCTATATAATTATTAAAAATAACAAATTATCAGGTGTACGTTAAAACTTTACATAGTTTGAGAGTTTTTACTAAAAATTACACTTGAGATTGAGAAGTTTATATTCAAATTTAACTAAAAATTTAAGATAGTCGAGTTATAATTTTAGGGTAAACGAAGGAAATGTGCCGTTGTAACTCAAGATTTTAAAAAAATGCTCATTTCTGATTATGGTAATCATAACCACCAACAAATTGAAATATGGACTAATATGCCTTTCCAATTAACTCACATTAATCTTAATTTTGTTTTTTAATTAAAATAAAAAACATTTTTTCCTAAAATGTAGCAAATTAAAAAAATTAAAATAAATATTTACTATTCTTACAATTAAACAAATATTACTCGAATTATTCTTCCATATTTTAACGTTTGTAATAAATCCTATTTTTGATTTTTTTAGTCCCTATTAATCAGTATTATGTTCGAATTTTCTACCCGATTAAACAGTATTTTAAAAACAAAATTTCAAATTATTTCTCTGCATTTTTACGAATCTGTAATTATATTTACGTAACTATATTTACGATTCTGTATTTACGTAACTATATTTGCAGTAAATAAATCTACAAAATTTCAATAAAACTGTAATTATAAAATTGTAAATATAGCTACGAAATTTCAAATAAGAATGAAACTGTAATTATATATACGAAGCTTGTAAAATATTTACAAAGTTAATTTTGTAACTATAGATACGAATCCATAATTATAAATACAAAACTGTAACTACAAATATGAAACTTTAATGGTAAATGCAATTACGAATACGAAACCGTAATGGATGGCTTGTTTCGATGTCCATCGCCAGTGCGACCCAAACCCTTCATTGACCTCACACCCGCCACGATTTCTTCCACACCATCGGCCTCCGACCAGCCCCGACCTCTGTTACCTCACCGGTGATCCTCGGTTCCTCCGATTTTGTAATTTCATTTACGCATTCCTAACGAAAATATTACCACTGCAAAATCATGTAAAACCACTCCAAAACGTGTAAATTCATTCACCAAAATCGTGTAAATCAAATTACAAAATTGTGCTTTTTGATTAACAAAATTGTGTAAATCAATTTACCCCTCCAACCAATATTACCACTCAAAGGTTTTGTAAAATGAATTACAAAAAATCGTTCTGGCGACCGAGAGACGGCGACTGCACGATTTTAAGCGAACAAAATTTAGGACTTACACGATTTTGGGCGAACAAAATTTCGGACTTACGATATTTTGGGTTTAGGAGAGAAGCCGGCGCGAGGGAGGGCGACTGCGACAGAGGACGACGGCGACGGAGGGAGACAGAGGAGTGAGGCAGCGACGGAGGAGGACGAGAAGCGCGACGGAGAAGGAGGCGCGGCGACTAGGACTACTGGGGTATCTAATCCCATTCGTTCCCCTAACTTTCGTCTCTCAGTGTCAGTGTCGGCCCAGCAGAGTGCTTTCGCCGTTGGTGTTCTTTCCGATCTCTACGCATATCACCGTTCCACCGAAAATTCCCTCTGTCCCTACCGTACTCCAGCTTGGTAGTTTCCACCGCCTGTCCAGGGTTGAGCCCTGGGATTTGAGTAGGATGAAAATCGGAGGAAGAAAGAACGAGGGAGTGAGATCGGAGGAGGAGAGAACGAGTGTTAGAGGGTCGAAGAAAGAGAGTGTGAGAAATAAAAAGGAGAGGGAAAATTTTGGATATTTATTTTGGGTATTTTTGCCACCACTTTTAAATTTTGGATACACGAGGAGTTCTTTGACCAAACTTTGGGTATTTTTTCCGTCATTAACCCTATTAACTTTCTATTTTTGGTGTTTTGATGGACTATTGTCGTTTTACAAAAATACTTTGTCTCTAAGTTTTCAAACAATTAAAAACTATTTATTTGCACGCTTTATGTTGGAGATCGACAGACCATTTCAACGCGTTCATGCATGCACGAGTATCTTCTAATTTATTAAATTCAATATTATATCTATTTCATCACCACCAAAACTCATAAATGCAAACGAATTAAGGTATATATTGTAGGTTTTTTGTTTTTTTGTTTTTAATATACTTTTTAGTATTTATGTTTTATAGTTAAAAATATACATTTTAAACGTAGTTTAACAAAATTATTTCTAATATTTAAATAATGGACAAACGATAATATTGTAGTTCTTTCATAAGAAAATATATTATATATTTTGTCGAAAACAAAATTAAAGAGTAGAAAAAAAATCTAAATTAAAATTGTATGAAAATAAAAATGTAACTCAAAATAAAATTTTAATATATATTTACTGTACAAAAATTAACAGTATATTTTTATAAAAACAAAAAACAAAAAATATAATACAGCTGAAATTTAAAGAGCACGGATTTTGATTGGGAATAGTTTTTCACAATATATGATAGTAAAAAAAAAAAGAATTACAGCATAATTAAAATATTTCTCTCTTATATTCTTTCGCAAACAAATTACAAATTATAAACGGGCAATAAAGTAATAATTAACGTGAAAACGACGCCGTTGGCAGACACTAATAGTATGGAATTACAGGCGGCGGCGGAGACGCGTACGACACTCCGACCACCGGCGGAAGCGGCGTGTTTTCGTACGGAGGTGGCGGTGTTAATGACGGAATCGGAATTGGTAGATGCCAATGCTCGTTCGACTGTGGTGGCGCCGGAATGTACGATGGCGGGGATTGTGAGTACGTCGGTGGGGCCGGTGAGTCTGATGGTGGTGCCGGAGTGTACGATGGCGGAGACTGCGAGTGAGATGGCGGTGCTGGCGCATGAGATGACGGAGCCGGTGGTGGCGGGCCGAATTCGCAGCCTGTGGGCGGGAGAGGGACTGACGGCTCCGTCACCGTAGGCGGTGGGGGAGACGAATGCGAGTAGTGCCCGTGATCGTGTACCGGCGGCGGGGGTGACGCCGGCGAGTGTGTGTACGTTGGAGGCGGGGGAGCTCTGCCGTAGTGTTCGTGAGTTGGCGGCGGCGGGCTTTGATTGTGGTATGTCGGCGACGGAGATGAGTGATTTGGCGGAGGTGGGCTGTTGTCGTGGTAGTTTGGTGACGGAGAAGAATGATGTGGCGGTGGCGGGCTTTTATTGTGGTAGTTTGGCACCGGAGCTGAGTGTTGAGGTGGCGGTGGGCCGTTATTGTGGTAGTTAGGCGGCGCCGTATATGAGTGTTGTGGCGGTGGCGGGCTGGCATAGTGGTATTTGGGAGGCGGAGACGAATGACGAGGCGGTTGCCACGATGGTGGTGGCGGGCTGCGGTTACGGTAATTAGGTAGCTGAGCCGAGTGTCTCGGAGGCGATGGAGGGGTCGAATGGTAATTATGCTCCGGCGGGGGTGGAGCGTGGTGTGTGCTCGGCGAGGTTTTCTTTGCCGGAGGCGGGGGAGAGTGGTAGGTCACCGTAGGCGGTGGAGGAGACCGCATCCTCATCGACGGAGAAGATTTCGACGTCGGCGGTGGCGGTGTCGGCTTGATAATCGGCCTCGGAGTCGGCGCCCTAATCGGCACTGGCGGTCTCTGCACCGGCGGCTGGCGTCTCTGCCCATAGCCGCCGTCGCAGCCGAGCTTGCTGCAATCCACTGGCTTGGCGTCGTCGGACAAGCATTGCATCTTCGACCTCTGATCCTTCTTCCCGGCAACGCAATTCTTCCTTCCGTCGATCGCCAACCCACTGTTCCCTCCAGCCGCCGCACAAGTAGGCGCTTCGCCGGTGAAGTAGTTGAACGAGTAAGTGAAGTTTTGCAGTCTCGGAAGCGTGCACACACTCGCCGGAATGACGCCGGTGAACTTGTTGTCCGCTACGTTGAGTTGCTCCAAGCTCTTCATGTCACCGATCTGCTCCGGCAGCGAGCCCTGAAGCCCGTTGAAGCTCACATCGAACACCGTCACGTTCTTCAGCTTCCCGATCTGGATGGGCAAACAGCCGGTCAGATTGTCGTTCATCAGGATGATCTCGTTTAGGGTGTTTCCCATCTTTCCAATGCTTCCCGGAATGCAGCCTCCGAGCTCGTTGTTGGCGAAGACCAAAACCGACACGGGCGAGTTCCCGAGGTTCTTCGGAATCCCAAACCTATAAAATCGAAAGGAAAAAAAAATGTTATAATCTACCAGCACAATTAAAAATTAATTAGGAACATGAACCGAAAAACGGATTTAAAATCCCATATTTAGAAAACCGGGTTAAACCGAACCATCACCTTGTCCTGCTTTCAAAGTTTTAGGGTCAATCTCCGGATTCAGAATTTCAAAATATCATTCTCGTGTTTCATCATGTACATTAGCATCAGTCATTAACTTGCATTAATTAAAATTAATTTCAAATCATCAAAATCAACAAGAAAAAAAAAAAAAAAAGCGGTCAGGGTTTATAAAAATCTGGTTAAAAAAAATTAAATCGAGTTTCCTAAATTTGCACTTTTTCTTCTAAAAACCTGTAAACCGGGTTTCAAATGTCCGATCCTAGAAATCGGAACTCCAGTTCCGATCAATATCCGGAATCTAAAATCACATTCCAAGCCCTAAGTAAACGGATTTTATACAGTCAATCTTGGTTACGTACATATATATATATAAAACAGCATTACATTATACGTACCTGAAGCGATTATCATTGACGAAGATGGCATCAAGGTCCTTATCGAAGAGCTTCGATGGCAGCGATCCCTCGAACTCGTTGAACCTCAGATCAAGATACTTGAGCGACGGCAGCGACAGCACGACGGAGGGGAACTTCCCGACGAAGCGGTTGTTGCTGAGGTCGAGCTCGTGGAGCAGCCTCATTCGCCGGAACGACTCCGGGACCACGCCGCAGAACCGGTTCGAGTTCACGTGGAACAGCGCCAGGTCCGAGAGCAGCCCCAGCTCCGGCGGGAGGTACCCGGCCATGTCGGCGTGGTTCAGGTCCACTCCGGCCACGACTCGCAGCTTCGGGTTCGCCGGCGAGAACGCGCAGAACACGCCGGCGTAGGAGCAGACGTCGGGGCCGCGCCACGTGGCGGTGAAGTTCTGCGGGTCGGAGAAGATGGCGAGCTTCCAGGCCTGGAGCGCCACGTAGGCTCGCCGGAGGTTGTTGCTCTCGAAGGTGAGGCTGGCGTCGATGGTCACTCCGACGCCGTCGTTTTGGGCGGCGGCGGCGGCGAGGGAGAGGAGGAGGAGAGAGAGGGAGAGGAGAGGGTTCGCCATTGTTGTTGTTTGAGCTCTGTTACACACGACACGAAGAGAGAGAGAGAGAGAGTTCTAATGTCGTTTTTGAGGAGAGAGAGAGAGAAAGTCCCCAATGGGGAGGTTTAGGACAGAGTGCCGTACCCATGGCATTGCCCACATGCCTCTATTTATATAAAATGTGCCCCATTTATTTCTTCCTAATGTTTTTTTTTTAATATATATTTTGAGTTATCTAAAGCTTAATCATGTATATACTATACTATACTATACTATATGGTAAGATTTGTAAAAGATGATTTTTGGTTTTACCTTATGCAGGCCGGCCCTGAATTTGTCGGGACCCTAGGCGAAGACTGATTTTGGGGTGCCTATCGTGATTATAAAAATAAATATTAAACCCGCTAATACTATACTACACATCATGGCCCACTTTTATATCAAGTCCACTTTTAATATGATTTTTTTTAATATGAATTGTGTCTATTATATATCCTCACAACAGTAAAACGTGAGCACAATACACTCAATGTTTTTTTCTTCCATCGTGGGGCCCTTAATTTACAAATCTATTAAAGTCTTGGGCCTACCATGTATACCCTCAGGGCCGGTACGGACCTTATGCTTGCAGATTGCAATGTATATAATGAGGTGTATGCTATGTGATACTTTCCAATGTACTAATATTGTTGTAGTAAGTTGACGTAAATGACTCGCGTTGTGTTCGAGATCATTCTCGCTCTAGCATACGTAAATTTTATTTTTAGTGTGAATTAATATAACTTTTAGTTTAACTCCTTTTAATTTACAGTGAAATTTAAATTCCTGATAAAAAAAAATATATGACTTTTTGATACATAACTCCTTATCCCGTCACTGATTGTTAATGTATATTTTAACCTACAACTTGAGAATAATGTTTAAGCTTAAAATACTTTAATTTACGCATTTTTTTTTACCTCATCATGTGAAGTTTTTGTAGCAAAATTATAGAAAGAAGAGCTCAGACGTAACTTAACTAGATGAATTAGATATGAATTAAATGTAACGACCGTTATAAAACGTGTAAACCAACTTCGCAACTTCAATTAAAATATTGAGTTTGAGTATAATATGACATGAATTACTTTAGAGACATTGAATTGAAGGATATTTGGGTTGGATTTTGGAGAGCCAATAATGAGAGTTTGAAACAGGCAAAGCTCAATGGATTGGAGCATATAGGAGTGGGACCCTCCTAAATATTTATGTCGTTTTTAGAGAGAGAGAGAGAGAGAGAGACATCCAAGCACGTCTTGAGCTGGAATTTGGGTTAAGAGATTTAGAGAGAGAAGTAGTGGAGATCAATGAAGAGATTGGAAGAGCTCTCACCAAATTAATATTAATAAATTACCAAACACAAAGTCTCACACAACACAAGCCAACCAGAATCTTATTATAAAGACTCGAGCAATTATAATTTGGAAAAGCCCCTTCAACCTTTGCATGATGGTGTAAGTTCCCCCAACGTTAATGTTTTTTTTGCAATATTGTCCTTTATACTTTTATAAATTAGCAAATTATCTCTTACTATTAGGAAAGAGTTTAATTTGTGTATAACGAACGAATGACTTATTTGATAACATTTTACCAAGCTTTGGTTTTTCTACAATAAAGCTTCTATCATCTTAGAAAAGCGACTTTGCATAGTTAAAAGGGTCGGTCTACAATAAAATCTTCTACTTATATGAAAGAATGTCGTCTTGTTCAAGACATTGTTGAGCTAAACTCGTAATATGATTTCACATTTAGTTTTATTAAAATTTTTGCATAATATGCTGGCTATCACATATTAGTTCACTTGGTTTAATAAATGTTTTTTTTTCCTTATAATATAATTATTGGATAAATAGACTTGTTGATTACTTTGCAATATATCTTCGATTGAGCCACTTGTTCCGCACAACTTAGCATATTAATCATTTTAACATGTACCAGACTATGTATGTACCACTCTTTTAAAATAAAAGAGGCATATTTGTCAAAAATTAAAGCTCAAATGGAAAAAACTACACTAACAATCAAAATCCAAATTATTAATGCAAATTACTAAAAAAAATAATAATAATAAGGCAAACTATATAGTATATATATATATATATATATATATATTCACTTTTTTGTTGTTGAAAGAGTGTGTATACTATATATTCATTTGAACTTTGGATAAATTTTAAAAAAAGAAAGATGAATATTGTTTGACTTAAAAAGGACGTGGTAGCCAGCATTTTTATGACGTTATGTCCTACCACCGACTCTCTCCTAACTCTTTTACTCTCTCAATAATACAGCTAAGGATTCTATAATTATTTATTTTTATTTGCTTTTTTTCTCTTAATTTATTATTGTTTATGATAATAGAAAAAAAAGGTACATACAAACCCACCTGGCTTTTTTTAAGTCTCAAATTTATTATCTGTGATTATTATTGCCAAATTGTCTTCTTATTTGGGGAGACCATATTACATATAAATATATTTTATATTTATCATATGTGAGACTTTCGTAGATTGGCATGTTTTGGATTAAGATAATTGTGTTTTGTTGTTTAATGAATTTTTAATCGATACAATATGTACATATATATATATGTTCATTGTGGTTCTCCATGTACTTGATGCCAAAATATTATTTAATTTGATTTATTTGAATTTTGGTGAATAATGGAAAGTAGGTGAAATGAGCAGGAAGGAGTAATGTCACAGAAGCCATGTTTGCATTATTGGTAACATCTGACAAATATGATAAGGCCAATTTATTAATTTTGAAAAAGAAAAACTACAGAGTTTTGGGTTGTTGTTGTTGTTTTTTTTAAATTACCATGTCCTATTCAGACGGTAATAATGAAATCTGAGTGGTTTATAGTTTATGTATATTTTGAATCAATTTTCTATATATTGCACATAGACAGATATGAACTATGCAATAAATGTAATCATATAGAATGAAAAAAAAAAAAACCAAGTGTTATCAAATATCAATGATGATGTGGTCAATAATCTTGCATATGTTGAAAACATATCTACCACTTAGTTGGAAAGTAATTCCTTATTTTCCCTTTTATTTTTTGTGAGGTTTGAAATATTGTTACAAAAAACACTTATATAGATGAGTTAGTTTATCCCACTTAGGAATTAAGTTTTTTTTTTTTTTTTCAATATTGGGAGGGAAATTTCATAAAACATCCCTCAAAACACCATAAATTATTTTATTACACCTCAAAACATCATAATTGGAAATACATCCTTTTTAAATTTTATGTATCAAAATACCCTTTCAAAATATACACATTGTGTCATGAAAAATGGACATATTGTCTCCTGAAAAATGGACAAGTCGCGTCCAAAAAAATGGACACAACTAAGGGTATTTTGGTACATAAAATTTAAAAAGATTGATTTTAGAATTATGAAAACTTGAGGTGTAATAAAAAAATTTGTAGTGTTTTGAAGGTCATTTTATGAAGTTTCCCTATCGGGACTAGGTCGGGCGATAGCCGGGCGCCGCGTGAAAAGGCTGGTGAGAGGAGAGAGGCCATAAGCTAGTGTTTGTGATGGATGAAAGCTTTTAACTCGTGCACACAATAGATTAATAGTTTCAAATTCTATGATGTAGTGGAAGCTTAAAAATCTAAAAAATATTCTATTGTTGACCTGCACATAAATACTAATCGATGATACATTGAAATCATGTTAATTTGACTAATACAAATACCAAATTAAGGCATCTGAATCTCAATGCTAAATGAACTCGAAATTGGGGGAAAATGCAAAAAAAATTCATGCGTCTCCAAATAAAAATAGAGCTTAAAGAGTACAACCAAAAACCAAAAGACAACCAATTATAAAAAAAATAATTAAAAAAATGTGTGTTTAAAATTCGCCTAAAAACAACATATTTGAGGGAAAAGTTACGGCCATAAAAGTTGGCCCATTTACAAGAAACTTTCAAAATGTTCCATAAACGCCATGGCTTTTGTAATTGGGTTGGGCCTCATAATTCATATGAATAATTTTCTAACGGAACTCGATTAAATTTTGTATACCGAATGAAGATAGATTTTTGTAGTTGTGTGAAAATCCTTCCCTTATTGGGCTTAGAATTATGACGACTAACCCAATAAAAAGGATAACATAGGAATCATTACAATATTGGGCCTTAGAGAAGCCATCTTTCAAAGCCCAAATTCACTTATCATATTTGCGACAAAGTATGAGTCGATTTGTTATCGAAAGTTATTTAAATTTTAATCTGACAAACAACGTTGTACCAAACAAGACATATTTAAACAAATGAAGCCAAAAAAAAAAAAGAAGAAGACATATTTCAACAAATTGGATTTTTTTTTTTGCGAAATAAGTATCTAACTTTAATCTAAGTGTGAAATGAGCAGGAAGGAGTAATGTCACAGAAGCCGTGTTTGCATTATTATTAACATCTGACAAATATGATCAGGCCAATTTATTTAATGTTGGCAAAAGTAGCCACTTTTATGTTTGTAGCAGTTTTACCAATACGATTTAATGTTAACAGTAATATCTAAAATTTGCTAATCGTCTTCCTCGAAAATTTCCATCCAATTTATTTAAGTCCGTTAGTCAATCGTCATTTATCTCCAACAAGGATAACACGTTTGCGTTAAAACATTATTTGAGATTGAGATATTTACAGTAAAAGTTGTCATTAACCGAGCTATATTTCTTGGGCCCAAATTTACCCACTTCTTAGATGGGCCATTCAGCATCGAAAAGCCCATACTAAATGATTAGCCTTCGAATCCCATTCCGTACATCTTATTTTAATAAAATAAAAATAAAAATAAATATATAAAATAAATAAAAGAGCTCGAAGGTGGCGAAGCCTCTCTCTGTAACCGGCGATGGCGGAGAAGAAGACCTATCGGAAAAGCCATTGATCATTCGCACTTCACTCCATTCTCCCACCTGAACCTCCATGGTTAGGGCTCATAGGACTCAGAGTTTCCATTGAAATTGATTCTCTGGATTTTCGAATTTAGTCTATATCTTTTTTTCGATGATATTCCGTGATTTCCATTGAAATCTCGGACCGAAGCTTGATTGCAATGTAAGGCGCTTTTCGCGTTTATCTGACTCCAAAATCGATTTCTCCGTGTGATTTCTATAAATTCGCTGGCTGATCACTCTGAAGTGTAGTAATGCTTGTTCATTTGTGATTTTCTGTGGTGTTTGGGTTACAGGGGATTTGTGAAGTTGGAGCTTCGTTCTCCCCAAGTTGAAGGAGTCAATGTCGACCCCGAGCCGGATTGGAGCTTCGATGACATTTTATCGGAGCTCAATTCCTTGGAACGAAAGCTCAGTGCTTCTTCCAAGGTTCCGCTGCCGTTTACGAAGGCGCCATCGAGGTAGGTTTTTGTGTGGGGGTGTTTTACTAATTTTTCTGTATGTTTTGAAATTTTCGTTGCGAATTTCTGTGTAGGCATGTCCCTAGAGGGAAGAGCTTGGGGAGGAAGTCGAGGGCTTTTGTAATGCGTGTTACGGACGATGATTTTGATGTTGGTGAGAGCGAAGGAGATGATGATCATGGCTGGAGCCTTGTCACGTTTAACCGGTTTGGCTGCGACGAACTGTATCTCAGGTGCGTTGCCTCAACTTTCTTTGTCTTTATTAAGCAACTTGGTAATATTTTTTTTTATTTTTTTTTTGTATCGTATTACTTGAACGATTTGCAGTGTGATTCGATGAGATTTGTTTCCTTAATGTACTGTTGATTACCATTTAGTGATGGCGATTCCTCGAACGATGACGGGGTTCTTGAAGCTCAGCCTTACCTGATGGAGGAAATGGGGTTAGTGGAAGGAGCTTTTCGGGAGAAAAATTGCGATTACAAGCTTGGTGTTGAGGTGCTGATTGATGATGTTCTTCAATAGTTCAAGATTATTATCATTTGATGACTCGGGCTTATAATAAAAAAAGCTTCTTGGCATATGAATATTAACGTTGATTTACTTCATTTTCAGGAGGAATTAAGGAATAAATTGTCTGCGCTTAAAACAAGTCTCGTGGGTGAAAATGAAAAGTATGCTTCTGCACTTCTTCGTATTGAGAAATATAGAGAAGCAAGACGGGAAAGTGATAGAAAGCTTGATACTCAGTATCAAAGGAAGATGTAAGATTTCTTGTTTTATTTCTTATATATTAACCAAAAAACGAAAAATTGTTTGTCCTTTCAAATCCTATATCATCATAATTTTGCAGAGGTGACTAATTGCGTTGTGCTCTTGTTATTTTATTTGTTTATGAATCTAGAGCCGAAGCACTTGATTATCACTTGACTGCTATCCAACGAGACCATGAACTCAGATCACAAATAGAAGAAAGAAAAATTAGTGCAGCTATCGAAGGGGCGAAAAGAAAGGAGAAGGCTCAGTTAGAGGAAAAGCTTCGCATAGAGAAAGCTAAAACAGAAGCCGAGGTGTGTTAAATTTCGGTTTCCCCTTTGGATAATTAGTTAGGTCTAGATATTTTTATCTTCCTATAAAAAATTAGAGATAAATATAATTGATCAAGGATGTGGGAAATCGGTAGGATCCAGACCATTCTAACACGAAATTGGGCTAACGAGGATTCAATAATGTTAGGAATTCCTTTTTCTTTATTACGATGCAAAGATGCAATAAAAAATAAAATATCATAGCAATATCATAAATAGTGACGTAATAAATTATAAAATCCTGAATACAATGTGTAAAACCTTCTGAACCAAGAGGAAAATTGGACAGTTTTACGATTTATGTTTGATATCAGGCAAAAATCAGAGCGGAAGAAGCAAAAAAAGCGGCTTTGGAAGCTCAGAGAAGAGCCGAAAAGGAAGCTTTGGAAATGGAAAAAGAAGCTACTGAAGCCGCAAACAGGGCTGCAGCTAAAGTGGCTCAAAATGAACTTGAGAAAAAGAAATCGGAACACGGTTTGTTGCTATTAAAGTGGATGATACTATGTCATGACCGTCCAATGTTGTGAATAACGTATTTAAGCCTCGAGGCGTTTTCTCGCCTTGCCTCAAGGCGTATAGCCTTGAGGCGTTCGAGGCGTAAGTCTTGATAAATACTATATAATTATTTAAAAATAATATAAATAAGATAGATAAAATAATTTTTTAAAATAAAGCCTAATCCAAACACTTAAGACTTAAAAATTCAAAAACTTAAAGACTCAAACCCTTAAAAACTTAAAGACTCAAACACTCAAAGACTTAAAAAATCAGAATATCCTGAATATCAGGTTATGATATTTATATAGTAGGGATTTGTTTTTAATTTGATATGATACATATTACGTAGCATTAAAATAGGTAACAATATCCTGAATATTAGGTTATTAAATAAAAAAAAGATATGAAATATTAATAATATAAAACTTAATTCGAAGATATGAAAAAGATATGGAAAAAAATCACAGAATATAATTTTAAGCCTCGAGGCGTAAAAATCACGACTGAGGCGTAAGCCGAGGCGCACGCCTCACTCTTTCCTTTCAAGGCGTAAGCCTCGTTGCGAAAATACCATACACCTCACTGAGGCGCGCCTCATTGTCGTTTTTCACAACACTGACCGTCACTTTGTCTATGTTTGTTTATGTTATATAATTATGTTATTTTCGTTTTTTCAAGTATGTTTAGGGTTTGGGTTTGGTAGAAAATCAAGTTTTTCATTTTTCAGTTAATTAGTAAAAATAAGCTTAGATTTCCTCTTGGGTTTTATGCTAGATACCATAGGGTAAAAAGTTTCATGGGTTCTAGACCCGGGACAGGATCCAGAAACATGGGTCCGTGACACGATTTGTATGAAATATTAACTATCAATTTTTTTTTTTAAAATGAAAGTTTGATACTTAGTCCATAACTATTATAAAAATAAAATAAAAATTAGCACTCCATTTCTCTCTCACATTTAGCTTAATCACGTTCTTGAGTAATTTGCGGGTTAATATTTTTGATGATATAGATTGTTGATAATGGCGTTTTTATCAGGTGAGATAATTAAAGCAGCAGAAAATGCTCTGAAGTTGGAGCAAGAGAGATTAAAGAAGTTGGAATCCATTACCCAGGAAAACAATGCATTAGGTTTCAATTCGAACCAGGTTTGATTTCACTTTTATTTTGTTTTCCTTCTGTAATTTTGATTCCTTTGTACGGGATTCAACCTAACTTTTCAGCTTGTTTTCTTATACTCTCATTTATAATAGTGTGTATTACTGAAATCGTTCTCATGCTGTGATTTCAAAAGATATTTTTTGTTGCCAAGAAGATAATGTATTATTTGTAGGAGTACGTCTGCCATGAAAGGAAAATTACTAAAGCGATAGGACAAATTTCAGGAACAAGAGATGCTGTCAGGTGAGATTTGAAGTTCTTGATGCAATAATATCTTGATTAATTGGTAGTAATGCCCCTGGGATTTTCAATTCCCCCATTAGTTTTAAAAGGTAACGCATTGCTTGTGCGCAAGCAACACATTGCTTAGACAATTTATTTTTTCAACCGAACGAGATCAATATACTAGACTCTTGTGAAGCAATTAATAAGCTAGTAATTCAAAAACTGTTAAGATAAAAAGTCCAATAAACAAGTCATCGTTGCGCAAAAGTCAAAATTTCCCATAATTTTTAACGCCTAGGGGGGCGCTCAGGCCTCAGCAATATGCTACTTTTTGGAAGTAAAGGGGACATTACTACCCAATCACTCTTAAATTTACCTTCTATGATAATTACTATAGTTTGATCAACTTTTCTGTAATTAGTTTGTTCCATTAAAATAGCCCCGTACTTCATGTGCAGACAAAAGGCATCAGAGCTTGCGAAGATTCTTAGAAGTCCCCATATCCCACAATCTATCAGCTATGCAGCATTCGTTAGAAGGGTAATTCTACATGCGTAACGATGAAATATTAGGAATATGTTAGTAAATTCGTCATTTAATTCAGTCTTCAGTAATTTAATTATGCTCATGGGTAAGCATTATAAATGCGGGGCCCGTTTCGGCCCATTCATTGGTCTATTTACGAGCCTTTGTAAAGTTAGCCAAAACCATTCTAAAGAGGAGATTGGGTTTGGTGACAGTTGGTGAAGCTGCTCCCGTTTCGAGAACTGATTTTTGGGTCGTAGCAGTACTTTGTTTATTTTTTTTTAATTGCTTGAAATTTAACTTTTACTCTTATCAGGTCGTCTCGTACGGTACGAAATCTATTTATGCTTCATATGCATGCGCTTATGTCGTCGTTCTAATTACTTCAGAGGTTTGTAATACAACAGAGTCCATGAAAAGAGATAATTTTAAAAAAAATCATTCTTTTCATGTCTGAAATCTTCAATTTGAATTTATTACTAGATTAGTTCTGATTTCTTTTGTATGTTTCAGATTCCCCTTCTGATGGATCTTATTCTAGCGGAGCTACACAGAGGTTGCATCTATTCGGTCCCGAAGCACATTATGTGCTCAAAGGTGATTTTTATTTTTTTTGGAATTTGTAATTTCTGTTTACGGTATGTTCGTTGATTGTAGTGATTGACCATAATTTCTTTCAAATATGTCAACGAAGAAATAAGCTGTAAATTTTTGTATTAAAATTGCAAATTTAACAACTTTAAGAATCTATCCATTAATGCAGTCGGCATTTGAATCAGAAGAAAAGTATTACAAGACCATCGGGTTTCTAGAAGACGAGGGAAAGATAGAGAATGTCAGTAAATATGAAAAACGAGTAGAAGCGTACATGAACCTATATGGTGCACTGGTTCAGGTTTTCTTTTCTCTCCCAATATCATAAAATATAGTTTGTTTATTATTCTCTAAATTTAACTTTATTACTTTTGGTAGACGGAAATTCCTGGCATTCAAAACCCGCATGGCTTGAAGGAAGGCTGGCTTTGGATTGCAAGATTCATAAACGCACTTCCTCCAAATCAATACTCTGCAACTGCGCTTTGTGCATTCTTACGTGTAAGCTTTACCGTAAAAAATTGCGAGGAATTGAATAACTCTACTTGTGTGTATTTTATTAATGGGAATATTCAACTAGATTGTGTCAGATGTCTACAAATTAATGAGAATATCTAGAACATAGAACATTAAATGTTTTATGGTTAATTCTAATTTATTAACCGGTTCGGTAGAACAATTTTAATCTATTTTTCTGAACTTGAATGTCCATTCATTTGTAACTGTAACAGATGGCAGGATATGCTCTATTCAGAAAGTACAAATCTCAATTCAAGAAGATTTTAAGCACAGTCTTTGACCATTTTCTGAAGGCCCTGAAAGATAAAAAAGATTCGACATTGACCAATGTCATTCTCGAAATTCAGAATTACATTGGAAATGCGGAGTTCCTCCAAGAGCCGAAAGGGAGAAGCCTGGAGGGTACGTTAATGTCAAGTGGTATGCCGCCCTAGCTGGATTATCCACGCGCCGGCTACTATTAACCCACTTGGTACGCAGCTTACTCACTGTTTTAGTTAACCTGTGTGGCTTTACTTGTAATATGGTACTTAACTAAAAATATAAATTATTTCTTCAAGCAAAAGAGAAAAAGAAGAGTTGTTGTAGTGAACATTCTCATAATCTATACAACATTCTCATATGTTGTAGTGAACATCGGACATTATTTACAATTTAATCCATACTTATTTGAGATTTGAGTAATTATAGATTTGGCCCAGTCTATTAAGTTGCAATGTCTGGCTATTCAAAGAGCCTTAAGAATGAAAGAATCCAGATATTATTGAGTAAGATTAGTCAGTCAAATTTGCAACTGGGTCCAGGACCTGGATATCGGATCAGGAATCTGGGTATCATCTTTGTCAAATCGGACGAGAAAAGTGGGTATATCATTTGCAGAACCGGATCCAGAAACCGGTTCTACACTAATGATGGCATTAATGATTTAACAAAATGATCGGCCCGAGAGTTTAGTATAAAAGTCGTCTATTTAATTAATGTCATTATTTAATGTCGTCGTTTCTTTAAGTTGAGTTTGTCGTTTTAATTATGTCGTAAGTTATTTAAGTATGTCTTTATTTTTATTAGTTTAAGTTAATTATGTTTAGAAGTTTATTAATCGGGCCCGGTCTGACCCATTAGGTTGTAATTCCATGCTCTATTTAAGAGAGCTTAAGCTAATGAAAAAGAGAGCCAATAAACATTCAAAAACTTAATCTCTAAGAGATTGGGTTTGTGAGTGTTGGCCGAAAATTCTCAAATCCCGTTTCGAGTTATCGATCTTTAGGGGCACGTTTCACAAAACAACAATTTGCTCGTTTTCATGCAGATTGAGATAATTCAAGAAACCACGACTTGTGCGAGATTTTCGGGATCTAGGACGGGCCCGACATAGGCACGTCTGTCACAGAATGCAGACGTAAAGGTGATTTGGATGGGTCAATACCTCAGATGAATATTGTTCGACTTAAAAAGGACGTATTTTTATGACGTTATGTCCTACTACCGACTCTCTCCTAACTCTTTTACTCCCTCAATATACAGCTAACGATTCTATGATTCATTCTTTAGTCAATTTTCTATGTACAACTAACTCTTTTACTCTCTCAATATACAGCTATCTCTTTCTTAACATGTCTTAGTCACACGGTAATAATGAAATCTGAGTGGTTTATACTTTATATATTTTTTAATCAATTTTCTATATATTGCATATAGACAGATATGAACTATGCAGTAAGTGTAATCATATAGAATGAAAAAATAAATAAACCAAGTGTTGTATCAAATATCAATGATGACGTGGTCAATGTATCATTCCTCTTGCATATGTTGAGAACATATTATCTACCACCTAGTTGGAAAGTAATTCTTTATCTTCCCTTTATTTTTTGTGAGATTTGAAAAATATTACAAAAATACTTTTTATATAGACGAGTTTGTCCCAGTTGGGAATTAAAATTGTGTTATTTCCAACGATGGAACTAGGTCGGGCGAGAGCGGGAAGCCGCGTAAAAAGCCTCCTGAAAGGAGAGAGGCCATAAGCTTGTGTTTGTCATTGGATGGATGAAAGTTTTTATTAATAATTTTAAAATCGAATGATTTAGTTTCGACTAGGCTTATGATGTAGTTGACAACACATTGAAATCATGTTGATTCGACTAACACAAATACGGCATCCGAATCTGAATCTCAATGCTCAATGAACTCAAAATTGGGGGAAAATGCAAAAATATTTCATGCGTCTCCAAGTAAAACTTTAAAAATGTTTCATATGAATAATTTGCAAATGTTCCATAAGTTTGAAAACAAAAAAAAAGTGTTTAAAATGCCAAAGGTTTTGTTATTGGCGAAGATAGATTTTTGTAGCTGGGTGAAACTCTTTCCCTTATTGGGCTTAGAATTATGACGAGTAGCCCAATACAGAGGATAACATGGAATTCATTACGATATTGGGCCTTAGAGAAGCCATGTTTCAAAGCCCAAATTTACTTGTCACATTGTTGTAATCGAAAGTTATATAAACTGACAAACAACGTTGTACCTACAGGCAACAAACAAGACATATATTTAAACATATAGGGATTTTTTTTGTGAAATAAGTATCTAGCTTTAATCTAAGTGTGCCAATATATTTTCAATTTTATCTTATCAGTGATAATACTCAAAGATTATAGAGGTCAAATTAAATTATGTCTATGTCGAACATATATTACACAATGCATAATGTGTGTACTTCTACGATTGAACTTTAAAATATTCATTATTCATCACTTGTACTAAATTTGAGACATACGTGTTTCTCTACTTTAATATATGTTGACTCGACATGGACTGCGATATTGTTTTGTGGCTTCAAATTGCAATTGTTGCTAAAGCAAATAAATTGAAAATGACATTACACTCTGTACAAAATTGAGTACTTATATAGTATATTGTAAATATCCCATAAATATATGTCGCAATAATGAATGTGGTAAATGGTAATTAGCAAAATAGTGAAAATGCTTGATTTTATTGTTTCAATGCCTAATCATAATTTATTTTGCAATAAACACAATAAATGTTGATGCTTTCTCTATTTAATTTTTTGTATTTTATTGATTTATTCCGTTCCTTAAGAAAAGTCCAAAAACTAGGCAACACAAAAGTACTCGTTTCTCGACAGACGTAGTTCTATTTTCTTTATTATTATATTTTCAGTAAGAAAAGTAGATGAATTGATTTGATGGACTGAACTTGTTCTTATTATTGGATGTATATTATAAAATAACTGGTTATTTGCGACTAAAATACTTATGATTTTGAGTTTGCTTTCTTCAAAACCTAACATATTTAAATTTAGGGGTAAAAATAAATAAAGTTATGTTTTTCTAACACTTTAATACCTAACCTTAAAGTTAGGTGTCAAAACTCAATCATTACGTTTTTATGTCACTAATACTAAACTTTAGGATTTTTGCCGCAAAGATATCTAAATATAAACAAAATGTGATGGTGACAACTGACAAACAAGCACTGTTTACTATGCCTAAAAGTTACGGCTTTATCAGTATTTGTGATAGTGGAGCATTATTAGTAGGTTACTAATTATAGTTGGATTTGATTAAAAATGAAATTAATCAAATGATTATTTGGTCCCTACATTACGTGTCATTTCTGTATTTGGCCCACCCCTTACATTATTACAAAAATAGATGGCCTTTTTTATGACGGTATCAATGTGAAATTAAAACCAAATTGCGTTAATTAAAAAAAAAACATTGATTTTAGTTCATTCATTCTGCACAAAAACCGGATAAGGCTCATTCCGACTATTTTATAGCCATATATGAAAGATAACGGAAGGGCCAACAAGGCTTAATTACTCGAAGCAAAATAACTAAAGAAACTCCGAGCTAATAAAATTATGATGCTGCTAATTAGAGCTCTTAAAATATTTTATGTACCTACAAATAAATAGATAGTATAAAATAACTAATAAATAAATAAATACAAATTTTAACGGCAACGAGGCATGTCACAAGTATTGAGATTTCTTTAAAATATATATGAGCATTGATATTGTAATGTAAATTCTTTTGCGGATACAAACATAAAACGAACACATTTCATACTTTTTGGTTTATCTTGCGTATCATCGTATTTACATAAATCAATTCAGTAATGAAACAAGTAACAAATCCTACATCAAATCATTTCAAAATCAAGAAATTTTATTTAATTATTCCTATTTTTACACCGCGCGTTCGTACATAAGCCACATAGGTCAAAGAGTTGCTTGAAGAATACGCGGCCTCGCGTGTAAAATGCCATGAAGGAGTTTACGGTGCCTGGACCGTAATCTTCTGTTCCGTCTACTTTTTCTATGTTCAAACTCGAAATATAAACATGTTTAGGACTCCACATATTATTATTTCTTGGATATAGTCTACAAGTATATATATATATATATATATATATATATATATATATATAATATATATAGGACCGGCACTTAGTTTTAGGATGCCCTAGACGAGCTAAAATTTTTGGGCCCTTAGTAAAAAAAGCACAGTCAAATTTCAAAGCAAAAAATACCACTTAAATTTAATAATCACGTTTTTATTTAAATATGGCGCACCGAGCGTTTACAGATGCAAAACTACTAATCAAACTATTGTAAACTATATAATCACGTTTTTATTCAAAGTTACTCTTCACCAATTAAGCCTCTATAATCCTATCTAATAGCATTATACTGAGGCCCAAGAATCAAGAATTAACTATATAAAATAAAAAACTATGGGATTATTCTAGTAATAAATTACCTCTTGTTTGTATTTGTGTATTTGTGTGTCGCAGAGTCGGTGAAACAAGATTGAGAAAAACAAAAGAACCTCAATATTTCTAAATATCTCCGGCCCTAGGCCCACGCCTATCAGGCCTACCATCAAGGCCGGCATTATATATATATCACAATAAAAAAGGCAAAGCTTATTTATCTTATTAGTAACACAAAATATTTATTAAAAGTAAAAAGTGTTATAATTTGACTCTAAATATGATTTGATTTTGGGTAATAAGGTAGCTTTGTTTAAATTTAATAAAAAGATTAATTGATTCATAAACCATAAGATTCCTTCACGAACACAGTGCTGTATTATATTATAGCTTGTCATGACATTGCCAATATTTAGCATGTTATCTTGTAAGTAGGTTTTGGATAAGACAATAATGAGCTGGTAAATAATTCAGTACGTACACAGATATTATATTAATCTACGTATTCACAGTTTATACATGCATATATGACGTATTTATAAATAAATGACATATTTATATTTATGTATATTGTATATTCAAGACTTTATATTTATGTATATTGTATATTTAAGACTTTCACGTGCCCTAGCTGTTTTTTTTGTCCAAGTCTATATTTATACGTAAAACAAGCTGTTTGCATGTGGGTCTCTCTATAATTTTATTTTTTTTTTTTTGAATGGGTCTCTCTCTATAATCTATTTAGCGCTTCCATTTCACGTTTTGTTCGTTTTCAATAGTTTCAAATTTTATTTATGTAAATAGTCCATCAATTTCTTTTCTTTTGACATAAAAAACAAAGTAGAATATGTGGTTAAAAAAATGTAGAATATATTAATCAAGGTTGATTGTATGTGTGTCAAATCTCTTGAATATTTCTGCCCACACACTTAATCGCCGATATATATAGATATGTATATATATAAATATATATTATGATCTTTTTAATTTTTATTATGTGATGGGTCTTGAATCTTACGCCTCAAAATAACAAACTTAAATATTCAACTATTAAATTAGACCTAGGTCGTATTTATAAAAAAAGGGGAAAAGGAGCTCTCTCCTCCGAGTTTTTATTTTTATTAATTTTTTTTTTTATCTTTAATATATTTTACCTTATGCCGCATTATTGAGACTTTGGGGTTACTATTATTAACTTGTATGATTGCATATGATAGACAATTCAGTATCTTGAGAAGAATAAGGTGAATAATTGAGAATTTGGATGAAAGTAAGAGTACTAATTAATTAACCTTCCATTACATATTAAATATCCTAAAAAGGCGCAATAAAGCGTACCTATTTTTTTTTGCCACTTTGGCCAAACATCCACTCAAAAGTCCAAAACACCTACTTGTGTAAAGCTTTTGACAAATTTGAGATTACTTGCGAAAGCAACAACACATCTTTTCTCAAGACTAACACCAATATATATATATATATATATATATATATATATATATATATATATATACACACATATATATATATATTAAAGCATTAAACTATCTAATCTCACTTTAATAAAATGCAAACCCCACTTTTGTCACACTTTCTCTCTTTTCAAACACGAAATATCTTTGAAGAAATAATCCATTTGGGTGTGCCTAAATCCTCATTTTTGCATGTCACAAGTTATTACATTTATATATTTTATACATACAAAACAAATAAACCCTATATAATTAACCTAACAAAACAATAAATTAAATTCTAAAATAAAAAAACAATAGAATAAACTCCTCCTAAGTTATTAGTATTACTTTGTGTTTTCCATGCGGATTCCTTAATAATTATACTATATTCCCGCCCTCGAAGCTCGATCCCGACGACGACGTCGTGATTGTCATCACGGCATTACAGTCGGAAACGCTGTCCTGCAGCGACAACAATAAATCGGCTGTGCTGAAAGTCGTGCACGGTCTCGTCCTAGGCACAATCGGAACCTCGGCCTCGCCGACGAGCATCTGCACTACACTTCGCATTGCGGGTCGGACCGCAGGGTCCGGGTGTGAACACGCTAAACCCACCAGCAAAACCCGCCTCATCTCCGTCTCCTCGAATTCCCCTCCGAGCCTCCCGTCTGCCGCCGATAAAAGCCTCCCTTCCTTGTGCAACCCCCACACCCACTCCACCAAGTTCCCGGCCCCGGCCCCCGCTTCCCGCTCGATAGGTCTCCTGCCGGCGGCGACCTCGAGGACGACCGCGCCAAAGCTGAACACATCGGTCTTGTCGGAGGCTCGGCCAGTGAGGAGATACTCAGGCGCCAGGTATCCCATTGTCCCGGCAGCGACAGTGGCGTCCGGGGATTTATCGTGCTCGATTTGGCGGGCGAGCCCAAAATCGCCTAACCGCGCATTGAAGCCCTCGTCGAGCATAATGTTGCTGGACTTCACGTCTCTGTGGATCACCTGATTCTCGCATTCCTGGTGAAGATACGCCAATGCCGAGGCGACGCCGAGGAGAATCTTTCTCCGGTGAGCCCACGGAAGAACGGCTTTCGATTCGAACAGAGCTTTGTCTAAGCTTCCATTGGGCATAAGCTCGTAGACCAGAAGAATCTCGTCCTTCTCGTGGCACCATCCCTGTAATCTCACCAAATTCCGGTGCCGGAGAGTTCCGATGATCGAAAGCTCCGAAACGAACTCACTCTTCCCCTGATTGCTATTCCTGCAGCGTTTCACGGCCACAATGTCGCCGGAGTCCGCCATGATTCCTTTGTAAACGGTTCCGAAGGCGCCGTTCCCGATAACCCGGTTCGCATTGAAGCACTTCGTCGCCTGCTTGAGCTCCCTGTAGCTGTATTCCCTCGGCGACTTGATGATCTCCGACGGAAACGACATCCTCGACGACGCCGGTTTCACCTTCTTCGAGTACATGAGCCAGATCACGCCGCCAGCGAAGCCGGCCAATACGAACGCGCCCGCCGTCGCCACCCCTGCCACCGCGCCGGTCCCTCGCCACATCGACAACGAGGGTTTAGTGGTCTTCACAGTTGGATCAGCCTCCGGTGGAACCGATGGCGGTGATGAATTAATCATCTCCGTTGAATTGTCGGGTTTCGGGTTTGAACTCGCCGAAGGATTCGTGAGGGTCGTCGATGGCGGAGCCGGAGACGGCGACGAATCTGAGGCGAACGACGAGGTGAAGCTCCACCATTCGATGCTGTGGACCTCCGTGCTCCCCTGCGTCGAGCCGGAGAATCCGACGAACATGAAATCGGCGACGTACTCTTCGAGATCGAGCGGCACGGAGAGAACCGGGTCGCTGGGCTTCATATTCGAATACGAAACCGACACGTTCAGGACCCGACCCAACCCGGAGTATTCGATCCAGACATTGACGAGATCGCCGCTCTTCAGATCAATTCCGACGCTTTCCAAGTCCCCAACTTCCGACGAAACGACGCTGTTTAGATCCACCCCGACATGGTTTCCGTTAATGTCGTTGAACTCAACGTCCATGAGGGTATCGAACTCCACGGCCAAGAATCCCGCAGATTCCGACTCGGCTCCGGCGAGTCCGAGCTGACCACCGGCGAGGCCGACGGTGTCAGAGTCAGGAGAAATGAGGAAGGCCAAGCCGCCGCCGATGGAGGACGGGTTAAGATTGTTGACGGAGAAGGAGAAGAAGGTGGAGAAGCTCGCCGGAGCTAGGGTGCCGGCGGCTCGGAAGCGGACTGGTTTGGAGTAGAGGACGCGGCCGGCGCCGGAGTTGGGGACGGCGAGGTCGCGCGTGAGGCGCACGCTGCCGTTGTTGAGGTGCGCGTCGCCGAGGAGCTTGAGGCTGGAGAGAGTGAGAGTCCCGAAGTCGAACTCGGTCTTGGAGCTCTGTGCTACGACAATGGCGGCCCAGAGGAGAGCACTCAAGAGGGCAAGCATTGTATCAGCGAAGCCACTGCTTCATCGGAGATTGGAGAAGAAGGAGAATTGAGAGGCACTGCTTGAGTTTGTAATGGCGGAGATTGTTTCTGCATCTGATAATGAGATCAGAGAATCCAAAGTGGAGTGGAGATGGACGAGACAAGACAGGTGGTTTCACCACGCGACACGTGTCCTTTCGTAACGGTTATAATAAATAACAGGGATTATCACGGTAAAAGTACCTATATTTTAATGCTTAATTTTCTAGCATATAACATATTTATATGCTCAGCTATCTAGTATGTATTTTCATTTGAATTCAATAAAAAATTTCATTTTTTCATTTTGAATCCATACCATTTCAGTAGATGAAAGTTTAAATATTTTTGCCGGGGCTATCTAATAATTATTGCTAAAGTAAACAATTTATTTCCTTTTTTTGAGTACACAAGGCAGTGAGTGTCTGACCTTACGTAAGTGTATAATACGTGTAAATCTATGTGTATATGCTTCTACTATATTGCTGTGGTTTGTCTGTTTGTACTTGTAAGAGTGTCGGTTTTTTGTACACTTTATCTAAAAGACATTAAATTATTGTATTACGTGAAGGTGTTGCACGATGATCTATGTTTTTAATAATTTCTTACACTCAAATTCATCAAATGATAGATAAATTATTGTGGATTATGTATTTTAAATTTAAAGAAATTTATATAGAAAGTCACGAACTTGATTATCTTAGACAATGATATTCTTCGTATACACAATTTACAAGATAATCAACTTTTAAAAGAATTGTGACAGTACTATTGCTAGTCTTTTGGATTTATAAGATGTGAGTACGTAGCAACATGAGATAAATTCTTAAGGTTTCGCTCTGCCTCGCAACCGTTGAGTCTCCGATAAAGACGTAGAATTTGAAGCACAAAGGGCAGAATATATTTTTGAGTATACAACGCCATCTCCTTACACGAGATCATACTGCACCCTGGACGAGCGGGTTGCTAGTTGAAGGCGAGGGCCTCCGACAGGTTGCAAGTGTTCGTCATTGTAGTCAAACTAGCTAGCTAATGATGTTGTACATGGAATGGCTGACTCACCAGACGGACTAGACAAGCGCCACGCGGACGTGCCGCGGACCCTCTGACACTAAACTACTATAGCAAGGGCCTAAGCAAACTATATAAAGGAATAAATTCC
This sequence comes from Parietaria judaica, assembly GCA_954871525.1. Taxonomy (NCBI): domain Eukaryota; kingdom Viridiplantae; phylum Streptophyta; class Magnoliopsida; order Rosales; family Urticaceae; genus Parietaria; species Parietaria judaica. The sequence continues at coordinate 17,817,544 of OX940864.1, forward strand.
ATTTTGTATGAGTAAACGTGGGATGGAAAGTCAAACTTTCTAAATTCATTTGTTGTTTTATTCTCTACTACGGCTCTCGCACTTTCTAAATTTATTTTTCCGATGATCATAGTGCAACTCCTGTAGGTTAGTCATCTTATTAATAAGGCGAACTACGTACAATTCAACGATTTTGATATGTTTGTACGATAGATTTGCTTGATACCATACAGATTTAAATTGGATTTGAAAATAAATCAAAGTGGATTAAATTTGATAGGAAAGTTATTTTTCAATCGTGTTTGAGCAAGACTTGCTTAAAAGTTAAAAACTTAATACTACATTCAACTTTTATAATTGTGCATAGTATTTTATTTAGATAAGCACAACTTGACTAGATAATATAATAATATCGAAAAAAAAAAAAATAGTAAACATTTCACATTTCTGATGCGCACTGCCGATGACTGTGTGTGTACGGCCCGGGCAGCGATTGACTGGGGATCGTCCATTGTACCGTTGGGTAGGACTCTGTCACAACACACATTCACACCCATCACTTGCCACGTTGGATCACATGGGAATCTTGATTCACGCGCACACAACGCTCTTTGACAAGAAAAAAAAAATTAATGTAACAAAGTTAACCGGAGACTATTATTGGAAAATATATATATATATATATATGAGTATAGCGGTAAAAATATTTAAGTTTTGATTACTGTTTGATAAATATTTAAGTTTTGATGATATAGTCAACCGTGTCGGTGGGTAATCAGCTTGTGATTTTTTTCTTGTCTTTTGTTAGTATTAGTTTGTCCTCTAAATTTACGATTTTGACAACCATGCTCTTTGTAATTTTAAAAGCAGTACTTTGCTATTTAGGTGTTAAAAGATAACGAAAAAAAAAATTCCAACTCGCGCGCAACGGACAATTAATATTGAACGAGATCAAAGTATTAGATGATGAGACCCTTTACAAAACTATTACGAGTCCAATTTTTCGCAGGCAATTTGATACAAGATTGGAAAAATAATTAATAATATATCTTCAAACAAATTATATCTTGCATACAAATATAAATTTTCTCATTTTCTCTTAGAAGTATACATAGGCGGAACTAGGATTCGTGTTTAAGGGGGACTGAACTGTAAAATTAACAAGAAAGGGGGGCTGAAGTGTAAAATTTTAAAAAAATTAATGGAAAAATACATGCAAATAAGGAACTTTGGGGGGGCTAGAGCCCACTTGAGCATCAACGTGCTTCCGCCTATGGAAGTATAGGGGGGCATTAATGTTGAAAATTATAGTATAGGGGGGCATTATTCAAAGTTTAGTGCCAATACTCATTTGTTTATTTAACTTGTTCAATAATTAGCACTAATTTTATGCAATAAAATGTTATCCATGCATGATAGAAATTAGACATTCTCTATTAGATGAATTCATGGCGTAAAATCTCATTTACATAATTTGACCCATGGACCAATTAAATTAAGACTTTTCTTACCTATTACACATGTAATAATAGTTTGTTAATTTAGACTATGAAAGTGACAATCCCTATAAGTAACAGAGACATTATTTGTGAATAATGTTTCTATGATTAGTAATAATAAAATAAAAATGTAAACTCGATTTTTATAGGATTGTGGTCATTCATTATTACTCATTAAGTAGAATCTACGTTATGTGAAGATACTGTTTTATATAGTATATAAATGTTGATGTTGTATGATGATGCTTGAGATGACATTTTGGCCATATTATTAATAGAGTAGGGTCCATCATCTGCATGCCACATCCAATCCAATCATCCTAATCTGTCTCATTATCCAACTCATCTTTTGGAAAATTGAAGCAAAAATGTACAATCTATTTTGACTTTGAGACCATAACATATACATTAATAACTCACTCATATACTATATGATCGTACACATTTTAAAAAAATAAACATAATGTGATATTTTTTCCCTTCAATGTAAAGGTGTTTTTTTGAGGTGAAATAATTATTAATATTTATATTATAAATATTATTATTTTATAATCCATATGTTATTGAATATTGATGTATCGATAAATCTCATCCAATAAAATTGACTATTGTTTTTTTTATTATTATTCTTTTTCTTTTCAGTATTATTGTTAGTGCATTGGTACTCTAAATCTCAATTATACTAATTCAATTGCCCTAATTTGTTTTATCCACTTGAAACATAAGAAAATTTATACTAACTCGTATATTCACTCATTGAATAGTTTTATTAACATTTTTATCATCGACATCACACATAATTAACTTTATATCACGCTAAATTTAGCATTGAGCTGATTTTATTGACATCTTTATTATGAACATCACACACATTTATCAGTTGATAAATCGACAATCCCGTCGAACTTCTCCCTGATCGCCGGTCAGGGGATTGTTCTCAGAGAGCACGAGCACGGCCCTAGAGAATTGCTGGTGGAAGTAGCCGTTATCGGCAGCCATACTCTTGACAAAGGGCAACGTGGACGGGTCGGCGGTCAACTGCTGGTCAATGGCCAGCAAGCCTTTGTTGCCGAGCAGGTTTTTGTAGTAGTAGTTGTCTAGGATCATTGGTGTCTCCCTATCGTTTCTTGCATATAGGACGGCGTTCGGGTCAGGGGTCGGGGTCGGGCACCGGCCCTTCAGGTACTTTGCGTAGTCTGGGTCGAGAGTAGGGTCCACGGTCGGGTACAATCTCTGGACTAGGTTCACGCAGTGGACCCGGCCCACTGAGTGAGCTCCTACATTCACACAACCGGTCAAAATAGTTAGGATAAATAGAAGAAGGGTTGAGATGTTACCATTACCCAATAGGTTTATTCTGATGAAAATAAGGTATTATTTATTGGCCATGCACTTTTAGTTTTAACCTTACTATGTGAATGTGAATCGATTTAGTGTATTTCGTCTTTTTATTATCCTTTTGCGTTATGAGACTTGTAACTAGTAAAGGCTAAGCGGGCAATTATGGGATGTCCACACTAATTACCCGGCATCTCGGTTTTAGCGTGGGTACCCGTAACTATCTTCTACACAAGTTTAAATCATAGGTATACTGAGACAGGACCGACCCTGACTATAGGCGAGTAAGGTGGCGTCTCGAGCCCCTATATTTAAAGAGCCCCAATTTTATGAGATATACTATTGTATACTTAATTAAATATATACTTTAAAACATTTTAAGGGCCCCAAACATTTACTTAGCCTAGGGCCCTGACTAAAAATGACAACTTTAGGGTCGGCCTTGCACTGAGAGCACAATATGTTTATCGATAGAAATTTTGTAATTTTTTAAGACTTGGTATCGATGGGTAGGCAAACCGATGGTACACCGAAGATTTTTTTTGAAACAAAATATAACTCAAAATTTAAAAATAATATAAGTTAAATTTCTTACCCCAAAACAGAATTTCGTAAGGGTATTGAAAGAAGTGTAGGAATTTATGTGATTCTTTTTTATGAGAATATAATTTTTTTTTAGTTAAAAAAATGAATTTCAAGGTCAAAAGACATTTTGAAAAGAAAAAAAAAACAGTCTTGCTGTCAAAAGACGGTTACCGCAAACCTGGTGCACTCATTAAAGAAGAGAGTTACCGTGAGCATACTGAAGTTTTTTAAACTTTGTCTAGACATGCTTGTTATTTGTAGAACTTTTTTTGTTATGCTACTTAGCTCTATGACAAACCAGAGCATTGATTGTCTGTGCTTTACGATTAAGAGACCGTTTGTCCCAAACCGCCCATACGCCAATTTACGCATATATTGGGAGCGGTACATGGATGAGGCTTTCGTAAAATTCTAAAAAGTCGTTTCTGAATATGTCGATCCGACTTTACGCGTATACCACAAAATCGATTAGTGTAGTGATGCGAATTTAGTAAAACAATAATATTTAAAAATATTAATTATTTATAAAATTGTCATGGCTTGTTATGAGATTTATACGACATGCGTGTTTTGGTACCCGCAGGAGATCCACGAAATTCCGCGGGTTCTAAAACATTGAAATGTGCATTGCCACACACAAGTAAAAGCCGGGACGAGCTTTCTTGCCCATATCTTACTCGTTCCGTAAGAAATTGACTAGTTGTAAGTTAGTATATATTGGCTTTTATGACATCATTTGGAATTAGGCAAGAAGCATCGACTATCATTTTCATGGGTGCATTGGGCATTCTAGGCCATTCTTTAACTAGGTCTGTGTGCCTTTGGTCGTAGCAATGGGCTTCTTCGCTATAACAAAACACGTCCCTTTCATTATTACACTCATTTCTCATTTAGGAAAAATTTAGGTCAATGTAATTCATACTAGGATTTTGAACCTCTTACTTATAAGGGGAAGGAAGACCCAGGGGAAAGAGAAAACAGATGTATGTAAACACATAGTAACTTTGTTTAGTTTTTTTTTCTTTTTCTTTCTAATTTTTTTAATTTATGAAAACCATAGAGTAGCTTTGTCACTTCTTATTTTTACTAATTGATATAAGTCGAGCATCTCACATAGAAAATAAAAGATCTCGATAAATTAAAAAAAAAAAATCATGTTATTCTCTTTTGCAAATTGATTTTAAAGTAAAATGGAGCCCTGTGATACTTAACAATATATAAGTGATTCTTAACGATATTAGCGGATCTGTTTGGACCTGTGTTTTTAGGATTGCGGGCATATATATATATAGTGGGCCCGTTTGGCACAGCTTAATTTTTACAAAAATTGTTTCAGTTTTAGTTTAAAAAATAAACTGTTTTTGAAAAAAACCAGCAGGTGTTTGGTAAATTGTTTATAAAACAGTTGTTGCTGGTAACAAAAACTGATTTAGCGTTTGGTAAAAAAATTTATTTAGGCTAAAAAGACTAAAATAGACTAAAACCGTATTTTTGTTTTTAGAAAAAACCAAAAGCTACGAATCCTACCTTTTACAATTCATGTACAAAAATTCAAAATCGATTTTGTGTTTTTTGGAAAAACAATTTTGCCAAACACCTAAAAAGCGGTTAAGTTTATTTTATAAACGAAAACAGGGCAAAATAAGCTGTGCCAAACGCACCCAGTATATGAAAATGAGTTGTCCGTTCTCAAATTGGACTGGTGGGTTTTGCCCGCCCAATCTTCATCATGGGTTGGGCAACTCTTCTCCGGTCCAATCTATCCCGATCGTGAGCTGCCCGCCCCATGTAGACTTATATCTTAATATTCAATTTCGCTTTTTTACTGATCTAGGTCATGATTTTTTTAATTTTTTCAAGTATGAAATAAAGTAAAAACGAGGTAATGAAGTGTAGTGATGTGGTAAATTACCTAGAAGGGCAACGGCTCCTTCAGTGTCGATGCCAATGGATTGAAAGCGAGAAAGCATGGCAGAAGTGGAGGCATTGTGGTTTGGGATGAACTCATCCACCACACTCGCATAGCTTTCCCTGCTGTCTTTCCTTCCCGTTTTCATTTCCACCCTAGGCCCTCCCAGCTGCAATAATTTAAAATTTGACCCCATAAAATAAAAAAACAATCACTTTCTTCTACTAGGGGCGAAAATAGAACCCGGAAGAGCAAGTGACAGAATGGAACCGTATCACCCGGTTAATGGGGTAAAAGCGGTTGCTTAGAACTACAGATTTTCACTTAGGACGGGCAGGCCATGGGTGCATGAAATTGAATCCCGCGCCGAGGGCCACCCTACCCAAATACTTGGGATGGTAAATAAATATTTGAAAATTTAACATTTGTATTTCAGAAAAACAAGTAACCATATAAAAAAATTTGTATGTCCACCCTTTTTAAGCCATATTCACTGCTCAGTAAACCTTGGGCCAGTCAACCCGCGCCCACTTGTATGGCCATTTCTACTTGGAACTGGAATTATGCGTAGACGATAACGCATTAAAATCGATTCTAGTTTCTGTGTTTGGGGTTGCAAACTTGGAATCCGGTTACTAGGCTCCTAAACCCGGACATTTTAGCATTCAAACTTCATGTTGCAATCTAGTTCATTGACTAAATTTGTAATAAGCAATTTATTTATCAGTTTGTATTCAGCAACTCATTAATTCATCTTGTTAAAATGAATTTATTTTAATTAATTAAAAAATATCCGGGTCCGGTTTTAGAATGTAGAAGTGCGTTTTCTCAATTCCATTTTTCTGCTTCTAAAAAGAGTTTTGAACCCGCTATCGCTCCTATGGGAAGTTTAGATACGCACCATGACGATGCCGTCTCTGGCGGATAGAGCCACGATATCGGCACAAGACACTGTACGATTGCATTCAGCTTCCAAAGCCTTCTTGATCGTCTCAACATACTTGAAGTTCCTCATCCCAAAGCTCTTCTCCGAGGCCTTCTCCGATTCGATTCCATTAGCCGTTTCCAGCAGCAGCGACGCATCACAAGACTGCACGGGTAAGAACATACGGTCAGAATTATCTAACCAAACCGGATCATACACCAGTGACATGTGCGTCGATATCGTACCTTGACAACGCAGTCGTGGAAGAGGTTTCTGACCCACGAGACGGCCGTGTTGCCGTGTTTGTCGTAGAGCTCGATCACTTGTTCCTTCACGATCTCTTCGGCTCTCGGACATGTTTTTGCGTAGTAACCCAACTGAAGCTCACTTTTGCCTGCACATGAATAAATACATGATATATTAGAGGTATAAATTAAAGACTAATTATGTCATATTGACGGTAAATATACTTAAGTTATTGCAATTATGTAATCATACAGCATTGTTAACGGCTAATATTGCTTAGCTTTTAATATTTGTAGCACTCTTTCAAGAAAACGCAATCAAATTAGACAAAAGGGTGTCTGTATTTAATTGAAACTTGGGTATATTTGCCGTAAAAAAATTAAGTTAAATGTAATCGAAAAATTAAACTAATCTCAAAAGATAGTTGCTAAATCAAGAATAATATTCTTAATGGAGAAAAGGGTTTGTACCGAAAGGGCATTGCGAGATAAACGACAGGAACACAAGCAGTGTGAAGCTCAAGGAAGAGACTGGCTTCTTGTCGTTGTTGTTAGCCATTGATGTCTCTCTCTTCAAACCTTTTTATTGGCTTCTTTGAATTGGTGTACATATAAGAGGCTATTCGAACCCTTTATATAGGAGTAGATTTAATTAGTAGATTAAATGATGATAAATTAATTATTATTATTATATATGTTATGCTCTACAAGTGACAAATCTAATAAATTCGATCATACAATTAGGGTCTTATCCTCTCCACTACGCCACTTTGTTTGACTTTCAATGCCATTTTCAGTTCACGCCAAATGCCACTCAATATAAGCTAAGCTAGAATTATAGCCGCAAATTTAATATATATATATATATATATATATATATATATATATATATATAGGGTCAACGAGAGCAAAATATTGACCTCTCAGACATATTAGATAAAGTTCACACTTCACATGCAGGCACATTATATATTTTCATAATTTGAATACTATATGTAGATATGGTAAATCGAATTAAGAGCCAAGTTTAGGGAATTATGCAATTTATGCACTCTAATTTTATTTTGTAATTATAAAATAAAATTTTCATTTATAAAACAATCAAAATATACCGTCTCTCGACTAGTTGCCTTGTTTGAAAGACGTGATTTTTTTAGCATTTGTTGTTTCATGTTGGTACGTCAAATTTAAAGAGCCCATATTTGAGGATATATTTTGGCTGCTTCGAATAAAAAGTTAGAGGATTTATTGATTTATATTTTAGGGTATATTTTGACATTTAAAAATATAGATAGTATATTTATATTAAAAAAAAAGAATAAGAAACGATTCTGAATTTTTATGATATAAAAAATACGAAACTAGACTATGAGAGTCATTTTGACTCCTTTGAAAATTGAAACTAGAGATAATAAATAGTAAAAATTCCTTAAAGTTCTTGGTCATAAGGAATATACTAATGAAAAAAGAAATGAAAAAAATGAAAAATAGGAAAGCAGGTACAACTTGGATTTGAATTTAATATATATGAGATGATATATTATTTATTCTTTGCTTAATTGTAATTTAACTAAATAATACAAGAACAAAATATTATAATTGGATATAGTCCAGGCTTTTGAAACCGATCAATGAATAATATACTATATTCAAGAGGATAACATATAATAAAATGCATTAATACAAAGCCATCGCTATCTCAATAAATTTCAATGTCACTTCATAACTGATAACCTATTGTTAGTTCAATATATTAGGCATTTTGCAATTAAATTGTCTGCTTATTGGCCGAAAGTTTGATAATAATAATGGCATAAACAAATATTATATTTAGATCTTATATACAATATATATATATATATATATATATATATATATATATATATATCAAAGTTATCATTTAGCGGGGCTGCAAAATGGATAAATACAAATTAGTAACTATTAGATATATAGTCAATGAGCATGTTTGTACCCAAAAAATGTAGAAAAGGCCAAGAATAATTTCTTTTTAACACCATTTACTTATAATAGGAGGATATGTATCTGTGAAACAAATAGCTTCTTGCCTGTAACTCTGTATTTAATTATTCCTTAAATTTATCATATTTTAGCCATTTGTCATTTTTAACTTTTTTCTTTGTTTATCAATTTAATCCTTAATTTTAAAATGTATATCATATGCAAGATAACCATTTTTCCCCCCTTCATAATATGACATACCCGGTGAGCTTGTCGGAAGCTAAAACGGGCAATATCATGAGAGAGTGCCGACAAACATGAATTCAGATAGAAATATATGGAGTAAAAAATATATATATATAAAAAGATAACAAAAAGAAAATTCCGTTTATAATGATTAATGAAATTGGTAAACATGATACACTTTTGACGTAAATTTCAAGGTTTGCGAGGAAAACTCATACATAGCGGCAAATTTTATAAGGTAAAAAATGATAAGCAAAAATTCAAAGTGGAAACTGATACAAGTGATAAGTCGAAATCGGAATAATTTACTTTGTAAACTGAGATTATACAACTCATTAAGTTGATAAGCTTCCACTCTCACATAGTGCGAGCGAACTACCCACTGCAAAAAAATTAGCCGAAAGTTTGAATAGAATTTATAAGGTTAAAGATGAGCCTCTAAACTTGGATTTCCATGTCACTCATTCAATACATGTGTAGTGGTGAGTAAATTATATTTGACTATTTTTATTCAAAACAAATAAATTAGTAAACACTTGAATTATGGACTAGTGGGGAATTTAATATAAGTAACACGAAATTTGTGGTTCATAGCTAATTAATCAAATTACCATGATTAATATTTAGAGATCTAATTTCGTTCATGACGTTTGAAGTCAAATTTGACATATATAATAATACTTTAAAGATTTCGTATATATTACATCATATCATAATATATATAATCCTCAATTTTTCTTCTTTAGTGTTTGAATATGAAGTATTTTCAGATCGGATTTCTAATTTGGTGCACATATGACGTACTTGCTTCCATCATTAAATCAGATCGTTAAGCAACATTATTTATCAATTTATAATATAATTACCAACAGGTTCAAATCAATGCTCGGATATGTGTTTATGCGTTCATATGAAATATATATATTTGTTGAAGAATTTTAGGGTTATTTTGTGTATGTGTATGTGTATGTGTTTATATATATATATATATATATACCTTCACTTTTAATTGGGCCGAGCATGACTTGAGCTCATAATCAAAGTTACAAATTAACCCTTGTAACGTTCCGCTTGCCAAGGCACAAATTCACTCTCTATGATTGGGCTTTGAACTCATAAATTGGTGTATCAAGAAGAGGTATATTTCTCCTTTTTTTTTTTTTGGAATATGCTAATATTGGAATATCCTTGTGAATGAATATACAGCACATATTAATTACACATATAATATAGGGATAATTACGGCAAATATACCCAACCTTTGGTCAAACTTCCTCCCGTGTACCCAACCTTTAAAATTGGCGGCAAAAGTACCCAACCAGCGTTGACTGTGTCTTTGGCTAAAAAACGTTAACTTTTGCCGTTAGCATAGTACACGTGTCCGTTGCAATGACATATTTTTTCAATGCTGTTTAATATGTATGAAATTTGATTAGTTCATGTGTGTGTTTTGGTAGATTATTTGCTGATTAATTTGTTGATTAATCTGATAGATAGATTAATTCAGTTAGTTTAACCATTAATTCAGTTAAAAATGATAGTAATAAATTTTGGATGGCTTATGTGGCATGTACACGTGTACTATGCTAACGGCAAAAGTTAACGTTTTTTAGCCAAAGTCACAGTCAACGCTGGTTGGGTACTTTTGCCGCCAATTTTAAAGGTTGGGTACACGGGAGGAAGTTTGACCAAAGGTTGGGTATATGTGCCGTAATTTTCCCTATAATATATGGTCAACTATCTCCAACGTGGCCTTCGTGGCTATAGAAAGATACCCAAGTGAACATCCGTGGTGAAAGTGATCACCGTTTTTGGATCAAACCAGCTATTCGTGGTGGTTCTGTAATTACAAACGTTTTGTTAATCTGATATTTCCTACTCGGAATCTCGAGACTCGGTCCCACACGTTGTGACACCGTCGACCGTATCTAAATATGCCTATTAACTTTAATCATCATCTTATACCCATTTTTTCGGGTTCCGGTAATGATTTTGCAAAAATAATGCCCCTTTTTTCAACTTTAACCAAGTATCTCGATGTTCGACAAAATATTAGTGTATTATTCGATAAATTAATATATACAGTAAACCTTTTTTAAAAATATGCATAGACGAGATATTCTTTTATGTATCTATATATTGGTTCATGAGTTTAAACATATGCCCGTATATATAGTATGTGTATATATAATGTTATTTCACTCATTGTATTTTGTTTGTCAAAAGCTCATTTTCATGGTAGGACCTTGTAATTCCTTGCTTGCACGCCAATCTGTCCAATTTTATTGCCTTATCTCTTAAATATTTATTCTCTTCCCGTTTCCATCATTGTGTAACATCGAACTATCAAAGCAACACAAATTAATTGTCTCAATAAAGCCATAGTTCCACGTTTTTTTCTTTCTTTCTTTTAATTGTTGTCTAGTGGTGCAATGATTATTATAAGATTATGACAATTGATTCAGAAGAAAGTGGCAATTATACTCAGATTCATTTAATTAGCGTGATTAGTGTTTTATATTTCCACATCAATAATATTGCAGAAATCCAAAACTTCAATCACCTCTTTGCTTTCTTCTTAATTTGTTGTAATATGGGTTAGACTCAAACGGGTAGTTGTGAAGCCCAATTTACCGGAACAACTATGGATACCAGAGAAATCGGATTGTTACACCGGGAACTCCCATCAATAGTGAAGACGACTTTTTAGACTAAGCTTTAGAGATAAGACAAGTGCGCTTCTTAATCTGAGAACTAAAAATCATTCTAACTCCTCATCACTATAATTTGATTTTTTTGCGGTCCTCTCGTAACTACGTCTCAAATTTATTAAATATTAACCGCTTATATTAAAATTATGGAATTTCGATTATGATCTTGTTTAGATTGAAGATTTGGAATTCCGATTATACAATTCCTAAAAATATAAAGAAATAAAATCAATTTATTAAGCTGCACCGCCAGATCGCGACTCGACTGTCCAAATTGATCTACGAATCAACACATAATTAACTAAAGAAAGGAACACTCTCATTTAAATATTCCTTACTAATAGTTACATAATTCTAATCAAGACTTATTTATTTACAGTTGCATATAATTGGCTCAATTATTCCCTAACTAAAAATATAAAAAAATACCAGATATAGTTCTTGTATCTCATCTCTGTTATGGAGTTTAGCACAGATCAGAGTACTCTCTCTCTCTCTCCTAAGTCCTTTGGTATATTCACAATTCATAACTCTCAAATAATAATAGAAACCCCCAAAAAGTAACAAAAAGAGTCACTCTTTAAAATACTTGTTGAACTTCACATGCAACGGTTCTTGCCCAACACTTGAGATGCTTCTTCATATCCGTAGTTTCCGAGAATTTCGGGATCTTCAGGTTCAGCAATGGCGAACTCGGTCTACGTATAAGCCAAGCCTCGGAGAGATACGGCCTGCGTATGTCGCATCTCTGATCTCCTTCGCTTTCGCCACCCTCTTCTGATCCCCCAGCTTTTTGACCTAATCGGCTTTTTCCCAGCGAGTCCAGTCTCTGCAAGCCCGGTATGAGACTCATCATCCTAGGGCTCATGTGCTCTTTCTTGAAGGTGAAGCCAAGATCCAAAAACCCTTTCACTTCCTCGAGCTCGAGCTCTCCCAAGCTCCGACAGCTCATCGATTTCTCCAACCGGTACCGGGGTTTTGGTGACAAAAGAGAAGTGTGAGACCGGTTTCGCTTTTCCTTCTGCATTTTTAATCACGAAAGGACTCGTTAAGACTTAAGAAATTGATATGGCGGGAAGCTAAAATTTTGTATTTCCCGAGCATATTTTGAATAGTTGGTTTACAAAAAATTAAAGTGTTTGCGAAATGATACGTCGAACTAGATCGAGATCGCAAAAACACGAGGAGCAAATTTAATAGACGAAGAATTAACATAAAAAATCAATTCGGGTGTTATACAAATTAATTAAAACCGGCTTCATTTAACGGAAAAATTTCATGTAGAATATATTATATGCATGCCTTGCGCGATTTCGGCGGCGTTTCTGGCGGCGAAAGGTCGGTCTCGATATCTTCGTCGACTTCAATCGATGAATTGGAGAGGCTCGGAGGTTGCGCATCGAACCACGCAGGTTCTTCTTCAACGGTCAACTGCGGTGTGATTGAAGAGATGACATTGGGTTGTGAGAGAAGAATGATTTGGTGAAACCATAGACGATCCATGATTCCCACGGGACAAATATTACAAGTGTTCTTAGCCATGAACAATCAAGAGAGAAGAGAAATGAATTTATTTTTATTTTTTTTGTGAAGAAGAATATATATATATAAATAAATAAATATATATATTTTTTTTTTGTGAACAAGTGAATGCAAATGAAAGTGGGAAAGTTGACAAAGTGGTGGAACCAGTTTATTTGAGTGTTTATTGGATGATTTTGTGGCAGGGAATTAACAAAAAATGTATTTTACTTAAGGGCCTTATATTTTCTTCACAACATTCCAAGGATATACCAAGGTGTGGTCAAGCTGATAAGAACAGAGCAAAATCAGCTTCTTTTTTTTTTCTTTTTTTTTTTGTGCCTAAATAATAGCATGTCCCACTTGTATATTTGCCACATATATATAGTAGGATCCTATAAATTCTCAGGTGTATTTGTTGCACTATTTACTTTTTCGTCTCTTTTTGCTTTTATATTTTTCCTTCTTTATTCTTCTAATAAAGAGCTAGTAAAATGGTTATAAAAATTAACTACGTGCATGAAACATTACATTACTTGCATACGATCATCCGATATGTTTTTTTTTTTTTTTTTTGCTTTATCTGAAAAAAATATACCTGTTTCGATCTGAATTTCGGACAAGAAAAATCTACTTACATTTTAAGACCGTCGAGATATTCTAGCATTTTGGCGTTACGGGTATTGGTTTTTTGTTAAACTTATTTTTAAATATATAAATAAGATAAAAGAAATTAAATATTAACCTTAATTTGCTAATATTCGAATTAACAAACTAAAAGAACTATAAATTAACCTAGCAAACCATCCTATGGATGCTATCATTTTCGACAATTTTGGATTATTATTTATAAGAATATAAAACGAACATAAGCATGTGCCAGCCCTGGGTCACTCCGGCTCCATGGCTGGTCAACGTTGCACTTTTTGCGCTCTTTTTCCGGCGAAGATCCAATATTTAGTAAGTATCTTATACTATCGTCAATTTTGTGGACTTTAAACGAATGAAAATGGTAAAAAATTACCCACACGTGCATGAAAGCATTAATTTTACATGCATGTGATCATATGTTTGTGTTTTCTGATGTACGTGACTTTTGGTGGTGATGAAAAGGCATTTTTTTTGGGTGCCAATCTGGATTTTGCAAAAGCAATAATGTTGTTGATAACTATAGCTTTATGTGTTATCTATATAGAGGACAGATCATGTCGATAAGCATTAATTAATTCAAACAATTGACTCGAGTATGAAAATACTAGCATGGTGATTGGTGCTTGGTGATTGGTGATTGGTGATTGGTGCTTGGTGATTGGTGATATAAGTCTAGCTACGCCTTTAATTTCCCTTCGTTCTTTTTGGCTCTTTATGTTGAAAAGCCAAGAAGATATATGTATCATATCAAATCATCTCATCAATTTTTCTTCCAAACTATATGCATCCAAGAATATATTTTCACCATCGATGCGCGAGAATATTACTTCCATAGCTATTTTGTGAATGATATAGAACTCATACTCGAGTTAAAGTTGAACAATTTTACCACATATATGTTCAATTTTAACTCTCAATTATACTTAATATGATTTTTTGCGGCATTAGTATCTATAAGTTAGGTAATATAGCGCCATTTATAGACATGTCACTACAGAAAAAGATGGCTTATCTTATACTAAGATTATACATTATAGATCATAGACTAGCTACTAATTTTAAATAGGTCTCAGCCCGGGCTTGCCTATAATATTCTCTCTCTCCAATCGGAAACCGCAACGACTGCAGCTAATTAGCGATAACAAATGTACACTCCTCCATGACAGCGGTATCGGCCCAAAGGAAGGGGTTGGAAAACCGAGCCTGCCTCGCAAGACAGCTGGAAGAAATCTATATTTCTACAAGACGAAACATTGTGCTAATGTTATTTTTGTTTTCTCATAATTTCTTTTTATTTTGTCTATGTTCAGAGTCATGTTCTCTCATACATAAATCATTTTACTCGACCATGCTTGCAAGTTCACGCGATCGATCACTCTAAAAAGCTCAATCATATTTTCACTATATCAATATGTTCATCTTCTTCCAACAAGTACATCATGATCACTCGTAAACTTTACATGTCAATTATGTCATAAAAGTGTATATAATATTGTGCAAACTATGAACAAATATGAACATGAACTACTTCTACAAACTCTACAACTAAACGTTTGCTTTTTTTGTTTTTGTTTTTTATCCTCGCCTCGTGTCCGAAACTAGATCTCTCAGTGAAGCAACGGACAGTGCTTGGCTCCGTCGCACTTGTTCATCGTCTTCATCTACTTCGACGATCTCTCCTTTGTAGGGTTTGCTTGCGGTTGAGGGAAGATCTTCGGTGGCTGCGGCGCTCAGTCGAGGGCTCCACTCAGGCGAGAGAGACGTGCGTGCATTGCCTCGCCGTCTCTCTCTCACGTCGTGCAGCCACCGACGCACGATGTTTCCAGTCTGCTCTTCTAATGGCTTCCTCTTAAACTCTGAGCCCATCTACAAACGACAAACAAGAAACAAGAAACCACAAACTCGATATTTTTTGTTATCGATGTTCATTTTTTGACGAGATGTTTTTCTGTTTCGGAAGAAGATGGAATATCTGGTGACAAAAGCTTTTCTCATTCTATAAAATTGTTCTACCCTAATACTTTTATTCTAGAATATTCTTTGCTGATTAAAATAGGCGGTATATTCTCGAACTTTCAGTTGCGTGGATTAAAAATCAAAAGTCGTGAAATTTATTTTATCGATTGATTTTGTCCCACTTGTTTATTAACATTGAGTTTTTTTTAACATGTTTACAAACTCAATGTAGCATATATATTTTTCTTTTTTATGTTTTGAGATTTTTCTTGTTAAATACTCTAATGTGAGACATACATATATTTTAAATTACTTAACTTTGACAAGAGAAAAATCATTCGAAAAATGCAAATTTCACGATTTCGGGTATCAATGCAATTAGAAGCTTGAAAATATGCGGATATTATGAATAATTTGGAGTATTTTTGTTGCAATTATTTATCCTGTCAGATAAATCTAGGAAAAACCATTGAGTGACCTCTAACTCGTTGACAATAAAGAATGTCATAGAGATTTTTTAACAATATTTAATTGTACACATGTCTTTATAATAATCCTACAGCTTATAATTAGTTTTTTCTATTTTTTATAGATACAAGAATATTTTAGAATTTTAGTTGTTTGAAGTTGAAACCTGTTTTCGAACTGATCAACTAACTATAAAAATACAAGAATACTTGTATACATTTCAAGAAAGGCATATAATTTACCTGTGTGACAAGTGCATATAGAGGAAGAGTAATGTAGGTACAAAGGACTTGAACTATCACCCTGCAAACAAGGGAAATATATATATTAGTACATTAACAAGCCAATTAGCCTTTTAATTAATCATTTAAAATATTAATTATACTTACGCTAACACAACTCTTGTTATGACGATGGCATTGTGTACATGGTAGCAAGAATTCATTCCGAACTGAACCTAATAGATCATTAATTAAAAATAGATTAAAAACTATATAATTAGCTACAAACGAATTTTAATTAATTAAGCAAAAGTACTTACAGTGACCCAAATGAAGAAAGACAGCTCAAACGCGCTCTACACAAGAGAATTTGCATATATAAATTAGTATGATCATTAACAGAATTGGGGTTAATTAATTAATTGGTGAAGGATATGTTAATTATTACCACAAATAGAGAGTAATGAATAAGTGTGAGGACGAATCTAGGTTTTCCGAACCAGAAGAGCTTATCGTTCGGCTTCACGAGAGGCGTTCCGACAATTACACTGTTCTGTTTTTTTATTTGAAGGGCCATTCTCGCCATAATCATTTCCAGTTTGGTTCCAAGAACAAGAACAATCTGCAAAAGTAAATAGAGAATAAATTGAAAAATAATTAAAATTTTCAAGGACCCTAAATTTTGAAAGTTCTTAAGGCAATTTTTATTTTATTATTATTTTTTTATCATGAAAACTTACCAACATTGGAACATAGGACAACCAGGTGTAAACATGCCAGGCTGATGAAGAATACCAAAAATAAATAGAGAAATTAGTTTAATTAGTACTTGTTAATATAATTATATCAGCAATTAAGCTCATGAATTGTAATTTATATGAATGCATGGTTGCTCACCAGGCACATCCACTAGCAATAAGATGACAACTCCAAACCACATTAGAGGGCTGTCAAGCAAAATATATGATGGTTTAATATGTAAATACAATTAAATTAATAAAAAATAGAGAGTGATATTACGGGACGGGCAAGCCCATCCAGGGTTGCACGTGCAACTTGCATCTGGCTTATCCTTGGATGCCCGCAACTCATGGAGGGAAGCTATAACCGGCCTTTTCAAAAAAATATAGGCGGGCACCTATCTATTTCAAAAAATTTGACGGGAAGTCAAGAAAATAGGTGCTAGAAGCAGAAGCTCGACACGTGAAGAAAAAACCCAAAATTTGGGTTTTAACTTACGCGACTAATTTCTATAAATAGTTTAGTTTAGGAAGGACAAACATAAATATATTGAAGGCCTGTTGCTTTTCATTTTAAAATGAAAAGCAACAATAGGTCAAGTACCGGCCCGTGAATGCTAAATTTCGGGCAAACTCTGCCCGCATCCGCATGCATGGGCAGACGTATCCGTCGGTTTGCTCATGTTGAATTATGAATGCTAAGACTTTATGATTGGATAATGATAAAGAGTATATTAAGAAATAAGAATACTAAGACTTTATGATTGGATAATGATAAAGAGTATATTATTGATAACCTTATTCCAACCACAATCCTGAAATCTTCCTCCAAGCTTCTCTTTATGTATTGTTGGAAATTGAAGTTGTTGTGCCTCGCTGACAAGTGAGCCTGAAATAATGTTTGATCACATTCACACCACAAATATATACTAATCTTGCTAAAGTTTAATTATTGAAATATTTAATAATTTATTAGGGTTAAGTTTGGTTACCGAGATGAAGCCATGTCTCAATGTGAAATAATCAACTTTAGCAACCGAGTTGAAGAACTGCCTGAAGAAACATTTCTGCTTCAACATCATCAGTCTTTTATTTATGTATTAATAAATATATGGTTATTTTTGTTTTGATTATAAATGATATATAAGTAGAGAGTTCAAATTATTAAACACTTACAATCCATAGAAGAGCTGTAGCTTCAGTACAGTCGTTCATGTGCCTTCTTCCAAATGTTGTTTGCCTTGTATATCTGAATCGATTTGGATCTGAACAACAATTTTCACGTGTAATTAAAGCAATAGTAAATGTATTATACACCTTGAAATTATTTGTATATATTTTATTACTATTTCTTTTAGTATATCAGTTCACCACCTTAACTTTTTTTTTTTCACAAGTTTTCCCTTTAAACTTTATATTTATTTGTAATTTTCCACCTCCGTAATATGATTACCGCTTCCATTAAAATTTAAAGACATTGTTTTCTATCTTTTAATTTAATAATAGTTCTTACTCTTAAGTATTTGAACTAAACTTTGTAAAACCCTCTCAAAATATACTCTCTCTCAGTCTTCCGTCATGTAATTGTCTTTTTCGGCTCCCGATCTTCACTAACCATGAAGCTTCAAACCTAGTCATTTTTCGTCATATTATCAAAATGATAATTTTTTTACTTACAAGTTTTCGTCATATGATTAACGGATAGTCTTAGTATATAATTAAGCGATTATCAACCATTTCCCAACAATCAGTCTTGATCAAATCTTATAGTAATCAAAGCTTAACGAAAACCATTGAAAGACCAGAATAAAAGATTATATACATGCAAAGGGATAATAGCGAAATATATACCAAAGTTGTAGTCAATTGCGCCGGTAAGTGTTTCAATAAAATAAATATTTGTAGTGAGGAAAATTGTTTAAATTCAGTAAAACAATAGTTTTGTCCAACTTTTGTCAATAAAACGCCAATGAACCATCCAATTTATGTTAAAAAAAAGTTAACAGAGAACATGTACATTAGTTTTAAATTTTAATTATTGAGCTTTTTCTTTATTAACATTTTAATAGAAATTGAATGGAATTATTACTATTTTATTAAATTTGAGTATTTTTTTTTTCTTTCAATTAAAGATAACTTCGGTACTAGTCAACCAAGTGCCTAGACTATAATTTGAATATTTTTATCGCTCTTATTTCTATATATAACAAATCTGTCGCAGGGAAAGTACGTTTTGTGGCAGAAATGTTACGATACGAAATGCTAAAAGTCTAGCCATTTAAATGCACAACGATTGGCACCACTATATAATAGCAATTAATAAATTGCTCTTTTTAAGTCTACTTAATTATTTAGAAGTCAATACCAATGAAATAGCACCAAGTCAAGTCTCGTTACCGTGTTTTTCAAAGCTTATTTCGGTCTTCCGATCGCATATTAATGAATGGTTACATGTTGTGCCACACATCAATATTTGTGACACTTTATATTCATTAATATAGCAAATTAGTTTTATTAATTCACAATTTTGACACATGACTTGCCAATATAAAATCGTCTTAAAAAAGATGAAGAAAAAGAAATAGAAATTCAACGGCGACAATGATGTTATAGCTAGCTAGCACATCAATCAAGACTCGAATAAATTAGAATAGTATAGGTTTATTCAAGCCTTGTATACAGAACTGTATATATTTAAGCAAATCATAGAACTTGTATTATTTTGAACATAAATAAAATAAAATCCGTAAACAAGACTGTTTCTTGAGATTTCAGATTTGTTTTTGGTCTCTATATTTTAATAATTCAATTTTTTTTTTTATAATTTTTGGGTTGACATGAAAGTAAAAAATTATTCAAGACTAAGTTTTTTTCTTCTCAATAACTTGACTAAAAACTTTATTAATAGAAGGTTTAATTAGGGTTGGCAGTCCTAATATTTATTAATATCAAAGCTATACATTTATTGATAGGACTTTTGTAGCATATAATTATATAGTAACTATGAATAGAAAAGAAGTAACATACCATTGGCAGCTAAATACTCAGTTGTTTGTGTCTCATTTTCCCATGCCCTCCATCGCCTCATCTAAATAATGCATTACAAAAGCAATTAATAACAAATTAAGCACTTAAAATGGAAATTAAGAAGTTTCAGTTGAAAAATGTGTAAAAACATACCAAAAAAAAAAGTGAAACAAGTTATTGGCGGAATCTGAGATGAATCTAAGACCGGATATCAACTAACAGGTTTTAACTTTTAAGTCTTTCCAGCTCTGTCTCAATTTTCAGGAGTTAAAAATAATAAATAAAAAAAAGGACTAAAACAGAACTCACAAGGCTCAAGCTATAACTAATTAATTAAAATAATTATTAATAATAAAATAAAATTGAGTACCGAACAAGACAATACTTTATTAATTTTTTGAAAAACAATTCCTGGTTTTTGACAAAAAAAAAATCTCAATTTTTCTGGATGCCGCAGGGCTGGAATCGGGACAGGACCAAGCCCAAACCGGGCTTTGGGGACGCAGGCCGTGTCACTCCTAGTTTAGATCATGAGTAGGAAACTAATAATTATTAAGCATCAAGTTAAAATATGTACCTTGGCCTTGCCTAAAGCCATTGTGACGGTGCTATACACAACTTGCACAGCTGCTAGAACAAATATAAATATGTGAAGCTGATGAATTCCCTCTTTAGTAACTAGGGCAACTTTTCCCTGCGAATTATTTATAATTTCCATTACAATGATGAAACATCAACAAATAATCATATATATTAAATGTACTAAAATTATGATTATTAAATTTACTTTGACACTGCAAGAATCAAGGATTTGAGTGGAAGAACTATCATCCTCCTCCTCAGCGAGCCGCCTAATCTGCAGGAGTTTTGCGACAATATGCTCCGTCGTGGCTGTCTCCGGCGCAGTCTCTTTCCGGCATGGAAGCATAGTGTCTGCCAAACTCGCTGGGATACATATTTTGACTATGTAATCCTGAGTTACTGCTAATAATAGTGATATAAATCCCACCAGCATCAATTCTGGAAAAGAAAAGAAAAAAAGTATATATGATACACATGTTATTATAACTAAAATTAGGAAGAAAAAAACTGGAATTATTTTTTTAAATCTTAGGGTATTTTCTTAAAACTTTTTTTGGTCGGTTTTATAAATATATTACGGTTTCGCTACCGTGTAACCCTAAAATATTCATACGTATAAGTATATATGGATCATTAATCTGTTTTGACGTATGATTTTCTTACCTGATTTGAACTTTTCAACCGCACCATGCATAGAAGTTTTTCTGTTTCTCTTGAGCCACTACAACAAGTAATTTACAAACCCTTCAGGACTTCGATATAACTAAAAATATTGAGGCAGAACTATACATATATATATATATATATATTGTTGTATACGCTGGCAAGAAGATGGATTGCATGCTCGATGAAAATGGAAGAGGCGATGAACACGAAGCAGACGGCAGCGAGGGCCCATGTCGGAGTGTGTTCGAGGGACCGAACGGAGCCGTCTCCAGCCGCCATTGAATCGCCTTTTGCTTGGTTTATGTATAATCTCCGATTATTTGATCAGATGGGTTTAGTTTCTACAGTTTTCAACTTTCTGGAGATGATTATATGTATGTATATATTGCTTTGGCTGCTTATAGCAAAGAAAGAAAATATCACAATTAAAGGGAGAGAAATACAAATAAGGCATTGCTTATGACTTTTGGTGAGCTAAGAAACTTGTATTCACATTATTAGCTTATGTAAAACTTAAGGAGGCTAATGACCAAATTGTCAATATTAATTAATAAATATATGATTAATTGGGAGGAATGCCCCCTAAATTTTGCATGTTAGTGCAATTTGCCCCCTTGAATTATATGTTTTGGCATATATATGACTTACTTGTAAATATTTTTGTCAATTGATTACAGAACGAGATCAATATACTAAATAATTATGAGACTAACTAGCATAAAGAAAGCAATTAATAAGTCTAGTTGTTAAAAAATCGTCAAGATTAAAGTCCCGCACGATTAGAGTCAAATAATAAAATTTACGAAAAAATGCTCTCAATTAAGTCAAGTGTTGAACAAAAGTTATTTTTTTAATCATTTTATAACAAATAAGGGGCAATGTGCTCCTTTTCAAAAATATAAGAAATATTGCCGCTTAAAACCAATGTTCAAGGACATTAGTGTCAATTACTCCACATAGATACACACATATACGTGGGAAGAGTTTGTATTATTACATGCCACGTACTCGTCTAAAATAAACAAAGAAGTAAGTTGAACAATTGAAAGGACTAACTTATATTATTCAGAGATTTAATTGTCACCAAACGATAATTTGCCAGCTATTCCATTCCAAATTGTACGGTATTGATAAAAAGTTTGGAATATTAAAAAGAAAGTGTCATATTCGGTATTGGAGATTTTGATCTTAACACGTTTTTGTTTATTATATTGTTTAAAATTAAGAGTAGCGGCATTAAAAGATAATTTTAGAGATTTTATTCCTCAATTTGACAAACATGATCACATCAATGAATTTCGGGAAATTATGTCACCAACGTGATTAATTTGGTTGTTTCCAAATCAATACAAGAAATATATATTTGAATATTAACCAATTTGCGCCTTTATTGCGAACAAAGTAATTAAAAGAACAAAAAGTTGTAGATCACGTTGGTTAAGGAGTAAGATGTGAAAAGAAGTCATTGACTAATATCTCAATCAAGCACATTTTTTTTAAAGGTGATAAAATAAATATGGGAGAGTCAACCTATAGCCAGCTGTGCGTTAGCGTTTAAAAGGAAGTCGCGTATGGCTTAACTTTGACGGACCATAACTTTTGAATTGGGTGTCCAATTTTAACGTACAATGTCCTGAAACTAAGGTCTTGACTAAACCTATGCTATGACGGGATAATTGCTTTAGATTTTGACTTACGAGGCCAAAAGTTATTTTAATAATAATATTTTAATTTTTTTTTCTGTTCTCCTGTCATTTTGACTAAACCTATGCTATGACGGGATAATCGCGTTACATTTTTCTGTTCTGCTATCTTGACACACGTGACACATTGGCTTGTTTGTAATGAGATTTTGATGAATTGTAAACCTTATTATTTTTCTCCAATTTGAACATCTATCTTGAAAGAGAATACGGAATTGATGTCTAAATCCTCAAATTCGTATTTGTAGGTGTTTGGAAGGTTGTTCGATTGGACATTCATGTATGAATTAATTATCGTAGTTTAGTACGAGTTCTCGAGCTTCCACTAGTACAAATATGT
The DNA here is from genome assembly GCA_954871525.1 of Parietaria judaica. Classification (NCBI taxonomy): domain Eukaryota; kingdom Viridiplantae; phylum Streptophyta; class Magnoliopsida; order Rosales; family Urticaceae; genus Parietaria; species Parietaria judaica. Next base: position 17,840,815 of record OX940864.1, read on the forward strand.
AATTTGAAGACAGTTTAAAACAGTCCTTGAAACCTTTGAGGACAATTTTGAAAAGTGATTGATAGACGCGTGGTACTTTGGCCGCAAATATTTCAGCACATTTGTGAAACGTGGTTGGTAAACAACAAAAGCCGCGGCGTGTATTGCAACATACCGCGTCTTAAATTATTTCAACATCTCAAAAACGTTGTGGTTACCCTTTTTTAACCAAAGGATTGCCTCGGTCTTCATCAACAAAGCCACGACTAATACAACGGTGAATAGCTAATATAACTGCAAGGCTTGGTTTATTAGCAAATCACGATATTCAACAAAACAAACCGCGGCTTATCTCGACGGATAATTACTAAATAAGCCGCGGTTTTTTTTTCCTTCCAGGAATCAACGATATTTTAGGAAAACAAACCGCGGCGTATGATTAAACAATAAGCCGCGGCTTAGTTTATGAATTTTCTGTAAAAAAAAAAAATAAGTTGTGCGAGCCGCTGTATGTTTATAAATATACCGCAGTAATATATGAATTGTGCCATAGGAATTCTTCATCTTAGCCGCGGCGCGTTCTGAAAATAAAACCTCCTGTTAATATTTAAAAATAGAGTTTTTTTTTTTTTTTTTTTTTTTTTTTTTTATAATATGCCGCGGTGCAATTTGAAATTAGCCTTTATTTTTGGCCACGACTTTTAGCGAGTGAGCCGTGTTATTTTCAAATATATTATCGCTTTTATCTACCGCGTTGTTGTTGTGAATTTTCTACGCAAGTATACGTATCGAAAACAAGTAATATATTGATAAGAAAAGTCGATCCCAAGGAGAATTGTTACTATTAATTTAGCTAATTACTAGTTTTATGTCACCTTAATTTTATCTAAACAAATAAATTTTAAATATGATCAATTAAATAACTAAAGAAAAATAAAAACTAAAAATTGAAAGCTTTAGACAAATAGAGAAATATAGGATCACAATCATTCCTCTGTTGGATCCCAATTCACGGATCTGCAAAGAACACGAATAACACCAAAAGAAATCGAATAGAAAAATAAAGGACACAAACTTTTGGGAGAAGAAATTCTCTTGATTAATAATCGAAGGCAATACAAGAAGATAAACTCAAAATTCTAATGGACTCTACACACTTTACAAAGTGTACATGCTAGGTATATTTATAGCCTCACATAGGCGAAACCCTAGCTAACCAAATCGCACAAAATTAGGAAACTACCCTAAATAATCTCGCCGAATCTTTGACTTGATTTGCTTGCTCCTCAAGCTACGCGTCTTCCTTTCTGGGTAGAGTTTCCTTTTCCTGCCCGGACAGCTTCTCTGTCCCCGAGCTGACCTGCTCGTATGCTCCGGGCTGAGCTTGCCTTCTATCCGGACACTCTGCTCGTGTTCACCCGAGCTGGGCTAAACAGCTGTCCGTCTTCTGTTCTGGTCGGTACCCGGGCTGACTCCTCGCAAGTGTTTCTGCCCGTCCTGGGTTCTGGTCGTCATCCGGACTAAGTCAAGCTTAAGCTCACATTCTCCCCCGTAAGCTTGACTTGCTTCCACTCTCTTCACTCCGAGCAGCTCTCTCATCTCTTCGAACTTGACTCTCCCTAGAGCCTTAGTAAGAATGTCTGCCCGTTGCTCCCTCGTGTTGACGAACTCCACGATGATCTCTCGTTTTTCCCAACCCTTACGAATGTAGTGAAACTTCGTGTCAATGTGTTTGCTCCGTCCATGGAACACTGGATTCTTCATCAACGCAATTGCAGACTTGTTGTCCACGTAGAGAGTAGCTGGTCTCTGCTCGGATCCGGTCACTTCACTAAGTAGCCCCTTCAACCACATAGCTTGACATGCTGCTGCGGTTGCCGCCATGAACTCTGCTTCGCATGAGGATAGAGCTACTGTCTGCTGCTTTTGAGACTGCCAGGTGATCAGGTTTCCGTTGAGGTAGAACGCCATCCCTCCGGTACTCTTCCTGTCATCGATATCACCGGCCAGATCACTGTCCGTAAAGCCGACTAGTACTTCTGCTCCACTTCCTCGGTTGTACTGGATCCCGTAGTCCGTCGTGCCCTTCACGTAACGCAAGATGTGCTTCACCGCCTGCTGGTGTGCACTCGTGGGCTTCTCCATGTATCGACTGACTATCCCGACTGCGTGTGAAATGTCTGGTCGGGTGTGGGTGAGATACCTCAGGCACCCGATCACGCGTCTGTACTCCGTGGGATCCACTCTTCTCCCTTCAGCATCCTTCCCGAGCTGCAGCTTCGCCTCCATAGGGTACTTGCTCGAGTTACAGTCCGCCATCTCGAACTGTTTAAGGATCTTCTTCGCGTAGGCCGACTGCTTCAGCGTAATGCAGTCCTTCTTCTGTTCCACCTCGAGACCAAGGTAGTACGAAAGTAATCCGAGGTCACTCATCTCGAATTCGGCCATCATCTGCTGCTTGAATCCATCTACGCCTCCTGCGCTGGATCCTGTGACGATCAGGTCGTCCACATACACTCCCACGATCAGAGTTTCCTGCCCGGTACTCCTGGTGTAGACTGCCTGCTCGCTCAAGCACTTTGTGAATCCAAGATTCTTCAAGCTCTTATCAAGGCGGATGTTCCACGCTCTTGGTGCTTGTCTCAACCCGTACAGGGCCTTGGATAGCTTGTACACCTTCTGCTCTTTGCCCGTGACGCCGAACCCCTCTGGTTGCTTGACGTACACTTCTTCTTCGAGGTCACCGTTTAGGAATGCCGATTTGACATCCAGATGGTGAATTTCCCAACCTCGATGCGCTGCTAGGGCTATGATGAGTCTGATCGTGTCCAGTCTAGCTACTGGAGCAAAGACTTCCTCAAAGTCTATGCCTTTCTTCTGCACGTAGCCTTTAGCTACCAGCCTTGCCTTGTGCTTAAGGACATTCCCCTCAGTGTCCTTCTTCAGCTTATACACCCACTTCAGGCCGATGGGATTATGACCTTTGGGCAGGTCGGTAAGCTCCCATGTCCTGTTCTTTTCAATGGACTCCATCTCCTTCTTCATTGCTTCCTGCCACTCCTGCTCGGCTGCTGCCTCCTGGAAGCTGGCTGGTTCTTCTGCACACAACAAAGAAAGTTCCTCCAGGCTCATCTCCACTTCTTGAGTCTGATCGTAGACGTCTGCTAGAGGTCGGAATCCTCTTGGGCCGTCTTTTATGGAGGAATCTCCCGAGCTGGACGGGCTGGTCCTGCTCGGACTTGGTGTCCTGGGTGTATCCGGGGTGCTCTCTCCCGGGCTGGGTTCCCTCGTTTCTGGCAAGACTGTTCCCGAGCTGGGTGTTCCGGGCTGCTCCTGCTCGGCAACATCCTGGTCGTCTTCGACAATGAACTCCACTGAGTTCTGCTCGGGTTCTCCCTTCTCGTCGCGCCAATCCCACTTCATCTCCTCTTCGAACACAGCATCTCTGCTCACTTGGAGTCTGCCGCGTCGTGGATCATAGAGTCTGTGTGCCTTGCTTCCTTCTTCAACGCCAAGGTACACCATCTTCTGACTCCGGTCGTCCAACTTCTTGAGATGTGGCCCCGCAATCTTCACGTGTGCGGTGCACCCGAACACTTTCAAGTGTTCTAAGTGGGGTTTCTTCCCTTTCCACGCCTGGTAGGGGGTATGCTCTCCTAGCGCTTTGGTCGGCAAACGATTGAGCAGGTAGACCGCATGTCTTACTGCTTCTGCCCAAAACCGGGCTGGAACTTGCATGCTCTTGAGAAAGCTCCTCGCTGTGTTCATCACAGTTCGGTTTCGTCTTTCCACTACGCCATTCTGCTGGGGCGTGTGGGGTGCGGACAGGTGACGCTGAATTCCTTCCTGGTCGCAGAACTCTCCGAACTGCTGGGAAGTGAATTCTCCTCCTCGGTCTGTACGCAAGACCTTTAACCTGTGCACCGAGCCATTCTCCACGATCTTCTTGAACTTCTTGAAGACCTCAAAGGCTCCGCTCTTTTCCTTAAGCATATAAACCCACATCCAGCGACTGTAATCATCAACAAGTAAAAGAAAGTACTTGTTACCTGCCAATGTTGCTGGGGTGACTGGACCACATAGGTCTGCATGCACCAACTGTAGGGGTCTCTCTGCTCGGAATTTGGCCTTGATCGGAAACGGTATCCTCGCCTGCTTCGCGATCATGCAGCACTCACATAGCTGGTCGGGGTGTTCTATCTTGGGAACCCCGAAGGCCATCTTCTTCTCGCCCATCATCTTGAGCGCGTGAAAATTCACGTGTCCGAGCCGTGCGTGCCATAGCCAAGCCGGGTCTGCCATCGATGCCATAAGACAGACGGGCTGGCATGTCTTCAGGAGAATCTTGTAGAGTCTGTTGGGTGTTCGCTCCACCTTCATCAACAGCTCTCCTTCCTTGGTCCACATCTTCAGGTAGGACCCTTGCAGCAACACCGTGTTCCCGATCTCAGTCATCTGTCCTAGACTGATGATGTTTCTTTTCAACTTCGGGATGAAATACACCTGGGTCATCAGACGCTGGTCGCCATTCTTGCACTCGAACAGGATCGACCCTCTGCCTCTGATCTCTACGACTGATCCGTCGCCGAATTTCACGCTGCCCGTGATCTTCTCATCGAGCTCTTCAAACTTAGCTCGGTCCCCAGTCATGTGGTTGCTTGCGCCGTTGTCAAGGTACCATACGTCGGTACTGACCTTCTTCTCTCCGTCTACGAGGAGGTTTGCAATAACCTTATCCTCGATGAGGAAAACCTTCTCGCTGGTCTCCTCCGGACAGGTCTGCTCGGCCTCTGGGCTGATCGGCACACTGATCACTTCTGCCCGGGCCTTGGCGTCACACTCGCCATTCTGTTCGTCCAGGTGCATTTCTTGCTCGGCAAACAACAATGCCGGCTGGTCGTCTGGGAATCTTGCTAGATTCGCCTCTTCGCCCTGGTTCCTGCTCCGGCACTCAGATGCAAAGTGCCCAAGCTTCTGACAATTGTAGCACTTCACTGTGCTCTTGTCTCTCCTGGTCGTGCCTTCCTGACGGGTAGATCCACTGCCGCGACCTCGCATGTCCCGACCTCGACCCCGTCCACGACCCTGTCCGCGTCCTCGGACTTCTCCACCAAAGCTGCTCCGACATGAGGGTCTTGTAGAAAACTCGGCTCCCCCGGTTTTCCGCTGTCTGGCCGTCCACTCTTCATGCGTGAGCAGGAGGTTCTTCTCCTCGTCTTTGTCACCGTAACCCCGAAGTCTCTCTTCGTGGGCCTTGAGACGACCAACAACCTCCTCGACCGACATGGTCTTGAGATCGCCGAACTGCTCGATCGATGTCACGATCTGCATGTACCTGTGAGGCACTGCTCGGAGAAACTTCTTGACGACGGTGGTCTCCTCCACCTTGTCTCCCAGCGAGCGTATGCCGGTCACAATGGACGTGAGCCGCATAGCGAAATCATCAATTGATTCGCTCTCCCTCATCTTCATGACCTCGAACTCACTCTTCAAGGTCTGGACCTTTGCCTCCTTGACGCGATCTGCGCCCATGTGCATGGTCTGAAGAGTTTTCCATGCTTCCTTCGCGGAATCTTTCTCGGCAAGCATGAGAAGAACTTCTTCCGGAACTGCTTGGTAGATAGCGGCTAGAGCCATTCTTTCCTTGCGCCCTTCGACACCGCCGTTCTCTACGGCCTCCCATACTCCCTGCGCCTGCAGATTCACCCTCATCTTCAACGCCCACACGGCGTAATTGCTCTTCGTGAGCATGGGGTAATGGAGTGTAACTGTGCCTTCTCTGGAGTCTGATTTCTGCGCAACCAAAGCTCCGTCGATTGGTGACTCTGATGATGAAGACATGTTCTTCGATTGAGGCTCTGATACCACTTGTTGGATCCCAATTCACGGATCTGCAAAGAACACGAATAACACCAAAAGAAATCGAATAGAAAAATAAAGGACACAAACTTTTGGGAGAAGAAATTCTCTTGATTAATAATCGAAGGCAATACAAGAAGATAAACTCAAAATTCTAATGGACTCTACACACTTTACAAAGTGTACATGCTAGGTATATTTATAGCCTCACATAGGCGAAACCCTAGCTAACCAAATCGCACAAAATTAGGAAACTACCCTAAATAATCTCGCCGAATCTTTGACTTGATTTGCTTGCTCCTCAAGCTACGCGTCTTCCTTTCTGGGTAGAGTTTCCTTTTCCTGCCCGGACAGCTTCTCTGTCCCCGAGCTGACCTGCTCGTATGCTCCGGGCTGAGCTTGCCTTCTATCCGGACACTCTGCTCGTGTTCACCCGAGCTGGGCTGAACAGCTGTCCGTCTTCTGTTCTGGTCGGTACCCGGGCTGACTCCTCGCAAGTGTTTCTGCCCGTCCTGGGTTCTGGTCGTCATCCGGACTAAGTCAAGCTTAAGCTCACATCCTCAACACTTCACCCGATTCTTCATATCATTCCTTCGATCATTAAATTGCTACAAGTTGTTAACCAAGACCCCTAATGCATCAAAAAGAACTCTTCCGATATTCAATTCGAGTTATCTTTCCTAACTAATTCACCATATTCCTATGTGAATTAAATTACGAACGATTCATTAAGCATGTGTTCTTAACGGGTTACACATGTTACATAGGTATATTCCTATCCTATATAAACTCAAGATTTCCATCATAGATCATGTGTTATTCTATCTACGGCTAAACACAAATTTCCTTTTTCCAAAGTTCTTAGGGTTTACCAAATCAATTTAATTGGTGATCAAGCAATTAAAAGCATGAAGAAAAGGATAGAATAAACAAACTTAAAGCAAATGTCATTAATCAAAGAAACGATAATCCAAATCAAGCTACATGTGAGTTTCGATTGCAATCCTACGAACGGTTTAGCTCATGATGAATCTAGAGCATAAACAAATCACAAAGAGATACATAATAGAGATAGAAATCCAGCTAAGAAAGAGATACTAATGGAGAGAATCTATGAGGTTATCTTCGTCTCCACCGTTCTTCTTCGCAAAACCCGATCTCCAATGGCGTTCTTCGAGTTTCCTAGCCTCTTGTGATGTTTTCCTCTCCCAAAATTAGTCACTTAATCCATCTTTATGATTCCTTTATATAACCTCCTCATTAGGTTAAGATTAGGCTAAAAATAACCTAATTCGCGAAACTATGGTGCTGGGGCAAAGGAAATTCTGTGCTGGGACACCGGGTTAATTCTGATGTTCTTGCTGGGGCACCGAAAATCTGTGCTGCGGCACCAAGTTGCTGCCTGGGATTTTTAATTTCGGATTTTTGGCATGTAAAACTTCATCCAAATGACTCTAATCATCTTGATCTTCAATCAAATTGCAAACCACTCATGTAACTCCTAAAACAAACAAAAACACTAAAAGAAACACATTAAATGGCTCTTGGATAAACAAAACGCTAAGTGAAAGTACTCGATTTATCGGTATAAAACCGACTCATCAGGCGTAAACGGGAAATATTTGCATTTTGAATGTTAGACGAGCCGCGGTTAATATTTATTTCAGTTGTTGTATGAATTTATAATAGTTGCGGCCTTGTTGATATTAAGCCTAGGTTTTTTTATAAACGTTAGCCCGGCTCGCTCGGCATGTTAGAATGCCGTGCCACGGCTAGTTTGAAAATTATATCCAGTTATTTTCTAGTCGCACCGCGGCCAAAATTATTACAGAAGCGTCCCGAAAGTCCCTTGATTGCGCCTGGTAGCCTCCCGCATGCCCAGGAGCCCTCCTACACAACGGAAAGCCCCCCAGAGCGCTCGGTTTCCCCCTCACGCGGTTGGAAGGGCTCCGCGGATCGCGGAAGTCTCCGCGCGCATGCTTCCGCGCGCGGGAAATTTCATTGAATTCAAAGCTTAAAGATATTCAATTATTAAGAATAAGGGAAGTAGAGAATATAAAGCTATAAGTCTACGGAATCAAGATTTTCCTTACTTTTGAGTTGACTTTGTCTATTGGGTATAAAACCTTGACATAGTTAGCCTTGATATTCTCTGTCTCCAATAGAAACCAACTATCATTGTATGAGAGCAAATTGGTAAAGAAATATTTATTTCCTAAACTAAACAACAAGTATAACCATCTTTTTATAAACAAAACTGTGAAACTGTTATCAGGTACTCAATTTGATCGTCAAGGTCTCTCTACGTTTTGATTTGAAATATGCATATATATATATATATATATATATATATATATATATATATATATATATATATATATATATATATATATATATCAATTTCACCAGATTTGGTAAAACTAATCATTTTTTTAACCAAATAATTAATCAATAACAATTAACAAATATATAATCATGCACCTTAAATACAACAAAGTTCGGAGAGCTCACTTCAAGTTAAATAAGGTTCATTTTAATATTTGGTTTTAGTTTTGTACACTCGTATCTCAGATAAATAAAAAATATTGTCCCCCAAAATATATTTCTCGAAATTGTCATCGACATACAATATTTTAAAATACATAAAATTGAATTAGGCACCGGTAGACCTCAAAATACTTCTTACCAGCTCCGGCTTCACCCCTAGGCCCACGCATGCTTGAATTAATTGATGGAGTATGGATGTAGTAATGTTATAACTTTTTTGATAAGCTTTATTATAGCACACATGCATATGGCCATGAACAAGTCTTAGTCTTCAAGATATTTATATCCTCTAATACTAATTTAATGAAAGTATAGTGTATAATCATGCGAGTGGTACTCTCGGTGGGTCCTATACTCTTAATTACATCTTTATTTTTTTCAACACAGCTTAGAAGGTCATTGAAAAAATGTAATGCAGCGAAGACTGGGCGAGAAATAAAGAGAATAGAGAAAGCGTCAAGTCAAACTAATAGGAGATTTATCTTTCAAAATGAGACGTGTAATTACATAAAAAAAAAAAAAAAAAACAAGGACTTAATAACTCATTATTAATCCCCTAAGTCTTTTTTTTTCATCAATTTATTATGCTCGGAACTTTTAATTCCATATCAGATTTTTGTTTGATTTTTTTTAATCTAACCTCCTAAACATATCACTTTTTATTAGCTTACTTGAACTTATCATCGCACAATAATCTCCCCTTAAACTTTGAATTTGTATCAGATAATCCCCCATTTATAGACTTACCATTTCTGTCTAAATTTAAAGTCAAATTTAATATTCCATCATCTTTAACACTAAATATGTTCACCATTTTTTTCTTCATATAAAAATCTATCTTAAAATGTATCTCTTCGGTACTCCCTCTTTCCGTTTTTTTTTTCAAATTTAAAGAAAATATATCTTTTCGACCTTTAAGACTTTATGTTTTACTATATATTTATTTTATTTTTTGCCAAATTTCTCTTAGATTGCTATCTCTTTGGGAATTCACTCTCGGTGTGGTCTTTTTCGACAGTTTCTCTCGATATTATTGCAATTGATTTTTTTGCCATAAAATTCAATGGAAAACCTTTGATATTTTACAAATAAGTAAAGTTTTAAAAGGAAAAGTACAGTACAAAGTTATAAGTTCAGAGGGCAAACTGTTATATAAAAAGTTCATGGGGGCAAATGATATTGACAAGGTCTAACAATTTATATTTTTCAAAATTTGTTGATATAAAATGCTAAAACGGTATTATATATATATATATATATGTATGTACTTGTTAGCATATTATTTTAGTAAATTTAGCATAGCAAAATGATGCGTGAATCTGCAGTTAATTTATTCACAACATTTATTACCATTATGGATGTTTGTTTTGATCACCGAAATTGCTAAACGGAGAAGTTTCTAGGAAGTCAGAATCTTCTTTATTTAATCCGAATCTCTTTGATTTGAATATATATATAGTGACGGAGGGAGGGGACCCACCATGGCCCCTGCCCTCCCTCATTCTCATAAAAAATATCCCTCATTCTCATTCTCATAAAAAATATATTTATACGTATATAATCCTATTTTGTTGGGTAAATTTATTTTTTTATACATGATTTATAATTGAAGGGAAATAGATTCCTATTATTTTGCTCTCTATTACTGATCTGAATAATTCTCTCATCCTCTTCACGTTCCTCTTTTCTAGTCTTCTCTTTCTTCTTCCTCGATTCAATAAATAACCCATAAAAATAGAACTAAATAAGAGTATTGGTTTTTTAAGTAAAATAAAAAGATGAAGAGTACGTGTATTGTGTATATATTTATATAGTATACTAATAAATAACCCATATAAATAGGAACTAAACTTATTTATATATATATATAACTCATACAGATAGAATTAAACAAGTTAAAAAATAAAATTAATTAACCATTAAGGGTTTGATAACTGTCCATTTAATAAAAATTATATACGTATATAGATATACTACTCTTCGTAGATCGTTGTTAATAAAAGAAAATGTTATTAAATATGAATGCAGCTTACATGTAATATTTTAAAAAGTTATTATTATTTTTAAAAGTATTATTATTATTATTATGATATGTTCAACGTACGTATAACATGATAATTCTTTAAGAAAGTTTAAATTGAAAAGAAAAGAAAACAATTGCTGAGAAAACACATTAATCATAAATAACTAAATAATTGAGATTGAGACCAAAAACCTATAAAGTTTAAGAGTACATTATTATTGTTTCCATCCATTAAAATTTATGAGAATTTTTTTACTTCATTAATGAATATATTTTACAATACTTTCAATGTTGGTTCCCAATGAGAATAGATCTGTCACAAGAAACAAAGAACAAGAAACAAATGAGAAAGAAAGTTGGGAGAATTTTCTCAGATTAATGCAAAGAGAGCAAAAAGTTACAAACTAAAGTCATAAGACTTGTATTTATAGAGAAACTAGAAAGCTAAACCCTAGCTAAACTTCCTAAAATAAACTTAATCAAATCTTTATAATTTACACGTTTCCTAACAGAATGAGAAACCAAATCATATTAAATCAGGAAGCCAAATCGAATCTCCAAACTTGCTCCTCAAGTTTGACACCTTCCTGGAATAGCTCTTCTTGATTTCTGGCGTTTCCTGTTTCTGCTCGGGAGAATCCTGCTAGGGTCCTCTTCTGCTAGGGGGCATCTCTGCTCTCCCTCATCTCTGCTAGGGCCATATCTGGTAGGAGCATTTCTGGTCGGACCCATCTCTGGTGGGGGAATTCCTGCTAGGGAGATTTCTGCTCGGGCCCTTCTCTGCTAGGGGAAGCTCTGGTGGGGAGATCTCTGCTAGGGGTTGAGTCAAGTCATGCTTAAACTCACATTCAAAATATAAAGTCTCGACTTGTAAGGTATTATTTTTTAGAATTATTTTGGATTATCTAAGAGATGATATATTTTACATTATTTTTGTAAGAAAATTACTTGGTGCCCTCTCTATGTAGTAAGGCTAGCTCCTATATATATATATTCATGTTTCATGATTATATAAATCTTATAATCCTAAAAAAAGGTAATAATTATGCCTGATTTCTAGCAAGAAAATCAACGTGAAAACTGAAAATCATATAATCTTTGACTCGCTACTACGTAATGTCGTTTTTTCGTCAAGAAGTGTCTCGCTAGTAAGACTTCATTATTATTGAAGACACGGGTTTGAACTTTGAAATTGAAATGGTCGGTCTCATGAAAGAATGGAGACAATCAGACAAACTTTTAATGCTTTCTATAGGCCATTATGCATGCAAAAGAAATATACGTATATACATATAGTAGGAATTTTATTTTCAATACCTATTCGCAAAATATGTTAATACTTTTCATTGCTTCTAATATTATAATTTAGTACTTAAAATTGAATTTTTTTTTTGAAATATGAAACTAGAGGGTTCGAAAAATCAATATGGAGAGAGAGTTAGTGTTTATTATTATTATTATTTTAAAAAATAATTGTAGAAGGTGTATAAAAATAAAGTCACTTATATTGAATAACAATGTGATAATAGAAAGAGAAAAAAAAAAAAAAAAAAGAGGCTGAAGAGCAACAGGGAGTTCAATCCCATCTTAAAAGTTAATGATCGTAGACTGATTATGACGTGATAATAACGAACTATTACGTAATGTGTGTGTGAGTGAGAGTGTGTTTCCCATTACATAAATATATACAGAGGAAGTATTGTTGACGAAAGTCAAAATATTTTGAAGGGTCAAAAAAGATATGCTGATTAGTGTACAAGAACGACTTATACATAAGAACAAGTCCCCTTCCACTTAATATTAGGCTCATTTACTAGTTTCTTGGTTGGTCAAATATTCTCTTACAAATATATATAACTAGTGAAGTATACTCCATATCACACTTCACTTGTTTGACACTTACATTGCTTTGGCCATTACACAAATCTCTCTCTCTCTCTCTCTCTCACACACACACATCTCATTAATTAGGGCGTAGGATATGGCCGGACCGTCGAAAGATCGTTCTCTGGAGGAGACGCCAACATGGGCAGTGGCGGCTGTTTGCTTTGTTCTTGTTCTGGTCTCCATATCCATTGAACATATCATTCATTTGATCGGAAAGGTAAACATAATAAAGATACTTTTAATCTTTTTAACTATATGTAGTTACTGCTTATCATTTTATTATTCTTTCTTGTTAGTGGTTGAAAAAGAGACACAAACGGGCTATTTATGAAGCCCTAGAAAAGGTCAAATCAGGTATATTTGGATTGTTTCGAATAACTATAGTGTTGCAACTTGATCATACCTGTTAAAGTTAATAGCCAGTTAGCAACACAATTACTTAATTAGTATTTTAATTTTTATAATGAAATTGATACAGTATTTTTTTCACGATCAAAATTTCCTATTTCTAATACTTTTCTTGTCTTAGAAATTCTTTTTACTTTACTAATCAGATTAACTGAATTTTGGATGAGCGGTTAAGTCTTGAACACGTGACACTTTTTACAAATTTTTAATCTATTTCTCTTACCAAGGAGACTTTAACGGTGAGTGTATAATATTTTAAAGAGAAGTAAAATAGTAAACACAAAATCTTAAATCATAAGAAGAAGAAGAAGAAGAAAAAAAAAGTTACGTAAAAAAACCAAAACGGTAAGCATTTTTATCGCTATTAACCGTACCTTTTTTTTTTATCATGGAAAATTACTCTTCATAAACACGTTAATCTTATTGTTATAGAGCTGATGCTATTGGGATTCATGTCACTGCTTTTGAGGCTTGCCCAAGGGATGGTTTCAAATATATGCATTACCAAATCTGTAGCGTCCTCGTGGCATCCATGCCCTAAGAAGCAAGAAGCTAAATTCATTAAACATGATAAGGAAGAAGATCATGTCTACGATGCTAATGGCCATAGAAGACTTCTTCTATCAACAGAACTACTAGATTCAGACGCTGAAACTATTTTCCGACGTGTTTTGGCCTCAAAGTCCGATCAAGACAAATGCCTTGTCAAGGTATGTTTTCCTTTTGATCTTCATTATTCTTAATTTATTTTATATACTATATTAATGAATATATTGTTTTGTGTTAAATGATATCATGTGTTCATGCATAATGTGATCATATTTTTATGTAGATCATTCAAGCTTACGATATATTAATATTAATATTAAGTATACGTAGGTTAATAATGCGTGATGATATATGTACGCATAAGTTTAGTTCAAGCTTTCTACATATATATATTAATCGCGTATCTTATTTATGTTCTATTTTTTAAAATGTGTAGGGAAAAGTTCCACTTGTTTCAGTTCATGGGATTCATCAATTACATAATTTAATATTTATACTTGCTGCTTCACATGTGCTCTACTGCATAACAACATTCGCTTTGGGAAGAACGAAGGTATACATCATCAAAAGTTTAATAAAGTGATAAATTATTTTTTTCGTATGATTATTAGTCACTCGATTAATAATGTAGATCTTTTTGTGTCATTTTATATCGCAGATGAGAAAGTGGAAATCATGGGAAATGGAAACTAGGACAATAGATTACGAGTTCTCGCATGGTAAATGCTAATAAATATTAATATTTAGAGTCGGAAATTAATATATCCACCCGACCCGATGATCTAATTTAACGAGTATATTAAATTAATATGACTAAATACAATATATATAGAACATTCATCTCGTACATGTAAATATTTTTCTTCTTATTATGGCGTAGAAAGTTAGAATTAATTTGAATGTTATCAATTATATCGGTTACAGATTATTTCATTTACACTAGCTAATATTTATTAGTTTAGGGCGATTACTTTTTTCAAATTTTATATGTTGCGAGACATGATCTTCTTGTATTTCAATATTAAGTTCAAATACACTAAAAAAAAACCAATATTAATTCCAAAAAATATAACTTCACTATATATATTTACTAAAGATTCTTATATCAAATGGCTGATTAGTTTTATATATATCTCATCAAGTTATTCGCGGTCTAGATTTAATGAATATATTACTACTAAAAGAACCACAATAATAGTAGAAAATATAAACAATTAATTTAGGGTAATTTTTATTTGCAGACCCAGAGAGATTTAGATTTGCAAGAGACACAACGTTCGGAAGAAGGCACTTGAAATTTTGGAGCCACTATCCTTTTTCTCTATGGATTGTGAGCTCTTAATTACAATTAATCACATATTGAAGTTTATAAATAAAAGACCATAGATTTCAAAGACTTGACAAAATATGTGCATAATTAAATGTGCCAGGTTTGCTTTGTGAGACAATTTGTGAGATCTGTACCAAAGGTTGATTACTTGACCCTTCGTTATGGCTTCATCGTCGTGAGTCTCTTACACTATTTACAATTACATATGTATATGTTTAAATTTTTTTTTATTCGTTGTAATTATATCTTAATGTCAATTTTGAATTATATATATTTGAATATATCAGGCACATTTGGCACCTCAGAGTCACTCCAAATTTGACTTCCAGAAGTACATCAAGAGGTCACTAGAAGAGGACTTCAAAGTTATTTTTGGGATCAAGTATGTCTATATTAAATATTAATTATAATATTTATATACTATAATCACTTATATATGCTAAGAAATATAGTAGTACTTTACTGATTTCTATTAAATAATTTTTTACAGCCCTCTAATATGGTTCTTTGCAATACTATTCCTACTTTCCAATACCAATGGTAACATACAACATTTTATTTTAAATTATTCCTCAATATTTCAATATTTTTTCTATATTTATTAATCAACATATTTTTTTTTTATCTCATAATTTTAACATTAATATATTAGGATGGAGATCTTATCTGTGGCTACCATTCATCCCATTGATTGTAAGAATATTTTTCATTTCTCAAAACAATATTTCTATATATAAAACCTTTAATAATATAAGCTTCTTATGATCAGATTATCCTACTAGTGGGCACAAAGCTTCAAGTGGTGATAACCAAAATGGGTCTTCAGATTCAAGAGAGAAGCCAAGTGGTCAAAGGCACGCCGTTGGTTCAGACCGGCGACGAGCTCTTCTGGCTCGGCCGCCCACGCCTCCTTCTCTTCCTTATCCACTTCATTCTATTTCAGGTTTCTTTTAACTAATAATAGACTTAGTAATTTACCATGTATACCTCTCTCATCATGAACATTCTCTTCTTGCCATGTGCTCTCACAGAATGCTTTTCAGCTTGCTTTTCTTGCATGGACTTTGGTAGCTTCTATCCCTCATCTTTGTCTACATATATATATATATGTATATATATTATCACTAATTACTCTTGTCTTTTTTTTAGTATGAGTTTGGGCTACAATCTTGCTTCCATGCCAAGATAGAAGATGTTATCATAAGATTATCAATGGGGTATATATTTCTCAACACTACCTATTATTATCTTTAATTTTTATAATATATATATATATATATATTTCCATCGTGAATCCAAGCTAAGTAATTAAATTGATTTAATGAGCAGGGTTGTCATACAAATTCTATGCAGCTACGTGACACTCCCTCTGTATGCTCTAGTAACACAGGTAAAATGATTACTAGGGAACAAATCTAAAACTACATAAATAAATAAATTATGTAAAAAACGGTTGAGTATTTGAACTTGTATAATCGGTTTATATTAAAAAAAAAAAATAAAAAAAAAATAAATTATTTATTAAAAAAGATTGTAGCAACGACAATCATGCCATGACCTAAATTTATTTTCTCAGATGGGTTCAACCATGAAACCAACAATATTCAGCGAGCGAGTGGCTACGGGGCTCCGGAAGTGGCACAAAGCCGCACGGAAGCAAGTGATCAATCAGAAGCAGCGAACAGCGAGCGCCTCTCCAGGCACTCCTGATACTCTTTCGCTTCCGATGTCGCCTGTTCATCTCCTTCAACGATACAGAAACGAGAGTAGTGCGATGTCACCGGTCCACAGGGAACCGCAAAGCCGGGCGTTAGTGCCAAACTCTACTCGTCCTTCTTCCCATGAGATTATTGATGAGGCTTCAACGTCTGAATTTTCATTTGGCTGTCAGGAAGTACACAAAAATAATAAATGTTTATATTACTAATCATAAGACTGAGTTAATGGTATAAAAGATAATATTTTTATGTATCATCTTCAACGTTACGCTCGATCATCATTTGCACGGTTTGCACTGTGTCACTGCTGAAAACTTCGACCCGGAAAGACTTCTTGATGCCGTCTGTGTGGTGATCATAAGCACTGATCTCTACTCGTCCTTCCCATGAGTTATTGATGAGGCTTCAACGTCTGAACTTTTGTTTGGCAATGGCAAGTCAGGAAGTGAACAAAAGATATAGATGTTTAGATGTTGCTATCTTGAGCTTTGATTTAATCACGATACAATAAATGAAACATTTATGGAGAGATGACACTATTGAGAAGAGACATTTTAGGTAGAATCGACTCTGGCGTGTCATTTGGCTTCCACTCAAAATTTAGAATGTCGTTCAAGGCTTAAAATGACAAAAAAATTGCTATCATTTGACATGTTTTTTAGTGCCTAAGATACTCAAAGTGCCAAGATGTTTCTTTCGTGTCAGTACTCTTTGTTATTTATACCATTTTTTCAATATGACATGTTTGTAATCTTTCCCCGTGAGATTTTCAACCCCTCACTTTGTAATTAACTCCCTCACTTTCAATGTGGGATTTTCAAGTTCAACTCCTTCACTTTGTAATCCTCACTTGGTATTTTTTAGGGTGTGCATACATAATAACAAATAACCAAATTTTAAAATCGTAATCGAAAACTATCCGGTTTAAAAACCGGATATTTTTTAACTGATTCTTATAACCGGTTTTTATATTAAATATCTAGAAATATATGTTTTAGATACGTTGTTGAACCCATGATATTTGTTGTACTTTTTCGATCCATGTTTTGGACCGATATATTTTATTTGGACCGGTATGTTTTATTTGCGATTTATTTTGAACCTATATGTGTTATTTGGACAGATATGTTTTCTTTTTGAGATAAAATGTGTCACATTTTATATTTTGAAAAATGAATAATTGGATCTGGTTAGTCGATTTCATATTCCTCTGGATACTTGGGCTTGACGTTGTTAAAAATATTGCTGCAATATCAATGCAAAGTCACATATCTTGGTGTATTTTCTTCACTGCCATCACATTAGACATTTATAATTGGGTTAATTGCGGCGAAAAGACCCAAACTTTGCTCAAATGTTATGTTGTGTATACAACCTCCGTAAAGGCTAATAGTAGCCACATAGACAAATTTACTCGGTCAACTCCCAAATGCCGAGTTTGGGTACTTTTGCTGCCTTTTACAGAGGTTGGGTACACGGGAGAGAATTTGACCAAAATTTGGATCTTTTTGCCGCAATTAACCATTTATAATATTTATAGATGTTCTGCCGCTAGGAATTGCGAGGCGGTGGTGAAGCGAAGATATTGAAGAAAAACAAAATTGTTGTTATTATTAACTTGTCTTACCCGTTTAATCATTAGTCTTTAGTCGTTAAATATTGCTATTTTTTTACGAACAATGATTCTATTACTTATATATTTTAACTTATTCAATATACAGTTCATATTTTTTTATTATGTGTTGTTCTTGACTTATTTTAATCTTAACCCTCAAAACATGTTTATATAAAATTATATTTTATTTGCCTTTTCCGCTAGTAACTGAAAAGAAAGAACGACATCATGATAATTTAAAAGAGCGTTCCTCTTTTTTTCACACCCTCCAACCGTTTCCAATAATCTGGACTCGAATCAACTCGCAACACAAGGTGAATCATGAATGGTTGACTTGTTCTCAAAATTATATATATATATATATAAAGGAAAACGTTGATATAAATACTTAAACGACAATAAACATGAGAATGGAATCAAACGACATTAAAACTTACACAGCGACGCAACGAAGGGGCAAGCTACAACGAAACTAAAAACGACAACGAAGTGAGCCAAATGAATTCACTCCAGAATCAACAATAAGAGAACGAAAACTACGTTAAAATAGAGATTAGGCAATGACGAGAAGTTAACAAAATCAATGGGACTTGAAAAGGAGCTAATTTCTTAGAAACACTAATAAATCGTAATTCGTAACATGGTGAAATTGTATTTTGTCTAACGGGAAAAATACCCAAGTTTAGATTGATAAAACTAATTAATTACAAACATGAAATGATATAAACACTCAAATCAACTCGCAAGTCGCAACACAAGGTGAATGGTTGAGTTGTTCTCAATCAAGTACCTCGCCAACGTGCAACAATCGCGGAGCTGTATCCCAGCGAAGATGAGCCTCTGACGCTCCGGTAGAATGCCTACCCGGTAGTGGAGCAACGCCTTGACGCTCGCCACCGTGTCCGACCTCTCCACCTCCAACGTCGTCCTCTTCCCGGTCGTAGTCTGCACGAAGATCTCATGACCTCGCCGAGACGAAGCTCAAGCTCGAGAGAAGTGCCTTCCTTGAGCTCCTTCCCGGGAAAGGCCTTGAGCTTGGCCTTCACTTGTTAGATGGAGGCGGATCGGTCGAACTCGAGCGTGGTCGTGTCGCCACTCCGGGTTTTGAACAAGACTTCCGTGGCTTCGCTCGAACAGGCGCGGAGAGTGCTTTCGTGGCGGACGCCTTAGTCTCTCAGGGTATGGGAACCCTCGAGCTGATTCCCGGCGAAGAAGAGCCTGTGGTGGTGGTCGTGAGCTTCGGCTCTCACATCGTCGACCGTGTCGGATCTCTTGACGTCAAGTATCCTAGTCCAGCAGTTTAAGGTTTGGAGGAAGATCTGCATGTTTTCGGAACTTCTTAGATTTATGTAACAAATGATAATTTACGAAGATTTATGTAATAGAGAAAGAGAAATACATAATGTTTTTGAAACGACGCCCACGGTCGTCGTGCCCACGAAGATTTATATATATTGTATTCTTATAAAGAAAAACACACTAAATACCCAAAAAAACTACCTAAGGTTTGAGGGAAATGCCCATACTTTCAATTAATTCATTTATGCCCATTTTTAATAAATTTTGGACCATTATAACCTTGATATTAATTATATTTTTTTAATTTCGTTAATTAATTATTAATTATTTAGGTTAATTTTGAAATTTGATTTTCCTAAAATTAAGGTGGAATTATTCCCATATTTATCTGATTTTAAATCTCTCTCTCCTTCTCACTGATTCATTATCGTCTCCTCTCTCTCTCTCTCTCTCTCTCTCTCCCACCATCGCCGGATTCGGGCGGAGAGCGCGGCGACCGTGGGCACAATGACCGTGGACGCGGCGGCCGATGAGGTTGGACGACAACAACCGACAAGAGTCGCGACCCAAAACCACCTCCGATCTCCGTCATGGATGTCGTTCACAAGCTCCAGCTCGCGCTCCTCAACGGCGTCCGCACCGCCGACCAACTCGCCGGAGCCGGCGCCATGATGTCCCGCTCTGACTATGGCGATGTCGTTGCCGAGCGCTCCATCGTACGTTAATAAAATTTCGTAAATATATTTACAGTTTGATATTGGTATATACATATACCACATTCATGTTGATATTTACGATTCACGCAAGCAGTCCCCGTATTAAGATTTGGTATATACATATACAATTTTGGTAATTAAATTTACAGTTTGATAATGGTATATACATATACTAAATTCAGGCGACCGTGGGCACAATGACCGTGGACGCGGCGGCCGATGAGGTTGGACAACAACAACCGACAAGAGTCGCGACCCAAAACCACCTCCGATCTCCGTCATGGATGTCGTTCACAAGCTCCAGCTCGCGCTCCTCAACAGCGTCCGCACCGCCGACCAACTCGCCGGAGCCGGCGCCATGATGTCCCGCTCTGACTATGGCGATGTCGTTGCCGAGCGCTCCATCGTACGTTAATAAAATTTCGTAAATATATTTACAGTTTGATATTGGTATATACATATACCACATTCATGTTGATATTTACGATTCACACAAGCAGTCCCCATATTAAGATTTGGTATATACATATACAATTTTGGTAATTAAATTTACAGTTTGATAATGGTATATACATATACTAAATTCATATTGATATTTACGATTTGTACAAAATGTCCCCGTATTAAGTATTGGTATATACATATACAATTTTGGTAATTAAATTTATAGTTTTATATTGGTATATACATATACTAAATTCGTATTGATATTTACGATTTGCACAAGCACTCCCCGCATTAAGTATTGGTATATACATATACAATTTTGGTAACTAAATTTACAATTTGATATTGGTTTATATATACAGTTTGATATTCGTTAGCATACTTATTAATAGGGAGAAAAATTTTAAAATAATTAAGGAATGATTAAGATTAATCAGTTATTCTATTTAGCTACACTTAAGGAAAAAAATATATTTTGATTTTATTATTTAATTCGAATTATTAATTAATTTTAAACATAATTTAAATGCTAAATATTAATTAATTAATTAAAAGGGTATATTGGTCCATATTTTAATTAATGGGTTTGTTTGGATTACCATAAATTGAAATGAGCATTTTTTCGAAACCTTGAGTCACAAATGGGCATTTGGCTCATTTACCCTTCTTATAATATATAATGTTTAGCTGTTTTGGAAGTATTTACAAAAATATAAGTATCTATTTCTTTGAAATCGGAGTACGTACTAACCGTCATTTGGGTCGGTCGGTTTGACGAGGTATCAGCGACGGAGAAAAGATCGAAATGAGCGATCAAGTGATCCGGGTAAAGGGTTGAAACGAAAATCAATTGGCTAAAAGACCTTCTTTAGGATTCTCAATAAGCTCGTACCCTCGTTATAAGAAAGAATTTCTTTTAGAATTATTTTTGAACCCAAATAAATCTGATATGTCTTTTATAATTATTTTAAAACCTCGATAAAAATGAATAACAAGTTTTCCCTCCATCATGCCACTGCATTTATTGAAATGTCGATTTTACCCTTTTTGCCGTTGGAGTTTCTTTTTCTTTTTTTTGCATGCCTTCGAATCGTTGCCGCTCCTTGTTTTGTTTCTTCGCGAACTCTTATTTTACTTTACTTTCCACTTCGCCGCTCCTTCCATTTTACCATTGTTTTGTTTCTTCTCGTACCATCGTTATATATATATATATATATATATATATATAGAGAGAGAGAGAGAGAGAGAGAGAGAGAGAGAGAGAGAGAGAGAATTGAATGAAATTGAAGAGGGATGGGAATGGTTTGTTGAGAAGAGAAGAAGAGTGTTTTGCAGAAATTAGGATGACTACGTACAGAGTAGCGAGAGAGAGACTATAGAGATTTTTTTTTAGGTAGTTTGAAAGGCTTTCAACGTGTGATGCTTTTAAATAATTTGTCTACTTGTATTTAATTATTATTTTTTTAAATTTATTTTGTAATTGTGTTTTTAAAAATTGATGACACGGTCAAAAAATTTCAATGTTTAATATTTTGTCCTGATTATTTTTTTAATTTACTCGATTGAATTTCTGATGTGTATGCCATCAACAAAACTCTTCCGTCTCGAAACCGAGAGTGAAAGATAGCATATTCTCAACCAACTATTGCATTGAGACAAACTACTAAAAAAATAGGTTGTCACAATCATATACATATACATATATTTATATATATATATATATATATATATTATATTTATGAGTTTTGAGAGTATTTTACGATAGTGAGATCAAAATCTTTTTAATTGGACTCCGGCAAAGTATAGAGCATAAATTCAAATAAAAGGTTTTAACACTTATTCTTGACCGGTGAGGTGGGAAACTAGAGTAGTCACATGGAATTAGTAATAAATCATTACCTAAAAAAATTACTTATGCCAGTTTTTTTTTTTTTTTTTTATAAATATAGAGGTCTTCAGCCACAAAAAAAAAAAATAATTAAGGATATTATTATTATAATTATAGAGGTCTTCTGCCTTAAAAAATAATTAAGGAATTATTATTATTATTATTATTATTATTATTATTATTATTATCTAACTTGTATATTTGTATAGCAATTACTCGTTTTGTTTGGGTTAAATATTAAGTGTAATTAACGGCCGTTAAACATAGTGCTTCCATAACCATTCGTTAGGAAACCCAAGATTGAGAAAGAATAGGGAGACTAATGAGTTTTTTTTTTTTTTTTTTTAAAGCAATTTGATTTCATTCTATTAAAAGAGTTGGGGAGAAGAATCTCTCAACACCGTTGCTACAAGCCACTCCGGGCAATAAAGACACATAAGGTCCAAAACAAGAGAAGAGAGATGTCTCTTGGCCAAAGCATTAGCCACCTCGTTACATTCCCGTGGAACCCAAGTCCACTCTCCGGTCCCGCCTAGCTCTCGGCCAAGCTCCCGCACCTCTGCAATAATCGGGCCTTGCAAGCCCAACGAGTCTCGTGCCTTGGTGAGGTGGGAGGCCCGCAAGCAATCCATCTCGGCATGCTCGATCTTCCACCCCCGTTCGCGAGCAAAGAGAAGCCCCCGTCGCATCGCAATGCACTCTCCGGTGAGTGCCGAGTCGACATGGTCGACCAAGGAAGCCATGACTCCTATGACCCGACCGTGGTGGTCTCGGACAACCGCTCTCACTGCTGCCCGTCCCGTCTTTATTATGAGTGGAAGCCGCAGAGACTTGTACCAAAACCCTTCAAAGTTCAAACCCCACTTCGCAATTTTCCAATACAATTGAACTAGTGGAAGAGCACCGCGCTTCGCGCGGTGACGATAAAATATCGTTTATAATTTTGATGAAAAATTTAATAAATTTGATTTTTAAATGTGATTTATAAATGAGCTTGTATCATCAAACTTTATATATTTATTTTTTATTAACCGTGATCAAATATATATTAATTTTATAAAAAACAGATAAATGAAATATTGTTATGAAAATTATATTTATTTTCAATTTGAAGAGTTTGTCCAAATATTAATAGGAGAATTGTTGAGCGGCCTTCCATCAATATTATTAATTGTTCTTTTGGACGTTATTAAGCTTTTTTTTTGTTAAAGCCAACATATATATTCTTTAATTTCAAGGAAAAAATTAATCTATATATATATATATATATATATATATATATATATATATATATATATATAGTCACATGGCAAAAGGAAAATTATAAAATATTAAGAATTTATAATTCTTTTAAATCTTGAAAATGATAGTATTGAATTTTTTTTTTTAATTTAGTGAATCGCGGTCAATAGCGGAAGAATAGCACTAATTTTTTTTTATGAATATACTAAAAAGAATATTTTATTCAAATTGTGTGTTGTGATCGAATTACTTACATTAAATACAATGCGTATTTTTTCCTCTCATTTCATCAATGTAATAATTGAAAATGCACAACCCGAAGCACATCCCTAAAATCAATATCAATGTAATAAAATATGAAGAAAAAGAATACTCGAAGCTCTATAGGAACTTCGATAATTGGAACTCAAATAACTTGAGTAAATAAAAAATTCGACAATAACTTAGAGAGACACCAAATGTACGTTTTAGTATAATTTTCATAACCAGAGCAATAAAACTATAAGTCAAATAAAGCACACATAAATTAAGAACA
Organism: Parietaria judaica; assembly: GCA_954871525.1. NCBI lineage: Eukaryota > Viridiplantae > Streptophyta > Magnoliopsida > Rosales > Urticaceae > Parietaria > Parietaria judaica. The sequence continues at coordinate 17,864,857 of OX940864.1, forward strand.
CATACGATCGAATTGATCATGCATTAACAAATCTATAATATTTTAAGAGGAGTCTAATAGTGATAACAAATATCCCTCATATTTAGAAATAGTTTATTCTTATGACTTACAATCACATAATAGGCTAAACTAAAGACAACAAAAGGTGGACGTCATTTAGGCTCAAAGTAATTTATTCCGTACTGAAACAATTTTTTAAAATAAAAAAATGTGATAAGATTGCCATAAAAAAAGGTTAAATAAGAAATGAACCTCACAAAATATCTTTATTAGAAAATAATATTAGGCTAAAGGAAAAAGCCTCTAACTATAGACATCAAAAAAATTCAAGACTAAAACCAACTAATTATGTACAAATAATTTCTCATAAAACGTGATAAATTTCTATAAGTTTAAAACATATAACATCATAACACAATACTTACTACAAGAAAACATATACATGAATACGAATATCTTCACGACCAAATCAAAACTTTCATATTGTAACTTGATAAAGTTATAATCGTATCATGTTTCACTATAAAATCAATAAGAATAACACATAAGCATCTTAAAAAAAAAAAAAAGAAGAAGAAGAAGCTCATTTAACTATTTTATAAGGTCATTATTGTAATCTCACCTAGTACCGGAATATATCGACAATTAAAGTCTGAAAAAAAAAAAAAAAAAACAGTACCTCAGTTTCAAAAGCAAGCAAATAGAAAATTCATCGGTTTATTTAATTAAAATAATAGAAAACGTTTTAAAAATAAAATAAGTGTTCCACCAAAAATAAATTAAAAATGTTATTTATTAGACATTTATAATTTACGTTTACGATAATGGTTTGCAATCCATAATTATCTATAATAAACAATGACATAGTTTATTAACGTGGTATTTTACTTTTAAAATAAAAAAATTGTGAATTTCTTTATATACTATATAGTAATGAACAAAAAAAAAATTACAACACATTTTGCTATTATAATCTTCCTATCAAACTATACACTTTAAAATGATTAACAACAATGAAAAAGTTCCCATCACATGCTCCGATATTTATTCTCTCTGAAATATAAATTTATTCCGAAAAACAAAAAATCACAAAAACTAAATTAGGAGAAATCTTGCATAATTTAGAAAAATATCCCATATATGTAGACACAATATTCTCCGAAATAGTCTTTGTTGTGATATCTAACAATTAAACAAACAATAAATGAATTAAAATGATTAGTGAGAAAAAGCGTAGGTGAAAACTGCATGGCCTCTACTAAAGAATCTGTAGTCAGTTCTTGGAATCAAACCACTAAAATATGTCTCTAGCTATATTTATCATGAAGAAAATATTACGTTGAGCTATTATACATATTGTATTGCTATTATTAAATCTCGACAATTTAAAAAAAAAAAAAAACAGACTTTGCTATATTATGTCTTTATTATTAAAAATGTGTATCTTTTGTGTGGAAATGATTTTTGAATGAAAAAAAAAAAACTAAAAGAAGCACCATTAAACGTGTAAATTTGTATAATCATCTGTAAAATTGTCCGTTCATTTATCCTGCTTCGGAATGAAATAGTCCATAGATGACGAATTCAAAAAATTGAGAAGAATGAAAATAATATGATATATCAAAATATTTTATTAAATATAAAATAATATTATACATCTACAAACCTTTCAGATATCCCTTTGGTCTACTTAATTTTCAATACCTCCATATTTCATGAGAAATAAATTGCATCAACGCCTGCAACAAAAAAAAAAAAAAAAGGACAGGGACTTGTTATTGAACATATAATATAAGCATAAATATTCAAGTAAAAACATGAAAATAAAGATGGAAGCTTTGCGTATGGCTTCAAAGAAACCAATATATAGATGATTGATGAGGGAAAAGAGATGTGAAGAAAATAAATATTTACTTTAATGTTACTAATTGTTGAATGACTCTTTGTCTTATAGGATTTAAGTAAATTCTTTTGTTTTAATTCTTTAAGAAAATATGAAGGGCAGATTGTTCTATCAAAGTAAGACTTTTGGGTTTTCCTTTTATAATTAATAATATATTTACCTATGTGAAATTGTGAACGTTTTGTAGAATGTGAAATTATTTATATACATCATGATGCACATTTACTTATGGTTATTAATTTTTCTCTCTATTAATGTCACACATGTTAGATGACATTTAAGTGTCATCAAGAGGTGAAGTACCTTTGGTATTGATTTTTAACTAAAAAAAGTAGAAAATTATGAAATATTAAGAAATGAGAATTGCTTACATTGTATGCCATGTCATTTTGGTGATATCTTCCTTTTATATATATAGATATATAGATTATGAAGCTGCAGATCAGTGAACTTGACAGTGTGAATTTAAGTGGCGGCAAGTATATAATAAACTAAATATATAAATATTAGAGCACGTTGTAATTAATTTACGATTACATAACTAGACAAGATCCAACATTAAAACCTTGTAACTAATTGTAAGGCAACTTGGCAAGTGAAACGCCCACCGTTTGCCAGTTTATTAAGAATGATTAGATGTTTAACTACAAACGACAACGAGTAAATGAGGAGCAACAAGCAATGAGTCATTGTAAGAATTGCTAATATTATATGCCTAATTATTTAACATGGTAGTTTTGTATTTTGTCATCTATTTTACTTTATATCACGCCTGTAGCAACGTGATCCAAAATCACAACTGATTATTGGCACCAATATATATAAAGTAAGAAACAAGACGCAAAATTATAAAACATAAATATCTAAATAAACGTTCGTAAGCAAAACATGACTATTTCAAACATATAAAATCCAACTTCAAAAGTAACAACATCGAAGGCTTCATCGGTGACTGACACATAATACCATTGGAGACATAGACTCGGTAAGACGCAAAATCTATAAATTATATTATTATTATTACATAGGGAGGTCGTCAAACGTCGAAGTCTTAATTCTTTTCGAGCGAAGTTGTAGGCCGCCAGAGCCGAGTCTGAAGAAGAGGTAAAGGGTTGACTTGTTCTCTATGTTGTAACTCGCCAATGTGCGATCGCGCTCAAGCTGTTTCCCGGAGAAGATGATCCTCTGATCGGACGGGTGGGTGCCTTCTCTGTCGGCGAGCATGTCCATGACGCTTGCGACCGTGTCCGATCTCTCCACCTCCAAAGCGAACATCTTTTGGGAAAGAGTCTTCACGAAGATCGTCATAACCTAGCGGAGACGAACCTCGAGCTCGAGACTTGTGCCTTCCTCGAGCTTTTTGCTGGGGGATATCAGCAGGGCCGGCCCTGAGTTTGTCGGAGCCCTAAGCGAAGACCGATTTTGGGGGCCCTATCGTAATCGTAAAAGAAAAAAAACCAATGCAAAAAGTATATAAAAAAATATTTTTATTTTGTCATCATGCCCTCATTTCTAAAAAACGTACTGCCCCTTTGAAAATATAAAGGGGCGCATTATTAATTATTAATATTGAAGAGATAATTATTGTTTTTTAAAATTAAAATGATTGAAAAAGTATATAAATGAAACTAGAATACATTTTAAAAGTATATTTTAATTATTTTCTAAAATAACAAGTATATTTTTGGAACAATTTTTTACAAATATAGAAGTATATAAAAAAAATCCATTCTTTTTAGTAGAAAGTGAGAAATTCAGATCAAATTTTAAGCTTAATTTTATTTTTATTTAAAAATTAGATATCACGTTTTTCTATATGTATAAATATTTATACAAAGTCATAAAATAAGAGAAGTAGTGAAAAGTTGGGCCCCGCAATTATTTTGAAGCAAATAATATTGAATGCTCTGTATTAACCTAGATAAAGTAAATCTATGGGCCCCATAACTAATAAATAAAAATATTTAATAAGAGAATAGAGAGAGTCCTCCTAGGTAGAAGACGAAGACGAATTGCAGAAGACGAAGACCGAAGCTCAGTTTGGTTTTCCGGCGACTTCTACTTTACGTTTCCGTTGGCCAGCGGCGATGGGGGCCCTTTGGAGTCGGGGGCCCTAGGCCGCCGCCTCGCCCGCCTATACCCAGGGCCGGCGCTGGATGTATCTCCCCGTGTTACTAGGAGAGAGTCGTGCCACACTCACGGGTGAGGGCTCCCGCTTCGTTGCAAGCTTCTTCTTTCCACGTGGACGCCGCTTACTATTTGCTTGCTTATTATGCGCCTCTGATTCCGTGACATGTTTCAGATTACTTCCCGATAGCTCTTCGTCAGAATTTGACACTTGAGGTGCCGGTTTTGCATTGATTTGCCCTGAACATATCCTCGATCACTTCGGCAAGTCTTATCATTTCGTCCAAATTGTGGTTTCATTTGTAGCAACACTGCACGGACTTCAGCTTTCAGTGCTCTGATGAAATTTTCTTCCAACGCGGCGTCCGACAACCCAGCGAGGAACTCAAACCTTTCTTGATATTCCCCAAGTGTCCCTTCTTGGGTCAAAGCAAAGAACTGATAATATAGATCGCCATCTTGGGTGTCTCTGAAGCGCCTTAATAGACGAGCTTTAAATTCTTCCCAAGATCGAAATGCTTGTCGATTTTCTTGCCGTTGATACCACGCAATTGCCCTTCCTTCTAGGCACCCTGTAACTTCCACCATCTTTTCATCTTCGGTTACCCCATTTGCATCAAAATACTACTCGGCACGGTACACCCACCCATGCACATCCTCACCCTCAAAAATTGGCATCTTTAGATTTTGTAACTTCGAATCCACGTCAGCGTCTTTTATTGCCAAACCTGTTTCTGCCACCGGAGCTGAGCGAGAGTGCAGTTCAAGCAGCTGCTTCATCATACCCTCCATCGAGGAAAACCGTTGGTTAATGTCCGTGAGACACACTTCCAAGTTCCTGAAGTTCTTAACCTCCTCCAATTTCTCTTCCAATGCCTCTACTTTGTTCGCTAAAGTTTCTACCTTGTTAATCTTGTGCCACACGCTCGTCTTGCACAATGTAAGTTTGTCATGTTTCTGATTGAAAAGAAGCTTATTATTCATCGCAAGAGCTTGTTCATGACGGGTTTTGACTTTTTACTTATTTGTTTATTGTTCTTACAGTAACTAAAGAATATTAAACACGGGCACTTTAAAAAAGAGGCAGAAGTACCGAAGGACAGTGGGGAGGGAATGACCAAGTCGCCGGGGGAGAGATCCTTTACTGTGGACCCCACCGAGTGTACCTCTCCTACACCTTCGTATCCTCCGACAGCTGGCACTTCTGGTTCTGGCCTCACAGGATACACTCCTATCACCATTTTAGACCCAGAGTAAAGAACCTATCTTATGGATAACTGCGGCGTGATAGATTCGGTCCGGTATTTGCTGTTAAAAGACCAAACACTGCATTTTCGGAATTTTTCAAGCAAAACCAATCACTCCATTTTTAATACACAAAACACATTTATCAAATGTTCGGTATTTGTAAGCGGTAAAACGGGTATTTTAACGTGTTTACCGCTTCAAAAAATATCACCAAAGATTTAAAAAAATTCTTAGAAAAATAACACTCATACAGTAAGCAATACGAGACATATCTCAATTATATATAAAGCATGAACATTTACATAATCTATATATAAACTGATGGACAAAACTCCAAATAAAAAAGATTGTCATTCTTCGACTTTTACAATAATAAAAAATCAGCAAAAAATTCACAACTCAAAGCAAAAAGAGAAAGAGACCTTCGATTCGATTGATGTCGGAGGGGTTGATCGGAGCAGCGATCATCCTCACACACGTCGTTCTCCTTCACCTCCACGGACGGCATATTCACCACTTTTCAACCCACAAAAACCACACAAACTTTCATGGCAAGGAAATAGAATTATAGCTAAGTTTTATCGGCCTGATCGGCGAGAAACCCTGACCTAGCGACGGAATCGGGAGAGCCTTGCTGGTCGTATACGACGGCCTTCGACGGCGGCGACATGGAGGCGGAGAAAGCACGCGCTGCTAGGGCTCGAGGCCGAGAAATGATCGACGGTCCGGCCACTTTCAGAGCTCTCATTAGCGACGCCATTGCCGTCTCTGAGCTTCGCTGCTTCAGACGGCGTCGTTTCGGGGTCTTCTAATGAAGCTCGCACTTGAAACTGGTCGAACTTCTGGGTTCAGCGAGTGGGTTCGCAGTCGGTTGGATTCAGAGAAGTTGAGAGCGAGGAAGAGAAGATGAGAGCGGCGAGGAAGACAGGCTGAGAGCGGCGACGGACGAGAGCTTGGAGGCGGAGACGGCTAGGAGGCGGCAACGGACGAGGGCTTGGAGGCGGCAACGGACAAGGGTTTGGAGAATAACCCTAGAAATTGAAACTGAAATGTCGAGTTTACAGTCGAAGAAAGGAGGGTGAAAACCCTAAAAAATGAATTAAAAAAAATAAAAAATGAAAGTAAACCGGGTTATAAACCGGATACAGATATCCGAATTTTTAAATAACAAAACCCGTATCCGTATCTGGCTTTAAATCTGGGTCCGGATATCCGTATCCGGATTCCGGATTCGGATTCGGATTTTAAAATCGGATACGGGTGCGGATGCGGATGCGGATTTAAAACCAGATTTTGGGTTTTGGTTACAGCCCTAGTTTTTACCCGACTCATGTGTGGCTGCTAAGGACAAAAATAAATAAATATAAGCTGATGGCGCGCCGTATTAAACGACAGCGTTTTGGAAACTTTCCTTTTTTTTATCACTAAAATAAAGGAAACTTTCCTGATTCACTGTTGCACCGATCACATTCCCTCATTTATACGACATGATGACACTAGACAAAGACATTAATTTGGGCAACTATTTGATTCAGTTTCGTACTTTGCAACGATCACATTCCCTTATGCTGACAAACGATATGTATATAATAAGTATAACTCAGAACTTACTAAAAACGCTCGGATCCAAAGCTTCTTCCTCTTCTTCTTCTTCTTCTTTTTCTTCTTCTTCTTCGTCAATGCTTGACGAATTAATTTTATTTTATTTTTAATTTGTGCAACTTACTAGAAATCCTATTGTGGAATCTTCTTCGCAGTTCTTGATCCCATCAAGGTATGTTCTTTAATAATAATATCTTTCTATGAATATTGATTGTTTTATGATCGTTTGCAATTGTATTCAATTTCCTGTTTGAATCATACGCCATTGAATGTCATTGATCATCAAGCTTTTTTTCATTTTCTTCTCCTTTTTGGTTTTTTATTCTAATATAGTATTTTATATTTGATAATGTTCTCAAGTTTTGTTAATATATATCTCATATATTTAATTGTGCGAAAAACTATACATTAAAAATGTACGTTAGTTTTTCTTATACTCTCTCTATTATATTAATTATCAAAAAATCGGAATTTCTCTTACAAGATTTGAATTTGAGGATACAAGCTAAAATATTACGGTTTGTTAATTTCTCTTATTAATTTTATTCTATAGTTTTTATATTTGATTATGTTAAATTACAGTATATTATATTTGATGATGTTCTCAATATTAATGAGTTTTGTTAATATATATATCTCATATTTTTTATTGTGCGAAAAACTATACATAGTTTTTCTTATACTCTTTCGATTATATTAATTATCAAAAAATCGGAATTTCTCATATAAGATTTGAGGATACAAGCTAAAATATTATGGTTTCTTAATTTCTCTTATTAATTTTTATTCTAGTGTTTTATGAAATTAGTTATGATATAATCAGGTTACGTAATGGCATGGAGTTTCAAGTATTGTTATATATCGCCAATAAGTCGTGCGATAATAGAGGAGCGGCTCGGGTACAGCTTTAATGATGTCGCGTTACTAAAGAACGGGTTTCTCCATAGTGAGCACAAAAGACTCACAATTTCTACGCCGCGCGTTTATCGGGGACTCCATTCTCGGTTCTGCCGTGACGTTAGATTTGGCCGACACGCTCCCGGGCGCGGCAGTGGGGACGCTTTCCTCAAATCGCTCGGATCGTGTGCGCAATCGGGCACTAGCTAGGCTAGTCGTGCAGCATCGCCTTTTTGACTATTTCTCGCGAAACTCAACTCGCTACGAAGAATACCACGTAAATAAGTTAGTTTTCATAATTCAAATGTTTTTTTAGCATATATTTCAATTCAATTGACTCGTGCTTCTTCTTTTTTCGGCTTGTGCAGATGAGACGATTTATCAGAGATCCCGAGCTTGCTCCAACTCCGAAAATTTTTGGTGACCTTTTGGAGTCTGTACTTGAGGCAGTATTCGAGGATTCAGGAAGGAATTTAGATATCCTTACTCAGGTAAGCGACTTTTTTTAATGTTAGAAATAAGTGTTGTATTTATATTTGGTTATAATTAACAAAGTTATAAAATCATATTGTCAGGTATTCTTACATCTAGAAGGGGAATAGCAAGTAAGTTGGGTGATTTGAACGATTGGTTGATTAACTTAGAAAGAGTCAAGATCGCACGCAAGTAAGTTGGGTGATTTGAGGAACTGATTCATTCTTTCTCCTTTATTTGTGCGATCTTGACTTTTTCTAAGTTAATCAACCAATTGTTCAAATCACTCAACTTACTTGCTATTCCCCTTCTAGATGTAAGAATACATGACAATATGATTTTATAATTTCGTTAATTATAACCAAATATAAATACAATTCTAATTTCTAACATTAAAAAAGGTCGTTTACCTGAGTAAGGATATCTAAATTCATTCCTGAATCCTCGAATATTGCCCCAAGTACAGACTCCAAAAGGTCACCAAAAATTTTCGGAGTTGGAGCAAGCTCGGGATCTCTGATAAATCGTCCCATTTGCACAAGCCGAAAAAAGAAGAAGCACGAGTCAATTGAATTGAAATATATGCTAAAAAAACATTTGAATTATGAAAACTAACTTATTTACCTGGTAATTTTCGTAGCGAGTTGAGTTTCGCGAGAAATAGTCAAAAAGGCGATGTTGCACGACTAGCCTAGCTAGTGCCCGATTGCGCACACGATCCGAGCGATTTGAGGAGAGCGTCCCCACTGCCGCGCCCGGGAGCGTTTCGACCAAATCTAACGTCACGGCAGAACCGAGAATGGAGTCCCCGATAAACGCGCGGCGTAGAAATTGTGAGTCTTTTGTGCTCACTATCGAGAAATCCGCTCTTTAGTAACGCGACATCATTAAAGCTGTACCCGAGCCGCTCCTCTATTATCGCACGACTTATTGGCGATATATAACAATACTTGAAACTCCTTGCCATTACGTAACCTGATTATATCATAACTAATTTCATAAAACACTATAGAATAAAAATTAATAAGAGAAATTAAGAAACCGTAATATTTTAGCTTGTATCCTCAAATTCAAATCTTATATGAGAAATTCCGATTTTTTGATAATTAATATAATCGAAAGAGTATAAGAAAAACTAACGTACACTTTTAATGTATAGTTTTTCGCACAATTAAAAATATGAGATATATATATATATATTAACAAAACTCATTAATATTGAGAACATCATCAAATATAATATACTGTAATTTAACATAATCAAATATAAAAACTATAGATAAAACTCAGATTAACAGACCAAAACTCAGATTATATCATCCTCTAGAAAACCTAGACCCAGACTATGTCTGATAGAGATTTTGCATCCAAATACTGCATTAGAGGGAAGCAGAACCACAGAAAGAGAAGCTCGATTTTTGTCGCATTGCATATTTGAAGCTCAATCTCAAACATTGACGAAAATAATGGCTAAACAATAACACCGTTGTTGATCTTCTCTTACACTCACATTTCCTTTTTTTTTTTTTTTTTTTGCATTTCTACTCTCACTAGAAAGAAGAAGAGAACAAACATAGAATAGATGAAAAGGAAACAAATAAAGAGGAAGCAAATGCATGATTACCAGTGGCGGTTCTAGAAAATTATATTGGAGGGAGCTACAATTTTTTTCCACCGTTGTGAAACCGGAAAAGATGTGGTTCTTGATTTCTAGATTAAAAAGCCTAGTTTTTATGCCGGGACGGGTCGGAAATGGGTCGGGGCATGCTGAAACGGGATACAGAATAAAAAAATTCACCTCTGAATTTAAGGAATTAGAAAATTGAATCGAATTTAATCAATCCAACTCCAACATTCAGAAATTCTAAGCTGTCAGTCCATTGTTTTCATTCAAAAACACAAATTCATATTCAATCCAAATTTTAAATTAACACAATTTAGCATAAACATGTCAAGAACTAAAACACAAAAACTAAACACAAACTCAAGACAGCTCAAAACAGAATTACCACTCAGTTCTAAAACCTAACTTTATAATAAATTCTAACACTAAAATTCAACACAAATTTAGTGGTCGAATCTCTCAAAATTCCGTTATGTTATGTCAAATTTACCTTAGTAAATCCGAGTCTAGACGCTGTGGCGATGCCTCTCGAAGACGGAAGATCTGGAAGCATCAGAAAGTGGTTTAAAAAGGCGTTAGAAGCGTACGCCTAGAGGCGTTTCTAACGCCTAGAGGCGTTTCTAACGCCTAGAGGCGCGCCTCTAGGCGAGGTGGAGGGTTTTCGCCTCCGAAGCGCGCCTTGAGGCGCCTAGGAAGGAGGCGTACGCCTCTTTTCCGGTGAGGCGTTGGAGGCGTGCGCCTCTGCCTCGAGGCGTGAGGCAAGGCGCAAGGCGTGCGCCTCGCTGTTGGTCGATGGTTAGGGTTTTTTTTAGACTGGTTAGGGTCGACCTTCATGAGAGAGGTCGATGAAGCTTTGCGAAGAAGATGACAAGAAAAGACAGAGAGCTTGCATCGATAACCTAAAAATATGGCCCATACCTTCTCTCTTTATTTATTTCTTTAGTTCACTTATATTATATATAGGAAAAAGTTGAACTTGAGTGGGACCCATTTTTTCCTTATCGTCGTTTCAATCCTTTTAATTCAACGTAGAAACTAGAAAGTCAGCAATCATTTATCACGAATTTACAAAAGTATATCTAAATCTTTTAAGTTATTTGTGAATCAATTTTTTAGTTAATTTTGTCAATTTCTTTTTCTTTATAATCTTTTTTAAATCACATTCAGAAATTTAAAATCTTATTTTTTGGCATAAATTTAAATATTAGTTTATGAATATCTCGCTTTCATGCTGAAATAGAAATAAATAAATTTTGTTTTGTTTTAAATTTCCTTGTCGTGTAATCTTATATCTATTATGCTTTAAGATTTTTGTTGGAGTTTATTTGTGGTTTTTTTTTTTTTATGGTTTAAGACTATGAGATTATGTGTGATTATTATGGTCTAAGACTAAGATTATGTGTGTTTTTTATTATATATATAGTATTTTATAATTATTTTATTCTTATAATCTAGGCTCAAGCCTCGTTGCGCCTCGAGGCTTACGCCTCTTGAGGCGGTGAGAAAACGCCTCGCCTCGCATTTAAGTAATTTTAAACCTTGGCTAAGACGGTGGGCAGCGGCTACAGGCGAGAGAGGTTGAGAGATGTTAATAGCTGTTTCGTGAGAAATCTTTAGCGAAAACTAAAAAATAGTCGCGCTAAACAGTATTCTTCAGCCAATTCTTTCGTAGCGAATACCAGGACGAAAACAAGCAAGCAAGAAGAAAACGAACAATCGCATAAAAAAACTAGTCAAACTCAGTCACACACAGCACACGAACTAGAGAGACCGTCATTGACGTACTGCTTGCTCGTTCCGTCAAAATCCACACCGAAAAACGAAAGAAAAAAATATAAGAAACAGAGAGGTCGTTAATGGCCGTTTTATGAGAAATCTCTACCGAAAACTAACAAATAGTCGCGGTAAACAAAATTCTTCAGCTAATGCTTTCGTAGCGTTTGAAATACCAGGACGAAAACAAACAAGCAAGAAGGAAACGAAGAATCGCAACAAAAAAACTAGTCAAACTCAGTCACACACAGCACACGAACCAGAGAGACCGCCATTGACGTACTGCTCGCTTGTTCCGTCAAAATCCATACCGAAAACGAAAGAAAAGAAGAAAAAAATAAAAAGATCGTCGAATTCCTTACCGCGAGAAGGCAACGCGAAGCTCTCAGAAGTATTCTTCTCTGTGGTGTGGATTCTCTGCGATGAAGAAGGTGAAAGGAGCGTTGGCTTTTGAACTTCCTAGAGAGAGAGAAAGAGAGAGAGTGGTGACTCGCTCACTGCTTTCTTGCCATTAACAAAATCGTGCTCTGAAAAAATAATATAAAATATTAATAATTTTAAATATGATTGAGGAAATAAACAACGCAACGCCATTGGATCATTGATGCACTGTACTATTGCTGGCTATAGAAAGTGGCAGCGTATATGGTCAGACGACGCGTTTGGCGCAGACGACACGTGGAGGTGTACGATTGATTACTTGAGAATCAGATCCTTTTGCCCTTTGAGGTAATTAATTTTCGAAGAGCTTTTTGAGAATTGAGAAGATATTGCTGCGAACCTTGTGATTTCTGTGATGATCAATTTTCTTTTAGCATGATGAAAAAATGTAATGTTAATACAACAATACTGTAAGACATTGTAGTGACTAAATGGCATTCCCTATTTATAATATAGGATAATGGCGGTAAAATACATAAATAGTACTTTAAAATTTAAGATGAAAATTGACGGTAAAATTATATTTTGCCATAAAAAATGTAATAAAGTTATTTAAAACCTGATACAAAATTTCTTCAGCCTAATTAAGAGCACTTTAATACCTAAGTTCAATAATTGAGGATTGAAATCCCTTCCTTCACCGATGAGGTCAATTGTCGTTAAAGTGCATTGTCGTGTCGTGCCGTGCCGTGTCACATAGGAATTACTTTTTTAATCTTTTTTTTCTATATGTATTGTTTCAAAAAAAAAAAAATTCTCAACTTCTCTGCTCGTCATTGATATCCCAAAATTAGAGTGTAAGTATTGTTGAAGTTGAGTATTTAGTCACAATTATCCCTAATAAAAAAAATGGCCCATGTGACGAGGCATGACATAGTAGCAAATAACATTTGTGTTGATTTTATCAGGCTCTGCTGGTCCTTGAGCTTAGCCTTCACGTCCTCGATGGAGGCGGACCTGTCGAACTCGAGAGTGGTGGTCTCACCGTCTAGGGTTTTGAAGAACACTTTTGTTGCTCCCGGGGACGAAGCTCGAGGACGAGACTGCTGTTGTTCTCGACGTTGTAATCTTTCAGTGTACGGGAACCCTCGAGCTGATTTCCGGCGAAAGAGAGCTGGTGGTGGTCGAGGGTTTTGGCTTGGACGTCGTCGATGATGTTGGAGCTCTCGACCTCGAGCTGGATCGTCTCGCCATTTAGGGTTTGGACGAATATCTGTATGTTTAGGGAACTTCCTTCTTAGATTTATGTAAGAAATGACGATGGTCGATGTATACAAGGTATAAAATTTTGCGAATTTCCATGCGAAATTCGCTCGAAATTCGTTTTTCAAAGAAATGCGGTTCAAAATTTGTGCCCTTTCGCTGTCGTTTTACCAAATTTCGCGAAATTCACATGGGCACGGGTGTGGATATTCTTTTGTCGTTTTTTAGTGTAAAAATTGCGATAGATTTCGGCAAAAATACCAATTGGCAAAAATAATTATACTCACACAAGAGCCACTCCACTCCACCCCGACACGTCACGACCGGTCGGACGGACGGACGGCGGCGGCGCGCGTGTGGTGGTGTAACATTTGTGTGAGTCCTCCCCATCCACAAATCCTATGACCCAAAGGGCCTAAGCCCTTGTCCCTAATATTTGGTATATAAACATCACTAAACTCTTGTCATCTATCAATGTGGGACTTTTTGTTATTCATTAAACTAATATCACACCTTCACACTTAACATACACATACGATTCACCTAATAATTTAACTTAATATTATACACTTCAAATAATATTATACACTTAGCATACATATTAACTTCACCTAACATACATATACGCTTAATATACATATTCATTTAATATAATACACTTCAACTAATATTAAATTTGTTAACATACATATACAATTAACATGCATATTCACTTAATATTACACACTTAATTAACATACATATTAACTTCACATAATAATTTGACTTAATATTATACACTTCAACTAATAAAGTGACTTAATATTATACATTTCACCTACATATTTAAGTTACAAATATCTTGTATTTATTAAATATGTAGTTTTAAACTTATATAAATATCTTGCTTAAATACTCAAATATTTTTTTACAGAATATCCGCCGAAAACCCCATCGGCATGCGGTATGCCCATGCGAAAAGTGCGGTATATGCGGCATGCGGTATGTCCTTTTTTTACGATTTGCCCATCGACATACCCATCGGCAAGCGATATATCCGTAAAACGAAAAATGCGAAACGACATCGGCAAGCGGTATTTAAAACCTTGTGAGAATGAGAAAGAGGGTGTGGGAATTGAATGGAATTAAAGAGTGTTGTTGGAGAATGGGAATCGTTTTTGCAGAACTAGCTGGAATACTAGACTCTAGAGACTACGGAGGGTTTTACAATGTGGGATCCCTACTTTTAAAAAAATTGTCTATAAATTATAATTCTATTGTATTATCTTAAAAATAAATATGAGGGGATATTAGTGGCATAAATACTGTAATAATGGTTTTAAAAACCGCGGGCATAGAAAAAAAATAGTTATTATATGTACACTCTCACTCTCTCCACGAATTTATCTTTAATATTTATGAAAAATGTAAATAAAATTAATATTTTAGTATAAATTAAAAGTATAATTCTTATCTTAAATAAAATTACAACTATAATCTATAAATATATAGTATAAATATTACTTAGTTACCCATTAACATACATGTAGAAAAAAAATTGCGGTATACCTAACCAATAGAGCTGCACATATGAAATCGCCACTCCCGATTCGACGCGTGCGACGTGATTCCTCGGTTCGTGATGCATCGCGATTTTTGCGGCAAAAGTCGCGATTCGTCGCGATTCTGGGACTGCGTCGCGACGCGTGGGAGGCTGATCCGAGCTTTCCATCCAACGGCCAGAATGATGCCACGTCATCGATTCGTGTGGTGTTTTTGTTTGTGGCAATAATAACACGTTTTTCACCCAAAATTTATTACCCAACCACAATTTTTACCTACTTTATTCGAATTCAACCCTAAAATTTCAAAAAAAAAAAAATTACCCACTATCTCCTCATAATTATTCACCCACCACAATAATTATTCACCCACCCAACTCTCTCCTCAAACCCTATAAATACCACCCCTTCCTCCCTCATTTCCTCACAACAATCTTCCATCTCTCTCTCAAATTCTCTCAATTCTCTAAGTTTTTTCCCTCTAAAACTCTCAAGTTCTCAAGTTCCATTATGTCTCGAAGAAGCAGCGGTAGTTCCGGGGGTCGAAGGACGGCTAGGAATTTGCAACCCCAATTTCAAATCGGGGATCAATCGCAACCTACACCCGACGGCTACATTCCTGTTATGCTACCCCAAGAAATATTTCCCTCCCCACCAAATCCAAATTATCCCGATGATACCCAAAGGTCTCTAAGACCTAGTCTACTTCGGGCGATGGGCCAGCACGACGCCAATCCGACGCGTGTGCCCCGAGAATTGGTCGACGCGGTACATGAAGTTAATAGAACGAGAACCAACGATCCATTTTTCAACCTCATGTTTCAAGAGCAACCCGCCGCCGACGATCCTAATTAATTTAGTTTAATTATTTTAGTTTAATTATTTTAGTTTAATTAATTAATTTGTCACGTCTCTTGAAAGTCTTAGTATGCTCTGTGGTTGCGGTTCCGACTGATCTTCCACATCAGAAACGAATTTCTTGAGATTTAATAATCATTTAATCATATTAGTTTAATTAATTATTAAATGGTTACTTAAATAAGTTAAAAAAAAAATTAAAAAAGGTAATTTGTATGTGTGGTGATAATTATAAAGTTCTTATTGGATTATGGTGTCTTAGAAAGATTGATTTTTAAATAAAGTTTGCTTTGCACTCTCCTCCAAGCTAGCCTGGGAACCTCGGGGAGTTCTGTCTAGAAAAGCTTGGGCCTAAAGTGAGATCATAGCATCCTTTCCAGTCGATCTGGCCTTGGAACCTCGGGGAGTTCCGTATAAAAGAGCTTGATAATTATTTTCACACATAAAAAATACCATTTTTAATTTGTTAACTTTTTTAATTAACTATATGAAATTTAATTTAATTAATATGATTAATATTAATATTTAATCCATGTAAAATTAATACCGGTTTTTATTTTGTTAATCATTTTTCTCCCTTATATTTTTAATAGGGCAAATCCTACGGCCTTGTTGTGGGGACGACGGAACAGAGCGAAAGTGTGGGAATATTTTCACGAAGAACGACGGGTGGAGAACGGTGTTCGAGTCAAGATCGCCACGTGCAAGAAGTGCAATACAACCCTAGATGCGTTGGGGGAAAAAGGAACCGGCTACTTGACGCGACATAAAAAAACGTGCTACGGAGATGGTAACGAGGTAAACACAGCACAGGTAAGTGCTCTTAGCACGGAAAATTTACGGAAATGGACCATCGAGTGGTTACTGTCTACGGGCGCACCGATGAGTTTGATGGAAAATCCTGCGCATACACAATACATGCAAAGGATTAATCCGTCTTACCAACATTTTTCCCGTACGACGTATACCAGGGACATGGAAAAGGCTTATAAAATGCAAAAAAAATATTTGGTCGAGTTTTTTAAAATGTCAAACATAAACGTTGCTTTCACCACCGACTTGTGGAGCGGTCCGAGTCTAAACGATTATCTGAGTCTGACCGCCCATTACGTCGACGGTGATTGGGTTCCATGTCAAAAACTTTTAAATATGTCATCATTCGAGTGTTGCCATACCGGCATAAACATTTCCGAAAAATTAATAGAATTATTCAATGATTGGGGTTTGCAAAATCGTATTATTTCTATTACTTTAAACAATAACGCTGCTATTACTATCTTAGAAAATAGTTTGCCCGGTTCTCCTTTTCGTAATATTTTACATCAAAAGTGTGGTTGTCACATTATTAATTTAATTGCTAGAATGGGCGAACGAAATATTGCAAACCACGTAGAAAAAATACGCGGCGTTATCGATTGGATCCGGCATTCTCAAACCACCACTAGGTGGACACGATTTTGTAAAGAGCACAATCATAAAACTAATAAGTTTGGTTTAGACAACAATACACGATGGAACTCTACGTATCTAATGCTTTCAGTTGTGTGTAGACAGAGGGTACCGTTAAGCGCTTTCCTCCACTTGGAACTAGAGGCCTCGGAGCGGATCACGGAGGCAGAATGGGAAACGGCCGAGAAATTCACCTAATTCCTCAAACCCTTTTACGATGTTACTTTAAATTTTTCTAACCAAAGACAACCTTCTTTGAATCATGGTCTTTCGGGTCTATATGAAATTACAAACACTTTTTCTGAATTCGAAAATGACCCTGTTATTTCTCCCATGATTTTGGGAATGGTTGCAAAATTCAAAAGTTATTGGGATCCACCTCATTTTTCGTATTGTTTCGGTGCTATCTTACATCCCCGTATTATGTTTACTTTTGGGCCGTTGATGTTAGCAATCGGGATAAACTTAGGGGTGGATTACACTGATTATATAAAGGTTGTTAATGAAGCTTTTTATGAACTGTACAGTGAATACGACAAGCGGTTCCCAGAGTTCAACGTGGAGGCGGAGCGAAGGGCAGTGATGGAAAGCCCAACCAAGACCGGCTTAGCATTTGTCCGGAGACTGAAGCAAAGACTGGATCGCGGAGAATCATCGGGATCCGGTACGCCACCGGCACGAGCGGAGGACACGGAAGGCGCACCGCAAGAATTGAAGCGGTACTACGGCCTGCGGATCGACGAGGAATCCCTCGAGTTCGATGTGATTGGATGGTGGAAGAATCAACGGGAAAGATTCCCGATATTGGCGAGAATGGCGAGGGATATACTGTCCATCCCCATTTCAAGCGTTGTTTCGGAGAGCGCATTCAGTTCGGCTCAGCATATAATCGACGACCGGAGGGCGTCAACAACTCCTACACACCTCGAGCAATCAGTGGTGTTGAACGATTGGATGTTCCGCAACCCCACCATCGCCCAACGGTTCGAACCAACCGACTTGGAGCTTATGACTCAAAAGTTTAACGACTGGTTCCCCGAGTGACGCAATGTAAACGCCAATATGATGTGCTTTTTCCTCTCTTGGTTTTATGTCCCTAAGGAGAGTTTTTCAAGAGAGGTTTTAGTGAGGCATCTTGTAATATTTACACTGAATATTTACAACTTCTTCCACCTTATTGTAATATTCACAATGAATAATACAACTTTTTTTTAATATCTTGTTTTATCATATTTATTTATTTGTTTTATCATATTTATTAATTTTAAATTAAATAAATTATAAACAATAATTTTAAATAATTAAATTCGGGTAAAAACTAATAAAATTAAACATTGGAAATATATTAAAACTTTTGCCGCAAACAAAGCATTTGAACACCCTTTGAAATCGCGATGCGCTGCAAGCAATCGCGATCTCCTTCCCCGCGATGCGCAATTTGGCGACTTTTGCCGATTAAGTCGCGATTGATCGCGACCTAAACTTGTGCAGCTCTACGTAACCAACAAGAGAAAGAAAATATTTTTCACAAAAAAAAAAAAAATAGAAAGAAAATAGAATTAATTATTAAAGTTTTATTACTTTTACTTAATTTGCTATTCGTTCCCCTAAGTTTTCCCTCTGTACCCTGTAGTACCATCCATCTTTTCATATATCATTCTATCAACTCTCATTATTAATTCTTCACGTCATAAAGAAAAGGAAAGATTTCTCTCTCTCTCTCAACTCATATCCCTCTTTGAATCTGTACCGCGGGTCTGCTTCTGACCATAATGAATCATTATAATGGTTATTAAGCTAAATGGTCATCTAAACTAAACCATTTAGGAGATTAACACATACGAAAGGAAACGACAGCATTTCAAATGTCAGTATACATTAACTATGCAGTACACTGTACACTAATTACACATCTACAAGTCACGTAAGCATTGCATTGCATTGCATTGCATTGCAGAATGCATTTTGCTTTATTTTTTAAAAAAAATCTCAATTTTTTTGCGCTAATTAATTATTTAAAAGAATATAATTCGGAAAACCTTTTTCTTACTTTAATAATTTGAAAATATATATAATTCTACTTTTACAACAAAACAAACAGATTCGAGGCAGATTTTTTTTCCTCGTAACCGGAGTTCTAATTTCTAACGCTTGAACTTTTTAATTGTCTAATTAGTTACTGTAATTTGACAAATCGAAATGAGTCGTCGTGCAACTTTACTTTATGGTTTTATACATTATTGTAAACGAATTTGTGTAAATGTATAGGACATAACAAAGCCCACTAGGCAGGCCCACTAAATAGCCCTAAAAAAATTTAGGCCCATGGTCGCGTAAAGAATGAGGGCCTAGGATGGTCAATGCCAAGGGCTTGACAGTGACACCATCTCAACTTCGGATTCCTTTATTCAATTCAATGCACAATTAATTACTTGAATCATGAAATTGATTAATCAAAATCAATTAGAAAAGATGTTTTGTTATAAATCTCATGCTCTTTGCTTTACTTCAAAGACAAGTCTTGTCGGTCTCATTGAGCCATGAATTAGTCTTATGTCTATTGTCCTTTTGTTATCGTAGAATTTCGGTCATATTTCTTGTCATTTTATAGCATACTAGGGATATCGCAACGCATAATCAAAAATTCGATACCAAAGCCGACGATATGACAGAAAACCGCAACTGCTTCCTACTTTTTTATATAGAATGTGAGGGTATGGGAATTTATGCTATCATTACTAGTTTTATAGCACATGATTTAGTTTTTATTATTACTTTCTAAATTATTTGTCGGTAATAAGGTGCGTAAAGGTGAAATCTTGAATACGAGATTAAGAACAAAACATCAATCACGAAGTAACTCCAAAGTATTATGTCCCTAAGCTTTTAAGGCTCGTATCAGTATCACTGTTATAAGGTGCGGTCACAAACGTTGTCGGTTGTCAAGGTGAAGGATTAACTCGTTGACAACGCCGGAATCTGCCAAGTTGAGGTGATCTTCGAGAATATTCCTGGCGAAGAAGAGCGCCTGCTGGGCCTGACGATTCCCTTCCATGCGCTCGAGCATGGCCTTCACGTTCATGATCCTATCCGAGCTCTTCATCTCCAAATCGATCGTCTTTCCTCTCACAGTCTTCACGAAGATTTGAATAGATCCATGGGACGAACCTCGAGCTCGATAGTGCTGTCTAAATAAAAGATTTTGACTTAATTGTGTATCTAATAGAGGTGGTGTGCGGAACAAGTGCTTCGAACCAAGTAGCGATTTATTGAGAAATCTTAGGAAATATGTTGGTACAGGTAGGACATGAAAAATGCGAGAGAAAATTTAATTAAAAACGATATTATTTGAAAGATTTACGAAGAAACGACAACAACTTCCCAAGGTATAATCAGACTTGTAAAATTTGTATCAGAAGAAATATATTGAAAATGGATTTCAAGAAGAAATGTTTTTAAAAATAATAATATGTTGGATAATTCTTGGAGATCGAAGACATCCGGGCTTGAATCACGCATCAAGTACGCTTTCCTTATAGTATTTCGAGCACCCCAAAAATCGTCTAGAGGTCTACAACGCAAGAATACCGCAGGATACGACAAGCCTTAATTCGTACTGCACAAGACGTTTTTGAAGCACGAAATAGGCAAGAATTATTTTTTCTAGAAATTGTAGAGAGAGCGGGAGCAAATTCCGAGAATTCAAGATGTGATTTCTTTTGAAATCTACACATGTATTTCTAGAAGAACTAACCACTTTACCAGAAGTCGCGACCCTTCAGAAGGTGACTGTTAGCCCTAAATAATACAACTCTTCAACGTGTCTTTTGGGATACAAAGATAACTACCAAAATAACTACTTCACTAGAAGTTGCAACCCTTCGGGAAAATAACTACCAAACAATAACTACTTCACTAAAAGTTGCAACCCTTCGGAAAGCGACTTTTGACCCAAAAGATATCACTCTTCATAATATACTCTGTCATTAATGAACACTTATTGGATATTTAATTCACATATTATTACTTTATCACTAATAATGACAAAATTCCAGAAATATTAAAACAAAGAGTGTTAATACAGTTAGGTATCTTTCGATTTGAACCTATCCTTAGTAAAGTCAACACAAAATCTTATCGGAGTCCCAGGTAACTTTGCTTTGAACTTGTTATTCCTCGTGATAAGATTGGTGAGGCATTACACACACTCTTTAGGGTTCTTTGCCTATATCTCTCACTTAGCACCGTTAATGGCCATGTGCTAATCCTGTCTCGTGAATTTTTATTGAGAGAACTCCTAACTCTCAATTTGAGACGGCACCATCTCGAAATTCACATAAGTGACGTTCTTACAGTATCTCTATTACTAACAGATACTTGTCCTCGTGACTGAACTTAATTAAGAGTAAAACTCAACCCTCTAACTGTAACAACCAACATCATTAAGTAATGTTGCAAATTTTCAATTCAACGACTTGTTGTTACCCATTGAATCTATCGTTAGTCATTTCCTAACTTTAGATTGGGTTGCCATCGTTTTCAGAACTCTTATTCAAGGAGTTTAAGACCCATACCTCTCGAGGTCGTCTTTACTAAATCTCTCGCTAGAAGCTTAGTAAACGAATCGGCTAAATTATAGCTCGAACGCACATATATAAGAGAAATGATTCCATCTTTAATCAATTTTCTCACGTAGTCATGTCTAAGACTAATGTGTCTAGACTTCCTGTTATACACTTCATTGTATGCTTTAGCTAAAGTGGCTTGACTATCACATTGTATCGACACTTTCGATATGTTATCTTTAGCCAACAGAATTTCTAATAGAAGATCCCTCAACCACTCGGCTTCTTGACCAGCGGATGGAAGAGCAACAAACTCCGACTCCATAGTCGAATGGGTAATACAAGTTTGTTTCTTGCTCTTCCAAGAAATTACAGCTCCGGCAAGTGTAAAAACTCATCCTGTCGTAGATTTGTTATCTCCGACACTCGATATCCAACTAGCGTCGGTATATCCTTCGAGTACGGTAGGAAACCTACCATATTGGAGGCCAAGATTCCTGGTTTTTAAAAGAAAACAAAAAATTCTCCTGATTATCTTCCAATGCTCATTGCTTGGATTGCTATTAAATCTACTCATTTTACTAACCGCGAATGCTATGTCGGGTCTTATACATTGCATCAAGTACATTAAACAACTAATAGCACTTGCGAACTCTAATTGAGCCACGACTCTTCCAACATTTTTATCAAGTTTGACACTGTTGGAAATCACATCTAGCTCCGATACCATTTATTAGAAATCGGATCTGCTAATATGCCAATTTTCCTTGAAAAATAAGGAAATAGCTTTGATTGCAAATTCATAAAAAATACTTTTAACGTCCCGTCCAAATTACCTCGAATATTCCGCTCTCATCAGTTCGTCTGGGCAACTTTTAAAAATAATTTTAAGTCGGAATAGTTACTCCGTAACGACGTACTGACATCGAGTAATTTGGATAAAGCGATCGGATAAATAATTGGCAATTTAATTATCATAATTAATTTCATAACAACATTATTAAATCTAATGTCTATGGAAAATAAATAAATACAATAAAAGAAATTTTGCATTTATTGACCCAATGCATAAGGCCGTACCTCATTGACGACTTCCGGCTGTGCGTTCTGACTTTGGCAGGGCTCCGCCGGTGCTAGGGAAACTCCCGTGATCTTCCGGGATATTCTCCTGGAATCCTCGTACCGAAGCGTGGGCTTCGATGACAGGACTCTGACAAATATTTAACTGATGGTTCTTTTGAAGCTACCGGAGAAAAGATCTCACAAAGCCGAACCGGGGGGGAGAGAGAAGAGTCAATTTTCGCATCCCCTAATAAGGGGTCACGAAATTTTGAGCTCTGTAGGTGTTAAGAAAAGTGTGGAATGAGCTCCCTATTTATAGAGTTCAATTCCAACCATCTGTGAGAAATTCCCTCCATCCGGATCATCTGATTGGTTGAAAACCAATGGCTCAGATTAATCCTAGGATTTTTCGAATTTTAAATAATAAAATAAATCTAATCCAACAGTCCAGATTAAATCTAGATTAATCCAATGGATAAGATTTGCTGAGAGATATTCTCAACCACCAAACTTGGTCACCAAGTTTATTATTATTTATCAATTTCGAAATCCCTTTTTAAATAAACAAAAAATTAATTTCCAATCCAACGGTTAAGATTAAATCTTAGACCGATCCAA
The DNA here is from genome assembly GCA_954871525.1 of Parietaria judaica. Taxonomy (NCBI): domain Eukaryota; kingdom Viridiplantae; phylum Streptophyta; class Magnoliopsida; order Rosales; family Urticaceae; genus Parietaria; species Parietaria judaica. The sequence goes on from OX940864.1 coordinate 17,888,242, forward strand.
TTGATTAAATTAATTAGGGAAAATACAAATACCAAGACTTGGTAAACAAGTCTAAATTCGAATTCCCCATTTTATTTATATAATAAATTAATTCCTAATCCAACGGTGAAGATTAAATCTAGACCGATCCAATGGATTAAATTAATTTCAGGGTTTTATCTCAAGTACCTAAACAATAGGTACTTATGCTGCAGTTATGCATAACTTGCATAACCAATTTGCGCGTACAAAGCTTGCACGCACTCCCAGGTTGACTTTTCTTCTTTATATATATATATATTAATATATAAAAGGATATATATGAATCTAATTGTTTAAAAAACAATCTCCATATATTTTTCGGTCACGCTCGAACGTTGCGTGCGACATCTCAAATATATATTAATTATATATAATATAAATCTATTAATTATTAATTAATTATTAATAATCCGGAATAAATCCTATTAATAATTAAATCCAAATAATTAAATTATATTATAATTTCTTCTATCTCATATCACACATTAAAATGTCGTGGGACAAACCCACCATTTTATTTGTGACACGTGATTTAATTAATGCAACCCAAAACTTTAGGTTAAACTCATTAAATCTATAAATCACAAACCGTCAGTCTGATTGACTCGGTTCAAAAAGATAAATTGCACAGAATTAAATTTTCTACAACTTTCTAGTTCATGACAAAATTCAATTCATTCATCTTTTGACAGTTAAATTTTCTGTACCAAACTTTGGTACTTTTGCCGCGGTAAAACTATCCGAAATCTGACACAGACCTCAGTTTTATAAATCCTGTCAAATGATTAAACAAACGTATATTTAATCACGTACGTATCATCCGTTCCGGAGCTATCCTGGGGACCATGGACCCATATCACTTAAGCTCCAACGAACTGCTAGAAGTTCGTTAACCTCGGTGTAATTCCACTATAAACCCGAGGCTGCACTCTTTAGTGATACAGTATATATTATTCCCTTTTATAGCAAGGTGTCCATTGATACAATCAAATTCGGGTTATTGATCTTTCACTTGATGATCCACACATGAGCAGGCGGTATTACCGTATTGCCCCTCAATGCATTTTCATCCTTAACTCAGTCGGTAATATTGTGAGCAACCCACTTATGATTACGAGTCATAAGCTGGCCATGGGTAAATCTCACTTCTCACCATCGACAATCAAGGGAATCATCTTGACTCTGAAGAGAGCTGTGTGATGCCCATATCTATGATCAAGCTACCTTCACTACTGACTATCATGTTCCCAAAATAATAGTGTTGGGAACAGCGGTAATATTTCGTGTTCTTTAACGGTTAAATCAAAGAACAATCAAGTCAGCAGCTAAGACTCAAGATCACTCAGGACTTAGATCGAATATCCATTTGATCATCTACTAGTGACTCAACTCCAAGTTATCAGTGACGGTCTTATATGATAACTTCCGGAGTTTAAGTCAGGTCCAGTCCAATATGAACACTTCATACTTAATGCACTTCTAGTGAGTGTGACACACACTTAATCCAGAATAGAATTATATCACTTAGTCACATTAATGACCTTATCCGATTAATGAGCTCCCACCCAGTTAATCAGGTCACGGACAATTTAAGTTCATTTATTATGATTATCAATTCTTCCTCACATTGACTCGGGTGTGATGATAATAACATAATTGCATTCCATTATGAACTATGGATTAAACATTCTATTTTACTCTACCAGAAACTATAATAAGATTAACATAATAAGTATTATCTTTATTCAACGACAAGTCATAATCTTTTACAAATGGGTTTAAAAAAAAACAGCTTATTTAAGGACACATGTCCAACAGACACTGGGATCAAATGGGGTGTTCACTTCTTTGAACTTAAGATGGTTGAACTTTTCAAGCACTTTCTCAACATAGTGCGTTTGACTAAGTTAATAACCCCCACTGTTTCGTTTCACTTTGATCCCCAAAATAGTGTCAACTACTCCAAGATCTTTCATCTTGAATGTGGAAGTTAGAAACCTCTTTGTTTCCAAAATTCCTTTCATGTCATTTCTAATGATCAACATATCATCAACATAGAGACATAGGAATATCACAAGATCACCTCGCACCTTTGTGTACAAACACTTATCGCACACATTGTGTACAAAACCATCAGAAAGTATGACTGAATCAAACTTTTGATGCCACTGTTTAGGTGCTTGTTTCAATCTATACAAGGATTTAACAAGTTTGCAAACTTTTTGCTCATTTCCCGGAAGCACATATCCTTCGGGTTGTTCCATGTAAATCTCCTCGTCGAGATCTCCATTAAGGAATGCCGTCTTGACATCCATTTGGTGAACAAAAAGGTTATGCAAAGAAGCTAAGGCAAACAACACTCTAATTGTTGTTATTCTTTCTACCAGTGCATAAGTGTCAAACTAATCGATTCCTTCCTTTTGTCGAAATCCTTTGGCTACTAATCTAGCCTTGTAAGTGTTTAAAGTACCATCGGAATTGTACTTTCTTCTAAACACCCACTTGCACCTAATAGGTCTCGACCATTTAGGAACTCGACAATTTTCCAAGTATGGTTAGACATTGTAGAATCCATTTCATCTTGGATAGTGTCCTTCCAAAAGGCAGAGTCCCGAGAAGCCACGGCTTCGTTATAGGTTTTCGGATCATCTTCTACTAGAAGAATTATAGGAATCTTACGAATTATATTCTCACTATTTCCTTCTACTAAATAAAAGGAAATGAGTTGAGAATCTATTTCGTTAGGTCTTAGATTTTTTGTCTTTCGTACTCTCTTCCTTATCCGAAGTTTGGGTTGTTTTTCAACTACCCTTGAAGAACTCTCCTCATGAGATTCTTCTTGTACGGGAATTTGAGGTTCTTTATCCTTCGTAATAAGGTTCTCAAAAAATTCCACGTCTCTAGATTCTATAATAACATTAGACTCTAAAGCTATAAGTCTATATGCTTTACTGTTTGTAGCATAACCGACAAAAGCACTTCTTATCCCACGAGGACCCAACTTAGTTCTCTTAGGATCCATGTTTTTGTAGTACGCTACGCACTCCCATACACGAAAATACCCAATATTCGGCGCTCGGCCTTTCCATACTTCATACGGAGAAATACGGATTTTCTTTAAAGGAATACGGTTAACAATAAGACAAACAGAAAGCAAAGCTTCACCCCACAAATTAAATGGTAAACCCGAATGCATTAACATAGCATTTATCATCTCTTGATAAGTCTTATTTTTGCGTTCGGCTAAACCATTTTGTTGCGGTGTACGAGGTGCGGAACATTCATGAATAATGTCATTTTCTTCACAAAATGCATTAAACTCGTTAGGAAAATATTTTCTGCCCCTATCACTTCTAAGGACTTTGATTTTAATTCCTAATTGGTTTTCTACTTCCGCTTTATATGTCTTAAAAGCGTTGAAAGCTTCTGTTGGGTGTGGAAATCACCGTCGGAATTTGATTCCCGATTCCATTACGCCGAAATATGCCTCCGAGCCGCTCCGGTAACATTTAAAAATTATTTTAAAGCGGAAAACTTGTTATCGGACTAAAGGGACGGATATCGGGTAATAACCATTTCAACAAGATCCGATAAATATTACATATTTAATATTCACAACTCATTATTAATATCATAGTCGAAATAAGAAATAAATAGAAAGTGGTAAATGTTTGCATTTATTAACCCAATGCGTAAGGCCGTACCTCGGTTGACGTTTCTGGCTGCCGACTCTGAAGTTCGGCAGGGCTCCGCCGGTGCTGAGGGAAACACCCGTGATCTTCCGGGATATTCTCCTGGATTCCTTGTACCGAAGCGTGGGCTTCGCCGGCAGGACTCCGTCGCAAAACTTTAACTGAGGTTCTTTTGAAGCTTTCGGAGAACAACGTCTCACTAAGCCGAACCAGAAAAGAGATCAGAAGCAGAAAACTCGCAGACCCTAGAGAGAGAGGGAGAGCTCGAGTTTTTGCTCTGGGGAAGGTGTGTAAAATGTGTAGAATGAGCCTCCTATTTATAGGCTCAAGACTGTAACCGAATTGGAGATATTCCCTCCCTATTTTCGAATTTAAATAATTAAATATAATTAATTATTCCAATCCAATGGTCCAGATTTAATCTCATCTAAATCCAATGGATATAATTAATTAGGGATTTAATTAAATAAGATATACATGATAAGATCAAATATTCAATCTTATCATCTTATCTCCATATTTTCGAATTATATATATATATATATATATATATATATATATAATAAATTAAAATTTTATGATTATCTAGATCCAATGGTTGAGATACATCATAAGCCAATCCAATGGATCAAATCAATTAAGGATAAAATCAAATATCCTAAGGTTTTATCAAAACCCTAATTCGAATTCTTATCCTTATATTATTCGAATTATATGTGATATATATATTATTAATTAATTTCTAATCCGACGGTAAAGATTAAATCTTAAAACCGATCCAACGGATATAATCAATTAACCAAATTCGAAATACCTAAGCTTGATCACCAAGCTACCAATTTCGAATTAGTATTAGGGTTGAAATCAATTATCTTAATCCAACGGTTGATTTTAAATCATAACCGATCCAATGGATTAAATTGATTTTAGGGATTTGCTAAATACCAAAAACATTTGGTACTTATGTCGCAAATATTGAAAGACCAAATCATACTATTCGAATTTGCTAGGGTTTCCTATCATGAAACCCTAATTCGAATTTACACATTTAAATATATATAAATATATATATATATTTATTTATTAATATAAATCTATTAATTATTAATAAGATATTAATAATTAAATCCAAATAATTAAATTATATTAATATTTCCTGATCTCAATATCACACATTAAAATGTCATGGTGCCACACCATCATTTAAATTCGTGACATGTGATTTAATTTCATAGTTTACCGAAACGAGCACAAACTTAGAAATTCTCTAAATCACAAACCGTAAGTCGAAATGACTCGGTTCAAAAAGCAAAGTCGCTTAGAATTTAATTTCCAACAACATGGTGTTGATAGAAAATCTAAATTCTAACTTTCTTTTATCAGTTAATTTCGGTTACCAAGATATGGTACTTTTGCCACGCTGACGATAAAACTATCTGATGTCTACCAAAGACTTTCAGTTTTATAAGTCTAGCCAAATGATTAAACATTATCCAGAATGTATTTTAATCACGTACGTATCATCCGTTACGGAGCTATCATGGGGACCATGGACCCGTATCACTTAAGCTCCAACGAAATGCTAGTTGTTCGTCAAACCTCGAAGTGATTCCACTATAGACCCGAGGCTGCACTCTTTAGTGATACGGTATATATTATTCCCTTTATAACAGCAGGGTGTCCATTGATACAATCAAATTCGAGTTATTATTCTTTCACTTGATGACTCACACATGAGCAGGCGGTTTTTACCGTATTGCCTCTCATTGCATTTTCCTCCTTGACTCAGTCAGTAATATTATGAGTAACCCACTTATGGTTTCGATTCATAAGTTGCGCACGGGCACCTCTCACTTCTCACCACCGACAACCAAGGGAATCATCATAACTCTGAAGAGAGTTGTGTGATGCCCATGTCTATGATCAAGCTACCCTTACTACTGACTATCATGTTCCCAAAATAATAGTGTTGGGAACAACGGTAATATCTTGTGTTCTTTAACGGTTAAATCAAAGAACAATCAAGCCAGTAGCTCGGACTCAAGACCACTCAGGACTTAGAACTAATATCCATTTGATCATCTATTTGTGACTCAACTACAAGTTATCAGTGACGGTCTTATATGATAACTTCTTGAGTTTAAGTCAGGTCCAGTCCAGTATGAAGACACTTCACACTTAATGCACTTCTAGTGAGTGTGACACACACATAATCCAGAATAGGATTGTCACTTAGTCACATATTCGATTAATGGGCCCCCACCCAGTTAATCAGGTCACAGACATTTTAAGTTCATTTATTATGATTATTAATTCTTCCTCACATTGACTCTGTTGTGATAATAATAACATAATTGCATCCTTTATAAACTATGGAAACAAACATTCTATTTTACTCTTCCAGAAACTATAATAAGATTAACATAATAAGTATCATCTTTATTCAATGACATGTCATAATCTTTTGCAAATGGATAAAATATCTTGTTTAAGGACACATATGTCCAACAACTTCGTCTTTATGTTTTAACAAATAAACATATGTGAATCTAGAGCAATCATCAATGAACGTGATAAAATATCTATTACCACCACGGGTTTTTATACCATTAAATTCACATATATCCGAATGTATTAGATCTAGCAAATTGGAATTTCTCTCAACACTATAAAAAGGTTTTTTAATCATTTTCGATTTCACACATATTTCACATTTGTTAAACTCATTAACATTGCACGAAATCAAACCACATTTAATTAATATTTTCATAGTGTTAATTCCAATGTGAGCTAGTCTTCTTCCTCGGCTTTGAACTTGTACTCGAGAGCCTTCCATATCTCCGATGTGGATTGAACATCGATGTAAAGATCGTAGAGGCAATCAGAGAGGGTGTTGAGAATGTGCCCAGGGCATAACAGTTTGTCCTCCTTGCGCTTCGTGCGGTCCCTTTTCTGTTCGTCCGAATCGTTGTCCGTCGGTTAAGGAATGGCCGGCAACTCCGGTTCCAAGACGTAGTAGATCTTCAACGCCGTGAGGAGGAAGATCATCTTGTCTTGCCATCGGGTAAATTTTGTACCGTTGAACGGTCCAACTTCACGAGATCCTGGTTCATGACTTTGATGCTTGAAATGGATGCTTCGGTCGCCATAATACTCATTACTTTAAGACGGGTGGATAATTCTTGGAGATCGAAGACATCCGGGCTTGAATCGCGCATCAAGTACGCTTTCCTTATAGTATTTCGAGGACCCCAAAAATCGTCTAGAGGTCTACAACGCAAGAATACCGCAGGATACGACAAGCCTTAATTCGTACTGCATAAGACGTTTTGAAGCACGAAATAGGCAAGAACGATTTTTCTAGAAATTGTAGAGAGAGCGGGAGCAAATTCCGAGAATTCAAGATGTGATTTCTTTTGAAATCTACACATGTATTTATAGAAGAGCTAACCATTTTACTAGAAGTCGCGACCCTTAAGAAGGTGACTGTTAGCCCTAAATAATACAACTCTTCAACGTGTCTTTTGGGATACAAAGATAACTACCAAAATAACTACTTCACTAGAAGTTGCAACCCTTCGAGAAATAACTACCACACAATAACTACTTCACTAAAAGTTGCAACCCTTCGGAAAATGACTTTTGACCCAAAAGATACCACTCTTCATAATATACTTTGTCATTAATGAACACTTAATGGATATTTAATTCACATATTAAATTCCAACATAATACAAGGCATAAAACCAAATTTTCTATAAAAAAAAGGGGGGGACTAAAAACTATTTAATTAAATTACAACATTAATATTATCCAATAGTTTGAATAAAAGCAACGTTCGTAAAAATAAATAAAAATGGTAAGTAACATATTGTGAAACGAATATAACCAAACAAGTAGACATAATATGAAGAAAAAAAAAACGACACAATAAAGATAACAATAGTAGCAAACGGCAAAAAGAAGGAAAATGTTTATACAAATAATCAAACGATATAAAACATTAGAAAGGAAATAAACAAAATTAAAAGCTACACAACGATGTACGAAGACGACTGTAATGGAATTAGATTTTTATAGAGATTATCCTCAGAAAAAGAAGCATAAGGGGCAAAACTACAAATTGAAATGGAAAACGACAACAAAATGAGCCAAGTGAATTCAATCGATAAACGACAATATAAGAACGAAAACTATGTTAAAATAGAGCATTTTCCATCACGCGAGTGTTTCATATTTTTTTCCCGACCATGCGCCGGGAAGTGGCTCATTTTGTCGCCCGTTGCCGCACGATGCCACCTTTCCAAAGTCAAAGCAACAAATGCGGGTATGTACATGTCATGCTATTACCGATTCCAACGCAATTGTGGGCCGACATTAGTATGGACTTTGTTCTCGGTCTTCCTCGCACCGCCCGTGGTCATGATTCTATTTTTGTTGTTGTGAACCGCTTCACCAAAATGGCACACTTTATCCCGTACCAAAAGACCTCTGACATCGTTCACGGGGCCGGTTTTTTTTTCAAGAAGTTTATAATCGTTTCCATGGCTTTCCATCATCAATTGTGTAGGACCGCAATAACCGGTTCTTGAGCCATTTTTTGAGGAGTTTATGGACACATGACTTGATTTTAGTAGCGCGCATCATCCACGGAGAACCCAAAGTGGTTATCCGCTCTCTTGGAAAATGTTAAGGCGTATTTTTCATTTTACTTAGATTATTAGGTGATAAACGTAAACTGATAGGAATGTAAAGCGAGTGCATAAAAGTAAAAAACACCAATACTTTTTGATAATGCAGTTCGGACTATCTGTTTTACTTCTGCCGGGCACTGGCCCGGATTAATCAACCAAGAGTTACACGAGATGATTACAAACAATAATACATATGGACCCAAAGCATATAAGGAAACTCTCCCTTGTTGTCACACCAATAGTTTCGACATCCGGCATTTGAACTCTTGATGAATGCAAAATCCCCATGCACCAATAAGCTACAAATGTCTCGTCCTTCTTTGCTTCACTCGTGAGTTGCTGATTGTCTTCTCCCAAAGGTTTTGTCAAAATGTATTTGTAAGAGGTATATATCGAAATAAGACCTCAACAGTCGAGACATATATGAGCTGCTCGTTGATATCTTCATGGACTAAAATCAGCTCCTCGATTCTATCCTCGGCTCACACGGCAGGGGCGGATTTATGAAGGCCCGAGCGGGGACGGCCGCCCCCACTTGATTTAAACACGTTATTTTTAATAAAAATAATAATACAATTTTATTAATATGTATATAAAATGTATCATATTTAGACAAAACTGATACTGTGGTGTAGTGAATATTTAAGTTAAATTTTAACTCTCTTTTCTTGGGAGACCAAGGTTCGATTCCCATCAACCTTGCTTTTTTCTATATATTTATGATCTCTATATTAGTACTAATCTCTTTATATAAAGATTATTTTATTATATATTATGCAATAATCTTCGTACAATTGTATCACTAAATATTTTATCGATTTATAAAAATTAATTATAAAAAATACTTTTAATATCATATCATATTCTAAAAATTCTGACTTAATTTTTTTGCCCCCTCTTGTAGAAATCCTGGCTCCGCCCCTGTCACACGGGGTGGTAATTCTGACGAGGAAGTTGGTGAAAATTCAGGGACCAATTTTTGCAACTCATGGGAGAATGATGGCGCATTCGGGTTATGGCTCGCTTTTATAGAAGCGTGGGACTGAAGTGCCGGGAATTGACGCGTGCATGGAGCGCATGGGAATTCCAAAATTTTGGCATCGTGATATGGCGCTGATTAGAGCCTTTAATTTTCACTCTTAATACGTTTATTTGCTCCATTTAGTTACGTTTATTAGTTCCCTCATTAAGATAATTTATTTCCTACTTTGTTTTATTTCCTCCCTCCCTCCCTCCCTCCCTCCCTCCTGTTGATCGTGCTTTTTGTAAATGGCAAGGATGATGAGTGTAGTTCAGTTTTGATATTTGGTGAAATAGAAGTGGACAAACTCTTTGGTGCATCTTTGCGGTTTCAACGTCCCGGTATAATCTTATTATGTACATCACTTCTTTAAATAAAAAAGTTGAAAGTATTTAAAATTTTAATTATAATTATTATTTATTTTATGCATGTTGGTTAATGTTAATGGCTACCGGCAAACCCGTAAAATAGTATGATCTAGGGGTGAGCATTTTAGACCCAACCCGATGGCCCAACCCAATCCGTTATAGACCCGACCCCAATCTAACCCGCCCAATCTAACCCGCTCAAAATTGGGTCGGATCGGGCCGGACCCGACTATTATTCGGGTCGTGGTCGGGTCCAAAACATTGGGTCGGGGTCTCCGACCCGACCAATATAATTAATATATATTTCATATTGATTTTTTATTCAAGTAGTGCAATCTATAGTCTTTTAAAATTTCCCATCCTCAATTTTATTTACATTCAAAGACCATTCAATCTCTCATTTTCATGTTTTACATTATTTAGTGTATGTTTGATTAAATTTGTTTGAGGTATTTTTACTTGAATTTTGAGTTACATTGATGCATTTTTTTCATATTATTTTTTATTATATAAGATTAAATTTTAATTAATCGGGCCATGGCGACCCAAACCAACCCAACCCGATTTTTTATCGAGTCGGTTTGGTTAGGGCATTAAAAAAATTTGAGTCGGATCGGGCATTTTTTTGGTAACCCGAAGTGATCGGGTCGGGTCCATAAAAAACATCGGGGCGGCCCAACCCAACCCATGCTCACCCCTACTATGATCACTACAAGCGGTTATTGGTTTTAATAAGACCCTTTATGCAATGAAATAACTAGAACAAAATCTAACCAGGTAAGCATAATGAAAACGATTGGTCAAGATTGAAAAACTAAAACTATCGCCAATGGTCAGATTATACACATTCGATCGAAACAAGAAAGAATATCAATAAAACCACATGCGTTGACACGCACAAAAAAAAAAAAAAAAAAAAAAAAAACACCTAACTTCAATGACGTAAGCTGATTTATCCATGTTGTAGTCTGCTATTGCGGCCGTCCTCGAGCTCAGAGCCCGTTCTAGGCATAGGCAAACTGGGCCCATGCCTAGGGCCCCACAAAAACGGTAAGAATAAGCTTAGTTGAAAGGGCTTCAAATTTTAATAAATACACATACTTATATTATATTCAGTTAATGCAGTGGAAGCATACTCTTTTTTACGCACAAGCTCCCGTGTTCTAGTCATGCTATACTCTTTTTTTTTTTTCATCTGACAATTAAAAGTGACAACTAGAGAGATAGATACTTCTTTCCACCAATACAAAAGATAAAAACTGTTTTTTTTTTCTCTCTCTTTCCAAATGGATTGAAAAATAAATTTGACATGCTTTTTGTTTCTTTCTAAAACAAGATATATCTTATGATCATTGATTAATTATTCATAACAATGTGATTAAAAAATAAATTTTATTATGGTTAATATTTTTTCAAATGTTCTATTATAATTTTTTTTTTCTTGAACTCTATATTTTTTTTCCCAATTCGCCGACATATAAATTTTGAATGTTTTCTACTTCACTAAGAATTGAATATTTCAGTACCACATTGTTTGTGTGTGAATTCGATGGCAATGTTGATTCTATAACTAAGTGTAATAGTAAATTATCAATATTCACTAATTAGGGGCCTCATGAAAATAAATCGCCTAGGACCCCCGAATACTCAGGACCGGCCCTGCTCGAGCTGTTTCCCCGGCGAAGATCATGAGCCAGATTAACGAATGGAATGTGTTGTAAGAATTGATCCATCCCGAATCCCGCACTCGCCCAATGTATCCGTAAGGATGAGCCGTGTGTCGTCGAATCAGAGACCAAGAAGCTCTGGAGTGACATCATCTTCGAATGCAAGTCCGTGCATAAGTTTATGTTGCTCGTACGCCCGAGCCTTGATATCGTCAAAGGTAGTGGACGCATCAATCTCGAGCGGGAAGAGTTGACCGCCTGGGACCCTGACCGAGATGGTCTTGGGCCAATTCTTGGTCCGCTTGTTTAACTGGGCACTGAAGCTTTCCGACGAGGCCGTCGCCGGAGAGTTACCGGAGTTGGAACTCATCGGGGAGAGAGAGAGAGAGTGAAGTGGTTAACGGTTAAAGATATGATATAAATATATATACATACATTATTATTTTATAAAAATGTAGTTAAATTTACTGGTTATATTATTAAGTACAATTATTTATTTTTAAATAATCGAGTCCAAACTCCAATGAAATAAATAAAGAAAAAAAATTGTCATTAAGATATTTATTATATGTGTATGATTATTACAAGGGCTATTATGGGCAAAAGTACCTAATTAATTTGGAAATGTACCTAAATAATTTGGAAATGTAGCGGCATAGAGCTAAGTACCCAAGTTCCACTTTTTTGAAATTTTTTTAGTATTCCGTCCATATTGACGTTGGCGCCGTTAAAAAATCATGGCAATATTACCTAAGAAATTAGTGAATACTGGATTTCATTGGTGTAGAGATTATTGAAGTACCACTTGACACTTGTAAATCATCTTTATTATAAATATAATTGACGGGAGCTCTTAATAATGACAAATCTCTTTCTTTCTCAATACTACAAATATGGCCACAAGCACTATAATTATTCATTGTACTTATAAAATGAGTTGACTATGACTTATATTCTCAATCTCTTAATTTTTTAATACAAAGTCCTAATGTTAAAAAAAATGGAATAACTAATTACATTATTCTTTTACTCCCTACCAGAAAGCATAAGTCATACCTAGGATTCTGGACCACAAATGAGCTACAAAAACTTTAAGGAATTGGCAACATACTAAATTCTTGCAAAGTAAATAATAAGTGTTTGACGATGCAAAAAAATAAAGTGCTGAGCTAGAATGTGGACAAACCATATGCCGTCACGTAAAACTTTACAGTAGATCAGACTTAATAAAAACTTAATTACTTGCCTCAAAAATTTTACATCGTTGAAAATTTGTGCTATGGACTATTTTGCCACAAATACCCCGACTATATAACATCGACAATGTGATTATACATAAATATAATCACTGTCGATGGAAAATGCTAATATTTGCCAAACCACACATTCTCTACGTAAATTACATGCTCAAATCTTTGAATTTTTCCATTGTTTTCTCAGACACATTTATAAACTCAAATATGATATGGATTCTGGTCAATTTGGAAGATTGACTCTCACGAATTTTCTACTGAAAAATAAAAAATAAAAAAAGTTGAATCCTTGATAAAAAAGGATAAAGAATGAAACAAAACGGATAGCAGATGAAAGTAGTTATCTTGACCCCTCTGATTCTGTAGCCCGTTTTTCATTCACGCAACTTTGCATTTCAAGTAGCTTTTGCTCCCTTCCACAATCCCCGGTAATTCTTCCTTTGCTTCTTGCGCAGCTTTCGGCTTATTCATCACGGATTGCTGATACATCACGCCTCCAGCCATGCATATAAGCAGCCCCATGGTGCCGACCACTGTCGAATGCTTATCCCAAATAACCAAATTAATCACAACGGTCAAAAGTTTGTTGACTATCCCAAGAACGGTGAATCCCGTTGCTGACATAGCCCTCCGACACGAGAATCCAAAGAACGAGATCGCCAATCCGAACAAACACGACAGCCCCACCGGCAAAACCACCCCAAAAGAGTACCAATCTGATTCGTCCGAGATTTCGTGTTTAGTCTGCTTCAGCTCTCCCATGATCAGCAATTCCAGCGGAAACAACATAAGTGCTTCGAGATTGTTGTACAGAACGAGAGCCCACGTGTTCAAGCCGATGGTCATGACCACGTGCTTTATGTAGACGAAATCTATGGACATGCTGACGAGGTAAGCCAACACCCAGCTATAAGCCGAGAACATGAACTGATAATCTGTCAACACGTAAAGCACGCTTCCGTCGAAAATGGTGCAGAGCGACGCCCGCATCTTCAGCGACGGCCAAGGTTGGTTCAAGAAGAGGGTTTCTCCTATTGCAACGAAGATCGGAACGACTGAACGGAACACAATGAACGTGTCCACATTGGCGTGAAGAAGAAGCTCGCTATTGGTGAACAGAGGCAAAAAAAGACAAACTCATATTACTTAAGTAGAATATCTTAATCGTGTATTTTTTTTGGTCTAGTTTCTTGTATTAGATTTTTTTACTTTACTTAAATGCAAGTTCCATTGATGCCGAATTCATAGAAAACTGAAGATCCTATTTTGAAAGACAAGAACCACATTTACCACATATTCGGTACTCGGTTTTCAAGTGTGGTAATATTAGTATATATATGACGTTTACCGCTTCGATGAATAAAACTGAAATGAATGAACACATATTATAAAATTCTAATAACATAATCACTGAGTAAGAAGTTAATGATAAAGATAGATTTAAACCAGTAGTCACATTATCTTACAAAAAAAAAAAAAAAAAAACCAGTATTCACTATAACTATTATATGTATATAGAGGAGGTTTCAAACATTGACAAATTTTGAAATTATATATTAAACTCTAGTTATATGCAGTTTGTGGTTCAATTTATTTTATAATAACGGTATCTGCTACTAAATGATGTATATGTATTCGGTTTTTGCCGCTTAAATTCCGTATTCGGTTCACCCCTAAGAAGCACATACAATCAAAAACATTAGACGATCATTAACCGCATTGACGAGCCCGATCACAAAAAACCAAAGCAGAGAAAATAAACGGCCACTGGCCACTGCATTCAGTTTTCTGATCAAACACCAAAATAGAGTCCAATCGGAGTGCCTCCCAGATCACACAGCTCCATGGCGACAGGGTCTCCCTGATCGCGTAGCTCCGTGGTGACGGGGCTCGATCGATCTAGAAAATGCTGTCCTTCTCAATGCCGGAGGCTGCCAATTCCATCTCCTTGATCATGGCCTTCATGGCGTTGACTCTGTTCTTGGCCTTCATTTCCTCGACTCTATCGGATTTCTCAACCTCGAACAGTATCTGGGTTGACAAGTTGAAGGGTTGACTCCTTCTAAACGTGGCGATTCGCCAATGTGCGGCCATCCTCGAGCAGATACCCGCAGAACGTGAGCTTCTGCGCGTAAAAAGGAATGCCTTCCATGTCTTGGATCTGGGCCTTTACCTTATCCGGTGTGTCCGTTTTCTCAACCTCCAACGGTAGCATCTTCCCGGTCCTCGTCTTCACAAAGATCTTCATAGCTCCACGGTGACGAGGCTCGATCAGGAGAGTGCTATCCTTCTCAATGCCGGAACTCACCAGGGTATCGCGACCCCGGAGCTCTTTACCAGCGAAGGTGAGCTTATGCAGCTTGGCCGAATAAGTCAATCCGATTTCCTCGATCTTGGCCTTCACATCGTCGACTCTGTCGGATTTCTCAACCTCCAGCATGATCCGTGAGCCCATTAGGGCTTTGATAAAGATCCGCATTCCTCCGTTAGCAGAAAAATCGAGGTCGAGAAAGCTTTTGTTCGCGATTTCGTAATCCTCCAGAGTACGGTCGTCCTCGAGATTCTTCCCGGCGAAGAGGAGCCTCTGCTCTTCCTGGATCCGGCACTTGACGTCGTCGACGGTGTCGGACTTCTCCACCTCAAGCTCGAACGTCTCGCCGGTCGGGGTTTTGACGAAGATCTTCAAGGCTTCGCGGGGACGAAGCTCGAGGTGGAGAGTGCTGCCGTCCTGGACATCGCAGTCCCGGAGAGTGGAGGCGCCGTCGAGCGGATCTCCGGCGAGGGTGAGGCTGTGCTCGTGCTGGACTTTGGCCTTGACATTGCGGATCGTGTCGGAGTTCTCAACCTCGAGCTTGATCTTCTTGCCGGTTAGGGTTTTGGCGAAGATCTGCATTTCTGGAGAAGCTAATAGTAATAAGAGTAAATTCTTCACTGAACGTGGTCAGTAAAGTTCATTAAATATAATATTAATAATAAATAATAAAATATATATTGTGGCGGGAATTGTTTGCGCGCATATTTTGGCGGGTGTTTTTGAAGAGCATATTTAGAAAGAAATTGTTAAAAGACCTCATTTGGATTTTAAATCAAATCTATACCCTTAAAGACCCACTGTTAAGAAACATGAATAGTGGCCGAGAGGAGTATGGATTTGACAAAAAATCCAACCGAGGTCATTCTTGCTATTGGCCTGCATATTTATAAGATAAGAGTATTTGCTTAAACAGTCCCTGAGCTTACCATTTAATGCCCTTGTGCCCACCATTGACAATTAACGGTACGATAGAAAACAAACAGGGTGTGTAAAGGTGAAAAATTGAATATGAAATTAAGATAGAACAAAACATCAATCACAAACTTGACCACGAGATTTCATTATATTAACATCTTAACGAACCAACTTTAAAGCAACTTAACATCTTTAAAGTTAAACCATGATTCTAAATTTTACGAAATGCCTCTTTTTTAAGGTTTGTGGCACGAAAACCTTTGTATTTCGTTTTCGTTTTAAAAATTTTGGGCGAAAGTTTGCAATATGTCGTTCAAAAACTGAACAGCTTAAAATGCCTGAATAACCACTATTACAAAACACGCAGACGGGGGATAAGGTGAGGAGTTGACAGTGCCGCAATCCACACTGCAACTACCAACCTGCGATGATCCTCAAGCTTTCTCCCGGTGAAGAAACTTGGTTACATTTAACGTGCGATGACACATAAAACGAAACAAGAGAAACACACACAAACAACGCAACAATCTTGCTCGCATCCATGAACACAATCACGGGCATTTAAACTATTGTTTTGGCAAATTGGATAATTCGTTACTATCAACAAATATTACCCAAAACCAATACACATGAATGAATGGATCATTTGCTCATTTTAGCTCAACCTGAAGTACAAACCAGGGTTGACTCGTTCTAAATTTAAGAACTGGCATATAGTCACAGTTGATCGTACACACATATGGCTAGGTAGAGGATCGACTCGTTGCCTATGCCGCAGTCCGCCAATATGTGGTCATCCTCGAGTCTCCCAGAGAACATGAGCTTCTGCTGTAACGCCCCTAAATGAGGGTTAGTAGAATAAGACAAAAACAAAGACTTTTCAAACTCTGACCGGTCAATGAGGCATCACTGTATAAACGATAAACTTTGACTTTTCAACATCCACGTCATCAAACATGTAGTTTATGCCCATGGGACTTAAAACAACAAAACAAACACAAACGACCACAGTTTATACAACACCATAAAATGACAATTACAAAGTACCACCATCACAAACATCCCTCATTTAATCCCATTACATGTCCTAGATAAAAGATCGACACAAACACGGAATTCACCTCGACGATCACTAGATACGGGTAGCCAAAATCAACACGTGGACCTTCCCAAATCGACTAATCCTCGTCTGGGATCTGACACTGAGCACCACCTGCAACTGGAAGGAAAAGATGTATATGGAAGGGGTGAGCACCATACGCTCAGTAGGGAATCTATTACCAATTCTCTTTACCGAGCCATTATTAGTCAAATTTTCAATTAAATAAATTAAACGTCATCATAAAATCATTTTATCATCATTTCAATCATTTCATAACTTTCAACAATAAAATAAATAAATAAATATTCTCCACAAAAGTCAAATAATTTCGGTGGACCATGCCGAGTCAGCTCGCGCCTTTACTCCACTATATCCCATCAAATCTCAAGGCAACAAGAACAGGTGGACTCGAAGTCCCTAACCGTAACTCGTCCTCGACTCGGGATCCTAATCACCACCAAAGACGGCCAGTTCGCCATGGGTCGAAATGTTGACTTTTGGGTCACCAATCATATACATAACCATATCTGGCCTACTGCGCAGTAGCCAGCTGCTCGTCAGCAGCTCATCCGCCCAAAGCGGGTACCATATCATAATAATCATCATCCGCCCGAAGCGGGTACCATATCATAATAATAATCATCCGCCCGAAGCGGGTACCATATCATCACACGTCATACCGACGTAACCATAAACATAAATATAATAACGAGCATCAATCTGATGCAACCATACCTGGTATCCAGCCTAGCTATCAAGCGACGACAATCACAATATTAACTTTTATCTTTTAATTAAAACAACATTTTATTAATTCCAATTTTTTTAACCTATTCGGTTCAATCTTCATTAAATCGTGGGTTTCTATATTCATTTTAAATTACGAGAAAAGGTAATAGCCCCTACCTCAATCCGTGGAAACTTTGACCGATCGATGATCAGAGACTTTGGATCCGTTGAACTATTCAAAACGGGTGGTTCGGGCAACACAGTCTTCGAGGCGACCACGGAACGACTATCCGCGCCAACTATAACACCGATATCATCCATAAGCCAAATATTACTAAGATTGTAATTCAAATTGTCAATTGAAAACCCGATACGCTGAAATTTAACCCGGGCCAAAATCCCGTCGGGCACGTAAAACGAGGCAGTATAACGGGCATCAATTCAACAATGTAATACCTCTCCTAGCCTAATCCGATTATTCTAAACACAACGGCGAGGTCAATTTCATCAATCAAGGCCTAGAACACACTCAATTTGATCCCCTAAAATCTGAAACTAGGGCAAGGAAATTCGAGCTTACCAGGAGTCCGATGACAATTCCGATTGAGGGTTTTCGATTTCCTCGACGAGGGCTTCAAAACCCCTCAATAAATTCTGGGATCGGAAAATGACGCGGCGGCCGACGGCGGCGACCGGCGATGGCGACGGCGAGGTGGCAGCTCCAACAAACACTACTAACCTTTGTGCGCTCATATAAGAAATTGCCAAAAGCTTTAATGATCTGCAAGTCTTGTAAGCTTGTCATTGAGGGAAGTAAATTATCATTTGACGTAATCATTCTTCATATGATCGAGTTTGATGTAACATTGAAAATGAATTTAGTGGAGAAGTACCGTGCTATAGTAGACTGCTACAAAATGCATGGCACCCTTAGAAAGAAAAATGAGCATGTTAAATATGGCCACCTAATCCCATCTTGAATTATGAGCCTTGAAAGGTCGGGAGTCAATTGTGTCATTGAAAATGTGGGGTATGGTGCCATGAACCCCTACATTCCTATAGTACAAGATTTTGATGATATGTTTCCATTAGAGCTTCCGGGACTTCCTCTGGAACGTGAGAGTGAGTTTGGCATTGACTTAGTTCCTGGGAGTTCTCCGATCTCTATGGCTCCTTACCGTATAGCTCCCGCAGAATAGAAAGCAGTTAGACGACTTGTTGAGTAAAGGGTTTATCAGGCAGAGTACATCACCGTGGGGAGCACCAGTGTCATTTGCTAAGAAAAGCGATGGTAGTTTACGCCTTTGTGTGGACTACAGACAACTCAACAAGGTAATAATTAAAAATAAATACCCTTTGCCACAAATTGGTGACCTATTCGACCAATTGGGAGGATGCAAACACTTCTCCAAAATAGAATTGCGGTCGGTTTACCACAAGTTGAGGATTCGAGATGCCGACATCCCGAAGACAGCGTTCCGTACATGATATGGTCACTTTGAGTTCACGGTTATGCCTTTTGGTTTAACGAACACTCCAGCGGCGTTTATGGACTTGATGAATAGAATTTTCCTACCATACTTGGATCGATTCGTTGTTTTCTTCATTGACGACATACTTATCTATTCAAGAACCCTAGAAGAAAACGCGGAACATTTGCGGATAGTTTTGCAGACTTTGCGGGACCATCGTCCCTATGCAAAGAAAGAAAAATGTGAATTCTGGAGGACAGAAGTGAAATTCTTAGGCCACGTGTCTCGCAAGAAGGTATTGCCGTAGACCCGTCAAAGAACGAAGCTATTTTAAACTGGAAGCAACCAAGGAATGTGGCAGAAGTGCAAAGCTTCCTAGGGCTTGCGGACTATTACAGAAAGTTCATGGAGAATTTTTCAAAGATTGCCGTATCGCTAAACAAGCTCACCAGAAAAGATGTTTAGTTCAAATGGGATGACAGATGTGAATAGTCTTTTTCAGAATTGAAACGACGATTGACTAGTGCTCCTGTCCTTGTTGTTCCCAATGTAGATGAAGTGTTTACAATGTATACTCTATATTGATGCATCTCGAAATGGACTAGGCTGTGTGCTCATGCAACAAGGGAGAGTGGTAGCATATGGTTCTAGGCAGTTAAAGCCGCACAGACTAAATTATCCTACCCATGACCTGGAGCTAGCAGCAGTGATATTCACACTTAAAATTTGCGTTGTCATCTTTACGGCTCAAGATTCGAGATATTCATTGGTCATCAAAGACTCAAGTATTTGTTCACTCAAAGAGTTGAGTCAACGACAACGAAGATGAGTGGAGTGTATGGAAGATATTGATTTTAGTTTACTGTATCACTCGGGAAAAGCAAATGTGGTTGCCGATGTATTGAGTCGGAAGAACCATGGTTTGATTGCTTCTCTGACCTTGGAACCATGGAAAAGATCGGCTACCATTGGCGATTACAATTTATAATTCCATAGCGACGGGTATAAAGCATGTGTGTATAACGTTATAGCCGTTCCATCAATGATACTCCAAGTCAGACAAAGTCAGTGGAGTGATGAGACATTACAAGAGATATGGAATCAGAAGCTATAGAACAACTTGAAGGATGGAGTGTTAGTGTCGATGGATTTTTATTATACAAGGGAGGCTTGCAGTAGCCGATGATGCTACATTACGAAGTGTCATCCTACAAGAAGCTCATCGTTCCAAGTTTGCTATTCACCCAAGAAGTACGAAAATGTACCAAGGTCTGAAGATGCAATTTTATTGGTACGGACTGAAATCCGATGTGGTGATGTTCGTGAAGAGATGTCTAGTTTGCCAAATGGTTAAAGCAGAGCATCAGAAACCCGGCAGGGAGCTCAGGCCACTGTAAATACCCTAGTGGAAATGGGACTGCATCACTATGGACTTCGTTTTGGGGCTTCCTCGGACTCGAGGTGGACATGATGCAGTGTGGGTGATCGTTGATAGATTGACAAAATTAGTCAACTTTATAACCATTCGGACAGATTACAAAGTTCCGAAACTTTGTAAACTGTATGTGGAAAAGATAGTAAAGCTTCATGAAGTTCCTGTTTCAATAGTTTCCGACCGAGATGCTCGCTTCACCTCCAAGTTTTGGAGAGGATTACAGAAAAAGATGGGAACTGAATCGAGTTTGAGCACAACTTTTCATCCTCAGACTGATGGACAATCAGAGCGAGTGATTCAGATCTTAGAAGACATGCTGCGGGCGTGCGCCTTGGATTTTGGAGGAAAGTGGAAGGAGCAACTACCATTCGTGGAGTTTGCTTACAATAATAGCTTTCAGGCTAGTATCGGTATGGCACCGTATGAGGCCTTGTATGGTCGACCTCGTCGTTCACCTCTTTGTTGGGCCGAGTATGAAGATCGTATTACTCTCGGTCCTTCCTACCTCAGAGAGACAACTGAAGCGATTAAGCTTATTCGGGAAAGACTCAAGACTGCTAAAAGTCGTCAGAAGAGTTATGCGGATCAAAGACGAAGGCCACTATAATTCATGGCTGGTGACAATATGTTCCTGAAGGTGACGCCCATGCGTGGTGTTTCTCGTTTTGGAATAAAAGGAAAGTTGGCTCCGCGATACACCGGTCCATTCGAGATAGTTGAAAGAGTCGGGCCACTTGCTTACAGGCTTGATTTACCTCCGCAATTATCCCATGTTCACAACGTGTTTCATGTGTCGATGTTGAGAAAATATGAACCCGATCCTCAACAAATCATTGAGTATACAGAGATACCCATTCAAGAAAATGTCACGTATGAGGAATACCCGATTCAGATTATCGACCGTGAAGTTAAAGTTCTTCGTCGATGAGAAATTCCTCTAGTTAAAGTGGTATGGCAAAACCACGACCCTAGAGAGGCAACATGAGAGTTAGAGTCGGA
Organism: Parietaria judaica; assembly: GCA_954871525.1. Lineage (NCBI taxonomy): Eukaryota > Viridiplantae > Streptophyta > Magnoliopsida > Rosales > Urticaceae > Parietaria > Parietaria judaica. The sequence goes on from OX940864.1 coordinate 17,909,924, forward strand.
GATGATGGAGAAGTACCCCTTTTTGTTCGGGGGTGGTTTCATTTAAATTTCGAGGACGAATTTTTTTTAAAGGGGTGGAGTATTGTAAAACCCTTGATATAATAATATATATGTATATATTAATATATATATGTATATAAATATATAAAAAGTCATTAAAAAAAAAGATTGACACTTTTTTCTCCCCCCGACTTCTTTTTTTTCTTCCCGAGCTGCTCTCTCTCTATTTTCTATCACATCAATTGTTCAAAGCTTCATAACTCCGTCACCGGAGCTCCGATCAACGAGATTTTGGTACCGCCGGAAAGCTCTCGAGAAGGCGAACGTACTGATGTGCGGATAACGACCATAAGTGGCGGCGTTTAGCCGGAATAGTCGCCGTAAGGTTCGGTTTCTTAACTCGAGATCTATTTTGTTTGGGTTCGATTTTGAGAAATCTAACACCGGAACCGAGTTCACGAAGGTTAGTAGTGTTTGTTGGAGCTGCCACCTCACCGTCGCCATCGCCGGTCACCGCCGTCGGCCGCCGCGTCATTTTTCGATCCCGGAATTTATTGAGGGGTTTTGAAGCCCTCGTCGAGGAGATCGAAAACCCTCAATCGGAATTGTCATCAGACTCCCGGTAAGCTCGAATTTCCTTGCCCTAGTTTCAGATTTTAGGGGATCAAATTGAGTGTGTTCTAGGCCTTGATTGATGAAATTGACCTCGGGGTCTATTGAACTATTCAAAACGGGTGGTTCGGGCAACACAGTGTTCGAGGCGACCACGGAATGACTATCCGCACAAACTATAACACCGATATCATCCATAAGCCAAATATTACTAAGATTGTAATTCAAATTGTCAATTGAAAACCCGATACGCTGAAATTTAACCCGGGCCAAAATCCCGTCGGGCACGTAAAACGAGGCAGTATAACGGGTGTCAATTCAACAATGTAATACATCTCCTAGCCTAATCCGACTATTCTAAACACAACGGCGAGGTCAATTTCATCAATCAAGGCCTAGAACACACTCAATTTGATCCCCTAAAATCTAAAACTAGGGCAAGGAAATTCGAGCTTACCGGGAGTCCGATGACAATTCCGATTGAGGGTTTTCGATCTCCTCGACGAGGGCTTCAAAACCCCTCAATAAATTCCGGGATCGGAAAATGAAGCGGCGGCCGACGGGGGCGACCGGCGATGGCGACGGCGAGGTGGCAGCTCCAACAAACACTACTAACCTTCGTGAACCCGGTTCCGGTGTTAGATTTCTCAAAATCGAACCCAAACGAAATAGATCTCGAGTTAAGAAACTGAACCTTACGGCGACTATTCCGGCTAAACGCCACCACTTCTGGTCGTTATCCGCACATCAGTACGTTCGCCTTCTCGAGAGCTTTCCGGCGGTACCAAAATCTCGTTGATCGGAGCTCCGGTGACGGAGTTATGAAGCTTTGAACAATTAATGTGAGAGAAAAATAGAAAGAAGAGAGAGAGCAGCTCGGGAAGAAAAAAAAATAGGGGGAAGAAAAGGTGTCGATCCTTTTTTTTTAATGACTTTTTTTATATAATATGTATTAATATCAAGGTGCAAAATTTCGGGAAAATCGGTCGACATTTCGACCGATTTTCGTTTTTCGGAGAAAGGCGAAACGAAAACCCTTTCGTTTCGCTGGATTTTTCCCTTTTTTCGCACTTTTCGCATGGGCAGGTGGATGGAATTTCGTTTTTCGTTTTTCAGTGTAAAAATTGCGAAATTTGGTTGGAATTTCGCTAAAAATCATATTTTTTTGTAGATTTCGGCAAAAATACCAATTAAACTTTCGGCAAAAATAATTATACTCACACAAGAGCAACCCAACCCCGCCACGCCACGTCCGGCCGGTCGGACGGCGGCGGCGCGCGCGTGTGGTGGTGTAACATTTGTGTGAGTCCTCCCCCATCCACAAAATCCTATGACCCAAAGGGCCCAAGCCCTTGTCCCTAATATTTGGTATATAAACATCACCAAACTCTTGTCATCTATCAATGTGGGACTTTTTGTTATTCAACTAATATCACACATTCACACTTAACATACACATACACTTCACCTAATAATTTAACTTAATATTACACATTTCAAATAATATTATACACTTAACATACATATTAACTTCACCTAACATACATATACACTTAATATACATATTCATTTAATATTATACACTTCAACTAATATTAAATTTGTTAACATACCTATACAATTAACATGCATATTCACTTAATATTACACACTTAATTAACATACATATTCACTTCACATAATAATTTGACTTAATATTATACACTTAAACTAATAAAGTGACTTAATTAATATTATACATTCCACCTACATATTTAAGTTACAAATGTGTTTTGTTGTATACAATTATGTCTTGTATTTATTAAATATGTAGTTTTGAACCTATATAAATATCGTGCTTAAATACTCAAATATTTTTTACAAAATATCCATGCGAAAAGTGCGGTAAATGCGGTATGTCCATGCGAAAAGTGCGGTAAATGCGGTATGCGGCATGCCCTTTTTTTCCCTTTTGCCCATCGACATACCCATCGGCAAGCGATATATCCGTAAAACGGAAAATGCGAAACGAAAACGGCAAGCGGTATTTTAAACCTTGATTAATATATACATATATATTATTATATTAAGGGTTTTACGTCTGGTGGTCCACAGGAGTCCCTCCCTACCTTGTCCTGGAGCATGTGCATGGCCTCCTTCACATTCTTGACCCTGTAAGAGCTCTTCACCTCCAAATGGATCGTCTTTTCTTTCGCAGTCAGAGTCTTCACGAAGATTTGAATAGATCCACGGGGACGAACCTCGAGTTCGATAGTGCTGCCTCCCTGGACTCCGCATTACCCCAGGCTCCAGGGACCCATCAGTTTCGTTCCGGCAAAGACGAGCCTCTGCTGGGTCGTAGGAATCTAAAACCTCTCCTGGATCTTGGCCTTCACACTGAACATCATGCGCAATTCTTAAACTCGAGCGGGAGCCTCTTGCCCGTTATGGTTTTGACGAAGATCTGGATAGCGTCCCCGGGAGGTAGCTTGTCGTCAATGACGCTGTCCTTTTTGATGCCGTAACTCGCCAGTGTACGGTCGCCCTCGAGCTGTTTTCCGGCGAAGACGAGCCTCTGCCGGTCCTTGATCTTGGCCTTCACAATGTCGACGGTGTCGGATTTCTCGACCTCGAGAGTGATCTTCTCGCCTGTTGGGGTTTTGACGAAGATTTTCATAGCTTTACGGGGACGAAGCTCGAGTGCTCGCGTTCCTGATGCCGCATTCCTCCAGAGTAGAGCCGTCTTTGAGAGGTTCTCCGGCGAAGGTGAGGCTGTGCTGCTCCTGGATCTTCGTCTTCACGGCATCGATGGTGTCGGAGCTCTCCACCTCGAGCTTGATCACGTCGGTTATGGTTTCGGCGAAAATCTGCATTTTGGGTGACATTTTAGTAACAGAAGAAGGGTTCTACTTCTACTAAAGTTCGGGGAAGAAAATGCTCAATTAAAATAGCGCCATCTGCGGTAAAAGTACTTATATGTATTACAAAAAAGTATAATTTAAATTTTTCTGGTACATATTCTTAACAATATAGACTATAGTAATCGAATTTTTAATTTGGCCACATTTTTTGTTCATTTTGACTACAATTTCGACCATTTTCACCACGTGACTATGCTATATTATGAATCCTTTCAGCCTTAGTTTTTGTGTTGTAGAACATCTCTTTTGCTACTTTTGGAGAATTTAATGTTCGTTGTCAAGTCTTCGAAGTTTCATAACTAGTTAGAATGAATAAAAATTAAAAACTAGTTAGAATGAATAAAAATTAAAAACATAGGCAGAGCCGTGCCTGAGAGGAGGCGGAGTAGGCGCGCGCCTTTAGTAAAAAAATAATCTCATATTTAAGGGCCCCAAAAAATCAAATTTAAGGCCCCAATATCACATAAATTAAAAAAAAAATCGAGAATCACTTAAATTAAATTTAGGGGCCCCTAAAAAAATTAATTAATATTACTAAAATTAAATTTAGGGGCCCCATAAAAATTAAGCTACATTGTCTATCGAAAAAGACATGGTCGAGAAACTCGATTATGCAGAGTTGATTAGTACTTTTACTTCTAAAAATGCTAGACGCGTCTTCTTTGAATGAAATTTATTTATTATATAAACATTGTATATACTTTTGTCTCAAAATTGATTTTTGCAATAACGTTAGGCGGGCCCTAAAATTCTCCTCGCCTAGGGCCCCGAAAATCTCAGGCACGGCCCTGAACATAGGATAATCATTGTCGACACATGAAACTTTAAGAAAGCGAGCTAATTAAAGAAATTAATTACCTATGCTAAAAAATTATACTACTAAAAAATTAAAAATATAAACACAACTTTTAAATATGTAAGTATTTTTGCCGCAAATATCCTATTAATATAAGTTATAGTAGTGTTATACTATGGCTGGCGGGCTATTTTAAAAGAGCATTTCCGATAATTGCTCAAGCGCTCCTTCAACCCTTAACTTTGCAGTTACTAACTTACTACCCCTTTATGCCTTAAAAGTTGAAATCAATTAACCTTTCTCTGTAGCTTTTTTCTTTATTGTCTGGTTGATCGAAGAAAATGGTCCATGAGCTATTACTGTGGGCTAAGCTCGTATCATGCCTACAATTTGGGCCGTAATTGGTTGTTGGGCTTCGAACATTATAATTTTTGGGCGTGTGGTTAGAGACAAAAATATAAAGTTAATATCTGGACATATTTTTAAAGTAAATTTATACAAAAGTATTAGTAAATTAAAAATGTTGATAATTTTTTGAAGAATAAGATTATAAAATAAAATAATAATAAAACAACCAAGAATGTACATGACATGATTTATCGAATTTAGATAAAATATCAACCTTTTGATTAGCTCCCATCTAGCAAACTATCAAAGAAATGGCTTTTAATTCAATAATCAGAAAAGACACGATGAAGTAATGTAAAAGCGGCCCTCGTAAAATGACAATATTAATTGAGCGATTTCATAGTGACGAGAAAGATTACATAAAAACTGTACTATATACCAATTTAGCTACAAATCTCTTTAAAAACTACTCATGTGTGTTAAAATGGGTAGTTTTTAAAACAGTTTGTATAAAATAAATATTTCCTTAATTAGCTAAAGACAATTGAAATAAGTGTTTTAAAGCGTCATAAATCCCCAAGTTTGGTCAATTGAGTCGGCATGCATCTAACCGTTTTTAACGACTAAATAAAGTTAGAAAAGGGGGTTGACTTCGAGGGTGAAAAAAATGAGCTTATGTTGCCACAAAATAAAAACATGGATCCTTATAAAGATATGCAGAAACATTACACTTGAAACGACTTATAAAGATAGCAGTGCTAAATGACAACAAAATAAAAACATGTCAATGTAGGAAATGGCAATGCAAGGGATGAAATTACAAAGAAAAAAAAAATACTCGAACGATAATTAACGTTTCAGTGAAAAATACAGGGAACAAACTCGTTAAGATCAGCCTCAGATAAAAGACATAAGTAGACTTAGGGAACAAGAAACGAGAATTAAATCTGGGTATTGAAACTACCTAGATCTTTACGAAAACGACAATAATAACCGATCTTAGTTGAAGCATACTGCTCATAGATGTAACTTACGGGATTAAGAACTACTAATAACCGAAAATAAAGTAAACGTCACTTCGAATTCATAAGAGATAAGTTATCTTATTCGTAAGGTTACACAAAGACACCACCATTGACAAATTAGTTTATATATACGTTAAGTCATCTGCCATTTGGGTACTGTTTTTAATTATAAGTTTGCGGTTTGCCCTTGTTAAGAATTTAACCTGAATCCCCAAATAAAAAAACTCAAATAGCAAGACGAAAATGAATTGATACTAGAGTTATAGTGGTTTGCTCGCAATGTTAGAGATACGTCTACTTGCCGCTTTCAAATTTTGATCCTCTATAACCTCAATCTAAGTTTTTTCAAATAAACCCCTAAGCTCGCTCTCACTCATTTTGTGCTTCCCGACACAATGAAGTCTACAAACCATGTAAGCTAAATTGCCTAAGTAATAATACACCGAGTGAAAAATCTAAATACACTTAACTCTAATTCTCTAAGAAAATTTGTTCAAGGACTTTCAGCCCCCGAAGGGCGGGTTTTTTTTTTTTTTTCAGTTTCCACCCCTACATAACTTTAAGAGTTTTGTTGTTATCATAATATATATATATATATATATATATATATATATATATAAATTTGTTCCGTTTGCTGATTATTGATTTTAAGTGCGATGACACATATAATGAAACTAGAGAAACAAACAGAGGAGAATTACTATGTCCAATTTGATCAAATACACAAACAACGCAGCAATTTTGCTCGCATCCATGAACACAGATCCCGGGTATTCAAACGATTGTTATAGCAAAACGGATAATCCATTACTATCAACAAGTTTTACCCAAAAAAAAAAAAAAAAACATGAATGAACGCAGGTTTGACTAGTTCTAAATGTTGGAACTGACTTATGCGCAGTCATCCACGCAGATTCAGAAGGGGGACAAGATGAAGGATTGACTCGTTGACAATGCCGAAATCCGCCAACCTGTGGTGATCCTTCAGCTGTCTCCCGGCAAAGATGAGCCTCTGCTGGATCGGAGGAATACCTTCGGTGATGCAGGCGGAAGGTTTTATGGCGTGACAATTCCGATTGTTGATTCGATGCACGAATACCCAATCGAAACTCTTCCAAACAGTTGTTGATTCGATGACTCGAATACCAACGCTCGGGCAACAAAAATCGCTCTCTCAAGACACGAATTTTGGACAACACAATAATATTTTTTTTAACTCTTCAAAATCCCCCTTTTCATATCTGAAATGTCTCCCTTAATACACATCACACGACCAGCCAAGGAGACAAAAAGTCTCAGAAAACTAAAAGTCACGAACTAATAATGACGCAAAATTTAATGTCGGAGGAAACACATAAAAACGACATTTATTTTGCCCAAAACGACGATGATGGACAGGGCTACTCTCCGTACGGTTTAGAGGACATCCGTAGCGTCGAAACGGGTGGCTACAAAAGGCAAACGGATGCTTGAGCAGAAAGTTACACGCGCTCAAAGTCGCACCTTGTTTCAGCGTCGGTCAAAGCGCTCCAAATATGACAATGCACGCTCAACGTGGTGATGGTCTGCATCATTCCCTCCGGGCTGGAAGGAATTCGTCCTCGAAGTCAGGTCGTCGCCTTCCGAAGAGTCATCGTGGAAAGGAATGAGGTGCTTCACATTGAACACGTCGGCGGTGCGGATGTGGCTCGGGAGCTTGAGCCGGTAGGCGTTGGCGTTGATCTTCTCGACAATCTCGACAGGTCCAATTTTCTTTGCAGAAAGCTTGTTATAATCACCAGTGGAGAAGCGTTCTTTGGTGAGGACAGCCCATACAAAATCACCAACCTCGAACTCGACGTGACGGCGGCGTTGGTCGGCACGGGCCTTGTAGCGATCATTGGCGGCAGAGAGGTTGTCACGCACGGCTTTGTGAACGTCCAACAACCCCGCTACAAAATCAGCGGCTTTCCCATGCGTCTTCTTTGTGCTCGGTAAAGGAATAAGATCCAAAGGCCCACGCGGTTGAGCAGAATAAACAATCTGAAAGGGGCTGAAACCCGTACTCCGATTGACGGCATGGTTATGAGCAAATTCGGCTTGGCTGAGCTTTTGATCCCACCCTTTCGGGTGATCGCCGACAAGGCACCGGAGTAGGTTACCAAGGGAACGATTAACCACCTCGGTTTGTCCGTCAGTCTGTGGGTGATAAGCGCTACTGAAATCGAGCTTCGTGTTCACCATTTTCCACAAGCTCCGCCAAAAGTGACTAATAAACCGCGTGTCACGATCGGACACAATCGATGCCGGAAGACCATGAAGACGATATACATCACGGAAGAACAACTGAGCGACGTTGACGGCATCTGTGGTCTTCTTACATGGAATAAAATGTGCCATTTTAGAGAAACGATCGACAACAACAAAGATCGAATCGTTACCTCGCTGAGTCCGCGGTAATCCTAGCACAAAGTCCATGCTAATGTCGGTCCATGGCTGCAATGGGACGGGCAGTGGCATGTAAAGCCCTGCGTTAGTCGCACCACCCTTGGAGACGTGACAAATACGACATCGCTGCACGTACCGGTGAACTTCCCCGCGCATACCGGGCCAAAAGTACGAGGATTGGACGAGCTGAAGCGTCCGATCGCGTCCCACGTGTCCCTCGCCATGTAACTCTTGTATAATATGTAGCCGCAAGCTGCAATTTGGGACACACAATTGATTCCCGCGGAAAAGAAACCCGTTGTGGAGAAAAAAATCCGAGCGCTTGCCGGCTAGGACATCGCCGAGGATTGTCGAGAAGTACGGATCGGTTGGGAACAATTCTTTGAAGGAATCGAACCCGGGTACCTCGACTCTCATGGTGACTAACAAGCTTGTCCGGCGACTAAGAGCATCGGCGACGCGATTGGTAACACCCGCTTTGTGTTTTACGACAAAAGTGAACCCTTCGAGGAAAGAAATCCACCTCGCGTGTCGAGCGGATACTTTATCTTGGCGATGAAGGTGTCGGAGAGAATCATGGTCAGTGTAAAGTATAAATTCGCGGTGAAATAAATAATGTCTCCAATGTTTAACGGCTTGAACGACAGCGTAGAACTCGACGTCATAGGTACTGTAATTAAGCTGAGCACCGGAGATTTTCTCGCTAAAATACGCCACGGGCCGGCCGCTTTGACTAAGAACAGCCCCTATACCTATTTTCGAGGCGTCCGTGTGAAGCTCGAATGGTCGCGAAAAATCAGGAAGTACCAAAATAGGCGCGGTGGTGAGCTGTTCCTTGATCCGCTCAAACGCTGCTTCGGCAGCGGCCGTCCACTCGAATTGTGTCCCGCGCATACAATCGGTGAGGGGTGCCATGATGTCGCTGAAATGTGAGACGAAACGCCGATAGAATGAAGCGAGACCATGAAAACTCCGCACTTCCGTAATCGATTTTGGTCGAGGCCAATGTCGAACCGCTTCAATCTTTGCTTCGTCGACCTGTAATCCATCACCGGAAATCACATAGCCCAGAAATAATACCTTTGGCGTCATAAAAACGCACTTCTTTATCGCTGCATAAAACCGCTCTCTTCGTAGGACTTTGAGCACTTCCCGCACGTGCTCAAGATGTGTATCCTGATCGCCGCTATAAATCAAGATATCGTCAAAGTACTCGGGGCGTTGGACAAACCAAAGGGCATCACCAACCACTCGTACAGCCCCTCCCGCGTTTTAAACGCTGATTTCCACTCGTCTCCGGGACGCATACGAATCTGATAATACCCGCTCTTCAAGTCTAATCGTGAAAATACTTTGGCGCCGCTTATTTGATCCAACAAATCATCAAGTCGTGGAATAGGAAATCGGTACCTCACGGTGATTTTATTCACGGCTCGGCAGTCCACGCACATACGCCACGACCCGTCCTTCTTCGGCGTCAACAAGGCCGGAACTGCTATAGGACTCATACTTTCCCGGACGTGTCCCTTCACGAGCAGCTCCTCGACTTGTCTCCGTAACTCTTCGTGCTCGCTCGGACTCATCCTATAATGCGGCCGGTGGGGAAGGGCTGCTCCCGGTTCTAAATCAATGTGGTGTTGGATGTCTCGGAGAGGTGGTAGGCCATCAGGAAGGTCCTCGGGGAAGACATCTTCGAATTCAGCCAATAACGGAGCGATCGCGTTAGGGGCGGGGCTGTTTTCGGCGATTTCTTTCCCGAGAAGAACATAAACCACCTCGGAAGTCTTTCTCTCCTCTCCAAACTGTGCCATCGTCAATAAATTTTTGTTCGTGCCGCTGCCCCCCGCTGATTTTTCTACCACGGTCTTCTCAACGGGCTTACTCGGCATAAGCACGATCTTAACTCCTTCGAAGACAAGACTGTAAGAATTTGCTAGACCGTCGTGAATCACTTTCCTGTCAAATTGCCACGGTCTCCCAAGCAAAAGGTGACAAGCATCCATATTCACAACATCACACCATACTTCGTCACGGTACTTCGTACCCACATAAAATGAAATCAAGGCGCGTTTTGAGACCGTTACCTCACCGCCTCGTTTCAGCCACGCGAGCTTGTATGGCTTCGGATGTTGCTCGGTCTTTACGTTCAATTTCTGCACGGCTTCCTCGGAAACAATGTTCTCGCAACTCCCGGCGTCGATGACGAATCGACATACCTTGCCAAGAATAGTGCACGTCGATTGGAAGATGTTGTTGCGTAGCCAATTCTCCTCGGGCGCTTTAGGCGTCAAGCACACCCTCCGCACGACTAAAGACAAACCTAAATCTCCCTCTACAAACTCCTCATCATACTCGTGTTTATCATACACGGGCTGTTCATTTTCTTCCTCATCCTCGTTGCGTTCTTCGATTACTAGAGCTCGCTTCCCGATTTTCTTACAATCACTTTGACGATGACCGAGTTCCCCGCAAGTAAAGCATTTTACGGTGCTCGTACCTGCTCCACGTGAGAAATTAGGGGCTGTTTGCTTGTCCGGGAAAGATTTAATCATTGTACCCCTTGGCGCCATATTCTCGGTCGAATCCGATCGCTTGTTGGCGAACGGGTTGGTGAATGGAATCGAGTTGTTACGCCGCGACTGTTTTTCAACCGAAAGGGCTCGCTGAAATGCCGCGGAAACGGAAACCGGATCAAACATATTGACCGTTTCTTGAATTTGAAATTTCAGACCTCCGATGTATCTCGCAACGAGTTGATCTTCAGTCTCCTGCACCTCGTTTCTCACCAACAATTGATAAAAACCAGAAGTATACTCCTCAACCGTACGAGTTCCTTGTCGAAGATTTTGCAACCGTTGGTACATTACCCGTTGAAAATTGTAAGGGAGGAACGCTGCTCGAAGGTGTTTCTTCATCTTCTCCCACAAAGTAATTTTCGGTTTTCCCATCCGACTCCGGGTAAGCTTCGTTTGCTGCCACCATGCTATCGCTCATCCACGAAATCTCGTCGCAACCAATGGGACTCTTCGCTCGTCGGGAACTCCACGAAACTCCAAAATCTCTTCCACCGTTGCGAGCCAATCGAGGAATTCCTCTGTCTGTAAACCTCCATGGAATTCTGGAATATCAGTTTTAATCCCAGATTCCCAATGTCGATCATCTCTCTCGAAGGTTTGCTGTTGTCGGCGCCAGTTGAACGGTTGTTCATCGAGTGAATCTTCTTCTTCCCACGAATCTGCCACCGATCCTCGCGGATGACGGTTCTGCTGTTGCGCACCCAAGAGTGCCGTCATCCTCGCTGTAAGCGTCTCCATCATCTGCTCTGTCTTCTCATCAAGAACTCGTGCAAGCTGTTCTTCAATCCGATTGCCGTTATCCCTCTCGTAGACCTCGTCCACTCGCTGCCTCCGTGGAATACTCCGTCGCGGCGGCATCGTCAAGATCTCAAGCTCTGATACCAAACTGATGCAGGCGGAAGGTTTTATGGCGTGACAATTCCGATTGTTGATTCGATGCACGAATACCCAATCGAAACTCTTCCAAACAGTTGTTGATTCGATGACTCGAATACCAACGCTCGGGCAACAAAAATCGCTCTCTCAAGACACGAATTTTGGACAACACAATAATATTTTTTTTAACTCTTCAAAATCCCCCTTTTCATATCTGAAATGTCTCCCTTAATACACATCACACAACCAGCCAAGGAGACAAAAAGTCTCAGAAAACTAAAAGTCACGAACTAATAATGACGCAAAATTTAATGTCGGAGGAAACACATAAAAACGACATTTATTTTGCCCAAAACGACGATGATGGACAGGGCTACTCTCCATACGGTTTAGAGGACATCCATAGCGTCGAAACGGGTGGCTACAAAAGGCAAACGGATGCTTGAGCAGAAAGTTACACGCGCTCAAAGTCGCACCTTGTTTCAGCGTCGGTCAAAGCGCTCCAAATATGACAATGCACGCTCAACGTGGAGATGGTCTGCATCATTCGGTGTCCTGGATCGAGACCTTCAAGCTCTCAACCGTGTCCGAACTCTTCACCTCCAAATTGATCGTCTTTCCTATCGTAGTCTTCACGAAGATAAGCATAGATCAACGGGGACGAAGCTCAAGTTGGAGAGTGTTGTCTTTCAGTATTTTAGTCTTCCAGGCTCCGGTTACCCAGCAGCGGTCTTCCGGCAAAGATTAGCCTCTGCTGGGCCGTGAAAATCTCTCCCGTTTCCTGGATCATGGCCTTCACATCGTTGATTTCGGCGGATTTCTTGACCTCGAGCGGGATTGTAGTTCCGGCTACGGTTTTGATAAAGATCCGTATAACTGCAAGAGGAAAACCAAAGTCGAGAGTGTCGTCGCTCTTGATGCCATAATCCTCCAGAGTAACTCCGTCGTCAAGAGCGTAGTAACGGTCGAAGTGGAGACTCTGCTGCTCCAGGATCTTGGCCTTCACGTCGCTGATAGTGTCGGATTTCTCAACCTCGAGCCTGATCGTCTCGCCGGCTGGAGTATCAACATAGATCTTCATTGATCGACAGGGGCGAAGCTCGAGCTTGAGAGTGCTCTCATTATGGATGCCACATTCCTCGATAGTAAAGCCGTCCTCGAGAGATTCTCCGGCGAAGGTGAGGTTGTGCTCGTCCTGGATCTTGGCCTTGACATTGCGGACGGTGTCGGAGTTCTCGACCTCGAGCTTGATCTTGTTGCGGTTAGGGTTTTAGCGAAGATCCACATTTCTGGATAAGCTGAGAGTAAAGATCTTCGTTGAACTTGAACGTGCTCAATAAATATGAGATTTAATAAAAAAAATAATTAAATATATATTATGGAGGGAAACTTATGGGCGCAAATTTTGGCGGGTGTTTTTGAAGATCATATTCACTAGACTATAGTATTTGCTTAAATAGACCCTGAACTTGAGGGAATGTGCTAGATTACATCTTTATATAGGGAAACTTCAATTTGTGTGCCCGGTTGAACCTGTATTTTTGGAAAAGTACCCCATTTTGTTAAATTACAAATATATACCCCAAATCAGATTTTGGCTTAACCTGAGTTAACTTAACCCAACCAAAAAATACAAAAAATTATATAAAATTCGGGCAAAATCAAAATAGGGTTCGAAAATATTTTCTTCTTCTCTCCCTCGCGAAGAAGAACGACGGCCAGGATAAATCAAATTCGGGCAAAATCAAAGCGATGAACCAGCTTCTCCCTCCCCGTTTCCCTCTGCCTTCGTTTCAGCCCAGAATCGGCTCCGTCTGTGGCTTCGTTTCTGCTCACCGAAAATCCAGATGAACCTGCTCCTTCAAGCCCTCACCTCCGTCTGTGCAGCTCCGCGCCAGTTCCGCGCTCCGGTCTCGCCTCCGACCCACGGCCAGCTTCCTACTCGCCTCCTCTGGCAGTTTGGGAAACCAAGGTATGATCTCGTGTTTTTTTCCGATTTAGGTTTACGAAATAACGATCTGTTAACGTCGTCCTATTCTCGGATAATCGTTCTGGTTTGCAATATGTTGTCGAATTGTTGGTAGGAAACAATGTTTATAGCAATTTTTTGTTACAAAATTCTCTACTTTGAATGCACACAAACTGTTTGTGAATATGCCTCTATTAGAAAATTTGAGTTAATTCACACAAAATCCCACAAAATCTGATTATGCTTATATTTGTTAATTGTAGCAATGAATATTTACTTGCAATACGGCGGTGAGTGGGTTGTAGACGGGTCATCTTGGGTGTACCGTGGGGGTAAAGGGCATTGTTTTCCCGCAAACGAGAACATAACTTACGAAGAGTTTTGCGATTTGTTGTACAAGGAACTTCGGATTGATCCAACGGTCTACGATTTGAAGTTTGAATTAGCATCCACCGGTCATATTGACTTCGAAGTGCACAATAATGAAGACGGTCCACTTAAGCAACGATATATTGTATGTGAAACACGGTACTAAAAGCATTGATATCTTGCCGACGATGTTTTGTGAAGTTGATAAAGGATTGGAGAGTCCACTTGTTGGTAGTTCCCGTGGGAGTGCAAATATCAAGATTCCACAATCCGCCGACCGCCTTGAGAGTTTGCTAGAAGAAGAAAACCATGCCGTGGATTTAGATGTGGACGATGTTAACCTCGAATTGCCTACAAGTATAGAGGGATTGGATGTCTCAAAGTCGGCAACGTGAACCCCGAGTGAAAGCAAGTCAAAAGTACGGGGTGGTCCGTCGTGGATTGATCCTAGATTTTCTTGTGAAGATTCGAAGACGTTTACCCATTTTAAAGCACCGTCCATTGAAGCCTACGAATTTGATAAGGGTAAGACCTTTGTTAGCTTGGAAGATTTGAAGTTTAAAGTAAAAAGATATGCGATGGAACGTTCGTTCGACTTTCATGTACACAAATCTGCATCGTGGGTGTGGTACGTGAAGTGCGTTGAGGATAAATGTACTTGGAAATTGAGAGGAAAAGTAATTAAAAATTCACCGCCGTTATTCAAGATCGTTTCTTCAACTCAAGAGCACACATGTGGTCTCGATCGTAGAACGTCGAACTGTAGGCAAGCTGCACCTTCGGTAGTCGGGCTTCTTATGAAGGACCGGGGCCATAACCGTGCAACATGCAATGCGCGTACGTAGGAATAAACAATTTCTTTATTATGTATTAAATAGTTGCGACAATGTTATCAATTTTGTTACTATGTAGGACATGTTGAACATGATGTTGACTATTTCGTTGTTATGTTGAACTATTTAATTTTTGCCTTAACATAAATACTTTTTGCCTATACATAAACAGTTTCTGTTTAGCCCAAAATAAAATAAATCAACATAAATACTTTTTGACTATACATAAATACTTTTTGCCTATACATAAATAGTTTTAGCCTATACATAAATATTTTTTGCCTAAACATAAACAGTTTTTGTTTAGCCCAAAATAAAATAAATCGACATAAATAGTTTTTGCCTTAAAATAAATACTTTTTGCCTATACATAAACAGTTTCTGTTTAGCCCAAAATAAAATAAATCAACATAAATAGTTTTTGCCTATACGTAAATACTTTTTGCCTATACATAAATAGTTTTTGCCTATATATAAATATTTTTTGGCTAAACATAAACAGTTTTTGTTTAGCCCAAAATAAAATAAATTAACATAAATAGTTTTTGCCTTAACATAAATACTTTTTGCATATATATAAACAGTCTCTGTGTAGCCCAAAATAAAAATAACTCAACATAAATAGTTTTTGCCTATACATAAATAGTTTTAGCCTATACATAAATATTTTTTGCCTAAACATAAACAGTTTTTGTTTAGCCCAAAATAAAATAAATCAACATAAATAGTTTTTGCCTTAACAAAAATACTTTTTGCCTATACATAAACAGTTTCTGTTTAGCCAAAAATAAAATAAATCAACATAAATAGTTTTTGCCTATACATAAATACTTTTTGCCTATACATAAATAGTTTTTGCCTATACATAAATATTTTTTGCCTAAACATAAACAGTTTTTGTTTAGCCCAAAATAAAATAAATCAACATAAATAGTTTTTGCCTTAACATAAATACTTTTTGCCTATACATAAACAGTCTCTGTTTAGCCCAAAATAAAAATAAATCAACATAAATAGTTTTTGCCTATACATAAATACTTTTTGCCTATACATAAATAGTTTTTGTCGAACACATAAATATTTTTTGCCTATACATAAACAGTTTCTGTTTTGCCCAAAATAAAATAAATCAACATAAATACTTTTTGCCTATACATAAATACTTTTTGCCTATACATAAATAGTTTTTGTCGAACACATAAATATTTTTTGCCTATACATAAACAGTTTCTGTTTAGCCCAAAATAAAATAAATCAACATAAATAGTTTTTGCCTTAACATAAATACTTTTTGCCTATACATAAACAGTTTCTGTTTAGCCCAAAATAAAATAAATCAACATAAATAGTTTTTGCCTATATATAAATACTTTTTGCCTATACATAAATAGTTTTTGCCTAAACATAAACAGTTTTTGTTTAGCCCAAAATAAAATAAATCAACATAAATAGTTTTTGCCTTAACATAAATACTTTTTGCCTATACATAAACAGTCTCTGTTTAGCCCAAAATAAATATAAATCAACATAAATAGTTTTTGCCTATACATAAATACTTTTTGCCTATACATAAATAGTTTTTGTCGAACACATAAATATTTTTTGCCTAAACATAAACAGTTTTTGTTTAACCCAAAATAAAATAAATCAACATAAATAGTTTTTGCCTTGACATAGATACTTTTTGCCTATACATAAACAGTTTCTGTTTAGCCCAAAATAAAATAAATCAACATAAATAGTTTTTGCCTATACATAAATAGTTTTAGCCTATACATAAATATTTTTTGCCTAAACATAAACAGTTTTTGTTTAGCCCAAAATAAAATAAATCAACATAAATAGTTTTTGCCTTAACATAAATATTTTTTGCCTATACATAAACAGTTTCTGTTTAGCCAAAAATAAAATAAATCAACATAAATAGTTTTTGCCTATACATAAATACTTTTTGCCTATACATAAATAGTTTTTGTCGAACACATATATATTTTTTGCCTAAACATAAACAGTTTTTGTTTAGCCCAAAATAAAATAAATCGACATAAATAGTTTTTTCCTTAAAATAAATACTTTTTGCCTATACATAAACAGTTTCTGTTTAGCCCAAAATAAAATAAATCAACATAAATAGTTTTTGCCTATACGTAAATACTTTTTGCCTATACATAAATAGTTTTTGCCTATACATAAATATTTTTTGGCTAAACATAAACAGTTTTTGTTTAGCCCAAAATAAAATAAATTAACATAAATAGTTTTTGCCTTAACATAAATACTTTTTGCCTATACATAAACAGTCTCTGTGTAGCCCAAAATAAAAATAACTCAACATAAATAGTTTTTGCCTATACATAAATTCTTTTTGCCTATACATAAATAGTTTTTGTCGAACACATAAATATTTTTTGCCTAAACATAAACAGTTTTTGTTTAGCCCAAAATAAAATAAATCGACATAAATAGTTTTTGCCTTAACATAAATACTTTTTGCCTATACATAAACAGTTTCTGTTTAGCCTAAAATAAAATAAATCAACATAAATAGTTTTTGCCTATACATAAATACTTTTTGCCTATACATAAATAGTTTTTGCCTATACATAAATATTTTTGGGCTAAACATAAACAGTTTTTGTTTATGTTTAGCCGACCGTTGTGCGCTGTTTCAGCTGTGCGCTGTATGGCCGACCGTTGTGCGCTGTTTCAGCTCCTCCGTATCGGGGTTTGTGTAACCCTCCAACATTTTACTCGGCTTTCTCTCCCTCTTGGCCGGGAAAATGGAACGGATACCGAGGTCAAAACCCGGTATTTGGGTAGGCAATACGTCATCCATCGCCGCAAACAATGGTTCCAGGCTCTTTGCAAGTGGAGTGGCCTTTTTCCGGGATGGCAGATCTTCTTCAGGAACTGCACATTCACTGGAATCCCTCTTCCGGGTCACACCAATCGGGCTGCCCAAATTGATGCAAGTTTGTTGTGGTTTTTCAGTCTTGACTTGGCCAGGAAGCAACGATCGAACAGTCTCACGAACCTCAAGTAGAATGTTTTCCTGCACGTAACAATGTAAAGTCTGTTTATAAAAACTGATTAAAAACTGTATAAAAATTGTTCAAATTGTACTATTTCTACGATTTTCTTTGCTTGTTCATCGATCTTCTTGGCTTGTTCGTCGATCTTCTTTGCTTGTTCTTCGAGCTGGTCCTTCAAATTGGGAACGGGACCGTCTGCTTCCTGTGGGTTCTCTCCTTCTTCGTAGTTGTCCTTCTCAACTTCCTTGACCGTAAACTCAAGTACTTGGATCTACAAACAAAATAATTTATGAAAAAAGTTAGCAATTAAAAACGTATCAGAATAAACAACCAAGAAAATGGGAACAAATCAACGTACATTGCGAGACTTGAAGAATGATTTCGCCGTCTTGAAATTGTTGATATCCGGAAATATACTGAGCGCCCAATGCAATAGTGGACGGTGATATGCGTGGAAAGTGTAATTCGGATATACGGTATTGCCCGATTTTTGCATTTTCTTTACTTTCTTGCTCCAGTCGAAGTTCCGAACAAAAGACAAAAGTTGGTTCCACCCGATGTTACCCCAAGGTTTGGCCGAATAATCCTCTAGATGGCGAATAATATACGCTGTTGGCGGGTAAGTTCTTTGGCCATCCACGCCAAGTAAGACCCCCTCCATCAGTAGAAACAATCCGAGCAGGAATCTAAGAGAGGGGGCAAGGTCTTCCGTCAAAAAATCTGAAAACAATTGATTCCACGTCCTATTTTCAAGGTTAGACACACCTTTCACAAGTATCCTAGGTTCGGCTCTAAACTCCGTTTCGTAGGCAAGACCGGTTATGGAACAAAACTCACGGATTCCGAACTTTCTTATCACGCCGCCAAAATTAAACCATAGCTCTTCCGAGGCTCCATAGCTTGGAACTCGGCGTAGCATGATTTGATGGATCAAACCACCAGGGGCCGGAGGGTCAAACGTGTGGAACAAGTAACTGAAACGCCGTTCAACGTCATGGTTCATAGCATCATTTGCCACCAAGGCGTCGACAATTTCCACCGTTCTTTTTGAAGACGGGCACCACACTTGGGCTGATCTCCATAAATTTTCCGGACAAATGTATGCCATCCCTGCAACAAAATTTCATCTCTAATCAAGCCCTAATTGAGGAATAGCATCAAACATATTGTGTGCGCAAAACCCAACATCCAAAATGCCCAAAACCTAAATCTGTATAATCTGTTTACCTCAAACCTAGTATAATCTGTATAATCTGTTTAAACCTCAAACCTAGTATAACCTCAAACCTAGTATAATTTGTTTAAACCTCAAACCTAGTATAACCTCAAACCTTTATAATTTGTTTAAACCTCATACCGAGTAAGAAAAATCGGTGAAGATTGAACCTTAAAGTGAGAAGATGGCAGCGCGGAGGTCGGAGCCGTTGAAGGCAGGGAGGTCAGCGGGGGGTGATCGCGCAGAGGAAAGAGCGTGAGGAGAGAGCGTGAGGAGCTTCTAACCCTAAATCGAAGCCTTCTTCCTCCTCCCGACTGAGAGCGACTGAGAGCGAGAGAGAGGCTGAGGGGAAGGACTCTTCGAGATGGTGGCTGAGGGCGGGGGGAGAAATGGGGAGGTCGGACCCGTTGAGGGGGTTTTCTCCTGGCCGTTGTGGTTGTTCGAGAGGGAGAGAAGAAGGAGAAGAAGGGTTATTCGAACCCCATTTTCATAAACCATCGAAAATGGTTTATTTTTTTCTTTTTTTTGCCCAAATTTTATTTATTTAATTTTTTTTTTGGTTGGGTTAAGTTAACTCAAGTTAAGCCAAAATCTGATTTGGGGCATATATTTGTAATTTAACAAAATGGGGTACTTTTCCAAAAATACAGGTTCAACCGGGCACACAAATTGAAGTTTCCCTTTATTTATATATATATATATATATATATATATATATATATATATATATATTGAGTAAAGGAATTAAAGCAATAATGCTATTTTATGAGTGTTTAAGGAGTAATCTAGCACTATATATATATATATATATATATATATATAAGGAAGTGCTAGATTACTCCTTAAACACTCATAAAATAGCAAACACTCATAAAATAGCATTATTGCTTTAATTCCTTTACTCATCGTTGAGAATTAACTAAACAGCAACTGCACATGTAATTCACGTGAGCATCAAAGGACACTTTGCCCTTTATTTCTTTTCTTTTCTCAATCTCCCATCTAATGCTATTAAAATTAAAGTTGTAAAAAAAATCGAAAAAACCGAAACTGTGGAAAGAAGACTTTGTTAATAAACTCTAAAAATCGAATAATAAAGTCCATGTCTATAAATAAAACAAGACCTTCTGTCAAATATGAAGATTCTTTCTTTCTTTTTTCGAGGTCAAATTTAGACCAAAGACCCTATTCTATTCTATGTGCTTGATTAAAATAATTTAATTGAAATAACTTTTTTATTTTTAAATTTCAAGAAAAAAATACATAATTAGTTCTAAAACAACTAGGACATTTTTTCTTTCTTTTATGGTAATCAGAACTCTGAGTTCTATATTTTAAACTTTTTAATGTCTAATTAATAACCGTCTAATTGAAAGATAAATCTTCGAACAAGATTTTTTCTACATCCTCATGCATTAAAAAATTATTAACTCTTGTTCAAACTTCAAAGGAAAGTCTTATCCATTTGATTGAACCAAAAAAAAATTTTGATCAAGATTGAACCAAAAACTAATGGGCTATGTTGTGTGCAAGGTTTTAACTTTAAATATTGTTATACTAAAAAAAATGTAGCTCTATTTTACGAGTTTTATTGATGGGTTTTTCGTAACGGTTACCCTAAGTTTTATATTTTACTAATATATATATATATATATATATATATATATATATATATATATACTATGTAAATATAGGTTACAAGTGCAATTTCTATAATATAAAAATAACGGGTTTACATGGAATTCTGAAACAAATATGAGGTACAAGTGTAATTTATATGAAAAAAAAAAATAAGAGCATAACTGCAACTTCACTACAAATATAGGATTACAACTACAATTTTTAGAAAATAAATATAATAACAAAAGCAAAAACTTGTCAATATTTTGAAGTATATAGGCCAAAAATGAACTTGCGAAACAAGTATTCCATGATTTAAATTTGCCTTTTACATATTGGTTTTCAGAACAGTGGTCGTGTGTATATCATCTTTTTATGGAGTGTTTGGCATATTTCGTGTCATTTTATAAAATAATAGAATAACGAGGATATATATATCAAAGGAAAAAAAAAACGATAGCTCCTTCCCATTTTATAGAATGCCACAATATGCGTTTTCATTATTATTTTATAGCACACAAGTGAATGTTTATTATTATTTTTTAGAATTTCCATCGGTAATTGATATACTAATAAAATCTTATCGGTACAAATGGTATTGATTTTCACATACCCTATAGTATTATTTGAATGCCATATCCTATTATCAGGAAGAAGAAAAAAAAGGAGAAACAACTTCCTTTATATGATTAACATTGAATCAAATACATAAGAACACCTTCACTGACGAAGTCAAAGGCGGAACTACCTTATGACGCACACGGACTATAGCCCCCCAACAATTTTTTAAATCTTATAGCCTAAGCCTAAGTCTTTGAGTCCAGCCCCCTCCTTTCTTTCTTCTTTTTTTTTACTGCTCGAATCTCTTTTCTCAACTCGACGACTCTACTCCTTCCTCCTTCGGCTTCCTTGCTGACCTCGTTCTCGCTCGTCCTCTGTTCTTTTGAGTAAGATTTCTGGCTCAACTCTCGTGATTAAGAGCGCGGTCAGATTTTGAGTTTTGTGATTGACTGATTGTTTATGTGTTCCGATTATTTTGTCTCTGAATCAGATGTGTTTCGATCTTCCTATTTATTGATCGCTCCGGTGTTCACCGCAGTACCAACCATTTATATATTGCTATTTAAGAGTTTCTTCACGAGTTTCTACTATTCTAATTACATTATTTTTTTTGGGTTCTGTAGTTCTTGCATTGAGATTGTCATGGAATTTTGTAATTTTTTAGGTTCTTTGTATGCTATGTCTAACAACAAATCTATATAGTACATACTAGTTTTAATTCTTGTATCGACATATTAGATTCATAATCCATAGTTCTCGTTCTATTTTTTTACTGCTAAAATTGCACAGTGTGAAAAGATTGAGCTGGTCCATGGAATCATGTTTATTTTGATAATATTTAAATTTTGATTTTGTATAAACTATGTAAATCTAAGAAGAAGAAAATAATTAAGCCTCCATCTCTCGGATTCCCGGTTCCGCCTGTGGACATAGTAATTTACAAAAGGCCTCTGACATTTGGGTACTTGTTTTAATTATAGGTCTGCCCATGACACGTTACGGCTCACTTTGTATTTACCTCCCTATATGGCCCTCTATTATGTAAAATAATATATACATACATGATTCTATTTCTATCCATTGAGCTCGAATTCCTTTGTATTTTTATCACTATATATATTTGATATTTTGACATGCTATTTGCGATATGAATGGAAATAAATAAAATTAATGCCAAACGTAGACAAGAAAATACTAAGTTCATAATAAAATTTGAGTATTTTTTGTATACAAATTTGTAGGAAGTGATGTACAATCCTCACGATTTGTTATTATATGATGCAAACATATATAAATAAAAAAAAATTGTTTTTAAACTCACATATCAATTATAACAGTGAACGCAACGTCACCGATAGTTAATCGTTAAAAGGTAGTTTCGATTCTCTTCTCACTCAACTCTCAATCTGCAGCCTGCTCACCGTATCAAGGTTCTCGTTGAGCACGTAAGGAAATCCAGGATTTCACTGAATATCTTTAAAGCCAAGCTGATTTCGACATGTCATTTTAGGAAGAAAAAAAAAAACGATGAAAAAACAATTGGTTTTCGGTGTCATTGTCGTTTGAAGCAATAGACCCAAGAGCTAAGATGTCCCTCTTATTCCATTACTCTTGCTATTTATACCACTCTTCCGATATGATATCTTTGTAATCTTTCCATATGAAATTTTCTTACTTTGTCACTTTGTAATCTTCTCTCCATCTCATACGTAGGACTTTAATTCTATATAAAGTATAAACAATTACAAAGCCATCAATATTATCATTTAATTTAATATTATATAGTATAATATTTCAAACATTATATATTTGTTTCGTTTTATCTATAATTATTATATAATATTCATTATAAGTGTGTGTATTTTAATAGGGTTAATCTCGGCAAATATACTAGTACTTTTCTATAAAAAAAAATAGACTTATTAGTTTCAATTATTTTTTTACTCGAACAAAGTTTCAATTTTTTGGTTTTAAAACTTTGCCACATGGCAGTCACGTGGAAAAGAAAAGATGGAACTCATCTTTTGGTACTCCGGCCGCTATTAAATGAATTTAGACTCATGCTGCCTCAATTAGTCTTAAGTTAGAGACTTATGCCGCAATTAACCCTAAAAAAATTATATCATTGAAAAATCAAAACATTTGATCCACATTGAAACATGAGACACAAAAAGGGAACCATTACAATCAACAAAGAAATTAGTGAAGATTAGATTTCATTGGTGTCGAGTTTATTCAAGTACCACTTGTAAATCGGTCTTTATTATAAATATAATTGAAAGAGTCTTAAATAATTACAACTCTCTTTCTTACTTTGTAGTCTGTACTCTGTACTACAAATATGGCCACAAGCACTAAAAATATTAATTAAGTTGACACTATGACTTGTATGTTCAATCTTTTTATTTTTTCGTACAAAATGTTAAAAAAAAAATTAGCATAACTAATTACATTTTTCTGTTTACTCCCTACCAGAAAGCATAAGTCGTACTTAAAGTTTTGGACCACAAATTAGCTACAAAACCTTTAAAAAGTTGGCAGCATATACTAAATTCTTGCAAAGTAGCCAATACGTGTTTAACAATGAAAAAAAAATAAAGCGTTGTATGTTAATCATGTCGTCATGTGTTCGAAAGAAACTAGAATGTGGACAAATCATATGCCGCCACATCAAACTTCACGGTAGATCGGACTTAACAAAAACTTAATTACTTACGTCAAAAAATTTACGTCGTTGAAAATTTGCGCCACATATGGATAAGTTTGCCGCAGATATCCCAACAATATAACCACGACATTGTGATTATATATAAATATAATCATTGTAGATGGAAAATGCTAATATTTGCCACACCACACATTCTCTACGTACAATACATGCTCAAATATTTAAATTTTTTTCCCCTTCTTTTCTCGTACACATTTATAAACTCAAATCTGATATGGATTCTGATCAATTTGGAAGATTGAATCCACGATTTTTCTTCTGAAAATAAAAATAAAAAAAATTGAATCCTTAATCGAAAAGAATAAAGAATGAAACATAACCGATAGCGGATGAAAGTAGCTATCTTGACCCGTCTGATTCCGTAGCCCGTTTTTCATTCACGCAACTTTGCATTTCAAGAAGCTTTTGCTCCTCTTCTGCAATCTCCGGTAATTCTTCCTATTTGCTTCTTGCGAAGCTTTCGGCTTATTGCTCATGGATTGTTGATACATCACGCATCCAACCATGCATATAAGCAGCCCCACGGTTCCGACCACTGTCGAATGCTTATCCCAAATAACCAAATTAATCACGACGGTCAAAAGTTTGTTGACTATCCCCAGAACGGTGATTCCCATCGCTGATATAGCCCTCCGGCACAAGAATCTAAAGAACGAGATCGCCAATCCGAACAAACACGGCAGCCCCACCGGAAAAGCCACCCGAAAGAGTACCAATTTGATTCGTCAGAGATTTCGTGCTTGATCTGCTTAAGCTCTCCCATGATCAGCAATTCCAGCGGAAACAACATAAGCGCTTCAAGATTGTTGTTGAAGAAACAGGTTCTGCTGTTATTTATTGTGTTGGCTATTTTGGTGACTACAGTTGAAACATTGTCAGCTACAGTCGTAACTACAGCTCATCATGCAGTCGAAATCGTCTCAGATTGTTGCGAATTTCATGGAAAGTTTACACGTTTTTCTTCAACTGATTTGAGCGAATTTCATGGGCTATATTCTCTATGGATTGACTCTAATCATTTAGTGATTTATTTCCAAGATTAATAATTTATATTTATATTTATTATTCCTTAAATCTTGGGAATTAGTTGTTATTTCAGGGGAAAAGGGAGCTACGGATTTGACTTATTAAATACGTATTATTGGCCTCTTTCTTCCTCAGTTCTCCAAGCCTAAAGTCCAGAGAAAATACACAGAGAGCTCACGAAGGTTGTTCTTCATATACAACCTCAAATCAAGCTTGCGGCTTTCACGTCATCCACAAGACCAAGCTTGTTGTTCGTCAAGAACATTCGAAGGGACGCTTCACAAGCTTTCACAGAACGGTGTTTTATCATCGAACATCCTGCCTCGGGAGAGGTGTCGACAGTGTTGTGAAGAACCGGACTGAAGGATTCAGTCTTACGTCGACAATAGCAAGGGGATCTTGCTGAGTCCGATTCCAGAAAGGAAGTGACCACCGTCACAAGTCGGAGCTCAAACTTAAATCCTCGGGAGGAGGTGTCGACCGTGTTCGCAGAACGAGTCTGAGGGATTCAGGCCTAGTCGATTATAGCAAGGGGATCTTGCTGAGTCTGATTCCTGTAAGGAAGTGACCACCGTCACAAGTCGGGACTCGATCACCGTTTCAAGACCAAGCTGTGTTACCGGCTGTGTAGCAGGCATTAGCTTCAAAGGGAGCACTTTTTCTTTAGCTATTTTACTTACCTAGTAATTGGTGCTTCTAAACTTTATTGGTGATTAATCTGGGTGAGGGCCCCGCAGAGGTAGATAGGTATCGAACTGCGTTACCAAAAAATCGTGTGTCTCTTTATTGCTTTCAGTGTTGTGTTTAGTAACTATCTCGTTAATCCGCATAAATCACGTAAACTGACTTTTCAATTGGACCCGGTTTCAGCCCTAGAAAGCCCTACACTGAATTAGACATGGTTCGGAAGACTCTCCGGTCTCTTGTCAAGAGGTTTCGTCCGAAGATAGCTGCAATAGAAGAAGCAAAAGATGTGACCACCATGAGCCTTGATCAACTGATCGGTTCTCTTCAAACCTATGAGATGAACTTGACTGGAGAAGAACTCACAAGAGTAGCCTTCAAGAGTTCATCTGGAAGCGCTCTCAAAGGCAGATCCAACTGCAGTTCAAACACTCTCCCTGATGACTCTGTGGATGATCTAGCCTTTTTGACGAAAAACTTTGGAAAAATGTTGACAAAATTTTACATACAGGGAAGCAACTCCACTCAAAACTGTAACTCTAGAAAATTTTGCTCTAATGTTGATAGGAATGCAGGAATGCAGGTGATTATCGTGCAACGTCAAGCGGAATAAATTGTAGAGAGTGTAATGGCTAATGTCATATTCAAGCAGAGTGTTATAACACAACAGCTCGAGAGAAGAAGTGTCATGAATGCAGCGGTTACGGCCACAGCAAATTGCAGTGTGCAAATACCCAGAAAAAGCTGAAGTCCAAGTCATACAGCTCCAGCTCCTCCAGCGAGTCCTACAGCTCCAGCTCCTCCAGCGATAATGATTCAAATTATGAATATGGTGATCATGTTTTCAGCCACTATGCTGCCTTCACTGCCTCTCTTACCTTTCTGGACGAAGAATCCAATGAAGACACTGTTCCTGAGAAGAATGTCTACGAAGAAGATTCAGATGAAGAAACTACAGTCGAGCACCTGAAAGCCACATATCAGATTCTCTCCAATAAATCTCAAGAGGTTAGTGAGCTCAATAAAAATCTGATCAAAGCTAACAAACTTCTTAGGTGTGAAAAAGAGTCATTGACCATGGAGTTAGAGAAGATTCATCAACTCAATCAATCTCAAGCTGAACAGATTACCTCCTACAAACAGTCTCTGGCTACAACTACTGCGAAACTGTCTGAGCAAGATCAAAAGATCATCTCAGTGACAAGCTCGATGAAGAAGTTTAACTCGGGGAAATCTAAGTTGGATGAAATCCTTCATAGTGGTCAAAACTCCGAATCATCTAAGACCACTCAACGAAGCGTCAAGCTCAGCTACAGTCACTCTTCCTCAAGAGCTATAGCCTCACTGGCCAGTTTCAAAAAGAAGCACAACCCTCATAATCTCATAAAGGCGATTACCGCCGAGAAAGCTCATGTCAAAACCTCCACCCCTCTGAAGGTTAAAAAGTGTGACTTCTGCTTCTCTCATGGACACAGTGATGCTCAATGCATGAAGTTGTATAGATGCCTGATGGAAGGACGAAATTCATCAACTATAGCCAAAGCTGCATCTCCTCTCCTAAGATCAAGATCTAAGTGGACCCCTATTTTCAGAAGGATGTGGGTCCCCAAATGCAACTTCACTTGTCTCATGGCACACAAAGTATTCAGATTAGCTCTTGATGATGCTTGGTACTCTAACAATGATTGTTCTAGGCACATGACTGACCGTTGGAGTCTCCTGAAGAATCATCATAGAAGTAGAGAAGACAAGGAGACTTTCACTAATGAACAATGCAGTGTGGTCCTCGGCAGAGGAGCCCTCCATGAAGATGTCTCAGCTATTCCCTCAACTCCATTTCCATATGGGAGAAAATTGCGACCAAAAACTCAGGGGGAGTTGCACTTGGGAAGCAAAACTGTTCCAGACACTACAGCTCCTGCCACATCTTCTCCAAATTCCACAGCTGCCGCTCCAGAGTCTATGAATATATCCAAGAAGTCCACAGCTTCAGTCCCAGCATCTAAGAAGATCGCCAAAAAGTCCACAGCTGCAGTTAAGACTTCTCGGAAGACTACCACAACAACTACAGTTGCAAAGACAACGTTAAAAGGCTACGAGCTCCTCTCGGTCTTCCAAAGACACACTGAACCTCTCTCCTCCATCTACACCTGCAGTTCCTCCTCCCTCATCATCTGTCAAAAAACTAAAGACTGCAGCTTCACCAGCAAAGAAGTCCATCAAGAAGGGAAATCAGACATTTGTCCAGTCCTCCAAGAACACTAAAGATGCAACTGCCAAGAAGTCTTCCACTCCTCATACTACAGCCTCTCAGAAGACAACAACTACAGCTCCTAGAGAACAGGTGAATCCAGAAGTCTCCAATGTCCAGGGACATTCAACTCCCTCCTCGGGCAAGGATCATATCTTCCACTTGGATCTCTCATATGCTTTTTTTGATGCTTTCTTCAACTCCTCAAGCGCTGAGAGGTGGACAGAGCTCGGTGCAAAGAGCTTAACTGATGAAGGGTTCTTCAAAGAGGAGTTCTTCAACAAGAAGAATCTGCGTGGTAGCAACCCGGGGACTTCTTCAACTCGCTACCACTAAAAGGAAGGTGTATAACACTCTAGTTCGCGAGTTCTACTGCAACTTGGAAAATGACTTCGATGTGGAATCCTCTGAATGGTTCAATCAAGTCTATGCCCGGAAACAGATCTGCAGCTTCTCCACAGCCGTCATCAGAAGCCACTACGATCTGCCCATTCACATTCATCCAAAGTTCATCGATATTGACTCTGATGAGCGCCTCCAGGACATGAATCTCATTACAACCGTTCTCACTTTTGGGGTGCTACGCTCATGGGAAGGGTCCTACTTCTCTTCTTCCAAGTTGACAAAGAGTAACTTCTGCCTCTACAAATTTGTCACCCAGAATCTGCTGCATTCCTCCAACAACATTAGGGTGTACAAGAGAGTCGCAGTTCTCATGTATGCCATACTTGAGAATCTGCTAGTAGACTATGCAAGGTTGTTCATGGAGAATGTTCTACAAGCTACAGTTCCAAACAGGAAACCAAATCTCCGTCTCCCTCATCCAGCTCTGATCAGCTCCATTCTTGAGAGTTAACTTGGGAAATTCCCTCCTACAAAGCTCTTCCATGTCACTCATGCCATTACTTTCCAAAGGGTTGAGGCAAAGCATGAGGACCTCATTGAAGGATATGATGAGAACACTCTTATACCTGGGTTAGCACCTACAGCTCCCTCTGCTCCACAAGTTCCAACTGCAGCAACCACTTCTGGCAAAGCTCCTATTTCAGCTTCAGCTGCAGCTGCTTCTTCTTATCAGCTTCTCATCAGGATGGTACCTCATCTGCAATGGTGTTTGTTCCTCCAAAAGGGCCTTCCTTGGAAAACTTTTGTGCTTCATTTACTCCGCCTCTTAACTCCTCAATTCCTTCATCATCTCTCAATCTTGAGGAGGAGTTCTCTATGGAGAAGCTATCGGCAGAGCTTCACTCTATGTTCCAATGCATGAAAATACTCCAAGCTACAAAGCTATCTGGAGCTCATCAGTACAACAAGCTTCAACGTGCTGAGGCCAAACATGAGCACCTTATTAAGGGATATGACGAGGACTCTCCTATTCCAACTGTACAAACTGCAGTTCCAGACTCAACTGATGTGCCGGACCAAGTTCCCAGGACTGCAGTCTACTCGGCCTCTGTGGACATCGCTGCTACAACTCGAGCTCCTACTCCAGCTCTTAGCGATGACGAATTGAAAGCTACATATCAGTCTATGCTCAAAAATTGGCATGAGGTATGTGAGTTGAATAAAAATTATATTAGTGCTAACAATCTTCTTAGATGTGGTAAGGAATCTCTTACGGCTGATCTGGAAAAGCTTATGCTCCCCAACAAAGCTCAATGTGAAAAGATAGCCTCCTTAAAACAATCTCTTGCCAAGACGACTATGAAACTTTCAGAGCAAGATCAGAAGATGGTGTCATTGAACAGTACCATAAAGAAATTCAATTTAGAGAATTCAAAACTTGATGACATTTTTTATAAAGGGAAGACTTCCAATGATCACTATGGCCTCGGGTTCCAAAGCAATCAGAGCTTCAGCTGCAGCTAGGGGTGAAAATTGTGTAACCGTTTCTAGGTATCGTCTCGGTTTCGGTATCGATCCCGGATCGGTTTATAAAAAAAACTGATAAATTTAGTTTAAAACCGATAACCGATACTTATCGGTTATCGGTTTCCGATACCGATACCAATTCTGATACCGATAGCCAAATTTCTCGAATATCGGTATCGGTATCGGTATCGGTTGTGAACTACATGTCGTTTTGGAGTGTACTACATGTCATTTTTATTCAAAAATTAAGGCACTTTCTGTGATACCTCACTCTCTCACTCTCCCTCATTTATGTGATACCTCACTCTCTTATAAAATTAGTGAACTACATGTCATTTAATTATGTTTGATGTTTTTATGTATTAGACATGTATTTTTATACTTCAGAATCCGAATTTCGGACATGGTAGTTTGTATTATTTTTGGATTTTGCCCCAGATTATTCCCGATTTATGTCTCGGTTTATTTATCGGTTTTCTTTTCTTTTTTCTCGGTTTCGGTCTCGGTTTAATAAAAAATCAAGAAATTTTAGAACTGATACCAATACCAATACCAAAAAAAAATATCTCGATTTTTCAATACGAATACCAAAAAAAGCTAATTTACCGATTATCGGTACCGGTTTCACCCCTAGCTGCAGCAATGTTTCTCAGTTTGTCAAGGCCGTTACTCACGTGAAATCTTCTCAAGATATACAACATAGCTCCAATCACAACTACTGCCAGAATCACAGTCATCAGTCAGTCATCCAGCAGAGTTCAAAGGACAACTACAGTCAGAATTACAGTCATCAGTCAGTCAGCCACCGGAGTTCGAAGAACAACTACAGCCAGAATCGCAATCATCAGTCAAGCAGTCGACATAGTTTAGAAGACATCCACAGCCACCACTGCAGCCTTCAGTCAGTTCGACCTGCTGTATTTTGCGAATCCACCTCAGGGAGATCTACAATATCCAGAAACACTACAGTGTGTGAATTATGTTTCTCCCATGGCCACAATGATGCTCAGTGTATGAAGTTATTAAAATGTCTTGTGGAAGGAAGAAATTATGTCACCATCTCTCAATTTGCAGCTCCAACGAAGAGATCTCACTCTAAGTGGCTTCAGAAGTTCAACCGTGTATGGATTCCCAAGCCTACCATGTCTTGTTGCGTTATTAACACTGCTCACAGCTTTCCAACAGATGGAGCACCGATTCGGAAGAACCTCAACGACAAAAGGGTAAGGAAGATGACTTTTGATTCAGCTACCGCTCCTCCGAAGCGCACCTCGGAGAAGACAGGTTCTTCTAAGGATTCTTCCAAAGATATAGTCAAAACTAAAGCCTACCTGGATCAGTCATCATTCAAGAAGCCAGTCAAATCTTATGCAGCTCCAAGAAAAGCTCCAGGAAAAGCTCGAGACTCTTCAAAAGCCATAAGCAAACTTGCTGCTAAGGATGATTCAGCTCCTTCTTCATGCTCATATCCATCTGAATCGGGACTATTGCCCTGCCGTTCAACTCCCGTCTTAGCATGGATTTTGTCCGCTCCGAGCTACAGTTCATAATGTCCAGCCAGATTACTCTTAAGCAAATGATAAAATCGACTGAAATTCAGCTCAAGGAGACTATAGATTCTGCTGCAACTCCGCTCAATGCCATTAGCACCCGCACCGAGACGCTACTGCACTACATCAGTGGCATTACGGACAAAAACGATGAAGATCCTCTTTCCGGGCAACCTATCGATTTTGCCCAACCTGACTAAGCTACATCTTCAACTCCACCTGCAATAGCTGAAACTGCAGCTACTCCTAATCAGGAAGAGGTATTTGTCAAAGAGAATATGGATGAGGATTTAAAAAGTGACCAAGCTCTCCAAACAACCTTTGGCATTGTTTGTGATCAATAGGGGGAGAATGTTGTGTGTGTATGTGTGCCGGATTTCTTGCTCTTCATGGATCTATAAGCTGACCATTGGATGTATCTCGTGCCTTTCTCTTTGCCATGTCTACAGTCAGCTTTGAAGTTCATTTCATTTCTCAACGACGCTTATGCATCACACACTCACACTGGTTGGTCATCTACTCACTGCATGATTTATTATCCTGTTGATTGATGAAAGGATTGTTCACCAAAATGCCAAAGGGGGAGATTGAAGAAACATGTTTTGTTGTTATTTATTGTGTTGGCTATTTTGGTGACTACAGTTGAAACATTGTCAGCTATAGTCGTAACTACAGCTCATCATGCAGTCGAAATCGTATCAGATTGTTGCGAATTTCATGAAAAGTTTACACGTTTTTCTTCAACTGATTTGAGCGAATTTCATGGGCTATATTCTCTATGGATTGACTCTAATCATTTAGTGATTTATTTCCAAGATTAATAATTTATATTTATATTTATTATTCCTTAAATCTTGGGAATTAGTTGCTATTTTCAGGGGAAAAGGGAGCTACGGATTTGACTTATTAAATACGTATTATTGGCCTCTTTCTTCCTCAGTTCTCCAAGCCTAAAGTCCAGAGAAAATACACAGAGAGCTCACGAAGGTTGTTCTTCATATATAACCTCAAATCAAGCTGGCGGTTTTCACGTCATCCACAAGACCAAGCTTGTTGTTCGTCAAGAACATTCGAAGGGGCGCTTCACAAGCTTTCACAGAACAGTGTTTTATCATCGAACATCCTGCCTCGGGAGAGGTGTCGACAGTGTTGTGAAGAACCGGACTGAAGGATTCAGTCTTACGTCGACAATAGCAAGGGGATCTTGCTGAGTCCGATTCCAGAAAGGAAGTGACCACCGTCACAAGTCGGAGCTCAAACTTAAATCCTCGGGAGGAGGTGTCGACCGTGTTCGCAGAACGAGTCTGAGGGATTCAGGCCTAGTCGATTATAGCAAGGGGATCTTGCTGAGTCTGATTCCTGTAAGGAAGTGACCACTGTCACAAGTCGGGACTCGATCACCGTTTCAAGACCAAGCTGTGTTACCGGCTGTGTAGCAGGCATTAGCTTCAAAGGGAGCACTTTTTCTTTAGCTATTTTACTTACCTAGTAATTGGTGCTTCTAAACTTTATTGGTGATTAATCTGGGTGAGGGCCCCGCAGAGGTAGATAGGTATCGAACTGCGTTACCAAAAAATCGTGTGTCTCTTTATTGCTTTCAGTGTTGTGTTTAGTAACTATCTCGTTAATCCGCATAAATCACGTAAACTGACTTTTCAGTTGTACAGAACGAGACCCCACGTGTTCAAGCTAACGGTCATGACCACGTGTTTTATGTAGACGAAATCTATGGACATGCTGACGAGGTAAGCCAACGCCTAGCTATAAGCCAAGAACGTGAACTGATAATCCGTCAAGACGTAAATTACGCTTCTGCCGAAAATGGTGCAGAGAGAAGCCCAAGGTTGGTTCAAAAGAGGGTTTCTCCTATTGCAACGATGATCGGAACGACCGAACAGAACATGATGAACGTGTCCACATTGGCGTGAAGAAGAAACTCGCTATTGGTGAATAGAGAAAGATGGAATATGATTGCAGCCGGTAGAAATCTCCACATTGTGACGAGCTCGAGGCGGTCATGCTGAACGACGTTCAGCCGGCCATAAAGGAAAACCCCGAAAGCACTGGTGAAGTATTAGAGGGCAGTTAGGACTCCCTGGTACGGGATGTATTTCATGACTAAGCGAGCCGTATCCAGCAGTTACACCGTACACCGAGGTGTGTTGGAGC
This sequence comes from Parietaria judaica, assembly GCA_954871525.1. Taxonomy (NCBI): domain Eukaryota; kingdom Viridiplantae; phylum Streptophyta; class Magnoliopsida; order Rosales; family Urticaceae; genus Parietaria; species Parietaria judaica. The sequence continues at coordinate 17,943,364 of OX940864.1, forward strand.
AAGGTGTTGTATAAGCTCGGTGGGGTTTCAGCCGAAACTTCAAGAACTAATTTAGCCTCGTTGGTCGATTCAGGAGGGTTGTCCGCATCGGTTCCATCAGATATATAATATGGTAAGAAAAGTAATCTCAGTTCACCAAGGTTCGATCAGTTCGTCGGCCGGGAATCACACACAGGGCATGACGTTTTCGAACCATTTTTTTAGCTTGGACACCGAACTCGTAGATAGACGGTAGTTTTGTTCGGAGCTGTAATATTTGTCTTGGGTTGGCGGTGGAAATCGGTGGAAAAACTCAGGGTGAAGGTGATTCGGGAGGAGGATTCGCACGACGAAGCACGGACATTTGCGAAGAAACTAGGTGTTGAGGGAGGACGCGCGTTAATTACTCGGTTTGATGATCCCGATGTGCTTGCAGGCCAAGGCACGGTTGGGATGAAGATCATACGCTAAATGCAGGGTCGTTGAAGGCGATATTTGTGCCTATTGGTGGCGGTGGATTGATAGCCGATATTGCTGCTTATGTTAAGAGGGTCTCCCCTGAGGTTTCCTCGGCTTTCGCTCCTTGAATAGTATTCTCTTGATATTGCTTGTGGCTTGTAAGTGTATTGGCTCAAGAAATGTAGCTTTGGGCGTTATTCCACTTGAAAATGGAAAATTATGGTATATTTGAAAGTGTTCAGATAACGATTTTCTTTCTTGGCGCCACGAGCTCTGTTCATTTTCTTTGAAATGCTTAAAAAAAAAAGTTAGGAGCTTTAGGAAATTCACTGGTAAATAGTGAATTGTATTACTTTATATTTGATCTAAAAGTGTCCCTAAGATTTCCAAGCTGTTCTTTTCTTAACCAAATCATGAATTTAGTGCTGAAATTGTTTGGAGGGTTTGGATAGTCTGATCAGATTCTAATTTATTCCAATTACATATGTCATTTACAATTTCCAGTGACGATTATCGGAGTTGAACCCACCGACGCTAATGCCATGGTGCTGTCCTTATATCATGGCCAGATGATTAATTTCGATCAGGTTGGTGGGTTTGCAGATATTGTAGCTGTTAAAAAGGTCGGGGAAGAAACGTTTCGAATATGCAGAGAGTTGGTCGATGGTGTGGTTCTTGTAACCTGTGATGCCACATGCGCTTTTGTAAAAGTGCGCCTCCTCAATCAATTCGGTAAAATGGTGGAAAGTCTATAGTGAAAATCAGCCTTGAGACTCGCAACAAGAAACTTTGGGGTCAAAACATGTATTTTCGTATTTTATCTATATTTATTATTCGCTCACACCAAAAAACCGGTCACCGGTTAAACTGAATATATGGTTTTGGAATTATCTTTAGTCGGGAAAACTGAGCCATTTGGAATTCAGGAAAGGTGACTTATGTCATTTGCCATGATTTTGGCACTTTTTTGCTTAACCTCGGTTTTCAAAAGCGAATAGGATAATCCTCACGACTTAACCTCGGTTTTAAAAAGCGAATATGATAATATTTACGACCTAGAGAAAGCAAAATATTACAGTAAAGCCGTATAAATGACACTCATTAACATATAGTGATAGAATGAATGCAGATTCAATGAAAAAGGACATATTCAATGAAAAAGATTATCAAGAATTCAAGATACATTGCGAACTCATCGTGTGATAATCCCAGTCTGAACTTCGTAATTCGCCACAGTATGAGAAATCTTCAAAAACGTCGGAATCAACTGGTCTTTACCAGGGCCGGCCCTGAGTATTCGGGGCCCCTAGGTTATAGGTTCATCATTGTCATTGAATTCACACACAAATAATGTGGTACTGAAATACTCAATTCTTAGTGAAGTAGAAAACATTCAAAAATTATATGTTGGTGAATTGAGAAAAAATATACAGTACAAAAAAATTTATAATAAAACATTTTAATAATTTTTTTTAATCACGTTATTGTGAATAATTAATCAACTATCAGAGGGATGTATCTTGCAAGGTTCAAAATATCGTTTTTGCCGATAAATCGGTTGTCGTTTTCGAGAATTATCAATGGATTTCCGAGGATTATCGATGGTAAATTACTAAAACTATAGCTTATCATTATCAACATTTATCGAAGATTATAGATGAATTATCGACACTTATTGAGAATTCTCGATGAAAATCACTAAAATAGTTTTAAGAATATATTTACTAAGTTTACATATGTAAATAAAACAAAGTCTCATTCTCACATATATAAATACTCAAATAAAATCATGTCATGCTTTAACGTAAGAAAAATAAAACAAGATCAAAAGATACTATATAATTTGATAATACACATAATTAACTATTGTATTTGGCTTTGTGGAGAAGTCCTACATGGAGCAAATAGATTTGAATGAAAAATACACATTTGTTTAGATTTGGAAAGTCCCACATGAAACAATCTTCATTTCTAGTATATAACATTGCTAGTATATAACTAGGAATCTCCATTTCTAAATCAGAGCAATTAAACCTATCTATCTTGATACTTGGCTAGTAGGCCATGCGAAGTTAATTTTTTTCTTGAAAAATATCTTCTTTTTTTTAGTTTTTTTGCATTTAAGATACTTTTGTCGAAAATTTCATTTTCTTAAGTACCTAATTTTCTGTTATTTTTACATTGTTTTTACGGATAATCGATTGGCATGAAATATTTTGACTACGGAAGATTGAGCTTTACTTTCAGAGTGATACCACCGAGATATTTTATTTTTAGCGATTATCAACTACGGCCCTGAGCTTATCAAAGTCATGAACAATTTTCTCTGATTTTTAAACAGTGACGAGTCCTAGTCAAATTTTTATCCGGGCTCAATTGTAGATATTAAAATTTGACGAAACCGTCATTTTTCAATGATCTAAAGGGAAATGGTCACAATTACAAAAGTAAAAAGTGATATAATTGCAAAAACGTACTTAATTATTAAAGTATTTTGTTAATGTGATTACAGATTAACAACACGGAAGAAGATTTTGAGAGGGCTCTGAAGCAGGCAGGCTTGTTGTGAGGTCATGTCGTCCTTAAATTCTGAGGGGCATTTGTGAATTTTTTTTTGAAGTCGCAAGTTCTCAGTGAATGTTCCCTTAAAATTGTGTGGAAAGTTGTTAATATTTGATGAAACTGAAACATTTACAGAATAAAGGGATAAATGATTGAATTTAGAGACATATTGATATAAAAAAAAAATATAATCTATATATTATTGAAATTAGTTGTCAAATTTCAAATTAGCTGCAACAGTGTTTGAAGATATTCCTTACATAGAGATGGTGTTTAATTGCATGGAGCCTATTGACAGCGTCAGCCCTGAGGCAAGGCAGAGAAGGCAACGGCCTAGGGCCCCCGATTTGAAGGGGTCCCAAATCAGCTAAGGCTATTGTGACAAATGAGGATTGATTTGCAATCTAAAACTGTGATTTAAATAATATCTTACAATCTTATAAGAAATTATTTTTCTTACAAGACTAATTTAAAAAATTACATCGCTCTCATATTTGAATGCAAAATAATTAGATTTGTGGCGGTCACTTAAAAACTAACGGTGGTTAATCTTTTTTAAGTCTCAGCAATAGCGGTTTCCAGTAGTAGAGGATGTTACTCACCGATTTATAGCTCGAAATCCTCCAACTTCTTCTCTAATCCCCTTTATAGTTTTCTCAGGAAATTAAAAAAAGGAAAAGTGGTGCGAAAATGCCTTCTCATAAAAGCATTTTCATTCTTCATTTTTCTGGATTTCAAGCATTACTGTGTACTTACTTTTCTTGTGTTTCATTATGTGGTCACTGTACTTCCATTGTTACCTTTTTTTATAGCTCAGAGTCATGGACTACTTCCTGTTCTTCATGCATGGTTCTCATATTTCATGCGTTTTACGTGGCTTCCATGAAATTACGTTTTTTATGATTATATATTATGGGAAAAGTGTTTGTGTTAATTACTTATACAGTCGGAAAAATATTCCGTGTAGGGTGAATAATGTGGGAAAGGTCCGAGTACCGCGAATAGTTAGAGTAAAAAATCAAGGGTAAAATTTATAATAAAAAAAAAAGTAAAAGTAAAAATGTTCACTATAAATTTGAGACTAATCTAATGTTACGCGAGTTATCTTTAAACGAATACGATTTTATTTGACGTCTTAAAAAAATGAGTGTAGGACATATTAAACAGATGTTAATTTTTATTATTAGGTTATTGCGGCGATAGAACATTACATTTTGAATTTGTAGCAGTGTATTACGTAACGTTAAAATTTTGTGGTAAAAATCCCAAACTTTATACTTTTGAAGTACTACAGTTACAATTTGTAGCACTTTAATATGTTATGTTAGCGTATGGTTAGAATCTGAATGCACATCTGAATATTAAGATGTTACATCTGAATATGAATGACTCAAAATTAAGTCCGTTTGTTTTTTGAGATCTGAATGCATATTTATTTAATAATTATATTTTAATTTATCAAATAAAAGTTATTTAATAATTATTTATTTTATTTATTTTAATAAATTCATAAATATATATTCTTGAAATTAAAAACTTCCAAAATATGATATTATACATGTATTACTAGTTAATATATTTTGATAATTTTTAATTATATATTTTTTAATAACTTTTATATTTAATATATCTTTTAAAAAGCGTCAAAACTATTATTTTCCTCTAATAATTTAATTTATATGAACGAAATCTTTGGTATTTTTTTATTAGTCCATCTGAGAATTAAGAAAAAAAAAAGCTATAATTTTTGAATTTTTAAATTTTTTAAATTTTAATTTTATTTAAAATTAATTCGTATAATTTTTTTTATGAATTGTTTAATTAATGAATTTTTTATTTTTTTATTAATAAATTCGTAATAATATTTATAAAAAAAAACGTCGAAACTATATCTTCCCACCTATCATTGGATTCGTCTCGTCGCAAGCTTTCCAATGGTATATGATTTGGATTTTTCCGATACTCGGATAAAAAGTTATGGAGTTTTGAAATTTTGAAGAGGAGAGAGAAAAATATACTTTGATAGAGAAAGTGAGGATGAATATGAACGTGGAGTGCAAAATTTTAACTCTTAATGAGTCAAACTTGAGTTCACATCTTACCGAATAAGTGGTTATTCAGATGTATTAAGATCTTTAAGATGAAAAAAACAAATGCACTTAATGACTCTACATCTTAACCATTAAGATTAAGATGTCTATTAAGTGCAAACAAACACATTAGTCCTAGATTTAATTGTTTTTAAAAGGGTTAATTGCTGCAAAAAGACTCATTGGTCAAATTCTCTTCAGTGTACCTAACTTTCATAATGCGAAGAACATGTTGTGTGCTAACTTTGACATGAAAGATCTAGGAGAAGCTGATGTAATCTTAGGTGTCAAGATAACAAGGTCTGAAAAGGGACTTTCTTTAGATCAATCTCATTATGTATCCATTATTATTGAATATTATTATCAAAGAGAGAGTTCATCATCCACGGAGACGAAGGACAAGGTGCTAGGATTGACCCCTTTTGGAACTTGTAATCATCCAAAGTGCGACGGTCCTCGAGCTGCTTCCCCGCGAAGATGAGCCTCTGCTAGTCCGGAGGGATGCCTTCCTTCTCCTGGATCTTCGCCTTCACATACTCGATCGTGTCGGAGGTCACGCCATCTATCGTGATCTTCTTGCTAATTAGGGTTCTGACTGAGATTTGCATGTTTAGGTTGGGAGTTTTCTCGGAAAAATGTACAGAAACGAGGATTTATGAAATTATGAAGAATGAACTAAATTTTGCTGTGTACATTTTGGGAAGAGCAAGGGAGGATTTATATAGTAGACCCAAATTAGAGTAATTGGAATAAGTGAGAATATTATCAGGGGCGATACTAGAAATTTTTACGAGTGGAGGCGAAAAATCTAGACCGGGATTTTAAAAATAAAATACCACCTACTTTCTTGATAACTAATTTTCATAACTGGATAAAATAAATAAATGAAAAAACATAAGTTATTATTATATATTTCGTAATCCTAGTTTTATACACGGAGAGGGGAACTAACAATAAAACAAACTTTGCTTGGTTGGAATGGAACTCAACTCTCATAAAATTAAAAATAACGTTTAAAATATAAAAACTGCACGTAACAGTCGTGTGCAAACGTTGAGATTGTCTTTTAGCATTTTTGTATTTTGTTTGCGAAATAGTCATTTTTTTATGATGTAGCATTTTCAACACAAATTTTATTTCTATATTGTCCTTTTAAAAATTGCTTTAATAATCCATTTTTATATTAACAAAATATTAAATTAATAATTGAAAATTAGATTAATTTTTCATATAATAATTGATATCGTTGCTTTATAATTTAAACTAGTGGACCGCAACGCGCTTCGCGCGTTGATGATAAAAAATCCCAAAAACAATTTATGTTTCCAATCAATCAAAAATGTTAAATATCTTACGTGATAAATTATTTCACATAATGTTTATTGCTACTTTGTTTTCTAATAATATCATGAGACAATATACATAGAAAGTTAAATTAAACTTCAACACACAAATTATACTTTACGTCTCAATATACATATATAACTATGTAAAATTGTACAGATATTAACAGGTAATAACAGAAAAGTCTTAAATTATTATAAAGAGTAGGGAAAATGGCGGCATAAGTACCCAAAGTGTTTGAAAAGTAGACGTTAAGTTCCCATTCTTTTTTTTGGGCGGCGAAAGTTGTCAAACTCTTATTTTGTGTATTCTGTCATGTTTTCGCCCCAAAAAGTATCACGTGTTACGTTTTTAACCTATTAAATATACCATTTTTATTTTAAAAAAATTAAATTGATTTATCAAAGATAAACAATAGTATATTTAATGAGTTTAAAAACATGACATGTGGCTCGTTTCTAGACAAAAATATGACGAAATACACAAAATAAGAGTTTGGCAACTTTCGCCACCCAAAAAAAAGAATGGGAACTTAATGTCAACTTTCCAAACACTTTGGGTACTTATGCCGCCATTTTCCCTAAAGAGTAACACGTGTCGCTGGATATTACTTTAACAAATAAAATAAACTACTGTGATAGTACCCAATGAATATACGAGGTTGTTATGTGCAACAAATGGCAATAAAATAATATTGTTTATATTTACGTTTATGTGTTTTTGTTTTGAGTCGTGCCGCCGGTGTCGATTACACCATTGGTGGTTGATGCATCATCGGTAATGCCATATTATGAAATCATTATTTAGAATTGGGACTTTATACGACTTTTTTGTCAATTTTTTTCTTGCATCACCATGTTTCTTCATTTCTTGAGAAATTATAAGAAAATTTCTCAAGAAGTGAATATATCTAGTAATGCGAGAGTGCAATGTAACTTTGGCCGATAGTGTCACCCCTTTTCAAAAAAAAAAAAAAAAATCATTGTAATCATTGATCTATTTGGGATTTTTTTTTTTTAAATGAAAGAAGGTAAAAGATAGAGAAGTAATTACTATTACTATATAAGTGGATTCAATTAACATATATTTAAATGGGACAAACAATATAGCAAAAACAAAAAAGAGGAAAAAAATGAACTTTCCCCTTTTCAAAAAAAATCTAACTAAATAAGAAAATCAACATCTATATCATGTATTACTTCTATATAGAAACATACGTACATATATATATATATATATACGTACATATATATATATATATATATATATATATATATATATATATATATATATATATATACACAATTTTGATATATGTGATCTTAAAAAATTGAAAAATATAGAGCAAATTATTGATAACATCTATATACCATTTCTCAAAAGCCATTCAAAAATGTAAACAAAAATGAAAAATCGTCACGTAGCTTTTGGATATCGACCCATTGCATTATAAGCTATTGAACCTTTGCACAACATTGACGTTCTGCAAAAATGGGATGAAAATTAAGACACGATAACAAATTATGAAAACATAAAATGAAATTTGAGAAGAAAATGGCATTATAAGCCACGTACATCATTATTAGTGCTTTATTTTTAAAGATTCTCTTAGGATTATATTATAAGGGGCATTAAGCGTACTTATTCTAAACCTATATGCATAAATATGCATGCATGCATTTGAAAGGTCAATTAACTTAATTACCTTTTTTTCATAGAGTTAAATAAAAAAAATCACATATAATTTTTTAAAGAATGAGTTAATATTCCACATTCAATTAGTGATTAAATCCACTAAAATTGTAACTTCCAACCAACCAATAATGGATATATATTTAACTCCTACTAATGAATATGTATTTTATAAGAATAAAATTATAAAATCTTAAAAAATAAAATTTTACATTTCTTTGAATCTCAATTTGTCATGCTATCTTTTATATAGATATATAGATTGTTTGAGAACTATGAAGAACATGAGGATGGGTTGTACTTAAATGACAATAATCTAGAGTTATTTTATCAAGAACTTGAGGATGAGTTATACATTGAAATAGGTCGAAATTTGAAAACACACATGCAAAAAAATAAAAAATAAACAAATCAATCCCTCTAATAAAATAATTTAGTGGATAGTCGAAATTACGATCATCCATATACAAAGTAATTGAGTAAGTTCTTACCACTCATGTGAGGCTTTTGAATTCTAGTGAGCTTCTCAAAGACGACATCACTGACCTCTAATAGCCTTGTCTACCAAAGAAATAGAAGAAAAAAACTTATTCTTGATTAAATAAATCCCCATGAGAAATCAACAACAGAAAAAAAAAATCAACCAAAAAAGGAACGGTCTATTTTATTATTAAAAAAAAAACTCATCGGAATAAAATTTAACTAAATTCTCAAAAAATAAGATGCTTACCATAAACACGACGACCTTATTGTTGATAGAAGAAATCCTCTGAAAATCAACAAAAGGATAAAAAGTACCCATAAATTAATTCAAACTCACCGGAAAAAAATGAAACCGAACTCCGAGAAATAAAAAACTTACCGTAAATGCAACGATCTTATTTTTTGAAAGAAGAAATCCTCCTGAAGAAGAAAAAAAAGAGATAAACAATATTTTAATAAAAAAATATATAACAAAGATTGATAAACATGATACCTTGACGAATTCAATACTATGTTGAAGCTTATAAAATCTCACACTTCATTGGCAACTTGGACACTAACTGAAAAAGAATGAAGAACGAATGGGAATGATCACAATGTTGAAGATGAACCATATAATTAGTATATACATATGAATATGAAATGATTAATATTCATTATTTTCATCAATGCTCGGTAGAGTAAGAGTCTAAAACTTCATGCTTCAAAAAATTTCCATACGTTTACAATAGTTATTGGTTAGTTTTTCTTAGACATATCAAAAGTCTATTTTTATTGTGAGATTAACTCACAATTGTGACATAATTAACCTTTGAAATAAATTGTGACATTAACTCATAATAACTAATTATCAAATAAAATGGAAATGTTAGTGTGTTAGTGGAGGTTAATACATGGTTAGGAAGAATAAAACTACCAAAAAATTCAATGTCTAGAAAATTAAGAAACCTCAATTTTGTTTGTGTATTGTGCCACCTCATCACTCAAAAACTCTCATTTTATATATATATATAGATTAACAAAAAATTAGATTAATTTTTCATATAATAATTGATATCATCGGAAGACAAAAAATGTAACCGAATTATGCTTTTGCTTTGTTGTTAATTTTGCATGATTTTAGGGATACCAATATCGTAACAGGATTGTGCCGTTTTCTACCGGAACTGGTCACCTGTTAACAAAATCTATACCGGACCCACCCCGGTGACAAACCCTGGTTTCACTTCTAAGGAAGATAATAAGATAGCCAATAATAGATGTTATTAATGGCTACTTCTAGCTTGCTTTCTAGTTTTGTGATTCTTCATTAATACACAAAATCAAAATAATGAGTATTCAATTTTTTTTAATTTTTTTAAAGGGAATAGGTTCCAAATTAATTTTCATGAAAGCATATATAAAAAAGAATATACTGGTTCTATTTCTTCTCAGTTCTCTCATACATTTTTATTAATTAAAATAAAAAAGAATATCACGATCACCACACTCGTTTATTATTATTATTATATATATATATATATATATATATATATAATCAAATCAGTTTATATTCGTTTCATACAGACTATTTAAAATTAGATTTTTAAATAACAATTCCCGTGATATGGTTGCGAAATATAATTAATCAGTTACTAGTCTCAATGATCTCTTCTCATGGTCCTAGACGATCAATTCCAAGTTGCTGTTATTATTGACAAGCTGCCTCCGTCTTGGAAAGATTTTAAGAATACTCTAAGGCACAAAACCAAGGAGTTTTCTCTGGAGAGCCTAATCACTCCCCTTCGGATCGAGGAGGAAGTCCAGAAGCAAGACCAGAAGGAGGAGATCAATGCTGTCTCCAACAAGTCCTCGGTGGTTTTGAAGCCGAAAGGCAAACCTATGAAGAATCGGAATCGCGCGCCAAGCAACAACCAGGCAAAGAGTGCTCCGCCCCAGAAACCCTCCTCAGGTGATTCGGTCCAGTTTGTTTGCTTCAACTATAAGAAGCCCGGTCATATGGCTCGGTATTGTAGGAATTAGCATCGTCCTGCTCCACAGGCGAACTTGATTGAAGAACAACTGGTTGCCATGATTTCCGAGGTTAACCTCGAAGGTGGATCTGAGGGATGGTGGATGGACACCGGGGCTACCCGCCACGTGTGTTTCGAGCGTGACCTTTTCAAGTCATACCCGGAGGCGAAGGATAGGAAAATGTTGCTGGGAGACTCCCACACCACTATTGTTGCTGGCACCGGTGAGGTCGAGCTGAAGTTTACCTCCGGAAAAACGGTCATCCTCAAAGACGTCCTGCACACTCCGGAGATGAGAAAGAATATGGTTTCAGGCCACCTTCTCAACAAGGCGGGATTTACTCAGGTTATAAGGGCAGATCTTTACACTATTACTAAGAATAATGTGTCTGTGGGAAAGAGTTATGCTACTGATGGGATGTTTAAGCTCAATGTTGAAGTGAATAAAGTGAATTCTTCCGTTTACTCATTGTGTTCTTTTAACGTTTGGCATGCTAGGCTTTGTCACGTTAACAAAAGGATAATTAAAAATTTAAGTAACTTAGATATGATTCCGAAATTATCATTAAACGATTTTGAAAAATGTGAAGTTTGTAGTCAAGCTAAAATCACCAAAAAATCGCATAAATCAGTTATTAGAGAATCGGAACCGTTAGATTTAATTCATTCGGATTTGTGCGAAATTGATCGTGTCTTGACTAGAAACAGAAAAAGAACGATGGGGTGGAACATACTAAATGTGAAAATTGTAAGAAAACGACAAAGAACTAGATACTCAAACGACAAATGATCTCACCATGGAAACAAATGAGGTTTCATGGAGGTATATCAAAACACAAAGACAAAGATAACGGGCAGAGAGAAGAAAAATGTCAAACGGCACAGATTTGAATTGACAAAGAGAACGATAATTGATCTCGCAACGGAAACGGAAGCCGTAAAAGAGACGGAAAACTTACTATTAACTTTTCACGACAGTGCGAATCTAGAACACTAGTTTATAGAGAAGTAAAGACCCGAAGAACAGACCAACTTCATCACTGCAAAGAACCGACCGATATCGTCTCGGAACTCGCCTCAGAAATGGTAACGGCAACTAGTGAGATAACAATATACGGTGAAGATAACAACATACTGACAACGACAAAAAGGGAACCATCTTGCAAGATTAGCATCAGAAATACGACAACGAAACAAAGATACAAGAGTACAACAAACAGAACCGAATATGAAAAAAATCTCAGCGTCAACAGGTTAATAACAACGGGAAAGGGAACAGCCAACGAGAACGGAGACAAAGCGAACATATGAACCTACGGTGGAATGACGAAAATTAATCAGCAAGACTGCTACAATAAAACGACGACAACATAACGATAGCGAGAACTACAGCAAAGCCACAATGGGAACGAGAGAAATGTAGAACCCCCTGAAATGGACAGCGGCGGTACTCAATAGCGAGTCAACGAGATCAAAAGGGCCATTAATCGGAATTCAGAGGGGAAACCCATCAACCAAACACGGTAACCTAAGAACAAATCAAGGAGAGACCTGAATAACTAATTACTTCAGCAACATGATGTAGACCGAGAGGTTAGGATTTATGTTAAGAGGTTTAATTGCCGTTTAGAGTTTAATTGAGTCAACGCCGTTGAGGGTCATCACTACTGCTGAAAGATCATAAGCTTTGTAAAGGACTATATGAACTTGAACATAAGAGTTTCCTTGGTTCAGAATTCGTATAATTGCAACACCAACTCTTGATCATATAATCAAAAGCATTATAGAACTATCATAAAAAAGGAAGCTTTATAAAGAAAGAAGATAATCCAAATAGAGGAAATGAAAAAGAAAGGTTCCAGTTGGATCCACATCAGATCAAATACACAAGAAACATAAAGAAACTAAACCACTTGCATGACCAGCAGTTGCTACGATGACACAAAGAGAAGACCCGACTACAACGACGCTAAGAACCTCTTACCGATTTTGGTTCAGAACTTGCCTCAACGCAGAATGAGGATGAGATGAATGGTTGCCTCCTTATAAATATTGTAGACCGCCAGAGTGCGGCCATCCTCGAGCTTTTTTCCGGCGAAGAGGAGCCTCTGCTGGTCCGGTGGAAAGCCTTCCATGTCCCGGATCATGGCCTTCAAGTTGTCGATGGTGTCCGAGCTCTCAACTTCCAGAGTGAGTCTTTCCCCTCCGAGTCTTCACGAAGATCTGCATGTTACCGCAAAGACAGAGGACCAGATGGAGAGTGCTGTCCTTCTGGATGTTGTAATCGGCCAGAGTACGGTAATTCAGGAGCCTTTCCCCCACGTACATGAGCCTTTGCTTGGCCGCGGGAATCTCTGCCTTTTTGTGGATCGCGGCCTTCACATCAGCAATGGTGTTGGATTTCTCGACCTCGAGCGTGATCGTCTCGCCGGCTAGGGTTTCGATGAAGATTTCCATTGTTCTAGGGGGACAAAACGCAAGGCAGAGAGTGCTGTCCATCTCAATCTGGTAATGAGCCAGAGTAAGGTCGTCTTCAAGAAATACGTCAAGAATTTCTGGGCCGACGAAGAAGAGCCAATAGCGGTCCATGATCTTGGCCTTCACGTCGTTGTTCGTGTCAGATTTCTCAACCTCGACCGCGATCGTCTCGCCGGTTAGAGATTTAACAAAGATTTTCATAGCTTCACAATCACGGGGATGAGGCTCAAGGTTGAGAGTGCTTCCCATTCCTGTCGTCAACAGCGTCGGATCTGTCGAGCTTTGTGAGTTAAATGGAACAGAAGAGTGATGAGAATGTGAGTGGTTTGTGAGAAGAGGAAAGGTTTTCTGACAGAAGCTCAAGAGTTCTCGAACTACTCTCACTTGTGTTTTTTTGTTTTAATACATGCTACGCTATGCAACTCATCGCTTTGTATTTTTAATTTTTTTTTAAAAATTTAAAATATATCATTACAAATGAAGTGATCAAATACGGATAAAATTACAAAATCAATGGCTATAGAGACTAAAAAAAAAAGTTGAATGTATCATAAACAACATTTTATTTGTAAATGGCAGGCACATTACAATGAGTGTTTTTAACAACTAAAAAAATACCTCGTGATCTTCCATGAGCAAGGGCCTGTGTTAGAACATTCTGAAAGATGTTTTACCCGGCCTCTTTGCTCCTTGGAATCCCCCGTTGTAGATCTTCGCCCTCACGCTCTCAATCGTCTTTGAGCTAAAAAAACAATGGATACGCTTAACATGATTTATACTAACTAAAAAATTGAAGAGTCAACGAGAACGGAGACACAGCGGACATATGCACCTACAGCAGAACGAGGAAAATTGAACAACAAAACGAGTATAATAGAACGACTACATAACTATAGAGAGCTACTGCACGCACACCACAACGGATACGAAAAAATGTACAACCTGAAGACTGAGTAACGACACTTGTCTCTAAAGATTGGAAGGGGCATTCATTGGGATTCAGGTGAGAAACCCATCAATCAAACACAGTAACCTAAGAGCAGATCGAAGAGACCTGAATAACTCATTCCCTCAGCAACACTGACCCCGAGTCCGAGCATACAATAGCCAAAGCCTATAAGAAACTGGAGGTAACCCAACGAATTGCACAAGACCATAAAGCAGAAATGACATCTTTCAGTTCACATATGCAACAATTCAAGGTCCTATTCGAGAATGGTCATAACTTGCTTAGTTGCTCTTCCTAAATAGAGATGCAGAATCAACGATCCATTCCAGTCAACAAGATCATCACTACTTCTGAAAAAAATATAAGCTTTCAAAAAGAACTATATTCATATAACTGCCAAATACAAACAGTTGATAATATCATCAAAGGCATTATAAACTATCATCAAAGATCAAGCATTATAAATAAATAAGATTACCCAAATAGACCAGAACTACTATATCCATTATTATAGCGAAATGAAAAGAAAAGGTTCAAATTTGACCCACATTGGATCAGATACACAACGAAAATAAATGACACTAAACCACTTGCACGACAGAGTTGTTACGACGACACGAAGAGAAGACCCGACTTCAACGACGCTAAGAACCAAACGATTTCGACTCAGAACTCGCCTCCACGCAGACGGAGGACAAGGTGCAGGGTCGACTCCTTCTGGATATTGTAATCCGCCAGAGTGCGCCCGTCCTCGAGCTGTTTCCCGGCAAAGATGAGACGCTGCTGGTCCGGAGGGATCCCTTCCTTGTCCTGGATCTTGGCCTTAACGTTATCAATCGTATCCGAGCTCTCAACCTCCAGAGTGATCGTCTTGCCCGTCAGAGTCTTCACGAAGATCTGCATGCCACCTCGGAGACGGAGGACCAAATGGAGGGTGCTCTCCTTCTGGATGTTGTAATCGGCCAGAGTGCGGCCGTCCTCAAGCTGCTTCCCGGCGAAGATGAGACGCTGCTGGTCCGGAGGGATCCCTTCCTTATCCTGGATCTTGGCCTTGACGTTATCAATAGTATCGGAACTTTCCACCTCCAGAGTGATCGTCTTCCCGGTCAAGGTCTTCACGAAGATTTGCATACCTCCACGGAGACGAAGCACAAGGTGGAGAGTGCTCTCCTTCTGGATGTTGTAATCGGCCAAGGTACGGCCGTCCTCCAGCTGCTTCCCGGCGAAGATCAATCTCTGCTGGTCTGGAGGAATCCCCTCCTTGTCCTGGATCTTGGCCTTGACGTTGTCAATCGTATCCGAGCTTTCCACCTCCAAAGTAATCGTCTTTCCGGTAAGCGTCTTCACGAAGATCTGCATGCCTCCGCGGAGGCGGAGCACCAGGTGAAGCGTCGACTCCTTCTGGATATTGTAGTCGGCCAGAGTCCGGCCGTCCTCGAGCTGCTTCCCGGCGAAGATCAACCTCTGCTGGTCCGGGGGAATCCCCTCCTTGTCCTGGATCTTGGCCTTGACGTTGTCAATCGTGTCTGAACTTTCCACCTCCAAGGTGATCGTCTTGCCGGTTAGGGTTTTGACGAAGATCTGCATACCTCCGCGGAGACGGAGCACCAGGTGAAGCGTCGACTCCTTCTGGATGTTGTAGTCGGCCAAGGTCCGGCCATCTTCGAGCTGCTTCCCGGCGAAGATCAGCCTCTGCTGATCCGGAGGAATCCCCTCCTTGTCCTGGATCTTGGCCTTGACGTTGTCGATGGTATCGGAACTCTCGACCTCGAGAGTGATGGTCTTGCCGGTGAGGGTCTTGACGAAGATCTGCATCTTCAGAGGCTTTTTCTGAGAGAATCGAGAGGGGAATTGGGGATTTCAGAGAGAAATTTCTAGCGATTCGAATTGATTTGCGATATGAATTGGGGATCGGGATTCTAGGGTTTATATAGGGGGAGATGAGAGAGTCGGTTCGGTAAGCGATGACGTGGTCAATACAATTGGGCGAAGAAAAGAATTAATTATTAAATAAATAAATAAAAATCGACGGACTAGAATTTTCTCGCTTTTTTGTTTTTGTATGGACGGAATTTTCTAGGCTTGACTAGATGAATGGAACCTAACCGATAGTATTTAATAAATCTTTATTTTTATTTTTATTTTTATAAATGAGCTAAATGCCACTTGTGAGTTGTGATTCAATGTTTAGAAAAAATGTCAATTTCTATTTTTGATAATCAAAATCACCAATTAATTGAAAATATGGACTAATATGCCTTTTTAATTTTTGACGTGTGAAATTATGGTGTGAAATTAATTCAAAAATTAGTTTAAATGTAATTACTTATTCGAATTTTTTTTAATAAAATCAAAAACAAATTTTTCCTTAAATGTAGCAATATTAATAACTGATTACTCTTTATTTTTAATATTTTCCTTATTTAAAAATTAATTCAAAAATTACGTTTAAATGTAAATAACTACTCTTTAATTTTCCTTGAAAATAGCTAAATACATAACTAATCTAAAATCTCTTTAACTGAGTTAGAATTAATATTTTCCTTATTTATAAGGAATATTACGTTTTTTATATGTTAATAAAATTTTCAAAAATCAATTAAAAATCAATCCTATTATTTCAGCCTTTTTTTTTGTACGTAACTATATTTACGAATCTGTAATTATATTTACGATTCTGTATTTTTATGTAACCATATTTACGATTCTATATTTATGATTCTGTATTTTTATGTAACTATACTTACGATTCTGTATTTTTAGGTGTAGAGGGCGATTTTCACCACCATTTTCCAGTCACAAAGACAATCACCAAATAACAAATAAACAATAGTAAATGATGAATTGTTTTATTATATTTTCCGAAATGAGCTCGGTTTTCTTCCGTTAAATAGCTGGACAGATGAAGGATCATGAACATCCATTCTCTCTATTCCTTAGCCTTTTCTATTACAAGACTTCTTTCTCTCTTTCCGGGCCTTTTTTCTCTATTTTTCCGAACCTTTACAAATGAGGCTTATCTTTCCTTTTATAGAGTTTACAATGCCTTTCTCCCGCGTCTTTCCCGCCTTTTTATCTTTAATCATTCATTCTCTGGCGTGATTGGAGGGCAGCATGGTAAATCCTTACTTTATGTTACTTCCGAGCAGGCTGCCGTTATGGGTAGGTGCACCTCATTAAATGTGCATCCCGTCAGCCGTCATTCGGCTCTGCAAGCCTCGTCGCCGATGTTCTCATCGAGTGAGTAGGTCGGCTTCATTAAATGCACGTCTCATCAAGGGTCATTCGACCCTGCACAATCATCATGACGAAATTCCTCCTCGGGTGTGATGGGACGCTTCGTCGCAACTTGCTCTCGCGTGGCTGCGTCCTTTCGTGGATGAACCTCCTCGGGGGTACCCTTCCTCGGGGATGTTCCTCCTCGGGGATAATCCCCCTCGGGTGACGAACTTCCTCGCCTCCCCTCATGTCGTTTATGGACCAAACGACACGAGTTGTGTTGAGGATGGATTTGACCAAATCCGACCTTAACATTAGGTAACTATATTTACTATTTTTATGTAACTATATTTACGATTTAGTAATTTTATTTACAACTTCGTTGTTATACGTTTCTCATATATTCATAATTACCTATAAATACATAATCAATACGAAAAATGTAAATAATTTTACGAAATATTTACGAATCTTGTGTATATATAAACCAATTTCAAAGTGTAAATTAAATTACCAAAAAATCTGTAAATTTAATTACGAATATTGAAGATCGAATATGTAATTCCATATACGTACTCAACACGTAAGACAAACGAAATTCAAATTCAAATTTCTTAACACTAAATCATAAACTTATTCATATATGAAGAGGAAAATAATGTCAAAATGACAATGAATTTTTATTGATGCAAACAAGCAAAGTGTAAATTTTGTATAATACAACTAACCAGTATCACAAATTGATTAAGTAATATCAAATATCAACTTTGCCCAACAAAAAACAAAGAAACACAATTATAAGTTAAAAAAGCATCAACTGAACATGTATGAACAAGACTCGTTGTCGGCGAACGTCTTTCTCCCCCTATTCGTTAAGCCATCATCGTTCGCCTCGCTGTCGGAGATTGCGTCATCGTCCTCGAATATCGTTTTCAACCTGCACTCTCGCGTCCTCAGTCATTGTTTGTACTTTGCATATGTATATACAATTTGAAACAGTTAATTTAAAAACTGTAAAACCATTTACAAAAACATAAACTTTATAAAACTGCATAATCATTTACTGTATAAACTGTATATTACTGTAAAACCATTTACAAAAACTTAGTAAACAATTCATAAACCTTAAAAGCATTTACAAAAACTGTATTAAACCTGTATAAAACCATTTACAAAAGCATTTACAAAAATCGTGTTTAATCCGGCGAACAATAGACAGCGAACAAAGGGATAATGACGGATTGGAATTTCATCAACCACCAAAATCGGGTAAAATCATTCCTAAAAAGTCGTGTAAACAGCTAATTTTAAACTTAAAACAACATGCAATGAAATTAATCGAACATAAACACCTAATTTTCAGACTTACTGATATGTATATTCTCAAACTGGAATTAGGGCAAACTGCTCTTGTGCGAATCGGAGAAGGAGGCATGACGGAGAAGGAGGCGCGGCGGAGAAGGTGGCGCGACGGAGGAGGAGGCGCAATGGAGTGAGTTCGGAGGAAGAACAAAGAGTCGAAGAGATGAAGTGAGAATTAAAGAGAGAGACTGAATCGAAGAGAGCGAGAGAAATAAGGGAAAGAGATAATATTTTAAAATTTTAGGTCAAAGTAACAAATTAATTGAAAATCTGAGAAATATGGGAAGAACTCAACCATAATTTTAGGAAAATAAAAATTCGAAATTAAAATATATAATAAATAACTAATAAACGAAAATAAAAAATATAATTAACATCAGGGTTATTATGGTCCAAAGTTTATTTAAAATGTGCATAAATGAATTAATTGAAAGTATGGGTATTTCACTTAAACCTTAAGTTGTTTTTGGGCATTTCATGGGTTTTTCTTATTTTTTTTTATAATTTTATTTTTTAAATATTTAATTTTAAAATACTGTTGATAAAATTTTCATTTTTCTCGTACATTATACATCATGTTAATTTAATTAAAATATAAAAAAATTAGAAAAAAATAAAAAAATATTCAAAAGTTCAACGAAAAAAATAAATATTAAAAAAATTAATTATGAAAAAAAATTATATGTTTAAAAAATATATATTAAGTGCCTACATCGCTACCAAATCTATCAGCTATGATTATGAATATATATGATCTATATGTATTTTTAAATTTTTTATTAGTTTAATTTTTTAAATCTATAATCTATGTACTAGTCATAATTTAAAAATAGATTATAGATTTTAACAAAAATATTATGAAAAAATCTTTAAAACATATATGCTATGGTTGGATTTTTCTATATTTTAATATTTGAGTACTGGAATTGGTCTCACGTCATTTATTACGGAAACTAGGGGTTAATCTCCGCCATTAATAAATATCATCGAGAAGTTGACAAAAAAATAAGGAGATCTGAAATTATTTTTTAAAAAGGATATAATGTTACCTTTTTTGTGGATAATAAAATAGGAGTGAATTAAATATTCATCACAATTGAAAAATAAATTATTTTTGTATAGGGTTAATGACGGCAAAAATACCCAAAGTTTGGCCAAAGAATCCCTCGTGTACCCAAAGTTTTAAAGTGGTGGTAAAAATACCCAAAGTCTCATTTGGGGAGTTGATCACTCCATTCTCGTAACGCCGTGAACTTACCCGTTAACTCTGGCCACACGGGCAAACGTTGGTTGTTGACATAACATTTTTTGTCAAATGGATGAGCCCAAAGAAGTCTTGTTTACGACAAAACAATAAATTAAATCCCTAACTAATACTATTTAATACAACTAATTGAACCCCTAATGATTACACTTAACAAAAAAAATTTGTCCATGTGGCCAGGGTTAACGAGTAAGTTAACGACATTACGAGAATTAAGTGGTCAACTCCTCAAATATGACTTTGGGTATTTTTGCCATCACTTTTAAACTTTAGGTACACGAGGGGTTCTTTGACCAAACTTTGGGTATTTTTGCCGTCATTAACCCTTTTGTATATACCCCATGTGAAGAAAAAGAAATATTTATTTCTCCAAGATGCCTAACTTGAACCACCAAATAGAAGATAAGATTGTTGAGAAATTGGGATAATATACAATGAGAAATAAGTTATCAAAAAAAATTAAATAAGAGACCAATAATTGGTGTAGGTAGCTAGTTCTATGATCTACTTGCTTTATTTTTTTTATTAATACTATATTGTGACTCTTCAAGTTGTTTAAAACGTTAATATGATACAAAAGTTAAAAGAGGGTATCTAAAAGGGAATAATACCAAACTTATTAACATAATGTATTTTTTATTGGAAGTCACGAAAGGCCATAGAAGAACCAAGAAAATAGCATCTTTTCTTCATTTGCAAGTATTGTATTGATATGATATCTATACCTCATTTACTTGCCTCACACAAATAGAATAACCTTACACTAGAGGAAAAGAAAAGAGCATATATCGGGCCCCGTTTGGCACAGCTTAATTTTTACAAAAAATGTTTTAATTTTAGTTTAAAAAATAATCTGTTTTTAAAAAAACCGGCAGGTGTTTGGTAAATTGTTTATAAAACAGTTGCTGCTGGTAACAAAAACTGATTTAGCGTTCGGTAAAAAAATTTATTTAGGCTAAAAAGACTAAAATAGACTAAAACCATATTTTTTTTTTAGAAAAAACCAAAAGATACGAATCCTAACTTTTATAATTCATGTACAAAAATTCAAAATCGATTTTGTGTTTTTTGCAAAAACAATTTTGTCAAACACCTGAAAAGCGGTTAAGTTTATTTTATAAACAAAAACAGGGCTAAATAAGCTGTGACAAACGCACCCATCATATATGATTTTCTTATAGACATTGCGTTCCTCTCTCATTGAGACATTTTTCTCATCTTGATTATTCACACATATTGTAGACAATATTGACTATTATTAAAACTCAGAAATAGCTAAATCAATGAATCCTGGTTGCGGATTTGTAATCTTTGAGCTTACAACAATTGGGACCGTCCCGGTTCCGGAAGTCCCCACAAAAAAAAAAAAAAAAAAAAAAAAATATGAGACCCAGCCACAGACGATTAAAAGCGCAAAAAATCCAAGACCCGGACAAAAAGGATTAGACGCTCAGGTCCCGGTTACACACACCTAAATCCCAGTAGAGAATTAATATGAAAAAAATAGAAGGGTTTTCTTCACTAAATTTTATTCAAAAATGAAATATGTTCTAAATTATTATTATTATTATTATTATTATTATTTTGTTTGTGCTTTTTACCCTCTAAATGCTCAACAGTGGTGCATTAGAGCCACGGAAATTCTAATTTGGTACAGGATACTCTTCTAAATAAATAAATTATAGACCAAATGTAGTAAAAATCCTAATAAATGAGTAAAATACCCCATAAAATTAAAGTCAATGGGGTTGCTTGCCACTAATTACTCAATGAAACTAAACCCTAAAATTTGGAGAAGATATGTAGGAATTGGCTGTACCAAGACTTTCTTCCCAAACAAGTCCTCTAATGTCCTCACTTTGAGGATAATCTTCAATGTTATATATTTACATGCAACAATGATGCAAAGGAAGCTGAACTAAACAACGATGAAGAACGCCAAGAGGGCGTTGCTTTATTCTCCCTTCACGGTTTCAGGCAGAGCGGGGCCTTTGCAGATCGGGCACGAGTTCTTCATCTCCAACCACTTTTTGATGCATTCCACATGATAATCGTGCCCACAAATTTTTAACGTCCCTACGTCATCCATGTTCTTGTACTCCTCCTACCGTTTATAACGTCATACATACATTGCGAAAAAAGTCAACTAAGGAAAAAGACTGAAATGATCATTTATGATAATGAAGTATTGAGACTTAAAACATTTGGTTGTTATGCCATTAGATTTAGTGTGTTATACTTATGCCATTAGATTTAGTAATCAATTCGAGATTATGCCGTGTAACCTACCGTGTTGTACCACTTTTCTCCCCTAATTCTTTCAGCAGTGTTCACTAGGCGTGAAATATTTTTACTAGTTCCGGATCCTGGGATTTTCTTGGGAAATATCGGGAACCGGAACTTCCCGGTCTTGCTTTCAAGAACGGGGAGATTCCGATTCCCGGTTTATCTATATATATAAACCGGTGAAATCTTGTTAACAAGCCGATATTTCTCGGTTTATAACAGTAAATTCTGGTTTAAACCAACATTTCTCAGGTTTAAACCAGTTTATACCGGTCCCAAAAAACCGTATTTCACAAGACCATGAGTTTATAAAACTATTGGAAAACCAGGACCAGGAGGAAAACTTGACAAAATCCCGGTTTCACCCCTGGAACAGTTTGCCAGGAACTTGTAAATTGTAACAATTTCTTCTCTGGTTTTGACTTAACTGACGATTTGCATCCAAAATTGAGTCACACGTACTATTGTTTAATGGTAAAAATTGTCATTTCACATGATATTTGATGAACTTTTGCAGCTGTAGTCCTAATTTGCTGAAAAGTTTATCCTTATCACGTGAGTTAACAACTTTACCCCTGAACATATATGACTAAAAATTTAACGGAAATTGCTAGAGTTCTAAAATTCAGAGTGGAAACTGCTAAAAAATTCAACGTAAGTATAAAATTTAACCATTCAATATTTAGCGCTCAACATAAATGGGATAAAATCTAACCAGGCATATAACGCACGATCCTTCCTCCTGAGCTTGATCTGACGAACAATATATTGTTTCGGTAACGCACTTTGGCATCAAATCTGCAGATACACCAGTGCTGACAACCCCGATTCGCTCTCCAAGTGCAAGCAGTTCCTGCGATTGTATGTGTGTGAGTATATTTATTAATAATTTCTGAATCCAGTAACAAATCAAATTGAAAAAACGCAACGAAATTGGAATTGCAAAAGACTCACCTCGTAGCTCATGCTGTCTACGTCCAATCTCATTTCCCTGTGTTGATCGAGCAAATTTCTCGACCCATAAATGGCTGAGCGATCCACAAGCATAAATCCCTGAATAACATACCGTTTATTAGCAAGGGTGAAAAATAAAAAGACTATGTTTTTTTATATAAAAAAACACCCAATTCACAACACCCGTAGCAAAAGGTACGGAACAGTTTTTATCTTGCTAACAACACAGAAGTATGATACGAGCCAGATACTTTCAGAATAAAATCTGGAGAAAACAATATTATAAAAAGTACACGGGATATTCTCAAGGTTTTCTTAATAAATACTAGTAAGCTAATATAGGTCATAAGTCATAACAAAAAGTAGACAATTTGGTGGCAATTGTTACTGCATAATAGGTACAATATTAACGAATTACAGAGCGTACAGTGCCTAGAACCTGGAATAGAATTGCTGACTTATACTTCATTCAATTGAAAAATTGATTCCATAATAATAATTATAATAATAATAATAATAAAAATAATAATAATAATAATAATAATAATAATAATTCTTCAACAAATAACAAAATCACCCTACTAACAAAAGCAATATACATACCTCAGATGAAATACGATCACGAAAACTGGCCTCATCAGAGAGCATGCGATATCGTTCATGTAGAATCCTCGATCGACCGCTTCTCTCACCATTGCGCCAGCTGCTACTGGATGATGGCCGAGAGTGTCTGGAGTGACTCTCGGCTGCCACATCGTCGGGAGGTGCCGGGTTTCCCAGCCGTAGCCTCGCACCACTTGATGAAGCCCTCAAACTCGGACTGACTCTTTGGGAGAAATTACTTCGAATGCTTCTCACGGATTGGACGGAGGCACCGGAATAGCTTTGAGGGGTGGCGCTTCTGCTGTTTGGAATGAAATCGTGATAGGACCCTTCAGCGTTAGCACTGCCTCCTAGAAGGAAACGTGCGGGCTCGGGATTGTAACTACTATTATCTGAAATGTAGTCAGGTTTGATTATATATTAATGTGAGGCTAATTCAGTAAATTACAATAAAGAAGGATCCAAACCGATAATCAAAGAAAAACGCCAACTCCATATTGATAAATGAAACCCCAGTCTTTGATTCGAGAGTTAGCCTGGGAAACTCTCCCAATGATGCCTTCGAAGTACAAAACCAATCAAAACAAAACATAGCATCCACAATCATAGTAGGTGTTTATAAAGACTAGCACTAACTCTAATCACATTTAAACAATACATTACTTAATTGGCCCTAATAACCAAAAAAGGCAATTAAAATAACAGACTTAATTAATAAAGGTAAAACTCCTTAATTTCTCTTTCACCCACGTACGGGTCTATTAATAAGACTGAAGATTTATTAGAAAAGAAGATATAATAGTTCTCATTAAAAAGTATTTAAAGAATAACATCATAACACTCTAATACCAGAATCATGATTTAAACCTAGTAACCTGAAACGAGTAAAACTGTAAAACTGAAAGATAGAAGTGAAATTTTAATTTCTTGAAAGACAACAATAACCTTGAGCACGAGAACTTACCAGATATAGGAACGCTTCGGTGAGGAGATGTGCCAAAATGGGTCCACTCTTCGGTCAATCCAGCCGAAGCCGGGCCTGAAAGTTCCAGCCTGGTAGGGTGGTCAACGGGATTTGTGGAGTATGTATTGTGTATAGGATTGTTTGACAAATGCGTTCTAGCTAAGTTAGACTCCAAATCATGTGTAGTTCGGCTTCTCACGTTCCTCAGGGACCCGTCAGCCCTAATTGAAACCCCATTTCCTCTACTATTACCAGAGTTCAAAGGAAGACTGTCCCACATGTGCTGTGTATCTAAGCCCGCTTTCTCAGGCAAAGTCATCTCAGAGGAAGATCCTGTCCCGTAATATCTACTTGAACTGCCTCTCTCTAACTGAATTCCAGTGCTTTTACGCTTGTGGGGCCCATTACCCATTGTGAGATCAGCAGACCCGGTTTCAACGCCTTGGAAAGTTTGTCTGTCATAGCTAGAGGAAGAAGATGCATGGAGGGCATAATTTTCAGATGCATTAGAGAAGGTCCCAGAAGGTGGGTGCTGCTGAAACGGGTCATGGGCTGATCCTGATGAACCTGAAGTGTCTGACGAGTAAGGCGGGATTTCAACCCCGCGACTCGAGGAAGTATGCCTTGGAAGAGGGCACCAATTAGGAGAGAAGTGGACCCCATCAGCAAGCATGCTTTCGATAGGGTAGAAGAATGAAGCATTTTCTTCTCTACTGACCCTACCTGCAATAATAGGATAAACAAATTTACCCGAAAATTCAGTACAATGAGTCACTAATTAGGTGTGAATAGGTGTGTACTTGGTCCAATCAGTTGTGAATTAATTAGTTGTTTTTTGGGAGTAGTTTATTATTTTTCTTATGTTTAGACGTTTGTAACCTTATCGAAATACAATCAATCAGAAATTATTTCTATATCAAAATTATCTTCCTAATCGATCTACCTCAGTCCATTTCTTCCTGATTGATCCAATTAGAAAAATCTTACATAGCATCACATTTACTTAAATGACAAGATTAAATAAGCGTTCGTGCAACAACAACAACAACAAAAAAAAAAAAAAAAAACTGCTCATTTTACCTAAATGCCCATATGATTGTTCCATGTGATTCCAATTTGGGTCATGGTCGTTCTCGTACATTTGAGATGAGCCAACCAGATGTCTGTGTCCCATTTGTTTTCGGAGTCGATTATGAAGTATGAAGTATGAACTATGAGCTGGTCTTAAAGTCTCCCAGCAGAGAGATAAAACCAAACTGCACAATGGAAAAGGCTGTCTTAGAGACACATATCAGAATAAATATATGCTGACAAACAGTATAAATTCTTATGCTAAATGCATTAATAATTTGGTAAATGCAAAATAACATCCAAAAGATAAGCTTTCTCAACTAAATAAATGAGTATAGATAGTGACATAGTGTTTTGGCATATGGAAACAGCATGACATAAACAGCATTTTGAAAACAAAAGATCATATTTTTAGTACCCATTATTTCATAGAGAAAAAAAAAAAATAGTAAGATCAGACCAGCTTATGGATGATATGTGATAGGACCCGGAATAAAAAAACAAAAGAACCAAGAACAATTTATTGATAAACGAAGCTCCAATCTCTTATTCGAGAGTTAGGCTGGGAAAACTCTCCTGAGGAGTTTCAGAAAGAATTTTCCACTAATCAAACATAACAGCTAAACCTACATTTGGGGTCTATATATAGGATTATAAATCCTAATCTCATATTTATTATAACAATAAAATAGTTTTAAAAAAAACTATTCCTTATTTACGGGTCTAACGATTGCTGATCAGAATCATCGGTTAGTAAATGAACAAGAGGTAACGTTCTAACATGAAAATTATATATTTATATATTATTAATTCTAATCCAAACAAAGATTATTCTCTCTCTTCTCTCTGTGTTCAAAACTTGAATCATCAACAGAGGAATCATACAGTTCTGCAACCAAATAGAAGATGTTCAAAAGGAAAATTCTCCAATGCACACATTCGATGTGAACATATAAGAGCCAAATCTTTACGCTATTCCATCTTCCTAGTCTAATGTTTTCCATCCTTTAATAAAATTAGTTATATAATGCGAGATGAAGAATTTAGATATGGACTATTTTTATTGTTAATAATAGAATGTAAAATAAAATCAATCATTGCTTAATCCCGATAAAATACGAAACTTCAACTTTCTATTTGTAAAACTATATTCAAAGAGGCATATTAGTAAAACAACCCCTGAGAAACAATGTGGGATGTAGGCCGAAAACAAAAAATCCCCAACTTCCCCATCGATTAAAATGTCAAAATTCTCCACCGCATAGGCCTAAGCTAACGCCAACTAGAAAAAATAATCCTTAAACAAGGTCTAAGTAATACTTACACATTTAATCCTTAGAGCTATAGATGGTCTGCCAAAAAAGAAAGCCATCCGAAACCGGTACCGGTAGTCGACATTAGTAAGGTTTAGCTGCCTAAGTGCCTGTCATGACATTTGAAACTCAGAATATAATGGAAGATAACTACAACTAACCTACTAACGTCTTAAGCACCAAAGCTTGGGTCACAAAATAATTGAAGAGTAAATAACCTACAAAATTAATATAAGAACTATATATTGTTTAAAAAAATTACCTTTCAATGAACAAATAAGAATGAGAGAAACTATAGCATATCGAGGGCACTCTACATGTAAAAGAAATGACATCATTCAAACACCGGAATAATTATTTTTAATCTCGAGTTGAAACAACTATGATACGTTAATACCACATAACAAGAGCCACCTAAATCGTATTTTATAAAGTAACCGTTTTTTTATATTTTATGTCATTGGGCTCGAACCCGGCCCCCCAAGAGTAAAATCTCAAATAACGTATCACCGTTTTTTCAAGGAACCAACATAACACTTGATGATTAACATAAGAACTTCACAAACCCACAATGTCTAATCTGTGAAAAGTGATTAAAAAACACGAATGCGACAATCCCCTTCGGGATTTCTACACCTAGTAACATGAAAAAGCAACGAAACACTAAAGATAAGAGCTTATACTACTACCAAATCCATCAAAAAACCACAATCAAACAAGACCGAGCATTAATTCTTAACTTCCATACATTCTCAGAACGCCGATCATCGTCAATAACCAAAATCAACACAGAAAAACCCATCATTCCAAAAATTAAATCCAAAAACAAGATTTTCCAAGCTAATGCACACAGATAAAAATGGCAGAAAAGAAAAAAAAAAGAGCTGAGTTCATCATCATCCAAAGATGAAAGACACAAACTCGACGGTTACCAAATACGCACCGAAAAGAGCACAACATTTATAATAATATATTAATATAAATAAAAAATCCATTAACAGTGATCAGGGTTCCAGGTAACGATCTCAGTCGAATCGGACATCGCCGATGCTCGATCAGAAGCAAGAAACGCCGATTCCGATGAAGGAGACGATGATCGGACCAACGAAAGCACGTGTATATTCAATTAAAATAAACACAAAATCAGATACTGAGCACAACTTTTTTGGCGTGGATTCCACGATATACAATCAATCAATCACAGACGGATGATAATCCAGAGAAGGAAGAGAGAGAAGTACCTGAAGGTACACGAACCTCGAAGCCCAGAAATCGAAGAAAAGCTTGAGAGAGAGAGAGAGAGAGAGAGAGAGAGAGAAGTTTATGGCTTTTCTCTTTGCATTGTTCGTCTGAAATTGAATAAATATAAAAAGGGAATTATAACGTAATAATAAGAGGATGAGAAATTTGGCTGGACTTTCAATTTTTAAACCTTTAATAAATAATAATATCAACTCACAAATCCTAATTACTTTTAAACTTTCTAGTAAATATATATATATATAGTAAAATGCTCCCTCAATTTACCAATGTATATCACTCTGGCCCTATAAATTTTGTCTGCATATAATTAACTTAGTAACTTATCTTTTCGTATCACTTTTGCATGTATACATTGAATTTATACCAAAAACCAAAAATTCGATAAATTAACTTTATCTTATTTGAAGGTAGTGTTTTAACTTTTATCCTAAATAATTGAATTTTGTAAAATTTCTTTTAAAATTCTCTTTTTTTTTTTACATAAAGGATAGTGGTCCGAAAGGTTGCGAAATAATTAGAATGCCATTTAAGAAACACGAAGTAAAAAAGAGGATTAACAATAATATAAATAAAAATATACAATTTTTATATAAAATTTCAAAAGAGTAGAAAACTAACGAAATTTTTAGATCCCTCTCAAATATATATTATCGTTAATAAAAATAAAGGAGGTAAAACAAGATGAGGAGGTCATCAATGTTCGTTTCATATGATTGTTGTCCACTAATCTCAAAGTTTTTTATTTTTTCGTCATACTGAAATTGGTGGTGATTATTCTTTTAAAATTCAACGAATACACGTAACATATTTAGCGGAGATGAAACAATCGATGCATATAAAAAGTTCAAGCAGAAAAACTATTGAAAAAAATAATTATTCGAAGACATTTAGGGTTAAAGTGCTAAAAAAAATCGTAGGGATCAACCGATATAGATGAATATAATCAAGAGAAAAACTAATATAAATGTAAATTAAAGGCAATTTAATAAATAATGATAAGTTAAGGGGTATTGATAATACATACTCGTTACTTTAATATATAAAAAAAATAATTCAATTATTTTCGGCATTAGGTTAGTAATGACTTTGATAATCGTATATTGTTTAGTTTAATGTGATGAAACGTTCCATCACTTTCTCGCGTGAGAAATTTGAGAAGGGAAAGTGGGTTGTGTAAGTAAAGAGTATGGACGAATTATTCTTCAATACTTTATAATAGAGGAGTTAAATAAATACCACGTTATCCTATACTTACTTTAAAATGACCCAAATTTGATATATAATTTTAATATCGCACCTAAATTAGCTCGAAGCCAAATCCACGTGGCAACTATTTATTGTGTAACTAATTTTCTAAAAAAAAATAAAAAATTCATGGTCTATCTTTTAGGATATTTTATTAAAATAAATATATATAAATGTTATACCAAGGGTGTCACGGTTTTCTTAAAAGAAATTAGCGGCCAAAATATTTCAAAGAATGTCAAATAGTGTCGATATCTAGTTTCATCTATGTCGAGATAACATATGTTAAAATATAGGCATGCATGCGTCTCAAGTTTTAAAGAAGCGTATGACTATAAGTGTTTATAGAATTTTAATCGGTTGTACACATATTCTTCGTGTAATGTACGTTAGCTTGATATGAACAGAATATGACATCTATATTGTTTTGTGGCTTTAAATAATGTCGCTAAAAAAATTGAGATATATGCCGACATTCTAAGTACCCGACTAGGTACTTTGTCGCAATTATTTTTTTTTGAAAACTTATATTCTTTATTCGGTAATTGTGGCTCTTTTAAGATCTATACTCTATAGGCAAACACGTATAGAGTGACAACATTCAACGACCGAGGAAAAGGGCATTTAGAGAAATCCCATTGAAGATGTCAATATTATCTTTTGCTTTATGATTTGTTTGTTGCATGTAATTTTGCATTTTGTGACACATAATGTATGTGACAAGAGAATAGGTAACACATAAGGTGTAGCATCATAATAATTTTAATAATGCAGGATATTTGCGGCAAAACTAATAATATTTACAAAGAAAAATCAGAGGAAAAAATTTATATATAACAAATATTGGGTAAGTGATTAATTTTATTGTTAATTCTATATCGTGAAGATTCATGTGGTGACGTATGATTTATTAATGATTTTTTTTTTGACTGCCTATGAGCTATAAAAACTTCAACGAGTTGACAACGAACACTAAGTTCTGGTGTAGTAGCTAGTGTCACGTGATCAAAAGTGACAAAAACTTAGTCGAAATGAGCGAAAATGTGAACAAATCAACTCCAGGGTAGACAATTAATGAAAAAACTTAATTAATTTCTTAACAAATTTTTATCACTGAAAATATGTGGGGTTATCAATCGAAATTATTTCTAGTATGGTTTTAAAAACCAGAGAAAGTCCTCGAAGTGCCTTGATTTTAAGAGTTGCGGTTTGAGAACTCACAGAAATCGCGGTAAGTGCGAAATGTCGCTCAAAACATATATAGTTTTACTTTTTCCATGTTGAACTTTTAATCTTACATTTACATTATCGTCACTTCAAAGTTTTAGTATTTAATCAATTTTGGAGTTTTTACGATATCACTCTCTCCTCAATAATAAATTAGTATCTTGAATATTCATAAAATATAATTAAAACACTATATTTATAACAAATTACAAGTATAACTCTTAGTTTTATATAAAATTACAACTATAATCAGTATCGGTAGTATCAGTATTTGAATCTATGATTGCTAGTAATAGAATTCAAATTTGAATATTTATTTTAGCTTGGAGAATAAATTATATATATATATATATATAAAAAAAATAATGTAAAATAAACAAATCATCGTTATCATCGGTTGGTTGGTGTGTGTTGAAACATGAATTTCGTTTATTGAGTATTTAATTATTCATGATTTCATTTTGTCTATTTATGGAAAGTATTGACGTCCTTCATGTCATGACAGCTGGTAGATATTTCAGGAATGTTATCAAGTCGCCTCAATCAAGGAATGATTGAGCCATTCTCTCCCTACATTGATTGAGGAATTATGTACTGGATTAAGTGATGAAGATTGCACGTGATTCCTATGATTGGAGAGTATCAAAAAGCTTATTTTGTCATCAAGACATTAAGATATGATTGGAAAAGCTCCTATATGTTCTGGCTAATGAGGTCCCATTTCGTTAGCACTTACAGAGATAATCTCTAGAATCTTCGGGAGAAGTCAATCAGCAATTCACGAGTGAAGTGGAGAAGGACGGGAAGTTCGTAGCTGATTGTTGCAAGGGGATCTTGCAAGTTCATCCAGAGTTTACTTCGGATGTCAAAGCTGTTGTCGTGACAACAAGGGGGAGTTTCCTGTTTACGCTTTGAATCCTGATTGTAATCTTCATCTGTAATCTCTTGGTTGATTAATCTGGGTGAGTGCCCCGCAGAAGTAGTGACAGGAAGTACGAACTGCGTTACCAAAAAGTATTGGTGTTCCTTTACTTTTCCGCACTCTCTTTATTCCTATCGTTCACGATTATAACGTCATATTATATGTGCAACGCGAAAATACGTCTTTACAATTGGTATCAGAGCAGGTACGCTTAATGTTTGCTTTGGTTTCAGAGAAAGCGTGAAAGATCTACAAGACTATTTTCAAAATGGGAACAAAAGAGAGTATTGCAATTGAACAACCACCAATACTCAATGGCTCGAATTATCATTCCTGGAAGGCCGGAATGACTATCTACATAAAACCCATCGAAGAAAATGCCTGGCCTATTCTCGTTGAAGGATGGAGTATTCCAAGCGCCACCGACGTACTTGGTGGTATGACAGTGAAGCCAATTCGAGAGTGGAGAGAAACTGAAAAATATTTTTCTTTAGCGAACGCCCGCGGCCTGAATGCGATCGCCTCTGCCATTAACGAAGAGAATTTCAACTTGATCTCTAATTTCAACTCTTCAAAGAAGGCTTGGGAAACCTTACAAAATTTACACGAAGGAACTCACATTGTTAGATCTTCCAAACCACAAATGCATGCATCTTGTTATAAAGATTTAACATTGAGGGAGGGAGAAACTATTGCGGATGGATTAATTCAGAACAAACCCATAACCGTGGGTAATGATAAGGTACGCATTGGTAATGCTTTCCTATTAACTAATCCTTTTTGTAGGTTTTTCAAGAGGTTAAAGCCTATGGTGTCTTGGAAATCACCTTTCAAGATATCTATTGATAAAATAAAGATGAATTGTCTTGATGAGGAGAAAATTAATCACGAGGCTCAAACATGAAACAAAAGAGTGTTCATCCAACAACTCAAAAAGGTCCAAGAGATCGAGTCCGTTCAAATGTTCAATTCCGGTAAACCTAAATTTGACAATTCATTTGCTACACAACCATGTGCAGGTGATATTTGTGGATTTGAGTTTCTTTATCAATTTAGCATGATGTGTTTAGATGATGTTGTTTTGAAAAATGGTCAAACAGTTTTTCAAAATGCTGATTTGAAAATTACCGTATTTTGCAAAATATATTTTAAAAGAAAATCATTGGTATATTCCTTCTATAATTTTCTTGGCCATTTTATTTATCAATATATCAAATTTTTGAGAAGTCCAATTGAAGGAATGATACCGACATTTTGGATGTTTGACAACTATGAACATTTCTTGTTGAATTATGGAAGAAA
Source organism: Parietaria judaica (assembly GCA_954871525.1). NCBI lineage: Eukaryota > Viridiplantae > Streptophyta > Magnoliopsida > Rosales > Urticaceae > Parietaria > Parietaria judaica. The sequence goes on from OX940864.1 coordinate 17,976,407, forward strand.
ATGGAGTTTTAAAATCTCTCACATCAACATGGTTTAACATTCATCGATGAGATTATATTTTGATGTTGTATGGTGTTTTGATTGTAGTTGTTGTTTGTGATTGTGTTTTGTTTTAAAAAAAAAATGGGTTTTATTTATAAAAAAAAAAAAGTGCATGCTCTTCATAAATGCTTGTATGCATATTGTGTGTTGTTTGCCTATGTAATATGCATGTTTGTTTTGGTATGAATTTTCTCTTGGGTAGGAATATATATATTTGGTTTAGGGCTTGAATATTGTGTTCTAGGACTCACTTAAGCACACATAATTTTTATGTTCTAGGATCAGTATTTAAAGCTTTACCATATTTTATTTCTTAGGATTCTGAAATACAGGTTTATGCTTCTCACGCTTCAGAAATTCTTACAAAGATTCAGGTCTCCACCTCATGTGAATGTTCCTGACATACCAGTAACTGCGATACCAGCTCATGAGCCCTCTACTCTACCTACAGATGTGATAACCTCTACATAGGTTCCTGCTGAAGTGTTCGAAGTCTACCAAGCCTACTGAGGTGTTTGATACAATACAAAGTTCAGAAGAAGAGAACCATGGAGAAGAAGATGAAGAATAATAAGAAGAAGTGGGTCAATACTGTTGGACATGTGTGTCCTTAAACAAGATATTTTTATCGATTTGTAAAAGATTATGACAAGTCGTTGAATAAAGATGATGCTTATTATGATAATCTTATTATAGTTTTTGGTAGAGTAAAATAGAATGTTTGATCATTAGTTCATAAAGGATGCTATTATGCATTATTATCACAACAGAGTCAATGTGAAGTAGAATTAATAATCATAATAAATGAACTTAAAATGTCTGTGACCTGATTAACTGGGTGGGAGCCCATTAATCGTATAAGGTCATTAATGTGACAAAGTGACAATCCTATTCTGGATTTTGTGTGTGTCACACTCACTAGAAGTGCATTAAGTATGAAGTGTCTTCATACTGGACTGGACCTGACTTAAACTCCAGAAGTTATCATATAAGACCGTCACTGATAACTTGGAGTTGAGTCACTAGTAGATGATCAAATGGATATTCGATCTAAGTCCTGATTGATCTTGAGTCCGAGTTGCTGGCTTGATTGTTCTTTGATTTAACCGTTAAAGAACACAATATATTACCGTTGTTCCCAACACTATTATTTTGGGAGCATGATAGTCAGCAGTAAGGGTAGCTTGGTCATAGACATGGGCATCACACAGCTCTCTTCAGAGTCATGATGATTCCCTTGATTGTCGGTGGTGAGAAGTGAGAGGTACCCGTGCGCAACTTATGAATCGAAACCATAAGTGGGTTACTCATAATATTACTGACTGAGTCAAGGATGAAAATGCAATGAAGGGGCATAACGGTAGAAACCGCCTGCTCGTGTGTGGATCATCAAGTGAAAGATCAATAACGCGAATTTGATTGTATCAATGGACACCCTGCTGCAATAAAGAGAATAATATATATTGTAACACTAAAGAGTGCAGCCTCGGGTTTATAGTGGAATAACACCGAGGTTTGACGAACATCCTAGCAGTTCGTTAGAGCTTAAGTGATACGGGTCCATGTCCCACGATAGCTCCGTAACGGATGATACGTACGTGATAAAAACATTCGAAATGTTTTTAAAATCATTTGGCAAGACTCATAAAACTGAAGTTTGTGACAGACATCAGATAGTTTTATCAGTAGCGTGGCAAAAGTACTATATCTTGGTAACCAAAATTAACTGACAAAATAAAGTAGAATTTGGATTTTCTGTCAACATGAAAGTTGTTGGAAATTAATTTCTAAGAAACTTTTCTTTTGGAACCGAGTCGTTTCGACGTACAGTTTGTGATGTAGATAATTTCTAAGTTTGTGATCGTTTCAGTAAACTATGAAATTGAATCGCATGTCACGAATTTAAATGATGGTGTGTCACCATGACATTTAAATGTGTTATATTGAGATAAGAGAATATTAATATAATTTAATTATTAATGTATTATTAATAATTAATCAATAATTAATAGATTTATATTAATATGTAAATAATATATTTTTGTATATATTATAAAGTGTAAAAATCGAATTGGGCATTGGAATGTGGAACCATACACATTCGAATGGATAGACTTTGGTCTTTCCATAATTGCGGCAAAATTACCAAATGTTTTGGTATTTGAGAAAAACCCTAAAATCAATTTAATCCATTGGATCGGTTATGATTTAATATCAACCGTTGGATTAAGATATTGATAAATTCGAAATTAATAACTTGGTGACCAAGTTTTTCGAATTTGATTAATCAATTATATCCGTTAGATCGGTCTAAGATTTAATCTTTACCGTCGGATTAGAAATTAATTAATTATATATATATTTATATTATTTTTTGAATTATAGTTTATGGATAAATTCGAAATTGTTTTTTATTAAATCTTTTAATATTTAATTTTATCCTAAACTAATTTGATCCATTAGATCGGATTAAAGATTTATCTCAACCGTTGGATCTAGATAATATTGATTCGAATTTTAATATATATATATATAATTCGAATTTTATAAAGATAAGAAGATAAGATTGGATTTTTGATTTTATCCAAATCTTTCTTATTTAATTAAATCCCTAATTAATTATATCCATTAGATTTAGATAAGATTAAATCTAGACCATTGGATTGAGATAATTAATTATATTTAATATATAGAATTCAAAATTAGGGAGGAAATTTCTCTAATTCGGTTACAGTCTGAGCCTATAAATAGGAGGCTCATTCTACACATTTTTCACGTCTCTCCCCAGAGAAAAATTCGAACTCTCCCTCTCCCTCAGGGTTTGCGAATTTTCTCTCTGATCTCTCTTTCTGGTTCGGCTTAAGAGACTTATTTCTGCGGAAGCTTAAAAAGAACCATCAGTTTAAATTTTGCGACGGAATCCTGCCGGCGAAGCCCACGCTTCGGTACGAGGATTCCAGGAGAATATCGCAGAAGATCACGGGAGTTTCCCTCAGCACCGGCGGAGCCCTGCCCGATTCAGAACGCGCAGCCGGAAGTCGTCATTAGAGGTACGGCCTTATGCATTGGGTTAATAAATGCAACCATTTACTGCTTTCTATTTATTTCCTATAATGACTAGATTATTAATAATGATTTATGAATATTACATTACATAATATTTATCAGATCTTGTAATATGGTTATTATCCGATATCCGGACCGTTGAACGGATAACAAGTTTTCCGCTTTAAAATAATTTTTTAAATGTTACTCGGACGGTTCAGAGGTATAATTCGTGATAATTAACATGGAATCCGAGACTTAATTCCCAAGAAATACAAGTCAAGCATATGCTTAAGGTCGTACATCGGCCAAGATCCCGGAGATTTCTTGCTCTGACTTTGAGCCTTCTCCAGCCCATGAAGTGACCTCAGCTGTTATCGATCCCAAGGATGTTCATGCTCCTACTGAAGACCCTGCTGATGGTGACAAGGAAGTCACCCAGGATGATGACAACAGGGATGACAAGGAGAGCGCCGAAGACACTCCTGATGAAGAATCCTCAGAGAAAGAAGATGAATACACTGATGAAGAAGCTGACACTGATGGTGAATAAGTAGATGCTCCGGAAACTGTCGTCAAGAAGACTACTAGTGAACAAGATGAAGACTACGAGGAAGGATCGTCGTCTTCCCGCTCATCCTAAGCCAGTTTGAGTCGGTTCCCCTTCGGCAATTCCTGGCCCAAGGAGGAGAAATCACAGACGTTGCAATCATTTTTAGCCTTTATATTTTCTCAGTTTCAAACTCATGCATCACTAGATATTCTTGCTTATATGTTTATGTGTGACTTTTTGCTTGTTATGTTTGAATTAGGGGTGAAAGCGGAACCGGGAACCGGTATATTTTTATTTTTTGGTACCTATTTTGAAAATTCGGGATTTTTTTTCTTGGTACCGGTTCCCGGTTCCAATTGTATATTTCCCTTTTTTTTTGAAAACTGGAACCGGACCGGGAAAAATTCGTGAGAGAATCGTGAAAAAATTCGTGATATAATACGTGACTAAAACCGGGAGTAAAGCGTTCGACTTCTCTAGAGTCGGGAGGAAAGCATCGCCGAAATCACATAGGAGGGCTGGAATCATTCGAAGAAAAAAATAAAAACTTGAGAGAAGTAAAAGAAACCGAAATCAAAGAAGAAAGTGAGGAAATCAAGCCTTTCGAAGGTGTGCAATTGACATAGAATAAACCATAAAAGATATTTCGCAGAAGGAAATCAAACCTGGACGAGGAAAAGCCAAAAGCAGAGAGAAGGTGGGGATAAAGAGTCGCAAGCGAGAGAGAGGAATGAGGAAGGAGGCATAAACCCTAATTTTTTTAATGGTAAAAAACGACATATAATTCTAAAAAAAACAAAATGACATATTAAACCAAAACGACATAAAAATATTTAAAAAACGACATAAAAATACATAAACCGGAACCGGTACCAAAAATCGGGAAAAACGGTTCTGGTTCCCGGTTCCGGTTCACGGTTCCGAAATTCGAGGAACCGGGAAGTACCGGTTCCCGGTTTTAAACACAATTTCCCTATTTTTTTCTTAAACCGATCCGGAACCGGTACCGGAACCGGGACGAAACCGGGAAACGGTGACAAAATTTTCACCCCTAGTTTGAATGAATGTTTTGGTCGTTGCACGTCTGTGGTTGAAATGTTTCAGGATATCTTCAGGATCACTAACATTTTTGCAGGTTTACAAGTACTAAAAGTCTGATGTTGCTCCCGCTGACATGACAACATATGTATACCTGCCTGCTCTGCTCTGCCTTATATGTGTCTGAAGATCTCTGCGGCTTCCTGAAATCAGTTGTTCCATAAATTGCCAAAGGGGGAGTTTGTTGAAACATGAATTTCGTTTATTGAGTATTTAATTATTCATGATTTCATTTTGTCTATTTATGGAAAGTATTGACGTCCTTGATGTCATGACAGCTGGTAGATATTTCGGGAATGTTATCAAGTCGCCTCAATCAAGGAATGATTGAGCCATTCTCTCCCTGCATTGATTGAGGAATTATGTGCTGGATTGAGTGATGAAGATTGCACGTGATTCCTATGATTGGAGAGTATCAAGGAGCTTATTTTGTCATCAAGACATGAAGATATGATTGGAAAAGCTCCTATAAGTCCTGGCTAATGAGGTCCCATTTCGTTAGCACTTACAGAGAGATAATCTCTAGAATCTTCGGGAGAAGTCAATCAACAATTCACGAGTGAAGTGGAGAAGGACGGGACGTTCGTAGCTGATTGTTGCAAGGGGATCTTGCAAGTTCATCCAGACTTTACTTCGGATGTCAAAGTTGTTGTCGTGACAACAAGGGGGAGTTTCCTGTTTACGCTTTGAATCATGTTTGTATTACTGATTGTAATCTTCATCTATAATCTCTTGGTTTATTAATCTGGGTGAGTGCCCCGCAGAAGTAGTGATAGGAAGTCCGAACTGCGTTACCAAAAAGTATTGGTGTTCCTTTACTTTTCTGCACTCTCTTTATTCCTATCGTTCACGATTATAACGTCATATTATATGTGCAACGCGAAAATACGTCTTTACAGTGTGTCTCTCGAGAAAATATCAACTTTAAGAATGTTTTATATTTGATATGTATGAAATAATTAATAATAATGCCTAATTAATTTATTTAATTAAGATAAATGATAATATGATTTAATGAGATTAGTTGTATCATATGACTAATTGAATACAAAGTTATCCGATATTTTTTGAAACATCCCTAAGTGATATTAATTATAATTTTTTTCACGTGATTTTGTATTCAATCAATAAATGAAAAACATATCTTCAAAATGTAGCGACAAATAAACTAGTGTAGCTTCAAAATCGCGATGCAAGCTTCTGCAGCCCTCTCCCCCCCCCCCCCCCCCCCCCCCTCTCTCGGCCTGCCATCGCGACGAAGCCACGACGCATCGCGATTCCGGAAGCCACGACGCGTTGCGACTCCGGGATCCACGATTGGTCACGATTTGTTCGCGATCGGTCGCGACTCGTGGGTGTGCAGCTCTACTCACGCATCGCCATGTGCAACTCTATTGTAGAAGAACGTCGCTTCGTGAGCTAAGCATTAAGTTAACAAATAAAAATAATAATATGGAAGACACTTTCACTTTATGTTTACTATTTTTTTTTTTTTACTAAAGTGTTATTACTATTTTAGATTACATGTACATTTGTATTACAAGATATATTCGGTGTATCGTGAGAAATTTGGAGACCATTTTCTCATGACACGAGCATGATTTAAGTGTGGAATTTTCTTCATTCGTGAAGCTAAAGCATTGAGCCTCAAAGAAAATCTCTCTCGATCAAGGGGAAAAAAACCTTGATTGTTGTCTACTAGAGGTTGACTCCAAGTCTGATATTCGTGTGTCAGATTTTTGTATTTTAGTGTCAGACTATTTAAATTTATCAAAGCACTTTTCGCAAGCGCGTTTTGGCTTTGTGAATACGGTTGTTCATGATCTCTCTAGAGTGACGTATTCTTTGTCTGGTATTTTAGAGTGAGTTGATACCTCTAATGTTTATATTTGCGATTATCTCTTAACAAGATGCCTAATATATCGTCATTTTTTTATAATGTTTTTTTTTTTTTAACTTTATACCCTGTATATGAACTATGAAGGATGAAAACATGTTTTAACTTACTAAAATTTTAAGATAAATTATTAATTTTTTGTATTTTTATCTCTATATAACTCATACATTTTTATATTTTGTTTTATTTAACTTATAATTTTGTATTTTTTTTTATCTTTATATAACTCTTAACCTTGTATTTAATATTTATATTTATTTAACCCTTTAATAGTATACCAGTAATTTAAAAGAATCATCACATGAACACAAATATATAAAATGAAAGCTAAAATAAAAATTAGAAATTATGTGATATAGTTAGTCCCCAAAATCCCCCCACAGGTTAAACCCGGATACCCAAAAAAAAAAAAAAAACCCCGGATCCGGATATATCCGTATCCGGATATTACGCAACCCGGGTATCAAAATATCCAGTTTTTTTTTTAAATAATAACTTTTGATATGGGCCGTTGGATCATCAAGATCAACGGTCCAGAAAATAGATTTAATTAAAATAAATAAAAAATACTAACCCGGATCCGGATATATCCGGGATTTTTTTTCCCGGTCCAGGATATATCCGTATCCGGTTTTTTTTTTAAAAAAAAAAAAAACTAAAACCCGGATGGGTTTTTTTTTTATACATTTTTTGGGACATGTTACATCCTCAATTTATTTGGATCTATACGTGGGTGAGAAAAATGCATAGTTTAAAGGAAGATGTGATTGAAAAGAAAAAAAAAAAGACAGAAAAAGAGATGTGATTCCACGTGGACAATAATGCTAATTTCCAACCCCCACTTATTATTGTAAATAAACAAATAAGAGGTGGGTTATTCTATTTCTCCACTTTATTTATAACCTAATTATTAGATAATTTCTTTATAGATTGATTCGTTTTGGGAACCAAATTGTCAATGTGGGTGTAAATTTCTGCAATTGTAGGACCAATAGTACAAATGGGTTATTGTGGCATTGTTGTCTTTGGTCCCAATGCTATAGCAACATAGTGAAATGCAAGAGTGGAACATATAAATGCTTTGTAAGATTAAATAAATAAAATCATAAAAAAAATATGAGACAGCATGGTAATATAAGTATACAATTTATGTTTCTTTTTTATTTTTTGCGCAAACGGCAATTAGTTCACTCCTTTGGATCGGTAAATTGGCAATTTAGAACGAAACCAAACTATGGCCTATCTCAAGAGAATGATCCGATCTAATTCAAGTCCTAATCTATATATATATAAAAGCATGAAGACAAGTTTTCTCAACAAATTTTTTATAATGGCATCTGAAATGTTATATTTTTAGAATTTTGAATTAAATTTAAATCTATATATATTAAAGATGTCTTTAAAGTTTTAGATGTTAATATCATTTATTTTATTGAACATCAAAAGCCTGATGACAAGTTTTCTTAAGACAATTCTATTATGTAGACATGTTCAAATACTAAATTTTTAGAATTTTGAATTAAAAAAAAAATCATAAAAAACTCATACCATTTATGATGAACACTATCAATTAATCTCACCACAATAAATTAGTAGCCTAAAAAGGCAAGGATTTGAGAATCCTCAATTTCTACAATTTTCAAATTTACAATTTTTTTAATAATCTATATATATATATTATAAAATGAACTCACAAGTGACATGGTATTATAAAATTCAAATATTGAGAATTCTAATTTTTTCCATAACTCACAAGTGATGGCTTCATAAGAATTCTAATTTTTCTAAATTTTGTAATTTTTATTAAGAGGTGATTATAATTGACTGATCATCAAGAAAAAAGAGTTTTAAATTGTCTTAATCTGTGTAGATTATATCATTATTATTAAGTAGCATTTCATCCTCATCCAAAATCAAGACTTTTTATTTTACAAATTATGCAACGTTGTTTAACATGGAATACTAGAAAAGAGTTTTGAATTGTCTCTAATGTGTATAGATTAATTCATTATTGTTAAGTAACATTTCATCCTCATCCAAAATCAAAAGACTTTTTATTCTACGAACTAGTGGACCGGCACCGCGCTTCGCGCGGTGTTGAGAAAACTTTTAATAAATAAATTAAGTATTAAAATATTGATTTAATTAATATAATGTGTGATGTAATTTAAAAATATATCACAATCTAATTCAACAATGGTTCGATTTATGTAAATTTACTAACATTTTTTTAATTGAATAAGAGCATAAATACTTAAAAAAGTTGAACACCAACAAAGAGATACTGATTTCTTTAACATAGAACCAATTTGGGATTTATGTATTGTTTTGAACTAACTTTTTATAAACAATTTAATGTAAATTGATCTTGGAAAACATAACATATATAATTTTGTTTTGAATTATATTCAATTAGTGTTTCTATGAACAAAATCAATTATCATGTTGCTAAGATAGACATTTTTTATGTCAAAGGCTAGATGGTGTAGATTAATTTCAGGGTCTACTATCCAAGTCAATGACTAAAATTAACTTCAGTACATGCATCTTGTAAAAAAGTCCTCCATTGCCAATATAAGATGACTGGTCAATCATATTATCTTACATTATAATTAACAAACTAAAAATATCATTTTTAAATGGTTTTTTCTTTCATCTCTTCATAAATTTTAACAAAAGGATGCATCGAATTTTGTTTCTAGCTCTTCCTTGAGAATCTTGACGAATTGTCCCAGTTTTCTAAAAAAAATTAAGTTAATAAGGATAGGGCTGTGCATAAAACCCGAAAATGCGGGTTTTAAACCGAAACCGGACCGAATCTGATTTTAAAAAACCGAAACCGAATTAAAACCGGGTTAAACCGAAACCGAATTTTTCAAAACCCGCAACCGGAATAAACCGGTTCCGGGTTCCGGGTTTTGAGTTATAAAAACCGGAACCCGGTTAGTAGGTTACTAAAATCCGGTTTTTTAATTAAATATTTAATTTATATTTATAATTTTTAAACTATTAGTCTGAAAAAAAAAGAAAAAAAACGACATTGTAATTTGTACCTCACCCAAATAAATCTACGACATCATTTACAAAATTAGGGCTTCATTTTCTTTTTCTCTTCTCTCTATAGACTCTACTCTCTATTCTCTCTCTACCGCCGCTCTCGCCCTTTTCTCGCTCGCTCGCCGCTTGCGCCCTTTCCCTCTCCTTTCTCTCGCCTTGCCGTTGCGGCTCTCCACAGCGGCTCTGCCATCGACGATATGTTCTCAGCCCCTCTCGCCTTGCCGTCGCGGCTCTCCACAACGCCTCTGCCATCGACGATATCTTCTCTCCCCCTTCAAATATGTTGTTGCTGCTTCCATCGACGATATGTTGTTGCTGTTGTTATTGGTTTTGATCTGCTAAATCTTGCTATTTCTGATTTGTAATCTCTACTTGAGTGAGGCCCTTTCCGTGCCATACACTTGAGTTGGAATCAAATGATGAGTATGGATTTAAAACTCACGATGGTCATCTGAGATTTGTTTTTTGATGTTAATGCAAAACTTCTGATGATTTTTTTTGTATTTGATTGCGACTCGTTCTGTTTATTGTTGTTGATTGTTGCTGTGTTTTTTTTATATATATATATATAAATTCGGGTTCGGGTTTTTAATCCGGGTTTTAAAATCAAAACCGGGTAATTACCCGAACCCGGATTTCCGGGTTTTCACTTTTAAAATCCAGTTTCGGGTTTTCGAGTTAAAAAAAACGGGTTTTTAACCCGATTTCAGCCCTAAATAAGGGAAACAGGAAAAAGGAAAAAAAAAGGAAAAAAGATTACTGAACTAATAATCACAAATATTCAACATATAAAGTTTAATTAAAACATAAATACTTCACTAATAATAATAAATGAAGCAGTAAAACAAAAACAAAAAATACAAAGAAGAGAAATCGCAACTTGTGCATGAAGAGTTGCAGCTCGTCAATCTAAATTGGCATAGAAAGCTATTTAGAGAAAATGCGTGAATATAACTAACATCATTCCCAGTTGCATTATGATGAGAATGAACCTAACAAAATGTATCAAGGAAAATATATATATATATATATATATATAGCGTGATAATCTTTGGTGCGAGAGTATCCATGTGCAAAGTATCTATACCCACAAAGATACAGACGATAACTTCAGGAGAGGATAGGTTTCGACCTTGAAACAGAGGGGAGAATCAAGATGAGTACAAAATCGTGCCGGAATGAGAAATATATATATATATATATATATATATATATATATATATATATATATAACAATTTAATTTCTAGAAGCAATCAGAAATACATAATCAGATTTTAAAAATAAAAAAAAAATTATTGAAATTAACCGAGTGGAAATCATTTCAAAGAAAAAACTACTTAAGATCCTTAATGAGCGAATAAAAAATTCATTTAAATTAACCGAGTGGAAATCATTTCAAAATCATTTCAAAGAAAAAACTATTTAAGATCCTTAATGGGCAAATTCACATTGTCGGCAATGTGGTAACCATAATCTCCAAAAAGTTTCCATTTCATAACATCTTTCATAGGTAACTCCACAAATAGGCATCGCTGCATTTTCAAATTCAAGCGCAAGATTATACAAAATCTCTGATCATCAAGACATTGTATTAACCCTAAATATTATTAATTGCATAAATTATTCATAAGCTTCAAACCCTTTGAAATTAGAAATTACAAAAAATTACCTAATCTGCCCCTGAAGCTTCATATTGCTCTCTTTCAAGTTCCAATATTTCGAGATCCTTTTTCGTTCTCTGTACATGGAAGTTCATAATAGCCTATAAAAAAACATACCCTACACACAGACATATGCACACAAATAGCTACAGAGAGGAACACCAGACCACCTAGTGCTTGCTCTTTCGATCAATCCTTATAGTTATTTGATAATCGATAACTAATCGAGAATAATAATACCACAGAAAACAAACCTTCCAGAAACTTATGAGAAATAAACCATAGACTTCGAAAAAGACAGCTTCTCTAGAAATTATACGTGGTCTTCGTCTTCGATTGACTGGAATGCCACTTCATGTATTAGCATGCAAATATATTTGACCGTGAGAGGGAGTGTAATTGCTACTCTGGAGAGAGGCAAGAGAACATTTAGCGACATTATAACATAAAAATGAGATGTTATATTTTAGAAGTTGTAGATAAACTTATCACATAAATATTTGTTGTTATATTAAAAACTTATACTCTTAACTCTCTTCCTATCGCAAGGGTCAGCCTCCTTGAGTTTCTATTGAAGATCAAGAAGGCAACCATCAGAACTCACAATTATACGTTAGACCAAACTATCCAAAAACCAAACACAATGTGCCAACAAAAATTCTAAACATCTTTCTAATTACAATATGTCAAATTAAAATACCAAACAACAAATCTTGGATCACAAATTTTCAAAGTGAGAAATATTTCAAACAATTTAAATTAACATTCCAATAAAATTTCAGACACCTTCAACACTAAAATAGACTCAGACATGATCAAGAAAATGTACTTGCACGTTGAATTAAATCTTAGACTCAATTATGATGTTGGGGAACTTTTGAGTTTACAGTATGATGAATTTTTTTATTAAATCTTAGACTCAAGCAACAGGAAAAAAAATCATTCCTAACCCCTCTTATCAATGGCCACAAAAACCAACCCAACAGAAGAAAAAACAAACCGAATTCTCAACTGAGAAACAGAAACTGTAGTTCCAAGTTCCAATATTGCTTCAAACACATAATAAACAAATTTAAAATCTCAAAAAGAAAAACCTCAATCGCAGATCCGTAGTCGAGGCGACAGCGAGATAACGCACTGTATTTTCTATTTGGGGCAGCAATGAGTCAAAGCTGAGACAACAATTAGACGAGCCGAGGCAATCATGAGTCGATACATCTGTGATGGTGAAGATGAAAATGAAAATATGTTTGGTTAATCTAAAAAAATTCCAAATCCAAATTCAATTAAACATAGATAGAGAATATGACTTTTATAAGTATTTAATTAGGAGGTTTATATAGATAACAAAAATTATACTAAAGTAGATCGTGACACTTATCCTTGAAATCATAATTTGATTCATAAGTTTGTAGTTTCTAAATGCAAACAATTTTATACAAGGCTTAGTATATTAAGAAATAAGAATGACTGATTCTTATTTCTGTGTACAGTTTCAGACAATGAAACATTGCTAACAACATTTTTTTAGAGCTTTTAAGATTTTCCCTTAAATCTTGAAGAAGCAAATGAAGACCAACCCGAAGAAATCAACGTAAATTTTTTTTATCTGTTTTGGCACCCCTATGTATATTTCCACTATTCCACGTATATAAACCGCATAGATAGTTTAAACTTTTGATACTTTCTTAACTTTTTTATCATTTTATTAAAAAGTATTTGGATAAAGACGTAAAAAAAAGACCTTACAATTCATCAACCAAGAAATAAAAATTTGTGCTATTCAATCAAACATTCATTGAAAATGACACTCACCGAATAACTACAGAGAAGCAAATCACGGTCCGACACAAAAGAGGATGTTTCGTCAGAGTGCAAGACATAGGCTGTAAAGATCTGGAGAGCCGAAGAACACAAATATAATTAGGGGGATATCTAAACATATCCAAATTCCAAAACTCACCTCATATTTTCGTGGTAGTTGGTGGTAATCAGTAAGTGAAGATATTAGTCAAGATAGAACTTTTAACATGATTTCCAGGTTTCTAAGTGACTAACAATTCCTTCAAAAACTAACAATGAGCACTTGATCATTTATAAAATTATTCACATCAGCCACATGCCCTTAATCATATTCATAAAAAAAAAGCATATTTATACAGATATAGAAAATTCATAAATTCCCTCACTTTAAGAGGATGATCATAACTGCGTAAAAGACTCTATTTTAAAATCAACTGAATATAACTATCGAATGACTACTACCTTCCAACCAGTAAGAACAATTAGCATAGTAGCGATTGAAGCCGGAAGAATTTCGGTCTAGATTATGACTCAAATAACTAAAGAAGTTTCGGACACAGTACCTGCAAAATAAAAGCAAAATTAATAAGACCCAAAAATTAATTATATCCACTACTGCAAACATAGTAATATTTTTTTTCTTCCTGAAAGTTAAGATTCAAAATCACTACTTTAAATATGAATTAAGTATTAACAAGATTAAGAAGATCAATCACAACTCACCAGTCTCTACTTCTGATCTCTCTTTATGGTTTCCTAACAACACAAAATCGTTCAATTAAGTGAAGAAAATTTTGCATATTTCGATCGTACATTGATGGCATAACCTTGAAAAAGTTTCTTACAGTTGCCGGAAAATTAAAAAGCAGATAACAAAAAGAAACACCATAGTATTTTATTTTTATTTTTTATTTTTGTAAAACACCATACCAAAAGAAACCGAAATATTTATGATAAGTGTTGAGTTTGGCGAGATGAAATAGCGAAGGCTGGCTGAGGAGAGATTCGTAGGAAATACCAGGTCGGAGTCGTGGAGGCAGAGCTTGAAGCACACATTGTATATCATCACTGCTACGGTTGGCATTGCTCTTCTTCAATTCAAAATCGGTGGTTCTTGGATTGGATTAGATCGAATCCAATTGCCAATCATGGGGATCACATAGGATTTGGGCTCCTGGCTATTCGAGTTAGCCTCTGAAGATGATGGGATGCTTTCAAATCCAATTTAAGGGAGAAAGAGAGAAATAAACGTTTTTTCAATGGATTGAAGATGATCTTGGAAAGCATCTCTCACTTTATTTATAGTGTTTTTGTCGTTTTAACCGAAGAGGTGCAGGGTAGTTAGTTATTTTACTGAAGGGAGACGACGAATGAACCACACATAGATACTTACTGAGACAGAGAATGAAGTGTTGCATTTGTTTAGAAGAGACACAACGACCGAACCACAAATACATCTATTAGATTTTTTTTTAATTAAAAATAATTCAAGAAATGGAGAAAAAAGAATGAGGCTAAAATTGTTGTTTTTTTTTTGACCCTAGTTATTTTGCTTTTATATATATAGATTATGTTGCGTTGTTTAACATGGAATACTTCATACGAAGTTTTTTTTTTTTTTTTTTATGAATACTACAGGTTTTTTTTTTAATGAGTATCATAATTATCAATTGAAAGACAGACCTTTGATCTTTCATATTCTAAGATAAATGTTAAGACTTTTGATTTCTCTTATTTATGAGTAAATTCATTTATTTGTATTTATGTCAAGTGTAAATTAAAGTTATGTCTTTTCATCTTATTTTTACTACTTTATAAATAGAGTCTTTGGGTGATGAAAATTACACAAACAAAAAATACATATTTATAATCCTCTTTCCTTATTCTCTAGAATGAATATTATAAAAAATACTATCGTGTTGGTAAGTTTGCATCAATTCCATTTGTCCCACAAACTCTTTTCTAATGTTTATTTAGACTATGTGTTAATTGCTATATTATAGGTTTCATTTTGCGTGGCCACAACTTTTTTTTTTATATATATATTACAAAATTAAAAAATTTATATGTCTAATGATTTTTTATGTTTGTATTTTAAGAGGGGTCCTATTCCACTAAAAATTTTAACCAGGTAAAAAAACGTATATGAAGCTTTCTATATGAATATTGGCTTATGAACAAAGTATATTATAAATTTAATTTTCATTGTTTAATTGGCTTTAGGTTACTAATGGCAAGCGCATATTGTCGATAGCGTCTTCCCCTTCGACAGCGGCAGTTTGTTCAATGCCATCGCCGCTGCTTTTTACGGCACCGGATCTACTCTGTATCATTCCGTGCACATTGCATTGCAAACCCAATGCAGATCGTTGCTAATCTGCAAAGTCAGAATTCACTATTGAAAAAACGAAAGCTAGAGTGAAGAAGCAACACGAAGAAGCGATGCTTTTGTTTTTTGCCTGTACTGGCTCTTCCACCAATGCACCCGTGAGTCGAGACTCATATGCAGCGGGAGGAGGCTCGGATGAAGCATTTCGTCGTTGTGGCTATCTTCTTTAATGGTATCAGTATATCTCTCCTCACACAATTTTCTTGAGTTTTTTTATTTAGGGTTAATTGCGGCAATAATGCACAACCTTTGTTCAACAGGGGTTTTAGGTCCCCAACCTTTCAAAGTGTGGGAAAAAATACACAACGTTTGTTGTATGTAAAATCCGTTGGTCCTTCCGTTAGGGATGTTAAATTCTGCTGATGTGGCATTGTTAAACTGTCAAATGGACTGTCAACTTGTAATATTAATTACATAACCTAATTAATAAGAATAAATTAAATCATATTTTAATTATGATTCAAAAAATAAATTAAAACTCTAAATTAACGAGCAATACTTATTTAACGCGTACTTCCTATTTTTAAACTCGTGCTTCAATATTATTCACATCTTTACTATGTCGTTTTTTAAATTACAGTTGTTTTTAATAATCGGTCGTTTTTTCCAAAATTTTAGTCGTTTATAATAAACTGTTGTTATGTAATCTTTGCAAATTTTAGTCGTGTTTAATAATCCGTCGTTTTTCAAAATTTTAGTCATGTTCGACGAAGAGTCTGTTAGATTTTTAGAGGGAATAAAAATTATTTATTTAATTTAAAGTATTAATTTATTTTTTGAATCATAATTAAAATCTGATTTAATTTATTCTTATTAATTAAGTTATGTAATTAATATTGCAAGTTGGCAGTTCATTTGGCAGTTTAACGTTGCCACATCAGCAGAATTTAACATCCCTAACGGAAGGACCAACGGATTTTACGTTCAACAAACGTTGTGTATTTTTTCCCACACTTTGAAAGGATGGGGACCTAAAACCCCTGTTGACCAAAGGTTGTGCATTATTGCCACAATTAACCCTTTTATTTATTTATTTATTTATATATACCTTTGGAAAAGATAATTTGGGACTTGGCTGGTTTTGGTTTTTTTTTTTTTTTTTTCTCTTTCTAAAACCGTAGGTACAATTTTGGAATTGAAATTATATCGTCTTATGTTTTCTGGTTTTTACTTTCTTTGTTATTAAGGCTGGAGATTAATTTCAAAATATTTTCATTGCGGATCTATTATTAAGGTTGTAACTTTTAAGTGAGTTTATATACTTTTTATTTTCTTTTTTAATTCGTATTTCTTATCTTTATTTTTTAATTCACAGCAAAATTAGCTTAGTTAGATATTCAAATTATTTAAGTTTATATTGACATTTCTATTAGTATTGGGTTTTTTAGATAACTTTGGAGCTGTTTTATTGGTCACAACTTTGTGATTTTGGATTTGCCCATGCAATGTCTAAAAGTGTATAGTTTTATTTTTCAGTCCTTAATTACACTATTTATATGTTTTCCCTTATTAGATGTGCAAATGATTTATATGAGTCTCTTATTTTATGAAATTAATGAGCGTAAAAATCAATTCAAGAAATTTAGGAAAATAATAAAATGATTAACAAACAAGTAAGAACATAAGAGCAATAATGAGAAAAAGAAAATAACTATATGTAGCTTGTGTATTTTAACTTAACCATGGCTGCCATGACATATGACATCTACCGTTTATTCTTCACATATCCCATGTTATTCGTGAACATGATATATAATTTGTATATTTACAAGTAGCATTTCATGTTTAGTTTTCTTTTGTCTTTCAGCTATCTATCGTTTCTTCACTGTGATTATATGTGATTCTTTTTCCGGTAGCATTTTTTCAGTCGAAAGTTGGTGAGCATATATATGATCCCTCCTTCTCGGCAAGTAAAAGGGTTCCTTTATATATATACATATATACATGCAAATCTGACATTTTTTAAAAAAATATTATGTAAATAATTATTTTAGAAAATGAATTTGATTGAGCATATTTGTAGTGACGTCCAGAAAATGTAAAAAAGTCTGACAGTACGCGCCTCAAAACAATATCGTAGTGCTTGAACTTTTTGAAATATTCATATGTGCAAAGAGAAGTTAAATAGGAAAACTTGAGAGCATTAAAAATATCTATATTAGGCAAGGGAGTTTTTATGCGTGTGTACTTTAATAAAGTTGCAATTATGTATTTGCAAATTACAATATATTTTTTTGTTTATATTGTGTCTTTAAATATCTTTTTTTTTTATTATTTTAATTCATAAAACTAAATAAATTTAGATACCAATGCTACTAATAATTGTTAATTGATAACTCGATTATGACAACAAGTCTATTAATGCAAAAAGAATCTTTATTTCGATGACTTAAATAGATTCTACATAATAAGAGGTATTTCATAACCATTGACCATGATTCACATAAGAGTTATTCAATGATTTGATTAGAACAGAAGAAAATGCTAATATAATTTTTTTCTATTAATCAATTTAAAAATAAGTTAAGTTTAGTGAATGTGGATATCGGAAACAACAAATGGTAAAAGTAACAAAGCTAATTAGCAAGCATGTGATGACTATCCTTGGGAGAGTATTAAAAGTAAATATTTGCTTTCTTTGTTTGTGATGATTAATGTATCTTATTAATTACCATGTTACTAATTAATTTTGCACTCTAATTAAATTTCCTACATTTTTAAGTTGATAAAACCAAGCGAAGTGGATTAAAACCAAAATACTGAGCAAATTGTCTGTTAATGCAAAAAAAAAAAAAAAACTCAATAGACGATTATTTTTATAAGTTTTCGCCTTTTTTTGTTTTGGTGAAAACTATATAACTTTTCTTTGAAAACCTATAACTACCAAAATATTGATTATAAAAGGCATAGGGAATAAGATATTGTTAAAAAATTACATAAACAGATTTCAACATCTAATAATAGACTAATATGGATTTCAAAAGTACTTTGTAAGGACCTTAACATGAGCGTGCATGCAATTTACAAAGAACAATTACGTGTATATATATCATATCTACAAAAATGGAGAGTGAATTAACTAATAGTTAATTCAAATTACAATCTAAATAATAAAAGGACAAGTTTTTTTCATTCAAATTTACTAACATATTCTCTCGCCACCCCGCATAAACAATAAGTTTTTTTTTTTTTTTTTTTAGGATTTTCTATATATATATATTCAATTGTTGATATTAATGCAGGGATTTACCATGTTTATATTCAATAATAAAAGTGAGAATAATATTAACAGAAAATTCGAGCTTTTTATATTCGCCATTGCGGTTAAACAATAGAGTTTTTATTAGGATTTTCTATATATTTAATTGTTGTTATTACTAATGTAGGTTTTCACCATGTTTATATTTAATAATAAAAATTAGAATAATATTAAAAAATTGACCTTTTTTTTTTATTCGGCGTGGATATTGGTCTTCTATTAAAATACGCTCAAATTCAGACATATCTTCTCGCCAACATGCATATAAAATATAGATTTTATTAGGTTTTCTACATATTTAATTGTTGTTATTATTAATGTAGGTTTTTACTATGTTTATATTCAATAATACAAGGGAGAGTAATATCAGCAAAAACTTCGAGCTATATTTGACCTGAATGTTGGTCTTCTAATTAAAATACATTCAAATTCACAAAAATATTTTCTCGCCATTGCACATAATCAATAGAGCTTTTAGTAGTATTTTCTATATATTTAATTGTTGTTATTATTTATGTAGATTTTTACCATGTTTATATTTAATAATAAACCCGAGAATAATATCAACAAAAAATTTTGAGCTTTTTATATTCGGCGTGAATGTTGATCTTCGGATTAAAATACAATCTAAAAAATAAAATTGAGAAAAAAAAATTCATCCAAATTATCTAAAATATTGTATCGTCACCGCGTGAAGCGCGGTGCCGTCCACTATTAAGACTTAAGAGGATGACTCAACCCTAAAATAATAACTCGATACCTAAATGCTAAATCATCAAAACGGCTAATGTCATAAAAGCTGAGTTTGTTTCAATAAAAAGAATCAATTCAATTTATAACAACGAAGATGGAGGAGGGAAACAAGTCATAAAATCGGATTTGAAGTTGCCCACCATCTTCTTCGCAAAGACCAGCGACTTAATATGGAGCCTTTCACATTGGTTTTTTGGTCCCAATGCCATAACAATTACAAATTTGTAAGATTAAATAAATAATAGTGAGAGAAGAGAAACATAATATTTTGTATGATTACACAAATGTGCATATCTTGGCCTCTTAGGAAAGAAATCGGCTTTGCAATGTTTGTTGTGCCAATTGAATGGTTCTACTTTGACACTAATTATTGATACATAGACTTTTTTATACATATGGGTTGAGTAAATTACTATCTTTTGCATTTTAAATCCTATATGATTAATTCTCGTTGAATATATAGGGTTGTAAAGGAATGACTTGTTTGTTGGCTAATTGAAGTGCCTTTGAAACAAACATTCGTTTTATGAATTATTGCATTTGTGTTCACATCCTCCATAAGGTATGGATTTTAAAATGAAAATGTAAACTTTTATTATAATGTCTCTAAAATATGACATATATCTAAAAAAATATGACTTATTCACTTATGTAGTAAACATTATTTACATTTCCATCGATTCAATTTGATAAATAATCAAGGTGATTAGATGCAATTGGTCAATTAATGAATATAGTCACTAGCTTAAGTATCGAAAATGCTAGATTTTGTATGTCTTACATTTTTATGTGATTAAAAAAATACAAGATGAATTGTCAATGATATTTTTATGTATTAATGTATAACTCAAGAGTGAGAATATTTCAAAATATAGTAATTTATATAAAAATAAAAATAAAACTTAAAACTTAAAAAAAAGGATGAAATAATTTTATTTTTGACTCAAAACTCTAAATTGCAAGTCATAGAATTAGGTGTACAATAGGGTCTTCGGTATCGGTTTTACATCTAAAAAGACTCGGACCCTATTATTCGGTTTTTTGAAATTGAAAACCAAAGACCCTATCTTTTAGAGCTAGAACCGTTGTACCGAAAACCTTATTTAGGACCGAAATTCGGTCCTAATTCGGTTTTGGACCAAAGTAGACTCTAATTTATAGTAAAAATATATATTGTAAAAATTTATCTTCATCAATAGTACTTTTTGATTTTTTATGACAAATAATGAATCAAACGTATTTATTGCTTACAAGAAAATAACTATTTGTAATAAACGATTGCTTGACTTTTATTAACGATGTTGAATAACCGTTATAACCCAAGTAAAAACTAAATTTTACGAACATTAAAATCCCAAACAATCATAAACAAAACATGAAAGAAAACAAATGTCTAGAATTAAAATTAATTTATTATGAAAGTTACCGTATTTTTATATGAAATTATAATAAAATAAAAATTAATATTTAAAATGGGTCTTCGGTACCGGTTCTCAAAATTGAAACCGAATACCGAAGACCCAATGCGGTCCAAATGGACCGAAGACCTTGTTTTATGGACCCGAACCCTATTATTCGGCTTTTAGGGTCTTCGGTAATAAGATTTTCAGTCGTACAATTAGATTATTTTTTTTTGTACACCCCTACTTAGAAGAAAGAAGAAGGAAAAATAAAAATAAAAAACACACTCACAAAAACAAAAGAAGAGAGTATATTCATAAACAAGGAGGAGTCGTTTTATTGAATAAAATTCCGTACAGGCTGTCGTTTCGATAATCTCTCTTTCTCTCTCCTCTGCTCTGCTCTGCTCTGCTGTGCTGTGATTGTGAATTTCGAGTCCGATCGGAGAAAAAGAGGGGAAAAATTAGGTCAGAGATTGAAGAAGAAGATGAGTGTGATCGATATCTTGACGAGAGTCGATTCGATCTGCAAAAAGTACGACAAGTACGACGTCGACAAGCAGAGGGATCTCAACGTCTCCGGCGACGATGCCTTCGCTCGCCTCTACGCCGTCGTCGACTCCGACATCGATGCCGCTCTCCAGGTACAACCATTTTTTCCGATTTCGATTCCGATTCCGATTCGATCGCCATTTCGGGGATGAACTTCGCGTCTGATTTTGGGAATTGATGTAGTTAGGTGATTTTGAAAGTGTTTTTTTTTTTTTTTTTTTTTTTTTTTTTTTTTTTTCTTTCCAGAAAGCGGAGCTTGCTTCAAAGGAGAAGAGTAGGGCTTCGACTGTGGCGTTGAATGCGGAGATTCGTCGGACGAAAGCTCGCTTGCTCGAGGAGGTTCCGAAGTTGCAGAGATTGGCTGTGAAGAAGGTGAGTCTTCGATTCCTTGAGTTTCGCTTCTTGAGTCAAATTGCGCGAAATAGTTGCGGGGTTTCTTCAATTTTGGTTGAAGCGATCTCAGTTGCTTGTAGTTTAGCTGTCAATCGGATTGGATAATTGAAAGTGCATCGTGAAATATGTGAATTGTGAAGGAACGCTCGTAATTCGTTTCATATGAATCTCTGGACATTAAAACAGCTAAAAAATTCCATGTGAAAGTTTCAAACTTTCAGTGTAGTTGTATATGGGATTATGGAAGATGCATCGTGAAATACATTACGAAACGATCCTGCTGTGTTCCGTAGAAATTCGCAATACTTGAACACCCTTTTAGATTTCCATGTGAAAGCTTTAAACTTCTGTTACTTTTGTTTGAGCTCTTACAAGGATTTGGTAGCATTCTATTCTGGCGTGGATTATGGTTGAATTCCAGATGAAGCTGTGTAGAAAGAAGAACGTGTAGATGATCAATGCTATTGACTTTCAGGTCAAAGGGCTATCTTCAGAAGAGTTTGCTGCTCGAAATGATTTGGTCCTTGCATTGCCTGATAGGATTCAAGCCATACCCGACGGAGCACCGGCAGCTCCCAAGCAGACCGGAGGTTGGGCGGCTTCAGCTTCTCGTAACGAGATTAAGTTTGACTCCGGTGATTATCCATCCCATTGCCTTGCATTGTATTGATTTCTTTTCATTAGTCCCTTGGGATTGTTAATATCATTTTTGTACTTTGCTTATGTGCTTTATTATGGCAATAGAGGGGCGTTTCGATGATGAATACTTTCAACAAACGGAGGAGTCAAGTCAATTCAGGCAGGAGTATGAAATGCGGAAGATGAAACAGGTAGGGCTCGGCTCACTATCCGTATTTTGGATTTGGAAGAAGCTTAAAATAAATAAAAACACAATTTAGGCATGAACTGTTTTTTCGCAGCCATAATATATGATTTTTATGTTGAAAATCACAGGATCAAGGGCTGGATGTGATTGCAGAAGGTTTGGATACACTAAAAAACATGGCTCATGATATGAATGAGGTTAGTTTTTAAATTGCTAATTACTTTACTTTTTTTTGCGTTGCCCACATATTAATCACTAACTCTGTGACTATGATATAATCAGGAACTGGATAGGCAAGTGCCTTTGATGGATGAAATTGACACTAAGGTGATAATTTTCTTCTCTTTAACTTTTTCATTGGGGTCAAAGTTTTATACCCGAAACTTGAAAAAAAACCGTTTTTTAATTCTTTATTTTTAGCCTTTTTTTATATATATTTTTGTTTTAATTTTGCTTTAGGGTTCTGTTATGACTAATGACTTGACATCTTATTTTCTGTATTTTGATTAAAAGTACAAACAATCGAGAGTTGAACACATTTATTATTTATTTTTACTGGTACTAATTTGAGAATGGTAGTGGGGAGCCGATTTTCAGAGATAAAAGCCACTGAGATTTTTAGTTTAAAAAACTGAAAAACCAGTATGATATGCGACCAGTTTCGCCCCTACTATTTTCCATATGCGCGAGGTTGGACTTTTAGGAGCTTACCGAATAAGTATTCTTTTACCTATTTCCAGGTGGACCGGGCTACCTCGGATCTTAAGAATACTAATGTTAGGCTCAAGGACACTGTCAATCAGGTATTTTTCCATAAAGCTCGGAACTTTACAACATTTTATATGGATAGAATTTTTTTATTTATAACTAAGATGAAACTTTCTCCCAATTCCAGCTTCGGTCCAGTCGGAACTTCTGTATCGATATTGTTTTGCTTATCATAATCCTCGGAATCGCTGCTTATTTATACAAGTAAGTTCTTATCTAGTGTACAGTTCTCTAGCTTGCTCAGTTGAATTATTTCTTGACCGGTTTAGGATAATACATTGAGCCTTACTGTAACTGTATATGCAATAAAACGGCAATCGTTTTTAATCGTTAAATCGACTGCCAATTTAGGATCCAACGCTCCAGATTTAGTTGCCTCTTGAACGGTATTGTTAAAAAATAATTAACTTTTATACCCTTTTCATTTTCAGTGTATTGAAGAAATGAGGAAAGCTATCGAGTGTTTTCCTTGTGCATTCATTGGTTCATTTTCGAGAGCTTACGGTATTTTGATTTGTATTATTCCTTAATTAAGTTTTTGCTTATGAGGCTTTGTTTAAACTTGGATGATCTGTCTACGTTCTTGTATAAATTAACTTCGGACTCGGATTTGTTGTGGAAACGACCTGTCGTTTTTTGTATCTAGTGTGTTTGGATTTATTTTCTTTTTCTTATTGTGATTCTATTCCCATCGTGTTTCTTTTCTTGTCGTTTATTTATTGTGGCATTCAGTTTTCTCTATCCTTTTCAAAATGGTTGTCGTTTAATCAGACACTATTGTCGTTTTAAAGTTTATGTTCAGCCCACGAAGGAGTCATTAAACTTTGTAAGTCTTTAAAATGAAAATGTCGTTTCAATTTCATGTCGTTTTTAGTCAATGTCCTTTTTTAGCCCTGTGTTATCTGCAGAGGCTTCAGTTTTTTGTTTTCTTTTAAAATTATTGTCTGTTTAAATTATATTTGGAACAAGCTGCGAAATGTTAGTAATAGTATAATGGATTTTAAGGTGTTAACTCAGTCATGGCTCAACTTTGAAGTAAAAAATTTATGTAGCTGAAGAAAATATGTTCAATATATTTTGATTGATACAATTACAAATATAATAAATAGTACATGACACGGGAAAATCAGCTGTGTCCAGTGATCTATCACAGAGCTATCTCTAAACTCCTTATACTACACATCACACATACACAAACATATATATATATATATATTCATACAAACTACTGTACAGCCATAAGGCAAAAAATACCTAGAAGGCTAGAATACTAATTATCAATATCTTAGTCTATATATAGTAATACTACAATCAGTATTATACCTAGCTAGCATCATCAACGTGTATGTTTTTGTGTATCTAGAACTATGATCTTGTAGCTATACCAGTATTAATTATAGTATAATAACAATCATATATACGCTAATTAATTACTAATTTCCCAGCTGACTAAGCACCATGGACGCTAAGATTCACACATCATAGAATGTCCCAGTTGACGGTTTGTACTGCTTCATAATCATACTGAAAGTTCGAATCATGATTCCAATCATGATCATCGTTGACAAAAGATTGACTTTTTGTTGGATGATCATCGAAGTCCCAAAACCATTGGGTTTCAGGGTTGGAGGATATACTCAGCTTATGATTATAATCCACGTTTTTGGTCATCTTCTTGTTCGGCTGAAGACTACTGAGCAAGCTCTCTTGAGAAACCGAAGCTGGGGAAAACCGAAACCCTGTTTCGGAACCGTTTTCACGGGATTTCGGAGTGTCGTTGAGGCTTGGAATGCTTGTAGTAGTACTGATCACCGAAGGAGTTTCCACGTTGCATGGAGGCGGATGTTGAGAGGTGGCGAAGATGGGGGGCAGCATGGGATAATCCATGTAAAAATCGCAGTCGATGATCGGTTTAGGGCATGCTTGAACTTCAATATCGTCGAGACTGTCAAAGTATCTACGAGGTCCGTCGTTAGGGTTTTCACTCAGGCACGTGTTCTTTGCGTCGTTACTGCTCTTGTTTCGAATGCGACAGAGCACCCAATCATCCAACTGCCGCAAAAATTCAGGGTTAGCTTATCCCTCTTATTGTTATTGATGAAGGGTCTAATATATATGTGGGTATATAGTTATAAAGATAAAAATAATCATATATATATGTGGGTATATAGTTATAAAAATAATCATATATATATATATAACACGTAAGAGCTAGAAATAAAATAAGGAGCCATATGTATCTAGCTCAAGAAGATAAAAAAATAAAAAAATCATTGTATGCGCATGCGTAAACGAGTGACTTATATTAAACGTGATACATCAAAGAAACCTACCTATACCATGATATGTATTAGGGGTGAAAATTTTGTACTCGGTTCCCGGTTTTGTCCCGGTTCTGGTCCCGGTACCGGACCGTTTTTGGCAAAAACTCAGTTTTTTCTTTTTACTATAACCTAAAAAGGGACGTCCCGGTTCCGGTTTGAAAAACCAAAACCAAAACCAATTCAAAATCTGAAATTCCCGGTTTTCTTGTTCCGGTTCCGATTTTATGTCGTTTTGTTATAAGTTTGTCGTTTTTTTTAGCATGTCATTTCTTATAAGTCGTTTACTATTAGAGTTTTAATCCATTTTTTTTTTCAGCCCATTATTTTAACATGTCATTTATTTTTCAGCCATTACTCGGTATTTTATTTAACATGTCATTTCTTATATGTCGTTTTGTTATAAAAAATAATTTGTTTGTACTCGGTATTTACTATTTAGCATTTTAGACTCGGTTTTTTGCACTGAGATTTGGATTTGGCATTGTGAAGCTCACGACATGAACTCGGATCTTGCATTTGTTTATTTTGTATTTTGCTTTTGTACTCGGATTTGGTATTTTACATTTTGGATTTACTCGGATTTGGTAATTTGCATTTTGGATTTGTTTTTTTTTCATGTTTCTATCTTGGATTTTCTCCCGGATTTGTCCCGGTTTTTGTCCTGAATCTTGGTCCTAAAAAAATTGGGATTTTAATCGGTGTCCCGGTCCCAGTCCCGGTTCTGATTTAAAACAAAAACAAGGACTTTTCAGAACCAGAACCAAAACCGGGACAGAAAACTGTGTCCTGATTTTTCCGGGACAGGGACAAAAAATAGTCAAATTCCCGATTCCCGGTTCTGATTTCAGCCCTAATATGTATGCACGAAAATTTGTTGTTAAATCGTCGATTAAGATGTGTTTTTTTTAGAAAAAAAAAAAAGGAAGGGCCTCATTAAAACCTCTCCGAGCCCCCCGAACGGGTGCGACTCGGGCGAGGAAAGAGCGCCCAAAGACTATCATTCAAATTCATTAGACAAAGCTTCCCGGACAGAGGCCGGAGAATCCTCAAAGGAGCAAAACCCAAAACGAACACTATTACAAGCCCAACTACATAAGTGATGGGCGACAAAATTATTGTTCCGAGGGATCCAATGAAATTGAACAAAAGAAAAAAACTTAGAAAGAGATATAATGTTTTCGAATAAGGGGGTCAAAGCCCAGTTCGGACAATCTGAGCCGGCATATTATCAAATACTATACTACTGATAACGTATAAACCGATTATGGTTACCTCATATATGTGTGTGTATATATATATATATATATATCATTCAAAACGTAAGAAAGTGATTATACTATATTATATATGATACGTGATTCATTACTCGTCCCCGAATATATATACATATATATATATATACATATATATATATATATATAATATATATATATATATATATGTGTGTGTGTGTGTGTGTTTATAGAGATCAACAAAGTACATAGTTGTACGCATGCATGGAGTAAGTATACTATATGTTATATAAGATACGTGACTCATTTCTTTATGCATATAATAACTTACCCTCATGGAACCTTTTCTCTTTGAAGGAGTGGAAATACTAGAACTCGTCCACGAGATCATTGCATCGACCGATCGGTACTCGGTCATGATCCAATCAGTCTTGATCCCTTTAGGAGGTCGTCCTCTATAGAAAACCAAGGCTTTCTTGAGCCCAACGCTCTTCGTCCCGCACGAGCTTAGCACGTTCTTGTCAGTCCCAGTGGCTTTCCAGTAGCCGGTTCCGGCCGCCCTGTTGGGGCGGTTTCCCTTAGGGTATTTCCGGTCTCTCGGAGAGAAGAAGTACCACTCTTTTTCTCCGAACAACGCCTTGCTCGGCAACTCCCATGGATCGTACTTGCAGAGATCGACATCTGCTATGATTTTGGCGGGAAGGGGGATTGAGAGTAACTTGTTTCGCAAGTAATGAGACACGAGTTCTTCATCCGAAGGGTGGAATCGGAATCCGGGAGGGAGATGGATCTCGTGAGCTGAATTTTGTTGCTTATAATTAGTTGGTACAATCTCCATGGAATTAGGGTTAGGGTTCGTTTGAAATTATTTGCCTTGTTCTTGGAAATATTGAAGGATTTTCCTAGGGCACTCTAGTGATCACCGATCATATGGATATGATAGTTTAGGAGTAATCTCCTAGGTACTGTGCATTGCTTAGTTATATAAGAATATCATTTATTATTATAATATAAGGTGATTAATTTTTTCAAATTAAGAATTGCGAGTGCAAATTTTTCTTCATGTTCAAATTAAGAAAGAGAAATAGAAAGCAATGTTTTTGCTAATATATATATATATATATATATAGAAATTATAATGGATAACCAATGTTTGATTAATTTGGATTTGATTATAGAATTATGGCCTACTATATTGAATATCCAACATTTATTTATTCAAATATATATATATATATATATATATACACACACACACACACACACATTAAAAATCACGAAAAGAAAAAGTGGTGAAATCTATGCATGTCATATGGGTGACAAAATTAGAAAAGCTGGCATATGAATTTGCCTTGGCTATTAATTTTCTTCTTTGATACAATTACAATTACAAATAAAATATATTTGTTTTCCCATCTAGTCAAATTCCAATGTTGGTTTTTTTTCTTTCTTTTTAATTATTAATATTATTATTGCTAGATTGATTGTGGATATGTTCAAAATAACTTTTTTTTTTATTATATGCGTCTCCATTGATCAACTAGCATATAAGAGTTTTGACACAAAATAAGAATAAATTTGCATGCCTAATTTTAGGTGAAACCCTAATTTAGAGATAAACCAATGACAAGCAGAGAAGAGAAAAATTTTAGTATTATCGATCGAGACATATTATACTACTTGAGAATAAAGTACGAACCGAACGTCTTAATGCGGCAACCATGTTAATTATCCCTAAATAGACTCGATATAAAATCCCGAACAATGCGGGATATATAATCGGAATATCTAGCTATTCAATTATAATTATATACATATAAATTTGTTGTCCCGTGTATAGTATGAGGGAATAGTCGTAGTCAAATTCCAATGTTGCGTTGTTCAAATTATTGCTATAGATTGATAGATGGATATGTTCAAAATAACTTTTATTATTTGGACATTATTAATGTTTTGCATAAAGGCATACACATCATATGGCAATGTTGTAGGAGATGGGAGCAAAAGTATTGGATTCGGCTTGCAAATCAAATGAGAATGAAATGCAACATAAACACATGATGAGACTATGGCTAAAGAAAAGGAATGTCTCTTTGTCGACCTTATAATTCAATCAAAATTGTCACTTTCCTTTGAAATAATTGCATTTACCACTATATACTTGCTGCTTAGTACATGGCAATATTCAATATATATGAGCTTGTTGATCCCATATGTGTAGGTACTAGTGTACTCGATCTACTTTTTCTTTCTTGCACTCAACTAGCTTCTACTTCACTTTTGACAAACCATTGTAATTATATATATATATATATATATATATATGCTATAAATCAAACAAAAAGTTGACAGAAAAAAATGCACCTATAATTTTTACGGGAAAATTTGATCGATGAGATAAAAACACGAGCATATATAGTAGAGAAAAAATTACTAGGATAAAAGATGTTAAATATGAACATTGGCAGCATAGGCAAAAAAAGGAACTATGTTGTAAGATCCCTTAATTTTATAAAAATTTAAATGTAACCATTTAAAATATTTTTTGGGAAAAAAAATAAAATCTAGCTCTTCGGGATGTAAATCCTTATTCCGCCACTGATGATGAGACCATGGTTAATTAGACTTAGGTTTGAATTTTTAGTGAAAATAAGAGAGGTTTACTTGCAAATATTAAAAAATCAACACTAAAACGAATTCAAGTTGTAATCTCAAAAAAAAAAAAAAAAAGATTATATATTTGCGTGCTATATATAGCAGCAGCATGCGTGAGTGCCAACTAATTTTGGCTCTTCTTAATTTGAATCCCAATTGGCAATTGCTCAAGTAAGAACAAGCTATGTCACCCTAGTATATGATCTTCTCATCATCCTTGGACCACTAATTGTGTCATTTTCATTTTGACAAAGACATACACAACACAACACAACACAACTCTCTCTCATAATTATTAAAAGCATCTTTCATGTTAGCAGCCTTAGAAACTAAAAATAGGCAGAAGAGATATTCATCAATTTTTTTGTGTTATTTCATTTTAATATATTATTATAGATATTATATTAAATATGTAATATATTAAAATGAAGAGTAGATCAAATATATACTTACACTCCAATTAGGTTTCAATTTCACTGCAATATATTATTAAATGTTCAAGTTTCTATAAATTGAGCATGATCATGAGTCGTGACCATTTTTTTTTCTTCTTTTATTTAATTACTTTTTTGCTGTCGGCAATCTATAAATACACAACTCGCTCGCTTATTGAGATCTTCCAAATATGTTTTACTCAATTATTTGGTGAGTTTAACGTTATTGCAAGATCAATATCAAACCTAAAGATTATCACAAAAAGGTCAAAGGGCATAACAACTTCACAATTAATTAAACAGCGGAAATACACTAAATAATAAGCTATAATTACTTATATGGCTGCAGAAACAATAGATTATTATATTATGGGCAACATGTATACAACATCTTTTTTACAACGGCAAAAGTATACACAAATAGAAAAACCCCGGTGTATGTAAGCATTTTTTTTTTTTCAGCGGCATACATATACAAAATTAGAAAATTAGAGTGTACAAAAAAAAAAAAAAAAACGGTAAAAGTATATAAAGTAGGAAAAATCTGAGATGGTTATTTTCTATTCACGCCTTGTTAACGTAACATATTTACATGTGGCCATTGTAGCCCCATGTTGATCAAGGGAGATTTGCGGAAAAACCATATAAGGAGAAGAAGACGTTATGTGTAAAGATATTAACGACGTTAACAAGGAGTATATCCGTACATGCCATCAGTTTTCTTAAGTTAGATATTTTTGCCGGTGAAATTTTTTTTTTTTTATAAATGCCGTCCTAATAAACATAATTTTGTATCTACAGAAAATATATCCCTATAATATATATTTATATATATCATATTATATGATATCATTATCATCTATTTGTGTAAAAATCCAAAAAATAGAACAAAATAATAAAACCATGGGGACACTCAATGTACCACTGATTCCACTGCATGTTTTTTTCTGCTTTGGAATATTATTATCTCTTCTTTGACCATTTCCTCTACTTCCTTTTCAAATTCACCCAAAACAATGTATGCCATAATTTATAATATCTTGATAAATTTCCATATATTAGAAAAAGACGCGTAAGTAAGGTATAGAGACAAATTAGTTACACCGAGATCTTATCTTATATTATATATATATATATACATGGTACATTACATATGTTTGTTCCGTATGACTAAGAAATTTGGATCCATATAAATCACAAATATACATACTTGCAAATGTTGAAACCTAGGTTTAAAAAATTTCGTCCTATATGACTAAGAACGTCGAATCCTAAGAAATGCCTTGACAAAAAGCTATGTATATATAATACAAGAATATCTATTATACATTCCACGAATTTTGCTCGGGCTCATGTTAAACACAACAAAATGTGCTTGCTTGATGCTTCTTACACTTTTTATTGTCATTATTAAATAAATATAATAAACCTCTCTAAGGCTCTAACCTATATATATTGTGATTATTAAATTTATTACAACTACAAACTTTAAAAACCCTATATGTGTTATGTTGGTTCCCAAATCAAGGATCTGGGAAGAAATACGAACAACACCAAAGAAATCGAACATAAAATTGAAGAACACGAACTTTTGGGAGAAGAAATTCTATATTGATAATCGAAGGCAAAAATACAAGTAAATAAAACTCGAACTCTAATGGACTCATCACTTTACAAAGTGTACAATGCTAGGTTTATATAGCCACTCTCAAAGCGAAACCCTAGCTAACAGATTCGCACAAAATCGGGAAACTACCCTAAATAATCTCGTCAAATCTTTGACTCGATCTTTGCTTGCTCCTCAAGCTACGCGCTTTCCTTGCTGGGTAGTTGCTGACTTTCTCTTTCCTGCCCGGACATCTTCTCTGTCCCCGAGCTGGCTTGCTCGTATGCCCTGGGCTGGGCTTGCCTTCTATCCGGACATTCTGCTCGTGTTCACCCGAGCTGGGCTGAACTCTTGTCCGTCCTTGGTTCTGGTCGGTACCCGGGCTGACTTCCTCTGTGTGACGGACCAAGTCAAGCTTAAGCTCACATTCTCCCCCGTAAGCTTGACTCGCTTCTACTTTCTTCACTCAGAGCAGCTCTCTCCTCTCTGCGAACTTGACTCTCGCCAGAGCCTTGGTAAGTATGTCTGCCCGTTGCTCCCTTGTGTTGACGAACTACACGATGATCTCTCGCTTCTCCACACACTCACGAATGTAGTGAAATTTCGTGTCAATGTGTTTGCTCCGTCCATGGAAAACTGGATTCTTCATCAACGCAATTGCAGACTTATTTTCCACGTAGAAAGTAACTGGTCTCTGCTCGGATCCGGTCACATCACTTAGTAGCCCCTTTAACCACATAGCCTGACATGCTGCTGCGGTTGCCGCCATAAACTCTGCTTCACATGAAGATAGAGCTACTGTCTGTTGCTTTTGAGACTGCTAGGTGATCAGGTTTCCGTTGAGGTAGAACGCCATCCCTCCGGTACTCTTCCTGTCATCAATATCACTGGCCAAATCACTGTCTGTAAAGCCGACTAGTACTTCTGCTCCCCTTTCTCTGTTGTACTAGACCCCGTAGTCCGTCGTTCCCTTCACGTATCGCAAGATGTGCTTCACCGCCTGCTGGTGTGCACTTGTGGGCTTCTCCATGTATCGACTGACTATCACGACTGCGTGTGAAATGTCTGGTCGAGTGTGAGTTAGGTATCTCAGACACCTGATCACACGTCTATACTCCGTGGGATCCACTCCTCTCCCTTTAGTATCCTTCCCGAGCTGCAGCTTCGCCTTCATTGAGTATTTTCTCAGGTTGCAATCCGCCATCTCGAACTGCATAAGGATCTTCCTTGCGTAGGCCGACTGCTTCAGCGTGATGCAGTCTTTCTTCTGTTCCACCTCGAGACCAAGGTAGTACGAAAGTAATCCGAGGTCACTTATCTCAAATTCGGCCATCATCTGCTGCTTGAATCCATCTACGCCTTATGCGCTAGATCCAGTGATGATTAGGTCATCCACATATACTCCCACGATCAGGATCTCCTGCCCGGTACTCCTGGTGTAGACTGCATGCTCCCTCAGGCACTTTGTGAATCCAAGGTTCTTCAAGCTCTTGTCAAGACAGATGTTCCACGCTCTTGGTGCTTGTCTCAACCCGTATAAGGCCTTGGATAGTTTGTACATCTTCTGCTCTTTGCCCGTGACGCCGAACCCCTCTGGTTGCTTGACGTACACTTCTTCCTCAAGGTCACCATTTAGGAATGCCGATTTGACATCCAGATGATGAATTTCCCAACCTCGATGAGCTGCTAGGGTTAGGATTAGTCTGATCGTGTCTAGTCTAGCTACTGGAGCAAAGACTTCATCAAAGTCTATGTCTCTCTTCTGCACGTAGCCTTTGGCTACCAGCCTTGCCTTGTGCTTAAGGAAGTTCCCCTCGGTGTCCTTCTTCAGCTTATACACCCACTTCAGGCCGATGGGTTTATGACCTTTGGGCAGGTCGGTGAGCTCCCATGTCCTGTTCTTCTCAATGGACTCCATCTCCTTATTCATTGCTTTCTGCCACTCCTGCTCGGCTGCTGCCTCCTGGTAGTTAGCCGGCTCTTCTGCGCACAATAAAGAAAGTTCCTCCAGGCTCATCTCCACTTCTTCGGTCTGATCGTAGACGTCTGCTAGGGGTCGGAATCCCGTTGGGCCGTCTTTGATGGAGGAATCTCCTGAGCTAGACGGGCTGGTCCTGCTCGGGCTTGGTGTCCTGGGTGTATCCGGGCTGCTCTCTCCCGGGCTGGATTCTCTCGTACTTGGCAAGACTGTTCCCGAGCTGGGTGTTCCGGGCTGATCCTGCTCGGCAACGCCCTCTTCATCTTCGACTGTGAATTCTACTGAGTTCTGCTCGGGTTCCCCTTTGTCGTTGCGCCAGTCCCACTTCATCCCTTCTTTGAATACAACATCTCTGCTTACTTGGAGTCTACCGCGTCGTGGATCGTAGAGTCTGTGTGCCTTGCTTCCGTCTTTAAAGCCAAGGTACACCATCTTCTGACTCCGGTCATCCAGCTTCTTGAGATGTGGCCCCGCAATCTTCACATGTGCGGTGCATCCGAACACTCTCAAATGTTCTAACTGGGATTTCTTCCCATTCCACGCCTAGTAGGGAGAGCGCTCTCCCAGCGCCTTGGTCGGCAAACGATTAAGCAGGTAGACCGCATGTCTTACTACTTCTGCCCAAAACCTGGCTGGAACTTGCATGCTCTTGAGCAAGCTCCTTGTTGTGTTCATCACAGTTCGGTTTCGTCTTTCCACCACGTGATTATTAAATAAATATAATAAACCTCTCTAAGGCTTTAACCTATATATATTGTGATTATTAAATTTATTACAACTACAAACTTTAAAAACCCTATATGTTATGTTGGTTCCCAAATCACGGATCTGTGAAGAAACACGAACAACATCAAAGAAATCGAACAGAAAATTGAAGAACACGAACTTTTGGGAGAAGAAATTCTCTATTGATAATCGAAGGCAAAAATACAAGTAAATAAAACTCGAACTCTAATGGACTCAGCACTTTACAAAGTGTACAATGCTAGGTTTATATAGACACTCTCAAAGTGAAACCCTAGCTAACAAATTCGCACAAAATCGGGAAAGTACCCTAAATAATCTCGTCAAATCTTTGACTCGATCTTTGCTTGCTCCTCAAGCTACGCGCTTTCCTTGCTGGGTAGTTGCTGACTTTCTCTTTCCTGCCCGGACATCTTCTCTGTCCCCGAGCTGGCTTGCTCGTATGCCCTGGGCTGGGCTTGCCTTCTATCCGGACATTCTGCTCGTGTTCACCCGAGCTGGGCTGAACTCTTGTCCGTCCTTGGTTCTGGTCGGTACCCAGACTGACTTCCTCTGTGTGACGGACCAAGTCAAACTTAAGCTTATACGTGTTTCAGTTTTTGTGTGTATTATGTATATAATATATTGGTTTGTGCATAGATTAATTACGTGCTCTTCATGCTACCCTTTTTTCACACACACACGCAACACATACATATATATTATATTGCACAAATTTAAGGTAAAGATAATTCATATGTTGATAAATATATATATATGATTTATAATTTTGTGTTTTATATATGGTTAATATTGTTAAGAAAATCAACAATAATCATGATGAACGCATGTGACATGCAAAGCTATCGTTGACCCACTACCTCATCACTCATTTCTGAAATGTCATTATATCATCTTGGATGTATATATGTGTGTATACGCGCATATATATGCATATATTTTGCTGATCTTAGAAACTTTACACAGCCGAAATCGTAGATGAGCTAAATATTATCATTAATAAACGCTCAATATGTATAGATAAACTTTTCATTATATAATGCTCTCAAACATTTATATATGTTCATTATATTTATTTTTAGTAGATTCTGTCTATTCATTTTTTTTAATTTGTTTTAAAATTGCATTTTTTCAATATTAAAATTAAAAAATATAAAAAATATTTTTTAGTATCAAATTTGACCTATGGATGAATACGCAAGCATGCGTTTCATGCTCTTGCATAGATGGGTGGAGAAGACGGAGACACTACCATTCCGAGAACTTTGTTTTCGGGCCCTTGAAGCCCTTAGTACACCGGATTTGGATATCTTTTGTGGACTCCTTTGGGCGTCTTGGACCGATCGGAACACCCAACTTTTTGAGCATCACATAAGGACTCCGGAAAAGTGGGTGGAGGAGGTTGCAAGTTGGCTTGCAAGTTTCAAAAGTGTCAGGCCGTTGTACGTATATAACCCCACAAAGTAGGGTGGATAGCCAACAAGCTTAGAGCGGAGCCGAGGATGGCGGTCTTAAGCTTAACGTGGACGCGGCGTGGGAGGAGACTTCCGGGCGAGCGGTGGTTGGCGCGATCGTGAAAGATCGGAACGGGGTGTTCGTGGGAGCATCGACCATTCTCATTGAACATGTAGATTCGGCATCGACGGCCGAGTGTTTTGCCATTCGTTTGGGTCTCCAATTTGTCCAATCACGGAATTGGCACGTCTCGGTCGTCGAGTCCGATTGCCTCCAAGCGACGGGGTTGGTTAACGGGGAAAACCTCTACGGCAAGCGCGGACCGATTTTGGCGGATATTAACATGTTGATGTGGTTGGTTGGCGCTCCCGGTATTTGTCGGTGGGCTCCTAGATCATGTAACAAAGTAGCTAACTGTATTGCGAGATCTCGCCTTTCTTCATCGACTCTGGACTTTTGGTGTCTCGAGTGCCCGGAGTGGCTTGTAAACATTGTTACGAGGGACTTTACCCCTCTTTGATTATTAATATAGCTCCAGTTTTTCTCAAAAAAACAAAAAAGCATGCGTTTCATGCTTGTTTGAGTAATAACAATGAGATTCTTCTTTTTCTTGTGTTTCAATGAAGAAGTAATGCAAATATTATCATTTTACCGCTCATATAATAATGCTATCAGTAACACGTTAGGTTAAAAATATGAGTAGAAGGTGGACCGAACAAACTCGGGACAAAAAAACATATCTTATTAGGTTATAAATGTTAAATATATATATATATATATATCCGATATAAAATTAAGATATTTGAAATCGCACTACGCAATTATAATTGAGGGACAAACGCCCGTCTACCATCAATATTTACAAAAGACATGAATTTTATTTTTAAGAGCAGCTTAAATATACCATCACATTATGTATTTTGATTTTTTGTATATGATCGTTTTTATTTCAAAAAAACTCGTTATTACCCTTATAAAGAATTCTTTTATTTAGGCTATAGTTTTATTTTGAATACAATCTATTTTTTAAAATCCAAATTATATCCTCAAAATATATGCACCTCTATAGACATGAGGGGCAGGAGAAACGGTGAGAACCAAATTTCCGACGAGTCAACGACGTGGAAGAGACTGCACAAACCGGAATATATACAAAACACTACCAGACGACAATAACGACTACTAAAGAATGTGACGAGGCGGCAACAGCCAGTCGACGAAGCTCAGCAGGGTTGAGTAGGGGAAACAGCTAGTTAGAGAAACACTAGTTTTTTGAAACTAGAGAAACACTAGTTTAGGGATTATTTTGTTTGTTTTTTAAAATTAAAGAATACATTTTAGCAAAAAAAAATGAAAATAAAAGCAGGTGTAAATAAAATAAATTTCCAACTATATAATTACTTCTATAGCATTAATATTTAGAAAGTTTACGATCATCAGAAATTTAACATTATACTCGAATCTCTAGACATAGAAAATCTAGTTAGGGATTAATAATGTAATTATATCAAACGACAAAGAATATTACTTAATCTTGGTTTGTGGACATATATGGTTTGGACAGAGAACTAAACAAAAAGGACAAGTACTGGGCCAACTGATTAGGCCCTAATTTAGTTCTACTTAGCAATAATTATTATAATTAATTTGCGGATCAGATGGGATGGATTATTATTTTTGAATTTCCCGATCGTAATTTTAGGTTCCATTTGTTTTTCAAAACCTGAGTTTTTTAGTTCTGTTTAAAAATTATATATTTTTGAAGAAAAAATATATATAAGGCTAATTAATATGAACCGTCAAGTCTTATT
Organism: Parietaria judaica; assembly: GCA_954871525.1. NCBI lineage: Eukaryota > Viridiplantae > Streptophyta > Magnoliopsida > Rosales > Urticaceae > Parietaria > Parietaria judaica. The sequence goes on from OX940864.1 coordinate 18,014,143, forward strand.
CTGGTTTAAACAAGATATCCCAAATTTCAAAAATACTTGATTTTCAAAAATCGGGATCCGATGTCCCAAATTTCAAGAGCGTTCCATATTATGTACTAGTGGCGAGGTCACTAAGGACCACAGGCGGAACTACCCTTTGTGGTAGTGGTGCTCAAGCCACCCCAAAAAATATTTTTTGTTCATTTTTAGTACTAAAATTTTCAAAACTTACAAATTCATACCCTTAATTTACAATAAAACATCATACCAGCCCCCCCAAAGCCTAAATCCCAGTTCCGCCTATGCTAAGGATCCCACTTGATTGGTCCAACTATTGACATTGGGTCTATTTTACGCTCCACTAATTTTTTTATTTGTGAGATAGGCTCTTATTTTAACTCCAAGTGACTTCATTTAGAGTTAAAACGGAAACCTACAATGCGATTGAATACTTCGATCGTAATGTAGTTAACTTAATTTTAATATCATATCTTATTTTAAAAATTATAACATATTATTTTCTGCCCCCTTCGACAATCCTCGGCTTCGTCACTATTATGAACCTATATATAACTTAAGTTTTCTCCAAGATTTTCATTTGCTATATTTCTAGATCAAGCATATTATGCTTGTTACTTTTGCACAATCAACAAGTGCCATGTCATTATTTAAAAAACAATAGAAAAATAAATTAATTACTAAACAACTTTTTTAAAAATCACCACCACATCAAACTGGGAGTATGTGAACGTAAATTTACTTTTAAGGCACTTAAAAAAAAACAAACAAACAAACTTGGGTAGATTTATGTAATTTTATAACTAACCATTGAATAATTATTAATATCTCTTAATGTATACTAAAATAAATCAAGTTGTTATATTAAATGTATATATGGTAGAAAATAGCATCAACTTGCTATCTCTTGAGAAGAATATAATATTACAACAAGGAGTAGGTGTACTATACACACATATACATATATAGACCTATTTTAATATTAAATACATAGGCTTTTTGAAAATTCAACACAAAATCTTGATTTGGAGTTTTTTAATTAATTAATTAATTAATTAAAAGAGATCATATAGTTAGGGCATCATCGACGTGCCTTGGGGTGAGAAAATGTTGGAATATATATGCAATAGTGTCGTTACGTGGTCGGACGCATATACACATGAATATTAATATTCATATAGTATTATTCATATTCTATACTCTCATTATATATATTCAACCAATAAATATATACTTATAAGACTTGGAAATAAAGTATTTTCTTGGTTTCAACGTATATTTATATAATGGAATTGCATGTGTAAAGCATTGGATACCGATGAGGATGAGGAAGCATCAATGTTAGGAATGAAAATCCGAATACATGAATCCAAAAACCAAATAATATTTTATTTTTTGAGTATTTTTATTTTGTTTTTTGGAGTAAAATATTATCTTCATTCGAATTATTGTGTTAGCTCGATGAAACAGTGGGTCTGTTTGAAGTCAGCTCAGATAACGACGTTGTTGTGTTGATCAAACAAACACTTCCTTTGCTTAGACTGGTTTAGGGTACAGTCAACCACACACACACACATATATATATACACACGAGTATATGTTATAGGCAATATTGTTGATACCAATATGAAAGTGAAATATGATCGATTTACATGCCAATTATGTGTGGAACAAGAAGAGGCTCAATTATGATTTAATCAAAATTAAGGTTTAATTATGGTTATTTTAGTTATCAATTGAATGGATATTTTCCAAACTCACTCAAAATAGCGCGGCGTATCTTAAATTTCAAATATTTTTTATTAGTCATTTACATATGTATGCAACAAATTGAAGAATTTACATGAGAAACCTCAAAATGTGGAAGAAAAAAAAGTGTTAATTAAAGTTCTAGACACGTAAAAAAAAATCATCATTAGCGAAGATATACGAATAGGAAAGAATAACTCAAAAGAATCAAATTTCATGACATTAGATATTTAATTAGTGCAATTGAAAGTTTGAGAATATGTCGCTTTATTTTAAATATTTATAGGTACTTTTGCCGCAATTATCTTTTAATTCATCATGTGGATCACAAATACAAGAATAATATTCATTAGATATGGAAATATATATAGTCAAATATATACGCATACGAATTCTATTATATTTGAATTCTAAATATGGAATTTGGTTGTATAGTTATCAATTAAATCAGATAAAACAGCGCTATCTATGTAGGGACGATTGTGTTTTAATAAGTGAAGAATATAGCATTCAACATAAAAATAAAAATAAAAACTAAGAATATCTCGATTAAACATGCATTTCTCACAATTTTATTATTTTATACTACCTTGTAATTATTAGATGAAAGAGAGAATAATAAAAATAGTTGATATAAAATCAAGAACGGTTACAAATAATAAACAGTAGTGGATAGGGACAAGCTAAATTTTGTTTATTACGAATAAATCTGGCATGCTATTTATTTATAAAAAGAGTTTATCTACTTCTTCAAAAAAAATTCTTCTAAATTAATTCGACTGGATGAATAACGCTTACTCAAATATATATAAAATAAAAATCTATTTATGGATGATAAATTTTAAATTTTGGTTTTTAGAGTCTTTGATAACAACGCATTTTATAAATTTTGGTCCGAAATTTCGATTTTTCTATACAAGCTTTGATAAATCACAATTAAATGTTTATGTTAATACATAAATTGAGTCATACACGTCTGTACATCTCCCTATACATGAATCAAACTTTTTCCGAATTCATATATATATATATATATATATATATATATATATATATACACACACACACAACACACACACAAAACTTAAAATGAAGAACAGTAATTAATTTTCTTCAAGGATAAATTTTCAAAGGACCGAACATATCAAGCAGACACCATAGCATTTATCGGGATTTGAAGATATTCGATTTCTATCTAATTTTCACGTGAGAAAGTCTTGTGTGGTCAACGATGAGTTTTAGTCAACTTAACATCTAAAAAGGCATAAACAAACACAAGTACCATATTTACACTTACCATGGTACTAGATCTCCCATGAAAATGATGTTAATTATGACAACCTTAGGAATAAACTATCAACAATTAATTAGGGTTTTGCTATAATTTACTTCTCAAAATACATTCTAGTATTTAAACAATTAATATTTTGGAAATGAAAATGATTTCAATTTTCAATGAACCCGTAATCACCATTTTGAAGAAGATAAAGAAAGGATGTTTTCTTGAGATCGAGACTGGAATAATTTGAGATCAGGGGCAGGTCGAGCCACACATGCAATGATGCACAAGTGGGTGCACGGCTTGCTTTCACCTCAATAACGATATTTGTTCGTTTGCTTAGTAAGCCAATCTAAATCAAATATTGTTTCACTTCACCCGGAACTTTAGTCTTGCGAACCGGACCCGATTGTGTAAAACTCCGGAATAACTAAGACCCGACCGAAAAGTCAAAAAAAAAAAAAAAAACTATACCCAAATCTGATTTCACACATAAAAATGAGCTATGGCAATATGAAAATGGAAGATATAAAGGTGATGTACTGTGTTGATCATAATGTGTCCGAACCGAAGGAAATGATTGAAATAGTGAAATAATATCGCTGCAAGGCACATGCACTGATATCAAATCATGGCCATGGATATCGATGGATGGTTCAGAATCGCAGTGTGTATATGTTTTCTTTTTGTGGGACCTAAAATTAGCCCCACATGAAACACAAATAGTACCACTCTCATGCAGAGGTATCACGGACTCATCGATCGATTGCATTGGAAACATAATACCTTTCCATCTCTCTTCTCAAATCACTCGAATACATCTTTGTATTTAGCGGCATAAGTATTTAATTGTTTACATTTTAGTGGTGGCATAAATGCAAACAAATTTCACGGCCAGAGTTGTCAATATCCTCGATTTTGCTTCTCACCGAAATTATATGCTACTTTTTCAATCGATCTAACAGAATTTTGGAAATAGCGTTAAGTGTTGAACACGTGTCACTTTTTGAAATAAAAAAAATCATACATTTGTGTTTTATTTTTTCTAGTACATAAAACTTTAACATCAAGTGAGTGACATTTTAGAGAAAATAAAATAGTAGATGCGTAAAAAAATGAGTTTATACAGCCACAAAATAAAAACATTGAATACTAATGCCGCTATTAACCATTTTTTACCTTACCAATTAGCTTATGTTATTTCCATCTTTAATTATGGGATAATCATATATAACACCTGATCTAAAGGCCATAAAGGCAAGAAGCTTTTCTGATTCACTACCCAAGACTCCATTTTCCTTCACTAGGTTTTTTTTAATTAGTTGCATATTAATTCTAGTACACTATAGCCTTTTTCAATGATCTTTTTAATTTAATTTGTTTGATTTTTTTTTTTTTTAAAGTACTTGTTGTGACAAACCCCAAGAAAAAAGATAGAAAGTGTTGTTCAAGAAACTACAAAATTTACACAAAGCCCTACACATTCTGCTTAATTAGCATCACCTTTTTGAGAGCTCCATTTTCCATGAATAATTTATGTGGCCATCAAAATCTATGGCTGACCATTGTTGAGGATTCTGAGTAGGAGAGAGAGAGAGAGAGAGAGAGAGAGAGAGATAATAATAATATTCTCTCTTATTTAGGTTTTGGTTTTTTCCTTTAGAAATCCAAACAGCCAGAGTCATAGCTCCATAACCAGATCTTCTCCCCAAACCAAGCTCTTCTACATAAACATATTATATTTTCATTTTCCTTTTGGGAGATATCCTTCCTTACTTCTCTAACCTTGAGTTCTCGAGACACACACACACACATACATATACATATATATATATACATATATATATATATATACATATATATATATATATACATATATATATATATATATGTTATTTTTCTGTCGTTTTGGCAGAGTTTGAGAGAGTTTGTGTGTTGTTTCTGTCAATTAGCTTTGAAAGTTAGCTAAGATATTTTAGCTTCTTGTGTGTTTTGTAACCAAAACCCTTTGTTTTCTTTCGCTTGGTACGGTCTTTTTCTTCTCTTGTGTGAAAGCTGCTTTGTGTCTATACTATATTCATGCATATGAATATCAACAGCATGTCCGGTGATCAAGGGTTTTCTCTGCCTTCCAATTCAATTGGATGGTTCGCTCATCAAGACCAAATCCAAACCTCAAACCCTAATTCCCTGATCTCCACAATCACCAAACCTAATAGTAATCATGGTCCTCACAACCCAGCAGCTGCCTCCAAGAAGAAGAGAAATCTACCAGGAAACCCAGGCAAGTATATATATACATAGATATGTACTATAGATAGTTCCCTTTGAACAATAACTTAGCAGAACTACTCTCTCTCTCTCTCTCTCTATATATATATATATATATATATATAGGTTTTTCAAATCAGTTGAGTACTGTGTACCTGATGAACTATATGTATGTATATCTCTATATGAGAAATTTTCAGCATAAGTATCGAATCTTACAGTGCGTCGGCATAATCTCAATCTTATTACCCAAAGGCTACAAAACAGTATCGAGGTCTAATTTAGTCCATATCGAATTTAACATCTCTTAAAGTATATGTACATATATAGTCTGTGTAACACAACTTAGAAGAGATGCCAAAACATTATTTTGTGACCTTTGAATACTATTGTCTCTAAGAAAAGAGATTGGAAATATGCAGATGAACGTAGTATAAGATTGATCGTACTTATGCCGTATTTATATATATATATATATATATATATATATATATATATGCGTGTTGCTGTGTTTGTGTATTAAGTCTTAACCAATTCCTTCTTTTCTTAATTTTTCAAACTCTATAAACTCATACTACTATCTCGACGCATATATAGATCAAGTGATTACAATGTTCTAATATAGTGATTAGTACATGATTAATCCATCAATTAGGTATGGCTAATCATTCGAATTCTGTAAATTATAGTACTAATCTGGTGATAAATAGTACATGATTAGTTATCTGAGTACTCTAGCTGATCATGAACTTCGACAACGGCTTCTTAATAGATCCGGATGCGGAGGTCATCGCCTTGTCGCCGAAGGCTCTCATGGCGACGAACCGGTTCATCTGCGAGATATGCAACAAGGGTTTTCAGAGGGACCAGAATCTGCAGCTTCACCGGCGAGGCCACAACCTGCCGTGGAAGCTGAGGCAGCGGAACGCCAACGAGCAGGTGAAGAAGAAGGTGTACATCTGCCCGGAGAAGACGTGCGTCCACCACGACCCGTCTCGGGCCCTGGGCGACCTCACCGGGATCAAGAAGCACTTCAGCCGGAAGCACGGCGAGAAGAAGTGGAAGTGCGACAAGTGCTCCAAGAAATACGCCGTCCAATCGGATTGGAAGGCTCACTCCAAGACTTGCGGTACCAGAGAGTACAAGTGTGATTGTGGGACCCTCTTCTCCAGGTATACAAATATATATACTTATTTATATATACACAAATATATATGTATAAATAGTTCCCTAGGGCGAGGGATAACTCTAAAATCCTTGTAGTATTTGATCATGATGCATACTCATTTGAGTTCGTGACTCGAATCCGTTTCTTCGGCTTGCTTCGTTTAAAAAAGCTTGGCAATGAGACATCAAATATTGGAATTTTTACGGGTCGGATTAGGATTTTTGTTTTGTGCGTTATTAGAGCTAATTAAACTATCTACACACTTATGACTTAACTATTTTTTTTTAGTCATTACATTCTCTACAATTATAACTTTTTTTTTTACTAATGATTTTCAATTCTCTGTAATTTGCTTTATAAATTGGGTTTTCACTTTAAATTCTTAGATGCAATCTTCTTTCATTTCGTTTCGACAAAGTAATTATACAATTAGCTACACTAACTTGCGACACTCTTTAACTAAAGTGACACTTGTACCCTCACATATTTTTATTTGGATTTCTATGATTTATGATTATGTGTGGCTTATAATTTTTTTTTTTTTTAATCTTGGAATTTTAATCATTCTAGGAAAGACAGCTTCATCACACACAGAGCCTTCTGTGATGCCCTAGCTGAAGAGAGTGCTAGGCTCACTTCAGCGGTGGAAACCAATCTGAGCTTCGGAAATGAGACCAACATGGTTAGCTCTCACCACCCCAATCTCAACGGGTTTGCATCTGGTCGCGACGTCCCTGGTCTGGCATCTCCTTTTGGCCCGGGTACCGGCTTTCATCCGCAGGGTTTCAGTGTCGGAGAAAACCACCACAAACCGAGTTTGTCACTTTGGCTCAACCAAGCCAATCCTCAGCTAAATAACTCCTTGGACATCTCAAACTTGTCTCATGATCAATTGGCACAAATGGGAAATTCCAATGCTTATGGTACCAATAATATTGGAAATTCCAACAATACCCATTTCCTAGGGTTTGATCATAATAGCCAAAATCATCATCACCAGCAAAAGAGTGCTTCAACTTCTTCAACGATCCCTAATCTCTCGCTGATGTCACCACTAGGGTTGAAGGAGGAGTTGGGCTCAGCGAGTCTCTACTCGTCGTCGGATCAAAAGCAGTCTCATAACTTGACGACCAAGCAATATTCGAAGCCGATTCTTCCGATGTCAGCCACGGCCCTTCTTCAAAAAGCAGCGCAAATGGGCTCAACGAGATCAGCAAACTCAAACTCTAATCCTAACCCTAACCCCAATTCGTTGCTCTTCGGGGCATCGAATGGTGGGTCGGGTGTGACATTAAGCTCATCGCATGCTCCTTCCACGACTTCAACGACGAGCTTCAGTTCGCTGAGCCAAAGCAGAAGTTTGACCAACAACATGGCTCATCATGATCGTGATCAAGCCTTGATTATGGACAATTCAAATGTGATGGGCCCATTGAGTACGAATTCTTCGTCGTCACCGAAAGCTAGTGATCATCACCGTCATCTTCATCACAATCATCCTTCTATGTCGAGCATCATGGAGAGCGGTCTGACTAGGGATTTTCTCGGCTCCGGAACCGGAAACTACACGTCGCAGAGGCAACAACTCATGCAAGTTCATGATATGGGAAAGTTTGGAAATTCGGCGATGGGATTAAGCCAATTCACAAGCAACCACTCATGAGATCTCTTTCTCTTCTTGGCCTAAGTTGTGACGTGTCATGTTGTACTATATACGTATACTATAGCTACACAACTATGTATATTACGTATAGTACGTAATGACAACAATATGTCACGAGAAAATTTGAAGCAATTAGTGTCGGATTTCATTCGATGTGTTTTTTTTTTTTTATAATGTTTGAAGTGACAAAACGATAGAGTGAACTCCGAGTCACACAATATATAATATATAATATGTATGTGCATGTTCTTGCTTGTGCAATGTTCTTGTTTCACGTTGATTTATAATTCGATTTTTATATTTTTCTTTCTTTTTCTGACTTTCTGGTCAGTTGACCACGTGTCAAATAATTAATAATAATATACATAATTTTTAGTTGGGGGATCGAAAAGGTTATCAATTATAGTATAAAACTTTGAGATAATTTATCAAAATTTGTTTAATAGGCTAAAACAAGAAATTTGATCCGTTTGATCTTCATGTTTTACATATTCCTGAGATACTTTATTAAGACTATTAGTACTTAGGTGTGACACAAAATCCTCAAATTATGTTTGAAGGGTAGTTTTACACGTCTTAGTTAAATATTCAATTTCAATTGGCATATGTACTATATAATATTTACTCTTTTTTTAGAATAAATTATAGGAAGAATCTAGAGGCAGTGAGCTACATTGCAAAAGATCTTAAACACATTATTATTGTTGTTAATTTTTCAGCATAGTTTATCAAAACATCATAATTAAGCAGGAGTGAAGATAGAGCAAAACAAAAAGAAACATGTCGAAATATGATATTCCGGAATACGAAAACTATATTTTCCCAAAAATATGAAATTAACAATAGTAGTTCCGAATTTATTAGGGCATGTCCACCTGAATTGCATATATATTCTTAAGTAAGCATAGGGTGGAAGCTCCAACGGGACTATATATCCCACGCTATAATGGCGTGGGATGAGAGATCACGCCATATATTTGGTGTAACACTATTCAGTACTTCAATTTTATTTTATTTTCATTATATGTTTAGTCTTTTAAGAGTTTGATATTTATACTATTAATATGGTTTTAAAAATTATTTAATATTGGATCCTAAAATCATATAATATTTTAAAATAAAACAATGATATTTGGAATTTGCATTAATGTATCTATTATATTTATTCATAGTTAATTCTAAATTTTAAATTCATTATATTAAATATATTAAAAGACTACACAATATTTTAAAATACAACAATGATATCAATATTTTAAAATACAACAATGATATATAACATAAGAATAACTTAAAATATAATAATATTTTATTATTAAAATAACAAATTAGTAATATAAATATAAGATATTAAATAAATTATATAAGGATACGAAGATAAATAAGATAAAATTGAATATAAGATGAATATTTTAATTTGGTGTTAAAAATAGAACTCGGTTGGAGATGAAGTATTGTTTGATGTGATATATAATGCAAATTATAGCAGAAAATAGATATCTTAATAGAATTACATCCAATTTTTATTCTTTGATGCTCTGGTCACTCATATATTCGATCCAAAGGTCTAAAAAATAAAACTAAATTTGCATTAAACAAATTCGGTCATGGATTTTTTATTTTTCTTCAGAAAATGGTCAAACTAAAAAACAAACCTCCCTTTGGACCGTATTTGCATGATTAGGTTAATTAGAAAAGTTTTACTCTTTTGTCTATCGACGTGTTCAATTTTGATCTTGCTTTACCTTGGGATCCTGCATCGCATGTCTAGATAATGACCTTAATTAACATTGGTCAACGTACTATTTACATGAAAAATCTAATTAATTATCACCGTTAATTAAGGAAAAACATGCACCATAAGCTTGAAAGTTTTACATGAAGAAGGAAACTTTAAAAATTTAACTATACTATATGGTCTAGTAATTTTATATGCATATACTTTCAATACTTGAGATTAGTCTAGTTTAATATTTTATGTCTTCAGAAGTAAAGTAAATATTATCCGATAATTATTTTGACACAAATACTCATAGGATACCCCATGAAAATGGGGCATTGACTTTTTTAATTGTATTTAATTTACATAATTCACACTTATTTATAAAGTAAAATATTATCCGATAATTATATTAGTAAATATCTTCTTAGGATACCCCATGAAATTGGCATTGACTTTAGGTAAAATGTGTATTATGTTACATAATTCACCTATACTTGATTTCCATAAAGTGTATAGCCTCGAACCAATCGAAAGAATGTTTTAGTATATACAATTTTAGGGTGCAAATACATTAGTAACCGTTTATAGTCTTTTAATTATGTGTCCATTAAAAAGTGTAAATTTTCTAACTGGTTGTGGCAAAAGTATTGAAAAAATATTTTTATTTTGTAGTTACATAAACTTAAATTTTTTTACACTCAAAATTCTCAATGTCCATTATTTTAAATTTCTTTGAAATTTCATTCATATTTCAATCGATATAACAAAAAGCTTATGTGACATACAAATTTTTTTTTTTTTGGTACTGGAAGACTTTAATAACAAGCGGATGGCATTTTATATTTTAGAAATTAGCAAAATAGAGGATTTTAATATTTTGATTGTGAAAATATATTGAGTTTATGCTACTATAAAAATTAAAATATTAGATGCTTATGCCGTATTAATATTGTTTTAGTTATGTGTAAAGTATATGAGGAAGCCACTAAAAATTAAAAATAAAATACAAAAACCTTGATTGTTTAGACAACTTTAAGGGCAAGCCTTATTTCTAGTGATAAAGGGTACCTGTTTATCATAGGGAATTGTTTGTTTGCTCTTATGGAGTGGCACTGTCTTCAAATTAATCAATTTTGACTTTCAATTATTTAATAATCAAATCATATTTGGGAGAGAAATTAAAAGGTGTGAAGTCTAACATCGAAAGAACCATTTGAAAATCTAACATTGCCACGAATGGCCTCTCAAGGAGACAGCTTTTTGAAGGGAGTGACTGTTGGCTCACTATATAATATAATATAGTCATATAATTATATATACTATATAATATAATATAGTCATATAATTATATATGTGTGTTTGTGTGTGAGTTGTTAATAATCACATGAGTTATTTAGATAGTCTTTTGCTTCAATATATATTCAGTCAATATTGATACGCGTGTGTATCGTTGAAGTCAACTATGCGGCATATGGGGATCGAACCCACGACCTCCACTTTGGAGGAAGTGTGGAATTACCACTAGGCTATCCTAGCAACCACCAAGTTGTACATAATTTTATATAAGGAGATTTGCGGCGAAAATCATCGAAGTCACTAAATTCTTGCAGATAAATCACTACCGTCTATTTTTTGTGGCAAAAATTACTAACGTCATCAATTATTTGCAGATAAGTCACTAACGTTTATTTTTTTGCGGCAAAAATCATCAAAGTCACTAAATTCTTGCAGATAAATCACTAACGTCTATTTATGCACCAAAAATCATTAACGTCAGTCTTTCCTTACAAATGTTATCTGGCAACGTTAAATGACCAATCACTAGCCTACATGGCATTCATCAATTGTCTCCAACAACGACAACACGCTTTAGTGATAACATTATTTGAAATAGAGATTTTTACGGCAATTTTACCATAAACTTTTAAAATTAATTTTATCATGGCCAAAATTCTAAAAACACCAAAACATAATCCTACCATAACTTCCCGTTTTTCCCAACAATTTTATCGTGGCAGCGAAAATACCCAACCTTTGGCCATATTCTCATATAGGTACCCAACCTCAATAAATGTCGGTGAAAGTACCTAACGTCGCACTTTTTTGTTGCTGACCAACTAACGCCGTTAGACACCTGCCTACGTAGCCATTGGGCTGTCTCATGTGGCGTGCCATGTGACACAAGCTGCCACGTGGCCAAAGGTTGGGTACTTTCGCCGCCACATAATTTTTTTTTATTTTATTTTTTTCGTCCGTTGCCCCACATTTTTTTTTTTTGCATATATCAAATATAATCAAATAATTTTAGAAAATATGTATTTATAAAAAGAATATGTTTTATTTTTTTAAGTAATCAAATAACTTTTGTACCTATGTCAAATATAATCAAATAATTTTACAAAATATGCATTTATAATAAAATATTTTTTGTTTTTCTTATAGGATGAATTTATATCTTTTAGGGTTAATTGCGGTGAAAATACCCACCCTTTGGCCACGTGGCGGCTTGTGCCACGTGGAACGCCACATGAGACAGCCTAACGGCTACGTAGGCAGGTGTCTAACGGCGTTAGTTGGTCGGCAACAAAAAAGTGCGACGTTAAGTACTTTCACCTATATTTATTGAGGTTTGGTACCTATCGGAGAATATGGCCAAAGGTTGGGTATGTTCACCGCCATGATAAAATTGTTGGGAAAAATTGGAAGTTATGGTAGGATTATTTTTTAGTGTTTTCAGAATTTTGGCCATGATAAAATTAATTTTAAAAGTTTATGGTACAATTGTCGTAAAAATCTCTGTTTCAAATAATGTTATCACTAATGCGTGTTGTTGTTGTTGGAGACAATTGATGAATGACATGTAGGCTGGTGATATGTCATTTAACGTTGCCGGATAACATTTGTAAGGAAAGACTGACGTTAATGACTTTTGTTGCAAAAATAGACATTAGTGATTTATCTGCAAGAATTTAGTGACTTTGATGATTTTCGCCGCAAAAAATAAACGTTAGTGACTTATCTGCAAACAATTGATGACGTTAGTAATTTGTGCCGCAAAAAATAGGCGGTAGTGATTTATCTGCAAGAATTTAGTGACTTTGATGATTTTCGCCGCAAATTTCCCTTGTGTGTGTGTGTAATATATTGTGTCACGAGCTTAACTTTTTTTGGGGACTTGTCACTGCCAGCTTTTTAAGAACTAGGTCAACACTTTTTTTTTTAAAAAAATAATAAGTTGAAGTTCGAATCTAATTTGTAATTATTTGACAGTACGATATATATTCATAATTTTGATCATCTTGTATCGTCAATTTGACAGATAGAATCTTTTTTTTTTTTTTGTTAGATACATACTCGTTAGCAATGACTACTAGTAGTGAATATTGAAAGATATTACGAGCAATACCAAAATCAACGAGTGGTTTGTATGTTAAACTTTTAAAGATAAAAATAATAAAATAAGGACTTTACAAAGCAATAATGATTGATGAGTGATAAAAGAGATAAAATACAAAAATACATAATGATTGTAATGTTGGCTTATTTGTGAAGAGTAAGGAATTTAATAAAGAGATATTTGCATCAAAAATATTTGCATGTACAAAAAGTAAGATGTAAATTTTGATTTTTGTTCAGTGATACAAATTCTTATATATAGAAAAAACCAAAGTAATTATATATATATATATATATATATTTGGTGATTTCTTAATTATCGTTCCACTAGGCGATGTATGTTTAAAAAAAACGGTGATAATAAATGGTAAAAGTACAATTATTAGTATTAATTTGATGCAAATGCATAAAAAACAAGGTCAAAAAGGACAAAAAAAATAAAATTATATGTTACCATGTGAAATTTACAGTAGAGTTAAAAGAAAATTTAATTATTTATGCTAATTGTTTTTATATAATTGAGAATATATTCTAAAAACTACATATAGTTATATTTTGTGTAACATGCGGTATTTTTTGTTACTAAAAAAAGTGCAATTATCCTATGAGAATTGACACCACGGCTTGTCGTTTTATGGTCCAAACGACATTTAGGATGTGAGAATCTGAACGATGTGTCATTAATGGCAAATTTAATATTTCAGCTCTAAGAGTCTGCTCAAAACTACTACTGGGGTCAAAATATTAGCCCCTAAGCCCGGTTTCAGTTCAAATATCGGGCTTGTTTTCTCCTTCATGAATCGAGAACCTCGAGACCTGACATCGGTTTCTTATTGAATTACTTTTTCTAAATCGGGACTGGATATTGGTTTTGGAAAGCCCGAACAAGCGGGACCGGAAATAAGGCCAAAAACCATGTAGCCAGTTCCGCTTCAGCACTTAAAATGCTTCTCTCAGCATGCCTAAACCCTGGAAATTTCACCTTGTGTACAAAAATGTATCAATTTCCTCTAAATATACATAAGAAATGAACATTTTAAAGGTAATTCTCAGAACACCAAACTAATTCTTTAAAAAGCAAAAATAACAAAATCTTCCTCAGAAAAAAATTGGGAGTACAGGCCGAACAATCCAATAGTTTTTCAACGTCGCGGAACAAAAAAAAAAAAACGAAAAATCTAATTCTCAACGTCTAACACATAACCAAAAGCTTACTATTCAACTAGTGCTCATCCTTGGGAATGTTGAGGTCCGCGAATATCGGGCTGTCGACCCCTACGCCCATCGCATGGAGCCCGTTGTCCACATAAATCACGGTGCCAGTGATGGCAGAGGCCAGGGGTGATGCCAAGAAAGCCGCCACGTTTCCCACCTCGTCTGTTCCACCGGTGGTTAAGGTTTCAGTTCAACATTAAATGAAAGGAAATATATGGTCGGAGATGAAATGTACCGGCTGAGAGCTCCTTCTGGAGAGGCGCATTCGCAGTTGAGTAGTCAATCATCATATCGATGAAGCCGATTGCTTTTGCCGCTCGGCTTCTAAGAGGCCCTGACGACAAATTTTGAAGAAACGAATGTCAACAAATATACAAAGATCATTAAAAAAACGCACGTTATTTCAAAATTATACAATGGAAGTACCAGCAGAAATCGTGTTGACTCTGACTCGGTGTTTCCGACCCGCTTCAAAAGCAAGGACCTGGGCGGTACAAAATAAAATAAAATAAAATAAAATAAAATAACTGATGAGATTAAGAAAGTGTAGGAACCCAATGCATAATAATTAAAGAAAATCTCGTTCTCACCCGTGTGTCGCTCTCAAGAGCAGCTTTTGCGGAGCTCATGCCTCCACCGTATCTGAGCACAAGAAACCCGACGTAAGAAAAGCACGTACAGCAAAATTATGAGAATAGATAAGTACAAAGTTCTCGAGGCATCAGGAAAAGAAAAAAAAAATTACCCCGGGATGATCTTCTCCGAAGCAATGTACGTAAGAGAAAGTGACGAACCACCTGTTAAAATATATAATAAAAAGGTATGCAAATTTATTTGGATAGCGAGAAAAGATTAAACATCAACAATAGTGAAGCGGACCTGGGTTTATTATTGGAACAAAATACTTGAGTAAGGAAATATAGGAATAGCTTGACGCGGATAAAGCAGCAAGATATCCTTTCCTCGACGTCTCCAATAGAGGCTTAGTGACCTGTGATCGATTTGTTAGATTTCTTGAGCACGCAAAGATTTAACGGTAAGAACATGACGTACTTCTGGTCCGTTGGCAAGTGAGTGGACTAGAATGTCGATGCTGCCGAAATCATTCTTTACACATTCAGCAACTTCCTGCAAGAACAACCAAAAATTGGAACTTTTTCCTTAAAAGATAAGGGGTGAAACCGGACCGGGACAGGGAGCCGGGAATTTCACGATATTTCTTATATCGGGATTCCCTGGTTTTACGTTATATGGTTGTATATCACAAATAATTTTATTTGATAAGAAAACTGAAAACCGGGACCTGGAATTTCATGGTAGAAAATACCGGTTTTAAACCAGTAATAACTTTCATCTGTATGGGTAATATACAAAATGTTTGTACTAACCAACTTGGGTTCATCAAAGTAGCTCAATAAAATAACAAGGTCGAGTTCTTACCGAAACCGTCCAATTGCTCGATCCTGCATAACGTTTGTTCGTCCTAATCTGCACCATCAACAACGTTAATTCGTTAAAACACCTCAAACTCAACTTCCAGCCATTTTAATCTTACTCGGGAAATTGTATATTAACTACTTACGTCCTCAGGCACGTCATCGAGGTTGTCGAAAACCGCGTCTAGAGGATAGACCTTGGCTATCTCCATCAAAGAACCGTCCGGCAACCTAAAATATCACACGTCGAATTTGATCGGATATTCAATTCCTCAATATATCCAGAAGTGAACGATCCAAGAACATCTTACACTCGTGATTCGTCAAACTTTCCTCGTCTCAGACTCGACTCGAAAATGTTCAAAGCCTACCCAAAAACGAGTTCATATGATCATATCAATAACAAAACACGGGCTTGAACGAAAAGAAGATCACAGCCATGTCGGTATACTTACGGGCACCCAAGTTCCGACGAGGATTTCCGCTCCGGCAGCAGCGAGAGACTTCGCAATCGCCCAACCGTACCCATTATCGTCTGCTACACCGGCGATAAACGCCCTCTTACCTACACGAACAACATCGAATTTCAACACATTCCCCGAAGGTATTCAACGCAAGAGCAACCGAACCTTTCAGGTTGATCGGCAACCCCGAGATGCCACCAGTTCCACTAGCTTCCGACATCGCCTTGACGACGGTCCGGTCAAAATTCTTGGGCATTGTCGTCGTGAAGCTGCGGCGAAGAAGCGGTGCAGACGACGATAAACGAGAGGCGCTCGAGAGGTTGGAGCGCGCCGCTACGAAAGCTGCCTTGGTAGCTGTACGAGCAGAGTGGAGGCACGGTCTCAGCGTCGCCATTTGCAGGCCTGAGGTCGCACTCGTCGCCATTGAAATGGAGATCTACATCGAACTCTCGGAATCAGAAGCGTAACGAAAAATTCTAGAAATGGGCATGGACACTGTGGATTAATCTGGTTTCTCCATTGAATCTCAACATGAAGTTGTGTGGAGAAGCATAAACCCAGGAATGGGTAAGCAAAAACCCTGTAAATATGCGATGAACGAAGAAGAAGAAGATGCTCACTGGGAATCGTTCTTGAGTGAGAGAGAAGACGATGCAGTGCGTCGATACGAACAATGCTGTGTGTTTTGATTTCAACAGTGTCGGAAGAAGAAGAGAGAAATAGTGTCTAAAACGACAAGGACTTCACAAAACGACAGACTATCTAGAACGACAATGTTGTCATCGGATGAAAATGGGAAATTGGCGGCGGAAGTATATATGTTGTCATTCTGTTGTAGATAAGTCCCTAGATGTTAATTTTGATTTTTTTTTTTAAATACGTAAAATTGAATTGTGACAACTTGTAATGTGAGTCTTTTGTGTAATATAATATATATAGGTAATTTTAACGTAAAAAATCCAATTTTAATGTACGGAGACTTAAGTTTGCCAACGAAACGGCACTTTCTCCGGTTAAAAAATCATAAGGACTAAATTTTACTATATGATGAACATATGTATTTTTGCAGTCAAATATTTACGTGTCTGAAAAAAATATGGCACTTGGTTGTCATATATCAATTTAACATCGTTAAAAATTGAAATCAGCGTCAAAGACTTATTTTGCCAATAATATTATAGTATATGTACTTCTGCCGTAAAAATATAATGTAAAAACTTAACTTTACCAAGTAGAAAATTAATAAAAACGGCAAATTAACCTTCCAACAAAAGAGGGTTAATTGCGGCAAAAAGACCCAAACTTTGATCAAATTCTCTCCCACGTACTTAATCTCCGTAAATGGCGGCAAAAGTACCTAAACTCTGCATTTGGGAGTTGACCGAGGAAATTTGTCCATGTGGATATTAACCTTTTAAACATGGCATGCCACATAACACTTGGTCGCCACGTGGCATGCCATGTAATTATTACTTTTTAAATAATTTTTATAAAAAAATGTATTTTTATTTTTTTAAGAACTTTTAAAAAAAAAAAAAAAAAAATTATTTTTCAATGATAACCAATAATAAATATTTAAATTTAAATATTCATTATTGGTTATTATTATTAAATATAATTATTCATTTTAGAAAAGTGGGTCAAACGAAATAAATAAAGAAAAAAAAATCACCGTTCATGGTTCACTCAAGATCCGCCTCCGATCCGGTTCACGGGTGGAACAAAATTGCTTAATATGTTTATTAATAATAACCAATAATAATCATATGATTATTGAATAACAATTTAAAAAAAAAAGAATAATATATAAAAAAAAACATATTAAACAATTATTATTATAAAATGCAAACACACAAAAAATATCATGCAAACAAATAAAAATAATTTTTTGTTACATATAAATATGACTACTATTAAGGTCGGATTTGGTCAAATCCATCCTCAACACAACTCGCGTTGTTTTGTCCATAAACGACATAAGGGAAGGCGAGGAAGCTCATCGCCCGAGGAGGCAAACAAGGCGTATCCCCGAGGAGGACTATCCTCGAGGAGGATTATCTCCAAGG
The DNA here is from genome assembly GCA_954871525.1 of Parietaria judaica. Lineage (NCBI taxonomy): Eukaryota > Viridiplantae > Streptophyta > Magnoliopsida > Rosales > Urticaceae > Parietaria > Parietaria judaica. The sequence continues at coordinate 18,032,570 of OX940864.1, forward strand.
AGGTTCGACCGCGAGGAGGTGTGGCCACGCAAAAGAAGATTGCGATGAAGTGTCCCATCACGTTCGACGAGGAATTTCGTCATGATGGTTTATGCAGAGCCGAATGACGGCTGACGGGATGTGCATTTAATGAAGCCGACCTACTCACTCGATGAGAAGTATCAGCGATGAGGCTTGCAGAGCCGAATGACGGCTGACGGGATGCGCATCTAATGAAGCTCACCTACCCATAATGACAGTCTGCTCGGAAGTGACATAAAGCATGATTTAACCATGCTTCTCTCAAATCAATCTGAGAAGCAAATTATTAAGAAGGGAAAAAGGCGGGAAAGATGCTAGGGGGCATAATGTAAACTCTATAAAAGGCCAGTTAAGCCTCGTTTGTAAGGGTTGGGAAAAATAGAGAAGAAAGCCCAGGAAAAAGAGAGAAACATCCTGTAATAGAAAGGCTGAAGAAATAGAGAAAGCCTTTATTCTTGATCCTTCATCTGTCCAGCTATTCAACGAAAGAAAACCGAGCTCATATCGGAAAATATAATAAAACAGAGATATTCACTGATTATTGTTGTTAATTTGTTATTGGTGATTATTTCTGTGACTGAAAAAGGGCGGTGAAAATCGCCTCTCTACAAAAACGACAGACTTTGATAAAACAACATAAGAAATTGAAACCAGAGCCAGCCCTCGGCATAGACGGACTAGGCCCGTGCTTAGGGCCCCACAAAAACAGTTAAAATAAGCTTGGTTGAAAGGGCCTCAAAAATTTGATAAATGTTTTTTAACTTACAAAAATGCTTATATTATATTCAGTTGGTACAGTGAACCTCATTTTATTCCGTGTTCGAGCCATGTTATATATATATATATATATATATATATATATATATATATATATATATATATATTCATCTAGCAATTAAAAGTGACAGCTAGAGAGATAGATATTTATTTTCACCCAAGGTATCAAATATCGCTAGGGGTGGCAATTTGGGGCTAGACACGAAACACGAAACGGTTACGACACGATTTAAACAGGTCTGGGTCTACTATAAATGGATCTGGGTCTAACCGTGTCGAACACAATTAAATAACGGGTAAACACGGCACGAACACGATAACAAGTTGTGACCCAATTAGACACGATTAAGGAGCAAAAAATTGCATTTTATTTATGTTATTAAGTATTTTAATACTTATAATATATGACATTTATGTTTTTTTACTTATTTATTACATTGTACAATAAATGAACATAAAAAAGTGTTAGTAAATTTTAAAATCTTAGATAATATAATTAAATGAATTAAGTTAAATGAGTATAAATTGAACTAATTTAATATTTTAAAATACATGAATATGTTAAATGGGTTAAACGGGTAGACACGATAAACACGGTATTTAAATGAGGCGGGTCTGGGTCTCATCTTCTAACACAATTAATAAATGGGGCGGGTCTGGGTCTACATAAAATACGTAAAAAAACGATTAAGACCCGGCACGAACACAACACGAAACCCGAATTGCCACCCCTAACATATATGCACTAAAATAATTAAAAGACGAGGATGACATGATAAGTTAGACGAGACATGTTAGCTAGGTTTCAGTAAAACGACAAAACATGATTAAAGACGTAAGTGCGAAAACAACTCTAAACTTGAAACGAAATCGCGCTGAAAGGGCTAATGTTGTTAAAAACGGCTTTCAATATCAACACGACATATCTGCACAAAAAATTACAATGATATAGATAGGAATAATAGCGATAAAAGTACTGTTAAGTTCGGATCCGGTCGAATCCATCCTCAACAATGCACGGATCTAATTTGAGAAGGGGCAGGCGACGTCAGATTCCAAGGGATGTCGAGGAACGACGGGAAGGACCGAAGGGAAGAATCAAGGGACGACGACGGACCGCAAGGTCGAAGATCGACGAGGGAAGACGACGATGACGACGGTCGCAAGGTCGACGAGGGAAGTCGACGATGACGTCGGTCGCAAGGTCGAAGATCGACGAGGGAAGTCGACAATGACGACGGTCGCGAGGTCGAAGGTCGACGAGAGGAGGTGGCAACGACGAAAGATCGTGAGTTCGATGAAAGAAAAGGTCGAGCCTCACAGAAAGAAGGGAAATGTTGAGTATCGACGAGAGGCATCGGCAGCAGGGCATGCGGCGCCGAATGATAACTGACGTTATATGCATTTAATGAAGCTCATGCCGATCTCACCTACCCAGCGTGGCCAACCACCCTAGAATGATGCAGAGCATGGGCTAACCATGCTTTCTTCAAATTACTCCTAGGGAAACTAAATGATAGGATGCGACAATGGGCTAGAAAGATATGGGAAGACAAATTAAATGTAAGCTCTATAAAAGGCAAGTTAAGCCTCATTTGTAATGGGTCCGAAAACAGAGAAGGAGAAAAACCTATGTACTCACAAAGATATCAATATACAAGCTCCATTTCCAACATATCGTCTTCGTCTTTGAGCGTTCTTGGCTATTAAACGTGAAAAACCGAACCTCTTTCTTTAAAAACAAGGGATTAACCTTGTGACCGTTGAGTGTGTAAAAACGCCCTCAACAACTACTTAAATTTTTTATATATATAAATTGGATTATAAGCAAAATATAGGAATGACTTTTGGAAAGAATACATATAGATTTATGCGTCTGTATGTGAATAAAGATCAAACTTTACAGCTAAAAAAATTAATTATGGTAGTTACAAACCTATTTACAAGTTCACTTTCGCTTTCATAATCATTTAGCAAAAGCTCATACATTTTTTTAGTAAAGCAAAAGCTCATACATTTGATCTCTATTGATTCGATATCCCAACTGAAGTGGTCCCGTTCTTTACATCAATTCCAAAATTTATATATACAAGGAGAGCGTAACAAATATATACATACATGATAATGATACATATGTATTTACAAACCGATAACAATTTGATTCATGCTAATATCTGATTTTTTAACAGAAACACCATCGATTTTGCAGTATACTAATAAAATTAAATCAGCATAATCGTTAATTGATTTTATAAAATACTATGAAAACTCCACGATACTCTCAATATTCTTGTAAATTGGATAAATTGGATTTTGAATGCGTTTTGCGATAAGTGGTCTTAAACAAAATATACATGAAAAACTATTTTGCCAAACAACCCAAAAAAATAAAAATATATTATATATATATATATATATATATATAATATATAAATATATCACCAACTGCTTGTCCCACAATCCCAATCAAATCTCACCCTTCAGTTTTACTACAACACCTACAATTCCCTCTTTTATAGATGACATATATCATCTCACCCCACGCACACATATATATGTAACTATATAATATACTTTTGACCTACCATATTTTTATATCCATGCAAATTCAACGTACGCGTTATCGTTAACAGTGTGTATCTTAAGTTTATTTGCGGCGAAATTCTCTAACGTAACGCTTTAATTACACGTAAGTCTTTTATTCTCAAACTTTGTTGGTAAACCTCTCTAACGTTACACTTAAGGGTCCAAAATATTTCGAATAGTAAGAATATTGGAAAGAAAGAAAATAGTGAAAATTTAGAATTTTAATCGTGAAGAAAAAATAGATTATGCCGCGAAAATCAGAATATTGAGTACGCATGTCTATTAACCCTAAAAACTATACAACAATATTGATGTGATTTAGTATCCGATTCAACAAACCAAATAGTACAATGGTGACTATTCTCTATAAATATTCTATACATCTATATATTATACAAAATCCCAGCTCTCTTCTTCACCATTGATTCAAAACAAAAACCTAATTATCTCCATATATCCACTAAGCCCTAGATCAATGGAGCACAGAACTACCTTCTCACTCCTCCTCCTCTTTCTCTCTCTCTCCTCGGCTACCGCACAAACCCCAACCGTTGCGGCCGCCCCAGCTGCCTCGGGCGGTGTCGACATAATCAAAGTGCTCCAAAAGGCGGGTCAGTTCACCACGCTAATCAAGCTATTGAAGGGCACGCAGGTGTCGCAGCAGATAAACTCGCAGCTGTCGGGATCGTCTTCATCGCAGGGAATCACGGTGTTCGCTCCGGGCGACAACGCGTTCTCAGCGCTGAAGACCGGAACGCTGAACTCTCTGACGAGCGAGGAGCAGATTCGGCTGGTGCAGTACCACGTTTTGCCGGCGTTTTACGCGCTTTCACAGTTTGAGACGGTCAGTAATCCTCTACACACGCAGGCCGGGAATAGTGACAACGGCGAGTACCCGCTCAACGTCACCACCTCCACCGGAAACCAGGTTCAAAACAAGCTTGTATCATTTATGTACATATATATAATTTATATTAATTATTAATTGATATTCGAAAATGGCAGTTATAAACGATTTTTGTGCGAAAATGGTCCAATCCCGTAAAAGTCCGGTTAAATTTCTGTCCATTTTTTAACACCCTTACATGAAATTGAACTATTTCAAACCAAATCTCTAAAAATGTAATCTTGATTAAATCTTGTACATTTTTTTATTTATTAAGACAATATATCAACGTAAATATGAGAAAACATTACGTTAATCTTGTATGTTTATTTTGAGAAAATATAAGAATATTAGCGTACATCATCTTTAACCGAGGGACAAAACCAATTTAACTAATTACTCATAATAAAATTGACGCAACTGTGAGTGTTTATAGTTTATAGTCTATACATTATTTGCATTAGCGAAAGTCTTGTTCTATCTTTCTCTAAACCTATAAACCCTAATACAGGTCAACATAACAACTGGGGTGGTCAACGCCACGGTGAGCAACACCGTTTACACCGACGGCCAGCTCGCTATCTTTCAGGTCGACAAAGTTCTGCTTCCGCTCGACATCTTCGGAACAGCGCCGGTAAAGGCGCCAGCTCCGGCCCCGGAGGCGGAAAATCCGGCAAAGAGCAAGAACTCGGACGACGGTAAGGATGACGATGCAGCTTCCATCTCCGCCACAGACAGTGACGACTCATCGGCGACTTTGATTGACGGATCACGAGTTATGGTTGGTGCCGTTGTTGGATTTGGAATGACGGCTCTTATTGCGTCGTTGATTTGATGATATTTTGATTTTGATTTTGATTTTGATTTTCCGGACCAAGTAATGGCGGTTTTTGTTTCACCGTTTTGATAATTTGGATGTTATTTTGTACCTTTGATTTGATTATAAGAGAACTATTCTTTTACTATTATAAGGTCTTTTTTAAAAAAAAAATCGAGTAAAGGGTGAAACCGAGATTTGGTATTTTAGTTCCGAGCTCCGGTTTCTACACTGGTACCACTTTTGTAAAAATTAACTTTTAGATAACATGTAAAAATATATCAATTTTGATTATACCATCTCAAAACAAATATATACCGGCGGTTTATATAAATATTTTTAAAAAAAATTAATGTTATATGAAACATGCTCCCAGTTCCTTAGACTCCGTCCAAGTTCTTATATCGGAGCCGATAAATTCCGGTTCTCGGTTTTTATCTCAAAATACCTCTTTTTACATTAATAAATTTGACCTCAGATGTATTTTTTTTTTTCTACACATCTTTTTCAACAATATTCTGAGAAAACGACAAGATTTATACACTATATTCAGGTAAATTGAAATGGACAATATATCACAGTGGAAAGAGAGATCAAATCGTATTAGAGAGCAGGAATTAAGTTTGGAGAAAGCGACAAGATTTTGATCATACTTCTCTACAAACGACATAATTTTCATGTAAATACAAGAACGACATAATTGGTGATTTAAGAAGGTAACAAAATACTTCCATTTGTTTCATAATTTAGAGATAAATAAAACCTTATGCTTAAAAAAAAAAGTAAACAGAAATAGACTAATTATTAATTAACGTTCCATCAACTTTGCTTGTTGATGAAACTTTGCCCCTTTTAACTTTATTTGTTGACAATAATGCCTCTTGTCCCTTAAAAATGAACAAAAAAAAAATTAATTTCGCGCAAAAAGACCCCTAGCGTTTAATGCATTATTTATTTCAAATTAATATTAATTTTCTCCAATCTTAAATAGTTTTTTCTTCGGCAAAAACCATTTGACAATAGTTCGACAATTCTTTTTCGGTTTCCGATTGATTGACAAAAAATATTCGAGTAAATCACATGTTCCGCAACTTGATATATTTTTTATTATTTTTAATTCGTAAAGGGGGCAATGTGCAAACTTTTTTGAAGTGGGACCCAGTTTGTTCCATGGAGCGAAATCTCACAGCCTGATAACTAATCCTTAAATTAAACTTGAGAAATACAGCTATTCACTAATAAACTAAAATGTCATCAATTAGTGTCTTTTCACATCCAACTCTTTTCCCAAATCAAAAATGGAATTCGTAGCCGCCGCCACCTCCGCCCGGAAAACCACCACCGCCTCCCGGAAAACCGCCATCAAAGGTGAAATGGAATTGTTGGCCTCCACCGCCTCCAAAGGGGTTAAAACCGCCACCACCGCCACCCATCCCCATTTCTTCGAGATCCTCTCCTCTATCGAATCTTACTCGCTTTTCTTCATCGCCGAGAACCTGTAAAACACTCATATAGTTAGTTCTTGTACGTTATATCATAATCTGACATGGCCAAACGGCAGATCATCAGTGCCCTTGCCAGAAAAAGACACGGGATCACGGTGGCCGACCTAGATGTAAACTAATTCTGTTATTCTTGAGAGCATTATGGTGTTTCTTAAGGAATTTATTCAAATTTAGGGACCAAGGCCCCTTTCGAAGATATGGACAAACCCGTTATTATAGAGTGCAAGAATCTTTTTATTTTTGTAATTGCTAAGTATATTTATTAGTATAGACAGGAAAAGGACAATCCCGTTACTGTAGCACACGGGAACGGGTTTGCTCGTTTCCGTTTTTCACAAATGGGGTTGACCATCTTCATTTTTCACGGATACAGACTGCCCGATTCCGTTATCACTATATCAAGGGTTAGACCGTTTTTTGTTTTTCACAGAACTGAGCGGGAAAGTAGGGCCCATTTGCCAGCTGACGACATTGCCAAAACTGATCATAATATATGTATATATATATATATGCATACGTATATATAAATAAAGACCTCATATGCGGCGGCTATTTCCTGGAACTTAGCCTCGGCCTCTTGTCTCTTATCGACGTTTTTATCGGGGTGCCACTGTAAAGCAAGTCTCTTATAGGCGCGCTTGATCTCAGCCACTGAAGACGTCTTCGAAACTCCCAAGATCTTGTACCAGTCTTTCCGTTTGCTCATCTTTAGGGCTTTTTCCGCTCTCATCAGCGGTTCCCGGATGTTCATATCCTGCAAAATACCAGTAAATCAATTAAGCTATAGTTGTTATAATAATGGGGCATAGATTAATTAAATAATAGTGATTCCGATTCAGACCTGAGGCGATTTTTGGGCGGCAGATTTTAGATCTTCAACCGCTCCTTCCCAATCCTCTGTTAGAAGCTTAGCTTCACCCCTCTGAAAATAGAAACCATACAAAAAGGTTGAGATAAAATAAAATTACAAAAATATTACTATGTATGAAGTCTTAAAAAGAAAATGCAGTGGAAAATTCTAAATATTTTCTAACACTTATGACATTAAATGGACAGCCTTAAAAAAAAATCCGAAAGTTGTTTTTCGAAAAAACAAAGTCCTAACTTTATGTTTATAACTTCTCTCTAATTGATTTTCCTCAATACTTATAGTTTTAATTAAAAAAAAAAAACTTCTACACGTTAACTTATCGATTAACACTACTAACTAACTAACTAACTAACTAAGAGCAGAAACAACTCACCTGAATTAAGGCATCAAGAAGCTCTCCGTCGATGTTAAGTGCATCATCGCAACTGGTTAAAGCGTCTTTTCCTCTCCCGAGCTTTACCAGAAGCTTACACAAACCGAGATGAAGATGCACGTTATAAGCAAGGTGATTAGGGTCTAAAGCAAGGGCCGCCTTATAATCCTCAACAGCAATTCGTAGCTTGCCCTTACTTGCGTTATCTTCTGCCTGCACGATGCCAATAATTTAGTAAACGAGGAATTTATAGTACTAAAAAGATATGCCCTTCAACTTTTTCCCATAATATTTTTGTACCAGCGCTCTCCCTCAACTCGTAAACTACAACAGTTTCTCTCCCTTAAGTGGAAACTTCATTTACATGATAAATTAATTACCCTTTGCAGTTATGCCCAGTGAATATATCATCGTTTCCAACAAGTTCAGGGAGCATAACTGCAAAATTTCATAATTGCAAAATTTCACGTAACTTCCCCCCTAAGCTATAGCATGTGCATTGCACATGACACAATATTTGATGAAAACTGTCGATTATGTAACAGCCAGGGGGGAAATCGTACAGTTTACAAGTTCATGGGGCAGAAGTTAAAGAGATGAGAAACTAACACTTTTAGTTTTCTTGAGTAAGTTTTTCAGTCCAAAATATGCTTTCTTCAGCTCACTGTGCTCTGGATCGAGGCGGAGACCTTTTTGGTAATGCCTACGCGGAAATCAGATATCAAGCCACATTAGTTCAATATAACTGTTACAAGCGGAATAATTACGGTTATTAATTATGTTTGGAATTTTGTTAATTATGATTTAGGGTTCGCATTGATCGGGCCCGTCCGACCCTTTAGGTTGTAATCCTTTGATCTAACTAAATAGACCTTAAGCTTATAAGAAGTAGACAATAACCATTTACAAAAAACCAATGTTTAAAAAGGCGTTAGTAAGGCGCGCCTCGATGAGGCGAACAGGCAAAACGCCTTTTTTAAGCCGCCTCTTTGCAGCCGCTCGAGGCTTACGCATCAGGAAACGCATCACGCACTGAGGCGTGCAAGTCTGAGGCGTGATACTGATGCTTTTAAACTTTTAATTGGGCTAATTAATTTAATTTTACATACTAAAAAAGCCCATAAACGTGAAAGTTAATAAAAAAACCCTAAAAGCCTCTTCGTATGTCTCATTAGTATTACTATATATAATTATAAATTATATATAATATTATATGTTATATGTCGATCACTCTCCTCTCCTCTGCGTCTCTCCCCATCCCTCCCTCATCACTCTGCCTGCGTCTCCCTCCCTCATCAGTCTCTGCGTCTCCCTCCCTCATCACTGATTGAGTTTTAGATTTATGTTATTTGAGGATTTTATTATATCTTATGTTATTATATATATTTTTATAATTATTTATATATTATAGTATCGAGGCTTACGCCTCGATCGCCTTGAGGCTTATGCCTCGAGGCACGGAAGGAAAAACGCCTCGAGGCTTAAAACCATTATTTTAAACCTTGCAAAAAACTTAATCCCTCTCAAAAGAGGAGAGATTGGATTTTCTCAAGGTTGCCGAAGCATCCGTTTCAAGATCAATATTGAGTTGTAATGATAACCAGTGAGTCACGTAATACAATTTAAACCGATTCTTGAGTTATATTTACCTTATAGCAACATCATGATCTGCCAAATAGTAGTAGGCACGGCCACGGAGTAATAAGGCTTCCAAGTCATCTTCGTCTTCCTTGAGAATGAATCCACTGTCGGAGATTGCACCAGAATAGTCTTTAGTTGCAATTAACAACTTCACTTTGAGAATCTTTGCCTGAAGTAAATAGCAGTGGCGGTGTCAACAAGTGATAATCTAAAAATGAAAGAAAGGAAAGAAAGGCGATGATGCCGAATGGGAACCTTTGAGCAGGCCGGAGAGAAAACAAGAACAACTTTGGTAATATACTCCAGAGATTTTGCAAAATCGCCCGACTCAAAAAGCGTGAAAGCCGTTTCGAGCGCGCTTTGAGCCTGATGCAACTGAGAAAGCTCCTTTTCGGCTTTTGACCCTTGAGGTTTCAGCTTGAGATACTTTTTATAGTTTTCCTCTGCCTCCTCATATCTACATCAGCCAAAAACCGCCTGAATCATATAACTTTTCCAATTAGAAATTGGAAAAAGGTCTTGTTTAAACACTTAACTATGAGATTCATACTTAGCGAACTGTAAAATTCATCCCGAAAAGCCCGTGTACACATAATGCATAAAGTCGCTAAGCCCTAAACATTCTCAAGTAAAGAAAACATCCGAAACCAACAACATTTTGAATAGATATTAGTAAAATGCACCATGGTTGAAACAGAAAAAATGAGCTCTTTCACTTACGAAACTTCAATATATCTAATGCATTCAGTGAAAATCGTCGAGGATTAGGGAAAAAGAGTTGAACCAAACAGTTCACAGCGCCAACCATACCTGCATAACTGACGAAGGATCGATCCTCGGTGGAAGTACGCCTCCGAAAGCGCCGGGTCCTCCTGTATAGCGGCATTCAAATCATCGAGCGCCTCGCTATAACGCTTCACCTTCACATTCTGCGAAACCCTCTCGAACAACTCAGCTACATTACCAGCTTTGTTCCCTGCAACGCCCAACCAAACCAAATCATTTTCAATTCCACCCGCCATTGCCATCAACAAAACTGAAAAACACAATCAAATCCCAAACTTATTGCTAAGAGGTGACAAAGGTTCGCTTCATCTACAACAAAACCGATTGGTGCCAATATCATCGCTAAAACTCGACATTTTCGTAACCAGAACAGTCGAAACTCGATGAAAATTAAGCTCCGATCGCCCGAAACTACGCCAATCACTACCGAAAGCGAGAAATGCTCACCTGTGGCGGATACAAGAGGTTGGAGAAGAAGAAATTGACAGACGAGGACGAAGTTGAGGATGAATCCGGAGTAGAGGAATCCTCTCCAAGCTAGAGCCTCCATTGTTGGGACCTCGAAGAGACCGGAGCTTCTGCGAGTACGTATCTCATACGTATAAATACGATTCGTAATCAGAGAGAGAGGTGCGATCGTTTGCTTCAGGTTTGGTGCTCATTTGGGATTTAGGCATGTCACTCCACGTTGGTGCAGCCAATGGACGAATTACACGTGGATTTTGGATCTCGACGCTTGCTTGCCACGTGTCAGAAACTTGTTCCAATGGATAATTGACACGTCACGCGTCGGGTCGAGAGTGTAAATAATTTTCATTGTATGGAATGGAATGGAATGGAATGGAGTGGGAAAGCATAAACAGTGTAACTTACACCTAATGCATGGTGGTCTTTTGACATTCTTTTTTAAGGCCCGGTTTCGTTTCCGGTTTTTCGGTTTCTTAAATCGGAATTAGTCGTAGATTCAAAAAAGTTTGGCGATTTGGATTCGGAAAATGAGCCAAATACGAGTCAGAATGGACCACTCTAATGTAAGAGATTAGTTTTTACATCAATTTTTAAATTAAAAAAAATATAAAAAAAATACATTTAAATCATTGAAAATAGTTCAAACTTGAAAAATAATACGTGAAACATATCAGAATAGATCTAGAAAAGGCTAAGTCTTAGCCGCTAAGACATGGAATTGAGACGAACTGTTTTTTTTTTTTTTTTTTTCTGCATTTGCCTTGTGATAAATTCAACTCTAATTGGTGGACTGAAACCGGTCCTCGAGGCCAAAAATGAATTTTTTTAAAAAAACAAAATTAAGGGTAATTTGATACTGATGACAAGGTCATTATGTAAAATTAATAAACAAAAAATGTTGAAAAAAATTGTGATAAAAAGTGATAAACTTATGAAACAAACTGATAAAATAAAATAAATTGAAAAGAATCTAATACATAATGATAAGTTCACAAATATGATTTTACTCTATTTTAAATTTACCATTGGGCCGTGGACCCATTAGTTCTTATTTGGGCTGAGATCTTGTATACATTTCATACATATATCCAAGGTTCAAAATGTCATTTTTGCCAATAAATCGGTTGTCGTTTTTTGAGGATTATCGACAGATTTTCGAGGATTATTCGATGGAAAATTGCTAAAACTGTAGCTTATCGTTACCGACACTTATCGAGAATTATCGATAGATTATCAACACTTATCGAGGATTATCGATGAAAAACCGCTATATATTTTTAAGAATATATTTACTAAGTTTACATATGTAATTAAAATATAGTATCGCTCTCACATATGTAAATACTCAAATAAAATCATGTCATACTCAAGCAAATGTAAATAAAATCATGTTATGTTCAAACATAAAAAAAATAAAACACAAGATCAAAAGATAATACATAATTTGATAATACACATAATTAACTATCTGGCTTTGTGGAGAAGTCTCACGTGGAGCAAATAGAAATGTATGAAAAATACACATTTGTTTGGATTTGAAAAATCCCACATGAAACAAATACAAAGAAAACAATAACATTAGTAGTATATAAATACCAATCTCCATGTCCAAACCTAAGCAACTAAACATTTGGCATGGAATATTTGTCGATGACTACCGGCAAGATTGATAATAGACGATTATCGAGGATAATCGACGAAAATTTAAACCTTGCGGGCTAAACCTATATTTGATTCTTTAAATAAATAGACTACATTTAATATTGTATACATTATATTTTAATATTTATATATGTCTAGTCGAATAGCATTTTAAAAAATATTATTGCATTGGATTTTAACAAACATTACACCAGAATATATATATATATATTTATTTATTAGCGAATATAACATATCCTTTTCCAGGAAAAAATAATAAATAAAAAGGTAAACTACGGCTAAAATACCCAATGTTTCATTTTATTTTAATTATGTGCCCAAAGTTTTTTTTTGGTGGTTATAAATATAATACCCAAAGTTCATTCTGTTAACGCCAAACGTACCCGGCGTCCAATTCTAGTGAATCTCCGTTACTACTCCTACGTGGCATTCACATGTCATTTTTAAACCGCCACATCAGTTGCGGCTAAAATACACAATGTTTGAAACTGCGGCTAATGTACCTAATGTTCGATCTTCTACGGATTATGTACCCAATGTACCCAATGTTTTATCCGTTAGATATTTTCGTGTTTTCCGTCAGTTGACCGTTAGAGAGTTATCCTCCTCTATATGTACACTTTTCGTATTTTTGACATAACTCACTCATTTTTTGTCCAAATTTTATGCACGACCTATGGTTGGAAAGATAAGAGATAGATCTACAACTTTTGTGTTTTAAGTTTTGTAAAATCAGTTTTAGAAAAATACGAAATTTCAAATAGAACGTAAAACTGGACATTAGTTTAATGCAAAATATTTGTTTCAAGCAAATTTTAATATACTTAATGACTTTTATGATGAAACGTAAAAGTAAAAAGTTATAGATAAATATTTTATCTTTCTAACGGGTGTTTATTTATAAATTTTGGACAAAAAATAAGTGAGTTATGCCAAAAATATGAAAGATGTGATGAGAAATAATATTTCATATTTTTGGCATAACTCACTCATTTTTTGTCAAAAATTTATAAATAAACACCCGTTGGAAAGATAAAAAATTTATCTACAACTTTTTAGTTTTACGTTTCATCATAAAAAGTCATTAAATATATTAAAATTTGCTTGAAACAAATATTTTGCATTAAACTAATGTCCAGTTTTACGTTGAATTTGAAATTTCGTATTTTTATAAACCTTATTTTACAAAACTTAAAACACCAAAGTTGTAGATCTATCTCTTATCTTTCCAACCACAGGTCGTGCATAAAATTTGGACAAAAAATGAGTAAGTTATGTCAAAAATACGAAAAGTGTACATATAGAGGAGGATAACTCTCTTACGGTCAAGTGACGGAAAACACGAAAATATCTAACGGATCAAACATTGGGTACATTAGCCGCCGAAAATAAACATTGGGTACATAATCCGCAGAAGATAAACATTGGGTACATTAGCCGCAGTTTACCTTTATTTTAATTATGTGCCCAAAGTTTTTTTGGTGACTATAATACCTAAAGTTCATTCTGTTGACGCCAAACGTACTCGCCGTCCAATTCTCTTGGTATTCATGGAAGTGTTTATCCAAAGAGATATAACGAGAATTTGGAGAAGAGATCTCAATTTGTTGACAGAGTAAGAGACTTTCCGATAATATCTTATGAAAAAAAATTAATAATCTAACTATTGTGAAATTAATAACAAAGTGCCGGAACTTACTAAAGTAAGGAGGGCGATTTGAGGACGATTTCTCAAAGGGTTTGGTATGAAATAATAAAGTAGGCTATGATGGTGAAGAATTGTTATATTAGATGCAATTTATGATATTTTAGTATGTTCGGGTGTTTTATGTGAGCAACCGATAAGAGATATCATAGTTTGGCTCGTTCAAGTGTAAAAGGTAGAGAAAATATGTTTACAGATATTTTATTTATCTTCCTAAAATTATAAAATATTTGTTTAGATGAAATGAAATGCAGTATAAATTATAATATATAACAAGGTTTAAAATGTAATGCTGATAGAATATTGATAATCCGATTTTATAGGTATGATGATGAGTTATTATAAATTTATAAGTTTTTTAAAAAAGTATTGTTAATTTTTTTCGATCACGAGTGTAGTAGTGTACTAATAATTGACGGGATATGAACAATTTTAAAAGTCCTAATATATAACAAATAGGGGTTAGAAAGTGATAAAAAAAAAAGACGGAATAGGTGGTATGAAATATCAAAGTCTCTTGATATCGTACAATCTTAAATTATATTGAATCAAATTATTATTATCTTTTTACTTTTCATAAAAAAGAAATTCAAGTAGGAAGAATACGACAATGTTCTTGAGGAAGTTTTTTTTTTTTTTTTAAAGCGACAATCTTAATTCATAACCGTTTGTATTAATATTACACAAGTATATAAATAATTTGTATTTCACAATTCATTTGTGATGAAATAGTCAAAGTCAAGAGTCTAAAACAGAAGCACGACAAAATGCCCCGCCACCCAAACCGAGGCACATGTGCAAGATTGCACGTGCGTGTTGTTTCTTTGATTATTTAATCAACTATTGTTTTAATTTAATCAAATTACATATATCTCATAACACATTGAAGATTGGACCCACTCGTTGTTTGTTATGTTATGTTTTATTTTTTTCTTTTAATAGACTTAAAATTAAATTTAAAGTCTATTAAGATTACATATATGATAATTGGACGGCGAGTACGTTTGGCGTTAGCAAAATGAACTTTAGGTATTATAGCCACACAAAAAAAACTTTGGGCACATAATTAAAATAAAATGAAATATTAGGTATTTTAGCCGCAGTTGACGTGACGGTTAAAAAATGACATGTAAATGCCATGTAGGAGCAGTAACGAAAATTCACGAGAATTGGACGGCGGGTACGTTTGGCGTTAACAGAATGAACTTTAGGTATTATAGCCACACACAAAAAAAAACACTTTGGGCACATAATTAAAATAAAATTAAACATTGGGTATTTTAGCCGCAGTTTACCCTAAATAAAATAAAAGAGAATAAATTTGGCCTAGATGACGTGATTCTTACTAAGCATCGTATTTAACAAACTAATGTCACAATCAGAACCGTCCATTCCCGTTTACTAATTACAAGATGTCAAACATCCAAAACAAACATTTCCTTATTTAACATTGAGCCCATAGGCTACCAATATTTTAGTAGTTACACCCTTAGCTTTGGTTTTGACCATTTTATAACTTCTTATGCCACAAAAGTTTCTAAATTATTTTATGATCAAGTATCTAATATTTTAGTTTTTATAGTGGTATAACTATAAACCCATTCCAAAGTTCCTAGTATTAACTTTTTATTTAAAATTCCTTTATTTTTTTATTTAACAGAAATTTGAATGTGTCTTTACGTCTTGGACACTTGCCTTTTTTTTTTATAAATTTTTAACATTTTATTTTTCTCTTGTTTGGTATTGACGGGACGGGACTAAAATACAACTGGATGAAACTTTAAAGATAAGTAAAAATAATAGAGATTGAAAACTTTTACCTTGAAAAAAAAAAAGAAGAAACAAGTTTATGCCACAAAAGATAAAAACATTCAATACTTACCCGCCTAATAACCCATTTTAAGTAATTATTTTTATTATGAGTTTTCATTTAATTTTAGATACCAGTTTTTTAAAACCTAAAAGTGAACAGATGCAAATTCAAGGTCATTGCAAAGAGTTTTGAGGCAAACTATTATTGACTAATTCAGAGCTTTGGACCTTTGATACTCAATGAATCAAAATTCAGTGGTAAAACTATAAAGTAATAATAACTTCAAGGATTTATTACAAAAAAAAAAAAAAAAAAAAAAAAAAAAAAACCTCTAGGATGAATCGTGAAAATTACTCAAAATGTCACATAAGTATAACTGACCAAATCTCCACGCTTTGTTTTTTTCCCCATAGGGCGGGAAGCAGAGGATAATAACCCAGTTGATCCCTTTTTTTTTTTTTAGGAATCCCTTGTTTTTATTTGTTGATGCGTTTTGTGACTTTTGTCTCTTGTATTTTAATTTTGACCGTAACATTTCCTATTCTCTTAAAAATTAACATTATACATACGTAACAACTCAGAAACTTTTCAACAATACATGATTCTTCAAGGTAATATCATCAATTTTAGTACTATTTTTGTCAATCTCACGAGATTTCACTCATATAGCATTCTTCAAAGACTAACTTCTTTGATTGCTTTAGTTTAACTAATTGACGAACTAAATTTCATTTGAATACGTTATATTATATATATATATATATATATATATATATATCAATGTCATTTAATAACTAATTGACAAATATACACTCGAGTAAGTTACGTGCAAGTTAATATTTTTTGTCATCTTTAAACACATATAGGTTAACGGTTAACCAACTCCACCGAACGCCAAAACCACAAAATGGCATAAAGGTGGAGTCCACCCGAATTCTATAACCCACTTTAAAATAAAGTAGGATGCACTTTGAACAGTGTCGCATGGCGCGACCGCAACATTATTCACTATTCTAGTTATTTATTTATTTATTTATTTATATTACAATTTAATATTTTTAAAGTTTAATATTTACACAAAGTGTTATGTTTCTTAAAGTTCTCTAGGATTCAACTCTTGAATTGTATATGCATATATATATATATATCAATCGTTTTAAGTGTTTAACTTATTTAAGTTTATTATCTTAAATAATTTAAACTACTATAATATTTTATAATACAACAATAATATTTGCACTATGTAAAAAGTTAAAATGTATTCATCGATCATTTTGTGGGAGGAATATGCTAATTCCAATGCATAATTGTAGTTTGTTTTGTATTTTATTTTATTTGTACGGTAATTATTTTTATTTTATAAATATTTATTTTAGTATATAAGTATTTATATTTTGAATTAATATATTGAGTAATTTCTTATTATTAAAATAATGATTAAGTAGTCTAAATGATAAATATTAAATTAATATATAGGTGTGAAGATAAATAAGAGAAACTCGAATATAAACGAAAATTTCATTTGGTGTTAAAATAGAGTTCGAGTGGAGATGTCGTAGTATTTGATGTGACGTTTACTATAAAATAGAGTAGAAAATAGAATGATCGGGTGGAGTTGGATCTTAATAGGTAACACGCTACTTTTAAAAGAATAGGGTAAATCCGCCAGAAAAAGAAAAATCGTAATTCATGTAACAAATTGTACCAATTTGCAAACTTGAGGGTATTTCTGCCGATAAATAAAAAGACCAAACGAACTAATAACGAAGAATAAAGAGAGAGAGACCAAACAATCAAAGCTCTCCTCTTTCATCTCTTCATCGTCTTCTTCGGTCTTCGGAATTCGAATTCGAGATTCGAATCCAATCCAATCGCCGGAACCCTAGGGGTCATGATCGTATGCTCTCGACGCACCATTCGCCGCGATGATCAACTCGGGTAACAACGGCGTGATGTCAACGGCCTCCGGCGCCGGAGCCTCGTCGGCGGCTACTTCCTCGGCGGCGAACAACGCCCAGTCGCCGGGCCTCAAGACCTACTTCAAGACGCCTGAGGGCCGGTACAAGCTCCAGTTCGAGAAGACTCACCCCTCGGGCTTTCTCCACTACACCCATGGCAAGACCGTCACTCAGGTCAGTCTCCCACAGATTCATCGACCAATTCGATTTTCCTTATTCGAGCGATTCTCGGAGATTTTTTTGATTCTTTGTTTGAAATGAATTATTCGAGGTCGTCGCGTGTGTGAGTTTTGCGGCAGCTAGGGTTTTGTTTGAATGTTCGGATTCTGATCAAAAATCGATTTAATTGATTGTCAGGTATCCCTTGCTCATCTGAAGGAGAAACCTTCCCTGTCGACGCCTCCGGCTCCACCTTCCGGCTTCAGTTCGAGCATTGGCGTGCGATCAGCTGCGGTTCGGATGCTGAGCAGCAATGGAAGCCGAGCTCTAAGCTTCGTCGGAGGTAATGGCGGAAGCAAGAGTGTGAGTGCAAGTAAAGGTGGATCGTTGGGTACTTCGAGCTCGAATAGTTTGCCATCGACTTCGAATTTCGATGGAAAAGGGACTTACTTGATTTTTAATGTCGGAGACGCAATATTCATAAGCGATTTGAACTCCCAAGATAAGGTATTATTATGGTATTTTCTGGTTTAGGTGAGTTCCTAGGTGTGTCGGTTCGGTGATGAGTTCATTTGCTTGTTGTAGGATCCAATCAAGTCTATACATTTTAATAATTCGAACCCCATTTGCCATGCATTTGATCAAGACTCAAAGGACGGGCACGATTTGGTTATCGGTTTGAGCTCTGGCGATGGTAATTCATTGCTCTAGAATTTTCAGATTGATCTCTTGTTTTGAGATAATAAATAAATCAATCTAATTTTCTGGGTATGTTGGTTGTTGTAGTGTACTCAGTGTCACTCAGACATCAATTGCAGGATGTTGGTAAAAAGCTTGTCGGGGCGCAACATTATAACAAAGATGGTTCCGTTAATAGCAGGCAAGATTCTGTTTTATACTCATTCTAATATTGATACACTTGGTATTGCATTTGTTGGAGCTAGATTATCAAGTTCAGCAAAACCCGGTTATTTTTATAGATTGGACACTGGGGAATTCTGACCCCTTTTTACTTAGGTAATTTGCTTTTAATAAATACACAGTATTCATTTTGTAACCCTAAACTATATAAATATTGATAGAGTAGGCAACATAGTCAACATGAATGTTTGGTGACATGATAGGTTCTATTACACGGCTCTATATATATTTCTCTCTGGTAATTGTTTATAAGAGTATGTTTATACACGTAATTTTATTTAAATGTTAATGAGTCTTATTTTGAAGGTTATTGACTGACATGGATTTTAAACAGCCGATGTACGAATGTTGCATGGGTTCCTGGAGGTGATGGTGCTTTCATAGTTTCTCACGCCGATGGAAACTTGTATGTCTATGAAAAGGCAAGTCCTGGTTTCTAATAGAACATTGTTACTCGGTTCGGTTCCTTAATTAGTTTTTGTTTCCGACTTTCCGTATCTTTTCGTTTATAGTACATGAGATACTTATGCTCTCTTTTATTATTTTCTTGTTTCTAGAGTAAAGATGGTGCAGGGGATACCTCTTTCCCTATCATTAAAGATCAAGCGCAATTCTCTGTTGCACATGCCCGTTATAATAAGGTATTAAACTTTGTGATAGCCCTCATTTCAAATCCTAAACGCTATATTATTATGATCGATGAACAAAATCTGATGATTGCTTCCATATGTGATTTGACATATATTATATCATTTTATAAGATAAAGGAAAAAATGCACAAATGAGCAATGTTGAGGGGGATTAGTGCAAAGTACACTCTTGAGATTTTGACCAACAGAGTTGAAAAAAAGGGTTTGCAAGAAAGAATTACATTTGTTTTCGGTTTTTTGTTTCTTTTTCTGCTGACTTTTGTTAATATAAACTCGCAGAGTAACCCGGTTGCCAGGTGGCATATATGCCAAGGTTCAATTAATAGCATTGCTTTCTCAACAGATGGGACCTATTTATCGACTGTTGGAAGAGATGGTACTTCATCGATCTGATTATAAATTTGTCCACTGATAATAATATATTCTGTATTTATTTTGCAAAATTCAAAAATTTCGAATTTCTTTGATCAGGTTATCTACGTGTTTTTGACTACTCCAAAGAGCAGCTTGTGTGCGGTGGCAAAAGTTATTACGGAGCGCTCTTGTGCTGTTCATGGAGGTTTGAAATGAACTAGGCTTAAACATAGTCACAAAGTTTGATTGCATATGATTCTATTACCATAAAAAACTAAAAGATACAAAAATGAAGATAGGTTTTTTCCAATTGTTTTATCTGATTTTTACTTTTTTGTTTGCAGCGCTGATGGAAAGTACATTTTGGCGGGAGGCGAAGATGATTTGGTTCAGATTTGGAGCATGGAAGAACGCAGAGTGATCGCATGGGGTGAAGGGCATAACTCTTGGGTGAGTTTATAATTATAATTAGAATATTTCGCCTTCGACTAAGCCGCATCCTGAACAAATTATTTTTCCATTTTTTTTAACACACATAGAGGGCAGCGTGCTACTTTTATAGAACTTAAAGTTCAGGGGTATTGCTGCCAAGTATTCGTAAAATTGTTTCACCCGCCTTGCTGTAATTTATTCAATAATTAATCTTGCTTAACTTAAAATGGATTCATATATCAGGTAAGCGGCGTAGCTTTTGATTCCTATTGGTCATCACCAAATTCAGACTGCACGGAAAACAACGCTGTGTATCGGTTCGGCTCCGTTGGTCAGGTAAGATTCAGTAGTTTTTATTCCTCTAGAATTTAGATTGGGGAGAATTTTTTTTTTTTCTTCACCGGAACCAAATTTGCAAATCTGGTCGTTTCTGTTTGAAACCAGCTAAAGCTGAAGTTGAAAGAAAGGAAAAAAACTAATGGTCTAACCTCAGTTTTTGACTAGCAAATTACCTGTCTAAATATTAATGGATGGAGAACCCTTATATTGTTTTATGTTGAAATTCGGATATCCGGTCATTCAGTATCGGTTTCTGTTGAAAACTGAAACTGTAGCGGTTTAATATTAAAATCAAATCACATATCTTAAATTGACGTATAATTATTCAGTCTATGGGCTATTCTGTTTTCCGGTGTTAATCGGTTTTCGCTTTTTTACTTTCACTGTAATTCTTGGTTAAGCTATTCACTCATCTTTGCTACAAAGCCATCCTTATTTCTTTTATTACCAAAATGGTCCTTTGCTTCAAATATTATTTCAACTTTCTCCTAGGACACACAATTGCTTCTGTGGGACCTCGAGCTTGATGAGATCGCAGTGCCGGTGCGCCGGGCCCCCGGTGGATCCCCAACATACAGCACCGGTAGCCAGTCAGCCCATTGGGACACTGTCTCCCCCATTGGAACCCTCCATCCCGCTCCGAGCATGAAGGACATTCCGAAGATCTCGCCTTTGGTCACTCACCGGGCCCACACAGAGCCTCTCTCCGGCCTCAACTTCACTCAAGAATCCATCCTAACAGTCTGCCGAGAAGGCCACATCAAAGTCTGGGTGCGACCTGGGACAGCGGATAACAACCAATCAAACAACACGGAGTCGGTTTTGAGCTCTAGCTTGAAGGAAAAACCACCAATCCCGAGTAAGAACGGTGGAAATTCAAGGCAATGAAGTGAAACTTAGTTTTTTTTTTTGCTCCTCTTTCCGAGTTTACGGTTCGATTTGCTTGTGTAGCTGTTTATTTTATTTTATTTTGCAAAATTTTCCGGTTGGTTTCCGAGAACTAAGCACCGATGAGATTTGGCCGACCGGGTTTTATGTATAGACGAAGAAGAAATGGTCACTGAAGGATAGGGTGGGGAAAATCTCATTATAAAAGTACAGAAAAAGGCCTTTTTTTTAGGATATGCCTAATTAATTACGGGAATAATTTGAAGGTGCAATCTTTCTCAGATTTGTATATCGCAGCTTGTTTATTGATTATTCATATTCTAATTGTTAGCCAATAATTAATTTTTAACTATATTGATCCCATTGTGTTCATTGCTTGCTGTAATCTTATGGTACAATGCGAAAATATTATCTTTGATTAATGTCATTAGGGTTGAAGAGAAAAAAAACAAGTCAGTTTTTGTAAGCAAAACCCGGATACATCAATAATGAACTATCGATTTTAAATGCTAAAACGGAATGCACTGAAGAAACATTGAATATTTTGATATCAATCAAAAGCGGTAGGTATACCGGTAGATTGTAAGTTTAATTTATAGTTAATTTATTAAGTTATATTACATTGATGTATAGTTACATCGTTTCTTTTCTTTTCTTCCTATAACGGATATGTTTTTGAAATATTATAGTATATATTGATTAATATTTTACTAAATTTGAGTCATATTCTACGAAGCAATAGTATGTGCGGTTAATATAAATATTATTATTACCGCAGCTCTGAGCATAGGCGGAAGCACTTGTAGTGCTAAGGGGACTATAGCCCCCCTTAAATTTCTATTTTTGCACTTTTTAACCCTTGAAATTTATGTTTTTGTATTTTTTTTAGTGTTAAATTTATTAAAACTATAAATTAGCCCCAAAAAAAATTTAAACCAGCCCCCTCTATGCTGAGTACCGAATATGTCGCAACTGTAGGTTTATCACCGAAGACTCAATTGTTCATCTTTACATGTCATCTTATGGAAAATAGCAATAGTATTGTTAACAATTGTAAAGTCAAATCTAAATGGTTATTCCAACTGTAAATCAAATTGAGAGGTGAAGACTCAACGATATTTCTTTGATAATGTAGTTCGCAAAATCCATTAATTTCTTAAATAACATATATGTAAATGTTATGATATCGGCTCTCACAATAATCTCTTGATTGTTTCAACATTGAAATAATTTTTTTAACATTTTTGCGAGTGAGGTGGATGGACGCCCACCACCTTACAAAAATTTATAGAGACAAATTATATAAAAAAAAAAACTCAAAATGTCAAATACTCCACTTATATTATATGTATGTATCTGTATGTATTATAGTATATTCGATTTTTATTCTCGATGATAACTCTTAATTAAGATAAACTACTATTGAATCCAAATCATTTAAGATGTTAGATCTTAGATTAATGGATACTCGTACCAATAAATACAATTTAGAATCATATTATAATGTACACACACGTAATTCGAATATCGAATTAATAACTTCAATTAAATAACATATTTTTTTCGGTCTTAACTCCGAAGAATATTGGTAGGTTAATACTCAATATTTTTATAACCTCAATTAAATAATACTTTGTTCGGTCTGGCTTCCGAAAAATGCTATTAAATTAATACTTAATAAATTAGAATCACAATTAACATATTTCATGACCTAATTTATTGAGGCAATCCTGTATATATAAATATATATAGTTGTATTTGGATCAAAATCCAATATTAGAAGCAATATTACTTTCTGCTCAAGCAAACGAATACACAATCAACCTTGAACATTTCATCCTTTCACTCAACAGCACTCTCGCGACAAGCTTCTGCTCAACAAAGCAACGGAGTCAAACAACATAAAGCAAAAGAGAAAAGTCAACTAATCAATTCCCACGAGCGGCGTCCGAATCCCGTCGACTATCTTCGACAGTTTGCGTCTGAGGGCTCGTTTCCGTCTGTTGGGGCACTGCAGAAGATTGGTGCAGTTGACTTTCCGAAACATCTTGCAACGAGTGCTGTTGACTTTCCACTGTTTCTTGCAATGTGCTCCCTTCATTTTCCCCTGCTTGCAAGGTGTGCTGTTGAGTTTCCGCGTCTCGCCACCCTCTTCTCCATTTCGATATCTCGGCGACGAGGGAATTTCCGCACATTGTGACTCCGAACCCCGTGAACGTAGCTAGCAAGACCGAGAGAATGCCCTGCATTTTAAGCTGAAAATCCCCGTTTTGACCATAATTAGCAGAGTTTATATATTTCCATAATCCGATTTATTGTCGTCTCAAGAATCTTTTCTTAGTTCTTACCAATGAATAGAGAAGATGAGCCGAAATGACGACAAAGCCGTACTGAACCGTCGCATAAATCCACACATACTTTCTCCTAACTGAGTCACCGAAAATATAATGAGAACGCGACCGACTTAGAAGGCAAAATCACGACATTGAATCAAAGTCAAACCTACCCATTGTTGTGGATGTTATCGATGCCAGAAGCCCCAAAATGCAGGAAAACGGTAATGATATCGCAATTGCACCGGAACCCATCTTTCCTACCTGAAAGTAGCCAACATAATTGACTTAAATTTTACGCTAAAAACATAAAATTTGCACCAATGCGTAAGTCGGAGAGTGAGTCTTACCAGCAGTTGCTCGAGAAAGCAAAAGTAGGCGAGCATGCTTACAATGACTAGAACCGGAACATCTTGCCAAACCCTGCCAAAATTACATTTAAACTTTTTCTCATCTATATGGAGATTAAGCTTATAATTTCCGGATGATCAATTTGAAAGCAAACAAGAGGGCGAAAATATGTTTTTTTTTTTTTGTGTGTGTTTTTTTCGAACTTTGTTGATTAGAAACCGATTCCTGAAACATGCTTCCATATAACACAAAGATGACAAAAATTATTATTAATACCAGTATAGAAACCTTAATTATAAATTAATAGTACCGCTAATTATTATTAAATATATAGGGACATTTGCGGCATAAATATTTAAAAAGTAGTGTTTTGGGACGGGATAACCACTTTGTTTGTTTATCACGAGTTACGTACCCAAAGTTTCGATTTAAACAAACAACGAGGTTATGACGCCCAAAAGCACTACTTTATTGAATTTATGGCGCAGATATCCCATATATATCATAGCTCATCTCACTTATATATAATATAAATTTATTCATTTCTTTCCCTCACATTGCAGAGTATTCATGAATAAAAAAAATATGAAGGAAATCTCATAACTTATTTTTTGTAAGACCTCATATGCTATCAACAATAGTTATTCTCAAGAAGTTGCAAAACTTTTCTTTAAATTTCTAACATATATGTGCTTGTAACGTGGCTACATATTGGTGCAAATAGAAATAATGTTGAATTGATGAGGGTATTTTAGACTTTTCACTTGCCTATACTGAGTGGACCCTCCTCGTAGAGCTCGGCTTCCTCGCAAGTTGCGATTTTGGGCACTCTGAAGCCTGAGAAGGGTGACAGGCAAGTTCTGAACCTCTTCTTTGCAAACCTCGCACGTCTTGTTGCCCTTAATACTGAACCATTTCACAGCACATTCCTTGTGAGCCAAGGCAAGTTCTCCCTTGCAGTGACATTCAAGCTTGAAAGTCTCGCCTTCTTCGCCGAGCTCAATGTAGCAGATCCGACACACGGCTTCTTCTTCGGGGATGTCTCTTTCATCTGATCACCGCAAGACTAGGATGAGACGCCGCTCGGTTATCACGGGCTGCGAATCAGGATCAACAATTTCTGGGTATATCTGATATGCGGAGAAATTGTTGAATCTTGACAAGCGAAAATTTAAAAGACGTGACAATGTTGGGATCGTAAATTTACTTAGCTCCAATGTAATGGTGAATGCAAAATATCTATTCATTCTTCGATAATAATTGATGGTTTTTGTCAAAGTTTAAGCCACGTGCAATGCACACATTAGTATATTTATGACGATTTTGTCCCCAAACAACAATATGAGCTGAATGTGATGTTAAATTTGACTGTAAAAGTCGATTGTTTTAACAAAAAGAGGAGAAAATGCTATAGTTTAAGTTACGGTGAGAAAATACGACAGCAGCACGACAAGTTAATAATTACTCTACCGTTTTCGCCGAATTTGCATTGAAATGTACGAATAGTCAACAAAAAACAAATCGGCGCTTAGTGTAAATTACTAATGAGAATAATGAATAGCTTTACCACTGTCATATTCCGATTGCTTGTTAGATGCCTTCATTACCATCTTCTCCAATGCTCGTGGAGTGCTCGGAATTACACGAAAAGTGCTTCTTACGTTTAAGCTTCCGCTTTTGCTTAGGACGGGGACGGAGTTAGAGCGGTGAATAGGTTTCTGAGGCCCTTCTTTCTGATACACAAGTGAGATAACAATACTATAACGAGCCAAAAATTTATCGTTGTACATAAATCATTGTGAGTATTATACCGTAATGAGTTTAAGTTATGGGTGAAAATAATAACTAGTAGTCTGATTTTCAACCTAGGACCGGAAAATAACCGGTTTAAAATTGCCTTATTTTAAAAACCGAGTAAAACTGGTTTCCAGATCCGGGTACCCGCTCCTGGATTAAAACCGGATGCGGGTTCCGTGTTTAGCATCTGAAAAACGGGTATGTAATCGTTGTATACGAACATCAATACGTAAACAAAAGACATCCAAAAGAGGACAAATATCAACTCCAAAACACCATTAAAACGTATCACGAAGTAACAAGCAAGACATACTCACATAAGAATACGGTATGTTCGTCAAGCTTCCACCATGAGTTGACTCCGGAGTCGAACGAGCGATAGGTGTGACAGGCAACGATGACGCACTGTTCTTCGTTCTTGGCGCAAAGAGCTTGGTCAACGACAAGGTTCTCGGGAACATAGTCCTCTCTTGTCGCTCGATCGGTGAGCCTTCCAATGACAGAAGCACGGCATTCTGAATCTCCGAACCCGAATTCCGACGTTTGAAGCTCAGCTTCGGGAGGAGATTCTTCATGTTCGGCTTAGTTCGCGGAATCGAAGGCCCGGGGGATCGGGCAATTCTTCCAAATGGGCTCGGAATAGGGGAGAAGTTGACTTTTTTCGGGGGCGGACTCGGTGTTCTCGGCATGTTGATGCAAACAAAATCCTCGCCGGAGATATCATCGTTTTGAGAGGGTATATCTAAGAACAGAATTTGCCTTCTTCTGTCTGGATCAGAAGAACTTTCTTCTCTTATCTCAGCTAATGCTTCAACCTGTTCAAGAAGATTATATATTCATTATATATATGTATATAAATTCCCTATATTCAGCTAATAATAGAATCATACTAAATCTCTCAAAGGGCAATCACAAATTTCGTTATATAAGCTAAAGCTAGGGAACTTCAAAAAATATAATGACAGAATTTGATTAGGAAGCTACAGAAAGTTTTGACATATGTATGTATAAATATATAAATTTCCTATATTGAGCTAGCTAGTAATAGAATCATACTAAATTTCTCAAAAGGGCAGTCACAAATTTGGCTATATAAGCAGAGGAATTACAAAAATCTGAATAGGAGCAAAAACAAGTTATACCAGAATTACCATGTATATATTAATATCACCTATTATTTTTGTGTGGAAATTAGTACTCAGAAAATAAATTTCTCACAATCCCACAAAATAATATCATGAGAAAAAAAAAACCAAGTGATGAAACTAGTAACAGAAGCCACGGAAACATAGACGATGAATCAGAATAACCTTGTTGAGTGAATCATCGTCTTCAGCTTTAATGGTGAAAATACAATCGTCGTTGAACTTTGAAAGATGTTGGCTTTGATCAGGTTTCTCCATGGGAATGGTGAAAGAATCCCAAATTGCATAAGACCAGTGATGAACGAGGAATAATAACAGCAAAGTCAGAAGCTTTTGCACTGAATCTCAACTGGATCACTAATATATTTAAATGGGTGAGTTTTTATATTATTTGTTATTTTGCAGAGAAAAGTTACACGAAGTGCGAGATAGGAGACGGCCAATTAAATTTTTATTAATTTAAATAATTTGCTGTAATGCCCCTACACTTTATTTTTTGACAAAAAAAATACTCTTTGAACTTTCAATACTCAGTAGTAGTAGCACAGTGCCTCTTACATTTTTTTAAGATGACGGGAAGTGTTAGATCTTGGCACCAAAAGCCAGTATCCGCGACCGCATATAATTAATTGTTAAGAGACCTCGAAGGGGGATAATTTGCGCATTCTTCACTAAGACAAGAGCGTTCACGAAGACGAGAGCGCAGGAGGCCACGTTTGGATTCCTTGGCAAATATGAGAAGAGCCGGTTGATCACTTGGTTATGTACAAACGTTGTCTTTGTAGCAACGTATTCCAGATGACTTACTCAAGAGTATTTTTATTAAATAATTACCGAATGAGATCAAAATACTAAATTATGATATTATTGTGAAACAATCGAGAAGTCGAGTACAGCGCATATGTTAAAAATTTTCATCACTTCTTAAAACGTAGGGGGTAATATGCTATATATTAAAAGTTCAATGGTCTTTCTGCTGAAAAATAGACTTTACTGCATCAGCTAAGACGCATTAATACCCAATTACTCTTTTTATTTGTGGATAAACTTGATTTGATATTTTTTTTTTCTTTCAAAAGTGACTTGTTATATTTGTTGGATAAATGTTTTTTGTTGAAAGACAAGAGAGTTTGACATCATAAGGTTTTGGCGGTGAGAGAAATATGCAAAAACATGATCTTTTGACTGTGATGTTAAGCAAAACAACAAAAATGAAAGGTCATGATTGAGTAAGTTTGTTGGCTTGTTGCTCCTTCAATTATCTACAAACCAGTTTTGTATTTTATGTAGTAATGGTTTTTTGATGGTTCACGACTTGCCGTACATTTCAAGTTGATATACACACATATATATATCTATATATTTATTGGTGTTAGTTGAAGACTAGGCCAAAAGAAAATTCTCAACTTAGTGGCTAAATTGGTAGGGACTAGAGAATAGAGGCATTGATAAACAAAATAACAATAAATTTTATTTACATTCTATAAAGGTTGTATTGGATTTATGTCATCTTAAAATAGTTTTTAAGCTATTGAGTAGATATAATCAAGTTTGGTCTGATGGTAACTCCACTATATACTTTTTCAAGAGAATACGGGTTTAAATTTCACGGGACTCAATGAGTGTCTCCCTTACATATGTAAATTTGACCAATAATGCCACATGTTCTTACACTGAATATATCTAGTAATAGAAGAGTGCATTGTAACCTTGGCTGATAGTGTCACTCCCATTAAAAAAAAAAAAAACTATTGAGTAAATATCACTAAAAAATTAATCTTATCAATTGTCTTTCAATTTGTATTTTTTTTAATTAATTTTTCCAATAAACTTATCAATTTATCAATTTATCCACTATATTATTTTTTGTATTTTTTTATCAATTTTCTTCCACAAATTTATAATATATGTAACAACCGTTAATTTTAGTTTATCACTTTCAGTTATATGACAGATATGACAAACTTTTTTAACGACTTATGGTAGCGAAGGTCAGAAATTCAAAAAATAAAAATTTACTCCTCCTAAACGTATTATTCATTATCAATTTATTTCTTGAACTTTTTATATTGGTTTACTTCCCGAGCTCATCATCTATATGAATTTTCCCTTTGATTTTCTGTTCTTTGAAAAATCATTTTTTAGTCTCGTTTTCTTACAATTTTTTTTAGGGCGCTTTGGATAAATAGCCAAATTTGAAAGTGTGTTTAGCAAAATAGCTAAACTTTGGTTAATTTTGTAAACTAGCCAATTAACCATTTAAATGGAATTCCAATTACCTTATTACCCTCATGTTTTGATAAAATTTAAAAATTCATTTATTTTCATTAATTAAAAATATTGCTATTAATTGAAATAGCTATAAATATGGTAACAACCAAAACCAAACTTTTTTTTTTATATAATTCAAATTTTAAATTCAAAACATTATATAATTTTTGGATTTATTTTTTTCATAAAATATCAACAAATTAAAGACGCAAATTAACGTAAATCAACAACGAATTAACGTAAATCAACACTTTAATACATAAATATATACAAAATTAACACGAATAAACACTTTGATACACAAATAAACACAAAAATTAACACGAATAAACACTTTGATACACAAATAAACACAAAAATTAACACGAATAAACACTTTATTCTTATTAAAATTTAAATACAAAATAAGCGTGGAATAATGAGGGCGACTTCGGGCGCAGCGACCACAGCCATTGACGAAACCTTCGCTGCCGCGCCGACGACATTGGAGAAGAGTCGCGGATGCCACAGCTCGCCGACGGCGACGAGCTGCACCAGACACGTCCACAGATGAATGCTGGAGCAGAGGCGGATGAACCAAATCTGCAACCGCGTTCTGGGGATCACCGGAGCCGGAATCTTCTCGCTTCGCACCGGGATGCCGTCAGATCTGACCTCCATCTCTCCGCCCCTAGCACCACGCCGCTCCGCGTCGCCGTTGCTTCATCGGCGCTTCTCGATTCCCCGATCAGCCGGAAGCCCTAGAGCCGAGCATACACGAAAACGACGAAAGAAATCTCACCCGAAGATACCTCGCCGGAGAGCGATCGAGTCGGCATCACCTGAAGCCTCGCATGAAGCTCGTTGGAGAAGTCGCAGGTCACAGCGGAAAGAGAGAGAGAGAGAGAGAGAGAGAGAGAGAGAGAGAGAGAGAGAGAGAGAGAGAGAGAGAGGGGGTGGGTCAATGGAAATTATTCAAATTGGTTATTAAATCCCCAAATTTGTGCATAATTAATTAAGCTTGATTTGTGCTGATTTTTTTAAATTAATTACGAAAATTATAATTAAAATAATTAATTAAAGGGTATTACAGGAATAAAAAATGTTATTAAAATGCCACCTCATGTTAATTGGCTAGTTTACAAAATTAACCAAAGTTTAGCTATTTTGCTAAACCTATGTTTCAAATTGGCTATTTGGTGCAATTTCTTTTTTTTTTTATTAGTTTACAGAAAGTGATTACTTCAAACTCAAAGAGTAAATGGTTAAAAAAATTAATAAGTAAATTGATACATAAAAGATAAATTAGTATCGGTCATAATTAATTTACTCTAAATAATTTGACTGCGATATTACTATTTCTCTGCATTATTATAGTACTACAAATCAAGGTTCTAAATATCGATATCGTTTCGCACTCTCCAATTTACGGATATATCGCTTGCCGATGGGTATGCCGATGGATAAATCCGAAGAAAAAGATATATTGCTTGCCGAGAATATCGCATAATTTCGCGGATATATCTCATGCCGATCAAAATATCGGCGGATATTTCCGAAAATATTTTTATTATTTCAATCATATTTTTATATAGTTTCTAAATTACCAATTTAATAAATATGACATGTAGTTATAGCCTAGAAAACACTCATAAATCATAATATAACACAGACATATAACATAAAAGTCATATCTCGTAACATAATGTCGACATAACATAAAATAAGTAAACATTATAATAAATTCATATAGTACAAACATAAATATGAAGCATGATTTTAAATGCTGATATCGATGTCGTTTCGCACTCTCTATTATACGGATATATCGACGCTTGCCGACGGATAAATGAGAATAAATGGATATATCGATTTTCTACGAATATCGTATCGCACTTCTCATTTTCTGGGCACGTCGTGGATATATCGAGGACATATCCGGATATTTAAAACCATGCTACAAATAATGTTTTTTTATTTTTTATTTTTTTTTATTGTGTTCTTGGCTCCCAACTTCAATGGGATTACATTTTAGAAATCGGTCTTCATATTTTACTTAAAAAATGAAAGTGAAGAAAGAACATATTCTATTTCGTAATTATCTGCCTTTAAAATATTGTATTTTTTATGCACAGAGACTTATTCTCATTAAATTATGATTTGTAATCTTATGGGCTATTATCAACCAGTCTTAGACTCTTAGTTAATGTGGTTATTACGTCTGCTAATTTCAACCTCTCATTATTAAATTTATAATTATTTTTTTTTTTAAAAGTTGATCAAGGATTGGATGCGCTTAATTTTTTTTTAATTTATATATATATATATATATATATATATTGTGGGGAAGTCATAAGTCAACACATCTATATAAATACTGTTTACGGCTTAATTATATTAAAATGTGCCTCCCCTCCCCCACACTAACTTTATTTTATTCACTAGTAAAAAAATGTATCTTTGCGGCAAAATATTTTGTCAACAGAAATTTAGTTGCTACAAGATTAACTTAGCAACAGAAAATTAACTTGCAAATAAAATTGCAACAGATTACTTGATTGCAAAAAAATTTCTGTTGCAATTATTTTCAAATTCGCGCGAAAACTTAGCAGCAGATAAAATCGTAGCTAACAGAGTCTAACAATTAGATATTCAGTTGCAGATTTATTTTTGCAACAAAATAAATTGTCGAGAACATTTGGATCCAAACTTTTTGCGGGAAATAATTGCGACTAATATTCAGTTGCGAAGATAATATTTGTCAAGGTTCAAAATGCCGTTTTTGCCGATAAATTGGTTGCCGTTTTCGAAGATTATCGATGGATTTTCGAGGATTATCGATGGAAAACTAATAACACTGTAGCTTATTGTTATGGGTGATTTTATTTCAATCAATTCCGGCCCAAAAAGCCCAAAAAAGGCCCGTATCTCAAAACCGAAAAGCCCAAAAATCGCGGAAACAATTTTAATTATTTAAATAAAGAGTAATTAATAAAACGCATCATCCCCGCGCCGTAATGGGACGTAAAGACGCATTTTCGCGCCTAGTGAGGTTACCCCGCGCCGCCGCGGCGCGAACCCCGCAGCGCGGCGACGCGAACCCCGCGCCGCCGCGGCGTGAAGGACCAAAACGGCGCCCCCACGCCGCCACGGCGCGAAGGACCAAAACGACAATATTTTATTGGTCCTAGGCCCCCGGCCCCCTATAAATAGGAGCTTGATTTCATTCAAACGGTAACTCCAATTCAAACGCTCTATATAGCGATAAACACTGTTTTCTCTCTTCTATATATATATTCCGGCAGGTTTTCCCGACTAAGTTGGAACGGAGACGTCAGCAAGAGCAGAAGCGCCTGATCGCCGACCTGCCCTACGGAGGCTCCGGTTCTCAGTGGTCGCCAACCTATATCCCAAGTCTTAGGACTTTGCGGTAACGGGTCGGAGGACCCGGTTCCGGTCCGACGGTAAGCGGAGGGTCCGATCTGCCAGAGGAGCTAGCTAGAACGGAAGCGCTGTAGGAATCCCCGGCCTACCGGAGGAATCGCCAAGTCCCCAGATGAAGGTCCGAGCGCCGTCCTATTCCCACCAGCTAGAGCAGAAGCGTCGGAGGAATCGCCGACTCCTATAGAGAAGGCGCCGAAGGAATCCCCGGCCTACCGGAGGAATCGCCAATTCCCCAGAGGAAGGTCCGAGCGCCGTCCTACTCCCACCAGCTAGAGCAGAAGCGCCGGAGGAATCGCCGACTCCTATAGAGAAGGCGCCGAAGGAATCCCCGGCCTACCGGAGGAATCGCCAACTCCCCAGAGGAAGGTCCGAGCGTCGTCCTACTCCCACCAGCTAGAGCAGAAGCGCCGGAGGAATCGCCGACTCCTATAGAGAAGGTGCCGAAGGAATAGGAATCGCCGACTCCTATAGAGAAGGTGCCGAAGGAATCCACGTCTCCACGACCATTAACTCCAGGCTCGTCCAGGCCAGCTAGGAACGGCTCCATCAACGCCTGCTTTGAACTACGAGATGACCTGATCCCACTTAGCTGCAAGTGGGTACGTAGGCAGCCCCACCACACTCAACGAGGCGCGGCATCACATCATCATCACCCCCGGCTCTCCCAGTCATCAACTGCTCCAGCTACGATCGTCGACCCGCCCTACGGAGGCTCCGGTTCTCAGTGGTCGCCGACCTATATCCCGAGTCTTAGGACTTTTTGGTAACGAGTCGGAGGACCCGGTTCCGGGCCAACGGTAAGCGGAGGGTCCGATCCGCCATATCCTTCAGGAACAGTGAGTCAAGCATCTAGCCTAGGAAAGTCAACAAACGGCGATGAGCCCGGCCCAATATCCAGCTTAGGGCCGCTACAGTGTTTGATCCATTTTTTGGCATCAACACTTATCATTACCGATAATTTTCGAGGATTATTGATGGATTATCGACACTTATCGAGGATTATCGATGAAAAACCACTAACATAGTTTTAAGAATATATTTACTAAGTTTACATATGTAAATAAAATATAGTTTTAACTCTCACATATGCAAATACTCAAATAAAATCATGTCATACTAAAATAGTTTTTTTTTTTTTTTGCATTGAAGGTACTTTTGCCAAAAATTGTTAAAAAGTGCAAAAAAATTTCATAAAGTACCCATTTTTTTATTATTTTTACACTATTTTTTACGGATAATCGATTATTATGGAATATGTGCCAATGACTACTGGTAAGACGGATAATCGAAGAAAATTCGAACCTCGATATTCATAGGCGGAACCACTCTTGTGAGTGGTGTGGTTCCAGCCACCCCAATTTTTTTTAATTGATCATTTTTAGCACTATTTTTTTTAAAATTACAAATAAACCCCTTCTGTTTACACTAAAAATTTAAATCATCCACTCAGAAGTCCAAATCCAATTCCGGTTATGTCGATATTTGCAATGATAAAGTCAGTCGCTAAAATATGTTTGCGACTGAAATAATTATTGCAGATATCTGGAGCCGTGAAATCTGTGCAACAAAAGTATTTATTGGGAAAATGATTTTGCTTCTGTTTTCACACTTGCTAATAGTCCCAAAAATGTGAGACCCGGGTTATAACCCGGATCCACATTAAAAAAAAAACCCCGGAACCGGAACTATCCGGGTACGGAAAAAAGACAAATCTGGAACTATCCGGATCCGGTATAACACGGATCCGGATAGGTCCGGTTCTGGCTTTTTTCTAAATTAATAAAAAAAAAAACTTTAATCTGGGCCGTCGGATGCGCGAGATGGACAACCCATATTAAAGAGCCGTTGGGTCAGCGTGGGTGTCAGCGAGAAACCACCTTTTGACCAGGGACCTGCGGCAAAAGTACCTTCCACGTGTCAGCCGCAGGTTTCCGTTGGAGAGGTGTGTGAGGCAACGGTAAAATTGCATTGGGGCCCTCAAAAATAGCCGTTGGAGCCTCATTTACACCTCTTTACTCGATTCCTACACATTTTCCCTTATAAATACCCCACTTCAACCTAATTTTTTTTCACACATCTTCTTGTCTTCATCTCCAACTCTCTCAAACTCTCTCAAGCTCTCAAAGATCCGAATTTAAGATATAGTTTAGCTACTTTATAATTATATAAATACTCTCAAATACTAGTTTAATATATAGTTTAGGTATTTTAGTTGTTATTAGTTATAGTTTTTATTAGTTATTAGTTTAATTTAGTTTATATTTCCGTTATTATTAGTTTAATTTGTCGTTATTATTTAGTTTATATTTATTTTACCGTTTACTAGTTTAGTTTGTCGTTAATATGTCGAGTGGCAACAACCGTTCTCGAGGACGTCCCGAAGTCCGAGGAAAAGGACGGTCCACTATTCCGTCGCCGCGGTCGATTAATAGCGGGATGACTTTTAGTCAACATAATTATAATGTCGGAGTTATGAATCAACACAATGTTCCCGGTTCTTCTAGCCAACTGTTACCGGTTCATGGTCAATATGGTACCGGTGGCGTCGGGCCGAACCAGCAATTATTATTTTCTCAAGGTCACGTCGGTGGTTTTACGAACTTACTTAATTATCAGGGAACAAATATTCCGGATTGGCAAAGCCTTAGCAACGAACAACAATACCATGCACAACAACATCGTCAACAACAATATGTTTCCCCCGACGCCGAGGTACGGTTAATTTAAGTAGTCAATTAATTAAAAATTGTTTTATTATATTTGAAATTGTTAAATACTAAATTAAATATTAGTTTGTTAAAAATGGTTACTTACTTAATATAATG
This sequence comes from Parietaria judaica, assembly GCA_954871525.1. NCBI lineage: Eukaryota > Viridiplantae > Streptophyta > Magnoliopsida > Rosales > Urticaceae > Parietaria > Parietaria judaica. The sequence continues at coordinate 18,068,327 of OX940864.1, forward strand.
TTGGTTAAAAAATAGTTACTTACTTAATATTTAATAAATAGTCATAATGTCATATAGATAATAAATTAATTTATAAGTGAAATAAAAAATTACTTAATAATAAATTAATTAATAAGTGAAATAATTAATAACTAATAAGTTACTTAATAAGTTAATTAATAACTAATTAGTTTAATGTTAGTTTAATGATCATGTTAGTTTAATGTTAGTTTAATAATCATATTAGTTTAATTTATTAAATAATTTATAATCATATTAGTTTAACCATATTAGTTTAATAAATTGTTACTTTTAATTTGTTAGTTAATTAATCTTTTAAATAATTAATTAATCATATTACTTTAATTAAAGGGTAAACTGCGGCTAATGTACCCAATGTTTGATCTTCTGCGGATTATGTACCCAATGTTTATTTTCGGCGGCTAATGTACCCAATGTTTGATCGGTTAGATATTTTTGTCATTCCGTCAGTTGACCGTTAGAGAGTGATTCCTCCTTTATATGTACACTTTTTGTATTTTTGACATAACTCACTCATTTTTTGTCCAAATTTTACGCACGACCTATGTTTGGAAAGATAAGAGATAGATCTACAACTTTGGTGTTTTAAGTTTTGTAAAAATAGTTTTTTAAAAGTACGAAATTTTAATTACAACGTAAAATTGGACATTAGTTTAATGCAAAATATTTGTTTCGAGAAAATTTTAATATAATTAATGACTTTTTATGATGAAACTTAAAACTAAAAAGTTGTAGATAAATATTTTATCTTTCTAACGGATGTTTATTTATAAATTTTGGACAAAAAATGAGTGAGTTATGCCAAAAATATGAAAGATGTGATGTGAAATAATCATTCATATTTTTTGCATAACTCACTCATTTTTTGTCCAAATTTTGGAAAGATAAAAAATTTATCTACAACTTTTTAGTTTTAAGTTTAATGATAAAAAGTCATTAAGTATATTAAAATTTGCTCGGAACAAATATTTTTCATTAAACTAATGTCCAATTTTACGTTGTAATTAAAATTTCGTACTTTTCAGAAACTGTTTTCACAAAACTTAAAACATTAAAGTTGTAGATCTATCTCTTATCTTTCCAACCATAGGTTGTGCGTAAAATTTGGACAAAAAATGAGTGAGTTATGTCAAAAATACGAAAAGTGTACATATAAAGGAAGAATCACTCTCTAACGGTCAACTGACGGAAACACGAAAATATATAACGGATCAAACATTGGGTACATTAGCCGCTGAAAATAAACATTGGGTACATAATCCGCAGAAGATCAAACACTGGGTACATTAGCCACAGTTTACCCTTAATTAAACTTTAAATAGTTACTTAAATAAGTTAAAAAAAAGTTAAAAAAGGTAATTTGTATGGGTGGTAATAATTATAAAGCTCTTATTGGATTATGGTGTCTTAGAAAGATTGGTTTTTAAATAAGGTTTGCTTTGCAATCTCCTCTAAGCTAGCCTGGGAACCTCGAGAAGTTCTGTCTAGAAAAGCTTGGGCCTAAAGTGAGATCATAGCATACTTTCCAGTCGATCTGGCCTTGGAACCTCGGGGAGTTCCGTCTAAATGAGCTTGATAATTATTTTCACACATAAAAAAAATATCATTTTTAATTTTGTTAATTTTTTTTAATTAACCATATGAAATTTAATTGAATTAATATGATTAATATTAATATTAAACCTTTGTTAAATTATTATGGTTAAATTGATATTAATATTCCATTGTTTTTTTTAGGAAACGAGGTCGAGAAATCAATCCAACGACGTCGACCTTGACCTTGACCCCGATGGCAACGATGATGATGTGGACGACGATGCGGAGGACCCGAATCAAGGCGGTGACGCCGAGGAGGAGGAGGCTCCGGGCGGCAGCGGTCGGCCCCCGCATCCGTCGGCGAGGAAGCGAAAGAAATTAACGGGTTTGGTGTGGTAGAACGACTTCCGGGCCGAGTATAGATACAACCACTCCACCGGTTTGGAAGATAGGTTCGGAATTTACATCCACTGCAACAAAGAATTTGCCGCCCATCCGAAGAACCACGGCAACTCCCGCCTACAAAAGCACGCCGATCGGTGCAAAAAGAAACAGCGGGAGAAAGAGGTAAGTCGTCTATCCGATGAAATTTATAGGGAAGCTGTGGCTGAGTGGGTTATACGTGATGGTATGCCTATATCGGCGCCCGAGGGCGAATGTTTTTATAAAATGATGATGAAGTTGGCGCCGATAAACTATAGGGAAATCACGTATTATATAACCCACAAAACCATTCTAAAATTTTATGAAAAGCAAAGGGCCGATTTACAGGAAATGTTCCAAATATCTTCTTACGAATTTTCTTTAACATCGGATTGTTGGAAAGGCCATGCTAATGATGATTATATTACCGTCGTAGCTCATTTTATTAATGATCAACGGAATATGGAAAAGCGCATTATATGTTTTAAGCCGATGAGGGTTAGGCACACATCAGTGAACTTAGCCGAGGCTATCATAGAGGTTTTGTCGGATTGGAACCTCAAGGATAAAGTTGTTTCTATTACGTTGGATAATGCTAGTGCGCATGCCGGTGCCGTGGAAATAATGAAGGAAAGTTTGACCAATCTCAGGGATAGTCATTTTCATCAAAGGTGTGCATGTCATATTATTAACTTGATTGTTCAATCTGGTATGAGTGTTATTTCCGAAAGTATCGCCAAAATAAGGAACGTTATTATATATATCCGATCATCTACGCAGCGTACCGTTTCTTGGGAAGATTGTTGCATGCTAACAATTACAGGATTAGACGTTTCAACCGGACATGCCTATCCGCTGGAACTCGACTTACATGATGTTGGATGCTGTCCTACCGTACAAGGAGCTTCTTACAAACTGGATGAACAACCCGGAGCACGACTACCGCGAAGAGATCACTGCAGAAGATTGGATAACCGCTATCCAATTCCAGGCTTTTCTTCACCTTTTTAATCAAATTACTATTGATTTATCTCACGTTTACTCACCCACGTCTCAAAGAGCTTTGCCTGTTGTTTTTGATATTCTGTGTCATTTTGAAACTGCAAAAAGAAATCCTTTATTTGGCAATGTATTAACACCTATGATTTCAAAGTTCCAGAATTATTGGAGTTCTGAAAGACTTCCGTTTTTATATTGCGCTGCGGTTATCGTAGATCCGACGCTTAAACTTTCTCAATTGCAGGATGTCTTACAAGCAATGCAAAATATGACGGGCGAGCCCTACATGACGGACAATTTCTTCGACCCGGATCAAAAGATGAAGGACCTTTACCAAGAGTACGAGCGAAGATTTACCGAGGCTTAAGATCAGATGGATGAAACGAATTCGCAACAACAACAAACTCAGGTAATTTTTTGTTATAAGTTTTAATTTCTTAATTTACTCTAAATTTTAAATTCTTAATTTACTCTAAATTTTAATTTATTAACACTCTAAATGTTTTTTTTTTCTTTTCAATATAGGGCGGACGCGGGGCCGGTTCACCATACATGTACACTCACCGGTTATTCTACAATCTTACGTCCCTCGGGCAAGGCGGCGGCGTTACGTTTTCTTCACCGGGTTCACAAGCAAGCGGAAGTTCGGGATCTCGTGTTCCTGGTCGACGTCGTCGTCGCAGATCTATCGACGAGTACGCCTGGTTCTGCAACCTTCCTCCAACACCGTGTCCGGATGAAGGCCTCGACATCCTTAAATGGTGGCACATGAACCAATCTGAGTATCCGGTTTTATCCATGTTAGCTCGGGACATTCTCACAATCCCGGTCTCAACGGTATCATCGGAGGCGGCGTTCTCATTGGCCGGAAGGTTGTTAGAGCCTCGTCGCAAGTCAACGGCGGCAAGAATGGTCGAGATCCTTATGCTTTCGGGAGATTGGATTATGGCCAACCAGCGACAACAAGAAAACGATATGGTAGACAGAGAAATGGCGAATTACTTTGCGAATATTCAAGTGTAATTCCTTTTTAGTTGTTCGTTTTCTTGTTGTACTATGCCTTTGAAATTTTCTTTGACTTTGGACCTTTGGTTGTAGAAGTTGTAACTTGTACAGTTGTACCGTTGTACATTCCTATCCGAATCCGAATCCGATCTTGAGTTTGTTTTGTTGAATAAAAACGCATTTTTATTTTTATTTTTCGTTATATACTTTAATTTTTATTTATTTCATGTTTGTTTATAAATATTCAAACACATAAATAACTTAAGAATTTAAACTTTTATTATTTTTAAAACCGAACTTAGGTCTAAATTTAATAAGTACCAAAATGTTGTATTTGAACAACTAAACAACATAAGGGACTAAACATTAAATAAAATAATTTAAATTTAAAAAAAAAATCAGAAACCCGGAACCGGATTTATCCGGGATTTTTTTTTCCGGAACCGGATAAATCCGGGTCCGGATTTTGGGCTGCAAAAAAAAAAAGGGTCCGATCGGTGGGCATTTTGACTCACATTTTGGGGATTGCTTGCTAAAATTATATAATTAATTTAATTTTTCTTCTTCAACGAAATAGTGTACTCTTTCTTTCGTAAAACCCTCCCTGCTTCGTCAAAACGAAACCCTCCTTCATCGCCGAACCATTTCAGCCATTCCCTTCGACGGAGCTTGCCTTCGAATTCGAAACCCAGCCATTCCCTTCGACGGAGCTTGCCTTGGAATTCGAAACCCAGCCCTAAACCATTATTCGGCGTCACACACTTGCTTCTTTCGTCAATCAGGTATTTCTTCAATCCATTTTTGAGAGCTAATCGAAGGTGATGAGTGGAAATAAACGACGAGAGACAAGAGATTGAGTTGTTTTCTAATAGCTTCCCAGTGATGATGTACTCAAGGTCAAGGAAGAGTGTGATGGCGTTGAAATGGTAAGTAGAACGCATCTCTTATATATATAATAATGTTTGCTTCTGATTAATGTTCAACTAAATTCTCGTCAACATTGAATTTGATTTCTCCGCTTCAGATTCTCAGCTTTGTCTCTGTCAAGCTCTGATTATTATCGGAGGAGGATCTTCTGCTCTTACGAATCTCGGGTAACATTTTTCGACCGCTTCATGATGATAGGGTAATTTCTATAATTCTCAAGAGAACCTCTCTTTTCTTGATAAAATTTAGCAGTAGCTTATACACGAGCAAACAAAAAAGCAGGTAAAGATTAGTAGAATGGGAGGGAAATCATTCATTTTTTATTAAAGAATAGTGATTTGTGACTATTATAATTAGCCAACAGGTTTAATTATTATATATACATAAGTGTATTTTATTGTTATACACGAGTGTTGTGTTTGTAAGTGTTTGTGCGTGTATATATAAATATGAATTACATGTGATGGAAAGGAAAACAAAACTGCTCTGGTCTTGTGAATGGCTGGCATATTGTTATCAGAATTATATCAGTATAATGCTTTATCCTTCATAATTATAAATTGAAACATGGTTTATTTATGGCTTTTTTTCTTCGATACATCTTCTCATATGATTCATTACTGTATTACTGTACCACCATACATGATATAGAGAATGAAAAAAAGCACTACCACTGATTGACAACTTCATCTTTAGCAAACATTTTTGACTTTTTTAGCAAGCCTTTTATAACAAATCACATTTAAATATATACTATGCAATCAGACTCAAAATCATATTTGGTAACCTCTGTTCTGCTCTGTTGCACAGGTTTGGCGTGTTAATCGCCAGTTAACGATTCTCGGTTGCTTCTCCTCTGTCTCTCATCGTTGCGAAGCCCACCAAACCTCCTCGCTTCCGCTGCCTCGTTATTGCTCACAGGTATTTGTCCGCTCTTTTCATAGTTTTAGCTTTGTTGTGAACAAAGTAGCTCTGGTTTTAATTCAACATAGAATTATTATTATTTACTGTATTGTAATCAGGTTTAACAGGTTGGCATTCGCAGGTACTCTCCCAGCCGTTACCAAACAAAAAAGTCGAAAATGAAAAGGAAAATAGAAGATGTGCTTGATGTCGAGGGAGGGAAGTTGAAAGTTGGTGAAGAATGGGAGAAAAGTAAGAAGAAGAAGAAGAAGAAGAAGAAGAAGAAGAAGAAGAAGAAGAAGAAGAAGAAGAAGAAGAAGAAGATACAAGAGAGTGAAGATGTGTCTGACGACGGACTAGCCAATAATGAAGCTAACAGAAAGGGGGACAAAAACAAGAAAATGGAGAGTGGAGATGCTACTGAATCTAATGCCATTGAAGCCAATATGGAAGCTAATGGGGACGGAGAAAGAAATAAGCAGAAAAAGCAGAAAAAGAAGAGAAAAAATGCACCTGATAGTATAGAAGAGAAGACAGGAACCGTTGAAGAAGAAGGAAAATGCGAGAAAAAGAAGAAGAATAAGAGCAAAAAGGTGTCCAACATTGTGGAAGGCAATCAAGAAGTTGGTGAGGAGTGGGAGAAAAGTAAGAAGAAGAAGAAGATACAAGAGAGTGAAGATGTGTCTGATGACGGGCAAGCCGATAATGAAGCTAACAGGAAGAGGGATAAAAGCAAGAAAAAGGAGAGTGAAGATGCGACTAAATCTGATGTCATTGAAGCCAAGATGGAAGCTAACGGGAACGGAGAAAGAAATAAGCAGAAAAAGCAGAAAATGAAGAGGGTAAAAGCACCTGATAACATTGAAGAGATGGCAGGAACCATTGAAGAAGAGCAAAAATGCGAGAAAAAGAAGAAGAGCAAAAAAGTGTCCAGCGTTGTGGAAGGCAATCAAGAAGTTGATGAAGAAACGGGCAAAAGTACGAAGTCAAAGAAGAAGAGCAAGAAAAGAAAGGGCGAAGATGTTTCTGTTGATGGCACCGAGGAAAAACGTAGGAAGAACACAAAGAGGGATAAGACACCGGATAGCATAGAAGACATGACCAAGGCCGATGAAGAAGATGGTAAATTCAAGAAGAAAAAGAAAAAGACAAAGAAGGGGAAGGCAAGAATCGAAGATGATGATGGGATTCAGACCTCTCGTAATCCAACTTCTAAAGGAAAATCTAAGAAAGTGCGTTGGTCCGATCCAGTGGAAGCATGCGGCGATTCTCCAAGTGGGAAAAACAAGCCCAATGAGAGTGATGAAAGCGAGTTAATACAAGGCAAGCGGTTCAGCGAAGAAGAGAACGAGTTGGTCAAAAGCTTTGTTCTACGATACATAGAGACGCACGATTTGGGTGACGAAGGTTTAAACATGGTCTCAATTGCAAAAAATTTCCGAAAGTTCGAGGTTGTTGGAAGGAAATAGCGGAAGCCCTACCTTGGAGGCCCGTCTCAAGTATTTACTACCGGGCCCACATTTTGTTCGAAAGAAGTGAGGAGAGAAAATGGACCAAAGAAGAGAAAGCATACGTTTTAAATTTCTACAAAGAAAACGGAGCCCAATGGAAAAAACTCTCTACTCAACTTGACAAACACCGATTCCATTGCAAAGACTTGTGGCGGAGAAATAGATTGGAGAATGTGAGAAGAGGGCATTGGCTTCAATCGGAATTACAGACTCTCTTCGATTTAGTGAACTTGGATCTTCGGATCAGGGCTCGTGAGCAGCGAACAAATAAACACGGGATGATTCGAGACAATATTTGTTGGGATGCGATAAGTTCCAAGCTTTCCACAAGAGTGGACATGCAATGCTGCATAAAATGGTACGGGCAGTTGACTTCGCCGATGGTTAAACTAGGTTTGTGGTCTGACATCGATGACTATCGCTTGCTTGAGGCTCTCTATGCCATGGATGCGTCGTCCATGGACGACGTTGAATGGGATTATTTGCTCGATCACAGGGATGGAGATATTTGTAGAAAACGATGGTTGGAAATGGTGAAGCACATCGGCGATATGAGACAGATGCCGTTCACCGAACAAGTTGACGTTCTGGCAAAGAGGTACGATCCCGATTACCTTGAAGATAGGGAGCAATTCAATGCGCAGCCTATTTTACCGTGAGATTTTGACAAGTTTCGGGGGCTTATAGCAAATATTTAAACCGAAATTCCCGCCTCATTTCATGCCATCTTTAATCAGACGAAATAGTAAATCATGTTTCTGTGTTGTTGCTTGAGCTTTGTTTCTCGAATGTTGGGTCATTTATCTATGTTGAGTTGGTTTTGTCCAGTGGCGGAACCAGAAATTATACTCGGGGGTGGCTAAAATTAAAATTTAGTGAAATTTAGGGGTAAAATAATAATAAAAAAATAAAATTAAGGTAAAACAGTACAAAAAAAAAAGTTTGGGGGGTGGTTTGAACAACCCTGCCCACCCCCCTGGTTCCGCCACTGGTTTTGTCATACAGTTTTGTATTGGTCTTTAAACTATATTGAGTGTATTGATTAATGGGTAATTTGTCACCACCTTATTATATTTCTGTGCTCTTTGCTTAATTGATGACAAGTTATAATATATATATATATATATATATATATATATGAAGGTCGTTAAATTAATACTAGATTAAATTAATAATTTTGATTAAACTATATCTTTGTATAATCTCGAATTTAACTACCATTATTATTAAGTTATCACTTGATAATTTAATATAATTCTTCGGTTTCATCAATTATAACTCATAGAAGTTCTAATTATATATATATATTTGTTGTAGGTGCTAATAACACTAGTGTTATATTTAGCGGCTCATCAAATAAGAAGGAAAAAAAAAAACTCAATTGAATTTGTTTGGTGAGTATTTCTTCTTTCTGAATTTATAATATTCTCTACATCTTAGTATCTCTTAATTATAATTTTTAATTTGATGCACTAGTATGAATCATCTATAAGTTAGTAACATGATTCATTATCATTATATATTTTAGACGCCAACTTCTAACAAACTTGAACTGCCGTAGCCTTAGCATATTTAAGGCAAAAGCCGTATTTAGTAATTTACTACCAACTCTCATCAAGAAATTCACGTGGTACAAAGTCCCCAAATGCGGTTTTGGTCTGGTCCGTATTGAAAATTTCCCCAAAAATTGGGCTTTATAATAAAATAACTAGAAACCGGACGAGGCAAAAGTATGTCCGACCTCTATATCAATTTTGGCTTTAGTATTATATAATTGGAAAACTTCAATAAATATGCTCGAAAAAGTAAGTTTGAACGGTTTTATTCCTAATTTTAATAAATTGCAAGCCCAAATTTTCCCCTTTCTCTTTCCCTCCCACGTTTCCTCTCTTTCCCTCTCACTTTCTCTTCCTCTCTTTTTCTGAAACACTACGACCAATCCCACATGGCCAAACCCACGCCGATGCAGCCCATAGTGACCGAACCCACGCCGACGAAGTTCACACATCAACCGTACCCACGGCCCACAGCGACACCGACGAACATGCCCCACGGCCCACTCCCACGGACCCCACTCGGCCACGCCCTCGCACGACGAAGCTGCGTCGTCACGAAACCCACGCTCATGCTCTGACCCACACTCCGACGGACGAAACCCAAGTTCAAACCCAGGTTTGTTTGTTGAGATTTGAGGTTTGATTTTAGGTTTATATTGAACAAGGGTTTGTGATGAAGAATGTATCCTTGGCAAATCAATAAGATTGGCAAATTATGGAGCACGCATGATCGGCAAATCAAGAAGATAGCCAATTAAGATTTGTTTAATTATTGCTTTTATTGTAGTGATTATATGTGATATTTGCATTTACATTATTTCCTTTATTTCTAGGATTCATCTAGTTATTTTAGGATATTTAGTCATGCTCCATTTCCTTTATAATTGTTGTCGACAATTGCATGGAAGGCAGTTTTTTATGATGAATGAAAATTGAGCTTATGCTTGAGAAAGTCGAGTGTTATCTCGCAAAGACGTGTTCTTCGTATTCCGCACTACATCAGTTTGCCGTACAAAGTGTTTGAGATCTACGAGGGCATGGAAGCTGCTAACTCTCCCCTGGATGCTTCGACCTACGAGCTGCTGATAGCGAAATCCGGTCGTCTCGATGCAGCGTTTAAGCTCTTCCAAGAAATGAAGCTAAGGAATCTCTAGCCCGGGATTACAATCTTCTCCACGCTCGTTGATTCGATGGGGAAGCATCGAATTTTAAAATGGCCCGGGATTAAAGTTTTTTCCTAATTACAATCTTCTCCACGCCCGGGATTGCAATCTTCTATAGTACTCTAGAAAGCTTGGAAATGGAGAATCCTATTATTTTAAAATTTCACAATTTTAAAATTTTTTTTATACTTCTTTCATTTATTCAATCACTCAAAATTAATTAAGATTACATGTAGTAGACATTATTCAGATTTTATAATTATATCGCATTCAACGCAATGACTTAATTTAGTATTATTTGAGTTATAAATCATGGAATTAAACTATCATAGTGGAGATACGTTTCACCAATTCGTAGTAGTGGAAAAGACAATAATTTACTTATCTTTCACATCTCCATAAGAAGAATAAGGAATTTATTTAGTTTAATTTAATTGAATGGATGCAAAAATGGCCTCTCAGAAGCATTATTTTTTCTTCTTCACAAATGTAATGAGCTCATCCAATGACATGGATGATGAGAAGGAGAAATACATATGATTGAAGACAAAATCACCCCACCATGGTATGCTCCATTGAACCCAAAACAGATTTGTTTATGTTGATGTGTATAATAACTTACTCTTCAAATATATTTCTTATGCCACCTTACGACGACAGTGCAAATGAACACGAATTTTTTTCTAGACGTTGTTCAGGTACTCACAGGTCGTAACCTTATAATCCTCTGATAGATGTTGGTTCATGGATGATACGAACATTGTTGTTAATTTTTTATTTGTCTTTTCTCTCACGCCAACCTTCCGCGAGCTTCCGCTGTCACAGCCTCACTCGATCGCTCTCTTTGTCGGTCAGCTGGCGAGTTTGCTCCTCCAATGCAAACTCATCACTCAAGAAATCTTTGTACGAGGGAAGCGAGGTCATTATTTATTGTTGGTGGTATATCTCCGTCTCTTCAAATTTAGTTAATTAAATAACATTGGTAAAGTTTTTTGTTTTTTTTGTTTTTAATCAAACTTCTATATGATTTTTATCTACGAGGATCAATATTGATTTATTCATTTTTCTTTTGTCTTTTATTTTTAGAATGTATTATATAATTTTAATGAAGTTTGGAAAAATGTGAATTAGTAATTTTTCTCAACTCTCTGCGAGCCTTTCTCTCTGACAACAAATCTTATTTCACTGAAATGGTAGGAATCACTTTGAACTATCGACGACGACTCCTCTATAACCATGACTTACCATCTCTGCTAATTCTTTGTATTAATTTTATTTTTTTTATTTTAATGTAGTTTAATTAAGCGTACAATTATTATCATTTTTACTTTTTATTGCAGAATGAAAAATAGATCATTCATATTTATTTTTTACATGTCAACTTTGGTGGCACGATGTTCAACTTCAAGATAACACTCAAGTACAAGAGAGTGGCGTTGAGGTGATATGCCTATTCTCTTAATTTTATTTCGTTTAGAACTTTCCTTATACTCCTGGAGAAAGGAAGAGTATCAATGTTTGCAAGTGTATAGGATTTATTTTTTTTTAAAATGTTATCAAATTTTATTTTAGTTACACGTTTGTTAAATAAATATGAATCTTAAAGGATGAACATGAGATAGAAAGTGTGCAACAAGTGAAAGTTTATTAGATGGTATATTGGGTTCTCAAGAAAATCCAGATATTCTGCAAAGGCGTCCCGAGTCATTCAAGATGACCAACGGGAGAGAGCTGGAGAGCAGAGGACCTCACTTCTCGCACCAGACCCCATGAATGTCCCGGAGGAGCCGGTTCCGATGGGAGACCCGATGAATGTCCCGGGGGACTGGTTCCGGTGGGCGACCCGATGAATGTCCCGGAGGAGCCGGTTCCGGTGGGCTTCCCGATGAATGTTCCGGAGGAGCCAGTTCCGGTGGGAGACCCGATGAATGTCTCCGGAGGAGCCGGTTCCGGTGGGCCAATCACAACCCATACCGGCCCATGACCAACCACCGCTGCCTCGCCATCGGAAGGAGATAACATCTGATTTTAAGACATATTATTGAGAACGAACACGATAACTACAGGTCAGTTTATAATGTTCAAGAATCTTTCACTTTCTTGAGAAAAATTTCTAAATCTCCTTTCATTGCAGAGGTTGCCGACATGTTCTAGATGATATCGTAACGGCCATTACGCATTTCGTTGATTCCTCTCCTGCGATCCGGTTGCGTGGGCTAAGAGAAGATATTCTCCGTGGTATTGCCGTCATACAATCCGGCCAAGAAGGGACAAGGTACAAACTTTACGAGTTTTTGATAAGAAAATATTAGGAGTTTAACCCCGTATATAGGAACGTGAATTTTGATTATAGTTTTCAAATTAAACATAAATGTAATTAAAAAGGGTTATGTTTGCTTCAGGAATAGGCTCAATAATATCGTGCAAATTTAAGATATGCTCCTACTTAATGCGGAACTTCCTCTTCACCCGTTCAATACCGTACCATCTGCCCATCCCCCTCAAAGAAGGGCTCCTGGGCCCGGGCCTCTGCCAGCACGTTAGAACGGGGAGGCTCTGCCATTTTACGCACAAGCTATCATGATGTCGTATGCACGCCAATACCGCGCTGCATTTGTGCAAGGTGCTAGATACCAACCACCTCCCGGGCCCGTGCCTCTGCCCGCCCAGCTCAACCCCAATCAGCCACCCTTCCATCTAGCCCAGCACTTGGCTCTGCCTGCCCAGCTTAATCCCAACGCTCCACCCTTCTTTCCAGCCCAGCAACACCACGGATCGTCACGGAAAGCCAAGGCAACACGCTTTTTTTTCTTCTTCGTGTGTTTACAAATAGATGGCACATTGTGTTTCGAAATAGTGCAAGAGGGTATAATTAGAACCAGATTCAATCTTTGTCATGTAAGAGATACATTGTGTAACTAGAATTTCTGAGGTTTTTACAGTAATTACTGTAGAAGGCTCAACTAATCCAATCCATAAAGAGCACCGAGGACAGAAGCAATGTGGTGAATTTTGTATTTAAGCGCAGAGGAATGAGGAGAGAGGGGACGACGATTACATATATAAATATTAAATATATATAATAGGGATTAGCAAATAAAAAAAAAACATAATTTTTAAAAGCACGCATTGAGGCAGAATCCGCATTATCCACACCTCATACTCTGAGAAGCTGCAGCTTGTTTGAGAACGCGACGGCGATCCAGTCCGGCAGCGAGGCGGACCACTGCAGCTGGTTGATCTCCGACGAGGCCGAGTACATCGAAATCGGGTCAATCCCGCTCTGCCCCGCCACGGCCTGCAGCTCCCAGATGAGCGCCTGCGCGTCGTCCCCGGCCGAGCAGATGTGCCGGTAGCTCTGCGGCGCCCACGCGACGGCGTTGACGCTGGCCCGGTGGCGCTCCAGCTCCGCCACGGGGGTGGCGGGCGACCGGATGTCGAGCACCACGACCTTGTTGCTGTCCATCATGATCGTCGCCATGTAGCGCAAGTCCTGCTTGTTCCAGGCGAGCCGGAGCAGCGGCGTGTCGGGGTGCGGGCTCTCGTAGATGATGGTGGAGTGCTCCTTGTCGCGGAGGTCGAAGATCCGGACCGACCCGTCAGCGGAGACGGAGGCGAAGACCCGGGCCTCGCCCCAGGCGAGATCATGAACCTCCTTGTCGTGCGCGATGAGCTGCGTCTCCACCACGCCCTTCTCGACGTCCCACACCGTGCACGTCGTGTCGATGCTCGAGGTCCCGATCCGCCGCGGCTCGATCTCGTTCCAGTCGAAGGAGGTGAGAGGCGCGCAGAACTCGCTGGTCTTGCTGTTGTTGAGCACGGCGATGGGCTCCACGGCGGAGTCGCGGACCTCCCAGAGGCGGAGGAAGTCGCCGGAGGAGGCCAACACGTCGGAGGACTTGTGCAGCGCGGAGGGGTGGAACATGAGCTTGGTGGGAGGGTAGGGGTGGTCGAAGGAGAGCGAGGGATTGGGGGTTAGGGTTAGGGTTTCGGGGTCGAAGGAGAGGACCTCGACGCGGTTGGCGTACTCCTCGATGAAGCTGCCGACGGCGATGCGGTGGCGGCTGGCGCCGGAGGAGAGGGCCATGGCGTAGAGAGTGTAGGGGGAGTCGTAGGTGACGGAGTTCTCCGACGAGCGGAGGTGCGATTCGTGCGTGGAATTCGCCATTGTTGGGCTCGGAGCTTTTGGGGGAAAGATCGTCGAATTGAAAGTGGTGGTTAGTTTAGTTGGTGTGAAACGACGTTGTTTCGTGGGATAAGCCACTAATAAGTCAACGGGGACTTTTCTCTTCTCTTTCCGAACACATTGATTGACTTTTTTGCCCTTCCTTGTAATAGTAATTGGGCTTGTGGATTCAATATGAAGCCCATTTGAGTTATGGCCCGCAAAGATTTTCGAAGAAGCCAGCCCAAACAACTCAACTATAACCATTTTCTTATCGCCAAAAAAAAAAAAAAATTGCTAAATCAAAATCATCAATCAATTCCAGATGAGGCAACCAATCATGCCAAAAAGGTGATCTTAACCAAGTATAAAAAAAAATCCATATTACTCCACCAAAATAAATTATGAATGCTACGAAATGCCCATTTTATGTCAAATCTTTTTAAAAACTACTTATTGTGAGAGTAAAAAATACACATAAGTGAGTCAAAACCAATAATTTTAGTGATCAAATGTGCGATCAATTTTCTTATCTCATTCAATAATTTAAACGCTACGTATCATTCTCTGCAATATTTAAAGAAAATATAAGAGAGCAACATAATCCTAACTAAGTTTTTCGTAATAACTCTAAAAGAATAAGAAATAAAAAGATAATCTCTCTCTGTATATAAAAGCAAAATCTTCCTACAATTAAGTGATACCCTAACGAGACAAGGTTTGAGAATCCTATTATAATAGAATTTAATTTTTTTTAATTAAAGAATATAGTTCACGTTTTTATTTCTTTTGTGCATTCATTGTTAAGAGAGACAAACAATTAATATCCATTAAAATAGTATCGATTCATTATAACGTGTTTATTAAAATTGCATTATTGTCAAGCCTTAATCTTTTTGTTTAACGTACTCTGAGATAGTCGAGATTACAAATGGTTTTTCTTTCTTAACTACAACCATAAGAGTGAGTAAATACTGAATACCTCATTCAGTTCCTACCTACCGTTCGGTTCTCCTCCGTTCCTACTGACAATTGTCCAGAAGCCACCACCTCTACTTTGAGATACGTTGTTTTTCTTTATTTTTTCCACTCGCAGAGTTTTTACACGATCGCGGACGGTTCTCCGTCAGGTCTCGCCCCCGTTTGATGTCCGGCGAGGATCACCCAAGTTACTCCGCCTCTCAGTCACTGGTGCATCAACTTTAACGAAATTCGGTTTCTTCTTTTCTTTGCAGCTCATGTGTTTCGGCTTTCAATATGAGAAAATATTTTACAAATGGTGAAGTTGTGTCCGTGATCGACTCTTTTTCATTTATTCTTTGCTTTCCATCTCTTTATGGATTGTACTGTTTGGCAAAAGTCAACAAAGAATTTTGTTTTTTTAATTCTTGAGTGTAGACATTCAGGTTGTTCGAGAGAAAGCTCGCCAAAAATGCCCACCCTCTCTGCTACAACCCAAGCATGTACAATCGTTTTTGTGTTGAAAGCCAATATTAGTAATTCAAAACTGATTTTTGTTGCAAAAAGATTATGCCAAATAAATCGGGTAAATTCGGTCAAAAGAGTATACATCATTCATCAATTTGAATAATCAAGTCTATATTTAATAAATAAATACTGAATTATGCAACAATATTTGATGGGATTGAAACAATTAATGTATAAAATGTTTAAAGCTGTTATGGATTACAAACATGTTTAATTTGAGTTTCCTAAATGAATAAAACCGGTGTCCTGAGAAACCATCCGTATAAATGGCACATCGGAATTCTTTCACCTGGGAGGCCAATATCAAAAGTGGCCAATTATTATCTAATATGAGTTTTTCGCTCCAGTTATTCCGATATAAATCTTTCCTATTTGTTTAGGGTCCTTGCGGATATTTGCTTGGAATGATATAATATAATTTCATTTAATGTGTCATAGAATATGAGATATATTTAATTAGCTAATAAAGCAGATTGGAATCTTCCCTTTAATTATTCCAATATTCAGATACAAAGTTGATCAATGCGATCAATAAAACAGAGATGAACACATGTGTTACTCCAATCTTAATTTGGTCTACGCTTTTTTTAATCTGTTGTTTTATTTCTTACTGAATAAGCACTTTTACTTAGCTTATGCATTAATTTAAGTGAACTTGAAGGTGGAAAGAACTTGAAATAGGGAACATGTGTCTTTTCTCTCACAAGTGAAGCTTTCAACAATGGTAAAGGTATCATGATATATTTTTAAATATTTCAAAAAAATTATTCCTTTTGAATTCCTATTGCTATGTTAATTTACATCATAACGATTTATCTCCAATGCTTGGTACTCTCTCACTCGCTTTCGCTCATTCTCTCTATATATGTGTGCGTTTGCTAGAATTCTTCAATTTTTTTGCCAACAGTGGCGTAGGGAGAATTTTTATGGTTGGTTATTTTAGTTTGTAAGCGATTCTGATCAGTTGCAGTGGCACTTTGTTCAAGATAATGTGAATTTTGCTGAATAATATCTCAACAATTCTCCGATTCTGATTCTTTTCGGCAAGAAGTTTAAGATTTCCGATTTTCAATAAGACAAGATATGCTATGTCGGAATTCATTGATATATGATTTTTAAGACATATTTCTTTGTTGAATGTGTTGGTTGAAAAACATAGGATTTGTTATTATTGTTTAATGACATCTCTCAACTTACAAATCCATCGATTGTTGATTTATAGGATTCTATTCTTTGTGTTTCCCTTGGTCTAGAAGAGATTCTTGATTTCATTTAATATTCTTAAGTTTAGGATTGTCTTTGATTCGCCGTCATTTCTCGCCGGGCTACACCGGTTTCGGCAATCACCGTCATTTAACATAGTCTCATAAAGCACCGTGTATATTTATCTTGGAAGTTTTTAATTATGTACATAGTTTATTAAAATTTTCTTCTGCATTCTAAAGTATCTTAATATCGTCAATCTCTATTACTATAAAATCTGAAGTACATAGTCTCATAAAGCACCATGTATATTTATCTAGGAAGTTTTTAATATCGTCTATCTTAATATCTACCAACTTTATTCAGCATGCCTATTAAATTGTATAATCACGTCTACAAGTCTTCATATTTCACACCCGGTTGGATAAGGCGGGTCATGAACGAACTAAATCGACGAAGGCGAGAAATATTATGGATACCAAAAGTGAGGTGTCTATTTCATATTTCTCTAATTGGTAGATATATGCTTCTTTAAAGACATGGGCGCAAAATAGATATTTAACGATCAATTCTTTAGTCACTAATATATTCAATTTCAAATAACCAAAAAATGTTTATTTTCTTATTTACTTTCAAAAGTTTTTAGGTTAGATGTCTGTTGTTCGACTTCTTTTAGGATGTGAGCTTTTTTATAAGGAGGATTCAACATTTTCGCAACATTTTCGAAGCGATTAAGGGGTATGCAATTTGCACCAACGCCCCTCCACCCACGAAACTTAGGGCAATTTACCGGAGCTGAAGATATCAGTGCCTCTCTAGCTGTAGTGCATTATATTTTTATATCCTTGGATGAGATGAATTTACACGTATTATATTTTTGAAGGTTATTATGTGTTGACAATATTGTTTACGTACGAGTGTGTGCAAATAGGAATATATTATATAAATTATGTATGTGCTGTTGGAATTTATTCATAATAAATTATCAATAAATGTTCTAATAAATGAGTGAGTGTAATGTGCTGTGTGGAGAGTAAATGTGGGAATGTGAAAAGTCTCACATTGATTAAATTCGAAGAGGTTTCCGACAGTCTAATAGTATCATCGATCATGGCCACCGGCGCTTCTGTTTCAAGCATCAAGGTGATGAACCAAGACCTCGTGAAGTTGGACCGTTTTGACGGTACGAACTTCACTCGCTGGCAAGACAAGATGATCTTCCTCCTGACGGCCCTGAAGATCTTCTATGTTCTCGACACGGAGTTGAAGCCCATTCCCGAACCGAAGGATGATGATACCGACGAGATCAAGGCGGAGCGCAAAAAACGCAAGGAGGACAAACTGCTGTGCCGCGGTCACATTCTGAACACGCTCTCCGACTGTCTCTATGATCTCTACACGGACAACACTTCGGCGGTCGAAATCTGGAAGGCGCTCGAGTTCAAATTTCGGGCAGAGGAGGAAGGTACGAAAAAGTTTCTCATCTCTGAGTACTTTGATTTCAAAATATCCGATACAAAGCCGATACTCGCCCAAGTGCACGAACTGCAAGTGCTCGTCAACAAACTGAGGGCCGTGAAGATTGAGATTCTAGAACCTTTTTAAGTCGGCGCAATTATTGCAAAATTCTCGTCGTCTTCGAAGAGTTATCGGAAGAAATTGCTTCACAATTCTGAGGATTTCTCACTGGAGCAGATCCAGAAACACCTTTGAATCGAAGAGGAATCGAAGGAAAGGGAGGAATCCGATGGTGTCGGAAATTCCAAGGCCAACGCGGTGAGCGCGAAAGGCGAAAAGCACGACGGGAAGAAGAACGTTTACGGTCCAAAAAAGGATCAAAAGTTCAAGACTTCCGGTGCTTCGAAGGGGTCCAAAACCGGCTGTTTTGTGTGTGGAAACCCGGTCACTACGCAAGAGATTGTCGCGTCCAGAATACCCAAAACAACGAGGCTAACACCACGAAGACCGATGATAACATTGTCGCTATTGTGAGCGAAATTATGGCGGTCAAAGGCAAGGTTCAAGGATGGTGGTATGACATTTGTGCCACTATTCACGTCTCCTACGACAAAGCGACTTTCAAGACCTATTCTGAAGTCAATGATGGACAACAAGTTCAGATGGGAAACGAGGGATGCTCGAAGATCGTCGGCACTGGCACCGTGGAGCTTAACTTTACTTCCGGGAAGAAAGTGACGTTGGTCAACGTACTTCACGTGCCGGATATGTCTAGGAACCTTGTTAGTGGGGATTTGTTGGGTAAACCGGGTATTAAGTCTGTTTATGAGTCGGGCAAGTTGATCTTGACCTGCAATGGTGTGTTTGTTGGTAAAGGGTATTCTGCGGACGGAATGGTTAAGCTTTGTACCGTTGACAATGTTATCATGCAACGTTGAAAATTTTGAAAAATGTGAAATTTGCGTTAAATCGAAAATGATTAAGAAACCTTTTCATAGTGTTGAACGTAATATAAATCTGTTAGATCTTGTGCATTCTGATTTGTGTGAATTTAACGGAATGAAAACCCGAGGGGGCAATCGGTATTTTATTTCATTTATTGACGATTGTTCGAGATTCACTTACGTTTTTCTTTTAAAGCATAAAGACGATGCTTTTAATGCTTGTAAAGTTTATAAAGCGGAAGTGGAAAATCAATTGGGAATAAAAATCAAAGTCCTTAGAAGTGACAGGGGCGGAGAATATTTTCCAAATGATTTTAATGCGTTTTGTGAAGAAAACGGCATTGTACACGAGTGTTCCGCACCGTGTACACCACAAAAGAAGGGTTAGCTGAACGAAAAAATAGAACGTATCAAGAGGTGATAAATTCCATGTTAATGTATTATGAATTGCCATTTAGTTTGTGGGGTGAAGCTTTGTTATGTGCATGTCATATATTGAACAAGATTCCTTTAAAGAAGAGCGGTATTTTGCCTTACGAACTTTGGAAAGGTCGTGCACCGAACATCGGTTACTTTAGAGTGTGGGGCTGTGTTGCTTATTACAAGAACATGGAACCGAAAAGGACCAAGTTGGGTCCTCGCGGGATAAAATGTGCTTTTGTAGGTTACGCGGCCAATAGGTAAGGCATATAGACTTCTTGACTTGGAGTCTAATGTGATAATTGAATCACGAGATGTGGAATTCTTTGAGAATCTTATCACGAAGGATAAAGATTCTGAGATACCCACAAATGAAGGACCTCGCCAGGAGAGTTCTTCACGGGTTGTTGAAAAATAACCCGAGCTTCGGATTAACAAGAGAGTTTGAAAGGCTAAGGATCTAGGACCGAACAAAATAGATTCTCAACTCATTCCTTTTACTTAGTAGAAGTAGATAGAGATAATTTTGTTCGTAAGATAAAGTGAAAGATGATCCGAAAACCTTTAAGGAAGCTGTAGCTTCACGAGATTCTTCTTTTTGGAAAGATGCTATCCAAGATGAGATGGATTCAATTATGTCTAACCACACTTGGGAGCTTGTCGATTTACCCTAAAGGTTGAGACCCATCAGATGTAAGTGGGTGTTTAGAAAAAAGTATCATAGTGATGGTACTTTAAACACCTACAAGGCTAGATTAGTAGCCAAAGGATTTCGACAAAAGGAAGGGATCAATTACTTTGATACTTATGCACCGGTAGCGAGAACGACAACAGTTAGGATACTGTTTGCGTTAGCTTCATTGCATAACCTTTTTGTTCATCAAATGGATGTCAAAATGGCATTCTTAAATGGAGATCTCGATGAGGAGATTTACATGGAGCAACCGGAGGGTTGCATACTTCCGGGGAATGAACAAAAGGTTTGCAAGCTTGTCAAATCATGATATGGTTTGAAACAAGCACCTAAACAGTGGCATCAAAAGTTTGACTCAGTCATTCTTGCAGATGGATTCGTTCACAATGTTTGTGACAAGTGTTTGTACACAAAAGTGCGTGGAAACACTGTGATATTCTTTTGTCTTTATGTTGATGATATGTTGATCATTAGTAACGAGATGAACGGAATTTCATAAACAAAGAGGTTTCTATCTTCCACATTCAAGATGAAAGATCTTGGACAAGTTGACACGATTCTAGGGATCAAGGTTAAGCGAACCAGTGGGGGTTATGAACTTAGTCAATCGCACTATGTTGAGAAAGTGCTTGATAAGTTCAAATATTTGAAGTTCAAAGAAGTGAACACCCCATTCGATCCAATTGTTAAACTTGAGAAGAATAATGGGAGAGCTGTGGCTCAATTGGAGTATGCAAGTGCTATCGGTTGTCTTATGTATTTGATGCAATGCACTAGACCCGATATAACATTTGTTGTTAGTAAAATGAGCAGATTTACTAGCAACCCCAACGGTGAGCAGTGGAAAGCTTTCGGGAGGATTTTTGGATATCTTATGTAAACCAAAATATCGGTCTCTAATATGGTAGGTTTCCTGCCATACTCGAAGGATATACCGAAGCTAGTTGGATATCGAGTGTCGGAGATAACAAATCTACGACGGGATGGGTTTTCACCCTTGCCGGAGGTGTGATTTCTTGGAAGAGAAATAAACACACGTGTATTACTCATTCGACCATGGAGTCAGAGTTTGTAGCTCTTGCTTCCGCTGGTCAAGAGGCTGAGTGGTTGAGGGACCTTCTTTTAGAAGTTCCATTGGCTAAGGACAATATATCGAAAGTGTCGATACATTGTGATAGTCAAGCTACTTTGGCTAGAGCATACAACAAGTGTATAACGAGAAGTCTAGACATATTAGTCTAAGACATGACTACGTAAGGAAATTGATCAAGGATGAGATCATTTCACTTTCGTTTGTGTGTACCAGCTACAATTTAGCTGATCCTTTTACTAAACCATTGGTCAGAGATTTAGTAAAGTCTACCTCGAGAGGAATGGAACTGAAACTCCTTGAGTAAGAGTTCCAACAACGGTGACAACCCAATCTAACGTTAAGAAATTCTTGACTTTAGATTCAATGGGTAACAACAAATCGTTGATTTGGATGTGTATAACATTGTACTACAACGTTAGTTGTTGCGTTTGGAGGGTTGAGTTTTTATAACTCTTAATGAAGTTCAGTGATGAGGACATGTATCTGTAAGAACTTCACCTACGTGAATTTAGAGATGGTGCCGTCTTAAAGTGAGAATTGGAGTTTCTCTCATGAAAAATTCACGAGACAGGAAGAGCACATGGCTATTAACGGTGGTAAGCGAAGAACTACTAAAGGGTGTGTGTAAGACTTCACCGATCTCATCACAAGGAATAACAGGTTCAAAACCTAGCTACCTGAGATTCCGATGAGATCTTGTGTTTTATTTACTAAGGTCAGGTTCAAATCGAAAGATACCTAACTGTATTAACACGCTTTGCTACTTTTCTGGAAATTATACTTATATTATTAGAACAGTGGAGGATTGTTGGAATTTATTCATAATAAATTACCAATAAATGTTCTAATAAATGAGTGAGTATATGTGTTGTGTGGAGAGTAAATGTAAGAATGTGAAAAGTCCCACATTGATTAAATTCGAAGAGGTTTCCGACATGTGCATGAATAAATATTAATGTAGAAGTTTTTTTTTATATACATTTATTTTTCTTAAGTTTTGTTTTTTTTCAAGCTCAATTTGTATCTTTTAGTTTCTCTTTTCTCCTCATGTTTTATTTTTAACATGTCATTAAATTTGTTTCATATATATATATATATATCTAATGTATCCTATTTTTTATTTTTATTTTTAATTAAAATATAAGTTTAGTGTCTCATTCAATTGTTTTGTTATTTTACAAGTCAATATATGTAAAGATAAACAAATTAAAATAGAATGGTGCATGAGAGTTGAGAGTTAAGACTATCAAAAGGCAATTGCATGCATTCAGTTTCTTCTTAAAATTACTAGTGATTGGAGTGTATTAGTCAAGGTTTCAAATTTCACAAAATTCGAACGACATTCCGACCGATTTTCATTTTTCGCAGATATGCGAAACGACCGATTTGGAATTTAGTAAAAAATCATATTTTTGGTTAGATTTCGACAAAAATACCAATCAAACTTTCGGCAAAAATAATTATACTCACACAAGAGCACCCCACCCCACCCCGCCATGTCACGTCGGGACGGTGGAAGCGCGCCCGTGTGGTGGTGTAACATTTGAACCTATATAAATATCTTGCTTAAATACTCAAATATTTTTTACAAAATATCCGTTGAAAACCCCATCGGCATGCGGTATATGCGACATGCGGCATGCCTTTTTTTTTTACGATTTGCCCATCGACATACCCATCGGCAAGCGATATATCCGTAAAACGGAAAATGCGAAACGACATCGGCAAGCGACATTTAAAACCTTGGTATTAGTATCCAATTCGGAAAATATTTGTGCTCTAGAAAAATCTAGAACCAATAAATTTTCAAAAATAAACACTTTCGGATATAGAATTTTTAGTTCATAAAATTAATATCCAGTAAATTAATAATTTATTTGTAAATATTTTGTAAGATTTCAATTCGATAAATTAATAAATAAATTTAATATTTGATAAGTTAATAAATTTTATCAAAAATTATTTTTATACGATTTTAAAACTTGATAAATTAATTATTTAACAGTATAATAAAATTGTATGATCTCTTTTAATTTATAGATAGGTACTTTCGTTGCTGAAAGAGAAATTAATAACTTTGCTAATAACTTAGAAACCCTTATTTACTAATTATAAATAAATATTGTACAAACGGAAGTTTATAACGGTATTTTTTTTCCGACTTTCTTTTCAAACTTTTATTTCCTGCCAAACACCAGTTCCCACGGTTTCTTCAACTCTTGCGCGCTGCCGGAGCGCCGCCGGAGCGCCACCATGATCACCCGTCATTCTTTATTTCAAGGTAAGATCTTGTATCTCCACACGACGTTCTTATACTTCTTGTTCCTTCATTTTTTTTCTTAATCTTTCTTGGAACTTTTTGTACCCATCGACAGACCTGCACTTCGACCATGTCTTGATGCAGACTTTGCGGTTTTAAGGTAACATTATGTAGCGTGTTAACCCAATTATGATTGATTCAGATTAATGTTTCTTGTTAGGTTTTAGATAGATATCTGTCGTTGAATCTTATTCGAATAACAAAACTCTAACCTTCAGTTACCCGCCACTGCGGCGTCGGGCTGGCCGGGTACCTCAGAATCTTGTTCGAAAATTGAAACGATGAATAAAAGCCGTGTATTTACTTTATAAATTTTCAGGAACAAATCGGATTGTGGGATGGGGCTAAGTTTGAATTGAGAACTATTCCTGTAAGTAATTTATTGTTATGTATATATTGGTTCAACAAACTGATGCATTGATATTTTTTAGGTTGTCGGGCCACTCCCGGACGAAGACGGCGCCGATGTTGACGTAATTGCAACTCGTTCGCCCCTCCTGTTATTTATATACTAGCAATGCTATTGTTTTCTTTGTATTTGTTCCATGTGGGACTTTCTAAATCCAAACAAATGCGTATTTTTATTCATTTCTATTTGTTCCATCTGAGACTTCTCCACAAGGCCAAATAGTTAATTATGTTTATTATCAAATTATGTAGTACTTCTGATCTTGTTTTTATTTTCTTATATTTGAGCATGACATGATTTTATTTACATTTGTTTAAATATGACATGATTTTATTTGAGTATTTATATATGTGAGAGTGAGACTATATTTTATTTACATATGTAAACTTAGTAAATATTATTAAAAATATTTTAGCGAATTTTCATGGATAATCCTCGATAAGTGTCAGTAACAATAAGCTACAGTTTTAGTAGTTTTTCATCGATAATCCTCGAAAATCCATCGATAATCCTCGAAAACAATAACCGATTTTATTGGCAAAACGACATTTTGAACCTTGGTTTATATAACAATATTATTTTCTTTTGACTTTCTTTTCAACATTTTTCTCCCGCCAAACACCCGTTCCCACAGTTCTACAAACTCTCGCACGCTACCGGAGCACCGCCATAGTGCCGCCGGAGCGCCACCAAGATCACCCGTCGTTCTTTCTTTCAAGGTAAGATCTTGTATCTCCACATGACGTTCTTACACTTCTTGTTCCTTCATTTTTTTTTCTTAATCTTTCTTGCAACTTTTTGTGCCCAGCGACGGACCTGCGCTTCGACCATGTCTCGGTGCAGACTTTGCGGTTTTAAGGTAACATTATGTAGCGTGTTAACCCAATTATGATTGATTCAGATTAATGGTTCCTGTTAGGTGTTACACTTTTGTTTTGAAAAAAAAAAAGTATTAAGTTAAATTTCATTTTTAATTTTAAAAAATCAAGAGAAAAAAAAAGACTTAATTAAATAAATACGACGAGATAGGAGGAAAATTATAGATAAATGAAAATAGTGGGTTTATTTATAATAAAAAAAAAATCAGTTGAAAACACATATTTGATTTTGATGTTTTGTTTTAAACATTTGAAATTTTAATTAGATGAGAATCAAAAGCCTTTTATGTTTTGAAACAACAATAAAAAAAAAATTAAACGTATAAGAACAACCACATGATCTTTCAAAAATTAGGATTTCTTTATTAATTTTTAATTTAAGTTTTGTTGACGAATGAAATAAGACTAAATATATTGATAAAAAAGTATATTTGAGAAATATGATTTTCCTATTTTCTCTGAATATATATTTTTTTATTGTTACGAAGGGTATAAAAAGAGACATAAGTTATATATATATATATATATATATATATATATATATACTATAATTAGGGATGAGCAAACGGATATTCGGTGCGTTATTTGATAAATAATAAGCCGAATACTCTATTTTAAAAGATGAAAAACCAATCCTTCTCTAAAGAATTTGCAATTTCCTTCTATGATTTTTTTTCCTTTTATGATTTTTTTTTTTACATAAACCAATCCTTCTATGATTTTTTCCCTTTAGATTTCTCTATACGAAAAACCATTTAAGAGTTAGAAAACATAAACTGAGTGCGGTGTAAAAATAAATAAATAAAACTTTATGTACTTATTTTCATGTTCTTTTATCCATTTTCTGTCGTTTTGTCAACTTCTTTAAATGATTTGCAATTCTTTTTGGTTATTTTATCTTATCGTATTCCTATGAATTTTTATTCACCTCTACATCGCCCTTTTTAAAAAATTTAATCTGTTGAGATTATGGTTGTTCTAGGTGTATATGTATTAAAAAGCATTTTAAAAACATGCATGAACTTTTTAAGATACTAAAAAACCATTCATTAATCATTATTCAATGGAATAGCAAGCATGATCAATATTCAATAATATTCGTAGTGTAAATACATATAACTGGACATTATTGAATCACCATGTAAAGGTATATATTTTTCAAAATATGATAATGAAAATGATACACACTTAAGAGCAATATGAAATGTAAAATGTTGACACAATTTAAAAAATTAAAATAAACATGAGTATAAGGAAACATAAGTAGTACCAACGACGTTGCGACCAAGAGAACAAAAGAGAGCGTGACCAAGCGACACCTTCACCGATAAAGATATAACAATGCAGAGAGAGACGAAAAGTTGCAACGAAAAAAGTGAGCAATCTAAAAAAGTTGCAAACAAATATTGTAAAAAAATATATCTTTAACATATTCTGATTAAAAGTGTAACTGAAAAATACCAAAAAATTATATAAGAAAATAGACAATGCCAAAGGTCAAGAGAAAATTAAGACATAAATGACATATTTTATACTATATTCATTGAAATTAGTTCTAGAATATACATGCCATCTTAGTGTAGTATATACATAGGTATCAAAACTCTATCCATTTTTATCAGTAGTTGAAAACCAAGAATTGCACAGACACTATAAGAGTAATTGCTGAAAAATACACAGTGATGAGTTTTTTTTTTTTTTTATATAAAAAAAAACTTTAATATATATAAAGATATATATATATATATATATAACAATGTCAATGGAAACAAAAATCTCAATTTTTGGTTTTTAACAATTCTAACTGAAACAAAAATCTGAGAAATAAGAATCTCGCCGAAAAATTCACGGTAGGCTAGCAAATTGAGAAAATCCCCGAAAAACAAAAAATAAAAGAGAAACAATGCTAAAAAATCAACTCTTTTAACATCTTAGCGGAAACAAATCACGGTGAAAAAACTTCACACACACACATATATATATAAGCATAAAATTTGCAGAACATATCTACAAATTTAGTATATAATTTTATCGTCAAAATAAATCTTCAACGAAATAGAATACAATATGTGAAAAATCGCCTGCATGATTCAGTGAGTTGACTAAGACAATAATGGACAAACGACAAAACTTAAAAAAAAAACGAATTACAAATAGGTAAAACAAACGAACGAACCTTAAAAATATATTTCTTGACCTGATAATCATTCTCAAATAGTAACTGCAAATGAAATATACATTCAAAGAAGTGGAAAGAATATTCAAATGCCATATCGATTTTGAATATATATACAAAACATTTATATACTTGAATATATATATATATTTATTTATGTGAGACCTATGAACTTCCCATATTATTTGTCCGTTCATATATTTATAGGTTATAACTTCGCATGCTCTTTAGTGCATTAATCTATATCTATTCAATAATATTAATGTGAGAGATCTATGAACTTCCCATATTGGTAGTCTATTCATATATTGTAACTTATATTTTTATGCACTCTCTTGAGTGCATTAATCTATTGCTTTAATTAGTTTCATATATTGTACGCTTTAAAAAAAAATGAAAACTCTAAGAAAATTAAAAATCTTGATAAGCCTACATGAGAAGATTAAAAAAATATAAATTTTTTAAAAAATTAGAAATCTCAATACTCAATCAACTTCATGCCATGTCACTCGTGAGTCCCTCTTTTTATAATATATAGATTTTATTAGAGGCTTTTTAATTAGTGTTCTTTATTTATTTTGTGGATAATTGCATGCATTTTTTTTATACTTAATCTATTACATTTACTCTCTTTTTTTTTCTTTCAACCTTTCACGTTTGAATATAAGCACTATTGTAAATTTTTAGTTTCTCACCAAACTAATTGATCCTTTATTCATTAGAAAACTAAAAAAAAATAGGAATTTTCCATGTCATATATATATTTATTAATATATATTCTTTGAAAATTGTTAATCATCATATATGATTAAAAAACTATTTACACACATAATTATGTTCAAAATAAATTTTACTTTTCTTAATGTAGGTTCAGAGTTCATGATATTCAAGATTATATATACAGTAGAACCTCTATAAATTAATATTGTTGGGACCGGCAAAAAATATTATCTTATCGGATTATTAATTAACATATAAATTGATAATTTATTAATTTATACATTAATGAAGAAAAAAATATTAACTAGCTATGATTATATAAACATCTTTACTAACAAAAAATTATTTCAATTTATTATATCGAGAATATTAAAGTATCAATATTAAGAATATCAAAAGAGACTATTATGATTTAAAAAGATTTTATTAGACTACCAATGTCAGAAATATTAAAGAGCCAAATGATATTAAAGATGAAGTTCAAGAAGACATCAATTTGAAGAAGAAACAAATTACTACAGAATCATATTTTTAAGAAGGCTAAATGATTAGTGATGTAATGTTATCTTTTTATTTAATGTGATTTCATAGTTATTTATGTTATATTTTATTTCTAATGATTTTATAATTATTCATGTAATTTTTTATACTGAATTATTAATTTATATATCACTTAGGACATATATACCTCCTAAAAAAATTATTATCTTATAAATTTAGCGAATTATTAATTTAGCTAGTTAGGCCCAAGTCGGGACCGGACAAAAATATTATTTAATCGCGACTATTAATTTATCGAGTATTAATTTATAGAGGTTCTACTGTATATATATATTCATATATAATAAAATATCTATTTTAAAATTTTTAATTGTGTCCTTTTTTAATACAATATATAATCAAAATACGAACTTTCTTAATTAATTTTAAAAAAAAAATACTTTATCGCAACCGCGCAGAAACTCGACATAATACTAAAGAGACGCTACGGCGCAAAAGACCGAGAAGTAAGTCGCTAAAGCGCAGAAACTCGGCAAAATACTAAAAAGACGCTACAGTGCAAAATACCGAGAAGTAAGACGCTAAGGCGCATAAACTCGACATAATACTAAAAAGATGCTACGGCGCAAAAGACCGAGAAGTAAGTCGCTAAGGCGCAGAAACTCGGCAAAATACTAAAAAGACGCTACGGCGCAAAATACTGAGAAGTAAGACGCTAAGGCGCAGAAACTCGACATAATACTAAAAAGAAACTACGGCGCAAAAGACTGAGAAATAAGACGCAAAGGCGCAGAAACTCAACAAAACACTAAAAAGACATTACGGCGCAAAAGACTGAGAGGCAAGACGCTAAGGCGCAGAAACTCAGCAAAATACTAAACGATGCTACGACGTGAAAGGCCGGGATGTAAACGCAAAGGCGTAGAAACTCGGCAAAATACTAAAAAGACGCTATGAGGCAAAATACCAGGAAGTAAGACGTTAGAGCGCGAAACCTGGCAAAAATATAAAAAAACCGAAGATTAATTCCGGTAACTTGTCCAAGATGACAAAACGCATAAAGTTTCTCGCAAGATGAATCTCCCAAGAAACTGGGGGGTTAATGTTATGCGTATTTTTCGGAGCCTAAAAAAATTGAGGCCCAAGACATATAAGGCCCAATCCACAAAAGTCAATCGGAAAAGTCAACGGGCCCGAACCCGGAAAGTCAACCAGAAAAGTAAACCGACGCGACACGAAAAAGTCAAAGGACGCGACGCGAAAAAGTCAACGGACCCGAATCCGGAAGTCAACAATTCGACCCGGTAAAAGACGAATATGATCCGTCTAAGAAATATGCCTTCGGGGGTCACCACGACCTCCGAAGGCTAAAAATTCATGCCTTCGGGGGTCGCCGCGACCCCCGAAGGCTAAAATTCATGCCTTCGGGGGTCGCCGCGACCCCCGAAGGCCAAAATTCATGCCTTCGGGGGTCGCTGCGACTCTCGAAGGCATGAATTCGAACTCCCCGTCCTCTATAAATAGGAGGAGACCCCCGCCACATTCAGTAAGCACTCCCGAAGCCAAAAAAAACCTCTGTTTCCCGTTTATTCATAATTTCCGACTCAAATACTCGACTAATGTTGAGCGTCGGAGCGGGTGACAGAGGACCCCCCCTATGTTCCCCTTCAGAGTTCACGTTTTCTACTCTTTTTACAGGAACGGAGGCAGGTTTTACAGGGAAGATTTTCGGACCATCAAGACCGAAGATCAAGCTTCAAAGCCCATTCCAACCGTCAAGCGGGCATTGGGCCCGGCCCAAAATCAAGACCTGGGCCGCATTCAAGTTAATCAAATTTTAGGCATTAACAGAGTTGCATATTCTCATTTCTTGAGAATATGTTTTTTATTTTTATTTATTCAGATCATATAATTAATTCATCATTATAAGTAAAGTAAGAAATCAATAAATACTATAACATCCAAATTTTTTACTGGCTGAGACAGCAAGAATAGAAATATTTAGACCTTCTTTGGTTAGTGATTTCATTCCAACTTGGACGAGACCAACATGAATATATTTATATTGTTTGTCTATTTTTGAATTGAGTGTTTAGAAAAGAGATGAACAATCTCAAAAGGTTTTGAAAGTTGGATATCTCTTCCTTCAGTTTTTATATATGGTGAAATATGTTTTGAAGATATTGAATTTTGTGGTTTGTAAATTTGGTCCCTTTAAATTTTGGTAATATCCCAATCATCAATGGCTTTTTTTTTTTTTTTCTTTCTTTAAATTAAGATTCAAAACTTCTGACAATAATTTATATTTTTTTTGGACCTGTTTAACAATTATATATCTTTATCAAATTTGAGCATAAACAATTATTCTTTACTTACTCTTTTATAATATATGTACTACGTTTATATTATTTGATTTAAAAAAATATCAAAATATATAATCACTTTATACAATAACTTACTACAATATGATTCATTAGTTTCTATATTATTTTTCACCTATTTAAATATTATTAAAAATGCAATTTATTCTAACTTAATTTTTTTAATTTTAATACGCGGTTATTTAGATAAGTTATTCAATAAATTCTCAACAAATTACTAAAAGGGCATTAAGGAAATATATATTGTTAAGATTGCAATAGCAAAAAAGAAAAGAAATGAGTAACAAAATTAAGATTGACTTTATAAATTCCGTCACTAATTATCCCAATGAATCATATAGCATAAAATAAGATCCAAACTTCGAAATAAAAGTTAGGAACAATTTTTAATTGTTGCGAGGAGTCCCCTATCAGCTAGGGGTGAAACCGGTACCGATAATCGGTAAATTAGCTTTTATTGGTATTGGTATTGAAAAATCGAGATTTTTTTTTTTTGGTATTGGTATTGGTATCGGTTCTAAAAATTTCTTATTTTTTTTTATCAAACCGAGACTGAAACCGAGAAAAAAGAAAAGAAAATCGATAAATAAACCGAGACATGAACAGGGAATGACCAGGGGAAAAATCCAAAAATAATACAAAATACCATGTCCGAAATATAACATACATGTCTAATACATAAAAATATCAAACATAATTAAACCATGTCATTTCTTTTTCTTTGATTTTGATTTCGCCTTCGCCTTCTCCTTTTTCTTTGATTTTTATTTTGCCTTCCTTTTTCTTGGCCATGTTACTAGTTACTAACTTACTACTACCACCGGTAAGAGCGGAGGGAACGGAAGTTGAAACGGGGAGCTTCAGAGCTTTCTTCTACAATAAACAGTTTAAAGAAATTTGCGTTTAAAAAAATAAAAGCATAATTATTATATACAACGTTACAATTACGTTACAATAGGCATAGATATCAAAATTATATAATAAAAAATAGTTGTATACAGTATACACTATTTTATAATTATACACTGTTTTATAAGTATACACTATTTTATAAGTATACACTGTTTTATAATCACAACATGTAGTCGGTTTTTGTTTCAAATTGTCTTCATTAAATTTTAAATGCTATCGTTTTTCTCTCATACTATTGGTTTGGTATACACTGTTTTATTCAACACAGTCAACAAACCTATTTACAAAACTATTAGAAACGACATGTAGTTTACAACCGAAACCGATACCAAAATTTGAGAAATTTGGTATCAGTATCGGTTCTTGGTTTTAAACCAAATTTTTCAGATTTTTTTGAAAACCGATCCGAGATCGATACCAAAACCGAGACGATACTGAGAAACGGTTACAAAATTTTCACCCCTACTATCAGTGACTGGAGAATCTTCGAGGTTGAGATTTGGATTAAAATATTGCTATAAAAATTTTATACTATATAAGAAAAAAACTTTAGATTGTATGTTGTAATTGAAAGATCAACATACACAGAACTTAATAATTCATGGATTTTATGGGTAATTTGGACGATTTTATATGTCCATTATTTTTTAAAAATTAATATATATTTCATCACAATTAATAAAATATTATTAAAATAGATAAATTTATAATGTTTGATGATATATGTCTTTCATTTATAATTCAAAAAGAAAAATAATTTTTTTATCTTCATCAAAATTACAAATGATAATTTATCGTCACCGCGCGAAGCGCCGTGCCTTTCCTCTAGTTAGAAATTAAATTGACAATAAAGTGATATATGGGAAGGGGAAGACGGGGCAATGGTGTCTTAGGTTTGTTTTTATTTTTATTTTTTACAGAGGTGTCTTAACTTTGTTACTTATTGCAACTTTTTCTCTAATCATCGTCGTTAGAATTAATTAGGGTATTTCACGTGTTTAGGTTTCCTTCCAGGACATTCTCGAAGGAACGGTTATTCGGTTGCAATTATCAATATATATAGATCAATGGGTATTCATTAATTGTATTATTATTCGGTTGAAAATAAACGCTCATTAATTGTATTATAGAATTCATGAGACAGGAAGTTTTAGAGATTACACTTGTATTATTATTGTTGGTGGACTTGAGTCTCTTAAAGTTTTGTCATGTAAAATTTGAGGTTAACCTGATCAAACTCTTACAATCTGCATAAAGAACATCGTCAAGCATAATCGGAATAACCTTAGCTCATGTTCTCAATTATTTTCTATGCAACTAAAACTATAAGTGATAATTAATCGGTATAGTTTAAGATCAAAATCAAATAACCTAAAACGAAAGTCAAACATAATAAACATTACTATAAATGCTAACCAAATAGTTTTTAAAAAATAAAATAAACTACTATTAAAAAAAATGAAACCAAAAACAATTAAATCAAGCAGAACAAACTGATGTATACATCATGCAATTTATTATTATAAATCTAATAAAAAAATTAATTTATTATGAAAATTAAAAGAAAATTAAAAAAATTATTACCATACCATCATTCATATATTAAACAACCACTCATATAACAATTCATTTTGTGGTTCCAACTTTCGACAGCTCTATACACGTTAAAAATAACTTTCATATAGCCGATCAACATAATATATAAAGCAATAAAAAAATATACATGTACAATGCTGCCAAAAAGAAACAAAAACATACATCAGTGAGTCGAAATTGACGTTTAAACTTTGAACTAAAAAAAAAATGGACAGCCATCCTACCTTGCTTCTCCCCTGAATCTCAAATAAAGCCGAGGCAGAGTGGCACAAGCCGAGTCACGATTATACGAAGAACTGAGCGTGACACGACTTGGAGTAGAGGCTCGTTTCGCTGCGACACAGAGAGTAATCGCGACAGTGGTGGCGAGAGTCGTGCGCGCACCGATGGAGTTGTTGTTGTCGCCGTCACGTCGCCATCACCAGAGAGTCAATGTGAGAGATTGGGAAGAATGAGAAGCCATAACTCAATAATATACTGATATTTTTTTTTCAATTATCAGTCCAATAACACTGATATATTAGAACAGGCAATCAAAATAAGCAAAATTTTCCCTGAAATATTTGTGATTTTATCCTCAAAGTTTCAATGTATGCATAGCTCGATTGAGATTCTAATCTAAATGTTGTTATTAATTTTGTATGTTGTAATTTAAGAACTGCCTTTTCTTATTCTCGTACGGTTTTTTTTTTTTTTTTTTTGTCATTGAACCTTAAACATGTAAGCAAATAAATACATGTCTAAAATAAATGTACACGTTTCAATGCATTAAACTGAAATATATGTTACATATTTTATAATAATAAATAAGTTTTAATCACTACTCAATGCATCCTTCCGCTTTCTGTTTACCATTTCAACAATTGATATTATTGTCCACTTTTTTACTCATTAATAATTAATACGTTTGCTCTCACATGAACATTTTTTTTGAAAATATAATCAAAATTCTGAAAAAATGAGATTCCACCTTTCCTTGCTAAACATCAAGCCATGTCATCCGGGTGAGATTTTGCTTTTATATATATATAGATTGTCCTTACGGGAGTTAAAGAGAAGTTCTCATGAAGAATGATAAAAAAAAAATATCGACCTTTTTTTTTGGTCAAGAGCGCTTTTCTTCTTTCTTATAACACGAACTTACAATCTTACATCACTATCACTATGACAATACTCTCTTCTACAAGATCATACATTGACAAAAACTCTTAAATTCTTTATTATTATTATTATTATTATTATTATTATTATTATTATTATTATTATTATTATTATTGCAAAGAAGGTCGATCACACATCTTCTCAACAAATCGGTTAAAATAATGAAATACGTAAAATCTCTATAAATTAATATTATTGGAACTCGATATTTTATTAAATTATCGAGGTTAATAATTTTCGAGGAATAATTTAGCTATATTAGTTAGATTGGGGATTGATAAAAGTATTATTTTATTTAGTATTAATTTAACGAGGTTCCAGTGTATATAGAGAAACTATAACAATTGTCCAATATTCTAATTATATTTTTCATGGAATTATTGACATCGATCAATGTCAAATATTTCTAATTGGATAAGAAGCAATGCTATTTT
The DNA here is from genome assembly GCA_954871525.1 of Parietaria judaica. Classification (NCBI taxonomy): domain Eukaryota; kingdom Viridiplantae; phylum Streptophyta; class Magnoliopsida; order Rosales; family Urticaceae; genus Parietaria; species Parietaria judaica. The sequence goes on from OX940864.1 coordinate 18,103,324, forward strand.
CACACCAACGATTACACAACGGTTAAGTCCCTACACAATTAATCTTGAGTAGTTCATCCACTCCCACGAGGGGCGTCCGAATTCCGTTGACTTTTTTTTTTTCCAGATAGTATTAGCGGCTGAAGGCTCGCCTCCATCCATTGTGACACTGCAGAAAGTCGATGCAATCGACTTTCTACCGCAATATCTCACGGTTCCTGGTGTAGATTTTCTGCTGCTTGTGACGCGTGTTGTTGACTCTCCGCTACTTGCGAGGTATGCAGTTGACTTTCCGTCGCATCTTGTGTGACGTTCCCTTGACTTACCTCGGCTTGCGAGACATGCTCAAGAATTTCCCTAGCATCGTGTGACGCGTGTTGTTGACTTTCCGCCTCTCGCAGTCTTCTTCTCAATTTCGATATGTAGTCAATGAGGGAACTTCCGAACATCGTAACTCCGAAACCCGTTAACGTAGCTAGCAAGACCGATAAAACGCTCTGCATTTTAAGCTGAAAAAAAAAAATCGATGTTTCGATCATAATTAGAAGAATAAATATTTTTGTTCCTATCCGAAAAATCTCTTCTTAGTTCTTACTAGTGTGTAGATAATATGACCCGAAACGGCTACCAACCCAAACTGAACCGTCGCGTAAGTCCACACATGCTTTCTCATAACTGAGTCAACTCCAAAAATATAGCGAGTCAAAATACGGTCTCGAAAAGCATGATCTAGAAATTGAGTCAAAGAAGAGTCAAAGCCAAAGCCAAACCTACCCATTGCAGTGGATGTTATGCATGCCATGAGCCCCACAATGCAGGAAAACGGAAGCGATACCGCAATTGCATCGGACCCCATTTTTCCGACCTGAAAATGGTCAACGAAATGGAGTTGACATTTATGTTAAAACCCTAAAATTTGGACCACCATTGTGTAAGTGTTTTACCAGAAGTTGCTCGAGAAAGCAGAAGTATGCTAACATGCTGACCATGACTAGAACTGGAACATCTTGCCAAACCCTGTAAAAATCACATTTAAATTTAGCTATAATTATGGACTTAAAAAATTCGGAAGATCAAGTTGAAAGCCACGTCCGGTACGGTCCGGCCCTGAGTTGGTGGAGTTCCTTGGCGAGTATTTAAACAAACTATATATATATAAATATATATAAATTCACTTTTCTTCAAAATTTATGGCTTTTTTTATAGACAAACAAAATTATATCTTTTTATAGTGTAGATTAAAAAAAATAATACCGACAGGCTGAAAGAAAACAAAATTAAATTTAACACAAAACTTCTTTTTTTTCCTCATGTTTTTCATACTCGGTTTATTCGAAACCGTTCCTAGAAAAGCATACTTCCCTTCCAGATTTCCAGTAATATACAGTTATATGTATATATATATATAGTTATATACTATTGAATGCACATACAAAAATTATATATAAATCTGCTATTTGAAAATCGTAATCTTAACTATTAATATGATCTGTACAACTGATAAATTAATAATATATATATATATATATCATTATCTAATATATGTATATATCTCATCCCACTTAAGCCAACACAGATCTTTTACCTTTGGGCTTGGCTTATATATCTTATAGGGTAAACTGCGGCTAATGTACCCAATGTTTGATCTTCTGCGGATTATGTACCCAATTTTTATTTTCGACGGCTAATGTACCCAATGTTTGATCCGTTAGATATTTTCGTGTTTTCCGTCACTTGACCGTTAGAGAGTTATCCTCCTCTACATGTACACTTTTCGTATTTTTGACATAACTCACTCATTTTTTGTCCAAATTTTATGCACGACCTATGGTTGGAAAGATAAGAGATAGATCTACAACTTTAGTGTTTTAATTTTTGTAAAATCAGTTTTAGAAAAATACGAAATTTCAAATACTTAAAACTGGACATTAGTTTAATGCAAAATATTTGTTTCGAGTAAATTTTAATATACTTAATGACTTTTTATGATGAAACGTAAAACTAAAAAGTTTTAGATAAACTTTCTATCTTTCCAACGGGTGTTTATTTATAAATTTTGGACAAAAAATGAGTGAGTTATGCCAAAAATATGAAAGATGTGATGCGAAATAATCTTTCATATTTTTGGCATAACTCACTCATTTTTTGTCTAAAATTTATAAATAAACACCCGTTAGAAAGATAAAATATTTATCTAACAAATATTTTGCATTAAACTAATGTCCAGTTTTACGTTGTATTTGAAATTTCGTATTTTTCTATAACTGATTTTACAAAACTTAAAACACTAAAGTTGTAGATCTATCTCTTATCTTTCCAACCATAGGTCGTGCATAAAATTTGGACAAAAAATGAGTGAGTTATGTCAAAAATACGAAAAGTGTGCATATAGAGGAGGATAACTCTCTAACGGTCAAGTGACGGAAAACACGAAAATATCTAACGGATCAAACATTGGGTACATAATCCGCAGAAGATCAAACATTGGGTACATTAGCCGCAGTTTACCCTATCTTATAACGTGCAATTTATGTATCTTATGAAAAATGGTTATTCTCAAGAAGTTTCTGAATTTGCTATATTTTTAGGATATTTGTGGTATAAATACCTAATTTAAACTAGGTATGTACATTCTCAATCTCTTTTTTTAGCAATAATACCCGAAGGCCAAAATAAGTGTTGAGGTCCAAAAAATAGTGTAGGGACACAAGTATATGTCTCTAGTAATTTAATGAGTTTATACTCTAACAAAAGTGTTGAATAATTGATTTTTTAAAAAAGTTTAATCATACTACATACATGTGCCCTTCGTGTGGTATAAATCTTAATAGGACATGGACGGAATTGGACTTCAGTACTATTTTGTGGGCTTTAAGATTTTTTTGGGAATATATGTCGATGCACTTACGACCTAATATAGATTGAGCACTTATGTCACAAATATCCCGGATGGTCGTGTAGTGTGCCTAAAAACGACAGGATTCAACACCCCTAGATAAAAAATAAAAAATAAAAACCATCAGTTTTCTGATTTTCACCAATCACCTACAATCAAGTCACCTCAAACAGTTGACAGATTCTATTTATTTATTTTAATATAAAAGTTTAAAGTTAAAAAAATATAAACAAAATTTTAGAGGAAACCTCAAAATTTTAATTTCTAATGAAAAAGTAAAAAAATTATATTTTAACATACAAAATTTAAATATATATTTACATATTAATATTTTATTTCTGAACACTATAAACTTACAAAAATCTCATCTAGATAACCATTGATTGATATATATTAAATTTTTTATTACATATGAATATTTTATTCTAAACACTATAAACTTACAAAAATCTCATCTAGATAACTATTGATTTATGGTATATCCGTGTGATATCGGATCATCACAATCAGTTATTGATTTTTAAAATCTTAAAAAAAAAACTCTATTATTATACATGTATATCCCTTGATTTATCCGTAAAAGTAATTTTTTTTATGGTTCTCAATAATCGAGATCTTATAACTTTGGTTACAATTTTTTGCACGACAAAACATTACGAAAATCGCAATATTAACGTCTAGATGAGGGTATTTCAGAATTTGCACTTGCCTATACTGTGTGGACCCTCCTCGCAAGTTGCGATTTTGGGCTCTGTGGAGCCTTAGTAGCGTGACGGGCAAGTTTCTGACTTCTTGTTTGCAAACTTCGCACGTTTTGTTTCCCTTCATGCTGAACCATTTCACGACACATTCCTTGTGGCCCAAGGCAAGCTCTCCCTTGCAGAGACATTCGAGCTTGAAGGTCTCGGCTTCTTCGCCGAGCTCGACGTAGCAGATCCGACACACGGCTTCTTCTTCGGGAATGTCTCTCTCATCTGAACACCGCAAGACTAGCTAGGATGAGACGCAGCTCGGTTGTCACGGGGCTGCAAATCAGGATCAACAATTTCTGGGTATATCTGATATGCGGAGAAATTGTTGTATCTTGACAAGCGAAAATTTAAAAGGCGTGACAGTGCCGGGATTATAAAAACTACTTAATCAGCTCCGACTACTCTACGTTTATTTAATATTTAATACTAAGATGATTTTTTCTGTAAACACTAATATGTATAAAAAAAACGTGACATAAAATTTGGCATAACCGTCCTACTGTTTACCGGTTAACGGAGAGATTTCAATTTGAACTTAGATTGTTAAATAATGACGGATTTTGTCAATTTTAAGCCATGTGCAACACACGCATTAGAATATCTATGACGATTTTGTCCCTGAATACTAGTAAGGTTTATTTGAGTGTAAATTATCAATCATGAAGACAATGAATACTCTATCAGTGTCACCTTCCAATTGCCTGTTGGATGTTTTGGTGATCGTCTTCTCTGATACTCGTGGAGTGGTTGGAATTACACGAAAATCACTTCGCACTGTCAAACTTTCGAATTTGCGGAGGACGGGGACGGAATTGGAACGATGAATAGGACTATGAGGCCCTTCTTTCTGGTAAATAAGTAAGATAATAATCATACATTCATACTAAATGCGTTAAAGTCGTGAGATATAATGTTCTCAATAAATACATATGATCCGGAAGAGAAACAATGACAAGCGTAGCCTGGTTTCTAATTCGAGAGTTAGATTAACAAAACTTGTCCAATGATATTCAATAAGATTTTTTTTTTTTTACAGCTAAAAAATGACAGTTAAACTTATAGTAGTTATAAGAATAAACTCTAATCCTATACTTACACTAAAATGCCTCTAATACCTCTGCTTAATGAAAATACCTAAATACATAATTATAAGTAAATTCTTACACTATTTAAATTTTTAAAACAAGACATACTCACAGAAGAATACTGTACGTTGGTCGAGTTTCCACCGTGAGTTGACTCTGGATTCGAATGAGCGATCGGCGTGACAGGCAATGACGACGTATTGTTTCCTGTCCTTGGGGCAAAGAGTTGGGTCAAAGAAACCGTTCTCGGGAATGTTAACCTCTCTTGCCGTTCCATTGGACAGCCTTCCAAAGCTAACAGCACGGCATTTTTAATCTCCAAATCCGGATTTCGCCTCTTGAAGCTCAATTTCGGAAGGAAATTTTTCATGTTTGGCTTTGATTTCGGGATCGAAGGTCCAGGAGATTGCGCGATAGTACCAAATGAGCTCGGAATTGGTGCAATGTTGTCTTTTCTCGGGGGCGGACTCGGTGTTATCGGTATGTTGACTAGAACAAATTCCTGGCCTGAGATACCATCGCGAGGAGTATCTAACAAAATATTTTGTCTTCTTCTCTCTGAATCAGAAGAACTTTCTTCTCTTATCTCAGCCAAAGCTTCAACCTGTTCAAGAAGAGGGAATGAATATATATATATATATATACACATATATATCCTATACTTAGAAAATCTTACTAAATTTCTCGCAAGGACAACCATACATTTGATTATATAAGTAAAAAATTACAAAAAGAAGAGCAAAAAATGATGAAAAAAAAAATGAATAGGAGCAATCACAATATGTATGTAAGTACTATGCATAATTGTGTATATATATATATATTCACACGTATATTATAATTATAAAATTTCCAATATTCAGCTACAAATTAGTATCTTACAAAATTTCTCAAAGGGCAATTCCAAATTTATCTATATAAGAAAGGGAAGGACAAAAAGCATATATATATATATATATATATACCCAGTGGCGGAACCAGGAATTTCATCTCGGGGGGGTTAGATTTAATTTTTTTTGTCAAAAATTGCACTTGAAGGGGTTATATACACATTTTACAGAAACTTTAGGGGGGGTTGAGGTAAAATTTTATATGTATTTACACTAAAATTATATAAAACTATACCATAATTACACTTTTTTTTTTTTTTGGGGGGTGGTTTCAACCACCCCACCCTTGAGTGTGCTCCCGCCACTGTATATACCAAGGTTTAAAATGTCGCTTGCCGATGTCGTTTCACATTTTTCGTTTTACGGATATATCGCTTGTCGATGGGCAAATCGTAAAAAAAAAGGCAGGCCGCATATACCGCCCGTTTTTCATGGGTATACCGCATGCCGATGAGGTTTTCGACGGATATTTTGTAAAAAAATATTTGAGTATTTAAGCAAGATATTTATATAGGTTCAAAATTACATATTTAATAAATACAATACATAATTGTATACAACAAAACACATTTATAAGGTGAAATGTATAATATTAAGTCACTTTATAAGTTGAACTGTTGAAGTGTATAATACTAAGTCAAATTATTATGTGAAGTGAATATGTATGTTAAATTATTATGTGAAGTGAATATGTATGTTAAATGTGTAATATTAAGTGAATATGCATGTTAATTGTACATGAATGTTAACAAATTTAATACTACATACACATATACCCATAAATTTCTCAGGGTGAAGAACAGCCTAAACTTATAAAACTCGTAAGATCAGAAGCCATGGAAGCACAGAAAGAAGAAGAGAACAGAAGATTAAAGAGAACCTTGTTGACTAGATCATCTTCTTCAGCTTTAATGGTGATAATACATCCGTCGTTCAGCTTTGAAACATGTTCGTTTCGATCAGTTTTTGCCATCGGATTGGTCAACGAATCCCAAATTGCATTAAGGAAGATGAAGAATAATAATGAGAAATGATAACTTCGAAGTCAGAAGCCTTTTGTACTGAACTTCAACTGAATCACTGACATATTTATAGGCCAATACGAAGATGGAAATTTGGTGAGTTTTTGTTTACTATTATTTTTATTTGGGATATTTATGGCGAAAATATACAAAGTTAGATTGTGAGAACTCGTATTTTTAGAACCCTCAAATAGAATATATAAGTATTTATTCTATTTTTATTCTTAATTAATTTAAGATTTTTATATAAGATAATAAGAAATATCTTTGATATTTTAGTAAAAAATAATATTTTTTATGCTATTTAATTAGATGCGAAAATTATTATTAATTAGAGTTATATTTAAAACCAACTAGGTTAGGGTTTTTACATATTCTGTTTTTCTCTTCTTAACCTCATTCTCTCCCAAAAACCTAAAAATTCTCTAGAGAGGATAGAGTGAAAAACTCACTGAGTCTTCAATCTCATCAGCCAGAAAATTTCTTCTTCTTTTTCTTCCATAATCAAGGTATGAATTTGCTTATCTTATTAAATCTAATTTTATTTTCGTAATCTCAAGTGGCAGAATTTTGTCAAATTTTTATCTCCCAAACCCCGCAGCGGTTTTGGCTGACATTTTAACCACAACTTGTATTAGATTCATAGAAGTCTCACATTTAATTTCAGAATTTTTGGAGCTCTAAATCACTCGAAATCGTATTTTCAATTTTTAATTTAAAAAAAAAAAAACGATAAAATTCTGCAAATCAGATTTTCGTTTTTATTTTTATTGTTCATAGAGTCCGAATTAGGGTTTTTACATAGAGATATGTTTTATACAGAATTCAATTTCAAGAAAGTTTCGTGTTTTACAAAATTTGAAAAACGTTCGGGATCTAGCCCGAAAATGAGTTATAAGAATCTGACCGAACTAATAAATCAATATATCTCATAGTTTCAGTTCTCTTTTGAAAATTTCCAAAACGCAAAAGTTTTTCGTTTTTGAAAAATAATGGCAGTTTGTTAAGAACGCTTTTTCCAGTTCCTTACCGATTTTATTGTATCGAGAAAATGCTTCAAAACTCTTTTGAAAAACCCAAATCTCTTTTAGTCTTTAGGTCAAGTTCTACGAATGTATTTGCTAGTGATCAAACCTAATTTTTAGTTGGGTAATTATTATCTAGGATCATCGTTCGTAGAGGTATCTTCGTCTGAGTCGCAAGAAGGATTATCGTAGCGATTCAGGTGAGTTCAACCTCACTGCAGTACGAATTTGTTTGAAAATAAAAAATACATTTGAACATGTTTGTTGTGTGCTTTGTTTGAATATATTGGATGTGTGAAAAATGTTTGTTTGTTATATTGCTTCATTAATGGCTGCATTAGATATGTTATGATGATTCAACGACGTTGAAACGTCGCGAAAGATTTATTATTATGTGACGATCGATGTGATTGTCTAGATATGAAGAATGCCATTAATGATGAATGGTGATATACGATGTGGAATTTGTGAAAATGATTATTTTGGTTATGGATGAATCTTCTTGTCATTTATGCATGTTAACAATATAAACAAGTATAACATAGGAATTTAGTGTCGTGCCCCCTCTATCGAGCGAGTCATGTGAGGCTTATGATGTTTTTAAAGGATCCCAAAAAAAAAAAAAGAATGGGAAGATGATTAGATTTCTCCCCGAGTTGAAAGGAACGAAGAAAGGATTAATCTGACGGTATCATGAACCGTCTAATATATTGACCTTAGGCTTCGGGACATGTGCACCCCCGTCGATCTATTGAGTCTCGCGCGAATGAAGTGGTACGTACACAATGGTGATCACCTAGGACAAGATTAGTAATAGATTCCTAAAACGTAAAATGAAGCATAATTGGTCATTTGCATGTTATGTTTTCTTCAATTTATTTTGTGAGAAAATAGTTGTATCGCACTGAGCTTTTAGCTCACACAAAAATGTTTTTCGTTCATACTGTAGGTAAGAAACCTATGATATGATTTCATGGTGGGTTGGACGGTGACGGTGGAGGATGTGCGAGGGATTGGGTGAATGGGTAATCACTGTGAAGACGTTTTCCGCATATTTTATTTCTTATACATTTTTTGTTTTTGAAAAAAGGAATTCCTGATAAATATTTTTACTATTCACATATTTACTTATTTTAAGTTTAAAAAGATGGCCAAGTATTTTCAAAGATTTTTAAAGTAGTCAGTAAGTAACGGCTTCGAAAAAGTTGGGTCGTTACATAGATTAACTGAACGCAAGGTAATTATGCTTTCGTTGTATATCGGTGAGATTATTGATTTACACCCAATAAAATTTGGAAACTTTAACTCAACTGGCTCGAATTAACAACGGTGTGATAATTAAATTTAAACTTATTTTAATTTTAAAAAATATTTTTTTTTGTTTTTATACTATTTTGATTAGGGGTCCACTTATGAGATAATATATAATTATGATTTTACTTTTTAATTAAAAATACCTATTACAGTACATTTTGATACACACAGTAGGTAGTTTTTAAAAATATTCGTGATTAAATGGGCATTTCGTATCATTTCTTAATTTTTAACTTACGTGTACGACATGGCCTTTTTGAAATCATCAATTTTTTTATCCGTTTATTTTGTAAGACTTTCATTTCAATAGTTCATTAACTATTTGATTAATCGAAGTCTCATAATTTAATATGCAGATTTTGTTTTTAAATAATTAAAAATTAAATTCGAGTAAGTCGTGACGTTACCTAGAGATTAATTTTTTTCTTGTGTAATTTTTTCTTATTGAGTATTAATGGCAAAATTAAAAATTTAGAGGACAAGTTTAAAGTAACATATTAAGTTCGTAGGCGGTACTCCACGTACTAAAAAAATAGGTGACTTATTTTTGGACTCGTTTGATATATTTCATTTTTATTTTAAGGTGACTTATTATCGAATTGTTTATTTATGGGACCATTTTTAATGTTTTTCTATTGAAGAAGAGAGATTTTCAGATATGTTTTAGCGGTGAGAGAAAATATTGTATACAAAGTTTTACGAGATCTTTAGGATTAATTTATGAGAGAAAATAAACCATGATGTTTTGGACTTATTTTGAGCAAAACGACAGCGATATTAATGAAGGAGTTTTACGATTAAGCTTCTCGTTGGGCAAGCAAAAGAATAAATACCAAAATAGTAATCTAACTATGTCGGAAAAATATTCTAACTTATTTTTATAGTGAAAAGATATATATTGAAATTTAACAAAATAATAGTATTTTTTATGCCGTCCAATTTTCGCACTAGAAATTAATAAAAAGATACGTATTGCTCCCATAAAATTACACTTATTTATATAATATTTCTTATTACTATCTTAAGGACTAGTTCAGGGCTTCAAGCATTGCACTTCTGCTCATGATATTAAGATATATTTTTAAGGGATAATAGCGATAAAAGTTAGAATTGTCTTCCGTCATCAATAATTTTTTTTTTATTATTTTATAAAATTCTTTGAAATTGTAAATTAATTAGTCTTCCGTCACTATTTTCAAGTCAAATGTCACGTGACATAATGTTGACCGTCACATAGCAAGCCATGTCATTATCTGACTGTCACGTGGCATGTCTAAATAATTTATTAAAAAGCTATTAATAATTTTATAATAATTTCAATACCGGGTCCGGGTAATAAAATTCCAAGAATCATACCATCGTATTTTGTGCATACTCCAAAACCGATTTATTTTTATTTTTACCCGAAAACCTAAAATGTTGAATTAATATACCCAGATTATAGTGTAATAGGAAATCAAAAGTACAAATTGAGTAATTAGATTTAAAAAAAAAAAGGATTAAATTGAACTCACGGTCCCCAAACAACTTGCATTTATAGCTAAAACATTCTACCATTCGAGATATGCTCTCTAAAATTCACGTTTGTCATAGATACCACGGTTTATTGCCACTGTAACTTGATATAAAATTTATTAATGGTTATATTGATGTATAAAATGAAATAGTAATAAGCACAAATAAGAGTGTATTATTCGTGATAAAAATTTAAAAGTTATTAATGACAAAATACCCATGTCTTTTGTAATTTTAGATTTTTAATTAGGGTAATTATATATTTCAAATAAAAATTTCATGGTTATTTTAATCCGAGCTTTTTTAGATTCCGCGTAATTTAGTCCCAGTAAAATAATATGGTATTTTCAATCCGGATATTTCATTCACGTTCACCAGTATTGTAATTATTAAAAAAATTAATAAATAATTTTAATAAAATAAAAACGGATTAGTTTAATAATAAGTTAAAGTTTTAAGGATGTAGAAATTATACTTAACTTTTACCATTTTACAATCGCAGTATTTATTTGCATACTTGATCTATTCTGTTTTGCTTGGCTTTTAATTTGGAGCAATTTTTCTAAATTTACTATTCTATACATAAGCTTTTAATGGTGGAAGATTTATTAGGGGGAGAGATAGTAACTTAAATGAATGGACAAATAGTTGAAGATTATGAAAAGTAAAAAAAAAATGAAGAGAAAATTTACTTTAAGTGAATGGACAAAATTACATACATATATAGAAAACTGGTGTTTTGTTGAATTTGCATACTTATGTTAAATAAAATCGGGTACCTTTCAACGCAATTAACTACAAATTGAATATTTTTGTCTTATTATTCTTTATTTTACTATGCGACTATATAGAAATATATTTTGTATTATTATAAGGCATTTTATTGGTGTAGCAATTGTATAGTAAATATGTTTTGGTAGTTCATTTGTCGGACATTTCAAGTTGTTGGTTCTACAAAGCCAAAACAATAGGTAGATATATTGATAAAGATAATTAATAAAAAAAATCTATGAATGCAGTATCTTTCTTAAATAAATGGGAAAATGGCGGCATAAGTACCCAAAGTGTTTAAAAAGTTGACAATAAGTACCCATTCTCTTTTTTCGACATGTAAAGTCGCCAAACTCTCGTTTTGTATATTCTGTCTCTTTTCCGTCCACACCGGTAACTGCTTATATTTACACCCATTTTTAATTAAAAATTAATTAAAATTGAACCCATTCTCTTCTTTCTCCCGCTCGAGCTTTTCCCCAAATATCAAACCCATTTCTCAAAATTTCACTCAACTCTCAAACCCTAACTCTCAATCTCCCGGCGACGACGATGACTGACGGCGGCGCCGGTGCCGGCGCCGGAGGATTGAGCGACAGAATGTGGCGACATCCTTCTTCGCCAGGTCCTTCATTAGGTAAGCTACCTCTCAACTTTCCATTCTTTCTGTTTGGGTATTCACACTTTATTTTTCGAACAGTAAGAGACACAAGTCTTGTTTCTTGAGCTTTATATAGGAAGGTTTTTGCATTATTTTATTCAGAATCGAATCTTTGCATGTGAGTGTAAAATGCTTAGGTTAAAGTTTGGTACTTTGTCATTATATGGTGTTTGTGGTCCATTTTGAACATGTGCGGCCTTTATTGATATTTTTTTAGCATTGAATGCACATATTGATACGCAGATATGAATTTTTTTGGCATTGTTTATCATTGAATACTTTGTTTGGTGTCCCTATTTTGGCAGTTTTTGAGCTTTAGTGTTTATTGGCATTGTATATTGTTTCTTTTTTGGAGGCAGATTTCAATACAATTTCAGGTTTATGAATAATGTCATAAATACTTAAAGTTATTCTCTTCTTTTGACAGATTTGGCCTCACCTTGGTTTACTATTAAACTTCATTATGGTGGAACTTGGGCTATGGAAGATGGGAAGAAAACGTATAGTGGGGGTACCGAGATATGTTTAGAGGTGATAAGGCATTGGTTAAGGGGTAGGATATATGAGAAACATGTTAGTGTTGAAAAGTGGAAATATCCTGTCGCGCCAAGGATCCAAAGAGTGATCGAGAAAAACAAAGAGGTAGCTCGGTGGTGTGGCTCTACTAGAGCCGGTTCCTTCTTATTCGAAGTAGAATACCATGAAAACGATGTAATAGAGACTTTCTCGGTAGACTTGGAACATATGATGTGTACGTGTCGAGGTTATCAATTGAGTGGCATCCCGTGTGGTCACGCGTTAACGGCTATTTGGAACCACAACATGAATGTATATGATTACATTCATGATTATTACAAGAGAGACGCTTTCATTGCACAGTATCGTGTTTCCGTTCAACCAATGCCGTCACCCGACAAATGGCCACATGCCGGTGAATGTTTGATTTATCCCCCCATTCAAACTGCCATGCCCGGAAGGCCAAAGAGAAAAAGAAACCGAAAAAACGACGAGCCACTAAACTCAACAAAGGCGAGAAGAACTGGACAAGTCAACACGTGCAAGAATTGTGGTCAACGAGGGCATAAGCCTCAAACTTGCAAGAATCCTACAGTGACACCGGTTAGCTTTCTCACTTTACTATTTCAATTTACTTTCTTAATTTCATTTAGATAGCAAATAATGTCATATTTATTGCAGCCCATTAAGGTGAAAAAGATGGGGAGACCCCCCAAGATCAATCCAAAACCCGAGACTGTGAAGAGGGATGGGCGGAGAAAACGACGAAAGGTCCGAGATGCCAATCATACTCAAGCTTCAACGTCATCACTTCCGCCAACAACTTGTCAACCAAATCCTTCTCAAGCTTCAAACCTCTGAACTGTTTTTTCTTTCTTAGAACATATGCTATGTTATGGTCTCTGTTTCACATGTAGTGGCCTCTTTTTTTTTTTTGAACTATGTAATGGCCTTTTATTTTTTTGGGAACAATATGATATGTAATTGAACAAGATTATGATATGTACTTGAAATGAGTAGCAAATTGTTAAGGTCGGATTTGGTCAAATCCATCCTCAACACAACTCGTGTCGTTTGTCCATAAACGACATGAGGGGAGGCGAGGAAGTTCGTCACCCAAGGGGGATTATCCCCGAGGAGGAACATCCCCGAGGAAGAGTACCCCCGAGGAGGTTCATCCACGAGGAGACGCAGCCACGCGAGAGCAAGTTGCGATGAAGTGTCCCATCACACCCGACGAGGAACTTCGTCATGATGATTGTGCAGGGTCGAATGACCCTTGATGAGACGTGCATTTAATAAAGCCGACCTACTCACTCGATGAGAGCGTCGGCGACGAGGCTTGCAGAGCCGAATGACGGCTGACGGGATGCGCATTTAATGAGGCACACCTACCCATAACGGCAGCCTGCTCGGAAGCGACATAAAGCAAGAATTGACCATGCTGCCCTCAAATCACGCCAGAGAGTGAATGATTAAAAGGAAAAAGCGGGAAGGATGCGAGGGAAAGGCATTGAAAACTCTATAAAAGGCAAGATAAGCCTCATTTGTAAAGGTTCGGAAAAATAGAGAAGAAAGGCCCGGAAAGAGAGAAAGAAGTCTTGTAATAAGAAAAGGCCAAGGAAATAGAGAGAATTTGTGTTCATGATCCTTCATCTGTCCAGCTATTCAACGGAAGAAAACCGAGCTCATTTCGGAAAATGTAATAAAACAGGGATATTCATCATTTACTATTGTTTATTTGTTATTTGGTGATTGTCTTTGTGACTGGAAAAGGGTGGTGAAAATCGCCCTCTACACAAATTATGTTTAACAATCGAGGAGCAAACTATAACATAACACCAAAATATGCAGCAACATTTTAATTAATTTTATTTTGTTAAAAATGAGAGATGAAGTTCAAAGAAGAAGATGAGAAATGAGTTTGATATATGAGGAAAAGCAGGAGAGGGAGAGAGAGAAATGAGTTCAATTTTAATTAATTTTTTTATTAAAAATGGGTGAAAAATAAGCTGCTAACGGTGTTGGACGGAAAAGAAACGGAATATACAAAATGAGAGTTTGGCAACTTTACCCGTCGAAAAAAGAGAATGGGTACTTATTGTCAACTTTTTAAACACTTTGGGTACTTATGCCGCCATTTGCCCTAAATAAATTGATACCGCTATTAATCCTTTTCTTTGTTGTATATTAATTTCTTATAAACTTGTATTTTATGAATTTCATTAAATTTTGAGTAATTTGCAGCCATACTCCCTGAAATTATTCCGCTGTCTCAGCTTTCTTTCTCTTTTTATTTTATTCAATGTATATATATCCATTTTCACCCTACTTAGCAAGTAACACATGGATATTAATGATAGTATTGTAATTTAACATGCTTTTTTTAAATAAAAATTATATTAATAAAATAAAATCGAATTAATTAATAGGTTTAATTAAATAGGTAATTTTTTAAAAGGTTTAACACAAAATGAGTATTTCGTACAATTTCCTTATTTGATATAATAAATAAATATTGCATTTTCATATTATTAATTTATTAAATTTATAGCGAATTTTGTTAAAATGATTTGGCTTCTAATATATATATTTTTTTATTTGCACAGTGACATAGAAGTTATTTTTATTTATTTATTTATTATATTGTAATCAATGGGCCATTATCAGCAAGTCTGAGTTTATACGTCTTCTAATTTGATTGAACCCTTACATTATTAAAATCATAAAGTACAAGAATATGTAATGTAATTAATATTTTAAGTTACGATCATGGATTGGATGTGCTAATAAATTTATTATTATTATTATTATTATTATTATTATTATTATTATTATTATTATTATGTGGTCAACATATGAATATATAAATATTTTTCTGACGGCTTCATTTTGTCTTTTATTTCTTTTAGTTTTATCATATATTATAACGTGCATCCACTCTCCAAGTTGCCAAAAAACTAATTTATTTTTCCGGGCCTCTAAGTAATTTTATTTTATTTGTTGTTTTGTCAAAGGAGAAGATGCTAAATTGCTCATATTTCTTCAAGTAATTTCATAGTACATGTACTAACTTTGATGTAGCAATATGATTGAGGAAACAGTAACGAATATTAAGAGAAATATATATTGCTAGTCGAAAACGACAATCAATCAAAACACATCCATAATACGACATGTAAAATAGACTTTGAGACACCCATATCATTCGATCTCCAAATAACATAGATAACCAAATGAGTGTATATCTAACAGCAAGTAAATAATATTAAAAATAAAAATCGATGCTATGTGATCACCTCATTTTTCAGAACTAAATTATGCAGACGTAACTCTTGCTATTGGTAAAAATAAAATAATTGAAATATCTATCTCAAAATCTATATGTGACAGAAAATAGTTATATATATAGCATGAAATGCTCAATAATGAGTTGAAAATCAGCACAATTTTTCGAATAAAATTTAAGTGTCTTCCATGATTGCCTCGTTCATCTTTCAAGCACAGCCAAAGGGCAAAACTAATACGTAACACTCAATGAAGTGATGTCATAGTAAGGGATTTAATTATTCATATATTTTTGTTGTTCTATTTGGTGTTATGTAAATATATACAGGGGCGGAGCTAGAGCTTGGACTAAGAGGGGGCGAAAATTAATTGGCTATATATTTCATAATAAAACGAGACATTGAAACAAGTGTTATAGATTGCATTATAACTATTTTTTATGAACTTTCGATTTATGAAAATAGTTCATTAGGATCTCTATATGATTAGAAATCTACATGCTACGTTCTCAAAATATTAATATTTTTTTTCAATATTTAAAACTTTGCACGTCTTAAATTGATTGGTGGTTTTTACTCTATAGTTTTGTAAGTTGTAATCGTTTTAGTATACTTATAATTAAGTAAAGTACAAAATACCATGAAAAAAACTATAATCATAAAAAGTGTTGCTAAAATAAATAAATAAAAAGTTGATGGGCTTGGGAATTGAACCATGGACTATAACTTGGAGGAGAACTCTAGGACTAACAAAACTCCACTAGACTATAGTGATATTTAGTCTAGCAATGCTATGTTTATTATTTATCTATAAACTTATAATAATATGAATAGATAAAAAATAAAAATAACGTGCTCGGACCAAGTGGGGGCGGCCGCCCCCGCTCCGCCCCCCTTGGCTCCGCCCCTGAATATATATATATATATATATATATATATATATATATATTCTTTCAAAAGTAAATAAATATATATATATATATACACACACACACACACCAACTTATATGCACGCCTACATTGGATTGGCTAAGCCCATTGGGCAGGTTTCTTATGGCCAAGTCGATCACTGATTGGTCAACGGAATTCTTTTTTAGGGTTATTAGCGGTAAAAGTATCCAAGTAATTTGTAAACAAATGATATAGAGCTAATTTAAATAAAAACAGTGGTATAAGTACCTAAATTTACTGTAGATCTGTAGATCTCATCCCACTTTTTCGTTAGTTTTTGTTACTATTTCCGTAAGTGATGACGTCAACAACACAAATCGCGATGCTATTGACGAGATGAGCTGAGAATTCGATAGAGAATCTGAGAAGGAAATTAAGAATTTTTTGTTGCTTATGTTCTAAGAATCTGTGTTTACATGTAAGTTTAATTTGATGTTCGTGGGTTTGATAGTGTACATCCAACCAAGAATCTGTGTTTTATTTGTTGTTGACGTTATCATAAACGAAAATATTAAAAAAAATTAACGAAAAAATACATGAGGTCTACCGATTGCTAAAAAGGTGCACTTTGATATTTTGCTACAATTTTTGTAAAGTGGCTCTACACCGCGGGCCTATATTTTAAATAAGGGTAAACTGTGGCTAATGTACCCAATGTTTGATTGGCTACGGATTATGTACCAAATGTTTATTTTCGACGGCTAGTGTACCAAAACTTAATTCCGTCAGATTTTTTTTTTCGTGTTTTCCGTTACTTAAATGTCAGCGAGTGATTCATCCTCTATATGTACACATTTTGTATTTTTGGCATAACTCACTCATTTTTTGTCCAAATTAATGAATAAACTACTGTTGGAAAGCTAAGAGATAAATCTTTTTTCTTTCCAAAGATAGTTATTTATAAATTTTGGACAAAAAATGAGTGAGTTATGCCAAAAATATGAAAGATGTGATGTGAAAAAATATTTCGTATTTTTGGCATAATTTACTCATTTTTTGTCCAAAATTTATGAATAAACTACCGTTGGAAAGATAAAAGATTTATCTACAATGTTTTAGTTTTACGATTTATTAGAAAAAATAATTAAGTATATTAAAACTTGCTCGAAACAAATATTTTGCATTACACTAATGTCCTGTTTTACGTTGTAATTGAAATTTCGTATTTTTTCAAACTTTTTTTTTTTTACAAAACTTAAAACACCAAAGTTGTAGATATATCTCTTAGCTTTCCAACGGTAGTTTATTCATGAAATTTGGACACAAAATGAGTGAGTTATGCCAAAAATACAAAAAAAAAACGGTACATATAGAGGAGGAATCACTTGCTGACGGTCAAGTGACGGAGAACACGAAAAAATCTAACGGAATCAAGTTTGGGTACATTAGCCGTCGAAAATAAACATTGGGTACATAATCCGCAGCCGATCAAATATTAGGTACATTAGCCGCAGTTTACCCTTTAAATAATTTAGGTGTTTTTACTGCTAATAATCCTTTTTAATTAAATACCCCATTACTGTCATGAACAGTACTTTAGTTGTACATGCCTTTCAATCATTAACAAACATTTATGTTTTAAGACAAAAATAAAAAAATAAAAAAAAAAATAGTAGAGAAATGAGAGTGTTGAAAAAGAGTATCACATTAAACAAGTATGAATGTTGAGTCTGCGAGCTTGTATGTTGAGTCCGGGGGAATCTAGGGGATTTTCCTGGGGTCTTCGTAAGCTCGGATCTCCTCATCGTGTGGAATAATTGTGAGTTATCCCTTTGTCATGCTAGTTCACCATGGCGAGGTACTTCGCCAAGGGCTCGTCGAGGAGACCTCGCCATGAGGCTCGTCATGGCGAGGTGGTTTGCCATGGCGAGGTACCTCGCCAGGAGGTGCCTTTTTAATCAAGGGTTTTGTTTTTTTTCGCCTTTTTAGCTCCGGGCCTCGCCAAATGTGTTGGAGCGTGGGCCTTTGGTCTTCGGCTTCGTCGGTGGGCTTTGACTTACAGTGATGGGCTTTGACTTTCGCTAAAGGGGGCCCAATTTTATATTTTCCGAAAAATGCACATGACAGACATCTTCGCTCACGAAGAATGATGTCGTTTTCTAAAAGATCACGACCTCATAAAACTACATAAATTGCTTTTTAAACTTGTCCGAAATCATTCAGAATGTTACTCACTTTTTGAATTTAATCTCTCTTATATTAAAACAAAAAACAAATAATTTCCAAAAATTTGTTTTTACTTACTGTTCAAACTCCACCCGTTTTTACTTATTAGTGTTCGTACAACATTTTTAGCACTTATATTGAAATTTGAAACAGTGATCAAAGTCCTAGAAGAAAGTTCTTCCCAGTGAGCAAATGATTATTAGTAGGGGTGTGCAGAAAAACCGGTAACCGGATTTTAAAACCGTAACCGGAAATTATCCGGTTTAAAATAACCGTAACCGGATTATTTTGAAAAAAGGTTAAGGTTAACCGTATCCGGTTTCAAACAGGATAAGGTTACAGGTTATTTATTTTACAAAACAGGTTAATTTGGTAACCGGTTTTTCTAACCGGTTTTAATATTAAATTTTTTATTTAAATATTTTAAAATTAATTTAATAGGATTTCTCTCTTCCAAAAAAAAAAGCCTCTTCGATTCCTTCTCTTTCTTTGGTTTGGATATTTATATATATATATTTATAACTGTTACTTTTTGGTTTTATGTTTTGGATCGGTGTATTTCGTTTTGGACTCGGTTGTCGCATTGCTATTTATTTTGGACCGATTTATTTTATCGTTACGAATATGTTGAATGCTATTTAAAAAAAAAAACAGGTTAAGGTTAGTAAACAGGTTAATTAGATTTTGATAACCGGAAATTAGGTTAACCGGTTTCCGGTTAACCGGTTTTAAAAACAGGTTAAGGTTATTAAAACATAACTAACCGGAATTAGGTTAAGGATACCAAATAGTTGAAAATAAAAAGGTTAACCGACCGGTTGCAGCCCTAATTATTAGGGTTTTAATTGGGCCGATATTGGGCTGCTGGGCTTCAACCTAAGACCAGGGAGAAACTAATCGGTATTTACAAGAGATAACAAGCAGAAATGTACCTAAGTTTAGAAAAATTAGCAATTTTGTATTCAAGTTTTATTTGTAAAGGGCAAAGTACTCATTTACCATTTTTTATATCATATTGGCTTGTTAATCGGGCTCTCATTTATCATGTTTTATCTCACGACTTTAATTGTGAGGATATGTGATAAATGAGGATACAATGATGCGTTATTATATCATTTCTATTACACTAGGAACACATGTATTAAACTTTAAAAACATTAATTGTTCGCATTTTTTTATTAAATTAGAGACTTATGTACGTCTCTAACTTAACACACATTAAATTGACATTGAAAAAAGGGAGAATTGTGGCAAAAATACCCTACCTTTGGTCAAACTGCCTCACGTGTACACAACCTGTTGATGCCGTTTTCTGGATCAAACACTATTGAGGCCCAAGTTGTTGATTTTGGGCCTGGCCCAATGTCGTTTCGTTGACGTGGCGGGCTCTTGTTGACTTGTGTTGGGCTTGTTGGCCCTATTGCGGGGATGACAGATTGTTTCCCTCTCTCGATGTGTGTGATACGGATTCCGAACGAAGTTCCTGGCACTGAGATCGAAACTTATCATTCACCGTTCGTGATCCGGCGATCCGAGGATACGCACTACCTGTTATCTCAAGGCCAGGAATGGACTAGGCCCGGGTTACAAGTTCGTGCTCCTCACAGGATCGGGTTCCCACGAACGGGAGAGTGTGTTTGATCCAACAGTGAATCTTAGGAGATTGGATCATCGGCCTGTGAAGTCGATCCTAGTCTAGGTCCTACAAACTATCCACAAAGTCACGATATCTATAAAAGATATGGACTGGGAGACAGAACGGGTTCCGCACAGAGCTAGAATTAGGACAGGCGGGGTCGTCAATCATCCCGGGATTTTCTCCAGGGGTTCCCCTTAGGATGATTCCTTGGTGGTAGGGATCTTAGAGAAATTCCCTCAGGTTTTTCCCCTGCGACCTGAATCGTGGGTCCAGACCCGTGTCCCTGGGCTATCTGTACTGCCGCGTAATGGACAGTGATATAGACCGAGCACAACAAGGAACAGAACCTATCAGGAGGGTCATAAACCGTGTCGGAATTTCCCCAGGGCTTCCGCTATCTTCCTCTTTTTTTTTTTACCTGAGAAAAGAATACCCGATGTCAAGGGAAACAGGGGGGGTACCCTCTGATTCACCTCCGTCGCCCAACATTTGTATAATATTTTAGGGGGAGGCGAGTATAGAGATGGTAGAGAGAAGCTCGAGAGGTTTCGAGACGGTTTTGAGTTGTGTTTGAGGTTGTGAATGAGGATCCTATTTATAATAGGAGGCAGGGGTTCGGAAGCAAATAAATATAGTTTCGGGAAGCCCCTGGGTGCAAGTTTTATATGCATTTTGATCCTCAGAGTGAGAGGAAGCCATCGTCGCTGTCGGATCGCCCATCTGATCAGGCACGCGCCCGCACGTGCGGGAAACGTCCGCTGTGAAACACCTCTTTTTTCCTTGGCTGACACGTGTCCAGGGGCAATTTGAGGCTGGAAGTGGCTTGCTGAGGTGGCAGGCAACGAGTGGGGCGAGTGGAGGGCAGGTTTTGGTCATTTCCCCGCAACAAGCGGCTCCTGGTGGGCTGTTGTGTGTGTGGGGTCCACCAAAGTGTCTCCGAAGTGTTTTTCGCTCCCGGACCCGTCCCGCGTCCGTTTTTCACAAATTTTATATCGTTTTTGGGTGTTTTCATATTTTTAGGAACACCGAGACACTTTGTTTTGCGAAAACGGGCTTCCGGAGGGATTTTTAGGTTTAGAATTGATTTTAATTAATAAAGAAATGATTAATTAGATAATATTTCTTTATTAATACACTTAATAAAAATACCTCCCAAAACAACCTTTAATACTGGCGGCAAAAATACCCAACGTGCGTTGACCGTAACTTTGGCATGAAAACGTTAATTTATTCGTTAACAATTCTCATGTGGCCGTTAGCGGCAAAAATACCCAACCTTTTTTTTTTGAAAAAAAAAATTAATTTTTTAATTTATATTTTTTTTACTTGATTAGTGATAATTACTTGAATTCCAAATACATTTAATAACACAAAAGTTAGTCAAAACATCAATTGATTTCTTAATGTGCTTGTATAAGCTACATTTGTTGATAAAAATCTTATTATTATGAGAAATTTTAAACATAATGTTACGGGTATTTTAAGTAATTGATATTTTTAATAAATTAATAAAAGGAAACTTATATAATTAATTTTTCTTTTTATTAAATAAAGTCAATTTTAGCCCGAGATATTCACCGGAAGTCCGTTTTCGCGAAATAAAGTGTCCAGATGTTTCCAGAAATATCAAGATACTCAAAAAGTCATAAAGTTTGCAAGAAATGGTCACTGAACGCTCCCGGAACCCTCCTCACGCGCCCTTAGAAGGGCTTACGTCAGCCTGATGACGTAAGCAGAGGCGCGCGCGTGAGTTTTTATTGTGTTTCATAACTTTCTTCGGCACTATTCATATTTCTTAGCAGGGGTATTTAAGGGTACGAATTTTAATGGGATCCCAAGGGAGGTCTTTTAGCCAATTATTACTAATCAAGCCCTATTGATTATTGATAATATTTTTTTTACTGGCATATATTCTTAAGCCATTTTTTTTTTCTCGATACGGAGACATTAATTGACTGTATTAATTCGATCTAAAACGGTCAATTACCAATGAAAAGGGTAGGGCTGTAACCGCAGCGAGTATCTGATTTTTTTGAACTACCCGTATCCAGATCCGGTTTTCCGGGTATCCAAAAATTACTACCCGTATCCGGATTCGAAAATCCGGATACCTATTTTCAAAACCCTGTTCAATTACTTAAAATACCCGTAACATTATGTTTGAAATTTCTCATAATAATAAGATTTTTATCAACAAATGTAGCTAATACAAGCACATTAAGAAATCAATTGATGTTTTGACTAACTTTTGTGTTATTCCATGTACAGTAGAACCTCTATAAATTAATACTCGATAAATTAATAGTCGCGATTAAATAATATTTTTGGCCGGTCCCGACTCGGGCCTAACTAGCTAAATTAATAATTCGCTAAATTTATAAAATAATAATTTTTTTAGAAAGTATATAGGTCCCAAGTGATATATAAATTAATAATTCAATATAAAAAATTACATAAATAATTGTAAAATCACTATAAATAAAATATAACATAAATAACTATGAAATCACATTGAGTAAAAAGATAACATTACATCACTAATCATGTAGTCTTCTTAAAATATGTTTCTTTAGTAATTTATTTCTTCTTGAAATTAATGTCCTCTTGAACTTCATCTCTACGTTTCCGAAGAGCATCAAAGGTCGGCTATCATATTCTCATGTTGGGCTCTTTAATATTTCAGACATTGGTACTCTAATAAAATCATTTTAAATCATATTAATCTCTCTTGATATTCTTAATATTGATACTTTAATATTCTCGATATAATAAATTGAAATATTTTTTTGTTAGTAAAGATGTTTATATAATTATAGCTGATTAATAAAAAAATTCTTCACTTAATGTATAAATTAATAAATTATTAATTTATATGTTAATTAATAATCCGAGAAGATAATATTTTTTGCCAGTATTAATTTATAGAGGTTCTACTGTATTTGGAATTCAAGTAATTATCACTAATCAAGTAAAAAATATATAAATTCAAAAAAAAAAGGTTGGGCATTTTTGCCGGTAACGGCCACATGAGGGATGTTAACGGAAAAATTAACGTTTTCATGCCAAAATCACGGTCAACGCGCGTTGGGTATTTTTGCCGCCAGTTTTAAAGGTTGGGTACACGGGAGGCAGTTTGACCAAAGGTTGGGTATTTTTGCCGCAATTTTCTCTTGAAAAAATTGAATTATGACACTATTTTCTATTCCTTAGGTATTATATAGTATTTTTTCTAATTATGCTGATAATTTAGTATAATATTGAATACTTAGACCATCTGCAGTGGTACTGCATTTCAGCAATATGCAGTAGGGGTTAATGTGCATTCATACTGCATATTCAACGCTATTTTGGCGTAGAGCTACAGTGCCACGCCATATTTGGCGTGGCACTGTTCATTACTCCAAAAAAAAATTTAAAAAAAATTTTGGTCCTTCTAAAATGTGTAGTTAACATATTTACACTTATTTGTAAAATTATATCATATTTATTCTTAAAATTATTATTATTATTTTTAATTATAAATTTATCATATTGATATTTAAAACACTACAATATTTTTAGAATATTAATACCAAAATATAATAACAATAATATTAATACCGAAAGAAAACATTACAATAACGTCGAAATTGAAAATAAATATAAGAAAAAGACATTAACGTAATAAGAAACACATTACAACAAAATAAAATTAGGAATAAAATTACAACACATAAACTAATACTCGGGAAAATTAGCGTCGGATCCTCCAAGACCGGTGAAATATTGTGAATATGAACCGGAATTAGGAAATGGTGTTTGAGGTCGTTGTTCTTCCTCTCTCTCTCGTAAAACCCTGGCTTGTTCAGCTCCCCAAAATGCACGAACAGCAGGATCTGATATTGCATCTAAATTCATTTTCATTGTTTTATTGTCTTCCTTGATTTTTTTCGGCTTATTAGTCTCATTTATACTTACCAGTAGGCGTTCCCTCATTTCCTTTGCCTGTCTCATTTCCTCAAGAATTAAATCATTTTTTTCATCAAGCATCCTAATAGAGGACGATACGTTGTCATCCATTTTCTTTTTTAGTTTGGTTTTTTTCACTCTAATCCGTCGCTCATAAGAAGATGATTGTCTAACCGATTCAGGAGTTTGTTGTTCGGATTCTGAAAGAGAACATGAACCTCGAGATGTTTGTTTGGTACTTGAGCGTCCATCTTGAAATTTTTCAAATTCTTAATGATGTTCCACACATGATCAAACTTCCATCCTTTCTTGAAATTTACATCTTCTCCAAGCAACACTTTAGCTTGATCCATCTGCAGATCGACTAAACAAATTACAATTACGTAAAATTAAATAGAGGATAAAAAAAAACTAAAATACTCACAATATCTTCAGTTGATGCACCACTCGGATTTCTGCTTTCAATTTGTCAAATGCATGCATGCATTTTTCTTGCAGCTTTCTCAATTAATTGGATCCGGGACTGAATTGATCGCTTTGAACGCGTCTCCGAAGTTGTTTTTTTTTTCATTGTTGTAGTTATCTTCAATACGACTCCAAAAACTATCAGATGATTGGTAAATGCCGATTATGAGGTCTTGAGCAATCTCCATGTAAACTCGACAAAGAAGTCTGTCTTCTTCATGGGAGTATCCAGAAGCTCGGACAGACATTTTGATGTAAAATTTTGTTTGTTGGCAAAAAATTTTGGATGAAAACACAACTTATGGAAGATACTATATATAGCAAAAACTCATCAAGAATCGCACGCTTCCCAAACCGGCTCTGACGTGATGTGACCACTCAATGTCACTACTTATCCGGAATCTCACGCTTCCCAAACCGGCTCTGACGTGATGTGACCACTCACTGTCACCACTTATCCGGAATCTCACGCTTCCTAAACCGGCTCTGACGTGATGTGACCACTCACTGTCACCACTTATCCGGAATCGCACGCTTCCCAAACCAAGTCTGACGTGATGTGACCACTCACTGTCACCACTTATCTGGAATCTTACGCTTCCCAAACTGGCTCTGACGTGATGTGACCACTCAATGTCACCACTTATCCGGAATCAAACGTTTCCCAAACCGGCTCTGACGTGATGTGACTATTCACTGTCACTACTTATCCGGAATCTCACGCTTCCCAAACCGGCTCTGACGTGATGTGACCACTCAATGTCACCACTTATCCGGAATCTCACGCTTCCCAAACCGGCTCTGACATGATGTGACCACTCAATGTCACTACTTATCCGGAATCTCACGCTTCCCCATACCGGCCCTATAAATAGCCTAAGTTCAAATGAATTTTAATACACATTCTGTCAGCACAATTCATCTCTTAGTTCTCAAAATGAATATTAATTCATCTTCTTCATCGTCTTCCTCTGATGACGATTTAATACTTCAAGTTGCTCATCTTGATGAACAATATGAAGTTATGTGTCATCAAGTTCTCCAAAATAATCTCACAATCATGCAACTTCTAAATCAACAAGCCGCCGAGCAAAACACCTCTCACAACATAGGAGGTCGTCCACGACGTTCTTTCATCAACCGAGATCGAGAAAGTGCAGACGTACGACTTTTCAACGATTACTTCTCAGAAAACCCGATGTACAATAAGGCCATGTTCCGTCGGAGGTACCGAATGTCTCGGTCTTTATTCCTCCGAATAGTGGATGTTGTAAAAAGTCACGACAACTATTTTGTATAACGCATGGATAACGCTGGCAGACTTGGTTTGTCACCTCTTCAAAAATTAACGACTGCGTTTCGAATGTTGGCGTATGGTGTTCCGGCAGATGCCACTGACGAGTACTGCAAAATAGCTGAGACAACGACAATTGAAAGCTTGAAGAGGTTTTGCCGAGCAATGGTGGAGGCAGGGGCGGAGCCAAGGGGGGCGGAGCGGGGGCGGAGCGGGGGCGGCCGCCCCCACTTGGTCCGAGCACGTTATTTTTATTTTTTATCTATTCATATTATTATAAGTTTATAGATAAATAATAAACATAGCATTGCTAGACTAAATATCACTATAGTCTAGTGGAGTTTTGTTAGTCCTAGAGTTCTCCTCCAAGTTATAGTCCATGGTTCAATTCCCAAGCCCATCAACTTTTTATTTATTTATTTTAGCAACACTTTTTATGATTATAGTTTTTTTCATGGTATTTTGTACTTTACTTAATTATAAGTATACTAAAACGATTACAACTTACAAAACTATAGAGTAAAAACCACCAATCAATTTAAGACGTGCAAAGTTTTAAATATTGAAAAAAAATATTAATATTTTGAGAACGTAGCATGTAGATTTCTAATCATATAGAGATCCTAATGAACTATTTTCATAAATCGAAAGTTCATAAAAAATAGTTATAATGCAATCTATAACACTTGTTTCAATGTCTCGTTTTATTATGAAATATATAGCCAATTAATTTTCGCCCCCTCTTAGTCCAAGCTCTAGCTCCGCCCCTGGGTGGAGGTATTTCTGAGCAATATTTAAGATCACCAAATGCTAATGACGTTGCTAGAATTCTCCATATAGGTCAACAACGTGGTTTTCCAGGAAGGTTGGGCAGCTTAGATTGTATGCATTGGAAATGGAAAAATTGTCCTACTGCGTGGGCTGGACAATATGCGGGTCGTAGCGGAAAACCTACCATTATTCTAGAAGTTGTGGCTGATTATGATCTTTGGATATGGCACGCTTATTTTGGCATGCCGGGAAGTAACAATGACATCAACGTGTTAGAGTCTTCTCACTTATTTTCCAATCTCACCCAAGGTATTGCTCCTCCCGCTCACTATGTCATTCAGGGAAATGAGTATAATATGGGTTATTATTTGGCTGATAATATATATCCAAAATGGTCAACCCTTGTGCAAACTATTCGAGAGCCGCGTGGCCCAAAAAAACAATATTTTGCAATGAAGCAAGAGTCCTGTAGAAAAGACGTAGAACGAGCATTCGGAGTTCTCCAAGAACGGTTCGCAATTGTGGCGGGACCGTCAAGATTTTGGAGAAAATAAGTATTAAAAGATATAATGACTACATGCATAATTATGCATAACATGATAATAGAGGATGAACGTGATCTCAACGTGCCCATTGAAGTTGACAGAGAAACACCACCAGTGGAGGTTGATCTAGCAGAGAATGATGGTACACGGTTTCAAGAGTTTTTCACTCGCTACAGAACAATAAGAGACAAAGATGGACATCTCGCACTCCGAAATGCACTGATCGACCATTTGTGGGAGGAATATTCTAATTCTGATGCATAATTGTAGTTTATTTTATTTATTTATGTTGTATTGTCATTTTATTTTAAAAAAAAATTAATATAAGTTTGTGTGTATTTATATATTTGAATTATTTTATGGAATGATATTTTGTTTAAACAAAAAATAAGTGATATAATTGAAAGATACTAAATAAATATAAGGGTATTTAGATAAATAAGAGAAAGTTGAATATAAAATAAATATATCAATTTGGTGTAAAAAATGGAGTATGAATGGAGATGAGGTAGTGTTTAATGTGACATATACTGCAAAATGGTGTAAAAAATGAAGTTGTGGGATGAAGTTGGTCTTATGTTGTAAACGTTCTTACAAATTAAGACTTTATAGTTTAATATAATATCTAGAACTCGGAACCCTGAAATTTTTGGAATTTTATTTTTTAAGATAAACGAAATCTGGAACACTTATATTTTATATTTTTTGAGATAAAATTATGAATTTCGGATTTTTAGAATATAGACGATATATAATGTAGTTTAATATGTTGCGTATACGTGGCAATAAATAATGGAGGGCAAAGTGTGAAGGTCTAATTGGACCAACACAAACCATACATTATTATGATATGATATCTACACTTGTGAATTATTGAAATCCATTTATTCACCAAGTGTACCTACCATATGCATCTTCATGAAAATATATGTTCGACCCATATATTCTTTAATTAAATAATAAGCAAATATCCAGAAAAATTAAAGATCAGCATGGTCTTTGCCAGTTGCCATTATATTGATCTCTTGTATTTATTGTAAGGATCAGTTGAGCCTGAACGTGATCAAATTGTTGGAAATTATAAATTGGGGATTGAAGATTGAATCTTACATATTCAAATACATAATTTAAAAATATTTAGAACACATTAATATCATTTTGGAGGTCAGAGCTCATCAAGCAAGGGTACCGCATGATACGATAAACGGATGAAAGAATTAAGCAATAACACTTCTAAAATTTTGTGATTGGGTGATATTAGTGTTGATGTGCAAATTCGTTCCGTAATCGGAATATATAGGCCATCAATTAAATTTACGATTTATGTAAATTAAAATCAAAGTTGTGTGAATATAATTCAGTATTCACACGAATGGGCTTGTGAGATACATGACCCAAAAGCCCAAAAAAACACTTAACAGTGTTGAAGCCCGATCAAAATAAAAAAGCCCAATATGCGAAGGCTCATCCCGAGCAGAAAATGCTCCAAAAGGACACTAGTAGAGAGCCCGAAAGATAAAGGACCCGAACAAAGCATAAGGACCACATCAGCCCGAAGCAAAAGCCCAATACACTTGGTTAAAGCCCAGGCCCGACTAGGCCTACTGTCCCAAAGCTGAGAAGCTGGTCCCTAGCAGAACGATAACCGTGTTAAGAGACTCACAATTCTCTTCTTTTTTTAAGACAGTTATAATGTATGTATGGCATTTTTGGACGCAATTGTTTATTAATGAATAAATAACACGACCGTACCAATACCAAATGACAAATGTCGGGGTGGGAACTGCGCGTCATCGCCCCTAACTCGCATTTAACATGCATTAACTCTCGCTTGCTCTGCAACTCACGTGCAAGGGAGGGAGTGATAAGTGCCACAATCCCATTTAATCTATCATATTTCACGTGATTAATTATATATATTCGAATACGTTAGAATTTGAGGTATATGAGAATTCCGCACTACGAAATGACCTCATATGACATATCTGCACTAGACCACAATGTAAGATTGACAATGTAATGAGTAATTTTTTAATATTAATGATCGTATAAATATTTAAAAAAATTGACTTGAAATCTCCGATTGAGTGGGGGCGGCCGATCCCGCTCGGCCCAATGTAAAATCGCCCCTGTCTGCACTGAATTCTTAATTAAGTACACATTCTCACCAAGTTTAAAATTTAGGAGGCAATTTCACACTACTTAATAAATTATACGAGCAAATGCGTGAAATACTCAATTATTTATTACATCTTTGTCGCTGAAATAACAAAAAATAAACTCGTTTAGTTCGATCCTGGTCACAACTTATATTGTAAATTCAAATTTTCCGGAACTCAAATAATAATCAATGTATCAAAGTTTGAAGAACTGAGAGGTTAGGCAAAAAGAAAAAAAGTGTTATAGCGGTAGGTGATAATGATATACAAAGTTACGAACCAAACTATGGCATCTTCTATTTAACTTAATTTATCAAGGAAATTTGTGATAGTTAAACTATATACAATATTATTATAGATGTTTTCAATATATATATATATAAACATTGATAGTGTCCTAATAATATTCGTATAACGTACACATATATACTATACAATACGCACGCTTAGCTTGCAAGCACTCCATGATCCGTACGAACATTCATGTTCATCATATGCCTCGTAAAAAAATAATTATAACTTTCTCTTAAAAAAATATGTGATATACCAAAGAGGAAAAGGAGATAAAACTTTTTAAGTACTATATATTATAAAGGACAAAGTATAACAGTAATATATTATAAACTTCAATTATTAGTGTTACCTAGGAGTTTGATATAAAAGTTAAAGTGAAGAGAAGGCTTCACTTATGACTTACAATTGGAATTGATTAATATAAAGTTCATCTAAATGTGGATATTTTTATAATATTTATTCCACACACACAAGTAATTTGCACGATCCTCACCATTCATATTAACATAATTAATTATTCTACTTAAACCCCCTATACTTTTACGTACAGCTTTGGAATTTGCCAGTAATTGCCATTAAACCCCCTATACTTTCAAAAAGGAAAAACAAACGAATTTTCCTACATGTAAAAAATGATTAAAAATCTACTTAAAAAATATTTTAAAAAAACTAACTTAGATGTAACACATAATTTACTCGAACGTATTATCAAATTCAATTACCGAGCATGTACTATATTAGGAGACAATTATAAAGCAATAAGTGAGTATTTATTAACAAACTATTAAGATTAAGTGAAAGGAAGGAACCGACTTTCTCTCTCATGAAGCAAAATATACACACATATATATATATATGTACCTTTAAAGTTTAAACAAGTTATATTTTACGAACAAATTAAAAATATTTGTCAATTTTTCACATAGAAAGGGGAGTTAATGTTATACTTCTTAAAATAGGGAATGTTTCTAAAAATATTAGATTTCTAGGGGTTTTACCATCAATACTCATTAATTTAAGGGTTAATGTCTTAATTAGTCTTTCGTAAAGTAAGACTTGTTTAAGGCTGAAAAGCTCTCACATCGTGCCACGTGTAAAAGTCGTCGGTGCACTGCTCGTGACTCATGAGAGAGAAAGTCAGTTCCTTCATTTCACTTCACTTCGCTCAAATCCATAAATCCCCAAATTTTAGGGTTTACGATAATCGAAACTCGATCCCAATTCGAAGCAGTAGAAGAAGACCAAAGTGGTCCGATTGCATGTAATGCATTCTCCTACGAAGATCGGAGTTTGATTCGTCGCCATTAGAGATGGATCACAGCTGGTACGAACCGTCGCCGAGCAGAATCTCGATGAGCGCCTGGTTAGGGTTTCAAAGATCCACAGGTGTCCTCGTGGGTGGAAATCACACCTCGTCCAGGTTTTGCACTCGATAAATCCCTCTCTGTAGTTTCTGGATTTGAGCAAATTCGGTTTGGACTCTTACGATTAGTATAGAAGTGGGAAACAATCGGATCTTTTGATCAATCGAATCGATCGTTACGACGTGTTTCAGAGTGAGATAGTTGGGTGATAAGGAGAGGTGGTGATGGATTCGAAGGCTGCGAACGCGAGGCTTCAGATCCTCAACAGATCTGCGGCAAGGCGTGCGCTTTTACGCGCCTTCTTGATCGCCACGGCCTTGTCGGTAATCCCTTTGGTGCACATCCTGTCCGGTCCGTACCTGAAAATGTTAGCTCCCGTTGCTTCCGGTGGCTGCGCCATGCATCTCGGTCAGTCGGCTTCCAACTTCACGCCGGGCTGGTATGTTTTCCAGGAACGCCATTTGAACCCCATTTGGAGCTCGATCGAGCCGACGCAGTGCAAGGAATATGGAATACTCACCGACGCTGTGGTCGGAGAGCTCGTGAGTAAGCAGTTGCTGAGCCCTGAAGGCGCCAGAGCTCTCTGCATCGGAGAAGGCTCGGCTGTGGCTGCAAAGACGCTGCAAGATTCGGGATTCTCGTACTCTGTTGATCTCCACAAGCAGAAGCTATTCTCGCTCAAGCGCAAGCAGTTTCTCGCAGTGATCAATCACAAGGAGGGATCTTTTGATTTCGTCTTCACCAGAGATCTGGACATGGTTCCCGTCCCGGCGCTTCTCGTGCGAGAGATTGAGCGTGTTCTTAGCCCAGGAGGGATCGGAGCTGTGATCATGAGTAAAGGTAGTCCGAGTTCGACCCCAAATAGTCTGATCAGATCTGCCACGCCTATATCTTCAATTCTAAAGATGTCTAGCATCGTGCACATCAACCACATAAACAATCGCACTCTAATCGTATTCAAGAAGCGGATCGAAAACGTCAGTCGTTTCGAGCAATACCGTCTTCCTGAAGACTGCCCATCCTTTGTCGAAAGCAGACATTTTATATCACAGATCGAGCCTTTCGCGACAGAAAAACCAGTAGATTCGAAGAAAAACTTCTCTTATCTCCCAAAGTTTGTGGACCTTTCTTCAAAGAAGCGGTTGGTCTATGTCGACATCGGTGCAGGGAAACATCTAAATTCCGATGCCAACGATTGGTTTCCCTCCAATTACCCGATCGATCGCGAAGCTTTCAAAGTTTACTTCGTCGACCACAACACTTCAGTTCTGCTGTCGTACGTCGTAAAACCCGGAATCACCTTCGTCTATCATCCGGGTCTTTCGGGAACCGAGGTTAACATGACCAGGGACGAAGATTTGGAGCCGTACATGGGGAACACAGGCTTCGATTTCCACGCTTGGTTCAAAGAAACCTCTCAGAACGCAGAATTTCTTGTGCTGAAGATGAACGCAGGTACCGAAGAATTGAAGTTTCTCTCGGGGTTGTTCGAAAGCGGAGCTATATGCAAAGTTGACGAGCTGTTCCTTCACTGTCCCGGGATTCTCTACGGCGACGGCGACGCTCCGGTGAACTGCATGGACCTGCTCGAGGATCTCCGCAACAGTGGTATGTTCGTTCATCAATGGTGGGGAGATAATGACCCCTCTAGGCTCTAGTAGTAGTATTGTGTGAAGTATGTCGTTTTATATCCGTCCACGCTTTCTTTAATGTCGTTTGGTTCCTTTGCTGTGTTTTGTTTGTTTAAGGTCGTTTGTGCTGTTGTCGTTTGAAGGTCCATTATGTAATAAGTGAAACATTGTCGTTTGGAGTTTGATATAACATATTTTGTGGTGGGCTTGTATTATTTGGTGTTAAATTTGCTTTTAATTTAACACACCAGAGATACTTGGACTCCACTTCACACTTAAATTTCAGTTTATTAACCAAATGGGAGCATAAAGACACACTAAAGGCTGAAACTTTACAATTAAAACAACATTTTTCGTTTTCTTTTTTTGTTTGGCATTTATACCAAACACCACCATTGAGTATTTGATCAATTTAAATATTTGCTTTAGGATTAAAAATGGAATACTATCAAAACCGGTAGGATTTTGCGTAAAAAATCCCTTCCGGTAGAGAAATACCAGCAATGTTTTTTATTGTGAGTGGAAACGGCCGGTTTTATTAGAAAATAGCGATAATGACCCGTTCATTAAAAATTCAGTGTCGAGAAATATATGTTAGTAAGGGTATTTATGTTAAATTTATAGTTTTGTTTTTGGGCATATAAATTTTAGGAGTTAAATAGATAAATTTTAAAGGTTAATAGCGTTCTTACTTGAATTTGTTTTCTATGAATTTGCGAGTCTTGGTCAGTAAATGAAAACTCTATTGTAAACAAAGGGTATTTAATAATTATACATTACTAGTCGATAGAACACTTAACAAGAACTAATAGCAATGTTTATGCAACAATTATATTGATCAATCTCGTATCATGAACACGTTATAGAGAGAGAGCTTTCGTTTATATGCATAATACTTGAGTTATAAACTCAATGCTTTTTTTTTTTTGGTAATTTTCTTGTGCCAAAGAAGCGTTTTATCAATAATTTAGCGTTATAATTAAGATATACATTTGAGTGTTCATCCAACTCTAAAATCTTTTGTTCATTTAAATTCGACTAAAAAAATTGGACGGAAAAATGTGTAGCCTCGTATTTACTGATTTTGAGTACTTTTGTCACTATTTTTAATTTGAACTTTTACGGCCTCAATTGGCTAAAGTTTAAATACTCTTACCGTGACTTTTTTTTATGGGTTATGTATATTTTTTCATATAACAAATAAGTTTTATTTTTTGTTATAAAACACATAAAATTTAAATAAATAATCTATATACTTGCAAAAAGAATGTTTTTTTTTTCTCTCTTCAATATCATGGACTATAAGCCACCAAGGTGTTAATAGAGGGTTCATTCCCGCACAATACCCCTTAGTATAAGGACTATTGAAGCTGATATGACTTAATATTATTAGAAGCATGAAATGCAAATAAAAAAAAACAAAAAAACAAAACAGCTGAATTGGAAGGATGAGAGTGGAAAATAAGAATACAAAACAAGAATATACACAATGCTGCTAAAGGTTTCATTCTTCGGGCCCGCTGTTGACGCGTATCTCCAGAAGCCGCTCCACTGGCTGCCGGCAAATGGGGCACCGGTTCGTCTGGAACCGCAAAACCTTTGCGCACTCGCTGCACATGCACTGCGCCAAACAAACTTGCTTGTGATTGGAACCTCAAAAAGAAAATATCGAAACCGCGAGAAAAGAGTATCCTTACCATGTGCCTGCACGGAAGGACCGTCGTGTCCCTCGGCTCCGACAAGCAAATGACGCACTCCTTCCCTGGATCGTTCCCTTCCACGTCACCCTCCACGGAGTTCCCGATCCCGTAAATCTCCTGCAGCTCATACCTCATCCCGTTCACCCACAGGATCTGCTTCGCCACTCTCAGCCGGAACCCACCCTTGTCCTTCTCGAACACGGCCAGCGTGATCTGCGAGTTGGCAGGCCCCGTGGCAGGCTCCGGCGAGGCCTCCGCCTTCACCGCCAGCGGGTAGACTTCCGAGTCCCCGGCCCTCAGCAGCTCTGCCTCCTCAAAGGCCGCCAAGTCAATTCCCGTCCCGCTCGCCTGGCGGAACTTCTGGCCTAGGCCTTGCTGGAATTGGACCGTCAGCGCCGGAATCTGAGTTTCCTTCGCCGGAGTTAGGTTGCAGTCCTCTCCTTCTTTCGCGAAGAAGATTATGCTTATGCTATTGAGAAAGTTATACCCTTTTAGATAGAGATTGAACTGATCTAACATCAATAGTATAATGCAAAAGTAGCAATTCCCAAAATATGAAACATTGCATTGCATCACACTCGCCATTCGGGACTCTACGGACCACGGTGGAAGCGGAGGGATAGCCAGACGGCCCTTCCCAATTACAGCCGTGACTCTCTCTTTCTCATAGTAGATTGGCGCTTTTGTCCGTGGTTTTTTCTTTTCGAACTTGGATTCTAAGTAAAAAATTTAGTGTCCTTTTCTTTAATTACATTGTTATTTTGGTGTTCTTATTCTAACAAAAACTATCATAGTTTCATACAAGTAAACCCCAAATGTCAAAAACATGAAAAGATTATATAAACTAATGGTCTCCTACTTTCATGGCTATGAAACTATAATTGTATATACAAAACCTAATTGCCCAAAACATGAAAACCTTATTTTATAAACAAAACATATCATGAAGCTAAAAAATCTTTTTGAGATTTATGCGGCATAAGTACTTATAAACTAATATTTTGAAGATTGACATTATTCCATTGTTTGTTTAACACGGGCAGAGTCGGCCTTATTCACAATAAAATAAAAAACTTATGTACAATTTTTATTTTTTTAAAGAAAACGCCTCGTATTATGTTATATATTAATAAAAAAAAAGTCACTTAATAATTCAAACAAGCTTAATATTTTTATTTTGCCCAAAGATCACGAGTTAAATACCAAATGTTAAAATAAATGCTTCTCGAAAGTCTAAAGTACTTCTTAATACATAGCTATATAAATCAAAACATTGAGATTTGCCCCTTAGATACTAATTTACCGGTACTTAAGCCGCAAATATAATTCTTCTATTCCAAAGTAAAATTCCCGTACCTGCCCTCAACGGTGGCATCGAAGGTGAAGCAAACGAGAACCTTCCCAGGATCGTCCACGTCAGCCTCCACCCTCAGACTCTCCTTCTTCAAGTTCACGTCGTTCCTTATCGTCACCGCCTTCTGATGCTCCACGTACCGCGTCGCCGGAGGAGGAGGAGGAGGAGGGTACCTCCCGCCCACCCAATCACCGCCCTCCACGTGTCCCCCTCCGTTGCCTCGGTGGTGCTGATCGTAAGGCGCCGGCAGGACCGGCATCGCCGGCCCCGGGGCCGGGGCCGGGAAGTATCCCGGGTGGTGGTAGTACTGCCCCGCCGGCGACGGCGCCGTGGTGACGACGTAGCGGTTGGCGGCGGCTTCCGGTGGAGCCGGCAGTGGAGGGTGGCTCCGGCGGCTTCCCCGCCGGCGCCGATTTGATGAGCCTCTGCTTCCCATGTTACCCATGTGTGGGTTTGAATAATGTATTTGAGTTTCTTTGATATATGTGTGTGTCGATATATATATATGTTTGTATGTGTGTGTGTGTGTAAAAGATCGAAACTTTGAGATATGGGAATTTGGGTTTCTGTGTGTTTGAGTTGAGATGAGAGGAAGGAATCAGAGAATGAGAAAAGTGTCTAGGGAGAAACAGAGATAAATGAGGACAAAATTTATATATATA
This sequence comes from Parietaria judaica, assembly GCA_954871525.1. NCBI lineage: Eukaryota > Viridiplantae > Streptophyta > Magnoliopsida > Rosales > Urticaceae > Parietaria > Parietaria judaica. The sequence continues at coordinate 18,139,980 of OX940864.1, forward strand.
TATATAAGTAATTACATATATTAAAGTTTAGAGCTTGAATTGAGAGATGGGAAAATGGGTATTTTTGTTTTTCTTGTTTGGGTTGAGACTGAGAGAGAGGAATAAAGAAAAAGAAGAAGAGGAGAGTTTGGGAGAGATGAAAAAAAAAAAGAAAAAAAAAGACAAATAATGAGAAATATGTATTTAAAGTTTTAAACTTTAAAGATTAGAAAATATATATATATATATATATATATATATATGAAAGTTTAGAACTTTAAGTTGAGATGGGAATATGGTTTTTTTTTTTCCTTTTTGGTAAGAGAATTTAGGGAGAGAGAAAAAGGATAAATGGAATATATATATATATATGTTTATAATATATGTATGATTTTCTAGTTTGGGTTGAGAGAAAAGAATAATGTGAAGAAGAGTATTAGTGAATTATGAAAGTGGTGATAAAAGGACAAATGGGAATATATATATCTTTAAAGTTTGGCTGGTTCAGTGTATAATGGGATTGCGTAAAGCTCCACTTAAAACAACTCTCTCTCTCTCAAAAATGGAAGAGGAGAGAGAGAAAGAGGCTTTCTCTTCTTGTGTGCTAAACAGCTAAAGCTAAACCGTCTTCTCTTTCTTCCAAGTTCCAATACATTTTCTTTTGTTTCTTTCCATCTATTCTTCCTTAATATTTAAGATTTCATGGCAAGATTCATTTCTAAATGCATGCAATATTAATTGATTTAATTTTCGGCGATTAAGGACGAAACTATACATGTTTTATTTTATATTTTTTTAATGAGATTGTATTATAAGCCAATGTTATTATCACATTTTTAAATAAATATATTCAATGTTAGAATATGCAGAATTATTGATCAAATTTACATGGGTAAAAAGAGCACGTATTTGCGTCACGAGATTTGAACCCGGGATCTCTTAAAAGGCATATAGTGGTAGTTTAATTCTTGTATTATTTTCAGTAATTAATGTATATATATTGTCATTTTGTTGGCAAACAAGTCTATTGATGTTAATTTCGATATATAAGACCATAAGCGGAATTATGATTTAGACTTTGAGGAGCTTGTTTAATTTTTAGTGTAAAAAAAAAGATATTAATTTATCATTTTCTTAAAAATAGTACTGAAAATGATCAAAAAAATAAAATTTAGGGTAAAGTACATTTAAATTTAAAATTTGGGATAATAGTACTGTTGACGTTATTCCTCACCTCAACATTCATGAAACTCGGTGTGGAATTTCGATTTGAATTTGCTTATTAGATGATGTGGCTCTTGACCTCCGCGTTGTCAATACTCTTTGCATAAACAGAACCACAAGCCGATTCCGATCGATCGAGAATGATAAAACACTCTAAAAATACGAATCCTCACAACTCTCTTCTCTCTAGTGATGCTTGCATGTGTGTATATGTTCCATCTCCTTGTATTTATAAGTGTTTGTTTATGCCCGTTGGAGGGCCCTTTTGTACGTGGTAATAGTGCCTCAGAGTTTGGTGCTTGACTTGATGCCGAGATGACATGTGGGTCACTTCTTGCGAGGATTGCGTTGTGGTGGACTTGACTCTGTCTGAGTGATGGTTTGAACTTGGTCGTGGCTAATTTCTTGGTCGGGATCGGTGACCGTTGAATAGAGCTTGGACCGATTCTGCTCGGGGCATTGACTTATTCTACTCGGGTTCCTGCTGTTAGTTCCCTTTCGGGATCATGCCTGGCTTTGGCCCTTACATCTGTTCGGGCTTGGGCCTTGGACTTCTCCTTGGTGGGCCTCAATTCACTTTCGTAGAGGCCCGTTTGCATGAATATTCTATTTATTCATGTATTTTGCTCTTAATTATTTGGACCGTAAATTTAATTAGTTGTGACTTTATCGTTTCTTATATGGAACGAATTTAAGTGTCAACAAGTACTAAAATTGATTAAAAAAAATTCTTATCATGATAATATTTAGCTGTAAAAGTACATTTAGTTTATTATTAAGTACAATTTAATCCTTATTTTTTAAAAGTACATATGTTCTTGTTTTGTTGTAAACCTAAATATTTAGGTTGATTTTTTTTTTCACGTTAAAAATATTTATACTACACAAGTTTTCACATTTAGTTTAAATTTAAACTTTAAATTTGTGTACATTGATTTATCTGCTAATAAAATGACACCATTTATAGTTGTGCTTAAAAAGATAATTATGGTAAAAGTATCAAAACTTCGATCAATTGAGACGATAAAGGTCGAAAGTGAAAAAATAATAACAAAAGTACCTAATTTAAACAAATATGAGGCGATATATTTTTCCGTCCCACTTTTTTATCGAGTTCAAATGAGAGAAGATTTTAAATAGCTAGATGAGCACATAAATGTGTATTTTATGTATAATTTAATAGTATTATGCTTCAAAAATTGACAAACACCTTTGAAAAAAATTGGCGAAAATAGAAGAAGCCCGCGTGAGTTTTGAAAAGACAGTCTGTTTCCTTAATCCTTTGGCTTTTAGGGAACATCACACGTGAGAAGCACTTCGGCTACCTTATCGCATGGTTTTCGACAAAAAAAATCTGAAAAAAATGTATCGCCTCACATTTTTTGACTAGATAATTTGTCATTACTTTTTCACTTTGGATCATTGTAGAGCTGCACAACACTAAGTCGCGATCAATCGCGACTTAATCGGCAAAAGTCGCCAAGTTGCGCATCGCGGGGAAGGAGATCGCTACGCATCGCGGCGCATCGCGATTTCAAAGGGTGTTCTAATATATTTCCAATGTTTAATTTTATTAGTTTTTACCCGAATTTAATTATTTAAAATTATTATTTAAGTATGTTGTTTAATTTAAAATTATTAGATAAAACAAGATATTAAAAAAAAGTTGTATTATTCATTGTGAATATTACAATAAGGTGGAAGAAGTTGTAAATATTCAGTGTAAATATTACAAGATGCCTCACTAAAACCTCTCTTGAAAAACCCTCCTTAGGGACATAAAACCAAGAGAGGAAAGAGCACATCATATTGGCGTTTACATTGCGTCACTCAGGGAACCAGTCGTTAAACTTTTCAGTCATCCTCTCCAGATCGGTTGGTTCGTACCGTTGGGCGATGGTGGGGTTGCGGAACATCCAATCGTTCAACACCACTGCTTGCTCGAGGTGTGTGTTGGTAATTGACGCCCTCTGGTCGTCTATTATATGTTGAGCCGAACTGAATGCGCTCTCCGAAGCAACGCTTGAAATGGGGATGGACAGTATATCCCTCGCCATTCTTGCCAATATCGGGAATCTTTCCCGTTGATTCTTCCACCATCCAATCACATCGAACTCGAGGGATTCCTCGTCGATCCGCAGGCCATAGTACCGCTTCAATTATTGCGGTGCGCCTTCCGTGTCCTCCGCTTGTGCCGGTGGCGTACCGGATCCCGATGATTCTCCGCGATCCAGTCTTTGCTTCAGTCTCCGGACAAATGCTAGGCCGGTCTTGGTTGGGCTTTCCATCACTGCCCTTCGCTCCGCCTCCACGTTGAACTGTGGGAACCGCCGGTCGTATTCACTGTACAGTTCATAAAAAGCTTCATTAACAACCTTAATATAAACAATGTAATCCACCCCTAAGTTTATCCCGATTGCTAACATCAACGGCCCGAAAGTAAACATAATACGGGGATCTAAGATAGCACCGAAACAATACGAAAAAGGGGGTGGATCCCAATAACTTATGTCGCGTCAAGTAGCCGGTTCCTTTATCCTCCAACGAATCTAGGGTTGTATGGCACTTCTTGCACGTGGCGATCTTGACTCGAATACCGTTCTCCACCCGTCGTTCTTCGTGAAAATATTCCCACACTTTCGCTCTGTTTGGTCGTCCCCACAACAAGGCCGTAGGATTTGCCCTATTAAAAATATAAGGGAGAAAAATGATTAACAAAATAAAAACTGGTATTAATTTTACATGGATTAAATATTAATATTAATTATATTAATTAATTAAATTTCATATAGTTAATTAAAAAAGTTAACAAAATTAAAAATGGTATTTTCTATGTGTGGAAATAATTATCAAGCTCTTTTGGACGGAACTCCCCTAGGTTCCACGGCCAGATCGACTGGAAAGGATGCTATGATCTCGCTTTAGGCCCAAGCTTTTCTAGACAGAACTCCCCGAGGTTCTCAGGCTAGCTTGGAGGAGATTGCAAAGCAAACCTTATTTAAAAACCAATCTTTCTAAGACACCATAATCCGTAAAAACTTTATACTTATCACCGCACATAAAAAATACCATTTTAATTTCTTTAACTTATTTAAGTAACTATTTAAAGTTTAATTAAACTAATATGATTAATTGATTATTAACTAATTGAAAAAATTAAACTAAAATGATTAAATGATTATTAACTAACAAAAAATCTCAAGAAATTTGTTTCTGATGTGGAAGATCAGTCGGAACCGCAACCACAGAGCATACTAAGACTTTCAAGAAATTCGTTATTGATTATTAATTATTAATATTTAATTATTGATTATTAATTATTAATTATTATTTATTACTAAGTGCTAACTTATTAATTATTAAATATTATTAATTAATAAAATTGAAAAATGACTAATAGCTATACATAGAGAAATGACTAAAGGTTATTACCCGGTTGAAGGACGTCAATCTCGTCGAGGACGGGCAACGGAGGCTTCACTGCTATCTTGATTGGAAGGTAGAGGAGAACCGCGGTTGTAAACCCCAACATTTGAGCCATGGACCGAGGGCGGCGTTTGAAAGTCGTCGGGATCGGAATCATCGGGACGTTGAGTGTCGTCGGGATCGGCATCTTCGAGACGTTGAGTTTCGTCGGGATCGGCACCTTCGGGACGTTGAGATTCGTAATCGGCGTGTTGTTGAAACATGAGATTGAAAAAAGGATCGTTATTTCCCCCTAGATTTAGCTACCGCCTCGACCAATTCTCGGGACACACGTTGGGGATTGGCGTCGTGCTGGCCCATCGCCCGGACTAGACTAGGTCTTAGAGACCGTACTGTATCATCGGGATAATCTGGATTGGGAGGGGAGGGGAGGGAAATATTTCTTGGGGTAGCATAACAGGAATGTAGCCGTCGGGCGTAGGCTGCGATGTTCCCCCTAGTTGAAATTGGGGTTGCAAATTCCTAGCCGTCCTTCGACCCCCGGAACTACCGCCGCTTGTTCGAGACATAATGGAACTTGAGAACTTGAGAGCTTTAGAGGGGAAAAACTTAGAGAATTGAGAGAATTTGAGAGAGAGATGGAAGATTGTTGTGAGGAAATGAGGGAGGAAGGGGTGGTATTTATAGGGTTTAAGGAGAGAGTTGGATGAGTGAATAATTATTGTGGTGGGTGAATAATTATGAGGAGATAGTGGGTATTTTTTTTTTTTTTGAAGTTTTAGGGTTGAATTCGAATAAAGTAGGTAAAAATTGTGGTTGGGTAATAAATTTCGGGTGAAAAACGTGTTATTATTGCCACAAACAAACACACCACAAGGATCGATGACGTGGCATCATCCTGGCCGTTGAATGAGAATCTCGGATCGCCACCTCACGCGTCACGACGCATGCCCAGAATCGCGACGAATCGCGACTTTTGCCGCAAAATCGCGATGCATCCCACGTCACGCATCGCGACGCGTCGCATCGCGAGTGGCGATTTAAAGTGTGCAGCTCTAGATCATTGTCACCTTAGTTTAACAAAACATAAGTACTTTTGCGGTAATTATCTCTTGAAAAATAAGATAAAGATTTACTTGGAAAAGGTAATCAAAATTCAAAGGTTTATACTTTTTCTAAGATTATTGGTGATGAGACATGACCAAATTGTCCTTTGTTACTAGTTGTCATGTCACTATCGGTGATCGTTATAAATCACTTGAGCTGCATCAGTACAGTCGTACATGTGATTCATGTGATCTGTATCTTAGATATTATTAACGCAATCTATTGCTCTATTTCATTTTTGTTTTTATATTTTTTTTTATAGTTTATTGTCTGATATTTGCGGTAAAATATCTAAAATTTAGTAAAGGACAATAAAGTCTTTGATAAGTTGTCAGTGACAGAAGCATTTAGTGAATTCCCTAAAAGGCTAAAACTTAATGTTAATGTTGTACTTGTAATGCAATTAAGTATTTAATCTCATAGTTTATTTATATTTTGTAATATTACCTTGGCAATTTAGTATTAAATCTCATATTAAATAAATTGAATAACTTTTTTAGATACGGATTTACTGCAGGTAATATAATACACCATAAGTTTGGATTATTGTTATTATCATGACTAAAGGGTAGTTTTATAGTGCTAAGGAAAGAGAGTGGTGTTTTGAGAAAGCCAAATCGGTTCATCAAGATTTAACTTTTGAGGGAGTGGGTTGATAATAATTTAAAAAGTTCTTAGGTGTTGAAAGTTAGGAAGAAAAAGATAGGTTATGAAGTGGGAAGCTCAATTATATCATATCTAAATAATATAATAATGCCTTCTTTGCCCCATCACTGGAATGTCAATTCTGCCCCTACCATCCCATTTTTGTGCTGTTGTCTACTCTAAATATGAACCCTAAATTCCCATTAGTTTTCGTCTCTGTCTCTTATATATATATATATATATATATATATATATATATATATATGTGGTCATAGCTGATTGGAGAATTTCCAGCACCCAAAAAAATCATTTGAACATTGAACATTGAGCATGTGCTTCAGTGCTTGAGTTGTGAGTTTTTCTTGGAGGTATGTGATGATGCCTATATTGAATTAATAATTAAAGGGAATTAAAGGAGTTTGTTTTAGTTTCATTTTAGAATTATTAGTAATAAACTTTCAAATTCATCAATCTAAATTTTTATTGCCTTATTTCTCTCAAAATATAGTTTGTTGTCTTTAGGCGTTAATAATAATAATAAATTTGAGCGATACATGTTTTAATTTATGCTTACTTTAATCATATAAAATTTTATTATAGCTATTCTTCGAGAAATTGACTCATTTATCATTATACAAATCACATCACATTAGTATATTGAATTCATTCGGAAATTAATAATTCCAAATATACATTAGACCAATCTATCGTTTTTAATACGTAAGAGGTAATGTGTTATTTCTTCGTAGATTAAAGAACATTATTGTCAAGACCATGGTTTTAAATATCGGGGTATGCCGGCGACATATCGGCGACATGCCGGAATTTTGAGACTTGCGGCACGATATTCGTGGGATATCGTTGTCGTTTTCCAATATTTCGCGAAATTTCGAACGACACTCGAATCTTTTTTCGCATGTCATTTATTGAAAAAAATGCAAAAAACAACCCGATTTTCGCTTGAAATCTGAGTTCCACCATTGTTGCAGAGCTCGGAAAAAAAACGAAGAAGATGAACCAGAGAGAGTTTAGGAAAGAGAAAATATCAAGAGAGAAAAATATGGGTCCCACGTTTTTTATTGTTCCTATTTTCAAATATCAATTAACATAAAACTCTCTATTGTGGGTCTCATGTTTTTATAATTCCAATCACAATCAATGAACCTTCTATGCCTATGGTATGGTGCATTTTCAATTTAACAATTTTATATTTTTAATCGAGTATTTTATAATTTATATTTGTGTCATCTACTGTTAAGATGTTATAAGCCAATATACCACCATAAAAGCTATCCCAAAATATATATACATATATTCATATTAGAAGTTAATTTTATAATACTCAAACTATATTTTCGGGAATATCCGTCAATATTTCGATCGACAAGCGATATATCCATGAAATTATGCGATATTCTCGGCAAGCGATATATCTTTTTCTTCGGATTTATCCGTCGGCATGCCCGTCGGCAAACGATATATCCGTAAAATGAAGAGTGCAAAACGATATCGATATCGATATTTAGAACCATGGTCAAGACTTAAACAATACACATCGATGATATATAAAATGTAGCGGACATTACTATTAATTTTATTTATTATAAGGAATAGGATTACCAATAAACTTAAATAATATCTCGTTTTATTGCAAAACCAATTGCATCATTTCCTTAATGGGCCAAGTCAAAGCAGTCTATTGGGCTGTAGAGACAACATGCACTACTTCAAATCTTACTTTTCTTTTCACATGATCTATATACTAAATAAAATTCATTGTATAAACAGGGTATAAACAAAATTAATTGTATAAAGAGGGCGAAGCTAGCTTAGACTCACTTACCATGCCCGGAGAAACGGGTTGGGTTGTTCCGATTAATTTGAGTCGGATTAAACACCACTTTATTCGCTTGACTTTACATCTTTAATAGTAAATAGTGATCTATTTAAAGAAATTGAAGTTTCGACCTCTTTTTGTTTTTTAGCTTTAGAACTCTTAAACTTCGTAACAAATAGCATAACACCGTTTCAACTTAAACAAACTAAGCCTTGTGCCGAAATTTCTGCTTCATCATTCCTTAAGAAAAATCATGTACACTGTTGGAGAAAATAAAAATAATTACTAATAATAAAGACACAATCATAATTCATAAAGAGGCAAGTGTGGTATTTCTTTTCTTTTTTTTATCTATTGATCTCAAAAAACTTTCAATTTTGGCCATACCATGTTAACCATATTAGTTGCAAATATAATGCGCTCTATTATATGCTTTATTTTTCGTAATTATAATCGTATATATATAATATATAAAAGAAGTAATATTATAGGAAAATATTTGTATGCACTAAACTTGCCCGTGCCGTCACGTATCTTTTTTCATGGTGACGTAAGTGGCGGCTAAATCTACAGGTTTGACTTTGTCACATCTCCCAATCCTTAGTAGAATGATAGTGAACTGATACATATAATTAACATTAATATGATGTGTCGACGCCTAATTATATATTGATTCTTGTTTTAATCATGATTAATACTTAAATTGATGGTAAACACGATTCAAGCATAAAAAGTACCGAGGTATACCATGAGCTGTATTCCAATATCCAATGGGTAACACTAACAGTTGAATTCTTCACAAACTGCCAATAATTCATAAAATATGATAAATGTTGAGGGCGGTTTGACCCTTAACAATCACAAAGTTTTATCCTTGTTCTTATAGAAAGAGTTCGGATTCTTCCTTTTATTAGCTAGGAAAAACTCACAGATGAATCGAAGGATGTATGTGTATTTCTTTTCTTGCTTTCTTGTGATTACAGGTTTTTCTCTCGCTGTCTCTCTGTTACCAAAATGTTCTTCTTTTACAAATGATGCTTCTATTATATTTATAGCCCTCGTTCCCTCCTCTTGGGCCTTTCTTCACGTCCCATCACTTCCTTCCTTCGGGGTGGTTGACACCGGCATGATTCGTGCCAACAGGGGTTACCCGTCGTGCTGGGTAGGTGGGATAGGTATGGGCCTCATAAATGCTCGTCACATCGGTTGTCAACCTACGCCGTCGACCCGATTTCGACGCCTCTTGCCAACTCTCGGTACTCCCGCGAGGCTCGGACTTTCCCCTCCTCGAACCCTTCACGTGCCGTCGCCCTCGACGCCTCTTGCCGACTCTCGGTACTTATGCCCTACGAGGCCTGGATATTCCCCTCCTCGACTTCCTCGCGTGCCGTCGCCTGTTTCTCCATTAAATGGCTCCGACCGGATCTGACCTTAACAATAAACTAATTGTCCACAAGTAGATAGGGATTCTTCAATTTTAAGTCGTCAAAATGATACTCTTTTATTTTTGCTAGCCCTTTAAACCATTTTTTAAAAAATATTTGTAAATATGTTTTAGGGTTAATTGCGGCGAAAATACCTAACCATTAACAATATTCTCCGATAGGTACCCAACCTCAATAAATGTAGGCGAAAGTACCTAACGTCGGATTTTTTTTGCCGACCAACTAACACCGTTAGACACCTGCCTACGTAGCCGTTAGGCTGTCTCATGTAGCGTGCCATGTGGCATAAGCTACCACGTGGCCAAAGGTTGGATACTTTTGCCACCACATGACATTTATTTTTAAAAAAATAATTTTTTTTCTTTGCCGTTGCCCAACAAGTTTTAATTTTTTAAACATATCAAACATAATAAAATAATTTTATAAAATATGTATTTATATAAGAATATGTTTTATTTTGTTAAATAATCAAATAATTCCTTAAAAATTATTAGTTTTAATTTATTTTAAATTTATTTTTTTCTTTCCTGCGGCACATATTTTAATTTTTTACATATGTCAAATATAATCAAATAATTTTATATAAAAAATATTTATAAAAAAATATTTTAGGAGTAATATATAATTTTTAAATACATGATATTATTTAATATATACACATGTATTGTAAAAATGTTTGATATTATAAAAAATTATTTAATATACACACATGTACCGTAAACCTTGTTTGATATTGTAAAAATAAGAAGAAGAAAAATATTACAAGAACAAAAAATTAACATATATTGTATTGTATGTGTGTGTAATAAATATTAATTGGGTTTGTGGTTTCGAATTTATATTAGTACCAAAAATTCATTTTTTTGTTTGTTTTTTTTTCACTTTAAAACTAAAAATAACGCTATTAAGGTAAAACACATTTTTTTTACCAATCACCAAAATTTTGGTTTAAATTAAGTTTAAATCGCATTTGATACAAAAATAAAAATAAAAAATCATGCCTTAGTTTCATATATGTTATATGTCTTCAAAAATCATATCATGCCTTAATTTTAAAATTAAAATGCCGATGATACTATATACAATAATGTTTTAGTTTAAAAAATTTAATATAATATATTTAAAAATGATAAATTATTCCTGTAAGAAAGACAAAAATATTTTTTTAATAAACACATATTTTATAAAACTATTTGATTATATTTAACATATGTAAAAATAAAAAAATTAAAATATGTGCCACGAGAAAGAAAAAATATTTTTTTAAAAATAAATTAAAACTAATAATTTTTAAGGAATTATATTATTAATTACAAAACTAATATTTTATAAATATATATTTTATAAAATTATTTGATTATGTTTATATATGTAAAAAAATAAAAACATGTGTGCCAACGGAAAGACAAAATAAAAAAATTAACACAAAAAAATGCCACGTGCGGCGAAAGTACCAAACCTTTGGCCATGTGGCGGCTTGTGTCACGTGGCACGCCACATGAGACAGTCTAATGGCCACGTAGGCAGGTATGTAACGATGTTAGTTGGTCGGTAACAAAAATGCAATGTTACGTACTTTCGCCTACATTTATTGAGAATGGGTACCTATCGGAGAAGATTGTCAAAGGTTGGGTATTTTAGCCGCAACTAACCCTATATTTTTTAAATAATCAAATCATATATAGGACTGCACGGTTATTTGAGATCATACAGGTATGAGACTGTAAGATTGAATAAGCTTAAAAGAATTGATTGGTAGTACTACCAATGTCAACAAGATGCGTATTCTTTTCGGTAGATCGTTCATAGGAACTCCAAAGTTAAGCGTGCTTGGCTTCGAGAAATCCTACGATGAGTAGAGCTGCGATTGGCGACGTCGCGACTCGTCGCGACGGAATCGCCAAAAATCGCGACTGTTCCGGTCGCGACGCCGGCAGTCGTGGCTACTCGCGATTTCTCGCGATTTTCTTGGCTATTTTTGCGGCAAAAGTACTTGTTTTTTTTAAATGTTTTTTTTTTAACTTTTTACCCGAATTTAATTATAAAACTTTATTAATTATTTCAAAATTATATGTAAGTAAGTTAATTATTTAAATTTATCATCTATAATTTATTTTTTTCAAAATTAATATTAAAGTATGTTATAACTTATTATTTTGTAACATATTAATAATCTTGATTTTTATTGTTAATTTTTAAGTTGTGACATATGTTAATAAATATTAGTTTGTAACATATTAATAATTTTAACAAATTTACTTAACATATAAATAAACATGATAAGACGAGATATATATAAAAAAAAGTTGTATTATTCATTGTGAATATTACAATAAGGTGGAAGAAAGCTGTAAATATTCAGTGTAAATATTACAAGATGCCTCACTAAAACCTCTCTTGTAAAACCCTCCTTAGGGACATAAAACAAAGAGAGGAAAGAGCACATCATTGGCGGTTATATTGCGTCATTCGGGGAACAAGGTGTTAAACCTTTCAGTCATTAGCTCCAGTTCGGTTTGGTCGGACCATTCGGCAATCACGGGGTTGTGGTACAACACATTCAACACCACTATTTGCTCGACATGTGTGTTGGTGGTTGACGCCCTCCGGTCGTTTATGACGTACTGAGCCGTACTGAATGTGCTCTCCGAAGCAACGCTTGAAATAGGGATGGACAGTATATCCCTTGCCATTCACGCCAATATCGGGAATCTGTCCCGTTGATTCTTCCACCACTTTATCACATCGAACTCCGCTGAATCGTCGTCGAACCGAAGGCCGTAGTACCGCTTAACTTCTTCCGGTGCGCCCTCCGGTATGTCCGCCCGTGCCGGTCCCGTGCTGGATTCCTCTGCTTCCCCGCGATCTATCTATTGCCTGAGTCTCCGGCTAAACGCTAGTCCCGTCTTCGTTGGGCTCTCCATCACTGTCCTTTGCTCTTCCTGTGCGTTGAACTGTGGGAACCGGGCGTTGTATTCACTGTACAATGCAAAAAAGGCTTCGTTAACAACGTTAATATAATTCTGGTAATCCACCCCGAGGTTTTCCCCGCAGGCTAACATCATTGCCCCCAAGTGAACGAAAAACGAGGATCAAGTATAGCACCGAAGCAAAACGAAAACGGGGGTGGATCCCAGTAAGTTTGGTATTTTGTAATCATCCTCGGAATAATGGGAGAAATAATAGGGTCATTTTCAAATTCTTTGAAAGCACACGTAATTTGGTAAAGACCCGAAAGACCGTGGTCTAAAGATGGTCTTTTTTGGTTTGAAAAATTTAGCGTAATAGCGTAAAATGGTTTAAGAAATTGGGTAAATTTTTGAGCCGTTTCCCATTCCGCCTCCGTGATCCGGTTCTGTGGCTCGAGTTCCATCCCGAGGAAGTGGTCTAAAGGCAGCCGCTGTCTACAAACAACTGAAACCATTAGATATGTAGAGTTCCAACGTGTATTATTATCTAAACCAAACTTGTTAGCTCGATGATTGTGTTCTTTACAAAACTTTCTCCACCTACCGGTGGTTTGAGGATGCCGGATCCAATCAACAATGCCGCGTATTTTATCAAGATGGTTAGCAATTTGATGTTCGCCGGTTCGTGCAATTAAATTTATAATGTGACAAGCACAGCGTTGATGTAAAATATTTTTAAACGGCGAACCGGGCAAACTAGATTCCAAGATTAAAATGGCGGCGTTGTTGTTTGCGGCATTGTCTAAGGTAATGGAAATTACCCGGTTTTGTAAACCCCAATCATTAAATAATGCAATTAATTTTTCGGCAATGTTTTGCCCGGTATGACGACCCTCGAATAGCGATAGATTTAAAAGTCTTTGACATGGATTCTACTCGTCGTATACGTAATGGGCGGTCAGACTCAAATAGTCGTTTAAACTTGGACCGCTCCATAGGTCGGTGGTAAAAGCGACGTTTATGCTAGACATTTTAAAAAAATCGACCAAAAGGTTTTTTTTGCATAGCATATGCGGTTTCCATGTCTTGGGTATAAGTTGTACGGGAAAACTGCTGGTACGTCGGATTAATCCTTTGCATATATCGGGTATGGTTGGGATTTTCGACAAAACTCAGCGGCACGCCCGTAGAAATTATCCATTCGAGGGTCCATTTCCGTAAATTAACTGCAGAAAGGACACTTACCTGTGCTGTGTTTACCTCTTCAAGCTCCCCGGTCGGGAAGCATGCTCTTGCGTGTCTTTTCAAGTAGCCGGTTCCGAGGTCACCCATCGCGTCTAGTACTTTGCCTCATTTTTTGCACGTGGCGAGTTTAATGCGTTCGCTATTCTCCAACCGCCGATCTTCGTGGAAAAATTGCCACACTGGGGCCGTGTTTGGTCGTCCCCACGCCAAGGCCGAAGGAGTTGCGCTGTTAAAACAAAGGAATATTACATCGGATTAATAATAAATTAAATATTACAAAAAATATTACATTTATTAAATCTTAATATTAATCATATTAATTTAATTAAATTTCATATAGTTAATTAAAAGAGTTAACGAAATTAAAAATGGTATTTTCTATGTGTGGAAATCATTATCAAGCTCTTTTTTACGGAACTCCCCGAGGTTCCACGGCCAGATCGACTAGAAAGGATGCTATGATCTCGCTTTAGGCCCAAGCTTTTCTAGACAGAACTCCCCGAGGTTCCCAGGCTAGCTTGGAGGAGATTGCAAAGCAAACCTTATTTAAAAACCAATCTTTCTAAGACACCGTATTCCATTAAGAACTTTATAATAATCACCACACATATAAATTACCATTTTTAATCCCGTTAACTTAAAAATTCTCAAGAAAATCGTTTCTGATGTGGAAGATCAGTCGGAACCGCAACCACAGAGCATACTAAGACTTTCAGGAGACGTGACAAATTAATTAATTAAACTAAAATACTTAAACTATAATATTTAAGGTAAAAAAATTAAACGAAATTAATTAATTAAGATAATATGATTAAATGATTATTAAATCTCAAGAAAATCGTTTCTGATGTGGAAGATCAGTCGGAACCGCAACCACAGAGCATACTAAGACTTTCAAGTGATTATTATTTAATAATTATTAATTATTAAAAATTAATTATTAAAAATTAATTATTATTTATTACTTATTAATTTTTAATTATTATTTATTACTAAGTACTAACTTATTAATTAATAAAAATTAATAATTAATGAAATAATTAATAGGATTAAAGGTTATTACCCGGTAGAAGGACGGCGAGCACGTCGAGGACGGGCAACAGAGGCTTCACCGCTATCTTGATTGGAAGGTAGAGGAGAACCGCGGTTGTAAACCCCAACATTTGAACCACAGACCGAGGGCGGCGTTTCAAAGTCGTCAGGATCGGCATCGGCGGGACGTTGAGTTTCGTCGGGATCGGGACCTTCGGGACGTTGAGATTCGTAATCGGCGTGTGGTTGAAACATGAGATTGAAAAAAGGATCGTTATTTCCCCCTAGATTGAGCCACCGCGTCGACCAATTCTCGGGACACACGTTCGGGATTGGCTTGGTGGTGGGCCAACGCCCGGACTAGACTAGGTCTTAGAGACCGTACTGTATCGTCGGGATAATTTGGATTGGGAGGGGAGGGAAATATTTCTTCGGGTAGCATAACGAGAATGTAGTCGTCGGGCGTAGGCTGCGATGTTCCCCCGAGTAGAAATTGGGGTTGCAAATTCCTAGCCGTCCTCCGACCCCCGGAACTACCGCCGCTTCTTCGAGACATAATGAGAGAAATTTAGAACTTTAGAACTTTGGAACTTTAGAGCTTGAGAGTGGAAAAAACTTAGAGAATTGAGAGAATTTGGGAGAGAGTTGAGAGATTGTTGGTGAGGAAATAAGGGAGAAAGATGTGGTATTTATAGGGTTTGAGGAGAGAGTGGGGTGGGTGAATAATTATTGTGGTGGGTGAAATTTATTTGAAGTTCGGGTAAAATTTTTGGGATTTACGCCCAAAACAAACACAAATTTTCCACCCCCTCGGATCAGTGACGTGGCCTCATCTCAGCCACACGATCAAGTGAGCGGATCGACCTTGATCGGTCGCGATTAGCCCTGCACGTCGCGACGAATCGCGACTTTTGCCGCCCAATCGCGACGGATCGCGATTCCCTCTATCCGCGTCGCGACGATCGCGACTTGCACAGTTGCATCGCGAGTTTCACCTCTAACGATGAGTGACTTCTTGGGAAGTTTCTCAGAGAGCGTGCGAGTGAAGACAAAACATGCTGAAAAGACTCGTGTTGGCCTGTAGGGATAGTCCTTAGTTCAATAGAGCAGCCGCCGCGTTAAAACAACCAATATATATGGCATTAAAAAATTAAAGTGATTTAGAAATATGTTGAGATACAACTAGTCGTTTATTATGCCAATACCAAAATCTGTGGGATTCTTGGCGTCATCTCTGATCTAGTAAAAATGATACGTTCAATTTTTGCTGTAAACAGCAGCCGATTTGTCGCCATTAATTGAAAAAACGACAATGACATACTCTGGAAAATCAATTAACAACCTCCTGTTCGTGAGTTTTGGCTCTCACGTTGCCAAGTATTCTCAATATTTAGAACATTAGTCTTATCTACATGGAAAATATGTAATTCTAATTATTTTTATTAAATACTGAATAATTTTATAATTGATAATTCTATCCTACGTAAAACAATAATTTCAAATAGATAATTTTTTTTTTTAATGGGGTGACACTATTGATCAATGTTACAATGCACTCTCTCATTATTAGATATATTCCGCATAAGAATATGTGGCATTATTGGCAAGTTTATATATGTAAAGGAGACATTCATTTGCGTCTCATTATGTTTGAACACGGAACCTCTTGGAGAGGTATGTAGTTGAGTTACCACCATGTCAAACAAGCTTGGTTAAATAGATAACTAGTTTAAACCATCAAATCTCTAAACTAATACTATTATTTTAAAAAATAACATTTGGAAAACGGGGTTTGGATTCCGGATTGTGGGGGCCCTATATACACAATGCATAGCTACTTTGTTTGAATCTTGTATTTGTGTTCGTGATTTAAAGAGTCAAGCTAAGAGGTCATCGTGATCACAAAGAAACGGGAAAAATATAAAGATAACCGTTCACTATCCACTAATAATATCAAAAGTAGTACATCTTAAATAACTAATTATTAATTATTACTTAATTAATCAACTGTTTATTGAGGAAAACATGCAATTGCTTCTTTAAAAGGGCAAGCATACTTAAAAAAAAAAAAAAGAGAGAGAGAGTGTTACTTTTTAATTCTTTAAAACATATATTTGATTGCATTTTTTCAGGGAAAATATAACTTTTTGCTTCTGGTTAATTTTGACGTTAATTTTCTAGTTTGTCCTTGAAGTTATAAATACATTCTTTCTTATAAAGGATTAAAAAGCAATAAAGAGAACTTATCCCCTTGACCATCAACCTATTTCTTGATATCATTCTTATAAGGTTGTGGCAAAAGTACTCAGAGTGTAATTTGAGCGATATATTTTCCATACCAATTCTTACCAAACCGGGCATGCATCTGTTTCCGTTGCTTAGGTCTTGTTAGTGCCATAATTTAAACACGTGTAAGGTGCAGATAGATCGAGATAGTAACCATGTCTCGTTTCTTGGCAAAGATTATGAGTCTAGAATTTCCTTCTCACTCAATTGAAAATAGGTTAGACAAAACAAATTTTTTTGGATACATTTAATGTGAAAATCATCAATCCCATGAGCCGAGAGGGTAAGAAAAGGTAATTTGTGTTGTCCCGCGTTGCATGGGCAAGCGGATGTGCTAATGGGACCTTCTCGAGACAGTGCAGGTATGGGTCTGCACGGTTATTCGAGATCATACAAGTATGGAACTGTATGATCGAAGAAGCTTAAAAGAATTGATTGGTAGTACTACCTATGTCAGCAAGATGCATCTTTTTTTTCGGTAG
This sequence comes from Parietaria judaica, assembly GCA_954871525.1. Lineage (NCBI taxonomy): Eukaryota > Viridiplantae > Streptophyta > Magnoliopsida > Rosales > Urticaceae > Parietaria > Parietaria judaica. The sequence goes on from OX940864.1 coordinate 18,157,597, forward strand.
CTCGTTTATAGAAACTCCAAAGTTAAGCGTGCTTGGCTTGGAGTAATCCTAGGATGAGTGGGCCTCCTGGGAAATTTCTCGAGAAGCGTGTGAGTGAGAACAAAACACACTGAAAAGACTCGTGTCGGCCCGTGAGGACAGTTGTCAATTCGATAGAGCACCGGGGTTTTACATTTAATATGTAAATATTCTTTCTTATAATCATTTAAATTACAAAAAGTATCTATAAACTAAATTTTGTTGCCAAAAGAACATAATTTACTAAAAAGATAACTCTATTATATTAGAATGCGGTAAAGTGGTACTACCACAAGTAGTAATCCGCACGATTCTCTTTATCAACTACCATTTAGCAATGGTACTACCAATTTCACTGTTTTTTTTTTTTAATTTTTATAATGCATTATTCGAACTCTACTTCTTTTTCTCAGGGTTAAGCAAAATAAACACATGACAAATACTTATGAATTTAATGTTTAGTTGTTCTGGTTAAAATTTAGTTTGTAATTTTTTTATAATTATATTTTGTGTCTTGTACATTCTGTAATGTTTATGTTTTATATTTCACTATGATCTTGTAATTGTGAAATTAACTGTAATATCAAATTGATACTTCTGTATGAATCTTAATATTTAGTAGCTCACGCCAATCCAACGATTTTGGGGGTCTTAGGCGAAAAACATAATATAAGGCTCTTCTTCGATTTTTATTGCGTATATTTAATAAAATTAAATGATGTATAATAAAAAAAATGTTTCCTTATTCTCTTAATAAATCTTTTTATTATTCCACGCCAAATTATTCTAAATTTGGCGTGCTTTGTCGTCACTCGTACGCTCTCTGAGAATTTTTTAGGAGGTCACCCATCATAATCCATGTCAAGCACGCTTAACTTTGGCGTTTTTATGAATTGGTAACCAAAAAAGAAGATGCATCGTATTAACATAGGTAACATCAATTAATTCTCTAAAACCTATTCAAATGTACAGCCTCATACATGTACAAGCCTCATACATGTACAATCTCAAACAACCTTATACTCTACCTCGGGAACATCCCAACAGCAAGTGATGCAGAATTTCACAATTGACTCTTTCTTTATATTTGAGCTCAAAGATTTATGACTGTCACGTTATCAAATTAGCTACTATTGCATATATATATATGGTAAACAAAACTAAAAATGCTGTATAAACACACTATATATATATATATATATATATATATAAACAAAAATAACAAGCACTAATACTTCCGCGAGTTTTGCGGACTATAATCTTATAGTTTGTTGTGAAGACATGTAAAACTTCCTCATGATTTCTTGTAATTAGAAGAGAGAAAAAGAAATAGCTCTAAATTCTAACGTGTAAGACTATTCTAATGTGGAAGCATATATTGTCCTAACTCCTAAGAAAGTCTATCATAACTCAAGTACTACAAAATGATATTTTACTATGACGACCCAAGTCACCCAACATATGTAATTATATATATGACCCAATATTCATTCAATTCAAACTTCAATTTTGATGGCACGCTTTCAATTCTAAGACTATAAACTAAGTCCATGTTGGTTAGTACGAGAGCACACACTCAAATTTATAATTATATAATAATCACTTCACTTGTTAAGTTCTTGGCCTTTTTTCCCATTGATTCCACGTTTGGTTCTCTCAAGCATGTTTGTTGAAATATGAATCAAAAGTATAAAAACTGAAATATCCATATAGCTTGTATGTGTATTGGAAGCAATACAAAAGTTAACCATTTTGAAGGAGTCAGCTTCATACTTTTATTTTCATTTTTCATAAAAGTGTAACACTTTACCTTTTCTCGCAAAAGAGTCGGTCCAAATTATTCGGGTTTTTTCCATACAAGAAAGAGTCCTGATTAAGTTTAATTTTATTGGAAATCGGGGAGGGTACGTAAGACAAAATTGGATAAATTAACAAAACAAAAAATAGATAAAACACAAGAAAATAAAACAAAACAAAAAATAGATAAAACACTAATTTTTAACAAAACAAAAAATATACATTATAATTATTGAATAAATATACTCCAATAATACAAAATAAAACATATATCAAAAATAGATAAAATACAAGACGTTAATTTTTTTCGTTTTCGTTAAAGATGGAAGCCCGAAATCTCGCCAAGTGAACTAGAATCTCAACTAAGTAGGCATCAAGAAAAAAAAAAAAACCAGGACTCAGAAATTTATTAAAATTGAGAATTGAGTCCGGATTGTGAATTTTTTTTTTCCGCATAGGACAAACCGGAACTAGCGACCAAAATTAAACAAGAAACATGTCGAGAAAATGCAAAAAAAAAGAGCTTAGGGACCAATCAAATAAAACATTTTCGACAAGGAGTAGAAAGTTTCAAAACTAAGTTAATAATAATATAAAAAAAAAAAAAAATTATCGAGTCAAAAGTCAAACGAAAGTCTCATAATTTGCCGTGTCCACAACCAAGTTGAACAAAAAAAAGTCGCCTATATATCTTCGTCTCCATTTTATGGCACAAAGATCGCTTTATCAAATCCAATAGTTTCAGAGACTACAATGAAGCTTTCGATTCTCTGCAGAGCTTGCTTCTCGTCCTCGCATGGAAATGCCGTTGACAATAGTGGTAAGAGAAAAAGAACCAATCTTTACCGTTCCTCATAGTTTCTTCTGGTCCGTTGACTTTTTTTGGGTGGTTTTCCGACATGCCCAGATGAAGAAAACCAGGAAAGCTTCAGAGTGTTCTCTTGCAGTGAGCTCAAAACCGCCACAAACAACTTCCATTCCTCGAACAGGCTCGGCGAAGGCGGTTTCGGCGTCGTCTATATGGTTTGTGCTTTCTGGGTTTTGCCTGTTCATGGATCATCATGGTGTTTGCCTAATTTCATTCCCTTCTATGCAATGGTTGACTTTTCAAAAATTTTAAGTATGACATAATTTTCTTAGAATGCTCCGTTAAGAAGGTGATTCTTTTTTACTCGTTCGGATTTGATTATTATGAACTGGTGCTCGTTTTAGCTATATAGGCGCTGATATTTACTTGAATAAATATCGGCCATAATTTTATGATTGTATAAACTTTGTTAAATCCGTTATTTGGCTCATTTATTTTTGTGAGGAATATTCCAATATTTTTCGACCGGTGCTCGTTTGAATTTTAATGACTCTAATATTTGGTTAAGTCTTATAACGTTTGTTAGGCCAGGTTGTAATTGAAAACTAATTGACAAGGATAAGAATCACTGTAATGTTATATATAAAAAAAAATGAAATTATTTTTATAAACTAAATTGGGTCATTAATTTTGGTCGGGATTATAGTCTTTTGGACCGACGCTCGTTTGAGCTTTTTGAGTTGTGATACATAGTTAAGTATCACTAGGGAGTAACTCATGATCTTATCAATTTTGTGACGTTTTTTTAATATTTCTGACGGGAGATTCTTAATCCGATTAGGGCCGGCTCAAGGATAACACCCTCGTTGGCGTGAAAGTACTCTCCATTGAGGTTGAATCCATGAGAGGCGAGCGGGAGTTCATGAATGAATTGGCGGCGCTCTCTGACATCAAACACGACAACCTCGTCAGGCTTCGCGGCTGCTGCGTCGACGGTGCTGCCAGATACTTGGTCTATGAGTTCATGGAAAACAACAGCCTCTCGCACACCTTGCTCGGTAATTATTATGCGTGCTTGTTTAGGATTGGATCGATAAATTATGAAGGAAAAAAAAAGAGTGTCTGAAAATTTTATTGATTTGACTATCTATGGTTACAACAAAGGTGGTGAGCAAAAGAGGATGAGATTCAGCTGGGAAACCAGAAGAGAGATTTCTCTCGGAATAGCGAAAGGGATTTCGTATCTCCATGAAGAAGTCGAGCCGCACATTGTGCACCGGGACATCAAAGCGAGCAACATTCTTCTCGACAGAGATTTCACCCCGAAAGTCAGCGATTTCGGCTTGTCGAAGATCTTGAGGGAGAACAAATCACACATTAGCACACGTGTCGCCGGAACAATGTAAGTCGAAAAGAACTCCTTGGGCGATCGTTTCTCTGATTAACTCTTGCCTGATATGGAACTCTGGTGGTGATCGGAAACGAACAGAGGATATCTCGCACCGGAATATGCAATCACGGGGCGTTTGACGAGAAAATCCGACGTTTACAGCTTCGGAGTTTTGCTTCTGGAGATCATCACCGGAAGAGATATTGTGTCCTTTGACATGGAACATGGTGAACATTACTTGGTTCAGAAGGTAAAGAGAATTTTTATTTATTTATTTATTACCAGGTATTTTTCCTTTTATTTCGGCTTTAGAATAATTATAAATCACGAACATAAAGATAAATTGACATAATTATTTTACATGGAAACATAAATTGACATAATTATTTTACATGATCATGCATATCTTGAGATTTCTTTACAAAAATCTCTTGCAGACAATGCAAGTAGAGACAAACACTGACGAGGCGTTTTTGCTTGTGTGAAAATCAACCAGGCTTGGGAATCATACAAATCTAACGAGCTTCCGCAGCTAGTTGATTCGGTTCTCGGATCAAATTTCCCAGAGGAAGAAGCGGTTCGGTTCATCAAGATCGCTCTTCTATGCGTCCAAGAAAACGCCCGGCTAAGACCGGGACTATCTCTGGCGATCAAGATGATGAAGAATGAGGTTGACATCGGAGAAACTGAGATTTCTCAGCCGGGCCTTATCACCGATCTCATGGCGATCAAAATGGGGAAAAACGACGACTCTTCTCAGAATCACAGCGCTTTCTCAAAGGGCTCGACGACCACAGGCTCGCAAAGTCCTCTCACTTCCATTTTTTGACCCCCTGCATTCTCGTTTTCTCTCATTTTTTGTACAATGGTATTTCTTTCAGTTCTCTTCGCCCGTATCTTATCGAACTTGATAGATTGGGTCCGAGACTGGTATAGATTTTCATATTTTTTCTTGGTACAGATTGGTTTTCCTGTCCAAGATTTTACACATTTAATGTGTATTGTGTATATAGATTTTTATTTTCTACTTTTGATATAGTGAAAACATAATAGATATTTTTTGGTGTGATTTGTTTTGTATATTTTACTTTCCATAGCAAGGTTAAATTTTACACAGTTTAAACTACGCAATTTATTAGTTTGTGATTAAATTTATTTGTTGAAATTAAGAAAAAAGAAAAAGAAAAAAAAAATAGTTGCAATTTGATGACCTACCTATGAATAGTTTATCCTCCTGAATAAAAATCATCTTTCAACTAAATAAGCTTAATCTCTCCCCGAGGATAAGCGATTCGGTTTTTATGAGAGACTCCCGTTACGAGATTGCATTCTCAGGCCGTATCAAATAAAAGTTATATACAGTACATAGCCAACATTACGTAAAAAAAAGAAGTTTTGATGTTGTTCATTTCAGTGAGTTGATGACATTCTTGGCCACGTAATTTTCCGACATGCATGGCTCCTTGTACGCCATCTAACGAAGCTACCAAATCATTTGATGGACTCGGAAAATGGCATACAAGGAGCCAGGCATGCTTGATTCGACTTGAGAAGAATGAAAGCTCGAAACGAGTATTTTTTGTTGTGCTACCGTAAATAATTAAAAAAATTTTAAGACTTTAATTTTATATTTTAGCAGTATTTTCATAGTTCCCTATAAAATGAACGATCTCCGTCAAATGATTAATCAGTTACGGTGCACATATTAATGTACATCGCCCATGACTTAAAATCCGACGAAAACTGTCGATTATAACATTCACAGGATAATTGCTAAATTTTCTAAAAATAGCGTAAAACTAAACAACGATAACACGACAAGTTCATAAAACAAAGATATACACTATCTTACCGTCTCAACATTCATGATTCTTGAAGCCAAACACTTGAAAATAACAGCCCTTCACCATTCATGAACAATATTAGTTATTTAGGCATGTGTTTGTATATCTATGATCATGTATACAATATCTATAGCCATTAGATTTATATAGGAGTATAAAGGAATAATAATCAAAGCTTCTCAAAGGCTACTTCAACTAAAAGCCATGCCTTTCCATATTTCCTTTTCCTTTCTTTTATGACACTCAAACCCAATATTCCTTAACTTTAGCCTTTATGCCACTCAAATTTGGAATATAGCAAACAGATTCTGAACTAACCAAACTAGTCACCTGAAAACTCACTTCTTTTATCTCCCTAATTTATTTATTTTTCTTTGAGTTTGGTTGGGGTGGCAAGATCAATGGGGGATAGGTGTAGTGAAGAACAAGTTTGAGTGAAAGAAGAGGAGAAACATATGAGGGCTTGGTTACCAAAATAGGGGTATTTTTAAGAGTAATTATCACTATTGGCCCTTCCGTTATCAAGATTGTATGGATTTGGGCCCTCCGTTATAAAAATAGCGGAAATAACTCCTCGTTTTTTATTTTTGTATGAGTCTGACCCCGTTTCTTTCAAAAAGTATTAAATTTACGGAAAAACACAGAAAATTACAGATAATAAAGTATTTGGTCATCTCAACTTAGTTTTATATTTGAAATATACTTCCATATTTAATTGATAAAAAGTTATAAATTATCAACTTTTTGGACAAATTTGTATCGGATATACTAATTATACTTTCAATTTTAATTCACACGAAAAAGTTAATTTTATCATTAAAATTTTCAATCTAATCTAAAAAAAATCAATTTAACAAATCAACATTTTTGAACGGTGTAGGGGGCATGCATATCTACTCAAAAAGTATAATCGAAGCGCTATTTCCACTATTATCATAATGGAAGGGCTAAATCCACACAAAAATCATAATCGAAGAGCTATATTTACTATTTTCAAAATGGATGGGCACCATAAATCCATTATAATAGAGGGGCCAATGATAATATATACTCTATTTTTGAAGTTATCTTCTTTTTCTCTCCCTTGTTTTGCTTGGATGATCTTGGTTTCATTTCTCTCTTAACACTTCTAAAAGTAGAAACTGTTTTCGATAGTAAAGTCTTAACCTTTTGTTTAAAGAGTCAGGGTTAACGGTGTCGTAACAGTGTTTCGCTTGTGTCGGAGGAATACCGTGTTAAAAAAAAAATATAACTACCTGTGTATTATATAACATAAGGGGTGCACTGTTAGGAAGTTGTACAAAATGAAAAGTAAAATACAAGCACGAACACATAATTAAGCCAAACGGTAATCACCAAAACGATAATGATCAGAAACTCTTGCAATCAACAAAAGAACACGGCTAGACCTCTCCCAAATAGATTGTTTCGAGTCGATGGACATTTAAGATTTGATGTACATTTGTGCAATGTAAGCAACTCTTTATGAAAAAGAACCAAAAAATAATATATAAACCTTAGCTTCTAAAGGCTTTCTCAAATGCATAATAAAAAATCTCAAAGGACTTGACAAAAAGTAAGCCTTTGAATTATTAGAATCAAAATTTCAATGAGTAAACAAGTTTGGAAATCCAATAATTGCATGGATTAACTTCTTTGAATGTATCAAACCATAAATAATGAAAGGGTAAAAATGAAAAGAAAGGTGTAAGTAAACCTCATTTACAAGAAGCTCAACTCAAATGTACAGTTTGCATTGGAATGGTACTTAATCAATCTCTCTCAATCTTCAATGAAACCCATCCTTCACAATCTGCTCCAGCGAACCCGCGATATCGGAAATGCTAGGCCGCTCGACGGGGTTTTCCCGCGTCGCCAGCTCGGCGATCTCGACGAGCCGGAGAAGAGGCTCAAAGTTCGCAGGAAGCGCTACGTAGCGATCAACGATTGCTGCAGCCTTTCCATGCTCGATCAAGCCCCTCGCCCATACGACCAGGCTCGGGGGATTGAAGTCCCGGTCGAACGCTTTCCGGCCGCTTAGAATCTCGAGCAAAACGACCCCAAAGCTGAAAACATCGCCCGCGAGATCGTTGGAGAGATCCTTGTCGCCGGATATCAGCCCGAAATCAGCGACCCGAGCGTTCCACTCACCGTCGAGGAGGATGTTCGAGGTCTTGACGTTGCGGTGGACGATCGGAGGCGAAATCTCCGTGTGGAGATAGTCAAGCCCTTTCGCCGCCTGAGCAGCGATCCTAACCCGTAGGTTCCAATTTAACGGCGACAGTCCGCCGTGGAGGTGGTCAGAGAGTGTCCCGCGCGGCATGAACTCGTAGACGAGCAATCTCTCGCCCATCTCCGAACAGTAACCGAGCAGATTCACAATGTTTCCGTGCCGGATCTTGCAGAGGATTTCGAGCTCCGCCTCGAAATCCCGGTTGTTCGTGTGGATGATCGTCGCCGCATTCGCGCGCTTCACCGCCACATGGCGCCCGTCGGCGAGTAACGCCTTGTAGACGAACCCGTAGCTTCCCCGGCCGAGCTCGTTAAACTCCTTGAACCCATTCGTTGCGTCCTTCAACTCCGAGAGCCGGAAAACCTGAGCGACCCCAGGGCATGCCATAACCTCGTTCGAATTCTCGGAACCAGCCTCGTTCTCAATCTCAGATTTCCCAACGCAGGACTTAAACTTCTTCCCGTTTCCCGCCTTCCTGCCCACCATTCTCGCCGCGACGCATCCCAGCGCGGCGGCGACAGCAAGCCCGGCCACCGCGGCAGCCCCAATAACGACCACTCGCCTGAGCCGGCGCGGCTCGGGTTTCAACTTCAGCTTGCAGGCGGCTTCGCACGAGCTGTTCTGGCAGAGCCAGCAGGCGGTGCAGACGCGGTCAGCGTCGGCCCCGCACGGGCTCGAGAGGAAGAATCCGACGGCGCAGCTGGTCCCGCACGGGGAGCAGATCTTCAGATCCTTCCTCACACACAAGTTGGTCAAATCGGGCTCCTTCAACACACTCGCATTGAAAGCGAACTCCCCCAAATCGCAAGCTCGAGAAGTACAGATTCCTGGAATACAGAGCTCCAATGGTGGATCGAAGATCGAAGAAGACGCGTTCGAATTTGCCCAGCAATCAAGGACAAGATCATCTTCTCTGATCCCACAGGTCTTGAACTCCGACGAAGCCAGAGCTCTGAACCCAGAGTTCTTCGGAACCGACGATGAATTGAAGAAACCCCAGCACTCGACGCCATGGTTGTCCTCTCTGATCCCGCAGAAGTGCTTCGACCCGGCGGAGATACCCACGAACCGGGTCCGACCCGGCGGGTCGACGGGCCAGCCAGTCTCGCCCCAGCAAGAAACCTCCCTCGAAACCTCGGAGATCGCGCACAGGGAATCTCTCGAAGAAGCCATGGCCAAATAAGAATCCGATGAATTCGAATTCGAGATTCGGATCGAACTCGCTTGTGGGCCCCAGCAGTTCAGACGACCGGAGTCTCCTCTGACGATACCGCAGGTGAACCCATCTCCGGCGACGAGGTCAACCACTTCCTGGTCAACGAAACGGGAGGTCAACGCAGAAGTCAACGTCTGGTTCCCAGAATTCACGATCTCCCAGCAATCAACTGAGCCAGAATTTCGATCGGAGAAGTACGCCCCACGCGCGGCGCACACGTGTCCCTTCCCGGCGGCTATGGACGAGTAAAGGACGGCCCGGAACTCCCCCGGTACGAGGTTCGCAACCGCCGTCGAGCTCCAACAGAACGCTTGCGACGTATTCGCCAGTATGCCGCAGAGGAACCCCTCGCCGCCGGAGATGGCGACCATCGCCGGAGCCTTCGCCGGGGATTCCGCCGACGCGTTCCTCCCCCAGCAGAGCACGTCCTGCTTTCCGCCGGCGTCGATGGCACAGAACATCCCGTCCGCGCCTAGCGACGCCGCGATTGGCCCCATCGACCCGAACCCGCGTGCGATTGCGGCGAGAGCCGCGACAAGGGCGGCGACGAGACGCAGAATTTCGAAGGACCCGCGAGCGCCCATGGCGGAGCTTGGAGCTCAGATCGGCGATGGCATGGAGTGAGAGGCTTGGAGAAAGATTGTGGGTTCTTCTGCGATGGTGACGAAGAAGCAACGTGGGTTGCGAGTGCTTCGTCTGCGCAGCCATTGTTTTTAATATATTTTGATTATTAGTTTGGGCAATCCGGTAAGAAATAGTTACTGTATTGACTGTAGTATATAACTATATATATGTATAGATATAGTGAAACAGAAAGAGTGGATCTTGATAGAGTATGGTGAAAGTGAAAGAGTTGAGAGCAAACAGTATGCAATGTGCGTTGAATGCGGTTTGTGTCGCTGTCGGGTGAAATGGTTTAATGATTGATATCTAGAATTAGGGTTTGAATATTGGGTTCTAGAGTTTACGTACAATATAATAATAGTAATATGTTGTTGTTCATGGCCTCTTCTCTTACGTACTTTCAGATTTTTTTTTTTTTTTTATATATATTATAGTAATATGTTTTTCATGTTGATTGTTGTTCAAGATGAAAGTATGTAAACGTAATTTTACTTCGGATATTTGCACCACATGTAGTCAATAATATTTAAAAGATCACAAAATAGTATCGATCGAGATCAAATTTCTTCCATGTCGAGTTAATAAATATTAAGCGAGAGACATTTTTTACTTTAGAAGTGTTGTAATATAATTAATATTTTTGGAGTTTATATAGTCGTAAATGTATACGTGGTTCTTCGTGTAGCAATCGGGACACTGGTAGAATTGGTTTTCAACGGTGTTTTTTGGCTTTCTAATACTATTGTCATGTCATTTATAAAAATAGATTGCTAACGACACACAAAGAACATAATCAGACACTTCCGCAACAAATATCTCATTATGAAAGTTGTGGTCTTTACTCTTTAATAACTATTCAATTACAAACTTGTGAGTTGTGATCTTTCATTTGCATGTTTTTTTTTATCATTTAGTTTGTTGATGGAAACTATTTTTCCTGCGTGATTTTACATTTGGCTAGCTTTATGACATGACATCGATCGAGATGAAAAATATAATTATATATTTGATAGATTATTGTCTTTACACAAAAAACTATTTGGCATTTGTTTACAAATTAAGTCATAATCTTTGAATTACATGATCTATTTTTTGACAATTTGATGGTGATAAAAGACATTATTTTTGTTAAAAGTTAATGTCTTTCATCAAACTACTAATTAACTTCAATTATAGTTAACAAAGCTATGATCCTTGATACATCTTACAAGCAAGGCATACACAAAGACATAGGCGTAGCTAGTATAGCACTAGCATACGCACGTGCATATGCTGATTAATTTGCAAAAAAATTACCACTACATACTAAGTTTAGCTTATGGTTGCTGACTTGCTGTGATTTATAGTTGGTGTCACATATATTGTTATTTTATATTGTGTTTTGTGTCATAATTAATTATCTATTATTGAAATACGCTCGGCGGAATATTCGGCAATGTCAGCAACACACTCGTTATTTTCGACGGTGTCGGTGATGTACTCGACGATAGCAGCGATGAATTCGGCGTTTTTTGACGTACTCGCGGTGTTGGCGACCCACTTGGCGTTCTCGAGTGTGTCAATGATGTATACTCGCTACCAAGTGCGTCGCCGACACTGCCAAGTACGTCACCGACACCGCCGAGATTATCGAGTGCGTCACCGACACCACCGAATATGTCGCATAAGCTTATCATTAACTTTAGTTTAGTAACAGAGCTCAAAGTTATACCGAAACTAAAACATTGGATAAAAACAAATATTGAAATATACTTTCTACGTAGTGTAAAAATCTCAATTTGTTAGAAAGTGCATCCCCTGAAATACAAAGTTGGCTCCGCCCCTCCACAAAGATACATGATAAATCTAGCAAGTGGTGTAGTGTGAAGTTTGAACCTAGTCTATAGATTCTATACTATAAAGAAGTTAAATATTTTTCTTGGGATTTAAGCACACACATCAGCACAACATGGGCTTCATTTTATATTGTTCATGAATGTGACATTAAATTGCTGCGACGCGATAAATAGGCAAGTGGGGTCTACCAAGTCTATTCCACATGCACCGAAAAAAAAAAACCTATATAAATTTAGAAAAAATTAAATAAATAAAAAAATCAACCCCATTTTAGATTAGACAAACTAGAGAAGTTTTTGCCACTTGTATGATAAAATTTTGGGCTAGATGAGATGATGATAGTGCCCCACTAAAAATGAATGGCATGACCTAAAAATGCCCTTAAAAAACAGCATGAAATTAACTTTCCACTTCTCTTTGCAAATCTCAAAGATTCTAGGTAGTGCTGTTGGATCGCTAGTGAAGAAATTGCAATCGTATTGTATCATTGAGTGATTGGATAATTAACATATAATCAAATCTTCGAGATAAGATAACACTTCAATTCACTAAGATTTGATCTTTAGTTTGTAGTTTACACCTCAAGGTGCAACCCACCACGTCGCGACGAGTCGCGACCAAATCGTGAAAAATCGCCAAAACTGGCGTCGCGATGCGTCGCAGGTGTCCCGGTCGTGATGCGTCGCGAGTTCGCGAGAAATGAGGAGGCGTTGTTTGCGGCATATGTACTTATTTGTTTCTAATGTTTAATTTTATTAGTTTTTACCCGAATTTAATTATCAAACTTTATTAATATTTCAAAATTATATTTAGGTATGTTAATTATTTATAATTATTATGTATAATTTATTTATTTCAAAATTATATTTAAGTATGTTATAATTTATTATTTTGTAACATATTAATAATTTTGATTTATGTTAATTTTTAAGTTGTAACATATGTTAATAAATATTAATTTGTAACATATTAATATTTCTTGGGGTAGCATAACGGGAATGTAGTCGCCGGGCGTAGGTTGCGATGGTCCCCCTTCTTGAAATTGGGGTTGCAAATTCCTAGCCGTCCTTCGACCCCCGGAACTACCGCCACTTCTTTGACTCATAATCACTAAAAAATAAAACTTTAGAACTTCAAAGCTTAGAAAATTGAGAGAATTAGAGAGAAGAATAGAAGATTGGTGTGAGGAAATGAGGGTGGAAGATGTGGTATTTATAGGGTTTGAGGAGAGAATGGAGTGGTTGAATAATTATTATGGTGGGTGAAGTGGGTGAATAATTGTGAGGAGATAGTGGGTGAAAACATTTTGAAATTTGAAATTTTATGGTTGAAATTCGAGTAAAGTGGGTAGAAATTGTGGTTGGGTAATAAATTTCGGGTGAAAAGTGGTTATTATTGCCACAAACAAACACAAATTTCCCCCCTCCCTCGGATCGATGACGTGTCGCCCTCCTATTGGCCGAGAGCAATTCACGCGGATCACCCAGTGCACGTCGCGATTATCATCACGAGTCACGACTCGTCGCGATTCCCGCCAGCCAATCGCGATCTCTCACTAAATGTCGCGACTCGTCGCGAAGCCCACCTTCTCGTCGTGACTTGCAGCTCTATTTATTACACCTACTTATGTACACGCACACAATATGTCTACGTCAATACACACAAGATAGAAAATGGAAACAATTACAAAAGCTTAAGTAATCATAAAGAGCCATGTAATCCTTTACTGTAGGAAACTTATTGTTGAAGAAACCGTTTTTAGAATCGGAGAATCCGTTTCCAAATTAAGCCTCTACGAGTCCAACTTAGCATTTAGAAACATAAATAGTTATAATGAGCCATACAATCATGTTAATTTCGGAAAGATAAGACGAAAGAAATCTGTTTTTTCTTTTGTTTCAAACAAAAATTTTAATCCAGAATTAAAAAAAAAAAAAGTTTCCATTTTTAATTGAAAATTAATTTATTTTGTTCACATAAAATTGATTTCGTATTTTTTTTTACAAGAAAAATAACTTTGGCAAATCTCTACGTAGTCACGATTGGACTTTATTTTTCATTGGAAAAAATTCTTGCGAACCGCAATATTAACGTAATCGAATATATCTCACTTTAAAAAATCAACATGATATATTTCAACTGGCGGAATACTCAAAAAATAAAACAAAGAGAATACTCAAATATAAACGGAAGATGTACCAATCTGTTTTATAAAATAAAAATACATCACTCTATAAAGAGGATGAGCAACAATATGTAAAAAAAAAAATCGAAACGTATTCGAATCGCCAAATGAGTCCCACTTATTAAGAGGACATAAAAGAAAGTGAAATAAATGATTAAAGCATAATTAAATGGATGATGAAATGTGTTGAAATGGTCACGTGGGTGCAAGGTGGTCAGAGCTGTGTGTGCCATATTTGTTTTGTTCAATAAATCTGGTTTGGTCAATGTGTTTTGGCTTCCTTATCGGACAGCCAATTCTGCCACCTTTTTTTAATTTAATTTAATTTCCAAGTCAAAATGGTAATATAATTCATAATAAATAAAATAATAATGCCTACAAAAACCATATCGGATTGAGCCATCTGGTGTGATACCCCAGATGATCTCTTGGTCCCCCCTTTCTGTAGGTGCATTTTTTAGGAAAATCGGTTTTTAAATTTTTAAAATTCGAACGTATTCGAATTTAAAATTGAATTGTTTGGAATTCGATTGGTTTAAATTTTATATAACCGAATTCCTGAATCCGTATTATTGATATCACGAAAGACCTAAGTTCCCGAAAACGTTTTGCCCGTTTCACTCATTATTTGCAAACACATGCACTATGTTGATATGTTAGAGTGATCAAATGAAATATCTATTATTTAACATTAATTATCTACTCATTTAGATTTTTATAAGAGAAGGCATATAATTAAAAAAAAAAAAAAATCATTGCGTAAAATTAAAATTGTGCATATTGAAAAGTGGTATCCCCGACGCCAGCTTTTCAATTAAGTCAACAGAGTAAGACTTTAAAAATTAAGTATTTGAAGTTGTAACTTTAAAATATGAGATTCAAATTCTTGCAACATTTAAAAAAAATTATTTTTTTTCTTCAATTAAATCGTTTTAAATTATTCATTTTTATCATTTTTTCCAAACAAGTGATACCTATACCAATTTGCTTCTTAAACTTTTACTTACTTATACTTCTATCAAATTTTGAACCATATGTAATAATATTTTTATGTTTAATATAGTTGTAAGATCTCATCAGTAATCATATAAATTGAGATTCTTGTAGACTGTAACAAGGTCAAGCAAACAGTGAGCTTATGAACTTATTAAGATAGGTATAGTTGTCGGAGAGAAAAACGTCTTATCAAAGATTTTACTCGTAATCAATTTGCGATTCTTGCATACGAGCTTATTACTCACTTATATCTTTTTGTTGGCTTATTTGTGACACAAATACTAAAAATATTTAAAAAATCAACGTTAAATACTCATTTTTTATTTTAACCAGACAAAATATTAATATTTTTTCTCTCACGTTATAGACAAGTATTTTTTTATTTTTTTTTTGGATTGTTTGTTACCTGGTCTAACATGAGAGAAAAATATCGGTATTTTATCTGACTAAAACAAAGAATGTGTATTTAGCATTGATTTTTTGAATACTTTTGGTATTTATGTTGTTAATATCCCTAAATAATTAGATAAATTGGTTAAAAAAGCCCATGAACAATTACCAGTTGCTCGGTTTTTATCATGCGACTTACACCAAAAAGTACTTAATATTAAAGAATTTTTGTTTTTCAAAATATTTTCATTTTTTCATTCGTTTTTATATGAACAATTAATATTTTTAAAATATAATTCTAATCGGCACAAACATTATCGATTTTTAAGAACAATACATTCACACTTTAGTGGTGAACAAAACAAACAAAACAAATTGTTGATCGATTTTTTTTTTATTGGAAATCTATTAAACTGATACCGATTAAACCGCAAATCAAATTAAAGCGGTTAAAACTGAATATACCAAAAAAGAACAATATTATGATTTTATTAAAATATGGCTTTCGATTTTGTTATGAAAACTGAAACCGCATACCCGTTTATACCGCTTTATCAATCAGTCATATATTATATTCTCTATCAATAATAGGTATAGTTATCACAATGCCGAAAATAATTTTTTTTTATCTGATCCTTTCTCCAACAATTATTTTATGCCAATACCTGTTTAAAGATTTAGTTGTGGATGATAAAAAAAAAGTGTTTGATACGATTGGGGATGATAAGAACTTGGAACTTAGAACAAAAAGAAAGAAAAAAAAAAAAAAAAAAAAACTTAGGAACATTTATTAGTAGTCATCTTTTGAGTTATCACTTCTTGCTCCAATATTGTACGAGCTTGCAAGAACTCTATTAGTGTTATTACTTTAAGACTTTATTAGTTCTTTGTATAATACTTATTTGTAGTGGATCCTAAAAGCAATAAATGTGAAAAAACCAATATTATTGCAATCGAAATCGAATATTAATTATATGGTAAATATAATTTTTATCTTTTAAAATAAAATATTCAATTTTCATTATAAATATATAAAAAAAAATGTGATATTCGATCTATTATTTTTTAAATACCGCAATGAATACCATATTTATCGTCCCTGCATTCAATCGTTAAAAAATGGAAACTTATCATCTAGCATGTAAAATTAGACCATCCATCAGCCATTCGTCATCGGACATTTGAAACTTGAATAGCATATACTCGGAAATTTAAAACCGACAAATATGTAACAATAAGAAAAATCTGAGAAAAGAATCTTATAAATGTTAGTTTATGACGTGTGACAAAGAGTGATCATTTCATTGCCGTTTTATGTTTGTCTGAAAAATAAAGATCCAACGAGAAAGGGACTTGGTAGCGTGGTGGGACCAACCAGGAAGATCGTGTCCGCCGAAGGTGGGACCCACTCTCCCTGATCTTGTGCCAACCCTCCACGTGGCTTATCAAGCAGAGTGGATCTTTGTCCCAAACCTTATCTTTACATGTTTTTCTTCCAAACTCAAGAAAGACATGTTTTTCATCCTTGCGTTCTTACTTCATTTGAGTATAAACTTGTAGGGTTAATGACCGCAAAAATATTCAAAATTTGATCAAAGAACCCCTTGTGTATCTAAAATTTAAAAGTGATGACAAAAATACCCAAAATCGTATTTAGGGAGTTAACCACTCCTTTCTCGTAACGCCGTTAACTTACTTATTGACTATGGCCACGTGGACAAATTTGTTTTGTTAAGTGTAATCATTAGCGGTTCAATTAGTTGTATCAAATAGTATTAACTAGGGGCTTAATTCGTTGTTTTGTCGTAAACGAGGCTGGTGTGGGCTCACTCACGTGGCAAAAATTGTTATGCCAACAACCCACGTTTGTCCACGTGGCCAGAGTTAAAGGGTAAGTTAACGGCGTTATGAGAATGAAGTGATCAACTCCCCAAATGCGACTTTGGGTATTTTTGCCACCACTTTTAAACTTTAGGTACACGAGGGGTTCTTTGACCAAACTTTGGATATTTTTACCGTCATTAACCCTAAACTTGTACAATTAGTTGTTTCGTTCGACAAAAAATTAAATCTTACGCAAATTTGCCGTATCGCTTTAACCCATCGATTAACGTTTGTTAAAACATTTACGTAGCCAGTACATTTAAAAAAAAATTCGGTACTAGGATGTGTCGTGGCTAGCCTTTCAAAATTTTCCCGAGAATAACGTCAAGTCATATGACCAAAGGCGGACTTGAGTATTATGAGAGGGATTGGTTAAACATAATTAATTATTAAATAAAAAAGAGTGGTTACTAGAATATATGTATATAGTTACTAGAATATATGTAAATAGTTACTAGGACTATTAAAGCATGTCCTTAAACATAAACTTGTAAGGACATAGACTTAAATACAATATGTAGCAATGCGAGGCTTTAAGCAGCTTAGTTTGCTTGGAATCATGCCAATTTATGGCCCACGAAATTTACATGCAAAACTTGTAAGCGAAGATGATGAAATCGAGTTTATGAATTTGAAATTTTAACCAACGTTCTTGAAAATTGTAGCCGTTCCACCGAAAATGGCGCAAAAATGGAAGAGAAAAAATAAAGTCAAAAACTAAGAGTAAGGCTGGAATAGGGCACCGGACTTTTGGACATGGTTTAGCCCGATCCCATTTTTTCGACATTCAAAACTGGACCAACTTTTAGTCTCGATTCTGAAAAAGCACGTTCTTTTAAAAACCAACAGTGTTTTCGACAGTAGGAATAGCATTGTGGGAACTTTAAAGTAAACAATACATATTCAAGCCTAAAACTAAACCCCAAGAACCTAAAATTAGCATTAATCAATTTTAAAATACTAAACCGGGCCATAACTAGGCCCTGGTCGGGCCAAACAGGGCTTCAGGGCCAAAACTTTCATCCCTGCCAATAACCAAAGATTTGAACACTACAAAAACATGAAAAGCTACATAGACATGAAAAGGCCATTTGGAAGACAGCCATAAACTAATTTACACGTTCGAAAACTATTCAGATATTTCACACATCATTCAAAATCACCAATATTAATCACGAGTCCATAAGAAATCCTTCACTCATTTCGCAATTATTATTCAAACACGGAATAGCTACAGCGTTCCCGGCATAATTGTTCCAGTAGAATATGAAATGAGTTATTCACTTGAAATAAAAATGGTCGTCAAAATAATATATAAGATTAATAAATAGCACATACTCTCATCCAAATCTCACGAGAAAATGAACGCCACGGAAGAGCCACACTGAAAGAATAAAGAACTTCACGCCCACCATAGCCACCGCTCCCGGGGCTTAGGTTCTCACGGTTGTCACATGCTTCATGAGCATTTGGACAACTTCCTGTGATATTCTTGACGCGTCGGTTTTCAGGAGCTGGATCTTAGCATCGGTTTCTTGCTCGAGACGCTTCACATTAGCACCTGAATCTCCACTGGTCTGTTCATATAGATAATATGGCAATAAGAAAAAGAATTAAGAATCTACATACATATACTAAACTCAAGTCTTACTTTCTGAACTTTGATTTGAGGCAGCAATACGCACTGTAATTTGACAACGTTAAAGATAACAGAAAGCGGGATTAACTTTTGGGTACTTCTGTCAATTTTATTCCTTTTATATTTCAATCTTCTATTCTAGTTATTCTTTATCTTTATTCACATCTTTTTACTCTAGATCTATACAACTTGATTACAGAAAAAAAAAACAATATTGACGAAGATAATCACATTTTTTATCTGCCATGTTATCAAAGTACAAGGGGGTATGGCTGCCACAAAATGAAAGATCAGAGAGAAAATTTATCTCTCCAATACACGGGTGAAAAAGCGACATGCTAAGAGAGTTACGGTTTTGAGACTCGATAAAGATTGAAAACAAGGCTCGAGAGTGAAAAACGAGCGTGCTAAAACAGTCGTAGTTTTGAGACTCGATCATATTGAAAACTAGAATTGCCTGTACAATAATGATGCGGTTAGAGCAAACATACCGCAGCAAGTTTCTTCTGAAACTCACTCTCCACATGGGCACGGTACTCAGCAACCTCCCTCTCAGCCTCATCTTTCGCTTGCTTCAGCCTAGCCAATTTCGCTACGAACACAAATCCCAAGTAAGAAACCGAGCTAACAATTCAAGACTAAGAACAGTAAAGCCGAAACTCATACTTTTCAAAGTCTATTAAACCAAAACAAATTGCACACACGAACTGAACCGAGAAGAACAGAAAAGTACCGGTTCTAGCGGCATTGACGATGTGCTGAGCGTCCTGCTCGGCAGCGAGCAACTGCTGAATCCCGCCTTGGCTCCTGTTAGAGGCCATGATCTGCAAATTCGACCATAATTCGTTGATCAATAATCCATAATAATTCGGCAAAGTCGTGATCTAAACGCAATCTATACTGAAATCAAGCACAACAAATCAAATTTCCGATCAAATTTAAGAGCAAGAACCTAGAGGTGGAAATATTTATTTTCTAAAACTTAAAATACGGATCAATAATCCATTGATATCTCAGATGCACCAGAAACACTCGTCTACTACAACAGATCATAACATAATTCATCGGAAAACTCGATTGCAAAATCCAACGGATATCGATCGACACGGAAACCTAGAGACAGTGGTCGAACGAGCTCCGAGATCTAAGTGAGTTGAAATTAGGGGAGCGATGAAGGATCCGAGGAGTGAGGATGCCATGGATTTGGAAAGGACTTACCTTTGAGCAGTCTGAGACTTCCTGTGAGGAGAGAGAGAGAGAGAGACTTTGGTGGACTTGGATTTTACTTGGATTTACGAACCAGAGATAGACACGCACAGAAGAGGAAGAAAGGGAGATCTTGCGAGCAAAACGCGGTGTTTCGATGTCGTTTTCGTAATGGGCTTTTGTGTGTTATTGGGCCTCAAAAAAGAGGGTAATGTATTTACCCTCTTTTTTCGGAAACACCCCTGGTTGAAGAATTATGGGGTTCCAGATCATGGGATCGGCTCATTTTGAGGGATATAATACTTACTTTTTGTTTTTGTTTTTAAATTCTGTTTAAGAAAAAAATTGTTTAAAAAAAAAATTTGATAGGTGTTTGGTATACTGTTTTTAAAAAAGTTTTTGTTGGCAACATAAACTGATTTAGCGTTTGATAAAAAAAAAATTATTTATGCTAAAAGGACGCGCGTTTGGTTCAGCTTAAAAAGCCTTATTTTTGTTTTAAAATAAAATAAATTGTTTTTCAGGTGTTTAGTATAATTATTTTTACAAAAAATACAAAAGCGATTTTAGATTTTTTTACATGAGTCGTAAAATGTAGGATTAGAAACTTTTGGTTTTTTCTAAAAACAAAAATACAGTTTTATTCTATTTTAGTCTTTTAAGCCTAAATAATTTTTTTCACCAAACGCTAAATCAGTTTTAGTTACCAGCAACAACTGTTTTATAAACAGTTTACCAAACACCTGTTAATTTTTTTAAAAACAATTTCTTTTCTTTTCATAAACTGAAATTAAAAACCATTTTTTTAAAATTAAGTTGTGATAAACGGGCCCTAAAATAGATTAAAATCATATTTTTGTTTTTAGAAAAAACCAAAAGTTACGAATTGTAGTTTTTACGACTCATGTACAAAAATATAAAATTGCTTTTGAGTTTTTTTATAAAAACAATTTTACCAAACACTTGAAAAACAATTTAATTTAGGGTAAATTGCGGCTAATGTACCCAATGTTTGATTCACTGCAGATTATGTACACAATGTTTATTTTCGACGGCTAATGTACCCAATGTTTGATTCGCTGCGGATTATGTACCCAATGTTTATTTCTGTTAGATTTTTCACCCATTCCGTCACTTGACCGTTAACCAGTGCCACATCAGCTCCACCTAAGCACCCACGTGGCGTTGATTCCTCCAATCGCGACCTGCCACGTGTCATGTCGCATTGCAAAATTGTAAAAAAAATTATTGTTGGGTGGGAATCGAACTCATGACCTCTATATTATTGAGGTTACACTCAACCACTTCAACCATTGTCACTTCTTGTCATTTAATCTTACACATAAATATTTATATAAACAACCTGTACATAAGTTGTAACATGTATAAAATATAGCATGTTTAAAATATAAAATGTAAACCTATTATTTCTACCATATACATATACGTAAGGGCTGCTAATAATGTAAACCTTCATTATTCTATTCCTCTACTTTTTGAGTGCTTAATCATATAAACCTCCAAAACAATATATTTCTACCATATATATTCCTCAAAAAGTAGAAGAATAGAATAATAAAAGTTTATATGATTAGCAGCCCTTACGTATATGTATATGGTAGAAATAATAGGTTTACATTTTACATTTTAAACATGTTATATTTTATACATGTTACAACTTATGTACAAGTTGTTTATATAAATATCTATGTGTACAATAAAATAATAAGAAGTGACCATGGTTCAAGTGGTTGAGTGTAAGCTCAACAAGGTAGAGGTCATGAGTTCGATTTCTACCCAGCCCAATTTTTTTTGCAATTTTGCAATGCCACATGACACGTGGCAGGTCGCGATTGGAGGAATCAACGCCACGTGGGTGCTTAGGTGGAGCTGACGTGGCACTGGTTAACGGTCAAGTGACGGAATGGGTGAAAAATCTAACAGAAATAAACATTGGGTACATAATCCGCAACGAATCAAACATTGGGTACATAATCCGCAGCGAATCAAACATTGGGTACATTAGCCGCAGTTTACCCTTTAATTTATTTTAAAAACAAAAACATGACACTTTAAGCCGAACAAAACGCACATGTTTAAAATTGTCAAAACCGATTTTTTAAAAAAATCGGTTAACTGAACCGGTTGCACCTATGGACCAATAGTGAACGACACAATTTGCATTTTCTAAAGAAAGTGTCAAAAATAATATGGAAATTCCATTCTAAAATTTAATTTTAAATAGGGTGACACAATCAGTCAAAGTTACAGTACATTTTCGCATTATTATATATATTTATTGTAAGAACATGTGACACTATTAGCCAACTTTACAATATGTAAAGGGGGCACGCAATTGCGTCCATAGAGTTTGAACCCGCAACCTCTTAGAGAGGTATGTAGTAGAGTTACCACTAGACCAAAATATAATATAAAATCTTATTCATATATTACAAATAAATGTTATAAAGCCACAATGCTAAGTTTGCTCAGATGATACATTCAATAAAATTCAGCAACACAAAGTGCACGGGTCCAGTGCGTTGAACTCGATCATAACCCGGGATGAAAACTTCAGAATTCTCTCTAATCTCTTAGAAATCTGAAACCAAATTAATATATATATATATATATATATATATATATATATATATATATATATAAGTCAGCTATACATTAAACTTTTAGATTGTAAATTTAGAAATGGTCTTTTGCAGTGTTCCCAAACATTTAAGACCTTGGCTACAATAAAGTTAGAGCTTTTCGTCGTTTAAGAAATTAGTACCCTATGTGCTGTCGTTTTGTGGTTGGAAACAGTACCAACAAAAGTTAATGAGTTTTCTTGTCGTTTATTGAATCGGTAAAATATTTTTTCGTCGTTTTGTGAATAGATACCATCACAAAACGACAATATACGATCTCCCGTTGAGCTTAAATATAATATTGATAACATTGGTTCCAATAAGTAGTTGAGCACGTAAACATGTTCTCTTGAAATTTAAGATTCTAAGTTTCATGATACTTAATGCAGATAAATTCTGCTTTTTTTCCCCCCCCCGCAATATAGTGTTAGAAATTTCGACCAAATTTCTCAATTTAAAAATGAAATGACAAAACAAATAGCTAAATTGACATTAGAATTATTGTTGTTCGCCTCTAGCGTAAGTCTCTCTCTATCTCTCTCTCTTCACAATCGCGGCTCAAAGGCCATTATAAGCAAAAAGCTTAGACACAACAATAAAGACGCGTGAAAAATCTAAAATACTCATCGCTACATAATTCTTTAATTAAAATTTACTGATCTAGGTCGGGCTTCATAGTGTTTCCAAGAAAATAAGACTTCACACTTAACTAAGAGTAGCTTGAAGCATTAAAACACACATCTTCATTGTGAATATTAAATTTTGAATCTAGATCCCTAAACTGGAATCACAATATCCTAAATTGGAGTAAACACTAGGATATAGAGAGTCATACATATATAACATTACATAGCAACAAAAGAAGATTTGACGGAAGTGTTTTTGTCACTTTTGATTTGTTGTCGTTTTATTTTGTAGGTACATTAGTTATGTAAGAGTTTATGAAAGAGAAATCATTATTGAAAAAAAAAAAAAATTAGTTGCAAAGGTAATAGATAAACCGGATCTGGTATTATTACAATTATTTGAAACATGGTTAAAAATATTTGAATCACGGTGTAAATTTGATTTTTGAGAAAATATATATAGTGGATTCAACTCAATTTTTGTATTTTAAAAATCGGATGCCGGTTTTATTCAAGTTGGGGTTTGGGTTTCGGCCCGAACTTTGACCTTATATTTATGTTGTTTAACCTCGATGATCTTTCGGAGTCTATTGTGGATAAATACAAGAGTTTTTAGTATTTTTGTATAGTTTTTAGGGTTAATGACGGCAAAAATACCCAAAGTTTGGTCAAAGAACCCCTAGTGTACCCAAAATTTAAAAGTGGTGGTAAAAATACCCAAAGTCGCATTTGAGGAGTTGACCAGTCCATTTTCGTAACGCCGTTAACTTACCCGTTAACTATGGCCACGCGGACAAACGTGGGTTGCTGACATAACAATTTTTACCACATGGATGAGTCCAAATCAGCCTCGTTTACGACAAAACAACGAACTAAACACCTAATAAGCACTATTTAATACAACTAATTGAATTCCTAATGATTACACTTAACAAAACAAATTTGTCCACGTGGCCAGAGTTAACCGGTAAGTTAACGGCGTTACGAGAATGGAGTGATCAACTCCCTAAATGCGACTTTGGGTATTTTTGCCACCACTCTTAAACTTTAGGTACACGAGGGGTTCTTTGACCAAACTTTGGGTATTTTTGCCGTCATTAACCCTAGTTTTTAAATGTTTTGTTTCACTTTAAATAAGTAAAACCAAAAATTATAGATGATAATGCGTGCCACCTAAAAGTATAGGATGACTTGATCAATTAGTTAATTAAAGTATATAGTATAGCTTAAGATAATGATGATGACCATGATAATGATAATGATAATGATAATTAACGATAATGATAATTACTTAATAAGCCTTTTATTCGTTGGCACTCGAACTAAACATATTCCTTTGTGTATGTCATTATCTAATCAAATAAATATATTTTTTGACAAGGTTTGCTTGAAGTGCATAGTGCATTACTTCAAATAAATAAAAAAACTGAACATGAGATAATATTATTTAATACGGACACAAAATTTTAGTTACTTATTTCTTTTGAATGAAGTGTTACGGTTAGTCAAAGTTAGAATGCAGTCTCGCATTACTATATATATTCAAATTATTATATATATTCAGTCAGGGGCGGAGCCAGAATTCTAACTAAGAGGGGGCGAAAATTAATTGGCTATAAATTTCATAATAAAACGAGACATTGAAACTATTATTATACATTGCATTATAATTTTTTTTTTTTTTATGAACTTTCGGTTTATGAAAAATAGTTCATTAGGATCTCTATATGATTAGAAATCTATATGTTACGTTCTCAAAATATTAATATATATATATATTTTTTCAATATTTAAAACTTTGCACGTCTTAAATTGATTGGTGGTTTTTATTCTATAGTTTTGTAAGTTGTAATCGTTTTAGTTTACCTATAATTAAGTAAAGTACAAAATACCATGAAAAAAAAATATTATAATCATAAAAAATGTTGGTAAAAAAAATTAAAAAATATGGTGGTTTTGGGAATTGAACCTAGGACTATAACTTGAAGGAGAACTTTAAGAGTAACAAAATTACACTACACTGTGGTGATATTTAGTTTATAAATGCTATGTTTATTATTTATATATAAACTTTAAATACTATGACTTTATAAAAATAAAAATAACGTGCTCGGACCAAGTGGGGGCGGCCGCCCCCGCTCTGCCCCCCTTGACTCTACCCCTGTATTCAGTGTAAGAATCCTGTATTTAGTGTAAGAATAAGTGATATCATTAGCCAAGTTTACTTATGTAAAAGGGCACACATTTACATTCCATGAGGTTTGAACTCGTGACCTCTTCGAGACGTATGTAGTAGAGTTATCACTAGGCCAAGCAAACATGTTTAATTACTTACACTCATACTATAACGTATATTACTCAACAATGAAGACCTTTATTCGTTTTTACTATTCGAGTCTGTCATTTTTGGGTAATAGTTCAACATGTCGTTGTTTGTGAATGGAAATAATTAGACGGAAAAAACGTGAAAAGTACGAGTTTAACTACAGCCAAATTATTAATGGTTGATAAAATTTGGCTTTTTTAATTTATTTATTTATTATTATTATTATTATTTCAAATACAGGTTTATATAAGGATACATTATTTTTATATATATATATATTTTTTATAGGAATGTGGGTTTTCTAATTTTCCAAAGCCCGTAAATACAACTTTGGATATGTTTTCACTCCTAAAAGAATACATATATATTAATGTGTGTGTGCTTTGTTTTGCTTTAAATAACTAAATACTATAGATGATAATGCGTGCCACCTAACGTAAATGATACAAAACTATATATCGTTACTTTTAATTAAAATATGCATGGATTGGTGACGATTAAAATTACATAATATGCCCTTTATTCGTTGGCACTCAAACAAACACACTCTCTAAGTCATTATCCAATAATTCTAAATAAATAATATAATCTTAAGCAACGCTTGTTTGAATTTGAAGAGCATATTGCTTTACTTTAAATAAAAAAATTAAGATAATATTGTTTAATATATGCACAAAGGTTTTACTCCATTAAAAAATTATATTATAGCAATGACACATAATATAATATATGCATATTGTTCATGTATATTGTAAAATATGATATAATATTTAAAATAACCAAATCAAAAGTAGAAAAAAAATTTAATCAAATTATACTTATTGTATTAATTCTTAAATTTTACGGATATCGATTTGTAACTTTGATTCAAAAAGACGAACTTATATCTTGTATGAAACATTTATAATGCTCAATATAAGATATAAAGACGAACTTATATCTCATAAACATAAAACATTTATAATGCTCAATATACGAGATATGGTAATACGCTCTCGTTAATTAAAACTTAATTTGTCTTCTTTGTTACATATTTGTGGTTCTTTTAGCGGTAACTTACTAAGATATAGAAGACCGCTATTAACAACTAAATATTGCAATCATTAAGTGTTCCAACAATGAGAGAAAAAAAAAACACTTCTGATCATTAATAATATATGGCAATGAAACACAAGATCAGATTTACACAACAATTATTGGAAAAGACCATAAGAAAACCAAAGACAAAAAAAGAAAAATGCAACAAAAGAGAAATTGGCACGTTTAAAACAAGGGCCATATCACAACTACACACGGCAACTGATAGACCATCGATTATAGACATTTAGAGATGAGAGCCTCCTTGTGAAACCCTCTCAATTGGCTGCGGAGCTTCTGAAAGACCCGAGGGCCTTCACGGCGCCGGCTCTGAGGATGTATTGGTGGTAGATGGCAGCAATGGCCGCGCCAATGAACGGACCCACCCAGAATATCCACTGAAACAATTAAGAAACACCAATTTAGTTCAAAACCGAATTAATTGATTATATTGAACTTTTCTTTATGTGTAAGGTAAAGAAAAAGGCACTATTGCAAGTTGTAATTGACAGACACTACATGCGGATTTGGCCGATCCGACCGCCTAGTTCTTTTTCTTTTTTTCTTTTTAAATAGAACCGGCCCTTTGAAACAAAACTTTAATTTATCTCATTATCTTTTTTTTTTTTAATTTAGTAAATCCAACGTTGATTTTTTCATTTACATTATTTCGACTCTCGTTTATTTCTTTTTTCTACATGCCAACTTAGTCCGAATTAAGGTCACATCGGAAGATTTCGAGACTTTATATTTTGTTAGTTGGGATGGAGATGGTTCTTACATGGTCATCCCATGGCTTGCTGTCATTGTATATGACGGCGGCGCCAAAGCTCCGGGCGGGGTTGATTCCAGTGCCAGTGATGGGGATGGTAGCGAGGTGAACCATGAACACAGCAAACCCGATTGGGAGTGGGGCCAATACCTAAGGAGAGTTCAAAATAAAATAAATTATGATGTGCACTTTATTTCGGGATAATACTAATTCAAATACTCAATCAATTTTTATAAAAATACGTACGGGAACGTGTGAGTCCCTAGCGTTGCGCTTGGGGTCGGTGGCGGAGAAGACGGTGTAGACGAGGACGAAAGTGCCGATGATCTCAGCAGCGAGGCCGGTGCCGGTGCTGTAGTCGTCACTGAGGGAGTTGGCGCCACCGCCGTAGCGATTGTAGTGCGCCTTCTGGAAGGCCTTGACCAGCCCGCACCCGCAGATGGCCCCGAGGCACTGCGCCACCATGTACAACACCGCCCTTATCAGCGACACCTTCCGGGCCAGGAACAACCCGAACGTCACCGCCGGGTTGATGTGTCCTCCTGCAACGACATCGTTTCAATTCCATTAATACTTTACTTTTTGTACACTTTTTTCCCATCACAATACACATATGAGGGCTTTAAATTCTTCATTGTTGACCTTTTAACACTCAATTTAACAATTTTTGCATCTTAATCATGAATAGTATTTTCTATTTTACCTTCTTCTATTAATTTTCATCTTGACTTCTTAATTTTATATATGATTTGTTAAGCATTATTTATACACTATAGTTTTTGTATAGAAATTATCACGAGCACACTTTTAATTACAGAGAACTTTATTTAATTATGCGAATAACGCTACAAAAAATATATTTTAATCAATATAAATTATAAAATATTGGAGAGATTTCTCATACATTCATCATGTAACTTATGATATTTTTTTTTTAAAACATAATCATATGTAAATTTTTGTATGGCTTGAATTTCGAATTCTATAACTAATTATTCTCCATATCTAAGATAAAAGTTCAAATACTCACCGGAGATTCCGGCGGTGCAGTAGACGAGGATGAAGATCATGCCACCAAACGCCCACGCGATACCGAGAATCCCGACACCACCGCAAATATCTCCATCGAGTTTCACGTCAGTCTGGCTCTTGTAGCCGATGACGGTCAAAACGGTGACGTACAAGAACAAGAGCGTCGCCACAAACTCGGCTATAATGGCGCGGTAGAACGACCACTGCCCCAACTCCTCCATGTCGATCAGCGGCGCCGGCGGCGGATCTTGGTAGTCCTTGGCGCCGCCGCCGTAGCCTTGTCCCTCTACGTCCTTAGCCATGTGTGATAATATATGCGTATATCTATAGGTTGTGTGTATATATCTCTCTCTTTGCTTGGTGATGTGTTTGGGGTGCTTTGAGCGGGTCTTTATATATTCATGTTGATGTGGTTTGGCATTGGCTAGTTGTTTGTTCATTCGAGAGAGTGTGTTTTTTATTTTCTTTTTTTATTTGCCGACCATGCTGATTTAATTTACGTACTTTTAATATATATATATATATATATATATAATGTGTAATAATTTGGTTTGGAATTTATGTGAATAATTAGCACTAAGTCAATTATCGAAGGTACGAGTTCCTAACTAGCTATATTTAGAGTAAGGTTGCACTGTAAGATTTAGGTGGGGCTCATTCTTGGAAGTTCTAGTTCTAATAATTTAGTCTTAATTCTTAAATAATTATCATTTTTTTCTTCTCAATTAACTAAGGGTAAACTGCGGCTAAAATACCTAAAGTTTAAATATTTTTTAATTATATACCCAAACTTTTTTTTTGGTGGCTAATGTACATTAAGTTTGTTCTGTTAAGAGATTTTGTTCCTTCCGTTAATATTCAGAATTTAATGTTAGTTTCATGCCACACTATTTTTTAATTAAATGCGAACCCGATGTGAGGAAGCTTCTCTGACTCCGACCCACGCGTCCTTCTATCCACAACTCTCATCGTTTGTTCTTGACAAACTCTGGCACCTGGGTTAGACTTTCTCTTTCAATTCTACCTGGGGCTTTTCCCCTTGACTTCATCGAGTTGTTCAGGGAATTTTCTAAAAAATTATCTCTGGAAATGGAACAATCGTATGGAGAGGGTTTGTCATGAATTGGATTTTGGGTGAATGGTTCGTTCTTTATGCAGTTTGAACGCACGCTCTGTTTCGGTTTTGATTTTTTCTAGGTGACGAGAGACGATTGCCCTGGAGATTTTCCATGACGATTTCATTAACCAACGATACCAAAATTTCTTGTTGTTTCTTTTGAATTTGATTATGATGACTAGGTGAACTGGGGCACGATTGAGATGATTTGCACTCAGGGCGTCGTGTTTGAGAGGCGAATCACAGATCTGTCGCTGTCGGAGTTCCGGTCGGCAGCGAGAAGCCGGGAAAGAGGGGAAGTCAGAAATCCAAAGACCAGAAGATCATGGAGTAGAAAATGAATTCCAAACGTTGTTTTAGAAGCCCGGATTTGTTCATAGCTTGAGGAAGAAGACCCACTGCGGTCTCACCAAGACGTTCAGCTACCGCTGAAATTGATATATTTCTGTGTTTTATTTTTCTCTAAGCTTGTTTCTGTGTTTGATTTTTTAAAGAAAAAATTCTGAGAAAGCAACTATTTTGTGATGGTAATTTCGTTATGGAGGTCTGTTCGAAGGCGAGTCAACAATGGAGAGAGAGGTGGGACCAATAAAAATAAAATATGTTAAATATAATTGTTAATAAAAAATTATTTATAAATTAAATTAAAAACAGTAGTGACACGTGTCTGTCGACGCGGCACCATGTTGGATGAAACTAACGTTAAAATTTGAAAATTAACAGAAGGAACTAAATATCTTAACAGAATAAACTTTAGGCATATTAGCCACCAAAAAAAAAACTTTGGGTACATAATTAAAAAATATTCAAACTTTGGGTATTTTAGCCACAGTTTACCCATTAACTAATGAAGAATATATATATATTAATTTTTTTGAGCCTTAAATCAGGGCGGGTGTGGCAGACCTGCGCTTATACTAGCTAAATCCGATTGTTATGGGTGCCAGTGTGTGGTCCCCACAAAATAACGGACATGTGCATCCTCATCTGCCGGATTCGGACAAGAGAAACATGCTTGCACCCACAAAATTTGTGGGATGGTTTGCTCGCCGTGGCGTGCCGGTTCTAAATGAGCTTCTCTAGTCTTGTCTATTAATTACATACTAAAAAAAAATTGCTATTTAAAATGCACTTCTCTTGAATCTTCTTCTTCTTCTCTCTCTTTTTTTTTTTTTTCTTTCTCTATCATTATTTGTCCCAGCAATTAAAAGAACTAAATAAAGTGGGTTTTATAACTTTTGCCTATATGTTGATATTAAGAGAATAATCATAACACGCATAATGCTAAACAACTTGCTCATACTTTGGTCCCCATTCCAAATATATTTATAGATTCTATTTGTAGTTGTACCACCTTGACTACAGTCTAGGGTTGGAACCGGCCCGACCCAGAACTAAATTTTTGTGACTTTTTAAGTTCTGGTCTTGAGTTTTTTATTTTGAAATTAAATATTAGTACCGAATTTGTAATAACCTAAATAGTAATAGAGATTGTTACCGATACAAGTTTTGAACTGATGAAGGTATATTGTCTACTTTTTTATATACATTTTTAAAGGAGAACATATTATAAATTCAAGAAAATTGTTATCGCTTAAAACCGGTGTTCCGGATTTCACCCCTCAAAATTCCGGTTTTTTACCAAATTTCAAACCGTTAAAAAGTTCCACTCATCTAATATTGACCCAAGAATTTCGTAAGCGTAAACAATACGTGAAAGGCGAACAAAATCTACAATTCTTGATATTGCTAAGCTAATTCCTTCATTTTATTCATTCACTGCATGTTCCAGAGAGTTATATCACAGTCGCAGAGGTCACCGACGACGACCTTCGAGTCCAGTTACCCACTCACATCATTACACGTGTCGGAAACTGTGGAATGTGGGACCCATCGCAGAAAGAATGACAGTCGCACTAGTGAGAGTGACCGAACCGACCATTCACAGCCCGTCATTCATTTAAGGAAAACACCACCGCCCCACTCTCTGTAGGCCCCACTTGGCCCAACCACTACAATGCTGCCACGTCATGCTGACTGCGGCCAACCCCTTTAGGCTTAATCATTGTGAGCCAAACACCTAATCGTTATTATCTAGTCCCTAATCACCTATTAGAATATTCAATAAGTTAATAATTGACAAAAATGCCATTGGAACTTTATATGTTGTTACACTTTGCCCTTTAAATTTTAATTTCCAACAATAATTCTTTTGATGTCGCACATTGCTTCAAACATGTTAAAGATAGCAAAAAAAATTAATTTTGAAAATGATAATAACTATATTATCTCATCCAAATTCACATAATAGAATAAGTAATTGACAACCCCCCCAACCCCCCCCCCCCCCCCCCCAAAACTTAGCTTTTTGCAATAAGAATTTCTGTTTTTGCTAAGAGAAACGCATTCTACCTGCGTTATTAAAAATGTAGAAATATTAATTTATGTCCAATATTACTTAGTTAACTGTATATATCAATTAATTATCAAACGAGATCAACCTGTAAGATTAATTGGACTTTTAAGTTAGAAAGTTATTTTAAGAAAAACGGCTGCGATGGAGCTTTACAAGAATTAAGAAAATTACGATAAAATTAATGATGCCAAGTTAATCGCGCTTTTTTTCTTGAAGTCTTGGACCAGAAAGGGAAGAAATAACGGGGATTCTCCCGCCGCGAAGTCGCATATTTTTGCTGTAATCATCATTGATTGCTTTCCGTTTTTGTGATTATTTATTTTCCGTTTTTGTAACCCTGGTTTTTTTTTTTACATTTATTTTCTTTAACGGTTTTTGGACATCTTCTTCTTGGAAGTTAGAGACATGCAGATTTTTTACTTGATGTTTGAATAAAATCCAAGCTTTGTCTTTGTCTCAAGAAAATTCTCGTTTTTTTTCATATAGTTCGATATAATAGAACCTTTCAATAAATTATATGATGTATACAACTTTTAATCGAACAAAATAAAGTTGTGAAAAACTAAAATCCATATAACATATTATTACTCTAACAAGCAAAATTAAGGGACATTTCACCAATTAATCAAAGTAATATCTTTCTCAATGCGCAAATTGTGGTTATGAGATCATGATGATAAGGACAATACGATGAGGAAATATTATCATGTGGCTGATACACATGGTGACGTGTCACGATATAAGTGGATAGGAGGTGGGAAAAGAGGCTTCTGAAGAAGTAGCTTTTGGTGTCGTATATATATTTGTCTGAGCTTCTGTTATGTTCTGTTGTGTGCTCAAATAAGCTGGAAAGTTCTTAATGCGCACGTGCGAATAATGACAGAAAACTAAACAAGCACTAGCTATCACATGTTCACCACAAATACAAAAGGTTCATAACCGATTGAAGGATTTAATTTTATGTGTTACTCGACAAATTACAGGTTGTTTGACAAGTAAAATTCGGAACTATTTTTTTTTTTTATCCGGTTTAACTGGATACCACATTTCTTCATGTTTACGGGTTTAATGGCAGATTGGAATATACCCGTAGGCGGTACAATATCTAACAACATACGGTGGTCGGGTTAAAACCATTCCCAATCTTTTGAAATAATGCTACTATTGCCTAAATTTTGAAGAAAATAAATAATATTAAAGCCTTCTATATCCAAATCCCAAAACTCATAATATTATAAAATGTATCGCTACATAAATTTCGTGAAAAAAAATAAATAAAATTATACAAATCTAATTGGTTCTGCTACCATATACAAATGTATTGCGTAAAATAATAGTATCTATTTAGTACTACTTATAAATATTAGTCATTATGAATTAAAATACTTTTTCTGGACAAAAAAATAATTTTTTTATCAAAGAAAAATGCAGTCGGTCACCATTCGGTTATCAAAGGAACCCAGTGGCGGAACCTCAAGTAAAATTTTAATATTTTTTTAGTAAATTTCTAACTATTTTTTAGCATAATACTATTAAATCGTACTTAATAAACAAATTTTTGTTCTAGTCCATCTATTTAGCATATTCTCTCATTTAAATTCGACGGAAAAAATTAGACGAAAAAATATATCGCCTCATATTTTTTTTTACTTTAGGTACTTTTGTTATTATTATTTTTCACTTTGAATTTGAATCTCTACTCCTTTAGTTGATCAAAGTTTGATTACTCTTACCGCGATTTTATTTTATGATGAGACACAAAATATACAAAAATGAATTACGAACTAAATGAATTCATCGAAACTTTAAGGCCTAGAGTGTATCCTCGTACCAAGAACATTATTAATTAACCCAAGTTATACATTTTTTTTTTGTTGTTAAAACAAATTGAAGTTTGAGGTGCAGCGTTGGCACCATGTGGGCTGAACGTGGCTCCGCTACAGCCGGAACCGGTGCCAACGATCAGTTGATGATGGTCGTTCAAACCTTGCATATATATATACATATCATGGTAGATTTGAAATAAAATCTATAGATATAGTAATTACATTACATTGTCGTTCACATATTTATGGAATCTTATTTTGGACAAGGAACTAGTAGAGTACAATGAGAAGAAGGTCGTGATTCAATGAGTGATCATGGTTTTGCTAAAGCCATGTAAGGCTATGAATATAAACGCATATATCCATAAATTTTGTTAATTCTATTCACCATCCAAAAATTTAATTTGGATGACATCACTTTCATTTTATTTTTATAATTACGAAAAGTCAAAAGGAGCATTTTTTATAATTTAACAGCCAATAATACAAATATATATTTCATATGTGTAATTTTCATGAAAGTTTACATATGACTATGAGGACTGAAATCTAAGAAAGGTATATAAAATTATTTTAAGGACAAAGTCATAACATTTAAATATTCAAGGATAATTACCCTAAATATGCTTGTCCTATATATATAAAAAAAAAAATTAAATGATACCCATTTGTGACTCAAGGTTTCGAAAAAATGCCCATTTCTATTTATGGTAATCCAAACAACCCATTAATTAAAATATGGACCAATATACCCTTCAAATTAATTCGTAAAATCAAAATAATGTTTTTCCTTAAATGTAGCTAAATAGAATAACTGATTAATCTTAATCATTCCTTAATTATTTTCGACTTTTTTCTCTTTATTAATCAGTATGCTAAAAAGAATATCAAACTGTATATATAAACCAATATCAAACTGAAAATTTATTTACCAAAATTGTATATGTATATACCAATACTTAATGCGGGGAGTGCTTGTGCAAATCGTAAATATCAACACGAATTTAGTATATGTATATACCAATATAAAACTGTAAATTTAATTACCAAAATTGTATATGTATATACCAATACTTAATACGGGGACATTTTGTACAAACTGTAAATATCAATATCAACTTAGTATATGTATATACCATTATCAAACTGTAAATTTAATTACCGATATTGTATATGTATATACCAAATCTTAATACGGGGACTGCTTATGTGAATCGTAAATATCAACATGAATTTTCTATATACCAATACAAAACGTATATTTAAACTGTAAATATATATACGAAATTTTATTAACCTGTAAAAATTGTATATATATATTACTATCATAAAAAATGTAAAAATATCTATGAAATTTTATGAACCTGTTGAACATGTTTACAACGCAAACAACGACCACGACAGCCGAAGTTCGTCGTAGATCTAAATCATGGTGTCTCCCTTGCACGCCACCACGACCGCCGAAATTCGCCTACCAAATCCGTGCGCACCTCCTCCACGGCGCCGTCCCTCTTCAAACAACGACGTCAAGAACGCCATGAGCGACTCTCTCCGGCGATGTTCAACAGCCCGCGACTTCTCTAAAGCGGATCAAACCTCGATTTCTCGTAACTCAGGCGACCTTACGGCGACACCCAACCACAACGTGCACTCCAGATCGGTGTGTTCATCTCTCCGGCGAGACAGAGGAAGGAGGCGGCGACGGAGGATAGGTGGTTCAGAAGCGGCTTGAATCGGATCGGATAGCCGGATCTGTCATCGGCGATAATAATATGGAGCTTCGTGGCCGCACGGGGCTGCAGAGACGGCGAAGGATTAGAGGAGAGGCTTTGCGCCGCCTTGACGAGCAAGGGGAGGATCTCTGCTACGTCGACGAGGTTGGCTGCGGCGAGGACGCTTGGCCACACTGGAAGTTTTCACAGACCGAGAGAGAGAGAGAGAGAGAGAGAGAGAGAGAGGTTTTCACGTTTTAAGCTCTTAGTTATTATCCATATCAATAACAAATTATATATATTTGAATATGGCAACAGATCAGGGAGATCTTCTTTTTATTTTTAAAAAATAAAAGCTACGTATTATTAGCTGTATATTAGTCGAACTTATTTTGGTATTTTAAAATAAAATTTATATTATGAAAATTAATATTAGGGTTAATATGGTCCAATTTTTTTTACAAATGGGTATAAATGAATTGTTTGAAAGTATGGGCAATTCTCATAAACCTTTGGTGGTTTTTGGGCATTTCGTGATATTATCTTTTACTAAATTTATATTGGTTTCTTTTGCTGAAAAATTGTGCTTTTAATTGAAGAGTACTAAGTACTAACAACTAACAACTAAAGTGATATAGTATTATTTTTTTTTAATCAGAAAACGACATGTTATGCCTTGAAATCATACCCGTGTGAATCGTTATGTGTCGTTCATGCAATAAAGTGTGAAACAGACAATCATACTATATAACTAAGTCAGAAATGTACACTAAAATATATGAACATAAATGAAAAAACGACATCATAATAGTGTCGTTTCGATGGGCGAAGATATCAACATGTTTGCTTGCACCCTTCCAAACGAATAGAGACAAACTCATTGTTTTACGTGTCCGTAGTGCCAAACGACAATGTTTTCATATATTTTCCCGGAGAAAGAAGAAGACGACATTATCAGCTTAAAACCGACATGTTTTGGATTAATAACATGACTCCCAAATTCAAGTACATCAAAATTTCTATAAATTAATCAATAGTATTTGAATTATATAAAAATAATATTAAATCGATAAATAGTAATTTAACAAAATTTTGCGGCACTTCGCTCATACGTTGTCTATGTTATTAATAAAATCCGGCAAAGTACCGGAAGCCAAATTTAAATTGGTAAATAAGTAATTGACGTTATATTCACAAAATCGACGGAAAAGTTTACTAATGGAAAGTGAATTTAAAATAGTTTAAGTTATTAACGGATACCAACGAAAGAGGTAACCAACGGAAACCGAATTTAAATTGCTATAGGTTATTGAAATTATTTACCGATATTATATAATCGGTAAATAGTAATTTTGGAAACCGACGACATACACTTGCCGCTCAACGGCATCGACGTCATTGACGAAAAAACGGACAAATTAAAAGTGACATAAATTCAAATCGGAATAGGCAAAACCGTTTCTTCATATCTCTACGTTGAAAATAAGTCATGTCGATAATACAATTTCGTTTTGAGACAAAACTAATCATAATTACAGAAACGACAATATCTTTTTGCCAGATTTCATATTCCTCTTCGAACATGTACAGCACAAAAGCATCACTCAGATGAACGACAAGCAATACTAAAATTTGCAGAGTTTGAAGATCTGAAATGGTTAAGCTCGTCGTCGTTTGAGTCGTTGTCAGCTTCGAGCTCTTCCTCTTCAATGGTCTCCAATTCTGGGCAGTTCGAGGCCTTCTTGTATGGCGTCAAAAACGCAGGCACCACCTCTATCCAAGCGTCCAAACACCCCATGTTCTCCTTTCCCATATCTTCAATATATATATATATATATATATATTCTTCTCTTGTATTGTATATATGAAAAAGCTCGAATCTTGAAGGTTTCTTTTGAGGGTTTTTCTGATATGTTGTTGTTGGTGTGAGTGATGTGAGTTTGACTTGAATTAAAAGTTATGATAAGGGTGAGCAATTTATAGAGGTTGGAGATGAAGTGGAAGAGCCACGTGTCCGGTATATAATATCTCTCTCTCTATATATATATATTAGACAGTAATGTCCCTGAATTTCGTATATTTGTGCGTTTGTTCTCTGAGCTTTACATTTCATACAATTGACTCACGTACAATACTTTGAAAGTCAGCTCATTGGTCTTTTGCCAGGATTTATATTATGGGAGGTTGGTTTAAAATTTTAGTGTGAAAAAAAAAAGTGTTAATTTATAATTATAAAAAAATTAATACAAAAAGTGATCAATTTTTTTTTTTTTTTGAGGGTGAAACCCAATACACCATAAGGTGCTTCGGCCTATGGGTCTTTCTATTTACTAGTTATTTCTTAATAGTTTTATGATTTAGTATATCAATTTAACTTAATGGATTAATAAATTAAATATTCTTGGACTAATTAGTTCTCTTTTTTTACGTGTAAAGAGTAAAGGTGTCAAAAATTAAGATTTGGAGGACAAATTTCACCCACATACAAAGTTTGGGGGCATCATTTGCCAAAGGTTGTACCATCTATTTTTTAGAGGACACGTGGGGTAAAACATGGGAAATGTGGTGAAACGTGTTGGAGCAATGAATATCACAAATTATTACGCGTCCAAAAGAGCCACTAATAATAATAATAATAATAATAAAAATAAATTGGCGTACCTAATTTGGGGTCCATGTTCATCTTTTTCATGCACTAAACCAAGAAAAGCTTGCGTGTGTTTCCCACTATGTTATGTAATGTAATGTAATGTGTAAGAAAGAGGGACAATCTTATCTTAATTTGGTGCCGATTTCATTTTTAGATTTTAGTTCGAGTGGCCTCCTTTAATATCTTGACACGTTTGCATGTCTCATTTAATTCTATTAGTGATGAGGAATTTGGCTTTTGCTTATGATTCATCAATACTACTATTTGTTTGGGAATATACGCGTATCACATGTAGCAATAGCCGTCCTGTGATTTTTGCTAAATTTGCACGAATGTAAATGGTAAGAATTTGCATGTATTTATAAGAGTAGGCCATTTGTTTTTTGATGTTCATTCGATATTCATTTTTAGGGTAATAATAAAAGGCATTAATAACTACATTGCACTTAAAGCCATTAACAACTCCATTGAATTTAAAGAAGTTTTTAAACTGTTGCGGGCGTTTGGTACCGCTCAACAATCACAAGATTACTCTTGTTCTTAAAAATGAAGAGCTCGGTTCCTTCCGTTTGTTAACTAAGAAAATATGGAAAAATAGTGTGACTGTTGTATTGATAAAGTGCTGCTTTTCTTTCTTTTACAAGTATCTCTATTCTCTCTCTGCTTCGAACCCCTTTGACATGGGTTTCTCTCCCCTTTTATATACCTGTTTTCCCGCCATTCTCGGAGTCCCATCGGCTCGTTCCCCCATATGTCTGGCAAAGACTGGTGTATCCCATTTTCGCGTGGTTCGAGTCTGCGGGGTTACCTCCGATGTGGCCGCATTAAATGCTCGTCCCATCGCGGTATGCTCAAGCATTTAATGCCCATCCCATCGAGGCCTCAGTCATTAAATGCCTATCCCATCGGTCACTGTCGATATCGCCAGCACGAATCGTCTCGCCAGGGTCTCATCGACTCTGTCTCTTCGGCTCTGGGTGCCGTCGGCTCTCCTCGTCGGGTACTGGTGCCGTCGACTTTCGTCGGGTCTTGGTGCCGTCGGCTCTCCTCGTCGGGTGCTGGTACCGTCGGCTCCCCTCGTCGGGTCTTGGTGCCGTCGACTCTCCTCGTCGGGTGCTGGTGTCGTCGGCCCTCGTCAGGGATTTGTTCCATGCTCTCCACCCATCGGCCTTCAATACTTCCTTAGTGTTAAGAGGGATCCGACCGGATCCGACCTTACCAAAAACGTATCAAATTATGAATCAATAATTGTATTGTGTATATTGCTTTTAATTCTATCATATAAATCATGAATAAATAATTCTAAATTCTCAAAAAAAATCTCAATTCTCAATGCTTTAACATTGCATGATTGAAAAAAATTCTAAACTCTTAAAAATCTCAATTCTCAATGCCTTTACCACATCTTTGTTGGACATATTCTGTATATGCCCTCTATTCAGATGCTAATCCCGCTTGTATAAGATTATGGTCGTTTACCTAGGAATGAAAGGTTCTTATTAATGTTAATCTTATGTAGTTATCTACGGATTATAGATATAATTATCAAATTGAATGTTTGATCCTTAGTTTTTTAACTTTTGCATTTATGTTAAAGCCATCACACTGGGTCTTTGTGTGAGGAGGTTTGACTAACATAAATAAAGAACTTAAAATTGGTCCATAGTCTAGATCGGAAGTGGGAACTTCTGATCGGGAACGACTATTGGTGAACTTAATAGATCACATTTATGTAGTGACCTATTACCGGGTCAGAGTGCTGTCCATGCACTGTTAAGTTCATCGGGTATGAAGTGTCTGTTGGAAATCACGTCTCGGATTCCATGTCAATTATCACGAATTGTACCTCCGAACCGTCCGGGTAACATTTAAAAAATTATTTTAAAGCGGAAAAACTTGTTATCCGTTCAACGGTCCAGATATCGGATAATAACCGTATCACAAGATCTGATAAATATTATGTAATTTAATATTCATAAATCATTATTAATAATCTAGTCATTATAGGAAATAAATAGAAAGCAGTAAATGGTTGCATTTATTAACCCAATGCATAAGGCTGTACCTCTATTGACAACTTCCGGCTGCGCGTTCTGAATCGGGCAGGGCTCCACCAGTGCTGAGGGAAACTCCCGTGATCTTCCGGGATATTCTCCTGGATTCCTCGTACCGAAGCGTGGGCTTCGCCGGCAGGACTCCGTCGCAAAATTTAAACTGATGCTTCTTTTTAAGCTTCCGGAGAACTAAGTCTCTTAAGCCGAACCAGAAAGAGAGATCAGAGAGAAAATTCGCAGACCCAGAAGGAGAAGAAGAGTTCGAATTTTTTCTCTGGGGAAAGGTGTGTAAAATGTGTAGAATGAGCCTCCTATTTATAGGCTCAGACTGTAACCGAATTAGAGAAATTCTCTCCCTAATTTCGAATTCTATTAATTAAATATAATTAATTATTTCAATCCAATGGTCTAGATTTAATCTTATCTAAATCCAATGGATATAATTAATTAGGGATTTAATTAAATAAGAAACATTTGGATAAAATCAAAAATCCAATCTTATCTTCTTATCTTATAAAATTCGAATATATATATATATATATATATATATATATTAAAATTCGAATTCATATTATCTAGATCCAATGGTTGAAATAAATCTTTAAACCGATCTAATAGATCAAATTAGTTTAGGATAAAATCAAATATTAAAAGATTTAATAAAATTCAAATTCGAATTTATCCAAAACAATAATTCGAAAATAATATATTATATATTTAATTAATTTCCAATCCGACGGTAAAGATTAAATCTTAGACCGATCTAACGGATATAATTAATTAAGTAAATTCGAAAATCAAAACTTGGTCACCAAGTTATTGATTTCGAATAAATCAATTATCCTAATCCAAC
The DNA here is from genome assembly GCA_954871525.1 of Parietaria judaica. Lineage (NCBI taxonomy): Eukaryota > Viridiplantae > Streptophyta > Magnoliopsida > Rosales > Urticaceae > Parietaria > Parietaria judaica. Next base: position 18,198,766 of record OX940864.1, read on the forward strand.
GGTTGATATTAAATTATAACCGATCCAATAGATTAATTTGATTTTATGATTTTTCTCAAATACCAAAACATTTGGTACTTTTGCCGCAATTATGAAAAGACCAAAGTCTATCCATTCGAATGCATATGGTTACACATTCCATGGCATAATTCGATTTCTACACATATAATATATATGAAAATATATTAATTATATATTAATATAAATCTATTAATTATTGATTAATTATTATTAATATATTAATAATTAAATTCGAATAATTAAATTTTATTAATATTCTCTTATCTCAATATCACACATTCAAATGTCATGGTGACACACCATCATTTAAATTCGTGACATGTGATTTAAGTTCATAGTTTACCGAAACGATCACAAACTTAGAAATTCACTAAATCACAAACCGTACGTCGAAATGACTCTGTTCCAAAAGCAAAGTTTCTTAGAATTTAATTTCCAACAAATTTTATGTTGACTGAAAATCCAAATTCTACTTTATTTTGTCAGTTAATATCGGTAACTAAGATATGGTACTTTTGCCACGCTACTGATAAAACTATCTGATGTCTGTCACAAACTTCAGTTTTATGAGTCTTGCCAAATGATCTTAAAAACATTTCAACATGTTTTTATCACGTACGTATCATCCTTTACGGAGCTATCCTGGGGACCATGGACCCGTATCACTTAAGCTCCAATGAACTGCTAGGGTGTTCGTCAAACCTCGGTGTTATTCTACTTTAAACCCGAGGTTGTACTCTATAGTGATACAGTATATATTATTCCCTTAAATACAGCAGGGTGTCCATTGATACAATCAAATTCGGGTTATTGATCTTTCACTTGATGATCCACACACGAGCAGGCGGTTTCTACCGTTATGCCCCTCATTGCATTTTCATCCTTGACTCAGTCAGTAATATTATGAGTAACCCACTTATGGTTTCGATTCATAAGTTGCGCACAGGTACCTCTCACTTCTCACCACCGACAATCAAGGGAATCATCATGACTCTGAATAGAGCTGTGTGATGCCCATGTCTATGACCAAGCTACCCTTACTGCTGACTATCATGTTCCCAAAATAATAGTGTTGGGAACAACAGTAATATATTGTGTTCTTTAACGGTTAAATCAAAGAACAATCAAGCCAGCAGCTCGGACTTAAGATCACTCAGGACTTAGATCGAATATGCATTTGATCATCTACTAGTGACTCAACTCCAAGTTATCAGTGACGGTCTTATATGATAACTTCCGGAGTTTAAGTCAGGTCCAGTCCATTATGAAGACACTTCATACTTAATGCACTTCTAGTGAGTGTGACACACACAAAATCCAGAATAGGATTGTCACTTAGTCACATTAATGACCTTCTACGATTAATGGGCTTCCACCCAGTTAATCAGGTCACGGACATTTTAAGTTCATTTATTATGATTATTAATTCTTCCTCACATTGACTCTGTTGTGATAATAATAACATAATTGCATCCTTTATGAACTAAGGATCAAACATTCTATTTTACTATACCAGAAACTATAATAAGATTATCATAATAAGCATCATCTTTATTCAACAACTTGTCATAATCTTTTACAAATGGATAAAATATCTTGTTTAAGGACACATATGTCCAACAATGTCTTCATACTGGACAGAGACAGACTTATATCCGAAATCATCATGTAAGTCCGTCACTGATGAAAGTACGATAAGGTCGCTAAGATGATCAGATGAAATCGGTTGATGTCCTGAGGTTATGTGGATTTATACGGTTTAACTTAAATGATCTTTGATTTAATCGTTTCAGTTTACAATCAAGTATTCCCAACACTTTTATTTTTGGATCGGAAGGTTGGTCGTAGTAAACTGCATATTACAGATATGGATAATTTTATGATTTCCTTTTTATGATTTTGTGGGAAGCTAATAAGTACTCATGACCAGCTTACGGATTCATAACATGATAGTGAGTAGTTTGCAATAAATTATAGATTAAGGTAGTGTCGTCAAAAGGGCAGAACGGTAATAATATATTTACTCTTTCAATGAGAATCATAATAATACGAAAACTGATCAATTCAGATATCTGATTGTATCAATGGACTCCTGTGATCAAGAAGATATAATTATACACACTTGAGAGTTTAGCTTGGCGCTATAGTGGAAAGTTACCGAAATTGGTGAAAGTTCTACATTTTCACCGTAGCTCGGGTGTGTTGTCCATTTGTCCCATTTGTAGCTCCACAAGGATGACACCGCAAATATGTTTAATATACTTATTAAACATTGAATAGATCCAATCAAGAGTAATTCGTGATTGTTGTCACGAATTCTCTGATTAACCTAAAAGTGGCAAAAGTATCAAAGTTTTTGGTACTGCCCGGGAATGTGAAAATTTGATAATTGAATTTGACCCCTGGATAATTCTAGGATTATGGGAAATCAAATTATGTGAATTTATCATTTTGAATCGTACAATTCTGATGTACGGTTTGAGAGTTATGGTCAAAACAGTTTTTCGGCGAAGGCCGAAATAGCCGTTGTTTTTACCTGCGAATTTGAGAGAAAAATAAATATTGGATTTAAATCCTGGGATATTCAATAAAGAAAATAATCATAATGATTTTCGAATTATAATTATAGTGATTTTAAATCTTGAAAATATAAAGATTTGATTTAATAAATCTTTTAGGGTATTTTCTGAAAAGATTTGATTTGGATTTATTCTTTATTTGATTTAATCATTAAATCAAATATTTGAGTGAATATCTCCAAATTGGTTGAGATAATATCTCCAAAGTGATTGGGATCAGCTGCCTATAAATAGGAGATCCATGAAACCCTAAATCATACACAACACATCCTTAAAACTTCAGAAAAGTCGTTTTCTCTCAGCATCTCTCAGTTCCTGTGAATTTCTTAGGGAAAATTCTTCCTGGGATTTTGCTTTTAGGGTTTAGAGGTTATTCTAGAAGAGCCCACGCTCTTGGCGACGTAATCCCGGAGTTATACATCGGAAGACAACTGTGAGCTATCTTCTCACAGAAAATCGCAAAGAGCACGTGGATCAGAAGGCACGGAGTTCTTGAAGATCAAAGAACGCAGTCAGAATCGTCGAAGGTGTCAGGTACATGTTCTTGTATTTATCGATTATGAGATTATTCACTTTTACTGAAGGCCCAGATTAAAACCAATGAACATGTTAATAAATTAAATTTAATTATTTCATCATGATCGGGAAAATTAATTGTAAGTTGATTTTGATACAGACGGTTTGACAAGGTTTTTGCTATGGGACTCTAACCCATTAATTTTTTAAAAGGTCAAATCGTGTGCCTCAATCAATGAGTACAGTTTCTTACGAGTCAACGGTGACCGATTCGGGTCTAGATCCGCAGGCACGACTCGGAATCGGTGTCAGTGCGATATCGATTCCAGCAATCTTGCCATGTCACTTGTGAGTTCCTCCCTTTAATATATATTGAACTTTAAATGGTATACCGAGTTATCTTCGATATATTTGCGAGGTTCAATAAAACAACAATTGACTGAGTCAATGTTTTATCGCACTCCCTATTATGTGAGTTACGTATAACCTTCAACCTAAGAGACATATAACAAAACAACAAATTGCACATTTTAAATATTTCTACCAAATTCAAACATTTTAAACACTACTTTACCAACTCAAACTCTTTTCCTATACGTTCTTCATTTAATTATTACTGTAATATGGAGTTCTTGAGCTATGTAATATCTCCACAATTCCTATGTAATATCTCCACAATTCTCAATTAGATATATATAAAAAAAAAAGTCAATATGAGGGGAAATGTCTCTTTGTATTCCTTCCGATAATGATATATATTGAACATTTTTCTTTGATTAGGATATTACCTCATGATGTTACACATTTACCATCAAAATTATTATAAATATAACCTCCGTTATTATTATTCCATAAAATTTTCAATACCACATTAATATTTCTTAATTTTTATCTATATATTCTCAAAATCCCCCACTCATTTTATCGCACTCTTGCACTCCTACATTATCGAAGCTTGGCCTCTCTTTATTGATGTAAGTTTTATATTATTCTAATTTCGTGCAAAAAAAAAAATAAATCACATTTGTTTTCATGGACAGTACAACGTGCCTATTTTTTTTTTTTATTTTTTTTTTTATGACATTTGCTTTCATCTAGCTTGATAGATATTTTTGCAGTGCATGATAGATATTTTTAAGTCGATTTCTGCAACAACAAAAATATTTACGTAACCCTTATTTAAATGACGAATTCAATATTTGTTTAATAATATTGTATAGTAAATCTTTTTCCATTACCGGTTTCTTAATCTTTATCGTGTGTTAATTAAGTTTACGATCAACAATATACATAAGTTGACTGAAGGGCATATTTATTGTATCTTTATCAACATGTGTTTATCATAGTAACTGTTCTGTTGTATTAATATCGTAACATAGCTTATTTAGATGCATGCTAAATAAACTAGCCAATATTTGTTTTTACTTTTCTATTTTATTTTCCTTCATTTTTCTTTGTGTTCATGCATAAACAGACATAGAAAATGCTAAAAAGTGCTTTATGTACATGCATAAAAACAGAGACACGAACACTATTTTTTTTCCTTATTATATCATTATATATGTATAGGCCTTATATTTTTTCTAGCCAATCCACACGGCCTCGATATGGAGTCATGAAGAAAATACTAAGAGTCGTTTATGCAACTATATATGAGAGAGATATGAAACCTAATGAACGGAAACGGCAATTGCCTATAGTCCGATTCATAACTCTGGTCGAGTTTATTAACATTTGTTATTGACATTACTTTCTCTCAAGTGACGGTTTTTGAGTATACGAAAGTGTTTAAATGAACAATGTATGTGGTAAAAAAAAAGTATCTATTTATATGTAGGGATAATAGCGAGTAAAGTAGCCAAACTTTCAAGACTTGTGTCAAGAAAGGTCCAAACTCAATTAATAGCGGGAAAAGTAGCCAAATGTAATAAACGTGTAAAAAATAACAATTCCATCCATCGAAACTTAACGTCTGTTAGAGTCATGTCACGTCATTCCACGTGTTAAAACCCTGAATTTCGATTTTTGCACACATGGCACCACCTAGTTGTCACGTCATATAATATGATAATAGATTTCGGTGGATGAAATTGTCATTTTTTACATGTTTATTACATTTGGCTACTTTTCCCGCTATTAATTGAGTTTGGACCTTTCTTGACACAAGTCTTGAAAGTTTGGCTACTTTACCCGCTATTATCCCTTATATGTATGTAAGGACAACTTCACAAGTTGGTACATCGTAAACAAAGACATGCGACTCCCTCCTTTTTATACAGATTTTAAAATTTGTTCATAGCTCATCTTCCAATTTTTCACATAGATGCCTACAATACAGCTGAATTTTGCGTGAAGTATGTTATAATTTTTATATGTATATATATATATATATATATATATATATATATATAATAAGGAAGAATTATCTAGCTGATATTGTACAATGTGATAAAAACTATTTTGATTTTTTTATTTCTTTAAGTGAAAGTTGTATTCGAATGTCTCATTTCATTTAAATACATGAAGATTCAGACATTTGAGCAATCTTAATTTTAAAGAATTTTTTTTAATAGCTTTAATTTTATTTTATTTTTAAATGGGGTGTCACGGCCAAGGTTACAATGCACTCTTGCTTTACTAGATATGCTGGAAATTGAACTAAAAAAACGAACGGTTATTTAAATAACTCAAAAAAATTACTTGATAATATTTATTACCATAAACATCAAGAAAAATGAATGAATTACCTCAAAAATGACATAAGATGAACTTTTGTTACTTTTGCCATAATGAAAGGAAAATTTTGGATTAAGCTCAAATATGAAAATAAATTACCTAAAAACATAAATATATAATTACATGCAATATTTGAAACACATAACATCAAGAAAAATTAGAAAATTTCCTCAAAATCCACAAAATCCCGATTTTTGGTACTTTTATGCAATAAACTCAATAGTTCGGAAATCGGGTAAGCTGAAAATAAATTACGTCAAACACACATATATATATAGTTACATACAATATTTGAAAGACATAACATCATGAAAAGTGAGAAAAAATTGTCAAAATTCACAAAATTTCATTTTTTTGCTACTTTTGTCGCACATACATATAAAAATTTAAAAAATAGGTAGATCTGAAAAAATAATTGAAGAAATAAAAAATCTATACATATATTCATATAAAAATGTCAACAAAACAAATAAAAAAATCTTTCAATTTAAGTAAAGTAATAATCTTTTCTGAATTTTAAACTTAAACTTTTATAAACCTTTACTCTTTAGTCTCTAACTTGTGAAAATCCAATAAAAGTCATTTAAATTAGTAGATTTACGAAGAAAAAAAATAATCAAATCATGTATTTTTAACAATTCGAGTCACAACCCCTCTTCAACTAGAAAATAAATCTAAAAAATCACTTTAAAAATGAGAAAATACATTCTTACAAACATGTATGCCACTCAATCGATTATCTCCTCTAATGATTCAAAACCATTGAAAATCGAGTAGCTTACCAGCTCGATCTTTTGGATGGAAAATATAAAGTTGCGGTTTCTTGGGAGGAAAAGAAAGAGAAACACCCGAAATCAACGGTTTCTCGCGAAAAGAGGGTATTTATACCCTATTTTATTTCCTTTAATAGTTGTTCCAAAATCCTTTTTTTCGCATTCTTTTTACTGATAATCGTTTTTGGAAATCTTAGCGTTAATCGATGGAAATGTTTAAAACGATAACAATTACCACGGATAAGTTAACGGTAGGCACCGATAAGCAAACATTTCAATTAATAATCGTCGAAATTTTAAACCTTTACTTATACATTTTCTGATTCATGAGGATTCTAGAGATTTGTAACCAAAGAATATTATGCGAGTGTTAATTTTTTCCTTAAGCTATTTCTTTGCTTCTTTTGTTTGTTTAAATTCAATGATATTTTGAGAAAATAAGATGTTTGCTCATGTCCGAGAAAAATACATAGAGATCATAGTTTAACAAATTATTATAGTCATAATTATTTATCTCTTTAGTGTAGTATGGTCATATTATATATATATATATATTAACACGTATAAATTATGGAATCACCCTCAAGCACTACATAATTGACTAATGTAAATTTTATTGAATTCGAGATGATGTTCACGAATATTAAGGATCATGCAGTATATTTACATTTCGTGTGTGACATTTTGATCAAATTGTATTTTTTTTTAATGGAGGATTTACATGATGTGACTATAAAAAATTCTTTACCGAAAATTAGAGTTGTGTTCAAGGATGAACATGGAATCATAAATTAAAACATGAAAAATTCAAAAGTAAGTTGTTCGAACTATAATTTGTAAAAGCGCTATTAGTGTTGTTGATTCTTTCTTTATGATAGGTGTGCGAATTTAGTCTCTCTGTTTCAGAAACAAAAATGACTCGATCATTTTTTCTACGTTGTATGCTTAATATTTGTAATATATGAGATATTTTTTCGCCACCGCGCAAAGCGCGGTGCCGTCAACTAGTAATTTTAAAGAGCTGAATCCAAAACGATCCGATAAAACTTCGAATTGGATTGGGTTTTCGTGCCCGAAGAAAGAAGAAAAAAAAAACTCATCCACCAAATAAAATATAAAACCAAACTAACAAGTAACACTTATGAAAACTATAAGATTATATTAAACTACATCATAGTTCTACCCATATTCATTCAAATATGTTAAACAAATTCAACCATATTCAAACTAGAATTATTACTAACTAGACCATAATCGTAATGAGAGAGGTATGAGAGACTGAATGGGTTTTCAAGTAGAAAAATATTGAGAATGAGAGTAGGGCTAATTGAATGAAAATAAAAACAAAAAAATGTTAGAAAGGATAAAAATTGCATTTACGGCTATTCAGTACTCGGTTGTGGGAATTTCAGGATTCTAACCGCATTTACCGCTTTGAAGAATATGACCAAAAATAGATAAAAACATTAATGTATATTATATAATTTCAATAACATAAATTACGTAAATGATGATAAATATTGATTTGAAACTAAGTGAGCAAATAAGTATTATTATTCTATAAGTAAAGGTTAATACATTATGCAATATAAGATATAATTATACACTAAACTTTAATCATGTCCGATAAATAAATTTTTTGTTCGGTTTAATTTATAATACTAAGTATCGTAACCAAATGATGTATAAATCTTCAAATTTTATTCAGCACATTCGATTTTAATCGTTTACATTCCATGAGACATAAGGTATTGGTAATCCAATTTTTTGGCTTACTATTCGATTTACAATTTTTTTTTTCTACCCATATTTGTGAGTCATAGCTGTTAATGAACGGTTTTAAATTTATAATAAATTAAAAATTATGTAAAAATATAAATACGACAACCCAAAAACACAATGGACATACTGACACTATTAATAACTTCTCCCTAGGGAGAAGTCATTGAAAAATGATAGAAATCCTAAAACGACAAAAAATTTACAAACGACTCTTGATGCTTTTACTTTTTGAGAGTGAATCTGGAAATGCAGTTACAAAGACAAAAAATCCGAGAAAAATGACACGACAACAACATTAAACCAGATTATTGACGACCTTCTACTACTGCTATTATCCTTCTGACATTCAACCTTGTATGCAATAGATAAATTTTTTGAGAATATTTTCAATAATTTATTGCCCAGACTGCCCAGTAGTCTCGTAACCTAATATGTTTGTCTAGTCAGGTAATTCGACAGTGAACAAGCGGGTATTCGGTGCGGTTTTTGATAAATAATAGACCGAATACCGCATTTCGGTATTTAAGAAATGATAACCGAATACCCTATTTTTAAAGATGAAAACCGCATTTACCGTATAATCGGTATTCGGTGTTCAGTTGCGGTATTATCGATTTTTTGCCCACGTTTACCTCTTTTAAATTAATATCCACATCTCCATAAACTGACTACTAATATTACACATAAACATACTACTAAATATTAATATTATAAATTATTACACATAAACGGATTACTAAATACTAATATTACACCAAAAGATAGATAAGAAAAATCTTTTTGATGTGTTGATATGTATGGTAAATCGAATATAATAAATATAATATTAGATTTAGTTAAAGCGGTAAAACCGGATAAGCGGTTGCGGTTTTCACATTAAAACCAAAAATCCCGTTTTAACCTAATTCGGTATTCGGTTTTTTCTCGGTATATTCAATTTTAACCGCTTTAATAGCGGTTGCGGTTTAATCGGTATCGGTTTGATCGGTTTTCGGTTAAAAATTTAGTTTACGATTTCTTTTGTTCACCCCTAGTTGGAAGCAATGGCCCAATACTTTCAAAACTAACTTGATTACTCGTATGATGTAAAAAAATCAACAAAAGATACTAACTTGTATGCAATAAATGAATTATTTGGGAAAACTTTCAGCAGTTTATTATCCTAAATTCCTGATAATGCGATTCGTCTATGATGCCCAACAGTCTTGTAACGTATATTAGTCTAGTCCGGTAATTATTCAACAAAGTTGCGAATTCTTTTGTACTTTAACGTATATGGAAGCAATGCCCGATACTAAACAAAGAAAGATAAATTGTTATTTCATCGATTTATTATCTTTCTCTAAAAATGCAAGACTTCATTGATGCTCACTATTCTCGTAACCTAGTATATGTTGGTCTAATCCGGTAATTACTCAACAAAATTGCGCATTCTTTTGTACTTTTACGCATATGGAAGCAACGCCCGATACTAACTAACGAAAGATAAATTGTTCGAGAGTATCTTCATCAACTTATTATCTTTTGCCAATAATGCGAGACTTCATTGATGCTCACTATTCTCGTAACCTAGTATATTTTGGTCTAGTCCGGTAATTACTCAACAAAGTTGCGAATTCTTTTGTACTTTTACGCATATGGAACAAACGCCCGATACTAAATAACGAAAGATAAATTGTTTGAGAGTATTTTCATCGACTTATTATCTTTCTCCAATAATGCAAGACTTCATTGATGCTCACTATTCTCGTAACCTAGTATATTTTGGTCTAGTCCGGTAATTACTCAACAAAGTTGCGAATTCTTTTGTACTTTTACGTATATGGAAGCAACGCCCGATACTAAATAACAAAAGATTGTTCGAGAGTATTTTCATTGACTTATTATCTTTCTCCAATATTGCGAGACTTCATTGATGCTCACTATTCTCGTAACCTAGTATATTTTGGTCTAGTCCGGTAATTACTCAACAAAGTTGCGAATTCTTTTGTACTTCTACGTATATGGAAGCAATGCCCGACACTTAAACAACGACAGATAAATTGTTCGAGAGTATTTTCATCGATTTATCATCTTTCTCCGATAATACGATACTTTAATGCTACCCAATAGTTTCGTAACCTAGTACATGTTGGTCTAGTCGGGTAATTAATCGACAAAAACACATTGACAAAGTCGTGAATACCGCACAAGTTATCATTTTTTGCCCGAGTAGAATGCAATGTGCTACTTTTCAAAAGTTCATGGGGACAAATAGCTCAAAGTAAATAACCCCAAATTCAATATCATGTGGCGAAAAAGGCACTAAATTCAAAATCCTTACATTCATATCCATCAAACAATCGATGAAACTCAACTCGAATTCAGCAATCGGAGGAACATTTCATCACAAACAGAGAGAGACAGAGATCGAAAGAGCCAAAACTGGTTGATTTGCAGAGATGGTAGAGAGAGAGAGACCTACAATGATCATTCTAGAGGAACCTCGACGTCGCCGACGGCGATCTCCTCCTGCAGATCCTTCGGGTCCTTCCCGTCCACGGTGCACCCGACGGAGACGCAGGTGCCCAGAATCTCCTTCACCGTGCCGGTGAGGTCCTTCGCCATCGACCGCGGCTTCATGATCTTCGCGATCTCGACGACGTCGTCGAGCGAGATGTTGCCGCTGTGCTTGATGTTCTTCACCTTCTTGCGGTCCCTCTCCGGCTCCTTGAGCGCCTTGATGACCAGCGCCGCCGCGGACGGCACGACGGAGACCTTGGCCTGCCGGTTCTGCACGGTGAGCTTCACCGTCACGCGCAGGCCCTTCCAGTCCTTGGCGGTCTCCTTGGCGATGTCTTCACCGATCTTCTTCGGCGAGAGCCCGAGCGGCCCGATCTTGGGCGCGAGGGAGCTGGCGGCGCCGACCTCGCCGCCAGTGACGCGGACGTAGACGTCGACGATCGCGGTGGGGTCGAGCTTCGGTGCCATGGCCGGTCGATTTGGAGGCTAGGGTTTCAGAGGTTTAACGAAGGAGAGAGAGAGAGAGAGAGAGGTTTTGTGAAGGAGATTGCTAGGGTTTTGAATTGCTGTTAATTTCGGGTTATTTTTTGTGGGCCTTACATGAGTATTTGGGCTTTATTTTTATTAGAAAAGCCCAAGGAATAATTTGTATTATGTGTAATACATTGAATTAAAATCTATATTCAACATCTTTCTCTCTAAATATAATGGTTGTAATTGTATTGTATCCTACCTGCTAAAGGCCGTATAGGTTGGTAGACTTGAGGTGTCAAGTGGAGCGGAGCGGGTCTTGATAGGCAACGGGGCAGGGTAGAGCAGGCTCTTGAGCGGAGCGAAGAGGGCCTGAGCCAAGCTAATTACTATAATCCAACATGCACGTAATGATATGATCGGGCCTAAACTGCCCATGAAAAAGCAGGTTCAAATCTCTAGGGTACACAAAAGGTGGCCCTCTCGGCTCACTTTTTAGATGGGCGCGGACAAACCACACTCTGGATGGACTTGACTCTTTAACACTAGTTGCCCATGCGGATGAAATGAGCTTCATGGAAAAAGAAAAAAAAAAACATGTCCATAGGAGCGAGCAACATATTTATCCCTAAACTTTTTTCGATTTTTCAAAAAAAAATTACTTTATTATTTATATTATGAAAAAAAAATAAAAATAAAGCAGAAAAGTAAAAACTCGCTTTCTTTTTGTTAGTGGGAGCTAGCGCCTGACAATGGACGTAGACAATGTGCTACAAAATGTTCGTCGCAAAACGCCCCATCGACGGAGTGGTTTAATAGGTAGCGGCTAGAGGGGTCGTAACCCCAACACCTCACACCGAATTTTGTTTTTACTCTTTTTTAGTGACATTTTTTTAAAAATTGTAAACTAAACTTCTTAGTTTTTTACTGAAATTTCAAGCGGACTCACACTAATTCTAAATTCGGATTCGCCACCGAACTACCCCGTGTTCAATTTACAAGTATACCGATAGAGTTTTTATTAGATTTTGAAACATCATTACCGAGTGTGTAGATCCGATTTTACGGGTATGGCGATGGAGTTTCTATATATATATACAAATATATCAGGATATGTAGGGGCTGGTGTGAACATTTTAAAGATATAATTATTTTCTATATTGAAGGTCAAAAAATCATTTTGAAATATTATTTTCTACTTGAGGATTTTCCCCCTCGCTCATGCCATAAGTGGGTAACCACGGGTATATCAGGTGCTTTCAATCAAGGGGCGCAGACAAACTGATTGAATAAAATATACTTAATTTTTTATAATTGTAAATAGGTGAAAGCAAATTCAAACTATTTTTTTGTTTAAAGACTACAAACGTAACATATTCATTTTTTGTTTGACTCATTTTAAAGATCTACATGAAAATTATTTTCATGTGGTTCATGCAACTCTAAACTCATAAACCGAAACCATCGGGATCTTATCCTCAATAATCGCTTTGAAACCAAAGAAGATTATTATTCGTGATGCGGAAAACAGATTCCGTTTTTTCGTACTCGATTATTCCCCTACGATTTTGTATATGTTCTTTTATGTTAAGTCTATCTATAGTTCATACTTCATAGTTTATATTTTTTTTTTGGTTAAGTATAGTTTTGTACTTTAATACCAAAGCTCCCAAAACTCACATCCTTTATTTGCTCTTAGCAGCAATAAGATCGTAATGGTGCCAAACCATAGAGAAATTAGACACGTACATATTTTACAAATCATCTAATATTGATTCACAATTATATTATATCTTGATTACTGAAATATTTAAATTGGAACGAATACGATGGAATCTCTTAATCTTATATTTAAAAGGCTTAAGACGTACGACTTTACATCTAAGAATAATTGCGAGTTGCGACATATCATCTATATACTTATATATTATATTTTCATAAATGACTACCTCATTATGAATAATGGGCCCGTTTCATCTATTTTCATGGGCCCGTTTGGCACAGGTTAATTTTTACAAAAATTGTTTTTAGTTTTAGTTTAAAAAACAAACTATTTAAAAAAAAAAAAAAAAACTGACAGGTGTTTGGTAAATTGTTTATAAAACAGTTGTTGCTGGTAACAAAAATTAATTTAGCGTTTGGTAAAAAAAATTATTTAGGCTAAAATAGACTAAAAACGTATTTTTATTTTTAGAAAAAACCAAAAGCTACGAATTCTAACTTTTACGATTCATGTACAAAAATCTAAAATCGATTTTGTGTTTTTTAAAAAAACAATTTTGCCAAACACCTGAAAAACGGTTAAGTTTATTTTAAAAACAAAAACATGACTAAATAAGATGTGCCAAACGCACACATATCTAAGTTACAAAGAGTATTTATTATCACCGTGGAAAAGTTCACGAAAAAAAAAAAAAAAAAAAAAACCTTGAACCTCCACCTTAAAGTTTGAAAAAATTAAAAAATAAATAAATAAATTGGTATGCATGGAAAAAAACAGTTTGTAATCAATTACAAAATGAAAGAGTATAATTTCAATTGGAACAATACAGTATAACATCTCTAAATTGTTACTTGTAATTTAGCAAAATATAATTCTAAATTGTCTGTCTTTTTTTATCTAATTCTAATTGGAGATCGTTTTTATTTGTTAAGCTTAAATTTGGTGTCTGTATTCTCGAATTCCATTTTTTATTTAATAAGAAAACCCAACTTTTTTGAATTCTAGCAATAGACTCTTTTATTTTATGTATAATTTACCGGTTAATCAATATCTTTATAACATAATAAAATCTCGTAAAACTAATTTATGGAGATTTTTTCTTACAATGAACTGAATATTGATACACTATTAAAATACAATTAAAAAATATATATTTAAAACATAACAAAAACAATAGGATCGGCAGAGGTGTCAATTGGGCCGGCCCCAAACCCACCCGCCCCGACTCGTAAAAAAAGCGGGTTTGCCCCGCCCCGCCCCGTCCCTTTTTTGTGGGTCGGGCTAGGCCCGCCCCTATCAAAAGGGTCAGACTGGGTTATGTTTTCCTAGGCCCGCCCGAACTCGCTCGCCCTGTCTAAAAGCCCACATAAACCACATTTTTATATAATAAAAATATTAAGTTATGATATTAATACTAATGAAAATATAAAAAAAAAATACTCTAAATATTTTATTATTATAGAATATAAAAATTATCTTTATATTACACAATTCATTACTTTAGTTCTTGTATATATTCTATATAGTTATATAATTTTTCAATTAAACAATTTCAACTTCATTAATCAATTTCAAGATTCGCCAAATTTGAATTTTTTTGTTTTATAACTAGATTTTTGGTATACTATAATATATAATTTCTAAATTTGTGTTTGAATTTCCAAGTATGTTATCGAATTTTATTTGCATTATGTTACTCGACTTTCAAAATGAGAATTCGAATATCGAGCAAATACAAAAATATTAAAGGTATTATTGTTCATTACCATATTCATTATCTTTTATGTTTGTATTAATTTTAATTTGTATTGAATTTCATTTATTATTTCTACTCAAAGATGTAAATGATTATTATATATAAACGCGGAAAAATCCAACCCGTTATGGTTTGTGAAAAGCCCACTAAATTCAACCCGTAAAAGCTCACTTAATTCGACTCGTAAAAGCCCGCCCCGCCCTGTGACATCATGGGTTCAGGTTCATGTGCCAGGGTGGGCTTGATGGCTCTTCCAAAACCCACCCCGTCCCGCACATTGATTGGGGCGGGTCAAGCCGCCCCGTTTAATATGTGGGCTTAACGGGTTGTGGGCCGGGCCGGGCCGCCCCGGCCCACTTGACACCTCTAGATCGGCTATAGAATATAGACCTTAGTACATTTGATTATTCCGTCTGATAAAATCCCTTAAATTGTTAGCCTTAAAAATTTTACCCAATCACATTTATACAACACAACTTGAATCTTATCTTGACAATTAACTGATCAACCAATAAAAATGTACTTTAACTTAACGTTTGGAAAACAATAAAATTTTATGTTTTATTATAATTTCTAACCTACAAAACCATTAATGAAATTGTTTTCTATCAAATAATATAATTTATATTCTTGTTCTTCTTTTTCTTATTGGACAAATCTTATGAAGAACTTGAGACGCAAGTTTGGCTTAATATTTGACCTAAGCAATAGGGATCCTGGGGAGGATTGTATAATTCACCAATAAGATTCGTCATGCACACATTATAATTTTAAAGATACTTATTATTTAGCTAATACTTAAGATATCTACATAAATCCCAAGGTTACAAAATTATTATTGCGGATAATTCACCATACCTAAGAATAAGAATAACGTTATTTTATTTTAGCGAGTCCATTGACTAAATAAAAAGTATGAAATATAGCAAAATAAAATAAAATAATACAAGACTGAATTTAGTAGAGATAATTGAATTAATTTATAATATATCTTCAATTCGAATTCAGTAAAAGTGCTATCAAGACTTGTAATATCAGACACCGCTTTCGGTTTTGACCTTCCATTACTACATTTTGCGTGGTCTCGGTACTTTCGCTTTTATCGATCATTTTGAGCTAAAGAGGTGCTTTCGTTTTTATAGATTATTGCAACCCTAATAGCAAAAAGTTAAGAAATACATCTTTCTATTGTAATTACGCCCCAATATAAACATAATATCAAGAATCGACCGCATATCGTACTTTTAAATCTTTTTCGAGTTGTAACGATGAGAACATAAAGGTAATTCTTCATTCTTATGATATAGTGGACCTAATTTTTTACTCACTACAGAAAGCGAAAATAAAAATAAATAGAACACTTTGTATATAGCAAATGCAAATATAGGACCCTCATCCCTCAATTATTGTTCCTTTTGGATAAAGTTTTTTTCTTTTATTATTATGGTAAAGAATATAGAATATCCGTTTTGCTAACGAATAATGACTCACTTGTCACAACCATAAGCATTTTTTAACCTAAGAAAAGAACTCGATATATGTAAAAGGATCACAGTTCATATAAACTAAAAAAAAATGGCTTTCTTCAAAGCACAAATAATGGTTGATTAAATTATTAATTATTGTTGCAAAACTATAATCCCTAGGGTTGTAGACCCCACAACGTTAGTTAAATAATTTTTTCGGGAAAATAAGTATTAGTTGAGTAAATAAAATATGCAAATTTAAGGATAAAAATTAGAGGAATATGCGGCTCTTCTTAAGATGATTACACATAATGTGCTAAGAATCCCTGATAAAAAAGATGAAGACACTTAGTAAGACTACTTATCTCATTGTCAATTAATTTTAAAGTGAAACTTCGCGATAAGAAACATGAAATCATAATTTATTAAGCTCAAATAAGCAAAAGTAATACGATCTCTACTGCAATATAAATTATTTTATACTGTCACATGAAGAAAAAAGAAAAGAAAAAAAAAACTTAACATTGTTTAAAAGCATAATAGATTATTCTCTTTATTACCAATTAGCTAGGTTTAAAGTGAACCAATATATTTAACATAATGTTCATCAAATAGGGTTCAAAATTCTTAATTCTTAATTAATATAAAGAAGAAAAAAATGTATATTGTTATGTTGATGTATACGATTGCTCTTGCGTAATCAATCGTTATGTTACTATTTTTATAATCTTAAGCATGTTAATTATACTCACTTTTTATAAATTATTTGACGTATCTTTTTTTGCTTATTATATATTAATGAACCAAATTTAAATCATTATTATATAAGCATATAAGAAGTTATGGACCATATCTCTCATCAAGATATCTTATTATATAGTCGCATAATAAATAATATTGGTAAATATTTTTGTGGACCTTGGTTGTTAGGACTAACGTGGCGTCCTTATACATGAATAAACACATATTAAAGTCATTAAATATTGAAGACATTAAACTTTCGTATATAGTTGGACCATATAAAAAATAAAATATCATTTGTAAAATCTAGAATGATCACATCTATCTCCAAAACATCTATCCAAAACTAGCTTGATATATATCCAACCCATATCATATTGTATAAATATTTGTGCCAAATTAATAAAATATAAGTGGATATATAATACATTCTTTCCGCTCGTTCAAAGCATGTCAATTTATATTATTATACACAAAGAAAAAAAATGTATAGCATGTAATTAAAAGACATAAAGACAGTGAGTGAGGATAATAATTAATGTTTTTTTTTTTTTCCTTCAATAACTTGTAACAGCTACTCTAACGAATTGAGGATTGTGCCCGTATGGCGTATGTCGAAACGAGTCTGGTATTTGTGTGGTTTTTTAATATAATACAGGAAATCTATACGCATTCAATTAATAATTTAAAATAAATAGTATGAATCAATTTTCATTACCCCATCAACTATATAATTATAAATTTATAAGGTCTCGGTTAAATAGAAAGTTCTATAAGGGTAATAAAATTTGGGGCACTTTCAAATTCGCACGTTATTACGAAAATCATGCGATTCGAGATTGTGAAACTTACCATGTCTTGCTCACTCGGTTCAATAACTACTAATTTTTTTTTAATGGATAAGATGTATTATTTATGGGGAAATGACTCATGCATATACATATATAAATTAACATAAATAATTCATAATTATGATCGATATTAATGCATTGTGTAATTTTGGTGCAAATGGATAAACATGTCCCCTTATATTCCCTCTTTATTAGAATTTTATTTAATTTATCTTAAGCGTATTTAAAGAAAGTCCAAGCTTTCCAATTATCACACGTTACCAACTTTAATTCAAGCTAATCTTTTTTTTCTAAATTTAGGGCAACATATGGATAAGATACCTTTTTTTCTTTCTTTATCTCTTTTCCCCTATTTTTTTTCTTCTTCTTTTTTTTTTATATCTTTTTTTGCCTGTTTTAAATAAAAATTAAATTGTCAAAATATACATGCATACACGCCTTTCTTCGATCTCTTCCATTTGCATTATTGTTGCTCTTTGACATTTTTTACAAAGCCCATAAGGACAATCAAAAATAAAAATAATAAAAACTATATCGTATAACTCTATTATTGATTGTAACCACTTTGTCTCTCATGAAATATTTGCAGTGGATATTGTGTAAATTTATAACAATAATATATATATATATATATATATATCAAATCATCGAAGATACACAAAATTATTTTGATGAAGTATGGATCTTACCAATTACAATTTTCAAGATTTTGTCAAATATTTATATTTTTAAAAATCAATTTATTGTACATTCTTATTTTTATTTTTTAAAATAGATGCAAATAGCTGGAAAGCCAGTTCGGAAAATGGAATATTAAAAAATATTGTGACAATATAATTAAAGTCAATAAATGCATACACTCATTCACTGATATCCGGCTCTTTTTTTTTGTTGTTGTCAAGTACGTTCGAATTTTACGTAAATTATCATAAATATTTATTTATATACTTGATTATTATTCTTGTTAGGTGAATATATGTCTTCTTTCTAGTTGAATTTTTATAGATAAATTATATATAAATATAATATAAGGTTTATAAAAGTAGAAATTAAATATATAATAGTAGGAAATTAAATTCTTATCTCTTATATATTGCTAAAATAATTAAACTGAGACCTCAAATTATCAAATAATCAAACGTAGAATTAATATATAACAGCTAGATAATTAAAATGTATAGTTGGGGTCAACTTAGAGTAAACAAACATATATATATATTATATTGTAGATAATGTTTTACAATTAAAAATGAAAGACAATATAAATATATATATATAAATTATAATAGACAATATTTCAAACAGAAAAAAATAGGGGAAATTGACTAATAAAAAAATTAAATATGAAGAATCACATCAGCAATTGGTGGGGCCTATCAAATCAAAATCGCTACAGACAGCTGGCGATCCCACCGATGAAGTTACAAAACTACTTCCTCTTCTACTTCGTGACAAAACTATTTCCGTCTTTGATAAAGTCTTCAAACCGCGCATAAATCAAATTACCGGTAAAGTCCAGAATCCGTGTTTGTGTCGTGTTTTAATCGTTGTTTGTTAATTTTTTATAAACACAAGCTCGTTTATTAAACGTGTTTATAAATGAGACGGATACCCAAACTAATTTCGTTTAACAATCGTGTTTATCGTATTCACCCGTTTAAAACATTTAATTGAGCTTGATATTACTAAATGATTAATTTATTTATTTTAGACCTATTTAATATAAGTTTTAAAAAAATTATTAGTGTTTTTGAAACATTAGTATTAAAACATTTAAGAACATCTAAAAAATAAATATTTTATTCTATATCTTGTCTAATTGGATATGTTGTGTCGTTGAGTTCGTGTTGTACATTCACTCATTATTTTATTGTGTTAGACACTGTTATACATAAATCCATTTAATGTCGACCCATGCAAACCCATTAACAACATATTGTAATTGTGCCAATGCCATGCCTCGTGTCTGGCCCCTAATTGACAACCTTGATTAATGGGAATACCGAGAGTGGTACGGGTATAACGATAGAGTTTTCGTAATATCTTTAAATAATTACTAATGATCATGTGATCATTTTGATTTGATTTTACGATTATAACGTCAAACTGATGGATTTACCGCTAGTATTTTATAGAGAAGAATGAGATATTAGTTAGATACAATTATGTAAAATAATAAAAAAAATTAACTTCTCAAGATTGAGTTTTGGATTGTATTTTTAAAGAATTATATAAAAGTTAATATGAAAAATTGAAGATTTTTTTTTAAATGAATGAATTTGAATGTAAAAATACAATTATGAAAAATCAGTATACACAGACTTGCAAATCAACCGTAAGCCGAACAAATGCGAGCTTTCTAAAGTCGTCGACCCACAGCCCGCAGGCTTCCTCGGTTTTTAATACGTTGAGCCAATTTGAAGATATAAATTCCGAATATTATTTTTTCTTCGAACCATACATTAATCATTTTTTATACTAGTTTAATATATATATAAAATCATCTTATTTATAGAATTTGAAGTTGAGGATAAAATATAGAAACTCTTCAATGAGTATTTCTGTTAATCAAACAAAAAGTAGAATTGCAAGGATAACATAAATTTATTCGTTAACTCATTTAACTTTTAACACTATTACATATATAATATTAGGCATTACGGTGCCAATATTTAATGTTTGGGGGGTTTTGTACAAGTTACAAACAACTTTAAGGGTTTTATTGATCAATGTTCAAGTTTTTCGATAATCCATCGATAATTATCCACGTTTACAGGGTTACCGATAAATTTTTTAAGGTTTTCCAATTCGTTTTATACTTTTCCATGGATTATCCGTGGAAAACTTAGTCACTTTTCCATTCAAATTTTTAGTGAAAAAAATGACAATCCACTGAATTTTTTTTCATTTTTTTATAATTTTTTTTACGGCATAAGTACCAACAACGTCTAAAATCGCAATTCCAAAGTATGTTTTTGATTTTTTTTTTTATAGATTTAGAGAGATATTGGATATTATTATTATATGTCGAGGAATCCTTTCTATATTTTAAAAAATTATTCGTTATTTGTACAGATTGTTTTAGGTTTGAATAAAAGTTGTTTATAATAGTTTAGATCTTTACTTTTTACCATTATGAATTTGATAAATTATTCTTGATGAAATAATTTCTTTTTGATTTAATCGTTGTATATAGTTGAATATAAGTTTGTTTAGGTAAATTATGTTATATTGATTGTGAGACTTGATGAAATAATTTCTTTTTAATTTTGAGAATTTATTTATGTTATGTTGATGGTGTTCGTTGTTTGAGAATTGAAACATTATCATATCTACCATGTTTGTGTTTGAGAGTGATAATTTGTTTATCTTTCTAGTATTTTGACATTTGAAGTATTTCGAAGACTGTATAAAAATTGTGTGTAAATAATAAAAATATATTATATCTTTTCCATAATAAATCAATCGATAACCAATTAATCCATCGATAACTATCGATAAGTTTCTATAATGGTAACAATATATTATATACCTTTTTATCGATAAATTCATCGACAATCGATTAATCTGTCGATAACGGCAACCGATCTATCGGCCAAAATGATAACCTGAACCTTTTTACCGATATTATATGTATATAAAATGCGTATACTTACAATTTAATTATTTTTAAAATAATTTATAATTATATATATATATATTTTGAAGGCAGATATATATTATTTTCTTTTAACACATCTATTAATGTCAATCGAAGCCCAATCCAATTAAATTAATATTGACAAAAAAAATATTAGATCAATATTCCAATCGTCGTTCTTGTACATTCTTACTTTCATCATGATACACTTTGATTAACTAAAAATAAAAATATATAGAAAAAAAATACTCGCCAAATATGTCAGGGTAATGCCTATCGAATCAAATGTATTTAATATTATTATCAGTCAAACTTATTTAATATGTAGGAGTAGGAATCATTTTATGTTTAATGTCCGATTTAAACTTATATTATTATCGGTGCTATAGACACGTTTTACCCTAAACAAATAGAGTTTCATATGATTTTTAGTAATTAATATTGATTGAGTCGATCTAATTTCATAGATACATGGATACGCTGTAAAATTGATGGGTCTATGAAATTATTGTGATATAAATATAACTTCAAATTTAAAAATAATAATAATTAATATTTTATTATTATTAAACTAGACTTTTGGCAAATATATATATATATATATATATTCGGATGAAAAGATCGCTAGTCTACGGTGAGCTTTTAATTTTTTACTAGCATGATTAAGCTCAACATTCGATGGATAGATTGTCCCGCCATCTGACGTGTCGAGCTCTGAGCCACAGGATCCATGGGAATGACTCTGAGCCTCACCGCAGGGGAATACAAATTGACAGGTTAGACTTAGACCCTCACTACGACACGACGCGTGGCGTTACGAAAGCTTTGAATTTACTTGAGTGGTTGAATTATTTATTAAATTAAAAAAAAAAGGTTTACGTGTCAGTTAATTCACTTCTGTCAAAGTCAAGCGGATAAAATCGTCTCTGTCGTTTTATCCATTAGCAATCCACGTACGGACGCATTAACACATTCCTACGTGGCACTTCCAATTCCTTTTTTCTCGAGTTTAAATTAAAAACGTTGTTTATCCGACGTGGCATTCGGCTTCATGAGGATCTTCCAGGCTCTTGCTCTGGGAAACGCTACCGTGCGGGCGAGTCCAATTCTTCTACGATGCTGTCATAAACCGCGTTTGAGATGTTTGTAAATGGACCTCAATTATTGCTTGTTTAATTATTTTAATTTTAAAATGAGCTTAATTATAATGTAATTATATACCTTGATCTTGATCACTTGATGTGTATTTATTCTGCGAATATTTTTGTATTATTCTCTTATCATAAAATATGACTTAAATTATCATGGAACTATTAAAAGGTATTTACATAATAAGTAAAAAATGATAGATATTTTACCACATCAACACCATCTCCAACTGATCACTTTATTTGTCACTTTATTTCTATTTCTATTCCTCAATAAACAGTAAATCACCTCCAACCGAACTCTATTTTTATTCTGTTAATTATATTGTATTTACACTTATTTATTTACCGATTTCTACTTAGATCACTTAGAAATTACAACACAACACAAATAAAATAAAATAACAATACAAACACAAATAAAATTGTCTATGTGAGTAACAAATTGTTCGAATCGTGTTATGTATTAATTTCTAATGTAATTGTGTTATGCGCAAATTTCATTGCTGTCTTTTATAAACTATGTAAAATAACATATTTTTATAAGTTCAATACTTTTGCCTATCAAAAATAATTTTTGAGACATTTAATTACTTTTCATAAATAATATTGAGGGTAAATATTAAATAATTTTATAAACTTTATATATTTATGTATATTTAAGAGTTTTGCGTGACCAAAAAGAAAAAAAAAATTGGTGCAATGAACAGTGTTGCACTAAATATATTGCGACATTGTTCATTTGATTATTTTCACGCTATTATAGTGTGTACTTTATAGCTCCATGTTGTGAATTTTCTATGCAAGTATACGTATCGAAAACAAGTAATATATTGATAAGAAAAGTCGATCCCACGGAGAATTGCTACTATTATTATTGCTAAGTACTAGTCTTGTATCACCCTAATTTTATCTAAACAAATAAATTTGAAATACGATCAATTAAATAACTAATGGAAAATAAATACCAAAAATCAAAGCTTTGGACAAATAGAGAAATATGGGATCACAATCATTCCTCAACACTTCACCCGATTATTCATATCATTCATTTGATCATCAAATGGCCATAAGTTGTTAACCAAGATCCTTAATGCATCAAATAGAACTCTTTCGATATTCAATTCGAGTTATCTTTCTTAACTAATCCACTATATTCTTATGTGAATTAAATTACGAACGATTCATTAAGCATGTGTTCTTAACGGATTACACATGTTACATAGGTATATTCCTATCATATATAAACTCAAGATTTCCATAATTAATCATGTGTCATCCTATCTACGGCTAAACACAAATTTCTTTTTCCCAAAGTTCATAGGGTTTACCTGATCAATTTAATTGGTGATCAAGCAATCAAAAGCATGAAGAAAAAGATAGAATAAACAAACTTAAGCAATTGTCATTAATCAAAAACACCATAATCCAAATCAAGCTACTTGTGAGTTTCGATTGTAATCCTATGAACGGTTTAGCTCATGATGAATCTAGAGCATAAACAAATCACAAAGAGAAACATCATGGGGAAAGAATTTCAGCAAAGAAGATGATATTAATGGAGAGAATCTGTCAAGCTCTTCGTCTCCACCGTTCTTCTTCGCAAAACCCGATCTCCAATGGCGTTCTTCGCGTTTCCTAGCCTCTTGTGATGTTTTTCTCTCCCAAAATTCGTATCTTAATCCCCCTTCACGATCAACTTATATAGCCTCCTCATTAGGTTAAGATTAGGCTAAAAATAACCTAATTCGCGAAACAGTGGTGCAAGGGCATGGGAAATTCTGTGCTGGGGCACAGGGTTAATTATGGGGTTCCTGCTAGGGCACCAAAAATCTGTGCCGTGACACCAAGCTGGTGCCAAATAATTGCTAATTTTAGATTTTTGGCATGTTTGGGAATGAAATTGGTTTTCAATTATTTTTCTTTTATCGTTCCATGCGCTGGTGCTCCAAACTTGCTCCAAATGACTTTATTCATCTTGATCTTCAATCAAATTGTAATCTACTCATGTAACTCCATAAATAGACTAAGACACTAAAAAAAACACATTAAATGGCTCTTGGATAAACGAAATTCTAAGTAAAAGTACTCGATTTGTCGGTATAAAACCGACTCATCACTCCATTGGAGTTTGAACACAATCTTGGTGTTCATTAGATCAGCTTCACCCAATCACTCTATTTCTTACTCCATTTTATAGTAAATGTCACATCAAACACTAGCTCATCTCCACCCGAACTCCATTTTTAATACCAAATAAAATATTATTGTTATATTCAAGTTTCTCTTATATATCTTCACACCCTTATATTAATTTAACATTTCTCATTTATACTACTTAATCATTATTTTAATAAAAAAAAATCACTCCATATATTAATACAAAATATAAATACATCTATACTAAAATAAATATTTTATAAAATAAAATTAATTACAACACAAGTAAAATAAAATACAAAAAACTACAATCATGCATTGGAATTAGCATACTCCTCCCACAAATAATCGATCAATCCAATTTTAATTTTTTACATAGCGCAAATTATATTGTTGTATTTTAAAATATTATAGTCTCTTAAATTGTTGAAGATAATAAGTTTAAATAAATTAAACACCTAAAATGATTGATATATATAATTCAAGGGTTGAATACAAAAGAATTTTAAGAAACGTAACACTTTGCGTAAATATTAAACTTTAAAAGGACTAAATTGTAATATAAATAAATAAGTGGTGAATAGTGTCCGTCATTTATAGCGCGACACTGTTCAAAAAGTACATCCCCCTCTATTTTAGAATGGGTTATGGAGTTCAGGTGAACTCTACCCTTACGCTATTTTGTGGTCTTATCTCTAATAATGTTAAGGTCGGATTTGGTCAAATCCATCCTCAACACAACTCGTGTCATTTTGTCCATAAACGACATGAGGGAAGCGAGGAAGTTTACCGGCGAAGAGGGAGTTATCCCCGAGGAAGGACATCCCCGAGGAGGAATACCCCGAGGAAGGACATCAGCGAGGGACGCAGCCACGCGAGCAAGCGGGTCGCGATGAAGCGTCCCATCACGACTCGACGAGGAACTTCGTCATGATGATTATGCAGAGCCCGGTGACAGCCGAAGAGACGTGCATTTAATGAAGCCGACCTACTCACTCGATGAGAGCGTCAGCGACGGAGGCCTGCAAAGCCGAATGACGGCTGACGAGACGCGCATTTAATGCGGCGCACCTACCCATTACGGGAGCATGCTCGGAGGTGACATAAAGTGAGGATAAACCCCGCTGCCTTCAAATCACGTCAGAGAGTGATGATTAAAGAGGAAAAGGGCGGGAAGGATAGAAGAGAAAAATATTGTAAACTCTATAAAAGGCAAGATAAGCCTCATTTTGTAGAGGTTGGTTGATTGGTGATTCGAACAAAAGGGAGAGAAAAAAGACTCAGCAAAAAAGCAAGAAAAAGAGATCTTGTAATAGAATTATCTGAGGCTCTTGATCCTTCATCTGTCCAGCTATTTAACGGAAGAAAACCGAGCTCCTTTCGGAAATCATAATAAAACAGAGATACTCATCATTTGCTGTCATTTTTATTTATTATTTGATGATTGTCTTTGTGACTGGAAAAGGGTGGTGAAAAACCCCCTCTACAGTTTGGCGCCCACCGAGGGGCTTTGTTTTCTTTCTAACTCACAGCCAGGAATTTGAAGGAACGAGATGTCGACTAGCGACAACGTCATCACCGTAGAAGGGGACGCGGTCTTAGCCATGAAGAGACTCCGGGAGCAGCTGGCCGAGGCCAACGCGAGGGTGATGGAGGCAACACGGGTGGCCGAAGAGGCGGCCAAGAAGGCAGAGGAGCAGGAAGAGCGGAACGGACATCTTGCTGCCCTTCTGGAGCGGGCGAGCCAAAGAAGAGAAGGTCCGGAGAGCACGATCGTGGGATCATCAGCTCGGGGAGCGGTTGGAGTAATGGCTGAGGGAGAGCAAGGCAACCTGACGCCTCAAGCGCTGCCGATCGTTAGGGATCTCTTCAATGCCGCCGGCGTAACACCGGCGAATGCGACAAACCCGCCGGGAGGCTTAACAACCACCGTAGCGAAAACAATCCAAGAGGAGGTCCAGAGAGCGATGAGGGAGATATCCTCAAGCATGGAGGCGAAGATGGGATACGTAGCCTCGCAGGTGCATAAAGCCACGAGCGCGGCGCCCGAGATCGATAGGTTGGTGAAGGAGGCCAGGGTGACGCCTTTCTCGGCAAAGATCCGCGGTGTGGAGCTAGGAGAATTGCCGAAGGTCAGGCTCTCGCAGTACAGAGGAACTTCGGACCCAAACACCCACGTGAAGTCATTTCGGATCGCCACGGAGCGCGTGGGCGGCGAGGAAACGAAGGTGGAGGCCATACTGTGCCACCTCTTTGTCGAAAGCTTGAAGGGCCCGGCGAGCGACTGGTTTGCTAAGCTACCATCGGAATCCATCGGCGACTCCGATGAACTCGTCACTTGTTTCCTGCGGCACTATTCGATGTACGTCCAGAACGAGGCAACCGTTACGACTCTGTGGAACCTTTCACAGGGGCGAGAAGAAACCCTCCGACAATACGTCGGAAGGTTCAAAGACGTCGTGGTCAAAATCCAGGGGCTCGATAGCGTCGTCGCTATTCAGGCATTGAAGCATGGGCTATGGTATTTGGCTCCTTTCCGTGAGGAGTTAATAAAAATGCGCCCGTTGGTGATCGAGGATGCGCTCCACAGGGCGACGCTCTTCATGGAAATAGAAGAGGAGACTTTGGCCCAGAGGAAGATCCACGAAGGTGGAAGCAAGGGAAGGCAGCATGGAAAGAGGGAAGGTGGGGACGGAGGAGATGCCCCATCATCCCGAGCAAGGAAGGGAGAAGAAGACCGAAGAAATCCCGATGAACGACGAGGTCGGGAAGCTCCAAGGCAAGAAGTGTATCACGTTGACGAGCGCAAAGACCGCGACTATGATCGAAGAGACCGCTACCAAGGAGGATCCTCGGAAGACCGAGGACGATTTCCTGATTATCGAGGAGGATCCTCGAAAAGCCGAGGACGATTCTCCGATGATCGGGGAGGACCCTCGGAAAACCGAGGACGCTACCCCGACGATCGAGGAGGATTCTCGGGAGATCGAGAACGGTACCCCGATGAACGAGGAGGATACCCGGGGAACCAGGGAGGGTTCTCTAACGACCAAGGAAGATCTTCTGGAAACCAAGGGGGATCCTCGAGGTCTGGAGGCCGAGGGGTTTCTCGGGAGGCCGAGGAGGTTTCGGGCCGAAATTTTGGCCAAAATATATGAGCAAATTCTGCGATTACCATAACTACAATGGCCACGCCACTGAAGATTGCGCCATGCTGAATAAGGAGCTCCGGAGAAGATACGCGACAGGGGACTTCGGGGACTTCGCATACAAACCTCCCGTGCCTTGGAATAATGGGAACAGGGCATGGTAGGGCCGGCAAGAAGAACCTACGAACGATGGGAAGGACAGCCGAGACGGGGCAAAAAGGAACCTGGCAATCGAGCCGCCACCGACGAGGCATAGCGAGGAAGACCGACCGGCCGCGAGAACGAGAATCGAGGTAATCATGGGCGGATCACGATTCTGCGAGGATTCGGTCAACAGCATAAAAGCTTTCCAGCAGAGGGGGAAGGAGCACGGTCAAGGAGACGTGAAGATGGGCGCCGCAGGCGCAAGAATAGAATTTATGGAGAATGAGGATTGCGCAGACATGCACGACGATGCTCTGGTCCTCGAACTCAGCGTCGGAGGGTGTGAGGTTTGCCGCATCCTCGTCGACAACGGAAGCTCGGTCGACGTCATTTTTTATGAATGCTTGACGAATATGGGCATCGAGGGACTCGCGATAGGAGGACGACCCCGCAAGGTGTCAGGTTTCAATGGGGATGTCGCCGTCTCGATGGGGACAGTACACCTCCCGGTCCGCGCAGGAAGCATCAACCGGATGACAGAGTTCATGGTGCTAAACGTCCCGTCGCATTTCAACATTATCCTGGGGAGACCTTGGATCCACTCCATGAGGGCTGTGCCGTCAACCTATCACCAAAGCATAAAATTCCCAGGAAGGAGAGAGGGGGAAGTCGAGGAGCTCAAAGGAAGCAGGGACGCATACCGGATCTGCTACATGATGCATCACAAATCGATGACTGCCGAAAAGGGAACCAAGCAGACGGAAAAGGGAGAGCCGGCCGGATTATAGCAATTAGCGACGCCCGCCCCAAGGTTTCCCGGGCGGAGTGAAGGCCGGGGGAAGAGCGTCAGTAGCACAGCCAGGATTCTTAGCACGGAAGACGTCGAGGCTTGGAGTGCCGAAGAAAGAAAGGGAGGAGCGCAGATCGAAGGAGTGGAGCGAGTTTGCATCGACGAATCCGATCCTACTCGGACGGTCGGAATAGGCGTGGAGCTCGAACCGGATACCAAGGCACAACTAATCAATTTCCTCAAGAGGAACCGGGGGAGTTTCGCTTGGTCTCACGAGGACATGCCAGGGATCGACCCCTCGGTAACAGCTCATCGCCTCAAGGCCGACCCAAGGCACAAGCCCGTCGTACAGAAAAGGAGAAAGACGGCCCCCGATAGAAACAAGATCATCAACGACGAGGTGGATAAGCTGCTCTCGATGGGAACCATCCGAGAGGTAAAATATCCCGAATGGCTGGCTAAAACAGTCGTCGTAAAGAAGAAGAATGGCAAATGGCGAGTTTGTGTGGACTTCACCGACCTCAACCGAGCCTGCCCGAAGGATAGTTTCCCGATGCCGCATATAGATCGCCTCGTCGAGGCCACCCACGGCTACGAGCTTCTCAGCTTCATGGATGCGTATTCCGGATATCACCAGATTAGGATGCACCCGGAGAATGAAGAGAAGACCGCCTTCGTCAGCGAGAGAGGCACGTACTGCTACAAAGTCATGCCCTTCGGACTGAAGAACGCCGGAGCGACTTATCAAAGGCTGGTGACCAAGATGTTCCACAAGCAGATCGGGAGGAGCATGGAGGTGTACATTGACGACATGGTCGTCAAATCCCTGAAAGCGGCGGCGCACGTTGAGCACCTGGAAGAATGTTTCGAGATTCTAAACCTGCACGGAATGAAGCTGAATCCCACTAAGTGCACCTTCGGTATGTCCTCGGGAAGATTCTTGGGCCACATGGTCACTCGGCGAGGGGTCGAAGCCGACCCCGAGCAAATCGAGGCAATCAAGAGCATGCCCTCGCCCAGAAATCGAAGAGAGATTCAGAGACTGACCGGGAGGATTGCTGCTTTAAACCGATTTATCTCGCGATCGGCCGACAAAACCCTTCTTTTCTACGAACTATTAAGGAAGAACAAAAAGTTCGAGTGGACCGAGAAATGCGAGGAAGCCTTCCAGGCGCTGAAGTCCTACTTGTCATCGCCGCCCGTCATGACGAAACCAAGACCGGGGGAGCCATTATACTTGTACATCGCTGTGTCTGATCGCGCGATCAGCCAAGTGCTTGTGCGAGAGGAGGATGGGGAGCAGAGGCTAGTCTCCTACATCAGCAGGAAACTCCTCGACGCCGAGACAAGATACCCTCAACCCGAGAAACTTGCTCTGGCAGTATACGACGCATCGGAGAGACTGAAGCATCACTTCCAAGCCCACACCATCGTTGTCATGACCGACAGACCCATCCGCACTATCACCCACGGCCCGAGCCAGTCGGGAAGGGTCACGAAGTGGTCTATAAAGCTGGGAGCGTACGACATTGAGTACAAGCTTCGGACAAGCCTCAAGTCTCAAGTGCTCGCAGACTTCCTCATCGAATTGCCAAAGGATCCGGTAGACCCGGGCGACAAAGCCGGCATATGGAAGCTACAAGTCGATGGATCCGCTACAGCGCAAGGATCTGGGGTAGGGATCAGGATCACCTCCCCTGGGGGAGACGTGATAGAAAAAGCCTGTCGTCTCGCATATCGCTCCACCAACAACGAGTCGGAGTATGAGGCGCTCATCATCGGGATGCAATCATCCTTGGCAATCGGGGCGAAAAACTTGCATGCTTTCTCGGATTCGCAGCTGGTAATGAAGCAAGTGAACGGGGAATACGAGAAAAACGACGAGCGAATGGAGGCTTACGCAGGAGTGGTCGAGACTCTATCAAGGAAATTCGACTACTTTAGCCTGACACAGGTGACGCGGGGAGACAACACTCACGCCGACGCGCTGGCAGGCCTAGGTTCTACGACTGAAATCGGAGAGCTAAGGTCTGTCACGGTAGAAACGGTGGAGAAACCGAGCATCTGGAGAGAGGAGGGCCCAGCAAAGAAGAAAGCTAGAGGAAAGGGAGAAGCCGAGGAGGCAAATGCGGGCAAGGCCAACATAAACGAGATCGGAGAAAGCGAGGACGAGGAAGGGGAGCGGGGAGTTGTGGATGACGATGAAGCAGAAGATTGGAGGACGCCCCTCCGAAGGTACATCCTTGAAGGAACGCTGCCCGAAGACCCGCAAGAATCCCGAAAGATCAAGTCAAAAAGTTCCAGGTACACCGTCCTCGACAACATACTTTACAGAAGAAGCTTCGCAGGTCCCTACCTAAGATGCCTTGGCAAAAGGGAGGCCAAATACGTCATGCGGGAAATCCATAGTGGGGATTGTGGAAATCACTCTGGCGGGCGATCCTTGCTCAGAAAGACTAAGCGGCAGGGTTTCTTTTGGGAAACCATTGTCGCTGATTGCATCAACCACGCCAAGAGGTGCGAAAAATGTCAGCGGCACGCGCCAGCAATCAACTGCCCGGCCGAAGAGCTCTCAGTGGTCTCGGTTCCTTATCCTTTCATGAAGTGGTCGATGGACATCGTCGGCCCTATGCCCGTCGGCCCACGACAGAAGAGGTTCATGCTCGTCGTCACGGATTTCTTCACCAAATGGACGGAGGCGGAAGCATACGCCAACATCAAGGACTCCGATGTCGAGAGCTACGTTTGGAAGAACGTGATTACTCGCTTTGGCTTACCCCGGGAGATAATCGCCGATAACGGGTCCCAGTTCATCTCGAAGAGGTTCGGGGATTTCTGCAAGCGGTGGAGAATAAAGCTCAACACATCGACTCCACGGTACCCCCAAGGCAACGGGAACGCCGAGGCGGTCAACCGAACCATCGTCGACAACATCAAAAGGAGGCTCGGCGAAAAGAAAGGACTGCGGGCGGACGAGCTACCAGGAGTGCTATGGGCCTATCGGACCACCCCCCATTCCGCGACCGGCGAGACGCCTTTCGCCTTGGCCTTCGGAGTGGAAGCTGTGATCCCAGCAGAGGTTGACATTCCAAGCCTCCGTCGAACGCTGGCCCCTAGCCGCGAAGAGGATAACGAGCAGGGTCTCCTCCATCAGCTCGACCGCATCGACGAAAGGCGTGAGCAAGCAAGCACGCACGTGGCCAACTATCAGAACACGATCGCGCGTTTTTACAACAAGAAAGTGCGCCCAAGAAGATTCAGAGTCGGGGAAATGGTCCTCCGACGAGTTTTCCAGAATACAGCCGAAGCAAATGCCGGGAAGCTGGGGCAAACCTGGGAGGGCCCCTACATGGTTACCAATGTCGTCAAACCGGGAGTCTACGAGCTCAAGAATACGGAAGGAGCAAAAGTAATGCGGAGTTGGAACGTGAAACACTTGAAAAAGTTCTACCAGTAGCCCCATCTCACTGATTCATCTTCGTCATTATGAATATAAATCTTATCTTTCTGCCAGTTGGGGAAGTCCCGGCCCTCTCCTGTTCAGGGCCACTTTTTCTCTTTATCACATGACTTCTATTTTTGAACTGACTCAAATTGTTGCTACGTATGGCCCTTTATTCTTATCTCAGGCTTGTCAGAAGAAGTAGTTGCTACATTTCCACACACGCATCGATGAGAGCTTCGATAACAATTATAAACATACAACGATATACGTATATTTACGGCTAAGGGTGCCGAGCAAACCCGGTCCGACAATACAGGCCGAGATCCTATTTACGGCTAAGGGTGCCGAGCAAACCCGGTCCGGAAATACAGGCCGAGATCCTATTTACGGCTAAGGGTGCCGAGCAAGCCCGGTCCAGCTAAGAGAGCCGAGTAGAATACATAAAACAAAAAGGAATATATAATATATATGTAAACAGGCAAGCAAGCCCGAAAGGAAGCAAGCAGAAACAACCTAAGGGGGGCGCAAAGGAAACTTGGCAAGAAAAGGGAGTAGCGACTTCATAATATGACCACGCGAGGAGCCAAAGAAGGAGTCACCGACCACGAGCCAATCGGCGCCGGCTAGTGCCAACCCCCAAGGCAGTTATACTTTATTTTACCAAGTGTATACACTTGATAAAATGGGGGCCTAACTGTTAAGGTCGGATTTGGTCAAATCCATCCTCAACACAACTCGTGTCGTTTTGTCCATAAACGACATGAGGGAAGCGAGGAAGTTTACCGGCGAAGAGGGAGTTATCCCCGAGGAAGGACATCCCCGAGGAGGAATACCCCGAGGAAGGACATCAGCGAGGGGACGCAGCCACGCGAGCAAGCGGGTCGCGATGAAGCGTCCCATCACGACTCGACGAGGAACTTCGTCATGATGATTATGCAGAGCCCGGTGACAGCCGAAGAGACGTGCATTTAATGAAGCCGACCTACTCACTCGATGAGAGCGTCAGCGACGGAGGCCTGCAAAGCCGAATGACGGCTGACGAAACGCGCATTTAATGCGGCGCACCTACCCATTACGGGAGCATGCTCGGAGGTGACATAAAGTGAGGATAAACCCCGCTGCCTTCAAATCACGTCAGAGAGTGATGATTAAAGAGGAAAAAGGGCGGGAATGATAGAAGAGAAAAATATTATAAACTCTATAAAAGGCAAGATAAGCCTCATTTTGTAGAGGTTGGTTGATTGGTGATTTGAACAAAAGGGAGAGAAAAAAGACTCAGCAAAAAAGCAAGAAAAAGAGATCTTGTAATAGAATTATCTGAGGCTCTTGATCCTTCATCTGTCCAGCTATTTAACGGAAGAAAACCGAGCTCCTTTCGGAAATCATAATAAAACAGAGATACTCATCATTTGCTGTCATTTTTATTTATTATTTGATGATTGTCTTTGTGACTGGAAAAGGGTGGTGAAAAACCCCCTCTACAAATAATATTATATTATTACGTGAAGAAAAAAAGGCATCAAATACTCTATTTCCATATATAAGTAATATTGTAATAATTTGTTAATTTTACCGTGGATAAAAAGGTATTGTTTACTGAATTAAAATTTAACAGAGAAATCTCAACAAATCAAATTAAAAAAAAATGATTGTACTTATAAATAAATACATTATTTGTAGGTAAAGTCATTCTACTCGTTCATTTGTTATAGCAAATAATTCATTAAACACATTTTTTGGTGATAAAATTTTTTAATGCTACACTTTCTTAACATTTAGATGAAAGACTCCGTTAAGTTACGAGGAATGTCTAATGATCTCATGAACGTAATTGCAATATTTGAGAATCATAATCATAAAAAGGTGAATTTATGTTACTTTATTAAGCACTCGTGTCGGTGGATTTACAATAAATTACCATTTTAATAAGTGTAAAAAAATATTCTTTATAAGATATATTCGCAGTGTAAAAAATAAGAACTATTGACTTTTTGCATTGTAAAATACTATAAGATATAAAACAGTATTCGTTATAAGATATATTCGCAGTGTAAAAAATATTTTTTATAAAATATTAATATTTTTTTTTTCATCAATAGAATACTATTGAGCACGATTAAATATTATAAGATATATTTACAACGGAAGAAGTAAAAACTATTGAAATTAAAGATCAAAATAATATATATATATATATATATTATAGTGATAATTGTTTTAGTGTCTCATTAAATTGAATTGAAATATCCGTTTCTGCAAAATTAATTTCCCGTACCATAATAAAGGGTTAACTTTTAAAACTTAGGGTGAGCCGCATGGTAAACACGTGGAGACGCACGTAGAGCATAACTCTCCCAAGTGGTTTGGCTTTTAGTAAGTTAATAGTTGGCAAGAACCAGAGAAGGAAGCTTATCCAGTACAAAACAATTAATCACATTTTAAATTATAAATTAAATTAAATTAAAATAAAAAATGAAACAGACTTCAAAGCTCTCTATAAAGCTCGTCTCATTTCGTAGCGAAACGAAAGACTTTGAAAACCAACCAACCAACCAAACAAAGCTTTCTTCGCAAACCCCCATTGCTTTCTCCGAGCTTTCTTCAATGGCGTCAAGGAAGAGCTTCGTCTCCAGGCCCAGCTACATCTACCCAGCCTCGCCGCCGATCGCCGCCGACGACCTCGCCGTCTCCGCCGACGGCGCGCTCTTCGAGTTCGACGAATCGGAGCTCTGGAGCCACGGCTCGCCGGAACCGTCTCCGGCGGCGGCGAGCTTCGACGCGAAGAAGTGGATTCCGGCGGCGGCGAGGCCGAAGAAGAAGATCTCGTCGTCGGTGCCGGTGAACGTGCCGGACTGGTCCAAGATCCTCAAGGAGGACTTCCAGGCGCACTGCAAGATCGCCGCCGACGATTACGATTTCGCCGAGAACGGAGGCGACTCCGGCAGGGACGGCCGGGTTCCGCCGCACGAGTACCTGGCGAGGACACGTGGCGCGTCGCTGTCGGTCCACGAGGGCGTCGGGAGGACTCTCAAGGGCAGGGACCTCCGCCGCGTGAGGAACGCGATTTGGAAGACCGTGGGGTTCGAAGATTGATCGTGATCGTATTGTTTTCACAGATTTTTGGAGGGAACAGCTCGGAAAGTGCGAATCGCAGAGAGAAATTTTGGTAGTGTGAAGAAGAAGAAGAAGAAGAAGACTAAAGATTGAAGATCATCCGCCATTGATGACGTAATCTCTCTCTTCCTCTCTCTTCTTCTCCACGCTCTCTCTGTACTGTCTCCAACTTCTCTGTTCATCCATTTTTGGTTAGTCCCTAGATTTTTTATTTTGGATTTATTTGTATTTATTTTTGGGTGTCTGAGTTTTATGGAAGGACCTCTAATATTGTTACTTATTATCAGTGATGTCGTGTAATTGTGTAATGTAATGTAAGGTTGAGTCTAACTTGGAGATTATTGTAAGATACTTAATATTATTGGCCGCTTTGGTTACGTTAAATAATAGTCTTCTTTATTCAGGGAATATCTTGGATGCATTAGAAAATGTTGGGGTTAATCTTGACATAATATTAAATTTTGGGGATTGGAGTGACGTGATTTGATTGGGGTATTGGTAGGTACGAAAGGAACCCGTTATCTACAACTACAACAAACCTTGGGCGAAACATTTCTCATAAGTTATAACAATATATATATATAATATTATTTATTATTGGACACATGATTCAATACACCTTTTGTTTTATAATTTTATCTTTACATAACTCCTTATTTAATAAAATGATTATTATACACCAATAACTTTGTATGATAAATAGTACCTCGTTAAATTAATGATTTTAATTAAGTAATATTTTGTGCAGTTTTGACTCTAAATATCATTACTAAATTATAATTCGATAAATTAATAAGCTCGATAATATAATAAAATTTTCCAGTATCGATAAATTTATAGAGGTTTTACATAGACGATTTCAGATTTTATTTAAATTTTTATATTTAATTTTATATTAAAAAATATATTGCATGAGAAACAAATAAAAACAAAAAAATAGAAAGCAATTATTGTTTCAACTTCAAGTGTTTTACATTTTGATCCAACATGACACAAATTTATTTTCCATTTGATTGCAATTTAGGCAGACTACATAAAAATAAATTTATCGATAAAAAGAATAATCATACAAAAAAAATACGTAAAGATTAAAAAATACCAACGAAAGATGACCATAAACATTTGTCCTTTATTTTCATCTATACATTTATTTGATGTTAAATGCATTGTTTCGAATTAATTAGGTTGAAGTGAAACGACAAAGTCCAATTTGTCCAAGTCGTCCTTTGACCTATTCCTATAGACTAAACGACAAAACAAAAAGACTGTAGGAATGAAATAAATAGGTAATTATCTACACACAAAAGTACAAAGAACATTTGTGGATATTAATTGTAAATGGGTGGTAAATAAACGTCGTCAAATTCAAAACTAGGGGCCTTATTTTGATTTCTCTTTTTGAACTTTTAACCCATTTTGTCTTTCTCTTGGGATTTTTAACACTTTTTATTTTTGAGTTATAGTTAAAAATTCGGTTACGTAACAGAAATAATTGAACTGTTTTTTAGCGGTTGAATTTAAGTTGATGAGATGAGATATTATTGAAGAAACTAGAAAAGATAATGGATAATAATAAAATAAAAAAGGATAATAAGACAAATTTCATTTTTTCATTATTATATGTTTTTTTTACTTGCATCGTGGTTGTTAGCTTGTTATCATATGGATATGTTTTTTTTTGTTTTTTTTGTTTTTTTTTTGTTTTATATATATTTGATAATATTTACTTTCTAATTTTATATTATAAAATTAATTTAAAGAAAAAATAATTAATTAATTAATTTTTTTTTAACTTATGGTCTCCCTTTCTTTTTATTAATCTAGCTCCGTCGTCTCATCATCATTGGCTCGTGCCTCCGCACCTCAGTCGGCTTCTCACGTTTTACAATAGTTGCCGTCGTCATAGCATCTTGCATTTTTTAGTACTATGTGCAACCCAACTACTTCACGTATCTTCGCCCATTCGTTGTCCGTGATCCATGGGTAAACTCATATAATTTAGCTTTAAGAAAAATCCAAAGGTACATAATCTAGCACATGAAAGTGAGGACGCAAAGTTAGATGATTCACGAGCCCATGGAAAGATAAAAACGTGTTCTTCCCTTTAGGGGAAAATGATGAAACTTGTGACATTTTAGAGAATATGCCTTTGGATGTTTTTGGAGAATTGTGGTCCTTTTGTTTTATGCTTTATATAGTTATATAGTGAATTTGCAACATGCTTTTTGTGATTTTTTTCTTCTTCTTTATAGTTTTGAGTTTCAAAATATTTATTTAAATTATCGGATTGGCTAGTCAAACAATCCCTTGAAAGTAGTACAAGATGCTCAAGAAGGTACGGGTAATATTCCTCCTCTCCAATTCATTGTGCTTTAATCAAAAATAAAAAACGAAATTCAATTTTTGTATTTTTAAATTCCGGAATTAATATTTTATATAAAAAAAAATTAGAATTCATTTCTCGCGGTTATATTTTTTTCCTCGCGACTACGAAGTTTCAGATTTTAGATAAAAACAAATAAAATTTAGATAGTTAATTAATGGACCGTTTGAATTAATTTCAATTTACGACACCGGGATACATAATAATTTGCTTCAATGTGCATGGTTAGCTAAGTGTGCCCTCTAAACATAATTAGTAATTAACAAGCACCAATGTGTTGATCACCGTCTTCATTAAGTGGTGGCAATCAGATTAAACATGAATTATCATGACTTTTAAATCATTGAAGATATGAATGTACCACGTTGCTACTTGCCACTTTGATTGTCATTATTGTACTGAAATTATAATATTGACCGTATTAGATTATCTACGTTAATAGAATATTTTAGTGTTTAACACCTATCTTCCAACATAAATTAACGTACGTATTTAATTTTGAACAAAAAAAAAATCGTTGACCTACCATAATACTATTGACAAAGTCACGGTCAACCCATCTTATTCAATAAATTTATTATTACATTCACATTCTCATGATCTAAAAGCTAGGTTAAGTTAACAAGGTAGTTCAATCTCAAGCACATCATTGAGTCTTTGAGAAACCATGACTCCTAAAATTATATAAGTATGTGATTGCACGAGTATTTAAAATTGCATATATGCGAGAGTGTTTAAGGTTTTATTAATAGTACTATGTCAGCTAGTAATTTTTTCTTTTTCAATTTACTTATACAAAAAAAAAAGAAAAAGGAATAGCGTACTTAACCTATTTCAAGATGGATGCTTGGTTTTTTTAGGTATTTTGTATGAAGGCGGGTGAACCGGGTGAACCAAAGTACGCGAGAGGGATTCATATTAGCCCGTAGAGACTAGAGAGAGATATCAGAGTCGAGACCTGATTGCAGGTGCGGCAGCGAAATTCACTAGTACAAATTGTTTATTAGACCACGCAGATTCGACCACGGAAGTCGAAAACCATGGTCGAAATCTGAGTATAGACAACGGAAGTCGTAAAGCATGAAATATTGCGTTATTACTTTAAATACTCAACTTACCGAATAAAACTTAATTGATAAATAAAAAAAAATATCCACGGATATAAATATTGAGATATAATATATATTATTTTGTCATTGTACATAATACACTCTTGATTTGTTTAATTAGCCTGTACATTATCGATTATCGAGAAAAATTATAATACGGTAGAACCTCTAGGATTATAGAATTTATTATATTATAGAGATGTTAATTTACAATAGTATTTTAGTTATATTAATTATACTTTGAACTTATAATTGGGTATTAATATAACGTGGACTTAGTGATAAAAACATATGTAACAATATTATTATGTCACGTACGTATACTATAGTGATTACTGTTCGATAAAGTTTAATTAAAATTATATTTTGTGGATCTAAAATTACCATGAGGAACTAGTACGGCATGGATTTAAACCCCAATTTAAGATAGTATAAACTTGAACAAAAATATAGCATAACTTAGTTTAAGAAAAAATAAATAGTATAACGTAGCAACTTAAAAACTTACTAAATAAGCTACACGACCTAATATTAATTAGTTATTAATATAGATTATTAATCATATATGAGCGAGATTATTACCTTCAAGTAGACATCAATGGCATTATAGATTCCGTCATCCACAGGCCTGACATATTCCGGTACCGCCGCTGCCGGCGCCTGAAACTTCGGCAGCTTCAGGTTTACGTCCACCGCCACCTCAGCAAGGTAACTGTCCACCAGATTTGCCACCATCGTGACACCTGTCATCCCCTCGTTGGCCTCCTCTCGAAAATAAGAAAATAAGAGAATTGCCACCAGAGGCTTTGGGGGCGAGCGAGTCGATGCATCGGGAGACGATGTGGAGATCCTCTGCGGCGGCAAGAAGGGCGTCGTCCTCGCAGGCGTCGAGGGCGCGGAGGGCGTCAGGCCAGGTGGCGAGGAATTCTTCTAGGAAGGCGTCGGTGACGGACACAACGTTGCCCTCTTCGATGTCGTCGGTCATGCGGAGGTG
Source organism: Parietaria judaica (assembly GCA_954871525.1). NCBI lineage: Eukaryota > Viridiplantae > Streptophyta > Magnoliopsida > Rosales > Urticaceae > Parietaria > Parietaria judaica. Next base: position 18,238,759 of record OX940864.1, read on the forward strand.
CTTGACAGCGCAGCGGAGGGAGACGACATTGGCGGCGGAGAGTTCATAGCGCGTGCCGTAGCAGAACTTGGCGACGAGCTCGAAGGTCTTGGCGCCCCCGGGGAGATCGTGGAGCTGCACGACGCACGGGGCAGAGGTGGCGAAGGGCGCTTCGAGTTCTTGGGCGTTCCGCTCCTCTATGAGCTTCTGGAGAGTAATGGGAACTGCCAGTGCAATTTGGATCAGCCACCATTTTTCGTATATAATAAATACGTGCATGGGATATATATACTCATGTTTCGTATGTATGTTGTTATATATATATATATATATAATACTCACACATAATAGTATACATATTACGCGCACGGCGCACATAGTAAATATCTCTTGCGGTTATCCTTTAGTCTAATAAATCTTACTACATATATAAATGTGTATATATATACACATATATACGCATATAAACATAGCATATAATACGTATATATATACGCACATATATTTTACATGTGCATATCTATTATACACGCTACGCACTCATTGTATAATCTCTTGGGATTATCCTTTAATAATGTATATACACACACAAACATTGCATTGTATATAAACGTCGTAATATATATACCCACGCATATGTATAATATGGATTTATAATATATATGAATATAGTATGGGTTCTCTCATTATTTTAGCGATACTAATTATGTATAATCTAATATAAGTATTTATATGTATGTATATAATGTATAAGATCCTCTCTCTATGGACTAATTATGTGGTCTTCAACCTATATAGATTGATCATATGTATACATAATATATATTATATTCTTCAATTTTTTGAGCTGGCAAAACGTCTATTGTCCTGCCGCCGGCAAAAGCAAGCTAGTTATATGACTAAGTAAAATGAACTACTTCCGCCGGCGAAATTAGTAAAAGCGCCGGTATTAGTGTTCAATGTCCCTGGGGAAATTCCTTTTTAACAATTGGTCTGTTTTATTCTTGTAGTATCAAATAATATATTTTGTAATTGTTATATTCTATTACATAATAATCAAATTATCCTTGTCAACTAATTATAAGATAGATAATATAAATAATATGATTTTTATTTCAGTATATTAAAAATCATACCTTTTAGTTATCTTCTTCCCAGCCCAGACCACCTCCACGGGAAATTATCGAGTACATGACAACGATTGACACGTTCAATCTCAGACTAGCGACCTTAGAGAGGAATCCAAGCGGTCAAATACCTCCCGTTCCAGTGATGCCAGGACTAGAACCACCAACACTGCGCCGGCCAGCATGCGACAGCCCCAAGAAGAAGACGAGTACCCTGAAGACCTAAGATAAAAAATAGTTTGTAGTTATAACACTTTTGAGTGTATGTCAAACTATTTTCAGTTCGTTATTAACAAAATCGAATATCTCTTATATTATTTTTAGCATATTTATTATTAATTATATAGTAATAGATAAGTTATTGTAAAAAAAAAATGTAAATAAAGATAATTAATAAATGCTTGAAGAAAATAACATTATAGTCGCCGCTGAAACTGAAAAGTGAAAACTTAATGCGACGGATTTTTTTAGCAATGACGTGACGTGTAGCTATAGCGTATAGCGAAGACAATGTAAAATCGTGTTTTTTCGTATCTACATCCTTAGAATATATAATTATATATGCTTTCATAATATTAGTTACTGTGGTAAATTATTTTTAATATTTTTTTACCATGGAGTATTGGCAGTATAAAAATTAGTCGATGAAGTCTAAAATGAGCAAACAACGAGAATTCATTTCTTCTATGGCAGCTAACTTAAGGAGCAAGTTACCGGAATTTACCATGGTGTTCCCGCCCATATATTTATCGGTCAAATTTACTAATAAATCGGTTAGGATAGATAATTAACAGATCGGGTCTTTATAGATTTTTATAATAATTGAATCATAGGACATGAACATGATAGTATGTATATTATAATAGTTATATAAGCAATAAATAAATAAAATAATACAACTTAGAAGCCGTAAATGAATAATTTTTTTAATTTCATGGATTTTAAGAAAATCTAATGAGAGAGAAACTACGTGTATGTGAGAGAGAAAATCTAATGAGAGAAAAATCTAATGAGAGAGAAACGCGCTTCACGCGTTGTGGGGACGTGAGAGGGCCCAAGATATTTGGGGATGCTCATCTTTGCAAAAATGGGTGGATAAAATGGGAGAGATTCCCTTTCAAGAGCTTTGTTATAGGGCTGCGGAGACTCTCTCAGTGGGAGATTTGGAGCTCTTTTGTGGCTTGCTTTGGGCGGTTTGGAATGATCGAAATCAACGGCTCTTTGAACTCTGTTGGAAGAAACCGATTACTTGGGTTGAGGAGACTTTTAATTGGCTAACGAGCAGATATTCCTATGGAACTTCACGTTTTAGCACATCTTTAAACTAAGAATCATTGTTGATTTTCAAAGTTTTCATGTCGCTTGTGTTAATTTCTCGGTGCATTCTAATGATATTTGACAAGAAATGAGCATAAGTGTTATTGTAAAAAGTTTGCATATTTGAAGTCATTTTTAGTGTTAGAAAATATTAGCTAAAGGTTTAAGTGATTTTGGTTGCAATTTTGGAGTTTTCAGCATCATTTAGCCTACTTTTCAGCTCAACAAGGGGCACATTGGACATTTCACCCTACTTGCAGCCATGTCATCAACCATGAAGGACCACAAGCTGATTCTTTGTGACTATAGCTCCTGCGATCTTACCGCTATAGCTCCTACGTTCTTATTGAAGAAAGTTATAGCTCCTGCGTTCTCATCTCTCTTGTTCAGATAGAGCCCACCCTCTAAATCTCACAAAACCCCGAAAGCCATAACATTGATTCTATCGTGGTTGTTTGATTAAAGACGGAGGGAAGACTCGTGAAGAACGACGACATTAACCGTGTATAAATCCGGATTTGTGAGCATCCTAATCTTATAATTAGTTATATGATTTATCGGATTTATTCACCTTGTTTACGTATTGAAATTATTTTGCATGCTTCCATGAATGTCGTTTTCATCGTTATGGTTATTTTAATATTCGAAAATGAGTTTTCATATTAAACCAAAATTTTGAACTTCCGCCGCAATATGTTGCGTTCATTATTTGTATTAAAAAGTTAATACCGATCCAACATGTTATCAGTTCCACAATTACTTGTATTCTTGATCTTTTCTTTTTGGTTTCTTTCTGTTTTGTTTAGGTTCATGATATTCTTGCAATAAAAAACTCAATTCCAAATATGATGTTCAATTATGGTCTTTAAAGGGGTTATCTCAAAAATATATATATATATATATATATATAATCGTAGTATTCGTTTCTCTGTGGAAGTTGCGTTGTACTTGTTGAGATTGAACAATTAAATCGAAGGAAACAAAAAAAAAAGGTATGGAAAAGTGTGGAGCCGCCTCCTCATTTTCTAACTGTAATTGTTCGTTACGGCGTAGACGACACCGGAGAAAACAAGAAGGAGATCCCGGTAAACGTGTTTAGTAACGACAGTGTGAATACCATCAAAGTCCTTATTGAGGATGAAGTTTCCGATGAGATACCGCGCGGAAAGCTCCGGCTCAGGTTCAACGGCACGCTCCTTCCACCCTGGGCTGATCTTGAATAATACGGAATTGTCGATGGTTCCGTCTTGATAGCGTGCGGATTTCTCGGAAGGTGATGGCATGGCAAAGCTCCGGTCTTGATAGCGTAACGGATTTCGGCGATGGTGATGGCATGGCTGTATTGTACTCAGTTCCACAATTACTTATATTCTTGATCTTTTCTTTTTTGGTTTCTTTCTCTTTTGTTTAGGTTCCAATAAAAAACTCAATTCCAAATATGATGTTCAATTCTGGTCTTTAAATCGGTTATAGTCTGGTCTCAAATATATATATATAATCGTAGTATTCGTTTCTCTGTGGAAGTTGCGTTGTGCTTGTTGAGATTGAATAATTATTTCGAAGGAAACAAAAAAAAGGTATGGAAAAGTGTGGAGCCGTCTTCTCCTTTTATAACCGTAATTGTTCGTTATGGCAAAGACGACACCGGAGAACACAAGAAGGAGATCCCGGTAAACGTGTTTAGTAGCGACAATGTGAATACCATGAAAGTCCTTATTGGGGATGAAGTGTCTGATGAGATACCGCGCGGAAAGCTCTGGCTCAGGTTCAACGGCACGCTCCTTCTACCCTGGGCTGATCTTGAAGATTACGGAATTGTTGATGGTTCCGTCTTGATAGCGTGTGGATTTCTCGGAAGGTAATGGGATGGCAAAGCTCTGATCTTGATAGCGTAACAGATTTCGGCGATGGTGATGACATGGCTGCATTGTACTCAGTTCCACAATTACTTGTATTCTTGATCTTTTTTTTTTTAGTTTCTTTCTATTTTTTTAGGTTCTTGACAGTTTTGCAATAAAAAACTCAATTCCAAATATGATGTTCAATTCTGGTCTTTAAAGCGGTTATAGTCTGGTCTCAAATATATATGTATATATATAATCGTAGTATTCGTTTCTCTGTGGAAGTTACGTTGTACTTGTTGAGATTGAACAATTAAATCGAAGGAAACAAAAAAAAAAAGGTATGGAAAAGTGTGGGCAATACAGGCCTCGAACCTGTGAGGGTCGGGTTATTAGCACGACGCTCTAACCAGCTGAGCAAATAGGCCATTCTCCGTTCAGACCTAGATAATATTATATATTAATAATACATTAACACACTCCGCTTTATGATTTCGGTACCCCGTTAGCAAGACAATATCATGCATTAATCAGCCCAATTATATGGGGTTCGATACAGTGACGGAACTAGGAATTTCAAATTAGGGGGGCCATAATTTTTTTAACATCAAATTTAATCCAAAAGAGAGTTTATGCACATTCAAATATTACATTCTGATACCAAATCTATATATAAATCAAAATAAGCCTTATATTCGTCTATTGATCAGACGACGGCTATTGCTTGAACAAAATAAAGTCTTCACTCTTGATTAATTCTGCAACACAAAATAGAAATAAAACATCAAAACTTAATAACTATTAAAAAAAAACTAGACGAGTAATAGCAAATAGCACAAACCTAGACATCAAAATAGATAACGTCTTTCAGCCATGTCGCGAAAGTCGTCAACTATAGAATCGACACTAAATTGCAAACTGATTTCCTTCTCAATATAGACAAGCAAACTATCTGACAGAAACCCATCTTCCATTTTGTTACGACGTGGATTCTTGATAATATTCATAGCTGAAAAAGAACGCTCTGTTGATGCCGTCAAAACCGGTAGTGTGAGAATAAGAGTCACCAATCTATACACAAGAGGATGTGACATTGATTTTCCAGTTTTTACCATCCATTGACATAGATCAGAGAGTGATTTGAGGTCTTTAAAACCTTTATGTTCTCGAACACACGCAAAACACACAAACTGTGGACGTAATTGTAGCCTTTCATGTTCACCAAAGTCCATTGAGTAGAATTTTTCAACCAGTTTGCATATATCATCAAGTCTAAATGACTTGCACATATCTCTCGGGTCTAAAGCTAAACTTAGACTCATCAACTCCATTGCATTTTCATTGAATCTAGTGTCCATTTCACTCATTTGAGTGTCAATTGCGGCATAGAAAAAATTAGCTCTATAATATTCTTCTTCAGTCTTAATTTCTTCTTGATGACGAGGTATTCCTCTTCTAGGAATACGAGGAGCAGATAAATCGGGAAACGTTATACTTACTTTTTGGCAAAAGTTTCTGACGTCTTCAACTATCTTCACCCATCCTTCGTCTCAAAACTGTTGCATAAGCCTTTTCGTATCTGAAACAAGATTCATTGCATTTAAAATATCTTGAGTTTGAACTTGCAACGCTTGACATAAAGTATCAGAAATCTCTAATATCGCCTTCATTATATGCAAGAGAAAGATAAATTCAATCGAAGTCAAATCGTCGTAAGCTGCATCTTCATCAACTGCTTGAGATGTATCTTTATCGTCGCCAATATTCATCAAAACTTCGCATGTCGCACTGTACATCTTAAGCAAACTATGAATTGATCTCAAGTGGGAACTCCAACGGGTATCACATGCTCGTGCTAAAGAGCCGATTTGATTTTTGCCACTACCTCTTTCAAGCTCGCCAATACCAAGTAAAAAGTCAATATTCGAAGCATAAGCATCTTTTAACTAGTCGTTACGCTTACTCGAACCACTGGCAACATTGATTATGGAGCTCAACTGTTTAAAAAACCGACAAAGAGTCTTAACGCCATTAGATGCCGCAACTAATGCCAATTGCAACCGATGATCAAAGCAATGAACAAAATAAACTTGCGGACATTCTTTAGAAACTAGAGCTTGCAAACCATTAAATTCTCCCCGCATGTTACTTGCACCGTCGTAGCCTTGTCCTCTTATCGATATAACATCCAAATCATGTTGAGCAAGTAAGGAAAAAATCCCATCTCTCAGAGTTACTGCCTTTGTATCTTTCACGTGTATCAACCCAAAAAAGCGCTCTTGTATGTAGCCATCTCGGTCAACAAATCTCAACACAATAGACATTTGCTCTCTCTTAGATTCATCTCGAGCTTCGTCAACTAATAGGCAATATTTTGCATCACTAATTTGTTCGCGAATAGCCTTCTTCACTTTATTTCCCATGACACGCAAAATCTCTTTTTGGACTTTTGGAGACGTATATAATCCATTTCTTGGAGAATTCTTCAAAGCTTTAGCGACTTCTTCATTAAATTCAGCAATCAAAGCTCTCAATTCTAAAAAATTCCCGCGATTCAGTGACGTCTCTGACTCATCATTGCCTCTAAGAGCACACCCTTGATACAAAAGCCATCTAACTGCAGTGACTGAAGTTTTCAAGCGAACTCGAGTTTCCTTAGCTTCTTGAGAGTTGAATTTCTCAATTCTATTTGTGATGTGAGATGATTGGTCCAATAGATTCGCACAAGCTTTCTCAGCCTTAAAATGAGTAGAATTCGAGCCTTTTCCCATATGGCATAAAAGTGCACATTTAGTTTCGTCTTTGACCTTCTTCCACGTCTGAAACCCTTTAACAGTGAATGCATTGGCTCCACGATTTCCGTGATCTTTTTTGAATAAGAAGCACGGTAGACAAAACACGACATTTTTATCAGGTGAGTATTTTAACCACGAAAATAAATCATACCACGATGGTTGGAAGCTTCTCGAGTGTTTTTCACGGCTCTTTGGATATGTCTCGAGTTTGGGTTGATAAGGACCCAATTTTAGATAACCTCTTCGAACTTCATCACGCAATTCAACTGGATACTTCATTATTTGTCTCCGTAATCCTGGACCGCGTTCCAAATTTTCAATATTAAACTCTTTTTCAACTTGAACTTGAACTTGAACTTTTTGCTTTTTGGAAACTTGATCATTAGAATTCGACTTATTTTCTTTTGGCGTAGTTTCAGGTGTCTTTCTCTTAAAAAAACGCTTCGATTGTCTTCATCTACAACAAAAAAAAAAAAACAGAACAAAATTTTAAACAAAATTACAAACTGACTCAAACTGCATTTAACTAATCTTATTAGGACCAAAATCAACTTCAAGAATTAAGGGAGTACCTTTGGGGATTCGTAAAAGGTTAAGCGATAGAAATCATAGCGCCGAAAATATCGATGTGGATACTCGTCGTTAGAATTTCTGTAAAATAAATCACAAACCAAAACAATGTTGAAATACATAAAGTTTTCACAAACCGAAACAAGAAAAACAAATTCAACTGATCTGATTAAAATGTCAACAAAATAGAGATCCAAATTTAAACCTAAAATACAGATAATCATAGGTTCAGTAAAAAAATCGATGCCTCCTTCGTTAAAAAACAAAACTTTATGCGTTTCGGAAGAACGGTGAATCGGGCGACGGCGAGAGAAAATCAACCAACGTGGGAAACGAGCTAATAGACACAATGTGACCACGGAAAGCGAGCATATAGACGCCGAGCGACCTTGATAAACTGCAGTGAAAAGCCCTAAAGGTTGGTGCCTGTTATTAAAAAAATATTAAAATACATGGGCTTCTACTATATAATTTTTTTTTACAGGGGGCTTGGCCCTGTTTGGGCTTTATCTAGTTCCGTCGCTGGTTGGATAGTCCTGAAATGTGCTTTAAAAAAATTATGAACAACATATATATATATATATATATATATATATATTTTCAGTAGCACTTCTTAAAAACAAATATATGAGTTACATTACATCTATGATGTAGGTAATCCGGTAAATACATTAAGAAAACTTGAAATCCGATTCTGTTTTTGTCGTTTTAGAAAAAAAAATTATAACGAGATATACTGGATCCGTAAATTTAAGGATCCAAATTTTTCTTAACCGAAAAAATCAAGTTCTGCTATTTTTTTTCTTCAATCAAGACCGTTGTATATCAATATCCAATGGCCCTGATTTATAAATCATATTTCAATACGCTATACTTTATATAAATCTAGATTTTCCAGAAAAATTCATAAGTTCGTCTGAATCCGCAAATTTTGGATGATTTACTTGAATAAGGGTTTTTAAATATTATTTTGAAAGACATAGGACGAAAGTCTAAGTTGAAAATCAATTTTGCGGTTTGTGTTCAGTTTTATCTCAGAATCATTAAAATCAGGTCCATTCTGAACGCGGTGTGGAAAATTTTATTCATTTTTGTTTTAAAAAAGGAAACTAAGTTTTGGATATATTTTTATTAATTCGATAATTATAGATGGAAAATCAATTTTATATTGTAATTGTAAAAAAAATGTTGTTACAGAACCGAAATTTATACATTAAACTAAAAACTGTGAACAATTTTTTTTTAATCTTCAAGAATTACATAAAATCAATGCTTGAATAAACTCTTAAAAGCTAAAGTAAAATTAATTAATTATATTAAACTAGGATTTTTCATGTATCGACCCAATCCCGGTGTTTTAACGAAAAGTCAGCATTTCACGATGGAATCGGACCAAAACAGGGCAAATACCAAACTTCAGGGCCACATTTATGTTTTTTCTAGGTTTTAGGTCAATTGCATGTGATTAAGCGGAATTATATTTATGGTTTATCATAATTATAGTAATTTAGAATGGTAGTTACTGAAAAGTTTGTTTTTAGTTTTTTGAAGGAGAACTTTCATTAAACTTAACAGAGGCTTAAATCTCTCGTTATAAACGTTTGCAACCACTCCGGGCAATTACAAGACCAAAAATCCGCGGTTCCCTCGGGAATGCGGGATTTAGCTAAAGCATTAGCTACCTCATTACAATGCCTAAGAATCTATTTAAAGACGCCGGACGGCGCCACCTCCGTTGTAAGAGCAGCGAGCTTCGATATTCTCAATGAGCGGCCCTTGTAGGCTTCTAACTTTTCGGCCTTTAATGAGTTGGATCACACGAAGGCAATCGGGTTCCACTCTCGAGATTCTCCATTTCGGTTACGGGCGAATTGTAATCCGTGAAGAATGGCCGTGCATTCCGCCGTTAGAGCAGACTCGACATCACCGATTCCGCTGTTAGAGCAGACACGACTCCGCCCACCGATGCATTCCCGTGATCCTCAATCCAAGCCGCATCAATTTTAAGGGTGAGACCTCTGTCCTCTGCCCCGGTCCACGAAACTTGCTTCGCCGGCTTATCAAGAACCAGACACGAATCCGTGCTTCACGCGCATTCTTTAAAGCTTGCAAACCAACTCACTATCTCTTAAATCCAAATGTCCGGGCGTTTGGATAATTTCTCAAAGAGTTTTAGGTTCCGGTCCGTCCAAGACGCCCAAACGATGCCACAAAAAAAGCTCCAAATTTGCCACAGAGGGACTATCCATCGCCCGTAGGAAAAGATCTATCATGGGGATCGCCTCCGTCTTCTCGACCCACCGATGTAGCGTTGAGCTTTGCCAAATTGCTTGTGCTCTTTCGCACCCCCAAATCGCATGGAGGCCGTCCTGCGGGAGCCCCACAAAACTTGCAAAAATGCAAGCAATCTACACCTCTAGCTCAGAGCGAGCCAAAGGTAGGAAGGGCATCGAACCATAGTTCTCCATAACAAGTGTTTGACTTTTGGTGGAATTTGAATCCCCCACATCTTATTCCACCACCGTGGATCTTGGGAATCCAAGCACGATGGTCCAACACGGGTGACCGATCTAGCGAGCCGATAGCCCGATCGGACCGTAAAGTTTCCGTCCTCTAGTAGTGCCACACCAATCGGTCTGGATGATCTTCTTGACCTCGAGGTATTTTCACAATTGCTTCGGCATCGAACGAGTTCATCATATTCCGGACCAAATCTCTATCCCACCTTCCTTCCTTGACGAGGTCAGCAACACTCCACAGAAAACCATCATCGGGTTCTTCGGTCACCACGACGAAAGCCCTCGCTCTCGGAATCCAAGGTTGCGAGAAAACTCTTATATTCTCATTTCCGACTTGCCACCTAATACCACGTCGGACCGAATCTCAACCCTAACAAAGACTTTTGCAAAGAAACGAAAAGTGGCCTTTACTTTCAAATTCGAACCGAAGAGTCCGGGAAGTATATCGCCTTAAGAACTCTAGTCATCAAGCACTCCGGGTATTTGATTATACGCCAAGTGAATCGGCCCACGAGGGCACGATTTGAATAATATTTTGAAAGACATAGGACTAAAGTCCAACTTGAAAATCAATTTTGCGGTCCGTACAGCCGATTTGTCCAAAACCGCCCCAAAACGCTGCGTTTCGTCTCACGACACTCGCCGGAGAGAGAGAGAGATTTCCATGGCGGGGTTTAGGAGGAACGGCCAAATCATGGCGAGCTTGGCGATCGTCATGTTCTTCGGAATCGCCGTCTACTTCCGCCTCTGGATCGCCGTTTACTCCGTCTCGGCCGTCGACTCCGAGCTCTTGAGGTCTCTCTCCGAAACCCTAGCATTTCGCTTTCCGAGGATCCGAATTGATTTGTCTTTGTTTCCGTAGGAAACAGTTCGATCTGGCTAACCGAGAAGCCGTGGACGAATCTGCAGAGTGGAGGCTGCGATTCGACGAGGAAGCTCAGAGAAATTCTCAGTGCATGAGTGAGCTCAAACAGGTAAAACATTGATCTTCGCATTGAATCAGTGGATATGATGGTAGTGAATCGCAATGTCTATGCTCGTTAATCGTTCTGTTTCTTGATTGTCACGTATCGAACACGAGTTTTGTGCTTGATTTGAATTCAAAACATAGCTTCTTTTGGATACAGTTTTGATTCTCTCTAGTTTATAGGGTGTTAGTCTATAATGCCGTGATAACCTGTCACCGGAGGAGGAAGGGCAAGACAGTCATTTAGCCTTGCGACTATTGTAATTCATAAGTCTTTTCGTTTATTTATGTCGTTAAAGCTCTTTCGGCGAATCATGCCTCTAAGAGTGTTTAAGTCGTCTTGTTCTTGCGTGTTTTATGCTTTGTTCTGTCTTGTCTAGCTTCGCATCGTTTCGAAAGAAAGGTGGAAATTTATATTTGTTTCATCGCATTGTTGAATTCCCGCTGGCCGAATTTATGTGGTGGAAATCGTGTTTCGGGTCCTATATAAAAAAAAAAAAAAAACATATGCTTCCGTAACAGGTTAAGGAGTCTTGTAAGAAGTACGAGCACGAGGGCAGTGTCACCGACAAATTTGATCTGCTTCAGAAGGTAATTCTTTTGTACCAATATCTTCTTATTCACCTAAATATATTGACATTCTTTGTTTTACTTGTTCCTTTGTTTTTGAAGGAAAACAAAGCGTTGCTCGAACAAGTCGAAGCGCTAAAGCAAGAGCTTAAGTCGGAGAAGCTGAAATGTCAAAAGTCCTTGTAGTTTTCTAGAAGCGTCGAAGAATTCTTCACGGATCGTGGAAATTTAACATCTATTTTATTTTAAATTAACATGTTTACAGTTAGCGATTAGAAAACCAAGAGCATTATTTTGACCTAGTTGTTCTCTTTCGGCTTCTCGAATCCTGTCGTTCTAGTTGAAATGTTAGAAATGCTTGAATATAAGTAAGGTTTTCTATAACTTTTTTTAGAGTTGAAGAAAGTGAATTCTTTGTTTTTCACTTTATTTGAAATACACGTATATATGAAAACGGGTTTCGTTAGAGAAACCGTTTTTTCTGTTCTTAAAAACATGTCGACTGTTGTTCAATTTCTTATGCCCGGTTATTAGTTTTCTTCTGTTGATTTTATTTTCTCTGCATTCCTTGAGAAAAGTAGCATTTACATGATACAACATTCATATAATATCATCAATGATTTGTTCTTTATATACATATATATATATATATATATATATATATATATATAATCACTGGCGAATAATTTTAAATTAGGATCATGAAGAGTCAAAGTTTGCCATCCTCGCCTTGGATGATGCTTGACTGCTCCGGCTCTATCGGGTTAGTTTTCAGTTCGTTGAGGAATCTAGTTATAGTCTGAACAAACACATGCTCTTCGGTTTTTTGCCCGGTCGATCCATTAGGACTCGAATTCTATAGAATGAAACACGCTACTAGAATAAGTTCAGTCTATTTGTAAATCCAAAGATAAAAAATATAATCGAGAGAACGAAGAGAGGAATGTGCCTTTCGTCGCTTCACCGGCCTTGTCTGCGAGTTCATCATCTCAATCAGATCTTCAAACTGAAAAATTAAACCAAGAAAGTTCGATTCGTGTATCTTCCGAACGACGAAAAACTTATATGTAATATATAGCAGTAGTAAAATTCATAATTGTTAGAATATGAACAAGACCGCAGGAGGTAAAATAAATCTAAGCGAAGGTTTTACGTAGAATCCCAATTTGAGAAGAAAACCACGAGAAGATGAGAAGAAAACACTATAAACAAAAGAAATGAATCAACAAACAAGAGAGAGAAGATCGAATTTAAATGCCAAAAAAAAGAGCCTGTAATCCGATTCCAAGTCGGGATCGGGCCTTTGCTTATTCAACCGAGATACTAGAATATCTGACGTTGCCAAAATGAATTTTTGTTTTGGAAGAAAACCGAACCTGCGCTGCAATTTTATCGTACTTCCTTACATTTTGATACAGCCTTCTTTCTTCACCCACATCTCTAGACATTTTTCTAAACTCGTACGCGTATATTTTTTTTTTTAATATATGATTGCGTGTGTGTGTGTATATATATATATATCGGTGTATAGAAGATGATTATAGTATATGGGAAAACATGTTTATGGCATGATGATATAGTAGAAAGGGAAAACAAAAATAAGATAATATGGTAACTTATTGACTCAATTTCAAACACTAATCTCGTGATTAAGATGATCATGCAATAAAAATAAAAATAAAAAAGCAGGAAAGGAAAAGAAGAAAGCGTTATCATTCACTTTCCGAAGAAGTACTTTCAAGTTTTGACACACCGTCCACAAACAAAATGCAGAATTTGAAGATAATATTGTTTTTTCCTCGGTCAACTTTTTAATCGGACTGAGATTAATTCTTTTAATCTTGATTAAGTTGATTAATTTAGAGCATAAATTACTCGCATTTTATTTCTTGCAACTATTTTGTTGGTGGGATATTTGCGGCATAAGTTCCCTTCTAGAAAAGTTACGCCGGCATATTCATTAACTTTTTTCTACTGGAATAAGTATTCTTACTCAGTCAATCGGTTACACTTAAGTTCTCCGTTTATTTTTAACAGAGAAACGTGAATGTTAACTCGATAACACATGGATGAGAACATGCCGTTAAGAGTGCTTATTCCGGTTATGAAATCGTGTTAACAGATTTGTTTCTTGGGTACCCTTGTTTCTTTGTTAAAAGATAGGAGGAAAATATAAATGTAACTGATTGACTAAGAGTATTTATTTCGGTAAAAAACAAAAAGTTAACGAATATTCTAGTAAATTTTCAATCAGCTAGGGAGTACCTTATTGAAAATTACCGTTTTTGGCTAAGGTTATTTATTAGTAAAAACTAAACTTATACACAAAATAATAGGGGCAAATAGAACTAATTACAAAAAAAAAAAAAAAAAAAAATCAAAACATAGACATTTAAAAGGATAACTTTGATTAAATAATTATCCCGTAAAAATAGATATATTTAAACTCAACTGAATATTACTATCCAAGTTGTTTGTGTTTTTTCCGATCACAAAAAGAAAACAAAACACAAAAAAAAAATGAATAATTAAGGACTAAGTATTGTTGAGTATTTGAACTTGTAATCTTTAATTTTAAATACAAGGTTCGAGTTCTCGTGGGACAAAAAAAAATCGAAAAAACAATGACATTACATGATGTTAGCTAAGACAAGAAGTTTGTATTATTCTCCGTTTTCGGAGGAAACGGCCCAGAAGTTCAAGACGAAGCACGGAACAACGGCAAGCGAGCTCAGGAATGCCATGGCGGCGGTCAGGGCCAATCTGGGGCAGTGATTCGAGGGGCAGCGATGGCTCGGTATGAAGACGGTGATTCCGGCAGAGGCGCACGCAGTTGCGAAAGTTAGGGCTAGCGTTATCTGCACAAACGACACAGCACCAATTACAAGGTCACGTAAATGCATGCATGTTCTGATTTGATCATCTTACTCCGTCGCCAATGGTGAAGAAGGTGACAAGCTTGCGGTTTCGCACACCCCGGCCGACGAGAAATGCATGCACGTCGACCATCACCAGCGATATGCTCCACAGGCACTGCACGGCCACGCCAAAGGCGAGGTAGCTTTTGCCATGGAAAACGACACACAAATTACGTCACTGACAACGTAAAAAAGTTCATTGATCATATATATTTACATATATATACACACACACACACTTTGTATAACCAAATATGTTTAACCAGATATGAATTCTTCACCTCAACGGTGAAAATTCAAATGTTAAACCATTATAGAGCTACACCATCGACATGAAATTATTAACTAATTATTATGGTCAATGAATATCGCATTGTCTCTATATGAGAGGTATGTAATATAGACATAAAAACACAATCAATATATTTTATAAATTTATGAAAAAACAAACCCATAAAAACAATACAAGATAATATCATAACAACGAACAGATTAGGTATACAAAATTATGAACAATTTTATAATAAAAAATAGTCTATATGCACAAACAATCTATATATAATTAATTATCAAATCTATTTTTCCTTTCTAGATAAGGCTTTAATCATATATGAGTAGTACTCAAAAGACCACAAAATAATATCTACCATTTAAAAAAATATTGAAAATATATTGGGGCGTAAGTAATGAGAAGTACTAGAAAGGCGTGACGTAATGATTGTCTTCTACGGTCGCGAGGATGGAGAGAGAGGCGGCGGCGAAGGCGGCTTGGCAGATCCGCAGGACGAATCCCGCGGGCGTTCCCGACATTCCCGGGGAGTCTGCAACGGCGTCTGACGACCTCAACAAAATCGGCCTTTGGAAGTCTGGCGACATTGGCGCAGCGGGATCTTGGCCCGGTTGGGCCACCGGATGGATCGCGGGTCGGCTCGATTCCAGCATGACGCCACCCTACCCGACAATGATGTCCGAATCTGAGTGTGAGCAATGTCTTTTGTGTATAGGTTCTGCGATTCGTGAGTGGACATGTCGATTTTGAGTTGTGTTATTTGTGATATAATTAGTGATTTGACTGAGTAATTAGATCGCTAATCTCCTATTCATTGGTAATCTTGTTCCATTTGTCACTCTTTGATATTTGGTGTATGGCCAAGTTTGAATCTTTGTCTAACCACGTGGCAATTGGAAAAAAAATAAATTGTGATTCTTCAATTATATGGTTGTTTTATTTATTTTTTCTTCTTCTGAATGACAAGTAGAAATACTCCTAAACCTGAAATTTAGTTTTTGACATTGATAGTATACTGCTCTTCTTTACTATATAAAAAAAAAACATATAATACTCGACTTAGGGCGGTCAAAAGAAATTGTAAACAAAATTTTAAATAAAAAACCGTATGTAGTGACTGGGAGATTCAAACGGTATAAATCGAATGCATTGAATAAAAAGCGAATCATCATATATGATTCGATAGCGGTATTCGGATAATGTAAAACAAATCTAATGACTAGAGTTAAACATTTATTTTTAGATTTCGTACTGCGAAATGTATTGATGTTGTGGAATGATATTGCAATTAAATTAAAATTGAGATAGCGTCGAGCTGGTCGAAACATTGAACACTCGAGATGAACGCTCTATCTAATTACCGAGATTTATTCCAACGTTCGAACGTTAGTCATATTAATTATGTGTGTTATTACGGAAATTGATATCAATTTATTATGTTAGAATAATTTGCAATTTATAATAAACGTTTCAGAATTGATTATGATTCAATTCTTTGTCTCCCTTCGGTGTCTATAAATTGATGGTGACCTCGACCCATTTCGATACACCATTGCAAAATCATTTTAAATTTGCTTCTTAATTTTTCACTCCGCAAATTCAACTTTTATACTTTCCATTGTTTTATGTCGCGAGTCTTTTAGTAACGGAGTTTAAGAAGGTTTAATTCGTCGGCGGACTTCGAAGTGCTATGAAGTTCATAGTTGTCCCGTTATGTCCTACGAAACTAATGGCCTAACGAACCTCAAGCACGTAAAATAGGCGTTGTGGAAAGTGTCCAACGTGTCTCGGGAATCGCTAACAATTTTTTATTTACAAGATATCAAGAACGATTTTGCAGATAAAGCGACGAGTCAATGCGCGTCAAGTTCAAGAGCACAACGATATATATTGTCGAAACTCACTTGCTACTATTCATTTCTCATGTAATATTATCTCTAAAAAATATACATAACATATATATACTTATATGATAGTATGGCTTTTACTAGTCTCTGCAAATATGTGTTTAAAATCATTTTCTTAGTTAATGTTAATGTGAATCCAACTTTATAACACATTATTAAATGTTTCTACTTTATTTTGCTCATTTATCATATTAATTTTAATAGTATTGAAAATTACATATTGAAATATGCGATAGAAACGAAACAATACAAAATACGGTACTCGATCATAAAATACCACACGAATGTGCAACGTTCAACTTCTACCTCGATTCTTCAAAAATCATGAAAAATAAACTGTCTCGTGACTTGAAGCAAGCAATCAAAAGACCAATCCTTCAAAAATGGTTAGGAACTTAGATGATAGCTCAACGAAATTGGAAGAAAGAAAAAAAGAAAAAATATTTTTAAATGCGTTTTAAACTTACAATGCATTAAAAAAATGAATTGGTGGAACAGTTATCTGACACCGTCTTTAAGCTTTTTGTCTCGGTTTACGATTGACTCCGAGGTCAAAGACGGTGGTAAAACATGGATTTATACAAATCCATAACAGGTGAAAAATTTGTACTCAAATTTTCTTAAATTAACATAAACTTTCACGCAAACTATTTATGACATTATTATTGTACACAGAATGGTTAATAAACATAATGGATCATATTTGTGCCTGGCAAGGTGCGGACTCCAAACCGGGAAGGAGCAAAGGAAAAGTTTTGACTCGTTGACAATGCCGCAATCCGCCAATGTGCGGTGGTTCATGCGCCGTATCCCGGCAAACAAGAGCACCTGCTGGGCCGGAGGAATCTTTTCCTCGCGATGGAGTATGGCCTTCACGTCCATGATCGTGTCGGAGCTCTTCATCTCCAAATTGATCCTGCATCGCTTGAAATTAATCACGAAGATTTGAATAGATCCATGGGGACAAACCTCAAGTTCGAGAGTGCTGCCTTTCCGGATTCCATAATGTGCCAGGCTCTCGCGGCTCAGGAGTGGGCTTCCGGCGAAGACGAGCCTCTGCTGGGCCACGGGAATCTCAAACCGTTCCTGGATCATGGCCTTCACGCTGAAGATAGAGTCGGAACTCTCGACCTCGAGCGAGATTCTCTTGCCTGTTAGGCTTTTGACGAAGATCTTGATAGTTTCATGAGGAGGTAAATTAAGGTCGAATGTGAGCCTCGGGTGGTTCTTGAGGAAGATTTTCATAGTTTCACGGGGAAGCTCAAGGTCCAAAGTGCTGTGGTGGTGGAGGATGCCGCATTCCTCCAGAGTATAGCCGTCTTTGAGAGGTTCTCCGGCGAAGGTGAGACTGTGCAGGTCCTGAATCTTCGTCTTTACGTCATCGATGGTGTCTTATAGGTATTCATTAATTTTTTCCGATTTTGGAGATACTTTTTGGGGACGAGCTCTGTCAATAGGATAAAACCTAAAGAGTTGATGATGCCGAACTATGTACCGCGCGCGTCATTTAGATGGGACTCCAGAAAGTCGCATTAAGAGTAAATGACGAAATAGAATCTGAAAATAAAGTAGAGTCTTAAAATCACACTGTGTTTCTAAAAACAGAAACACGGTGATTGACACTAATTATAAAAACCGCACTATAATTAACTAGCCATTGATGCTTTTACAAAAAAAAAAAAAAAAAAAAAAAATTGCAGTTTTTTTTTTCTCCACCTCCAGCTTGATCAAGCCGGTTAGGGTTTCGCCGAAAATTTGCGTTTTTGGTGACATTCTTTTGCGCCGTTAGGATTTTCCTTTTCTCTTTCTGGTAGAAAGAACACTTGCATAAACCTAAACGATTTCAAAATTACGAATTACAGTATCTATTTACAATATATATGTATATATATCGTGTGACGTGTGATACTTCTCTATTTATTGGATTATTTAAATAACAAAGTTAAAAATTTAGAAGAAAATATATTTATTTAATAACTAACTAGTGTATATATATTATATAACGAATTTTTTTTTTTCAACAAACTCCTCAAAAAAAGGAAAACAATTAATATATTTCGTCAAAATTTTCAACCCTAATCGAATGTTTTGAATATTTAGTTCTGAATGAATATTTTGAAACTGGATTACTCAATCTGGTTTCTGAAAGCGTTGATGATCAACTTACAAATTGGATTTGGATTTGATACAAAGTTATATCTATCTCACGAGGCTCTTTTTCTTAGATGCAAGTCCTGATTGCTCTCTGTTTTGTTTGATAATCTTCTCTGTCTTGTTCTAGTTTACATTACATATGTTATTTTTTTAAATCTGATTTAATAAACTAGTTTTCAAGATATAAAAATAGGCTTGGGATTTAAGTTTAAGAAACTGAATTTTTGAAATATGATTTTATATACTGATTTTTATTATAATGCTTGTTTATTTATACAGCTGTTTGCTGTCCGCTGCCGAGCCCGTTGCCGCCCCTATTCTACTCTTCCTAAAGCTGCTCGTTGCCGGTAAGTTTTTTTTTTAATAAATAAATATCTTTTTTAAATATTTGTTTTAGTGTAGGATTGAAAAACTTATAATTCAATTGTGAAATAGGAAGGTGGAAAATATGATAGTCTTGATTCTTAATTATTTATTTATTTTTTTTTTTTTTACAGTTTGTGATAATGAACTAAATTAGCAAGCTATGTTTTATTCAATCCCAGTCAATTCAAAACTGAATATCAATTTTATCTTTATATTTTGTGTACATATGTTATCTTATGCATGGAACAAAATTTCGCGAAATTCGCTCGATTTTTGCACCGATTTTGGTGGAACACCGAAACGACAACCCTCTCGTTTTGCTGTCGTTTTACCAAATGTCGAGAATTTCGCAACGACATTCGCTAAAACTATCGTGTGTTTTTTGCCTGCCAAACGACAAAAAGTGGTATTTCGGCAAAAATACCAATTAAACTTTGGGCAAAAATAATTATACTCACATAAGAGCACCCCACCCCACCCCACCCCGCCACGGCCGGACGGCGGCGGCGCGCGCGTGGTGGTGTAACATTTGTGTGAGTCCTCCCCCATCCACAAAATCGTATGATCCAAAGGGCCCAAGCCCTTGTCCCTAATATTTGGTATATAAACATCACCAAACTCTTGTCATCTATCAATGTGAGACTTTTTGTTATTCAACTAATATCACACATTCACACTTAACATACACATACACATACACTTCAGCTAATAATTTAATTTAATATTACACACTTCAAATAATATTATACACTTAACATACATATTAACTTCACCTAACATACATATACACTTAATATACATATTCATTTAATATTATACACTTCAACTAATATTAAATTTGTTAACATACATATACAATTAACATGCATATTCACTTAATATTACAAACTTAATTAACATACATATTCACTTCACATAATAATTTGACTTAATATTATACACTTAAACTAATAAAGTGACTTAATATTATACATTTCACCTACATATTTAAGTTACAAATGTGTTTTGTTGTATACAATTATGTCCTGTATTCATTAAATATGTAGTTTTGAACCTATATAAATATCTTGATTAAATACTCAAATATTTTTTACAAAATATCCATCGAAAACCCCATCGGCATGCGGTATGCCCATGCGAAAAGTGCGGTATATGCGGTATGCGGCAAGCCCTTTTTTTCCGATTTGCCCATCGACATACCCATTGGCAAGCGATATATCCGTAAAACGAAAAATGCGAAACGAAATCGGCAAGCGGTATTTTAAACCTTGATCTTATGTATTGAAATCTGATTTTATAAACAAGTTTTCAAGAAATAAAAATAAGAAACTAAAATACTTACGTGCTCTACAAGTTAATATTAAAATCGAAATACCGAAAACACCCTCCTCCCATGTATAAAAGCCCCAAATTGTGGAAGAATCAGAGAATCGCGATCGAAATTTGAAGATTCTCTGGGTCGATCGGAGAAGATGATCGAGGTGGTGCTGAACGATCGGCTGGGGAAGAAGGTGCGCGTGAAGTGCAACGAGGACGACACCATCGGCGACCTCAAGAAGCTCGTGGCGGCGCAGACCGGCACCAAGGCCGAGAAGATCCGCATCCAGAAGTGGTACAACATCTACAAGGACCACATCACTCTCAAGGACTACGAGATCCACGACGGCATGGGCCTCGAGCTCTACTACAACTGAAACCCCCTCCTTCCATTCCATGGTCAGTTGATTTGATTTTAGGGTTTATGGCGGTCGTGAGCTTGATAGAACTGCAAAGCCTGGTTTCTTTGATGAATTGGGTTTCTCGATTCAAGGACTTTGTTGATTTGATTGGATTGAAACCCTAATTGATGTTGAATTGTAGATTAAGGTGAAAGAGCGTAATCGTTTGTTATTCGGAAAAAGGAGCTGTTATTTGTGTTTCTTGATTTGATTGAATTGAATTCGGATTGACGTTAAATTGGGGACTTAAGTGAAGAAAACTGAATCGTCGGTTATTCGGAAGAAAAAAAATGTTTGTTTTTTGTGGTTTCTTGATTTGGGAACTTTGATGATTGAATTGAATTCGGATTGACGCTAAATTGGGGATTTAAGTGAAGAAACTGAATCGTCGGTTATTTTGAAGAAAAAAAAATGTTTGTTGTTTGTGGTTTCTTGATTTGGGAACTTTGATGATTGAATTGAATTCGGATTGACGTTAAATTGGGGATTTAAGTGAAGAAAACTGAATCGTCGGTTATTCTGAAGAAAAAAAAATGTTTGTTGTTTGTGGTTTCTTGATTTGGGAACTTTGATGATTGAATTGAATTCGGATTGACGTTAAATTGGGGATTTAAGTGAAGAAAACTGAATCGTCGGTTATTCTGAAGAAAAAAAAAATGTTTGTTGTTTGTGGTTTCTTGATTTGGGAACTTTGATGATTGAATTGAATTCGGATTGACGTTAAATTGGGGACTTAAGTGAAGAAAACTGAATCGTCGGTTATTCGGAAGAAAAAAAAATGTTTGTTGTTTGTGGTTTCTTGATTTGGGAACTTTGATGATTGAATTGAATTCGGATTGACGTTAAATTGGGGATTTAAGTGAAGAAAACTGAATCGTCGGTTATTTTGAAGAAAAAAAAATGTTTGTTGTTTGTGGTTTCTTGATTTGGGAACTTTGATGATTGAATTGAATTCGGATTGACGTTAAATTGGGGATTTAAGTGAAGAAAACTGAATCGTCGGTTATTCTGAAGAAAAAAAAAATGTTTGTTGTTTGTGGTTTCTTGATTTGGGAACTTTGATGATTGAATTGAATTCGGATTGACGTTAAATTGGGGATTTAAGTGAAGAAAACTGAATCGTCGGTTATTCTGAAGAAAAAAAAAATGTTTGTTGTTTGTGGTTTCTTGATTTGGGAACTTTGATGATTGAATTGAATTCGGATTGACGTTAAATTGGGGATTTAAGTGAAGAAAACTGAATCGTCGGTTATTCTGAAGAAAAAAAAAATGTTTGTTGTTTGTGGTTTCTTGATTTGGGAACTTTGATGATTGAATTGAATTCGGATTGACGTTAAATTGGGGATTTAAGTGAAGAAAACTGAATCGTCGGTTATTCTGAAGAAAAAAAAAATGTTTGCTGTTTGTGGTTTCTTGATTTGGGAACTTTGATGATTGAATTGAATTCGGATTGACGTTAAATTGGGGATTTAAGTGAAGAAAACTGAATCGTCGATTATTCTGAAAAAATAAAATATAAAATGTTTGTTGTTTGTGGTTTCTTGATTTGGGAACTTTGATGATTAAATTGAATTCGGATTGAAGCCCTAGGGTTTATGTGATGAATATTGTAACTTGAAAATTTGTTTGATCCTTTTGTTTTCTGTTTATATATAAATGTGATATGTGGTCATGTATAATTGTATATTATAGAACCGTAACCCTAGAACCTTTGTAGGCTGTACATTCAGTATAGGAACTTAGTAGGAGTTAGAATTTCAGGCTCAAAATTGAAGCGATGGGTTCTCATTACCGAACCTGTGCCTAATGTACGATGGTGTAGGGCGCTCTAAAGCGAATCCTGTTTGGGATATTGAATAGAATCGCACCATTTAAATCTCCATTGTTTGTAGTACAAGTAACTTACCGACAAGTCCGTTATATTACATCTTTGGTAGTAAAAGGTTCTGAATTCTCGACTACTCCTAGCTGGTAGATTAAGTTATTCGGTTTTCGGGAGTTTGAAATTAAAGTATTGCATGAATAACTTAACTTAAGCTGCATGATGAGGCCATTGATTTGGTTTCCAACATCTGATGTGTTCGTATGCTCATGGTTAATTTTTTTTTTTTTTTTTTTTTCAGGGTTTCATTTATACGGAAATGGAGTGTGGCTGAAAATATAAGAATAAGTGAACGTGTGAATCGCTAATGAAGGAGAAAATATTAGTGTTATGTGATTGATGTCTAGTATTGTACAACATTTGCTTTAAAAGCTGATACTATATAGTGTGTTTGATTGACATAACTTCTTATTGCTATGCCTTAGCCTTTTTAAATGAGCAAAATGTGCCTAAATATTGTCGTTTATATCCTCCCAAATTATTCATTTTCGTCGGTTTGAAGGCCATTGTTGAAGATTCGTAAGCTTTTAGTTGAGCAGAATTAATATTTGAAGGCTACATAACTGCCTCGTCAATTGGTTCCGTCCCAAATTGCCCTTGGTTCAAAAGCCCTCGGAACTTCAAAACTCGCAGTTTGAGTCGATGGCCCGATTAAGCAGCCTACCTGAATTAATTATGTTCAATTGAAAACTTGAGAATATCCGTCCCCTTTCGGAAAACAATCGGTACTTCGCTGTGATCCCTTTATATTATTCTAAAAATTTATTCTTTTTTCTCCATATGAGGAGGAAATTTTTACGCACTTGGCTCCTTTTGATGTATGGGCAGATTTAGTTCCAAAAGTTCGAGCAAAAAGATTTGACTAATTATATGCTGGGTTCTACAACATAAGTTTATACCCTCAACGAAGAAAGTACCTGAAGTTACAAATGCGTAACAGTAGACACATTACACTGAAATGCACGATCAGAGCCCGGAATTTTCTGATGTTTCCGGGCAGTACCGTGTAGCTTCATACATGCCGCATGTCATTTAAAACAAATTTCCGTAACCAAACTTTAGAACGTAACATATTCATATGAAAATAATTAAATATCATTCCCTTCTTCAAGTTCACACTTAAAAGTAAAGTTCTCATATGTTTCTCCTCTATCTTTTAAACGGGGTGTCTTAGAAATGAGAAATATAAGTATGATTTTTATAATTTAATGGTATGGTGTTTAAAAAGTAAGTTAGTATAATTCTCACCAAATGTATTTGCTGTTAGCTTAGCTCCTCAAGTTTGAAGAATTTAGTAACAAAAAATATGTAAGATAAGACCTTAAAGTATATTGAAAAACTAGCAATATACAAAAAAGCCCAAAATATTGGATATGGTCTTAACAAAACAAAAAGCCCAAGATAATCAAACAAGAAAATACAGAAAACTCATAGTGATGGCATTGTTTATTACGAAGTGACGTCATGTCTATTCACCGTTCACTATTATTAAATTAAAGGGAAAATGACGGCGATAATACTGAAGTTCTTTATATTAGTGCACTTTAATACCTAAGTCTCTTTTTTTACGGTAATAATATCTAACTTCACAAACCATTAGCGGCAGTTGATACTTCTCCGTTAGTGGGCTCTATTTGTACCATATTTAATATTTTAAGTGCCACATCACATATAAAAGTACCATCAATTAATGCTAAAATAATTAAATAACATAAAACTCAAATAAAAAAAAATAACGTGTATAGTGGTAGTGTAATCACTATTTTATTTTGATTTTTTAATTTTTTCAAATAAATAGGGTTTGAGTTGATAACTAAGTTTTTAAGGCATTGTATCCGGACCAGAACCGCTTTTAAGAAAGACCCCCAACCGTATTAAACCGGAATTGATTTTTCAAAATCGCATCCGCATTAAACCCGGTTTCGAGTTTAGGGGTGAAAAAACCCCGAGCCTGGATAATAGGTTACTCAAACCCGTTTTTTTAATTTATTTTTAGTTTTATTCAAGGTTCAAATTTTCCTCAATTATCCTCGATAATCGTTGATTATCCGTCTTGCCAGTAGTCATCAGAAAATATTCTATGTCAATCGATTATCCATAAAAAACAGTGTAAAAATAACAAAAAATTGAGTACTTTAAAAAAATGCACTTTTCAACCAGAGAACCTTCAATGAAGAAGAAGAAAAAACCAAAAAATGTACTTTTCAAGAAAAAATTTAACTTCGCATGGCTTTAGTCAAGTATCAAGATAAATAGGTTGAGTTGCTTGGATTTAAAAATGGAGATTGTTATTTATATACTAGCAATGTTATTGTTTTCCTTGTATTTGTTCTATGTGGGACTTTCCAAATTCAAACAAATGTGTATTCTTCATTCAATTTTATTTGTTCCATTTGGAACATCTCCACAAAGTCAAATAGTTAATTATGTGCATTATCAAATTATGTAGGATCTTTTAATCTTCTTTTTTATTTTCTTATGTTTGAGCATGACATGATTTTATTTACATTTGTTTGAGTATGACATGATTTTATTTGAGCATTTACATATGTGAGAGTGATACTATATTTTATTTACATATCTAAACTTAGTAAATATATTCTTAAAACTATTTTACTGGTTTTTCATCGATAATCCTCGATAAGTGTCGGTAACGATAAACTACAGTTTTAGTAGTTTTCCATCGATAATCCTCGAAAACGACAACCGATTTATCGCCAAAATGGCATTTTGAACCTTGGTTTTTTTAGTACTTTTCTCCTCTCTTTTTTTTTCAATGAACTTTTCTCTTCCTTATACCATTTAATATTCTTACGCTATTTCTCATATTTTATAACTTAATACATATATTTTAGTAAAAGATTTAGAATTGAAAACTATTTTTGTATTAAAAAATAAGGTTTTTCTATTTTATTTTCCATTTTATTAATCTGGATCCAATTTTTAAAAAGGGTTTTGATATTAAATTCGGGTTTAAACCCGCATCCAAAAATCCGAGTTTAAAACATTTACAATCTGGATGCGTGTTTTAAATTAAGAAACCCAAATTCTTGATTTGGGCTCGATATTTATCAAAAAATCCGAGTATCTTGCCCGCTCGCTCCTCTAGCCTATATGCATTTTGACAATGTTATTTTGTGATGCATTGCCTTTTGTATCTGTGTTAGACCAAATGACCAATGCTCTTTTGATTTGAGTACGGTATTGTGTATTTTGTGACAAACTCTTTTGTAATGCAATGCCTTAAACCAATGACCATTAATTATGTACATACCAATACATAACATCGTAATATTAACTTGTTCCTCAAAAAAGTAAAACTTTTTTATCATCAAATTAGGGGTGCAAAAAAAAAAACCCTGAAATACGAGTTTTTAATCACATCCGGATCGGAACCGTTTAAAAAAAAGCCGCAATTGTATTAAACTAGGTGAAAGCAAAATCGATTTTTTCAAAACCGCATCCGCATTAAAACCAGTTCCGGGTTCCGAGTTTAGGGGCTAAAAAGCCCGGAGTCCGAATAATAGGTTACTCACACCGGCATTTTAAATTTATTTTTAGTTTTTTAGTACTTTTCTCTTCTTATTTTTTAATGAACTTTTTTTTCTTTATACCATTTAATATTCTTATGTTTTTTTTTTATATATTTTTGTGACTTAATACATATATTTTAGTAAAGGATTTAGCATTAAAAACTATTTTGCTATTAATAAAAAATAAGATTTTTTTTCCATTTTATTTTATTTTTTTATTAATTAATCTGGTTCCGGGTTTCAAAAATCGGGTTTTGATATTAAATTCGGGTTTAACCTGCATCCGGAAATCCGATTTTAAAACATTTAAATCCGGATACGAGTACTTGTATTTTGGAAAACCCAAATTCTGAATCCAAGTTCCAATTTTGGCAAAAAAATCCGGATAGCCGGCCCCCTTGTACCCATAATCAAAATAATACATTATAAGGATTATACCTATTTATTTAGAAAAAAAAAATCAAATTAGAATACTAATTCAAGTATCCACTATACATTGTTTTTTGTTTTTGTTTTTTATTATTTAATTATTTTAGCATTAATAGGTGGCAATTTTATGTGTGATTTGACACTTAAAATATTAAATATGGTATTAAATAGAGCACACTAACGGAGAGGTATGAACTGGTGCTAACGGTTGTGAAGTTAAGTATTATTACCGTAAAAAAAAAAGACTTAGGTATTAAAGTGCACCAATATAAAGAACTTCGGTATTATTTCCGCCGTTTTCCCTAAATTAAATGAATAATTAGGGTAATTGAAGCCTTTTTTTTTTTTCAAATGGCGTGAAATATTTTAAATTTTTTTATTGCGCTGCATAAATACTAATTTTAGTGGAATGTTCATTTTTAATTTGTTCTTTCTCACGTATTTCTGTTAATGTCGTACATGTCTTAAAGGGTTGTAGCCTTGTAGGAGATCTCTAAATGTCGAAAAATTAGTTAAAGTATGAGGGATAATTTTTTTAAAAAAAAAAAAAAACCTTAAACATTAACATAGCCCAAGAGATGAAATTAATCAAAATACACAAAATTAAAATTTTGGATATTTATTCAGTATATTTGAAAGTTTTAGAATATATTGTTATATGTAGAGCAAATTTAAGTACTTTAGTCGTGAGAATATATTGTTATATGTAGAGCAAATTTAAGTATTTTAGCCGTGATTATCCCAGCTAAATTAAAATACAAAAAATATATGTTTGTGAGTTTGGCGTGTGGGACCCACAACAGGGGCGTTACTGAAACGGAAATCAAATCAGTGAATCGTATCTGTGTTTTTTGTTGCCATTTTGGGAGTGAATGTTGAATCACAAAAGTCCATTCATACATATAGATATAGGCCTTTGACATAGACCCATTTCTTCACCCATTTATGATATTTATTTATATTTATTATTTAACAAAAAAAAATAAGATAAACGGACATCAACGGTGTCAAAATGCAGAATTCGCATCCGATTTTAATTCGATCCGAAATTTGATTTTGAATATGGATATGAGTTTTTTATTCTACATGCCATGCAGTCCGATTTATATTTTAAATCGATTTTTGAATATTATTCTCACCTCTACTGTATATCACTGGTGAAATGAGTTTTTTAGTTCCTTAATGGCTATAAAATCAATCATTAATAATTTCTATATCAAAATTGAGCATAAATAAATAGCCTTGAAACCTGACATCTGAAATGGCAATATGAATAATATTTTCATTTACTGGGAAATTATATATATGTATATTTCAAGTTTCTATGTCTTCGTATAAGTTGGGAACGCATATATTGTACTAGACAGTTGACATTGATTAGACAAGCGCTAATTACACCATCTTTGAAAAAAAGTGTCTAATGCATCATAATTATTTAGGTATTGATATTAATACACAAGTAATTAACAACCTTACTAGCTAGCTGTCAAATAAACATATACAAATAGAAAGTTATGTAGTTTCTGTAACATAAGAAAAATAATAATAAGTTTTTCTTTCTTTCTTTCTTTAATGTGGCATTTATCATTGCTCGTACGGAATTGATTTTTAGTCAACGTGGCTTCATTTGTGACTAATAAATTGATGTGGTTATAATAATTATAAGATAGAATACAAAATATATATACAATGACTAATTCTTCTCAAATATCTACTTAGGAGGAGATCTTCCACAAGTTAACTGTTTTAAACCTAAAAAGAAATAAAATAAGGGAATAGAATAAACTATATTACATTTCCGACCAATTATCAAGAGAAATAATTGAACGACCAAAGTTAACAACTAACGCAAGTTGATTGATTATTAGAGGGGAAAATGAATATATAATAAGACCTAAATATTTATGGTTTTTTTCGATAAGAAAAAAATGAAGTATGGTAGAGAAATGAAAGTGCGGAAAAAGAATCGCACATGAAAGAAAAAAAGTTGAACGGTTTTGAATATAATGACACTAAAATGAAGTATAGTTGCGTGTCATTTGACATTGGTATTTCACCTTGAATTGGTAAAAATATGCGGAATTTCGTGCTAGGAAAATGTCCATTTTGCCATTTTTATTTGAATGGTAGCACGAAAACGTAGTTTGTTGTTTTGATGAACACTTTTTGATTCCGATTTTCTCATCTCTGTGTTAAATATCATAGGGTTGACAACGAGAGTGTAAGTTGTAACCCGTGATCTTATAAACACTAATAAGTCCTTTTATGTTTTACATGTAGATTCATATTTGATTTAAACCTCGACCGTCCCAACTTTGAATATGATCTCCATTTCTAACTTTTATATAACATTAGCAGATATATACAATTTAATAAGCAACTCTGATTAAGTATTAGAAAAAATACAACCAAAATAGAACCCTACTAGACAGCTAAAATAGTTAGATATACATACTTGTACGAATGCTGAATATTAGACAGCTAGCAGAATTTATATACATATAATAAAAGTTATATGGATTATATTATAATATACATACATGTATATTTAATGTAATCACATATAAAAAAAAAAAGATCAACAAGACAATGCAAGTAGTAGGGGTGAAACCGGAACCGGGAACCGGGAAATTAGCTTTTTTACGTCCCTGTTCCGAAAAATCGGGAATTTTTTTTTTTGGTCACGGTTCCGGTAACGGTTCCGGTTCTGGTAACGGTTCCCGATTAAAAAAATTCCCGGTTCCGGTTAACGGTTCCGATTCAAATTTCCCGGTTCCGATTCTAAATTTCCCGGTTCTAAAAGGGTTTGACTTAAAAATGCCATGTAGTTTTTGAAAAATTAGTAATTAAAAATTACACGTAGTATAAAAAATGACAAAAAAAATATAAATTACACTAAAAACGACATACTAAAAACTTAAAAATTACATGTAGTTTAAAATCGGAACCGGTACCAAAAACCGGGAAATATTTTTTAGGTACCGGTTCCGGTTCCCAGTTCCGAAAATCGGGAACCGGGAAGTACCGGTTCCCGGTTTTAAGCTAAATTCCCCGGATTTTTTGAAAAATCGGTCCGGGACCGGTACCGGAACCGGGACAAAACCGGGAAACCGTTACAAAATTTTCACCCCTAGCAAGTAGTGAACGGGGGAGTCTAAACTCTAAACTAAAAATAAGAAAAGATATTAAGTGGTAGATTTTTTAACCATTTTTCATGCTTGCTTCACTGAAATGTATATATACAAGTCAAACAAATATACATTGTGTTGATTAATAAATTATGATTAGTACGAAATGCAATTAATTATACACATGCACACTAATGATGGTGGTGACGCAATGCATGTACCCTTTTTAAGTAACATGGATATCCCTTCAAAATCCAAACATAATAACTATCTTTATTAATAATATATATAAATAAATTCAAATTCGTTGACGTAATAATAAAGCCAGGTAATCCCTAGGGAAGGTTTCGACAATACTGTTTCTTTCTTCCTTCATTGTTTCCAAAAGGCAAATACATATGTATAACTAGTATTCTGGTGTTTTTAAATATTACTTAATTTATTTCTAGGTAGAAACTATGCCTTATATGGTGGGAAAGTGGAACTGAAAACAAAGTATAGACGTTACATAATAATACAAATATATTATATATATATATGCTTCGGGAATGGCTTCTGTCTCCCATTTGCTTTCATCTTCTGTTTGTTAATTATGACCAAAGTTTATTTGACTATCGGTTTGTTTGTTTCTTTCTGCTTTAATGTATGAGCGTGAAACTAAAATAGCCACTTGCAAATATATCTTAGTGTGCGTATAATTATATACACACACATATAGATCACGTATGATTGCATATTCTTCTTGTAGGAGAAATAAGCTAGATTAGGGTTTATTTTTATGTATCTGAACTTGATATTTTTGTCACGTTGATAGGGTGATCCGATTTGCTGTTATGAACGCATTATATTTTTTTTAGACAACAGTAGATATATATTCCTATATGTCACTACAAGAAATTTTACTTTTAGTGGCGCGTTTTTGGGCCGCTAAAAGTGTACATTTGCGCCACTACATATCAAAAACTTTTAGCGGCGCATTTATGGGCCGCTAAGTTTGGTCGCCAAGCAAGGCCATCAGAAAGTACTTTTCCCGGTCCAAAAACGGAATGAGCCGCTAAAAGTATAACTTTCAGTGGCGCATTTCACGTAATGGGCTGTTGAAAGTCTAATAGATTCAGCTACACTATACATGAAATGCGCCGCTAAAAGTAATATTTTTTTAATAAAAAATTATAATTGTTTGTTTAAAAAATCATATTTTTAAAAATTATAAATTTAACTATTTTGAAAGATGTTCTCTTATGAAACACCTAAATTATTTACAATATTAATTTTCAAATTTAAAAATTACTCAAAACTTTACTTTATATTTATAAACACTTACTAATACACACAGACACATCTCTTGCATCAACCATTATATATATAATCAAGTTTCAAGTTATCGTTTTTGCCAATTTACCGATGGTTGGATTTTACCAATTATATATCTTTTAGGAATAGGTTTATCGACGAATAACGGATAAGAATTTAGGTGAACGTTACTGCTACTTATCAATGGTTGTCGACATATAAATTGTTTATCAACGAATTTATCGATAATTTTATACAAAATAATTTTAAGAATATACACGTACTTAATTAATTTATATACATAGTCCAAATATAATCTCATATCATAATATAATAAATAAGTCATAAATTTTAAAATTACACAAATATAAATAAATAAAATGATTAAAACACCATAACACATAAGGAAATATAATGGAATATATATATATATATATATATATATATATACACTTACATACTTTGCATTTTGCATCAACCATTTCTAATATATATGCATTATATTTTTTATTTTATTTTCAATACTAACGTATGCATGCTCGACATACACTTAACAAGTTCCTCAAGTGTTGAACCATGCATATATAATTATGTCATTGAAAGCCTTCCTTTGAAATTAAACAAAGTATGGGTCAAACATTGTATAATCTTTATTATAATGAAGCCCATAATTACACATTAAAAATACGATAGTGTACTCACACGATCGCCACCATTTCCACAAATGTATATATATATATACAATAAAGAGGGTGATTTATATAATATATATTTACAATAGAAGCCGTTGATCAAACGGTATGAGCAGATTCACATGATCCAACTAAGGATATTGTCACCAAGCTAAAGATGCTTTGTGTTTTGGGTTTGTTTTTCTTGTCGGTGACCATAAAATATTATAGTTTTATATAATGTATGTTTATATGTGTATTATATAGATGGAAAAAGCCAATAATTTACTTATATATATATATATATATATATATATTGTTCATTTTTCCTTCCCTCTCTCATGCACGATTGATCTTTCGGACACCGTACGATTTGATGGCTATGGTTTTCAAATTAATCAATGCTTCGAAAGAAAGGATTCAAAGTAACAAGTGGTCAACCTGGCAGATATGATCATATCCAATAATTATTTCAACACATTAGGTTTGACGTACAAACCAAGGTTGGAATTTTCGACGATAATCGACGATAATCGTCGATTTTTCGGCTTTTCGGTAGTTACCGGTAAGTTGCCGGTTGTAATGCTTATCGTTTTTATACACTTTTCGACGATTTTCGAGGTTTTCGATAAAACCTTTTCCAACCGATTTTCGGTAAAATTAGTGTAAAAAAAAGGTACTTTTCGGTAAAAAAAATTTCGGCAAAAATAATTATATTTGCACAAGAGCACCCCACCCCACCTCGCCTCGCCTCGCCACGCCACGTCCGGACGGACGGCGGCGCGCGCGTGTGGTGGTGTAACATTTGTGTGAGTCCTCCCCCATCCACAAAATCCTATGACCCAAAGGGCCCAAGCCCTTGTCCCTAATATTTGGTATATAAACATCACCAAACTCTTGTCATCTATCAATGTGGGACTTTTTGCTATTCAACTTATATTACACAACTTAACATACACATACACTTTCACTTAATAATTTAACTTAATATTACACACTTCAAATAATATTATACACTTAACATACATATTAACTTCACCTAACATACATATACACTTAATATGTATATTCATTTAATATTATACACTTCAACTAATATTAATATTATAATTATACACTTAATAATTTAACATATGTTTTGTGGTATGATATTATCAAAATATTTTATAAGTTTTCTGTCAAAAAGTATCGAAAAGTATCGATAATCCGTCGATAATCATCGAAAAGTATCGGTAATCGGTAAGCTACAGTGTTATAGGTTTTCCGTCGGTTAATCGGTAAGCTATCGATTAATCCGTCGAAAACGGTAATCGGTTTATCGGTAACATCGGTAAGTTGAACCTTGGTACAAACAAATAAAAAAGGCAAATCTTTTAACTTTATCTTGATAAATATTTATAGAGACCATAACAGCAAATACATTCAAATTTATGTGAAATTAATGGATATATATGTATCTAAGTTCTATAATTTATAAAGGCCAAGGTACTCTACTCGCATAAAATTTTAAAAATTGTATTTTGCGTCTCCGACTGTCTTTCTTGACGTATATTTATCATATTCTGGTAAATGCCTTGTATTATGAGAATGTGATAAATGAAGATATGATGAGACGTCAGTACTTTAAGTTAACGGGAGTGATAATGAAGACGGAAAACATATGCCCCACACTCGTGCGCGATATGAATACTTTGGCTTTTTGAATGAAATTTGAGTACATGACCGCTAATCTTACTTAAATAAGGTATATTTGCCGCTATAATCCCTTATATATCGAGATCATTAATTATAGCTTGTAACTTGTATTAGATTTTTTTCTTTGCCTCCAAATCAGGCAATTCATTGTGATACGCACCAATTTGTCAAATATGGTTGTTATTTTTCTTTTTCAGTGCTAATAATTTAATGAACTATAATTGAGTAACTATGCCGAAGACAATTGCATGTTGCTATGATTGTGTTTATCTATACAGTATACTTGTAAATATGTGTCTTGATTCAAATGACATATAAAAACCATGGAAAAAGAAAAAGAAGTCATTAAGAAATTAAAAAAAAAAATGTGAGCCCGACCCGACAAAACGGGTGTGGTTTCTTCAGTCAAAGCTCCACATACACATAACACTCTTATTTTTAGTTTGCTTTTATTTCTCACTTAGATTAATCAAGATTAATAATTATTTTACAAGATAGATTTTCGTAACGATAAATGATCACGCTCAAAAAGTGTTCACGCTAAGTGATCGTGTGTAGCACAAGGAAAGCGGAGTCGTATCCACGAGGAAGCAACCTAAGACAATAAAAAATCGTAAGAAACGATAAAAGTAAGATTTGAAAACTAAAAGAGAATAGTAGTGATTTTCAAGTTTTGTAAAGACAACGAATGGTGATTAATCAATGAGATGAAAACCAAGGTTTAGGGATCACTTGAATACTTCGTTTACCAATTACCATTATGATTCCAAAATTATAACTCAATTACAAGTTTCACATCACAAACAAGTAATCGGAAGATAAACATTAAGATCGACAATCAAACTAATTTATTTATATATGAGCAAACTCTTCAATTAAGTCCATGAATAAAACTTTGATAGCTATACTAAATCGACGATATATGAAGTTGATGTTGGATATAAAACCCGTGGATTATCACGATTTGTGCCGTCGGACCGTCTGGGTAACATTTAAAAAATTATTTTAAGCAAAAAAAACATGTTATCCGATCAACGGCCCGAGCATCAGATAATTACCATAATCCAAGACCCGATAAATATTATGCAATTTAATATTCATAAATCATTATTAATAATGTAGTCTTTATAGGAAATAAATAGAAAACAGTAAATGGTTGCATTTATTAACCCAATGCATAAGGCCGTACCTCTATTGACGACATTCGGCTGCACGTTCTGAATCGGGCAGGGCTCCGCCGGTGCTGAGGGAAACTCCCGTGATCTTCCGGGATATTCTCCTGGATTCCTCGTACCGAAACGTGGGCTTCGCCGGCAAGACTCCGTCGCAAAATTTAAACTGATGGTTCTTTTTAAGCTTCCGGAGAACTAAGTCTCTTAAGCCGAACCAGAAAAAAAGATCAGAGAGAAAATTCGCAGACCCTGAGGGAGAGGGATAGTTTGATTTTTTCTCTGGGGAAAGGTGTGAAAAATGTGTAGAATGAGCCTCCTATTTATAGGCTCAGACTGTAACCGAATTTGAGAAATTCCCTCCCCTAAATTCGAATATCATAATTAAATATAATTAATTATTTCAATCCAATGGTCTAGATTTAATCTTATCTAAATCCAAGGGATATAATTAATTAGGGATTTAATTAAATAAGAAAGACTTGGATAAAATCAAAAATCAAATCTTATCTTCTTATCTTATAAAATTTGAATTTATATATATTTATATATTAAAATTCTAATTCTAATTATCTAGATCCAACGGTTGAGATAAATCTTTAAACCGATCTAATGGATCAAATTAGTTTAGGATAAAATCAAATATTAAAATATTTAATAAAAAAAAATCGATTTTATCCATATCTATAATTCGAAAATAATATATATTATATATAATTAATTAATTTCCATCCGCGAGGAGGTCCTCATCCGAGGAGGATTATTCCCGAGGAGGATCATCCGCGAGGA
Source organism: Parietaria judaica (assembly GCA_954871525.1). Lineage (NCBI taxonomy): Eukaryota > Viridiplantae > Streptophyta > Magnoliopsida > Rosales > Urticaceae > Parietaria > Parietaria judaica. The sequence goes on from OX940864.1 coordinate 18,274,385, forward strand.
GGTCTAGCCACGAGGAGGGATTGTTAGCGTAAGAGCCAAACCGCGATGAAGCATCCCATCACGCTCGTCTCGAGGAATTTCGTCATGATGATCGGCGCAGAGCCCAATGACGGCTGAAGAGATGTGCATTTAATGAAGCTGACCTACCCACTCAATAAGAAGCGTCAGCGACGAGGCTTGTAGAGCCCAATGACGGCTGAAGAGATGTGCATTTAATGAATCTCACCTACCCAAAATGACAGTCTGCTCAGATGCGACATAAAGCAGAAATCTGCCATGCCTTCCCTCAAATCACTTTAGGAAACGAATGATGAAAGAGATAAAGGAGCGGGAAAGCCGAGAAGAGGACTGAAGGTAAACTCTATAAAAGGCAAGAGAAGCCTCATTCAGAGGAGGAGAAAAAATCGACACAAAAGACAGAAGCTAGTTTTTAGAGAAGGAAACTCCAATCTTAAAGAGATTTCTTTGTATTTTTTAGTACTGATCTATTGTAATCCAAATATATCGAGATTAGAGAGCGCCGTCGTATATTTGTTCATCATACTTCGAATGTCCAGCTAATCAACGGGAGAAACCGAGTCCTTTTTACGAATATAATAAATCAGGAATATTCGTGTTCATATCATTATTGTGTTTTTTTTATTATTCCTGTGACTGGAAAAGGGCGGTGAAAATCGCCCTCAACAAGAATGTTGATCTCACTCGAAAGACAACATCTTTTCTTGAGCTCAAGGATTCCTCTTGACGATTTCGATAATGACAACATCTCCTTGCAGACTGACCTTAACCATAATCCATTGTCCTTCCTTCACAAAGGATGTCGATAACCTTGTCCAAGGCTTTTTTATTCGCTAACTTTAAGGCATTATTATCCTATGATAACTCGTTTAGCGTTCTTTGTTTTTGGATTTTGAAAAATCTTACTTTATGAAATACAGTAAAATCTCTATAAAATAATAATGTTGGGACTGCTAAAATTAAATTATCGAATTATTAATACATAAAGTATTAGTTCTATAATCATTTTAATTAAAAAAAAAAACTTTATATAACATGCTATGAATATTATAATCATAATTCATAATATGAAGATGGTATTACTCAAAATATTTCATGCAATGGTACAATTGTAACAACAATCACTTTGAACAATTTTCATTACATCACGAAAATACAAGACTGCACCTTCTTAAGGTTATGCGGAAGCTTAAAGTTAAAGTTGAAAGAGACATAAATGTCAAGAAACGCAAATAGTTTTGTAATCATATTTTAAAAACAATACATGATTAGTCAATTAGTGTAAATTTTTTTCTATTTAAGATGATTTCTTAACTAGTTATGCAATGTTATATTTAATTAAAGTGATTTCATAATTATATATGTAATATTGTTATTTTTATATTGAATTATTAATTTACGTATCAATTGAGACCTATACACTTCTAAAAAATTATTATCTTCCAAATTTAGCTAGTTAGGCCCGAGTGGGGACCTAGCAAAATTATTATTTAATTGAGGTTATTAGTTTATCTTGATTCTACTAGAGTTTGCACAGAAGCCACTGTTAGGGTTTTCCGATGAGAATGAAGTGTGAGCTTGTTTTTTATTTGTTGACCGAAAGTTTGCCTCTACTCACAATCACCATCGTGCTTCTCTTCTCTGGTCGTTGTTGCTCTATCTCATCGTCGCTTCTCCTGGACTTTGCCTTTTTGAATTTATGGTGGAAGGTATATATATATATATATATATATATATATATATATTGAAAAATAAAGAATATTTTTTACGAATCAAAATAAACTTATTTCAAATATAATGATCAGAGAATTAAAAAAAAAACCTTAATTAGTGTTGATTTTAGTAAATTTTCCTTTTAACCTTTCTAAATTTTATCATTCATTTTGATCCTCTTAATTTCAACTAAAATTTAAAGTAACCCCTCACCTTCAATTCTGGTTACGTGCTGAAATAGACTATACTTTTACGATATTAACTCATATTACTTTCACAAACTACACCATATGTATATATTGTATAACATAACAATAGCTTTTCCAAGATATATAAAATAAAAATAAATATAAAAATAATAATAAATATAACAAAATAGAAGAAGAAAGAACAGAAAAACAGCTCGGTCACCGAAACGCCGCAACAAATGCAAATCTGTATCCATATATATATATATATATATAAGTGGTTTCTTTAAATGCAAAGCGCAAGGCTAAAGTTGACGTTGCCCGCACGTGAATGTATTATTAAGTGAAACCCAATAAAAAGGAAAACTTTACGACATTCAATGTTGACTCACGTGCGGGTCCCACCTTCGCACGTGCGGTTGACACACAGAATGTGTTTTGTTCGTCTTCTTGTGTCGTTTCCCACTTTTTGCTCCTTCTTTTTTTGACTTTTGCTCTTGACAAATTTTTCCGATCCCCATGAAAGTATTAAATTATATTGTTTTCTATATTAATTATCTTATATTATAAATAAATGTAGTTAAATAACTATAGGGTTATTAACCTCGAAAATATCCAACATTACAAAATTGTAGCTACATAACTGCAAAGAGCGTCAAATGTCACATACCTATTTTTTTTATCATTATTTTTCTCTATATATTTTTAGGTCTTTATATATATATATATATATATATATAATTAACCTTGAGATTTTTTTATATACAAATAACCTTTGATTATATAGAGATATTTATGCTAAAATACTTATAGAAAGATGAGATTGTCAGCATATTCCATAATAAGTACAAATATATAGTTTAATAGGATCTTTAACCAAATCTAAAGCCAAATTTAGATTCTAAACAATTTTTTCGATAAATAAACAAAGAATCTTCCGTTTTAATTTTTAAAAATCGAATAATAAGGTCTATATTTGTTAAAAGTAAATTTGAGACAAAAGATAATGTTATACATGACTACCTCTAATTTTAATGTTGTCAAAAGTGTTACTTTCAAGTATCCAACATTTTCTTATCATTTCAGTTATTATGCTGTAAAATATTATTTTGATATAATATTAGATTCTCATATATATAAAATAAAATAATTTCGCTTATTTATTTATGCTATTGCTTGATTCGATCCGTGTGAATGATATCTTGTCGTGTGAAACATATGATCCCTTTTCAACAAACAATTAGAAAATAAATTAATTAGTCAAACCTAACTACTTTTTCTTCATAAGATGATTAGACAAATAATTAATTATCTTAATTATTTAATATTTTATTGGCTTTTGTTGGTCATGCACGGTACGGACACAGCTAATTTCCAACGCTGCATTAATATATTTCCTTATACGAGACACAATTATTTGAACACAAACCAAACCCTACTTATCTATCAGGCTATTTTCACACTAACACAAATATTATAAGGAATATTAAATATATAAAAAAAAAACTTCATATAAATATTCCATTATAATGAAAATTGTAAATTCTAGGCATCTAAAGATCATACTTTTGGTTCTTCCAAAAAAAATATATATATATATTTTTGGTGTCTAAAATTTATATCATTGATAATATTAAAAATATACACCGATAAATAAAAGATATACCGGCACTTCAACAACGTGTCAAGTATTTGTGCTGCATATAAATATTTTATAAAGATATACCCCCTAAATGTTTTATATACATATATAAATATTTTTTTCTAATAAAGTAGTTAAAGCTCACACTTTTGCATGAGTTTGGTCAAGATCCATGAACAGCAAGTGAAAAAAAATGAACTCATATATCTCGTGAATTCAAACATGAAAATCAAACTATACAATCATACATGAAAAAAAATAAAAACTCTCACCCAATTCGTCCTTTTTCTTTTACACTTCTTTGGATTTACATTTCAAAAATATATGTATATAAATTAATATTTCATACAATTCTTTCATTCCTTCGCCAAATGACCAAAATACCTTTAGAATAACAATAAAACAATAATACTACAAGAACAACTTCCTACAAAACCACTTGTAGTGCAAGAAGAACCAAAACTCCAAAACAAACATAAATTCCCAGAGAAAACAATAATTTTTTTTCAGAAGGGAATGTCAGAATCCGAATATTTTGCCGGTTTTTTTTTTTTATCTCCGACGGGAAATATACACCGTGTATATTTGATATTTTTTTTTTTTTTTTTTAACTCATCAAGCCATGTAAATTCTGGTCAGCAATATGGGAACTAAGAACTAAATCAAACCATCTGCACAGTTGAAGTAAGATGTCTTTTCTTTACATCCCTACGTTGTCGTTGCCGGAATCCATTAGAATTGTCAACCTCCTCGCCGTTTTCGTGAAATCGCTGCAATGAGAAAAAAATTCTGGTCAATAAGACTAGTTAATTACTTAATTACGTTAAGTATTTGAATTAATACAGAAATGTGGGGAAAAAAAATCAATTGGGTACCTGAATGGTTCGTCTCCGATGTGCTTGGTTGCTCCAGAGCCGTCGCGGTAGAGTGCGTTGCTCAGAGTTTCGGAGTTCTTTATCCCGAACATCTCCGCAAGTTTCCGGTATAGTTCGTCGTATGATCCAAGCAACGTTAAGTCAAGAGTACGACCGACGTCTTCCAGTTCCATGAACACTTTGCAGTGGCCGGTTTCCAAGTTCGGCTTGGTCTCGAACCATTCTCCCGGAGCCGATCCAGATCCGTCGGAGACGTTGGCCGTCTTCTCTGTGTTCCCGTCGGAGGAGCTGTTGCCAGAGATCTGCTGCTCGGTGAGAATGGGCTGACCGAAGAGCACGAGCTGAGGCGGCTTGACGTCGTTGGACTTCTTGGGAGGCGTCGTTGGGGAATTGTGGGACATCGTCAACAAACATGAAACAGCGTCGCTCATGCTCGGTTTGGGGTTCGGTTTCGCGTAATCGATCGCCGGAAAATTCACGTGGAAGAGACCGGAGTGGAGTTTGCTGAGGTGGAGGTCCGATAAGGATAGACCGTAGTGAGCGTGCCTGGCTCCCTGCATGCCAGCAGGAGTGTTTTCCAATGGAAAACCGAACGGATTATTACCGTGCCCTAGTAGATTCCCGGAGAACGTAGGGATCGGGATGTGGCCGTCGAGCGGAAAATCGGAATGCTGAGGCAATCTCATCTTCTTTCTTGGCGGTGAGAAAGGCGAGAGATGGATTGCTGGCATGTTCGACACTAGCTCGACGAGCCACGGGCTCACCCGCTTCACATTCTGGAGCAAATCCGGTTCGTCCCAAGAGACCTGCGAATCAAAACCGGAAATGGCGAAAATTAAAATCAATATGTGAAACTAAACAAAGCGATATAACTTTTACAAAATTTCGAGGACATTAGTACCTGGAGTAGCCGCCACGGAGAATCCGGCCACCGCAAGGAATCGGAAACCTGGACGGAAGAAATCGTTCCCATGAACCAGCTGATCCGTGAGGAATCTTCGGTTTCGAACGCCATCTTAAATCTCATCCCCGAACACCACCGGATCTGCAGTGCCGTCTTCACCAAAGCTGCCTTCACGCAGAACTCCGGAGTGCTCGCCCGAGGGTAGTAAACGACCTCGAAAGGCTGACCGTTACAAGCAAGCGTCGCCGCCTCAATTACCGACTCCGGCCTCACTTTCCCCTTTCCGTTCCTCCCGAGCTTTCCCTCATCCTCCCTCAAAAATGCGGAGAATCCCCCGTATGGCACCGCGCAATTCCCGCCCGCAGGGTTCCACCCGGATGAAGACTCTGACCCGCCTCCGATCCCCCTCTTCGCCCGCCGAATCCCCACGCATAGATCGCCGTTCTCTGCCCGGAGAAAGACGATCGAGTCTCCGGCAACGAGCTTCTTATGGTTGACAAACGTACTCCATCCCGTCGTCAAAAGGTGCCTCCTCGGAGTCCCCCGGTAAATGTGCCGGAACTTCCACGTCTCGCCATGAACGTCCTTCGCGAGGATCGTCTGCACCGGCGGGTCGGCCGAGTAGTCCAGCCGCGGGAAAATTGTCTCTGCGCAGTACCGCGGGACGGAGAATCCGCCGCCGTTGTTAGCATCAGACTGCGTCAGCGTCTTCGCGAACGACGCCGGCTTATCCGGGTTCTCCACCGCGCCGTTCAAGTCATCATGGTTGAGCCCGCTCCCGACAGCCAGCGGGACGAGCCTGAGCTTGGCGTAGACCTCGTCGGTCTCGGGGTCAGCCATGAACTTGATCGCCGAGACCCTGCAGAGAATGTACGAGGGAATGTTCCGGGGAACGCCCCGGAAGTCGACGTGGCCGGAGGAGTGCTCGGAGTGGCCCTGCGGGAAGTAGAAGACCTTGGAGCTCACGGCCGGCATCTGAACCATCCCGCCGGCGCAGGCGTGCCATAGCTGAGGGTCCAAGCACTTCTCCACCTCCTTCATCTTCTCTTTAGAATCCATGAACGTGATCATCTCAAAATCCACAGACTTGGCACAATTCCAATTCCAATTCCAAATCCGGAAATGATTGATTCAATCAATGAAGCGGCGATTGATTACGTTAGGAGCGCATAAAGATCCAAACTTTAATCCACGCTTCACTGGAATTCTGCCAAAAAAAAAAAACCGAATCAGAATCGGGCAATAATGACACTCTCACTTACACAAAACCCCAGCCTGTAATAAACAATCACAACATCGTAGCTCTAAATCTGAACTCAAAATCTTACCCATCACAGTTTCGTGTGAGAGAGACTGTTTCGGGTAAAGGAGGCTGGAAGGTTCAGCCATGGAAGGCTCAGGCATCGAATTTCTCTCAACTCTGACAAAAACCGCCAACATTCCGCTTCCAATCTTCTCCTCGAACAGCCATGGAAGTGGATTCCGAAAGCTCGAGAATTGATAAACAGAGCTCGGAGTTGACTGCTCTCGTTTCCGATGCGAGATGTGTGTCTTCTCCGATCATCCAAAAGACTGGAAATCCCGATTCCGAACCAGAGAGCTCGATGATGACGCGAATTCAGAAGGAGAGAAGGGTGTGAGAGGAGAGAGAAGTGGATGGTGTTGTTGTGGCCTGTGGGTGCAGAGAGAGAGAGAGAGAGTCGAACAGTGTAATGGCCGACAGAGGAGAAGATATAGAAGCTCGAAAGACGCAGAACAGCCGAGAGAGAGAGAAATTACAACAAAGATCTTTTAAGGAACCTATCCCATTTTTTCGCTTATTTTTTTATTACCTTGCCTCTGATTATAATATTATTATTATATTATTTGTTTAATTCCGTCACGATTTCAGTTTTTTTTTTTTATTATTGTGTGGATTTCCGTGTCACTCGTCTCCCGAGATTTTGAACCTCAGTTGATCGCCGGTTTATCGCGTGGGGATCAATAAAGGAAAGTTATTTGCATCGATGCCCTTGAACTTTTTTGTGGTATACTAACTAACAAGTAACAATTAACAATATTGTGAAGAGGGAGAAGTGATGGAAAATAGAAACCAAAGATTAAATAGACTACATCTACAAGTTAAAAAGTTAAAATTAGAAAGGGTATAAATAAATAATTAAATTAAATTTGAACGTTTTATAAGAGTTATAGGGTGAAATATGTGACTAGTGTTGGAGACTCCGTATAGTATTTTGTAACTTTTGCCACCAATTTTACATACATTATGCATATGATAGTAATTTAAGTACTTATGTTTAATTTAAGTACATTTGTCGTCAATTAGTTTAAGTACATATCTCTTCAGCCGAGCCAGACTCAACCGAGGGAAAACCCAGGCGCAACAAGAATTCAATATCTTGCCTGGTAAAAATAGACAGCCCAGTTCATGGAGCGAACGAGAAAGGAAGGCTCACCCAAAGCCCATCAAAGCAAAATCGAAGATTCACTCGAACAAGTTTGTCCCCCTTAAGACAGACACAATTCCGTATGACCCAGGTCGTACTAACAGATTTGGGGACCACTAGATTATGGTTTAATGATTTCTTGTAATCAGAGTCCATTAAGAGGCTCAAATTCTTGTCTATAAATAACATAATATGTCACATAAAAAACCAAGGATAGCCAATTGAAAGAAAAAAAAAAGCATTATTTCATTCTACCAAGAGTACTATCAACATTCCCAAGAGAACATTATCTCCTTCCTTTTTCGGCCATTGTTGTACTAAATAATTCAAGTTTGTACTTGTTTTCTTAACATATTTGTACAAGAAAGGCAAATGAATGGAATGAATAAGATGACTTTCATGAATATTTGTGTTTCTCTTTTCATCTTTCTTATAATTTCACATATGATATTAACGGAAGTGCACGACCCAATTTGCTCCCCAGAAAACATTCTTTAAAATCGGCAGTGCCACGTTCGACGCCGTGATAGTTGCAAAGTGATTTTACTCTCAACAATATTTTGTGAAATTTTAGATACTTCAAAATAATTTTGCTTATATTGTTTCTTATCAAATATTGTTACTATTTTAATTAGTTTATTGATATTAACGGTTGTTTAATTTGAACTAATGATTTTTTGTTCTGACGGCCTCGATAAAAAAGTTAATGATACTACAAGTTTTTCTTAAAGACGTGATTATTTTTATTAAATGTATAAAAAAGCAAATTACAAGGTGTACATTAAGAATAACTTCCTCGAGACGAGAGTTATTTTGTGAATTTATTTTATCTCTATTTTAGAATTGTTTTTACACTTCTCTCTAACTTTGTGGGACTTAAATTTTTTTTTTTGTGGAAATCTTGCATATTCCGTAAAAACTGACATATTATCTATAAATCTAAAAAACTGAAAAATATTAATTTGAATGTATTAGTTTTCTCTAAATTGTGAAAATTATTGTGTGCTTCACAATAAATAATTGATAAATCTATATTCGAGTGAGTTATATATTGAACTTGATTTAATAAGCAATAAATTCCTCCATTTTGTAACATCTAGTGGGTAATATGCATCAGAGAGTAAAGTTTAAGGGGGATTGTTCTGAATATCAAAACTCAAAGAAATAGTGCACCAAACAACAAATTTGGGGAACATAAGCATTAATCATTGACAGAAAATAACTTAACTGTGATTAAGTTTGGTCAACCCTGGTTAGTGGTAAGACTCTTTTCAATTGAAAAGTAAACGGTAAGCTTTAATTAAAGCGTATCAAAATTCAAATGTATATGGTATTTGTTTTTATTTTATCATAGTTATTATGGCTGTAAAGTTATTAATTTAATAAAACAGTGCTGATTTTTATTAAATGTATTTTATAAGTGTATATATAGACATTAGAATTAGACCATGTTTTTTCTTTAAAAAAAAATAGAAAAAAAAAAAGAATAAAGAATTAGACCATGTTTTTTGGTATTGAATGGAATGGATAAAGAGGATTCTATAAACGGCAATAAAGTGCTCATGGTGTTTATTTATTTGTAAATTGTAACCACTTTTTTTCACTTTATTAAAAAGTATACAATCCAATATAGACGAATATCACGTTTTTGAAGCGTTTTGAAAAGCACTTGTGCAAGATTCAACTATAACAAGCTGTAACTATTAAGTCAAGCATTCGATTTTTTTTTAAGTAAAAGATGGAGGTTCAAAAATTCGCAAACATAAACCTAATCATAAAGAGAATAGTACTTAAGAAACCAATTAAAAAAAAGTTTTAAAAAACAAAAATAAAAATCATGGAGATGAATTCTAAGAATTCGATAATTTTCTCTCAAATAAATATAATTATTAATAAAAAAGTGGTGAAATCTACGTAAAAGATCGATGATAATTACTCGAACTCTACGCATTAACAAAAGCAACATCAAATATGTGAATTGACAATAGGAATTTAGCACGTTTTTCCGGCTTACGCTACATCAGTTACTATAAACCCGAGCAGAATCAATAAAAGAAAGGGTATGTCTTAACCCTTTCTCTTATTATTTGTTTTCTATTTTTACCGTCATTAGGGTGGGGATATGAAAAGGGTCATTAATAGCAGTTAGGGCAAATAAAATGTAACTATTTTTTAACCAAGGAAAAAAAATTACCCTCGACTCTGTTGAGTTTTTCAGTCTGATTTTGGTTGACTAAAATTAACTTCTGCCTAAGTAAAAAAGAAAAAAAGGGTTATGATCCAATGGTTCTTTGGGTGATTTCTCGTGTATTCTCAAGATACAAAGCACAAACGACAGACTCATTTTAGACTTCGTAGTAATTTATTTTGAACGTACCAACATATATTTCAAATATATATATAGTAATTAATCTACCATATCCATTAAAATAAATTGAGTGATGCTGATATTTTATATTAAAATTTTGTGCTAATATAAAAATATTATCTAAACGTTGTAAAACAAATTGTAATTAATTATTATTCAATATTTTCTCTCACAAAAAAATTATTATTCAATATTTCGATGCAGTCACCAAACGTTGTCCCTATGTATAAATCACAAAACGACACACATACTTTTCCATGGCATTTAACGTAAGGAATATCATTTTTGGACAAGCCTAAATACACGAGTCCTTATCCTAGAGTACAGTTAGTGAGAAATTATAATCTAAGTATTTAATAAGTTGTTTAAAAATAATGTGACATACTCTTAATCTTTTAATAGCATTAGTTTTTACACGTATATGCTTTAGTTAAAGTATTTAATACCTATAATCAGGACCAGCCCGGAGAATACGGGGGCCTTACGCGAATTTTTTTAGGGGCCCCTAAAAAAATAAGTCTATTCATTAACGTTTTTTTTTTTTTTTTTTCGAGACACATAAATGATGATAAAGATGTTAAGGTAAAAAAATAATTCTTAATAAAAAAAATCTATTAAAATATTTTACATTTAATAAAAAAAATATTCACATTCATAAACAGTATCTACTTGAATAATAGTAACAATAATAATAATGTTAATAGAGTAAGTAATTTTAAATGTTTAAATATGATATAAATTTGTTGAATACAAATCTATTCAGTAAAATAATTCATAAACTAACACTAACTATTTAATATGAAAAAAGACAATGGGGATTGGGGGTTAAGAGCGATGACAAAAAATTGATAAAAACTATAATGTTTTCGTGGTTCGAACTCACGATATTTTATATGACTAGATTGGGCCAAAAATTAATATCATGACAGCCAGCAATTTAAATAATATTTCTATGATTTCCGGGCCCTTATAATAGCTTAAAATTTCGGAAAAAAAAACGAAACATGGGCCCTAGGCGCGGGCCTTGCCCACCTATGTCTAGGGCCGGCTCTGTCTATAATACTTTTGGAGGTAAATAAGACGAAATCAATCCAAAAACCCAATTAATCCAGGACTAGTTATTTATTCAGCGCAATTCAAAGCTTGTGTGTTTTATATAACTTAGGTACTTTGCGTTAGCCGTAATTATAAAAGTAAAGGGAATTAATTTTTTACCCTATAAATCCATTCTATATATATAATCTTTCTCGAAAAGTTGATGAAGCCAGGAAGAACTTGCATGTTTATACAGCTTTCTTACATGATAGTACGTACCCTATTGTAGTTGTAGTACTTTTTCTGATTCATGGCGTAGAGTATTTATGAACTTAATGATCTAAGATAATATCTATATTCTATATATATAAATAGAAAAAATACTGTATGATAAATGCGCAGTATAAAAAGAAGAAGCAAATTGTAGAAGCAAATTGTAGGTAACATTAAGTACAATAACTAAAATAGCAAAAAAAAAGAAAAAGTAATGGCTTGTTTGATTGGAGAATCATAGCAGCAAAATAAATTAATTTTTTGTTTTTCTGTTACATAAACTCTTTTTTTTATATATATATATATTTCTTAGTGTTTATTATTTTATTTTCACCCAAACTTCTTCTTTTTTTTATTGAATTAAGCATAATTTTGGATAATGGATGGGTGCCATTAACAAAATTTTGCCTCTCGGAAGTGACACGTATCCAACATTTAACGATGCATCTAAATTATGTCAATTGAAAATATTGACAAAATTTTATAGAGAAACAATTAGTTAACAATAAGATATTTGATCATATAATGTGAATATTAAAAATCTTAATCGTGAAAAATAAATTATTTATATTATAGCAAAAATAAAAATATTGATACTCGAACTAATGTTATACGCCTTTTATTATATCAATAAAAAAAATTGAGTATACTTAAACTAATATTAATTCATTTTAATAACTCATTTTATGTCAATATTAAGTATTAACTCTCTTTTCAATTGCATAAAATAGTCTTTATATATATATAATATTCATTTCATTTATAGTAAAAGAATCATTATGATTGGAGTAACTAGCTTCCAAGGGTGCGATCATACCAGCACTAATGCACCGGATCTCATCAGAACCCCGAAGTTAAGCGTGCTTGGGCGAGAGTAGTACTAGTATGGGTGACCTCCTGAGAAGTCATCGTGTTGCACCCCTCCCTTTGTTACAATTTTTTTAGGGTGCGATCATACCAGCGCTAATGCACCGGATCCCATCATAACTCTGAAATTAAGCGTGCTTGGGCGAGAGTAGTATTAGGATGGGTGACCTCCTCGTGTTGCTTGGCCTAGTGGTATATCCACTACAATAAGACTCTTCATGATGTCCTGAGTTCAATCCCTTGAGACGTAGAAATTGCGTATATTTGTAATCTTGGCCGATAGTGCCTGCAGCCAATAGTGCCGGTTATTCTTACCGTGATAATATATCTTGTAATACGAGTACATGTAATCTTGGCCAATAATACCACCCCATTAAAAAAAAAAAAAAAAAACTAGCTTCCAACATCCCCACAGGATTAGACCTAGCTGATGAATATTTTTTGTCTTTAATGACAGAAAATAAAATATTAAAAGAAGCAGTGATATTAAAAATAAATAATAAAAAGCATATAATATATAAGTTCCTGCCAATCATAAAAAGCTACCGACAATTGTTGTCGAAAGTGTAGTAGATTTGCGTTTTAACGCTATTTAATGCCACATCATAATTGTGCTGTCATTGTATTATCTGTTTTATAACTATTGATTTTCTGCTTTCTTATTAAATGACCATATATATAATATACCTCTTCATTTACTGTTTAACTTTACACAAACACCACTCATTATTCGCTCGGAAATACCTTACTTAAAGTCGCAAAACATTCATTTATTATCTCAAGTTAAAACTTAAGATATTAAAGCGTCATAATTTGGTTCTTTTGTTTGAAGGTTTATTGAATGAGATAAAATGTGAATATATTGAGTACTTATTAACTTCTTATAATTTATATTATGACTACTTATGCCGAGAATATCGTTAGAATTTACGCATATTTTTGCATGAGCTACAATACATAACAACGAGGATTAAAAGATGCAAAAGAAATATATTATTACTAATTTATAAAGTTTATATATATATATTTATTCTTAGAACTTGTGATACAATATATATTTTCCCAGTCCTCGCGTGTTTTATATATTTGGATAGTTTCGTAATTAATAGATATTGTGAAATGTAATTAACATATTATGATTTTCTCATAATATCCCGTGATTTTCTTATCAAATTTGGTTCCAACGTAGAAATGATATGTTGATATTTCTATTTTTATTTTGTTGATATCATAGGCTTGATTTATATTAGCTACATGCTATATATATATATATCATTTATTTTGTATGAGCTCTCTGTTTAATATTGTAGAAAACAACGAAATGAGCGTGGTTTTTTTTTTTGTTAGGTTATAGTCATATATTAGATACAAGCATGTGTATTGTCTTGCTAATAATAATTAAACACTGTTTCAACTGCAATCTTCTCCCATTCAATTATTATTTTGTTGAACTATATATATAAGATAATTCGATGGGGTAACGTATTTTAAATTTAAAAAAATAAAAACACAAAATGAATTGGCAAATTATAGATGGTATGAAGCATGTACTGGTAGGTCATATTGTAAATTAATTTTATAATATTATATATGTTCATATGCTTGCATATGTATATCGCTTTGTATTAAACTTTGCCATGATATCTGACCAGCCATGATAATGGTTATAATAAATTATGTTATGGGCTTTTTATTATAAAAATAGCTTCAACCACTTAATAAAGTCTTTTTTAATTAATAAATACAATAAAAACAAGAGAATATACAGTACTAAGATTTATATTAATATTTTTTTCTCTACGAGTCTCCTTATTGAAATTATTTATTTTTCCTGTTTAATTATTGTGAGTAAAACATTTTATAAAATTTATATTACATGAAAATTCAAAAAGAAAAATAGTCTTGGAATGTCTTGCTCGCGCGTGGCAGACCGATCAGTCTTGCTCGTTTTTTCGTTTCCAACTCAAAACTCATCAATCGACATTGCCCGTATTTGATTATTGTGAGTAAAACATTTTATAAAATTTATATTACATGAAAATTCAAAAAGAAAAATAGTCTTGGAATGTCTTGCTCGCGCGTGGCAGACCGATCAGTCTTGCTTGTTTTTCTGTTTCCAACTCAAAACTCAACCCGTCAACAATTTATAAAAAAAAAAAAAAAAAAAAAAAAAAACTATTCATTTTATCATGACTTTTATTTTTATTTTTACCGATATTCTTGAATTTGAATTTCAATAATTTATTTCCATGACGTGTATATTACAAAGGAAGACACCTCAGTGACACTAAATACCAGAAAGTACGTGTTTTCTATGAATTTAATATTCATATAGAAAGACATTTATGCTTTATTATGATTTATTTATTATATAATCCAAAGTCACTTAAGTGATCATCATGTATTGTAGAGTTAGGCAAGAAGTGGGCCCGCATTGGGGCCTTCGTGGCAAACCGCAAAGACAGCGACTTTCTAACGGAAAACAGTGAGGTTTCATTCATTAAAATGGACCTACACAACACATTACACACACAACCCACACAATACACACGAACACTACACGAACTAACACAACACACACAAACACTCAACTCGTAGTTACACTAGAATTCGAACATAAAAGTTTCGGATACCAATTATTTTTATATAAAAAAATTATTATTACTTATTTTTAGAGAAAAAAAATAAAGTCGTTCGATCTTGATTCAGAGTAAATATGAGTCATTAGATTCTAAAAAAGAGAATGTTCAAAATGAGATCACTTTTATTTCGAATCAAATAAATATGTTTCCTTCTACGTAATGCACGATTTACTCGAGAATAATTTTATCCACTAGAATTCTCCAACAAATTCTAACTATGAAACATATATATTAAAGGATATAGTTGGCAAAAGTACTTTTGAACAGCGCAATATATGTTATATTTTATATATGGTTACAATTTTGGTCATTTCTAAAGGGTAAAAGATTAAGGCAAAGTTCATTGATATACATACTCACACAATAATTGGGAAAATCTCCCAAACGTGTGGTTGAAGGGGAGACAACAAAACCAAACATCACCTTCTTATCCATCTCATCGCTGGACCTATCTTTTTATTTATTTAATTTTAATTACCTTAGTAATATAGACTCTATAAAAGAATCAACACATATTTATAAATATATATATATATATATATATGCATAATCATGTGTAATTTTGTCTCTCATATGCTCAAAACTCACACGACCAAACCACACCACTTTTGAGCCCCAATGCTAGCCAACCCACCAGCAACAAAGGAAACAATCTCAAATCATTGTTTTTTATTTTAACTTATAAGAATACCTTTTTTTCTTCATTACATTATTGTATATATTTAAAGATATTTGTAGCATAAGTATCTAATTTTATACCTTTTTTATTTATTTTTTGACTTTTGCTCTTAATATTATATTATATTATACACATTTCGAAATATTTGCGGCATTAGTATCTAATTTTATACTAAGTAATTATCGGAATATATTGTTTTTCCAATCTCATTGTTTTAGCGAGGATGAAACTGACCTCGACTTTTTTTTTGTGACCTTTAGGTACTATTAATGCTAAAAATAAATATTGAGAATATGCCAACACACTTGATACGAGATTATATACTTATTCCATAAATATCCCAAATATATTCATTCATTCTTAAATGTTTGTGCTTTTGAAATGATAAATACAACCAAAACCAAACCCTAGACTTTCTGTAACGCCTATCTTCTCTTCTTATTGTTGGTTTGTGTTTGGCATTAACAAAAAAGTTTGGAGTGATTTAATGTCTTTTATTATTTTGTGTCACGCCCTATTTTCTCTCTCCCTAACTATATAGCTTTATACAAAATTTGAGTGACATTTAAGATGTGGTTTTGAAAATACGTAGTAATCACCATTTTCCAATGAGTGTAACAATTCATGAGTTGACTAGAGAAGTTTAGGAGCTTTTAAACCTTAAATCCTTTTATTTAAATAATGTATCTTGTGAGTTTAAGCTTGACCTGGCTCAACAACCCCTAACAGAGATCTCCCAACCAGGAATTTTCCCACCAGAACTTCTCCTTATCTCCTAGCAGAAAAAGGCCAGAGCAGAAATGCCTCTACCAGGAGTGCCCCCAGGCAAAAGTGGCTCCCTACCAGGAATGCATCGGGCAGAAATGGACCCCAGCAGCTCTGCTAGGGACATAGGACTAGAAGTCAGCGGAACCCATTCTAGAAGGTGCCAAACTTGAGGAGCAAGTTTGGAGATTTGATTTGATTTGGTTTCCTGATTCTGTTAGGATTCGAATGTAAATTGTAAAGATTTGATTGAGTTTATTTAAGGAAGTTTAGCTAGGGTTTCGTTTTCTGGTCCCCTATAAATACTAGTGTTAGTGTTTATGTTTTTAGTAACTCCATTATTGTATTTTGCATTCGACATTAATCAAAGAGAAACCTTTCTCCCAACTTTTGTTCCTTTCTTTCTTACTGTTCTTCATTGTTTTTTGGCAGATCTATTCCATTGGGAACCAACATATCTCAATCTTATTTCTCATGTATGTTTTGAATCCATAAGAAGAACCGCGGCCCTCTTATTCGGTTTTTAAGATTTTAACAAACTCTTTGGTTCACATATTCGGTTTTGCTCTTTTATTTTTTTAACAAAGCATAAGTTTGATATTTAGATCTATTTATTTAAGCGGGGTCGTGCCTAAGGGGAGGCGGAGTAGGCTCATGCTTGCAGTGATTTTTTTTAACATTTAGGGGCCTCGAAAAACTCAATTTAAAGACTCTGAAATTACTTTAAATCATATTTGACTGGTATTTTTTTACCTCTAAAAATGCTAAACGCGTCATATTTGAATAAATATTAATTTAATATACAAATATCTTATATACTTTTGCATTGAGATTTAATTTTACAATTTTAATAGGGACTCCAAATCACTCTCCGGACCCCAAAAATCTTAGGCACGACCTTGTATTTAAATATGTATTACTCATATAATATGGTAAAAAAATATCATATTTACCTGTTTTCTTGTTTCATTTCTCGTGTATATTTCGAATCAATAAAAAGACTTAGATCATGTTACTTGGTGTTTAGGATTTTTTTGGTGATAAAGTTTTCGGTTCACATATTTAATTTTTATTAATATTTTTGTATACATGCCTGAGTCGATATTTAGATCTATTTATTTATGTATGTAATTAATTCCTCATGTGAACTTGTAAATGTGAACCTTATCTACCTGTTTTTCTTACTAAATATTACACCTTTAATTAAACTTAAAAACATGGCTTCTATATATTGATACAAAATTTCCTTATTTTATTTTACTTTCTTATTTTCCTATAATTATCATTAACAATAAGTAATAAATGGTGGGCATTTATGATTTTCCACTCTACTTCATTCAAAATTCCAAATATTAATTTTTTTATAAATAGATTATAATACGGTCAAAAATGGAAATTAGTGGAATTGGAATATCATTAATAAATCACTATTTTAAGTCAAACTCAAAACATAAAACGAATTAATATAATATGCAAATCTTTGTTATTGTCATTTTAATTATAACTAAAATTTATATTAACTGAGTAGTACACACACACACACATATATATATATATACACACACACACACAGTGACAGTACTTAAAGAAGTTCCATCATAAAGTTTGGTACAAGTTATTTTCTTAATATTGTAGTCAAAACTTGTAATATCTTTAAAGAAATTGGTCCCAGATTGTAATAATGTACCAAAAAAGGATTAAAAAAAAAAAAGTCTTTATGGGTCCAATCTCCGTCCTGCAATGGCCCATAACTGAAGAGCCCATAAAAAGGAAAAATAAATAATAAAATAGTAGAAAATAAATAAATACCAATCAAATAGAAGAAGAAAAAAAGATATTTAAAATGTGTCTTCACGAGCTGTCCATGGGTTGCTATCAGCTATCACCTCTTGTTTGAGGTGAATCTCTGTTTGGTCCGAACCTTCACCAATAAATAATTTCGAAATATTATAAAAGAAAAAAAGGAAAGAAGTGAAGAAAAAATTAATACACTCCACTATAAATAAAGAATTGTCACATAGAGGTGTCAAGTGGGCCGGGACGGGCCGGCCCGGCTCACAACCCGTTAAACCCACATATTAAACAGGGAGGGCTTGACTCGCCCCGTTCAATGTGCGGGGCGGGCGGGACGGGTTTTGGAAGAGCCATCAAGGCCCACCCCGGCCCATGAACCCAAACCCACAATGTCACGGGGCGGGGCGGGGCGGGCTTTTACGAGTCGAATTTCGTGGGCTTTTACGGGTTGAATTTTCGGGTTGATATGTAATAATAATTTACATCTTTGAGTGGAAAGTATAAATGAAATTAAATACAAATTAAAATTAATACAAACATGGAAGATAATGAATAGAATGGTGAACAATAATACCTTTAATATTTTTGTGTTTGCTCGATATTTGAATTCTCATTTTGAAAGTCGAGTAACATAATGCAAATAAAATTCAATCACATACTTGAAAATTCAAACACATTCATAGAAATTATATATTATAATATCAAAACTCTAGTTATAAAACAAAAAATTTCAAATCGATTATCGAATTTTTAAATTGATTAATGAAGTTGAAATTGTATAATTGAGAAATTAAAGAACTATATAGAATATATACAACAAATAAAGTAATGAATCGTGTAATATAAAGATAATTTTTCTATTTATACTTTCACTAGTATTAATACCACAACTTCATATTTTTTTTTATATAAAAATGTGGTTTACGTGGGCTTTTAAACAGGGCGAGGCGGGTTGGCCACGGGGCAGAATTATGTGGGCTTCGGGGCGGGGCGGGCCTAGGAAAACATAACCCAGTCTGACCCTTTTCATAGGAGCGGGCCTAACCCGGCCCACAAAAAAAGTGGCGGGGCGGGGTGGGGCAAACCCGCTTTTTTACGAGTCGGGGCGAGTGGGCTTGGGTCGGCCCGACCCAATTGACACCTCTATTGTCACAACATTTCTTTATTCCATACAAAATCATTAATGTAATATGCAGTTATGCATGAGCCACGCTTTAAGACTTAACCTCACGGTTAATAGATACAGATTTCGGATTTTCATATTTTATATCACCAAATTTTAGATCGAGATGTTTTGGATTCAGGTATTTCTTGAATGAGAACATTCTAGTTTTGATTTTTTTTTTTTATATATAAAATTGATTATTGCATTAATATATCTTAAATCTAAGCTGTTAGATTTTGATTTTCAAAAACTAAATTTTATGGTTATTTTTTTTTCAAAATTAAAACATTTTGATTTTAGATTTTTCCGTATTTGGTAAAAAACATAACAAATCTGAGTATGAATCATACTTAAGGAGTTCTATTTAAGTGCATATAAAAACATTAGTGGTCCATTTTTTTCTTTCATTTTTCGACAATTAGTTATGAATTTTCATGCAGATACAGAATCGTTAATCAAGTTTATTGATGTTAAAATTCATAGGAAATTAATTTATTATAAAATAAAACAAGCATAATACACTCATTGTATTAATTATAATTAACAATCGTCTTATGACTCGAAACATACTTCATCATTTTATTGTCGAGATTACCCCAATATTCGAAAGCTAAATGAAAATTGATTTTATTATCCGAATTCCGAACACTCCAACGGTTGATTGTTTAAATAATTATCAAAATATCTCTCAATATTCAAAATAGTTAATTGAAAATTGAAATAGTAGTCGAGTGATTCGAAACGTCAAGTACTCGAACAAATTCAATCCACCAATTATATAATTATAAAAAATTATTTAACATTCGCATATAAATTCAAGGAGCTGTGTCATAAGTCCAACTCAATTTTCTCCCAAATATTTAAGAGGATTTTCCTTCAAAGTTGTGCCCCATTAAGTTATAGTGGAGTGATATTTAATTGTGTATTGTGATAGATTCTTGTTGTGTTCCACACTTCCACTCCCTCATAGGACCATCTATTCTCAGCTTATTCACTTTTAGTTCACCACAAATAAAAACCCACTTAATTAAAATGAGATATTTGACAAATGAAAAAAGAAAAAGAAAAAAAGTCTAGATAGTAGACCCTCACAAAATGAGGGGGAATAAATGGATGGGTCCAATAGTTGTGGAAATAAAATTTATTTGTACATCAATTTATAATTTATTTTGCTATACTCAAAGTCATAATATTCTATTTTTAATTGTATATTTCTTTAATTTTTAAGGACTAATAGCAGCGTGATACAACACTCAAAATTGACATCATATTCTCGAATTTTTATTACGAGGGCTTAATATCCAAAAAAAAAAAAAAATGATAATTAAGATAGACTATTTGTTGGGTGTTTGATGAGATTTTTCTCAACCCGAGGCAGAAATTACGGGATTTCATCGAAACTAAAGATCTAAATTAATTTCTAAATCAGAGTTTACAGTTTCGACACATTATCATACTTCTGGTGCTTTTTCCGACTAGATCACGTCGGGCCGATTTTTGAACTATTCACGAACCATCGGCTTACGGATTATAGCTCCACAACGTCGAGCTTTTAGATTGTCCACCCTCGCTGCGGGAACGTTAGTGTGACCGAAAATCGTAGATTCAAACTGCTAGGTTCTTTACGGCGATTTGACGACGAACCAAACAAAAGCACCGGGAGGGAAAATTCGCACCTAGGGTTAGCTAGAGAGGAATGCGAATTTTATCTGGCTCTGATGAAAATAGGGATTGTCAAATTATGGAGCTAAAGGGGCTATAAATAGCCCACATGGGTTAATGATCTAATAAGCTTTTGGGTCCGGTAAATGGACGTAAGCCAATTAGGTCATTATTAATTAATTCTTATAATTAATTAATCAACTCATAATTATTTCACGGGCCCCGAGTGAGCCCGTTACCATTTATTGTAGTCGTGTCAGACCTGAAAAGTCCAATGTGTTGGGAATCACGTCTCGGATTCCTTGAAGATTATCACGAATTGAGCCTCCGAACCGTCCGGGTAACATTTAAAAATTAATTTTAAATCGGAATAACTTGTTATCCGTCCAACGGTCCGGATATCGGATAATAACCATTTCACAAGATCTGATAAATATTATGTAATTTAATATTCATATTCATATATCATTATTAATAATCTAGTCATAATAGGAAATAAATAGAAAGCAGTAAATGGTTGCATTTATTAACCCAATGCATAAGGCCGTACCTCTATTGATGACTTCCGGCTGCGCGTTCTGAATCGGGCAGGGCTCCGCCGGTGCTGGGGGAAACTCCCGTGATCTTTCGGGATATTTCCGCCGGTGCTGGGGGAAACTCCCGTGATCTTTCGGGATATTCTCCTGGAATCCTCGTACCGAAGCTTGGGCTTCGCCGGCAGGACTCTGTCGCAAAATTTTTAACTGATGGTTCTTTTTAAGCTTCCGGAGAAATAGTCTCCTAAGCCGAACCAGAAAAGAGAGATCAGAGAGAAAATTCGCAGACCCTGAGGAAGAGGGAGAGTTCGATTTTTCTCTGGGGAAAGGTGTGAAAAATGTGTAGAATTAGCCTCTTATTTATAGGCTCAAACCGTAACCGAATTGGAGAATTTCCCTCCCTAATTTCGAATTTCATATAATTAAATATAATTAATTATCTTAATCCAATGGTCCAGATTTAATCTCATCTAAATCCAATGGATATAATTAATTAGGGATTTAATTAAATAAGAAAGATTTGGATAAATCAAAAATCCAATCTTATCTTCTTATCTTTATAAAATTCGAATTATCTTATATATTTATAATAAAATTTGAATTATTATTATCTAGATCCAACGGTTGAGAAAAAACTTTAAACCGATCTAATGGATCAAATTAGTTTAGGATAAAATAAAATATAAAAAGATTTATAAAAAATAATTTCGATTTTATCCTTAACTTATAATTCGAAAATTATATAAATATATATAATTAATTAATTTTCAATCCGACGGTAAAGATTAAATCTTAGACCGATCCAACGGATATAATTAATTAACCAAATTCGAAAAATGAAACTTGGTCACCAAGTTATTAAATTCGAACTTATCAATATCCTAATCCAACGGTTGATATTAAATCATAACCGATCCAATGGATTAAATTGATTTTAGGGATTTGCCAAGATACCAAAACATTTGGTACTTATGCCGCAAATATGGAAAGACCAAATCATGTTATTCGAATTGGCTAGGGTTTCATACTATGAAACCCTAATTCGAATTTACACATATAAATATATATATATATATATATATTTTTATTTATTAATATAAATCTATTAATTATTAATTAATTATTAATAACATATTAATAATTAAATCCAAATAATTAAATTATATTAATATTTCCTGATCTCAATATCACACATTAAAATGTCATGGTGTCACACCATCATTTAAATTCGTGACATGTGATTTAATTTCAAAGTTTATCGAACCGATCATAAACTTAGAAAATCCATAAATCACTAACCGTAAGTCGAAATGACTCGGTTCAAAAAGCAAAGTTGCTTAGAATTTAATTTCCAAAAACATGGTTCTGATAGAAAATATAAATTCTAACTTTCTTTTATCAGTTAATTTTGTGTACCAAAATATGGTACTTTTGCCACGCTAACGATAAAACTATCTGACGTCTGCCACAGACCTTTCAGTTTTATAAGTCAAGCCAAATGATTAAACATTATCCAGAATGTATTTTAATCACGTACGTATCATCCGTTACGGAGCTATCCTGGGGACCATGGGCCCGTATCACTTAAGCTCCAACGAACTGCTAGTTGTTCGTCAAACCTCGAAGTGATTCCACTATAGACCCAAGGCTGCACTGTTTAGTGATACGGTATATATTATTCCCTTTATAACAGCAGGGTGTCCATTGATACAATCAAATTCGGGTTATTGATCTTTCACTTGATGATCCACACAAGAGCAGGCGGTTTCTACCGTTATGCCTCTCATTGCATTTTCATCCTTGACTCAGTCAGTAATATTATGAGCAACCCACTTATGGTTTCGATTCATAAGTTGCGCACGAGTACCTCTCACTTCTCACCACCGACAATCAAGGGAATCATCATCATTCTGAAGAGAGCTGTGTGATGCCCATGTCTATGACCAAGCTACCCTTACTGCTGACTATCATGTTCCCAAAATAATAGTGTTGGGAACAGCGGTAATATTTCGTGTTCTTTAACGGTTAAATCAAAGAACAATCAAGCCAGCAGCTTGGACTCAAGATCACTCAGGACTTAGATCGAATGTCCATTTGATCATCTACTAGTGACTCAACTCCAAGTTATCAGTGACGGTCTTATATGATAACTTCCGGAGTTTAAGTCAGGTCCAGTCCAGTATGAAGACACTTCATACTTAATGCACTTCTAGTGAGTGTGACACACACAAAATCCAGAATAGGATTGTCACTTAGTCACATTAATGACCTTATACGATTAATGGGCTCCCACCCAGTTGATCAGGTCGATCACGGACATTTTAAGTTCATTTATTATGATTATTAATTCTTCCTCACATTGACTCTGTTGTGATAATAATAACATAATTGCATCCTTTATGAACTAAGGAATCAAACATTCTATTTTACTCTACCAGAAACTATAATAAGATTATCATAATAAGCATCATCTTTATTCAACGACTTGTCATAATCTTTTACAAATAAATAAAATATCTTGTTTAAGGACACATATGTCCAACACAATGGACCTAAATCTCGATTCGGGCTTCCTACTGTAATATCCAACTATGCAACCATTGAGTACTCTTTATACGTAATTTGGGAGCTCTAAAATATATTATCTCATTTTTAATCACTTTATTTACTAACATCGCTATTTTTCAATTTTGAAATCCCGTATTAAAGGTTTTTTTTTTTTTCAATCAAGAATATTTATTTATTAAATAAAAAAATCTCACAAATAAAGTTAGGGGCTTTTTACCAATTAATTTCACTTTAAACACAAAGAAGCCTGACTTTTTCCTTTGTTACTAAGTAAGACAAAAACTATCTTTAAGTGATAGTTAGACCACTATACATATATATACCTAAAAGTTGAACCACACGATTAAAGACACGCTTCATGTGACACTAGATTGTTATTTAATATAAAATAATTATATTAAACACCCTGATTAAGCAATGTACTAGCATCTTCTTGGATTTTTTTTTTCTTGTATTAATTTCAGACAAACATACAAGTGATGGTTACCATCAATTAAAACGAATTAACTAATAGTGGAGAAAATAATTAGATATGATGGTTCCAATTTTTAATAAAGGGGTTTGAATAGAATAAACAATTATAACATTTTAAATAAATATAATGAAGATTAAGAAAATAATTAGGGACAAAACATTAAAATCACACACGTGCGTAACAGGTGATCAGGCATTTGGGCTGCCGTTGCCGGCGCAACCTCTTGGTTAATGGGTACTTTTTTAATTCATTATGTATTTAAGTACAATTTTTTATTTAAATAATTAATTCAATTTAATTAAAAAAGTCATTAAGACTAGGCCACACTGTAACAAAACTGTGTCCCTACAAATAAGACTATGTGCTACTCTCTAATTAGAAGAGTTATTGATGGTTTGGCCCCTCACTTAATAAAGATGTGCAAAAGGTGCATGTCAACTAGAGAAATAGTTGTACTACTACTAGTCTCTTAATTGGTAGATTCCGTGTGGATTTAGCTACTCCGTTAATGAAATAACGAATTATCCGTTATCGATTTGATTCAGAAATAGACCAACTCGATCAAGATGATACTAAAAATGGATTAAAGTTAAAACATACATAAACCATAAAGTTATTAATGTCAAATTGATGAAAAAAAATTCAAGGACTAATCTACGGAATTACATACTTTATTTTTACATTAATATCTTTTAGGGTTTCGATAAATTTAGAAAGGCTAAAATTATTCATATAAATTTTTGGGCTAATTAAAATAAGATATTTTTAAGGGTAAAATTGATAATTTTTAAAGATGAAATTTGGTAATATATGTGTTTATAAGCTCAATGATACATACAGTTACAGTTAACAAATTATGCAAATATATTTATTATATTTATTTAGAAAACTCGAAAGTTTCCATCAATATCTAACACTATTTGACGAAATAGAGTTACTTTTGAAGAAAGTCTAAATAAGACGGATGAGACAGTGTTCCTTTTTTTTTTTAATGGACGAGCTAATTCTGTATTAAATATAAGAAAATTGTACGAAATAGTCATTTTTGCACAAACTTTTTAAAAATTACCTATTGTGTGTATTAAAATGCACTAAAATGAGTAGTTATTTAAAAAGTTTGTATAAAATAGGTATTTACCTCATTAACTCTAAAATATATAATGTAGGGACTATTACCGCTATTTTTATTACAGAGTGGGTGTTTTGGCGTACCAATCTTAACTGAAGGGCCAAATAATAAATCAATAACTCTAATTAAAAATAAATATTGTCTAATAATGTTTCACAACCATTGACGGTCCAAGTCCAACTCATCACAAATCTCGTATCATTTATTTTTCTTTTTCTCGTATGGAGATATTTTGAGGGATATATTACACATTTTTGAAGGGCGGCTATATTTCAAACTGATAAAAATAAAATAATAGCAAGCACAAGTTTATGTGAGGATTGAGTTGAATGAATACTCATGTTAATTTCAAATTATCCAAAGCAAAATCAAATTGAAAATTTTCTGGTTTTGGATTGAGATTTTAAAATTTTGGAGTTTATGTAATTTAAAATATTGGGAATTTAATTATTGAGTAATTTCCTTGTCCTCCTATAAAATTATTTGACAATATTTTCTTTGGTTTTAGGCCTTGAAACAAAGTGTTTATTTGGCTTTAAGCCATAAAACAAAGTGTCCTTTCTCATGACAAAAACATGACGTGGACGTTGGGGCAACAAACTGACAAACATACACCAAATGCTTCCTTCTTTTGACCATGACGTGTCTCCAATCACAGGCCCACTCAGGCCCAATAGTTAACGGGCTTCAACACAATTCTTGAGCCCAATTTTAAATACCCACACTTTAAATCAGATTGTATTTTGGGTAAACTGCGGCTAATGTACCCAATGTTTGATCTTCTGCAGATTATGTACCCAATATTTATTTTCAGCGGCTAATGTACCCAATGTTTGATCCGCTAGATATTTTCGTGTTTTCCGTCACTTGACCTTTAGAGAGTTATCCTCCTCTATATGCACACTTTTCGTATTTTTGACATAACTCACTCATTTTTTGTCCAAATTTTATGCACGACCTATGGTTGGAAAGATAAGAGATAGATCTACAACTTTGGTGTTTTAAGTTTTGTAAAGTCAGTTTTAGAAAAATACGAAATTCTAATACAACGTAAAACTGGACATTAGTTTAATGCAAAATATTTGTTTCGAGCAAATTTTAATATACTTAATGACTTTTTATGATGAAACGTAAAACTAAAAAGTTGTAGATTAACTTTTTATCTTTCCAACGGGTGTTTATTTATAAATTTTAGACAAAAAATGAGTGAGTTATGAAAAAAATATGAAATATTAGTTGTCTAAAATTTATAAATAAACACCCGTTAGAAAGATAAAATATTTATCTACAACTTTTTAGTTTTACGTTTCATCATAAAAAGTCATTAAGTATATTAAAATTTGCTCGAAACAAATATTTTGCATTAAACTAATGTCCAGTTTTACGTTGTATTTGAAATTTCGTATTTTTCTAAAACTGACTTTACAAAACTTAAAACACCAAAGTTGTAGATCTATCTCTTATCTTTCCAACCATAGGTCGTGCATAAAATTTGGACAAAAAATGAGTGAGTTATGTCAAAAATACGAAAAGTGTGCATATAGAGGAGGATAACGGTCAAGTGACGGAAAACACGAAAATATCTAACGGATCAAACATTGGGTACATTAGCCGCAGTTTACCCTTGTATTTTTTATCGGGTAGTCGCGGAAAAAGTACCTAAATTTTGATCAGCTGAAGCAGCATAGGAATAAAATGAAAAATATCGACAAGAGTACCCAAATTCAAAAAAATACGAGGCGCTAAATTTTTTCATCTATTTTTTTTTTCGTCGAATTCAAATGAGAGAAAATGCTAGATAGTTGGATGAACGCATAAATTTGTATTTAGTTATGGTTTAATAGCACTATTCTAAAAAAATAATCATTATTCGTCGTTATATTTTATACTTTGGTTGAAAATTGGTTGACTTTGGTTTTCTTTGTCGTTATATTTTTTACTTTGGTTGAAAATTGGTTGACTTTGGTTTCCTTTGTCGTTATAATCATAAAATTGGATGAAAAAAATGAGTCATCTCATATTTGTTGACTTTGGTTTCCTTTTTCGTTATATTTTTCTTTTTCCTTTCGACCTCGGTCGTTAAATAATTTAATAAAAGTACTTTTCCCATGAATATCCCTTTGATATTTAGAGTAGTCAAAAATACCTCGGAACATTGTATGTTAATGCAGTTTTCTCTCTTAAATTTAACTTATAAAACAATGCCCCTAACGTGTTACGCAAGCCGACATTCTAGCCTCCGCTTCGTCTACCTCGATGATCGCGCGGGTGCTTCCTTCTAGGTGTCACGGTCCCCTATGTATTTTTACCTATGTATTTTTACATTCAAATATAATTTTGTGATTAATTTAACTTAGTGAAGCAGTTAACTAATTGATTAAAGGCACGTGGACTACATAAGTGCTAATTAATTGCTCATAGTTTTAGACTTTAGTGGTCAAAGACTCATAATAGAAGGAAGTGATATAAGCAAACGAATAGCAACACAAAACGGAGATCCTTGTAAAACCTATTGAACCGGTCTCTCTCTCTGTATATATATATAGAGAGAGAGAGAGAGAACAAATGCCATGTCAGGACGTGCATGGATTGTTTTTGACATTTTCAATGACACTAAAGACGTGTAATAATCTTAAGCTTAGTAGCTTTGCAATAGAATCGCCTTCTAAATCTAACATCAAAATCTCTCTCTCTCTCTCTAACGAAGCAATTCAACATATATAAGGTCTAGTAAAAACAACAACAGATGCCACGTCACCACGTGCACGAATCTCTTGACATTTTCAACACCAATAGAGACGTGTAATACTATTAATATTAATATTATCTCTAGTTAATTTAGTAACACTCGTTAATTACATTTTACTTAACAAATCTGTGAGGCATCGATCGACCCAGAGAAAAAGCACCATGGCTTGCTTGAGGCTTGGCTCCAAATCTGAGGCGTTTCACCTAGAAGGCCAAACTTGGTATAAACTTCACAAATATTATTTCTTTGGTTGATCATTTTGTGATAGTGTAAATCAATTTTGTTGCAATGTATTAGGTTTTGCACATCTGGGCTTCCCAGTGATATTACAATTGAAGTTGGAGATATGTCGTTTCACCTCCACAAGGTACATGCATGCTCTCTATTTATTTATATATATATATATATATATATATATTATGATATTATGATTAATTATGGAATGAATTTTTATCATTACAGTTCTGTGTCTGTACTAATTAATCACAAATTAACGAAGTTTCCAAATTGATATGATCAATCCATTTTCGTTCTGCACACAAGATACATAATTAGTCCCAAGAGAGAAGATCATATGCATTATGTACATACATATATATGATCAATCTATATAGGTTGATTGAAGACCACATAATTAGTCCCAAGAGAGAGGATCTTATACATATACATACGTATAAATACTCATTAGATTATTCAAAATTAGTATCCCTAAATTAATGAGAGAACCCACTATATTCTTATATATTATATACGACATGAGTACATATACTCATGTTTCGTATGTATGTATGTATATATCTTGTCGACATACATATACATAGGAAACACGAGTATATATATATATATATATATATATATATATATATACATATCTTGTCGACATACATATACATACGAAACACGAGTGTATATATATATATATATATATATATATATCCCATGCACGTATTATATACGAAAATGGTGGCTGATCCAAATTGCATTGGCAGTTCCCATTACTCTCCAGAAGCGGACTATT
The DNA here is from genome assembly GCA_954871525.1 of Parietaria judaica. Lineage (NCBI taxonomy): Eukaryota > Viridiplantae > Streptophyta > Magnoliopsida > Rosales > Urticaceae > Parietaria > Parietaria judaica. Next base: position 18,303,897 of record OX940864.1, read on the forward strand.
GGAGAAGCTCATAGAGGAGCGCAACGCCGAGGAACTCGAAGCGCCCTTCGCCACCTCTGCCCCGTGCGTCGTGCAGCTCCACGACCTCCCCGGGGGCGCCAAGGCCTTCGAGCTCGTCGCCAAGTTCTGCTACGGCACGCGCTCTGAACTCTCCGCCGCCAATGTCGTCGCCCTCCGCTGCGCTGCCGAGTACCTCCGCATGACCGACGACGTCGAAGAGGGCAACCTCGTGTCCGTCACCGACGCCTTCCTAGACGAAGTCCTCGCCACCTGGCCCGACGCCCTCCGCGCCCTCGACACCTGCGAGGACGACGCCCTTCTTGCCGCCGCAGAGGATCTCCACATCGTCTCCCGATGCATCGACTCGCTCGCCGCCAAAGCCTCTGCGGAACAAAACCCTAACCCTAACGTTGTTTCATGTGACGAGGAAAGGTGGTGGTTTGAGGAAGTGTCGTTTCTCAGCCTACCACTCTTCAAGCGGCTGATCGTGGCGGTCGGGGAAAAGGGGGCAAAGCCGGAGACAGTTTCGGCAGCGATCGTGCACTACGCTAGGAAGTACCTTCCCACGATGGCCGCAGCGACGGACGTGAACCCGGCGGGGCCAACAATAGCAGAAGCCGAGCAGCGGACGCTTCTTGAGGAGCTTGTTGTCTTGCTTCCGGAGAAGAAGGGGTCAACGTCCTCGAAAACTTTATTCCGTCTTCTCCGAATCGCGATGATGCTCCACGCGAGCCCTAGTTGCCGGGAGAATCTGGAGAAGAGGGTCGGCGCACAGCTAGACCAGGCGCTTCTGGTGGACCTGCTCGTGCCAAACATGGGGTACTCAGTGGAGACGCTCTACGACGTTGACTGCGTGCAGAGGATCGTTGACCACTTCATGGCCGTTGATCACGACGATCATGAAGGGGCGATCGTGAGCGAGGAGGCCAATGAGGGGGTGACAGGTGTCACGATGGTGGCGAATCTGGTGGACAGCTATCTTGCTGAGGTGGCAGTGGACGTAAACCTGAAGCTGCCGAAGTTTCAGGCACTGGCAGCGGCGATACCGGAATATGTCAGGCCTGTAGATGACGGAATCTATAATGCCATTGATGTCTACTTGAAGGTAATAAGTTCATATATGATTAATAATCTATATTAATAACTAATTAATATTAGGTTGTGTAGCTTATTTAGTAAGTTCTAAAGTTGCTACGTTATACTATATATGGTTCAAGTTTAATAATATATATTTTTATCTTAAATTGGGGTTTAAATTTAACATGTCTTGTACAAGTTCTTGGTAATTTTAGATCCACAAAATACATATTATAAATTAAATTTTATCGTACATTAATCACTATATTGTACCACTACCATATATATACGTGACATAACAATATTGTTACATATGACCTTTCAAAAAAAAAAAAAATGTTACATATGTTTGGATCATTAAGTCCGAACCTAGTTAAAACAGAACCACGTTAAATTAATACCCAATTATATGGTAAGCTCCAATTATAATTAATATAACTAAATTATTATTATAAATTAATAATCTTTATAATATAATAAATTCTATAATCCTAGAGGTTCTACTGTATTATATATTTTTCTCCATAACCTATAATCTACGGGCTAACTAAATAAATTAAGAGCTTATGATCATGTACAATGACAAAAGAATATAAATTAGATCTCAATATTTCTATCCGTGGATATTCTTTTCAATTTCATTTATCAATTAAGTTCAGTTCGGTTCGGTTAGTAAGTAATAACGTAATATTTTTGAAATACAGCGTTCAAGCCACACGATCAAAATCTCTTTGAAAAAAATAAAAAAATCGACTTATGATCAAAACCCTAACCAATTAACAGATATTTCAATACATACATATAGTATGATTTGAGCAATGTATTTTCGGGATACTAGTTCAAGTACCCAACTACCTGGTCTAACTTCCCTGAATACGCTCTTGAATTCTTTTCAGGCGCATCCATGGGTGGCGGACTCGGAGCGGGAACAAATCTGCCGGCTGATGAGCTGCCAGAAGCTGTCGCTGGAGGCGAGCACTCACGCAGCGCAGAACGAGCGTCTTCCTCTGCGTGTGATCGTGCAAGTTCTCTTCTTCGAGCAGCTCCGCCTCCGCACCTCCATCTCGGAATGGTTCTTCGTCTCCTCCGGCACTGGAAACGACGTCTCCTCCAACAACCTCCTACAGATCACTGCAAAGCAGACCGACGGTGACATGAGGCTGCGCGTTTCGGAGATCGAGAAGGAGTGCTCGCTCATGAGGAAGGAGCTTCAGAAGCTCGTCAACGCCAAGAAGAAGAGCTCTTGGAGCCTTCTTCCCCGGAGATTCGGCTTCAGGAAGCGGTCATCGTTCGGTCAAGAGACGAAATCAACGGCCAGTAAGGTCAACGCCGTTGCATCGGAGTCTGCCACTTTGGAAGGGAAAGCGGAGAGTCGTCGGGTCAACGGTGAAGTGGCAGCTCATTGAAAATAACTGCAAAATAATGACTTTGTTAATGTGACTACGTGTTTGCATTGACATAAATTTGTGTTAGATTAGATTAAGGATAGGGTTTGCTTTGTTGTTTAGGATAAGACTTACTGAGTAGGTTGAGCTAGTTTTATGCTGACAGATTGTTTATTAATTGTCATGTAATTAGGTTGAAATTTTGCGAAACCCGTAAAATTGGATCGGCATATATAATCGGTTGCCGGCTTTTAATATTTTATGAAAACTCCATTAGTATACCCCTACATCGCTCGATATACCCGTAAATTGAGTCCTCGGTCGGTTCTCAGGCTCTTAGATATTGGGTTGAACTTTGTTTATATTTTGGTTTAATTTCTCATTAACGACAACAAAATGTCGGTTTGAGAGAAACGACATAACTTGACATCAATGAATGTCACCATGAGAAAACAAATATTTTTATATTATTGGACAAAATAATACAAGGCGTACGGTACAAAAAATTTAATAATAAAACTATAAAATTTTCAATAATTGATGAGATTTTTTTTAAAGTTATTGTTGAACTTGCAATAATTGAAAATATAGTGCACTAGATAATTATTATTTACGTAGAGATTTTATTCGTAAATTATTTTTTTTATCAAAAAGTAAATTGTTAGTTTAACCTCTAGCAATAATGATTAATTATCCTATATTGATTATCAGCAATCACGTTAATTAAAATTGAGGGATGTGTACTACTCCAAATCCATGAAAAATTGTATATATAATTCGAATGAGTTTTTTATTTCTTAAATATAATATGAGAAGCCGTTTAGTTAAATTTTAAGTTATATTTTTAAAATAAAGAGAGAAAGAAAAAACTTCAATAAATGTGAATAAAATGAGGAAAAAAATTAGATAACTAAAGATAGTTGGACTTATTTTGGAGAGAGAGTTGAAAATATCTATAATTTTCTTTTCTTTTACAAAAAGTTAAATATAAAAAAATTATAAAACTATTTTATTAAAATGACTAATCAAACACCTTTTATATTTTTATTTGTTACTTTTCAAAAATGAAAATGAACAAGGTAATATTATTTGTATGCTCAATAGAAAGGGTAAACGAACGCCCGAAGTATGTAATATTAATCTGTATAACTGAAATGATGATCCTATATCTATGGTATGGATGAAAATAATATATCTATTCTCCCTATTGTTAATTTAATTCATTTATAAAGTAATTAGTGTTATTGACTCTTCCATTGTCGCATGCCTCGCTGACCGTCATATTGAGAGGAAATACAACGCAACGAAAATTTCAATCTCTCTCGATATATATTGCAATATGAAGACAATAGTTTGAAACGCATCTACGAATGTTTAAAAAAATTAGTATGGAAAAGTGAGGTACAAATAAAGTCAATAACACAAATTACTTAATAAATGAATTAAATTAACAAATATTTAAAGACAACACGATTTTCAACAAAATCATAGAAACCTCGCTTATTATTTCTGTTTTTTATTTAAAAGAAAAAAATAAATAAATACCTGCAGTAGAAGGACTAATCCTTTACTTTTTTTCCATTGTTCCAAACATGCCCCCTTTCTTTTGAACTATCCATCTTGTCCCTGTCTTCTTGCCCTTGTGTGGTTCTCTCTCTCAGTTGACTCGTGTCTTTTCTCTTCACCACAACGATATTCATGATAAGGGTCATAGTTTGTTTGGTGCCAAAGTTGATCACGGTTTGCTATATATATGATAAGAGACATTAATGATATATATATATATATATATATATATATCAACCGAAAAACAAAATTAAAGATAAAATAATAAAAATGAATAACGAAGGAGCCTTATACGGAGCTTTATAACACATAAAGACAATGAAAAGAAAATCTAGGTTGCAAACGACAAGAGAGCTAACACTAAACAATGAAAAGAAAATCTAGGTTGCAAACGACAAGAGAGCTAACACTAAACAATATGTTAACGTGTATTTTATATTATTTATATATCATGTATATAACTAAGTCAATGATGTATATCTCACGTATTAGGATATTAGTTTCTTTAGATAAGCTTAAGTTGTTAGCTTTTTAGTCAGTCAAACTTGTTTCTGTTGCTATTCCTTCTCCCTGTTACTATTTTATCTCCCATTATTGTAGCATCAGTTGTATACGTGGTGTATATATACCACTGCTCATTATTAATAAAGTGATTAATTCAGAATCTTATCCCTACGATATTTATTATGGTATCAGAGCCACAATAAAGCTCAAAATTCCCTTTCATTCCTTTTCACCAGATCGAAACCTAAAGCCAATTCAACATGGCTTCTGAAAATACCCAGTCTGAAAATACCAATACCTCCACCACCATTCATGTATCTGATCCATACACTATGCACCATTCAGACAGCCCTTCCTCCGTGCTCGTCACTCCTCTTCTCACCGGAGACAACTATGGCTCGTGGAGCCGGGCTATCACCATGGCGCTTCGAGCGAAGAGCAAACTGGGATTCGTGGATGGCTCTCTCCCACGCCCCACCGACGAAGGTGCACTGGTAAATTGGCAGCGCTGCAATGATTTGGTTGGAAGTTGGCTTCTCAATTCTGTCTCGCCGGAAATCCGGCCTAGCATTTTATACGCTGATAGCGTCGCTCAAATCTGGTCTGATCTCAAAGAGCGATTTTCACAATCCAACGCTCCAAAAATCTATCAACTCAAACAATCTATCTCTGCTCTCAAACAAGAGGGCATGTCTGTCTCTTCATATTTTACACAGCTCAAATCTTTATGGGATGAGCTAAGTTCAATCATTACACAATCTCCTTGCATCTGTGGAAATGGAAAAATCATTTTTGAACAACAAAATCAAGACAGGTCTATGGAGTTTTTGCAGGGTCTCCATGACAGCTTCTCGGCGATACGTAGCCAAATTCTTCTCATGGAACCGTTTCCGTCAGTCCAACGTATCTATAATCTAGTCCGTCAAGAGGAAAAGCAACAAGAGTTACATGTCCGACCTAATCCAAGCGTTGAATCAGCCGCTTTCCATTCCGCCTCTAACCAGATGAATCGCTACAATGGGAAGCGTCCACCACCTTTTTGTGATCATTGCAATAAGCTCGGGCATACTAAAGAAAAGTGTTACCAGATTCACGGATTTCCAGAAAAACAAGGGAAACGCTTCGATACTTCTCAATCTACCACTCCCATGGCCGCAGCGAGTTCGCTCACAGCGGAGCAATACCAGAAGTTGTTGGCTCTACTCAACAAAAATGAAGGCAACAACGATAATGCTTCAGCAAATCTAGCAGGTAAAATATTTTTATGTTCATCCCTTATTTGGATTATTGATTCGGGAGCATCAAATCACATATGTTGTTCTCTTAATATGTTTTCTTCATATTCATCCATTAAGAAATATATAAATGTTCAGTTACCCGATGGTTCACATGAATCTGTTTCTCATATTGGAGTTGTCAAAATCTCAAAATCATTGATTCTCAAGAATGTTTTTTACATTCCTTCATTCAAGTTTAACCTCATATCAGTTTCACAATTAACCAGATTCAATAATTGTGATGTAAAATTTTTTACGGATCATTGCTTATTTCAGGACCGCATGCTGACGACGACGATTGGTCGGGGTGAAGTACGGCTCGGTCTTTATTATTTGAATAATGATGCTTTTCATGTTTTCAATTCAGCATTTTCCCTTCAATCATGTAATAATTTTGACTTATGGCATTCACGTCTAGGTCATCCTTCTCAAGGACGTTTAGATGTTATTTCCAAGCAATTTTCAGATATATCAATGAATAAAAAATTTGTTTGTGATGTTTGCCCTCAAGCAAAACAATCACGTTTGCCTTTTCCTTCAAGCAATTCTCGCACATCTCGTTGTTTTGAATTACTACATCTTGATGTTCGGGCTCCTTTTTCCGTTCCATCTAAGAATGGGTCGCGTTATTTCTTAACGATCGTTGATGATTTCTCACGTTGTACTTGGGTTCACTTAATGACACACAAATCCGAAACTTTTAAATTTTTTGTATTTTTTTCAAACCAAGTCAATCGTCAATTCAATACATCATTATCAAACATTCAATATGGTAACGGTGGAATATTCCTTCCCCAATTACAAAAAGTGCGATCTGATAATGGTCTCGAATTTACTTCAAAAGAGTTTCAAACTTGGTTTTTGCAACACGGCATCATTCATCAACGTAGTTGTATTTTCACTCCGCAACAAAATGGTGTTGTTGAACGAAAACATCGCCACTTACTAAATGTTGCACGGTCTTTGCGTTTTCAGGCTGGTTTACCTCTCTCATTTTGGGGAGAATGTTTATTGACTGCAACACATTTAATCAATAAGCTTCCTTCCTCAAAACTTCAATTTAAATCACCTCATCATATTTTATATGGAAAAAGTCCCTCTTTGTCTTATTTGCGTGTTTTTGGTTGTTTATGTTTCGCTAAAAACATGTATATCAAACATAAATTTGATGACCGTGCAAAATCCGGCATCTTTATTGGTTATCCTTATGGTCAAAAAGGCTATCGAATTTATGATCCTCAAACTCATAAAATTTATGTTTCTCGTGATGTTATCTTCCACGAAACGATATTCCCATTTCAAGATATTCCTCAAACTGATCATCAAATTCCTATAACAATTACCCCTTTACATGACGAGGCCTTAACAAGTGATACTCCTTCATCTTGTCCAAATATTGATACTTCACATATTGACTCAGAATCAAGATCGAATATCAATAATGAAATTATTCCGACTTCGGCTTCTACCAACTCGGATTTACTTCGTGAACCCTCTCAACGGTCTCGTCGTCCTCCTCATCGCCTCTAAGACTATACGTGCTCTCAGGTATCTTCTTCTACCAACTTTCCATTAGCATCTTGTTTTTCACTTTCTCATTTAAGTCCTTCACACAAGATTTTTCTTAATAATATTATCGAAAATCACGAACCTCGCTCTTTTTCCGAGGCAATGAAATCTTCTCATTGGCGTGATGCCATGACTAAAGAAATTCTTGCCCTCGAATCCAATCATACATGGACTCTTTGTCCCCTCCCGTCCGGAAAGAAACCCATTGGGTGTAAATGGGTATACAAGATAAAATATCACTCTGATGGCACAATTGAGCGCTATAAGGCTCGTTTAGTCGCTAAGGGATACACCCAAGTCGAAGGTATAGATTATCACGATACTTTTGCTCCAGTTGCTAAATTAGTAACGGTCCGACTTCTACTTTCGATTGCCTCTGTTAAAAATTGGCCTCTACACCAACTTGACGTTAACAATGCCTTCCTCCAAGGTGACTTACATGAGGAAGTGTACATGAAACTTCCCCCTGGCTTTTCCAAAAATAACGCACAAAATGTGTGTAAGCTCAAAATATCAATATATGGTCTTAAGCAAGCCTCTCGTCAATGGTTTGCAAAATTCTCTTCCACTCTTCTTAAACGTGGCTTCAATCACTCTATTTCGGATTACAATCTCTTCACTTATAATTCCAAAGATGTCTCCCTTTTCGTTCTCGTCTATGTTGATGATATTATCATCACGGGAAATAACTCTAACGCTATTTCTGACCTAAAAATATTCCTCGCTCAGTCCTTCTCTATTAAGGATCTTGGGCCATTACGATATTTTTTAGTCATTGAGGTCTCTCGTTCCAAGAAAGATATTTTTCTCTGCCAACGCAAATATACCCTAGACATTCTTAATGACTCGGGGATGCTTGGTTCTAGACCATCCCATTTTCAAATGGAACAACACCTTCGTTTAATGCCATCTGACGGGACTCCTCTTCCCGTTGCATCAATTTATCGTCGCTTAATTGGTCGGCTATTATATTTAACTGTGACTAGACCTGACATTCAATATGCTGTCAACACTCTTAGTCAATTTCTACAAACTCCACATTCTACTCATCTCAATGCAGCCTATCGCGTTCTTCATTATCTTAAATGATCTATTGGAAAAGGACTCTTTCTTTCTTCCACAAGCTCTCTTAATTTAATTGGATATTCTGACTCGGACTGGGCTGGTTGTCCGGTAAGTCGTCGCTCTAAGACTGGATACTTCACCATGCTAGGTGATAGTCCTATATCTTGGAAATCCAAGAAACAACCCACGATTTCTCGTTCTTCCACTGAGGCTGAATATCGATCATTAGCTGCTATCACTGCAGAATTACAATGGCTCAAGTTTCTTCTTCATGATTTAGGGATTGATCTTACATCCCCAATTCCAGTATATTGTGATAATAAATCAGCAATTCATATCGCTGAAAATCCAGTCTTTCATGAACGCACAAAGCATATAGAAATTGATTGTCACTTTGTTCGTGAAAAAATTGTATCGGGTCTTATTTCACCCTTCTACGTTCGCACTACTGATCAACTCGCTGACATCTACACCAAACCGCTTGGCGCAGACGCATTTCGCCGATGTTTAAGCAAGATGGGCGTTGTCGACATTTCTCCTCCGGCTCCATCTTGAGGGGGGGGGGGTGTTAACGTGTATTTTATATTATTTATATATCATGTATATAAAAGACCAAGTCAATGATGTATATCTCACGTATTAGGATATTAGTTTCTTTAGATAAGCTTAAGTTGTTAGCTTTTTAGTCAGTCAAACTTGTTTCTGTTGCTATTCCTTCTCCCTGTTACTATTTTATCTCCCATTATTGTGGCATCAGTTGTATACGTGGTGTATATATACCACTGCTCATTATTAATAAAGTGATTAATTCAGAATCTTATCCCTACGATATTTATTACAATCGTTAATATGTTAGCGGCAAAAGTAATTGAAGATTATCAAAATAATAACAGAATAACAAAAAACAAAAAATATTAAAATTTTAGTTCTTAATACTCCCCCCAAGATGAAATTGCATAGATGTTGAGCAATGACATCTTGGAAAGTAATGGAACTAATAAGGTGGAAGATACAAGTTTTGTAAATATGTCCGCAAGTTGTGAGTGCGAGCGAATCAACATAAGTCTAAACTTTTGAAGCTTCAACAGATCACGAATGAAATCACAATCTATCTCTATGTGTTTAGTTCGTTCTTGAAAAGTTGGATTAGTGGCTATGTGAATGCCAGCTTGATTATCGCAATAAATGGCTGGTAAAGGCAGATTATCAGTTTTAAGATCAATAAGTAATTGTGTTATAAGCCAAATTATTTCTGCAGACGTTGAGGCTAATGCTCTATACTCAGATTCAGCTGATGATCTAGTGACAATGTTCTGGTTTTTGGATTTCCAAGAGATTAAACTATCATTAAAAAAACACACAAAAACCTGTTATGGATTTGTGAGAATCTAAACAATTTCCCCACTCAGCATCCGAGTAAGCTTTCAAGCCTTTGCTGATTGATTTGGAGGGGTAAAATAGTCCCAGTCCCGGTTATCATTAAAAATATATTAGTGGAATGTGAGCTGACTTCATATGACAATCGCGCGGAGCTGAAAAAACTGACTAAGAGAGTGAACTACATGAGTGATATCAGGTCTTGTAATATTCAAGTATAGTAATCTCCCTATCAAGCGTCTGTATGGTGTTAGATCTTCAATTAATTTTCCGATTTCAGAACTAAGAATGGCATTTGGTTCCATAGGAATTTTTACAAGTTTGGATTCAATGAATTCAAAATATTTAAGAAGTTGGAGAGTGTATAGCCTTTGTGAGACATTAATGTCATTTTTAGTTCGAGCAATTTCTTGTCCTAAGAAATACTTCAGATTTCCTAAGTCCTTAAGTTTAAAAATATTTCCTAGTTCTGGTTTTACAGATTCAATGACCGAATTTGATAGACCACAAAGGACAATAACGTCCACATATACTAATAGAGCTATAAAAGAGTTACCTGAACCTTTGACCAAGAGAGAGTAATCACTCTTTAGATTGCTTAAAACCCAGTTTTGTGACTTCAGTTGTGAATTTCACATTCCATTGTCTAGAGGCTTGCTTTAAGCCATATATAGACTTGTTCATCTTACAAGCAAGTTTTTGAGAGTCGTTAGAGAAACCAGGAGATGAATACCCTCAGGGAAGATTCATGAAGACCTCTTCATCAAGTTATCCATTTCGAAACGCGTTATTGACGTCCAATTGAGCTAGGAACTATTTTTTTTTTTTTTTTTTATAGCTAAGGCCAACAATAACTTCACAGTGACTAACTTTGCACCTAGTGAGAAGGTGTCCATATAGTCAACCCATTCTTGCTGATTATAGCCTTTTGTAATAAGCGTGGCCTTTCTTCTAGCCAACGTTCCATCATAATTGAATTTGTTCTTATCGACCCACTTACGTCCTATTGACTTTTTATCCATTGGAAGAGGAACTACTGTGCAAGTGTTATTTGCAATCATTGCGCTTAGTTGCTCATTCATTGCATATCTCAAATAAGCAAATTTATTTGCTTGATGAAAATACTGAGGCTCAGCATAAATCGAGCAAGCAAGGACAAAGTTTATATGATTATCGGACAGTTTTTCATAAGATATGACAGAGGAGAGATCATGGTAACTAGGTCTCTTAGATTATCTATTTGATCTTCTAAGATCCTTATTCTCTTCAGGAACAGGTTCAATGATAGAAGTATCAGAAATCGTGTCAGGGGTAAAATTGACATTTTCATCAGAAACAGTTATTTCAGGTAATTTTTCTGAATTCTAACTATCTTTAGTGATATTATTTTGATCAACACTATCTAAATTAGGTAAAACAAGAGTGGTTAAGTGATCAATGGAGGTTTGTATTGATTCGTAGTTATGAGAAGGAAAAATGTCCTCGTGAAAGACTACATCCCTTGAAATGAAAAAGACCTTTTCTTCAAGATCATACAAGTTATATCCTCTATAGCCTTGATCATAGCCTATGAAAATGCATTTTCTTGCTCTAGGTTGGAACTTAGTTCTATGAGCTTGTAAAGTAGATGCAAAAGCTAAACAACCAAATTTTTTAAGAAAATTATAATCAAAAGGCTTAAGAAATAAAACGTCACAGGGACATTTATTTTGAAGAGTAGCAATGGGAGTCTTATTGATCAAGTAAGTAGCTGTTAATAGGCAGTCTGACCAGAAGGAAATGGGTACCTTGGATTGGAAGTAAAGAGCCCTCGCAACGTTCAGAAGATGCTGATGTTTCCTCTCAGCAACTGAATTTTGTTGAGGTGTTTTCACGCAAAAAAACTGATGTAAAATTCCTAATTCTCCAAAGTAATCTAGCAAGACTAACTCACGTGCATTGTCAGATTTAAATTTCTTAATTTTCTCAGAGAATTTCCTTTCTACCATGGCAGTAAACTTGGGAAGAATAATATGAACATCAGATTTATTTGTCATTAGATAAGTCCACGTAAATCTAGAATGATCATCAACAAGAGTTAAGAAAAACTTGTAACCATTATGAGATTTTTGATGAAAGGGGCCCCATATATCACAGTGAATTAATTCCATAATTTCATTACAAATGTTATTCAAAGAAGGAAAATGCTATCTCTTCTGTTTTTCCATGGGAAAAATATAGCAAGGGATATTCTTGTCATTTTTAGAAAAGCCAAGAATGCCCTTTAATGGAGCAAGAACTTTCTGCGACAAATGCCCAAGCCTATAGTGCCAAAGATTTGCAGAGACTTTATTACAATTGAAATCATTAAGGGTTGGTTCATTACAATCTAAAATGTATAACTCGTCGTGCACGTTACCCTGCCCAATCATCCTCTTTAATGAATCATCAATAAAGCTCACTCGATCTCCTGAATGTGCGGTCAAAACTCTCACAGAGCGAAGATTGAATGTAAAACTAGGAATATATTAAACTTTTCTCAAAGTAATAAGGGGATTTATCCTAATGTCACCACATAAGTAAACGTGAATGATTTTTTCATTCGGTAAGGTAAAAGTAGAGTTTTCTAACTTTCTAACATTTGAGAAGATAAGTTTGTTGTTGTAAATATGTCTACTTGCCCCCGAGTCTATAATCCAACAATCATATAGATTAAATTTACTACTTATTGAACGCATTTAATTTAAAGAACTTGTGGTGAAGGTTACGAGGTTCACAAATGTATTTGAACCTGAAGCCTTCCCTGAGCTGATAGTGTTTGAGCTTGAAGCTTTTACTACATTTTTCATATGCTCATACAACATTCCAATTAATCGTTGGCATTGGAGATCAGTCAGATTGTCCATTACTCCATTGTTTTCTTTACGATTGTAGTTTTTAACTTAAACGGAGTTACTCTGTGCCCTGAACTTCTGTAGAAATCCCGGAGGATATCCATAAATCTTGTAGCACTTCTCGATAGTGTGTCCATCTTGCAATGTGTGCAGAAGGGACAATCTTTATTCTTGAAATTCCTTCGCTGACCAATTTCTTCCCTTGTTGCGATAGCCATTCTGCTTGTTGAATCAACTGCAGCTGAATCTGATCCAATGAATCTCTGCCTCTCCTCTTGTACGCATAAAGAAAAGATTTTTTTGATTGGGGGAATCGGATCCATGAGAAGCAATAATCATTCAATTTTGTGGAATCAGATCCATGAGAAGCAAAGATATTCTAATCACGGAATATGTGTCATTCAATCCCATGAGAAACTTCATGCTATATTCCGCGTTGTGGAAGTCAGTGCAAGTTGTGGATTTGCATTGAGGCTTGAAATCATTCAGCTCTTCCCAAATTGACTTCAACTTCGTGACAAAGGTGGAAATCGAGTCTTGTCCCTGTCTCAGATTGGCAAGATCTCGACGCAATTCAAAGATTCTTGGTCCATTACCTTGACGGTTTGTATTGATTATGAGCATTATGAATATTTAATTCAATTTATTACGTTTCAGATTAATTACAATCTAGTATAAACTGTTTTAGAATTGATTGAAAATCAATTCATTTTCTTCTTTCGGTGTCTATAAATTGACAATCACATTGACCGCATTCGATATACCATTGCTAATCCGTCTTTGAAAATTCTTTAGATATGAATTTGCTTCTTAGTTTTTTTCTCCGCGAGTTCAATGTTTTATGCTTCCCATTGGGTTATGTCATGAGTATTTAGGTAACGGATTTTAAGAAATTTTAATGCATTGGCGGACTTCTAATTGCGATGAAGTTCACGGTTATCCCGTTATATCTTGAGAAGCCTTTTGCCTAACGCATCTCAACCACGTAGATAAAGCAAATCAAGCTTTAAAGAGATCGCATCCAACGCGTCTCGGGAATCACTAACGGTTTTCTAATTTACAAAATATCAAAAACACTTTTCGGATCAAAGCGACAAGCCATTGCTCGTCAATCGCAAATTCAATCGATATGTATCAACGAATCTATACGCTAGTGTATTGCTTTTAATTCATTTCTCATGTAATATCATCTAACACGATCGATCTATAAAAAAAATAAAAATATTTTATTTCTCTTGTTTATAACTTTTTGCTATGAATACAAGTTCAATTTTGACCCTAAATGGCATTATTTATTTAGTTCCCAGCTTTCGCAGTCTCAGTCGCAGCCATTACATTTTAATCTTAATATGACTTTTAATATATATATATATAATATATATATATTTATATATATTATATGTATCATGGATATTCACACTTTCGCCACTTGTCTGAATCGGAATCGTCCTCGTCAAGGAGTGTCCGGGCAATGTAGCCATTGGCACCGCATGGGTAGAATCCCCCGGGACGGGACTCATCGCCAGTGCCGTAGACCGTGCGGAGGATCTCCGCGGGCGTGCGCTCGTAGGAGAGCGAGTAAGGGTCGGCGGAGAGGATGTTTCTGCTCGTGCGGTTCTCAGCGCCCAGCTCGGGCGGCACGCAGAGGCCCTCGTCCTTGATCCCGCACATCGCCAGCTCGTTCCTTAGAGCCGAGATGTAGTTGGTGAAGTCCTCTACGGTGATCCCATACGGATACACCTCTTCGTCGCTTCGCTCGTACAACATTGTCCGGATTACCGCGTCTTGTCCCGCCTCCACTCCCAGTAGCTTCGCCACCAACTGCAGACATGCATCGTAAGGAGGACGTTTATATTATATGATCCTAACTTGATTTTTTAAGGATATTCGTTCAAATACTCAATCAAACCGGCACAATAAAATTCTTAAGTAATCTGTCGAATTAGTTGCCAAACTGAGCCCGCGTAAAAAGAAAAAATAAAAAACTTGGTACTATTTTCGGGCTCCCGGAAAATGATTCCGAATTACTTTGTATAACTACACTGACTTTTCATTAATTACCATTCTAAATCACTAATAACTTTGACTAATTGATAAACCATTAATATGATTCCGCTTAATCACATATGCAGTTGACCTAAAACCTACCAAGAACTGAAATTTTGGCCCCGAAGTTTGGTATTTGCCCTGTTTTAGTCCGAGTCCATCTCAAAATGCAGACTTTTTGTTAAAACTCCGGGATCGGGCCGAGGCATGAAAAATCCTGGTTTAATATATTTTATTTTAGCTTTTAAGAGTCTATTCTAGCATTGATTTTATGTATTTCTTGAAGATTAAAAAAACTATGTCCACAATTCTAGTTTGATGTATATCTTGCTGTTTTGTAACAATTTTTTTTTAAAAAAATTACAATATAAAACTGATTTTCCAACTATAACTAACTAACTAATTAATTACAATATAAAATTGATTTTCCAACTATAATTGACTAATTAATAAAAATATCTCCAAATCCCAGACCAGGCCGCTTTGGCTCGATCTCAGTATAATTTTAACTTAGTTTCCTTTTCTAAAACAAAAATAAATAAAGCTTTCCACACCGCGATCAGAATGGAGCTGATTTTAATGATTCCGAGATAAAACAGAACTCGGGTCGTTAAAAACTGCTTACACTTCGAGAAGTATTCCGCTGAAGATTAGGGATGGTGCCGACATAACCGACCAAGCCGACATAAGGGATAACGTAGGAAGCAAGTAAGTAGTTGATAGAGTTTGCGTATGGATCGAAGGGTGGCTTCAGTCTGTACCCAACGGCTCTATCAAACAGGGTTGCGAAGTTCTTCTTGCTTATATCCAACAGAGGCCTTGGAAACCCTCCCACTCTATCCAATATAGCCCTGGATATCGAGATCGTTATGAACTATTTTCAAGGAAAGAAAAATTATATACATTTTAATGTTTTATCCAACGTAAAAAAATAATTTATTTTTTATTGTCAATTGATTTTGAGATAGGATTTTTTGGTATTTAACACGGAATTATAAATATAATATGAGCATTTTTCAAAATTCCATATCGTGGGGCTTGAAATATGTATCTTAATTGCGTTAAATTAAGGTTCTAATATATATAATAAAGTTTAACTTGATGTTTTTTTTTATATGTTTTGAGATGCATTAGCAAAAGTACACCAAGCTTAATGTTGATGAGAAATTAGCACCTGATATGTCCGACTTCTTGATAGCCGAACTCCTCGATGATCCGGTAGACCAAAGGGTTCAAGTCGGCCTTTTGGCAGCCGATCGGAGGCGGGCCTCCGAGCGAGAGGGATTTGTTGACGGAGTCGAGGCCTCTCCCATGGGCCCCGCAGAGGAAGAACTCGGCCTCCAAGAACTCAAGATTCAGAGCGAACAGGATCTGCTGACTGTCGTTGGCCCTCACTATCGGCCCACACAGAGGAGGCTGAGCGGTAGCCGGGCCCGGCTTCGTGATCACGATCAGAAGAAAGCAAAGGAATGCGTTAATGGAGACTGATAAAGAGCAAGCCATTGTATTGTGATATGCAAAACCGAAGCTTTGTGTTGCTTGGTTTTATAGGCATGCAAAACATATCATGGAAATGGAGTTACATCGAAAGCGACTAATTTGCTTCATTTATTTTAGATTTTGAACGAGAAAATACGGTTACAATCTAACGACTCCGATCGCTTGACGATTTACGACGATTTTTACTACATATGATTAGTCATATTGTGAGAGTTGGAAAGTGAAAGATTCTACAATTTTTTTTTAAGAATTTGGAGAGCGGTCTTTTCGAGAATCGTGGTCAAAAAACGTAATTCACCGGAAGAGAAATCGTAAAGCGGAGTATGTTCATGGTATATGATTGAAAAGCTTTTGATGCGTGTGATATTGTTCTTGATTATATTTGATATTTTAATCATCCGGGGAGAAAGAGATACCGAATCAAGTTGAAAAATCTCCTAGTGTCGTTTCAATTTTGTGATACTTCTACGTGAATCGTGATTATCGGTTTTTCAATTTGACAATGATCGATTTTTCTTGGCGATTCGAGAAATAAAATTCAAGGAGATGTGATTAAATCGGATATGATTGGTAGTTCTAAAACTTGTACTTTCTATAAATTAAGCCATTACTTCTCCTAATTGATAAGTATTAAATTTGGACATCGCTTGTGTTGAATTGTTGCATCATTTTGCTCAAATTGTTCAAGCAATTTCTTAATATGGAAAAAACCTGTCACTTTAATGGAAGTTTAACACTTTTGTATTTTATCAAACAAGGACCTCCCAGCTACCGAAAATGAATGATTTTTCGATCGCGTGTTTCATCAGCAAAAGTAAATATGAATTCGTAACGACGGCAGAAAGCAATCCCTTCGAACCAGTCAATCCGCCGAACTGGACACAACACCGACTTGTTATAAGTTCCTTTGCGAAGCCGGCATGTCTGTGGTCGAGTTCTTTAATTCAGGACATGTCTTGGCCAGGGGTGGAAGTTCCATACAAGCAGAACCAAGACTGGCCTAGGGCCACATATTTGTGGAGGAAAAAAATACCTAATAAATTAATAAGTTCAATTAAATTATATTTTTTATACGGCCCCGACTCAAACAAACATAACTAAATTATCCATCGATAAATTAATTAATTCAATAATATTTCTTTGGTCACAATATTATTAATCTATAAAAAAATTACTATAAACTAAGTTATGAGCCTCGATCGAATATAAATACTTTTTGGGCTCAAAATAAATCTAATCATTACGTTCATTTTGGGACCTTCATTTTCTACCGTACTAAGAAAAAGTTGTTTTTTATTAAAGTGGTTGGTCCACTTTTTTGTTTCTTATAGCATATTTATATTAAAATTAAGGTTTAATGACGGCAAAAATACTTAAAGTTTGGTCAAAGAACTCCTCGTTTACCTAACATTTAAAAGTGGTGGCAAAAGTACCTAAAGTTGCATTTGGGACGTTGACCACTCCATTCTCATAACGCAGTTAACTTACCCGCTAACTCTGGCCACGTAGACAAACGTGGGTTGCTGACATATCAATTTTTTGTCACATGGACGAGCCCAATTAGTGGTTTAATTCGTTGTTTTGTCGTAAACGAGGCTAATGTGGGCTCGTCCACGTGGCAAAAACTTGCTATGTCACCAACCCACGTTTGTCCACGTGGCCAGAGTTAACGGGTAAGTTAACTGCATTACGAGAATGGAGTGGTTAAAGCCCCAAATGTGACTTTAGGTACTTTTGCCACCACTTTTAGACTTTAGGTACACGAGGGGTACTTTGACCAAACTTTAGGTATTTTTACCGTGATTAATCCTTAAAATTAATATATAATAGGTGGAAATTTATTTATATGTTGATTTAAGTATTTAACAACTAAAATAAAATGAAAATTATTCTAATGAAGCACAGTGAGGTGATTTAAATAATAAAATACATTATTTGTATTTTTTTTTTTGTAGCGAGTCTCGATTTAGTTTTTGCCTAGGTCCATGAAAAATCAGGGCCGACCCTGCATACAACTCTAAAATCGATTTGTTTCGGGATCAAAATCAATAAACTAATAACGGTATCAAAATCAATATTTATTTTTTTCGTAAATTTTGGTTTTCGCAAGATGGAAACAGCTTTTCGCCTCTACGTGATGTCATCAACTCCGGGCTAGAAAACGTACCAAAATTAAATGGATGTGTTTGGTGAAGAAAAGCTACAATCTCTCCTGATTACATAAACTTTCGATTATTATTTGAACTCAAAACAACAAGTAACATAATACAAATTTGCCACTTCATTGACGGAATTATTCTTCGACATACATACCCCAGACGAGAAATTTCTTGCACGCTCAACACGGAACGATGGCGCGCTTCGCGCCTTCCAACGTGTTTTGGAGAAGCATTGCGACGGTCATTGGGCCGACACCACCTGGCACCGGAGTTATATGTCCCGCCACCTTGCAGGCTTCGCAGAAATCTACGTCTCCCACGAGTCTGTAACCCGACTTTTTGGTTCGATCATCCACGGCGTTCGTACCGACATCAATCACCACGGCACCGGGTTTGATCCAGCTCCCTTTGATCTGTCATTGCGCGAATGAAATCGTGCGTGAGAACTAGGAATTCTTCATGTACAATCGACACGCTAAACACAAAATTCCGAAACCACACCCCGGTTGTATTTCCATTTATAGTGCGCTTAGTTTCTTTGAACTCGAAATATTCAAGGAGCATTCCTAGATCTACCATGGATATCATTGAGCACGAAAACTCTTTCCGAAATAGATAAATTTACGATCAAACATAGGGTTGAAGTTATCATCATTGGCTGTCCTGCAGCGGCAATAACAATGTCGGCTTTACGAATGGCGTTTTCCGGGTTGGAGGAGTGCGAATGGACAATGGTGACCGTCGCATCCTCTTTCAGAAGAAGAAGAGAAACCGGCAACCCTACAATGTTACTCCGGCCCACCACCACCGCCTTTTTGCCTCGTATGCTTACGCCACTTCGTTTGAGTAGCTCAATGCAACCCTGCAATGGAAGCATAACAAATTAGCTCCTAGGGCTCAAACCGGTAACCGGGACCAGGAAATAACGGGTAAATGTTTTCCCTGGGAAAGAAAGTACCGGTTACATCGATATATATAACACTACCTCATCGCTCACATTCTTCAAAAGAAACGTAAAAAGCCTACCTTGGGAGTACAAGGAAGGAAGAGAGGATCTCTGCCTTTCATGGCGAGCTTGCCAATGTTGAGCGGGTGAAAGCCATCGACGTCTTTTTCGAGGCTGATTTCAGTCAGAACCTTCTCTTCGTTTATATGCTTCGGCAACGGAAGCTGAACCAAGATCCCTGTCGAAATCAGCCAAGGAAAAGCCTCAGACAAAGTACAGAGCCAGCCAACAAAATAGGCCACTCGAGACGGGTCGAGATATACTGAACCGTGTACATCCGGATCGGCGTTGAGCTCGTGAACCCTAGCGATGAGATCGTCCTGTGCCACGTCCTCGGGAAGGTCCGAGTCGAAGGATTTGATCCCGACTTCCGCGCAAGCTTTCCGTTTCATGGCCACATAGCTCTGCGAGTCCTTCCTGTGTCCGACTATCACTACTGCCAAACCCGGAACCTGAAGAAAGAAGAGGTCGAGATTCAGACAATTCCATCGGGGATTTTGAAAGTTCAAGTTTTTGATTACGGGTTTTCTTGAGACCAACCTTGCCGTAATTCTCGGAGAGAATTCGGACCTCGTCGGCGATCTCGGATCGGATGGCCTGGGCGATTTTTTTGCCGTCGATGATGGCGGCTTTGTGATCGGATGACGCCATTCGCCCAAAATCGGAACAATGACCTAACCGCACAATTCACATCATAGTAAACATAGACAAAATCTATATTAAGCACAAGTATATTGAATCATCAAAATCTATTGATGAGAAGCTCTGAAACACAGGAGCTAAAAAAAACATCTCAAGCGTTACCTAATCACTCTCAGTTCGGTTCTTCGTCCTGTTTCTGCAAGCAGCTGCCGAGAAGATCGACCACCTTCAGAGTCAAATCTCAAGTGTTAGCTGGAATCGCAAGAAGAGAGAAATCCTAATCCTCAATTCGTGAACTATCTAAGATCTCAGTTGATCGTTGCCTCCAAATTCAACGGTCTCGATCTCTTCTCTATATTTTGTGTCGTTCTCAACTCGGCATCGGAAACATCTCCATTCTCCAGTGTCGTTTTATTACAAACGACATCGTTCATCTTTTTTTGGACCTCTCTTAGCCCTAACTAACGCAAGTCGCAACTGAGGGACACGTGAGGGTATCGCTGTAACTTGATGAGCCCGCCCAGCCCACGCGTTTCCAGGGCGTGGGTGGCTGGTGGGCCAGCCACAGCGCGGCTGCCCAACCTGAGCCCGCGCTCCGTCTCTACCCCTTTTCTTGTTTAAAACAAACTTAATTGCATTTTATCCCCTAATAAAGCCTTTTATAGACAAACTAGAGACACATACATACGCAAACAACATTCACATTCAAACACAAAAATTTAAACACAACAAGCTCTGCAAATGATTTTCAACAAAATTCACAGAAACCTCTCTTACTTATTATTATTTGGGTTATTATCGGCATATGTTCCTGTTCTTTTGCGAAACATCCGACTTATGTTCCCGTTTTTTTTTTCGCGGCATATATTCCATAAGTCTTAAAACGTACTCAAAGTCAACCTCCTTTAACACTTCTGTCTATGTCCGTTAGTTTGTCACGCCCTTAATACCGGCATATGTTCATGTTCATTATTTTTGTATAGCTGGTTCGCACTTTTGCAATAGCCTATCCAAACTTATTTCTTTTTAACGTTATTTCAATTATTTATCACAAGTTTTTTTTTTTTGGGTACTATGAATAGGATATCATCGAATCCCAATTAATAATTCTTCATATTCATATATATATTCTTCGTTGTCAATGAATATGAGATTTTAATGAGACTGACACAAAGTTGTTGCTCTTTTATTCCATTTGGTCCTCTTTCAACATCATTTCATTTCAATACAATCCACATTATTTGAGATAGCTAATTCTTCAAATAATGAAACTATACTACGTCATCTATGTGACAATATTGCTTCAGCAAACTCGATCGTTAGACGGTCGTTTTACAATTTGAAAACGACATCGGTATTATCCCATGTTTTATCATCAAACTTTTATTTTATAATGACATATGTACAGCAAAAATACTTATAAATTAATTCAAAGTAGGGGTATGTTTCACCTTCTTTTTTTTTTTTTGATAATATTCATATAAAGTTGAAAGTGTAAAATTAAATGAGAATATGTTTTGTATTTAGGATTTAAATTTTTTTAAAAACAGTAAGAATATATTGTGCTACAAAGAAGTAGAATAATATGCTGACACTTTCACTTATATTTTGAATATTTTCATTACAAATATCTCTTATATATATCAGATATATTTGAATATCGTATCTACATAATACCATGTTTTATGACGTAAATCTTGGACGATTTGTCGACATTTGGCTATTATATAGCACAAACTAATTGTGCTTCAATTCTCTTAAGTCACTATTTTAGGCTCCTAAATTCATAAGAGAAAGTGGTCGATGTCGCATTGTCAAACCATATTTGTGTCGTCTCTCTCGATTAATTAACCGGATTATCATGACAAGATCTCACTATATATCCACGGACTCAGTAAAGAATAGCAAGCATATTCGTCGATACATTCGAGCGAAGTACACATATATTGGAGTTGTTTTAGGTAAAGAAGGAAAACACAAAGACAGAAAAAGAAGAAAGTAGTTGTTGGGGACCAAAAGGAAAGCAAGATAGGGAGGGTGTGTATCTATGTGTCGTTGTGTTTTGTCCTAGATATTCATAACACCAAGGACCTTTTACTTATCTCATATATCATATGTCTCATGACATGTGGCCCTAAGCTAACACGTGTCCTTGTCCCTTTTGTTGGACGGTATTATGGGGCACTATGCTCATCGAGCTACTTCTCTCATCAGGACCTCTTCCTTTTGGACTATCCATTTAATATCCCACTTGTCCCTCTCTCTCTCTCTCTCTCTCTCTCTCGTGTCTTTTCTCTTCACCACAGCGATTCATGAGAAGGGTCATTGTTTGATATTGATGGTGCCAAAGTTGATCACGGTTTGCTATATATATACATGATAGCGGACATTAATTATATATTACGTTGCATGACATATTAATTATTTGGCTTATACGTGTCGAGTTTACGTTGCTTCACTAGATGATCATGACTCATGAGCTTGTTTAGCCATATTAATGACAAGTGATTTTAGTCGATTTACATGATAATTAACGAGCTTTGGGTTTGCTTAAGAGTTTAATTGTGTTGCATGGCTCGCTATTAGGTTATTATGTGTCAGTTTGATTCTTTTTGTTTGCTAACAATGCCATGGAAAGAGACTATAGTAAAGATCACGAACCTATCTTTTTTTTCATTTGGAAACTAATTACAGCATATCGATAAGATATATTCTTGTGAAGCAGACTAATTATTATGTTCTGACAATCTTTCTTTGCTTACAATATCATGGAAAACTATAGGGAATATCAAGAGCTAGTTTGATATATGAGTTCTAATTTTGTTGGCATGGCTTGTTATTTTGCTTTGCATGTTGTGACACTAATATTATGGATAAAGATCAAGAGCGAAGGTTTTATAAAAATTTGGAAACTACTAGCATTATGAAGATAAATTTATGGAAAAGAGTTATATTTTATTGCATGACATCAAGTTGCATTAGTAATAATAAGTGACTTTCTTGGCTATCTTTGGAAGATATGGTGAAGATCATGAGCTAGGTTTTGTGAAAATTTGGAAAAATGCTAGTACTAATAAATTAATACTTAATCCTATGTCCTTCCTTTTCTTTTTTTTCCTCTTGCCATGAGAGATGAAACAAGGCATTAGATTTTTTATTTTATTTTTTTTTTGTTTTTAATCATAGGTCACAAGAAGAGAGATGTGTCAATTTTTTTCCACTTGTCACGTTGACCTTTGTCTTATAATGAAATTTGAAGATCTTTTTCATTCATGTCCGATGGGATAATGTTGCCCTTTTTGTGCGCAAAGTCTAGTCATTATATAGCAAAGAGATGTTGTGTATGTCCATGAGAGAAAGAGTGAGAGAGAGAGAAAGCAAGAGAAATCAAATGAAGTTGAAAGGTTGATATAAATTAGTGGATATATATTTCCCAAATTCAGCAAATCTCTGGTAATTACAAAACAACCAAAATGGTACCAAAGTTTGATGATTCAGCAACAACAGGGAAATAATGTAGAAGCTTAATTCTTTTTCACATATTGCAGGGTCAAATTCTTCATAAATTTACAGAAAAAGGAAAAAGAGAATCCCACCCACAAAACACAAGCCCTTCTTCTTTTTTCTTTTTTCTTTTTTTTTTTTTTTATAAAAAAAAGAGTACTTTTGCCTACCAAATTCAACTTCCAAAATCCCAACCTTCCAATTTTCACTTCAATCCAAACTTGGCAAAAGCTCTTGCATATATTAATACTATATAATATATATATAGATCATATCTATCATCTAGAGATGTCATATTTTTGTGGGAAGCCTAGCCTCTCTGTTTCCCAATTCAGCTTTGTAGCAACACTCTCATGGCATGGCACATATTCCTATCACCAACACAAATAATTTCACACAAAATTAGATTTTTTTTTTGTTTATAACTAATTTATTATTTTCAAAACGCAAATGTTAGAAAGAAAAAAAGTTACATAATATAAATAAGCTAGTCAATTGGTGTACTTATATACCCATGTTTAATTAACAAAGATATCTAAGACGTAGGTTTACTTCGGTAAAAAAAATAAAAAATAAAAAATAAAAAATAAAGTAAGTACGCCGATTCGAACAGCTTGTATATATTTATCGCTATAATCCGGAAAAAAAAAAATCAAAGAAAAAATTTACCTCCAATTTCTTGACTAACTCTCTAGCTGTTGGGGCTGATATTATAATGTGTCGTGCACTTGGACTAACGAAGCCTTCTTCCACAGCTTTATCAATGAATGATAGGAAGGAATTGTAATACCCATCAACATTCAGCAATCCCACCTGCAAAATATATTATATTAAATTATATAGATATACATACACATATGCAATATAATTAATAACTAGTATTGATTAATTAAACAAATAATTAGAGTTTGGGAAATTTACAGGCTTGTCATGGATTCCAAGCTGAGCCCATGTTATCACTTCAAGTAGCTCTTCCAGTGTCCCATACCCACCTGCATTTATAGATATACAAATATAAAATTTTAATCAAGTCATTTTAGAGTAAAATATTTATAAAAAAAAAAAAAAAATCATTTTTAGTTGGCGCAATTAGTGATGTTAATATGGTAAATACTAAATACCCTTTTGGGAATCTTAAACTTTTAAATGTCTAATTACTCTTGACCATTAGATCTGTCTATATAACACGGATTCGGAAATTCTATAATAACAAAAGCGGGATTTTCGGGATATCATAGACCCTTAAAAATTAGGCAGAATTAAAGATTCACAATGTTACTTTCCAGAGTCTTTGGAATCTTCATCATCCAATCCTAACTAATCTCCATTATTTACCTATTCTTCCAAGGCAAAATGCTTTTCTCCTTTCTCTTTCCCTTTTCCTTGTTTTGTATGTAAATGCCTTAACAGAAACTTTGTTCAAGTGGGGTTGTATCAATCCATTACTTGATCACTCTCACATATCCCATCATGGCATGAAAATGACCATTCTGCCCTCGCCTGTGAGGGTGACCAAGTGGGGATGAGTGTCTTTCACTAAAGAAATTTTGAGTATCATTCCCTTGTTAGGTGAAGCCAAGCAGAAAAAGGCTATTTGGTAAAAGTATGAACAATTGGGTTGTCCTTACATTGCAGAGAAGAAATTAAACCAAAAAAAGACAATATGAGTTAAAAGTTAAAACCCTAGCAGAATGGTTCCTCAGAAGCCTAAAGTTTCAGTGTGGACAATGTTGTCCGATAATGACTAATTACATCAACATTAATGGAGTTAAATTTTTAATTAGTGTAATAATTATTTCTAAAAAGGGTCTAAAAGGGAGTCATTGCAATAGTGACTTAGAATCTCCATAAATTAATTTTATTGGGTTTAGAGAATTTCAGTTTATTATTGAGGTTATTTAATTTATTAAGTAATAATTTAGTAATATTATTAAGAGTATAGACTATACAAAAGTATCATTTAATCGAAATTCTGCTATACTATATTTTTGCGTTATTCCACACACAAATGGTAAGGAAAGTAAATTAAGACAATAATTTTTTAATTTTTTTTTTATAAAAGTAACGATAAGTAAAACTATATGAGAATGACTGCGTGCTCCACAAGTTAACATTAACAAATTTTTAATGGACGGAACGTAACAAACTGTTGTTGAAAGACTAGGCACTTTTACCGTCCCAATTTATTGAAGTTTGGGCACTTTTACCGCAAATATCTTTAAATGGGTAATAGTTTTTGGTAGTTGATTGATAATGTAAATAGCAAATTGACTTTCTGCTTTTTTCCTTATCTTCAAAGTTGAAACTCAGTACAGAGATTTTACTGTATAGTATAGTGGGACTATTACATTAGTTTCAAATTTAATTGAACAGAGCATATCACATGAAAACATTATTCATTATTGTGTATAAGCATGATAATGTGCATCAACCCTTTTGATATTTTTGCCATAACAATTGTAATGTAGAGAGAGAAAGCTGTGGAGGAGAGAGAGTGGACTAACCAGGAAGGGCAATAAAGGCATCAGAATGCCTAGCCATCTCTGCCTTCCTTTGGTGCATATCTGCAACAGCCTTCACTTCCCCTACAGTTTCACCAGTTAACTGCACACACAAAAATTAAATTAATATATATATATATATATATACACACACACAGTTACACTCATATATAACTTAGATAAAATAAATGCTGGGAGTTGGGAGTGAGTTGGGAAGTTTTGGAGTTTTTATGCAGTGAAGTAAATGATGAGTGTTGCAGAGCTTGTGGACTATACTTATCATTCATCCAAATAAATATTAATTAATTATCATGGCTTATCAGATATGTAAAAGATAAAATTGAAGTATAAATGGTTTTTAAAAACTTAAAGACTTTAATGTAAAAAAAAATAAAAATGGAAGGGCTGATTAATTCAAGCAGAGAGCGACTTGGACTAAGAGCACAAACATTATGATTTGTGATGATGATGATGTGTTTTTGACAGCTATACTCGAGTACTAATGTTTTCATTTTTTGTATTTTGGATAAGGAGCTCAAGAAAGAGAAAAATAAAGAGATATTTACGGTAAAAATAAACGGAGATTTCGACACTTCCAATTATTATTTTTTTTCGTTGTAGATCAGAAAATTATAACTAATTGAATATTGGGGATTTATGATTTCGGTAATATTAAAAATATACATCGAGAAAATAAAGAATATACCGTCGCTTTAACTTAACTCATTCGTATTTTTATCGCGAAAATCGGAAAGCAGATGACAATAATGCATAAGGGGAAGACATGCAAAGAAAGTTAATGAGTTAATGTATATCCAAAGTCCTAAACTAAAGCAATACATGGTCAATTAAAAAAAAATTAAAAATGTTGACTTTGAACATTTTCTCTATCCAAACAGAAGGAGAGAGAGAGAGAGGGAGAGTTATATGATAGCAGCAGACATACCTCTCGAGGCATGAGCGTCTTGGGAATAACTCTGCAGAGAGACAATAACATGACAAAATCAGTTGTGAAATTAGGGCAAATTAACAATTAATTACTTAAAAAATGGAGTTGTTAAATCTCTCTCTCTCTCACCCAATAACATGGCGACCACCATCATGAACGGCTTGGGAGACTAAGCCCATGAGTCCAATACTTCCTCCTCCATAGACAAGATCAATGTTCCTTGAAACCTAATCAACAACACATTAACCAAGAACACTATCATCATCACTAATTACTTCAAATTCAAACGAGAGTGAAACTTCATCTCTTTCTTCTTTTCTCTCTCTCTCATCTTCCTATTCTTAAACTTGGGTGTGATGTCACTGAAGAAACAGAGAGCGCGAGAGACGAGAAAAAGGAAGGAACTTTAACGAGCAGGTGACGAACATATAATGTGCTGGTTCTTAGGACAAAAATGCAAAGAAAATAAAAAAAAAGATTGGTTTTTTTTTTTAGCACAAATTTCCATCAAATCCCAAGAAAGGGAAAAACCCCATGTAAGAACAAACTACCAAAAACAATAAAAACGCACCAAAATCAATTTTTAAACAAAACCCATGACGAAAGATGAGAACTTTAAGCTTACAATTGCATGAACAAAACAAAAGGTCAAAATAGTCAATATATATATATATACACATACACATACCAGTTCTTTGCCAAGCTCAATGGCAGCTTCTTGGTAGCTAGGCTTCTTTCCTTGGCTGCTTCCGCAGAAGACACAAATCCTTCTAAACCTTGACTTGCCATTTTTAATTTCACTCTCAATCTCCATTGTTGCTGTTTTGTTTGTTTAAATTGTGAAGCAAACAAAAAAAAAATACCCTAATGATACAGTTCAAATGTGTGGCAAAAGAAGAAGGAAAAGAAGACTTCTTTAGGAGCAATAAACAATATTTGAGCTTATTCTAAAAAAGACCCTCTTTTCTTTTCTCTCTTTGCTTGACCACTACACAATCTCTCTTTGCCTTTGGTGCGTCTTTCATATAAAATGGCTTGATGGTATTTATAAACCTCTCCACACGTGAGAAAATTTCAGCACGCTTGCTTTGTACAAGCGTTGGCACGCGTGGACCACTTTCTTTTATTGCCTTCATTTTATTTTATTTATAAAAAAATTGTGATAATATATTATTTCATAGCTCTTTCTTAGGGAGTCCAAGATCAAAATGTGTAGCTGACCACAAATAATAATTATAACAATGATAAACATTTTTTTTTTGCTTAGGTTAGTACCTTAGTATTGTCGTTCTATTATCGGGCAACTTGAGTTCGGACACGTTACACGAAAATAGCTACGGCACGAAATAATTGAAATTCGGTCGATTTAAAGTACATTCACAAACACAATTAAATAATAAGTAAATATGATAAAGGGTGGACCTACAAATAAGAATATATAAGAGGGGCTTAATATAGGGGTGAGGTTGAGTTATACTTGGAGGGGAAAAAAAAAGAAAAAAAAAAGTTTGAAAAAAATTTAAAACATGATAGGTGATTTTAGTCTAAGTCTACTTCTTGTCCAGAAAAATAAATAAAGTATGATGAGACTTAATTTGACACAATCAAATAACATATTATTTATTTTATGTATTTAATGTACGTTATTGATCGATAAACATTTTTCCTCAACATGCTCATGACATATGACCTTTTTTTGGGAATTTGATAGTAAAAACTAGGCATAACTCAAATTCGGAAGACGTTTTTTTTTTCTATATTAAAACTGGCTTTTAACAAAAAAAAAATAATTGACTTAGAATTTGCACTTTCCAACTACCAATTAAAATGAACATTGGACAGTTGAGATTCTCCTCAATGCATGAACTTCTAAAAAGTTTGTGTTTATCTCTTACTTGATGATATTATATATAATAGTCGCAATAATATTTGTTGACGTTTATATTCAACTTTACTATCTTCATCAACCTATTTTAGATCACTATTCACTAATATGATTTGAGTATGTGATTTGACGTTTATAGAAACTTGCAGTGCTATTAATAGTAATGGATTAAAGGAGTACATATTACATAACACTTGAGTTAAATTAAATTAAAATACATTATATAATAATACCCTAAATTTTAAACGATGATGAAGCCAAAAGGACAATTTTTAAGAGCAGTAAAAAAGGCTAAAAATGGACACTCTCTCAGAGGGGGATAATATTAAATTAATTCGTCCAAAATGGGCAATTGCAGAGTGTGTTTTATATGGGATTAAATAAGTAATCACGGATTCAGATAAATAAGTTGACAAGTGATCATCAAGCAAAAGCATGGG
This sequence comes from Parietaria judaica, assembly GCA_954871525.1. Classification (NCBI taxonomy): domain Eukaryota; kingdom Viridiplantae; phylum Streptophyta; class Magnoliopsida; order Rosales; family Urticaceae; genus Parietaria; species Parietaria judaica. The sequence goes on from OX940864.1 coordinate 18,333,222, forward strand.
TGATTTCAGAGGTCGGTCAGGGTGTGTTTCTATGAACAATTATATAAGTATATAGATATACAACTCATATATAATTATATATATATGTATTAGAGCATTGGGTGATATTGATGATTGAACATAAAACATAAGTGGGTTATGGCCTATCAGTTTGTGCCCTCACCCAGCTTCTGTGTCTCGACACCAATGTTGGATTCAAAGGAAACATTGTGTTGCTCTCTCTCTCTCTTCTCTCTCTCTCATCCAAAGGGAAACATGCTTTGATGTTCTTCTTTTGTGATAAAAGATTGTAGACCTTCCGAATATGAAATCCGAGTCACAAATATTAAATATATGCAAGATATCTCCCAATGGTTACAAAAATCATAGTCAATATTTGGATAATTTTTTTTCTTTTCTTTGTGTCAATGATTTTGCACACCAAGCAATCAATGTTTATCTCTCTTAATTTGATTCGAAAGAAGCATGTATTGGTTCTTATTCCGAAATTACACGTTCGTGACTTATACAAAATTTGAGTCGTCGATTCAAAATGGAGAGTCAATTTGATTTCTAAGTCACTAACAAAATTCTCAATTGAAAAAAAAAAAAAAAAAACTCTCATAATAAATGTTCAAATTTTTATTAATTGCTAAAAAATTAATATTTGCATAATCTTTATTACTCCTAAATCTGAAAACAAAATGTATACAAAACATCTCTCTCTCTCTCTCTCTCTCTCTCTCTCTCTCTCTCTCTCTCTCTCATTCAAAGTTCAAAGGGAAGCATGCCTTGGTGTTCTTCTTGTGTAATGTAATGTAATGTATTGCTGTCTCCAACCCAATGCACCCCATTTCCTCACTAATTGCTTCCCCCACAATTCTTTACAATTTTCCTCATCCCATTCCTTTCCATTCCCCAAAATCTCAAACATACTTATTTTTTTTCCTTTATTTGCCAAGGTATATTTAGAAAGTTTCTCGGTTACATCAAGTATGTTACTCTACATATGTATGCATGTCACGTGTCTTAAAGACAAGATTTTTAATTCGGACGAAGTGGAAAACATATATATGCAACACTATATATATGTATGTATGTCATACACATGGTAAGACAAGATTTTAAAGATATATTATTTACAAAATTCAAATGTTTAGAAAACATGTTTATAGTGCTCGATCTACTCTTTCAAACTTGACTGTTAGAGGCAATGGTGTGTCAATCACTCAATTGTGTTAAATGAACTAGGGCCAAGTATGGAAATTACATGTCTTTAAGCATGCATACTCTACAAAACGAAGACTATAGTGATGACAATATTTTTGTCCTTGTAAGTTTTTTAAAAAGCAAAATACCCGATTTTTTAATTTACTTTAAGAACTATAGCAACGATGTTGTTGTTGCTATAAACCTGATCACTGTGTAGAAAACTGGAAAAGGTAAGGGAAAATATTAGAATGAAATAATTTTTTTATTTTATTTTTTCGAAATTGTATGTGACGTGATATTGTTATCACTATAGATAAAAAAAAAAGAAGGAGGATTTATTCCATCAAAATGTTATAATCGATATAAGTGACCTATAAGCACTTCTCTATGCAACGATATTTGGAATGATAATGACGACAAATCGACAACTGCCATCGCTACAAACTCATTTTATTGCAGTTATTATATTTAACACAATCCGGAAATTTAACAGAAATAAGATGAAAAACTTAGAAGAATGAAGAAGAGAATAATATTTCTTTGTATTTTCGTATTTATATTTCTATATTATTAACATAAGTAAGTTCTTCTGAAGGAAAAACTCTAAATATTTTAATCAAAATAAACTAGTGAAATACGTGCCCATATTGGTCTATTCAGACTCATGCGTGTTATTTTTATTACCAAACTTCTAGTTCCACTATGTAACTTGGGATTAATAAACTATATAACATACATAGCACTAAAATAAAACATCGATATGTCATATATTCAAAATGGTTCAGTAGTAGGAGTAGGAGTAGTACAGCAAAAACTATTATTTATAATAGGAATATTTAAGGTAAAATTACTTAAGTTCAATCAAGATATAGTATATTCTTAAGCTTTCAATTACGCTTATTAATTACTTAAAGGTATGAATTTTTCATGTGTCTCTATTAATATTGAGTTTTTATTTTTTATTTTTTTAAGTGTACCATCCAATAAACACTCTTTTTTTTCTTACCGTTTTGAGATTTATCAATTGAGACATACATGTAAAAATGACTTAACGTTAACAAAGACATATGATAAAAAGTTGAATATCTGAAGTTACGATCTTGAGTATTTAATCATGGCAATTGAAATCTTGAGAATGTTCCTTGTAATTTTGAATAATTATGATACTTTTATAGCAATTATACCTTTATAATATGTCCCATATGCACATTTGATAAAAAAATTATCTGTCCTTACAAAAGTATTTTTAATGCCAGGATCGCAGGAACTGAGCCCATGTCTTTTAGATTAATGTGAAAGTGAGTTAAATAATATAACATCACATTATATAATTTGATTTAATTCCAATCCCCAAAATTGGACTTTCTGGCTGTCTCTCTTTACCACTGCTTCATATTGTCTGCCTATTCATTCATTGATTTAGAGATAATTAATCAAAAAATAGTATTCTTAATTAACTGATCATAAACTATGTATCTCATTCTTTGCATGCTTGCATGCGCATTTTAAACGCATGTTTTTGTGTGTTTCTGAAGTACCACTTATAGTGCAACATAGGAGAAGGGTATTTATTAGTTAAATACATAATACTAGTATGATAAAAGTATTTAATTAATTAATGACAATGAGTGGTGACTACCTAGAAGGTCTCACTTGAAAATCACTCAACTCTAGTGCATTGTCGCATAAAAATCCTTGACCTATTCCTTGCTTGGAGCCTATATTTAAAAAAATAAAATAAATTAGGAAATTGCAAGTGGTATATTTATAATAAAACTTTATAAGAATTTCCAATATCGTTACTCGTTACTAGTACTCACATACTAATACTTGAAAATTCTGCTTTTAGATTTTAGTTCAGGATTAGCTTAGCTCGAATCGATCCCTTAGAAATGTAAACTGGTTGTATTAGAGCATAATGAGATGGGTACAAAAGATTGACAGCTACAAAAGCAATAGCTCGCTTCTTATATTCTCACTAATGCGTTGAGTTGAGAGGTCTCAAACTGTCATTAAAGACGAGTTGTTATGGTTTCTCAATAATCACAATAAATATAACTAATTTTTTCTCGTTCAGTTTATAATACCTTTAGGGATATTAATTCAACTTTATCGATTCCTTATTTCAAGGCGCTTAACTATACAATTAATTAGGTGTTTATTTCCATGTTGGCAAGCTCTCGATAGCGAGCTGATTTTGCTGAATTCATCACTCCGAGCTAAATTGAGCTTGCACTTCTCAGATGGAATTAGGCTGTAATGATTTTGCAAGTTGCTCGATGGACTAGATCTAGTGAGTTTTTGTTAATTAGTATATGGAAAAATAAACGACTTGTCATTATACTAACTGTATAAACAAAGTCGAAATCAACATAACCTATTAGTTGATTAAACAATTTAAAGGTTAAGATCTTGGTCATATATATTATGAGCCGTGCCTCAGATTTTCGGGGCCCTGGGCGAGGAGAAATTTTGGTGGGCCCTACCGTGATTGGAAAATTCATTTTTGATGCAAAAATATATAAAATATTTGTATGTTAAATATATTGGCATTCAAATATGACGCGTTAAGCAGTTCTAGAAGAAAAAGTACTAATTAAAATTGTATAATCGAGTTTCTCGACCATGTCTTGTTCGATAAACAGTGTAGCTAAACCACTCAGTCTATCTTGGGACATAGTTGATCGAAGATATATTTGATCAATTAACTTCGAGAGGCTTCTTTCTGCATGCGCAATATGTGACTAATACGGTTACCATAATTCGGTAAGTAGTTCATGTTGGACATGTGTCCTTAAACAAACTGTTTTAATCCATTTGTAAAAGATTGTGACAAGTCGTTGAATAAAAGATGGTGCTTATTATGTTAATCTTATTATAGTTTCTGGTAGAGTAAAATAGAATGTTTGTTCCTTTGTTCATATAGGATGCAATTATGAATTATTATCACAACAGAGTAAATGTGAAGAAGAATTAATAATCATAATAAATGAACTTAAAATGTCCGTGACCTGATTAACTGGGTGGGAGCCCATTAATCGTATAAGATCATTAATGTGACTAAGTGACAATCCTATTCTGGATTTTGTGTGTGTCACACTCACTAGAAGTGAATTAAGTATGAAGTGTCTTCATACTGGACTGGACCTGACTTAAACTCCGGAAGTTATCATATAAGACCGTCACTGATAACTTGGAGTTGAGTCACTAGTAGATGATCAAATGGATATTCGATCTAAGTCTTGAGTGATCTTGAGTCCAAGCTGCTGGCTTGATTGTTCTTTGATTTAACCGTTAAAGAACACGAAATATTACCGCTGTTCCCAACACTATTATTTTGGGAACATGATAGTCAGCAGTAAGGGTAGCTTGGTCATCGACATGGGCATCACACAACTCTCTTCAGAGTGATGATGATTCCCTTGATTGTCGGTGGTGAGAAGTGAGAAGTACCCGTGCGCAACTTATGAATCGAAACCATAAGTGGGTTACTCATAATATTACTGACTGAGTCAAGGATGAAAATAAAATGTTTGTTCCTTAGTTCTTAAAGGATGCAATTATGTTACTATTATCACAACAGAGTCAATGTGAGGAAGAATTAATAATCATAATAAATGAACTTAAAATGTCCGTGACCTGATTAACTGGTTGGGAGCCCACTAATCGTATAAGGTCATCAATGTGACTAAATGACAATCTTATTATGGATTATGTGTGTGTCACACTCACTAGAAGTGCATTAAGTATGAAGTGTGTTCATACTAGACTGAACCTGACTAAAACTCCGGAAGTTATCATCATATAAGACCGTCACTGATAACTTGGAGTTGAGTCACTAGTAGATGATCAAATGGATATTCGATCTAAGTCCTGAGTGATCTTGAGTCCGAACTGATGCCTTGATTGTTCTTTGATTTAACCGTTAAAGAGCACAATATATTATCGTTGTTCCCACCACTATTATTTTGGGAACATGATAGTCAGCAGTAAGGGTAGCTTGGTCATAGACATAGACATCACACAGCTCTCTTCAGAGTCAAGATGATTCCCTTGGTTGTCAGTGGTAAGAAGTGAGAGGTACCCGTGTGCAACTTATGAATTGAAACCATAAGTGGGTTACTAATCATAAGACTAACTGAGTCAAGGAGGAAAATGCAATGAGAGGCAAAATGGTAAAAACCGCCTGCTCATGTGTGGATCATCAAGTGAAAGATCAATAACCTGAATTTGATTGTATCAATGGACACCCTGCTGTAATAAAGGGAATAATATATATTGTATCACTAAAGAGTGCAGCCTCGGGTTTATAGTGGAATTACACCGAGGTTTGACGAACGTCCTAGCAGTTCGTTGGAGCTTAAGTGATACAGGTCCATGGTCCCCAGGATAGCTTCGTAACGGATGATACGTACGTGATAGAAACATTTTGAGATGTTTAATCATTTGGCAAGATTTATAAAAATGAAGTCTTTGACAGACATCAGATAGTTTTATCAGTAGTGTGGCAAAAGTACCATATCTCGGTAACCAAAATTAACTGACAAAAAAAGTAAAATTTGGATTTTATGTCAACATGAAAGTTGTTGGAAATTAAATTCTAAGAAAATTTTATTTTTGTAACCGAGTAGTTTCGACGTACGGTTTGTGATTTAGAGAATTTTTAAGTTTGTGATCGTTTCAGTAAACTATGAAATTAAATCACATGTCACGAATTTAAATGATGGTGTGGCACCATGACATTTGAATGTGTGATATTGAGATCAGTAGATATTAATATAATTTAATTATTTGGATTTAATCATTAATATCTTATTGAGAATTAATTAATAATTAATGGATTATATTAATAAATAAAAATATAAATTTATATATATTTTACATGTGTAAATCGAATTGGGCTCCACAATAAGTGGAACGAATTCCACAGGTGGTTGAAGAGATTTGGTCTTTTCTTATTTGCGGCATAAGTACCAAATATTTTGGTATTTGAGCAAAATCCTAAAATTAATTTAATCCATTGGATCAGTTAGGATTTAATATCAACCGTTGGATGAAGATAATTGATTTTGACCCTATCCATAATCCGAAATTAATAGCTTGGTGACCAAGCTTAGGGTTTTCGAATTTATCTAATTAATTATATCCGTTAGATTGTTTTAAGATTTAATCTTTACCGTCGGATCGGAAATTAATTAGTTATATATATAATATATAAATTTTGAAATTATGATAAGGATAAAATATAATTAGGGCTTTTACCAAGTCTTAGGGTATTTTGATTTTATCCTGAATTAATTTGAACCATTAGATCGGTTTAAGATTTATCTCAACCGTTGGATCTATATAATTAGTTTTCGAATTTTATTATATATATATATATATATATTCAAATTTAATGATAAGCGGATATGATTGGATTTTGATTTTTACCAAGTCTTTCTTATTTAATTAAATCCCTAAATAATTATATCCCTTGCATTTCGATAAGATTAAATCTAGACCATTGGATTGAAATAATTAATTATATTTATTTATATAGAATTCAAAAATTAGGGAGGGAATTTCTCCAATTCGGTTACAGTCTGAGCCTCTAAATAGGGAGCTCATTCGACATATTTTTCACACCTTTTCCCCAGAGCAAAATTCGATCTCTCCCTCTCCCTTAGGGTCTGCGAATTTTTTTCTACTGATTTCTCTCTGGTTCGGCTTAAGAGACATAGTTCTCCGGAAGCTTAAAAAGGACCATCAGTTAAAGTTTCCGACGGAATCCTGCCGGCGAAGCCCACGCTTCGGTACGAGGAATCCCGGAGAATATCCCGGAAGATCATGGTGTTGGACATATATGTCCTTAAACAATATATTTTATCCATTTGTAAAAGATTATGACAAGTCGTTGAATAAAGATGATACTTATTATGATAATCTTATTATAGTTTCTGGTAGAGTAAAATAGAATGTTTGATCCTTTGTTCATATAGGATGCAATTATGAATTATTATCACAACAGAGTAAATGTGAAGAAGAATTAATAATCATAATAAATGAACTTAAAATGTCTGTGACCTGATTAACTGGGTGGGAGTCCATTAATCGTATAAGGTCATTAATGTGACTAAGTGACAATCCTATTCTGGATTTTGTGTGTGTCACACTCACTAGAAGTGAATTAAGTATGAAGTGTCTTCATACTGGACTGGACCTGACTTAAACTCTGGAAGTTATCATATAAGACCGTCACTGATAACTTGGAGTTGAGTCACTAGTAGATGATCAAATGGATATTCGATCTAAGTCTTGAGTGATCTTGAGTCCAAGCTGCTGGCTTGATTGTTCTTTGATTTAACCGTTAAAGAACACGAAATATTACCGCTGTTCCCAACACTATTATTTTGGGAACATGATAGTCAGCAGTAAGGGTAGCTTGGTCATCGACATGGGCATCACACAGCTCTCTTCAGAGTGATGATGATTCCCTTGATTGTCGGTGGTGAGAAGTGAGAGGTACCCGTGCGCAACTTATGAATCGAAACCATAAGTGGGTTACTCATAATATTACTGACTGAGTCAAGGATGAAAATGCAATGAGGGGCATAACGGTAGAAACCGCCTGCTCGTGTGTGGATCATCAAGTGAAAGATCAATAACCCGAATTTGATTGTATCAATGGACACCCTGCTGTTATAAAGGGAATAATATATACCGTATCACTAAAGAGTGCAGCCTCGGGTCTATAGTGGAATAACTTCGAGGTTTGACGAACAACTAGCAGTTCGTTGGAGCTTAAGTGATACGGGTCCATGGTCCCCAGGATAGCTCCGTAACGGATGATACGTACATGATTAAAATACATTCTGGATAATGTTTAATCATTTGTCTTGACTTATAAAACTGAAAGGTCTGTGGCAGACGTTAGATAGTTTTATCGTTAGCGTGGCAAAAGTACCATATTTTGGTACACGAAATTAACTGATAAAAGAAAGTTAGAATTTATATTTTTAATCAGCACCATGTTGTTGGAAATTAAATTCTAAGCAACTTTTCTTTTTGAACCAAGTCATTTCGACTTACGGTTAGTGATTTATGGATTTTCTAAGTTTGTGATTGGTTCGATGAACTTTAAAATTAAATCACATGCCACGAATTTAAATGATGGTGTGGCACCATGACATTTTAATGTGTGATATTGAGATCAGGAAATATTAATATAATTTAATTATTTGGATTTAATTATTAATATCTTATTAATAATTAATTAATAATTAATAGATTTATATTAATAAATAAAAATATATATTTATATGTGTAAATTCGAATTAGGGTTTCATAATATGAAACCCTATCTAAATTCGAATGGTATTATGTGGTCTTTCCATATTTGCGGCATAAGTACCAAATGTTTTGGTATTTTAGCAAATCCCTAAAATCAATATTATCCATTGGATCGGTTATGATTTGAAATCAACCGTTGGATTAGGATATTGATAAATTCGAAATTAATAACTTGATGACCAAGTTTTATTTTTCGAATTTGGTTAATCAATTATATCCGTTAGATCGGTCTAAGATTTAATATTTACCGTCGGATTGAAAATTAATTAATTATATATATTTATATATTTTTCGAATTATGGTTTATGGATAAATTCGAAATTGTTTTTAATAAATCTTTTTGTATTTGATTTTATCCTAAACTAATTTGATCCATTAGATCGGTTTAAAGATTTATCTCAACCGTTGGATCTAGATAATGATAATTCGAATTTTAATATATATATATATAATTCGAATTTTATAAAGATAAGAAGATAAGATTGGATTTTTGTTTTTATCCTAATCTTTCATATTTAATTAAATCCCTAATTAAATATATCCATTGGATTTAGATGAGATTAAATCTGGACCATTGGATTAAGATAATTAATTATATTTAATATATGAAATTCGAAAATTAGGGAGGGAATTTCTCCAATTCGGTTACGGTTTGAGCCTATAAATAGGAGGCTCATTCTACACATTTTTCACACCTTTCCCCAGAGAAAAATTCGAACTCTCCCTCTCCCTCAGGGTCTGCGAATTTTTTCTCTGATCTCTCTTTTCTGGTTCGGCTTAGGAGACTATTTCTCCGGAAGCTTAAAAAGAACCATCAGTTAAAATTTTGCGACGGAGTCCTGCCGGCGAAGCCCACGCTTCGGTACGAGGATTCCAGGAGAATATCCCGGAAGATCATGGGAGTTTCTCTCAGCACTGGCGGAGCCCTGCCCGATTCAGAACGCACATCCGGAAGTCGTCAATAGAGGTACGGCCTTATGCATTGGGTTAATAAATGCAACCATTTACTGCTTTCTATTTATTTCCTATTATGACTAGATTATTAATAATGATATATGAATATTAAATTACATAATATTTATCAGATCTTGTGAAATGGTTATTATCCGATATCCGGACCGTTGGACGGATAACAAGTTATTCCGTTTTAAATTAATTTTTAAATGTTACCCGGACGGTTCGGAGGTACAATTCGTGATAATTTTCAAGGAATCCGAGACGTGATTCCCAACAATTGGTATCAGAGCCATGGTTCAAGGATAAATAATTACGTAATTTAATTAATGGGTTTAAGAACGAATTATTTGATGAATAAAATTAATTATTTAAAATTGAAATTTTGAATTTCTAGATATTTTAAATATTAATTTAAAATAAAAAAAAAATTACCCGACCCGAATAAACGGACCTGGTGGTTGGACCGGGCTGCCTTTGGCAGCCCAGCCCGAGAATGACGCAAACAGGGGCTGCTCCAGCCCCAGGTAGTTCGCCAGGGCAAAGCCCACGGGCCAGGCTCACGGGCAAGGCCCTCGCCAAGGCCACCCGGATCCCGTGGATTAATTATTATTAATGAAATTAATATTTATGAATTAAAATTAATTATGATTAATTAATGTGAATTAAAATATGGATGTTATTTCCGGATAAATAACATTGTCTTATTTTAATTAATTCATAAAATTAAATATGGATGTTATTTAATAATTAAATAACATTGTCTTATTTAATAAGTTAAAATATGGATGATAATATTCGAAGAATAATATCATTGTCTTATTTTAATATTTCATAAATAATTATTAAAGGGCATTAAAATGTTTAATGATAATTCTTAGAGAATAAATATCATTAACATAAAATTATAAATATTCATCATAGATATAATTTGTTATAACCTATTTTCATAACCCTCAAACATAGTGTCTATGTTTATATCATTATTAATATGTCTATATAGGATAGATATAAATAATAAAGAGTAAATGTAAAAGTGTTAATTATTAGTCGGAAAAATTTCAAACGCACAATGTTGCCTAAGGAAGAGGGAATCAAAAGTGGGGCCGGTTCACCATCCACTTATGGGTGACCAGTTAGGACCCCTCCCATCGACCTGGAGAGCGTACGGTTTGATCTATCACTACCGACGAAATAATAAACACATTTTTAGGGCTTATTTAAAATTATGTGTCGTAATAAATAAAGCCAAAATATAAACTTTTAATGTGTCATTAATAGACAGTTTATATAATAAGTTTTTATAACTTAGAAATTAAAAACGTTATTTCCTAAAAACAATGGCAAGTATAGAATAAAACAAAGGTCTCCATTATTACTGTCACAAGGTCTGCTAACCACACCGCCTCGAGTCACCCTAGTGTGTCCATTCCCTAAGGAAGGTGTGCTTGTGGAAGGTTTGACACCGTGATAGTTCCAAAAGAATATGGGGACGGAGAAATCTTGGAAATGGACCGCGAGTCACCCTAGAGTGACCATTCCCTAAGGACGATGTTTCCAAGAAGATCCCGAGAATCGAAAATAATGGGTTAAGCTTGCACGGAAGTTGGTGCTTCCTGACCGTCTATGGTGATAGTTAATAATCATAGAGGACTTTGGTAGTCCTTGTGATGAATATTAATTAAGTTTATGACTAAAACTTAGTTTAACCAAACTACACGGTTGATACCGCGAGTCACCCTAGAGTGACCATGCCACTAAGGACGGCAACGAAGTGTACAGTCGGTTAAATTATCACGAAATAGTTAAAAGGGTTTATTTAACGTTTTCCCAGAACATGTTTGCATCATGTAACTATTTCAAATAAAATATTTTTCTAAACATTCTACCTATAATAAAGTTTAATAAGTTTCTTTTTCAATGCCAGTTAATATGTCTAAGGCTATTAATGTCTCAGATGATGAAAAAGATTCGGTCAACTATGGTCCTCCATCTGAGTTTGAGCTACCGATATTTGAAGAAGGCAGTGCTTGGTTCAAATTTGATAATGAATATGAGTTACTCAGTTTCTTATTAGACCAGTATCCAAACAAAAGTCAATCCTTCAAAGATTCGGTACTCAAAGCCTCGATGGGTGAAATTGAGAGACTAATGAAAAAGGTGAACAAAGTAACGGCTCTTGTCACTCAAGCAATGGCAAAAGATAACAAACGAAAGACTGAATCGAAATTTGAACCCGGAAGAAAAGAAAGAAAAGTTGGTTTATCTGCAATGTGCTTCCAATGTGGAACAAGGAAGAGAGTGCCAGGTCAGCTGCGATGCAGACTGCACATGAGTTCACAAAAGGGTAAGACCTTTTCTGAATACGAAATTAGTTTTTTATTGGAGAGATTCAAATCTCAGATCCATAGATTAAAATTCTAAACATTGCAAACATTTTTCATGACAGAAGTTGCTTCTGCTAAGAAGAAAAACGGAAATGGAGCTTTATGCATTGAATGCTGGCTCAAGCCAAAAGCAAAGGGGCACACAATGTGCCGAGAACATCTGCGGGCTTGGAGAGGTAATGACTCTTCTGTTAACCCCGAAATTAGTTTTTTATTGGAGAGATTCAAATCTCAGATCCATAGATTAAAATACTAACGCTTGTTCATTTTCTTTTCAGGATTCAGCAGGAGCTCTGTTGATGAGAACTCAACAGGAAACGAAAGCGGCTAGTACTCGAGTGTCTCGAAGAAGGAAGCATGCTTTAATTTTATATTCGATTTAAGTTTATTGTTATCATTAATTTTGCATTGTTAAAACCTCGATTTATTTTTGGATATTGATTGCATGGAATGATTCTTAATTAATAAAGGTTTTATATGTTTCGAATTATTTTGCAATATCCAGATAAATATAGTGACAGTTATTTTTGTTTCATCTATAATCTTTAATTACTCTAATTGATTTATTTAGATCAAATGTCATTTTTAATCATGATGGTTAATAGAGAATGAAATTAGAGGAAATTATTCACAAATGGGATCTTGTGACAAAGTCACAACGCCGATAACAGTGTCTGTTATCGAAGAGAGTGCGGAAACCACGGTCCCAAATCAGAACCAAGGGGTACTCAGACGTAGTGAGAGGTTCAAAAGACCTGTTGAGCTCTATGAGCACACCCAGTTGGAATTTCACCTAGCTGTTACAGACACTAGCGTTGAAGATCCCATAGGCTACAAGCAAGCTATGGTTGATCCTGATAAGGGAGAATGGCAGGAAGCCATGAACCAAGAAATAGAATCAATGGATTTTAATGAAGTCTGGGAACTTGTAGACTTACCGGATGCTTTCAAAACCATTGGTTGTAAGTGGGTATACAAGCGAAAGAGAGGAGTGGACGGGAAGGTTGAAACCTTCAAGGCTAGACTAGTGGCAAAGGGTTTTACCCAGAGGGAAGGTATTGATTTCGATAGACCTTCGCTCCAGTCCCTAAGTACAAGTCCATACGGATTCTCATGGCCATAGCCTGTAGTCTCAATTACGAGATTTGGCAGATGGACGTCAAAACCGCCTTCCTGAACTGGTACATTGACGAAAACATCTATATGGACCAACCAGAAGGGTTCGTGCAACAGGTTTAAGAAGGGAAGGTTTGCAGATTACTCAAATCCATCTATGGATTGAAGCAAGCTTCCAGATCCTGGAATCTAAGGTTCGATGAAACCATCAAAACCTATGGATTCATTCAAAACGTCACTGAGGCCTGCATTTATAAGCTCAACGACGAAACCGTGGAAATTTTTCTTGTTCTGTACTTCGACGATATTCTTCTCATTGGAAACAGTGTGAAGAAATTATCGGACGTGAAGGCGTGGCTATCTACGCAGTTCCAAATGAAGGACATAGGAGAAGCTAGTTATGTTCTTGGGATCCGCATTTTCAGGGATCGCAACAACAAGATTCTGGCCTTATCTCACGCAGCTTACATTGATAAGGTGCTTGAACGTTTTGCAATGGCAAACTCCAAGGGTGGTAATTTACCAACCAGACATGGAGTGTTCCTTAGCAGGAAACAGTGCCCAACTTCTCCGGAAGAGCAAGATGTGATGAGGCGAATACCCTATGCTTCAGCAGTGGGAAGTCTGATGTACGCTATGCAGTGTACTAGGCCAGACATTTGTTACGCTGTGAGAATTGTTAGCAGATACCAATCCAACCTTGGTATGGCTCACTGGACAGCAGTGAAGAACATTCTCAAGTATCTTCGGAGAACGAGAGACTATATGTTAGTGTTTTCAGGATCAGAACTGAATCCACTAGGATACACTGATTCAGACTTTATGTCTGATAGAGATGCGAGAAAATCGACGTCGGGAGCAGTGTTCACCCTTGCTGGTGGAGCGATATTCTGGAGAAGCGTAAAGCAATCTTGTATCGCAGATTCCACAATGGAAGCTGAATACGTGGCAGCTTGTGAGGCAGCCAAAGAATCAGTTTGGCTCAAGAATTTCTACATAGAGCTGGGAGTTGTTCCAAATGTAGATGGGCCCCAAACACTATACTGTGACAACAGTGGTGCGGTGGAAAATTCTAAAGAGCCCAGAGACCATAACAAGGCGAAACATATAGAACACAAATACCATCTCATACGAGAAATAGTGCGTTGTGGCGACGTGAGGGTTGTGAAAATAGCTTCGGAAGACAATCTGGCTGATCCATTCACCAAGACGTTGCCAGAGAAAATATTCAGGCGGCATCTGGAGAGTATGGGTCTGAAAGACATGGGTCATCTTCTTTAAGTACAAGTGGGAGATTATTGGACATATGTGTCCTTAAAAAAGATATTTTATCCATTTGTAAAAGATTATGACAAGTCGTTGAATAAAGATGATACTTATTATGATAATCTTATTATAGTTTCTGGTAGAGTAAAATAGAATGTTTGATCCTTAGTTCATATAGGATGCAATTATGAATTATTATCACAACAGAGTCAATGTGAAGAAAAATTAATAATCATAATAAATGAACTTAAAATGTCCGTGACCTGATTAACTGGGTGGGAGCCCATTAATCGTATAAGGTCATTAATGTGACTAAGTGACAATCCTATTCTGGATTTTGTGTGTGTCACACTCACTAGAAGTGAATTAAGTATGAAGTGTCTTCATACTGGACTGGACCTGACTTAAACTCCGAAAGTTATCATATAAGACCGTCACTGATAACTTGGAGTTGAGTCACTAGTAGATGATCAAATGGATATTCGATCTAAGTCCTGAGTGATCTTGAGTCCAAGCTGCTGGCTTGATTGTTCTTTGATTTAACCGTTAAAGAACACGAAATATTACCGATGTTCCCAACACTATTATTTTGGGAACATGATAGTCAGCAGTAAGGGTAGCTTGGTCATAGACATGGGCATCACACAGCTCTCTTCAGAGTGATGATGATTCCCTTGATTGTCGGTGGTGAGAAGTGAGAGGTACCCGTGCGCAACTTATGAATCGAAACCATAAGTGGGTTACTCATAATATTACTGACTGAGTCAAGGATGAAAATGCAATGAGGGGCATAACGGTAGAAACCGCCTGCTCGTGTGTGGATCATCAAGTGAAAGATCAATAACCCGAATTTGATTGTATCAATGGACACCCTGCTGTTATAAAGGGAATAATATATACCGTATCACTAAAGAGTGCAGCCTCGGGTCTATAGTTGAATCACTTCGAGGTTTGACGATCAACTAGCACTTCGTTGGAACTTAAGTGATACGGGTCCATGGTCCCCAGGATAGCTCCGTAACGGATGATACGTACGTGATTAAAATACATTCTGGATAATGTTTAATCATTTGGCCAAGTTGGTGACCAAGTTTCATTTTTCGAATTTGGTTAATTAATTAAATCCGTTAGATCGGTCTAAGATTTAATCTTTACCGTCGGATTGAAAATTAATTAATTATATATATTTATATATTTTTCGAATTATGGTTTATGGATAAATTCGAAATTGCTTTTAATAAATCTTTTTGTATTTGATTTATCCTAAACGAATTTGATCCATTAGATCGGTTTAAAGATTTATCTCAACCGTTGGATCTAGATAATGATAATTTGAATTTTAATATATATATATATATATATATATATATAATTCGAATTTTATAAAGATAAGAAGATAAGATTGGATTTTTGTTTTTATCCTAATCTTTCTTATTTAATTAAATCCCTAATTAATTATATCCATTGGATTTAGATGAGATTAAATCTGGACCATTGGATTAAGATAATTAATTATATTTAATATATGAAAGGGTTAATTAACGAAATACCCATTTTGTGCAAACCTTTTAAAAAACTACCCATTATAGGTAGTTTTTTACACACACAATGGGTAGTTTTTTAAAAGGTTTGACACAAAATGGGTATTTCTTACAATTTCCTTATATGAAATTAGAAAATTAGGGATGGAATTTCTCCAATTCGGTTACGGTTTGAGCCTATAAATAGGAGGCTCATTCTACACATTTTTCACACCTTTCCCCAGAGAAAAATTGGAACTCTCCCTCTCCCTCAGGGTCTGCGAATTTTCTCTCTGATCTCTCTTTTCTGGTTCGGCTTAGGAGACTATTTCTCCGGAAGCTTAAAAAGAACCATCAGTTAAAATTTTGCGACGGAGTCCTGCCGGCGAAGCCCACGCTTCGGTACGAGGATTCCAGGAGAATATCCCGGAAGATCATGGGAGTTTCCCTCAGCACTGGCGGAGCCCTGCCCGATTCAGAACGCACAGCCGGAAGTCGTCAATAGAGGTACGTCCTTATGCATTGGGTTAATAAATGCAACCATTTATTGCTTTCTATTTATTTCCTATTATGACTAGATTATTAATAATGATATATGAATATTAAATTACATAATATTTATCAGATCTTGTGAAATGGTTATTATCCGATATTCGGACCGTTGGACGGATATCAAGTTATTCCGCTTTAAATTAATTTTTAAATGTTACCCAGACGGTTCGGAGGTACAATTCGTGATAATTTTCAAGGAATCCGAGACGTGATTCCCAACACATGGGTGTTTCCCTCAGCATCGGTGGAGCCCTACCAAGTTCAGAACGCGCAACCGGAAGTTAATAACTGAGGTACGGCCTTATGCATTGGATTAATAAATGCGACCATTTATTGCTTTTTATTTATTTCCTATAGACTAGATTATTAATAATGATTTATGAATATTAAATTGCCTAATATTTATCAGATCTTGTAATATGGTTATTATCCAATGTTCGGACCGTTGGTCGGTTAACATGTTCTCCGCTTAAAATAATTTTTTAAATGTTACCCCGACGGTTCGACGACAGATTTCGCGATAATATTCATAGGATCCGAGACGTGATCCCCAGAAATTGGTTTCGTAGAGATCCAATTTTTTCCAACAATTGGTATCAGAGGAGATCCAATTTCCCAACAGTCCAAGCATTTGGATAACTACAATTCAATTCTTGTATGTAATTCAAAACATGGATCGTTCTCCTCCTGTCGGTTAGCACGTCCACAAATAGGATTTCCAATCAATCAATATTTTATCGCAATCCAAACTAGTCATGACAGTGATGTATTGTCTACTTGGTTCATGATTGTTAAGTCGTTTAGAAACATTGTGTCAATCACTAAAGCTTATTCCGGTAAATGACCCACCTTTTGCTGATTAACAAAAAATTTATAACTGAAAGAAAACATCTTATCTAGAGAAACGGAAGAAATCATCCATAAACCCACCAAATGCCCAAAATACACCTAAAGTTTTAAAAAAATGCACATAGTTTCATAAAATCAATTTGTACCCATTAATAAACTGTTCTGGACCATATTAACCCTAATAATAATAATTATTTTTAATTTTTGTATAATATTTAGTAATAATATATATTAATTTCGAAATTAGTTGTTCCTATAATTATGATTGAAAATTTCTACTTATTAATTAGGATGTCATTTAATTAATTATGGTACTTTTTGGAGAGAAAAAAATCGTTCAATCTCAATTAATTATCAGTCATTCCCACTACTCCCGTCTCCTGTCGAACCTCTCCACCAAACACCTA
Organism: Parietaria judaica; assembly: GCA_954871525.1. Classification (NCBI taxonomy): domain Eukaryota; kingdom Viridiplantae; phylum Streptophyta; class Magnoliopsida; order Rosales; family Urticaceae; genus Parietaria; species Parietaria judaica. The sequence continues at coordinate 18,350,796 of OX940864.1, forward strand.
ACCTTCAATATCGTGTATCTCTGTCGCCCAGAAGCTCCATCTCCCCTCTCCGTCGTAATCCCCGAAGCTCGGTCGCATCTCCGTCGCGCATCTCGTTCGCCGAGAAGCTTGTTCGCGCGAAAGCTCGTGCGACTAAACCCCTTGCCCAAAATCGTAAAACCCCATCTTGATCGTCGTTCATCTCAGTAAGTCTGAAATTTCTGTGCATGTTGATTAAACCCAGTTTTGTCATTTTTTAAAACAACCTTTTGTATAAATTCGTAATTGGAATAACAATTACATAGATAATGATATATTATTATAAATTCGTAACTTAAATTACAATTACTGATACGTGTACAAATTCGTAATTGTACATTCGTACATGAAGTTACAATTACATGTATAGTGATTAGTATTATAAATTCGTAACTTACCTTACAATTATAATTCGTAACTTAAATTACAATTATGGATACATGTATAAATTCACAATTTAAATTCGTACGTGAAGTTACATTTACATATATAGTGATTTAGTATTATAAAACCGTGACTTAAATTACAAATATATATTCCTTCGTGTATCAGTATTTTCATAATATCAATTACGACTCTAATATGGTGAACTACCATTTAAATTACGAAATTTAAATTACAAACACAAATAAAATATACTCACCACTTAATCAAACGAAGGCTTATAATGGATCCAAAGAAGGCTTTCAAATGGATGGTGTTATATCCCTCAAGCAAGGAAAAATGGTTCTGCAAAATAAAGTGGCGAATAAAAATATTTTGTTTTTAAAATTTGAATAATTAGCATAATCGTTGGAATAGGGAGATATTTGAAATTTATTAAGGAATGATTAAACGTAATCAGTTATTGTAATTACTACATTTAAGGAAATAATTTTATTTTCATTTACTTAATTCAAATAATTATATTCTCCACACGTCAAATAAACACAAGGGTAAATTGGTCCATATGTTAATTAGTTGGTGGTTTTTATTACCCAAAATAAGTTTGGGCATTTTTTTGAAACCTTGAGTTACAAATGGGCATTTGGCTCATTTACCCTTTTTTATTTCTTCTCCCCGTTCGGTATCGCTCGCGAATAATGAAATAAGAGAAATACCCATCTGAGTCATCTTTAGGAAATATTATATTAACGTCTCTTTGATGATCTCTTTCAATCAGAAAGTCAGTGATCTTTTGATTCATTGGATTTCATTTTGTAGTCTCATCTTTATCAAAACAAAAGTGACTAATATCACTTTCATCTTTATTCTTCATCTCGTTATCATTTTCATTCTCATTCTCATTCATAGCTACATCTTCATTCTTATCTTAACCAATTTCTTTGTTCTCCTTAAAAAACAATCAAAGGAATTTCGGGAATATTATAGCAAAAATGGGGAATCAATGTCGTGAAAAAATCTAAAGAGTATAGTGAGAATTAGTTGTTTTCTAAGTTTTCACGAAATAAATTTGTTATTATTTTTTGCAAGTTTTCTACAAAATCTAAGGTTTTCCACAAGTTTTAGTTCTCATTTTTTATTTTTTATTTTAAATTGTAACTATAATCCTAAAATTTGTATTAAAATTGCAATTTTACCCTTTATTATTTTTTATATATAAAATTACATTTATATTTCATTCAAAATTGCATCTAAAACACTTATTTTTATATAAAATTGCATCTGTAACATATATTGATATAATATTAATATTATTATTATATAAAACTATATCGGTAAATCTTGCAGAAAACCTAGAGGTGAACCTATAAAATTAGACTATCTGATTTTTTCAATAATGATATTTGGAATTATGACGATCCTAAATTTTAGAAGTCGTCACTTACTAACTACTTTATTAATATATGAAAATCTTGACCAAATTCATATTCTATTTAACTTAAAAGTAAAATAATTAAATAAAAAAATTAAAACATTTTACGATAATTCACTTTAAAAAAACATGTATGAAATCAAATCGCGAAAAACGTTGGCAAAGTGATTATCCATTTACACTCAATACCTTGCATATGCATTGTCATCGTTCTACCCAATGTGAAATCAAACTATAATTTTTTTACCTAGAGTATGAACACAGATATTTTGTGTGAGCTATACAACTATTTTCTCACCAAAATATAAAGCAGACATAATATGCAATACATGTCCAATTTGCTCCATTTTACGTTTTCAAAACAATTATTAATATTTCCCAAGTGATCATTATATTGTTGAAACATTGGGTCCTGGGAGACATTGGGTCGTATGCTGCCACATATTTTTCATGGGCATACCGCATGCCGATGGGGTTTTCAACGATATTCTGTAGAAGAAAAAAAATAAGTATTTAGGCAAGATTTTTATCTAGGTTCAAAACTACATATTTAATAATTATAAGACATAATTATATACAACAAAACACATTTTTAACTTAAATATGTAGGTAAAGTGTAATATGAAGTCACTATATTAGTTGAAATGTATAATATTAAGTCACTTTATTAGGTGAAGTGAAAGTGTAGGTGAAGTGTATAATATTAGTGGAATACCCAAAAGTCCCACATTGTTAGATTACAAGAGTTTGAAATGGTTTGAATACCAAAGATTTTGGACAAGGGCTTGGGCCCTTGGTGTCACCCATTTTTGTGAAAGGTAAAGGATTGACACAAATGTACCAAAACGCGCGCACCGCTGTCCGACCGACTTGCCGTGGTGGGGTGGGGTGGGATGGGATGCAAATATAATTATTTTTGCCGAAAGTTTAATTGGTATGTTGGCCAAACTCGTCCAAACTTAAGGTTTTTAGCGATTTTCCACAAACTTTTAACAATTTTTACTCATAAACGACATGTGGTATGCGTACAGGTTTTCCAACGACATGCATCGGCAAATGGGATAACAAGAACGCCAGCAAGAGGATTTCCTTCCAAACCATCGGCAAACGAAAATCAGTCGGCATGCCCACCAATTTTCTCGATAACACCTTGGTCGGCACAATTTGTGTGATCGGGTGACCAATTGAGAGCTTATCACGTCTAATCATGTCAAAATTCAAGAACTTTTGAATCTCAATTTTTTTAGTGGCCAAATAGACCGGCTATGTAATTTTTTTTTTTTTTAACTCTATGAGGATTATCAACTAACATTCATGACATATAAAACTCAATAGACTTATTCAGAAATGGAAGATTTTGTGATCTCAATTAAAAATTATTAACTAGATACAACTAGATGCTCGATAGTTGAAGCATAAAGGATCTTTATGAGGAAGAAACATCACACTTGTTCACTAAAATTGAACACCAACCCCATTTAGTTTTGAGGAGTACAAATTGCATTAACATAAACAAATGTTGCACGTTCAATTTTTTTTTTTACTTATACACAATATTTGTTAATTGTGAAATTAATGTTTGTTTCATCATTTGTTGGAATAAATATGGGTACATAGTTTTAATTATTTGTATCAAATATATATATATATATATCATTATTTCTTAATCCTACGCAATATATTACAATTTACAAATTATCAATAGCTGTATGTATACATTAATTTATTTATTTATCCTGAAATAATAGGAAAACTTTTTATATGCATGAAATTGAGACCTAAAGGCTGAAAATAACCACCTTCTAGTCTTACCAACACCCGACCTAGCTCCTTTATTATATCATTTCCCAATGCAAAAAAAAATCTATCTTTGTTTGTAATACAATGTGTGATGTGAAACTATAATCTATATATATATATATATAATATACATTATACATATTATGATTTATGATGCCCCATATCTCGCTATAGATTCGTTTCTGCTAGATAGAATAGTGAAAGCAAGTAATTAGTCATGGGCAGAGCTATTTTGAGTTTGACTATAGGAATAAAGAAAGCTAATTTTAAGTGTCTAGCTTCATTGTTACATACATGTAATGTGTGTATATATATAGTAATAACAAACAATCTCATATAATAAATTATATTTCTTTGTATTTGCGACAAATATACTAAATATTAAAATCTTATTTTTATTATAGAAAAATATTTTTTATGTTAAATCATTTACTAAAGTGTTTGTATTAAGTTTCAACAATTAGTAAAATAGCATGAGAAAATTAAACTATATAAATAAGAGAAAATTTAATTAAAAAAAAAAAGAGAAAAAAATACTAAAAAATTAAAATATATTATATATGGGTTTGAGTAACCTATAGTCCAGATTCTGCGTCTTTTAATCCCTAAATCGGGACCCGGAACCGGTTTTAATCCGAATGTAATTTTTAATAAACCGGTTCTGGTTTTACTCGATTTAATACGATTGTAGTTTTTTTTTTTTTTTTTCGAGTAATGATTCCGATCCGGATGTGGTTTAAAACTTACATTTCCAAAATAAAATTACATCCCCAGTAATTGCAATAACATAAATATATTTACAGTTGAATATCTCGAATATAAATTGCAAGAAAATGTAGAAGGGTTCAAATAGTTGATTTGGAATAACATGATGATGAGTTAGGTAGTGAAATTGTGAAGGATCTTTTCTATTTTTCTTCCTTGTCAATACGTGTTCGGATATGGAATATCGCCTCTTTTTTTCTTTTTCTTTTTTACAGGCTCTCGGACAAATATTTGTCTGCAAGTCAAACTCGATGTGCACCACCAATTTAATCTATTATTTGCACACCATATCTTATTTCAAGGAATTATCATCATCATTTTTAGTTTATATATAGGTCGCCAACAAGAAATTAAGCATAGTATTTCGCTAGCAAATTCACGAATATAAATAGAATTCGTTATCATTCCATTTGATACGTTTTGAATATTCTATTTAGAAAAATATCTATGTGAAAGTGACAACAAATTCTACTTTTTATACGCCATGTATTTTCCATATTAGCAAAATTATAAAACTATAGATACAAAAGATATTGGGTTAATGACGGCAAAAATACCCAAAGTTTGGTCAAAGAACCTCTCGTGTACCCAAAGTTTAAAAGTAGTGGTAAAAATACCCAAAGTCGCTTTGGGGAGTTGACCACTCCATTCTCGTAACGCCGTTAACTTACCCGTTAACTCTGGCCACGCGGGCAAACGTTGGTTGTTGACATAAATTTTTTTGCCAAATGGATGAGCCCAAATAAGTCTTGTTTACGACAAAACAACAAATTAAACCCCTAATTAATACTATTTAATACAACTAATTGAACCCCTAATGATTACATTTAACAAAAAAAATTTGTCCATGTGGCCAGGGTTAACGAATAAGTTAACGGCATTACGAGAATTAAGTGGTCAACTCCTCAAATATGATTTTGGATATTTTTGCCATCACTTTTAAACTTTGGGTACACGAGAGGTTCTTTGACCAAACTTTTGGTATTTTTGCCGTCATTAACCCAAAGATATATTGAGTACTTATAATATATAATTTTGATAAAAATGTAAAGAATATATTATTATTTTTATTTTTTGTACAAAGTTATATTTTTGAATGAATTATTTAAATAATTATTTTTATTTTTTGTACAAAGTTATATTTTTGAATGAATTATTTAAAAGTCACAAATGAATTTTGTTACTAGAGCATGTTGGTTCCCAAATTACGGATCTGCATAGAACACGATCACCATCAAAGAAAAATCGAACAGAAACTTGAAGAATATGAACTTTTGGGAGAAGAAATTTCTCTATTGATAATCGAAGGCAACTACAAGAAGATAAACTCAAAACTCTAATGGACTCAGCACTTTACAAAGTGTACAATGCTAGCTTTATATAGCCTCACATAGACGAAAACCCTAGCTAACAGAATCGCACTAAATCGGGAAACTACCCTAAATAATCTCGTCAAATCTTTGACTCGATCTTTGCTTGCTCCTCAAGCTACGCGTTTTCCTTGCTGGGTAGCTGCTGACCTTCCCTTTTCTGCTCGGACAGCTTCTCTGTCCCCGAGCTGGCCTGCTCGTTTGCCCCTGGCCGGGCTTGCCTTCTATCTGGACGTTCTGCTCGTGTTCACCTGAGCTGGGCTGAACTCTTGTTCGTCTTTGGTTCTAGTCGGTACTTGGGCTGACCTCCTCTGTGTGATGGACTAAGTTAAGCTTAAGCTAGCATGCCTTTGTCATACACGATAAATTACTTAAATAAATTTAAGCAGGCTAACGATTTGCGAGACAAGTAACTCCCGACTTAAATATATATTTAAAAAACTCAAATAAAGAAGTAAGAAATATAATAGTTAACATATGATTAAATAATAAACAAAATTAGAGAAAATAAAATAATAATAAAAAAAGCAAAATAGTGCTTGAGGAGTCATCTCTAAACTTAGTTTGGCAAGTTGCAGTGCAGGATCAGAGGAGCCGTCAATCATGATGATCATGTTCTTCATTTTAACAAGAAGCGATGACTTTCTCTTTATCTCTCAGATGCACTTTTTTTTTTTTTTGTGGAATTTTTTCAAAAAATAAATCTTGTGGGGGTAAAAATGAAAATACTTTTGCTGCCACAACAGTCCAGGAGGCAGCGATATTATTACAAAGTCTCCCCTGCTTGACACGTAGCACCCTATTGTATTTGTAGCACATCCATTTCTCACCAAAAATAAAAAGAATAATAAGCTGTGGTACTATGTTTGCCACAAAAATCCATATTTCTTGCAATTAGGCCCTTGAGAGTTTATTTATTTATTGTCCCCCACAAGAAAGTAAAACTTGTCATTTCCCATCCCAATGGCCAATGCTTTTATGAATGGTCTCTCAAAGTTGATGCACAATAAGGTCACTTTTTTGTCTGTCCCAAATTGCAGCAGAAATTTCCTCACGGGGTTTTTTTGTAACATCATGAAAATAGAAATAAGTAAAAAAAAAAAAAAAAGACTTGTCTGCTTGTCATGATTTATTTCATTTTTTATTTTTGGGTCCTTTTCTCTTTTGGGATTTTCTCCTTTTTGACTTGATTTTCTGATCTCGCCGATTAAAGTAAGGGGTTTAAGTGACAATTAATAAATTACCTTTCTTTAATAGGTAAACTGTCACATAGTGGGCTAAGAAATAATTCCAAATTTACCAAAAATAATTTAAATAATCATAAGGTAGAATTAGTCTATTAGAAGTGTAGTAGTGAAATCGGCTTTTTTTGCTTCTTTCTTTATGGCTCTATTTCTATTTTGGGTGTCAAACACTCTTACTTAACTACAGTTTAGTACTATTGGTACTTGTGGAATTGGTAACAGGCATTCAATTCCAGTCCACTACTTGATAAATTTGAAACTCACTATTACCAATAATCTTCAGTCTCTAATTGGGCATGGAAGTCTCTTTATAAATAGTAGTTAACATATTCATTGATTGACCGTTTTGCCCGTGCTTGGCCCTTGGCGTAGCACAAAATATATTTTGACCGATTATTTTTCAATTACTTTAATAACTAATATCATAAACAATTATATAAAAACTACTATTAGACATATAAATAAATATCATTACTATTGTAAGGATTGCATAATAGATTTATCGAGTTAAGAAGGGAGGATGGAATGAGAAGCGTCGAATCAATCCTTAATAAAAAATAAAAAAAAAAGTGAACGTATGCACGTGCACTTACTGATGCACACACACACTGCTACAAACTGTTGATTACACCATGGAGATTATTAGACCACGGAAGTCAAAATCCTTAGTCTAAAACGAAGTTTCAACCACGGAACTAAATCTGTATGCACGTGCACGCACTACTACAAATTGATACTGTTGATTACATCATAGAGATTAGACCACACATGTAGCTCCGCGCTAGGGCTTGTTCACTCAGACCCCAATTTTGCACGTGGGTTTTTCCCATTTATATATTTTTTAAGTGTTCCAAATTGTTAATATAACATAGATGGGCCGCGGGTTGCTTGTCCCTAGGTTAAGTCGCTCGCTTCGCTAAAATGTACGAGCCAAGGAATCAGTCCTCGGGTCCACTCTAGGTGCTGGTAACCCATGATATGCGCATTCATGATATGTTCGTCCCATAATCACTTAGGCTGTGTTTGTTTGCACTTAATGTGCCTCTTAATCTTAATGAGTCAGATTTTAAAAATATTAAGTGCATTTGTTTTTTTCTTTTAAAAAGTCTTAATACGTCTGACTAGCCTCTTATTCGGTAAGATGTAAAATTAAGTCTGTATAGCATTCAGACCTATTCTTTTTCTCTCTCTTCCTTTATTGTTAACATGTCATGCTTTATTCTCACGTATCATCTTGGTCAATATATATATATATATATATATATATATATATATATATATTATTATTATAAATTTATCTCTCTTTCTAAAAACTTCAAAACTCTATAACTTTTTTTTTTCGATTATCGGATTGACTCATATAATATATCATTGGAAAGCTTGCGACGAGAGGAATCCAATGATAGGTGTGAAGATATAGTTTTGATGGCTTAAAAAAACATGAAATTCGAATTTTTTTAATAAAAATAAATTAATAATTAATTTATTAAATAAATAAATAAATAAATAATTAGCTAAATACTCTAATTAATTATTCGTACAAAAATTACACGAATACAATTTTATAAATAATTGATTAAATTAGTAAATTATTTTCTTCATTAAATAAAATATGCTAATTATTTTTAATAAAAATAAAATTAAATAATAATTATATGTAAAATGTCATGAATAGTTTCGCAAATATCTTGTTTTCTTTTTAATTTTATACCATGAGAAATATTTTATATTTTATAATATTTAGTAAAATTTTAAATATATTTTTATAAGTATTTTCCAAATTTAAAATAAATATAATTAACTTTTACTCAATATTATATATAAAAAAAACTTAATTAAAACTCAAAATTACATTCAGATCTCTATTCAGATCTTAGAAATCAAATAGTCTTAATTATCTCTCATTCAGATCCAGATGTCACATCTTATTATTCAGATGTGCATTCAGATTCAGATGTCCAGATCTTAATGTAAACAAACACACCCTTACTCTACATATCTATACCAAGCATATACTACTAGGGGTCTCCTAAACCCTAGAGCTTCATTGTTGATTGCTCACAAAATACAAAAATAGTGTCCTCAACTAATGCTTGAGATTGCACCATTTTGATTTGTCACACATTGATTAGCTTGAGATTGCACCATTTTGATTTGTCACACATTTATATATTCATAGACTAAACTTACATATATATCGTTTGAAATGTTGTGAAATTAATTCAAATTTGTGTTTCAAAATTTCTAGTGTGGAAAGAGAAGGATAATTTGTAAAGGGAAACTTGCAAAAATAGCCTAAAAAAACACCATAATTGAAGTTTTGAACCATATTGAAAAAATAAGTGTTTCTAAACTTTGACCAATTTTAGACATATTTACCCTTAATTAATTAACACCCACATTCCCTTGATTAACCCCCTCTTGAACACACGTTTTCTTCCATCTCTCCTTTCTCATCTCACTTCTCCTCGCTCTCTCTCCTCGTTCTCCATAGAGGACTCGAACAACAACGAGTTCCAAACGCCGCGCCTCGAACATTTGCCGACCACTGAACCCCGCGCCTCTGTCGTGAGTCCGCCGTGCGCACACCCTCTCCATAAACCTCCGAGGTTCGTTTGTTTCACAGTTTTAGGTTGGTTTGATTTCTGGTTCGGTTGATTTCGCTTGAGGTTCGTTCGTTTTCTCTATGGTTTGTTCGATTGATTTAGCTTGGTTTGATTTCTGGTTTTTTTTTTTTTTCTAGGGTTTATTTTTCTTAAAGTTGGGATATGGAATCGTTGTTAAGTTGTATTTTTTTTATGGAAAGTTTAGTTTTTTTCTCTGTAAGACTTTGTTAGGAAGTTTGTTACAGTTTTTGGCATGAGCTTGGGAGGTTGGGGGATCGATGTTGACGAATTGGGACAATTTCTTCAGATTTAGGGGACAATAATTTGCATTTTGGGGATAATTTTTGGTAATTTAGGGACAGTTTTCTGGGCAGTTTGCTTGAAGGTTGTATGGGTTTGAATCTTGGGACAATTTCTTATGATCCTTGGGGACAATAATTTGAAATTTGGGGACAATTTTTGGTAATTTAAGGATAGTTTTCTGGGCAGCTCGCTTGAAGGTATGAATAACATTCTTGGGACAGTTTCTTATGATCTTTGGGGACAGTAATTTGAAATTTGGGGACAATTTTTGGTAATTTAGGGACAGTTTTTTGGTAGGTTGTATGATTAACATTCTTCTCTCTTGTTTCAGATTTTCGTTTAGAGTTTCTTATCAATAGTTTCCAACAGTCGATCAGAAGTCCCCTCGACCAAAAAGGATGCTCAGAACTGGTTTTGTCTCCGTTGGATAATAATAACGACGATTCTGATTCCAATTTTGCTTAGACTATGGGCTCCCGAGAAACTCGAACTACACTAAATCAACGACGATGTTAATTTACATCTCGACGCGTCATTAATTGATATTATGTATTTTTACAAATTTTTAGATGGTACATATGCCTTCTGTTTCATAGATGTAATGTCATTTTTGAAGAACAATTTAGTTGTATCTGAACATATATTGTTTATTATTAAATGATAATCTGAAAATGAGAAGCGAAACTACGATTATTTGTGGATTATTACTTGCTTTATCATTAGTATAAATATGCCTGAAATCTACCTACGAAATCAATAAATAATTGTCTTGAATAATTCATAAAATTGTGCAATAAGTTGCAACACTCAAAATTTGTTTTATGATTTATCAAAAAATCCTACAAAATATTTATAATAATTCCAACAAAGTACTTAGAGTAATCTTACAATAATTACCATCTGAATAATTCCACACAATACTTGTAATAATTCCCCAAAATCCTACAAATAAGTCGACATAATTACCCCCATGATTTACATGTTACTCGGTTATGACCTAACACTCCACATTTCGAGCATTTTCAATGCTCCACAATGATTTCAACTCTTTCATACAACTTATCCATCAATTGGGTGTGACTAATGTCCATCGGCGCTAAGAAAAAACTATTTTTCGCATTGGTGTAGTTCCACTTCTCATTTTCAAGAACCCTCTCGCCATCATGTTCGAGATATACATCCAAATCTGTTTCAGACGAAAGTATAAAATGAATTAAGAAAAAGCAAGAACAATCATAAATAAAAGGACATAAATAAGGATCAAATCATACCCATTGGTTTTGACGTTGTGCCGATGAGAATATGACAATGTTGATAAGAAACTCCAAACGAAAATCTGAAACAAGAGAGGAGAATGTTAATCATACAACCTCCAATAAAACTGCCACAAATCTGTCCCAGAACTGTCCCTAAATTACCAAAAACGGTCCCCCAATTTCAAAAAACTGTCCCCAAGGATCATAAGAAACTGTCCCATGAATATTACTCATACAACCTTCAAGCGAATTGCCCAGAACTGTCCCTAAATTACCAAAAACTGTCCCCCAATTTCAAAAAACTGTCCCCAAGGATCATAAGAAACTGTCCCATGAATATTACTCATCCAACCTTCAAGCAAATTACCCAGAACTGTCCCGAAATTAACAAAAACTGTCCCCCAATTTCAAAAAAACTGTCCCCAAGGATCATAAGAAACTGTCCCATGAATATTACTCATCCAACCTTCAAGCAAATTACCCAGAACTGTCCCGAAATTACCAAAAATTGTCCCCGAAATCGGAAGAAACTGTCCCAATTCGTCAACATGGATCCCCTTAACCTCCCAAGCCCACGCCAAAAAGTGTAACAAAGCTCCTAAAAAGCCTTCCAGGAAAAAAAACCTAAACTTCATGCAACTTAATGAAGAAAAATTTCCAAAACTAACAAAGATTCCATAGCCTAACTTAATGAAGAAAAATAAACCCTAGAATAAAAGCAAACCAACCAGAAATCAAACCAAGCTAAATCAATCAAAAGAATCACAGAGAAAACGAACGAATCTCACGCAAAATCAAACCGACCTGATGCGAAAGGAGAAGGGAGACTGATGGCGGACTCACGGAGAGGACGTGCGTACGGCGGACTCGCGACTGATGGTGGACTCACGGAGAGGACGTGCTGCTTGAGTCGGTTCGAGTTCTGTGTGGGTCGAGTTCTTCGTTGCCTTGGTTCGGTGGTCGGAGGACGTGCGTGCTGCCTTGGTCGAGTGGGTCGAGTTATGTGTGGGTGAGGGATGGGAAGGGAAGACACGGGAAGGGAAGGAGGAGAGGAGAGAGAAGGAGAGGGAAATTAATTGGGTTTAATTAATGTGGGTGTTGATTAATTAAGGGTAAATTCGTCATAAATTTGGGCAAAGTTTACAAACACTTATTTTCTCAATATGGTTCAAAACTTCAATTATAGTGTTTTTTTAGGCTATTTTTGCAAGTTTCCCTTTGTAAAAGTATATTGGCAGAGCGTTTGACATTTTTGTACAATGATAATGCTTCATATGCTTTTGCCATTGGTAACAAGACAAAACTACCCTAAAGAAAAATAGAAATAAAATAAAAAGTATATTGTATTGTACAGCCCATGTGTCACTGTTATTTCCTGCCTGTGAAGAAGGACTTGTACCATTCAATAGGGTGATGCCACGTGGCATAGGAAGAGGACAAGAATGCCATGTTGGAGTGTGCACTTTGGGATCTTCATGACTAAATAAATGGAAGCTGTCTGTTATTACATCATGGTTTGTCCATTATCATATCATGTGCCATTGCTGCACTAATTCAGCAAATGGATGTGTTAGATTAGACTAGCTAGGTTTATTTTGCATAATCTGGAGGGTTCTATTTATCCACACATGACACACCATATTCATATTTCATACTATACGTGTGTATATATATATATATATATATATTATATATATATAAATGGTTCTTAATAGTCAAATTGAAACGTTTGATTACCCAAATAGATAATTTTTTTTTTTTTTTTTTGCAAAATAGTCAAATTGATTAGGTGACTTTTAAATAATAGATTTTATACCTATAATACCCTTTTAATTAACCTATTTTTATTATTATTATCGTAATTAATTAAAAAGGAAATTATGATTTGTTTTTTAAAAATTTAAAATTTTCAAAAATTAAAATGAAAACAATAATATCAATTTATATTTTCTGGAAAATCAACGATACAATATTTATCTTAACGTGTATTAACAAAGTTAATTTTTCTAAAAAATAAGAACAGTTACTTGTTATACAGAAAAACTATATTATCTGTGTTTAATAATTATGTGAGTAAAAGTCTCAATTAACGTGTATTAACAAAGTTAATTTGTTTAAAAATAAGAACATTTATTTGTTTTACTGAAAAAATATATTAATAGTGTTAATATGTATTTAATATGTAGATGATTATGTGATTAAAAATAAAAATTAACGTGTATTAACAAAGTTAATGTTAGAATGAATGTTGAGAGAGAGAAAAATGGTGAAATTGAGTGGGTGAAGTCGAGAGAATGAGAGAGAAAAAATGAAGTTAAAATAGGTTTATTTGAATTCCTTATGTTTAGGAATTAATATGTGGTAATTAATTTATTTGGGTAATTGATTCATATTCAAAAGAAAATATGATTTTTTTTCTATTTTAATTGAATAATTAATTAATTTAATTATAAGGGTAATAAAGTCTTTCGTGATTTATTAATGTGGTTGATTGGCTATTTGGCAATATTAATCAAAAGGTTGGCTATTTTGCAAAATAGTTTTTCTAGTTTGGCTATATGGCTATAGAGCCCTTATCAAAAGGTTGGCTATTTTGCAAAATAGTTTTTGTTTGAAACCTTGCGGCATAAGTGCCATAAGTTTTGGGATTGGGCCAAACCGGGCCCACGTGAGTTAAATGAGTTGATTCATGTATTGATTAGAGAATCATGTAATTAATGAAATTTGACTTATATGATAATAAAACCTATTAATTACATATTATCATATTTCCTATTATATGATGAGCTCATGTAAAATAGGAAACTAACATTAATTAGAGAGATACACTTTAATGTGTGTGTGCCTATTTAAGCAACCCAAACCCTAGAATTCGAATAATTCTCTCATCACCGAAACACTATTAACGATTTACTATTCACAACACTATTGACATAGAGAGGATTCGAGTTCTAGAGCATCCCGAGAATCTTGTTCGTTTTCTAATCATCCTCGAAGAACTAGTATTCGGAGAAGGTGATTTCTGGCCATAAAGGTGTTCCGATTGTCGCGTGGTGGACTACGTAGAGGCCGAACATTTGAGCGGCTCGTGATCGACGTGGAGCAAAGGCTAGGCGCATCATCATCGCGAGAACAACGTGAAGATCCGTTCGTGGTTAAAGTACAGAAGCGTTCTGTAGAGAATATATTCTCAAACCGGTATGTATTATTTTGATTTAGCTATGTCATCTCGATTGTATTGTTTTCTAGGATTCCCGGATATTCATATTCCGCATCCGAAAAATGCAGAAATCCTAAGAAAAAACCCAACAGTTTTTACTATTTTGCTATAGAACTCATATATATAATATATTATATATATTATATTATATAATATTATATATATTATAATATTAATATGAAGGTATTATTTTAGTGTTTGACCCATTTGTTCGTTACCTTGCTCGTTTTGTAGTTTTGCGTTCGCAATATTTTCTCACGAGATGTTGGAATAATGATAGGCTTGGATTATAGTATTTACGGAATAAGTGTTATAGGATTAATTAAAATATTGAGTCATATATTTTTAAACTCATTTATTGTATTTAACATTTTTCGATCATATTCTATCTATTATACATAATTTCTTCTCAAATTAAGTTTTCACGTGAAAAATGATATGTCGATTTCTATTTCCTTATTTCGTTGCTTAGCATATGACTTTGTTGTGATATTTTTTTTACGAGATGTCGAGATGATAGGCTCATATTATAATTTTATGTGTATACAAGTTATTTCGAAATATTTAGAAATTTAAGAATTATTGTTATCAAACTCCTTCATCTATTTTAATTTTTTTTTATCCTAATTGATTAATTTTCTATCCTGTTATTTTCTTCCCAAATTGAATTTTCACGTGAAAATTTATTAATCGATTCATATTTAGTTATTTCGTTACTAAGAAAATTATGCGGGTAATAATTTTTTTGAGCTTTTATATACAAAATTATATTCATTTTAAATTATTTTATCGACATAAAATAGCCCGTTAAATTATATAATTTATTGCAATAGCCATCTCATTATCTCAATCAATAATTTATCCATGAGATTAGTTTTATTACCACGATTACTTTTTATTTTTCTTTTATTAATAGTCGATATGATTTCTTCTACAAGTTGCTCACAAAATTGTATACATGACAAATGAGTTAAAATAGACAGATTCACAGAAATGGACATTTTAGACTAGCTAGGTACCCCTATCAATTTAGCATATTATTTTTAGTTTCTCTCTAGGATATAATATTAGTATTGACTCCTTATTCACATTTCCACCACATTATGTGTATATTAATATTATAGATCACAAACTAGTTACTATAAGCGCCGAAACATATTTAATATCTTGCTACGGACTTTAAAATCGGATATCAACGATGTTGGGAAGGATGTCACGACAAGTATATCAACACACAAGATTATAGCTCAGATTACCAAATATGCGTATAAGTAAAGAGACAAATGAGCACGCGATATTTGGTAACGCAGTTCGCGAACCCCTCGTGGGAACTTACTCTGAGGGGCACTGACCCATAAACTTTATTCCACTGGAAAACATTCAACAATGTTACACGGTCATACAAGATACTTATAAGAGTTTCACAAGGGAATAGATAAACTCCCCCTCAAGACGATGCGCAACTGGTGATCCGACTCCAGGGAAAAAGTTTACTTCTCTTCAGAACGATCTTGCGATTCTTCAACAGTCCACAGCCAGTCGTCACTCCACGAATGAGATCTCAAGACCCTCCAGCTCTGAATCAAGCCGATGTGTGTTTTTCGTTCAAAGTATTCGATGTTACAGCCACATCTAGCAAAGGCTATATAGGCCGGTCTTCATGGCATCCAAATAAGGCAATGATGGATTCCACGATCAGGGGGATTGATGGTCCAACGGTAACCTTTAATCAGACCAATTCATCATCAATCAGATGATGATCACGAATGAGCTGGCTAATCGCGGTAATTGCCCAACGAAGATCTTTGACTCCAACAGCATATCTTCTCCATAAATGCGCAGATCTACAGCAACTTGTTGATCCTTCTATTGTAGTCTTTCAGACAATCTGTTTTACAACACATAATGAAAAAACAAAAGAACTAAACATGTTCTTACATACGTAACATAAGGACTTAACACTTTTTTTTTTGTTATACAAAAAGAAAGAAATAAAAATTTAGAAAAATAAATGAGTTATTAATGTTAATAGCAATATTATTTACCACACATGGTTTCATCTACTTTGCATAAATTTATCGCACATAAAGAATATGGGATAAATTAAGTTAATAGAGGCAAATTTTATTATTAAAAAAAAAGTAAATGATTTTACAGAAAAACGGAGTCTCGATCATTGATCAATGACTATTTTTATTAATCATTATCAAAAGGAGATACAATATGATAGTAAATACGAATATTATAAGATGCTCTTACAATATCTTTAAAACAATATTAGCGAATTCTCGACTTTTGTCAAGGATGATGATAATGAAGAGCATTATTGGAGAGAGATTATTGTTTGCATATTGCAATATAAGTATATAGCTGGCCTTGATAACAAAAGCCTAATTGCATGGATTTTGACCATTTGCCATTAAAAAGCTTGAAGCAAACCGTGCTTTTTGCCTCACATCACTTGGATTTGGAAGATTCAAACAAACATAGCCTTGATTGACTAACCTCTTTTCATGTTTATATATACATATAGAATATTTGCGGTATAAGTATTTAATCTTATATTAAATGTATTAAAATATTCTTTTTTTTAACAGTAATCGTAAACTACAAATCAATGTCGAGGTCCAATTTCGTCCATGTCCCACTAATAAAGATCTGTTACAATATAGACACACAGTGGCGTAGCCACGTTAAGACACTTGCAGCCTGGGCTGCACCTCAAATTTTCAAGTTGTATGAGGTTGAGTTGGTGCACTAAGACATAAAGCTTGGTAAGAAATCCATGATGGGTACTTTAGATTACTGTTACATTTCTACAATTTATTTTTTTTACAACTTTAACTTTTGATTTTTATGATAGGATAATTACGATAAAAGTATCTAAAGTCAATAAATATGACGCGGTACATATTAAAATTAATTATGAAAATAAATTAATATTTATGTTCTTTTTAACTAGGTTTATACATGTTAATGCGTAAAAATGGCTTTAACTTAGAATCGGATCCAAGATTCGGGTCCCGAGATCGACCCGCTGAACACGTGGATAATTGAATGTCGAGTCAACGCGGGTTGACTAATGATTGTCAAAGCAGGAGGCAAATCCGTCGTCTTGGATGAGTCTCCGGGCTGTCCTTGGCGATCCTCGGTGAACTTCCCTCGTGGGGGCGAAGTCCGTTTCACGGCAAAGCTCCTCGCCGAACTTCCCTCGTGGTGGCAAAGTCCGTATCACGGCGAAGATCCTCGTCCGGGCGAAGTCCTTGTCTTGGCGAAGCTCCTCGTATGAGCAGAGTCCTTGTCTTGGTAATATCCTCGTCTAGGCGGACTACGATCTTGATGAAGCTCCGAGTTGATCTTGATGATTCTTCGTGATTTCCCTTCCTTGGCGAGCTCCTTCGGCGAGGGAAGACCTGCAAAAAATGGTAGATTGGGCCCGTGCCCCGTCGTTTATGGTTGGGCGAGGCTGCCTACGTATCTCAGTTTAAGAGAATCAGGTCCCACGTAGTTTAGGGTTAGTGATAAACGGCGGGTGACTGATGATGTGGTTTGACTCGTCGGAAGTGTCGATGTTGGCGGCGCGGGGGTGACCCTTGGCCAGGTGGCTGGGTATTACCAGCGTGAAGTGTTCTTCGTCGACCCCGTCAGTGTAGACGAGCTTGTTTTGGTGATGGCCTTATCCCGACGAGGGATGCTCCTTCTCTGTCGACCTTTTCGGGGTAGGCAGGGGCGCCTTAACCTGACGAGGGATGCTCCTTGTCGACCTTGTCGAGGTTGGCGAAGACGCCTTAACCTGACAAAGGATGCTCCTGACGACTCGACGAACAAATTCTCTTGTCGAGGTTGAGACTCTACTCTAGATCTCTTCTTAGACGGGCATCTGCCAGCAAGCTCTCAATCCTTCCTGGGGGAGAGAGGGCGACTTTTTAGAGAGAGAAAGATAGAGAGAGAAGCTCTGGAGAAAGCTGTGAGTGAGTGTGGAAATGAGGAGGGGAAGGCTCCTATTTATAGGAAAACCAATTCCCTGAAATTGCACCTTCTGGGGCCTGTGAATTTATCTCCTGCCATAGAGAGGTTGCTGAGGAGGGCCTCGTCGGTGCTTCTTGATTCATCTTCGATGTCTTCTGGTTTTCCGCGAATTCGTTTGTTGAGTCTGGGGGAATCTGGAGGATTTCCCGGGGATCTTCGTGATCTCGGATCTCCTCGTCGTGTGGAATAATTATAAGTTATGCCCTCGTCAAGCTATGACGAGGGTGCTTGTCAGACCAAGGTCTTCGTCAGGCTCGTCACCTTGTCGGCATTGTCACCTCGTCGGCCTTGTCGACTCATCGCTTCGTCGGCCTTGTCGGCTTATCGCCTCGTCGGCCTTGTCGGCTCATCCTCGTCGGCCTTGTCGGCTCATCGCCTCGTCAGCCTTATCGGCTTGTCACCTCGTCGGCCTTGTCGCCTCATCGCCTCATCGGCCTCGTCGGCCTTTCAAGGACCTCATCATCTTCGTCTTTTTTACTCCGGGCCTCGCCAATGTCTTGGTTCGTCGGCCTCCGGTCTTTGACTTTGGTGATGGACTTTGACTTTTGTTGGTTGGCTTTGACCTTTTCCAAAAGGGGCCCAATTTTTATATGTTACTAAAAATGCACATAACATTAACCCCCTAGTTTCTTGGGTAATTGTATTGCGCGAGAAACTTTTCTTTTAAAACTTAAGCCAACTTGTGTTATTTGGCGATAATCTGCGAATTTCCTTTAACCGGGTGTTTGTAAAATATTTTCGAAAATGTTTGCATAAATATGAGGGAAATAATTCGGACATAGTCAAAGACGTAAGCGAATTGATTAAATAAATCACAAATCACTTTTTATGATTTTACTAGATTTTCGAATTTTTAGAGGTTCGTAGGCGTATTTTGTAAAATAAATGCATTTTAAATTAATTTTGAACTCCGAAAATAAATCCATAAATAAATAAATAAATAAAATCAAGTGACATAGTAAATGAGAAAGTAAATAAATAACTCGAAAATAATAATTGCGCATTAAGCTTAAAACTTTAAAATTCCTTAATTATTGCGCAATTTTTTATTTGTACTAAATATCGTAAATAATCAAATAATTCATGAACATCTTGTCGACGAGGCCCGTGTACGTCGTGTAGTCTAGAAAAATCTTCTGGTGCGGCTCCGTTCGTCTTCTTGGAATGGTCCAGGGTCTTCTCGTATTTTCGTAGGAGGGCGAATATCTCTCTCATTCAGATAACGGTCGTTGGATTTTTCGCGTCCTCTCCTGGTTTTCTTTGTCTGGCGATGCTGAGGTTGTTGACTCCTTCCCTGATGGCGGCGATTGTTGCTGTGCTCCGGCGTACTCCTTTCTTGTAGCAGGCTCGTGACTCGGCTTTACGTCCTCGCATGATTCTGACTCCGCTTGGCGTCGGGAACTTGACGAGTAGGTGATAGGTGGATATCACGGCTTGGATTTGGTTGAGCGTGGGCCTCCCGATGATGACGTTGTATGACGAATGTATGTGGACGATGAGATAGCTCACCTTTCGAGTCACCCTAGGTCCGTCTTTGGCCCCGAAGGTCGTCGGCAGTTCGATGGATCCTTCAATCGTCACGCGTTCTCCATGCTATTGGCTATTTGTGCTTCCACGACGATGGCGTCATTGTGCGGGTGGTGGATGGTGAGAGCTTCGTCTTCAGTGAAGGTAATGGCTTCGCCAGTGCGGATTGGAGGTGTTGTGCCCATCAGGTTAACCTGGTTTGGCGACTATCCTTTCTCTGTTGTGCGTGCGTAGCTCCGTCTGCTTTGGCATGAGTCTCCAGTTCCTAGTCCTCCGATGATTGTTTATACGACGTTCATCGAGGTTGCCGCTATGGCTTTCCCTCGGTCGTCGCCTTGAGTCGTCGGTTGCGCCATCGTCAAAAGTGGGGTCGGCACACCTTCGCTATTCGCCATGAGCCTCTTGACGAACTCCTTTAGCTGTCCTTCCTTGATCAGGTCTTCAATTTGATTCTTCAGCTGGTAGCACTGAGACATCAGGTGACCGTAGTCACGATGGAATTGGCAGTATCGGTTCTTGTCCTTCGCAGGCTTATTAAGCGGATGAGGCTTCTTGAACTTGTCGCCGTGCATGGCGAAGATCTCGTCTAGAGTAGTCGTTAGCGGCGTGTAGTCTCTCCTGTCAAGGGGAATGGTTTCCTCGTCGCCTGACCTCCTGCAGTTTTGCCATTCGGCTCCGGTTGTCGTTTGTCCGGCTTTTCTTCATCTTCGGTTCGTCGGAGGAGCGGTCGTTGCTTCGTTGGTGGCTCCCTGGCTCCGTTGACTTCCTGCTGGCGAGGTATTCTTCCACGGAGATGTGTTGGCTGCTCTTGTCATGAGCTCCATCATGGTCGACGGTCTTTCTTCCACGAGGGAGATCAAGAACTCCCCGGTCTGCAGTCCGTCGATGAGGGCAATGACGGCATCGCTGTCGGTGTAGTCATTTACCTTGTTTGATTCTTCGACGAAGCGGTTGATGAACTTCTGCAGGGATTCGTCAGTCTTCTGCTTGATTAACCAGAGGTAGGATTTCTCCTTTCTTTGAGTCACTGCGCCGGCGAAACGGGCGAGGAAAAGGTCCTTGAGCTGGTTGAAAGAGTAGATGCTCGCCTTGGTAGCCGCTGGTACCATTCGAACGCCGTTCCCGTAAGGGTTAGGCAGAATGCCTGGCATATCGTCGAGGTTGAGCATTTCTTTATCTGCATAATTTTCTGGTACTGGACGAGTTGGTAGACTGAATCTTCTTTCTAGTCGTAGATAAGGTTGCTTGCAAAGCGTAGGTCGCCTACGGCTTCTCCGTCGAGCAGGTGTGGTGCGAGTGGGGACATAGTCCCATTAAGCACGGCACAACCTCTCGCGCCACGGTCATGGGCAGAGCGCAAATCTTGGATTTCCTTCTACATCCCTTGGAGGAGATTAAATATGTCGTCAAGCTGCGGTTGGCGAGGCTCCTGGTGACCTAGGCGGCGGTCGGGTGAAGCCCGGCGCCCGCGTTGCTGGTTTTCTCTGTATTCTTCGAGGTTGATAACTTCAGCTCGTCTTCCGTCTTCGCGTCTTGGTGAGGGTTGGCGACCCCCGGGCGATCCTGGTACACTCCTACAAGGTTGCGGTCTTCGTCATGACGGTTCCCTTGGCGGCCCTCCAGGCGAGCCTGGCGAGGATCTGGGGTGTTCCGTCGGTGCTCCATGTCGTTAAAGTCTTCGGCATGGTGAACCTCCTGATGACCCCCCGGGCGAGCCTGGCGAGGGTCCAGGTAGTTCCGGCGGTCTTCAACGTGTTCAGGATCTTCGGCCTAGTAAATCTCCTAACGACCCCCGGGTGAGCCTAGCGAGGGTTCGGGTGGTCCCGGCGATCTTCGGCGTCTTCTGGGTCTTCGGCCTGGCGATCCTCCTGACGACCCCTCGGGCAAGCCTGGCGAGTGTCCGGGTAGTTCCGGCGATCTTTGGCGTCTTCGGGATCTTCGGCCTGGCGAACCTCCTGACGACCCCCCGGGCGAGCCTGGCGAGGGTCCGGGTAGTTCCAGCGATCTTCAATGACGACCCCCCGGGCGAGCCTGGCGAGGGTCCGGGTAGTGCCGGCGATCTTCAGCGTCTTCGGGACCTTCGGCCTGGCGAACCTCCTGACGACCCCCCGGGCGAGCCTGGCAAGGATATGGGAAGTTCTGGCGGTCTTCGACGTCTTTGGGATCTTCGGCCTGGCGAACCTCCTGACCCCCCGGGCGAGCCTGGCGAGGGTCCAGGTAGTTCCGGCGGTATTCGACGTCTACGGGATCTTCGGCCTGGCGAACCTCTTGACAACCCCCCGGGCGAGCCTGGCGAGGATCCGGGTAGTTCCGGCGGTCTTCGACATCTACGGGATCTTCGGCCTGGCGAACCTCCTGACGACCCCCCGGGCGAGCCTGGCGAGGGTCCGGGTAGCTCCGGCGGTCGTCGACGTCTACGAGATCTTCGGCCTGGCGAACCTCCTAATGACCCCCCGGGCGAGCCTGACGAGGGTCCGGGTAGTTCCGGCGGTCTTCGACGTCTACGCGATCTTCGCCCTGGCGAACCTCCTTACGACCCCCCGGGCGAGCCTGATGAAGGTCAGGGTTGTCCTGGCCACCTCCGTTGCTGTTGCTATCTACTATGCTTTCTTCGTCGTGAGCGTCGACTGAGGTCTGCGAAGCTTCGTTGACACTATCTTTATTCTCGATCTTAGCTGGTGAAACTTGGCGAGGTGGCTGAGTCCGCCTGGCGAGGGTTTGGGCCCTCGTGTTGAGCGCGATGCTGGTCATCGGTTGCGGCATCGCACTGCGAAGCACTGGCGCGGCTCGTCATGTCGAATGGCGATCGTTGTGCTCCGAGTTCTTCTGATGAATGCTGGAAGGGTCTCGATGCTTGTTCTCGGCTACCCCTCCTTCTTGCGCCAAACTGTTAATGCGTAAAAATGTCTTTAACTTATAATCGGATCCAAGGTTCGGGTCCTAAGATCGACCCGCTGAACACGTGGATAATTGAATGTCGAGTCAACGCGGGTTGACTAATGATCATCAAAGCAGGAGGCGAATCTGTCATCTTGGATGAGTCTCCGGGCTGTCCTTGGCGATCCTCGGTGAACTTCCCTCGTGGGGGCGAAGTCTGTTTCACGGAAAAGCTCCTCGCCGAACTTCCCTCGTGGTGGCGAAGTCCGTATCACGGCGAAGCTCCTCGTCAGGGCGAAGTCCTTGTCTTGGCAAAGCTCCTCGTATGAGCAGAGTCCTTGTCTTGGTGATATCCTCGTCTAGGTGGATTACGATCTTGATGAAGCTCCGAGTTGATCTTGATGATTCTTCGTGATTTCCCTTCCTTGGCGAGCTCCTTCGGCGAGGAAAGACCTGCAAAAAATGGTAGATTGGGCCCGTGCCCCGTCGTTTATGGTTGGGCGAGACTGCCTACGTATCTCAGTTTAAGAGAATCAGGTCCCACGTAGTTCAGGGTTAGTGATAAACGGCGGGTGACTGACGATGTGGTTTGACTCGTCGGAAGTGCCGATGTTGGCGGCGCGGGGGTGACCCTTGGCCAGGTGGCTGGGTATTACCAGCGTGAAGTGTTCTTCGTCGACCCCGTCAGTGTAGACGAGCTTGTTTTGGTGAGGGCCTTATCCCGACGAGGGATGCTCATTCTCTGTCGACCTTGTCGGGGTAGGCAAGGGCGCCTTAACCTGATGAGGGATGCTCCTTGTCGTTCTTGTCGAGGTTGGCGAGGGTGCCTTAACCTGACAAGGGATGGTCCTGACGACTCGACGAACAACTTCTCTTGTCGAGGCTGAGACTCTACTCTAGATCTCTTCTTAGACGGGCATCTGCCAGCAAGCTCTCAATTCTTCCTGGGGGAGAGAGGGCGACTTTTTAGAGAGAGAAAGCTAGAGAGAGAAGCTCTGGAGAAAGCTGTGAGTGAGTGTGGAAATGAGGAGGGGAAGGCTCCTATTTATAGGAAAACCAATTCCCTGAAATTGCACCTTCAGGGGCCTGTGAATTTCTCTCCTGCCACAGAGGGGTTGCCGCGGCCCCTAGCCCTGTCAAGGGGCTTGTCGGTGCTTCTTGATTCGTCTTCAATGTCTCCTGGTTGTCCACGAGTTCGTATGTTGAGTCCGGGGGAATCTGGAGGATTTCACGGGGATCTTCGTGATCTCGGATCTCCTCGTCGTGTGGAATAATTATAAGTTATGCCCTCGTCAAGCTATGATGAGGGTGCTTGTCAGACCAAGGTCTTCGTCAGGCTTGTCACCTTGTCACCTCGTCGGCATTGTCGCATCGTCGCCTCGTCGGCCTTGTCGGCTCGTCGCCCCGTCGGCCTTTCAAGGACCTCGACCTCTTCGTCTTTTTGACTCTGGGCCTCGCCAATGTCTTGGTTTGTCGGCTTCCGGTCTTTGACTTTGGTGATGGACTTTGACTTTTGCTGGTGGGCTTTGACCTTTGCTAAAAGGGGCCTAATTTTTATATGTTACTAAAAATGCACGTAACAATACACTACCCATCAATTGAAACTAATTATTTAAATATGTATAATTGTTATTTTTTTAATTGTATAAATATCATTTTAAATGTCTATTTATAGTATATTATTATATATCACTTTTACAAATGCTATCTCATAATAATATAAAAAATAATCTTTTATTGTATTTAATAAAAAAAAATCTATGAGGAGCTTTAAAATATATGCCGCCCTACTAGTCACAATGTAAGACTATAATATTGTATAACAAGTATTGTATGTATGTTATATGTATAATTTTGGACTATGATATTGCAACAAACAATATATGTTTACTTTCAAAAGATAAAAAATGCGACGTCGTATTTTGTACTAGGTAACATTATCTTTTTTTTTAGTAGATGTTATATTGTGATTGTTGTTATATGCTTGAAAAAAAAAATTACTAAAAAAAATCGTTTAAAAATTATCATAGACTTCACCTCTCCGACACTGTAGATACATACACGTCTATAACTAAATTTTATAAACATTAATTATTTAATGTTTTGATTAAAATAGTGTCTCGAGATTAATACGATATGGCTAGAATTAGATGTCAGCAATAATGTTTGGCTTTTGGGTAATGTTTTCACGAAAGTCAGATGAGATATATATTGACACACTTAATATAAAATTAGATACTTTTGTCATAAATATCCTTTCACGTATTAACGAAAGAAAAAGAAGAGACAGCTTTTTCACCATGCATGAAACCGAAACTTTATTAGGAGTAACTTAAAAAGTCTTACGTGACATGCATTTTACACTTAGATTTATAGTAAAAACTGCTTTTTATCCTATTATTTTAAACATTTCTAAAATTATGTAATAATAACAGACATTTTGCCGACAATTTAGGACTTGAGAAGTTTGACCATATATAGTTGTGACTAGAAGATACCTTAGGAAATAATCATTCCTAATTAATGTTGCATAGTTTTGCATTCAAATTAGCAAAAGAAAACATCAACATTCAAATATATGAATGTGATTGATGTTGAACCAAAATTAAATATATAATTATGAAGCTTTTTTTTCTTTTTCTTTGGTCATCTCAATCTCTCGACAAAGTTGGACCAGTCGGTGGGGTAGTTAACTCTTTGAAAATATGTAACTGCAAAATCTTTTATTAATGGTGACCCCATCTTCCTAGTACAATTAGGTATAGTTAATTATACAGTTATTATAGTTATGCCATCAAAAAGTAAGTCAAATTAATAGGTCTTAGTTTTTGTTTTTGTTTTTGTTTTTTTTTTTAAGGTTTCTTCTTAAGGAATTACCTAATTGCGTTTAAGGTAGTAGTTATATATTAATTCAAGGTTTAAAACAAACGTAGCCGTTGTGTATGAAATTGACACAAGATTGGTGAGTATCGAATGGGAATGGCCGCCCAACGAGGATGTTTTTAGCCGAATTCTTATATTTAAACTCTCAAATTGTCACTTTCTATTTCCGGCAATTCTTCCTATTTTGGAACTATTTTCTGCTCATATGGTTTCTTTTTAAACATACATAATTAGGGCTTAATTTCCACTATTTGTTTCTTTTTTTAGGTTGTAATAATTTCATATATAACATAAAAAGGATTTATGAATATGTTTTCTCCTTTCTACCGGTTTTGATATAAAGAAATTCGAACCCTAATTAGTAATTGGTTTCGTCTTCCCTATAATTTGACCTGCATGCTACATCGAAATGAATTTATGCAAAATTATATTAAAGTGAAAACATAAAATCAAAATATGAAAATATTCAAAATCGTAATAGGATGGATAACAAGTTGGGAAAATTTGTGGGTTCCACCGTAATGAAATTATGGTTTTTACAACATGATATATAATTATATATACACTGGAAATTGGCTCTTATGTAAGGACCAAATAAGAAGAGGCTGAGGGACAAAGTGAAGAGGCAAAGATGGGATACAAGTGAATGCATATGTTTTCACATTGTTCCCTTCAAGATCAAACATTTGTCCCCTGTTTTTGACACACATTCATACACAATCCAACCGACTTTTCACTATCCATTTTTCAAAAACAAAATATATTAATAATTATCATTTTCACTCAAATATAGGTACAAATTTGGATATATGAATACTTCAAAACTCAACTTGGCTATCAGATTTTTCCTTTTTCAATCGACCGAAATTTCAGCGCAACAGTATAGTGGCAAAATTAAGGTTTAGGACTAGATTTAATTATTATTTTTTTACCTAAAATTAAAGGGTTATATTTGAATTTTAATAAAAATTAAAGAGGGCAAAAAATAAAAATTAAGGGATCATAGTAAGTAGTAGTCTTGTAAATACCGTACCCAGAAACCCGGAATTCCGGTAAAAATCCGAAAAAAAATTCAGAACCAGAATTTTCTGGTTCTGGATTTTTTCAGAACCAGAAAGTTCTGGTTCTGGATTTATCCGGAACCAGAAAGTTCTGGTTTCTGGATTTTCGAAAATTTCGGATTTCGTTTTTATTTTTTTTCAATCTGAAGCGTTGATGTTTTTGATCTAACAGTTATTTTTAAAAAATAAAAAAACAGTAACAAATCGGAACCGAATCCCAATATCCGGATAAAAACCGGAACTAGAAATTCTGGTTCCGGATAAAAACGGAACCAGAAATTTCTGGTTTCTGTTTTTTTTTTTCGGATTTGTAAAAAACAGTACCGGATCCGGTTTTGTTACTGTATTAACAGGACTGGTAAGTAGGCGTTTGAGCCCCACCTATATTGTGCATGTTCCCAGCCTATGGTGTTTGCTGTATAATATTACTCCGTAAATATATTTATATATATATATATATATATATATATATCAAATTGTCTGCTGAATTAGCTTAATCTTTGAATTATTTTCATATTCTTGGGCCTTTGATGTTATCACTTTGTGCAAGTTGTACCCTTATCGTCCATCAAATGCTTACTTTATGCTGAATATTTAACGGTTTTTGTTAGTCAAAATCATCATTTTCGATATGCTAAATGGTGAGTGATTCGAGACTTCATGGATGGAAAACCTCGGGATGTCGAAAATGGTAATATTGATTATTGTGGGAGAGTGTCGAGAGCAAAGAAATTCCAAGAGACATTTTAGAAAGTAATAAAATATTTAGGGTGAAATCTAAGATATTTTTCGAAAGATAAATTAATGAGAAGAGTAAATAGTAAATTTTGATACGAATTAAAAGTACATATCATTGTTACAAGTTCATGGGGTTAATGATACAAAGTAAATTTAGAGAGCAAAATACATAGTGATCACATTAGTGGATAAACTTCTGTAACTCGGACATATACTAAAACATTTATGGAAGCATTAATTTATTTCAAATGTGCAAAGTGTTCGGCTCATTTAATAAGCTAATTAAGATTTGATAATTGTGTCACCACACAAGGTATAGATATCAAGGGAAAGGCTCAATGATATAAGCTGTTTTTATTTCTGCATTTATTTACTTATTTTCATTTATTTTTGGCGGAAGTTTAATCAGTTTTGGTAGTTGTACAAGAAAAAAATATTATCGTTATTATTGCCATGAAAATCCAAGAAAATGTTGAATCATCAGACCATAGCACTTGTCTCTAAAGACACAAAACCCTAATGATATCACAAGCAATATCATATACATCAAATTATTAATATGATAATATCTTTGTTCCAAGCTTTCGGCCACACAAGTTCTCAGAATATTGGTCCCACAATGTCAGATTTTTGTTGGCCGGTAGTTTTCCCGTGATGCATGAAAAAAATAAATACTTGGCGTCTAGATCCCTCGATTTTGAGTATAGGTGCAGATATACCCCTCTACTGTGTTGATTAAAAGTAATATTCCTCACCTAACTTTAATTTTGGCACTTAGCCCGGTCCTAAGAAATACTTAAATTTTGAAATTATGAACTATTTGAATCATCGTATTATAATCAAAATTTTCTTCTTATCGAGAATTCATTAAATTTTACACTCTTAAAATTTATTATTTAAAAAATGTCGCACTAAAATAAGTAAAATGGAACAAAATACTAGTTTATAGGAAACGTATGACTAAAACAAAATGTTCAAGGAGAGTGCGCCGAAACAAAATTGGAAGAAATTTGAAAATACAATTTAATAGTGTTGTCTGTATTATGGGCAATCTGCGAGTGAGCTTGCCCGTCTCATGTTTTTGTGCGCCAGTATCAAAGTTGAACGGGGCGCAGGCAGCCCAACCTACGAAAATCTAAGCCGGCAAAACCTGTCCTGCCCACTATGGAGACGAGCTACCATAATATATTTAATTATCATGTATTCTTAAATGGAAAAGAAAATGAAAAAAAAATGGACGGGCAAAACCTACAATGGGCGAGGGCTACCCACATTCCACGGCTGGCCTGCTGAATCGGGTCTTGGGCACAGGCAACCCAGACCCACACATCTATCATGATTCCTGACTAGATTGATAAAGTTGAAGGGGATTATTATTGATTAACAAAGTTGAGAGGAGATTATGCACATATACTCAAAGTTGGAGGAGCACATATGCCGATTAATAAAATATATAATACAAGATTTTAAGATAATAACATAATATATATATATATATATATATACATGTTTGCTTAATGAATATTGTGACATATATTAGTCTTGATCTTTATAATTAAGCTTTAGTAGAAGGATCTCTGATTAATGGAAGAATATGTCTCCTAAAGAACAGTTGTGCAATAGAATATAAGTCTTTGTTGTACAGTACTTTTTGTATCAAATAATATATGGCAACAATTATTTAAAATATTGCAAAGCGTAACCCTTTTTGTTTACAGGGATGTAAAAGTAAATACATATTTTACGATCTTTGATCATCAACTTTTGCAATTCTGGTCAGAGCAGTGTATTATTTGTCATGAATTCAAATTTGTTTTTTTTTTTTTTAAAGAAAGATGGCTTTGGGATTCCAAAAACTTTTACTCAATTGCCTTATCCAATTTTTGATGACTTACCACATGCACTTTTCTCCTTGTCTCTCCAAAAAAGTATTTCACTTTCCAAATATAATATTGATTCTTGTTAAATGACTCAATCAATTTCTAAACATATTTTTGTTTATCAGTTTTAAAAATAGCCATTTTATATATCAAATTGTAAGTAAAACACTGTTTTTTGTAAAATTACTACTTTCTATTATTATGTTTAATTAATAAAATAAGTATGGTACAATATATATTTTTATATATATAAATATAACATAGTAATACTATATCACAGTCGCGCACATGCTCGCAAAATTCCAATAGAGATATACAATAGTGATTGGTAATCTGATGTAAACACTATAAAAGAGAAATATATATGGCATAAATCTTATATTAATGCACTGGCGTATTCTTAATCCCTTTGTTACATGTGGAAGATCATGTGTACAATTACAAACGAACTAAAAAAACATCAATTTCTATTAAACTTGAGACATACACGAGACGAAATTAAATTTCTCATTTTGTGACTTATCTTACTATTATCATTAAAAAAAAATAAGCAATATGAGATTAAGATTGAGTGTATCCGGTATCCCTAAAAAGATAGCGAGTGTCATAAATTCAATCTAGAAAAATTCAACTATATATATGATATCATAAAATAGATATGATCTAATATATATATATATATATATATGTATAATATTGCTTTCGGCAAAGGAAAAAGACTTTGAAAAAAGCTTTATTAGAAGCAAAACATGCATGCATGCATGCTTCGAAAGATTTAATCTTTGAAACCGTTAACCGCACACCCTTTAATTAATAAAGAATTATGTCTGTTTCTCCATCGTCTAATCCTTTGTCCATTTCTTTTGGTATCATTTGAAGAAGAACAAAAATATATAAATTTTGAATAAATATATATATATATATATATATATATATCGCCTTTGAATAATGGGGCCTTCTAATCTGACTATTTGACAAGTTTCATTCCAGAAGGACCTGCTTCAAACTTTCCAAAGTGAGATTGTAGTTTCACACGGATCATGACATAAGAGTTTTGGCCGGAACAAACTTCAAATATGTATATCTAACCTGTGAGCTTAAACTTGACTTAGTCCGTCACACTGAGGAAGTCAGCCCGGGTACCGACCAGAACCGAGGACGGATAGGAGTTCAGCCCAGCTCGGGTGAACACGAGCAGAACGTCCAGAAAGAAAGCAAGCCCGGTCAGGGGCAAACGAGCAGACCAGCTCGGGGACAGAGAAGCTGTCCGAGCAGGAAAGGGAAAGTCAACAACTACCCGCGAAGCTTGAGGAGCAAGCAAAGATCAAGTCAAAGATTTGATAAGATTATTTAGGGTAGTTTCCCGATTTTGTGCGATTTGGTTAGCTAGGGTTTCGCCTATGTGAGGCTATAAATATACCTAGCATGTACATGTTGTAAAGTGCTGAGTCCATTAGAGTTTTGAGTTTATCTTCTTGTATTTTGCCTTCGATTATCAATAGAGAATTTCTTCTCCCAGATTGTGTTCTTCAATTTTCTATTCGATTGCTTTGGTGTTATTCGTGTTCTTTGCAGATCCGTGAATTGGGATCCAACAAGTGGTATCAGAGCTTCAATCGAAGAACATGTCTTCATCATCAGAGTCACCGATCGACGGAGCTCTGGTTGCGCAGAAACCAGAGATCAGAGAAGGCACAGTTACACTCTATTACCCCATGCTCACGAAGAGCAATTACGCCGTGTGGGCGTTGAAGATGAGGGTGAATCTATAGGCGCAGGGAGTGTGGGAGGCCGTAGAGAACGGCGGCGTCGAAGGGCGCAAGGAAAGAATGGCTCTAGCCACTATCTACCAAACAGTTCCGGAAGAAGTTCTTCTCATGCTCGCCGAGAAGGATTCCGCGAAGGAAACATGGAAAACACTTCAGACCATGCACATGGGCGCAGATCGCGTCAAGGAAGCAAAGGTCCAAACCTTGAAGAGTGAGTTCGAGGTTATGAGGATAAGGGAGAGTAAGTCGATTGATGACTTCGCTATGCGGCTCACGTCCATTGTGACCGGCATACGCTCGCTGGGAGACAAGGTGGCGAAGACCACCGTCGTCAAGATATTTCTCCGAGCAGTGCCTCACAGGTACATGCAGATCGTGACATCGATCGAGCAGTTCGGCGATCTCAAGACCATGACGGTCGAGGAGGCTGTTGGTCGCCTCAAAGCCCGCGAGGAGAGACTTTGGGGTTACGGTGACAGAGAAGAGGAGAGAAGAACCTCCTTCTCACACATGAAGAATGGACGGCCAGACAGCGGAAAACCGGGGGAGCCGAGTTTTCTTCAAAATCCTCAGGTCGGAGTAGCTTTGGTGGAGAAGTCCGAGGACGCGGACAGGGTCGTGGACGAAGTCGAGGTCGGGACATGCGAGTTTGCGGCAGTGGATCTACCCGTCAGGAAGGCACGACCAGGAGAGACAAAAGCACAGTGAAGTGCTACAGTTGTCAGAAGCTTGGGCACTTTGCATCTGAGTGTCGGAACAGGAACCAAGGGGAAGAGGCGAATCTAGCGAGATTCCCAGACGACCAGCCGGCATTGTTGTTTGTCGATCAGGAAACGCACCTGGACGAACAGAATGGCGAGTGTGACGCCAAGGCCAGGGCAGAAGTGATCAGTGTGCCGATCAGCCCAGAGGCCGACCAGACCAGTCCGGAGGAAACCAGCGAGAAGGTTTTCCTCATGAGGATAAGGTTATTGCAAACCTTCTCGTAGATGGAGAGAAGAATGTCAGTACCGACGTGTGGTACCTAGAAAATGGTGCTAGCAACCACATGACTGGGGACCGAGCTAAGTTTGAAGAGCTCGATGAGAAGATCACGGACAACGTGAAATTCGGTGACGGATCAGTCGTAGAAATCAGAGGCAGAGGGTCGATCCTGTTCGAGCGCAAGAATGGCGACCAGCGTCTGATGACCCAGGTGTATTTCATCCCAAAGTTGAAGAGCAACATCATCAGTCTAGGACAGATGAGTGAGATCGGGGAACACGGTGTTGCTGCAAGGGTCCTACCTGAAGATGTGGACCAAGGAATGAGAGTTGTTAATGAAGGTGGAGCGAACGCCCAACAGACTCTACAAGATTCTCCTGAAGACGTGCCAGCCCGTCTGTCTCATGGCATCGATGGCAGACCCGACTTGGCTATGGCACGCACGGCTCGGACACGTGAACTTTCACGCGCTCAAGATGATGGGCTAGAACACCCCGACCAGCTATGTGAGTGATGCATGATCGCGAAGCAGGCGAGGATACCGTTTCCGATCAAGGCCAAATTCCGAGCAGAAAGACCCCTACAGTTGGTGCATGGAGACCTATGTGGTCCAGTCACCCCAGCAACTTTGGCAGGTAAAAAGTACTTCCTTTTACTTGTTGATGATTACAGTCGCTGGATGTGGGTTTATATGCTTAAGGAGAAGTGCGGAGCCTTTGAGGTCTTCAAGAAGTTCAAGAAGATCGTGGAGAATGGCTCGGTGCACAGGTTAAAGGTCTTGCGTACAGACCGAGGAGGAGAATTCACTTCCCAGAAGTACGGAGAATTCTGCGACCATGAAGGAGTTCAGCGTCATCTGTCCGCACCCTACACGCCCCAGCAGAATGGCGCAGTGGAAAGACGAAACAGAACTGTGATGAACACAACGAGGAGCTTGCTCAAGAGCATGCAAGTTCTAGCCCGGTTTTGGGCAGAAGCAGTAAGACATGCGGTTTACTTGCTTAATCGTTTGTCAACCAAAGCGCTAGGAGAACGCACTCCCTACCAGGCGTGGAAATGGAAGAAACCCCACTTAGAACATTTGAGAGTGTTCGGGTGCACCGCACATGTGAAGGTTGCGGGGCCACATCTCACGAAGCTGGATGACCGGAGTCAGAAGATGGTGTACCTTGGTGTTGAAGAAGGAAGCAAGGCACACAAACTCTACGATCCACGACGCGGCGGACTCCGAGTGAGCAGAGATGTTGTGTTCGAAGAAGAGATGAAGTGGGATTGGCGCAAAGAGAAAGGAGAACCCGAGCAGAACTCAGTGGAGTTCACAGTTGAAGATGGAGAGGGCGTTGCCGAGCAGGATCAGCCCGGAACACCCAGCTCGGAAACAGTTTTGCCGAGCACGAGTGAATCCAGTCCGGGAGAGAGCACCCCGGATACACTCAGGACACCAAGTCCGAGCAGGATCAGCCCGTCCATCTCGGGAGATTCCTCCATAAAAGACGGCCCAAGAGGATTTCGACCTCTTTCAGACGTCTACGATCAGACTCAAGAAGTGGAGATGAGCCTGGATGAACTTTCATTGTTGTGTGTAGAAGAGCCAGCCAGCTACCAGGAGGCAGCAGCCGAGCAGGAGTGGCAGGAAGCAATGAAGAAGGAGATGGAGTCCATCGAGAAGAACAAGACATGGGAGCTTACCGACCTGCCCAAAGGTCATAATCCCATCGGCCTGAAGTGGGTGTTTAAACTGAAGAAGGACACTGAGGGGAATATCCTTAAGCACAAGGCAAGGCTGGTTGCAAAAGGCTACGTTCAGAGGAAAGGCATAGACTTTGAGGAAGTCTTTGCTCCAGTAGCAAGACTGGACACGATCAGAGTCATCCTAGCCCTAGCAGCTCATCGAGGTTGGGAAATTCACCATCTGGATGTCAAATTGGCATTCCTAAATGGTGACCTCGAGGAAGAAGTGTACGTCAAGCAACCAGAGGGGTTCGACGTCACGGGCAAGGTGCAGAAGGTGTACAAGTTATCCAAGGCCCTGTACGGGTTGAGAAAAGCACCAAGAGCGTGGAACATCCGCCTTGATAAGAGCTTGAAGAACTTTGGATTCACAAAGTGCCTGAGCAAGCAAGCAGTCTACACCAGGAGTACCGGGCAGGAAACTCTGATCGTGGGAGTATACGTGGACGACCTGATCGTCACTGGATCCAGCGCAGGAGGCGTAGATGGATTCAAGCAACAGATGATGGCCGAATTCGAGATGAGTGACCTCGGATTACTTTCATACTATCTCGGTCTCGAGGTGGAATAGAAGAAGGACAGCATTACGCTGAAGCAGTCGGCCTACGCGAAGAAGATCCTCAAGCAGTTCGAGATGACGGATTGCAACCTGAGCAAGTATCCAATGGAGGCGAAGCTGCAGCTCGGGAAGGATCCTGAAGGGAGAAGAGTGGATCCCAGGGAGTACAGACGCGTGATCGGGTGCCTGAGGTATCTCACCCGCACCCGACCAGACATTTCACACGCAGTAGGGATAGTCAGTCGATACATGGAGAAGCCCACAAGTGCACACCAGCAGGCGGTGAAGCACATCTTGCAATAAGTGAAGGGCACGACAGACTACGGGATCCAGTACAACCGAGGAAGTGGAGCAGAAGTACTAGTCGGCTTTACAGACAGTGATCTGGCCAGTTATATCAATGACAGAAAGAGTACCGGAGGGATGGCGTTCTACCTCAACGGAAACCTGATCACCTGGCAGTCTCAAAAGCAGCAGACAGTAGCTCTATCCTCATGTGAAGCAGAGTTCATGACGGCAACCGCAGCAGCATGTCAAGCTATGTGGTTGAAGGGGCTACTACGTGAAGTGACCGGATCCGAGCAGAGACCAGCTACTTTCTACGTGGACAACAAGTCTACAATTGCGTTGATGAAGAATCCAGTGTTCCATGGACGGAGCAAACACATTGACGCGAAATTTCACTACATTCGTGAGTGTGTAGAGAAGCGAGAGATCATCGTGGAGTTCGTCAACACGAGGGAGCAACGGGCAGACATTCTTACCAAGGCTCTGGGGAGAGTCAAGTTCGCAGAGATGAGAGAGCTGCTCGGAGTGAAGAAAGTAGAAGTGAGTCAAGCTTACGGGGGAGAATGTGAGATTAAGCTTGACTTAGTCCGTCACACTGAGGAAGTCAGCCCGGGTACTGACCAGAACCGAGGACGGATAGGAGTTCAGCCCAGCTCGGGTGAACACGAGCAGAACGTCCAGAAAGAAGGCAAGCCCGGTCAGGGGCAAACGAGCAGACCAGCTCGGGGACAGAGAAGCTGTCCGAGCAGGAAAGGGAAAGTCAACAACTACCCGCGAAGCTTGAGGAGCAAGCAAAGATCAAGTCAAAGATTTGATAAGATTATTTAGGGTAGTTTCCCGATTTTGTGCGATTTGGTTAGCTAGGGTTTCGTCTATGTGAGGCTATAAATATACCTAGCATGTATACTTTGTAAAGTGCTGAGTCCATTAGAGTTTTGAGTTTATCTTCTTGTATTTTGCCTTCGATTATCAATAGAGAATCTATTCTCCCAGATTTGTGTTCTTCAATTTTCTATTCGATTGCTTTAGTGTTATTCGTGTTATTTGCAGATCCGTGAATTGGGATCCAACATAACGTTGGTCGATATTGTCATCACTTAATAAAATAAAAAAAGACAATGTAGTAAGTGTGTGTTCCATGATTTGATTGGCATTGCCACAAGGTTTTCAACATATATATATGTATGTTCACGGGCTAATCTAGAAAATGATTATTAGAGGCATAGTAATTTTGGAAGGCAGAATAATAATAATTCGAAGTAAAAAAATGGAGAAAAATAAAGGAAAAAGGTTAAATAAAATAAAATATCTTAATGAACACAATATATATGAAACTTTGGGGTCCTCCCTTTTACCTAGTTATTATTAACATTCAAGAATTTAAAACCCGTTTTTTACAATTTTTTTTTAAATTAAGTTTTAATATACCAAATTTAGTTAATGCATCAAATTTCAAAAACTCTGAAAAACCTACAATTAAGATTATCTTATAAATCAAATTTGAGTAGATTTAACTCATAAATGCGACTTCGGCTTAATTTGAATGCAGCTGTAAACCCGCATTTTCAAGATTTGAAGGGCAAGTGGTGTGCTTATGATTGATTCGTGAACATTATTGTAACATGAAATGACTATCTTAGTCATATTGTCTCTTATTTTATAAACCGTAATTTAATTAGTCATATTAAAGTTTAGTTCATTAAAGCACGTTACTTAATGAAAAGATAAATAAATATGGATCTTTCTAGTTTTTCTTCTCATGCAACAAGAAATTCTTTTGGACTTCCGATGCTCCTATATTGATTAATTAACTACTATATATATAAACCAATTAAAATGATTACCAAAGCATGCAAAACAATCATCATATGTGGAGAAAAATATATATATATATATATATATATATATATATTCCTCGTTTTTCCCAGTAACATTCATCACCAATGTCAAGCAATTAGGGTTTGATTACAATTGGCGGGAAAGTTGCTAATTTACTATCTTAATATATAATGAAAAAAAGATACATAAAAATTCGAGAAAATCATTTATGATCATGATAATTAAACAAACTATCCTATGTATGAATCTCTCACGTTAGGTCTTGTGTGTGCTGATAATTACTTTTTTTTTTTTGAAGGAATGTGTGCTGATAATTACTAATTATTATATATATTGAGAAAAATCATAGCATGCATAGGAATAATTAATCTCTTTTTTTCCTTTCTTTCGCAATAATGAGAAAATTAGCTCTTTGGTTCATTATGTTTAGTTAAATTTGTTATCATAACTAATTCAATATTTTTTTAATGTAGTGATTCTCATTGATGTATATTGGAGTGTGGTACACTACACATTTGGATATACCCTCATTGGATTCCATTTGTTCAAACATTCCTATTGTTGGTCAATGTTTATAAAATTTAAAGGAGATCTAATTATATTCTTTTCGAAAAGTTTAAAGACATAGAAAAGACAAAGAAAATATTTCCCAACAAAGAATATAATAATCTCATGCCATGGCTTGATAAAGGGTACAAAGCCAAAATTAAATTATACTATATAAGTACTTCTCTTAGGCTTAGGCTTTAAGTCAAAGATTACAAATTACAAAAAGTATTGTGTTTGCAATAAAATAATTGACCCCGCAAAGTTTTATTATCAGACTAACAGTAATAATAATCAAAGTCTGAAACTTTGAATAACATAATTTTAACTCCCATAATCTCATAACTACACAACGTGACTTATTGAACTCCATAATTGTCTTCAAACTTCATTACAATTTACGAAGAGCTACATTGCTAATTATAGCAATTTATATATGTATGTATATATATATATATATATATATATATATATATATCGCGAAATTCGGTTAAAGGCATATAATGAATTAAAAGTTTGAAAGAATATAAAGTTATACACGCATCGCAAATAATGATTTATTATTTTGAATTTCATGCATTAGTCAACGCTCTACATTAGCAAATTAAGTAAAGAGTAAAGACTACTGAGTTATCTTTCCTTTTTCACATTTTTTCGCAATCTATAGTAGAGGGTAAAAATTTCTCATGTAGAGTTTATTTATACTTTATTTATTCATTATAATTTAATTATTATATACGATATGTCACTTCCGTTGCTCTTTCACCTCAAGCAGAGCATTGAATTTTTTTTGTTCCTAGAATATTTATTTTTCCCATAAGAATAGTGAGGGTGCAAGGTTTATTCCAATTCCCGGTTCTAGAAACCAGTTTCAAAAGTGTTCCTATTTTCTTCTAAAAAATAGGTAGCCGTTAATCTATACTACTAGTACTGAATTTCAAACCAACGAATGATATAGCTGTTGATGTTGAAATTTAGAGCATAGACTGCGGCCAAATTGCTTGTGTTGGACCGAGCCCAATGTCGTTTTGTTAACTTGCTTTGGGCATGGATCTCTGGCACCTTGGATCACACAGACCCTCCACTGACCGTGGACCAACAATCCGGGCCACACCGCTACCTGTTACCGCAAGGCCTGGAATAGACAAGGCCCGGGTTACAGGTTTGGGGCACTACTCAGATCGGGTCTCCACGTAAGGGAGATCACAATTTTAACCTTTTAGTGAATCTTGGTAGATTAGACCCTCTACCCGTGTTACCGACCTCGGTCCGGGTCCTACGGTCTATCCGCAAAGTCAATATATATGCTCTAAGATACAAAACTGAGGGATTGAACGAGCACCGCACGGATCCAGAACCTCAACAAGGAGGGTCGTAAATCGAGCAAGACTCTTCTCCAGGGCTCCCGCTCTAGCTGACTCCTCCGAACCCAAACCTAGGGAAAAGAACACCCGAGGTCGGGGGGGGGGGGGGGGGGGGGGTACCCCCGTATTCACCTCCGACGCTCAACATTAGAGTGATATTTGAGGCGGAGGCGAGTTTAAAGGGAGTAGAGAGTGTTTAGAGCGAGTTCGATTGAGTTTCGATGAGTTACCATTGAACTGAACTGAGCTTCTATTTATAATAAGGTCCAGGGGTTCAAGTGCAATTATAAACTGTTCCGGGAAGCCCCCGGGATAATATTATATAGTATTTCGGGTCCCCCAGATGTTACGGACCAATTGCCGCAAGCCACGTCAGCATCTGACGCTCCACGCGCCCCCACACGCGGGTTTTCTGTGCGTCGCGCACTGGAATGGGCTGTTGCCCTTGCGCCACGTGGCAGCG
The DNA here is from genome assembly GCA_954871525.1 of Parietaria judaica. Lineage (NCBI taxonomy): Eukaryota > Viridiplantae > Streptophyta > Magnoliopsida > Rosales > Urticaceae > Parietaria > Parietaria judaica. The sequence continues at coordinate 18,389,732 of OX940864.1, forward strand.
CGCAAGTGGGCACGTTGGCAGGCCAGCTGGGCGCGTGGAGGCTCCTGCGGCCACGTGGCAGCACCTGGAAGGGTGTGGGCGCCTGTGGGGCCCACCTGAAGTACTCTCGGACCCTTTTTAGGGTTCCGGGGGTGTTCCAAAGCCGTTTTTTGAGTATCTTGATATTTTAGGATCATCTAGACACTTTATTCTACGAAAACGGGCCACCGCAAGGCGTCTTGGGGTTGAAAATGATTTATGTAATAAAAAATGATTAATTAAATAATCTTTCTTTATTAAATATACTTTATAAAAATACTCCCCAACAATAGCTATGAGCGTGAATTCTGATTTCACACCCAAGTGATAAAAAAAAAATCAATAACAATCTGAATTGCAATCTATGGAATCATGTTCTGCAGTGGTGGAATCATAAATTACATACAGGAGGCTATGCTTAATTTTTTGCTGAAAATTTAACTTGAATGAGTTATATTTAAATTAAATAAAAAGTTATGGGGAGTTAAATTATATTTATATGTGAATTTACATTAAAAAAATAGAATATTATTATAAAAAAAAAAAATGGAAGGGCCACCCCACATTAAGCTGCTTCCGCCTTTAATGATGTGAAACGCCAATTATTTTTGAAACGACAAACTGTAAAAGAGAGAACTATTTTAATAACGACTATTCTTACAACAGTATAATCTCAGATAATAACGTCAAAAAAACTACGATTAAATTGTGTATTGAAGGAAATATAGGAGTTAAAAATGATAGAGAAATACAAAGCAGAAACAAACGAGAAAACACAGGGCATTAAAGACATTGAGCCACAAAAATCAAAAACCAAAGAAATGAACATTAACGACATAAAACGGAAAAAAAACGACTAGAAATTGAAGCAGAAAAAAAGTGAGAAGAGATGTCAAACGACAAAAATTGTACGACATGAAAAATAGAGATTAGAAGAGAAGTATTAAAGCGATAGAAAAAATTACAGTTAAAAAAGAGAACTAAAAAGGACAAAATAAAAACGACTGAAAAAAAAAGGTAAAAGAGAAAGAAAACGATGACAAAAGTTGAAGATAAAGTGATGAAGTTAAACGACAACAAAGTAAAATGCATGCAATATCAAAGATAAAGAAAGAAAAAAGAAAACGACAGAAAAATGAAAGGGCTGTAGTATGACTTGAGTCTTGAAATATCAAAAGGAAAGTAAGAATAAAATAATCCATTATATTAAAGAGATAATTGCGGTAAAAAGACCCAACCTTTGGTCAAATGCTCTGCTGTGTATACAACGTCCGTAAATGACGGCAAAAGTACCCAAACTCGATATTTGGGAGTTGACTGAGAATATTTGTCCATGTGGCTATTAGCCTTTGCCACGTGGCATGGCACATGGCACTTGGCCGCCACGTGGCATGTCACGTAATTATTATTTTATTAAAAAATTTAAAAAATATTATTTAAAAAAACATTTTAATTTTTAAAAAAATTATATTATTTTTCAATAATAACCAATAATGAATATTTAAATTTAAATATTCATTATTGGTTTTTATTATTAAAAATAATTATTCATTTTAGAAAAGTGGGTCAAACAAAATAAATAATGAAAAAAATCACCGTTCACGGTTCACTCAAGCTCTGCCTCCGATCCGGTTCACGGGTGGAAGGAAATCGCTTAATATTAATAATAATAACCAATAATAATCATATGATTATTTAACGACAATTTTAAAAAAAGAATAATATATAAATAAAAAAACATATTAAACAATTATTATTATTATAAAATGCGAACACAAAAAAAAATATCATGCAAACAAATAAAAATAATTTTTCGTTAAATATAAATATGACTACTATTTTTTTTAATAAGTGGTGTGTATTTAATTATGTCTTGACTTTGTAAACAATATGTATGTGTTTATTGGTTATTATTATTAAACATATTAAACAATTTTATTCGACGCGTGAACCGGATCGGAAACGGAATTCAAGTGAACCTTGAACGGTGATTTTTATTTCGTTCTACCCACTTTTTTAAAAATAAATAATTATAACCAATAATGAATATTTAAATTTAAATATTCATTGTTTGTTATTATTGGAAAAAAATAATTTTTTATTAAAAATAAAAAATAATTTTGTTTAAGAAATAAATTTAAAAAAAATAAATTTTTTATAAAAAGTTATTTAAAAAGTAAAAATTACGTGGCATGTCACGTGGTGGCCAAATGCCATGTGGCATGCCACGTGGCAAAGGCTGATTGCCACATAGATAGATTTTCTCGGTCAACTCCCAAATGTCGAGTTTGGGTACTTTTGCCGCCATTTACGAAGGTTGTATACACAGTAGAGAATTTGACCAAAGGTTGGGTCTTTTCGCCGCAATTAATCCTTATATTAAATGGTTACATTGTGTTTCCGATGTTAAGTTATCCATGAAAGTAATTGGTTAGAAGTATAGCTTTATTGGGCTCTTATTCTCCGAAACATTTCAATGATATTAGACCTCAGAAACATTTCAAGGATGTTTCCGAGTAAAATAGAGGATTATTTTGCGGATCTGAACCGCTCCGGTGATCATATAGAAATCAATCTTGCAGAGCCGCCTCCACTCCTTTCACGAATTGTCTGTTACACATAATGGTACATTTTGATCGGTGAAGAAGTGGTTCGATTCTTTTGACTCTTGTTTATTGGGAAGATATCTGTTATGATTACCGACCCGTAGAGGGGGCAACAAAAAGATCCAGCCTCAAGGATCGGCCAACGCGTCCAATTTATTATTGAGAAATGGCTCTGAATAGCCAAATTGAAACGTTAGATTACCCAAATAGCTAATCTTTTTTTTTTCTTAATAAAATAGCCAAATTGATGAGGTGGTTTTTTAATAACAAATTTTATACCTATAATACCCTTTTAATTAAACTATTTTTCATTATTAATAAAAAAAGAAAAAAAATATTTTCTCATAATAAATGCACGCTAACAGATCATCGTTATTAACCTATTCAAAGCCATTATTCCATCCCCAGAGAAGATCAAGAGATCATCGCCAATGGCCGGGTCGACCATGGCTGGCAGAAGGTCACCTACACCAAGCGCCAGGGAAAGACCAAACCCTCGCTCGCCTCCGATTCCCCTGCTCACCGAGCATCAGAGACCGAGTGCAGGACATTCTCTCCGCTCACCGCAACGAGCTCGTCTCTCTGTTCTCCAGGTTCGCTTCTCTTCTCTTCTCTTCTCTTCCGACTCAATCGATTCTCTCGTTGTCCTGTGCTTGGTTCCTTAGAGCTTTGTGGTTACGAAGGTACGTCGCTCAGGGAAAGGGAATTCTGCAGCCGCGCACTCTGCTCGACGAGATCGAGAGCGTCTTCGCCGGCCACGAGGCTCTGGAGAGTCTCAGCAACGACCCTTTCGGCGAAGTCATCAAATCCGCGCAGAACTGTGAATCAAGCCTCTGATCGATCGTTACTCGAGCTTTTTGTGACAGAGGATTGAATTTCTGAATTTGAATTGCGTGTAACAGAAAGCGATTGTGCTGCCTCCGTTTGTGGCCATTGCGGTACGGCCAAGGCCTGGTGTTTGGGAGTACGTTCGTGTCAATGTCTTTGAGCTTAGCGTTGAGCAATTGTCTGTCTCTTAATATCTCAGCTTCAAAGAAGGTCTTGTTGATCCGATGTAAGTGATGATGATCCTCTCAAATTCACAATTCTGCAACTGAAATTCAAACTTGTATCTATTTTGATACGTTTTTGTGTGCTTTTCTCTTTGTTAGATATTAGGCTGTATTAATGTGGTTAATTCACGATTTTTGTTAGATATTAGGTTGTATTAATGTGGTTAATTCATGTTTTTGTTAGATATTCGGTTGTATTAATGTGGTTAATACACTTTTTGTTAGATATTAGGTCGTATTAATATTAGATATTAGGTTGTATTGGTTGTATTAAAATGGTTAATTCACTTTTATGTTAGATATAACGAGGAGGACGAGATCAAGTGCGAAGAAGTAAACGGGTGGGAAACGGCATCGACGGTAGTGGAAACCATGGTTTTAAAGATCGCGGCATATCGTCGATATATCCACGACATGCCTCTAAAATGAGATATGCGGTACGATATTCCAAATAAATCATTGTCGTTTTCGAATTTATCGCGATATGTCCTTCGATTGTCAGTAAAAATATCTTTTTCGGTTAAGCCTAAAAACGTGGATAAAGTGCTCGATTTTCCAAAAAAACCTAGTTTCAGAACCCTTTCCTAATTTGCTTGCTGATTTGGGGAAAATTAGTATTTTTAGGGTTTGTGAAATATTTTTAGGGGAAAATCGCAAGGTATGTTCGAGATTTACATTTTATGTTTAGGGTTTGTTAAATTTTCAACTTGTATGTTAAACTTGATGATTATCATTTGTTACGATTTCGGACTATTATGTTCATATTTCTAGTTCGTACTCTATGTTTTTAGTTATGTTTGTATTTCGTACTTTAAGACTTTATTATGATGCCTATTTTATTGTTCTATGTTATGTTGACACTTGACATTAGGTTATATTCTATGTTTGTGACTTTGTGTAATATTATGTGTTTTCATAATATTATGATTTATGAATGTGTTTTATTAAATAGGTAATTTAGAAACTATCTATCATATATATAAATATATGATTGACATACTTAAAATATTTTCCGAAATATCCGTCGATATTTCGATCGGCAAGCGATATATCCGTGAAATAATGCGATATTATCGACAAGCGATATATCTTTTTCTTCGGATTTATCCATCGGCATGCCCATCGGCAAGCGATATATCCGTAAAATGGAGAGTGCGAAATGATATCGATATCGATATTTAAAACCATGGTGGAAACATCGGCTAATTCGAGTTTAGAAACATCATCGGGATCGGATAATGTTCCAATTGTGGTTGTTATAAAATCGATATTTGGGTTGTATGAGTTTTTCATCACATGATGTTCATCGTCACTATGAAAATCGATTTTTTCTTTCTTTCAATATGAACCTTTTATATAACTGTTAAATGGTTGGTTGATATACATATTTTAGATTGTATTAATGTGGTTAATTTACGCTTTTTAAATATTAGGTTGTATTAATGTGGTTAATTCACGTTTTTTTTAGTTATTAGGTTGTATTAATGTGGTTAATACACGTCGAGTGATGGGTTTGTCGAAGAGAGAAGAAGAAAGTCAAATATTGTTTATTTAAAAATCCTTAATTTAAGGAATTAATAAGTGATAATTAATTGATTCAAATTTAAATATTAAGATTTATTTTTTGATTTTAATTATATCACGATTTTTTTTCTATTTTAATTAAATAATGTATTTATTTAATTGTAAGGGTAATAAGGTCTTTTATGATTTATTAATGTGGTTGATTGGCTATTTGGCAATATTAATCAAAAGATTGGCTATTTTGCAAAATAATTTTTCTAGTTTGGCTATATAGCTATAGAGCCCTTTATTATTCAACGCTTTAGTTTAATTAAGCAATAAGAGTATAGCAATTAAGTTTATTATTTTCGTAGATAGCGTAATTAGAATTGTAAGTTCACATAAATTTTCGTAATTTTCAATCACAATATAACTTCTATAATTAATGTTCGATAAATTAATATTCTCGATAGAACAATACTTCTGTGTAGTCCCGACTCTATTTAACATTACTAATTTTACCTCGATAATATTATAAAAAGTTCCTACCCAACAATCTATATATTATAAAAGGAGGAACTCACAAGTGACATGTCATGATATGGAAATAGTATTGAGAATATGGATTTTTTAAGAGTTTTGAATTTTTTTGCTATGACCAAAAGAGAGTATTGAGAATTCTATTTTTTTAGAGAGTTTGTATTTATTTTTTTAACTATATAACTCATACAATTTATAACCCAACATAATTGCATTCATTTTAATTTATAAACGTATTTTTCATAATAAATCTCATGCAATTCATAGCCCAACTTAATTGCATGCAATTAGCAATTTATAAATGTTTGTTGTTATAGTGTATTGGAAAAGGAAGAGTCATACATATATACATATACATTGTATTTACTTTTTTCATTTTGCAGTCTATCTATATATTTACAGCCCAACTTATTGCATGCAATTTATAAACGTTTGTTGTTATAGTGTATTGGAAAAGGAAGAGACATATATGAGTCCAATATTATTTTAAATGCATTGTTTATCATGACTCTTGGTCGCTCGCTTTGCAATTTATCTATATATTGACAAGATTTTGTAATTTTATCATGACTCTTGGTCGCTCGCTTTTCAATCACTGCATTTTTCTCAATTAGTCTATGGTTCCGTCGAATCGACTTCAAATCTTCGTCTACTACCCGTCGAAGAGACAACGCTGGTTTTTCATTGGCAAGGAGGGACTGAGGTGATGAAGAATATGAAGGTCACATAGTTTTCTTTTAGCTTGCAACTTAAATTATAAAACATTTTTAGCATATGCATATGTCAGCAAGTACTTTATAGTATCACGTTTTTCATTGTCATTGGGTGGAATTGTAAGTGTCACGTAACTCGCAACAATTCCCCAAATAAATGACGAACTAAATATACCAAAGACACCTTTTTCATCTTAAAAACTAAATAATAGTGAGTTTAATGTATATTTTGATACGTACTGAATAATATATTTATGAAAAAATATACACGTGAATAATACATTTACATGTACTACAATATCTATGTTATATCTATGTTATATATATATATATGCTTTCATAAAATAGTCTCTCTTTTTTGGTATTATAGAATTTATTTCCAAAAATTTCTATCTTTTTTGGATTACAACTACCATGCGTTTTGTTTTAAACACTTTTAATAGTAAACTTTTGATTCAATAAAAATCTATATATTATAAAAGGAGGAACTCACAAGTGACATGTCATGATATGGAAATAGTATTGAGAATATGGATTTTTTACGAGTTTTGAATTTTTTTGCTATGACCAAAAGAGAGTATTGAGAATTCTATTTTTTTAGAGAGTTTGTATTTATTTTTTTAACTATATAACTCATACAGTTTATAACCCAACATAATTGCATTCATTTTAATTTATAAACGTTTTTTTCATAATAAATCTCATGCAATTCATAGCCCAACTTAATTGCATGCAATTAGCAATTTATAAATGTTTGTTGTTATAGTGTATTGGAAAAGGAAGAGTCATACATATATACATATACATTGTATTTACTTTTTTCATTTTGCAGTCTATCTATATATTTACAGCCTAACTTATTGCATGCAATTTATAAACGTTTGTTGTTATAGTGTATTGGAAAAGGAAGAGACATATATGAGTCCAATATTATTTTAAATGTATTGTTTATCATGACTCTTGGTCGCTCGCTTTGCAATTTATCTATATATTGACAAGATTTTGTAATTTTATCATGACTCTTGGTCGGTCGCTTTTCAATCACTGCATTTTTCTCAATTAGTCTGTGGTTCCGTCGAATCGACTTCAAATCTTCGTCTACTACCCGTCGAAGAGACAACGCTGGTTTTCATTGGCAAGGAGGGACTGAGGTCGTGAAGAATATGAAGGTTACATAGTTTTCTTTTAGCTTGCAACTTAAATTATAAAACATTTTTAGCATATGCATATGTCAGCAAGTACTTTATAGTATCACGTTTTTCATTGTCATTGGGTGGAATTGTAAGTGTCACGTAACTCCCAACAATACACCAAATAAATGACGAACTAAATATACCAAAGACACCTTTTTCATCTTAAAAACTAAATAATAGTGAGTTTAATGTATATTTTGATACGTACTGAATAATATATTTATGAAAAAATATACACGTGAATAATACATTTACATGTACTACAATATCTATGTTATATCCATGTTATATATATATATATATATATATATATATATATATATGCTTTCATAAAATAGTCTCTCCTTTTTGGTATTATAGAATTTATTTCCAAAAATTTCTATCTTTTTTGGATTACAACTACCATGCGTTTTGTTTTAAACACTTTTAATAGTAGACTTTTGATTCAATAAAAATCTATATATTATAAAAGGAGGAACTCACAAGTGACATGTCATGATATGGAAATAGTATTGAGAATATGGATTTTTTACGAGTTTTGAATTTTTTTGCTATGACCAAAAGAGAGTATTGAGAATTCTATTTTTTAATTAGAGAGTTTGTATTTATTTTTTTAACTATATAACTCATACAGTTTATAACCCAACATAATTGCATTCATTTTAATTTATAAACGTTTTTTTCATAATAAATCTCATGCAATTCATAGCCCAACTTAATTGCATGCAATTAGCAATTTATAAATGTTTGTTGTTATAGTGTATTGGAAAAGGAAGAGTCATACATATATACATATACATTGTATTTACTTTTTTCATTTTGCAGTCTATCTATATATTTACAGCCTAACTTATTGCATGCAATTTATAAACGTTTGTTGTTATAGTGTATTGGAAAAGGAAGAGGCATATATGAGTCCAATATTATTTACATGCATTGTTTATCATGACTCTTGGTCGCTCGCTTTGCAATTTATCTATATATTGACAAGATTTTGTAATTTTATCATGACTCTTGGTCTCTCGCTTTTCAATCACTGCATTTTTCTCAATTAGTCTGTGGTTCCGTCGAATCGACTTCAAATCTTCGTCTACTACCCGTCGAAGAGACAACGCTGGTTTTTCATTGGCAAGGAGGGACTGAGGTCGTGAAGAATATGAAGGTCACATAGTTTTCTTTTAGCTTGCAACTTAAATTATAAAACATTTTTAGCATATGCATATGTCAGCAAGTACTTTATAGTATCACGTTTTTCATTGTCATTGGGTGGAATTGTAAGTGTCACGTAACTCACAACAATACACCAAATAAATGACGAACTAAATATACCAAAGACACCTTTTTCATCTTAAAAACTAAATAATAGTGAGTTTAATGTATATTTTGATACGTACTGAATAATATATTTATGAAAAAATATACACGTGAATAATACATTTACATGTACTACAATATCTATGTTATATCCATGTTATATATATATATATATATATATATATATATGCTTTCATAAAATAGTCTCTCCTTTTTGGTATTATAGAATTTATTTCCAAAAATTTCTATCTTTTTTGGATTACAACTACCATGCGTTTTGTTTTAAACACTTTTAATAGTAGACTTTTGATTCAATAAAAATCTATATATTATAAAATGAGGAACTCACAAGTGACATGTCATGATATGGAAATAGTATTGAGAATATGGATTTTTTACGAGTTTTGAATTTTTTTGCTATGACCAAAAGAGAGTATTGAGAATTCTATTTTTTAATTAGAGAGTTTGTATTTATTTTTTTAACTATATAACTCATACAGTTTATAACCCAACATAATTGCATTCATTTTAATTTATAAACGTTTTTTTCATAATAAATCTCATGCAATTCATAGCCCAACTTAATTGCATGCAATTAGCAATTTATAAATGTTTGTTGTTATAGTGTATTGGAAAAGGAAGAGTCATACATATATACATATACATTGTATTTACTTTTTTCATTTTGCAGTCTATCTATATATTTACAGCCTAACTTATTGCATGCAATTTATAAACGTTTGTTGTTATAGTGTATTGGAAAAGGAAGAGACATATATGAGTCCAATATTATTTTAAATGTATTGTTTATCATGACTCTTGGTCGCTCGCTTTGCAATTTATCTATATATTGACAAGATTTTGTAATTTTATCATGACTCTTGGTCGCTCGCTTTTCAATCACTGCATTTTTCTCAATTAGTCTGTGGTTCCGTCGAATCGACTTCAAATCTTCGTCTACTACCCGTCGAAGAGACAACGCTGGTTTTTCATTGGCAAGGAGGGACTGAGGTGGTGAAGAATATGAAGGTCACATAGTTTTCTTTTAGTTTGCAACTTAAATTATAAAACATTTTTAGCATATGCATATGTCAGCAAGTACTTTATAGTATCACGTTTTTCATTGTCATTGGGTGGAATTGTAAGTGTCACGTAACTCGCAACAATTCCCCAAATAAATGACGAACTAAATATACCAAAGACACCTTTTTCATCTTAAAAACTAAATAATAGTGAGTTTAATGTATATTTTGATACGTACTGAATAATATATTTATGAAAAAATATACACGTGAATAATACATTTACATGTACTACAATATCTATGTTATATCTATGTTATATATATATATGCTTTCATAAAATAGTCTCTCTTTTTTGGTATTATAGAATTTATTTCCAAAAATTTCTATCTTTTTTGGATTACAACTACCATGCGTTTTGTTTTAAACACTTTTAATAGTAGACTTTTGATTCAATAAAAATTATTCAAAAATCTTTTTAAAATAATGTTTAAAAAAATTCCGTAATTATTAATGAGAAGACCTTTGGCTTTACCTCTTCTGCATAATTAATAGAATTATGTATAGACTTTTTTTTTTAATGTCTATACTCATTTATTATTTGCATTTATACAAATTAAAGCCATTTACGTTCATTGTATCTTTACTTTTGTATAAATAGAGATCTATTTTAATCTATTTTAAAAATGTGTGTGCATAATATAATTCCAAGTAACAATTGTAAACTTCGCCACATGTTATCAGCAAAGTGTTGTTATATCTGTATATTACTTTACAAATACTTTTGGTTCACAAAATATAGTTAGAAATAGCAGTATAATATGTCTTCTTCATATGGACAAGATAGTAATGAAGGAGATGTAATGTATAATTATATATACAATTATACTATATATACTTTGTTTTATGTTCTCAATGGTGATAAATGGCCATTGACTGGGCGTTAATAATTTTGAACAAATAATTATAACTATTCATTGAAATACTAAATTATTTGTTAAAAAATTAGACTATAATTAATCAATTGTCAAAATGAAATCGAAGTAGATGATTTTGACTTTTCCGGTTCTATGGAATTATGTCTAAACTCTATAGGTCAAGTGTTCTCTAAATGGTGCAGACGTACATATTTGCTTGCATGAAGCATGCAAATCAAAGCCAATATCCTCCATATCACGTCTTCATTTATTTTGAGATATATTATTAATTTGGTGATTGATTCCTTACAAATTCAAGGCTTTATTTTCGTTTGATTTGTCATACTTTTTAAGAGTAGTTATTTGGTCATTAATAAGCACGATTGTCGTTGCTTCATTTTGGGGAGGAAAGTTTTTGATGTTATGATATTTCCTTTATATGTGTAATTCCAATGTGAGAGGAGTTAGTTGATATTGAAATGAAAAAAGTCGAGTATTATACTTGCAATGCGTGTTTATCGTTTTTCCTATAGAGCGGATCTACATCAGTTGGTATCAGAGCCAACCGTTTCTGCGCAGATGGCGCCGAAGAAACGGGCTGTTCGAGATGCTTCCGTAGAAGACGTGCATAGACGTGACGACAACGCAGGATTACGCGCTCAAGTGGAATTGCTCACCTGCCAGGTTGCTGCGCTGTTGCAGAATCCGGTGGCTCGACAACACCGGAGAGGCGGATCCGACACTCTTCAAGTTTTTTTTTTTTTAATATGTTATAATTAAAATCCTAAATACATGGCTTGAATTGTTGCAGCAAGAAATTGTCCTCGATAGAGGGTGCAGAACAGAAGTATTTTATTTTTTTTTTTGAAGGCAGCTTTGTTGCAGTGGGGATCGAACCCACAACCTCCACTTTAGAGGTAGCGTGGAATTACCACTAGGCTATCCTAGCAACACTGCAGAACAGAAGTATTAGGTCACCTAATCACCTATTTTAGGCAAAAATTTAAATTTAGCAGCCCTAAATTGAAATTTAATTACCCAATTTTATCCATTTTTTTCAATGCTTTAAATTGAAATTTTAAGCAAGCTCTACATGTGAGCCACCTACTAGTGAAAAAGAATTGAGAGAAGATAAGTCTAACATGGACAGAGAATAAAACAATTTAAGAGATTGAAGTTATAAATAGAGACTTATGTTTGTATTAAGCATTTATGTATGTTATAAGAACCTCTCTCGCATAAAAGCACCAGTAAAACTTTTTTTTTAAATAATGAGTAACTTGGATAACATTTGTCAATCAACTAAAAAAACAATATTGTTTTAAAATACTCAATATACACATTTCTTGAGATTCTCAACTTAATTAATATTGCTTTTCATCAGGTTTTTTTGTTTTGTTTATCTTGACCGCCATGGCCCCGAAGACAGCATCAATGGCAATTCGTCAGCCACCTAAAGACTCCGATTTTGAGCTCTGCGACTTGGATAGTGGCAGTTTTAAGACTCCGCTCCTTTGAAGCACGAGACTCAAATTTTCAAAAGAAAGCCATTCCTTTTCGTATGGAAAAGTGGGACAAGCAATTAGACTTTTAAGGATAAACGACGGCACGCCAAAGTCAAGGAATTAATCTTCAAGCTGGCATATTATTTATGTACAATCTATATATATATAAAAGGAGAGTTTTCCAACATGATTTGACACTATCACAAACAAGAAAAAGAGAATCCCTATTTTTCACACTTTTTAATTTTTTTTAATCACAATATCATTCTTTTAATGTCTCATTCAATTGTGTATTTATTTCCACTTAAGTGCATGCAAATTAAATATATATGTATATATGTATTTTTTTTTTTCATGTCAATGCAATTTGTATAAAAAGTAGCTTTTAAAACGTCATACAATTTGTTTAATATATATATAAATATATATCTAATGTATGTTCATTTCTTAATTTTCACAATTTTAAATTTCAGTTTCAAAATTATAATCATTTCATTCAATTGTTTCATTATTTTACAAATATATACCTAACGTAAACTCATTTAATAGTTCACCGTTATATATACTCGATTGGTATTGATAAAAGATATAAGATATACCGACAAATTATAAATGCTAAACTATAATTTGCTATTCTCTTATTAATATGTAACAGAATTTTATCTTTATTTTTTTATTACTTTTTGTACTTTTTTTTTAATATTAGATACTATTTTTAATTTTTAATTAAAAACACGTTATTCTAACATATAAATGTAATATATTCCTAATTGCAAGACTTTAAAATTGCAAGTCCTTTCTTTTTCCATGCTAAATGCAACGCTTTTTTTGTTCAATAATATATATGTTTATTCTTCATTAATGGCACTTCAATTCATATTATTTGTATCTAAAAAGAAATTTTGTAACCATCCACTTTATACATTGGACTCTTGCTATCCCAATTGTTATTTTCATATTAATTAAAATCAAGTAATTGTTGTAACTCTTTATGCTCTTCCCGTGTCTTTATATACTACTATTGTTCATCCTCAAGATAAAATTTGGGTCGTCATTTGTTCGTTGTTTTTTTATAGTTCGTGTCATTCATCATAGAATCTTAAGAAGCATGGAGTTCATCGAGGTATTTTTTTTTTCCAATGTGTTATATATATATATATATATATATATATATATATATATATATATTGTACTACTATTGTTCATTTAAATCTGGGTCGCGTCATTTGTTCTTTGTTTTTTATAGTTAGTTTCCGTCATCATGGAATCCTAAGAAGCATGAAGTTCATCGAGGTATGTTTTATCAATGTGTGTTATATTTTTATTTTTTTTGTTAAAATTTATTTCTATATTACTCTTTAATATTATTTCGTTTGTTTTTTTTATTAGGGTAGTATTTTGTAGAAATGTCAATTAAACTATGAATTTATAACAAATGATTATAAATATATATAGCAAGAAATTAAAAAAAAAATTATCATTATGCTTAAATGATTATAGTTAAGAATTTATTTGTTCATGTATTCATGTTAGTTTTTTCAAAACTATGTATAGAGATTGTGCTTTCTCTTTTTTTCTTCTTCTTAAATTTGTGATTTTCTCACGTTCTTTTTCTCTATCTTTCATATGTTGTTTGCCAAATTTGTATTCATGTTGGGAAGGTATCCTATAAAAAAGAAGGTATCCAAATATATCTTTATTGTTTAACGAGTTATTGCAAGATATAGACGCTAATTCTTTGTCGTAATCATATTTAAATGTCAAGTGAAACACAATATATATATATACACATATATATAAAGGAGAATTTACAAATGTTACATGGAACAATCTAAATCAAGGAATACATGTTTTAGATTTTTATAGAATTTGAATTTGTTTTTAATCTGTATTATGCCATGCATTGAAAATTGATAAATTGCAAAAGTACATCCATAGTAAATATTTACGCATTTTTTATAATCAGAAAATATAACATTGACTTAGACTCCCAGTTTGAAAAAAGAACAACATTAGTATTTAGAGTTTTAGACTCATTGAATTTTCTATATAAGAGAACAACTATGTATTCATTTAGATTTATTATTAGTAATTTATAGATACATTATTGATAGTCAGTTTGTTACTCGACTTTATTCGGTGAGATCTTTTGAATTCTTTATGTAATTACAGAGGTTCAATTGATAAGTTTTATGGACTGGAAAAAAAAAAAAACAATAGACTCTACAGGAGGTATATAAATAATAACAAAGCTCACGACTTTATTTTTTGTCTTTTAACTTGCATATGGATAAAGTTTTTGAAGTATGAACATAATTTTCATTAACCAAATGGCATGTTTTTACTTTTAAGATCAAAAGTAAATACTACTTTGAAGATTATACTTGGATTAACATGGGAGATGAATGAAGTTTTAGGGATTAAGATTTTTCATTGATGACAAAGTATTTTTTTATCACTATTTATCATATATATTTAGTTAACTTTTACATTATTCGTACTTTTTTTTTCCTTCAGGTTTATTGAGACTTCAAGAACAATTAATACGGAAAAAAGTGTGATGTGAGCTTTTTTATTGTTGTTATTTATCACTTTGAACTTTATATTTATGGGAGTCTCATAACATAAAGACTCTTTATTTTATTTTTTATTTTTTATTTCTATTGTACTCTTTTTTTTTCTTTTGTAATTTTTGTTCCTTTGGAATAGAGATTTTCGAAGGAAATTTATCGGAAAAGTGCGATGTGAATTTTCTATAGTTGTAATTTTTTTTGAATGATATACTTCGCTATGAAAGGTCAGAGTAGAAAAGTGTGATGTATCTTTTTTGTTAATTACGATATAATTTGAGAAAAGAAAAAAAAATTGAATTATTTTTTTTCTTCAGAAATTATGTTTTTGAAGTAAAAGACCACATTTACAACCTATTAATGTTATTGTTTATTATTATTTTAAAAAAATTCTAATCACCTTTCTCCATTATTTCTCAATCTAAAAAAACTAACATAGCACTTTTTAAGATTTCTCACGAAATCGTGATTTATGTGGATGGCAGGATTATTATAAAATATAGTTATAAATGTCTGATTATGAAATTTTCTATCATACAAACTTGCAATATTGTTGTATGTTTGTAGATTTTTTTAAAACTATTTTTCTATTATGATATACAAATTTTGAATATGTAGATAAAATTATTTTTCTATTAGCTAATCAAATTATGTAGTATTGGTAATTTTTACTTAATAAATAGAGCAACTCCATTAAACTACGGTATGTTCTTAAAAAAAATATTTTTGTTTATTTTTATTCTTCACATATACGCAATTTTAGTAAGAATATACAACCATTCACTATTTTAATTTATCAAATTTAGACAGATTCTTTTATTCTTACATTGTAAGTTTTTTTTATCTACTCATATATTTATCACACACAATGAGTAGTTTTATAAAAAGTTTGACACAAAACAGGTATTTCGTACAATTTCTTTTTATTTATTTATTAAACATTTGACGATAATACGCCGTGAATAAATCAAGATCGTTGAGCTTGCTTTGGATGTAATTATTTCAATTATAACTCACAATTTAGAAAACTAATTTATCTTATATTTTTATTTAAACTAAAAACAAAATATATTCTCGCCACCGCGCTCCGCGTGGTGCTGTCCACTAGTATTAATTTATAGAAGGTTTACTGTATATAATCTCCGACCCTGCATCTGATTCAATTAATTTAAAACCATTTCACCACATTAATTCTAATCATTAATTAAGATTAGGATTCGGAGAAGATTTCTTCTCTCAGAACTTTGCGACTTTTACCAACCTTTAAGCATGTGACAGTGCAGTTTTCTGAGGCAGCAAGGCTTCCGGCGAAACTGTGCTCTCAGGTTCACGAGCTATCTGGGTACTCAGGCCTGATCCCGGGTCCTATCGATATCCGAACTGCAAACTTGGGAGAACATTTGGCGAAATTACTCAGTAATCTCTCTACATTTGATCTAATGAAAACTTACGATCACATAAGGCCGGCGCCTCAATCACTCATAAGCTCAAAACCTCCATGTCAAGGGTGGAAGTTTTCGGACTTTTTTTGTTCTGTAATTTTGAACAATACTCATTTCATTCATATTACCATTCCGAAGAAGATCCCAATCTGTGACATCATATTAAGAAAACAACGCACTATTTTGGATCCGGTTTCACCCCTAAACGGAACGGATGATTGAACAAAAACATAAGAATGCCCTTTTTCTTCAATGTATTGGAAAACTTGATTAAGGCCATAAATTAGTTCTCTACTGAATTTAACTACACCACACAAAGCTTACAAACTAAACTTACAAGAGGGAAAAAAAAAAAAGAGAGGAAAATAATCCCGATTTTTCTCGTCTAGTCACGGCCAAAAAACCGCCACCACGCTCAGGCGCCACGCGTAGCAGTAGTAGGTTGTGCAAATTCCCAGCGCGCACCACAAGTTGCAAGTTGCAGTAGCATCGCTCCCTGGAGATAAAAAGATCAGAAGATATTTTTATATATATACTCATATTTGCGCATTAACATGTAAAACATACTTTTGACTATTGAAACGAGTTAAAGAGAGAGAAATTACCCTCATATCTCTTCTCGATCCAAAACACGGAGGGCTTAGCACCTAATATGAGCGCCTTTGCCTCGATTCAGCCTGAGTGACTCGGATTTGCCTTCCGTCCATTTCCTAAAAGCACAAACTTCTTTAGTTCCAATCCAAAACTTAACTCAAAACATCAAGACCAGACTGGTGTAGAATCTTACAGCGCCGTTCAAGGAATCGATGGCATTGTTGACCTCGTCAGCGGAGTCGTAGGTCACGAAACCGAACCCTCTCGACCTGCCACTGTCCCTGTCGTAGACCACCTTGGCTTCCAAAACCTTGCCCTGCTCACTGAACAAGTTCTCGAGAGCCGAGTTGTCGACGCTCCACGGAAGGTTGCCCACGTAGACCCGGTTTCCACCGTCGCTGCCGCCACCACCGCCTCCGTATCTGCTTCCGCCGTCTCGGCCGCCACGTGGGAAGGATTCATCTCTCGGTGGCGGAGGTCCGTAGTTCACCCTCAGTGCCCTTCCCTCCAGTTCCTGTAAACATTGCATCATGAAATTAAGTGAAGGAAATTCAAAAGGTTCTTCGGAACTCAACGGATGTTCGAACAAAAACCACTTACGTAGCCATTGAATTGCTGAGCAGCTTTTTCGACCTCATCAGCTGAAGACATGGTTACGAACCCGAACCCTCTGCTCCTCCCGGTCGTCTTGTCGTAAATCACCTTCATTAACAAAAAAATAATAATAATAACATAAACCACAAAGCGACAGCATGCCCAACACATTATTAATCATTTCAAACATACACAATCACACATATCATCCCAATTGAAAGCTCAAAACCTGACCTAACAATGGAACATACTCATCTTATCCAAAGTGAAATATCAAATTTTGAAAGCTCAAACACAGCAGAAACCATTACATAATAAAACCAACACAAAGAAAAACACAAATAGAGACATATCATTCCAACCTAAAGCTTAAAACCCGACCTAAAAATGAAACAAAAACATCTTATCCAAAGCAAAATACCGAATTTTGAAACTTCAAGCACAGCAACAACCATTATATAATCAAACCAACACAAAGAAAACAAACCAAGAGACATATCATTCCAACCAAAAGCTCAGAACTTGACCTAGAAATGGAACAAACACATCTTATCCAAAGCAAATACCAAGTTTTGAAACCTCAAACACAACAAGAACAATCATATAATCCAAAACCTAATCTTATCCAAACACCCCAACCGAATTCCAAAACGAAGCGAGAGCTTTATACCTCAACCATCTCCACATTCCCGGCTCTCTCGAAGAGCCCGGCGAGCTGCGAGCTGTCGCAGCTGAACGGGAGGTTGCCGACGAAGAGCTTGAGGTCCTGCGAGAAGCTCCCCTCGTCGTCGCCGCTGAGCACCTCCTCGTCCTGCTCGAACTCCGACGAAATGGCGACCTTCGGCACCATCCTCGACGCCGAGAGCCCCCTGAACCCCTTCGAGGCCACGACGAGGCCGCTCCCGAGCGGAGACGGCGAGAGCGGGAGCGAGAGGAAGCTGCGCTTGGCGGCGAAGAGCGAGAGCGTCTTGGGCGTGAGGGAGGCCATGGCGAGGGACGAAGCTGTGGCTGTGGCTGCCATGGCTGCTCTGGTTCTTGGAGAAGATAAGGTTTCGAGGGGAGAGAGAGAGAGAGAGAGTGAGGGTTTAAGGCAAAGAAGATAACAGCGATGAGAGAGAGGACATTTGTACCCGTATTTATGGGGATACTCTCGGGTCGGGTCGGGTCGGGTTCTATCTTTGATCTCGACCGTTGATGAGGTGTGCGGTATTTGGAATGATATGAGTTTATTGAGATATTTTATGGTCGGGTCGGGTTTGGGTTGGATCGACGGTGGCGATGATTGCCAGTTGGAAGTGTGAAGATAGATATCTGTCAGGCCCATTGGGCAACTTTGGGATAATAAATTAATGGTCTTTTTAAAGAATTTTGAGCCAAATATTATTTATTGGCTCTCAAATTTTGGTTTAATTTACAAATTTGTGAATTAAATATGCAATAAATTATTATAACGAGTGATGGAAACTGAGAGCGCTTAAAATCTTAACTAATGTATAGGCACCGCGGACTCATAAATTTTAATTAAGATATGTATATGATATAATTTTAATTTTTAAAAATACACATAAATAACTTTATTTAAGAATTAGATTTTTAACTGCTTAAAGATGGAGGGGAAAAAAATCAAAACATCGGTGCAATGAGGGGATATATCTTTGCATTTTGTCTAGAGTAAAAAGTAACAATTATAAAATTTGATGTATATATTATATTTTTGTAATTTTTTAAATTGTGTGTTGTATTTGAAAACACTAATGTAATATATACATTAGTCTTAAAAAAATTATTATATTTTTTAAATTGATTTTCGTTGTGGTTATTGCTCCTTTACAAGACAATACTCGCCATGAAGAAGAAGTCTAGAATTGCATTCAGTTGAGTGAGCCCAACAGGCAAACGACTTCTAACTCCTCCGGCATCAAGATTGTAAACATCAAAATCGACGTTCATGGATATTGCAGTCGGTATTGAGACACAATTTGCAAACATTAGAAGAAATTCACCTTGAGATGGCACGGGATATGAGAGGGAAAAAGTTTTAGAATGTGAGAGCTCTCCAAAAGTAAACATGTGCTGGATGTAATGCAAATGGAGATGGCAGAAGTGGGGTTCCCGCCGTATTGCCGTGTTGAATTGTGGACCAACCTCTCTGGACAACAAAAAGAACCTGAAACGGGAAAAATCTGCCCCGCTCGGAAGGATTACGTCATTAACACTCATTGTCACATGACCATTGTTGCTAACAATTAGCTCATTCTTTGTTAATAGTTTTTTTCCTCTTTATCTTATTTTTAGTTTTAGTTTTCTATTTTGGTGATATATATAGCACCTGCAAACTATTGTTTATGTTTGCAATTAGCCACCTATATTTTTGTATATGTACCTTGTTTCAGGATTGATACAATGACTATCTCTCTAACTAACCGGACTTCTCATTCATATTTCACAGCATCTATTAGCTAAAGTTGGAAATCAACGTTAGTAATGAGCTTAGTGAAGATGAGTTTAAACAACATATAGGAAGAAATATCTCTAAGTCATTTGAGTTTTGTTGGACTCATCTCAGGATCAGAGTGTTCTCCGAGTGATTGAATGGATCGGTAGTGGGAAATAGTGACCAAAATGCCAGAAGTAATGTCTAGCATTAAGAACACCATCCTATACATGCAACATATGTTTGCCAAGATCTGAAAGGTAATGATGCCAACGAAAAGAGCCTTCTCGGTAGTATAAAATTCCATATGATTCCAAACAAGCCTACAACAGCAAAAAGAAGAATGACTTCGATGGATTTGAATATGGTTGTCAAGTCCTGCCAACCGCCAGACATTCCAATCATCACATTCAGGTCCTACCACTCATGTGTGTCGCCCATGAGACTGAACGCCTTAGAGAAGAGAAATTTGACCACCAAGATGTTAATCTGTTGGACGAATGTCGTGTTGCAGAAGCATTTGTACATCCAAATGTCAAGCATGAGAAAGTAACATAGAGCACTTCGATAAAAAGCACGCCTAATAAAAGTGTATCATGCAATATGCACTTCTTGAAACTCCCCAATACTTGATGTTTTGGTGGTGAGCTTAATGGAAATATGATTTGCGGCTAAATGAGTGGACGGGTGTCGGCGGTGATGGTGTGCTATATAGTATCGGAATAGATTTTTGTAGGTGCCACAACTCTGGCATTTCTCGTGCAAATAGTGGGCGAGGTAGAAGGTCAAGCATGCGAAAATAATATATAATCATGAGATAGAAGTACACAAAAGGTATTCTTGTAGCGGAGGAAATGGTACATAATCCTAAAATTTTCCAGTGTGGGAGTCATAAATCTCAATGTGGACATTCATGGTAACCGGTCTATAAGGTTCACAATTCATTAACCAAAACCAGTAGTCGTTTGGCGACTCCATGGTGCTTGAGCTTGAAAAAAGAGAAAGGCAAAGGAAACTCCCCGAACTGTATCATACAAAGTGCACGACTTGAATCTCCCCAATACTTACATATATTGGCAGTGGGCTCCATGAAAATCTGGTTGGCGGAGATGTTGATGTGGCCGAGATGGATATAGCTTAATTTATAATATGCTTATTAGCAAGGAAAAAGACAAATTCAATTTTTTTTATATGGTAATTCTCTTTACTGTATTTTTTTTTAAGTGATCTATTGTATGTATTTGAATTTAGATTTTTATTTTGTTAAACATATAAATATTATCAAATAAAAGTCTCCTTATAGTGTTTCGTCCAAAGCCTGCAAAATGGTTAGGGCCAACTTTGTATTCATTTTCTCGTGCGCATGAGAGATGCGCTTAGAAATAGAGAAGTGAATTCACGAAGAAGTGTGTTTATGTGTGAACCGATGAGACTACAACAAAAACTATCGGATTTCGTTAATGTTGTTTCGCTACCATTCTTTGTCTTAAGACTTAGAGGTTTACCCTTTTATAATTGTTTGTCGAAAGTAAATCTATAAAAATAAAATAGCGTATATATGAATTGAATGAACAATGTCTGATAAGAACTAGCAAATAAATATTAGTGAATGATATAGCATATATATGTCTATATATTTAAATAAATATATGACAACTACTCGAGAATTAAAGGCATTGAGAAATTAGGACAGAAATCACCAAAAAGAGCAATGTGTCACCAAGTGTTAAACTCTATTGGGTTCGGTGAGGGGGGTGATTTCAAATTGGATTAAACTCTAAGTCTTTTTCATAAGTGGGCTGGGAAACTTGGGCCTGTAGTAAATTCGCCCATGCGACTTGGGCCGTTGTTAATCCGCTTTAAATCCAAAATTAAGACCCTGATTCCATTTTCTTAAATACGGAATAATATTTTTTATTTATACTATTTTATTTTTAAAATCCAGAATCAAAATTTTCAGTTTGGGATATTTATGAAATTTACCATATTTGCAATACTAGTGCGCGGTCATATCACGCTTAACTATCACATTTATTTAGTATAAATAGACATTTGATTAAAAAAAAAAAACTACTTTGGTGATTGGTCCAATCAAAGGAGCAAGACGACACCGAGTCCTCAAATTTAAAGGCTCTACTTTTTTTAATATTATTTTATACTAGTGAAATGGCACCGCGTGAAGTTCTTGAAAATAATAATTAAATTAATTATATAATGTCATAGGAAATATTAAGATAAACATCGTACTCAACAATTGCTAATATAATTGTCTAATGTTATTCACTTTTTCTTTATGGAATAAGATAAAATATATTTGAGAAAAATTAGAAAACTTTGCCACAAAAAAAAAATTAGGTTTTTGGTTTTTTTTTTTTTTTTTTTAAGATTAAGACGTCTGAATCTTAATGCACATCTGATTATTAAGATGTTACATCTTATCTGAATGACTAAATATCAAGTTTGTTTGTCTTTTAAGATCTGAATGCATATGTGATCTAGTTCTATTATATAATATTGAATAAAATTTATTATTTTATTATAAAATTTGAAAAAATACCTATTGTAAAATAAATATTAATATAATTTATTAAAATATTTGATATAGTATTAAATTTTAAACTAATAAAAATATTTAAGATTTTATTCATATCATTAAATAATATTACATATAATTATAATTAAATTTAATATTATTTGTCAAGAAATAATTAGTATAAACTATTTGTTAATATATAAATAACTAATATGAAAATTATATGACTAAACGTAATCATAATTTTTTTATGAATAAATTAATTTGATTATTTAGTTCATTATTTAATTATTTACTTAATAAAATAATTATTATTTTTAATTTAGTTAAATTACACTTATTAAGACTTTTAAAAAATAAAAAACAAATGCACTTAATAGCTCTACATCTGACTCATCAAGATTAAGATGCTTAATAAGTGCAAACAAACACACCCTTAGAATCATTATGCTAATGCTATTATCTTATGAAATTTGGAACCTTCAGCACGTTAAAAATATTGGAAAGTTTTGCCATTATTTTGTAAAACATAGGGTTTTTGGCTGCCATTATCCATTTTTATTGCAAAAGTACGTATATTTTTTTTAAGTAAAGATACTTTTTTTTTTCATTTTAAGAGAGGTGAACTCCAGTCCTTTTTTTTTTGCGGCAATAATCATATGTTGTAAATGTTTTTGCCTCTCGTCGTTTTTGTTGGAATTTTGATGTTAAATTTTTTTTAGAAAAACATATATACTTGGGCTGTATAAACGTACGTTTGCCACAAATTTATGTCAAAATTCTACTTAACATCCATTAACTAATTTGATAACAGAATGAGTGAATGACTACGTATGAGCTTGTCATGCCAAAAAGGAAAATTACGGCAAAAATACTCAACTTTTGGTCAATGTGCCTCCCGTGTACCCAATCTTTAAAACTGGCGGCAAAAATACCCAACGTGCGTTGACCGTGACTTTGGCATGAAAACGCTAATTTTTCTGTTAACATCCGTCATGTGGCCGTTAGCGGCAAAAATACCCAACTTTTTTTTTTAAGAATTAATTGAATTCTAAATACATGGAATTGCACAAAAGTTAGTCAAAACATCAAATGATTTCTTAATGTGCTTGTATAAGCTACATTTGCTCATAAAAATCTTAATATTATGAGAAATTTTAAACATAGCATTACACAAAAGTTGATCATGATATCAATTATCATTTGTATATTAATTTGCTTGGAGAAGCTAATTTGCCGACTAAACCTATTCATGAATAAAACAATTACATAGTTAATTTAAAGTTGACAGTCAAACTTTAAACAATTACATAGTCTTATATTGTTATCAGGGATACTTTTAGAGACGTTAATTAGCCGAGTTAATGTCTTCACACTGCTTCAAATTCTAAGTATGAACCGAATTAACATCTTCACCATTACCCTTTTCATATTGACCGTTTTAGATCGAATTAATACAGTCAATTAATGTCTCCGTATTGAAAAAAAATGGCTTAAGAATATATGCCGGTAAAAAAATATTATCAATAATCAATAGGGTTTGATTAGTAATAAGAAACATGAATAAGGCCAAAGGAAGCTATGAAACACAATGAAAACCCACTTAAAGTCATTCTCCAAAAAAGCCCACATCGGAGGCCGATCCAACGCCGCAAACCGCTACATCATCAGAGGCCGGACGCGCCCTCACGCGTGGCGTTTGTGCCGGATGTGCTACTTCACGCGCGCGCGCCTCTGCTGACTTCATCAGGCTGACATAAGCCCTTCTGAGGCGCGTGAGCGCGCGTGAGGAGGGCAGGAGACGCGTGGCTGCGTGTGGGGCCACGTGGCAGCGCGTGGGAGCGCGTGGTGGCTCGTGTGGGGCTGCCCGAGGTGCTCCCGGCTCACTTTAAGGGTTCCGGGAGCATTCCGAGGCCATTTCTTACAAACTTTATGACTTTTTGAGTATCTTGATATTTTTAGAAAAATCTGGACACTTTATTTCGCGAAAACGGACTTCCGATGAATATTTTGGGCTAAATTGACTTTATTTAATAAAAGAAAAATTAATTATATAACTTTCTTTTTATTAATTTATTAAAAATCAATTACTTAAAATACCCGTAACATTATGTTTAAAATTTCTCATAATAATAAGATTTTTATCAGCAAATGTAGCTTATACAAGCACATTAAAAAATCAATTGATGTTTTGACTAACTTTTGTGTTATTCCATGCATTTGGATTTCAAGTAATTATCACTAATCAAGTAAAGAAAAAAATATAAATTAAAAATTAATTAAAAATTAATTAAAAAAATTGGGTATTTTTGCCGCTAACGGCCACATGGCGGATGTTAACGGAAAAATTAACGTTTTCATGCCAAAGTCACGGTCAACGCACGTTAGGTACACGGGAGGTAGTTGACCAAAGGTTAGGTATTTTTGCCTTAATTTTCCCAAAAAAAAATAACATAAAGACTAATTTATGTTTAACACAAATGTGAAATGACCCAAAAACAAAGTTCAAAGGATAACATTTCTGAAATAACAACATTATAACTTAAGGGCTTAAGGTGATAAATCTTTCGTGTATATTTTTACCGCAAATGGCCCAAAACAAAGGATACTATCATAGCTTCTTAATTCTTACATTATTTTCCTTACTTTAACGTTCTTCTATTTTTCAATAATAAAATTGATACATGAATTCACATACTAATACTGAAAATCTATCTCCAAAACCCATAATACGTGATTTACATTAGCCTTTAGGAGAAAAAAAAAAAAAAAAAAACTAAAATTAACCTTACAACTTATAAGCTTTATTGTAGTTCTTAATTTTTTATTATAACGAAAATAATATATTCTCAGAGTCAATAGAATGAATCAAAAGAGTTTTGAGACTATTATAACAAACACTACTCATATATATATTTGACGCCTTATAAACCCATGGCATGGAATTTTAACAGAATGGATTGAAAATATATGTAAATATATTTACACATTCACCCAAAAAAAAAAAAGATATTGGCCGGAGCACATGCTTCATCAAGTTAACACACATTATTGAGATTGAGATATACAACCATTGCCTTTTTTTATAGCAAAAAAACTAATCTTTATTATTACCCAAAAAAAATGGAAACAAAATATAAAATAAAACAGAGTTTAGAGTCGACATACTCAAGATGAAAACAAAGTGTAAGTAGATATAATGCGTTGTGCTTTGCTAAGGGAGACAAACTGATTCTCGCCAGTATATGAACAATACCTATATATATAAAAAAATTGACAAATAAGAAAGCTAAACCATTATAACTTATGCAAATTCTAATAAACCCGTCATACTTTTATATTTATTTTAAAAACAATTAAAAGCATATTCTCTTGTGAGCAGAGCAACCAGTCAGACAAATAAAAACAAAGATCAGCTATAGTAGCCATACAAATATGCTCATCTCACTGAAATCCGAATTAATTCAATCATCTATCTCAAAACAAAATTAATGATATGAAGATATATATATATATATATAATATTAACCTAATTAGTAATACTTGCAAATTGCAAATAAATTAATACAGTGATAATATGAAGTTAAACAGTCATAGTTTAATTGGTAGAGACTCACTATCAAGGTTGAGTGTTCAATTGGTCTCCAAAAATATGCATGTCATACGAAGTTACAACCAATTTTGCCACCTATGATGAACTAAATCATTAAATTTACCAAAATTCAGTGAAAACATGAATGAAATATTGAGAAATAATTTTACACCATGGCAATCAATAAGAACATTATGTAAATGAAACACGTCCCTTCGATTCATGCTACTAATAAGTATTTTGATTTTTCACTAAAATAAGATTTAAAAATAAAACATATCTTGAATGTACGATGATAAATCTATGTTGAAATCCAATATAGAAATACTAGTGTAAAATCGATAAACGTAGGATCTAAACCGGGAAATATTGACTTCAATACGACAACTAATCATGGAACAAAATTAACAAAATAGACACAATTAATAGGTACATACCAGGTCTATTCGTGGGAGTTTAGGTAAACTCGCATTTTCTTAAGGACAGCTCCTTTGGTTTAGGAAGAACCCGAAAAACTAAACACGATCCCTTCCGCATGATGAGCCGACACTCGTCTTACCACACATGCGCTCAAATTAGCAAGCTGGCCATAGCAAGTTTGGCGTTCAGTCAATGGCCTGCTTTCTCACTTTCAAAGCTTCTGGATTATTCGATACTCCTGAAAGGAACGAACCTTTTTCGCAAAAAACGCTAACCTCTCGACCGCATCCGTGCTCATCTGTGCTCCACTGCAAGATTGTCCTTTTTCATAGCTCATGAAAAGCAACATCCATATTGGTGGATGTCGATCAATGTATATCTCAGACAACAATACAATAATACTCGACATGCGTGAATTTTGAATATCAAGAAAGAATTTATGCGCTTCCAAGCAAAATTATAACTAAGGCTCGATGAAACCATAGCAATCCAAACAAATCAAAATTAATTTCTTGCATTTTGGATTCACATAAGACTTCAAACCTCCAATCTCATTCATATCCTAATCCCAGAATGTGAACCCAAGCAACTAAGTGGAGAGAACTTTATGTGTGATATCATGATAATTTTTTTTTTTTTTGTCGTCTTATTTGGTCTTAAAAATTGGTTCAAAACCCAATCACTTGTTGCTATGGTTCAAAGATAACTGATGAAATACTGCCACAAAGACAACAGGAGAGAACTTTATGTGTGATATCATGATAATGTTTTTTTTTTTTTTTTGGAAACTCTTGAAGTCTTATTTGGTCTTACAAATTGGGAGGCAATATATCAATTTCATTTCTATACATACACACACAAAAAAAGTAAAATGTATTTTCACATGTCAAATTTTCTTTCTAATACACTTACATAATAAAAACAAAACAAAGCAAAATATCTCATATGTCCTCTATAATCAACCGGAACAAATTGGATAGAACATGGTAGAGCGAAAAGTAGAGCCCATATCAACTAATATCATAGAGAGCACTTTTCTGTGTTAAATTTAACAGATGGCGTGTGAAAGTAGATTTTTGTAATTAAGATACATAAATTCTCTTATACCGGGTAGCTAAAGGAAAAGCATGATTACATTTCTATGAAACAGGCTACCAAAAATCAATCAATATAATTTTTAACTTTACACACAAGAGGACCAAATCAGAAGGACGGATCTAAAGGTACTAAATTATTAATTTGTTTTCATTATGCATTATAACAGTGAAAACTTCGTAACCTAGTTAGAAATGACATAACATTTGACAATTAGAGAAGAGAATGCGAGTCATAAAGAAGTACTTCTGATAGTCGAAAATCACCAAATATTGGATTCCCTCTCTCGGTCATCACTTAAGAGGTCAAAGCACCATTCTTAAATTGACAAAATTGACTGCAGATTCAAAAACTATATTTAAGGAATAAAAATACATTAACAAATCAATACTCTATTTTTGCGTCTGATACTTATACTTATACTTGAATACAATTCATTCAACATTGTGAATAAGTCAAATTATTTATTTATTTATCACTGATGAACATTAAACATAACATGTTACAACAATGTCGATTGGGCATAGTATAAAAATCTTTTAGAGGCACATATTCCTCCAGGGGGCGATTGGGACGTGGACATAAGGGTCTTTATGACACAATCCATGATTCGATTCATGTTCAATTAGGTCAAACATATATGCCAATAGATGTCACTCTTTGATAAACAATGTGAAAATCATTTCATTCTCGAGATATTATTTCTGAAACTAATAATAGCGTGGAAATTTCATTTGTGGTACTAATAGCATGTAAAAAGGAAAGTATTTTATAAGTAGTTTATATGAAGTATGAACTAATGAGTACAAACGCACCTTATATTTTTTTCTAAAGGAAAAAAACCCATAGAGAGAAGAGTGTTCTAAAACTTTAATGTTCGGTTTCTCCTATTATCAAACACTTGGTTCCAAGTAGAAATAGATCATTAAATAATTAATAAAGTAGCAATAGATCATAATCGATCAAATAGCAGTATTGCAAATCTTTATTAGAAATAATTCAGTAGCATCAGATTAGTAAAACTATGTGTAAAACTAATCTATCATCAAAGTGTAATACTAAAACTATGAGTAAAAGTAAAACTAATCATAAAACTATTAGCATAGACAAATAGATTATATAATAATAATGATAATAACAAAAAACACACCGATGGAGGCTAGAGAAGGAAGACTTCCACAGGATTCAATGAGTGATTGAAACACGAAAACCAAACGTATATTGAAAATCAAAATATTTGAAGACTAACATAAATAAAATTTTGTAAGCCAAAACCAATTAATTTCATAAAACCAAAAATTGGAAACCCTACGAAAGAGGAACTTACCAGGATGGCATCGAAGAGCGTAGCCTAATGAGGACTCGATTAGTGATTGAAACTCGAAAACCAAACATAAATTGAAAATCAAAAATATCTAAAGACTAACATAAATAAGACTAAAACTTAATCGAGAGCCAAGCGTTGGTCTCTGTTTGTAGAAAAAAAAAAAAAAAAAAAAAAAAAAAAACCCAACAAATCCTCAAACTTAGAAGTTAAAAGACTAACATGGTTCTCTTCACGACAATATGAAAGTTGAGAGATTTCAGCATTCTTTCCAATGATGAAGTCGGATCTTTTGCATACTCAAGTCTAAGTCCGAAGTTGTCTCTATCAGACGCCATTATTTTTCATAGTGAAGCTTTCCTTTTCGTCAACTGTTGCACCACAACGAAAAGAACGGAAAATTTGAAATTACAAAGAGAGCAAAGACAATAAAAACTGAAAGTGTTCAAGAGTTTCCAATAAAGAGTAACAATTGCACATCGTCTTCATCTTTTTTTGGTGTGCTCGAAAGGAGACGGCAGTTAGGGCTGCATATTTGAAGACAGGCCGTGGTTTCTTGAAGAAGGGGCTTTGCCAGAATGAAGAGAAGAAATAAATAACTAACCGATCCAAAAAAAAAATTGACTCTAAAATCATAGATGCATCACTAAAATTATAAAAATTAAAAATTACACATAATCGTTTTTTAATTTAAGAGACAACATGTAAAAATTGACCTGGTTAATTAAAATAATTAAAATTTCTTATATATGTAGCTATACAAAACGATGATTACATTTCTAATAATACATGGTTCTTAAAATCAACCACTCAATTTTTAACTTCACACATAAAGACCATGGCAGAAGGGCAGATCTAAAGGCATTAAATCAGTATATTATTTTTATCGTTATGCGACATAATTACATTTCTGTATAAAAGTCAAAGATTTCAATATGAAATTCTATTGTGAAAACTTAATCAAAAGTTGTGATACAGCAAAAAAATTAAATTGTGATCGAGAAACATTATCAAGAAGTTGTGATTGACGTAAGAAACTTACAGAGAGACGACGAATCTGTATAACTTTTGTGTTGATATCATTTTTCATTTATCTTCCTGATCTGTAAAAATTCAAGACAAAAAAACCGGATATTAAAAAATAAATTGGATATTGAACACTTCTAAGTCTGGCCTTTTCTACTTGAGCATTACTTTGAATATCCATAAAAAATTTAATCTAAAAAACATGAATAATCTATATTATGATTCAAAAAAATTAATAGAACAAATTTGCATGTAAGCACATATAGGAAAATATAAATTGCCTATATCAAACTGCACCAAAAATGTATAATTGTGAAAATAGAGAGAAGCAACGTTGTTTTTTCATCTGTTTCTTGTCTCATATCGGAATAACTGGACTGAAAAACTCGTATCTATCCATAAAAACCAGAACCTAGAATCACAAATAATAAAGTATTATTAGAAACTCTTTACCAAAAGTTATACCTTTTCCCGAATGAATAACTGTCTAATTGATTTTATCCCCTCTCTTTCTCTTTCTCCGCTTAATTTTCATCTTCTTTATTGTAAAACTAATCTATCAACAAACTGTAATAGTAAAACTATGAGTAAAACTAATCGATCAAACGGTAACAAATCATAAAATTATAAGCATAGATTATATGATAATAACAATGACAAAAAATTCACCAATGGAGGCCAGAGAAGAAAAGCGAGTCGATGAATGATTGAAACTCGAAAACCTAACAGAAATTGAAAATAAAAAATATTTGAAGACTAACATAAATAAAATTAAAACTGTGTAAGTCCAAAACAAATTAATTTTTTGAAATAAAAAAATCGGAAACCGTACGGAAGAGGGACTGACGAGGATGAGATCGAAGAGCGTGGACTGGTCGAAATTGACAAAGCCGGCGTCACAACTCTTGAGGTCATCGGCGGCGGCGGCGACGGAGCGGTCTTCAGGGGTCAGCGCAGCGGCAGAGGCGCGGCATCGACGTGCTTCTAGCAGTACTCGATGACTTTGGAGAAAATTTTGCTGGTGATGGTCGTCATCGATCGTCTTAGCGGAAGACATCTTGATCCGATGAGAGAAGAGAGTGAATGAGCGATGAATTAGGAACGCATGAATCAACGCACATCTGCAATGAAAAACCGTCGCCGCATAGAGTCGATTTCAAACCTAACCGAGATCAGAAATCTAAGCAAACAAAATTCTACCTAAAAAGCCAAATAGAAATCGCAGAGCACAACTACAGAGGCATGGGAGGAGAAGAAAGAGAAATCGCATAACAACAGAGCCATTAGAGAAGGAGAAGGGAAAGGTACCATGAGGGAGAGGAAGGTACCTCTGGAATCAATAGTGTGTATGAATAAGGAAGAGAGGAGATACTTCTCTTAGAAGGGGTGCGATGAGGAGACGCCTCTCTTCCAACGAATTCCAAGGAGCGGTTATTGTTATCTATCGAAGCAACTATTGAGTATGTGTAACTGTTTTATTTATTTTATTTTACTAATAAAGAGTCGCGACGACCGAGATTTGGTTTTTCTATTTAAAAACAAATCAAAAAAATGAGAAAATAGAATGGGGTCTAAAAACGTTGTTTTCTAAGCCTGATGTTATTTTGCTTTTATATATATATAGATTTTATTAAATGTCATATTTACTTAAATAAGAAAATTTTATTTTATACTTAGTACAACACTGCCGACGCCTTTGACGACGGCGAGTAGGGAGACACTGATGAGGAATTGTTTCGCCATAATTAGGATTCTAGGGTTTTTGGTGTTTCTTGATTTAGGTAAAAATGCATATGTCGTAATCAAGTTCTTTTTGTAACGGGTGAAGTATTTAAAGGAAATAAAATGTGCAACTATATAATTTCATCAAATATTGTTTCATTCCTTGAGGTTTAGCCACCTATCAACTTCTTTATGATTATTTATTTTTCACTTTACTTTTTCATCGCCTTTACATGAGAGACGTAAAGCTAAAATGATAACAATGTTTAATCGAAGAAAAAATAATTTGACAAAATTCTCAAGTCGCATACTTATTTTAATTGAATACTACGTCTACTAAATAAAAATAAGGGTTAATAAAAAATTGTATACTATTTTTCTTAATTGACTATAACTTAAATATTTTTACCTCGATTATCCCTTATTATTTCACATAAATTCTAAAGACCTCAATTTTATATAACGTGTTAATCATTTCAAATTTTCCAACTAAAAATGATACTTGCTTGCATAGACAACACACCTTATGAAAAGGCTTGAAATATATATGTTTAAAATGAAAAAAAAAAATACAAGTAATGATGATTAGTTTCCGATTAATATAAAAAAATTATGCTGCAAACGTTTAACTTAGGCTTTTAATTTAGTTCATGATCAACATTGTTGACGTGGTTTCCCACTTCAAACAGTCAGTGTGACTTGTGAGTGTATGATATTAAGAAGATAAAGATTTCTGGAATTCGATCTCTCACGTTGCAAACTCTCCATCACTCTGTACGTATTTATATGTATATATAAACAATATAAATGCGACGAGGTTTTTTTTTTATAGAGGTTCGTCCCAAGGCGGTAGTTGACTACGTCCTCTGTTAGTTTATTGCGACAAAGAACATGAACAGATAGCTACAGGCAGCGAATCATGTCTATGAAGAGAGAAGAAAGGGAAAGTGTGAAAGAAATACAAGGGAATTTCTAAGTAGACACAAATGTCAGGTAGAAAGCTCTTGATGTATTCTCTCAGGGTTGCGTGTGTTGATCCGAGGCTGAGTTTGGTATTTATAGGCTTCAATTCTTCCCATTGGACTTCCAAGAATCTTAGAGTCGTCCTTCCGAGCTGACTGGCTCATCCTGATGACGCGTGTCCCACGACTGCGCATTCTACGCCGAGCTAGATTCTTGATCAAATGTATCCGTTGAAGACTTGACTCGGTGCTCCTGGTCTTCAGCTCAATTTGAATTGAGGAGGCCGGATAGGAAATGTGACGGTTCTGTCCTTCTTCTCCTTGATTGGCGACGGATAGCTTTTGGGCTTTGGGCCTGATAGCATCCTGTTCGTTGGACCTTGCTTTGTCCAGACGTCCTGATGGGTTTTTAGGCTTTGCAAGTGGGCCTTTATGAATAATTGTTTATTCTTTAAAACCTTTGGTTTATTAAGTCATAAATTTAATTAATTCATAACTTTATACTATAGGTCGTATTAAAATAACGACGAATTTGTACATCAACAAACATCAATCAAGCATATCTAGTTAGCACTTAGCATTATAGTAGCAATGTTACATTTTCTATGCATGGTCAGATTTACAAGTGTTTCATATAAATCAAGGGAATTGATTTCACCATAAAGTAAAGTCAAACACGAAAAAAAAACGATAAAAATACGTCGTAAACGAAGGTGGATTAAAAAATAGATGGAATTCTAACATTCTTATAAAAAGTGAAACTTAAATACTTTTGCCATATTTTTTAAAAAAATTACCTATGCTACTCCAATCACTTGGGGTACTTTCGTCGCTAATCACCCTAAACGTGTTTAGATGTTAAAAAATGATACGTGGTAGACGAGTAAACATGGTTAACGTCATATGGAAGGAATTCCAATAATTTTTCAAAATAGTTAAACTTAAATAATTTTGTCATAATTTTTTAACTTGATTCTATACCGCTCCATTTTTTAACTAAATGGGTATTTTTACCCTTGATAACCCAATAACCCATTTTTTTTAGCTTCAAGAGCATGAGCTCCGGGCTCATCAAGAAGATGAGCCTCATGACTGTAAAGCACGGTGCCATAACCATGGAGCGTCTCGAGCTTCATCGCATTCTCGGCACTCATTCCTCCGTCGTTCTTGGCGGCCTCTTGTAGCGAGGAGAGGCGGCGAATTAAAAACAACTATGATTGAAGAAAAATAAAAGGTGGCTATGAACGACATGTCATCTACAAATTAACAAATTGAATAAAACAAATTAATGTCGTTTTTAGGCAGGATGTCATTTTAATTTATTTAACAAATTCATGTCGTTTTTATGCCACCTCTTTTTTTTATTTCCTTCCATCATAGTTGTTTCATACTGGACAAGTTCAAATTAAACCCTAAGTTTGATTCTGTTCCGAGACTTGGTCCCCTCCGTTAATTTTCAAAATTGACCATCAGCCTCACTTTATGTGGCGCCACATTATCAATCTAACTTGCCACATCATGTAGCCACGTGTTACACGCAAAGTTTTGTTTTTTAATAAATAATTTTTAATTATAATATAATATTTAAATTTTATTTAATCCGGACGCAAAAATATCAACACAATCTAAATCTATATACAAACTCCCTCTCTCCACAGATTGTGTGATCCAGTTCTCTACATAATCGCCTCGAAACCACTATATACAGCTGAAACTCGCGGCGTCACGACGAGTCGCGACGGAATCGCCAAAAATCGCGACTGTTCCGGTCGCGACGCCGCAGGTCGCGGTGATTCGCGATTTCTCGCGACTTTCAGGGTTTTTTTTTTTCGGGCAAAAGTACCTGTTTTCTTGAAAAAAAAAATTAAATACTTTTTACCCGAATTTAATTATAAAACTTTATTAATTATTTCAAAATTATATGTAAGTAAGTTAATTATTTAAATTTTTTTTTATCTATAATCCCTTTTTTTCAAAATTAATATTTAAGTATGTTATAACTTATTATTTTGTAACATATTAATAATCTTGATTTTTATTGTTAATTTTTAAGTTGTAACATATGTTAATAAATATTAGTTTGTAACATATCAATAATTTTAACAAATTTACTTAACATATAAATAAATACGATAAGACGAGATATTTAAAAAAAAAAGTTGTATTATTCATTGTGAATATTACAATAAGGAGGAAGAAAGATGTAAATATTCAGTGTAAATATTACAAGATGCCTCACTAAAACCTCTCTTGTAAAACCCTCCTTAGGGACATAAAACCAAGAGAGGAAAGAGCACATCATTGGCGGTTACATTGCGTCACTCGGGGAATAAGGCGTTAAACCTTTCAGTCATTCGCTCCAGTTCGGTTTGGTCGGACCGTTCGGCAATCACGGGGTTGTGGAACAACAAATCATTCAACACCACTATTTGCTCGACGTGTGTGTTGGTGGTTGATGCCCTCCGGTCGTTTATGACATACTGAGCCGTACTGAATGCGCTCTCCGAAGCAACGCTTGAAAAAAGGATCGCTATTTCCCCCCTAGATTGAGCCACCTCGTCGACCAATTCTCGGGACACACGTTCGGGGTTGGCGTGGTGGTGGGCCACCGCCCGGACTAGACTAGGTCTTAGAGACCGAACTGTATCATCGGGATAATTTGGATTGGGAGGGGAGGGAAATATTTCTTCGGGTAGCATAACGGGAATGTAGTCGTCGGGCGTAGGCTGCGATGTTCCCCCTAGTTGAAATTGGGGTTGCAAATTCCTAGCAGTCCTTCGACCCCCGGAACTACCGCCGCTTCTTCGAGACATAATGACTAGAAAATAAGAAGTTGAGAAATTTAGAACTTTAGAACTTCGGAACTTTAGAGCTTGAGAGTGGAAAAAACTTAGAGAATTGAGAGAATTTGAGAGAGAGATGGGAGATTGTTGGTGAGGAAATGAGGGAGAAAGAGGTGGTATTTATAGGGATTGAGGAGAGAGTGGGGTGTGTGAATAATTATTGTGGTGGGTGAAGTGGGTGAATAATTGTGAGGAGAAAGTGGGTGAAAAAATATTTAAGTTTGAAATTTTAGGGTTGAAATTCGAGTAAAGTTGATAATAATTGTGGTTGGGGAATAAATTTCGGGTAAAAATGGGTTATTTTCGCCACCAAGAAACACAAATTTTCCCCCTCACTCGAATCAATGACGTGGAGCCTTGTGAGCCCTCGATTGCCCATCACGCGGATCAGCCTCTGGCCATCGCGATCATGCAAGCACGTCGCGATCGTCGCGATCTAGGGGCCCACGTCGCGACTCGCCATCAATCGTCGCGAAACGTCGCGATCATGCACAGTTGGTCGCGAGTTTCAGCTATAGTGGCACTATAAAACAACATCCTGCCTAAAAGCGACATGAATTTGTTGTATTTCGTTCATTTGTAGATGACATGTCGTTTATAACCAACTTTTTTTTTTCCCTTCAATCATTCTTTTTTAATTTAAAATAGGACAGTCAGAAAGTTCAAATTATACCCTACTGTTTTTTTTAAGGCAGCTTCGCTGCAGTGGGGATCGAACCCACAATCTCCACTTTGGAGGTGGTGTGGAATTACCACTAGGCTATCCTAGCAACCACAGTCAGAAAGTTCAAATTATACCCTACTGTTAACCCTTCATAACTAGGGTTTCTTCGGTTTTGTTTTTCACTCATCTCGGGATGATTTCCACAATGTCGGTCCTTATAAACTCTTCCGGCTTTGCTCAAATGCAAAACTAAATATAAAAATAAAAAATTCAGTCCCAGAATTGGGCCTAACCCATTGTTGATAACCTCATCTCAACACAATCGATGCAAAAAAAAACAGAGATTTTTCGTAA
Source organism: Parietaria judaica (assembly GCA_954871525.1). Classification (NCBI taxonomy): domain Eukaryota; kingdom Viridiplantae; phylum Streptophyta; class Magnoliopsida; order Rosales; family Urticaceae; genus Parietaria; species Parietaria judaica. The sequence goes on from OX940864.1 coordinate 18,426,284, forward strand.
CGGAACTCGAAAAAAATTCTTCACAGCCCGAAAGACTCGCTAAACTATTGGCTCAAACGGAATCACCGATGCCGTGTAAAAAAGGCATCTCGGATCGCAGAAAAACATCTAAACCTAACCAAATACTATGAATTAATAAAAAATCTCAGATCAAACTACCGATGATTTGTGGGGTTCCAGTTGGTAGTTGGCCAGCTGCGAGTACCTGCTCCTCCTTGCCGGCCTGAACAACGTAAGCATCACCGCGTAGAAACCGAGAGTCACTACCTCTCCCGCGGCGTGAAACCTCCACAAGCCCTTGTAATCCTCTGCGAACATCAGCTCCAGGCTCATCAAGAAGATGAGCCTCGTGACCGTAAAGCATGACGCCGTAACCTTGTAGAAAAGCCGAAGCGTCTCGAAGTTCGCCGCGTTCTTCCCCGATGCGGATAGTCTTGGAAAGAAATAACCGAGATCGTGCCAATTAACAACATGATTTTCCAGCTTTATTACTGATTATTTTGCTTCCCGTTTTAATTTATTTGATTGCCATGAATAATGGCTTCATTGCCTCTTTGTCTTAATTTCTATTTTTGATCAATTGTATTTGTAAACCTATTAATTTAGGGGATGTTGTTTCACGTTTTCTTAGTTATTGATGAATAAAAAATAGAGTTGAAGCTTGTTCAAAAAAGGTTCCGTTTTTTATATTCTTCGATTTCGATCCCGCTCTTTCCTCCGTCGTTCTTGGTGGCCTCTTGTAGCGATGCGATGGACCGCTCGATCGGGATAACGACCGCGAAACAGCAGTGGATGTCGAAGTTGAGGAAGAAGAGGCCCAGCGACAAAGCCGACACGTAGTCCGCCAGAAACTGAAAGACGGCCACGAAAATCAGCATGTTCCGCTCCCCCTCCGGAAGGGCCGGCTTCAGAAAAGACCAGCCGCTGCCGAGCACGGCGATGACGCCGAAGAAGAGGAGGTCGTGGACGGAGCGGAGGACGAAGAGAGCGGCGTGCCAGTCGGGCTGCATTTCGGAGAGTCTCAAGTAATGGCGGTCGTGGACGACGCAGACGAGAGAGAGCGCCTTCACGAGGAGAAGATAGGCGATGGGGAGGTCGATCAGGTTGACGCAGGGCTTGTGGGCGAGGCAGTGGTTGATCCAAAGCGACCAGATACGCCATTGATAGCAAGAACAAGAAGAGGGGACATGGGTGCGTGAATTCCTTGACGGAGATTTCAGGGTTAGGGATGATTCTGCTCTCCGCGGCGGCGCCGGTGACGGAGGCGACGGCAAGGACGAATTGATTCCCCATATTATATAGAAACGACATATATTCATTTTGTTATCTTCTTTTTATTTTGTCGTTTGGCAATGAGTCACTGTATGCATAGTTTTAAGGAAATTATACGAAATACCCATTTTGTGTCAAATATTTTAAAAAACTACCCATTGTGTGTGTAAAAAACTACCCATATGAGTAGTTTTTAAAAAGGTTTGCACAAAATGGGTATTTCGTTAATTAACGACATATATTATATATTAATAGTTAAACGACATATAATTAAGGGAATCGCTTTCACCCTAAGGTAAACTCGAACAAAACAGAAAAAACAAAAATATAATTTCACTTTATCAAACCTTTATCCTACTACATGACAAAAAAAAAAACCTTTATTCTTGCCCTTGGACCCGAGTCTTGTTTTAGTTGTCGCCTCGTCACGGCATAAATTAGTCTCTCTCTCGACTTTGTTCGTATTGTGGTCTATAGTTTTGTATATTTCTCTTTGATTTTCTACCATTTTTCTTTTACTAATGGATCTTACCGCGGCTCCGCTTAGTGACATAAAAGTATATTTATGAATTTGGATAAGAATATTAAATTAATTCATTCTTTAAAATTGTCCATTGTTATCAAAAGATTACATTGAACTCAAGAATCGCAAATTTTATTTTATCTTTTATAAAATGAATAGATATATTATATATACTTACAAAAGTTCAAAATAAATGGGTGACTTGGTAGCGAGTTAACTAGGTTAAGGATAAAAAAAATCTTATTATTTAGTAACCCTATTTTATTATTATTATTATTATTATTATTATTATTATTATTATTATTATTATTATTATTATTCGAATGAAATGATCATTCAAAATTGTATTTTGTGTTGGAACAGATCTAATTTAAGAAGGGACAGGCGACGTCAAAATCCAAGGGATGACAAAGAACGACGAGAAGGACCGACGGGAAGAATCAAGGGACGACGACGGGCGCAAGGTCGAAGGTCGACGAGGGAAGTCAACGATGACGACGGTCGCGAGGTCGATGATCGACGATGACAACAGTCGCAAAGTCGAAAGTCGACGAAAGGAGTTGGCGACGACGACGGATCATGAGTTCGATGAGAGAAAGGCTCGAGCCTCACAGAAGGGAAGTGTCGAGCATCGACGAGAGGCATCGGCAACAGGGCATGCGACGCCGAATGACAACTGACGTGATGTGCATTTAATGAAACCCATGCTGATCTCACCTACCCGGCGTGGCCAACTGCCCTAACTCAGACAAAGCATGGGTTAACCATGCTTCCCTCAAATCACTCCAAGAGAAACGCGTGATGGGAGGTGAAAAAGTGCGGGAAATGCGTGAAGGGACAAATGTAACTCTATATAAGGCAAGATAAGCCTCATTTGTAAGGAAAAAAAAAAAACTTGGAGAAAGATAAACACATGTATTTGCGACATATCAATACACAAGCGTACATTTCATCATACGGTCTTCGTCCTCGAGTGTTCTTAGCTATTAAACGAGAAAAGCCGAACCTCTTTTTTTAAAAGCAAGGGTTAATCCTTGTGATTGTTGAGTGTATTAAACTTCATCATCAAAATCTAAGGTTTATTTTCTTTTTTTTAGTGACTTGCCACGTAGCGAGAATAAGTGGCAGGTGTACCGAGTTAAGGGGATATACAACTTCCCACATTCTCTTAATAAATTTATTTATTATATTTACAAAATGCCAAATTATTCTTAATTAGATTTTTATGAACAGTAATTATTATCATAAAAATATTTCATTAATGCTTTTTATATTTATCAAATATTTTAAAGTATTTTTTTATCAATTATTTGTTTTTTTTATTGTATATATTTAATTCCATTTACTATCGGAAGAGAATGGCAAATGTTTTAAGAAAAATGTTCAATGTCAAATTTATAAAAAAAATGCTCTTTATCCGTCCAAAACAATAAGAGTTTTTTCGTAACTAAATTGTATTAATAATCGATTAGTAATAGAAAAGGATTAATTACGATAAAAGATACTCAAACTTTGATCAAAGTGCCCTTCGTGCACACAACGTCAAAAAGTAGTGGCAAAAGTACTCAAACACGCTTTTGGGGCATTGACCAGTGCATTCCGTCCATCCACCATTAGTGGCTTTCACGTGTCAATCAGAGGTTGACTTTTTTGGGCCGGGCTAAAAAAATCAAACCCGAGCCTGGCCCGAAAAAGTCAACTTCAAGCCCGGTCTGAAAACTTCAATTGAAGCTTGGTCCGAAAAAATTAACCGAGCCCGGCCTGAAAAAGTCACTTGTGAACTGACGGACTATAAAACTAAAACTACCTGATTCGGTTTTGTTGTTTCACTACAATTTCTTGTAGATTTCTATTTTACCATTTACGTTTTGTTCGTTTATGAAATAGAATATACGTGAATTAAATGAACAATGTCGGATAAGAACTGAGAAAGTAATGAACTAATGAATGATAATGTAGCGTGTATATATATATATATATATATATATATATGATGACAAGTGACAACTACTCGAGAACTGAGGGCATTAAGAATTTGGGACAGAAATCACCAAAAAGACGGAGGTTCTCTCTTCATATAATGATTTTAACCTCTTTTTGACAAAGTAATTACTTTGATTGGGCGTACTGGGATTATCCCATGATTCAAAGAAGGGCGTTTTTGGTTTGAAAAATTTAAAGTAACAGCATAAAACGGTTTAAGAAATTTAGTGAATTTTTCTGCGGTTGTCCATTACGCTCTGAGATTCGCGCTGACGGCTCGAGTTCCAAGTGGAGGAAGTGGTCCAACGGTAGCCTCTGTCTACACACAACTGAAACCATTAGATACGTTGAGTTTCATCGTGTATTATTATCTAATCCGAACCTGTTAGCTTTATGATTGTGATCTTTACAAAATCGTCTCCACCTATTGGTGGTTTGAGAATGCCTTATCCAATCAACAATGCCGCGTATTTTTTCTACGTGACTTGAAATTACTCGTTCGCCCGTTCGTGCGATTAAATTTATAATGTGACAACCGCACCGTTGATGTAAAATATTACGAAATTGGTTAACGGGCAAACTAGTCTCCAAGATAGTAATAGCGGCATTATTGTTTGCGGCATTATCTAAGGTTATAGATATAACACGATTTTGTAAACCCCAATCACTTAATAGTTCTATTAATTTATCGGAAATGTTTTGGCCGGTATGGCGACAGTCGAATGGTGCTAGGTTTAAAAGTTTTTGACACGGCTCCCAATCTTCGTCTACGTAATGAGCGGTCAGACTCAAATAATCGTTTAGCATTGGACCGCTCCACAAGTCGGTCGTGAAAGCAACGTTTATGCTAGACATTTTAAAAAATTCGACCAAATAGTTTTTTTGCATAGCATAAGCTTGTTCCATGTCCCTAGTATACGTCGTACATGAAAACTGCTGGTAAGACAGATTAATCATTTGCATATATTGTGTATGCGCAGGATGTTCCATCAAACTCATCGGTGCCCCCGTAGACAGTATCCATTCAAGTGTCCATTTCCGTAAATTTGGGGTCGTGAGTGCACTTACCTGTGCTGTGTTTACCTCGTCAAGCTCCCCGGTCAGGAAGCATGCTCTTGCGTGTCGTTTCAAGTAGCCGGTTCCCAGGTCACCCATCGCATCTAGTGTGCGGCCGCACTTTTTGCACGTGGCGAGTTTAATTCGTTGGCCATTCTCCACCCGCCGATCTTCGTCAAAAAAGTTCCACACGGGGGCAGTGTTTGGTCGTCCCCACGCCAAGCCCGAAGTAGATGCTCTATTAAAACAAAAGAATATTATTAAGAGTTTAATATAAAATTACAATTATTAAATTTTTATATTACAATTATTAAATTTTAATATCAATCATATTAATCTAATTAAATTTCATATAGTTAAATAAAAGAGTTAACGAAATTAAAAATGGTATTTTCTATGTGTGGAAATAATTATCAAGCTCTTTTGGACGGAACTCCCCGAGGTTCCACGGCCAGATCGACTGGAAAGGATGCTATGATCTCGCTTTAGGCCCAAGCTTTTCTAGACAGAACTCCCCGAGGTTCCCAGGCTAGCTTGGAGGAGATTGCAAAGCAAACCTTATTTAAAAACCAATCTTTCTAAGACACCATAATCCATAAAAACTTTATAATTATCACCACACATAAAAAATACCATTTTTATTTCTTTAACTTGTTTAAGTAACTATTTAAAGTTTAATTAAACTAATATGATTAATTGATTATTAACTAATTAAATGATTATTACATAACAAAAAATATCAAGAAATTCGTTTATGATGTGGAAGATCAGTCGGAACCGCAACCACAGAGCATACTAAGACTTTCAAGTGACGTGACAACAACACTTACAAATTGATTATTAAACTAGTATGATTAAATGATTATTAAGTAATTGAACAAAATAAACTAAAATGATTAAATTCAAAAATTAAATAACCAAGAAATTCGTTTCTGATGTGGAAGATCAGTCGGAACCGCAACCACAGAGCATACTAAGACTTTCAAGAAATTCGAAAATGATTATTAATTATTAATTATTAATTATTAATGATTGATTATTAATTATTATTTATTACTAAGTACTAACTTATTAATTATTAATTATTAATTATTATTAATTAATAAAATAGAAAAATGACTAATAGCTATAAATAGAGAAATGACTAAAGGTTATTACCAGGTTGAAGGACGTCGATGTCGTCGAGGACGGGCAACGAAGGCTTCCCCGCTATCTTGATTCGGGACCTTGAGCTCTGTAATCGGCGTGTTCCCGTAACATGAGATCGAAAAAAGGATCATTATTTCCCCCCTAGATTGAGCCACCGCCTCGACCATTTCTCGGGACACACGTTCGGGATTGGCTTGGTGGTGGGCCAACGCCCGGACTAGACTAGGTCTTAGAGACCGTACTGTATCGTCGGGATAATTTGGATTGGGAGGGGAAGGAAATATTTCTTGGGGTAGCATAAGGGGAATGTAGCCCTCGGGCGTAGGCTCCAATGTTCCCCCTAGTTGGAATTGGGGTTGCAAATTTCTGGCCGCCCTTCGACCCCCGGAACTACCGCCGCTTCTTCGAGACATAATGAGAGAACTTTTGAACTTGAAAAATTTAGAACTTTAGAACTTGAGAACTTTAGAGCTTTAGAGTGGAAAAAACTTAGAGAATTGAGAGAATTTGAGAGAGAGATGGAAGATTGTTGGTGAGGAAATGAGGGAGGAAGAGGTGGTATTTATAGGGTTTGAGGAGAGGGTGGGGTGGGGTGGGTGAATAATTATTGTGGTGGGTGAAGTGGGTGAATAATTGTGAGGAGATAGTGGGTGAAAAAATTATGAAATTTGAAATTTCAGGGTTAAAATTCGAGTAAAGTGGGTAATAATTGTGGTTGGGTAATAAATTTCGGGTAAAAATTGAGATTATTGCCACAAACAAACACAAAATCCACCCCTTCACGCGGATTGCTGACGTGGCGTAGGCTCAGCCGTCGGATCGACCTCGCGGATCGAGTCTCCCTTCAGTCGCGACCACGTGTCTTCATCGCGACCAATCGCGATTTCCTCGTCAACGTCGCGAACGTCGTGACGCGTCGCGATCCTATTTGGCGACGTTTCTTGTGCAGCTCTACTGGGATACTTCGAGAAAATACTTATCAGGGATAAAACAGGAATTTCACAGGATATTGAATTTGAATATAACTATAAGTTAGCAGTTAATGAAGAAGGGGAGTTGCATGGTGCCCATGCAATGATAGAAACATTTCTTTAATTTTTTTGTTTCATATTTTTATTTTTATTTAATTGTTATTTTATATTATTTATATAAGCAATTTGTATCATATCATATATTGTTAGGTGGGTATTTTTTAATTTTGCATTATTCACATAGTTTACTCAAATAAAGGACGGCCCATTATTAAATTTATTCCCAATTTCCAACTATATATAATTATATATTGCAAAATGTAGGGAAATCACATTGAAGTGAACAACTATATAATTATTTTAAATTTAATATTATTTTTAAACCTTAAACATATAATTGCTTTTCTCTATTTAAATATTTTGCTATTCACTTAATATATTCAAATTTTAAACTATATTTAACTTCACGAGAGTAATCTCTTCCCTGATTTCACTTAAGATACAAGCTCAATAAGTATTACCATCTAATTCTAAAGTATTATATTATCTCACAGGACCAAACAATATAAGCTCTAAAGTAAACTTCACATGAACAGTACAGAGCTTAATGAGTACGCTTAGGTTTTTATTTTATTTTTTTATTTTAAATGTGACCCTAGTTTTTCAAATTTAACCGTTCTTTTTTTTTTTTAAGTGTGGAAGGGCCTCAAAATTTGACCGTTGCGAGAACACTTTGTATGATTTGTTCTAAACGACGGGAGTTTGCACTACATTTTGATATCAATAATGCAATCTCAAATTTGTGTGTGTGACGTTACAGAAAAGAGCAATTTTGTTGACTCTTCTTATAAAAGCGTCGCTAAAATTACAATTTGCATCGGCAAAACATACGCCGTACTGTCTGGTGCTTCTTATATATATATATATATTTTTTTTTGTGCCGGTAAACAACCCTTTTCCCCGTGTTTTTTTTATCTCTTTCTAAAACCTCAGGAGAAGCTAGTATATTCGTAGCAAAAATTGTTTCGACGTGGCGACAACTTCAATGAAACACGGCGGGTAAAATTGCTTGCATGCATGTAAATTTTATAAATTATCTACCATTAACCTAATAATCAAAGCTTAGCAATTACAACACACAATAACAACTATCAAGCGAATAAGCGATGATCTCAAACCCTAAACCGACTATTAATTATTAGTCATCGTATCATATATATATATATATATATTATGAAAATAAATGGCACGTTTTGGTCGGTTCTCAAGTCAATTAAGATATATGATTAGAGTAAACATATTAATTAAAAACAGTTTTTATTAAACAAATCATGTATTAGGAATGACACATCAATACATGTGATGAGGCTTAAACGTACAAACACTGAAACCGCAGACTGAGCTTAATAAGGTTAGCCACACAAAACAATTATTAACAATTACAAGCATCCTCAAATACAATGAATCAGTGTTCCTCGTCACTAAAGCTTAACCCTTGCATGGTTTTTGTAAAACATTTAGAACTAATAGTCCCTCAATTATTTAACTTGTCCATTTAAAACCCCTTATTCGAACTTTTGATTCTTGTATAAGAAATTCTTTTGTTTAAATATAGCTTCATCTGGGTCGGTGGTAGTCTTGTTAATATGGTATTTAGGAATTCGGGATTTCGTATTCATTTTGCTTGAAATCCAAAATTTACAACTAAAATTTGTAAACACGGATTGGTACTTTTATTTCCTTTTTATTCCTTTTTGTTTTTTTTTTTTAATTCGGACCAAAATTTTGAATTTCAGGTATTTATAAAATTTGTCATATACTTGCAACGTACGGGTATGCGATCATATCACAATTCATTGTCAACTTTATTCTAAAAAGGAATCTATGTTAAACATTTTTAAAAACAATTTTTATCCAAACTCAGTTTGTAAAATATATAGATATATAGGCTCGGCCCTTGCTGTAGGCGAACATGATCATAGTCTACGGCTCTCAAATTTCTGGGCTTCAATTTCTTCAATATATTATTTTAATCTTTAAATACTTGGGCTCAGAAAAGTTTAGGGTCTAATCTTTAAACCCTAAACTTGATATTTATAATAATGAACAAAATTTCAAAATTAGATGGAGTATATACAATTTTTATTATGTTATAGCTACAGAAAACCCCAATAATCATAATTTAGTAGTCAAATGGTACCAAAAACTAGATTTTTGGCAACATAAGGTAATCTTGGCCAGTTTTGGTCTCCTTCAACCTTAACTGCCATAAACATTGAAGTTGTTAAATTACAGTTTTACCCCTTCAATATATACATATATGTACACACACACAACATTTACTTACGTTAGTGAAAATAAAATATAAAAATCCATCATGTGAGGAGAGTATATTTTAGTTTTTTACATGACTTGACTAGCTTTTAAAACCTACGTTCAATGAACATGTTCCAAGCAAACTCATTTAAACTTGCAATTTTATTTTATTCTATTTTTGCTTCGGTTTGAGCATTCAATTTATATATATATAATACTAAAAAATAAATTATATATATATATTGATATAAGTATTATTTTTTTTTCTTGTCATTATCTTGTTATTTATTATTTCTTAATTTGTAGTGGAAATTATGAAGCTTAGGGGGGAGGAATTGGAGTTTGATACATTGTACGGCCAACGACTTGAAGACGATGAGAGACAAATGCTTCTATTGCATTATAAGGACACATCATAACTTTGTGGACACATGTATCATTTATTTGTCATTATTTGGCCTCAATACCCCTGAATTTTGTATGTCGGTGTATTTTGCTCCACTAATTTTTTTATTTTTTTTTACAACAACGTCTCCTTATCTGTAACAGAAACGATGAAAGCTTTTAGTTTGTGTGCTAGAAAAAGTTCCATCTCAAATCTTATGAGATTTCCATCTTTGTAATTTGTGAATAATTTGATTTATTGATTGCTTCACAATAGACTTACAATTTGATATATCACAATTAATTAACTGATAAAAAATACTCAAACGTACAATTATGTCACACACAAGTTAACATTGTGGGTGAACCCTTAGAAAGCTTTGCGGGGTGTTGTTGCCAACAGGGGCGAAGCCAGAAATTATCGAAAGGGGAGGCGAAACTCAGTGGCTAAGCCAGAAATTATCAATAGCCAATAACTCAGTTGTTCCCTCGTTAAAAATCAATTATTTATTAATATCGTTAAAAATATTTTAAGTAAAAGGATATAAACCGATTTAGAACCAATAAAATATTCAGGTATTAATTACTAAAAAAATTGTTTTCATAAATAGGTATTCACACCGACTTTATTAAAATCGAATAGGAAAATAGACTGAACGAAAATAATTCAAAATACTAAGGGATCCTACTTTAAGTACTTTATCCTCCAATATCCAAAGTAAAAAAGATAGAAAAAAATGATATGGGACATTTAATGAAATGAGAGAAATAGCGGCGCAAATATGAGAAATCGAAACGCTATAAAATATAAGAAAAACTCATGAAATGCCCAAAATCCATTCAAGGTTTAAGAGAAATACTCATAGTTTCAATTAATTCATTTATGCCCATTTTTAATAAATTTTGGACCATTATAACCTTGATATTAATTTTTTTTTAATTTCGTTAATTAATTATTAATTATTTAGGTTAATTTCGAAATTTGATTTTCCTACAATTAAGGTGGAATTATTCCCTCCCATATTTATATGATTTTAAATCTATATCTCTCTCTCCTTCTCACTGATATCGTCTCCTCTCTCTCTCTCTCTCTCTCTCTCTCTCTCTCTCTCTCTCTCTCTCTCTCTCTCTCCTTCTCACTGATATCGTCTCTCTCTCTCTCTCTCTCTCTCTCTCTCTCTCTCTCTCTCTCTCTCTCTCTCCCACCACCGTCGGATTCGGGCGGAGAGCGCGGCGACCGTGGGCATGACGACCGTGGGCGCGGCGGCCGAGGAGGTTGGACGACAACAACCGACAAGAGTCGCGACCCAAAACCACCTCCGATCTCCGTCAAGGGTGTCGTTCACAAGCTCCAGCTCGCGTTCCTCAACGGCGTCCGCACCGCCGACCAGCTCGCCGGAGCCGGCGCCATGATGTCCCGCTCTGACTATGGCGATGTCGTTGCCGAGCGCTCCATCGTACGTTAATAAAATTTCGTAAATATATTTACAGTTTGATATTGGTATATACATATACCAAATTCATGTTGATATTTACGATTCACACAAGCAGTCCCCGTATTAAGATTTGGTATATACATATACAATTTTGGTAATTAGATTTATAGTTTGATAATGGTATATACGTATACTAAATTCATATTGATATTTACGATTTGTACAAAATGTCCCCGTATTAAGTATTGGTATATACATATACAATTTTAGTAATTAAATTTACAGTTTTATATTGGTATATACATATACTAAATTCGTGTTGATATTTACGATTTGCACAAGCACTCCCCGCATTAAGTATTGGTATATACATATACAATTTTGGTAAATAAATTTACAATTTGATATTGGTTTATATATACAGTTTGATATTCGTTAGCACACTTATTAATAGGGAGAAAAAAATTAAAAATAATTAAGGAATGATTAAGATTAATCAGTTATTCTATTTAGCTACATTTAAGGGAAAAAATTATTTTGATTTTATTATTTAATTCAAATTATTAATTAATTTTAAACATAATTTAAATGCTAAATATTAATTAATTAATTAAAATGGTATATTGGTCCATATTTTAATTAATGGGTTGTTTGGATTACCATAAATAGAAATGGACATTTTTTCGAAACCTTTTGTCACAAATGAGCTGCTCATTTACCCTAAAATATAAATCAATTAAACTTTATAAGTTAAAACATAATAAGGTAAAAAAAAACAGGGGTAGAATTGAGAGACCGTGATCAAGGCTTTCTCATAAGTGACTGGACATCTTCTACGTGGCTTACAGAGATAAAGAGAGTGAGTTTCACGACGAGGAATAGAGTAAAATGAATTACTGTCATGTAAATAAATAAATAACATATCATATGGGTGTATGTGGCCTCGCCACTGGTTGCCAAAATATAAAATTTTAGGGATAAACTGCACTAAAATGCAAAGTTTAAGGGTATTTCTACCAAATTTTTTTATTTTTTATATTCTATTTGATTTGGGCTGAATTATTTCTTCATTTAAGTTCCCACATTGTGGTAAAGCTTCAAAATAGACACTCTCTATAGATCTTTCGAGTAATACGTACTTCTCATTGGTGTTCGATCGATTGTCCACTTCCATGCTATGTTATCAATAATGTCTATTTTGTAATACCACAATTCAAATATATATATATACATCTACTAGATACGATGTTACTTATATAATATATATGGCTATATATATATCCACGAGGAAGATGAGTCAGGATAAGTCCTATATAAATATGATTTGATTTGATGTGATGTGTAATATATGTGTGTGTGATTTAATTGGAGTTCATCAATGTCAATTTGATTGAGCATGCCACGTGGGCAAGCATTTAGAGTATATTTGTTTCAAGATCTTTTGTTTTTCTAATTTGGTAATGCTATCACTCACTGATTACCTTTACGTCCTGCAATTTGGCAATTTGCAATGTTTGGTAGATTATCAATTCAAGAATTTTAGAAACAGATTTGCACAGAATGAAAAATATTACTCCAATTACAAATAAGGAGATCTATTATATTAAGTAGGGGTGTGCAAAAAAACCAAATCCAAGAGTTTAACCCAACTCAGTTGAACCCAATCCCATTCTAACTCAACCCAATTAACCCAATAATTATCGGGTTGGGTTGGGCTCAACCCGAATAAATAGTCGGGTTGAGGTTGGGCCGGATGCATTGGGTTGGGCCTGCCCAATTGATCCAATCAAGTTTTTTTTTTTAATAATTAATTACTTATTTTTTTAAATATATTTATGCATTTTAAGTAAGTAAAAACACACAAGTAAAAAATAAAATACATCTAGAGTTTCATCTTTATATTTAGTCATTATTTAATGTCTATGACTACGTATGTTTCTACTTTCTAGTTTATGCTTACAACCACATTTCTAGTTTAGTTTACGACTATGTTCCTTACTTCTGTTATTGAATGTTTAAGACTATAATAACGTTTAGTTTTTTAATTGGATATATCGAGGACATATCCGGTTATTCGGTATTTTTTATTTTATTTTAATTCAGTCCAATAACCCAACCCAACCCAACCCAACCCAGAGTTTTTCGGGTTGGGTTGGATTGGGCCTTCAAAAAATTTGGGTCGAATTGGGTCGCTTTTCCAAAACCCAATAAGATCGGGTCGGGTTCAGCTTTTACCTCGGGTCGACCCAATCCAACCCATGCACACCCCTAATATTAAGTCCTATTGGATCATTATATTTTATCATTTTTTAGCGACAATGGTACTTAAATGTCACAAAATAACGTTAAGGTCTAATTTAATTCATGTTGAATTAATTAGAAACACACACATTTAAAGTTCAATAAACATATTATATAATTAATTTTTTTGTGTGTTTTATCATGTTAGACATTCAAATGTATTTCGTTTAACAAGCTTTATTGAAGCACTAGCGGAACAAGACCTAAAATCTTTTTAATTAGTTAATTTTTAAAGAGAAAGTAACTTATGCCGATTCTAAAATTATAAATTATATGACATGAAAATTCCAACCGATCAACAAAGCAAAAGTGATGATATATATATATATATATATTATTACTATTATTAAATTTTCCTCAGATGGTCCATTTATCTTCTCGCTCCAAAATTCCTAATAAATATCTAAAAATTCCGATCACAGTTCTGAATTTATAATAGACTAGTTGTATCATATTTACACTTTACATTATAGCATTAGATTAGCCTTATAAAACTCATCAAACTCTTTGTGCTGCATTTTAAGCTCATTGAACTCAAAGATGAAATTAATGTGACACAATAATTGGTCAAATTAAGAGGCTATTAAAATCCTATCTGATGGTGACAAGTTAGGGAACTAACTTGTGATCAACACCTAAAATAGTCAAAGCCCTTACTTCAAGTACCACAAACTTCAACAATCATGGGACCATTTCACTCACCATCATTTTCTTGGATAATATCCTTATATATTTAAATATTATTTTTTTCTCTAATTTAATGATAATTTAGTGTATTGGGTATTTTTAAATATTGGTTAACAATAGTATAGTTTTCGGATCATTGGGCTTCATAGGTAATGAACAAAAATGTCACCAAATATGAAATAACACACACATATATATATATAAAGTAGGATTAAAATCCATTAAAAAAAAGTAGGATGAAAACAAAACAAAAAACAAAGAAAAGGGTAAATCAGTTTGTCTGATCCGCAACTTGTTGATTTGACATATTTGAACTATGTTCAGACTGAATTTCTCTCCAAAAATTGTAAAATCTTTCTAATATGTTCTTATAAACGATGTCGTTTCGCGCTCTCCATTTTACAGATATATCACTTGTAGATGGGCATGCCGACAGATAAATGAGAAGAAATTGATATATCGCTTGTCGATAATACCGCATAAATTTCACGGATATATCGCTTGTCGATTGAAATATCGACGGATATTCCGGAAAAATATTTTTAGTATTTCAATTATATTTTTATATAGTTTCTAAATTACCTATTTAATAAATATGACACATAGTTACAGCCTAGAAAACACACTCATAAATCATAACATAACACAAACATATAACATAATGTCGACATAACGTAAAATAAGCTAGCCATCATAATAAAGTCATAGAGTACGAATATAAATACGAAAATAGAGTACGAAGTGCGAACATAAATACGAAGCATGGTTCTAAATGCCAATATCGATGTCGTTTCACACTCTCCATTTTAAGGATATATTGCTTGCCGACAGATAAATGAGAAGAAATGGATATATCGATTTCCTGCGAATATCGTTTCGCATTTCTCATTTTCTAGGCACGTCCTGGATATATCGAGGACATATCCGGATATTTAAAACCATGATTCTTATATCAATATGCATATATGCTACTATTGTAAATTTGAAAGATACTGCTCGAGAAAAATACTGACAGGTTACCGTATCGTCAACAGATTTTGATACTGATGGTTATTTTGTGCGGAATATGTTTATTTTGGTGGGTGGTTTCTTAAGTAGATTGTTTGTAGTAGATAGTGTATGTAAAAATGGAATGGAAAGTGTTTAGAGATAATTTTGTTTATTGAGTCTTACAAATTTATAACACCACATCACCTTTTTATATAGAGGGAGTACGACATTCTAGAGTTTTCTTGTAAATCCTAAATTACAAGTCTCTAGATAATTCTTATACTTTCTATTCTAGATTTTTCTATACTCATATGCTTTATAATAGTATTCTAGATTACTCTATTTCTAGATTTTTTTAAACACTTTATCTCTTCATATTTTCTACATGTATCTAGGACATACTCGAATATTCTATAGTGTAGAAATGTGCATCAATTTTAACAGATACAATACCATTTGTTAGTCGGAATGTCGTCGGTTATTGAGTATCATCGTAACCCATTAGCGCACTAACACAGTTCATCGACCGGTATTGCACGTAAGATAATGATAACCACTTCAAAATAAATACATAAGATATTAATGGTATAAATATCCAAAAATACAAAACCAAGTTTGGTTGACCTATTGGTAACACCACTACATACCTATTCATAAAATCACGGGTTCAAACTGTATGGGACTCCAAAGAGTACCCTCTTTACATATATGTAAACTTGGCCAATAGTATCACATGTTCTTACACGGAATATATCTAGTAATGCGAGAGTGTATTGTAACCTTGACCGATAGTGCCACCCTATTAAAAAAGAAAAAATCCAAAAATACATCTAAGCAAAGAGACATATTTTCAATATAATATTTGCAAGGTATAAATCTTTTCAAATCTAAAAAGTGTTCTCTCTAAGTAACCATATTTTTTTTTTACCTTTAGTCATAAACCATTAAGTGTCACGTGACTTCATTTTATTAGCCCATATTGTTTTCCTCAAATTCAAACATCGTCGAGTCTCGGGGAATCGTATACGTTTAGCTTTTGCTAAAAAAATAAAGCTTGAAGAATCCCATTGCCGAGAGTTGTAACGCGAGCCTGACAAGGGCAATTTGGTTTTAGAGGATATGTCGAAGTTGTGACTGCTCCGTGTTGGGCGTCGTCGACTTTGGGAATCATCGACTCCCTTGAGATGAAGGTTTCTCAGTGTAAAGAGGGGTCCGGCCGGATCCGACCTTAACACTCCGTCCCAAAAGAAATTGATCAATAAAGTATTTCTAGTAATAAAGAAGCCACATTAATAAAATGACCAACGAGGAATGCTTGGAAAACTCAGAGTTATAACGCGGGATACGACAATACCGATCTTATTTTTAGTGATTTATCGCCGTGGTTTGCTCTATTTGTAAGAAAAATTGACAAACAAGCAGTTCTAATAAAATAAAATACGTGACATTTAATGATTTATAATTTATGATGAAAAAATAATAACCGGAGACACTTAAAATTTGAGAACATTTACCTTGCAAAAATTACATAAGTAATATAACATGGTGCCTACTTTAATATACTTAAGTAAGGGCATCAATATATTATATTATCTCCTATAAATATAATATTAATACCTACTTCGTGGGGGTATCAATTCAATATCATATTTCATACGTCGGAACAATGATGTAATCAGTAATTAAACTAAAGGTCAAACACTAATTTATAACCTCACAATAAATTATAGGACTTTTATTTTATTTTATTTTACATATTCAATGTTTTCTTCAAGAATTTTCACATTACATTATGCGTATCAATCAGTCATTTAAAAATAGGGATTAATTTTAATGTTTTGGCTAGGGGTGATAATTTATATATCATCGTTTTTATTTATTAATTTAAGTAGGAACGCAAATTCTTATCGGTTCAGGAAATAAATAAATAAATAAAAATTAAATTTCGTACTAACATTACTATTTATTAATTAATCGTGTTCGAATAAGTCAAATCTAGATTCATTTAAGGTATATTCAGTCATTTTTTTCGTGCTAGATGATCACTATCGTTAAGTCATATATTTACTTTTACTTTTAGCTTTGTAACCGGAATGATCCAAGGGAAAAAAAAAATCCATTGTGCCTTTCAAATTCAATAAAGCCAGTGAAATTGAAAGAAAAAACACAAAGCAAATCTACTTCTTATTCTTTTTTACTTTCATATATATATATATGAAATGTCCTTGGGTATCACGTGAATGCTTTTTTTGTAACCTTATCAATTTTGGTTGAAGTCACTGTCTGCATAAACGAAAACATAACTATAGTATCCTTTTGTGTTTTTTAGTTCTATATTATATTTATATATATATCTTAAAATACTTCAATATATATAAGTGTGTGTTTAATACATATATTTATGATGGAGATTGTCGTTTGCATAATTAAAATAGTTGACATGAACATTATCCTCAAGTCTAAGGAGGTCAAAAGCTGTTTGGGCTTACAAGCTATAAAGTAATACAATTCAAAAGTATAATTGAAGAGTTGAATAATAAGACACTTTTTCTTTTCAATTTAAACCAATATAAACTATTATTGCTTAGTACTCGCTATTTAATTTTGCATGTAATTTATAATATATAACTTATAGGGTACCTAGTAGTAAGGTTGTTTACCGGCAGCAAATGCCGGCCACGGCTAAGAGCCTCTTTCATTCCGACGTCGTAGTTTCTAGCGATTGCAGCTGCAAACAACAATGACGTGACAAGAGTCCGCTGTATTGTTGGATTACTTTACTTAATTAAGATTCACTTTGTAGTTTACATGTAATGTAAGTACAAAAGCGGATCAAATTGAAATCAAATTATACCATTTTGAGCTCAATAATAAAATAAAATGTTTGTACTTAATATTTTTACTAACTATATTGGAATATTCGTTTTAAAATTACTATTAAACACTTTTCCTGATTCAAATTACCGTTATTAGTTAATTACCGCAAATATTAACGTATCTTCATGCTGTACTTCACATGAATGCTAACTATATTTAGATATCCATATTTTAAAGTTAAAGTTAAACGCCTTCACTTATTCAAATTACCGTTATTAGTTAAAGTTCGCGCTAACTTAATTAGCGCGCGAATATTAACATATATTTGTTTACAAGTTACATAGCCTAAAATTTTACTTTGCATATATCACAGCATTATCTACAAATAATTAACCCTCTAACATAACGTTTAATTTGATAATATCTCTTCATTTACAGCTGTATTAATTTATTTTAAAAATGTTTTTTTTTTATCTTCTATATAACTCTGCCAAATTGCCAATATTACTGTTCATGAAGGGCAAAACAGTCATAAATGAGAGTGTTACAAAACCCAATTGAATTCTCATGTTAATATGCACTGATTTTGATGCCCTCTAAAGATAACGTAGCAATTAAAACATCACTTATTCATAAATAATAAATAAATACTTTAGTATATCCGCTAAAAAAAAAAAAAAAAACTTTAGAGTTAATTTTATTTTTTAAAATTAAAATTAAAAAAAAAACATCTGAAAAGGTAATTAAGGAGAAAAGAAAAAAAGAAAAAAAAAGTCTTTTTGCAAGCCTTTTCCATTGTTTTATAAATGTAATAAAAATATAAAAAATAATATATATATATATATAAATACTCCATTATTTTTTTACACTTCACTGTCTCTAATCTTTCTCTCTCTTCAAGATCGCTTTGGAAGCACACCCATAATCTTCTCTCTCTCTCTCCACTTTCTCTCTCTACTTTCTCAGCTCTTCTCTCTCCTCCAGGAAAATCGAGCGTCTCTGCTCTTCTCTCTCTCTATCTTCTAGATATGCGAAGTAGAGAGAGAATCGAAGCTCTCACTGAGATCCAGCACTGTTTGGCGTACTGCTGAGCCAGCGATTTTCTCGCAGAGAAAAGCTCACCTGAAACCCTAGCTCTGTACGGTACGGTCTCACCTCTCAGCTCTCTCTGCTGCAAATGTTTCAGTGTAGCTTTTGATTGCTTGATTTCGAGCTCCGTATCGATAAACTCGATGCCATGGTTTTTCGTAATCTGTGCATGGATTTCTTCGTCTTCCTCATCGGATCGGATCGATTGGAAATGATGATTGAATTTTCTCTTTTAGCTTCGATTCTTTTTTTTTTTTTTTTTTGGGCTGTTTGGTTACGGTTGAGAGAAGATCTAAGGTGTATTATATATTTCGGATAATTGTATCGATTTGCTTGTATATTCTCGGAGAAACTGTTTGAACTTGAATTGAATTCCGTTTGATCGTTGATATAATTTTCTTCAAGATTTCTCTTTGGTCTGTGATGAAAGTAAGTTGACTTATTGTAGACTTTTATAGATGATTTCAATGTCGATGTTTTTGGATATAGTTTTGCTCTGTTCGTTGAACTGATTGACTTTGCGGAAACAGGATTCGGCGATGATGAGAAGTAGAACGGAAGTGGTTTCTTCGAATTGTGCTCCTTTCGTGGAATCCGTTACCGAGTTTCTGTTATCTCAGTAAACCTAGTTGTCGAAGCATCGAGTTATGTCGAGGAGATGAATAAAGAATTCATTGCAGCTTCGAACTCGTCGAACGATTGCATTCAAGTCGGTGCGGTTAAGAGTGTACGGTGTTTTGAAGGAAAGTTGGTTTGGGTTTGATTTGGGAACCGGCATTGCTAAAACCTAATTTGTTATTTCGTGACGTCACCTAAAGATTTCTTGATTGCGTTTCATTATTGGGATTAATTGATCGTATAAGTTGCTGACGTTGTGTCAAAAGGATTTCGTCGGTTATATTTTCTGGAAAACATGATTAGTAGTATAGCTGCTTAGCTTTGCGGTTTAGGGAAAGTAGATAATATGGAAGCTGAAAACTCTAGGGTTAACGGGTTGCCAACCGTTCTTCACGGTTTACTTCCTTTTGCTGTGCCGGCGCTTTTGATATCTATTGGATATGTCGATCCCGGGAAGTGGGTGGCAACAGTCGAGGGTGGGGCCCATTTTGGATGTGATCTTGTTGTGTTGATGCTCGTTTTCAATTTCGCGGCTATTTTATGTCAGTACCTCTCGGCTCGGATTGGTGTGGTCACTGGAAGAGATCTTGCTCAGGTATGGGTTATTATTTCAAATAATCTTCAATTGGGCTAGGTTTAATTATATAATGATGAAACTAGTATATAACGAAAACATTACATTCCTCTTTCATGTTCATTTTTACCTATTAAGGTATTAAAGGAAAGGATTACATTTTTGTCGATATATTGTTTAGTTAAATCTCTAAATTTATATATCTTGGGCATTAAATCACTGACACTGTTAGGTTTTATGATGAAAACTTTTTTCATGTTCATTTTAGCCCATCTAGGTCTTCAGCTGTTTGCTGATCATACAAGTGCATGCATTGTACTGGGCAATAAACCAGTGTCACTACTAGGTTAATTATATAGAGATGAAAACTGTACTTGTTTTTCTCATGTTCATTTTAATCTATCATATTTTTATTATTTGGTAATAATTCATTCCTTTTGGTATTTTGTTCTAAGAACCGATATGTTGGAACTGATCGTTCTCTATATGTCACGTGAATTTATCTCTCAGTTGTCTATACTCGGCCATTCCAGAGAGATATACAAATAATTAGAATTTATTGTCAATTAAAATACGTTATGTTTCCTTGTTATGCCAACAGATCTGCAGCGATGAGTATGATTCGTGGACGTGCATGGCTTTAGGAGTCCAAACAGAGTTGTCTATGATTCTTTTGGACCTTACAATGGTAAATTTTCTTACTTAACATTCATTACCGTTCTTTCAGATAACATTTAAAGCGGGAGTTATAGCTGTGCCTGTATATGTCATATAATCTTTTTTCCCCTTTCATTGTGATTACCAAAATGCGATTTTTCTACTGTTGCTAGGTCTTGGGCATAGCGCATGGACTTAATCATCTCTTTGAGTGGGACCTTTTCACCTGCGTCTTTTTGACCGCTATTAATGCTGTTTTATTTCCTCTTTTTTCCACCCTTATGGTAGGTGTTAATAACAAAATTAACTCATTATGTTATATATGGTATGATTAATTACACGCGGCCTTTTAAATATTTCTACCGTTTCAGGAGAATCGTGGGTTAAAATCAATCGGCATGTACGTAGCGGGATTTATACTGGCTTCCTCTGTTCTTGGGGTACTGATCAATCATCCAGAAATGACTCTTTCAATGAATGGGACACTAACGAAATTAAACGGCGAGAGCATCTTCACATTGATGAGCCTTCTTGGAGCTACTATAATGCCTCACAATTTTTACCTTCATTCTTACATTGTACAGGTATTAAAACATACCTCATTAATTAGTACCTTTTTTGTACCTCATTAATACATCCCTCATTATTGGCAGTCTATGATTAAACCCTTTTATTTGACCTGCTGGTTTTCCGGTTTCCAGCGGTGACCAGAAGCCGGATTAAGTGTATACCCATCGTTTTTTTAGAATACCCATAAATCGGATCGGCACAATTGGTTGCCGGTTTTCCAAATCTTATGGAAACGCAATCGGTATTCGGTATACCCATAAGATTCTCAGTATACCCGTAAAATTGGACCTCGGGTGGTTTTTCGATTTTTGGACTCTAAAACATTGGCGCAGATATTATAGATGATCAAACAGTTCAAGTCTAGAAAGTTAAGGAGTGTTTTGTAGATAGTAATACTGATAGTCATTATAACTAGGCAAATAATTTAGAGTTCATTGTTATTAGCTGCTGGTTAGTATAAGTAGTCTAAATTATTTATTAATGATATCGTTAATGGTTATCCGAAAACTAGAAAAAAAAACCATTGAGATACAGTTGCTTCACATCGTTAAATACTCTATTCACTCCTTCCAATTTAACTGTGAATCACTTTAAAACCATTGATGAATAATTATTTATTAGCGTTCTCGTATCGTCCTATTTGAAACAATTCTACATCCTCACAGCATCACCGTGGACCAGCAGAAATTTCAAAGGATTCCCTGTGTCACAACCATTTTTTTGCCATTTTATGCGTCTTCAGCGGTATTTACGTTGTGAATTACGTGCTAATGAGCTCGGCAGCAACCGCTTTCTACAGCACGGGCCTCGTTTTGCTCAACTTTCAGGATGCAATGTCACTGGTTGAACAGGTCTTGTAATCACCCTCTTTTATACTTGAGTGCTCGGAACAAATAACCTTTACTTACGTAAACGGTCCCTCAAATCAGAGACTTACAGCCATAACCCCGGCAATTAAAAAATAGGGTAAATGCTCTACAGTTCCAGAGTACTGGGCATAGGTGCAATTTCTGATTCGAGTGACCGTTTGCACACAAACTGTGCATAAGAAGGTCCATTTATGCCAAAAACTTCTTTAACATTTGCTTTCTTAAACCTTCACTGTGTTCGAATACTGATTTTTTTTCCCCACAGGTGTTTAAAGGTCCATTAGCGCCTATCGCCTTTTTGCTGGTCCTGTTTGTAGCGAATCAAATCACAGCGCTAACTTGGGGTGTAGGCGGTCAGTTCGTGTTGCAGGATTTCTTGAAACTGGATATTCCCGGTTGGTTGCACTGTGCTACGATCAGAATCATCGCAATTATTCCGGCGTTATATTGCGTTTGGAGCTCCGGGGCCGAAGGCATGTATCAGCTTTTGATATTCACTCAGGTCTTGGTAGCGCTTCTTCTCCCGTCTTCCGTGATCCCTCTCTTCAGGATCGCCGCGTCGAGACAAATCATGGGGGCCCACAAAATCTCCCAGATCGTGGAGTTTCTGATGCTGATGACGTTCATAATGATGCTCGTCTTGAAGGTTGCATTCGTCGTGGAAATGACATTTGGGAACAGCGACTGGGTCGGGAATTTATGGAACGTCGGAAGCGGTGTGTCGGCTTCGTACTTCGTTCTCATCGTCGTCGTTTGTGCGTCTTTTTGTCTGATGCTTTGGCTCGCTGCCACACCGCTGAAATCCGCCAGCGTGGATTCACAGGCGTGGAAGAACTGGGATTCTCTGAATTCTTTACCTGAGCCTTATGCTAACAAAGACGATGATATCGATGTAACAAAGAGAAGATTCCATAACGAGGTTGTATTGCTTAAACCTGAACCTTCACCCGTCGTAATACAGCCCTCTGATAGTCAGCCTGATGTGAAACTTGAAGATAACGACTTTGGTTTGCCCGAGAATATCATGGATCATGACCCGGAATTTCAGTTTCCTATTGTGGAGGAACCTAGCTCTTTGACTAGCTCTTTGACCGAATCCAAAGTCAAATCCGAGACAGTTTCTGTTTCTAGTGAAGAGTCCGACGCTGTGTTAATCAGCCAGAGCAAATTGAAAGAAGATTCAATGATCCCAGTTCAGAAATCTCTAGTTATCGAACCTGATCTTCAAGCTGAGAAAGACGATTATGATGGAGACACATGGGGAATCGATGATCTGTCCAAAGGGGCTCCTGGAACTCCCACATTGCAATCTGAGGGTCCTGGATCGTTTAGGAGTCTCAGCGGAAAGAGCGAGGACGGTGGAAACGGCGCTGGAAGCCTCTCGAGACTCGCTGGACTTGGCCGCGCTGCACGGCGCCAGCTGGCGGCAGTTCTTGACGAATTCTGGGGTCAACTGTACGATTTCCATGGTCAACCGACTCAAGAAGCGAGAGCTAAGAAGTTAGATTTATTGTTCGCATCAGATCTGAAAACGATCTCTTCGTCTTTCAAAGCGGAGACTAAAATGAAGGAACTTCCTAGTTTCTTCCCATCTCCTAATCAGCATAAGCTTCAAGGAAATTTAGAGTCACCATACGGGGTACAGAGATCGTCTTGGTCGTCGAACACTATGCAATTACCTGACTCCTATGTTCAGACTGGTTCTAACCGGAATAACGTCGTTGATTCCGGCGAACGGCGATACTCGAGCGTGCGAAACCTACCATCTTCCGACGCTTGGGGAGATTATCAGCCGGCCACCGTGCACGGTTATCAGATAGCGTCGTGCATGAACCGCTTAGCGAAGGAGAGAAACTCCGATTACTTGAACGGTCAAATCCAATCTCCGGCGATCAAATCATCCACTTTGGGTGTTTCCACAGACTACCGAGACCCTTTTGAATACACTATGGGGCAGAAATTGCAAAACGGGCTAAGCTCTTCACAGGTCACGGCAATTCAGGAGAGCCTATTAGCTTCTAGAAACAGCATGATGCAGAATTATGCTTTTCCCTCTTCAGGGACAGCTGAGAATCTGGCGAACTCATCCAATACCAAGAAATACCACAGTTCGCCGAACATTTACAGGGAACTTTACGCATCGGCCAATAGAGCTCCTCACTGGGAAAATTCCGGTGGGTTCGGATCTTCTGTTACCAGAACCGCTAACGAACAGTCGATGTATCCAAATTCTGGGTTGCCAAAATCGGGAGCTCCATTATTGTTCGAAGACATCTCACCGTCAAAAGTGTACAGAGACGCTCTATCAACGCCTGTGGACACGAGCTTTGGCAGGTCACTTTTTTCCCGTCAACCTCACGAGCAGTTCGGCCTTGCCGATATGAATCTGGCTGTCGACAATGGAATCAGAAGAGCGACGACGACGACGACGATGATGTCGTCCTCGCTCGATTCCGAAGCGAAATTGCTTCAAGCGTTCAGAAACTGCATTGTGAAGCTTCTGAAATTGGAGGGCTCCGATTGGCTGTTTAGGCAGAACGATGGGACAGACGAGGAGCTGATCGACCGTGTGGCGGCGCGGGAGAAGTTTCTGTGCGAACTGGAGGCGAGAGAGATGAACCGGGTTAATCCGGTGGGCGAGGCCCACTATTCGTTGCCAGAGAGGAAATACTCGTCGTTGAGGAGCTCCGAGACGAGTCTATTCGCCCATTCCGTGGTTTCATCGGTCCCTCATTGTGGGGAAGGCTGCGTTTGGAAGTCGGATTTGATCGTGAGCTTCGGAGTTTGGTGTATTCATCGCGTTCTTGACCTTTCGCTCATGGAAAGTCGGCCAGAATTATGGGGGAAGTACACCTATGTCCTCAATCGCCTTCAGGTAATTTATAATAATTTATTAAAAATTGCACTTACTATTCCATTAGGCAAAAATACCTTAATTTAGTGCTAAAAATATCTGTAATCTAGGAAAGACTTTCTAATTATCGCAACAATAATAGGCACATAATATTAAATTTAAGTTTTGGAATTTAATCCTACTGACTACATTTATATTTTCTACACTATATTTAGAGAGTTTTTCTTATGAGAATCTCCTTCTTATTAGTCTGTCTTTGGAACTAAATTTTGAAAATGAAAACAAATAATAAGAAAATGAACCCTTGCGGGAAATAACTTTTTTTTCTCTTATGTTAAGAAGTTGGAGAAAATTTGAAAATATTTTTGTAGAGCTCTCTATTGAGCACCAGGCTACCGATTCTGCGAGAGTCGACGAAATTGGTGCGGAATAACTTTTTCTTCAAATTTTCTTTTATTATTATTTCATTTATTCAACCTCGAAGTTTTGAACACAATTTTTTTTTTCTCGAACCGCCGAACAAATGCTTAGGTTTCAAACCGGATCGGTGGGTTTAGGATTTAGGGTGCCTTTATATCAAGACTGAACTTGTATATACATGTTTGTATACATCAGGGTATCGTCGATGCAGCATTTTCCAAACCCCGTGCCCCGATGACTGCATGCTTCTGCCTCGAAATCCCGCCCGCAGCCCAGCAACGATTCAGCCCGCCCATCTCCAACGGAATGCTTCCGCCGGCGTCCAAACCCGCCCGCGGAAAGTGCACCACCGCGCCGGTCGTCCTGGACCTAATCAAGGATGTCGAGATCGCCATCTCCTGCCGGAAGGGCCGGACTGGCACTGCGGCCGGCGATGTGGCATTCCCGAAGGGCAAGGAGAATCTTGCCTCCGTTCTTAAGCGGTATAAGCGGCGGCTCGCGAACAAGCCCGCCGGGAATCTGGATGGGCCTGGCTCGCGCAAACTCCATGGGCCGACAGGGACTTATGGGTCGTGAGCTCGGAACCGGGCTCAGCGTGGAACGTTATATTTTTCGTTTTTATTTAATATGTCAATGTATACACATAGGGTTAAGAGATCACCGGACTTGTAATTTGCAGGAAGAATTGGAAGGAAAGGAAAAATGGGTGGTGGGAGTTGATAATTGCCAATATTTTCTGATCGGTCTTTTTATTTTATTATTATTTATTTTTGCTTTTACTAAATAATATATTTTGTGAAGAGCTAATCATGATATAATCACCCAAAACAATTGCGAGCGGATTATTGATTTCCCCTCGGAATTCCGATTTGAGCTCTGTACGAGATCGAGGTAGCTTGTGAATTAGCGTCAAGACTTCGGCAGTTTGTATTAAAAGCTTAACGAAGTTAGCCTTGGCATGTTATTGGTCGAGATGGTTTCTGTCACTAATCGCTCGAATAGACTCCGTGCTCTAAAATCAATGTCACCGTATTGTTTGCATGAAATAGTACTTAGCAAACTTCGGTAAATCGGTCACAAAACCCTATTTAATGTGAAATGATAAGTTATTTCGAGTTACATGAAGTCGTGCCATTTGAACGTGATGACAACTCCGGTAATTGATTGAGCGAGAGTTCAGTTTGGTTATTAAGCCCTAATCTCCAAATAAAAAACAATATGCGTGAAACCGAAAATCAAAGACACACATAAGAATTTTAGTGGTTAGGTCTCAACATAAGAGGTACGTCAACTTGCTGCTTATAAATCGCTTTCATCATAATCATCTTAGTTAGTGGTTACAAACTTCTTTTTCTTCTTAGGCTCTTTTTTTTTTCTTTTCATGTTGCAAGCACTACAAAAATCAGTACAATCCCAAAAATCAGGATTACAAAAATACACACAAAATAGTAACCACTCTAGGATGTGTCTTTGTCTATGTGTTAAAATTATCTACACGTGAAAGTTTTGCTTAATTCTATACGAATATTCCAAAAATTAGGTTGGCCAAAACAGAAATATTGGAACCTAAACTTATATTATGAATTGATCAATCGATTTTATTTAATCTAAAAGAAAATAAGCTAAGATGTAATGTTGTTTCAACTCGATGCATTCGATATAGTCAAGTTAAAGATAAATAATGAATCCGCCGACTCACCGAGTTATGGACCATTATTTCGACGCTCTTTTGTCGATTAATCGACTAGACCTCTTAATTGAGGTCACACAGAAAATTCTTTCAAATAATAAAATTTTTAGCTCATAAAAAATTTATATAAATTTATTTTGAGTTGTAGGATATTAAGTTGGTATTTTTTTTATTTTTTTTATCTAGAGCGTTTTTGCGGGAGAGTTCGACGCTTCGGATCGCTCAATTTCCATTTAACCCCAATTATTCGAATCTAATCGAAATATTATACAGAAAATCAATACTTATAAGGATAGATAAATCTCTAAACTTTGTCATCGTATATTATAATGTAAAAATACTATTCTTATTACTATTATCATTGTAAAGGGAATAAAAATATTCATACGCGAGCAACATTACGAAAATCCAAACTCGTCGATATAATTGGTTCTCAAATACAATTAGAGGTGTTGGGTTTTTCGATGACTTTTCTCAACCCTGAGGCGGAAATCACGTGATAGCATCGAATAATATAGATCTAGATTAATTTCGAATCTTAAGAAATCATTTAGAAATCGTTACCGAAGATTTGGTACTTTTGCCAACTATACAAAAAACGCTGCGGATTGTGCCGTTCTTCCTTTGGCCGAATTCTTCCTTCTCCGGGATCGAGCACGTCAAATGTCGTGCCTCTATTTTGTCCACCACGTCGCTGCAGGAACGTCTTTGATGATTGGAAAACACCTCGTTGGACAGGTTAGGTCCTTCTCAGTGTTTGGATGAGAAACCGATGAAGAACCGGGGAGAAGAGAAAATCGCGAGCTCTAAGCTAGGGGTAGGCGAGTTTTCTCTGTATTTAGGGTTTAGGATGCTTGATAAATTATGAGCTTTAAGTTGTATTTATACTACACAATATGAATTGACCTAATGGGCTTTGGGTCCATTTAATGGATCCAAGCCCATTAAGTGATCATTAATTAATGATCTCATAATTAATTCTCGGGCCCGGCGAGCCCGATACCTTATTTATGTAGTCGGGTCAAAACCCGAAAGCCCGGTGGATCCAATATCCTATTCGGTCATTTCCTACAATCTCCCACTTGCACGAATATACCAGGTTGACTATCTCCTGTGCATACTCATACGCATACAATGATCTGAGCAGATGCCGGGAATGGTTATCATGTACATCATTCTCGATGATGTCTGCCTTGTTCTTCTTGGTCGCAACTGAAACCCATTTCGTTGTGAATTTTTCATCGTACTCCGTTTCCTCTGGTGAGTTCGGTGTGACTCCATAGGATTTTGTCGAGTTGGTCGCAAATTTTAAAGTCTGCAAGAAGTGAGAGGTCTCTACCTAGACTTCACTTCTCCAACCTACTAAAATATATTGATCCTATTATGTTAAGTAAATTATAAAGATCCATGTGGATCTTTTTTTAAAATTTATTATATGACTTACTTCCTTCGACATCTTTACTACTCGAAAAGGACACAGACCATGGTTTGAAACATCTACTTAAGTCGGTTTCCATTTCCTGATTCGGATGAGAGTATTGAACTTCCAAGTCCAAAAACCATTTTTGACTTGTCTGTAGCCACAAATTTCTTATACTCATATCCTTCAGGAGGCCCTGAGTGTATGACCCCAAGTATTTGTGGAGATGCTTGTTTTCTTGAATTATCATTCCACTCCACAAAGTTCGTAACATACCCAAAAATAGTTTTTATAACTACATATTATGGTAAGCGTTTGACTACAATTAAAATATGTTACTAGTCAGGTAGTTGAGTCATGGCCGTTCTCAAACTTTGGAATCTTTCATTATCTCTCTGAATATCTCAGTGTCCCCTTAAAAATAAGGTTTAGTTGCCATGTGAGATTTTCAGAGTTTGAGTAATTCCAGCACTGCTAGTCTTTCTGCACCAGTGCCTACATGTATAAGAATATCTCAAAGATATCAGGGACGCTCCCCTCTTCTTACTCACATGTACCAATCAATTTTGAAATTTGGCGTCCTGCTTGGTTTCTTCTAATGATTTTCTTTGATTGGGGAAAGTTTAAGATTATCGTTAAGATATCTTAGGGACTTCATTTTCTTAGTTGATAGCAACATTATAAATTTGATTTTAAACATTGGTATGAACATAAAATGACGAAACTTGTCTTTCATAGAAATAATATTGTGCTCCAAAATTTAAAATAAATAAATTTGTTCTTGAACTAAATACAATTATGTAAAGTTCCACGTGTTAGGATAAACCGCAGAAATTTATGGGTTCTTAATCCCTATAGATTCTGCATGAAGATCATGCTTTTCTTTCAACAAAGCTTTGGTCATCGGGTCTGTCACGTTATCGTATGTGGTTATTCTTTCCATCGTTACGTCCTTCCGAACTACGATGTCTCTGATCAGATGGAATTTTCTGAGTACATGCTTTGTTGTCCTGTGTGAACTACGATGTCTCTGATCACGTTATCGTTGTGCTAAAGCTCTGTTGTTATCACAGTAGAGTTTCACAGGATCACCAATACTAGGAACTACACCAAGATCAGAAACAAATTTCTTGATCCAGACAGCCTCTTTAGCAGCTTCAGATGCTGCTATGTACTCAGATTCGGTGGTTGAATAAGCTACCGTAGCTTGTTTACTGTTTTTCCAAGTAACACCACCACAGTTTCCACATAATACATATCCTGTTTGAGATTTGAAATCATCCTGGTCAGTTTGGAAGCTCACATCAGTATAACCTTCAAAGATTATCTGATCACCTCCGCCATAAACAAGACATATATCCTTGGTTCTTTTTAAGTATCTCAAGATGTTCCTTACGACGATCCAATGATTGTGGCCAGGCTTTGATTGAAATCTACTTGTCAGGCTTAAGACAAAAGCTACATCTGGTCGAGTACATAACATTGCATACATTATAAAACCAATGGCAGAAGCATATGGCACCCTCTCCATATTTTCAATTTCTTTCAAAGAAACTGGGCTCTGCTTCTTGTTAAGATATGTTTTATGAGTCATTGAAGTAAATCCTTGGCTAGATTTATCCATGTTAAACCTTTTAACAATCTTATCAATGTATGTACTCCGACTTAGGGTCAAGACTTTCTTGTTCCTATTTCTTTGGATTTTCAGGCCTAATATGTAGGCGGCTTCCCCTAAGTCTTTCATTGAGAACAATTTTCTCAACCACTCCTTCACTGCTAGGAGTTCAAAAGTATTTTTTCCTATTATTAGTATGTCATCGACATACATATCGACATACACAATTAAGAAAACAACTTTGCTCCCACTAGACTTGATATACACACATGGATCGTCTTTGTTTTTTATAAAACCAAATTGTTTATTTGATTCATCAAAACGGCGATTCCAACTTTGAGATGCTTACTTAAGACCGTAAATTGATCTTTCCAGTTTGCAAACCTTTTTAAGATGCTTTCGGTCTATGAAACCTTGATGTTGTGTCATGTACACATCCTCTTCGAGAACTCCGTTCAGGAACGCAATTTTTACGTCCATTTGCCAGATTTCATAATTATAGAAAACAGTAATGGAAAGCAAGATTCTTATGGACTTAAACATGGCAACTGGGGAGAATGTTTCATCATAGTCTATACATGAATCTGTCGAAAACCTTTAGCGACCAGTCTTCCTTTGTAAGTTTGTATTTTGCCATCCATGTCTATTTTCGTCTTGAAAATCCATTTGCATCCAATGGGTCTTGACCCTTTGGGTGCATCAACTAGGTCCCATACCTTGTTGGTGTACATGGAGTCCATTTTAGATTTCATGGCCTCAAGTCATTTATCTGAATCATCTCCTGACATTGCTTCTCTGTAGTTATCCGGTTCGTCGCCCTCATCTTCATGAACTGTTTTTCCTTCGATTGATACAAGGAGATTCAATTTCAGAGGAGGTTGACTATCTCTGGTGGATCTACGAGATGTCAGTGTGTAATCAGGTTGCTCATTGATACCATATTGTATGGGTACATAATACAAAGTAACATTTTTTCTTGACTGGTCATCAATGATGATATTATCATGAGTTTCATTGTCAGGAACGATGTCCTCTAGTTGGTTACATCAATGATTTGATCACTTAGTGTATAAACCGATGTAAGAGCTTCCTCTGTGTCCATTTCCAATTCATTTTGATTTTGCGGTTCTTGTTCTTCTTGAAGAACAACTTCTCTCCCACTAGACTTTCTAGAAAGGAAGTCTTCCTCTAAGATTACACCCGTTTTTGCCACAAAGATTTTGTGGCTGTGTTGGTGATAGAAGTAGTACCCAGAAGTTTTCTTTAGGTAAGCCACAAAATGACATTTGACAGATTTAGGGTTGAGTTTCTCCGATGTCAACTTTTTGACATAGGCTTCACATCCCCAGATCTTCATGAATTGTAAATTCGGTTTGCTTCCATTCCATATCTCGTATGGTGTTGAAGGGACCGTCTTAGATGGCACACAGTTTAGCGTTGTAGCTGCTGTCATAAGTGTATATCCCTAAAGGGATTCAGGTAAGTTCGTTATGTTAATCATTGATCGAACCATGTCCATCAAAGTTCGATTTCTCCTTTCAGATACACCATTAAGTTTTGGTGTGCCTGGACGAGTTAATGATGATACAATTCTCATATCTCGGAGGTAGGCTTTAAATTCATCGCTCAAGTATTCACCTTTTCGATCAGATCGAATTGCTTTAACTTTCTTGCTTAATTGATTTTCAACGTCATTCTTAAATTCCTTGAAATTTTTAAGTGATTCAGATTTATGTCTAATCAGATAGACATAGCCATACCTACTAAAATCATCAGTAAAGGTAATGAAGTACCTAAAACCTATTTTAGCCGTAGTAGGCATTGGTCCGCATACATCTGAATGTATGAGAGCCAATAACTCCTGTTTTCTCTCATAGGTTCCACCAAAGGACGTCTTTGTCATTTTCCCAGCCAGGCAAGATTCACATGCTTGATATGATTCATAATCAAAATCTTCCAACATTCCATTTTTGTGGAGTTGGGTTATGCGTCTTTCGCCTATATGGCCAAGTCGACAATGCCATAGATAGTCTAAATTGATTTGGTTCGGTTTTGCTCTTTTGTTAGAGATGTTATAGATGAGATATTTAGAGGTATCGAGAGAATATAAACCATTTGATAAATATGCAATACCATAACAAATACCATTCTTAAAAACTGAACAACGCTTGTCTCCAATCTTAAAATTAAAACCTAAAACATCCAATTGTGGAATTGAAATTATGTTCTTGGTAATGGAAGGTACGAAATGACAGTCATTTAATTCTAAAATTATCCCAACTGGAGTGTTAAGTTCAACTTGTTGTTAAGGTCGGATTTGGTCAAATCCATCCTCAACACAACTCGTGTCGTTTTACCCATAAACGACATAAGGGAAGGCGAGGAAGTTCATCGCCCGAGGGGGCAAACAAGGCGTATCCCCGAGGAGGATTATCTCCGAGGGGGTTCGACCGCGAGGAGGTGTGGCCACGCAAAAGCAGATTGCGATGAAGTGTCCCATCACGTTCGACGAGGAATTTCGTCATGATGGTTTATGCAGAGCCGAATGACGGCTGACGGGATGCGCATTTAATGAAGCTCACCTACCCATAATGACAGTCTGCTCGGAAGTGACATAAAGCATGATTTAACCATGCTTCCCTCAAATCAATCTGAGAAGCGAATGATTAAAAAGGGAAAAAGGCGGGAAATATGCGAGGGGGACATAATGTAAACTCTATAAAAGGCAAGATAAGCCTCATTTGTAAGGGTTGGTTCGGTTCGGAAAAATAGAGAAGAAAGCCCAGGAAAAAGAGAGAATATATTGTAATAGAAAGACTAAAGAAATAGAGAAAGTCTTGGTTCATGATCCTTCATCTGTCCAGCTATTCAACGAAAGAAAACCGAGCTCATATCGGAAAATATAATAAAACAGAGATATTCACTGATCATTGCTGTTAACTTGTTGTTTGTGATTATTTCTGTGACTGGAAAAGGGCGGTGAAAATCGCCCTCTACAGTTTGGCGCCTACCGAGGGGCTTTGTTTTCTTTCTAACTCACAGCCAGGAACGTGAAGGAGCGAGATGTCGTCGAGCGACACCATCATCAGTATAGAAGGGGACGAAGTTCCAGCCATGGAGAGACTTCAGCGGCAGTTGACCGAAGCCACGGAAAAGGCGATAGCAGCAACAAGGATGGCCGAGGAGGCGGCCAGGAAAGCGGAAGAACAGGAGGAGAGGAACGGGCAGCTCATCGCTTTCGCCTGAACCTTCAAGTTTCTGGGAGCCTTGCCTTTCTTTCGCTGAGCCACTTTTTTTCTCCCCTTTGGTGCACCAATGAATGCCATGACAGTCTTGGTAGTTGTTTTAGGGACATTCCATTCAGCAGTCTCCAGCATGTTGTGGAGTTGGTCCAGACTCTTCTTCTCAGAAGACATGTTATAATTCAGTATGAACTGATTATAAGAGTTAGGGAGAGAGTTCAACACGATGTCAATGTAAACATCTTCTGCGATCTTGATCTCTACTAGAGTCAGACTTTCAGACCAGACGATCATCCTCAGAACGTGACCGTTTACACTCATTCCATCAATCATTTTTGCCATCGGCAAGTTTTTCATGATCTTGAATCTAGCGTGTCGAGCTTCTTTCTCATACATCTTCTTAAGATGCTGAATCATTTCCCAAGCAGTCATGTTTTCGTGTTTTTCCATCAGACTTGAAGTCATGG
This sequence comes from Parietaria judaica, assembly GCA_954871525.1. Classification (NCBI taxonomy): domain Eukaryota; kingdom Viridiplantae; phylum Streptophyta; class Magnoliopsida; order Rosales; family Urticaceae; genus Parietaria; species Parietaria judaica. Next base: position 18,460,254 of record OX940864.1, read on the forward strand.
TGGCTAACATGAGGCATGCTACTTCAGCAACATCATCAGTATACTTCTTGTAAGTATCTTTTTCCGCTCGGGTTGCAATGACAGGTGGTTCAGCTGGAGGTTCATCAGTGATGATGCTCTCCTTCTTTTCGTGCCTGAGCACTACTTTGAGGCGTCTTTGCCATTCAGGAAAGTTTTTCCCGGTCTAGATGTTTTCCTTCTTAATGATTAATCTTAGTGACTTGTTAGACATTGTTTAGGTCTACAAAATATGAAGAAATAAAATACGAATAAGCACAATATTAATTCTAATATGAACATGTAAATTATAAAGCAATTACTATAATAAAGATGTAAATAGAATATCATTAGGACTATATTTTGTGACTAATTTGATTAGAAAAGTTACCCTTATCAATTCTATCAATTTGTCACTCAGAGTAAAACAACGATTGTGCTGCTAACATCCTACATTATCTCTTACGATTAGATAAAGAAACAGTTAATTATTTCTAACAGGTTTTTCTCACTTAGTCTACGGTATTTAATTCTTATTAAAGTTACCGTCTTAGGTAGACTCATGTGATGGACCGGTTGACAGTATAGGTCGCCTTACGCGTCTATGTGTGATGAGTAAACATACTCTACTGGGTTGTAGATGCATTTAGACCGGGCACACTTAGATCGAGAATCCTTCACACGGAAAACCATTAACCTAATATTAATTGAGGGGTTTTTCTGGTGATCCATTATTATGTCTGAAACTTAAATAAAATAACTGATTTAAATTATTTAGCTAGAGACTATGAATATGTATTTAAGATCTAATCTTAAATGCATATTCAACTATAAATAATAATTATGATCTAAAGAATAACGCTTGTTCCCAGGTTTTGTCATAATAAGATTATTAATATTTTCATAAAATAAATAATTAACTTATTTATCATAATTAAAATTTAACAATATTATTCAATCTAATTCTTCACTCCTGAAAATCAGATTTTAGCATGTTATTCTTAATGATAGAAAATAAGAATAATATACGACTTAATATTTTACATATCCTAATAAATGATTATTGAACATTTTAGAAATCATCGTTTATAAATAAACTTAATAAAAAGACTATGAATAATAATAAAATATCAAACCGTAAATGCAACGATGTTCTAAAAACTAAGTAAATCCGATTTACAAAAGTTTTATGAATTAGATTTTCAAATCCTAATATTAATTTTATTTCTTATTAATAATATAATAGTCTAAATTAAAATATTAAAAATAAATTAATAATTAAAAATAAAATTAAAAACGGGATCGGGATGCGAGCTCGGGTGAGACCTGTGCTCGCACGGGCTGCCCGCAGGCATTCCAACAGATTGGGCTGGGCATCAGATGCCCTGCCCATGGGCCTGACCGAATGGCCCAGAACAGTTCTGGGCCGGGTCAGGCCCAGTTGACCCAGGTCAACGTCCTGGGTCGGGTCAGGTTTGACCCGTATCCGACCGGATCCGGGGGTCGGATACGGGTCGAGTCAGGGTTCGACCCAAGTCAGACTTGGGTCGGGTCAACCCTGACCCATGGGTGTTGGTCCAGGTCAAACCTGGACCTGTTGCCTGGGCTAGGTTTGACCCAGCCCAAAACCCGTGGGCGTGGAATAGTTCTAGGCCCACCAGCTAACCCCAATCAGATTAGGGTTTGGCTAGCGTTTTAGAAACCCCAGCCGCGGCTATTTTGCGCCTCCGGTTTGGTGGCGCGCATGGCGGCGACGACGGTGCCAATGAGATCGCCGCCGGCATCTGCGGTATTGCGCCGCCTTTTAAAAAAAATTGTTTTTCATTTAAAAAAAAAATATATAAACTGAGCACAAATGAATCCCGAACACTAAAATTAACGCAATTAATTTTCTACCGCTCCCACTGAAAATCTAATCACACCAAAAAACTCATACAATTATTCCGGACAACATATCTAATTTTTCAAAATTAATCAGACCGGCTCTGATACCACCGTTTGGTTTTTCGATGAATTTTCTAAATCCCGAGGCGGAAATCACGGGATATCATCGAGTAATATAGATCTAGATTAATTTCGAATCTTAAGAGATCGTTTAGAAATCGTTACCGAAGATTTGGTACTTTTGCCAACTGTACCAAAAACACTGCGGATTGTGCCGTTCTTCCTTTAGCCGAATTCTTTCTTCTTCGGGATCGAGCACATCAAATATCGTGCCTCTATTTTGTCCACCACGTCGGTACTGGAACGTCTTTGATGACCGGAAAACACCTCGTTGGACAGGTTAGGTCTTTCTCGGTGTTTGCATGAGAAACCGATGAAGAACCGGGGAGAAGAGAAAATCGCGAGCTCTAAGCTAGGGGTATACGAGTTTCTCTGTATTTAGGGTTTAGGATGCTTGATAAATTATGAGTTTTAAGTTGTATTTACAGTGCACAACATGAATTGACTTAATGGGCTTTGAGTCCATTTAATGGATCCAAGCTCATTAAGTAATCATTAATTAATTCATATAATTAATTAACGATATCATAATTAATTCTCAAGCTCGGGTGGGCCCGATACCTTATTTATGTAGTCGGGTCAAAGCCCGAAAGCTCGGTAGATCCAATATCCTATTCGGGCATTTCCTACAAGAGGTGGCAATGCGGTGCGGCTGGCCCTTACCGTCCCAGCCAAAAATGCAAAGCGTTAGGCTCGCTGTTGCCGGCCAGGGGTCGCCGGCCCTCGGCAATTATGAGTTTTGATTAAAAAAAAGTATTTATGGGGACAAAATGGGGCTAGCATTTTGTTACTGAATGTGGAATGATAATAATGAAAGCTACTTATAATGATCCCCACTTCATGGGAACACTTTATTATATTCTTATAATATATTATTACATATAATTTATATATGCCTTTCTATAATGTTCCCTGATGTCTCCATTTCTGAGGTCCCTATATGACCAAGTTGGTTGTTGCATTTATTGTGGGAATATTATTTTCGTTAGGTAATTAATTACGAAGAAGCCCTAATTAATCTCATATAATTATAGGAGATCACCGTCATAGGCAGAATCAAGATTCAAAGTTAAGGGTCGAAATTAAATAGTGTAGTACTCCGGATTTAAATGATAACGGAATCAGATTTTTAATTGAGACGAATCGAACTTTTTATTTAAAGTGAAACACTCGGTTGAAATGAAAATTGAATTGAAATACTCACTAAGTGACAAAAGTAAAAATTGTATCAAACCGTTGCTATTATCACATATACCTATACATATACATATACATATGAATAAAGATTAAAAATAAAGTGAAGCATGTGTAATTCTATCTCAATGACAATTGATACAACGAGGTCATAATTAATATACTTTGATTTAATTACTATATATGTTTAGTACCCATTGTAAGAGACACAAAAATGGAGGGTTATATATGAGCAAAATATAAATAATGATTAACGAAAGTGAATTGGGAGTATAAATTTGTTAGGCAAGTCACGTGGCAAAATGAATAGCATGTATTTTTGGCCATAGCTAACATACAGCAAGACCTACCAATTGGTTGTTGCAATTAATATTATTCACATAGTTTGTAATATAGTTTAATTTAGGGTTAATGACGGCGAAAATACTCAAACTTTGGTCAAAGAACCCCCCGTGTACCCAAAGTCGAAAAGTGGTGACAAAAGTACCCAAAGTACGTTTTGGGGCGTTGACCAGTTTTTTCCCTCCATCAACTAACGCTGTCGTCCACGTGGCCGTAAGCCTCTTTCCACGTCGTTGATCGCCACGTCATCTAAATGTTGGGTATTTAGGCCGTGATAAACCAAATTTTGGGTACTTATGCCGCGATAAATCATTTTTTAAGAAAAAAAATTTGGTTGCTGACATCATCTAAATAAAGGTTAAAACATTATAAGAGCCATATAACCACTAAAACACATTCACCTCACATTATATCTTGACAAAAATAAGAATATAAATAGAAACTTATTAATAAGTGACATAGTAATAGAAACATATGTTCTTTCGCATCGGGTTCGGGTTGACTTATTAGGAATTGGGTTGGGTTGACCTTTTCGGACCAGGATCGAGTTGAGTTTTTTGGAACGGGGTCGGGTTGACTTTTTCAGACTTTGGTCGGGTTCAATTTTTTTGTACCGGATTCAGGTTGACTTTTCGATACAGGTTTGGGTTGACTTTAGGAACCAGGTCAAGTTGACTTTATTGACATGGGGTCGAATCGAATTTTTATTTTTATCAGGATCGAGTTGAATTTTTGGGATATGGTTTCTACTACTATGTCACTTAACAATAAAAAGTCCAACTGGCCCCGTTCCAAAAAAAGTCAACTCGACCCCGTTTCAAAAAGTTAACTCGACCCAATTATGAAAAAGTCAACTCAAACCCGTAGCGACAAAGTCAACATGAATCCGGTATGAAAAATTCAACTTGACCACTGTCCAAAAAATTCAAACCGACCCAGGTTCAAAAATGTCAACTCGACCCGGGTTCAAAAAAGTCAACTCACCCCAGTTCCAAATAAGTCAACCTGAACCCCGTGCGAAAAATACATATGTTTCTATTACTATGTCACTTATCAATAAGTTTCTATTTATATTCTTATTTTTGTCAAGATATAATGTGAAGTGAATGTGGTTTAGTGGTTATGTTGTCCTTTTATGAGGGGGAAGGTGATGGGTTTGAGTCCTATCAAAGCTATAATATTTTAACATTTATTCAGATGACGTTTGCAACCGAAAAAATATAAAAAAATGGTTTATCACGGCATAAATACCCAAACTTTGGCATAAATACCCAAACTTTGGTTTATCACGGCATAAATACGCAAAGTTTGAATGACATGGCAGTTAACGACCACGTGGAAATAGGCTAACGGCCACGTGGACGGCGCCGTTAGTGGATGGACGGAAAAAACTGGTCAACACCCTAAAACATACTTTTGGTACTTTTGTCACCACTTTTCGACTTTGGCTACACGAGGGGTTCTTCGACCAAAGTTTGGATATTTTTGCCGTCATTAACCCTTTAATTTAAATATGTTTCATTCGATTTTGTATACTAGTGTACCTACTTTTAGTGAAGCTATATAATTATATATATCTATTTATACATAGTTAGGCTGCTTTTTACAGTGTGAGTGTTACTACTAGTTACTAGTTAGTACTTAGTGATATGTTGCAGCCTCTAAAAGATTGTGTTGACTGCTGAGTATTATTTTTCAGGTTATATATATTCCATTAAATTATATTTGTCTCAAAGTTTTTTCATTTTTTGATAGACTCTTTCTTTTTCTTGTGATGCTGACGTGATTGTTGGTATATTTATTAGTAAAAAACTATTAAAAATAAAAATTAATGAGACAATTTGTGGCTTGAGCGCGACTCTACTTATTTTATTGAGATTTTCTTATAAAAAAAATTTATCTAGTTATTTATAAATTACGGGCTAAATAGTTCAAATGTGTATTTTTTAGAGACTTATATATATATATATATATATATATATATATATATAGGGGCGGAGCCAGAATTTCTACAAGAGGGGGCGAAAAAAATTAAACTGTAATTTTTATAATATGATATGATATAAAAGTATTTTTATAATTAATTTTTATAAATCGATAATATATATTGATACAATGGTACAAATATTATTACTTAATATATAATAAAAGAATATTTATATTTAGAGATTAATACTAATATAGAGAGGTCATAAATACATAAAAAAAAATGAGGTTGTTGGAAATTGAACTTTGGTCTCTTAGGAAGAGAGAGTTAAAACTAAACTTAGATTAGAGTATCAATGTTGTCTACATGTGATACCTTTTATATATATTGATAAAACTGTATAATTTATTTTAATTAAAAATAACGTGTTTGAATCAAGTGGGGGCGGCCGCACCTGCTCGGCCCCAACTAGCTCCGCCCCTATTAATATATATATATATATATATATATATATATATATATATATATAAATATAAAGTAATTGATGTCTTGCCGAGCTAAAATTGGTACTCAAAGTTCGTGTTTTTCCATTTCGATTTCAATGCTTCTTTTGTTACGAGTATATTTGTATAAAAGAATATTTTTTATTTTGTTTCTTCTATGTTCCTTTTGTATTTTTATTTTGTAACTCTTATATTTTTCATTTATATATTACTACAAAACTGATATCCTGTTTTGCATTCCTTGAGTGCTAAATTTAGCATTCGAGTTCACTTTATTTTGCATACCTAAAGTGCTAATGTTTGGGATTTGGTGATGCCGATCACGACCCTTATTTCATGCATTATTGTTATTTATTTTAGTCATATTAATTATTTAATTTTATTTAGTTTGCTGATATGTTAGCACTATTTTAGGCGATTAAGTTAGGGTTTTATAGCTAGGTTTTGGATGGTATATATTGTTGGGGAAAATATTTAATGTATATCTCGGGATGGGCCCTCGATCCATCAGGGTGACCTTTAAAAATTTGTTTTTACACGGAAAGGCCCATTTTACACTTTCCGAAGTTACTTCCTTTTCTAGAATCGAGTACCAAGATAACGGAGATTCGATCGGTTAAGTAATTAGTTATTTATTCAAACACGTAATTATTAATTCTAGTCAAGGAAATAAATAAAGCAATAAAATGGTTTTGCATTTATTTACCCAATGCATAAGGCCGTACCTATTTCTTACGATGACTTCCACTGCGCTTTCTGAATTTGGGCAGAGATTCCGCCGGCCTTTGAGAATGCGCCTAGGGAGGTTGAGCAGAGCTTCCACACGACTTCTAAAACGACAAGGAAACTCCCAAAGCCTTCCGGGATATTCTCTAGAACTTCCTCGTACACAAAGCGTGGGCTTCGTTTGACGGAACTTCATTGCTTCTAGCCTAGCCGATTTCTAGAGAGAGAGAGAGAATTCGAGAGCTTCTTTTAGAGAGAGAGTTCGAATTTTGCATGTGAGAGTGTTATGGAAATGTGATGCATAAGCCTTGTATTTATAGTAAAAGGCATGCACACATAACTTCCAATTTTAGATAAATCAATTAACCTTAATTAGTGTCAATTATAAATCAATCAACCCTAATTAGTGTTAATCATAAATCAATCAAGAATCAATTCCAACCTTCCCATTTAAATAGGAGTTCGAAATTATGATGATTGAAATACCTAAGATTTAATTTCATATGATTTAAATATGTATCATGAAAATCAAATACCTACCATATTAGGTAAAATTCGATCTCATCATATTTTAATCAAGGGAATACATTTTCTTTAATTAAAATAAATACCAAGAAATCCAATCCCATTTCATGAATAGGTGTTGTCGATTTCTAACATTATTTTTAATCAAAGATGAATTCCAATTAAATCAAATTAGGTGACCCATGATTTATCAATCTTTTCCTTATTTGTAAATAACCTATCAATTAAATAATGTCATGAATCAATCAATATTAATTCTCATGCATTATGAATCTTTATTTTAAAACTTGCAAATCAAGTTCTTATGATTCATGCATAATTAATATTCATGATATGATTCTTATTTATTTAATTTAGATTAATACCATATTTGAATATGATTAATTAGTATCTTGAATTACCATAACATATAAATTTCGATTTCTACTCATGTTCAAAAATCGCCAACTTATTGCTTGATAACCAAGCTTGGTAATTTCCATGATTCAAAATCTTACCTTATATGTTTATCATGATAATTAACATAATTAATCTTTAATTAAAATATGATAAGAAAAATACCTAGTGGGCTTATCCACCAAGGCTTGGTCGAATTTCCTCTCTTACTATTAACTAAGATTAAACCCAATGGACCTAGCCCATTTTTATCTTTAAGTAATTCTCATAAATTAACATAACCTTTTGTTATGATATATAATTCATATCTTTTTCTCTGTAGATTTTACACATAAAATCATAGAAGAAAAAACTCTTAGAATTAAATTTACTACAACATTTATGTTGACAATTTATTCCAGTTTTGACTTTTTCCGATCAGCTATTTCTTTGGCAAAATTTTAGGTACTTTTGCCGCAACTTTTTGAAACTTTCCAAAACTTGACACAAGCTTCAGTTTCAATTGTTCTATCATAAATTTGAATAACAAATATTCTAATTGTACGATTGGTCCTTTACAGAGCTATCATGGGGACCATGGACCTACATCACTTAAGCTCCAACGGATTAATCCGTTAACTCCGGTGTTACTCCACTAAAAACCCGAAGTTGTAATCTTTAGTGATGCGAATAATATATTCCGTATATCTTAAGGTGTCCAGTGATATAATCAAATTCCAGTGATTAATCTTTCACTTGATGATTCACACTTGAGCAGGCGTTTTACCGTTTAGCCCCTTAGTGCTTTTTCTTCCTGAATTCCATCGGTGGTATTGTAGACGAATCACTTACGATTTCGAGACGTAAGCTGCGCATGAGTCCCGTACTACTTCTCACGACCGACAATTCCGGGAATCATCTTGACTTAGTAAAAAGCTATGTGATATCCATATCTGTGATCGAGCTACCCTTCCCTATCGACTATCATGTTCCCAATATAGCGGCTTTGGGAACAGCGTTATGTTGTGTTCTTTAACTAGAAAATCAAAGAACAATCAAGCTAATAGTCAGGGTTCAAGATCACTTCAGGATTTAGATTAATTACCATTTGACCATCTTTTACGACTTAATTCAAAGTTGTCAGTGACGGTCATAGTTGAGCAACTTTCAGAACTTAGTCAAGTCCTATCCGGTACAAAGACATTTTGTACTTAATACACTTAATGGGTATGACACACATATCTATCCAGAATAGGATTTTCTCCATTTAGTCGTATTAATGACTTTATCAATTAAGAGGCTCCCACCCGCTTAATTAAGTCACGGATACATTTAAGTTCATTTATTGCATCTATCAATTCTTCCTCACATTTACTCTTGTGTGATGGATAGATTACAATTGCATTCCATTATGAACTATGGATTTACATTCGATTATACATAAAGAACTATAAAAAAGATTATCATAATAAGTGCCTTCTTTATTAAGAGTGACGTCATAAACTTTTACAATGGGTAAATAAAACATTGTTTAAGGGCAATAAGCCTAACATATATATGCCACAATAGAGTACGAAAGGGGGCTGTCATTATTGAATAAAAATTGAAGCTTTTGCTTTGAGAAAAGTCGAGTTATTTTTCGCATAGACGCGTTCTTAATTCTCCGTTGTTCCGTACTACATCATTTGGTCACTATGTAAGATAAGTATTACGGAACGTGATGAGTGGTGACTTTAACTATTTGTAGTACTCGACCTTCATATTTAAAATATATATATGGATAAAATGGCAGTTGTAATTATTTTTAAGCATGTGGTAAATGAGAATCTATATATATATAAAAGGAAGATCTCATGTGATGACATGACAACATCTAATCTCAAGAATTCTCATTTCCTATTTTTTCAGATTTTTTAATTTTTTTAATAAAATATTCATCTACTTGGTATCTCAATCAACTCCATTTATCACATGAAAACGTTTAATTTTTTTTATGAAACTCTGAAAACAAAAGACCATTCAGAATTCCCTTTTAAATCCATGCCTATTTAAGTAATCCATTTAGTGTTTAATACACTTTATTGATCGATATATAACAATTTTTGCTTATTACAATAAATGAATGTTACCTCTACATATGCAATGCCCTTATATATATTCATTTTAAATGCTATTCATTAGTCCTTAGAGAATAAATTTTCATTTTGAAAAAATTGTTTGTTCGATCTTTTTATAGCAAACAAATATTATTAAAGTAAACAAATATTTTTTTATTCCATGTTTAAACAACAATCTAATTAAAAATATTTTTTTTTTATTTTGTTTGGTTGTCCATTTTCTTATAATATATAACACACAGATAATTTTTTTAAATAAAAAAATCCATCTTCTCATACATAAATCTAAACATACGTGATTCGTGAATAGAGAATTTGTATTAATTTTTTTATTATAAAATCATAGTCATTAATTGGATGATGATTTGCTCTTTTATATATAAAATCATAGTTATTAATTGGATGATGTTTTGATCTTTTATATTCCATGAAGATGTTTAGACTTTTGATTTCTCTTAGTTAATGTCAAATTCATTTATTTGTATTTATGCATATTTAAGTTATGTCTTCTTAGTATGTTTATTAGCCTATAAATAGATGTAATGGTAAAATCATGTTACCATCTCTATTCTGCTGATTTTATTTTTCATTCTATTTCTATTTTGGAGAGGAGGAAATCATATTCAGCAAACAACTTCAGCAGGTATTAAGAGCGTGAATTTATTATCTTATAATATTTAAAATTAGTATTCTTCACTTACCATATTTTGGATATATATAAGTTAGTTTTACGACGCCCATTAATTAAAATCACAAAATATATATGATTTGGTTGTTTTAACATATACTTTCCTTTTATATATATAGATTAACATATGTCTTATGTTGTCTTTTCACATATTTCTACCATTGAAATGGCTGTTTCGTATCGTTGTTTCGATTGTTACTCCATTTCTAATTCTTGATGCGAGTGGAATCAGCTGGAAGGTCAATAATAGGCCTTGCTAATTATCTAGGCATGTGAAAATTAATGAGATATTGAGATATCCAATTGTTTTTAATTAGGTAGGTCCATGAAGAAAAGATTAAAAAAAGTTTAGACTATGCTTATTCATGCGAAATATGTGGTAGGGAAAATGTTAATATAGTAGACTTTTGTTATTTTTTAAATTTTATATAAAGGTATTTCTTAGAGAAATTCTGTGATTATTTAAACAATTTAATAATTATTTTGGAAAAAATGAAAATATTAGAAGAAGAAAAAACACACATACAATTACACAGGCATTTATTAGTATTATATGCATGGCAATAAAAGGTGGTACGTTCCTTCAAATATTAGTAATATGCATGCATGAGGTAATTTTTTCCAACAAAATTATAAGTATCCTTATCCTATGTTCAACGTAAATATTGTTACATAATTTTTGGTTTGTTTCTTTGTATAGTTTTATTAATCTTTGTTTCATTTTCTTACAGATATGCACATTAGCGTGTCGGAGAATGCTTCTGTTTTGCGCGCTCATCAAAATTATAAATATGTATATACATGGTCAGTATATAATGTACTGTTCATAATAATACAAAGAAATTTGGAATGAGGTAACACATGAGAAAGTAGCATAAAGTATAAATATATATATATATATATATTACTGTGACATTGTGATAAAAAAATTGTAATATATATATACCATTGTAAAATGTATAAATATGTTTTTACACTTTCAAATTCGTTTAACTTGAGAATCACGAATAGATTTTTTATGTTCATTTTTATTATTCACATAATAGCTATTGGTACTAATGAAGAAATTATTTATCCGTTTGGCAATTTTCTTAATCTAATTTTGGTAGAATCTTCTATTGTTACAACTTTAATTATTATTTTTTTCCAAATAGTTGTACTCATATTTGATAATAAAAGCAACAATAATATTAAGGACAACATGAATCTACGGTAGCAAATCTATATATATATATAAAAGCAAAATCTACTTGCAATTAATTGATAGTCTAAGAAACTCAAGAATTGTGAATCCTACAATTCTAAATTTTTAACATTTTATAATTTTTTTAAATAAGAAATTAGGATAAAGTGCTCTCATTGGTTACTATTTATCATAACTATTAGTGCAACTTAATTACAAATTTATATATTATGTAACATACAAGAATATTAAAAGACCAGATTGTAAACACACAAAAAAAAATCACTCTGAAAATTAACTTTATTTCCTTCATATTTTCACTCCATGAAACGCTTTTCATTTGTTTCATTAATTATTATCACAAGCCAATAAAGTAATATTACTACAAACTTGAATTCCAAGAACCTTGAGAAACTGATGCCAACTTAATACACCATATATGAATCGGTATGGAGCTTAAAAGGTTTTACATAACAACCACGCACACTGACACACCCACACACACACACATATATGATATATATATATATATATATATAATTTGTCACCTAAAGGCAGTATATAATTGATTTGATATATTGACTCACAATCTCATTTAGTTAATGATATAATCAGAGTTACAAATTTAAGCTTTATTATATATGTAAGTTATCAAGGTACAATAACTGTTGACCTTACTCTCTTGATGGTATTTATTAAAACAATTATCTCTATAAATGCGTAATAAATCTCTACGTTTTATTAAAAATCAACAACCATATATATGTATATATAAAAAGAGGAGAGGGTGGCTGGAGGTTTGCAACGCTTGATCTTGGTTTTTTTTTCCTTCCCAATTTTCTTTATTTATCGTACTAATATTTGGTTTATCGTTATTTTTTCCAATGCATATCAACAATTCATTTTTAGGGTGGCAGCTTTAACGCTCTTATTCTCTATCCTTCAAATATTGATTTATATAGAATTCGTATATGATCAATTTAGTCGGCGATTGATCTACTCCGATTGCAACCAGCTTTTTTTCGGTGAGAATCCCCAGGCAAGTATTTTTAGTTTATATACATATATTTTCTCTTCTTCAAATATTTAAATTATTAAAAGATTATGTCTTCCTCAATTTCGATGATGCAATATCTTACGTGTAATTTAGATGGTTAAGGTTCTCCTTGAGCAATACCTTCCGTGCATTTATTTTGTTTTAATTTCTATATTTATAAATTCACCGACTCTATTATTTATGAATTTGACGTACTGTTAACATTGAAATTGTATAATGTATTTGTTTTATTTGGACTTTTTTTTTTTTTTTGCTAAGAGAGATTATGTCTTTCTTTCTCATTTCTTAAGGGATGGTTTCAGGTTGACGATTTCGAGGATGCTTTGACAGTCACATAAGTTTGTTGAGAGTGGAACTTGTAATAAATGGTTAAGGTTCTCTTTGAGCAATATCTTACGATACGGTTTATATGGAAAGCAACGACCCATCTAATATTAGTGTGTTTTAATATCGTGTTGCTTTTAACGTTGCATATGGTTAGTGCTTTGTTTATTAAGTGACTTTTAATGATGTATTGGATTGAAATCAAATTTATGATCATGATTTTTTTTTTCATATAAGAAGATTATTTGGTGATTTGCTTAACACGCACAGCTTCTTGCGGCACTGGAAGTTGGTGGAAAAAGAAATCTATATGTGTGTTTTAATGTTATCCCTTATTAATATTCCTTTTTTATTATTAATATTCATTTATTGAATTAAAATTTAGTGATATCTTTTTGGCCTTGTATTATTATTTGGTAATTATATCATAGAAATTTCGGAGACAGTAAAAAAAAAAGTCATTATAATGTGATCTAAATTATTTTACAACTTTAATTCTAAAAGCATATTTATTTTTCTTGGTTCCTTAGAAAAAAAAATATAGAAGCACGAGACTACGTTTTTTATTTGTCAGATTAAAATCTTTCAAAAATTGCATGAAAGAGTTGTTGCCTGGTGCTAGAGATTAACAAGCTGATAACACATATTAAATTTTTATATATATCACGGTTTTTTCTATTGAAATTGTTTTATATTCCTCCTATCTTTTTTTTTTTTTCTAATCCATTATTATTGTTTAAGTTTTTACAATTCGGTGTATAAAGGTAATATGTGAAGGGAAAATGCTCAAAATTAATTATTTGGCTGAATCGACTATCATTGGTATATTTCTTATATTTTGGAGACAATAATTAAGTAAGAGATTGATTTTAATGTTTCACTAACACGAGTAAAATAAAATTACACTATAGTCCGAAAAGTTAAGAAAATTAATCAAAGAACTAAGAAGTTAATAAGGACTATTTAAAAAGATAAAAAAGAACGAAGACACCAACTAATTTTAAAGTTTACTTCATGAATACACTTTGTCGTTTAAAATATAATTTCTTTAGTTTTAGTTAGCCTTTGAATTCAACATTTTTCCTTAATCAATTTTCGGCACTCTTTATGCTTAGTAGATTAATTGCGGAATGATATTTATGTCAACTATTAATTTTTAACTTTTTCTAATTATATATAGCAATATAATATTGGAACAATTGATGAGTTTGATACTGATATATGTTTTTGAATTACGAGAAAAATAAATGAAATAATTTATTCAATATTTTTAACGCCACCGCGCTGTTCTATAAATTGAATTAGCTAGTCGAAGGAGATTTCATCTCCCACAGTCTCACTTGAAGGTTGTTGAAAGTAGCTAGGAATATTATTACATAATAATGTTATAAACAAGTGAAAATATACCGAGGTTTTATTTAATTCTCAAGCAGAGAACGGTACTCGTGACACATTATTAATAACTCATGAGCATTGAAATAGAGATTAATTGGTATTTTTGCTGTATATTTATGGAATACTATATGATATATATTACGGCGTCATTTACATTTTCTAATTTCTTGTATGATTTTCATAAGAACGGGTTATTCAACGAATCACTTAATAATGTTTTGAAATTTATCTCTTATGTCCTGATAAGGCTATATATATATATACAATAGAACCTCTAAAAATTAATATTGTTGGGACCGGCAAAAAATATTATCTTATCGAATTAATAATTAACATATAAATTAATAATTTATTAATTTATACATTAATGAAGATTTTTTTTATTAATCAGCTATAATTATATAAACATCTTTACTAACAAAAAAATATTTCAATTTATCATATCGAGAATATTAAAGTATCAATATTAAGAATATCAAGAGAGACTATTATGATTTAATTTTTTTTTATTAGAATATTAATGTCAGAATTATTAAAGACCCAATGATATTAAAGAAGAATAACAATAGCTTCTTAGAGTAGTGATAATTAAAGTTATAATAATTATTGTTGTATTCAAATTACTATAGAATCATATTTTTAGAAGACTACATGATTAGTGATGTAATGTTATCTTTTTTATTTAATGTGATTTCATAGTTATTTATGTTATATTTTATTTATAGTTATTTTATAATTATTTATGTAATTTTTTATATTGAATTATTAATTTATATATCACTTGCGACCTATATACTTTCTAAAAAAAATATTATCTTATAAATTTAGCGAATTATTAATTTAGTTAGTTAGGCCTAAGTCGGGACCGGACAAAAATATTATTTAATCGCGATTATTAATTTATCGAGTATTAATTTATAGAGGTTCTACTATATGTGTGTATGTGTGGAAATGGAACAATTTTTTATTTTTTTAGTAGAATGAGTGTAGTGTGTACTAATGAACTAGGTCAAACTAATAATATAACACTCAAGTTCAGACAAACGGTAATACTAACACGGGACCAGACATTAAACACATGTAACACTATCAAGAACGTAGACGTAGAGGTGCTATAGCGTCCTGTAAACACATTTGACTTTGAGAGACTAGATAAATTAAAAATGACGATTTTCAGTGACGGAGCTAAATAGAGGCGAGTGTATGCTCGAGCACCACCTGAAAAACAACGCGTAAAAAAATAGAAAAAAAAAATTAAAAGTAAAACACGTAGATATTATGTATAAAATATTATCGGTAAATCGAGTAATAGAATGAGCATGTAGTAACTTTATTTGTTTCCTTGATTTCAAGGTCTTCCTGTTAGAAGATCCAAGATCGACTCCTAATACCAACAAAACATGTACTTAAAAAAATGTAGTTTATCATTTTATTTGAGGCAAAATATTACAAATAATAAGTTATAATCCTTATAATTGTAGTGATAAAAAATTTAATGATATAATTTTTTTGTGAAAATAATTTTAAAAAAATTGTTTCGTCTCTAATGTGAAGTTTCACATAGAGACGTATTATTATTTCACGTTTTCGCTCCTTTTGATCGCATTTCTATACAATTTCAAAATGTTATAACTATTTTAATATCATGATTTTTTTACTTTTGCTTATTTCATATTAAGTGTCTTTAATTCATTCAAAAGTAATAAATAGTTATAATTATTTCTTAAAAATGCGTCAAAACGTGGTCATCGAGACATAGGGCCGGCCCTGGCTATAGGCGAGCAAGGCGGGCGCCTAGGGCCCCGAAATTTTAAGGGCCCCAATTTCATTAGATATATTGTTATATACTTAATTAAATATAAACAAAATTTAATTTTTAAATACTTAAAGGGCCCCAAAATTTTACATAGCCTAGCGCCCGACTAAAAACGACGAGCTTAGGGCCGGCCCTGTCGAGACATATATTCTGTTTCTGTCGATGTGGAATCTATTATACAATATTTTTTAAAAAAAATGAAAATCGACTTTATATTTTGTTTAAAGTAACTTTATATTTTTAAATAGTTATTTTTATGTAATTGTTGTTATTTATTAGTAAAAAAACGAGTTGAAAATCTACATGAGAAAAAATTATTAAAATATTATTTTAGGCACCACATCAATACAAATCCTGGCCTATTTTCAAACATTTTTTTTTACTCATTGTTATGGCTAAGATCCTTAAAGGTTGGTGAAACCGTGAAATACAGAATGAAAATGATAACTCACGAGGATAATATGTGATGATGATGATGATAGCTAATATTCATCATAGTTTAATGACTCGACGATCACATACATATGTATATGATATATAAGTGTCGTACTTTATATTTATAATATAATATAATATAATATAGAAATGACGTGGAAAGAGGGATGTTAAACACGTGCATGGGTGTGTGGTAGGTGGAATTTGTGGTGTGGAATGTGGATCTTCAACTTGCCTATCATCTCTTCTCCACTTTCCACATGATATTCCTACCATTCCTCATTATATAGTAATAACATGTATATATATATAATAATAATAATAATATTATTATTATTATACCATTTCATTTTCAGATAATAACGGCAAGACTCAAGAGCACTTAAGCTATATACTCAACTCAAGTGCGTTAGTGGACACTTATAATTTTTTTATGTAATGAAAATGAAAGCTAATAGTTTTGATTTATTTTTTGAATTTTTTATAAACTAAATTTAAGTATTTTTTTATTATAAAACTTAAATATTTAGCCCAAACTCGATTAGAAAAATAGAATCACCAGGGGAAACTCGTGGTTGAGGAGTTACGCGATAAACTGATTATAGCTTAAATATTTTTCTTTATAATCTCTTTAATTCCTTCAATTTTTTCTTTTTTTCTTTTTGTTCTCACTTTTTCTTATTATTTAGTGTTCGATCATTTTCTTTTATTAATTTTTTACCAGTTAATGCGCATGATTTTAATATCGATTGGTAGTTGTGTGACGTGTGACGTCTATTGTCTTTTTCTTCTTCTTCCCTTTTTATTTATTTATATATATATATATATATATATTATATTTATAAAGACCTGTAGCTCTATGCCTTTACATATAAAAATAGAGTTAATGACGGTAAAAATATCCAAAGTTTGGTAAAAAAAAATCCTAGTGTACCCAAAGTTTAAAAGTGATGGTAAAAGTACCCAGAGTCACATTTGAGGCGTTGACCACTCCTTTCTCATTACGCAGTTAACTTACCCGTTAACTCTGGCCACGTGGACAAACGTGGGTTGCTGACATGATAATTTTTTGCCACGTGGAGGAGCCCAATTAGGGGTTTAATTCGTTGTTTTCTGGTAAACGAGGTTGATGTGGGCTCGTCCACGTGGCGAAAAATTGTCATGTCGCATCCCACGTTTGTCCACGTGGCCAGAGTTAACAGGTAAGTTAACTGCGTTACGAAAATGGAGTAGTCAACGCCCCAAATGTAACTTTGGGTACTTTTGCCACCACTTTTAGACTTTGAGTACACGAGGGGTTCTTTGACCAAATTTTGGGTATTTTCACCGTCATTAACCCTATAAAAATAATATATATATATATATATATTGTGAATTTTTTTATATCATTTTAAAAAAATTCTTCATATAGATGTAACTTGTAAGTACATAATTAATAATGATTATTTTTAATATCATTCTATATTTTATCATCTAAGTTGATAAGAATCTAAAGTCTATTATCCCAATCAAATGACTAATTTTTTTTTTTTTTACAGATCAAATGACTAATTTTTTAAAACACTTCAAAAACAATGAATAAGATGATCACTACTCACTCACTAGGCTATTAATTAAATTATATGTATATATATATATATATATATTCTTTTGCATAGTAACCGTTTACTAATATTTATGTGTTATGTGTGATAATGGTTTAATAGTCAAAACAGGAATATATGACAATCAGATTACACTATGCTCACCCTGATCTAGATCTAGTTGTGAGATGGAAACAATCATTTTGGAAGCTTGCTTCTAAATTATTAAAAATATTTCTCATAAATAATTATTCATTGAGTCCTGATCTAGTGACAATTTAATTAGCTTTTTTGTTTTTTAAAGTTGAAGAATTATGTGCATGCCATAGTTTTCTTCACCTAACAAGCTTTATGTTGTAGTTAGACTTTGGCGAAAGTAAATTCACTTTAGAAAGAAATATATATTAGAGACATGAAATTAAAGGACCTATATATGATTTATATTAAAAAAAAAAAACTAAAGAGTTTGGTTGGTTAGAACTTAGAATTTGTCATGAGGTTTTAGCTTGTGTTAGCTCAACAACCAAAACTTGTTTGGATCTACACAACAAGCACTTCTTACATACATATAAATGATAATATCTTCTTAAACAAAATATTTCTTATTGTTTGACGCGTAGACATAAAAGTATATATATATATAGAGAGAGAGAGAGAATATGTTTATCAAATATTTTAATCATTGGTTTCTTCCTACTTTCCAAATAACATAACCATTAATATGTTTTCTTCCTACATATTACACATATTTTATATATATATATATATATATTCATGGTAAATAAGTTTTTTTGTTTGTTTAGAAAGTATGAGCTATGAATAAATATCTAAGAATTATGTTTTTAAAATATTATAAATATTGTTTGGCTATATTTTTTTTCAAATGTATTAAAATAAATAAAAAAAATATTTAAAAAAAATACGTCAAAACTATAGCTTCCCGCCTATTATTGGATTCTTCTCAGCGTAAGCTTTCCAACTATATAAATTATGAGTTCATCTAAGGTTCGTAAAAAGAGAAAAATATTCTAATCAAATCATCGTGAATGGACGAGTTAATGATATAAATAGTCTTTGGAGATAGTATATATATATATATATATATATATTATATATATACGCACATATCGCTTTTGTATTTTAATATAAATGATCTGATTGATTGTTAAGATTTAGTGATTCTGTCTTCAATTGGTTCTAACTTTTAAAAAAAAATGTCTAAAATATTTTTTAGTTATTTTTTAAGAGTAGTTAAGTAATTTTATTTATTCGAAGTTAATTACTATTTTTATTTTGTCTTTAAATGTATAAAACTAAGAGTATATTTTTTAATATATATTTTCATTCGCTTTTTTTATTTATTTTAATTATTATAAATCATTTACACTATTAAATCGTACATTTTTTTTTAAAGACCATTGGGATTTAGGACGCCCTTTCAAGATAAGAACCATTTTAGCCATTGGATCTATGTATAACTAAAACCTGCGAAAAGAAAAAGGATAATATATATATATATATATATAATATTTATATATATATATATATATATATTTGTGCTATAATGTGCTATAACGTTTATGACCCGAAAAGCTGTACACACTTGGATTCATATTGATTATTGAAATATTGATCAGATCAGACTCAGAGATCAGACAGAGACTATGTGTTGACGTTTTTTACTATTATTATTTTGTATTCCACAAGGTCAACTGTCGTACAAAACATATATATATATATATATATGATTAGATTATCTATGCATTTATTTAGGTATGCCATATTATATAGTTTAATATTAATATAAGAGACAAATAAAAATATATTTTTTCAAGAATTCGATGCCAAACATATATAATTATATATAGCTTGGTTATTCGCATGAATGATCATGATGCCAAATTCGATCATTTATTTGACTAAATTGGGTTTCATATTATATTAAGAAGGTCTATATATATACACATACATTCCATACAATACGTTCATACTTCTCGAGAGAGAAATAATTATATATTTCAATGAAAACTTGGTTTTTTTTTTCTTTTTTCTTTTTTCTTTTCAAGATAAAATTTGTTTTTGGAAATACTCGCCCAGTATCTATGGACCGAGACCGACGGATATGAGTTGTGATGTTTGGAGATATTCTTTAAGCTTGTATATGTGAATTGAATAATATTTTATAAAAATTTATGATTTATGTATTCGTAAAATTTAATCGGTAAATATCTTATTGGTAAACTCATAATTTATGAAATACTCGTATGTACCAAGGTATTAAATTTCGGGAATTTCACATGGAAATTCGCTCGAAATTCGTTTTTCGGAGAAATGCGGTTCGAAATTCTGCCCTTTCGCTGTCGTTTTACCTTTTTTCGCGAAATTCGCATGGGCACGGGGGTGGAAAATCTCTTGTGGTTGGAATTTCGATAAAAATCATATTTTTGGTAGATTTCGGCAAAAATAATTATAGGTGCGCGTGGTGGTGTAACATTTGTGTGAGTCCTTCCCCATCCACAAAACCCTATGACCCAAAGGGCCAAAGCCCTTGTCCCTAATATTTGGTATATAAACATCATTAACTCTTGTCATCTATCAATGTGGGACTTTTTGTTATTCACTCAACTAATATCACACATTCACACTTAACATACACATACACTTCACCTAATAATTTAACTTAATATTATACACTTCAAATAATATTATACACTTAGCATACATATTAACTTCACCTAACATACATATACACTTAATATACATATTCATTTAATATTATACACTTCAACTAATATTAAATTTGTTAACATACATATACAATTAACATGCATATTCACTTAATATTACACACTTAATTAACATACATATTAACTTCACATAATAATTTGACTTAATATTATACACTTCAACTAATAAAGTGACTTAATATTATACATTTCACCTACATATTTAAGTTACAAATGTGTTTGTTGTATACAATTATGTCTTGTATTTATTAAATATGTAGTTTTGAACTTATATAAATATCTTGCTTAAATACTCAAATATTTTTTACAGAATATCCGTCGAAAACCCCATCGGCATGCGGTATGCCCATACGAAAAGTGCGGTATATGCGGCATACGGTATGTCCTTTTTTTACGATTTGCCCATCGGCATACCCATCGGCAAACGATATATCCGTAAAACGAAAAATGCGAAACGACATCGGCAAGCGAAATTTTAAACCTTGGTCTGTACTATGCAAAAGTGCTTTGAACCTGGAGAGAGAGATGTGATGATGGTGGTGCGAAAATATAACGTTGAAGACTTAATTGTAATTAATTAATTCCTAATTAGAAATATAGTCATGCATGATAGCAGCTTAATGTTACATAATATATATATATATATACATATATATATATATATTATCATTCCAACAACCCCAATCCAACTAATACTATATATATATATATATATATATATCCAATTACAATGTCACGTGCTTTACGGCAAGTTGTTGTTTGTTTGTAAATACACCTATGTTAGATCCAAATTACACACCAATTAGTTTACTAATTATATTTAAGCATTCATATACTTGGATCTAGTGATGTTTGATACATAAGTTTTCTGGATTTGTAGATGTCAAAAATGAAAAATGGAAAATAATGATTTAGGCGTTAAGGATTTCACACCGTAATTTGTAACTTATAGTCATTTTGTTACTAAATATGATATCAGATATGCCAACTTAAACGATCAACAATTAAAAAATAATAAATTCCGTTCAAAATGGGTGATATGAAAAAAGAATGAGCTTTGATATTGAGGTGTTAAGCTTAATGAGATTAAAATTAATTATATACATATAGAAGTATCATTAAATATGAATTTTGAGTTTTATTTTAATAAAAATATATTTCTTCGAAGAAACTTACATAGACTCCTTTTGAAATTTGTCGCCTTTAAAAGCAATATTCTCGTTTCATTATCACTTCTCTCATATTCAATTATTTTTGAAATAAAACCGTATCATAGAGAAATCGTCTTCTTATTCTTGAATATATATATATATATATATATATATCCATCTGTGTGATCATGTATGATCTTTCACTTTTCTCATATTTATTTTTCTATCATAAGAAATATAAAATAACATGTCTTCCTTGATTTAAGGATCCCATACTTTTCGAAACATTATCGTACTTCGAATTCTAAATATACGATAAAATCTTAGCTACTATGTTTTAGATATGGACTTTAGTGTAGTGTAGCTCAAGAGTTTATAATTTAACGCATAATTGAACTTTTAACATGATTTGACAATTAATAATCCAAGTTTCACTTTAAACAGATTTGAGGGCAAATGTAATTGTAGACCATTATGAGGGAAATAATATTGTGATGAAGTAAACAAAAGCTTAAAGCGTTAATATTTAATATAGTTCTTCTCCGGAGGGAGGGATGTGTCCGAGATTTTCGGGGTTATAGACGAAGAGTAATTTTGAAGCTCCTACTAAAATGGTAAAATTAAAATTCGATGCAGAAGTATATAAAATATTTGCATATTAAATAATTGCTCATTCAAATATGACGCACCTAGTGGTTTTAGAAGCAAAAGTACTAATGAAATAATATAATATAAATTAATTTTGGGGCCCTAAAATTGAGTTTTTTGAGGCCCTTAAATATGGATTATTTCTTTTTTACAGTAGGCGCGCGGACCAACTCTGTTTCCCTTAAAGCACGGCTCTTCGAGGGCCTACACATCCTGCAATCTGGCGGTCTGGGGGCAGCCCATGTTTGGGTTGAGGCCGGGTACGGGTTGCTCAACCCACGTTATCTTCTTGCGGTTATGTGGTTTAAAGCCGATACAATCAATTGTCATTTTATAAAAAAAAAATCACAGATAAAAATCGATAGTAACCTGCATGCCACAGAGAATTATAAAAACTCATATAAACCTTAAAATTTTGCAATTTTAAATTAAACCAATTAATAAAAAAATTTATATATCTCACAAATTAATTTTTGCAATTTTTTAAAATCTTACGGAAACCTTATCGATATATATCATTTGTGCATGCGGTATATCTATAAATTAGACTCGTTGTCGATTTGCGGTTTGCAAGCATTATTTATGTCTTGAAGGTGTCCAAACGGGTCATCGACCCGTGCAAACCGCACCCATACAAGATGGTTAAAAGTTAAAAAAAAAAAAAGGGCTCGTGAAAGTTTTACTTTATAAAGTTCTTATTAGTTAGACACACCCTAATTAGGGGTGATAATTTGAGGTCGGACAAGAAACACAAAAAGGTTACGACACAATTTAAACGGGCCTAGGTATACTATAAATGGATCTTGGTGCAACCGTGTCAAACACGATTAACGCGATTAAATAATGGGTAAACACGATACAAACACGATACCACGATGGGACAATTGGACACGATTAAAGAGTAAAAAATTGCACTTTATATAAGTTATTAAGTGTTCTAATACTTATTATATGTGGCATTTATGTTTTTATTTTATTAATTATGTACCATTCATGAACATAAAAAATATTAGGAAATTTTAAAATCTTAAATAGTAAAATTAAATAAATTAAGTAAATGAGTACGAATTGAATTAGTTTCTCATTTTAAAATACATAAGTCTGTTAAATGGGTTAAACGGGTAGACATAATAAACACAATAATTAAATGGGCCGGTCTGAGTCTCATCTTCTAATATGATTACTAAATGAGGCGGGTCTTGGTCTATATAAAATAAGTATATAAAAAAACGATTAAGACCCAGCACGAACACCATGAAACTCGAATTGCCACCCCTAACCCTAATAGAAAAATCATAGCATGAAATTCGAATCTTAGAGGAAAATCTTGTAAATACGAAGAACGCCTCCTGCAAGTGTTTAACGTTTTGAAATACTTCACACTTATTTAATTGTACTTTTTTAAACGGAAATTTTAACAATCTCTTTTTTTTTTTTTTTGAGGGGAAAACGTGTAGGTTATATTCCTACCCGGAATGGGCAAGGGCCGAATCGGCCAGTAAAAGTTCAGCAATACAATAAGGAGGCTCCGCAAACCAGAAAGCGGATCTAGATGAATAAAGATTACATTGCGCAAGAATATGAGCCACCATGTTTCCTTCTCGTTTAATAAAGCTAAATGTCGATAAACTTCGCGTAGCAAGCTCTAGGATGTCCTCAATCAAGAACCCTGTTTCGAACCATGTAAAAATATTGTTGACGAAATGACTGACATGAAACTCTGAAAAAGTGAAAACATTCCCTATAGTTACCTTATTATACTGTTTTTTACTGCGGAATTTAAGACATTTTCTAAAGAAATTGACACTCATTTCAACAATCGGGTCAAATCGTGCCATTAAAAATAGAAGGTTTGATAGTATCTTATGGTATCGAAGTGATCCACGTCACGAATTGTCATTAAAATGATAATTATTGGCCACTTGCACATGGGAAAATGCTAATTAGTTACTAAAAAAACGAGATTTTATGCACAATTTATTAAAAGATTAGTATAATTTAAACATAATAAATTACCAAGTTTTTAGGGATCCGATGGCATGTGCCCATGTGACAGAAGAATAATATCAAAAGTATTAATACAGCTTCAACTTTCAAAAATAAAAATAATTTAGCTTGGAGATAGAGTTAGATATCCTTATATTATTTAATCTATTTTAATTTTTATTTACGCCCTTTAATTAAACTGTGATCACGACAAATATTAAACTACTATGAACTAATCAAAGAGAATGGGAAGGTTAAATAAGTATATAACTACATACATTTTTCACAATTGATGACTTGATAACATCTATTGAAGCTATATAAATAAAAACAGAATATAAATTTAGTGAGTACTTGACACTAATAATGTCTTATTAACTTTGCTCACTGGAACACCTTGCCTTATGAGATTTAGTTTTGTAGAAATGTTTTCGGAACTTTGAAAAAGTAGCGTATTACTCTTTATGCGATAAAAAATGACAGAAACTATTAATACGTGCATAACACATGACTTATTTATTGTTCTCTCTTATCTTGTTGGGTTTTTATTCTAGCTTTTAATCTATAATTATGTATATATATATTTTTTTGTAGCTGCACAATAATATTATATTTTAGTATATTGACTTCGTTTGATAAATAATAGATATAAATATTCTCGGGTAAGTTATATTTTGTGCGGCACTTTTAAAGAAACCTTGCTATTAAGTGTTAAGAATTAAATTTACGAGGCAAAAGTGCACCAATAAAAAAAGTTGAGAGCGCATTGCTGGCAATTACTCTAATTTATATAAACAAACTACCAACTTATACATAAGCTGTATAATTTCATGTTGCAAAATTTTAAATTATTTATATTAAAATACTATATATTGTATCTTGAGCCGACACCAGAGATTCATCGTGCCCTTTAATTTAAGATTTATTCAAGGTGTTGGCTGTGCATGAAAGATGCATGATATAGGTTAATTTCTGAAGCCAACAAGCTCATATAAAATGGTTATTCGAATATCACATGATTTTTACTTATTATTCGGATTTTCGAATTGTTTTCAAGTTAATATATAGTATAAACAAGGGGTGACACTCTAGATCTAGATCCGGGTACATAATCTAGATTGTTTTTGAATGATACGACTTCAATTGAGACGAAACGATTCGAAAAACTAAATGATGAGTGAATATGATAAGAATACGAGGAAAAAAATTTGGACATAATTAAGGTAAAAAAATTGCATTTTATTATTTTATGTATGTTGCTACTGTTTTAAAATTAATACGTACCAAATTTATATTGTTTAATTTGTAAATTATTTCAATGCAAATGATCATATATACTATAAATTTTATATAAATAAATTTATTCCTTAAGGATACAATAATCAATAAAAATGTTAAACATGGAACACAAATTAATCATTATGTAATAAAAAAAATTATAACACGAAGAGGACAAAAAACACGAAAAAATATGATTCGAAAATTATGATATATGTGAAATTATGATATTCATAATTCTATGATTCTTGGGATCACCATTTGAATAGTTAATATATAGTGGGATCCGAAGACAATAATGTCGCCCACCAACGCCGTGAGAATTATTCACCCACAACCCTTCTTGCCATGCATATTCATAAATACTTATTGATATTTGTAACATAAGTACTTAATTTATATCAAGTTTGTCAATATATATATATATCCAATCTTTTTTTCTTTTCTTTTTTAAATGAGGTGACACTATTGACCAATGTTTTTTTTTTTTGACGAGCACTTTGACCAATGTTAAATGCACTTTCGCATTAGATATATTCAGTGTAAGAACAAGTGATATTATTGGCCAAGTTTACAATATGTAAAAGGGGCATACATTTGCGTCACATGACATTTGAACCTGTGACCGCTTATAGAGATATGTATTGGAGTTACCACTAGGCCAAACAACTTCATCTATATTGAATTAACGTCTATTAAGACAAACACAATATAAGTATTGAATAATTGATATTTTAATAATTTAATCATAACCATAACAACTCTTTAGCAGCATATAAACAGAATTGGATCTCGACATTATTTTGTGGCTTGAGTATTATTGGAAATTTGCCGATGCACTTGGTATAAGATTGGGTACGTAAGTCGCAAATATCCCATATATATATATGAGAGAGAGAGTATGGGTTGTGTCATGTGATCCATACAAATCATGCAGTGTAATGTGAAAAGTCCTTAAATAATGAGAAGCCATCAAGAGCAGCCCTAATTTTTAATCCTCATTCTTTTTTATCGCTTCTGTTTTTAAGTACCTAGTCCCACTAACTTATTAAATGCATATAACACCAAAATAAATTATTAAAAACTTTCCAAATACCCTTTGATTAAAGGTTAAGCACAGTGCCCTTTTTTGTCAATTCACGACCTAATCATTATTGTTATGTTACACATTCCAGTCTTTATATATAATCACATGTGTACTATTGACAATATAATATATGGTAATATGATATAGGATATACATTAAACATATAAAAAAAACTTTTCCAATTACCTTTTCTTCAACAGATTATTTCACGCATTTAATTAACCTTAGCATAACTAATTACTAATAATACAATTTAATAAATAAACCCGTTTATCCTTACGTTACAACTTGCAAAATACAAACATTTTTTATACGTATAATACACAGACAAAATGACAAAATAATGACGTCTAAAACCCATATATCACTGGCCAAGTACAATAATGACTGAAACGGCAATTTCCTCTAAGTTTTTCTTTATAGCATAAAGGCCCCTCGAGATTTATCTTTCTTAAGTTTTTAGCCTTAATTTTTTTTAAAAATAATAATATTTATACTTCTAAATTTTCATATTTGTCAATTTCTTATTTCATATTATAATTTATCCCGCCCTTCAAGATTTGTTTGCTTCCTTATTTTTTTATCTCTTAATTTTTATATTTTTCTTTTCTTACACTTCAATTTACAATTATTGCACTCCTCTATAGCTGCCTAGTTCATGGATGATCTACGCCCAACCAAAGAGAACTTGTAGTCCCTCTAAATTTATGAAAAAGTTTAAAATTTACGTGAAAGTTTTTATAATTTTAATTTTTACCTCTATATTTTATTTTTATTTTTTTACCTTAAGCTTAAACTATGCTTAATTACCCTCTCACAATACTTATTTCCTTCAAAATACATATCTCAACCCCGCTCTCGAAATTCATTTGTATCTTAGTTCCGCCGCTAATATAGAGAAATATATGCTAAATACTAAAAAGCATATAATTAATATTTCAACAAATATACGTCATAATATATACTAAATAAAGTAGCATATAATTAATATTCCAATAAATGTACTTCATAATATATTACATATATAGTGTTGGAATTTTTGGCTACCAACCACAACACGACTCACTCTCTCTCCCCCATCATCCATGCACCACAAGTCGCACCAAGAAGTAAACCCCTCTCCGACGGTCCACCGTACTGCCACGTAGCACCCCTCCACACCCTCCGATCCGATCCCATCCGACGGCCTAGATCCTCCCTCAACCAACCCACTCGCTTGCGTTGTGGCTGCCCACTCTTGTGCTTACCTACCAAAATCCCATATTAAAGAAAAGTCTTAAAGCCATCGACTTTGACACAATAATATATACTTATATACGTACACCCTTCTCCTATATCTATCTATCTATCTATATATAATAACTCTTCATTTCCTTCACTCACACCAACATATCAACCCACTTCTCTCTCTCTCTCTCTCTCTCTCTCTCTCTCTCTCTCTCTCTCGCTCCTCCTCGCCCAAAACGACACGCTATGGAGACGGTTGCCAAGCAAAACGGGCACCACCACCAAAACGGCGTGTCGAAGTTGGATCACGGGCTGTGCCTGGAGAACGGCAAGTCCGGGCGTGCGGTCGACGCGTTGGGCTGGGGCGTAGCGGCTGAGGCAATGGCGGGGAGCCACGTGGAGGAGGTGAAGCGGATGGTGGCGGAGTACCGCAGGCCCGTTGTGAAGCTGGGCGGGGAGAGCCTGACGATCGGGCAGGTGGCTGCCATCGCGGGGGGAGCCGTGAGGGTGGAGCTGGCCGAGGAGTCCCGGGCCGGGGTGAAGGCGAGCAGTGACTGGGTCATGGAGAGCATGGGCAAGGGCACCGACAGCTACGGTGTCACCACCGGCTTCGGCGCCACCTCGCACCGCAGGACCAAGCAGGGCGGGGCGCTCCAGAAGGAGCTCATTAGGTACGCGCGATCCTCGTTCATTTGAATTTGTATCTTTGAAATCGAAAGTTAACTACTTATCATATAAAAATTTGAAAAACGCTCACCTAATAAATAATCAATACGATGATTAGATACTTATGTATATATTTGCATAGATCGAGAATATTATTGAAATGATTAGAATACGAACTCATTGGTATATCGATGTATATATTGTTTTACGTGTGTGTTAATAGTAAAATTCCAACAGTACTAAGTCACATATTGTAGATATTTAGACATATTTTTTTTATTTAATTCATCGTGAGTGATTTTTTTACCTCAATGTCAAGAGTATCAATAGTAGTACTTGATCAAATAATCTAAGTATTTAAATATGGATTTCAATAACTAACGAGATTAATATTTTTTTTAGTGATGTGTCTTTTTAAAATATAATTATAAACAAAAAGAGGGATCTGATTTTGAATTGTAGAGAAAGTATTTTATTTTCTTGAAGATGGAAATAGACAAAATTAATAATTAGAACTGTTTTATTATAACGTAACAAAGGACCAAGTGTTGATAGAAAAATAAATAAATAAAGGACCAAGTGGGACCGGGTTTAACTCGGGCGAGTTGAGATAAATTCTGAGTTTTAAATAAACTTTTTCTTGGAAAAGCATTATTTTTATTTAATGGGTCGTTGTTTGAAGTTCCAATGAATGTAAACCATTGAAACTTTAATTTAACTTTAGATAATTAGTTTTCCAATTGAAGAAAATATCAAAATACATGTGAATTGAGTTTGTGCATGAATATTGTAGATCGTGAAAAATAACTAAAGACGATTGAGCTTTCACATCCATCTAAAGAAATTAAAAGTAAATTGTAAAAAATACGAAATGTTATTTAATAAAAGCATAGATTTTTATATAAAATTTAAAAATAAAAATAAAAATAAACATTTAATGCTACGTGAAGTATCAGTCATTTACACAGAAGATATATGAAATTATTGAGATCGATCGTCAGAATTCAGAACACATTCATGTGTATGTATGCATGTAGTACATTATGCATATATTTATGTGACGTGTAATAAAAAACACGTGCGTGGGATCACGTGCATGGCCCATGATATTGTCCCCACGCACGCATTCCTAGAGTCACGTTCACATAGTCAAACTTGTCACGTTAAATTCTTTTCAATTGCACCATTAACTCAGAGGGCTATATTTGCTTTAAAAAAAAAACAAAAACTCAGAGGGCTATATTAACCCTCACCCACCGTGTTTGGCCTAGTAGTAAATCCATTACAATAAAACTCTTCATGAGGTCTTGGGTTTAAACACTTGAGACGCGAAAATTGCGTAACATATGTAATCTTGGCCGATACTGCCTGCGGCCAATAGTGCCGGTTGTTCTTACCGTGAAAAATATCTTGTAATGAGTACATCTAATCTTTGCAAATAGTGTCACCCAATTCAAAAAAATAAAATGAGAAGGTTGTATTATATATATATAATATAATAATATTATATTAATAATAAAATGATTTTCTTAGATCTACTATATTTTGTAATAAATGTTTAGGTTTTTTTTTTTTTTTTAGAGAATAAATGTTTAGGTTTCAATGTTTTATATCATATGAAACTGCGTAAAAAAATATCCGATTAAATTGGAGAATTATTAGCATTATACCTCCTTTACAAACATGGCACTCTGAAATAAGAATTCGATTAGGTAAAAAAAATCGATTTTTTCGGAATAAAAATTGAAACAAAATTTAAGCTATAGTCAAATTAAATAAATTGGGCCGTTAAATTTCAATCATATGATCACTATTTCGTTATTCGTAACATGGATTAAGCGACCCAAGTTTGTTTTTGGATCTAATCATTTATTTTATTATTTTTTGGCAGATTTTTGAATGCTGGTATCTTTGGAGGTGGAAGCGGGTCGGGTCACACGCTCCCGGAGACGGCCACACGCGCCGCCCTGCTCGTGAGGATCAACACCCTCATGCAGGGGTACTCCGGTATCCGATTTGAGATCCTCGAAGCTATGGCGAAGCTCCTCAACGGCAATGTCACGCCGTGCCTCCCACTCCGGGGCACCATCACCGCCTCCGGCGACCTCGTCCCCCTCTCCTACATCGCGGGACTTTTGACAGGCCGACCCAACTCACGTGCTGTTGGCCCAGACGGCGTGTCGCTCACTGCTGCTGAGGCTTTCAAGGCCGCCGGAATCAGCGGCGGATTCTTCGAACTCCAGCCTAAGGAGGGTCTCGCTTTGGTCAACGGCACTGCTGTTGGCTCGGGAATGGCGTCAACGGTCCTCTTCGAGGCCAACGTCCTCGCCGTCCTTGCTGAGGTCATCTCCGCCGTGTTCGCTGAGGTCATGCAGGGGAAACCGGAGTTTACTGATCATTTGACCCACAAGCTTAAGCACCACCCGGGACAGATTGAGGCGGCGGCAATTATGGAACATGTGCTCGCCGGAAGCGCGTACGTTGCGGCGGCTAAGAAGCTCCACGAGACCGACCCGTTGCAGAAGCCGAAGCAAGATCGGTATGCGTTGAGGACGTCGCCCCAGTGGCTGGGCCCGCAGATTGAGGTTATCAGATTCTCGACGAAGTCGATCGAGAGGGAGATCAACTCCGTTAACGACAACCCGCTCATCGACGTCTCCAGGAACAAAGCCCTCCACGGCGGAAACTTCCAGGGCACACCGATCGGAGTTTCTATGGACAACACCCGTTTGGCCCTCGCCGCCATTGGAAAGCTTCTCTTCGCGCAATTCTCCGAACTCGTCAACGACTTCTACAACAACGGCCTCCCGTCAAACCTCTCCGGTGGAAGAAACCCTAGCCTCGACTATGGCTTCAAAGGCGCAGAAATTGCCATGGCTTCGTACTGCTCCGAGCTTCAATATTTGGCGAATCCCGTCACATCGCACGTGCAGAGCGCCGAGCAGCACAACCAGGACGTGAACTCGCTCGGGTTGATCTCCTCACGTAAAACCGCCGAGGCCATCGACATTCTCAAGCTCATGTCCTCGACCTTCCTCGTCGCGCTTTGCCAAGCGATCGATCTCCGCCACCTCGAGGAGAATATCAAGCATGCCGTGAAGAACACCGTGAGCCAAGTCGCGAAGAAGGTGCTCACCACCGGCGCCACCGGGGAGCTCCACGCATCGAGATTCTCCGAGAAGGATCTGATCAACGTGGTTGAGCGCGAGTATGTCTTCGCCTACGCCGACGACCCGTGTTTGGCCACTTACCCGTTGATGCAGAAGCTCCGCGCGGTGCTTGTCGAGCACGCGCTCGAGAATTCCAACAGTAGCGAGCAAAGCCCGGCCACGTCGATCTTCCACAAGATTGCCACCTTCGAGGCCGAGCTAACGACCGCGCTGCCTAAAGAAGTCGAGGCTGCACGCGTCGCGTACGAGGCCGGCACAGGGGCCGTGCCGAACAAGATCCTCGAGTGCCGATCATACCCGCTATACCGATTCGTGAGGGAGGAGCTCGGTGCCGGGTTTCTGTCCGGCGAGAGAGTCCGGTCGCCCGGGGAGGAGTTCGACAAGGTTTTCGCCGCGGTGTGCGAAGGAAAGGTGATTGATCCGATGCTTGAGTGCCTCAGCGCTTGGAATGGTGAACCTCTTCCCATTTGCTAGGGTTTGGTGTCGATTAATTAATTATATATGTTTTTAATTATTATTTTTGCTTTGTTTTGTTCATTTTATTTTTTTGTTGGGTAACTAGGGCTACATTAAATTGCTTTTATTTTGTGTTCATAAAGTTGGTGAGTGTGAATGTAGAATTGGAAACGATGTCGTTTGTAATGTGTGAAACTCTCTCATCAACCACCAATCTCATGCTCTTTGTATGACAAAATCATTTCTTTGTTACTCAAAATAAAATGATATTGAGTTTGCAACATTTGATGGACTACAGTCTACACAAACACAAAAGTGACCTCTGGGCGGCAAATATACTTAATTTATTGCTATATATTAGTGTAGTGTGTATATATACATAAATAATGTTCTTTTAATGACCAATTTTACATAAGATGTAACATCCAGGGTTCGACTTACCGACGATTATCGTCGATTATCGAGCTTACCGATAGTCATCGGTAAATAATCGACTCCAGTAGTTGCCGTTTTGAACATTTTTCGACGATTATCGAGATAATCGACAAATCCTTCTTCATTCGATAATCGGAAAACGCAGTGTAAAAAATAGGTACTTTTCGGTCAATTAAAAAAATAAAATAGGGTTGTATAAATGTGTTTTTTTCGAGGTTAACCGAGCTCCAAACCCTTTTTTCGCCATTTTCGCCGCCTCCAAGCAAGATCTTGGTGTTTTTCGAGATAATCGAACTGGTAAGTGGCTCGATTTTCGGCCTTTCCTCTGGTTTTCAACGATTTTAATGGTAGTGGCAAAAGTGTGTTAAGTTTTGATTTCACACCATTTTCACCTAATTTCTTGTATTTATTTCAAACTTTTTGGTAGATCTAGGACTTATAACGATAGATATGTATGAATCATGCATTTTTTCTTTGATATTTGATCATTTTCACGATTTTGAGAAGATTTGCATGAGTTCCAAAACTAAGAGTTCATTGTTCTTATAAGTTATGTTTAGAAGAGTGTAAATTTTGGTACTTTTGTAATTTTGAGATGTTTTTTTGCATTATCATGAATATATCTTGATGAAAATTTGTTTCCATGACTTAGTTTGTGATTATTTTGTTAGATTTAGATGATTTTCGGATTGATGATATTGTTTGGCAAAAGTAAACAAAGTTTTGAACTTGGAACTTTGCTAAAAATATAGGTTTTTTCTTTTATGATTTATGATTTTATGGTTTGAGGCAGAATGTACAAACTTTGTAGAATTTTTGGCGAATTTTTGGTGAATTTTTGAGGCAGATTTGAAGCTAATTCGGATTTTCTATAAATCGCGGCAAAAGTATTTAAAGTTTAGCTTTCTATCGATTGTGAAATATTCTACTCATTTTTTTTAGTGTTTTCATTTATTAAATATTTTTATAAATATTTATCTGAATTTTTGGTGTAATTTATTTTCAGATTTGACGATAATTCTGATTTCTGCATAATTGCGGCTAAAGTCGTTGAAGTTTCTGTTTTGTGATTTGTGAGGTAATCTACTCATTTTTTTGGGTTTTTTTATTTATTAAATATTTTTTGAAATATTAAACTGATCTTTTGGTGTGATCTATTTCAGATTTTACGACTAATTCGGATTTTCTCATAATTCGGGGAATTTTTTTCCAAGTTTATCTTTTCCGATTTAATGAGGTAATGTACTCATTTTTTTGGGTGTTCTCATTCATTAATTTTTTTTTTTAAATATTAATCTGACTTTTTGGTGTATTTTATTTTCAGATTTGACGAAAATTCGAATTTCTTCAAAATTGCGGCAAAACTACTCGAAGTTACTGTCTTGTGATTTAATGAGGTAATGTACTCATTTTTATGGGTGTTCTCGTTCAATAAATATTTTTGGAAATATTAATCTGACTTTTTCGTGTAATTTATTTTCAGATTTGACGAAAATTCGAATTTCTTCATAATTGCGGCAAAACTACTCGAAGTTTCTGTTTTGTGATTTGTGAGGTAATGTACTCTTTTTTTTGGGTGTTTTCACTCATTAAATATTTTTGGAAATAAAAATCTGAGTTTTCCGTGTAATTTATATTCATATTTGACTGTAATTCGGCCAATCACGTAGTTGCGGCAAAAGTCATACAAGTTTATATTCTCGTGATTTATCCGGTAATCTACTGACTTTTCTTGCTGTTAGCTTTCATTAAATATTTATTCCTACAATAATGTGAAATTTTGGTGGAATTTAATTTGTATTTTGAGGTAAAATTGTTTTTTCCGGTAAAAGTACCTAAAGTTTGCATTTTGTATATCTTTTTTTAACTATTATCGTCATTCGTCTTGCTGTTTAGGTTCAAAATGAGTAAGGAAGAACTTGCGAGGCAGCATTGCACTCCCTATGGGGATTCGAGCAACAATTCGGGGTTCAAGTGCAACTATTGTGGGAAGGAGATCAGAGGAGGCGGAATAACGAGAATGAAAAAACATTTGGCCGGAAACGATAAGAGCAAAAATTTCGCGCCGTGTACCGAGGTCCCTAACGACGTGCGTAACCTCATCAGGGAGTCATTGCTGAGTACCCAAAGGAAGAAGCAAAAGAAGCATGATATGGAGGTTGACATACGGGAGAATATTTTGCATAGCGTGGGCGATTCTTCCAGTGACGACGTGGCCACCCCTGTGGACGTTGAAAGAGAAGTGGCAAGGGTAGCGAAGAAAACCCGTAAAGAGGCATCGGCCCGACAGTTGACAGAGGACCATGTGAGAGGCGGTGGAAGTGCTTCCGGTCCCGCCACCGCCCCTGCTTTGTTCGATAGGCCTTCGGGAAAACAAAAAAGGGTCGACTTGATGTTTTTACCGAAGACCATTTTGAAGGTGGGCAAGTCGATAGCGAAGTACTTGATCCACAAAGGGGTTCCGTGGTGCCACGCAGATGACATTCACTTCCACAACATGTTGTTTTGCGTAGCCAAAGCAGGTAACTTAATTTATGATTTTATTTTTATTTCATTTTGAATTTCTGATTTTGTATTATTAATATTCCATTTACGATTGTAGGCCCTGGATGCCCGTATCCATCGTCAAAGGACATCGCGGGCAAGTATCTGAACCTCGAGTACGAGGAGTGGCAGAAGTACAAGCAGGACCAGATTCCTGTGTGGCGGAAATTTGGCATGATGATCATGTCAGACGGTTGGACCGGACCGACGAATATGTCCATCTTAAACATAATGGTCTTCTCGGCGGGGAGGACAGTGTTTGTTAAGGCAATCAACGCATCCTCACACGCCAAAAACTCGCACTATTTGTTCAGGATATTTTCTGCAGTCATCGAGGAGATCGGGCCGCACAACGTCGTGCAAATTGTGACGGACAACGCCGCGGCTTACAAAAAAGTCGGCCAAGATTTGATGGAGAAGTACAATTTGTACTGGACACCGTGCGCTGCCCACTGTGTGGACTTGATGTTTCACGACATCGGAAGAAGGCCAAGCATCGATGAGGCCGTGAAAGGGTGCAGGCTCATCACGAAGTTTATCTACAACCATGGCCAGGTGCTCGATACCATGAGGAAGACTTGCAATGGCGAGATCATCCGTCCAGGGGCGACGAGGTTCGCCACAAACTTTCTCTCCCTCCAGAGCTTACGGGGGAAGAAGGCTGGACTTAAGGCGATGTTTGTGTCTGATTGGTGGGAGAACTCCAAGTTCAAGGATATGAGAGAAGGGAGAGCCGCGGCCACGTTATGCTTGAGCGAGCCTTTTTGGGTTTCTGTTGACAAGGCCATTGCCGATTTCACCCCCATGTACAAAGCACTCAGGTTCGTCGACACCGAGGTGCATCCCACGATGGGTATGGTGTATCGCTTGTTCGAAATCATCCAGTCGGAGCTCGGTGCACTTCCTGGAAAGCAATGGGCAGTCGATATTGTGGAAGCGAGATGGCATCGAAACTTGGAGCATCCATTGCATATTGCGGCCCACTTCTTGAACCCCAGACTCGCGTACGAGCGAGATATTGTGATGCCAGACAACGGAATCGTAGATGTCACCAGGGTCTACGACCGTTTGTTTCCTAACGAGGACGTGACACATCTCGCAAAAGAGGTTAGATCTCAAATTAATTGTGTAACTTTATTTCTTGTGATTTAATAAAATATAACTTACTTTCTTGAATCGTAGTGCGTGCGATTCCGTGACGCTATAGGTCCGTTGCGCGAGCGGTCATGTGTGGCAGCACGGACGAGTCTTGCACCCGGTAAGAAAGAATACATTGATTGTAATACATTAAGCATGCTAAGTTTTAAAAATTAATCTAACTACACCCTGCTTTCCTTATTTATTTACAGCAGAGTGGTGGAACATATTCGGGGGTGTATGCCCCACGTTGCAGAAGCTAGCAGTAAGGAACTGGAGCACTTTTGCTTTGATCCACACCAAGCTCCGCAATCGTCTGGCATACGCAACACTGGAGAAGCTAGTATTCTGCAACTACAATCAGAAGCTAGCGCTGCGGGACATAAAGGCGCAGTACGACCAGGTGGACAAAGCCGATCCTTATGAGTACCTCACCCGGTCTTTGGCGATGGCTTCTGCTGGTTGTGACTTCGAGGACGCAATTTTAGAGTGGATCCGACCAGTCCACCTCGATGACGAAGAAGGCAACCCAGACCCAGATATCGCCGAGGAGGCTCGGTCATTCAGAGTTGTGATCAGCCGAGTCCTTGGTGAGCAAAGACTCGGTCCTACCGCCGACCCCCCGGGAGTTTATGGAGGAGTTGACTGCGGCTCAAGCGGTCCTGGCCCCAGTGCCAGTCAGCATCGTACTCACCCGGCTTCTACTCACCGTACTTCCCCTTCCCATAGCTCTTCGCATGGTGGATGGGGTGGTGGAGGAGGTGGCACCCAAGGAGGATGGGGTGGTGGAGGAGGTGGCGCATCTACATATGGAGGGTCTGATACAGGTGATTACCGTTTTTCTTTGAATGTACCGTTTATTTGAATTTTGTTTATTGCATTGCATGTATATTTGAATGTCAACTAATATGATTACAAAACAGGTGATAGGTATCGCTCCGACCCGAACTACAACATCGACCCCCCAAACATGGGATACATTCCCGATCGACAGTATGGCGACCAACAGTCTCCTGATCCTCCTCAGCAACAAGACGACGCATCTTCTGCTGTTAAATTCTACTTTGGAAGAGGCTATCTCTCTCAGAGTTCGAACCCCGTCGACGATGTCTCTGGGTGGTTAGATACGATGTCGATGGGAACTTCTTCGAGCACTCAGTTTGCAACTCCGCACCCTGTGTTCGAGAACGGTGTCTGGGCGCATCCGTTGTATCCAAATCGTGCAGGCATCTTCATGGAGCAACACGTATATTATTACCACGTGAGTTACTTCCGTACGCATTTCGAACCACATGGCCTGTTTTGGAACACATATCTGAACATGCATATGGAAGCAAGTGGTGCCACCGGTGTTATGGAAGCCCACAGGAGATCGTCGTTTTTCTGAGGTCCGAGAAGTCGGTTTGAGTTTGAGTATTATCTACAATTCTACCTATTACCTATCTATTATGTGTATGAGTTGTTTGACTATGTGTTTGATACATTTGTGAGACTATGTTTTATTGGTGTTATAGGACTATGTGTGTATGACTTTATCTTCATATGTTTGTATGATATTATAAAAATATTTTGTAAGTTTTCCGTCGATAAGTATCGAAAATTGTCGATAATCCGTCGATAATCCTCGATAAGTATCGGTAATCGGTAAGCTACAGTATTATTAGTTTTTTGTCGATAATCCGGTTATCCGTCGATTAATCCGTCAATAACGGCAAGCGATTTATCAGTTATCTCGATAAGTTGAACCTTGGTAATATCCATTTGGATATATTTGAATATAACGTCCAAAGGAATACTACATACAAATATTATTGCTATTTTTTTTATATCGAAACAATCATACAATAATGAGACGAAAGTGGCCCATAAACTAATGAGTAATCAATAGCCGCACAACATGGTTATGTCAGAGAGACCACTGTTTATCTCATATCTTTGAATTAATATCAATATGAATTATGAAGATTTGAACAATTCAAGATAAAATATGGCTTTATATATTGATATTATCAGTCAACGTTGAAGAGCTTCGTATCTCGTGCAAATTAACGATCGCAAATAACAACAATTAAAATATTATTTGAAAGAATAAGAAATAATTTTACACTGGAAATTGCTGTATAAGTACTTAAGCTTGTAACATTGTTGCACTTTAATACTTGAATCAATTTTTTTGTAACAAAAATATTCTACTTGCAAAGTTTGTAGCACTTTAATACACGAGCTTAATTTTTTACGGCGAAAACACTCGAATGGTAATGTTTGTTGCATTTAATACGCGTCCACATGTTGCAAAAATAATTCGAATGTGAGTAATGTGGAAAAGACTTAGAAGTTTTTTGAATGCGTACTTGTCGGAGTATGATCTCTCGGGGCTTCGTGATTGTGATTTTGGAATTCACTCATGCCAAATGCGGCCCATTAAAGTTAATTAACTATGGTGTTTGAATCTTGTCATGTTATATTAAGTATTATTATCCAAAATTTAGGATCACATATTAAAATGTGCTAAGTCCCATATAGAAAAGACATGTGGACTTAGCACGGTTTAAAAGGTAATGGGTTTCATTGTCAATTAGTTTTAAGGTGGAACCCCGTGATAATTCACATGGTATTAGAGCCTATTTAGCTCAAATGAGCACCACTGGTCCAAAAAAAAAATAGAGAAGGATTTGGCCCGAGATTAATGAGCCAAAAAGAATCACCATCTCGAGAAGGGATGTTAAGTCCCACGTAAAAAAAAAAAAGACTTAACATGATTTAAAAGATAATGGGTTACTCTCTTCGTTGCGATTTGATTTTAAAGTGGAACCACGTGTAACAAAATGCAATAAACATAGACAACAAGTGGAGCATTCTCCCTGTAAAAAATCAATTCAAGTATCAAAATACAACGAACATTAAAATCTAATATTCTCGCTGTTAATTTCTCTTAAATTAATTATGGCCAGTTGTGTCTCTGCTATTTTTTTATTTAAAAAAAAAAATCATATTCCTCTATTGTGATAAGAAAGTGACATGTATGACAAGGATTGTAGACCAAATGTGGCCCTTTTTCGTTAATAATGATCTAGTATTAAAAGCTTACAAAAAGAAATAAAATAGTGCAAATTGTGTTCTCTTTTTCTTTCTTTCTGGTTTGTATTATATGATCATCTATGCAAGAACAATATTAAATCATCAAATTTTAGGATTAATAAATGTCAAATGTTCTCATTGTGACAAAATATTATAATAATTAAATTGCCTACGACAATTGTAACACTAATGCTTAATATGATTGGCATAGAATTAATTTGTTTTCCCATAAATTACTTTGAAATGCTATCATCTATATTTTGTAGTAAAAATTTGACTAGTTATAAATAGTAAATACAATGTATATTATGTAACATATATAGAAAAATTTTAATCAATTAAAAACTTGACGTTTGCTCTTAGTTATTGTTTTACTTCAATTTTTCAGTTTGGAACAAAAAATAAAAATCCATGTATCTTTTATTGAAAATTGAATCCATTCGTTGGGCTTTCAATTTCAATTCTAAGTTTTAGTTCATATAATGGCCTTTAATAGAAAAAATAAATAAAAATTGACGACCTCTTTTCATATTCTTCCTGAATAAATAGTTTATACTAATATAAGAATTTTATCTTTGTTAATGCACAAAAATAGATTAATGTAGAACCAGGTCCACGGTTTGAACCCCGGGTCAGACCCGATACTCGTTTGGGCGCTCAAAGGTGGAGTCAACGAGGGTTGACTAATGTCTCGACTTAGCTTAAGGCGAATATTCGTCTCCAGCGAGGCACGAGCTGTCTTGATGGTTGATTGCTTGGTAATGGCAAGGTCGCTGTCGCCGGGAGCCTTCTACGATCTCCATGAAACCCGAGCCTCACCAAATGAGTTTGGACTTAGGCTAGAGGGCTTTGACTTCGTCGATGGGCCTTGACTTTCATATAGGGGGCCATGTTTTTAACTATCCAAAAAATGCGCATGACATTCTTAAGACACAAAACAATAGTGATACATCGTAGATCTTCAATTTCCTGGTCGAATTTAGAGTTTTTCACTAAAAGCATAACAGTTACTCACGATTTTTCGCAAAAGGAGTATATATAAGTGCGAAGAATTTAACCCAATTTTTTTGTATACAAAAATTCAAGCTTCACAGAAACCCGAGGAAGTCTTCGCAAAAGGAGTATATATAAGTGCGAAGAATTTAACGCAATTTTTTTGTATACAAAAATTCAAGCTTCACAGAAACCCGAGGAAGTCTGAGCCCTTGTGGTCACGGGAAATTATTTAGGCGGGCCAACTGCGGGAATGCCGTGGAATGGCATTTCCATCCGTTGCCTGTAATAGGGAGAAGGAGAAGTTTAGGTTTGTTTGAGTTAGTAATTTCATACTACAAGATATTCAATTGTTAGTGTTGTGTTGGCTTTATAAGTCCAACTAAAAAGCCCAATCAAGAAAGAAGAAAGAAGCCCATGGAATTTGGATCGAATGTAAATAACCCTGAGTATTTTAAATCATGGTTCATTCTGCCGATAAATCGGTTGCCGTTTTTGAAGATCATCGATGGATTTTCGAGGATTATCGACGGAAAACTAATAAACCTGTAGCTTATCGTTACCGACACTTATCGAGGATTATCGATGAAAAACCACTAAAATAATTATATATTTACTAAGTTTACATATGTAAATAAAATAGTCTCACTTTCACATATATAAATACTCAAATAAAATCATGTCATATAATCAAATAGATGTAAAAAAAATCATGCCATTGAAGGTACTTTCGCCGAAAATTATTGAAAAGTGCAATTTTTTTTAAAAGTACCCAATTTTTTTTTTATTATTTTACACTGTTTTTACGGATAATCGATTGGTATGGAATATTTGCCGATGACTACCGGCAAGACGGATAATCGACGATTATCGAGGATAATCATGAAAATTTTGAACCTTGTTTTCAACGGCTTCGGTATAATTTAAAAAAAAAAAAAAGGAAAATTGATTATGTATGCCATACACTTCATATATAATAGGTGCAAATAGATATATTGCTTACTCCAAAGTCCAAACCACTTGAAAGGCTAATTTGTAGAAATATCGAGGACGGGTACTATGATATTTTCGAATATCATAAGATTTTTAAGAACCTATTCTGATTATGTCAATCCGACATTATAGGCATACAACAAAATCCATGGTTACTTAAAATTATGTGTATCTTCTTTACAATTGGAATTTTACTTCAACTATCTGAAAAAGTTTATATCTTCATTTTTCGATCAAAATAAATTACATATAAATTAAATTGGAATTGAAATTTCGTGATGAAGAATGAGAATGCATCAACGAAGAATCAATTTTTGTTTATATCGTTAAATACACAAATTTTACAAAATGAAAATATCATACAAGATTTTATAGAGAGGTAAAGAACGAGATTAGAATAAATATTGATTCTCCATCCCGGTTTCACCTTACTTGCCGTAAAAAAAATAGAGATTTAAAATATATATATATAAATATCCGTTCTCCATCGGAATTCACCCATTTTTTCCCCATAAATCAAGTAACAATACATGATTTGATAAAAACAAAAGAACTGAATAAAAAAATATATATAATACATCAAAATATTTATTATTGATCACGGTTTCACCCCACTTATCTTAACGAATTCAATTACAGTTGATGACACTGAAAATCAAGATCGAAAATAAAAAAAATATCAAAATATTTATTTTCGATCCTGATTTCACCCCACTTATCTTAACGAATTCAATTACACTTGATGAAACTGAAAATCAAGATCGAAAATAAAAAACATCAAAATA
The DNA here is from genome assembly GCA_954871525.1 of Parietaria judaica. Taxonomy (NCBI): domain Eukaryota; kingdom Viridiplantae; phylum Streptophyta; class Magnoliopsida; order Rosales; family Urticaceae; genus Parietaria; species Parietaria judaica. Next base: position 18,502,826 of record OX940864.1, read on the forward strand.
TTTATATTTGATCCGGTTTCAGCCTCACCCGTCCTAAAAAAAAAGTAGCGTACCGGTACCCAATTTGAGAAACCGAATCGGGAATAAAATGCCGATTCCCATTTTACCCTCATATATATTAATACATAAAGAATTGGAGGGTTGACAATAATACATACAACGTGAAAAAGTAAAGTGTCGCAGAGAACCCAGCTCCGACTCTTCTTCGTCTCCGCCGATAGGTACTTCTTCAATTGCTCTCGCCTTCGATCGATTTCTCCACATTTCCGACATGGTTTGACTTGATTATCGACTGGATTCTGATTTCGATAGGTTTCAATTCTTGTTTCGTTGAGTTTGGTTCGGTATTTCGATTCGAACGGATTCAGATTCGATGTTTGATTTTGAATACGTTGTAGTTCTTGTTCGATTGGATTCGTTCGATATTGCGACATGTAGAACATCTCTTGATTTTGAACTGGTTTTCGTTTCGATTTGGTATTCAATTTTTGTTTTTGCTGAATTTTGATTTGGCATTCCGATTAGAATGATTTCAGAGTCGGTGGTAATTTGATTTTGATTAGGTTGTAGCTCTGGTTTGGTTGGATTTGCGAAGAATTGGTCATGGCTTCCCAGCTATTGAGGCGTGCTTTTGGAGGCAGCTTAAACCCTAGCTCCTCGCCCGCGACGGCTACTCTCGCCGCTGCTGCGAGATCGTTCTCCTCGGCATCTGAACCGATCGTCGCCACTCTCTTCCCCGGGGACGGCATCGGTCCTGAGATCGCCGAATCCGTCAAACAGGTTAGTCTTGTACTCTTCTCCGCTCACACTTAGCCATGAAAGGGATAAATGGTTTGAGTTGTTAGGCTTTGCAGGTCGCAGTTAAATATTAGGGTTTTGCTCGGTTGACAATAGTTTACGCTTTATTTGCTTGGTATGTAACAATTGCTTAACTTCAGAAAATACCGAGAAATTAAATAAGTCCAAACAATGAAAAGATCGCATCTTGACACGGTCTAATGAGGACCTATTAATAAATTTTTAGCTTAATCCTCTGTGGTAAAGTTATCAACGATGAAATAGTGCAGCGCAACAAGATGGTAGCATAAAAACTATATACACAAAGCTGCATTGTGAAGAAAGCTTGGTTTTAGGCGTGTACTTGTAAAACCAAAAACACGAATTTCAGGATCGTAGACCTGAAAATGGAAAAACTGGGTTTATGGTCTAATAGGACCGCATTGGGTCTTTCCTATTTGATTTTCGTTTTGAAAAATGTTACCGAAGAGTCACTTGTATTGAAATTCCCGTTTAATATTATATAATATAATTTTAGAGGCTTACCGTTTAATTTCCTAGATTCTGTGCTTTGGGTCAGAATCGACTTTGGATTGGCGACAATGTGTAGAATGTTTAAAGTGGACTTCGAATTTCATGTCCATTGAATTCATCTTCTCTATTTGTAGGTTTTTAGAGAAGCTGAAGTGCCGATCGAATGGGAAGAGCACTACGTGGGAGACACGATTGATCCGCGGACGCAGAGTTTTCTGACATGGGAGAGTTTGGAATCTGTGCGTAGAAACAAGGTTGGATTGAAAGGTCCGATGGCGACTCCTATTGGGAAAGGGCATCGTTCTTTGAACCTCACTTTGAGGAAAGAGCTTAACTTGTATGCCAATGTTAGGCCTTGCTACAGTCTCCCCGGCTACAAGACACGGTACGATGACGTCGACCTTGTCACTATCCGTGAGAACACTGAAGGAGAATACAGCGGACTTGAACACCAGGTAAGTTCTTATAAGTTGAGTGTGTGTTATTAATTACAGTAATTATCAGTTGTCTCCAACTTGCTGCGTTGTCTCAATCTGTCGGCTATATATATATATATATATATATATTATCAGATTTGTCCCATAAACTTGTGTTGTCAGTTTTCCCTTTAAATCTTTCTTTATTAATTTCCAAGTGAAATCATTTTTTTATCTCAGTTTGTTGATACGGCCCCAAGAGATTAAGCTTCATGTCGTTAATAAATTAGAGTTGTTTATTTATATGTCGTCGTATTCAATTCGGTCTTAGGATATTTAAATTAGCGTCGTTTCTAGTTTTGTCGTTGAATAATTTAAATAGGTTATTAGGGTTATTTAATTATGTTAAAGGGTTTATTTTGTCGGGCCCGGTCCGGCCCATTAGGTTGTAATCCTCTCTCTATTTAAGAGAGCTTTGATGAATGAAAAAGATAGCCAAAAATCATTCAAAAATCTAATCTCCCAAGAGATTGGGTTTGTGAGTGTTTGGCCACTATTTTCTATAATTCCATTTCGAGTTATCGATCTTTCGGGCACGTATCATTTGTGCCATCACTGTATTTATCAGCTGTCCAAGAACTTGTCGCAATGTCTTAGTTTTGTTGCTATATACCGATTTATCAATTTTCCTATAAACGTTTCATTTTGTCATTGTTCGTCCCCATAACATTATGTGTCCCCTGAACTTGTCGTATTGTATTAGTTTGCGCCATCTCTGGTCAAAATGCAAAAGGTTTTTGACATTTTGTTAAATATAAGTCTTAAGCCACGTGCATTAAAACTCATTCGATTTGCTTTTGTTGTAAATCATTCACATCCTCACATTTGTAACCCACTCCCGTTTCAAGATTGAATCTCGAGACAATGCAGCAATTTAATAGATGTTAAAGGACAGCTAAGACAATGCATTAAGTTTAGAGGGAGAGAACTGAATAAATCTGTGATATGTTTTATTTCTATTGCAAGGTGGTGAGAGGCGTTGTAGAAAGTCTGAAGATCATCACACGTCAGGCAAGTTTAAGGGTCGCCGAGTATGCTTTCCACTACGCAAAGGCACACGGAAGAGAGAGAGTGTCTGCGATCCACAAAGCAAATATTATGCAGAAAACTGATGGTCTTTTCCTTAAGGTGCACGGATTTTTCGAAACGCTAATTTTTTTTTTCAATTAGTGTATGTTTTTGTACTATATATTTGACTTCATATTCGTTATCTCTTCATTTTCTAGTGCTGCCGTGAAGTCGCGGAGAAATACCCTGAGATAACCTACGAGGAAGTTGTTATAGATAATTGCTGCATGATGGTATTAATCTGCAATATTATATATTTGATAAGATAGAGTAATTATCATATATTCATATGTTCATCTACTTTATCTGCCTTTTAAACCTTTTTGGTATCATTTTTTATTCCCTGAAATTGTCGCATTGTCGTAGGTTGCCCCACTATTATCTAACAATGTTCACTAAGTTTTAAGCCATGTGGTACAAATGCTAGTACGCAAACGATTTAAAGTAATGAAAAATGAATGATGTTTTTAACGCACGTGGCTTAAAACTTAAACAAATACCGTCATATTGAATGGAAATGGGTCGAACCACGACAATGCGACAAATTCAGGGGAAAATTGACACACATAAAAATGTAGTGGGCAAACTAAGACAATGCAATCAGATCTAGACTAGAGAATCAGAGTAAGTCTGAATAAGCACTGAGAAATGGCTTTTGTATTGTGCAGCTTGTGAAGAATCCTGCTCTTTTTGATGTATTAGTGATGCCTAATCTCTACGGTGACATCATCAGTGACCTTTGCGCGGGTTTAATTGGGGGTTTGGGATTAACACCAAGGTACGTTCATAACCTTGTTTTACATGTGATTAAATTCAAACCGTAATTTCACACTAATCAATGAATAAAGAGGCACTCAGTTATTGATTATCAATTAAAAATCATGAACAAAAATAGTTGGTAGACTGTTCTCTCCCAGTGAATAATCTCCGGACTCTTAATCAACCCTAATATGATTGCTGACTCTTATATTAAGTATTAACAACCCTAAATACGAAAAAGCACCAAAATGCCCTTAATTAACACGAATGCATTTTTTCAACCATTTCCCTCATTCTTAACCACATCCTTTTGTTTTTGAGACCTAACAATGTAAAAAGAACCGGAAAATATAGAGAACTGAGAGCATTTTGTTGATAAACGTAACCCCGGTCTCTGATCTGAGAGTTAGACCGCGCAAACCTCCCATAATGTTCAATAGAAAATTCTACTAATCATTCACTGACCTTAGGGTTAGCGCTTTATGAACCTAGACCTAAAATACCAAAGATAACCTGATTGAAAGAAAATGATGCGGGTCTAACACAATGTTAGAAATCTGATCTTTTGTTTATGTATAGCTGCAACATCGGTGAAGGAGGCATTGCTCTTGCTGAAGCTGTTCACGGTTCAGCTCCCGATATTGCCGGAAAGGTTAGCTATTTTGATTCTTTTCCCTTAATTTAGATACAGTATCAGATCTTACATGGCAAGATTTTAAATGGCGTAATCGGAAATTGAGGCTTCTTTTTCCAAACGCTGGTACTGCATCTATAAATTTATAAAATATCATATATCTCATAAATTCATTACAAACTAACATTTTTAATACACGCAGATCATATATCTCATAAATTCATTACAAACTAACATTTTTAATACACGCATTATCCTTTGCGCTTCTTCTTTAGGTTAGGCATTTTAAGGTAGATCAATATGTGCTTCGTAGATTTATATCGAGCCATAATAATTTGCTTAAATTTTTGAAGACCGGGAAATTTTTTATATCGAAAGTTGATATGTTTTACAGAGTTAAGAAATAAAATTCACCGGGAAAATTTTAAATAATTGTTTCAACATTCGAGCTCCGTGCTTAATCTCTTTTTTCTATTCGGTTGAAATATTTCAGAATTTGGCGAACCCAACCGCCTTGCTTCTGAGCGCTGTGACGATGCTTCGCCATTTGGAGCTCCACGACAAAGCGGAGCGGATCCAAAATGCGATCCTCACGACCATTGCCGAGGGCAAATATCGAACCGCCGATCTTGGCGGTAAGTCCTCCACCACCGATTTCACAAACGCCATTTGCGGTCATCTTTGAATGTTGACTCCGTGATTCTTGAGTTTTTCTTGTAACCCAACTTATTTATCGCGAAAAATCCTACTCCTTTCGGAGTTAAATTTTTTTCTCCCCTCAAGCTAGTTTCCGGGTTTTCGGCAAGGGAATAAACAGATTCGGTACCTTGAAAAGGAATATTCCTTATTTGGTATTCTTTGTCCATATGATTATGAAAATAAAAGTATATAGTATATACTGATATGGTGCTGTTGGTTCATATATATTGTATCATCAATTTCTGCAATGATAGTAATATTTTTTTAGTATGCGTGTACAGTATATATACATATACACGTAACACATGCATGCAAGGTTCAAAATGTCGTTTTTGACGATAAATTGGTTGCCGTTTTCAAGGATTATCGATGGAAAACCGCTATAATATTTTTAAGAATATATTTACTAAGTTTATATATAATGAGGGCCGGCTTTGAGTTTATCGGAGTCTTAGAGAAAGACTGATTATAGGGCCCTATCGTAATTATGAACCTGAGAAATTCGATCATGAATATTGAAATTGATCTCCTTCCATCGCTATCTTCAACGCATTTAGCGCTACCTTTTAACACAATGTATAAATTAATGTACAAAAATTCAATATTTTTGTACAACAATAAAAAAATAAAAAAAAGAACCTGCGAGGCTGAGAAGAAAAAGAAGAGAGAGAAAAGGAAATGTAACAACGAAGTTAGGCTTAGGCTTAGGCTTACTAAAAAGATAAGAAGAAATAGAGATAGAGAAGACTTTAGAGTAATATTAGAACATGGGCCCAATAAAAGTATAATGATATGGCCCGCCTTTATATTAAAAAATGTAATATATATTAAAAAATAATTTGTGTATGTTATATACCAAGGTGTTAAATGTCGTTTCAATGTCGTTTACGGGCATATCGCTTCTCAACGGGCAAATCAGAAAAAAGGGCATGCCGCATGATGAAGATACCGCATAAATTTCGTGGGCATTCTGCATGCCGATGAGGTTGTCGACGAAAATTCTGAAAAATATTTTTGAGCATTTAAGCAAGATTTTTATATAAGTTCAAAATTACATTTGTTAGTAAGTTAATTAATCAATAATTCAACAAAGCAAATAAGTAAATAATGAAGGTTAAACACTAAACTAGATAAGTTAGTAACTAAATAATGAATAATTAACTAACATTGTAACTAATTAATCAACAATTCAACCATAAGATTCAAGGTAATCAACAATTATTTGGAAGATTTACACTTCAAGGATTGGATTCGCGAGATCTAGAAGATAACAACTGTATTAACATTAATACACAAGAATTATCCCCTAAAATTAATCCTAAGACACGTGTTTAACAAAAAATTCGAACCAAACCTTCAAAAGAACCCTAAATCTGAAATCTACAAAATTTAGTATAGCATGATGACATTTCCATCAACTTTTTCGCGAAAAATGGAAAAAATTAACTATACAGGGTCGGTTTTCCATGGAAAAAATTGCATAAATGGGTGTTCCACCGACATGCCTGCGACATTTTGGAAAACGACAGTGGCACTGCAAGGATATCGTACCGCATTTCCTCGACATTGGGCACGCCGTCGGCATGCGACCGATTTTCCCGAAATTATACACCATGTATACGAGAGATGAAGACGTGCACACTAGGTGTTATTTTTTATATTGTGGGGCCCTCTATTTCAACATATTGAAATATATTATAGTCTTGAGACTCTGCTAGCTACCTCCAGTGCCGATAGTGTATATAGTGTTTATAAAATTTAAAAATACAAAAAATAAAATCATGTCATACTCAAACATATGTAAATAAAATATAGCCTCACGAACACAAACATATAAGTCATAACATAGGCTCTCACAAACATAAACATATAAATCATTAGTCTCAAACACAAACATCTAAGTTATAACATAGTCTCAAACAGTAAGAACAATGAAAATATTTGCTAAAATATTACAATAAATATTTTATCAAAACAAACAATAAGAAAATAAAAAGATTAGCTCAAAAATCCGAAAATATAATTTTTTGGTACTTTTGCCGCAACTAAAGGAAACACACGGATTAAGCTCATAATTTGATACATTAATATATTATTGGACTAAAAAGAAGATCACAATATTACATAATTTGATAATACACATAATTGGCTACCTGGCTTAATGGAGAAGTCTCACATGGATCAAATAGAAATGAATGAAAATTGATAATACACATTTATTTTGATTTGTAAAGTCCCATATGAAATAAATACAAAGAAATCAATAACATTACTGGTATACAAAAAGCAATATCCTTGTCCAAATTCAAGCAACTCAACATATTGACCTTAAGGCTAAGATGATGTCTCGCACTTATGACTTATTCGAACACCGTGGAGACCGGAATGGTGAGAATGTCTCGAGCGACCAATGATAAAACCGGGTACTCGTGACGATTTACGTGCCACCATTCAAGTATGTCGATGTCTTCGGCGGGACACGGTGCCGGTGGAAGATTGCAAAAGACGTCGTACTCGTTGATAATTCGGCGACTTCCTCTTCGGGGCCGACGGACTCCGGGACTACTACTGTTTGCGCCGCTATGTTGTGACGCCAGACTTGACGTCGTTGGTGACGCCGCCGATCCACTTTGCCCTCCGATATGAGTAAGGTTGTAGAGCACCCGATGCGTAGAAACATAGGGCGCTCCGGGTACGTTGGTCGGCAGTGGCGGCGGCGTTGGGATGTTGTCCGTGTCTCCTTGTAGCTCCAAGTCCTCGTAAAACTTAGTCTCGTACTCCTTGTAAAGCAGCCTCATCTTCAATTCCACGTCTGGATAGTCTTCGTCAAGGTATGGATCTCCCGTCAATTGTTGCATCATTGCCAAGATCACCTGCAATTTACCGAGCTTTAGTGTAGGATCTATGATTATAGCCGCGCAAAACAAAAATGGAATATGCTTCCAATAAACTCTAAACTTATCAATCATTGGTGTCAAAATGCTTGCAAATAAAGGGTTTTGTTTTGCTTTATCAAAATGAACGATAATATAAAAAATGCAAGCTAAAGCTAAATGAGATGTAGGTTGGTAAACATGAGATAAAGTAACGGTAATAGTATAAAAAAGGGATAAAAAAAGCCTGGAATTGGATAGCCATCATCCAATCGGTTTCTTCGAGGAAGTCGTCCGGGTTCGTGTGCTCTTGTCCGTTGAACCAGTTTGTAAGAAGCTCCTTGTACGGTATGACCGCCTCCAACATCAAATAGGTCGAGTTCCAACGGATCGGCATGTCCGGTTGGAACACTCTCTCTTGTTTGTGATACTCCCTGCCATAGTCAGTCCAAGATACCGTGCGCATAGTAGATGATTTAATTTGCACGAAATACAAACATAATTTTTTTTGAAAATTCCACTTATATTTAGGATCTTTTGTATAGAATATCAAAATATTCAATTTTGGCGAAATTCTATTTAAGCCCGCTTGAACAATCAAATTGATAATATGGTATGCACATCTTTGATGAAAAAAATCGGCCCGGAAATTATCAAGACTTGCTTTAACGTATCGACGACAATATTGTGGGGGCTAGCATTGTCTAATGTAATCGAAACTACTCTATTGGTAAGGTTCCAAAAACTCAACACATTCAATATAGCCTCGGCAATGTTAATCCCGGTATGCCTAACACGCATCAGTTTAAATCCTAAAATACGTTTTTCTAACTTCCAATCATCGTTAATAAAATGAGCTACAACGGAAATGTAATCGTCGTTATCATGACATTTCCAACAATCCTAGGTTAAAGCAAACTTATACGACGCATATTGAAATAATTTGTGTAACTCGACTCTTTGCTCATCATAAAATTGAATAATTGTCTCTCTAGTTACATGACGCGATACATACCGGTAGTTTATAGGGGCGACGAGCATTAAAAAATCGTCAAAACCTTCTCCTTCGCACAACGATATCGGTAAACCATCGCGTATGAAAAATCTAGCGAGCGCTTGTCTATAAATAAGATCGGATAAGCGACTTACCTCCTCCACTTGCTTGCGCTTTCTACACACTTTGGCGTGGTCTTTGAGGTACGAGACACCGTGATTTTTTGGATGAGCCGGCTTTACTTCTCCGCACGTGCGATATTTCCCGAATCTTTCTTCTTTGCCGGTCGACGGATCCCATATGTATAGCGCCTCGAAGTCGTTTCGCCAAACCGGAGATGTTAACGCCTTCCTCTTTCTTGTAGTTGTCGGTGCCCGGTTTGACGGTGGTGGAATGGGGGGCCGACCACGACCTTGAGCCGCCGGCGGAAGCGGCGGAAGTTCCTCTTCTTCGTCACCATCGTCATCATCGTCACTATCGTCATCGCTGCCGCCTTCGGCTCTTTCGTCGTAATCGGGATCGTCGTCGTCTCCTTTGTAGTTCATCGATGGGTCTTGGTTTTGGTGTCGTTGGAGTTGGGCATTATATGCCTCTTGCTCGCTCGACCATTCCGGAATAGTACCTGTAGTATTTTGAAGTAAGTTAGTAAATCCGCCGAATTGTTGAGCATATAGTAATTGTTGGTTCGGACCGACCGCACCACCGGTATCATATTGAGGATGAATCGGTGGCGGTGGTAGACTAGAGGAACCGGGAGCATTTTGTTGGTTTATAACACCGCCATAATATGTATGATTTTGTACCGGAACACTACTAACCGACCCGGTTTCGGAACCGGCCCGTCCTTTTCCTCGGCAAGTATCTCGGCCTCGAGAACGGTTATCAGAACTAGACATTATAAAATATAACTACACTAATTTTTATTTTTGAAAAATATAACTAAACTAATTTAAACTAACTACAAAAATTAAACTATAATAAATAAATTATAATGTATAGTAACTATTAAGATAAATAATATTATGCTAATAATATTGTATAATAATTATATAAGTAACTAAACTAAGAGAGTATTAATATACTTATTAGATAACTAAACTATAGACTAAAATCGGATTTTTGAGAGCTTGGGCCAGTTGAGAGAGTATGAGATGAAGAGAAGGAGTTGTGTGAAAAAAATGGGAGAGAAATGTGGTTTATATAGGGAAAAAAGTGGAGAGAATCGAGTAAACTGGTGTAATTAATTCCAACTGTCAAAAATGCAGGGGTACTTTTTGCAATTGCAGAAAGTTTTTAGAATCTGGTCAAAGGAGCCGTTGGGCAACGGTCAAATGATCATGGCCATTGGATTGCGCGATCGAACGAATCACAAAATAGAGCCGTTGAGCTTATTTAATGCAGACCCGGAGCTCCGGCTCCGGATAAAAAAAAAACGGAGCACTGCCGACTCCTCCGTGCCTCCTATATTCGCGGGACTAAGCCTTGCGGGAGGATTCTCGGACAATCGTACAAACAAGTCCCAAATTAAAAAAAGAATTCACCACTTTTTTTATGGCATATTATAAGGTAATGTGACACATTTTGTTTCGGGAGGAAATAAGTGTGGATTACTTTTAATTTATCTTGATTAGTAAATTAAGAAAGAATGTTGTGAAAAATACCTGAGTTACTCATACTCATACTTGTGTAATCATGGTTCTAAATATCGATATCGATATCGTTTCGCACTCTCCAATTTACGGATATATCGCTTGCCGACGGGCATGCCGATGGATAAATCCGAAGAAAAAGATATATCGCTTGCCGAGAATATCGCATAATTTCACAGATATATAGCATGCCGATCAAAATATCTACGGATATTTCCGAAAATATTTTTAGTATTTCAATCATATTTTTATATAGTTTCTAAATTACCAATTTAATAAATATGACACATAGTTATAGCCTTAAAAACACTCATAAATCATAATATAACACAAACATGTAACATAAAAGTCATACCTCGTAACATAATATCGACATAACGTAAAATAAGCTAGGCATTGTAATAAAGTCATAGAGTACAAACATATATATGAAGCACGATTTTAAATGCCGATATCGATGTCGTTTCGCACTCTCTATTTTACGGATATATCGACGCTTGCCGACAGATAAATGTGAATAAATGGATATATCGATTTTCTACGAATATCGTATCGCAGTTCTCACTTTCTGGGTATGTCGTGGATATATCAAGGACATATCAGGATATTTAAAACCATGTGTGTAATTGTTCTCGTGGCTTTTCTTGTATGCAAGACTAACTTAAATTGATTGTTATATTTGTGAATAATAGTAGTAAAAATTATTCAAGTGGAAGTAAATTTTGGTTGAAGCCTTGAAGGTACTCAAATTCCGCTAATTTTATCATTGTACGTAATGAAAATGCTATGTGTTAGCACCATGTAGTGGAACTTAAGTATTCGCCGATGCATCTGAGTAAAATTTAAGTAAATTTTAAAAAATTGCAACTTTTATATGAGAGGATCGAATCGTTTCTCACTACAAAATTTCCTAGGACAAAAGCGATTACACTATTGAATCGTTCCGTCCTTGTTCCTTCAATTTGCTTGTTAGTTTCTAAAGCCACTAGTAATTTGAAAGGATAAATACGACAAATCATTTCTCATACTAGTGCACCTCCACTTTCTTCAATAAAAGTGGATGGAAACGACACGTGAACCTCAAAGGACAAAAACGACTCGCACTTTATTCAATCTACTCGTCAACCTTAAAGCACAATATAACCTATATAAATTAATAACCTATATAAATTAATATTATTTGGATTCGAGTCATTGGACCATAGAATTTTTTATATTCTTGAGATTATTAATCTATTAAAGGATAATTTAATTATGTTAGTGAGGACTATAAAATATATTATTTTATCAAAATTATTAATTTAACAAGGTTGTAAAAAAAGATCGACCCGTCGTTTTAGGAATTTTCCTTCTCTCAAGGCCAAGTTATCAGAAACGACATGTCGTTTCTTACGCGTTCGCCTTCTTCAACCTGCTCGAGTCGGCAGAGACTTGATAGGCGTATTCACCATTTTCGTCCCAGCTTGAGCTTCCCAATCTCCCGAAACCCTAAGTTGGACTTGGACAGAGAACCATGGTCCACTGAGGAGGAAGAATGGCGATGGCTTTACCACTGCTCAAACGATTTCCACTTCGGACCAGTCTCACTCGCCAACTTTTGCTGCGATCTCTTTCGAGCAATGTCGGAATCGAGAGGCTAGGCTGGGAAGCTTCCTCTCAGGCGGCGATGCTGAAGAACCTGGAAACGGCGCTGAATTCCCGTCGAGTGGACGAAGCTTGGGAATCCTTTCGGTGTTTCAGAAGCTTGTATGGATTCCCCGAGGACGATTCGCTTGTGCACGGCTTGATCACCGAGCTGTCGTGCTCGCCGGACCCGCTCTTCCTGCGAAAAGCGCGCGATTTGGTCCTGCTGATTTCGAAGGAGAAGTCGGGCCTTCTCCGTCGCGAAAGCTTGGCGAAGCTCTCGCTTTCGTTAGCCCGAGCGCAGCTGCCGAATCCCGCTGCGGCCGTCCTTGGCTTGATGCTCGAGAAGGACATGTTACCCTCCGGGAGCGTTCTGCGGGCGGTTGTTCTCCATATGGTGAAGACGGAGATCGGGACGCATCTCGTGTCGAATTTTTTGGGTCGGGTTTGCGAAAGCTTCCTTGAAATAATTTCGAAAGATCGGAACCGCGCTGAGAAGATGAAACCCGACACTGTGATGTTTACCCTAGTTCTTGATGCCTGTGTTAGGTTTAAATTGGGTTTCAGAGGTGAACAGGTTATGGAATTGATGGCTAAAGCAGCCATTGTTGCAGATGCACACACGATCGCCGTTATCTGTCAAATCCACGAGATGACCGGTCAACGGGACGAGCTGAAGAAATACAAACCCTATATTGAGCACGTTTCGCCTCACTTTCGTTGCCATTACCGCCCGTTCTACGATTGCTTGCTCAGCCTGCATTTCAAGTTTAATGACATCGACGCTGCAGCTGAGTTCGTTTCGCAAATTTGCAGCTACCACGAGCTCGTTCCGGGTGAAAGGAACAAGAACATGTATCCCAAAAGTACCCATGTTCCGATCGGGTCTCGTAATTTGAAGAATGGTTTGACGATGCAGATTCAGCCGGAGCTGATCCAGAAAGACACTGTCCTGAGAGTGGAAACTAAGCAAGAGCTTGTCATGTTTCGGAATGGGAAGCTCGTCTTTAGCGACAAGGCTCTCGCAAAACTCGTCCTTGGGTTCAAAAGGATCGGGAACGTAAGCGAGCTTTCAAAACTTTTACTTTTGGTTCAAACCGAGCTGTGTTCTCTGCGAGGCTCGACATTGTGTTGTGATGTGATTGAGGCTAGTATACGACTAGGTTGGCTAGGGTTTGCTCATGACATTTTAGATGAAGTTGAAGCTTGTGGAGTTTCTGTGAGTAGTATTACTTATATGCTTCTTTTAAATGCATATCTTAAGAGTAAAATGTTAAGAGAAGCAAAGGCTTTGCTAAACAAAATGATGAAGCCGGATTCAACAAATTCCGTCAGTAAGATTGTCATCACGGAGTATTTACCGAGCGTGAATGGTAGATCAACCTCGACCACGATATCGGGTCTAATCGATGCTTTTGTTCATGAATCGAGAGAGGAGAAGAGGGCATTAACTTCAATGGTGTATGAATTGAATTCGTCGATTCGCTTCTTTTGCAAGGCGGGCATGATTGACGACGCTATGAGGTCATACCGAAGAATGCGAGTGGCAGAAATCGAACCTACCGTGGAAACGTTCACGAATCTGGTATCTGGGTTTTCTTCCCTGAAGATGTATAGGGAGATTACGATCTTGTGGGGTGACATGAAAAGGGATATGGGGCGTGGAAATCAGTTCATGAACCGAGATCTGTATGAGCATTTGCTGATGTGCTTTCTCCGAGGTGGCTACTTCGAGAGAGTCATGGAGGTCGTCGAGCACATGAACAAGAATGACATGTTCAGAGACAAGTTGCTGTACAGAACTGAGTTTCTGAAGCTTCATAAGAATCTTTACAGGAGTTTGAAGTCGTCGGAAGCGAGAACCGATGCTCAGAGAGACCGACTTCGATATGTTTTGGCGTTTCGAAAATGGACCGGCGCAGATTAAAGTTCGAAAGCGGATTCGATTAAGTAGTTAAGGTGGATGCTCATAACTCAATCTTGATGATGTTCGACCCATCTTTGATTTTTTTTTCTTTTCACCGTGGATTTGTCTTGATGTGTTAGAGATTTGATCTTATTTTCCGGTTCTAGGTATCGAATTAAGCATAAGCAGCTTCATCAAGAACTGGGCTAGGCAGATTCTTCTGGCCAAAGCGGAGATCTCGGATTGGCAGCCCACTGCTCAGTGTACCCAAATTTGGTGCTGAATGGTAAAGCCGGCTTTTCGCCTTGAAGTTAAGCAATTCATAGAGAAGTGTCTTGTTCCTGCGAGAAGTGTCTTGTTCCTGCATCAACGAGCTTCTTTCTCCTTCCGGGAACTCTGGATGGAGTAACGAATTTAGGTTGAAAGGAGCCTAGGGGGACGAGAACATCCGATTTTTCGCTGATTCTGGGCATTGCTGATCCTAATGGTAAGTGAAACTTTGAATATAAAGATTTCCGTTTCTGTCTTCAATTAAATCGGTTTTTAAAATCGGTTAAAACGATATTTCTGTTACTAAAATATCCGAATCAATTTCAAAGGTTTTAGAAGCTAGAAGTTTAAAATCCAGTTTCCACCCTCTTTCTAGGTTCTATTTTGACCCCGTTTTCAGTCAACAGATCGGATAAGAAACACCCGTTTAGCATTTTATCTCGAAACTGACACTGTTATGTCGAGATGGTTGAGCAGCTCGAGCTCTCCAAAGACAACTCCGTCGTGATTGATCGACGACCTGCTCGTCCCTACTTGGAAGGCTTCGCCCGTCACTCTCTCAGGCGGAGCGATGAGCCGCCGGGAGACTCCCTGACTGTTCACTCCAAGGATGACTTCGAAGAGCCACACATTCTGGTGAGCCAAACCGAGGACTCAGATAATATCGTTTATCTTTGGGGAAGAGAGGAATCGACTCGGAAGAGGCATTGCAGTTGTTCTACAGCCTACAAGAAATGGTGAAGAATGAGGCGACGATGCTCTCGTACAACGGCTCGGGGTCGGGTCTATCGTGGTATCTCAGCCTGTCGAGCCTGCAAACCCTCAAATATTCAATGAACATAAAAATATGTCGCACTGCGAAGGTAGAAACAAGCCGGATTAAATGAAACGGTTTCGGATCACAAACTATTGGATTATGATTACTTAGCTACATTGCTAAATTCAGTTAATAAACCTTTCATTCACATAATTTGAGAATTTAAAATCTTCCGCTGGTACATTTTTAAAGAGGAATTAGTGGCAAAAGTATTCATGTTATCGATTTTGATGCAATCAGATATTAATGTTAATTTTAACTGGTGAAAGTACTTTGTAGAGTAATTTAATCTCTTTTCAACTTTTATTAGTGAAAATATTTAAATTTTTAGCTTGTGTAACAAAGTACTTTAACATAAACATTATATAATCTTATCTTTTTGAAATAGAGATATGTATTCGATACATCTTTTTTTTTTTAATGGGGTGGGACTATCGGCTAAGGTTACAATGCACTCTCGTATTACTAGATATATTCAGTGTAAGAACAAGTGACATTATTAGCCAAGTTTACATATGTAAAGGAGGGATTCATTTGAGTCCCATAGGGATTGAACCCTAAACTTGTAGAGGTGTATCCAATACGTCTTGAGTTAGTGAAATTTTATCTAATCTCTTTAGCTAATGTGTTTTGTTGAGATTAATTTAATCCCATACTCTCAACATAAGAATTTTAAAATTAAAATAAAATAAACCCCATGTTATCTCATTTCCCAACATTTGATAAATGATCAAGAATAACCAACACAGTTTTTCTGATGAGAAAAAATATATACAAAATACGAACATATCGATTTAACTGCATTTTTTATTTTCTTTCCGATCATTAAAAGTTAAAATCGATTTTATTAATATAATTGTTTGTTCAATATACTGATATAGTGAATATTGAGGTCCAATATAGTAATTATAAAAATATTGATCGTGAAATAAAACATATTAAAGTTTAGATTATTTAGAAATAAATCATGGCACGTATGAAGCGCGTGTGTATCCTCGCTGCACAGCGCGTGAGAAGCCCCAAAAGTTTCCTCCATTGTTGAATATCATGAGTCGAGTTGTATCACTCCTTCCTTTCTCTCTCCTAGACCCAAACTCGTTTCTGGATTCAATCCATCAAACCCTCGAATTTGATCACCAACTCCATTCTCGTCCTTCGATCCCAGCGATGAGCGACGATCGGAACCAGAATCTGCAGCACCACCCTCGCCTCACCCATCTCCGCACCGCCGCCGCGGTTTTCCGGCAAGCCGGCGTCGTCTTCGCCGGAAACCTAACGACCTTCCTCTTCCTCTCCTTCCTCCTCTTCTCCTTCCGAACAGTCGTCGAGGATGGGAGCAGCTTCCTGACCTCTTTCATCGACCGCGATCCCTCTCTCAAAACCCTCCTCTCGCGCCTCGATCTCGTCGGGAACCACCACCGTCTCCGGCGGCCGGAGGATCCTTCGTCGCCTGCCTCGCCGGCGAGCCTGCGGCGCCATAACCGTCGCAGGCCGTTTCTGCATCTGACTAGGGTTGGGACTCTGGATGACGATTTCTTCTCCGGCGACGACGAAGGAGACCGGAGCCTCTTCGGCTCTGACCGGAGAGTGTCTGCTAATGCGACCACTGTGTTCCTTTTCTCTCGCTCCGGCGTCGAGCTGGGATTTTCTGATCTGGTTGTTGACAACGGGGTTAGGGTTTCGGAGGTGGTTCGCTCCGGCGTGAGCTTCAAGACGGTCGTAGTTGATCGCGATGAAGAAGCTGCGCACGGAGGTCAGGACTCGCCGGATCGGAGCTTGGTGGACCTTCAATTCCTCGTGCGCGGGCTCGAGCTCGGTCGGCGCGACGCAGCGACGCTGTTCTTTCTGGTGAGTTTTCTCTCTGCTGCGTATGGCTGGGTGATTCTAGGGTTTCTAGTTACGTACTCTTGGGTTCTCGGCATCGTGTTCATCGCCGTTATCAACGATCTGCTGCTGAGGTTTAGCTCCTTTGCTGGCATGGTTTGGGATGGGTCTAGGTTAGGGTTGAAGAGGCTCTCCGGGTTTATCCTCATGAGATGGGCGGTGAGAGATGCTCTCACGCAGCTCCTCGGACTGTGGTACTTCGGAGAGATTGAGGATCAGTACTCGTTTTTCAAGCTGTTTGTGAGGTTGAAGCTCATGCCCTTCTCAGTCATGACCCCGTGGATTCGGGGCTTCGAGAGAGAGATTTCCGGTTTCTTGTTCGCATGGTTCTTAATGGATACGGCGGTGGCATTGATCTTTGCCGTGGACGCGTGGATTGCGATCGTGGATTCGAGAAAGAGTGGGAGAGAGATCGTCAAAGAGGGTTGTTATCTGATATCGACAGTGTTTAGCCAGGCGACGCAAATCAAGTGCCTTGAAGCCGTGCTATGTGGAACATCCGTCAGGTGGGGTTTGGCTCAGCTCTGTGGCCGGTCGTTAGCCAAGTTCTTTCAGTCGACGGTGGAGGTTTACTTCATGGTTGCGTGGCTGATACTGTACTTTGCCTCGAGGTGTAAAGATGCTCAGTTGACGGGAAGGAGATTCGGGCGGAGAGAATTGGAGGGTTTGGTCGACGGGCTCAGATGATATTCGATGAGCATTATTGAAGAAATATGAATTTTCAGATGGAGAGAAAGCTCGGCTGCGATGAATGCTAAAACCAAACGGGTAATCTTTCGGTGCTTTGTTCTCCTAATTTTGCTTAGGTTTCCTGGATAAGTCACCAGTAAGCATGGCATTGTACGCATCGCCGGACAACATAGAAAGTCCTTCATGTGTAAATTATTCTACAACATCATTTATTTTGATGCCCTGAATATGCAAAAAAACCCGTTCTCCGGTGATGTCGGTCATTTTTTGGATTTGTTTAGCTTGATTGATTGAGCCTTTCAGTCTTGTGGGTTTTTTTTCTTAAGGGTTTAGGATTCCGTTTCTGTTCTGGAAGTTCATACGTTGTTCTGTTTCGCCAAAAGGGGTAATGAAATGATTCCCTATTTGTGAATATCTGGCTGAGAAACGAGTTTGTAAATTTGATTTTTGATAAAGAAAACCTAGAACCATGAAAGATTATCACTTCATACCGCATCAGAATTCTAGTGGTTTCGTTTTTAGATCTTATGTTCGTTGTATGTTGTTACTGGTACAATCTTTTTACCAATGTCGAACAGTCGAGGACACAGCTTGATAATGCATCAACTAAGCTTTACTATATAGGTGCTGAATTTAACTTAATATTATTTAATATGTTCTTTAGGGTATTTAATTATGTTAAAGAGTCCAGTTATTTGTGTTTTAATGTTTAATCTGGTCAGGCCGGTCTGGCCTTATTAGGTTGGAATCCATTAGTCTATGTAAGAGGCGTTACTTAATCCCTCTCAAGACGGAAATTGGGTTTAGTGAAGGTTGGCGAAGCTTTCGTGTAGAGAACCGATAATGGGTTGTATCACCTGTATACATCTTTGGTGCTTGGTTTTTACAAAGAAATTTATGTTAATAATGATTTTATTGCTAGGATTGAGTATGAAACTGTTTCCCTACTTTGGTTGGTCTGAGTTAGGGTTCATAGAAAAAAGCCTCTTAGGATCTTATCTTCATTAGTATGTCAATCTGGTCAAAACATAAGCAATGTTATTTTTCTCCGTTTGTAAGAAATGATCATGTTATCTGCCATTAAACTTGCCTATAAGCCTGTGAACTAAACCATTATGCACAAATACGTTTATATTAATTTGTATTTGGTTGGTTTCCGATACGATCCGATTCCCAAACGCAACAAAATGTTGAGAAGAAGAATGCAGACATGTAAGCCAACGGGTATTACTTGGTGAATTCCCGAATACTTTTTTGCAACGAACGAAGTACGAATTGCAACGAAAATCCGCCTAAAGCTGCAACTCTTAGATTCGTTCATCTGTATTAAAATGTAGAGAATTACAGGGTATATAGGAAGCAAAGTGCTGACCGAGACTAAACCCATATTTGCGTTCGTTTAGGTGCATTATGGATGTGTGATATGCACAAATATCTTTATAAATAGTATAAATGTATATGTATAGTAGTACTACTCAACCACTTGACTTTCTCCTTCATATGTAAAAAAAAAGGACCGAAATAGAAATAACCCATGTTTAGGATGATGAGTTATTTTGCACGAAAAAAAGGAGATCAAGCAATAAGTTTATAAAATTTAGGGTAAATGAGGCAAATGCCTATTTGTGACTCAAGGTTTCAAAAAAACGGACCAATATACCCTTCTCTTTTTTTTTCTTTTTTCTTTTTGATGTGTGGAAAAATTAAAATTAGTATAAAATCAATTAATTATTCGAATAAATTAAATTAAATCAAAATAAAATTATTTCTTTAAATGTAGCTAAATACAATAACTGATTACGATTATTTTAACGATTTAAATTTTAAAAACAAAATCAATTTTGGATGGTATTTACATTGAACGTAACTCTTTTTACGAATTTATAATAGTATATCACTATACCTGTAATTGTAATTTAAGTTACGAATTTATAATAGTAAGTTACAAATTTAGGTTACGAATTTATACATGTGATTGTAATTGTAGTTTAAGTTATGAATTTATAATAGTAAATCACTATACATATAATTGTAATTTAAGTTACGAATTTATAATAGTAAATCACTTTACGAGCTATTGGGTGAACAAAATTCTGAGTGAACAACCTTCACGACAGAGAAGGCGACGGAGGCGATGGGAAGCTACGCGATGGCGCGAGGCGACTGGACTTGGCGTGATGAAGGTCGAACAATCGGGGAGAGAGAGAAGGTCAAGCATTTTGGAGAAATAATTTATTTTTAAAAAAAAATAACATAATATTGTTATTAAGAGGTGGAAGTTGTCAACCACAATTATAGGAAAAATAATTTTGAAATTACAATATATAATTAATAATAATTAAACGAAAATTAATATTTATAACTAATATTAAGGGTAATATGGTCCAAACAAAATTATTAGTAAGTATAAATTAGTTTTATAAAACTATTGGCATTTTTCTTAAAATTTAAGTGTTTTTTGCAAATTTGGTGGGTTTTCATTAAAATGTATATATTTAGTTTTGAAATATTGAACATGAATAAAAAAGAAAGGGGTCAAGATAATATATATATATATATATATATATATATATATATGACAAATTCATGCACTGTATCACAATTATAGTGCAACATTGGATCATACAGAATCATTTCGCCAATATGGAAATTGTTGAATCGAAACCATTTGAGTGGATTTGATAATAGTAATACTAATATGATGGTTTGTCGTTCGTTCATATGTTGTCGTTTGTCGTTGGCGGTCAGAAACGACATGTCTTTGATGCTAACAACTCTACAAAGTTGAATCAAGTAGACAAGAAAAATTCTAATGAAATTACTCTAATTTACATTTAACATATATATATATATATATATATATAGTCTTTTGTAAGGAAGAGCATGTGATGATTTATCAAGTGATCGTACCTTAATTTTATTTCTTATAATATTCATTGGCTACATCGGCAAAATAACGTAATAACAAAATAACACTTGAGATCTACAAATAACAAATGAACTATCTTACATAGAAAATAGAAACATTCCATACACCAAATTATATAAATCATTCGGCAAAATTTGTGAAAAAATTAGGGTTTTTTTTTTTTAACAAACTATATTTTTCTTCAGCGCCTTCGTTCGCCAACATTGATCGTCTTATTTTCCTCTCTAAATATGCCGAATAGAAAAATCTATGTAATCGAATATATTACAATAGCTTTGTTTTTCTTTTCACGGTCAAGATTCCACTATCGAATAATTAAGTCTTGAAGTACTACAGAAAAGTGACAAATGTATAAGATTTGGTGACATTCCAATTCTGATAAATTGATAAAAATAATAAAAAAAATTTACAAAATTTTATATATAAAAAAATAACAACGTAATGAACATTCGGAACTTTAGCTCAAAAGATAATTTGATACTTATACCGCTATATATTTAAAAAGTGTATTGTTATTGTCTCGATGGACCTCGAAATAGAAGAAGAAAGATCGGGCCTAGCTAGGTTTTTATTTTATATAGGGCTGGTTATATCCATTAAAATGAAAATATCTTGAGCATGTCAACAAGCAATAATAAGTGATGACATTAGGTTTATCCAATTGAATGCCATACGACAAGAGTAGTAGTTACCACTCAACTACAGGACCACTTAAAATATATATATATATATATATATATATATATATATATGACTATCTATGATTTCATCTCAACATATAACCCAACTTTTATTTTTGGGATGGGATTGCCTTGGACGAAGTACGTAGCTTTCAGAGAGCAATGTGTGTTGTCAAATGCAAACGCAGAGAGACATTCTTCAGTGGCTATGTCCTCGCACAGATGACACATGTGTGTTTACACTTCGAACACATTCCTTAACTCAAGCCACATCTATATATATCATGTATATGTATATCTATATCTCTCAACAAGTCATATGTATGGTTGGGACTCCATAGCTTTGACCTTTTCAACTACAATTTCTGGTCTCTTTATCTACTTGGAGTTTATTAAAACTTCTAAAATTATTTGATTTAGTTGAGTATTTAGTGTACAACGGTGGTGCTTCTTCTATACAAATTTCAGGAGCCAAAGTATTATGAAGAGCTATAATTAAGAGTAATATAATTAGAAAAATTAAAATTTATAAGTTAAATTGAAAAAGAATTTGAATATTTTTCAATAAATTTGGGAGGACTACAACTTTCTTTGGAATCAACATGCTGATTCGCCCCTGGTAAATTGTATAACGCATTGCATCTATCATTGTCATGTATTATTATAATTACTGTATATGTTATTAGTTAAACTGAGTGTTCAGAATTATAAGAAAGCGCATTACACTGAGATTTATCATAAATTACAAATAAATCATAACTCACCAAAACTAGCAAAAGAAAAAATATTAACACTATATATTATTAAAAAAATTAATAACAATTTAAATGTAAAGCTGTTTACAAGCCACTTTGTGTGACTAGAAAAAAAAATTGTATTAACAACCTTAAAACGATGAAATTTAGCCCGTGTACCCAACTTCCATAAATGACGGCAATAATACCCAAATTCAGTGTTTGAGTATTATTATTTTTAAATAATTTAAAAAATAT
Source organism: Parietaria judaica (assembly GCA_954871525.1). NCBI lineage: Eukaryota > Viridiplantae > Streptophyta > Magnoliopsida > Rosales > Urticaceae > Parietaria > Parietaria judaica. Next base: position 18,525,080 of record OX940864.1, read on the forward strand.
TAGTTTTATAAAAAAACATTTTAATTTTTTTTTAAAATTAATTTTTTTTTATAATAACCAATAATGAATATTTAAATTTAAATATTCATTATTGGTTATTATTATTAAATATAATTATTCATTTTAGAAAAGTTGGTCAAACGAAATAAGTAAAGAAAAAATCACCGTTCATGGTTCACTCAAGCTCCGCCTCTGATCCGGTTCACGGGTGGAACGAAATCGCTTAATATGTTTAATAATAATAACCAATAGTAATCATATGATTATTTAATGACAATTTAAAAAAAAGAATAATATATAAACAATTATTATTATTATTAAAATGCAAACACAAAAAAAAAATATCATGCAAACAAATAAAAATAATTTATCGTTAAATATAAATATGACTACTATATATATATATTTTGAATAAGTGGTGTGTATTTAATTATGTTTTGACTTTTTAAACAATTATTATTATTAAAATACAAACACAAAAAAAATATCATGCAAACAAATAAAAACAATTTATCGTTAAATATAAATATGACTACTATTTTTTTTTTTTTTGAATGAGAGGTGTGTATTTAATTATGTCTTGACTTTTTAAACAATATGTATGTGTTTATTGTTGAGGTACGATTTTGTCTACGGAAATTTACATCGTTACGACGAAATCTACCTCTGTCGTTTAATAAATTGGGTCTCATTAGCCAAAGGCCCAATATCCACATAAGCCCAGTCAACCAAGTCAAAGGAGATCATCTTGGACCAAGGTGACGAAGGTTCTGAGCGACAAGGAAAACGTACTGCGATGATCACCGTTGATGATGCCTCAGCGACGAAGATCATCGCTAGACCACGCGAGCGACAAGGAAAGCAGCGAAGAGGCGCATCATCATCAACAAGGATAATAGTGATGAAGGCGAAGACCGAAGGAGGAATCAAGGCAATCAGTGTGGCGCAAGCGACGCTACAGCCAATCGACGACGAGAGTTACGCCCATAATCACAGCCATGCAATTATGGCCATTATGAGGAAATCAAACGCAATTGTAACAGCCCAATTATGAGGACTGATTTGAATATCTTAGCTATGTATAAATACAGGGCTAAGGCCCATGTACAAGGGATCACACTTTTTTGCACCACCAATACACATGTGAAAAAGGTTTCTCTTCGAAGCCCAATCACTCAACAAACAACCCGACTCGTTTTCTCGAGAACACTCATCTCTTTCAACGGGATCTAGTTTTAACGGAAAGACCCGAGTTCTAAGGTAATCTAAACTTGAAATTACACCCCCATAACTCTGTGACTGCGGAGGCCAATTTTTGACCTCAATATTTATTGGTTATTATTATTAAACATATTAAACAATTTTATTTTACGCGTGAACCGGATCGAAAACGGAGCTCAAGTAAACCGTGAACCGTGAACGGTGATTTTTATTTCGTTCTACCCACTTTTTTAATGATAAATAATTATAACCAATAATGAATATTTAATTTTAAATATTCATTATTTGTTATTATCAGATTTTTTATTAAAAATAAAAAATATAATTTTTTTAAATAAAAAATTAATTTTAAAAAAATCAAAATATTTTTTTATAAAACTATTTAAAAATTAATAAGTACGTGGCATGCCACGTGGTGGCCAAGTGCCATGCGGCATGCCACGTGGCAAAGGCTAATAGCCACATGGACAGATTTCCTCGGTCAACTCCTAAATGCCGAGTTTGGGTACTTTTGCCGCCATTTACGGAGGTTGTATACACAGCAGAACATTTGACCAAAGTTTGGGTCTTTTTGCCATAATCGACCCTAAAATTTATTATCGACGTATATGTTGATTGCACTATATATTAATGTACTATCAGATTTGATGTACTTAGTATATAATCCAATTTACATATAATTGTTGTATCCAGGGGCGGAGCCAGAACTTTAACTAAGAGGGGGCGAAAATTAATAGACCATAAATTTCAAAATAAAACGAGACATTGAAACTACTATTATACATTCCATTACAACTATTTTTTTATGAACTTTTGATTTATGAAAATAATTCATTAGGATCTCTATATGATTAAAATTATCATAAATTTCAAAATAAAACGAGACATTGAAACTACTATTATACATTGTATTATAATTATTTTTTATGAACTTTTAGTTTATAAAAATAATTCATTAGGATCTCTATATGATTAAAATTCTCATAAATTTTAAAATAAAATAAGACATTGAAACTACTATTATTCAAAAAAATTATAATCATAAAAACTGTGGCAAAAAAAAAAAATTAAAATATGTAGAGATTGAGAATTGAACTCAGGGCTATAACTTGAAAAAGCAACATAATTATCTTTTTTTTGTTGTTAATTATCGTGTTTTGAGTCGTGTATAGTAGACTGTTTAACTATGCTGATCACTATACTATAATAAATGTACAAGACGCGTCAAACATTTATGTTATGTCAATCATCGTGTCACTTGGTCTATGTCCTTTATAGTAATATTTACGGCATAGGTAGTTCATTTATAATTTTAAATATATATTATATATATAGTCTATAGATAATATTTTGCATTCCAATACACGTAGTTTTTATTAGGTAAAATGTGACTAAAGTACCTAATGTTTCAAACATTTTGAGTTATATACTTTAAGGTTTTTTTTTTGTGGCTATAGTATCTACAGTTGTTTTTGTTAAGGAATTTGATTTCCTCCGTCAAATTCCATTAGTGATATCCTATGAGGCACCACAGATATTGGGTAAATTGTGTCTAAAGTACCCAATGTTTCAAAAGTTCTGAAATATGGACCGAAACTTTTTTTTAGTGGCTAGTACCTAAAGTTGCTCATGTTAAGGAATTTAGTTTCTTCCGTCAAACTCTATTAGTGATGTTCTACGTGGCTACTTGGATGCGTCATGTACATTTGGCAACACAACCACGTGGCCTTAGACCGCCACGTGGGGTTTTTTAAATTTTTTTATTTTTCATTTTTTCTTCTAATTTAATAATAATAATTAAAATCAAAATCAAAATTATAAAATAATTTAATGAGGTTACATAACTAATTTTGTATTATGAAGCATCAAATATATTTAGTTTTTCAAGATTATTAAAATAAAAATCTACACCATTGATGAAAATACCCTTAAACAAATAGTGTTTTACGCATGCATTAAATATATTTTGTGTTCATTTTTACTGCGTTACTATCGTAATATGTTAATTTAAAAGTATAAGTTACATTTAGTGAAATTAGTGAAGTTTGTCTTAAATTTTTTAAATTTTGACAAAAATGTCTCTTATACTTTTAAATTAACATATTACTATAGTAACGTATAAAAAATGAACAAAAATATATTAATCTTGTTGGATCCCAATTCACGGATCTGCAAAGAACACGAATAACACCAAAAGAAATCGAACAGAAAATAAAGGACACAAACTTTTGGGAGAAGAAATTCTCTTGATTAATAATCGAAGGCAATACAAGAAGATAAACTCAAAATTCTAATGGACTCTACTCTCTTACAAAGTGTACAATGCTAGGTTTATATAGCCTCTCATAGGCGAAACCCTAGCTACCCAAATCGCACAAAATCAGGAAACTACCCTAAATAATCCTATCAAATCTTTGACTTGATTTTCTTGCTCCTCAATCTACGCATCTTCCTTTCTGGGTAGAGTTTCCCTTTCCTGCCCGGACAGCTTCTCTGTCCCCGAGCTGGCCTGCTCGTATGCTCCGGGCTGAGCTTGCCTTCTTTCCGGACACTCTGCTTGTGTTCTCCCGAGCTGGGCTGAACGGCTGTCCGTCTTCTGTTCTGGTCGGTACCCGGGCTGACTCCTCGCAAGTGTTTCTGCCCGTCCTTGGTTCTGGTCGTCACCCGGACTAAGTCAAGCTTAAGCTCACATTCTCCCCCGTAAGCTTGACTTGCTTCCACTCTCTTCACTCTGAGCAGCTCTCTCATCTCTTCAAACTTGACTCTCCCTAGAGCCTTAGTAAGAATGTCTGCCCGTTGCTCCCTCGTGTTGACGAACTCCACGATGATCTCTCGCTTCTCCACACACTCACGAATGTAGTGAAACTTCGTGTCAATGTGTTTGCTCCGTCCATGGAACACTGGATTCTTCATCAACGCAATTGCAGACTTGTTGTCCACGTAGAGAGTAGCTGGTCTCTGCTCGGATCCGGTCATCTCACTGAGTAGCCCCTTCAACCACATAGCTTGACATGCTGCTGCGGTTGCCGCCATGAACTCTGCTTCGCATGAGCATAGAGCTACTGTCTGCTGCTTTTGAGACTGCCAGGTGATCAGGTTTCCGTTGAGGTAGAACGCCATCCCTCCGGTACTCTTCCTGTCATCGATATCACCGGCCAGATCACTGTCCGTAAAGCCGACTAGTACTTCTGCTCCATTTCCTCTGTTGTATTGGATCCCGTAGTCCGTCGTGCCCTTCACGTAACGCAAGATGTGCTTCACCGCCTGCTGGTGTGCACTCGTGGGCTTCTCCATGTATCGACTGACTATCCCGACTGCGTGTGAAATGTCTGGTCGGGTGTGGGTGAGATACCTCAGGCACCCGATCACGCGTCTGTACTCCGTGGGATCCACTCTTCTCCCTTCAGCATCCTTCCCGAGCTGCAGCTTCGCCTCCATAGGGTACTTGCTCGAGTTACAGTCCGCCATCTCGAACTGTTTAAGGATCTTCTTCGCGTAGGCCGACTGCTTCAGCGTAATGCAGTTCTTCTTCTGTTCCACCTCGAGACCGAGGTAGTACGAAAGTAATCCGAGGTCACTCATCTCGAATTCGGCCATCATCTGCTGCTTGAATCCATCTACGCCTCCTGCGCAGGATCCTGTGACGATCAGGTCGTCCACATACACTCCCACGATCAGAGTTTCCTGCCCGGTACTCCTGGTGTAGACTGCCTGCTCGCTCAAGCACTTTGTGAATCCAAGATTCTTCAAGCTCTTGTCAAGGCGGATGTTCCACGCTCTTCGCGCTTGTCTCAACTCGTACAGGGCCTTGGATAACTTGTACACCTTCTGCTCGTTGCCCGTGATGCCGAACCCCTTTGGTTGCTTGACGTACACTTCTTCTTCGAGGTCACCGTTTAGGAATGCCGATTTGACATCCAGATGGTGAATTTCCCAACCTCGATGAGCTGCTAGGGCTAGGATGAGTCTGATCGTGTCCAGTCTTGCTACTGGAGCAAAGACTTCCTCAAAGTCTATGCCTTTCCTCTGCACGTAGCCTTTAGCTACCAGCCTTGCCTTGTGCTTAAGGACATTCCCCTCAGTGTCCTTCTTCAGCTTAAACACCCACTTCAGGCCGATGGGATTATGACCTTTGGGCAGGTCGGTAAGCTCCCATGTCCTGTTCTTCTCAATGGACTCCATATCCTTCTTCATTGCTTCCTGCCACTCCTGCTCGGCTGCTGCCTCCTGGTAATTGGCTGGTTCTTCTGCACACAACAAAGAAAGTTCCTCCAGGCTCATCTCCACTTCTTGAGTCTGATCGTAAACGTCTGCTAGAGGACGGAATCCTCTTGGGCCGTCTTTTATGGAGGAATCTCCCGAGCTGGACGGGCTGGTCCTGCTCGGACTTGGTGTCCTGGGTGTATCCGGGCTATTCTCTCCCGGGCTGGGTTCTCTCGTCTCTGGCAAGATTGTTTCCGAGCTGGGTGTTCCGGGTTGTTCCTGCTCGGCAACATCCTGGTCGTCTTCGACAATGAACTCCACTGAGTTCTGCTCGGGTTCTCCATTCTCGTCGCGCCAATCTCACTTCATCTCCTTTTCGAACACAGCATCTCTGCTCACTTGGAGTCTGCCGCGTCGTGGATCGTAGAGTCTGTGTGCCTTGCTTCCTTCTTCAACGCCAAGGTACACCATCTTCTGACTCCTGTCATCCAACTTCTTGAGATGTGGCCCCGCAATCTTCACGTGTGCGGTGCATCCGAACACTTTCAAATGTTCTAAGTGGGGTTTCTTCCCTTTCCACGCCTGGTAGGGAGTACGCTCTCCTAGCGCTTTGGTCGGCAAACGATTAAGCAGGTAGACCGCATGTCTTACTGCTTCTGCCCAAAACCGGGCTGGAACTTGCATGCTCTTGAGCAAGCTCCTCGCTGTGTTCATCACAGTTCGGTTTCGCCTTTCCACTACGCCATTCTGCTGGGGCGTGTGGGGTGCAGATAGGTGACGTTGAACTCCTTCCTGGTCGCAGAACTCTCCGAACTGCTGGGAAGTGAATTCTCCTCCTCGGTCTGTACGCAAGACCTTTAACTTATGCACCGAGCCATTCTCCACGATCTTCTTGAACTTCTTGAAGACCTCAAAGGCTCCACTTTTCTCCTTAAGCATATAAACCCACATCCAGCGACTGTAATCATCAACAAGTAAAAGAAAGTACTTGTTACCTGCCAATGTTGCTGGGGTGACTGGACCACATAGGTCTGCATGCACCAACTGTAGGGGTCTCTCTGCTCGGAATTTGGCCTTGATCGGAAACGGTATCCTCGCCTGCTTTGCGATCATGCAGCATTCACATACCTGGTCGGGGTGTTCTATCTTGGGAACCCCGAAGGCCATCTTCTTCTCGCCCATCATCTTGAGCGCATGAAAATTCACGTGTCCGAGCCGTGCGTGCCATAGCCAAGCCGGGTCCGCCATCGATGCCATGAGACAGACGGGCTGACACGTCTTCAGGAGAATCTTGTAGAGTCTGTTGGGTGTTCGCTCCACCTTCATCAACAGCTCTCCTTCCTTGGTCCACATCTTCAGGTAGGACCCTTGCAGCAACACCGTGTTCCCGATCTCAGTCATCTGTCCTAGACTGATGATGTTGCTCTTCAACTTCGGGATGAAATACACCTGGGTCATCAGACGCTGGTCCCCATTCTTGCACTCGAACAGGATCGACCCTCTGCCTCTAATCTCTACGACTGATCCGTCGCCGAATTTCACGCTGCCCGTGATCTTCTCATCGAGCTCTTCAAACTTAGCTCGGTCCCCAGTCATGTGGTTGCTAGCTCCGTTGTCTAAGTACCATATGTCGGTACTGACCTTCTTCTCTCCGTCTACGAGGAGGTTTGCAATAACCTTATCCTCGATGAGGAAAACCTTCTCGCTGGTCTCCTCCGGACAGGTCTGCTCGGCCTCTGGGCTGATCGGCACACTGATCACTTCTGCCCGGGCCTTGGCGTCACACTCGCCATTCTGTTCGTCCAGGTGCGTTTCCTGTTCGGCAAACAACAATGCTGGCTGGTCGTCTGGGAATCTTGCTAGATTCGCCTCTTCGCCCTGGTTCCTGCTCCGGCACTCAGATGCAAAGTGCCCAAGCTTCTGACAATTGTAGCACTTCACTGTGCTCTTGTCTCTCCTGGTCGTGCCTTCCTGACGGGTAGATCCACTGCCGCGACCTCGCATGTCCCGACCTCGACCTCGTCCACGACCCTGTCCGCGTCCTCGGACTTCTCCACCAAAGCTGTTCCGACCTGAGGGTCTTGTAGAAAACTCGGCTCCCCCGGTTTTCCGCTGTCTGGCCGTCCACTCTTCATGCGTGAGCAGGAGGTTCTTCTCCTCGTCTTTGTCACCGTAACCCCGAAGTCTCTCTTCGTGGGCCTTGAGACGACCAACAACCTCCTCGACCGACATGGTCTTGAGATCGCCAAACTGCTCGATCGATGTCACGATCTGCATGTACCTGTGAGGCACTGCTCGGAGAAACTTCTTGACGACGGTGGTCTCCTCCACCTTGTCTCCCAGCGAGCGTATGCCGGTCACAATGGACGTGAGTCGCATAGCGAAATCATCAATTGATTCGCTCTCCCTCATCCTCATGACCTCGAACTCACTCTTCAAGGTCTGGACCTTTGCCTCCTTGACGCGATCTGCGCCCATGTGCATGGTCTGAAGAGTTTTCCATGCTTCCTTCGCGGAATCTTTCTCGGCGAGCATGAGAAGAACTTCTTCCGGAACTGCTTGGTAGATAGCGGCTAGAGCCATTCTTTCCTTGCGCCCTTCAACACCGCCGTTCTCTACGGCCTCCCATAATCCCTGCGCCTGCAGATTCACCCTCATCTTCAACGCCCACACGGCGTAATTGCTCTTCGTGAGCATGGGGTAATGGAGTGTAACTGTGCCTTCTCTGGAGTCTGATTTCTGCGCAACCAAAGCTCCGTCGATTGGTGACTCTGATGATGAAGACATGTTCTTCGATTGAAGCTCTGATACCACTTGTTGGATCCCAATTCACGGATCTGCAAAGAACACGAATAACACCAAAAGAAATCGAACAGAAAATAAAGGACACAAACTTTTAGGAGAAGAAATTCTCTTGATTAATAATCGAAGGCAATACAAGAAGATAAACTCAAAATTCTAATGGACTCTACTCTCTTACAAAGTGTACAATGCTAGGTTTATATAGCCTCTCATAGGCGAAACCCTAGCTACCCAAATCGCACATAATCAGGAAACTACCCTAAATAATCCTATCAAATCTTTGACTTGATTTTCTTGCTCCTCAATCTACGCATCTTCCTTTCTGGGTAGAGTTTCCCTTTCCTGCCCGGACAGCTTCTCTGTCCCCGAGCTGGCCTGCTCGTATGCTCCGGGCTGAGCTTGCCTTCTTTTCGGACACTCTGCTTGTGTTCTCCCGAGCTGGGCTGAACGGCTGTCCGTCTTCTGTTCTGGTCGGTACCCGGGCTGACTCCTCGCAAGTGTTTCTGCCCGTCCTGGGTTCTGGTCGTCACCCGGACTAAGTCAAGCTTAAGCTCACAAATCCATGCGTGAAATATTTATTTAAGAGTGTTTTTATCAATGGTGTAGATTTTTATTTTAATAATCTTCAATAACGAAATATATTTAATGCTTCATACATAATATAATATGTTATATAACCTCATTAAATTATTTTATATTTTTGGTTTTAATTATTATTAAATTATATTCATTATAATGTTTAAGCAAAAAAATAAAAAAATAAAAAAAAATAAATTATAATATGCACGTAGAGGTTAAATGCATGTGAGTTGACGGAAGAAACCAAATTCCTTAAAAGGAGCAACTTTCGGTACTAGCCACCAAACAAATTTAGGTACATAATTCAAAATTTTAAAACATGGAGTACTTTAACCGCAGTTTACCCAATATACGAAGTGCCACGTAGGACACCACTAACACAACTTGACGAAGGAAAGTAAATTCATCAACAGAAACAACTTTAGGTACTATAGAAAAAATAAAAAATAAAAAAAACCTTAGGTACATAAATCAATTTCTTGGGCGTATTTAGTTAGCATCTAATAGTTTATATTGAATTATGGCATTTATGTTATATTCTATAATTTATCAGATATGAATTTGGTCATGTAATTATTGTACATAGCATAACGCATCACACATGCATGCATCGTGTCATTTTGTTGCATTCGATCAAGACTTTTGTGTTATGTAAACATATGGTTTGATTTCTAATCAATATTTGTTTTTATAAAATTGGTAAATTTCATTTCAATTTGTTTACTTTTCTTCTTCAAGCTAAACTCTAGTTCATTAATAGAATTGAGACCCTACCCTCTTTCATACGACATGAGTCGTTTTCCATCGCCTCTTCATTTCCACAATTCGGATCATGCATCTTCACATGAATATGTAAAGATATATATATATATATATATGTATATATATATATATAGTATATTTTGATTAATGATTACCATATTCCAATAATTAATTTAGACACTTTCTCAAAAGAGAACACATTGCTGAGCTCATCATAAATGAATTATATTACACAAAATCAACTCTACATAGTGTACATGTCACCATAAATCAATCACACACAAACAAGTCTCCCAAAACTCCCCATAAGAATTTCATGAATGAATAGAATATTTATAATCCCTCTCTCCCAAAACATCTCCTTCCAATTTTTTTAAATCATTTGACTTGTCATTAGTTCAATTACTCAACCACTTGAAAAGCCCGAGCATCAATTTTAATGTCACGAGAGCACTTGAACCCTACTCATTGAGTGATTTCAAGGATACTCGTTCAAATACTCAACCAACTGAGAGCATCCCGGTCAGGACAACTAGCGCAGCGCACGACGTTGAGGAAGAGGCTCTCGTCGCAGTCGATGCGGAGTTTGTCACCAGGGACATAGCCAAACTCGTCGCTCGTTCGGTCAAGGAGTGCTCGGAAGAGTGGATGGTTAAGGATACCGAGCTTGATGACGAAGCGCTTTTCACAGCCATTCTCTTGCCCGACGTACACAACCAAGTGCCCCTTCGGGACGTCTTTCGGGATAGAAACATCTTCGTTTGTCGGTGCCATGACGCCGCCGTTCTTGAAGGGCCACAAGCTCCATTGGCAACACGGTTGGTCGCAGCACGTGCATGGGCTCACTTTGTGAGTGGTGGTGTTGTTCTTGTTTGGGTTCAGCTTGTTCATGCACGCCTTTAGGAACTTTCCCTTCATCTTTAGAGAGAGAATGTAACAAAGAGAATAGTATGAGAGAGAAATGGGATACTTGCAACCAAAAGTGAGGGGAGTGAGTGTATATATATGTGGAGAGAGAGAGAGAGAGAGAGAGAGAGAGAGAGAGAGAGAGAGAGAGATGGGTACTTGTAGTACAAAAGTGAAGAGAGAAGTGTATTTATATATGTATTGTGTGTAGTATAATGAGAGTGGGGTATTAAATGGGAGACAAGATAGGTAGCTAAGAGAGAAACCGAAGCAATGATATTTCTTATCATATAATATATGGTCTTTACGTGTATCAATTATTTATGCATATAATGTGTATATATATATAATAAAGTTATGTGCATCTTGATACGAAAATTGTACGAACATGAATCGAATTTAAATGTCCCTGAAAAAAGCATAGTTTATCATTTCTATGGAAGAAGAATGGGAATTGATCATCAGCGATCTTTCGAAGTTCTCGAAGTGAAGACCCCACAAGTGGAGAAATATGAAGAAGGATAAGATATGAAACAAATAATTTAATTATTTATTATGGAATGGGATAAGCTTCTTGGGTATAGTGCGACCCCCACTTCTTTGTACCACCATTAGTTTTGGATATCTTCTTTATTATTTTTTTTACGTACTATTACATTTTTTTATTTTTCCCGTAATATAATAAGATTAAAAAATACTTGTATAGCTCCAACATAATTTTCTCGTTGAGAACTTACAAATATATTGTTCAATATCAAACACCATATCATAGAGCTACGAAAGAGAATGACGCAGAAATTTAAGTAGAAATTTAAATCAAGAAAAAAATCGTAGAAAAGAAAAAATTCATTCTAATTGTAATAAAGAGATTGTATGTAAAAAATATTTATGTGAAAAACTCAATTTGAGAAAGAAAATCATGAACAGATAAATATATATAACTTAGTATGATCAGAAAATAAATTACAAAGAAATGAGAGCGCCGGAAAACAAATGACTATTAAATTAATTATATAACCCGTAAAATCATATATAAATATTACATTAATCTAGAAGGTCAATTAAAATTTGAAATAATTTTGTATGGAACGCGAATCCTTAGAACGGACAGGACCGATAAAATGAGTTTGGTTCACAAATTCTAACATATATATTAGCTATTAATGTAATACCCCATCAATAATATCTTCAACAATAATAGAGTTATTTTATAAGAATGAAACAAGTAAAGTTATCCATATTTTTATCCCATTCTCATCCTATATATATATATATCATAGAAGAAAAAAAATATGGAAATTGTACGAAATCCCCATTTTGTGTCTAAACCTTTTAAGAAATGCCCATTTGTGAGAGTAAAAATACACACAATGGGTAATTTTTTTAAAAAAAAAAAAATTGACACAAAATGAGCATTTCATTGATTAACCCAAAAAAAATATTCAATAGTGGCTGATCATTAGATAAAGAGACTAAAGTTAAATATCGTTGATAACCCTTGAAGGGGTTTAAGAGTCAAGTTTAGTGTAGTGGTATTAAGTTGAAGATGATTCTTAGCCAATTAATATATATATATATACTTAATTTATTATTTCCTTTTTTTTATTTAATATAAAGAAGACCTTTTTTATTTTACCTTTCCATTATAGTATCGCTTGATCACACTGATCAAGTGTGAAATAAATGAGGTAATAACCCATTAATTATCACCTTTAAGCCTTAGTGAATATCATTATCCAATCTAATTATCAAAGCATAGATTATGTATGTAGATTTTGGTTACGTACCCTAAAGTCCCAATTTTATCATTTTAATATATGAAATTACTTAAGACTACTTGTCTTAAAAAATCAATATAGTGGCTTTACTGTGATTATTGTAGTACTGTTTCCGTACGCACGTACCCTTAAGTAGGGTTTGTCTTTCTTGGTCTTTGTTACAAATATATTTATTTGAGATAAGTTTTTTTTTTTGCAATATATTTTCTCTGCAGATCTCATGACATGCAAAGAAGAGCAGGAAATGGGCTCGTGGCTGTGCCCTATATTATGCGCAGCAAAGAGGATGGACTCCGAAATATCTTCAGTAGTTTTCTTCAGAGAACACAATATGGAAGTCACATTTCCAAATCTCATTTTCTGAAGAAATATATGTATAGATATATAGGAGATTCCAAATCTCGAAATATATGTAGCAGCTGAGACATTCTTCCACTACGTACTATATCTATATATTTGTATATCTCACCAACCGAATCGAGGCTTTAAGGTTCATCTCATAAGGAAATGCATGGAAACAGTGTCTCCTCAATGCATGCATGAATGCGGAGAAGTGAGCTTATTAAGAGTGTTTGAGATTGTAACTAATAAATACATTCTCTATCTAGGGATACCCAAATACATAATGTATATATATATATATAAAAAATATATGGTGTGAATATATATGTATAAATGTTGGACATTCTATAGGTACGTACTATATATGTTGAGTTACTGGAATCGTTAAAAAAACTCGAAGAAGAGTAGTCAAACTTTTAATTAAAGGCTAAGCGACGACATTTTGAGTGTTTCACATACTTTATGGTGAATAAATTTCGAGTTATATATAGCTACATACATTTAAGTGTTGTAGCGCCCAAATAATAGTGGATAAGATTTGCAAGCGGTAAGTTGACGTACCACTTACACAGCGAACTAGAATAATACGCCGTTTTGCTAATTGATTTTCTTTTTTAAGTTAATTTCGAGACATAGTTAGTCGAAATCCTAGCATTGGCATAACATGTTCATGTTCCTAATGTACTGCATTAGTATATTTTATGTACTTTTATATATAGTGCTAGATTAATAGGTGTTTCCCATTAAAAAAAAAAAAAAGATTAATAGGTGTTTCTAGGGTTGAGAGCTGTATTATTTAACAACCTTAATTTATTGCCGTACCCTTTATACACATCATTTGTATTATATTGCACGTGTACGTCACGTATGTTAAGCACATAATATGTGTATCTAGTACGGATTATATATACCCGTATGCACATGCATGCAGTGGCGGACGCTCATTTCAAACAAAAAAAATATTATTCAGGATTTGAGTCGATTCTTCTCATTCCCCCTCCCTTCTTGACTCGATAAATTCTACTATCATTCGAAAAGTAATATTATCTATTTATCTGTTTAATAGCCCCTTTATGTTTTTTTTTTTTTTAAGTATATTTGAAAGAAAAAAAATCGATTGAAATATGCTTTGTACTTCGCTTGAAATAAAAATTTGGCTATACCACTGTCTACATATGTCTCTATATATTTACATACTATAAAAATATAAAGCTTGTACGAATAATTTACTGCATGGTAAAATATAATTTTTATGTGGTGGAATTAGAACCGGCAAGTGGGGGAGCAACGGGCAAAGTCGAGCACGATGAAGGGCGGAAGCTTGAATAAGCCTTGATAGGATCTTATTCAATGATAAAATGTGAACGGTGGTACATGTCAAGAGTGAAATACTATGACAAGGACTACTATTTGAAACCGAAACAGGGAATGTGCAAAATTTTATATCTTCAAATTCGGTATCAGTACTAATTTATTACAGCTTTTTATATTTATATATATATATATACCACTAAGTACGTACGAACGTCAGAACTGGTAAAGAAAATATATCGATTTTATCCACTAAAGATTAAAAAGGGACCGGTAAAAAACATATATACCAATTTTAATCATGTAAAAGGTAAAAAAGAATTTGTTAGAACAATCCCGGTAAAAATGTTTACTCGTCAATTTTGTTCAGCAAATATAAATAAAAAATAAAAAAATGGGTAAATATTATAAATTGAGATCAATATATAACCGTTTTCCTATTTGTTGACCAGGATCAGTCCGGTTCTCAAAAGGCGTACCAATATCACTTCTTAATTCTTTATTTCAAAATACGAGTTTTTACCGGAAACCAGAAGCTAGAAACCGATTCAAACGGGTAGAAAATTTTCCACCCTACTTTTACTATTTCTACTATATTAAGTTTCCTTTAATAATATATGTGCAAAAATAAAATTTAACAACTCACGAAGACATAATATGATTTATTTTATATATTTTCACGAGGTAAAAGTTTTAGTCTGGATACATGTGACGATTAATAATGTATTTTGGAGGAAGCGAGTGAATGACTTTTGTTTTTCTAAGAAAATATATAGTGAACACAAGGGATAATTGTGCAAAAAGTATCTTAAGTAATTTGAAATTGCACAACACAATACTTTCAAATTTTTATCACGTCGATTAAAAATCTAAAGTCGTGAAAATTAAATTTACGATTGATATTATGTCACATGTGTGATGCGTCTCCATTAGTATTGAGTCTTTAAAGCAATTACATCTCAAATTAACTCTCGTTTTTTTTTTTTTTATGTTTTGAGATTTCGATTTTAAATACGTCAATTTGTTAAATACTTCAATTTGTGTCATATAAATGGAAAATGATTTAATGTGAATGGAGATACATATAGTATAGACCAAAAACAATTGAAAGCGAAACATTCACTTTTTATCCAGCCGTACAATTGAAAACTTTGATGCGATATTTTTAAACTACTTGAATACTTTTGTCGCAATTATCCAGTTTTGCTTGACCTATGTGGCTCTTTTCCCTTTGTAGATTCTACGTGTGGAACCTAATATTTTTGGGCCAAAATAATGAGAAAAACAGTTAATATCATTTAATAAAAATAACAAGACAGCACATTGGTGCATCCCCTGAAGACAGGTTCGAGGGAGGAAGGAAGCTCTCTTTCTGTGTTTGAAATTGAAGTCATCCATCGAGTGTTTGTGATTCAATCTCATTACAGATCATAAAACTGCCAACGGTTTCACAGACATTGAAAGAGACTCCGAAAATGAGACTTCACTTCTTTCTTTTCTATTTTTTATTTATTTATTTATTAATTTGAATGGTCAATTTCTTGAGTTGATAAAAACACAGATGAGAGAAAGAATGAAAGACTGGTTTATTTTCTTTATTCTTTTATATGCTCTAATATTTAGATTTTAGAAGGCACTAGATGGTCAAGAAAGTTTGATTATAATATATATATATAGTCTTGTTATTAGATATTAAGAATTACTATCGAAGGTAATATATATAGTGTGAGGACTTATTGAACAAGTTTGGAGGTCATGAGGAAGTAAAAATTTGAAAACAATAAAATTAAGGGTATAACTTGAAGATATAAAAAATTAGGATAAATAATTATATATATATATATAAGTGAAACACGGGAAAGATAACGGGCCCTGGCCTATGTAGTTCCGCCACTCCCAATGGTTGATTTGTTCTAGTTCAATGGATATCGCTTATGTTAGACATGTTTAATTAAGTTTTCACTTTTTTTTATTATTATTGTAGTTGTGATCTTCCTCTTGTATTGTTTTATTTTTTATTAAGTCCTCTTGATACATGAGATAATTTTTATTTATATTCTTTGAAATCCTTTTTTTACCATCGAACTCCTTCGTAATATGTGAATATAGATCAATAAAAAGACGTGTTCATGTGAAGAGTGATTACCGGCTCATCTAAAAGCAAGAAATTCATAGTATTATATTAGGGTAATAGGTAATTTATCAATTTTATTGAAATGGTTATTTTTTGGGAAAGTACCGCGATAAATACCGAGGGCATAATCTTAATTTTTTTAAGGATTTAAATACCCAATCTCCTTTAGACCGGGATAAATGCGATTTAAAGGGATTTAAGGAGCATAGGCGAACTGGATTTTTCCGGGTCTAAGGTAGATAGAGTATTAAATCCTTCCAAAAAAAAAAAAACTTGGGAAGATATCCCTCAAATTTGAAATGATCTAGTATTATTACCGTCAATTTCTCTTAATTTTTATTAACATGTACCTTATCTTGTGCAAAACGGTAGCGATGGACAATAATTAACAATAGGATGCCCTTTCAATTAGCAAGACCATTGTTTTAATAAACTCATCGATCGATATTCGATAATAATAATATATTGCTCTTTTAAGAAAGAAAGAAAAAAAACATACTTTTTTTCCTTCTAATTAAGCCTTTGTTCTTTCTGCTTGAACAATTCTTCTGTTTGTCAACGCTACTTTCTTTTTTGCAAATCAGATCGTGGATTGACTTTTAATTGCTATACATTATGCTTACAAGTTGCATGATTATAATATATGTTTGCTCATAATTGAAACGATTATAATATATATATATATATATATATATATATATATATATTATATATATATATAACAAGCTTTTGTCGGCACTCGGCATCTATTGATACTGATTACATAACTTTTTTTTTTTTTTGCTAGTTATGGCTCGTCCTAAATTGTGTAATATCTACTGTACCGGAATTAGGTTACGAATTTCAGAGTCCGAGCGGGGCAAATTAAATATCATAAAAAAAAATAGATAGAAATACGAAAGATCTAAAAACATATGATGGGAAAATTGCTTATATACAACTTAAAAGAGATTAAAATCATTCATGAATGTTTTTTTTTTTCAATTTTTACCTCTACATTTTTAATATTTTAAATGTTTATTCGGTCTATTTCATTTTATAATACAATCTCTTTAAATTGATACTTAATTAATTAATAACCTCGATTAAGTAAATACTTTTGTATAATCCCGACTCGACTTAACTAAGAAATAAGTAATTTTTCACTCGATAAATTAATAACCTTGATACTACAATAAAATTTTCTAATCCCAACAATATTAATTTATAAAGGTACCACTATAATTACTTCCTCTAAAATTTATATATTTGGTCCTCACTCCTCACTATTTATGTTAAGTAGCATATAAATTCATGATATCAAGGTATTATAGAGGGGACTAACCCTAACTCTTTTTTCTTTTTTTTTCAATCTGCCCTTTTAATTTTTTATTTTTTTTCGTCTTTAGTATCATTCCATGAAGTAATAAGGAGCAACAAGATTAGATGAGTGAACCAAAAAAGACACGGACTTAACATGTTAAGGGTACATGCAACATCGAAGCTTTACGGTTTTTAAGAGAGTATATATATAGTTATTAATCATCAGTCTCACTAATAATAAGAAAATAATGAGAGTATTGATGAACTCATAACTCGTTGTATATCATGACTTCCGTCCGATCGAGACAACCAAAAAATATCTCTGATACACGTATATATATTTGTATACAACTCAACACGATTGCTGTATCATTGTGTATATACACTGCTCTGCTCTATAGGGTCGTTTCCTCGCGTGCGAGCCTGGCCGGGCTCACACGGGTGGATCATATCATATGAGAGAGAGAGAGAGAGAGAGAGAGAGAGAGAGAGAGAGAGAGAGAGAGAGAGAGAGAGAGAGAGAGAGAGAGAGAGAGAGAGAGAGAGAGAGAGAGAGAGAGAGAGAGAGAGAGAGAGGCGATGGGAACACTGCAATGATTTGATAAGATCGGTCTCTGCACGTGCAAAGGCAAGCTGTTCTTAGCTGTGTGTGTCTGATCTCGCTCTCTCGATGGAGCTTCAAAGTTCAAACCACCTTCCCATATCCGCCATTAATGACTTCCCATGCTTCCTCTCGGGAAGCACTTCACTTCCATCACTTCCTTCCATTGTCCTTCCTTCTCCTCACTTCATCCATTATTACTTTCTTTCTTAATTTGTTCAATTTTCTTAACCAATTTTGGAAGACGTGCACTATTTTTTATTTTTATTCTACATAGGTTTAAAAACGACTATATTTAGTGACGGAACCATAATTTTTTTTATCGAGGTAAATCATGCACTTAGTTGGACGAAGTTCGAGAAAACGAAAACAAAGAATTGTAAAAATCAAACCAGCAAAACACATTTATCATTATAAGTATGATCTTCATAAATTGATAAAGTAGAGACCATAGAGTTTTATTATATTACCGAGGTTATTAATTCATAGTGTTTATAAATAGTGTTCTTCAAAGTTAAAATTAGATATAAACATAATTTAATCAAGGTAATTAATTTATTGAGTATTAATTAGTGAGAAGTTACTCGATATCTCTATCAATTACTCTTACAATAGTTTTTGAAAAAAAAAAGCTTAAGGTAAGACATGTCATGCATTAGTGGCTCTATCACTTACTATATCGCAATCAATGGCGGAACCAAGATACTAATTTTGGAGAGCTACTATAATTAGGGGTAAAAATTTAATAGAAAAATAATCGAGGGTAAAAAAATAAAAATATATGTACACCCTTTTAAATGTTCTGTATTAACGGGCTTGAATTAATGTATTATATATTTATATATAGTACAATAATAAGCTATACAAAACGTAAGGACGAAAATACAAAGCGAAGGACCTAAAACTGAATTGGTAAAAAAAAAAGTTAACGCTCAACTAAAGGAATGGTCGTCAATGAACAGTTTTACGAGCATGGGTGTCAATAAAGTCACTTTTCAAAATATAGGGATAAATAGATCAAAAGAGAAAGTTAAAGAGGTTTTAAGAAAGATTGCACCTTGGAATCTTATTGAACTGAATTGTTGTGAGTTTAAGTGGAGTGGGTTGATCAGGCAATGGGCTTTCATCTGTCAAATTGAGTTAATGACATATCAGAGAATGGGCTCATACTCCTTTCTATTTTATCTCATTACAATTTGTCTTTTTTTGTCAATCAATATCGAATTATATTCACATAAGAAACTATATGTTACCATGAAGGGAAAAAATGAAAAGCATAGTCCATTAGTCCTAGTTTAATCAAGAGAGACTGAAATTTCAATTCCTATTTAACCAATTCCACATTTACTTTTAATTTATTTCTATACTAAAATCAATCTGGATTGTCATATTTCGATCCAATTGTTCATATTATCTAGTCGATATTAAAATTGATTAAAAGAAAGTAAATTTTTAAATCTTCTGATTTTTTTTATTTAAAACATTATACCTGGACTCTGAATCCCGGAGTCTCATATTTAGATTCTGAGTCTAAAGAGATGACTTTATATATATATAGCCAAAGTGAGGAGTAAATGGTTGGGAGTAAAGGGGTTGATGATCATATAAAGCCTAAAGGAATGCTTATAGTTTATTCTGTGTTTGGACTTTGGATTGAGAAATGAGAAGTTTTTGACCTCCACTTTGGAGGTAGTGTGGAATTACCACTAGGCTATCCTAGCAACCAGAAATGAGAAGTTTGATGTTACTTGATTGAGCCAGAAAGTGTAAAATGTCCCTTTTTAT
Organism: Parietaria judaica; assembly: GCA_954871525.1. Lineage (NCBI taxonomy): Eukaryota > Viridiplantae > Streptophyta > Magnoliopsida > Rosales > Urticaceae > Parietaria > Parietaria judaica. The sequence goes on from OX940864.1 coordinate 18,544,806, forward strand.
GTTGTGGTCCTTCAATCTATAATTACACACTACTGACACTAGTCAATTTTACAAGCATACAAAGTGAATCAGACCAAATTTGTTTGAATTAATAGCCCTCAACCTAATTCATAATATTATACTTATATAGATATACAAGAACTTGTCTCTTTGTAAGACAAGGAGACATTTAAAGTGGCATTTGGTTATGGTTTTATGGACTTTTTTTAAAAAAAATTTAAACACCAGGTTTCGCATATCACATTTGGTTACTAGTTATTTCTTGTTTCGAAGATTAGTCTCGGAGACCATTGTAATTTTAATGAAAAAATAAAAACCGAAAATAACTTGAAGCTTTTTTTTTTTCATTGATCATCAACCCAATCGTACAAAATATAACTACAATAATATATTATCATTCTATATATAATTCTTTTAATACTTTATATTATTTAAATGTGTTATCAGAGTAATTAAATTTGAATATATTTTTCAATTAATGTAAATATTTTCCATGCATAATATTAATATATGTTACTTTCAAATCAAACTTACTTTCTTTTTTAGTGACATAAATTGTCTTTGATTTAATTATTATATTTATTTTTAATTTCAGTTCAACCAGATATTAACAAAAGATTAACCAAACAGTGTTTCACAAATTTAACTAGCAAACTGATTTGCTAGACTAAATTCTCAGACTAATTTCCAAACAAAACCGATTTCCTAAACCAGCTAACAAAACGCTACCTAAGCTTCCTTCACTAATCATATCGATACGATACTTATGAAAAAGTAATTTGAGATTTCAATGATTTGTGGACACATATTTGTCCTTCCATAAGACTTATCCGAGGAATCCTAACACGCAAGCGGAAGATATATAGGCCGAGATGATACGAAGATGTGGCGAGTTACGGTTAATTTAATTTTCAGTAATTAAAATTTTAACTGTGCAAAATTATTTTTAATGTCTTGTAGAGCCAAAGGTGATGTCCCTTCCCCAAGTTTTAAATTTGTTCAAATTTTACCCTAAGTTATTTTTAAAAAAAATTATACCCTTCTATCTCTTTTTTTTTAGTTTTAATTATACCCACCCAATATACCATCCTGAACTGTAGCATATCTCTCATCAACCACTTTGAGTTCTCAAAAATAGAACTCATGATTACATTGTCTAATATATATATTTCATGATTTTTGTTAGGTGAAGGTACAATTGGCCTAAACAAAGTTGCCCAGAAAAACAAAAAGCCTCAACCCAATAAACTTTAACATCATTTCTAGCTAAATAAGCTACAAAAGAATATTTTTTTTAATTATATAATCATGTTTAAGATGTCACAAAGCAACTTAAACAGAAGAAGCATCATTATCATTGACTTCATAAACAGTTATTCCACTTCAAAATATTGTGGTACTTTCCCATTAAGGCTGCTAATATGGACAAGCAATTTCTCCAACCAAAGTAGGTTTTCACTGATAAAAAGAATAATTCGCTATAATGCCCCAAAGCTTTCTATATTGGTGTAATTTTCCCAAGATCTTCAATTTTAGGCAGCAATGCTCGTCATACTTTCGAAAAGTAACACATTATCCTTCATGCGTTTGAAAAAGACAATTTTTTTTTTTTACTTGTGTGCAGCAACACTTGACTTGCTTGGAGATATTTTTTTTTTATCAATTTTATTATTTTGTCTATTCTTGTGGGGCTTTATGTATCTCGAGTTATGTACTCCATATTTGCTTCACAATATACCCATAATATAAGGGAAACTTGCAAAAATGGCTAAAAAAAACATCATAATTCAACTTTTAAACTCATATTAAAAAAATACATAATTCTAAACTTTATCCAATTTAAGACATTTTTACCCCTGATTAACATTGGGGAGGTTGTATGATTAACATTCTTGGGACAGTTTCTAATGATCCTTGGGGACAGTAATTTGAATTTAGGGGACAGTTTTTGGTAATTTAGGGACAGTTTTCTGGGCAGTTTTATGGGAGGTTGTATGAGTAACATTCGTGGGACAATTTCTTCAGATTTTGGGGACAATAATTTGGATTTTGGGGACAGTTTTTGATAATTTAGGGACAGTTTAGGAATTAATTAATCAGGGGTAAAAATGTCTTAAATTGGACAAAGTTTAGAATTATGTATTTTTTTTAATATGAGTTTAAAAGTTGAATTATGGTGTTTTTTTGAGCCATTTTTGCAAGTTTCCCTAATATAATATTGATCTTATTTGGTAATAAAACCAAAAACACATTGAGTAAGTCATTTTTCGTTTTTTAAAAGAAAAATGTGCTACTTTTTTAAAATATAAAAAAGCATTGCTGCCAAAAAAAATTAAAATTCATGAGAAAAACTGCTCTACATGCAAAGTATAAGGTGTAATTAATAAAAATGATCCAATAATGAGAAATAATGTAACCCCACTAAACTTTGTCCCATATTCTTTGGTGGAGAGCCCATGAAAAAACAAAAAAAAAAAAAAAATTGAAAGACTAAAATGTCAACCACATTTTCTCTTTATATATATAGAAATTGCTTTCACAGATTCTCTCATACAAAAACAAGTGAACATTGATCTGAAGATGAAGGTTTTAGTCATTCTCCTTGTTATGATCATGGTGAGTTCGGCCTCATCGGGAAGAATATATCGGCGAGAGCAACTTTACGTGGCTGAAAAAGTCGACAGGGTGATCGAAAATAACGTGAAAATCGGTCCTATGAGTGAAACAAGAAGCTTAAACAATCACCATAGCATTCCGAGACAGCAATACAACGGCAAAAGCGGCTCGATGCAAGGAAACGGTTCCGAGAACGACGATGGTGAAACCCGACAACCATAGCTTTGTTGGGCTTGCTTTGGTTTTTCACACTCTTCTATATATACATATATAGATATAGCGATCACGTTTCACTTTTCAAGCGACTAGTTTGGTATGTGAAAGAAGTACTAGTGTGATAAAGTCTAAGCATGGATTACTACACTGTAGTATCCGTTATGCTTAAGTGGCTATTTATATACATTATCGCTTTGTGAGCGACTAGCTGTTGTATATGTGAAGAAAGGAAGAGCTAGTGTGATAAAAGCTAGGCATGCATGAAGATATAAGCAAAAATGCAGATATGATGGTGATTCAACTGAGGTTATGTCACTTGTAATTCCGTTACTGATGACGGTATATATATATATATATATATATATATATATATATATATATATATATATATATGTTAACAAATACGCACCGGTATAAAAGCGATATGGCCGGAAAAAAGTGTACAATATATCTATATATAATATTATAATATAGAATATAGTATGTAATATGGAAAGAAAGCAAGTTTTTCTAATGTGGTAATGGAATAAAGTGAGATAATCTATTTCTTATCAATTCTTATCCCACTTGTTGATCTTGTTATGTGATTTGACCCTAATTCATAGACTATTTTTTGTTGTATTTTTAGAAAAGTAGCACAATTACTATCTCCACGTGTAAAAACATAACGGGGATCTTTTATTTTATTTTTTGTGCGTAGCACTTAAAGGTATTTGTGTCAATTAAACACGTAATGAAATCAATATACTACATTAGATTACGAGTGAAACAATCGACAAGATTAGTTGTTCAAGAACTCTTAAAATTATGAGAATCCTATAAAATTGATCAAATAAAAAACAATATAAAAATACCCTCAAGTAAGTCTAGGGCACAAGGACATTTAGTATAGCGCATTCCGGATTTTCCTTTCGAGCAAAAGTGAGATCGGTTTCAATCCCCGGGCGGACCATTCTCTAAAAAGTTCTCGTTCTTTATCATTTCATGAATTTTGCTTTCTATTTTTCACTTGATTCCGTTTTACTTCGAACTATTGTTGGTGCAAGAATAGGATAAAAGCCCAATTTCACTGGGATTATGAGAACGAGAGCTGAAATTTCATTTGAAAAATGACATCATTAACTATTTCCTACGATCATATTTATCCCCATTACCCATAACAATTGCAATATTAACCCACCCGAACCATGACATCTCTTTTTTCATTTCCGGGAATATCCAAAGAGCTTTCACGTTTACGAAATAACCTAATATTTAGATACATTCCCGACTATTTCACCGGAGCCAAAGCAAATGCGGGAAAGAGGTTGGATATTAGCTTTAGGGTCACGTTTTCTTCTGGCCTCGTTCCCTTGGGTACGGGTGGATCTTGGCGAGCTCACAGACCCGGCGTATCAGAGAATTTGGCAATGGGCGGAGAGGGTGTGACGTCTTTTCTTCAGCCTGAATCGGAAAATATGTAGGCGAATCAGGACTCAATAGCAGGAAAAATAAAACAAATATTCCTTGATAACCATTCAATGGTTATCATAGAGTGTGGGGTATAACACAGAATACGGATCCCGCATCTGTTTTGGTATTTGGCGATAAAAGGGAAAACCGCTTCTGCATTCCACTTCTTGTTTTGTGTAAACGGGTCACCAGTAATTTATTAAAAACGTAAAATAATCAAGTAAAAAATGAATTAAGCGGGAAAAGGACAATCATATCCGTTTACAAGTGGAAATGGGTTCTCCACTTATTTAGCATCCTACCTAGGGCTGTACAAAATAGCAGGATGGTAAACCAGATTTTTATCTGAACCGGAATTTACCCAGTTTAAAAGAACCGGGTTTCTTTTCAGTACCCTGATTCCAAATTTTGGTAACCGTGTCGATTGAAAATACAGAAAAAGTAAACATCAATAAAACAGCTAAGCTCAGTCCTACTTATCTCACCAAAATTTTATCGCATTGTTGATAAAGCGAAATATGTATACGAGAAATAACAGGTAGAAAGAAGATTACCTCCTCATTTTTCTTCAGTTTGTGCAAGGCGCTCGCTCTCAGAAGGTTCCGCCACTTATCCTGCACAGAATTTATACAACGAACATCGGAATTTATCAGCTCAATACGAAATTCCGCTGCAATTGTACAAATAAAATTATACACAATGTGGTTGTAAAGATAAAAATAATTGCATCATTAAAACAGAAATAAGTTTTCTTTACCCTGAGATCTATGGGTGTGCGGTACACTGACGTGGCGAAGAGGAGCCTTTTGATGTCGGTCCACCGTCCAACTCCGTATTCAGAGACTCCATCAACCAGCCTGCTCACCTCTGCAGCGGTCCACATTCTTTGGTGCTTCCTCCGATCGTGTTTGTCGGATCTTTTTCTTATCACATGATCATCTTCTGACTCCGATTTAATGGATTCCTCTTTGATTTGTACCGGTGGCTGCGTGAAAAAGATGAACATATATATGATCTTGCTAAGACGAGAAAAATTCTCATGTTTTGTTTCATACAACCTGATGAAAGCAGAATTAAATCAACTGAGGCTAAGAGGGGTGAAACCGGTATCTTGTATTCAATTTATTCAGATCTTTTACACTGAGACCAAATACTCGGCGTTCCAAAATCCAAAACTGAAACCAGTATATTTGGATACCAGTGTCCAGCAGAAAGCCAGTTAAACTGTTTATTATGGAAATTTAATTAAAAAAATGGCTTTAACAAAATAAAATATTTTCTTAGCGGTTTCCTATCCTACTATCAGATTTTAAAAAAATAACAAATTACAATGTTAACATGCTCAAATTAAAAATCCGACTAACAAGTTTGTACTAATGCTTAAAGTTTGTTTTCGGTGTTACTACGAAATCACCGTATGTTGCAAGTGAAAAAAAAGTGCCAAACTCATTTTTTTTAAATACGTTTTTCTGTAACTCAGTTTTTGGTTTTGAACTGTCCCCTAATGAAGGAAGCAATGACAATGTGAAATTCAAGTCCAAGTAGATAGAATACCAAATACATAATGTCGAAAGTACCCTCACCAGAATCGAAACTTGCTTCTTAGGGCGTCCTCTACGAGCCAGTACTCTAGAGGAACTCACTAACTCCTCAGTAACCGAGGATAAAATTCCTGAGCTCGTTGGATAAAGGTCGTCATGAGATCTCACCTTCGGTCGTTTATCTTTATCCTTGGTATTTAAAGAAATATCTCCTTCTCCGTTGAGATGTTTCGATTTCTTATTGGCAAACGCTTCAATGTACCGCTGAGTTGGCCTGCGCAATCTTTTCTCTCTATGGAACCCAATGGCTCTACTGCCTTCACCGGAGTTCTTCGCGCTTTTATTGATCAGCATGGTGCACAATAGAGGGTCGTCATCATCATTGTCAACATCAGTATGCAATTGCGTTTTACGTCTTTTCTTGTGCCGAAATATCTTGGTGTCGGTCTTGTTGAGAGAATCGTTCTTGCATTCAGATTCTTGAACAGTCACGGATGATGATTCTGACATCCCGACGGCACTGTTACTACTTCCGCTTAATCCTGGAGACTGACTCTCGGAGCATATGTTCATTGAATTTGATCTTCCGCGGGGAGGATAATCCCTTGCAGAAGCTTTAGCAGCAAAACCGATTTCTAATATAGTTCATAAAAAAAAAATGAGGAAGACATTATAATCATATTTGATCACCGTTTTTAGAATTTTATGAGAATCTAGACCAGCTTAGATATTTCACAAATTAGAAGGAATGGACCACATAATTCTATGCATAACAAAAAACAAAAAAACCCTACAATATCATAAATCTGAAGCGGAGAAAATAGCTTTAAAATGTACCCAGAAAAAAATCCTCGGATGGGCTGGCAAGACCATCTGCGGCATGAAGATCCCCCACTTCTTCCACTTCATCGAGCAATCCATCGAGAACCTACTAATCATGATGTCATCAGAAAATCAATTTTTTTTAGAGAAAACTAAGCACATGTTTCATCAACCAGCAACCACTAAACACGGTTGTGTCGTTTTTCAGATAAATGAAAATTGCGAAACATAATAACTTGCGTGACAAAACATATAAAGCGATACATACTCCAAGTTCAAATTCATCTACTCCTTGCTGAGCTGTTATAGAGCCGAACCCGCCTTGTTTTGACAAAATAGCATAAGAAGCACTTCTTCAGTCAGTTAATACAGAGCAATGACTTAGAACCATACAACTTAAGGTACATGGTGGAAAAGTTACCTTTATATGAATCGAGAAAGTATTCATATCCGCATGAAAGTTCATCAATTTCTAAACTTTTCCCTGCATTCTTCTCGCCAAAATGTAACAAATTCTCGGTTTTAGGCTCTGCGGGTAGATTCTTAACTGTTTCATCTTCTTCAATTGTAGGAGCAAAAGATTCCTCAGTCTTTACCTAAAATCAAAACAATCTGGTCTCAGAATCTACTATAACATAATTGATAATTATGATAATTAAGGCTGTACATCCATTTACAATATAACCTATAGAGTATTGAGGAAAGGGTCGCAACACCCAGCTACAAATTAAGCAAAAATTTTCTTTTTTTTCTTTTCTAAAATGAATTAATTCGAAACTAAAATCTATGTTTGATACAACAGAGGTTCACAAGAATATGAAAATAGTTCAATTTAACAAGAAATGACCTAGTAGCTTATAACGTTTCAGTTAAGATAATTATATAATATTTATAGATATTTGTAATCAGATCAAAGTATAATAATCTCACCCTCTGGTATTTCATGTTAGCAGACTTCTTGCGAGAATTTATCTCGTAATCCGTCTCATGTACCTCTAAAATCAAACCTACATAATCAAAACAAATAAGAAAATTCTTCTGAGTAACAAATAATCTCAAAACTCCCGACGAAACTCGCTCTGTTTCACAAACGCATAGTAGCGATATGACTCAAAACCAAACAAGAAACTGAACTAACAATGTAAGTAACAAACTACAACAATTAGACACAAGATCAATGCAACAACCGAAGCAGGCAACGGCAATGCATTAACACTTCGGAAACATCCAGACACTCAAACAAGCCCAAGAGGAAGCTGACCAAGTGTACACAACATTAATCATTATAACCAGACCACAATGTCGGAACACCGAAAAGATTCCTTCACGAACTAGAAGCCAAACAGATTCAGCATGCAAACATTTTTCGCAGCTTAAGAATTCCGTTTAAAGATAATGTTTGGTTTCTGAGAAAGTGGATCAAAATCAGTTTTTTGAGGAAAATCAGAAAGCCGATCAAAATTGCATGTCAGCTGTACTGAGCGATCAGCCATGGCCAAAAAGAAAACAAATAATGATGTTTTTCCTAATTCCGAGTTCATTTTCCCACGAAACAATCAGAAAGTGAAAAAAAAAAAAAAAAAAAAAAAAAAAAAAAAAACTTACCTCAGTCTATATCAGTAAGCAAAATCCTCCGATCTGCACGGTCGCGAAGATTCCGAAAATCAATGAACCGAAAATCTCGCGACAACAAAACAGCAAAAAATAAAGATCGAAGCGAAGATCTGACCTTCCAGAGAAAATCTCGAGCCAATGTCCGAACCAAAAAAAAAAAAGCTAAAAACCGCCAAAATCGGGACCAATTGGATTCCGCGTAAAGCTATCTAGTGCGATCGACAGAGAATACGCAAATGCATGAACAACGAGCGAGCTTTTCGCATGGCGATTTGATTCTCTCTCTTTCTCTCTTGCGCACACAGTCTCTCTCTCCTCTGTGCTCTTTCTCTCTCTATCTCTGCTCAGCGGAATCGAAATGGTTTTTTATTTTTATTTTTCGATTTTTTTATTTTTATTTTGGCGGAGATTATATAATGCGCGTTTCAAGTCCGAGGATGGCCACGTGGACGACATTAAGTAGTAGGCGTGTCTGTGTGGTCGTCCACGTTTGACTCCTTTGACGGCGTTAAGCCGAGTTGACGGCTGCGATGTAACGGATAAGGTTTTGATGGGACTGCGGCTCACCGTAAGGTTCGGTGTGGCCGCACACGGACAACGTGGCTAATTTATTGGGAGATTTCAATGAGTGTACCGTGGCCACTGGATTTTGGTCCCACCGGTGGTTCGTGAATTTAATGGTGGCCTTGGACAAAATTGCCCTTGTTCCAAACGATAATTATTTATTAAATATTATTAGTAATATGTGAAATAAAATATTATTTTACTCTTTATACGAATTAAAGTGGATAAACTATTATTAATGTCTAAACGCACCAACTGTTTCTTAGCAAAACAATAGTATAAATAATTCTTTCAAAAAAAAAATATAGTATAAATAAAACATAAGGTATTATTTTATCGATTACTAATTAAACATTTGCGTGGAATCCAGTACTTAATTTATCCATTTGTCTGAATAATTAAGGGAATGTATGATCGGTAGACTGTAGAGAATATTTTATAATGTCACACTTTATTATTATAATTTGTAACTATAGGTTAATAATTAATGTAACTTAATCTATTGTTATTGGACCGAAAGGTTTACTTGAAAAGACTGCACTTTCTTGTGATCGGTTGATTAATTTTGACCACGTCAGCATTGACCTTTTTAGTGACTAAAAAGCCCTCTGCTTAAACCCCCATCAAAATAAATGTCATAAGTTCATAACCATATATAAGCGCGAAGAAGGTTCTGAATTTCGAGAGTTTTCTAAGAGTTCCCGTAAGTAGTAATTTTTTTCCGACCTATTCAGTACTGATACACACCCACTATGATTAATTGAATCCATTAATGAAAATTAAGATTAATGACAAGAGGGCATATTCGACGAGCAACCCGCCTCCGCGCCCAAGGTCGACCATGGGTGGCCCGCCCGAGGAGATATTTAAGTTACATTTTTAATTAAAAATTATACAAACATATTACGCGATTGTGCCCATGCTCACCGGCCAAAAGTTTTCTGCAATCATAGGAGAGGTATCAAATACTTTTTCGTTACAAGGCCAACGCAACGGACACGGGCAATCCGGACTCACTGGCTGTCCAAGACTATAACAATAATGGCTTGTGCATTTTATATATTAAGAGAGAGAGGGATATAATCTTGAAGCAAATGATATGAGGAATTATATAGTAAATGATTGAGATCATGGATGTGACAAGTAAAGTCCAAGCAAAAATCATTACAATCTTTTTACTATTCTGCGATCCAATTACTCAAAGTCAAAATGCATGATTAACCAGTGAAAATGGAACGAGTTAAAAATTAAGCAAAACGCATGGTAATTCTTTTTTTTTTTTTTTTACACAACAGCATTTACTAATTTTTTCCTTCCAGTTTAGAAACTAGCTATTGATTAAAACACTGCACAATCTACCAAAACCGAGAATTGACCATCTATTCATGGCTTGGATTTTGAAAATCAAGCCTTTTTTTCTTGCAAATTACCCAAAAGCAATATTCTCGACCTGCGAAACTAATCGGCGAGCGATTGTTCTTTGGTTTTTTCATCTCCGATCGGATCGCTAACGGCCGCCAATCCTCGGATTTTAACATCGTAGTGAACCTCTTCGACTCTTCTCACGTCGTACTTCATACCTGCAATGGAAGTTCATTAGGTTCTTATCAATGGCTGAGTATGAAGTATTAATCATATGCAGAGTCAAAGTGGAGTTCATAATAAAGAATTCTTCAATTGAAAATTCCACAGAAGCTTCATAGAATTTCTGATACGATGATGAATAGAGTAACATACCATCAAACTTCTTTCGCAGGAAATCGTTACGGAGATTAAGCATACGGAAGGCTGCGTGGAGCTCGGTCATAAACTTCAAAACCTTTCTCGGGCAATCATAATCCCCCGCCGTCACCTGGTTCACCACAAATCTCGGCTGCAAAACACGTTCGCTTCATCATAAGCCCCGATATATCAATAAATATGTCAAGCATCAGAGACGTTATATTTGTTTTTTCGAACAAAATCGTTCTTACCAACTCGTTTGACATAAAGCATAGACCTGAAATACGAAGAGATTTTTAGAAAATCAGTACATGTTTGTTAACATATACAAAGATTGCCCATGGAGTAATAACATAGCGACAAGCGATTTCCGATTATCGGAGAGCGGAAGATCGAAGCTTACCGACAAGATAGTCTTCAACATCCAGACCAAACACCAGATTGTTCACTGCATAAATCAAAGCTTAAACAGCTTACAACCGAAACACATTGCTTCGAAGCATAGCAAATAAACAAAGATCAGCGAAGGGAATCGCATACGTCCGAGCTTTTCCTCGGCTTCGCTGTGCAGCAGAAGATTTCCAGTCTCTAACCAGTGCATAAACCCTAGCAGAGACACCACAGTCTGAGTCTCGCTTCTCCAATCGCCATGGTACCTAAATGCAGTTCACAACCATGAAGAAACTAGCATCGAAAATCTCAGGGAAGACGAACTCACCTGTAGTATTGAGAAGGACATTCCTGGAGGATTCCGGCGAGACGATTGTAAAGCTCCTTCAACACAGCGATCTGAGACTTCGGCATCTCCAAAACCTCTGCATTTCAAGCACGTTTTTCAAGCCCTAGCTTCCCGAACAGCTAAAAATCCATTTCCTGGAGTTTTACGTACCAGGAGTAGGTCGGGACTGGTGAACCAGAAGCAGACCAGCGTGCATGAGCCTGGCCGTGGACTCGACCTCCATAACCACAGCTCGGATTCGCTCCCGAAGCGCTCCGGATTCGTCCAGCTGCGAGCGGAAGCTCTCGAACTGCTTCTCCAACGGCGGCGCGTGGGGCTGACCTCCGGCCATCGACGAGTAGCAGAGAGTCGCCGGAGCTGAGCGGGACGGAGGATCGACGGTGGGGCTCGGAGGCGTACGGAAGGCGAAGGAGAGGAAATGGAGATTCTTGTGAGCAGAGCTAGGGTTTAAGAAGCGAGGCGAAGAAGACGAAGAGAGTGTGGACAGAACGTTTCGAAACGCTGATTTCATGGTCAGTGTAAAGAAACGGCCTTTTCGACGGTTGATCTAACGTGTTTTTCCTTCTCTCCCTCAATTATTAGGAATTGACGTTTGTCCCTTCACTTTTGTAAAACGACTATATCACACTCTTAATATTATATTTATGACATTAAGGGCAGGCATTTCCTCAATTTTTTTAATAATTTTTTTAGATTCTAATTCTATATTTCTACCTCGTATATAGTGTTGACGTGGTTTCGCACACCAATAGTCACGAAAATATGTATATGGGATTTCGATTTGAATTTGCTAAATAATCGTAGATCTTGACCTCTGCGTCATCAATACTATAACGGTGACAATTATAAAAAGTAAAACAGCAAAAACACAAGAGTTTTTTTAGAGAGGTTCGTCCTAATGCGATAGTTGACTACGTCCTCTGTAAGTTTATTGATTTGAAAGAAAGATCAACCAGAATTATAAGCCGATTCCAAGTTGATCGAAAAAAATGAAAGAATAAAACACTCTGAAAATACAAATCTCACAAACTCTTTTCTCTCAGGTGAATGCTTGTGTGCGTGAAATGGTGTTGCCCATTTCCCTTTATAGGCTTCAATTTCTGCCCGTTGGAGACTTTATGGATGTTGGTAGTGGCTCCGAGTTTGGCGCTTGACTCTCTGTTGAGCCGACACGTGGGCCACTTCCTGAGTTAATTGCGCAGTAGTGGACTTTGACTCAGCGTCGTGGGTATTTGAATCTTGGTCATGGCGAATTTTCTGGTCGGGCTTTCGGAGAGTTTGAATGAAGCTTTGACTCGTTTTGCTTGGGTTCTCTTGCCAGTGTTGCGCTCTTGCTCGGATCTTCTTGTTGGTGCTGCATTCCTGCTCAGGTTCTTTCTGGCAATTTCTGCCCAGGATGAGCTTTGGGTCTTGGGCCGAGAGGCCTGGTCGGGCCTGGGCCTCGTTCAATAATTTATTAGGCTTTTATTTATATATTTCAAAAAGCCCATTTGTGTATGAATATTCAATTATACAACTTTGGCCTTAAATTACTTGGACCGTAAATTTAATTAATTACCTTATCGTTCCAAATACGGGACGAATTTACACATCAACATATATTATAGGAGGCCAAGACTTGTGTTTAATATAGTAAACTTTAATTTATTAAGCCTTTGGAGCAAACTCCTCTCAGCTTTATTAATTATCCTAACACTTTTCTGTTGTTGCTGTTTGATCCTCTATGATTTTGTAACTTCATTAAAGTCCCTCTAATTTTGATATTTTGACATCAACGTGACTAGCAAACAAATCATTGCATATTACTCATTAAAAAAGTTAGTAGTTTTCTCCTCTCAAAAAGTTAAAATTGGAAGAATTCCAGCGTTGTTTAAAAAAGTTAGTTTTCTCCTCTCAAAAAGTTAAAATTGGAAGAATTCCAGCGTTGTTTAAAAAAGTTAAAAGGCTCAGTCACAAAAAAAAATAAAGTTAGATTGACTTCAATGCTCATTTAAGATTAAGAAGTTGAACAGAGTGCCCAAAAATTGAAAGTTGGGGGAAATTTAATATTAATTTACAAAGTTTAGGGTTATATGCACCTAAAAAAATAAAGTTGAGGGGGACACTGATTATTGAATCATCCACTCTTATTATTTCCGTTTTTTATTTCTTTCAATTATTTTTATTGCAAAAAGAATCAATGTATGATTTACTAATATGTGACATGTAATATAATTTTGTTACGTCTATAAATACAGATAAGAAGTTTGAAGTATTTTGTGAATCACTGGATTCAACTAAAAAACAAAATCAAGCCATATAATAACTCTTTTTAAAAGAAAAACATTTTTTTATAAAACTGAATAGATAGAGTGCCCGAATGATATAATATAAAATTATCGTGTATGTGGGTATGAATAATAAGTTTTTATAAAATTGAATTATTGATTTAATTTACAGTTCATATGCTAAAGTCAGAAGATATAATGATATAGTAGTGACAGCATGAGTTGTAATTAATAAAGAACAAAGAACTGACTTTGGTCCACTTTACATTAGTATATATAAAAAATTCATTAAATGCCCAAAAATTACGTAAGATTTAAAGAAAATGCTCGTACTTTTATACAATTTATTTATGCCTATTTAAAAAAATGGACCATATTAACCATGATTTTAATTACATTTTTATATTTTTATTTATTAATTATTTATTATATATTTTAATTTCAAATTTATACTCTTCTAAAATTATGGTTGAATTCTTCTCATATTTATCAGATTTTCATTTAATTTGTTACTTTGACCTAAAATTCAAAATATTCTCTCTCTCTTCCTTATTTCTCACTTAGTCTGTAACGACTCTCTATTCAGTCTCTCTCACTCTTCGACTCTCTAATCTTCCTCCGACCTCACTCCCTCGTTCTCTCCTCCTCCGTCGTGCCACCTTCTCCGTTGCGCCTCCTTCTCCATCGCGCCTCTCGTCCTCCTCCGTCGCTGCCTCGTTCCTCAGTCTCCCTCCGTCGCTGTCGCCGTCCTCCGTCTCCCTCCGTCGCAGTCGCCCTCTCTTGCGTCGGCTTCTCTCCTAAACCCAGAATATCGTAAGTCCAAAATTTTGTTCGCCCAAAATCGTGTAATTCCAAATTTTTGTTCGCCCAAAATCGTGCAGCCGCCGTCTCTCGGTCGCCGGATAAAAAACGAAACGATTTTTTGTAATTCGTTTACAAAACATTTGAGTGGTAATATTGGTTGCAGGGGCAAATGGATTTACACGATTTTGTTAATCAATTCACCCAATTTTGTAAATTGATTTACACGATTTTGGTTACGGATTTACACGATTTTGGTGAATGAATTTACACATATTGGATTGGTTTTACATGATTTTTGTAGAGGGCGATTTTCACCTCTCTTTTTCAGTCACAAAGACAATCACCAAATAACAAATAAACAATAGTAAATGATGAATATCTCTGTTTTATTATATTTTCCTAAATGAGCTCGGTTTTCTTCCGTTGAATAGCTGGACAGATGAAGGATCATGAACACAAAATTCTCTCTATTTCCTTAGCCTTTTCTATTACAAGACTTCTTTCTTTCTTTCCGGGCCTTTTCTTCTCTATTTTTCCGAACCTTTACAAATGAGGCTTATCTTGCCTTTTATAGAGTTTACAATGCCTTTTTCCCGCGTCTTTCCCGCCTTTTTTTCTCTTTAATCATTCATTCTCTGGCGTGATTGGAGGGCAGCATGGTAAATCCTTACTTTATGTCACTTCCGAGCAGGCTACCGTTATGGGTAGGTGCGCCTCATTAAATGCGCATCTCGTCAGCCGTCATTCGGCTCTGCAAGCCTCGTCGCTGATGTTCTCATCGAGTGAGTAGGTCGGCTTCATTAAATGCGCGTCTCATCAAGGGTCATTCGACCCTGCACAATCATCATGACGAAGTTCCTCGTCGGGTGTGATGGGACGCTGCATCGCAACTTGCTCTCGCGTGGCTGCGTCTCCTCGTGGATGAACCTCCTCGGGGGTACTATTCCTCGGGGATGTTCCTCCTCGGGGATAATCCCCCTCGGGTGACGAACTTCCTCGCCTCCCCTCATGTCGTTTATGGACCAAACGACACGAGTTGTGTTGAGGATGGATTTGACCAAATCCGACCTTAACAATTTTGCAGTGCTAATATTTTCGTTAGGAATGCGTAAATGAAAGGTGTGAGGTCAATGAAAGGTTTGGGCCGCATCGGCGACGGACATCGAAGCAAGCCATCCATTACGATTTCGTATTAGTAATTGCATTTACCATTAAAGTTTCATATTTGTAGTTACGATTTTGTATTTATAGTTACGGATTCGTATCTATAGTTACAAAATTAACTTTGTAAATATTTTACAAGCTTTATAATTAAAGTTTCATTCTTATATTGAAATTTCGTAACTATATTTACAGTTTTATAACTACAGCTATATTGAAATTTCGTAAATTTATTTACTATAAATACAGAATCGTAAATATAGTTACGTAAATATAAAATCGTAAATATAGTTACGTAAATATAATTACAAATTCGTAAAAATGCAGATAAATAATTTGAAATTTTGTTTTTAAAATACTGATTAATAAGGTAGAAAAATTTGAAATTAATACTGATTAATAGGGACCAAAAAATAAAAAAATAAGATTTGTTACCAACGTTAAAATAGGGAAGAATAATTAGAGTAATATTTGTTTAATCGTAAGAATATGAAAGATTTATTATAATATATTTAGTTTGCTACATTTAAGGAAAAAACTGTTTTTAATTTTAATTAAAAAAATAAAATTAAGATTAATGTGAGTTAATTGAAATGGCAATTAGTCCATATTTCAATTTGTTGGTGTTTATAATTACCATAATTAGAAATTGACATTTTTTTAAAAATCTTGAGTCACAAATGGGCATTTCATTTATTAGTATATATAAAACAAATTCCACATTAACATTCCATATTCACATAAGTATCAATAATACAAACTTACGCGAATTAAAATATATATACGCAATGATTTCTAGTTTTACAACCTTTATTATTATTAATCGAAAACAAAGAAAAAATAATTGGAAAGTTTTGACTTTGGGCTTGGATATTTCATCTCATGACCTCTTTCACACACAACAAAACACGCACATAGTGGAGTTTGAATATTAAATTGTGATGCCCTTTGAATTTCGCTCTTGGTGCATTTTGTCCCTCGAATTATAGTCCGCGACAATAATCGCTTTAATATTAACAATTGAAAAAACGCTAGAAAAAATTAAATTGAGCGGATTACATGACTTATTTGATAATTTTTGTGAGTTAAATTATATTTTTTAAAATATAATGATACTTTTATTTAATAGTCTTTCAAATTTAATTGTTAAGTATTTCATATTATTTAATAATATAATATAGGGTTCTATAGCTAAATAGTCAAATAGTAACGATTATTTTGCAAATTAGTCAACCTTTTGTTAAAATTGCTAATTAGCTAACCAACCACATTAATAAATCACAAATGACCTTATCACCCTTATAATTAAATTGATTAATTATTCAATTAAAATAGGAAAGAATCGTAATTTTTTTCAATATGAAATAAATTATTTACCACATATTAATTCTTAAACATAAAGATTTCAAATATACCAATTTTGACTTATTTTTCTCTCTCATTCACTCGACCTCGCCCATTTTCTCGCTCTCTCATTCACTTCTTCGTCGACTGAGATTATCGAGGAAACCCTTTCTCTCGTTGTTCTTCGTCGACTGAAATTCCGACGTTGAGCTCGCGATTCCGCCGCCGTCGCCGCCGCCATCTCCCGACCCCCAGGCGATTACGATTCATCACTCAACGAAGAGAATCCCGGGGCAATTTCTGAATATCTCCTTTTTCTCGAAGCTCATTCATCTTCTTTTCCAGGTTTATTCTCCATATTCATCTTCTTTTCTCGGAGCTCATTCATCCCCTGTCAATATTAGATTGTAGTAATGTGGTTAATTCATGGCCTTGTTAAACATTAGATTGTATTAATGTGGTTAATTCATATTTTTTCATGATATTATGTTGTATTAATGTGGTTAATACACGTTTAAGTTAGATATTAGGTTAATTTGATTGTATTAATGTGGTTAATACAGGTTTAAGTTAGATATTAGGTTGTTGTAATGTTAGATATTATGTTGCATTAGATTGTTTTAATGTGGTTAATTTATGGCCTTGTTAAACATTAGATTGTAGTAATGTGGTTAATTGATGGCCTTGTTAAACATTAGATTGTATTAATGTGGTTAATTCACGATTTTTGTTAGATATTAGATTGTATTAATGTGGTTAATAATACACGTTTAAATTAGATATTAGGTTGTATTAATGTTAGATTTTACCTCGTAGTGGTTGTATTAATGTGGTTAATACACGTTTAAATTAGATATTAGGTTGTATTAATGTTAATTATTATGTTGTATTGGTTGTATTAATATGGTTAATTCACTTATATGTTAGATATAATGAGGAGGACGAGGTCAAGTGCGAAGAAACAAGCGGCTGTGGAAACGGCAGTGGAACCGACAACGGATATATACCCACATTAATATATCATTGATGATATATTAACGTGAAACATAATCTGGTTTTCGATCAGAATTAACTTGTATCTCTAGTGTTAATACAATGCTATAATGTTTGTATTAGCTTATAATATGTTATGTTATATTAATGTGGTTGAACAATATGCCGTTAATTCGTTATTATGAACATAAATACACAACGTTAATATGTGGTTGAAATGTAGGTTGGACAATATGCTTAATTGTCGAACATATTAACCAAAAATAGCAACATTAACCAGGAAATAAAATGTTCTTTAATGTTTTATGTGTTTTGAAAATATTAAAGTGGTGATGATAACCAGAAATTCATGATCTATCTATTAGACCTGATGGGTTATCGTTTACACACATATAAAACCTTGATATTCACAAAAAATAACCACGTTAATATGAAATAAAATGTTAATACGGTTACTGTATATAAGAATTTATGAGAGCTAATGCGTTACTTTTTTCATTTAAAACCTTGATATTAATCTACAATAACCACGAAAATATGAGATAACCAGAAATAACCGGAATTAACCACGTTAATATGAAATAATAACCAGCAACTTATTTTCCACAATAATAGCATTACTGTTACATTTTTAAACGTGGCGACGAATATTATCAGTATTCATTGTAGTTGAATTTTATTATTGCTCATTAAATGTTCCTGATCTTTTATTTCCTATTAAAAATAAACGTGGCTTTGAAATATTAAACAGAAATTGATAATTAAGGTATAAACTTGGCTGCAAAATATTTCCTTTTTAATTAATAACGCAAATAATGGATAATTAGAAAGTGTATTAAGGGAATAAAAACATATATTAAAATGTCACCTCATAAATTTTGGCTATTTTGCAAAGATAAAGAAAGATTAACTATTTTGCTAATCAAAAGTTTTTATTTAGCTATTAGGAGCAAATTCTCTATAATATATTAATCTTACTCGGCAACTACGTCGCAATATCTTCAAATAATTAATGTACAAAGAACAACACCCACTAAAGAACACAAAATTCAGAGGGCATTGATAGACAATCTCAAATTAAAAGAACAAAAATAGTAAAATACACCAAATAACAAAATTAAGAGACATACACGAGTTCATTAAATAAGGATAATTATAAATTTATACTAATTTTACTAAACAAACACAGTCGACTTCCAATTTTGCCGATATTAAGTTGATTAGTTGACATTTTTAGAGTTTAATCATAGACGTACCCAGGCGTCTTCTGCAATATTTCATAACAAGAAATAGACGGAAATATACCAAAGTATTTGACTTATGCCGCAAATATCTTTATTTAGTTACTAACAAACCACATAAGCTCATAACGTGTCCGAATGGGATTTCTAGAACCATTTTTTTCAATTTGGAAATATTAAATTAATTAATTATCAATTTTTTTAAGAGCTGGTAAGCAAGACTGACTTCCAAAGCCGTGTGAAGAAGACTTCTCCAAAAAAAAAAAAAAAAAAAAAAAAACGAAGACTTGACTTTATTTTCCGTATAATTTCAATTATCGACTCTTTAATCTTCACTTCTTCGATGCTCTCAAGCTCGAGCTCCAAGCTCTTCGTTCGATCAAACCAGATTGATTGTATCGAAGGTAAGTTCTCACTCATTTGTCTTCCAATTTCATGAATTCGAGTCGTTTTTGTGGCCAATTTCGGAAAAATACGATAACAAGATCACGATGAACGCGGATTTCGCCTTTTTTCTGGGAAAAATCTAGGTTCTTATCTGATATTATTCTGAAAAGTAATATTTCCTTATTAAATTAATGTTGTTGCTAAGAAAAGCTACTGATTCGAAGGCACTGTTCGGATTTTTTTGTTGTTGTTTGGATTAAATCTGGGTTTCGAGAGATAAGTGTTGGCTTTCTTTGATGATTCACTGGGTTTCTGGAACTTGCTTTTGTCCGTAAATCGGCAGAGAGAAGAGATCGATCACTCTTATCAATGGCTTTGAATTGCTTTCGTCCATTTCCATTTGACAATTGGCTTGAATAGTTCACTGGTTTCCTGATAGACCCGCCGTTATTGCCTATCGCCGAAGAAAGGGCAAGACGGTCATTTGGTCTTGCTCGTTTAGTGCTTAGTTTTATGTATTTTCCTTTTAGTTATGGCATTGAGGGTGTTTCGGTATTTTATAGTGTTGTGTCGTTAAGGTTTCGAGTAGTCTATAGCGCCTAGCTCAGGGGTTGATTAGGGCCTCTCGAAGGAAAGAACAGGCTGGTGTTCGTTATTTGTTCTTTAGTAAGAGAAAAGGAGAATTCATGTGAATTCCGGTTGGACGGATTTGTGTTTGATTTTGCTTATGAAACTGCAGAGAGGTCAATCACGCTTAGTCTCTTCGTATCGTGGGCTTCTCGATCGTTATGAAGTGCTTTCGTCCTTTCTCATTTTGGGATAAGAAAGACGAGCCTCTGAAGAGCCCAAAGTCAACGTCGTTCCAATTCACGGAGGAGATGAGGAGAGGCGGCTCGGAGCTCAACTCGCAGAATGTCTCGGACGCCAGCACGGACTCTCGCCGGAATACTGCCCCGAGCTTTCCACAGAGGGCGAGCAACCTGAGGGTTTTCTCCATCCCGGAGCTCCGGTCAGCCACCAAGAACTTCGGACGCTCCGGTATGATTGGAGAGGGCGGCTTCGGGTGCGTCTACAAGGGGATCATCAAGAGCTCCGATGATCCGCCAAAGAAGGTCGAAGTGGCGGTGAAGCAGCTCAGCAAGAGAGGCTTGCAGGTAAACGAAATTCCTCGGTTTTGTTGCATAAATTAGTGTTGAAAAAGTCAACAGAGTTAAGCATTACATAGATGTAATGCTGATTGCAAATAAGCAAATAAGAAAATGAAATTAAGTTGATCACCAATTGCCCAAGTTAAGCAGCAAATAAACGGAACAAGAATACACACAAGAATTTACGTGGAAACTCCAAATCGAAAACATAAATCTGAAGACTGAAAATGACATAAATAACTCCGCTTTGCTCGTCCTTGAAGTACCGTGATAAGCCACAGGTACATGTGTAGGAATAGCAAAACTGTCACTTAGGATGTTACTGTCTTCTTGAAGGAGCAATCGGTTGTTTATTGTTTCGGGAATAAAGTATTTGCTAATCATCACTTTGCTGATCACCATTGATATTTGATATTGGTTCCTATCATAATATATATTATTATTTATTAAGCTTGTATTGGTGAATAGTAGAATTTAATGAGGATCATTATTCGTCTGTTGCAGGGACACAAAGAATGGGTGACGGAGGTGAATGTTCTCGGTGTGGTTGAGCATCTGAATCTCGTCAAATTAGTGGGATATTGCGCCGAGGACGATGAAAGAGGAATCCAACGCCTTCTGATATATGAATTCATGCCGAACGGGAGCGTCGAGCAACACTTATCGGCTCGAGCGGAGAAACCTCTTTCGTGGGCCATGAGGTTAAGAATCGCCCAAGACGCTGCTCGTGGCTTAGCACACTTACACGAAGAAATGGATTTCCAGGTATCTGAGTTTGCTCTGTTTTTCGTAACTATTAAAGTTTTTTTTTTCTTTGAAAAAGTTTTTTTTTTTAATGAGATTGACCAATGACTTTACATTAACAGATCATCTTCCGCGATTTCAAGTCGTCGAACATCCTTCTCGACGAGCAGTGGAACGCAAAGCTATCGGATTTTGGAATGGCTAGGCTAGGCCCATCAGAAGGGTTAACTCATGTCTCCACTGCGGTATGTCGTAAATTTTCACGCGTACAGTAAGATTGTATTTCATGATTGCATTTTTCAGATGCGTACATCCTAAAAATTGCAAGAATCTCCACTTTTTCTTGTTAATTTTTTTGGTATATTAAGATTGTCCAAAACGATGTACTTTTTCAGATGGGTAGAGCCGTAAACCTTAAACATTGTAAGAATTTCCATATTCTTTCGTAAGTTGTTTTGCTGACGCAAAATCTGACATATTTATCAGGTCGTCGGAACGATGGGATACGCGGCGCCCGAGTACATCCAAACAGGACGCCTAACTTCGAAGAACGACGTGTGGAGCTACGGCGTATTCCTCTACGAGCTCATCACAGGGAGGCGGCCGATCGACCGAAACCGCCCGAAAGGCGAGCAGAAGCTCTTGGAGTGGATAAGGCCTCATTTGAGTGACACCAAGAAGTTTCGGTTAATAGTTGACCCGAGGCTCGAAGGGAAGTGCTCTCTCCGCTTGGTGCAAAAGCTCTCAATCATCGCCAACCGGTGCTTGACCAGAGTCCCTAAGAACCGGCCCAAGATGAGCGAGGTTTTGGAGATGGTGAGCAAGGTCGCCGAGAGCTCCACCGATATGGGGTCTCCTCCGTTACCCTTAAAAAGTTTGTCGTCGATGAAGGATTTCGAGGATTCCGATGCGAAGAACAAACGTAGATTCTTGGAGTTCAAGACCGGGGATCACGTCTGGTCGTTCCGGATTTGGAAGCCGAAGCTTTTGAGGACATGTTGAGCGAGAAATGACGCTTGATACCTGTAAATTTGGAGAAATAAATCGTGTAATTGATTTATTATTACATTTCTAGAAAAGAAATCCGTGTTTAAGCAGTGTTTAAGAGGCTAGTGTTACCATTATTATAACTATAATTATATATATATATATATATATATATTATACATACTTCGTGTGTGACACAAACATATGTGTTGTCCATGTACATAACTGTATGCTTAATAGTAGTTTAAGGAAGGAATCATTTGCAAACGACATCGTAGCTTTAAGTAAAGCTATAGCATTCCGACAGGAAAACGACACTGTTTATGAGATTTGACACGATGATAACTTAACCTATGTAAATGAAAATTTATAGAAAAAAGGATGGAGTTTCGGAAAGACGACACCGAAAACAAAATGTTCTTTCAAGTATTTTCTCCGAACGAGAAAAAAAATTCATTAATGGTTGTACTGATTGTTGGGGGTATTTTTATAAAGTTTATTTAATAAAGGAAGATTATTAAATAAATCATTTTTAACCCCAAAACGCCTTCCGGAAGTCCATTTTCGCAAAACAGAGTATCCAGATGTTCTTAAAAATTATCGAGATACTTAAAAAAAGTCATAAAGTTTGTAAAATTTGACATCGGGACACTCCTGGGACCGCGAAACGGGCCCGGGAGCCCCCCGGGTGGGCCCCACAGGTAGTGGCGAAGCTAGCTATATCAACTAGGAGGGGCACTAATATATATTAAACATAATGTCTCTTTTAGTATACGGTTTTTTTATTTATTTAATTTATCTCAAGGATTTATCATGCTATATATCGAAGACACGATGATAATAATAATAATTCTAAAAAAGATAATAATTATTCCACAAAATATTACAAATAAGTTGTATGCTTAATTCATATTCAGTAAAAAAAAATCACTAGCATAAGAGTATATCAAGTTAAAACCCATTAAAAATATATACACGTAAATCAATGTTGAGGTTAGTTCCTATTTCTATGGATTAGTTAGTATACATAATACTATACATGTATTCATATATATATATATATATATATATATATATATAAGGTGTATAAATAAATTATTTGTTCCTATTTCTATGGGTGACATGAGCTACCAATCAAGTTTGACTATTAAAATACTAATAAAAAATCAAATATAGAGATGTGAGAGTGGGCACGTGTCCCCCCTAATTCCTCTATAGCTTCGCCACTGCCCACAGGCCCCCACAGCTGCTGCCACGTGTCGCTCTGCCCATGCAGCCCAGCAAAGGGCCAACTTGCCCCCGCCACGTGTCGCTGCCCCTTCGGGCTCGCCAAAGGTCACCGGGGGACTAAAAAAACTATATAATTTTACCCCGGAGGCCTCCCAGAGTAATTTATAATCATGTTTTAACCCCTGGGCCCTCCTATAAATAGAACTCCAGTTTTCACTAAACGGTAACTCATTCAAACTCACTTTCTCTCTTCCTTGCTCGACCTAAGAGCTTTCCAAACTCCCTCTAAACACCTCCCCCGCGGGTATTACTCTAATGTTGAGCGTTGGAGGTGAATCAGGGGGGGTACCCCCCCCCCCCCCCCCGGTTCTCCCTGATCTCGAGTGTTGTTTTACCCAGGTTCTGAGCGCGAGGAATCCAACTAGAACGGAAGCCCTGGAGAAATTTCCGGTACGGTTTACGATCCTCCCCGCTAAGTTCTGTTCTACGTGGTGCTCGTGCTACCCCCCAGTCCATTATCTCAAGCAGATATACCGACTTCGCGGATAGACCGAGGACCCGTATCAGGACCCACAATGCGGGCCAAGGGCTTTAACCTCCGGGAATTATCCAAAGGTCTGGACGATAGAGGAAGCGACTAGAGCGGAAGCTCTGGAAAAGGTTCTGGCACGACTGTACGATCATGCCTGTCTAGATTCTGACTTACGGGACACGTTTGTCGTCCCCCAATCTATATTGACTTTGCAGATTGGCCATGGACTCGAGTCGACGTTAGGAACCCAGTCGGAAGGGTCTCGTCTGTCGGGGCTCACGTTAAGGTCTCACTGTGATCCTCCCTACGTGGACACCAGGTCTATAGTGCCATCCTTTGCGTGTAACAGTCTAGTCTGTTACTGGCAACGAGGTTACAGGCAACGGACAGTGCCCAGATTATTGGTCCACTGACAGTGGAGGGTCCGTCTGACCCGAAGTGCGAGGGGTCAACGTTCTATAGCTCACTCGAAGTCAACAAACGTCGTTGGGCCCGACCCAAACCAAACTATTGGGCCGTTCAAGTGTGTGATCTAATTTTCACCGTAACACTGATTTTTCATTCACTCGCTAATGATTTTTGTTTATAAGCATTTTTTATAAAAATAAAAAAATTCATAATTGGTTATACTGTTCTTTTTTTTTTTAGCATTTTTTTTTATATAGAAAATTTGGTCATATTTATTGAAGCAGAGGTTGAAAAACTGATTTTACCGCTGACAAATCCAAATAGCGATTATTCAATAAATGAGGTTTCCACTATATATAGAGTACTCGGTTTATGTGAGGAAAAAAAAAAGAATACTGAGTTTGCAACTTTGCATATGATGAAAGACAAAAAGAAAAAAACAAAACTTCCTTCCTTACCGAAGAAAGAAATCATGTAGTATAAAATAGAAACCACTTTTTATGCTTTTTTTTTTTTTAATAAATTTCAAAGCATAAAAACATGATTTTACGTTTTCTAGAGAGGTGTCAAGTGAGCCGGGTCGGGCCAGGCCCACCCACACCGACTCGTAAAAAAAAGCGAGTTTGCCCCGCCCCGCCCCGCCCTGTTTTTTTTTTTTTTTTTTTTTTACGGGCCGGGCTTACTATCAATAGGGTCAGGCTGGGATATGCTTTCCCAGCCCCCACCCGAACCCGCCCCGCCTCGTTCAAAAGTCCGCCTGCCCCGCCCCGAAACCCACATAAACCCGCCCCGTGACCAACCCGCCCCGCCCCGTTTAAAAGCACACATAAACCATATTTTTATAGTAAAAAACTATTAAGTTGTAATACTAATGCTAATAAAAATATTAAAAAATTACTCTAAATATTTTATTGTTATAGAAAATTTACTCTAAAAATTACTCTATGTAGCTCTTTAATTTTTGCAATTAAACAATTTTAACTTTATTAATCAATTTGAAAATTCACTAATCGATTTGAATATTTTTTTTAATTTTAATTTTAGTTTGAAAATGAATTAATCAATTACAACATTGAGCGATTTCATGTATAAATTATAATTTCTTAATTCACTAGTTTCAACTTTACAATTTATAATTACTAGCCACTTTCATAAATTACTATTCTAATTTTATATTCAATAATTTATTTAAAAATAACTTATTCTCATTTTATTATTCACTTATCACTTTCATATTCACTATTTAACCTCTACATCTTGAAATTCACGAATCAATTCAACGTTCATTAATTCCAATATACGCAGTGTGTATTTTATTTTTGAATGTCTATCTAAAGACTATGTTGAACTTTGAATTTCTAAATATGCGATTGAATTTATTTACATTTACATTACTCGACTTTCAAAATAAATATTCGAATATCGAGCAAATAATAATAATAATAAAAAGTAGAGTTATTATTGTTCGTTAAAGGCCCACGATATCTTGTAAAATTCTTAAATAAAATGGTTTCGTAAAAACGCATCGCTCTCCGTAAAAACCCAACCCGTTATGGTTTCTGAAAAGCCCACTAAATTCGACCCGTGAAAGCCCACTAAATTCGACTCGTAAAAGCCCGCCCCGCCCCGTGACATTATGGGTTCAGGTTCATAGGCCGGGGTGGGCCTTGATGGCTTCTCCAAAACCCACCCCGCCCCGCTCCGCACATTGAACTAGGCGGGTCAAGCCCGCCTCGTTTAACACGCGAGCTTAACGGGTTGTGGGGCGGGCCGGCGCGCCCCGGCCCACTTGACACCACATATATGCATATATTCCATGCATGTCTAGAATTTAAATTTAAAAAATATAACTAAACGACAATTTATCTTGAAACTCAGTCGTTAGTTTAGGTCATCAAAACCCTTCCTAAAACCCTGGCACACATCTCTCCCGATGCCTCCTCTCCACTCGCTCCTCCGCTCCGCCTCCACGCGCCGCCCTCCCCTCTCCACCGCCGACTCCGCTACGGCCTCCTCCGCTGTGGGCTTCAAGATCGCCCGCGATCGCGGCCTGGACCACGCCGTGGAGCGAGAGAAGAATCTCCACCCCCTCATTAACACCAAGAACCTCCTCGCCTCCGAGCCCTCCAAATCCCTCCCCATCTCCGCCATCGCCGACCTCCGCTCCTCCCTCCGCCTCCCCACCCGCCCCATCGAGTTCCTCCGCCGCTACCCCGCCGTCTTCCGCGAGTTCCTCCCCGGGGGCCTCGCCCGCCCCCATTTCGGCCTCACCGATGCCGCCCTCGACCTCCACGCGGAGGAGAATCTCATGTACTCCGCCGACGCGTACCGGACGGACGTCGCCGACCGCGTCCTCCGGCTCCTCATGCTCTGCCGTGCCAACCGGTTGCCGATCGCCGCCGTTGAAGCCCTCCGTTGGGACCTCGGCTTGCCGGAGGATTTCGAAGAGAGCTTGATCCCCGATTTCCCGGA
Source organism: Parietaria judaica (assembly GCA_954871525.1). NCBI lineage: Eukaryota > Viridiplantae > Streptophyta > Magnoliopsida > Rosales > Urticaceae > Parietaria > Parietaria judaica. The sequence goes on from OX940864.1 coordinate 18,571,810, forward strand.
CTACTTCCGCGTGGCTCGGAGCCCCGGGCGAGGCGAGCCTAGGGTTTTGGAGCTCGTTTGCTGGATCGGCGAATTCGGGAAATCGGTTTTGGAGAAGAAGGTGAAGAATGTTGAGGATATTAGGTTTGCGATGGAGTATTCGAGAGGGTTTGAGATGGAGCAGAAGTACAAGAAGTGGGTGGAGGATTGGCAGAAGCTGCCGTACTTCTCGCCTTACGAGGATTCAAGCCACCTGCCGGGGAAGAGCGAGGAATCGGAGCGGTGGGCGGTGGCGGTGCTGCACGAGCTCCTGCACATTCTGGTGCCGAAGAAGACGGAGAAGGAGAGTGCGCTGCTGCTCGGCGAGTGTCTGGGGCTCCCGGCGAGCTTCAAAAGCGCGATTTTTCAGCTTCCGGGGATCTTCTACTTGTCGAACAAGAACGACACTTACACTCTGGTGTTGAAGGAAGGGTATAAGAGAGGATTGTTGGTGGAGAATCATCCATTGATGAGTATGAGGAGCAGGTACATTCACTTGATGAACTCGGCCGCAGAAGAGAAGAAAGCTGCGGTGAGCGTGCCCTCCGGAAATGGAAATGGAAATGGAAATGCTCAGGAACCGAAGCAGGAGAGTTCCAGCGTTGAAGCTAAGAACGACGAAGAACGTGAGGACGAATTGAATGACCCGTCTGAGAACGAAGAATACTGTGACGGTTTTGGGAGCGAGGAGGAAAACACTGTGAGTGATAGAAGAAGAAGGAAGAAGGAGCGAGCCTGGAGTCTGGATGGAGGGCGATCGGCCGGGAGACGCTCTGGAAAGAGAAGAGAAAGAGCTCCGAGGAAGTTCTCACTGGGAACGGAGAAGAAAGAACGAATGCGGATCGGGAAATCTAGCGTCGGTTAAAGCAACAGAAGTACAATTTTTCATACACCAAATAAAATGCGGTAATCAGTTTTCAATCGGTATTGAAGCAGAAAATGCGGTTAAAAACTGATTACCTTTGACAAATCCGAATACCGATTATTCAATTAATGAGTATTCACTATACATGGAGTACTCGGTTCCGTGTGGAAGAAAAAAATCGAATAATGTGTTTGCATATGATGATGAAAGAAAAAGAAAAAAAAAACTCCCTTCCTTACTTAAGTCCCTAATAATCTTAATTTCAGTTTTTAACGAGAAGATGTTAAAGTGAAGGCATTTGAGATTTAACTACACGACATTATCTATTGAAAACGACAACAAAGGATATGTGTCACTTTGTGTGTGCTTAGAAAACGACAATATTAAAAATGATAAGAAAGGATTCTATATGCAAATGAGAAAAGATAGTAATGCACGAAAGGAAAAATAATTCCATTGTTGTTATAGTATATATATTTTATTAATTATATACCAGTATATTAGTCCAACACTGATCAAATTAATGGTTTTAAGCTTTGAAACAGAAGTAACTAAGTTTCACTTTTTATTTTATTTTAAATATATAATTTTATTTTTTGAATATTGAGTAATATGTATATAACATACATATATAAACTTCATTGGTAGACCGATCTGTAAAACAACATACTCATAAAATAAAATCGACAATTTTTTTTTTCAAAAACTATAGTGAGAGTGACTGAATTGAAATGATAAAGAACCGATAAAAACATTTACAAAATACAAAGTTTTAAGGAGAAACGTTTTTGTAAGACAAATTCACATGTCCACATACAAAGCTTTTGACTTTATTTATGATACCAAAGAAAAATGAATCGACATCTATTTAATTAGGTGTAAACGCCACAAAGAATGTCTATGCGATGAAGCTTACACGTTTTGGCTTCTTCATAATTACACCAAAATATGTATTTATTATTAGTGATTATGATTTCAATCCATTTATGCTTTCCAAACCTAAAATAAGGAAATAATATAAATTGAATAAATATTTAGGGCAAAAATACTTATACTTATATTTTTTTTTGGCACAAATTTTCAACAACATAACTTTTTTGCGTAACAAAATTTTTGGACTAAGTAATTACATTTTTTTCACTAATTACCTACCGTAAAGTTCTACTTGGTAACATAATTAATTGTCCATGATATTTCACTTCTTTTGACAATATTTTTACGCATTTTAAACTCACTATCATTAGAAAATACACCAATTTAAAGAAATTTCCTTGATAATGATAATGGTAAAAAATTAATTAGTGATAATGTGTTGAAAATACGTAAAAACGTGGCAAAAAGAATGGTAGACAAATCTTACGACGTCACATGATACTTAAAAAAAATAAAAAAATTATCCCGAATTTCCTAAATTGAATAATTATGATTTACATTGTTTGCCGATTGTTTGCTATTAAAAATAATTATTTGGTAATATTTTACATCTTCATAAAGAGTAAGAGAGAGAATACCTGAAGGTTAGTCCCCAAAATGTCCCCTTATTCACATCCGACCGGATTTTTTTTTTTTTTTTTTACCATAACCCGGATACGGATATATCCGGGTCCGGGAAAAAAAAATCCCGGATATATCCGGATCCGGGTTTTGTTTTTTGTTTTTTTTTTAAATTGTGTTATTTATTGTTTAGTCCCTCGTTTCGTTTAGTTGTTCAAATCTAACATTTTGGTACTTAAGTTCGGTTATGAAAAAAATAAATTTTTAAAATTTTAAATTATTTTAAGTGTTTTAAATATTTAAAAAATAATTATGAAATAAATAAAACATACAACAACAAAAGAAAGTAAAGATGCGTTTTTATTCAACAAACTCGAAGGTCTGATACGAGAAAGTACAACTACAACCAAATTTCGAACGGCAAACGAAGTTACAAATTCAAAGTACAATAAGAAAACGAACAATTGAAAACGAATTACATTTGAATCTGTGAAAAGTAATTCGCCATTTCTCGGTCGAACATATCGTTTTCTTGTTGTAGCTTGTTGGCCATAATCCAATCTCTCGAAAGCATAAGGATCTCGACCATCAATGATTTTGTAGACTTCCGGCGAGGCTCTATCCTTAAGGTTCCAATCCGACAAAACTTCTAGTATAGCCTCGGCTAGGTTTACTGATGTGTGCCTAACCCTCATCGGCTTAAAACCTATGATACGCTTTTCCATCTTCCAATTATCGTTAATAAAATGAGCTACGACCGTAATATAATCATCATTAGCATGGCCTTTCCAACAATCCGACGTTAAAGACACTTTGTAAGAAGATTGTTGGAACATTTCTTGTAAAGCGGCCCTTTGCTGGTTATAAAATTTGAGAATTGTCTCGTGGTTTATATAATACGAGATTTCCCTATAGTTTATCGGCGCCACTTTCATCATCATTTCGTTAAAACCTTCTCCCTCGGGCGCCGATATAGGCAAACCATCGCGTATAGTCCACTGAGCAATATACATTCTATATAAATCATCGGGTAAGCGACTTACCTCCTCCGCCCGCTTTTTCTTCAGACATGTCTTGACGTGGTTTTCTAGACGGCTGTTGCCGTGGTTCTTCGGGTGGGCCGGAAATTCCTCACTGCAGTGTCGGAAAATCCCCCACCTATCTTCCAAGCCGGTTTCGTTGTTGTATCTGTAGTCGGGTATGAAGTCGTGCTGCCAAACCGCTCCCGTTAATTTCTTTCGCTTCCTCGCCGACGGATGGGGGGGCCGACCATGCTCACCCGGAACTAAGGGTTGTTGTTGGGCACGTCCACGTCCACGTCCACGTCCACGTCTAGCTGGCGGCGGCGTTGGTAGAACTTCGTCAACTTCCTCCTCCTCGCCTTGGCCTTGAACGTAGTTCGGGTCCTCCGCATCATCGTTCTCATCATCACCACCACCATCATACTCGTCATCGGGGTCGTTGGATTGGTTCCTAGACCTCGTTTCCTGAAAAAAAACAAAGAAATATTATAAGAGTTTAATATTAATTTAAATATTACAAAGGAATAGTACAATTATTAAATTTTAATATTAATCATTTTAATATCAATCATATTGATTTAATTAAATTTCATATAGTTAATTAAAAAAGTTAACAAAATAAAAAATGGTATTTTGTATGTGTGGAAATAATTATCAAGCTCTTTTGGACGGAACTCCCCGAGGTTCCACGGCCAGATCGACTGGAAAGGATGCTATGATCTCGCTTTAGGCCCAAGCTTTTCTAGACAGAACTCCCCGAGGTTCCCAGGCTAGCTTGGAGGAGATTGCAAAGCAAACCTTATTTAAAAACCAATCTTTCTAAGACACCATAATCCGTAAAAACTTTATAATTATCACCACACATAAAAAAAATACAATTTTTAATTTTTTTAACTTATTTAAGTAACTATTTAAAGTTTAATTAAACTAATATGATTAAATGATTATTAGCTAACAAAAAATCTCAAGAAATTCGTTTATGATGTGGAAGATCAGCCGGAACCGCAACCACAGAGCATACTAAGACTTTCAAAAGACGTGACAAATTAATTAATTAAACTAAAATAATTAAACTAAATTAATTAATTAAAATAGTATGATTAAATGATTATTAAATCTCAAGAAATTCGTTCTTGATGTGGAAGATCAGTCGGAACCGCAACCACAGAGCATACTAAGACTTTCAAGTGACGTGGCAACAACACTTACAAATTAATATTTAGCGATTAATTTAATTAATTATTGAAAACAATTTCTTTATCTAACAATTTCAAATATAATAAAACAATTATTTAATTAATTAACTACTTAAATTAAACGTACCTCGGCGTCGTAGGGGGAAACATATTGTTGTTGACGATGTTGTTGGACTTGTTGTGCTTGGTATTGTTCCTCGTTGCTAAGGCTGTGCCATTCCGGAATATAGGGACCTTGATAATTAAGTAAGTTAGTAAAAGCACCGACGTTACCTTGAGAAAATAATAATTGTTGGTTAGGCCCGACGCCACCGGTACCATATTGACCATGAACCGGTAACGGTTGGCTAGAAGAACCGGGAACATTGTGTTGATTCATAACTCCGACATTATAGTTATGTTGACTAAAAGCCGTCCCGCTATTAATCGACCGCGGCGACGGAATAGTGGACCGTCCTTTTCCTCGGACATCGGGACGTCCTCGAGAACGGTTGTTGCCACTCGACATATTAACGACAAATTAAACTAATAATAACAATTAAATAAACTAAATTACTAATAATAAATAATTAATAACAACTAATAATAAACTAAAATACTAATAATAACAACTAATCAACTATATAAACTAAAGTAATAACAACTAAAATACCTAAACAATATATTAAACTAACAATAGAGAGTATTTATATAATTATAAAGTAGCTAAACTATAGAGTAAAATCGGATCTTTGAGAGCTTGAGAGAGTTTGGGAGAGTTGGAGATGAAGAGAAGAGGATGTGTGAAAAAAATGGGAGTGAAATGGTGTATTTATAGGGAAAAATGTGTAGGAATTCGAGTAAGAGGTGTAATTATAGCTCCAACGGCTATTTTTGAGGGCCCCCATGCAATTTTTCTTCAGACCAAAACGAGCCAACGGCTCTTTAATCTGGGCCAACGGCCCAGATTAAAGAGCCGTTGGCTCGTTTTGGTCAACGGCCCAGATTAAAGAGCCGTTGGCTCGTTTTTTTTTTTTTTTAAAAACCCGGATAATAATTTATCCGGGTTGTTTTTTTCCCGGATACCGAAATATCCGGTTCCGGGAAAACCCGGATCCGGATATTTCGGTATCCGGGTTTTTAATTTTTTTTAATGAATCCGGGTTTAACCCGGATTCATATTTTGGGGACTACTGAAGGTTAAGAGGCTTTCTTCACAAGAAATAGAATTGCTGGCCAATGAAATGAAAGACTACTTTTTTCTTGAAGTTATCTTCTTTTTTGGCATTTTACATAAACAGAAAACAAACAAATTTGTTTACAGTGAATAAGTATCGTATATACTTCAGAAAATTTTGCATTTTTGTTATCTTTAGCTAAAATATAACATCTAGTCCCCTTTGAGTAAGTGCTTTGCGGGTTTTTGTTTTCTGTCGATGCTTTTATGAGTTAAAAGTTTTTATATCTAAAAAAAAATCATATAATTATAGCATGTATAAAAGGTGTTAATGCCGAAAAATGGATCAATAGTAAAGCGACCCAAGTGTTGGCCTTGGGCCGGGCCCAATGTCTGCTTGGCGTTCAGATTGGGCTTGAAGCTTGATTCCCCGCCTTCTTTGATATTCTTAATGACATATAAAAGACATGGTTTGAATAATATATGGTGCCGAACCTCGTCGCTTGTAACGGGCTGTCTACGTACCCGTTTTAACGGGATCAAGTCATCACGTAGTTCAAATTGAGCGTTGAGAGATTTTATGTGTATAGTTACGAGTTTGAATGGGATTGGATCCGTTTTTCTGAGTTTGAACCTTCTATTTATAGAAGGGTCCAGGGGCCTCTGAGCAGTTAAAAATAATTTTATTAGGCCCCTGGTTAATAAAGTAATTGTTGTAAAAAAAGTAAGCGCGCTTGTTTTTCGGGCGCTCATTTCTAGGGAGCCCATTTCAAGGGCGCTCATTTCTAGCGCGCCCATATGTGTATGATAAATGGTATAAAAATAAAAACATTGAGGGCATACTTAACAGCTTTTAAAACTAGAGGGTTTATTGATGAAACAAGCTATATATATAGTCTAAAAAGCAAAAATATATTACTAAAACGTTATGGGATGATAAAGCAAGGAAAAGAGACGATATAATTAAGGCAAATTGGCAAACCCCACGTTATGCTGGTTGACTTCAAAGTTCAAACTATATCCATGCAAAGCATTTAGGGCAAAAACACAACCTCATTCAATAATAAAATAGTATAACATACGTTGAACATTATATATAATATATATGTATTAATTCATGAAATATTTAATTTCTCTTAGTGTCACATCATGATTCAGTCGTAGTGTACTAGTGTTTTAAGTATTGCAAAAACGGATATTTCACGTCCGTTTTAAAATCGATATAGATAAGCTCAAGGTATTAAATTTCGGTGCGAAATTCGAGCGAATTTTGTTTTTCGAGGGTTAAGCGGTTCGAAAACCCTTTCGTTTCTCTTTCTTTTTACCAAATTTCGCGAAATCCCATGGGCATACCCCAAAACATTTCGTTTTTCCATTTCAGCACAAAAATCTCGAAATTCGGTAAAAATGATATTTTTGGTAGATTTCGGCAAAAATACCAATTAAACTTTCGGCAAAAATAATTATACTAACACAAGAGCACCCCACCCCGGCCGGCGGCGGCGGCGCGCGCGTGTGGTGGTGTAACATTTGTGTGAGTCCTCCCCCATCCACAAAATCCTATGACCCAAAGGGCCCAAGCCCTTGTCCCTAATATTTGGTATATAAACATCACTAAACTCTTGTCATCTATCAATGTGGGACTTTTTATTATTCATTCAACTAATATCACACCTTCACACTTAACATACACATACACTTCACCTAATAATTTAACTTAATATTATACACTTAACATACATATTAACTTCATCTAACATACATATACGCTTAATATACATATTCATTTAATATTATACACTTCAACTAATATTAAATTTGTTAACATACATATACAATTAACATGCATATTCACTTAATATTACACACTTAATTAACATACATATTAACTTCACATAATAATTTGACTTAATATTATACACTTCAACTAATAAAGTGACTTAATATTATACATTTCACCTACATATTTAAGTTACAAATATCTTGTATTTATTAAATATGTAGTTTTGAACTTATATAAATATCTTGCTTAAATAGTCAAATATTTTTTACAGAATATCCGTCGAAAACCCCATCGGCATGCGGTATGCCCATGCGAAAAGTGCGGTATATGCGGCATGCGGTATTTCTTTTTTTTACGATTTTTCCATCGGCACACCCATCGGCAAGCGATATCTCCGCAAAACGAAAAATGCGAAACGAAATCGGCAAGCGGTATTTAAAACCTTGGATAAGCTCATATTAGTATGTATGCGTTCATTTTGATCTAGGCGGTTATATGTTAATATTTAACGGTCTTTAATAAAGTGAAATATAAATTTAAAATAATCAATAATAATCTCGAATAGAGGATAAGAATATATGTGTATGAGTATCTTTCATTGTAAGATAAAAAAAAAATGAATAAGTAACACATATTCCAAGGACGAGTATCAACTTTCAAGAGAATAATAACCATTTAGTTTCATGAGATATAAATTAGGATACCATCCCTAATAAACTCACAATTAATAATGCAATTTATTGGACTTTATGATATGATCTTATTAACCTTAATGTGCATGATTATGATAATAATTGAAGTCTTACACGTTGCCGCATAATACATATTAAGAGCTTTATAACACATTGACCTAATAACTAAAATACGTCTTTTCTCATCACCAAAAGGCTTTTATATATCAAGGGCTATATTTAACCCTACTCATTATATTTTAAGGAGAGATATTTGCATTATAAGTACTCAATATAAATTGGCTCAAGCGACGTGTACTTTACTAATTTATTTATGGAAAAAGTACATACAATGCCAAAAAAAAAAAAAAAGTGGTGTCGATAAAGTTTGTCTAATGTTAAAACTTTTATGTTAGTTTGGTATTACGTCAACATATTGGAAAGAACATATTGACGCTAGTTTTTTTTTAGAAAACAATATATTAAATCTATATTGTAATAGTTGACCTATAATATATTAAATTTGTGATCTTTGCAGCTCAAAATGTTTAGCTTCTAAGCACATAGATCATTTTGCGCCTAAAAACTCCGTCGCAGCGACCGCAGAATTGATCGCAAAATTGAGTAATTATGTAGGAATTCTATAATATATATATATATATATATATATATGTGTGTGTGTGTGTGTGTGTGTGTGTGTCGTGTGTGTGAAGGTGATCGTACATTGCATTGCATGCGTTTTATTTTTGTAAGTGAAAATATGAGTAGTGATGAAAGCTTATTTGACACACTCATGTGTTAATGTGTCAAAAATTCAACTATTGCCACGTATGATATAATTAACTTATTTGTGAATAGAGTGGTGTCACACGACTTTCAATTAAAAAATGATTGTTAATTAGGTGCATTACACGTAGTTTCCATTTTCATGCATATGGAAATTAATAAATCTTTTAGTAACTTGTTAATTAATCAATTAATTAAGCATAACTTAAGCAACTTGGAATTGACATACACCACGCATGGCTCGTGGTGTGACATTATGACTCTAAATAATTGAAAAAAGTCAATTATTTAGAGTTATAATAATTGACATTATAAATGAACAGTATTAAGGAAAAATTATCAGCAAATTAATTAGTTGAAAGTGACGATATATTTTCATTTGTTCAATAAAAATAATTAAAAGTGTAATTTCATTGGCACTCAATTATTATGTTAGTAATCTTTTATTAGTGACCACATTTCTTAAAAAAAATATGAGAATACGGTGTCTTTTAAAATCTTAATTTTCGGTATGACAATTTTTACACACACTACTATTCATAATAATTTTTTCACCGTTTCAATAATTGCAATTTCATTATTGTGGCGTTTGAATTACTCCAAAAAGTACAACATACAATAATTTTTCATGTGACATGTTTCCTGAACATTATCACCATGGCTTCACCCTCACAAATCAATAAATATTTCAATGGTTTTTTACAGTACACTAGTGGACGGGCACCGCGCTTCGCGCGGTGGCGTGCTATCCCTAGCCGTATATTTGAACGCAATTATTATAGTAAAAGGTAATTATATATATTGATAAGAAAAATGTGAATAAATAAGATAAAAGTAGTGTATGTTTGAGTTTTTATGTTCTTATCCACAATCATTATATAACTGAAAGAATAAATTCTAAAAGAATGATTTTTGCTATGTATAAGTTAATGTACAATTTTATTATGTTTTTATTAATATTAATTTACCTATAATGTTGTATAAAAAAACTTGATGAAAGTTTTTTTTTTTTTAGATTATGTAATGAAATCGATAGACTAACTTTCACAGCCTAAACATTAATTTGGATAATATTTGTGATAATACTATTGTAAATTTTATTGATGCTGAATATGAATATAAAAGTCTAAAAGAAACATGTAACAAAACAGCAAATGATGTGGTATTTATTAAGAATAAGGGAAAAATTAATCTGTCGGGGAGCTGGCAATTTTTATCATTTGTTTAAATACATAAAGGAAAATTACCGTCATCTCATATCAATTTTTGACAATGCAAAAGTCTATAAAACACAATTTTTTTAAGAACTTATAAATATTCCTTAAGATCCATTACTTTATGAATTTAGAATACCAATTTTTATTTTATTTTATTTTATAGATATATAGCATTGATTTACGTTTTCAAAAAAGATTTCATGTTCTCTTTTAAACTAATAAGACTCAATATCTTATTTTTCTATATTTTTATGATTTGTCTCTCATTGTATTCATATTTATTTAAGTCTCTCTTTCTTTATTCATTTTTAAGAATAAGACACATAATCTAATTAAATGTATTTTCTAAACATATATTAATAAAATTAGTAAAAAAAAATTAAAATACAAAAACAAAACGATATCTATGCTTATTTATGGTGAAATCAGTGCATATAAAAACCTTTACATACAAACATATATTATATTATCCCGATAATTGTTTAAGTGATACACTTGTAAATGACTACATGTCAAATGACCATATACTGTCTGCATGTCAAACTTACAGAGAGTTGAGTAAGGCGACGTGCTCAAGACTCGGGTTAAGGTCCAACGAATTGAGATCTGTCAAGTGTGTGAAACAAAAAAAACATGCGCAGAGATAAAAAAAAATAAAATCAAATCAGATTCATGTATATGATTATAGATTCAATCGAAGTTATATATAGATTAAGTAGATGGAGTTAACCCGATGCTGGTATGGAGCATTGAATCACTGATTAATAAAGACAAAACATACAAAAAAACTCAACAATTATACACTAAATGCAAAAAAAAAAAAAAAAAAAAAATCTTTACCGAAATTCAGTGGCGCTCTTTGACATCCTTAAACATGTCACGTAATGTATAAACCTCGGGATTTTTCCAATTGATCAGGACTTGGTACTGGAGATAAAAGTTTAATCTCGGAACTGAAACAATATAAACAAAAAAGAAAACTAATATTAACCCAAAGATATTTTCAAGTCAATAAACCATGAACCTCACATGTTATAAATTGTTAAGTATACAAAAAAAGAATATTTGTAAAATAAATAAAGATGACTCTCGTAAGCCAAGGAATTTAAATGAAATAACAAAGTAGCAATGTGAAAAACCTACTACGCTTAACATCAAAAGTAAAAAGGATGAATACTAACCATTAAGGCGTAGGAATGGGCCGACAAACTTAGAGCCGGTGAGGGCCGCAAATTAAGTGAGGATCGAAAAAACAAAGTATAGCTGTAGAGGGCCATAGAACTACGAAGCAGTGACGGCCGACCGACGGGCGAGCAGAGATGGGAAGCCGAGTCAGAAAGTGCAAGAGAGGATTGTTAGAGAAAAGATATATTTTTATATTGGTCTTGTGTTATAAGTTATAACTGTTGTAGAAAGTGTAAAGTTTTTTTATCGGATCATTGATTGGGTAGGAATAGGATGAAAAATAATCAATCAAAGCAAATATGAAGGAGTTCTAAAGTAAAGACTATATATGTATATATATAATAAAACATATATATATTTTACACGTTAGAATTTATTGAATTTGCATGCATCAAGCAGTTCAAAAGACAAATATATCATAACAACGTTTTATTTTCAGCCTAGCATAAATGTTATAAATATCAAAATAATGTGAGTAACTCTCTCACATAATATGCAATGTATCTAATTCAAATAACAAATTGCTAAAATAAGATAAAGAACATTCAATTTAATTAGAGATCATGTAGCCACTAAGATTATAACTCTCACTAATAATAAATATGCATTTAATTCAAACGAATGAATATGTATTCATTTACAAATTTTAATTTATTTTTAATTCAAAATGAAAGTTGAATTAAAAAAATTATAAAATGGTGAAATTGTAGAAAAAAAGGATTCTCTGTTTCCAACCTTTTTAGATAGGTAATTTATTGTTAGTTGATTTTCCTTTTATATATATATAGATTCCTGGCCTATAAATACGTTTTTATAATGATTATTTTTTGTATAACTTTTTTTTAAAAAAAAATAACAAAAGTACTATATTAATTCAACACATGAAAATGAATAAAATATATTACAAAAAGAAAATGAATAAAAATATATTATATTTTTCTTACGATACGTATACATAATATTAACCTTTTCTTAATATATTTTCTTCATGGCCTACCGAATTGAAAACAACTCGATATCTCAACATCCAATTTCTTATGTTGATCGTTGATCAGCAAAGCGTATTAACCTACCTTATTAAGGAACGTACGTCCGCATTAATAGTTAGAAATTGAGTAAGAACCAAAATAACGACATGAAGATGTATGGTAAAAAAAAATGAAAAGACGACACATGGTAACTAATGGACGTCATAAGCCATATTATGAAGTAAAGTGCAGAATAATAATATTAGATATTATACTTTCACCTAATACCTCTTGAAGTTGTTTAATGGAAGTGATTTCTTTCACTGATAAATAGAGAGAGAAAAATTATGAGAATAAACGTACAAAGCGAAAATCACTGAAAAATGGTAGAATTGAGTATGTATATCATCTTCCTATAACCTCTATTTATATGCCAATAAACGTATAAATAGGCAAATCTTTAGTAATTAGTATACATAAATACAAAATTAATGTTTATTTGACATTAACTAAGAGAAATCAAAAGTCTAAACATCTATATGGAATACAAAAGATCAATGGTATCTAATTGATAACTTCTATTTAGTAAATAAATATAATAATACAAATTCTATATTTAAGCATGAATAACTTTATGTTTGTAGATAGGGGTGAAACCGGAATCGGAAACCGGAAAATTAGCTTATTTTCGTCCCTGTTTCAAAATATCGGGAAATTTTTTTATAGTAACGGTTCCCGATTCAAAAGTTTCCCGGTTACGGTTACATTTCAAATTTTCCGGTTCTGGTTCCGGTTATATTTCCAAAATTTCCCGGTTCCGATTCTAAATTTCCCGGTTCTAAAAGTGTTAAACTTAAACATGATATGTAGTTTTTGAAAAACTCGTAATTGAAACTTACACGTACTATAAAAAACGACAATAAAAATATATATAACACTAAAAACAGCATACTAAAAACTAAAAAAATGACATGTAGTTTATAAAATAAGATTATAAAACTAAAAAACAATCAAAAATCTGAGTATTTCATTTTCTTTTTGTTTATTTAAAAAACGACAAAAATCTGATTGTTAGAAAATATATAATGACATGTATTGGGAAGAGAAAAAAGAATCAAAACAGTAAATTAAATCTGTGACTAAATTAAAACAACAAAAGATATAAAGTATTTCATGAATACTTTTGTATTTGAAAAACTATTAAAAATGTAAATATGAATTTTTAAGCAACCAAAAAATATTAACATTTTAAATTATAATTTAAATAGCTTAATACCAACTTAAAAAAAAATAAACGCTATAAATCAAATAAAGTATTTCTGTCTATTCCTAATCAAAATAGTCAAATACAACCTAAATACCAAAATAAAATCACTATCGTATTCAGATGTATTACGATAGTATTATTACACATATGAAAAGATAATCACATTTTCATGATTTTAGTGCTATATATATCATTAATGCTCATAAATTAAAAATAATATTAATACTATATCATACATGAACAAATAAATACCTTCAAATTCATATCACCTAAGCTAAGTACAGTTAAAACTAAATGTTAAAACTTACGTGTGCTACACAGAAACGAATTAAATAGCATATTCTTACCAAGGAAACTCTTGTAAAGCTTGTTAGATAACATTACCGTTGATGTTCGGTTTCGAAATGGCTATTACAATTTATTCTGAGACATATATACATTAGCAAAAAATAATTTCACAAAAGCTTCACAATAGAAAAATGTCGTATTATTATTATTATTATTATTATTATTATTATTATTATTATTATTATTATTATTATTATTATAATAATAATAATAGTGGGCGAGACACAAACCTTATCTAAGTTGAAACCCTAAAAATCAATCCAACAGAAAACACTTTTTTATAATCTATATATATATATTAACACAAAATTTACTTACAATTTTGTTGGCTTAGAGCTGATTAATCCCTTGGTCCATTATCTATCTTGAGGTTGCAGTGAACGACGTCATTGAGGATTGGTGAGTTCGCGAGCTCGGAAAATGGAGGAAAAAAAATAATCAAAATAACAGATTAGAATTGTGGCTAAAATAAAAGGAACAAAGCATAAATATACTTACAGACTATTGGAAGACTACACGACAGTGAACATGAAAAATGAATCAAAGATTTGTTAACGTATATGTCAAAGGGACTTTTTAACTTCCAGTGGCTTGTGACTTATTTACATCGTACATAATAACCTTTAAGAAATAATATTTAATTAGGTGATGAATGCAGTAGTTACTAATACTATGACCTCATATTCACTACACCAAATAAAAATATAAAAAAATATATAAAATAGTGAAATTTCATAATAATAACATTCTTCATTTTCAAGCTTTTTAGACAACTAATTTATTGTGGGTAGATTTTGCTTATATATATATTAACATGAGCATATTTTTAATCAAATAAAAGTGTCATTAATCTTATTAAATTACATGGTATTATCTCATTAGGAGATTATCAAAAGTCATGTAAATGCCAAATTGATTACACAAAAGTTATTGCATATGAGCATGTTATTTTTTTATTTTTTTATTTTAAATTCTAGAAAATTAGCATTGGAAGATGTCTATATAGAAGAATTGTTTAGTGAATACTTTCTCATCATGCTTTTTTATATATATATATATATATATATATATAGATTAGTTAACACAGTTTGTAACTTACCTGTTAACTTACTTAGGATAGGATAGACCCTCGTGTTGTATTGTGCACGCTATTCGCCGGATACCTGGATGGTGCTTCTTCTCTGTTTGATCCTCATCAAACTTTCTCACACGCTCCTTGAATGCCAAAACAAAAGATGAGTGAAAATAATAAAAATAAAAATATTATTAAATGAATTTATCAATAATATTTTGAGTATAACAGATAGAATTGTTGCTTTTGTGTGGTATTTCATCCTAAAGAAATTCTATTTATAGAGTTTGCAAATAAAATGAACATAAATGACATTAATTTGTATTAAATGAATTTAGACATTATATTAAGGATAAATGAAGAGTCTAAAATATCATTCTATTTTTAAAAAACAGGAAAGCCAAAGGTCGTTTTATTTTAATGACATATATATATATATATATATATATAGATATTGTTTTTGCAAATTCTCTATAAAAAAAGTTTTTTCAATACTTTTTTATTGAACTAAAATTCTACTATAAAAGAAATTACAAAAGAAAAGATAACATAGTTTTAAGTGTAACAAAAAATTAATAAACACATTGTATGAGATGATAAAAATAAATTGTAGGGAAAAAGTAAATCAAAAGAAAAAAAAAGATACATGAAAGAGACGTTTATGAAATACATATGAAGATATATATATATATATAACATAAATATTGTAATACGTGAGTGTATATTGATCAAAATATGAGAAAAAATCTCTATATTTTTTTGGAAGCAAATTATAAAATAAGACTGCTAAACAAATTTAAATGTCAATGCGGTGGCTAAAAAATATTAGGTAGCTCAAATACATGTCTACAAATTGTTTTAAAAATAATGCATGAAAATGATAAATATTTCATGAATCACTCACTCCCTAAAGGTAAGAAAAATGCAATGATAGCTTAATCTTTAAAATGAGATCGTTACATTATGCTTACCGGGGGAGCGGAAGAAGAATAAGAGGCTCGGTGTGACTTTCCCGTATTGACACTAAGCCCATTTAGATTCCTCTCAAAAAAATATTTAAGCAAATTAATGAAACATATTGTTATTGGACAACTTACTAATGTAACTTGATTATTGTTTTAATTCAACGACATACATCAAGGTATAACTCAAAATGTTTGTCGACAATTTTAAGAAAAAAAAATCACAATTTAAGCATATATCACATGGAAATGAAACTTTAAATAATCAGGAGGAAAATAACACCAGAAAAAAATAAACTCTTTGAAGGCATGGAAACTAACACCAGAGAAAATAAGATAAAAATAATGACGTGGCTTGATTACCTTGACGGAGACACAGAAAAACTAATAAAGAAATGAGCAGTGATATCCTCCGTTCAGAACCGTTAACCAAGAAAATATCATCGTAAAAGGCATAATGCTTCCTCCGAGTCTCTAGTGTAACCCAAAGCCTAGAACAAAAGCTAAATAGCAGAGTTATAAAGCACAGAGAAAGAAAAATTACAGCGAAGAGACCGAAAGGATTGATGCGGTGACGATGAAGCCGTGGAATTCGAGCAGGACTGAGAGTCAATGTGGCAGGTGGCGACTGTCTGCAGAGAACGTGCGGCTGAAGCTCGCAAAACCAGAGAAGATCGTGAGGTATACGCGTGTGCGCGTAGCCATACACCGAGGAAACGAAATAGAGAAAACGGCTAGGAAGCCTAAAAGAATCAAGAGAAGATAGCTTGAAAATCAAGAAGGAAGAAAAAAAAGGATGCATTAAAAGGAAATAAAGAATGCAAGACCATTAATGATTATTGAATCTCACGTGATAGAATGTTAACAGATCGCAGATGAACCAAACAATATCAGGTTTCTTTAAAATAGAATAATATATATATATATATATAAAAGCTAGAAACAGGTACTTACGAACCAAATCTCGTAATTTATACATCAATAACAAAGAATGTTACCTTAGAATTTGATTCACCGGAAATAAGGAAAATGGTTGAAGCTTTGAGTCTCCGACTTGCGGCTTCGACAACGATTTAAGCTCCGATTACAAAACTTTGAGCTTAAAAATAAAAAAGATGACAGTCTCAACTTTGAGCTTAAAAATTAAATCGGAAGAAAATACATGCTTGAGCAATTCATAGGCTATTTGATGAGGTCTGAGTTCGAGCATGGAAATGTCACTCTTCTCCCCAAGATGGACATCCTAAGCTTGGAGAACGTACTCAACACCTGCGCTAAGAAATTTGCAGGGCCAAAAGTGGAAAAAATAAATCATTTAAAAACTCAAACTTCAAATGACACGGTAAAATTCCTATACGAAAACTAAACACATCGATCACATGGAGGAATATTTTTTCATGAATATAGAATTTAGGAGCCAGCCTGATATTTAGGAGACTAACCCGCTTCGAGAGCAATCCAAATAGCTCTGACACGCCCGAGATTAGGTCCCTCGAAGGTAAACTCATCCGGAGAACCTCGAGAAGCTCATTGTCCCGATCTATAGAATGAAGAAGAAGAAGAAAAGGATCAAACAGTTTTGAAAACAAAAACAAAATGCAATTATCATCTCTCGCTCTCTCAGGCAACTAAAAAAAAAACAGAATGGCTTCAAGATTCGAAAACCAATAGTTTCTTGATAGCCAAACAGCTCAAAGTACGATTAACATGGTTTCCACTGCATACCAGAAGAAAGGTTCGGTCAAATTAGAAGATCGAATCGAAGGAGAAGAGAATTCCAGAAGAGATTGGAATGCGAGTCTGGTAGGGAGATGAAGCCATGCGATTGGAGCATCGAAGTGAGAAATCTCTGGAACTAAAAAGTGATTTCGCTCAAGCTAGAACCGAAGAAACAGCTGGTTCCAAAATGGGACAATCTCATCCCTCAGCAATTCATCTCGCCAGTGAGAGAAGAGGCGCAACGTCGGTTGGAGATGATTTGTTTGGCGGTCGCTGGAAGAAGAAAGGAGCTCGAATGGGCAGACGAAAGGGAAAGAGAGAGAATGGGGAAGAAAGTTTAAAGGTTGCAACCTTATTAGGTAACCGATAATGTGTAGTAAATGTTCTTTTTGTGTGTCATTTAATAAATGAAAGTTAGATTAAAAAAAATTATAAAATGGTGAAATTGTAGAAAAAGAGGATTCTCTGTTTTCAAGCTTTTCAGGTAGATAATTTATTGTTAGTAGATTTTCCTTTTATATATATATAGATTATTATGTAGTTATCATCAAATAAAGATTTTGGGGATAAGTATAAAGAGTATTTGGTGGATTACCCTATTTAGCTTTATTTTATAAGTATTAATTCAGACCTCTTAAATTTACAACATGTATTAGAATCAATTGACAAAAGAAAAAGTTTAATTCCTAACCTCATCTAAAAAGGTATAAATTATATATTTCCTCCACACACAAAAATTGCCAAATAAATATTTTTAATGCAATAATTTTTTTTATTATGTAATCCACGTTATCACACAATAATTTGTCACATTTAATTGTAAATGGTAATGATTTTAATTTCTAAGTATTTTTTTATCAATAAAAAAGACATATTTAAGTACTATAAAATGAATAGCATAAATATTTATATGGCAAAAACATATATTACACTTAAATAAAAATTTAGATAGCATCTACTATAAAATGAAATTAAAAAACATATCAATAAGTAAAATTATAGAGGCGTCGTAGTTATTAAATAATTGTAGATATTAGAATAAATATATTTTTCCAAAACCATTGGCTCAAAATTCATTTACCCATTGATAAAGAAACACTAAAAGCAGCCATTTCATACCAAGACATCGATCTCAGCCGTCCATTTCCCTCCACTTGTGACCTCACACGATCTCAACCGTCGATCTCCCCCTCACAACTAACAACACTGAAACTCGAGGAGAGAGAGAGAGAGAGAGCTTGTCAAGGAAGTTGTGCTTAAATGTTAGAGAATTCATGTCAATCAACGCACAATCCCAGCCATTCAATCCAAGCATCTCCGACCTTTAACCTCTTCGATACTCTATATCTATACTATATATATATACCATCGAAACTCCCATCTCCCAATTCTTCATTTTCTCCCTTTAGCTGAATCGTCACCCACTTCTGCTGGTGCATTTCCAGCTATACATACACACACATACATGTACATGTATATATAGCTTTCAACCGAAGATTCAGAGCTCTTTAGGAATGAGCTGATAATTGGGTAAGTCCTTAATTGATCCCATTTTTTATTTTTGTGTCAATTCACCTGGTTTTGGTTGTATTATTGTACTGGGTTTTGTTGGGTTATCTGTACATACATGACACATACATACATACATACATACATATATATATATATATATATATAATTAGTGATTTCCACTTGTTCTGGGATTGTTTTGAAATGGGTTTTTGATAAAGTTTCAATCTTTAAATTGGTGTGTCGTGTTTGAATATTTACACCTTGGAGATCATGGATATTCAGATAAAGACTGGATTTTTATATGTAATTGTGTTTCGTTGGTCTTGTTCGATTGTTTTCATAAAAAAATTAGAAATACTATTAATTAATTCGAGGGTCAATCTAATTATGCGGAACAAGTTTTATGAATTGATTAGTTTATTGTTGAGCATGGTCTTCCGAATCACAGAAGAATTCATTTCCTTTATTAAATATAGAATTTCTGTGAATTCATTTCCTTTATTAAATATAGAATTGGGGTCTCTTTAGAAACACTTTTTGTGTAGTTGGTGTGTTGATAACCGATGGCTAATTATTTTTTTGGGGCAAAAAGCGGATTAAGTAGCCAAAGTTAGGGTTGTTCCCAAGCTTTCAATTTTATGGAATCAATACTCAGAGGACTTTATGAACATTTCTAATGCATTTCATTTGGTTTTACTTATTCTGTTTTGGACATTTCAATTGCAGCGATGGCTATTTATGAACACGAATCGGACTTTGTCCGGTGGGGCCTCAGACTGCTCAGCGTAGAGGATGATCCGATTTTGAACTATAATTACTCCGGCAACGAGATGCACCGGAGAGAACCTTACGGTGTTCCTTATAGTGTGGACTCGAATTATGTGGAGAACGACGAGATGATCGCTCACGCTCTTCAGGAAGAGTTCGCTCGCCTAGACATGGTTGATTCTCGCTCGGGAGAAGATCATGATTCTCCGGAATCCTCCGGTTTCTTGGATTCTTGGCAAAGCCCGCCGAGGAATTATTCTTCGGGTATTAGAATTGTTTTTCAAAAAGAGAAGAAATAACCGAAAAGAATTGATCTTTAATGATGCTTGTTTGATTATGTAGAACGTAATTATAGTCTTGAAGAAGGTGATACTGTTGACCAAGATGAATATATGCACGGTTTGGAATTAGGCGAAGATTATGCTAATGATGATGAAGTCTCCT
Source organism: Parietaria judaica (assembly GCA_954871525.1). Lineage (NCBI taxonomy): Eukaryota > Viridiplantae > Streptophyta > Magnoliopsida > Rosales > Urticaceae > Parietaria > Parietaria judaica. The sequence continues at coordinate 18,592,263 of OX940864.1, forward strand.
CCAAATTCGATTCAATTACCCCAATTCCCGTAAGTTTATAGTGTGTTAACATTTCTAGTGCATTTAATTTGTTTTACTTATTATGTTTAGGACACTTCTAGACGGGAATTAGTTTAGTGTTAATTCTGTTTTCGGAACTTCAAGAGATGGAATCTGCTTGAAATATCGGTATTTCGAATATTTTAATGAATATTTCTGTGTGTTTCCGACTTCTTGTGCAGCATGTTCCGAAGATTAATGGCGAAATTCCATCGATTGACGAAGCCACTTCAGACCATCAAAGACTTCTGGACAGGTAATATAATAGACCACGATTGCCGAAGGGCAAGTCGGTCTTTTAGTTATTTATGTTGTGTTTATTCAAGTTGTTTTTTATGTTTTAAGCTAAGATGGGATGACTAATGTTGGCTTACTTTGCATTTTGGTTGGTTTTGATATTGGTTCCTATCAAAACATTGCCATCGTCCTTTAATTAATGAAATTCTCAATTAAAATTTCCATCAATGATTATACCGTACGACAACCTTAAAACGCAATTTATCTAGTATTGAATTTCTATTTTCCCTTCTCTCTTCATATTTTGTTTGAACCGGTAAATTTTGAAGTAATCCTTCTCTTCTGTGGATAGATTGGAGTCATTTGGGTTTGTCGAACGTCAGGTTGAAGGAGACGGAAACTGTCAGGTTTGGCGCTTTTACGGTTTTACCCTTCTTTATCACCAATTTTTTTTTTTTGTTCTTGATTCAGAAAGTGAGCTGTCTTTTTTTTCCTCTTCATTCCAGTTTCATTCTCTGTCGGATCAACTTTACGGTACACCCGAGAATCACAAGGACATGAGACGCGAGATAGTAAATCAGGTTTAAATCCGAGAAATCCGCTCTTAACTAGTTTTGTTGAATGAACTATGTTATCTTATTGTTCGTCTTTTTTTGTTCGATCAGCTCAAATCTCATCCGGAGATTTACGAGGGATATGTTCCCATGGAATACGCCGACTATATCGAAAGGATGTCGATGTACTAGTCTTCCCGTTTCGTCCTTTCACGCTTTTTACACTGCTCTCGAGTTTCAGGGGTTGTTTGGTAATTAATGCCTGTCTATTTGTATGAAATCAGGAGCGGTGAATGGGGCGATCATGTCACATTGCAGGCTGCTGCAGATGCGGTACGGGTGATTTTCTCTTAGGTTTTGAACTTACAAAAAATAATAAAAAGAAAAAAATCACAAACTAATTTATATAACTATATTTAGTGGATTATATTGCCTGTTCGAGTTTTTGCTCTGCATTTTCTTCGGGAACTAACACTTGTGACATGTTTTTGCAGTATGCTCTGAAAATTATCGTCTTGACTTCGTTCAAAGATACCTATTGCATTGAGATTCTTCCCAAGTTACAGAAACCGAAAAGAGGTAATAAGAATTCAGAGCTCGTTAGTTAATTAAGATCTACCGTTTTTCAGAGTTTTGCTATAAGTGCATCATAAGTAATTGATCTGATTGCTCGGATTTATTTAATCTTTTCAATAAGGTAATGTTCTCGTTATCGCAGTTTAGCGTAATTATGCTCGTCTTGTCGCTTGCGCAGTTATTTGTTTGAGCTTTTGGGCAGAAGTGCACTACAATTCAATTTATCCTCAAGGAGGTGAGTTTAATCTTGTTCAAGGAACTTGCGAATTTCGTAAACGTGAAACGCTTTTAATCGATTTCTTTCCAATTTAGGAAGGTGGTCGTAATTACTGCTTTAACCTTCTAGTTTTGATGTTCAACCCTAGATTACATTTATAGAGAGCTTGTTTCACCTTAATGTTTTCATAAGGCTCAATTTGTTGATTTTTTGTGCTTTTATTGTCGCAAGTGGAAAATCCGAAAAAATAAATAAGAATAATACGAAGTTGCGAGTAACTCAATCTCGAAACGCTTTTACTCGATTTCTTTCCAATCAAGGAAGACGGTTGTAATTACTGTTATAACCTTCTCCTTTTAATGTTCAACCCTAGATTAAATTTATAACGAACTTGTTTTATCTTATTGTTTTTGTAAGGTTATTTTGTGCTTTTATTGTCATCAAGAAAATCCGAGAAAGAAAAAAACGAACTTGTGAATAACACAACCTCGAAACGCTTTTCTTTGATTTCTTTCTAATCAAGGAAGGTGTAGTAATTACCGTTTTAACCTTTCTGATCTCATGTTAAATCAATCCCAGATGCTCCGTCGGCCGAGAGCAGAAAGAAGCGGCGGTGGTGGAGTTTTCGGTCATAAGCATTAGCAACGCAGCTATGAACACGGCGGAGATTAACACTTCCTCAGCTCGAAGAAAACGTTTCGTTTGCCTCATCCGAAGACCGGCTCAATCTCCTTATTTTTTAATTTTCTTAATAATACTTCCATCTAAATTTTCAAAAAGCAATGCTAATGTTGGATAGTCAATGTACGTGTAGCAACGTTTGTATATATATGTATGTTTATATATACAAACGTTGCTACCCAAAGTTTCGTTTGTATATATATATATGTATGTTTATATATGTATAGCAACGTTTTAAAAGGCGTATGATCATAATATTATATAAAATTAATATTTTTCTTTATGGTATAAATTTATGTTTTTTTAGAGTACTTTTTATTAAAATTTTCATTTAATTAAATAAAACTTTACATGAATTTTTAGCAGCAAGAATAAGTGCTATATTCAAAATTTAACGACAAATTCAAAATCTTGTTAGATTAAAAAAAAAATATAAGTGATTTTTAAAAACAAATTTAGGGTTAATGATGGCAAAAATACCTAAAGTTTGGTCAAAGAACCTCTCGTGTATTCAAAGCCTAAAAGTAGTGGTAAAAGTATTCAAAGTCATATTTGAGGCGTTGACCACTCCATTCTCGTAACGCAGTTAACTTACCCGTTAACTCTGGCCACGTGGACAAATGTGGGTTGCTGACATAACACTTTTTTGCCACGTGGACGAGCCCATATCATCCTCGTTTACGACAAAACAACGAATTAAACCCCTAATTAGACTCGTCCACGTGGTAAAAAAATACCATGTCAGCAACCCACGTATGTCCACGTAGCCAGAGTTAACGAGTAAGTTAACTACGTTACGAGAATGGAGTGATCAACACCCCAAATATAACTTTAAGTATTTTTGCCACCATTTTAAAACTTTAAATACACGAAAGACTCTTTAACCAAATTTTAGGTATTTTTGCCGTCATTAACCCAAAAATTTATATCACCACACAAATAAACATTAACCTGAATATATATATATATATATATATATATATATATATATATATATATATATAGGGTTAATGACGGCGAAAATACTCAAAGTTTGATCAAAGAACCCCTCGTGTACCCAAAGTATAAAAGTGGTGGCAAAAGTACCCAAAGTCACATTTGAGGAGTTGACCACTTCATTCTCGTAACGCCGTTAACTTACCCGTTAACTCTGGCGACGTGGACAAATCTGTTTTGTTAAGTGAAATCATTAGGGGTTCAATTAGTTAAATTAAATAGTATTAATTAAGAGTTAAATTCGTTGTTTTGTCGTAAACGAGGCTGGTGTGGGCTCGTCCACTTGGCAAAAATTATTATGTAAGTAACCCACGTTTGTCCACATGGTAAGAGTTAACGGCGTTACGAGAATGGAGTGGTCAAGTCTCCAAATGCGATTTTGGGTATTTGTGTCACTACTTTTAAACTTTGAGTATACAAAGGGTTCTTTGACCAAACTTTAGATATTTTTACTGTCATTAACCCTATATATATATATATATAGAGAGAGAGAGTCTCATAAAAAAACTAATGTTACAAGAAGACAACAATGGGCAATGGCATTTGGTGGGTCATGATGCAATCTAAGCAAAACATCACAGGATGAAACTGCCAAAAAAGATAAAGTAAGAGAAGAAATGAAAAGTCTCAACAATGGTGGGCACAAGCTCTAACATAAATATACAGACGCTTCTCATATAATAAAATATTACAGTCAAAAGGCCCAATCTTTGTTCAAAATCTACGACGATCATCATCTTCTCCGCAAACCCTAAACCTAGCCATGATCGGATAAGAAGCCTAACCCTAGTGATCCCTGAGAGAGAGAGCCTCCTCTTGCTGCCTCTGCTCCGCCTCCGTCGCCGCCGACTGGAGCAGCAGCGCCGTGAACGGCATGTGCCGGTACTCCATCGCCACCGCCTGCTGATTCGCCGGACCACGGCGCAGATCCAGCCGGCACGCCGGAGTTCCGTTCGCCGGCGGGGGGAAGAGGACGTGGCCGTGGACGGCGATCGGAGCGGGGGCGGAGGTCGCCGGCGCGGCCGAGGCCGGCGAGGAGATGGAGACGGGGCCGGCGGGGAGCGTGCCGGAGCCGGTGGCGGCGACGATGGAGGGCTCGGCGTGGCGGAGGAGCCACTCGATGGTCTCGCCGTCGGAGCGGTGGCCGAGCTCGCGCGTGAGCTGGAAGATCCGCGCCGCGCACATCGGCGGCATCCGCACGCGCCGCCCCCGCCCGTTCACCTTCGTGTGCCGGTCCCTGGTGTTCGGCGACGGCCGCTTCCCGCCGGCGGCGGAGGGAACCACGGCTTCGGAGGCGGTGGTGGATTCATGGAGCACGACGTCGGTCACCATTTCTGAGAGAGAGCTAGGGTTCGGAATTCTAGGGTTTGACCGTGGTTCCAATCGGAGAGGGTGATCGGAGACTGGAGATTTCTAGGGTTTAATCGATCCGATGAGAGAGAGAGTGAGGATTTCGGTGACCCCACCATGAAGAAGAACGGTGAGCCTATTTCTATATATACGGGGAAGTGGGGACCCGCTTATGAGATATGTCGGAACTGGGTCCCACTCGTATCCTCACTCTCTATGGGGGCCTGTGGGTCCCACTCGCGCATGTATTTAATTTCCCGAGAAACATTATAGATATTTATATGAGAAATAATTTATATGAATTACATTTATCATTTATACACGAAATTCGTCCTTTGATAAAAAAAAAAAAGGAATAATATATATATAGACATGTTTATTTATTATAAATAATCCTAATGCACGAGAAAAGCAAGGTATCCTCCGTGTCAACTCTTCTATCCTTTTGCTTTGCGTTATGAAAGATCTAAAAAAGTTTCAAGTTGAATATAATTTATGTACTATTATAACGTATCTTAATAATAGAATAACTACTTTTTTTTTTTTTGTGTGATAGGTAAAAAAATTTAATTTTTAAAAGGTCAAAGTCAAACATGATTAAAATATAAAAACACTTGGACACATAAATTTATTAAATTAATTAAAAAATAAATGAAATTATAGTAGAAAGAAAAACACGAAATAAGTATAAGGAGTTGCGAGAAAATTAAACTACTATTCATACTGCTATTTAGGCTATGTTTGTTTGGTCTGAATGGACATCTTAATCTGATTGAGTCAGATATAAGATGAATAAGACCATTTGTTTTATTTTTTTAAATACAGCTTAATGCCACTTAATAGATCTTATTCGGTAAGACTTGCACCCCTCACTTATTCGCTCAGATCCCTTTTTTTCTTGTCTCTCTATTTGCACTGTCAACCTTTCCTTCGACAAAACTTGCTCACCAATCCACGACAACACCATTTGCAGCTCTCTTCCGGCGCGGCGCTTCTCCGACCGGCGGCTCCTCCGAGCGGCGCCTCCTCCGATCGTCGCACTCTCACAGGTGCGTTATTTCTCTCTCTGGTTTTGGGTGTTTATGTTTTGATCCTAATGTATACACTATAGAGAGTCAAATTTTGATTATCCCATACTCTAGGAGCTTCGATTCCTATTTTGGGATTTTTTTGAAAGTAAGCTTGGTAGGAGCTTCGATTCCTATTTTGGAATTTTTTGAAGGTAAGCTTGGTTGTTTGGCTCTTGACTTTGATTTTTTTTTTCTTGTTCATCAGTTCATTTGTTTTAGGATATGTTGAAAAGCTTCCATTTTTGAAGTGTTTAGGGATTTCTTGGTAATAGGATATTTTGTGATTTGGCTTTCACATTTTTCTCGTGTTCTTGGCTTTCAGTTTTGAGCTTATTTTTGCTGCCTACTATGCACTGTTGGTTAAGATTTTCAATCAATTTGATTAAAGTTACATAGTATTGTTGCTCAAAAGTTGAGACTATTTTGTGGATATTTTTTAATAGTCGTTTCTAATATGTGCTTTGAATTTAATGAGTTTTTACATTCTCTTAAAAATGTATGTGTGCGTTCATGTTCATAATCAATTTGTTCATGCTCATATGTGTGTTTATTTTTTTCCCTTTTTGTTCGTATATAGGGTTTTTCATAAATTATTGTTCGAATCTAGAGTTTTTGTAAAGATTGTAATGTGATTGTTTACGCTTACAGAGTACATGGATTTTAAAATTAAGCTTGTATGCTTTATTTCTTAGCAGAGTACATGGATTTTAAAATTAAGCTTGTATGCTTATTGGTATTGTTGTGGTATAGACGTCGATTTCAACGCAATTATGTACCCCGGATTAGAGATAACACATCATCTCTTTCCGGTGCAAGATATACTCTAGAGTTGTTAAATGGCTCAAATCAGCAATGCATCGAATTGATGCGGATGTCTCGTGATGCATATGTTTTACTATGTAATCATTTTAAAGAAAGATGATGGCTCAAAGATAGCAAACATATCTCCGTTGAAGAAAAGATGGCAATGTTTTTGACAATTATAGCACATAATGAGCGCTTTGTTGTTATTAATAGGAGATTTCAACATTCTTCACAAACGGTTCATAAGTATTTTCACGAGGTTCTTGAAACGATGATGGAATTTGCTAAAGAGATGATCGTGCCGACAACAGCATCCGGTCGTGATCCTAATGTTTCGAGTTCTCATAAATATTTACGAAGAATTTTTGAGGTATTACATATTTTAGCTTTTCGTATTATAAATATGTTTTTTCTTCTTAAAAGTTAAGTTGGCATTATTTTATTACAGGGAGCCTTGGGTGCAATTGATGGGACATTAGTACATGCGGTTATTCCCGCTAATGACCAAACCGCCTACAGAGGAAGAGGAAAAGGAAAATGCTATCAAAATGTTTTGGCAATATGTGACTTCGACATGGTCTTCACTTATGTTTATGCCGGTTGGGAGGGAGTAGCACATGATGCACGAGTTCTCCGAGAGATATTAGCTAATTCAAATAATTGTTTTCCATTACCTCCTCCGAGTAAGTAAATATCGATGATTCATTTATCGTCTATTTATTTATTTATTTATTGTTTATTATTTACTTATTGATATTTTTCTTAATAGATAAGTACTATCTCGGGGATGCAGCATATCCAAGTACTCGAGGATTTCTAACTCCATATCGTAATGTTCGATATTGGTTAGGAGATTATCGTCGTAGGAGAGCTGAAACTCGAGAGGAAAAGTTTAACCATGCTCATGCTCAACTTAGGAATGTCATTGAACGTTCATTTGGAGTTCTGAAAAAAAGGTTTCCAATACTTGATAAGATGGCTCCATATAATTTTGATATCCAAAGAGATATTGTTATCGCTTGTTTTGCAATTCATAATTTTATCAGAAAAAAACACATCAATGATGATTTATTCAATCAATTTGATCAACCGCAAATGTTATTTGAAGAAGAAGTCTCGGAAGAACAATCAGAATACGAAACCAATGGATCTCTTTGGGGAGCTGAAGATGCACGATTCATGGACAATTTACGTGCTGATCTTGCACTCAAATTAATGCAGAGGAGAAGAAGGAATTAATGTTTGATGCTAGCTTTTTTAAAAAACTTCTATGTAATATTGGTTGTCGTTTTATATTTTATGTATGAAGAATTCTAGAACTTAATATCGACATCTTAATATGAAGTATTATTTTTATTTTAAATAATTAATTCCTTAATGAAGGTATTTTTCTCAATTATTTATACAAATTCACTTTATATATACATGATTCCAAGTGTATTAATAATTGTTAAAAAAAATAAAAATTAATTGCACTAAGATCTTAGAAAAACAAACAGACTTAATTTTTCATCATTCAGATTCAGATGTAACATCTTAACATTCAGATGTGCATTCAGATCCAGACGTCTTCATTTTAAAAAAAAACAAACGGAACCTTAGAGTTTTAGACTAACACTTATTTTTTTATACACTTACACTTATTTTTTATACAAATGTACGTCATGTAATACTCGATTATTTGTTAGCTTGTATATAAATATGGCATAAATAAATAAAACCCCTAAAAAATATATTTTTAGTTAAATTCCCAAAGTTTTTTTGTTTTTTTGACAGAAGTGAAATTCCCAAAGTTATATGGGCTGTGGTAAAGCCCAAACTTAGGTATAGGCCCACTGTTGGAATAGGCCCAACCTAAAATATCAAATCATAAATATTCCCCTAAATTATATCCAAACTCTAATTTTGGCTCTAACTTCTCAAAAGTCTTATATTGAGTTATTGACGACCCCTCCATGAAATACCTTCTTTTTTTTTTTTCCTTTTTCTTTTGTAATGATACGTTAGGAATTGTTAATTCTGATATATTATTACAATTTCAGTCAATTTGTGTTACAAATAACGCTCAAATGGCTGGTAAGATTGTCTAATTTCACGGATTAGCTAAGACCATCTCCAGTAATGCTGGAAAAGCTACGCTATTATAGCGTACTCCCTCCACTCGAGCTGCATCCCTCACGCTATTATAGCGTGGGATGATTTAAGTGAACAGTGCAGCTCTATTTGTAGCGCTGCACTGTTCACTGCTGTATAATTTATTTATTTTTTATTTGTTTTAGTCATTTTAAGTTCTAAAATTTATTCAAATACCCATATTTTATATAATTATGTCATATTTATCCCTTTAATTATTTAAGTTAGATAAAATTTATTAATTTGTATAATTTAAAAGACAATAATAATTTGAGTGGGAACAATATAGTCATTCCGATGCATAGTTGTGTTTTGTTGTAATTTTATTTTATTTGTGTTGTGTCTTTTATTTTGTGTTTGTATTGTATTTTTATTTTATTTGTGTTGTAATTTATTTTTATTTGTGATGTGTTGTAATTTTTATTTTAATAAATGTGAGTGGTTTTTTATTTTTATGAATAAGTTGATCTAATTATGAATCATGAAATAAATATAAGGGTATGTGTGTAAATATGATATAAAGAGAATGAAAATAGAGTGAGAAATAGAGTGGGAAATAGAGTTCGGTTGGAGATGATTTACTGTTCACTGAGAAATAGAGTGAGAAATAGAGTGAAAAATAGAGTGATCGGTTGGAGATGGTCTAACTGAGTATTAGTAGCTTTATAAATACCAATACCGTTTTGGTCCGGTCAGATTTTATAATTGGTCCGCATTACCATTTAATTTTGTGACAACCATTATGACGGTCCTTTAAATCTTGGTTCAAACTCGTAAACCAAGGATTAAAAGCCCCGCGAAAGCCCGTCGCCCGTGGGTAACCCCACGAAAACCTGAAGCCATAGCCACATGTTTTTTTTTTTTTTCCAATTATACTAGCCAGGTTACGGAAACCCAAAAGAAATTGAAGGAAACTCGAAACTCGACAAAAACCTTGTAGAAACCATAGAAATTGAGTTATGCAGTACTTTTTTTTTTTACAGAATCCCAAGAAAATTCCAAAATTCGACAAATTTTATATTTTTAAAATCTTACAAAAAAAAAAAAAAAAAAACTATAAGTATATCAGTAATCCAGTAGTATAAAAGTAAACTTGGGAAGGCCATAAATTGATTCTCAAGATTTTTAAAAAAATCTGAAGGGGCTAAAATATAATTAGCTCTAAAATGAATAAATATCTAGAAAATAATAAATAAATAAAAAAGAAAGGGAAAAGACAAAAAAACCAAGGTGAACCTGATCTTTTGGGAGCATGAAACAATGGGAACTTGAGGTGTAAAATACACTTCACTCTCAACGCACAAAAGCCTTGACGCTCTACAGAAAGAATCGCAATAATACTTCAACAACACCACTCTCAGAACGTAAGAGATTATAACGAAGTTTGTTCTCTTTGACTGGAAGCCATTAATGGAGGTCGGAAGGAACTTGCTTTCTTCACCACCATCGTTTCCCCAGAGAACCCATCTCAGGAATTACCTTCCTTCTGCTTCTGCTTCTACTTCGAGCTCAGGTCAAACTTTTGACCCTTTTGTTCACAGTTTATGCTTCAATAAAATTATGTCATTTTTGGTCAGATTAAGGTATTGACAAGTAAAGTTGAAATCTTTATAGAAATGAGAAAATGGGCACCTACTGTTTGATTGAATGGTTGATTTTCAGTGGATTGATGATATTTGAATCAATTGGTTTGATATTTAAAAATAATTATTTTGAACTTGTTTGAATCTCAGTTCTTTTGCAAGAGCAGCGAGATGAGTTCAAGCCTCTATTGCGTTTACACAAGGAGGATAAAACATCTCAAGTATGCTTCATTTCTTGTTACTTTGTTTATATTTGTTTAATTACGTAGTTAGGGGGGGTGTTACGGGTATTTTGCAATACATACGGGATTAGCCGTCATGTTTCATTACCGGAATTTCCTATTGCACCTAGCTGGGACTGGGAGAGTTTTCTCGACCTAACTCTCAAATTATCGATAAAGTGTTATCGCCTCTCTTTGATTTGTATCCCGCGTTCGATCACAATTCGATTGTCCATGTGTTTATGCAGTTCATCTTTTCGTGTTCGTATATAGGATATGTTGAATCGAAGACAGACTGATCCAGAGCCCTTGATGCACGAGGAGAAAATCCCTTGCCCATCGGTTCACTGGCCCGGTTTTTGGCACGTGTGAGATGTTTCGTTTTCGCACTTCTACCGGTTTCAAAATTTTGTGCTTCGACACTTATTTCTGACGGGATAAGGAAAAAATTTCTGTGTTGCAGATTTCCGTCAGGGCAAAAAAAGGCGAATCTTACTTCTTCACCGACAATAGAGGCTACAACTAGTGAATATGTTGAGAAAGAATCTGATAAAGATCTTTCGGAATTGGTTGCGTTAGCGAAGAATGCTTTGATAGCGTCACAAGAAGCTCTGTCATTAGCCGAAGTCTCCAAACTTATTGGAACTGATTCCGATGAGAATGTAATCAGGTTAGCTCTTAAACCTTCTACCTTGGCATTGTATTTCTTGCTTTCTCTAGGGATATGTTTGGAACTTAGATTTTTGAGGAAAGAGCCGGAGGACAAAAATCTAGGAAAATCGAAAGAGTGAAAAAACTTGCCGTGTTTGGAAGCTAAATCACATTCGATTTTTTTTTTCTTCTAAGTTCATTGAGCGCGGAGTGCAATCAGGGAACTAGGGAAGGATACTTTTTAGGAGACGAAATCCATATTTCTTTTGTTCTTGAAACATTAAGAAAGTTAGGCGGGAAATATACCTATGTTATTTCCGTTGGTGTAACGTGTACTTGTACACCAAAGTATATTTTTACGGTAAGTTTACTTAAGTTTCAATTATTTGTAGTTTCCCTTTAGAAGTTGTATTCAAATTGGAAAAATTACGGGGGTATTAACTTCCAATAGATGCTACAAATACTGAAACTCAGGTATATTTGCCGTCAGAAAGTTAAGCTGGGTGTAGTAACTAATTACAATAATTGCAATAAATTAGGTATAATTTCTGCCATACCAAATAAAATATTTTTCTTCAAATCTTTAGGAATATAGATCTTAATATCCTTATCTATATTTTCCTTCAATATTTCTTCCATTATATTTTTCTTCTCATCTTGGGGTTCGAAGCTAAAATGTGATCTTGATTTGTGTGGTTCACAAGTTTGGCCAGCTCTCTAGAAATGAAGGACAAAACCGTGCGGTCGACAAGAGGCTTAGAGAGGCGCTCGAAGAAGCGAAAAGTGCCTAAGAATTTAAAAGTTATGTGTGACGAGAACCCTAGATCCGCTTCTAGTAGAAAAGCAGAGGTTCGGAAGAAGTTAAGCGAAGGTCTCGATTCGGACGATCCTATCCGATCGTACTTGGCTGGTCCCAAATCGAAACAGCTTTTGACTCTAGAAGAAGAGCGTGAAATGGTTACTCGAGTTCAGGTGAGTGTCTGATTTCGTTTTTGTCGATAATTATACGTTAAAAGTAGGAGTAAAACCGAGACCGGGAACTGGGAATTTAATAATTTTTCCTCCCGGTTCCGGTTTTCTGGGAATTGAAAAACTTTTTCCATTACCAAATTCTAAAATTCACTTTTTTTTTTCTCTCTCTCGGGAACTGGTCGGGGACCGGTAAAAAAGAAGTATTTCCTGTTTCAATTGTGAACTGTGCCCAGTAAAAACGCTAGTTTATAACCAAGAAATTCCAGTTTAAAACAGGAAATAGCAGTTTCAAACTGGAATTTTCCGGTTTATATACATATAGAAAGTATATTTTAGTATGTAAATAATATTTATTTATATATAAAATAAAGGGACCGGGAATGTCACGGTTACAATTTCTGCGAACAGGTCTTGGTTCTCAATTCCCGGTATGTCACAAAATATTCCTGATTTTTAAACGGATAAAAAAAATTCATCTCTAGGAGGAATTTCATAATGAAATTTCACTTAGATTAAACAAAATGATGTAACAGGATTTGATGAAGCTAGAAAAAGTGAAGAATAGGCTTCAATCCGAGTTCAACCGTGAGCCGACTTTGCTTGAATGGGCCGAAGCAGTTGGCCTTAGTTGTCGGGCTTTGCAGACACAGATCCGCATCGGTGCGACCGGCCGAGAGAAGCTTGTTTATGCCAATCTGCGAATGGTGGTCCACATTGCTAAGCAATATCAGGGCCGGGGCGTCGGTATTCAAGACTTAATGCAGGTAATGTTGTTGACATATTATTAATGCTAAATTGTTAAGAATTGCGGCAAAATTCGGCCAATAGGAATTCACTGATGTGACGAATTCCCGACAGTTTTTTATTGAATGAATCCAAAGAATAATGATCAAAATACCTTAATTGACCCGAACAACAATAATTAAAGGAAAAAGATACATAGAATTATCTATAATATTTTATGATTTTTCGTCTATTAGGAGGGAAGTATGGGCCTCATGAGGAGCGTAGAGAAATTCCGGCCTCAAGCCGGTTGCAGATTCGCAACGTACGCATATTGGTGGATAAGGCAAACGGTTCGGAAGGCGATATTCCAACATTCCAGAACTATACGCTTACCGGTACAAAATCAATCTCATTTGTTGTTTTTTAATTTTTTTTCTTTCTTTCAAGTTTATTAATCCAGAAAGGTCTGTGCATGTGTCTAATATAGCTTTTGAATATATTCTATTTTGAAAATAGGAGAATATGTATACCTTGCTTAGCAAGGTATTGGAAGCGAATAGGTCATGTATTCAGGAAGGGAACCGCAAACCGTCACAAGAAGAATTAGCGAAGCGCGTCGGAATCACCGTTAACAAGTTGGAGAAATTGTTGTTTAGCGCAAGAACACCGGTTTCGATCCAACAACCCGTGTGGGCTGACCAAAAAACGACTTTCCAGGTAACAAAGAACGCCCATGCCCTTGATTCTTTAATTTGATATGAATTAGTTCTTAATGTTGATTAATCCCGAATTTCCGGGTAAAATCGTTTCTTACTTGAACTTCTTCATTAATGTTATCTCAGGAAGTAACTCCCGACACGGGAATTGAAAACCCGGAACTGAGCGTGACAAAGCAGTTGATGAGGAAACAGGTCCGGGGTCTCCTGAGGGTTCTAAACGCCAGAGAGCAAAAGATAATCAGGCTGAGATACGGCATCTCAGACGGAAGCCAGAAATCGCTATCTGAAATCGGAAGGATGTACGGGTTATCCAAAGAAAGGGTTCGTCAGCTCGAGAGCCGAGCGCTCCACAAGCTCAGGAACTGCTTCGCATGCCAAGATCTGGAAGCGTATTCAGAGTTACTGATTTGAGTGTTTCTGAATCGGAATCTCGGAATTTTTGTACAGCTGATTCTGGCTTTTAAAGCTTCAGATATGTATAATCTTTAACCTTTGGTGTAATTGAGAAAGGTGAATATGAATATGCAGTCTGTTAGTGTACATTTCAACCCCACACATATTCGATAAATGTTATTCGATTGCGGTTTTTTCGTAAAGACCTAATAACTTAACCTCTTGACATATCATTGGTATTTGGGTTCTACTGAAAATTTCACTAAATCGCTTAAAATTGGTAATCGATCTTCGATATTATTAGGTAGCTGTGTATGTTCGGTATTCGGTTTTCAAGTTTTCCTGTTCGCCCCTACTTGGGCGTTGGCATAGGTGTGTGGAGGCTTGTCGCGAGCGACGAGTACACTCTGTCGTCGGGCTTGAGACCCGAGTCGGTCATGTCGTTGTACAGCTTGAACGCTTCGTCCGATCTTCCTTCCCTGGACAGACCGGAGATCATCGCCGTGTATGTGGCGACATTTCGAGCCAATCCCTTTACAGACATTTCGTCGAACAGTTTCAGAGCCTCATCGAGATTCCCGGCGATACATTCTCCGTGAATGAGTGAAGTAAACGTGTATGTATCGGGATTCATACCCCTAACCGTCAATTCGTCCTTTAGCTTCCGAGCTTCGTTCATCTTTCCCTTCTTGCAGTATCCATCAATGAGCGCATTGTAAGTGACGACGGTAGGGTTTTCGCCCTTCTCCTCCATATCCCGGAGCAACCAATTCGCGTCAGCTAAGTTCCCTTCTTTGCAGTGAATGTCTATCAGAGTCGTGAAGGTCATGTAATTTGGTTTCACGCCCCGTTCCTCCATCAGAAACAGCAGTCTTTTCGCCTCTTCGTTCCGGTTCAGATTGCACAAACCACTCGCGATACTGTTATAGCAAACAATGTCAATCTTTAAACCCTTGCTCTCCATCAAGCCCTTCAGCTTCATCGCTTTATCGATCATCCCGTTCCGGCAAAACCCGTCCAGCAAAGTGTTGAACACGATCTGATTCGCTCCGATCCCGCTGCTCTCCATTTCGTTCGCCAACATCTCCGCCGCCTCGATCTGCCCCGATTTGCACAACCCATTGATCAACGCGCCGTAAGTGTGGACGCTCGGAACGAGCCCTCTCGCTCCCAGTTCGTCGAAGAGCGAAAAAGCTTTCTTCAAGTCGCTGAGTTTCGAAGCCCAATTGATCAGCGAAGTGTAGACGTAAACATCGGGTTCAATTCCTCTATCGCACATTTCGTCGAACAACTTGAAGGCTTCTTCGATCTTCCCGCAACCTCCGTACCATTCGATCAGGAGCGTGAACGTCACCGCATTGTAACCGACACCGCCCCTCTCCATCGATCTGAGAACCTCGTTGACGCCATCGAAGTCCTTCCTTGCGATGCAAGCTTTCGAGATCGTGTTGTAGGTGTAGACGTTGGGCTTGACGATATCTCTGCAAGCCAAATCGTTGATCATCGTTTTCGCTTTTTCGACGTCTCCGATTCTACACAGAGCATCAATGGCGATCGTCAAGGAGTACACAGTGATGCGAATTCCTCTCTGAACCATCCGATCGAAAAATCGAGCGCAAATATCGAACCGGCTCGATTTCTTCAGAGCGATCAAGAGCTCAAAGCAAGACCTTTCCTCGATCGGAACGCCCTCGAGATCACCATAATCGAAAAGCTCCAAAGCTTCAGCCAACAAGCCATGGCTAACGTAAACACTGAACGCCATATCGCAGAACTTCGCGACGAACTTCGGATCGCCATTCTCGCTGCTCTTAACCAAATCAACTACCTTCGACGTAGAGCATCGGAGATCGTCGTCGATCACGACGCTTTTCACAACGCTCTTCATCCGAAAGAAGCTTTGAGCTTCGAAGAGGCTCTGAGCGAGCGTTACAGCCTGAGCTCGAAGATCGGGCTTCGGAACCATGGACGACTGGCTCGTCCTGAGGAAATCGAAGAAGCTCAGTCGAGAGTTCATGGGTACGCGCGAGTTCGAGAGAACGAGGTTCACCACGCTCGGATTGAGCTCCGAGAGAAGAGCCTGGTTCCGGAAGGGCCCGGGAGCTTCTCGGACCAACTCCGTGGAAACCCTCGAAGCGATTATCCGGTTCGGGCAGGAAGCTGGGGCTCGAGTGAAGAGTTTGGAGAGAGATGACACCATTGCTCGTTCGAAGAGTCAACCAAGAAACCAGCAGTCTGTGAGCTTCAAAGGCGAAACCCTAGGAAGATGAAGGAAGACCATCGAACTGGGTTATCTCTGAGCTCCGCCATTAGAGAGAATCCTTTCGAGCATTCGACAGTATACAAACGACATGTCGTTATCGAAACCTAAACTACGTCGTTTAACGATTTATTCTTATGAACAGAGCTTGCATTACGGGTATTTTCTAGTTTACGAAGATAGTTGTTGGTGTACTTATCGAATCCATTTGAGTGACAAAGGCTTGCGAGCTCGATACCGAGCTGCCGTCTAGCCTAGATCAGTCGGATTCTGCCCGAACTATAGCCCCGTGACAGTGTGAAAACGAGTAAAAAAAATAGAAAGAAATATCAAATTTGAAATGATCCACGACTCCCTAGAACATGCCCGATGAAGGACGAAGTGTGGCTCTGTAGTTCGAACTATTATTCTTTCTGATGGGTTATGTGTTTATTTTGCGTGTAACCAGAAATGAAAATCAAATAAAAATTTGGGGTAGAAATTTTAACTTGTGTTTCATTGCATCGCTTTTCGCTTTACGTGATTGAGGTAACAAAAATCGACCAGCATTACAAAATACAATCAGAATAATTAACATTGTCTTATGATTAGTGAATTGATTCTCCACACTAACAAGTAACAATGGTAAAGAACGTTGTAAAAAAAAATCGATTATCTAGATGAACGACATATAATTTGGTTCTTGAATTTTTTTGTCGTTTTTATGGAAAACGACATAGTTCCATCATGTCATTTTTCAGCAAAGATATAGTCGATTCTGTTCAAGCTGATAAACGACAATAATTTGCTCCAACTATTTACAAATATGTAATGTATTTTTTTAACTAAAACAACATGCTATTTAAATGATCAAATAAAATACAAAAAATCAAGTGTATATGTATGTATAGGTGTGCAACATGTCGTTTATACTAGCAATCTCTCACGTCTCCTCCGAAAGATAAACGACATTCTTTTCATTTCGGATTTGTTTAATTTTTCTAAACTATTTTATTTCAAGTATTACCCATGAATGAATTAATTATTACTAATATGATACATATTCCTAATGAGATATTCATTTATTAAATTAATTATTCTACATTTAACTCAATAAAAATACACCAAACCATTATAAAAGTTGCAATAAAGCTCGGTGTTTGAACTTGTATTCTTGATGTTCGAGCGCCTTAGACATATGAAAAATTGAAAGAAAGAAAAACCACTTATTCTAATGAAAACGATGGGTCCAATTGCGCTTAAAAATACAGCCTTTTCTAAATTACTTTCAATAATACTTAAAAAAAAAAACTATGAAAAGAGCACCAATAATTCAATAAAAAGCCTGGTAAATAACGATGTACAGAGTCTGAACTAAACTATTTTTTTTTCTTCATGAGCCATAGATACAAAGCCGTACATATCATATGCATCAGAAATTGCAGCTCCAATTTTTAACAACATAACTTCTTTGTAACATTCTATTTTTGGCAAATTTCAAAACAATATATATATATATATAGTTATTTTTCTGCATTCAAACATATATTTATCTAATCAAAGGCGCCAATTCACATATTTGGTATGTCTTGAATGTAACTCTAATTTTCGTGTACCGGCAAACATTTTGTTGAGGTGGCACAACCAGAGCGTGAGAACAAGGACGGTAAACACCAAACCCTATTAAGATTATAGTGAAAAACGATTTGCGAACGATAAGTGACCGTTGGTGTGTTAGATTTTTAGTGAAAAATCCCCACACGTAAGAATATATATGTACGAGTGTATATACATGATATATATGATGTGCAATAATATGGAGACCCATGAGATCCATTAAAAGATTTCCTCTGTGCCATTTCTAAATGATAAGAATGCTTGCCTCTAACTGTGGCTTAGCACATGGCAGGCCCTACTACCTTTATCTCTCTTTTCTTCTCCATCAAACAAATCAATATCCTTTTTATATATATATATATATATATTATACACACATATACAATTATAGACGAGCATCGCTCAATAGTAAGTCAAACAATGTAGCAAAACGACATGACTATATATAAAAGATGATGATCAGTATTCATGTATAGTACACGTATTACCATTCATGAGAAACGACATTATATGTAATATCTTTCTCTTAAGTTTCTATCATTTTTTAATCGTTTATATATATACAAAGAATTTCAGGGAAATTTTCTTTATTATATCTATTCATTAGTGAGTTTATAGGTCAACTTTACACACTTACTACATGATAATAAATATACACATTTTTTCTTCGTTTCGTATTCATAGTCAAGATTGGGGCAGGCATATATAGTATGTCAGAGTTGACCAAAGTAAATGCATGCATAATAATCATATATATATATATATATATATATATGCTTTGTGGTTCAGTCATTTTCCCATGCTCAGAATCCTTGGGCACTCGTGTGGTTCTGCATCAGATGATTATTAGCTTACTGTGTATAGTATATATACCAGAAACAGAAACAGCATAATATATATATATATATATATACATACATACAGTATATGTTAAAGCATGACAATATTGATTGTTTTTACACAGATTTCCAGTTTCATCTTTTCTCTGTACTATACAAAGTGGGGTATTTAACTGACCATGGAATATCTTAGATCCATGATGTATAATGTATAATGTATATATATATATATCTCCATCAATTACGTATATATATGTACATATACTTTTGGTATATATATATATAGAGAGAGAGAGAGAGAGATTATTGGTGATATTCGTGTAAAAGTGGTGGAAACATAGGCCCATTCTACGTCCGATCGAGAACCTGACTGACAGCTAGCTCACCAGAGCTCACACTCCATACCTAATCGCCAGAGAATCCAACACATTATTTTATCATATTAGGGTATTTGCGGCATAAATATACACTCTTTTACTAACTGTCAACATATTCCCAAAACAATGTCGAAGTCAAATTTCAACTATGTCTCACTAAGGTCTCATGTCATACGAGAGAGGAGAGACACTAAACGTCTACGATTAAATTATGAAAATATTAATTATCAAAATTTATATTAAACTAAAAAGATACATGTCTCTAGCTTAACAGTTAACAGACTTTGACTAACCACGAAAAAAAAGGGACCTCAACCTTTAGTAGTCTCTACGTACTATTGTTGAAACATGTGCACTATAATTATTACAGGATTGGTTAGTTATATCATAAATATCGACCCTATTTTATTTTTTTACATCATTTAACATTTGTCCCACTTTATATATACAGACGGCGAAAATACACTTTATATATATAGGGTTAATGACGGCGAAAATATTCAATGTTTGGTCAAAGAACTCATCGTGTACTCAAAATTTAAAAGTGGTGACAAAAAAAACCCAAAGTCGCATTTGGGGAGTTGACCAATCCATTATCGTAATGCCGTTAACTTACCCGTTAACTCTGACCACGTGGACAAATTTGTGTAATCATTAGGGGTTCAATTAGTTGTATTAAATAGTATCAATTAGGGGTTCAATTAGTTGTATTAAATAGTATCAATTAGGGGTTTAATTCGTTGTTTTGTTGTAAACGAGGCTGATGTGGGCTCGTCCACGTGACAAAAATTGTTATGTCAGCAACCCACGTTTGTCCACGTGGCTAGAGTTAACGGCGTTACGAGAATGGAGTGGTCAACTCCCCAAATGCGACTTGGAATATTTTTGCCACCACTTTTAAATTTTAGGTACACGAGGGGCTCTTTGACCAAACTTTGAGTATTTTCGCGGTCATTAACCCTATATATGTTGGACATGTGTCCTTAAACAAACTGTCTTTTCCCTAATTGTAAAAAATTTTGATCAAAGTCGTTGAATAAAAAATGTTACTTATTATGTTAATCTTATTATATTTTCTGCTAGAGTAAAATAGAATGTTTGTTCCATAGTTCATAAAGGATGCAATTATGTTATTATTATCACAACCGAGTCAATGCGAGGAATAATTAATAATCATAATAAATGAACTTAAAATGTTTGTGACTTGATTAAGTGAGTGCGAGCTCATTAATTAGATGAAGTCATTAATGTGACTAAGTGATATAATCCTATTTTGAATTAAGCGTGCGTGTCACACTTACTAGAAGTGCATTAAGTATGAAGCGACTTCATACTGGACTAGACCTGACTTAAACTCCGGAAGTTGTCATATAAGACCGTCACTGACAACTTGGAGTTGAGTCACTACTAAATGATCAAATGGATATTCGATCTAAGTCGCGAGTGACCTCGAGCCTGGACTGTTGACTTGATTGTTCTTTGATTTAACTGTTAAAGAACACATTTACTGTTGTTCCTAATGCTGCTATTTTGGGAACATGATAGTCGACAGATAAGGGTAGCTTGGTCATAGAAACAGACATCACATAGCCATCTTCAGAGTCAAGATGATTCCCTTGATTGTCAGTAGTGACAAGTGAGAGGTACCCGTGCGCAACTTATGAATCGAAATCATAAGTGAGTTACTCACAATATTACTAACTGATGAGTTAAGGATGAAAATGCAATGAGAGGCAAAACGGTAAAAACCGCCTGCTTGTGTGTGGATCATCAAGTGAAATATCAATAACCTGAATTTGATTGTGTCAATGGACACCTTGCTATAAAGGGAATAATATATATTGTATCACTAGAGAGTACAACCTTGGGTTTATAGTGGAATAACACCGAGGTTTGACGAACCACTAACAGTTCGTTGGAGCTTCAGTGATACGGGTCCATGGTCCCCAGGATAGCTCCGGAACAGATGATACGTACGTGATTTAAACATTCGATATGTTTTTATCATTTGTCATGATTCATAAAACTAGAGTCTGTGTCAGACTTTGGAAGTTTTATTTTTGACGTGGCAAAAGTACCAAAGTTTGGTGCTAGAAATTTAACTGATAAAAGGAAGTTGAATTTGGATTTTTCATAAAGTGGAAAGTTTTTGGAAATTAAATTCTAAGAGACTTTGCTTTTGGAACCGAGTCGTTTCGACACACGGTTTGTGATTTAGAGAATTTCCCAATTTACGACCGTTTTCGTAAATATGTGAAATTTAATCACATGTCACGAATTTAAATGGTGGTGTTGCACCACGACATGTAATGTGTGATATTGAGATCATAGGTTAATAATATAATTTAATTATTTGGATTTAATTATTAATATTCTTATTAATAATTAATTAATAATTAATAGATTTATGTTATTTAAATAAATATATATTTGGTATATATATATATATATATATATATATATATGAATGTGTAGAAATAATGCGGCTTAAGTAAATGTTTGAGTTGGGCTTACACGAATTTGCTTGGATTTAGACTTACCAAATATGCGGCATAAGTACCTATGTTTAGGTATTAATGAAAAACCTTGAAATTAATTTGGTTCATTAGATCGGTCAAGTTTAATCTTAACCGTTGGATCATGATAATTAATTTGGAAAGCTAAATTCGAAAAATGACTTGGTGACCAAGCATGTATTTTGAAATTACTTAATTAATTATATCCATTGGATTAATTTAAGATTTAATCTTAACCATTGGATTAGAAATTAATTAATGGTATATATGAAAATGCAAAATTTGAGTTTAATATAAAGGAGGTCTAATTCTATTACTTGATAATCAAGTTTAGAGAGTTGACTTTATCCTAAATCAATATGGTCCATTAGATTGGTTATGGAATTAATTCCAACCATTGGATCAAACTTATTGATTTAGAATTTTCCATATGGGCACATAAGGAATTCGAATTCTATTATATATGGAAGTGATTGGATAATTGATTTATTAATGGTTTTCCTATTTGGTTAAATCCCTAATTAATTAGAACCATTGGATCTTTGGTGATTCAATTTTGGCCATTGGTTTGAGTAATTAATTATATTTACCAATCGTAGAATTCGAAATTCAAGAAAGGAAACTTCCCCTATTGGCTTTTCCATGAGCCTATATATACAAGGCTCATTTTACACATTTCACACACCTTCCCCAGAGCAAGAATTCTATCTCTCTCTCTAGAGTCTGCGAATTTCTTAGCCTCTGATCTCTTTTTTCTGGTTCGGCTTAGTGAGACGTTGTTCTCCAGAAGCTTTAAAAGAACCTTCAGTTAAAGATTTTGAGACGGAGTCTTGCCGGCGAAGCCCACGCTTCGGTACGAGGAGTCCAGAAGAATATCCCAGAAGATCACGGGAGTTTCCCTCGGCATCGGCGAAGCCCTGCCCAGTTCAGAACGCGCAACAGGAAGTCGTCATTATCTGAGGTACGGCCTTATGCATTGGGTCAATAAATGCAAACCTTTATTTACAGTTTTATTTATTTCCTATAGACTAGATTATTAATAATGAATTTATGAAAATTAAATTGCTAATAATTTATCAGATCTTGTTCATGGTAATTATACGATGTTAATACGTTGTACGGAGTCACAAGTTTTCCGCTTTAAATATTTGTTTTAAATGTTACCCGGACGTATTAGCGGCACATATCGTGATAATTACACCGGAATCGCAATGAAATTCCCGACAATATATATGTGTGTTATTAGATTATTGAATTATGACATGTTACTAAATTATAATTTGTTATATCACTAGCCATTTAACTATAGACAATTCATAATTTTTAGGGTTTAAGCCCAGCGTATTAGGTTGTAATGTTTGGCCTATGTAAAAGACCGTCCATTAATGATCCAAATGTATAATTACCATAGTTTTTTTTGTTTTTTTTTTTGGAAATCTAGTATATTTAAATGGGAAAACAGGGTTTCACCAGCTTTTATTGGTACATTCAATTCGGATCGGTACATTACACTGTTAGATCTCAGACGGTACTATATATATATATATATATATATATATATTGGAGAGTTGAAGAAGTTCAAAATACTTTTCACAAGACATTCAAATTATTCGTGTATAGATACTAGGAGAATTTCGCCTATGCATTTTTATATATCAATATCATATAGCTAGACCTTGTAGTTATAATAATCATCAAATGCCCCACAAAATTTTTAATTAAATAATAAAATAAAAAATAAGTCTGTACATTTGCAACTATATAAATACACATGCTCTCTCATAGGAACTTCCTCGTTATTACTTATTAGCTCGCTCACTCACTTACATATTCGCTGCTTTTTCTATAAAAGCAGCGAATTATTCAAATTTTAGAGTATATTCTGATCAATAAACATATAGCAGTCTAGCTAAGCTATATAGTTAGCTCATATATACGTATACATAGATATAAATGGCAGCAGGGAAAGAAGGAAGAAAGATATGGAATGATAGTAGATATCACCAGCATCATCATGGTCATGGTCATGATCATGATCATCATGATGATGAAGATGCTTATTGCGAGCCATGTAGGTCGTTTGGGCAGAAGTGCAGGCATTTGGTGAAGAAGCAGAGAGCCAAATTCTACATTCTCAGACGCTGTGTTGCCATGCTCGTTTGTTGGCGTGACCGTGGAGACCCATGATCATAATTCATATATATATATATATATATATATATATATATATGTATGTATTACACGTGTGAATGTATATGACACGCGTGTAAATGCGAGTACGTGGTATTACATATTACATATATAAATATTATCTATAGATGGGTGTAAATTACTGAATAAGATAGAGTATTAATTATTATTTATTCTCTTCTTCTTCTTTCTATTTGATGTAAACATAGCATCTGTGTCTTGATATTATTGCTTTGAGATATTCTCCTAAATTTCATGTCAGAGCAAAAACAAACTGAAGGTGAACTCTCTCTCTCTCTCTCTCTCTCTCTCTCTCTCTCTCTCTCTCTCTCTCTCTCTCTATGTAAATAATACACACACACATATATATATATGGAGAATCTAAAGCTTCACTGATCATGCATAGTTCTTATTTTTGGCCACTTATGTGAAACTTTTTAACTCTCTTCTCTTTATTATTTCTTCTTTTCTATGGGCCTATATTCTTAAACAACTCCAACTATTGATGCGTGACATTTTTTCATGTCTTGGGATTCAATTTATATACCTAAAACATATAATTTACAATATTCAACTAATTAACCGGTTTATATATATATATATATATATTTATATTTTCTTGTCAAGATCTTTAAATTTCACTCATCTACTCGAATTCAAGACTTGTAATGTCGTAGTGGTGCTCATTTACCAAACTCATCTTGCAATCGAGCTGATTTTTATCGACGTAATGATAGATCATGTATCTCTAAACCTAAAATATGATTAGTTCATCATCTCACTAATTTCCATAACCTCGATAACTCTTTTATTGGGAACATATAAGTTTTCTTGGTTTCTTGCACTTGTACATTTTAATGAGTATATTATATATATATAATATACTCATATGTGCATCAACAAGAGTGATTACCCAAAACCTTAAACCCTAATTATAATATTGTTTAGTAAAACTTCTTTTAGAGATCATGAAGAAAGACAATTAATTAAAGGTTATATGCAGGATGATCTACTCTAATTAAAATATAATAATGGACATAGATATACCGAGTCGCATAAAAGATATAAAAAGTAGTTTAAAATATTACTTTCATAAGATGATATGATGTTGAGGAGATATTATATTAAATGGTTAATAATTTAAAATGTGTAATTGGAAACATGAAGTGATATATATAGTGGTCCATAAATTCATATTTCTTATCGGCCACAATATATATATATATATATATGTGTGTGTGTGTGTGTGTGTGTGTGTGTTTTGTCAATATGAACAAATAAATTACTTTGGGCCTTATGTTATGGGAACATCAGACACGAATAATATGGAATCATATACTATAATTATTTCATTATACTTACCATATATCTATATGTATATTTTCTTCCTTATTATTATTTTTTTCTTATGATCTTGTGTTCCTCAAATCCCACCATCAATTTTTTAATGTTCCTCCAATTGCAAACAACTGTTTATGGTCAAGATCAAAATATATAGCATGAATTATATATATATGACCAAAATAAAAATAAAAAACATCCTTATAATCATAATGATTAATATTTTATATAAACTCATGTTTGTTGAAAGTGAAAAGTCTGAATCTTTAGTGTTTAACAAGGTTTAAGTCGTTCTAGCTCTCTTCGATTTCTTCCTTCCTTTTATCGCTTATTCGCATGTATCGATAAACTATCCCTCATAATCGTTCTTGTTTTATAAGCTATCGTTAATTTATAACTTATCCAAAACAAAGTGGATGAATTAATAACTTAATGAATCCCTAGAAAAAAAATATAAAATATGGTTGATTCACTTATATATTTTTTTAAATAATCGATAATTAAAGATATATTATACTGTATATTACTTAATCTTATTAACGTATCAAACAAAATTATTAACATATCAAACAAAATTACAGTAAATTATATATACTAGATTACTTAATCTTATTAACATATCAAACAAAATTACAGTAAATTATATATCAAATTATTTATAAAATACATATTGACAAGATTATATTGTAGGACTCTACATATAAATTATATCTAAATATTTTTATAATATATACATATATAATCGTTACCCATCAATGACCGATACACACGATTTGACTGATAAATAACTTTTTGATAAACTAAACTGTTATGAAATATTCGTTCTCGATAAATCGATAGAATCATATCATCCAGGGGCGGAGCACTTTATGAGTTCAAACCACTCCCTTCAAAAAAAAAAAATAAAAAAAAATTGGTATAATAATACCCTATTTTTAATCTTTGTAGTGTAAATTCATATAAAATTTTAATTAAACCCTCTCTAACTTTCACTATAATTTAACTATAACCTCCTGAAGTTAAGTTTTTGACAAAAAAAATTATATCTAACCCCCGCGGGTACGTAATTCCTGGTTCCGCCACTAATATCATCGGTGAGATATCTGTTAATGCCGTTTTTTGGATCAACGTGGAAAGCGGCCCATAACTCCGTTTCGGGAAGTATGATTGGCGAGCAGAGGTTTTTTGGCTTGAGAAAACTTACCGAAATGTGGTGGGGGGCTCTCGTATTTATAGAGAGCCTCGTGCGACCCCTAAGGGGTCGTATCGACCCCTAATTAGGGGTCGTAAGGCACGTTTAAAGTTTTAGGGGTCGTAAGGCACGGTTTATGTTTTAGGCCCTAATTAGGGGTCGTTGCGACCCCTAAAACCATGTTTTTATCTTTAGGGGTCGTAGCGACCCCTAATTAGGGGTCGTATCGACCCCTAAATTCATACTTTATTTATTAAGGGTCGCAGCGAACCCTAATTAGGGGTCGTAACGACCCTTAAAGCATGTTTTCGGAATAGATCCCGCATTAGTATTCCCAAGTCGGTTTTGAGTTGACTTTATCGGGGCGGGTCTCATTGACTTTTCTGAGTCTGGTCAGAGTTGACTTTTTCGGGGCGGACCCGGATTGCCTTCGTGGGCTTTTGGCGTTTGAGCCTTTTTTAATGCATTTATTGGGCTAACATTTTTAGGCTCCGAAAAATACCCATAACAATATCCATAACGAAATCTACATGTTATAAACCTTGGTGCAAGCCATTATTAGATAGATTCAAAAAAATAATTATGATGATAGGAAGTCGACATGGATAAGAAACACATGGCATTGCAGGTTTTTTTTTTTTAATTAAAATGAGTATAAACAGTAATATTATAAGCTTTATTTTCCACGAAAAGATGTGATTGCTTCGCAGAGATTGCACATGCAGTGGACTTACAGTCAAATGGTTACATTTCTAAGTTTCAATAATTCTGCTGATCGTGCACGCAAGTACGGGGTAAAGAAATAAATAGTTCAAATTGATTTTATATACAAGTGATAATATCATACACTGTATAAAAAGAAAATATTATCTATATATATGACTATAATATAAAATTCTTGCCGTATAATAATTAAAGTAAAAGATCAAACTTGCTAGTTTTGATTCACACATGAAATAGCTTTTTTTTTTTTTTTTTTTCAATTCATTTAAAAATTTCGAGTGTCCTGTTATTACCATATTCTTCTGCGCCATATGTAAACAAAGATTATATAAATAACATTAAAAAGTTTCGTATATGTGATAATCTTATTTTTTTTCTTCTTATTATAGTACATACGATAGTTTCGTATATGTGAATGTGATAAACTTAAAAAGTTTTGTAACTTTGGTGTGTTCCTTTGATATCATCGATTCATAGTTTTCATCCGTCCTAGCAAAGAATTATATATTATTAAACTAAAGATATGCATCTCAAAATTACGTCACTATTTTTTTTATCATCTTCTCTTCTATTCACTATTTGTATAACTATATATATATCAATCATATCAAGCCATGTTCTACACGTACGATAGTACTGTTAACGTGAAGTAGTTGAAGAGTCGTGAGTCGTGACTGTGTGAAACTTGGACCAGTTCAAAAATCAAAGACAAGGCTCTATTATTTTCCAAAGTAATTAAAAGAGCTTTAATGTGCAATCTTTCAAGTTTCAACAATGGGAAACGATATAAAGCGAGTTCTGACAAAACCCTAATAATGATTCTCTGAAAACTCCTTTTGGCAACAACTAGGGGTGAAAAAAATTTTGAAAATATGAATATTGATCATCATGATTATACACCAATCACGTACCAACAAGCAAAGCCACGATCGATGTCTGATTTTTTAGCCTTTTAGCCGCCAGAACCAAACCCTTACAAGAATTTGGATCGAAATTCCTCATGTATTCGGATTTTCAATGCCACGCACACACATATTTGATCAAGTTCGAACTACCTTTTTAAATTAATTAGATTTCAATTCAAAGCCACGTCGCAAACGAATAATATCAATATGATATTGTATATATATATATATATATATATGTGTGTGTGTAACTATTTTGGATTATTAATATGTATGTTAATGCAATGGACAACGTGGAAGTTTTTTCTTTGAGGATTATTAAGTTTCAGGATTTTATATGTTGTTTATATTCATTTGCTGTAATTGTCTGTCGTTTTGTATCCAAACGACAGTCTTTTATTTTCATTTATTTCTTTTCTATTTCCTATATATATTCATCGATGTATTACTTTGGGGCTGTTCAATCAATAAGAAGATAGTCAGTTTATCCCAATTCTTTCTCTGGTTTTCATTCTGTTCATCGCAATATGGTATCAGAGCGAAGCTTTCGCTATTATCGCCTCTGAGCTTGAGCTTCGATCAATCGCCTTCGTTCTCCTGCGCATCCTGCATTCACCTTCTCAGTTCTGTCAGACATGGAGGAACAGCAGAAAGCGATCAAGGGAGAGGCGAATCAAGCGATCATTCAGAGATCACCGATCGACGATCCGCTCAGCGTGTACTTTCTCCACCATTCCGACAATCCAGGAGCTGTACTGGTTTCGCAAGCACTCACCGGTGACAATTATTCATCATGGTCAAGATCGATGAAGATCTCCCTGTCCGTGAAGAACAAGCTTGGGTTTCTGGATGGATCCATACCCAAACCGGTCACAGATGACCTAAATCTGGTAAATTCTTGGATAAGGAACAACAATGTTGTTGTTTCTTGGATTCTTAATTCAGTCTCAAAGGAAATCTCTTCTTCCATCTTGTATGGGGATTCAGCAGCTGCGATATGGAACGATCTGAAGGAGAGATTCAAGCAAAGCAATGGACCTCGCATTTTTCAGCTGAGAAGAGATTTGGCAAATTTGCGCCAAGGCACCGATTCTGTTTCCACGTATTTCACCAAGCTAAAGGGAATTTGGGAGGAATTGAATGATTTCAAGCCAACGTGTGAAACCAAAGCTTGTGTCGAGTTCTACAATGCTGAGTACGCCATGAAGTTTCTGATGGGACTGAATGAGACTTACACAATCACAAGAGGCCAGATGTTGCTTATGGATCCTATCCCGGCCATTAACAGAATTTTTGCTTTGGTTCTCCAAGAAGAGAAACAACGAGCTGTAGGAATTGATATCTTGAACATTCCTTCGGCTGATTCAATGGCAATGAATGTCAAAGAAGAATATCCTCAGAAGAGACAAGTCAAGAAAGACCGACCATTCTGCTCGCACTGCAAGATGCTAGGCCACACAGTGGACAAGTGCTATAAGATCCATGGATTCCCTCCAGGTTATATGCAGAGATCCAAAAGCCAAGTGAACTCCGTCGATCTAAAGCAGCCAGAACAAGGGTCGATAATTCCTTCTCTCTCGGATGCTCAATGCCATCGTCTCATTGAAATGCTGTCAAATCAACTCACTTCATCAGATGTGGCCACGTCCTCAAACACGTCGATCAACTTGGCAACCTTCAATGCAGGTTCTTTCTGTTTTATTAAGGCAATGAACAGTAGGAAATGCTTGCAAAAATCTTGGATAATGGACTCGGGGGCAACCAGACACACTTGTTGTCAAAAATCCATGTTCCTCAACTTTAAACCCTTAATCAATTCCACTGTTACATTGCCAAATAAATTCACCATACCTGTTTATAACTATGGTGACATTAGAATTAATAGGGACATTACTCTTTACGATGTTCTCTATATTCCCAGTTTTAAATTTAACTTGCTTTCTGTCAAATCTCTAACACGAAGATCCAAGAGTATTGTCACTTTTACAGATCTGTTGTGTACAATACAGGATATTCACAGGACGAAGATGATTGGCAGGGCTGATGTTCAAGATGAACTATACATTTTGAACACGGATAATACTCAGTTTTTGGATTTCAGCATAAATAAAGTGACTGCAAGAGTGTGGCACAATCGATTTGGTCACCCATCACATAAGGCAATAGCTCCATTACAAAGTGTATTAGAATGTAGTCATATTGACAAAATCGATCCTTGCTGTATTTGCCCCTTAGCAAAACAGAAAAGATTGCCTTTTCCAACTTCTAATACACAAAGTGGTGATGCATTGGAACTTATACATTGTGATATATGGGGACCTTTTCACACACCCTCACACTCAGGTTACAGGTTCTTTTTAACTCTTGTAGATGATTTTTCCAGATTTACTTGGGTGTACATGATGCCACATAAATCTTCTGTTCATGATATATTACCTGTTTTCTGCATTATGGTGGAAAAGCAATTTTCCAAAAGCATTAAACTTTTTAAATCTGATAATGCAAAGGAACTTGTATTTGCTGAATATTTTGCTACAAAGGGCATTTTGCACCAATTTTCATGTGTTGAAACACCACAACAGAATTCCGTGGTCGAAAGAAAACATCAGCACTTACTCAATGTATCCCGAGCATTATATTTTCAATCAAAATTACCAATCAGATTTTGGTCTGATTGTGTGTTGACTGCCACTTTTTTAATCAACAGAACCCCCTCTGTTATTCTGCAAAATAAAACTCCATATGCTGTTCTCTTCAAAAGACAATTTAAATATGACATTTTGCGTGTTTTTGGCTGCTTGGCCTTCGCAAGTACATTACATGCTAACAGGACAAAGTTTGATCCACGTGCTAGGAAATGTGTATTCATTGGGTATCCTTCCAATCACAGAGGGTACAAACTATATGATTTAGATAGGAAAAATATTTTTATATCACGTGATGTCATTTTTCATGAAGCAGTTTTTCCTTTCCATTCTGATAGTAATGCAGGTGATGATCTGGATCCTTTCTCAGACCTTGTAATCCCAAGATGTCACGGTAATATAGATGAATCTATACGCTTAGATGCTACTCGAATTCCTCCTGATGATACCTTCAATAATCTCGTGCCTCAAGCTACGACAAACATTGAAGACACTGATTCTGGCAATAATTCTGCACACGAGATTCTCGCTGAAAATAATCTGAGAAGATCGGGGAGACAGTCCAACCCTCCAAGTTATTTGCAAGATTATCATTGCAACTTGGCTGTGGGGTCAACTGTGACTGCTCTTCACATGAAATCCCCTCACTTGCTCAGTTCAGTCTTGGGATATGATCAGCTTTCAGCATCTTTCAAAGCCTTTGTCTTGGCTGTCTCTATAGATTATGAACCCCAGTTTTATCATCAAGCAGCAAAATATTCACATTGGCGAGATGCAATGAAGGAGGAAATAGATGCTATGCACTCAAACAAGACGTGGAATATAGTTGAACTCCCTCCCGGGAAGAAAGCAATTGGCTGCAGATGGATTTTTAAGAACAAGTTCACTGCAGATGGCTTGCTAGCAAGGAGAAAAGCACGTCTAGTTGCAAAAGGGTACACACAGCAAGAAGGGATTGATTACTTAGCCACTTTCTCTCCGGTGGCCAAACTCGTTACAGTCAAGCTTCTGTTTGCCTTAGCTGCCTCACAAAATTGGCACATTTCACAAATGGATGTGAACAATGCTTTCCTTAACGGAGACTTAAATGAGGAAGTATACATGAAGTTGCCACCTGGGTATACTGGACAGGGGGAGCTCAATAGTGATCGAATGGTCTGTAAGTTAAATAGATCTATCTACGGTCTTAAACAGGCATCGAGACAATGGAACTTGAAATTCACCTCTGTTGTGAAAAGACTTGGATTTCATCAATCCAAATCAGATCATTCTCTTTTCATGCGAGGGACATCTCAAAAGTTCATATGTCTTCTCCTATATGTGGATGATATAGTCATATCAGGTCCAAGCAAGGTTAGCATCAGTGAAGTTAAAGCTGAACTTCACTCCCAATTTAAACTCAAAGACTTGGGAGAAGTCAGATACTTCCTCGGGCTCGAAGTTGCTCGCTCAAAATCTGGTATAAATGTATCACAAAGACAATACACATTACAACTGCTTTCAGATTTTGATTTTCTGGAGTGTAAACCAGCTGCTAGTCCCATGGACACAAAAGCCATTTTAAGTTCATCTGCAGGGGTACTTCTAGAAGATGCAACTCCTTATAGGCGCCTCATTGGAAGACTTCTTTACTTAACAATTTCAAGACCCGATATATCATTTTCAGTCCATCACTTAAGTCAATTCCTTTCTGCCCCAAGACAGCCACATTTACAGGCAGCACATCGTCTTTTAAGGTATTTGAAAGGAACCCCAGGATTAGGACTGTTCTACCCCTCACAGTCCTCAAACATTGGACTGAAGGCCTTTTCTGATGCGGATTGGGCAGCTTGTCACGATACGAGACGATCAATTACGGGGTATTGTGTGTTCTTCGGAGATAGTTTGATCTCATGGAGAGCCAAGAAACAGACTACTGTATCCCGATCTTCTGCAGAATCCGAATACAGAGCCTTGGGAGCCACTTGTGCTGAAGTAATATGGCTCAAACAGCTTCTGACAGACTTTGGAATTATTAACACTCCAGTCCCCGTGGTTTTCTGTGATAATCAAGCTGCAATCCACATTGCCTCAAACCCTTCCTTCCACGAAAGAACTAAACACATAGAGATTGATTGTCATCTAGTGCGAGATTACTTGAATACAAAGCAGATCAAGCTATTGCCGGTTCGAACTCATCAACAATTGGCTGACATCTTCACCAAGCCATTGTCAGCATCTGTCATGTCTTTCTTACTCTCCAAGATGTCCCTTCTCAACATTTTTGAGTCTACATCTTGAGGGGGAGTATTAAGTTTCAGGATTTTATATGTTGTTTATATTCATTTGCTGTAATTGTCTGTCGTTTTGTATCCAAACGACAGTCTTTTATTTTCATTTATTTCTTTTCTATTTCCTATATATATTCATCGATGTATTACTTTGGGGCTGTTCAATCAATAAGAAGATAGTCAGTTTATCCCAATTCTTTCTCTGGTTTTCATTCTGTTCATCGCAATAAGGATTACTAGAGCTATACCAGCCGACAGCAAGAATCACATCTCTCTCTCTCTCTCTGAAAGTAGTAGATATGATGATTCTATTACTAGTACTTGTACTCGTAGCTTTAGTAGTGCTTTCATGGCCCCTCGTGTGGAGGTCCTATTTATTCCTTTCCTTTCAAGATGACATGTGTATATATATATTCTTTGATTTTTTTGGGAGCCCTATGATGGAAGTGAGAGATCACAAAAGTGAGTCCAATTATGTTTCATGAATAATATGTTTACATAATTTCAGTTGTCATGGCTAATCACGAATGAACTCATGCTCTATTATCCATCAAAATCAAAATAGTCTAATTTGACCTGTGTTTTGGAACCATCCTATATATATTCACGGTGTATTGGTAACCACCTTTTAGTATGGGTATATAGGTAAAAATCAGCACCACGTACATACCTTTTTTTTTTTTTTTTTCAAAATTATATTTTGGCCTTCATATTCAATCTTTAACACATAATATATATCAATTTTTTTCACTTCAACTCTTACATGATCCCGCAAACTCTTCCAAAACTCTATCTTCCTAAGAAATTCTATTTTTTTTCCTTAAAAACAAGGTCATTGTTTTTAATTTTGAGTAATTAATATATTTTATATACAAACAATGTCTATATATAATTATATATCTATCGATTTCAGTATATACAAAAAAAAAAAAAAAAAGTCGGCACAATTGGATTTTAGAATTCTTAAGGAAACTCCATCTATATACTCGTTCGTACCATCTTCTTATATATATATACATATAAATTACTTTCGGGCAATTTGCAGTAAGCTTTTTAAAATATTACTTTTGCCAGGAAAAATGATCTCATCTGAATGATGCTCTTTCGATTGGGTTTTTATGTAAAATTCTCACAAGTATCGCTTTTTCGTTGCTACAACATGGGTTGTATTGATCTCTAGTGTTGAAAAGATAAGGAACTTATTTACTAAAAAAAAATTAGTATACTCATAATTGTTTGGTTTACATATAATTGTATCTAAGTCTAATTATACTGCGATATCGCTGGTGACTTAATAATGTTTTTATCTTTTGAAATGTACCGTTTCCCAATTGGTTTAATAAACACCAATTAAGTAGAAGTGCGAATCAAGTGTGTGTGTGTGTGTGTTTTTTTCACCAAAAAAAGCATAACGAAGAACAAGTCAAGACTCGAGAGCTTGCGAAGTGTGGGACCCAAGTGGCGAGGGCTAACACGTGGAGAACTGACATGGTTGAAATATAGGCTTCAATACATGCATAATAATACAGTATATTGTGTATATATACATTACATGCAGTGTAGCCAAAGGTCGTGATGATGATCGATCTTGTCCACCAAGTCCGACGATTCTGACCTTACACGCCGAGTCACACACACGTGTGTTACGACTTGCGAACATAACACAGAGTGTATTTACGTACGTATAGGCCTGAAGAGAAAACCCTAGCTAGGAGGGAGAGAGAGTTTGAATTGAAGGATATATGCTCTCTTGCTCTAGGGTTTTCTTCGAAGGTTATAACGATAAACTAAACTCTCCATTCTCCAACAACGTTTTCAGTAGTCGCATGAACATATATATATGGTGATCATATTGATATATATATGTGTGTGTGTGTGTGTGAATTGATTTCTTATCCAAACAAAAAGAGAGCATCTGCAAAGCAAAGGTATATATATATATATATATATTTCATGTGTACACGATCGGATCATCTGAGATTGTCAGATATACATAAGCTTTTTATTTTTTATTTTTTCCCCTCTTTTTTAATTTAAACATTTCTCTTTTTTTCCCATTCGATTGCTTGTTTATACCTCCAAATATGAACTTTATTATGTAATCAAAATTTTACTTTTTTGGTAGAGTTCTAACACCGTTCTTATTGTTTCTTACTTTAACCAACACACAAAAGTTATAACATTTTTATTTTTACATATTATTTAAATGATAACATTTTTATTGTTACATTATTTCAATGTGAGTTCAAAAAAGCAAATCATTTTGGTTAGTGCTATTTTGTCGTATAAAATTTGGTCGGACACCACTTCGAAGAAAAAGCGAAAATTTTAAAATTTCATTGAAATTGTTTCTGGTGTAAGAAATATACCATTTATTGGCATGAAAAAAAAGAGAGGAGAGAATTAAATAATAATTATGGTGGGGTATATTAGGGTAGTACATTACTCTCTCGCGGACATGATTGATATATACGTGCATGACATGATGTGCTTTCTCACCATTATTATGTATATTATATGATTTGATGTGTTTCTATTTACTATTATTATTGTCTAAGTTGAATATTGCCAACTAATATATGTCCCTTTGGTTCAGAAACATTATGCAATTCTGTGGGTTGTTCCGGAACAACCATTGCTATTTACACTACACATATGCTTTAGTTTACACATCTGTATATCTATATACATATATTATATGTATATATATATATATATTCTGTACATAACATATAATTATCATTATATACGTGTGTGTTTGAGCATATGTAATACTATATGTCTCACTTGTTTATATATATAGGGTTAATGACGGCAAAAATACCTAAAGTTTGGTCAAAGAACCCCTCGTGTACCCAAAGTTTAAAAGTGGTGGCAAAAATACCCAAAGTCGCATTTGGGGAGTTGACCACTCCATTCTCGTAACGCCGTTAACTTACCCGTTAACTCTGGCCACGTGGACAAACGTGGGTTGCTGACATAATAATTTTTACCACGTTAACGAGCCCACGTCAGCCTCGTTTACGACAAAATAAGGAATTAAACCCCTAATTAATACTATTTAACACAACTAATTGAACCCCTAATGATTACACTTAACAAAACAAATTTGTCTACGTGGCCAGAATTAACAGGTAAGTTAACGGCGTTACGAGAATGGAGTGGTCAACTCCCCAAATGTGACTTTGGGTATTTTTGCCACCACTTTTAAACTTTGGGTACGTACACGAGGGGTTCTTTGACCAAACTTTGGGTATTTTTGCCGTCATTAACCCTATATATATATATATACTTGTACGAGTTCACAAAAAAGCTTGTATATAGCTAAAATATGTATGGTTATAATATCACGGTCGCCGGTCGGCTCTGAGCATAAGCGAAACAGACCCGTACTTAGGGCAATACAAGATGTCCAAAATTGTAGTAGAAATTCAATTTAAGAAGAAATCACGGGTAAATGTGTCAAACCGCTATAATTGAAAGAGAGATGAATCGACAAATCCTAAATACATAGTTGAGTCTTCGCTTTTAGCGCACAACAAAAGTTCCTATAGTTCTATATCACACCACGAAACTTCATAATGGAATTGATCAAGCCTTAAAAAAACAAAGGGGACATAAAATAAAAATAAAAAAAATCATTAGATGATTTTTTTTTTTTTTTTTAAAGGGGTGAGAAGAAACATTGCTATTTGTATTTGACAGCCCAATTATATGAGGTGGTTGTGAAAGAATAAGAAGTCCCAAAACACCACAAACAAGGAGAAATCGAAAGTGATCATATTGAATAGACCTTAATATATATATATATATAATATATTGCAAATAGCAAAATGGACCCAATAGTTTATTTTCTACATTAAATCCTGTTGTGGGGGAGAGTCTAGGGTTTTTATAGATTATAGAGAGCCCCATGCATCATAAAGTGTCTTTGTCTAATCAAACAACAAACTAGATTATACCTTTTAAAAAACCATATATTTTTTTGTTAATATTTGTCTAATTAGTACACATGATAACACTTATTATCATCACTTTATGTATCAACGTTTGCTTTGGTAAGAGGAACATGATTCCCTTTTTTCCTACATTCCAAATCTTTGCCTAAATGTTGCCATCTTATTAGCTCCAAAAGTACCACTAAATACTAATCCAATGAGTTGGGTGGGTTCATGATGTCCCAAATTCCAATTATTCAACAAGAAAAGTGCCAAGATCTTGAATAATACTAACTAATATGTGCTTCGTTTTCACACTATTTGGTTTTCATGATAAGCAAATTATTTTTAAAAGCACACCGACCATTTATAAGTTGGAAAAAGAAAAACTATAGATGTTATCGTAAAATATCAATAAATAATATCTCTTATAGACATAATGATGCTTTTGACAATTCTTTGATAGAATTGGAGAATTATTGGGCCATTTCAGAAAAGAATACTAAAATTGGAGACCCAAGCCCAAGTCTAGAAAAAAGTACCTTATATATATGTTTCTTTTTTTTGAAGGATTATATATATGTTTCTGATAAGTTGTACCAAGAGGATTTTCTTTTGTTCTAATTAAATTAACAATCTTCTCTGATAAAAGTTAGCTTCTCTTAACGGTTTCTTCTGTAAAAAATTTCATATTGTAATTTCAGATTTTTCATGTTTTGCACTTTTTCGAATTATGTTTCGGTTTCGGTTTGAAATTTGTAGATACTACTCTTGCTCGTGATCTCTCTATAGTGATGTATTCTATCTCTCGCTCTTTGGAATGTATTAATACCTGCCTCATTTTTACGTTTTTATTTTGCTTTGAAATTTGCGGATACGACTATCGACTATCGCTCATGATCTCTCTAGAAAGGTGTAATCTTCATTCGAAGTAAAATTATGTTCCTCCCGTTTGTATATTTCTCTTAAATTTGCCCCCCGTTTGTATATTTGAAGTAAATTTTATTTATATCCCTTCTATTGGTTTATACAAAAATATATATACGTGTGTGTGTGTATAATGTAATAAAATAGAACAATAGAAATTTATTCGACGATTTTTTGGAGAGGAAATTCTTTCGTAAGTTTATTCCTATTTTAAGACCTTAATGGACGCTTCTCTTCTATTATGGCATCAAACTAATTTGTATTTTGTTTTAGAGATGAATAAGAATCAAATCACTATTAAATTGGAAAAAATGATCAATGTATGGAAAGCCACAATCGTTTTTCATTTAAAGATACTGGTGGCGTAAGTACCCAACAGTAAGTTGGGGTTCAAAAGTTGAGCTTAATAATCCTTTTCCGTTCATAAAATATAAATATGTTGTTGCAAATAAACTTGGTCCACCGTCATAAACCAACACTGTCTATAAACTCAAGACCGACGACGCAATCCGACGGACCAAATTTTTTGGCGGCAATAACAGTACGGAAAAAGAAAAAAACTTAAGAAACAAGCGCGAACTGGGGACCAAGAGCCCTAGCTGTAGAGGTCGTCCTCGTCAGCGGCCCCTGCAGCGGCAGCAAACGGGTCAGCTCCGGTGGTGGCAGAACCAGATTCCAGGAAGCGGAACTCGCTCCCGAAGCCCCGGGACTGTTGCAGGGTCTGCGCGAAGGCCTGGTACTTGCGGATGTCGGCGTCGCTGACGGAGCGGCGGGCAAACTTCATCGACTCCTCGAAGTGTGCGGCCTTGATCTCCGGCACTTCGTCGTCAACGTCCTCCTCCATCGCCTCCGGGTTCTCGCTTCTTCTCCTCTCCCTCTCGATGTCCTGCGAAACGAACAGAAAGGACATATTTTGCTACTTAGCTCGGTACAAATATTGAATATTCGATGATATTGATTAGATGAAAAGGGAGGGTACCTTCTCAATGTTCTCTCGGATGGCGTACTTGCAGGCACGCTGGCAGATCTCAGTGAGATCGGCACCACTGAAGCCCTGGGTGTACTTGGCAAGGGCACGGAGGTCGACGTCCTTGGAGACGGGGGACTTCCTGAGGCACGACTTGAAGATGGAGAAACGCGACTCCTCGTCCGGGAGCGGGATGTAAATCAATTGGTCGAGACGTCCCGGACGGAGCAGCGCTGGGTCAATGATGTCGGGCCGGTTGGTGGCGCCGATGATGAACACCGTCTTCTTCGCCGACATCCCGTCCATCTCCGTCAGCAGCTGGTTCAGAACTCGGTCAGCAGCACCGCCAGCATCCCCCACACTGCTCCCCCGCTGCAATAAGAAGGATAGGAAGGTCAATGACACCGTGCTTCTTACTAAAATAACCCGATTGTATAGACGAGGATCACACTTACCTGAGTAGCAATCGAGTCAAGCTCATCGAAGAACAGGACACAAGGAGCAGAACCACGGGCCTTGTCAAAAATCTCTCTCACATTAGCTTCACTCTCTCCGAACCACATGGTGAGCAATTCCGGACCCTTGACACTGATGAAGTTAGCCTGACATTCATTGGCAATGGCCTTGGCTAGAAGAGTCTTTCCACAACCAGGCGGGCCGTAGAAGAGAACTCCCTTAGAAGGCGACATGCCAAACTTCTCGAATTTCTCGGGATGCTCCACTGGGTACTGAACAGTCTGCATCACCATATATTTACAAGAATTAAGAACAGAGGAAAAAGAGCTAAGACTAAAATATCGCATTCTTTTCACGAGAATAACGATTCAACAGAGATTAAAATTACCTCTTGAAGCTCTCTCTTGACGTTTTCAAGACCTCCGATATCCTCCCAACTGACGTTCGGCACCTCAACAACCTAGTATAATCAGAGGACCATTTATGCACGTATCTTATATAAGGCTCATTTATGCCAAAAACTCCACTAATTATTAGAATTCTTACTGTTTCACGAAGAGCAGACGGGTTGCTTGTCCCAAGAGCAGTATGGAAGTGCTCGTTTGAGACAGCCATTGAGTTCAGAATCTCAGCGTCAATCGAGTCATCTTCCAAGTCGATAACATCCATCTTCTCTCTGATGCACTGAAGTGCAGCCTCAGTACAGAGAGCTGCCAGGTCAGCACCGACATAACCGTGAGTGTCCTTAGCTATTCTCTCAAGATCAACCTGCATAATAACAAAAATCAGAAGTGTCCAGGAAGATTCAAACTTTCCGAGTAGGAAATCAGGAGCCGTGATAGCTAACTACCTCTTCCGAAAGCTTCATGTTTTTCGTGTGGATCCGAAGCACCTCAAGCCGCCCAATCTCATCAGGAACACCAATATCAATCTCACGATCAAATCTTCCGAACCGTCTCAGAGCTGGGTCAATACTGTTGGGACGATTAGTAGCACCCATGACAATCACATGGGCACGAGACTTCAGACCGTCCATGAGCGTCAGAAGCTGGGAAACGATCCTGCGCTCGACCTCCCCATGGGTTTTCTCACGCTTTGGCGCAATTGAATCAATCTCATCAATGAAAATAATTGATGGGGCATTCTTCTCGGCTTCCTCAAAAGCTTTCCTCAAATTACTCTCACTCTCTCCGGCCAACTTGGACATGATCTCCGGGCCATTGATGCAGAAGAAGAATGCTCCGGTCTCGTTTGCCACAGCTCTGGCAATCAGAGTCTTCCCAGAGCCTGGGGGACCGTAGAGGAGGATTCCTTTCGGGGGCTTCACTCCAATGGACTTGAAGAGCTGAGGATGTCTAAGAGGCAGCTCCACGAGCTCTCGGATTTGCGCCATCTGTTTCCTCACTCCACCGACATCATCATAGCCGACCTCGTCGAGCCTGTCCTCATCTTCTCTTCGGACAGCCTCGCCCTCACAGTAGATCTCGGTGTCGGGGGCAACCACGCAGTACTCAGCTGGGTCAGTTTCAATGACCTTGAATTCAACACTCCTCATTCCACCTCGCACAAGGAAGAGATCACCTTTTCTCACCGGGCGGTAAGCTTCAAGGAAGTAAGCTGTGGCACACGAATAATTGACGTTCAGTTAGTAAGTTGACCAAGAGTCTGTAT
This sequence comes from Parietaria judaica, assembly GCA_954871525.1. Classification (NCBI taxonomy): domain Eukaryota; kingdom Viridiplantae; phylum Streptophyta; class Magnoliopsida; order Rosales; family Urticaceae; genus Parietaria; species Parietaria judaica. The sequence goes on from OX940864.1 coordinate 18,632,998, forward strand.
ATTCATCTAGTTTACTAATCATCTTTTATCAAATGTTCTATTTTTAGAATCTTCCATGTATGTTTTATGTTATCTACAAAACATAGATATTGCATATTCAGATAGTATTAAAAAGAAACTCACGCTTCAAATAGGCATCAAACAGGTTTCCGGTAACACCCTCAATGGTGTCATCCACAGGAAGAATGTGCACACGCTTTCCATACTTGACGTCCGGGCACTGATGCACAGAAACGACATCTCCTAACCTCACTCTCAAATTGCTTCTGACAACCTTGTTCATTCGTATCTTCGGCTCATCGCAGGTCTCGTCAGCAAGGGCAATGCAGATAGTGTCCCTTCTCTTCTTACCCTACCCACCAAAAGCCACAACAATTTCCGGTAAGAACATCGACTACAATGTTTTAAAAAATTAAAAACGCTGTGGAAAGATCATTAATTTCTGGAGAAGTAAAGACCTTCAGAGAGCCAATCATGTAGACTTTCAGAATTCATAAACAACAATTAATTTATACACACACACATTTATTATAATACAACAGTCCAAATCAAATCCAGTGAAAACCACCAAACCCCAAATCAGCGATAATAAGAAAACTAAAAACCCCCAAATTAATAACGACTTTCCAATTCAAAACCCTAATCGGAACCATCAAATTCGAAGGAAAAAAAAAAACAAGAGCCTCGATCGAACTTCACACGGCACAGAGCAGATATAGCAGGAGGGGAAATTCAAACCTTGATCAGAATCGTGTCGCCGCGGAAAAGCTGGAGCTTTTCCATGGTGTCCGGGTGAAGCGAGATGACAGAGTTGTCGTCGTTGACGGCCTCATCGACGACCAGGCGATTCACTGCCTTCTTCCTCTCCAGAATCGCAGTACTAAAATCCCTCTTCGTCCCCTTCCTGAAGAAAAAAAAAAAAAAAAAAAAACCCACGAATCAGACTCGAATCGAACACAATCGCGAGCAATATCGGCCATGGAAAAGAAAGCGATGATCGAGGAGGAGAAGAAGAGAGTGAGATCTAGGGCTTACGAATCGGAAGTCTCGGCTTGATTCGACATGGCTGAAGAGTATCGCAGAGCAGAGTCGAAGAAGATTGGCGAAATTGAGAAATTGGGATCTGAAACTAGAATGAAGTGAGAGAGGCGTGTTCTATATTTATAGAGAGACGGATAAGAGGGGTCGAATTGGAATAAAATGGAAATACAGGGGTCGGATTGAAATATTAAGCTTCATTACTTGTTTGAAAAGAAAACCCTTTTTGGCTTTAACTTTGCCTTCTTATTAGTTCTAGAATAAAACACTCCCTTTCCTTTTTATTTTATTTCCTTTTTATTCAATTTATGTTATCTTTTGGTCATTCATATTTTTTTATTATCATGTGTAATTGTGTATATGTTTTATGTATTAGATTATCTTTTAAAAAAATGTTTATAAATATAAAAATATAAACGAATCCGATTATTCAGTCATGAATCATGATATAAGATTAAAAAAAATAATTCAAAACATAATATCTACGTTTTCTTTTAATATTTTCATATTATCTTCTAATAAAAAGGCTTTATAATAATTATAAAATTAATATTTTTTAAATCTAATTAATATTTTTTAAATCTAAAATATAATGTTACACAATTTGGTGTAGTTGGGGTGGGCGTGTGGCATGGAATTTTTTTTTCTTTCTTTTAATTATAATGTGTAATTTTGTTGAGTTGGAGAGTGAAAAAAGAAATATAGAGATTTTTAATAATTCCTAAAATAAAATTTTTGTTCTATGATGATCGCATCATGAGGATTTCATTATTCATTTTTTATTTTGAAAATAGTTATGAAGATTCAATTTTTTATTAATTTAATTTTAGTATTAATTTAACATATAAACTATAAAAATCTATTGGTTCAACTTCAACCTGTTAATTAGCCTACTAATGTTTTTCGGCTTTACTTTAGATAAATAATTAAAAGATTATAAAGGTAATAAAAATTCTATTTTTATACAAATAAAGAGTTCGATGGGTCTATAAAAACATAATTCTAAATTTATTTTTTAGTTAAAAAATAGAATACAAAAAAAAATATAACCAAATGACCTTAATGAATTCGAAATTGATTTCAAACAAAACAAAACAAAATAAAATATGATCATCCCGTCCAAAAGTAAACAATGAGATATTTTATTTTAAATTTTAATAGGGTTTACTAAACTATCTATTTTAGTCAGAACTATCCATTTTATAACGATAGAATGGGTAGTTTTAAGTAGTTTTTATACAAATTTGTACAAAATAAGTATTTTATATCATTTTCTTTTTAATAAACCAAAATATTTTAAAAATATATGGTAGTTGTTGTATTTTGAATTTTGATCATTATGAATAGTAGTTGACTTATACAAGAAGAGGGCAACAACCCAACAAAACATTATCAATAGATCCTACCTCAAAATAGTATTTCCTCATCTAATGTTTCTTTTTATATAAACGACTAAGAAAGAAAAATGGAAACCTTAGATAGAGAATATATGATATTATCCAATGCAATATTACAGAGTATCAGAATCTGATATAATATTTGATTTGTTCCTCGCCCGGTTCTAGTTTGAAAAACTTTCATTAAAAAAAAAAATCGCGATTTTTCTACATATTAACAAAATTCGGATAAAATATTAACAAAACATGGGACTAAATCATTACACATCAATAAATTCATAAAAAATAAAACTATATGATAAATTATATACCAAGTTTATATAAAAGTAAAACTAAATTATAACTATATATATTACAGTAAGAATGCTACATGGAGGCACGAATTAGCGTCGAAGAAGTGTGTCGCCGTCAAATTAGTTAAATTGAATGATAGTAAGAGCTTAGAGAATTAGAGACGGAAAAAACAGTGGGAAGAAATATAAATAAAAGTAAAATCTTAACAATATTTGAAAATTATATCTATATATAATCAGTAACCTGAGTGGTTTTTTCCAGTTCCAGCTCCAGTTTAAAATTACATTCTCAGTTTTAAGTTTGAACGGGCTGGAGCCGGAACAAAACCGGGAATCGAGTAGAAAATTTTCAACATGAGCTACTCGACTAAGGGTCCAAGAAAGAGAATAATCCATCTAATATATGTGTTTTGATAGATTCGAAATTGATAATTAAACTGATGATATGATGATAATCTAAAAGTAAAACCTACTTGCAATAGTTTGGACTATAAACTGTTGGGACTCTGTTCTTAAATCAGATTAATATCCCAAGTACTTGTGAAAATCGTAAATAAAGTAGGACATATTATTCATAAATATATTAATAGTAACCTACGTTATAACTTATAACTAGGGGTGAAAATTTTGTAACCGTTTCCCGGTTTTGTCCCGGTTCAGTACCGGTCCCGGAACGGTTTTTTTTTAAAAAAAAAAATAGGGAAATTTAGTTTGAAACTGGGAACCGGTACTTCCCGGTTCACGGTTTATGGAACTGGTACTAGAAGCAAAATTTCCCGATTTTTTGTACCGGTTCCGGTTTTAAACTACATGTAGTTTTAGATGTTTTCATATTATGTTGTTTTTAAATATTTTGTATGCTTATTGTAGTTTTTGGGTTATATGTCATTTTTTATGACTTAAACTACGTGTAATTTTTTGTTGTGAGGGTTTAATATTTACCATTTTTCATTCTCGACCCTTTCAATCTCTCTTTCTCCCTCTCTCATTCATCGCGCCGTCATATTCTTCTCTTCGCTGAGAACCCTCCACCGCCGATGACATGTCTTCGTCTTCCAACTAGAAGATTTCGCTCGAAAGCAAGATGTATGTCTCGTGTTAAGTTTTTGTTTCGGCCATTGATTTTTGTCTCGTGTTAAGTACCGAATTTTTTCACGAATTTTTTCTTAGTTTATCACGGTACCGGTTTCGGTTTTCAAAAAAATAGGGAAATTTACAACCGGAACCGGGAACCGGTACGAAAAATAAAAATACCAAATTTTTGGGATAGGTACCAAAAACAACTAATTTCCCGGAGTCCGGTTCCGCTTTTACCCCTAGTTATAACAATTAGGTTTAAATATATGTTATCTATAATTTATTGCAGTGATTGAGTTATCGCGATAATCGTTCGATTATCAAGCGGTAATCGCTGGAAAGGTTGATCTCGGTAAAAGATCGTCGCTAATTGTTATCTTTTTATAGTTATCGCTCGATAATCGTTGGAAAAGAGGTACTTTTCAGTCAATCTTTTAATTGCGGCAAAAATACCAATTATAAACTTTTGGCAAAAATAATTATGCTTGCAGCACCCCCATCCCATCCCACCCCACCTCGCCACGTCCGGGCGGACGGCGGCGGCGCGCGCGTGTGGTGATGGTGGATTTGTGTGAGTCTTCTCCCTTCCATAAAAGTGGGTGACCCGAAGGGCCCAAGCCCTTGTCTCAAATATTTGGTATATAAACATCACCAAACTCTTGTCATTTATTTGTGTGAGACTATCTAAGGAAGTAAACTAAGTGCAACTAAAATTTTACACTAACTTGGGTAACAAGTTTGACTTGATTTATGTAATGTTTTGTACGAGACTTTCATTATGTTTATGTTTTGTGACATTAGTATTTTATGTTATGTTTTGAGTGTAAATATGTATGAAAATATTTTATAGGTTTTTCATCGATAAATCCATCGATAAGTATCATAAGTTCGATAAAGGCAAATGATTTTTATCGGCCAAAACGACATTTTGAACCTTGGTTTATTGTAAGAATTGCATTTAACCAAGGATTTGAATGCCGAACTTTGCCAAAAATTCGTTTGCCGTTATCGACGGAGTAATCCTTTACCGATGGATTTATCGATGGAAAATCTATAAAAATTATCGTTTGCCGTTATCGAACTTATCGATGGATTAATCGGTTATCGATGGATTTATCGATGGAAAACCTATAAAACATTTTCATACATATTTTACACTAAAAACATAATATAAAATACTAACGTTATCAATTAACGTTATAATAAAACAAGTAAACAACTATATTGAATATTGATTATTAGACATACATATGTTATTTTAGTATAAGATAAAATTAACTACCCGTAAGTCCCTCCCATATTATTCTTCATCCGTAATTAAAGTGAAAATAAATGTACAAAATAATAAGAAGCATTTTTTTATTATCATTTATAAGAATTTAATTTAATATATAAAGAAAAAAGTTAACATAATGTATATCTCTATGAAAATGATGGGCTACTGAGAATCATGTTTTGTTTGGGCCTTATGAAATGATGGGCTACTTACTCACACTCACTTTTTGATTTACAATTTTACATAATATATATCCCTATTTTATTTCTATTTTGTACTTAAAAGTATACATATTATTATTTAAAAATAACAATTATTCTATAGAAGTAAATTATAATAACAATTATTATTTACAAATAATAAATTGTAAGTCAAAAATGTTCTCTTTAATTATTTAGTATTAAACAAAATATGATTTTTTGATAAATTTTGCAAAAAAAATTCAAAGTCATATTTAACCAAAATAAAATATTTGAAACCCATCAATTATCAATTGTATAAAACCTGCCTAATTGATGTTATATAAAAAAAATTGAAGAACTAGCTCATTTTAACAAATATACTAAAAATATGTACTTTTGCCGCAATAATTGAAAAACGTCAAATTACAAAAGAAATTATCTCAAAGTCACAGTTTATAAATTATATATAATGTTATAAAACAAAACTACACCATAAAAGTCAATAAAACGGAATTACATCAACCAAACTGAAAATATACCTCAATTTCAACAATTTCCGAAACATGTGTACTTTTGCCATAATAAATACAAATTTCGGAAAAACATCAAATTACAACAAAAAAAAATTATGTCAAACAGTCGGTTTTCTAATAACATACGAAGTTAATAAATGAAATTACATCAAAAGAGTTCAAAATATAGCTCAAGTTCAACAATTTCCAAAAATTAAGTACATTTGCTGCTATTATATAAAATTTGAAAAAACCCTAAAATCACCCAAATCTGCAAAAAAAAAAAAAAAAATCACACCATCCATCATAATGTATCCATATTCATCAATAAACCTAAGAAAAATTAATTTCAAAATCAATATTTGATTCGAAATTAAAAATGTACAATCAATGTTATATGAAACTCAATCTTGAACTTTCATTTGAACCTAATACATTTCTAAGTAAGTACTAAAGATATAAAATAATATTGTGAAAATTTTACATAATTCATGGATATACAACACTTAATCTATAAATATTTTCCTTAAAAAAAAACACTTAATCTATAAAACACTCAAAATCTACTTTAAAAAAAAATCCTAAAAATACTTTTATATTCCGAGATTATAAGAACTTGGAACTTTTGCCGTGATTAGATTAGGGCTTCAACTTGAACAGCGTCGATGAGAAGCAATAATCTTCTCCAAGCGATAATCACGGCAAGGATGAATTTCAGAGAAGCAGTTGGCGAGAAGAATGGAAATGAGGTTGGTAAGTGGGTTGGTTTTCACGAGAAGAGGAAGGCTTTTTTACTAGGGTTTCACTTTTCTTTATTTGAGCGAAAAGTCCCTCCATTTTCGACATTTTACACTTGAAAACTTTGAGCAAAAAGTACCTCATTTTCCGACTCGAAAAATCGCAAAAACCATAAAACGGCAACGATCAAGAGAGATAAGTTATCGAGAAGGCCATTTCAGCGATTTTTTGAGCGAAAATCGTCCGATATTCGCGAAATTCGAATAATTGCATTTAACTAGCGCACGGATTGCGGTAGGATTTGGTAAAATTCAATAATAATAATAAATAAGATGAGAATATGTCAATTGTTAACGTAATTAATGCGATTGTATCACATCATCTGATTCGTAACTCTAATCCAAGTCACAAGTGTGTCCAACGCAATTGAGTGCATTAGATGTGAAATAATTCACAATGTATAGAATTTGACTAATTCAGTTTTAGTATTTATTAATAAGACTGTCAATACTATAATTATAATTAAGTCGTAAAAGATGATTGGATAGTAATGTACTTAGGGACACTGAATCAGCTAACTATGCATGCTCTATATCTCGTGTTCTAGCCTAGGTATAGGAAACATCGACTTAAACAAGATCGTGGTAACAAATTTAAATATCATAGACTACTTTCAGTTATAATGATTCATTTTACAGTTTAATGGAGAACATAAACATGACTCATCCGGAACTTATAATTCTAACAATCATGTATCACGATTGGAGAATAATTAGGCGATCAATTATGAGACATACATCTGAATTAAGGAAGAAATAGTGAGAAGAAGTAAAATGGTAATTCTATTCTCTTCGTTGTGAATCTCATATCTTAATTGTATCAATGGACATCCCTTTCATAATAAGATAGACCGAACAATTGTGTTGCTAAAGAGTATTCAATCTCGGGCATATAGTAGAGGTGTACCGAGATTTATGGTTTGTCTATATATAATTGGCTTTAGTTAACATAGTCCATAGTCCCATCACACACATAATCTATATATATAAAAGAAAAATCTTTCCAATGGTAATTAAATGGTAGCATAGGAAGACAAGGATTTGAGTATCCTATTTTTATAGAATTTAGAATTTTTTTTATTAAAAAAACATTTCAAGTAATAAAATGATAAAAGCAATAGTCATTGTGGTAGATTTCCGAGATACACGCGTGTATGATTTTGCTGGCTTTTCGGTTGGTCAAAATATTGACTTATTGATGGAGGTATAATCTATATATATATAAAAGGAGAATCTCAAGTAGATTACATGGCCTCATAAGATTCAAGAGATTATGAAATCCTATTTTTTGAGATTTTATAATTTTTTTTCTTGAAAAACATACATATTTGTTAGTGGGAGTTAAATGCAATTTATTCATTAGTTGGAGTTATAATCCTAATGTGTATTTAATCACTAATTCATTGATTTTTATCTTTAGTTTTCCTACTCTTAAAAAAACGTAAATAACTATATTTTATATTTTTTGTTAATGTGCATGCAAATTATAGTGAAAGTATTGATATATCTATTTGCCTAAAATTTTAGAATTACTAATAATCTGTATCTATCTATATATATCTATACATATAAGCAAAATCTATTGGTGATGACATGTTTAAAAAAATAAGGAGAATCTTATTTTTTCAGTTTTTTTTTTAACTTCAAATGCCAACCAACTAAAATTGATTACACATTTCTATTGCTTTTAATATATTTCCTTTTTTTTTTGTTACTTTATTGTTAGTTTTTTTATTCTTTAGTTATTCACATAATAAGTTTTTTGCTAGATGAAACACATAACTAACAATGCAGTCTCTATCACTCTGTTCTTCAATTATTTTAAGTTCTTTTTATTTATCTATATATAACATAGATTTTGTTTTGCAGGAAAGTTCGAGGATTTGAAACTAGCGGCGTGGGCCCGTGGCCATTTTAGGAAAACACGAGCAGCTATATAAAAAGATAATTACCCTAAATTTCTTATCTAACTCAAGTTGTCGTATTCGATCCATCATATCAATGTATTCGCAAGAATCCTTTGTCAAACATTTTTTTTTAATTCTTTTTTTTTTCTTTCAGATTTTTCTTTTATGCAAGAAGTTTTAACAAAAACAAAATTATAACTTATTTTTCATTTGCTTCTCAAGGTTTAGCTCTAATATCATGTATGGTTCATGTATGATGTATTTTTTTAATAACTTCTTATTTTCTGTTTTTATTAATTTACATTCATTATTATATAAAGTCCCCATTTGAAGATAGTGGAATTGATAAATAGTCCCAGAAGGCACGGAGAATACAAAGAGCATATTGTAACATGTCAACAGATTAGTTAGCATGGTAATGTGTATTTATGAATAAATTAATATGTTTCTTATAATTTCAAAACATAAGTTTATATGCAATGCATGCGTCTTTATATCTATTTATGAGCAATTATTTTATTTTATTGATTAGTTAAGACAAGCAAGATCTATATGTTATTATTTGTTATGTAATATTATTTAATTTTACCAATTTTTCTATTAAGAAAATTATTTACAAGGCGCAATACTATTAATATATTTAAATTACATATTTTATGTAAGCTTTGATATATCTAGGATCTAGCATATGTTGCATGCATGCATGAGATGTATAAGGAAACATATCTGTTACAAAAAGTTTTTTTTTTAGGATTTTTTATTTGGTCACTTTGCTTTAACTAAAATAATTAAATGGATCACACACTTTTTAATAAATTTCCCGAACCGTAAAAAAGGAATTACAAGCTTTTTACCAATCTCATGTGAATAAAATTTAAAAATTATGATTTTAAAAGATTTCAGGATCCAACAAAATAATGTCCAAAAGGCAAATGCAGATTATCATTAGGTAAGAGTAAAAATTAAAATCCACATTTTATTTTACGACCTCTTATTATCTTCATAATACACTCGACATTTGACGGAGTCTACCGTTAGAGTGAGACATTAACAAATATAGCGTAAGGTATTTTTTCTTAAAAAAAATTTTGGTCTAATGTGCTACAAAACATATGTTGGTGGCCCATGTAACTTTCTAAAAGAATATTTCTTTTCTTATAATTTAAGCAGTTAAAAATTATGGATATATGTAGATATTTTGACGAAAATTCAACCTCCAAAGTGATAAAGTTATAGATCCAATCAAATATATATATATATATATATATATATATATAATTCTATCAAAAAAATATAAAAAATGAGGTTTATGTGATTCGTTCGATTACAACACATATTTCAATAAATTGATATTATCTTATTTAAATTTATAACTAATGTTTAAATTTGTTTGATATTTCGGTCAAAATTTATAGTAATACTATATTGTTGCATTTTAAAATTGAACATTCTCTCAGTTCAATTTTAAATTACTTCTTTTCATTAAAATATTACAATCAAATTAATTAATTTGTTTATTATTTTTATTAAAATTTATAATAATATCACGTCGCGGTGCTGTCCACTAGTATAATTGGTAAAGGTTGTCACATGAAAATTGTTGCAATTTTAATTTTAATCATTTTGTCTTTTATCATTTTCGTGATCCGACACGCAGTTAGAGAGATATGAATTTAATGAGTACGTCTAACCTACAGTTTGATTGTATAAGCTAATCATATTATAGACGCAAATAATTAAATTAATGGACTTGCTCTATTAAGAACTAATTATAGAGGGAGAAAAAAATTCAAATTTATGATATGATTTTATTATTAGATTTAATTATTAACTAAAAAAGAATATATTGGAATACTTTGGTAGTTTCTATCCCGATGATACAGTACGGTCTCTAAGACCTAGTCTAGTCCGGGCGGTGGCCATGCACCACGCCAATCCCGAACGTGTGTCCCGAGAATTGGTCGACGCGGTAGCTCAATCTAGGGGGAGAAATAACGATCCTTTTTTCAATCTCATGTTTCAACAACACGACCAAGACGAAACTTAACGTCCCGAAGATGCCGATCCCGACGAAACTCAACGTCCCGAAGATGCCGAGGACGACTTTCAAACGCCGCCCTCGGTCCATGGTTCAAATGTTGGGGTTTACAACCGCGGTTCTCCTCTACCTTCCAATCAAGATAGCGGTGAAGCCTCCGTTGCCCGTCCTCGACGACATCGACGTCCTTCAACCGGGTAATAACCTTTAGTCATTTCTCTATGTATAGCTATTAGTCATTTTTCTATTTTATTAATTAATAATATTTAATAATTAATAAGTTAGTACTTAGTAATAAATAATAATTAATAATCAATAATTAAATATTAATAATTAATAATCAATAACGAATTTCTTGAAAGTCTTCGTATGCTCTGTGGTTGCGGCTCCGACTGATCTTCCACATCAGAAACGAATTTCTTGAGATTTTTTTTAGTTAATAATCATTTAATCATTTTAGTTTAATTTTTTCAATTAGTTAATAATCATTTAATCATACTAGTTTAATAATCAATTTGTAAGTGTTGTTGTCACGTCACTTGAAAGTCTTAGTATGCTCTGTGGTTGCGGTTCCGACTGATCTTCCACATCAGAAACGGATTTCTTGAGATTTTTGGTTATTTAATAATCATTTAATCATATTAGTTTAATTTTTTTAATTAGTTAATAATCAATTAATCATATTAGTTTAATTAAACTTTAAATAATTACTTAAATAAGTTAAAAAAATTAAAATGGTATTTTTTATGTGTGGTGATAATTATAAAGTTTTTACGGATTATGGTGTCTTAGAAATATTGTTTTTTAAATAAGGTTTGCTTTGCAATCTCCTCCAAGCTAGCCTGGGAACCTCGGGGAGTTCTGTCTAGAGAAGCTTGGGCCTAAAGCGAGATCATAGCATCATTTCCAGTCGATCTGGCCGTGGAACCTCGGGGAGTTCCGTCCAAAAGAGCTTGATAATTATTTCCACACATAGAAAATACCATTTTTAATTTCGTTAACTTTTTTATTTAACTATATGAAATTTAATTAATATGATTAATATTAAAATTTAATAATTGTAATGTTTTTTGTAATACTTAAATTAATATTAAACTCGTGTAATATTCTTTTGTTTTAATAGAGCAAATCCTTCGGAGTTGGCGTGGGGACGACCAAACACTGCCCCCGTGTGGAACTTTTTCACGAAGATCGGCGGGTGGAGAATGGCCAACGTATTAAACTCGCGCCGTGCAAAAAGTGCGGGCACACACTAGATGCGATGGGTGACCTGGGAACCGGCTACTTGAAACGACATGCAAGAGCATGCTTCCCAACCGGGGAGATTGATGAGGTAAACACAGCACAGGTAAGTGCTCTTTCTGCAATTAATTTACGGAAATGGACCCTCGAATGGATTATTTCTACGGGCGTGCCGCTGAGTTTTGTCAAAAATCCCAACCATACCCGATATATGCAAAGGATTAATCCGACGTACCAGCAGTTTTCCCGTACGACTTATACCCAGGACATGGAAACCGCATATTCTATGCAAAAAAACCTTTTGGTTGATTTTTTCAAAATGTCTAGCATAAACGTTGCTTTTACCACCGACTTGTGGAGCGGTCCGAGTTTAAACGATTATTTGAGTCTGACCGCTCATTACGTAGACGATAAGTGGAATCCACGTCAAAGACTTTTAAATCTATTGCCATTCGAGGGTCGTCATACCGGAAAAACATTGCCGATAAATTAATTGCATTATTTAATGATTGGGGTTTACAAAATCGTGTTATTTCTATTACCTTAGACAATGCCGCAAACAACAACGCCGCCATTACTATCTTGGAATCTAGTTTGCCCGCTTCTCCATTTCGAAATATTTTACATCAACGGTGTGCTTGTCACATAATAAATTTAATTGCACGAACGGGCGAACATCAAATTGCAAGACATGTTGAGAAAATACGCGGCATTGTTGATTGGATCCGGCATCCTTAAACCACCAGTAGGTGGAGAAAATTTTGTAAAGAGCACAATCATAGAGCTAACAAGTTCGGTTTAGACAATAATACACGTTGGAACTCTACGTATCTAATGGTTTCAGTTGTGTGTAGACAGAGGCTGCCTTTGGACCACTTCCTCGGAATGGAACTCGAGCCCCAGGCGCGGATCACGGAGGCGGAATGAGCAACCGCCTTGAGATTTACCGAATTCCTCAAACCCTTTTACGCTATTACTTTAAATTTTTCTAACAAAAAAAGACCCTCTTTAAATCATGGTCTTTCGGGTCTATACCAAATTACGTGTGCTTTTCAAGAATTCTCAAATGACCCTATTATTGCTCCCCTTATTCCGGGAATGATTGCAAAATACCAAACTTACTGGGATCCACCCCCGTTTTCGTTTTGCTTCAGTGCTATACTAGATCCTCGTTTTTCGTTTACTTGAGGGCCAATGATGTTAGCATGCGGGGAAAACATAGGGGTGGATTACCGGAATTATATTAACGTTGTTAATGAAGCGTTTTTTGCATTGTACAATGAATACGACGTGCGGTTCCCACAGTACAATGCACAGGAGGAGCAAAGGACAGTAATGGATAGCCCAACGAAGACGGGACTAGCGTTTAGCCGGAGACTCAAGCAACGGCTAGATCGCGGGGAAGCAGGGGAATCCAGTACAGCTCCGGCACGGGCGGACATCCCGGAAGGCGCACCGGAAGAAGTGAAGCGGTACTACGGCCTACGGTTCGACGACGATTCAGCTGAGTTCGATGTGATAAAGTGGTGGAAGAATCAACGAGACATATTCTCAATATTGGCGAGAATGGCGAGGGATATACTGTCCATCCCCATTTCAAGCGTTGCTTCGGAGAGTGCATTCAGTACGGCTAAGTATGTCATAAACGACCGGAGGGCGTCAACCACCAACACACACGTCGAGCAAATAGTGGTGTTGAATGATTTGTTGTTCCACAACCCCGTGATTGCCGAACGGTCCAACCAAACCGAACTGGAGCTAATGACTGAAAGGTTTAACGCCTTGTTCTCCGAGTGATGCAAAGTAACTGCCAATGATGTGCTCTTTCCTCTCTTGGTTTTATGTCCCTAAGGAGGGTTTTACAAGAGAGGTTTTAGTGAGGCATCTTGTAATATTTACAGTGAATATTTACAGCTTTCTTCCACCTTATTGTAATATTCACAATGAATAATACAACTTTTTTTTTTTAATATCTCGTCTTATCATATTTATATATATGTTAATTAAATTTGTTAAAATTATTAATATGTTACAAACTAATATTTATCAACATATGTTACAAATTAAAAATTAACAATAAAAATCAAGATTATTAATATGTTACAAAATAATAAATTATAACATACTTAAATATTAATTTTGAAAAAAATAAATTATAGATAATAATTTTAAATAATTAACATACTTAAAGAATATTTTAAAATAATTAATAAAGTTTGATAATTAAATTCGGGTAAAAAGTACCAAAAAATAAATATTTCAAGAAAATAGGTACATTTGCCGCAAACATCGCCCAGCGAGTCGCGACAAATCGCGAGCCATCGCGACTGCCCGAGTCGCGACGCGTCGCGACGGGAACAGACGCGATTTTTGGCGATTTATTCGCGACCCGTCGCGACGTCGCCAGCCGCACCTCTACTATCCGAGAGAGCTAAGACAAGCCCAGATGTAGCCCTGCCGGAATCCTACTCCCCCGATTTAGAAAGCGTAGCGAAAATATCTTTTAGGTACGCAAAATTATTCATTGATCATTTGATTGTGATTATTTGATAGTTCCCTAACCGTCATTTACATATTGCGGTTATGATAATGTTTTAGTAATAGATAATTATTTTACTTGATCTGTTGCGATAATTTAAAAATCGTTAGTTCCCGAATATGATGATTTCGGAAATGGTATGGGACATCCCCTAACTAAAATTATTTAAAATTCAATCACCGTGAGAGACTAGCGGCATAAGTTCTTAATTTATAGCACCAAAACCAACATAAACGACATAACAATCTAATGCCAAACTCAATATCGTTTTCCGGGTAAACAAAATCTCGAAAGTAAATTCAAATACAACTAAACAAAATAATAAGAAACGACATGTCATTTTATCCATAAAATTATACTAATTCTCATCCTTATAAAATGAAACGTGTCACCAAGCTGTTAACCCGGATGTTCAACAGAAATTCGTTTGCCAAAGCGCGATTTCCACGAAAATTTATTATTGACACGTGTTTGGTATGTGATAAAGTAAAATATATGCATAAATATATATTGATTATTTAATATTTTATTTTATTGGATAGCATGTGAGATCCCATAAAGCTAGCTGTTGCCTTGCTGCATTCCTTCACCATAACTCTATTTTACTTCATTTGTCATTATTATATTTTTTATACAGAAAATTAAGATCAATAAAAAGAAATATAAAGTTTAATGTTTTAAAATTGGGTCAAGAATACATTTTATTTAAATCAGCGCCCGGTTTGAATCCCAAAATTAAGTGTAACAATTCGCGTTTCGTATCGTGTTTGTGCCAAACCTTACTCGTTTTTAACTAACATTGTATAGACGCGTACTTGTTCCATTTATTATTTATGTATTTAAGATGAGAGTATGAGACTCACACTTCACCAGTCCAGTTCCCGTTTTTCCAAGTTCTGAAAATCAAGCCCGATCGTTTCTTGGACACCAATTTCTCCGATAATACTATGACCGGGAAACTCATTTCTTTTTTAAACGGCAGCGACGGGAGAAACCAATTCTAATTAATTACTAGGGTAATTAATGAATGTCAGTATAAAACGAGGAAAGAATTGTCAAATATTAACTCCTTGCATGAGCTTGGATCATATTTTACACAAAAGCCAATTAAAAGTTATAACAAACTGTCCAAACTTTCTTCTATATATATAGATATATGTAATGTACAACCAGAGGAGATTTTCTACGAGAACGCAACCGTGAAGTCCGATTACTCGGCCATCATCATACATACAAGTAAGATCAGAGGCCGGTTTCGATTTTAAAATTCGAAAACGAGGCTATATCTCGAGCTTCGACCGTCGCTGGAGATTCCTTCTTGTCTGAACCGAAAAACGAGCAATTCTGAAACGCGTCCAGGCTGCTTGCAATCAGGCGGTTCAGACTGCCGAGACTGTCGCTCAGAATGATGTCTTCACCGTGGTACTTGGAACACGGAATATCCAAATCCAGTGGCCCGAGGGATTCCGGCTGCAAGGTGATAAACGGAAATAGGGCAACTATATGATGAAAGAATTTTTATTTTTTATTTTATTTTTATATTTTTTTACGAAGAGTAAAAAAGGAACGTACCCAGTAAATATCCGCAAGCTCACTGAAACCTTTCGCTTGATCATCATGGAGATTTCGGTCAGGCGTAAGGTCGTCCATAGGTTCTTCTCGAGCATTATCAGTTGGCCCGTCCCTGTCGGATAAGTCCTGCAGAAAATATAGCAAAGTCAACATTTTGATTCCTATTTTCCAGAGGTGAAGTCAACTTCAATAAAGTCAACACAAGTCAATACCTCGTCCAAATGGTATGACTCCGGCAAGCTCGGCATAGTGGCTTGTTTGTTAGTTTGACTTTCAACGAGTTTCTTTTGGAAGAAGAAACCGTCGCACGTTTCTTCAGCGTCCCAGATGGAAGATGCGTCAGAAGCCAAGGCAGGTTGACACACAATCTTGTCTCGTTGCTTCGAAATGTGAGCGGCGATTGCAGCGTCGAAGGAATCACAACTAAACGAAAACTCCTGAAGACAAGCGGGGATTCCGGCATTAGGTTGCTCGGTTTGTGGTATTCCAGAAAGGAGATCTCCTACACTTATATTGGTAAGACTATCGGCCCATTCCCCAGCCGATAGAGCGTTTCCGTGGCTCGACCTTGTTTCGTCCTGAGTGACAG
Source organism: Parietaria judaica (assembly GCA_954871525.1). Lineage (NCBI taxonomy): Eukaryota > Viridiplantae > Streptophyta > Magnoliopsida > Rosales > Urticaceae > Parietaria > Parietaria judaica. Next base: position 18,649,457 of record OX940864.1, read on the forward strand.
AATTTCTCGTTTAGAAGGAATTTAGGCGTTAATGAGCTAAAATGGAATTAACATCAAGTTCACGGGAATAACTTGGATTTCACAAGAGGTGAGATAATAAATAAAAAATGAACATCTTTATTTTTAAAAAGAGTAATTACCAATAATATCCCCTGAACTTGTCTTGTTGTCATAGTTTTCCCCTCAAACTTGTTTGTAGCATTTCCCTATGATCGATAAAAGATAAGCGTTTTTCTTCAAATTTAAGCTACGTACAATGTACAAAATCAGTGCAAATGTATTGGCAAATGCATTGCACGTTTCTTAAAATTGGACGAAACCCTCAATTTCAGGTTCACAGGGAAAATGCTACAATTTACACATTCGGTGTAAAAACCATAGCAAAAGGCAATGTAACAACTTCAAGGGGCATAAATGACAATTATTCTTCAAAGGAAAGAAAAAAAAAAAGAGAAGGAAACCTACCATATCTCCCAATGGTCTCATGACAGTCCTGTCACCAACCCCCTTTGAATGCGTTGATACATTTACCGAAGGGTCGGAAACGTTATCGGTTAAACCGACAGAACTACATCTTCTCTTATTGGGGAAACTAGTTCCTGTTGAAGTGCAAGTTTGGTTTTTGGTCACTGATACCACATTACAAGGCCGATGATCGGGTGATGAGAGTGAGACGTATGTTGTACTTGCACTTATAATTCCCGCCTCCTTTTCCGTGTTGGGATTTTGGTCACCTGTTAGGCATAAAGACGCCACAGGTGCTTGCTCGTGTGATGTGGCATTCCCGTGTTCAGCATCGGAAAACCAGCCATACCTTCAAAAGAATTTAAATATTCAAACTTCTGGTGTTCCTTCAAATGATTTTCAAATTATATTACGGATTTAATGGTTGAAGGCTGGACCAAAGAGTAAAAGTACGAACCTTAGACGAAAAACTTGAGGGCTTCCGACGTTAGTATGTACATCTGACGCACTTGCAACTGAGTCTTGAGCCCATCTCGAGCAACTGGCTAGGTTTTCTTTTTGGGCACCATACGGGAAAATCATTAGCTCTCCGGATGCGATATTCGAATTGCCCCACTTTCGGTTAAGATGTTCCAAGACCGATGATATCTTTTTTCGGCTACTAAGAGTAAGTTCAAGGTGAGGATTGTGCTTATCCTATAAAAGTACGAAAATCATAGATCATTAGTTGTTAACCCAAGAGTATTAATAAATTTTAATGTAGTTTCGGCTAGTACTCACCAATTCCAAAGCTCTTCTAGTATTATCATCTATCGGGAACAATTGCAGCTTGAGCTTTGTTGACGGGTTTATGCCGCTCTGAACTATAGGAATTTGAGAAAGAGATTGTAAAGTATGCATAACTTCAACCGGGTCTTCGCTATTTTTTGTCACTAAAAAAAAAACAAAAAAAGGATAATTTAATATTAAGTAATAGCTGAGTGACCTGAAGAAACATAAAACATGAAGAGATATACCCGAAGTATTTTGATCTTGTTCGACCTCTTTACTGACCGCCGTACGCTCCAAGTGCTCAGCAGCATCAGCAACTAAGGAAACCCCAGCGATTGCAGCTTTTTCCCATTTTTTATAGGCCGCCGATGATGCAACACCTGAAACTAAAACAATTACTACACTCTCGATCCAAGTTCACCAACATATAGTTAGAGCCAATTCCATAATTTCATAATTTTCAGGTACTAGTAATTAGGGGTGAAAGTTATAAACAAATAAATAAATGAAATCGAGTTTTTGAGGACAAAAAACCATGTGACCTGTTCCAGTACCAGGTGGTGCACAACAAAAACAACTAAACAAGTTACAAGATTTTATTACCTTTTTCTATTATTTTTATCTAGGGTTTTGTCCTAGGTTACCAGAAAACTGGTTTCACCCATAACAGTAACTACAAGGACTTAAACTTTGTAAGGAAATTGTAATCTTTAACATAAAAGAATAGCACAAAGTCAAAAAATAATGAAGAATGTGACGAATAAAAAAACAAAAAAACAAAAAACACAGATATGCAACCTGGTTTCCGCTTTTGCCTTTGGGGTTTCATGGAGTTTGAGTCTCCTTTACTGTTGCTACGGACTGCACCTAAATTAACATTGCGCTTCAGTGGCGTTTTTCCCGATCCTACTTTTTGTACATTTTGACTTTCAACAAGAACTAGTTTGACTGTACGATTATCATGAGCATTAGAGTTGTATTCTCCATGAGAAGGACGTTTCCTGACACTCTTCTTCCTGTCTTTTAGGAGTTGATGCTCCTTCAATAAGCAAAACGTTTTAGTAAGTTTTAGCATATATATATATATATTGAATTGACATATGGTGGAAAAATAATACTTACGAGGGCTTCGATAAATATCTTCAACCTCCTAGGCTTCAAGTGAAGTTTCGATGCTTTACAGCTATATTTTTCCAATAAAGACCACCTGAAAAAAAAATAAAAAAATTATCAGTTACATTAATCTATAAGGTCATAGAATTGGGCGACGTAGAAAATGTAATAAATTTAGTTCTTATACCAACGAAGCATAGCCGCGATTGTATCCTTAGAGTTTTTAGCATCAAGATACAATCCTGGACAGAGAAGCTTATTCATACGCCTCACGAGACGATAATAATAATGTCTGACCTGAAAATCATAGATATATAAAAAAAACCAAGTTATAATAGGAGAATATTGCCAACACCAATATAAGAAAAAACCCCAAATGTTTTTTCATACTAACTACCTGATCCTTATTTTTACTTTGTACCCGACAAGTGATCTTCTCAAAATTCTGGAACCAAACGATAAAATCGTTAGAAACTAATTTAAGCTAAAAAAAAAAAAAAAAACTATAAACTGTGTATGACATGCCTTGCCAACTTGTCGTAATGCAGTGAAGAAGCTTTCCTCTTCTTGACGAGTCCACGCAGCCCACTGGCGAGTCGGCTTTTTCACTACTACAACCCACATTTTTATACAATCAAAATAAATAAAGAAAGATTTCAACGCTATAAAATTATGTTATCAAGAGATCAATCAACTAGGTATATAAAATTATGTTTGATAACATTTTTTTGCTGTATGAAGTTATTGTTGCAGACGTTATTGTAATTCACGAACTGCCTACCCAAATTTTGCTATATTCAATTTTCTGCATGACTACATGACTCTATATTCAGCTAACCTATCAAGTATCAATAAATATATCTGACTTTGCAATATACAATAATCATAAGTTCTGTACCGGTCTGTTGAGGTAAAATGTTGATCGGTCCCAGCAATGCAACATTATGATCTCTTTCCTGAATTGCAATATTCTCGGTTTGCAACAGAACTCCCGACTCCATTTTAAACTCTTCGAAACACTAAATGCTCATTCTCTAGACTTAGAAGCTTCATACAACGCACAGTAAATCCAGAAGATTGTTCACCGCCTCAATGAACCTAAAAGAGAAAAAATGTATATGAGATCAAGATAACCTAACCCTAATCGCTCATATTTGAAGCAAATTAATACCTGCGACGAACTTCACGTTAAAAAAAAGCGAAGGTTTATCACAAATTTATCAACAAATTCAATGGAGAAACACTTCAACCTAAATCTAAACCGAAATAGCCCAAATCCAATCAATTTCTGCTAAAAATACATACATTTATAATTCAAAGATAAGATAAGCAATCAAGCTTCACTAAACCAAAAATTCCATTCACATAACCAATTTTAAGCAGTTTTGGCAGAATTCCAAACATAATCATCGAAAAAAACATACAGAATCCACAATAACACGACAATTGAGATCAAAATAGCTAGATACAACTAACAATTTCAATTTGTATTCAATTTCTTAATTTTCAACTGTAATCCACAACCATTTCTAGAAGAAGAAGAAAAAAATTCTCAGAAATTCTCATCGAACATAATTTCCGAGCTCGCCGAGCAACCAAACAAGAACTCAGGGTTCGCAACACCATAATCATGAATTTGCAAGCTGCGATTCACATGAATCCAGAAGAAAATCGTAGGGGGAATTTGAGTACCTGAGAGCGAATTGGGAGGATCGGAGAAACCCTAGAGAGAGGAGAGAGAAAGCTTGGATGATCGGAAAAGACGATCGGAAAATACATCTACAGTCGGTGTGAAGAGAAAATGAGAAGAAAACAATTTTACTTTGAAAATAATTTAATTAATATTTTAATTTATTATTGTAATTTATGACAATAAAAAGGGATAATAATTATTTTAAGAAATAAAAAATAGTAAAAAAAAAGAAGTTTGGTTTAGGGCATTTTTATGGTTTAAAATTTGAAATGGGATCGAGTCTTTTTTGGTTATAAATACAAAATTAATAATTAAATCGTAATAAAAAAGGCCAATTAAAATTGATTTTAATCTTGCCCTAAAGTTGTTCACCATTTATTATGTCAGTGATGTGAACCGACAAAAAACTATATACTATAGTTGATAAAAATATTGAAAAGGTTAAAGGTTAAAATGTACCTTACAAAATAAATAAAAATATTTAATTAATATATTTATATATATTTACAAGATCACCTTTACGTGACCCTCTTGATGATAAATTAAATTTGTTCCAAACAATTATATCATGTCAATGCAATTCATAATCTTTAATTTCTCACTTTAGACCTTCCTATGTATTAGTTCGGTAAATACCGGATTTGAATTTGAAGTTCGAAATTGTGAAACTGAAATTGAGACTCTTGATTTTGGATTAATTCCGAAACTAAAGTTTCGATTCCGGTTTGTAATTTTATAAATTTAAAATAAAGTGGTCGAAATTTCATTCCACTTATATTTAAATTAAATTAAGGTGACTCTTGGTATACAATGTGAGTCGTGCAATGGTAGCTCTTGCTTTGACATAGTCATTAACTACCAATAAAAGTGTATGGTGCACAAATTAAATAAATAAATATCTCATCTACTTGGAATCTAATCAAATATTAAGATTAAAAAATTAAAAAATAAAACCCCTTTCGTTCACATTAAATTATCTAAAACCACGTTCTGATATGATTGAAATATTGCAACTTGCCATAAGATAGCATTAAAATAAATTAAAAATACCATAGGTTACACAAGGATAATCCTATAATTAAAATTTAAAAGTGCATAATTGAAATTTGAAAGGACAGCCCTCGGAAAGAAGGCTCTTCTATACTCAAAACCTTTTTCAGCTTTCTATCATTTACAATTACATTGAGTAATTTCCACAAATGCCCTTGAACTTTCTTCTATTATAAATTTGCCCCTAGAATTTCAATTTTTGTAGCAATGACCAATATTCTACAAAAAGTAACAATTTCTCAAGAATTAAACAATATAATTGCTTCGTAATAATCTCATAGTTTATTATATTGACACTATAATCTACCCTCTTCTTTCTACTTATTACTTGACACTATCTGATTTAGAAAGCATTAGTCTATACATCGGAAATCCGCGATCTAAAACATGTTGTTCCCAATCCGATCGAACACCGTACGGATTCTCCGTGATCCACCCTTCACTTGTTCCGGCATTTTTATCAGTTTTAACCACGAGATTTCCATTGGCGTATTTGAAGAACTCTCTTTTCATTCTTAGTGAGACGGCCTCTACATCGGATTGAAGGAAGACCTAAATAATGAAGAAAAAAAATAAATGGACAAAGTTTACTCAATTTATCTTTATTTTTTTATTTGAAAACGATATTACCTTTCCGTTTGGCGTCAAGAGTTCTACTATTGCTTCCACTAACGTTCTCTGCAGAATTCTCCATCTGTTTTCTGGATTGTTGAAATCTGGATTCGGACACTAAATCGTAGAAAATAAAGAGAAGCTACTTAATTATCGAGATATATAAATGTAATCCATAATGATAATTGATAATTTCTCTAAATTTAAGGATGATAAATCAGAATTATGTTAATGCAATTACTTAACCTGTATTGAAACAAGAACCAGCTTTCCGGGATAACTGGAGACTATTGAACCAAACGATGTCGTCGCATTTGTTGCAATGAAGTACCTAAAGAAGATTAAAAAAATGTTAATCTCATTAATATAGTGTTAATTCGTAACGTTTAAAATTAAGTAGCATTTTTTTTTTCTGTCATTTAATTATGTCAAGAGTTTATGTTGGTCGGCTCGGTCCGGCCCATTAGGTTATAATCGTTAGTCTATTTAAGAGACCTAAAGTTAACGAGAAAGGCAGAAATAATCATTCACGTTACTAGTTATAATTTGTTAAAGCACTCGTGTAAAAATTTGGACAATTTACTCGAAACTAGCGTCATAAGTCAGAAACTAGGGCTACTTAACTTACACGTTTCTTGTGCGCAATCTTTGAACGGAATCTAGGCAACGTCGTACAAGCTGAAAGAAGGTTTCCGAAGAATCAACGAAGAAGGTCTAGAGTGTAGTTACAGGAGTGAAAAGACCAAAAAGGGCAGAGCGGAACCTTTTTGTTCATCTCTAAACCAAGATAGTTCATTTCTTTCCTTCTTTCAGACATTCCCAGAAGAAACAACCCATTACCTGATGTCGGGAAAGAATGATTCAAAACGTAAATACATATTTTGACAAAAAATAAAATGCTATAGCATGAAAATTAATTTCATAATGGATGTCGAATTTAAACAAAGAAATAAAAGAGGCATACCACTTCCGATATCAACTACCAAAGGCTTATACGGATCAAGAAATACATCATTCCAATCAATATCGAACAGGTATGCCTGCACCGACGAACAAAATTAAGTAACTTGATCAAATTATGAAAGAAGAGCTCAAATTAAACTAGAGAACAAACCGTTTCGGTTCGATTTTGACCAATTTTTATTACCCAACCGAATTTTTCAATTACAAAGAAGGTAAGACCGATTCGATTTTATAATTTCTTTTAACCGGTTAAATTTGGTAGCCAGTTTAGGTTCGGTTTTTTTCTTCCTTTTTTTGGGTCAAAATAACACTAATCAAACACAACAATATTATATCTATGTATATGAATAAAAGCCGTATGTTATATGGTTTCGTCTATCAACTAATAACTGATAGTTTTCAAATCTGTGACCAATAACTGATCCACTTTGATACTTGGTTTGGCTAACTATATTTACCAACATTTTAAATCATTTGCTAGTCGAATAGGTTATCAGTGTTTCCTAATTAACATTGTGAAGAAAAAATGGTGAAAATCTACAGAAATTATCTTCGAAGCAAGTCATTAGAATGATCCATACCCTATCTAAGGCATCGACGCCGGGAAGCTTTCTACCTTTCAGAAACTCCCATACCACCGAAGCATTGAAGATCATATTAACGTCAGAAATTAAGCTCAAATTCTTCTTCAACACTTCGCATGAATTTTTCCCAACAACAGTCACATGACTTTGACGGAGTTGATCGAGAATTTGAGCCAGTTTGGACGAATCGCTACTCTTGTCGAATTTCACTGGACCAATCCACAATATTTTCTGTTATAAAGTTAAAAAAAAAGGACAAAAAAAAAAAAAGACAAATTAGCTTGCAAAAAACTTCAAATAGAATATCATTGGCCAAGACATATAGCTAGAGAAGAGGACCTAATGGTTCTAGAAATCCAAACCTACTAATAAGTTTTAACAATAATAGTGGCATAAGCACCTAGAGTTATTCAAAATGGGACAGCATAATCCCAAGCTTTCATTTACGCAAAATTAATATCCAAAGGGTGCATAATTGGGTTTTTGATTTGTTACGTCCCAATTGCTGCGGTAAAGTTAAGCCCTGAACACGTGTACACCTATATTTTTCCCCATTATCTTTGAAATGATTCATTATTTATACACATCTCGGACTTAACATTACCGGGCGAACAAATTGTATACACAGATATGGGGTATATTTTGGATGTTTCTGAAAGTAGAGGGTACACTTTTTTTGAAAAATGTAAATATAGGGTATAAAAAAGAAAATTTCTGTAAAAACAATTATATCATTCGCATCCATATTTGCTCTTTGAAAAATTGTAATAATGCTATTCAAGAATAGTTCGAGTTTACCTTGCATTTTGTAAGCATGGACTCGATCTCATTTAATGATGCAGGTCCAATATCAACAGGTACAAACCCTAAAATAAGAAATATGATGTCTAAGAATTAGTATATTCAAGAGAAAATAATGAGAATTGTTTTATTTCTCACCTTCTATTATACCATGCGCGGGAAATACCTCTAATTCCGTCACGGCACGGTTGTTGCGGCACCAAAAATCCTTCGGACAAACAAGCTTCACATTTCTACTTTCTGCAAATCGGACTACCTCTGAGGCGTCTGAAAGCGTCCCGTGATCGATCAGATTCGAAGGAACGGATAATCCTAAAATATGCATTATTTGAAAAGCCATAGCTCCGACAAAGACTAATCTGTCACATTTAGAGGCCAAAAACCGTAATGCATCTCCTTTACCGCGAATCCTGTGACCTCCAATCTGCACGAAATTGATTTCCGGGTATAAATTTCCACTTCGACTTCAACATAGAGTTGACTCAAAAACACATACAATTGCCACATAAGGCTTTGCTCCGGTTTCCCCAACATTCCTAAGTCGATTAAGGCTCTCCTCGAAGTGAAAACCCGCTAGAGAGGCGTAGCAGAACCGTGTAACTCCAACAATGGAGGCGAGAATCTTATGGCACTGTGAAAAAGCTTCGTTTACAAAAATGTCAACGCCCGACGATAATGCCTCAGCAAATTCCGGGCAATTCGCAACTTCCTCCTTCAAATCTGAAAGATTATCGAGAAGCAGGATATCGCCTTTCTCGAAACCTTCCATCTTCGACTTCCCGTCACAACTAATTCCTCGTATAGGAACGACTCTGTGTTGCAGCCGATGTGTAAGTAAATCTGTCAAAAACACATTTTGGTTTCAGTTTGGATTGTAATACTTCTTTAGGATATTGGCGGCAAATAATACGTAAGTTATTGCAATTGATAAACATTACTTAGTTATGCCCCAATGTTAATTTTTTGACCGAAGTTGTATTCAAATTAGACAGAATCCGGGTGTATAACTTCCAAATGGACAGCTAAAAACATTGAAGCTTAAGTATATATACCATCAAAAGATTAAAAAATTAAGATGGGTGTATAACTTCCAAAGGGATGATGGGTGTATAACTTCCAAAGGGATGGCTACAACTTAGATATATTTGCCGCCAATATTCCTAAGGCTTTTTTATCTTAAATAAGTAATGCGTGGGATTTTCCTATTATCTATGATTCATAAACAAGCAAAGGAAGAATTTTGCTTCTCAAAATTTCTTCCTTCTCCGATCGTATCAAAAAGGCCCTCAGGCTCATTGGCCCGATCCCTCCGCTTCCACCACAGGCCGAGCCAAGAAAAACGGATTCGAGTTACAAACTCTTAACATTGAACATGCTTAGAATTTTCCCACGAGATTCACACACATACAACGAAATTTTCGAGATTTCTACCTGCAACGGTCTCGGAATCGCCATATTCCGAGCTCCAATCACTCAATAGAATGACCTTAGCTTTCGCTTCGCGCAAGTACTTAACGGTGGAGAGTGAATCAGAATCAGCTTCGTCTGAAAGCAGGATTGAAGAATCAAATCTCACCATAACCACTTTTTCATAGAGCTCTTTCTTGGGAAATTTCCTGAGAGTTTGAACACAAGGCAAGTCCTCCGATTCTTCTTCTTCGCCATAAACTCTAAGCTCCTGAGAAACCCAAAAACCCTAGCTCAAATCACACAAACGATAACTATATAGCGGCAAATGTACCCAACTATAGGCATTTGTAAAGGCCGACGTACCCAAGTTGCATAAAAATGTATACATTACGGCTTTCCCGTTAATTTACAGTGACGTATCATCAGACTCTTATTTAATGCAATGGAGATGGAAAACACTACCATATACCTTAACACAATTTGAGTACTTCCAAATGGAATTTAGTCTTTACACATGGAATTTAGGTACGCGACCGTTAATGTTGCCTAAATTAAGGTACATTTGCCGGTAATATCTCCATTCTACATTTCACGAGCTTAAAGACAGACAGTCATACCTTATCGGTGAGTGTAGGTTCAAGCTCAACATGGCTGATCGACTTCGAAGTGGCTAACAGAGAAGAAAGTTGAGAATTGGGAAAAGATGAATTCGATGTTTACAGGAAGAAAAGCTTACCTTGAGAGGCCGATCGAAGCTTCGGCGAGTGGGAAGAAGACTCTCCAGAGAAGTGGGCTGAGCTTCTGAATTTGTTGAGGTTTGTTGGGAAGTTGAAGGTGGTGAATCTGATGGTGGAAATGGATTCATGGGGTGATCTCGGAAGAAGAAACCGACCCATCTCTCTCTCTCTCTCTCTCGCTGACTATCCAGGTGTAGAGAGAGAGAGACAGTCACCACTGAGTTCTCAGACTCCTCTGGTTTTGAGCAGAGACGCCTCTAACTGCTTAGCAAAACGGGGTGACCCGTTAATTTATGATAGTTGCGGCAAAAATACCTGATATTCACTGAAATAGTAATTTAACACTCAAGTCTAAATATCGACAATAAAAAAATAATACTTTACTTCACAAAACAATTTTAAGCGCGCATGGCATGCTGACATGTGCAACCGCTCTTTCAAACTTCTTGCGGCACGCACGCTGACATGTCACGTTGTAATTGGTATGATGATGCATCATCCAAAGCGATAAAAGTATTAACGTTAATTATAGTTGTTGTCAAAATTTAAATATATAACGTTGTAATTCGAATATATGTAATTGGTATGAATGTCGTCTAAGTCGTGTATTTTTTGTTATCAAAATAGTCATTCTCATTATTACCATGTAAAATTCGAGATGAAAACTCTGTGTTTTTTAGTGAGATAAGAAAGGACCTCGAGTTGCAGAGTTTCAATGAGAGATAGCTTCACTGATAGAGAAAATATGAATAAAAGTCAAGGCGTGTATCACACTTTCCTAAAAGTATATTTGATATTTTACGGTGGTGCTGAGATCGTTGGTCGTATGAACCTAAGTGTGACTTGGTCCAACCGATACTTGCTCCCCAAGTTTCTTTCAATTAATTTATTATTTAATTGCTACTTGATGACCAAGTACGTAAATTTGGTATTTTACCTAGTGGTGTGATGCCTATATAAACACCCACTTAGTCTTTTGTTTCTCAGCTCCTCCTTGTATTCGATGCTTTCCATTGCTTAGTCAGAGAAAACTTTTTCTTCATATTCTCCTTTCTCTATTGCACTTCATTCTACACATGTCTGTATAATATATAAACATATATATGTATATACACACACACACCAGAGAGGAAGTTGTTGACGTGAATAATTACTACCAACTGTCACAAAGTGATGGCACTCTGATTATGATGATATACGACGATGGATCTTAATTATCCGTGATAAAACCCACTTCGATGAATAATGATACGAGATGACAAATTAGTAAAGGATTGAGCGATAATAAGGAACTTGTATGATTGATCGATTGCAAAGTGAATACAGAGTAAATAACTGGTAGAATGTGTAAAAAACAAGATGATCCCTTTAAGTTACTTCGTAGGCTTTATTTATAGCCTGAATTACAACGTTCGTTTCCTATAATTAAGTAACGGCTATAAGACTAAGCTAGTCCTTCTTTCCTTCTGCCTTGATCACCACGTGTAAAGTTTTGACGACGTGATGCCTGGTCCATTTCCACGTGGAGAGGCTTCTTGGACTGGTCAATAAAGTGGAGTATGCCTACTATTTTGGGCTGCTTGGTCCTCGTGGATTGGCTGAGAAGGACTTCGTGGGCTTGGTCTTCGAGAAGGCTGGGTCATTGTTGACTAGGCTTCGAAGTGGTCTTTCGATGGGTTGATTGTACTGGGCTACTCGTTGGGCTTCCAGATTTGGTATGAGGCCCTAATCTTCCAGGATGTTGTGTCGTTTTGGGGAATGTGTGTAGTTTTTTTAACTACGACGTCGTTTCTTCTTACGGGATGAAATCCAGCATCATCAGAAGTGAGGGTGGTTTCTTCCATTGTCGTTTGTCATTTCAATCCTGCGCGGCGTGGTTTTGGTTCAACGATTGAATTGAAACCTACAGGTCGTCTCCTTCTCAGGATACAGTCTCCTTCCCAAGATACAATGGCAAGACGAAGCTTTTAGCACGATCGAAGACTCTGGTGAACCGAACCGTAAGCACTCTACCACAAACTTTCTAAGAACCTACAAATTTCAAATGCATAGCAAGAGAAGCTATTCGAAAGAAAAATTTCTTAGGAAAATTTCTGTGTTTCACTGGTTTTTGGTGTGGCAAAACTAACCAAACTTATTGTTTATTTATAGGGCGATTTGAGGAACCAATATGATCAACACAATAAAAATCTTTCAGCCATCTTCAATGTCATTTTTAAACGTTCGAGCATTAAAGCTCCGTGAACGTTTTGTAAGCTTGTAAATGCTCTGAAAACGCTTTGATTTGATTTTAATGTGTATCAACACTTTGAACGTTTTTATTATTTGTGTAAATACTCATTTAAGCGTTTTTTCTCATACCAAATTTCATCTACTCTAAGCCTAACAAATATTGTGCTCGCGTGACGTGGCATGACACGCCAGCATGTCATGCAATTTTAGGCTTTGGATCCCACGTCCTTCCTCTGCGAGCTATAAATAGGGAATGGATTTCCTTCCTCCTCCGCAGATAGAGCGCTTAGTGGGTTTTAGAATTGCCTCACGAAGTGTCACTTGGTCGGATAAATAGCGCTACCTTGAGTTTGAAGTGGACGTTGGTTTTTCCATTTAGCCGTTTGACTCCGATTTGGATCGTGTGCATGGTGCCCGGATTAACGTAGTCAGTCCACGAAACTGAATTCGGAATTATCCTGTTTGAATGTTTAGTTAATTGGCTACCGCTTGGTGGGTCTAGGACCAATACCGTTTAGGGTCATAAAGAATATAAAGGTGTGAGCTTGGACTTAGCTTTTTTAACTCTGGATTGGGCCAAACCTGGTTTGGGACCATGAGTAAACCATAAATACTTCATCTAAGTAATTTGTGTGGGGTCCCGATTTAACTTGATGTATTTAAATGCCGAGTAGTGAGAATTGATCAGTGAATAATTAAATTGCATATCACCGAAAAAGTGACATAAGTTTTGGTTTAATACAATAAAGGGTGAAAGACTTGTTTATGACTAACGAGTTGGACAATGAAAAATTACAAACAACTTTTGGGCTTGAACAAAACGATTGAAGTCAATAGATAATATTGGAACTTTCAAACAAGGTTCGAAATTTCGCGATAATCGAGCGATTTATCGCTGAAAACCACTTCTCGGTAACTTATCTCCTCTTATCGTTGTCGTTTTATACTTATCACGATTTTTCGATTCACTTATCCATCAAAGTTTTCAAGTGCAATTTTTCGAAAAGTGAGTCACTTTTCGGTCAAAAACGATAAGTCAACCCCAGCATAGTTTTTTCTTTTTCGCGGCAAAAGTTCCAATTTCTTTTAATTTTGGAATTTAAAGGTATTTTTAGGGTTTTTTTAGTGGATCTTGAGTGTTTTGAAGTTTAAATGTTGTATATGTATGAATCATGTCAAATTTTCACAATTTTATTCTATATTTAATAGAGTTACATAGAAAGCTATTAGGTTGAATGAAAGTTCAAGTTTGAGTTTCATAATACTTTGATTGTACATTTTAGGTTTTGAATCAAATGTTATAGTTGAATTTGATTTTTTTAGGTTTATTAAGGAATATGGATGAATTATAATAGTTTGTGTGATTTTTGTTATTTTTTTTGCAGATTTGGGGTGATTTTAGTGTTTGTTAGAATTGTTTATATAATTGCGGTAAAAGTATTTATTTTTTGGAAATTAATGAACTTGAGCTATATTTTTAATATTTTTGATGTAATTTCATTGTTTAACAATGTATATAATTAAGAAACTGTGAGTTTGACATAATTTTTTTTGCAATTTGATGTTTTCCCGAATTGTCCAATTATTGCGGCAAAAGTACATATGTTTCAGAAATTGGTTAATTGAGCTAGTTAATCGACTTTTTTGGTGTAATTTCATTTTACAATATTGTATATAATTCATAAATTGTGTGGTTGACATAATTTGTTTTGTAATTTGACGTTTTCCAACTATTGAGGCAAAAGTACATATTTTTAGGAAATTGGTTAAATTGAGCTAGTTCTTCAAAAAAAAATTATACAACTTCAAGTGGACAGATTTTATATAATTAACAATTGGTGATTTTAAAATATTTTATTTTAGTAAAATATGACTTTGTCTCTTTCCAAAATTGATCAAATAAGCATATTTTATCTAATAGTAAATAACTAAAGAGAGCATTTTTTGACTAACAAGTTACAACTTATAATTTGTAAATAATAATTGTTATTATAATTTATTTTTTTATAGGTTTTCCATCGATAAATCCATCGATAACCGATTAATCCATCAATAAGTTCGATAAGTTTCGATAACGGCAAACGATAATTTTTATAGGTTTTCCATCGATAAATCCATCGGTAAACGATTACTCCGTCGATAACGGCAAACGATTTTTCGGCAAAAACGGCATTTTGAACCTTGTTTTCAAAATAGGTAATGACACTCTTATATGGCTCCCAAAGAAGAATGACTACTTTATCTCTAAATCATCTTGGAATGTCATTAGATCCCGAGGTCGAAAGTTCGAATTGGCGAAGTGGATTTGGCATAAATACCGAAGAAGATCTCAATATACATGTGGAAAGCGGTGTTTGATTGTCTAAGTGTTGATGAAAGGCTAAAAAGGGTAGGGGTTCCAAATCCAATTGCTTCGCCATGCAACTTTTGTAGTGAGAGAAACATTGAAGATTTAGAACACGTCTTGAACAAAGGTAGCTTTGCTAGAGATTAATGGAAGAAAGTTTCGAACAAAGTGGGTGTGCCTTTCAGTGTCTAACTAAGTTGGAAAGAACGGGTATAACTTTGGTTTAATAGAGTAGAGCGATCTTCTCAGTTATGGGTTTTATTAGGATTAATTCCTATTATAACTATTTGGAAATTATGGGGTCGAAGGTGTGCAGTCAGAATGGAAGGAAAAAAATGAGAGTGTTAGCCAATCTTGGCTCTCTATTAAGCATTGGGTTCACGCCTTAAGTTCCAAAATCATCGATGTTCATCTTCGAAGTGAAAATGATGTTCATGCTCTAAGAAATATGGAAATACCAATTATAGATACTAGAAAGAAAAAAAGTTCACGTGGTAAGATGGACTAAACCAAGACAAGGTAGATTTAAACTCAATGTTGACGGGAGTAGCCTTGGTAACCCTGGGCCGGGTGGCGGAGGTGGTATTCTCCGTGACAACAAAGGTAAGTTCATTTTTGGCTTTTCAAAATCTTTAGGATCTTGCTCGAATAACGAAGCTGAACTAAGGGCGGTTGTCGAAAGGTTAAGTGTTTGTAAGCAAATGAGTTATAATGGTATCGACATTGAATGTGACTCGAAAATTGTAGTAGGTTGGCTTAGATCTGGTAATTGCAATGTTTGGTATCATTGAGATTTTTGGGAACAATTAAATATGTTATTAGAGGGTTCCGATTACTCGATACATCATCTATATAGAGCAGGGAATCAAGTGGCAGATGCGTTGGCTCGTTTGAGTGCTGATTGTAGGGAATTTTTTATTACAAATTCTAACGAGCTTCCTAGCAATATAAAAAGTTTGTTTATGTTAGACAAAATGAACATTGCGTATATTAGACATGTCTAATGTTTCTGTTTTGTTATTTGTTCTTATCATTATGTTTATTGTGATAGTCTTGTTGTTAGGGATGCTTTTAATGTTTGATTTTTGTAAGTCCCAATATAAAAATGTAACCACGGTTTTCCTCCGCCATACGTGAGACTCTATTAATAAAATCGAGATGGAGACACTATGTGAGTGTCCTCCGGCTATTTGATAAAAAATAATCACGTCTAATCGTATTTGCGTAGTATTTATTCATTATATAATTGTAGTACGTAACAGATCTATATAAGGTATTTTTAAAAACCCATTTATTTTGTGCTGTACTACTAGTATCATAAGTTGTATCGGTCTGGTCTCAACTAAGAGCTTTACTAAACAAAAATGAAAAAAAATGAACACAACATTCTGTCAAAGTTAAAAATTCTTAAATTTCATTATTCTAAATTATGAAAATCCGCCAGATCTGTAAAATTTACCACGACTTGTGATATATAATCTAACCTATGTATATTGATAATGTGGGTCCAAATTTTTTTATTATCTGGTCGAATATTAATTTAATAGTATTTTCAGAATTGAAACCGAAAAAATATTATTTAATAAAAAATATTAATTTAATAAAGTTCTACCGTAATGCAAAACTAAAATCGTAAAGGGTCATTCGTAGGTAAAAAAATAAAAAAATGCCTTGTCGTTTATAATGAAACGACATCGCAGAGGGTCTTTACTTACTTCGAAACGACGTCATTATGAGAGAGAGAGAGAGAGTACGTAGCAAAGACTGATTCAGTTGAGTCTGAGCACTTGTCCCTGAAATCATCGTCGAAAACCAAACCCTAGAAATTCTCTCCCTTAATCTCGATCGATCGGAGACGAGGAAGAAGATTCAGCCACGATGAGGTTAGGGTTCTTAATCGGCGTCTTCGGAGTTCTAATCCTCGCTCACTCCGCTATTTCCACCATCCAATGTAACTCCTCAATTCACACTTAAATCATATATGTATGTATAATTCTCTGTTATTGGATTGAGCAAGTGAAGATTTGAAGTCTCGATTCGGTTTTACAGATCGGGGGTTGTTGAAGATCATGGAGGAAGAGTTCTCAGGGCCTCCGATGAACGTGATTACTCTTCTTATGCTTCCGATTTATATTTTTGTGGTGAAATTATTGATTTTGATCTGTGTGAATGGGATTTCATGGCGAATTGCAGGTGATGATTGAAGTGTTTCTAGGGTTAGTTCTCTGTATGTGGGCTGCTCTTTCTGCTTCGGGAGATTTCCTGTCGATACATCCTCACTCTGATGAAAATAGGTATACCATTTTTTTTTTCCTTCAATTTCCTCTGGTTTTTGCATATGAAGGTCAAAGCTTGTGCAATATACAAGTGCGAATTGCTTGTTAAGCTTTTTGTTTTTTGTGAAATTTCTTTTGACTTGGTAGCCTAGAGTTGACGATTTCGTCTGAAATATTGTGAATTTTTTTATATATGTGAAGCTGGTTGATGATTTCAAATTTAGAACTTAATTGATTGATTGGTCTCTTCGTGATTTCGTTTCGAAGTTGATTGCTTTTGAAGTTATGAAAGAGTAGAAAATACCGCGTGTTTTTTTTTCATTGTATTTGTATGAAAGTCTTATCTTTGTTTTAAACCAGTAGCTACAGAAGTTTGGTGAAAGGAAACATGGTAGTTCAACTTCAACACGTTCTTACTTGAATTAACCGGTCAAAAAGTTTTATTACGCGTTAATTCCACCCGCAGACTTTTTGTGTACTCATCTTTATTAGAGTTTTTTCAGACCGTACCGAACCGTGGGATACATTTTGAGTAAGTGGCAGGAATGCCCTGGAATTTGACTTTTGGCAGCAATGCCCATTGTACTTTCAAAGAGTAGCACATTTCCCCCCATACGTTAAAAAATCGTCAAAAACTGTAAAGTTGTTAGGAATATATTTTGTCCAACTGATTACCGAACGAGGTCAATATACTGAGACTATTATGAAGCAATCAAGGAGTCTAATCGCTCAAGAACTGTGAACATGAGAGTCCCACAAAATTCGAGATACAAAATAAAAATGGTGAAAATACTCTAAAACAAGTTGGGTGTTGCAATCAAGGTAAACGTTTTTGTCATTTTGTAACACGTAGGGGGTAATGTGCTACTTTTTGATAGTACAAGGGTGTATTGATGCCAAAAATTGTAGTTCAGGGGGCAAATGGGTCCAACATGCAAATTTCAGGGAGCATCAGTGCTGATTACTCTTTAAGTCTCTTAACATTTTTGCAAGTTCTGTAAACAAAATTGCCTTTTCTGCTTACTTTCTGTTATTTATTTATGTATGTGTGCTCTTGAAACCGAAATCTATACCTCATATGTCGAACTTTTTTTTTTCCTCTCTCGAAAGAGTTATATGCTATGCTTAATTCAACATCTTTATTCTTAATTGATGTATTTATTTGGATATGTTGATTCCTTGTTCGCAGAATCGTTTCGCTACCGGCCAACCTGGAATTTATGATCTTCAACCATCGTGGCAAGGCGTTCCCCATTGCATCAGATCTGAAGCTGAAACACTGATTGTACTCATGAACATCTGAGGCCTGAAATGGCAAATGATTATGTACCAAACTATTTTAAAGTTGTTTTTGAGATTTTCTTTTACAAATTCGATCCCTTTTTGCTTATGGATTCTTTTGGAAACATCGTAGGAAGATAACATAATGAAATAGCAGTAAATGAGCCACATTTCTGATTGATTATATTGATCATCTTGTGTGAATTGAAAAGCCAAAGGAAGATGAGAAAATTGTCTGATCACCAAATGGCTGAAAATGTTGTTTTAACTCAACATTTCATAATTTGTCCCTAAACAATGTTTTTTGACAGGAGTTTCTCTTAACTCAACATCAAAAGATCGAAGGAAAGGTTGCATAACATTTTGTACTTAACACTTTTAACTAATTATTGGACCCTTTAGTCTAGTAGCTAAATCAAGTATGAGTTACGAACGCTGGTCCGGTCCGGCTCATTAGTTTGTATTTGGCTTAGCCACCATTTTCAAAATTGATTTTCAATCGGATCATGCTCTCATCATAAATTTTCTTTGATATTTGTACTTGATTCACAAAAGTCTCGGAATTTAATACATTAATCATGCTCGGTAATTCAGTAATATAAATGTTTGAACAGATCATGTGTTGCGTACAAATTAACATTTTTCGTCATTTTTAAACGCGCAAGAGTGGCGGCAATACGGTCAATTACTCTTCCAAAATTTTCACAATCAAATGTTGTTCCCTTCTAGTCATTGATGACTTGAGATCTCTTTTTACGGGGCAATTCAGTACACAACAAGAATCTTGGAAGGGACTTGGACTGGGCCGAAAGCCCGGTATCCGGCCCCAGTTTCACCCCCGCAAAAAGTTGAAAATTACATAATCTGTTCGCTCAAATAGAGGTACTCTAAAAAAAATTTGTTAGAATGGGAGACTACAAAGTAAGCAACTACTACAGAAATGGTATATCCTCAACCACGACCCAAATCCCAGTTCCAAGGGTACAAGAATGAATTAAAAACCCAAATTAACAAACACTAATCTACATCTGGTTCAGTTCCTGCGGTTTTTCTATCGATTGCCAGAGAATGAACTCCGCTCTTCGTTTCTTATCGTCCCGCTCTTCGTCCCTCAGAAATCGGTACGCGGGTTTTCCGACATCCTTCTTTTGGAGACAGAATTCCGTGGATTCAACGAGGAACTTCTTCACCGGCCGGAGCTTGAAGTGAACAGTAGGCCTTGTCTCGGATTCCAGGAGAGCCCTTCTATCATCTTCCCCATCGTCGTTGAACCCGTTCTTCATCGCTTCGAGGGCCGGAGCAAAGGCCTCCATGACCGAGCCTTGCTCTCCCTCGTCTCCTTCTTCACCGATGTCATCGGAGAGCTTTGGCGGCCGGACGACTGGAGATATTTCCTTTTCACCGGGTCGTAGAGCGGGTTCGAGAAAAGGATTTTTACCTTCGGGTTGTTTCGAGCCGTTGCCTTCGCCGGTGGTGTGGCTGACCAAACGCTGCTGCAAGGTGAATAGCGAGCGCTCGGCCTTCCGCCGTTGCCGGATTTGCTCGATCTTGTCTTCACGAGGGTCGGATTTTCTCTCGTTCCACATCGTTGACCGGAGGTACGTATGGGGATCGGGGAAGGCGGGCAACCAAGCTGGGATTTGCTGCCCGGGAGGGGTTTCGTCCATTTCGGCGAAGCTCGGGGTTAACCTCCGGGACTTGATGACTGGAAATTTGGGCACGGGCTGGGCGAACGGGATTTCCTCAGCCAATGCAATGTACCGAGCCATCTCCTTCACGACACCTGACCTGGCGAGGCAATGGCTGACATCCGCAGCCCCCGGAAAACCCTGCGCCAATTCCAAAACTTCCAGAGCTCTAATGATATCGAAGACATTGCACTCTGATCTTCCTGTCAAGTTAGCGTAAAAATTTGCCATATTTCCCAAGTCACAGAGGTACCTGATCGCTATGTCTGCGACCGCGTCCAAAGCCGACTCCTTCGAGCCCTGAAACCCGACGCTCTCGCAAATCTGAGCCACCGCAACCCTCGCAACCCCTCGACCGTACTCGTCGCCGCCATTCTCATTCACTCTCGTGCCGCTCGCATCTCCATGGCTCATATTCAAACCCTCATGCACTCACTTGATCCGATCAAATTCTTCTCTCCGCAATCCCTCGCAGCACTTCACACTCAACAGTCTCATCAGGAAAACCGAATCCCGAGCTCCTCCAATCCAACCTCAATTCAACACACACCCAAAAACCCGAAAACCCTAGAGCTCGGCCCTGAACTCGCCGAAGATCCAAAAATGGAAACTGAACACCAATCCTCAGAGCCGACTCCGAGAATCAACAAACCAAGCCGCCAATCTTCTCACTCGAACCCTACAGCTCGCTCGCTAGGGTTTCGACTTCGAATTCCGATCAATGCACAGAAGCTGAACAGAACCCTGAATCGAACACAGCGAATTCGATTCCGACCTCGTAGGAAATGAAGAGAAAGCAAGGATCAGATGACGATAAACCCTAGCAAGACCCCAGAGATCGAAGAAGACGAAGAATAGAGTAACAGAGCGAAGTGTTTTTTTTCCTTTTCGATTTTCCCAACTGCGAATTTGCTAGATTTGGATCTGTTTTTATAGACCCGCTAGTAAACGCCTTCGACCAATCACAGCTCAGCCACGGGCGAGTGCACTCTCAATTCTCGTGGTCGCGTCTCATGGGATCAATTACGCTATTGGGCCTTAGAAAGGCCCATCAAAACGGGCCTTTGGAGTTCGCACGTGCAAGCGTGTGGAAGGCTCTCGTTATCTACGTCTCCACTGTCTCTCCATTCTTCTCGTTCGAAGCTCACTGAAGGTATGTTCGTCTCTCTCGTTTTCCATTTCTGAATTTCTCTCTGTTTTTCTCTGGAGATTGTGTTTCAGATGTTCGCAGTTTGTTCATCGATGCTTAATTTGAGTGATTTCCAATTTTTTTTTTTTTTTTTTCGATTTTGAGAAGCGAACAATTACAAGAGTTTTTGAGTTTGGATTACATGCTTTGGTTTTTGCATATGAAGGTAGAGAAAATGATTATCGAAGTAATGGAAGTTGTGGCCTGAAACGTACGAGTGTGAACCTTGTGCTTGTTAGTTAGTCTAAAAATGGTGAACTTTGGATTTATGTGAAGACTGAAGTTGGCTTTGGTCTTCTCTATCACTATCAATGTTTAGGAGGTTGTTTACCGAAAACCGCTCGCAAGTCCAATTTTACGGGTATACCGATGGTTTCTTAAGATTTTATAACCGGCAACAAATTGTGCCGATTCGATTTTACGAGTAATTCGTAAAATAATAGGATTTAGAAATATTCGTTATTTATAACTAAATTTAATTTTAAAAAAATATATAGTTTTGGGGTTTTTATGGAATTTTTAGGTTTTTGAGGTGTTGATAGAACTTTGAATCAATTGTGGGCAGCAAAAGAAACATGCATACTCACAAATGTTTCTTTTGGGTCGATTTTAATCCGCGTACTAAGAAAATGTGCGTCACCCACGGCATACCCGGGGTATTCCTTGGGTTCTCATACATTGTGTTTATAATCGTCTGAATTTTTTTGCGAGAGGAAACATCATTGTAAGATTATATCCTTTAGTTTAAGCCAGAAAAATCAATTGAGAGAATGAATTGGTGAATGCTCTGTGATTTTATCATCAAGTTTGATTAGGTTTTGTTTTTGTGAATTAGGATAAGGAAGTGAAAAGGGTTGATGGAGAAGTACTTCGGAAACTCTTATAGAGGCGACCCCGGCATTCCACACGCCGACGGGGACCGATTCTGGAACATATGGATGGGATCCGCGGCCTACTCTGTCATAACCTGGTTCCACCCCTACACGTGGCAGCTCTCTAATCAAATGAAGTACTCATTTTCTCGAAATCTCATGGCTTATAAGTTTATGCCTGATATTATTTTCGCTTACCGTAATGATATTTGCAAGTTTCTCGAATTTTTGTTCGTTTTTTTGCTTGGCACTCCTATGTAAGGATGTCAAAAATACAAAGTGGGTAGCCAAATAGGAACAAGATTACGAAGTGTAGGCGAAATAGAAACAAAAACATATCGCGGATGCGGTTTTTTTAATTTCTGAATGGATGACACTACAATGTTTAGTCAATATATTAAAATTTAATTATTTTACAAATCCAAGAAATTATGTCAATTTTACGTTTTTGAAATCCTTATAATTCAAGAAATTCAGCTAGTTATGTCTAATTAACTAAAACTTCAGTACAAATTTGATAAAAGACTGTATATATTTGGTTCATGATTTTGTATTTTTGTCCCAATGTAGCCCTCGTGACTTGTATTTTGTTCATATTTGATCCCTCATGACTTGTATTTTGTTCATATTTGGCCCCTCAAGTTAAGGGTAAAATGGACAAAGTCATGGCCGTGATACAGTTGTGTTACCAAAACAGGGGGTCTCATTGGGACAAAAATACAAACTGATGGAGAGACTTTTAATTATGTAACCCTCATGGGAAGAAAGAAATCTTCAATCTTTTTTTCTTTCTTTCTAAACTGTATTACCACTAGGAAGAGATGTTCAATTGTTTTTGCTTGTCTGTATAATCTATGAATCTTGTTTTTTTCTACGGGTACTTTGTGATATCTGTAAGAGATAATTGTTGTATAAGTACCCATGAAATAGTGTTTTTGAGTGGCATAATTCTGTTGCTTGATTATCGCGGATAACGTACCCAATGTTACGATTTATGTGGTCCTGTAAGTTTCCATAGTGTTCAGGTTGAGTACTTGAGAGACACAATTATCAAAACAATTGGGTAATTAACCCGTGATAAACAAGCAATAGGATCAGGTCGCCCTAAAACACTAATTTATGGGTACTTATGCCGCATATGTAGTACATGGATAGACTTCATTTTTTACTGTCCATACTGAAATATGTATATCTTCTCGAAGGTCTAAATTCCAGATTTTGATTCAATACCTAGTTTAATCTTTATAAAGAATTACATAGAAACTTCTCGAATTATCGCAGCTGGCACGACAAAGCTATCCTATTGGAACAGTATCACTGGCAGCAGGCAAAGAAGAGAGGAGAGCCATACAAGTTCAAGGTAGCAATAAATCTCATAAAGCCTACATTTCTCGTGAGCGTGTGTACATACATATATATATATATATTATTTTTTCTGTTGAATTGGAATAATGTTTGTGGAAAATTTTCTGATTCGCAGTCGTTGCAATCTGTTTCGGGTTTGGATCAATCTATTTTAGTAATGAGATGAGCATTGTATTAGTGTTATTCTTTGCTCTTCTATTGTCTAGATCGAGTCTTGTGTTTTATGTTCTTATGTTTTTTCCGGTTTAATACACGCACTTTAATTTATATAAATATGAATCTTTTCGGTTTCTCGGTTTTGCAGTGGAACCAGTACATGGACAAGGACGCTCGGGACGCTTACTATTACAATTGGCCTGTTTATTTCCCGTAAAAATCTCGTGTTTGAGGCGTCAGATCGAGCTTTCGGCTATGGAGTATGAACTCATTTGGACCATTGAGATACTCTTAATGTGGTTCGTGTTTGGTACAACGTTTTAAGATAATGATTGTATGCTTATATATATGTTGTCGTTTATTTGTTAATCTTAAAACTCGGTGTCGTTTAGTACATCATTTTAAGATTTCAGCCGATTCCTGCATGGAAAATGAGTCGGAAGTTAAACGGAGCTGAGCGAAAACTCCGATATACACTCTATTGAGTTACGCTTTTGCTCTCTCCTTGTTTGCAATCTCCAATCGCTCTTTTGATCACCGATGAAATTAGAGCCCGAAAGCAAACACCGACAATTTGTACAACCGAGAAGTGTAAAAGAAGAAGAAACTCAATAAAGAACCCTAGAGAGAAAACCGAGACCAAGAGAACCCTGATCGCTTCGCCGTCGGTCTTGGTGACGAAGCATGATTTGTATACGAGGAAGACTTAATCTTGTCTGTCCGAATAGGCTCCTCTAGATTGATCACGGCTTAAAGTGTAAAACGACATGTCACTTTCTTGTTTAATCCGAAATATACTTCACGTCTTAACAGTCACTATTATAAGAAATTTTTTGTTTAATAGCATAGGATTTTTCTAGTAAATGATGTAAAAACTCTCAATTCATGAAAAAGACTAGACCTATTGCATTTAAATTAAACTCAACAATAATAATAATAAAATCATATTAATATTCAACTCAATTATACGAAGTGGACTTTTCGACGAGGGATCCAAAAATTGCAAGTCAAATTTCAAACTTGCTTAGTCAAGAACTCAACTTAGAAGAATAATAAAGGGTTGTTAGCAATTTAAATATGAACACGTTATTTTTTTTGGGTTAATGACGGCGAAAATATCCAAAGTTTGGTTAAAGAATCCCTCGTGTACTCAAAGTCGAAAAGTGGTGGAAAAAGTACATAAAGTCGCATTTGGGGCGTTAACCACTCCATTCTCGTAACGGAGTTAACTTGCCCGTTAACTCTGGCCACGTGGACAAACGAGGGTTGCTAACATAGCAATTTTTTGTTACGTGTACGAGCCCACGACACCTAATTAGGGGTTTAATTCGTTTTTTGTCGTAAACGAGGCTGATGTGGGCTCGTACACGTGGCAAAAAATTGCTATGACAACAACCCACGTTTGTTCACGTGGCTAGAGTTAACAGATAAGTTAACTGCGTTACGAGAATGGAGTGGTCAAAACCCCAAATGCGACTTTGGGTATTTTGCCACGACTTTTCGACTTTGGGTACACGAGGGGTTCTTTGACCAAATTTTAGGTATTTTTGCTGTCATTAACCATTCTTTTTACATAACTCTACAGTAAAAAAACATTGGAAAACTAGTACTTTTGTAAAAAATAATATATAAAAAAAAGATTAGCTTTTTTTCTTTCTTTCTTTCAATTTCATATATAATTTTTTCTTTTTAAATTTGAATGCATCAATTCGTTCGTGCACAGCGGTTTAGTCTAGACTCTAGATATTAGAAGTCATTCCGGACTAGCATATTATTTACTATGAAAATTCGGATTCATAAAATTTTGAATTTAATTTTTCTCGGGATGATATTGTTCTGAATTTTAAAAGAAAGGGTTAATGACGGTGAAAATATCCAAAGTTTGGTCAAAGAACTCCTCGTGTACCCAAAGTCTAAAAGTGGTGGCAAAAATACCCTAAGTCACATTTGAGGCGTTGACCACTCCATTCTCGTAACGCAGTTAACTTACCCTATAACAATGGCCACATGGACAAACGTGAATTGCTAACATAGCAAATTTTTGCCACGTGGACGAGCCCACATCAATCTCGTTTACGACAAAACAACGAATCAAACCCCTAATTGGGATTGTCCACGTGCCAAAAAATTTCTATGTCAGCAGCCCACGTTTGTCCACGTGGCCAGAGTTAACGGGTAAATTAACTGCGTTACGAGAATGGAGTGGTCAACGCCCCAAACGCGACTTTGGGTACTTTTGCCACCACTTTTAAACTTTGAGTACACGACGGGTTCTTTGACCAAACTTTAGGTATTTTTGCCGTCATTAACCCTAAAAGAAAATAGCATGTTGTATTTCATCTTCATTCTAAGTGACTAGATTTTAACCTCTGGATATGAAGAAGTGAAGAAATAAAAAAACACAAAAATAAGGCGAATGTTATTCCCATAAAATGTTCCGGTCCGGCATTCAGCTCGCCAACGGCGAGTACGGTCCGGTCGGACACATTTATCGAGATCTCGGGGAAAGAAGATATTAAATCCTAGTCTCTCACTATAATGTGCCATCTTCTCTTCGGTCATTGGTAATAGATTTGTCTCTACTCTATAGTAGAGTTATGAGTTTACACGTTGCCGACAACACATAGTAAGTAAGAATCCAAGGCCTTAAAAACCTCATCTTTCAGCTTATAGCTATATATGTAAGGTTGACTCTCAGCCACTCTTTGACTTTCCACGTGTCCCAGAAGAATCCAAGAGGTCAGATAAAGACACGGCCTTCAATGACTGGACCCTGCAAAGAAATTTCTACGAAACTAGTTTCTGCAATGCACCGTTGACCCCTTCTTACGAAGAATTTACAGATTTGACCCAAATTTTTTTACAGAAATGGGCTCTTCTTTCTAGTTTGAGTGTGAAATGACCTCTTTTTAATGATTTTAATAATTTGGTCCCCTTGTTAAAAAATAACGGTATTTTTTTATTTTTATGATTTAGTGTGAATTTGGTTCTTTAATCATCAGTCTATGAAAAATCGTTAAAACTTTCTGCTATTTGTTGATCAAGTACCCAAATCTACATCAAAATAATTTAAAAAATAAATTATTTTCGATATTTTTGGAACAGATAGGCCGGATCAGCACATATATTATAAAAGAAGGGTTGTTTACTTTATGCTATATTTAGAGCGCATAAGTCAAATATGCACATTTTCATAAAAGAAGGATCAATAACACCAATTAAATTAGGGTAAATTGCGGCAATAATGCATAACCTTTGGTCAATAGGGGTTTTAGGTCCACAACCTTTTAAAGTGTTGGAAAAAATGCACAACCTGCGTTGACCGTGAAATTCGTTGGTCCTTTTGTTAATAATGTTAACTTGTGCTGATGTGGCATCATGTTATTGCCAAATGGATAGCCAACTGGACATGAGGTGCAAATGTAACATTAATTAACATAACTTAATAGGGTAAATTGCGGTATATACCGCAGTTTAGGTTATGTTAATTAATGTTTAACTTGTCATCTCCTGCACAATTGACTATCCATTTTACCATATTGCGATGCCACATCAGCACAGTTAACGTTCTTACCAGAAGGACCAACAAATTTCATGGCCAACGAAGGTTGTGCATTTTTGCCAACACTTTGAAAGGTTTGGGACCTAAAACCCCTGTTGACCAAAGATTGTGCATTATTGCCGCAATTTACCCATTAAATTATTTTAAATTTGTGTGTACTGTATACGCGTGTGTATATATGTATATGAATGGTCAGCACAATTACACAGAGAAGGCAAGACAAGCTTTCAATCTAACTTCATAAGCCTCTTTGTTTTTGTGTTTGGTCGCTTTGTTACTTCACCACAGGAGATGTTTGCCCGAAAGTATACCGGCGAGGAAGGCGCGAGAGCGTCGCTCCGGCTCGTTGCCGGGAAGCTGCGCCGGAGGTTCTGCCATGTGGCGGGCGGCGATTTCGATGGCGAATCAGACGGCGTCAAGGACGGCCACTTCGCGGTTATTGCGGTGACGGGGAAGGAGAGTGAGAGGTTCATGGTCGGGATCGAGTGCTTGTCCCGGCCGGAGTTCGTGAGGCTGCTCGAGCTTGCCGAGGAAGAGTACGGCTTCCGCCAGACCGGCGCGATCGCCGTCCCGTGCCGGCCTGAGGAGCTGCAGAGGATCCTGAGCTCTTGACAGTTGACATGGCTATGAGAGATTGTAAATGAATCTTGTTTTGAGCTCTATCTTGTTTGTAATGGAAACTTACATATTCCCAAAGTTGTATATCTTAATGACTCTTTTCTCTTTACTACATTGCAATTCCGACTCGAGAATTCGGCCAACGGGAATCCACAGAAGTGAAGATCCGGTTTTCTTTATCGCAATAACATTCTAACCTTTCCTTCGAGAGCAAGGTCGAGAGTCGAGACGATACAAAGCGTCTCCGACACCTAAGTGTTGTCGTCTATATGGTAGCACGAAACCCTGAAGACAAGACTTGATGAATACATTCAAACCAAATGACCGTCTTGTTCTTCCTTTGTCGGTATGTAATTACGCGTCTATCAAACTTCTCTGGACAAAAATCGACATAAGGTTCGATATTTTAGTTAACGTGTTGGTACTCCGATTACCTTCCTGTCTTCTTATCTTTCCAGTTTGTTTGATTCCGCTTTTCTAGGACCGAAGTCTTCTAGTCGAGAGTTAAACTACAAATACACTCCCGACATTCAACAGGAAACTTTACTTATCAAAATACGCCTAAGCCGGTTAGGTTAGCGCCTTAGACACCTTTCATCAACCCCAAATCTAAAATACCGAAGTAATCCATAACAAAAGTCGACAGATTTTCATTTACAACATCAAAGACAAGGCGTCTTATACGTGTAGAAAAATAACGGAGTATTTCAATTTACATAGTAATGACGTAATATAGACCGTGTTAAGATTAACGAGAGTCCTACATGGCCTAAACCGTTGTAACCGGCCCAAGTGAGCCTGGAACTGGAACCCGTAACGTCGCTCTATCATTTGCGTCAAGATAGATCCATTAAAGGCTCTAGAAGAAAAACATATAAGATCACAATTAACATGAATGAAAATATATGATGATCCCTTTAGCAAATTTCGTTGAGTTCATCTGACTTCAGAGCAATTAGTGGGTCCCACGGGCTCTTTCAAGCAACTGGATATCGCCATCACTGCAGCTTCTATCGATGAATCCTCACCCTGTTTCATTTCAACTCATAAAAGCTCACTAACACATATAAAAGTATCCAAGTTCAAGCGAAATTAGCAGTCATGTAACCAAGTGTAATTAATAAAGGCCGAAGTGTACTCAAGTCCGCATAAAAATGTAGGACCGATGTTTTCATTATATCTTTCCCGTTACTTTAGAGAGACGTGTCATCGGACTCTCATTTTCTACAAACCCCGCCTTTCTAAGCGACTTGGGTACTTTGACTTTTACTAATGAAAAAGATTGGTATATAACCGCTGATTTCACCTAAACTTAAATACACTTGCTACTATTATCTCTCTCTCTATACATACGGTTTAGCAAAGACTCGGACCTGTTCTTTCCAGTAAAACATATTGCCATACTTTCCGGCCAAACGGCTCCAAAAACTCCGGGGGATGTCGAGATCCACGGTAGCTCCCACATTGAAATTCAGTATGTTTCCTTGCAAAACACAACCCCATTTTATAAATAAACATAACCCCATTTTATAAATAAACATATAGTATATATGAATGCAGAATATATACAAGTATTTAAACAAAAATACAAGATTTTTTTTTTTACCGAATGTTGGGTCTGCAACGAAGACTACAGTGTTATCATCCACTTGCCAAAAGTCTCTTATAGCCAATCCTGCAATTCAGCCATTTCACTTCCTTTGAATCACTTCACAATATATAATATATGCACGCATTTTTATCCCATATCAACGGAATATTACACGTCGGTTCACTTTGCCCTTTAAAACTTAGTTTTTGACTACAGTATCTTCCAAGGTTCGCATTTTCGACGATAATCGTCGATAATCGCCGATTTTCGGTCTTTTCGGTAGTTACCGGTAAGTTGCCGGCTCTAATACTTATCGTTTTATATACTTTTCGACGATTATCGAGCTTTTCGATAAAACCTTTCCCAACCGATTTTCGACAAAATGCGTGTAAAAAATAGGTACTTTTCGGTTAAATGAAAAAAAAAATTCGCGACAAAAATACCAATTAAACTTTCGGCAAAAATAATTATACTCACACAAGAGCACCCCACCCCACCCCGTCACGTCCGGACGGCGGCGGCGGCGCGCGCGTGTGGTGGTGTAACATTTGTGTGAGTCCTCCCTCATCCACAAAATCCTATGACCCAAAGGGCCCAAGCCTTTGTCCCTAATATTTGGTATATAAACATCACCAAACTCTTGTCATCTATCAATGTGGGACTTTTTGTTATTCAACTAATATCACACATTCACACTTAACATACACATACACATACACTTCACTTAATAATTTAACTTAATATTACACACTTCAAATAATATTATACACTTAACATACATATTAACTTCACCTAACATACATATAAATTTAATATGTATATTCATTTAATATTATACACTTCAACTAATATTAAATTTGTTAACATACATATACAATTAACATGTATATTCACTTAATATTACACACTTAATTAACATACATATTCACTTCACATAATAATTTGACTTAATATTATACACTTAAACTAATAAAGTGACTTAATATTATACACTTAAACTAATAAAGTGACTTAATATTAGTGTTTTAGATTTGAGACTAGTGATGGAATTATATGTGTGTATGACTTTATTTACATATGTTTTGTGGTATGATATTATAAAAATATTTTGTAAGTTTTCCATCGAAAAGTATCGAAAAGTGTCGATAATCCGTCGATAATCTTCGAAAAGTATCGGTAATCGGTAAGCTACAGTATTATAAGTTTTCCGTCGGTTAATCGGTAAGCTATCGATTAATCCGTCGAAAACGGTAACCGATTTATCGACAATCTCGGTAAGTTGAACCTTGGTATCTTCTATTCTTTATAAATGTAGCACAATGCAATATAGTTGTTGTCGATTAGTTACCAAACAAGATCAACATACTACATTACGAGACTATTACGAAGCAATCAAGAAATTTAGTTTTCTCGATAAATAGTTAGAGTAAAACGTCCAAAGTATTGGGAATTTTTTTTAGGGACGAAAAAATACCCCTAAAATATAGTTAATATTTTCTGTCACTTTATGAATACTGAAAACTTGTGTTTAGGGGAGGACAATGCGCACCTAAGGACAAAATAGAGGGAACATTTCTTGTGTCATTTACATTTATTTTTTCCCCTTCTATAAGCAATTACACATTTGCAATGCAGGTATTTCAGTGCAACTTTGTTGACCTAAAGTAGTTTTGCCACAAATAGCCTTAATATTGATTAAAGTTAACATAATAGAAGTCAGTGGGTCAACCAAAAAACCAAACTCTAAAGAAAAGTCGTTATTGATGGTCCAAGACCATATAGATAGATGGATAGAAGGGTTTTCTGTTTGTTGATCGGAAAAAATACCAAAAGTTTGGCCAAAGAACCACTCGTGTACCCAAATTTTAAAAGTGGTGGCAAAAGTACCCAAAGTAACATTTGATGAGTTAACCACTCCATTCTCGTAACGCAGTTAACTTACCCGTTAACTCTGGCCACGTGGAAAAACGTGGATTGCTGACATGACAATTTTTTGCCACGTGGACGAGCCCAATTAGGGGTTTAATTCGTTGTTTTGTCGTAAACGAGACTGATATGGGCTCATCCACGTGGCAAAAAATTGATATGTCAGTAACCCACATTTGTCCACGTGGCTAGAGTTAACAGGTAAGTTAATTGCGTTACGAGAATGAAGTGCTCAACTCCCCAAATGTGACTTTGGATATTTTTGCCATCACTTTTAGACTTTGGGTACACGAGGAGTTCTTGACCAAACTTTGAATATTTTTGCCTGTCCTTAACCCTAATAATTAATACCCAAAAAATGGTAAGAATTAAACATTGAATTGAAACCTGGAGTATCAGGTTCCATAAAAAAAAAAAAAAAAACCTGGAGTATCAGGGTAATTTTGGGCAAGAACTCTGAGCTTAAATCCAGTTGCTTTTTCAATATCAGCAATCTCCTCTGCAAGTCTCTTCTCCTGAACATTTCAACACAAAAACACATCAAAATGTTCATAAAGACCCCAACTTTTTATCATATATTGAATTTGCGAAAGATAAATTCGCACTAATACCCCCTGAACTTGGGTAGTTGGTTCACTTTACCTCTTTAGTTTTAATATATGGTAGCAACGTCCCTTGTTCTTCAAAAGGTAGTATATGGCCCCGTATACATTAGAAGTCGACTGAAAATATTATATTTTGAGTAGCTCATGACTTATATGAAATTAATTTATGCTGTCGCGGGGTTTCAAAATTGGAACTTTATAGTAATCCCATCGTCATTATCTAATACATTGATCTTGTTCGGTAACTAACGGACGACAATGTCCTTAATAATATTTGCATAATTTCCTAACGTTTAGTAGGTAAAATGCACCACGGAGAAAAAAAATTAAAGGGCATTATTATCACAAACTAAAAATTGGAGGGGCAAAGTGCACCAAACAACAAAGTTCGGGATCAATATTTGCAGAATCATAGAGTCGGCAAAACCACTGAATCAGAACGGACCTGACCATCGGAGAGAAATCCGGCGACATCGATGACCGTCGTGAACTCCTTCGGAAGCAATTCCGGCTTGTTCACTCCAACTTTCGCCTCCGAAAACTCTGGTAATCAATTAATCAATCATAAAACAATCCATTGAAGAGCTAAAGAAATTTCTCGGAGTTGCAGACAATCGACAATGCGAATCGGAGGGCTTACCTGGGAGCGAGAGGGAGAGGCCGAGCGCCAGAGCTCCGGCGAGAGCCCACCGGAGAGGCCTCGAGCGGAGATCGCCGGCGGAAGAATCTAGGGTTTTGGCTGCGCAGCACCGAAACGGCGACGTTTTGGACGGTCTCTGAGCTCGGAAGGCTGTCAGTGACGACGACGATGAACAAGGCAGTTGCAGATAATTCATTTTTTTTTCTTTTTTATTTTTAATGCAAACATTTTTTTCTTCTTCTCATTGGCTATGAACTTGAAGTTTCTACGCAAATAATTTATTTTTAATTTTCTTTGTCGTTTTTTGTTGACATTTCATTCGAATTGAGTGTCGTTTTTGAGCTCTTCTGTTTCAAAGTGACCTGAAAACTCATCGTCGTTTATAAAATTGTCGTTTTTCAATATGGTCGCATTTCCTGAAACCTGTTGTTTTTAAAATTTTGTCATGATTATGTTTTATTCAGGGAAAATAGCAAAGAAAGTCTCTTTCTTTGCATATTTGACACAGTTAAGTTTCTATAGTCAAATTTTGGTGGTAAAAATCCATATTTTTAGCTTCTCGTTGCACATTAGTCCTTTTTCAGTTATCCTCCGATTAAGTAACAAGTTGGTTGTATATGTGTCATCCATGAACAAAATGGATCATATACAGCCATATTACTGCCGTATAAAAGCAATAAAGTTCAATGATTTCAAACTTTATTGTTTTCATAAGGCAAGTTCAGCAAAAATGTAGAAAAAATGGGACGACAAGAGTGTCGGCTGTTCGAAGCCGTATTCTTGCTCGGCTCGCTCGAGCAGCCTCCAAAATGATGGGTCATTTAAGCACACAATCTTCTTAACAAACCTCTTCCTCACCGAACACGAGTTGTAAAAGGATTAGGTCCTTAAGAGAAGGCACTTGCCAACTGAGCTGCACATACAAATAGTTTGTCTAGCTAGCGGAATTCTGAGTTATTATATATGTTATATGGGTGTTTAATGTTTTCTAAAAATATATATTTTTTCGTTTTTAATTATTTACGCATTGTTTTCAAGTGGTGCCCGTACATACACTGGATTCTATGTAGCTCCGCCCCCAAACTACGTGTATATACGCATATATTTCTTATATTTTACAAATATATAAAATATTTAGTTGTTTGATACATGTACCAGTAGTACCATACTGAAATAGATTATGCCTTAAAACCAGATTTGGTCCACACGGGCTCACAACAATTAATGTGATTAATTAGTACTTTACGAGATTTAATTAATAAAGCCCAATTAAGAGTGCAAACATAAGACCATAATGATTTTAGAGCGCATTGACTCATATAACAAGATATATAGTGAAAGCTATAGTGAATGTTTTAAGAAACGTGAATGTTCGTACTTGGACGTAAAGCGTATAATTTCGTTGTATTGTACACATTGTCAAATATACCGGTCTTCTATTTTTTATATCATTTTTATTTATTTTGATTTTTATTTCGTTTTGCTTTTGGTGTTTAATTGAATGACCTATATAAGCCATATTTTCGGCTAATTTAATTATATTTTGTAAATTCAAAATTCAATTTTTTTTTTTTTTTTTTTTTCGAATTCGAATTCCTTGATATGTATCTTAAACCTAGAAAATTGAGCATGACCCAATTGGTCACGACGTGACAATATATGTGCTTACAAATTATAAACTATATATATATATCATCATGTTTGAAATATATTTGTGAGACACTCATTTGGCCACGAGACTTATCTGCATCAACTCACTTTGATAAGACAAATGACTATTGGAACGCGCGCGATAACTAATTTATACAACGTTGGGAAATTATATATGTGTGATCATTACAAAATTACGCGCATATATAGATTTTGCGTGTTTTGGCTAGCACTGAACTACGCACACATAATATATATAGAGTGAGTTGTAAAGGATATAATAGTGGAGCCCTTTCTCTTAGCCTGAATTTATTAGTTTTGTTTGTAGATCGAGATTTTAGGTTAGGGTTCTAACTTCTAACACAAGACACGTATTGTACGTAAAAATTGTTAATGATTGATGGGATTTATAACCTATAGATATATCTAAAGTCTAAATAATGATGGAATATGCTTCGTTCACCATTTTAGTGGTTCTGAATGATCAAAGCTTGAAGTGTATATAGACATATATGTGTATATATATATATATATATATATATAAAGTGAACAGTTCTTGTGATAATCTCCGTTACAGAATTTTTAGGCTTCACACTGGGTTGGTTTGGAGATAATTATATATATATGGTTCTGATTAATACAAGAGGTGATTCTCGTTTGTTGATCTTCATGTGGAAGTACCTTATATATAGAAGGTACCACGGCTACGCGGGTGGACCAAGGATTCGAATCTTTAGGAGTAGATAAATCTTAAAGGGACGAATTCATTTAACCGTAAAATCCATGATTTGTTTTACGAAACATATATATATATACTTTCAAATTTACGAGGGCACCAAATAAATAATATAAGGTTAATACAAGCAAAAGTATCTTGATTTCAAAGTTCACGGCATATTTTAAATTTAAAAAGTAAAAGTAATAAATCGTTAAACTTGTTTATGCCGTTAGTACCAAATCGTTAACTTTCATAATATATCAATATGTATTGCGGCATAAGTACTTAAGTTATTATTGACGACTTAAGTATTTAAGTTATTACATAAAATCTAGAGAGTTGGTGGATGAAATTACAAAAAAATATCATATGGATAGAGTTTTTGTAATTTTATCCACCAATTCTACATATTTATGTATATGATAATAACTTAAGTACTATGTCGCTAATAAATGATAATAACTTAAGTACTTATGTAGCTAACAAATGATAATAACTTAAGTACTTATATCGTGATTCATAACTTAAATACTTATGCCGCAAAATTTATTGATATTTTGTAAAAGTTAACGATTTGGTAGTAACGGTATAAATAGTTGTTAAAAATTTGGTACTTTTAGCTATAAAATAAGTTTTGAAATACACCGTGAACTTTGAAGTACTCCAAAATATTTTGCCTGGATTTTTCCAATAATATATTATAGCTCGGTCATGAAATTGACAGTTTATACACCTAATTAACCTGAACTTTAGAGAAGACCTCAAACTATACATAAGTGCCCTTGAAACGTATAAAGAGCTAACTATTAAATGGTCAAAATTGCAATTTCAATGAAAAAATAAAAATAAAAAATCTAATGCAATGGCAAATGTCAAGATTTTGGCTATTGTATCTTCATCGTTAACTGGTTTTTTATTTGATAAACGAATATCATTATGCTATAAAACCTTTGCATAAACTCTAACAAATTAGGTGCCTAATTCGGTACCAAATACATATTAGATATCTGAGGGTACATATAATATAATGACTTTCTTTTAATGCTAAATTTAGAATTGGTGACATTTGCGTCTGCATGGAAGATGGCCATTTCTTGATATTACTGACTTGATCGTTCGACTTTTGAGTTTTGAATGACATTCATACGTGTTAGACCGGACCGATCTTAAGTTCGAAATGGCCCTAGACCATGGGCAGATGCAGCTTTAAGTGGGGCGGTTCATGTTGGATCCCAATTCACGGATCTGTAAAGAACACGAATAACACCAAAAGAAATCGAACAGAAAAATAAAGGACACAAACTTTTGGGAGAAGAAATTCTCTTGATTAATAATCGAAGGCAATACAAGAAGATAAACTCAAAATCCTAATGGACTCTACACATTACAAAGTGTACATGCTAGGTATATTTATAACCTCACATAGGCGAAACCCTAGCTAACCAAATCGCACAAAATCAGGAAACTACCCTAAATAATCCTATCAAATCTTTGACTTGATCTTTGCTTGTTCCTCAAGCTACGCGCTTTCCTTGCTGGGTAGTTGCTGACTTTCCCTTTCCTGCCCGGACAGCTTCTCTGTCCCCGAGCTGGCCTGCTCGTCTGCCTCTGGCCGGGCTTGCCTTCTATCCGGACGTTCTGCTCGTGTTCACCCGAGCTGGGCTGAACTCCTGTCCGTCTTCTGTTCTGGTCGGTACCCGGGCTGACTCCTCGCAAGTGTTTCTGCCCGTCCTGGGTTCTGGTCGTCATCCGGACTAAGTCAAGCTTAAGCTCACAGTTCAAACCACTCTCTTGAAAAAAAGTGTACAATAATATCTTAGTTTTATTTATTTTTTAGTGTAAATCCATATAAAAAAAATTAGTTTATTTTTGTTAAAATTTAAATATAATATTCTCAAGTTAATTTTTTAAAAAAGATAACCCTGATACGTAATTCTTAGTTCTGCCATTCGGGGACATCAAAATAAAAATAATACTATTTTAAAATTTATTTTGAAATCTCTTAAATTTTGAAAAAATTCCTTCAACGGAATACCTGATAATATTATGATATTGTTTTTTTTTCTTCTTCTACGGTTTTAATCGGACTAGGTTAATTAACCCTCACTCCAATAAATTTATGCCGCATTGTTAAATTTGAAATGGATCTGACCAAGAAACATATTGCCTATTGGGTTACAAACAATTTTTTTTATTTTTTTTATTTTTTTAAGAACCTAATTAGAAACACATGTCGTTTCAGAAAAGTTAACGACATATGTTTTGAATTGGCTATTTTTTCCAGGGTTGCAACAATACGGTATGTAGTTCGTCATCAACATTTAGAGAATCCACTTTAGAATTTTCTAGTCATATTAAGTTTAAAGAGAAAACAAGAAAAAAACCATTAATGTATAATAATTAAAAAGTAGAATTGACACCAAAAATTGGTACGCAACATATATAAATACAAATTTGAGTAGGATAAACTAGCAAAATATTGTGATCTCAATAAATTTAAGATGGAGTCATGAGAGAAATAATTACGAGTACTCTCTTGAAAAATTAATTTAACGAGCGACAATATGATCATTATAACACATTTACTTTCACAAATAAATAAGATCATATTCTCCTTTTACACAACATCTATAGAAAAATGCTCATTGATCATTTCAATATCTTCTCAAACTCCTCAGGGCTACAAGGAACAACAAGAGCTCCACTTTGTGAGAAACCACACTCTTCCTCTGCTAGGTTAAGCAACCTTAGAAACTTAGGGTTACTAAACACTTCAAGCTCAACTATAAACCTCTTTCTTTCGCGACCGTTCACCGCGATCACCACGAAACACCCTTCCTTAACGTCGACCGTTCACCGCGATCCCATGTCGAATTCGTCTTCACTATAATCACTCTCACGGCTGTGATGACGATCTGATCTTGACCTGGCTCCGGCTAAAATCGAGAGACTCCTTCGAAGCTTTCGGATAAAGAGACCGAGAAAAATCAAGCTCTTATTGTCACTTTTCTTCATGTGGTACGTTTCAGTACACATATATTGCTCTTTTTGGTTGAGAAAATAAGACTGATTTGAAGGGATGTGTGCGTGCGGTTGTTACAACATTACTTTCAATGCTAATTTGTCTGTTTCTGGTCACTCTTTCATTATCTGAATAGTGGCTACACATGCTTTATTAGAACACGTACTTCACTCGGTATATATGCTAATTAAAGGAATTTAAATTTACAAGCAAAAGATACAGATTTATCTGAATACTTAGAACCAATTAATTTCTCAACGTTGGACCCATATTTTCTTGAGATAGATATCACATTTCTTGATCAGATCTTTGGGTTGTTATGATTCAAATGAACAATAGCAATACAAGTAAAAGAGAAATCAACACGTGTATTTTTCGTCGAATCCCTTAGAAAATTGCGGACCAGAGGCAGAAGAATTCATAATTGTAAAAAAAAAAAAATGAAGTGAGAGTACTAGTGCAAAATAAATAAAAATAATGACGGCTAGGGGCCGGCCATGAGTTTCCAGAGGCTCAAGGCGAAGTTTGGACTTGAGGATCACTGACGAGATTAGTGTTGTGATCAGATTGGAGAATATAAGAGAAATCTAAATCTTTTTGAACCCAAGACGCAAACTTTTGTCACACTCAAATTATGCTTATTAAATGAAATTGCAAATGAGACCAAATACAATTAGGTTATTTAATCCCTAGAGTAGCAACTATTAATAACCATAAGAGCGAGAGAAAAAATAAAATATGGTACACAACTCACAAGGCATTGCTTTAAGCCTATCAAACCTTTTTTGCACTTTCAAGATATAAACCTAAATAATAGAGCATCGGTGACCATTTTTCACACCACACAAAAGTAGCTTAGTTGATTCAGACTTATTTCACTATTTTAAGTCTTTCTGGAGTTAGATATAGCTGGCAATATACCAATGATTTCTTATATTGGAAAAGAATCTTTGAATTATGCACTCGTTCTATTATGATATTATTCCTATGTTAAAAGAAATATACCTTTAGGAAACCCTTACAATTTATCTTTAAAAGGAAAGTTTAATAACTCAATCCATTGAGTAATAAAAGTGGTAATTTTTTGAAACCAAGCTTGTATTAAAGAGGGGAGAAAATCCCTTCGGATACAAGTGGTAAGCCACAGAGGGCATTCTTGGGGCCAAAAATCCGAAATTACATCGGTCCCGTTGGCCACACCATTATAAAGTTTCCACCATTATAAAGTTTCATAACTTACAGGAATCTTTATTTATATGTAATGTTATGGGTGTTTTTTTTTTTAATTTATAAAAATTAATAAAATAAATATATATTTTAATTAATTAATCCAAACCAGGCCAACGTACGCCCCGGACGCCCATTTAACAAAATCGGTAAGCCCGGAAAATAGAATATAATTATTTTTATTAAATATATTTGAAAACGAACGAGCGCATCCCCGAAGCATCAAAACGTGCTCTGAAGGGTAATTGCCAAGGATTTGAATGCCGTTTTTGCCGATAAATCGTTTGCCGTTATCGACGGAGTAATCGTTTGCCGATGGATTTATCGATGGAAAACCTATAAAATTTATCGTTTGCCGTTACCGAAACTTATCGAACTTATCGATGGATTAATCGCTTATCGATAGATTTATCGATGGAAAACTTATAAAATATTTTCATATATATTTTCATACATAAAATATTTTTTATAACATAAAATACTATATGTATATTTTCCTTAATAATTGAAAAACATCAAATTACAAAACAAATTATGTCAGAATCACAGTATCAGAATTATATACAATGTGCAAAATGAAGTTACATATGAAAAACCAAAGAAATAGCTCAATTTGACCAATTTCAAAAAAAATATTTACTTTTCCCGCAATAAGGTTGCAATTCGGGAAAACGTTAAATTAGATATAATTATATCAACCTCACATTTTATAAGTTATTAACAATGTTATAAAATGATTTTACATAAAAAAAAAGACTAACTAGCTTAACTTAACTAATTTTCAAAAAATATGTACTTTTGCCGCAATAAGGTCATAATTCAGAAAGACATCAATTACAAAAATAATTATGTCAAACTAAAAGTTTCTTAATTATATACAATGTTACAAAATGAAATTACACAAAAAAATTAAAATATATCTCAAATTCACTATTTGTAGGAAAATTGGTATTTTTGTCGCAATTAGAAATAATTTGCATAAACCCTTAAATTTAACCCAAATCTGCAAAAAATCAATAATCACGCAAACCATCTTGATTCATCTATATTCCATCATATAATTTTAAAAAAATCAATTTCAACAACATTTGATTCAAAACGTAAAATGTACAATTAAACTAATATGAAACTCAAATGTTACCTTTCATTCAACCTAATAGCTTTCTAAGTAACTAATACAAATATAGAATAAAAATGTGAAAAATTGACATGATTCATACATATACAACATTTAAACATCAAAACGCTAAAGATCTACTAAAAAAAACCTTAAAAATACATTTAAATTTTGAAATTAAAAGAAGTTGGAACTTTTGCCGCAAAAAAAGAAAAATTTATACCAGGGTTGACTTAT
Source organism: Parietaria judaica (assembly GCA_954871525.1). NCBI lineage: Eukaryota > Viridiplantae > Streptophyta > Magnoliopsida > Rosales > Urticaceae > Parietaria > Parietaria judaica. The sequence continues at coordinate 18,689,975 of OX940864.1, forward strand.
CGTTTTTGACCGAAAAGTAGCTTGCTTTTCGAGAAAATACACTTGATAAGTTTGAGAGATAAGTGACTTGCTTTTCGAATCGAAAAATCGCGATAAGTATAAAAAGATAACGATTAGAGGAGATAAGTTACCGAGAAGTGGTTTTCAGCGATAAATCGCTCGATTATCGCTCGATTATCGCGAAAATCGAAACCTTGGTAATTGCGCACCTTAGGGCGTGCAAATAATATTTTATTTGCCGAACCTTCCCCGAGAAACTTCTAACCTTTTCTATTAATAGGAGGCTCTCCCTTGTCAAGCAGTAACTCATTTAAACGTTCTCTACGGTTAAAAAATTCCTTTTATATGTTTTTCTTACTTCTGACCCCAAATACCCGATTAATGTTGAGCGACCCGAGTCCGGTCTGGTTAAAAAACGTAAGTTCCAGGTCCCTGGTATCGAAAATCCAAGCTTTAATCCCAACATATAGTCAACAAAACGGCGATGGACCCGGCCAAAAAACTTGGGTCGCTAGAGTGTGTGATCCATTTTTTCGGCATCATGTAAGGAGTAAGGACCATTTTTAAATATTTTACATATATTAAATCGACACAGAACGGTTAAGGGGCAAGCTAATCTATATATATATAAAAGGAAAATCTCACTACAATTAATTCATTGTCTAAAAAGCTTGGAAATCTACCATTCTCTCATTCTAAGCATGATGAGAAAGTTAATTTTCTAGAATTTTGAATTAAAAAAATGATACTATTTACTAATGACATGAGTTAGTGAATATTGATATTAATGGCATCTACTAAGCGTGGGTTTGTGGTCAATCAGTATTTGATAATGCTTTGGACTTTTAATCTTCACATTGCTTGCCTTTTGGAGTTGTATTAGTAAAAACAACTAACGCATAAAAGCGACTCTTCAGTATTTACTAATTATGAAAGTCATTTAGACTAATTATTAATATTATTTACGTTTTAGCTTCTCCCTCTTCATTTTCTTCCACCCCTTTCACTTCTCACGCGAGTTAAACCCTGGCTTCCTTTCTCGCTCTCTTCGCGCGACTTTCCGAGGCCATTCCGGTGAATCCATCATGCGAGCCAATCCACACGAAGGGCTCTCAGCAGATCTGGCCACTCTCTCAACCCCAAAATAACGCGGCAACGCTTGAGCGAGCCAGGCTGTACAAAGTCCATTGCTGCTCCGGTTAGATTCTTATTCAAGTTACAAATTGTATTTGTCGGTTAAAGTATGCATTTTTAGGAATTTACGAGATTTATTAGCCATTCTTGGTTTCTCTGGTAAGATCTTTATTTCTCCGGTTAAGGTTAAAGTAATCATTTTTAGGAATTTACGAGATTTATTAGCCGGTTTCTCTGGTAAGATTTTTATTTCTCCGGTTAATGGTTTCAATTTTCGTTACGAGTAGATTTTTTCCCGACTTTTTTTTTTATATCAATTTTCATTAGATTACATTCTTTTTATTTTTCTGGGATTTTCGGGATTTGATGGTCTTTCATCGCATCTCATGTGAGATTCTCTTTCCCGCCAATCTTGATTTCTCTGGTGAGATTTTTATTTCTCCTGCTTATGGTTTCAATTTTCATTATTGATCGTTGAAGAGTAGATTTTTTTCCCGATTTTGATGTCAGTTATCATTAGATTACTTTTTTTTATTATTTTTCATGGATTTCGGGATTTGATAGGCTTCCATCCCTTCTCATATGAGATTCTCTTTCTCGCCATTCTTGGTTTCTCTGGTGAGATTTTTATTTCTCCGGCTTATGGTTTCAATTTTCGTTACTGAGCGTTGAAGAGTAGATTTTTTTCCCTGATTTTGATGTCAATTTTCATTAGATTACTTTTTTTTATTTTTCAGGGATTTCCAAAATTTGATAGTCTTTCATCGCTTCTCGTACATAGTAATAATTGTTGGGTCAAATTTATGTAAACGAAGTGCTAAAAGCAATAGATAGATATAGAGTGATGAGTTCAAGAGCAAACAGATATAATTTTTTTTAGACAATATGATACATATAATAAGTTGAAGTGTTAGTGATGATATTTATAATCAAACTCAAACTTTCAAAGTAAGTGCAAATTTTCATGTTAGCCTGTTTTGGCTTGGTCCAATTTTTTTTTTGGGGGATTTCTCAGTGTATATTCGAAGCGTAAACTAGGTAAGAGTCCTCCCCAATTCTCACTTTTAGTTGAGAAAAGCAGTCCGGTATTTTTGCCAGAATTAGGCTTCGGAAAAAAAAAAAAAAAAAACCTTGGAAAATTTGATTAAGAAATTCATTAACAATTGGATTGAAAATATGAAATAAATTATATATTACTTAATGAATCCATCTAAAAAATACATTTTTATGTAATAAACAAAAGAATGAAAGCTGAACATTATTTATGCTTTAAAGTTTATACATCTCGTCATGACATCAGAATCTTCTCCAACTCTTGAGGCCTGCACGGGACGACAAGAGTGCCGGTTTGTTCGAAGCCGTATTCTTTCTCGGCTTGCTCGAGCAGCCTCCGAAACGACGGGTCGTTCAAGCACGCAATCTTCGCAACAAACCTCTTCCTCTCCGAACCCTTCATCGCCACCACCGCGAAGTGCCCTTTGCTCACGTCCACCGGCACCTCACACTCATCTTCCGACAAAACCAAAATCCGCTTTTGCAACTTTTCGATGAGAACGCGAAGCATTGTCGTTTGGGGATCTTGTATTAATGGAGATAGTAAAAGCTTATTGTGTTTGATATGATGGCTTGTAGTAGAGTGATTATTCTCTATGTGCAACGATGGATATTTATATTGCTCATGAACACGGAAAGGTTGATACATTGATGAGTGGTTGTTACATTTCTTTCAATGTGCTATTTTGTTATTATCTGAAAACACGGAAAGGTAGATATTTACTTGTATTTTGTCTGTTTTTAGAATAGCAAGGTAAATTCCTTCTGAAATTTATGAACATTTATGTCAAATATTGTATCAACTATCAATATTATCGGGTAGTAGCGGTAATAAATAAAAAAAAAAAAAAGTCAAGCATATAATTACTATTTACTAATTATCCCATATCAATACTTTTTTTTTACCGATTGAACTCGGTGTGGAATCCTCTCTATGACAATTATGAAGAACCGGATGTGAAACACGGGGACAGCGAACGAGCGGTGGAGAAGGTTGCTGTGACGAGCAAGAACGTGGTGACCTTGATTGCAGACGAGGGCGTGAAGGCCACGAGGGCCGCAAACATAGAAGCGGAAACCATGTCAAGCTTGATTTGTTGAGGAAAAAAACGTGGAGGCAGTTTATATGTGAATTTAAGAGCACCGTTCAATGGCAAAATCTGTAGGTCCAGTTCGGACACAATGCACAAGCAGCATCTGAAAGGCCACATGCAATGACAACCTGGGGTCGTTCATCACCGCCTTGGCTTAAGTAAAAGCTTGGAGACATGGAGCTGCACGCGCGCGGTGGTGGAGGTGTGTATCCAAGAAAGTCATTTTACGATAGCCGCTATGACACCAATACACGAGCACGGTGGTGGTGGCCCATCAGTGACACAAGCCAACAGTCAAAATCTGAGGTCGGATTTTCTCAGATCAAGAGAATGATGTAGCACTAAATTGGCTAGAATCATGACCACATTGCCGGAGATCTAAATGTGGTACGTACGAACCAGAAATCTACTAATCCTCACTCACCGGAAAACTAAATGTGGTACCACATTTAGTTTTCCGGTGAGCGAGGATTATTAGATTTTTGGTTCCAATAGAGTTTTTATCTAGAGATAGTCGTTTTAGTTTATGTTTACAATGGACTGTGCAGGGGAACATTTACAATCGTCATTTTTAACGTCATACCAAAACATAGTCTAATTCTCTTCCTTAGAATGAACTAATTGATGTAGAGTGTAATATGAAGAACACGAAGAACACGTCTTTGCGAGAATAAACTCGACTTCACAAGCTATAGCTCGATTTTCATTTCATAATCAACTAAAAACTTACACACGTTTTCTCTTGCTTATATAGCATAAATGAAACATAATAATAATCATAAAAAGCTTGATCTAATGTACCTAATATAATTATAATAAAATTAAAATAAATCAAAGAAACTAATGAAGATAATAGCATAATAAAAGATGATAAAAGAGATTAATTCATGATTGATTCATGTGCATGAATCAAGGGGATTTGATTTCCAATTAGCACATCACGTAATGCACCATTCTCCTCGGCTTGAAAAAAATTCGTCCTCGAATTTAGAGCGCCAATAGGTATTGCAAGTCCGCCGCCATCGCCGCGCTTGTGTCGGCGCCAAAGTCGTCGTCGTAAAACAAATGCATTGGATTTGCAGCCCCGCCAATATCTTTTGATCATGTCTTCAAGCTTAGTTTTTCGTCTATCACGGTCATGCGCGTACATAGGTTGTAGTTGAGCGGGAACTTTACGCGATTGTTTCCACGTTGTGCTTAACTTGATTTTCGGAACCCCACTCGTGGTCGTCACGACCGCCACCACAATGGAATTGCTCGGTGCGGCTACTTCGGTGGCCATGCTCGAAACCAAAACTATCTCATCATCCTTCTTGTCGCACATGTTGTCGTCGTATACGATCTCGCCATACACGGCCTCGTCGTACTCATCGTATACGGGTTCGTCATACTCCGTCTCGCTGTAAACCGACTCGTCGTACACGGCCTCGCCGTGCTCCGCCTCATCGTACGTCGTTTCGTCGTACTCCGGGATAGCCACCTGGAAGCCGCTACCCATCGCACATCCTCCGGGACCGCCGCACGTCCAAAATTCTGCCCGAACAGGTTGGTCGTCCTCGGTGTCGGACTCGTCTTGGCGTCGTTGCTCCGTTTGATTCTGCATCATTGCAGCCATCTGACGGATCAGCAATTCCACCTGAGCACGGAATCCGTCGACCTCTTCTCGTCTCACCATATCCTCTACGAAAGCGTCTCGAACAGCCCGTTTCTTCGGTGCCTCTGCACAGAAACGGTTGGCTCTGATACCAACTGATGTAGATCCGCTCTATAGGAAAAACGATGAACACGCTATTTGCAAGCAAAGCTCGACTTTTTTATTCATTCTTCAACTCCCCCTCTAATACGTACTGAATTACAATATATAAGAAATAATGATTCACAAAACCCTACCAATTTCCTATAATAATTGTAACACAATAATAAATTAAAACCAGCTATTAAAACGTAATCAGCACTAATTGCCTAATTCATGCATAAAAATAAATAGGACAAATTTTAGGAATGAATTATGGGATCCTCATGCATGATAAGATTTGTCAACGTACATACTGCATCATTCTCTTCGTCTTGGAGAAAATTCGTCCTCGAATTTCGACAGTCGCCCCGTGCCACGACCTCGCCGCCATCTCCGCGCTCATATCGCCGCCAAAGTCGTCGTTGTACAAAGACTTCTTCATATTTGCATTTTCGTCGCTGTGGCGAGATGTTTACGAGGTTTCCCTTAAGAGTGATACAGTCATGCAGTTGCTCTGAAACAGATTGAACGTGAATGTTTAGCCGCCTCTTGTGCGAGATGCTTGAGTCGTCTAGCTGCCAAAGGTGAACACACAAACGCCTTGTGCATTTGCTTTCTTCAATCGGACTGGGCATGATTTCCGCGAGCGTACCAAAGGTTTTGACGTCTTCTTTCGCACTCACGATCGCCACGGCCTTCACATAATTGGAATTTCTCGGTGTGGCCACTTCGATGGTCTTGTTCAGTGCCCAAACAATTTCTCCATAAGAGACTTCATCGTCCTCCGATTCATCGTATACGGCCTCACCGTACTCTGCCTCGTCGCACTCCGACTCGTCATAGACGGCTGCGCCGTACTCCGTCTCACCGCACTCCGACTCGTCGTACACAAGATCGTCGTAAACGGCATCGTCATACTCATCGTACACGGGCTCACCATAGACGATTTTGGCGTACTCCGCCTCCTCGTCGGTGAACTTGTCGTACTTTGGGGTATCCACCTTAAACGCCGACTCCCACCAGTTTTCCGAGGCTGTTTCACGTGGATTTTGCATGTGTCCATAGCCGCCGAAATTCCTACCAAACGGAGTGTCATGATCGTCTTCGGTGTCGAATCCGCCTCTGTGGTGTTGTCGAGCCACCGGATTCTGCATCAGCGCAACAACCTGGTGGGTGAGCAATTCCACTTGAGCGCGTAATCCTGCGTTGTCGTCACGTCTATGCACGTCTTCTACGGAAGCATCTCGAACGGCCCGTTTCTTCGGCGCCATCTGCGCAGACACGGTTGGCTCTGATACCAACTGATGTAGAGTGTAATATGAAGAACACGAAGAACACGTCTTTGCGAGAATAAACTCGACTTCACAAGCTATAGCTCGATTTTCATTTCATAATCAACTAAAAACTTACACACGTTTTCTCTTGCTTATATAGCATAAATGTAGCATAAGTGAAACATAATAATAATCATAAAAAGCTTGATCTAATGTACCTAATATAATTATAATAAAATTAAAATAAATCAAAGAAACTAATGAAGATAATAGCATAATAAAAGATGATAAAAGAGATTGATTCATGTGCATGAATCAAGGGGATTTGATTTCCAATTAGCACATCACGTAATGCACCACTAATTCATAGCAATTAAATTCATATTATTTCATTACAAGACTAACTAGTTCAAAATTACATACAATATTTATTATTTCCTTGCATCTTCGTAATACACAAAAAAGTAAATGTGTTTTTTATTATAAGAGGAAAACACATTTACTCATATAATAATCCAACCAATGTATATACATTTCTAGTTGTAAAAATGTGTAATAGTGATTTTACTTCAAAGACATATGTAAGAACTTAAATAATTTCATCGTAAATTATGTCCAACAAATTAAGGTCGGCAACTATATGCATTTTTTATAATATTAGATTGAATACTCGTTATAAGGAAACAAGGGAACTTTAAAACATGAAGATCTACAAAGAATCACAATTAGCGCATAAAATTTCTAGAAGTCTCTATGACACTATGACTTTCTTTCTTACTTATGTATTTTCTATATATAAAGTTATTTTATGTAAAGTTTCACGGGTTCCGCCTTAAAATCAATGGGCAATAAAGAGAGTAACCCATGAACTTTTTAAACTATGTTAAGTCCCAATGTCTTTTCAACGCGAAATTTAACATGCCCCTCAAAATGGTGGCTCTTTTGGGAGAGCAAAATTTCCGAGCAAGAAAGCGCAACAAAGCCTTAGGCATTTAGAGATATTTGGGATATAAGTATGTCAAGTTTTCAATTATGTAGCGGCATATGTTTGTCTCTTTTTCAATGGTAGATGCTCGAAATTAAAGATCGAGTGTCTCCACTCCTTTCTATCCACGCACTGAGTATGATTTTTCAACATTACGAACTTCTATACCGAAAAAAAGAATTATTCGATTTTTAAATTCTACTCCGTCTTTAACAATCACCAATCGGCCGTAATGTAAAATATAGACTGATTTTTCAATCGGTAGATCAAACACTCAAATTCCGAGCATATTTTTATACTATTCAATGGATCATAACCAAGAGAAAATCGAAAGGAGCTCTAGAAAAAAGAAAAAAAAAATCAAAGAAAGTTACATTATTAACATGATAATTATTTATGGTTCTTCATTATTACATCTGCAAAATCCTCTCAAGATCTTGAGGTCTGCAAGGGATTACAAGGGCACCAATTTGCTCAAAGCCATATTCTTGCTCGGCTTGATCGAGTAACTTCATGAACAAAGGGTTGTTCAAGCACTCGATCTTTACGACGAACCTCTTCTTCTCCGAACCCTTCACTGCCAACACGGCGAAATGCCCTTCCTTCACGTCACGTGGCACCTTCGACGTTGACTTTTGAAGCTTTCCCATGAACGCTCTGACCATTGTATTACGATACTGTTTAGGGTTTATTATGATCTGAACACTTAAGGATCGATATGGTCTCTTTGACATTGAGGTCATCATGAGATTTTTATATTGGCTTTAAGGGGTATCATTAACGAGAAAAAACAAGCTTTGTAGGGTCCATTGATATTTAAGAGATAATAGCAAGTGGGTGATATACAGTGTGTTAGTTCAAAGCTGATACGAAGGACCACAGTTTTTGAGCACATTGTTTATCAACAAAACTGAGATTCTGAGAAAGTGAGAAGTACTTGGAGTTAGCTCTTTATAACCTAAGTCACATGTGAGCTTATTTAGTAAGATAGATATGTTCTAATAATATTATTTAGATAAGGTAATCATGCTAGGGGAGAAATAAAATAAAATAAAAAAACCGGAAATCCGGGTTTAAATATCAGATTCGGGAAGAAAAGAAATCCCAGTTTCAATACTAGTTTTTTTTTTTTTAGTTCATATTAACTTGGACTGTGATTCTGTTTCTAACGGGATCCAAGTTTGAGGCTACTAAAACCTGATTTTATTTTATATGATATATGGCCATCTAATTAGAGAGAAAATAAAGACAAAAAATCTTTGAATAAAAAATCTGGATTCAAATATCGTATTTGGGGAAAACTCTGTTTTAAAACTAGATATTTTTGAAAGCCAGATTACATTAAGGCATGATACGATTTCAAAGAAGATTCCGATTGAGCATAAAAACTGAGAATAAGGATTATAAGTTACTAAAACTCAATTTTATTAGTTTTTAAATTAATTTTAGGCCGGTTTTATATGATACTTTTTTATTTCTGTAATTATATGCTTGTAAACAACTTTCCTTATTATTTATGTAGAGTCTCTATATAAAGAGAAACTTCATAAAATAACCCTCAATACACCACAAATTCTATTATTAACCCTCAAGTTTTCATAATTCTCAAAACAATCTTTTTAAATTTTATGTACCAATATACTCTTAATTTTGTCCATTTTTCCGGACGCAATATGTCTATTTTTCAGGACGCGATATGTCCATTTTTCAGGACGCGATATGTACATTTTACAAGGGTATTTTGGTACATGAAATTTGAAAAGGTTATTTTGAGAATTATGAAAACTTGAGGGTCAATTATAAAATTTGTGGTGCATTGAGAGTTATTTTATGAAGTTTCCTTATATATATATATGTAATTCGATTTTTCGTATAATATAGCTATTATTACAAGAGGGTTGCGAGGATATTTATAAATAGCAAAATTAGGTATATATGAATATGTATGCCGGATTGAATGACTGACATTAAGATAAGGTGTTGGAATTTGAAATGGAATCATTATTCTTTTGTTGCCTTAACAATAGATACATTTATCTAGTATGTATATATGTGTCTGTTTTGCAAGATTCTTTGTATAATTCTGCTACAAAATAATGACTCACTTGATGAACCGATTGGATGATGATATAGTGAGAAAGCATAGTGAGCAAATTGAATCTTCAGTTCGGCCAAATCTCATTGGTTGAGAGAGAGGCCAGGAGACAAATGATCTGACCAAAAGTGACACACCAACAGTCATTTCATAGAGCAAGATATTAAATAAAGGGAAATAATTTCTTACACATATATATATATATATATATGTATATAAATATATAAAAGCCGGGTTATTTGACTCCTAAGTTCGTATTAAATTTATTAATAATGCCAACAGAGAAAATCCGTGATGATCACATAAAATTTATTAATGTAAACCCTAAATTAAAATATCAAATGTTTAACCATCAAATAACAATAAGAAAGGAAATATCCTTTAATTATTCAATGTTCGAATCGAACAACTGCTCGCGCCCGGCGGTTACTCAGAATTGTGACTTTTCCAGTAAAAAATTCTCATAAACCGAAACTAGTATTATTATCATGATGTTTATACTAAACGAGCTTTGTGCTTGGATCCTACTCCTAATATAAAATTTGTAGTTCAATATATATCTAAACATTATCGAGAATTTTTATAAACTTACAATTTATCCGTCTTCTAATTAGCTTGTAAAATTGGATGCATTAATTGTTTGAACTTTGCCTTTATTACATGTCTAAGACGAGAAATATCGATCAATCTACTCTAACTAATATAATAAAGAAGAAAAGAGAAAGATAAACATAATATCTGTCTACTGCATATCCTAACGAGCCAATGCGTATCTCACTTGATTCTCCTACCTATAAATAAATGGAGGATAATTGTATTATAGAATATAATTAAAGATAGCAAAAAGACTTTCATATTAGTCCAATTGGAATTTTCTAGTCGTATCAAAATAGCTTGTAAAAGCAACATTCATTTGATTTAGGGTTTTGTCATCAAACGACGAAGCATAACACAAGCAAGTGGTTTGTATTTCTCCATTTTGGCTGTACTTTTAGTACATGTACATTAGTACATACAATTGCTTTTCGGTGATGATGATAAGAATAAGCAACTTCATGGGTGAAAAATAGTTGTATTGTTTCTTAGATATGGACCAATATACAAATAATTGCCTAAGCTTTTGACAACATATAATTCAATGTCAGTGTTTAATGTATAACGCGCTCGTTAAGTCACTATCTTCACTATTAGGGTAGTTTGTATGTTAGCGAAAGATTCTAAAGAGAAGGATATATAACTCAATGGAAAGATATGTATATTGCCAAATTACTTTGGAAAATAGGGTTAACTTAAGGTTTGTGCCCTAATCAATGAACTAATATACTGTAATATTCATCATATGATAGCTTAATATACATTTAGTAGCTTGTAAATGCTTGGTGTATTGATATACTACCATATTTGCAGTTCTTTTGCTGAGCGACAAGATCGCGAAACTTAACGCTCTCTCTTTTCTTTTACCGACAGCGATGATCACTAGCTCGTGAAATCATCCCAAAGTTATTAATAAGCTCTTCGTTTACTAATTGTCGGGTTAAATTTGCGCTACCCTCGTATAAGTAGAGAGGTCCTTTTCAGCAAAACTTTTTTAGAAAGCCGTCATGGTGATTCGATCCCGATCCTTTCCTTCATTTGCCGAACCACCTTAAATCTTGTGTGTCTACTGTGATTACCATTACATCAACACTTAAATTAATTTTAACACGTCTTTAATTTCAATTTATGAAAAATAAAAAACGGATCTATATTTTCTTCAATTTTAAATGAGGCATAGCGACAAAGTTTTTTTTTTTATTTAAAAACTCTCTAATTTATTCTTATAATTTATAATATTCCAACGTTGATTTTTCAGTGACGTAGGGTTTGTTTGAGCAAGAAGTATTTCTCTGCTCCATAGGGGAAAAATCAGTTTATTTATCATAAATATCATAATTTGTCTTATTTGGCTACGTGGGTAGTGCATTACGTACATAAAAAAAATGTCTCATATATGTGGCTATTGCGTATTGACCGACCTTAAAAAAGATAAGGAAACGTTTTGTAGAGTACTTGGATGTGTGAAATATATATTATTTTTTGTTTGTTCTGCAAGGTTCTTTGAATATTTATATCAGAGATATTAACCTAAAAGCTCAACTTGGATGAAACAGTAATACGCAGGATATAATAATTTATAATTACAAATGGTCATTAAAATGAAAATCGAAAAATTCTAGGAAGAAAAGAAGAAGCAGCATATTGAATGTTTCCATTCTTAAGAACGTGTTTATATAAAAGTATTGCAGATTTCAAAGGATCAATACTACTATTATACATACATGTTAATTTGTCATTAAGAAAAATATTTTATTTTTACATTTTTTAAGATGAATTTTATTAAAAGAAAAAAGAGTAAAATCTCAGATGACGTAAGTTTATTTGTGAATTTTCAAAATAATTGACATATATTGATAACGTGTCCTGTTATTTTTCTTATTACGATATTTTTCCATCATAAGTGAATGATTACTTGAAGAATTATAATTTCCTTAAGAAATGATGATTTCTACAACATCAAGCATTAGAGAACCATGAGATAATTGGGTACACATTGTAAATATTACAAAATTGTCGGTACGTATATCACGTATATATATATGTATATATATAATACGTTCATCCTTTAGAATATGCTCAAACTCTAGTGGTATAAAAGTTTCCACAAGAGCGCATATCGATTTAGCAAAATAGATGACGTGCAACAATGTGATTGGGCAGTATATATTTCGTCTTTGCGATTATATATACTATTTTTTCTCTTTTGATCGTATATAGAGAGTGGCTGTAGTACACTATGACCATATCATTCAATATTGTCAGACACGTTGACTGCGACAGAGAGACGCGGAAGCCTGCAAACACAATTTTCACTTTACGGTAAAAATGTAAAACTCCATGCATGATATTGATAGGACCGGAGATAAATATATATATGAGTGAAACTCGTATTCTGATCTGAGATTTTAGCTTTTCTGTTTGTTTTGTTTAACTATGTCTTGGACATGAGATTCTTGAACGATAAACAAACACAACCGCGTATTTCTTTAGAGAGCAGAAATAAACATTTTCTGTAATTAAATGCATGTTGAGATAGGGAAATACTTAAGTAAGCAAAACCTAAAAGAAAGCTCTTATTAATATTGTATCTTTATATATATATATATATATATAGAAGTCTTAGTGCCATAGTATTATAAAATACCTCTTATATACCTTTAGATAATTAAAATACGTAAGAGATAATTAATTTTTTTGTATCTTATAAAAAAACTACTAGAACTTACCATCTCTCTCTCTCTCTCTCTCTATATATATATATATATATATATAATCCATTACTTTTTTAGTTGTTCATCTGTGTGGAATAACTCCGAGATATAATTCGTAACAGGTTAACTCCGACAAATCAAAACTCGTGTTTTCGTCATGGCTGTTAGGTCGAATTCGACAGGCCTACAAATTTTATAGTGATAATTATTTAGTGTCTTAATTTGGTACTTTTAAAACGTTCCATATAAAGATTAGTAGCTAGGTTAAAGGATGAAACAAGGTATGATGAATAGTCTGTAATAATAGATCTATATTTTCTAATTATTGGAGAGCACTTCCGACATGGTTTTAATGGCATCGATGATCGCAAAAGTAGTACTTTCACTATTCACTACTATTATGAATTATGAAAACCCTAACAACAGTACTAACTAGTACGTACTATATATATTTTTTAAAAGCTGACAACGTGTATATATATTATTGTCTTTTGAAGGGGAAATTTAAGGGCCGTACGTAACGTTACAAAATTTGTTCTCTTGAGATATTTATTTCATTTTATTTTATTTTTTCATATAGAAATACGCGCCTAGTTATTGTGAAATATCCATTAATTTAGATATTATTTACAAGAAATCTAGTTATAAGTTTTGTAGAGGTTTTTTGAATTTGTTGGTGTCTGCATGTTACTTTATTTATATATAGAATAGACTACTGATCACGATCGTCATGAATTCATAATCATGCTAAAGTTTCAAGTCTCGTATTATTTTCTTTTACGTTGCATTAATTCATTCGTTTAGTTCGTTTCACAACCTTCTATATACATGTGAGCTTAAGCTTGACTTAGTTCGGGTGACGACCAGAACCCAGGACGGGCAGAAACACTTGCGAGGAGTCAGCCCGGGTACCGACCAGAACAGAAGACGGACAGCCGTTCAGCCCAGCTCGGGAGAACACAAGCAGAGTGTCCGGATAGAAGGCAAGCTCAGCCCGGAGCATACGAGCAGGTCAGCTCGGGGACAGAGAGACTGTCCGGGCAGGAAAGGGAAACTCTACCCCAGAAAGGAAGACGCGTAACTTGAGGAGCAAGCAAATCAAGTCAAAGATTATTGGCGAGATTATTTAGGGTAGTTTCCTGATTTTGTGCGATTTGATTAGCTAGGGTTTCGCCTATGTGAGGCTATAAATATACCTAGCATGTACACTTTGTAATGTGTAGAGTCCATTAGAATTTTGAGTTTATCTTCTTGTATTGTCTTCGATTATTAATCAAGAGAATTTCTTCTCCCAAAAGTTTGTGTCCTTTATTTTACTGTTCGATTTCTTTTGGTGTTATTCGTGTTCTTTGCAGATCCGTGAATTGGGATCCAACAAGTGGTATCAGAGCTTCAATCGAAGAACATGTCTTCATCATCAGAGTCACCGATCGACGGAGCTTTGGTTGCGCAGAAACCAGACTCCAGAGAAGGCACAGTTACACTCCATTACCCCATGCTCACGAAGAGCAATTACGCCGTGTGGGCGTTGAAGATGAGGGTGAATCTGCAGGCGCAGGGAGTATGGGAGGCCGTAGAGAACGGCGGTGTCGAAGGACGCAAGGAAAGAATGGCTCTAGCCGCTATCTACCAAGCAGTTCCGGAAGAAGTTCTTCTCATGCTTGCCAAGAAAGATTCCGCGAAGGAAGCATGGAAAACTCTTCAGACCATGCACATGGGCGCAGATCGCGTCAAGGAGGCAAAGGTCCAGACCTTGAAGAGTGAGTTCGAGGTCATGAGGATGAGGGAGAGCGAATCAATTGATGATTTCGCTATGCGGCTCATGTCCATTGTGACCGGCATACGCTCGCTGGGAGACAAGGTGGAGGAGACCACCGTCGTCAAGAAGTTTCTCCGAGCAGTGCCTCACAGGTACATGCAGATCGTGACATCGATCGAGCAGTTCGGCGATCTCAAGACCATGTCGGTCGAGGAGGTTGTTGGTCGTCTCAAGGCCCACGAAGAGAGACTTCGGGGTTACGGTGACAAAGACGAGGAGAAGAACCTCCTGCTCACGCATGAAGAGTGGACGGCCAGACAGCGGAAAACCGGGGGAGCCGAGTTTTCTACAAGACCCTCAGGTCGGAACAGCTTTGGTGGAGAAGTCCGAGGACGCGGACAGGGTCGTGGACGAGGTCGAGGTCGGGACATGCGAGGTCGCGGCAGTGGATCTACCCGTCAGGAAGGCACGACCAGGAGAGACAAGAGCACAGTGAAGTGCTACAATTGTCAGAAGCTTGGGCACTTTGCATCTGAGTGCCGGAGCAGGAACCAGGGCGAAGAGGCGAATCTAGCAAGATTCCCAGACGACCAGCCGGCATTGTTGTTTGCCGAGCAGGAAACGCACCTGGACGAACAGAATGGCGAGTGTGACGCCAAGGCCCGGGCAGAAGTGATCAGTGTGCCGATCAGCCCAGAGGCCGAGCAGACCTGTCCGGAGGAGACCAGCGAGAAGGTTTTCCTCATCGAGGATAAGGTTATTGCAAACCTCCTCGTAGACGGAGAGAAGAAGGCCAGTACCGACATATGGTACTTAGACAACGGAGCTAGCAACCACATGACTGGGGACCGAGCTAAGTTTGAAGAGCTCGATGAGAAGATCACGGGCAGCGTGAAATTCGGCGACGGATCAGTCGTAGAGATCAGAGGCAGAGGGTCGATCCTGTTCGAGTGCAAGAATGGCGACCAGCGTCTGATGACCCAGGTGTATTTCATCCCGAAGTTGAAAAGCAACATCATCAGTCTAGGACAGATGACTGAGATCGGGAACACGGTGTTGCTGCAAGGGTCCTACCTGAAGATGTGGACCAAGGAAGGAGAGCTGTTGATGAAGGTGGAGCGAACACCCAACAGACTCTACAAGATTCTCCTGAAGACATGCCAGCCCGTCTGTCTTATGGCATCGATGGCAGATCCGGCTTGGTTATGGCACGCACGGCTCGGACACGTGAATTTTCACGCGCTCAAGATGATGGGCGAGAAGAAGATGGCCTTCGGGGTTCCCAAGATAGAACACCCCGACCAGCTATGTGAGTGCTGCATGATCGCGAAGCAGGCGAGGATACCATTTCCGATCAAGGCCAGATTCCGAGCAGAGAGACCCTTACAGTTGGTGCATGCAGACCTATGTGGTCCAGTCACCCCAGCAACTTTGGCAGGTAACAAGTACTTTCTTTTACTTGTTGATGATTACAGTCGCTGGATGTGGGTTTATATGCTTAAGGAGAAAAGTGGAGCCTTTGAGGTCTTCAAGAAGTTCAAGAAGATCGTGGAGAATGGCTCGGTGCACAGGTTAAAGGTCTTGCGTACAGACCGAGGAGGAGAATTCACTTCCCAGCAGTTCGGAGAGTTCTGCGACCAGGAAGGAGTTCAACGTCACCTGTCCACACCCCACACGCCCCAGCAGAATGGCGTAGTGGAAAGACGAAACCGAACTGTGATGAACACAGCGAGGAGCTTGCTCAAAAGCATGCAAGTTCCAGCCCGGTTTTGGGCACAAGCAGTAAGACATGCGGTCTACCTGCTTAATCGTTTGCCGACCAAAGCGCTAGGAGAGCGTACCCCCTACCAGACGTGGAAAGGGAAGAAACCCCACTTAGAACATTTGAAAGTGTTCGGATGCACCGCACACGGGAAGAAACCCCACTTAAGCTTGACTTAGTCCGGGTGACGACCAGAACCCAGGACGGGCAGAAACACTTGCGAGGAGTCAGCCCGGGTACCGACCAGAACAGAAGACGGACAACCGTTCAGCCCAGCTCGGGAGAACACAAGCAGAGTGTCCGGATAGAAGGCAAGCTCAGCCCGGAGCATACGAGCAGGTCAGCTCGGGGACAGAGAGACTGTCCGGGCAGGAAAGGGAAACTCTACCCCAGAAAGGAAGACGCGTAACTTGAGGAGCAAGCAAATCAAGTCAAAGATTTGGCGAGATTATTTAGGGTAGTTTCCTGATTTTGTGCGATTTGATTAGCTAGGGTTTCGCCTATGTGAGGCTATAAATATACCTAGCATGTACACTTTGTAATGTGTAGAGTCCATTAGAATTTTGAGTTTATCTTCTTGTATTGTCTTCGATTATTAATCAAGAGAATTTCTTCTCCCAAAAGTTTGTGTCCTTTATTTTACTGTTCGATTTCTTTTGGTGTTATTCGTGTTCTGTGCAGATCCGTGAATTGGGATCCAACAATATATACACAGAAAACTATAGGATATATAAAAATAGATTGCAATGAATTAAGACATTCATGTGACTAATTATATATAATAAGATCACGATGATCTCCAATTTCCCATATACATGTATTGTAAAATCTTCTACAGCAATTGAGCAACATAAACTTAAATATAATTAATATAATCTACGAAAGAACATCGTGGTATCAATTCATACTTACACAGATATGTAGATAATAATTAAACCCAATGAAACCCTAGTCATTTGAGATAGCTCGCATTGCATTAAGATCAGATTCATGTTGACTTATTGTATATATAGTGACCATCATGATCTTTTTCTTTTCTTTTCAATTAAATTTGCAAAATCTTTTGCAATTCCTGAGGATGACATGGAACAACAAGAGTACCACTTTGCTCAAAGCCGTATTCATGCTCAGCTTCCTCAAGCAAGAGGAGAAACTCGGAATTGTATAGACACTCGATATCAACTACGAACCTCTTCTTCTCCGAACCCTTCACGGCCCAAACCGCAAACTGCCCTTCCTTCACGTCGTCAGCGAGGCTCGCCAGTGTTTTGATCTCCAACTCCTCATTGGAGTAATGGTCGCTGCTCATGAAGCGCCTCTGAAGCCTTTCGATGAGAGCTCGTGCCCTCGTGAAGCGAGCGATGTACTCTTCGCCGTTGTGAGAGTGAGTGTGCCTCTGGAGCCTCTCGATGAAAGCTCGAACCCTAGATAATCGTGCTTCGTCATTGTACTCTTCTCCATCATTGGAATGATTGTTGAAGCGGTTCTGAAACCTTTCGATCAAAGCTCGAACCCTAGATATGCGAACTTCGAACTCGTAGTCCTCTCCTTCTTGTGAGGCCGAGAACCGCCTTTGAAGCTTTTCAATGAAAGCGCGGAGCTTCGTAGAGAATTCATGAGTGTCCCTCATTTTTTTATTATAATGTTGATTAAATGTATATTGTGATATTGAATTGAGACTATGGTACGTTCTCTTCGCATTGTGTTAGGGTTTTTATATTGGCTCCGTGAGGGGCGTCTTAATTTGTATAGGGTCCAATGATAAGATACTAAATTATCTCTTCAAGTGGTTGCTATAACATGCCATTCAATGAAATAGTGATCTTTGTCTAGCTTGAGATTATCAACTTTTACGTTTGTGATTGAACAGATCGAAAAAGTTCTCTCAGAAAAGATATTTGGAATATGTCGGTTTAAAAAAAAAAAAAACTATAATATCTATACTTTACATTTTTTACCCTATACATACAAATTTATCAAGCATATATATGATATAATTTATTTTCTTCAAAAGTTGATTTTTTTAAAAATTTCTTAGTAAAGCATATTTAAATGATCATATTGATTTTTTTCTTTCATATGGCATATTAATAGAGATGTTATTAATTAATGGTGATACAAAATAAAGTAGTTAGAAATATAAATATATAGTTTTCTTAGCAAGTCTATTATTTTACTGATTTTATATAAAGATAGTTACTTAGATTAGTTCAAATGTATACTATTGGCTGGAATTTCCTTCTGTTACATTTTTTTTTTGCTCATCTCTAAGATAAACCCTATGAATATCAGAATAATACATCTTATTCTATATAGTTTCAATTTGTAAGGACGTATATCCCATATTCTATACAGTGCTATATATATAAGGTATATCCCATATATATTTTCAATTTGGTGTAATTTGCATAAGGTTGCAAGTGTAAAGAATATTATTTAGCTGCCTTTATATATGTGTATGTATATTTAATATTTTAGGTTTTTTTTTTTGGTTTTGTTCTGACAGACGCGTTGAGTTTTATTACTACCATTAAATATGATGAAATAGCGAAAAGATATTGTGATCAACTAAAGCTCCAATGTGGCAATATCTAATTGGTCGGGAAACCTCTAAAAGGCCCACATAATCTATCTGTGCTGAAAGGGAACACCAACCAAAACCCTAAGTCCCTAAGCACAACAAAGCGTAACATTAATCATCATCCTTCACTATATTGTAAATCTGTAAGAATATTGATCAATATTAAGAGTTATCTAATTACTAATCATCAAGCATTGCGATGAGTTTAATTAGTTGCCTAGTCATGATGCCGGGAAGCTCGGAGAACTGTAACAATCTGAGATTTTTAGATTTTTGCACGAATGTCAATCGAAGATTATTGCAATCCTCTTAAGAGCACGAATTTTGGGGACGAGCTAAAGTTTTTCGATTTTGTTTCTAATTATCTTAGAACTAGCAAAAATCTACCTTAGTCAAGCCAAAATCTGTAAAATGAAAATGTTAATAGAACATGTAAATTGACATAAAAATGATGGAAAACATCAAATTGCTCAGAAACTCGCTTTATGCAACGTCTTTGGTATATATGTTATAAGGAGCCAGATACACAACATCAACTTGCTCAAAAATGTAATAAAAAAAGTCAAGGTTTGTTCCTTGGTAGTGGGTTTGGATCTAGCTAGGTTGAGCCCCAGGAAAGGCCGAGTAGGCGAAAAACTTCAAATTATGGGGCCTCAATATTGAAATTAAAAGCTAACTTTTATTTATTTATTTTGGAGCTAAAAAATTAAACTACTACAAAATGATGCAACGGAAAATAATGGACTGCGTCGCTCGTCGTCAAAACATAACTAAAACTGAAAAGGAAAATATCCACCACATTTAGCTCCGTCGAGTCTCACTACAAGAAAAGTCATGTATAGCAATGACTTTTATTGCGACGACACAATTATCGTTGCTATATGTTTGTGTAGCAACGACATTTATCGCGACGGCAAAATGTTGTTGCTATATGTGTGTATAGCAACGACATTTATTGCGACGGCAAAATGTCGTTGCTATATTTTTATTTAGCAGCGACATTTATTGCGACGACGCTACGTCGTTGCTATCTATTTTTGTATAGCAGCGACATCTATTGCGACACCGAAATGCCGTTGCTATATTTTTTTTATAGCAGCGACATTTATTGCGACGACGTAATGTCGTTACTATATATATGTATAGCAGCGACATTTATTGCGACGACCAAAAATGTTGTTGCTATATCCGTGTTTGGGAGATAACAATAATGATGCCTTCAAGAACCGGGAAATTAGTATTTTTTATTCATCTTCTAAAAATTGGGAGTTTTAAAATTTTCCAATTCCGGTTCTGAATGACATGTAGTTTTGACCAGTGATCGAGTAATCGGGATAATCGAGGTTACGGTGGTTAATTATCAGTAAGTTATCTCTTGTAATCAATGACATGTCATATTCTCATTCCTTGGATCATGGCATGCGAATTATTAGAGAAAATTATAAAAGGAAAATTCAAATTAATACGTATAATGACGTATTTTATTTTTGGATTTTTGTTTTAAATATCAAACCCTATGCGCAAGTCATTAGGGTTGGAATTTGTCTTGACTTATTCTTAAAACAACCTACGCACAAAATAGGAGGAGATATACATGGTTAAAAATTAAATAATTGATTTAATTTTAATCAAAATAAAGTGGCTATATATATTAGATGTATACCACAGTTTTAAACCTGCGCCTAATATTAAGATGAAAAAATAGGTGGTTGTTAAATAAAAGATTTGATTTGATTTAATCAAATATACGTGGCTATATATATGAGATATTCACCACATTAAAACGAACCCTAGCAGCCTCTATTCGTATATGCTTTTGTGAAAGAAATCAGAGAAAAAAAAAAACTCTCTCATACTGTGCGTCGACTTCTTATTGAAAAGAGAGAAGAATTTTTCTCTCTTTTGCTCACTAT
This sequence comes from Parietaria judaica, assembly GCA_954871525.1. NCBI lineage: Eukaryota > Viridiplantae > Streptophyta > Magnoliopsida > Rosales > Urticaceae > Parietaria > Parietaria judaica. Next base: position 18,710,668 of record OX940864.1, read on the forward strand.
AGTGCGCTTACTTGGAAGAGAATTTTTGAGGAAAAAGTTCCTCTATTCTTTCTCTCTAGTTCATAAAGAGCTCACTCTCTTCATCTAAAAAATATCCGAAAGCCATAGCATCGAATCCATCGTGGTTGTTTGATTGAAGACGGAGGGACGACTCGTGAAGATCGACGACGAAAACCGTGAATAAATTCCGGATTAGTAAGTGTTCTTAATCCTATAACTGTTATATGATTTTCTGGAATTTTATCCATTCGGTGTTTACATAATAAATTTATTTTGCATGCATGATAATCGTTTTTAACGTTATGATTATTTTAATATGTCGAAAATATGTTTTCATTATTTATATTAAAAAGTTTAATATCGATCCAACATTAATTGCATATGCTGAATAGTGATTTGGGGAAATTTGGGTCTATCATCGACCATAATTTGAGTATTTTTGCAGCTATTGTCTCTTCAATATATTTATTTTTACAAGTCATACATTATACTATTTCCTTATTTTTGTGCTAAAAAAATATATTTATCATTTTGTTTTCTATTATTTTATGAATTAGCAATATTGTACATTAAGTGAGCCTCGTTAGAAAAGAAAATTAATGTTAGGTGGGTGGGTGGTTTAAAGAAATAGTCTTGAAAGCTGAGTTTCAGTAAAACATAAACTTGATGAAATATATAATATATATTATAAGACCTTCGCACCGAATTTCTTACTAATCAATCTCATGGCGCGACTCCGTATGTTTATTTAGTTGAATAACCATGATATATTAATATATTAATATATATATTATCTTATTATTACTGAACATAATGATATTCAACAATATAATATCATTGTCATAAATTTTTAGTGTAAAAGGTGAAATTGTAATTTTTAAAAGTAGTACCTTAAGTGATTAAAAAAAATTGGGGTTCCAACCTCACTACCTTATATTATAAGATAATGTCATTATCAAAGAAATTTGTATTTGGGGAGTGAGTGGTTTTTAATCGTTAAAATAACTCCAACATTCCTATCTTATAAATTTTGTAATTAACTCTATTCAGTTACAATAAAAATTGTAGAGAATTTAATAAAATTTCATCGTATATTAAATTCTTCAATTACAGGACATGTCTTTGCCACCCGAAAAGAGTTGGATATTCCTTACAAACCGTAGAACGAACGAGTATTGGTAGGGGTGCAATGCTTTTGAGCATCTTGCCGAAAAACACGTCAATAATAGTGGCAAGGCTCTTTGTCCTTGCAAACGCTGTGTAAATATGGTTAGACATACCCCTAGAACAATTGGGGATCATATTTTCACCTTTGGGTTTGACACTACTTACGTGAATTGGATTCATCATGGTGAGTTGGATCCTCCAGCACCCTTTGTTGAAGATGACGTGACCACAACTGGGATGGGCGATGTTTTGCAAGATTTGATCGGCGAATACGACATACGCGATTGTGGTGTCAACAATGCGGAAGAGGTATTGCCCGAGGCTGAAAGAATCACCGACCATTATTTTGATGAGCTATCAGAGGAGTTAGAGGCAGAGCTGTACCCAGGATGTGATTGGTTGTCTTCACTCAATTTCTTGGCAAATATCATGCATTTGAAAGTCAACAATAAATGGACAAATAGTTCATTTGACCAACTTTTGGAGATTTTGAAGTTCTCATTTCCTAAGGAAAATCGGGTACCGAAGTCATTTTATGAAGCGAAGAAGAAGTTAAAAAAATTAGGGATGGGCTACGAATCTATCCATGTTTGCAAGAACGATTGTTGCTTGTATTGGAAAGAAAATGCTTCGAAAGAGAATTGTCCAGTGTGCGGAGAGAGTCGGTGGGAAGACAAGGATACCAAAGGAAAAAAAATTCCTCATAAAACGTTGAAGTATTTTCCATTAGCACCGAGGCTCAAACGTCTCTTCAGTTCAAGGCTTACGGCAAAAAATATGTCTTGGCATAAGAGAAGGGAGTCCACAGAAGACGGTTTAATGGGCCATCCAGTTGACGCGGCCGCTTGGAAGGACTTTGATGCAAGGTATCCTGAATTTGCTAGAGAGCCGAGAAATGTTCGATTGGGGTTGTCACGACGCGAATCTTGCAGTGCTTGTGTAGTCAACGGTGTTAAATTTATGGTGGAAAATCGTGATCGATACCGAACTACTCAAAATAGTGGAGTTTCAGTTCCCGAGGTTGATGGCCAGACATTTTACGGTCAACTACAAGAGATCATAGTACTATCTTATTTAAATGAACTATCTGTTGCGTTATTTCGGTGCAAGTGGTTCAACACCGATATTAGACGCGGACGGTGCACAAAAAAGAATAACATAACTAGTATCTACGTTGGTTCGCAGTGGTATCAAAACGAGCCATTCATACTTGCTACTCAAGCTAAGCAAGTGTTTTACTTGGCCGATCATGTGAATAGACCGCGCGATCAATGGAGAGTAGTTGAAAATGTCAATCATCGTCAAATTTGGGATATACCGGATTCATCGGATACAACGCCAGTGGTTGAGCTTATTGATGTCGTTCATGATACTATCTCGTCAAATTTTGAGCTGGTCGTTGATTTATCAATGTTTGAAAATTTGGGTGTGGGTATGGCTCATGAACCTACAGTGCAATCCTCTGTCCAATCGAGTGTGCCATTATCTGACGATGATGACATTGAAGAAGAAGAATTAGAAAATGAACCAACAAGTGAAGATGAAGATGATTATGATGATGGAGAAAATGACGATGACGATGATGATGATGATGATGATGATGATGATGATGATGATGATGATGATGATGATGATGATGATGATGATGATGATGACGACGACGATGATGTTGATGGCGATGAGATATTACAAATAAGCGATGATGACTCGTATATAGACTGACAGGTATTTTTCTTTTTAATATAAAATATTTAATTATCAAATATTAAAATGTGTTAAATTATAAATATTTTTATAATGTAGTGATGTCGGTTAATATTACTCTATCTCATGGAGGAGATGGCGGGAGTGACCCCAATCGTGACCCAAATAAAATACGTCTTTTTGCAAAGCAGATAATTTACTCTTTGTAACTGTTTATTTCAATTATCATCGAATGATGGAGTTGGATTTAAAATGTGACCACGTGGCTATCACAATTAAATATATATATATATATATATTTTTAATTCAATATATCCTGTTTTTAAGATAAAGTTTATAATATATATATATATATATACATATTTAATTACTCTGTTACTCAGTAGTGCAATGCTCCCTATTAAATATATATAAATTATATATATATATATATATATTTACCACGTGGCTATCACAAATAGGTTACCTAGATATAAAGCCTTGGAGATGTTCATATAATCGATATAATTACATATCCCATTAAGTTTTGTTTTTTTGTTATTGAGAGAATATCCCATAAAGTTTGATCACACAAATACAGATATATATATATATATATATATTATCATCGACATATATACAGTTAATACCACGAAGTATTTTAACGTCCCTTCTCTCTCACTAATATATTTAATATGTTTCCGCCAATTTTTGGCGCCTATTTTTCGACCCACGAGTCCACGACTGAATACCATAACCTCTTCTTCTTTAACTTCTCTCTCAGTTTTTCTCCTTCGTCCAAAAAAAAAAAAAACCATCTCGTGGTAATTCTCGAAGAGCCTCTGCACCGGCGAGGCCATCTTCCTGAGTCGCCGGTGAGCCTTCTGGGTGGCTTTGGCGTTGGAGTTGGTGACCTTGGGGAGCTCGTAGAACTGCTTCCCTTTGAGAGGTGCTTCGATCCCAATCAACAGCCCCGAATCCGGAAGAGTGGTATAAAATCAAAGATTTACACATTTTATGATGAAATAGTGACTGTTTTTAGCACTCCAAGTGTTTGTACATTTGCTTCTTACATATCGATTTCATTTTTTAATTACAATGCTTGTTCATTTGACTTATTTTATAAATTTTGTAAACATAATAGACTATAAGTGTGTAAACGTAGCACTTCATACTGAGGTTTGATACTCTTTAAAACGTGACACTGCAAAATCGTTAGCATTTAAAAACTTTTTGTTGGTTCCTGATGTGTTCTTTTATATCACTCTAATAATGTTTCTTCTAATCGTCTTTTGTTTTTTCTCAGTTCGGAAGCTCTAGCTAGCCGTTGCCCCGAACGTGTTCTTGCTCGTTGCCCTATCCTGAAGCCCCACGCACTGACTATTATCCCGAAAGTGTTCGGAGTTTCATTTTTTCTTCGAGTCGTGCTCATGTTCTAGCCGCTGCCCTCGACACGGTCGCTGTCAGTCTTGTCCTCGCTGCCCCAGTTGTCTCGTCCTTGTTGTCTCGGCCGGGTATGCTCGATCACCGACTGTTTTTTATTTTTATTTGTTCTAATTTTTGTGTTATTGTGTTGTCTGAAGCTCGCTCGTTGTCTCGTATAGCTGTCCTGGTTTGGTCCAGTGCTTGCTGCTAGTCGTGTCTCTGCCCTGCTCCGTAATGTTCGTTTCTTTAACATTCTTATTTATATTTATTTTTAGTTAATTAATTTTGTCTTTATTGCTAATTTCTTATTGTCTTTTTTTTTCCCGGTTCGGAAGCTCTAGTTAACCGTTGCTCCGGACGTGTTCTTGCTCGCTGCCCAATCTTGAAGCCCCACCTATTGGCTCGTGTTTCTCTCGGTATATTTTTTTGTAGTTCATTTCATTGTTAATTGCATATGCAGGATAGGTGAAATTTGGGTCTATTTTGCTAGCGTGAATATTAATAGCACTAAGTGCAAGTCAATGGGAAAAATGCTATGTAATTTAATCTAATATTTCATTTTTTTAATACGTGTCTTGTTCGTGATACCAAACAGGACTGTATGCTTAATTTTCACTTTATAACTAACCTCAAAAAAACATTTAAACTGATCATAAGTAATTCAATACCAATCATGTAGAGTTCTGATTATTCGATTTCTTTTCCATTTTTCGATTTCTCTTTCAAAATCAATTACAAATATTTTTATAATGTAGTTATGTCGGCTGATATTGCTCGATCTCACGGAGGAGATGATGGGAGTGACCCCAATCGCGATTCGCATAGAATACCGTCATTTTGCGAATCTGGTAACTTACTTTTTGCAACTATTTGTATTTCATTTATCAAATTATACAAATATTTATACAATACGGTTGTTATGTAGGAGCAAAAAACGTCAGAGGTATGTCTAGGTCTTTGAACTTAAAACAGAAAATTAAAGCAAACGGTGGCAGGCCGATTCCTATTGAGTTTGCTAAGAAAGATGGCACGTGGGTGCCAGTCGGAAAGAACCAAAAACTATTCACGCGGCTGCTCGGTAATATCGTTCGAAAAGGATGTCCTATGCACTACGATAAATGGGAAAACGTTCCGAGCGAGTACAAGACAACGATAATGCCTCAAATAGAAGTAAGTTTTTGTTTACTTTTAATATAGATTTTTTCAATTTAGTTTTACTTATTAATAAATTTTTTTATTGCAGAAATGCTTTATGTTTGATAAATCTTCAAACGATTGGCCTATCATAGACGAATCTATTCAACGAATTCTTAAAGATAGGTACAGCGGGAGTAAAGGAAGGTTGAAAGAGAAATTTGCAAAGGATGGTGGGTACGAGCATCCGGATACTCTTAGACAGAATCCTCCCAACCAAATAGAGCATGATGAGTGGCAGAAGTGCGTTGATTATTTTCTATTGCCAGAAACCATAGCTAAATCAGCGCGGAACTCCGAGAATCGAAGCAAGAAACGCTCAACTAGCCGTCAAGGATCCAAGTCATTCAGCGCACACAGACATGAGCTTGTATGTTTAATATTATAGTTATGCTGTTTAATTAAAAGTTGGTTTTTTTATACAAATATGTTATCTTTTGTAGAGAGATCCTGAAACCGGTAACTTGCCAAGTGCAATAAAGAATTGGGAAACCATGCATCGAAAGCCTGATGGTTCTTTTGTCGATGATTATGCAGCCGAAAAACATGTAAGTACTTACTCTGGTTCATTTACTAACTCTGGTTCGTTTACTAACAGTAATAACATTTATTTTATTTTGTATAATTGTATTCATCATTGATACATCAAAGTTTGATAAATAATAATAATAGTGTACCTTCTTTTTCACTGTTTGATTAATAATAGTGATATTTTATTTATATTTGTAATTATGAAACTGCAGTGTCAAATATTGTCAGAAATCGAGACCGTTTCGCAGATTGAAAACATCTCAGAGTCTGAAGTCGACGAAGACATGGTGCTCGATAAAGTGTTAGGTACTAGTCGAGGCTTTTACAAAGGCCGTGGGCGCAAGTTAAAAGGAATGTGCTATAGAGATGGATCAAGCTCTCGAGGCACACTGTTTAACGGAGTAGCACCACCATATGTTGCACCAACGCCTACAGATCCGGTCATGCTCGAATGGGCTGCAAGTATGGTGTCGGCATTGCGTCAAATGTCTGAACTTCTTCCCGAGGGTGTGAGTATACACATACCGAGCTTTCCGACCGCGCCGCCGCCGCCACCTCCAGAGGCAGTGGACGAAGATGAATAGCTTATGTACTTTTTGTGTTTATTTATGTACTCAAATCTTTTAGTGCTATTTATGTATTCTCGACTTTTTATGGGTTATTATATTAATGAAATAGCGTTTTGTTTATAGTAATTTAAATATGTACTTTGTATTTAATAAATGTAAAATAAATGCATAACAAATAATAATTTTAAATTTTATAAACCTTTTAAAGAAAATATAGCAAAGACAAATTGGTGTTGCTATAGCATAATCGGTTGTTGCTTCTGACAGACAATTAGCAATGACCATGTTATTGCTATTGATTAAATTATAGCAACGACGTATTGTTGCTATTGATTCAGTCTATTGCAACGACGATGTCGTTGCTATTGATTGAGTCTATAGCAACAACCAATTTGTCGTTGCAATAGCCGACCTATTGCAAAGGAGATGTTGCAAGGATGACGTTGCAACGATTTGTTGTTGCTGTAAGATATTGTGACAACAAATTAAGCTATAGCGACGACAAATGTCATTACATTAGCTTATGTTTCTTGTAGTGTCTCTTGATCGTGAGTCTACCACACGCAATCAAAGACCGAAATCGAAACCTTTGATTTAAGCACAAAAAATGGACCATTATGCAACACTCCTAAGATTTCAAACTTTTCCATTCGTAATTTTCTATTCCTCATACGCATTTGAAATACAATATAAAGCAAATAATGAACCACAAAGTCCTACCATAACTAGTTTCGTATAATAATTATAACGTAATAAACAAATAAAAAAAGCTATCAAAACTTAATAAACAATTTACTTAATTCATGGATGAAATAAATGTAATAATTTTACGCATATGAATTTAAAAATTGTCATGTATGAAAATTTCAAGATTTCAAACGTAAGACCTAGAAATTTAATTTAATTTTTTTTTCCTACGGTAGCTTCGAGCCCATGATCGACCAAGTTTATTGAAGCGTTTTAAGTATTAAACGCTCTATAATTGTAAGTAGAAGTACATATAAATAATCATGAATATACAAATAATTAGCATAAACGAGACCTAGTATATGATTGACATATAGTAAGTAGTGAAGTTGATGAGACTAAACATGGTAGTTGCGAATACACGATTTTCTTCCTTTTTGTCGTCATAAATGACATCTATTATTCACCAACAAACACGGATCTCGCTATTTCCATGGGCCCAATTCTTCGTTCCATCAGTGTCACCATGACAACAATTAATCCCATGAATAATATATATTACCACAGTATGAATTTACGAGCTCAATTATAGGCTCGTATTATGTTTAGGGTAAATGGTTGTTAATTAATATCAACGCTAAATACCACGTTTCTAATAGTATTTTATGCCTGGCTATTTATTTTGTAAAGTTCATTATATTTGTTTTGGAATTGTGAAGAGGTTTTCTGCTTGCTGAATTGATATATAGCTCCCTCAAGCTGAGGAAAACAACAATTTTATGAAAGACTTCTGAAAGTTAATTTTTTTTGTTTCATTCAAAATAATATAAATATGCACGAATATATAAAATATTCACATTAATGATTCTGAAAGTTAATATTTTTGTTTCATTGAAAATAATATAAATATGCACGAATATATAAAAGATTTACATTAATGATGTATTAAGTTATTATCTACAAATTTGTGTTGGGAGAAAGCGCAACGCAACGGAATCTCAATATCTCCCAATAGCCGCTGAAATATGAAGGCGATAATAATCGAAACACAACCACGAACACGAGACTATTTTAGCGTGGAAAAACCCCCAAAACGGAGTAAAAAACCACGGGACCCGTAGGCCGCTTAAAATTCACTATAATCAAGAGTGAGGTACAAACGAAGTCTTCTCTAGATAAAACTAGAGGCATACATCATCATCATCAAGATCGAACACCAATCTCGGATTACAACAAACAAGCAAGAGAAGAATTTGTGAAAAACGTTCTCACAAAACAGCCTCTGGTTTCCACTCTTCAGACCGACCTAGAAAGCTCAAAACCACATCTCCACCGTTCAGAACGTACCTCTATGTCTTAGGAACGTTCTGTCCAAAAATCACGACGATCCAACGGTGAACGAATGCGCAATGACGATTTTCCTGAGGGTCGACGAAACTGTGCGGGAACCGCGAATTTGCTCTCTTTCTCTTTCTCTTGTTTTCTCTCTCTTCTTCACTCTTGCTTTTCTTCATCTCATCTAAGTCATTTATGACCTAGGCTTCATGGGTCGGGTACATGGATCAATGGGTCAAAAATAACCCACATTGTTGGGCATCCAAATAGGAGGGATACCCAACAATTTGAAGAAATGCTAGAGTCTCACACATGCATATAATCTCGCCATCTCTCAACGCATTAAGATCTTATCTAGCTCTCGAAAACAACGAGAGAAAGGGTACGAGAATAGGCAAAATCAGTCCCTGACATACTTAAAAATCAGCTTCTCGGTTGGAGAAGTTGAATTTTTGAGTCACTATGGAGTCCCAAATATACTTAATTTGTACCCGTTGACGGCATCCGAAATTAAAAAATAAATTCCCAATACATTACAAATGTATATCACATTAATTGAGTTTGTAATACATGTTCTCTTATCATCATTTTAGTCCTCAATATGTTTCTTTCGTGAACAACTGGACTCCGTGTATAGCCTAGCATTGCATAATTTGTATAAGAACTTAATTAACAATAAGATTAAAGTAATTAGTTTGAGAATTTGAAACTAAGCATTAATTCTTAATGAATCCATCTGAAAAAGTACATTATATATAAGAATTAAGTCATTAACAACAAATTCTTGAGGCAAATATTATTCTGCTTTACAGTCTATATTTCTCTTCATGGCATTGCAATCTTCTCCAAATTTTTAGGTGTGCAAGGAACGACGAGACTGCCCGTTTGTTCAAAGCCGTACTCTTGCTCGGCTCGCTCAAGCAACCTCCGAAAAGATGGGTCGTTTAAGCATTCGATCTTCACAACGAACCTCGTCTTCTCCGAACCCTTCATTGCCAACACTGCAAAATGGCCTTCCTTCACATCATCAAACACCATTGTTGGAGCTTCACATTCAGCTTCTTCATTGAAGAAGTATTTTAGCTTCCCGATCAGCCTGCAAACCATTTTTAGGGTTTATGTATAGATTATTGATGTGATACCAAAGTTTATTATGATCCGAGTCTAGAGAATTCCTTGTCCGGTTTGTATTACATTTTCATTTTATGGTGGAGATTTTATATTGGTTTCTTAACTCGTTGGAAACGCGTAAGTAATATCTTTCTCTATATGGGGTCCAATATATTAAAAGTAAAGTGTTAAACAATGAATCTCATAAGAAAGATCGTTGCAACATGTCACCTAACTTGTATGTTTGCCTTTGCCTCCTCTGTAATTCAACGCAAGGGAAATTTTACTCACTATTAAGATGTAAATTTACTCTTCGTTGGAAATATAAGAAAGATTTCCAAGCAAAGATTGAGTATGACTTTTAGTGGCGCATTTTACAAAATGGGCGGCTGAAAGTCTAGTTGAACTGCACCGCTAAAGTTATATTTAAAAAAAAAAATTGTTTAATTAAAAAAAATCATATTTTATAAATTATAAATATAACTATTTTGAAAGATGTTCTCTTATGAAACACCTAAATTGTTCATATTCTAATTTTCAAATTAAAAAATTACTCAAAGTTTTACATTCAGAAATTTATTAAAGCAAAGTCCAGAAACACTTCTATAGTATTTAAATACGGAGATTATATCATAATAAGTACAAGTGTATCTATCATAAAAAATTTTATATCCTGTGAATATATATGAGTACGTGAAAGGAAACTCGTAGTCGTATATATTTTTCTTTTTATTTTCTTGCAGTAACACTTTCCAGTACACAGCTTGGTGATGATGATCATATATGATAAGACTAAAGGTCTAAAGCATGATATATATATATATATCTTTCAATTCAATATTTGTCTTCTTTATGATTATGATCAGCTCTCTTGGGGTCCATTGGAGACAATATCATTGAGATTTACTGTTACACACGTCATCTCGTAACATGGCTTTGTCTCCTCCTAATCTTCACCAACGATAGTAACGTACAACAATTAATTAATTAATTACTCCACGTTAATAGTGAAAAAGTAAACACGTTTTCTTTACGAAACTTTCGTGGTATATAATATATATATTAAGCTCAATTTCTTAATTTTCTAATGAGATTATCAAACGACATGGTTTAGATTTTTGGTCAACTATTCAATTTCATAAAGCTCTACTATATCTTTTATATTTTTAGGTAATACTTTTCATTAATGAAGTGTAGAAGTACAATGCAATGTTTTTATATAACCATCAATGGAATATGTGAGCATAAGCTTGACTTAATCCGTCACACAGAGGAAGTCAGCCCGGGTACCGGCCAGAACCAAGGACGGACAGGAGTTCAGCCCAGCTCGGGTGAACACAAGCAGAGAGTCCGGATAGAAGACAAGATCAGCCCGGAGCATTCGAGCAGGTCAGCTCGGGGACAGAGAAGCTGTCCGAACAGGAAAGGGAAACTCTACCCAGAAAGGAAGATGCGTAGCTTGAGGAGCAAGCAAATCAAGTCAAAGATTCGGCGAGATTATTTAGGGTAGTTTCCTGATTTTGTGCGATTTGGTTAGCTAGGATTTCGCCTATGTGAGGCTATAAATATACCTAGCATGTACACTTTGTAAAGAGTTGAGTCCATTAGAATTTTGAGTTTACCTTCTTGTATTGCCTTCGATTATTAATCAAGAGAATTTCTTCTCCCAAAAGTTTGTGTCCTTTATTTTTCTGTTCGATTTCTTTTGGTGTTATTCGTGTTCTTTGCAGATCCGTGAATTGAGATCCAACAAGTGGTATAAGAGCTTCAATCGAAGAACATGTCTTCATCATCAGAGTCACCGATGGAAAGAGATTTGATCGCGCCGAAACCAGACTCCAGAGAAGGGACAGTTACACTCCATTACCCCATGCTCACGAAGAGCAATTACGCCGTGTGGGCGTTGAAGATGAGGGTGAATCTGCAGGCGCAGGGAGTGTGGGAGGCCGTAGAAAACGGCGATGTCGAAGGGCGCATGGAAAGAATGGCTCTAGCCGTAATCTACCAAGCAGTTCCGGAAGAAACCCTTCTCATGCTTGCCGAAAAAGATTCAGCAAAGGAAGCATGGAAAACTCTTCAGACCATGCACATGGGCGCAGATCGCGTCAAGGAGGCAAAGGTCCAAACCTTGAAGAGTGAGTTCGAGGTTATGAGAATGAGGGAGAGCGAGTCGATTGACGATTTTGCTACGCGGCTCACGTCCATTGTGACCGGCATACGCTCGCTGGGAGACAAGGTGGAGGAGACTACCGTCGTTAAGAAATTTCTCCGAGCAGTGCCTCACAGGTACATGCAGATCGTGACATCGATAGAGCAGTTCGGCGATCTCAAGACCATGTCGGTCGAGGAGGTTGTTGGTCACCTAAAAGCCCACGAGGAGAGACTCCGGGGTTACGGTGACAGAGAAGAGGACAAGAACCTCCTGCTCACGCATGAAGAATGGACGGCCAGACAGCGGAAAACCCGGGGAGTCAAGTTTTCTACAAGATCCTCAGGTCGGAACAGCTTTGGTGGAGAAGTCCGAGGACGCGGACAGGGTCGTGGACGAGGTCGAGGTCGGGATATACGTGGTCGCGGCGGTGGATCTACCCGTTAGGAAGGCACGACCAGGAGAGACAAGAACACAGTGAAGTGCTACAATTGTCAGAAGCTTGGGCACTTTGCATCTGAGTGCCGGAGCAGGAACCAGGGCGAAGAGGCGAATCTAGCAAGATTCCCAGACGACCAGCTGGCATTGTTGTTTGCCGAGCAGGAAATGCACCTGGACGAGCAGAATGGTGAAGGCGTAGCTAAGGCCCGGGCAGAACTGATCAGTGTGCCGATCAGCCCAGAGGCCGAGCAGAGCTACCCGGAGGAGACCAGCGAGCAGGTCTTCCTCATCGAGGACAAGGTTTTTGCAAACCTCCTCACGCATGACGAGAAAAGAGTCAGTACCGACGTATGGTACCTTGACAACGGCGCAAGCAACCACATGACTGGGGACCGAGCTAAGTTTGAAGAGCTCGATGAGAAGATCACGGGCAGCGTGAAATTCGGCGACGGATCAGTCGTAGAGATCAGAGGCAGAGGGTCGATCCTGTTCGAGTGCAAGAATGGCGACCAGCGTCTGATAACCCAGGTTTATTTCATCCCGAAGTTGAAAAGCAACATCATCAGTCTAGGAAAGATGACTGAGATCGGGAACACGGTGTTGCTGCAAGGGTCCTACCTGAAGATGTGGACCAAGGAAGGAGAGCTGTTGATGAAGGTGAAGCGGACACCCAACAGGCTCTACAAGATTCTCCTGAAGACGTGTCAGCCCGTCTGTCTCATGGCGTCGATGGCAGATCCGGCTTGGCTATGGCACGCACGGCTCGGACACGTGAATTTTAATGCGCTCAAGATGATGGGCGAGAAGAAGATGGCCTTCGGGGTTCCCAAGATAGAACACCCCGACCAGCTATGTGAGTGCTGCATGATCGCGAAGCAGGCGAGGATACCATTTCCGATCAAGGCCAAATTCCGAGCAGAGAGACCCTTACAGTTGGTGCATGCAGACCTATGTGGTCCAGTCATCCCAGCAACTTTGGCAGGTAACAAGTACTTTCTTTTACTTGTTGATGATTACAGTCGCTGGATGTGGGTTTATATGCTTAAGGAGAAAAGTGGAGCCTTTGATGTCTTCAAGAAGTTCAAGAAGATCGTGGAAAATGGCTCGGTGCACAGGTTAAAGGTCTTGCGTACAGACCGAGGAGGAGAATTCACCTCCCAGCAGTTCGGAGAATTCTGCGACCAGGAAGGAATTCAACGACACCTGTCCGCACCCCATACACCCCAGCAGAATGGCGTAGTGGAAAGACAAAACCGAACTGTGATGAACACAGCGAGGAGCTTGCTCAAGAGCATGCAAGTTCCACCCCGGTTTTGGGCAGAAGCAGTAAGACATGCCGTCTACCTGCTTAATCGTTTGCCTACCAAAGTGCTAGGAGAGCGTACACCCTACTAGGCGTGGAAAGGGAAGAAACCCCACTTAGAACATTTGAAAGTGTTCAGATGCACCGCACACGTGAAGATTGCGGGACCACATCTCAAGAAGCTGGACGACCGGAGTCAGAAGATGGTGTACCTTGGCGTTGAAGAAGGAAGCAAGGCACACAGACTCTACGATCCACGACGCGGCAGACTCCAAGTGAGCAGAGATGCTGCGTTCGAAGAGGAGATGAAGTGGGATTGGCGCGACGAGAAGGAAGAACCCGAGCAGAACTCAGTGGAGTTCATTGTCGAAGACGACCAGGATGTTGCCGAGCAAGAGAAGCCCGGAACACCCAGCTCGGGAACAGTCTTGCCAGAAACGAGGGAACCCAGCCCGGGAAAGAGCACCCCGGATACACCCAGGACACCAAGTCCGAGCAGGACCAGCCCGTCCAGCTCGGGAGATTCCTCCATAAAAGACGGCCCAAGAGGATTCCGACCTCTAGCAGACGTCTACGATCAGACTCAAGAAGTGGAGATGAGCCTGGAGGAACTTTCTTTGTTGTGTGCAGAAGAACCAGCCAATTACCAGGAGGCAGCAGCCGAGCAGGAGTGGCAGGAAGCAATGAAGAAGGAGATGGAGTCCATCGAGAAGAACAAGACATGGGAGCTTACTGACCTACCCAAAGGTCACAAGCCCATCGGCCTGAAGTGGGTATACAAGCTGAAGAAGGACACCGACGGGAATGTCCTTAAGCACAAAGCAAGATTGGTAGCTAAAGGCTATGTGCAGAGGAAATGCATAGACTTTGAGGAAGTCTTTGCTCCAGTAGCAAGACTGGACACAATCAGACTCATCCTAGCCATAGCAGCTCATCGAGGTTGGGCAATTCACCACTTAGATGTCAAGTCAGCATTCCTAAATGGTGACCTCGAGGAAGAAGTGTACGTCAAGCAACCAGAGGGGTTCGGTGTCACGGGCAAGGAGCAGAAGGTGTACAAGTTATCCAAGGCCCTGTACGGGTTGAAACAAGCGCCAAGAGCGTGGAACATCCGCCTTGATAAGAGCTTGAAGAATCTTGGATTCACAAAGTGTCTGAGTAAGCAGGCAGTCTACACCAGGAGTACCGGACAGGAAACTCTGATCGTCGGAGTGTATGTGGACGACCTAATAGTCACTGGATCCAGCGCAGGAGGCCTAGAAGGATTCAAGAAGCAGATGATGGCCGAATTCGAGATGAGTGACCTCGGATTACTTTCGTACTACCTCGGTCTAGAGGTGGAACAGAAGAAGGACTGCATTACGCTGAAGCAGTCGGCCTACGCGAAGAAGATCCTCATGCAGTTCGAGATGACGGATTGCAATCCGAGCAAATACCCAATGGAGGCGAAGCTGCAGCTCGGGAAGGATGCTGAAGGGAGAAGAGTGGATCCCACAGAGTACAGACGCGTGATCGGGTGCCTGAGATACCTCACCCACACCCGACCAGACATCTCACACGCAGTCGGGATAGTCAGTCGATACATGGAGAAGCCCACAAGTGCACACCAGCAGGTGGTGAAGCACATCTTGCGATACGTGAAGGGCACGACGGACTACGGGATCCAATACAACAGAGGAAGTGGAGCAGAAATACTAGTCGGCTTTACGGACAGTGATCTGGCCGGTGATATCAATGACAGGAAGAGTACCGGAGGAATGGCGTTCTACCTCAACGGAAACCTGATCACCTGGCAGTCTCAATAGCAGCAGACGATAGCTCTATCCTCATGCGAAGCAGATTTCATGGCGGCAACCGCAGCAGCATGTCAAGCTATGTGGTTAAAGGGGCTACTTAGTGAAGTGACCGGATCCGAGCAGAGACCAACTACTCTCTACGTGGACAACAAGTCTGCAATTGCGTTGATGAAGAATCCAGTGTTCCATGGACGGAGTAAACACATTGACACGAAGTTTCACTACATTCGTGAATGTGTGGAGAAGCGAGAGATCATTGTGGAATTCGTCAACACGAGGGAGCAACGGGCAGACATCCTTACCAAGGCTCTAGGGAGAGTCAAGTTTGAGGAGATGAGAGAGCTGCTCGGAGTGAAGAGAGTAGAATCAAGTCAAGCTTACGGGGGAGAATGTGAGCATAAGCTTGACTTAATCCGTCACACAGAGGAAGTCAGCCCGGGTACCGGCCAGAACCAAGGACGGACAGGAGTTCAGCCCAGCTCGGGTGAACACAAGCAGAGAGTCCGGATAGAAGACAAGCTCAGCCCGGAGCATTCGAGCAGGTCAGCTCGGGGACAGAGAAGCTGTCCGGGCAGGAAAGGGAAACTCTACCCAGAAAGGAAGATGCGTAGCTTGAGGAGCAAGCAAATCAAGTCAAAGATTCGGCGAGATTATTTAGGGTAGTTTCCTGATTTTGTGCGATTTGGTTAGCTAGGGTTTCGCCTATGTGAGGCTATAAATATACCTAGCATGTACACTTTGTAAAGAGTTGAGTCCATTAGAATTTTGAGTTTACCTTCTTGTATTGCCTTCGATTATTAATCAAGAGAATTTCTTCTCCCAAAAGTTTGTGTCTTTTATTTTTCTGTTCGATTTCTTTTGGTGTTATTCGTGTTCTTTGCAGATCCGTGAATTGGGATCCAACAGAATATACGTATAAATAGTACGTCAACATTGGCAATGATAAAGTTAACAGTTTGCAGTATTTCCCTGTTTATTATTCTCAATTAATTATTATATCTTTGACATATAATCATTTTCTAGTGTGAATTCAGGTGATGGTGATAAGACTAAAGATGACTATATGATTGGCTATATTATATATGAGATTAATATTTATATAGTTATTATGATGTCAGAAACCCTAGAAATCATGAAGTCTTTTATAGGGTCCAACACTCGAATTATTGGATAATGTTTGGTTGTCACTTGTTTTGTTGTATGATAAAATGCCACTTTTGTCTCACATATAATTCTTAAAAGTAAATAGTTTAGGGCTTAAATTGTGTTGAAGTTAGTTGAAGTTTTTTCCTCAATTTTTGGATTCATTTGAAAATCATCATTTCTAATTTACACTTGTTATTTTGCTGTTTATAAGGATGAGTAAAATCCATGTTCATGTTGTTTCATAGATCATATGTTGCCGTTCCTGTGGACGCCGTCGGGTCCCTGTTTGCTGTGAAACATTTTGTAGCATGAGAGACAAAATTGCTTTTTTTTTTTTTTTTTATATAGAAAATATACTTAGAATTTATGAATTTAAAAAACTTTGCAAAAGAGTTGGGAAAAATTCATAATTTCTCCAACGTATTGTGATGGTTTTTGCAATGATATTGAGTTGGTGATGTGTTGCAATGGCTGAACCAAAGGCCCAATCTGAATCCAGGGAATAAAAAGCCCAAGGATACATTGGTAATTCGAGCAATATTCAATTTTTTTCAAAACTTAAATAATTCGAATTATTTTTCACGAGCAATATACGACTCTTCCACTCAACAGTCACTCTAAAAGCTCTTTCCCGTAGCAGTTCCCTTTGTTGGGAATAACACGGGATATTTGCGGGGAAAAAAATCATGCGAAGTATAATGTACATTCATAATTTATTATTAAGAGAAACTTCTTAAAAAATATCATTAAATTTCTCAATGTTTGGTGGAATAACACCGAAGTTGTAAATTATAGCATCATCAATAAACTTAAGAAAAAAATACTCTTAACTTTATTTTGATTAAGTTGTTTATCTCTATCTGAACACCCAGGTTTTTGCGCTTTAGAATACTGCTATTGGTTCGACAATTTGGCTAATTTGGTGCACAAAAAATGCATTTGTATTTGATGACGAGATTCCTAACATTAACATTTTTTTAGACATGTCTGGTGCCATATCAAGGAAGCTAATTTCTTCAAGTTGGGGACATGAAGCACTTTGGAGGATCTCAGAGTTTTGAAGATTTTCGGCATAGACATTCAGCCCAGAGAAGCTCCAAAAATCATTCCTGTTGTATGGCGTTTCCCTCCTACAACATGGTTGAAATGTAACACAGACGGCTCTTCTATGGGAACTCCGGGAGTGGCGGGAGCTGGAGGCATTTTTAGAACTTCCCATGGATTTCTTCATGGCTCGTTCTCTTTCCATATTGAGTCAGCTTTTGCGTATGAAGCTGAAGTGATGGCTGCAGTATTTGCGGTGGAAAAGGCTATGAAATTTCATTGAGATAACTTGTGGCTCGAGTGCGATTCTACATACGTCGTCCAACTTTTTCAGAAGAAATCGAGTTTGGTTCTATGGAAGTTGCGGGCTCGCTGGTCCAAATGCATCCGCTATGTGGAGATCATTAATTTCAGAGTATCTCATATCTTTCGAGAGGAAAATAGAGTAGCCGATGTATTAGCTAGTTTTGGTGCTCAAAATTTGGGTTATCATTGGTGGCCTTCACACCCGGATTTTACTTCGTCTTTTGTAAACGATGATATTTGTTCGAGAGAGAACTTTAGGTTTAGATAGTTCTCTTCGATTTTGTTTGTAATCTTTGATATTTTTATTTATATTATTCCGGGCCCCGATTCTTACTTTGCGTTGCTTGGGTGCCAACCTAGTTGGGATTCGAGTTCGCTTAGCGAGATTTCGGGCCTCCATCTTTGACTAAAAAAAAAAAATATTTTCTGTGTGATAAAATAAGTTGCTTTTCAGAGTTTATGTAGCGAATGTCTAGATATGGATAATATTATTTCTGAATTCGGATGATTTTTTTTTTCTTTCAAACTCGGATAATATCTCTTGTCGTAACATAACATGCCGTCTTGGTACGATTAGACTCGGTAGTGACAATAAATAAAAATCTATACTTTTTATTAGTTGTATAGTTTTTTTTTTTTATATAGATAAATATTTTAAAATGATGATTGGTTTCCAAAAAACATTTTCTAGTTAAGAAATTAGTGTCCATTATTGCCTCTTTGTTACTCGGAAGTACTTTTGTCAGACGAAATATTAACGTTAGGGGTCAGATCCAACGTTCGATTTTTGAATTCTGCTGAGATCCAACGGCTCTGATTTAAAAAGAAAAGGAAGTGCATCAGGCCTGGGTGCATGCCTAGCTCGGGGGTGGCGGACTTGGCCCGAGTAGGCCCGAGTAAGCCGGCCACGAAGACTCAGGTTTATTCTCAACACTACACTGCAAAATATCTATCAAGAACTCATATTTTTAATACAATAAGCACATTTACACATTTGGAAGCAAATTACAGACTCTTGACTCCACTAAAACAACTCAAAGAACCATAAAATAAGATAAATTATATCTAATAATAAGAATAGAAAATAAACTTATGAACCAATTTCAAGAGTTTATTATTTTAATTTTGAGTGACTATGTTGATATCTTTCCCCTTTTTGTTTCGAATGAACTGCCGGAATCCTTGCTTCAGCGAAGTGGCTGCGAAGGGCTTTAAGCCCTCCGGTACGGGCTCGTTCGGGTTGTAGAACTTTGTCCAGCAGTAGAACATCACGTGCTCCAAATCCACGGCCATAAGTGCGAAAGCTTCCACTTTCGTGTGGCATTTGAGGTTGGCTTTAGAGATAGGAAATTGTTCGTAGTCACCTGAGTCCACCGTCCACTCCAAGAGCTCTTTCCCGAAGAAGTCGCCTCTCTGGAGGCACTTTGTCGGACTAGTGCTGCTTCCGAAGCTCCAAACGACGCCTTGAGTCACGAGGAGAATAAAATCCAGCGGTTCTTCCTTCTGAAGAATGTAGCTCTTCTCTGCATATACCATTGGCTTTAGATAGTTACAGATTGTTTCGTGCACGTACTCGTTCATGTTTTGCAGCATCGGAACCTATTTGAACATTCAAACGTTCATTAAGTACGTCGAAAACATACATTAACAATGTGTTTCTGCGTAATTTTCTTCACTTACTTTCTTTAGTATCGGGAAGCAGAGTAATTTCTTGACTGACTTTCCGAGTTCAGAGGGAAGAACCGGAAGAATATTTCCAAGATCAACATTTTTGACCTCCGGCAATCGGAGCCGTACATATCGCACGATCTTATGGTCCACATCCCGTGTGAAGTGATTTTTCGATATCCACGCATCTATATTGGGAGCGGAAGTGTTTCTCTCGTGCTTCTTGAAGTCCAGTATCTTGGTCATCCAAGTTTTTAAAGTCTGTCTCCGCAATGAATTCGCTCATTTTCTAATCACGTTACTTAAAGTTAACGCCTAATAACGGTAGCTACCTCGCTGCTGTTTTGCGGATCGGAATGCTCTTCAACAAGAGAAAACAAATGCTTGATGTCGAAATCTTTGTCTTCCCTAAACGTGCGCTGCAAATATCGCACGATCACTTTCTTTTTGTGCTTCGGCAAACTCTGGCTCGAAAGGAAGGAGTCGATTTCGGGTTGTTTGTTGTTTATCTTCCTCCTCCTCTCCTCTGCTTTTGTAGTTGCCAATTGCATGTACGTCTGTATTTCATTAATAATTGATGTAAAAATAAATAATTAGATGTTAAAAAAGAAGAAGAAAGAGTACTTAACGTCGAGTTAGTTCGAACCTGAATATTTCCTATAAGGTATAAGAAGGAAAGTAAGCCCACAATTGAAATGAAAATGCAGAATAAGTTTTCTGGGATATTTGCACTTGTTTCAAGGTTTTGACCGAACGAACTGCGAAGCATGAAGCGTAAATCAGAAGTTTAAGACGCAAAAATAACCGTTCGCATGTTAAGAAAATATCAACGATTAAATATCTACAGAAAAGACGTCAACATTTACAAACCTCAAATTTCTCAAACCCCACCAAAAGCAGCGAGAGAACTTCCGCAGAAAATTTATTTTCGTAAGAATACCCGACTCAATAGCCTCCAAAAATATTCCAAAGTCATAGACATTTGCATTTGGCGGGTCAACCGGGCAAAACTCATTAAGATATGTTATGTTTTTCATGGGATTCGGCAAGCCACAAATGAAGAGGGTAGGTTCGCATCCGCTAAGGCCTAAACAAGCTTTATGCCAGCAAGCTGTCTCGCGGAAAATTGCATAAAAGTACCAAAGCGCGCCGATAATCTGAAATTCAATTATAGCGGACCCAAATCATTGTCAGCTATACGTTCGTGAATAGAAGACAGACACAAGATTCAATAATTTGTAGGAAACTTACATGACCAAATACGATGTAAAGAAAGAAAAAGAAGGCACCCTTAATCCATACACGCCTAGCTAGCTCATCGAAACTCTTTCCGAGATCTTTTGCAGAGAGATAGACTCGAAGAACTCGGGGCACATATTGCAGTAGTAATAAAAGGTTCAGCATCTTCCTCGTCATCAAAGATCTTGATCCAGCAAGCTTCGAAAAGCACCTGAAAACTATCACCTGCAAGATGTGTTTCACATATATAGTTCAATTTGACCAGGCGCTACAATAGTGACACAACACGATCCCGAAACGAGACATGAACTGCCAACTCATGTTAGACCAAAATGTTCACCCGCTTTCCGTCCATTTATGTAAATCTCTCGACTAATTAGTAGGCTAAATAAACTGAGCAATAAGATAACTAATGTATGAGATTACCAGCAAGATGTAGTTCAAATATATATGTGTTATATATATATAATGTATAATGTATATATTCATGCACATATAGTATGATACTTCCAACAAAAAAAAAAAACAATTATAATTTTTAACAAGATACCTGAGGCAGAGGAAGAATGGCCAGAACGTCAATGAGAAGGTACCACCATGGAAAGCCGGTGAACACCGACACTCGAAGCTCCTTGGCCATCGCCAAGGCGTTTCCAAGGCGAAACACGATGTGAAACACGTAAAACAAGTCGGTGGCAGTCCGCAGGACGAGGGCCGCGTACCTCATGTTCTGGTCGACGGAGAGGCATTTTCTGTCCTTGTCAATGATCAGAATGTAGAGGAACAACGGGTCGATCGAGATTCCAACGACGCACGATACCAGGAAGATCTTGTTCCAAAGGCGAGAACTCAAAGCCCAGGGGTTGAGAAGTCTTTCAACTATTGGGACTTGATGCCCAAGGCGATTGTCTTCTTTGTTTGGAGAAATTGGTCTTCCTATTTCTGCCATTGGAACACTCAACACAGTACCGAGATAAGACCATTACAATATATATCTTTGACTTTGTTTATAGCCAAAACTTATGGCTCTATCTGATCTCTGTGGCTTTTCTTCCCAGTAGTGTTGTAACAAGGCTTGTAAATTAAACACAGTATACACAAACTACTACTAGTGAACTCTCTGCATTATGACCCGCCACAAGAAGTTTTGCCTCCTTTACAGTTGTCATGTAACTCATAATAATTGACCTTCTTTACACGTAATATGATCACACAGTATATTGAAATTAATTTATCTTGTCACTTTTTATTTATATGATTTTATGGATTTAATCCTTTCACAATTAATTAACAGAAAATTTTAAGTTTTTTTTTTTCAATGTATTATGAGAAATTTCACTAACTAGTGCAACTTATAACCCGAAATATAAATCTGCACCTGAAAAACGATTAACTCCGGAAAATGTAGTCATGATATTTCCTACAAATTAGTATATGTAAATACACAGAAAACAAAAATCTCAAAAAGATGACATTTTCAATGTAAAAATATTAATTGATAAAAGTAATATTATTAGATAAGAAATAAAAGAGAGATATATATAAAATGTTTCACTTCTTACCGTTTACGAATAATTCAATGTGAAGTTCATTTTTAGCTTGCGGAACCCAGAAAACTCTCGTTCTTCATCTATCAATCTACATCATACATTTATTTTGTAGAACCCGCTCTATGTTAATAATGATTAATAGTGATTTGTCAACCCATCGGTCTTACATCCTTGCGGAAAAAAAAAATTCACGCATGTTCACGCACAAGTTGCGCTTCTTGATGCTTTCAAACGCCGTAGTGATCGCCCTGTTTGTGGCGAGGACTTTTGTGGTCGCCAGAGACAACGCAACCCTCCTCTATCTCATCGTCGCAAATAATTACCGATCAGCAAAACTTGGTGTGTCAAATAATTATGGTTTTTGAGCTAACAAGTTTTATACAGTTGATCATTTTCTTAAGTTTGTTCAGCAGACCGTATACAGAAAGTATTAGCTACTTTAGTAGCTGCAAAAAAAAAAAAAAAAATTACTTATCGAAAAATCTCATATTAATTATGCTAATAAGGTTTTTGAAGACCTGATAAAGCAGAAGTATTTTGAGCTCGCTAAACGTAAAACTATTATGTAAATAAAACTATTATTGTGGTTCTATTTTGAAGACTGTATGAACCTTTCCCTTTCAAATTGGAAATTAACATTTGTTCTACAACTTTCATATGTGGATAGTCTTCGGTTTGTGACCCACACCTTATTAAAGTGCGTCAATAATGGAAAGAAAAAGAGATACGAAATATCTCTTGAAGAATAAAAGGAAAAAGAATAACTAAAATTATTTATCTTGAAGCTCATCTTTTTGAACATATTCATTTAACCAATTATAAAATAATAATCAATTATCAAAGATTTTCCTTATCAAATTTTGTCGGACTTTTCTTAACATTACAATTTTCATTATGTAATGTTGGGGAAATAATTATTATGTTATATTAAATTTTACAAAAATAAATATTTTATCACATTTAATAAAAAAAAGATCCTCAATAATATTAAACAATTGTTGAGTTTGATTTTTTTTAATATTGCTGTGCAAATTTATAAAATGATATTATGCAACCCCACGAAGCGCGATTCAAAATCCAAATGAGGTCTTTTAGCAATTTCTTTCGCGCACCGGTCCGCTAATTCTTTTATCAAGGAAGGATCATTAATGTAAAGTACTCTAAGTCTAAATTTTATGAAGTACCTAAACTGAGATCCGTATCATCTAAAAATATACATTCATTATTCATAATATATTAAGAAACACTTTTGAAAAATTAACAGTAAATTTCTCAACTTTTGGTAGAATAACACCGAAGTTGTAAATTATAGCATCATCAATAAATTTGGACAAAAATAATCTTAACCTTATTATTGGATAAGTTGTTTTATCTTAATGATTTGATTATTTTTTATGTTAAGGAGTAGTTAACAAAAAAATCTATTTACTTTGGGGTTCTTTGAGTTTATAGAAGAATGTCTAAATAAAGATGATATATTTCTGAATTCGGATAATATTTAGTCCTTTTTTTCTCTCTTTCTAAATTCAGATAATATCTTGTCGTAATTTGGACCAAGTTTTCGGACATAGCATGCAATCTTTATGTATTCGGCCATAAGTCACTTATGTTTGTCACAAATTAATCTACGATTTAACTAGGATAGTAAAGATAACATAAAGATTTTTTTTTTTATT
Organism: Parietaria judaica; assembly: GCA_954871525.1. Lineage (NCBI taxonomy): Eukaryota > Viridiplantae > Streptophyta > Magnoliopsida > Rosales > Urticaceae > Parietaria > Parietaria judaica. The sequence continues at coordinate 18,734,687 of OX940864.1, forward strand.
AAAAAAACCCACGAAATGCCCAAAATCCATTCAAGGTTTAAGAGAAATACTCATAGTTTCAATTAATTCATTTATGCCAATTTTTAAAAAAAATTGGACCATTATAACCTTGATATTAATTATATATTTTTTTAATTTTTTTAATTAATCATTAATTATTTAAGTTAATTTCAAAATTTGATTTTCCTAAAATTAAGGTGGAATTATTCTCTCTCTCCCCCTCTCTCTCTTTCTTTCTCTCGTCACCTATCCCTCTCTCTCTCTCTCTCTCTCTCTCTCTCTCTCTCTCTCTCTCTCGTCACCTCTCTCTCTCTCTCTCTCTCTCTCTTGCGACCACCATCGCCGGATCCGGCACCGCTGTCGCCGTCCTCCTCCGTCGTTGCCTCGCTCCGCCGTCTCCCTCCGTCGCCGTCACCTTCGATGTCCGTCGCAATCGCCCTCCCTCGCGCCGGCTTCTCTCCTAAACCCCAAATATCGTAAGTCCGAAATTTTGTTCACCCAAAATCGTGCAGTCGCCGTCTCTCGGTCGCCAGATAAAAAACGGAATGATTTTTGTAATTCGTTTTACAAAACCTTTTGAGTGGTAGTATTGGTTGGAGGGGTAAATGGATTTACACGATTTTAGTATATATTTTCGTAAATATATTTACAGTTTGATATTGGTATATACATATACCAAATTCATGTAGATATTTACGATTCACACAAGCAGTCCCCGTATTAAGATTTGGTATATAGATATACAATTTTGGTAATTAAATTTACAGTTTGATAATGGTATATACATATACTAAATTCATATTGATATTTACGATTTGTACAAAATGTCCCCGTATTAAGTATTGGTATATACATATACAATTTTGGTAATTACATTTACAGTTTTATATTGGTATATACATATACTAAAATCGTGTTGATATTTACGATTCGTTAGCATACTGGTTTATATATACAGTTTGATATTGGTTTATATATACAGTTTGATATTCGTTAGCATGCTGATTAATAGGGAGAAAACATTCGAAAATAATCAAGGAATGATTAAGATTAATCAGTTATTCTATTTAGCTACATTTAAGGAAAAAAAATTATTTTAATTTTATTAATTAATTCGAATTATTAATTAATTTTAAACATAATTTAAATGCTAAATATTAATTAATTAATTCAAAGGGTATATTGGTCCATATTTCAATTAATGGGTTGTTTGGATTACCATAAATAGAAATGGATATTTTTTCGAAACCTTGAGTCACAAATGGACATTTGGCTCATTTACCTTTTTTTTTTTTAGTTTTAAGGTTCTTAAAAAATATTTTAAATTGATGATTAGTTTCCGGATATACAGTTTTAGCTAAGAAATTAGTGTCCATTATTGCTTCTTTGCAACTCAAAAGTACTTTGTCAGATAAATATCAACGACGGTAGGAGCTAAATCCAGCATTCACTTTCTGAAATTTGTTGAGATTCGACGACACTGCTTTAAAAAGAAAAGAAAGAAAATGCATCGGGCCAGGGTGCGTGCCCAGCTCAGGGGCGGGCGGACTTGGCCAGAGTAGGCCCGCCACGAATGCCCAGGTTTATTATTCTCAACACTACAATGCAAAATATCAGTCATGAGGCCATACACACACTTGGAAGCAAATAACAAACTCTGAGTCCACTAAAACGACACAAGACAAATAAAGATAAGAAAAATCTTATCTAATAATAAGAACGTGTTACAAACCACGATGGAAGTATTCGGAATTCGGAACTAAATTTTTATACGACATTGACTCAAATAACCCACTAAAACGACTAGACACTTAATTTAAATGACGAATTTCTTAATAAGCTCGGGATGTATCAAAATAGCCCAACAACTAAAAAAAATGGCGAAAATAAACTTATGAACCAACGACTACTCACGCCGATATTTTACACTTAGCAGTCAACTCACTGCAACTTCAAGCATTTGATATTTAAATGTTGAGTGATTAACCACCGAATTCTTTGCTTCAATATAGTGGCTGCGAAGGGCTTTAAGCTCTCCGGTATGGGCTCGTTCGGGTTGTAGAACATCACGTCCTCCAAGTCCACGACCATAAGTACGAAAGCTTACACTTAAGAGTGTCATTTGAGTTTGGCTTCAGAGACGGGAAATTGTTTGTAGTCACCCGAGTTCAATTATTCCTAGAATAAATATTGCATGTACGGTAAAAACTCTATAAATTAATACTGCAAGGACCAAATTTTATTATTTTATCGAATTTATTAATTTATCGAGAAAAAAATTTAGTCATGCTAGTTAGAGTTGAGACTATACAAAAGTATCTTATCGAAATAATTAATTTATCGAGTTAATTTAATGAGGTTCTAGTGCATATGTTGTACGTTAACAGTGTAAGAGCACTGTATTGTATTCCGCAATTTGTGTTCAGTTTTGTTATTATGTGTAACACAAGTGGTGTGGAAGACTTTCCATATATGGCGTGTGCAAAAGATGTGACTCAATCATCAAGAAGATCAAGGCAATCAGAATAATGTCAAGATGCATAGCTGGACGTGATATCTTAGCTGTTTGGAGATATTATCGCATTCATGGAGGTCATTTATTGCTGGAGATTTGATTGCCAGATTCGGACTGGATAAGGCTGTCAAAGGAGTTGTCGGAACAAGTGTCAAAGCAACAACGGAGTTAATGACCAGGATCTTCATCAGAGTTAATGTCCAAGATCTTTTGAGTCATCACCACGATCTTCATCATGTATCTGCATAATCAATGAGTGGTTTGCAGCATCAGCCCCTTGAATAGCTGCAAGTGAAGATTGCCAATCATCCCTTCAATCACCCAAGATCGTGGAGCCTTTATTGCCTTATTTGGAAGCCATTTTGACCGGCTATATAACCTTTGCTGGTTGTGGTTATCAACTAGCACGTGGAAATGTAAAAATATGCTCAACGGAAGCTGGAGGGTCTTGCGATCTCATTCAAGGAGTGACGGCCGGTTGTTCGACGGTTGAAGCATCCAAGTCTGTTTCCGATAGGAGTACCTTGGAGGAAGCTAGAGGGTCTTATGATCTCATTCGTGGAGTGACGACTGGCTGTGGACAGTTGAAGCATCCAAGGCCGTTTCCGAAGAGGAGTGCACGCTTTTTCCATGGAGTTGGATCACCAGCTGCGCCTGGTCTTAAGGGGGAGTTGTCTATTCCCTTTTGAAACTCAATTAAGTATCCTGTATAACCGTGTAACATTTTTGAATGTATTTCAGTGGAATAAAGAATCTGGGTCACTGCCCCGCAGAGTAGGTTCCCACGAGGGGTTAGCGAACTGCGTTACCAAATATCGCGCGTTCACTTGTCTTTTACTTTATGCGCGTGTTTGGTAATCTGGGCGTTTTTACTGTGCGTTGATATACTTGTCGTGACATCATTCCCAACATCGTTAGTATCCGATTTCAATTGGTATCAGAGCTAGTTCACCTCTTTGTTCTTGATTTCAGGAAAGTGTGATCTTGGGTAAATCTGATACTCTTAATGTTGGCTTGCCATCCACTGCTATAAGAGAATAATATGTGTTTTGGAAGGCGAGAATGCGACACTTTATCAACTCCCTTGATAAGAAGACTTGGTCGTGTGTGTGCGAAATTTGTGTGGACTCAAATGGTGAAAACGAAACAGATCCAAGAGTTGCAATTAATCGGGTTCGATCTTTCCTCTTTTTTTTTTTTTAATTTTTTCGTGATTAATTTTTATATATAAAAATGGAAAGTTAGATCTTTGTGTTGTTTATCCTTGGATGATTTTAATGACGTGTAAGGGTGTCAAAGGTTGTGTGATATTATAGCTTTTTCAACGGGCAAATATATTATTTTGTTCTTATATTTTTCATTATTTGTGTCGTTGATCGCTTTTTTCGCACAACATCCCTTATTATTTTTCACTCCGTTTCGGGATTGCCTACTTCTCAAACTAATTTGTTCAAAGATTCCCAAGAAATCATTTTTCTGGAAAATTGTCAAAACTTTAAATTTCTTGGGTATCGAAGTTGGAATTAGTTTGCGCAATGTCTTGGGTTTTGATTTTCTATTCGTAGTTTTGTACACATGCATGTCTACTGTTCATGTGTTCGTGCCTCTACAGGAACCATTGATGAACAGGTTGCAATTTAATCATGTCAAGCCATCATGGAGAGGCCACGAAGGATCGTAATGAAAATCTTACCAAAGTGACATACGCTTTACTATATCTTGATGCTTTATTCGCCACCAAGGAGTTGTCACCTCCACCGGTCGTGCGGTATGTTACTATGGTTGTGGCGTCGGTGACCATCTTATCATATCAGAAGAAGCCTCTATCACCTTCTCCGGTCCTGATTTCTTCCCAACCACGGAATCAGTGTCGGTGGCCCTAGATGTCCGCACAAGTGCCGCGACAGACAACGTAGCTCAGACGATGCAACAGTCCAAAGCGAAGAAGTTCAGGTCTCCTTCCAATGCACCTCCGCCGGTCCCGCAATCCACCATTTCCTATTCGGTTGCGGTGTCGGCGGCGCCAGTTACAGGTCTGACAAAGAAATCCTCGACATCTTCCACCAGCAAAGTACGACAGTTCTCCTCGTCCCGAAAGCTCAAGAAGGCGGTCACAGAAGCTCTTCACGTCGTTATCACTGCCGCCATAGCTTGCTCCCCTCCTTCTGCACCAGCTTTTCCAGGAGGCTCCCTTTTGGCTATTTATGTCTATCAATAAGGGGGAGAAGTTTCATGTGTTACATATCCGAATATTGTGTTTTGCGCTTTTATTTTAAACCCCTAAAAGACTATTTTGGGTTGTGTGGTGATTGTGTTATTGATCCACATAATGCCAAAAGGAGGAGATTGTAAGAACACTGCATTGTATTCCGCATTTTGTGTTCGGTTTTGTCATTATGTGTAACACTGGTGGTGTGGAAGACTTTCCATATATGGCGTGTGCAAAAGATGTGACTCAATCATCAAGAAGATCAAGGCAATCATAATAATGTCAAGATGCATAGCTGGACGTGATATCTTAGCTGTTTGGAGATATTATCGCATTCATGGAGGTCATTTATTGCTAGAGACTTGATTGCCAGATTCGGACTGGATAAGGCTGTCAAAGGAGTTGTCGGAACAAGTGTCAAAGCAACAGCGAAGTTAATGACTAGGATCTTCATCAGAGTTAATGTCCAAGATCTTTTGAGTCATCACCATGATCTTCATCATGTATCTACATAATCAATGAGTGGTTTGCAACATCAGCCCCTTGAATAGCTATGATTAGAGATTGCCAATCATCCCTTCAATCACCCAAGATCGTGGAGCCTTTATTGCCTTATTTGGAAGCCATTTTGACCGGCTATATAACCTTTGCTGGTTGTGGTTATCAACTAGCATGTGAAAATGTAAAAATATGCTCAGCGGAAGCTGGAGGGTCTTGCGATCTCATTCAAGGAGTGACGACCGGTTGTTCGACGGTTGAAGCATCCAAGGCCGTTTCTGATACGAGTACCTCGGAGGAAGCTGGAGGGTCTTGTGATCTCATTCGTGGAGTGACGACTGGCTGTGGACAGTTGAAGCATCCAAGGTCGTTTCCGAAGAGGAGTGCACGCTTTTTCCCTCGAGTTGGATCACCGGTTGCGCCTGGTCTTGAGGGGGAGTTGTCTATTCCCTTCTGAAACTTAATTAAGTATCCTGTATAACCGTGTAACATTTTTGAATGTTTTCCAGTGGAATAAAGAATTTGGGTCAGTGCCCCGCAGAGTAGGTTCCCCCACGAGGGGTTCGCGAACTGCGTTACCAAATATCGCGTGTTCACTTGTCTTTTACTTTATGCGCGTGTTTGGTAATCTGGGCGTTTTTACTGTGTGTTGATATACTTATCGTGACATCCTTCCCAACATCGTTAGTATCCGATTTCAAACAGAGCTTTGTTTATTATACAATTGCAGTTTTTTTTTAAAATTTTATTGCCATTTTAAGAGGCTTATTCTTCATAGAGTTATCGTCGTTTTTAGTAAATTGACTCGTTCTTCTTGTTCACATCTTTCTTATTCATGCTAATAGGAATGTGTTAATCAACACACCAGCTCATTGATATCATTTCATCAATAATAAAACTGCCGTTTCCTCTTTTAGTGTCGTTTGTGGGTCCTTTTTCCATAACGTACTAATCATTTATTCTATATGACGCTCTTTCTCCACTATCGATTTACCCGTAAAATTTAATTGGTAAATATCTCATCGGTAAGCTTATTTCTTATGTGTCCGTAGGTAAACCGATTCCTCATTGATAAATACGTGAAATCGAACCATCAGTTTTTTTCTCGGTAATTACTATACAAATCATTGATTAAATAATGGTTTGAAACCTTGTGCAAAGTTTCATCAATTGTGTTACGTAGTCAAAAGGAGTGAAAATGTGAGCGAAAGAAAAAGAAAAAGAAAATACACGTGGACGAATCATATGTCGCCACGCTAAACTTTACGGTAGGTAGTTAACGGAGAAACTAATTAGTTGCAAATTTTTTTATATCTATATATGGAACCAAAAAAGATTAAAAATATCAATTATATTTTAATATGTAAGTATTTCTATCGCAAATATCTCTATAATTAACAGAGATAGTTATGAAAAAGAAAATACTTAAACTTTGACCGAATGCATGAGGCAGTAAGGGTTCAAATAAGTGAAAAATAATAATAATGGCAAAACTACTCAAAGTCAACAAAATTGAGACGACACATATTTCAGTGCATTTTTTTTATGGACGTTGGTCAATTTGTTAGTATAATGCTATTAAATTATATATAAGATACACATTTATGTATCTCATCGAGTTATTTAACATTTTCTCTCATTTCAATTTGACGGAAAAAAGTGGACGAAATAATGTATTGGCTGATCATATTCGTTGTCGGATACTTAGGCCATCATTTTTTCACTTTGAACATTTGCCGCCGCTCTAATTGGTCAAAATTTAAGTACTTAACTCAATAATCCCTAATTAATAACCACTGCACAGATGATATGATAAGTTTTTAGGGTTCCACGCTTGTAAATTCTTAAAAAAAATGTTTCATTACTTTTATGAATGGGTAATTTGCGGCGAAAATCATCGAAGTCACTAAATTTTTGCAGATAAATAACTACCGTCTATTTTTTGCGGCAAAAATCACTAACGTCATCAATTGTTTGCAAATAAGTCACTACCGTTAATTTTTTGCGGCGAAAATCATTAAAGTCACTATATTCTTGCAGATAAATCACTAACGTCTATTTTTGTGCCAAAAGTCAATAACGTCAGTCTTTCCTTACAAATGTTATCTGGAAACGTTAAATGACATATCACCAGCCTACATGGCATTCATCAATTGTCTCCAACAACGACAACACACATTAGTGATAACATTATTTGAAACAGAGATTTTTACCACAATTGTACCATAAAAAGAAGATGTTTTATTTTTTAAGTAATCAAATAATTTTTGTACCTTTGTCAAATATAATCAAATAATTTTATAAAATATGCATTTATAAAAAAATATTTTTTGTTTTTCTTATAGGATAAATTTTTATCTTTTAGGGTTAATTGCGGAGAAAGTACCCACCCTTTGGCCACGTGGCGGCTTGTGCCACGTGGAACGCTACATGAGACAGCCTAACGGCTACGTAGGCAGGTGTCCAACGGCGTTAGTTGGTCGGCAAAAAAATTGCGACGTTAAGTACTTTCGCTTATATTTATTGAGGTTGGGTACCTATCGAAGAATATGGCTAAAGGTTGGGTATGTTCACCGCCACGATAAAATTGTTGGGAAAAATTGGAAGTTATGGTAGGATTATTTTTTAGTGTTTTTAGAATTTTGGCCACGATAAAATTAATTTTAAGAGTTTATGGTACAATTGCCGTAAAAATCTCTATTTCAAATAATGTTATCACTAATGCGTGTTGTCGTTGTTGGAGACAATCGATGAATGCCATGTAGGCTGGTGATATGTCATTTAACGTTGCCAGATAACATTTGTAAGGAAAGACTAACGTTAATGACTTTTGGAGCAAAAATAGACGTTAGTGATTTATCTGCAAGAATATAGTGACTTTGATGATTTTCGCCGCAAAAAATTAACGGTAGTGACTTATCTGCAAACAATTGATGACGTTAGTGATTTTTGCCGCAAAAAATAGACGGTAGTGATTTATCTGCAAGAATTTAGTGACTTCGATGATTTTCGCCGCAAATTTCCCTTTATGAATCTGTTTCTCAAACCGCGTTACAATTTATAACCACAAAGACGGTTCTGCAACTTAAAATTGATAAATAATACAAGGCATTATTATAAAGCTTGATAAAAGCTATGTAACATCGTAGGTAGTACTCTATTTGTACGGATAGGTAATGATAAGACAAGTCGAATTCGAAAACTTGGGATGTTTATATTTTCTTAAATTGTGACGGAGATTTCTATATTATTATGAGATGAGAAACGAGGAAGAAATTTCCTTACTTTGCTGTACAAAATAAAGACATGATTGCATATAATTGTTGGGACACATGGTCTTCCAATTTAGTATTGTCCCACTTGTAATCTTTCACTTATTCATCAACGCGTCTAATATATATACATACATATTATATATATATATATATATATATATATATATATAGGTTTCAGTGATAAATGTAAGTTCTATTAAATGTTAGTCATGAGTATGTGATGTGATTTCTTTTTTTTTTTCTTTTTTTTTTTCCAACTTGGGCGATATTACTGTCAAGATATCTCGGTGACTCGGGGTGAACGCGGAGGAAGCGGATTCTTGCCCTGTACATATGGACCTTTCATATTTTGGATTTATCATACTTAATGTTTTATAGTAATACCGTCATTTAATTGTTAATCTCACACTTCTTTCACTTTCTCCTTCATTGCGCGGAATTCTTCGATCATATCGAATAATTCTTCTCCGCCTTAATTTAATTTTCACTTAAAATATCTTGTGTTGATCATTATGTTATGTTTGTTCATTACTACAAACACACTATACATTTTGCACAAGAAAAATCTTAGTGCAAAGTCAAAATTTCAAACTTTGGACGATAATTTTGAACAACTAATAATTTTCGTAGTCTTGTAAAATATCAATAATTCATCGGCCATTTACCGATTTATATACTTTATATATATTTATATATATATATATATATGTATTAAAATATGTGAATGGGAGATTGATGAGCTGAATAGTAGTACGCGTATGTAGTGAGTTGTTTGCCTGTCAAGTTTCTGAGAAGATAAGGTTGAATATACTTTCGTTGCCTTGCAAATGAATTGCATGATCTTGACTTTATACATACAAAGTAATTTATTGACTCCAAAATTTGAGTAATTTTAGCATGTACGTTTATCTTTTTTAGATTCTCTTTCTGCATGCACTTGTGCATGAATCTATCTAATACTTGGTAAATTCTGAAGAAAATAATGGAAGAAAACAGTCGGTATTTTATGATATTTACGAAGAATTAAATTGCAAACCGACCTCCGTTGAGATTTCATTTAGAAACATACCCCTCAAATACCCCATGTTAAGAAACAAAAACACTATTCACCGAGGGTATGAAACAAAATCAAAACTCTTTTAAGGTTATTATTGCAAAAAACCCTATTTACGAAAGTGATATAGTAGTCCTACTTCATGTAAAATGTGTGAACTTGACCTTTTTTTAACAAAACTAGCAAAAATAGCTCATCATTATTTTACGAGATGAATTGGTGGTTTGATTGTCAATTAATGTTTTATTTAAGAAACATATAATTTTTTTTTTTTGGATAAGTTAAAAAAATGCCCTCTGAAAAATGAATATGGATAAGTTAATAAACGCAACATCTGTGGGCTTAAGCTTGACTTAGTCCGGGTGACGACCAGAACCCAGGACGGGCAGAAACACTTGCGAGGAGTCAGCCCGGGTACCGACCAGAACAGAAGATGGACAGCTGTTCAGCCCAGCTCGGGTGAACACGAGCAAAACGTCCGGATAGAAGGCAAGCCCGGCCAGAGGCAGACGAGCAGGCCAGCTCGGGGACAGAGAAGCTGTCCGGGCAGGAAAGGGAAAGTCAGCAACTACCCAGCAAGGAAAGCGCGTAGCTTGAGGAACAAGCAAAGATCAAGTCAAAGATTTGATAGGATTATTTAGGGTAGTTTCCTGATTTTGTGCGATTTGGTTAGCTAGGGTTTCGCCTATGTGAGGCTATAAATATACCTAGCATGTACACTTTGTATGTTGTAGAGTCCATTAGAATTTCGAGTTTATCTCCTTGTATTTAGCCTTCGATTATTAATCAAGAGAATTCCTTCTCCCAAAAGTTTGTGTCCTTTATTTTTCTGTTCGATTTCTTTTGGTGTTATTCGTGTTCTTTGCAGATCCGTGAATTGGGATCCAACAACATCCGCTAACACTTTTGGATGGAAAAGACCAATTCTAGTAAACTCTACATATTTAATTTACAGAAGGGCCAATAGCGTAAATAACAAGAATATTGAAAGACTCATTTAAAATGAAAATAAAATAAAATTATAAAGTACTCTCCTATTTGTGTTGTGTCTATAAATATGCATTATGCATATAATGTCAAAAACTTTGTCATAAGTTCGTGACTAAAAAATCATTGTTTTGCCCAATAAATTGCTTTAAACAAATTTATTTTATGCATTTTTGGAAAATATGTCATTCATGATGACGTAGGCCAATTAGTATTTTATGTTCATAATAAAGATCATCGGCGTCGACACCCTCGAATTTTGATTATGGATAGTTAGCTTCTTCAACTTTGAAGATTATAGTCAAACTTCTTTTAATTTGAATTCTTTGACATATGCATCCCATTTCGCTATTATAACATGTTTTTGTTTCATTTAATCTGAAATATATAGGTGATAAAATGTGATGTCATATGTAATTTTTATATTCAGAAATACTAAATGATTTTTACATCTAAGCATATTTTTTGTGTTTATCATTTTGATTAATATTAAAAATTTGATAACTATTAAATAAATTTAAAATTAAATTGTACTACTAAAACAATTCGTGTTAATAACCAAAGTCTAAAACATATAATTATATTTGTACCATATTTTAAGCTCAAAAGCGCATATGTCAATATTTCCAAGTTAGAGAGTTTGGATGCTATTTTTAAAGCTGAAAGGAACTATCTGCAACACTCTTAACTTTTAGCTTTGAAAATTTAAATTTACACATGAGAGAGAGAGAGAGAGAGAGAGAGAGAGAGAGAGCAACTTTCCTCAAATTAAGAATAAAAACAAAGTTTGTATAACAAATTTCCGGAAAGAAACAAAAAAAAAGTATGATTAAATATACACTTTTTTCGTATTATAAGCCTCAAATGCACTTTTATCAGCATTATACTCAGAGACTAAGTCATTCTAAAAACACAAACAACACATTCCAATCCAATGAAACATAACAAATATCAACGTTTCACCGGTTTCCCTAATATGTATATCACGTCAAAATCAATCCCATGCAAAACCCTAGCTCCGATAATTAGCCGATAAAATCCTCTCTAGCTCGCTCGGGCTGCAAGGAACCACGAGAGCTCCGGTTTGAACGAAGCCATACTCTTCCTCCGCGAGCTTCAACAGCATAACGAACTCGGGCTTCTTCAGCCATTCGAGCTTCACGACGAACCTCTTCTTCTCCGGCCCCTTCTCCGCGACCACAACGAAGTGTCCTTCTTCCACGTCACGATGTTTGGAATCAGTGTGAGCTTTTGAAGACGATGAGAGGCTTCTTTGAAGCTTTCGAACCACAATCCGAAGCGTGAGCTTTTTGGAACACATGATCATAGGGTTTTTTCTTTATGTAATTGGTGATGATATATGAGAGTGATCTATATAGATTATATAGAATTGAAAAGAGAGATTGTATCGTTGTTAACTTGTTATTGTGATTTTGAGACTTGTGACGATGTTTCTTGTTTGTATTGGTGTGTTGTTGAGGAATATATATACGTGTGTGTACTTACATATAGTATAAATTATATATGTGAGGAACGCGGGAGAAAAATCAATAATGGGGTCCAATAAATGAGGATAATAGCATGTGGTTGTGACAAAAAATGTCATCCAATGCTTGTGCTTTTGTCTCATTTATATTTGATTTTTTTATTTTTTTTACGACGTAGCGCAATAAAAAATATAATTTTTCAGAGTTAAATAATGTGATAAGGGTAAATAAGTATAATCAAGAATAAATTACTTAAAACATTTTAATTTTAATTTTAAAAAAAATAATAGGCTGAAGTTATTTGTAGGTCTGCCTTGCACGGAGACACTTGAAATTTGAGATGGATAATCACATAATTTATATGGTTATTTATATAATCGGATTACTCATTAGTGGATAAATTATTTTACGGACTCAAAATTTTATTAAATTTTTAATTTTAAAATCATCAATTATCTCGTATCTCTAGTACATTTAAATGATTTAAAGGGTGTATTTTACCCCTTTATATATATATATATATATATATATATAGGTGGTCTTCGCACCCGGGTTTTTCTCAGTCTTTTGTAAACGAAGGTATTTGTTTAATAGAGAACTTTAGGTTTATATAATTCTCTTCTCTTTTGATTTGGTCTGTAAACTTTGATATTTTCATTTATATTATTATGAGCCTCGGTTCTTACTCGACGTTCCTTGGGTCCCAACCTAGTTGGAATTCAAGTTCACTTAGCGAGTTTTCGGACCTCCAGCTTTAACTAAAAAAATGATTTAAAGGGTGTATTTAACCATTTTTTAAAATGTCTAAGAACTAGTTAATACCACAATTTATGTTTCTTTTAGATCCACCTAGCTAATTAAGTTTAATTTTAATGCTTAGAAAAGATTAAAACCAATACCTCATAATCTGAATAAAGTTTTTAAACATATGAAGTATTAAATTTAGACTATTCGTAACTAGAATTTAAATATATTGTTGACTACTCTTATATATATATACAAATTTTGACTTAATTAATGAAATACTATTCCAAAGTTGCTCATAGAATTAAATGCCCAATTTGATAGCTCAAACCTCACTGTTTTAATTTAAGCACGTTCCAGGAATTCCATGCACCGCCAAAGAAGTCGTGTGTTGCGGCACTTGTCAGAGAACCAATACGTCACCGTTTTGCATGAAAACGCTGACTTCTTATTTTGCAATTATTATCACCAATATCTTCTCTTTATTTTTGTGATATGATCGACTAGCTTTATATCTTAAATCTCATAAATATAACTTTATATATATGTGTGTGTCGGCGAGAAGTGAGCATACGAGAAATCTCATAAACTTAGAGTAAAAAATTTGTGTCGGAACCGGTTAAATACTTAAGGAGCTAGATGAGTACAAAAAAACTATTTGGATTCTCATTTTAGTTTAGTCTATTAAAATAATTTAAAATTTTAACTGTTAGGACTTTATTTTGCAGTCATATTTCATGTCTTATTTATAGTTTAGACTCTAGAGTTTAAACTTTATTTATCGAATCGAATTTTTTTACATTTTAAAAAATTGGTGTAGTTTTTTATTTATTTTTTGTCTATAATTTTATATTTGAAGATTACATATTTAAAAATTAGATTTAGCCTTCTAGCTCAATTCTTGGTTTAAGCGTTTTTTTCAAATATGGGGCCGAAGTTGGATCTGATTTTTGAAACCCACCATACCAGAACAAGATCGAAAATACGTACGGAACGAAATAAAACACGATACTAGCCCCGGTTTCTACCCTAACGACATCTTGATGTCGTTTAACCTCAAGTTTTTTTTTTCTTTCTTCTTTTAGGTCTCCGTTTGACTAGCCTTTTTTTGCTGTACCGAAATGGTACGTCATGTTTCCTATAATTGTCCTTTCTGTGATGTATTTTCAATATTTAGGTTTGTTGAGGACATGACGTTTTCATTAAATACAGGTTGTGTTCACATTCGTCGTGTTCAATAATTTAATTAGTATTGATTTAGGAAATTGTTCTTCGTTATTAAATGATTGATTGATTTTGACTATTTTGATAATTAATAATTAAGAGGCTTTATTTATGGTAATAGCATGCATGTAAATGTAATCAATTATTATCCTAAATCTTATACAACTAATTTTTCTTATTAAATTAATTACTAAATATGAGCTATATAGCGAATGAAAAATAATTTGCTCTTCGTCTATATCCAAGTTTCGCTATCTATATCCATGTAAATTATTGTAATTATATTTATGTATATAGTGAGAATGTGCAACAATAATTGATCGCATGGGACATGTGAGTGAGGCATCACATATATAAATATACACGATAGGATACTATTCAAATTATTATAAGATAGAAAACCAGCCTAATTTATCTTATGCTAAATTTATTTACGTTGAATAATCATTAAATTCTTATCTATATATAATTATATATATACACACATAACATTACATACACAAACTACACGTAAGTCGGTTGCAATTATAACTGATATTATAATATCAGGAAAACGCTTTATTAATCATATTTTCTTCTTCGAATTATATTTCATGTACATTTTTAATCGAGTTTATCACTAACATCTGATTTTTATATACTTTGCCTCTTGAACTTTTAACTTATTTAAGTGGCCGTCTCTATTAAATATTGCCATATAATAATGTCGTTGTGTATGAATATGTCCTTAAATTTATTATTTTATATTAATTTTCCCAATATAATAATAATAATAATATCATTGTGTAGGAATATGTTCTTAAATTTATTATTTGTATTAATTTACTTTTTTATATATTTGTAAACTGTACAAATTATCTCAACTTTGTTTAAATGTTACCTTCATGTTTCAAAATTTATATTGTCCTAAATTATATAGTATAGAACCTATATTTTTAAATTCATTTGTAACAAAATTTTCAAAAATAATATTGCCTCGCCCCTTATCGTTCTCTTCAACTCCAACTCGCCCATTATTGTCGCCTCGAGCACACCATTATTGTCGCCTCGATCTCTATAACAAAAAAATAAATAAAAATACACTTGAGTTTGTTATTCCGATTTCTTCAGTTGATATTTTGCCGATTTCTTATTCCCGATTATGACGAGATTGAGGCGAAAACAATGTCGAAGGGAGGAGGAGACTTTTATACCTAGGGCTAAATTTAATTTGACATATTATACTATCCATAAGAATTATTTCATTACATAAAAATATATTTTCATACATCATTAATTCATGTCAATGATAGTATAAATTACATTATATAAAGATAACACATGGGTATTAATATTTGTATCAAATATTTAAATAGATAAAAAAAAAGAGTATTTTGTACACAATTCTTATCAATAAGTTAGGTAAAAGCTCGAGTCATGCATAATGGTCATTGTTCGTGCGAAGAAAGAAAACGACAATGGCCATTCTTGTACGCAATTGTACATCTTATTTTTCTGCAATTGCTGTTAGATAAGAGTTCAATTGAGCTTAAACAACTTATTTGATGTTGACATAACACATGATCGAAATCTAATTACTTGACTAAAATGGTAAGTGAAATAATAATGTGACATGTCATTTTGTTAATTGGCATATAAATATTTTCGTTTGCTAAAAAAAGAAAATCATGACTTGTCTACAAAGTGAGCTACTATTTTTTTTTGCCACGTAAACAAATTATATGTCAAAAATTAATAAAATAATTTAATTACTTTTGTCAAAAAAATTACATCATTTAAAATTAGTATCACAAAAAAATTAAGAATATAAATCATACACTGTAACACGTAGGTATTTTTACCGCAAATATTTCATATGTAGTTAATTACTTGTGTAAAAATACCTTGTTTTTGTTCGTTTGTATTTCTTGTAGAATTCTTATTTAGTGTTTTATTTTATTATTATTTTCTTTCGTCATAATGTAATAATATATTAATAAAATTGGGACAGAATGACTCTAAATTTAATGTGAATATATATTTTCTTCTCAAAATTTAAACCAATTTTTTAAGTATATTATCTTATTAATAAAACAATGTATTGATGAATGATATGTTTATATATATATATATATATATATATATATATAATTTTGATTTTTGATTGTTGTGATCAGATAAAAAAGAAGAAAAAGAAAAGTATTAAAATTCCACTAATATATGGAATTTCAAAACACTAAATTTAGTTATTGGTTTAGATGGGCTTACTTGAAAAACGGATATCGGGAAGAATGTCGGGAAGAATGTCGCGACAAGTATATTAACAAGTATGATTAACACCCAGATTACCAAATCTGCGTATAAAGTAAAGAACAAGTGAACACGCGATATTTGGTAACGCAGTTCGCGAACCCCTCGTGGGAACCTACTCTGCGGGGAATTGACCCAAATACTTTATTCCACCAGAAAACATTCACAAATGTTACACGGTCATACATGATAGTTTAAATGAGTTTCACAAGGGAATAGATAAACTCCCCCTCAAGACCAGGCGCAGCTGGTGATCCAACTCCAGGGAAAAAGCTTGCTTCTCTTCAGAACGATCTTGCGATCACTTCAACTGTCCACAGCGAGTCGTCACTTCACTCAAGCGAGATCTCAAGACCCTCCATTTCTGATTTAAGTCGATGGGTGTTTTTCGTTCAAAGTGCTCGATGTTACAGCCACATCTAGCAAAGGCTTTATACGCCGGTCTTCATGGCATCCAAATAAGGAAATAAAAGGGACCATGATCAGGGGAATTGAAAGCACCAACGGTAAGATTTAATCAAGGTAACATTCAATCAAATCAATCCAGTATCAATCAGAAGATGATTAGGCCTGAGCTGGCTGATCGCGGTGATTGCTCCGCAAAGATCTTTGACTCCAGCAGCTTATTTCTCTAATAAATGCGCAGATCTTCAGCAACTTGTTGATCCTTCTGTTGTTTAGACATATCTTTTAGACAACCTGTTTTTACAACACATAATAGCAAAAACAAAAGAACAAAAATGTTCTTACATTATTAACTTACTAATAGTGCACGTTTTTTATCAATTGATTAATTTTATATATTGAAGATATAATAGTAGGCATTGAAAAAATATTATTATGATGAATCACATATCTTACTAATTATAAATGTGTTTCTATTTGTCTTCCTTTTTTTGTGGGGTCATTTACACATACCTATTTCATTATTTTATTTCATGATATATTCTAATTTCCTCGATCTTGGTGGTGATGGGGACTCAAGCCATTACCATGAATGGCTGTGGCTGATTGGTAACTCTGCCCATCTCTAAAGCTCAATCTCCAATGCCCTTTTATTTAAAACCCAACAAGATTAAATTTCAAAAGCATTAATATATATATATATATATATATATATATATATATATATATATATAATATTACATTGCTCGGTATCTCTATTCACTCAAACGTTTTCGATCACTGTTTTCCATTCCCACATAAAAAAAAAATACGAGGACTTAATACATTTAAAAATTTCATGGATTATTCTTGAAAATATTTATGGTAAGTAAAAAGTATCAACCAACTAATTTAACACATAAGTAAAAAGCAACGATTAAGAAAAAAAAAAGTTAATAACAAAATTTGTTTGGCGTATTAGTAATTTCACTGTATTTATACATATGTAATCTCTGTCAATAATGTCAGTACATCTTATGTAATGCTTATATATATATAATATGAGATGCGTATATTCATGTAATCTCTATCAATATACACATGCAATGCGTATATATATTGTAATGCGAATACATCTTATGTAATGCGTATATTTATGTAATCTCTATCAATATACACATGCAATGCGTATATATATTGTAATGCGAGTACATCTTATAATCTTAGTCAAGTAATACCATTCCAGTAATAAAAAAAAAATCGTAGAAAAATATATGTAAAAAAGATAGCATATATATAAAATACATATATACACATACAAAAATTTACATAATTTTGGTAATATTAAAAGATACAAAAAATAAATCACTACTTGAAAGTGAATTTAATCTCTCCTTAGAACTACCATATATCACAAGAACAAAACTTTACATTAGGTCAATAAACATACAGCTAATATTGAAATCAGTTGAAAGAAAAGGCATGTTATTATCAGCCCTGAAGATTCCTCTTCTAGAGCTTTCTGATTCCGAGGATTCTATGCAGTTCGTCGGGGAAGCATGGAATCTCCAGGGCTCCCTCGTGCGAGAATCCGAACTCTTCTTCGGCCTGCTTCAAAAGCTTCAAGAACTCGGGATCGTTGAGGTAATTAAGCTCGATCACGAATCTCTCCGGCTTCCAACCTTGTGTGGCGATCACCACGAAATGGCCTTGTTTCGCGGCTCTCGAGAGCGACAAGCTCGTCTGCAACTTTGCAACTATGGATTTCAGCTTTCCGAGGCTTCCTTTTCTCGGTACCTTACTTCCGTGATGGCTCGCTGACTTCGCCATCCGGTCAAAATGGCTTCAAGAACAGATCAGAGAGTACAAATTTAGCTTCTTTCTTCTGATTCTGCTCCAAATGAATTCAAGAATAAATCCGTTAAAAAAAATTCCACTTCTTTCTTTGCTCTGCAAGATGACTTGTAGAACAAGTAAGCAAGTAAGAAAGAAAAAGTCAACTTCTATTCTGACGCTGCTCAAATTGACTTGAAGAACAAGTCAGACAAATCAAACTTAGACTCTATCTTCTGAAGCTCAGAATGAAGTCAAAACCGAAACCGAAAAGGAAAAAAAAAACGAGCTCAACTCCTATTTTCTGATTTGGCTCAAAATGAATTCACGAACAAATAAAAAAACCAAACTCGAGTTCTGTTCTCTGATTTCGTTCAAACTGAATTCAAGAACAAATCCGAAAAAACGAATTCCACGTCTATCTTCTGCTCAAATGACTTAAAAAAAAAGAGACTGAAACTCGAGTTCGATCCTCTGTTTCTACTCAAACTCAATTCAAGAACAAAAGCAAACCCAACTACTATCTTCTGATTCTGCTCAAAATGAGATCAAGAACAAGAACAAAAGAAGCTCAGTTTCCATCTTATGGTTATGCTAAGTTGATGCGTGTGTGTATAGGTGTATATATATATACCTAGTGCTCTTTGGAGTGTTGGGAGATTGTAGATGTGTTTGAGTTCCTAAAAGGTAGGTCCAATTTGCATGTGGGTTTTCAGTTAGTGATCAATTTTCACACTTGAATATTATAATAGATGGTGTTTCCTCTTTAAAGTGTTAAGACTTAACTCTCCATTTTTTTTCCTTTTCCTGTGAAAAGTTTTTTTCTTTGAGGCCATTCTTATCTACTCTCATGTGCCTCTCTATCAACAAGAAAAATTAACTTTTTTAAGATCATGCTTGTAATAAACACCCGGGATTTCGATGTCATAAGCGGACCCCTGGTGACGAACGATCAAACTTAAACAAGAACAGGGGCAGACCCAGGATACAATATTTTTGGGACTAAGGGTTGTGTTAAATAACACTTTCGGATAAGGACATTTGACATTGCACAAGCACGCCGAAGAACGAATGTTGAGGGCGATTTTCACCACCCTCTTTTTCAGTCACAAGAATAATCGAAAGAACACAATAATGATATGAACACGAATATTCCTGATTTATTATATTCGTAAAAAGGACTCGGTTTTTCCCGTTGATTAGCTGGACACTCGAAGTA
This sequence comes from Parietaria judaica, assembly GCA_954871525.1. NCBI lineage: Eukaryota > Viridiplantae > Streptophyta > Magnoliopsida > Rosales > Urticaceae > Parietaria > Parietaria judaica. Next base: position 18,754,405 of record OX940864.1, read on the forward strand.
TGATGAACAAATACATGACGGCGCTCTCTAATCTCAATATATTCGGATTACAATAGATCGGTACTAAAAAATACAAAGAAATCTCTCTTTTTCTGGAGTTTCTCTCTCTAAAAACTAGTTTTTCTCTCTAGAAACTCATCTCTTCCTTCCAGAGTTTCTCCTTTTCCCTCCCCCCTTCAATGAGGTTTCTCATAGTCTTTATAGGCTGAGGACTTTACCAGCTTTCCATCAATATCACTAGGGTCTCCTTTCTTCTCCTTTTTTCCCCTCTGCTCTGTCACATCCAATCACTAGCCTCTCTAGGAGTGATTTGAGGGAAGAGCAGACTGCCAGAGTGGGTAGGTGGGCTTCAATAAATGCGCATCCCGTCAATAGTCATTCGGTCCTGCAAGAATCATCATGACGAAATTCCTCGTCGAGCGTGATGGGACACTTCATCACGGTTAAACCTCCTCGCGGTTAAACCTCCTCGGAGATAATCCTCCTCGAGGATAAACCTCCTCGAGATACGCCTTGTTTGCCCCTCGGGCGATGACCTTCCTCGCCTTCCCTTATGTCGTTTATGGACAAAACGACACGAGTTATGTTGAGGGTGGATTTGACCAAATCCGACCTTAACAGTTAGTCCCCCATTTTATCAAGTGTATACACTTGGTAAAATAAAAAACGAGTGTAACTGTGAATGGCTAAAGATGTTTGCGAACTCCGTCGACCACTTTAGTTGACACGGTTGCCCCGATGTACGTTGTCGGAGAACCTCATCGCAATTTGTTGGTTGGCGTCTTCTGCTCGGAAGCTAATGCGACATCTTGCTGAGTTGTAGCTGATCTCGTTGGGTGGAGCAATCTTCCTCGGTGATGATATTTTCTTTGACAAGCTTCTCGCGACGAGGAGCTTGCTGATAGCGACGAACTCCTTACAGCGATGAGCTTCTTCTAACGCTAGTATTCTTCGTCAAGTTCCCGAGATGACGATCTCGCTTGTAGCGACGAACTCGTCGCAGTGAAGAACTTCTTCCTTTATTTAATTCGTTGGGGTTTTCCGATGGACTTTCCTGCGATGGGCTAACCTTCTGCGAGGAGCTTCTTCCGTAAAGATCATCGTCGGGATTTCTCCCTCGATGGGCTAACATGCGATGAACTATTTACGCAAGCAATCCTCGACGAGGAAGTTTCTCCCTCGAGGAACTATATCTCCCTCGAGGAAGTTTTGCGATGAGGATACCGGCGATGAGAATGTCTGCGATGGGCTCCTCTATTAGTGACTTTCAGCATTCCCGACAGTTCCTGTCCCTGGGCCCCACAACGATTCAGTTTCCCAAAACGTCAGTCTCGAATCCCACGCAAATCTTTTCAGCATTAAATGCTGACGCTTCGCACTCGAGTATTTTTTTGGGATATACAACGGCTCGACGATCTCCACCGTTGATGTCTTTCGCACGCTTTAAATCTGGACCGTTGGATCGAAACGTGTCGGTTCGCCTCCCTTCATTCCTTTCCTTATAAATTTGAGGTCTCGCCTTCTCCAAATACTTTCCGAAATAGCGCAAAACTTCTCTGAACTTTCTTGTGATTTTCACCCTGCAACTCTCTTTCTCTCACTCATCTCCGGATTTCTTCCTTCTTCGTTCCCAAATATTTTGATGTCTTCTTCCGACGTTGGTCCGATCTTCAAGACGCGGAGCCCTCCCTCCATTATGACTGAGGAGAGGTTAGAAGCTGTCAAGGAACAGTGCGTCGATTCTGAGCTTTTCCCGGCACGCCTCCCTCATGAAGGCGAACTTGCCGACATCCCCAGAAACGAATATGTCTGCGTTTACGAATCGTTCTTCAGGGTCGTCGGCCTCCACTTTCCAGTGCCGAAATTGATCGTGGCGTTCCTCTACGCCTTCAGGGTTCCTATCGCTCAGGTGAGCCCTAACACTATCCGTCTCCTCCTGTGTACGCTTGCCATCGCCTGCGAGCAGAAAGTCGAGCTTAACCTCGAAGACTTGATGCGTCTCTTCAAGTTGTCGAGGAACCCAAAGAATCTGGGCCGGTTCTCCCTCTCCCATCGTGTTCGGGACCATATTCTCGAGAATACACCGTCGAATGAATCCGGGTGGGAGAACCGCTATTTCTTCGTGAAGGTGGACCGCACTACTTTCGGCCCCAACTACAAATTTCTGCCGAGGGAGTGGGTCCCCGAGGGGGTAGATCTCCCACGGTATAGACCTGAGGAAGGTGGGGAAGCCGAGGCACGCTTTAACAAGATCCACAAAGCTCTCCTCGCAACCCTCATCGGGACTGGAGCAAGGATTTCGGGGTTCAGCGCCTCGTGAAGTCTAGGGTTTATCAGTTGGTCCGGGTTCACGGGCCTTCCCCAGATACTCTTCTTCCGGTGGGATTTTCTCGCGAGCCCGTGCCGGAAGGGTCTCCTGTGGAACGGAGGAAATCTGCTCCAAAACCGAAGAAGAGATCCAAGCTGGATCTCGTCGAGAGAAAGGGAAAACGTCGAGGGCGAGAAAATCGTCCAGGAACCGCCAGAGTCCCAGGTGCGATCTGACGCTCCTCGCTCCTTGGGCCTTACCCCTCGAGGGGGTAATTCGTCGGGCAAGAGGCCTCTCGAGGGTACTCGCGACGAGCAGCGCTCAAAGTTAAGGTCGGACCCCATCGCCCCTCGCTCTTCGGATACTCATCGTCCCTCGACGAAGTCTCCTCGAGGAGATACAGGCTCGTCTGTTCTTCGTCCTTCGAAGGAGTCTTCTCAAGTTGATACTTCTTTGGGCAGACGGCCAGCCGGAGAGATACCCGACGCCCCTCCTGCGAAGAGGGTCAGGATTTCCGCTCCGACTGCCGAGCACCGAGCCGCTACTCCTGCTCGAGAGGCTATGACGGAAAACTCGGGCCTTGCACCGCCGAGTAGAAACGAGGCGACGGAGAATGCGCCGAGTGGAGGAGCACCATCTTCGGAGGAAAGGGATGGCTTCGACGAAGATTTCGACAATCTCGCCGTAGTGCCACCTGCCTCTCCTTGGTAAATGCAGCAAATTTCTCCTCGCTTTGAGGAATATCTGGGCCTTCTCCAGGCCTCTTCTCACTGTAGGGAATATCACGTCCCCTGCCAAGAGCTTCCTCCTCCGCCATCTGGGGAGATTCCTGCCGGAGCTGTGCGGGAGTCCGCCGTTGACCTTGTGCCTCCAATACCGACATCTGCCGAGGATCGGGGACACGTTGCCTCCATTGGGCAAGAAGGAAAACAAGGAGAGGCCTCTGGGCTTGTCGAGCCGTGGAAGGGCACAGGTGAAGCCTCCGAGCTCACCGAGCAAGGAGCGGGGCGAGGAGACTTCATCGAGCCAGTTCGGCAAGAAGGGGATCACGATGGGACCTCCGAATTTGCCGACCAAAGGTCCGTTCAGGAGGGAGCTCCCGTTCGACTCGAGGGGCAGCAAACAGGTCTGCTTCTCGAGTTTGCTCCTTCTGAGCCTTCTGAGCCGGTGGCTTCATCCAGCGCTCCCATCGCTGGTGTTTCGGGGGATTTGGTAGCTGCGGCGGTTTCTGAGCCGGTCAGCGATGCCAACTTCCAAGTTTCTCTCGCTCCCCCCTCTGATACTCTCGCAGCACCTTCGGGGAGTGCTATCTCTCCGCGTCGGGACACGTCTCCTCTTCCAGACGTCCCGGTGCAGCCTTCCCCTTCGCGGTTTTCTGGTCCTTCGCGGTTTTCTGGTAAGTCGTTTGCCACGAGATCGCTGCTTCAAGATCGCTTCCCGTCCACGCCATCTCCGAGTGGGCCTCCCGAGGAATGGGGGGTTTATTCTTCTGCGGCGTGCAGGGGTCTGACCCTGGGATCTACGGGCGATCAAGAGCTCTACGAGCCTCTCGACGAGACTGAGGGGTATCACGAGGGGACTGCGCTTTTCTTCCGGGCTCTGGCGCGATTCAATGACATGATCATCTGCGAGAAGCAGTCTGTCATCAAGGCCGAGAGGGAAGCATCGGCGGCAAATGAGCAGCTCGCAGCTCTCCGAGGTCAGTTCGAGATTTCCTGTCGCAATGAGCGGGAATTCCGGGAACGGGCCGCGAAGCTCTCCTCGGACCTTGATGAAGCCAGAACCGCGATGGAGCTGGAAGTCTCGCTTCGTCGGGTCGCTGAAGCCGAGCTCGCGGAGTACAAGAGCTCTTTGGCTGCCAGGGAAGAGTTCCTCAGAGCAGAGTAGGAGCGTTTTCGCCGGAAGGACGCGGAGCTCTCTGAGGAGCTGGAGCGTTCTCGCCGACGCGAGGCAGAGCTTTCCGAGGAGCTTCGAATAAAGGCCCAACGTCTTGCTCAGATCGGTGTGGCTATCGATATGCCTCCCGATGAAGAGGACCGCCTGGTTCCTCGGGTTAGAGCTGTACTTAGGGAGCTCGTCGCGGGCAAAGAGGAGGCAAAGACTGAGGTCGCCGAAGAGCGTCATGGCCGGGAGCGTTTGTTTGAAAATGCCCAAGCCAAGCTGAAACGCGCCTCGGAGAGGTTTGGATTCCTCAACCAGGCCGTCAGCGCCAACCGCCGGGCCGCCGCTTACCAAGCCAACGTCTGTCTGGCGGAGAGGATTCCTCTTACGGCGACTATCGAGGGTCTTAAGACCCGCTTGCCAAAGTGGCGTGAGCTTCACGCCGCGAATCAGGGCGAGGCGAGCGAGCTGGAGAAGAAAGCCGCCGGAGACCCCAATTCTCCGCCGCTATCCCCCTGCAGGCCGCCGGCTATTGACAGGCGTCGAGTAGAGGACCTTCTTTCGGTGGGTAACCCCCTCGAGCCTTCATCGCGCGTTGAATACGGCTCGAACGTCGAGGCCTTATCTCCTCTGGAGCCCGCGGTATAAGACGGCCCTTTATGAGCTTTTCTTTCTTTGTAAAATTTCATTTGTTTTCAATGTTAAGTCTTTCTTTTGCGACTCTTTGTAATTTCTTTTTTATGATGATTGAACTCCTTTTGTAATTTCCTGTAGTGATATTTTATTTCTTTCTCGTGTCTTATTATATCTTTTCATATTCGTACCTTAAGTTCTCCTTCTCAGGCCGAGGTTGATTTTGCGAAGGGATCCTTAGAAGAGGAAATTTTCCTTCGCAAGGATGTAGAGATGAAGCTTGAGGAGCGTACTGCCGAGCGCGATGAGAGCAGACGTATTCTTGCTATTGCCGAGGAGTCTATCATCGAGGAGCGGGGACGTTACCGTCGATGCGAGGAGGATCTCACGGAACGACTTCGGCAGTTGGACGGGCGTCTCACTCGGATTGCCGAGGCTATCGATTTGCCTCCTGGTCAAGAAGAGCATATCTCTTTCCGGGTCCGAGATGCGATGAAAAAGCTGACCGACGACCGTGATGCAGCAAGGGGCGAGGCGATCGAAGAGCAATTTGCTCGGACGCGCGTTTTCATCGCTGCGACGGACAAGCTGGCGCGCGCCTTCGGGAGACTAGATGCTCTCGAGGCGTCTGTTAGAGTTAATTGCGCATTGGGCGGTGTCCTTGCGAGTATTCAGCTTGTCGAGGAGTATCCCCGTCGCTCGACCCTTGGCGAGATCCGGCAGAAGGAGCTGCCAACGTGGCGAAAGCTGGGGAAGAAGTACCTGGCCGAGCTGGCCGAGTTAGAGAAGAAAGCCGCCGGCGATCCTGCCTCTCCTCCACTCTCCCCTTGCGTCCCTCGCGCCGTGGTACGGGGTAGTTTAGCTTAGAATCTTGTAACTCTCCTTTCCCTTTTTGGGTTTGTCTGACTTTTCTTGAATTTGTTCATCTTTTGGCTGTACGTCGTGTTTATATTTCCTCTTTTCAGGCTCGTCCAGAATCTGAGCTCCTCGGCTTTGCAAGGCCTTCTTCGAGCCTACTTGCGCAGTTTCCCGGCGAGGATCCCGCGCGCTTAGCCGTTATGGAGGAGATAGTTGAGGATGTTCTTCGTCGAAGCTGCGATACTCTCCTAGGAGAAATTGCCGATGCGGTGCTCGGCCAATATCCCGTTGACGGCGACGTAGCTCAATTACAGACTTAATTTTTTGGTAGAAATTATTGTAGACATTCTTTTGTAAAGATAACTCTTACTGCGATATTCTTCTGTAGACTATGCTTTGAATCAACTGAATAAACAACTTTATTTCACACCTTTCCTTTTATTTGTTTTTTATATAATTGCTTATAAGTGAGATGTATATCTCAATGTCTTACGGGCATAGCTGGGCTTTTTCTCGGGGACTCCGAGTAAGTGCCAGGATGCGCAGGCATTTAGCCAAGTTTTTCTTAGGCTCTCTCGCCTGTTTTATTTTGCTCTGCACTCTCGCCGTGGTTAATATTTGTGGCGGTGGGCTTTATCGGGTGCGAGCCGACTAGTTTCCAAGATCCCGTCGGGACTTTTGCCATAATTTGTTTTGCTCGGCACTCTCGCCGTGGGCATTCTCGCCTCCTTTAATTTTTGCTCGGCACTCTCGCCGTGGGCACTCTCGCCTCTTTTAATTTTTGCTCGGCACTCTCGCCGAGGAACTTTTTTGAAGGCCTTCTTGCCTTCTTTAATTTTTGCTCGGCACTCTCGCCGTGGGCACTCTCGCCGAGGAACTTTTTCGAAGGCCTTCTTGCCTGCTTTAATTTTTGCTCGGCACTCTCGCCGTGGGCACTCTCGCCTCTTTTAATTTTTGCTCGGCACTCTCGCCGAGTAACTTTTTCGAAGGCCTTCTTGCCTGTATATTTTTTTTATTATTTCACTTAACGACTCGTTCTTATCTTTTCTTGTTTTGCGGATTTAAGAAGAAAATTTTTTTATACCGGGATCGCCAGTATGTCTGAAATGACGAGCCTCATTAAACCCTTCGAGTCCCCATTCGGGTGCGGCTCGTGAGGGAAGAGTATTCCACATCGATTTGATAAAGGTATAATCCCGAACAAAAAGGGTTGGGATTTCCCCAGATAATCAAAGAAACACTTAAAGTAAGAACGTAAATTCGAGTATGGAAATGGTAATAAATGGGCTTACGGGGCTATTGGTAGAATTTTTTCAAATGCTTTACGTTCCAGCTCCGTATCACCTTCGCGCCCTCGGTATTCTTCAGCTCGTAGACTCCCGGTCTGACGATGTTCGTGACGATGTACGGGCCTTCCCAACTTTGCCCTAATTTCCCGGAATTCAACTCGACGGTGTTTTGGAAATCTCGTCGGAGGACCATCTCTCCTACATTAAATCTCCTCGATCGAACCTTTTTGTTGTAGTGGCGAGCGATCATGTTCTGGTAGTTGGCTATGTGCGCGCCGGCTTGCTCGCGCCTTTCGCTGACGTGGTCAAGCTGATGGAGGAGATTCTCTTCGTTGGCCTCCTCGTCGCCGGGAGCCACAATTCGTCGAAGGCTAGGGATTCCGACTTCCGCGGGGACGACGGCTTCAACTCCGAAGGCAAGGGCAAAGAGGGTCTCGTCGATTGCTGAGTGGGGTGTTGTGCGATAAGCCCAAAGTACTCCAGGTAACTCATCCGTCCAAAATCCTTTCTTCTCGTCGAGACGTCTCTTGATGTTGTCCACGATAGTCCGGTTGACCGCCTCAGCATTCCCATTGCCCTGGGGGTACTGAGGCGTTGACGTGTTGAGTTTTATCCTCCACTGCTTGCAAAAAACTCCGAACCTCCTCGAGATGAATTGGGACCCGTTGTCGGCGATTATCTCTCTGGGCAATCCGAAGCGAGTGACTATGTTCTTCCAAACGTAGCTCTCAACATCGGAGTCTTTAATATTGGCGTAAGATTCAGCCTCTGTCCAAATGGTGAAGAAATCTGTGACGACGAGCATGAACCTTTTCTGCCTCGCGCCGATGGGCATGGGGCCGACAATGTCCATCGACCACTTCATGAATGGATAGGGCACCGACACCACCGAGAGTTCTTCCGCCGGGCAGTTGATCGCTGAGCCGTGTCGCTGACATTTTTCGCACTTCTTGGCGTGGCTGGCACAATCGGCGACCATGGTTTCCCAAAAGAAACCTTGTCGCTTAGTTTTTCTCAGCAAGGAGCGCCCGCTGGCGTGGTTTCCGCATTCCCCGCTGTGGATTTTATGCATTACATACTCGGCCTCTTGCTTGCCGAGGCACCTTAGGTAGGGTTCCACGAAGCTCCTCAGGTAGAGCTTGTCATCGAGAATGGTATATCTCAAACTCTTGGCTTTGATCTTTCTTGCTTCCTGCGAGTTTCCGGGCAGCGTTCCTTCGAGGATATAATTTCTGAGGGGCATTCGCCAATCCTCTGCTCCGTCGTCCTCCACAACCCCTCGCTCTTCGTCCTCATCTTCCTCGTCTTCGATCTCATTGATATTGGGCTCGGCAGTCACCGTCTCTTCGTTTGTTTTGGCTTTCTTTTTCGCCGGGCCTTCTTCCCTCTTGATGCTCGGCTTCTCCACTGTCTCAACCGCGACCGCCCTAGGGCGTCGGCGTGCGAGTTGTCTCCTCGAGTCACCTGTGTCAGGCTGAAATAATCGAACTTTCTCGATAGAGCCTCAACGACTCCCGCATAGGCTTCCATGCGCTCGTCGTTCTTCTCATATTCCCCGTTAACTTGTTTTACAATCAACTGGGAATCCGAGAAGGCGTGCAGGTTCCTGGCTCCAATGGCTAATGATGACTGCATGCCGATGATGAGGGCCTCGTATTCTGCTTCATTGTTGGTTGATCGGTAGGCCAGACGACAAGCCTTTTCCACCACTTCCCCCATTGGAGAGGTGATCCTGATCCCTACTCCGGACCCTTGTGCCGTTGCTGACCCGTCCATTTGCAACTTCCAAATGCCAGCCTCGTTGCTGATGTCTACTGGTTCCTTCGACAACTCGATGAGGAAATCGGCCAGTACTTGCGACCCGAGGCTTGTCCGAAGCTTGTACTCGACGTCATATGCGCCAAGCTTGATTGACCACTTCGTGATCCTCCCTGAATGATTTGGGCTGTGAATGATGGAGCGGATCGGCCTGTCTGTCATGACCACGATTGTATGGCCCTGGGAGTGATACTTCAATTTCTCTGACGCGTCGTATACCGCCAATGCGAGCTTCTCGATCTGTGGATATATTGTCTCCGCATCGAGGAGTTTTCTGCTGATGTATGAGACTGGTTTCTTCTCTCCGCTTTCTTCCCGCACGAGTACTTGGCTAATTGCATGATCGGAGATAGCGATGTACAAGTACAAAGGTTCTCCAAGTTTCGGTTTTTTCATGACGGGTGGCGATGATAGATAAGCCTTTAGCGCCTGGAAAGCTTCCTCGCATTTCTCGGTCCACTCGAACTTCTTGTTATTCTTGAGCAAATCGTAGAAAAGGAGAGTTTTGTCGGCCGAGCGCGAGATGAAACGGTTCAGAGCTGCTATCCTACCGGTCAACCTTTGAATTTCCCGCCGGTTTCTGGGCGAGGGCATGCCCTTGATTACTTCAGTCTGCTCGGGATCAACTTCAATTCCTCGCCGGGTAACCATATGACCCAAAAACTTCCCCGATGACATGCCGAAGGTGCACTTCGCGGGGTTGAGCTTCATCTTGTGTGCGTTCAGGATCTCGAAGCATTCCTCCAGGTGCTCAATATGAGCTGCCGCTTTCAGGGACTTGACAACCATGTCATCGATGTATACTTCCATGCTCTTTCCGATCTGCTTGTGGAACATCTTGGTCACCAGTCTCTGGTAGGTGGCTCCGGAGTTCTTCAGTCCGAAGGGCATAACCTTATAACAGTATGTGCCCCTTTCGCTGATGAAGGCGGTCTTCTCTTCGTCGTCTGGGTGCATCTTTATCTGATGGTACCCCGAGTAGGCGTCCATGAAGCTGAGGAGCTCGTAACTGTGCGTAGCCTCGACGAGGCGATCTATGTGCGGCATCGGGAAGCTATCCTTAGGGCACGCTCGATTTAGGTCTGTAAAATCGACGCAGACCCGCCATTTACCGTTCTTCTTCTTGACGACGACGGTGTTTGCCAACCACTCGGGATATTCTACTTCCCGGATGGTGCCCATAGAGAGTAGCTTGTCCACCTCATCGTTGATGATCTTATTCCTGTCGGAGGCCATCTTTCTTCTCTTCTGTATGACCGGTTTATGACTTGGGTCGGTGTGGAGCCGATGCGCCACCACGGACGGGTCAATCCCCGGCATATCCTCATGAGACCAAGCGAAGCTCCTTCGGTTTCTTTTCAGAAACTCGACAAGTTGAGTCTTGATCTCTGGGTCGAGTTCTACGTCTATACCGACAGTCTGAGAAGGATCAGACTCGTCAATACAGACCTGCTCCACCGCCTCTAGCTGTGGCCCTCCGTTTCTCTCTCCGGCTGCTTGCGGTTCGACATCCTCCGCGTTCAGGATCCTGGCAGCCTCTTTCCCCCTTTTCTTCCGTTTTTTTTTTGCTTTGAAGCTTCGGGGGTGGCCGTAGCTAATTGCTACAAGTTCGAGGGTTCTCCCCTCTCCGTGATTCCGGCGGCCTTCTCCCCAACCATTGATCTGTGGTGCATCATGTAGCAGATCCGGTAAGCGTCTCTGCTTCCTTTGAGCTCTTCGATCTCTCCGTGTTTACCCGGGAACTTGATGCACTGGTGGTATGTTGATGGGATGGCCCTCATCGAATGGATCCATGGCCTTCCTAAGATGACATTAAAATGCGACGGGACGTTCAGCACCATGAACTCCGTCATCCTATTGATGTTCTTTGCACAGACGGGGAGGTGGACCGTTCCCATTGAGACAACGACGTCTCCATTGAAACCAGACACCTTGCGAGGACGCCCCCCGATGATGAGCCCTTCGATGCCCATCTTCACGAGACACTCGTAGAAAATGACGTCGACCGAACTCCCATTATCGACGAGGATTCGGCAAACTTCGCATCCGCCGATGTTGAGCTCGAGGACCAAAGCATCGTCGTGCAGCTCGGCGCAGTCCTCATTTTCCACGAACTCTATTCTTGCACTTGTGCCGCTCATCATCGCATCCCCCTGGTTGTGCTCTTTGCCTCTCCACTGGTAGGCCTTGATGCTATTGACTGAGTCTTCACATAATCGCGATCCGCCCATTATCAGCTCGATTCTAGTCCTCGAAGCTGGTCGCGCATCTTCAACGTGCCCTGGGGGCGCTGGCTCTATTGCTAAATTTCTCTTCGCTCCGCCTTGGGTTCCTCCTCTGTTTTGCGCTGGGCCCTGCGACCGGTTCTGCCATGTCCGATTGTCATTGTTCCAAGGCTCGGGAGGGTTGCAGGTGAGGTCCTTGATTTCCCCTTGCGCGTATCTTCTTTGGAGCTCTCTTTTGAGCATGGCGCAGTCCTCGGTGGCGTGGCCGTGGTAGTTATGGTAAGTACAGAACTTACTCATATCCTTCGGCCAAGTCTTCCTCTCGAAGTTTTCCCGTCCTCCGGAGAATCCTCCTCGTCCTCTTCCTCGGCCTCCGGAGAATCCTCCTTGGTTTTCGGGGTATTCTCCTTGCTGCTGACCGTCGGAGAAATCTCTTCGCAGCTGATTTCCTCGACGGTTGTCGCCGCTCTTCTTCTCGTCTACTTGGTAGACTCCTCGCCTCGGGGCTTCTCGAGCGCGCCGTTCGTCAGAATTTCCTCTATCTCCACCATCTCTTCTTTTCTGCCGCGAGACATCTCTGCCGTCCCGGTTATCCCTCTTCTCGGACTTTCCTTTGCTTCCGCTTTCGTGGATCTTTTTCTGGGCCAACACTTCCTCCTCTATCTCCATAAAGAGCGTCGCTCTATGGAGGGCGTCTTCGATCTTCGTCGGCCGCATCTTGATCAGCTCCTCGTGGAAAGAAGCTGAATACCACAATCCGTGTCACAGGGCCTGGATTGCGACGACGTCGTCGAGTCCCGGGACTCTGACCATGACGTCCTTGAATCTTCCGATGTACGTCCGGAGGGGCTCGTTTTCCCCATGGGAGAGGTTCCACAAGGTTATGACTGTTGCCTCGTTTTGCACGTACATCGAGTAATGCCGTAGGAAACATGCGACGAGCTCGTCCGAATCGTTGATGGTCCCTGGTGGTAATTTCCCAAACCAATCGCTGGCGGGACCCTGCAAACTTTCGACGAAGAGGCGGCAAAGAATTGCTTCCAGCTTCGTCTCTTCGCCCCCGAGGCACTCCGTCGCGATCCGGAAACTCTTGACATGAGTGTTTGGATCCGACGTTCCCTTGTAATGCGAGATCCTGACTTTCGGCAGCTCGCCTAATTCTATACCGCAGATTCTTGGCGAGAATGGGGTGATCCTAGCCTCTTTGACCAGCCTGTCGATCTCGGGCGCTGCGCTCGTTGCTCTATGCACCTGGGAGGTTACGTCTCCCATTCTGGCCTCCATGCTTGAGGATATCTCTCTCATCGCCTTCCAAACTTCTTCCTGGATCGTTGCCGCTATATTGATTGTCGCGGAAGAGTTCATCGTAGCTGGCGGAGTGGCATTGGCGGCATTGAACAGGTCCCGGTTGATCGGTTGTGTTCGCGGTGTCGGGGTTCCCTGCTCCACGCTAAGCAAGGCTGAGCCACCTCCTGAAGATCCGGCAATCGCGTTCTCCGGGTTCTCCCTTTTTTGGCTGGCGGTGGCGCTTTCTAGGAGATCCGTGAGTTGCCTGTTTCTCACCGCCTGTTCGTCTGCCTTCCTGATTGCTTCTTCAGCCCTCCCTATTGCCTCTTCGATCTTTCTCATGGCTTCGGCTAGTTGTTGCTGGAGTCTTTCCGTGGTGAGGGCTTGGGTGTCGCCCTCTATGTTGCTGATTGTGGTGTCGTTCGATGACATGCTTTCTCCTTCGAATTCCTGGCTGTGAGTTAGAAAGAAAACCCTAGCCCCTCGGTGGGCGCCAAACTGTTGAGGGCGATTTTCACCACCCTCTTTTTCAGTCACAAGAATAATCGAAAGAACACAATAATGATATGAACACGAATATTCCTGATTTATTATATTCGTAAAAAGGACTCGGTTTCTCCCGTTGATTAGCTGGACACTCGAAGTATGATGAACAAATACACGACGGCGCTCTCTAATCTCAATATATTCGGATTACAATAGATCGGTACTAAAAAATACAAAGAAATCTCTCTTTTTCTGGAGTTTCTCTCTCTAAAAACTAGTTTTTCTCTCTAGAAACTCATCTCTTCCTTCCAGAGTTTCTCCTTTTCCCTCCCCCCTTCAATGAGGTTTCTCATAGTCTTTATAGGCTGAGGACTTTACCAGCTTTCCATCAATATCACTAGGGTCTCCTTTCTTCTCCTTTTTTCCCCTCTGCTCTGTCACATCCAATCACTAGCCTCTCTAGGAGTGATTTGAGGGAAGAGCAGACTGCCAGAGTGGGTAGGTGGGCTTCAATAAATGCGCATCCCGTCAATAGTCATTCGGTCCTGCAAGAATCATCATGACGAAATTCCTCGTCGAGCGTGATGGGACACTTCATCGCAGTCTGCTTTTGCGCTGGCCATACCTCCTCGCGGTTAAACCTCCTCGGAGATAATCCTCCTCGAGGATAAACCTCCTCGAGATACGCCTTGTTTGCCCCTCGGGCGATGACCTTCCTCGCCTTCCCTTATGTCGTTTATGGACAAAACGACACGAGTTGTGTTGAGGGTGGATTTGACCAAATCCGACCTTAACAACGAAGCTCAACCGATCGAAATCCATCCCCTCCATGTGAGAAGGGCCGAATTCCGAATTGAAGTTTGAGATTACTTCCTTAATGAAAAAGGACCCTAGGTAAGCCACGGTAATGCTAAAACCAAAAATAAACTTAATTAGCTACGAAGAGACATAATTGAATAAAATAGCCTAATCGAAAAATACGCCCAAGCAGGTAGAATTCAGCCGTTCCTTAGCCCTAACCCTTACATTCCCGTCTTTGCCGGAATCCGGATCCGTAACATAAACCAGATTTCTGAAAGAAACAAACTTGGGATCAGTTATAACAAGCAAATAATATGACCCAAAAACCAGTCAAATTAATTGCAATCTAATTAAAGTAATGATCTTGCTAGGGAATTGAAGTCTAATACTCTCAAGTCTCTACATATCAAACATAGCACAAATCAGAGAAGTGGTAGCCAACAAAAATCTAGTCATGCTAAATTTAAATAAATAAAAAATCCTTAATTATCATCACCATGATGCAGTCATAGCTAATAATAATATGGAATGATCAGATTCACATTAAGCACCGACAATAACGAAAACCCAGTTTGTCCGAAAGTTCCTGGCTTTGACACACCCACAAAATTTAAACGCCCCCAAGAATTGATGTGATATTAAAATCTTAAAATATATCTAAAAAATATTGTGGTTTATATTCCTATGTAAATCTCATGTTAAATGTGAGCTTTATGCGCAAAAAGTCTTTTACTTCACATGTTTGTTGCAGTTAAGTTCCTAATTAAATACGAATTTTAGTGGTAAAAAATATCACTACTATGATTTTGCCACCAAAAAATAACTTAAAGTATTAAATTACATAATTATAATAACTTGGGTAATTTAAGCGTCAATTCTACATGGATTTTGTCCCAATCATTTTGAATTACTATTTTTAAACAGAATATATTGTTATCAACGTCAGACTTGAACTTGGTCATAATTCTTATAATCAATTAATCAGTGTGAAAATGGCTTCAATAATTTTCTTTAAGCACCGATCTCTGATTAACCAAATTACAAGAGTTAACAGTAAGTATGGACACGGAATATATTGCTCCTATTGTGATGCTCGCCATGGCCGGCATTGCTATTGCGATTTTCGTCCTTGAGGCCTGCCTATTGGGACGCAGAGTAGAGAAGTCCGCCCCCCGCCCTGCTCCGTTGGGACGACCCGCTTACACGGCACACATCGAAAGGTACAATCGAGCCTGTGGCTTGGACGGTGGGATGGTCATTCCGGCTGGATCAGCGGCCTTGGCCAAAGCAAATTCATGACCCTCGCCTCAACCTTTTCGCCACGATGTCAGACTATATGAGTTGATTCGATTTCATCAATGTATTATGTGGAGTTCAAGTTTAGCTGTTGCCAAGAATCTGTCAGGCGTTTATTATGTGACAATAAACTTAATATTAAGATATTATTTAAATGTTCATTTATCTTATTATTTACGAAAGAAATTATTATATATGAAATTAATATGATTAAAAAATCCAATATATAGGCTTATGATGAAATAATAATTAACTTAATCATTAGATGAAAAATCCTAGTCACTCCCTCTCTCTAGGCGCTAGACCTGCAACTCACGGTGTCGCAACTCGTTGCGACCAAAATCGGCGAAATCGCCAAAAACGGCGTCGCGACGCGTCGCCGGAGTTGCAGGTCGCGAGATGTCGCGACGGAGTTGCAGGTCACCCCTTGAAGCCATTTCACGCCATTTCGCCCCTTGAAGCCTCCCACATCGCGACGGAGTTGCAGGTCGCGATGGTTCACGATTTTCCTGGCCTAGTCGGGCTTAATCGCGAATCCCCTTCACTCGTCGCGAGACGTCGCGAGCTCCCCCAAAGCATCGCCAGTTGCAGCTCTACTAGGCGCCAATTGCTCCTCCCTCCTTCGGATCTGTGCAGTCGCTGATTCCCCTTCAAGATTCGCTGTTCTTCATCCAATCCCCAGTGTTGGAATGGCATCAATCCGGTGATAATCCGATTTTCAACGTTTGATTATCGAAAGTGCTAGAAGAAGTTCAGGAAGACTATAAAATTTCATGCATCAAGCAAGATTAAATCCTAATCCGATTACGTGCTTCATCAAACTTTGATTAGAATTTAATTGATCTTTCCGTATTAATTAATCCAAAAGTGGAGATAATTCTTTACAGAACTGAGAATATAATAATCACTCACTAATTCGGCAATGCCTCATTAGGAAGCTAGTTGACCAAAACAGTGACCATCTTCAAAAATATATTGTCATTATACAATCCTCACACTAACAAGTGCTACTTGTTCAGTTATCGCGAGTACTCGTTTTTTTTTTTTTTTGTTATCGGCAAGACGGCCATGCCAGCACTTTTCCATGATTTTTGCCAAAAATCAGCAAACATCTTGAAAAATAACAAAAATATGGTACTTTTCAAGAAATTTTGCACTTTTCGATGATTTTATTCGAATATTTACATATGTGAGAGTGAGACTATATTTTATTTACGTATGTTTGAGTATGAAATGATTTTATTTTTGGCATTTTTAATGTTTTATCAACATTATAACCTTAGTAAATATATTCTTAATAATATTTTAGTGATTTTTCATCGATAATCCTTGATACGTGTCGATAATCCGTCGATAATCATCGAAAAGTATCGGTAATCGGTAAGCTACAGTATTATTAGTTTTCCGTCGATAATCCGGTAAGTTATCGATTAATCCATCGATAACGGCAAGCGATTTATCGGCAAGTTCGGTAAGTTGAACCTTGCTCTCTTATCTTTCCAAAGGAGAAGCTATCGTTTGAACAGAAAAGTAATAATAGTTATATGTGTGGTGCTTAGCAATCAAATTTCCATGCCTTATTAATCTATGAACGCATTATCAAACAATAAATCCGCGATAACCGTTTATAGGTTAATCGGCAAACACGATAAATTAAAACACTGATCTCAATTTCTAAATTTTGGTTCATTACACAAACAAGGTAAGGAACTGAGCCATACAAGTAAAAGTAAAGTGTTCAAAGTTGACTATTAATCTAGAAACAATCCTTCCCTACAACCCCGGGACTGCGCCATCTCGTGACGGGAGACGGGATCCATTAAGAAATCGTGAAACGCAAACTTCACCTTATCCTAATCCACCCTCGTTTTGAGAGAGATTAAATTGACGGGTGAAAGAAAATTTCATTAACGAAAAGGACCCGGACCCATTTATATGTAGGCTGAAATCACAACTTAACGCCAATTATAGAGACGGATCCGAGGCCCGGACTTGGTCCTCTCCACAATCCGCGTTACGGATCTTTCTTCGGTATTTAGGATCCGTAATATCTATCTATCTATATATATTAAAACACATTATAGTCACATTACTATCACGCTAATGATGCACTAACTTACAGAGCAAAGTGTTCAAAGACAATTGATCAAAGAACAATCTTTCCAATCTTGTCAATTCCACCCCAAGAAGTGCTTTTTCTAACGATCATACCGTCGGTTTTCGCTCGAATCCTTCTCCGGCATCGTCGGAGCTCGGGAAAACCTGGTATCCGGTGACGGCTGCGGCCGGAGGCCCGCGCCCACACCGCTGCGCCATCTCGATGACGGAATCGAGCTCGCCGGAGAACAGCGCCTCCACGGAGCCGTCCCTGCGGTTCCTCACCCAGCCTTTAAGCCCAAGCTGGCTCGCGTTCTCCATCGTCCAGTCCCTGTAGAACACGCCCTGGACTCGCCCCTTCACCACAACCCTCACCTGCGAAATTAGACGCCGATTGAGCGATCGGAGATTCTGAACTCCGGCGAATCGGATGAAGGAAACACGCGCTGCGCTTACCGTTTTGGCTGTGGAGGAGGCTGAGGCGTCGTCGGCCATGGAAGCCGAAAGAGGACGAAGAAGACGAAGACGAAGACGACTTCGATTCGGATTTCGAATCTTCGCAAATTGAAGGAATCGAATTCCAGTGCTGTGGCTGATTGCTGGCGAATTGAACACTGATGCCATTACAAAATACGTTTGTATATATATATATATATATATATATATATATATATATATATATATATTTTCTTCAAGCTTCTGGATGGTGATGCTTATCCAGTGATGTACTGTAGAAGACTATACAAACAAGGAGGATCTAAAACGACAGGAAAATATCGAAAACGACATCATTCTCTCAGGAACAAAACTATAGAAGATATTTGCGGAAAAAGTAGTTAAATTTTGACAATACATGTTGCGACAAAATAGGATGCTGAGTATATGTCGTTGTTTTCACCAAATTACATTGAGTTGATGAAGATTACGCTGCTATCAGTTTTGGGCATGTCATTGTGTTACCATACAAAGCATTTTTTATTGGCACCGAGAAATAGGATGAGAATTTTTTATGTCATTGTCTAGCTCGGCTCCTATACCATGGTCGGAGCCGAATGGTCGGAGTTATCGGGGTTTATCTGGACTTGTTTCGTGTGACACGTGGCTACATTACGTAGCAAGTTGGAGGGACGATGTGGTGCCAAATAAAATGAGGCTAACCTTCAATTTTGAAAATTGACAGAGCGAACCAAATCACGTAAACATTACTTACATTAGCCGTCAGAGTTTACTCTAAAATATCTATCAGCATGTTTAGTTTACTAATTCTTTTATATATATTAAACTTTATGTTCATATTAAGCCATCTGACCGATCACAGCCTAAATTACCGGCAGGCGTGGTAGGATCTCAGCCCAAAGTAATGGCTCCTGAGACTGTTTTCTTCGATAACAGAAATAGTAAGGCCAAAGGGGTAGTAATTAAGGGTAAATTCGAAATGGGAAATTGGGTATTTAACTTTTTGCTTTTTTTTTTTGTTTTTACCCTTTTATGAAAAATTAGGAAATTTTTGGTATCGATTTCAGTCTCCTCGGGAAGTTTGACAAGTGAAACCATAATAGTTATGACAGTAAAAAAATAAGTGGTCGATAAGTACCTTTGCGCTAGCGAGTTTCGTTCTTCCCGCAGACGGCGCCAAACTGTTGACGCGTATCTCCACTTCAACTGTCCCGAACTTAATGTCAGCCCGGTTGATTTATATGTCTGTGACTTTTTTCGTATGAATCCCGACCGCGCGGTAGAGAGGTTCATCCCAAAGTGGTAGTTGACTACTTCCTCTAGAATTTATTAATATAATTTGAGTACATATCAAAGGTAAGAAGAAAAGAAGAACAAAGTTTTGAATGAAAATATTCATATAATGCCAGACTCGGAAGTAATATGAGCTCGGGCTCCTGTTGTTCATGCCTCCTCCTCTTGCTTATATAGTCATGTTCCTCTTTCTCTCTCCCACGTCCGAGTATCCCGACCTTAGTGGGTTCGGGATTGCCTTCATGTGCTGACACGTGACCAAATCTGTAACTACTGTTAAGCAGTTTGAATTTTATATCTTTAGGGGATTTGAATGTTGCTTTATTGAATGGGTTCCCGAGTTTATTGGGTCAGCTCGTGGAATTTGGAGTACTATCTTTGGTGGTTTTCGGGTTGGATATCCTGAGACCTGGGTCTTTGGGCTCCGATTGGACCACGTGGTGTTTGACTAATTGGTCGTATTGGATCTCGGAGTTAAATTAATAATACCCCTTTTAATCTTTGTTCTATTATAAAGTATAATTATCACTATGTGACATATAGTTTTAGTCATATAATGACGTAAACGCACATCATTAATTCATAATTAGCTTATATGTGTTATATTCAACCAATTAAAAAAGAATAAACAATATTTTTATTGGTTAATTTTAAAAGAATAAATAATATTGAATCAATAGAAGAAAAAAAGCATTTATTCTTTTATTTTTTGTTTAATGTGGAATAAAGAGATTTTTTGTTCACGTAAAAATACTGAAGCAAATTTTTTAGACCAGCCGTTTGTAACTTTGCATGGCATGAGTACGTACTTAATGTCCACACTTAATCAATGCCTCCTCAGTTCTCTCCATTTTTTATTTCTCTATCTAAAATCACTGCAAAATCTTTCTTTTTTCTCTCTCTTATGTATAAATTGTGATTCATACATTGGAAATTATTTTCTCATGATTAAATAAATAAATCGTTATTTTATTTTAATCACCTTTATTAAATGTAATAAGTTGTATAATTATATTGATAATTATATACTATGCGAATTTAATAACAAAAGGGTGGAGAAAATTAATTCCTTGGTTCTCATCGGTTAATCTAATAAGATAAGAATTAATGATGTGTCATTTTCTAATCCATTAGATTATACCATGTGAATAAAAGAAAATTAATTCTTTAGGTATTTTTACCAAATTATATGCGCATAAAAATTGGAAAGGAATTGGTTTTTGAACTTGGTGTACAAGTAACCAACGACTTGGTCTACAAGTATGGTCTTTGGACTTGGTCTACAAGTAACAATGATGAGGATGGGATTTTAATTAAATAATTGATTTATTTAAAAAATCAATGGCTATAAATATGAGATATTGATCTCATTAGAAAAAGTGAGCCTCCAAGTCCAAACCTCATTCGCATGCTTTATTGAAAGCAATCAGAGAAGAAAAAATTCCTCTCTCTTCATATACTGTGCGCATACCATGAGAGGAAAATAAGAGTGGCAAAAGTTGCTATTTCTCTTTATTCTCTTGTTCATAAAGAGCCCACTCTCCTAATCTCCAAAATATCCGAAAGCCATAACATCGAATCCATCGTGGTTGTTTGATTGAAGACGGAGGGACGGCTCGTGAAGATCGACGACGTTAAACCGTGTATAAATCCGGATTTGTAAGTGTTCTTAGTCCTATAACAGTTATAAGATTTTTGGATTTTATCCCATCGTTGTTTACGTAATAAATTTATTTTGCATGCATGATAATCGTTTTTGACGTTATGGTTATTTTAATATGTTGAAAATCTGTTTTCATATTAAAAAGAAATTTTGAAATTCCGCCGTAACTCGTTACGTTCATTATTTATATTAAAAAGTTTAATATCGATCCAACAGATCGTTGCCAAGAATCTACTCTCCGGTGAAAGCTTTCACTTGGCGGTCAGGAGCGCCGATCTGCTATCGGAGATGAAGGAGCGCTTGAAGAGGATGATTCAAAAACCTCCCGAGATCATTGAATTCTTTCTCGACGGGGAGCGGGTTCTGAACGAGTACAAACGTTGGAGGACTGTGGAATTGCTGAAGGTTCCACGCTTCGATCTATTGACCCGACAACCGTATTGTATCCTCGTCCGAGCGGGTATATCGAAGTCTACATCAAGAACCGTCACGACGAAGGTGAAGGTAGAATTATCCGCTGCGTCGTCACAGAACCTACAGAGGTGTTGGAGATCAAGAATCAAATCATGAACGACATTCCATGAATCTCCCGCGCAAGGATCGGCTTGTAGCTGAACGGGAAAAAGCTTGCTCTGGGGATGTAGATGGAAGCTGCCACCATCCAGCATGGAACCGTTCTTACTAGCGCTGGTCCGACCCTTTTCTGAGCCTTGGGGTGAAACATTAATATGAGCTTTTCCCGAGATTGTAGGAGCTATACGATATTGCAAATATATATATATATATATACGTATTAATGGACTATTCTAAAATGGGTCATAATTTAAACATGGGCCTTGAGTGACCGCCCAACTCGCCCATAGGTTGGGCCGGCCCTGGTTCTTACTACGTTTCGCAAAGGACCTCCAACTGTTTTTGGTCGAAACTCATAAGAGCGACGACTGCATGGAGCCGTGCTTGTGACGTTTCGCGAAGGCCTCGATGGTTCTTAATCGGAATTCTTAGGAGCAACGATTGCATGGAGCCGTGCTTGAAGGGGATGATTCAAAAGCCTCCCGAGATCATTGAATTCTTTCTCGAAGGGGAGAGGGTCCTGAACGAGTACGGGACGTTGAAGGACTATGGATTGTTGAAGGTTCTGGGCTTTGATTTATTGACCCGACAACCGTATTGTATCCTCTTCCGAACGGGTATATCAAAGTCTACATCAAGCACTGTAACGATGAAGGTTAAGGTAGTGTTATCCGTTGAGTCGTCACAGAACCTACGGAGGTGTTGGATATAAAGAATCAAACCATGAACGACATACCGGGAATCCCCCCGCGCGAAGCTCGGCGTAAAGCTTAACGGGATGAAGCTTGCTCTGGGGATGTCGATGGAAGCTGCCAACATCCAGCATGGAACCGTTTTAACTAGCGCTGGTCCAACCATTTTCAGAGCCTTGGGGCGAAACATAAATATGAGGCTTTTTTCAAGATTGTAGGAGCTATACGATGTTGCAAATATATATATATATATATATATATACATATACATATGTATTAATGGACTACTATAAAATCGGTCTTAATTTAAACAGGGGCCTTGAGTGACCGACCAACTCGCCCATAGGTTGGGCCGGCCTTGGTTCTTACTACGTTTCGCGAAGGACCTCCAGCGGTTATTGGTCAGAACTCATCGTAGCGACGACTACATGGAGCCGTGCTTGTGACGTTTCGCGAAGGCCTCAACGGTTCTTTGTCGGAACTCTTAGGAGCGACAATTGCATGGAGTTGTGCTTGAAGGGAATGATTCAGAAACCTCCAAAGATCATTGAATTCTGTCTCGAAGGGGAGCGGGTTCTGAACAAGTACGGGACGCTGGAGGACTGTGGAATTGTTGAAGGTTCTAGGCTTCGATTTATTGACCCGACAACCGTATTGTATCCTCTTCCGATCGGGTATATCGAAGCTTACATCAAGCACTGCAACGACGAAGGTGAAGGTAGCGTTATCCGCTGTGTCGTCATAGAACCTGCGGAGGTGTTGGAGATCAAGAATCAAATCATGAATGATATTATGGGAATCCCCCCGCGCGAAGCTCGACGTAAAGCTTAACGGGATGAAGCTTGCTCTGGGGATGTCGATAGAAGCTGCCAACATCCAGCATGAAACCGTTCTTACTAGCGCCGGTCCAACCCTTTTCGGAGCCTTGGGGCGAAACATTAATATGAGGCTTTTTTTTTCGAGATTGTAGGAGCTGTACGATATTGCAAACATATATATATATATATACACGTATTAATTGACTACTCTAAAATGAGTCTTAATTTAAACAGGGGCCTTGAGTGACCGCCCAACTCGCCCATAGGTTGGGTCGGCCCTGGTTCTTACTACGTTTTGCGAAGGACTTCCAACGGTTCTTAGTCAAAACTCTTAGAAGCGACGACTACATGGAGCCGTGCTTGTGACTTTTCCCGAAGGCCATCAGCAGTTCTTGGTCGGAACTCTTAGGAGCGACGATTGCATAGAGTCGTGCTTGCAACGTTTCGGGAAGGACCTCCAGCGGTTCCTTGTCGGAACTCTTAGGAGCGATATTCGGGTTTAAAGAATTTGTTTTGTAAAGTTTCTGTCAAGGCATATTTATTGTACTTTATGATAGTGAAATTGCGAAAAATAGAAACAAAATTTATGAATGTCTGTGCATTATATGTGAGTGACTTTAGTCTTATATTATTTCTTGGCTCTTTCTTAAAGAGTACAAGATGTGTTACTGACATAATAACTTTTTTTTAGGGAGACCATCGATAATAGCGATGGTTATTAAGGCCAAAAGTAGTTTGAAAATAGGATGGCATAGGCCAACGAGGTAGTTTTTTTTTTTCAAGTAATTGATTAGTTATGAAAGAGTCTACTCTAAAAAAATAAAAAATTTACACCAGTCAAGACACCAAAAAAATATGTTCAGCCCAAATTTACACGATTTAACCCCAAGAACCTAAAATTAGCATAAATCAATTTTAAAATATTTAAACACTAAAGCGGGCCATAACCAGGCCGAGGTTGGACCAAACCAGCCTTCGGGGCCAAATTCATCCCCGCCAATAACAAAATCCGTAACTCTTCGGTACTACCGTATTTAGGATCCTTATTATATATATATATCAAAACAAATTATAGTCACATTACTATCATTATTTAACGCTAATGATGCACTAACTTACAGAACAAAGTGTTCAAAGACAATTGATCAAAGAACAATCTTTCCAATCTTGTCAATTCCACCCCAAGAAGTGCTTTTTCTAACAATCATACCGTTGGTTTTCGCTCGAAACCTTCTCCGGCATCGTCGGAGCTCGGGAAAACCTGGTATCCGGTGACGGCCGCGGCCGGAGGCCCGCGCCCACACCGCTGCGCCATCTCCACGACAGAATCGAGCTCCGGAGAACAGCACCTCCGGTGATATGTCGTTGTTTTCACCAAATTACATTGAGTCGATGGGAGATCACGCTGGTATCTATCAATCTCGGGCAAGTCATCGTGTGACCATGCAAAGCATTTTTTATTGGCATGAGACTCTTTTTGACGTCGTTGTCTAGCTCAGCTCCTATCCCTACACAATGATCGGGGTTATAAGGGTCAATCTGAACTTGTTTCCCCATTTCTAGGAGAGAGAGGTCATGAATAAAAAAAAATATTATATATATAATTTTTAATTAAAACTTATTTATAAAAATAAATAAAATGATTTGGATGTAACACGCAGCTACATGACATGGCAAGTTGGAGGGATGATGTGGCGCCACATAGGATGAGGCTAACAATCAATTTTGAAAATTGATAGAGCGAACCAAATCGCGTAACGGAATGAAATTTGAGTACTTTAGCCAGAAAAAAAAAACATAAGTACATATGTAAAAGGTTTCTAAATACTGAGTACATTAGCCGGAATGTACCCTTAAAAAAATTATCAGCATGTATAATTTACTAATATATATATATATATATATATATATATATATACATACATACAGTGGCGGAGCCAGGATTTCAGTTCAGGTGGTGCTTATCGTAAATTTTTAACGGTTTTTTAAGGTAAATATTTAATGATTTTATTTTTCAAACACATATATAACAACAATCTTTGATAATAAAAAATATAATTGGTACAAAAATGTGATATAACTTGTAAATTTACAACATTAAGTTCTTATGCCAATTTTAACGTTTATTATAAACAATAAGGATTAAATTTAATAGGAAATGATAACGATAATATTGCGACTTTCACTATGAAAAAATATTAAGAACTTTGTCTCTATTGTATAACACAAAATATAAAAAATAAACCTTTTTTCTAAAAAATAATAATTTTACTAATAGTTAAATTTTTTATTTTCAAGCACATAAATAACAATAATCTTTTATGTTAAAAAAATATAATTGATATTAAAATGTGACATAGCTTGCAAATTAAAACATTAAGTCCTTATGTCGATTTTAACGAATTTGTATCAACAACTTATATAAAAATTTAATTAGAAAGGAAAAAATATGGATTGGAACTATTACTAGTATTGAAAAAAATTTAGCTAGAAAGGATAAAAAAAATTAATAAGAGGAAGAACTATTACTAGTATTGAAAATAAATAAAAATGGAGTGTGATAGGAGTCGAACTCCTCAAACTCCTTATGTCGATTTTAACGAATTTGTTATCAACAACTTATATAAATTTTAATTAGAAAGGATTAAAAAAAAAACTGATTGGAACTATTACTAGTATTGAAAAAAAATTAACTAGAAAGGATAAAAAAAAAAAACGAGTAATAAGAGGAACTATTACTAGAAAGGATAAAAAAAAAACGAGTAATAAGTAAAAAAAACGACATAAATAAAAATGGAGTGTGACAGTAGTCGAACTCCTCCCCTCCCAAGAAATCAGGTCCTTGTATTACTTCAAGGAAGGCAAATAAGCCACACTGCTTGGATGTTTGGTTTGGACTTTAATATTATTTATATCGCTTTCACTGATTTTAACTTTTTTCAAAAAATTATTTTTTCGTTCAAATTTTTACGCGCGGTTTTCAGGTGGTGCCCATACATACATTGGCCATTGAATAGCTCCGCCACTATATATATAAAACTTATGTCCATATTGAGCCATCAGTCATGTAAGTAGTAACGCTTGAAGTCCAAGAACCAATCACAGCCCAAATTACCGCAGGCATGGTACGATACTCATACTACGATCTCAGCCCGCAGTAATGGCTCATTTTCTTCGATCACGGAAATAGTATGGCTAATCGGGTAGTAATTAGAGGTAAAATCAAAATCGGGAATTTGCAAATTAACCTCTTTTTTTTTTCCCTTTTTCGATAAACTATGTGGGTATTTTTAGTTTCTCTTTAAAAAATATAAATTGAGTCTTTTGTTTCTCTTTAAAAAAATATTATTTATCAACAGATAATTTCTCTATATATCTATACAGATATTTAATTTATACGATATATATATATATATATGGATATATTTAAATAGATACTTTTTAGGGATATTTTTAGGGATATTTAAAATCGTGTAGAATTTTATAAGTGTTGAATTTATTCTTTAGTTTTTACGAGAAAGAAAAAAGAAAAACCCTAACGGCGTAAAGACGAAGATCCAGGAGCACAGCCTCATCTTCGCCGGAGAACCTCTTAAAGACGGCAACACCCTGAAGGAGCACTCTGGACCGTGTAGTTTCGTCCCGTGAAGCTATGAAAATCTTCGTTAAAACCCCGACCGGCGAGAAGGTCATGCTCAAAGTCGAGAAATCTGACACCGCCGCCGTTGTGAAGGCCAAGATCAAGGACCGACTGAGGCTCAGATTCGCCGGAAAACAACTCGAGGGCGACCGTACTCTGGCGAGTTGCGGCATCAAAAAGGACAGTGTTCTCGACGTTAGGTACCTTCCTCGTGAAGCTATCCAGATCTTCGTCAAAAGCCTAACGGGCAAGAGGATCCCACTCGAGGTTGAGCATTCGGACACTCTCTCTAACGTGAAGGCCAAGATCCAGGAAAGGTTTGAGATTCCCGCGGCCCAGCAGAGGCTCGTCTTCGCCGGAAAACAACTCTTGGGTGACGAGAGCCTGGCGCATTACGGAATCAAGGAAGACGGCACTATCGAACTCGAGGTTCGTCCCCATGGATCTATTCAAATTTTCGTGAAGAGTGAGAGCGGAAAGACGATCGATTTGGAGATGAAGAGCTCGGACAGGATCATGAACGTGAAGGCCACACTCGAGCGCATGGAAGGGAATCGTCAGGTCCTGCAGGCGCTCTTCTTGGCCGGGAATGAGCTCGAAGATCACCTCAAGTTGGCAGATTGCGGCCTTGTCAACGAGTCAACCCTTCACCTTGGCCGCCGTCCGCGTTGGTGACCGCACCTTACCACCGAGACAGTGACATTAATAGTGGTTTAAATTTGTTAATATTGCTGTAAAGTTACTATAATATATTTATTTTATCAAACGCCAAATGAATTTTTGTTAACCAGCAACAAGTGTTAAATAAACATTTATAAACAGCTTACCAAGCACACATGTTAGTTTTTAAATTAGTTCTTTTCACAAACTGAATCTAACAATATTTTTTTAAACAAAGCTATGCCAAATATACTAGACTCAAGTTTATGATTGATGGTTCTTAATCTCATTTTCAAGCTTTTATTTTTCTTTCTATATTACCTACCAGATAAAATTTATTGCCGACAAATATTCTTGAAAATAATAATAAAAACTGAATTGTGTGCTATAAAATAATAACGATAACATAAATATTCCAAGGAGTTGCCGATTTTCTGTCGATATTGTCGGTTTATTTTTGGTATCCGATTTTTTATTTTCCATCGAGATATGAACCAATTCTACCTTAAGACATAGGGAAGACTGAACACTAATTCTTGGTTCAATGAGACCGACAAGCTTTGTCTTTGAAATAGGGCAAAGAGCATCAGATAGATGTACCAAAGCTTCTGCATTTAGTATTTTTGTATGAGATTCAAGAATTTAATGTTGAAATGTTGTATTATGCTGATTCTAATTATGTATTTAATAGGATTGTCAATTAGGCTTATAAGTTGACCACTATATATTCTAATTATGTATATTTCTACTCTTCTCCAATATTCTTGTATTTCCCTAAAAAAAAAATAGCAGTTAATAATCGGGTCCACGTGGAGATTAATTAATTGCATCTCGTTAATTAGTCACTGAAGATATTTCGCCTTTTGTATGTGGTGTGTTTGTGGGATTGTTGGCTCTAGTTGGAATTAGTTCGACGTGTTTGTAGATAAAGATAAGAAATACGAGAGTAACTAAACGAAAAATTATAATTTATAAAGACTTTCACCCCTACTTGCTAAGTACAACCATAACAAAGAAAAGATGTCACGCGGAAACGGGTGATGATGTCTATGATTAGGAGTACATCGATATGTCTACGATGATGTTTATGAGTAATCGTCGTCGTTGGATGGCTATTGGGACGACATGGTGCTACACGTCGCTGTTATAGACCATTTTTTGCCAATCAGTTAATAGGTATAACCAAGGTTCAAATGCCGTTTTTGCTGATATATCGGTTTTCGTTCTCTATGGTATTTCCTAACACGCCGGTCTCGATCAATTTAAAGTTAGATATTTTAGGAATTTTTTTTTTGGGGTGTTGCTCATACATACAAATTGGTAAGTATTCAGTTTTGTTATTATTGGATTCTTGAATCGATAGAACATTTTAAATTTTTTTCTCTCTCTCTCTCTCATTAGGGTTTAGGATATGGCCGGACCGTCGAAAGATCGTTCTCTGGAGGAACCGTCGACATGGGCAGTGGCGACTAGAATTGACCAAAACGTCTCGCCATCACCAAGTCCGTCAAGCGTCGCCTCGCCATAACACCTTCCTACCAAACCGTTCAACCGTACTAGAATTGACAAAATATATCGGGTATGCGAGCGATATAATTGTGCATATTGTTGGTTGCAAAACGTGTATGCAAATTTTACGCAAGTGCACGTGTCGACAAGTAATACAGTGTGCAAAGCACAAAGATCGATCCCACGGAGACTAAGTCAAATTACGTATTTAATTACGAGTTACAAAAATATGAGACATCATGGAAAAATTCATTCAAAGCAATAATCATTCAAATTGTAAACTAAAAATAGTGTCCAAACTGTTAATTAACAATAAAAAGGATAGAGAGACAAGAAATTTGATGATCAATAAGAGAAATCGGTTGGGCTTATGAATTACTTCGGGTTTGGTAAAATCAGCGATTGCTACAGAAATGCTATAGCATTTCCCAAGTAATCCGAAAACGACAATTTCGTAGGTTCTTCCGAACTTCCGATTGAAAACCAAATGTAAGTTAATCCTTCATATTCCTATGCAAGGATTAATTACGGGTTAAAATTGAATTCCAATTTCATGATCTACACGGAGAGTTATATATTCCTATATCCCTCTCAATCCTATGAACAAAATCCAAAGAATTAAACATGCATCAAGGTTGTATTTCCAATCCAATTCATATTTTCCAATAGAGATTAGATCTTAAACGCTATTAAGTCGAAACGAGAAATAGAGTTATATCAATTAAAACTCAACCATGAACAAGGAAAATACTAAATTCTATAGAAATCATTAATCAACCAAACCCTTAGTTCATCATTCACCCAACACTAGAAAATTAGTTCATACTTGAATAACAAAAATTAGAAGAGAAAAGTGGTTCAAGATACAACATCAAACCGACAATATGTTGAACAAAATAAACCCGGGTTGATGTGTTGATGTGCCTTGCTTCTTTCTTGATGATCCTCTTGCTTGCTGCCTTCTCTCTTCTTGTTTTCCTTCTTCTCTCTGCAGCTCGTCACTTCCTTGTCTCCCAAGCAGATCCTATTTTCTTCACTTGTTGGTGGCTGATTGGTTCTCAATGGCTGGTTGCTTTTCAGCCTTTGATCCTCAATTTCCTCCTAATCAAATGGCTGTAACTCTGCTGCCCAAAAGGAGACAAAAATAAATTAGGGCATGTTTCCTAATTTGGCTCATTTCCTTGGTAATTGGACCCAATTAATTAAGCCCAATATTGTCATGTTATTAATTAATGCCCAAGTGAGAAAACATGAAATAAACACATAAATTTGGTTCTTTTTGTTAATGTAAATCAATTTATGTGTTTATTTCAATGTTACACAATTATGTTCAAGCATTTACGATTTTGGCCTAATTTGGACAATATTGTCAATTTTATGTCGATCTTTCGTTCAGGTTTTAATTATTAATTCCGTGAAAACAGCGTAATAACTCTATTTTCATAGAGTTATCACCCCCCCCCCCCCCCAAACTTAAGATTTTGATTGTCCTCAAGCAAAAGAGAATACAAAGACACAAGAACACATTTAAATCTTGACCACCCAATGTTACCTTAATGCTCGAACCTCAAAAGATCACTAGTTGTTGATTACAACTCGAATTGAATGAATTCATTTACGTTTTCTTCATTTATTTTCGATCTCATGTGTGTGCGCTTGAAAATCCAATATGCTATGAAAGTTCGTTGCCCTTAATCTACCTTCGGTTGACCTCGCATCTAGTTCCCCAAGATGAATGTGTAAATACCCCATAGGCCTACGCTTACTCGCTCTCTCCACTAATCAAGATAGACTAAGACATTTGAGGATTAAAAGACATTTTTCTCGCTGATTTCGACCCCCAAACTTTGATTAAGCTGCTGGTTTTTTTTTTCTCGAAGATAACAATGTATTGTACCACTCAAACTTGGTGCTTGGCTGCAACATGGGTGAGAATACAGCCGAGCCCTCCTAGGAGTAATTCAACACACAATTATCTTCTTTTGAACCCAATATTAGCACTCTTTTTAAAGGGATAAAGGTTCGATGAATGTCGGTCAAATTCGGTACTTGACCGTCAACATGTGTGGGAAGACGGCCAAGTCCTCCTAAAACCAAGCAACAACGAGATCCTTTACCCGATTTGAGTCACTTACATTGGTTTCAAAATTTTAATTTAATTTTTTTTTTTTTTTTTTTTTTGCAGCTTAACTTTAAGCATACTCCCCCCCCCAAACTTAAAATGAGCATTGTCCTCAATGTGTTCTACGGAGGGAGAGAACTGGAAGGTTCAAGCAAAACAACGAGAAGCTTTTATCGGGTCCCCATCTATCATCTATCTTTTTATTTCGCCTCGAGAGCGAGCAATCGTAGGTTTTAGGGTGGTGAAATGGGAGGGACTAGAGCTAAGCGACCTATGGTTTCAAAAGGGCTCCGAAACAAACATATGGATATCTTCTCGCACTCTAGTCACTTCATGAAGAGCAATTGCTTAGATAAATGAAATTCAAACAACGAGCATAATCAACACATCGTATCCTTATTCGGCATCAGGCACTAAGCAACAACAAAATCCTAGGTCTAACGATAAGTGATGACTAATAAAAACTAACATAACGAAACACACATAAAACATAATAAAATCCGAATTGAACTCAAGGAAGGGATTGGAAAAACTTCCCTAACATTGGTGGTGCGACGATCATCTGCGACGTTGAATCTTCCGGTGGCGGGCGCGGGATGCAGTTGCTGAGGGTGCTCTTGGGATCTTCCGTCTGGGGCAGCAGCGCGCGCGGGAACCGAGCTTGTCGTCGCTTCATTGTCGTCGCAGAGCCCAGACGAGAGCACTGCAACACCCTCCTATCTAAGATGGAAACGAATCCCATAGCAAGCAATCCCAGGTGGCTATGAACAACAAACCTAGCCCATGATGAACAAAGCTTTCCCAGAGCTGCGATGACAATGAACCGAGAAGAACCCAATCTTTGATTCGCAGAACCCAGAAGATGAAGAAGGCGACCAAATTCACCGATTCGCGATTCCAAACCAGCGAGCCAGCCCAGATGACGATGAACAGTGATTCGCACCTGATGAGGTCAGAGGTTTTGATGCTTCGAGAGAGATTTAGGGCTTCGATTTGGGATTTTGTGTTTCAGAGATGGAAGTGGGTTCCCAAACGACATGGGGTGGATAAACGACACCCATAAACAACTCTGGAGCTTGGAAACGACATGGGCTTTTCTCCATTTAATGAAACGTGCGTCTTGGTTTTTCTGATTTTTCTCTCTCCTGAAGCCCGATATCAGTGCAAAATGCAGTAGCATTTCTGTCGCATTTTGGTCGTAAAACTGCACCTTATTGAAATAAATAATTTTTTATTTATTTATTTGGGCTGCCTCCCAACGAGCGCTTGATTTAAAGTCTTCAGCCTGACTTTCCCGTCTTCACGCATCTTGGAGCGGTATGGAGGTCTTGCCCCGATCGATCGGACCTCCTAAATATTCCTTGATTCGTTGGCCGTTCACTTTGAATTTTCTTCCCGATGCAATATCTTGTAACTCTACCGCACCATGAGAAAAAACCATAGAAACGAGGAACGGTCCCGACCAACGAGATTTCATCTTTCCGGGAAACAAATTTAGCCTTGATTTGAGCAACAAGACTTGTTGTCCCTTTTCAAACTCTCTTCTTTGACTTTTATTATCATGCCATTTCTTCACTTTTTCCTTGTAGAACTTGGCATCATGGAAAAATTTCTTCTTTTGTTGTGAGTTTGGATCCGGGGGACGTAGACCTCTCTTCAAATAATTTGCGAAATCGGCGTACCATGGCGTTATGGATTAGATAGCAAAGAGCTTCTTATCCGAAAGTGCTTCCTCAAAGGATGGTTTCGGGGCCTTGAGATCTCGCTCTCCAAGTCCCAATGACTCATATTGGCACCCGAGTCTCTCTTGGTTCGGTTCGGAATCTACCCATGCAACTTGAGCTTTATTATCGTCACTTGTATCGTCGAGCCCGTCCGGTAATGCTTCGAGTCCGTTTCGGCTGAATCGCTTTTGAACGACTTTGGCCACCAACTCGTCCACGACTTCAATCGAAGAACACTCTTCAACTTCATCCGGAGATTTAAGAGCATTTAAGACACTAAAAGTGATCTTCTCGTCATCTAACCTCATGGTTAATTTACCTTTTTGCACATCAATGAGAGTTCGGCCGGTTGCAAGGAACGGTCTCCCAAGAATAATCGGAACATCTTGATCGGCTTCCAAGTCCAATACAATAAAGTCGGCCGGAAATATGAATTTGCCAACCTTTACCAAGACATCCTCGATCTTTCCTTCCGGATAAGCTATAGAACGGTCGGCGAGTTGCAAAGTGACGGTAGTAGGTCGGGCATCGCCAATGCCTAACTTCTTGAACACCGAAGTAGGCATGAGATTTATGCTCGCGCCGAGATCACAAAGAGCACGCCCGAAGTAAGAGTTCCCAATAGCACACGGAATGGTGAAACTTCCCGGGTCCTTCAATTTCGGTGGAAGCTTGTTTCTAAACAGGGCGCTGCAATTCTCAGTTAACGCCACGGTGTCGAACTCTCCAAGCCTTCTTTTCTTAGACAAAATGTCTTTCAAGAATTTAGCATAGCTTGGCATTTGTTCCAAGGTTTCCACTAACGGGATGTTAATATGGAGCTGCTTAAGAACGTTCAAGAATTTACCGAATTGCTGCTCGTTTCTCTGTTTTTGGAGTCTCTGTGGAAAAGGCGGAGGACGATTTAGCATTTTTCTCATACCAGGGTCGTCAACAGAAGGAAATGCTGCAGAATTGCTGTTACATTTTGTTCCCAGAACTGGAGCTGATTTTTTACGAATTTCGCTCCTTTCGTTGATTTGACTTGGCGTTTCTTCCACTGAACCTTGGATTGAAGTGGGCTCTGCCTGTTTCTTAGCTTCTTGGGCTTTTGGGTCGAGCTCAACCTCTTTTCCATTCCTTAAAGTGAAGATGACATTGCATTGTTCTTTTCCGTCTCTCCTTGGATCGTTGGTTTGAGACGGAAGAGATCCTTGCGGTCTATTGGAAAGAACGCTTGCAATCTGCCCTATTTGAGTTTCGAGCGTTCTTAGAGCCGCATCTTGGCTTTGTTGTTTGGCCTTGGTTTCTGCCATGAATTCCTTCATCAATGTCTCCAAGGAACTCGTTGGAACGTTTTGTTGCGGTTGAAAACCCGGAGGAACCATTGGATTTGACCGTTGAAATTGGTTGCTAGAACTAGCTCCTTGTTGGTTCCACGGTTGGTTACCGAATTCTCTTCCCCCTTGGTTGTAGGAACCTTGTTGAAAGTTTTGATTTCTCCCCGCTTGGTGAAAGTTCCCGACATAGAAAACCGAGGCGGGATTGGATGGGCACTCTTCATAAACGTGAGGATTACCGCAATAGACACAAGATACCTCGCGTGGCTCAAAGGTTTGTACCGCATTGACGCTCGGTTCCGGGTTGGTCATCTTGGTCAATTGATGAAGAATGGTGGACATTTGAGCTTGAAGCGTTGTAATGGCGTCAAGCTCTAATTTCCCGCCAACCTTCGGAGTGCTAAGTCTCGTAGTTGGCCATTGGCTATGATTTCTAGCCATTTTCTCCAGAATTTCCAGCCCTTCGTTGTAAGACTTCGTCATGAAGGCGCCTCCGGCCGTTGCATCCAAATTGGATCTCGTTGGAGCATTCAAACCATTGTAGAAAGTTTGCATTTGGATCCAATGTGGCAGCCCGTGATGAGGACATTGCCTAAGAAGCTCTTTGAACCTTTCCCAAACTTCATAAATAGACTCGTTATCTTCTTGGTGGAAAGAGGTGATTTCGTTGCGCAACTTGGACACTTTTGTTGGCGGAAAATACTTCATGAGAAACTTCTCCGCTAATTCATTCCACGTCCTCACCGAACCCGGTTGCAAAGAGTTTAGCCATGATCTTGCACTATCCCGTAGCGAGTATGGAAAAAGCTTGATTCGCAAAGCTTCTTCGGACACGCCTTGAATTCGAAAGTTGTCGCTCACATCCATGAAGACCCGAAGATGAATATGAGGATCTTCGGTGGCTAATCCGCTAAATTGCCCCGCGGATTGCAACATTTGGAACATCACCGGCTTGAGCTCAAAGTGAGCGGCATGGATGGTAGGCCGAATAATGCCCGGATTTAAGCCTTGAAGAACCGGGATCGCATAATCTTGCATTGGAAGGTCCAACTCATTAATGATAGGGGGCTGTTGTAAACCCCCGTTCCCACCGGCTCTTTCCTCGGCCATAACTAAATTCGGTTCGCTCTTTGAGGCTCGGATTTTAGCCAAGAGTGTTCGTTCTATCTCCGGATCAATAGGAAGCAATAAAGCTTTGTTTTTCTCCCGCATACAATTAGATTTATCCGCCTGAGAATAGAAACAAGAGAACACTTGTTAAGTACACAAATATGTAAAAACAAAATAAAAATAACTCATAAAAAATGTGTAAATTGAATTTTGTCCCCGGCAACGGCGCCAAAAACTTGTTGGTTGCAAAACGTGTATGCAAATTTTACGCAAGTGCACGTGTCGACAAGTAATACAGTGTGCAAAGCACAAAGATCGATCCCACGGAGACTAAGTCAAATTACGTGTTTAATTACGAGTTATAAAAATATGAGACATCATGGAAAAATTCATTCAAAGCAATAATCATTCAAATTCTAAACTAAAAATAGTGTCCAAACTGTTAATTAACAATAAAAAGGACAGAGAGACAAGAAATTTGATGATCAATAAGAGAAATCGGTTGGGCTTATGAATTACTTCGGGTTTGGTAAAATCAGCAATTGCTACAGAAATGCTATAGCATTTCCCAAGTAATCCAAAAACGACAATTTCGTAGGTTCTTTCGAACTTCCGATTGAAAACCAAATGTAAGTTAATCCTTCATATTCCTATGCAAGGATTAATTACGGGTTAAAATTGAATTCCAATTTCATGATCTACACGGAGAGTTATATATTCCTATATCCCTCTCAATCCTATGAACAAAATCCAAAGAATTAAACATGCATCAAGGTTGTATTTCCAATCCAATTCATATTTTCCAATAGAGATTAGATCTTAAACGCTATTAAGTCGAAACGAGAAATAGAGTTATATCAATTAAAACTCAACCATGAACAAGGAAAATACTAAATTCTATAGAAATCATTAATCAACCAAACCCTTAGTTCATCATTCACCCAATACTAGAAAATTAGTTCATACTTGAATAACAAAAATTAGAAGAGAAAAGTGGTTCAAGATACAACATCAAACCGACAATATGTTGAACAAAATAAACCCGGGTTGATGTGTTGATGTGCCTTGCTTCTTCCTTGATGATCCTCTTGCTTGCTGCCTTCTCTCTTCTTGTTTTCCTTCTTCTCCAAGGCTGCACAATCTCCTCTGCTTGTTAATCTCTCTCTCTGCAGCTCGTCACTTCCTTGTCTCCCAAGCAGATCCTATTTTCTTCACTTGTTGGTGGCTGATTGGTTCTCAATGGCTGGTTGCTTTTCAGCCTTTGATCCTCAATTTCCTCCCAATCCAATGGCTGTAACTCTGCTGCCCAAAAGGAGACAAAAATAAATTAGGGCATGTTTCCTAATTTGGCTCATTTCCTTGGTAATTGGGCCCAATTAATTAAGCCCAATATTGTCATGTTATTAATTAATGCCCAAGTGAGAAAACATGAAATAAACACATAAATTTAGTTCTTTTTGTTAATGTAAATCAATTTATGTGTTTATTTCAATGTTACACAATTATGTTCAAGCATTTACGATTTTGGTCTAATTTGGACAATATTGTCAATTTTATGTCGATCTTTCGTTCAGGTTTTAATTATTAATTCCGTGAAAACAGCGTAATAACTCTATTTTCATAGAGTTATCACATATATATACATGAAACGTGTGGTGTGGTTTTGTATCTAAATTTGTTGATTATGATTATTGTATGTAGAACTTTGAGTTTCCAGTTGTATGTTTGTTTTGTATGGATGGATTAGTTATCATGGAACTCAATTGTGATTTAATGAATGGAATATGTGTTGTATTTTGTTGTTTTATTCTGGAATATAGTTTTTAATCATTTACAAGTGCAAATATATTTTCGCTTTAAATGGTATTTCGCACTAACATGTGGACAACACAATAAATCTTGATTATGCAATAGTTTTTCTCGCTTTGAAAAGATAATTAAAATATTAAAATAAAATTACCAGACCATGATTAATTCGAGTACACAAAATTATATGTCGTCCCGGAAAGATACACGACAATATGGTGGTCACGGCCGCAAGGCTAATCGTGGTAACGGCTAGGGGTCACGGCCGCAAGGCTAATCGTGGCGGACTTGGCTTTGACGGAGGAATGCACGGCTATTTTTCATGGGCTCCAATTCGCCCATGACCGGGGTTGGCCAATGTCGGTGGTAAAATCGGATTGTCTTCGGGCAATCCAAATTGTCAACGGGAAGCTATTTAAAGTTTACAAGGATCGGTTCTACTGAGCATTGAAGGCTTGCTCAAGAAAGTGGCGTCGGCGGAAAAGATTCGGTGGATCTCTAGACTATGTAACAAGGTTGCAAACTCGTTAGCAAGCAAAATCTCGTATGCCCAGGGGACTTCGGACTTTTGGTCTTGTAATTGCCCGGAGTGGCTGGATTTGTATGTGACGAGGGATTTAAGGCCCTAATCTTAATGAATTTATTTCCAAAAAAAAAAAGATACACGACAATTCCACCCCACTGGCACTACCAGTAAGTAGGGGTGAGCATTTTTTACCCAACCCGATGGCCCAACCCAACTCGATAGAGACCCGACCCCAAACTAACCCGCTCAAAATTGGGTCGGATCAGGCCGGACCCAGACTATTATTCGGGTCGGGGTCGGGGCCAAAACCCTTGGTCGGGTCGGGGTCTCCGACCCAACCAATATCAAAATATATTTCATATTAATTTTTATTGATTTTTATTCAAGTAGTACAATCTTTAGTCTTTTAAAATTTATCATTCTCAATTTTATACATTTAAGGACCGTTTAATCTCTCATTTTCAATGTCAAACACTACTCTTAGTTTTTATTTCAAATCAAGTTAGTAGTAATTTATTATTATTTGCTTATGCTAGAATTTATTTAAGCATGTTTATAAATGAGTAGTAAATTTGTTTGAATATGCTTGAAAATGAGTTTAACCATGTTTGATGTTTGAAAATGAGCAGTAGGTTATTAGTTTTTATGTTTGATTATGCTTGAATTTACTTAGTTCAAATATTAATAGAATTTGTTTGGTGTAAGTTTATTTGATTAACTTTGTTTGGGGTATTTTTCATTGAACTTTGAGTTATATTGATGCATCTTTTTCATTTTATTTTTTATAATATAAAGTTAAATTTAAATTATTCGGGCCCGATGGCCCAAACCAATCCAACCCGATTTTTATCGGGTCAGTTTAGTTCGGGCATTGAAATTTTTTGGGTCGGATCGGGCTTTTTTTTTGTAACCCGATGTGAGCGGGCCGGGTCCGTAAAAAGCATCGGGGCGACCCAACCCAACCCATGCTCACCCATACCAGTGAGAATAGACGTTGAAGATATCTCGATGAGGCGAGGACATATTTGAACCACATTTTTTAACCAAAGAGCAAAATAATTGCACCATATTTTTTAACCATCGTGCAAAACGACTTTGCACTAAGCTTGCATAAAACGTAGTGCGCAAGTTTACACCAAAGTGAATTACACTACAAAATTAAAAATGTAGTGCAATATTTTTTTAACTGTAGTGGAATTCAGTTTTTGTAGGTAAACTGTTTGCTTGCATTATATATGATCGATTATTCCGAATAACTATTGTCTTACAACTTGAAGGCTATTAGTGACACAATTACTTAGTATTTTTATTTTTATAATGAAATTAATTCAATAAATTCACGAAACATTAGGAACTCTATGAAATTAGCTTTATGAATAAAAACTGGGCGAACTAAAATAAATAAAATATTAGGAACTTTACCCAGAAATTACCTTTTTTTTTTTTTAAACTCGTCAACACATTGGGCCAATTCCTTCAATTGGGCCCAGGCCGAGATTAGCCTTGTGGAAACCGTTAAAAACTTACACTCGTCAATCCTTACTAATTATCGTACTATATATATGTATAAGTGTACGATGTTGATCATTTCATTACGTACTCACATTCTCTCTGTGCTGATAATCGCTTTCTCACTCTCTCTCAAACAGTTTTCAAGATTCTCTCAAAGAATCGATCAAGATTCAACTCGAACGATGCATGTGAATTCATCATGAACGGGCAGCGAGTCCCGGACGACCACCGTACGCTTGAAGACTGTGGTATAACGGAAGGCTCGAAGCTCGGCTTCTTCGATCCGTCAACGGTTGCTTACCCACTTCCTACGGGCTATATAGAAGTTTACGTTCATCACACCGGTGACGAAGGAGAAACTCGGGTGATCCGTTGTGTTCTTGAAGCCGATGAATCCGAAGTCCTCGATGTCAAGAACATGGTTATGAAGGATATCGACGAAATCCCGGCGGCCAGGCTCGGTTTTACATTGAATGGCGAGAGGCTTGCGTTGGGAACGTCTTTGAACGAGGTTCACCACGGAGCTGTCTTGCGGACTTTCCGTGAAAACCCGCCAGCCGTTGTGGGTCGGAACCGTTAGACAACAACCGCTACTGCATCGTCTTGTAAAAGGTCTCGAATTGCGACTCGTGAGCTCAGTTTTCTTGTACTTTTTCTTTTCTTTTCTTGAATATATGCTCTTGTCAGTTGTTTCATGAGATGATAATAATACGCAATATTAGGCTGGCTCAATGTTTTTTTATTTTATTTGCTATCTCTGATCCTTGTGTATTTTTGTAGATTTTTTTTAGTTGTTTATTTTCAAATATTATTGTGATAATCGTTTAGCTTTATCACCATCTTTTTTAAATAATCCCAACACAGTATATAACTTACGGTGTTTCAGAAATTTTTTATAGAATAATAAATTTGATATTTTCGGTGTTTCAGAATATAGATTACATCACCGAATAGGATTCATGTTATAATGTAATTAAATACATCATCTACTCTTTTAACATGCTCTTTCATTTACTAACACAAGTATTACGATTATATATTCTTTTAATTTTATGAATCATTTAATGCTTTCTTGAATTATAAAAAATTATAGTTATGGCAACAAAAAAATAAATAGAAGTTGAATGATCTTTTTTTTTTTGAAGGATAGAAGTTGAATGATCTTATTGTCAGGTATATATCAACTTTGCGTTGATGTTTCAAAAGTAGTGTAGAAGGAAAACTTGATAATTATAAACACAAATGAAGATAAGAGGAAGAATTGTAAATATATATATTTATAAGAAGTTGCCAATTCATTTAGTAGCCAAAGAAAAGCTAACTGCAGAATTGATTTAGTCTTTCCGTGCGTGAAAGTTGACGCCGATTCCACTTAAAAAAGAGACATTGCACAATGGAACCATCTGAAAATTCATGAAAATGATCACTGGGTAAACATTGCAATCAGCAAGAGATTCATAGAGCAGCAGACTAAATAGGAAAATCATTTTTTTTCTTGATTTTCATATGATAGTAAAATAACTTTTTAGTTTATACATGTAGACACTGGTATCTCCAACACAATTTAAATGGAAATTTTTTTATTTTTTTTTTAGTTTCTAAACTACATGTAGTTTTGCAAAATTAGAAGTTAAGAACTACACGTAGTATAAAAAACGACACTAAAAATATAAAATACCTAAAAACGACAAAGTAAAACCTTGAAAAAGACATGTAGTTTAATAATCGATAAAATATTTAGTGATACAATTATACAAAGATTATAACTAATGTATAATAAAAGAATCTTTATATTAAGAGATGAGTAATAATAGAGAGCATAAATATTAAAAAAATGAAGTTGATGGGAAATATTAAAACTGTTCTAAAATAACCACTACACCAGAGTATTAAGTTTGTTTACTTATGATACATTTAATATATATTGATAAAACTATATATTTATTTATTAAAAATCACGGATTTGAATCAAGTGGTGGTAGCCGTCCCCGCTCGGCCCTCACTAAATCCGCCCTTGATCCGGACCACACCGCTACTTGTTACCACAGGGCATGGAATGGACAAGGCCCAAGTTACAGGTTTGGGGCGCCACTCAGATCAAGTCTCCACGTAGGGTAGATCACAGTTTTGACCTTTAAGTGAATCATTGTAGATCAGACCCTCTACCCGTGACACTGATCTTGGTCTGGGTCTCACGGTCTATCCGTAAAGTCAATATATCTGCTCTGAGATACAAGACCGAGGGATAGAACGAGCACCGCACGGATCCAGAACCTTAATAGGAAGGGTCACAAATTGTGCCATAATTTTTACAAGGGCTCTTGCTCTAGTGTGATGACTTCCGGTTGCACGTTCTGAACTCGGCAGGGCTCCGCCGGTGCTGAGGGAAACTCCTGCGATATTTCGGGATATTCTTCTGGATTCCTCGTACCGAAACTTGGGCTTCGCAGGCAGGACTTTGTCAAAAAAATTAACCGATGGTTCTTTTTAAGCTTCCGGAGAACAACGTCTCTAAAGTCGAACCAGAAAACGGGAGATTAGTAGCAAACATTCGCAGACAATGAGAGAGAAGGTTCGAATTTCGCTATGGGGAAAGGTGTGAAAAATGTGTAGAATGAGCTCCCTATTTACTGGCTCAGACTGTAATCGATTTGGAGAAATTCCCTCCCCTAATTTCGAATTCTATATGATTAAATATGATTAATTACTTCAATCCAATTGTCTAGATTAAATCTTATCCTAATCAAAGGGATATAATTAATCAGGGATTTAATTTAAATAAGAAAGACTTGGTAAAATCAACGAGTCATGATAATGGAGTGCTTGATGTCTCAAGTAAAATATCAGAAAATCCGAAGCAAAGCAAGAAAGATAGCAAAGTATCAAGTACCAACATGTTATCACTGTCACCAGCGAGGACATGTTGTGAAAGACTGCCGCTTTAGAAAACAAAAAATGAGGATGAAAGGTGATTATCACTTTCCTCAAGTTAATTTTATTGGAGGGATCGTAAGATCCTAAGTCCATAGATTAAAATTTAACAAACTCGTTTTTCTGTTCTTGCAGATAACATCTACACGGTTTTTGAGTGTCTCGAAGACAGATCATGAAGATTGAAGCTAGCTTAGATTACTTTAAGTTTGTTTAAATTTAAGTTTTTGTTATTTTGTTTTAAGATCTAAATTTATGACTTTATGAAACAATGAATGAGAATTTATTTTTCTGATATAAAGTTGTTAGATAATTTATGATTAAACAAAATTGAATCATGATTTAAATGATTAAACACGTGCTAATATAGTAAAATCGTTTTGGTGAATATGATTATGTTTAAAATGATTTATAACACTTATTATTCTAAATTAGTTTTGATTTGCAGAAAATGATCTAATCAATTCTTGGCACATCAAAAGACACTAATTTAGTAGACATAATAAAGTAACCAAAGTTTTAGTCAAATGGTTATGTAACCTAGGTTGATTAAAATAAACATAAACATCATATTCAAAGTTTTGGAAACCTTATTCAAAGTTTCGATAAACACTAGATAATTGAATCGCGGAGTCCGTGATTGAAAAAAAAAATCGATTTACTGATAAAAGGATCCGAAATTAGATACTTAGTTCGGTTAATGTTTTGTGTAACTCATTAATAACGAACTTATAAGTATATAGTATGATTAAGATAAACTAGTTAGTTTAACGGATCAAAGTGATTAAGTTAAGAAACGGATACCACAATAAGAATTAGAATTCTAGGGTACTCAGATGTAGTGGGAGGCTTAATAGCCGAACAAGATAACTACGAGTTCCAAAAAAAATCGGTAACGAGTTCGTACTGAACGAAACGTTAGATTTTCTTCTAATTAAGAAGAAGTATAGAATTCTAGAATAATGCAAATAATTATGAATACTATAATTATCGACTAATGAATTTAGCATATGGATCCCCATCTAAGATATGTTACGAAATTCATGATAGTAAGAGAGGATTAGACGGGAAGGAGAAAGCCTTCATAGCAAGAGTAGTAACCATGGGTTATTCTCCAGAAATAAGAGTTGAGAGAACAGGAAGAACTCTCTCACTCTGGTTACTATGCTATCTAACCAGAATCTCTGATTCATAGCCTGTAAATCTCGGTATAGAGTAATGGCAGGAATTCATCAACTCAGTCCTTCTGAATAACTAGTTGATATAATTCTTATATGAATCGTAATAGACGGAATACTGATTTGAAACTTAATGTAGTCAAGACATTGATTCAAATTTTTAAGTCTAAACCATGAAATAAGTTTGATGATGTTCATCAAGAAACTTAAGCTTTTCATAAAATGTCGGTGAGTTTTTTGCATTAGCTCATTGACATAGAAGATTTTGGATACTTCGAAGAAATCGGAAATGTTATTGATCGGGGTGATCAATATTTGAATAAACGATATGTAAACTGAGACAAACAATTTTGATACCCTAGGAATTAAGACTTCGGAATGCGATCAAGGTCGCGATTCCAAAAGCTCCAACTTAAGAGTGCGCAAGTGAAAGCGTGGAACTCTTTTCTAGAAAAAAAATTCGAATTGTTTGTACACTTTTGTATATGGACTGATTATAAGGTTTCGGTTTGAAACTTTAAATCATTGATTCCATAAATGGAGACTATATGGCTTAGGAACTTTCTAAGTTCTAAACATATGAAGTCTGGCTTAAATCTTTCTATATTTGGGATATAGCAAAGTAACCACACCGAGTATTAGTACTTGGTGAAACCGCTAGTGCAGTGGGAGCCTTTGATAATTATAAAAATGATAACATTTATTATCTAGGGTTTGAGATAATGAACATAGGCCAGTAATAGTCATTAAGTAAATCTCGGAAGAAAGATAGGTATAAGTCTTACCCATAGAGAATGTGAGAATAAAATCTCAAGACCGTTTTGGGACAAATAGACTCAAGGATAGTATTAAGCATATTTTTAAGAGTGCAAGTGGGAGATTGTTGGACGTATTTTCTAATATGCCCTCTATTCAGATGTTAATCCCTTTTAACTAAGATTATGGCTGACTTCCTTTTAAAGACATTTAACTTATTAATGATAGTTCTTATAGTTATATCGAAAGATATTATAAAATTAAATGTTTTCAATCCCATAGTACACGAACAACTTACTACTATGTTAAGTCATCACACAGAGTCTATGTGTGAAGAGGTTTTGACTTACATAGGTTCGAAACTAAAAGATATCCATGGTTAATAATTAGAAAATGGGAACTTCTAATTGGGATAACCATTGGTAAACTCAAATAACACTATTAGTGTAGATTCTATACCGAATCAGGTGCTGGTATGCATATCGAATCAGGTGTTGGTCCTGCACATTTGAGTTTTACCAAGTACTGGAGGGGTCTGCATACTGGATGGACAAACTTAACACCCGAAATCATCAAGTAAGACCGTCACTGATGAAAGTACGATTAAGTCATAAAGATGGTCAGATGGAATCGATTGATATCCTGAACATCATGGACTTATTCGGTTTAACTCATATGATCTTTAATTTGATCGTTAAGGAATACATTGCTATTCTCAATTACTTTCATATTAGGATCAGAAGGTTAACCGTATAAGGTTGCATGGATGCAGATATGGATAGACACTTATGATTTTCTTTATAATGTTTCGGAGAAACAAACAAGCACTCATGTACAACTCATTGACTTAATAAACCAATGAGTGAGTGGTTTGTAAGATTCATTAAGATAAAGATGGTAACATCGAAAGGGCAATACGGCAGCTAGTACCCTTACGATGATTTAATCATAAATAGGTAAATCGAAGATTCCAATATATCTGATTGTATCGATGGACTCCTATGTCAGGATTATAATTAATATTATTATTCAAGAGATTTATTTCAACTTCGAGCTATAGTGGAATGTATGCGAAGTTGGTGAAATTTCTTCATTTCACTTAAGCTTGAATAATATGTCCATTAGTCCCCTTTGTAGCTCCACAAGAGTAAACACCGCAATCATATTAATTTGATGAATAATTGGGTGGATTGAAATAGAATAGTTCCAGGACTTTAGTCAGGAAACGTCTATTTATCTTTAGAAGCAAAAAGTACCAAAGTTTTGGTACAGAAAAGTGATAAATTGTTTTTTCGAATTTGATTACCAAACTTTCCAGTATGGTAGATAATTGAATTCTAAGAAGATATCAATTTGAATCGTGTCATTTCGACATTCTGAGAGAGAGTTATGCTAAAAACAGTAATCCGACTAAAACCCGGATTAGGGTCTATTTAGGGCTGCGAATTTGAAATTAAATTAAATACAAGATATGATATAAGTTGTATTTAATCAATAATATAATTTTAATTATTTTATTTCATTATTAATATTTATTAATAA
Organism: Parietaria judaica; assembly: GCA_954871525.1. Lineage (NCBI taxonomy): Eukaryota > Viridiplantae > Streptophyta > Magnoliopsida > Rosales > Urticaceae > Parietaria > Parietaria judaica. Next base: position 18,799,214 of record OX940864.1, read on the forward strand.
TTAATTATAATTAAAAAGATTTATATTAGATTTGATTTAAACCCTAAATTCGATTTTAGGATATATTTATTTTGAATTATTTATTAATTTCGAAATTACATAATATAAATATATATTTGATATATATTAAATCGAATTTTGGGAGATATTCACATATTGGATAATTCAAATCCAAGATCTGTTATCTTATCATTAAGATTTAAATCCTTTATGAAAAGATTTAAATAAGATTTGATAATATCATTATCTTAATAAAGATAATGAGTGAATATCTCAAAGTGGTTAAGATTTGTTTTACCTAAATAGGTTAAAGCTAAGATCACAAAACACAACAATAAGTGCAAGCTCACATTAGAATTTAAAATTCTCTCTCTCTCCTCCATTCGATTTCGACTTTTCAGAGTCAGAGGAAATCGAGTTCCGGTTCAAGGCTTCAAGAGTTCTTGGTCACCTTAGGAGCCCACACATCCTAGCGGTCTAGCTCCGGAGAATACATCGGAAGGCTACTAGGAGAATTCGAAGACACCAAAATCACAGGAAGCGTCTTCAGATTCAGAAAACGCTGTGAGGATTTTCGTCTCAGGTAATTTTCGATTTTATTGATGATGATAATTAATCTATATGCTCAAACCCTGAATCGAATTTCATATTGGTATTTGAATTAATTTTTGTTTGATAAGAAAATCGAAAAAGGTTTAAAGATCGGGATTTGGGAAAATTTATTTGAAATTGAGTATACCGGATAGAATAATTAATTATGGCCCATAAACATAATTTTTCTTGTTTGTTGTTTAATGGGACGCAACAAAGATTATTCTACGTGCTGCGTGATTAGTTAATCCGTAATATTTTCATTGCCTAGTCTTTATCGGTTTAGACTGGTTAGATAAGATAGTCGAATTCCCCTTAGGACCAACAACATGTAGTTTAAAACCAGAACCAACACTAAAAACCATGAAATTTTGCTTCTGGTACTAGTTCTGGTTTACGATTCCATAAACCGTGAACCGGGAACTATCGTTTCCTAGTTTCAAACTAAAATTCCCTTATTTTAAGATCGTTCTAGGACCGGTACCGGGACAAAACCGAGACAAAACTGAGAAACGGTTACAAAATTTTCACCCATGCCAGATACTATAATAAGATTAACATAATAAGCACCATATTTTATTCAACGACTTGTCATAATCATTAACAAATACGATAAAACAGCTTGTTTAAGGACACATGTCCAACACAGCATCAGTGGAATATTTCAGGGAGAGATGTTTTAGGGGTAGTAGAGAGCGGTTTTGAATGAGTTTGAGTGAGTTACTGTTTGAATGAACTGAGCTCATATTTATTGGAGGGTCTGGGGGCCTATATGCAATTAAAAATTTCTCCGAGAAGCCCCCGGGGTAGAGTTATATAGTGTTTCGGGTCCCTCGATTGTGGTCGACTCTTTTCCGTAAGCCACGTGTCCATCCAACACTCCACACACGGATTTCCTATGCATGACGCACGGCCACGCGCGGCGAGCGGGGGGAGGCCTCTAGTCCACGTGGCAGCGACATGGTCAACGCTGTTAAGTGCGTGGGCGCGCGAGGGGAGACCTGCAAGGCGCGTGGAGGCGCCTGGTGCCACGTGGAAGTGCGTATGGGCTTGTGGGGCTTACCAAAGGCAAAGGTGCTTCCAGTCACTATTAAGGGTGACAGGGGCGTTCCGAGGCCGTTTTTCATAATTTTATGGCGTTTTGGAGTATGTTGATATTTTTAGGAGCATCTAGACACTTTGTTTTACGAAAACGGGCATCCGGAGAGCGTTTTGGGGTTGAAAATGATTTATTTAAGAAAGAAATAATTAATTAAATAATTTTCCTTTATTAAATAAAATTTATAAAAATACCCTGCAACAGAAGATACTTTACATTAAATCGGAATTTTCGCATTAATGATGACGTCGCCTGAATCACTGGGTATGTTCGTACCAGCAAGCTTTAAAGCTAATATTCTAGGAGGCTTCTTACCCCTAATTTTGCCACGTAGTGTGCCACGTGGCAAAGGTCTAACGACCATGTGGAAGATGTTAACGGAAAAGTTAACGTTTTCATGCAAATGTCACAGTACTCAACGCAAGTTTGGTACTTTTGTTGTCACTTTTAAAGGTCGGATACACAGGAGACACGTTGACCAGAGTTTGGATATTTTTGCCGTAATTTACTCCTTTTTTTTTTAATTATATATGGGTATTTTTACTCCAAATACCCCTATTTGAATTGAGCCTTTTGTTTTTCTTTAAGAATAATTATTTATCAACAGATATGTTTTCTATATATATTATATATCCATACAGATATTTAATTGGCACAATATTATGTATATATATATATAGTAGATATTAGATAGATACTATAATTCCTAATCTTGAAATCGTGTAGGATTTATAAGTGTTGACGAGTTTATTCTGTAGTTTCTACGAGAAAGAAAAAAAGGAAACCCTAACGGCGCAAAAAAAAATGTCACCAAAAACGCAAATTTTCGCCGAAACCCTAACAGGCGTAATCAAGCTCGAGGTTGAGGGCTCTGACACGATCGACGATGTAAAGACGAAGATCCAGGAGCAGCACAGCCTCACCTTCGCCGGAGAACCTCTCAAAGACGGCTATACTCTGGAGGAATGCGGCATCCACAACGAAAGCACTTTGGACCTTGAGCTTCCCCGTGAAGCTTTCAAAATCTTCGTCAAAACCCCAGCCGGCGAGAAGGTCGAGAAATCCGAGACCATCGATGACGCAAAGACGAAGATCGAGGAACAGCACAGCCTCACCTTCGCTGGAGAACCGCTCAAGGACGTCTATACTCGGAAGGAATGCGGCATCCACAATGAAAGCACTTCGGACCTTGAGCTTCCCCGTGAAGCTATGAAAATATTTCTCAAAACCCCAGCCGGAGATAAGGTCATGCTCGAGGTCGAGAATTCCGACACCATCGACGTTGTGAAGGCCAAGGTCAAGGACCACCTGAGGCTCAAATTTGCCGGAGAACAGCTCGAGGGCGACCGTACGCTGGTGGGTTGCGGCATCAAAAAGGGCAGCGTTCTCAACGTTTCGTTCCTTATTCGTGAAACTATCCTGATCTTCGTCAAAAGCCTAACGGGTAAGAGAATCTCGCTCGAGCTCAAGTATTCCGACCCTGTCTCTAGGCTGAAGGCCGAGATTCAGGAAAGGTTTGAGATTCCCGCGGCCCAGCAGAGGCTCGTCTTCGCCGGAAGACCACTCCTTAGTAAGTATACCCTGGCGCATTATGGAATCCAGGAAGACAGCATTATCGAACTTGAGGTTCGCCCCGTTGAATATATTCAATTCTTCGTGATTACTGTGAGAGGAATGTTGGTCGATTTGGAGATGAAGAGCTCGGACACGATAATGAAGGTGAAGGCCGTGCTCCGGCGCAAGGAAGGGAATCCTCCGGCCCAGCAAGTGCTCGTCTTTGCAGGGAATCGGCTCGAAGATCACCGCACATTGGCGGATTACGGCGTTGTCAACGAGTCAAGACTTTCCCTTAACCTCCGTCTGCGTTGGTGACAGCACCTTAGTGATAGCTGATACGAGTCTTGAAAGCTTAGAAGAGACTAATTTTTTATTTTATTTTTGAACAAGAGAATAATTTTTTGCTATTTCGTAATATGAGATTTAATTCCAATGACAATATATGGGACGTGAAACGACGTAATCCTGTAGAAAATACAAATTTCCAGATAACGGAGAACGACAATGTGTGTGTGGGACGTGTAACAAAAAATCATGTAGAAACACAGATCTCTGAACGACATTGAAACTAGAAAACGGCACGTACAAGTGCTCTGTTTCTTTGGAAAACGACAATATTATGACGCATAATAAAATAAATAAATATATAAAGAAAAAAATAAAGTGAAGGGTGTGTTTGGGTGAATCGCAGTGGAGATCGTCAAGATCTTCCCTTCCTCATTCAATCTTCTTCAATCTCTGCATTCAATCTCTGCATTCCTTGCGAACATTCAGTTTTCAGGTACCTAATCTATATATTTATATACATATATGTGTATGTATATGTATATGCGCAAGTGCTAAGTTCAGCGGCGACTTCTCTGAAACTTCAATGGCTGCGAATGGTGTTTGAGAGCTCTCTAATGGAATCGAGGGTTTGAATCGGAAGACCAGTGTGTGTTCTGAATCTCCTGATTAGGTTGTTTGTGTCTGAATTTCAATGGCCGGATTTGGGAGATCAGTGTGGGTTCTGAATCTGCTAATTGGGGCAATTCGTATCTGAAATTGAATTGCTGCGATCAGTGAGAATGGCGTTTGGTCGGATTGGGGAGTTGATTTCTCGATTGTCGCCTATCAGTTCGCAGACTCAGTTGCCATTGTCGTCTTCTTCTTCTTCTTCTTCAGCTTCGGGTTCGGCTTCGTTGCCTCCGAAACCCAGAACTCACGATGCTTCGGAATCAGCGTCGACGGCTTCGCTTTCCTCTGCCGCGAAAATGTCGAATCTCAGACTCTCGTCGTCCCTCCAGGATCTCGCCAGTTACCGCCACCACGACGACGAGGCCGTCCACATTCTTCCGATCCCGAACAAAGCCGCTTCGCATTTTCCTCACTCGCCTCGCCCAAAGGAGAAGCCTTTGCCCTCGAACAAGTGTCTCCGGTCGCTGTTCCTCTTCATTTGCCTCCTTCTCTTCGCTTTTCTCCTTTACCTCTTCGCTGTCTCGCTATGGTACCCGAAAGCTTCGAAATACTTCGTAGTCCTCGATTCGGGGAGTACCGGAACTCGTGCCTATGTATACCAAGCCTCGCCCTCTCCTCACCCGCTTCCCATTCTCATCACACAGCCTCCTCGGAAAAGCCTGTCTCCTCTCCCGTCTCGTGCTTATAACCGTGTCGAAACAGAGCCTGCGTTTCACAAATTGGTTCACAATGTTTCGGGTCTGAAGGGAGCGATCGAACCCCTTATGAGCTGGGCGGAGAAACAAATCCCGAAGAGCGCTCACAAGACTACTTCGGTCTTTCTCTATGCCACAGCTGGGGTTAGAAGGCTGGCTCGTGCTGATTCGGATTGGATTCTGGACAATGCCTGGTCCATACTTCAAAGTACTTCTCCATTTTTATGTAGAAGAGAGTGGGTAAAGATCATTTCCGGGACCGAAGAAGCCTATTTTGGTTGGATCGCCCTTAACCACCGAAGAGGAGTTCTCGGGGCCAGCCCTAGAACGCCGACATTCGGCGCACTCGACATGGGTGGTTCGTCTTTGCAGGTCACATTTGAGAGCGATCGCCACATAGCGACCAACCTGAACCTCAGAATCGGTAGGGTGAATCATCACCTTACCGCGTATTCTCTCTCCGGGTACGGTCTTAACGACGCTTTTGACAAGTCCGTGGCTAGCCTTATAGACCAAGTTACGTTTATTACTATTCTTTCGGTTTGATTATCGGTTCGGGTCCTATCATTTTCATTAGTGTAATTGGAACGAGCTTTACTCGAATTTTTCCACAATTTCTCTCTTTAACCGAACAATAATTTTCTCGATGCGGAAACGTTCAGGTTCTCGTAACAGGGTCACTGCATCTGGTGGGAGATGTACTAAAACTATTAAGAAGGTAACACAAATATCAGATTCTTTAGAGCAAAATTGCCCTTTTTCATTTTAAGCACAATTGCTTTGTATTTTATTTTATTATTTCATATTGCTCCATAAAAACCTTACTTTACTACATAATAGCTCACTCATTGGTGTGCGTATGTGTTGCACTTGTATCATTGTTTGTTGCACGAGTAAAATGGTCATTTTTTTTAGAGAAGATTAAATTTCCCTTTAATGGAATAAAATATTAATTTTTTACCATTGTGAACTTTGTTCCCTTCCATTTTCAATTTTTAGCTCTCTTTTAATTATCACTTTAACTTTTTACCTTTTCAAAAGTAAGCAACACATCAAAAGATAATGTGCCATATATGTCATATTACAATACAAATGGAAAAATAATAATTAAATCAACATCAAATATTGTTGTCAAGTTACTCTTTCAAAAAAAAAAAAAAAAATATTGTTGTCAAGTTACTGATTTTTATAAATTGTAACGCAAATATCTAAATAAAAATAAATACTTCTCAATATCTAATTTGTTCAAAAGTTTGTCTCAAGAAACATATTGAGAAGAGAAATTCGATTGTGTAATTTTGATAGTATTTTTGCATAAAAAAAAAATAGTGTCATATTTAAATGATAAATAAACTGTATAATGTCTACCAAATTTATCAACCTCGATCAAATCAATTTTAATCAAGGCTATAATTTTTGCTACGTTTCCTAGTTTCTAAAATGCTTAACTCCAAAAGGCTTAATAATCATACATTTTGAACAATGATATAAAACGACCATCTTCATAATCATTATAAGTCTTTTTTTTTTTTTTAACGAATAATCATTATAAGACTTTGAATAGCTTAAATTGAATACACATATGATCCTTATCCTATTAGTCTTTTTTATTTTTTATTTTTTGTTAGATTACGTGTACATAAATATTTATTAGTCAAATCTGTTGTAACTAAGTTAGTTCCACTTACGTAGGATTAGTTGTGTATTTATTTATTTCAGATTTGAATATTTCATTGTTTAGTTAGAAACAACCCTATTAGTTAGGAAGTCAATTCAGTTTTGTATTCCTATATATTTCTGAATCATTAATGGAATAATAACTACGCTCAAATATATTTGCTCTCATGGTATCAGAGCTATAAACACCTATATAGGTTCTTCCAATCATAAATGGCTGAACCAAGTACTAATAGCACCAGGTCTACTGGTGACACTAATCAGTCTAGTGGATCGAATTCTATCTCCACTACTGAATCCCTTCAAAATTATTCCATTACCTCTCTTAAACTAAATGGAGGTAATTTCATGGAATGGTCTCAGTCGGTGAAACTCTTTGTGCAAGGGAAATGCAAGTTTGGCTACTTGTCAGGAGCGACCAAGCAACCAGATCCAACCGACAACGAAGCTGGCTACGAGAAGTGGGAGGCCGAGAACTCAATGATCATGTCATGGCTCGTCAACTCTATGGAGGCGAGCCTTGGACGGACCTACCTATTTCTTCCTTCTGCTCATGCGATCTGGACAGCAGTGAAGGAGACGTACTCAGACCTTGGAAACGCGGGACAACTCTTCGAGATCAAGACCCGGTTAAGGAAGGCGAAACAGGGAGAAAAGACGGTCACTCAGTACTACACCGACCTCAAACTGTTGTGGCAAGAGCTTGATCTCTACTGCAACTATGAGTGGAGTTGTTCTAAGGATAGCGCCTTCTACCAAAAGACCATCGAAAAGGAACGAGTGTTCGATTTCCTTGTTGGACTCAACAAAGAGCTCGATGAAGTCCGAGGAAGAGTTCTTGGCCGTGAACCACTACCGAGCACAAGAGAAGTCTTCGCCGAGATTCGCCGAGAGGAGACCCGACGTCAAGTCATGTTGGGCAATGTCGACGACATAACACCAGCTCCGATCGAAACCACTGCCATGTTCTCTCAACGCTCCGCCGAATCCAACCGACGTTTCTCCAAGAAACCTGATCGCCCGATCTGCAACTACTGCAACAAGCTCGGACATATCAAGGCCAAATGCTGGAAACTTCATGGAAAACCAGCCGACTTCCAGCCATCCCAACGATCATCTCGTGACAACAAAGGAGCTTATCTAGCGGCTTCCAACGACCAATCAGCGGACCAGTCTTTCTTCAACAAATAAGACTTGGAGCAAATGTATAAGTTGTGGACCTCACATAAGTCATCATCTTCCTCATCTCCACTTGCCCGAAAAGGTATCTATATAGCCCTAAGCGTAGCCACAAAAACCCCGAGCAATTGGATCATAGATTCTGGTGCTACTGACCACATGACCGGCTCTTCTTATTTGTTCAACTCATATTTTCCATGTTCTGGCTTTGAGAAAGTAAGGGTTGCCAATGGTTCTCTATCACCAGTTGCTGGGAAAGGTTCCATAATCATCTCTCCATCCATTACCCTAAACAATGTCTTGCATGTTCCTAATCTCACATATAATCTACTGTCTGTGTACAAATTAGTCACTGATTCTCAATGCCAACTCACCTTTTTACCTTCTGGTTGTTTACTTCAGGACCTGCGCTCGGGGAAGATGATTGGCAATGTTGAAGCGCACGGGGGACTCTACCGTCTCGACTCGCAATTCAACTCGAGTAAACAAATTCAGAAAACTCAATGTTCTAGTTTCCTTTCCTTAACTGATGAAATAATGTTATGGCATTTTCGTTTAGGCCATCCTAGTTTTGGGTATTTAAGACATTTGTTCCCTACTTTGTTTCGTAATAAAAACGTTGATTCTCTACAATGTGAGATATGTGAGTTAGCAAAGCATAAAAGAACCTCTTTTCCATCAATTAAATATTCTCCATCAAAACCTTTTTCACTAATACACAGTGACATATGGGGACCATCCCGTGTTAAAAATATTTCAGGAACAAGATGGTTTATCACTTTTATAGATGACCACACAAGAAATACGTGGATATATTTGCTAAAAGAAAAATCTGAAGCAGCAAATACTTTCAAAATATTTTACAACATGATTGAAACACAATTTCAAACTCAAATTCAAATATTCAGAACAGATAATGGTAGGGAATATTTCAATGGCATCTTAGGCCAATTCTTAACTGAAAAAGGCATTCTCCATCATAGTTCTTGTGTTGATACACCTCAACAAAATGGTATTGCCGAAAGAAAAAATAGACACCTTCTCGAAGTTACCCGGGCTTTAATGTTTTCTATGAATGTTCCTAAACGTTTTTGGGGAGATGCTATATTAACTGCTTCATATCTAATTAATAGAATGCCAAGCAAAGTACTTAGCTATCAATCCCCCGTAAAAACTCTTCAAAATTGTTTTCCGGAAAATAAATGCTTTACTAATTTATCTCCAAAAATATTTGGATGTACAGTTTTTGTTCATATTCACGATCACAAAAGAGGTAAATTAGATCCAAGAGCTACTAAATGCATTTTTCTAGGATTTTCTCCAACTCAAAAAGGATTCAAATGTTTTGACCCTAGCTCGGGTAAAATCTTTATAAGTATGGATGTCACATTTTTTGAAACAAAACCTTTTTTTGAGAAAACTACTCTTCAGGGGGAGAAGAATCATATTGAAGATCAGTTTTGGGAAGCCGAAGTCCTACCCTTGGTCGAAATTTCTGAAAATGCCCAAACTATCGATGTTCCTCAAATAGAGAGTGAAAATAATGATATATCCTCAGTTAACGAATCTGAAACTAGTCCTATTGAGGAACAATCTACTGAATTCAGTGTTCAATCGAGGGGGAGCGCGAGGACAGCGAGTGATTCTCCAATGCTGCCATCATCGGCACCGAGGACAGATCAAGGTAACACTTCTTCACAATCTGTTTTTTCTCAAACTAATGAATCATTAGAAGAGTCAGCCAACCCAAAGTCAGTAGATTCATCCCATAACAACCTAAATGAACCCATTGCCCTACGAAAAGGAACCCGAACCTGTACCAAATTTCTTGTGTACCCACTATCAAATTACGTATCATATCAAAACTTATCCCCTAGTTATAGGGCTTTCACTGCCAACATGACTAATGATGAGGTTCCTAACTCTATACACGAAGCTCTAAGTATTCCTAGGTGGAAGGAGGCAGTCTTGGAAGAAATGAGGGCCCTTAAGAAAAATGAGACATGGGAGATCACTGAATTACCAAAGGGCAAACGCACGGTGGATTGCAAGTGGATATTTACAATCAAATATAATGCAGATGGTAATGTGGAAAGATATAAAGCAAGATTGGTTGCTCGAGGGTTCACGCAAACCTATGGCCTCGACTATGAAGAAACGTTTGCCCCGGTTGCGAAGCTTAACACGGTTCGAGTTTTGCTTTCTTTAGCTGTGAATCTGGATTGGCCATTGCTACAATTCGATGTCAAAAATGCGTTCTTAAACGGTGAGCTAAAGGAAGAAGTATTCATGCAAGTTCCACCCGGCTTCGACAACAACTCAAGTGCAAAGGTTTGCAAGTTGAAGAAAGCCTTATATGGCCTAAAACAATCACCCAGAGCTTGGTTCGGACGATTTTCCAAAGCAATGAAGGATCAGAATTACAAGCAAGCTCATTCAGACCATACTATGTTCTATAAGCACACTCCGGGAGGAAAAACAGCCATATTAATTGTTTACGTGGATGATATGGTCATGACAGGAGATGATGAGGCAGAACTCAAAAAGCTTAAGCATTTTTTGGCTCAACAGTTCGAGATAAAAGATTTGGGAAACCTCAAGTATTTTTTGGGTATGGAAGTAGCAAGATCGGCTAAGGGAATTGCTATCTCACAACGGAAGTATGTACTTGATCTCCTAACTGAAACAGGCCTTCTTGGGTGTAAGCCGTCCGCAACACCAATCGATCCCAACCACCGACTCAGTAAGAAGGAAGGAGATGCACCGACCAACAAGGCTAGATACCAAAAGCTCGTCGGGAAATTGATTTATTTGGCTCATACTCGCCCCGATATCGCGTATGCAGTGAGCCTCGTAAGTCAATACATGCATTGTCCATCAGAAAGTCACCTTGCTGCTGTGTATAGAATACTACACTACCTCAAGGGTAGTCCAGGCAAGGGCATAATCTTCCAGAAGAATGACACCAGGCAGATCGAAGTCTTTACTGACGCTGATTGGGCCGGATGCTTAGATGATCGGAGATCAACTTCGGCATATTGTACGTTCGTTTGGGGAAATCTAGTGACATGGAGAAGTAAAAAGCAACAGGTAGTGGCTCGAAGTAGTGCAGAAGCTGAGTTCCGAGCTATGGCACAAGGGGTCTGCGAAGTTTTGTGGATCAGGAGTATTCTGGAGGAGCTGCAGATCAGGTCAAGCTCACCAATGAAGCTATTTTGTGACAATAAATCTGCGATTAGCATTGCTCATAACCCGGTTCAACACGACCGGACTAAGCACGTGGAGATCGATCGCCATTTCATAAAGGAGAAACTCGATAGAGGACAAATCTGCATGCCATTTGTTCCCACGACTGAGCAGCTCGCAGATGTATTCACGAAGGGTCTATACCGACAGCAGTTTGAAGATTGTCTAAGCAAGTTGGGCATGAAGGATATATTTGCACCAACTTGAGGGGGAGTGTTAGATTACGTGTACATAAATATTTATTAGTCAAATCTGTTGTAACTAAGTTAGTTCCACTTACGTAGGATTAGTTGTGTATTTATTTATTTCAGATTTGAATATTTCATTGTTTAGTTAGAAACAACCCTATTAGTTAGGAAGTCAATTCAGTTTTGTATTCCTATATATTTCTGAATCATTAATGGAATAATAACTACGCTCAAATATATTTGCTCTCATTTTTTATTTTTATTTTTAAGTTTAGACTAAGCACTTAGAACCAATAAAGACATAACAGCATACCCATCTTATACATATATTATATTATTTAGAGATAATATCGGCAAAAATATCTAATTATAGTTAACTACCTCGACGAGTATCTGTAATTTTTTTTTTAGTAAAGAAAAGTGCTTAAGTTTAATTAAACAATAACTTCGTTTCGTTTTTTTTATTAAAAACGATTATGAACCGTTCATAGATTATAACCTTCACTCAATTTTATATTTATTTATATTCATCTTTTAAATATTTGGGTCCTTTATTAACATTGTGACATAAATTAGACCGAATTATTGTTTTAGTAAAAAAAAATTATGCTTTTCTTACGAGAAAAATAACATTTACTCGCCAACGCAATTGATTTCTTATAAAGAGGCGACGCAATTTTTTATTTATTTTTTTAACTAGACAGAAATGGTTTCGCAAAATATTACTTTTACCGATTCTTTATAAAATCTCTAGGATTGTGGCATGACTCATAAAGAGTCTTATCTCCCAAATGGCATTTGTGATGAAGCAAAGTGGTGAGATCTCAATGTCATTGTATTCTTTAGTTGTAATGGGCAAATGATCATCCAATTCAGATTTTGGCACAACTATCCCTTGAAATGGAGACAATTGTGCATTCAAGCCTTTTTATTATTATTATTTTATACATGCTAAATATGTTTTCTCATATTCACTTCTAATTGATTATGCTAAACTTACCTCCTCTAAATTTTTGAAATAAAAAATAATAATAATCATAAACCGTCTTTGTTTCCGTCGAGCTCCCTTGGCCGAAGTTCCCATGAAGCGGGCCATGACCACGTCTCGCCATTGCCACCGCAGCGTCTAAAGACCATGTCCTGCCACCAGCGCTAAAATTCGTCATTGGCCGTTCTATTATGGCACAAGAAAATTTTGGAGGGGTAAAATTGCTTTTGTAAAAGTAAATAAATAAATCATGTACTAATAAATAAAAAAACTCACTTATGTATATAAATATCAAGCTACACAACGGACAAGTCACGTCGCTCATTAGCTCACTCACTCGGTATCGGTACTTTAAACACGGGTCATACTCACTTATCAACAAGAGTTTCGTATAAATTAGGCCGATTAAATAATATTTTCGCGTACAAAAACTTTCAATATTAAACTCATAGGTATAGTAATCTAGGGTTTTATTTATTACTTTTGTTTAATAATCCTAGTGTTTTAGGCATCGCCATTTAATTTCACTGTTAGGCTAAGAGAATTTAGAGTTTTAGCGTCTATTGCATTTAAGAGACATTACTGGATCAATTTCTTTTAAATAATCATTTTCATACAAACATATCTATAATTTTTATTTTTTTAATTCAAACCTTTTTATGGCCTAAATATAATGCTAAATTCTTACGCAATTGCAGTGATATTGAAAAATTAGTTTGTCTAGTTTTTGAGAAAATTGTTGAGAAAATATTCACTATGTATTTAATTTATCGTTATAAATAATTGTTTGCTTTGCTATATAAATAAAATATCTCATCTTTATGGCACTAAATTAATTATACAGATTTCATAAAATTTCAAAAAAGGAAAAAAAAAAAAGTCCATGAAATTAATCTGAGGTTTTGCGTATCGTTACTGATAATATAAAAATAAAAATTACATTTAAATAGACACTGAAAAAATTAACAGATACTTTTTCATTTTTTTTTTCTTCTACATGTGCCTTAAAGAAAAACAGATAAAATTTTACAAATTGATAAAATGATAAATAGTAAAAAAATTCGACTGAGAAAAATATATTTATGCCACCTATAAAATCAAATTATTAATCACTTACGTCGCTACTAATTCAATTATTAATGAAAGAATAATTTAATTTAATGAAAAAATATTCATTAATAGCTATTTTTTATAAGTCAAAACTGGTCGCCATCAAAAACATAAGTTCATGGTCGTACAGATACAGTGATGCCATATTTGTAGCGATTGTGTAGTCGACAAGAAAAATTCAATCAACTAAATATAATATAGACATGTAAATATTAAATTATTGTGATATATACATTTCTGACTTGTAATTTTTGATGGTGTGGTACAAAAAACAGGTCTCGGCACCGAAGGTCCTACAAGATACCTGCAACTATATTAGGAACTTGCACCGAGAAGTCGACGACCTCAGCGAGCGCTTGTCCCAGCTTTTGTCGACCATCGACGCTGATAGCGCCGAGGCCGCGATTATTAGGAGCTTAGTCAGCCAGTAGAGGCTCATGAGTGATCATGACAATATTAAAAAAATTGGCCAACCCTAATATTATATAATTTATATATATATATGATCATGGTGTTTTTATTTTATTTTATTATTTTTATGTAGGTTTTGGTCCATATATGTCAGAGATCAAAATCAATATGGTTGAATCATGAATGTACGTATTTATGTTTAAGTCTGTTTCACGAAATGATGCAATTGTAGCGGCGATAACTCTCATATAAGCTTGAGAATACGATACCCGACCTTCTTAATGCTCTTCGGAAGCTTAGAGATGAAGTTCAAGAAGACGTCAATTTCAAGAATAATCAAATTACTATAGAATCATATTTTAAGAAGATTACATGATTAATGATGTAATGTTATCTTTTATTTAATGTGATTCCATAGTTATTTATGTTATATTTTATTTATAATGATTTTATAATTTTTTATGTAATTTTGTATATTAAATTATTAATTTATATATCACTTGGGACCTATATAATTTCTAAAAAATCATAATTTTATAAATTTAGCGAATTATTAATTTAGCTAATTAGGCCCGAGTCGGGACCAGACAAAAATATTATTGAATCACGTATTAATTTACAGCGGTTCTACTGCATTGTTTTTTTTTTTTAAATTGTTTCGTAATATAATGAAATCTTGTGGCCAAGTTAATTAGTGATTGATGCTTACTTCTTAATCTCGTAATCAGGCTTTTACCTTTTTTTTAAGGCAGCTTTGTTGCATGTGGGGATTGAACCCACAACCTCCACTTTGGAGGTAGTGTGGAATTACCACTACGCTATCCTAGCAACCACTCGTAATCCTGCTTTCACCTTTACACACCTTTTAAGTTTTAACAATATGTGGACATGAAACGACAAAATTATACAAATTTCCAAGCGACATTAAAACGGAAAACGGCAATATGCAGGACATGAAACATAAAATCATGTAGAAGCACAACTAGAAAACGGCATGTTTAAGTGTTCTGTTTCTTTGGAAAACGACAATATTATGACGAATAATAAAATAAATAAATCTATATATAAATAAATAATAAAGAAAAATAAAGCGAAGGGTGTGCTTGGGTGAATCGCAGTGGAGATCGTCAAGATCTTCCCTTCCTCATTCAATCTTCTTCAATCTCTGCATTCCTTGCGAAGATTCAGTGTTCAGGTACCTAATCTATATACCTATATATATATGTATATGTATAAGTTCAGCGGCGACTTCTCGTCTCGTCTCGCGATTGTATCTGGAATTTCAATGGCTGCGAATGGTGTTTGAGAGCTCTCCAATGGAATCGGAGGAAGGGGAATCGAGATATCAGTGTGAGTTCTGAATCTCCTAATTAGGTTGTTTGTGTCTGAATTTCAATGGCCGCGATCGAGGATTTGGGAGATCAGTGTGGGTTCTGAATCTGCTAATTGGGGCAATTCGTATCTGAAATTGAATTGCTGCGATCAGTGAGAATGGCGTTTGGTCGGATTGGGGAGTTGATTTCTCGATTGTCGCCTATCAGTTCGCAGACTCAGTTGCCATTGTCGTCTTCTTCTTCTTCTTCTTCAGCTTCGGGTTCGGCTTCGTTGCCTCCGAAACCCAGAACTCACGATGCTTCGGAATCAGCGTCGACAGCTTCGCTTTCCTCTGCCGCGAAAATGTCGAATCTCAGACTCTCGTCGTCCCTCCAGGATCTCGCCAGTTACCGTCACCGCGACGACGAGGCTGTCCACATTCTTCCGATCCCGAACAAAGCCGCTTCGCATTTTCCTCACTCGCCTCGCCCAAAGGAGAAGCCTTTGCCCTCGAACAAGTGTCTCCGGTCGCTGTTCCTCTTCATTTGCCTCCTTCTCTTCGCTTTTCTCCTTTACCTCTTCGCTCTCTCGCTCTGGTACCCGAAAGCTTCGAAATACTTCATCGTCCTCGATTCGGGGAGTACCGGAACTCGTGCCTATGTATACCAAGCCTCGCCCTCTCCTCACTCGCTTCCCATTCTCATCACACAGCCTCCTCGGAAAAGCCTGTCTCCTCTCCCGTCTCGTGCTTATAACCGTGTCGAAACAGAGCCTGCGTTTCACAAATTGGTTCACAATGTTTCGGGTCTGAAGGGAGCGATCGAACCCCTTATGAGCTGGGCGGAGAAACAAATCCCGAAGAGCGCTCACAAGACTACTTCGGTCTTTCTCTATGCCACAGCTGGGGTTAGAAGGCTGGCTCGTGCTGATTCGGATTGGATTCTGGACAATGCCTGGTCCATACTTCAAAGTACTTCTCCATTTTTATGTAGAAGAGAGTGGGTAAAGATCATTTCCGGGACCGAAGAAGCCTATTTTGGTTGGATCGCCCTTAACCACCGAAGAGGAGTTCTCGGGGCCAGCCCTAGAACGCCGACATTCGGCGCACTCGACATGGGTGGTTCGTCTTTGCAGGTCACATTTGAGAGCGATCGCCACATAGCGACCAACCTGAACCTCAGAATCGGTAGGGTGAATCATCACCTTACCGCGTATTCTCTCTCCGGGTACGGTCTTAACGACGCTTTTGACAAGTCCGTGGCTAGCCTTTTCAAGCGGCTTCCACTTAAGGACACGCTTAAACCGGATAAATTGACGATTGAGCATCCCTGTTTGCAATCAGGTTACCGAGAGAAGTACACATGCTCTCATTGTGGCAAATCGAGGATCGGCGTTTCGCTCATCGGTGATCCCAATTGGGACGAGTGTAGTGCACTTGCGAAAATTACCGTCAATATTTCGGAATGGTCTGAGACGACCCCAGGAATCGACTGTGATACACAACCATGTGCGCTTAGCCCCGGTGTTCCTCGTCCCTATGGTCAGTTCTATGCATTGTCAGGCTTTTACGTGGTCTACAAATTCTTCAGCCTCACTTCAGAAGCATCCCTTGATGACGTTTTGGAGAAGGGTCGGGATTTCTGTGAGAGAAGTTGGGATGTTGCGAAGAACAGTGTTGTCCCGCAGCCTTTCATCGAGCAATACTGTTTCAGGGCACCTTACATTGCCTTACTCTTGAGAGAGGGCTTGCAAATCAAGGAGAATCAAATCGTCATCGATTCAGGCACTACCACGTGGACACTAGGCGTGGCTCTATTGGAAGCCGGGAACGCATTTTCCTCAAGAATGGGGTTTTTTGGAAACTATAAGATTTTCCAGATGAAGATTAAACCGCTGGTTCTTCTGCTCCTGTTCGTTTCGTTAATTTTGCTTGTGTGTGCTCTGTCTTACGTCGGGAATTGGAGGCCGAAATTTTTGAGGCGGTCGTACCTTCCTCTCTTCGGACACAATGGTATGAGTTCTACATCGGTTTTGAACATCTCGTCTCCATTTCGGTTCCAGCGATGGAGCCGCCCGATCAGTTCTGTTAACCAACTCTCCCTAATCTTGGGCTGGGTAGGAATCGAACTCATGACCTCTACCTTGTTGAGCTTACTACACTCAACCACTTGAAACATTATCCCTTCTTGTCATTCAATTGTACATAATCCGCAGAGAATCAAACATTAGATATATTAGCCGTCGAAAATAAACATTAGATACATAATCCGCAACGAATTAAATATTAGGTACATTAGCCGCAGTTTACCCAAAATATAATTGTACCTTTAAAAGACTTTTAAGGATATTTATGCGTTCGCTCTTTTCAATATTAGTCGGGCTAGAGAAACCTCGTTTGGGCTACTGAGTTGGGCCTAATGGGCCGACTTTCTAATCATTCTTCTATTTTCGCAAACCAGAAATCTCCCTCTCTCTCTCTCTCTCTCTCTCTCTCTCATCAAACTCGGCAAAGGAAGTCTTTCTCTTCTCTCCTCCCTCACGTAGATCCAATTCCTTTCGCTAGGGTTTATACCTCAAGCTTTTCCATTTCACATTCCGTGTCTACTACGATTGCTTAAGGCTACGTCATTGATCGTATCGATCACCCTGATTCAAGGGGTTTTCTTTTTCTTTTTCTTGAAGCTTTGATCGAAGGTTGAGTTGCAGCCATGGCGGGTGGGAATTTCATGAACAGGGTCGTCTCTTACCTTCTCAACGAGCTTCTCGTGAACAGCCTCGCAAACAGGTAGTTTCTCTTCTCTCAATCACGCGCTCTTGTTGTATGGTATCCTTGAAGCTTCTGTCTCTGGCCTCTTGGAGTAATTCCGTTTCCAAGTGCCTCGTTCCATTGAAGCGAAATCGATTCCCAACTCTTCGTATATGGCCTTAGGCCTTGGCCGATGCTTCAACCTGTGTCGCTTCAGTCTCATACATGTGTTGTTTGGACATATTTTCCAGTAGGTTATCGCCTTGTAGTCATTAGCAATCTGATTAGGTCGAGAATAACTCGGTTATGATTGAGAATACTCTGTATTACGATATTCTTGACTGTACTTTAGCTGGGGTTACAGAAGTTTTGAATCTTCAGTACCTTTGTATCTCTTTCATACTGCGATGACCCTTCCACGACTTTTTATGGTTCCGGGCTCGTGCGCAGAAAATAACATCGAACGGTCTGAAACTAGGAATTTGTCTCACTTGGGATTGTATATGTCTATATGATATGATGAAACAGTAGTGATTGAATCCCGCGTCTACTTAAATTTTTGTGGAATGACACCTCTGTAATCTTTTGATGATTGCAGAGATGACTATGGTATGTACTTATGAATTCCATTTTGATCTTAGTTAGTATTAGGCGAAAAAAAAATTAATGAGATCTACTAATCACTAAAAAAAAGGTGAACTTAAATATTTCTGCCACAATTTTTTTATAAACTGTTTCTACCTTATTTCTGCACTTTAGACTTTTGCCAGTAATAACCCTATTGTTTTTTTGTTTTTTTTTTTATAACGATGGTATCGATTCTTCTTTCTCTCTCGACTCAGGCATCGTTCACTATCGCTCCTTGGCCCGATCTCCCTAGCCAGTCGGCCTCACCTCACGCTCACTCTCTCTCCTCGAATTTTTTGGACCGGGTTCAGATCATTGAGAAGTTGATTTTTTTTGGGTTTTGGTGTTTGTTCTGATTTTGGATCATTTGCATTGTCAGGTGAATTTGTATTCTTTGCACTTCGCTTGTGCTTATTTCGTTTGTATCATATTGAGTGATTTAACTTTGAAGTTTGTTTTTCATTTCCAAACTCCAATAATGTGTGCATTCAACTTATTATTCCGTGTATTTCGTTGCTTTCGGTATTTGATTTTTTTACTGTGTTGCAGATTTTGCAGTATATCTTGAAGGCCGGAATAGGCTTAGTCGACTATATATATTGAATCAAGTGTTTTTGTATTTTGATTTTATATTTACTATGTAAGATTAGTGAAGAAAAACAATAATAAAATTGAGCCCCCCCTTCCTCCGAATCCTAGTTCCGCCACTGAATCCAATCAGCCATGGAAACCACAGTTCGTAACATGGCCATCTTCTCCAGGATCATCGTCCTAAGCTTGATCCTGCTATGGCGGACTCTCCTCAGCCCCTACGATACCTCCGCGCAGATCGACCCCGCCTGCCTTTCTCCATCCAACGATCGAGATCTTCCAACGGAGAAACTTCTCTGGCCTTCCATGGCGTCCGCGATCGAGTCCTCCGTCGTCTGGGACAGCGTTTACTTCGTACGCATCGCGAATTGTGGATATGAGTACGAGCATACATACGCCTTCTTGCCTCTTCTTCCACTTTGCGTCTCTGCCTTCTCGCGCACAGGTTTCGATTTTGCTTCTTTCTAAACCTGTGGAATTTCTTCATCGTATTTCTTTCGTGAGTCTATATCCGAGAGAGAGTGTTGATTTGAGTGTCTTTTGTTTTAGTTTTTGCTCCTATGACTCTTATTATTCAGCGTAGAGCTGTATTGGCGTTATCCGGATACGTGATTAACAACATCGCCTTTGTCTTTGCAGCTATTTACTTCTATAAGTGAGTGGTTCAGTAAGATTGTTCATCGATATTCGAACTGTTTAGAGGATTTTGTACAAACTGTTTTTGAGTTTGCTTGGATTAGGTTGCTTTGCTGACTGGTTTGATCATATGTTTTTGTTCATCTGTCACTCAATTAGGCTTTCAGTTACTATTTTAAAGGACCGTGACGCAGCGCTTAGAGCTTCTATCTTGTTCTGCTTCAACCCGGCTTCGATATTTTATTCCTCGATGTAACATCTCTTCTTTCTCTTTGGTGGTGTTTTTTGTGGATTGAATTTGATTAGGTGGAATATTATAGAAATGAGCTTTGTTTTTCATTTGGGTGCAGATATTCTGAGAGTTTGTACGCTCTGCTTTCGATTGGAGGAGTGTACCACTTAATATCCGGGAAAGATAACATTGCGGTTTTTTGGCTTGCTCTCTCGGGATTAGCGAGGTCTAATGGAGTGATCAATGGAGGTTACATCTGCTTTCAAACTCTGCACCGGTCGTATAATGCCAAATTGGGAAAGAAAGCTTATGTAAGAACACAATCTCTTTGTCGTTATTCTGGGTTGAGTGAATTTAATCTCTGAGACTGGATCGTTATCGCCTTTCATCCTTTCAAGATCAAGAATAATCCGCCATAATTGATCTACTCGGAAATGCAGATTCTTGCTAGTGGAGTGGTGCGTTGTTTATGTATTTTCGCCCCCTTTATGGCGTTTCAAGCATATGGCTACTACAGTATATGTGTCGGAAGTTCTCCTGACAAATTGAGGCCGTGGTGCACAGCGAAGATTCCCTTGTTGTACAATTACATTCAGATTCATTACTGGTACTCTTTCTACCATTTCGACCTTGAAATAGTTGAATTTATTTGATTATGCTGTAATAAATATATTCTGTTATTTTGTGACAGGAATGTGGGCTTCTTGCGGTACTTTCATTTAAAACAATTGCCAAATTTTCTACTTGCATCTCCTATTTTGTCACTGGCAGTTTGGTCGCTCTTCCATTATGCAAAATCCGAGCCTCAGAAGTTCTTCTCTGTAGGCTTTCACGCTTCTATAGAAGATAAGAAGGCTGCAGCTGTGTTTTTTATCCTTGAGCCTGGTTCGAAAGGAAACATCAAATACCGTCCACGAAAACTCTCATCTACGATGAACGTATTGTTACGTAAGCTCAGAAACGGGTGTATAATATTATCATTGATGTTTTTCTATACTTGAGAAGTTCTTCGATTTTTGTAATCTTATTTGTGAGTGATTGTCTTTGTAGAAAATCCGACTCCTAATCAAAATGAGAAAGTGATCAAACGAAGAGATGGCGGGCAGCATGCAGAAAATTATGAATCAACCGACAAAAATAGATATTTTTCGGTATTTGTTCTTCCTTTTGTCTTACATCTGGGGTTTCTCGCAGCAACAGCATTTTTCGTCATGCATGTTCAGGTTTGCCCTCCCATTACCGAAATCTGTTTGAATGTCTACAATCAAGTTTACTGTTTCTTTAATTATATTGGAGTATGTATTCGTTGGACAGGTGGCAACACGGTTCTTATCGTCGAGCCCCCCTCTTTACTGGTTTGCGGCGCAGTTGATGAGATCTCACGGTGGCAAGAGATGGGGATATATGATATGGGCGTATTCTACGGCTTACGTTCTTCTCGGCAGTTTGCTCTTTGCTAACTTCTACCCGTTTACGTAACCATGAATGTCGCATATTGTAACATAAAAATCCTAATTATTTAGTTTTCAATGTGTAGAAATGCTATCTGATTTAATTGATTATTTTTTCTTAGCTTCATTAATGTATTTTGTGAGCACAAATTGGGTTTTTGGTGAGATCCTAAGCCTCAAGTAGTTTATGATCTTGCTTCACTGGTGGAGTGGCACGTTCTCTCTCCTCTTATTTATTTTATCTTATTTTTCATTAATAATTAGTGTAATGACATTCATAGTTAGGTCTTAGGAGTAGTGTAAAGAAGTGACATAGGTGTAGTGAAAGTTAAGTGTAAATACTTAAAAGCGTATAAAGTGAAAATTAAAAAATCTAAAAATTTAGGAAATTTAAATCTCTAGTATTTTATTGTGCCAACTTATCACCATAATATATATATATGTGGATAATATTTATTTTATCTCTTGTTTAAAATTACAAATGATGATCCTAATGTGTCATCACGCTATTTTTGTGCTATTTTTAATATTTGCTTTTTTTTTTAAGGCAGCTTTGCTACATGTGGAGAATGAACCCACAACCTCTACTTTGGAGGTAGTGTGGAATTACCATTAGGCTATCCTAGCAACCACTTTAATATTTTCTTTATCTATCATGCTATTTTTGTATTTATAAAGTTATATATTGTTCCACGTACAATTAGAACAAAACATAAAGTGAGTATGTTTATAGTCCCACGTACAAAATTATGTGCATTCACAATCTTGATTAAACTTTATGTTGATATTGCTGAGTTACAGTCCCAGTTTTGACCTTTCATCGAAGTTTGGAAAGCCTGTGGTCCTCTTATTTTGATCATAACTTACTCTCTCTTTTTTCTCCATATTATTTGAAGCAAGGTACCAAATTTCGCGAAAATCGAGCGAATTTCGCACCGATTTTTGTTTTTCGTGGAACACCGAAGTGACAGCCCTCTCGTTTCGCTGTCGTTTTACCAAATGTCGTTGGCAAGTGAACGACATTCCATTCGAAAGTCCTTTGTCGTTTTTAGCCTTCAAAACGACAAAAAATGGTTGGAATTTTCGGTAAAAATCATATTTTTGGTAGATTTCATCTAAAATACCAATTAAACTTTCGGCAAAAATAATTTTACTCACACAAGATCACCCCACCCCGCCACGTCCGGCCGGACGGCAGCGGCGTCACGCGCGTGTGGTGGTGTAACATTTGTGTGAGTCCTCCCCCATCCACAAAATCCTATGACCCAATGGGCCCAAGCCCTTGTCCTTAATATTTGGTATATAAACATCACCAAACTCTTGTCATCTATCAATGTGGGACTTTTTGTTATTCAACTAATATCACACATTCACACTTAACATACACATACACTTCACCTAATAATTTAACTTAATATTACGCACTTCAAATAATATTATACACTTAACATACATATTAAATTCACCTAACATACATATACACTTAATATACATATTCATTTAATATTATACACTTCAACTAATATTAAATTTGTTAACATACATATACAATTAACATGCATATTCACTTAATATTACACACTTAATTAACATACATATTCACTTCACATAATAATTTAACTTAATATTATACACTTAAACTAATAAAGTGACCTTAATATTATACATTTCACCTACATTTTTAAGTTACAAATGTGTTTTGTTGTATACAATTATGACTTGTATTTATTAAATTTATAGTTTTGAACCTATATAAATATCTTGCTTAAATACTCAAATATTTTCTACAAAATATCCGTCGAAAACCCCATCGGCATGCGGTATGCCCATGCGAAAAGTGCGGTATATGCGATATGCGGCATGCCATTTTTTTCCGATTTGCCCATCGACATACCCATCGGCAAGCGATATATCCGTAAAACGGAAAATGCGAAACGAAATCGGCAAGCGGTATTTTAAACCTTGATTTGAAGATAATGTAATGATATGCAACTTCTATAGTTTTATGTTTTAGCCCAAAAAAAAAAAAGAAACCCAAAGTACGAAATCTAAACAAACCTAAAAATATTGAAGTTTACCTGTTTGGCAGATCATACTTCATCCATTGTTTATAGAAAAAAAAAATCTCGTCAATGATAACATAAAAAACAAATAAATTTAAATAAACAAACCTACGAAAATCAACTATGAAAATCAATTTCAACCTTGATCTAGAAACAGATTTTTAGAACATCAACAACCCAAATTCTTATTTTCCATCCCACTTTCTCTCTCGAATTCTAAGTTCATCTCTGCAATTGCATCATGATTTGCATTTGATGTCGTAACTGAAAAAACTAATAAAAAAAAAACTAACGAAAAAAAATGAATGAGATCTACTAATCACTAAAAAAAAGGCGAACTTAAATATTTCTGCCATAATTTTTTTTATAAATTGGCTCTATATTATTTCTGCACTTTAGACTTTTGCCAGTAATAACCTTATTGTTTTTTTTTTATAACGATGGTATCGATTCTCCTTTCTCTCTCGACTCTGGCATCGTTCACTATCGCTCCTTGGCCCGATCTCCCTAGCCAGTTGGCCTCGCCTCACGCTCGCTCTTTCTCCTCGAATTTTTTGGGCCGGGCTCAAATCATTGGGAACTCAATTTTTTTGGGTTTTGGTGTTTGTTTTGATTTTGGATCAGTTTACATTGTCAGGTGAATTTGTATTCTTTGCACTTCGCTTGTGCTTATTTCGTTTGTATCATATTGAGTGATTTAACTTTGAAGTTTATTTTTCATTTCCAAAATAATGTGTGCATTCAACTTATTATTCCGTGTATTTCGTTGCTTTCGGTATTTGATTTTTTTACCGTGTTGCAGATTTTGCAGTATATCTTGAAGGCCGGAATAGGCTTAGTCGACTATATATATTGAATCAAGTGTTTTTGTATTTTGATTTTATATTTACTATGTAAGATTAGTGAAGAAAAACAATAATAAAATTGAGCCCCCCCTTCCTCTGTATCCTAGTTCCGCCACTGAATCTGGTCAGCCATGGAAACCACAGTTCGTAACATGGCCATCTTCTCCAGGATCATCGTCCTAAGATTGATCCTTCTATGGCGGGTTGTCCTCAGCCCGTACGATACCTCCGCGCAGATCGACCCCGCCTGCCTTTCTCCATCCAACGATCGAGATCTTCTAACGGAGAAACTTCTCTGGCCTTCAATGGCGTCCGCGATCGAGTCCTCCGTCGTCTGGGACAGCGTTTACTTCGTACGCATCGCGAATTGTGGATATGAGTACGAGCAGACATACGCCTTCTTACCTCTTCTTCCACTTTGCGTCTCTGCCTTCTCGCGCACAGGTTTCGATTTTGCTTCTTTCTAAACCTGTGGAATTATATCATCGTATTTCTTTCGTGATTCTATATCTGAGAGAGAGTGTTGATTTGAGTGACTTTTGTTTTAGTTTTTGCTTCTTTGACTCTGATTATTGGGCGTAGAGCTATATTGGCATTATCCGGATACGTGATTAACAACATCACCTTTGTCTTTGCAGCTATTTACTTCTATAAGTGAGTGGTTCAGTAAGATTGTTCATCGATATTCGAACTGTTTAGAGGATTTTTATATATATACATAAAAATTGAGCCTTTTGTTTCTCTTTAAAAAAAAAATATTTATCAACAGATAATTTCTCTATATATCTATACAGATATTTAATTTATACGACATATCTATATATATATATATTTAAATAAATACTATAATTCTGATCTTAAAATCGTGTAGAATTTTGTAAGTGGTGAATTTATTCTTAAGTTTCTACGAGAAAGAAAAAAGAAAAACCCTAACGGATTGAAGACGAAGATCCAGGAGCAGCACACCCTCATCTTCGTCGCAGAACCTCTCAAAGACCGCAACACCCTGAAGGAGCACTCTGGACCTCTAGTTTCGTCCCGTGAAGCTATGAAAATCTTCGTCAAAACCCCAACCGGCGAGAAGGTCATGCTCGAGGTCGAGAAATCCGACACCGCCGCCATTGTAAAGGCCAAGATCAAGGACCGACTGAGCCTCAGATTTGCAGGAGAACAGCTCGAAGGCGACCGTACTCTGGCGGGTTGCGGCATCAAAAAGGACAGCGTTCTCGACGTTAGGTACCTTCCTCGTGAAGCTATCCAGATCTTTGTCAAAAGCCTAATGGGCAAGAGGATCCCGCTCGAGGTCGAGAATTCCGACACTCTCTCTAACGTGAAGGCCAAGATCCAGGAAAGGTTTGAGATTCCCGCAGCCCAGCAGAGGCTCGTCTTCGCCGGAAAACAACTCTTGGGTGACGAGAGCCTGGCGCATTACGGAATCAAGGAAGACAGCACTATCGGACTCGAGGTTCGTCCCCATGGATCTATTCAAATCTTCGTGAAGACTGAGAGCGGAAAGACGATCGATTTGGAGATGAAGAGCTCGGACAGGATCATGAACGTGAAGGCAACACTCGAGCGCATGGAAGGGAATCGTCAGGCCCTACAGGCGCTCTTCTTGGCCAGGAATGAGCTCGAAGATCACCTCAAGTTGGCAGATTGCGGCCTTGTCAACGAGTCAACCCTTCACCTTGGCCGCCGTCTGCGTTGGTGACCGCACCTTACCACCGTGACAGTGACATTAATAGTGGTTTAAATTTCTTGATATTGCTGTAAAGTTACTATAATATTTATTTTACCAAACGCTAAATCGATTTTAGTTAACTAGCAACAAGTGTTCAATAAACTTTTATAAACAGCTTACCAAACACTTGTCAGTTTTTTAAATCAGTTCTTTTCACAAACTGAATCTAAAGTATTTTTTTTTAAACAAAGCTATGCCAAATATACTATAATCAAGTTTATGATTGATGCTTTGTTCTTAATCTCAATTTCAAGCTTCTTTTATTTTTTCTTTCTTTTCTTTCTATATTACCTACCAGATAAAATTTATTGCCGACAAATATTCTTGAAAATAAAAATAAAATCTAAATTGTGTGCTATAAAATAATAACGATAACATAAATATTCCAAGGAGTTGCCGGTTTTCTGTCGATATTGTCGGTTTATTTGGTATCCGATTTTTTATTTTCCATGGAGATATGAACCAATTCTACCTTAAGACATACAAGGGAAGACTGAAGACTAATTCTTGGTTCAATGAGACCGACAAGCTTTGTCTTTGTTTGAACTAGGGCAAAGAGCATCACATGTATTATCAAAGCTTCTGCATTTAGTATTTTTGTATGAGATTCAAGAATTTAATGTTGAAATGTTGTATTATGCTGATTCTAATTATGTATTTAATAGGATTGTCAATTAGGCTTATAAGTTGACCACTATTTATTGTTAGGTCATTATTGTCAATTAGGCTTATAAGTTGACCACGATTTATAGTTAGGTCATTGCTTTCCCTTTGTTTTTGTATATTTCTACTCTTTTCCAATATTCTTGTATTTCCCTAAAAAAAAAATAGCAGTTTATAATCGGGTCCACGTTGAGATTCATTAATTGCATCGTGTTAGTCACTGAAGATATTTCGCCTTTTGTATGTGCTGTGTTTGTGGGATTGTTGGCTCTAGTTGGAATTAGTTCGACGTGTTTGTAGATAAAGATAAAAATACGATAGTAACTAAACGAAAAATTATAATTTATAAAGACTTTTACCCCTACTTGCTAAGTACAAGCATAAAAATGTCACGTGGAAACGGCTGCCTCAAAGCTGTGGTACGTCTTTATTGCCGTGGCCTTCACGGTGGGCGCTTTCGTAGTTTCAGCCGATGCGGAGTTTGTCATGGAGAAACTGTCTTCGGATATCAGCTCGCTTAGCAAGTTTTGATCGGTGAAAGACGGGCTCGCCCTTTCGTCATAAGACAACGAGGATAGTGAGAGTGATCCCAGTTTCTGTATACTTGAAATAGTTCAAAAGGCTAACGCTGCTCTTGACTTCCAAAATGGTTTGTGCCATTCAGGACATACTCTCGTTTTCTTTGCTATTTCGGGTACTTTTTCGAGTTTTCTGCTGTTGTTGTTTTTTTTTTTTTTTTTTGTAAGTTATATTCGTCCCCCATACCATGAAAATTAGGAAAGAGGTGAATGTCTCAAGCGTTCCGGAACAGTACGACATGAATCAATCGGGTTTAATCCAAATACTGATTAGGAGTACATCGATATGTCTACGATGATTGATATGTATATATAGTACATATATATAGTGTTTGAGAGATGATATGTTTACGAATTATGAGTAATTGTCGCCGTTGGATGGCTGTTGCGACGACATGGTGCTGCATGTCGCTACTATAGACCAGTTTTTAATATTAAGATTCTCTCTCTCTCTAAAATCAAGATTCTGCCTAGAACGATGAAGATTATTGCAAAGAAGCTGGTCGAGAAGCATGAACCGGAGGCGGTGAGCTCGGATATCGTGCCAAAACCATAGGCGGAACCAGGATTCGGAAGGAGGGGGGGCTCAAATTTTTTTTATATCAAACTTACGTGATAAATTTAAAATAAAAATACAAACTTAATTATTGTAAAAAAAAACGATTTAAAATATATTGTCGACTTAGTGAATTTCAAAATATAAAATTTATTCAAAATATATTGCAACACAAATAACAGTAGACAAAAATCAAATATAAAAAAATAAATAGAGTAGACATGAAAGATCTATCCACTAATATATAGAGAAAGAGTACATGAGAACTTGTTATATATTTGAATATATATATATATATATATATATATATATATTACTAGTAATGCTCTGAGAAAAACAATTGAAAGAAAGCGTACAATTCTAGAGTCTAGTCTATACCACAATGTGTAGAAGAGTTTATATTGTGTGCGTGTGTGAGGTAGAGGGGGGGGTGGTGGTGGCTGGCTTGGTAGGTTAGTGGAGTTGGCATTGAATTTTGTCCTCTGCTAATAGAATATTTAAAATTCTTAGGGTGGCTTTAGTCCCTGTGGTAATCAACGTAGTTCCGCCTTTGGCCAAAACTGAAAGGAAAACATCCAAAATCCTCCAGCAATATGCTCGAATTCATTTTCAACGGGCAACGACTTTGGCCTGACTACCGGTCATTGGAAGATTGCGGGGTTGTCAATGGTACGAAACTGTGCTACATCAATCCTACAGCTCTATCTTACTCTCTTCCTAGCGGGTTCATTGAAGTGTTCGTCAAACACGTTGATGATGAATGAGACGACAATACTATCCGATGTGTGGTGGCGAAATCAGCAGATGTTTTGGAAATTTAAAATCAGGTGCACAACGACGCAGATACCGGTTCTAAAATTTCTCGGTTCCAGTTCCAATTCTAAACGACATATACTAAAAGTGGTTGACTTAAAAACGACATGTAGTTTTGAAAAATCAGAAGTTAAAAACTACACGCATTATAAAAACTACAATAAAAATATATAATACATTAAAAATTAATTGACATGATAATACCTTAAAAATGACATGTAGCTTAAACTAAGAACTGGGAATAAAAACTGGAATATTTGTGGTTCCAGTTCTTGGTTTTAAGCTAAATTTCTTGGATTTTTTAAAATCAGTACCTCTGAGAAACAAATACAAGCTAAATTTACAGGATTAGTTTTTTTTTTTTTTAGTTCCCCACCGTTAAATTCCATGTATCTACTCATGATTTGTTTACGTTTTCGCTCATTTGACCAAGTTAAATAAACTGTAAATAGTTGATAAAAAAAATACTAAATTCTCGCACAATAACCAAACACGTGTTTAATAACGCAAAAACTAAAGTTTTATAGGTCAATCATGTTGCCACGTGGTCAAAATGGTCGAATATGTAGTAAACATGAGCAAAAACGTGGACAGACCATATGTCTCTACGTAAATCTTCACGAGAAGGAGAATAAAAAAGTTCAAATACTAATCGTAGAGAATATGTGCCAAAAATAAAATAAATTGGGAATATAAATTATCTTTTATTTTTTGTAATATATCAGTATATTTTTTTTTTTCAAATTCCCCTATTTGAATTAAGCCTTTTGTTTTTCTTTAAAAAAATTATTTATCGACATATATTTTTTCTATATATATTATATATCCATACAGATATTTAATTATATATATATAGCAGATAGATACTATAATTCTTAAGTGTTGACGACGAGTTTATTCTGTAGTTTCTACGAGAAAGAAAAACAAGAAACCCTAACGGCGCAAAAAAAATGTCACCAAAAACGCAAATTTTCGCCGAAACCCTAACAGGCGTAATCAAGCTCGAGGTTGAGGGCTCTGACACGATCGACGATGTAAAGACGAAGATCCAGGAGCAGCACAGCCTCACCTTCGCCGGAGAACCTCTCAAAGACGGCTATACTCTGGAGGAATGCGGCATCCACAACGAAAGCACTTTGGACCTTGAGCTTCCCCGTGAAGCTTTCAAAATCTTCGTCAAAACCCCAGCCGGCGAGAAGGTCGAGAAATCCGAGACCATCGATGACGCAAAGACGAAGATCGAGGAACAGCACAGCCTCACCTTCGCTGGAGAACCGCTCAAGGACGTCTATACTCGGAAGGAATGCGGCATCCACAATGAAAGCACTTCGGACCTTGAGCTTCCCCGTGAAGCTATGAAAATATTTCTCAAAACCCCAGCCGGAGATAAGGTCATGCTCGAGGTCGAGAATTCCGACACCATCGACGTTGTGAAGGCCAAGGTCAAGGACCACCTGAGGCTCAAATTTGCCGGAGAACAGCTCGAGGGCGACCGTACGCTGGTGGGTTGCGGCATAAAAAAGGGCAGCGTTCTCAGCGTTTCGTTCCTTATTCGTGAAACTATCCTGATCTTCGTTAAAAGCCTAACGGGTAAGAGAATCCCGCTCGAGCTCAAGTATTCCGACCCTGTCTCCAGGCTGAAGGCCAAGATTCAGGAAAGGTTTGAGATTCCCGCGGCCCAGCAGAAGCTCGTCTTCGCCGGATGACCACTCCTAATTAGTAAGTATTCCCTGGCGCATTACGGAATCCAGGAAGACAGCACTATCGAACTTGAGGTTCGCCCCATTGATTCTATTCACTTCTCCGTGATTACTGTGAGAGGAATGTTGGTCAATTTGGAGATGAAAAACTCGGACACGGTCATGAAGCTGAAGGTCATCCTCCGTCGCAGAGAAGGGAATCCTCTGGCCCAGCAGGTGCTCAAGATTGCAGGAAATGGCAACCTCGAGGATCACCGCACGTTGGCGGAGTGCGGCGTTGTCAACGAGTCAGAACTCGCCCTTTGCCTCCGTTGGTGACAACAACTTAGTGATAGTGATGGTGATGGTTCTGGCATTCTAGGAAGAGAATAATATAGTAGAACCTCTGTAGATAGGACCAGCAAAAATATTATTTTATCGAATTATTAATTAATATATAAATTATTAATTTATTAATTTATACATTAATGAAGAAAATTTTTATTAATAAGCCATAATTATATAAACGTTTTTACTAGCAAAAAAATTTCATTTTATTATATCGAGAATATTAAATTAGAGTCTGTTTCACGAAATGATGCAATTGTAGCGGCGATAACTCTCATATAAGCCTGAGAATACGTTACCCAACCTTCCTAATGCTCTTCGGAAGCTTAGAGATGAAGTTCAAGAAGACGTCAATTTTTCAAGAAGAATCAAATTACTATAGAATCATATTTTAAGAAGATTGCATGATTAATGATGTAATGTTATCTTTTATTTAATGTGATTCCATAGTTATTTATGTTATATTTTATTTATAATGATTTTATAATTTTTTATGTAATTTTGTATATTAAATTATTAATTTATATATCACTTGGGACCTATATAATTTCTAAAAAATCATAATTTTATAAATTTAGCGAATTATTAATTTAGCTAATTAGGCCCGAGTCGGGACCGGACAAAAATATTATTGAATCACGTATTAATTTACAGCGGTTCTACTGCATTGTTTTTTTTTTTTAAATTGTTTCGTAATATAATGAAATCTTGTGGCCAAGTTAATTAGTGATTGATGCTTACTTCTTAATCTCGTAATCAGGCTTTTACCTTTTTTTTAAGGCAGCTTTGTTGCATGTGGGGATTGAACCCACAACCTCCACTTTGGAGGTAGTGTGGAATTACCACTACGCTATCCTAGCAACCACTCGTAATCCTGCTTTCACCTTTACACACCTTTTAAGTTTTAACAATATGTGGACATGAAACGACAAAATTATACAAATTTCCAAGCGACATTAAAACGGAAAACGGCAATATGCAGGACATGAAACATAAAATCATGTAGAAGCACAACTAGAAAACGGCATGTTTAAGTGTTCTGTTTCTTTGGAAAACGACAATATTATGACGAATAATAAAATAAATAAATCTATATATAAATAAATAATAAAGAAAAATAAAGCGAAGGGTGTGCTTGGGTGAATCGCAGTGGAGATCGTCAAGATCTTCCCTTCCTCATTCAATCTTCTTCAATCTCTGCATTCCTTGCGAAGATTCAGTGTTCAGGTACCTAATCTATATACCTATATATATATGTATATGTATAAGTTCAGCGGCGACTTCTCGTCTCGTCTCGCGATTGTATCTGGAATTTCAATGGCTGCGAATGGTGTTTGAGAGCTCTCCAATGGAATCGGAGGAAGGGGAATCGAGATATCAGTGTGAGTTCTGAATCTCCTAATTAGGTTGTTTGTGTCTGAATTTCAATGGCCGCGATCGAGGATTTGGGAGATCAGTGTGGGTTCTGAATCTGCTAATTGGGGCAATTCGTATCTGAAATTGAATTGCTGCGATCAGTGAGAATGGCGTTTGGTCGGATTGGGGAGTTGATTTCTCGATTGTCGCCTATCAGTTCGCAGACTCAGTTGCCATTGTCGTCTTCTTCTTCTTCTTCTTCAGCTTCGGGTTCGGCTTCGTTGCCTCCGAAACCCAGAACTCACGATGCTTCGGAATCAGCGTCGACAGCTTCGCTTTCCTCTGCCGCGAAAATGTCGAATCTCAGACTCTCGTCGTCCCTCCAGGATCTCGCCAGTTACCGTCACCGCGACGACGAGGCTGTCCACATTCTTCCGATCCCGAACAAAGCCGCTTCGCATTTTCCTCACTCGCCTCGCCCAAAGGAGAAGCCTTTGCCCTCGAACAAGTGTCTCCGGTCGCTGTTCCTCTTCATTTGCCTCCTTCTCTTCGCTTTTCTCCTTTACCTCTTCGCTCTCTCGCTCTGGTACCCGAAAGCTTCGAAATACTTCATCGTCCTCGATTCGGGGAGTACCGGAACTCGTGCCTATGTATACCAAGCCTCGCCCTCTCCTCACTCGCTTCCCATTCTCATCACACAGCCTCCTCGGAAAAGCCTGTCTCCTCTCCCGTCTCGTGCTTATAACCGTGTCGAAACAGAGCCTGCGTTTCACAAATTGGTTCACAATGTTTCGGGTCTGAAGGGAGCGATCGAACCCCTTATGAGCTGGGCGGAGAAACAAATCCCGAAGAGCGCTCACAAGACTACTTCGGTCTTTCTCTATGCCACAGCTGGGGTTAGAAGGCTGGCTCGTGCTGATTCGGATTGGATTCTGGACAATGCCTGGTCCATACTTCAAAGTACTTCTCCATTTTTATGTAGAAGAGAGTGGGTAAAGATCATTTCCGGGACCGAAGAAGCCTATTTTGGTTGGATCGCCCTTAACCACCGAAGAGGAGTTCTCGGGGCCAGCCCTAGAACGCCGACATTCGGCGCACTCGACATGGGTGGTTCGTCTTTGCAGGTCACATTTGAGAGCGATCGCCACATAGCGACCAACCTGAACCTCAGAATCGGTAGGGTGAATCATCACCTTACCGCGTATTCTCTCTCCGGGTACGGTCTTAACGACGCTTTTGACAAGTCCGTGGCTAGCCTTTTCAAGCGGCTTCCACTTAAGGACACGCTTAAACCGGATAAATTGACGATTAAGCATCCCTGTTTGCAATCAGGTTACCGAGAGAAGTACACATGCTCTCATTGTGGCAAATCGAGGATCAGCGTTTCGCTCATCGGTGATCCCAATTGGGACGAGTGTAGTGCACTTGCGAAAATTACCGTCAATATTTCGGAATGGTCTGAGACGACCCCAGGAATCGACTGTGATACACAACCATGTGCGCTTAGCCCCGGTGTTCCTCGTCCCTATGGTCAGTTCTATGCATTGTCAGGCTTTTACGTGGTCTACAAATTCTTCAGCCTCACTTCAGAAGCATCCCTTGATGACGTTTTGGAGAAGGGTCGGGATTTCTGTGAGAGAAGTTGGGATGTTGCGAAGAACAGTGTTGTCCCGCAGCCTTTCATCGAGCAATACTGTTTCAGGGCACCTTACATTGCCTTACTCTTGAGAGAGGGCTTGCAAATCAAGGAGAATCAAATCGTCATCGATTCAGGCACTACCACGTGGACACTAGGCGTGGCTCTATTGGAAGCCGGGAACGCATTTTCCTCAAGAATGGGGTTTTTTGGAAACTATAAGATTTTCCAGATGAAGATTAAACCGCTGGTTCTTCTGCTCCTGTTCGTTTCGTTAATTTTGCTTGTGTGTGCTCTGTCTTACGTCGGGAATTGGAGGCCGAAATTTTTGAGGCGGTCGTACCTTCCTCTCTTCGGACACAATGGTATGAGTTCTACATCGGTTTTGAACATCTCGTCTCCATTTCGGTTCCAGCGATGGAGCCGCCCGATCAGTTCTGGTAACCAACTCTCCCACTCTTATTTCATTTTTCTCGTTCCATGTTCTTTAAATGATCCCGAGTTATGTTTCGCCATAATTTAGAACTGTATTTTTAAGTGTTAGGGTTGTTTGCTCAAATATCCTCAACTGTGAAGGAGGTTGCATAAATACCCCTCAATCTCAATGTTATGCACAAATTAGATTGAACTTAGCTTGACTTGTGCAAATAAAATGAGATTGTGGGTAATTGTGTCAATAACTTTTAAAGTAATATAAACTTGTGAATTTCAGGAGACGGAAGAGCTAAGATGCCTCTGAGCCCAACCGTTAATGGCGCGCACGACAGACCATTCGCTTTCGGTTACAGCCACGGAACCGAAATCCAGCTCATGGAATCGTCAACGAGCGGTGTGGCCCACAGCTATTCGTCGAACAATCTTGGTCAGATGCAATTTGACGGCGGAAATAGCGCAGCGGCTTCGTTTTGGGGCCCGCACCGAGGCCAGATGCGGCTGCAGAGCAGACGATCGCAGTCCCGTGAAGACCTTAGCTCTTCGCTCGCCGAGGTCTGAAGCTTTACACGGGTTACGGTTTCCGTCCAATCCGTGAATTTTGGCACGTCTTTTTTTTTTTTTTTTTTTTCAAGGAAAGAGAAAAGAAATGGGAATTTCCATTCAGGGTAGCCGGTTCACCATTCTTTTTCTGTATAATATTTTTATACGGCTAGTATTTCTATGGTTACTTCTTATTTCCTAATTTTATTTTCTTTTTAGCCGGCTAGTAATACCATTTTTCATTATCGAGTAAATAAAGATATAATATTGTCATCACTCAATTATCGAAGTCAATCCTTCGGAGCATTTCAGATTCAGGGAAAGATATTTTTTGGTTTTTGGTCGCCGGCATCTCAGCGCTAGTAAAGCTACATAGAACATCTGCTGCCAAAAATTAAAATTGAGAATATATCGGTAAATAAACCCAAAACTTTAAGTACTTCTGTTGCAAATATTCGTTAGAAATTTTTGCATCTTTGTTCTTTAAGTATGTGAAATTTCTTTTCCTTTGAGGTCGTAGTATTACGATTGTTTCGTTGGATCAACTAATCATCAGTCGGATTTTAGGATCAAGACATCGGGTTTTTTTTTTTTTTTGTGTCCAAAATATTTTTCACTCATTTTTCTTCTCTCTCGGAATCATATTTACTTCTCTTACTTCGAAGAAAATCTTTGTAGTTTTTGCTCCTCTAAAAGAAATTGAAACGACAATATTAATACAAGTCACATAAATATTCAACGACAACAAGTGTGCCCAGACTTGCAGTGTATTAAAACGACAATATGTTACAAAACGACAAAATCTATCATCACATTTACGAATAAATGAAGGAAAATTTCACTATATACGTAAAAGAAATACGAAATTCATATACAAAAAATATGTGAGCTTAATGCATCATTTTTACTAAAAATTATCATGTGAATTAAAAACCGACAAGCGTTCATTGGTGTCACCATAAATCAATTTTTTTTTTCTCCTAAGAAACGAGAACATATTTATAATTTCAAAACGGAGAACGCTAATAAAAAAATCACAAACATAAAAGAATTGACACCGATTAAGAAAAATCACAGCTACGGGCTTTCATACTCTTAATCACTAGTGTTTCCTAGCAGAATAAGAACAACTTGCTACAATGGTATTTTCGCCGATAGTCTCTCTTAAAGCTTTTTCTCACATACGTATTTTTCTATCGCTCACTTTAATAAGGAACGTTGACTAAGAAAACTCCAAGCTTATAAAGTCGTAACTATTACTAACGACATAAAAAAGAAGAAAAATATGGGATAAATAAATTTTAGAGGATTGAAAATAATAGTTGTCCAAAATTTAAAGACATACGACGTCATTTCAGAAACAACAAAATATCGAAAAACAAATTTCATTTCAATAGGTCAACCAAGAAACGACAACAAATCACGAACGGAGTGAACGACATACATTATACATACAATCGACAAAAATTCCAAATCCATCAAACAACAAAACATCTAAAAAGGACATGGAAAGAAACGACATAAAAAAAACGACTTCGTTATAATCACACTTGATAGCATGATATGCAATATGTAATCATTTTATGTATTGATATTTTTAGATTGGGTTCAATTGCATCAAATTTTAAATGAGAATTTCCATGATATAAATAATGGAAAGAATATTAATCAACAAAATTAAATTGTTTTTTTATATATATAATAAGGTCTGAAATGGATTAATCACAAGTTCACTATAGAAGTTATTACTTGCAGGAAAAGACATCTAGCTTCAATCAATTTCAGGTCACATTTAAATAACTCTTAGATTAGACATGACATTCAAAATTGTAATTGACAATATTTGACATTACTGTGATACGACGAATGAAAAAATATTAATCTTTTGAATAAAATGTAATTTAAATAAATAATTATATATATATATATACATTGGAATCTGGATAATAAGGTCTGAGTTGATTGGTGTGAAGTTTACCAGAGGTTATTGTGTACTGTAAAGAAAGTCAAATATACAATGAGATGACATTATGTGAAGCCATGCTTATCCATTACAAGCAAAAGTCAAATATATGATGCATCAAATATTTTTCTTGTCTCCTTATTTTCAGAATTCAAATAGTCAAATCTTAATTCTGTCCAGAAATCTAAGCAAACTTTATTTTTTCTTGTCAAGCAAAAATAAAAAGTGGACTTCGTGTAACCAAAATCTCTTATCTTTTTAGACTGAGTAAAATGATCGTGAACACTAGTTTGCACATGGAGTCACAATATTTGAAGTTTGAACAGATCTTTTACTTCTCTTATACTTTATTTTTATTTGGACTTTAAGCTTTTATTATATATGTATATATATATATATATATAAATTAAAGCATTATAAGTCGAATACTAAAATGGCAACAAAAATACAGAGAAAATGGTAGAAGAATTTTACGCAAGAATTTAATTAAGAAAAAAAACCACAAGCGTACAAGAAGAATTTTATTATGACCGAAAATGTTACGACACAGAAAATATAAATTATGGTTATGCTTAGTTAACCCTAATATACCAACTATATAAAAGTTCCGAGCAGAAAAATCATAGCTCTTTGTCCGTCTTTCGTTCCACTTCCACTCCTGTCTTAAAGCTTTTAATCACTACGAAGTTAAAAACGGACGGATAGAGAAATCAGATTCGGATAATAAGCGTAAACATGCATATTTATATATTATATGTAATGTGTGTGCGTGCCACATTCATGCTTACTTATAGCTTCACTTTAGTTGACATGAAAAATGATAAAAATTCAAAACACGACATTACACGAAGAAAATGTATGAGTTCAAGAATTAAATTGTATTCTTTTTGTTTGCTTGAAAGGAGAAGCAATTTAAAGTTGATGGTATTTTTGCAAACTATATTATAAATTTAATCACTATTAATTATGAGTTGTTTATGACTTTATTATATTTGAGGTAGTTACACGTGCACCACTTAATAATCAATAAAATATAATAATATAAGAATTGAATTACTTGGCTTAGTTAGCTAAAGATAGGTATAGGGATTGGAAATATATAACCATCTTATTTGAATCGCTTGAAGACAATTAAATGATTATATTATAATGCAACATTATAACTCATTAATTATGTATAATTAGAAAAATCACAAGAATGTGTACACTAATTAATTCGTGTCCCTTTCGAGTACTAAACTCGTACTACATGTATTTCATATTCATTAAAGTACTTCGTGTACCAAACAAATAAAAGTATATTGAAATCATCGTATGAATTAATACATATATAATTATATGGTTGTAATTTAAAATCTTTCCATTCTCTTTACTTTTCAATTGGATCCTAGCACTAGTTGGAATAGTGAACGGAACTCCGGTTTTGATTTTCGCAAATTCCGGCTGAAAATTTGAAACAAAATTTTGACTTTCACGTTTTTTTCATTATACATCTTAGACTATAGATCTACTAAATAATAAATATTAAAATAAAGTGAAGAAACTGTTATGGGTGATTTTTCCCCCAATCAATTCCGGCCCAAAAAAGCCCGTATCTCAAAAATCGAGAAACCCAAAAAACGCGGACACAATTTTTATTATTAAAATAATAACTAAACAGTGAAGCGCGCCGCCCCCGCTCCGTGACGGGACGTCAGGACGCATTTTTACGCCTAGTATGGTTATTCGGCGGCGCGGCGGCGCGAAACCCGCGCCGCCGCAGTGCGGAGGACTAAAGTGACAATATTTTACTGCTCTCAGGTCCCCGGCCCCTCCTATAAATAGAAGCTCATTCTAAACAAACGGTAACTCCGATTCAAACGCTCTAGATAACGATAAACACCGTTTTCTCTCTTCTATATATATATTCTGGTAGAAATACCCAACGACCTGCCCTACGGAGGTTCCGGTTCTCAGTGGTCGCCGACCTATATCCCGAGTCCTAGGACTTTGCGGTAACGGGTCGGAGGACCCGGTTCCGGTCCGACGGTTAGTGGAGGGTCCGATCAGCTAGAGGAGCTAGCTAGAGCGGAAGCGCTGGAGGAATCCCCGGCCTACCGGAGTAGCTAGAGCGAAAGCGCTGGAGGAATCCCCGGCCTACCGGAGGAATCGCCAACTCCCCAGAGGAGGGTCCGAGCGCCGTCCTACTCCTACCAGATAGAGCATAAGCGCCGGAGGAATCACCGACTCTTATAGAGAAGGTGCCGAAGGAATCCACGTCTCCACGACCATTAACTCCAGGCTCGTCCAGGCCAGCTAGGAACGGTTCTATCAACGCCTGCTTTGAACTACGAGATGACCTGATCCTACTTAGCTGCAAGTGGGTACGTAGGCAGCCTCACCACACTCAATGAGGCGCGGCATCACATCATCATCACCCCCGGCTCTCCCAGTCATCGACTGCTCCAGCTACGATCGTCGACCTGTCCTACGGAGGGTCCGATCCGCCTTACCCTTCAGGAACAATGAGTCAATCATCTAGCCCAGGAAAGTCAACAAACGGCAATGGGCCAGGCCCAATATCCAGCTTTGGGCCGCTACAGTGTTTGATCCATTTTTCGGCATCAACATTTTGGCGCTAGAAGGAGGGGTGCAACATCGAGATCAAACCTCTGAGTACCCCCCAGAAACCGGTTTTTCAACCTCCTTTTTCCACCTTCCGGGATGTCTACCAAGTCAACAGAGCGTACGTCATCCCACCCAGCGGCAAGCATTGCCCAGAACACACGAGCTCAGGTCCACGCACGCCAGAATCGAGCTCAAAATCAACCAGAGATAAGCGTCCGCCAAGATCCAATAAGCAACGAAACCAATGAGCGAATAACACGGATAGAAGACAGCATCTTCCGGCTGACCGGGCTAGTCTCCAACCGCCTAGGACACGACACTGCCATTCAAGAAGTCATCGGTGAAGAAGGAAGCCCAACGGAGGAAGCGCTAGAGCCGACACAGAGACTTCGTCCCGAGACTCGACAACAGCTATACCCCGAAGACATCCAGAGACCGGCGCAATCACAAGCGACGCGAAGATCGGCGTTCGACCGACTTGGGAGAGAAGAAGACGTGGCAGATAGCGGAGAAGCACAAAGATTTAACCCGCCACAACGTACGAACATCATAATACGAGCGGAAAACGAGGATGACCTCAGAGCCCGCATCAACTTCCACGGTCAAGACGAAGATCTGCGACAGCACATCAACCGTCGACGAGGAACTTCTCATAACCAGAGCTCGCAAGAGTACGAAGACGAAGATGAAACAAGGATGTCTGAGAGACCTCGTCACCCGCAAAGCATCCCGGCACGCCTAGCAACGGGGAACGAGATTGCCATAACGATACCATCCCGAGGGACAGCCCCGGCAAGCGACACCAGATTAAGAGATGTTGTTCAGGCACTAGAGAGAAAAGTTCAAGAGCTCATTGCGGCCAAAGATGCGAGCCCAGCCATCTGA
Organism: Parietaria judaica; assembly: GCA_954871525.1. Lineage (NCBI taxonomy): Eukaryota > Viridiplantae > Streptophyta > Magnoliopsida > Rosales > Urticaceae > Parietaria > Parietaria judaica. The sequence continues at coordinate 18,839,217 of OX940864.1, forward strand.
AGCGTAGTTGAAGGAACCGTCTCCCATCTCGCCGATCGCATACTCGCGGACGATATTGTCGGAGACCTCCGCTTCCCACCGAATCTCGTCTACGATGGTACCACCGACCCCACATACCACCTTATCCAATACCAGTGGTCGATACGAGTAAAAAAATGTTCTGATTCCACAATGTGCCAAGTGTTCTGCCTCACCCTCGCCGGTCCCGCTTTTGAATGGTACTAACGACTCCCGAAGGGCTCCATCGGATCTTTTGAAGAGTTGAAAGAGTGTTTCATCTCTCGTTTTGCAAGTTCGGTGATACAGCGAAAAGAAAAGTCTTACATATGGTCCCTCAAACAGCACGAAGATGAATCCCTCCAAGACTACCTGAACAGGTTCATCGAAGAAGCCAACAAGGTTGCCGACTACACCGACAACGACGCCATCATCGCTGTGATCGACGGCCTCCCGGAGGGCAACTTTGCTCGATCGCTCGTCGCGAAAAGGCCGATCTCTATGGCAGAGTTGATGGCGAGAGCGGCACAACACATCTCAGTCGAAGAATACTTCAACAAGCGAAGCAAGATTAACCAAGGAAGCCGGCGCCGAGACAATAGCAAGATCAGCGACGAAGAGCCACAGAGAAAGAAGCCACGACAACAACAAAGCTCAGGCATCCAGGAGCAACAACCAAAGCGAGTGGAGAAGTTCTGGAGGGATACAAACTTCACCCCCTGACGGCATCACCAGCTATGATCCTCAGCCTCCACGGAGACAAATTTGTCCCCCCCAAACCGATGACGAACTCCAACAGAGACAAAAGTCGATACTGCGAGTTCCACCAAGATCACGGGCACACGACGGCCCAGTGCTGGAATCTGAAGAAACAGATCGAGGAACTAATCCAGGACGGACAACTCAAGGAATTCGTCAAGAAGATGACGATGAGGAAAGAGCCATCCTCAAGTAAGCAGCCGCAAGCAATCGAGCGGCCCCAAGACAACGATCCAGGGGGTCCCACCATAACCGAGATCGAGAAAAAGCCAAGACCACCCAAATACAACATCATTTCGACCATCCTTGGCGGGCCCGAGACAGGGGACTCTGGCAACGAGCGAAAGAAATACGCCGGAGCCTTAGAAGGTAACAAAGAAGTACACAAAGTCAACTTAACCAGCCTATCAAAACTGCCAGCGATGTCCACAAGCAGGACAATAATTTTCACGCAAGAAGAAGCTCGACTAGTACTACACCCGCACAACGACGCAATTGTAGTCGAGATGCAAATTGCCAACAACAAAGTAAGACGAGTGCTAATCGACAACGGGAGCTCGGCGGACATCATCTTCCGAGCAACTTTAGACCGCATGGATTTAGGGAATATCTCCCCTACGCCAATCAAGTCCCCGCTTTACGGCTTCAACGGGAAGCCAATCCTCACCGAAGGCACCATCGAGCTACTAACGAAATTTGGGTCAGAAGACGGAGCTCAAAAACCGAGAAGCCCAAAAAACGCGGACACAATTTTTATTATTAAAATAATAACTAAACGGTGAAGCGCGCCGCCCCCGCTCCGTGACGGGACGTCAGGACGCATTTTTACGCCTAGTATGGTTATTCCGCGGCGCCGCGGTGCGGAGGACTAAAGTGACAATATTTTACTGCTCTCAGGTCCCCGGCCCCTCCTATAAATAAAAGCTCATTCTGAAAAAACAGTAACTCCGATTCAAACGCTCTAGATAGCGATAAACACCGTTTTCTCTCTTCTATATATATATTCTGGTAGAAATACCCGACGACCTGCCCTATGGAGGTTCCGGTTCTCAGTGGTCGCCGACCTATATCCCGAGTCCTAGGACTTTGCGGTAACGGGTCGGAGGACCCGGTTCCGGTCCGACGGTTAGTGGAGGGTCCGATCTGCCAGAGGAGCTAGCTAGAGCGGAAGCGCTGGAGGAATCCCCGGCCTACCGGAGTAGCTAGAGCGGAAGCGCTGGAGGAATCCCCGGCCTACCGGAGGAATCGCCAACTCCCTAGAGGAGGGTCCGAGCGCCGTCCTACTCCCACCAGCTAGAGCAGAAGCGTCGGAGGAATCACCGACTCTTATAGAGAAGGCGCCGAAGGAATCCACGTCTCCACGACCATTAAGTCCAGGCTCGTCCAGGCCAGCTAGGAACGGTTCTATCAACGCCTGCTTTGAACTACAAGATGACCTGATCCCACTTAGCTGCAAGTGGGTACGTAGGAAGCCTCACCACACTCAACGAGGCGCGGCATCACATCATCATCACCCCCGGCTCTCCCAGCCATCGACTGCTCCCGCTACGATCGTCGACCTGCCCTACGGAGGGTCCGATTCGCCTTACCCTTCAGGAACAGTGAGTCAATCATCTAGCCCAGGAAAGTCAACAAACGGCGATGGGCCCGGCCCAATATCCAGCTTTGGGCCGCTACAGTGTTTGATCCATTTTTCGGCATCAACAGAAACTAATAGCGGTGTACCATATGTCTAAAAGTACAACATCCGTAGTTTGAATTCTGAAAAAAATAAATATATATAGAATCCAAATTTTGAATCCAAATTTTTTCAATGAATTTGTGGTTCCGTTTATTAATGTGATGACACCGTATTAATAGGAATAACGGTAATGAATTGTTTAGGGTTCAAATTCAAAATCATCCTAACAACTCGTACATCTAAATTTACTTTAATTATCTTAAAAAATTATCGTGCCATTCATGTATTAATATATGACTTGCTTGGTAGTTACATAACTATAACAACGTGCTACAAAAATACCAACTTTTACGATAAAAAAAATGTGGTGTAAATTGTAATTATTTAACACATTATTGTACAAAAAAGTAAGTAAATGAATAAAAATAATAAAAAGGAAGACGTGTTGAAGAGTTGAAGAATTTTGCCAAGGCCACACTTGGCGTGCGGATTCAAAATCCAACGCGACGCCACGTGTTGATGACGTGGATGGGACCCACCATTTCCCTACATGTCTGGTGGCTGTTTCTCATTTTCTCTCCACACCCCTCACTTTTAGTTTATCTCGTAAATTTAATTTTCTGACAGTGACGTCCTTTTTTTTTTTTTTTTAAGTAGCATATTGTGTTCTCTTAAATGTTAAAAATTAAATTACAGAAAATATTAGATACCGAACAAGATGAATATAATAAACTATAGAATTTAGATGCTCCAGAGAAGTTAAAATTTATAAGGGATATTAACGTTTATAAAGCTCTATTAAAATAAATAAAAATGTTAATCGTGGAAAAAACATACTCTCTATGTAACTTGATGCATTATAACGTGTTAATATGCTAACAAAACAAAATAATATCGATGAAAATACTTTCTAATATAGTTAACTTGATGCGTAACATCTTAATATGGTACAAAAAAAATCTTAACCAGATCTCAACAAATTGGCGAGTTAATGTGAGCTTATTCTTGTTGTCACGAAAGATCGTAGCTTTCATGTTTTGGTAGGTCTTTGAGATCCTTTAAATAAATTATATTGTGTAAAAAATTATGGTACATTCTAGAGGTTATTATGGTACTTTATGAACGAAAAATTATTACAAAAATAAGGGATAAAAATTTCACCAACAAACAAAGTTCAAAAGCATACTAATTACCCTAAATATTAAAATAATATATAGTATTCTGTTTTTCATTGATATAAATCCTTATGATGATATTGGAGACAGTCAAATGTATTTCCTTTTTCAACCCTAGAACTAGAGGGATCGAACCCTACATCATCGTCACGATGCATAATAACATATAACATGCATACATGATACATGTATGCATATATATAATTATATATATTATATATATGAACAAAATTGGGACAAAATGAAGGACATGGTTCGAGTCACAGTCATGTCCAAGTCAGATTTGGGACCTTAAAACTTAAATCTCTCAACAATATTAAAATAGTTCACTGCCTCTCGATGAAAACAAATAAATACGAATGTTTTGCTAATTAATTTAGGTTATCCCAATTCCCTAACCATGGAAACGACTAACTTCTATTTAGGTTTTATATATCATAAGAAAATAACATCAGTATATTCTATAGCAACGAATATACTAATATAGTCACCATCACTATATTAGCCTGCAGGCATATATATATATATATATATAATTATATATTAATAATAATAAAAATTCCACTTGACGGTTTTCTAAGCGATCCACGGTCATGCAAGCTTATCGTTACACTAAATTTTATACCGTCATGTATACAAAGAATGCACGACATTTTTGAACCATGGTTAGCGAATGTGCAAAAAAACTTATGTTGTTGGCGCCGATATTGAGTGCACAATGATTTTAAACCGTCGTCTAAGTCTGCCATGTGTGTATAAGCATGCTAGATATTACACGTTTTTTTGTAATGACGACATATATGATAACTACAAAATTAATCGCAACGACTCACTACGTTTCTACATATAGGAAATCAGTTAACACAATCTATAAATTTCAAATTAACCATTTTTAATTTGATTTTCTTACTTCCAATTCATCATATATGATCTGCAGATTCTTGATGTGTGATGTTAAGGTGATATTATTATTATTATTATTATTATTATTATTATTATTATTATTATCCAATCATAATATTATGTGTCTTTACGTAGAATATTGATGTATAGAGATGCATGGCAGCAGGTAAATAAAACTTTAGATTGTAGTTTGGTTTATTTCACGAAATATTTAAAAACATTGTTGTAATATAAAATTGACGGCCATCGAATATTAACGACAATGTACCGACTTTTTTAAAAGAGAAAAATAATAATATTGCCGTGATCATCCAAAATATATATTAAACAGATAAATATATGTTTAATATATAACCCCTTTAATTATAATAAATAAATAAAATACACATAATATATAAAGAGTTAGAGAAGACAAATAGCGTCAAAACAAACCAGCATGACAACTTCATATACTTCAATGTAAAAAGAATATCAAGATCGACACAAGTATGATCTCATTATATATATATGTCGGTGGAATCAAAATATGCATGGTTAATGCTTTGATTAGTATTCAAATTATATAAGAAAACCCATGTTTCATTTTAATATATATTTTCCTTATCCAAGTTCCAACTTTCAAGCATTAAAGAATTCCCTTAATTTCTTTGTTTATTATATAGAAAAAAAATTATCCATCACACGACTAATTATAAACAATTTTAGCGTATATAGTTGACAATATAATTTTCGATATGCTTCATTAATTAATATATCTTTTGAAGGCGGTTGTTGGTTTTAGAATTAATTTAGGGGAAATATTTTCTTCAACATTTAGGAGATTATATTTTACTAAAATAAACAATTAGAAAAACGGCTATATTTAATAATATTAATTAAAGATCACTAACTACTACTCTATAGTCTGTAGTATATATACACGTATTATCCAAAACTTGAAATGGAATCCACATTGTATGAACTATGAACATCTATTAAAAAATTATTTATTCCAATAATATCATAATTGATATATATGCTCGAAAGTCTAATGTCTATAGCTGTACTTGTAAATGAATGGATGATTTTATTTTTCTTTTCGTAAAGTTGGTTTAAATTTTAAATTTTATTTCTATTAAATATAGTAATGAAAAGGCATAACCTGCCCCAATTAAACTCTGTAAAATCAACTAGTCCCAAAATGTATATAATTAATAAATATTACTGAATTAGCACACATCATATAAAAAGGGACCAGAAAAGTAATTTTGTTTAGGACTTGACACATTCAAAGTTATATGAATCTTACAAATAGGGGAAAACTGATTGCTTGGTATTAGTAACTAATAAAGTTAGGTAATGATAAATAGGGATATTTATGGTAGAACTACCCAATTTTTTTATAAAATGTGTGTACATTTAAAATTTCTTTTTTTTTTTCAGCACAATCGTATTCAAAGATCACAAAACATGTCAAAATCTAATTTTCTTTATGTAGAATTAACGTTTGTTGAGGTAGATACCTGTATATAATGGATGTTTTTGGAGAATGGATGGTTTTGGAGTTTAATCGTAAATGTAAATTTGGTCTTCATGTAACAAATTTTAAGGGAACATGGACAGAATTGGACACAAACATTGTTTTGTGGCATTTCGATATTATTTTTGCTAAAAAAAAAAAAAGACATTGGAATACAAGTGCATTTCGTTTAAAAATGGATATTTACACTGCAAAGTTATCACTTATATATTAAATGTAGTAGTTTGTGTGAGTTGTTATAAGTAAACCTGTAAATATGGTAACAAATCTGTATGTGGTACTGTACAGTTTTTTTTTTTTTTGGATAACCGTAACCAAAAATTTTTTGTTCTGAATTTTTCCGGAATCAAAAATCCGTTCTGATTTTTAATTTCTTTAATTTTGTATTTTTAATTTTTTAAAATCGATAAATCAAGGGGAAACTTCATAAAATGACTTTCAAAACACCACAAATTTTTTTATTACACCTCAAGTTTTCATAATTCTAAAATCAACCTTTTTAAATTTTATGTACCAAAATACCCTTTCAAAATATACATATTGTGTCCTGAAAAATGGACATATTGCCTCCTGAAAAATGGACAAGTCACGTCTAGAAAAATGGACACAACTAAGGGTATTTTGGCACATAAAATTTAAAAAGGTTGATTTTAGAATTATGAAAACTTGAAGTGTAATAAAAAAAATTTATGGTTTTAAAAGTCATTTTATGAAGTTTCCCTAAATCAAGACCGTCGAAATAAATATACCAACAGTTCATATTTGATCAAATAAAACAGAATCGGATTTTTTTTAAAACGGAACTAGAAAAATATGGTTCCGATTTTTTCAAGAACAAGAATTTCTGATTCCAAACAAAAATTAGGACCAAAATTTTCTAGTTTCAGATTTTTCTGGATTTTACCGGAAATCCAAATCTCCAGTGTTGCATATACATCATTAGTTATGAAGCTAAAAGCATTAATCAATGCGTTTATGTCTCTTTTCTTGTTAAATACAAATCAGAAAGCATCCAAAGAGTGGGGAAAAAAATAGTGTGCCATGAAATGAAAATTATAATTGGCTGGCTAATTTTTGTCCATGTATTTAATTTTCTCGGGAAACAAACAAAATCTTCAGTTTTTATTTTCTTATTTTTTATATATCACTCGCTTATTTAACGTATATCTTAATTGATGAGTGGAATTTCCACTTAAGTAGAAAACAATCTTTGGAATTGGAACCTTATGATCAATCATACGTGACGTTGAACATTTATTAAATAAAGTTAAGCTCTAGAAGCTTATCTTACATATATTATTATAAATTTCATGAGGTAATAAAAAGTTAGGTGAAAGTTTAGCAGCCATTTGTAACCTGTCCACTAGATAGAAGAAACCATAGTTTTTATGATTTTTTATTATTATTTTCGTAGTATTATGGAGATATCTGATGGAACATTTAAAATTTTGATGATAATTATAAAATGATGAGCATATTTAATTGGTAATCTTGTCGATAGATCATAAGAATTCAAATGTTAATGTCATTTTACCAATTAGATTTTACAGGTATACGTATACTTTGTGGTTAACAAATATATTTACGTGTATTCTAGAAAACAATAATATTTAATACAATTATAATTATAATTATAATTATATTTTATAGTATAATAATATGATTATCTTCACTTAAAATCTACTGATACCGATATTTTTTCGGAATACCTTAGAGTTTTTACATATATATATATATATATATATATATATATAGAGAGAGAGAGAGAGAGAGAGAGAGAGAGATTTCACTAAATCGGAGAGTAGATTAAGTAATTAAAGAAGTACAACCCTTTTTGTATTAGGCAATCTATGATAATTATTTGTTGGTTTAATTGGGTTTAGTGTAAATTGTAATTACTAATTAGCAATATGCTAATCCAAAGAGAACAATGCTTATCCATCAATCAAAATCATGTTGAAGTTGAACCATGACATGAAATGCTGACGTGGAGCCCAATGGCATTAGTGTTTAGTGGGTCCCACAGATCACGACGTGTCATATGGCATGTCATTTCCTAATAATAAGTTATTTTATTTTATTTAAATTTTTATAATATTGAACGATTTTTTCTTTTTGTTTTTGTTTTTTTAGAAGAACGATTTTGTTTTAACGAGGCATGATTAATACAATTCTGTATTTATGTGTCCTGAAATTCGGGAAATATTGATACAACTGGTAAGATTAAACATAGTTTCTTATATTGCTCTATATATATTTATTTATTATAAATAAGCGTTAAATTTTTATAATAACTTAAGACATGAAATATGCACCTTAAGAGAGACAATTTATATACTCAACTTCAACTATTCTTATCAACGAAAATTAACTTACCAACTTTGCGTAGCATGATTCTTATGTGACCAAAAATTCGGGAAATTAATATTAATTAATTACCTGATTACAGCATCGTGATAGATTTGTTAATTTAGTTTATTCATTATTAATTTATTTTTATTTTTATTGTTATCAAAAGATGTGTACCACCATCCATACGAGTATTGTCATAAACCCGACAAAAAAATAAGTTGTTTTGATCTTTTAGAACAACTCGATGAATTTAGTAGTGCGGTGATTCGTTGTTCACGGACTAGTACCATCTTCTCTTTTTTTTTCAACATCAGCAATGCAATTCATCCAACGACAAGCTTAATTTTGAATGGTAAAGCTAAGATAAAATCAAACCCAAACGAACAATATGTTGAATTGAATTGAATCAGCCTCTTTTAGAGGTTATTACTTGTTTTTGTAAATGCTGTTCTGTTTTCAAATTATTTTTTCATATATATATATATATATATATATATATATATTATAACGTATCATTTGTGTCACGCCTATTATTTGTGGAATAAATTTGTAGCCAATCGCTTCAAAGTATTGTTGGCAACATGCCCTAATTATTTACAAGTTGGTATTATTGGTGAATGAATTGATGAGACGACAAGGAAATGAAACTGCCTAAATAATAATTTTATCTCTCTTTTCTATGGCATTATAATATTATATAAGTATATATATAATAGGTTTATTATAATTTTTGTTTTATAAAATTTTCATTTATTGTGAAATAATTCTTCAAGAATTTTAAACTGGACCAGAATATAGTTAATCACCAAACCTACGTATAGCATAAATATGTTCTTAGAAGTTAGAATCAATGCTTTATTCAGCTATAGTAGCTTAAGATGCATTTTTAATCCTAAGTAACATAACGGGAAACATTAATGTCTATATATTCAGGGGAAAATATTTAACGAATGTGTATATAACTATATATATATTAAAGTTATTTCTATTTGTTGTGCTCGCAGGAAGAATATATGCATACCACATAAAATTGTACAAAATACTCATTTTGTGTCAAACCTTTTTAAGAAATGCCTATTTGTGAGAGTAAAAAATACACATAATGGGTAATTTTTAAAAAGGTTTGACACAAAATGGGCATTTCGTTCATTAACCAAAAAAAAAAGGAATGTGAAAATATAATACTAATACAAAATATCATAGTGATCATAATTCATACTAATTACAAGTTTATAATATAGCGAGTGAGACACAAGAAATAGAGCAATTTTATTAGCAGAGAAGGAACACTTCTTATTCATTGTAATACTATTAACAAAATAATTAATTATGCTATATTTATATTATCAAGAATAATAGTACATTGTTTTATGGGCTTACATATGTGTTTTTGCAGAATTTTACCGAAATGGTGCGTTTCTTGAGCTACCGTGGCTCTGAAGGGTTCCCGAATATCGTTTCTCGAGCTATAAAAATTGATTTCGCAAAATTGATACACATACGCGAAGATACTAAGACGAAAGGGAATTAAAATGAAATTCTATATGAATTCAAATTTAAAATATATTATAATTATAATAACAACAGCAATATAATTCTTTGCCAAATATTATTCATTTTAACACTGCCATTGTTGATGGGTATTTAATATTTGGTTAACTTTCAGCGATTACAAGAGAATAATAAATGTACGCTTCTAGTGTATCGATTTGGACATGCATGAATATGGTAATAACTGTCACGTAATTACAATTCATGCAATCACGATCAAATCCTTTAATGGACCATTAATATTAGGGTCGCTATTAGAGAAAGCATGATAAATGATGCAACTAATATTTAAATACTTTAGGCTGTGTTTGGTACATAACTTGAAAACAGTTTTTTAGTTTTCTAACTTGTACAGTTACACTGAGAAAAATAAATGACTGTTTGGTATGTAACTCATCAAACTGAACTCCAAAACATTTCAAGTTTTATTCTGTTTTTCTTAAGGATTTTCAAATACAGATTTTTGTTCTTTTCTGTTTTTTTCACTCTGTTTTTTCTTTCATCACTCCTTATTTCTATCGACTTCATTAGGAGTAAAATTAGAACCGGGAACCGGGAAATAACTCTTTTTTTTTTTTGTTCATGTTCCGAAGAAAAAATCGAGAATTTTATTTTTGTACCGATTTCGGTTTTAAAAGTGCTTGTCTTAAAAACCGCATGTATTTTTCAAAATTAAAAATTACAAATAGTATAAAAACGACAATAAAAGTTTAAAATTCACTAAAATGACATACTAAAAACTAAAAAAATGACCTATGTGATGTTGGGACATAAATTACTTGTGTGATGACTCTAGAAAAATGGATGCGGACGACCTATTGCGGTGAATATACAATTCACGCAAATACTATGTTTAATATAATGTTGGTGAAAAATAATAGAATAAAATGCATGAGATATTTTACTTTTGATGCATGTTAAACCTGATTATTTAGACTATATATATATAACTTTGATATGTTTAACATGATATTATGTTATAATATTATTGATGTAATAATATTTTTATATTTTATTAATGTATTAAATATTTAATTTTTCAAGAAAAAATCAAATCGAATTTCAAACAATTATTCTGTTGTTTTATTTTAAAAAAATAAAAAACAGAAATGTGTACCAAACAGTTATTTTAAAACAACAGCAAAAGTCTTTTACACTACAACTATAAAATTCTGAATAAAGAAAACAAAAACAGTTTAAGTTGTCTACCAAACAGCACCTTGTTGTCTCCAACTTTTTTTTTAATCTTCGAAGCATTGGCTAAAGTGTCGTTTTTCTTCCTCTCCACACATCAACAATTCCCTCGCCTAATCGCATACGTAATTACACGTCACCAGCCACTTGAAAAGTTATTAGCTTTTATTTCAGGGTTTGTATAATATGATCACACATGTAATATATTTATAGGTTATATAATTTAGATAACGATAATGCAAGTGGGTTAGTTGTTATTAATATTTGTCTAGTATAAGACACTTAAAGACTTAACAGCTTACATATATGTTAGAAAATATGTAAATATAATATATATAATATACGGTCTATGTATATGGATGGATTAATTGGACGGCAAAGTTTTATTGTTAAAGACATTTGCAAAAATTCTAGCATTATGATTAAAAAATTCTTCTCATTAGTGATGGTAAGCAAACATAGAAACTAACGTGTCATTAATCATAATATATTTAAATAGTGTCTCAACTGGAGTTTTAATATGTTATATATAAACATATATATACTTGAGTTTAATGTATGTAAATTTTGAGAAAATATCGATACTCCGTTTGATATATAGACGCATAATTTTAAGTACATAAATATCGATATCGACAAGAGTTGACGGATATATAATTTATTTTACGATCATGGCATGTGATAGCATTTCATAAAACCGTGCGAATTAATTATGAAGGATTTTCTGCTAATAACCTGACTTTTTTTTATACTTATTAACGACAAATCGCCGGCTCTCTAAACCGTCAAAAAATATGAAAGGCAAAAGATATTATTATTATTATTATTATAATTGGGTAGCTAGCTTTTGGAATATATTATCATCAAGGAAGTTTTTGCTTCCGAGAATGACACTTATATACTATGTAGGTTTTATGTTGCATGCTTGCTTAGGTCATCAATTCAAAGAAGCAATATTCTTGTATGTACTGAATATACACTTATTCCCCATATACGTCCTTATTAACAAGCTACAAGCAAATATAAATACAAACAATAAAAAGAGAAATAATATATACCATTTTTGTAATGATTGGAAAAAGTAAAAATATTATTATGAGCACATATCTTAACGCAATATATATCGAACAAATACTACTATTTTACGTGCAAAATGCATGTTATATATATGCCCTAATTAAAATAATACATGCATTTTGTTGCGACATTGCACGCACTTATACTACGAGGGCTCCATGATTATATTAGGTTACAATTCTGAATAAAGAAATTTGCGATAAAATATTTTTACGAACTATATATATATATATATTAAAAAAAAAGGGAAAATTGCGATATTAATATCTAAGTTGTATTAAATTTGTGCGGAATATGTATTAATATATATAGTCCTAAGTTTTAATTGTGCAAAATAAATTATATATAATCCTAAGTTTTAATTGTGCAAAATAAATACTCGTGAAATTTGCATTTTTATTGATTCTGTATTGAGTTTTTTATTTTATTTTTTACTTTTTTATAATCAATAACATTCAGTTTTTCCTTTATGTTTTGATATTTTTCATGCTAAATGCTTTCATATGACGCAAATTACACGACTTTGAATATTTATTCCTTATAATTATTAAAAGTTTAAAATTATGCCGGACAAATTTGAATAACCTTGAGTATTTTTTCCGCAATTATCTTTATATAAAATTAATTCGCTTTGCTTCAAAGCCAATTGGCTTCTTATTATGCATACTTGTCATATTCATTGGACTGGTGTTTGCATCGGTTTTCTGAGAATCGAGTGGATTGAGAACCTGATGAAACGAAGATGTATTTTCCTTTTAACTTGCATCTGTGATCAGGATTGCGATATCATCGGGTACCAAGCATCTTATTTAGCGCATCGGCGTGCCTCTATCAAAGTCGACATTATTTCGTCGCTATACGTATCGTTTCTTGCAGCGACGGTTACCAAATCTACAACCTATTCTATCCGATGTAATAGGTTAGTTTGTACCTAGGTGGTCAGCAATATATCTATATATTCTCGTTGCTTTTAAAATGACGTGGGATTGTATAATTAGGTAATTAGTTGATTCTTAATTATTAATTGATTAATTTCTAATTAATAACCTCTTTGAAAGGCAACAGCCAAGAGCCACAGAGGACAAACACCAATAAAATTGTTAAACTTGTACGGACAGATCTAATGGAGGGTGAAATGAAAATAAGACAAACACAAAAAGTCAAGAGAGAAAAATGATTCAAAAACTATAAACTTAATTTGTTCGAATATTTTAGAAATTCAGTTTATTAATCCTAGGATTATTGTATGTGAACGAGACACGATCCTGTAACATGCTCTCAGATTTGGTAAAATCAAAGTTTGAATTCTAGTCTTATTTTCAAACTTTGAAAACCTCACCAACATGTTGATTATTTCTATGCTTTTGAATGAAGACCAAGTTGTTGGAAGGCACACGTATACAACGTTTCTTCCTCTTAAGTCCAACGGACGATTCAAGTATTGTCGCATTTCATTCTTGATTATTGATTATATTATAGTTTTATTATATGGGGAACATATATAGCGACATAACTATATTTCCAAGTTGTTCGAAATTGGACTATATATTCTCAAAGTTTTAAATTACGTAAAATTTTATAATTAAATTTTCAATTTTTTTGGTCTCAATTAATTAGTCATGAACATGTGGAGGCCTATGATTTTCCTCCCCAATTAATACATTTTAATTGAAAATTTGTAAGCACACTACAAAAAAACGTCAAGACTTTACCCCGTGTACTATAAAATGCTGGCAAAACTCTACCTTTTACCGGCGTATGCTAGTCGAGGTGCTGACAAAAATCTAAGTATTTTTCATCGCAGAATTACACAATCAATAAACATTTCCATAATTTAAAATTAGAAGAAATTTTGAGAGACAAATCGAAAATTCAATTATAATTTGAGTATATTATCTTCGTGTAATTAAAAGCTTGTAAATATGTTTTTCTAGTTTGAACAATTTCAGATATTTTTGCCATTATTTTTTCTAATTATATATATAATTTATATATTTTCTTTGATTTCCCTTTCAACCATATGTACCACCAAAAAAATAATAAACTCTAGTGCGCATGGTTAGATTATTTTATCGTGTATTGTGTAGATTTCACTAAGAATATGACATGAACATTTCTAGGTCAAATTTTCACTTAGCCTTTTCTTGCCATGAAAAGACATATATAATTGGTAGCCTTTTGACTTGGATGACATATATTGCTTAATTTATGCAGTTTATTATTGTGCTAATACTATATGTATATATATAGTATATATCATAGAGAGTGAGGTTAACCTAAGATAACATATGTATATATGTTTAAAATGTTAGCATGCATGGTTATGTACGTAGGCGATAATGCAATGAGATGTTATTGTATAATCAATTGAAGTTAACAGTTTGTCCTCTTTCAAGTCGCAATTTGAAGATTGTATTCATATTAAATTTAATATTAATAATTTCATGATAATAATAGTGCAATAATAATAGTTAGAAGCTAAATTAGGGTCATACCGATAACTGTCTCTTCAACCTAAACCCTAATTTTCAAATTGAACTTTGAAATGCCAAAGAGACACTTAACACATATATTTGTGGAGTTTCGATTCAATTAAAGATTAATTAAAAATGATTAACAAAAAAGTTAGCTAGTAAATTGTTGATGCTTAAGATTTCCCAACTAACTCAACAAAGTTTTCTAAAATAAAATCTTCAAAAAGGAGATTGATGCTTATAATTAACCTAATCAATCTTATTTGCTTGATTTTGAATTACACTTTTCAACTTTTTCCATATTTATCAAATCTTTTCCACACGGACATGGCAACCAAAATCCGCAATTGAATTTCAACCGCAAAGTACGCTTAGCAAATAATTTTTCATTTGCACATGCAAATGCAAAGACGCGGTCAATCTTTTGTAAACTTTGTTATCTCTTCCATATTTAGCAATTGATTTTTTTATTACAAGGTGCACTTAACGACTAATCTGCTAAATTTTGCAATTAAAATTTCAGTTACAAAGATGCATATTTTTGTAGCGACGCTTAGTTTCTAATTAAGTTTTCTTCGCGGCTCAAACTTAAACAGTGGCTGTCCTAGCTAACAACTTATTTTTCAACCGTAAAGTACATATCCCGACCGATTTCTTTAATTTTGTGACTAATTTTAAGACGGTAAGAATTCATTCCTTTTGTATTGATTAGAATAAACTTAATTAAGCAATAATGTAGTAATTAATATCATAATTCACTGATTATCAACTAATTAAATGCAGAACCCTAATACTTACTAGCACGTTCGAGATCTTTCCATTTGTCAATGCAATTAAAACTTAAAATTATTGGATAAATAGACCACAAAATTGAAAAGCAAAAATGATCATATATATATCCCCACCTAATTAATACATGGGGCTCCTAGTAAGACAAAGTCACTTTATTTTTCTTTCAAAAGTTAATTTCATTTCAAAGCAAGACAAAGTCCACCAAATATTAAAATCCCATCTAAAAAAGCTTACAACAAATATTCATGTATAAAGAATATACACTAAATAATATAATATTTATAATATAACTATAAGATAATATTTCATTGTATTTAAATATTATATGGCCATTGTTAGCTTAGCCTCATCCCAAATGATCACTCCACCATTTGGCATTTCCTATGCCACTCAATACTCATAAGTCATAAGCCACGTCAGCGCCACCGATTTCCTTTATTTTTAGTTTTGTTTTTTTGTCATCAAAATGATAATATTTTTTATTGAACAATTATTAATTATGCCCTCTCTAACCTTGCAATTTTTTTTCATTCTAGTTTTACTTTATAAATTTTGACCTAATCATTAAAATTCCATAGTTTCACTAAATTCAAAATATACATTTTAAACCCGTTTTCATTAAATTTTAAAACATTTACAATAATGTATTATAGTATCACACTAGTAGTTCTTTATATTGTCATATGTGCTTTTTTAAGGAATATAAAATTTAAATATAGAAATAATAAACGTTAAATAATGATATATAATTAAAATTAAAATGCAATTTGATTAACGATAATTAAATTGCGATGTTAGACTGAAAAATGAAAGTTACTCTATTATTATTAGTGTAAAGAAAATTACGAATTATTACAACAAAATTCGATGATTATTATACTAATTAGATAAAAGAACAAAAGAAACATACAAGGTAAAAGAACAAGAACACCAACTAAAACCAACAAACCTGTCGGTTTAAGCGATGTCGATGTTTCATCTTAAACTATACCCCCCCAAAACTCTTATACCTGTGTAATTTCACCCCGTAAGATCGTCTATTTACTTCGATGCCCCTCTCACTTTCTTTCATATACCATATTATCCCATATTTATTATGTACACCTTGATTTTTAACCGATTTCTAATTATAACCCTATTCTATTTTGACCGGCGACCATGATCACATGACGGAGCAGCCGTTAGGGTTTTCGTCGCTGAACATTTGCGGTGCGTTGTATTGCTGCATCGGGACGGCGTAGTTTTGGCCGGCGGGGCCGTATCCGTATCCGTCGTAATTCTGGCTGACATAGGCTTGGTGCGCGTGCGCCTCCATGACATAGCGGTTGTGCGCGGACACAGGTCCCTCGTACGGCGACCAGAACATCGCGGCCGAAGGGCCCGCCGCATACTCCATCTTGCTCATCTCCACCTTCGCCGGTGCAGGTGCAGCTGCCGCTGCAGGCGCTTTTCCGTCCCCGTCTTTCTTCTCCGCCTTCTTTTCGCCGCCCTCGGGTTTGGCGTCTTTCTTTTCGCCCCCCTCGGGTTTGGCTTCTTTCTTCTCGGCAGCCGGGGCGGGGGCTGCAGCGGAAGCAGCGGGCTTGGGCGGGACGACCTCGACGGCTCTCTTGAGCTTCTGTTTCAGGTACGGAGCTAGGTCTTTTCCGTCCATCGTTCCCGTTACCGTCACGAGCTCCTTCTGCTTGTCGATATTGACATTTTCGACTCCTGCAAAAACCGGCGAGAATAACTATGAGCGTTTTTTCAATTTTTTATATGTCGCGGGGCTCGAATCCCGTACTAGCTATGAGGAATATTATTGAAATTAAGATTTATTAAAATACTAATTATGGGTTTGCATTAATTAAACAATTCGATTCAAAGCTTAAGCAATTATATTAAATTATTAATAAAATAATGATAAATAGTTTAAAAATCTAACCTTTGGTTTTGGAGATGATCTTATTGATTTTACTGATGCAACCATCGCAATGCAATCTGATCTTGAGAACCACCGTGCTCTGAGCCACACAAAATTCAAAATTCAATCAACAAAATGCTCATGAAACTTCGTTAAATTGAGTGAATTATCGTAATTAATTGGGTTTTGGTTAATCTCTCTATACCTGTTTCGGCTTTTTATCCTCGGCCGGTTTCTTTTCATCCGGTTTTTTCTCCTCCGGTTTCTTCTCGGCCGGCTTTTTCTCGTCTCCGGCGGAGGCATCTTTCTTCGGCGCCGCTGGCAGAGGCGTGAGCAGCTCGACCTTCTTCTTCGTTTTCTGCTCCAGCTTCGCCTTCACCGCCATCGGGTCGGCTTTTCCGGTGACCGTCACCTTGTTCGTCCCCCAGTCCGCGCTGACTTTTTCGACGCCTGAAAACAGTCAATCAGAATCGCCTAATCAGTAATTACCGCTTAATTAATCCCCTAATCAGTCGTTAACCAGATTAGGTCGAAACAGAGAATGATATCCCCTAATTAGCAAACTAAAATCGGAATCGGAATTCTCACCGGCGATGCTCTTAACCGCTCGTTTGACTTTCTGCGCGCAGCCTTCACAATGCAAGTCCATCTTGAACACGGCGGTGCCGTCGTCCGCTTTCTTCGCCGCTCCGCCGTCTCCACTGGCGGCGGCGACCTTCTTCTCGCCGTCATTGGCCTTCGGCGCCGCGTCTTTCTGAAAATCGAAAATTGGAAACTCTGTTCAGAAGAAATTCAAATCGGAAAACGAAAAGCCTTGCAATCTCAGACGAAGCATTGTCTTGTCGAATCGAATCGGACGACTGACCTCTCCCATGGCTGAGTGAAGAGCTGATTGAAGAGAATTCGGAGAGTGAGATTCTTCGTGGAAAGGCGATGTTTTTTTGTTGAGTTTGAGTGAAATGAGAGAATAGTTATGCGAACGGGAGTATTTATAGAGGGGCTTATGGTGATGATGCATGTATGTGCATGTATGTATGTCATGGCATGTCATGTATGTGGATCCATGCGTGTGTGTCATTGTGTGTGAGAAAGCTAGGGGTTTAGTAATACGGTGATTGTATTAGGTTTATTATTAGCATATGTAGTCCCTGAGTTTATGTGGTTATGATGGTTTGGTCCATATTTACTAATTTATTGACAAATTCATCCTTCATTGGAATTCTTATTTCCGTGAGTAATTTAACACAGAAAGTAAATATCATTTTATTCGGATCAGCAACTTCTGTGTTACTTTAGTGTTTAGACACGGTTTAAAAACCTACATTCTTATTAAGAAAATAATAAGTCCAACAATAAAAAAAATAAAGGAAACATTTCTTTATCGTATAGTTGCAACTTAAAATAATTTACAAACGATGATGTTTTTTTTTCATAAAGTAAGGGAAGTTGGCCGATTCAAAATTACGTGTCACAGATAAATTAATACAAAATAATACATTCACTAGTCATTACTAATAAAACAAAAAAAATCATAGGAAAAATTGATACGTATATTTACTCTATATTTTTTGTTATGATTGGAAAATTCATAGGAAAAATGGTTACATAATGAGTACTCTATATTTTTTGTTATGATTGGAAAATTCATAGGAAAAATGGTTACATATGAGAAGTTCAGAGAAAAAACTGATAACTACTCTATGAATACTCGTTTTTTATGATCCAAAAAAATATTGAAAAAACATACATGATAAATTATTCGGGAAAAATCATAGGATTTTTTTTTTAAGTTATGTAACCATGTAATGTTTTGTTAGCAATTTTATTATTGTTAATGATTAAGCCTCTAGTAAAGGATAATTGTGTCACATTAAGCAAAAAATTATAAAAGAGAAGATAAATATGTAAGTAGGAGGACTAAATGAAGAAATGATAAAACATTAGAATTGATGATAGTGATGTCCAATATTTCGTGTGGTCGCCGGCGGGTAAGACTAAAATGGTGAATTTATTGCTTATTGTTTTCATTCATTCGGGAGTCTCAACATGACATTTTAGCCGCTTTTGACTTTATTATATAATGTAATGACCCTTTTACCCCTACCGCCTTCTTCAAGAAGCTCTACTTTTTTTTTAAATATTTTTTTTACCTATTTAGAATAAATTTATAATGATCTTAAGAGAAATGAATTCGATCCCGTATAAAGTCTACAAAATAAAATCTTCGATTTTTAGTTTCTAAAAATTAAATAATAGAATAGAAATAAAAAATAATTTAGCTTTTAAACAATTTTACTTTGATAAAGCTCTATTTATTCAAGGGAACCTTTATTTAATACTAATTAATTCATTAATTAGAGGTTTGATTTATGCGTATTTGTTTTTAGTAAAATATGTCTCCTTCTTGAGAAAGCATATTAATAACTAATTTATACAATTTTAATTATGAAGAAAATATTATATGTATCCCTTCTTGTGGAAGTAATTTATTTTGTTTGTTTCTCCAATTTTGTCTTGTAATTATGAGTATGTGCACCTTGGTGAGCAAATTTGCTTTTGGAAGAAAACATCCTTATCTCAAAGTATTATTTGCTTAAGATTCTTACATTTAAGATCATAATTCATAAATGGTGATAAAAGAAGGGTTAATGACGGCAAAAATATCTAAAGTTTGGTCAAAGAACCACTGTGTACCCAAAGTTTAAAAGTGATGGCAAAAATACCCAAAATTGCATTTGGGGAGTTGACCACTCCATTCTTGTAACGCCGTTAACTTACCCGTTAACTATGGTCATGTGAAATCAATGCATATATTATATCGCAAAACGTAATTTGTGGTTCACTACTAAATCGTAATTTAAAGAGTGTTTTTTGTTGGAAAAGTGGGACTGCTTCATTAAATATCATTTGCAAATTAATAATTAATTTAGAAAATAGACGATAAAAAATGTAATAGTAAATGATAGTTTATGGTGGTTATTCTCCATTGTTTCTCTCTATAATCTCATTTAAAGTTGTGGAGAAACTTAAAGTGCAAGCTTGGACGTTTTTTTCAGCACGTGCGCCTGGGCGAGTCTTCAAGTGTTGGCTCGGATAGGTTTTTCCTATCTGTACCCGATGCATGCAGTGGTTTTGTTCGACGCACGCAAAGCCCCTATTTGTCTGAGAATTGCGAAAAAGATATTTTTTTTACGCGGGTTTCGGGAGATCGAATTCAATATTGACTTTCACATGGCAGAGGAGAGGTGAAGTGGGTTTTTCCCTCGAGGTCTTTGCCACGTGTTCTTTTTGGTCAAAGGTCTCGTGTTGGCTTTCGACCCGAGTAAATTTATTCCTAACAACTATTGAGTATTGTAATAATAATTATATGTCAAAATTATATTTTTTTTTGTTTTATTAATTATATTGTTCATTGAGTCTATGAATATATGATGAATAATTAATAAATAAAAACATAATTTGACATTTTATTTTATTTTATTAATCATCTTATATTTTATAATTTGTTTTCTTTGAAGTAGGGGTTATATTAAATTTTAGCATACTGCTAATAAACATTAACAAATTTTGAGACACTTGTGTTTTTAAGGTAAAATAAATTACATATATGATAATATTTTTTTTTAATGTTTTAAGTTCTTTGTTATATTTTGTTTAATTTCACTTGTTTTAGTCATTTTAAACTAGTTTAATTAATTTATTGTTTTATTGTTGTTTGTATTGTTAGAAGAAGAAAAAAAAAACGGCAATTGCCACGTGACATGTGAATTATATGACAATCAACTTGACGCTATGTAGCATTAACTAACTTCTGTCAATATCTCTTTTATTATGCTTAAAATTATATAATAAATATTTAATTATATTAATTAATTACATATATTTAAAATTAATTACTTTATCATAAATTTTTAATAATACCGTAACAAATTAGAGACAATTAATATTATTGATAAATGATACAAGTCTAGATCTATATAATCTTTTAGTAAGTTTTTTTTTTTTTAGTTAATGAGTTTCCCTTCGCATATGTTAAACCCATATGGAATTTAATACGTCACACCAAGGGTATCGATGCAAACCACCGTTATGAATTTACTACACTAGGTGCATTAATACTAATTGCTCCAGCAGTTACTTCACGACTTGTTTGCTTATTTTATTTTAATTTATTTTTATTATATGATTTGATTAATTCCCTTTTTCAAAATTGGACCACTATATTTTAATAATGCCATAAATGAAATTCATGAAGATAAAAAGAAGGGAAAATTACGGTAAATATACCCAACCTTTGGTCAAACTTCCTCCCGTGTACCCAACCTTTAAAATTGGCGGCAAAAGTACCCAACCAGCGTTGACTGTGACTTTGGCTAAAATACGTTAACTTTTGCCGTTAGCATAGTACACGTGTACATGCCACATAAGCCACCCAAAATTTATTACTATCATTTTTAACTGAATTAATTGTTAAACTAACTGAATTAATCTATCTATCAGATTAATCAACAAATTAATCAGCAAATAATCTACCAAAACACACACATGAACTAATCAAATTTCATACATATTAAACAGCATTGAAAAAATATGTCATTGCAACGGACACGTGTACTATGCTAACGGCAAAAGTTAACATTTTTTAGCCAACGACACAGTCAACGCTGGTTGGGTACTTTTACCGCCAATTGTAAAGGTTGGGTACACGGGAGGAAGTTTGACCAAAGGTTGGGTATATTTGCCGTAATTATCCCTAAAAAGAATGAATAAATAAAATCTATATAGTTCGAGTTGACCAAATAATAGAGAGTTTGAAAATCCAAAAGGACTGCGCCATAATCGAGCTTCAAAGGCTTCACTTCCAACTTCCCCCATTAGTATTTTTAATTAATTGATTGTCTTTGTCTTATTTTATTTTTTTTTTGCTTTTATTGTTTTCCAGGCACTTTCCTTCTTGATCTTGCTATGATCTTGGTTTAGTGATGTATATTTAATCAAAGGAAATAAATACACATGTACACATGTTTCACATCATTTACGGTTTGTTTCTTTTCATTTTTTTATTGTAATATCTTATATCCGTTAATGAGAGGAGCTATATACATAGTACATAGTACATATATATATATATATATAATATCTTGCATGTAGATATAAACCAAAATACCAAATGTTGTTGATGACTAAAAATTGATCAACATAAAAAGCGTTTCATGTGATTCACTGATCGCTCCGTATTTATAGAGGATCCCGAGATCCCGAGATCCTATCGGCACCTTAGAGTGCAAATTTCATGCCTCGAGAGCGCGGCACTCCCTCAAGGCATGTTTTTTACGCCCTTAAGGCGTGATTTCCATGTCTTACGATATCGAGATTTAGACCGTTTTTCTTGGATCAGGCTCGGTTGACTTTTTTTTGGGAACGATGCCGTATTTGACTTTTTTGGCTCGACATCTGTTTGACTTTTCCATTGCCTTGTCAGGTCAGGTCCTATTGACTTTTTGGTTGACTTGTCCGTGTCTGACCTGTTGACTTTTTTGTTGACTTTGTCTAGTCGGACTCCGCGGTCTTTTCCCGTGACTTTGTCGAATCGTGACCGTTCACTTTTTTTTTTATTGTGCCCAAATCCCAATTGATTTTCTTTTACTAAGCTAATTGTTTTGCCTTTTGTTTATGGCGAAATTTTGGGTTGACCTTCACTTTTTCAACATCCGAAAGACATATATAACACTAATGATGTATTTTATTTATTTTTATAAAATATGATAAATACGATAAAATAATAATACAGCAAGCAGTAATAAATATTATTCACAATTTTAGTCGTCAGTTATCATTTTAGCAGGGATATACTGTCGATTATACTGTATGATATTTTAGTGGTAAATTTAAGTGTTTAGTTATGCTTTATGTCTAATAATTTTTATAATGTTCATATTTTTTAATTTGGATATCGTTTTTTTGTATTCATATATCATCATCAATAATATTAATTTTACTCTTTTATTAATATTTTTTATAGATCTAAATATATAAAAGTGTGAAATTTACTACCGTTAACAAATTGTTGCGTATGTGGTAAACGGCACCACAAGCCCATAAAATCATACCGTAATTTTGAAAACCTAGATGCGATAATCGGCAATGAAATGCAAGAAACCACACCAAATATCTCGCAATATATACATCCTGTTTGGCTAGTAATTCTAAATATTCATGAATTATTAGGGTTAATTGCAGCGAAAATACCCAAACTTTGGTCAAATGCTCTGCTGTGGACCCAATCTCTGTAAATGGCGGCAAAAGTACCCAAACTCGGCATCTGGGAGTTGACCGAGAAAATTTGTCCATGTGGCTATTAGCCTTTGCCATATGGCATGCCACATGGCACTTGGTCGCCACGTGGCATGCCACGTAATTATTACTTTTAATAATTTTTATAAAAACTTATTTTTATTTTTTTAATAAATTTTTAATAAATCTTTTTTCCAATAATAACAAATAATGAATATTGAAATTAAATATTCACTATTGGTTATAATTATTTATTTTAAAAAAAGTGGGTAGAACGAAATAAAAATCGCCGTTCACGGTTCACTTGAACTCCATTTACGATCCGGTTCACGCGTCGAATAAAATTGTTTAATATGTTTAATAATAATAACCAATAAAAAATTGAACTGTGAACACACCACTTATTCAAATACACACCACTTATTCAAAAAAAATAGTAGTCATATTTATATTTAACAAAAAATTATTTTTATTTGTTTGCATTTTTTTTTTGTGTTTGCATTTTATAATAATAATTGTTTAATATGTTTTTTTTATATATTATTCTTTTTTAATAAATTGTCATTAAATAATCATATGATTATTATTGGTTATTATTATTAAACATATTAAGCCATTTCGTTCCACCCGTGAACTGGATCGGAGGCGGAGCTTGAGTGAACCATGAACGGTGATTTGTTTTCTTTATTTATTTCGTTTGACCCACTTTTCTAAAATGAATAATTATATTTAATAATAATAACCAATAATGAATATTTAAATTTAAATATTTATTATTGAAAAATAATTCAATTTTTTTAAAAATTAAAAAGTTCTTAAAAAATAAAAATATTTTTTTAATAAAAAATATTTAAAAAGTAACAATTACGTGGCATGCCACGTGGCGGTCAAGTGCTATGTGGCATGCCACGTGGCAAAGGCTAATAGCCACATGGACAAATTTCATCGGTCAACTCCCAAATGTCAAATTTGGGTACTTTTGCCGCCATTTACGGAGATTGGGTGCACGGGAGAGAGTTTGACCAAAGTTTGGGTCTTTTCGCCGCAATTAACCCTTATAATTATGAATGTAGTTTATTCATATTAAATTATTGCATCTGTTTTAATTTGCTCTTCTGCTTCGAGAAGTACTTAAAATATGGGACAATAGAGTTCGATAATATTATTTTATTATAATATATATATTTATATATATATCATCAATTTCCAAAAAAACTGGTGCATAATCTAATGCATATTTAAACTAACGAATTATATTGAAAATCCGTGCTAAAAATTCTCTGATGAAAAAAATATTATATAGGTTTCAATCATATTGATCTTTCTTAAACAAAAGAAGATTTTATATATAAGTTAAATTAAATATCAACATATACATAAGCTTTTCCGAATCAATCTGATAAATGCTCATTAACTTTACACAATTAATGATTATATGTACACTATTTATCGTCCAGCTTTGTACGTTACAAAATACTATATGTACTTCACGTGAATATCACCTAAATATATTAAAAAATTAAAAGCTGTACTACCTGACTTGACCTAGTATATTATTTCATCAAAATCAAAATCAAAATCAAAGTCACATGTGTTTTGAATTCAACAATTTGCGCAGCCCAACATTATTTAATTAACGTTCTTGAAGAACACATAATGCTCAATGATAAATATTATACTCTTAACTCAAACTATAAGCAAGTGGCCGTATTTATATTATCTTAGATACAACCATATAACATTGATCTGTCTAATTTCTTTGATCATGTTTTGTTTGAGGAATTAATTAAATGCGTTTTATTTCAAGATATAAAATTACACTTGCGTGATACAAATAAATTCATGATTTATATATGCACAAGCATATATCTATATGACTATATCTAATTATCTATGTTGTATTTTGTAATCCATTTCTCACACAAAATTCATTTACATGTGTGAACTATGACATTTATAATTAGAGGGAAATATATGTATGCATAGCCGCAAAACCCTTTTAGAGAAAACAAAAAACTAGTGCGGTCTTTTTATTTAATATTTATTTTTATATATCCATCATTTAGGGTTAATGTGTCTGTGGATATATATATATATATATATATATTATCTAAGTAAAACCAGAAAATTGATCATCTTATTTCTTTGACTAAATAATTTTGGGTTTAAATTCAAGATAAACTTGTGTGGAACAAATAAAAACATCATATATGAATAAACACACACATATATATATTTATATATATATATGATATACCTATATTTGTAACCAACTTTTCACACTATTATATGTGTGAACTAAAGATGCTTCAAGTTTCTATGGGAAGGAATTTCTTCTACCTTTGTTGGAGAGTTTTTTTAGGTTTTCTTTTGACATAGCTCACTTTATAGGAAAGAAAAAAGAAAAAAGAAAATCTCTTTAGCCAGCATGTGTCGTTTGTGCAACAATCAGCTGGAGGATTCTAATCATATCTTTGTTCATTGTGACTTTGTGGGGTCGGTTTGGACTGCGATTTCTGGTATTTTTCTTAAACCTATTAATAGAGGAGGGTCTCTAGCCTTGTTGCTCTCAAACGCGCCTCTATTAATTTGAACCCCCAAATTTTAGCGCTTTGGAATACTGCGATTATCTCGACAATTTGGCAAATTTGGTATACGAGAAATGCGTGTTTGTTTGATGACGTGATTCCTAACATTCACATTTTTCTGAGGCATGTTTGGCGACTTATTAAGGAAGCAAGTTTCTTCAAATTGGGGACTGTAAGCACTTTGGAGGATCTTAGAATTCTGAAGACTTTCGGGATTAACATTCAGCCCAGAGAAGCTCCAAAAATCATTCCTGTTATATGGCGTTTTCCTCGTACAACGTGGTTAAAATGCAACACTGGCAGTTCTTCTATGGGTACTCTGGGAGTGGCAGGAACTGGAGGCATTTTTAGAACTTGTCATGGATTTTCTCATGGCTCGTTCTCTTTTCACATTGACTCCGCTTTTGCTTATGAAGCTGAAGTGATGGCTGCAGTATTTGCGGTTGAAAAAGCGATGGAATTTCGTTGGGAGAACCTATGGCTCGAGTGCGATTCTACATATGTTGTTAAACTTTTTCAGAAGAATCGAGTTTAGTCCCTTAGAGGTTACGTGCCCGCTGGTCCAAATGCATCCGCTTTGTGGAAGTCATCAACTTCAGAGTGTCTCATATCTTTCGGGAAGGAAATAAAGTAGCTGATGCATTAGCTAGTTTTAGAGCTCAAAATTTGGGTAATAATTGGTGGTATTCACACCGGGATTTTACTTCATCTTTTGTAAACGATGACATCCGTTCGACAGAGAACTTTAGATTTAGATAGTTCTCTTCTGTTTTGATTTGGGGTGTAATTTTTGACATTTTTATTTATATTATTCCGAGTCCCGCTTCTTTCTTTGTGTTTCTTGGGTACCTTCATAGTTGCGGTTCGAGTTCACTTAGAGATTTCGGGCATCCATCTTTAATTAAAAAAAAATGCTTCGATAACCTAATAAGTATAAGCTTAGATCGTGAATATTACAACAATATTTCTAAATCAGAACATTACGAAACAATGGATTTAAATAATTTGAATATAAAATTCTTACCTTCACACGTAATTTGAGGAAGAAAAAAAAAACTACAAAAAATATTTATTGTAATGAACAAATAAAATTATAATGGTGATAGTTACTAATTTTTAAATTGTGAAGCGTATCTGACCAAAATTATTATATATATGATTTGATATACCATGATTAATTTTTGAGCTTAGTTTGTTGCCAACTTTTTATAATACATACACTACAAAGAAAGAGCACGTGAGAAAAATAATTGTAATTATTAAATTTTGATCGATTAGAACAATAACAATTTGCAAACGACAAGGGAAACCTACTTTTTACTTTAAAATCGAGTTATAATAATTTTTCTTGTCATTTTTATTTTAATTAATTTCATTTTATGATTAGAAGATTTAGAATTCAGTCTTACCACTGATTGACCCTAAAACATTATCCTACTTAACTAATTTGGAGTGCAATAGTACTGTAGAGTCTACAGTAACTATTTTGACCAATAAAAAATTTACAAGTGACTGTCTAATTAAGTAACATCTGTTTTCCCTCTTCTTCTCCACCTCCACTCATGCCTTTCACCCAAGAACCACCCAGAAACCATTTTTCTTCTTTTTTCTTTTGTTACTACTTAACTAATTTGGAGTGCAATAGTACTGTAGAGTCTACAGTAACTATTTTGACCAATAAAAAATTTACAAGTGACTGTCTAATTAAGTAACATCTGTTTTTCCTCTTCCTCTCCACCTCCACTCATGCCTTTCACCCAAGAACCACCCAGAAACCATTTTTCTTCTTTTTTCTTTTGTTAAAAAAAAAAACTGAAATACCCTCAGCCATTGAACCTTTGCTCACCGTCGCCCTCTCTTGCATGCATCGACTCTCGAATAACACTCTCTCTCACTACCTCTTCGCCACCCAGACGCCATTGGAGCCAGCCTTCGACCTGCATGGTAACTCCTCATCTCTCTCTCTCTCTCTCTCTCTCTCTCTCTCTCTCTCTCGATGAATTTGAAAGCCGAATTCTTCAGCCTAAGCAGTGAAACAGGGTATTGTCTACTATTTTTTTGCAAAGGCTGCGATTTAGCATTTAGGCTTTCATTTTTATGCGATTTAAGGGATCGTATGTGAGCAATATTTCTGGAGTTTAGGCCTCTGTCTGTGAGATTTAAAGCTTGATATTTGTTGTTTTACTTTTTCGATTTCGATTTGTTGTTCTATTAATTTCTCCATTTTCTTGACTATCGTATTAGAAAGCTTTATTGGTTTGTGCACTGTGATTCGAACCGTCGATGACCGACTTGGTCATTGCCGATTTCCGATTTCGTGATCCACAGACACTGATCTTAGCGGTGGTTCAACGCGGAGATACTGATCGACACCAATATCCGATTTCGTGCTCCGGAGACACTGCTCGACACAGCTGGTCATTGTCGATTCCTGAATCCGTAGCTGGGCAGGTATATGAGCTTATTATTAATTTTTTCTTCCTTCGGCAAAATCGCCTATTTCAATAGAGAGTTTGATATTGTTGTCTTCATTTTTATTTATGCAAGAATTCAATATTACTTGAGCAATTCTGAGATGTCAAGTGATAGTAGATTTTGAATACTTTGTATTGAGCTGCATGTTTCTTAACTTTGAGATATATGTTTATGGTGATCGAGTGTTCTTCATATGAATTATGGTCATCAAGTGATCTTCATATGAATTATATTCAACTTTTAGCTCGGTCAAATTCTTCTTTTTTCAGCCATTTATTTGATTTACCTGTATCCAATATTACCTTTATTACAGCTTTCTAACTCATACCTGTTTTGATTTTTCCTTTATTATAATAATCAGATTTTATATTCCTGTAGTTTTAGTTGGAGTACTATTCATCCACCAATTATATTCCGAGAGATCATGAACTTTTCACATGTAAGAAAGTGAGAAGGAAAATTCTAAGAGAGGAAAATTTGATTTTGCTCTCAAATTTAGATTCCGCGTTGCTTTTTTTAGGTTTTCATATCTAAGAAATTGACAAGGAAAACTGTAAGAGAGGGAAATTCGATTTTTCCTCCCAAATTTAGATTCTGCGGGGCTTTCTTTATGAGATTTAAATCTTGACTTAGCCAAAGCTATTATCATTACCTACTAATTAGGATATTAGTTATTTAAAGATAAGATTAGTTTTATTGATTTCCTATTTGGTTTAGGATTGAGATTTTATTTGAGCTATTTAAAAGGCACTTGCGTTTGTATTTTAATCAACTCCGGCATTTGGTTTAATGCGATTAAGAAAGATAATTCCTTCCCAACTTCTTCAATATTTGCGTCTCTTTTGTTCTGCGTTATTGCGTATATTCATAGACAATAGTATGATAGTACATAGTGATATTGTGATCTTCTTAGTGGAAATTGGTGTGCTGTTATTGTTACTGTTGTCGTTTTCCGCTTTGCATTGGGTTTGCTCAAAGTTTATTCATAGTGCTTTGGTTTGATGATCAAATTAAAGCAAACATTCTTTAGGTGTAGTTTCAAGAATTAAAAATCGTTTCCGATTTCCAATTTCTTATTTTTCCTCCCAAATGGTTTGACGCAGAGTTACTGATCCACCTAGATTTCCGAATTCCTGTTTCGTGCTCCAGAGACACTGGTCAAGGCAGCTGCTCATTGTTGATTTCCGAATCCGATTTCAAGGTAACTACTCGAACTCGGAAGGGAGCATTTAAATATAGAATGTTCAGGTTTTATTTTTGTAATAGACATATACGTCAACTTTTTTAAAGCTTACTTAAATTATTCACTACTGAAGATAGAATGCATGAATCTGGATTTAATGCACCATTCGTTTAGTAGTCATGGCACTATGAAGTCAATCATTGGTTATCACTTTGACTCATGCCTGACATGTGTTTTTTTTTTAATACTTCTCGATTCTATTTAACTACTTTGGAGTGCAATAGTACTGTAGAGTCTACAGTATTTTGGTTTGCCAATTACTAACTGACATACGTTGTTCACTCATGCCTGACATGTGTTTTTTTTTAATACCTCACGATTCTTCTAATTTGTCTCTCACTTGAAGAACTTCGGTCGAAGCCGAAACTCCTTATCGTTCTCTGCGATCGCAAATCTTTCTATCAATCGACGGCGACGAAGGTGTATATCGTGTACGCATTCATATCTTCACTCTGTTTCGTTGATGATTGAGGTTTTTTAAATTATTGATGATTATGTGTGATTAATTAGTTTGAACTGCACTCATCCTTGAAGAAATGTGAAAAGATGTGGTCTTTGTGTTCTTAATCGTTATAGAATGTTTCATTGATGATCTGATATTTTAGCAAGTTAGAGTTGTGATATGAGTTAGAAGTAACAGAGATCAACGATTGGAAACTTGGTTGTGGTTTTCAAGTACAGTTTTCAATGTATGAAAATTGGTTGATGTTTAGCTTCAAGGTTCTGATTACAATCTTGCACACATACTGCTTGATAAATGTCTAGACCTAATTTATAAAGTTTGTTTGTTTGCAGGCAATATTCAATAAAAAAATCATCTTTCTTAGATTCATGCTTAATATTAAGTTGAAATTTTGGATGCTAATTTATGACTGTGTGTGTTAGGGATTAACGTTGTGTACTAATTCATGTTGGAATAACATCCCATGTTTTGCTTCATGAAGATTAAATAATTTTATGGAAGATCTGTGTTTGTTACATGTTTGTAAAATGGTTGTAACCTCCTCCCTTTCCGTAATGAGATTTAGCTTTTACATCGAACACAAACCTGTTTGAATAAACTTCAAGTGAGAGTGGAAATAGATAACTAAAATTATTGAATCTTCACGTCGTCCTCTTTTACGATTTAGACTTTAGCGCCACAGTACAATACTCTTAACTCTTAAACAAAAAAATTAGCCAACCTAGAACAGAGAGCATACAACATTATAATTTTTTAACTCTGCATAGCGTGGAAGGTATGGTTGTACTTGCCGAGAGGAATGCCCAATTCCCTCCCAATTCTCCCATAAATCTTAAAATATTTTTGACAGTTTTTCATTAAAAATTTTAACTTTAACTAGGGGTTCGTGACTGCAAAGACTTTTTTATAAATATTTTAATTTTAATTAGTGTTATTGTCTGTTTAAAATTTTCAATAGAATTTATTATACTATAGCAACAATAACGATCGTCCCTGTACACTTCAATATACATGAAACCTACCGTGAATGTGAATCTAACTTAAAGACCATTGAGGCACGGAAATTATTGTCCCTATAGGTCTTAGAATTTAAAATAAAAATTAGAAATAAAAATGATATTACATTTGTAAATTTGCCAATTTGATCATGTTTGATATCTTGCTTTAATCGGGTTAGTGGAAGAAAATTAAGAAAAACATATTTGGTTTTGTGTTGATATATGAAAAGAAAAGAAATACGCTTAGACAAACATAATTTTTTTTGTATGACCATCTCTCAGGCGATATTTATTGGAGAATATGTTATCGTTACCACATATTTTTTACCCCAACGGTACAAAAAACATGCTGCATATGTGATGGGTAAAAAAAATAAAATTCATATCATCTTTTCTAATGGGTTTGTTTTTTGCCGCATTTGTACGGATAACCTTCACTACACTATTGTATACAAACTACTGTTCTCATTATCAAATTCATATTGTAATTCTTTTTTTTTCATTGTTGTTTATTTTGAGTAGTAGTATCAAAATAACGCTAATTGGGTCTGTGTTTTTGTAGGTTTAATTATGATAAATCTCTTCCTCTCTTTCAAAAGTTTCATATCTGACGCTGCAGAATATCAAAAAAATTGATATTGTTGTCTAAAAGATTGTATCGTACTCTACTACTAATTAATTGTGTTGTTTTATCCATACGCCAATATCTCTTATTGACAATATCAAATATATTAGACCAATTAGTATCAAATTTGCTTATTTATTACCATGCTATATATATATATATATATATATATATATATATATACATATCTATATCTATCAGTGTATGTGTACATTACTTATAAGAGATATGTCAAAAAACCCCTATTTTTCCTTTATTGCTCATTTTCTACTCTCGAAATGTCAGTAACGTCAATGTTTTTTTCATTTTTTATTTTTGAAAGCTAACGTCAATGTTTTAAACTGCGTATTGTTATTACTATCTTAAATAAAGTACAATAAAGTGAACACTTATCTATACATATATAAGTGAACACTTATCTATACATATATACTTTAATGGATTTGTTATTATTATGGAATGAAAATTTAATGACTTCACTATCTTAAATAGAGTATAAAATAGGCCCTAATTTTTTTAGCGACTTTAATGGTTAGCTATTGTTTTTCATTTCAAGAATACCAAAAAAGATTAATGTTCAAATATAGATGTTGTTGAGTTTAGTTCTCTATATTAGTTACTTTACGACATCATTAGTCTTCTACTCTTCTTTACTTCAAGAATACCGAAAAGATTAATGTTCAAATATAGACGTATAATTTGTTTCTCGATATCACTTACATTACAACCTCATTTATTTTTGTTTCTATTTTATTTCCAGCTCTTGAAACTGAAGTTTGATATATATATATATATATATATATATTAATATAATATAATATACTCATTGCCAAGTCTTATTTTAAGATGATTGACATTACGGCCTCATTTATTTCTGTTTCTTATTTATTTACAAGCCTGATCTTCTACCGTTGAGCTTACTTCACTATATCACGCACCGTACATGTAAGTTGATGTTTAGTTATATAATTGCTCACTCTAAAGTTCAAATTGTGTAATTATTGATTAATCATGTGTAGCTCTACCGACTTGACCAGTTAGATTATATGCTTAAAAGTCAGAAATAGGATATAATTTACGTAATTGAAATCATGATAATTTTAATTTTTCTAATTAATAGCAACAGTTAATTCATGCGAAGTCCCAACTCCTTATCATTAGAAATATAGTTTTAATTCTATATTTGTGTCTTATATGTTTGCAAAGGGATAGTTTACATTTGGTAATATATATTTTGTTACCTAGCTTTTAAGACTATTAATGAATGATCTTCTTTTCTTATTCTTATTTTTTTTATAAAGAATGGGCAGAAAACGTGTCAACCCATCTTCGGGTCATCTTGGTAACCCAAATCGCAAAAAGAACAAATATAAAGATACTAAGACAGATACCACAACTTCTACTGAGAGCTCAAATACTGAAAGTGTCGATTATGCTTTTCGGACTTCAATCTTATCACATCAAATTCAAAATAGATTATCATTAATTTCAGAAATACAAGTAATATCACCACATGTGGCACAATCATCGAACACATTATATTTAGACTTGGGAGACTGGAAATATTGTTGCGATTATTGTGGTGCCTTTTTCTGGTTTGATGAAAGTTCGGGCAAAAAGAGTTTACCCAAATATAATCTATGCTGCCAAAACGGTAAAATTAAATTTCCTTTGCTTAAAGAAAGTCCTCCAATATTAGATCAATTATTAAACTACAACGGTGAAATAGAGAGTACATACTACAGAAATAATATCCGCACTTTGAATTCATTATTAGCTTTTACATCTTTTGGTGCAAATATAGATACAAATATAAATAATTCTCATGGTCCATATATTTTTAAGATCAGTGGCCAAGTTCATCATTTGCTTGGATCTCTATTACCTACTGATGACAAACCTCCAAGATTCGCACAACTGTATATACATGACACGGAAAATGAAGTCCAAAATAGACTGTCAACATTATCGTTTGATGATTCTTCAAGATTTATTACTGAATCAATTATTACAAAGTTGATAAGTATGTTAGATGAAAAAAATATATTGGTACAAACTTTCAGGACTGTAAGAGATAGATACAAAGAAACAAACATTCCACGCATAAGACTTCGCCTTCTAGGCCGAAGAAATAATGATTCTAATCAATATGATTTACCGACATCGAATGACATTGGTGGATTAATAGTTGGAGATATTGGAGAGTATGAAAAAGGAAAAGACATAATCATTGAAACCAAATCAAATGATCTACAAAGAATTACGAAATTACACCCTTCATATATGGCATTGCAATACCCATTATTGTTTCCTTACGGAGAAGATGGATATAGACCTGATCTACAATTATTTACAAACCATTTAGACAAACAACCTTTACGTAAAAGAATTCCAATGAGAGCTTTATACAGTTACCAACTACAACAACGTTCAAACTTAAAGACTACTCTATTAAGAAGTGGTAGATTGTTACAACAATATTTAGTTGATGCATATGCTTCCGTTGAAGAAGATCGATTAGATTTTGTTAGGAAAAATCAACAGACATTACGATCAGAAATCTACCAAGGTATTCAAGATGTTATTAATAGAGGAGATACTGATGCAAATAAAATAGGAAAAAAAAACTATACTCCCATCAAGTCACACAGGAAGTCCTAGATATATGATACAAAATTATCAAGATGCAATGGCAATTTGTAGAGAATATGGAAATCCTGATTTATTTATAACATTTACATGTAACCCAAAATGGCCTGAAATTAAAAGAGCATTATCTTTAATTCCTGGCCAAAAAGCAGAAGATAGACCAGATATAATAACAAGAGTATTCAAAATGAAATTAGAACAAATACTTCGAACTATAAAAGCAGGAACTATATTTGGACAAGTGATTGCTGATTTAAACGTAGTTGAATTTCAAAAAAGAGGATTACCACATTGTCATTTCTTATTTTGGTTACATCCGGATGAAAAAATACACGATCCCTCACAAATAGATAAATTTATTTCCGCGGAGATACCAGATCCTAATATTGATTTGTTAGGATATAATATAGTTACTGAATTTATGATACATGGACCATGTGGTCTCGCCAAAACAAATGCTGCATGTATGAAAAACTCGATATGCTCCAAAAGATTTCCAAAACAAATCAGAAATGAAACAACAATTGATGAAAATGGAATTATTAATTATAAACGTAGAAGTTCGAATATTTATTCAGAAAAAGAAAATATAAAATTAGATAATAGATATGTTGTGCCTTTTAATAGAGAACTGTGTCTCAAATTTAATGCTCATATAAATACTGAAGTGTGCTCGCAATCAATGCTTATAAAATACTTATTCAAATATTTAACTAAAGGACCAGACCGTATTAGAGCAATTCTTGAAAATAATATATGCTCTGAAAATTTGTTAGAAACAAAAATCCCAG
This sequence comes from Parietaria judaica, assembly GCA_954871525.1. NCBI lineage: Eukaryota > Viridiplantae > Streptophyta > Magnoliopsida > Rosales > Urticaceae > Parietaria > Parietaria judaica. The sequence continues at coordinate 18,874,717 of OX940864.1, forward strand.
AAGTCGATGAAATAAAAAATTATATTAATTGTCGCTACATCACACCCTACGAAGCTGTATGGAGGTTATATGAATATCCTATACATCATAGAAGACCATCTATTCAACGATTATCAATACACTTACCACATACACAAAATATTACTTATCGTTCAAACCAACATCTTGAAAATATTTTAATTCAACCCGGAATTCAAAAAACAACTTTAACAGAATGGATGACGGTTAATAAATCAAGTGACGAAGCTAGAGCGCTTACATATATACAATTTCCGAAAAAATTTGTTTGGAACAATAAAGATAAAATTTGGACTCCAAGACATTCTGGATATACGATTGGGCGAACATATTTTGTCCATCCAAATTAAGGAGAGTTATATTATTTAAGATTATTACTGAATCATAAAAAAGGAGCTACTAGCTTCGAATCCTTACAAGTAGTTAATGATATCAAGTACCCTACTTTTCAAGCAGCATGTAATGCTCTAGGATTACTAGGCGACGATAAAGAATGGAATGATTCAATTTTAGAAACTGCATTTATCTCAACATCAACACAACTAAGACAGTTATTTGTTTTAATTCTTTTATTTTGTAATGTAAATGATCCAATAAAATTGCTTGAAAAACACTGGAAACTCATGACGGAAGATATTGTATATAAAATTCGCAAATTATTCAACAATAATTATTTTCAAATACCTGAACATGAATTACATGATTATGTATTATATGAATTAGAAAAGATATTAAATATAAATTCATCATCTTTGAAAAATTACAACTTACCCCTGCCACGAGAGTCACTACTTGATGATTTAAATAACAAACTTTTAAGAGATGAATTAAATTACGATGCAAATCAGTTGAAAGAAGAAAATATCAAATTAGTTTCTCATTTAACTGAAGAACAAAATATTATATACAATAAAATCCTAAACTCGGTTGAAAATCAAGATCATAAATTATATTTTATTTCCGGACATGGAGGAACAGGAAAAACATATTTATGGAATACTATAATTAGCAAAATAAGATCGAATAATGAAATCGTTTTAGCTGTTGCATCATCTGGTATAGCATCTTTACTATTACCAAAGGGAAGAACTGCACATTCTAGATTCAGAATACCATTATTAGTAGATAAATTCTCGACATGTCATATAAAAAAACAAACACAATTAGCAAAATTAATTGAAAAAACGTCCCTTATATTATGGGATGAAGCACCAATGAATAACAAATATTGCTTTGAAGCCTTAGATAAATCATTACAAGATATGAAAAATAACTTTGACATACCATTTGGAGGAATGACTATGGTACTAGGTGGCGACTTTCGCCAAATCTTACCAATTATAACATCGGGATCCAAAGAACATATAATTGATGCAACATTAACTAATTCTTACTTATGGCCACATTTTGACATCTTAACCTTGACCAAAAATATGCGGCTCATGAGACATAATTTATCACAAAAGGAAAAAGAAGAAATCGCACAATTTTCTACATGGATTTCAAGCATCGGTGACGGTACTGTAGAAGGAATCAAAGATTTAGATAATGAAGATGCTACATGGATTAAGATACCCAAATTTTTTTTACTAGATTATGATTCAAATCCAATTGACAAAATTTTCAATTCAATATATACTGATTTTTTAACTCATTTTAATGACGTTGAATATTTAAGGAATCGAACAATTGTCGCCCCTAAAAATAAAACAGTCGATGAAATAAATAAATACATTTTATAATTAGTACCTGGTGATTTAAAAACTTATTACAGTTGTGATACAATTTTACCCTCATATGGTAATATTGAAGAACTAAATCTTTTATACCCGGAAGACTTTTTAAACACATTAAATTTCAATGGACTACCACCGCATGAATTAAATTTAAAAATAGGCACACCTATTATGTTATTGCGAAATTTAAATCAATCTTTAGGTCTATGTAATGGAACTAGACTATTAATAACACAATTAACAAACAGAGTAATTGAAGCCCGAATTATTAATTCAGATAATACTAACGAAATAGTATATATTCCTCGAATAGAAATGACTGTACATGAATCACGATGGCCTTTTATTTTAAAAAGAAGACAATTCCCTATAAAAATTTCATACGCTATGACAATAAATAAAAGTCAAGGACAATCTCTTGAAAAAATTGGTCTATATATAGAAAATGAACTTTTTACTCATGGACAATTATATGTAGCTTTATCAAGAGTCAGGTCACCAAATGGGTTATTTATATTAATTCATAAATCCATGGACAAATATCCAAATCATATTAAAAACATCGTCTACAAAGAGATCGTCCAAAACGTTAAATAAAAATAAAAAATCAGTGTCTATTAAGTATCACATGTATCATATCATATACTGTTATTTTGTTATAATGGTGACGCCAATCAAATTAATAACACCAAACCAAAAACACGATACAATTGTTGATAAGCTTTGTGGAAGCTGGGTGGACAAAGATTTTACTATTGGACACGTTAGCGATTGTATTCTGTTGGACGAAGAGGTAAGTACATATTTGTATTTACATGTTCCAAAATATTATGCTTAATAACTTACTTAGTCAACTTCCTTTTTCTTAATTAATAATAGCATACAAGCAACTGTTCGAGCTCGGGATATAGCCATTGTTGTACCAAAATTACAAACAGGAAGTGTCTACGAGATAAAATATTTCAAGTTTTGAAAGGTACGCTTTAATTTTTCAAGTATATTTATTTGTTTGTCCTCATAATTCTAGACATTAAATTTACATATACGTTTATTTTGTTATCATAATTCTAGACATTAAAAATTACATATATGTTTACAAGAATTAACTACTAATTATGTTAATTTAATTTTGCAGATCTCATAGTCAGTCCAACAAACTATAGCACTTTGGAAATGTATACCAAACTCTTCTTACTGAAATAATACATGTATATGTGTATATATATATAGATACATATATGTGTGTATAAACATGTATATGAGAAATACTTCTTCTTGGAAATCGATACCGTGTATTCCTTTAACAAAGGATACTTTTATTACGTAGACGGCTTTTTTGTCCAATTACATATAGATATCATGTAATTAACTCTAAAAAGATTGATTAACAACACAAAAAAAATTAAATAAAAAAATTAATAAAAAAATGTCGAATTTCTCTTACTAAGCGGGAAAAAGAAAAAAACAATTGACCCGCAGCAACGCGCGGGTTACATACCTCGTACACAACTAATTGAAACTCCATATCTCGACGGCTCGTCTCTCCAGTCTCCACTTCCATAGGCTGAAAAAAAAAATCAGGTTCGGATTTAATAATATATACACATAATTTGAATATATATATATTTGATATTTTATAATTGTATTGATTTGTATGTATGTAGCCGCAAACCCCTTAGTATAGAAAAAAACCATAATTACCATACACATCAAGTTGTATAGAAAGGTAATAAAGTCCTTCACGTAATAATAAGTCATCATAGCTACATTTAGCTTTTGTCTTCTCTTTTCTTTTCTTTCTTTCTTTTGATTATTATTATGAAAGTGCTTGCGTAAATAGATGGCCATTATATCCATCAATATCCAAACAAACCCTATTATACAGTAACAAGATATAATCCAAAGGATTGACTTTTGTTCGATGTTAGCAACCTTAAGTTAAGGCAATGCATTGAATTTCTCTTGAAATTTCAATGTCACTAATTTTGGGGAAATGCTTACAAGAGCAATGATGTTTACTTCTTTGTCTTGTCCTTCATTCTAGTCCTTGGAAATATTGAAGGCAAATTCAAAGACGTCATAAATGAGAATGAGAAGTAAGTTGAGCGAATTTTTGAGATATTTTATTTATTAATTAGATGAACATATGTAGCATATATGTGTTGACTGTTGAATATATTATAAAAAGACATCACATCATAAAAGAATACGATCAAAAAAAATTTGGGTTTAATAAATTTTTACTATATAATTATAGCGGAACTAGGAATTGTGTAACGGGAGTTAGATAATAGATATTATTGTACAAAAATATTTTTTGGAGGGGTTCAAATGCTTCCGCCCTTGACGTTGATAGAGCAAATTTGTATTTTTTTTATACTAAAAATAATGTTGCGAATCCGTAATAAGAGGAAATAAAAAAATCTAATTAAAATCAGAATACATAATTTTTTTTTATTCTGTATCAAAATCGAGACCATTGCGCTAATTAAGCATAGATTGGCTACAAGCCCAACAATGAGTTCAAGAGGAAGAGTGCAATGACAACGATGTTTACGATTATTTCAATCTCGAAGAATATTAGTTATTTTGGATGTATTTGTTAACTAATTTTTATGTTTTAATGTACTTTACCATTTAATAAATAAATAAACGAAGTACTTTTCTATTCCCGTCTTTAAAAAATTTGGTTTGGGCAATTTTGTAAAGATTTAAATATTTAGGGTTAAAACTGAACATCTATTATTTTTCGGGGTAAAATTAAAAAAAGGAAAAACCCGAAAAACAAAATTAGAACTTTTGTTCTGAAAAAAATAATAATTCATCTAGTTCTAGTTCTGTTTACTATTGGGAGGTATGAAATCCAGAAACTATTTATGAATTTCCTATACTGAGTTAAGGTGTTTAAATTAAATTGAGTTTGTTATCAATTTAATAACATCGATAGTAAACCAAGTTCAATTATATAGTATCGTTTAGACTTAAGTATGATTGTTTTAGGTAATCACTCGCGTTGAGACAAATCTCGATAATTACAGAGAGTGTTCGACTTCATGAATGTTAGACGCTCAGAACTAGTCAACACTTACTACGTTTTCCAACAGTTCGATTAATCAAGGAGAAGCTAAAAATAACATACACTTGCATTTGGGGAATTGCTAGATTAGATTGCTGTTTTGGATTTTTTGCATGACATTTCAATATTTCATGCAAGTTGTGCGTGTAATAACTGAAACATGGATATGTCACCTATATTATTTCTTCCAAAAGATTCAATATTCATTGCCACATGGATACAGTCTAAAATGGCTAAATATTTATGACACCAATTTGAGTGATACCTAATTTTGTTGTATTGGTCTTGATGAACACAAAAGTCTCTCCAATATACCCTCTATACGTTTCAGACACTAAAAAAAATGACTTTTAGCTACGTAGTTCAGACCACATGACTTCACCGCAATATATGGTAAAGGTCGGGAAAAGATAGTTTACCGACTAAGGATCAATCACCGTTTTAGATCGGCGTAAAACACGTCGCTAAAAGTATTTTGCATTTTGCCGGCGCAAATAAGCACTTTAGTCAATTTGAGACTAAAATGGATAGAGACTAAAATGGCTAAATATTTATGACACCAATTTGAGTGATACCTAATTTTGTTGTACTGGTCTTGATGAACACAAAAGTCTCCCCAACATTCCCTCTATACGTTTCAGACACTAAAAAAAATCACTTTTAGCCACGTAGTTCAGACCACATGACTTCACCGCAATATATGGTAAAGGCCGGGAAAAGATAGTTTACCGACTAAGGATCAATCGCCGTTTTAGATCGGCGTAAAACACGTCGCTAAAAGTATTTTGCATTTTGCCAGCGTAAATAAGCACTTTAGTCAACATAAAAATGTCTTCGCGAGAGTGCAGATTCTTATAATGAAATGAGATCATAGATAAAAGATGACCGATAGTCAAAATTCAAAACACCAAATTCAAAGTGTGAAAGTTAATATAATTAAAGAAAAACCTAACTTATAGATTCATTAGTAGTTATTTATAAAGACGTATTTCCGCGTTGTACTTAGATTATGATGTGTTAAACATAAACGATAGGAAAATAAAGCGTGTGCGGAAAAGTAAAGGGACACCAATACTTTTTGGTAACACAGTTTGGACTTCTTGTCTTACTTCTGTGAGGCATTCACCAAGATTAATCAACCAAGAGTTACAAGAGATGATTACAAATAGTAGTACATATGGATCCAAAACATACAAAGGAAACTCCCCCTTGTTGTCACACTAACAGGTTTGACATCCAACACGTGAACTTTTGATTGTAGCAAGATCCCCTTCCACCAATCAACTACGAACGTCTCGTCCTTCTCCACTTCACTCGTGAATTGTTGATTGCCTTATCCCTAAGTTTTTCTCAGAATGTATCTGTAAGAGCTGTCGAAATGGGACCTCAATAGCGAGGACAAATAGGAGTTGTCCATGAAAATCTTTCCGTTTTGATGACGCAAATCAGTTCCTTGATTCTCTCCTCTGATTAACAATAATGTGCAATATTCTTCATTTACTTCGGCACAATATTCTTCAATAATCATTTCAGGGAGAGGACTCAATCACTCTTTGATTGAGGATGCGCACGAACCTAGACATGTGCGACTTTGGGACTTTCCTGAAATAACTTTCAGCTGTCACGACATCAAGCATGTCAAAACTTTCTATAAATAAGCTAATCAGATAACATTAATAATTAATAAGCATTAATCGAAATTCATGTTTCAACAATTTAGATCATCGATGCAATATTATTGTCACTTGTTGTAAATCATGATAACATTGTTTTAACTTTTAATATTTGCTGTTCCCTTGTATTGGTCAAATTTAGTTACGCAAAAATATCAAGACAATTTAAGAACACAAATAAAGATTCTCATATTATTTTTACAGGATTAATATGAAAAGAACCATATTAATTGTTGTTGCAATTTTATCCTCATTAAGTCTTGCACTAATTACATAAACATATACACATCAAAGTGAGTCAAACATATACGCGAAACTGATGAAATGGAAGAAGCGAGACAATCAATGAACTGTTTGGGCCGGAGATCAAAGACCGATCTCCAACGACGTCAACATTCTTGCTCCAATGGAATACATAGAAACTATGCACTAAAATGTCGTTAAAAATTACCTACTTTTCTTTCCTGTATAAATCGTCAAACCATGCATAGAACATAAAAAAAATTGATCTTTACTAGACTAACGAGCAGGAGGAGCAATTCTCTTAAAATTCGGGATTTTAATTACATCGAAACGATCAACTCATCAGTGGTGGATGTATGAACAATGTGGGTGGGGTTGAAACCACCCCCCACATTTGTGAAAATGAATTAATACGACCCTATTTTTTTAAACTTATTCAAATAAACCCCCTCCTAAGTCAATGCCAACCATCCCAAAACCTAAAACTCTTGAAAACTTGAAACCACCCCACATTTTTGTATTTAACTCTATATTTACTATATAACTTTAGAGATAAAAAATTTGAACCCCCCTTGCCTCGGAATCCTGGTTCCGCCACTCCAACTCATCATCGTCTGTTCAATAAAAGTCCAATAAAAACTCTAAACGACATGTCGTTGAGCCCCTCTCTGTTGTTATTTAACTATGAATATATAAACAGATACAATATTTTTACTTCAATACTTTCTCTAAGTGTAATTGATTAGTCGTTTATATTTTTATATGATTCCAGAACATTCTCGCAAGCTTGTAATTTATTTTTATTTTGGAGCATAAGGAAGCAAAAAATATTCCGTATAATAATTTCATGAGGGACAAAATTAATTTATATCTTATTGTATATAAAAGACAAAGGGAAAATTCATAGAATTTGGTGATGTAGCTTCCTCAAAAGCACTATAATCAGTTGATCACCGATATATATATAATGGACATCGAACGAATAAAAGTGTCACATTCAGTCACCTAATTTCTTTATCCTATGATTAAGCATAAATAAAATACATAACAACCGATGAGAAATAACATGTGCAATGTATGTGGATATCTTATTTTCTAAGCTCTTCCTAAATTAAAGCCAAATTATGTTGTGTGACATTCTTGAGAAAAATGTGGAGAAATTGAAGGAAAAAATAATTATTGGCCGATGTTGAGCTTCCGGCATGCTGGAAATTTCCCGGGATTATAAACGGTTTGGATAACGCCGGCGGACCAATGCAATAATGGAAATATTTGATTAATGTTTATAGATATTAATAAGAATAATTGCCGTAAAAGTATTTAAATTTACTTGAAATTGTGAAGTTTCAAGTTCTTAGTTGTGCGAAAAAAATGTTAAAAGTCATAAAATTTATATTTGTAATTTTAATTTTTTTTCTTATATGTTTTCATTAACATTTTAAGTATATGCTTCATATGGAATTATTAATATCATAAATATCAAATATGAAGAAGAAAAAAAGTATGAATTTGACACGTGTAAAAAACTCAATATTAATGAAAACAAATAGAACGAAATCAATCAAAAACATAAATGTCACAAACTTGAGTATTTATTTGTGCAATTGAAAGCATGAGATTATGTTGTGAAATTTAAATAAATTCAAGAATTTATACCACAAATTATTTTTTATAACAAATACTCAATATATGTGAAGTATCATGGAGTTCCACCTTAAAACCAATTGGCAATAAGCGGAGTAATACATGACCTTTTTAAACCGTACAAAGTCCTCATATTTCATGTGGGACTTAACATGCCCTTCAAGATGATGGCTCTTTTAAGCTCACTCATCTTAGGTTGAATTCATTTTTTGTTAGACCTGTGCTCGTTTGATCGTAATGGACTCTGATACCATGTTAATTATCATGAGCCTCTACCTTAAAACGCATAATTTTGTAAACTATGCTAAGCTCTCGTAATTTTCATGTTAGACTTAAGAATATAAGGACATCAGTTTTTCATATATCTTATAACTCAAACTATCCGTATTAAAAAAAAAAAACAGCCATCGGTGTTTATCATAACATGTGCACTGTATGTGAAATATCTTAAATTCTAAGCTTTTCTTCCTAAAAATTTCTCAAATTATATAGTGTCACATTCTTGGGAAAAATAGGAGAAATTGAAGGAGAAATGAACTCTCACCAAATTCATAATCAAGGTGTTATATTTCGCGATTTTCCATGAAAATGTCGACCGATTTTTGTTTTTCGAGGATATGCGAAACGAAAACCCTTTCGTTTCGCTGGTTTTTTACCATTTTTTGCGAAATTCGCAGGGGCACGTGGGTGGAATTTCGTTTTTCGTTTTTGTGGGTAAAAATTGCGAAAAATGGTTAGAATTTCGCTAAAAATCATATTTTTGGTGAATTTCAGCAAAAATACCAATTAAACTTTCGGCAAAAAATAATTATACTTGCACAAGAGCACCCCACCCCACCTCGACTCGTCACGTCCGGCCGGCCGGTCGGATGACAGCGGCGGTGCGGTGCGCGCGTGTGGTGGTGGAACATTTGTGTGAGTCCTCTCCCATCCACAAAATCCTATGACCCAAAGGGCCTAAGCCCTTGTCCCAAATATTTGGTATATAAACATCACCAAACTCTTGTCATCTATCAATGTGAGACTTTTTGATATTCAACTAATATCACACATTCACACTTAACATACACATACACTTAACCTAATAATTTAACTTAATATTATACACTTCAACTAATATTATACACTTAACATACATATTAACTTCACCTAACATACATATACACTTAATATACATATTCATTTAATATTATATACTTCAACTAATATGAAATTTGTTAACATACATATACGACTAACATGCATATTCACTTAATATTACACACATAACATACATATTCACTTAATTGACATAATAATTTGAGTTAATATTATACATTTCAACTACATATTTAAGTTACAAATATGTTTTGTTGTATACAATTATGTCATGTATTTATTAAATATTAGTTTTGAACCTATATACATATCTTGCTTAAATACTCAAATATTTTTTACAAAATATTCGTCCAAAATCCCATCGGCATGCGGTATGCCCATGAAAAAAGTGCGGTGTATGCGGCATGCCCTTACGATTTGCCCATCGACATACCCATTGACAAACTATATATCCGTAAACGGAAAATGTGAAACGACATTGGCAAGCGACATTTTAAACCTTATCCACAATAGTGAACTGTTAAAAGTACTAGGCAAATGAACAAAAACTTCTAGGGTTTCGAGAAAAATAATAATTGAAAAACATATTTAATAATATTTTCACGTGGCTGCTAAGCCTAAATCACTATCTATAATCATATTATTATTATTATTATTATCATCTCAATTCTCATGTTAGTAATATGATTCAACTTAAAAAGGCTCCATAAATAACGTGGCACCACAACAAGTCCATATACAGTGAATTGCATGTGATTTAAATGCATAGGTAATTCAGAAGAAAAAGAAATACCATATAACATTTTAAATACCATAACGATATCAGGAATCGTAAATATTTTTTTGTTTTTGTTTTACAAGACATTAAAAACATGTTGAGTTCGTCTTTTCGAATCAAAACGATAAATTGATACTCGTTAAAATTAAAAAAAAAAAAAACAATATGATACATTGATATGTATTGTTGAATTTATTCATATTTTTTTTGTTTCTCGTGTAATATTTTATTTTTATATAAAATATCTAACAATTAATAATATCGACAAACTCCTATGCTAATATATATATATATATATATAAAACATGTAAAAATACGAATGGTCATTATCAATATATAACAACATGTAAAATAGGAATGGTCATTGTTTGATAAAGTGGGTCCTTTTTCACGTACGAGGAAAACGACAATATTCATAAAGTTTTTATGCAAAATGCTAAAATGTGTAAATGATGTTTCCATTACTTCATATTTTCCTCACAATTACATAAGCATGTGTAAAGGAATTCTTTCTTTTTGTATAAAGTTTTTTTCTTTCCAAAAAATAAAATAATAGCACATGAATATGTTAGAGCGGTTATTATTACGTGGGTCATTTCAATCGAGTATTTCAAGTTCAAGATGCTTTCTTTTTTGTTCAACAGTTTTCACATTTTGTCAACATACTATGTTTGATTTTGACCACACTTTATAAAAGTGTAACCCATTGAAATTACTTTATTAAATAGTCTAACTAATATTATTAACTAGTAGTAGTTCAGAAACAGAGGAAGTTTCTTTAGCACATCACAACTCCTTGTGTTTTTACTTTTTACCATTTACAATCACTAATTACGAGCTTATTAGTTATTTTATAACGTTCCTTTGCAAAATTTGGAAAATTACTATTAGTGGAAATTCGCTATTAATTTGCTATTAATGGAAAATAAAAAGTTGTTAGATGGATACCGTACTACGAAATTCAAATAATAAATTTGGAACGGTAAAACGAGACACTAAAAGGCCCTCTAAAAATTAGCTTCGCCAATAGGAGGAAAATGTTGTACCGTTTTTTTGCTCTTTGGTATTCCTGGGATTCCAGTATTATGTACTCGAAGAGACCTATATAAAAGTGCATTATCTTCGTTGTAAATAGCTAGGTGCACAAATATTAGTGAGAACACCTCTTTGTCCATGGACGGTGTCGATCGAGTCGCTTAAAATACTTACTTCCTATCTAATGACTAATAGTATTATATTTCTGTCATATAGCATCTAATAAGGCAATGTAAACCAATATTAATAGAAATTAACTAAGAAAAACTCACAAAATGCCCAAAAAACACCTAAAGTTTAAAAGAAATGCCCATAGTTTCATAAAACTAATTTATACCCATTAATAATTTTGTTTGGACCATATTACCCTTAATATTAATTATTAATATTAATTTTCGTTTTATTATTATTAATCATATATTTTAATTTCAAAATTAATTTTCCTATAATTGTGATTTTATTTCATTTAATTTATCCCTCAATTAATTCAATTTTAAAAATCCTCTCTCTTCTTTGAATTCTTGTTCTCTCTCTCTCCTATACATATATATATACACACACACGTACATACATTATCTCTCATATATATATATATATATATATATATATATATATATATATATATATATATATATATATATACACACACACACACGTACATACTCTGTGTAATCTCGGCGCTCCTTCTTCGACTGCGTTCACCGCCACGGAGGCCGTTCATTCGCAAGCCGTTCACTTCTCTGGCGCCTCCCTTTCGCCGCCGTGCAATCTCGACAACGTCGCCCTGCCGTGTCGATCCTGGTCTCTATCATCGTTGTCATCGTTTTCGTTTAAGCCCAGGCCGTGGATTGCCGTGAGCGCCGGCAAGGATGCGAAGGGAGGAGGAATGAGGAAGACGCTCGAGCTCGGATCGTTGTTCGGCCTATGGTACCTCTTCGACATCTACTTCAACATATTCTACAAAGTGGAGCCTTTGTAAGGATAGTTACCATTTGGTTATTATATGCATGTATTTGTAACTATATAAGTATTCGTAACTATAATTACGTATTTTAATTTTGTAATTACAGTTACGTAATTACAATTTTATTCGTAGTTACAGTTTCGTAACTATAAATTCGTATACGTTACTTAGTTACGTAATTTTAGTTTGTAATTATAGTTACGAAATTAGACTTTTTTCGTAATAAAAGTTCCGTAACTACATATACGTATCCGTAACTATAATTACGTAATTTAGTTTTGTAATTAAAGTTACGTAATTATATATTTTTTTTCATAATTACAGTTTCGTAACTATATATACGTATCTGTAATTAGGAGGATACGTAACTATAAATACGAAACTGTATTACAAAACTAAGAACTATAAATCCGTAATTAGGAGGATACGTAACTATAAATACGAAACTGTATTACAAAGTGAATAAGAACTATAATTACAAATGACATATTCTCACCAATGCGTTTGTATTACTGCGAATGAGGGCTTTCTGTTGATCCAAATGATGTTTTCAATCGATCGTTTTAGCAAGCAAAGAAGCTTTTGCAAAAAAAAAATGGCGACTCAATTTTGAAATGATTTGAAAAGTCAATACTGATTCACCTATGTTTAAGGAAAGGATTATATTTGATATAATTAACTCAAATAAATAATTTATTGTAAGGTCAATACGTATCCTATATATAAGGAAACTGAATTATTTGGTTTTATTTAATTCGAATAATAAAGGATTTTTGGCTATTTAATTTTTTTTCACGTAAAAAAAAGGAAGGGCAAAATGGTCTAGATTTTTAGTAGTTAGTGGTTTTAATTACCAAAAATAGGTTTGGGCATTTTTTTGAAACATAGACTCACAAATGGGCATTTTCTTCATTTACCCAATTAACTATTAGCTAAGAGTAATTTTTCTAAATTGGAAGTTGTTAGAGATGTTATGAAATAATTAATAAATTTGTTAGATTGTTAATTCTTAAAAACGATTGTCAACTCCTAAAAATAATTATATGATCACATCACATAGAATAGGCCGACCCTCAACAACCATTTAATTATGATAAAACCAACATTGATTAAATATTTAAAAAGCTAAAATTAATGTTTATAAGGCACAACTAGTCTAGATTTATCTGGACGAGCTCAATACAAAATGTCAAAATTAACTGAAGCTTATTTGGTTCCAACTTACCCAAGAGATTAAACAATTAATAATTGCAATCGAAAAGACAAGAGGAAATATTATGTTTACAAAGAATACATTTTTTTTATATATATAGTATATAGGAAATTTAATACAAACGAAATCAGTTTTAATTCGTGAAATTATGTAACTGAATAAGATAGAGGTTCAAATATTTGATTATTATTATTATTTTTGTGTTCGTTTCTTATTGTTGAGACAATTTGTTGTCGTTTTCTAGTGAATCAAGAGGAGTGTGAGATAACGGGCCTCCAATATTCTCGTGGGGCCTTAGCCATTATTTTTGGGCTCAGAAGGCCGAAAGTCGGCCCAACAAGAAAAGTATATACTTGCGGCAAAATTCAACAAATTTGTTAGTTTTTACTACATAAGTCCTTGGGCTCACTGCCTCTGCCGGAAGCGCCACATCCTTTTCATACATGTCACATGTAGGTCCCAATCTCTCTATTTGGTTGAGGCAAAAGCAGTGATGTGGCGCTTCCAACATTCAAGTCAAATGGTATTTTACGTCGACATAATCAATTTGCAACATAAGTCGGACGTTAGCTGTAAAAAAAAATATTCATCTCTTTCGCAGCCAAATTTTTCTATTGTAATGTTTATTTTTGTCAGTTGAATTGAAAATATATTATCATTTAGGGGTTATAGTAATTATATAAAAGCTATAATAAACATGTTGGGCCTGTTTCCAGGATTTTCATTCCCGTGCAGGAGGCCCGAACGAATGAGCTCCTCCGAGCTTGTAGCGCAATCTACTGCTCTCTCGTTTCTTTCACTACGGTCTCCGCTCAGTCACCCTTACATGCAGGGCGTGTTTGGCCAAAGGTCTTGGGCGACAATAAATAATTGTCGCGACAACACAAGTACAACAAGGACACCTCCTCTTGCCAGGCACCGCTCCCTAGGACCTTAGACCCGTCACATCCCTATAATACGGTGGAAAACACCTAGGTAGGGGTGGCAATTCGGGCTTCGTGTCGGGTCTAAATATTTTTTTTTACTTATTTTGTGTAGACCCAGACTAGCCCCATTTATTATTCGTGTTAGAAGATGAGACCCACACCCGCCCCATTTAAATACCGTGTTTATCGTGTCTACCCGTTTAACCCATTTAACATATTCATGTATTTTAAAATGTTAAATTAATTCAATTTATACTCATTTAACTTAATTTATTTAACTATATTTTCTAAGATTTTACAATTTACTATCACTTTTTTATGTTCATCAATTGTACGATGTAATAAATAAGTAAAAAATCATAATTTATAGGGTTAATGATGGCGAAAATACTCAAAGTTTGGTCAAAGAACCCCTCGTGTACCCAAAGTTTAAAAGTTGTGGCAAAAATACCCAAAATCGCATTTGGGGAGTTGACCACTCCATTCTCGTATCGCAGTTAACTTACCCGTTAACTCTGGCCATGTGGACAAACGTGTTTTGCTGACATAACAATTTTTTGTCACGTGGACGAGCCCAATTAGGAGTTTAATTCATTGTTTTATCGTAAACGAGGCTGATGTGGGCTCGTCCACATGGCAAAAAATTGCTATGTTTGCAATCCACGTTTGTCCACATGGCCAGAGTTAACGGGTAAGTTAACTGTCTTACGATAATAGAGTGGTCCACTCCCCAAATGTGACTTTGGGTACTTTTACCACCACTTTTTGACTTTGGGTACACGAGGGATTCTTTTACCAAACTTTGGGTATTTTTATCGTCATTAACCCTAAATTATATATACAATAAGTATTAAATTACTTAATAACATATATAAAATGTAACTTTTTGCAACTTAATCGTGTCTAATTGGGTCCCATCATGTTATCGTGTTTGTGCCGTGTTTACCCGTTATTTAATCGTGTTAATCATGTTAGACACGGTTGGATCCAGATCCATTTACGGTAAATCCAGACCCCGTTTAAATCGTGTCGTAACCATTTCATGTTTCGTGTCCGGCCCCAAATTGCCACCGCTATGCCCAGGCCTCATTGTAGGCCAAGTGCAGGAATGCACTATTGCATTTTTCCATGTATATAAAAGGCAACCCAAACTTAAAATAAAGGAAGTTCGGTAATAAAAAAAAAAAAGGAGCTTCGATCTCAAAGGGGAAGACTTTCTCTCGACGAAAGACACCTTTTCTTTTCGAAGTTGACACCAGTGTTAGATGGGCCGACTACTGAGCTTTGTCAAGATCGCAGGTGAACTCAAATACATGTGAGATACTTGGAAGCAAGAAATCGAAAATCGCGATTTTCGAACGATTATCGAGCGATTATCGCTGAAATTGGGCATCTCGGTAACTTATCTCCTCTTATCGTTGTCGTTTTATACTTATCACGATTTTTTTATTCGAAAAGCAAGTCACTTTTCGAGCTAAGTTTTCAAGTGTATTTTTTCGAAAAGCTTGTTACTTTTCGGTCAAAAACGATAAGTCAACCCCAGTTTAGTTTTTTCTTTTTCGCGGCAAAAGTTCCAATTTCTTTTAATTTTGGAATCTAAAGGTATTTTTAGGGTTTTTTTAGTGGATCTTGAGTGTTTTGAAGTTTAATTGTTGTATATGTATGAATGATGTCAAATTTTCACAATTTTATTCTATATTTAATAGAGTTACATATAAAACTATTAGGTTGAATGAAAGTTCAAGTTTGAGTTTCATGATACTTTGATTGTACATTTTAGGTTTTGAATCAAATGTTATAGTTGAATTTGATTTTTTAAGGTTTATTTAGGAATATGGATGAATTATAATAGTTTGTGTGATTTTTGTTATTTTTTTTTGCAGATTTGGGGTGATTTTAGTGTTTGTTAGAATTGTTTATATAATTGCGGTAAAAGTATTTATTTTTTGGAAATTAATGAACTTGAGCTATATTTTTAATATTTTTGATGTAATTTCATTGTTTAACAATGTATATAATTAGGAAACTGTGAGTTTGACATAATTTTTTTTGCAATTTGATGTTTTCCCGAATTGTCCAATTATTGCGGCAAAAGTACATATGTTTCAGAAATTGGTTAATTGAGCTAGTTAATCGATTTTTTTTGGTGTAATTTCATTTTACAATATTGTATATAATTCATAAATTGTGTGGTTGACATAATTTGTTTTGTAATTTGACATTTTCCAACTATTGAGGCAAAAGTACATATTTTTAGGAAATTAGTTAAATTGAGCTAGTTCTTCAAAAAATTTTATACAGCTTAAAGTGGGCAGATTTTATATAATTAACAATTGGTGATTTTAAAATATTTTATTTTAGTAAAATATGACTTTGACTCTTTCCAAAATTTATCAAATAAGCATATTTTATCTAATAGTAAATAAATAAACAGAGCATTTTGACTAACAAGTTACAACTTATAATTTGTAAATAATAATTGTCATTATAATTTTTTTTTTATAGGTTTTCCATCGATAAATCCATCGATAACCGATTAATCCATCGATAAGTTCGATAAGTTTCGATAACGGCAAACGATAATTTTTATAGGTTTTCCATCGATAAATCCATTGGTAAACGATTACTCCGTCGATAACGGCAAACGATTTTTCGGCAAAAACGGCATTTTGAACCTTGCTTGGAAGCACCCAGAACGACCCTATCTCAATTGAGAAGGATCGATGGTTTGAAGCCTTATGTGGCCATTTTTTTTTTGTATAAATCACGTTCGGGGCTCGTTCACCCTTCGATATGTGCATAATATCTCGTGTGGAAATTTTACATGAAAGTCATTGTGAAACCCTCTCATGAAGTGGATGCCTCATTATGGGGCCGAATTACTCAACAATTGAATTCCTTGATCTCACCCTCATCGGGAAGAAAAAACAAGCTCACTCTTTTTTTATACTTTCCATCAACAAGCCTGTCAAATTCAATGGCGTGGGACTATAAGAGCGCCAAATCCGCGATACATGGATCTTTTTCGTATATTTTTTTTTTACTCATCAATCCCGCACTATTCTATCGGATGACTATTAATGGTATTATTAATTTGGTGAATAACGTCTGTGGTGGTAGCAACCCAAAGTTATCACAATTGCCAATGCCAACACATCATAAATATTAGAGAGTTTGCGGTAAATGTCATCAAACTTGTCAGTTTCTTATAGACAAGTCATTAAATTCAATTATTTTTTTTTGCAGCGAAAGTCACTAACTCTACTTTTGTTGCAAAATACACCTTTACGACTTCAAATTCCACATTTTCTGTCATGTTCGACGTGCCACATCATTACTTCTGCTTATATGTCATATGTGAGCCTCTTTTGGCCGTGCAACCGGCGAGCATCGTCGTCACCACCATCCTGCCAACCACAGTCTATTGCATGTAGTAGTTCATATTGTTGGAATACTCCAAAATCAGGAAGATGGTCGAGAAAGGTCCACATATGACACGTAATCGTAAGTAGTAACGTAGTACATATAACATGAAAAAAAATGTGACATTTAATTTTTTAAGACACATTTACAATAAAAGTATGACGTTGATATTTACATTTATATTATCTCTCACTTCTAAATTTATGCATAATTGAAGGGTTTAAAGACAATCTTATTGGGCTTACGAGGCCCAACATACAAAAGCGCGCGTTTACATTCCCTAAGCATTGCGAAGCGCGTGAGAGTCACTCGCTCACACTTCTCTTCTCCCCGTCTCCCAACTCTCTCGCGACACCATATCCATGGCGGTCGCGAGGTCCTCGAGCTTCCTCGTCCTTCACCCTCGCTGCTTCACTCGCTTCTTCTGTCTGCCTAATCCTTTCGCTTCTTCTTTATCTTCTTCGTCGATTCAGCTCAATGGAGCTCGCGCGATTCCGGTTCCGAACCAGAGGTATCGCTCCTCCGTCGCCGTTGATTCTGCCGTTGGAGAAGCTGGAAGGTCGGGAGCTCTTGCTCCGGCGCCGGCGACGGGAGATGTGCAGAGGATCGACGTGAATCCCCCCAAGGGGACGAGAGATTTCCCGCCGGAGGAAATGCGGCTTCGCAACTGGCTTTTCCTCAACTTCAGAGAGGTTTCTCCCACTGTTTGGTTCCGTATTCCAATAATACGAGTGTATGAGTTCAACTTCGGGGCTGGTTTCAGGTATCGAAGCTGTTTGGATTCGAGGAGGTTGATTTCCCTGTGCTTGAATCGGAGGCTCTGTTTGTGAGGAAAGCTGGAGAGGAAATTCGTGATCAGGTTAGGCTTTTTCTCTGATCACAGACACTTCCTTTAGCGTTTGAGTTTCTTAGTTGATAAAGTTGAAGCATTTTGGCTATGGATCCGTAGAGATTCTTTTGAGATTTGATACTTCAGATGTAGATAAGTTGGGAATTTTATGTTGATATTAATTTTGTTATTGACATTGTTCTTGACGTTGGGAGATTTTTCAAGTTTTCGATTGTCTGTTTTGGAAGTTGAAAGCTTGAGAGTGTATAGTGTTAACGTGTAATTCAACGGCTGAGATCGATTCAAAATCTTCAGCTGTATTGTTTTGAAGATCGTGGAAATCGCCGTGTCGCGTTGAGGCCCGAGCTGACTCCTTCTTTGGCGAGATTGGTGTTGCAGAAAGGGTAATCTTCCCTTCTAAATTAGCGAAGTGGTCTTTCGTCGATTAATAGCGTAAAAAGTATTTGAATTAAAGTTACGAAAATCTGTATAACTAGTTAGGATTGTATGAATCCAATTTATAATTTCATGTCAATTGCGTTTTTGGCAGTAAATCACTGTCGCTTCCGGTGAAATGGTTTACTTTGGGACAATGTTGGCGGTACGAGAGGATGACGAGGGGACGCCGTAGAGAACATTATCAATGGAATATGGATATTATTGGTGTTTCTGAAGTCACAGTATGCACTCTGAAACTTGGCTTTTTAATTTCAATTGGTCAAGTAATATTTTTTTATTAAATTGATCTATATTCTGTATCATAGTAAATTTTGACTAGCATATGATATGATTTTGGGTTGTTTTTGTCAGGCTGAAGCAGAACTCATATCTTCGATCGTCACCTTTTTCAAACGAATTGGAATTACATCATCCGATGTGGGATTTAAGGTTTCAAGCAGAAAGGTGGGAGTGATTGTAATCTTCTTTATCATCAGAACTTGATATTTTTGTCATTTGATTGCAGTATTACACGATTCACCTTATTTATCTTTTACAGGTTTTACAAGAAGTGCTTAGCCGCTACTCGGTACCTGCAGATTTGTTTGGCAAGGTGTGCGTCATCATAGACAAAGTAAGTTAGCGGATTTTGCAGAATTTTCTCTGTTCTGAATCTCTTATTGTTGTCATATGAGTAAAATATCATATAATTAGGTTATTTATTATTTGACCAAGTGTTGGTTCTTAGATCGAGAAACTTCCGTTGGACGATATTAAGAAAGACTTGGAATCTACTGGCGTGTCAGCCAATGCAATTGAGCAGATACTGCAAGTTCTTACCATCAAGTCGTTGACGAAGCTAGAAGGTTGGTGTCTTGGCTCTATGTAGAAATATCATTTCATTCATCATTCTTATTTTATTATATCCGTCTACTAGTAAATTCAATTTATCTATTTCGTTTATTCCATTAGTTAGGAGGTTGATAGGACCAATATGATAGGATTCGGTCTCTAATTCGAGGGTCAAACCTGAAAACTCTCAAAACAATGTTCAATAGGAACTTTCCACTAATCAAACATGATGGCCAAACCTAGATTAAACGTCCATATATAGGATCAGAGGCCCTTATTCCATATTTATTGTAAAATACCCCTTCCCTTACATAATATAATAATAAACAATAAAAACTATTTCCTTTTTACGGGTCTCATAGAGATTTATTCTAGAATTAGACTGTTATTTAATTCTATTATTTCTGATCAATGAGAATTATCATCATTTTCTCTAAAAAATCATCTTTTGGAATTTTCTCTCTCTCGAAAATCGTCAATTTACAAATTACTCACGGAAGATCTGTTGGTCCAAAATCAACTTTGTTTTTAGAGATTGACTGAGATTTTTATAATTATGTTACTTTTTTGTTTCCTTGTAGAGATACTTGGGGAAAGTGGGGAGGCTGTTAAGGAACTGAAGCAACTCTTTTTACTTGCTGAAAAATTTGGTTATTCTGAATGGATTCAGTTTGATGCTTCCATTGTTAGGGGTCTTGCCTATTACACCGGTGTCGTCTTCGAGGTTAGATTACTATTTTGGCCTTTGTTTTGCATTCTCTTTCATCTAGCTTAATGTTTTTGACAAATTGAAGGATTTGACAAGTAAAAAGACTTTTCTTTGGTATTGCTAATAAAATTCGAGAATTTTAAGTCTTTGTTGTAGCCTCAGAACTGAATCAAACTCTAATCCTAGTCAAACACTACAATTTAGAGCCGATAGTGCTTAAAAGTTAAAACCTTAAAGTCTAATAAAACAAAATATAGTTGATAGTATTCTACAGAAAGTAAAACTCTTTTCACTTTTTGTTTTGTTTTATCAGGGTTTTGATAGACAAGGAAAGTTGCGAGCCATTTGTGGCGGTGGTCGGTATGATCGATTGCTCTCCACGTTTGGGGGTGATGATATTCCTGCTTGTGGCTTTGGGTTTGGTGACGCTGTTATAGTTGAAGTAAGTAAAACTAAAGAAAGTTTATTCAATACCAAATGGTTCGGTTCGCTTAAAGAAGATTGGGTTTCCTGGTTTCCAAATACAGGTTAAATCGGTTAAATTTCTTGCTAAACCAACAAGCATTCAGTGAAAGGGTTAAAAATCTGATTCTAAACTGGGTTAATTGGATAGTAACCTAAACTGGGTTATTATTAACACATTTCTTCGTAAAACAACATAATCTTGTCTTCAGAGTAACATTTTAATAACCATGTCATAAAATCAATATGCTGATAATATGTTTTTTATGTTGTGGCATTAACAGTTGCTAAAGGAAAAGGGTCTCATACCCGAACTCAATCCGCAAGTAGATAATATTGTGTGCGCTTTAGATCCCGATCTTCAAGGAGCCGCTTCATACGTCGCTAGTTTACTCAGAGGGAAAGGCAAAACTGTCGATTTAGTCCTCGAGAACAAACCCCTTAAATGGTATAGATACACGATTCCCAGCTTTATATTTTGTATATATTGCATTTGGCTATTTGCAATTTAGTCCTTACTTGGAACTTTTTTTGCTTTACAGGGTCTTTAAAAGAGCGTCGCGAATAAACACAGAGAGGCTGATTTTGGTGGGGACTTCGGAGTGGCAAAAGGGTATGGTTGGTGTGAAAATTCTTTCTTCTGGTGAACAACATGAACTAAAAATTGAGGAGCTAGAGTGATTATTAGGGTGAACCATGAATTCTGTACTTTAATTTATTAATAATATAGTTGAATAAATATATTAGTTAATTGTTCCATTCTTTTTCTTTTCGGTGAATTATTTTTTTCGGCTAAATATCAAGAAACCCACTGGCTCATTTGCAAATTGATATACGCGGCATGAAATTTTGAGATGCAAGTATGTTACTTTGAATAATAGGAATTAAATTCTTATTTATTGAAATAGCTGCACAAAATAATAATCTTATCATGCTAATAGAGATTTACATATAATTCAGAAACATAAATAATTGCATATAATAATTTCTTCAACGATAGTACAATTTCAAAAATAAAAATTCAATTAGTCTAAATTGAAATATCTAACATAGAGTAGTAGGGACAATTGGCTTACATATGAGTCATGGTGTGCACTGACAGTCGGGTTTAAATCCTGATCCAGGTTTACAATCCAGTTTTTGTTCTTAAAGCTGGGTTTTGAACCTATATCCGGTTTAAAATCCAAGTTTTTTCAATTTCAAAACCGGATGGTTTTGAATTTCTCAAAACCGGGAATACGGTGCTGGGTTTGGAAAAAGTAATCTGATTCAGATAATTTAAAACATTTTCAACCTTTAATGGTAGATTTATTTGTATGAAGCTCGTTAGTACCAAAATTTAATCAACAATCCTGTATTTTAATATCAAGTCACAGTCCAAAGAGCGGAAGCAATTTATGTACGAACTACGTGAAGCACTAAAATACATGTTTCTTACGAAGTACTGAACAGTTACATAATCTCTCATATTGACATTTATGCAGCATAACTATTATATATATATATATATACACACACACATATATATTATACACACACACACACACTACTTATCCTTTCTATCAGCAGTTTGTCTGCTGGGAAAGTTTGCGCTGGAGCAAGTTGACATTATTAGTCTAGTTCGGGATGAATGTTCCGACATACCCTACCCCCATTACGAAGAAAGCTCCCGATTGCAAGAAGAGATATAAGAAGAGGTGATCGCTCCTGTAAAGTATATTGTAGACTGCACAATGCAGCATGAACATTCCCATTAGGAGCTCCAAAACATGAAACCTGTTCAATATTTTTAGATTAGTATTATTCTCGAGTAGGCCGTACTCGGTATTTATAGAGACTTATGATATTGTGAAATAAAACGAGTAGAATTATACCTTTCACCAGTTCGGATCTGTGGCTTCTTTAGAACAAATAAATTGCTCTTCAGCTTCATTGTGTTGCCAAGCTTCTCAGTCACAACCCATTCGTTGACCCTGTTTGCTTCGATGAGTCCGATGATTGATGCTTTGGTTCGATGGAGCGACATCACATTCTCAAACAAGATCCAAAATACCAGCAAATGCATAGACCTATCTCAGAGGTAAGAATTTTTCCGTTAATTTCTTCGAAAAATCAGAGGACTAGAAAGAAAATCAGGTGATGTCTCTTTCAGATCATGAATTGCTGTGAGAAAGCAAGAAGAATTAGAAGGAAAAACAGGTGCTCATAAAGGAATAACTGTTGTGTAATTGAGATGTAAGATTATGCCCATGAATTACATTGAGAAAGAAAAGTAGAAGAGTCTTTTTATTTATTTTATTTAATGTAGATTGTACCTTGGTGTGCATAGCGCGTTTAGAATCGTAATAATCGCTGGGATGTAAACGGCAATCGGCTTTATGAGTTTGACTTCAGGAACTATAACACTCGCTGGAATAACAATGCAATAGAAGAAGAACGTGACCCAGTGAGCGACGATCTTCCTCACGAAGAAGAAAGCGTATATCAGATGTAATCTCTTCCAAATTGATACTCTCTGCATAATAAATAATAATAATAAAAAAACAGCGAAGGAATTAAGTTCTGTCATTTAGGGGCCGAACATGTTCCATTATTGCACAATATGGTTTTTTTAGGGACCATTTATGCACATCCATATGACGAAAGGGCCTCTTGTGCCAAAAAAAATCATCTATTTTTCATAATTTTCGAACACTCACGTTACAGATAACGATCTCTTTGGTCATCTTTCTAAACAGGTTAGCCGGGCCGCACGACCATCGATGCTGCTGATACCGGTATGCCTTGAAGGTGCTTGGTAGCTCATTTCGAACCTGGTAATTATGACATGTATTAACTACTAAACTGATAAAGATATGAACAGGGTTTGGTCTCCACATCACAAATAAAATATTATATCGTAGCATGTTTAATTCAAGTGTGTTTAATTACTAAAGTAGGTCAATTATAATATGTAATTAGCTGTAAGAAGCGTGGGCATGAAACTGGGACCGGTACTGAGCTTTTTGCCTTCTCTAGGCCCAATCTCTTTTCTTTCTTTCTTTTTTCCGGGCCTCCCAAAAATAGACCCAATCCTGCTTAGAAAAACCCATATTTGTAAAAACTGAGGGAAAACTGGGTTTTGATACTATATTTTAAGAATGAATTAGTATGATAAATTAAATTTTCAAAATATCAAAAGCGGGCTGGCTCTGTTTCTTAAAGCCTCGGCCAGATTCCTGATTTTTTGACATAAAAGCCAGTTTTTTGACAGAAAGCAGACCGTGACGGGCCAAAAATTTCATCCTAGTAAAACCTAATCACAGTAGCTAGTCAATTTACTCAAGACTAAAAGGTAACTAGTAAATCCCGCCTATATTTATAGGCTTCTAATTTCATCGAGAATAATCAATTATAAATTATTCTATTAAACTTTCAATATCACATCTATACTTACTCCTAAATCACTCACAAAGACAAATTTCCAGCCCTTTAAGCTAGCTCTTACTGCCAAATCCATATCTTCAACCGTCGTTCGATCTTTCCATCCACCTGCGTCTTTTACTGTTTGGATTCTCCAAACACCTGCAGTTCCTATATATATATATATATATATATATATATATATATATATATATATATATATATATATATATATATAATTGAAACTATGTCATATTGACCCTTATTCAAGTCATTAATGGAGAAGAAAGACGATACCTAGTAATTTAATTTACCGTTAAACCCGAAGAATGAACACGTTGAGGAGCCAACTTCCTGCTCAACCGTGAAATGATAATCCAGAGACATTTCTTGAAGTCGAGTCATCAGACATTCATTGGCATTCACTAGAAATAATCAATCCATAGGCTGAATTATATTTTGGAATTTTGAAATATAGAAAATCAGGGATTTTAGTGTAAATTATATTGTAGTTATAGCTAATTAGTTACTATCATTATTTATGAGGTAAAACTATTATTATAAGTTCTTATTAGCAGCCAGTAGTATACAAGTCAACTCAATATATTATTAATTTATTAGTGATATTAAGAAATCTTTAACTTAATAACTACAAAAAAAAAAAAAAAAGATTTCAAGTGATATTCTGAGAGGACCAGGTACCAAACACGAATCAAGAACATACAAATGAATACCGAATATTATTGATAAGATGCACCAAGAACACAATGAGCCATCTCCTTCGAGAATCATGGTCCAATGATTACAACTCAATTCAAACATGACGGCCTACCTAACTGTTAGCGCCTTATAAGACCTACAATACCCATCCATTTATATAATTAAACACTTTCCTAATTAGAAATCTTTCTAGATCAGCGGGTCTAAATTATTCTTAGGACCAAAACTGCTTGGTTTATATAATAAAGGGCTTACTGAATTTCCATCGGGCCTGCACCAAGCCTAGCTCGGGATTCTCAAGCAGATAAGGAACAGTTCTTGTCAGGAAATCTTTTTCAGGCTGGAAATCAGCATCGAAAATCGCCACGAAGTCGCAGTCTTCAACATACTGCTTCTCTAAACCTTCTTTAAGAGCTCCAGCCTTGTAACCGTGCCTGTTATTCCTAGTTTCGTACCTAACATTAATTCCTTTTTCCGTCCATTTACGACATTCCAACTCCACCAAATCCTGCAGGTAAGTGAATTAACCAAAGAATTAATAATCTTTCATGTTTATTACTAATTATTCCGGGAGTTCAGATAGCTATCTGGAGAATTTTATGGAATAATCACTGGATCTTCTTGTAATTTTTTATTTTTTTATTTTCATTTATTAGGACTGTATTGTGCTAGTAACCTGATAAAATGACCTTCCATAATCATGTATTTTGTATGTTAACCTCCCAATTACCTAAAAGTAAAAGTAACCTAATTCGCAAATTTTTTTAAGACAAAAATACCCTTACAAATTCGGAGAGAATCAGGCATAATGAGGTAACTTAGGAGGTTAAAATACCAAATACTATACGATTATGGAGGATCATTATATCAAACTTTCCTTGTGTTAATAGGTGGTTTCCTAATTGGTAGATTATAATGTTTCCTTCCCTAATTTACTGTAATCGTGTGACAATTATATATAATTACAGCAAGAAATTGAAATTATTTCACAAATATTCATGGTACCTTCAACACTTCGTTGGTCGAATCATCGAGAACCTGAACTACGAGCCTGCCAGCTGGCCATGAGAGTTCGCATGCTGCACCTATTGATAGCTTGTAAACCTGAAAAGGAAAGAAATGGTATGTTGATCTTCCTTTCTCTTATAGTTTATTTGTTCTTCAAGATATAAATCTGTATCTATATATATGTAAAGCTAATATTGTTTCAGTATATTTTTGCTTGTGCAACACAAAGGTGACAGCAAATGGGACAAAATTGAGTTCGTGAGCAACATGTATGTATAGATAGAAAATTATACTGTATTGGTCATTAAGTATAGCCGACTGACTTTGCGTTTTAACTTTTAAGTAAAGATATGGCATCTCTTGGGATTATTTTTATATAGATTCTTATTGAAGTTTGCACACAACTTTATGTTTCTTTTTGGTTTAATAAGACTTAATAGAGTGGATAAATCTTTTCTATATTTTATTCTTCTATGCTAAATCTTGATTAATTGTGAAAAATGTCCCGATTCTGGTTTTCGCTAAAAAAGCGGGAAGATTCTTCAACAAGAAGAGTAAGCTGTTAGGTTGACAGTTGACTTAAAACTGATCATATCATAATTATTTAAAGAATACAAGGAAAATAGAAAGAACATCACTGGGATCTTGGATGAGTATTTGTTACAGATCAAATGCAAAGTGAGAACTCTGATAAATTTCATAAAATACACTACTATATAGAAATATGAGTTAGGTGTAAATCAGCTATAATTAGTTAATTATAGTGCTGATGTGTAATTAGTATAGATTAGTTTAAATTTTATCTCCTTAAATAACTAAGTATATACATTCCCTATTGTTACCAATCAATAGTATTTGTCAGTATAATTCCGAAAAACAACATACCATTTTTATTTAAGTTTTACATCAAAGTAATGCTGTCGTACCTCTTTCTCGTTGTACATCGGTATCTGAACCAAAACCGAGGGGTAGTTTTGGGTATTCTCAGGAGCTTCTTTCATTGTATCTAACTTATATTTGGTGTATCGCTTCTTCCTCAACAGCTTCACAAACAGTATAACTGTCGCCATATAGAGTCGCTCAACGAAAAGCATCACCGACATAACCGAGCACAAGATCACTGCCAGCTGAAGAATGGGTACGATCAGAGGCAGTTTTATGGAATTCCAAGCATAATTCAGACTGCTCGTAATATCTTCAGCCACTTTCACTTCCGGATTTTGAAGAACTAGATTTCTCATGGCTACTAGTTGTTAAAGAAGAGAATTCTCGGAGTCCGAAAGGAGATAATAGTGACTCAAATCTATTATAGGATACCGATCATGATCAAGTTGCTTGGCAGGGTAGAAAATAACCGAGAAAATGAAGGCGGAATCGGGGATTGGAGAAGAGAATTATCGGAGCCGGAAAGAAGATTGTAGGGTTAAGTGTTTCCCATAATGAACACTTCTCTAGTCGCTCGGTAGGAAAGAAAATAACCAAGAAAATATAGTCAGGGATTTCGAAGAATTAGATTTCTCATGGCTATAAAGCTATTATAGGATGCAGATTGTGATCAAGTTAGTTTGCATAATGAACGATTCTCTTGGCGTTTGGTACGAAAGAAAATCACCGAGAAAATGAAGATAGAATCAGGTTTTATGGAAGAATGTAGTACGATGAACACACTGGAAAAATGGAGGTCTCACTATCTGGAGACACACAGGTCAACATGCAAACGTTATTGCAAATAATGAAATTATAAATTTTATTTGTGAATTAACCGAAATCGTATCATTATTTATTTCTGTGCTCTAACAGTTAATGAGTTTTTGGCCTCGCTAGTTATACATCGGATTGGTGCAAGCTGGCATTTCTTGTTCTGTATCAGAAGTCCAGGTTTGCTTCTGTATGACCTTTTCATATATGTTCTTTTCTTGCTTTAATGATAATTTGCAAAATAGAAAATATAAATACAGCTATTATCTTCCTCTCGAAGTCTCTTCGTATCGCTTTGTGAAGTCGGCAACTTGAATTTAGATTCCTTGAGTAATTTACGACGTATTTAGTATTTTAATATGGTTTAGGACAATAAAAAAATAATACCATTATTCAGCTATTTTTCTTCATAATTAATATTTAGTCATTGAACAAAATGATGAATTTAGATTCTTTAATTAATTTACGGCGTATATAGCAACTTTATATGGTTTTTAGCTATAGAAACATACTACACTCTTGTTTAGTTCTGTTTCTGCATTATTAGTCAGTGAACACAATGGTAATTTTAGATTCCTTAACTACTTTATGGCGTATGCAACGGTTAATTACAAAAAACATAATACAGTTTCAACTTCAGTTTTTGCATAATCAATCATGAACCGGATGCTCCATACAATTCTGCAAACTATTGCTGTTTTTTCTTCTTAATTCTAACTTGATCACATGGTGTTACTGACAGACCTTTTGTTATTATTAGCTGAATAAAATTTATATGTATGTCATAGGTTCTTCTGGACAATTCGGGTTATATTTAACTTAAGTAATGGGAATTCGGGTTTGGCATATTGTCTCTTGTGTCTTTAAGGGGAGACTGCTACACTTGTTATTCGGTTCTTTTTATTCAATAGAATAATCGAGAATTCATCTCTTCGGTGAATTCTCTTCGATTTGTGTTTATTTTCTACCCGATAAGGAAACTCGTAGAATCGCATTAAAAAGACGTCGATTCAATCTGTATTTGAATCGAAAATGACAGCTTGCAGAATTAAATACCAAGAGGAGACTAAGCTTGATGACTATCAAAGCGACAACATATATTTGTCAAACTCATAGAAGCTGAAAAGAAATTCAATTACTCAAACACTTTTTACTAAAACAAGACAAGCTTTTGGCCTGATGTGTGTAATCAAAACTTGTTTTTGCATTCTATTTATCAATAAAAGCCAATAATTTATTGCATCATCCTTTTTGTTTGCTTCCTTGGAAATTATTCATACTTTTTTTTTTTTTAATGTATTTTGTCATAATAATCGGCTAGATCAGTACTTTGAACTTATACCGTGTTACATTCGTAGCAATATTCATAGTTTTCTTATGCTTATCAAGTTAATTATGTCATTAGGTTTTATTATTAATGTATTTTGCGTCAATTATTGGATCATGTGATTTAGGGTTGGTTTGTGGTATTTAGGTTTTATCGAGTTTAGATCTGGCTCGTTAGGCTGCAATATTTTGGTCTATTTAAGAGACCTTAAATGAACGAGAAGGGTAGACGATAATCACTCTTAAAAAACCGAATCTTTCTCAAAAGACTAAGTTTTGTGAAAATTGGCGAAGATCCCGTTTCAAGATCGAATCATTAAAGCCAATATGATTCAGTTAAAGCTGTTCTTATAGAAAAGTTAGTGGCTTTTGTAGAATATATAATTTGTGTTCCTGTGAGATTTCAGGTATGTTTTCTGGTTTCTTGGTGCATTTATATTCTCTCTCTCTCTTTTTTTTTTTTAATTGGCTTTACTAATTAGTAACTACTAACAATTTGCTTGTAAAATGCCGCTAACTTGTCTTGCAAGAAACAAGGAAAAGAACATTTGGAGAAAGTTGACAATGCTGATCATAAGACAATCACTGACTTTAATTCTCTTGGTCAACACCATAGTAGAAGAAGGGCATTGTTGTCCATCAGACCTTTCACACCATATATGTTTTAAGAAATAGCTTAGAGTAATTCTTTGATTTTTGAATTTGAAATGTAGCAGATTTGCCCTTATTTTCTAAATGTGTTGAAATTATGGTGATTTAGTTGAGGGTATTTCAGTCAATTTTGTTATTTTGTTTTTGTCTCACCTTTCCACACTGGATTGTATCAATATTTTGTTCGTAATATCTAGACTTGAAACTATATTTCTTCCTAAAAGTTTCATCATCTTCATTTGTTTGTAAGAAAGATGATATTGGGTTAAGAAGTCCTGAGCTAGCTTATTGAATGGGGCTATATATATATATATATATATATATATATATATATATATATATATATATATATATATATATATATGTATGTATGTGTATGTATATCCTTCTTGGGGGATATTGTCACTATAAAATATTTCAGAAGTGCTTGTTTGTAGCTTGCCACTTATTTTGGAATAATTTTGTATTAATCACTTGATTAGTATTATACATGTAATTAAATTAAAGTGTCGGTGCTAATTCAACTTTACGTAAAAAAATAGATAGTCGATGGTATTATTGTGATTAATTAAGGTGACGTAATGGTATTATTGTCGTGATATCTATTGTGTCGATACTCGATACTTTTGACTCTATAAGAGTAATTACAAGGTCTCAAGGACCAAAATTGTAACTATCAAAATATAGTAAAATGTTATTCATAATGAGATCATTGTGAATAGAATGTAAATTTATAACCCGATTTCGAGTGATTCAGTTCACGGTTCTTACTATTATTCGTAATAATTCAAACTTGTTTAAAGGTTCGTCCTTGGCAAGCTAGAACAACCCCGAGAAAATTCGGGTTTGACAGGTTAGAACAAGGTGAATCTGCTCAGATTTTGATATGTGCTTTTGTTTACTAATAGATAAAATTTTCACGTAGCCACCAAGTGGACCTGCCCGTCTCACATTTTTGGTGTGCATGAGCAATTCACTAAATGAGCGGCCAGCCCAACCCGCAGTGGGTTGTGGGCGCGGGCTGCCCACACCGACGAAGAATGTCTCCAAACAGATATCCGGAGAACATCAAATTGATACGCCGTGACACTTATCGCTACAATTAATGACTTCAAAAACTTTCAAGCATTACCCTTTTGAGGACCGAAAAAATTAAATTATAGGATCTACGTGTGTTTATAAAACAAGGTTTTCGATATTTGGTTTGCATTTTGATATCCGTACCAATGACTCATTCGGATTGAATATATTAATTTAATCTTTATTTGAGTTGTAAGGATTTATTATGTTGATGATTGGCTAACGTATGGTTATAGACGCCCTATATCGTCAACATAAGATTAGAAAATCATTATTAAAAATTACTCTTTCCAAGCTTATAGATGAAAGTGAAACTCAGCACAAATGAAGATAAAGTAGTTTCATATATTATTAGGGTTATTAACGGCAAAATACCTAAGTTGTTTGGATATATGGCGGCATAGAGTCAACTTAATAATATTGTGACAAAAATACTTAAGTTCATCTTATTTGGTAGATTGGTAGACCTCATCAACTTTTTTGTTAGTTTTTTTACTATTCCGTTAGTGATGACTTAAAGTCGTAAACAACAAACAAAATAAATAAATTCAAACGATCAAACTCACGAACATCAAAATAAACCTGGATGTAGCATATATTCTTGGAATATCAGCAATGCATATTCTTATTTTTCTTCTCACGTTCTCTGTTGAATTCTCAGTTCATCTCCTCAATAGCATCACTATTTAACTTATCGATGTCAACATTGACATAAATAGTAAAAAAAAAATAACGGAAAAGTAGATCAGGTCTACCGATCTACCAAAAAATAAACTTAAGTACTTGTGCCATAGTTCTTTTAAGTTCTCTATACTACCTTATTTTCAAATATCTTAAGTACTTTTGCCACTAATAACCCTATCTCTTAATTCTCTTTTTTAAGTTTTGTGCTTGATAAAGTCCATCAATAACTTATTGCTCTAATTAAGCAAATTCGATTCTCACTCCCTTGTGACCACAAAAGTTTGCGAACTTCTCTTTCAACAAGTATAAGTTTTAAAAAATACACACTGAACTTGTGGCCTTTTCTTGACTTCTCATATTTTTTGTCCATTTCTAAGAAGAAACGAGAAAAAAAAAAAAAAAACTAAAGAATGGTCCAAATTCTGAATTTGAGTCCAATACAAATTATTCACATCCTCTCTTCTTTTTCTTCTTCCTTTTTTTTTTCTTTCCAAATTTGAAATATTTAGTACCGATTACTACATTACGGATAGTATTAAATATTGATATTAAACTCGGTCGTACTTGTACCCTATATTTGTAAAGTCTAAAACAAAGAAAAATTTAACAAACAAGCAAACTCTAGATTAAAACTAAAAAAATATGTATTATTGTTAAAAATATAACGCGGAGAGTCTCAAATAGTTAGATTCAGAGATAAATAGTCAAAACATGTCCTATCTCTAAAAAATATATACATTATTGAGATTGTAACATTATGAGAAGAGCGATGATTTTTTATAACATAATAAAATGAGGTAAAAAGGCGGGAGTCACCCGGTAGGGGAGGTCAAAAACCGTTTTAGGTTCCGATTACAGCTTGCGGTAGCTACTCTTCTGTATTTCGCAAATTGTACTTTTAGTATCGATTTTTGTCGATCCAATAATCGGTTTAAGTGCGACTTTTGGGTAGTTTCTTACACCCGAACTTGTCACAGTCCTTAAATATGTCATTATAATACTAATGCATGCTGACTTTAACAAGAATAAACTTATTTATGATATTTATACATATTCAAGGGTGTATACAACCCCAATCTCCTCCGAATTTTTGAAAAATATTCACTATTTAGCCGACATTTTTATTTTAAATATTTATTTTTCCTTAATTATACTTATTCATCATTTCCTCTTCAATACTTAGTGTGAAAGTTGGATTGGGAAAATTAATTTTCTCATTGATTGAATTGGGTATTTACACCCTTAATTACAAGAAAGGAAATTGTGGTAAAAGTACCACAAAGATGAAACCTATACATTATTCTACACTCCCCCTCAAGATGGGCAATATATGTTATACAACCCAAGCTTGGAACTTAGATCACCAAAAGAACACCGAGGTAGAGCCTTGGTGAGGATATCCGCAATCTGAAGTTTGGACTGAATGTAGCCCAAGTCGACGATGCCTCCATTGACCTTCTCCGAAATAAAGTGTCTTATCAATTTCAATGTGCTTTGTTCGGTCGTGGTGAACTGGATTCTTGGCGATTCTGATTGCGGATTGACTATCACTGAACATCTTGATAGCTCTTGGATGATCCATCCTTAGCTCTTTCAAGAGCCTCTGGATCCACATTCCCTCGCATATGCCTAATGCAAGAGCACGGTACTCGGACTCTGCGCTACTACGGGAAACAACCGATTGCTTCTTGCTTCTCCAAGTAACGAGGTTTCCCCATACATATGAACAATAACCCGAGGTTGATCTTCGATCCGTGGCTTCTCCAGCCCAACTAGCGTCGGTGAAGATCTCGACCTTACGGTTCTCTGATTTCTTGAACAATAAGCCATGACCGGGGGTAGACTTTATACCTCAAGATTCGGTTCACGGCTTCCATATGGTCATCGTTTGGGTTGTTCATGTGTTGACTCACAAGACTGACAGAGTGGGCAATGTCCGGACGAGTGTGTGAGAGATAGATGAGTTTACCGACAAGTCTCTGATATCTCTCCCTTTGTCGACATGGGCGCTTTCGACAGAATGGGAGAACTTCTTGTTCGGATCTATTGGGGTGTCAACCGGCTTGCAACCAAGAAGACCGGTTTCTTGCAGTAAGTCAAGTACATACTTCCTCTGGGAGATAGCAATTCCTTTGTCTGATCTTGCTACTTCCATGCCTAAGAAGTATCTCATAGTTCCAAGATCTTTAATCTCGAATTGGGTTGCGAGTACTTGCTTTAGTTTGATGATTTCCTCCGAGTCATCACCGGTCAGAATGATGTCGTCAACATACACAATGAGGATAGCCTTCTTCCCATTGTTGTTCCGTTTGACGAAGAGAGTATGATCGGCTTGACACTGGAGGTATCCGTTGGAAGTGACGGCCTTGGTGAACTTCTCGAACCAGGCACGTGGAGACTGTTTTAAGCCGTACAACGACTTCTTCAGATTGCACACTAAGTGCTTTTTGGAGTTTTGTCCCATTCCAGGAGGTATGTTCATATATACTTCCTCTTCAAGATCGCCATTTAAGAAAGCATTCTTGACATTAAGTTGGAAGAGTAGCCAATCGAGGTATACGGCGAGTGAGATAAGAACTCTCACCGTATTCAGTTTGGCCACAGGAGCGAATGTTTCTTGAAAGTCGATGCCTTGAGTTTGAGTGAATCCCTTTTGCAACGAGTCTCGCCTTGAATCTCTCAACACTCCCATCTGATCTATACTTGATTTTGAACACCCATTTACACCCAACATGACGTTTTCCCCGTGGTAGTTCAGTGAGGCTCCACGTTCCGTTGCTTTCCAGTGCCCGAATTTCCTCTTCTATCGCATGTTTCCACGCGGGAATTTGAAGAGCTTCATCAATGGAGCTAGGAACCTGGCTATTATCAAGATTAGAGACAAACGCTCTGTATGAAGGACGTAATTGGTTGTAGGAAACATAGCGTTCAATGGGATATTCGGTGTGACCATGAACGCCTTTCCTCCGGACACCCTTACGGAGAGCAATGGGGAGTTCAGAGTCATCAATCACGGGTTCGGATCTTTCCATACCTGAGGGGTCAGATGAGGTAGTAGGTGCCGGATCCGGTTCCTGGTCGAGTTGAAGATGCATGGGGCCATCTACTTGTTCAACAGAACGAGGTGAACTAGGAGGTGACTCTGGGACAATATCAGCAATTTGAGGTGGATTTGGGTTAGGATGAATGGAGATATCGATCGGAAGTTGAGATGAGGAAGATGGGCTGGATTGAGAACCTTGATTGATTTCCCAAATTTGAGATTCCCACAAATTCTCCCCCTGAATGTCGGATTTGGGGAAAAATGACTCACCTTCAAAGAAAGTAACATCCATTGAGTTATAAGTAGTGCGAGTAGATGGGCAATAACAGCGATACCCTTTTTGATGCAATGAATAACCCAAGAATATGCACTTGACAACTCTAGGATCGAGCTTTGATCGATTTTGTTTGTGAACATGGACAAAGGCGGAACACCCGAAGATCTTTTTGGGTAGGTCGGAGGAGAATGATAAGAGATGTGGATGAATTTCGCTGAGGACTTGACGAGGAGATAGGAATTTCAGGACACTACTCGGCATACAGTTGATGAGGTATGTCGCGGTGATAGTTGCATCACCCCAAAAATGTTTTGGGACAGATTTTGCAAACATGATGGATCGAGCGACTTCGAGGATGTGCCTGTTTTTTCGCTCAGCAATACCGTTTTGCTGTGGAGTGTCTACACATCAGTTTATGTGGACGATCCATTTTTCAGTCAAGTATGGAGAAAGAGTTTGATTGAAGTAATCCCGTGTGTTGTCCGTATGGAGAAATTGCACACGGGTATCGAATTATCGCTCAACCATGGAGTAGAAATGTTTGAAGATTGGGGCAGCTTCGGTTTTGTCTTTCATTAGAAATGACCACGTCATTCGAGTGTGATCATCAATAAACGTAATAAACCACCTAGCACCACTTGTATGGCGTACCTTTGAGGGTCCCCATACGTCGCTATGGATCACAGAGAAAGGTTTGGATGATTTATAGTCAATGGCATGAAATGGACTGCGTGTATGTTTGGCAAATTGGCATACTTGACATTGATACGATGAAGATTTTTTCTTAATAAACCAGTTTGGGTACACTTTTTCAAGGTACTGAAAACTAGGATGACCAAGACGGTAGTGCCACAACATAACTTGATTTTCTACAGGAACATTGTTCGAAAGAGTTATAGTGTTTGATGACACACGACCTTGGTCAGGATTCGGAGCTTGGTGGCTTGGAAAATTTATGTCGTCAAACATGTAGAGGCCTTCACGCATCGTCCCTTCGCCAATCACCTTCCTGGAACCTACCACCTGAAAATAACAGAAGTCGGCAAAAAATCGTGAAATGCAGTTATAATCACATGTGATCTTACTGACAAACATCAAGTTGCAAGCAATTTGTGGAACAAATAACACCGAGTAAAGTATAATGTTCCCAGAGAGTCGGATAGAACCGATTCCGGCCACCGGAATGAGAGTTCCATCAGCAGTCCGAACGGTTGAACCCCGCGGACACGGTCCAAGGGTGATGAAGTAACTCTTTTTACCCGTCATGTGGTTCGATGCACCTGAATCAACAATCTAGGTTTTGCTCGGGCGAGTTAAGGTGAGGCTGACAGAGGTCAAACCTGTGTGAGCATGGAGGCTACTCGGTGACTCGGTTGAGAAACAAGATCCGGTGGTGTGTTGCTTGCTAACCCTCATCTGTAGAGACTCCATTTGCTCCATGATCCGGTTCATGTCCTCTCTGAGGTTAGGGTCGGGCAAAGCGCTTGTGACCACAGGAAGGTCAGAGTCAGTGGCATTGCTATGAGCCTTCTTGCTGAACTTTGACTTAGATGGTTCTGAACCCATTGGTTTCCCATGTAACTTCCAACAGGTTGATTTCAGGTGACCGAGTTTATTGCAATGTTCACACCAAGGACGTCCTCGATGAGGACCAGAAGACACAGCCTTAGAGAACATAGGAGGCTCCTGTTGATGCGGAGTGAACATTACGGATCCCTCGGTCTTGTCCACAGGCATGATGATCTGGCGACTCTCTTCTAATCGGACGAGGGAGAAAGCCTCTTGAGGATCAGGGAGAGGATCAATCGCCATAATTCTTCCACGGACTGCGTCAAATTCATTGTTAAGAGAAAACGTACAGTTCTTCCCTCTTGAATGAATTCCCAGAAAATAGCCGCATCTCTAGGGGTCTCCTAAGGCTTGACCTGATAAGTATCCAGCTGAAGGCAATAGTTGGACAGAACATCGAAATAATCACTGATATCCATGTCACCTTGACAGAGATTATACAGGCGAGACTAGAGGTCAATGACCACCGAAGTATTCTTGTTATTTGAATAAAGTTTACGTGCCGAGTCCCAAATTTCCTTAGCAGTATCATAAAAAAGAAACTTCGAACTGAACTTATCTGTCATCGAGTTAGTGAGCCATGACATGACAAGGTAGTCGGAGTTCTTCCATGAGGCATATTTTGGATCCTTGGAATCTGGCATGGGTGGCTCACCGGTGAGATGTCCGCTTTTTTCTCTTCCACTCACAATCATGAACATGGATTTAGACCATTGAAGATAATTCTTGCCATTGAATTTGTGATTGGTCATTGAGTTTTGATCGTGCACGGAAACAACTCTTTCAGTCGAGGAAACATACTTTATCAGGTACTTATCGTAGGAACCAGTCGAGAAAAAATTAATTTTCTGGATGTGGGCACACCCTTTTCCACGCAGGAACAAACAGAATGAAATAAGGGCTTTCTGCGTATTCCAAAGTGCCTTTTGGTTGTTCCAACACACAGAGAACAGAATGAATTGGGTATTTACACCCTTAATTACAAGAAAGAAAATTGTAGTAAAAGTACCACAAAGATGAAACCTATACATTATTCTACACTTAGCTTAGCTGTCTCTAAGTTTATATTATTATTATTTTTAATGCACATATACACTGTACTCTAATACCACAAAATTGGTAGGATATTTTTTTTTCTTAAAAAAATTAATTTTATTCCATTATGCCACACTCCGCAAGTTTCCAAAAGGCTATATCTTTGTGATATTTCTAGATTTTTACTCTACTTTTTTTAAATGGAGTGAAAAAAAAAGGCATCAAGTTGGTCATTCGAAGCCAAACGACACGATTTATCGGGATTCTTTCTCTATCCATATTGTACTTGCGAATGTCTTAGAAAAAAAATGCCATTAATTTTTAGGTCATTTTCAAAAAAATATCTCCAAAGCTTTGCAAACAAGCCTCTCAAAAAGGAGCACACTATGGACAAAATCAAAAATTAAAGTAAGAGGTTTTTTTTTTTTTTTTTTTAAATCATAATTAGAAATTTAGAGTACTATTTATGTTGTTTGTTGAGAAAAATGTCCAAAATGGATTGTCAAGAAAAACATTTATTTTTAAAAATATCTGGAACCATGTTCTCAAATTTGTGCTCATAAGACTGGCGGCGGTGAGAGCAAGCTGCCCGAGCCCGGCAGCTTTTTCCCGATATTTGTGGGCATGGGCAATCCGAACATTTTTCAAAGCTAGGCAGTTTTTGCCTGCTCGCCTTTTTCTTTTTTATAAAATTAACTTTATAAAAATTTAAGGGTTAATTGCAGCAATAATGCACAACCTTTGGTCAACAGGGGTTTTAGGTCCCCAACCTTTCAAAGTGTGGGAAAAAATACACAACGTTCGTTGAATGTAAAATACGTTGATCTTTCCGTTAGGGATGTTAAATTCTGCTGATGTGGCATTGTTAAACTGCCAACTTGTAATATTAATTACATAACCTAATTAATAAGAATAAATTAAATCACATTTTAATTATGATTCAAAAAATAAATTAAAACTTTAAATTAACGAGCAATACTTATTTAACGTGTAGTTCCTATTTTTAAACTCGTGCTTCAATATTATTCACATCTTTATTATGTCATCTTTTAAATTACAATTGTTTTTAAGAATCGGTTGTTTATCCAAAATTTTAGTCGTTTCTAACAAACTGTCATTATGTAATCTTTGCAAATTTTAGTCGAGTTTAATAATCCGTCGTTTTTCAAAATTTTAGTCATGTTCGAAGAAGAGTCTGTTAGATTTTTAGGGGGAGTAAAAATTATTTATTTAATTTAAAGTATTAATTTGTTTTTTGAATCATAATTAAAATCTGATTTAATTTATTCTTATTAATTAAGTTATGTAATTAATATTACAAGTTGGCAGTCCATTTGACAGTTTAACGATGCCACATCAGCAGAATTTAACATCCCTAACGGAATGACCAACGGATTTTACATTCAACAAACGTTGTGTATTTTTGCCCACACGTTGAAAGGTTGGGGACCTAAAACCCCTGTTGACCAAAAGTTGTGCATTATTGCCGCAATTAACCCAAAATTTAATTAAGAGATAATTGTGAGAAAAGTACTCAAAAAGTTTACCTATGTTCCCTTTATCTTTGTCGAGACAAAAATATATAATGTACAAAAAGTGTC
Source organism: Parietaria judaica (assembly GCA_954871525.1). NCBI lineage: Eukaryota > Viridiplantae > Streptophyta > Magnoliopsida > Rosales > Urticaceae > Parietaria > Parietaria judaica. The sequence continues at coordinate 18,913,928 of OX940864.1, forward strand.
CCGTTAGTACTCAATTTCATTATGTTAATTTTTTCCATTATATTCCCGTTCATATCTTCATATTTTTTTTAATTAGTTCGATTTAAATGAAATTATGGTTTGTTATTAAAGCTTTGTTTGTTATATGTTTAATTTATTTATTTTGAGGTCATCCCTTCACGTAATGGTTAGAGAGGGAGATTTTTCCTACATCATATACTTTTGTCACGGCGAAAAAAGAAAATATAAGTCAAGTTTTGAATAATTTGTGAGTACTTTAGCCACAATTATTCCTTTAATTAAAAACAAAAACATGGTCATGGGTTACCCTCGTCAACGAAAAAAACCGGGCGTGAGCAGCCCACATCCAAGAAAAATACTAGACATGGTAGCTTATCTGTGAGTTATTGCGTGAAGCCTAATCGACACGAAATACTACCATAACGTTACACAAAATAGTCAAGGCTGATCTACGAAAAGGAGTGGTAAACTCCCCTCTAGAGATCGAAGGAAGTGGACCAGGAGCAAATTCTAATTGAAATGTTATGTAATGAAAGTAGACCTTCTCCGACTCCGTTATTAACTCTTAACTAATAAAGTAAAGAGTTATTTGGCATGGCTTGCTCGTCCTATATGAGCTTGTATAGCTAAAAAGTCTAATATTTTCATTTAAAGTGCATCTAATTTTTCTAGAGTTTCACTGATATAATACATCAGATAAAATAAATATATATATATACACGTATACATATATATATATATATATATATATGCACACATATAAATGTAATTCCTAATATGATAAAAACAATCTCTTATCTAATAATCGGGAAGTGATTGTGCGAAATCAGAATTGCGGAAAGAATACATGCCTCACTGGTTGCCGTATTCTTCAACGACCGAGAGGCTATTGGCATGTTTGGTCTAGAGATTGTAACTCAGTTATTGATCCAATTCGGAGGCCCAACAATGTGGGTTATGTTTTACTTATTGACTCATTACCCGGCCCTGAATGTTATCTAGGCCGTCTTTGATGACTTAGAGGAGAAGAAAGAGAGTGCGGAGTGAAAAAAAAAATAAGAAAAGAGAAAAGAGAGAAATAGAAATTTACGGTTCTCGGACTGTTGTTAATACTTGTGATGACCCTCAGAAAAATCGATACTGCGCACTCGTCTACCGAATGATTGTCATGAAATTTTGACAGAGCGTTTCTAACACGTAGAGGTATGTTTTGAAAGGTAGAGATGTGATTTGGAATTTTCTAGGTCGGTCTGCCGAGTGGAAACCAGTGGCTAATTTTGTGAGAACTTGAAGCAGTTTTTCACACAAAAAAATTCTTGCTTGTTTTAGTCCGAGATTGGTTTTGGATCTTGATGATGATGTATGCCTTTAGTTTTATGTAGGAAAGACTTTGTTTGTATTTCACTCTTGATTATAGTGAATTTGAGTGGCCTACAGGTTCTGTGTTTTTTTACTCCTCCTTTTAGGGGGTTTTGTAACGCTAAAATTGTCTTGTATTCGTGGATGTGTTTGGATTATTATTGTTTTCGAATTGCACAGAGTATTTGAATTTTTTTTTTTATATTACATTACTTTGTGCTTCCTAACAGTCATGTACCGATCTTTGTCCAAATTTTGCTCGTTGTTATATCTATGTCATTCCGAGTTGATGTAAACAATTAATAGAAATTCAATAGAGAGGATCTTTATCAAATATCACCAAATTACCTTGTAATAAATACATGGGACCAAAAAAAAATAATCTTGTATTAATAAAAACAAAGAGAAAACAACAGACATAAAATCAAATTTCATACGATTACGACAGTGCGAAATAAAATAACATCTCTTTATGAAAACTCTTGTATTGTATCAAGAACTTTACTACAGGTTTCATGAAGTAAAAATGTTAAAAAAAAAATGATGGTTTCAATCTTTCTAGCAACGTGTTATTTAGAGACATTGTCTAAAATAGAGTAATTGAAAATTATTCCTCATATTGATTTTTTTTTTTTAAATTGACTACCACTTACTTTTAAAAATAAACTTATATATCTTTCGCATTTGCTTCGAAACCAAAATAAATGTCAAGTGTACTTGCTCTGGTACTAATTATTAAGTTATATTTCCGCGTTTTAGCAAAATATATAAGTGATGGGCATGCGGAAAAGTAACGGCGCCGATATTTTTTGTTAACACAGTTCGTTCTATCCCTTGTGGATAACTTACTTCTGCAAGGCGTTCACCCAGATTGATCAACCAAGAGATGATTACAAACATACATATGGACGTCCCAAAGCGTTAAGGAAACTCCCTCTTGATGTTACAACATCAACTTCGACATCCAACACTTGAACTCTTGATGATCGTGCAAGATCCTCTTGCTCCAACTAGCTGCGCACGTCCCGTTCTTCTTCATGTCACTGTGTCGCTAGTTTCCTTCTCCCAAAGGTTTTTCTCAGAATATCTCTGTAAGTGCTATCAATTTTGGACCTCAATAGATAGGACATATAGGAGCTGCACAGTTCAAATCTCCATGTCTTGATGACATGATTAGCTCCTTGATACTCTCCGATGATAAGTAATTACTCGCAATCTTCTCCTTTTGATTCTGCTCATGATCCTTATTTGGCAGTGCAAGGAGAGGTCGACTCATTCAGTCCTTGATTATGATGCGCATCCTTGATTTGCGCGACTTGATTGGCTGGATGGATTATCTTACAGGTGTTATGACGATAATTACACCAATAACTTTCTATAAATAAGCAAGCGTAGTAAACATGGAATATTAATAATCGAAGTGAGATATCCATATTCCAATATTTAATAATCTGAATGTCATATATACAATATTTTTATTTCATGACAAAATATAAAAAATAATTAAAATAATCATGAGATTGTCATTTTTTATTTCACCATGTTAACAACATTAACCAGGAGTAATGAAATTTAAAAAAATGTTATTTTAAACTGAATTCGGGTTTGCTTTTAAAAATCTAAAGAGTAGAAGGTGAAAGCGCATCAAAAACATGATTTTTTTTTTCTTTCCGAAACTTAAAAATCGAAGCTAGTACGGATAACATGAAATATTTCTATTGTATTTTTAAAAAATATTTACATATTACAAAAAAAAAATTATTTTTAAGGTTTTTTATCGCAAATAGCCATTATTTTTTATAGCAAGAAGAAGACTAGAATCTTTGCACTAATTTAGTAAAAAATTCAATATAGATATACATAATAAATATAAGTATATAATATACATGGAGAGAGACATACATATAATAAAGAGGGTAGGAAATAATTGAGGTGGACAACATAGAGAAGTGTGGTCCATTTGTGCTTCCGAAAAGCCCACGTGACCCTTCACACGTCATCACGCTCTCTCACCACGAGTCTCCTCATCCGGGCCTCTCTTCTCCACGCGTCCTCCTCCCATTCGCCCGCCCCGCCAGTCCCACGTGCCCCCCCACGTGCCACAACCTCTCTTCTTCACCACCCTCCATTATTCACCACTTTTCATTTATTTTTCAAACCATGTTATGAATCATGATGGTCTCTCAACCCTATAAATACGCCCTCTCTCTTCTTACTCACTTCACCATCTTCTCTCATCTTTCTCTCTCTCTATATATATATGTATACTCTCATATACACACACACACATATATATATACACGTTAGCTAGGGTTAGGGTTTTGAGATGAGTTGCTGAAGAATGGGCCAAAGTGGTTCATTTCTCTGCATTTGCACCTGCACCTGCCAAGCTGCCTATCATATAAAGAAAGATATACATATATATATATATATGTATATATATAAGGGCAGGCGTAGGTGGAGGTGCAACTGCAGATGAATGCCACGTTTGGTGTACAAGGAGATCAAGAGCTTCATCGATATCATACATCTGCTGGTTCCATGTGATTCCCTCTATATATCTATATATATTATATATACATACGTACGTACGTATATAAGCTAAGTAAAAGTCATTTTTGTTTGTTTAAAATACCGATAATATGATTTTATGGGTATATATCGACTGTAATCATATGTATTTTCGGATCTCGGGTTATACCCGGTATAAAATGGGTAGTGGTTTAAAATAATGATGAACTGATTTTACAAGTATACCGATTACAGGCTAGTAATCAATCGATTGTATTTTAATTTGGGTAAACCGTCGGCAACTTATAAGACGACTCAGCATATCTTTCAAATATCACTGAAAACAGATAATTTGTATGTATTTTTGGTTATCTTTTACGTAGCCGTCGGCAACTTATATACCGGTTCTGTATACCATAAGTAGTATGTAGTTTTAAAATATCGGTGATATGATTTTGCGGGTATATATGTCGACAACAAGGTAAATCACATATTACTTTTCAATTATTTTTGGGTAAATCCTCGGCAATTTGTGAAACAGCTCGGTATATGACCTTTGATTCTTTTTTCCATTTAAAAAATTAAAGTAACTACTTCAATTATAATATAAATCAAAGGGAAATAGCGGTTAATTAGTCTTTGAACTTCGTTTCCATGTTGCAGTTAAATTCTTATTTACGATCTTTAATAATAAATTTCTTTATTATACTTTTAAACCACCCGAAAGCGTATTTAGAAACATAACTCTAAGTCTCCATGAAGAAAAGAAAAAAACCGAGTTCAAGGATCTTCTTCGCTAACTTTCTAACTTTTTGCTGACTGAATTATTTGGAAGAGTGATTATCTTGAAACAGGTCAAGATCATAGTTTTCTGATTTTATATATGTATATTTAAATAAATATGTAGTACAATTTTGATTGTCCTAGTATTCCGTGATTCACGTCACGAAAGAACAAAGTTTTGAGTCAATGAGAAAGGGAAAATTGCACATGTCAAGCTAACAAAATTGACATGGTCATTTGTCACATGTGTCGAAAATTCAAAGTCTGTTTTGGTTTTCGTCGGTGTTTGTGTAAATTTTTTGTAATTCATATGAGTGATTGATTCTTTTGAAATTTATCAGTTAAAATTCATTTTTCATTTGAATCAGTATCTTTCGTCTTAGATAAGAGCTGTGTGGCGTTGATTGTAAAAAATTTAAGTCTACTTTAATTTTTTGTTGAGCAAAAAGAAATGTAATTTGTGCAAATTTTTATATTTTGCCTAGAGAGATTGATTTTTTGCAATTGATTTTATATTTGAACGAGTATATTTTTCTTAAATAAGAGTCATAATTAGTGTTTATTTATTTGATTTATTGTTCTCTTAATAAATTTTTAAAGAATAACTCAATTTTAAAAGACTTTTCGAAGTATTTATGGTGTTATATATAGTGCATATATAGATTTACAGTCTGGTATTTTATATATTCCTTATTTTAGTTATTAGTCCAAAGGTAAAGTCCTATTTGTTGTTCACAATCAATTTGATTTTTTTTTTTTTTAGAACTTGAAAGTTTTTAAACTTTTTTAGTACAATATACGGTATTATCAAGACGAATAGACAACCAAGTGAAAATTTTGTAAAAGTTAAATATATGTATAGAAATTCAATAATAATTGTGGTTTCAAAAAACAATATTATTTAATTATTTACATTTAATCTTCCTCCACAATTAGTATTTTAATGTGTTCTTTTCCTTGCATATAGAATAAACCCTAACTAAGCACTTAATTAGGTTTAGTCCCATAATAGAAAAACCCACCAAATGTCCAAAAACCACCTAAGGTTTAAGAGAATTGTCCATAGTTTCAAACAATTAATTTATACCCACCAATAAACTTTTTTGGACCATATTAACCTTAATATTAATTATATTTTTTAATTTTTGTATATTAATTATTTATAATATATTTTAATTTTGAAATTAATTTATCCTATAATTACGGTTGACAATTTCACCCTATTAATTACAATTTCATTTAATTATGTTACATTTTTAAAAAATCTTTATCATTTATCAATATTTTGCCTCGCTCCCCAAACCACTTCGACATTTTCTATCGTGATTCTCTCGGTTGCCTTCTCTCCATCGCCAATTGCCCGTCGTCCCTTCCGTCGCGAAGATCGTTCGCCTTCTTCTCTGTTTTTGGCTTTCCGGTGAAGTCCGTTCCACCGCGCTCGCTCTCTCGCTCGTTCATTGCTCCCTCGCTCCCTGGCTCTCCCGTTCGCATGCAACGGCTTTTTTGCTTCTCTTTTTCTCTGTTTCTGGCCGTTCAACTGCGCGTTTCACCGAGGAACTCCATAACAACCTCCATAGTAAGACCCACATTAAGATTTTGAAGATTGTTATTGAAATGGTATATATATATACGATTACGTAATGGTATGTATATATACGGCTCTCGGTCCGTTCAACCGTGTGTTTCACTGAGGAACTCCATAACAACCTCCATAGTAAGACTCACGCTAAGATTTTGAAGATTGTTGTTGAAATGGTATATATACGATTACGTAATGGTATGTATATATACGCTCAAAAACAATACACTTATACGATTACATAATGGTATGTATATATACGTTAAAAAACAATACACATATACGATTAAGAAATGGTATACATATATATACGATTAAGTAATGATATGTATATATACTTTCAAAAACATTACACAAATACGATCACGTAATGGTATATATATACAATTACATAATGGTATGTATAAATACGATTTATAAAAAACAATAATCTGTGTGTGTAGTGAAGAAACCTGAGTTTTATACATAGCAACGAATAATGTAAATATGATATATCTTTGAAACTTATATCAAACCCAATCGTTTCATAAGATAGAAACAATAATTGGGTTTTTTTTAAAACTTTTTAGGGGATAACTAAATAGCACGTTTTAGGGGATTTTTAAAATTAATTAATTATTTTTTAATAGATTTAAGGAAAAGAATTATTCAAATCAATCGTTAAAAATTATAACTAGAAACTATTCTATTATTAAAATTTTAAAACGTATAGAACTAAGGAAAGGTATATTTGTCTACCATTCAATAATTTACTTGTTTTAGTTACTATAAATAAATTTGGACATTTTTTTGAAACTTTGAGTCATAAATGGACATTTGCTCATTTACTCTTATATTTATATTTATAGATCTATGCTTAAAAAATAAGACGATACGATATGAATATATGCTTCACAAAAGCTCCAATACAGCCGATAATATTGACTAAGTACTTTCCAAATTAGGCAAATGTGGATCTTAAAAGTTGTGTATAAGTTTCTAAATTTGGACACCTCTTACCAAACTAAAAGCTTATGTCATTCATTTAATTTTAAACACCTAAACATAGTAAACTAGGGTAGAAATATTATGTTAATATATTAATTCAATCTTTAGATTTCTTCACTCTACATTTTTTAATAGGATAATTTATAGAAGTGAGATTGTGCTTATCTTGCGAAGATAAAGAGATTGGGATGAATAATAATAATAATAATAATAATAATAATAATAATAATAATAATAATAATAATAATAATAATATATAGAAGAAGTGATGAGTAATATTTGAGCTTATAAACAGGGAATGCGTTGTCTCTATTGCACAGAGTCCAACACGTGAAGACCTAGCTTGGTCGGTGTAGGGTTTCCGAGGCAATGCATGATATATATTTATATTTATAATGATTATTATTTATAACCTATTACAAAATTTGATGGATAATTGCAATCAAACGCCATTCAATATTTACTCAAACATTTAAACGGTCTGGGCGTGGAGGCTCTTATTTGGACACGAGTAACAATTACGCAAGGACATGCTCTTGGGAGGGGAGAATAACTGGAAACGAGCAAAAGGAGGAATTCGTCCGACGAGGGCTCGCGGCTGATTAGCTAGTTTGTAAGTCAATAACTTACCACGGAACAAGGAGATTTTGCACTAACCAAAGATCATGAGCATCACATTGAAATTGATGTTGTAACATTAAGAGAAAACATTTATGTTTTTCGTCATTTTTGTTTTATAATAATAAACAACTCTTGTAATTGTTTGATTGGTTAATATGAATAAGTGCTCGACAGATGTAACATATTAGTAAATAATAATCGTAAAATGTGTTACGAAAAAATTCTTGGCGTTGTCTTTCACGCATGCTTGTCAATTTCATTTTATGCTTATAACTGTCTGTGCTTATATCATCTCTCCTCAGAGCCGGCCTTGATGCTTTGTGATTTCTTTGAAATCGTATAGTACAAAATGAAAATATAAAACTTTGTACGACAGTTGTTCTAAAATCATCGTGAAATTAAAAACACAAAAATTTACACAATGATTCGATAAAAACCATCACATAAACATTCAAATTGCGAATGAAGTTTAAGCCCGTTGCGGCAAACACTAGTTCATTCCCTTTCCTGTCAGATTTATGTTCACTTATCTAAATTTCTTTATTTAGTTATCCAAATAAGAAGAAGAAATAATTAATGATGACGTAATATATTCGTCATTCTCTTTTTTTGAGTTTATTTAAAGACCTTTAACTCTCACTATTGTGGATAAATATCCCATAGTAACAAAAAATTTAAGTTTGCCCCTATTGTTGAAATGTCCTCGCTAGGTAATTAAAGAAATAAATGTTTTGAAACCGTCCATAAGTCTAATTTTACAGTTATATCGAAGTTGGTTATGATGACATTCCTGTAAAATTTAAAAAATACGATTTTGCAGGTACACTATTTTTTAAACAATATCACAAAATTAAAAACAATATTATAAAATATAAGAAAATATCAGATTTTTTTTCAAAAAGGAATTTTAAAGAGTTTTAAGAAATTATTTTGTGGTTGATGCATAAAAATAAATAAAGAATACAAGAGTTTATTGGTCAAGAATTCGTGGGCCAAAATACAAAATTGAGAAAATAGTTTCTCTTTTGGTAGAGTAAATTGTCGCACGCCCTCCTAAAACGAGTTACGCGAATATCGACAAGCCACTCAAACTGTGATTTGTAAATAACCCACCTTCTTTAACATTCAAAGTTGTTTTTGTCTGAGATTTTATTAAATAGGATCAATAAGGATCTGGCAAAAGTCAAGAAATGTTTCATTATACGCGATATATTCTAAATTTTATTTTATCACATCGCAAATTTTTTTAAAATTAAATTTTTTTAGTTTCTTGGAACTTTTACCATGATAAAATTAAATTTTTTGAACTTACGCTTACAAAAAGATACTACTTCTTGATACTTTTTAAGATCAAAGAAAAACTTTTATTAAGTTTCGGTATAAAATTCACTTTATCTTATTGCTACATCTTGACTCAAAAACTTCATATACGGATACAAAACAATGATCCGCCAAGCTTCTACGCCGTAGTTTCGGGTCGGACCGGGGCGTGGTAGGGCTCAGAGCAGAGCCTCACCGGCCAGGAGTTTCGGTGTTAGGGTATGGTTGAGACGAAGATTTTCACCTCCAAGTCCCTCATCTTCTGATGGAGTAGAAAGGATGAAGAAGCCGAGGGTCAAAAACTTTGTCTCTGCACTTGCGTCACTCTCTATCATATGGTTTTGAATTTGAGAGAGTATATTTATTAATATAATATATATATATATACACATTAAGCGAGTAGAGAAAAAAATACGTAACTAACACATGCGAAACAAGTATTTGCCTCCATTTTTTTAGGCGAAACTGTTGTTAAAGCCAAGGTTCGAGCTTTTGTCGATTATCATTGATAATCGTCGATTATCGGTCTTGCCGGTAGTCATCGACAAATATTCCATGCCAATAGTTGTCATTTTGGTACTTCTTCATGATTTCGTAGAAAATCGGCAAGCTTTTTGCCATACGATTATCCATAAAAACAGTGTAAAAAAAAAATTGATACTTTAAAAAAAAAATTTGCACTTTTTGACATTTTTTTACAAAAGAACCTTAGTGTAAAAAAAATATACTTTTCAAAAAAAAATTTAACTTTGTGTGGGCTACTAGGATATGTATGTTAAGTTGCTTGGGTTTGGAATTTGGACATAGAGATTGCTATTTATATACTAGCATTATTATTGTTTTCTTTGTATTTGTTCCGTGTGGGACATTCCAATTCCAAACAAATGTGTATTTTTCATTTATTTATATTTGCTCTATGTGAGACTTTCCCTAAGTCAAATAGTTATTTATGTGTATTACCAAATTATGTAGTATCTTTTGATCTTGTTTTTATTTTCTTATGTTTGAGCATGACATGATTTTATTTACATTTGTTTGAGTATGACATGATTTTATTTGAGTATTTACATATGTGAGAGTGAGACTATATTTTATTTACATATGTAAATTTAGTAAATATATTCTTAAAAATATTTTAGCGGTTTTTCATCGATAATCCTCGATAAGTGTGTATAATCCATCGATAAGTCTCGATAAGTGTCGGTATGGATAAGCTACAGTTTTTGTAGTTTCCATCGATAATCCTTGAAAATGCGTCGATAATCCTCGAAAACAGTTACCGATTTATCGACAAAAATGACATTTTGAACCTTGGTTAAAGCCACAAATTTAGTAGAGACCGTTGTTGTGAAATTCTTATGTACCAACTGAATTGTTTTTACAAATAATTTAAATCATTTATAAAAAAAATTATAAAAATTATAAAAGAAAATAAAAAAATTATATGTAACACGTGGCAAGCTGGAGGGATGACGTAGCAGCACATAGGACGAGGCTAACTGACGATTTTGAAAATTAATGGAGAGGACTAAATCTCGTAGCGGGATGAACTTTGAGTATATTAGTCATAAAAAAATTTGAGTACATAACTAAAAAAATTCAAACTTTAAATACTTTAGCCGCAATTTACCCATATTATCTGGTTCTTGGACACATCTCAACTCACTCTACTCCAAATTTTCATACATGAATATGAATACGACACGACAGAGCTCAAAATGAACGACACAAACATCGTACACAACCACGAATTCTCTGGAGCGTTGACCAACTAGCACACCAATTGTTGTGTGGCGTACACAACGATGATGCGTCAAGCTTCTACACCGTCGTTTTGGGTCGGACCAAGGCGTGGCAAAACTGGAAGCAGAAGTTATTGGGCGGGTCCCCGCTCGCGTCCGAGCCTCAGGCCCGATCATCTATTCGTTCACATCAACAAGTAAGTGCTTGAGATGAGATTTATGTACCTGTCAATAGAGACTTGTTTGTGAGTCAATTGTTGCATATAAAATGTGTATATATATATATATACCGGAAACTGGTATTTTGAGGTATTTTTGTTCGGTTTCTGGTTAAATCCATGTTTCTAAATTTCATTCCGAAAAAATCGGTAAATCTCGCTTCCAAAAAATAAAATATAATAAAATTGAGACCAGTGGTGTACCATGTATACTAATTTATCGTTAGCTGAAACCGGGCTTTTTTTTAAAAAAAAATTACACTTTTAAATTATGGTCTCGGTTATTTTTGTATTTCTAAATTATGTTCTTGTACGAATTTTGTTAAGATCAAGCTCTTTTTTTTTCTCGATAGATAACCGATATTGAAATTGGCAAAAAGCACTAATGATACCAACAACGGAACACGGATCACGTTTCAGGGACAAAATTATATTTTTTTTGTCAAAATTACACTTGTCATGTATAAATTTTAGTAAAAATTAAGAGAGTTAATTAAAAAATTTATATGAATTTAACTGAAAAATAGAAATTGTGTCATAATTATTAAAAAAATGAAACGGGAGTTTGAACTCACCCCATATAACTAGTTCCGCCTCAAGGTCGCCTTCTATCACGCGATGGAATGAACGCGTGTGCGAATCGCGACGCCAATCAGTCCACGCGTGCACACGTGGCAGCCTCTCTCGCGACGTGGCCTGCACGCGACGTTACTCGTGCAATGCATTGGATTGGAGAAGCACTAGGAAGCCAAACCGTGTGCGTGGAGGAGGACGAATCAAATGGTGACAAGTGGCGAAAGTGGTTGGAGGGGAATTGAATTTATTGATATCTGCTGTATTAATTAGGGGTGAACAAAAGAAACCGTAAACTGAATTTTTTGCCGAAAATCGATCAAACCGATACCGATTAAACCGCAACCGCTATTAAAGCGGTTAAAACCGAATATACCGAGAAAAAACCGAATACCCGAATTAGGATAAAATAGGGGTTTCGGTTTTAATGTGAAACCGCAACCGCTTACCCGGTTTTACAGCATTTTACTAAATTTTATAGTATATTTTATTATTGTCTATTGAACATACATATCAACACATCAAAAAGATTTTTCTTCACTACTCTCTCGGTGCATTGTGTAATATTAGTAGTGTGCTTATGTGTAATATTAGTATTTAGTAGTATGTTTATGTGTAATATTATTTATTATTAATAGTAGTTAGTTTATGTAGATGTGAATATTAAAAGCGGTAAATGCGGGTAAAATAACCGATATTACCGCAACCGATACCGAATACCGATTATACGGTAAATGCGGTTTTCATGTTTAAAAATAGAGTATTCGGTTATTATTTTTAAAATACCGAAATGCGATATTCGGTCTATTATTTATCAAAAACTGCACCGAATACCCGTTTGTTCACCCCTAGTATTAATACCAGTTTTGTACCGCTTATCTATTTTCAATCACTTAATTTATTACACTTTAATTTTTAACCCACTTTTTATCCGAATTTTAACTTTTTTACTTCACATTTAATTTTTCAACCACTTTTCATATGGAATTCAACTATTTTCACCCAAAATTAATTATTCCACCCTCATTTCTTCACACCACTCCTTCTCATCCCCTCCCAATTTCTAATATATATATATATATATATATATATATCTTTTTTTTTTTAATTTCTCTTTATATTTCCTTGGTTATTATGGCGTCAAATAATGATGGTTTCCGTAACTCCTACTCATCCCCTCCCAATTTCTAAAAAAAAAAAGAGATTTTTTTTTATTTCTCTTTATATTTCGTGGTTATTATGGATCGGTCAAATCATGACGGTTTCCGTATCTCCTACTCATCCCCTCCCAATTTCTAAAAAAAAAAAACTATTTTTTTATTTTCTTTATATTTCCGTGGTTATTATGGAGCAGTTAACTAATAACGATTTTCGTAACTCCTACTCATCCCCTCCTAATTTCTAAAAAAAAAACTAATTTTTTAATTTCTCTTTATATTTCTGTGGTTATTATGGAGCGGTCAAATCATGACGGATATAACAATCCCGGTTATAGAACTTCTGCCTATGATAATAACAATTCCGATTTTTAAAATATATGTGTAATAAAATTGAGACAGATATATACTGCTTTTCCATTAGGAATAAGTCAATCATGGTTCTGGTTCTCAAAATCAAAACCGATAAATATCGGTGTCTGATTTTAATCTCAAAATATCGGTTTTTAATTGATACCGAGAACCGGTATTCAAGCCAATTATCGCGATATGTATACGCGTATATAGCATTTGTGGGCCGGAGTAGAGCTGCGTTTGGCGACTCCGCGACGCGTCGCGATGGAATTCGCCAAAATCGCGAGAAGACGCGTCGCGATGCGTCGCGGCGAGTGGAGTCGCGACTCGTCGCGATGTTGATCGAGAGAGAGAGAGAGAGAGTGATTGTGTGAGTGAGAGAGAGTGAGAGAGAGAGGGAGAGAGCGGGATCGTGACGACGCGCAGGAATCGCGACTCGTCGCGACTCCACGCCTCGCGTCGCGATGCGTCGCGACTCCCACCAGAACATCGCGACTCGTCGCGATTCTGAGATTGGAGTCGCGAGTTGCAGCTCTAGGCCGGAGGGGAGATGGGCTGTGCTAGAAGGCACATTTTCATGGGAGTCTCTTCGGCCCAAGACGGAGATCGTCTTTTACTTAAAAGGCCCGTCACCGGTGATTGACCTGCACGTTAAATCGATAGTCATCAAACAAATCCAAGTACAATTAAGTAATTCATTTAAAAAAAATCCTGACTATCAATTTTCTTTTATTTATGGCAATATACTTTTTTTAAGGCGCATTTTTAAAAAATTCATCCGTTTTACCCCATGTACAATATAGAAATTTGAGTTTATCGGAGCTCGGTTCAACCACAAACGCATATCCGACCCATAATATTTTCTTGTGATGATTTTACTTTATATCGAATTAGGGTCGCCTGAGTTTGTAGGGGTCCCTAAGAAAACTGATATTTATAATCAAAAACTGTAAATGTGACGGAATTTATAATTCAAACCTAAAGTGTCTAGCGTTTTTAGATATCAAAATATAGATAAATTCCAGTTTGAGTTTTGCATGTTTCAAAAATGTAAATACAGTTTTTTAATATTATTGTTTATAAGTTTTGGAGGACCCTTAAAAATTTTAGGCCCTAAGAGCAGGCCTCCTTCACCTAAAGGAACGGGTCCGATTCTCATACTTGAGAATTCTGATGCTATAAAACCATATTATTGCAAATCCTGATTTTGAGGACGACTTGGAACACTGGTCGGGAAAAGACTGCGAGGTCGATGTTCACTTCTCTCTTCCGGGACGAGATGAGAAACATGTTCTTCCACGTAGTGGCAGGTTCTTTTCATGCACGAGAAACTGAACACGAAGCTACCAGGAAATCGAACAAGACGTCACAGGAAGAGTTCGTCAAAAGCTCGCTTATGAAAGTTGAAGCATACGTACCATGCCCATGACTACAGTGTCACGAACTCGGATGTCCGAGCGACCGTCTGTCTTGAACCAACGATCAGAATACATTCAAGCGCCAAGTAAGTCTTCTTTTTCTTCTCTTATTTAGCATACACTACTGTGCATTATGTAAATATAAAACTTTGTACGACGGTTGTTCTAAAATCATCGTGCAGTATAAAAAACACAAAAATTTAAACGATGATTCGGTAAAAAGCATCAGATAAACGTTCAAGTTGCTAATGAAGTTTAAGCTCGCTGCGGGAAACGCTAGTTCCTTCTCCCTTTCCTGTCAAATTTCTGTTCACTTATCTAAATTTCTTTATTTAATTATTACATCAAAACTAAACTTCCAATTATATGATTTGGAGAGGATTAGAAAGTACAACACTAGCTAAAACTATTGGAAGTAAAAAATAAAAGGGCAAGATTAAAAAATACATCGTACCCTTTTTTTATTTCCATTTTCATTCACTTTTTAATCATATAATCAAAACGAATATCTTCGTGTGCCGTCCCGTCCATATTCATGAATAGTCTTATGCAAATGACAATATAGTAGAATAATAATCGTAACTAAAATTGGTCAAACATCGTATTTTAATGTCTACTTTAATACCTATTTAAGAAATATTCACTAATTTTTATTTTCAGCATAAGACATTTAACTTTAGCACAGTAACTCGACTTAAATAAAAATAATTTAACATAGATTTTCTTATAAATGATGTTTAATTTTATTTTTACCATGGAGATCCAAGTTACATTACAGCTCTTATTTATAATACAAATGAATAATTTAACCTTATTTGGTAATTAAATTGCTGAAATATTCTAAGTACGTCATGTATTGCACATAATAAACATTTTAGTGCATGAAATAGTAAAATTAAATGGGCAAACTATATCAAAGAGAAAAATTAAGGAGGTCATAGTGTCAGTCAAGTACTCAATAAATAACCATATAAATAAGAAGAAGAAAAAATATTAATGTTAGCATTTAAAATGGACCTCCTTCCGGCTACAAAAAACGACACAAAAGATAGCCCGAGCTTTGATCGCTCCAAATGTGCATTTCGATCAATACAAGGATAAAAATCCATTTCATTGTCGTTTTAAGAAGCTGAAAAATGACACAAAACGTTGTGTTTGACTCGATACAAGGACTTAAACCCGTTTATCATTGTCGTTTTTAGAAGCGGAAAAACGACACGAAATATAACACGAGCTTCGATCTCTCTAGATGATCATTTCGATCGACACAAGAACTAAAACCCGTTTTTTATAAACGCTGTAAGCAGCGGAAAACGGCTCAAAACGATGTGTTTTCCATAAACAAGGACAACAGTCCGTTCAATCGTCGTTTAAAGCATCTAAAAAACGACACGAAAGATGACCCTATCTTTTAGTGATCAAAACGCTGCGTTTTAATAAACAGCGTTTAAAATCCCTTTCATCGTCGTTTTAAGCACTGTAAAACGACAGGAAAGAAAGCCCAAGCTTCGAGTTCTCAAAACGCTGCGTTTCCTTTTGTCGTCGTTTCCTTCTTCATCAGTCGAATCAGAATCAGAAATCCCAAACCCTAATTCTGAACCAGAGGGAGAGAGAGAGAGAATCCGAAGCCACAGCGAAGATGGGAGGGAAATGCCCTCACAGAAGAGTCAAGAAGCGAAGATATTCTCACAAAACCTTTCGAAGAGACAAGTTCCTCGTCAAAGATATCCTTTTTTTTTTTTGCATTTCCTCTTTCATCGATTTTTTTTTTTTTTTTGTGTGGAAAGTGTTGATGGTATGATCTTCCTTGACTTGTGATGTTGTGGATTCTCACGCGATGACATGGTTTACGATGAGCTGAAGAAGCCCGAAGAGCAGAGGGTCGCGTTGCCCTTTGACGAAGATCTTCCCGGAATGGGACAGTACTATTGCGTTCACTGCGAGTATGATTTTCGTGTGTTTTTCGCTTTTCTGTTTGCTTATTTAGTCTTGTTCAGTGAAGAAAGAGGGCAATAAGCAAATTTAGAGTTTGTAGGAAGGTGAAGTTGTGCTCGGCTTATCTGGGCTTCGAATAGGAACAAATTGAATATCGAGATTTCGGAATGAAAACTATAGAATTCTGCTCAGTTGGGCATTTAAGTTATCGAATAAGCGTATTTTATGTACCGGTTTTGTTGCTAGATTGAGGATAGGAGAGGTTTTGCGGGTTTTCAAACTTAAATGAGGGAGATAAATTGGGATCTTTGAAGCATTGAGATTTCAAGATTTTGGAAAGAAAAAAATAATACTGAGCTCTGCTAAGTTGAGCAGTAAATTTCCGGTATAAGCGTATTTGATGTTTTAGTTTGGCGGCGGGATAGATATGTGAGAAAGAGATTGTGCTGGTTAGCAGAGTTCGAATAGAGAAAAGTTGGGAATTTTGAAGCATTGAGATTACAAAGTTTTGGAACAGATATGTGAGAAAGAGATTGTGCTGGTTAGCAGAGTTCGAATAGAGAAATGTTGGGAATTTTGAAGCATTGAGATTACAAAGTTTTGGAACGGAGAAGATAGGAATTCTGCCAAGTTAAGCATTAAGTTTCTGGTATAAGCGTTTATGATGTTCTAGTTTTGCTGCAGGATAGAAATTTAAGAAAGAGGTTTTGCAGATTATCGGACTTAGAATAGAGAATTGTTTTTGGAGCTTTTTGAATTAAATTGACCTTATATATATTATAGGAATGAGTATTGGTCAACTAGTTGTGTGATTGTTTGTTTTATATGGTGCAGCCGATACTTCGCTAATGTTTCAGTGAGAGATGAACATTTTAAGACGAAGCGTCACAGGAAGCGGTAAGTGAATCTTTTTTCTACCAACTTTTTAAGGTTTGGTTTTGTTTAATTTAACTTTGTTGATTCTATACATGATTAATGGGAATTCTGTCTGCCGATTAGTTGGAACTTCTTATCGACTAATACCAGATTGTCTTACTACGATATACGTTAATGAAGAAAACGGATGAATCTCTTGTTTTTATTCTAGATGAGAAATTGATCTCTTTCCCGATGATGAAACCTTGTTTTTTTGGACCTTTCTACCAGCCATTCGATCTCAACATTAGAGCCTTCCTTGGAAACACAACCTTGATTTGAAACTTAGATGAAACTACGACATAACCACCGGCTTTTTATCCGAAAAAGTCAATTTTCTTTGGTTTCTTATATAGATTTTCCACCCCTACCGAAAAGATTACACAATTATTTGACACTACTTTTGCCTTTTTATTCATCACTACATTCGGACTTTTCTTATCGAATGTGCTTTTTTTTTTTTTTTTGCGCTAAAATAATGTAATTGCTGGTGCAGGATGAAGCTGATGACAGGTCCAGCGCCACACAACCAGATCGATGCTGACTTGGCCGCTGGAATGGGAATGCCGGATAACGGTCCAAAACTGATGTCCATTGGAAGCTGAATCGGTTCTTTGGCTCATAAGTTTATCTTACAAGGGTGAGGGATTTAATAACCCTGTTTTTGAGAAGACAAAATTCAGTATAGTTGTAAGAATCAGTTAATTATTTACTAGAGTTCCTACCGAAATTTTTGTTATTACATGTCCAATATGTTTTTTCTTTGTATTCTAGTGTTATTTTATTATTTTTTAAATTAATTCTAGTGAAATTGATTAATACCTTCCTGTTCCATAAGGCCCTTAAATCGAGATCTCGTACGGGGCCGAGAACCTTGGAAATCTCTCGTACTCACGGTACCGTCGATCCCGTGCCCTCGTGAACCAAACTGAGCGTAACTAATCACTAGAACCCCTATGTGTTGCATAAGGGTAAAAAAATTATATTTTTTGTTAGTTATTTGCTTTGCATGTCTAAACCGCATTAACTTGTGAAGACTGAGAAGGCGTTGTTGTCAATTCAACAATTACCTTGAAATCTAAATGTAATATGAGAAATTGTAATGAATAGTTACATTCATATGTTTACACTGCATTTTAGCAAATTTAAAGTTTTTATTTTCAAAATTTCAAAATAGTCAAACATTGACTATTTTGTCAATAATTAATATAGTTATAATGGTTAATTTTTATAATGTTTAATGTAGGGGTGAAAATTTTGTAACCGTTTCTCGGTATCGTCTCGGTTTCGGTATCGATCCCGGATCGGTTTATAAAAAAAACTGATAAATTTAGTTTAAAACCGATAACCGATACTTATCGATACCGATAGCCAAATTTCTCGAATATCGGTATCGGTTGTGAACTACATGTCGTTTTTTAGTGTAGTTTTTTAGTGTACTACATGTCATTTTAATTCAAAAATTAAAGCACTCTCTTATAAAATTAGTGAACTACATGTCATTTAATTATGTTTGATGTTTTTATGTATTAGACATGTATTTTTATACTTCGGAATCCGAATTTCGAACATGGTAGTTTGTATTATTTTTGGATTTTGCCCCATATTATTCCCGGTTTATGTCTCGGTTTTCTTTTCTTTTTTCTCGGTTTCGGTCTCGGTCTCGGTTTGATAAAAAAATCAAGAAATTTTATAACCAATACCAATACCAATACCAAAAAAAAAATATCTCGATTTTTCAATACCAATACCAAAAAAAACTCATTTATCGATTATCGGTACCGGTTTCACCCCTAGTTTAATGTGGTTAATTGGTTATTTTGTAAATATTAACTAAACATTGATTATTTTGTCAATTTTAAACTATCAAGTTGGCTATTTAGCTTAAGCTCTTTAAAACAATGACACAATTGAGGACAAAGTCCCATTTATTAAGCTTGAAAAGCCTAAAACTTTGTTAAACTAATAATCTTATTAAATAAAACTTTTGTATGGTTCCGACTTTAACATTATTAATTTTTCATAGATAATATAATAAAAATTCTCTGATCCCAACCGTTAATATGTAGAAGTTCTACTGTTATGTCAAATCCTATAATCATATATGAATCTGATAGCACATTTTAATATTTTCAAATTTTAGAGTAATTTTTCAGCGTTTTATATTTAAAAAAACGGAATCAGTTTTTCCGAAAATCAGATTTTAGTCAAATTATTAATCTTAAGAAAAAATTAACAAAAAATATCAAGATTAACCCTAAAAAATTACTTTGGCACGTAACATTTTACGAAATCGATAACAAGTTTTTTGTTTTCAGCATCGAACGATAGCAGGCCTGAAACCGATTACGATATAGAAGCTCAATTACACTCTTTTTGTCCTAAAATTTGGATATATCCGATTTTCATTTTCTAGAGTCGGATTCGGCTTCCACAAAATTTTACGCCTCAAAGAAGATAATGGTTTTCAAGCCGGGGAATTGTTTGCAATGTCTGAACTTGGAAGCAAGAAGCACATGGTGAGAAACCAGATGTTTTGTCTGTCAGTGTTGTTGTCTTGAGATTGAGATTCTGTTTCTGTTTCTGGTTCGGATTCTTTCTACTTTTATCATGACCTGATCTTGATCTTGGTTCATAAATCATATCATCTCCTTTTAGTTGGTGACTTCTTGTTACTCAATGAGCTGTGAGGCATATTTTGTTCCCTGCTTTCATCACCACAAACATATTTACATGGATATAATAGCGGCGAAAGTACTTAAATCAACTGCACCGGCAGGTACTCAGACTCTTTCTATAGTTAAAAAAATACTTAAGTTTAGTAAAATAGTAGTTCCGTTTGAATTCTGTTAAAAAAATTAATATAGGGACATGGTTCGCCTCCACATAATAACCGTTCAATTTTAATTACTTCCGTCTCTTTATTTTAATTATTTAGGACCCTTTTACCAATGTTGTTTAAAAGAGATTGAACGGAACTACTTATAAGTGTGAAGCCTAATCTACTCGAAAACGCTACAAAGACTCGACGTAGAGCAGTCAAACCCGTCATATGTGTGTTGTGTAGCACGAAATATTGATTGAGAGCGAGATTGTTGGTGTAATCCGAAGAACTCCATTTGAGATTATAATAGATCGAGATATACAAGCAGTAAGTGGACATACCTCTTATAATAGGAGCGCACCACTATGATTCCTAGTGTCAATTTCATTTTTGTTTTTCTATTTGCGTATTTTAAATTGGAGATTTAGATCAAATTCCTAACATTATTTTTTGACTGAACCTTGATATTTTTCCCATTACAAAAAAAAAAAAAAAAAAAAAAAGGTCGGAACTTGCCTGGCAGATTATTATTTCTGGAGTATTTTTACCTCTATTATCCCATAAAAATATAGTAATTATAAAGTGTTATTGTTTGATGTATGTATATATAGATTCCCTTTGTATTTTTCGGTTTGATATTTGTGAGTATATATTATATAAGAAAAAGAGGCTCAATGATTCTTCTGTAAATTCTCTGACTTGACACACCATGTTTAAAAATGCTTAAGAGTAAAATCATTGCAATCACTTTGGCTTGCTTTCCAAGTATTCATAATCCATGAGCATGTTGACAAGTCAGAACAACACTATATTCTTATTAACATGCTCTTCTCTAAAACACACATATTTTGCAGTTAAATAAACCCCCTTAATTTATGGGGTTAGTCCTAATGTTTTCCTATTGAGAAATAGTGTTATGTATTTGTAAATTGTCAATTTTCCCCTTTCCGTAAATCCTTTTTTATCAAATTCTTTTACAAATTTTGACGAAAACCGTCAATTTTTTTAACGGCTTTGAGTGGTTATAGTGTAATGTATATTAATAATGCCCCATAAAAGAAGAGGCATCAAATGGACCATGTAAAGTGACAATAAGGCACTTCCATTAAGCACACCCTTCTATTTCTCTGCAACACAGAGATCATCTTCTCTTGTGGGCTCTATATTATGTCATTTTCTTCTACCATTATCCACTCATATATATACACATACATACATATATATATATATATATAATAAATTGACACTGGACACCCCTGAAATATTGAGAAAATACACCTATAACATAAATTATATGTCGCGCACAAGTTTATAATCCCGTCATTTTTTAATGTGCAGAGGAGGGGGTAATGTGGTAATTGTCGAAAGAAATATATAAGAATACATATATGTGTATGTATATATATATATATATATATTCACTCACACACGCATGTATAGTTCTCTGGACCATTATGTACGAAGTGTGTCGGTTTCGTTGTTTAATTAGAACTACAATTTCATTTTCAGCCATTGCTTTCTTGTCTTCCAAACTCATGCACATGTGCAACCCAATCCACTTCTTCACTTTCAACCCAATATATTCTCCCCCAAAATGCCCTTATCATAATAATATGCATATCCAAATGAAATGCCCTTATATCCCTATCCATTTATTATTTTTCCAATAATAATAATAATAAAGAAGGGTTAATTGCGGCAAAAAGACCCAACTTTTGGTCAAATGCTTTGTTGTGTATACAACTTCCGTAAATGATGGCAAAAGTACTCAAACTCGGCATTTGGGAGTTGACCGAGAAAATCAGTCCATGTGGCTGCTAGCCTTTGCCACGTGGCATGCCACGTAATTATTATTTTTTAAATAGTTTAAAAAATATTATTTTAAAAAAATAAATTATTTTTTAATAATAACCAATAATGAATATTTAATAACCAATAATGAATATTTAAATTTAAATATTCATTATTGGTTATTATTATTAAATATAATTATTCATTTTAGAAAAGTGGGTCAAACGAAATAAATAAAGAAAAAAATCACCGTTTATGGTTCAATCGAGCTCCGCCTCCGATCCGGTTCATGGGAATCGCTTAATACGTTTAATAATAATAACCAATAATAATCATATGATTATTTAATGACAATTTATTATATAAAAAAAAACATATTATAAAATTATTATTATTAAATGCAAACACAAAAAAAATATCACGCATACACATAAAAAAATAATTTTTCGCTAAATATAAATATGACTACTATTTTTATTTTTTTTGAATAAGTGGTGTGTATTTAATTGTGTCTTGACTTTTTAACCAATATGTATGTGTTTATTGGTTATTATTATCAAACATATTAAACAATTTTATTCGACGCGTGAACCGGATCGGAAACGGAGTTAAAGTGAACCATAAATGGTGATTTTTATGTCGTTGTACCCACTTATTTAAAAATAAATAATTATAACCAATAATGAATATTTAAATTTAAATATTCATTATTTGTTATTATTAAAAAAATAAAAAATAAATTTTAAAAAATAAAAATAAAAATAATTTTTTTATTAAAACTTATTTAAATAATAATAATTATGTGGCATGCCACGTGGCAAAGGCTAATAGCCACATGGACTAATTTTCTCAGTCAACTCCCAAATGCCGAGTTTGGGTATTTTTGCCGCCATTTACGGAGGTTGTATACAACAGAGCATTTGACCAAAGGTTGGGTCTTTTTGCCGTAATTAACCCTAATAATAATAATAAGTTCCATTAAACCCAGATCCAGATTTTGAGTTTTGAAAAATAAAAAACTTTAAGTAGTGGAAAAGAAAAAAAATCGGAAATCGAAATCAGGGTTTAAACCCGATATTGAAATAAGAAAAAACGGGTTTAAAACCCGGATATAAAATGTGATTCATAATATTAATATACATGCCTACATGGAAGAGGGATTTTGAGGTATAATGCAGTGTAACTCTATGTTATATCATCTATTTATCTTAGGTATTTGTTATCATCGTCCTCATAACAATCCAACATTAACATGTACGTGAAGAACAGTGACACAGATAACAATGGACTTACAAAAAAAAACACAAAAAAAAAAAAAAAAACACAAGGAGTATATGAATATATATACTCCTCTTTCTTGCTGTCTACGTGGCACTTCCTTCTTCCTTTACTCTATTAGCTGATGATGAAGATGAACCAGAAGCCATGCCTATCACTTGGCTGTGACTGAACCTTTGAAGCTGAATCATCTTAGCGTAACACCCGTCTGGGTGATTCTTCAGAAGATTCGAATGCGAGCCTTGTTCCGCCACTTTCCCGTCATCGATCACCGCGACCACGTGCGCGTTTCTGATCGTCGAAAGCCGGTGGGCAACGATGATCGTTGTTTTCCCCGAGCAGGCGCGTTCGAGTGCCTCTTGCACCGACCTCTCTGACTCGGCGTCGAGCGCGCTCGTAGCCTCGTCCAGAAGAACGAGCTCGGCTTTTCGCAAAAGAGCGCGGGCGATAGCTACCCGCTGTTTCTGTCCGCCCGAGAGTTGTACGCCTCTCTCTCCAACAAAGGTTTGGTATCCGTCGGGCAGACCGGAAACGAACTTGTGCGCGTTGGCCAGGGTCGAAGCCTCAATGATCTCCGCCTCGGTCGCGGATTCGTGCCCATACGCGATGTTGTCGTAGATCGTCGTCGCAAAAAGGCACGGCTCTTGTGGAACGACGGCAATGTGTTTTCTGAGCGACTTGAGATTGTACTTTCTGATGTCTTTCCCGTCGATCGTGATTCTCCCAGATGACGGGTCGTAGAAACGTTGTATTAACGAAATCACCGAGCTTTTACCGCACCCGCTCGGGCCGACGAGCGCGAGGGTTTTCCCGGCCCGAGCCCGTAATGTCAGGTCTCGGAAGATTGGGATGTCGGGGCGAGTTGGGTACGAGAAATCAACGTGTTTGAATTCAACTTCCCCGCGAAGTTTCTCGGGTGCTGACGTGGCATCCGGATCGTCCGGGTCGATCTCGGTCTTCCGGTCAAGAAGTTCGAACACTGAGCGCATGGCTCTACCGCCCTTGATGAAGTCCGGAGCTAGGGTTAGGGTTTCAGCTGCCCCGTTGGCGGAGACCATGAGAACCATGAAAACCCTAATCGTTTTGGAGAAGTCAGATATTCCGTGCTTGACGAGCCAAGAGGCGTACCATAGCCCAAGGGCGTACGAGGCGTAGAGGGCGAATTGGGCAATTCCGAAACCACTTCCAGCGATCTGGCCCTTCCAGAAGCAGCGGCGGAGTGGAGCCTCGAGGTTGGCAGAGAAAAGGCCAACAATTTTGGCCTCTGAATTGAAGGCCGCGACTGTCCTGACATTGGCTATGGCCTCTCCGGCTAGCTGGGTGGCCTTGGAGTGGGCGGCTTCGAGGTCGCCGGAGAAACCAGTCATAAACATTTTCTGCTCAAAACCGAAGAAACAAATCAGTAAACAAGAATGCTTCATGTGCCTTCATCAGTATAAGAATCTCGCTATTAGTTTTGATTTTCTTTGGGTTAAGAACGCAAACCTGCAAAACGGTAGCAGCAACAACCACCGGAAAAACAGCGACAAGAACGAGTGCAAGCCTCCACTGCAGAACGAATCCGGCAGTGCAAGCAACCAACATGAGCGCCGTGTTCTGCACGATCACCGAAATCCTGTCTCCGATGGCCGATCTCACGTTATTCGCGTCCAACGCGAGCCTAGCTGAAACCCTAGCGCTCTCATTCTCCTCCCGGTCGAACCACGCCATCTCGTTCTTCAGCACCGCCGAGAGCATCTTCTCCCTGACACGCTTTGTAAGATTCTCGCCGACGATGTCCCAGAAGAAATGCTGCATCGTGTTGAAGATCAGCGCTGCTGAGGAAAGTCCGATCAACAAATAGCAGTACTTCGCAATCTCTCGGATCATGTAGGCGTGGTCAGGGTTGTAGTAGATGCTCATGACCGCGCTGAGAACATAGGCGAAGAAGGCGCTCAGGGAGCCACAGACGATGGAGCCGAGTGAGCCGAGCAGAGCGTAGAGCCACTCAGGGGAGTTCATCTTCGCTAGGCGCCAGAACGAGCTCGCTTGGTCCTTAAAGGCAAGCTTCTCGAGGCGGTAGTTAGGGTACGAGGCGTCGAGGGAGAGGCTGAAATCGGAGGTCGAGAAATCGGAGAGCCGGCGAGAGTACGGAGAGCGACCATATGAGGAGTTCCGAGCAATTATCGGTGAGCTCACCGAGTTTCTGGCACTGGACGGCCTGTAAATGAACACCAATTTCGATAAGCACAGAATTCTCAATTCTAGAAACAGATCAATTGATTTTTCAAAAATAGTTTTTTTTTTTTCAGTTAATAACAGAATCGTTTGATTAAATTATACAATTCGAGGGGTAAAAACTCGCCACATATTGTCGAGCACCGGATACCGAAATAACAAATCGAATAAATAGCGAAAAATCGTCAACGAGTTAAGCCGAATAACAGGGTTTTACAATCAACTTTGGGATAAATCGTTTCAGATATAATAACTAGTAGAGTACCTGGCGCTACTCTTTCTAGCGTTGTTGAGCGCGGTTTCGTGCGCCGCCTCCTGCATTCTTATAAGCTTGGCGTACATTCCATTTTCGCCCTTGGCAATGAGCTCATCGTGGGTTCCAATCTCGGACACGGATCCTTGATGCAGCACCGCTACCAGGTCGGCTTTCCTCACGGTGGAGAGGCGGTGCGCAATCACGAGAGTCGTCCTTCCAATCATGAACCTGTCCAACGCTTCTTGCACAAGCTTCTCCGACTCGGAATCTAAAGCGCTTGTCGCCTCATCGAGCAATAAGATTGCCGGGTTTTTCAGCATAGCTCTGGCAATGGCAATTCTTTGCTTCTGCCCTCCTGAGAGCTGCAATCCCCTCTCACCCACCTGCCATTTTCGGTCATTTCGCATTTAACTATATGATTGAAAGATCAGATTAAGCACAATTACAGTCCAATGCAACTGGATTATGCCGCCCCAAACCACTACATAATGGGTACTTGCGCCGCAAATATCCAAATTCCTGATAGACTTCTCAATTATGATAAGGATAATTCCAAAAATCATCTTTGCTTATTACGGCTTGACCTATAGACTAATAATTAGTAAAGAAATTCCTATAATAAAGCGAGAATTACTGAAATCCTCGAAGATTCAAATCTAAACAAAGAAAACCGGAATCTATAAGGATGATTCCTAAAATCATCTTTACTAATTATGAATTTTCAATTAGATTAAACACAATTAGAGTCTAAAATAATTGATCAAGACTAGTTCTTGATTAACTACCTTAATCAATTAATTAATTAATTACTAACTTGAGAGTCTTAGTTACATAACTAAGATAGTGAAGCATTATTTATTTATATTGTGCACATGCATTGTTGACTGAATAAGCATGTTACTTTCACATGCATCATATCATGACCATACATTTTTCAATATTGACTCTGCAATAAATAAAATAAAATAAAATTGGTGTTGACCAAGTCAACCATTCCATGTCGTATGTGCATATACATATATAATATGCCATATATTATATCCAACTTATAATCCACATCAGGAAGATTCAAGACCACTCTGGTCAAGATCCATCACCAAACTTTATCTTCCAATTTTTTTTAATTCACAAAATCTGTTCTAGATATTCTCAATGGCTTGTTTGGAATAAAAAAAAATATGCAATATTGATTCAGAAAACCGCATATTGAATAATAAAGATATATTTATCCGTTTTTTTATAACCAAAATAAATGGTTCCGGAAAACCGCGAATTTATTTAACACATTTTTTTCTTTATCAAATTTAATCTTACTCTAACTCTAAGTATTAAGATAATTAAATACATACCTGAGTATCGAACCCGTCGGGCAATTTGATGATGAAAGAATGAGCATTTGCAACCCTAGCTGCTTCTTCGATCTCAACTTGACCGGCGTCGGGTCTTCCCAAGAGAATGTTTTCCTTGATCGTTGTGGCGAAGAGAGCGGGCTCTTGGCTCACAAGACCGATCTGCTGCCTCAGCCACCTCAGCTTCAGTGTCTTAATGTCATGCCCGTCGAGAAGAACTTGCCCTGAGGAACGAGAAAGAAACGTGAACTCTCTACCGAATTCTAGCCATTTTCAAACCAGTCGAAACCAGTGTTCTGCTTCCGCTATTCTAGCCATTTTCAAAACAAGAACCGGATATCCGGTACTTGACAAATAAAATCGGAACCATGTTTGTCTAGTGAACACCGATTTTTAAATCAGTTCTGCAATGACTAGCAAATTACACATTAAGATGTCCAAAAGTAATTTCTAAAAAATTATAACCTATGCAAAACTAGTTCCAAAACCGGTAATAATTAAAATCGAATAAAACATTTTTTTTTACAAAAAAAAGTATCCTATCGACCCTCCAAGCTGATATGAATCAGTTTTAATTGTGAGTTACCCGAGGAAGGGTCGTAGAATCTCTCGATGAGGGAGACCACCGTGCTCTTGCCGGACCCGCTGCTTCCGACCAGAGCTATGGTTTTTCCAGCCGGAACACTCAGGGTAAAATCGTTGAGAATCTGAACGTCCGGTCTCGCTGGGTAAGAAAAGTCAACGTTCTTCAGTTCCACGAGTCCGGTGACGGATTCGAGCTCCAATCCCGTCGTGTTGTTCCTGTCAATCTTAGGCTTGTGGTCGATAACCCGGTAAATCTTCGCTGCCGCGACTTTGGCCTTCGCAAACGCGCCCATGCTCGGAGCAGATTGTCCCAAAGCTCTGAAATGCCACAACACAACTTATCAGCTTGTATAAACACGCAATAATCGAATATTCAACGGAGAAAAAGAGAACTCACAGTCCACCGATCATGACGGCGAACATCGTGGCTATTGCGAGCCCGCCATTGGTGTACCGATGCCTAACAAGATAGCCTCCGTACCATAGCAGAAGCGCGTAGCAGCAAAAGACGACAAAATACGTCGCACCTAAGCCCATTCCTTTAGCCAAGCCGCTCTTGTAACCCAGCTTCTGAGCAATCCTCAACGCACTCGAATAAGACTGGAGAGCTCTCGATTCTCCGACGTACGCCATGACCACTCGGATTTGGACCACCGTCTGAGAAAATTATCCGAAACCAGTAACTGTTAGTGTCATAAACCACAGTTATTAAAAGAGAAATGTAATTGCTTTTCGTTCCGGATATTTTTCGAACACCTGTTCTACGACGTTCCCGGCTTGAGACATAGAGTCTTGGCTCTTGCCGGAGAGTTTGGCGAGAGTGGTCGTGTGGATTCCGCCAATGACTGCGATGAGAGGAACGACAGCGAGGGTGACCAGTGCCAACTGCCACACAGCGGTGAATCCGACGATGAATCCCGACACGAAGGTCGCCATGTAGTGAGCAAAATTACCCAGCTGAAAATACATTTACCAATTAGAAACCCAAAACCCCATAAGGAATCAAAAGAAAAACATTTTTAATGAAAAAAAAAACAGTTAAAACTGTTCATATACTGAAAACCCAATTGCTATCTCAGTAACCCCAGAAAAAAGTCAAAAAATTAAAAATTAAAGCTTTGATTGTTCTTGAATGGAATTTGAGGGAAAGAACATTGACCCAGTTCATATCTGAGGAATCCCAGAAGGAATTTCTGTAAATAAAAAAAATAAAAATAAAAAAGGATTTTTTTTGTGAAGGTCTGAACCTTCTCGCTAATGGCGTCTTGGATCAAAACGGCGTCGGTGTTGATGGCGAAAACGACGTCGGATGTTCGGACCTCGGTGTCGAAATACTGAATGTCTTGGCTCAGCGCTGCTTCCAAATACTTTATTCTCATCCTCGTCGTCTGCCTCTCTCCCGTCCACATCCAGCAAGATATCTCTGCAACACCACAAGAAACTCACTCCATTACCAATGCAATCCTCCATTACAGGACCAACAAAGACCCCATCTTTCTCTCTCTCTCTTACCTGCCCACGAAGATGCCCAAATCGCGGCTCCAACGACGAGGAAGTAGAATGCGTACTGCGAAAACAAAAAAGTAAGAAGCAGAAGCAGAAACAGAGTGTGTGGAGAAGGAACGGAGCGTTCAGCAATGGCGGAAACCTTGAGGACTTGCTGCATCATCTTGTCAGTGTCGTCGGCGTTGGAGCCGAACGAGTTGACCAGATCGGCGAAGAAGCGGAGGAAGAGCGGCAGCGAGCAGCCGTGGACGACGGCGCCGAGCGAGCCGATCGCCATTAGAGCGTAGTCCAAGCTGTCCGCGAATCTGAAGAGCTCGCCGAAGCTGACGGGAGCCACGGGCTCGCTTTTCTCGCCGTCTTTAACGGCGTTGGTGGTGGTGGTGGTGGTGGTTTCGTTGGTCGCCATTGACGGAGGTTGAGGAGGTCTGGGGTGTGGAGGCGAGGAGGAAGGAGAGACGAGCTCAAGGCCTTGCATTTCGGTCCATCGCCAGTGCTCGATCGTCTTTATCTCCGGAGAATCTTGGTGGTGGTGTTGTTGTTGAGACATTTTTATCTTGTATGATTGATGCTTCTTATATGTATTAATGTATAATATAATTATATAAATGGGTTTTCATGGAACACGAACATTAAATCGAAGCCGAACCAACCAAGTGAATCCAAATCCTCTCTCTCTCTCTTTAATATCACTCTCTCTCTCTCAGCTTAGCTCATGTTCTGTGCAGAGTATTTTATTATTATTTTTGGGATTTTGGCAATAAAATGGAAAAGAGAGAGAGGGGAGAGAAGCTAGGAAAATGACAGGGACGAAGTTGCAGAGGAGAGAGAGAGAGAGAGAGATTTCTCACCCGACAGAGCTAAACTGTGTGTGTTGAAAAATTTGGGATTGGCTTTTGACTGAAGCTAGTTGGAGAGAGAGAGTGAGAGAGAGAGGGGGTAAAACTGTAAAAAATATGGTTTGGTTTCTTTTGTTAGGGAAGATAAGAAACCATGACGTAGACTTGCATGGATTTTTAACCTTATTTTTAAGGAAAATAAAATGACTTGCATGGCCATGGGTAGAAAAATAATAATTTAGTATTAAATCACTGCGTTACCACGGTAAAAAAAAAAAAAAACTATTCATTGAAAATTAAGATGCTTAATAAGGTCAATTCAAATCAAACAAATTCAAAGCATTTTTTAGTTTTTTTTTGTTTCTCGGTCGGTTTAGGTGATACCGGAGCAATATTGCTGGCCGTGGAATTGCTCGTCCTTAAAGAGGTTAAATTCCACATTTAGATTACGCACAAAAGGGGAAAAAATGAATTATAATCGTGGGCTAGTAGTTATTAAAAAACTAAATAACGTTACATCTTTGTATTGTACCTAAAAACACAGAATCCAAAAGGATTCTTGGAGAAGATGAGGGACAGTTTCTTTTAGTTAAAATATAATTTCCATCAATGGGTCTACCTTCTCATGCAAGTCAAATGCAAATATAATTACTCGAATAAAATAAAATAAAAATATATCATAAGATGATTTTTTTTACTTGCAATTATGGTATGGGACTGTTTTTATCCTCTAAATCCGGCGTCTTTCCCTATCACACTTCCAAAAACAATTTTCAAATTAACCCAGCTCCCTTAAAATAATGCAACAATGCCCCTCAAAATAAATATTATTATTAATTATGTTAGTAATTTCATTGGGTATCTCGTAGTTTGAATGTTGACTGGTTAATAATAACATAAACACATTAAGACTGACGGTGATAAATAAACAATAAAAAACCTTAATATTGTAAAAATGTGAACTCACTCGCATTAGTCCAACGTTAGATAGACCAACCATTATTTATTTAATATTACTTAGTTAAATTAAATAATAAAAAAATTGTAAATGTTATTTTTTATTTGGCAGGGCAATTTGTCAGAAAAAATGGTGGTAAAGTCTGGGGGAATCATCCCAAGTCATACTTATTTATTAAAAGTGACAGCAAATTATTGAGTTTCCACACTAATTATTTATTTAATTGAATTTATATAAGCTTGTAGTCAGAGATTATACGAAACTCTGAGTTGGTGAAGGCTCTTTTTCTGGAATTTAATCGAATAAAAGTATTTTATTTTTTATGAAAGTGTTTCAGAGTTCAGAAAAGAGAGGAATTGGCTTTAATCAGGCTTTGTTTTTTTATATATTAATGATTAATAATAAAAACTTTATGATATTCAATGTGGTATAGTAATGTGAGTCAGCTTTTCTTTTATTTTTCTCCTCAGATTTATTAATTCAATAATTAATAATAACTCACTAAACTATCTGACTTGAGCTGCTTTATCTTTGTTACTGGGATTATTATTATTATTATTATTATTATTATTATTTGGGAGTTTAATTAGTCTATAAATGATATAATCAAAGACATGTTGCTTGTATCACATATGATTATTTTTATATAGTATTTCGAAGATGCTTAAGAAATAAATTTTCAGTGTTTTTTTTCTCATTGATTTGTTTGTTCTGGAAAGCAATTATAATTTTATATTATGAACGAAAACAGATAGTCATATTACACATTTGTTAAATAATCAAATTTTATTATACTTTCATCGAAACATTTTGAAAGAAATATATCAAATTTAAACATTGGTTTTATCGCAAACCCAATGGTGTCGGTTTATTAAAATTGGTTTGCTGATGCCGAGCAAATAAAGCAAGAAATAATCAAGATCACGATTAATTTTTATGGTATTTCCTCTTCCCGTATTTAATTTGTGATTTTCAGCTCTTTAACTTTGATTATTGTGTTTCATATCGTAATTTATTTGTTATTGGGATTTTTAACATTTATTATATCGTTTTTAAACTCTCTATATTGAGGGTGGTTTGGTTTGTAATTCAGGAGAGTTGATGAATAGAAAAAGTGCAATTTTATACTCGCAATTCAGAAATTGTCATTCTTCATCTGTCGTTCTACATCATAACCCGTTGCATCTTTGGTATATTTTTAAATTAGATTTTCGGTCGGTCTTAAATATGTTTGAACATTGATTTTGAGTAAGTATATTTCACTAGAAACGTGTATAAAAACTAATTTTAAATTATATGTTATATTAAACCTATAACTTGAATATACTTAATTGAGTAAATTTAAGCTTTCATGATTTTATTATTTTACTTGATTTTAACATTTATGGTTTATAGATTAGACCCACATAATGGTACATGCCCTATTAGGTTATTCTTGTTGCAACACTTTAAAAGCATGGTTTTAACTTTTAAATACCCCGACTTGCTTTCGGCATGCGCTCAATATTTTTATAATTTTGATTTGTCGGTAATTTTCTTATAGTAGCGGTTTACCAATATTTTGCAATAAAAAAAAACAGAGAAAAAAAAAGGGAAAAGAGGAAAAAAGTCGACAGAGAAAATAATATACGTGGGCCACATTTTCATTAATTATTAGATATAATTTATATTAAACTAATTATATTTTTCTTAAATTGAGATCAAATTGGTTAGCTATAAGCATTATCCTTTCTTATCTTTTCTAAAACAGTCATCGCAGTCGGTACCCGTGACTGAAAATTGTAGTTTTTATCGATATTTAAAATTTTGCTTAACGAGAATAATAAACAGTTTTTAACTTTCTTTTTGAAAGAAAAACTAGTAAATTGAAGATAATAAAAATAAATAAAGAACAAAAGAATAATTTTATTTCATTTTTGTGCTGCTCTCTTTTTTCACACCTAGCGTGCTGTCTGAAGCTGCAAGAGTGTACAATGCAAATGCAGCTTTTTTTATTTCTCTTTACATGGCACTTTCTTTTTTCTTTTTTTAATTTTTGTTTCTTTGTTTGTTAAGGTTAATTATTATTATTGTCGTTGAGAAATTCGTTTGCTTGCTTTGATCGTATTCTATCACTTGCTTGTTTTATTAGTTATTACAATTTACAATAATAATACGGGTTTTAATCGAAATTAAATAACGTATTTATTGGATATAAAGAATGCGTTAATATCAACTTAATAAGACTTGACGTATCGCAATTGATATAAGTGATGTTCGCGATATTAATATAAAAAATATCTAATCTTGTACTAAGTGGATTACCATATTTATTAATCTATTTTTTTAGCGCCAATAATATTTAGAGGCCACAAATGTTAAGGTATATTTTGTACATTTATCTTACACGAAGGACTCGGTACGTCTACGATTAACCTATGAATATATTTAACATTTTAATTAAATTACAACTGTATACATGTCTCAAATTTATAGACGTTAACTTAACTCGAACGAAATTGGACCTCTATTGACACTGTTTTGTTGTCTTGGAATACTGTTATTGTTTAAAAATGAGATTAAAAATATACTCAACCTTATAAAACTAATTACTTATGTCGCAAATATCTTTTAAAAAAATATGTGCACATATGTGCCTAAATTTTGTGTTTCACAATCTTGGCAACAATAGTGTTTGCTATTGAAATTTATTATATTTCTATAGTATCCTATAATTATTTTTTCGCTACACTAAATACCAAATCTAATCATCACACATTATACAAAATTTGATTTGGTCAAACAATTTATAATAAATTATGCCTAAAAACCAAACAAAAACCTAAAGATAATTTTACAGAACTACAATAAAAGACATTAAAAAAATGAAAAGAAACGAGCAACAGGCGGAAACTCATAGTTTCATTTCGGAAGTTGAAGCTAACAAACCCGGCCCGTTTTGGAAAATGTTGGTTTTGGAGTCAACTCTAAAGATAGTTTTAAAAAACTTGTAGGCTCTTAAAAAAAATAGCTAAACGAGCAAACGGGCGGAGACCCAAATTTTCATTTTGAAAAATCTAATAACCTCGACCCATTTTAAAAAGTAAAGAAAAAAAAGGTATGCTGATGGTTTTTAAAATCATCTCTATCTTTCTTTCATTCATTTTATATTGAAACTAACAAACGGGTAGAAACTCATCCATCCGTTTCACCTATCAACTCGGTCTATTTCCAACAACAAAAAAACATGTCAAGCCTGGGTCCGTTTTAAAATCAACGTTCTCTTTCTCAAACAGATGAAAACACGCGAATCCGCTTCCGAAACCGAAATTAAAAAAGAAAAGAAAAAAAACCCTATTTCCTAAACAAGCATGCATGCATGTACTGCTCGTTCCGTTTTGGAAAGCAACGATCTCTCTCTCTCCTCTTTCCCATGCGTGTCTTTCTCTCTCTGGGTGTTAGTCTCTTACTGTTTTACGTGCGCTAGTTAACCTAAAAGTGGTAAATACATACGCAACTTCTTGAATGCGATGTAATGGCAAAAACGACAACAATTATGGTAAACCACAATGGTGGAAAAAAGCTGAGTGTTGCAGTGCATGCATGGTTTTGAATCGTCTCTTTCTTCATGAAATTCTTCAACTCACTGATCATTTCATCGCTACATTAAAACTTTCGAAATATGCTCTCATAAATACTCATCTTCATTCACCTCCAAATTCTAACCATACTTAACCAAGCTTGCTTGGCCAAGTGGTGACTCCACCACTTCTCTATTCAAGAGGCCATGGGTTCAAACCCTCATGAGACTCAAAATGAGTGCCCCCTTTACATTATTGTAAACTTGGCCAATAGTGCCACTTGTTCTTACACTGAATATATCTAAGTCATGCGAGAGTGCATTGTAACCTTGGCCGATAGTGCCACCCCATTAAAAA
This sequence comes from Parietaria judaica, assembly GCA_954871525.1. NCBI lineage: Eukaryota > Viridiplantae > Streptophyta > Magnoliopsida > Rosales > Urticaceae > Parietaria > Parietaria judaica. Next base: position 18,948,917 of record OX940864.1, read on the forward strand.
AAAATAAAAAATTCTAACCATACTTATCTACTATTACTATTGTCTTAAAAGCTACCCTTTTATTGGTAGGTACTTTCTACTTCGCCACAAGTCCCAACCCAAGTGTACACACTACATTACATCGTACAAATTTTCATTTGTTATAAATAGCAACAAAAGTATCTTTTCTTTTTTTGGTGGTATCAACCCATTTTTCTCAAGGTCAAAGTTCTCAAACTCTTTTGTTTTTCTTCAAAATTCTTTGCACCTTTTTAATCAATTTATAATAATTTTGGATGTATCGTTAAGTCTTGAGCACGTGTCAATCCTTAAAAAAAATTAAATATTTTTCTTTTATCAATTCTGGTACTACACAACTTTATATAATATAAGTGCACAAAAATTAAGAGAGAAACAAAAATAGTAGACATTGAAATTTTAGTCATGAAAATAATTGAGTTTATATCATCACACAAATTATAATACTAATACTTATGCTGCTATTAATCTTGTATTTTACTTTTAGATGAAAAAGCTTCTTATTCAGTGTTAAATGACTTACATTGACTTCATGAGGCTTCATTTTCAAAGGGCTACAAATTATCCCCTCTTATAACTTGGTTGCCAAGTTTGGAGTTAAATTACTAATATATAAAAAGAATAAGCATTTAAATGAAAAATAATGTAATAGTAAGTGAATTTATGGAAAAGACACATGTCAGCTGGATCTCACCGTCAAAATTTTATGGACGGAATTTAACAACGTCACACTTTTGCTAACAATGGGAACAATTGCAACGGAAAAAACAAAAGGTAAGAATTTATCGTTACACACTGCGGGTACTTTTAACGCAAATATCCCAAAGTTATCAAATAAGTGATGAGTGATGACATGACATGAGCCCTTTTATGAAAATAAAAGTGGATTTAGGACCACCCTTAAGTTATAGTGTAGTGTATAATGAGTAATGCCATTGTACAAAAGCAAGAAATTTTTATGGCCCCAATAAAAATTTTCCCTAAAAAAACGAAACCTTATGGTCCAAAATTTCTTAAGAAGTCAAATACTTCTAATAAATCTTAATTATATCAGAGGGTTTTAGCACCTACCAAAAGAAAACCTAACGAAAACAAATGGGAAAAGTAATACTTCACCTTTGTGTAAAGGGTGATTTAAAGAACATAAATAAAAACCTAGTAGTGGTGAATTAAGGACCACCCTTAAGTTGTAGGGTGTAGAGGGCGATTTTCACCTCCCTTTTCCAATCACAAGAATAATCAAATGAACACAATAATAATATGCACAAATTTTCCTGATTTATAATATTCCCGAAAGGACTCGGTTTCTCCCGTTTATTAGCTGGATATTCGAAGTATGATGAACAAATATACGACGACGCTCTCTAATCTCAATATAATCAGATTACAATAGATCGGTACTCAAAAATACAAAGGACTCTTTAAGATTGGCGTTTCTTTCTCTCTGAACTAGTTTTTTTTTTTTTTTTATGAGGCTTCTCTTGCCTTTTATAGAGTCTTTCTTTTGTCCTCTTCTCGGCTTTCTCCTTTCATCATTCGTTTCCTCAAGTCCTTTCTTGGGAAAGCAGGGCAGATTTCTGCTTTATATCGCATCCGAGCAGACTGTCATTTTGGGTAGGTGGGCTGCATTAAATGCACATCTCTTCAGCCGTCATTGGGCCCTGCGCCTCGTCGCTGACGCTTCTTATCGGGTAGGTGAGCTTCATTAAATGCACATCTCTTCAGCCGTCATTGGGCCCTGCGCTGATCATCATGACGAAGTTTCTCGAGACGAGCGTGATGGGCCGCTTTATCGCAACTCGCTTCTGTGTGGCCGTGCTTTCTCGCAGTTTAACTTCCTCGGGGATAATACTCATCGGGGATGGGCCCTCGAACGATGAACTTCCTCGGGGATAATCCTCATCGGGGATGGGCCCTCGAGCGATGAAATTCTTTGCTGCTTTTCATGTCGTTTGTGGGAAAAACGACACGAAAAGTGTTGAGGGGGATTTGACCAAATCCGACCTCAACAGTTAGTCCCCCATTTTGTCAAGTGTAAACACTTGGCAAAATAAGCTTAAACGTGAATGGTCAAAGATGTTCGCGAATTCCGTCGACCACTTTAGTTGACACGGTGGCCCCGATGCACGTTGTCGGAGAACCTCATCGCAATTTGTCGGATCTTTCGATGGGCTAATATGAGATGAGGATACCGGCGATGGGAATGCCTGCGATGAGCTATTCTCTTATTGACTTTTGGCATTCCCGACAGTTCCTGTCCCTGGGCCCCATAGCGATTCATTTTTCCGGAACGTCAGTCTCGAATCCCACGCAAATCTTTTCAGCATTAAATGCTGACGCTTCGCACTCGAGTATTTTTGGGATATACAACGGCTCAACTGTCTCCACCGTTGATGTCTTTCGTATGCTTTGAATCTGGACCGTTGGATTGAAAACGCGTTGGTTCGCCTCCCTTCATTTCTTTCCTTATAAATTCGACTTCCCGCCTTCTTCGGATATCTTCCGAAACAACTTTTCCTGAACCTCCTTGTGATTTTCACCCAGCAATTCTCTTTTTCTCACTCATCTTCCGGATTTCTTCCTTCTGTGTTCCCAAATATTTCGATGGCTTCTTCTGAAGTTGGTCCGATCTTTAAGACGCGGAGCCCAGTCTCCATCATGACCGAGGAGACGTTAGCAGTTATCAAGGAACAGTGCGTCGATTCTGAGCTTTTCCCGGCACGCCTCCCTTATGAAGGTGAACTTGCCGACACCCCCAGGAACGAATATGTCTGTGTTTACGAATCGTTCTTCAGGACCGCCGGTCTCCATTTTCCAGTGCCGAATTTGGTCGTGGCGTTCCTCTATGCCTTCAAGGTTCCTATCGCTCAGGTGAGCCCTAACACTATCCGCTTCCTAATGTGTACGCTCGCCATCGCCTGTGAGCAAAAGGTCGAGCTTACCCTCGAAGACTTGATGCGTCTCTTCAAGTTGTCAAGAAATCCGAAGAATCTGGGCCGGTTATCCCTCTCCCATCGCGTCTCCCTCTCTCATCGCGTTCGGGGCCATATTCTCGAGAATACACCCTCGAATGAATCCGGCTTCGAGAACCGCTATTTCTTCGCGAAGGTAGACCGTACCACTTTCGGCCCCAACCACAAGTTTTTGCCGATGCAGTGGGTCCCCGAGGGGATAGATCTCCCCCGGTATAGACCTGAGGAAGATGGGGAAGCCGATGCACGCTTTAACAAGATCCACCAGGCCCTCCTCGCCAACCCTCGTCGGGACTGGAGCAAGGATTTTGGGGGTCAGCGCCTCGTGAAATCTGGGGTTTATCAGTTGGTTCGGGTTCACGGGCCTTCCCCAGATACTCGTCTTCCGGTGGGATTTTCTCGAACGCCCGTGCCGGAAGGGTCTCCTGCGGGGCGGAGGAAAACTGCTCCAAAAACGAAGAAGAGATCCAAGCTGGATCTCGTCGAGAAGAAAGGAAGACAACCCAACGGGGGCGAGAAAACCGTCCAGGAATCGCCAGATTCCCAGGCGCGATCAGACGTTCCTCGCCCCTTGGACCTTACCCCTCGAGGGGGTGATTCATCGGGCAAGAGGCCTCTCGAGGATACCCGTGATGAGCAGCGCTCGAAGCTAAAGTCGGCCCCCACTCCCCCACGTTCTTTGGATATTCATCATCCCCCGACGAGGTCTCCTCGAGGAGATGCAGGCTCGTCTGTTCCTCGTCCTTCGAATGAGTCTTCTCAAGCTGATACTTCTTTGGGCAGATTGTCAGCCGGAGAGACACCCGACGCCCCTCCTGCGAAGAGGGTCAAGGTTTCCGCTCCGGCCACCGAGTGCCGAACCGCTACTCCTGCTCGGGAGGTTGCGACGGAAAACCCGGGCCTTGAGCCGCCGAATGGGAACGAGGCGACGGAGAATGCGCCGAGCGAGGGAGAACCGTCTTCGGGGGCGAGGGATGGCTTCGACGAAGATTTCGACGATCTCGCCGTAATGCCACCTGCCTCTCCTCGGGGAATGCAGCGAATTTCTCCTCGCCTTGAGGAAGGTTCAGGCCCCCTGCAGGCCTCTTCTCACTGTGAGGAATATCGCGTCCCCTGCCAAGAGCTTCCTCCTCCGCCATCTGGGGAGATTCCTGCCGGAGCTGTGCGGGAATCCGCCGTCGACCTTGTCCCTTCAAAACCAACATCTGCCGAGGAACGGGGACGTGTTACCTCCGTCGGGGAAGAAGGAAAACAAGGAAAGGCTTCTGGGCTTGTCGAGCCGTCGAAAGGTGCAGGTGAAGCCTCCGAGCTTTCCGAGCAAGGAGCGGGGCGAGGAGAGTTCATCGAGCCTATTCGGCAAGAAGGGGACCATGATGGGACCTCCGAGCTTGCCGACCAAAGGTCCGTTCAGGAGGGAGCTCCTGTTTGACTCGAGGGGCAGCAAACAGGCCTGCTTCTTGAGTTTTCTCCTTCTGAGCCTTCCGAGCCGGTGGTTTCTTCCGGCGCTCCTATAGCTGCTGTTTCGGGGGATTTGGCAGCTGCGGCGTTTTCTGAGCCGGTCAGCGATGCCAACTTTCAAGTTTCTCTTGCTCATCCCTCCAACACTCTCGCAGCACCTTCGGGGAGTACTGTCTCTCCGCGTCAGGGCACGTCTTCTCTTCCAGACGTCCCGGTGCAGCCTTCCCCTTCGCGGTTCTCTGGTAAGGCGTTTTCCTCGAGATCGCTGCTTCAAGATCACTTCCCGTCCACGCCATCTCCGAGTGGGCCTCCCGAGGAATGGGGGGTTTACTCTTCTGCGGCGTGCAGGGGTCTGACCCTGGGAGCTATGGGCGATCAAGAGCTCTACGAACCTCTCGACGAGACTAAAGGGTATCAGGAGGGTACCGCGCTCTTCTTCCGGGCTCTAGCGCGATTTAATGATATGATCGTCTGCGAGAAGCAGTCTGTCATCAAGGCCGAGATGGAAGCCTCGGCGGCTAATGAGCAGCTCGCAGTTCTCCGAGGTCAGCTCGAGATTTCTTGTCGCGATGAGCGGGAATCCCGAGAACGGACCGCGGAACTCTCATCGGACCTCGATGAAGCTAGAAACGCGATGGAGCTGGAAGTCTCGCTGCGTCGGGTTGCTGAAGCCGAGCTCGCGGAGTACAACAATTCCTTGGCTGCCAGGGAGGAGTTCCTCAGGGCAGAGCAGGAGCGTTTTCGCCGAAGGGATGCGGAGCTCTCTGAGGAGCTGGAGCGTTCTCGCCTCGCGTCGGCAGAGCTTTCCGAGGAGCTTCGAATAAAGGCTCACCGTCTTGCTTGGATCGGTGCGGCTATTGATATGCCTCCCGATGAAGAGGATCGCCTGGTTCCTCGGGTTAGAGCCGTACTTAAGGAGCTCGTCGCGAGCAAAGAGGAGGCGAAGGGCGAGGCAGCCGAGGAGCGTCACGGCCGGGAGCGCTTGTTTGAAAGTGCCCAAGCCAAGCTGAAACGCGCCTCGGAGAGGTGTGGATTCCTTAACCAGGCCGTCAGTGCCAACCGCCGGGCCGCCGCTTATCAAGCCAACGTCCGTCTGGCGGAGAGGATTCCTCTTACGGCGACCATCGAGGGTCTTTAGACCCGTTTGCCGAAATGGCGTGAGCTTTACGCCGTGCATCAGGGCGAGGCGAGCGAGCTGGAGAAGAAAGCCGCCAGAGACCCTAGTTCTCCGCCGCTATCCCCCTGCAGGCCGCCGGCTATTGACAGGCGTCGAGTAGAGGACCTTCTTTCGGAGGGTAACCCCCTCGAGCCCTCATCGTGCGGTGAATACGGCTCGAACTTCGAGGCCTTATCTCCTTCGGAGCCTATGGTATAAGGCGGTCTTTTTGTAAAAATTTTGTTTGTTTTCAATGTTAAGTCTTTCTTTTGCGACTCTTTGTAACTCCCCCCCCTTTGCGACTCTTTGTAACTCCCCCCCCTACCTTAAGTTCTTCTTCTCAGGTCGAGGTTAATCTTGCGAGGGGATCCTTCGAGGAGGAAATTTCCCTTCGCAAGGATGCAGAGATGAAGCTTGAGGAGCGTACTGCCGAGCGTGATGAGAGCAGACGTCTTCTTGCTATTGCCGAGGAGTCTCTCATCGAAGAGCGGGGACGTTATCGTCGATGCGAGGAGGATCTCATGGAACGACTTCGGCAGTTGGACGGGCGTCTTACTCGGATTGCCGAGGCTATCGATTTGCCTCCTGGTCAAGAAGAGCATATCTCTTTCCGGGTTCGGGACGCGATGAAGAAACTGACCGACGACCGTGATGCAGCGAGGGGCGAGGCATTCGAAGAGCAATTTGCTCGGATTCGCGTTTTTATCGCTGCGACGGACAAGCTGGCACGCGCCTTCGGGAGACTAGATGCTCTCGAGGCGTCTGTCAGACTTAACCGCGCATTGGGCGGTGTCGTCGCGAGTATTCGGCTTGTCGAGAAGAATCCCCGTAGCTCGACCCTTGGCGAGATCCGGCAGAAGGAGCTGCCAATGTGGCAAAAACTAGAGAATGAGTACCGGGCCGAGCTGGCTGAGTTAGAGAAGAAAGCCGCTAGCGATCCTGCCTCTCCTCTACTCTCCCCGTGCGTCCCCGACGATCATGTATGTCGTCTGACTGTATGACTTTTCTGACTTTTCTTGAGCTTGCTCATCTTTTGGCTGTATGTCGGGTTTATATTTCCTCTTTTCAGGCTCGTCCAGAACCTGAGCTCCTCGGCTTTGCAGGGCCTTCTCTGAGCCTTCTCGCGCAGTTTCCCAACGAGGATCCTGCGCGCTTAGCCGTTATGGAGGAGATAGTTGAGGATGTTCTTCGTCAAAGCTGCGATACTCTCCTAGGAGAAATTGCCGATGTCGTGCTCGGCCAATATCCCGTTGACGGCGACGTAGCTTAATTACAGACTTAAAGATTGTAGACAATTCTTTTGTAAAGATAAATCTTATTGTATTCTTTTGTAGACTATTCCTTGAATCGACTGAATAAACGATTTTATTTCACACCCTTTCTTTTAAGCATCCATTGGCAATATTTATTTTACTCTGTGCTCGGCCCTTACACCGAGCAGCTTTTCGTAGGCACTCTCGCCCGTAACGTTGTTTACATTTTGTTATGGTGTGAGCATGGTTGTGCCTTCTCGGTGATACCGAGTGAATTCCAATGACTTACGGGCATAGCCGGGCTTTTCCCCGGGGACCCCGAGGAAGTGCCAGGATGCACAGGCATTGTGGCTCGGCACTTTCGCCGGTGGACACTCTCGCCTCGTAATAATTGTTTTTTTTTTTGCTTGGCACTCTCGCCGATGGGCACTCTCGCCTCTTAATAATTGTTTTTTTTTTGCTTGGCACTCTCGCCGATGGGCACTCTCGCCTCTTAATAATTGTTTTTTTTTTGCTTGGCATTCTCGCCGATGGGCACTCCCGCCTCTTAATAATTGTTTTTTTTTTTGCTTGGCACTCTCGCCGATGGGCACTCTCGCCTCTTAATAATTGTTTTTTTTGCTTGGCACTCTCGCCGATGGGCACTCTCGCCTCTTAATAATAAATTTTTTTTTTGCTTGGCACTCTCGCCGATGGGCACTCTCGCCTCTTATCTTTTCTTGTTTTGCTGATTTAAGAAGAAACAATTTTTATACCGGGATTGTCAGTCCGTCTGAAATGACGAGCCTCATTAAACCCCTTCGAGCCCCCATTCTGGTGCGGCTCTAGAGGGAAGAGTACTCCACATCGATTCGATAAAGGTATAATCCCAAACAAGAAAGGGTTGGGATTCCCCCAGATAATCAAAGAGATATTTAAAGTAAGAATGTAAATTCGAGTATGGAAATGGTAACGAATGGGCTCACAGGGCTACTGGTAGAATTTTTTCAAATGCTTTATATTCCAGCTCCGTATTACCTTCGCGCCCTCGGTATTCTTCAGCTCGTAGAATCCCGGTCTGACGATGTTCGTGACGATGTACGGGCCTTCCCAACTTTGCCCTAATTTCCCGGAATTCAATTCGACGGTGTTTTGGAAAACTCGTCGGAGGACCATCTGTCCTACATTAAATCTCCTCGATCGAACCTTTTTGTTGTAGTGGCGAGCGATCATGTTCTGGTAGTTGGCTATGTGCGCGCTGGCTTGCTCGCGCCTTTCGCCGACGTGGTCAAGCTGATGGAGGAGATTTTCTTCGTTTGCCTCCTCGTCGCCGGGAGCCATGATTCGTCGAAGGCTAGAGATTCCGACTTCTGCGGGAACGACGGCTTCAACTCCGAAGGCAAGGGCAAAGGGAGTCTCGCCGGTTGCTGAGTGGGGTGTTGTGCGATAAGCCCAAAGTACTCAAGGTAACTCGTCCGCCCAAAATCCCTTCTTCTCGTCTAGACGTCTCTTGATGTTGTCCACAATAGTCCGGTTGACCGCCTCGGCGTTCCCATTGCCCTGGGGGTACCGAGGCGTTGACGTGTTGAGTTTTATCCTCCACTGTTTGCAAAAACCTCCGAACCTCCTCGAGATGAATTGGGACCCATTGTCGGCTATTATCTCTCTGGGCAATCCGAAGCGAGTGACTATGTTCTTCCAAACATAGCTCTCAACATCGGAGTCCTTAATATTGGCGTAAGATTCGGCCTCTGTCCATTTGGTGAAGAAATCTGTGACGACGAGCATGAACCTTTTCTGCCTCGCGCCGATGAGCATGGGACCGACGATGTCCATCGACCACTTCATGAATGGATAGGGCACCGACACCACCGAGAGCTCTTCCGCCGGGCAGTTGATTGCCGGGGCGTGTCGCTGACATTTTTCGCACCTTCTGGCGTGGCTGGCACAATCGGCGACCATGGTTTCCCAAAAGAAACCTTGTCGCTTAGTTTTTCTCAGCAAGGAGCGCCCGCCGGCGTGGTTCCCGCATTCCCCGCTGTGGATTTCACGCATTACGTACCCGGCCTCTCGCTCGCCGAGGCACCTTAGGTAAGGTCCCACGAAGCTCCTCAGGTAGAGCTTGTCATCGAGAATGGTATATCTCGAGCTCTTGTCTTTGACCTTTATTGCTTCCTGCGAGTTTTCGGGCAACGTTCCTTCGAGGATATAATCCCTAAGGGGCGTCCGCCAATCATCCGCTCTGTCGTCCTCCACAACCCCTCGCTCCTCGTCTTCATATCCATCGTCTTTGATCTCGTTGATATTGGGCTCGGCAGTCACCGTCTCTTTGTTTATTTTGGCTTTCTTTTTCATCGGGCCTTCCTCCCTCCCGATGCTCGACTTTTCCACTGTCTCGACCGTGACTGCCCTTAACTCCCCGACCTCGGTTGTGGACCCCAAGCTTGCCAGGGCGTCGGCGTGCGAGTTGTCTCCTCGAGTTACCTGCGTCAGGCTGAAAAAATCAAACTTTCTCGATAGAGCCCCAACGACCCCCGCATAGGCTTTCATGCGCTCGTCGTTCTTCTCATATTCCCCGTTAACCTGCTTTACAATCAACTGGGAATCCGAAAAGGCGTGCAGGTTCCTGGCGCCAATGGCTAATGATGACTGCATGCCGATGATGAGGGCCTCGTATTCTGCTTCATTGTTGGTTGATCGGTATGCCAGTCGGCAAGCTTTTTCCACCACTTCCTCCATTGGAGAGGTGATCCTGATCCCTACCCCGGACCCTTGTGCCGTTGCTGACCCGTCCACTTGCAACTTCCAAATGCCAGCTTCGTTGCTGGTGTCTACTGGTTCCTTTGGCAACTCGATGAGAAAATCGGCCAGTACTTGCGACCTGAGGCTTGTCCGAAGCTTGTACTCGATGTCATATGCGCCAAGCTTGATTGACCACTTCGTGATTCTCCCTGAATGGTTTGGGCTGTGAATGATGGAGCGGATCGGCCTGTCTGTCATGACCACGATTGTATGGCCCTGGAAGTGATACTTTAATTTCTCCGAAGCGTCGTATACCGCCAACGCGAGCTTCTCGATCTGTGGATATCTTATCTCCGCATCGAGGAGTTTTCTGATGATGTACGAGACTGGTTTCTGCTCTCCGCCTTCTTCCCGCACGAGTACTTGGCTAATTGCATGATCGGAGACGGCGATGTACAAGTACAAAGGTTCCCCAAATTTCGGTTTTGTCATGACGGGTGGCGATGATAGATAAGCCTTTAGTGCCTGGAAAGCTTCCTCGCATTTCTCGGTCCACTCAAACTTCTTGTTCTTCTTGAGTAAATCGTAGAAAATGAGAGTTTTGTCGGCCGAGCGCGAGATGAAACGGTTAAGAGCCGCTATCCTTCCGGTCAACCTTTGAATTTCCCGCCGGTTTTGGGGCGAGGGCATGCCCTTGATTGCCTCAGTCTGCTCGGGATCAGCTTCAATTCCTCGCCGGGTAACCATATGACCCAAAAACTTCCCCGATGACATGCCGAAAGTGCACTTCTCGTGGTTGAGCTTCATCTTGTGTGCGTTCAGGATCTCGAAACATTCCTCTAGGTGCTCAATATGAGCTGTCGTTCTCAGGGACTTGACAACCATGTCATCGATGTATACTTCCATGCTCTTTCCGATCTGCTTGTGGAACATCTTGGTCACCAGTCTCTGGTAGGTGGCTCCGGCGTTTTTCAGTCCGAAGGGCATGACCTTATAACAGTACGTCCCCCTTTCGCTGATGAAGGCGGTCTTCTCTTCGTCATCTGGGTGCATTTTTATCTGATGGTATCCCGAGTAGGCGTCCATGAAGCTGAGGAGCTCGTAACCGTGCGTAGCCTCAACTAGGCGATCTATGTGCGGCATTGGGAAGCTATCCTTGGGGCACGCTCGATTTAAGTCTGTGAAATCGACGCAGACCCGCCATTTACCATTCTTCTTTTTTACGACAACGGTGTTTGCCAACCACTCGGGATATTTTACTTCCCGGATGGTACCCATAGAGAGTAGTTTGTCCACCTCATCGTTGATGATCTTATTCCTGTCGGGGGCCATCTTTCTCCTCTTCTGTATGACGGGTTTATGATTTGGGTCGGTGTGGAGCCGATGCGCCACCACGGACGGGTCAATCCCAGGCATATCCTCATGAGACCAAGCGAAGCTCCTTCTGTTTCTTCTCAGAAACTCGACAAGCTGAGTCTTGATCTCTGGGTCGAGTTCTACGCCTATACCGACAGTCCGAGAAAGATCAGACTCGTCAATACAAACCTTCTCCACCGCTTCTAGCTGTGGCCCTCCGTTTCTCTCTCCGGCTGCTTGTGCTTCGACATCCTCCGTGTTAAGGATCCTGGCAGCCTCTTTGCCCCTTTTCTTCCGTTTCTCCGTCCGATTTGAAACTTCGGGGATGGCCGTAGCTAATTGCTATAAGCTCGAGGGTTCTCCCCTCTCCGTGATTCCGGCGGCCTTCTCCCCAACCATTGATCTGTGGTGCATCATGTAGCAGATCCGGTAAGCGTCTCTGCTTCCTTTGAGTTCTTCGATCTCTCCGTGTTTACCCGGGAACTTGATGCACTGGTGGTATGTTGATGGGATGGCCCTCATCGAATGGATCCATGGCCTTCCTAAGATGACGTTAAAATGCGACGGGACGTTCAGCACCATGAACTCCGTCATCCTATTGATGCTCTTTACACAGACAGGGAGGTGGACCGTTCCCATTGAGATAGCGACGTCTCCATTGAAACCGGACACCTTGCGAGGACGTCCCCCGATGATGAGCCCCTCGATGCCCATCTTTATGAGACACTCGTAGAAAATGACGTCAACCGAACTCCCATTATCGACGAGGATTCGGCAAACTTCGCATCCGCCGATATTGAGCTCGAGGACCAACGCATCGTCGTGCAGCTCGGCGCAATCCTCGTTTTCCACGAACTCTATTTTTGCACTTGTGCCGTTCATCATTGCATCTCCTTGTTCATGCTTTTTGCCTCTCCGCTGGTAGGCTTTGATGCTATTGACTGAGTCTTCATATAGTCGCGATCCGCCCATTATCAGCTCGATTCTAGTCCTCGAAGCCGGTCGCGTATCTTCAACGTGTCTTGCGGGTGCTGGCTCTATTGCTAAATTTCTCTTCGCTCCGCCTTGAGTTCCTCCTTCGTCCCGCACTGGGCCTGGCGGCCGGTTCTGCCATGTCCGATTGCCATTGTTCCAAGGCTCGGGAGGGTAGTAGGCGAGGTCCTTGATTTCCCCCTGCGCGTATCTTCTTTGGAGCTCTCTTTTGAGCATGGCGCAGTCCTCGGTGGCGTGGTCGCGGTAGTTATGGTAAGTACAGAACTTACTCATATCCTTCAGCCAAGTCTTCCTCTCGAAATTTCCCCGTCCTCCGGAGAATCCTCCTCGTCCTTTTCCTCGGTCTCCGGAGAATCCTCCTCGTCCTTTTCCTCGGTCTCCGGAGAATCCTCCTTGGTTTCCGGGGTATTCTCCTCGCTGCTGAATGTCGGAGAAGTCTCTTCGCGGCTGATTTCCTCCGGAGAATCCCCTTTGGCTTTCGGGGTATTCTCCTCGCTGCTGATCGTCGGAGAAATCTCTTCGCGGCTGATTTCTTGGACGGTCGTCGCCGCTCTCCTTATCGTCGCCGCTCTCCTTCCTGTCTACTTGGTAGACTCCTCGTCTCGGGGCTTCGTGAGCGCGCCGTTCGTCAGAATTTCCTCTTTCTCCATCATCTCCTCTTTTCCAGCCGCGGGACATCTCTGCCATCTTGGTTATCCTTTTTTTTTTCAGACTTCCCTTTGCTTCTACTCTCGTGGGTCTTCTTCTGGGCTAACACTTCTTCCTCTATTTCCATAAAAAGCGTCGCTCTATGGAGGGCGTCTTCGATCCTCGTCGGCCGCATCTTAATCAGCTCCTCGTGGAAAGAAGCTGAATACCACAATCCGTGTCGAAGGGCCTGGATTGCGACGACATCGTCGAGTCCCGGGACTCTGACCATCACGTCCTTGAATCTTCCGATGTACGCCCGGAGAGGCTCGTTTTCCCCTTGGGAGAGTTTCCACAAGGTTGTGACCGTTGCTTCGTTTTGCACATACATCGAATAATGCCGTAGGAAACACGCGACGAGCTCGTCCGAATCGTTGATGGTCCCTGGTGGTAGCTTCCCAAACCAATCGCTGGCGGGACCCTGCAGACTCTCGACGAAGAGGCGGCAAAGAATTGCTTCCAGCTTCGTCTCTCCCCCCCCCCCCCCCCGAGGCACTCCGTCGCGATCCGGAAACTTCTGACATGAGTGTTTGGATCCGACGTACCCTTATAATGCGAGATCCTAACCTTTGGCAGCTCGCTTAGCTCTACGCCGCGGATTCTTGGCGAGAATGGGGTGATCCTGGCCTCTTTGACCAGCCTGTCGATCTCGGGTGCTGCGCTTGTTGCTCTATGCACCTGGGAGGTCACGTCCCCCATTCTGGCCTCCATGCTTGAGGACATTTCTCTCATCGCCTTCCGAACTTCCTCCTGGATCGTTGCCGCTACATTGATTGTCGCGGAAGAGCTCATCGTAGCCGGCGGAGTGGCATTGGTGGCACCGAATAGGTCCCGGATGATCGGCTGCGCTCGCGGCGTCGGAGTTCCCTGCTCCGCGCCAAGCACGGCTGAGCCACCTCCTGAAGGTCCGGCAATCGCGTTCTCCGGGTTCTCCCTTTTTCGGTTGGCGGTGGCGCTTTCTAGGAGATCCGTGAGTTGCCTGTTTCTCGCTGCCTGTTCGTCCGCCTTCCTGACTGCTTCTTCAGCCTTCCCTGTTGCCTCCTCTATCCTTCTCATGGCCTCGGCTAATTGTTGCTGGAGCCCCTCCGTGATGAGGGATTGGGTGTCGCCCTCTATGTTGCTGATTGTGGCGTCGTTCGATGACATGCTTTCGCCTTCGGATTCCTGGCTGTGAGTTAGAAAGAAAACCTTGGCCCCACGGTTGGCGCCAAACTGTAGAGGGCGATATTCACCCCCCTTTTCCAGTCACAAGAATAATCAAATGAACACAATAATAATATGAACACGAATTTTCCTAATTTATTATATTCCCGAAAGGACTCGGTTTCTCCCGTTTATTAGCTGGATATTCGAAGTATGATGAACAAATATACGACGACGCTCTCTAATCTCAATATAATCAGATTACAATAGATCGGTACTCAAAAATACAAAGGACTCTTTAAGATTGGCGTTTCTTTCTCTATGAACTAGTTTTTTTTTTTTTTTTTTTTTTTATGAGGCTTCTCTTGCCTTTTATAGAGTCTTTCTTTTGTCCTCTTCTCGGCTTTTTCCTTTCATCATTCGTTTCCTCAAGTCCTTTCTTGGGAAAGCAGGGCAGATTTCTGCTTTATATCGCATCCGAGCAGACTGTCATTTTGGGTAGGTGGGCTGCATTAAATGCACATCTCTTCAGCCGTCATTGGTATCGGGTAGGTGAGCTTCATTAAATGCATATCTCTTCAGCCGTCATTGGGCCCTGCGCTGATCATCATGACGAAGTTTCTCGAGACGAGCGTGATGGGCCGCTTTATCGCAACTCGCTTCTGTGTGGCCATGCTTTCTCGCAGTTTAACTTCCTCGGGGATAATCCTCATCGGGGATGGGCCCTCGAACGATGAACTTCCTCGGGGATAATCCTCATCGGGGATGGGCCCTCGAGCGATGAACTTCTTTGCTGCTTTTCATGTCGTTTGTGGGAAAAACGACACGAAAAGTGTTGAGGGGGATTTGACCAAATCCGACCTCAACATAGGGTACTAAATGCCATTGTCCAAAAGTAAGAAAATATATTGAACAGAACCCCTGTAGATAGATAGTCAAATACTTCTTATATGATCTTAATCACCAAGTGGGGTTAATTAGGCTTTTATTAGCACCAAACGATACAGAACAAATTAAACAAAAACAAATGGGAAAAGAATATTACTACACGTTTGTTTGAGGGGTGATATAATAATGTGTATGAACCCTAGTAAGAGAGTTGCTCATTATTGACTGACTACCTAAAAAACTACCATTAAATATATCTCTCAAAACAATCAATAAGTCATAAGATACAAACTACTTTTGAGACATCAATGTAAGATGCATTTTGCTACACACATTCTCTTCGATATAACTTATGAGTTTCTTGATTTCAGAGTTAAATATGTAGCATGAAAACAAATCGAGTATGGGCAGAATAGCCATGTGTCGTGTCATCATAAAGATACCGAGTGACATAGAAGATTTTGTTCTTATTAGAATTGTCTTTAGGGTTTTCTCGTCAAAAGTGATCAACTTATTGCGTTTGTATAAGTTATATAGCTAATACAATTTAATATTAATAATAATATCTAAAATTTGTTAATTGTCTTCAACGCTATTTTACTTAAATTTAACACCGCCAGTCGAACAGTAAAATACCAACACGTGGAGTATGACCATCCATATATTCATAAACTAAACTTGTGGGCAGTTCATGGTTGGTGGTCTCTAAAATATTAAGTGTGAGTATGATAATGAAAAAGTCAAAAGAGGAGCAAGTCAATCCCCATCTATCTCTTTTTTTTTTTCTTTTTTTTTTGTTACTATTTCTATTATTACTTTTAATCTAGAACTTGTTACATGGATTTTTCACTGCCCAAATTATTGATCCAATAGGTAAGGATGGAAAAATTCAAATATTGTGGCAAAATACTCAAGTGCCCACTCAAAGAGTCATCCCAAAAGTGGTGCATGTGACACTCATTATGCCCTTCAATTGTCTCTCTTGTGATTAAGCATAAATTACTCAATATCAACCACCTAATCATCAAGATTATGTAGATCTTTATGTACAATGTATGATTATATTTGTGGGGTTATAAATCTTATTCCAAACTAATCAACATGCTTAATTCATTTTGGCATCCTAAGATGTCACACTAGATTATCACTTTGACCCTTATTTAAAATCTTTGTCATTTCAATGGCCCATATAATATTTCCTTAAAATCTTCTGGCCCCATCAGCTATTTGATTTTTAACATCAATTTGTCATCTTAAGTCTTTTATATATATATATATATATATATATTAATTTGTTTTATGTGTGCCCCATATTTCTAAATAAATACAGGCAAAATGTAATATTAATTTAATTTGCTGGCCATTTCTCTATCAAAATTCTAAGTTCAGAGGCTGTATGGTTGATCGGTGAAAATGCTGGCAAATTTCAGAGACTACAGAAGAAATTTTCTTCTGACATGCTCCATTATTTCAGTTTGACATTAACTTCAGTCAAATCAGATGAAAAACATAAAATTAAATGGATAAGTTGGACTTTTTTTATTTCTCCAATATATTAATTTTATATTATTTATTTCTCCAATATATTAATTTTATATTATGATTTTGGACGGGATCAAATGTTGGGCCACTTGTTGATTTTTATAGGGCATCTATGATTTTATTGGATATATTCATGTTATTAGATTATGAAGTTTAATTTGTGTGTAATTAAAGGAAAATTGAGTATAATAATCTTCAAAGTCATAATCACTTTGGTGTTATCTCCATTTCTTGAGCAGTGCAAAGAAGTAGAAATAAATTGTTTGATTTGATTTTGAGCCATGGTAGGTCACTATGTGGGCATGTGATGTAAATGGGGAACAATATATGTTAAAACTATATATTATAAATTTATATTACTTTAATTTATGGTCATCCATGTGTGGAGGCTAAGGAGTTCATTTGGATTGGAAATTAAGCTTGTTGGGTCCACAATCTTTATGTGATATTCATTAACAAAATGCTAATGTTGATCTATGGTTGATTTTATTTTAAAAATATAACTCAAATAATTATTGATTGGGACAAGTTACACCATTTTGCAACACTCACTAGTATTATAACTAAGGAATTTTGAAAGTAAAATAAAATGATTTGGCTTCTCATCATGATGTTGTGGATAATCAATTAGCTAGGAAGCATAATCCCCTAAGTTTGGCAAAGGGAAGTTTAGTCCACTTAAGAAAATTTAATCAAATGTATTTTTCACCTAAAAAAACTTTAGGATTTCAAGCAATGTATAGGGAAAGTTTTTTTTTTGAATTGGGTGACATTATTGGTCAAGATTATATGTATTCACATTACAAGATATTTGTCACGGTAAGAACAACCGGCACTATTGACCGCAGGCACTGTCGGCCAATATTACATATATTACGCAATTTCTACATTTCAAGAGATTGAACCCCAAGACCTCATGAAAAATCTTATTGTAGTGGATTTACCACTAGGCCAAGAAAGCTTGGTTATGTATAGGGAAAGTTTTTATCTTTGTTGTTTAGGTATATTGGGAAACTTTTGATTTAGCTTTAACAAAGGAGGATTTAAAACCAACCAAAATAACATCACTAAAGCACCTTGTATTTAGTATTTTAAGTTTTAACTACCATTTCAATAACTAAAATAATAATAATCATCCCAATAAATTTCAGAACAAAATACCCTTCATCTCAAGCAAACTTTTACCCCAAAAAAATTACGGGTTTTTTTTAGAGCAATTTCTATTTAGTTCTCGAGCCTAATTTCACAAAATGTTAAAGCAGGAGAATTGTAGATATTGTATTATCATTAAAATGAGTTTTGAATAGACTAATTTGAACTTTAATATCTAAATTAAAACAAAATATCAAAACGGACATTGTCCGAGTATCGGATTTTTGAAATAGACCCAAAATATGGCTATTATATTTTATTTATGAAGCAAATAAATTCTTATTATGGGCTACTATAACATGCAAATGCAATACTAGCACTCAGAAATCTATTAAAAAATAAACTTGTTGACAAAGAAAGAAACATCGAGCTTCCACTAAGCGAACACAATTTAAATCGTGCTTGGTGTTGTTTTTTCTTATATATATATATATATATATATTAGTATAATAATATGTATATGCTTTTGGGTCTACTTTCCAATTCTTATATTAATTATGTGCCGAATAGTGAACAAGAAAACACTTTATTCAAGCAGTTGACACTTGAAAATAACAATTTTTCAGAAACCCTAGTACAAAATCTACTATAATACCTATTGAGTAGACTAGTTTAATAATCCAACTTACCATGAGAGTGTATTTTTCCCCACTCTATTTTGGTAACTTATGGTGCACATTTTTCCCTATAATATAGCCACCTTTTGGCTTTTAATCATTCAATCTCAACATCTTTATAAATATATATCTAGATATATGTATTATGTAGTGTATAGTATGTAGCAAATCTTATCAACCAAGATTTGGGTTTGAAGGGCATATTTATTCCACCGAATATTGACAACCTATATAGTTCTATATAAATAGGACTAAATAGGCATATAAATTATAAAACATCTGCTTTTTTATATATATATTTATTTTAAGATGGGAATAAAGAGGAATGGAAAAGTGGCGAAGAAAATGGAACCTTATTTGTTCTATGTCACAAATAGAAGTAGACTGTAGAACAATTCATGGGAGTGTTTGGATTCCATTTTCAAAATGATTTTACATTTTGAGAATAAAGTTTACAATAAAATAGCTAAAAACTTGATTGGTTGATTTTTTTGATAAAATATTTTCTCAAAATGCCTTTTTTTTCTTTTTCTTTTTACACACAAAATGAAAACACCTCTTGAGCTTGAAAGGACATCTTTCCTATTTATTAAATTGTGTTTAATTGTACTTTGTATTAGGGGTGCAAGTTGACCGGGTACCCGGATTTTTTTGCCATACCCGCTACCCGGATTCGGAATCCGGGTTTTTTTGAAATTGAAACCCGGATCCGGATATTTTTACATAAAAACTCAAAAATCCGGATCCGGATTAAAACCCGATTTTAAAATAAAATAAAATGGGTTTTAAGACCCGGATCCGGATTTTTATCCGTTTTCGGTTTCAAGGTACCGGGTTATAATACGGATTTGAACCTAAATTTTATATTAAAAAAAAAACTTGAAGTAATTATAGCCAAAATTAAAAAAATCAAACTATATCATAAACATAACATATATACTTACAAAAACTAATAAGTAATTAACATAATAAATACTTGTAAACCTAATATCATACTATTAGTATTGTGAGAAAAAAAAAAGGGATATCAATTTGGACTAGAAGAAACAAATGATTAACCTACAACATTAGTTTGGAGTTGGATGAGAAACAAATAAATGAATATTTCTCTTGATAGAAATTCAATATGTATTTTTTTTGTAAGAAAATTTTAAATATTTTTATGTATATATTTAATAAGCGGGTTTTAGTAAACTACTATGCGGGTTCCGGGTTTTTTATTATCTAAACCCGGTACCCGAAACCGGTTTAATCCGGATGCGGTTTTTTTAATAAACCGGTTCCGGTTTAACCCGGATTAATACGGTTCCGGTTTTTTAAAATACGGTTCCGGTCCGGATGCGGTTTAAAACCCGCATTTCTGGGTTTTATTTGCACCCCTACTTTGTATGCTACATTTTTTTTGTTATTGTTAATGTTATGGCTAATTTTGGGCATGATGCATGATTTGGTAACTTATGGTTATATTAATTATTTTCAATTAACTTATAAGATGAATTTGGTTAATGAAAAATTATTTTAATTATACTAAATTCCTTCGTTTTGTTTCTCATGTATACTTGTAATAAAAATATTACAATTCTAACACGTGAAAGAATTCGATAAATATACGATAATTATATTATGAAATAAATATATTATTTTTTTAGTTATAGTTGCATATATTTTTGTATATATTACACTATTATTATTTGAATTTTGTATCTATATCTATTATTTTTATTAATTTATATCATAGTTATAAATAGTTGCATATAATTATCAATATAATTATTAATATTACTCTCATTATCAATTATTTCTTATGTTAAACTAATGACAATTAATTTTTTTTAAAAAATCAATTCTAACAAAAAATTTACCAAACACTGTTTTCCTTTTTCTTTTCAAAAAACAATCTAACGAAATAGTAACCAATCACATTTTCAAAATATTTTTATAAATCTGTTTTAAAAAATAAAAAATACAAACACAAAATGAAGATACAAAACGCTTCCAAACACTACCCATATTTCAAAAGTGTTTTTCGCTTGAGCCTTGGTGTAATGTAAATACTCACGTTCTATGTTTTGTGAAGTGTTATTGTTAAGCACTAAATTAGAGCTTGAACTCTCTGAGTTACAAGTTGTGTAGTATGAACACGAAAGACGTACAAGACGGTTTACATATCTTTTAATACCTCTTAATAGTATTAAGAGGTACGTAAAATACAAGTTTTTTATCTTAAAAAAAATACGAGTTTTTAATGAAGTGTGCTTATTATTTGAAAAATGGATGTTATTTTTTAACAATACCTATATTTATAATAAATTTGTCATATTCCAATCATTTTAATCTCAAATTAATCATTTAGAAATCTCGTTGTAAAGATATGACAAAGATCTACAACTTTCATGTTATAAACTTTGCGAAATTCGATTTCTAAATTAAATTACTTATCGGTCATATTTTGGATTAGAGCTAGTTTTGAATGAAGAGTATTATTGTTCCAATTAGCGGATACTAAATAATTAAGGCTTAGTTGATTCGTTACATCTTTTATGTCATGAGCAATAACATTCATATTGAGAATATCTCTATGTATTCCCACCGTGGCCTTGCTAGGATTTAAGGTCATGTGAAGCCTAAGGCAAAATTTTCAGCGACTTTTTTTCTTTGTAAATTTTAACTATTTTATTTTTCAAACACATAAATACCAACAATCACAAAATAAATTTGTAATATTCATTGTGTGATTTCACATAAACGAGTAGCTTTGATACCAATTGATCATATTAAGAGAGATATGAAGAACACGTCTTTGTGAGAGAAAACTCGAGTTCACGAGCTAGAGAGCTCGAACTATATTTCAACAATAACTAACTCCTCATACGCTTTGCTCTTGCTTTTATAGCATAAAAGAAATTGCACCATATTGCATAATAGATTTTTCATCAGTAAAAATAAAATATCCCTCTTGATAGCCATGCTATCAACAAATAATTATCACTATTTATTAAATTTTGAAAGAATTGAAAATAATTAATGAGAATGAGCGAAAAAGTAGGGAAATTTGTTGAAAGTGTGTAGAAAGGTGATCGAAAAGAGTAAAAATAAAAACATAAAATAATCATACTTCACCATGTAAAACTTCATAATTTAAAGAGTTTTTGAAAAATTAACCTTTCGTTGAGGTTTGTCGATTTCCATTTTTGGTTCCGCAGGAAATCAAAGACCTTGCATTCGATAGACGATTTAAGCTTTTTATTTTGTTTTTTACGCGTCATTTTCATGTGCAACCCGTAAATACCCTCACATATATGTAACTTCACCAATATTCCCATTTATAATATATATATATATATATATATATATATATATATATATATATATATATATATATATCACACGTAGATGTTGGTTCCAATGAAATAGATCTGCAACCAAAGAACACACGAAGAACAAGAAACAAA
The DNA here is from genome assembly GCA_954871525.1 of Parietaria judaica. Lineage (NCBI taxonomy): Eukaryota > Viridiplantae > Streptophyta > Magnoliopsida > Rosales > Urticaceae > Parietaria > Parietaria judaica. The sequence goes on from OX940864.1 coordinate 18,970,325, forward strand.
CGAAGGAAGAAAGGTTTGGGAGAATTTTCTTTGATTAATGTCGAATGCAAAATTGCAATAATGGAGTTACAAAAAAAAAAAATACTAACACTAGTATTTATAGGAGGGCAACAACTAACTCTAGCAAGAAAAGAAAACTTCCTAAAATACAATCAATCAAATATTCTACAATCACAACCGAATCCTAACAAATCAAGAAGCTAAATCAAATCCCGAAACTTGCCAAACTTGCAAGTTTGGCACCTTCCAGAAATAGCTCCATTGACTTCTCGCATGAACTAGCAGAGCTGCTAGGCTTTTATCCGAACAGAGCTGTTAGTCTGTGATTGAGCAATCCTGCTCGTCTCACTTTCTATCCGTCTCACTTTCTGTCCGTCTTCATCCTGCTAGTCTTCATTCTGTTAGGCTCCGTTCTGCTAGTCTCAGTTCAGCCAAGTCAGACTTAAACTCACAATAGATAGATAGCTAAATATTTATATCATCATATCCGAAAGAAGAAAAAAAAAACCATAAAATTTATTGGCCATTATCTTTTTCGGAAAAGGGGTTGTGTTTTCGTATTGCTGTGGATGTTTTTAAAGATTTTTAGAACTGTTGATTTTAGGGTCATTTTATCGTCCAAATGCCTTTGCATTTGAATATATATATATACACATGCATTATATATATATATATATGTTAAATTTAAGTTTGTCTCATTGTGAATAATTAATTAGAATAAAATCTTGGAGAAGTGCAAGCATAAGATGTTATGCCACGCAACACCCCATGCCTAATTGCCTAGAGAAAACCCACCAACGACTAACAAATAAATTAAATAGAAACGCGAGGATTAAATTTTTTTAAAAAATTGTTCTAAAACACTTAAAAGATATTTTGATTTCCATATTGCAATACTCAATCTTATGCACTCTAATATAATAAATGCATAAAGTGGAAAAAGGGATATTTGCGGTAAAAGTACCACAAAGTATATTTTTGTACGCGACAAATTTTAAATTTTATTTTGTCATAGTAAAAGTTTAAAAAAATTCAAAAACTGGTTCTGTCGTAAGGAATTTGAAACTTGCGCCATGATTATTTTTAGTTTTTTTTTTAATTTATTTTTACCACGATAAAAATAAAATTTAAAATTTATGGTAATACTTTTTGTGATTTTTTGAAAGTTTTGCCACGACCAAATCAAATTTGAGATATGTCGTGTCCAATAAAGAACTTTGTGGTACTTTTGTTGCAGATATCCAAAACGAATGACGCAAGTTTCGCATTATTATCAACTAAATTATCAATTTAATTTGTTGGCATTTGAAATTATTTTTGATATTTAGGGCCATTTGTGAAAATATACTCTTTGATAAATGAAGAGCAAATTTGATTTAATTTGTAACGGTTTCGTAACAAGGTCGCTTAGCGGTCGTGAATCTTGTTATGGTAGATGAACTATTTCACCACCAAAATGGTAATTGAAGAATTGCTTTAGGATTTTTAGAAGAACCACCGCTGACATCCGTCATAGGGTAAACCACTGCCTCTCAGGCCCCGACTGATTCTAGGATTCATAACCCTTATAAATTCGGATGCGTTTTCTTTTAAAGTTTAATTTTAAGTTAAATTTTGACGCAAAATTCTCTAATACTCGAAATTTGGCTCAACCATTAAAAAGTATTGTTGATTATTAAGTAAATTTAATATAGATGATTACTTTTTTATAACACATATTTCTAAATATATTACTTTTCCAATTATCGGTATACTCATAAAATCTTATGTTCACAATCAATTATCGATTTTTAAAATTTTACGAAAGCTTTTTGATATGCCTGTAAAATTTAACTATGTGGCGGTTGTTTTTATATATTTCCCAACTGTTAATTAAACTTTGTTTGTAGTGTTCAAAATAAGACAAATAAAACACCACATGTGCACTTTTCTTTTTCAACTTCCACTTATATTATTGGAATTTGGAATATCCCACTTTAATTAAGTTAGGCTTTAGATTTTAAAGCGAATATTATCCCGAGTATTTATTTAAACAATTGTTAAAATGGGAATCTGACTGGGATTTATCATCAAAAGACTTTTAATATCATATATATTATCACCATTATTTTTATTATTATTATTATTATTATTATTATTATTATTATTATAAATAATGTCATTTGAATTTTGCTAAAGAAACAGGTATCCTTAACGGTGGCATACCTACTCAAACTAACCTCGAATATATAATAATATGCATAATAATCTATATGTATGTTTTTATTATTACAATATTGAATATTCCTTGATGCTTTTACAGGTCCTATATTTATTTAAAATTTAAATGATTGAATATCTTTAGGCCACAACCACATGCTTTAAGCATCTTAATTACAAAATTTAAGATTGTATAATGGGAATCAAAGTGAATCAAATCTCTCTAATATTCTTGGCAAATGTATATATTATGGACACTTGGATTTTATAGTACATGCAAACCTGGATTTGTACTTGAAAATCTGAGTAATGATCTGTTATTAAGATGACAAAGTGTATTCTTTTGAGTTGTTCATACTTCATAACAAGCTAATCATCTTTATAATGGAAAGCAATGATAAAGATGATTGGTTTTGTTGTTCATGTGAGGCACACTTAGAGAGAATATAATTGATTAAGAAGTCATATACAAGCAAATCTTTCAATTAAAAATATATCTATCATTGTATTGCTTTAAATTATAAATTTCACAAGTTTGAAAGAAAAAAAAAACTGTATTTCAATAAATTAACTGTATTTCAACGTATAGATTGTATCACTAGGCCATAAAAAACAATTAATAGCGACAAAATATTAGCATGAACTCCGATTTTGATGAAATTTTGGCAAATAATTGGCCTTTTTCTTTTATTTTCATCAAGCATCTAGTGAACTCGGAGTGGACAAAGAAAAATTGACCGAGCACATTTTTAATTAAGTTATTATAATTTTAACATTTAAAGTTTTATTTTATTTTAATTTAATTTAATTTATTATTTAAAATTTGGACTATGTTTAACATTTAATTCTCATTATCTTTTGTTTGATTTTTTTTTTTCAGTAACTTTAAAATTGATACAAGACTTCGAATTATAACCTATAATCGAGTTGGTCCAATTTCAAATGAAAAGGGTGCCCAAAAGAAAAGGGTTTTTAGGGTTTGGAGAAAGTTGACCTAATTGGGAAATGACAAAAATGGTGTGTTGTGTTTTGATGATGAGAAATAGTGGGGTTTGGTTTGGCTTCCATGTGTGGATGCTTTGCTTTGTGATCATTTTCATATGCAATGTGTACTCATTCATGTATGTCTCTCTTATTTTTTTATTTATTTCCTATCCCCTTTTTCTTTAAAAATCTTCAAATATTATCCCTCCATGCTTAATGACCCACATACACACTCCTTTCTTTTTGTCACTTTCACTATTTTTTTTATTATAATACGTTTTCCCCCCTCTATTCTATTTCTTGGGGGTTTTAGGTTTTAATCCCTTTATTTTAATTTTGGTATTTTATATGGGATATTAGTGGCATAAATACCAAAAATATTTTAAAAAAATCAACGTTAAATACTAATTTTTTGTTTTAATCGGACAAAATACTTTTTTCTCACGTTACAGACAGCAACCCCGGAAAAAATATATGTCTATAACTTGAGATAAACGTATTAATATTTTATTCGGTGTATTTAATTTTAATTTTTTAAACACTTTTATTATTTGTGCCGTGAATATTTTTTTTATTTTATAAATAGTATTATTGGCACTTTTGCTTTTTGTCAAAGCATCACACACTCAACCCAATGTTGATTGTACGGCCGACGAGATGAGCTTCTTTTTCCTTTGATGTGGGCCAAATTGCTACAACACATGTACACGAACTTGCTGTAAGAATCTTTTCTTCTTCATATTTGACAAATGACAACTATCAACTATATATCCCTAAAAAAGCTATTGGCTAAATTGTTTTATGTCTAAATATAGTTATAAGTCGGATTGCTAATCCGTTTTAAGAGTTTTTTGTGCCGATGGTTTCGATCCCTTTCTTTTTGGTTTCTTCGATAATTTTGTATTACGGGTACTTTTAGTAAATAATTTAATTAAGGTTCAAATGCTCGCAAACCACTAGTCCAATTTTAGCAAAACTGGTAGATTGATAGACTTTTCATAATTTTTTTGAAAACCGCAACCGATGGATGAATCGCATATTGATGGGTAGACCTCAAAACTTATGGGTAAAACGCAAATATTTTTGTAATAATAATAATTATAAATATTAGTAAGATGTATAATTTTTTATAAATAAATTTAAAAATAAAATTTGTAGAATTTTAAGGTTTATATGTATTTTTATGCGGGAAAAATTACGGTTTTTTTATTTTATGATTTTACGATGGCAAAGCGAATAGAGAGAGAGAGAGATAACTAGTTTAAACTAATTAATAAACGCGTTTTATGAAATTTAAAATCTCATATACATAATTAAAATGCGACCCATTAAGTTGATATTTATACTTTCACCATAAATAACATGTTAAATAAGATCACAATCATATTGTATATCATTCTAACACTCAAATTTCTCTATTATTGATAGAATATGCTAAGTCGACCTTTCAGCATATAGTAATAAAGTGTTCAAATAAAGAAGAAATAAGAAACCTAATAGTGTGAAGTAGTCGAAAAAATCAGTTAAATATGGTGTACATGTGAGTGAGAGAGACTAAGCACCAATAATTTGGTGAAGAACACAGATCATGATATCACTTATTATGAGAAGAAGTGAAGAAAATAAAGTAACGTAAAAAAAGCTATCTTGTGAGAACGACAAGCATCGAAACATCTTGTAAGTTGTGACTTGTGAGGGACATTATCTTAGAATCTGTAATGTCATTTTATGCGAGCCAACTTGCTGTCTGTACCTCAACTTGCTGTCTGTACCTCATCACCTATGTTTATACACACATATGTATATATAATATTATATATATATGTCAATCAAAGTGATAAATGGACCATATTAAGGTTATCTCCGTCCAGCAGTACGAGCAGCGAGGTGAAGTTGAGCACGAAACACGAAATAGTTATGCCACGATGTAAATAAGCTGGGTCGATTCTAAAAGGAATTATATCCACCTGTGTCGAATACAATTGAATAACATGTGAATAACCACGAACACTACAACACAATTCGGTCAAATTAGAAGCGATTAAAGAGCATAAATGTTCACTTATGCAATTTATATTTGTTTTAAGCGCTCTAATAGTTATTAGATAAATTTATGTTTTTTTATTTCATTAATCATGGTATATGTAAATAAAAGAGTCAACTAAATTTACCCTAAATTTATTATAGAGAAAATTATCACTTTCAAGAGAATTTATATATAGTTAGAAATTAGGGATAATTTTCCAAATATAAGGCTCAAATATCTAAGAATAAGAAACCTAGAGACTTGAATTCAACAATTGATTAGGACCAAAAAATTAAAAGGTGTAAGTATTGAAATGAGAATAATAAAAAAAAAAAATTGATTAGAGGGACCAAAAATTGAAAAGCAAAAGTTTCTTACATATATATGTTGATGAGTAGACAATTTCTTCAATTGGATCATCACTGAAAAGAAGAGCATGTGCTACTAAATTATTGAAGCATCAAATGTCAAAATCCTAAGATGAGAAAAGAAATTTGTCCACAATATTATTTCTTTTAACATTTTGGACCCCATTTCCCTCCTTAGTAAATCAATCAAATTTGTACCTAACTTATGCATGTCAAACTTCCAAATGAAAAGTGGAATTAAGTTAGGGAGTAGAGATTCAAGGCACCACAATTATTGGAGTACCATGTACATCATCTTAATCTAATTGATCTTGTTTAGTGATATTTCTTGACATGGAAAGAGATTGGATATAGTGATATTTCTTGAAAATGATGTGACAATAGCGACTTTTTCGTGTTGAAACATCGTAATTAGAATTTTGACATAAAATATGACTCGGCTTATTGTAATATAGTGAGTGGATTGGACTCATTAGATGAGTTCTAAGCAATAGGGCAATTCTTCTGTAAGTGCATTTTTCCCTCGCAACTTTAATTTTTGTCAATAATACTCCCTGCTCCTTTTAAAAATGACAAGTAAACTGTGATTCGACTTATTGGAGTAATTTTTTTGTTAAATTGTGCGAATCACGTCCCATGTTTTGTTTTCTTCATATTTTATTATTTTCGCTAGTTCATTGCAATTTCAATTAAATGGTTCTGAAATTAGACTCACTGGATGCTTAACAATAATTCCATAATCTACTTCTCGGTAATTAGTTAACAAAACACCATCGAATAAGTCATATGTCGTGATGAGTAAATATTTTACGTTTTTTGTTTTTTTGTCTAGGGGCGATTTGCCACTTCTTTAAAGCACAATGTACACTAATGCAACAAACTAAAATTAAGGAGGCAAAATGCACCAACAAGCAAAAATACAGGAACATTTGTGTCAATTACTCCTCTAATTTGATTAGTTCATGTATATGAGCAAAAAGGGAGTATATAATATATGATATATATATATATATATGAGATGCTATTTGATTATATAAATTTATTGGTGGGTGACTAAGCCTTTTGGACACAAGTTTTAATGGTGATCTCATATGAAAAGAGGAAAACCATAAAGTCTAGTGTTCTTACTTCTTATGCTATTATAATAGTATGGCCAATATCTTCTAAAATATAAATGATAAAATATATGAAATGATTGACACATTTCAAATGTTAATGTATGAATGAGTGTGAATATAAAGTCTGTTATCTTGGTCTGATTTTCTTGATTGGATTTTGAGTCAAGTGTCACTTGTTTTTTAATTAGTATTTTTTTGTATGTGTAATTAGGAGTCAAATAAAAAATTGGCGCATTTTACATTACACTTGTCTTTACTATTGTATTCAAAATGGAGCTAGTGAACATGTTCTTCTTGGACTTTTTTTCAATTTGATTTTTTCATCAAAAAATGGGATTCTTTCAAAATTGAATTGCTATTTCTGCTTTATATTTTTTAAAAACGAATATTATGTTTCCTCAAAATTAATGAAAATGGTCCATTATTATTTTTCTTTCTTCATTCAATCTCAACAATTGAATTGTGATTTATTTCATAGAAAACGAAATTTCATTTTAAAAAAATCAAATTAAATGAACTTTCAAGTAATATAATTAGTTTTTATTACTATTAAACCATCTCGGAACAATATGTTTTTTGTTCATTCCACTCATTACTCTATTTTGTAAATTGTAATAAAGAATGATCCTCTATTGAGTGATTTCTTTTTTCTAATAGTTAAAGGCAAAAATCTCAATTCAGTTTATTCATGCAGTAGTACGTACTTTTTAACAGTTTCATAGCAGCTTTAACCATTTTATGATCAATATCAAAACTGAAAAAAGGAAGATCCCATTCACTTTTTACAGTTAATTGCTATATATATATATATTCACATTTCTCGGTCCAGCTTTTGTGATGGTTATTGTTGAGGTCGGATTTGGTCAAATCCATCCCCAACACAACTCGTGTCGTTTTGTCTATAAACGACATGAGGGAGGCGAGGAAGTTCACCAGCGAAGGGGGTTATCCCCGAGGAGGGCCATCCCCGAGGAAGAATACCCCCGAAGAGGTTCATCCGCGAGGGGATGCAGCCACGCGAGCAAGCAAGTTGCGATGAAGCGTCCCATCACACCCGACGAGGAACTTCGTCGTGATGATTGTGTGCAGGATCGAATGACCCTTGACGAGACGTGCATTTAATGAAGCCGACCTACCCACTCGATGAGAGCATCAGCGACGAAGGCCTGCAGAGCCGAATGACGGCTGACGAGATGCGCATTTAATGCGGCGCACTTACCCATAACGGCAGCTTGCTCGGATTTGACGTAAAGCAAGGATAAGCCCTGCCGCCCTCGAATCACGTCAGAGAGTGATGATTAAAGAGAAAAAAGGCGGGAAATATGCAAGGGGAAGGCATTGTAAACTCTATAAAAGGGAAGACAAGCCTCAGTTGTAAAGGGCTGAAAAAAAGGGAGTGGAAAATCTTGTAATAGAAAAGGCTAAGAAAATAGAGAAAATCGATGCTCATGATCCTTCATCTGTCCAGCTATTCAACGGAAGAAAACCGAGCTCGTTTCGAAAATTATAATAAAACAGAGATATTCATCATTTGTTGTTATTTATTTATTATTTGATGATTGTCTTTGTGACTGGAAAAGGGTGGTGAAAATTCCCCTCTACAGTTTGGCGCCCACCGAGGGGCTTTGTTTTCTTTCTAACTCACAGTCAGGAATTTGAAGGAGCGAAATGTCGTCGAGCGACAACGTCATCACCGTAGAAGGGGACGAAGTCCCAGCCGTAGAGAGACTCCAGCAGCAGTTGGCCGAGGCCAACGCAAAAGTAATGAAGGCAACACGGGTGGCCGAAGAGGCGGCCAGGAAGGCGGAAGAACAGGAAGAGCGGAACGGACGACTTACTGCCCTTCTGGAGCGGGCGAGTCAAAGAAGGGAAGGCCCGGAGAGCACAATCGCGGGATCATCAGCTCGGGGAACGGTTGGAATGACGGCTGAGGGAGAGCAAGGCAACCTGACGCCTCAAGCGTTGCCGATCATTAGGGATCTCTTCAATGCCACCGGCGTGACACCGGTGAGTGCGACGAACCCGCCGGGAGGCTTGACAACCACCATAGCGGAGACAATCCAGGAGGAGGTCCAGAGAGCGATGAGGGAAATATCCTCAAGCATGGAGGCAAAAATGGGATACGTTGCTTCGCAGGTGCATAAAGCCACGAGCGCGGCGCCCGAAATCGATAGGTTGGTCAGGGAGGCCAGGGTGACACCTTTCTCGGCAAAAATCCGCAACGTGGAGCTAGGAGAATTGCCAAAGATCAGGCTCTCGCAGTACAAAGGAACTTCGGACCCAAACACCCACGTGAAGTCATTTCGGATCGCCACGGAGCGCGTAGGCGGCGAGGAGACGAAGCTGGAGGCCATACTGTGCCACCTCTTTGTCGAAAGCTTACAGGGCCCGGCAAGCGACTGGTTCGCTAAGCTACCATCGGAATCCATCGGCGACTCCGATGAGCTCGTCGCTTGTTTCCTGCGGCACTATTCAATGTACGTCCAGAACGAGGCAACCGTTACGACCCTGTGGAGCCTCTCACAGGGACGAGAAGAAACCCTCCGACAATACGTCGGAAGGTTCAAAGACGTCATGGTCAAAGTCCAGGGTCTCGACAACATCGTCGCTATCCAGGCGCTGAAGCATGGGCTGTGGTATTTGGCCCCTTTCCGTGAGGAGTTAATAAAAATGCGCCCACTGATGATCGAGGACGCGCTCCACAGGGCGATGCTCTTTATGGAAATAGAGGAAGAGACTTTAGCCCAAAGGAAGATCCACGAAGGTGGAAGCAAAGGAAGGCAGCATGGAAAAAGGGAAAGTGGGGACGGAGGAGGCGCCTCATCATCTCGAGCGAGGAATGGAGAAGAAAACCGAAGAAATCCCGGTGAGCGACGAGGTCGGGAAGCTCCAAGGCAAGAAGTGTATCACGTTGACGAGCACAAAGATCGCGACTATGATCGAAGAGACCGCTACCAAGGAGGATCCTCGGAAAGCCGAGGACGATTCTCCGATGATCGAGGAGGATCCTCGGAAAGCCGAGGACGATTCTTCGATGATCGAGGAGGATCCTCGGAAAACCGAGGACGATTCTCCGATGATCGAAGAGGATTCTCGGGGGACCGAGGACGGTACCCCGACGATCGAGGAGGATTCTCGGGAGACCGAGAACGGTACCCCGATGATCAAGGAGGATACCCGGGGAGCCAGGGAGGGTTCTCCAACGACCAAGGAAGATTTGTTGGAAACCGAGGGGGCTTCTCGGGAGGCCGACGAGGTTTCGGGGCGAAGTTTTGGCCAAAAGATATGAGTAAATTCTGCGATTACCATAACTATAATGGCCATGCCACTGAAGATTGCGCCATGCTAAAGAAGGAGCTCCAAAGAAGATATGCGACAGGGGAGATCAAGGACCTCGCGTACAAACCTCCTATGCCTTGGAATAATGGGAACAGGGCATGGCAGGGCCGACAAGAAGAACCTACAAACGACGGGAGGGACGGCCGAGACGGGGCAAAAAGGAACCTGGCGATCGAGCCGCCACCGGCGAGGCATAGCGAGGAAGACCGACCGGCCTCAAGAACGAGAATCGAGGTGATCATGGGCGGATCACGGCTCTGCGAGGATTCGGTCAACAACATAAAAGCTTATCAGAGGAGGGGAAAGGAGCACGGCCAAGAAGACGTGAAAATGGGCGCCGCAGGCGCAAGGATAGAATTCGTGGAGAATGAGGATTGCGCTGACATGCACGACGACGCTCTGGTCCTCGAACTCAGCGTCGGCGGGTGCGAGGTTTGCCGCATCCTCGTTGACAACGGAAGCTCGGTCGACGTCATTTTCTATGAATGCTTGACGAAGATGGGCATCGAGGGACTCGCGATAGGGGGACGACCCCGCAAGGTATCAGGTTTCAACGGGGACGTCGCCATCTCGATGGGGACAGTCCACCTCCCGGTCCGCGCGGGGAGCATCAACCGGATGACGGAGTTCTGGTGCTAAACGTCCCGTCACATTTCAACATCATCCTGGGGAGACCTTGGATCCACTCCATGAGGGCCGTGCCATCAACCTACCACCAAAGCATAAAATTCCCGGGAAAGAGAGAGGGGGAAGTCGAGGAGCTCAAAGGGAGCAGGGATGCATATCGGATTTGCTACATGATGCACCACAAGTCAATGACTGCCGAGATGGAAATCAAGCAAACAGAGAAGGGAGAATCGGCCGGATTATAGCAATCAGCGACGCCCGCCCCAAGATTTCCCGGGCGGAGTAAGGGGCGAGGGAAGAGCGTCAATAGGACGGCCAGGGTACTTAGCACGGAAGACATCGAGGCTCGGGGCGCCGAAGAAAAAAAAGGAGGAGCACAGATCGAGAAAGTGGAGCGAGTTTGCATCGACGAGTCCGATCCTACTCGGACCGTCGGTATAGGCGCGGAGCTCGATCCGGATACCAGAGCACAACTAATCAATTTCCTAAAGAGGAACCAGGGGAGTTTCGCTTGGTCTCATGAGGATATGCTAGGGATCGACCCTTCGGTGACATCTCACCGCCTCAACGCCGACCCAAGGCACAAGCCCGTCGTACAAAAGAGGAGAAAAATGGCACCCGATAGAAACAAGATCATCAATGACGAGGTGGATAAGCTGCTCTCGATGGGAACCATCCGAGAGGTAAAATATCCCGAATGGCTGGCTAACACAGTCGTCGTTAAAAAGAAGAATGGCAAATGGCGAGTTTGTGTGGACTTCACCGACCTCAACCGAGCTTGCCCAAATGATAGTTTCCCGATGCCGCATATAGATCGCCTCGTCAAGGCCACCCACGGCTACGAGCTTCTCAGCTTCATGGATGCGTATTCCGGGTACCACCAGATAAGGATGCACCCGGAGGATGAAAAGAAGACCGCCTTCGTCAGCGAGAGGGGCACGTACTGCTACAAAGTCATGCCCTTCGGACTGAAGAACGCCGGAGCGACTTACCAGAGATTAGTGACCAAGATGTTCCACAAGCAGATCGGAAAGAGCATGGAAGTATACATCGACGACATGGTCGTCAAGTCCCTGAAGGCGGCGGCGCACGTCGAACACTTGGAGGAATGTTTCGAGATTCTAAACCTGCACGGGATGAAGCTAAATCCCACCAAGTGCACCTTCGGTATGTCCTCGGGAAAGTTCTCGGGTCACATGGTCACTCGGCGAGGGGTCGAAGCCGACCCCGAGCAAATTGAGGCAATCAAAAGCATGCCCTCGCCCCGAAATCGAAGAGAGATTCAGAGATTGACCGGGAGGATTGCTGCCCTGAACCGATTTATCTCACGATCGGCCGACAAGACCCTCCTTTTCTACGAGCTACTAAGAAAGAACAAGAAATTCGATTGGACCAAGAAATGCGAGGAAGCCTTCCAGACGCTGAAGTCCTACCTGTCATCACCACCCATTATGACGAAACCGAGGCCGGGGGAACCATTATATTTATACATCGCCGTGTCTAACCACGCGATCAGCCAAGTGCTTGTGCGTGAGGAGGATGGGGAGCAGAGGCCAGTCTCCTACATCAGCAGAAAACTCCTCGACGCTGAGACAAGATACCCTCAACCCGAGAAGCTTGCTCTGGCAGTATACGACGCATCAGAAAGACTGAAGCATCACTTCCAAGCCCACACCATCGTCGTCATGACCGACAGACCCATCCGCACTATCATCCACGGCCCGAGCCAGTCGGGAAGGGTCACGAAGTGGTCTATAAAGCTGGGAGCGTACGACATTGAGTACAAGCTTCGGACGAGCCTCAAGTCTCAAGTGATCGCAGACTTCCTCATCGAGTTGCCAAAGGATCCGGTGGATCCGAGCGACGAAGCCGGCGTCTGGAAGCTACAAGTCGATGGATCCGCGACAGCACAAGGATCTGGAGTAGGGATCAGGATCACCTCCCCTAAGGGAGACGTGATAGAGAAAGCTTGTCGTCTCGCATATCGCTCCACCAACAACGAGTCGGAGTATGAAGCGCTCATCCTCGGGATGCAATCATCCTTGGCAATCGGGGCGAAGAACTTGCACGCTTTCTCAGATTCGCAGCTGGTAGTGAAACAAGTAAACGGGGAATACGAGAAAAACGACGAGCGAATGGAGGCTTACGCAGGAGTGGTCGAGGCTCTCTCAAGAAAGTTTGACTACTTTAGCCTGACACAGGTGACGCGAGGAGACAACACCCACGCCGACGCGCTGGCCGGCCTAGGTTCCACGACGGAAATCGGAGAGCTAAGGTCTGTCACGGTAGAAACGGTGGAGGAGCCAAGTATCCGAAGAGAGGAGGGCCCAGCAAGGAAGAAAGCTAGAGGAAAAGAGGAAGCCGAGGAGGCAAGTGCGGACGGGGCTAACATAAACGAGATCGAAGAGAGCGAGGACGAGGAAGGGGAGCGGGGAGTTGTGAACGACGATGAAACAGAAGATTGGCGGACGCCCTTCCGAAGGTACATCCTTGAAGGAACGCTGCCCGAAGACCCGCAAGAATCCCGAAAGATCAAGTCAAAAAGTTCCAGGTACACCGTCCTCGACAACGTACTTTACCGAAGAAGCTTCGCTGGTCCCTACCTGAGATGCCTTGGCAAAAAGGAGGCCGAATACGTCATGCGGGAAATCCATAGTGGGGATTGCGGAAACCATTCTGGCGGGCGATCCTTGCTAAGAAAGACTAAGCGGCAAGGTTTCTTTTGGGAAACCATTGTCGCTGATTGCATCAGCCACGCCAAGAGGTGCGAAAAATGTCAGCGGCACGCTCCAGCAATCAACTGCCCGGCCGAAGAGCTCTCAGTGGTCTCGGTTCCTTATCCTTTCATGAAGTGGTCGATGGACATCGTCGGCCCTATGCCCATCGGCCCACGACAGAAGAGGTTCATGCTCGTTGTCACGGATTTCTTCACCAAATGGACGGAGGCGGAAGCATACGCCAACATCAAGGATTCCTACGTCGAGAGCTACGTTTGGAAGAACGTGATTACTCGCTTCGGATTACCCCGGGAGATAATTGCCGACAACGGGTCCCAGTTCATCTCGAAGAGGTTCGGGGATTTCTGCAAGCGATGGAGAATAAAGCTCAACACATCGACTCCGCGGTACCCCCAAGGCAACGGGAACGCTGAGGCGGTCAACCGAACCATCGTCGACAACATCAAGAGGAGGCTCGGCGAAAAGAAAGGACTGTGGGCGGACGAGCTACCAGGAGTGTTATGGGCTTATCGGACCACCCCTCATTCCGCGACCGGCGAGACGCCTTTCGCATTGGCCTTTGGAGTGGAGGCTGTGATCCCAGCAGAGGTTGACATTCCGAGCCTTCGTCGAACGCTAGCCCCTAGCTGCGAAGAAAATAACGAGCAGGGCCTCCTCCATCAGCTCGACCACATCGACGAGAGGCGTGAGCGAGCAAGCACGCACGTGGCCAACTATCAAAACACGATCGCGCGTTTTTACAACAAGAAAGTGCGCCCGAGAAGGTTCAAAGTCGGGGAGATGGTCCTCCGACGAGTGTTCCAGAATACCGCCGAAGCAAATGCCGGGAAGCTAGGGCAAACCTGGGAAGGCCCTTACATGGTCACCAATGTCGTCAGACCGGGAGTCTACGAGCTCAAGAACACGGAAGGAGCAAAAGTAATACGGAGTTGGAACGTGAAACACCTAAAAAAGTTCTACCAGTAGCCTCATCTCACTAATTCACTCTCTTCGTTATGAATATAAATCCTATCTTGTTTGCCAGTTGGGAAAGTCCCGACCCTCTCTTGTTCGGGGCAATTTTTCTCTATATCGCATGACCTCGATTTTTGTTTGAACTGATTCGAATTTTTGCTACGTATGGCCTTTTCTTTTCTTATCTCAGGCTCGTCGGAAGAAGTAATTGCTACATTTCTACACGCGCACCGATGAAAGCTTCGAAAAAATTATAATGTATAACAATATACATATCTATACGGCTAAGGGTGCCGAGCAAACCCGGTCCGGCAATACAGGCCGAGATCCTATATACGGCTAAGGGTGCCGAGCAAACCCGGTCCGGCAATACAGGCCGAGATCCTATATACGGCTAAGGGTGCCGAGCAAGCCCGGTCCGGCAAAACATGTCGAGATCATATATACGGCCAAGAGAGCCGAGAATAGTATAAAGAGAAAACATATATATATATATATATATATATATATGATCAAGCAGGCAAGCAAGCCCGAAAGGAAACAAGCGGAAACAACCAAGGGGGACGCAAAGGGAACTTGGCGAGGAAAGGGAGCGGCTTAACAATATGACCACGCGAGGAGCCGAAGAAGTAATCACCGACCAGGAACCAAAAGAGGCCGGCTAGAGCCAATCCCCTAAATGGTTATACTTTATTTTACCAAGTGTATATACACTTGATAAAATGGGGGACTAACTGTTGAGGTCGGATTTGGTCAAATCCATCCCCAACACAACTCGTGTCGTTTTGTCCATAAACGACATGAGGGAGGCGAGGAAGTTCACCAGCGAAGGGGGTTATCCCCGAGGAGGGCCATCCCCGAGGAAGAATACCCCCGAAGAGGTTCATCCGCGAGGGGATGCAGCCACGCGAGCAAGCAAGTTGCGATGAAGCGTCCCATCACACCCGACGAGGAACTTCGTCGTGATGATTGTGTGCAGGATCGAATGACCCTTGACGAGACGTGCATTTAATGAAGCCGACCTACCCACTCGATGAGAGCATCAGCGACGAAGGCCTGCAGAGCCGAATGACGGCTGACGAGATGCGCATTTAATGCGGCGCACCTACCCATAACGGCAGCTTGCTCGGATTTGACGTAAAGCAAGGATAAGCCCTGCCGCCCTCGAATCACGTCAGAGAGTGATGATTAAAGAGAAAAAAGGCGGGAAATATGCAAGGGGAAGGCATTGTAAACTCTATAAAAGGGAAGACAAGCCTCAATTGTAAAGGGCTGAAAAAAAGGGAGTGGAAAATCTTGTAATAGAAAAGGCTAAGAAAATAGAGAAAATCGATGCTCATGATCCTTCATCTGTCCAGCTATTCAACGGAAGAAAACCGAGCTCGTTTCGGAAATTATAATAAAACAGAGATATTCATCATTTGTTGTTATTTATTTATTATTTGATGATTGTCTTTGTGACTGGAAAAGGGTGGTGAAAATCCCCCTCTACAGTTATGAACAAAAAAACGTTTTCGACAAAACGTGAATGGACTCATAATGAGAGTTGAGTCCTCA
Organism: Parietaria judaica; assembly: GCA_954871525.1. Taxonomy (NCBI): domain Eukaryota; kingdom Viridiplantae; phylum Streptophyta; class Magnoliopsida; order Rosales; family Urticaceae; genus Parietaria; species Parietaria judaica. Next base: position 18,986,235 of record OX940864.1, read on the forward strand.
TTTTTCTTCAGCAAGTATTTGCATTGACACCCCAGAATTTCGCACGCTGGTACACTTACGGTCCTAAACATTAGTTTGTGACAACAATGGCCAATTCTTTTAAGAAGTGGCACATTTACCCCTGAGATGTCAAACAATGATCAAAATTGTTAAATTGTGCATTACGAGTGAATCGCTCGAAGATACGTTTTTTCAATCGGTTCGAGCGGGATTGTTGTACTAGAACGCGAATAGTTCTATTCTCGAAAAAGTTGTTTAATATTTACCGAGCAGGCGAGCGATGTGCTAGTTCTTGATTATTATTGTTTGGAGTAAAGAGCATTGCTGTCAAAAATTAAAGTCGAGAGGTGTACGGGAGAATCGGGAATTCGTGTCAATTACTGGTATAAATATGAAACGACAACTCTGTAACATTTTTCTTGATTCATGCTATTTGCAATGTCAGTCCGTAATGCAAAAGTGTCTTTTGTGTGCTCGTTAATGCATCAATCAGCAGCTTGAGATCTACGACAAAACGACAAGCGTTTTGAAGCTGTGTTTGAGTGAGTGTGTTGATAATTCCCTATTTGTTTCAGAGCTTGTTTTGCTCATGACAAGTCATTGTCACTCTTCTTATTGCTTTATATATTTATATATATTATACCCATAACACATACACATATGTAGCATTTTTAAGATTTAATTTTCCAACAAAACAATACAGTGCAGTGTTATGACTCTCTTAAAGTCAGCTGAGAAGTTATATTCATATCCAACTAATTTCGGTTTTCTTAACAAATTTACAAGTTTTTTTTCTTCTTCTTCTTCCGTAAACTAATTACTAAAAATGCTATAAAAACTGGGACAATCTGGTTTTAACTCGATCTCGGGCCAGTGAGTTTTTTTCTAAACCGAGTTTGAGTAAAAAAGTTCAAAAGCCCAATATTCGAACCAGTTCCGCCCCTACATCCAAATCGATTGTTCGCAAAAAGTATTTTTATTTTTTATAATGATAACCCAATCTTTTTTAGTACAACTGGTTGATATGATATATAGATATATACATTAAATAGTTTAGGTCTTATCTGATACATAATTAAAAATTCACGTGATAAATTCATGCAAATAAAAAAAATCAAGGATCAATTTCGATAAGTTCATATGATAATAGTGTATCATAGGAAATAATGATACTAACAAGAATCTGGACAACAGATGTTATACAGTTATACTATTATTACAATGGATTAATTAGTTTCATCACGCAAATATTTATTTAATTAAATAAACCGAAAGTATATATGTAAATATATTTTGTTGGTTATGATGAGTGTATGAAACCAAAAGAAAATTATATACAGAGTCAAATCAAAAGGGCATTCTCGGAAAATTATGAAGAGAGCGAGACTCTCAACATAAACAAAATAACAATACAATTAACGTCAAAAAAAAAGAAGGAAAACGGAGAGAAAAAGGAGATAATGTATAAATTAATAATTATATCTCATTTATTTGTTGGCCAAAATAGTATGAGCCCTGGGTATATTCATTATACTCTCATGCTTGTGATTCGTATTGTATACACCAGTTTTCTATAGATGAGAGTGAGTACAATAATTCAACGCAGAAAAAGTAATTATATGTAAATTATATCTATATATAACCTCTTTGGGGTTCAAATGTTGGATCGGAGTTTCTGGACAAGCTCTCTCCTTAGGATCTTCCCTGCAGCCGACTTCGGAACACTGCTCACGAAGCTCACCCGGCGCAGTCTTTTAAACGGCGCAACCTGCGAAAACGGAAAGAAAAATCATAAGAACTTTTTTAATTTGCATTGTCCAGTTTGAAATTCAGGCGCGTATTCGTGAGACTGGAGTAAACATGGGTGTGAGTTAAGCGTTTGATTTCCTAAAAAGCGCGGGGAAATGAGAGAGTCTAAAGAGCTGATCAGACACTTACCTGCTTTTCGACAAATTTTTGGACATCTTGTTCGGTGAGAGAGCTGTTCCGTGCGCGAACGACGTACGCGATCGGGACTTCACCGGCCTTCTCGTCGGGTAATCTGAAAACGAAAAGTGTTGCAATTGTTAATGATTCTTACATGAGACCGAGCAAAATAAATCAATTTATCTGATTTGACACTTAAAATTACAAGCCAACCAATTAGTAGAACTCATTCTTAAAAGCCGATTTATCCGGTTTATAAAGTTAATGGTTTAATTCATTTTTTAGTTGACGTGATCATTGTGATGTATTATCTTTTTTTTTTTTTTTTATATACCAAAAATTAATTTGATGACTCGTTTATAAATGACTAGCTCTAATACCAATTGATGTGAGCCTTGTGCTTCATCAGTGATGCTAAAATCACCGACGAAAACTATACTTGGATTCAGTTTCTCCCATTTCCGGAGATAAAATCTCCTTTTTTCGGAAATGACGGAATCGGAGTTCCATTTTTCCTAAAATCATATTTTATTTTAGTAAAATAATTTCTTTTTCTGCCACTCCCAAACATAAGTTATAAGCTCATGAAAGACCTACTCCCGAAGCCATAAACACCAACTCGTAAGAATGAACTCTTAATCAAAGTTTTAAAAATCGCTTACCGCAAACTGCCCGAAAGTCTAATTTACGGGTACACCTTGGGCAGTATGGGTACCGACGAAATTTTTGTAAAATTTATAAAAAAAAACATTACCGATTGTGCCGATTTGATTTTACGGGTATAACGCAAAATAGATGGTACAACGATAGGATTTTTGTACTATAATAGTATTTAAAAATAGTAAGTAATTATAAATAAAATAAATTTAATTAAAAATTTGTAGAATTCTGAAGTTTTTATGCGCGAGTTACCTGCGGTATATACCCGTAGGTTTTGAGTAAAACCGAGAACAGAGAGGGTAGATATTTTAGCGCATACCCACATTTGCGGATTACCCGCGGTATTTCGCGAGTTCTAGAGCATCAGATCATAACGGAAAACGGTAACGGTTTTTCAACTTACGGAATCACAACTGCATCAACTATTTCAGGGTGGGAAAGTAGCAATCCTTCGAGCTCTGCAGGGGCAACCTGGCGAAATTTCTCAAGAAGTTACACACAAATCCAAACATCACAAAGTTTCTGACAGGAACCGGTAATGGAAACGAAACATAACGAAAACGTAAGACGGGTTTCCAAGTCAAACGTAAGATGGCTTTCGGAGTCAAATGAAGGACTGTTCCTTCGAAAACACAGCCAAAGCTCGATGACTCGAGTCAAACCGAGTAAACATAACACGAATCTAGCCAAAAATAACCACGGTACTACTTAAAACGCAGCAAAAATATAGTTAAACGAACATAACTAAATACTAAATGACTTCTTTGCCCTTCATTGGTGCAGGCAAACCGTGAATACCTGAAAACCATAGGACTTGATGAGCTCTTTGATTCTGTCAACAACAAACAGCTGACCAACATCGTCGAAGTAGCCGAGATCTCCGGTGTGAACCCAGCCTTGCTTATCGATGGTTGCCTCTGTCGCCGCCGGATTATTAAAGTACCCTGCGAAAAATTCAGAACCGGACTTAAGCCCTTTTCACTAAATCACGAAAGGATACACTATTGGATCCAATACATGATCTAAACATGTTTGTACACAAGATGGATGTTTAGACGCGGTATATCCTGTACCGGAAACCGCATATCAAATGCGTGTAATATTCTTTTTTATTTCGGTTTTGGTCGTTGATTTACAGGTAATTTAACATTTGTTAATATTTCCTGATATTTTCTAGATTCCTTGGCCACAATTGTTGAAACGGTAAACGGGGTTTGAAACCCGAGGTTACCTCTTACAAACATTGAGTATTTGGTAAACAGTTTTTAAACTAAAAATAGGTTGTTCGGTTTTTCTTGGAAATAAATATATACCTAAAAGCAGTATTCTGTCTTTCAAATAGCAAAATACCGAACCGCATTTACCGTGTCTGCCCCTAATATTTGACATCCGAAAAATTTCAAGGATTCATGAGAGTGGGGAAAAAAGTCAACCTTGCATCATATTTGATCCTTTAAGGCAAATCTCTCCGAGCTGATTCGGTGGAAGAGGCTTCGAAGTTTCAACACTGATTATCCGAGCTGTGATACCGGGAGCAAGTTGACCGGTCGACCCCGAAAATGGATAATCACTTGTAGTGCTCTCCAGTGAAATGATTCCACAAGTTTCTGTCATTCCATATCCCTATCACAACGTCCAAGAACATGATGAACAATTTCCCCGCAAACCGACAATGTATTTTTTTTTTCTTCTTCTAATCAATTACAAAAATCCAAGTTTACATGAAAATTTCGAGCAGGTGTGACCTTTTTTTCTCATTAAAACGATATTAAGACCAAAAATCGATAGTAAGTAGCGGCTATCGGACATAATATTCGGCTACTGTCCTGTTTATTGGGGTTTCAGTTGAAAAAGCGTGGAACAAAGGAAATTTTGAGCCAAATTCCCAAATAATAGAAAAGAAAACTAAAGTTGGTAAGTACCAAAATCACGATATTGATAAAATCGGAAAAATCGATAACCCGGTTTAAAACATTAAAGATCACAATGACCAATTTTTCTTCAGTGCAACAATGCAGCTTTTATCGTCAACTACAGAGATCCTATACAGATGATTTCTATCCGAATTTTTTTATAGGACCGAAAACGATGATAAATATTGGCTAGCGATCATTATATTCGGTTAACGAGCTGTTAAATATATCGGATATCTAGTTTCCTTTCTCAAATTTCGGTCCAGAAGCTCGATCTTTGCCCGTTTCTGGCCCAAAAATCGGGCTATTTTGTCTAAACCAGGACCAAGCCGAGGTAAAAGAAGCCAGGTCCCCGGTTCAGGTCCGGTTTTAGTATGATTTTCTTTTTCTTTTTTTTTTTTAAATTACCCTAGTGTTACATTATGCATTATTCGAAGTTTTGACCATCTTCATTATTTGGTATAAAAGTGAAGAAAAAAAAAAAAACGGTTTTACACTGACCGGAAAATAAAAAGGAACGAAAAAACCGTATCAAGTCCCGGTTTTACACTAACCTGAATAATCTTGGTTGAAGGCAAGTTCTTGGCGCAATCCTCCATGACGTCCTTCCCGAGGGGCGCGGCCCCGGAGAGGATGACCTTCAGCGACGAGAGATCAAACCGCCGAACCGCCTCCCCGTTCTTTGCCAGCGCGATCGCCACCGGCGGGACCAGGTACAGGTGCGTCGCGCGGTACCTCTCCACCGCCTTCAGCGCCCTCCCGAAGTCGAACTTCGCCATCGAGATCAGTGCGTTCCCTCGCCGGAGCTGCGAGTACGCGATCACCGACAGCCCGAAGATGTGGAACATCGGAAGGAAGCAGAGGAACGTGTTCTTCCCCTCGCCGAACCGGTCCTGATCGGCGGTCACCATCAATGAGGTCGCGATGAAGTTCCGGTGGGTCAATATCACGCCCTTGCTCGTCCCCGTCGTGCCGGAGGAGTACAGGAGCGCCGCCACGTCATCCTGCGCGACGTCGCTCTCACGGTAATCATATCCCGGCGCGGATCTGATCAAATCGGCGAATTTCACGATTTTGAGATCAGAATCGGATCCGGATCTGGCGATCGGAGAAGACGCGGGAAGGATCACCGCCGGCAGATTGAATCGGTCAACCTTGTCGAGCAATTCTTCGACTGTGACGAACAGCTTGGGCTTCGAATCCTTGACCTGCTTCTCGACCTCGTAGACGGTGTAGCTAGGGTTGCAAGTGGTGGTCACGGCGCCGATGGCGGCGACGGCAAAGAAGAACACCGGGTAGAGGATCGAATTCGGGGCGAGGATGAAGACGACGTCGTTCTTCCCAATTCCGAGGCTTCTCAGCGCGCTCGAGAGCTTCTTTACTAGGGTTTCGAGCTCGAGGAAGGTGAGGGTCTCGCTGGAGTCATCGTCGATGAGAGCCGACTCGCGGCGGCGATCGACGGAGGACCGGAAGAGGAAGGTGGTGAGGGAGAGGCGGTTCTCGGTGGGGAAATCGACCGGAGGGCGAGGGGAGAGGAAGGTGTGGGTGGAGGGGTCGAAGGTTTCGGCCATGGCGGATTTTCTCGAGAAAGTTGTGGATTTTCCGGGAAAATTAAAACGGTTGGGAAATGCGCGCCAATAAACTCTGACAAATGACAACTTTACACGTCGATTATTTTAATGATTGACGTTTGAGTATGTAAGATTGGGGGCAAAATGGTAAATGACTGGATTTGGATATGGGTTGACTTCTCTATTCAGTATTTATGGGAGTTTGTTGTCGTATTTGGTTTCTTCAGTTGTTGTTAACTATATCCTCTAACTTCTAAGCTTTGTATGATTTGACAATAACGCTCTTTAATTATATATTTTTTGTATTTTACACATTACTGAATAAATTTTAGAAAAAAATAAATGACATTGAAAATTTTGATCATAAAAATAAACCATATAAATTAAAACATCAATGTAACCCACGTTAATGTCAAAAGCTCTTTTAATACAAAATAAATAATTAAGCATCATGAAACACGATATAATTCTTGTTATAGAATACTTAATTACATGATTAGTGATTACATCTTTAGTTTAATGTAATATATAAATAATTTTTTAGGAGCTGTGATGAACTGGCTGGTTGTGTTTTGTTTTGTTTTTATTTTTAATTGTGTCATATTATAATATCTCGAAACTTTTGAGTTGACTTTTCAATAATAGGTAATTTGACTTGGTCAAACGCCATAAATTTTGTGGGCCATTTAGGATAAGAGATTGAATCAGTTATGGAAGATTGATAATGTTAGTTGAATATGACAGTTTTAATGAAGCTACGACTTTATTTATATATTATTACAAGCAAACGGCAAAACAGTTTTCTATTCAAATTAATCTATATATATAAAAGGATAATCACAAATAGATGACTTGGCACAATAAAACTCAAGGTTTACATGTTTTCAATTTTTTTAAAATTTTGATTTTTTTTTTTTTTATAAGAATATTACATGGAATATTAAGTTATAGTGGTAATCATTAAAATGAGAAAGTGGTTCCATAGAAATGTCAATTAAATGTCATGCATATGATATGAATGTAGTTATTATTATTACCTGATTTAATGTCTTTTTTTACTCTTTGGATTACATACATAACCTTACTATTAAACCTACCATTACAAGTTACAAATTCAATTATTATAGACATAAAGTTTAACACCAATAAATATAAGATATACACATTCTTTAAAAAAAAAATATATATATACCTTATACACATTACAATGGGTCATTGTTTAGACCTTTAAATGATATGTTTAATACTAACACCAAAGGCCACATATGTATTGATTTTAAACTTTTCATATCCTACTCATTCACTTTATAAGCAAATTACACACCAAATATTTTTTTCATTCTCAGATTACACATATTTTACTATGTTCTTATAATGTTTTTCCTTAATTCTTTTCAGGTTCTTTCACGAAAAAATCTGACTAAATATGGAGAGTCTGAAATCACTATATAATTCTTCCTACAGGCTTCTAAGTTGAAAAGGTTTAAATTTATTTTATTAATCTCTTTTTTTTCTTTTTCCATTCTATATATAGTTCTTTAGTTTTTTGTTTGTTTGTATGGTTTTATAAATTCTATTCGTAATCTCTTTTTTATTCGTCACACTCATGCTCTTACAGAAGCAAAATAGGTAGCTTAAAAAATTAGTGGAAACTATCGTATGAGTTTTGTACATTTCCTATTGGTGTTACATTTTATATAAATATATATGTATATATATAACTATCACAACTTTTTTAAAGATATACATATGATATGATCAAAAGTATATTCATCTCTTATTTTTCATCTATTTCTTTTATATATATAAGAACTCACAATTACCATAGCAGGATATAGATTAAGTATTGAAAATTTAAATTTTCTTTTAATATATACTTTTAATCATGTATTTTATTGATAAAACGTTTATACTGATATGCACAAATTAAGTAATGATTAATTCACTTTATTATTATAAATAAGGCCATTAAAGTTGGTTTACACAAAAAAAAAAAAAAAATATAGTCATTATATCATATGATGTCCGAAAAGTATTTGGTATATGAACAATTAACTAAAATTGTGACAATTACACACTAATGCGTTCACTAAGTATACCATGCAGGTATCAGTTATTACTTTTTGTTTTTTACTTTTAGATATAAATCATATGATGACATTGAGTGTTTTATGCTCCAAAATATTATGTCTACAATTTGTTTCTTCTTTTCGATGTTTGGATTCAATTATGTAAATGAAAGCAAATTAAAAAAATCTTTTCACTGAATTTTTATAGCCTGTAAATGTAAGTAGATATTATTGTCAGATGAAATACATCTCAATAGCTCTTTTTTCCATTAATAACAAAATGATACAATCTCAACTAGGGGTGAGCATTTTAGACCCAACCCGATGGCCCAACCCTATCCGTTAGAGACCCGACCCCAATCTAACCCGCCCAATCTAACCCGCTCAATATTGGGTCGGATTGGGCTGAACCCAACTATTATTCGGGTCGGGGTCAGGTCCAAACCCTTGGGTCGGGTCGGGTCGGGGTCTCCGACCCGACCAATATAATTAATATATATTTCATATTAATTTTTATTCAAATAGTGCAATCTTTGGTCTTTTAAAATTTCTCATTCTCAATTTTATTTACATTCAAAGACCGTTCAATATCTAATTTTCATGTTTTACATTGTTTAGTGTATTTTTGTTTGATTAAATTTGTTTGGGGTATTTTTACTTGAATTTTGAGTTACATTGATGCATTTTTTTCATATTATTTTTTGTTATATGAAATGTAAATTTTAATTAATCGGGCCATGGCGACCCAAACCAACCCATGCTCACCCCTAATCTCAACAGTTTTTTCTCTCTCTTAATTTTCAGTACATTTTACTGTTTATTTTGAGTACATTCTAATATTTATTTAAGTGGAACATGAGTTAAACTCATATTTTCTTTAATATTGTTCTTATATTTTTAGTATATTATTTATTTTGTTAAAGATTGTTTTTTATTTTTATTTTTTGCAATTTATATTTTAAAATTGTGCTTAACTTTTTTAAGCAAGGAAGTTCACTGGATATCAACTAAGAACGAGCCATCCATTTCATGGTTAAGATCTTATAAGAAATATATCCCATTCAGTCCATGGCCATTCTAGCTATATTTACAACATATATATTAAATGATATAAATAATTTTTTGTTAGCACGTCATTTAGTTTGTGCATGTGTATGGTTATATATATTATTTTAAAAAAAAAATAGTTGTTATATATTTATACATGTACATACTTATATAGCCTTACTCTATCCACAAGCAATCAATATCGTTGATTGAGGGTCCTTCAACAATTTTCTTATTTATATTCGGACAAACTCTTTAACTATTACATGAATATTTAATTTGAGGACAATATTTTAGTTATTCATTATCTATAATTTTTAATATATATTTGATCATAGTAATAACAAAAATGAAAAATAATGTGTAAAGTTTGATAATATAGTCTGTCGTTTACAATCCACCATCGAAAGCAAAATTTGTATTGAATTTCTTTATTAAAATAATAAATAATTTTTTATCGCCACTGCGCTTCGCGCAGTGCCTTTCCACTAGTTGAAATTATAAATCAATACTTAGAGAAATTACAATGAATAGTCACGTTCATAAGTTTACATTGCATTTTAGCAAACTTAAGGTATTAACTCTTTAAAAAAAAAAAGATATCTTTGAAAAACGATAGCTAAACATTACACGAAGTGAAACCAGGATAAGAAATGGTTCCGTTTAACTTTGCTATAAACGACAATAGAACACAAAAGGAACGACAATATTGGAACTGAATCATGTTGGTGTACGACTTAAAACATTTTTAAATCAATATAAACGACAAGTTTTTTGAAACTTTTCCAAAAGCAACTGATCCCACGAGCAACAATGAAAAGATTCTGGCCTAAAGCTCATTTGAAAAATACTGACCCAGTAAGTTCAGAGTCATTAGCTCGCCATCGGTAACATTAGATTCTTATAATCAATCCACGGTTAATTACCACAAAGCATTATGAAATTGATTAACCCGATCATTAAACTGCAACAAGAGCTTTAATCGGAAAAGATAATTCGACTAAAACGAAGAAAGAGGCCTTTTATTTCGACAACATCAGACATGGTACTCAAAGTTCATTTGCACCCTCTTCTCATTTAAAATTTACAAATCCGTCAAGCTAATTCCAAAGATTACCAACGATTTACGATCCCTTCACGATTTTCCACGATTATTTTATGATTAAAGCGAAATTTAATCGCTGAACTTTTCTACTAAACGACAGCAAAATATTTGATCAGAACGATATTTTAAGCCAAGAATAATGCTCCACGAAAACATCAGTATATGCATAAATAAAATAAAATAAAATTAAAAAAAATCTTCAGATAAAGGAAAAAAATATTTTAATAAAAATAACAGCACAACTTAATCTTATTTAGTTATCATTATCTATAAACGATGAATAGTATAAAATAGGAACCAAAAATTAAATACTGAAATGAATTTCACATATAAACGACCATAAAACAAAGCAAAAATGACAGCGGAGTGCAAACCACCACATAATTTACTCAAGTATATTCATCATATAAATGTCGTATGAGGTGCTGAAAAAACTACAATGTAAATATAAAAAATAAACACATACGACAATAACCGAAACATCATGGAGTTCACAGATAATCGACAACGAACCGTTAAACGACACACCTCAGCGACAGAAGAAAAACAGAAACCATATCACAAAACAAAACAAGGCTATAATAATAATAATAATTAGTTCATTTCTTGCGTCTCAAGGAATAAGGAAATGAGATCATTTCGAATGTAACACAAGATATTATTAATATTATAGCAATTGAGTTTTGTACAAACTATACAACTTCCTACGTGTTTCAATGTTTTGTACATGGGAATTAATAAGCCAATATTTATTTACATATTTTCACAGCTTTTAATGGTTAGAACATATATTACCAATTGATTTACAAGAAATCCCATTGCCAAGAGACTTTGTCTACGATACCTCCACCGCTCTGAACCGCGAGATGAAGCGTCTCGGAAACTGGAGGGACGCCCCAAAGCAACGGCACCGCCACCGTCATTGTCAGCTTCTCCTGCAGACCGCCTTTGATTGCCTTCTCGGCAGAAACGACCTGTAACGGTGAAATAACACGTGTTATTTACCTTGTATAACAACTTTTCGACATTAATATGAATCAAGACGGTCAAGACCTAATCTTCAATGTTATCAATATGAATCAAGACGGTCAAAGACCTAATCTTCAATGTTATCGCAGTTTTTCCCCCCGAATTTCTTCAGAAAAATTCTTCCGTAACAATTTTCTCATAAGAATTGAAACTCGTAGCACTTTTGATAATTTCCTTTCAACATTAAAAAATGATTTTCGTCAAATTTTAATGTACATGTTCATTGCATTTGCATTTCTCGAAAATCATCATAATTTACTAGTAATTTGATCAAACTTTTAGTAAGTTGATTGATATACCTCGCCACCGTGCTCCAAGACGGTATCTTCCACAACGTCACTCAGCATCTCAATGGAGCGGCAAAATCCAAAGATACAAAGTCGTCTTCCCGAATCAAGTCCCTAAATTAAAACATAGAAGCAGTACGCATAAAGAGAAATGTTAATATTGTCCAAAATGGTCAAATCACTTAGCAAAAGGGTTGTTTACGTTCGTTGCTGCAATGTCGAAGAGTGCACCCAAGCACAGGCCTTGCTTTGGGTCCATGTAATCGCTCTCTTTAAAACGCTGAAATCTTTGGGAGGTCTTTGATCGCCCTTGTTTCTGTCGACCATATCATGGATTGAAATAATTCGATCGAACAATAAATTAGTGGCACAAATATTTGCACCATGATTCACAGCTATCGTGCCACAAAAGTTTCAGAGGGCAGAAATATTTGTACCACAGGAATGGTAAGCTTTTAAATGACTCAAATTGAACAAAAGCAGCGAGCAAGTAAGATATTTACAGCAAGAGAGCGCAGAAACAAATTTAAGGATTTTGCCCGAGAAAAGACAAAAAAGAACGCAATGTGCATCTATAGAACTCACTCTTTTAGGAATCATTGAGCCTCCAAATTGAACGAGCCCATCGGAAGTGAAAAACGTGACCTTTCCTTCGGGAATCCATTGAATTTCTGAGAAACAATCAGGACATACGTTTTTGAGAGACCAAAATTTCGAGTAAAATCCTTAATCCAAGGCCACAGGCAAAATACAACGAATCAGACCAACATACAAGTTTCTTAATTTGTTCAATTTCAAGTCTTTTGGTTCGAAACCGTTAGACAACAAATACAGTACCGAAAAAACTGTGCACAATTTTAGCGTGAAGAGAAACGATTCGACAGTTCACTGAATCAAAAGACTACCGAGCCAAACCAACTAATCAAAACTCGTCACAATGCAGTTCCTGTATCAAGACCACACGTTTTGTATGAAAATATTCATAACGAAAGCTTAAAATTTTCAAAAGGAAACGGAACAAACATTCCCCAATCTCACCATAAGAAGAACTATAACAAAATCTGACTTGATCAGAGCCTGAATTCGAGGTCAGACGAGTACGATTAAGCTTATAAAGAGCCATGCATTAGATAACAATCAGCAAACAATTCTTCATCCTAGTCTGAATTTGAGATCAAATAACTATTAGCGTTCAATCCATTGAGAATAATTCGAATCGATCTGGTCTAACAACAACAACAAGATTGATCTAATCAAACAAGGGACATTGCGGAATTACCGGAATCGCCGTCTGACCAGGGAAACAAGCCGCCGGCGAATTCGTCGGAGAAATAGTTGCCGGAATCGGAGGAGGAAGCTCTCGCCGACGAGAATCGAAGATTCCGACAGGTCCGGCGGCGAGAATCGGAGGATCGGAAAGCGGAGAGAGAGGGCTCTTTGGAGAAGGAGAAGGAAGGCAGCGAGGGGAGCGCGGAGAAGCAGAGAGTCGCCGGAGATTCCGCCATTGGAGTTGCAGAGAGAGGAAGTCAAATGGCGGTTGATCTGAGAACGAGGAAATGAATTTGACGCCACATAATTCGCGGGCTGCCACGTGGCTTTTCAGATACTTCTCATACGGATAAATTACATTTTCTTATTTTTATTGCTCGTTCGTTCCTAACAAATAATTACGGTCAACCTTTGTAACAAAAACAAAATAATTTTGATACACTATTAAATTTATTGTGCAAAATAGAATTTCAATCAACCTTTTTAATTTTTAGTTCGTTAAATCTTTACGATAAAATTATTAAATTTATAATCACTGCACTGATAAGCATTTAATTCCGTTAAATGATATTTTTTTTAATAAATATACATATGTTCAGCGATGAAACCAACAATTACGTATCGGAGAGTTAAGATAATTTTTTGTCAAAATTTAAATTGAGGGGGTCATATTTAAATTTTGATAAAAGTTTAGGGAGACTTAACTAAAATGCTATATAAATTTACACTAAAAAATTAAAAATAGGTATTATTATAATAATTATTTTTTCGGATGGCTAGTCTTTCTTTCTTTTCTTTTTTTAAAGAAAGATGAGCCTCATTAAACCCTCTGAGTCCCCCATACGGGTACGACTCTAGATAGAAGAGTACTTCGCATCGTATTATCAACGGCAGCAGCCAAATAAGCGCCCCGAAAAAGGGTCGAGGCTCCCTTGTTACAACAAGAATCCTGCAAAACAAGAGGTTCAATAATCAGCGGAACAAAACCAAACTATATTTCCTCTAGACTTAATAACACGTTTAGCAAGACCATACGCGACTTCATTGCAGCATCTCGGGCTGAAGTATAAAGTTGCGGACTCAATCTGAGTAACTAAGCGATGGATGTCAGAGATAATAGTTCCTAAATCAGATAGAGGATTGTCACTACAAGAAAAACGGCCTGTAGCAGCGACGACTATAGCAACGACAATAATGTCGTCGCAATAGACACCCAACGGCGACAAAATATGAACTGAGTTACTTTTTATTAATTTTAATTACACAATAATGTTTTAGCGACGACATATGTCGTTGCTATAGGTGAAAACACAATTTCACAGAATTGCCCGCCAAATTTAAAAGAAATAGCAACGACTTTTTGTGTTTTGGCAGCGACTTTTGTCGTTGCTATAGTTTGTGTTTTCTTTGTGATACTGTTTGTGTACGTGTTACTTAGAAAACGTATAGCTAGGACAAGTGTCGTAGCTATAATTTTCAGCTGTCGTTGCTATATTGAATTCCCCCGCCACATTTTGGCCAAAACTATATTGTTTAGCGCAAAATGTTTTAGCTAAGACACTTGTCGTTGCAATAGATTTAAAATGTCGTCGCTGTAGGTCTAAATGATATTAAATCTTATTTCTTTTTCCTCCAAGTTACGAACTCCCCTCTCTCTCTAATCCCTCTTTTTGCTCTCAAAATCCCTCTCTTCTGCTCTCGGTCGACCTTGGAGCACGCCGGACCGGAGCGATTTAGCACCTCCGTGACGATGGTCAAATGATGGTGGTCTTCTTCGTCATGTCGTCTTCGTGCAACTCTTCTCTCAGCCATGCATGGGTGGTCGCGGTGGTCTGACCATGAAATCGTAAGCATTTCTCTCTGTTTCAGCCTATGTCCAATATTTAGTTTCTATCTCCAATTTTTAACCTAAAATCAGTTTGGGGATTTGATGTTTGGCTCTTTTAACCACATGTGTATTTCGATTGTAAGGTTGATGTTAGCTATGTTAATCTTGGTTTTAAAGTCGAAGTTGGAGGTGCGTTAGCTTTCACCCCTCGCCATTGATTTCAAGGTTAGAGTTAATTGATTTTTTTATACGATTTCTCATATTACTAATTTCAGTTTTGAAGCTCTAATTTGCGCTTAGTAATTTCAGTTTTTAATTCCTAGTTTTTCGTGTTTGGAAGCTTTGTTGGAGATTTACTCGCTTCCGAATCGAACTTTGCTTGCTGCTCGGCCTTTGATCAAGCTTCTAAGTCACTAAACTTATTGGAGATTTCTTGTGTGTTCTCTCTCCCGGTCTGTAAAGTTTGTTTTCTTAGTTTAGTTGAGTTTATTTGGTCTTGTATTTACTTATTTAAGTTATTAATTTTGTGTTTTTGGTGTTTCATAGACTTGTGTAGGTTATGTAGCTTGCAGCCCGGTCGATCTCTCGCTCACTTCTTGGCCTTCGACATCTCAAGCACGCTGCCCTTATTTAATTGTGATTGGTATTGTGTTTTTGAAGAGATATAATTTACTTTGTTACATAATTGTGTTTGCATAGGCTTGTATTGGTTCTGTGATTGGTATATTAGCTTAGTTCTTAGGTTATAATTGCAAAAAAAATTCATTTTGGTAGTTAGTAATCTATAAGCGTTAGGTAGTTATGTATATCTAATATTGTATTTTTACAATGTAGTTATGTCTGCTTTAGTTGCGAGTAATCATGGTGGAGATGGTGGTGGTGAACCCCCTCCAGAGCAGTCCCGAGTTCCGACGCCTTGCGAGTCAGGTATTTCATTTGTGACTTTTTTTTTTCTTGAAGTATACGAACACTTATATAACATGTTTTAATTGCAGCACTTTAAAAAAAAAAAGGTCAATTTCTAGATCTGCGAATCTTCGTAAATTAGTAGATGAAAAAGGTTTATTGCCTATTGAGTTCACGAAAGAAGATAGCACGTATAACCCTGTTGGAGAGTACCAAAAACAATTTGTGCGTCTTATTGGTAATACGGTTGGGTGTGATTGTCCGATGTACCATGAGAGTTGGGAACAAGTTCCTCCGGTACACAAAACCAACATTTGGCCTGCGATCGAGGTAACCTTGTTCGTTTTTACTCTGTCTTATTAATTTTCATGATTTTTTTTTTTAATTATTGAAATATTTCTGTAGAGCCATTTTATTATTGATCGGACACAACTGGACTGGACATTGATCGAAAAAGGCATTCTCAATTTGTACGAGAAGCTACAGTAATAGAAAAGGTAAAAAGAAAGAACACTTTTTGAAGAACGGTGGTTACACAACTGAGTCAGTGGCAAGACGAAACCCACTAACGCGTATGTCGGAACGCGATTGGAACAAATTGGTGGATTTCTTCACGACGCCAGAGCATATAGCTCGATCAGCAACTAATAGCAATAATCGAGGAAAGAAAATATCAGTTAGTCGCCAAGGATCCAAGTCTTTTAGTGCAATACGGTATTCAAAAGTAAGTTGCAAAATTTTAAATCTTTGATTTCATTAATAAATTTATTTTTATAACACAATTATTGTACTTGTTTTAGAGGGACCCTATTACCGGTAAATTGGCAAGCGCGATTGAAAACTATGGAGATGCCTATAGGAAAAATGTTCAATATATGTGCATATGTTTACTGTTTTCTGATTATGTAGGTTCAATATATTCTGTTTATGTGTATTATGTTTAATCTATACATATCTTCTAAATTGTAAAATCAGTTGAGGTCGGAAGCAGAGAATGTTTCTCAAACACAGAACAACCCCGTCACAGAAGTCAACGAAGATGAGATTTTTGATAAGGTTCTTAGTACACGGCGAGGCTACAAGAGGGGTCGTGGACGTATGCTAAAGGGAGTTCACGTTTTGGAATCAAATTCTGAAGTTAGACCTTCAACTCTCCCGTCACCGACGCCCTCGCTTCCACCTCCACGGCCGGGCTACGATGCATTCATCCATAACCTAGACGTGATGTTCCGAGCTCACCTAGCAACAAACCCAGATGCTCCATTGCCGATAATACCGATGCTGGGACAACAACCACCACAACCTCCATTGTCGACAAACCCGCTACAAGATGAAAGAAATGATGAGGATGTTGAAAATTTAGATGGTAACTAGGGTATTTTTTACTTCTTTTTTTATGTTTTTTTTACTTAACGCCTCTAATGAACTTTTAACCGTTTTGTATGTATTCTCAACTTAACGGTTTTGGTATACTTTTGACCTCTTGGGTTTTTATTAATATCAAACCGGATTTGGTGTTTATTTATTAATAATTATAATGAATTATTTAGTAAATTCGGATCATAATTTTTTTTTAAAAAAAATTATATACACAATAGCGACGACAGTAGGCGTCCCTATAAGTTTGATAATTCAAAAATTGTCGTCGCTATAAGCACGCAGATTCAAAATTTGCTTGTGGTTTTAGCGACGAATTAGTCGTTGCTATAAATACATCATTTGGCGAGGACAAAAAGGTCCTTGCTATATATAACCTATAGTTAGGGATTTATAGCAAGGACATATTAGCGAGGACATGTCGCTGCTATAGAAAATGTTGTTGCTATATGTAACGTATAGTGACGACAATTGGCGCTGCTATAGACCAGTTTTCTTGTAGTGTGTAGTTACAGTTTAGAGTCTTAATAACCCCTAAGCAATCCGATTGAATGCGGATCTTTGACCATTCCTGGTCGTACGCCCATTCAACCCCACGGCGAATTGCTGAAGCCTCCGCAAGTTGGGAGGACAAACCATGCCTATGGAAGTTAATTCCCGAGGCAAGAACACGATTTTCATGCCTCTCAAAATTTAATGAGGCGCAGAAAAAAGAGACTCGGAAGAAGGACAACAACCTTACAGTTCAAGCCTGGAAGCCCTCCGAAGTAGGTTGTGTTGACATTTGTGTCAACGTCGTGATTGACGGTCGTGAGGATAATTACAACTGGTCTCCTTTTCATACTTCATAATTATTATTTTTTTCGGATGGTTGGTATCCTTTTCATATTTCCACCAGTGCATATGTTACCTCCGTACAATTTTACTTTAATTTTGACCATTAATTATTATTATTTAGATTAGTTTTCATTAACTTTTTTTTAATGGATTAGGATATCATTTTATACTGAAGGTAATGACCTTTTTTTTCTTTCGATATCCATGAATGCAGTAGACTTATATTAGAAAGTGTTATCGTAATGGCATCGTTTTACATAATCATGTCGTTTTTGTGCAATCGGGTTGTTCTTTATAACCATGTCGTTTGTATTCTATATTTACTAAAGATACTATAAATAGATTATGTAGGTCGTTTCTTTGTAAATAATTATTCTTAATGTAAACAAAATAATATAAAATAATTTTCATGTTTGTATAATTACCCGAATATGCAGCGCAGGCTTAGTAATTTAATCCAAGAAAAGAAAATGACAACATGCTCAAAACGACATTATCTTTTAATCACACTTTTTTGTATTTAAATTATACTTAAAACGACATTAATAATAACAGTAATCCCAAACGACATAGCATCACAATCTTCAATTTTGAATATCTGCGTTAATACAATCAATTAGGACACTAAATAGAATTTGATTTAATTTTTTTTTGTGACACAAATTTGATCTTTTTCCAATTAATTAGGACAGTAAATAGAATTCAAGGTGATCATAAATAATAAATATTATCTTTCTTGCTCAATTGAGATTTCTCATGGATGTTGGAAAAAAGGTAGGCAAAGATTGTCTTTTTGAAATGGTTAGGCACTAATTTCTCCATCTAGCTTTACTATGAAAAAGATAAGTGGAATTTAATGTGAGCTTTCTCTAAAAGATAACATGACTTTATAAAATAAAGTAAAAAACCTTATATGCAATGGACTTTTGATGATACAATGACACAAATTATGATACTTTTTATTAATGCTCTTCGCTTTATTTATCATGATGAACGATATATTTCCAACTTTTAACCTCTAACTAGGAAACAGTCCCATGATCAACTTGTGAGCTTTGACACGACTTTGATGTTTGAGACATGTCAAACGTTGCCAAAATTACCTAAGTTGAGAAAGAAATACAATAATTATTACTTTAAAATTGCAAATAGAAGACAAAATAAACCTAGATATGAAAGGTAATGTAAGCCTTAAATATATATATATATATATATATATTAATAAAACTACTTCGGGTCGTCGATCGTTGAGTATTTGAATTTGTATTATATATATGTATTATCACGTAAAAAAAATACTCACTCTTATACAAATTTCTTAACTATTTGTATTGTGAAAAATACAAAGTATATATCTTACCATTTGGAGAAAATAAATAAAGATTAGCCCCCTTCAACAAACAAAGGGTTTCAAGTGATTTTTTTGAAAGTTAAAGAATAATTTGGTTGATTTAAAAGTTCTCTGAAATAGAAAGATTAATGAGTTGAATCTTGAGTTCTTGGACCCACAAAATATGAAGTTCAAGATGAAAAAAAAAAGTGTTTGGTGAGCATTAATTATCATCAAAGTTATGGAGAAATTGATAAAAGCACACTATAGTCTAAAAAGTAGTATGAACCTCAAGACTATAAAAATGTCCCAAATTTGTATGAGAGAAACACATGTCAAGACCAAATTTCTAATTTTTATTTTTATTTATTTTTACATAAAACAATTGATTTGTGTGTAAATTATTAGGCACCACTTTTGACCTTTTTTACTCCACCAAGATAATTAACAAGGCATAATTGAGCATTACAATATTATAATATCTGAACTATAAAATGCCTATAGCTGGCAAAAAGCCAAAGTCTTCTCTACTGAGAGAAGCAAACAAAAAAGGGTGAAGAGGTCAATGTATTTTATCTCTCTTTTTGGTTTTTATATGTCTTGCTTTTTATCTTTTATTGTGGAAATTTACATTATAATACACATTATTTGATGTTTGCTTAAAAAATAATGACAAAACCCATCTTCCAATTATATATTACAGTGTTACACACTCAAGGCATCATTATCCTGAGATCATGCAATTTTTGGAGCCCCTTTTGGACTCCTTCCCCATAAAGATTCTCTCTTTATTTTATAAAAGCATGTAATCTTAGATTATATATGTGTTTCTCAAGTTGGGATTTATTTAATTATTTAAAATTTAATCTTTTGCCTAGTCAAGCACTCTTGTCCCTCCACATTGCCTAAGTCCTTATCAAAGTTTTGTCAATAATTGAGACTTTGCTCACATGTTATTGTGCTAATTAATCAGAAGCATCAAAACAAGTGCTTGAGTATAATATTTTGCTCAAATTCATATACGTATATATATATATTATATTTAACTATTAATATCAAATCTCAAACATATCCATAAGATTATGCACTCTATATATACCTAGATTTGGTTAAAGGCATGGTTAACCCAACAAGGCAAACATAATCTCATCAAGGCTGAAATTGAATCAAGTGAATTGTAATTGAAGCATAGATATATTATATATGTGAGAAGAATAATTATACATATTCAGAGACATACAGACTCTTGTCTTGGATAATCATGTGCACATGCTTGTAGAGAGAGAGAGATTTGATGGATTGAATTTTCTGATAATTTCCATGACATTTATGTCTAGCTGAGAGAGCAGTTAACTGTACTCTAAATAGCATCATTTCCAAAAAAGAAAAGCGCACAGTGGTCAATGACAAGAGACAGAGAGAGAGAGAGACCACCCTTTTTCTTTTATTAGAGCATGTACTTGAAAAGGGTATTTTCTTTTCCCATAATGTGTTGCAAAAATCAGAAATGTGGTTGTACCATAATACCTAACCCTAATAACCCCACAAACATTACAGTTACAGACCCCAAAATCCACATATTCTCCCTCAGAAAGAACCACCGGAATATCTTTTTTCCTTTTTTCACCCCATAATAATCACAACATCACTATTTCCCCCATTTCCCAAAAAACCTCTCTGATTTCAACCACAGTCAGTAATAGTAGTGCAACACTTTCTCCAAGTCTGCCTTGTTTTCATCAAACAACAAAAAGTTGTTGCTGCAATAATTAGAGCTGCTAATCAGCTGTTTAATCTCCTCAATCCCATAATAATCATGATGATTAACATGGCTCTTCTGATGATCTGATGACTGTGATGATGACGGCACGTTGTTGACTTTCTCTTCAGCGCTGCCATGGAAGTTGACTTCTCTCCCATCAGAAGAGCTCGAACTCGCTTGGTGTTCAAACACCATCATCTGGCTCAGAAAGCTCTGATCTTGTGGGGCTTGAAGACTCATCGATGAGAAGGGTGATGAGATATTGTCAGGCTGAAAATGGCAATTAGGGTTTAATCTATATGGCTGTTGTGGTGGTGATGGTGATGAAGGTTGAAGAAGATATGATGATGATGATGATGGGTTGTTCTTGTTCACCATGCCCATGAGCTTCTTCTTCAGCTTGGTGTTCCAGTAGTTCTTTATGTCATTATCAGTTCTTCCTGGTAACTGAGCTGCTATTATTGACCACCTAAAAACACACACATAAAAATTAATAAAAGATAAAGCTTTCTGATTCTCTTATAAGTGTCATTCAAATATAAAATATGTATATATATATATATATATATATATATATATATATATATATATATATACGTGTGTATACCTGCTTCCGATGTTGGCAAAGAGGTTGATGATGACTCTATCTTCCTCCTCAGAAAACTCTCCATGCTTGATGTTGGGCCTGAGATAGTTGAGCCATCTGAGTCTGCAACTTTTGCCACACCTTTTAAGGCCTGAAATATTATATTAGCACAAACAACATGAGTGCTTTGAAGCTCACTTTCCCAGATCATTGTAGTGGGAAAAATAATATATAAATTCTGTATATGAGAGAGAGAGAGTAATCTTTTCTTTTCAAAACCCTTTGGTAAGTTTTATTAGATAGATATAATAAGGAGAAATTAATAGAAGGAAAATGAAGGTGTAGGAGAATTAATATATACCAGCTTTTTGAGGGAGAGCAATCCAGTTGCCTCCAGTTCCATGCTTCTCTATGTACTCCTTCAGCTTTGCATCTTCTTCAGGTGACCATGGTCCTTTCTTCACATTTGCTTTGTCACAACATGGAGCTCTTCCCATCTCTCTCTCTCTCTCTCTCTCTGACTTATGAGATTTGGGAGAGATATCAGAGAAAGAATATCAATATTTGTGTTCCTTTGTTTTCAATTGCTAAGAAAGACTTTGGTTTGGGACACAAGAGGAGAGAAAGATATAGATAAACATATGAGACTATATATATATATAAATGAATATGGAGACAAGAGCATAAGTCAAAGGACATACACTTAAATTCAATCATCATCCAAAGTCCAAACAAACCCCTCTTGCTGGATAAGACCACAGAACTTTCCATATCACAAAACTATTCAACCCTCCCTCCATAAAGGCTTTTGCCCTTTGTCATTTTTCAAATAATAATACGGCGATAAGTCTTTTTTAAGTAGTATTATATATACTTTAAATTGAAAGTATTTTGCATGAAAAATCTCAAACATAAAAAAAAAAGTTTTTATTTGATTTGTACACACGTAAAAAGAAAAAAAGAAAAAAAACTCAATATCAACGAAGAGACAGTGAAAATACGGAATCAATAGAAAACACTAATTTAAATACTTTTGGTATTTAATCGCTCCAATTGAAAATTTTAAAATATGTTGAGCTATATTTTGAAAATAACTGCCTGATATTATAATTTTTTTTTAGGGTAAACTGCGGCTAATGTACCCAATGTTTGATTTTCTGCGGGTTATATACCCAATGTTTATTTTTGGCGGCTAATATACCCAATGTTTGATCCGTTAGATATTTTTGGGTTTTCCGTCAGTTGACCGTTAGAGAGTTATCCTCCACTATATGTACACTTTTCGTATTTTTGACATAACTCACTCATTTTTTGTCCAAATTTTATGCACGACCTATGGTTGGAAAGATAAGAGATAGATCTACAACTTTGATGTTTTAAGTTTTGTAAAATAAGTTGTAAAAAAAGACGAAATTTCAAATATAACGTAAAATTGGACATTAGTTTAATGCAAAATATTTGTTTCGAGCAAATTTTAATATACTTAATGACTTTTTATGATGAAATTTAAAAGAAAAAAGTTGTAGATAAATGTTTTATCTTTCCAACGGGTGTTTATTTATAAATTTTTGACAAAAAATGAGTGAGTTATGCCAAAAATATAAAAGATGTGATGTGAAATAATATTTCATATTTTTGGCATAACTCACTCGTTTTTTATCCAAAATTTATAAATAAACACCCGTTGGAAAGATAAAACATTTATCTACAACTTTTTGCTTTTACGTTTCATCATAAAAAGTCATTAAGTATATTAAAATTTGCTCGAAACAAATATTTTACGTTAAACTAATGTCCAGTTTTACGTTGTACTTGAAATTTCGTATTTTTTTAAAACTGAATTTACAAAACTTAAAACAATAAAGTTATAGATCTATCTCTTATCTTTCCAACCATAGGTCGTACATAAAATTTGGACAAAAAATGAGTGAGTTATGTCAAAAATACGAAAAGTGTACATATAACTCTCTAACGGTCAACTGACGGAAAACCCAAAAAAATCTAACGGATCAAACATTGAGTACATTAGCCGTCGAAAATAAACATTGAGTACATAATCCGCAGAAAATCAAACATTGGGTACATTAGCCGCAGTTTACCCTTTTTTTTAATGAAAAACAGTGTATATATTTGAAATGATTGTTTGTGTAGTATGTAATATATATATATATATATATATATATATATATTATATTCCCCGGCCATGTCTATCAACATGGCAAGTCATTTTTAATCTTATTTAGCAGCCTCTAGCTTGGTCTAATAAATGGTATTTATTAATATAGGTAGGCTCAATAATTTCATGATATTTCTCATACTTTATGATATAAAATGCGAATGTGACAAAATGTGATAAGACTCAAGTGTTCTTCATTTCAAGTTAGAACAGTGTTTTCCCTATTATTATTCGAATATCTTTTACTCAAGTTAAAATTCATAATAATGCAATTCACAGCATATACATTTGTTTCTTTTTTGAATAAAAATACTTAAATAATTAAACTTTCGTGATGATATCATATATGTATATAATTATAAATTCATATATAATTTATTGGGATTCTTAAGATCTTGATCAGAGCCATGTTTTTCACGCAGTCTTGAATTCCTCACCGTCCTTTATGTATTTTTTTGGAAATTGATTGATTGATGTTGAGCTTTACCAATGGCCATAGAAATAGTATAATTTTAATTTTAATCCACGGAATATATAATATTAAAATCCTATTAACCTTGATGTGGGAAAGGGAAAGTACTATTTATGTCTGTGTATAATATATATTATTATTATTATTATTATTATTAAATATGTGTCTGTACTTTATATATTATTAAAATTCATAATTGAGAGAGATACATTAGTTCAAATAAAAAAAATATAAATTTAATAGTAATATATAATCAAAAACTTCATAAAATATCCCCTAATACACCACAAATTCTAAAATTATCTCCCAAGTTTTCATAATTCTCAAAACATCATTTTCAAATTTCATGTTACCAAAATACCCCTAACTTGTTTATTTTTCAGGACGCGAACGTCTATTTTTCAGGACGCGATGTGTCCGTTTATCAGGACGTGATATGTCCATTTTACAGGATTATTTTGGTACATGAAGTTTAAAAATGATGTTTTGAGAATTATAAAAACTTAAAGAATAATTTTAGAATTTGTAGTGTATTGGAGGATATTTTAGGAAGTTTCCCTTATATATAATATATTACCTATTTACCATAACTTATAATATACAATAGCGTGTTAATATTACCAGAACTTATAGTCATGGATTCATGATTCTATGATTTTTTTTATAGAAATAATAAAGATTGAAATAATAGACTATTGAAGAAAGAAAAAAAAAAAAACAATTCGAGTAGATGACCACCTTCTCTCATTTTTTAGATTCATGTTAATATTCGAACATTCTTAATAAAACGCTCAAAATTAATTCTTAATTTACGAAAATTTGAGATATATATATTACAGTCATTTTTTCTGATTTACCTTATAAAAAGAGGATTTATACATGTATATAAAGATATAAATACAGACGTATAATATTTTGCAATATTGATGCAATAAAGTTTCTAGATGGAATTGTATATAAAAAACTTAGACACTTTTAATTGTTTATTAAACCTGTTGATGAAAACCCAACAATACTATGTACTTGGACACACATAATAGTAATTCATCGCATTATTGTCGTCTTCCAATCATCTCAACGGCTTCAAGTACATTTCTCTGTATTTTTTTTAATACAAAGATAGGTCCTCATGATATATATAATATATTACATGTCACCATTTATAACAAAAAAATATAAATAAATATAGATGTATTCTCAACAAGCTGCTAACAACACTCATTTGATTATCGCCAATTGAAATTCGATGAAGATTTTTTCCTTCTTAACCGTATTGTTCGGAGAGACTCGGACGGTTTAATGAAGTTCGTGTTTAAAAAAAATATTATAAATAAAATTGGTGTTGTATTTTTATTCATATGTAATGTATTATAAATCTTAATGTATGTAGCACATACTTTTGTATTTTTATCTTATAATTTATGCCAAAATATAAATTTTTTATTTTGCCAAAAATAATGACAAATATTTGATGAAACGGTTATATAGAGACCAAAAAAAAAAAGTAAAATTATAGAATATAGAAAAAGAAAAATATAAGTCTAAAAATATATAATAGCCATTTCCGAAACGAGGAGACCAAAAATCTCAAAACCAAAAGTGTCAAAAAAATATTTGTTCTTCACAAAACTTTTTTTTTTCTCTTCGAAAAATGTTTCTCAAACCCAATTAGCACGACGTTGATTTTTGGCAAGGAAATCTCAAGTTTCTCAAATCTATTAATTAATTTTTAAATTTACTGACTTTATGGCACTATTTTTTCTCTATAATTTGACTATTATTTTAATCAAGAATAACTTCTTCTTCTTTTTTCAATTAGTCTTTTTTTTTTTTTTGGAATTATAAGGAAAATGATACCCTACAATAACTTTCGTAATAAGCGTTTATACGATGAAAGTTGCTGATAATAAACTAATTATAGAGATATAAAATATGAAATAGTTATAAGACATGTTTAACATGTGATATTTGATCAAAGGTCTCTGAGATCGAAAGAAAATGAACGACATATTTATTATATGAATAATAAAGATTAACATCGTATGTGTATAGTTATTATTAAAGACTCGTATTCAACAGAAAATAGTCTAGAAAAATGGCTTATCTAGTGTATAATATTTATATATGTATATTTATTGTCAGCTGCTATTTTTGATCGTTTCAATTAAACACTAAATCGTCAATACACAATTGACAAAATGTAGATATAAGTGTTATATATATATATATATATATATATATATATATATATATATATATATATATATATATATATATATATATACAACACATATTAAAAAGTAAATGACTAAATGTAAATACGACCTTTCAGCATAGGGTAGTATAATTTTTTTTTGAAAAAATCGAATTGTGGGACCGAAAACCTTGTTGTAGACCCTAAAGACCGAATAATAAAGTTCAGGTCCATAAAACAAGGTCTTTGGTCCATTTGAACCGCATTGGGTCTTTTTCAATTTTGAGAACCGGTACCGAAGACTCATATGTACCGAAGACCTTCTTTAATTATTAATTTTTATTTTATAATAAATTCATATAAAACTAAGGTAACTTCCATAATAAATTAACTTTATTTCTAAATATTTATTTTATATTATGTTTTGTTTATGGTTGTTCAAGATTTTAATATTCATAGAATTTAGTTTTCACTTCGGTTATTAAGGTTATTCAACGTCGTCAATGAAAGATAAGCAATCGTTACAAATAGTTATTTTCTCGTGAGTAATAAATATGTTTTATGCACTATTGTACATAAAAATGAAAAAATACTATTGATGAAGACAAAGTTTTACAATATATTTTTTACTTCAAAATGAGAGTCTAATTAGATCCAAAACCGAATCTAGGACCGAATACCGGTCCTAAATAGGGTTTTCGGTACAAACGAATTTGGCTATAAAAGATAGGGTCTTCGGTTACCAATTTCAAAAAATTGAATAATATGGTCCAAGTCTTTCTAAGTGTAAAACCGATACCAAAGACCTTGTTGTACAACCAACATATAGCAAATTTTGTGAATACCCCCTTGAACTTTTTATTATGTATCAATTCATTCCTTGTATATATTTATAACCATTTACCAATCATTTACCAATCGAATTTATCATTTGGTATCAGTTTTTCATCTCTATTTTTTTTTTATTTGCTCTTGACTTATAGTTTACCGGCGAACTTACTCCGTTACCCACTTTTAACTATTATTGTGTTTTCACACTATATATTTTAGTAAATTTGTTAAAACTTCTCTTAGAACTCATTCTTTTTCGGTATTGTTATTTTTTTTTCTACTTTCGACTTTAATTTCATTATACATATAGTCTACATACATGGGCGTACAAATATAATATATACATAAAATACAGAATAACATATTCATGAATTATCCTTCTAAGACAAGTGTTAATTATACAAGTACAAGCTTATGCAGTATATTATATCTTCATAATTTATAATTAAGAAACTTTGTTTGTACATTATATACTGTATATATATATATATATATATATATATATATATATATGCGTTAATCAGGGTGTAGATTTTAGTCTTATCTTCGGGGACCAGAGTAATAAACAATATTTTTATATTCCAGTTTTTGATGCTTTTTAATTTATATGATTAAGCAGGTTGTAAATAATAGGTATTAAATATATATAGCGTAATGAACTTTGATAACCTTATAATATAATAAATATTGATTAAGGAATAAGGATTTTGGCTGAGTCTGTCAGTTGATAGCTAACATTGATGAACTCCAGTATATATATTAAATATTAAAATTGCATGCACATGCATGATAGATATATATGAACTTCATGTATAATAAAATAATTATTTAATTAATGCATATCTATATTAAAATAAGTTAAATGATCAATCTCAATCTGATCCACAGAATCAAACTATACAATATATATATTCATGCATCATGCATGGCAATTAAAAAAAGGTCAATAAATATAATATACATTTAATTAATTATTGTTGTAAGTATTTTTAATTGTTACAACAAATCTTATATTACAAGGATAAGCCGAAAGTATTAGTGAGAATGTGTATTAAATACCGTGACTAAGCATATAAAACCAGCTAAATTTTTGTGTCGAATAATGTCATCGAGTTTTTAAGAGACACATCCTGCTAAAAAAAAAAAGATGTATCTTAATTTATTTATTTTTTGTTAATTTTAGGGTTATATTTGTGTATTTGTGTGTTCGGACATCTCAAAAGATAATAATAAGATTTAGCTCTATAATTAAAATAAGGTCTTCGATTAAATTAGAACAATACTAAATCTCCCGTAATGAATCTTCGGTATTCAGTTTGTATTTTGAAAAGTCGTATTGAAAATTCAATTGCACCCAGAAACGATTGTACCGAATATTCCGCTTAGGACCGAAATTCGGTTTTAAATTCTCTTTGAATCCAGTTGGACTCTATATTTATAGCAAAAAAAATTCGTTGGTATCAAATTTTACATTTTTGTTTAAATTAATAATGCATAATGTTCGTGAAAAATAGATGAAAGATTGCTGTATTTTTAATTGATGACGTTGGACATAAAAAGACCTTAACAACTTAAATAGAAATTAAATTATATATATTAAAATTTGAACAATCATAAATAAAAAAACAAAGAAAATACGAAATAAATATAATACATTAACATTTTAGAATTAATTAATTAATTATTAAATAAGGTATTCGGTCCAAACGAATCTTCGATATTGGTTCTCATTCTCAAAGTTGAAACCGAATACCGAAGATCCAGTGTAGTCTTTCCAGACTGAAGACCTTGTTTTCGGGACTGAAACTCTATTATTAGGTTTTCAAGGTCTTCGGTTACAAAGTTTTGGGTCCAATGATTTAATATTTTGGTTTAGGGGTTTAAAGACACACTAATCTAGCTATAATTAAGCTAGTATGTTTGTTCATTTTGTTGATCATAATACAAAGTGCAATACTTTTATTTAATGTTATCGATGATGAATCAAATACAATAAAAAGATTGCAATATTAGACACACATACAAATACATTTTTTAGTGTAATTATTATAACTTGTTTTCATTTGAATGTGATTGAAGATAATTAGTTTGTTTTATTACTATACTAATTAAGAAGAACTAATTATTTCATATAAGCATTACCAATCTCATGTCTTTTTTTATTTGCAGAGATCATCATACTAGTCAACTATATACAGAACAAAGGCATTACAAGACGATGCAAAACTTGTTCGACTGTCTTTTTTTTTTTTTTTTTTGGCAAAGTGTATAACTATTCTAAATCGTATTCAAAAGTGCTAAAAAACATGATATTACCGTTACGACATCATTGACTATATGTTATCAAATTGCCGTTCAAGCCTCTATTATTACTGAGGTAACTAAGGGTTGACTTTGAGTTTGTGGGAGTCTTAAGTAAATATTGACTTTGGGGCCAAAGTGAATTAAAAAACTACTTTTAATAATGACAGAATATCAAAAGAAAAACAATGAATATATATTACAAATAAAATTCATATATATCCTTAATTAGGGTCTCTTTATATTAGTAAAAAAAGAAGAAGAAAAGAAACGTTATACGCCAACGTCAACGCCTACAATAAATATGCTCGGAGTCGATAGTAGAGGTTACATCTGAACTTCCCACGGCACCGGCGGTAGCTTGATCGTCCGCTACTATTTCGAGAATATGTACATATATATACATTCATTATAACTTATAGTTATCTAGCTAGCTATATATGCAAAATATGATTTATCTAGGTTGACTTTAGGAGATAAAAGTCAGACAAAAAAAAATCAGATACGTACCCTTTGCGTGCAAAATATGCCTAACATAAATACCTAAAAGCTATCTACTTGCAGCGCGACACAAATTGTCTTACTTGATTTGACTTTGTATGAGGATTGAGAATAAGTTTCAATTAGCACGATTAAACACAATATTTATTTGTTAAATATGTGTTATTTCTTAAGCCGTGATCAACCACTTTAATCCTCCTTTTAAAGGGCAGTTCAAATAATTGAGCACAAAAAAATATGCAACCATTGAAATGAGTACCTCGGGCTACCTAAAAGGCATATTTAATAATTAATTAGAATAAATTCCTATAAATAATTGAGATGCTAAAATTATTAGTCGTTGGATCATTAAATTCAATCAACAATTTCTATTTTACATTTTTTTTTTCTGATTTGTCAGTCGTGATTAATATTGATTATAGATAAAGATAAGTCAAAGGCTGTCTTGTGAATATTCTAAAATTTAAATTGAATGGAAACATCAAAATATTAGGTTCAAAAGTATTTTCATTAAGATTCACTCCATTTTTTAATGACATACAAATTATACTCAGCTTCTTAAAAAAAATGTAGTAAAAATATAATGCCAGTAAAATTTCAAGTGGAAATTCAATTCAAGAAAAAGAAAATATACGAAAATAAATTACTACAACATATATGTTGGGTTTTTCGATGATTTTTATCTCAATCCCGAAGCGGAAAATACGGGATATCATCGAATAATTGATCTAGATAATATTCGAAATCAAAGTTTAAGGTTTCGACATATTACTGAACTTTAAGTACTTTTGCCGACTTGAACCTCGTGGCCGAATTATGTGATGATTGCAGGTGCTCGGGATACGGATCGTAGCTCCACAAATGTCGAGTCTCTAGATTGTCCACCCTCACTGCGGGAACGTCAGTGTGATCTAATATCACGGATTCAAATTGCTTGTTCCTTCACGATGATTGGAAGACAAACATCGGGGAGGAAATAATCGCACCTTCTTTGGCTGTGAATTTTCTCTGCTTCTGGGGCTTAGGGATGTCGAATTATAAGGCTATGTGGAGCTATAAATAATCCACATGAGTTAATGACCTAATGAACTTTTGACCCCGACAAGTGGGCCTCAGCCCATTAAGTCATTATTAATTAATTAACAACTTATAATTATTTCATGGGCCCGAATGGGCTCGTCATCATTCATTGTAGTCGGGTCGGACCCAAAAAGCCCGATAAGCTTGAATCCCGATTCGGGCTTTTGCTACAATATAATCCGGGTCGTGGTAAAGCGTTAACGATTGATTCATGTCACAGTATTTCTATAAGTAATCTATGTTAAACTTAAATTCATCAAATTGAGAAAGTGATGAACCCTTGAAAAGTCCCAAGCAAATTAAAGTCGTCATGGAGATCTCATCACATCGCAATTCACAACGTAGCAAATCAATCAATGAAAATATATTCAAAGTCAACTACATCAACGGCTGATGATCTTAGCTATGATCATCGGAATAGTTTTAAAAATCTCGAAACGTCGGCGACGTGTCCTTTTTTCGAAAGTCGCGGTTCGAAACTCACAGAAACTGTGCTTAGGGCAAAATGTTGCCTAAAATCTTAGCAATTTTTAGTTTTTATCCTATATTTACACTCTCTTTACAACAAAGTTTTTAGAATTTAATCAATGTATAAGTTTTTACGATCTCACGTGCTCCTCATTTATAAGTTATTATCTTTAATTTTCATTAAAAATTGTAATTGTAACCCTATATTTATAATAAGTTACAATACAACTATAACATATAAATATGAAACCGTATTATGAGTGTGATTACTTAGTTATTTATGTCTTATGATCATAACTATGTAATTTTGAACCTATATAAAAATATTTTTGAAATACTCAAAATTATTTTTGACTTTTCCGTCAGTATGCGTCATGCCCATAAAATTTCATCGGTAAATGTGACATATGGCATGCCCTTTTTTCGATTTTTTTTTTCGTTGGCATGCCCTTAAAATGTTGGCTGCGGTTTCTCTTCGATATCGGTATTTGAAACCATACTAAATTACTAAAAATAAGTATTTCATTAATAATTGTTAAGTAATTGACTTCATTTTCCTTTAGATAAAAACTAAGTTGCATTTTGCTCTTTACGTTTATTTTGTCGTGATTTTTTTTATTTTTGTTTATTTTGACGTGCTGCAGATTTTTTTATTATTTATTATTCGTGAAAATGAAGTAAATTGAAATCTAACCAAACACCTGTTGAAGATAAGTCTTAGCTTTGCATGAAATTTATGTTTGATTGCTTGTTGAGTTAGCATTATACATTTGTGACTAATTCACTTTCGTTGCACAAGTCCGACTCGAGATTAGACAAAATTATTATTAATCAAGATTATTAATTTATCAAAGTTATATTGTAGGTACGTGATCGATTAATTTCTTGTTGCATGAGTTTCAGTTATTTGTACATATAATTCCTCCCTCACATTAGACTCGGCTACATTTTGCCACATTATCTTAGTTTAATTCTTTCTTCTTCTTGTTATTGTTTGGATTGGATTTCT
This sequence comes from Parietaria judaica, assembly GCA_954871525.1. Classification (NCBI taxonomy): domain Eukaryota; kingdom Viridiplantae; phylum Streptophyta; class Magnoliopsida; order Rosales; family Urticaceae; genus Parietaria; species Parietaria judaica. Next base: position 19,018,769 of record OX940864.1, read on the forward strand.
GATGCGGTGGAAGGATGCATGGAGGCTAAGTTTCACACGCAAACTTATTTTATTTAGGGATAACATAGGCAAAAATACATTAAAATACTTCAAAGTTCACGACATATTCTAAATCTTATTTTTAGAGGCAAAAGTACGAAAATGTTTAAAATTGTTTACGACGTTAGTACCAAACCGTTAACTTCCACGAAATATCAATATTTATTGCGACATAAGTTCTTAAGCTACTATTGACGACATAAATACTTAAGTTATTATAATTTATTAACGACATAACTAAAGTTATTATCTATACATAAAATATATAGAATTGGTGGTTAAAATTACAAAACATTTATAAACTCTTAAATTATTGTTGACGACATAAATACTTAAGTTATTGTCATTTATGTTATTTTTGTAATTTAATCTGCCCTTTATACATAATTTATGTCTATATGATAATAACTTAAGTACTTACGTCATTACTAATAACTTAATTTCTTATGCCGCGATAAAAATTGATATTTTATGAAAGTTAATGGTTTGGTACTAACGACATAACTTTTTTTTAACATTTTAATACTTTTATCTCTAAAAAATAAGATTTGGAATATGTCGTGAACTTTGACGTAACTTTTTCTAGTATTTTCCCTTTTATTTATGATTGCACTTTCAGTATAATTACTATAGTCGTTGTTTTGACTATTTCATCCATTAATATTGAATAATTTATTGAGTGTGAAGCCTAATCTACACAAAAGCGTTACCGAGACCCGACACAGAGCATTAATTGGTGCATTTAGTAGTACAAACTGAGAGATGCGAGATTGATGGTGTAACAAAAAACTCCGATTGAGAGATTAACAGTGGATTTAGATTTACAAGCGGCAAGTAGACATACCTCCTAAACACTGGGTCGAACCACTATAATTTTGGTGTAAAGTTTCAATCCGTTTCATTGCTCTTTTTTTTTTTCTTTCTTTCTTTCTGGTATGGGAATTAGGGCTCAATACTTAACATAATTAGCTAGCACTTTAAGGCAATCAATTAGGATTTGAGTTCTTTATATTTCTAGTCAAAAAAATATGTAGGCACATTATTTTATGAATGAAAAATTGAGCTTTTTTGTTTGAAACCCTAGCGTTTTTTCTTTTTCCTATATTCTGATCTACATCAATTTGTTGCATGAGGTTTGTTATTTTTTAACACTTATTCAAATAAAATAAAAAAAACTCAACATCTTGCTACATGGATGGATAAAAAAAAAAAAAAATCTTAGTTATAGTACTAATGCATATCATTTCCAACATTTGAATAATTAAATTAACAATATTTAGATTTGTTTTTGTTTCCATTTTAATGCCGCATTAATGCAATAATATTTTTCTTAATAACTAATACCATTTTTGTTTACAAAATATTTTCAAATGTTCTTGCAATTACACTATTCATTTTAAATACTGGAAAATAATTATTTATAAAATTTTAGTAAAAACAAACAATGAAATTTGTGATCCATCCATCCCACGTAGAGCTGCACAAACGTTGTTCGCGAACCATCGCGAACAAATCGCCAAAAATCGCGAGAATCACGTTCGCGAACCATCGCGAGAATCACGATCGCGAACCATCGCGAGAGAGAGAGAGAGAGAGAGGCCATGTGAGACGGAGAGAGGGAGAGAGAGGGAGAGAAAGAGAGAGATCTCTATTCGCGATTTTTGGCCTTGTTCGCGATCCACGTTTTTGGTTCGCGAACCATCGCGATGCCACGTGACGATTTCTTTGTGCAGCTCTAATCCCACGTGACTGACATTTATCATAAAATTTCAAAATAGTCCCTTGGGAAAAAAAAAAGAAAAGAAAAAAAGATAGCATACAATACGACAAATGGGTATTGTCAGGGCCGTGGGCTTCAGTTTATTGGGCCCACCACTTCTGGTCCAGTGATCAGAAGCCCACGTTCTGATCCACGTGTCAGCATAACAGAGGATCACGCTCCATCAATCGAACCCCACGTTACGTACAGTGTACTTGAGAGCAGGGTAGTGGGTCTCATAGTCCATTCCATTTCTTGATGTTCAACAACACGTACTATTTTATAACTAAATTTTGGTGTGTCAAAATATTACATGCTTATTAATGTATTATGCATTTAGTCGGTCTGGTTCACTTCGCCGTAATGATCGTAATTGTAATATAACAGAATCGTAATCGTAATTGTAATTGATTACGACATTTACTTGTATTGTCGTAATAAAGTAAATTTTTTTAAAATAAGATATTATATAAATATTATTAATAAATATTTTACTAAAATACCCTTACTCACGTTAGAAGGTGAAACATCATATCTAAAAAGGTGAAACATCATATCTAAAAATATATATTGTCATACTTGTTTAAGTTAGTATTTTTTAGTGAAAAAAATTCTACTGTTAAATTAAAAGTTTCTTCCTCTTCAAATTATATATTGATATATTGATCTGTCTGTGTTTCCTTTAATGAATAGACTCATCAAGAAGGCAAATATGCTCAAGAGAAAGTTCAATAATAAATAAAAACACTATTTTGACTTCTTTCTTTACAAAGAAATAATATGATAGAAATGTATATAACACGAAAACAAATAAACAAGAAAACCAAAGCCATAGCAGAGAGCAACATTTGTAAATCATGCAAGAAGAAAGCAATAGCGACACGAAGATAGGTAGTGGATTTAATGTGAGATAAATATACTAAAAAAAAGAGCTCGAAAAAAAAGAGAGTACAGGCCACGCTTAGAGAAAGTGAGAAGTTATCTTTCCATAAAATGTGGAGAAAAAGGGATAATTTGGTAAAATAGACAAGTATTGACAATTGTAATCGCCATTACGTAGTTTGGAATTTGTAATGGTCATTCCCTCAAAATAGCCTATATCAATTACGTTGTAAAGGCTCTTTCAAAAATAAAAATAAAAAATCGCTGTAAAGGTCATTACATTGAATAATTTCGTAATCGCAATTAAACATCGTAAGTAGTTGTGCTTATTACGAGTACGTTCAATAACGTCCAAGTGAACGGGGGTTGTCGAGTTTGGTCGGGACAAAGTAAATTTATATAGCCTTTAAAAGTATTTAATTTTTTTTGTTAATAATTAAGTCTACAATGATATATTTACAAGATTGAGATTTGGAACCCTTATACTTTGAAGGCTCGAGATGCCAGGCTTGTTCGCCTATAATCAAAACCGCCCTGCATTTAGTCTACAATATATATATATATATATAGACTAAAATAAACAGTCAGCATTTAGATCGGTTTTATCGTAAAATCTTAGTTAACGGGGCCAATAACTAGCAATAGCCAATAGGTATCCAATATTTTTTAACGGCTAAAACTTAATCACATTTTCAAAGTCGATTAAGATTAATATACAATTATACTAATGTCTGTTGTTATTTTGCCATGTGGCATCCAATCAAACATTGTTGGTCCGAGAAGACGCCGCATGGCAAAACACTATCATGTTATTGAACGGAATTTTCGGTTAACCTTAAAAATATAATACATGTTACTTAACCCGCAACAAAAGTATATTGTATTTATGCTACCACTACTCAGTGGCGAAGGGAAGTGAGTCATACGGTGGACACGTGCCCCCTCTGACTATTTGTGATTAGTAATATTTTGTTTAGATAATTGTAATAAATATTTGTAGCTCACCGGTTAAGACATTTTTTTTATAACCTTGATACACGTGGCGAGTGTTTTTATTGAAAAAATAATATTAGTGTCTTAGTGGATAAGTACTACGTTAGTGTAGCCGTAAGATTGTATATGTATTTATAGTATATTATATAAAGTTATAAACTACCTACAATAGTGTGAACTATGAGCGTTAAATTTATTGAAAATATAAGGTAGATAGTTACTGTATTTATTTTAGAAAAAAAAATTGTGGCGAATATATCTAAACATTTATTGTATTTCTACACTAATGAGTAATGAATTATTTTTAACATATACTATAGTCTTATATTTCATATAAATATTTTCTTCCTAGTCTCTTTTTTATGCTTTATATGTAATATTGAAATTTCATATTTTGATTTTAATTTTATTTAAAATAACTATAATTTTCTAAATAAAATAATAGTGCCCCTTCTTAAGTGAAAGGGTAGCTTCGCCTGCCACTACTAACTTGAATCCTTGATATTAAACACGTTAGATGATCTAATATCGGCAATTCAAGTCTCGTTTTAGTTCGTACCTAGCAATTACACATTACTCTTTTACCTTTTTTTAAGCGTCTTTGAGTTTATGTCGCGCGGTGGCGTTGTATTACTTATAAATTCAGATAAAAATATTGATCAAATTGATTAGTTTAATTGTTTGTTGTAATAGTAAGAAATAAATCAATATTAAAGAAACTTTTTTGTAGAGGGTTAATGAACGAAATGCCATTTTGTATCAATTTTTTTTAAAAACTACTCATTGTGTGTATTTTTTATTCTCACAAATGAGCAGTTTTCAAAAAGATTTGACATAAAATGGGCATTTCGTACAATTTCCAATTAGCCATAGGACAAGATCCATGATTTCTTAACTAAATTTACTCAAACATACATCATCTCCAAAAAAAAAAAAAAAAGTAAGGTGTTCTTTTGTTTTGTTTTGTTTTGTTTCGTTGTGTTTTTGTTTTTTTATAGTTTAATAATGTTGCTTTGAAAATTAAATTAATATAAGGTGGAACTAACAAAATAATTTAATATGAAGTGAAAACATGATGAAAAGCAATGAAAATTTGTCGATTTTCTGAAAAATAAATATTCGCCGGTTATTTATTTTTGTAAATTAATGTTTTTTCTGAAGTTCTTATTTTGTAAGATTAAATAAACAAAAACACATCAACTAAATTGATTTGCAATAAAAAAAGAGAAAAATATGATAAAATAAGAATAGACAATTTAAAACAAACAGAGAGAGAGAGAGAAGGAACATAAACATATAGTAGCCACAAAATCAACTCACTAGAAAACAAAAGGGATAGAAAACATAAATCATGACACATAATAGCTTCTTCACACTTTTACAACATCGAAATATTCATAAAATCTATTAAAAAAAATTATGGACTTAATAAAATAATAATAATAAAAAAACATACTAATAGAATGACAATTTTACGAATTTTTTTAAGACAAATCCAGATCCCCTTTATCTACAATACAAACAAAGAGGGGAACAAAAGTCGAAAATGAAAAATTAATTTGTGAATATTTATGCCGCAACTTATAGGGGTGCTTTAGATTAATTTATTTTATTGTACATAATAATTAATTACGCTATAATATATTTTTATTTATTTAATTTGTTATTGGAAAATGAGCTTTGGCTCTGATCAGTGATCATCATCATCATCATCTTCTTCTTCTTCCTGAAGCCTCTCTCTGAAACCTCAAACACTCGACATCTCTCTCTCTCTCTCTCTAATGGCGACTCTCTCTCACTTCCCGACGCTCCACTCGCTCTTCACTCACCGCCATAGGAGCAATCAGCTTCAGCTGCTTCACTCGCCTAGCAGGCTCTCTCGTGTCTGCGCTTCTTCCATCAAGAAATCCAGGTCTCTCTCTCTCTCTCTCTCGATCACTCATTTTCGCGCGCTTTCGGATTGGAGAGCACTGAGTGTTGAGTTTCTTCAGGAAGGCGAAGACCAATGCCGAGCTCCGCGACGACATTCGAGGCTTCGTCGCCGCGACTGGGCTTCCCCAGGGTTCCGTTCCCACCATGAAAGAGTTCTCTCAGCACGGAAGGTTCGCTTCTTCCAATTTCGCTTCCATTTGCGTTTTTTATTTTCATAATTTAACAGAATTTTCGTAATCGTAGCTCAATTCGACATTGTTGTGTTCAATTCGACATTGCTTGCTCTGTTCTGAGCTCCTTGTTCCAATTTTCTTAAGGAGTGACTTAGCATACATTGTAAGAAGGAGAGGATATAAAGCGATCGGCGAGCTTCTCGGAAGCGTGGAAGAAACCGGTTTAGACGTGTCCGAAGTGGGAAAACCTGATGAAAATAAGGTAAAAGTTAATGCTTTTTGCTGAATTTCTTTGTTCTATGAGCTTGTGTGCTCGCATTGTTGATAGCTTCTCATGTTTAAAAGGTCAGTACGTCGAGCGGAGCCGTTTCTGATAGACTCGATATGGATTCCGACATTGTCTCGGAAGGTAATATTGAAGAAACTTTTATAATGATTTATCGAGTTCGAATGTTGAAGAAACTTTGTGTGTTGAAGATCATGTAGGTAGTTCTGATGTCGGCAAAGAGCTTTATACTGCGGCTGATTCGGAAGAAAACAGTGACGTTGCTATCGAAGCTTCAGCTAGATTAAGGATTGATGAGTCCTTAGCTGCAGAATCATCGGATGATGAAGATCGTTTAGCTAGTTTGAATATCGGTCGAACTTTTGACTTTGGAAATCAAAGTCGAGGAAAGCGTGTCGAAGAACTTTCTCCTCTGTCTTGGGAGGAAAAGGCGGCGCGTTTCATTCAGCATCGGAATCTAGATACTCTTGAAGGTTTGTTACCTATTTCTACAGTCTCATCCTACTTATTGTGACGATTAACATCAATTATATTTTCTTATAGGAGAGTTCCGGTTCGGTTTTTCTTTTTAATAACCCAACTTGGTATTTGATTTTTGAGAAATATAAATCGGAATTGGGTTTCCCTTAACTGAAAATTCTATCTGTGTAAAAACAAATTTATGAAATAAAATCCTTTTTTTTATCACAAATAAAACAACACCTTCAATTGTATGTTGTTCACAGTCGAAATCGAAATAACATGTCTACATTCAAGATAACCCTAAAAAATGAAAAATATAAAAAAATCCAAAGAGGTTACCGGTGTTCGGTGTGGACTCGACACCTAACCGCCTTCATTTCAAAAACAATTTTTCCGGTTTGTGATAAATAATTTCACCTATCATATAGGGATATGAAGAATTATTAACCATTAGTGAAACCTATGCACTCTTTGACAATCAGATGATTCGTACTTTATTCCAAAGAAGGACGATGTCGAAGCCAACGAGGGAATCATTAAAGCTAATGAGCACTTAGAAAATTTCAATGGGAGTGCACTGCAATCTGTGCAAGTTGTGACTGCAAAGGCCGAAAACGATGCGTTTAGGTTGGTTTTATGTGTTAAATGCTCTATTATTCCATTTACTAATAAAATGTTTTGATTAAACCAAAGCTCATTAAATTCAGTTCTGATTTCATCTTGAATGGTGTAGGGATGATAACTCATCGGATGATCAAAATACCGAGTCTAATGAACATCTGGAGGATAAGGTAATTCTAGTTTCTTTGACCGTTAAATATGCTTGTTTAACCATTGTTTGTTTGTGTAACGCTGTACAATTTTTCTGTATCTTTTTGTAACAGAGTAGCAAAGGGGAGAGCCATGTTGAGGTTTGCCATCTTAAGTTCATGCTGGTACTTAATGCTCGTTTATTTCCGCCGTCTAGCTAATATATTATAAGGATACATTAGCTTTATGAATGTTGCTTTTGCATGTTTAGCACCAGAAGGAGTTGGAACTATCTCGGTTGAAAGAAGAGATTGAGAAAGAAAAGGTATACTATTTATATACTTCTCTCATCAATTTTCAAAACTGGTTTTATCTGTTTGCTTTATTTGAAATTCTCAAAAAACCGGTGACAGTTTCCCTAGACCCTTAAACTAAAGATACAAAATTATAAAATTAATCAAATCGGCACTAATATCACGGGTTTGATTGGATTTTCCCATTTTCCGGTGTGAAAATTGGCTTCTGGTCTACACATCTCAGGACAAAATCTTAAGAAAATTCATGGACATATAAAGTGTATATTTTTACATGCAAGGTTATTTGTGTGCTTTTCATCTTCAGCATGCCTTGTCGCTTTTGCAAGCAAAGGTTCAAACAGAAATCAGAAACGCGCAAAAACTTATCTCCGAGAAAGATGCAGAGTTACAAGCCGCTGAAGAAGTGCTGTCTGAACTTGTAGAGGTATATTACATCTTTGTTTGCAAATTAAAGCTGGTAATATAATTATAATTTACTGTCTGATATTTGGATAAAAATAAACTCTTAGGTTCTTATTCAATATCACGGAGAAGGTGAATTTGTGGAGGTGGCCGGTAGTTTTAACGGTTGGCATCATTGGGTCAAGATGGATCCTCAAACATCTTCAGATAGCGTTGACCATTCGGATTCCAGGTCTACCTCTCTCTAGCTCTCAAAATCATCTCTCATGAATGGATATTTCATTCTCTTTGCACTCAGTTACGAAATTCCAGAAAATTTAGCAAATTTCGGTAGTTATAATCCTCTCTCGTTCTCTAAAAACCGGTTTCTTACATAGTTTTACATGAGCTGATTTCTGCTTTGGTTTAATTTTTTTTTTTCTTCCATTTTACTCTATTAATCTAATAGTGACTCATTGCAACAACATCCTCAGGAAATCTAAACTTTGGTCAACAGTACTGTGGCTTTATCCAGGGGTATATGAGGTATGCAGAACAAATACTATACTATACTATATGTTCGACTTTTTCTTGCATGAAACGAATATTGAAATTATACCTTTAGTTATTTATTACATAACAATCGAACTGTTTATATTATGCCCTAAAGTTTTGATAATTTCACTCATTAAATAAAATTGACAGAAAACTTGATATTATGCCCTATAGTTTTGATAATGTCACTCATTAAATAAAATTGACACAGAACACATCATTGAAACACATGTCAGAAGTTTTGAAACTGGCAAACATGTACTTATCAAAACACATCATTTTTAAGTGCGAACTTGGTATTTTTTTAATTTTAATTTTGTCCGAACTCGAATTTCAACATATTGATTAAACTCAATAAATAAGTATTACATTACCAGGAGTTAAGGATAATTACAACATTTTGATCAAACAGAGTGATGTTTTATGTCATAAATTCACTTTCTAGATGCTTACTATCTTGTACATATCTGTATGCAGATTAAATTCATTGTTGACGGGCAGTGGAAGAATGATCCGAAAATGGAGTTAATTCGCAACAACGACGTATGTAACAATATTCTTAGAGTTTCTAGATAAAAATGGATTTCAAGGAGGAATCTAGCAATCTGTCCAATATGGAGGTATATATTTTCAATGCTTCTCACACACTTAATTATTACTTATTTGTTATATACTTACAATATATTCTCTCCTATATATTAGGCCTTACACTTCCTGAATTTCTCGGAAAAAAATCGAGGTTCAATTCTAGGCAGACATTCTGCAAACTGACATGTTGGATTGTCAGCCATTCTTCTCGGACTGCAAATTCATGAACCCCCGACTTCACCGTCTCAAGCCGGTATTTCTATGGTGGTGGCAAGAAGAAGACCCCTACGGTTCCCTTGTATATAGCTTGAAAACTACTTACTCTTTGATATGCGTGTTGATATTAAGTAGTGAGAAATTTACATATTAGACCTTCAATTTTATTTATTTAATTATGTCTTATAGGCTTTCTATTATTTAAGGGTATTAAGAGTATTTTAAATTAACTATAGGATTATGGTTTCTAATCTTATAATAAGTAGGTGCCCCCATTAGAGTCTTTCTTAATGTTTGATAAGTGCATCGGGCGAGTTTCCCGGTCTAGCTATCAAATTAGAGACCGGAGAGAATCGTTTATCAATAAAGAGTTCTCATTTTTCTTCAATATAGGTTTTGAGTCCTATCATTACAATTTGCCGCCAGTTCAGTAAATTCCATACATGAAGAATTGATGAAGGAAAATATTTATCCGAACCGGCATAGGCGGAAGTATGTTATGAGTGGGTGGGGCTCAAGCCCCTCCACTTAATTTTTTTTATGCATTATGTTCCTTAGTTTCTTCTCTTTTGTAGTGTAAATTTTCATACAATTTCAATTCAAGCCCCCCTAGTTTTTATTAATATTTTTATATAACCCTCTTAAATATAATCTTTGGCAAGAAATTAAGTCTAGCCCCCCCGGGATGTTAATCCTAGTTCCGCCAATGCGAACCGGACAAGAAGTGCATTAAAAAACATTTTTTTTGTTGTAATTTATTATCATTGATAAACAAGATGGAATGATCTATACAGTTCTAAATCTGTATATTCCATTGGGACCACTCTTCTTCACTTTTCTTTTCAATGCTATAAGTATTTATTGCTTTTTACAAAGGTCTCTTTCCCATATTTTATGTCTTTATATGTGTGTGTATACATATTTATATATATAATAGTGAAAATAAGCGTGTCTCTTTCTTCACCTTTCCCACGATATCTCTTCTCTCATATCTCTACCTACAAAGACTTCTTTCTTCTTCCTTAAGTTCTCTCTTGTCCATCAAAATGGCTGTGACTGCGACTGTGACCGCTGCTAATTGTCTTCTTCTGCGAAAAGTGTGTCCGGGTTTCTCAGCTCTTCCTTATCGCTATGGCAAGACCTTCGAGCTTCTGCCTGCACCGGCGAGAAGAACCCTCGAATGTGCTTCAATGGCGAAGAAAGAAGCCCAAGTTTGTGAAGCACCATTAATGGAGGAAAACGAAGAATCCAGAGACACCCATTTGTTTTCATTCAGTCCTTTGCCTCTTCTGCTGGTGGCGGCTCTACCTGGAGGTACATAATGCTCTCTCTCTCTCTCTATATATATATATATACATATATATATATATGTATAACAAAGATGAATTTTTGGGTGACAGCTGAAACTGTGAGCTCACTGGCTGGGCCATTTGTAGAGCTGATCAAATCATGGAATCTTCCAGACTGGCTCATCCATTGGGGTCATCCTGGAAATATGGTATTATATTTATAATTTCATAACGTATACACTCAATTATTTAATCCGTAGAATCAATATTCTGATAATTTGATATTCTAATGTCAGGCAGTTGTGCTTTTTGCCATGGGTGGCTATGGAACCTATCTCGGTTTTCGGATTCGTTTCTCCGATGATTTGGTAAGTTAAAAAAATTAATCACTCTTTTTCTTCAGTAATTTCTTCCAAAAGTAGTAAACTTTAGCAATGACTGTTTCTTGAGTCGTTGACTATTTCTTAAGTTAATTAAGAGGGCACAATTGTAATAAATAAAAAAACTACATTTAGTTTGTAATTTCTTGTGTCATTTGATGGGGATTTGGTGGTTAATTTTGCAGGAAGAGAAAGCCAAGGCAAAAGACTTGCACCCCAAGCTATTAGGTGGCATGTTTTTCTTCTTTGCTCTCGGAGCAACCGGTGGAATCACTTCTCTTCTCACCTCTGATAAACCAATCTTAGAAAGGTATATATATATATACACATATATATTGTATAATATAACGAAGGCGATTTTCACACATTATTTCTTAGCACTTCTTAATCATTTTCTGAAGCAAATGATATCAACACTCTGCAAAATATTTGAGATTTAATATTTCATTAAGGGGTAAAATGTAATTACTGGTTTCCAATACCGGTTAATTAACCGGGTATTTTTTATTATATATAATTTTTTTTATGAATCCGGAAAGCCAACATCCGTCCCGTTTCCTAGGTAAAACTGGTAAAAACCATTTTTTTTATGCCGTAGTTATCGGGAGGAGTTGTTCAATTCCCGGGACAGAGGAAAATGTCAAGTTCCTGGTTCCAGGTCCCGGTTTCGATATTTAAATAGATTTTACAATTTATGATCACTATGTTTATACTTCTTTCTTTCTCAGCCCCCACGCTGTGACCGGTTTAATTGGCCTTTCTCTCTTGACCATTCAAACCATTCTCCCTTCACTCTTCGCGGTAAAGTCCACATCTTTTGCCAGCTTTGTTGTCGTTTTTGTTCAATAAGCGTTTTTCGAAACTCATCGACTGTAATAACGTGCAGGGAAATCCGGGGTTGAGAAACGTTCATGGGATTTTGGGGAGTGGAATTATGACATTGTTTCTTGTTCACGCTGCTCTTGGACTTCAACTTGGCCTAAGCTACTGAATCAATATCCGCTTCGACGTCATCAACACAATTTATCTGTCGTTTATGCGACGTTTTTGGCATTAAGCTCAATCATTTGTAAGCATATGCGTGAAGATTTTGCCCAACATTTGGAACATACAAGTTTACTAATCAAGATTAGTTTATAAATTCAAAGAGTTTATTGACCTCCAGGGTTTTGATTTTTGTTCTAACGTCAAAAAGGCGTAGATTCTGTTTTTTCGGTTTTTAACTTTTTGCAAGAAAAAGATGAGAACCAATGGTTCCGAAAATTTTGTTTCCGACTAAAATTTGGTTTAAAATTTGGCCTAGGTCATTGGTATTCGTTTTTGGATTTTCTTGCACTTATTTATACATAACTAATTAGTGTAATTGTATAGATAAAATTAGGGGTGTGCAGAAAAACCGGTAACCGGATTTTAAAACCGTAACCGGAAATTATCCGGTTTAAAATAACCGTAACCGGATTATTTTGAAAACAGGTTAAGGTTACAGGTTATTTATTTTACAAAACAGGTTAATTTGGTAACCGGTTTTTCTAACCGTTTTAATATTAAATTTTTTATTTAAATATTTTAAAATTAATTTAATAGGATTTCTCTCTTCCCAAAAAAAAGCCTCTTCGATTCTTTACCTCTTCGATTCCTTCTCTTTCTTTGGTTTGGATTTTTATATATATATTTATAACTGTTACTTTTTGGTTTTATGTTTTGGATCGGTGTATTTCGTTTTGGACTCAATTGTCTCATTGCTATTTATTTTGGACCGATTTATTTTATCGTTGCGAATATGTTGAATGCTATTAAAAAAAAAACAGGTTAAGGTTAGTAAACAGGTTAATTAGATTTTGATAACCGGAAATTAGGTTAACCGGTTTCCGGTTAACCGGTTTTAAAAACAGGTTAAAGTTATTAAAACATGACTAACCGAAATTAGGTTAAGGATACCATATAGTTGAAAATAAACAGGTTAACCGACCGGTTGCAGCCCTAGATAAAATAGCTAAAAAGGTGTAATTTAAAGTTGTGTACAATTTTGAAAGAGTAGCTAGAAAATTGCGACAGCACGTCAAGTTCAAGGGGCTTAGTTGCAAATTCCTGAAGGAAAAAAGCAAAAATTTGCCACAATAGTCCCTCGAAAGTGCTAATCAGAACATATGTAACTCAATGCATACAATATGACTTTTATATGTTAAGTTGTCAAGAATGGAGCCAGAGGCGGTCGTGGAGGCGGTCTTCTCCGGCACCATACATCTCGTCCACCTTCTCACCGTCCCTGAAGAACTGAAATGTGGGAGTATACCGGATTTGCAGCGTTGTTTCGGGGCACTCGTCGATGTCCGCGTACACGAATGCCATCCTCGGGAATTCGTTGCTCAGCCTGCAAAATGAGGGCAGGATCTGGCTGCAGACGCGACACCTGGTGAACACGGAAACCAGTTACCGAAACAACTCAGACACGGAAACATGAGATCAGAGACTTCTTCATGTTTAAACAAGAAATTGCACGTTCACTGTCTTGTATTCCTCTTTTTGTATTACTATACCGAAGCATTGAAGAACAAATCACTAGGCGCAATTCCTCGGAATATTTGCGGTAAAAATATCTATAAATTAAGTAAAAGTGGATAATATATTTCACTTTTTATTTTATCGCAGTGTACATTCTTAATGTTGTAAAAAACTGTTGATCTTAAGTATTCAATTAGGTACCTAGGAACATATGCCACGATAAATTAGGAATTGAAATGTGCAACCACATTTTCTTATTATTTGGGTACTTATACCGCAAATATTCCTGATTCTTTTGAGTAATTCAAATAGATTAAGACTTTGACAACAGTAGGAATATACACCGTGAACAACAAGAAGTAGAATAAGCAGCTACTTTTTCTTACTATATATATATATATATAAATATTGAATCCAGTTTCGTGGAACAGTAAAAAAGTGGTCTTTAAGAGCAGAATTTGGTGGTTCTGAGAGACATTTCGACGAACAATTTGAGTTCGCTTATCGGATTCAGCGATACTCTGACTAAAGAAGAAGAAGAAGAAGAAATGAAGTGTACGTACCAAGAAGCGCCATAGTTGATGACAGCCTGGCAAGCGAAACAGAATCCTCAGTAAATCGAAGAAGAAGAAAGACGAAGGAAAGTGATGATTACGTTACGCACGGGAGTTTTGGTGGTGTTGATTTGGGCAACGATATCGGTGAAGCTCTGGTCGCTGGAAGCGCTCTTGAGGTTTCCATGGCGGTTCGGAGGAAGCTGGAGACCCGTGCCCTCTAAACCCGCCTTCGCCTTTGCTTCCGCCATAGCCAGAGATTCACTTTGCCTTTCTTCTTTGTTTTGTCTTCACGCAACGCATATATCTTTTCTCCAAATTACCGCTCTACCCCGCTCAAAATGTGTGTGTGTGTGTTTTTTTTTTATAAAAAAAGGGTTAATTGTGGTAATAATGCACAATTTTTAGTCAACAGGGGTTTCAGGTCCCCAACCTTTCAAAGTGTGGGAAAAAATACACAACGTTTGTTGAATGTAAAACCCGCTGGTCCTTCCGTTAGGGATGTTAAATTCTGCTGATGTGGCATCGTTAAACTGCCAAATAGACTGCCAAATTGTAATATTAATTACATAACTTAATTAATACGAATAAATTTAATCAGATTTTAATTATGATTCAAAAAAACAAATTAATACTTTAAATTAGATAAATAATTTTTACTCCCCCTAAAAATCAAACAGACTTTTCGTCGAACATGACTAAAATTTTGAAAAACGACGGATTATTAAACACGACTAAAATTTGCAAAGATTACATAACGACAGTTTATTAGAAACGACTAAAATTTTGAAAATAACGACCGATTATTAAAAGCAAATGTAATTTAAAAAACGACATAGTAAAGATGTGAATAATATTGAAGCACGAGTTTAAAAATAGGAACTACGTGTTAAATAAGTATTGCTCGTTAATTTAAAGTTTCAATTTATTTTTTGAATCATAATTAAAATATGATTTAATTTATTCTTATTAATTAGGTTATGTAATTAATATTACAAGTTGACAGTCCATTTGGCAGTTTAACAATGCCACGTCAACAGAATTTAACATCCCTAACGGAAGGACCAACGAATTTTACATTCAACAAACGTTGTGTATTTTTGCCCACACTTTAAAAGGTTGAGGACCTAAAACCCCTGTTGACCAAAGGTTGTGCATTATTGCCGCAATTAACCCAACTAAAAAAACACTTATTTAGGTGTGCCACTGAAACTGAAAAGAAGAGTCCGTATTGAAATTAATTACATGATATTAATATAGTTCATAAATATAAGATTTTGAAATCTTATTACAACCTCTATAAATTATAATTTATACTCAAGATAATAATATATCATCAATTTCAATAAGATAATAAGATAATACGTTTTTTTAAGTAACTCTATTATATGATTTTTTTAATATTATAAATTAATAATTCTTAAAAATTACATGTATAGCTATGACAATTTAGATAAATACAATATTAGACCATTAATTAACATAGAAGGATAATTATTGCTCAGTAATTAAATATAGATCATTGAATTCATCTAAGGGAAGTTCACACACTTTTTAAATAAAAAAAAAAACTTAATCTATTAATAAATTATTATCTCTTTGAATTAATAAAGTCTCACGGTAACTGTCTTTATAATATTATTATAAAGGGAAAATTTATTATCTAGTGATGAATTAGGGTTAAATTCGAAACTTGGTTATGAATGTTCCAAAATTCGAAAACTAGTGATGTTCACTGTTTGCGTACAAAAATACCCCTGCTCTCCTTTTGTTGTTGTTGTTGTATATACCCCCTAATTTCAGCTTCTTCCCCGTCATTTCAATTCGTTTCTCCCTCATTTTTTCCTCTCTAAAAATTCTCTCCATTTCTTCTTATTTTTTTTCTCCTCAGATCTTCAAATGACGATAGTAATATCTCGTTGGATATATTGAGAGTAGAGCAAGGTCCTGAAAGCTAGTTTGTGCAAGAGGAAGGAAAAATCGCCGGAAAATATGAAGACGAACACCTTTTAAGATGAAACTTTGGGTTTTGTGGATCCGTATTTCGAAAGGTTTTGTTAAAACTTAAACTACAAAGTTATGGATCCATCTTCTGGCTTCAAAATAAGATTTAAATTGTAGAGTTTGGACAATATATGAGTAAGTTGTGGAAAAATATGATATTGTGCAGATCTTGGTTGGAGTTAGCAATATCAAACTCGGAGATAAATTGCACAACTTTCGTATTTTTGGCACAACTCACTCATTTTTTGTCCAAATTTCATGAACAACCTATGGTTGGAAAGCTAAGAGA
Source organism: Parietaria judaica (assembly GCA_954871525.1). NCBI lineage: Eukaryota > Viridiplantae > Streptophyta > Magnoliopsida > Rosales > Urticaceae > Parietaria > Parietaria judaica. The sequence continues at coordinate 19,035,120 of OX940864.1, forward strand.
TAGATCTACGACTTTGGTGCTTTAAGTTTGATAAAAAAATCAATAAAAATACAAAATGTCAACCACAACGTAAAACTGGACATTAGTGTAATGCAGAATTTGCCCGAAACAAATATTTTGCATTACACTAATGTCCAGTTTACGTTGTGGTTGACATTCTATATTTTATTGAACTTGTTTTACAAAACTTAAAACACCAAAGTTGAAGATCTATCTCTTAGTTTTTCAACCATAGATTGAGTGAGTTATGCCAAAAATACAAAAGCTGTACATATAGATTTCAGACAGTTATCAAAATTTTCGGGTATATATATTGGGCAGGGGTATTTTCATGCGCAAACAGTGAACATCACTAGTTTTCGAATTTTGAAACTTTCGTCACTAGATTTCGAATATAATCCTGAATTTCCCCTCTTAAAGGTCTAGACTCTAGACGATACACATTTTCTAAATTTGAATAGTGTCGTTTTCAAGGCAAGTCCCTTTCAATCTTTCTAATTTCTGTTTCTTCAATATCATTACGTTCAACAATTTCTTCAATGGAAGCATTCAATCAAGTGATACTTTTCACTTCCTCCTAAAAACTACACATCGTTTTACTGCCGGTTTTGGTGAAACCATAAACAGAAAAAAAACAAAAACAAAAACAAAAAAAATGATTAAATGCAATCGAGATAACGGATAGAAAGTTTATTTATTTCAACCAAAGAACTAAACTCTCTAAAAGATTGAAGGATTCATAATTTAAAACCATTTAAATGGTGTAATTAACTGAAGCTGTGATACATTAGTTTATAGCAGTGAGGTTCGCTCCATTCTCTCAGTATTTTTGCCCGGAATATAGCATAATCGAGTCTGCCCAATTTTTTCATGAATGTTCCGGTGTTTTTTTTGTCGAAAATCCATGTTAGAGATTTGAAGCATTGTTAGTTCGAATCCACTTCAGAGAAAACCGCGTCTGGGAATTTCTTGCGCAAAGCTTCCACAGCTTCTTCAAGTCGGGATTGGTCCTAATGCCGATAAAAACCCATGTTAGTATATACGAGATCTAACGGCATAAATAAGATAATAGTTAATTGACGAAAATCCCATTTGAATTTCAACGATAGGCACTTTGTCCCCTAAATTTGAATTTATAGACCAATTTTCCCTCTAAATTTTAATTTGGTACCGAATATCGCTTTATGGAGAAAGGGAGATTCAGATTCTACACCAAGATTAAAATTATGAAGGTAAATTCCACCAAAAATGAAAATTAAAAGAAAAGTGCACCACATAAAAATATATATATATATATATATATATATATATATATATATATATATATATACAGGGCGTTTCTGTCAATTACTCAAATAAGATTGTTGTAGGATTTTCCCTTACCTTGCCTTTGAAGCTAATTATCGGAGGAGAATATCGAGATTTGCGATAACAACCTGAAATTTCAAAAAATTGATTTAATTAGAGCAAAAATTATGCTTTTGATAGTGATGATAAAAACCCGGGCTTTCAATCAAACACTTACTTATGTGAATGTCAGGGAACTCGAGACAGAGTTTCGATACGGGTTTTGCCGTCACCACCTGTATGTTTATTCGGGTTTTTTAAATAAATAAAAATATAAAAACCTGTCAGATGATGCCACGTGGAATAATTCCAAATATTCAAGACGAGTTTTAAAAAAAATATAGTGGAAGTAAAGAGTAAAAATTCGAATCATACATCTGAAAGATTTGATGTCACGCTCCTCGTGACATAGGGTTCCATAACCGGTAATACATCACTCGATGATCTCGCCAGCTCAATGAGACAATCCCATTGAGTTTCAAGCTCCGGGAAGTTCGTTGCATTGAGGAGAATTACGTTTTTGCACTTGATCTAAGACGAACAATCATCGTGAAATTTTTAGTCAAGTACGCATTTTCTCTCAACAAATAAAAAAAATAAAAATAAACATACCAGAGGCACATCAAGTCTTTCATGATGCAATAATTCGGTTATACCCTCCGGTAAAAGTGCCATCTGGAAATAAAACACGAAGGTTGAGATTTGTTCAAAGTGCCAAAAAAGAAGAAGATCAATTACTTTTAATATACTGAAATTAATTTGGATAATGACGTATTATAATGTGAATTATTTGTAATACCTCATTCCGATCACCCGGGCAATAATCACCGATGACCTGTCTAAGATATTCTTCAAATTCTTCATCAGGAGCCTGAATTAGGGACAACGATAAATTAACAAATAATAGTAATCATAGAGCTATTTATGTAAATTATTTATTTCAAGGGATTAGTTTTAGATTTTTATTTCCTAAGATAAAGTTAGTCTTAAAAATTGCACTCAAATAATTAACGAGTTAATTTTCATGAATTAAATAAATAATAAAAATAGAACACCGTGAATAAAAATGATTTAAAGAGGGAAATTATCGCACCAGACGAACGGCAAAAGCCTTTGCAACACCGGCCAAAGTAACGTCTGAATGAAGCGGGCCTATCCCTCCATATATAAATACCTATAAATTAGGTCAAATAAATGTCCTTTTCTATAACATAAACTCGTTTATGTCAAGAAATAATTACGAGGCTTTACCATATCGCTACTCGAGCTTTTTCGTTCTACTTCTTCACCCACAGAATCTACCTGATACAAGAAAGTAAGCATTGGGAATAGTTATAGAGAAAATGTCAATAAACAAAACTTGTACTACAGGTATAATATATTCTGTGAAACCGGTAGACCCATTCCTTTTTTTTTTTAAATTTTTATATTTTCAAAAATTGGAACCAGATTTCTTTGACTTGAAATTGAAGCAGATTTTTATTTCTCAAAAACTAATCTTGAAACCAGCTCCGGTGTAAAACTAGCTTAAAAGAACATTAAGAATAATCAGAATAAAAAAATGTTCAAATGAAAATAAATATGTTGACTAACTCTAGAGCTTTACCAATTTTCGGTGTGGACCCGAAAAAAAAAAAAAGGAAAAAAAAAAGGTTCCAATAATGTTGTCGAAACTCGAACCGACGGTAAAAAAAATTCACCCTGTATATTTGGGTAAGAAACTCACATCATTTCGAACAACGGTAGTTTGTGAAACCGACCAGCCAATGGAATGAAGCTTTTTACACAGTGACGGACCCAATTTATCCTCAACACTTCCGAGCCTGAACTATCAAACATATACCCGGAATATCAGAAACCCAACTTTGTAAACGATAAGAAAGTACCAGATGATACAATCTATAGAGTTCACTATTATATATACACACTATCATAGCAATTACAATATATTTATATATATAGAAGGGACGTACAGGATATCATCTCCTACGGCGATGACGGAGGCCGTGAGCAAACAATTCTTATGAGAACCCACATCGATAACGCCATTGTTTAGGGCAACCGCTTTCGCAGAAGCTGAAGAAGACGGGTGTTTGTTTGTTCTTCCAGCTCGCTCTAATCTTCCATCAGAAAGCAAATATGCCGGTTTGTAGTTCTCTTTGCTGCTTGCGGAATTACTAATGCTTAACAAAGCATTTGGAACCGTATCATGAATGCTCCCGATTGAAGTGTAACTGTAAAAACAAGACAAATTAATAAATATGAAAGCTAAATTATTACGAAAATTTCTGTGAGATTTGAATTTCTCAGTAGTTATAATTATCCGAATTCATACAAGGATTCCTAAGATTACTGGAACTAAATTTTTTCTAATCACTGCTAAAAGATTAGCTGATTAATTACAAATAATTAAATTTAATTATACTCTATAGAAAAAAAAAACCTGGCTTTCTACAATTTCGATATGAGACATAACAAAAGCTCAGCTCATTGCGGCACAGAAAGACAGTTTTACCCTTTATCGTAGAGACTGCAGTATTTGACCTTGCACACCAAAAGGAACGCCCATACATCTCTGCCAAATAAACAAATACAAAATTATTAGCATTGCATCGCAAACACTCTAGATAAAGAAGATTATACCTAAACAACTACAGATAAAAGGACCGAACAGACCATATAATCAGTAAAATCATGTTATCGAGGCAATATAATTATCATGATACACGCTTTAATTAAGCCATAAATTATATATAAAAAAAGAAGGTAATTAAGAAGCAATAAACCTATACGACCAATCCAAGATAGGATTCACTCTCATGAAAGGAGGCCATCCGACCGAGCTAGGAGTGAATTGTTCTTGTCCAACCTGAAAAATTAACCGAGATTAACAGAGAAAGGTCCGAATTTTAGAATATGAATTTTAGAAAATAAATCATAACAAGATATAATTATGTTTTGAGATCAATAATCGCTATACCGCTGTGGGATCACCGATACGGACACCAAGGAAAATAGCTCGGATCGGTTTTGTCTTCAGCAAGTTCTCCAAACCGGATTTAAAATCCGAGCGAATGATATCCATTTTAATACCATAGCTGCATTCATAAATACGAGATATATCATGCGAATAACATAGCTGCATTACTATAGAAAATTCAACCTTTTTATCGTTCTAAACATTCAATGGAATTTAAAGACGACACGAATTAGGGTTCAATCTCTCACCTTGCAGCGGCATCGTGAGTAAAAGAATCGATCTCCGGGAAAGCAGATTTGCTTTCGAAATAAATAGTCCTAATTGGAAAATCAGTGCAATCCTCATCGGTAGAATTCGTCTTTTTGTGCAGAAAGTAACCGGCTCTGAGTAAATGCAGCAAAACCTACCATCCAATTTATTGACATTTCATTATTTCAAAGAAATAAAAGAGTAATTCATAGTGTTAATACATAAAAAGAAGAAAATTATGCAAAAACATACCGTTGAATCCTTTCCGCCATTAAAGCTAAAGGCAACTTCTTCGATCCTGTTTGAACATAAGATCCAAAACATATTTATTTATATTTTCATTTCGCACAAACGTAAGTTTCGGGTCAAGAACGATCTTTTTTCCATTTTAATTTCTAATAACTAAGTTATCTAACTAAGAGGGTATTTATACCCACAAAAAAAAAAAAAAAGGTTTAATAGGAATGCAGATTTTTATGAAGTAGAAACAAGTGTCAATTTAGCCACACACAAAAACAAACCGAGCAAAGGGCGTTTTTGACATTGACAGCGTAACGACAAGTGACCGAATCAACAAGGAATCTGATAATAACTTCTTACTAGCAAAAAATCTATTACGAAGATTCCATCCCCAATTCGAAACGTATAACTCCAAACTACGAGATCTTCGATACGTTTTTCAGTTTGCTTTAATACTGTCAGACCACATAATATCGAGCAACGGACGTTTTCAAGCTTGATGGCGTAGCAACAAGTGACCGAATCAACGCGGAATCTGATAATAACTTCTTACTAGCAAACAATCTATTTGGAAGATTCCATCCCTAATTTGAAACGTAAACTTCAAATTACGAGATTCTTTGATACGGTTTTCAGTTTGCTTTAACATTGTCAGACTCAAACAACATAATCCCACATTCCAGTAAAGTCTTAAACATTCCATTAACAACTGCATTGATCAAAACAGAATATGAAACTTTCAAAGCAATAATTACCGGAAAACGTGTATATAGATCTGCATTAAACGATATCTTATCAAACAATGTCGGAACGCGAAAAACATTAAATTAAAAACCTAATTTTCACTAATCTAATATTAATACTAATAGTGAAGAAAGCTAAAACTTCTTTGCAAACAAAACTCTATAAAAATAAAAAATAAAAATAAGAACCCAAAATTCAAAATAGTGCAACCAAACGGAGATCAAATTTCAAAAATTTGATTGAAAATTCAAGATCAAACCCCAATATAAATAAAAATAGAGAGAGAAAGCCTACGAGTACAAAGCCAAAGCTCTCTGAATAATATGAATGGCTCTGTTGTACTTTGTCTTGAGCCATCGGTCGTCACTTTCGCCCATCGCTTTATCAATCTCCATGATCAGACCTTCAATGCAAAACCAGGAAAACAATTTCAACGGCAATATCGAACAATGCCCTCAAAAAAAAAAAAAAAAAAAAAACGATTTCAGTTTCAGATACTCGTATGAACTATGAAGAAAAAAATCCGAAATTACGCAAGATTCTTATGTTTTCCGATGGATTAAGCAAATGGGGTTTCGAAAAATCCAATCTTCAGCAGACCCAGATGATGAATTGATAATCCACGCAGCTCAGAAAACTCACCTTTGTTCTTTGAAGCTGGTGAAGGAAAGAAACGCTTCTTCTTCTCTTTCGAATCAAAACAAAATTAAATTTGGGGTGATATGAAGGTGGTTCACAGATGGTATATCTGAGTCTTTATTTATTTATATTTTTTTTTAGTTCTTTAGTGTCTGTATACTCTCTATATCTATCTATCTCTATTCTCTCTATATGCTATAACGCTTGAGCAGAAGCCAAAGTCATGAAACGGAAATGGTTAATTGTGACGTCATAATTTTGTTTTCTCTTGAATATTATTAATTATTATCACTATCGGTTGATTCCAGAATAAAGAAAGAAGTGGGAATTTGTGCCGGTATCTTCTTCACGCGATTTATTTTTTGTTCCCTTATATGAGTCGTGAGTCGTGACATTATTGTCCATCACAACTCAAAGTTTGGTTCTTGTTTAATGTTGATCATTAGTTTAAGTTATCCCCTAAAGAAATTTCATGTTTTGTCCATTCAAGAAGAATCAAATTTCATGTAAAAAAGCTAGTTACATGTGGATTTTTGTGGGAACTAAAGTGTCATCGCGTAGCGGTCTTGTGATCAATCTCTATTCTAGATTTTTTAGTGAATTTTTTTAGACGATGTAAATAATTATGATAAAATATATTAAAGACGGAATGAATACTTTTTAACGAGATTCACCCGTAAGTTTTCAACAACTACGTACTCGATGGCTATCGCTAGTGTACACAAAATATAACTATAAAACTGAAAGAATTATAATTACAAATGTTTGGTCAAATTTTTTTATTAGGTTTCTCTTGTAAGGAAGGTTTTTGTTAGCGGCGGAATCAAGAATTATGTATTGGGTTTGAAATTTTTTTTGGCGTAAATTTAACTGGAGGAGGTTATATTTAAATTTCCGTGAAAATTAAGGGGGTTAGACTAAACTTTTATATAAATTTACGCTATAAAAATAAAATTGAGATATTATTGTATAATTTTATTTTTGTAGGGGTGGTTTGAACCCAACCTCAATAATTATTGCATTTGCCAATATTGTATATTATGATATTCCTTTTTTGTTTCACCTATTAGATCTTCATTCTTTTATGTTATTCGAATTATTAGAGTTGATGATATTTGGGGAAAATATCGATTGTCAGATTCAAAATTCTCATACATTTTTGGAATATTATCTTTAGTACATGTTATTGAGAGAATTAAATTCCTGGAAATTAATTTTGAAAGTTTTCCATATTTTGGATATCATATGTTCCCTATTTAATTTCAGATACTTTTAAATACGTTGAAATTTGGAAACAAATATGCGATTTTGAATCCGATTTTCTTTGTCTAGTTAATCACACACATAAAATTTTAAGTTAGACTGTTTTTTTTTTTATATATATTTTGTGAGAACAACATGTTGCCAAGAAAACATTTACGAAGTATATTATATAATTGACTATTTTGCGGATTGCAACAATAATCTAGTTATATTAGGGGTGGCAATTCGGGTTTCATGTTATGTTTGTGCCGGATCTTAATCGTTTTTTACTTATTTTATGTAGACCCAGACCCGCCCCATTTATTAATCGTGTTAAAAGATGAGACCCAGACCGCCCCATTTAAATGTCGCGTTTATTGTGTCCACCCGTTTAACCCATTTAACATATTCATGTAATTTAAAAAGTTAAATTAATTCAGTTTATACTCATTTAACTTAATTTATTTAATTATATTATTTAATATTTCAAAATTTACTAACATTTTTTATGCTCATTAATTGTACGAGGTAATAAATAAGTAAAAAATATAAATGTCATATATAATAAGTATTAAAATACTTAATAACATATATAAAATGCAACTTTTTGCTTTTTAATCGTGTCTAATTGGGTCCCATCGTGTCACCGTGTTCGTGCCGTGTTTACCCGTTATTTAATCGTGTTAATCGTGTTCGACACAGTTGGACCCAGATCCATTTATGGTAGACCCAAACCTGTTTAAATCGTGTCGTAATCGTTTCGTGTTTCGTGTCCGGCCCTAAATTGCCACCCCTAAGTTATATGTCTTGCATATATAAATTTTTCATATTAAATACCGCAACCTGCTTTAGCAAATTAAACATTGATGTATGTTTTACTATCTTGATTATCTATCAATAAATAGGCTTTACAAATTTATTATTCTTTTGTATTTTAGCGCAACTTTCATGTTCTTAACGATTTACAAAATTGCTATTCTATTGTATTTTCGTTGAACTTACATATTTTCAATACCCACAGGAAGAACATCAATATTATGGAGAGTTCTCATCATCATACGGGGATAAGCATAAACTATTCTCTCATTTTTGTACATGTAAGGAAATTCATGAAAATTAAATTATTGGTGAAATAAAAATATAAAGCATATCTTTTGGAATATGCAATATGACTTTGACTAATAATATTCCAATCCAAACCATATTCCACAAAGTCTAGTTCTTAGCTTGGAAGTTTTTCTCGACTTCTAATATAAAATTCAGTTTTGATTATGCCATTATCTTCCAACTTCCGAGCACTCCAAGATCTCCACTAAAACGGATTTCCAAATCTCAGTAATTAAATTTGCATCCATTCAATTCAACCCGAAACGAACGATAGAGACAGCCCGAGACTTTGATCTTGTTATGGAGAGTCAATTGACAATCAAACAACACAAAATTCAGTGTCAAGAGCCCCAAAATCGATTCTATCACGCCCGTAACGACATCAAGGTCTTAGGTCACGTCACTATTACACTCCTAACTTTGAACTTATTATCCCTATGTAGTCCTTGATTTTATTCTTTTGTCCCTTCTCGGCCCATCGGATTACGGGGTCAAAAGTATAATTCTCACTTAAAAGTAACATTAACATGACAAAAAACAACATAGGGACACAAATCCAAAGTTAAAGTCATGAAAAAAAAAATACAAAATATTATTATTATTATTTGACAAAGCGAGAGGCCATAAAAACAAAAAATACAAAATAAGAATGTCCAAAAACAGTTGCCTTAAAAAAACCAGTCCATTTTATAAAATGAGATCATGATATGCACAATAAGAATTTGTCATATGATATATCAAGAGTCTTGATTATATGAGTCATGAGATTATTGTCCATCAAAAATTCAATTCAAAGTTTGATTATTCTTTATTCTTTATCATTAGTTTTAGAGTTAATCGCGGCATAAATCCCTAACCTTGAGTCAATTGGGGCGGCGTAGCCCCAAATTCATTTAATAGCGGTAAAAGTACTAAAATATGGGTTCCTACAATGTTAAACTGACAATTGTTGTCCAAACGTCCCACATGCAGTCAAACGTACACGTGGCACAAAAAATATATAATCTTTTTTAAAATACATTAAAATGTCACGTGGACATCAGGTGATGTGGTGATGCCACATGGATGTTTGACTGCCATGTGGGACATTTAACTAACAACCGTCAATTTAACATGGACAAAACTCATCTTTAGGTACTTTTATCGTTATTAAAGAGATTTGAGGCCATACCGCTCTAGTTGACTGAAGCAGGTTCAGAACTTATGCCGCGATTAACCCTTAGTTTTAATTATCCCCTAAATAAATTTTATGCATTTTATCTATTCATGAAGTAGCAAATTTCATGTAAAAGAGCTAGTTATTGTGGATTGTCGTGGGTAGGAGGGTACCCAGATTTTTTTGTTGTGTGTGCTAAAAACAGAACTCGGATCAAAATCCAGGTTTTCTAAAATCAAAACCCGCACCCGGATTTTAAATGTTTTAAACTCGAATTTTCGGATGCTAAATCTTTAACTGAAATATATGTATTAAGTTATAAAAATATAAAAAATAGCATACGAATATTAAAATTTATAATAAAGAGAGAAAAGTACTAAAAAAATTAAAAATAAATTTGGGTGCGAGGAACCTATAATCTGGGTTCCGTGTTTTTTAACCCTTAACCCGTAACCGATTTTTTTGAGCAATGTGAATAATTATGATAAAATCTATATATATTAAAAGAAAGAAGCAACAAGTGACATGGCAATCATCTCAACTGCTTCAAGTACATTTCTCTGTATTTTTTTTAAGGGTTAATGATGGCAAAAATACCCAAAGTTTGGTCAAAGAACCCCTCGTGTACCCAAAGTTTAAAAGTGGTGGCAAAAATACCCAAAGTCACATTTGGGGAGTTGACCACTCCATTCTCGTAACGCCGTTAACTTACCTGTTAATTCTAGCCACGTGGACAAATCTGTATTGTTAAGTGTAATCATTAGGAGTTCAATTAGTTGCGTTGAATAGTATTAATTAGGGGTTTAATTCCTTGTGTTGTCGTAAACGAGGCTGATGTGGGCTCGTTCACGTGGCAAAAATTATTATGTCAGGAACCCACGTTTGTCCACGTGGCCATAGTTAATGGGTAAGTTAAGGGCGTTACGAGAATGGAGTGGTCAACTCCCCAAATGCGACTTTGGGTATTTTTGCCACCACTTTTAAACTTTGGGTACATGAGAGGTTCTTTGACCAAACTTTAGGTATTTTTGCCGTCATTAACCCTAAAATTATACAACCTCAGTAGCTCTTTTTTTTTTCTTCTCTATTTTTGAATATTTACTGTGATTTACTGTTCTTGAGCAATTTGTTATTATAATACCCACGATAAATAAAATCATTTTTTCTCTTTAATATCGCTTCTTTATTTTTTAAATTTGAGAATACCTTCTAATTGTCTTTATCTTTTCTTGAGCAGGGAAGTTCTCGGGATACCAATGAAGAATGAGTTTCATGATTAAGATCTTACAAACCATATATCTCAATGGTTATTCTTAGCTATATCTACAACTATTAGTTTCGGTCATAAATATAAGGAATCATAGTTTTTGTTAATCAAGCAGCTATGTTTTCTTGATCGGATATAGTTTAGATGTGTATATTTAGTATAAAATATTGACTTCGCTATTTAGTATTCTGTTTTGTCTTTGTTTAGATTTTAGATGAGAAATTATATATAATAAATTTTATTTGAAGGGTTAATACTATTTTATATCATTTTGTTTATTTCTCTCTCAATAACTCTTACTATTAAATAAAAGTAAAGTTAAGATAGTTACATATATTTCACAGAGACTTTACACTATCCAAAAAAGTAAGTAATTAATAAGTTTGTTGCGTACGAAAATCTTTTTACTATACTATACAATTTAAAAAATCTTTTCTTTCTATATTTTATCCAAATTTACACAAAAGGATTTTTTTATTGTATATAAGATGTTGAAAAACATATGCCATTTTTTTTAACTTTGTATTATATTTGGTTACAAAAATTGTATGTAGTTATCGATTTAAAATTATAAAAAAATTCAATAAAAAATTTACACATAATATTTATTTTTTACACATAATATTTTAATTATGATCATTCATAATAATAATAATATATATATATATATATATATATATATATATATATATATATATATATATATATATAGAGGAACTCACAAGTGACATGTCACAATAGAATAAAAGGATTGAGTTTAAGAATTTTGATTTTTTATAGTGAATAGAGTTAAAGGATTCAGACTTTTTCTCTAAAATAAATTAACTCTCTTAATCTTAATGACATTTAGTAATATCCATTCAATCTTGACATAATAACAGTTTTGACTTTTGACAACGTGTAAACTCTTGGCTTGCAATATTTAATGACGCATTAGAAGAGAAGAAGAATAGGGGGTTTCCAAAAAGAGTTGTGTATCCAAAAAGAGTTGTGTATCAAAACTCATTGAACTTATTTTTGATCGTGCTCTTTTGAAAACAGTGTATCAAAAACTTATTTTTTGCTTTAACTAAAGAATTGTGTCTTAACAACATTTAACAATAATTTTTATTGATCAATGTGTTCAATTTGCAAGCTTTTTAGAGAATAGAAACAATATAGCGTCTCAAGACCAATATTGTTTAGTATTTTTTATTAAGTTTGACTAACTTTGTTTAGTAATTTTATTAAGTTTATAAAAAAAAAAATGTGTACAACCGCGCAACGCGCGGTCCATCTACGTATATTAGAAATGGAAGAACACTTATTAACGAGATTCATCAGAAGTTTCTAACAGCTACGTACTCGATGCCTATTGATAGAGTCAACATAATATAACTAAAACACAAATTATTAGAAGAGCCTATTACTCTAATTACAAGTTTTTGGTCAAATTTCTTAGTAGCCTTATGATATTCCCTTTTTATTTCACCTAGTAGGTCTTCATTCTTATATATTATTCGAATCAATAAAGTCGATGATATCTTTGGGAAAAATAGCAAAAGTTATCAGAATTTTCGAAATATTATCTTTAGTATATAGTAATTGAGAGAGAATTAATTGTTAAAAAATTAATTTTGAAAGCTTTAGGATATCATAATTCCTTATTTAATGTCAGGTGTCCTTAAATACGTCGAATGATTCCTTGATCTTTAGCACATTTTGGAAGAAATATGCGATTTTGAATCAGATATTTTTCTAGTAGCTAATCACACACATTAAATTTCAAGTTGAGTTTTTTTTTTTTTTTTTTTTAATAGTTTGTGAAAATTGCATGTTCTAAGAAAGAAACCATTTACGAAATATGTTCAATAACTAATTATTATGCGGATTAATTAAAAAAATAATCAAGTTAAATGTCCCGCAAATATTAAATCTCTCAAATTGCATTAACAAATTAGACATTCACATTTTTAGATGACTCGATCTACTGTCCAAGAAGGAACACCATGCAACTAACACCACTAACTTATCGATACGGAGAAGGAACATTATTCAAATGAGGTATTTTGAGTCCGTAAACATTACCAAGATAAATTTATACTTAGGAGTTAGTTTTTTTTATCCTCCACCTATTTTTTACCAATTATGTTCACAAATGTAATTATTATAATGTATGAACGAGAGTTAAAAACATAAGAAGAAGAAGAGACCTCAAATCTAATAACGTAACAATTAGAAAGAAAAATAAATTTACACGAAAATTTGTTTAATTCTCATTTGATAGCCGCCCAATAGAACAAAACGGAGCACCATTTATTATTTGAATCATGAGGGCTTCACGAGAGCGCCATAGACAATCCTTATTAACTAATGGTATTTTCTCACGTGTTCCGTAGTTTCTTTTTTGTCGTTGATAGAGTATTCAATACATCAAAGAGATTCATAATTGATCCATCTCTGAAACATGGCAAAGGACTCTTTGGGCTTGTATTGAGGAGCTGTATGCCCTGCTCCCTGAAGCCACGTACACATAACACTAGTGTCAAATGTAACCTCACCAACACAATGGAAAAAAAAAAAAAGTTAATAAACTTGTAATGTTACCTTAACCGTTGCAAATGTCATCTTGTTGGAATAAGACCTCGTGTATCTGACCAAGACAACAGATAAACATGTTTATCATCCACGTAAATGGCAAAACTTTCATGGTTTTGAGATTATGATCATGCGGTTGATTGATTCTTACCCTGCAACTTGGCCTTGGACGACCCATGACCTCCAATCATCGACAATTGGATAACTCAAAGCTCTAATCCATGCTTGAGTGGCCAAGAATGGCACAAGCAAATCGTGATCTCCACTAACCAATTGCAAAATAGAATCATCAGAAAACAAGAGCTAAGGTTACACGTTTCATGAAATATTTTTATAAAACATAGAAATTCACCTGAAAATCAGAGATCTAAGATATCCTTTGGCACTACAATTTACATGGTATTCAAAACTGCTGTCAATGTCGTAGCTATAAGGCAATTGGTTAAGTTTGCAAAGGAGCCATTCCTTTATGCTTCCCTGTTTTGTGCGCAAAAAATCATAAACTTAACTTTACGAAAATAGGAAACTAGAATTGAATTAGTGATATCAATTTTACAAACTCGAGTACAAATTGGCAAGATGTTGTCTATATTAAGGGTGAACAAAAACTAGAATTTAAACCGAATATTGAATTTACCGTTATTCATTAATCTGATTTGAATGGTTAAAATCAAAATTTCAGAGGAAATAAAGTTATACATATTAAGCGTGAATGATATTTATCGTATTATCAAACACATGTGTGGGACTCTATCGGATATTTGAGCTTACATCCATTTAATAGTTACTCGTCATCTTTACTCACTTGACATACGTAATTAATCTATGACTATGTAACTAGTGTTTATATCACTTAAAGTAAATAATATATATGTATATATGTGTGCTATGTTATAAGTATATTTTAGATTCTTCAATTTCATAAACGCAGTTAAAAAGTAATTTTACCCCTAACAAATATTGAATACCAAATCTTCGGGAACAAAATTGTAGTTCTTAAACTAGATGATAACACATTCAGTTTTGTTTGAAAAATACCAAGGATTAAAATATCGTGAAAAATCATCGACAAATCATCAATATTTGATCTCTTACTTTTTAATAATAAAATATGGCACCACGTTCACATCCATGAGTCATGTATGGTGCTAATTCTCTCTTTTTTTTTCTTTTTTTCTTTTACCTTTTTCACGTGAAGAGATCTGCGGACGTTAGGATCATTAGCCCAATCACGAGAAAGTAGGAGATCATCGCCCTAAATAAATGCGAAGAAAAAGAATGAAAATTAACATTCATATACTCATAATAATATCAAATCTAATGCGTTCAAGTTTGAAAATATATAATTTTTTTTTTTGCATTATAATATGGAGCGTAACATGTTTTTATTTTTACTCTTTTCAAAGATCTTACTCGGCAACCCGTTTCAGGAAGTTGTGGCTCGAGAGCAAACACTTGATTAGAATCTCTATTTACCCATCTCCTGTCTGGATCAGATGAATCAAAAGCGCAATAGGGTTTCCAAAATATGTGCTTCTTGAATCCCAGAAACGCACTGTTTGACAGTGAAATTTGTAATTCATGAGCTAAGAAAAATAAAATAATTACAAATAATGAATTGTATCATATATAAGGATGTAGTTTCCATGTATTGCATAACAAGTGTCCTATTCTTACCATGATATTCCTTTGCCAAAATCAATGATTACATTAATAAATTTGGGACAAAATTATAACAAGTGAATCGTGACTTAAGAAATCCATATTATACCTGTTCATAAGCTTGAAAATCCCTCGTACACTCTGTGTTGCTTGGATCTATGTTGTAGTAATTTCCTCCGCAACGTATCTCGAGTGACACTCTGTGTTGCTTGGATCTATGTTGTAGTAATTTCCTCCGCAACGTATCTCGAGTGACTGACTAATACATAATATTATTTGGAATAACACTGATTTAAGAATTCAACATAAATTTGTATATAACATTTTTCAATAGTAATGGGTGAATGAATCACCTGGTAGAGTTCATCGGAAATAAGAGCCATTCCATGCGCAAATGGGATTTTGTAATTGGAATCTGGTGAACCTGTTACTGGGTTTCCATGTATGTATCCCTGGTCGTTTTACTTTTATTAGATAAAAAAATATTTTTCTCACTTAAAAAAGAACAAATAAACAGCGAAAGAGGAAATTAATCAACCTTGAGGTTTATAGGTGGCATAGTTCCTTGTTCCACGCCTGTGACAACAAATGCAAGTAAATGAATTTCACACTAATCAATTTATAATTTATCATACTAGAATCTATCTTATATCACATTAATGTGTATATATACATATATTTTTCTTCTTCCTCCTCTTCTTCTTCTTACGTAGACGACATTATTGGTCAAGATTACAATGCACTCGCAATACAAGATATATTATGTAAAAACATGTATTTGGTCAAGATTATATGTAATAGGGATATGCATTTGCGTCTAATTGGGATTGAACCCAGAACTTCTGCTGAAGCATGCAATGGAAATTAAAAAATAATGAATTGCATAAAGAATAGTTTTTTTTTTTGGAAATTAATTCTCTGTCCATTTTTTTTTAATTTGTAAATTAAAACGGAAGTGTGTATTGCATACCATTGGCTATTTCTTGGACAAGAGCTGGGATGATAAAGCCCGAGTACGAAATTCCAGCGACATAAAATGGATTTGACAAAAATTCTGGATGAATATCTATCAGCCACTGCCACATATCATGCAATCATATCTATGACCATTTATTCCATAATTAGAGAATAATACGGGCATATATACTCCAAAGTACATCCAAATTCTCACCTTCTTCATGCAATCATATCTATGACCATTTATTCCATAATTAGAGAATAATACGGGCATATATACTCCAAAGTACATCCAAATTCTCACCTTCTTTATAAATTGAGAGATATCTTGAACTTGCTTTAAATCTCGGGTCTCAGCTCCTGATTCGTCCGTTGGGTAAGAAAATCCGGTACCCGCCGGAGAGTCCACAAAGATTATGCTAGAGACCTGACACTCGTGCAAGAACAAAAATCAATAACAAAATATTCACCATTTTTTACTTCTAAATTGAAAATGGTAAGTAATTTAACCTTTGTCCAAGAGTGTTGATTTGAGACTAACGTCGGTACAGTTTCATTATATTGCCCACTCTTATAATTTAGAGGACCTAAGGTTCAGTCCTTTATGATATGAAGTTAGAAGGTTTAAATATATAAATCTACCACATTTTCATTCATTGATAAAAACTTCAAGAAAATAAATTAATAATGCTTAAATGGGTAACTAGTAACTAGTAACTACCAACTTCGTAGACTAGGCCGCCCCATGCAGAGCAACCAGGACCGCCGTTTAACCAAATTAGCAAAGGGTCTTCGTCGGGTTTCCTATCCGACTTCACGAAGTAGTAGAAGAGTTGCACATTTTCCGACTCGCCCACTCCAACATATCTGATATGGCGCATAATTAGTAAATTAGAGATACTTTGTCGTTGGTACATAAAATAACGGCAAAAATACCCAACCTTACGTCAACCTGCCTCCAGTGTACCTAACCTTTAAAACTGGCGGCAAAAATACCCAACGTGCGTTGAGCGTGACTTTGGCATGAAAACGTTAATTTTTCCGTTAACATCCGTCATGTGGCCGTTAGCGGCAAAAATACCCAAACTTTTTTTTTAAAAAAATTTAATTTTAATTTTTTTAATTTATATATTTTTTTTCTTTACCTGATTAGTGATAATTACTTGAATTCCAAATACATGGAATAACACAAAAGTTAGTCAAAACATCAATTGATTTCTTAATGTGCTTGTATAAGCTACATTTGCTGATAAAAATCTTATTATACAAGCACATTAAGAAATCAGTTGATGTTTTGACTAACTTTTGTGTTATTCCATGTATTTGAAATTCAAGTAATTATCACTAATCAAGTAAAGAAAAAAATATATAAATTAAAAAATATTTTTTTCAAAAAAAAGAAAAAAAAGTTTGGGTATTTGAAAAATTAACGTTTTCATGCCAAAGTCACGGTCAACGCACGTTGGGTATTTTTGCCGCCGGTTTTAAAGGTTGGGTACACAGGAGGCAGGTTGACCAAAGATTGAGTATTTTTGCCGTAATTTTCCCTAATTTGTATATCAATTACAGTGTTAATAAGTTATAATCTACTTTATGGTTGATTTGATTAATACATTTGATAACTTTATTTGTAACTTTTTTTTTACGGGATCAAAACACACGTAACTATCGGCTATTTTTCGAAGATAGAATAAAATATAGCTTAAGGAAAAAAAAATAGAATTACCCGGTTTCTAGATGAAAAGGAAGAGGCCCTTCAAAGCCAGGGAGATATCGAACCGTGGAGCCAGGATTGGCAGAGGCCAAAGCAGGAGTGTTTTGAAGCAGAATCGCCATGAAAATGAGCACCTTAATTGGCAAATCCATAGCCATTGATATTGGTTCAAAGCTTTTCTTTTGCTTCTTCTCATCATATTCTTAATGCATGCTTTATATAGACCTCGTTACTTACAAGTACAATTTAGCACGTTTTCTAAATAATTAGTTATGAATTTTCTGTATTTATTTTTGAGTCCTCCGTGGTTGTTGAGATTTGAAACTCGCTATAGTTTTATTTTTAAATTACTTATCTGACATAACTATATAATATGCATAATATTTTCTTGCCATGCGAGGTCTGTGATAAAGGATCGTGAACTCAATAAATTGTGTTCAATGTCCTGCTTTTTTTGCCTTTTTTTTTCTTTCCGAATTCTTAATAGGTTCTGTCACATGTCATTGCTCTTACTCAGCTTTTTATTTATTAATTTGATCGAGATCCAAAAAAAAAAAAAAAAATCTACATAGTTTATGTCACATGTAATTGCTCTTAATTAGTTTTTTAATTTATAAATTTGGTCGAGATCCAAAAAATTCAAATTTAAATAGGATATGTCACATGTCAATATGTCATATTGTCATTGCTCTAACTGTTAGCCAGTTAAGCTTATTAGGGTTGTAAATGAGTAACGATTAGTGTGTTCGTTTCTTGGGCAATGATAGTGGAATATAAACGACGGCATAGTTCGTCGTCAGGACGTAATCGAAAACCGCAAATATAACGTCCACCATGTTTTAACTCCAGCGAGTCTCAATCGCACCACCTAAAACGGAAAACTAATATTCTTTCACTTGAAATGAAAGAATATTATTTATTATTGTTTAAGCTTCACCTCTTTCCGATTATTTTTAATCTCCTTACAAATGGTGACAGTATATATCAAAATATAAATGCAATTTGAATTTAAACTATGGGACCGTTTGGTTATGTTTTTTTGTGTACAAATTATTGTACAATTCCTGATTTCATTGAGCTTTTATAAATATACATTATCCTATATAACTAAAAGGAAGCATGAAAACATTTTAGTTTCTACAGTACTTATTTAACCAATTAAAAAACTACAAGTGGTTAGGTCTTAAAGTAACATATGTCACTATTTAATAATATTTGGCACTCTACTTGGTCAACTTGAGAGTCATCCTCATACTGGTTGAAACAATGTATGGCCCCCTCAACATTTGCTCTTTTTTTTTTACTCTATGGAAAAAGAAAATATAGCCTATAATACGTCAAGAATTTAGGTGCCACCTTTCTTCTTATTTTTTAATTTTTTACTATCTTCCTACTATATTGTGCTATTATGGATCATTCGACAAAATAAATATATATATATATGATATTTGTGAACCTGGTTCCCATATGGCATTATTTTTCACTGTTAACTCAATACCCAATCGATCATTATACAAAAATAGTTATAGTTGAGTGTAAATAGTTATAAAATCATCTCATAGGAAATAAAACATACATATTTTATTTAAAAAACTAAATTAAAAATAGTTATATCCTTAATTTAATCATATTTGACCAACGGAACCCTTATTTTATTATTGATGTAACACTCAAACTTTTAATTTATAATTTTCAAGTTTTCATTTGCCAATAACTAATATAAAAATGTATTAATTTTGATATAAATAGTTATAAAAATGTATAATTTTGAGATAGCTTGAAAGAATAATTTGTGAACATGGTGTTTTTAATGTTAAATTAACAATATATATTTATTTTATTATAAAATGTATATAGTTTTTTTATTGGGGCCCCAAAAAAATTTATACCTAGCCTTGCACCACCGCATAATAACTTGAAAATTCTAAAGATGAGCTGGTAGATACAATTGAACTTAATGCGAAGAACTCATTGACCTAACTTTATTTTGTATCGCAGTCCCGGAACACAAATGACATCATCATCTCTAAAGCAATTTTTTTAAGGTAAATATCTATTATTTTTCAAAAACAAAAAAGGAAAAATACTATTTAAAATGCATATAGTAAATTCATTACGTTTTCTTCTCTACATTGTAACTTATAGTGACGAACATGAAGAAGCAAAGAAAAAACAATAAGAGTTAACTTTTTGGCATATAGCACTCTTTTCGAAAACAAGGATGTAAAAAACTATATATATATATATATATATATATATATATATATATATATATATATATAGTTTTTTACATCCTTGTTTTCGAAAAGAGTGCTATATGCCAAAAAGTTACTCTTATTGTTTTTTCTTTGCTTCTTCATGTTCGTCACTATAATACACCTGAGAAGGTTAAGAATCTGGAACACTATGGGTTTTGACTGAAAAAGATATATAACAGAAAGGTAAACGCAAATAATGCATAAACTTTGAAAAGGTTCTTCCATATCACTCTATTTATACTTTAATATAATTTTTTTTTTGGTGTATGTGAAAGCACCCTCATATTTACAAACAAAATGTGCAATAGAAGATTGTGATTAAAGTTTTTACTGACGTGTTACTTAATATAGTTGAAAATATGTCATCTTGGATTTTCTGGGATGCACTCCAACGTGCTAAAATATTCCATGTTTTGGAAGGTATGCTTTAAATTTTTTAAAGTATTTATGTTTAGTGGTCCTCCTAATTCTAGACATTAAATTACATATACGTTTATTTTGTCCTCTAAAAGTAATAAGAAAATATTCAAAATTTAGAGATCCGCATATTTATAAGCCACAAACATACAATTCCATTCTAAATAATTTTGCAAACGTAATTTGATTAATATGTGATTCTTATAAGAGTTAACTACTTATCTTAATTCAATTTCGCAGTTGTAGAAGTCAACCTAACAAACTGTAGCAGTTTTGAAATGTATGCTAAACTCTTCTTAGTGAAATAATATATGTGTATGTATGTATCTATAGATATTTATATACGCGTGTATGAATATTACTTATTTTTCAAAATCGATGCTGTAGAAATCTTTTATCGGATATAAATATTGCATTTCTTTAAAAAAAATTGAGATATTTCTATTACGTAGAAGGTTCTTTTTGTCCAATTACAGATAGATATACGTGATTAAGCGTAAAAAAATTGACCAACAACGCAAGAAAAATATAAAACTGCTTAAAATAAAATAAACACAAAAAATTATCAAATTTCTAGAGAGAAAAAAAATAAAAATAACCCGCAGCGACGCGCGGGTTATATAACGACTATAGTCTATATAGGTATAGATTGTAGTTTCTCTGAACTTTCATATATTCAATGATACCACATGCAAAGCATCATAATCATTATAAGCATCAATAGTTTCTCCCATTTTTGTACATGTAAGGAAATTCATGAAATATAAATTATTGGTGAAATAAAAATATAAAGCTTTGACTAATAACATTCTAAACCATATCCCACCAAGTCATGTGCTTAGCTTGGAATCTTTTCTTGACTTCTAAAATAAAATTCAGCTTTGATTATGCCATTATCTCCAAATTCTACATTATATTATATTCTAATACTTTCTGAAGTGTTCATTAAGCAGGAAATTTATTTGAGTTTCAATCTGAAGCTATCGAACTCAAAACGAGCGATTCCGATACCAACGTGGATGCGGCCCGAGGCTTTGATCTCGTTACGGCGCCCGAGATGGAAAATCAGTTGACGAACAAAGAGCACAAAATTCAGCGCCAAGAACGCCAAAATCGATTTCCATCACAGGTCCTGTAACGAGATCAAGTTCTCGGGACGTATCACAATGACACTCCTAGCTTTGTAATTCTTATCCCTATATAGTCCCCTATTTTACTCTTTTGTCCCTAACAGCCCCTCAGATGCTGTGTCAAAAGTATAATTACCATTTAAAAGTAACATTAATATGACAAATCACTTCACAAAGTGAGGGGCTGGCTACGTAAGACGAAAAGTCGGGAATATTTGCCTTTTCTTTAACAATATGGATATAAAAAAAAAAAAAAAAACACAAGTCCTATATGCACAATATGAATTTGTCATATGTTCAATGAAAATAAAACATAAATAACCAATCATCAAGCTAATTTTCACTTCAAAAAGAATCATCATAAGTTTAATACACACAAACTAGATGTTTTCTACATGCGATCAGCGATCATATATCCAAATTGCAATGAACTTTGCTTTGAGCGATTCCAATATGAGAAAAACACAAACCAAGTACAGTTTTTCAGTCAATCAAATCAGAGGGTAAAAGTCAAATAACCTATGTCGGGGTTCGTTTCGCCGGGTTTCTGCACAGGCGAATGTTCGTCTAATCATAAATGCCTTCCTCGTGCCAAATGTCAACCAGAAAGTCAACCATCTCCTGTGGAATTGACCAATGACATCTCTGTTAATCCTCGTTATTTTCTGTGATTGTTAACAAAATTACATTATGAGAAAACATATCTAGAAATCGAATCCAGAGATAAAAACATAGTTTAAGCTATATGTTTGGAAATTATATATTGGTATCTACACGATAATTCATGACAAATATACCCTTTAGTCACTTTCATACTTATCACAATTAGATCACTTCTTTAGAGTTAATACTATAACACTCATTTTTATTGATGATTAATAATAAAACTAATCCAACATTTGCGACCATCAACGAGTAAACCTTGTAGGGAAGAAGGAAAGAAAGATCCGAAAGAGACTCACGGCTAACGGAATCGGCTGCTGAAAAGGCTCGGTGGATAAAAGCAGATCCTCGTAAGTTGTGGTCCAGCTGAAAAAATGATTCCAAAAACAAGACGGAGAAAGTTTTGAAAACCGTTTTCTGTGGATGAATTTCAAAACGGATATGTTTCAGAAAGATTGTACACATCTTTCGGGAATTTAGATAAACTTATAACGTAAACCCAACCTCATTATCGGTTCTCGAGGAGCTCTTTGTGTTTTATTGGACTGATCTCCAACCCATTCTTTTCTAGAATTTTCCCAATTAATCTCTGCTGCAAATAGAAACCGCAGCATTTTAGCATACTCATTTGAAAATACCTATTAACGAATTTTGCAAGAAGCAAAAGCATCAAGAGAATGTGAAGCTTAGAGTACTTAAACAACATCAATTTTATTTCATAAATACACAATAATATTCACTATTTTATTTCCTTAGCTAATGAAAATTCTAATAGTATTATTGATCTAGGAAACTAACTCTACATAGCATACTTACAATAATGCATGAATCTACAAAAAAAAATAAAAAATTAAGCTTAAATCCATGTTACTAATTAGGACATGATAAAAAAAAAAGAAAAAAAAAAGCACATCTATGTGTGTATATATACGTGCGTGCATGAGTATCTAGTCCAATATGTTCATCAATTAGTATATTTGTAAGAAACCATAACTAAGCATTAATCTACAAAAAAATATCAACAGAACTTAAGGCTTAGGCCTTAGGGCATATATGAATATGTGTAAGTGTGTGTCAAGTTCAATATATGCATACCATTGTTGACAAATGCATCTTTCTCCACAAGCTTCTCGGAGTTGCTCGTATCCGAAGGCCCCGATAGTTGACTTTCTTGCAAGTTAGAGTTACTACGATTGCTTTCCATTTTACCCGAACATTACAACCATCGCCTTTCTATATCATCGACCTGAAAATATCGTAGATTGGTAATCGAATTCATATGTCAAAAATTCAACATCAATAAACCCTAGTTCTTATTATATCCTTCAAAACACATGAACATTAACAGAACTCTCATAAATCTAAGACCCTCAATAGCTTCATGCAATGGAATTTGCAATATAGGTTTCTAAAGTGACAATTTTCTTTTATTTTTTAACTATTTTAATATCCAAAATTTATGTCTCTCCTTCAAGATATTGTGCAATTTGTATTGTTTAGTACAGTCATGAAGTGTTTAATCTCAATCAAAAAATGCTCATTGAGGTTTCAATGCTTCAAATTCACTACTTTTATATATCAATCACTATTATAACGATATTCGTGGTATAAGTACTCAATCTTGTACTAATTGTATAGGCAAACATATTCCCAGTTTTTTTTTTAAGCGGCAATAGTAATTAAAGGCCACAAACTGCCGAAGTTCAATTTCATCCATGTCGAGTTGGCGTTTAAGCAAGAGACGCACCTACATCTCAAGTTTAATTAAAGTGTTGAAGAATTTATGTTTTCTCATACGTATGTCCCTTGTGGGACAAAGTTTAGCGAACTATTGCCACTACAAAATTAGATTGAGAATATGTCGGCGCACTTAGTAAAAAATCGAGAACTTGCGCCGCAAATGCTTCAAATTTACCATTTTTATATGATCAATAACTATTAACTTCTTCACATAAACTGAAGTACCAAAGTGTGTTAAAGAACCAACCTTCGAACCCAAAATTCTTCACAGAAACAGAAGGAATCCAATCAATAAAGGGTATGAATGATCGAAAGCCTTGAAACGAAGAAACCCACTTCGGCAAATGAAAAAGGGAACACGAAAAACAAAGAAAGAACCAATCTTGACGATCGAACCTTAAAGGGTTTGAGAAGACAAACCTAGAACTCTTCGACATTGAACTCAGAGCTCGAGCTCCGTGCGAGGAAGGGGAATGTTGGAATCTCTATATGAAGATTCATTCATTGGATTTTTATGTTTGATTTCATATGATTGGGAAATGTTGCTCTAAAACTCTCTCTTTATATTTTATTTTTGTTAAAAATAATTGCGGCAAAAGTATAGCCCGACATATTTCTCATTTTTGAATTTGTGATTAAAAAAAATAATTGTCTTTTTAATAAGTCTTAATTCACTATTTATACTTTTATGTTTCAAATTAGAGTACTTAACATGTAATTTTAAAACGTAAAACAAAAGTGTTTTGTTTAGAATGTAATAATCTACAAGGACACACTAATGTTCGATTTCATATGATTGGAAAAGAACGTTAAAAGGTGAAGAAGAAAAAAAAATGCGAGAAGACTTTCACTTTTATAAATACAGTACCAAAATATTACTAAAATACAGTACCAAAAAAATAATTCTGAATTTACACAAATTCATAAATACAGTACCAAAATATTAGAATTTATATTATATTCACGCTATTAGTTATGGTCAAAATATAAATACTTTCCGTCCAAAAATTAATAAAAATTAATACTGAAAGTCGGTGTTGTATCGAAATAAAAATAATTATCTTTAAAACTAGAGAAGGGTTATATATATAAAAATAGAGAGTGAAAGATTATGCCAGAAGATTAACACAAATATGCATATCTATCAAGTGATATTCGTTCCAACATATTTTAATTCTGTTTTGATATTCCTTTTTTACTTTTGACTTAGATTTTATTGCCTCTTATTTACTCGAATAACCATCACATCTTATTTATTTCAAATTAAATGAAAGCAGATTTTTTTTTTTTTTTGAAGGGGAAGCATCGAGAGTGTTGTAAATTTGTAATATTTAATTTCCACTTTTCTAGATTAGATCGAGATAGAAGATTCAAGTTTATCCACATTTGTGATTTGGATTTGGTCAAATAATATTTAAAAAAAAAAAAAAAACTCAAAATGTTGACTTTTCTTTTTAGCCCATAAAAAAGAAGATGTTTATGGGCTCTAAGCCCAATTATGTTTTGTTACATTTTGGATATTTTAGAAGACTGTATTTATTTGTGGAATAAGATCACTTGTTTGGCAAATTATTAAGTTTTCTAATTTTTTTTTATACAATTCATTTAAAATTATTTAGAGTCATTAATTAAATACTGAAATGAGAATTGAGTCATAGATTGTTTGTTTAATATTTATCGTCTTTGTTGGGCTATTATGCGACCAAGGACTATCAATATATGAGCTCAAGGTTTTGTTTGCATTCACGAGCAGTATTAAGAAAACTATTGAATCTAATTATAACGACTTTAAGTTTAATTAAATTAATTAATCTTATTAAATATAGGATAGATTAGAGAGATGATCTAATTCTAAAGGTACAATCTACAAGGAATCTTTCGTTCATGTTCGTTAAACAACCACAACAACGATAATGTAGTTGAGTGGACTACGTAGAAATTGAAAAATTAAGAGCCTGTTTGGTAGACTTCTTTGAAATCATTTTTGCCTTTTCTTCCCGTTATACAGTGCCAAATGAAAATGAAAACTAGTTTGGAGTAAAATTACTATTGGTTTGTTGTTGGAAAAGATTTTGTCTTGTAGTGTATAAATGAGGTACTTTTGAAAAGAAAAAAAAGTTGTTTTTGTCATTCTCAGAATTGGCTCTGCTCACGTTTCTTTATTCTCCATTAATGCTTCAATTTAATCCAAGTTCTTCCTCAATGATGCTTCATCATCAATGTATATTTTCTATACGTTTTGTTCTTCTTTATTTATTACTATCTACTTGCCATTAATTTTATCTACCTCATTAATCCTTCATCAACCTAACTTTTTACTACCCATTTTAAGCTCACTTGAAGATGTCTTCCGTCAACAGAGCTTGAGCTCTTGGGCAAACCAGAAGCTCCCTCCATCAATAGAGTTTCAGCTGTTGGTCAAACCCCAAGCTTCCTCCATCAACAAAGCTACAACTGTTGGGCGAAGCTGAATAGAGCTTGCGCTGTTCAACTCAATTGAAGTTGCCCTATGTGAGCTTCAACTCTTGTGCAGACCAAAGGAATCAAACTCGAAGTCGAACGCCGATATAGGTAAATACATTACATCGGAACTATTGAGTTAGGAATACTCCTATCTTTTTGTTTCTTTTTCAATTGGTTGTTCTCATGATCGAAATATAGGTGTGATTTTGTTAAACATTTGGATAAATCATTTTAGGGCTTTGAAATCTGTCTTTTTGTTATTGTTTAAGATATATAATTTTTCATAGATATATATAGATATGACAGAGGAAGATACCGTAAATTGGTCTCGTGCGGCAGAAACGATGTTTATTGAGCTGATTTCTGAAGAAGCCAAAAAAGGATTGCGTTCGTCAACTCTTGATAAGAGACAATGGACGAAAGTCGAGTTAGAGATGTGCGCTAAATTTGGTCCCTCTTACAAGACCGATAAATTGAAAGCAAAGTGGAATAGACTTTGAACGGCAGTTAGGGAATTTAAAACTCTCATAGAGACTACCGGATTTGGTTGGGATTCGATTAATAACACCGTAACCGCTTCGGATGATGTATGGGAAAATTACTTCCAGGTAAAGATCAATTACCTTTATACCTTTGGTTGCATTTTTATTTGTTTTAGAGCTTATTACTAAATTTATTGTATTATGAAAAACTGCAGAAGTATCCTAAGGCAAAAAAATACAAGAAGAAAGGACTGGCGAATTTCGATGTGCTCGTTGAAATCTTTGACGGAACTATTGCGACAGGGGAATTTTCATTGAGTCCTGCTCAAGCCGCCGCTGCAACGCGCAACCCTCCTGTAATTGATGTTGAACTGATTCTTCAGATGGAGTGGAAGATACACGACGTAAGAGCAAAAGAAGAATGAAGAAACGAAAAGTAAATCCAATGTTAAAAGCCATTGAAAACACTTTAGAAGGGTTGTCTGAGGCTAGTAGCGCTGCTCAAGAAAGAACCGCTGAACTATGTGAGGTTTTACGAGGCAGGGTTATGAGTGAAAAATCAACTCCTACATCTTCACTCGAGCCGAGAGACGACATCGTCGCATGTTTGGAGAAATTGGAGGGCTTGGGAATCGAGGACGAAGATGCATATGCCAAGGCATATAACATGCTTGCAACAAACCGCGAGTGGAGGATGATGTTCATTAGGACATCGACATCAACTTGTCGTTCAATTATTCTTCGTCTATAAGACTTATCTTTGTAGTTTAGCTAAACAACTTGTTTGATGATATGTTACATCAGTTTTTGGAATATTGTGGACCATCTTAGTATTATTAACTTTATTACTTTATCTTTGTAGCTTTGTTACTTGTGTTTGTGTTTGAACTTATTCTAGTATAGTCAAATGAAGTTATGAAGTTGTCACTATCTACTAACATTAAATTCTTGTTGCACCCAGTTATTGCTTGTGGAAAATGTCTCATAATGGAGAGGATCCGGAAGACATGCTTAATGAGTAGATTAAAGAACAAATTGCCGATAATTTGGAGTTATTAAATCGCATTACAAACACAGGCATCGCACTAGGAAATCTAGCACGTTCTGCTTCCATTAGCAGACAACCACGCATAACATCTGCTCTAAGTGGTCACGACAATGTAATTGAACAACTAACAGGGCCTCGACATAGGGTCTTCGACATGTGCAGAATGCACTCTGCTCCGCTTCTCGCTATAGTGGATAAGATTCGGGGGTCACTTCCAAAGGGACACTTATCACCAGAAGAGTCCTTCATGATGTTTATGAAGGTTCTTTCTCATTCCAATCGTAATCGTGCAGTCCAAGACAGATTTTGTCACTCGGGTGAGACGATTAGTCATCGTTTTAGTGATGTTTTAGATGTTGTGCTCTCTTTAGCGCCCGAAGTAATTCGACACCCCGGCTACAACACAACTCCACCTGAGATTCAAAACAACCCTAAGTATTGGCCATGGTTTAAAATAAGAATTCAAACTTTATGTATTTCACTAATATGATAGTAATTACTTGAGCTAATATTCTCACGTGATATTTTTCAGAATTGTGTTGGAGCGATCGACGGAACACACATCTCTGTGCGTGTCCCCGCTGAACTACAAAATAAATACAGAGGACGCAAAGGGGAGTGCACAATGAATGTTATGGCAGCGTGCTCATTTGATATGTTGTTCACTTATGTCGAAACCGGATGGGAAGGATCAGCGGCTGACTAAAGAATACTTCTCAACACTATCGTCAATAGACAAGTAAACAATTTCATGGTTCCACCTCACCCACACTATTACGTCGTAGATTCTGGATACAGTAATATGCTAGGTTTTTTGGCACCTTACCGTAAGCAAAGATACCATCTATCGACCTTTCGAGACGATCCTCAACCATCCGCGCCAGAGGAATTATTTAATTATAAACACTCTTCATTAAGAAATGTTATAGAGAGATGCTTTGGGGTCTTAAAAGCCCGGTTTCCTATTCTAAAGAATATTTCGACGTATCCTATACAAAAACAAGGAAGGATAGTGATGGCTTGTTTCGTAATTCACAAATTGATTAAAATGCACGCTCGAGATGACCCATTTTTCAATCGATACGATGTTGACATGTCAATTGAGGATATTGAAGGTGTAGAGTCCGAGGACGAGTCAGATGAACCTCTTCCGCCCGAGGATGAATCTAGTAGTAGTTCCACGGAGCTCATGAAAGAACTTCGCGATGACTTAGCTAACCACATGTGGGCTACTCGTTTACATCATTGATATATTGAATATTTTGTTGAATTTAGTTATTAGACAATGTAATATTATACTTATTATTATGATTTTCTTTATGATATATTAGATGATATTGTTTATATGTTTACATTTTATGATTACATGTTTATAGATTATCCTAATATGTTCTATAACTAAACTTTTTTTTTTTGAAAACACTAATCACCAAACAAAGTTTATGTTTTTACTTTTTAAGAAAATACTGCTTACCAAACGCAATTTAAAAAATGAACAAAAATCAAATTTTAAAATTAATACTCACAAATCAATTTATGAAAAACGAAAACAAAACGAGAACACTACCAAACGGGCTCTAAAGCTCTTGACTTTGATGTCTATAATAAATAACCTTCGTAGAACAAAGGGAAGAGCTCCGAAGTGAAAGTTAATCACAGTGCAAAATATAGTGAAAAAAAACTATTTATTTATATGTAAATGTATAAATATTGTTAATATAAATGTTATTTGCGATCAAATAAATTGGACCCTAAATCGTAAATCCTAAACAAATCCGTCCTTGTGTTTTCGCAAAAATATAACACTATCTTTCTAGGGTTTACACCGTTTAGTATATGTAAGGACTCCTTACATCAGGGCCGGCCCTGACTTCGGCGGGGCCCTAGGCGAAATTTTTTTTTTGGGCCCCTTGTCAACTTTTTTTTAAAAAAAAACATAAATATAACAGAATATGATATCTATTCAATAGTCACAAAATATAACGATAAACATAATAATAAAATTAATCACTGAAATACAACGCCGCGTCTAGCATTTTTAGATGCAAAAGAACTAATAAGACTTGTATAATCAAGTTTCTCAACCAATCTTTTTCAATAGATAGCATAGCTAAGCCGCTCAACCTTTCTTGAGACATAGTCGATCGAAGATACGACTTGATCAATTTCAACTTTGAGAAACTTCTTTCTGCATGGGCAACCGTGACTGGTATAGTTAACATAATTCTATATGCAATCCACGCATTTGGATAACAACAATCCACTTCTTTTATGTAATTCAAAACATCAATGGCTCTTTTTGCGTGTTTTGGCAAAGTCTGTCGTAATAAATCTAATTCCTTGAATAGATCATCCTTGTCAAGATCAGAAACCTGATTATGTTCCATTGTTGTCGCAAGACTAATGCAAAAGCTTTTCAGGGTATCTCTAGAAGCATCCTTGAGTTTATCCAAATCAATTAATAGACCAAACTGCTTTTCAAATTTCTGAAATTGTACAAACCTAATTGAAAAAAAAAATTATGTCATCGAATTGTGAAAATATTAATTCATAAAAAAAGTATTAAATATAATAATTCTAACCTGGTTTCAAATGAAGAAATTGCTTGATCGACAATGTAGAAAAAATAAGAGAACTTGAAGGATTCTTCGCTAGAATGTATAACGTTGTTGCTAGCATTGTCATCAAATTGTTTTTTCCTCCCAACCTTTCGTTTTTCCATGAACACAGGTTCTATTTCCATCTCATTTGCTATCTCTGTGGCAGCCACCTTAGCTTCAACAAACCCGGTTTCTCTGTAATTCTTTAGAAAGACAAGCAGACTTTCTAGTTCCTTGATGGCGATATCAATTTGCATATCTTTAGTCTGGAGAACTTGAATCAATGGTACACGTTTTTCAATCTCTTTTCCAAATCCAACCAATCAAAAATAGCTTCACTGTGTTTCAGATTTTTTTCATGGCTTTGAAGTCGAGCTGAAATATTTTTCCAATCATTTACACCTTCATGAGAAAATTGGCCCACAAGATGATGATTTGTTGCAAATAACTTACAACAAAAGCAAAATACTTTATGAGCTGAAGATGAATATACCAATCATTTTCTGTCTTGCTTCTCATTATTTGGCAGAACTCGTTCATAATGAATCGAAGAAAAACTTCTACCAGATTCATCTTTTTCAAACGTTACATTCAAGTCTCTTCTTGGGCCTCGCTCAACAATAAAATCTCTAAGACTTTGACTCATTGAATTCCAATTTACCGGATCATCTTTATCAATACCAATATCACTTCTTTTATCACCGTTCTCCTCATTGACATTATCATTGCCATCATTATCGTCGACATCCACATTATCATTCTCTTCATTTTGACGAACTACTTCATTCTGAATTGTAATCGGATCTTCTATTCTATCGATAACCACATTTTTAAGAAAATACTTATCAAGAGAACCTGATTGAGATTTGTCCGAAGCCTCTTTTTTCGATTTTTCTTTTCTTTTTGCCGCTCCCGATTTGTAGATTCTACTTGAACTCATGTTTAACCTAAAAATATTATAATTAAAATAAATAATAAGATACTAGTTTAAAGTACTTACTGCTTCACAAAATTAAAACACACAACAATACAAATAACATAAATGACAAAAAGCGAGTTCTTATTGTCTTCAAGATTTCAACAATCAATGACAATATTTTTCCCTTATTTTAATAATAATTTTCCTTATAGCTGGCACTAACAAGACACTACACATAGCATGGGGTTGCAGTGCTTTTCTCTACTGACACACGCCTAAATCCAACACATGTATCAATGCATACTTACTTATCATCATATTCATTATATGTTGCAAACTTTTTTTCTTCATCTAAAATCTGAACCATTCGAGAGTAAATAAAAAAACAGCCATGAAAAAAAAAATCTCTCCTTCTCCAAATCAGATTTAGAAACTAGAACATCACAGGCAAAGGAATCGAAGAAAAGGCCGAGGAGTCAGTGAGCTTACTTCTTCTTCTTCGAAGCAAAACGAAAAATAATTGCCGATTTCCGTTCGTCGCCGTGAGTTTCTATGATCGATTAAGTCTGAGATTTAGAATATGAGCACCGATTTAAGGGTGAAGTTTTATTTGGGATTTTTTCTTGTGTTTAGAGATTTTGTATATGGTAAGTATATTTTCGTTTTTTTTAATTTCCTTTAATGCTATTTTTTTGCGTATTCTACTTAGATGTGATTTTTAAATTTAATTTTTTTATTATAATTTTTTTCGTAATTATTTTTTAGGAAGTTACCGTATATAAAAAAAATTAAAAAATCAAGATCCTATATATATATATAAAGATTTTTTTTAATGGGGGCCCCAAAATTCGGGGGCCCTAGGCTGCCGCCTCCCTTGCCTATAAGGAGGGCCGGCGCTGCATTACACACATATATATATATATATATATATATATATATATATATGTATGTATATTGTTAATGTGTAAAAATGGCTTTAACTTAGAGTCGGATCCAAGGTTCGGGTCGCGAGCTAGACCCGCTGAACACGTGGATAATTGAATGCTGAGTCAATGTGGGTTGACTAATGATCATCAAAGTTGGAGGCGAATCCGTCGTCTTCGATGAGTCTCCGGGCTGTCCTCGTCGGGGCGAAGTCCTTGTCTTGGCGATGTCCTCGTCTAGGCGAACTCCGGTCTTGATGAAGCTCCAAGCTGATCTTGATGATTCTTCGTGATTTTCCTTCCTTGGCGAACTCCTTCGACGAGGGAAGACCTGCAAAAAAGGGTAGATTGGGCCCGTGCCCCGTCGCTTATGGTTGGGCGAGGCTGCCTACGTATCTCAGTTTAAGAAAATCAGGTCCCACGTAGTTCGGGGTTAGTGAAAAATGGCGGTTGACTGACGATGTGGTTTGACTCGTCGGTAGTGCCGATGTTGGCGGCGCGGGGGTGACCCTTGCCCAGGAGACCGGGTATGACCGGCGTGAGATGTTCTTTGTCGACCCCATCAGTGTAGGCGAGTTCGTTGTGACGAGGGCCTTATCCCGATGAGGGATCCTCCTTCTTTGTCGACCTCGTTAGTGTAGGCGAGCTCGTTGTGACGAGGGTCTTATCCCGAGGAGGGATGCTCCTAGCTCGTCACTGTAGGCGAGGCGCTCGTTGTGACGAGGGCCTTATCCCGACGAGGGATGCTCGTTGTCGACCTCGTCGGGGTAGGCGAGGGCGCCTTAGCCTGACGAGGAATGCTCCTTGTCGACTCGTCGAACAACTTCTCTTGTCGAGACTGAGACTCTACTTCTAGAACGATCTCAGCTCTTATTCAAGTCCTTCCTCCTATAGGAATGGACGAATTTCTAGAGAGAGAAGCTCTGGAGAAAGTTGTGAGTGAGTGTGGAAATGAGGAGGGGAATGCTCCTATCTATAGGAAAACCAATTCCCTGAAATTGCACATCAGGGGCCTGCGAATTTCTCCCCTGCATGGAAGGGGTTTGCCGCGGCTCCTAGCCCTATCGGAGGGCTCGTCGGTGCTTCTTGTTTCGTCCTCAATGTCTTCTGGTTGTCCGCGAGTTCGTATGTTGAATCTGGGGGAATCTAGAGGATTTCCCGGGATCTTCGTGAGCTCGGATCTCCTTGTCGTGTGAAATAATTGTAAGCTATTCCTCCGTCAAGCTGTGACGTAGATGTTTGTCAGACCAAGGTTTTTGTCAGGTCATGGTACCTCGTCGGCCTTGTTACCTTGTTAGGCAAGGTATTTTGTCAGGCCAACTTCGTCGGCCATGGTACCTCGTCAGCTTCGTCGGCCAAGGTACCTCGTCAGCTTCGTCGGCCATGGTACCTCGTCGACTTCGTCGGCCAAGGTACTTTGTCGGGCCGTTTTCGTCGGGGACTTCGTCTTCTTCGTCGTTTTGACTCCGGGCCTCGCCAATGTCTTGGTTCGTCGGCTTCTGGTCTTTGAATTTTTGCCAAAAGGGGCCTTATTTTTATATGTTACGAAAAATGCATAATATATATATATATATATATATATATATATATTGAGAAAATATGTCACTTGGCATGTACTTTATGATGTATATATTGACGTGACTTGTGCACAAATTAAAGTTAAACTAATAGATAGGGATGAGCGACATTAATTAAGGACATAAAACGTGTGGCCAAAAATAAAGTGTCCCATTTTACAGAGCATGGATTAATTATATTTACTACAAGATCATATAATATATATATATATATATATACTGTATATATAATTGTTCTTGAAAGCAACAGAAGCCAAAAATGAACAGTATCACTATCAACTATCAAGCATAGAAGTAAGGTATATATATATATATATATATATATATATATATAATGCATTGCAAATATGTCAACGACCAACTTTCACGTCTCTAATTTTTGCAAATTATATATATTAATGTTTGTGAACAAAGTTTACATGAGTATTATATTTTAGGACACCACTCCAGAACCCCTAATAATAAATGTTACATCGAAGTGTCGGTAGCACATAATGCAATAGTCGTTCATACATATTTAAATATCCTATGGATTTACCAATATTAATAAATTTTTGATGATTAAGATTATAAATATATATATATATACGTATGTTACAAATACTATAGTTGGTATTTAAGTCCGAGTCTCATTTTAGAAGATCTGATATGTATAAAAAAGGGTTAATCCCAGTAAAAGTTCCAATATTTTTGAAAATGGATCAATAAGTTTCAATTCTTTTTTTTTTTTGCCCGAACAAAGTTCTAATTCTTTAGTTTTATATCCTTACTGGTACCTTCATCAAAATTTTCGTCCTGCACCGTTACTTATGTCACATCAAAATTTTGGTTTTGTATTCCAATTTTTTTTACCTGGATAAAGTTCCAATTCTTTGGTTTTGTCTCCTCATTTCACTTTCGTGAATATATACTAATAATGGATTATATGGCGTTTTCGGGGCTTGAAAAAACAATTGTGCTCCCGTTTAAGTACATATCTCACTATTATCTTTGATCATCCACTTTCCGATGGCTAATTTTCCCCGAAAATGAGGATAAAAATTTGTAACGGTGGAGGACAGTTTTTTTTAGAGAGGTACCAATAGGGATACAAAACCAAAGAATTGGAACTTTATCTGGACAAAAAAAAATGGAACTTATTGGTGCATTTTTTCTTAAGTATTGGAACTTTTATCGGGATCAACCCAAAAAATAAGGATAATCGTAAAAAAAGTACTTAAATTTTGATTAGGTCTGAAAATTTTGTACACGGTTCTCAGTTTGTCCCAGTACCATCACGGACGGTTGTAAAAAAGTAATCATGAAATGTAGTTTTAAAACTAGGAACCGGGACGTCTCAGTTTGAGAATCGGGAATCGGAACCGGGACAATACCTTAAATTCCCTGTTTTTTATCCCGGTTTCAATTTTAAATATAGATATGTATTTTTTTTCTCATTATATGATAATGCTATTTATGTCTTGATAATATCTTGAATTATGCTTTCATGTTTTAGATTTTATATTTGGTATTTTATTTTGGTAATTTAAACATATATTTTGTATTTTTT
Organism: Parietaria judaica; assembly: GCA_954871525.1. Lineage (NCBI taxonomy): Eukaryota > Viridiplantae > Streptophyta > Magnoliopsida > Rosales > Urticaceae > Parietaria > Parietaria judaica. The sequence continues at coordinate 19,070,770 of OX940864.1, forward strand.
ATTTTATTTTGTCCTGATTTTTGTCCCATTCAAGTTCTCAAATTTCAGTAATCACACTCCATCTATAACTTGCCTTTCGGTTATATATCAAGGCCTTTTTATTTTCAGAATATATAAAGGTTCTACTGGAGTCTAAACTAGCTTCTTATGTCGATTACGAATGAAACCGGAACTCTACACAACATTTCTCGCGTCTTTTATTTTTACACCGGTTAAGTTTAGATTTTCGGATCGAAACCAAGTCGAGACTTATATTCTCTAATAACATAACACATAAAATATGATATTATACAGATAAAACACATAAATGTGAAAATAAACACATTGATACCCTCTAATTATTGAGAATGATATGATTTATATGTTTTGTCACTATTAATAGATATCTTCTATTTTGGCCCCCATTCATATCATTTCCTTGTCTACATATAAAAATTGAAGTGGGAGCCTAGTATATCTTAAGATGAGACTACTCTATAATCCTTGCACATATTAAAATAAAACAAATAGCAAAATTAACGATAAAAATATGAAAGATGCGCGCATGATTTATTCCTTCAACAAATTTGTTATATTCCTTGAAAAATAAAGGGTTCTATTGTATGTGATTTCTTGATTTACGATTATTTTCATATAATATACATGTAAAATATTCCAACTTAATTTGTAACAATGGAATGATGATAAATCATAAATGGATTCTTATATACAATAAAGAATTTGTAGCAATGGTACCTGAGAAAATGACATTAAATGCAGTATATTATTTTTCGACCGAGTTTGATCCATAAAATCTCGACGAACTTAATGCCGTATGGTCATAATAAACAATACTATATTGTTATATGCATTTTATTAGTAAGGGATTAGGACATGCCATTATTGTACTCTTTAAGGAGTTGCAATAATCCTTCAATCATGAGATATGTAATATTGTTTTCTTATATCCACCTTTTATTATGAACATATGTATTAGTTGCTACTTTTATATAGCACCTTTTGTTATAGGTTAAAATCATAGATATTTATTGCTAATATCTCAATAATTATATATATATATTCAAATTAAAGAGTATCTTTATGTATGAAATATAATAAAATTAACCGGTTATAAGTCTAAAAACTGATAATCAAATGGTCATGGACTAGGGTTTTGAGAATCGGATTCGGTTCTATTTTTAAGGATCTAGATTTCAGATCTGGTTTCTAGGTCTCGAAACACGAATATGGGTCTTGAATCCGGTTTCACCCTTAACGAAGCTTCTATATAAAATTGAATCTCAAACTAGTGGGGTCAAAGTGTTAATAAATAAAGATGGTCCAATATGATCCTAAAAAAGCAATGTCATAAATGAAGAAGCATCAAATTTAGATTTGCTTAATATATTGTCCCATTTTTTCAATACTTTTGTGATGCTATATTCCCATTATCAAACTTGTCTGCGGGTAAAGGAAAATGTAATATTTTCATATACTTTTTCATTTGTGGATCTATACATTGGCCTTATTATCATAACCCTAAAAGTCTTCAAATCCGCAAAAATAATAAAAAGTAAGAAAAAAAATGCAAATTAAACAGAAATATCATATAAGGGTTGCTTGAACTTATTGATATGTCGGCCAATTAGCTCTCTCTCTCTCGCCGACAAAATAGGTGTAATAATAGTGTATTAGAGAAGGACTCTTCATATTGAAGTCCTTTTGTCCAATCTGTATCATATATTTTGGTCGTAAGAAGTGGCTATATATAACACCGTGCATATTTTTATATATTCTTTTGCCATTTAAGCTGCTAATTTATGTAGGAGAAATGAGACCAAAGTAACGGTAAATGACGTGATTTTGATATTTTTTTGGGTGAAAACGGTATGACGGGAAAACCTAGGTTTCAGGGATTTTGACAAACTTTCATCTTTTCGAGCTTAGGAATGACAACTTTCGGAAATTTGGTCAACATTCATGTTTTTCGATCTTCTTTTCATTTTTGCGCCTTTATTGTGTTTGTTCTCCTCGATCATTTGACTTTATGCCGCTAAATTGTTTCTGGTTATACGTTTTCAATTCTACGATTTAGATTTATAAATACATTTTTTTCTTCAAATTTTGTTTTGATGAATAATAATATAAAAAAAAATCGAGCTTTCAGTTCAGATACGATATCTGTGTTTTCTCTTCTTTCTTAAATTCTAACTAGTATTCACGAAGGACTATATATAATTGGTTGAATTTTGAGTTTTTAGTTATATATATATATATATATATATATATATATATAGCCTGTTTTTATTTACTAATCAATGCAGGTAAATAATGCAGTGACACACAATAAACTAAGGTCTCGGAGAGAAATATCAATATAAAAAAAATTAAGAAAATATATTCATTATCACGTGTAGAAAAAACAAAATCGCTGGTAATGATATTATTAAATTTGAATCATGTCAAACGATGACATATATATGACGAATTGATTTCTCCAAGTTGATATGAGTTTCATCACGGTAATAATAGTGATAATGAATAGTTGACTGACTGTGATATATGTATATATATATATATATATATATATATATATGGTTTTCAAAAAGAAATAAAAAATAGTGCATAGTAAGTTCGATTATGAACTTTCTCTAATATTTTTGTTAACATGCAAAGAAAAAAATTATGGCTTTCAAAATTTATATTGAGAAAAAATATATTGCATTGGACATTAGTGTAAGTGTTTGTTCCCTCCTTATGCAGAGAAACTCGAACAAAATTCGATTGTTGATTCGCGCACAAGTGTCAATGGAGCGATTCGCTGTACAAATCAAAAGATTTCGGTCAACAATTTTGAGTCATCACAAAAACATTCGATTTGGAAAGAAGAAAAAACACCTCTAGCTAGGGTTTCAATCAACATACCAAGCTGATTTCACTATATATATTCAGCAAACTAGGGTTTTTATAGTCCATTCCTAAGTAAAAATGACATAAAGTTCAAATGATAGAAATATAGAAAGAAATAATTAAAAAAAAAAAAGACATAAAAGTGCATAAAAATAGTAACACATCGACATAAGCGGAAACAACGATTTTAGGGCCTAAAAATCAAGCTTCTATTCGCCCATAACACACTCAAATATAAAGATACAACCTCTCGAAGTTAGGCATCGTTCGGGTCCCTCACTAAGCGCACAGAAAGCGTTGTGCTAGCTCTTCTGGACGTTAATTGATAATAATTTATACGTACTTATTTATCATTTGAGATCAAATTCAGTACTAGATATGGTCCACGAAATCAGGGGAAAATCTGTTGAAAGATTCTTTCAAGAGGTTAATAAAAAAACTCAAAAGGGACTTACAAAAGACAACCATAAAATTTAGTTTTGAATACTTATAACATACTTGTAAATTGTAATAGTGATTTTGACATGTGTGAAATAGCAGTGCGATGGTGAATATATATAAATTTTGGTTATTATAATCAAAAGTTGATCAACATATTTCTACTTTATACATGGAAATGATTCATGAATATTATAATTTGCTTTTAGCTTATATGAAAGCCTATAAATATGGTAATGATATTGACATCCTAATCAATGCTTATTTATATGAGTCTCTTTACAATGGAATGCTATAATAATTTTCCAAATGAACAAAATTTAATTACGTACATATCATTATTACATAGTAAGATATATATATATATATATATATATATATATATATATTACTAGCAAAATAAATACTTAATATTTTAATTTTTATGATGACATAATTTTTTAAAGCTAAAATACTAAAAGGTTCACTATTTGCTTGTCACCAAATTCCGTCTATTTTTTAATTTATCAACAAAATTAAATACTTGTATACGTAATCGCTACATATGTTGATGCATATATACATATATAATACTAGCGACATAAATACTTGATATATTTTATTTTTGTAATGACCTCTTCTTATTTTTTTTTTTTTTAAAGCTTAAATACTTAAATGTTCACTATTTGCTTGTCATCAAATTCCGTCCATTTTTAATTTATTCAACAAACTTATATGGATGTGCCGTTAAAAAATTTATCCTATATATCTTTCAGAAGTAACACATTAGAAACAAAATGATACATCTTCTGTTAAATCAAACAAAAAATAAACCGAATTCGGAGAGAAATAAAACAATGAACAATATTATGAACTTCGGTCATACAAGATAGTAAATTTGACTCATATACTAAGAATTCAACGGTGAAAAAAAAAAAAAAAAAAACTCATACTATACATCGAGAGAAAAAAAATTAAGTACTTAATATCTTTATTAATCCTACATATACAATGCAATTAACTAGCGCAGCAGCGCTCAATGATACTACTAAACAATCTGCAACAATAATTTCAACTCAAGTAAGTAACTCGAAGTTTTATTTTCTTACATGTATAATTGATAAACATATATACATAAATACGTGTTTCGTGATTTGAAAGTGGTGGCAAAAATACCCAAAGTCACATTTAGGGAGTTGATCACTCCATTCTCGTAACGCCGTTAACTTACTGGTTAACTATGGCCACATGGACAAATTTGTTTTGTTGAGTGTAATCATTAGGGGTTCAATTAGTTGTATTAAATAGTGTTTATTAGGGGTTTAATTCGTTGTTTTGTCGTAAACGAGGCTGATTTAGGCTCATCCATGTGGCAAAAATTGTTATGCCAACAACCCACGTTTGTCCGCGTGGCCATAGTTAACGGGTAATTTAACAACGTTACGAGAATGGATTGGTCAACTCCCCAAATGCGACTTTGGGTATTTTTACCACCACTTTTAAACTTTGGGTACACGAGGGGTTCTTTGACCAAACTTTGGGTATTTTTGCCGTCATTAACCCTATATATTTATATATGTTTATATGAAAGATATGTCGTAGGTGAAAATGTGAAATGCAGAAGGACTGTCGGTTAATGATCAGACGACATTGGACACATGAAAATGAAAAGGAAATATAATCCGTACAATTGTACAATTTAGTCATTCCTGAGTTTTTGTCCGATTAAAATAACTGGTATAGTGGGGTCCCACGTGACAGAATCGGAGCCCACAACATTGAAGATCGGGGCACTTTGACCCTTGAGAATTCAAACATTTCGGAATCTGCCCAACATATCACAAAGTTTCACACATAGGCCCCTTCATTTCGGTGAAAAGTACAGTGTCGTTCGGGTAATAATATTAATAATTTAATATCCAACATGTGACACAGAAAAATCCCATGCAAGCTTTTAATGAGGTCTTGATTAGACATCTTAAAAAAAAAAAAATCGAAAAGCCCAAAAGTAGAAATATGATTTTTTTCCAAAATAAAAAATTGTGACTTTTAATAACCGATTCTTCTTCTTTATGTTTCCTTTTTCCCAATTTGTTCAATAATGCACCTCTATTCTCTCAACCTAAAATGTTTCGCATTAAGGCTCACATGAAAATTCTACCAAAGTAGTTGTGGCAAAAACACTAAATTGTTATCGTATCGAAAAGAATAATATTATGTCGTACGTCATCAACCTCAATTTCTTCGGTGCAGGCAAGCATTTTTTTCTTCTTCAATTTTTTGTATGTTGTGGACTTTAGCCATAAACAAAAGGGTTAATTGCGGCAATAATGCACAACCTTTGGTCTATAGGGGTTTTAGGTCCCCAACCTTTCAAAGTGTGGGAAAAAATACACAACGTTTGTTGAATGTAAAATCCGTTGGTCCTTCCGTTAGGTATGTTAAATGCTGCTGATGTGACATCGTTAAACTGCCAAATGGACTGCCAACTTCTAATATTAATTACATAACCTAATTAATAAGAATAAATTAAATCATATTTTAATTATGATTCAAAAAATTAAATTAAAACTTTAAATTAACGAGCAATACTTATTTAACGCGTAGTTCCTATTTTTAAACTCGTGCTTCAATATTATTCACATCTTAAGTATGTCGTTTTTTAAATTACAATTGTTTTTAATAATCGGTCATTTTTCCAAAATTTTAGTCGTTTCTAATAAATTGTTTAGTCGTGTTTAATAATCCGTCGTTTTTCAAAACTTTTGTCATGTTCAACGAAGAGTATGTTAGATTTTTAGGGAGGACTAAAAATTATTTATTTAATTTAAAGTATTAATTTATTTTTTTAATCATAATTAAAATCTGATTTAATTTATTCTTATTAATTAAGTTATGTAATTATTATTACAAGTTGGTAGTCCATTTGACAGTTTAACGATGCCACATCAGCAGAATTTAACATCCCTAACGGAAGGACCAACGGATTTTACATTCAACAAATGTTGTGTATTTTTGCCCACACTTTGAAAGGTTGGGGACCTAAAACCCCTGTTGACCAAAAGTTATGCATTATTGCCGCAATTAACCCTAAACAAAAAGATACAAGTTCTAATGTGGTCATTCTTGACAATCTCGTGAGCTTAAATAATGAGAACCATCCAATTATTAGATATTAATTAGAAGAGTATTACACTATTAATTCATCTAGGTTATATTAATATTTATACTCATATATAATAAGCTAAGCATATAATTGAATCTAATAATGAGATATTAGATTAAACTCATTTATCTAAACCCTATACCACACACACACACAGACATATATTAGTTATGGCCTCTTATAAACGATAGTCCTTGATTTATATATCAGCTTTAAATTTCTGTTTCCAAACAGATTACCCAATTTCATTTTGTCAAAGATAAATCAAGTCAAAATGACCTTATATATAAATAAATGGAGGGTCCCAGTAATCTTGCTATTTATTGCACAAGCTGTAACTCCATACTCTTTAGTTTGATCATCATTCACACTCTCTCATTATAACTTGACTTCTTCTTTGGATCTCCCACTCTCGATATTTCACCCATATATATATTACTATACATATACAAAAAATATCATTTCATATATATAATCATATATATTATTAATTTCATCACACATATACTGTCATAACTAGACTTTTTCTTTGGATCTCCCCCTCACTAGCATGTTTTACACCCTGGAAATTCATAATTTCATATACAATATAATCAATTATTCAATTTAGGGTAAATTGCGGCTAATGTACCCGATGTTTGATTTGCTATGGATTATGTATCCAATGTTTATTTTCGACGGCTAATGTACCAAAACTTGATTCCGATAGATTTTTTCGTGTTTTCCGTCACTTGACCGTCAGCAAGTGATTCCTCCTCTATATGTACATTTTTTTTGTATTTTTGGCATAACTCACTCATTTTTTGTCCAAATTTAATGAATAAACTACCGTTGGAAAGCTGAGAGATATATCTACAACTTTGGTGTTTTAAGTTTTGTAAAAAACAGTTTTAAAAAATATGAAATTACAATTACAAGGTAAAACTGGACATTAGTATTATGCAAAATATTTTTTTCGAGCAAATTTTAATATACTTAATGATTTTTCTGATAAAACGTAAAACTTAAACGTTGTAGAACAATTTTTTATCTTTCAAACGGTAGTTTATTTAAAATTTTGGACAAAAAATGAGTTCTATGCAAAAAATACGCAAGATTTTTCGCATCACATCTTTCATATTTTTGACATAACTCACTCATAACTCACTCATTTTTTCTGATAAAACGTAAAACTTAAACGTTGTAGAACAATTTTTTATCTTTCAAACGGTAGTTTATTTAAAATTTTGGACAAAAAATGAGTTCTATGCAAAAAATACGCAAGATTTTTCGCATCACATCTTTCATATTTTTGACATAACTCACTCATTTTTTATCCAAAATTTATAAATAAACTACCGTTGGAAAGATAAAAGATTTTTATACAACTTTATAGTTTTACATTTCATCATAAAAAGTGATTAAGTATATTAAAATTTGCTCGAAATAAATAATTTGCATTAAAAAATGTCCAGTTTTACGTTATAATTGAAATTTCGTATTTTTTTAAAACTTTTTTTTCCAAAACTTATAAAAAAAAAGCTGTAGATCTATCTCTTAGCTTTCCAACGGTAGTTTATTCATTAAATTTGGACAAAAAATGAGTGAGTTATGCAAAAAATACGAAAAGTGTACATATAGAGGAGAAATCACTCGCTGACGGTCAAGTGACGGAAAACACGATAAAATCTAACGGAATTAAGTTTGGGTACATTAGCCGTCGAAAATAAACATTGAGTACATAATCCGCAGCCGATCAAACATTGGGTACATTAGCCGCAGTTTACCATTCCATTTAATACGTGTATATATATATATATATATATATATATATATATATATATATATATATATATATATATATATACACATATATATCATACTCTTTAGTTCTATCACACTTGACTTTTACTTTGGATCCACTCTATATTTCACAACCTGTAATATTCATACACACAATACAATAATTCCATTTATATATATATACATCTCCACACTCCTTCCTTACAGACTAGGGTTACATTTAATTCATTCAAAGCTTACATGGCTTCGTTAGCCACCGTCATGGTCATGGTCACATTTATGCTGAGCATGGCTGCTCCGATCAGCGCAGGCTGGCCTCCATCGCCGGGATTCTGGCCGAGCAAGAGATTCCGGTCGATGAGCTTCTACAAAGGCTACACAAACCTCTGGGGTCCTTCGCACCAGCGGATTGACCAAAACGCGCTAACTATCTGGCTCGACAGCACTTCAGGTCAACCTTTCTCTTCACTTGTCCATCGTTTCGGTGATTGAGCATCTGAACTTATATTCTTGAGCTATATAACGTTGAAGCTTTCATGACACCAATAAATAATTATAGAACTAAACATTTTTCTTCTTCTGATTCGTGAATAGTATCTTCTTGAATTTATGAATGGGCAGGAAGCGGGTTCAAATCAAAGCGTCCATTCCGATCCGGCTACTTTGGAGTGTCGATAAAGCTTCAGCCGGGTTATACTGCCGGAGTTATAACAGCTTTTTACGTGAGAATTTTAGTATTATTATTAAATAAATCTTAACTTTTTTCAGCCAGTAGTCACTCCTCTCGTGACACTTCTAAGTTTTATTAATGTACCTATTACTTACGGGAAAAGAAATCATGTTCGCGAAGTAGGATTCCCCAATTAAAAGAAAATTATTCCAAATTTATCAGAATATCGAGCTTTAAATATAATTAGAATTGGTAAATGAGAAATTATCTTTATCTAGTACCATTACGAGCTAAAGCAACTACAACTTTTATTTATTATACTGATGGATTCTTTGACGCGACATCGCAGCTCTCGAACAACGAAGCTCACCAAGGGTTTCACGACGAAGTGGACATAGAGTTTTTGGGAACGACGTTCGGGAAACCGTACACACTTCAAACCAACGTGTACATTAGAGGGAGCGGCGACGGCAGAATCGTCGGCAGAGAGATGAAGTTCCATCTCTGGTTCGACCCAACCAAGGCTTTTCATCACTACGCCATTCTCTGGACTCCCAAGGAGATCATGTGAGCCTTCAATACCTATTAATTTAATTAATTAATTAAGCAAGTAATATTAAAAATAAAAAGGCAATTGTTTGACAAGACTCGATATGCTAAAAAGGAGAACAATAATATATGACTTGGCCAAATGGGCAATAATTTCACATGATCACTGCAAAATTGTACAAAAGCTTAGAGTATAAGCTAAACATATCTCACTTCTTTTGTCCACACATGATCTATGGCTTTCCACTATTGAATTTTATATACTTTAGTATTATTTAATATATAATTAAAAAAGATGTTACTACCATATTAGGTATATATATATATATATATATATATTTGGAGTTTTATTGGTAGCTAGGTTGCTAAACCCTCTCATAATAATCTCATAATTAGACACGTTTCCTATTTGATCATCATTATTATCAATCAACTATAATCATGTTATTGATAAGCCTTTCATAATAGACACCTTTTTGGATTTATTTATCATCTAATACTATAGTATCTTTATAAATTAATTATAATACATACCAAACATGCCACTACCACATTAATTAGGTATATATTTGTATTCGATTCATCATTTTTCAAATCTCAGAATTAGACATGTTTAGGATTTAATCGCCATTATAGTCAATTAATAAATTAATCATAAATAGAGATTCATTGTCTATAATTAAACCCTCTCACAATCTCATAGTTCGACCTTTTCGGATTTAATCATCAAAATAATCAAGGTCAACCTAATTATGTAAGAGGGTCTTATGCAAAAATTATTACGATATTTTTTTTAACAATAGTATATTATTCAAATTTGAGAGCTAAAAAAAGATTAATGTGGATCTATAATTTGCAAAATATATAACTATATCACACTATTGACTTTGTATATTTGTTTTTATATAACTATTTATTAGTAACTTTGTAACCGGATTTAGAAGTTTGGACTATATAACTAGCAATTAATCTTTTCATAATTAGACATGGATTCAATGATTATCACTCTAATCAATCAAGTAATCATGATTAATGCAGATTCCTCGTTGATGACGTGCCCATAAGGAGGTACCCTAAGAAGAGTGCCTCCACCTTCCCATTAAGGCCAATGTGGGTGTACGGATCAATTTGGGACGCCTCGTCTTGGGCCACCGAAGACGGAAAATACAAAGCTGACTATAAATACCAACCTTTTGTGGCTCAGTACACCAATTTTCAAGCGACGGGTTGCTCGGCCTACGCGCCGGCTCGGTGCCACCCGGTCTCGGCCGGGCCTGGGCGGTGGGGCGGGCTCAGCCGGCAGCAGAATCAGGCCATGCGGTGGGCGCAACGCTACCACTTGGTGTATGACTATTGCAAGGACCGCAAGAGAGACCACTCGTTGACTCCGGAGTGTTGGGGTTGAATTGAAATGAATCTGTGAAATTGTGACGAAAGAGAACAATAAAAGTTGTGATATTGGAAATGTTACCACTATGCTAATTAAGTGATTAGCATTGATGGAGGTTATAAGTATTAATTTTCTACTTTTGATTTATTTGTCTTCTCTCCAAGAATTACAAATAGAAAAATAAACAATGAAAAGGAGTTATAAATGTTTGTTGTTTTCCCGTGATTTTTGTGTAAGTTAATTTGTGTAGTTTTGAATTTTGATTATCATAATCATTCTTAAGGTACACAAAATAATTTTCATTGGATAAAAAGAAGTGGAATATGAAGATGCTCACTAATTTTCTTTTTAGCATAACTTTTTGTTATCTCATAGGCAAGATTTTAAAGTCCAGAAAACATGAGTTGTTTGATGATCTAGTTTTACGAGTACATACCAATGGAATATTTGTAAAAGTTCTATAATTATAATTGATTGTACCGATCATATCTTCAAAATACATTGATAATCGATGGGTATATATTGATGAAGTTTATGTAAAATAATAAAACAAAGTAATATTTTTAAAGAAAAAAATAACTATTTATCTGTTATTTATGTTAAAATTAACATGTGGTTTATGTATAGAAAATATCACGATTAATAGTTACATTATGAGTCCTTAAAACACTCTCGTCAAATACCTACACCATTATATATTGATAAGGCTTTCAAGCATCTACCAAATTTATTTGGCCTAGCGTAAACTATTACAAAGACTCCATAAGAGTTCTTATGTTAATACGTAAATTGCATATGTATGTAACTGTCGCCAATAATATTTACTGTCGAATAGTGTACTGTAAAATAGAAGCATCTATAGTGTGGATATGTGCTTGAAGATTGGGCAACAAGTGAAAGTAATTGATTAGATCACTGTGTTTTTTTATGAGATTTCAGAGAGAAAATTCAATTACATTTCATTTTCATCATGTCCAAAAAGCACAAGTGTCATTCCAAATCTTAAAGCAAAAGTTTATTTGTTGCTTCTTGTGTTGTCTTTTGCCTGCAAATGAATGCCATGTAAGTATGGGGAATTTATGACTCGTCATTTTCTCAAATAATACATATATATCACAAAATTGAGGAAACCGCTCTAGCACGGCTCTCAAGAGCGATCATTCAATAGTTTGGATCTTCAGATCTAAAAACCTTTTCTACGCTTATATATACATAATATATATATGTATAATTATATGGTTCATGAAATGTTTTTATCACCAAGGTTTACACATTAAAATGTCGGTTTTGTCGATAAATTGGTAGCCGGTTTTGAGGATTATCAACGGATTTTCGAAGATTATCGATGGAAAACTACTAAAACTGTAGCTTATCGTTACCGACACTTATAGAAGATTATCGACGGATTACCGATACTTATCGAGGACTATCGATGAAAAACCGCTAAAATATTTTTAAGAATATATTTACTAAGTTTATATATAGTGTTGATAAATCTTAAAAGTACCAAAAATAAAATCATGTTATACTCAAATATGTTATTATGTGAAGCCTAATTCAATTGGGAAAGTCATGATTAGCTTAGGGGTAATATTGGTATTTCTTCTTCCATTGCTTTTAGACTTTCTTGATGGGAAAGTTGTCTTCTTGGACAAGCTTTGGAGATTAGGGCAAAAAGAGAGCTCGGTGGGTCTTCTTCCATTGAAGGATCTCGGTGCTGTGAAGCAAATCCTCGGGATGAGGATTATAAAAAGCAAGGATGGGTTGAAACTTTCACAAGAAGAATATGTGAAAAAGATCATCAAGAAGTTCAACATGGAAGATGCCAAGGCGGTTGGAACTCCTTTGGGTAGCCACTTTCGATAATCTAAAGATGACTCGCCAAAGACCGAGGAAGAGAGAGCACACATGGACAAGGTTCCGTATGCTTCGGCTATCGGGAGCCTTATGTATGCGATGGTATGTACGAGGCCCGACATTACACATGCAGTGGGAGTTGTTACCCAATTTATGAGCAATCCAGGCAAACAACATTGGGAAGCTGTAAAGTGGATTTTCAGGTACCTCAAAGGAAGCTCAAGTTTAGCGTTGTGCTTTCAGAAGTTAAGCTCTGGGCTTGAAGGGTTCGTCGATGCGGACAATGGCGGGGACGTCGACAGTAAAAAGAGCACCTCTTGTTATGTTTACAGATTCGGAGGTACGACAATCAGTTGGCTTTCAAGGTTGCAAAAGATCGTTGCTCTTTCTAGTTGGTGAAGCCGAGTATGTGGCTATAACGGAGGCTACAAAGGAGATGATTTGGCTTCAGTCTTTTCTACGAGAGTTGAACCATAATCAAGAGAGCTACGTGCTCTATAGCGATAGCCAGGGTGTCATTCATTTGGCGAAGAACCCCGCTTATCATGCCCGGACAAAGCACATACAACTTCGGTACCACTTCATCAGATCGGCCTTGGAGGACGAGGTGCTAGTTCTCGAGAAGATCACGGGAAGTGAGAATCCCGCGGACATGTTGACGAAGGCCGTGCCGTACGAGAAACTGAAGTTGTGTGCAACTTCAGTTGGGCTCCTCGAGTGATGATTGTAGCCGTCGCTGGCAAGCTTGGAGACGGTTAATTGCAATTAGTCTTCAAGTGGGAAATTGTTATTATGTGAAGCCTAATTCAATTGGGAAAGTCATGATTAGCTTAGAGGTAATATTGATATTTCCTCTTCCATTGCTTTTAGACTTTCTTGATGGCAAAGTTGTCTTCTTGGACAAGCTTTGGAGATTAGGGCAAAAAGAGAGCTCGAAGGGTCTTCTTCCTTCAAGAGAAAAGGTGAGAGCTTTGTGTGAAAAGCTTAGAGAGAAAAGCTTTGGGTTGTAAGGGCTTTGTTCACAGCCTTTTTTCTGCTTGTGGGTGTGTTGTTTTTGTTGTGGGCAGAGCAAGAAGAAAGGGAAGAACAAAGGGGTTTTGTTCTTGAGTGAGAAACAATTGTAAACACAAGGGAAGAGTGAGTGAGCTCGAGGGTGTATTCGAACAACTCCGTTGGAGATTCTAGTGGATCATATTTGCAAGCGGCAAGTGGACGTACCTCCGGTGTCATTTTATTTCGTTTCTTGCCATTATTTCGTCTTCGGTTCTAAGGGGATTCGGTGCTTATTCCCTAACAAAATATATGTAAATAAAAAATATAGTCTGACTCTCACATATGCATGTCATACTCAAACAAATGTAAGTAAAATCATGTTATGCTCAAACATATGTAAATAAAAACAAGATCAAAAGATACGACATAATTTGATATTACATATAATTGGCTATTTGGTTTAGTGGAGAACTCCCACATGGAGCAAATGGAAATGAATGAAAATTGATAATACACATTTGTTTGGATTTGGAAAGTCTCACATGGAACAAATACAAAGAAAGCAATAACATTGCTAGTATATAAATAGCAATCTCCATATCCAAACTTAATCAACTCAAAATATATCTCGAACTTTAGGCTAAGATGATGTGCATCTATCTTGATACTAAACCACCGGCCCATACGGCTGAAAATTGTTGAAAAATCTAAAATAGCTCGAAAAGTCACTAATTTTGTTTTTTTTTTTTTTTACACACTGTCTAGCGAAAATTGTTTGGTATAAAGCTTGTCGAAAAATACTAAAGGCAATGATTAGTATGGAAAAGTTGTCAATTACTACCAGCAAACGATTTTTCGACCGATTTTCGAATCGTCGAAAATTTAAACCTTGATTATCACTATTACTGATTACATATATCATAGCCGATTACAGAATTAGATGCAATCTGGTATACTAATCGCGATTGATTAAGTGGAGCACCAATTAAACTTAGCTTCCAAACTAATATTTCTACAATATTATTTGATTAATCCTACTTAACGATCAATTATATATAGATATTTTGAGAGAATTATTATCCAAGAAATAAAGAATTAAATGACACGAGTAGATTTTCAATCAAAGACACCTTATAATGAAGAGCAGCTATACACTCAAAAGAGTTTACAATCACACATATATGTATATGCTCGTTTTACAAATTTTCTCTTTTGAAAATACGTGATGAACAATGGTATTGCAATTAATCTCAAAGAGGATTTGTCCTAAAAACTCGTTCTCTCAAGACTTAGCTTTGACTTGTCTTGACAAACACGGTCATATAATACGAACTAAACCGCAAAACGATCACAGCCATTAAATTGTAACCGTCTTCCTCACCTAAAGCTGCCGTCTTTACATGACGGGTTAAGTAACTAACTCCACCGGTTAACCAATCAATTTGAGGCACTTATCAACTGCCATTGTTGCTAAGGATCAAGCCAATAGAAGCTCTCTTAAAGTATGAATAGCTATCGTATTCAGGTGTGTTTATAGAACTATATAGATTATGGTTGATATGCAAACTATAGTAAAATTCATATTTTTACTTTTTGAGAATCCTAAGATAAGTATTGTCAATTGGAGAATATTGATTTTTATACATATCAATATTTTTTTTATACCATTTACTATTTATAGGAATCCGATGATATAATATAGTTCTATTATTGGTATGGTGTAAAGGGGGGGGGGGGGGGGGGGGGGGCGAACTATGTTGAAGCAGAAAGTGCCATTTCTTGCTGTACACCATTAATGTTTAATATTATTTGAAACAATTATATGAAAATGGTTCATTATTGCAAATATATTAAATGACTCACAATTGTAGGTGAGCTTCTATTATATTTTACCATCTGTACTTGGATGTTGACACTCGATCTTGTCTTGAAACCTTAGTCGGTGTATTTATATATTTCACAAAACTAAAAAAGAAAAATCACTGGGTTTTTGGCTTTTGGTTATGTCTTATTTGCAAGAGAAATTGAATTATTTCATTCCCTTCCAACAATTTGTGGACACCAAAATATAGATTAATATGACACTCATTTTTTCCAATTTTCTTTTATACAAAATGTTCATTGCCAATTTTAAAATATAATTAGATGTGATTTAATCATAATTTATGTAATTTAAGGATTAAAGTATTTATTAACTACATATTGTTTACATGGGAAGTACGTACTGAGAATTATATATATACTCTCGCCGAGTTTATGCAATGAACATTTTTTAATTTTTTTTATATAATATATAAGTATTTTATACAAAAGTTAAATGCTGTAAAACAAAATTAAGACAATGATCAAATGCATGCTTGAATAAAGTTAAGGCATTGTTTATAATGTCCATTATTTTGAATTAATTATATCAGTACACTCAATATTGTCCATTTCATGTGTACTTGTGTGCTTTTGCTAGGTTGAGCATCTAAAAATCTAAATTACATCTTGATATGAACCTATTGAGAAAGACCCACGTTAAAAAACAACAAATAATAGGCACCAAACACAAGATTATGTGACACAATATTGATAATAAGTACAAGTAATGAATTTGATTCAACATTAACAATATTAAACCTGTATATCTTTTTCTTTTTTTGTTTTCTTCTCAAATCTCTCTAAACTAACATGAGATTTTGAAATTATTTATAGTGAGTTAGTGACAATAATGCAAAGAGACATAATGACCGCATTATGATAAAGAAATATATGATGTTATTGCTGGAGAGTTGTGTAGCATCTTTTAGTATACAAGAATTGAAAATGATAGAATGCTTCTAAACAAATAGAAATTGGGTTTGTGTACATGTATATTATTATTATTATTAGGATGGGGTTAATTTCAGCAAAAGTTTTAATATTTTCAAAACAATGGATCTGTTAGTTTTAATTTATTTTTTCGCCTCGATAAAATTTTAATTCTTTAGTTTTGTATCCCCGTTAGTACTTCCATCAAAATTTTCGTCCTCCACTCTTACCCATACCACGTGTCACTCTTCTTTTGTGGTTCCGATGAGAACAAGTTCATTCGTTGGATTCGACAGCGTTACAGATATGGCGTTGTTTTACTTGGCGTCCATGTACTTCTATTTTTGCATAGGCGAAGCAAGAGCTACGACTTGGGAAAATCCTTTTGGCTCGCCGAAGTGCTAAAATTGTCGATTGAGTATTGTGTCAAGTCGTTTCTCGCAAACTCTGCAAGAATTCAGACTATCGTTTTGGTTCCCACCAATGTGGGTATGTTTGAATTGGTTTTTGTGCGGTGTGTTTTTTTGAAAGTATTGGGACTTTTTGTCGGGATTAACCCTTTATTAAATACTGAAAAACCTTATATGCGTGACATGTGGCATGGATAACGGTGGAGGACAAAAAATTTGACGGAAGTACCAATGGGGATACAAAACCAAAGAACTGAAACTTTGTCCGCGTAAAAAAAAATTAAAACTTACAGGTCTATTTTTTAAAAGTATTAAAGCTTTTATCGAAATTAACCCCTTATTATTATTATTTCATCTCTCAAATTTGGCCACATATAATTTTTGGCTTTATCTGAAGTAAAAGCTTATTTCATTTCATTTCTCAGCAAATGTTTGGTTTGAGTTTGCTTGCAAAAAGATGATGATCTCATCATCAACTCATTGCAGCGCTAAGGCTTTTATAATATGGTGATCACTTTTTGTAATGGAATAGTTTAATCTAATTGATGCATTCAATTATTAAGTATTGGAAAATATACCATTTTATAAAGCTTACAAAGGAGCATGAATTATACAGAAAAGAGGTTGCAATTATTGTTATAAAGGGTCATGTGAATGATGATCATTACCCTAAGGACCCCTTGAAGTAATCTTCTTTATATTAATATGAGGAATAATTATAAGAGGTCATGCGAGGGGTGACCATGCTATAAAGCTCTTTTTGCTTTTTTAATTTTTAAAAATTATTGAAGACCCATTTTTGGAAAATGGAAATTTGAGTTTCACTTTTGATCACTTTGCTGCATGATAAGAGAAAACAATGAAGCCAACCAATAAAATCTCTATAACCCAATCTATCTATCACCCAATCTATCTATCTATTCTCTCTCTCTCTCTATATATATATATATATATATATATATATAATGAAGCAAAAATTATTGATAAATAAGAACTAAGTTGGGAGGGGTCCAAAGGGAATGTTATGGACCGTTTTGTCAATTGTCACTTGGATATCATAGGGTCTAAATATCCACAAAATGTTAAAAGGAATGGGCAATATAATGCTTTGTATGTTATTTATTTTGTACTTTTCATCTTCATTGTTTTGATACCATTTGTGTTTTGTTTTCACTTGATTGATCATTGAAAGAAAGCATAGAAAGAATATTTTTGTGGGGTTTGGGAATCATAGAGAAAGATACACTACATCCTTCAAGTGTTGGATGTATTTTGAATATGAATGAATGTTATCTTCTTCAATTCATGTTGTGGCATAAATGCCCATGAAGCAAAATTTATAGTGAACGCCAAAAGTTTGAGGGAAAACTAAAGAAGTATGGTCCTCATGTGCAATGTTATTTGTTAATGTAGTTTCTAAATTAGAGAATCTACACACCAAAACACTATTATACCATGGTTTTAAATATTCAGATTTGTCCTCGATATATCCACGACATGCCCAGAAAATGAGAAGTGTGATCCGATATTCGTAGAAAATCGATATATCCATTTATTCACATTTATCTGTCGGCAAGCGTCGATATATCCGTAAAATAGAGAGTGCGCGGCATTTAAAATCGTGCTTTATATATATAATTGTACTCTATGACTTTATTACAATGCCTAGCTTATTTTATGTTACGTCGATATTATGTTACGAGGTATGACTTTTATGTTATATGTTTGTGTTATATTATGATTTATGAGTGTTTTTTAGGCTATAACTATGTGTCATATTTATTAAATTGGTAATTTAGAAACTATATAAAAATATGATTGAAATACTAAAAATATTTTCGGAAATATCCGTCGATATTTTGATCGGCATGCGATATATCCGCGAAATTATGCGATATAATATTTTTGGAGAGTGCGAAACGATATCGATATCGATATTTAGAACCTTGTATTATACACAAGTACATCTTTTCCAATAGCACATAAATATAATTTCCTTCTCCTCAAGTTTGCCAAATCATCCTCTTTATAGTATCTTTTTTTTTTGAATGAGGTGGCGCTATCGGCCAATGTTACAATGCACTCTCGCATTACTAGATATATTCAGTGTAAGAACAGGTGACACTATTGGCCAAGTTTACATACATAAATGGGGCAAGTATTTTACTTCCCATGGGGTTTGAACCCGTGACCTCTAGGAGCGGTGAGTAGTGGTGTTACCACTAGGCCAAGCAAGCTTGGTTATCCTCTTTATAGTATCTTAATAGGGGGAATGTATTCGGTACCGTATTTTACAAATTATAGATTTAATACCATATTTTGATATTTTAATAATAAAAACTAACTACCTTATTTTAAAAGACAAAAATCGCATGTACCATATAACTGGTATTCGGTTACGGTAATATCAGATTATATTTTTTTATCATATTTATCGCTTTTAAAATCCATTACACACAACTAACTATCATACGATGAAGTAATAGAAGTTCAAAAAGACATTAATCACACTGATGGAGTTCTTACAATACTCCCTAAAACATTGAAACAAAAAAAAAATAACTCAAAAGATGACTAATAACAATAAATTCTAAATTCTTAGCATCCATAACTATAAAAATTAAAAAAATTGACATCCCGATAAGTATAACTATTACCAATAGAAAATAAAATATAATATAAGATTTAATGGTAAAACGGTACAAACATGTATGTAGTTGCGATTGTTACATCAAAATAAAAAATAAAAAAATCTATCTTAATATAATCCAGGTAGTCGGTTATTTTTTGTAGGGTTAATCAAGGTTTAAAATACCGCTTGCCGATTTCGTTTCGCATTTTCCGTTTTACGGATATATCGCTTGCCGATGGGCAAATCGGAAAAAAAGGGCATGCCGCATACCGCATATACCGCACTTTTCGCATGTGCATACCGCATGCCGATGGGGTTTTCGACGGATATTTTGTAAAAAAATATTTGAGTATTTAAGCAAGATATTTATATAGGTTCAAAACTACATATTTAATAAATACAAGACATAATTGTATACAACAAAACACATTTGTAAATTAAATATGTAGGTGAAATGTATAATATTAAGTCACTTTATTAGTTTAAGTGTGTAATATTAAGTCAAATTATTATGTGAAGTGAATATGTATGTTAATTAAGTGTGTAATATTAAATGAATATGCATGTTAATTGTATATGTATGTTAACAAATTTAATATTAGTTGAAGTGTATATTATTAAATGAATATGTATATTAAGTGTATATGTATGGTAGGCGAAGTTAATATGTATGTTAAGTGTATAATATTATTTGAAGTGTGTAATATTAAGTTAAATTATTAGGTGAAGTGTATGTGTATGTGTATGTGTATGTTAAGTGTGAATGTGTGATATTAGTTGAATAACAAAAAGTCCCACATTGATAGATAACAAGAGTTTGGTGATGTTTATATACCAATATTAGGGACAAGGGCTTGGGCCCTTTGGGTCATAGGATTTTGTGGATGGGGGAGGACTCACACAAATGTTACACCACCACACGCGCGCCGCCGCCGCCGTGGCCTATTAGAAGTAGAAGGCGCTCTGGTGAGATCCTCACGGACAGAAAAAGATTGCAGCCAGTTTGATAATGATCGAGTGACATTGCTTCTTCGGCCCGAAGCAAGGAATCCCTTAGATATGATGCAAAATGGATCTTGGTCTATCGTTGATCAGAGATTTCTCTACGAACAATACAAATCGGAGTTTGAAGAAGGAGAAGGAGTCCTCGACCCGCAACGGATAGAGGAGGATTTATTCAATCACATAGTTTGGGCTCCTAGAATATGGCGCCCTTGGGGCTTTCGATACAATCAAATAGAAAGCCCCAATGAATTGGGATTTCCCTATTGGGCCAGGTCATTTCGGGGCAAGCGGATCATTTATGATGAAGAGGATGGGCTTAAAGAGAATGATTCGGAGTTCTTGCAGAGTGGAACCATGCAGTACCAGACACGAGATAGATCTTCCAAAGAACAAGGCTTTTTTCGAATAAGCCAATTCATTTGGGACCCTGCAGATCCACTCTTTTTCCTATTCAAAGATCAGCCCTTTGTCTCTGTGTTTTCACATCGAGAATTCTTTGCAGATGAAGAGATGTCAAAGGGGCTTCTTACTTCCCAAACAGATCTTCCTACATCTATATATAAACGATGGTTTATCAAGAATACGCAAGAAAAGTACTTCGAATTGTTGATTTATCGCCAGAGAGGCGTAATCGGACCTGCTTTTTACATATCTCTCGTTATTTGGGACCCTATTCACCATTCACCTCTTTGGGCTTCTATTGAATCGATAAATAGGTTTGATTGTCCATCTTTTTGATATTTGATATAATATATATAAATAGAAGGCATCCTCCGGATAATTCAAATCGAAGCAATTGGATGTCCGACTCGGCCCTCTATGACATGACCGATCAATATAAATACTCTAACACTCCCCCCTTGTCATATATTCCATACATCACACTGGATAGATATCATATTCATGGAATACGATTCGCTTTCAAGATGCCTTGATGGTGAAATGGTAGACACGCGAGACTCAAAATCTAGTGCTAAAGAGCGTGGAGGTTCGAGTCCTCTTCAAGGCATAATATTGAATATTGAGAATGCTCATTGAATTGGAATAAGTTCGGCAGCGGATCACGAAATCTTGGTGATCTTCTCTATCTAATGAATGGGGAGTCCGTGTCCGCCCTTCCCCCCCCCCCCCCCCCCCCCCCCCGAGTCTATGCTTCAACAGGAATCACACAAGGGTAGATTGATACAATAGAAACCTCTAGTAAAATGCCCACCCCTAACCCAGCAGATAAAGTACATTACATAGTCCGTTTTAGGGATTGGCGACTTACCCATTCAGTGACTTTGGCGCTGGACGTTCCCAAAATAAAATGGGTACTATCGGGTCGGGTGAATTCAATAATAGACGCCTGTTGGCATTCCAGCCTCCCTTCTCCTTTCAAGCCTATCCGAAAGAAAATCCAGTACTTCTTGGTCGTGAATATCTGAATAGGACGAACCACTCCGTGGATATCTTTGCTTCGGAACAAAACAATTAGAATTAGTCGGTCAACTGGAATGTGTATTATACATATAGGGGATCTTTCAATTGAGAAGATCCGTCGACCTGAGACGAAGAGAAATGTCTATCTATTTTATTTACTTATTCAGTTAAACCAATGATTCGTTGACATTTGCACAAAAACGTTAACTTTTCCGTTAACGTCTGTCACGTGGCCGTTAACGGCAAAAAAAAATCCAAACTTTTTTCTTTTTTAAAAAAATAATATTTTATTTTTTTTAATTTATATTTTTTGAAAAAAAAATAATTTTCAATTTTTTTTCATTTATATATTTTTTTTACCTGATTAGTGATAATTACTTGAATTCCAAATACATGAAATAACACAAAGGTTAGTCAAAACATCAATATGATTTCTTAATGTGTTTGTAACTTTGTATAAGCATTCATTAACTTTAGAGATATGTGAAGTTTTTCTATTATTATTTATTATTATTATTACTTTTGAATTTTAATGAATCATAATAAATAGTACTATGAAAAAATGTATGATAAGATCATGATTTTCATATCACAATATGGATATACACACATTTATATTATACATATATATATATAATATTATAGGGTTAATTACGACATAGAGAGAAAATTAAAAAAATTAAAAATCTATAAATTAATAAGAGAATTGATAATTGATATCACGATCAACTTTTGTGTCATGCGTTTTTTTGGATTATATAAAATATGGGCCATGTATCCTAAAGTCAAAGCTCACTTGCAAATCAAAACCCATAAGCCCACTTTAGAAGCTCGGGCCCATATAACTTCAGAAGGCAAGGCCCATGGCCGAAGCCCACCTTCAAGCGGTAAGATAACTATAAAACTCACAATAATAAGGTTGTTAACTTTTTCGATCTAAAACGGTCAGTTTCCAATGAAAAGTGTAATGGTGAAGATGTTAATTCAGTTCATTCTTAGAATTTGAAGCAATGTGAAGACATTAACTCGATTAATTAACGTCTCTAAAAGTATCCCCGATAACAAAATAAGACTTGAATGTATGTTCCGACTAAAAAAAGACATAAAAATATAAGTAATGGTCATAATTTGCAAATGTGGCAGATAAACCTAATCATAGCTAGCCAGCCATCACGTG
This sequence comes from Parietaria judaica, assembly GCA_954871525.1. NCBI lineage: Eukaryota > Viridiplantae > Streptophyta > Magnoliopsida > Rosales > Urticaceae > Parietaria > Parietaria judaica. Next base: position 19,093,922 of record OX940864.1, read on the forward strand.
GTTCTTCATAGGGAGCAATCCTCATCCAACAAACGACTTGTCGTTTAGAGAGTAAATAATGAAAACGACAGCTTTGGTTTGAGAGGCATGTGGTAGAATATCTTAATGCGAAAGAAAAGAGAGGAGAGAGTACGTACTGACATGTTTCAGATATCTATAATCCAATTCATTCCCCACCCACTGTCCATCATCTTCAATTTTGCCGACACTTATATATGGCTTTATATCCCTTCGGATAAAATTGTATATTAAAATCATTTCTATTTGTAGATAGACATAATTAATAGGGAAATTTGCGGCGAAAATCATCCAAGTCATTAAATTCTTGCAGATAAATCACTACCGTCTATTTTTTGCGGCAAAAATCATTAACGTCATCAATTGTTTGCACATAAGTCACTACCGTTTATTGTTTGCGGTGAAAATCATCAAAGTCAATAAATTCTTGCAGATAAATCACTAACGTCTAGTTTTGCGCCAAAACTCATTAACGTCAGTCTTTCCTTACAAATGTTATCTGGCAACGTTAAATGACATATCACCAGCCTACATGGCATTCATCAATTGTCTCCAACAACGTCAACACGCATTAGTGATAACATTATTTGAAATAAAGATTTTTACGGCAATTGTACCATAAACTCTTAAAACTAATTTTATCGTGGCCAAAATTCTAAAAGCACTAAAAAATAATCCTACCATAACTTCCAATTTTTCCCAACAATTTTATCATGGCGGCGAAAATACCCAACCTTTGGCCATATTCTCCGATAGGTACCCAACCTCAATAAATGTCGATAAAAGTACCTAACGTCGCACTTTCGTTGTTGACCAACCAACGTCGTTAGACACCTACCTACGTAGTCGTTAGGTTGTCTCATGTGACGTGCCATGTGGCACAAGCCGCCACGTGGCCAAAGGTAGGGTACTTTCGCCGCCACATAAAAAAAAAATTATTTTTTTCGTTCTGCTGTTCCACATGTTTTAATTTTTTTTACATATATCAAATATAATCAAATAATTTTATAAAATATGTTAAAAAGAATATGTTTTATTTTTTTAAGTAATCAAATGATTTTTGTACCTATGTCAAATATAATCAGATAATTTTATAAAATATGCATGTATAAAAAAATATTTTTTGTTTTTCTTATAGGATGAATTTTATATCTTTAAGGGTTAATTGCGGCGAAAATACCCACCCTTTGGCCACGTGGCGGCTTGTGCCACGTGGAACGCCACATGAGACAACCTAACGGCTATGTAGGCAGGTGTCTAACGACGTTAGTTGGTCGGCAACAAAAGTGCGACGTTATGTACTTTTGCCTATATTTATTGAGGTTGGGTACTCATCGGAGAATATGGCCAAAGGTTGGGTATGTTCACCGCCACGATAAAATTGTTGGGAAAAATTGAAACTTTTAACGCAAAAATAAACGCTAGTGATTTATCTGCAAGAATTTAGTGACTTTGATGATTTTCGCCGCAAAAAATTAACGGTAGTGACTTATCTGCAAACAATTGATGACGTTAGTGATTTTTGCCGCAAAAAATAGACGGTAGTGATTTATCTGCAAGAATTTAGTGGCTTCGATGATTTTCGCCGCAAATTACCAATAGTTCTATTTGTTTGGTATACTCTCTCTCTATAGATAGATGATACATGAGAAACAAATAAACCAAAAAAAAACAGTAGCGAAATAATTTCAAAATACATATCGTTGTGTTCTTGAATTTGACGAGCGTAGTGTTGTCGGTTTGATCCAAAACTTGTTTGATATCCTGTAAAACAGAAAACCGTTAGCGATTCCCGAGACGCGTTGGACGCTTTCCTTAAAGCTTGATTCGCCTCCTCTACGTGCTTGAGGTTCGTTAGGCGATAGCTTCCCAGGATATAACGGGATGACCGCGAACTTCGTAGCACTTCGAAGACCGCCGGCGAACTAAACCTTCTTGAACTCCGTTACCGAAACGGTCAATTACCAATGAAAAGGGTAATGGTAAAGATGTTAATTTGGTTTATACTTAGAATTTGAAGCAATGTGAAGACATTAACTCGGCTAATTAACGTATCTAAAAGTATCCCCGATGACAAAATAAGACTTCAAAGTATGTTCCGACCAAAAAAGACATAAAAATATAAGTAATGGTCATAACTTGAGAATATATGCGCTAAGAGTTTCACACACATATATATATATACATACATATTATATAATATTTCTTTGAGATGTCATGCTATATATTTAGATAGTCAAATGTAACAAAAACAATATGATTAGGTTTTTGTTTAAAGTTTGACTGTCAACCTTAAATTAACTATGTAATTGTTTTATTCATGATTAGGTTTAGTCGGCAAATTAGCTTCTCCAAGCAAATTAATGAGAGAATTGATAATTGATATCATGATCGACTTTTGTGTAATGCTATGTTTAAAATTGAAGTGGTAAGATAACTCTAAAACTCATAATAATAAAAATTTTATCAACAAATGTAGCTTATACAAGGACATTAAGAAATCAATTGATGTTTTGACTAACTTTTGTGTTATTTCATGTATTTGGAATTCAAGTAATTATCACTAATCAAGTAAAGAAAAAAATATAAATTAAAAAAATTAAAAATTATTTTTTTTCTAAAAATATAAATTGAAAAAATTGAAAATTAATTTAAATAAATAAAGTTTGGGTATTTTTGCCGTTAACGGCCACATGGCAGATGTTAACGGAAAAGTTAACATTTTTTTGCAAATATCACGGTCAATGCAGTTTGGGTACTTTTGCCATCACTTTTGAAGGTTTGGTACACAGGAGGCACGTTGACCAGAGTTGAGGTATTTTTGCCGTAATTAACTCTTTTTTTTATATTTTATTATAACCCCTTTAGTTCGGTTTACGATTTAATCTATATTGATTTAATTGAATTTCGAAAAGAAAAAATCAATTAATGATTTTTTTGTTCACCTTCAATTTCTTTCATATGTCAAAGCGTACAAGAATCCAAAGAGTAGAAAGAAGAAAATATCCAAAGAGAAAAACGTCGAGCTTATAGATTTTAAAAAGAAAATATCATATCAAAACAACGTAGAGCTTAATCTGAATGGATCGTGATAGCACGACCACTATTTCTCTTATGAATTTCCCAAATAATTTTTTAAAATTGCGAGATTTATGATGTATTAAAAAAAAAAAAAAAAAAAACTCACAAAATGTTCAAAAAACACCAAAATTTTTAGTAAAATGCCCATAGTTTCTTAAAATTCATTTATACCCATTAATAAAAAAAATTGGACCATATTAACCTTAGTATTAATTATAATTATCAATTTTTGTATAATAATTACTAACAATATATTACAATTTCAAAATTACTTTTCTTATATGGTTGACATATTCATTTAATTATATTAACTTTAAAAAATCATCGCATTTAATTGAGGAATCGGCATCTTTCCTTCTCTCCTCTAAACCTCTCTCTTTGGTTCGACCTCTCCCCAGAGTTTTTCCGTCGCCGTGTTTCGTCGCCAAAAGTTGGTTCCGTCGTCTTCTTCCATCGCGAAGGTTCGCTCGTTCTCTCACGAAAGTTCGCCGTCGTTTGTTCGCCATTTCTCAGTCGTCGTCGCTTGTTCGCTCGTTCGCTCGCGGAGGTTCGCCGTCCTTTATTCGCCATTTCTCGGTCGCCGTCGTTTGTTCGTATATATATTTACAATTTTTTAAATTTCGTAAATATATTTACAGTTTTATAACTACAGCTTTATTGAAATTTCGTAATTATATTTACAGTTTATTGCACTTACTACTGTAGTTGAAAATCCTACGGACGCTCGTAAACAAGCACAATGTCCCGAGGTTCAATAGGTTAATGAATTGTCGAAAATATATTTAACAGTTTTATAACTACAACTTTATTGAAATTTTGTAACTGTATTTACAGATTTATAACTACAGCTTTATTGTAATTTCGTAACTATATTTACAATTTACTACACGAAAATTAGGCTGAAGAAATACAATTGATTTTTAATTGATTTTGGGAATTTTGATTTTCATATTACAAATTGTTATAATCCTTGTTAATAGGGATAACAATATTTCAAAACCAATTAATAATCTAATTCGAATAAATTAATGAATTTTTTTAAATAAATTTCTTACGATTGTTGAGCTTAAGGAAAAAAAATTTGTAAATTGATTTTTTAATTAAAATTTAAATCGATATCATTTATATTTAAATAAATATTTTAATACAAATAATTATTGTCAAACGTAAAATGATAAAAGGTATATTAGTCCATATTTTAATTAATTAGTAATTTTTATTACCATATATAGATTTGAGCATTTTGCTAAAAAAGTTTCATCAAAATAGGCATTTGATTTTACTCTAAAAAAATATAGATGGTATTTTGTTATATAAAAAGTAAAGGTTTTATTAGAGAATTAGATATTGAGGTGGGAGTAAATGCCATGAGATGAAAGCATAGTGTTTTTTATTTATTTTTCCCTTGTCTCCAAACAAGAGTTTTGTCGTATTAAGCTCTTGAGTTTATTATGACCATTATTTGACCTTATCTCCAAAATAAAATACCATTATCATTGGCAGAGAGGGATATCAAATGCTTCAATATGGTTCACTTGTCAAAATTATTTCTTCAAATTAAATAATATACAAAGAAGCCACATTGAATATGTCTATTTTATTATTTTACGAGAACTGACACAAACCGACCTTAGCTCAGTTGGTAGAGCGGAGGACTGTAGTTGGAAAACAGAAATCCTTAGGTCGCTGGTTCGAATCCGGCATGTCGGAATTTTTCAGTCTTTTTTTTTATTTGCGACAAAAGTACTTAAGTTTTTTTTTAAAAATAATGCAAATTATTCCTGAAATTTTAATTACGTTTACATTAAAGACCCAACTGCGTAAAATTCAATTTATTTCATCCCTTAGGGTTAAGTTTTTTTACATGTGCACAATTCAAGTAATAATTTTTTTCTTTTCACGTTTTAAGATTTCTCCTTAAATACTTTAGTTTGAACTTGAAGCATATGTAAACTTTAACAGCGGAATGGAAATAACTAATCGAAAACACAATTTTCACGATCATAAAGAGCGCAATTGAAAATTTAAGAATATGCCGCACTATTTTAAAAAAACTTATATACTTTACCACGATGATCACTATATATTTGCAAAATTTCAATCGAATTTATTGAAGCCAAAATGAGTGTTAGTGTGCTAATTAAACTACAGGTGAACAACCCAGAGTTCCAATCAGTTTTCCGGCATTTTATTTTGAAACCGAAAACCGTTTTTTTGAGGGTTATGAAACAAACAGATGATTAAAGCCGTCAGCACTTATATAATTCAGAACCTGAAATGAAAATTGACAATAGATAAAAAAAAGAATGGTGATTTTCTAATTCAAATAGAAAACATTTCTTGTATCACAAGAAATTCAACGTACCCTTTAATTTGTTAATTTTTTATGAACCAAAATTGACGGCATGAAGATAAATTAATTCATATTTACACGAGTAGATATGTTGAGAAAGAATACATTACAAAAACATTATATAATCTTATCTCAATCGGAATTGATTCCGATAAATTAGGATTTACCGATACTGCTTAATTCAAACCTAACTAACCATATGACTAACCTTTCACAGAGGGCCGGTACCGAAAGACTTGCACCGTCTCGCCATGTATACAACCGAGCAAGCCTCTTCCGAGGGCATTTGTGAACTTTACATCCCTAAGAGGACGCCCGTTGGACCCGAGCCTCTGAAAATCCGAGAAGCCGTGCAACGATTGCAAGTTCAAATCCGATGTTCTTTCGTCCCGGGAAGCAAATAATATCGAGTCATCCGTTTCTATGATAGCAGTTTTGGGAAGTCGGATCGGATCCACAAGGACATCATCGGTACATAACGGTGAAAAGCTACCCCCACAGTCTCTACGATAGAGGACATGGCAACCCGAGACTCCTTGTCTTCCCGGCTGTTGGGAAAGTATAGGGGTATCGTTGGTCATTTCCACAAGGGGACGGTAAGAAGCGGCAATGTCTCCGTTTGAATGGTACGCAAGCGAAATACAAACTCCTTGTGTGTCTGTCCCAGGAAGGACAGTCGGCCTGAAGATATCAATTGATACATTAGAAGATTGAGATGTTAAATTGCACGCCACACATGAGTCATAACTTACTAGAGGGTATTTTTGTCAACTTTGATTATAGAAAGAACTGAGTAAGGGAAGCGAACAAACAAAACAGACCATTGATCGCCACCTTCGAAGTTCCACTCGCTCAGACCTCCCGAAGAGGCTGACAAGACCATTTCGCGATTAATATCGCTGTTTAGAAGAGAATATACGGAATGAACCGGGCTTTTTGTCTTGCCCATCAGAAATGTTACCGGGCCCGAAGTCTGGCGCTTGTCAAACCTATAAACCGAACCGTTCTGCAACAGCAAGGCAGAAGCAGTTTGTCAGTATTGACAATGAGATTGTTATCTGAAACAGAATTTTCGGTATTTAAGACTAAATTGTGGAATTATAACCGTCACCGATTTTATATTTTTTAATTTTTATTAGTTCATCTTTAAAAATACATCAGGGTTTGGACTTTGGAGTAAAAAAGTATAGACAATATAATTAGAAATGATATATAATTTCGAGGAAAAAGTACAAAAGAATAAAATCAAACCTGTAATCCTGCATAAATATAATGAGAGTTGTTAAGATCCCACGAACACGACCAAGCAGCAGCCTGGAATTAGCGATTATGGCAAGATGGAAGAATTTACACTCCATAATTGAAAATTATTTTAAAAATATACATATAATTTGATTCTTTGAATATTTTTTTGCTTAATTTATTAAAGTTGTGTTCATGCTTAATTAGAGTATTATGTGATATAGGTTTATATATAGCCCCATTAATTGGTAGTCCTTGACTTCTTATTTTAATTTAAGCATTATTATTGTAGTTTATAATAATCAGAAAATTATTCTTAAAATTCAACATCCTATATTTTTACTAAACCTCATGTAACCTCCGGGATAAGTCGACGAGTCTTGAAAACTGTTTCGGATGGAGAAAGCTTACTTTCATTTTCATAACGCAAGAGCACATATGTACATATAGATATATGAAATTATCATTTAAGAAATTCAATGAAATATTACCGGAAGATCGTAGGTAAGGACGACGCTGTTGCTATCCGTGCTGCGACAAACAACATAAAAACGTCAATCGAGATAAAAATACAAGGAAATCAATTAGCTAACTGAAAACGAAGAAAATACCACTAAAACTGAACTTATCACTATGTACCATTTTGCCCTTGAACTTTTTTTTTTTTTTTGTATTAAGGGGTAATTTGATAAGTTTAGGGGCAATTTGATATTTACACTTGAAAACAAAAAAAGTAAATTGGGGACTCTGATAATACCTGAAAAGAGACAATTTCTTCCCTAGCGATGCGAAGAGCGCAAGGCGATCACTGGAAGGAGACAAGTGCATATCCTTAATGATACTCGTCGATGGAGGAAGCAAAATATCCTCCCTTTCTGGTGGATGGATCAAGCTTACCTTCAAATCACATAGAAAAAACATAAAAAAGAGCATAATGTCTTCAAAGATATATACATATATGAGTAATTATCAGTCAAGCCACATAACCTACCGCATCGTCTCAATTCTCCCGTTTAAAACTTTTTTTTATAGCAAATTACCCCCAGTCGTTCAATGGTTTTCATCAAATTCTAAGCTACGGTTAATGTGCATACTACAGTTTACGAACAAATTTATTATTAACGATCATCAATTACTTTAACGGCTACGGGAACGATAACTATTATTTACAAATTTTGGGGAGAAACTGAGACACGGAGCATGACTAGTAATTACTCTCTCTCTCTCTCTCTCTCTCTCTCTCTATTTCTATATATATATATATATATATAATATATGAGTGCGTGCGTGTGTGTATTTATATAACAGACTGGATATAATTACAACTTACTTTGGTAAGGATATCCTTTGCACCCATTCCAGGTGGGCTTCGAGCAAATAACAACATATTTTCAGAAGTATCTATATCAAACAAATGTGCACCATCCACTTGAAACTCCTCCTAAAAAAGGAGATAAAATCAGGGTTTATTGTTAATTTGTGACAGATATAAAAAAACACGGGCCTATAAATAAAGAAATATTAGAGAACCAAAACACAGGCCTATAAATAAAGAAATATTAGAGAACTGCTGCAAAATTTTAAAATTTAAATTCCATATAAATGCTATGAGAACTATATGATCAAAGCAATCTTTATACTCTAAGCACTATAAACTTGCCAAACGATACAAAAAATTGTCACGCAAATATGATATTAAATTGAAAGAGAGGAACAAACCTGTAGTGAAAATTTACATGCTAACACTTTGCTGGAATTCGAATCGATCTCTGCTCCTACAAATCATTAGATACACAAAAATATACATTACCGAATATCAATTTTTGTATTAATTGGCTCCACAAACAATCCATCAATCATGAATGAACAAACTATTTAGCCAACAGATTCACATAAGAAGAGAAATGTTAAAGTAAATAATTGTACTGTGTAAGACTATTACCAATCGCAGATCGTCCATTCGAAAGATCTCCCACTATACTTTCCAAGTAAGTCGTCCTCTACAAGGTTTAAATACGGAAAAATAATATTTAAAAGCAATGGAAGGCAATTGCCAATTTGCAATATATATCATGGGAAAATATAGCAGGACGAAGGATCACTACATATAATCAGACAGTCGGTATTATACTTATATTATATGTACTAAATATGAATACAGATCGTATTTATATGTACCTTGGTAAATTCGTCATACTTTGATTCCCATCCCGCCACTAACTTCTTCCATTTAACTTCGTTGATTTTCCAACTAGCTTTCTACACAAAACTCAAAACACTAGTCTCATATAACTAACTCCTAGCATATAGAAGATCCACTCATGTGCGGAAAAAAAAATGTTAAAAAAGTAATAGCTATTTAAATCCGAAAAGATTTTAGTGTTTGAAATCCTTTACTATATGAACTGTTCATGTTTTTTTGTTGCTAATTTGTGTTCAGTTGTTGAATTTATATAACAGCAATAGCTGAATGAATTATTAAAAAAGCAGACAAGAGATTATTGCTTGTTATAAACAACGGGAATCAACCGGAATCCGTTTGTCCTATTTGTCACGAGAAACAAATAACAAACCATAACGGCTGTTCCTTGAAGCGAATCACATTTTGCTTCAAGCCACCGAATTTTCTGCAACAATAACCAATTGATACGATTAAAGCTTTCTCTCTCTCGTGTAGAAAGTATAATACTTGGGAAATTGAAAACAACCTTTTGTAACTTATCATCGATAGCGACAATCTGCGATGCAAAAAGCTTTCGAACATCTTTCAGCAAGCATTTTCGGTTACATTGAGGGCACTAGAACCAACAAAAAGTCAACGTATGAGTATCGATGACAAATTATTTTTCCTTCGAAATCCCGGAAAAAGATAGCATGGTCAGATTTCTCATTACCTTCCCTTGATTTTTACGCTGTTTTAGCCACCTAGTTATACAAGAGAATCCATACAAATGCCCACATGGAAGACAACTGCATTCACCAAACAGAAGAGATATTAGCGGTGGTTTTAGTCTTTTGTAATAAGTAGGGATTAGGGTTTCCTAAAATCTTAGATTAGGTGTTCTTCAAGGAACAGCCGTTATGGTTTGTTATTTGTTTCTCGTGACAAATAGGACAAACGGATTCCGGTTGATTCCCGTTGTTTATAACAAGCAATAATCTCTTGTCTGCTTTTTTAATAATTCATTCAGCTATTGCTGTTATATAAATTCAACAACTGAACACAAATTAGCAACAAAAAAACATGAACAGTTCATATAGTAAAGGATTTCAAACACTAATAAAACAACTCAAATTCTCCTAAAATATTCAAGCTTATAAGAGATTATCATAAAAAATGGTCACTGAAATACGGATTTCAAACACAATCATGGTGTCCATTGGATCAATGGAGGTTTACATGAACCCTAAAAATGTTGGAATTTCATACAACATTGGAATGTCCTAAAACCCCACTACAATGACAGTCCCTACTCCAAACTCACTGAAGATGAAGAGCGAGAGAGAGCGGAATCGGAGTAAATCGAACGATTTTCTCACCAGAGATGATGATCGCCTTCGTTGGTCCAAGCCTCCATACAAATAGGGCAGAAGAGGCCATCAATTTCGTCCAAATTCCATTCTTTCTCCTCGGAACTCTTCTCCGGCGAGCTGCATTCCTCCTCCTCGATTCTTCTCCGCTTCTCTCTGCCGGAATCGCCTCCGGTTTCCAACTCTCCTCCCGACGGCCCGTAATCGTTGTCTTCTTCTTCGCTCTCGCCATCTTCTCCTCCTCCTCCTTCTTCTTCTTCGCTCTCGCCATCTTCTTCTCCTTCTTCTTCTTCTGCGCTCTCGTAGTCCTCTTCTTCTTCTTCATCTTCTTCGGTCTCGTCGTCGTCTTCTTCGATGAAATGACCTCTGGTTCGGGGTTCTCGTCTGCGCCGGGAACGAAACGGTCCGCCATTAGAGCGCAAATCCAAGCTTCCCTTTCTCTCTCTCTCTCTCTCTCTCTATATATATATATATAATATTATATATAAAAAATAAATGAAAAATATTTATGAAAAGCCGCCAAAAACCAAAGGCTTGGTACTGGCTTTTGGTTGTCGACGACGACATATCGCTTTATGAATTTAATAACGACATGCCGTTTTTATGATAAATGAAATTATGAAACATTTGACACGAAGAAATTAAAAAAAAATCATGAAATTATGAATTCATATATGACGATCGGTATTTGATGAAATCAAAATACGGAGGTAGACTTTTAGTTTGATCCCTTGAGAGTGGTCTTTGGCTCCATTTTTTTATATATATTTATCAGGTTGGGGATGATTAGAGAGAAAAAAATAATAATAGAAAAAATAGCGGTATAAATACTCAAAAAGTGTTTGGAAAGTTGACATGTAAAGAACATATATAGTGCACTAATACCTGGAAATCAATTTAGACTTTAAAGCAGAGATAAATCAAAGATCTAAGAAAATTCTAGAATGACAATTATATTGTTCATAAAAAATATGTAACTCATATATATATATATTAAAAACATGTAACCGTTCCCAAATATGAGCAAAGAAATAAAGATTCTAATTTTTTGTTATTTTCATATATTTTTAGTAATATCATCTTTTTAATATCTTCTTTAATTGTGTATTTATCACATCCATGCAAATTGTTTCTTATTCCAATTATTACTCTCTCACTTTTCTCTCCCCTTCTATTACGTTAACACTTTTTGTTCCCATTTAATTTGTTTATAATAAAATTTCATTAAATTCATTCATCTAAGACTTACACATTCAATTCTTAGTGTCTTGATTCTTCCTTTTTTTTTTTTTTGAATGGTTGATTCTTCCCTATTATTAGCCCATAAATTCACATGGAACATATGCAAAAACAATTAACCACAAAGGACCCTTGTAAATAACCTCCAAAATCTCAACTTCAAAACCCACAAAATCAGCAACCAATACTATCCTCGTCAATTGTTCATAAACCTCCGGATGCAACTATGACAAAGCGCGAACCCGGCATCGACGTTCCGCATGATGGTGACGGAACTATTAGCAGTAGATCTTGGCGGCCGACCCAACTAGAGGAAACGCAACATTCATATGGCCATGACTGGCCACAGGTGAGCCTGGGATGCGTTCCGTCAGTGTTGGATCCTCCCCGAACAGCTTCAACTCGTTGTGGCTATGGACTTCTCACCTCTGCCCCTACACGCTTCTCTGGCTAAAAGTTTCTTTTTGTTTAGGGTTTTGCGCTCTTATCCGTTCAATAATTTTTCTTATCAAATTCGAATAAACTCTTCTATTCTTACACTCATTCTTACCCGTTCACCTATATGTTCATCTTTAATTAAAAATTGACGATACCATTACACAAAGAGCTCAATAATTACTGAGAGCGATGAAGATGTAGGCTTTTCTATTACAAAATACAATTTAAACTTTTGCCACCGCACTTTGCGTAATCCACTAGTTTCTATATATATATATAAATAAATAAAATAAAAAAGAGTAAATAAGCGAATCGGAAGACGTTAATGAACTACAAACGGGGCTACTGTGTGTTCACTACCTACCCGAAAAGACTACCTTCTAAACAAACCGGAGTTCTGAAGAGTTTTGCTGTACTCTGCTATAACGGCTGAGTTCTTCACTTGTTCCCATATTTTTCCGGAATTCTTCAACCAATCGCGCTCGCTAACTGCCCTTGAAAACGAAGGGTGCTTCATCGATAAAACCTGAGACGAACACACAAACTGGTGTCAATAACACACTTCATGATACTGTTTAAGTCAGTTTAGGAGCAGTATTGTGATACAAGAAAAATAAAATTTTACGTACAATTGGTTGTGTAAAAATAAGTTATTTTACGAATAATCAATCTTAATCTATTGGAAACACCGATGAGAAGGATAGGATTGATACCTGATCCCGTAATTTCCATAGCATCACGGCAAAGCTTTCGTATTGAGATTCAGAGGGGTCATGTTTGTTCTTTGTTGGGATTGCAAACAAATTTGTAAGCGGTCGATCTAAATCGTCACATCCGGTGCTGGAAATGAAAGACGAGGAGCTAAAATATTGGGCGAAAGCCTTCTTCAGTTTGGCGGAATTATCTGGTGTTAGATCTCGGCCTTGCAGCCTAATAAACAGCAAGAACATCACATACATGTAAGTAGCCACGAAAAATTCTACGTTCAACTTTTATTTGCTCGTGGCTTTTACTTACTTGGTCTGCACAAATATTGGAGCAGCCATATACTCTCCCGTGCTATCTTTACCGTCTTTATCTAAGCCTGAAGTTAAGTTTTGAGGAGGGGAAGGACCGAGCGTAGACGGATCGGAAATGCCGTGTTTTAACAGATCTACCTGCAGCGTGAGAATACGGCACTGGGATTCTTAACAAATGCTTTTTAGCAGTTATCAACCGGTTTTCTGAATTTGTCGTATTGTACGTTATTATATCAATTACCCATCTCCGTTAAATATATGACAGTTCTCTTAACCTTTAAGGACAATTTGTTGTTTCGCATACTAATGATGAGCTTTAGCAGCGGTGAAATGACGATTTTGCTCCCTAAGACTCAGCAGAAATCGTTAAATATTGAAGGAAATTAAAGAAACAAGTTCAATTATTATAGTAAATGATCAAGATGGCGAGAGGCGCCATACCGTGGACATCAACCGCCACATGTTGTGGTCTTGAACTCCCTCCGATACAACAAGTACGAGATGGCAAACGGACATCAAAAGAGCGCTGAGCTAAAGAAATTCCATGCAATGACACAATGAAAACATAAGCTCACATCAACTATCATCACCAACATTGACTCAAGAAACAGTCTTTCTCACCTGAATGCTCATGATTTCGTGTGCCAACTCGGCGGGCAGAGGCTCACCATTCAGAACGTTAATGGCCGATGATCCGTCGGGCCTCATCGTCTCAGCTAAAACCGAAGGGCTAAACACAGGCTGCATCCAAAATCTCTGTTTGGATTTTCATCGAACAAGTAACGTGCACGAAAAAACAACGAAGCGAACCTGAGTGTCGAGCAGAATCAGGCGCTCGGAGGAAACCCTCGGCTCGATCCCCGCGCTGCAATGCCTCGCCATCGCTCTCACGTCCTCCGACTGTACCGAAAACGGCGGCAACATCCCTGCACATTGAATGATACGATAACACAGCTCCGAAATGAAAAAAACCTAGAGATTGAAAAGCTCACCAGGTGAAGTCGCGTCGAATCCATAGAGCTCGTTCATGATAGTCGATTTCCCCGCTCCCGGAGGGCCGATCACTCCGACCACCGTGAAATCGGTATTCTCCGTCAGAAACTTGACAGAACTCTCGTTAGTTAGAAGCTTCCATGGAAGTCAAAGGCTGCGAAAAGCGTTTCGACGACGATGACTCACCGGAAGGAAGCGATCGATGTGGAAGTCCCAGGATTCGGAGAGAAGGTTGAGCGATCCGATCGAGGGATGCCGGGACCGAAGCGACGCCGTGTCGTCTTCTCCTCCTCCTCCTCCGCCTCCTCCGCCGCCGCGGCCATATTTTCCGGCGACCGGAGATCCGGCGACTAAGCCTGGTTTTGCGAGGAGTATTTTGGGAGGGATGGGAGGACCCGCTCCGATGGAGGTAGAACCCGACCCGGACCCGGACATTGATAGGCAATATTCGTTGTCGTTTTTTCTTTGTGCTGACTCTTGAATCTTGATTATGAATGTTTCTCGTAGAAAATTCATGTATTTTATAAAGAAAAGTGAGTAAGTTCGTTGTATACAGGGGCGATTTTACATTCGGCCGAGCGGGATCGGCCGCCCCCACTCAATCCGAGATTCCGAGTTAAATTTTTTAATATTTTAAAATATTTATACAATCATTAATATTAAAAAATTACTCATTAAATTGTTAATCTTACATTGTGGTGTAGTAGAAAAAGATGAACAACTTAACTTTACTTTTTTATGAGAGGTCCAAGGTTCAATTCCCACCATAGACATAAATATGCATTTTGTTTCCTTCTTCATTATTTTTTATTTTCAATGGCAAATCTATATAAATTACTAAAAAGTTAAAAAAAATATTATCCATCACAACTAATACATATATTTAATAATTCACACACATTTTATTTAAGTCTATTATTAAAAATTATTTTAACACATACATCATTAAACTATCCCATATTCACGTTATTCAAATATTAATTTATCATACAATGACTGAATATTCGACAATCTTTTTAAAATTATCTTTCATAAAAAAATTAAGAATTAAGTATAAGAATCTAAGAAAAATATATTTTATTGTATCGATGAAGAGATTATAATAAATTATTTTAGTTGATAAAAATTTATAAATGACAATTGTAATGCAATATATGTTATTATATTACGCGTTTTAATATTCCATCTTATTTTAAAAAATTACGTTATGTTATTTTTCGCCCCCACTCTTGAAGTTTTTTGGCTTCGCCCCTGGTTGTATACACACGTCTTTCAAGTACAAGATTTTTTTTTATTATTATTTTTTGAAAAATCTTTCCAAGTACAAGATTGAAGATACTATAAAATTCATAATTTCTATAATCAATAATTGATCGCCGTCGCGTTTCTTTGCGCAATGCAATCCACTAATTTTATAGAAGTATAGAATACCATTTATATACGAAAAATCAATGGCGGAAGCACCCTTAGGGTGGGGGTGGTTCAAACCACCCCCTCCAAAAAAAAATTGATATAATAATACCTTATTTTTAATTTTTTTAGTGTGAATTCATACAAAATTTTAGTTAAACCCCCCCTAATTTTCACCAAAATTTAAATATAACACCCTCAAGTTAAATTTTTGACAAAAAAATTAAATCTAACACCCCCGGTACATAATTCCTGGTTCCGCCACTGCGAAAAATGTCGGGAGGATGCAGCACATTTGAATTTGACTATTCGTATTTAGAAAGAGCTCGTGTTGTGCACTTACAAGGGAACGACCGTAACGTTTTGTTATTTGTTTGTCGTGAGTAGCAAAGCAAAGGGGAATTCATCGTCTTCGTGAATTTCTTGGCTTGAGTCCTTGCAAGATACTTGAGAAACTTCTATGTTGCCTCTTTTCTTCTCAAATAAAGTTAAACAAATGAGCCAATAAAAAATCAAGCTTCTTACTAGGACAGAAAATCAAATTTCAACATTTGACCGAGTATATACTATATATGATAGGACCCGGTACCGAACCAATCCACAAACACGTACCAAAGATTACCGAATTTTACTGGTAAACAATCAAGAAGAAAGCATACTAGGGGCCCGATTAGTAGTGTTCTCGTTTTTCATAAATTGATTTGTGAGTATTATTTATAAAGTTGATTTTTGTTTATTTTTAAAATTACGTTTGGTAAACAGTATTTTTTGAAAAAGAAAAAACATAAACTGTGTTCGGTGATTAGTATTGTTAAAAAATAAAAATACTAAAATCACATTAATTTATACAACATCATGTACAAAATATAATTAAGCTAATCTATAAACATGCCATTTTAAAATGTAATTATAAAAACCAATACTATCTAATAAATCTTACGAAAATCATTATTATATTACATTGTCTAATAATAATGTATATATCTTAGGAAAATCATAATAATGTATAATAAATAGAGAAGAAAGTTCGTAGAAGTGTAGGCGCAAGATGTACTAGAACGTTGACGAAGGAGGTGAGATTTTGAAGCAAAGGCAAAAAATGAGATGAAAACAGTTTTTATTTATTTATTTATTTTCAATCAACTCTCATTTTTACACTGAAAGACAAAACCATTTAAAGACCAAATGAATAGTTATGTTACATGAAAGTAAGTTTCATTTTAATTTTCTATTGTATAACGGAAAGTAAACAAGAAAATGATTTTGAAACACTCTACCAAACAGGCCCTAGCCTTCTCCTCTTTTGGGAGTCGAGGCCATAAACTCTCCAGCAAAGACTCTCAGAGCAAAATATGCGGCTCCTAGGCTAGACCAAACAAGGATCAATTATCATTTTTGTCGATAAATCTGTTACAACTCCCATGGTCCAGGGGCCTTCGTTCCCTCTTAAGTAGATAGGCTGGTCTATTTCGCCTTCACTACAACCAGGAAGCTTTGACGGAAGTCCCATATTTGAGTCGCCGGAGATGCAAGTCTCCCATTGGTTCGAAGTAGATTTCGAAAGCATAGATCTACGAGAAAGAAGTTCCAGATGGTGCGTGAAAGTATCGAAATGCGTGTGCATGCATTGTTTGCTGCTACTTTGGAACTCCTATTGAGTCAAGCAGTAAATATTATGACCGGAAAAGCAACTAAAGCACCGGAGCTCTTCTAACCAAAACCTATTCTAAAGGAATACAAGGTCAGCTCCAACGATTTTATTTTGAGAAAACTTGTTTCTTAGTTAACAATCGACGGTTTTATCATTTGGTAACAAGTTTATCGATATATAAGATATAAAATTGGAGGTTATCGGAACTTATCGACGAATTAATAAGTTATTTGTTGATTTATCGATAAAAAATGTATAAAATATTTTTTTAAGATGAACATATAATCACAAATCTTAATAATAACTATTAACTTTCACAATTTCAAATTGAAAAATCTCTTAAATGTCTACAAATTAATAAATTCGCACGAAAACGAGCATGGAATCACAAATCATAACAATATTATCCATACTCTTAACAACAATAAAATTTGAAAAAAAAAATATATAGTTTAAAAACGCATCAAATCGAAACTTAAGGTACTTACACTTTTCTTTCTTTCTTTCTTTCAAAATTAATGGATAAGCACCTCGCTCATCCATGATTATCGATTTTTACACTAAAAAATTAATGGAGAAGTAGGTCGATAAAATAAAATAAAAAAAATTATCGAACCGATAACTCAAGGCTCAAGCATTGGACCGAACCATTTGCATGATTACAAAATGAAACACAATGAAAGGTTTAATTGAATAAAGGAAAGATAATAGCTGAATTAAATTGGAAACTCATCTAATTCACCCTCTCTCGGCGCCAATAGACTATCACGGGTTTACTAATACTAAAAACATTTATAAAAATATAAACCTATTCTATTAAAGCAAATCAAGGGATATGATGTTCCTTCATTAACGAAATAATCTGAGCAAACTTGCTCTGTTCTTGGGCTAATCGGCTCTCGTGTTCTGCCAATCTTTTGGCAATGCAACTATCTTGCATCTTCTCGTTTCTCTGTCCGTAAATTACCGCCAATTTACAGCAAATATCAAGTTCGGAACAATTAAATAATAAATCAACAAAATTAGATCAACAACTATCAGCTTACGAAAATTTTATAGACCGAAATAGTTAACCCAAGTTATAATTAATCGACGCTATATTGCATTAGGAAACAAAAGCAGAGAGCACAAGATATATTTTAAGGTAATTTGACAAGGTTTTATTTCCCATATATTTATATCTAGATTAATTAAAATTATATACTTACTCTCACTAAGGCAGTAATGCTGTCTCATTATTAATTTGTAAGTCTATAATTAACGGGAATTATCGACAAATCTTCACCTGGCTCAATCTCGCCTCTTTGAGTTAGAACTTAGTGATTCACTGGATTTCTGTATCCTAAACACTCGATTACAACCTAATGGGTCAGATCGCGCCAGACCTTTCAAGCTTAAAACATAAGTAAATGAATTTAATAACATACTTATATATTCTAAATGACATAATTAAACGGCAAAATCACATAAACGTAGTTCTTATTTCTACATACCTCCGCAAGCATTTGAAGTATCAATTTCATCATAATGTTGAGCTTTCGATTCGTAACCTTTTGCATTTGATATGATGAATCCAATGCCACCTCTAACTTCTTCCTATCAGTTTCTATGCTTTCCAAAGCAGTTTTCTACGCAGAATTCAATCACTATGAATCAAATTTCCAAAGGGTTAAATAAATCTGAATCATTTAATGTACGTAAAAAATAGTCCGAACCTGTATCTGAAGCAAATCACATCTTGCTTCGAGTGCCCGGATTCTCTGCTACAAGAATCGATTTTGTTACGATTAATTTTTTCTCTTTCTAGTGTCCAAAAGACGTTACTTGCGAAATTGAAAAACAACCTTTTGTAATTTATCGTCGACGGCGACAATCTGCGGTACAAAAAGCTTCCTAACATCTTTCAAGGCACATTTGCGCTTGCATGTAGGGCACTACAGCCAATAACAAAAAAAGTCAACCTTTGAGTATAAACAAAAAAGTCAACCTTTGAGTATTTCAGATGATCAATACCTTTTTACTTTGTTTTAGGTTTAGCCATCTGGTTATACAAGAGAGTCCATATAAATGCCCACATGGAAGACAACTGCACTCGCCAAGCAGAGGTGACGTTAGGGGCGGTTTTGGTAATTTGTAAAGTAATAAATACGGATTAGGGTTTCCTAAAATCCTAATTTGTAAAGTAATAACAACTTGTCGTTTTCGTTGACGTGAGTCAACAAAAAGTCAACTTATGAGCATCGACGACAATAAATTGAAATTGATTTTCACATATTGTTTCTTAAAGAAGTAGACGACATGTCGTTTCAGTTATTGGCGAGGCAGGGCAAACGTCATTTGAAGATGTGCCAAGATTAAAAGGATTATTTAACAAAATTTAGAGTAATCGATAGCAGTAAAGAGAATATGGGCAAAACAATACGCAGTTTCGCAGCTTTCGCTCTCATGAGACTTTCTTAGAATCCATGAAATTATAACCAACGACAAGTCGTACTACCGATTGGCGAGTGGTGCTGTATTGGCAACGACATGTCGTAGTCTTGAATGAGAGGATCACTGGATCAACATTTTAACGACTTGTCGTTTTCGTTGACGTGAGTCAACAAAAAGTCAACTTATGAGCATCGACGACAATAAATTGAAATTGATTTTCACATATTGTTTCTTAAAGAAGTAGACGACATGTCGTTTCAGTTATTAGCGAGGCAGGGCAAACGGCATTTGCAGAAGTGCCAAGATTAAAAGGATTATTTAACAAAATTTAGAGTAATCGATAGCGGTAAAGAGAATATGGGCAAAACAATACGCAGTTTCGCAGATTTCGCTCTCATTAGATTTTCTTAGAATCCATGAAATTATAACCAACGACAAGTCGTACTACCGATTGGCGAGTGGTGCTGTATTGGCAACGACATGTCGTAGTCTTTAATGAGAGGATCACTGGATCAACATTTTAACGACTTGTCGTTTTCGTTGACGTGAGTCAACAAAAAGTCAACTTATGAGCATCGACGACAATAAATTGAAATTGATTTTCATATATTGTTTCTTAAAGAAGTAGACGACATGTCGTTTCAGTTATTAGCGAGGCAGGGCCAAATGACATTTGCAGAAGTGTCGTGCCATTTTAGGATTAAACGGATTATTTAACAAAATTTAGAGGACTATATAGCGGTAAAGAAAATATGGGCAAAAGTATATTGAAATATCTCAAAATTCACGTTATATTTTGAAGCTAATTGTTTTAGGGGTAAAAGTAATAAAATGTTAAAAACATCTATACGACGTTAATACTGAATCAGTATCTTCTACCGTTCTACGTGTTGCGTTCATATTACGCCACATGTCAGTGAGTCCTTCCACTTTTCTCTCTCTCTCTCTCCACTTCCAAACCTTCATTTTGGATGAAGAGAAACGGAGGGACCCACTTACATGTGTTGTAATATGAGTGTGAGACGTGAAAATTAACGGTTTTGTACTAACGGCATATGCATTTTTTCGTATTTTAGTACTCTTATCACCATAAAATTAGATTAAAATTATGTCATTGATTCTTAGTGTATTTTAAAATACTTTTGCCTATATCCTCTTGAATTTATTCTTTTCCGGTAAAAATATCTCCTAAATTTTCCTTGCGGATTTTAAATTGTATTATTTTATTTATTTTTTCATTTCTTATATAGTCTATTACAATACATACCTTTAAAAGAAAATATCCGTAAAATATGATTCAATTATTATAAAATTTATAAAAATCCCATCAATTAATCCATCGATCGATTAAGCCGTAAAATTTGAACAATAAATATATGGGCGGGGACTCCATCATAAATTCCGGTAACTTGCTCCTCAAGTTAGCTGACATAGAAGAAATGAAATATCGTTGTTTGCTCAATTAAGACTTCAACGACATATTTTATGATTCCAATCCTCCTCGATTAAAAGAAATTAAGAATAATTACTCCAGTGACACATATCATAAAAGCATATATATTCTAAGCAAGGTTCGAATTTTCCTCGATAATCGTCGATTATCCGTCTTGCCAGTAGTCATCGGCAAATATTCTATATCAATCGATTATCTGTAAAAACAATGTAAAAATACCAAAAAATGGGTACTTTAAAAAAATGGCACCGTTTAACAATTTTTCGGCAAAAGTACTTTGAATCAAGGTTTAAAATACCGCTTGCCGTTTTCGTTTCGCATTTTCCGTTTTACGGATATATCGCTTGCCGATGGGTATATCGATGGACAAAAAGGAAAAAAAGGGCATGCCGCATACCGCATTTACCGCACTTTTCGCATGGACATACCGCATTTACCGCACTTTTCGCATGGATATTTTGTAAAAAATATTTGAGTATTTAAGCACAATATGTATATAGGTTCAAAACTACATATTTAATAAATACAAGACATAATTGTATACAACAAAACACATTTGTAACTTAAATATGTAGGTGAAATGTATAATATTAAGTCACTTTATTAGTTTAAGTGTATAATATTAAGTCAAATTATTATGTGAAGTGAATATGTATGTTAATTAAGTGTGTAATATTAAGTGAATATGCATGTTAATTGTATAGGTATGTTAACAAATTTAATATTAGTTGAAGTGTATAATATTAAATGAATATGTATATTAAGTGTATATGTATGTTAGGTGAAGTTAATATGTATGTTAAGTGTATAATATTATTTGAAGTGTGTAATATTAAGTTAAATTATTAGGTGAAGTGTATGTGTATGTTAAGTGTGAATGTGACAATGTGTGATATTAGTTGAAAACAAAAAGTCCCACATTGATAGATGACAAGAGTTTGGTGATGTTTATATACCAAATATTAGGGACAAGGGCTTGGGCCCTTAGGGTCATAGGATTTTGTGGATGGGGGAGGACTTACACAAATGTTACACCACCACACGCGCGCGCCGCCGCCGACCGGACGTGGCGGGGCGGGGTCTTGTGTGAGTATAATTATTTTTGCCGATTGAAGGCAAAAAACGACAAGAGATTTTCTTTCCGAATGTCGTTTCATTTTTCGCGAAATTTGGTAAAACGACAGCGAAACGAAAGGGTTGTCGTTCCGCAAATCACCGAAAAACGAAAATCGGTGCGAATTTCGTTCGATTTTCGCGATATTTTGTACCCTGCTTTAAATGCAAAAAAAAAAAAAAAACCCAAAAAATGTAATTTTCAAGGAAAATATTTAACTTCGCATGGCCTAGTAGTCAAGTATCAAGATATATAAGTTGAGTTGCTTGGATTTAAAAATGGAAATTGCTATTTATATACTAACAATGTTATTATTTTCTTTGTATTTGTCCCATGTGAGACTTTCCAAATCCAAACAAATGTGTATTTTTTATTCATTTCTATTTGCTCCATGTGAGACTTCTCTACAAAGCCAAATAGTTAATTATGTGTATTATCAAATTATGTAGTATCTTTTAATCTTGTGTTTATTTTCTTATGTTTGAGCATGACATGATTTTATTTACATTTGTTTGAATATGACATGATTTTATTTGAGTATTTATGAATGTGAGAGTGAGACTATATTTTATTTACATATGTAAACTTAGTAAATATATTCGTAAAACTATTATAGTGAGTTTTCATCGATAATCCTCTATAAGCATCGATAGTCCATCGATAATCCTCGATAAGTGTCGGTAACAATAAGGCAATGTTTAGAATTACATATTTAAGCATTGAGGCGTTTTCTCGCCGTGCCTCAAGGCGTATAGCCTTAAGGCGTTTGAGGCGTAAGCCTTGATAGATAAAATACAATTATTTAAAAATAATATAAAAAATTAAAAATAAGATAGAGGCATAGGACGATTACAAATTTACATATATATAAATAGTAGGGTTTGGTTTTGACCTAGATATGATACAGTTAGCAAAAAATAAGTAACTAACTAAATAAATAAAAATAGATATCATAATAAATAATTATATATATGTAACCCGAAAAATAAGTAAGTAAATAAAAAATGATATTATAATAAATACTAAATTTCTGAACCCACAATGAGGCGTAGCCTCAAGGTGCAAATTTCAAGCCTAAGGCGTTGAGCCGCTGACCAACGCGTACGCCTCTGTCTATCCATTCAAGGCGTCCGCCTCATTGCTATATTAGCCTCAGCCTCATTGAGGCGCCTAAGGCGTACGCCTTGATAACGTTTTTCACAACACTGCGATAAGCTACAGTTTTAGTAGTTTTCCATCGATAATCTTCGAAAATCCATCGATAATCCTTGAAAACGGCAATCGATACGACATTTTGAACCTTGATTCCAAGTATGTAACTACGAGAAAACAAGATTTTAAATTGTCGTCGCTATACGCTATAGCGACGTGTCATTCGGTGCTAAAAAAATCCGTCTCAGTTTCAACGACAACTATAATGCTTTTTTTTTTCTTTCAAGTATTGTTAATTATTTTAATTTACATTTTATTTACTGCAACTTATCTATTACGATACAATTAATAATAAATGCTAAAATAATATAAATGAAATTCGATTTTATTAATAACGAACTAAAAATAGTCGGAAATACACTCAAAAGTGTGATAACTACAGACTATTTTCTATCTTAGGTCTTCAGGGTACTCGTCTTCTTCTTGGGGCTGTCGCATGCTGGCCGGCAGGGTCGGTGGTTCTAGTCCCGGCATCACTGGGACGGGCGGTATTTGACTGATTGGATTCCTCTCTAAGGTCGCTAGTCTGAGATTGAGTGCCCGCAAAAACGTGTCCATCGCTGTCACGTACTCGACGAATTTCCGTGGAGGTGGTCTGGGCTGGGAAGAAGATTATTTCAAGGTGTGAATTTTAATATACTGAAATAAAAATCATATTATTTATAATATCTATGTTACAGAATCAGTATAAGTTGACTAAGATAATTTGATACATATTATTATGTAATAGAATAAAACAATTACAAACTATATTATTTGGATAATCTTGGAATACTAAAAGAATAAAACTGAGCAATTGTTAGAGAGGACTTTCCCAGGGGGACATTAAACACTAATACCAGCGCTTTTTGCTAATTTCGCTGGCAGAAGTAATTCATTTTTCTTAGTCATATAACTCGCTGACTTTTGCCGCCGGCTAAAGTCTACGAGGTAGGACAATAGACGTTTTGCCAGCACAAAAAATTGAAGAATATAATAGGAACCTGTAACGAAAACGAAACGCAAAAAACACGTTATCCAACAACATTCACCACAGAGATGAATACGTGGGAACTTTATTCAATGAACAGTAAACCACAAGACGTTCCTTCGAGAACACGGTCAAAGCTCCCGATAAAAAAAGATGTCGCGGTCAAACCGACAAAACAAAGCATCATCCCGGCACTAAACCCAATGGCCACTAATTAGGAGAGATCAGGGTTTCAAATCATTCGCTTATTAGGGCTTACAAAAATAAACCACTAATATTTAAAAGGGAACTTAAGCTAAATAACCAAAATTGACAAAATAGACAATGTTTGGTTAATATTTGTAACATATCCAATTAACCATACTAACCATTATAAAAATAGTCATATTAACATTTGCTAAAATGCAATGTAAACATATGAATGTGGCTATTCACTATAATTATGATAAAAATACTCGAAGGAACATAATTAAATACTAAAAGACTTCTTTGCCCTTCCTTCGTTGCTGCGTAAGTACCAAAGGCTTATCAGAATATTGGTCAAATATACTGATAAGAGTATGAATAAGAAATAGAAAGGGAATTAATCGCATAAAGAAAACCGCAACAAAAAGATCTGCAGAAGAAACCATACCTTCGTAAGCTCTTGACGCTCCCATCCCCAATTAGCCTCTAAGTTCTTCCAATTAATTTCTTTAATTTTCCATTCAGCTTTCTACAAAGAGTTCAACCACCATAATAATATAGTTCACACATTTGCATACTTGCAAAAGAATTATGAATGTATCTGAATCATATCATGCATGCATAAATAGTCCCGACCTGCTTTTGAAGGGAATCGCATTTTGCTTCCAGTGATCGGATTCTCTGCAACAAGAGCCGGTCGATAGGATTAAACTTTCTCTCTCTAGCGTTGAAAATACGATACTTGTGAAATTGAAAACAACCTTTTGTAACTTTTCGTCAATGGCGACAATCTGCGACGCAAAAAGCTTCCTAACATCTTCTAGCGAGCATTCTCTGTTGCATTGAGGGCACTACAGTAAAAAAAAGCCAACCGATGAGTATCAACGACGATAAATTAGCGTTGCAAGTTCCAGAAAAACGATGTTTTGTAAGATGATAGATACCTTTCCTTGGTCTTCATGCAGTATTAGCCATTTACTTATACAAGAGAGTCCATATAGATGCCCGCATGGAAGACAACTGTATTAACCAAACAGAGAATCTTAGGGGTGTTTTGGTAATTTGTAATAAGCAGGGATCGGGGTTTCATAATGCCTAAATTAGGCGCCAACTCTGTAGGGACGGGGGCACGTTTGAGTTTTGGGAGAGAACGGCTGCTATGTTTTGTTATTTGGTTCTCGTGAATGTTAAATGTAATGTCATTGTCAGCATTAATTTGGTGAGAAATAGAGTCCTGATTAGGTAGGATTAAAAGTCATTAGAAGCAATTAAGGCAAGGGCATTGTTGTTATAGAAACTCAATGCCTAATTGAAACTATAAATAGGGCCTTAGTCTTAGAATGCAGAGATACACGATAACAGATAATGAACGAGCTTTGTAGGATCCTAGAGACAGAAACAAAAAACATTCAATTTGCATATCTATAGTCCACAAAGACCGGTCAAGATTGAACATTTCGTATGTTCCAAACAGGAAATCGTGATTCCGGTGAATTCCAAACAGGAATTCCGGTCTTAACCAAAGTATAGACAATGGAGCTTCTATCTTGCATGTTTCCTTCTCCTAGGTCAAAGAAGTACTAACCAATGGTCTCTTGATGGCTATATCTATAGGTATATCAACATTGTTTCAGCTGTAAAAGCTCTACATTTTCTCTTGTGTAACAACACTTTCCATTGGACACAGAAGAAAGTTCATTCAAACTAACCATGTGATCATCACAGAAGAAAGCTCAAATCCTCTAGAAATGGAGAATCACAAAAAATCCTCACTGAGTTACAATACCATTGAAGCGACAGAGGTTCACACGAGCCCTAAAACTTTGAAAATCAAAACGAGAAACAGTATCGAAAGGTAACAATGTCGTACCAGACACGATGATCGCCTTCATTGGTCCAAGGTTCCGTGCAGATAGGGCAAAAGAGGCCATCAATTTCGTCCAAATCCGATTCATTCTCGTCAGAACTCGTTTCCAGCGAGTCGCATTCCTCCTCCGCCTCGGTTCTGCTCCGCTTCTCTCTGCCGGAATCGCCTCCGTTCTCCAATTCTCCTCCCAGCGGCTCGTAATCCTCGTCGCTGTCAGATTCTTCTTCTTCCTCTTCCTCTTCTTCGCTTCGGTAGTCTTCCAGGCCATCAAATTCGTAATCTTCTTCGCCGGAATATTCTACGCCATCGAATTCGGATTCATCGCCATCAAGCTCCGCTTCAAACTCGCTATCGAATTCCGCTTCTTCTTCGTCATCGACTTCGGCTTCTTCTTCTTCGCTATCAACATCGGCATCTTCTTCTTCTTCTTCTTCGCTGTCTCCTTCTTCCGTTTCTTGTTCGCTATCAATTCCGGCTTCTTCGTCATAAATGGCGATCAGCTCCAGTTCCTCGGGAGAGTAACGCTCCGCCATTAGAGCGTGCTCTCTCTCTCTCTCCCTCTCTCCCTCCCTCCTGATAGTGGCGAATACAGTCAGATCAACGACATGTAGTATTGGTGATCAGCGAGGGAAGAGCACTTTGACGACATGTCGTTTTGACGGCTAACTTGAATACTATGTCGTTTGAATGGAATATGGCACAATTTTGCTTATTGGAACCTTCTTTTACAATGCTTTACCAAATTATTATGAGCGTGTAGATGTAAGACTTTTGGGCTCAAGAACTTGTTTTTTTGCCGCGTCCCAGCTCGATTTCGTTTTGAAATTGGGATCTTACCGTCAAGAAACCAGAAACTAGAACTGGGCTAACGGAAAAAAAAATTATTTTCGGACTTTTCGAAACTGAGACCATAGGCGGAACTTGGAAGTACACTCACATAGAGTGGGGTGGGGGTTCAAACCCCTGTTCACAGGCTTTTCCAAAATCCTGCTGAGCCTGAGGGATAAAATAGTTTGGTCCGGACTGTTCCCTTGGCCCGGTTGTGGAAAGTCCAAAAAACCGGAACAGGACCTAAAAACACCAAAGGCCCAGTAACTGATTTTAGTTTCTTCCCTAAATCTGAAAAAAAAAAAAAAGAAAAAAAAAAAAGACCGGTACTCGATCCCAATTTCACCCCTAAAACGTGAACGTGATTGCATTGTTGCCTCTAGTCCTCTACGGCAAATCAATTAGAAACCGACAAATTATTAGCCATATTTAATTTGCCTCCCTTCATTTTGTGGTAGACTATAAACACGTGAGAGTACTTCCATTTATACATAATAGTCAACGCCAACCTTGCCCATTGACTTTTGCAGTTTCAATATGCTTGATCAAATGATCAAAACGACACCAAACTGGCTTAGTAATTGTGTCATTAAGTTGGAAGACGAAATTGTCGTTTAAACACAACACTTTAGCTTAGCAAGCAAGAAAGAGAGCTATGCCGCTTGGGACGAGCTTTCCCCAGTGCACGGAATCTTCTTGCAGCGACAAACGGGTCTCCCGGACGATTCCCAGCCGTTGAAGCCCCGTTCGAGAATCATCACATTTTTTATTCCCGTTTCGTCCTTCAGCTCCGCGAGATGGTTCACTAATCTCCTTGCACAACTCGGGCCACGGACCTAAACCATTTACCGTGAGGGTCGTATTAGATTTTATTGACAAATAAAAATACGTATAAAATTTACAACCCCCTCAATAATACTCATTCGTGAACTTTGCCCCCATAACTTCGTTTTGTAGCATTTGTCGATTGTTCTTTTGGAGCACGCCTTATTTCCGTAGCAAATTTGAAAAAAATTGTTAAATAGGTGATTTTAGTAAGACAAAATTATTACTAATAGAGCTGTAAACGTAAAGTGAATGATACGGTACTTTTGCGCATTAACGAGGTCAAGTTGTGTTAAGAACCAAGAATTAAGTGTAACATATGTCACACGTTGATACGATACCCGTCAATTTTGTAACGGAAACGGGGTATGTTTGCACCAAAATGAAATTCTAACGGAAACCCGGAACCATATTCAATACAAGGATCAACAAAAACAACGAAAACCAGAGGTATGAGAGACAATTAACCACTTCAAAGCTGCATTTAGGTCACTTAATTCCACTGGATAAATAACACATGATCAACATTCTCAGCAATCAATGAACTCATAAACAATCAACACAGTTTTGGTCAATAAGGACTCAATCTTGTCAAACAAGCTAAGAACACGTAAACGAGACCCGAAATCAGGCACATGATGCGGCGAATTTCACCAAAGATCATCACAAATTCTGCACTAATCTAATTCAACAAATTACAAGAGAGTTTCTTGATTAGTTAAAGCTTTATCAATAGAGCAATTTTGTTCCCTAATTCTCTCGAAAGAGCAAACCCTAAAGCTCGAAGCAGGGAGCAGAGAAGTCGAGAAATGACGGACCTGGCTGAGAGCGCAGTGGAAGACGAGAGTGTCTTTGCCTCTGACTTCGTCGACGAGAGTGGCGAGTCGATCGGAGAAGGAATCGCTCGCGTAGTGCAGAGAGCCTGCGATATGGCCGTCGTAGCTTCTCTCGTCGTCCCTGCGATGGCGAATTTCAGCGATACAGGGGAATTGAAATTGTGATGAAGGAAGGAAGAGAGCGAAGGTCAGACCTGACGTCGATGATGGCGATGTTGGGTCGGCGCTTGAGGGAGAGAAGCTGCGAACCAGTGATGTAGGAAATGGATCGCGCCATTATCGTCTTCTTCTTCCACCAGATTTCTCTCTCTTCTGAGTACTTTCAATCGAGTGAGAATCATTCTTCATCTGATTCTGCATAAACATACTGGCACAAACGACATCAACCCTAGGAAACGACAAATATGAAAAATGACCATAGATCGAGAAACGACAAGAGAGTCGGAACAAAGTCGGCGTCGCTAACATAAAACAAAATATATTTTCAAGTGGCACTAGCGGCTACCTGTATTTGCACTGCAAAATATATTTGAACAGACGGTATTATAGGCCGTAATTACATACATACATAATTTTTACGTCTCGTTGTGATCGAACTCAAGATCTCTCGTGGAGTCGTGTAATGGTTTATCATTAAGTCAAACAAGCTTGGTATTTAACTAACGATAAGCCTTGAGCGACAAAAAGGGTTTAAACGATACGATTCACTAACCCTATAAATAAAACGTTGTTAGTAAGAAAATAATTTTTCATTGACCAAAAAGAAGTGAGGAAAAAAAAAACCAAAG
This sequence comes from Parietaria judaica, assembly GCA_954871525.1. Taxonomy (NCBI): domain Eukaryota; kingdom Viridiplantae; phylum Streptophyta; class Magnoliopsida; order Rosales; family Urticaceae; genus Parietaria; species Parietaria judaica. The sequence goes on from OX940864.1 coordinate 19,123,409, forward strand.
ATACAGAAAAAAAATGTGAGTATAATTTCGCCAAATGAAATAGAATAGAAAATTAAGGGAAACAATTTCGCCGAAAAATGCATTGAAAAGAAGCTCAGAGAAATAATTTTTTAATATTCTGTATTGTTGTATTGATGATTACAGAGTGAAGTATTTATATTCATTCACGTGTGATTGCTCTAACTAATTATGTTAGAGGAGTTTGTTTTGACAGCTTGCACTTAACCGACTGTGACGTGGCAGGAGCCGAGTCATCATTCCTAGCGCGCTGACTCCGTTGCGCTGAGGCGTTTACCTCATCAGCCCCCCGCAAACTGAACGGTGACTTAGTGATCTTCACTTTGTCCCAAAGTTTTAGAAACCGGCTAACAGACAGACCCTTTGTTAAGATATTAGCCGTTTGCTCGAGCGTGGGAACATAACGAGCAAAGTGTACATCGATCTCGATGTGTTTTGTGCGAGATTGGAAGGCAGGGTTCGAAGCCAAGGCAGAAGCGCCGAGATTGTCACACCGGATGAGTGGCGTGCGAGTGAGAGGGACATCTAGTTCATGAAGCAACGAACGGAGCTAGGTAACTTCAACTGCCGTGTGAGCGAGAGCTCGGTACTCTGCTTCTGTACTTGAATGAGCCACTACCGGTTGCTTCTTCGAGGGCCAGGAAACAAGATTCCACCCGAGGTAGACACAGTAGGCACTCGTGGAGCGACGGTTGTTAGGGCAGCTAGCCCGCTTTTGTACGGTTCCTTCCACTAAATTAATTCTCAATAATATAATAAATTTCAATGGTCTCAATATTATTAATATATCAAGTATAATAAATTAACCTTATTTCTTCATTCACATTTCTTTGTATATCACAAAAGAAATAAATACAATCTCAGCTTTTCTCAACTTCTCCATTGCTGATCTCTTCATCCTCAACCCTAAGCTTGGATCCGCAACAGCTTTTCCTCTCTAAGAACTCGGAATTCTCCTTCCAAACCTCGCCGTTACTGTAAACCTCCTTCTTCCAAATGGGCACCGACGCCTTTAACTCGTCGATCACAAATCGGCAAGCTTCCATCGCGTCGCCACGATGGACCGCTGACACGGCCACCACCACACTGCTCTCTCCCACCGGGACACTCCCCAGCCGGTGGCCCACCGCCACGTGGCGCAGCCTCCACCTCGACCTGGTGGAGGAGCATATGGACCTCAGGCACTTGAGCGCCATCGGCTTGTACGCCTCGTACCTCAGCTCGATTACCTCTTTGCCCTCGAACGTGTCCCGGGTCGTGCCGGAAAACGTCGCTATTGCGCCGGCTTCCGGTGCGCTCACGAAGGTTATGTACTTGGCAATGTCCATTTGGTTTCGGTCCTCTAAGATTTCCACCATGGTTTTCCCATCATCTGCCATTCCTAAATGAAAATATTTGAATATTAGCAGCGGAAGTCTCTGAAGTTTTTATTTTTATTTTGGAGATGATTGCAGCAGATTCATATACTTTCAATTAAACTCGTACAGTTTGCATTTTTGCTCACATTAACACTTATACTTTCTACGAAATTTCTCATAGAAAATACTTCAATACGAGACACACAAATAAATACATAACTAAATATTAACGGAGACATACGAAAAAATACTAATCAAAACCACAAATTTCACTTGTAATATTTCATCGAAGCAATTGAAAACTTGAGTATACACGCACTATCTTGAAAAGAAAAAAAACCTAGATACTTTACCCCAATTGTCCCGCAATATCTGGATCGAAATTGAAATGAAAATAAATACAGTAAATATGATAATCAAAATAAATTCAAACACTGTAATTTAATTTAATTTAATTTAATCAGGGATCCAATTCAATCTTCCACTTGGTTCTGTTTGCTCTAAATTAGAAAAACTATTGAGTACCGCCGTCAATTATTCCACATTCCTCAAGGGTGCGGTGATCGTACGGGACCCGCTGCCCGTTCATGAAGAACTCAACGAATCTGGGAGCGGGATGAACCATTCCTTTCAAATCCGCTTTGAGAGATCGGCAGTCTCGGCTTCCAAGAAGAAGCTCGCGCCGGAGAGGACATGCTTCGCTACGATGTGCATGAATCTTAACTCCAAGTAGTAAATCATCACAATTCACAAACTTCACTAACCAGAGTTGACGACGAGCTTCGGGTTGAGGAAAAGAGCCTTCGAAGCTCGCTGACTCGGAGGAGGAAGAGAGCTTTCACAAAATCTGGAAGAACGCCGATGAGAGAGAAATTAGGTTTTTAGAAGAGGTCATCAAACTGTTTAACACCTTGTCGTTTTCTAATTTTTATATTGTTTCTTGAAATGGTGATGAATCATGCTTCCACCACTCACTCATTTCTATTGTTGTCGTTTTCTGAGAAGACTCGTTTCTAATAATCTTAGTCGTTTTTTTAATACACTATCGTTTCTACACACTGTCGTGTTTTACAAAGACTCATTTAAAAAATATATATATAATTTTCAGGCCTTTTTTTTTAAAGGACTTACTATCATCGGGCTAAAATGATATTTAAAGCGCCAGTAGTCATCGAGAAAAAACATAATTCTCAAGAAAATAATTAACTTCGCACGGCTTACTAGCAAAGTATAAAGATAGATATGTTGAGTTGCTTGGAATTTAAAATGGAGATTGTTATTTATATGCTAGCAACGTTATTGTTTTTTTTATATTTGTTCCATGTGGGACTTTCCAAATACAAACAAATGTGTATTTTTCATTCATTTATATTTGCTCCATGTGGGACTTCTTCACAAAGTCAAATAATTAATTATGTGTATTATCAAATTATGTGGTATCTTTTGATCTTGTTTTCATTTTCTTATATTTGAGCATGACATGATTTTATTTACATTTGTTTGAGTATGACATGATTTTATTTGAGTATTTACATATGTGAGAGTGAGACTATATTTTATTTACATATATAAACTTAGTAAATATATTCTTAAAACTATTTTAGTGTTTTTTCATCGATAATCCTCGATAAGTGTCGGTAACGATAAGCTACAATTTTAGTAGTTTCGATCGATAATCATCGAAAATTCATCAATAATCCATGAAAATGGCAATCGATTTATCGGTAAAAACGAAATTTTGAACCTTAGTTTAAAGTTTTCTTTTGGTTTCTGTATTGTAGTCTTCTGGTCGTTTAAATCTTATCCTCCTAAGATGCAATATTAGTAATTAAATAATCATGACCTAATCAGCAAATGGCCTATTAGCTCAGCTGGTTAGAGCGTCGTGCTAATAACGCGAAGGTCACAGGTTCGAGACCTTTATGGGCCACAATTTTCCATACCTTTTGCACCTCAAAACGCTGTCGTTTTTCGTTTCCGTCGATTTAATTTATTTAATATTAATTTCTCTCAACAACGCAACTTCTTCCACAGAGAAACTTCATTCTTCGTCTTCATCGTCTCGATTCGAAGCTCAGAGAAATCGAAAATGGTGATTCCTTTGTTTGTTAGGTCAATCTGTATATATGATTTCGTGTATTACTTGGAAATAATTCGATTGTTTTTGCAGGTTTGTTTGATGTGTCTTATACCGATCTTCCTCATCCCCTTCGTCAACGCACTTCCTCTTCTCTTCTTCTACCTCAAGGTTTGGGTTCGATCTCGTTGTTTAGCTTGTGGATGATAGAGACCTAGGGTTCGTAGAATTGGGGGTTTTGTATAATTTTTTTGAGGTTTCTCTGTTTTGATTTAGGGCAAAATCTACGGGCTTCTTGGCTGGGAATTCAGGAAGCCGGAGATAGCCCCTCCGGTGTGTCCGTTCAATCCCTCGGCTCGAAAAGACGCTGCCAAAGTAAGTATCTTTCGGTTCCTACCATTGTTGTAGATCAAGCTCTGAGAGTTTGATTAGGGCTTGAGATCAGTGCCGTGATTGGTTGAGTAGGAAAAATTAAAACGATTTATAAACGAGGCGGTTCCGGTGTAAACTTTAGGATTATGAAGTTGAATGCTGGGTTTTGAAAGTCTACTTAAGAATTCGTAAAGACGATTAGGGTTTCAAAACGAATTCAAGGCTTTGAATTCATTTTGTGTCGAAGATAAAGAAACTACTGAGTCCTCGTAGATCAAAGGTTTCAAAGTGTACGGAAGTGTTATTAGGATTGAGGGTTACAAAGTTAATTGCTTGGTTTTGAATGATTTCCTTGAAATTCGTAACATATTTAGGGATTGTTTTTGTTGAGCATTGAGGGTCTTGAGAATCTTGGTAAAACGAGTGTTTGAAAGGGTCGTTCGGGTGTGAATCGATGCCATTGAACACTATTTAGAATTCATTTCGGAGGATCAAATCACATTGGGTAAAGTACTGATTGCTTCTGAGTAGATTCTCGCTAATGCGTAATGAGATTGAATTTGATAATTATTTGCTTCTGGGCATTGTTCTAGAAGATTGTCACCTATACGGAATAATATTTTCTAGCCATAAAAAGAAATTGTATTTGTTCGCTGATATCTGTAATTTCTTTTTTCCAAATACCATGTTGTTGCACTAGGGTCAAAGTTTTACACCAGAAACCGGTAAATTTTGGTTTTTTTGACAAAACCCTGGCACCGTTTTTCTCACACCAAAAACCAATTACTGTTTTATTACGTAAAAAATGGTTTTTCAGGTTTTACTTCAAAATGGTTTTTAGACGGGTGTACGTTAGTACCAGGAACTGAACCGGAAATCATTACCGGTTTCACGCCTACACGACATGCATTTCGATAGTCATACACGTTATTGCTATATTGTTACATTGTTTTATGTCCAAGATTTTCGTAGTGATGAATGAAATTTCATTTTCAAACAGGCAACAGAAGGAACTGAACCTGTTCATCCCAAATCCACACCGAAGTCCGCGGAAGTGTCGAATAGCAAAGAGGACTAGTTTTCGGAATTGATTCTTCTACGCTTAAGAAACCTTGTACACAGAATTAAATTCTTATGTTTTAACAGTGCTTAATTTGAATAATATATGTGACACCTTTAATGTATGTGGAAATTTTCATGCTTTGGTGTTTGATCTGTGGCTTAACAATGTTTTTATAACAGATTCGCATTTTTATTTATTTATCAAATCTGTTTTTTGAGCATTCAAAACTACATTTTATGCTGTAGAATATTATTATTTATTATAGAATATCCGTTAATCGACAAAGGTACTTATAATTTAATTGGCGGTATTGGATTATCGGTATTTTTATATATTATGAATATTATTGTTTCGAAAAACAGACATAAATCACTCATATTATCTAATATCTACAATTTTGTCATCAACTTACCTGTAAACAAGTTTCATATCATGTATTTCCAAAGATTAAATCATTGTGGTTAGTGAAATAAAAACATTTACAATATTAAACCATATTGTATGACCATTAGAGTTCGAAGATTGTTTTCGAAAATTTCTTAAGTCACTTTCACATGAGATGGAAAACGAAAACCAGACATGTTATTCTTCATATACAAGAAAATGACACAAAAGGTACATGGGATTTAAATTTTTGTCAATTTAACCATAAACCTATGTTTTTATGCTATAATAATGTCATTTATGACTTTAAATAAAGTATTCACTAAGATTGAACACGATTTTGTCTCTTAAAATTAAACATAAACATTATATCATGGCCAACTAGATTAGTTGCTATTAGTATATAAGACTTTGTGACTCCAAAGAATTGGTCCAACCGTAAGAACGACACTTGATGAAATTGTCATCCTAAGAATATTTTTTACTTGTAAGTCATGGAAATATGTTGCTACATCTAAAGTTTATTAAATTAATTAATAAAGGTGGATAAAATTTTAATGAGAAGAAAAGTAGTAAAAATGAAAAAAAAAATCTAATTGTGGAGATAATATTGATTTTATGTCATATAAAAATTAAAATATTAATAACTTATGATGTTAGGAATTTAGTTTGAAATTAAGAGTTGATGGTGCAATTTCTTAGTGGGAAAGTATTATCTTTTGTTAGGTGAGTCAATTGTGGCACATGAGTTGTTGCAATTTCTTTAAGTTTCATGACTTACCTTGTTGCTTGGTACTTCAAAAATAAAAATAAAAATCGAATATTAGTAAAATTAATTAGTTTGAACCGATTGAAATTAATTAACTATTATTTAAAACAAAAAGTAGAATTTATCTATATTTACATAGATTATGCTTTTTGAATAACTAATGCATATTCATGAATCTTGATATGAAATTTTTGTCTGTTTAAGGATCTACCCGCTTACATTGTCAACCGAGATTTTATATAATTAAATTTCCAACCTTTTATTATAACGGATAAATATTTAGTACAACTAACAACCCCAATTAATTTAATGCTAATAATTAATTAGGTTACCTTTCATTCTTGAATTTGTGTCCCCTTTAACCAATTAGCATTTCATTTGGTGCATATTAAAGTCACGTGCGGACCCCACGTGCCATTTTATAGTCGACAAGGCAACCGCCCATCAACGATATATCGTATTATAAAAAAAAAAAACATATTTAAGAAAGAATACTCCAAGGCCCAAGCTTAGATTTGGGGCAGTTGGTTTTTATTTTTATGGTATAAGTACCACTTGTTGATTAAATCGTGGAATTAATGAACTTATGAAGGCCTTATTAAAGAGCTCGTTTATATTAAGGTTGGAGTTTCAATGTGAATCGTAAGATTAGACTCGTTCAGATACGGTCAAAAACTAATTCCCATTTATCCGAGGCAAAACGACATGTCACGTGAGATTAAGAATACGGAATGTAAAAAATTATACATCTTAAAAAATGTATTTATTTTCCTATTAATGACATCATAAAGTGACGTCACATTCGATCACCATACTTAGAAAGCAAATTTATCGTGATTGTACTTGCCAACTTGTTATTACTATTATAATAATAGTAAGGGTTAATGACGGCAAAAATACCCAAAGTTTGGTCAAAGAAACCCTCGTGTACCCAAAGTTTAAAAGTAGTGGTAAAAATACCCAAAGTCGCATTTGGGGAGTTGACCAGTCCATTCTCATAACGCCGTTAACTTACCCGTTAACTATGGGCATGCGGACAAACGTGGGTTGCTGACATAACAATTTTTGCCACATGGATGAGCCCAAATTAGCCTCGTTTACGATAAAACAACGAATTAAACCCCTACTAAACACTATTTAATACAACTAATTGAATCCCTAATGATTACACTGAGCAAAACAAATTTGTCCATGTGGCCAGAGTTAACCGGTAAGTTAATGGCGTTACGAGAATGGAGTGGTCAACTCCCTAGATGCGACTTTGGGTATTTTTGCCACTACTTTTAAACTTTGAGTACACGAGGGGTTCTTTGACCAAACTTTGGGTATTTTTGCCGTCATTAACCCTAATAGTAATAACAAGTTGGTCAAGTACAATCATGATAAATTTATGTTCTTAATCAAAATTTATAATAGTATTATATATATTTAGTTTATTTATTTCTATTAAGTTAAACAACAACATAACTTATAAAAAATTTATATATATTTTGATTAAGAACACAAAAACAAGAATAAAAACACTCTTGTTTTGGTCGTATTTGTAACTTAACTTGGTATGAAGGACAAATTTTATGGAGCAATATATAATTTACAATGTTTAAATTTCAAACTAGTGATTTGCTAAATATATTATTATTTTCTTCTTGTCATTGATCAAACTATTAAATATAGTTATGTTATATATCATATGGAACTGGAAGGACCACGAGAGACTTTTGTAATTATTCTGAATATTTATATATATATATATATATATATATATATGCTTGGGGATTAGGATACAACACGAGTCAATAAATGATTTAAAAAAGAAAAGTACGTGAATTGATATTCATGCTAAAAGAAATGGTTTAAAGCTACGTGGGATTAGGGTTACCATTGGTTTTGTTACTCGTGTATTAGAATTAGACATCACACACATACGTATACTAATATATATATATAGGGATAATTACGGCAAATATACCCAACTTGTGGTCAAACTTCCTCCTGTGTACCCAACCTTTAAAATTGGCGGCAAAAGTACTCAACCAGCGTTGACTGTGACTTTGGCTAAAAAACGTTAACTTTTGCCGTTAGCATAGTACACGTGTACATGCCACATAAGCCACCCGAAATTTATTACTATCATTTTTAATTGAATTAATGGTTAAACTAACTGAATTAATCTATCTATCAGATTAATCAACAAATTAATCAGCAAATAATCTACCAAAACACACACATGAACTAATCAAAATTCATACATATTGAACAGCATTGAAAAAATATGTCATTGCAACGGACACGTGTACTATGCTAACGGCAAAAGTTAACGTTTTTTAGCCAAAGTCACAGTCAACGCTGGTTGGGTACTTTTGCCGCCAATTTTAAAGGTTGGGTACACGGGAGGAAGTTTAACCAAAGGTTGGGTATATTTGCCGTAATTATCCCTATATATATATATATATATATATATATGGATAATTAGCGTCAATACTCCCTAAACTTCGTGTATTTGACACTCTAAATTTTGAAAATAGCATCAACACCTTCTCAACTTTGAATTCTTTAGCATTTGTGCTTTCTTAACTTTGAGAATAGTATGATTACATTTTTACGTAGATTTTAACTATAATTTTTTTAATTTTGTTAATAATGATCATGATATTTTTTTAAATATTGACCATAACATTAAACAAAAAAATATACTTAACTGTTATAATTTTTTTGGTAACTCTAGAAGAATTTTTTTTACCAACCCTTACAAATTAAATTCAATAAAATCGTATTTTAATAGTTTATTAATTCATAAATATACCTAAAATCTAAATCATAAAAGTGTAATTTGCACCATTTTTAAAGTTAAAAAAAGTATGGATGCCAAAGAATTCAAAGCTGAGAGAGTTTAACAGTTATTTTCAATATGTTATTGAGTATATTGACGCCAATTACCATAATTTAATTACATGGTATTGGTATGCAATTTGAACTGCCACAGTATATAAAAAAAAAAAACCCTAAGACGAGAAAATAAAATTTTATTAATAATGATTTTTTTTTCTTTCAATCGCAGCTTATATCTAAAGTACATAACTGCTCAATATCTTTTCGTACACTCCACTAGGTAGATGTAATTAATTAGCGCTTTCGTATGGACTTAATATGTATCTTAATTTCCAAGAACATGATAAAATCTGTATCGATAATATTTTTCCTTGGCCAGCAAAGTGAGGGAAGTATGATGCCATAGAGTGACATCACACTCGATCAATACACTAAAGCTTATATGAAAGCAACGTTATGTTTATTAAATTAAAAAAAATCAAATTTTTACTTAATAATACAAAAACAAGAATACACGCTTTTGTTAATAGTTAAGTATCAACAAGGACAGTTTTATGGGAAAAATATATAATTTATAACATTGTTCAAACTTTTCAAAGTTATTTGTACATAAATTATTTAGGTTCATGTCGTTGATAAACATATTAAATTAATTATATGGAAGGACCACAAGACACTAGGGAAATTATTCTGGTTATTTACGTTGTGTGTATATAATATACGCTTAAATGTGATTAAAAAAGAAAGGTACGTACATTGACATTCATGTTAAAATAAATGGTGTCAAGCTACGAGGGATTAGGGATCGTTGGTTTTGCTAATCATATACACGATATAAAATAATATGTGTGTGTGTGAGACAAATGAGATGTATATTTATATATATATATGTATACACACATATATATAAATTTATTTACGTTTTTGAGGTGTCTTATATAATTTCCTTTTTATCACGTCTTTCCTTTACTTATTACAAGTTTATATATCACGATTATATATGATTATATACTATATATATATATATAGTATATAATCATTTAGAGTAAAGAAAGTTGAAAATATATAATGTTATTACTTCCTTATTGACAATAGCGAGGAGGTGTCAAGTGATATTTCATGGAAAGTTTATTATAGTAAAATAATTATTTGCTATGTTTTGATTTCTCATATATAGTCTTTTCTAAATCAATAATGATTATTATTTACTATGATTTTTCGGCTTATTGATTGTCTATTGCTAGATTTATCGTCATAAAAAGAGTATAATTAATTAAATATATCACAAGATTCATTCGCTTTATGAAACTGTGCACCCCATATATTTAAATCAAACTTAATTTGGAATCAGTTAGTCATTAACTAAGTTGATTGATATTTCTAATATAATACCACTTTTGTTACTATATATATATATATATATATATATATATATATATATATCTTCCACATACATAATCTCACAAATTGGTTAGTGCAAAACAGATGGTCACATACATTATCCAAGTTAGTGGGAAGATTCTTATTTACACGCATATACTTTGCAAGATTCAAGTGTATCTCACCCATTCATCACTTTGATTTTATTATCAAATAATTGCATGGTCCCTATCAACTTTATGTCATCGTGGCCTTGTTTAGCGAATATATATGTGTATGTATAATGTATGTGTATCATGCGTATTGTTATCTCTTTATTCAAGAATCAACGTCCATAAATATAAATTGAAACAAAACTGCATATCAATGACAAACAGTATACGAGCCATCAAATTCGAACGACATAATGAATTGCATATTCAACATAATAATACCAAAATATTACTACGTAAAAATATAACAAAATATATACATTTTTACATGCAATTTCTTAATTAAGATGTGGTTGAGCGTAAAGTATATATCAAAGTAAATACGAAACTTGTTAATGCGAAAAATGGATCAAACTCTGCCCGGGCCCATCGCCGTTTGTTGATTTTCCTAGGCTAGATGCTTGACTCACTGTTCTTGAAGGATCTGGCGGATCGGACCCTCCGCTTACCGTCGGCCCAGAACAGGATCCTCCGACCCGTTACCACAAAGTCTTAAGACTCCGGATATGGGTCGGCGACCGCTGAGAACCAGAACCTCCGTAGGGCAGGTCGACGATCGGACCCTGATCGGACCCTCCGCTTACCGTCGAACCGGAACCGGGTCCTCCAACCCGTTACCGCAAAGTACTAGGACTTGGGATATAGGTCGGTGACCGCAGAGAACCGGAACCTCCGTAGGGCAGGTCGACGACCGGGCTCGGAGCAGTCGATGACTGGGAGAGATGGGGGTGATGGTATATGATGCCGCACCTCGTCACGTATAGTGATGTTGCCTCATACCCACGTGTAGTCAAGTGGGATCAGGTCATCACGTAGTTCAATGTGGGCGATTAGGGGGTGCGTACCTGGGCTTACTGGGCGAGCCGGGGGTCGATGGCGGAGACGAGAGTCGGACGGCGCTCGGACCTTCCTCTGGGGAGTCGGCGATTCCTCCGGTGAGCCGGGGATTCCTCCGGCGCTTCCGCTCTAGCTAGCTCCTCCACTCCGACCTTAGTCGGGTATTCCTACCGGAATATATATATATATATATAGAATAGAGAATAGAGAAAACAATGTTTATCGCTATATAGAGCGTTTGAATCGGAGTTACCGTTTGAATGAAATCAAGCTCCTATTTATAGGAGGGGCCAGGGGCCTCGGGATAAATAATAATAACCCTTTTAGTCCTTCTGCACCCTGACAGGGCGCGCGGGGCGCGTTCGCGCCTTGACAAGGTGTGTCAGGGCGCGTCGAAGTTGTTTAGGGCGCGTTAGGGCAATCCGGGATCCCGCCACGGCGCACGGACGGTGCGTTTCATTGTTCAACCTTTGTTTTAATAATGAAAATTGTTTTCCTGCTTTTTGGGCTTTTCGTTTTTTAGATATGGGCCTCCGTGGGGTGTTTTTGGGACGAAATTAATTTGGGAGAAATCACCCATGACATTAACCCCCTAGTTTTTTGGATGGCTTTGTCTTGCAAAAAAACTATTTCTGCCTTCTTGCGGGATTTTTCAAATTGTGCTTTTAAAAGATATATGGGGGCGTCTCCCGTGGTAATACTCCGCGCATGCTTACAGGGGCGTTCCGCGAGATAACCTTACCGTTTTTACATATACGGTCGTGAAGGATTTCCCCGGAGATCACCTGCCGTTTTTACGGGGGCGTTAGAGATAACCTGTTGGAATCGTTTTGCGTCTTCGGGTTCGGTATCTTTTGGAATAGCCTATTGTTTTGCGTTTACGGGTGCTGATTCGGGAGATAACCTGCCATATTTTCTCTGAAAAGGAGTGAGCGTGAGAGCTCTTTTATTTATAATACTTCGAGGAGTTACGACACTTAAAAGCAAAAATTGGTGCTAAAGGAGTAATCTATGGGGAAGAGACAATGTACCATTCAAAGGGACTTCTTGAAGAAAAAAAAAACTAGTAAAAAAGGTACGAGTTTACTTGGAGATTTGGTGGTGGCGGTTCCCGGCGGCCCTAGGGTACTAGCCAGACAACGCTTCTCTATCAGCCACGCTTTTCGAGACATACTCATTGAGTTGGCCGTCTCGGATCAGGTTCTCGATCTGTTGCCTCAGTTGCCAGCAGTCAGATATGGTGTGCCCGGCTTCTTGGTGGAACTCGCAGTATCTGCTCTGGTCAATTTTGACGCCTTTTGCCATTGGTAAGGGCTGGTCGAACTTTTCTCCGTGAAGCTTCAGGATCGTCGTTATAGAGACATTCAATGGCGTGGCGTCGGAGTTTATCCCGGAATCGCTTCGCATATTGGTCGTCGTGGTCGGGCGACGTGTCTGACCGATGCCTCTTCCTATGACAATCTTCATTGTTTGGGTGTTAGCGTCCTCGATCCATCTTTCTTCGATTTTTGAAATACTCCTCGACCGAGATGTGTTGAGCGGCTCGTGCCATCAACTCTCCCATGGTAGTCGGACGACTCTCGAGGAGGGATCTCAGAAAGTAGCTGTCGTGGAGGCCGTCAATAACGGCGATGATTGCGTCGTTGTCGGTGTAGTCATTGACCTTGTTCTCTTCTTCGATGAATCTTTTCAGGTAGGCTTGGAGGGATTCGTCGGCTCGTTGCCTGAGTGTCCACATGTAGGACTTCTCTTTTCTTTGGATCATCGAGCTTGAGAATCTGGAGATGAAACTCTCTTTTAGTTCTTCGAAGGATTCGATAGAGCCCTTCGGGAGTCATTGATACCATTCAAAGGCTGGGCCTGCGAGGGTGAGGCAAAATGCAAGGCACATCGTTGCGGCGGTGCATTTACTTAGCTGCATCGCCGTCTGATATCTGACCAGATGGTATGTCGGGTCGCCGTTTCCGCCATAAACGAAGCTTGGTAGGGAGCGAAGGTCTCCCACGATTTCTTCCGCGAGTACATGGTCGGCAAGGCGAGACATGGTCCTTTCGAGCATGCTTCGTACGGCCGGGTTCGTGTTCTTGGCTGTTGTGAGCTCCTGAACGCGCCCTGCGCGCCCTGTCAGGGCGCGTCGAAGCTGTTTAGGGCGCGTTAGGGCAATCCGGGATCCCGTCACAGCGCGTGGACAATGCATTTCGTTGTTCAACCTTTGTTCTAATAATGAAAATTGTTTTTCCGCTTTTTGGGCTTTTCGTTTTTCAGATATAGGCCTCCAGGGGACGTTTTTGGGCCGAAATTGATTTGGGAGAAATCACTTTATATCAAAACTTATTCTGAATTTTGAAGAATATTGAGTTTCACCTACGATTTATCGTTACTGCTGTTATTAGATTATATGGCTCGGTTTTTGCATTGTTGTATAATTTTGTAAATCTCATCTTAAACTAATATAACAAATAGTCCTTATAGGTTAAGTAATTTTTTTTACTTCCTTAAAAAGATTCGCTCTCTATCTATTTAACTATTTTTGAGCAATATCGACCATCTACTCGAAGAGCAAGTTAGCGATAATAACACGGTTCAAATACTCCGACAAACTTACAAATGGGCCCTCCTCTCAAAGAACTCTAAACAAACCGTTTTTTTTTTTTTTTTAATTCCTTTGTGTGTCAAATGAATAATGAGTTCATGAATCTTAATGAAGGATTTAAATATATCTTCCTTAATAAAGCTAAAATTCTAAAAGACAACGATTTCATTCTTCGTACTCATTATCAAATATTTACTAAACCCGAATTTGCACGGTGATCTTTTTTTGGTAATATTAACAAAAAACTATAATTAGAGAAAATAAATTTGGAAGCAATTCTTTAGGAATGATGAAATTCATTGAAAGTGGAGTAAGATTTGACAAGTTAACTTTGCTTGAAGCATGACTTAGTCATATATTATGAAAGTGATGTGAAGTGTGAACCATTTAATTAATTATTCAAAAACAAAACATATAAAATTATTGCACTTAGCAAATTGACATTAACTTAATTTAAGTTACGATATCACAAATTTGACACGTGATGGCGGCTAGTTGTTTTGCATGAAAGGCCAAGCCACTAATGATAATTATTTATTATTTTATCGACCTTTAAAAAATTGCTTAAATAAATTTTATCATATAATATATCTTAGTTTACGTTTTCGAAAATATATTTAGTTGTTTTAGTAGATTAAGTTTTTGATTTGGTATCTGTTTCCATAAAATCGGTTTTCTAAAATAAAAATTGAAATCTTTTTTAGCTAATCAGATTCACATTTTAAACTTTTATTTATTTATTTATTTATAAGTACCTTTATAAAACCAGTTGGATATCCAGTTTTGAAAAAAAAAATATATATATATATCAGTTTTTCTTTCTCTTATTATGCCGCATTATACATATATTTATTCTTTTGAAAATTATAGTGTCTCTTTAAATACAAGGACTAGTTTGACTATTGTCGCATTGCAAGATAATTTAAATACAGTATATTCCAGGATATAATGTTTTTGTTAAATTAAACTTATATTTATTCAAGTGAAAATTTCAATAAATTAGACGAGAAGGACATAATTAAGCATAAATTAAATACTATATCTACCAAAACTTAAATCACAATTTGTAAAAATTAATCTCTTATTTATTTATGTAGGTTGAAAAAGAAAATAGAATGTGAAACACATTCAAAGCACATAAATTAGAGTACTTGACACTACTGCTCCTTAAAAAATAAAAATAAAAAAAAGTTTTTGACAAAAATAGTCCTTATACTTTAAATGGTGCACCACAGAACAACACCAAACATTGCTTCAAACTAGTGGAACTTTTATCTCAAGAGTTCTTGACTAGTTAGGTTTATTGATTGCTTGAAAATAATCTCATAATCTAATATGTTTTGTGTTCAGTAATTAATCAGTAAAAATAGCTCAAATAAATCGTGTCTTTCCCACGTGTTAATATATATATGTATATATATATATATATATATATATATATATATTTCTATTCTTAATGTGGAGCAACTATATATTACTTTTTAAGTAAAGAACACATATGCGGCTAAAGATTAAAGCTCAGGGGTTAAATTGTACCAAATGCAAAACTGAGTACGAATTAATGCAATTTACTTAATAAATTAAAAAGGATAATATGAAGGTAAATACACTATTTTTATTTTTTGTATAGACATATATTTTAAAAAAAAAAATTTAATATTCAATATTTTTTACGGTCGAAGATTTTAATGTCATTAATTTGCTTCTTTTTAGAATTCTGTTTATTTTTTAGTCGATTTAAAAGAATCCTAAACGTGCTTGGACACGTGTCACTTTAGAGAGAATTTTATGAACTGACACATTTAAAACTCTATTAAACAAATAAAATATAAATAAATATTGAAAACTTTCATCGTAAAAAATAGGGATAATTACGGTAAATATACCCAACCTTTGGTCAAACTTCCTCCCGTGTACCCAACCTTTAAAATTGGTGGCAAAAGTACCCAACCAGCGTTGACTGTGTCTTTGGCTAAAAAACGTTAACTTTTGCCGTTAGCATAGTACACGTGTCCGTTGCAATGACATATTTTTTCAATGTTGTTTAATATGTATGAAATTTGATTAGTTCATGTGTGTGTTTTGGTAGATTATTTGCTGATTAATTTGTTGATTAATCTGATAGATAGATTAATTCAGTTAGTTTAACCATTAATTCAGTTAAAAATGATAGTAATAAATTTCGGGTGGCTTATGTGGCATGTACACGTGTACTATGCTAACGGCAAAAGTTAACTTTTTTTAGCCAAAGTCACAGTCAACGCTAGTTGGGTACTTTTGCCGCCAATTTTAAAGGTTGGGTACACAGGAGGAAGTTTGACCAAAGGTTGGGTATATTTGCCGTAATTATCCCTAAAAAATAAATAAATTTATACTGCCATAAAAATTAAGAAGAATAAATACTTATACCGCTGTTAACGTAATAAAATAAGTTAAATGAGCTGAGAAAGAGAGCTTTCTTCACTCTCTCCTTCTCAGCTTTCTGCAATTTTCTTCCTTACTTTCTCGAGAAACAAACACACACAGACGAAGAAGAAGAAGAAGAAGAAGAAGAAGAAGAAGTGAACAAAGAAATGGGAATTCTTCACGAAGACGTGGTGATCATAAGGCAATCGGAGGCGGAAAACGAGCCCAGCGAAATCACCGTCAATTGTCCCGACAAGACCGGCTTGGGCTGCGATTTGTGTCGCATAATCCTCTTCTTCGGTCTCAGCATTGTCAAAGGAGGTCTGTCTTTCGTATGCCAAGCTTTCAACCCTGTTTGGTTGCTGGTTGCCGAGAAAATACAAGTGTTTTTTTTTTTTTTAATTAGGAGATTTTCTGTTTTTCATTTTGCTTTTCTTTGCACTGTTTGATTACTGAGAAATCGTTCTGTTCTTCATTTTTTAAAAATAAAGATTGCTTTTGGTTACCAGGAAAATGCAAAATATCATTAGATTCATCTCGTTGAGAGAATCACTGAGAGAATTTTAATCAGGAAAGAGAGGATTCATGTAATTCTAAGTAATAATCCGCTAGAGCTTGTGACCCGAATCCGTTTTCGAGCCGGACTCCTTTCGAAGTGCGGCCCAATCCAGAAGCCCGATGGCTCGGATTATGTATTAGTTTACCTCATTGCTGATTTGGTGTTCGTATTCGAAAATAATCGAAATCAGCAACTGAAGTCTGTTCCTTGCTCAATTGCCGTGTTTGTGCAGATGTATCCACAGATGGAAAATGGTGCTACTTAGTGTTTTGGGTGATCGGAAGATCGGAAACAAGGTGGAGCTTATTGAAGAGAAGGCTCATCGAGGCTTGCCCTACTTGCTCCTCGGCTTCCGGGATGTCTTTCTTCCGAACCGAGTCGAAGCCGTCGAGGCCTCCCGACGTGTTTCTCTTGACCATCTGTTGCCACGACCGGAGAGGGCTTTTGCACGGTGATTCCCTCAAAACCTATGATTTTGTTTTCCGGGTGATAAATTGTTTCGTTTCGGAGTTCTCATGGGTGTATTTTTAGTTTTGGGTAAGTAAGCTTATATGTTTTTATTTGCAATATATTTGAGCAGATGTGACAAGGGTCCTTTGCGAGCTTGAGTTGACTATAAAGAAAGTCAAAGTTTCGACAACTCCGGATGGGAGAGTAATCGATATGTTCTTCGTCACAGACACGAGGTTCATCCTTCTTGATAGATCGGTTCATCCTTCTTGATAGATCCGTTCGAGCTGAAACCAGCAATTTATAAGCTTTTGCCAATAATTATTGATGTTTTTACCATATTAAATCAGTATTAGTTAAGTAATTACTGGGTGGAATTTTATTCCTAAACCTGGTTTTAAAACAGGGATATTTAAAAAAAATACCGGGAACCAAGAGTAATCTGGGAGGAAAATTTGTCGAATTCCCAGTTCCCGGTCCCGGTTTCATCCCTTGTAAAATTGACATGTTTTATAAATTACAATTCGGATCAATAATTGACATTATTTTAACAGCTTTGATTACTACTTTACAGTGATAAAAATCTAACATAACCACGCTCTAATCTACCAAGTGTGGCCGAATCCGAGAATATCAACATAATTACTTCCTTTAATGTGGAAGTGTGCGTGTAATATATGCATTTTCCAAAATGCGAATTAATTTTTTAATTACATAGCAATGTCAGGGAGCTTCTACGTACTAATGAGAGGAAAGAAGAGACGCGGCAATTCTTGAAATCTGCAATCGGCGATGCGATGATAAGCTTCGAGATCGAAAAGGTCGGTTCAGATATCACTGCTTGTTCGCAAGAGTCTTCGTTCCTTCCTCCAGAAGTCACCGAAGATTATTTTTCATCGGGATCGCTCACTTCAAGCGACGTTTCAATCGGCTTCGACAACAAACTCAGTCCCGCTCACACACTCGTCCAAATCGTGTGCCAGGATCACAAGGGTCTGTTATATGATATAATGAGGACCTTCAAGGATTACAATATTCAGGTAAAAACGAATCGTCTCGAAGGGCGAAGCTTTATATCAGTACTAAACTGAAAATCTGTTCTGATTTCCATTTCTCAAACACTAATTTTTTTTGTTCTGATTTTGAAAATGGCAAACCGGGAACAGCGCTTTTACCCCAGACGTTCGATGACAATGAAAAAAATTATTTTTCCTCTCTTTTTCTCTAAACAAATCCAAATTCCGTGCAGATTTCTTACGGCCGATTTGCTGTAAAGGATAATAGGATTTGTGAGATCGATCTGTTTATCATGCAAGTCGACAGAAAGAAGATCATTGACGCAAATAAGCAGAGCTCATTAACATCTCGCTTGCGATTAGAGCTTCTTCGTCCTCTCAGGGTAGCCGTTGTTAGCCGAGGTCCGGACTCTGAACTGCTCGTTACAAACCCCGTTGAGCTATCTGGAAAGGGACGACCTCTTGTTTTTCACGATATCACTCTTGCCCTCAAGATGCTTGATACGGGGGCATTCTCGGTAACGTACTTATAACTGCTCGTAGACTAATTTGACTGTTCTCGTTGTGTCTCTAGATTACTTTTTTATTTAATTAATTATTGGACATGTTAATTATTACTTCGTTAGTCCTTATTAATTCATTTCTTCTTTACATATTGAGTTTAGGATTGAAAAAGGGTCTGAAAATTATTTTCTTATTAATATTTTATTTCATTGCAAATTCGCTTTTAATCGGTTTCAAACCAAACATTGGTTAAAAATTCAATTTTCTCTATAGGTTTGATTTTACGTTTCAAAAACCGAACTGAATAACTAGTTTTTCTTAAGTGTGCCTTGGTAGTGTTCTCGCCCGTAGACAATTTGATTTGATATATTATGTTAACGAATTTTGAAAAACCAAAATTTAAAAAAACTTAACAACTTGTACGGAATTTTTGGTTGATAGATTCTGATAATTTCTTCTTGAAGGCCGAGATACGGAGACACATTATCGGAGGACGGGAATGGGAAGTGTACAGAGTGTTGCTCGACGAAGGAAGTGATTCGTTCGTTACGAGAAACGAGATCGAGCGAGGTGTGTGGAAGATGTTGTTGGGTTGGGAATAATTAGAATCATATCCCTGTATGATCTTTGCTAGTGTTCATTATAATACATACATATATATATATATACATATATATATATATACATACATACATATATATATATATGCTGGTAAACCACAAGATGTTTATATTAAACTCTGTACATAAAAATGAGAAAAGAAGAAGATATTGAGAGAAAGAAAGAAGAGTTCGTTAAATGCTTAAGAAGAGAATGACTTCAGCCTTATAAAGTGTTCAATATGGACACGAGCGGGGCAGAAAATAACAGAATATGATTATTGCGTATTTGTTTGCACTTACAAATTATAATAATTAAATATTTTACTTATTTAATTTGAATTATAGAAAATAATTTTTAATTATAACAATAATGTTCAGAAATTAAAATTATTATTAGAATAATATTTCAAAATTTTAGATAATTATCTTATATTTAGTTTTTTTTTAGGTGAATGATTTTCTTTTAAAAAATGTTGAATACTCAGTCGTCATCAATATGACGAATTGATATTCGAATAACATGTTTTGAATAAGTTTCTCTAGAATATGGAATAGTTAAAAAAATGATGTATTAGTTAAAATCATTTTTTACTAATGGAGATTTCAATAAAATGTTTGAGATTTATTAAAATACATGTTAATTATGACGGATTTTTTTTTAACCTTTTAGTAATTTATATAGATTTGTTATTTGAAAATACAAAACAATTATGAAAAAAATGTTTTTTTATAGTGGGAATTGAACGTGGACCTCCTAAAAAAAAAGTTACATCAATAAAGTTCAAGTTTGACTATACAATATTACAATGAGTATTTTTTTTAAATATTACTGATTATGTAAATATATTAAATATTAAAAATACAGGCTCAATATCTCGGGTTGAGTGCGGTCGATGCCGCTCGACCCTACATAAATTCGCCCACGAATATGGGTGGGTTTATAGCGATGCAAGTATCTAACGTTTTAATAAAGGGTTAATCGCGACATAGATACAAAAGCCTTACAAACTATAACGTTAAATATCAAAAGAAAAAAAAAATCAAGACTAAAATTGTGACACTTTTATTTTGTGGCTTTCGTCTCAGTCTCATTTTCGTTGGATGACGTTAGTCAATGTCGTGTAGTGTCCAGTTGACCATCACATGACATGACATCACATGACATTATCATGTCATTTTACTGTCATGTGGCATTTATATTTTAAATGTTCATTATTTTCTCTCTCTCTAAGATTAAATAAACTCGACTATTTCTATCGCTAAAATTTTAAATGTTCACTATTTTGTTTCTCTTTAATATTTTTAAAGTGATAAGTGTCTATGATTAGACGACATATTTAAAATTTATTAAATCGATTAAAAAGTGAACAAAATTTTATAAACAAGTAAAATAATGAGCATTGAAAATTTTAATTTTAGATATTTTAAAAAGTTTTAAAAAATTAGATATTATTATTATTAGGGTTAATGACGGTGAAAATACCCAAAGTTTGGTCAAAGAACCCCTCGTGTACCTAAAGTTTAAAAGTGGTGGTGAAAATACCCAAAGTTACATTTGGTGAGTTGACCACTCCATTCTCGTTACACCGTTAACTTATCCGTTAACTCTGGCCACGCGGACAAATCTTTTTTGTTAAGTGTAATCATAAGGGGTTTCATTAGTTGTATTATATAGTATTAATTAGGGGTTTAATTCGTTGTTTTGTCATAAACGAGGCTGATGTGGGCTCGTTCATGTGGCAAAAATTGTTATGTCAGCAACCCACGTGTGTCCACGTGGCCAGAGTTAACGGGTAATTTAACGGCGTTACGAAAATGGAGTGGTCAACTCCCCAAATGTGACTTTGGGTATTTTTGCCACCACTTTTAAACTTTGGGTACACGAGGGGTTCTTTGACCAAACTTTGGGTATTTTCGCCGTCATTAACCCTTATTATTATTATTATTATTATTATTATTATTAATTTAACCCAATATAGTATATAATTGACACATCATAAAGTGTTTTTAAAAGAGAGAGACCTAGCGGTTAATACTAATTTAAAATAATTAAATACATTAATAAAATTAATGAGACGGAATATACACAATAATTTCAGAAATATGCCGCCCCATTTAATAAAGAAAATGAATACTTTTTCTTTTTCGAAACAATAGATACTTATACTGTTATTATTTTTATTCTTAACACAAAATAACAGAGTATTAGAAAAGAAAAAAAAACTTTTAACCTATTAGCAAGTAAAACCCTAAATGCTAAAACCCTAAACCTTATACGAAGCCTAATTTTGGGCATATATAATATCAAAATCTGAGTGCAAATTTAAATCGACGGTCGCCGGAGCTGTCTCTTAACCTGTAAAACAAACACACACACACAAAACAAACATTAAAAAGTGAACCGAAATAAAACCAATTTGGTGAAAGATTAAATGTTTTTTTTTATCTTTCTAGTTATATTGCCCTAGTAACTCGGTTTCGTATATTTAGGGTTTAGGGTTATGCATATCATCATATATCCGTTTCTTTAGTCTAGAAAATAAACGGCCCGTTCCGTGTTCATATATATTACAAAATAAACACGGAAATGGGTCAAACTTTTAACTCCGATAACTAAAAATGTCCCCGATAGATTAATTCAGCTAATAAGTAATAAGGTACGATCTCGTAACAAAGCTCTAACACAAAATGAGCACGGAAACGGGTCGAACTTTGACAGGTTAAGTAACCTAATAAGGTACAATCTAGTATCAAAGCTCGAACTCGAAAACATTACCGCAAATCAAGTGCTCGTTACTCTCGGTATCTTCTCGCGGTCGGTGTACAAGTACTCGTTGCTCTTCGATGGCATGAATAAATACAAGCACGCCATGAAGAAGGCAAGGCTAGTAATATCCTCCAGGGGGTTGTAGAGCACCAAATTGGAGGGGTCGCCGAAATTCAATACATAGAAGATGCATCTAAGGTTCACGTAAAGAGTTATCAAAATGACAAAATAACAGAATTTACGTTTTCGATTAGTGTCCTCTACGTTGTTATTCTCCGGTGCGTCGGTATTCTCCCTTGACGGTCGATTCCACTCACATACGATAACAAACCAACTGATTCCGTCGAATACTATCGTCAACATTAAGCACAAGCCGCACATAAAGTCAGAGGTAAATAGAGGTATGTGCTCGCCGTTCACGATTAATAAGATGTTAGCCAGAACCTGAAGCGAAATCACGATCAACAGAGCCAGGTTCTCTTTCTTGTGGCTAAACAGCTTCGAAAACAACCTGCTCCTGATTAGAACGAGGACAGTGGAGAGCAGAACAAGATTAACGGAGCGGGAGACGTAGAGGTGCCAGGTTTGGGGCGTTCCGGTCCTTCTCAGGTCGCGCCAAACAGCAGTTGCGCAGACGAGACTGAGCGCCTTGACGAGGAGAAGTAGGCTTATTAAGAGGTGGAGCCAACGGACGTAGGTCCGGTTGAACAGGCAGAAGACGACCCAAAACCCGAGCAAAGAGATATTCACGACCGTGAAGGCCAAGAAAAGGGAAGGTATGTAAGTGATGGTGGAGCTCAGATAGTTCCGGTTTTCTCCCGCTTCGAGATTGTAGAGCTCTGTGCGGACCGTCACAGCGACAGAAGTGTACGGCGGCGCACAATTGGCAAAGGAGAGTATATAATTGCCGGGAAATGTTACTCGACAAGAGAGGGAAAACGCCGGAGAAAGCTCAGGGAATCTCCAAACGCAAATACTGTAGTTTGAGTCGAGCGGGCAGTTATTAGCTATGTAATATTTATTAGCGACGAGGACAAATCCTAGACGGGACGGATCAACGACGGCGTCTTGGGCCTTTTCGATGACGATCCGGTTGACAGAGATGTTGACTTGGCCGGTGTTGGTGAAGCCGAATTCATCCAAGAGGATCATATCGCCGGGATCGGTGTCTATGCTTCGGGTTGTAATCTCAGCGAATGTGGTGCAGGTAAGTAGCAAGAGGACGGCAATGGAGAGCAGGGATAGTTTCGCCATTTTAACCGGACCACCTGTAATGGCAAACTTTAAAAGAACTCTGCGATTGATTACACTTTCTTTTTTTTATTGAAATTAACAGACTACCGAATAAATCGGTTTGGAACCTGGAAAACAAAGTCTTACCAGATCAACCCCGGCAAACCGGACTGATAATGATTCGAACGAAAGACTCGAAGCCTGTTCGAAAATACGAAAAGCAGATAAAAGTCAGTATTTGTTCAAAACATAAATAGTAATATCTGTTCTACGCAAGTTCCGAAGAATAGAAAGAAAGAAAAAAAAAAGAACCCGGCATCTGATCAAAACATAATTAGTAATTTCTGCTCTAAAGAAGTTCAGAAAACTGATCAAACCCGGAATCTAATCAAAACATAAATAGTAATATCTGTATTAAGCAAGTTCCGAAGAAGAAAAAAGCAAACCCGGAATCGGACTAGAAAATAATTAGTAATATCTGTTCTTAACAAGTTCCGAAAACTGATAAAAACGGGAATCTAATTAAACATAAATAGTAATATCTGTTCTAAGCAAGTTCTGAAGAAAAAAAAAATCAAACCCGGAATCTGATCAGAACATAATTAGTAATATATGTTCTTAAGAATTTCCGAAAACTGATCAAAACCCGGAATCTAATCAAAACATAAATAATAATAAAATCTGTTAAAAAAAAATGTGAAGCCCCGAATGTGATCATAACATAAATAATAATAATATCTGTTCAATTTTTTTTTGAAAAGTGATCAAACCCAGAGTCTAATGACAAATAATAAATAGTCACATATGCTTTAAACGATAAATAAATAGTATAGTAGTATGTGTTCTTTTACACATGTTCAGACGATAAAACTATGAAACGAAGAACATTGGAAACAGAAATCGATGAAAAGCCAAACAAACCTTGCCGTGACGGCAAACGGAGAAGGCGAATGGGCACTGTGGTATATTATTTATTATTTACTGATTTACTTGAGAATATATATATATATATATATATATATATATATATATATATATATATATATATATATATAGAGATATGATGCATTACGGGATGCCTACAAATCCCACAAAATCAATGATTGATGTATACATGTTGTTATGCGTATTTTCTGGAGCCTAGAAAAATTAAGGCCGAAGACATATTAGGCCCACTAAATCGACTTTGACCCGCTCAGAAAAGTCAAAACCAAACCGGCCTAAAAAAGTCAACAAAAACTCAAAGGGACCGGCCCGGAAAAGTCAAAAAAAGTCAACGGCCCCGACCCGGATGGTCAACCAAAAAGTCAACGGGATCGGCCCGGAAAAGTCAACAAAAAGTCAACGGCCCCGACCCGGATGGTCAACCAAAAGTCAACGGAATCGGACCGGAAAAGTCAACAAAAAGTCAACGGGCCCGACCCGGATGGTCAACCAAAAAAGTCAACGGGCCCGATCCTAGAGGTCAACCGAAAAGTCAACAAAAAGTCAACCCGAACTCACTCGGGAAATGTCGACTCGGCCCGGCCTAAAAACATGCGGCGCGCCCCGAAGGCATGAAATCGAACTTCTGTCCCTCTATAAATACGAGGGCACCCCCGCCACAATCGGCAAGCACTCCCGAAGCCAAAAAACCTCTGTTTCCCGTTTATTCATAAATTCCGACTCAAATACTCGACTAATGTTGAGCGTCGGAGCGGGTGACAGAGGACCCCCCCTCTGTTCCCCTTCGGAGTTCACGTTTTTCTACTCTTTTTACAGGAACGGAGGCAGGTTATACAGGGAAGATTTCCGGCCCATCAAGACCGAAGATCAAGCTTCAAAGCCCATTCCGACCGTCAAGCGGGCGTTGGGCCCGGCCCAAAATCAAGACCTGGGCCGCATCAAGTTAATCAAATATTAGGCATTAACATTTGGCGCTAGAAGGAGGGGCCCCGACAAGTTCATAGCCTCGGAGTCCCACCAGCAAAACTATCCTACAATTCCTCTCGTCGAACAGGTTTCGAAGAGACGTACAGGTCACGAAAATGACGAACAGGTTTTGAAGAGACGAACAGGTCACGAAAGACGAACAGATTTTGAAGAGACGAACAGGTTACGAAAAAATGTACAGGTCACGAGAATGGCTAAAGAGACGCCTAGAGTTCAACACCATCAACAGAGAATGTTCGAACACAAAAGCTAACAAGCTCTCGGTCGTCTGATTACTTCAAAACCCATCTCGTCGTCACTAAGTCCTAGACGTGCCTCGATCGTTAAAAAACTTCAAGACTCGTCTCGATCCTCAGCAACTCTCAAAGAGCGGTCATCATGTCCAGATTAAGAAGAACACCAAATATATATATATATATAAATGCACACATTTATAATGTACAGAAATACGATTACAAGTTTTCTCCTCGTTATTAAACATATACAAATCAAGAGAAAAACATATTAGAAAATATGTATTCATATGAAAATAAAAGACAATCGTCGATAAAAGCTCGGATCATCGGAGTGTCACCGAAGCTTCGTCGCTTCCGCTCCGGAAAGCCTCGCTGCCACGGCCGGCAAAGCCTCCACAGCGCTGCCGCGAAAACCCAGGAGCACATCGGCCCGTGAGACTTTGCGCTTGCCACTGCTGGCCGCTGAAGCTCCGGCCACGCCAAGGTGGCTCCCCTCGCGCTCGCTGCCGTCAATCCACTACCGGAGATTCGACCACGCCAAGGTGGCTCCATCGCGCACGCCCAGTGCCGAAGCTCTGAAGGTATCGCCTCCCCAGACCTCCCATGAGCTAAAAGCTGCAACCGGCCCACCGCCACGGCGCTCCACCTCGGGCGACGGAGTTCCTCCAGCCCCACCGTGAAGATCTTCCGCCGGAACCCTAAGCACCACCTCGGATTCGCGCACAAGAAACGACGAGGGAAGTCTCCCACGAAAACTCAGATCAGCGGCGGGAGCTCCACCGCACGCGCGCCTATCGACGAAGCCTCTTGTCTTCTCCCCAAAATCTTCGAACGCTCAGATCTGGATCAAGGGAGTCTTCACGCGCCATCACACCCGCCAAGATCACTTGGGCTTCGTCGACAAAGCCCTCGCACACACTCTAGCCGCCGGCGACACCCGCGCCGCCTCCCGTCAAAACCTCGTCCCTGACGCCTCCCTCTGAGTTTCGCGTAGAACCCTCGCCGACTTCCAAGGGCGCCGTCGTACCTGGCTGTGGGTAGCCCATTCGCGCTCGCCGGTGGTCACCGTAGCGGGAGGGGAACGACGGCGATGGTAGAAGGGGGAACGAAGGCCTTTGGCATTCAGAACAAAAAAAAAATGGAAAAAGAGGGGAACCTCTTTGCTGCTCGAGCTCGCCGAAGGAGAGAAGAAAAAGAAAAAAGAGGAGAGCCCCTGTGCTCTTTTGCTCGACGAAGGAAGAAGAAGAGGAAAAAGAAAAAGAAAAAATAATAATAATAAAATGTGTCTCCCTGATCGTCGAAGAAGAGAGAGGAGAAGAAAAAGAAAGGAAAGAAAAAATAAAAACAAAACAAATAAACATATATATATTTATATGTATACCATTACCATTACGCACAAACTGAATGTGATTAAAGAAAATATATATATATATATAATCACAGAAACAAAACGTGCAAGTGAGAACTATATTGTATATAATAATATACAGGGCACAATTTCTCGGAGAAAAATCAACGCTCAAAGTCCGAATCACGGATACAACGACCAAAATTCAAATAACCAAAACGATGGTCAAATTATCCACGAAAACAAAGACGAAGACCCGATCCAAAAATAAACGGAGGTCAAAGTCAAAATCACGGTATCGACGTCAAAGACTCGATCCAAGAAAAATCAATAGGCAAAGTCCGAAACCCGAAGATGACGCCAAAGGCTCAATCGGGCAGAGAAAACAGTCCAAGTCCAAAACCCAAAGACGACGCCGAAGGCTCATCAGGGCATGACAGCGACCAAAGCCCGAAGACGTTGCCAAAGGCTTATCAGGAAAAGTGATGGCTGAATTCCGATACCGGACGATGACGTCAAAGGCTCATCAGGGAAAATAAATGGACAAAGTCCGAAACCCGAAAACGACGCCAGAGGCTCATCAGAGAAAATCGGCGGACAAAGTCCAAAACCCGACGACGACGCCGGAGTCTCATCAGGGAAAATCAACAGACAAAGTTCAAAACCCGACGACGACGCCAGAGGCTCATCAGGGAAAATCAGCAAGCACGGTTCAAAATCCGACGATGACGTCGGAGGCTCATCAGGGAGAGACGACGGACAAAGTCCGACACCCGATGACGACGCCAGAAGCTCGTCAAGGAAAAACGACGAGCAAAGCCTGAAAAAACAAAAATGACGGATGAGATCGGAATCACGGAGACAACGGTCAAGATTCCGAATCAAGGAAACTAAGTCGAAAACGACGTCGAAGACGCGACCCGAACAAAGGGAAAAGAGGCCGTCAAGGTCTGAATCAGAGAGACGACGTCGAAATTCAAAATTACATAGACTACAATGGTCAAAATACGAATCACAAAAACCGGCGATCGAAGTCCGAACAACGAGGACAACATCAAAGACTCGACCCGAATCACGGGAAAGATGAGTGTCAAGATCCGAATCATGGAAAACAACACCACGGTTACAGTTCCAATCATGGCAACGTCGTCAAAGACTCAATCCGAGAAAAATCTACGGTCAACGTCCTATTTACGCAAACGACAATCAAGATCTGAAAAACGAAAATGACGTTGAAAATCTGTTTCACGGAAAATGAGACGGCCAAAGCCTGAAACTAAAGACCGAGAAAGGCCGGATCTTAATCCCGCCAACTCAGGCAAAATAAGACCGAGACAGGTAGGATCTTAATCCCGCCAACTCAGGCAAAATAAGACCGAGACAGGTAGGATCTTAATCCTACCGACTCAGGCAACATAGACCGAGAAAGGCCGGATCGTAATCCCGCCGACTCGGGCATTAAAGACCGAGAATGGCCGGATCTTAATCCCGCCAACTCAGGCAAAATAAGACCGAGACAGGCCGGATCTTAATCCCGCCGACTCAGGCATCAAAGACCGAGAATGGCCGGATTTTAATCCCGCCAATTCAGGCAAAATAAGATCGAGACAGGTAGGATCTTAATCCTACCGACTCAGGCAACATAGACCGAGAAAGGCCGGATCGTAATCCCGCCGACTCAGGCATTAAAGACCGAGAATGGCCAGATCGTAATCCCGCCGACTCAGGCATTAAAGACCGAGAATGGCCGGATCTTAATCCCGCCAACTCAGGCAAAATAAGACCGAGACAGGCCGGATCTTAATCCCGCCGACTCAGGCATCAAAGACCGAGAATGACCGGATTTTAATCCCTCAAACTCAGGCAAAATAAGACCGAGACAGGTAGGATCTTAATCCTACCGACTCAGGCAACATAGACCGAGAAAGGCCGGATCGTAATCCCGCTGACTCAGGCATTAAAGACCGAGAATGGCCGGATCGTAATCCCGCCGACTCAGGCATTAAAGACCGAGAATGGCCGGATCTTAATCCCGCTAACTCAGGCAAAACATAGACCAAGAAAGGCCGGGTCTTAACCCTACCGACTCAGGCAACAAAAATTTCAAAAGGCCTGGGAATTAACCCTGCCGGCTCACGCAACAAAAAGTATGAGAAAGGACGGTCGTCAACTCGGCAAAATATTAAAAGACGCTACGGCGCACAAGACTGAGAAATAAGACGCTAAGGCGCAGAAACTCAGCAAAATACTAAAAGACGCTATGGGGCAAAACACCAGGAAGTAAGACGTTAAGGCGCGAAACCTGGCAAAAACATAAAAAAACCGAAGATTAATTCCGGTAACTTGTCCAAGATGACATAACGCATAAAGTTTCTCGCAAGATGAATCTCGCAAGAAACTGGGGGTTAATATTATGCGTATTTTCTGGAGCCTAGAAAAATTAAGGCCCAAGACATATTAGGCCCACTAAATCGACTTTGACCCGCTCAGGAAAAGTCAAAACCAAACCGGACTAAAAAAGTCAACAAAAAGTCAAAGGGCCCTGC
The DNA here is from genome assembly GCA_954871525.1 of Parietaria judaica. Taxonomy (NCBI): domain Eukaryota; kingdom Viridiplantae; phylum Streptophyta; class Magnoliopsida; order Rosales; family Urticaceae; genus Parietaria; species Parietaria judaica. The sequence goes on from OX940864.1 coordinate 19,152,900, forward strand.
CCGGAAAAGTCAACAAAAAGTCAACGGGACCGGCCCGGAAAAGTCAACACAAAGTCAACGGCCCCGACACGGATGGTCAACCAAAAAGTCAAAGGGACCGGTCCGGAAAAGTCAACCAAAAGTCAACGGGCTCGACCCGGATGGTCAACCAAAAAAGTCAACGGGCCCGATCCTAGAGGTCAACCGAAAAGTCAACAAAAAGTCAACCCGAACTCACTCGGGAAATGTCGACTCGGCCCGGCCTAAAAACATGCCTTCGGGGCGCGCCACGCGCCCCGAAGCCTAAAACATGCCTTCGCGGCGCGCCGCGCGCCCCGAAGCCAAAATCATGCCTTCGGGGCGCACCGCGCGCCCCGAAGGCATGAAATCAAACTTCCGACCCTCTATAAATACGAGGGCACCCCCGCCACAATCGGCAAGCACTCCCGAAGCCAAAAAACCTCTGTTTCCCGTTTATTCATAAATTCCGACTCAAATACTCGACTAATGTTGAGCGTCGGAGCGGGTGACAGAGGACCCCCCCTCTGTTCCCCTTCGGAGTTCACGTTTTTCTACTCTTTTTACAGGAACGGAGGCAGGTTATACAGGGAAGATTTCCGGCCCATCAAGACCGAAGATCAAGCTTCAAAGCCCATTTCGACCGTCAAGCGGGCGTTGGGCCCGGCCCAAAATCAAGACCTGGGCCGCATCAAGTTAATCAAATTTTAGGCATTAACACATGTTTTAATGTTTTTATTTCTTTTTATTTTGTTATTTATTACTTGATTCTTATTTGATTGTTATAATAGGTATGGTAAACTGCGGCTAATGTACCAAATGTTTGTTTTTCTGTGGATTATGTACCCAATGTTTATTTTCGACGGCTAATGTACCCAAACTTTATTCCGTTAGATTTTTTTGTGTTTTCCGTCACTTGACCGTCAACGAGTGATTTGTACACTTTTCGTATTTTTGACATAACTCATTCAATTTTTGTCCAAATTTTATGCACGACATACGGTTGGAAAGATAAGAGATAGATCTACAACTTTGGTGTTTTAAGTTTTGTAAAAAAAGTTTTTTATTATTCCAATATTTCAATTACAACGTAAAACTGGACATTAGTTTAATACAAAATTTTTGTTTCGAGCAAATTTTAATATACTTAATGACTTTTTATGATGAAATGTTAAACTACAAAATTGTAGATAAATCTTTTATCTTTCCAAAAGTAGTTTATTTATAAATTTTGGACAAAAAAATAGTGAGTTATGTTTAAGCCACGAAGTCTTGGAGAAAGAATCGTGAAGATCCGATCTCAAACGCTCCATTATCCTTCAAACCGTGTCATTGCTCAAAGTTCTAAAGAAAAAGGTAAGGAAACCTCTTGCATGTTGATTTTCTTCATGGTCATAAGATATGAACTTATGTTCATAATTTTCTCTCTTATCCTAGCTCAAAATCCAGCCTTCTCTAGGCCAAGATCGTTGTGAAGAGCACCTAAGTTTCCAACTACACAAGTACTAACTTTGTTGGAGAAAACTTAAGAAAGGTATAACCTGCAAACTAAAACCCTCACTCTTTTGATGAATGGTTATCATACTGAGTTTCATGCTTATTTATGATTTAAGTAAGACAAGCATGAATGGTTTTGTGTATTTTGATGAAGTTGGCCCGAGAGCCTTATGTTTGATGATGATTGAATGACATGCATGTTGCTAGAATTAGGGTTTTGATGAAGTCCGATTTTGTAAGGGTCTTAACCAGATCAAATGAACTCCAAATAAGGAAAATGTCCTATTTATAGATAGATCTGTGTGTCTATTATAACATACTGAAAATGTATTATTTATTAGCCGTGCACTATTCGTGCGTAAAACTATTTTCACTTCCAGGCATATCTGGAAGTTCGGATTTAGAACACATTTTTCACTAGCCTAATATTTTTCTAAATTCGTATAAAAATTATATGATATATGTATATTACTTGTGTTACTGAAAAATATACTCGGGTTAGTTCAAAACAATTCACGGAGTAATGACATGCAAATTTGTTTTTGGTTTTTAGACAGATTGTGAACTATGCTAGTAAAATACTTTGAACCATGATCTATACCTTAAATTTTGATAGGATAAAAATATATGTGCTATTTAAGGTAGTTAAAGAGACACAGGAATCAGTTTTGTTCCAAAACATGCTCTGATTGATTTTATAAAAATCACACACCGAAAGTCAAAAAATCGTTTATGTTAAGAAGGGTAGGTTTGAGTTCATGCTTAAAAAAACATATATATGATTGACCAAGGGTATTTATTTTCAGGAAATGAATAAAATACTTTATAAATGTCAAGTTTAGAGCAATAACAAGTGGTTTTATGTTAAAACGAGTTTTCGTTAATCGGATAGAGGTTATAAAGTGAGCATATACAATTCTACCATTTAGGTAGACTTGTCGCCCGAACTTAAAATAGTTTCAATTTCGAGTAATGGGGCTATGATATTAAAAATAAAACACAGAGGTTAAGATAATAACCTAGGTGATCTAAATAATTTACGATTATGAAAATGATCACACCCGAGGTTGTTTCGGATTTTCAAGATAAATGTTATGTTTACAAAATATTACAATACAAAACTCAAAGAGTTATTGATGAAAGGAACAATTTCTATTTAAAAAGATATGAATCTTAAATGATGGTTTTACGGCATGTAAAGACTCGTACACTTACTTGAAGTTAAGTCGTACAATGTTACGTAGACCTTTAAACAAAGGAACGTGTTGATACACGATCAAATAGTGTTGAAAACCTAAGTGCCCTAGAATTCCAGCAACGTAGAGCATGCAGGTAAACCTAGATCCAAATAACTGACGAGTCGTCTGGTCGGATTAAACATGGAAGTAGGGTGTTCATAATTGTGGTATGTTGTAGCTTGAAGTACAACGAGAACACCAGGTGAGTACATATCTCACTACAACATGAATAGTTTTCAAAGGAAAAATGAAATATGTCATGATATGAATATATGTGATGTTTGGGAGCATTGAATCCGATGCATGAATGATTGATATGTGTGGTCCTTGATGGACATTGATATGATTATATGGATCATTGTGAATCCTATGATGTTAACGTGTCATGTTATTCCAAGTGTTAATATTGGAAAAGAAAAGAAGGTATGATGAAAAGAATAATTGATTGAGCTTTGATTTATGTCATAATGCATGTAGATATGAATAGAGTCACCTTAATTAACAAAGATGACCAATGTTTTCAAAGCTCGTGTCGTGCCACCCGATCGAGGTATAAACATGTTATGAATGGGGCATAAATCCCAAGGTCGTGTTGGCTGGGGACCTTACAACCCTCAGACCATCTACGGCTGCGCGCAAATTGCACGTACACATATGGGTAATCACCAGGCAAGACAGGGCAAATCCCTTGAGCCACTTAAAGGAAAAGAAAGAAAATATTTTCAAAAGTAACCCAATAATATAGCATAATTGGACATACATATATGCATGATTGACATATGTTTTTGTGAGGATAATGTCTGTACTCGCTGAGCGTACGCTCACGTAATATTTGTTCATGCTGTAGGTGAGAAACCCATGACATGAATTTGTTATGGTGGAATCGCGAAGGAATGATGATGCGCGCGGTGGTTATGGGTTAGGATGGGTAACCGCTAAAGTTTCCGCATGTTTTTATGAAAAAATTATTTGAACTATGTTTTATTAACTACGGTTTATGTTTTGGGATTAAGGTATTTATATTACCTCTCTATGTTAAGAATTTACATATGGAATGATTGTCTCGGGTAGGGCTGAAACCGGGTCCAAAACCCGGTTTTTTTTTTAAACCCGAACCCGAATTTCCGGGTTTTCACTTTTTAAACCCGAAACCGGATTTTCAATGGGAAAACCCGGAAATCCGGGTTCGGGTAATTACCCGGTTTTAAAATGAAAACCCGGTTTTAAAACCCGAACCCGGGGTTTTGAATCCGGTTCCGGATTTTTACCCGGTTTTTAACCCGAAAAAAAAAAAAAAAAAAAACAAAAAACTTGCGAATCCTAATTCAACATCTTCAATTGAAATTACAGATTTCAGATTCGAATAACAACAACAAAAAAGGAAAATCGAAGCAAGAACAACAACAAAACCTAGGTCTACGCAATCGTACAAGAAGAATTGGAGCGATTAACCTAATCTAATTACAGAGCTTGGAGAGAAAATCAAAGAGGGGAAATGGTGATGGAGATCAGGGATTCGAGAGTGAATGAATCCCGAAAACCCTAAGCAGAGTCGAGAGGCGCTGAGCAGAGTCGAGACGGCGAGATGGCGAGAAGACTGAGCAGAGTTCGCGACGGCGAGAAGGCGAGTAGAGGAGAGAGAGATAGAGGCGCGAGAGCGAGACGGCGAGCGAGGGAGAGAGAGAGCAGAGGCGCGAGCGAGGGAGAGACCGAGAGAAAGCAGGCGAAATGAGAAGAGAATGAAAGCAATATGAAACATTGAAACCCTAGCTTTTTATTTGATGTCGTTTAACCTTTAAATGATACCCAATGTCGTTTTTTTAATCAGACTATAACTTAAAAAATATTATAATTAAAATTAAATATTATAATTAAAATTAACCTACTAACCGGGTTTCGGGTTTTATAACTCAAAACCCGGAACCGGTTTAATCCGGTTGTGGGTTTTTTAAAATTCGGTTTCGGTTTAACCCGGTTTTAATTCGGTTTCGGTTTTTTAAAACCGGATTCGGTTAAAAACCCGCATTTTCGGGTTTTATGCACAGGCCTAGTCTCGGGTTCATAATCCGAGTCAACGGGTACGAAGTACTATATTGGACTTTTCTAAAATGATTTTGGTAAACCATTTAACAAGCCTTCAAAGTTTTATGAAGGTCTCATGTTTTGACGATTGTCCGATAATGGTCTCTTTTGAATATTTTATGCTAAAGCGTTGATCTTAAATTTCGTATAGGAAGTTTAAGACATACGTGCTTAGGATCACAAGTGAGATGATGTTTTAAAAAAAAAACTTTATTCCTAAATTTTCGTAATAAAGAGTTTTATGAAATCTTAAGAAAGTAAGTAAGTATAAGTGGTAGCGGACGGCGCTAGGCCGGGTCGTTACAATGTCGGACTTCGAAACTAGAAACATATTGTCCCGAAAAGGTCGAATTCAAGTCACAAACTCTAACGATTTTGTTTAGTCTAAAGCTTCCAATAGATTCCGAATTTATGCAATATTCCGGAAACTACCCCCCAAAAAGTGATCTCAGCAAATATGACATACAACAAGGTTCCCAATTTCTCAGACTTCCAAACCCTAACGAACACATGCTCTTCAACCCAATGAACCTGAAAAATCAATTCACATTTAATCAAGTAATTCCAAACATATAAAATTATCTTGGAAATAAATAAGATATAGCTGTGATAAAGTCTCACTATGGTTTTGTCTGGGGTCCCATAGAACCACCCATTGAAAAATGCTGCAAAGATTCCCTGAGCCGCCAAGACGAAGACGAGCATCGCGTTCATCCCGATCCATTCAAGGAACAAAAACGGCGTCCGGAAACCCCAAACATCAATCTATTTATGATAAGCAAAATAAATTATCATTAAGGATTAAAACATAAGTTGTTTGAATCAGTGTTTTAATGCTGATTTTGCGGGTTCACCTATAGGTCTATTGTACTGGTTTATAGTTTATAGGTAACAGGTTTATTGATGTGTCAAGGCCACCGGATTCCGATTATTTACACTTTCATTAAAATAGAATATACATTAATGTAGCAAAAAATATGAAGACATAAGGGTGTTTTTTTTTTTTTTTTTTTTATGGAAACTTTTATTCTCCTTCCGTTTTCCGTCGAAATGGAATCGGAAATCCAACCTCCAAGGGACAATATTTATACGAATATATATACCAATATGTATAATCCGGAGAAGACTAATCCGGCTGCTCCGGCAGTGAAACAAACATAGCTGAAGCTATAAAGCTGTTTGTTGATAGGAATTGCTACAAAACAGAGAGATTAGCATACTTAATTACCATCTCTAAACACGTTTCGATAAACTAAGTGTCATAAAATCGGAGTTATTAAGCCTACCGTCGGTAAAATGAAGAACAATGCCTATGATTAGCAACACAAAACCGGTTGACACCCAATGCTTCAGCCTCTCCGAGTGATCCTGAATTTTCAACAACAATGTTTAACATCCTAGTCTTTTTGAACAATTAACGAGCTCCAAAACGACAATGCTTAATTCCGCAAGCAACGTTAGATCGGTATGACTTCGAACCTTGAAGTGTATCAAAACGTGCCCGTAATGGACGCCGATTGTCCCGGAAAGAATACCCGAAATGGAACTGAGAAGAGGTAAAAAAACAAGGCAATTCAAAGCCTGGTATAAAGTTTAAAGCGTGATTGGCTTTTTTTTTTACTCAACTTTGCAGTTAACTCCCCAACTTATGTTTGGAGCACATGAATTTTGGAACTTCTAATAAGTTGCAAAAGCTACTCCCTTATGGTAGAAAATAATTGCTTTTGTATATGTTAGTATCATTTTAGCTTCATAAAAGTGTCATTTTTTCACTAATTTAAAGTCGTAAATTAAAAGAAAAAGAACTAAAATTTAGAGTTTTTTTTAAAATAAAATATTTGAAGATGAAAGGATAATTTTACCCTTACTTAATAGCACACATGGCAAAATGAAAGGTAAATTATAAACCTCAAACCTTAGAAAGCCTTCCGGTTCGAACGGGGCAAGGCACCAAACTGGGGCCCCGTCTCGAAGTGGCCCAAAATCCGGATAGCTTAGCGTGCAAGCCTAAAGATTACCCCAAATAGATTGATCTCACTATGTCAACTCAAATTATACACATATACATACATATAGATTATATAACTGTAAGACTTACCTTTAAGCGTCTCCAAACAGGTTGAGTGTAGAGATGATTTACACCCCAAAGCTGCCTATCAACATACCCAACTGCATTGCAAGCTGGCCCTAAGTGTCCTCTCATTCCACACTTTACCTATTTTTATGAAAATAAATTATGAGATGATTATGATTCATTAATGATCAAATTAGCGTGTAATAGTTTAACAATATATATAAGTTTTACCGTGTATGTTTCGGCCTCGTCATTGTCATTCAATAGTACAAATGTCCAATCGGGAACATACAATGCGAATGTCGTTACCATGTAGATGAGGAACGCAACAGATCCTCCGATCCTGTTTAATTATGACGTATTTAGACACACTATTTATTTATTTTTTTAAATGAAGTAGAAGTTTTCTTTGTTGCTTTTTTATTAGGGTTAATTGCGGCAAAAATACCCAACCTTTGGTCAAATTCTCTGCTGTGTATACAACCTCCGTAAATGGCGGCATAAGTACCTAAACTTAACATTTGGGAGTTGACCGAGAATATCTATCTATGTGGCAATCAGCCTTTGCCACATGGCACTTGTCCTCCACGTGGCATGTCACGTAATTATTATTTTTTTAATAATTTTTTAAACAAAATTATTTTTATTTTTATTTTTAATAATTTTTTTTTCAATAATAACAAATAATTAAATATTTAAATTTAAATATTAATTATTGGTTATAATTATTTATTTTTTAAAAAGTAGGTAGAACGAAGTAATTTTCACCGCTCACGGTTCACTTGAACTCCATTTTCGATCCGGTTCACGCGTCGAATAAAATTGTTTAATATGTTTAATAATAATAACTAATAAACTCATACATAATGTTTAAAAAGTCAAGACATAATTAAATACATACCACTTATTCAAAAACAAAAAATAGTAGTCATATTTATATTTAATGAAGAATTATTTTTATTTGTTTGCATGATATTTAATTGTGTTTGAATTTTAGAATAATAATAATTGTTTAATATGTTTCTTATTTATATATTATTTAAAAAAATTATTGTTAAATAATCATATGATTATTATTGGTTATATTATTAAACATATTAAGCGATTTCGTTTCACCCGTGAACCGGATCGGAGGCGGAGCTTGAGTGAACCGTGAACGGGGATTTTTTTTCTTTATTTATTTCGTTTGATCCACTTTTCTAAAATGAATAATTATATTTAATAATAAAAATCAATAATGAATATTTAAATTTAAATATTTATTATTGGTTATTATGGAAAAATAATTTTATTTTTAAAAAAAATTAAAAAGTTTTTTTTTTTAAAATAATTTAATAAAAATATTTTAAAAAATATATTTTTAAAAAAATTATTTAAAATAATAATAATTACGTGGCATGCCACGTGGCGGCCAAGTGCCATGTGGCAAAGGCTGGTTGCCACATAGATAGATTTTCTCGGTCAACTCCCAAATACTAAGTTTGGGTACTTTTGCCGCCATTTACGGAAATTGTATACACAACAGAGAATTTGACCAAAAGTTGGGTATTTTTGCCGCAATTAACCCTTTTTATTATTATTGAATTAGGTGTTGGTCGAACCAGCCTCATTTTCTTTTTCTTTTTAAAATTGGCTATCATTTTCCATTTGCTTGGTTAAGAAAAGAATAGGTCGGACTGGCCCGGCCCACCCGAAATTATGTAGACAGATAGTGAGTGTTTCTTTAGATCTTCAATTACGATTTCAAAGGGTGTGATTTTTGAAAAGCTCACCATTGCCATCGGTATGCAGTGAAGATGGAGAAGGGGCCGGATTCTACAACGGTCGGTCGGATTTCGGTGGTGAATGTCTCGATCAAGGCGACGACGAAGTAGACCAAAGCTATTCTCTACTCAAAAAACACACCCACCTCTTGTTATAATCTCATATACTGCTAAAAATAAGATTAGTGGATGGTTATAAGTTTTTAAAAACCAATCATTAGCCATAGTTCTATTTATACTCTTTTAAGTTTTTATAAAATTTGAATACACATTTTGATGCAGCGGAATAAACGACGAGGTAGTTCGTCATTGAAACGTAACCGAAAGCAAATGACTATGAAACAAACTCACTGCTTGAACTGAGAGCAGATATTAAGAGTAAAACACTTGGTTTTTTCATTCAAAGCTCAACTTCTTAAGAACATCGACTTAAGCATCTTTAAATAGCTCAAATGAATCGCCAATAAAAGAAAATAAATAAATAGCCACATAATAATAGTATTAGAAAAATAAATGCAAAGGATGAAGTGAAATCATAAGGAAGCTTTTAAAAAGGAATTCAATGCAATGAATAATAATTATTGCCGGGATTTTTTCGATGATTTTAGAAACCTCGGGCTATATCATATTTATAATAAAATATAAATATTTATCTCTAAAGATGCCGTATAGCTCAGTTGGTAGACTAGAAGGTTATCCACCTTGTGGCATACAATAATAATTTAGTGTTTTTTTTTTTTTGGAAAAGATGTAAGACTTTCTTTTTAAAGATGGTATAAGAAGCAAGTTAGTTAGCAACAAAATTTTATTTAAACTACCCTTAAAATCTAATTGGCACATATCAGCATCGATCAGCATTAAAAGAACCTATAATTATTGTATCGCCGTACCCGTAAAATCGGACTATCAGAGAATAATCAAGCGAAAGAAAGATGACCTGAAGAATTCCACACCATCTAATTTTCTTCATGTCAACTCCATAAGCTAGTTCATCAGGAGCATGAGAATATCCTCCTGAATCATTAGATATTGAAAAACTACTTTAATTTTTTATATATATATAGAAAAAATCTCTGGTAAAAATAATAACACTTATATCACAGTATTATTGATTTTACCTTGCAAGAGAATTCCCCAAAAGAGGAGTTTTAGTGTTCTTAGCACAATCTTTTTGACTGCTGGCTTGATCTCAGTAACTTTCTGAATTTATCAAATTATAGTAATTAATGTTAAAAAATAAACAAATAGAATGTAAATAAGTTGAACTAAAAGGAATAGAAATTACCTTGAGAGCAAGAGCAATGGCAACTCCAACAATGAAGAGAAAGAAAGGCATCACAAAATCAGCCAAAGTGCAGCCATTCCATGGTGAATGATCAATCCTTGAGTATGACCCTCCAGCATCATCTACCAATATCATTAACTATATATATATATATATATACATATATATATATACATATATATATATAATATATTGAAATTGAAATTTAATATATATAAAATAAATATATTTTTCTTTAAAAACAAGAAAAGTGGCTTTTAATCATATTCATTATAACGGTGGGCGTAGGCCAAATAGCTCCATGTAATCATGTTAATACAATACTCAGAATAACAGAAGTTCAATTTATCCGACTAAACATACAGAACTTCTGAATCCGGGTAAAACCGGATTCATAATTTTTGGATTCCGGTTAAAACCCGAACCAGAAAATTCTGCTTCCGATTTACCCGGATCCGGGTATTATGTTTATTTTTTTAATTAAAAAAAAAACTAAAAAAGACCCATTGGATGTGTGATGATGTCAGCTCTTTTAAGTTTGCATGCATTCAGGTTTACCACATAGTCGGACCACAGTGAAACTGTGCAAGTGCAGGAGGACCTTTTTCAAAAAAAATTATACAGTTTATTAATTTAAAAAAAAAAACAGTAACAAATCGGAACCGGATTCCACTGTCCGGATAAAAACCGGAACCAGAAATTCTGGTTCCGGATAAAACCGTAACAAAAAATTTCTGGTTTCAGGTTTTTCTTAGATTCGTGAAAAAACAGTACCGGATCTGGTTTTGTCACTATGTTAACAGGATTAGCTCCACGCATAGGGCGCGACGACTTTGCATAATTCGGGGGCCCAAATTTTTAGGATAAATTCATTTAAACTCTTTATTTATCACTTCTATGATCCTCATTTTCATAATTTCTCTATTTCTCATAATATTGAGAAATTATTTTCAGCTCCACTGATTCTTATTGTCATTTCCTCTAATTCTATTTTTAAGACCATTTTTCTCTTTTTTTTTTTTTTTAAATAGACTTATTCCAAATTAAGACTCAACTAATCAATGTCACCATAAACCAAACACACGCACATACATCAAATTATTAAACTTACTACAATAGTAAGGCCTCTAAAGGCATCCAACGTTGCAACCCGCTTGCTCCTTGGCTTAACCGTCGATGGCTCCCCCTCCGGATCGCGTTTTCCGACCACATCTCCTCCGGAAACATCCCTGCGGTCACCGTCGCCGGACTCAGCACTAATTGCATGACTACCCCTTGCCTTTTGTGATTCCTTATTGGCATCCGTACCAAGAGTTCCCTCTTCCAACTTTCTAGCTTCCTCCATAAAGCTACTCACTAATATCTCAATGTCACACCCCTAATTCACTATATATATATATATATTATATAAATAAAATATCCAAAATAGTTTAATTGATAGAACTTAAGAAAGACAAAGAAGCTATCAAAAATGGCCGGCAAGTACTTGGCGTGTGCTGAAGAATTGGGCCACAAAGACTCAACAAATACTAGAGAATCACTAATTTATGATGACGTTCACAAATCAAGACATGAGTGTGGTCAATATGTGTTTTAATACACGGTTATTATGGGCAAAAATACGTAATTATGTAATTTGTTGCACTTTAACGTCTAATTTCGCTCTTTGATGTCAAAAGTACACGTGTCAAGAGTCAAATGCCGCAGATTATTAATCTAATATTTTCTTGACCCGTGTACTGCCATCTGATATTTGACGGGTGGCGTGACTAAGTGTAACAATTGTGCGACAGATCATGGTACTTTTGTCGTCAATAGCGAGAATAAGTATTAAAGTGCAAAATGATGTACGTAGTTATGTATTTTCGATGCCAATTACTCTTTATAAAACAATTAATATCATGATTATAATCATGACATAGTGTTCCTTCTGCTAATTAATCAATGTGTATAGAAGAATAAAATGTTCTTAACGAATGCTACGTTATTTCATTGGATTGCGTTTGATTCAAGGCAACATATTTTATTTTATTTTTTTAACTTTGATTTTTGTAAATTAGCAATTGACAGAACATCTGAACATTATGCATAAAAAGACATACCAGTCGAGTTAAATAATAGTAATCAAGCAAGAGTCAACCGCTCCGATATTGGTTCAAAACATCGAACATTCGATTCGAGCAGTTGTTCATTGAACGTTTTTCAATTTGAGAAAATTTGTATTAGTAAAACCAAATTAATAATCTTATATTTTTATATTGGTTCAAAAATACCTTGTTCTCTCTATTATTTTATCCAAAAAGGAGAGTCAAACAAACTAGCTACTAATAAAGTAAACCCATTTTCTTGGCTAAACAAATACAGAAAAGATGTGTTTGAACAAACCATAACAAATTAAATAAGATCATGTTTGTCCTATATGTTTGGTAAATATACAACACAATGGAATCTGTTTATATAATATATGTATAGATAATAGTGAATAAATTGATGCATGATTAAATTAAGATCAATTCGTTAGCTGATAATCCTTCAATACAAGGTGGGCAATTTACAATGTTGCCGGCAAAGTTCAGTACAATTATCAAAGAATACATGACAATAGTGAACCGATATCTATGGAGAATGGAATTCGATACTCGATCAACCACTTAACCTTGATGGCGTCATTGATGATGAAAACATTTATATCGATATTAATTTTGAAATCCCATTTTTTTTAACCTTCAACCCTGAAATGTTGGATCCATTTTTAATCCAGATACGGTTTTTGAAAACTAGATTTTACTTAATCCGTTTTTTTTTTAATTCGGATCCGGGGTGAATGCTAATTTGAACCTGCATTTTCAGGTTTTTGTTATACCCTAATCTAACCTATACATGGTACTATTTTATACTTGATATATTTTCTTGGAATGATAAAAACTGGATCATATTCTTGAATTATTGGAATTACTATAAGAAAGTGCATCTACATTTTTATACGAAAAAAACTTATAGCAACTTTAATAACTATAAATGTTCTCATTCCGTAGACCAAACTGTGTATTTTCTCGACCCCGCACTTTAAAATTCTGATTCCGTCACCACTATATATGTATATATTGTTATGGGGTAATTTTGTAAAGGTTATGTAATAAAGGAAAATTATTTCTTTATTAAATAAATCTAATTTTTACCAAAACGCCTTCCGGAGGTCTGTTTTCGTAAAACAGAGTGCTAGATGTTCCTAAAAATATCGAGATACTAAAAAAAGTCATAGAGTTTGTAAAATTTGGCCTCGGGACACTCCCGGGACCGTGAAACAGGCCCGGGAGCACTCCGGGTGGGCCCAACAGCCGCTGCCACGTATCACGCTGCCCCTACAGGCCAGCCAAGGGCCAACTTTCCCCCACCACGTGTCGCCTGCCCCTTCGGGTTCGCCAAAGGTCACCGGGGGACTCAAAGAACTGTATAATATTACCCCGGGGGCCTCCCGGAGTAATTTAAAATCACGTTTTAGTCCTCCGGCTCCCCTATAAATAGAAGCTCCGGTTTCACTAAACGATAACTCATAAAAACTCATTCTCACCACCGAAAACTCGCTCTAAACTCTCTCTACTCCCTCTAAACTCGTCTCCCCCTCAAATATCACTCTAATGTTGAGCGTCAGAGATGAATCAGGGGGTAGCCCCCCCGGTTCTCCCTGAACTCGGGTTTTCTTTTTCCCAGGTCCGAATACAGAGAAGTTCACATAGAGCGGAAGCTCTGGAGAAAATTCTGGCACGATCTAAGACTCTCCTTGCCAAGGTTCTAGATCCGTGAGGTGCTCGTTCTATTCCTCAGTCTTGTATCTCCGGCAGATATACTGACTTTGCGGATAGACCGTAGGACCCGGATCAGGGCTAGTGACGCCGGTCGAGGGTCTGGTCCACCAGGGTTCACTGGAAAGTCAAGACTGCGATCTTCCCTACGCAGTGGCCAGGTCTGTTTTTGGCGTCCCGAATCTGTAACCAAGGCCAGGCCAAGCCCTGGCCTCTCGGCACAGGTAGTGGTGTTTACCTCGGATGTCTGGTCCTGTAACAGTGGAGGGTTCGTTTGACCCGAAAATGCCAGGAGCCCAAGCCCAAAACTTACAAAAGTCAACAAAACGACATTGGGCTCGGTCCAACACGAGCAATTGGGCCGCTTGAGTGTTTGATCCAATATTTTGCATCAACATATATAAAGTAATATATGCTCGTAATGAAAACGACAATATTCCAAAATAAAGATAAAAAACTTGAAGAACTACGATTAATTGTTAAAGAGAACAAATTATAGAAGAGCTATAAATAGGTCGAAAACGACATCTTTTCAAACTACAACATTTAAAAGAAAAACGATATCTTTTTCAAGCTACAACATTTTTTTTAACGAAAACGACATCTTTTTCAAGCTACAACAATTTGGAAATGGGCGAAACCTTTCCCAAACTACAACATTTTATAATAAAACGACAGCTTTTTCAAACTTCAGCATTTTTCGAAGAAAAACGATATCTTTTTTTTTTCTTTTCAAATTGCAGCGGTTTTTGTAGGAGCGACATTTTTTTTTCAATCTACATTGTAAAAAGAATGGAAATATCAGTTCCACAACACCTAATTTTGGAAACCGACATGTACCAAGTTACAAATATCACTTGAAAATAATATTTTTAGAAAAAAAAGCCGTGAACCCATATTTAATCCCTTCCCGATACGGCGATACGGTTTGAAAACTGGTACAGCTGGGACCAATATTAATTGATACTAGTTTTAAGAATCGAAATCGATCAACAAACTGAGAAAACCAAAAAGTAGCGATCGAACATCTCCGAAATAAGTTAACCATTTATGATTATTGTTTTTTTTTTTTTTTTTAATACAATAACACATGCATAAGAGAAGATTTTTTTTTTATCATAATATAATTGTGAGTTCGTAAAGGAAGAGGGTCAAAACCAAACATATAAAGTTCGAATTGCAAATTGCAATGATTCTTTATATCTTTGGGTTTGACCTTTTTCCATCACAAACTATGAGCATCTACTTACAAAATACACACGCTGAACTGAATTATATATATATATATATATATATATATATATATATATTAAGAAATCCTAAAGATTAGGCGAATAAAATCAAAAGTCCCCTTCATATATATATATATATATATATATTAAGAAATCCTAAAGATTAGGCGAATAAAATCAAAAGTCCCCTTCATATATATATATATATATATATATATATATATATTAAGAAATCCTAAAGATTAGGCGAATAAAATCAAAAGTCCCCTTCATATATATATATATATATATATATATATATATATATATATAGAAATCCTAAAGATTAGGCGAATAAAATCAAAAGTCCCCTTCAAATCGGAGATATTGTTTCGGGGTTATATATATATTAAAATCCTAAGAAACCCAAGAAAATAGGCCAATATAACACTAAACATATAAATCGGCAACTAAAATATCAAAACAAATGATACCTTAAAATCCTAACCATGCGTATTAAAAAAAACGACATAAATAAAGCTGTCAAGACAATAAATAAAAAGGACTACTATCAGGAACAAACAAGGATAAAAATCGTAAAACTAAAATAAAATAGGTACTGAATTGCAAATAGCCAATAAGCTGAGGGTCTTCATGACAAAACCAGCACCACGTGTTATAATCGTATCGAAGCCCGTAAGTCTCGGAACCAATCTCAGCCGTTGAATGATCTCGCAACCGTTTTCCCCCAAATAAATCACCGAACTTGGAATCTCGTACGGACAGATATCCGAGACGACGAAGACCCAGAAACCGACGCCATTGACGACGAGTACCTCTCTGAGCTCAATTAGGGTTTGGTTTTGTCATACTTATTTGGGTTTGTAATTGAATTTCGGTTTTGAAGAGGAAGAAGATGAGTGGGAGAGAAGATAATCGCTTGTTCGTCGGAGGGCTCGCATGGGAGACCAGTGAGCGACAGCTTGAAGACGCTTTCGGTCGCTATGGCAAAATCACTGAGTGCCTCGTAATCCCTCCCTCTTCTTTGAATCATAATTTTCCATGGATACTTCGATTCTTAGTTTATAAATTGTGAGATCTAAGATTTTAGTCAGCTTTGTAGTTTCGCTGATTGTTTGTGCCGTGCGAAAGCGAGGGAATTTGCTTGTTTGATCGAGAGGTTTCGAAGTTTCGGGATTCGGGTTTCAGGTTTAGGTTCACTGTTATGATTAGGCTGTGGTTGTTTTCCCTATAGGTTGTTGCGGACAGAGAAACCGGTCGCTCTCGTGGGTTCGGATTCGTAACCTATTCCGACCATCGGTCCATGGATACTGCGATCAGGGATATGCACGGCTGTGAGCTGGATGGGAGAGTTATATCAGTTAACAAGGCGAAACCGAAACAGAGTGACGAAGAGACTAGGCCCGGGTATGGAAGGGACTACATTCCAGGTGGCGGCCGGAGAGTGGCTGAGAGATTTCCCGGTGGCACCACTGACTGCTACAAGTGCGGCCGTCCTGGTCATTTTGCCCGGGAGTGCCCGATGGGTGATTCTTCTGGGCATTTCCGAGAAATCAGCGATCGGCGCGGAGATCGCATCAGGATGGACCCTTATGATCGTCGCGATAGCAGGTACGGCGAGAGATATGGTCCTGTGCGTGACAGCTACAGCGAGGGCTACGGACCTCCGCGCGAGACCTATGCAGATGAGAGGTACGCCGATCGAACGGTTCAGAATGCTTACGGCAGAGAGAGAGGCTACTTCAGGGACGGAGGACCGAGACCCAGCGGAGAGAGGTTCGGAAATGGCGGGCCAGACCGTTACGAGAGAGGAAGCTATAGGGAGAGGGTCGGTCCGTACGATCGCCCGAGAAGAGATCAGGTTTCATCGTACGATCGGTACTGAGGCGGGTTTATATGGTATTTATTTACATGTTCGTGTTTTTCTGTTTAAGAAGAGATAGTTGAATTTCCTGTGTCTGAAGACTGAGCTTGAGTGATGTAGTGTTAAATAACTCGTGTGGAACTTGAATTGATTGTGGTATCAAAGTATTTGCTCCGTTCGTTCATGAATTCCGAGCTTCTTTCGAGGGGCCAAAATTGGTAAAGCTGCGTAGGCTGATGAACTAGCAGCAGATACGGGATTCTTACTGATTTCTTGGTTCCGAAATGCTGTTCACAACCGAAGCAGACAAGATACTAATGGGTTTCGTTCTTTTCTACGATAAGCGGTGACGTATGGTCTTTGTAGTTCGGTTAATGGTGAATCTTTTTATGTTCGGATCATCGGGGCAGACGATGTGCAGTTTCTAAGGTATTTTAGTTAGTATTGATAATCAGATTGAGCCACTGTTTATAGTTATAGCTATTTTGTGGATTGGAATTCTAGACTTCGGTAGACAGTTCGAATATTCAACGGACCTTAACAGTTAAAAGTGTGCAGCTGTGCTTATGTCTAGCGGATAATTATGTGATGTTACTTTATGCCCGGTTTGTTATGTTCTGTTATTTGTTTGATTTTGTGTTTCTGGACACTGACGGGCGTTAGCGGGGCGTTTATTTTGTTCGTAACGGCCATGTAAAGAGAAATGAGGAAAGATTTTAGGCTGTGAGAGGACAGTTGACACAGAAAAGAAGATTAGGGTGACGGTATTTCGCTTAGAACCAAGGCCTTTGACGAGTCATCCAAGGAAATATTATGGGCCAGAAAGTTCTGTGAAGGTCGACTTAGGAAACAGTCTTTGAATTATGTTGGGGCCGTTTGTTATCGATTTGCAGAACTGGCTTGTGGGCGTTTTTGGAGCTGTGTTTGGTACAGGGTTTTAACAGTTGATCTGAAGACATGAGAAACTGAAACTGGGTTCCTTTTTTTAGTCATAAAGTACAGAAAATTGGGTTTCGTGATTTCAATTTTTTGCTTATTATAAGGTAAGTGTAAGAGATAGTGAAACCAAATCCACCCAAGGTGAATGTGGCCTTTCTGTTTCCGTGATTTCCGAGGTTTCATGATTCTGTTTACGTGATTTTGGTTCGTAGTAGTGATAGTGTAACCGAAACCATGCAAGCACTTGCGGTGTTCTGAGGTTTACGGGTCTCTGTTTCCGCGGTTTCAGTTCTTGCCTTTACCAAGATTATGACAGTCTAGCAGAAAGTAAAATCAAAACTACGTGCACTTGCTTTGCTCAGGCCTTCCGGGTTTTCGATTGTTAAAAGAGAATAGGAAACGGTTTTCTAGGGTTTGTTGTTTCTGTTTCCATGTTCTCAGTTCTTCATCGAGTACAAGGGATTACGAAACCGAAACCAGGGTAGTCCTTGCTGTATCTTGAGATTTCCGATAGTTGTAAGCCGGAAACAATTTTCTGGGGCTTCTTGGTTCTATTTCCTGTGATTTCCGTTCTTCGACGAGTATAATACTGGAGTGTAAAGGATAGCGAAACTGAAACCAAAACCATGAAATCACTTTCTGCATATTGGACTTAATAATAATAATAAAAAAAAACAGCATTGTTATGGCATCAGAGACGTCGCAAGTAAAACCGGAGCAGGGTTGTTATTTGGAGCATGGGCCTGGCTCTAGTTTTCTGTTTTCTACGACAAGGCTTGGATTTTTTAACCAAAACCGGACCGGAACTAGATCAAAATGGGACTTGGGCCAAAGTTTCATCCCTAAATAGAAGGAAATTGTTTATAGTACTCATTCGTTTTTGGTCCTACATAAGTGGGATACTATAGGAACTAGGATACCTCTTGTCTTTTTCTTTTTGTATTTAAATTTGGAGAATATATATCTCTTCGAAAACCTTGTCAAACTTGGAAATATTTTTGAGAAGCTTAATGGTTCCTCACGACTCACATTCTCGTGACCTTCAT
This sequence comes from Parietaria judaica, assembly GCA_954871525.1. Lineage (NCBI taxonomy): Eukaryota > Viridiplantae > Streptophyta > Magnoliopsida > Rosales > Urticaceae > Parietaria > Parietaria judaica. The sequence goes on from OX940864.1 coordinate 19,171,720, forward strand.
CTTAAATTTGTTCAAGTAATCTTCTAGTAACAAAAATATATCTGGTACTTGTACATAAATTATATATTTCAATAATCAAAGTCGTCATATTCGCGTTACAATCGAAATACATAACATGATTAAATGATGGACTAACTGAATCGAACATAAGAACTAAGGCCCCGTTCACTTGGTTGTAATTGTGAGTAATCGTAATAAGTACACCTACTTATTACGATGTTTAGTTGCGATTACAAAAATATGCAACGTAATGCTCTTTACACTGTAATCAAAAGTCCCTATTTTAAAGGAATTGACATTACAGAATTCACGTACTTGTAATTCTTTCTTATTCTTCCTAAACTACCCTTACTATAACTAGCATTTTTCTCCACTTTCTCCGTTATTCACGTTTAATCCCCTCCCTTTTTTTTCTCCACTCTTGTAACTACCCTGAATAACCATCCTCAAAGAAATCATCTTGCTTTTTACATATATAAATCAAATAATATTTAGATGTGTTAATAATTTAACACGACCACGTAGCAAATAATAAATATTGAATTTATAAGGTAGGCAAAATTATGTACTATTGTGCTTCCTGCTTATTTGACGATATTTATATTTTGTGCAGTATAAAAATTAATTCATTAATCCTTGATCACAGTTTGATAAATTTATTTTGAGTAGTTTTATATTAAAAAATTAAAGATAATAAATTTAAGAGTATTTTGGAAAATATTTATTGATTACGTTGTGTACCGTGTCTTACTAAACAACGTAATGAGCATTCATTACAACGGTACAAGTAAACATTGTAATAAATTACGATTGCGATTGCGATTACGATTCTAATCTATTACGAATCTACGATTACAATTACGATTACGATTACGATTGACCAATTACAGCGAAGTGAACGCCACCTAAGTGTTCCGTCTTTTTCAATTTAATTAAACTTTTCGTAAAACTTAAAACGCGATAATAGTGTGTAAGCTCTATATCAATATATACATCACAAGTATCCGGTAGCGCATCAGCCACTTTGTTTTCTCTTTATAAACGTGGTTAAGAGACACGTGTCGTTCTCGTACTTATGTTGTGTTCATTAAGAATATTAAACTTATTGGCTTTCCGTTAATGTTGAGAATTTTCCCTAAAAAAATAGAAAAAAGGTAACAAAATGAAACACGAACAACTGAAAGGGACAAAACTATATTTCATCACTTACTGTGGAGTCAACTTGATGATGTAAGTGAGGAAGTAAAGTAGTTTAGTGATTCAAGTTGAGTTTGATCAAGAAATTTCTTGTACTCAATATATTGATTTTGACTTTACACTTGTGTTGGACCATAAGTCTCCTCCGCATTAAATAAATTTGACCTAATGAAGCCACGAGTACGACACCTGTCACGTCGTTTTTTCATTCTTTTTTCTTTTAAAGAAATTTTTTTGGCGTTAGTTCTTCTATGTACCTTCGTGTAGTCAAGTATCGCTCGGGGTTTAAATAATTTTACTTTCTTAATTGTATATTTTATGAATGAAATTTTGAGAAAAATAATCCATATAATAAAAAAAATAACTAAATAGTATGAACTTCATTGCTTAAGAATCATGCATTTGTTTGAGTAAAGACTTGGTAGTTAGGTCCTTCATCAATTATGAGCTTTGAAAGTTTTTGGTTGATGAGTCATGGATTGTGTTTTTAATTAATGCTAATCGGTTTGACCCACGTCAAGTTCTTTTTTCAAAAACAAAACTATTTTATCAAACATTAACTAGGAAAACGCGTCCGACTCAGTTTATAAATTGGGAACCGATACTCGGCCGAAACTTTCATAAATCGGCCCGGGCCGGTTCGTCCTCACAATTAGCCAATTTGGATAGATGAAAATTAGGCGTGAAATTAGATACGACCAACTTGCCTTTTATATATATATATATATATATATATATATATATATATAAGGGACTAATAAAGTAATGAGACACCACAAAAGTTCAAACTTTAGTTACTATTCTCTGAGTTTGGTCTCCAAGCTTATCTCTTTGAAATGTCAAATTTAATCTAAAACACATCGAAAATGCAATCTTAGACAGCTGGAGCCTTTGTGTGTGTATATATAATAATATATTTGTGAACATGAACAGTGACATAAGAAATCGGTGAGAGTTGATTAGTTCTCACATTTTTGGAAATATGTCACATGTCATGCAATAAGTGTTACGATAACGATGCATCAAATTTTCTCTCCCAAATTTGGTAAATGTTTTGCCTTATCGTCTTATAATCACATGCTTGATGCTTCTACTAACCCGTATTATTCTTTACTTTCACCAATAATTCAGGATTAAGGAGCACTAGATGTTGGCCTAAAGAGAGAAGAATATTGTATTATTATTCCCAAATTAAAGTAAAATTGAAGATCAACACTACAGTACTACCTAAACATGTAATACTATCATCAGTTTATCTCCTCAACTTTTTTTTTTTTATATCATTTACCTTTAAGTATTGCCTTTCATTGTAGGTTTTTTCGGCTTCAAATTCAGCATTTTTTTCTTCATATTATTGAAAATATAACTTATGTCTTATTTTTTTATATAAAAAAATGTTGATAAAAATAGGCAATATTTGATCACAAATGAAAAGTTCAAGAAAATATTAATACACAAAATTAAAAGAAATTTCATAAATTAGCATGATATAAAAAATGGATTAATGGTGGCATATATACTCAAGTCTTACTCAATTGAAGCGGCATAGTTCTAAATTTATTTTCAGTGATATATATACTCAAAGTTCAACTTTATTGTAGCTTCAATGTACTAAGACTCAAATTATTGTGGTTTCAATTCATTTCGTCTATTTATCCTTAACGGCGTTAAGTATCACTAAAATTAAGCACTTTTTCCTTATAAATTTTCTTTTTCTTTTTCTTCGAATCATCTTCCCTCTCTCTAAAATTCAAGAACGCTATAATCTTAAGTTCATCCTCCGATTCATCCATGGCGGACAAGCCATTATCGGCAACGGCGAGAGTTACATCGCAACAGCCTCCTTCCTTGTCGGCGGCTCCGTTGGGAAATTCGGTGATTCCGATAGTGAACAAACTCAAAGAACAATAACAATAAATTTAAATTTGGGTGCATTAAAGTAACAGTAAAATCAAACTTAGGTATATATGCCACTTAAAATAAAATTTAACCCTTAAAAAATAGCTTAACAAGCAAGATTAGCATGCCACGGAATGAACAATTCACGCTGTATACTAAAGCAATTAATACACAAGGAAGCTGTAACATCAGAAATTGACCATTTTGAGCATTAGGCATGATTATGAATCAACTATTCCTTGTCAACCATTCATTCCAATCATACCGTGACCACCACATACGTACTCCAATCACTCATACAACAATACAAATCCATTCATATTATTTACCCTCTCTCTCTCTATATATATATATATATATATTTATACACATCCATAGTATAACCCAAAAACTAGCTAGTAGCTATGAACACAGATACATAGAAAAACTCTAAATCCTAAGAAAATGAGAAAGCTTTGTCCTTCATTTGTTACGTTGTGAAGTTAGAATCTTTTGTATCGAGCATGGTCGAAGCTGTTTACACAGCCGGAGGCGGGGCCGGCCTCCGAGCGTTCGGCCGGCACGTGCTTCTCGGCCGGTGGCTCACGTTCTTCGCGTCGATGCTTATCATGTCGGTGTCGGGAGCGACGTACATGTTCGGACTCTACTCCTCCGACGTGAAGTCCTCGCTCGGGTATGACCAGACTACCCTTAACCTCCTCAGTTTCTTCAAGGATCTTGGGGGCAACGTTGGGATCGTAGCCGGCCTTATCAACGAGGTCACGCCGCCGTGGGTCGTCCTTGCTGTTGGCGTCGCCATGAACTTCTCCGGCTACTTCATGATCTGGCTCGCCGTCGTCGGCAAAATCCGACGGCCCGGGATCTGGCAGATGTGCCTCTACATCTGCGTGGGAGCGAACTCGCAGACGTACGCCAACACCGGAGCTATGGTCACTTCCGTCAAGAACTTCCCCGAGAGCAGAGGAAGCGTTATAGGTGCTTAATCCTAATTACATTATCTTTAAACATGTTTAATTACTAAGAAGCTAACAAATAAATGTGTACTTTGAGTTGAACTGAATTTTGAATTTTCTTTCCATTTTTTTTATTCAAAATTAGAATTTTTAGATTCCAGATTTTGAGTTTTAAATAAATAATTAATGTAAAGTGTCTATCATGGTCCACATTAATTAGCTAATATATAGATTAGTGTCCTTTTAAACTCCAAATTTCAAAGTCCAAAGTTCGTTATAAAAAAATAAAATAAAAACAAAAAAACAAACAAAATTAGGACTCGGTACCGTATTTAAAAAAAAAATTGAAATATAATCTAAATTCTGAGACACCATATTAACACCTTTAATAATAAAATAATAATGATAAGTAGTGTTAAAAGTGAGATTATAACTCATTTATATAGAAATTGTCTAGATAAATTAGTAAACAAAATTTGTCCCAAAGATTTTGTAGCACTAAACAATATTTTCATGACAAAAATATACCGTTTAGTCACTTTATTCATTATATATAAACCATGCAAAATATTATAATTGCACTCTATGGCCTCAATAATTATGTGCATAATTAACACTAAATTAATTAATCTAACTATAATAATATAGGGCTTCTCAAGGGCTTCGTCGGACTCAGCGGAGCCATAATCACTCAGCTCTACCACGCCTTCTACGGCAACGACTCGCAATCTCTGATCCTCCTCATCGCCTGGCTTCCGGCAGTGGTTTCCGTTGTCTTTCTCGGGATAGTTCGGATCATCAAATCGGTTAAGAGACAAGAGAAAGAGATTAGGGTTTTCTACAAGCTACTCTACATCTCTCTTGTCCTAGCCGGGTTTCTCATGGCCGTGATCATACTACAAAACCGGTTAGGGTTTAGTAGGGTTCAGTACGTCGGGGGGTCGACAGTCGTGATCCTGTTGATGTTCTTGCCCGTCGTCGTCGTGTTGAGGGAAGAGTTCAAGCTCTGGAAGAGCGCTGACGGAACAGTTAAAATTATCCCCGAGAATCAGACCCAAGAAGAGAAGGTCGTCGAGGAACGCGATCGTTTGCCGGAGAGAGCTTCGTCCTCTTGTTGCCATGGCGCGCTGAGCCCACCGGCGATGGGTGAGGATTACACGATCCCGCAGGCGCTCTTCAGCCCCGATATGTTGATCATTTTTGTGGTGACGTTTTGTGGTGCTGGCGGGACTCTGACGGCAATCGATAACCTCGGGCAGATCGGACTTGCTTTGGGGTACCCAAAGCATAGTACGAGCACCTTCATTTCCCTCGTCAGCATCTGGAACTACCTCGGCCGAGTAACGGCCGGCTTCGTGTCTGAAATCCTCCTCACAAGGTAGATACAATCATACTAGTGGCGGAACCAGAATTTTAATTGATATAAATCACGAGAAAATTTAAAATGAAGCACACAAAGAAATAAAAAAAACCTAGCAAGCAAAACTGATCATCATATATCTCTATCTATTTCTATTATCTATTTCTATTAAAGACTATAAGTGTAAGTATAGGTTACTTTTAATACTTTTTAATTTCGACTTAATTTAAATGATTTTTTTTCCTTTTATAATTTATTTTTGGTACTGTAAAATAAATTAGTTTCCATTCTATCTTTTTGCAATTAAAAATTATTATGAAAATATTGATACATAACATCATACATAGAATAGAATAGTTAAATATTTATATGTATACATTAATATTATGCATTTAGAAATTTGTTTAGTTTATGTCTTGATGGTCAAAAATCATTTGTAACTGTAAGAAAATTAATTAAAATTAATATATATGTATAGATGATATGAAACTAATCTTTGAATTGAACCTTGATTCTTGAAAGGTACAAATTCCCGCGCCCGCTGATGCTCACCGGCGTCCTCCTCCTCTCGTGCGCGGGCCACCTCCTCATCGCCTTTGGTGCCCCCAACGGCCTCTACTTAGCCTCTGTCATCATCGGCTTCTGTTTCGGCGCTATGTGGCCACTCCTCTTCGCCATCATCTCCGAGATCTTCGGCCTCAAATACTACGCCACGCTGCACAATTGTGGCGGCCTGGCCAGCCCCATCGGCTGCTACATCCTCAACGTCCTCGTCGCTGGCCGCCTCTACGATCGTGAGGGCCGCCGCCAGCTGGCAGCGCTTGGGCGCACCCGCCAGCACGGCCAGGACCTAACGTGCGACGGCGTTCGCTGCTACAGATCATCTTTCGTAATTATCACTCTGGTCGCTCTGCTCGGGAGCGTCGTGTCGTTCGTCTTGGTGCTCAGAACGCGAAAATTCTATCAAAGCGACATCTACAAAAAGTTCAGGGAGGAAACTGACAGTAGCGAAAAGGGCGTTTCGACTTTGGCTGAGCCGGAGTCGAAACCGCCTTTAAACCATACAAGCTCTTGAAAATGTTATAGGGAAAATCTTAGAGCTTAAAAATTACATAATCTGAAATTATTAAGAACAAGTGTAAAACTTGGAAATCAAAGTCATACTAATGATTTTGGATTATATGTTATATATTTTTTTTCTTCACAATAAAAAATTTTAAAGCCTTTTGATAGTCGATAGAGTAATTAACAATATTTAAAGTGCCCCCGCGACCGACGGTTTGCCAGCAGCAGACCGAAATTTGTGAGGTGTTTGCATAAAAAACGACCGGAGCCGACCCGTTTTATGGTTTGATGAGGGACTGAGTAAGCTAATTAAGTTTTAAAAAATTAAAATTTTAGGAAGGTAAAAGGGTGAAAGTAAAGTCATAAAAAATATATATTAGTTGCAAGTCTTGGCCAAACTAGTCGTGCAGGTTGCCCGCCTGGACCGTTTTGGCTCATTCCGTTTATCCAAACGGACGGGTTTATCATCACCGATCGCGGAACCGGGGGAGATATATATATATATATATATATATATATATATTCACATCGACATGCAAATCGAGGGGACCATCTTCGGAAAAAGATAAAATAAAAGTATTTAGCAAAAAATAAAATTATATATATATTCGTATTTCGTACACATTATATTCATGGCATCTTGGCATGGTATCATGGAAATATATAATAATTGAATTCCCATTTTAGCAAAACTGTTACATATATACATCGATTTGATCACATGTGATTCTCGAAATCTCCTTTCGTTTTCTTCCATGGATTTCTTCTCTTGTCTCTCACGCATATTTAATATTCTTAAAATAAAATAAGTTAAAGAGTTTTTATTAGGGCTGAAAATTTTGTCACCGTTTCCCGGTTTCGTCCCGGTTCCGGAACGGTTAAAAAAAATAATAGGGAAATTGTGTTTTAAACGGGGAACCGGTACTTCCCGGTTCCCGATTTTCGGAACCAGAACCGGGAATCAAAACCGATTTTCCTGATTTTTGGTACCGGTTCCGGTTTTAAACTACATGTCGTTTTTTTTTTTTTGTATTTTTAATGTCGTTTTAGTTTTACATGTCGTTTTTTTCACTTAAGGTTGTTTTTTACCCGTAAAAAACTAGGGTTCTTTTTCAACTTTTCATCAGCCTCCTTCTTCCTTACACGAATAATTTCTCTCTCCCCTGCGATTCTTGCTTGCGACTCATTCTCCTCTTCCTGTGACAGTGCGCCGACGCCGAGCATTCCTCTCTTACGGCCAAATCTGCACCGTCAAGGTATTCCTCTCTCTCTCAAGACATTTCGATTTCCTCTTGCGATTTGGATAGGGGATTTAGGGTTCCGATTTCGATTTCGATTGTCAACAATTTTGCAGGCTACTCCTCAACACTCTTCGCCAAGCCTTCCTCTCCTACGGCCTGACAGAGTGCTTCAAATATTATCACGATTTTTTTCACGATTATTTCACGGTTCCGGTTTTCAAAAAAAGCGGGAAATATGCACAGACACAAAAAAGCGGGAACCGGTAGCATAATTAAATTTCCCGAATATTTGGGATAGGTACTAAAAAAATAAAATCTCCCGGTTCCTGATTCGGGTTTCACCCCTAGTTTTTACAGTGTGTCACGAAGTTACTGAATGATAGAGAAATATATAAATGTTAATTAGTCAGGGGAGCATCTCTTCGTTATCACCGATTCAGGGGAGCTTCACTGAGTCAGTCTCAGAATTCTGCAGATTCAGTCTCAGAGTATCACACAGGGATCATCAGATAGTTAGGGGAAGCATCTCTCTTCGTGCAGTCTCACAATTGTACACACTCATAAAACATTATCAAGAATGGTCAAATAGTCTGTATAATTTAGACACATTCAAAGCTCCTTAACCTTAAAAACTGTTTAAAATTTATCCAAAATTTTATATTTAATATTTTTTTATTGTAAAAATTTGTATGAAAATAAAATTTTTAAACGCCCATCTCAAGGCCGAATGAAGGACACACAACACAAGCTAACTTGACAGAAGCCCATCTCAATGCCCAATCAAATAAAAACAACTAAAATGTTTTCAAATAATTCATGTGTAAATAATGGACATTTATCTCATCTAATCACTTTAAATATTTGTGACAATATTCATCACCAATTTTGATTTTGCAACAAATTATTTCTTGTTAATTTTAAATGATGTTCTCTTTTATACGTTAAAGCATGTATACATTTTTTTCTCAAAAAAATACATTTTAACTTTCTTTTTTAATACACGCGAGAATGAAGGATATTTTTGTCAATACGTATTTTTCAAATTTGTGAGCTAAAGTTTATAGAAAAATAAGTTCACTTGTATAAACGTATAGAAACTCATTACGAATAGCCGACAAACTTATTTTGCGGCCACATTCTTCAAAGATCACAAACTCGCAACGGGACCCTAAGAGTTATTTTTTCTTCTAAAAACTACAAAAAGAATAAGATTGGAATAATAGGAGCCCAGTGGTGATGTGCTTCCTATTTCAGTTCACTACAATTACCGCATGTCAAGATAAAAACTAATTCCCTAATCAGGAAACGGAAAATCGACGAAATGAAAAGTAAATTTGTATGAGAGATATGTGCACTTGTTCCAACTCGTACATCTTCGCCATAATTACTAACTACAACTCTCACTTTCTCGTGTGCTACAAACACAACAAAAAGTGGGAAACAAAAATATAAGTTGGATTAGTTTGATTACTCTACTTAGATACTTAAAGCAATTTTGATAAATTTAGCTTAGCTTCACGGCCCAACATTCTACTCACAAATGTCGCAGAAGCCATCACGTGGTTCTTCATAGGGAGCAATCCTCATCCAACAAACGACTTGTCGTTTAGAGAGTAAATAATGAAAACGACAGCTTTGGGTTTGAGAGGCATGTGGTAGAATATCTTAATGCGAAAGAAAAGAGAGGAGAGAGTACGTACTGACATGTTTCAGATATATCTATAATCCAATTCATTCCCCACCTACTGTCCATCATCTTCAATTTTGCCGACACTTATATACGGCTTTATATCCCTTCGGATAAAATTGTATATTAAAATCATTTCTATTTGTAGATAGACATAATTAATATAGTCAAACTCAAAATAATGAATTACCAATAGTTATATTCTCCACAAGAACGAAGTTCTCACGATCACTTATCGTGGATAACTTGATCGTTTTTGGTTTTATAGAGATTATATCAAAAAAATATTTCTTACAATTATATAATATTATTGGTTTATCAAAAAGTAATAATAAAAATAATGATAAAAAAATAACAAAGGAGCCCTTCATAAATTTTATAAATATTATTTATTCGTCAATTTTTTTTTTTTTTAAATATATTGATAATTCAAGAAATGAATACAGAAATAAAACTTGAAATACTATATTGTAAATACATATCAATATAGTTAAATAAGTTATCCATCAATAATATTTTACCATAGGAATTGATGTTAATATATACCCATATAATAAATATTATAATTTATAAAAAAAAAATATCGATAAATCTTACGAATACCATGTCTTTAAACTCATCACTCATAGAAAAAAATGGCAAAATCGACCGTCGTTTCTCATCGATGACGATATCTTAAATTTTTATTATGTATCTTACAGATTATCCGTTAACTTTTTAATTGGTTGTAAGAAAGTAATTTTATAATTGACCAATGAGTATTAATAATTTTACACTGTATAATTTGTTTGCACATGTTATAAAAATATAAATATAAACATAAATCATATATTGTAATGTAAAAATTTATTGATAAGAAATATGTCTATAAAAATTAAATATTCCACTAATTAATCATGTTATAAGGTATTTAAGCTTTAAATATTTTTTTTTGTATATTAAAAAAATCGAATCATAAGTATTAATAGTCCGAGTACATTGATGAGAGTGGTTACCAAACGATAAATTAACGAAATACCCATTTTGTGCAAACCTTTTAAAAAACTACCCATTATGAGTAGTTTTTTACACACACAATGGGTAGTTTTTTAAAAGGTTTGACACAAAATGGGTATTTCTTGCAATTTCCATGAATACTGGGTAGTTTTTATAAATACTTGAACACCCGTATCTATGAACCAACTAAACTATTTAAGGTACGTGACAAATAAAACAAATAATTCTTACATTACAAACGATAGCGGTATGTAAAAATTCACCGATAACTGCAAATTACCGAGAAACTATATATGATTTTCGTCAAAATTCGTAACATTTATCACTAATACTTTGGTAAGTGAGAGCATAATGGTGTGTTTGTTTCTAATTTTTCCTTGATAAATGATAATTTGGGTTTGATTTAGGGCTGAAACCATAACCGGGAATCGGGAATTTGACTATTTTTTGTCCCTGTCCCGGAAAAATAAGTCTGTCCCGGTTTTGGTTCTGGTTCTGAAAAGTCCTTGTTTTTGTTTTAAATCAAAACCGGGACCGGGACCGGGACCGGGACACAGATTAAAATCCCAATTTTTTTAGGACCAAAATTCAGGACGAAAACCGGGACAAATCCGAGACAAAATCCAAGATAGAAACATGAAAAAAACCAGATCCAAAATGCAAATTACCAAATCCGAGTAAATCCAAAATGTAAAATACTAAATCCGAGTACAAAAGCAAAATACAAAATAAACAATTGCAAGATCCGAGTTCACGTCGTGAACTTCACAATGCCAAATCCAAATCTCAATGCAAAAATCCGAGTCTAAAATGCTAAATAGTAAATATCGAGTACAAACAAATTATTTTTTTATAACAAAACGACATATAAGAAATAACATGTTAAATAAAATACCGAGTAATGGTTGAAAAATAAATGACATGTTAAAATAATGGGCTAAAGAAAAAAATAATGGATTAAAACCCTAATAGTAAACGACTTATAAGAAATGACATGCTAAAAAAACGACAAACTTATAACAAAACGACATAAAACCGGAACCGGGACAAGAAAACCGGGAATTTCAGATTTTGAATTGGTTTTGGTTTTGGTTTTTCAAACCGGAACCGGGACGTCCCTTTTTAGGTTATAGTAAAAAGAAAAAAAAACTGATTTTTTGCCAAAAACGGTCCGATACCGGGACCAGAACCGGGACGAAACCGGCAACCGAGTACAAAATTTTCACCCTAATTTGATTAATTAAGATCCGACACAATATTGAATGGCCTGCATTTATATGGAAGGCAATAATTAATTTTCGGGACCAAAAATAGTGGTGCCAAATGACACATTTGCTTCATTAATATCTCTCGTGAACTTAAATGTATTCACGTACAAAAGTTACCCCCAAGGTAATAAAAATAAAGTCCATTTTATTTAAGTGCAAAGATGTCAAACGACGATCGACATATATATATATATATATATATATATATATATATATATATATATATATTATAACAAATGATATGACATGATATGATTCATATGAATAAAAGTTTTTCTCGCTTTGTGAATCTAATAATATTTATGTATAAATATTTCGTTTTTTTTTTTTTTGCATATTTTGTAGCAAGAGTGGAACTAAATCTCCAATCCTTCAAAACGCACTACAACCGGTCATAAAAGTTCATTTACTCAATTTATGAGTGGCACTATTCTCGATTATTGAATACAAGTTAAATTTGAACTCCTTAAAACACCTAGCATCAAATAATCTCAATTAATTTAAAGAGATTAAAGACAAAATCAAACAAAAAGTCTTTTACTAAGGTCTAGAAACGTCTTATTATCACTTTCACCACTAATTATATGCACATTGCGGAACTAAGCTCAATTGAAAAAGCATAGGCCCAAGTCTTTTTATAGTGACAAATATTTTTAAGTTTCACATGCAGCTTAAATGTACCAATTTTAATTTTCACTTTACAACTACCTAAATGTACTCAAAGTCACAAAAAATAGCATATATCTTCAATAAAATAAAACTAAATTACATTTACTATTGAATGAAAAAAAAAAAAACCTTGAGTGATCTACGCCGTTCCATTTACATACAGCTTGAGTGAAATTCGTAATCCTCAACCCTATATTTCTTTGTTAACGTTACTTATAATATATATGAAATCGGATACTATCAATGTTGGTAACGTCGTCCCGAAAACTATACCAACACGCAAAAATTGCCTAGATTAACAAATATGCGAATAAAGTAAAAGACAAGTGAATACGCGATATTTGGTAATGCAATTTGCGAACTTTTCGTGGGAATCTACTCTGCGGGGCACTGACCTAGACACTTTATTCCACTGGAAAACATTCAAAAATATTACACGATTATACGAGATACTTAATTAAGTTTCAAAAGGGAACAGATAACTCCCTCTTAGGACCAGGCGCAGTTGGTGATCCAACTCCAGGGAAAAAGTGTGCTTCTCTTCAAATCGATCTTGCGATGCTTCAATTGTCGAAACAACCAGTCGTCACTCCACGAATAAGATCTCTACAAATAAATAGAAGGGATGATATTACGTCCAAAGTGCTCGATCTTGGCATCCATATAAGGCAAAGAAAGATTTCACGATCTCTGTGATTAAAGACTCTAACGGATACCTTCAATCAAATTGTTTCAAAGAGATCCAGCTCCAATCAGAACTTGATGACGCATGAGCTGACAAATCGTGGCAATATTCTGATGAGGATCGTTGACTCCTGTAGCATATCTCTTCCGTAAATGCGTAGATCTTTAGCATACTTGTCCATTCCGTTGTTATTTTGACAATTGTCTTCTAACTGTTTTTATACATAATGACAAAAACAAAAAACTAAACAATATTCTTACAATATACAGTGATAAGTTAAGAATATAAATATATATATGTATATCGTCCCTTCTATTTATTTGTAGAGCAAATAAAAAAATATATGAATAAACAATTTACTAAATTACTATAGTAATTATTTTCTCAAAAAAATTAAATATATTTGTCAATTCAACATATAGGAAATATTTCTGAATCGAACTTAGTCATATATATATATTTCTGGTTAAGGCAGCTTTGGAATATATTGTTATTCATAGCTTAGGATTATATATATATATAATTAGTTAATAATACCCTTTCTATTTATTTCGTAAAATAGCTGTGAATAAAATGTATATTACTATTATATATAATCGTTATAACGAGGGACAAAGCCCCACTCTTGCTGGCTTAGGGTTTTTGGTTCCCTAGGAAGCCTAACACATCTGAATTTGGAGAGATATGTGTTGCTATCATTGCATAAATGTTGCATACATTGCAAATGATTTTGGCTCTATTTTTTGCAGCAACATTTACATTGCATGTGTTATCATGCAATATATATCTGCCACACACTGTTCCCACTAGGCCATAATGTTTTTATTTTATCTCCCATGAAATCTTAGATCCAACCATATTACTCATTTTTTAAAATGTTCACAAGGGACGGGCAAGCCACGGAAACCGCACCTCGGTTTTTCTTAGGTGTAGAAATCCTTGTCCGGCTTTTCTTTTGGCGCAACAGTTTGTGCCCGGGTTTAATTAAACACAAGAAACAAATCTTAACTTTTAAAAATATATTAAAAATAAGTAATTATTTGAGTGCATACTGTACCGTAGTTTAAACCATAAATAGGCTAGGTATAAGGGTGGCTTTGGCCGATCCATTTTTCTAGAAGTTTTGAGATTTTTTTTTAATTAAATAAAATATATGTTTCTGCCTAAGAAATTTGCATGTACGACCCTTTCAACAATGGTTAGCCCCTTCATGTAACTATATCCCAGTTCCGTAACTAGCCTGAGCATAAGATGATTGCAGACGCCCGCCGCCCCAACCGAAACAGGATACGATGGGCAATGATCAGCTGGGGCAACCCACGCCGCTTCCATCTGAAAAACTGATACTCAAATGATAAAATGAAATATAACAATTTGAACTTACTCTTTAGGAATGATCTTGATCAAAAGAGAATTTTAATGGAAGCATTACATTTGTTCCACTAATTGATTATAAAGCTAGATGTCTAAACTTTATAATTACAAATACATTTCATTGTCTGGCCATAATATATAGGATGGGAATCACAAAGGTACATCACAAAAACACAACACAAAGATTGCTAATAATGTTCATCACATTTTTCTCAATGGCTACAAACTATATATTTTGATGATACATCGATACCTATAATAAAACATAAGAACTTTATCATTTTAGCTAAATCTAACACTCTCACTCCAAAGATGCATCTTCATCCATGTATTTTCTTGACCTACAAAACAAAAACAAAACAAAAAAAGGAGATTTTTTATGAATAATCTAGAGACATTTCTTCATTATATTACAGAAATCTAAAGTCACAAAGTCATAATCTTCATAAGTGAGTAAGTGTTTGATAATGATATTTTTGGCTTAAAATGATTAAATGGTCTTCCAAGATAATGATCATCAGTCAAAAGACTCAAAATAGTTCAACTTTTTAAAAGAGATCAACTTGCAAGATCACATTATATCTTCTGTTGGTTAAAACAGTTTCACTTTCTAAATGAGATGTAAGAGCGCATTAATAACCATCTTTTCTTAGGTAAAGAGCTAACAAAAATCAAAACAATACCCAAGTTGAGAAATTCAACCATATATATATATTAATTTCTTAGCTTAGAATGATTAGATGATTGGCCTTCAAAAGATAATCATCAGTAAAAACAAATCCATTTTTCAAAAGAAACTTGCAATGTCGCATTATTATCTCTTCTAATTAGTTAAAGTATTACAAAAATCAAACAAAACCAGGTTAAGAAGTTCAACCACACACAAACAACATACATATATATATATATATATTATTTTTAGCTTTTTCAAAAGATCAGCTTGCAAGATCACATTAACCCTCTTGGTTAAAGAATAACAGAAAGAAAAACAAAACCCAAGTTGACAAATTCAAGTAAATATATATATATAAGTATCTAAGTATAATAATCACCTTTCTCCCAAAGCCA
This sequence comes from Parietaria judaica, assembly GCA_954871525.1. Lineage (NCBI taxonomy): Eukaryota > Viridiplantae > Streptophyta > Magnoliopsida > Rosales > Urticaceae > Parietaria > Parietaria judaica. The sequence continues at coordinate 19,187,182 of OX940864.1, forward strand.
GTGAGTTTGGATTGAGGAATGTTCAAAGTGGTGTGTCTGCTTCGTCGAGTGCGATGAGAATGGTCGGGTGGCGGGATCGACGAGTGAGTCTCTGGTCCTCTGTAATCAATATCAATTCTCACTTGATCATCATCATGATCTGATGACGATGATGATGATTCCCCTATAAATACAACCGGTAATCAATTACAATATGTTTTTTAGATTAAAGTTTAAAAAGTTTGTGACTTGAATCAAATAATCAGTACCCTAAACGCTAAACAAGTATGTAATCATACATACGTATATATGGAAATTATACCTATTGACAAGTAAGGAGCAAGAAAGAGGAAGAGGAAGAAGATGGTGGTGAATCTAGACTTGAACTCCATGGATATATTGATCAATGATGATGGTAATATATATGTAGATAATTGTTTTTCAAGAGACTTAAACGGTTTTGGTCATATATAATGAAAGAGATATATATAGAGAGAGAATGAATGAATGAATGAATGAGAGAGAGAGAGAGAGAGGGTTCACGAGAGAAGCACAAGGGAAACCACTAATAAATAATGGGAGTTATATTTAGGGTTTTGTTTAAGTTTTTTTTTTTTTTTTAGGGAAATGGAATTAAAACGTCCCAATCCACACAGCAATAACTTGTGAGGTAGTGACGTGGATGTGTTGGGTTGAGACATTAAATGTTCGTGAATTACCAAAAAAAAGTTTCATCTTCTCAAACACTTAAGTCATTTTTTCCCTTAAAATTCCAATTTATGTGTATATACATAAACCAAAATTGTAGTAAATTCATTTACAAAGCGATCGACATATAAAAAATAAAATACATAGTCAATAGTCATTTATAAAAAGTGGTGGATTATTATATACATATAATATTACAAAATGAAGAGCGTACATATTTCCATATAATACATGTAAATATTATTATATACATTGGCGTTGGAATTTCTTTGAGTGGGACCGGACCGGACATGTCCATGTGTTAATAATTGAAAGAAGCTCATTTTGTCACACCTACTCTCTCTCACTTTCATTCTGTTTCTTTCTCTCGTTAGGCTTTCTGAACATATTCTTTAGGCAAATGGGAAAATTCTCTTCATATCAACCATCTTCATCTCCTTTACTTCTTACATGATCATAACAAATCATACCATAAAAACTAAGAATATGCATTATATATTGTTATCATATGTACTTTCCTAAAAAAGAAAACTTATTTACTTTAACCACTTGAACGAACAACATACATATACATTAATATAGTTATATAATGATTTTTGCTTTCATAAATCTGGCCTCTATTTTATTTCTATTTATCATTATTATTAAAAATAGCTAATATACTTTTTTTTTATACATTTCCTCTTTTTTTAATTCAAAATTGTCCGTTTCTCATATATAATTTTAGAATTTTACTTTTATATACTCTCTAATTTAATTTTTGACAAAAATATACCACCTATGTTTCCTAAAGCTAAAATTTTATAAGACACCAATTCTAGGATTTTCAATTTTTATATAAAATGAAAAAAAAAAAATAGATGGTAGCTAGTATTGTCAAATTACTTAGATGAATATTTGCTTTTTTTAATAGAAGGTTAAAAATATAATTTAGGGAGTACAAAAGGAAAATTTCCCTAATTACATGTTATATATTATCATAAAATGAAAAGGTTATCTAAGGTTTATGAAAAGAATACTACTTTATTTCCTAGTCCTTTCAATTGTAGTAAAAAGTTGACAAAATTTGCGTTCACTACATTGAATTTGATTTTGATCTGGATGCAATTAATATTTCCTTCGCTGGATGTATATAGCTCATTCGAGGAACATACATTAATATAATTAATAAATACTATACATATATATATATGCTCCTATACCCATAATACATGTTTCAATTTCAATGAACAAGAAATAAATGACATTCATATCTTTCAAACTCAGTCAAAAACCCGTCAAATTAAGTTGTACTCGATATTCATATACATATATATATATGTGGAAATTTGGAAAAATATTCTTCAAAACACAAGTTCAACGTTTTCTTTTCCCGTTTTTACTAAATCTGAAAAATTATTCCCTAAATTGTATTTTACCTCGATATATAATTAAATAGTAGATATGAAATCATCTTTTCAAGAATTATTAATATAGCTATGAGTTCACAAATTAAAAAGCTATAAGATAATATCTAGTCAAATTATAACTTTTTTGGAACATCAATTTTCACTACGATGGATTAGCATGATTACTCTGCATCGAATCTTCATATCAGTTTCGATGAATTAGGCTTCACAACTCAATCGATATATGATATATCAAAAAGACAATTCAACAGAAATATCAAAGAAACACAAAGTATATATTATTATCTGAAAATGTAGCTCATGGAATTGAAAAGTTTGCATTGTCATGTCGCTCATTACCCCTTCATTTAGGCAAGTGAAGCCATCAATCTCATGCTCATGAGTAATTAACTTAGCACATTTTGTAATTATGTGATTGTCACAAATTCAGGAAAAAATAGTGAACTTTGACCTTTGACCGACAATTATTAGTTTTGGAGTTTTGTCTCAACCACAGAATTCGATCGATTGAGCTTCGTTATTCCAAGGCCAAGTCCTTGTCGTTGAATTTATTAGTGGGACTACTATGCTGAATTAATAAAAAAAATAAAAAATAAAAATACAATGCAAACTAAAATAAATCCTAATCAAAGATCTTTAACTAGAATATTGAATAATCGCCAATGTTCAAAATAAGAATGTATATATATTTTTGAAGATTTTAATTGTGTTGATTTCATATTAAATAAAATTGTGAAGTTTGTGTGTTCGATTGATTTCGTTTCATAATATGTTCCCATTCAATATTTCAATTACATTCATAAGGCACTTGTTTGCTCTTTCAAAATCTACAAAATGAACCATAATTACATGGGAGTTATTTTAAGAAGATGAAATTCATTGTTATTAGCTATAGTATATATTGTATGGCTTTTATGTACTCCCGTCGAATTCTTTCCATTGTTTTTTACTCCGAATCACTAGTACGCAGGTGTTCTTATATGCATGCATGTATATAATTAGCTAGTGTACGTGTACTTATTTAGCATACAACTAAATAGCAAGTACGTGATACATGCCAATTCATGTGTTCTTTTTAGGGTTTCGTAGCCAAACGATATACATGATATCAACAATAATTAAGTCATGAAAATCTTGAAACCGATTAATAAATGCTTTAATCTGAGTTATAAGTTAACAAAACTTCGCTTCTTAGCTTACAAAATTCATATAGTAAGTATGTGCTAAATATGTGGAATATATATATATGTTCAACTGCAGTAGTATAAAATAACTCATTGTCTTCCATTTTTTACTCCATTATTACTCAATCCTCTCCAAGAATAGTATCCAATTTCAGTGTAAATTATGACAAATCTTGTGAAAGGTATAATTTCCAATAAATTATAAAAACGTAAAGTAAAATAACGACTATATTTGTACTCTATTAAGGTGAAATATTCAAGAATATATTCTCTAATTTCTATTTAATTTTAAGTGATTCAATTTTATAAGTAAGTAATTTATTTTATGTATCCCAAAATCTAAAATAATAATTTCAAAAAAAAAAAATTGTGCTTCACTACAAAAGCAAACATGTCAGTCGTTTGTAAACAAACCTATACCAATAGACCTACATGTTCAATTGTTCATATATTCTTATAGAGTAAATTTGTGGGGACTTATCTTCTAAATTTGTGTCGTTTTAGATTATAATCATATGATCTTCCTTTCCAAATTCCAATATATCGTAGTTTTAATTCAATGTTCGTGTATTCGATTTATGCTTTTACATTCGTGTCCATTTATCTTTCTGTTTTTTTTTTTTTTTTATATAGGGAAATATTTTGGTTGTTTTTGGTTCAGAGTTTTTTCGAATTTTTTTCTCGACTATCTTTCTCAATTTGTTTCACTTGTAATCACCTAATTAACTAACTGGTTAAGGATTAATATTTTGTAAAATAAAATATATAAATAAAAAATATGTTTTTTGAAAAAACATATTTTTTATAGTCCAGAGAATAATCGCAAAGGGTATTAGTAATAATATTAATACCATCCAGGCATCCACTAAGAATCTACATCAAACCGTACAAATCATGATTTTTACAATTCTTTCGAGAATTAAATAACTCGAAACTACCGATCACGTAAAAAATCGAACACTATAGTCTATAGTACAACAAATATTGAGACAAAAAAAAACATAGAAAATAAAAAATTGCGTTTGTAACATGTTATTCGAGACCATAGTCCTCGCCAAAGTGCTTATCGACGAGCCCGTTGGCCATGTTTCTCAAATCTTCGTTTTCGTGAAATTGGAATCTCTCCATGGCTTCGATCCCGTCCTCTTGCTCCACGAGCTTCGGCCCCTCTCCGTTGGGCATCCCTCTCAGCACCTGCATATTCAGTTATTAAAAATTTTGAGTATCTCTATTTTCTATTAAGGGTAGATTAGACATTTATTAATATTCTCCATTTTTTCCTTTTTCATCATATAGAACTCCGACAAAATATCCAGATATTCAACTTACCAATTCCAAGAACTGGAGCCCGAGCTTGGCAGCCTCGGTATCTGCGGATCTTACGAGATTGACGAAACTTGAGAGACACCCTCTTCGGACAAGCTGAACTAAGTGGTCCAAGATCACGCTCGTCCTGCCATCGCAGCCCATCGGGGCAACGCATAAGTTTCCGAGCACATACGCCGCTTCCTTCCGAATATCAAATGGCGCCGTGGAAAGAAGATGCAATAGCAACGGAACAACCTCGCTCGAATACATCGTATTCTTGAGCTCGACCGAACCGGTGGCCATATTGGATAGGACCCAAGCTGCTTCCTGCGTTAACAACCACAATTTCATTAGCAGAGATCAGAATAAGATATTTCGCACACGTATTACGAATGTTTACAAATCTCTCTCTCTCTCTCTCTCTCTCTCTATCTATCTATCTATCTATCTATCTATCTATCTATCTATATAGATAGATTGATTGATTTCAAGAAGAAGCAAAATCATAGTGACTCAAATTTTATCAAATCCTAATAAAATAAAAACTGATCGTAGAATTTGTCTCCGTGAAGCGTACAGAGTAATAAGCTTGCCTTTTTGAGGACTCGGTGTTCGCTCTTCAAACATTTCGCTAGGGCTTCCGTCACTTTATCTGAGATCCATGTAAAATTACAATTAGAGCTCTTTTTTTAAGTCTTGGCGAGAGAATCCGATTGACTTGCCTGTTATCTCTAGTCCCGGAACAAGAACACCAGAAGTAGCTTGTAGATCACCGGCGATGAGATTACCTAAACTTCGTAGAGTCTAAAAGGAATTTAAAATCTGTAAGCTATAATAAAAATAATAAAAAAATAAAATCCAACTTGGTCCTATGTAGGGGTGAAAGCGAAACTGGTTTCCTCCTGGTCCCGGTTTTCCAGAAATCGAAAAAATTGGTTTTCAGGAATCGGTTCTGGGATAGGTAAGAAACCGGTATTTTCCGGTTTAAACCAGTAACCAGGACCGGTAAAATTGTGGTTTAAACCGAGTAATACCGGTTTTAAACAGCACATTTATTACTAAAAATATATATATATAATATAGACCGGGAATACCCGTGTTTTCAAACCAGTAAATACAAAATTTCACCCCTAGACTATCAAGTCGTACCGGAATGAGCAATTGTAAGCTACTCGATGTCGCCAAACGTTCCACGAGCAATGGAAGCACGTCGCTCTTCACTAGCTTACTGGTAGCGATGTTCGAAAGGGCTGAGAGATACACAACAACCCATGCTACCTCAGTTGCCAATTCCTCATCCCTAAATTTACGAGCGAATTTTTATTGATGGCTTCTTATAAATAAATAAATCGTCACTTCAAATACAACATTAATTATGTTCATAACATATTATACGAAATGAAGAAAAATAGATCCTGATACAAAGGAAGTATACTCACGATTTCTTCAAGTGCCGAATAATTGCATCCAACACGCCATCAACTCTGATAAGCTCCGTGGAAGCCCTTGGATCTGGTCCCTATATCAAAATTACAAGTTAAAATACAAAAAACAAATGACCAAATTCGGAACTATGAACATAATACACCTTATGTTTTACTCTATATTGGGACATGACAAAAAGTAAAGCAAAACATCATGAAAAGGTCATGGTGGTTTCTCGTTCAAAATAGTGGTCTATTTTAAGGCTCTCATTCTACATTCGAAAGTTAAACCGGGAAAACTCTCCTAACGATGTTCAATGGGAAATTTTCCAATAAAAAAATACTCAAAACCTAAGAGAGGCACCTACTTACAAGACTGGAAACCCTAATCAACTCATGATTATTTGAATATCTTAAAACACATATTGTAAAACTCGGCATAATGTGTGAAATTAGTAACCTTGATTAGGTTTGACAAAGCCCAAGCGGCCGTTCTGACGGTTGAGCCTTTGTTGGGAAGCATCATTCTGGCAAGAGGTTGCACGGCTCCCTGAAATAGCAACACGTTTCTCAGTTCCTCGCCTTCGCCCGCGACGTTACCCAATGCCCACGCACACTGCTCTGCTACGGGCAACGAACTCTTTTCTGGAACCAACCAGGATAACTTCACTTTTCATTTTAAAAGTAATGAAACTAGGTAAACTATTCCTGATGTGGATCGAAACCAGTAACATATGGTTACATGGTTTTTGTCCTCGAAACCTGGATGTTGCCGGATTCCGGTGCAATACCCATACCACTGTATTCAGGGATAACACCGGTAACCGGTTCCACAAGTGAATTAACGACATTAAAACCGGAACTAGATTTCCGGTAAGAAAATAAAAATCTTAAGAAAAACCTTAAAAAAATTGGAAGTGTACAAGGCCAGAAACCAGTTTCCAGTATAGACCAAAAATCAGTAAAAAAAAAAAAAGCAGTTACAAGTTTTTTTTTCCCTCAAAAACCGGATTTCCCGGTTTGCAATCCGGTTCGCGGTGTAAAACTTTCACTCAAATACTAATAAATGGCTCAAAAATTAATTTTCGCAGAAGAAATAAATGGACAAATGTATAATAATGACCTCCAATGTGAAGAATAAGCAACGGCAAAGCAGGCAACAACGCGTTAGTTTCTTCAGGATTTCCTGCTGCTATGTTTGTCAAACACCAAGCTGCTTCGAGCAACTGCAATTCAGCAAGGAAATCGTTAAGTAGGGCTATTAAGGGTATGTTACAATAAATACGGATTAGATTTCTAACCCTATATAGGCATCTAATCTAGGTTTAGCTGTCATGTTTTATTAGTGGAATTTCCTATTGAACATCATTGTGAGAGTTTTCCTACTCTAAACTCTCAAATTAGAAGCCAAGGTTTCGTGAATCAATAAAGCGTTCGTGTTTCTCTTGGATTTCTATTCCGGGTCCTATAGGAAATATGAAAAAAAAAATTCAGAAAATCTCTGCTCTTTTCTCAATCGAAATTAGCACTTTTTTGTACCTGTTACTCCGTTCTCCGGGCAAAGATTCGAATTACTATAAACTAAAAGTAAAACAAGATATTAAGACCTGTTCATCTGGAGAACCCAGAGAAAGACACTGCACTAGAAGCGCCACTGCCCCGGCTTTTAAAGCGGCTTCAATGGGCGGGTACTCAGATCTCGACAACAACCTCCTCAATTCGCGAAGAACCGTCACTCTCTTCGAAAGCGCCCCTTTTCCCCTATTCAAAAACAAAGACAACGATCAGCCCCTAAACGTGATGAAAACTCCGTAATCGAGATTCAAGAGAGACTAATTACTGAGACGAAACGGCAGACTTCAGCTCCTGCACCGCAGAAGCCGTTTGCGCCTCCAGTATCGACTGCTCTTCTTCGACGACCATGTCGCTGTCGATCGGAGCATCGTCCCCTTCGCCAGCCGTCCCCGCGCGGCATAGGCGCTTCGCTCGCACCAGAGACTCGCGGCGCTCTTTCCCGACCGTGACGGCGTGCTGCCTTCGCCGATTACCGGCGACACCTCCGACTGACCACCAAAGAAACACACAATTGAGCATTTAATCACTCCAAAAATCAAAACCCAAACGGAAAATCGCGTTCTCCTTTTCCGCTTCAGTAAACGCCACTCGGAAATAAACCGAAGAAAACAGAAGTTGTCACTCGCGTTCTCCTTTATCAATCGAATTACTCGCGAAATGGAAAACCAAACCGAAAATCGAGGTTTTTGCAGTTCTGCTTCGATTGATTCCCCAATGTTGTCAGAAGGCAGATGAGAGGTGGAAATGGGGAGAAGAACATACCTGATGACTTGATAGGGTCTCTCTTGGGGAGAGCGAATCCATCGTCGGCCATTGTTGGAAAGCTGAGACAGACAAAGAAACTCAGCTCAGGGGTTTTGGAAGAACAAATTAATAATAAGAGACTAATAATTTCTTTTTTCCGAGTTTTCGTTATCGATGAAAAACCGAACGTTTGATTTTACGGGTTTACTAATCAAGTATCGGGTTCATTGATGAAGTTTTATACACACAAAATTATCGATAAAATATTTACCGATAAAATTTTACGAATTAATAATCATATTTTATTATATATGTAGCATAATTAGCCCAATATATCAATATTATATGTAGTATTATCTTATATTTGATTTTTTTTTATCTTCGGTTTATCCTAGATTTTTAATAAAATTTTCAAGGATTCATCGATTTATTTATTTTATTCTCAAATTTGGGTGAAACCTCGATATTTCCTAAAACGATAATAATTATTGTGTTTTTTTTTTACTGGTGCTCACGGGTTTGCTACATGCACGGGAAAATTATCCAAATTGACAGAAAAATCGACCATTGCTAGTTTGCGATATGTGTAGGGTTCCTACAGGGAACCAAAAGCCATACGAACCGGTAATTCTTTCACAAATTTTATAAAAAATACTCATGGTAAATAAATTTTGTCAAGTTCTTTTTTTTCCTTTCCTTTTTACAAATGACCCTCAAATTCTTCCTCCATTTACATTTTGAGTCTTTAAAAGATGATGTCGTTCAGAAATGTTTTGTTGTTTCTAAAAGAATGTCGTTCACTGTCCATTAAACTTGATTGTCGTTTACAAGTTTGTTGTTGTTTTCTCTGATATCGTCGTTTCACGACCAGCTGATGTATTCTATTAATTGCTCTTACCATTTTGATGTCTCTGTCGTTCATTGTTGTTTACGTATGAGTTATCCTCAAACGATGTCGTTTTCCAAGTTCATGTCATTTTTGGTCCAGTTTATTGTGTTTTTATTGTTTTTACCATTTCGATGTCGTAGTTACTTGTTGTTATTTAAGCATGTCTTATCCTGGAATATTATCGTTTTTTGAGCATATATCTTTTCTTTTCTTTCTTTTTTCATTTTTGTTTGCAATGATAAACAGTCTCTTAGAGTAACTATTACATTTACTCGTATTTTAATTTGTATTAAATTAAGCTTTGGTCTCTGAAATACTTACGAGTAAATTCATGACATGACATCTCGCTTGTTTGAAACTTCGATGTTTTGCTAGAGCTCGAAGTCGAAACTATTTTGTTGTAATCGTCTCCAAAAAACGACATTAGACATATACGGACAACCCGGCATGGCCAAAAATGCCTTAAAAATGGTCATGATTAGGTTTTCTAAACAAAAGCATGACCATGGCGGCCATGTTTTACGCGCAATTCATAATCAGCTTCTAATTGTTGCAAAACAATATCCAGTGCTAAGATACAATTTCGTACAGAAATTAAGCGAAGCTATTAATTTATTGAATTTAAACACTTTTTCAACTATATTAAGGAACTAAATTACGTGTCGGTGTCGATGGAACTGATTACAAGTTAGATACTTTTGCCGATATAATCCTTATACTAAATAGTTAAAAAAATCTTAATATATGTTCCTGAATCATAATGAAGAAAGCAAGAAACCATTATGAAAATTACTATAATCATATTCACATAAGTAATACATGCCAACACATGAATCTGATGTAGTAAATCATGGACAGAAATATGGGAATTAAAGGCGAAGATTTACCAAGTTGCAATCTTGAGTTCTCTGTTTTCAATTACTCGTTTATCTACTTCCATCATTAGCAATATTTGTTTATTTATTTATTTTCATTTATACTTAGATTCTCGTTTTTATTTCGGGAAACAAAAGATTATTTGTGTTTTCTTGCTTTGTTTTGTAATTCTTTAGTTTTTGAATGAAATGAAAATTGAGAGACTTATGAGTTTCCCCCAACTATAAACCCCGTGAGTGAGCGTCGAGTTTGACGCCTGAGAGCCGACATTCGTGCGCAGATCAACGGTGACTAGATGTTTGAAATCTAGCATTCAAGTGCGAATCAATAGACGAAGGAAAGTTCTTCGATAAGATACTCATGCGCCGAATAATCAATTGAGTTCGACTATCCAAACTTTATTTATCCAACTCAATTATCTACTTCTATCACCGTTGCTGCATCACAATCGCTATTACATAAAGTATAAAACTAATCAATTTTAGTGGTAGTATACTTCTATATCAATTTCCTAAAGTAGGTATATATTATATAGTCCAAAGTCAGAACTCAAAAACCATGACATAACATGGCATGGCTCCACATTTTCAACAAGATAATTAAATACACAAATAAATACCTAAAGGAGACATATATATTTATAGAGTAATCAAAAAGGGAATCTTAACAAGCTTGTGAATACATTTGACCAAAATCAACGTGGACACCAGTTAGTGAAGATTTTAGCATAAATAGAATAAATTTGACCAAAGTCTATACAACTAAAATATTATGTTTCATATAGTTTATTTATGATACAATAGAGATTATTTATAATAATAATAATAATAATAATAATAATAATAATAATAATAATAATAATAATAAAAAGTAAAGTATCCAAGAAGATTAAATTAGACATATTTAGGTGTGAAAATATCATGTCAAATTATCAGCTAGAATAGCTCACAAGACATTAAACAACATAACCATTGGGAAACACAATTTTGTGATTTCAATTTTCAAGTTATAAGTGTGAGAAAATTTAAAATAAATTAAGTCAAAATAAATATAAAAAATAAAATAAAAAGTAATAAAGTAATAAAGTAGTACACTCACCTGCCCATGAGGCATGGCAGAGGAAGTAGTAACAAAATAAATATAAAAAATTCAAATTTCATATATTAATTGCAGTTTCTACCTATTAAAATGCTATTTAATTTTGATAATTCCTTCATTCAAAAATTATTATTTTTGCTAGTAAGTAAATTACATTTGTAGAAACCCTAACTAATCAATCAAATAAATTAATTAATTGCTTAATCACAAAACAATATCGATGCATTAACTAATTAATCTAATTAATTAATTAATACACTCAAATTTGATGCATTAATTGTTATTTGTAGCTGCATATATCTTGAATTCTTGATCATTCTTGTTCAATTTTTTTTCTATTCTAAAAATATATAAACGAAACATACATTTGAATTAACAAAACCAAACCATCACTTTCTTCCTCTATATATAAAAAACAATGAATTTCATTCATTAATTACAATCTGTTGCTACATATATTTTGAAGATTCATATACAATTTTTTTTCACTATAAACAAGGATTGATATCGGAAACAATAAAAGGACTCAAATTTTAGTCAACTATACTAATAAAAATAGTCAAAATGACGAATTGCTTTTGTAATAAGAAACGGATTCAAATTCAGTATATTATTCTTTCAAAAAAAAAAATCGATATAGGCCCGTGGTCAACTCCACGTAATATTTGAATGATTTCTACCTAAACCAGTAAATATAGAACAGAACCCGGATCCGGGTTCTGTTTTTCACGTTTCCGGTAAAATCCGGAACCGGATTTTCTAGTTCCGGATTTTTTCCGGAAAGCAAAATCCGGTTCCGGATTCTGTTCTGTTTTTTTTTTTAATATATAAATTATAAAGTATAAACCGGTTTGATATATAAATTATAAAGTATATGTTTTCTTTTTTCTTTAAAAAAAAAAAAGGATTCCGGAAAATACAGAAAATCCGGAACTTTCGGACTTAAAAAAAATATTCCGGAAATCCGGTTTTCCGATTACTGTATTTACAGGACTATTTCTACCACATATTAATTAACGTTGAAATATTTGAATGAATTGCTGTTTTACTAAATTTAAGTACTTTTTCTTTATAAAAATAAAATAAAAAATTAAGCACCCGCAATTTGATAACTTGAGTATTTTTGCCCTTTTATCATCGGAAAAGTAGGTACACTTATACAAATAAAAAGACCTATATTGAGTATTGAGTATTTGCATTTATAGTAAGTGAAGAAAGATACAATTGAAGATCCCCTAACTAATCAATACAATTAATTAACTTAATTAATCACATAACAATTGAATTAACAAACCCAAACCTTCTTCTTCTTCCTCTATCTCTGTCACTGTCGGTTTTCCGATACCCGAACTCCGGTCCGGCCCCGAGCTTCTTCTCTCCGGTTCGTGCCGGTTCTGAATTGCACCGAGTCAGAACCGCAAACCCGAACCCTAATTGCCCTTCCTTCTTCGATCCCTCTTCTTCGCCGCCTCCGGTCGGAGGCTTCTCGTCGATTTCGAAGCTCTTTTTCGGTTCCTCCGGCTCTTCTTCTCCGTCGCCCTTCAATGGCGATTCCCAGAATCTCCTCGCGAGCGACGACGACCTGTACGGGGCCGACCTGCACCGAGTCAGAATCAACGCGTTCTTCGGCGGCGAGGCAACTGCGAATCTCTCCTCCCCGTCTCCCTCGCTCTCCTCGGACTCGCGTCCCTCGAAGAACCCGGGTTCGATTTTGCCCACGGAGCTCTCGATACTGTTGATTTCCTCTCTCGCGTCGGCTTTCCGGCGGAAGCTGAGCTGAAAGAACGACGCCAGCTTCCCGAGGGCGGGGCGCGAGAGCTTGGGGCGCCAGAACAGCGCCTTCGGAAACGGAACCAGCCATTGGCACCGGCAGACGGAGCTCGAAGCTTTTCTAGGGTTTCGGCCATGGTGTCTGCTGGATTTTGGGGGTTTAGATCGCTTGACTCGGACCTGACCCATGCAAGTGACCTTGGGCGAGGAGGGCTCTGGGATTTTGGCGGTGGCTCGGTTGGAAGGCTCGATGGAGCTTCTCTTCCTGGTGATGAACATGGGGCTCGAGCGAGAGCGAGCTCTGTGGCTCTTGCTCGAGGTGTTGGTCCTCAGGAACCTCATCAATGGCGGTGGGAACTTATCGGTCCGACCTGGGCTCGATAATGGCTTTGACGACGACGATGAAAACCTCATCTTTGAGCTCTCTCTCTCTGTAAAGCTCGAAGCTTTTGAGCTTCTCTGAGCTCGCTGTGAAAGATGGAGAGAGAAATCTCTCTCAAGTTCAGAACTTTATGTGTTTCTCTGGGGTTCTGAAAACAAAATGGAGAGTCAGAGAGTGAAAGTTGGAAGCTTTTTGAGTTTCTCTGAGATTTTGAGAGAGAGAGAGATTGGGATTTGTTTATGTTTACACGGATGGTTGTGTGAATTTATTTAAATTAATAATTATTTTTCTGTAATTTTTCGAGGTTATAGCTTTTCAAGGTTTGGCTTGGCTTGATTCTCTGCAGATGCTGAAATGTGTAAATGTAGGATTGTATATTATAAATTATAATAGGGATATAAATTGGTTTTTATTTAATTTCTGTGGTAATTTTTTAGTCATTAAATTTTAAAAATATGTTAGGTTTAACAAATTTTAAACATTCACTTTTTCTTATTATTGACAAAATTTTATCAATAAACTAATTAAATTTAAGCAAAAGCAGTAATTTTGATAGTAAAAAAATAAAATTTACGTTATTGTAAAATTAAAATATTTAAATATTTACAGTGCTATTACTCTTTTGGAATATGTTTTTGACTGAATGTGAAATGTGGTGCACTTTATTTGGGATTGGAATTATAATATAAATGGGAGAGAGTGAGATTTATTTCTTGAAAGATAAGGCAAAGCAGAGGCTTGTCCACTCAAAGTTTAGTCATCTCATCTCATCCATGATTGGATGTTTGATTTGATTCATACATTTTTATTTTTTAAATTTTGTCTACTTTTCTTGCACTTTTCACTTATCAATTTGTTCACCTTTGAGAAAGAATTGAGATGAACTATCAAATATGAGAATAAACTTTCTGCATTAATTTCACATATCTAACCTTTTTATTGTCTAGCAATTTGAATTTAGAACTATGTAAAGTTGAATCACTTCAAATAAAAATATAAGTATGATTGATGATTAATGATTCAAGTAGAGTTAGGTCTACATGTTAAATATGTTTATAAACGGTTATTATTGACATGGGATATGTCTCAAGTCTTAACTCGAGATATGTAATTAGGAGCGGAGACGGCATAAATAACCAAGTTCAGATCTAATAACTAGAAGACTATATTATAAGATAACAAACGGTCATTATAAAAGAAGCAAGACAATCATTGTATTGTAATTTATTTGATTTCTAAACAACTCACAATTGCTGCGAATTAGAGAATTTAACATTGAAGGCGGAAAAAAAAAATGCAGTAAAAACCTCGATAAAACTTAGAAATATCCGCATTCTATGCAAGGGCGGAACTATTTAGACCACCAAATGCAAGTGCAATTCATCCTTTTCTGATATTCTTTTACCTCTAAATTTGTGATATTTGTATTTAGATTAGTTTAATTATTTATTATTGTATCTTTAATTATGCTTATTCAACTTCTACAACAATACTTAAAGGTCCATAATTTTAATTATTGACTTGTTTATATTATTATTATATGAGTTTGTTTGTTTGGATGACAAGAAGCATTGTTTAAGTTTATGAGGACTCACTTCAACGGTTTTTGGTTTAAATGACACAAATAAATAAGCTAACAATAACATTAATACATTATAAGAGCATAAATTCTTAACCCAACAACCACAATAAATTTGCTGTTCGATTAACATTATATAGTGATTTAAAAGCTTGGTATTTTTGTGGATGACCAAACTCTTTATGTCAAAATCAAATCACATGTTGGAAAATGGAAATCATTCCCATACATATGGATCACTTCACAGACATGTCTGGATCTTCAAACTCACCTTGTCGGTAAAGGAAAACGTTTCTCTATTCTGGATCTGGAAGGAAGCAATTTAACATAGATTGTCTTCAATTTAAGTAACTTTATTGGATAATAACCCAATTCTAGTTCTATTTTGACCAAATTTAAGTAAATCCAAACCAGAAAAATTGATAGCTAATCTAATTACATTATTTTATATATGATTTATTTAGTTTTACTTTTTTTTTTTATTCAACGGTTTAGTTTTACGCAGAATCAAGATCCAATAATTTAAATTTAAGATAATAAAATACAAACATTATCTTTTTAAATCCAAACTATAATCTCGATATTTATGGTGTAATTCTTAGAATGTCCCGATCTTATTATTTAGGGTTTTTTAGAATGTACCAAACATTATAAGTGACGGGTCTGGTCCTAACATTTAAACTCGATTACTAGAAGCTAAAATAACGAATATCACATATTTAAATAACATGACATACCTAAATTATCTAGTAACACAAATAAACCGAGACTAATTTGACATCATGGTCCTTTCTTATCTGTAAGCAGCTAAATTACTTAGGAAGAAAAAGAAAGAAAACAGGTTTAGAACTTTAGAAAATAACATCTATTTACTCTCACCTTCATATAATGTACAAAACCTAACCTCTTATGTTATAAAAGTGACCCTATTATGACAGTCGACAGAGACTAGAGAGAGTCAATCTATATACTATTTCACAATAAAGTTAGACACAATTCTCATCTATATGCAGCCAAATTAAATTATATATTTAAGAAGAAAAAAAACCTTTATGAGAAAAGAACATATTTATTTTCTACCTTTTCATGAATAGGAAGGGAATAACCTTTCCACAAATCTGACCCACATTTCCTCACAAAGGGTCTCCCTTTCTTTCATGGTTTTAGTTTGCAGGGGCAAAATGGTAATTCTGATGGTGCCACTGGTGGGGCTATGTTAAGCTGTGAATTATAAGCTCATTAAGGCAACAAAAGTCAACTTGGGATTCACTTTCTGGTCAGAGAAAAACAAAAACAATAACAAAAAACAGAAACATTGTTTACTGAATTATTAACTAGGATCCAGGTTCAAAACACAAGGTCCTTATATAAAAAAGATATTGTTGTATTATATAATTATATATATTACAAGCTCAGAATGCAAGAAGAAACATCATTTCGAAATTTTTTTTGTTTAAAAGTTTCAACACGTTGGAACTGATGTGGACCCTCCCACGAGTCAACGGCTACAGAATATATGCAGATGCAGAATCCCCTAATTTGTAGTGAATTTACCTTCATGCCCATGTACTGAAAATGTTGTCGTTTCTTTTTCTTCTTCATGCCCATGTACTGAAAATGGTTGTCGTTTCTTCTGTATGTCCACTACTACATGATGAATCAATAGGTCTTTTCATGCCAACCTTCTTGTTATTATCATCTTCTTCTTCATCTGAGAAAAATATTAAAAATTAAGTTATAAGTATACATATGCAGGTTCCTGAAAAACTTCACTCAAAATCAACTGAAAAACGTGTATCGGGGTTCGCCAAGGTGATGAATTCAAGAAAAAACTTTACTCAAAATCAACTGAAAAACGTTGCAAAGCAAGGCACAAGCTATCCAATATCGCGCTTATATCAGGTTTATTTTTAACTTAAGTAAGCTTATTCATAAACGACTAAACTACTCTTAGTCTTAATGACAATAAGTACAAAAGACAATGAAGGACATAAAACATATGCTAATTCCCCTCTATGCCCTTCTCTCTGCGCCTATACGTAAGGGCCATCACATACATGTATATTCTAAATCATCATAAATATATGTGTGTATATAGTTACTTATATAAAGAACAATGAGCATATTGAAGAAAACCTGCCTGAGAAAGTTGAAAGAGAGACTTCTGTTAGGCGCTTAACGCAGTCTTTGAGTGCTTGGAGCTCAGCTTCTTTGTCATGGAGCTTTCTTTGAGCCAAAGTCAACTCCGATTCAAGCTCTCCTATTTTGTTTTCCTGTCTTTCAATGAGCATGTGACACAATTTCTGGTCCAATTCTTCTGCCAATACTCCATTTCCGCATAACTCAGTTTTTTCAAGAAACGCTTGATCCGAAATTTTATTCTACAAAAAATTTGAGATCAAAGTTAGGGAAGATCTGCTAATTACCACATATATTTTGCAATGTTATTCCTCGGAGTAGTTAAAATGTGTGATAAAATTTTAAAAAATCATTACCTACATAATTCTATCAAGCTCATAACGATTTATGTTAATCTTATAATAGAGAGTGAATAATTCAAAGTGCCTTGAATGAAAGTTCAGGGGGCAAAGTGAACCGAAACAAAAATTTAAAGAACAAAGTGTGCCTAAAATCAGAAAGTGTGCCAATTTGTTTATTTTTGAGGGGCAAACCGTACCCGTGAGTAAAATCCAGGGTTATTGCCATTCTATATAAAAAAAGGCTAATACCTAAAGGCTTACCGCATGTAAATCTCCGTTATCCTCTTGGTTAGAAGCTTCCATATTGCACCATGGAAGTTTCTGCAATTCGAGCTCAAGCTCTGCTTCGAGTTCATCCATTTCCATCACCGGCTCTTCGGTTAAAACACTACTGCCACAGTCAACGTCGTTGACCAAATGAGGACTGAAATTTTGTATGCCATCATATTCACTCACAATTGTTTCATTAAGATTGGGGCTTGATGATCTTGGGAAGATTTTCTCTTATGAATCTCCGATTTCAGTTCTTGAACGACCTTTGTGGTTTCACTCACGGTGTCATTGAGCTTGCAGAGCTCGGCTTTCCCAGCCGACATCATGCACATCATTCCAACACCGAGTCCCACACCGAAGAGGGATGCATCTGCAACAATTTACAAAAAAATGTTGGGAAAAATGAATGGTACGAAGCAAATAAGAAATCTATGGTAGTTATCCTTTCAAAATCAAAGCCCAGTCGCTTTTTACACAATTTGTGAGAAAATTCTGTTACATACGCCATAATACTCCTATGTTTAGGCCCCGAAATTCTGTTAAATACATATCTATCTTAGAAAGTAGAAAAACTACAAATAACACATCAATCTGCACATCATTTTTTTTTTATGTAAACTCGTGTTAGATGGGAAAACGCCCTTAACCCGCGATGGTCATATAAGCACCCAAATAAATAGAGAGTCTAAATTTCCCGAAACAAAAATGAAAAAACAAGCCTATATGAGAGGGAAGACTGAATTAAAAAGACAAGAAATAACGTTGTAACAGGAAACAAATAGCGGAATCAAATAAGCAAATGAAAGCAAGAATTGAAGCTGAAATTCGCCACGATCGGATGCACATGATCTTCGACTCATTTCCCAGTATATCGGTCCCACGCTAATTTGCACTGCATCAATTTTACTCTACTCATTCAAGGATTAGAGTGCCCTAAAGCTTATACAATACTCTCCTACACTAATACAATGATTATATGCCACAATTTGACATTGCTTTTGGCTTTTGAAGAAGCAAATTTGAAGCTAATCGATTTTTGCAAATACTTTTTGACCTTTCCAAAAAGCTAATCAAATGATTCGAGAAACGACTTTTTGAAGCTACAGAGATCAAGCATAACGTAAAGGTGCAATCTTTATAGAACATTTTCTCGGAAGCCAAACAGAATTGAGAGAAACGGAGAAGCCAGACCTTGAGACGAGCACGATGAGCTGCGGTTTCCGGCGACATTCCGGCATACTTTCCTTCTTTTCACAGAAACGTGGAATCTCCTCGCGTTACCATTTCTCTGATCCAGTCTCTCAGCCATAGCTTCTTCCTTCGTCCGTCGTCCCTCTCCTTTCTTCTTCTTCCTAGAGTTCATCGAACCGGAGCTCGAGAATCTAAAGACTCCCTCGGCTTCTTCGTCCACGAACTGTGGCTCCGATTCGCGACCGGAGTCAGAGTCGCTCTGGTCTCGGAGATCGTCACCGTCGCAGAGCTTCGGAGGCCGATCGGAGCTTCGCTTGAAGAGGCGCTTGGCGACGATGCCGGTGGATCCGGCAACCGCCGCGGCGAAGAGAGCTTGCCACATTCGTGAAGAGTTGGTTGTGGAAATCGGAGCTCCAAGCTTTGCCTTCAATGACTCTCTCTCTCTCTCTCTTACAGAGTTCCCGCTTTCATTTGACATTTTGACTAGTTTGACTTTGAAAAATAATTTGCAGTTTAGTCCTTCAGAAATTTGCATTCGCTGTTAGGACCCCGTGGGCGTGCCGTGTGGTTCATACATATAATGAACTTCTTGTCAAAATAGTTGCTAAAAGCGTAGTGGGTAATTGATGCGGATATTCTTGAAAGGAAATTACTGAGATTCGACATTAAGTGGCCCGATTTCCAATCTTTATTTTAGAATATTATGCTATTTAATTTTGATTATTATGTTGTCATTATCGGTTCGTTTGATTACGGAATTTATGACATTTACACTTTTTATTGTTTATCTTCCTTTTTAATATTTGAATTTTGAACCATATTTATAAAGAGTTGGATGTTTCCAATTCATTAGTTGATGATTAATAATAATAATAATAATAATAATAAAGGTCAAATTTTATGCTTACAAACACAAAAGTTCTCGTTCTTCGTAGCTCCGGGTGCGTCGGTAATATTCTTTGATTTAATGTTAGTTACATAAATTAGCAAAACAGCCAAAAGCTCGAAATGATTAATTTGGTAATTCTACTCTTTCTTTTTTGTTACATATAATGGTTGGATAAATAATCCTCTCAAGTTCAACATTATGGTTTGACATTCATTATAATTTGAATATTCCTAATTTCCTATACAAATATTAGTTTCTACTCTAGATTCATTTATTCTTTAGAATTTTGCTTTTATATGCCCTCAAAATATATAAATAGAAGGGTTAATTGCGGCAATAATGCACAACCTTTGTTCAACAGGGGTTTTAGGTCCCCAACCTTTCAAAGTGTGGGCAAAAATACACAACGTTTGTTTAATGTAAAATCCGTTGGTCCTTCCGTTAGGTATGTTAAATTCTGCTGATGTGGCATCGTTAAACTACCAAATGGACTGCCAACTTGTAATATTAATTACATAACTTAATTAATAAGAATAAATTAATTCCGATTTTAATTATGATTCAAAAAACAAATTAATACTTTAAATTAAATAAATAATTTTTACTCCCCCTAAAAATCTAACAGACTCTTCGTCGAACATGACTAAAATTTTGAAAAACGACGAATTTTTAAACATGACTAAAAGTTGCAAAGATTACATAACGACAATTTATTAAACGACTAAAATTTTGGGAAAACGACCGATTATTAAATACAATTGTAATTTATAAAACGACATAATTAAGATGTGAATAATATTGAAGCACGAGTTTAAAATAGGAACTACGCGTTAAATAAGTATTGTTCGTTAATTTAATGTTTTAATTTATTTTTTTAATCATAATTAAAATATGATTTAATTTATTCTTATTAATTAGGTTATGTAATTTATATCACAAGTTGGCAGTCTATTTGGCAATTTAACGATGCCACATCAGCAGAATTTAACATTCCTAACGGAAGGACCAACGAATTTTACATTCAACAAACGTTGTGTATTTTTGCCCACACTTTGAAAGGTTGGGGACCTAAAACCCCTGTTGACCAAATGTTGTGCATTATTGCCGCAATTAACCCTAAATAGAATGTACTTTAAAATAATAAAATAAAAGGCTCCGTATTCTTTCTTTCAATTTTCCTTGAACAAACAAGATTTTACTTCACCACAATATCAAACTAAGTATATAATGTTTATTATATATAAATTTGCATTATAAATTTCTACACCAATGAGTTATAGAATTAGGAACAATAATTATCTGTGTAAGACTGTATAGAGGCTAATGTCCGTACAAACTCCGAGAGCAATTTACCTGCAAAGAGAAACAAGAAAACATTAAAAGAGAAACAATCTAGCTCCAATTTGAAAGGTAATTAACCACGAACTCGAATTCTTTATCAAATACGGATAATGGAATTCAAGTTAATCATGTTTTTTACTTAGCATCACCACCGGTTTCTTTCAAACACTGATGTCGGATATGTCTTGACTCGAAATATTTCACAAAAATAGGGAACAAAATGAACCATTAAGTGAAAAATAAGAACGCAATTTATGTCCGGAACGATATGAGAAGAAGCAAGCTCTTGGCTATCCGCTCTCGCTTGACACTCCATTTATGTCAGGCTTCAATGTTCACGGAAAATGGAAGAAGAAAAAAAATCGGCCAGTAAGAAAAACATAAGGATCGCATTGTTGGAGATGTAAACTTCAAAAATAACACAGAAATGGCGAGAAAAAAAGCCATTATGTGAAAATAAGAAGGCAATTTATGTACGGAGCAAAATGAGAAGAACAAGCTCGGGGCTCTCTGCTCTTCACTTGACGCTCCATTCATTCGGATCAATAATCTAGAAGCACAAGCATACATCTTTCTGAGTAACCCTTGTTCTTTCTGAAAAGAAGCAAGCTCGTGGCTATCTGTTCTTTGGTTGAGGCTCCGTTCCATTCAGATTTACTTCACTCAGTAGCATTTGCATTTTACCATTTAACCAATCTTAATTTCTAATTAAGCCTATTCTGGGAAGGCGTCGTAGAATATGTCTGCCTCAAAAAGTTCACCAAAATGGCAAAAACAGCCATAATCTGAAAATTAAATAGCAAAATTATATCTGGAGTGATATGAGAAGAAGCAAGCTCGTGGCTTTCCGCTCTTCACTTGAACCTCCATTTCAATTAGATCAACGATTCCCAAGTATTGCTTCATTAGAGCAACATTGGTCCTTTCAAGCCTCACATTTTTCATATAAAACTCACATTCTAACTTACCATTAAGCAAATCTTAATCTCTAGAACTAACACATAAGTCTATTCCGCGATGACATTGTCGGAGATGTCCGCCAAAAATATTCATTTGGATGGCAAAACAAACAGCCATAAACTGAAAATTCAAAGGCAAATTTATATCCGAAGTGATATGAGAAGAAGCAAGCTCGTGGATTTCCGCTCTTCACTTGAACCTCCATTTCGATTAGATTTACGATTTATAAGTATTGCTTCATTAGAACAACATTGGTCCTTTCAAGAACCCTTTTCTCGCTTTCTCGACATCTAGATTTACGATTTATAAGTATTGCTTCATTAGAACAACATTGGTCCTTTCAAGAACCCTTTTCTCGCTTTCTCGACATCTAACCACTGGGTGAATTCTATGCTAAACTTATCTAAATTGAAGCAAAGACATGATAAACAAAGCTAATTCAATCAACAAAGAGAATTTCTAGAGAGAAAGCGACTCACCCAAATCGTTTCGTGTAGTCGCTGTTCTCTCGATCTGACGGATCAATCGCACTTCGACTCGACAGCCTTCCTTGCAGCCCTGGCATTGTCGTACTCGAACTTCATCACATTGGGAATGTGCGAAGTGTCCTTGACGTAGAACCACCTCCCGATCAAGCTCTCCTCAATCACGGGGAAGTAATCGTGGACGACATAGTTCACGAACCAGTACCACGAGGCCCCGAGCACGATCCCGAGCGCCGCGCCCGCGAAGACCTGTGCCACCGTGTGGTAGCCGAGGTAAACGCGCGAGAACATCGTCAGGACGGCGAGCGACCAGTGCAGCGCGTTGACGAAGGCCTTCTTCGCCGGGTGCCACACCGCGGTGACCTTGCAGGTGAGGAGCGTGAAGTAGATCGCGAAGAAGAACATGTACTGCGAGTGGCTCGACGGCCAGCCGTGCGAATCGCAGGTCTCGAGGATGGCGCAGGTCTCGGGCCTCGCCTGCTGGACGGAGGTCTTGATGAGCTCGTTGATGAACTGCGAGGTCAGGAACCCTAGCCCAAGGAAGATGGCCTGGAGCTCCCGCCGGAAGAGGATGTGCGCGAAGAAGCCGCCGAGGCTGATGAAGACGGGGACGAGGGAGACCCAGGCGAGGAAGTGGCCGAGCTGGTCGCCCCTCCGGTACCGCACGTGCGTCAAGGTCACGGCCTTCAGGAGCGGAGCTTCCATGGCGGACAAGAGCAGCTAGGGTTTCGAATCGGAGGGGGGATTTTATACTGAAATGAAGGGTCGATTGCTTCCAGAGAGAGAGAGAGAGGGAATCGAAGGAATGTGCGAGATTAGGGATTACTAATAAAGAATTGGAAAGTGCGAGGCTAGGGTTTCCTAGCTGAGATTCTGGAACGTCTTGGATGTTGAGGTCGAGGAGAGGAGGTGTTTGTTTCCCAAGAAAGTTGCGAGCTTGACCAACGAGAGTGTGACACGTGGACTACACCCCGGCAAGAACACCGCTGAGTCCGAGTAGTTCGAGAGTGTCGACTGTCTGTTTTCAACTGTATTTGTCGTTTTAGGTCCGACGTCGTTTTAATTGTTGTTTGATGTACACGTGGAGAACGCAGCACAACGTGTGTTCGTTCGGACTTCGGAGTGTAACCGTAAGCTCTCTGATTTCAACTATATTTGTCGTTTGCCGCGATATTGTCGTTTTTGAGTTCAGACATCGTTCGAACTAGGGGTGCAAGCGGATCGGGTACCCGGATTTTTTGCCATACCCGCTACCCGGATCCGGAATCCGGGTTTTTTGAAATTGAAACCCGGATCCGGATATTTTTACATAAAAACCTGGAAATCCGGATCCGGATTAAAACCCGGTTTTAAAATAAAGAAATCGGTTTTAAACCCAGATCCAGATTTTTATTTATTTTTGGTTTTAAAATCCGATTCCGGGTTATAATACGGATTTAACCTAAATTTTATATTTAAAAAAAAAACTTGAAGTAATTATAGCCAAAATTAAAAAATCAAACTATATCATAAACATAACACGTATACTTACAAAAACTGATAAGTAATTAACATAATAAATACATGTAATGTTTTATACTATAAGTATTGTGAGAGGAAAAAAAATTATATCAATTTTGGACTAGAAAAAACAAATGATTAACCTACAACATTAGTTTGGAGTTGGATGAGAAACAAATAAATGAATATTTCTCTTGATAGAAATTCAATATGTATTTTTTTTTGTATGAAAATTCTAAATATTTTTATGTATATATTTAATAACCGGGTTTTAGTAAGCTACTATGCGGGTTCCGGGTTTTTTATTCTCTAAATCCGGTACCCGGAACCGGTTTAATCCGGATGCGGTTTTTTTAATAAACCGGTTCCGGTTTAACCCGGATTAATACGGTTCCGGTTTATTTAAAATACGGTTCCGGTCCGGATGCGGTTTAAAACCCGCATTTCCGGGTTTTATTTGCACCCCTAGTTCGAACTATATATATAAATGTTGAGTTCGGAGTTATGCCTCCGACCGGAAGCTGTTAGGATGTGCGCACGCACCTACACACCCTCCGCCAGAGCCACCTCGTCTGACGCGCACATCGATCGAAGTGGAGTTATGAAACACACTTCACAGGACAAGAGTGAGCAGTCGGGCTTTGAAAGGATCTCAACCGTCAACGCACCATTTCAACCGAGCAATAATCCGCCCACAGTGAAGCTTCCCCGCATCTACGTCTAAACTCATCCATCCTTTTAAGATTAAGAGATTTGAATCTCGTTCCTGTATTTTCTCTCTTTTTATTTGGTTTGATTTGAGAATCGTCTCATACATGTGATGTACCCCTTGTTACGTTTGTAAAAAGTATAATGAACCACTAAAAAAAAAAAAAATGTGTTTGATGCTCACCAAGTCCCTTTTCGGAGTGTGTCGTTTGGAAGATGTTGTCGACAAATATGTCGTTTGAGAGATGATGTCAACATAGTTACGTATAGTTTTTTAGCGAGTTTGGTCGCAATGATATAAATACATATGGATCTGATTCTATAGCCCTGTGATTTAGCAAGACATGCGAATAAAAAAAAGAAGATAAAACCTTAATAAAAAAAAAACTAGATCATGCGGAAAACAACAATAACAAAATTGACATCCTCGTGAAAATTACCGCCAACTGGAGAAAGAATCCCATAAACTGATCGGATTTGTGGCTCTCAGAAAAATAAGAAATTGGGTTATGCTAAATCACGATCACCGACTGTCAAGGTGATCATTGTTGAGGGCAAAAATCACCAACAAACAGTCACGAGGAAGCATCCTCGAGTTTAAGGAGAAGGGTTCGGGTTTAATCCCTTTGTCAGCTGAGAACGACAAGGATAATGATAAACGTCTATGGAGTCTCTTTATTGACAAACTATGGGGATTACAGATTTATGAACACATTTTCTTGTTAGCTCGGATATGATGCCGCACCCCGTCGTATACGGTGAGGTTGCCTACGTACCCGGTATCCCGGGATCAGGTCATCACGTAGTTCAAAGTGGATAGTTTTTCTCTTCTTCTCTCTTCTTTCTCTCTGGTTTCTCTTGGCCGAATCTTGGCCCCATGTGCAGCTTCCTTCTATCCCCCCCTGGGGAAGGGTTCTATCATAGTTTTTCGACCCCCTTTAATGAGACTTCTTCTTCCTTATATAGAGGCTAAGCTCGTCTCTTTTTACATTTAGTTTCCCGCCCTTTTCCTCGTCTAGTCCCATCAACAATCCTAGGCTAGGCTAACATGCAGAGTACGGCCTTCCCCATGCTCTGTGTTGCTCTCGAGTGTTTGTCCTCAGAGGCAGGTGGCGTGTGTCAGGACTTCATTAAATGCATGTCACATCGTAGGCTACTTTCTGCCACCTCGGTCTTAGCGCCCTCAGTCTTCTCTAAGCCTATGGCTCAGGGCGCCGTCGCTTCTCGGGGTTGGTGACTCGGGGATCGACGACTCGGGCGTCGTCGATCCGGAGGCGTCGCCGACTCGGGGCATCTTCGGGGTCGACGACTCGGGCATCGTCGATCCGAAGGCGTCGTCGACTCGGGGGTCGACGACTCAGGGCATCGTCGGGGTCGACGACTCGGGTCTCGTCGACCCGGGGGGTGTCGTCGACTCGGGGGCATCGTCGACTAGGGATTCGACGACTCGGAGCATCGTCGTCTTGGGAATCGACGGCTCAGGCGCCTTCGACTCGGGGGTCGACGACTCGGGTGCCGTCGATTCGGGGGTCGATGACTCGGGGGTTGACAACTCAGGCGTCGTCGACCAAATGTCATCGACTCGGGGGGTCGATGGCTTGAGGACATTGTCTTCGTGACTTCCCCGAGTTAAGAGAGATCCGACCGGATCTGACCTTAACAGTTAGTCCCCCATTTTATCAAGTGTTTGACACTTGGTAAAATATGGAACTAGACCGGCTCTTCGATTCTCATTGTGACTCGCTTCCCTCGGAGATGCAGCTTGGCACTCTCCTCGGCTTCTCCTCGTCGATGGACTCTATTGCTCGTCTTCGTCGCGGTTGGCCTCATCGAGGTCAGCTTCGTCGAGCAACCTCATCATTAGAACATATCGTCTCAGGCCTTTCGTCCAAGCCTCTCTGTGCTCATGTTCGACGTCGTTTTATGCCACAGTGACATGTGTTGTGTTGAAGAAGGATTTGAACAAATCCGACCTCAACAGTTAGTTGGTCCCCCATTTTATCAAATGTAAACACTTGGTAAAAGGACGATTTTCGCCGAATGGTCGTTGATTCGACGAGTTTTTGTTGATGACGTCCCATCGGCGGACCTTTGTCGAGGACATCCTGCCAAGGAGACTTTGTCGGAGAGCCTTTGATAGTTTCGGTGGGTAGGCGTCTATGAGCCGTCAACCAAGGCCATACCGAGCCGTGCTTTTTTGTGGCGTCGCTAGTCTTACCGTCGTGTCGGCAGTGTCTAGGAGCCTTGGTGGCATTGTGCCTTGGCATCGCGCCGTCAATTGTGGGCATCGCGCCTCTTTTGTTGGCATTGCGCCTCGATCGTTTAGGCATTGCGCATCGGCATTGCGCCTTTGATTGCGGGCGTCGCTGGGCTTTCCGGGGCCTCCGGTTAGTTTCCAGGATCCCTTGTGGCATTGCGCCTGTGATCGATGGCATTGCGCCCTATTGGGCATTGCGCCTCGATCGTTTGGGCATTGCGCCTCTTTTATTGGCATTGCGCCTCGGCATTGCGCCGTTGATTGCGGGCATCGCGCCTCTTTTGTTGGCATTGCGCCTGTGATCGATGGCATTGCGCCCTATTGGGCATTGCGCCTCGATCGGTTGGGCATTGCGCCTCTTTTATTGGCATGGCGCCTCGGCATTGCGCCGTTGATTGCGGGCGTCGCTGGGCTTTCCGGGGTCTCCGGTTAGTTTCCAGGATCCCTTGTGGCATTGCACCTGTGATCGATGGCATTGCGCCCTATTGGGCATTGCGCCTCGATCGTTTGGGCATTGCGCCTCGGCATCGCGCCTGTGATCGATGGCATTGCGCCTCGATCGTTTCGGCATTGCGCCTCCTTGTTTTTGGTTCTTATGGTGGCCGCCAAGGATAGGCTTAGGGCCCCGTCGAGCGTCCAATAATCTATTAAATCGAAACTCGAGAAATAATTTTCAAGAAATATTATTAACCATGATAAAATTAAGCAGAAAGGAAGATATGACCCGAGGAGCGATGAGCGACGGGGAGGCGTCGACGAGGCGACCCTCTTCGGCGGACAATCTTCCGAGGTTATAACTCTCTCCTTGAGCGTCCGATATGGGCAAATGACTATGAGCGTCGGGGAGTCGAGCGTCGTTCGTCGTCCGTCGTTCATCGTCCGTCGAGCGTCGGGCGTCGGGTGTCGTGCGTCGTGCGTCGACGAAGCCATTATCCTCGGCGACCAATCTTCCGACGTCCATAACTTTTGCCTCGAGCGTCCGATTTGGGCAAATGACCTATCATATCGAAGCTCAAGACATAAGCTTCAAGAAAAGACAAGAAAAATGCATCTTAATAAATCGTAGGTGGAGAAGAGGTTAGTGTTCGGCGTTGTTGCCGTCGATCTTCGTGCTTCTGGCCTTGTTGGCAGTCATCTTGCTTTTGGTCTCGTCTGCCTTCCTCTTGCTTTTGGCCTCGTCGACCGTCTTCTTGCTTTTGGCCTCGTCGGCCGTCTTCGTGGTTCTGGTCTCGTCGACCACTTTCTTTCCTCTGGTCTTGGCGGCCTTCCTCTTGCTTTTGGCCTCGTCGGCCGTCTTCTTGCTTTTGGCCTCGTCGGCCGTCTTCGTGCTTCTGGTCTCGTCGACCACTTTCTTTCCTCCGGTCTTGGTGGCCATCTTTTTTTTTTTTTTTTCGTCGACCATCTTCTTTCCTCCGATCTCTTCGACCGACTTCGAGCTTCTGGTTTTGTCAACCATCTTCTTGCTCAATTGCGGCGCTCTCACCACAGCTTTCTCCAGTTGCTTCTGGGGTCCTTCCACAGTATCTCCGTTCGTCCCTTGAATGTTCTGTGGCTTTTCCGCGGGCGTTGGTGCGGAACTCTCAGTAGTGACCCCTGCATCGCTTGTCATCTTCTTCCTTCGAGTTCTCAGCTCTGAATCAAGAAAAAACACAGAGCCCCACGGTGGGCGCCAAACTGTT
The DNA here is from genome assembly GCA_954871525.1 of Parietaria judaica. Lineage (NCBI taxonomy): Eukaryota > Viridiplantae > Streptophyta > Magnoliopsida > Rosales > Urticaceae > Parietaria > Parietaria judaica. Next base: position 19,215,870 of record OX940864.1, read on the forward strand.
GAGGGCAAAAATCACCAACAAACAGTCACGAGGAAGCATCCTCGAGTTTAAGGAGAAGGGTTCGGGTTTAATCCCTTTGTTAGCTGAGAACGATAAGGATGATGATAAACGTCTATGGAGTCTCTTTATTGACTAACTATGGGGATTACAGATTTATGAACACATTTTTTTGTTATCTCGGATATGATGCCGCACCCCGCCGTATACGGTGAGGTTGCCTACGTACCCGGTATCCCGGGATCAGGTCATCACGTAGTTCAAAGTGGATAATTTTTCTCTTCTTCTCTCTTCTTTCTCTCTGGTTTCTCTTGGCCGAATCTTGGCCCCATGTGCAGCTTCCTTCTATCTCCCCCTGGGGAAGGGTTCTATCATAGTTTTTCGACCCCCTTTAATGAGACTTCTTCTTCCTTATATAGAGGCTAAGCTCGTCTCTTTTTACATTTAGTTTCCCGCCCTTTTCCTCGTCTAGTCCCATCAACACTCCTAGGCTAGGCTAACATGCAGAGTACGGCCTTCCCCATGCTCTGTGTTGCTCTCGAGTGTTTGTCCTCAGAGGCAGGTGGCGTGTGTCAGGACTTCATTAAATGCATGTCACATCGTAGGCTGCTTTCTGCCACCTCGGTCTTAGCGCCCTCAGTCTTCTCTAAGCCTATGGCTCAGGGCGCCGTCGCTTATCGGGGTTGGTGACTCGGGGATCGACGACTCGGGCGTCGTCGATCCGGAGGCGTCGCCGACTCGGGGCATCTTCGGGGTCGACGACTCGGGGATCGACGACTCGGGCGTCGTCGATCCAGAGGCGTCGTCGACTCGGGGCATCGTCGGGGTCGACGACTCGGGTCTCGTCGACCCGGGGGTGTCGTCGACTCGGGGGCATCGTCGACTAGGGATTCGACGACTCGGAGCATCGTCGTCTTGGGAATCGACGGCTCAGGCGCCGTCGACTCGGGGGTCGACGACTCGGGTGCCGTCGATTCGGGGGTCGATGACTCGGGGGTCGATGACTCAGGCGTCGTCGACCAAATGTCATCGACTCGGGGGTCGATGGCTTGAGGACATTGTCTTCGTGACTTCCCCGAGTTAAGAGAGATCCGACCGGATCTGACCTTAACAATCATGTGAGGTACGGGTGGAACCGAAGCGGATCCGGGATTTTTGGACTATCCGAATTTATTATCCGAAAAAACACTATCCGAATCCAAATCCGAAAAAACGGGATACTTACTTTTTAAAATCCGGATTTATTATTCGAATCCGGAGTTTTACCCGGATCCGATTAAGAAAATTAAATGCGTACATATTCTCAAGTCTAAATTGTCATAAAACCGTACAAATCTAATACTAATCTAATTTTTTTTGCATGCAAATGGATAATGAAAAATAAAAAATGTACATCCCATTGTCTCAAAATTAAAATGCAAAAATAAACATTTCTCGCCATCTTTTCTTCAAAAATAAAAAATAAAAAAATTGAAGAGAAAAATAATGGTTTAAAAACCGGATACCGGATATTCGGTTTTTAAAATAATAAAACCCGGTATCCGAATCATATCCGGAATCCGGATACGGATTCGAATTTTAAAATCGGATACATTTATGGAAATGAATTTTATCCGGTTTCCGGGTTGTGACAGAAAATAAAAACAACAAGAACATCAAATACGACGACAAAATAAAAAGTAATCAATGTAAAACGACATAAAGCAGTTCCGTAAGGTTGTCGTTGATGACAACCAGGGTTTAAGCGAGGCTTAGCCCCTCTCTCTCTCGACCACCCTCTTCGGCGATTCGATTCGAGCTTCGTGGTTTCTAGGGTTTCCAAGCTTGAATAGCTCTTACAAAGCATCAGGTGCTGACAAATTCTGTATTCTACGTCTACCATGGATAAAGGCACTTCATTTCTCTTCGCCGGAATCAGCTTCAACCGCAAGAAATTCTCCTCCGACTTCGCCAGATTCCAGGTTTCGCTTCTCCTTTTGAGCTGTATTCTCGTCAACAATGGTGAAAGAGTGCCATTTTTTTAGTTTAAGGTGCTTTCTGTTTGGTTCTCGAGAAAGTACTGTGAAAGTTTTGAATGTTGTTCAGGAGAAGAAAGAGAATGAAAAATCTATTGAGGAATCGGTAATTGTCGAAAACGAAACCGTAGAAGAAGAGGAAAACGAGGTCGAAAACAAGAAGAGAGTTAGCGCGAAGAAGAGAAAGCGAAAAGCTGCGAGCTCCGGTAAGTTATTTATGTTGGCATTTTTTGTTGAAAAGTCAGTTGGTGGTATAAGAATTTACTCATTTGATTTACGGTTTCGGTATCCGTGGATGAACAGAGGATGTGGAGGGAATTAGCGTCTTTAAGAGTTCGAAGTCCGGTGAACCCGAGCCTGAAGAAGAAGAGGATGAGCAACCAAAGGATCTAAGTACCTTGGAGAAGAAGAAACTCAATCGGCAGCACGAGGTTTTGTCTAGTTCGTTTCCGTCATTCGCTGTGATGCTTTTGATTCGTGCTTAAACGTAATGGCGATTGGCTTTCTTTGCGAGGCTAGAGAGATTTGATCTTCCGGAAGGCACACGGCATTCATGTTTCAGGAAGCAACATCCCTTCGCCGCTTCAACATTTTGCGGAATTGAGCTCAAGGTATTTTCTTTTTCCTCAAGAGTTCATAATGTTTCATTTTTCTTTTTCTGCGCGTAATTTTTGTTGTCAGCGTCACATACAGAATTTCCGTTGATTCTCTCGGTATATTAAGCTTTGTTAACGTCACGTTTCGTGCTTTGTGGTTTTTTCGTTTGGTGTCCATAACCATAACTCTCTTTTGAAGTTCCCTAGAATCATATATGCTGATATATTTTTTTCGATTACCCATATAAACACCTTATTGTTTATGAATGGAGAAGCTAACTCGGTACTTTTTTACAGATTCGGATGCAATGCAAAATTATTACGCAATTTAGAAGAAATTGGATTTGAAGAACCAACTGCGATCCAGAGGCAGGCGATGCCGCTTCTCTTATCTGTATGGTGTTACATCCTTCTTCCAAGATTTCGTTCTTGTTTACTTTGTACATTTTCTTGTTCAATGGCTAAAATTTTGCTTCTTAGTAGTCAATATTAAAATTCAGGTGCTAGAATTTTCTTTGCTCACAGAAAAATTACAATCTTTCAGATATTTATAATTTATAACTTGTATCTTTCTTAGGGAAGGGAATGCTTTGCATGTGCTCCTACCGGGTCCGGAAAAACATTGGCTTTTGTCTGTCCCATCCTTATGAAACTTAAGGTATTTTGTTTTCTAAAATTATAAAGTAGTATACAAATGTTGATTTCATAAGTGACACCAAAGTGCTTTTCCATAATCAGCGTCCTTCGAAAGATGCCATCAGAGCCGTTATTCTTTGCCCTTCTCGTGAATTAGCCACTCAAACATTGAGGGAGTGTAAAAAATTTGCCGAGGGAAGTAAATTCCGCATAAAGTTAATGTCTAAACAGCTCATCAGAAGTGGTGACTTGTCAAAGTTCACTTGCGATATACTGATATCTACTCCGCTTCGGTTAAAGTTTGCCATCCGGAAAAAGAAACTCAAGCTAAGCAAGTAAGTCATTATACTTCTATCGCTCTTCTGAAACTTGATAGGCATTTTAGCAGTATAACGATAACCGTGTTAACCTTTCAAATAATAATAACACGCTCAATACTGTAAAGGCAAATAACATGTAATCCTAAGGCCAAAAGTAAGAATAAAAAGTCATAAAACCGGAAATGGCAAACCAGATTCCGGTATGGAAGAAAACGGTACTGAAACTCATAAACCTGGATTTTTCTGATTTTTCTGCTTTTCCGTTTCCATTTCCAGATTCACTATGTCAATTTTAAGCACAAGTTTAGAAGGCAACACTTCATTTGTAATTTACTTATTTTTTTGAACTCGTTTTATGCAGGGTCGAGTATCTTGTATTAGATGAATCCGATAAGCTGTTTGAACTCGGATTAGTTAAGCAGATCGATGCAATAGTCAAAGCATGCTCTAATCCTTCAATAGTACGCGCGTTATTCAGTGCCACTTTGCCCGATAGTGTTGAACAGCTTGCACGAACTATAATGCACGATGCCGTACGCATTGTTATTGGTAGAAAGTAAGCTTCATCGCTATTTATTACATCATTAATGACATCATTTTCGTGTATTCATTTGATTAATTGTCGCACAACAAATCGTTTTTGAACAGGAATGCAGCCTCCGAAAATGTAAAGCAGAAGCTGGTATTTGCGGGAAGTGAAGAAGGAAAGCTTATCGCACTTCGTCAAAGCTTTGCAGAGGTATGCTTCTACTGTATGTTTTCCAAAATATTTCATTTTCATGACTTTATATTTATTTTATTTAGTATTTAGTTTACAGGACTCTGGGTTGAAATTGTGGATTAACATGCTTCTTTTTTTGAACTGCTTATTGTAGAAAGTGTAAATAAGGAATCTTGTGATAATTTCCGAGGCACAGATTATGCCTTTCGCTTTAATTAGGTATTAGATTTCCGTGAATTGGGTGGGGTAGCAGCTTTTGATACGTATCGGTTCTTTGATAAGACTTATCGAAGAGGTGTGTACCATTGGGCGGGAAAATTTGTGGAATGGGCCCTAGGCTTGGGTATTTTTCAAGTTATGTTATGTTATTTTTATTTTTTTTATTTTTTTGCAATTCAGATTCAGTTTTAAGTTGCAATTAGGAAAGGAAAAAAAAAAACTGTCAAGAAACCGATTGTAAGTAGTTAATGACCTACCTATAATGGGTCTTCGTCTTTCTCACTAATAGAGATTATCTTTCGACCGATTATCCTAATCTCTCTCAAAGCAAGGAGCGATTAGGGTTTGTGGAAGAATATCTAATTTGCTTATGTTCAGAACTGATTTAGTTCATCTTTCATGTAAGAATAATAGGCATTTGGCTTTTTGAATGTATCGGAAAATTATCCCGATTTCCCACGCTTATGTGTTGCTGTTTTATTCGTTTTCCTTGTTAGTAGAGGCTGAATCCGCCGGTCTTGATTTTCGTCCAAAGCAAGGAGCGAGCTAAGGAACTCTATTCCGAGCTGTTAGCCGACAACATCAGAGTCGACGTTATCCATTCTGATTTATCTCAATCAGAAGTAACTCTCTTCCTCGGTTCTACCTATTCCTTCTTTGATGAAAAAAAAAAGACCCTGCGGCGTTTTTTCAAGTTATACGCAAGCGGGCAGTTCATTGTAGAATAATCATCAGATATTCCCGTTGAACTTCTCATGCTCACTAGTTTCTCCCGTTGATACTTTTTTTTTTTGTTAGTAGTAGTAGTAGTTTCCCTTATGAACTTGTAATTTTTTTAGCAATTTCCTCCAACCGTCAAACAATTGATGGTTTCCGAAAAAATTTAAGCCACGTTCAATGCACAATGTTCAGGGAGAAAACGTGTGCTTTGAAATTTGACACAAAATCGTCGAATACAAATTTTAACAGTTTGGGGGATAGTTTTTATAGTTGATAAGTTCAGGTGAGAATGCGACAACGTGACAAGTTTCAGATACATAGCTGCAAATTGCTCGTAATTGTATTACTATTCTTACATATATGTTCTGTTTTTAAATAACTTTAATGGCTACAGAGAGACGATGCTGTTGATAACTTCCGAGCAGGCAAAACATGGGTTTTAATCGCCACCGACGTGATTGCTCGGGGTATGGATTTCAAAGGGATCAACTGCGTGATCAATTACGATTTTCCAGACTCGACTTCTGCGTATATTCATAGGATAGGTACGTTTCTTTATCTCAAACTGCTTCTAGCGATTTACGTAATGCTATATTGACCTGTAATAGGTACTACAAGCCCTAATACTAGACTAAGTAAGTCCATAAAATTAATTAATTATGAAAGAAAAACTAAATAAAATCAAGAAATTAACGTTTAATTCACAGTTGAAGCTTTTTGAGTTTCTGTATAGGTCGATCCGGTAGAGCGGGGAGGAGTGGGGAAGCTATTACATTGTATACGGAGGATGATATCCCGTTCTTGAGAAACATAGCCAAGGCGATGAAAAGCTCGGGCTCGGAATTCCCACCTTGGGCTTTGGCCTTAAACCAGAAGAAGTGGAGGAAGCATCGGCCACGGAGAGAATCCATCTCCACCACCCCGAACAAAGAAGGGAAACACCCTCGCCGAAAATAGCCAGTGTATCATCTATTGTTTCCTTGTTTTGTTTTATTTTTGTTTCATCTTTCGTGTCTGTAGGCGACGAATTACACAACTTGTATATGACTCCTAATATCCGGGGAGTTAACATTACATTTGCCAAAGAATGACGAAAAACACCCTTGCCGGATCCAACTAGTGTACCCTCTTTGGCCTTTCGTTTTGTTTCTTCTTCTGGGTATAGGCTACAAATTATGCAACTTATATTCGACTAGTTATAGTCGATGAGTATTTGTACGGAGGCAGGTTTCGATTGTGTTGGTTAAGTTTAGTTTTCAACGTACGAATTTCTTAATTTAATAATAGAGTAAGTTCTTTCCTTTCAATGCCAAGTGATCATTGAAATTAGAGGAGAAATTACTTGAAGTAACATTATTGTATGTTTATATAATACACCTGATAACATAACAATATGTTTATATAATATAAGAATGAATGTATGAATGAGCACAGAGGAGCTGCTTATGTGAGAGTGCGGTTTTTCCGGGAAAAGATGAAAGAAAAAATAGTATATGCTTGTTACTAGAAACTAAAAAAGTTGAAAAAATATTTTCCAGTGGCTTTAACCGTAGAAGACTCGTTCGGATTCGGCTAGAAAAAAAGAAAAGAAAAAAGAATTCCAGTCATAAGCCAAGAAATCTGGCCGGAGCGGATCGAGATTTTCATCCCTCATTTGCAGCCATAGTTCTTCGAGCGTTTCGAATATTTTCTCCCTCTCGGAATGCAACACATCTTCGGCCAAATACATGTGGGTCAAACCCTTCACATGGATCCAGCTTTGGCCCGGAGCTAAAAATATTATATGCAATGACAAATTCAATAGACAATTATAGCGTATGAATTTGAAAAATCACCACCAAAATTAAGTGAATGTTCTAATGAACAATCGAGTTAATTACATGAGACCAATCGACCACTATACAAACTAGTCTGCATATAATAATTTGTGTAAGTTTTCATTGATAGTTAATCAAACTGAAAAAAGTTGCATTTAAGTAGTTGATTAGCAAACTTTTCACACAAAGTCCCACATTGATAATTCATTATTAATTTCTAATTACCGAAAAGAATAAAGTATTTTTTTGAGACAACCCTTATTAGATACCGTATGTCTTTTAAACACATGTCTTCTTCGCTTGATACCTAGTTGTTACGAGCCAAGATTAAGAACGCACACGCACGAGCACAATGAACACACGAACACTTTTGAACACTAAGAATCTTTTTTGCCAACCTTCACAAAACCTAATCTCTCCTCTTGTGATTTGGTTTTTTGCTACTTTTCTTATTGACTTTAAGCTCTCTTATATAGAGAACGAGATTACAATTTAATTGACCGGACCGGTCCGACTCCACTAATCCTCAAAACGACAAATACATTCCTAAACGACTTTAACTATCTAACCAACACTAATCCTAACAATCGGGCTGCATCATTACAAAGTCTGTTGCAATTTTACCCTATGATAAAAATCTCACGCTGATTTTTGTAATATTAATTTTAATCTGCAATAAGAATAAAATAGTTGTGACGATTATATAAAATGACTCAGAGCCTAGAGACTTCTTGTATTAACACCCAACATACACCGAACATACTCTGAACATACTTTCGACTTGATTGAACCAAAATAGATGTTTAAGCGTTAAGAATTTTGTTGGTTAAGAGTCATTTTCAAGTAATGAATATCTTAATTTGATAATAGAGTAAGTTCTTTCTTTGCAAAGTCTAATGAATCATTGAAATTAGATGAGAAATTAATTGAAGTCTTAGTATGTATAAATTATAATAAACATGATAAAATAGCATTATATTTATATCTTTTTAAAAAAGAAATGTAAAAAAAGTCAGAACCATCCCAAATTATTAGAATGAATGATTGAATGAGCATGGAACGGCTTCGTTGGCGAGAGTGCGTTTTTTCCATTCTATTTCGTTACGTCTGAATCTTATATTTTTCAGGAAAAGATAATAGAAAAAAATAGTACAGATGTGTTTGTTATTGGAAACTAAATTTGTTTTTTAATGAATATTTTCTGTTGGCCTAAACTTTAGAACGACTAGCTCGGTTTCTGCCGGAATGCAAAAAAAAATCCGGTGTCATAAGCCGCAAAATTTCTCGGGTGAGCCACTATGGCATGTTCGACGAATGTTAAATCCTACAGCTCGAGTGGATCGTGATCTTCATCCGACATTTGCAGCCACAATTCTTCGAGCATTTCGTATATTTTCTCCCGCTCGGAATGCAACGTATCTTCGGCGGAAAACGTGTGGGTCAAACCCTTGACTTGGATCCAGCTTTGACCAGGAGTTTTCCTAACTCCATTTTCTCTCATTAATCCTCTGATTCTCGCAACTTCTTCCCATTTCCCAGAAGAAGCGTGAATGCTGCAGAGCAAAACGTGAGCGGCCGAGTTCGACGGATCGAGTTCGATGATTTTCTCGGCCGCCATTTTGCCGATCTCAAGATTCCCTAAGGTTTTGCAGGCGGCCAACAGAGTCTTCCAAACGACAATGTCGGGCTCAAAGTCAACCACCATTTGCTCGATAAAGTCAACTGCCTCGTTTAATCGTCCTGCTCGAGCGAGCAAGTCAACCATACAAGAGCAGTGCTCTTTGTTCGGGACGATCCCGTGTTCAGATTCCATTGTTTTAAAGACTCTCTTCCCTTCTTCCACCAATCCGACATGGCTGCAAGCAGTTAGAACCCCGACAAATGTGACTTCGTTAGGGTTTACACTGAAATCTTTCATCGTTCTAAAGAGTTTGAGAGCTTCTTTTCCGTCTCCAAACTGAGCATAACCTACAATAAGACTACTCCATGAAAAGACGTCGGGATTTTCCATGAGAGCGAAGAGCTTCCGAGCGGTTTCAAGCGCTCCACACTTCGTGTACATGTCGATCAATCCGTTACTTATGGAAATATTTAGAACGAGTCCGGTTTTCACAGAGAAAGAATGAACTTGATCACCTAATTCTTGAGACGCGATACCCGAGCAAACTGAGATTACGTTGCTTAACGTGACATGATTCGGTCTCATCGAAGATGAAGAGATCATAAGCTTGAACAATCTCAAGACTTCTTCAGCCTCATTACGATGCATACACGCCGTTAACATCGCGTTCCAAGACACCAAATTAGCTTCGCTCGCCATATTTTCAAACACTTTGAAGCAATCACGCAGAGACGAACACTTTGAGTACATCGATAACAAAGCGTTAGAAACAGTCACGATCGAATCAAAAGCCGTCTTGGTTATATACGATTGTATTTGCCTGCCTTGTGAAACCGATGAAGGGTTCGAACAAGCAGAAAGTAAGGACAGAACCGTCACATCGTTGGGTTTGAGTCCTGTCTTTCTCATCCGCGTAAAGAACGAAATAGCTTCATTGGAATTTCCGGTATTTGCAAACCCGTTAATAATCGCGTTCCAAGACACTAAATCCGGCCTATGTATACGATCGAACACTATTTTTGCAGACTCCAAGATTCCACACTTTGCATACATGTCACACAGAGAGCAACCAGCAAACATATTTCTCCCTAAACCGAACTTTATACATGCACCGTGCATTTGCCTTCCGAATTCCGGCTCGAGAAGACCGCCACAAGCGCTAAAACCACTGCCGAATACAAACTCGTTCGGTCGAAATTCACCCTGACGCAACATCTCCTTGAAGCGCTGCAAAGCTTCTGATTCATAACCTAATTGGGCAAACCCCGAAATAATCGAACCCCATGATATCAAATCCTTAATCTCGATACCCGAAAACACACAAAATGCGTCGACGATTCGGTCGAACTTCGAGTACATCGCAATGAGCGCGTTTTGCGCGGTGGGATGATCGCCGAATTCCGATTCAAAGACATGAGCGTGAAGCTGCCTCCCGAGGAACGAACACCCGATTCTCGAGCAAGCTTTGATCACGCTCCCGAACGTGAAGTGATCCGGCAAAATCCCCGAGTTTCGCATCCCGAGATACAAATCAACAGCTTCGTAATCGAAGCCGTTCTGCGCGCATCCGGCAATGGCCGAAGTCCACGAGACGACATTTCTGTCGGGCATTTCGTCGAACACGTCCAATATGTCTCTCACCGACCCACATTTCCCGTACATGTTGAGCAAATAATTGTTGACGACAACACCCTTGTGAGAATTATACATAGATATATGGTTGTGAACTTTCTTACCGCATTCGAGAGATCTCAGAGACGAGCAAGCTGATAGCAACCGCGTGTAAGTGCTCTGTTCCAGTCTGAACTCTGTGGTTCCTGCGACGAACTCGAAAGCTTGGAGAGCCAAACTGTGCCGTTTCTGGTCGCACAGGGACTTGATGTAGTCGTTGCTCGATTGTTCTCGGTGAAGAAAAGGTGTGTTCTTGAAGGAATCGAAGCTCGGAATCAGATGGGATTTGAGTCTCTTGATCATGGCTTCCGTTGAAGGTTGAAGAAACCAACTCGAAGAAGATTGGGAACTGTGTGAGTCAGTCTTCTTCGCAAAGTTGAGGAAGAAGGCGTTGACTAAAACGACATGTAGTTTTGTGTTGCTTGTGTTGGAAGTAAGTCTTTCTGTGGATTTTTGCTAGAAGAAACGTGTTAAACAAGGTTTTGTGTCGTTTTTTTTTACAAAACAGTGTGTCGTTCGTGTTTTACAGAAGAAATGAAATAATTTTTTTTTTTTTGTGTGTGTGTGTGTCGTTCTCTCTCGAAAAGATATAAGACGACCTCTTTTGTTGTTTTTTACTACTAAAATTTAGATGATACTTATGTCGTTTTCACTAAAGAATTGTTTAGTTCCTTGCAAGACGATCTTATGTGTCGTTTAAGCAAGAAGAAAAAAAAAATCTTATGTGTCGCTTTTAAGAAAAAAAAAAGCGGATGGTATTTATTTCGTTTTTTAAAACTAAAGAATTGTGTTGTTTCTTGCTAGAAGAAACGTAAGACGATCGTTTTTGTCGTTTTTCAATAGTAAAGTGTGTCATTTGTTTAAGCAAGAAGAAGTGCAAGAAAATCTTTGTAATGTTTTTCACAATCCAATTTGAGTCTTTAAGAACTCGAACATTCTTCTTAAATATGATAAAGGACACTAAAGACCTACAAACATAAAAAAGACATGTCTTTGAAAATTTTGTCTCTTTATTATTTATTTATGCTTGAATTAATTTCGCTCTGATTATTATACAATGATGAAAGGGAGAATTTTTTAGTAAAGTATTAGCAAATGAAGTATTGTGCAAATAACTATTCGTGTAAAAACGACAAGAAAGGTGATCATATCTACTATCAATTGGCTTTCTTCATAAGTTATGAACAAATCCTAATCATTAAGGAAGGTACAAAATTTCAAAATTAATCACACATTTTTTATATCCACTATTTTGGTGGGGTAAAGTTGGACTGCCTCTTGAGAAGCAAAAATAATATTATATGATATTAATTTGAGATGATAATTAGTGTATTGTGTCAATATTTTTTACTTTTAAATTCTTAAATTTTTTTATTTATGAATTTATATAAATCAAGACTACTTCATTTATCAATCATATTTGAAAATGGTCACGGAATCACCCCAACTAATAAGTGTGTTAATCATGTATATCTATTGAACCTATTAACTCATCACTTTATTGTTAAAAATAATTATTTATATTAATTCGTTCAATTCATTCAATAATACAATCAAATATGACATAAACTTTGAAACCTAATAAGTAATATCATATTTCCATTGAATAACTTTATTACAAAAAATATAGTTGACTCTTAATTAATTTTAAAAGGAAAATTTCATAAAACATCCCTCAAAACACCATAAATTATTTTATTACACCTCAAAACATCATAATTGGAAATACATCCTTTTTAAATTTTATGTACCAAAATACCCTTTCAAAATATACATATTGTATCCTGAAAAATGGACATATTGCCTCCTGAAAAATGGACAAGTCGCGTCCGAAAAAATGGACACAACTAAGGGTATTTTGGTACATAAAATTTAAAAAGGTTGATTTTATAATTATGAAAACTTGAGGTGTAATAAAAAAATTTGTGGTGTTTTGAAAGTCATTTTATGAAGTTTCCCTTTTAAAACAATTAATATCATACACAAAATGTGCATTTTATTCGGAAATCACGTCTTTTAGTCTTATCGTGTTTATGTCGTGTTAATTTATTATGTAATCATGTTGTGTTCGTATTGATTGAGCCGATATGCATTTAAGGTTTACCCCGCCCATTTACGTTGTGTCGTAACTATTTTGCGTTTGAGCTCTATTGCTACCCCTACAACTGTTAGTTGTGGATCAATATTTAATCATAAATGAAAAACACACGTTTGGTTAACAATTTATTATTATTATTATTATTATTTACAAACAAGATTACCATTTTCCTAAACCAAATTCTTTGTATAATCACAATTTCATTAATTATTTTCTTATTTGCACCAAGCATATTCCACTCACTAATTAACAATCAAATTATTTTAGAGTATAATTTAGTTGATAGGTTTCAATCCCAACAAACAATTTGGTATGCCAGCATTAGAATTCACCCAAATTAAGCTTTCACTATCAAACCCTTACAATTTCCCTTTGACTTCAAGCCACAACTAGCTGAAACAAATACAAATATATATATATATATATATATATAAATATTAAAGGTAATTGCAGCTTAAGTACCCAAAAATTATTAAAACTAGCCAAAATATTTTAATGCTTTCTATTGCGCTAAATAAATACTCAAATTAACAGAATTTTACATCTTCCTTTAGTTTCATCAAATGAGCTTCGTTAACGTTAAGTCATATATGCATATACACTTTTTTTTTTCCTTCATTTTTTCCATGGTTTGAGAAACTAGCAGTGATATATTTCAAAATGTAGCAAAAACACAATATATATATATATATATCTATATTTATTTGAGGCGTACACCTGTAAATGGCATAAAGTTAATTGAGACACGTGAATTAAGTTATTCAGTGACGAAAGTTTCACTACATTGGGTAATGGGTATCGATTAAGCTCAATTGAAAACTTGAAAAAAAAAACACCCGATTAATATCAACAATTTTTAGTACTTCTGCCGCAACTATTCTTTTATATATTACCAACCATAGGCTTTTAAGCTTTGAACCCTTTTGTCATTTCAAGCATTTAAATATATATTTAGTAACATCGTATGATATTTTTTTTATAAAGTTTGAAGCTTTAGAGATTTGATAGGTTCTAATTAGGTTTTGGCAATGGAGAGAACAAAAAGAAGAGTTCATCTATGGCAGAAAGCCATTGTCCACTTCTCTCTCTGCTTCGTCATGGGCTTCTTCTCTGGTTTCTTCCCCACCGGAAAAACGAGCATGTATTATCACTCGCCAGAGCTCCCGTCGCCGCCGATCGAGGTCTTCCGGAGAGTCTCGAGTGAATCTTCGGCAAGTCATGAAGATGCCGAGGCTCCTATGAGCGCGGAACTCTCGGTGGATCAATCTCTGGCGACAGCGGGACAATCCGAGGGTGAAAACGGAGCGTTTTCCCCGAGAGAGCTCGTGATTGCGGTAACCCCGGTGAGCGGAGCCGGAGACGTGGTGCTTCTCCGAAGATTGGCCGACACGATGAGCTTGGTTGCACCTCCGTTGTTGTGGATTGTCGTGGAGGCTCGGGACGAGACGGGCGAGGTGAGCGATGTTCTGAGGAAGACGGGGGTGATGTATCGGCATTTGGTGGTCGGAGATGATCGGAACTTCACAGACACCGAGGCCGAGCTCGATCACCAGAGGAACGTCGCTCTCCGCCACATCGAGCGGCACCGGCTTAGCGGGATCGTGCACTTCGCGGCTCTCTCAAATGTGTACGATCTCGACTTCTTCGACGAGCTCAGGAAGATTGAGTATGATTTCGATCCCTTGCTTGTTAAGTCACTGTCGAATTAGTTAGTTGAGTATTTGAAGTAATTATATCACGCTTATATGAACTCATATTTTAAATCCCATATGATCGTCTGCAATAATATAAAATAAAATAAATGAAAAACGCTCACCTGCCAAAAACATTTTTAAAATGATTTTGAAATGTCTTTTTTTTTTTTTTTACTATAATAGTACTTAATGGGTGAAAAGGGTTTTATTAGTTTAGTTTTAGTTGCGTCGTTTCTTGGGCTGCAAGAAAATTGATTAGCAAGTTCTACATTTTAAAATTAACTTGGGCTGCAAGGAACTTACTGGCTTACAACAGCCTGGGATTGTAACTTGCAATGCAAGTCTCAAAGTTTTGGATAATAAATCTTAAACAAATTGCATATGTATATATGTGTGTGTGTGTAAGAAAACCAATTGATCATCTATACTTCCCTGTAACTATAAAATGTCATCATATTCACGCGAATATTCTTAATACATTCAAAGAATATAATGAGATACGTTAGTTATAATCAATGGGTTCTGTACTTCATGAGCTATCGTTAGTATATATAGTGAAATTTTTGGTCAGAAACATGGTTTTATCCCGTCTCGAAAGATGGAATCTTTGTCAAAAAGCGGGCCTGGGCCAAGAAGCCCGGCTTTCGGTTTTAGTATTATTTTGTATGATTAAATTATTATAATTTTAGCTTTTATAGTTTATTTTATCTTTATTGCATTTATTTATTAAAATATGGACTACATATGTTATTTATTATGAGTCTATCTTTTCGATATTTTAGTCGGGTGCAGAGGGCTCGGAACAAATTGGGTTGACACCTTGGTCCGTTCCATTCCAATTTCAACCTTAAAAAATGGATTTCTTTGAAATTTTGGGCTCAATTTGAGAAGTTAGGAAAAAGATCAAGACCGGTTCGAAAAAAGGGCCGAAACCTGAGTATCCGGCGTCGGTTTTACCTCTAATCGTGATATCGACATCTTCTGGTATAGGGCATTCGGGACATGGCCAATGGCAGTGGTGGGAGCAAATAGGGAGAAAGTGATGATTGAAGGGCCAGTGTGTGACTCTTCACAAGTTCTAGGGTGGCATTTGAGAAATATGAAAAATGAGACTGAAACTGAAACTCAGACCAAACCTCCCATTCACATCTCAAGCTTCGGCTTCAACAGCTCTATCTTGTGGGACCCTGAAAGATGGGGTCGCACTTCTTCTCTTCAAAGCACCTCTCAGGTAATATATAATAAATAAATAAATAATATTATTCGGACTAGAGAATTTTACTATATTATCGAATTTATTGATTTATCAAGGTAAAATTTAATAATATTAGTTAGAGTCGAGACCTTATAAAAGTATTATTTTATCGAGGTTATTAGTTTAGCGAGGTTCTACTGATTAAGCAGACGAATCATTCATTGAGTTAACAATTAGATCAATAAAATTAAAGAGTAAATATCACTTATATCGACCTTTAGTCTATCAATTTATATCGGATTGTCACGTAATTATATTTACTTATTTGTTTTTCAAAACTTATCAATATGTATCATTTTGTCTTTTAAACTTTTTTTTTTGTCTCAATGTGTCTTTTTATATTTAAATGCTCAATCTTTAATAATGGAAAATAAAAAATAAAATTGTCATTTCAATAATAAGATGAAATAGTTTTGAGGCAAGCATTATAAATTTGCGCTCTTAAGTAATCTAAAAAATATAACTTTTAAAATATAAAGAAACGGCAAATATGATCTTGA
Organism: Parietaria judaica; assembly: GCA_954871525.1. Classification (NCBI taxonomy): domain Eukaryota; kingdom Viridiplantae; phylum Streptophyta; class Magnoliopsida; order Rosales; family Urticaceae; genus Parietaria; species Parietaria judaica. The sequence goes on from OX940864.1 coordinate 19,231,750, forward strand.
ATTTCGACAAAAGTAGTGAACATTTGCAAAAATAGAGCATTTTTCTAAATAAAATTTCTGGAGGTAAACCGGAATAGAAAGAAGAAGTTTAGAGAACAAACATTTGTGGATTAAATTCAAGTATATTAGAGGTATGTTGTTAAAACTTAAAATTGCATTATCAATATGAAGAAAAATGAGAAGTTAAGTAGCATGACTTAACAGCTTATTAATTATGTCAAGAATATAATCATTGTTTTGAATTTTAATCATGGGATTTCTCTTCTTATTCACCAAACAAGTATAAATGTATAATATTATGATTTGTATATGTGTGTATGTATATATGCTGTATAAAATTTGGACATTTTTTTGGTTAGCAAGTAAGGATCACTAAAGGTTTTTGGCCAGCTGTTACAAAATCATTGACAGACTTGCAAAACCATTCATTAGGTGACACCATTAAATAAAATAAAAGTAGAGGAACTATGACTATATGTTTATTATTTAATCATAAATTTGATACACATTGTAACAAATATTTATTTTTAATTGTTTCAACAGAGCTCAATCAAATTTGTGAAGCAAGTCGTTCTTGAAGATGATACTGAAGTCAAGGGAATTCCACCTGATGGTTGCTCAAGAATTTTGCTTTGGCATCTTGACTCTCCGTTTTAAACTTAAAAGAAAAAAAAATTCAAGAAAAAAATATACCATTTGAGGAGACTACGAGATTTTTTTTTTCTTTTTTATTTGTATTTTTATTGATTTTTTGTTAAGTAGTAGATAGATGTTCGAAATCTTCCAAAACAAATCGGAATCCTAAAAGAGTCGGCATCCAAAAACCACAAAGTAAAAAAGTGATCAGGGATTATCGAATTCTTCTTTTTGTAAAACTAGATTTGTAAAGGTTGTACTTTTTATATATTAAAAAAAAAAAACCACAGATTTATCCATAGTTGTATAAAGCAATAAAATAACTTTGTGATGATATCTATTATACAATAGTCAAGTTCATGAGTTTATGTTTATGAGATATATGGCCTATATTATTTACATATTTAAACAAGTTTTGATCCTTAAATATGTAATTATTTTGTAATTTATTAATTGTCTATGAGTTTGAGTGAGGAAGAAATATGATCTAATCTATAATCTCAGCTTTTATATGTATCAACTATCAAATAACAATCTACATCAGAACAACAGTAATTAGGGAGAATAATAATAAATAAATACCCTTTTTTCTTCAAATTTGCACGGTAATATCTAAGTCATGAAACGTTTTTTTATTATTTATTATTGATTCCGTCCCATGGTGTCTCCATTAATGTTGAGTTTTTTTTTTTTTTACATCTGTACAACTCAAGTACTTACTACTCTTTTTTTCTTTCTTTCATGTTTTGATATTTATCATGCTAAATACTTCAATTTAAACATAAAACGTGTAAATGACTTACATTTAATGGAGACATGAAAAAAAAAAAAAACCCATATTTCACAACCTTAGGTATTTAATCAGCACACAATTGAAATTTAAAAAAATGGATACTTTTGTGAAAATTATCCCTAATAATAATGAGGGATATTTGCGGAAAAAAATACACCTATGCTACGACGAATAAGACATATTCCCAATCATTTTTTTGTGGCACGAATTCTCATGGTTTGGAAAAATTTTGGCGAACGTAATTAAGATTTTTCATTAACTCCTTTGCGTGAGTTTCATGTGGTAACATTTAATTTTCCCACGTTTTAGTTCTTTTTTACCACGCCGCGGCATGACTGATCTATAGTGTTTAATTTTTGCAATGTATAACCCGTTTTGGTTATTATGCGAAAACATAGTGTTCAAAAAAATTATAGCTCAAATGCGGTAAAATTAAAAAGCGAAAACATACACGGATCATATGTTGCTGCATGGACTTCACAGTAGGAAGCTAACAAGAAAAACTTACTTAAAGAAAAAATATAAAATTAAGTTATTTCATATTTTTGTAGCATATAGATCTTTTGCCGCAAATTCTTAATAATAATGTCAAATTGACATGAATATATCATTCCCAAATCCCAATAACGAAACTTATCATCAAAGTTTATGCCTCACTATTGTATATAAATATATATATGCAGATACTTTATCATTTTATCAGATTTACAAAAGAAAACAAATGTATTATTACATATATGTACATATACAAGTTCACACAAGAGAACAAATGAGTTATTACATTCCCAACCCGACAATAGTTGGCCACAATTGGGACAACAAAACCTCTCGTATAACTTCTTTCATTAGACGCGGAGAAAATATATTTTTTAAATAAGGTGAAATTGTTGATCAAACTTGCAATATATTATCGTATTATTAGATATTTTCAATGTAATAATATGTGATATTATTGGTCAAATTTATATATAAAAAAGGAGCACGCATTTACATTCTATAGGGTTTGAACAAAGACGAAGCCACATGCAACTCAGATGGGGCTAGAGCTGCACCTGGTTTTTATTGATAAAAAAAAAACTATAGTTGTGAGCGCGAGAAAATAGGAGATAGTGCCACAAATTTAATCATCATTAAAAAAAAACACTAATGTAAAAGTGGGAGAGTTACATACCGAGTCAAAAAGTATTTCCGATAATCTTCGAATAGTGGAGAAAATCTATAGTTAGTGTATATATATATATATATATATATATATATATATATATATATGTATATGTGGAAACTTCAATTTGTGTGCCTGGTTGAACATGTATTTTCGGAAAAGTATCCCATTTTGTTAAATTACAAATATATGCCCCAAATCAGATTTTGCCTAACCTGAGTTAACTTAACCCAACCAAAAAAAAAAAGAAAAAAATAAATCAATTTCGATTTTTGACAAAATAGTGTTCGAAGTACTCTCCCTCGCGAAGAACCACAACGGCCAGGAAAAGGTTCTCAACGGGTCCGACCTCCCCATTTCTCCCCCCGCCCTCAGCCACCATCTCGAAGAGTCCTTCCCCTCAGCCTCTCTCTCGCTCTCAGTCGCCCTCAGCCACCATCTCGAAGAGTCCTTCCCCTCAGCCTCTCTCTCGCTCTCAGTCGCCCTCAGTCGGGAGGAGGAAGAAGGCTTCGATTTAGGGTTCGAAGCTCCTCACGCTCTCTCCTCTGTGCGTTCACCCCCCGCTGACCTCCCTGCCTTCAACGACTCCGACCTCCGCGCTGCCATCTTCTCACTTTAAGGTTCAATCTTCACCGATTTTTCTTACTCGCTAGTTACTAGGTTTGAGGTTTTGGGAACTTCGATTAGGGCTTGAGGTTTGAGGTTGTCTTTGGCGCGGTTTTGCTTCAAACATATTATACAGGTTTAGGTTTTGGGATTACAGGTTTAGGTTTTGGGCATTTTGGATGTTGGGTTTTGCGCACACAATATGTTTGATGATATTCCTTAATTAGGGCTTGATTAGAGATGAAATTTTATTGCAGGGATGGCATACATTTTTCCGGAAAATTTATGGAGATTAGCCCAAGTGTGGTGCCCGTCTTCAAAAAGAACGGTGGAAATTGTCGACGCCTTGGTGGCAAATGATGCTATGAACCATGACGTTGAACGACGTTTCAGTTACTTGTTCCACACGTTTGACCCCCCGGCCCCTGGTGGTTTGATCCATCAAATCATGCTACGCCGAGTTCCGGGCTATGGAGCCTCGGAAGAGCTATGGTTTAATTTTGGCGGCGTGATAAGAAAGTTCGGGCTCCGTGAGTTTTGTTCCGTAACCGGTCTTGCCTACGAAACGGAGTTTAGAGCCGAACCTAGGATACCTGTGAAAGGTGTGTCTAAGCTTGAAACTAGGACGTGGAACCAATTGTTTTCAGATTTTTTGACGGAAGACCTTTCCCCCTCTCTTAGATTCCTGCTCGGATTGTTTCTACTGATGGAGGGGGTGTTACTTGGCATGGATGGCCAAAGAACTTACCCGCCAACATCGTATATTATTCGCCATCTAGAGGATTATTCGGCCAAACCTTGGGGTAACATAGGGTGGAACCAACTTTTGTCTTTTGTTCGAAACTTCGACTGGAGCAAGAAAGTAAAGAAAATGCAAAAATTGGGCAATACCGTATATCCGAATTACACTTTCCACGCATATCACCGTCCACTATTGCATTGGGCGCTTAGTATATTTTCGGATATCAACAATTTCAAGACGGCGAAATCATTCTTCAAGTCTCGCAATGTACGTTACTTTGTTCCCATTTTCTTGGTTGTTTATTTTGATTCGTTTTTAATTGCTAAATTTTTTCATAAATTATTTTGTTTGTAGATCCAAGTACTTGAGTTTACGGTCAAGGAAGTTGAGAAGTACAACTACGAAGAAGGAGATAACCCACAGGAAGCAGACGGTCCGAAACAACCCGAGCACCACGAAGGTCCCGTTCCCAATTTGAAGGACCAGCTCGATGAACAAGCAAAGAAGATCGGTGAACAAGCCAAGAAGATCGATGAACAAGCAAAGAAACTCGTAGAAATGGTACAATTTGAACAATTTTTATATAGTTTTTAATCAGTTTTTAAACAGTTTTTATAAACAGACTTTACATTGTTACGTGCAGGAAAACATTCTACTAGAGGTTCGTGAGACTGTTCGATCGTTGATTTCTGGCCAAGTCAAGACTGAAAAACCACAACAAACTTGCATCAATTTGGGCAGGCCGATTGGTGTGACTCGGAAGAGGGATTCCAGTGAATGTGAAGTTCCCGAAGAAGATCTGCCATCCCGGAAAAAGGCCACTCCACTTGCAAAGAGCCTGTAACCATTGTTTACGGCGATGGATGACGTATTGCCTACCCAAATACCGGGTTTTGACCTCGGTATCTGTTCCATTTTCCCGGCCAAGAGGGAGAGAAAGCCGAGCAAAATGTTGGAGGGTTACACAAACCCCGATACAGAGGAGCTAAAACAGCGCACAACGGTCGGTGTGGCAGTACCGAAAGTCGCGAAGGGGAAGGCAAAGGCGAAGAAGGATGGACGGGTTGAAATCGACAAAGCGGATCCGCGTTGGTGCAATTTTGACAAATGGATGAAGGCTAGGCCGAACAAGAATAATAAGGAAGTGATGCTACTTACAAACATCCGAGTTGCCCGTAAATGGTTTCAAGAGTTGCTTTCACCTCTTTCGTGGCTAGATACAATGGTACGATTTGACTTGCTTTCACTTGGGGTGCATGTTGCCGACTTTGAGACATCCAATCCCTCCATACTTGTAGGCAATTCGAGGTTAACATCGTCCACATCTAAATCCACGGCATGGTTTTCTTCTTCTACCAAACTCTCAAGGCGGTCGGCGGATTGTGGAATCTTGATATTAGCACTCCCACGGGAACTACCAACAAGTGGACTCTCCAATTTTTTATCAACTTCACAAAACATCGTCGGCAAGATATCAATGCTTTTAGTACCGTGTTTCACATACAATATACCGTTGCTTAAGTGGACCGTCTTCATTATTGTGCACTTCGAACTCAATGTGACCGGTGGAGCTCCAACAATTTCGGATGCTAATTCAAACTTCAAATCGAAGACCGTTGGATCAATCCAAAGTTCCTTGTTGTACAACAAATCGCAAAACTCTTCGTAAGTTATATTCTCGTTTGCGGGAAAACAATGCCCTTTACCCCCACGGTACACCCAAGAGGACCCGTCTACAACCCACTCACCACCGTATTGCAAGTAAATATTCATTGCTACAAATAACAAATACAAGCATAATCAGATTCCGTGGGATTTTGTGTGAATTAACCCAAATTTTCTAATAGAGGCATATTCACAAACAGTTTGTGTGCATTCAAAGTAGACAATTTTGTAACAAAAAATTGCTACAAACATTGTTTCCTACCAACAATTCGACAGCATATTGCAAACCAGAACGATTATCCGGGAATAGGACGACGTTAAAAGATCGTTATTTTGTAAACCTAAATCGGAAAAAAACACGAGATCACACCTTGGTTTCCGAAATTGCCAAAGGAGGCGAGTAGGAAGCTGGCCGTGGGTCGGAGGCGAGGCCGGAGCGCGGACCTGTGACGAACGAACAAGGGAGCTGGGTTTCACCTCCACTTTCCGAAGGCACAGACGGAGGTGAGGGCTTGACGCAGGAGGTTCACCTGGGTTTCCGGTGAGCAGAAACGAAGCCACAGACGGAGGCGATTTTGGCCTGAAACGAAGGCAGAGGGAAAAGGGGAGGGAGAAGGTGCTTCATCGCCAAGATTTTGCCCGAAATCTTTTTATTTTTTTCTTTTCTTCGAGATGGTGGCTGAGGGCGGGGGCGAAATGGGGAGGTCTTTCTTGTTTTTGAAATTGATTTATTTTTTTCTTTTTTTTGGTTGGGTTAAGTTAACTCAGGTTAGGGCAAAATCTGATTTGGGGCATATATTTGTAATTTAACAAAATAGGGTACTTTTCCGAAAATACATGTTCAACCGGGCACACAAATTGAAGTTTCGCTATATATATATATATATATATATATATATATATATATATATATATATATATATATATATATATATATATATATATATATATATATATATATATAGGGTTAATGACGGCGAAAATACTCAAATTTTGGTCAAAGAACCCCTCGTGTATCCAAAGTCGAAAAGTGGTGGTAAAAGTACCCAAAGTACATTTTGGGGCGTTGGCCAGTTTTTTCCGTGCCGTCCATGCGGCCATTAGCCTCTTTCCACGTGGCACGCCACGTGGTCGTTGACTGCCACGTCATCAAAACTTTGGGTATTTATATCGTGATAAACCAAAGTTTGGGTATTTATGCCGTGATAAACCATTTTTTATATTTTTTTCGGTTGCCGACATCATCTAAATAAGGTTAAAATCAAGATTCTAAATATCGATATCGTTTTGCACTCTCCAATTTATGGATATATCGCTTGCCGACGGTCATGCCGATGGATAAATCCGAAGAAAAAGATATATCGCTTGCCGAGAATATCGCATAATTTCGCGGATATATCGCATGCCGATCAAAATATCGACGGATATTTCTGAAAATATTTTTAGTATCTCAATCATATTTTTATATAGTTTCTAAATTACCAATTTAATAAATATGACACATAGTTATAGCCTAAAAAACACTCATAAATCATAATATAACACAAACATATAACATAAAAGTCATACCTCGTAACATAATATCGACATAACATAAAATAAGCTAGGCATTGTAATAAAGTCATAGAGTACAAACATATATATGAAGCACGATTTTAAATGCCGATATCGATGTCGTTTCGCACTCTCTATTTTACGGATATATCGACACTTGCCGACAGATAAATGTGAATAAATGGATATATCGATTTTCTACGAATATCATATCGCACTTCTCATTTGCTGGGCATGTCGTGGATATATCGAGGACATATCTGGATATTTACAACCATGGTTAAAATATTATAGCTTTTGTAGGACTCGAACCCATCACGTTCCCCCTCATAAAAAGATAACATAACCACTAAACCACATTCACTTCACGTTATATCTTGACAAAAATAAGAATATAAATAGAAACTTTTTGATAAGTGACATAGAAATAGAAACATATTTATTTTTCGCACCAGGTTCGGGTTAACTTATTTGGAACGGGGGTGAGTTGACTTTTTTGAACCGGGGTCGAGTTGACTTTTTATAGAATAGGGTCGGGTTGAATTTTTGGACAGTGGTCAAGTTGAATTTTTCGTACCGGATTCATGTTGACTTTGTCGGTACGGGTTCGTGTTGATTTTTTCATAACCGGGTGGAGTTAACTTTTTGAAACGAGGTCGAGTTGACTTTTTTTGGAACGGGGCCAGTTGGACTTTTTATTATTAAGTGGCAACCCGATCCTAAAAATTCAACTCATAAAAAAATTCGATTCGACCCCATATCAATAAAGTCAACTTGACCCGATTCCTAAAAGTCAACCCGAACCTGTACCAAAAAAGTCAACCTGAATCCGGTAAAAAAAAAAATTCAACCCGACCAAAGTTTGAAAAAGTCAACATGGATCTAAAAAAGTCAACCTGACCCCGTTCCAAAAAACTCAACTTGATCCTGGTCCGAAAAGGTCAAACTAACCCCGTTCCTAATAAGTCAACCCGAACCCGGTGCGAAAAAACATATGTTTCTATTACTATGTCACTTATTAATAAGTTTCTATTTATATTCTTATTTTTGTCAAGATATAACGTGAGGTGAATGTGTTTTAGTGGTTATGTTGCTCTTATATGTGAGAGGAGTTGATGGGTTTGAGTCCTACCAAAGCCATAATGTTTTAACCTTTATTTAGATGATGTCAGCAACCCAAATTTTTTTATTTATTTTTAAATAGTTTATCACGGCATAAATACCCAAACTTTGGTTTATCACGGCATAAATACCCAAACTTTGGATGACATGGCAGTCAACGACCACGTGCGTGCCATGTGGAAAGAGGCTAACGGCCACGTGGACTCACCGTTAGTGGATGGACGGGAAAAACTAGTCAACGCCCCAAAACGTACATTGGGTAATTTTGCCACCACTTTTCGACTTTGGGTACACGAGGAGGTCTTTGACCAAAGTTTAAGTATTTTTGCCGTCATTAACCATATATATATATATATATATATATATATAATATCTCGATAATTGTACGTTTTAATTTTAAAATTCAAACTCCATTTTTTCTGTATATTCGATCCGTGCAGTATAGAAGAAAAATTCTCCCAAACTGATTCATTGTGTTATTATCATCGGATAATCATTTTATGCGTGAATATCCTATTTCGCTTCTCACAATATCCTAATTTTGCAATTATAAAACTGACTAATGTATTAGTTTTTAGGTTATAATATTGATTTGTTATGTTTTAGGTTTTACTGTTAACTAGTGGACGGCACCGCGCTTCGCGCGGTGACGATACAATATTTTAGATAATTTAGATGATTTTTTTTTCACAATTTTTTTTAGATTGTATTTTAATCCGAAGATCAACATTCACGCCGAATATAAAAAGCTCAAACTTTTTTGTTGATATTATTCTCGGGCTTATTATTAAATATAAACATGGTAAAAATCTACATAAATAATAACAACAATTAAATATATAGAAAATACTACTAAAAGCTCTATTGATTATGTGCAATGGCAAGAAAATATTTTTGTGAATTTGAATGTATTTTAATTAGAAGATTAGAAGACCAACATTCAGGTCAAATATACCTCGAAGTTTTTGCTGATATTATTCTCCCTTGTATTATTGAATATAAACATAGTAAAAACCTACATTAATAATAACAACAATTAAATATGTAGAAAACCTAATAAAATCTATATTTTATATGCACGGTGGCGAGAAGATATGTTTTTGAATTTGAACGTATTTTAATAGAAGACCAATATCCACGCCGAATAAAAAAAAAGTCAATTTTTTTTTATATTATTCTCATTTTTATTGTTAAATATAAACATGGTGAAAACCTACATTAGTAATAACAACAATTAAATATATAGAAAATCCTAATAAAAACTCTATTGTTTATCCGCAATGGCGAGGAAATATGTTTGTGAACTTGAATGTATTTTATTCGGAAGACCATAATCGACGCCGATTATAAAAAGCTCGAATTTTCTGTTAATATTATTCTCACTTTTATTATTGAATATAAACATGGTAAATCCCTGCATTAATAACAACAATTGAATATGTATATAGAGAATCCTAAAAAAAAAAAACCTTATTATTTATGCGGGGTGGCGAGAGAATATGTTAGTAAATTTGAATGAAAAAATCTTGTCCATTTATTATTTAGATTGTAATTTGAATTAACTATTAGTTAATTCACTCTCCATTTTTGTAGATATGGTATATATACACATAATTGTTCTTTGTAAATTGCATGCACGCTCATGTGAAGGTCCTTACAAAGTACTTTTGAAATCCATATTAGTCTATTATTAGATGTTGAAATCTGTTTATGTAATTTTTTAACAATATCTTATTCCCTATGCCTTTTATAATCAATATTTTAGCAGTTATAGGTTTTCAAATAAAAATTATTATATAGTTTTCACCAAAACAAAAAAAAGGCAATTTTTTTTTTTTTTTTTGCATTAACAGACAATTTGCTCAGTATTTTGGTTTTAATCCACTTCGCTTGGTTTTATTAACTTAAAAATGTAGGAAATTTAATTAGAGTGCAAAATTAATTAGTAACATGGTAATTAATAAGATACATAAATCCTCACAAACAAAGAAAGCAGATATTTACTTGTAATACTCTACCAAGGATAGTCATAACATGCTTGTTAATTAGCTTTGTTACTTTTACCATTTGTTGTTTCCGATATCCACATTCACTATACTTAACTTATTTTTAAATTTATTAATAGAAAAAAATTATATTAGCATTTTCTTCTGTTCTAATCAAATCATTGATTAACTCTTATGTGAATCATGGTCAATGGTTATGAAATACCTCTTATTATGTAGAATCTATTTAAGTCATCGAAATAAAGATTCATTTTGCATTAATAGACTTGTTGTCACTTGTCATAATCGAGTTATCAATTAACAATTATTAGTAGCCTTGGTATCTAAATTTATTTAGTTTTATGAATTAAAATAAAAAATAAGATATTTAGACTAGGGCTGAAACCGGGTGTAAAACCCGGTTTTTTTTAAAACCCGGAAACCGAACCCGGATTTCCGGGTTTTCAATTTTAAAACCCGAAACCGGATTTTAAAATTGAAAACCCGGAAATCCGGGTTCGGGTTATTACCCGGTTTTGGTTTTAAAACCCGGATTTAAAACCCGAACCCGGATTTTAATCGGGTTCGGGTTTTAAATTCGGTTCCGGGTTTTAACCCGGATTTTAACCCGAATAATAATATTTAAAAAAAATTGAAATTACACATAAAAACTGGTTCAAATAACACCAGGAACTCCAAATAAAACATAGCAACAAAACAAAGAAAAAAAAACATAGCAACACAGGAAGTCCAAAATCTGGTCTAACACAGCAGGACAAAATCTGGTCCAACACAGCAACACAAGACCAACAAAACATAGCAACAATAGGTCTAAACTAGTCCTAATAACATAGGAAAAAAAAACAAGTCTTCAAGTCTTCAAGCATCCTCTATAAACACAATAACACAGAGAAAAATATTAGATCATAAACCCTAAATCATTCAATAACAATGAATCAGTAACCTTAAATCCTTCAGTAACCCAAAATCCTTCAATAACAATGAATCAGTAACCCTAAATCCTTCAGTAACCCAAACCCGGATCGATGACGTTGACCAGAGCATAATCGAGTAACCCTAAATCCTTCAGTAACCCTAAATCCTTCAATAACAATGAATCAGTAACCCAAACCCGAATCGATGACGCTGACCAGAGCAAAATCGAGTACCTGAAATCGTCGAGGAGGTGCTGACCAGAATCGATGACTCTGACCAGAGCAGAATCGAGAGACGTTGAGCAGAGCAGCGACAGCGTGAGGCACTGAGCGGAGGCGAGACGTCGAGACGGCGCGACGGCGAGTGGAGGAGAGAGAGGGAGAAAGGGGCGAGAGTAAGAAACGGCGCAAGTGAGAGGAGAGAGAGGCCGAGAGGGAGTCGAATGAAAAAGAGGATTAAACCCTAATAATACAATACAATACAATATACATGTCGTTTTTCAACTGAATATAATTTTTTGTCGTTTTGAATGAGCTGCCTGCTGCCATAATACAATTACAATACACTGTATTGAATACAAACTCTTAATTTGAAAAATTATAAATATAAATTAAATATTTAATTAAAAAACCGGGTTTTAGTAACCTACTAACCGGGTTCTGGGTTTTATAACTCAAAACCCAGAACCGGTTTATTCCGGTTGCGGGTTTTAAAAAATTCGGTTTTAGTTTTTTTAAATCAGAACCGGTTTATTCCGGTTGCGGGTTTTAAAAAATTCGGTTTTGGTTTTTTTAAATCGGTTTCGGTCCGGTTTCGGTTTAAAACCCGCATTTTCGGGTTTTATGCACAGCCCTAATTTAGACACAATATAAACAATAAAAATATATTGTAATTTGCAAATACATAATTGCAACTTTATTAAAGTACACACGCATAAAAACTCCCTTGCCTAATATAGATATTTCTAATGCTCTCAAGTTTTCTTATTTGACTTCTCTTTGCACATATGAATATTTCAAAAAGTTCAAGCACTACGATATTGTTTTGAGGCGCGTACTGTCAGACTTTTTTACATTTCCTGGACGTCACTACGAAATGCTCAATCAAATTCATTTTCTATAATAATTATTTACATAATATTTTTTTTAAATGTCAGATTTGCATGTATATATGTATATATATAAAGGAACCCTTTTACTTGCCGAGAAAGAGGGATCATATATATGCTCACCAACTTTCGACTGAAAAAATGCTACCGGAAAAAGAATCACAAATAATCACAGTGAAGAAACGATAGATAACTGAAAGATAAAGAAAACTAAACATGAAATGCTACTTGTAAATATACAAATTATATATCATGTTCACGAATAACATGGGATATGTGAAGAATAAACGGTAGATGTCATATGTCATGGCAGCCATGGTTAAGTTAAAATACACAAGCTACATATAGTTATTTTCTTTTTCTCATTATTGTTCTTATGTTCTTAGTTGTTTGTTAATCATTTTATTATTTTCCTAAATTTCTTGAATTGATTTTTGTGCTCATTAATTTCATAAAATAAGAGACTAACACAAATCATTTGCACATATAATAAGGGAAAACATATAAATAGTGTAATTAAGGACTGAAAAATAAAACTACACACTTTTAGACATTGCATGTGCAGATCCAAAATCACAAAGTTGTGACCAATAAAACAGCTCCAAAGTTATCTAAAAAACCCAATACTGATAGAAATGTCAATATAAACTTAAATAATTTGAATATCTAACTAAGCTAATTTTGTTGTGAATAAAAAAGAAAGAAAAGAAATACGAATTAAAAAGAAAACAAAAAGTATATAAACTCACTTAAAAGTTACAACCTTAATAATAGATCCGCAATGAAACTATTTTGAAATTAATCTCCAGCCTTAATAACAAAGAAAGTAAAAACCAGAAAACATAAGAAGATATAATTTCAATTCCAAAATTGTACCTACGGTTTTAGAAAGAGAGAAAAAAAAAAAAAAAAACCAAAACCAGCCAAGTCCCAAATTATCTTTTCCAAAGGTATATTAAAAAAGGAAAAAAAACTCAAGAAAATTGTGTGAGGAGAGATATGCAGATACCATTAAAGAAGATAGCCAACAACGACGAAATGCTTCATCCGAGCCTCCTCCCGCTGCATATGAGTCTCGACTCACGGGTGCACTGGTGGAAGAGCCATTACAGGCAAAAAACAAAAGCATCGCTTCTTCGTGTTGCTTCTTCACTCTAGCTTTCGTTTTTTCAATAGTGAATTCTGACTTTGCAGATTAGCAACGATCTGCATTGGGTTTGCAATGCAATGTGCACGGAATGATACAGAGTAGATCCGGTGCCGTAAAAAGCAGCGGCGATGGCATCGAACAAACTGCCGTTGTCGAAGGGGAAGACGCTGTTGACAATGTGCGCTTGCCATTAGTAAAGCCAATTATACAATGAACATTAAATTTAAAATATACTTTGTTCATAAGCCAATATTCATATAGAAAGCTTCATATACGTTTTTTTACCTGTTTAAAATTTTTAGTGGAATAGGACCCCTCTTAAAATACAAACATAAAATATCATTAGACATATAAATTTTTTAATTTTGTAATATATATAAAAAAAAAAAAAGTTGTGGCCACGCAAAATGAAACCTATAATATAACAATTAACACATAGTCTAAATAAATATTAGAAAAGAGTTTGTGTGACAAATGGAATTGATGCAAACTTACCAACACGATAGTATTTTTTACAATATTCATTCTAGAGAATAAGGAAAGAGGATTATAAATATTTATTTTCATCACCCAAAGACTCTATTTATAAAGTATTAAAAATAAGATGAAAAGACATAACTTTAATTTACACTTGACATAAATACAAATAAATGTTTACTCATAAATAAGAGAAATCAAAAGTCTTAACATTTATCTTATAATATGAAAGATCAAAGGTCTTGCAATTGATAATTATGATACTCATTCAAAAAAATAACCTAAAGTATTCATAAAAAAAAAAAAAACCTTCGTATGAAGTATTCCATGTTAAACAACGCAACATAATTCGTAGAATAAAAAGTCTTTTGATTTTGGATGAGGATGAAATGTTACTTAACAATAATGAATTAATTTATACACATTAGAGACAATTCAAAACTCTTTTCTTGTAATCCATGTTAAACATCGTTGCATAATTTGTAAAATAAAAAGTCTTGATTTTGGATGAGGATGAAATGCTACTTAATAATAATGATATGATCTACACAGATTAAGACAATTTAAAACTCTTTTTTCTTGATGATCAATCAATTATAATCACCTCTTAATAAGAATTACAAATTCTAGAAAAAATAGAATTCTTATGAAGCCATCACTTGTGAGTTATGAAAAAAATTAGAATTCTCAATATTTGAATTTTATAATACCATGTCACTTGTGAGTTTCTCATTTTATAATATATATATATATATATATATATTATTAAAAAAAATTGTAAATTTGAAAATTGTAGAAATTGAGGATTCTCAAATCCTTGGCTTTTTAGGCTACTAAAACTTTAAAGACATCTTTAATATATATATAGATTTAAATTTAATTCAAAATTCTAGAAAAATAGCATTTGAAGATGCCATTATAAAAAATTTGTTGAGAAAACTTGTCTCCATATATATATATATATATATATTTAATTGAGAATTGAGACATTAACTCACAAATTGTGATATAAATAATAAGAAAAACCCATGAAATGCCCAAAAATCACATAAGGTTTAAGGGAATTGCCCACACTTTCAAACAATTCATTTATACCCATTTTAAAAATATTTTGGACCATATTAGCCCTGATTTTAATTGTATTTTTATATTTTCGTTTATTTATTAATTATTAAATTTTTTAATTTTGATTTTATATTTTCCTAAAATTATGGTTGAATTCTTTCCCTATTTATCATATTTTCATTTAATTTGCTACTTTGACCAAAATTTCCCCTAATTTATCTCTTTATTCTCGTCTCCTCTCTCTCTCTCCTCCTTCTTCTTCGTCTGGTCACACTCCTCTACGTATACAAAGCAAGCCAAAGGCAGTTGGGCTGGTTTGCCTGGTGGAGAAAATGAGTTCGTTAGCCTCCTCGCTCGGCGCAGCCAAATGCAGCCTCGCCGCCGCCAAGCCACACCGAGCCCTCGCCGGAGCCACCACGAGCTTCAAGCCTCTCGCTGCTTCCCAAGCCACTCCCGGGAATCTTCGCGCGGCGAGGTCGTTACGGAAACGAGAAGCGATTGGGCTGAACCTGTAGTTCGGGGTGATGGAAGCGTTTTTCAAGCCTTGGGCCATGGCTGCTGAGTGCGACTTCACCGTGGCTCCATCGGGGCTTGCTTTCTGCGATCTCTGTAAATTTATTTACAGTTTTTTTTAAATATATTTACAGTTTTAAGGAAATAAATTTGATTTGTAATTTAGTTTACAGGATTTTGGATTGGTAATGTTTATTAGATTGGTAATATTTTTTGTAAATAGTGCTACCAAAGTTTTTGTCAATGCTTTTACACGATTAATACAGTTTATATAGCTACAAGTTTTTGTAAATGTTTTTACAAGATTAATACAGGTTAAACAAGTTTTGGTAAATGCTTTTGTAAATGGTTTTATACAGGTTTAATACAGTTTTTTTTTTAACAATATTTACAGTTTTATAACTACAGCTTTATTAAAATTTCGTAAATTGATTTACTGTAAATATAGAATCGTAAATATAGGTTGATTGGTAAATAAATTTACAGTTTGATATTGGTAAATATAGAATCGTAAAAGCATACTGATTAATATATAAAGTTTGATATTCATTAGCATACTGATTAATAGGGAGAAAAAAATTCAAAAATAATTAAGGAAAGATTAAGATTAATCAGTTATTCTATTTAGCTACATTTAAGGAAAAAAAATATTTTGATTTTATTAATTAATTCGAATTATTAATTAATTTTAAACATAATTTAAATGCTAAATATTAATTAATTTGAAGGGTATATTAGTCTATATTTTAATTAATGGGTTGTTTGGATTACCATAAATAGAAATGGGCATTTTTTCGAAACCTTGAGTCACAAATGGGCATTTGGCTAATTTACCCTAAATAATATATTGGTTTGTGCAAATGGTAATGCCATATATTCATTAGTTTCAATTATTAATATGATTAAGGTTGCAAGTATTAAAAAACACGCCACTTGATTACCATTTTACTCGATACATTAAATAATATTTAAAGTATACACTAATCTCAATACATTAAATTGGTGATAAATAAATTATTTTAAAAAAATCTAAAAATGTAGAAATTGATGATTGTCAAATCCTTGGCTTATTAGACAACTAATTTATTGTGAGTAGATTTTGCTTTTATATATATATAGATTTATTGGGTATTTATTTGTGTATTTTTTTTTTTTATAGAAATCATGAGCACCATTTGTGTTATTTGAAAATTGTTAATGAATTAACAATTCTTATCCTTAGCCTCAACACTTGAAAGTACTTGAATAATAATATTTTTCATTAATTCATCAACGTATGTTCGTATCATCAATCTCGGAGTTGAATTCTGAAAGAAAAGAAAAAAAAACTTCACCTAAAATAAAAATCTAGCTCAGCCACTGGGTTTGAACCCGATACTTCTTGGAGATCTATGAAGTGGAATTTACCACTAAACTAGGTAAGTTTGGTTGCACAAGGATTATTTTCACCTAATTTACAAAAAAATCTTTTAGTTATTTAAACTCACTAATTCGAACTAAATTAAAATAAAGACAAAGATACAAAAGAGGAACCTAGCACGTGAATGAGAATAAATATGTACTACAAGCAGTTACTATACTTGAATGCGTAATAAATAAATGTCTAGGTCAGCATAAAAAAATAAACATTACTATAAATTTACCATAAAAATCGATTTCGGTGAAAAAAGAAATAAGTATGTCAAGTGTCAATCAATAATTTTGTATGTGTTGTTTTTGTTGTATATGTTGTTTCTGCCAAAGAAAAATCATATAATACAAATTTTATAAATAAATATAATCATAAGTTTTATTCAAATTTGAAATCTTTTTTGTATAACGTGACATGTACATTCATGTTGGGTGGCCAACAAACCAATTTTTCTATCCAAGTCAAATATATTTAAATAAATTAAAGTGTAATTGGCATTGTTGCCCCTAAACTTTACACGTTGTTACAATTTATCTCTTAAAAAAAAAAAAAAAACAGAAATATTAACTTACGTGCATATATAATTCTTTTGAGGTTATTTCTATCAATTTTATTATTTTTCAAATATTGTCCGACTTTTTACTATTCTTCGTATAATCTAATATATTGATATTATTGCGTGGACCGTAGCTAATTAACAAAAGTACATTCGGATAAAAAGTAACGTGTAGCTCGACATTTAGAATATTTTTTCATTTTTTTTTTATGTGCGGAGAGCTAAGATGCTAACATTTTTTAATGTAGAGAGGGCGTATTTGCTAAAATATGATTTTTCAGTTGGAAAATTGTACCAACATGCAAAATATATGGTGCATTATTGACTATTATTTACATGCTTGAAAGAGTCGGCAAGATTGCAATTATTCATATTCTTTTCCCAATGTTATTATAATAATAGAGAGAATCATAACATTAACAATTATAAATGGATGTGAGTTTTAGACACGTTAGGAGCTAGGTTTGTTTGCCTTGGAATTTTGTTTGAAAATTTTCTTATTTAATTTATTTATAATGATTTCATATAATTACAACAATTTTGTACATATTAGCGAAAGTTTATCAAATAAATCAAACCCAGATAATTAGTTGAGATAAAAAGAATATCGGTCCAAATATAAAATGATTGTGAAAGAGGTGATTATATTTATGTCATTTCATTTCATTTCACCACTCTTGTTATTTTAGTCCTACGAATTCTAGAGGTGAAACCGGTACCGATAACCGGTAAATTAGTTTTTTTGGGTCTCGGAATTGAAAATTCGAGATATTTTTTTTTTGGTATTGGTATCGGTTCTAAATTTTCTTGGTTTTTTATCAAACCGAGACCAAGACCGAAATCGAGAAAAAAGAAAAGAAAATCGAGAAATAAACCGAGACATAAACCGGGAAAAATCTTGGGAAAAATCTAAAAATAATACAAAATACCATGTCCGAAATATAAAATACATGTCTAATACATAAAAACATCCAACATAATAAAACCATGTCATATATTTTTCTTTAATTTTGATTACGCCTTGTCCTTTTTCTTGTCCATTTTACTACTACCACCGGTACGAGCGGAATAAACAATTTAAAGAGATTTGCGTTTAAAGAAAGATAAAAGCAGCGTTATTATATATATATACACACAATGTTACAATTGACATAGACATATATATGATAAAAAATAGTTGTATACACTGTTGTCGGTATGACTTTAGTATGGCTTTAGATAATAAAAAATAGTTGTATACACCGGAACCGATACCGATACCAAAATTCGAGAAATATGCTTTAGTATCGGTTCTCGGTATCAGTATCGGAAACCGATAACCGATAAGTATCGGTTCTTGGTTTTAAACTAAATTTATCGGATTTTTTTGAAAACCGATCCGAGATCAATACCGAAACCGAGACAATACCGAGAAACGGTTACAAAATTTTTACCCCTAACGAATTCTTCACCTTAGAAGAAAATAAATTAGAAAATGAAATATAGAGATACGACATTAAATACCTATAAATAAGTTATATACTGTTAACTAAAGATAAATGTTTAATGCATAAATCACAATAAATTCTAAATAGATTCAAATTTATATAAATCAATTCACGACGTGAAAATTTTGTACTCGGTTCCCGAATTTTTCCCGGTTCTGGTCCCGGTACCGGACCATTTTTGGCAAAAAATCAGTTTTTTCTTTTTACTATAACCTAAAAAGGGACGTCCCGGTTCCAGTTTGAAAAACCAAAACCAAAACCAATTCAAAATATGAAATTCCCGGTTTTCTTGTCCCGGTTCCGGTTTTATGCCATTTTTTTAGCATGTCATTTCTTATAAGTCGTTTACTATTAGGGTTTTAATCCATTTTTTTTTTCCAGCCCATTATTTTAACATGTCATTTATTTTTCAGCAATTACTCGGTATTTTATTTAACATGTCATTTCTTATATGTCGTTTTGTTATAAAAAATAATTTGTTTGTAATCGGTATTTACTATTTAACATTTTAGACTCGGTTTTTTGCACTGAGATTTGGATTTGGCATTGTGAAGTTCACGACGTGAACTCGGATCTTGCATTTGTTTATTTTGTATTTTGCTTTTGTACTCGGATTTGGTATTTTATATTTTGGATTTACTCGGATTTGGTAATTTGCATTTTGGATTTGGTTTTTTTCATGTTTCTATTTTGGATTTTGTCCCGGATTTGTCCCGGTTTTCGTCCTGAATTTTTTGGTCCTAAAAAAATCGGGATTTTAATCGGTGTCCTGGTCCCGGTCCCGGTCCCGGTTCTGATTTAAAACAAAAACAAGGACTTTTCAGAACCAGAACCAAAACCGGGACAGAAAACTGTGTCCTAATTTTTCCGGGACAGGGACAAAAAATAGTCAAATTCCCGATTCCCGGTTCAGGTTTCAGCCCTGGTATAAACATTCCTTGATTTAGAATCCAAGTAAAGCCACTATTAGTGCTTTGATTAAGCAGTGAGAAACCACAGTGAAATTGGCAAGAACGAGCAAGTAAAGTAAAAATGAAAAGAACAATTGCCATAAACACTTAAAATCGTGAAATTTGCGTTTTTCGCAAAGTAGTCGCTTGTCTTCATCAAAATCACAACACGACCAAGTGAAGTAAAATGAATAAAAAATAAAAATACATGGATAAGACCTAATGCGGCCTGATAAAATTCAGATTCACAAATTCTGAATCTTAAAATCTACGGTCATTGATAAAAAAAAAAAAAAAAAAAATTAGAATCAATTTTTTGCTAAAAACCCGAAACTAGTTTTCTTGATATATAAGAAAACTTTTTTTTTTTTTTTTTGAAATCGCAAAAACGGAACTGGATTCGTTCCGTTATTGTATTTGCCGGGTAAAATGGAGTCTGTGGTGACTGGTGATTCATCCCAGAGTTAGAGGAAGAAGAAGAGACTGTAAAAAAAATATCATAAGATAGTGGGACCCACTAAAGGAGTGGGGACACACCAAACCAAATTAGCTGGCTTTCTTCTTCTTCACCATTGAAACCTTCTTCGCCAAGATCTCATCTTTTCCCCCCTCTCTCTCTACAAACCAAAAAGGAAGGAGAGAGAGAGACTCTGTAACTCCATTATTGCTGCGAAATCTATTTGTTTGGTTTTGTCGAAAGCAAAAAAGCGACAAATTCCGTCAAGTTAGAAGACCCTTCGAGCTTCCTTGAGATCTGCCACTTTCTCAAGCAAAGGTCTGTTCTCTCTCTCTCCTCTCTTCTTGGGATGTGTTCCAGCGAGAAGAACCTTACAAAGTCTGCACATTTCAGCAACAAATTCGCTGTCTTTCGAATCTGGGCTTCGAACTATCCAGATTTTGAAAGCTACTAGGGTTGAAAGTTGTTGACTTTCTCATAAATTGTTGGATTGCTAATTTTGTGAGTGATTCTTGTCAATGTATTTTGAGCACCTTTGTTGTAGCTATACATGTGTGTGTGTGTGTGTGTGTATATATATATGAATATTGAATCCGTAATCTATATCACGAGAGAGTTCAGTGGAAGTTGTTGACTTTCTGAGAAATTGTTGGATTTGGGTCAATGTAAAGCTAAGATTGGTAATTTTGTGTGTGATTTTTTGTAGCTGTATATTTGTCTGTATATATATATATATATATAATTTTCTGAAATTTGATTTGTTGATGAAGGAGCAGGTGAAGACAGGGAATGATAAGAAGATGGGAGGGAAAGGAAATTGGTTTTCGAATGTGAAGAAAGCTCTCAGCCCCGACTCCAAGGAGAAGAGAGACGAGGTTTTTCGAAAACGAAAACAGAGATCAATTCTCACTTGATCCATTATTTTCTAATTCTGGTATATGACTGTAATTGTTCTAAATTGTGAAAATTGCAATGATTCAGAGGCCGGGGAAGTCGAAGAAGAAATGGTTCGGGAAGCAGAAGCACCCGAATCCGTACGCTCTGTCAGAAGCCGCCACATCACCGCCTCGGCCTCTGGAGGCGGAGGCAAGAGTGGCTAACGTAGAGGTCGAGCAGCGCAGCTATGAGCCTCTGGTCGCAGTTGCCGCCGCTCCGCCCCCAGAGCCGCCAGCGGCTGCTGTGGCTCCGCCACCTGCCCCGGAGGTTAATGTCGTCCAAACCCGTAGAGTTTCTCGGTTTGTCGGTGAATCGGGGGAAGAACTGGCGGCCATCAAGATTCAAACGGCGTTCCGAGGATACTTGGTAAGGACAATATTTGTTGTACTAAAGATTCCGGATTCAGGAGAAATTTGTTCGGGTTTATTGTTATTAATGGAAATTTCACGTGTTTGAATACTGCCCTAGCTAATCCCAAATAGGAAAGTATTCGAAAACGCGCTCCGTGGATACTATAGATTACTCTTCCATAAAATCCTTTGTGTTTGTTGATCTTCTGTTTATTGCGTAATTATGAGTTTTAACATATCTGGGATAGATAGAGAAAGAAATTAAGATTCCGGGTTTATGGAGAAATTTATTCCGGATATATTGTCATTGATGGAAATTTCACGTGTTTGACTAGCTAGTCGTAAATAAGAAAGTAATTGAAAAGCGATATTAAGATTACGAGTTTAGTGAAAAAACAATGTAATTCGTTACATTGTAATAAATAGAAATTTCACTTGCTTTAACATTCACACAGGAAAAGGTTATTTTTGTAATTATTCAAAAAAAAAAAATCAGGCAAGAAGAGCATTACGAGCGTTGAGAGGGCTGGTGAGGCTGAAGCAACTGATGGAAGGATCGGTTGTGAAGCGGCAAGCAGCGAGTACTCTGAAGTGCATGCAGACTCTCGCCCGTGTGCAGTCTCAGATCCGTTCGAGAAGAGTCCGGATGTTGGAGGAGAATCAAGCTCTCCAGAGGCAGATCCTCCAGAAACATGCTAAAGATCTCGACGGATTCCGGGTTTGTTAATCTATCTGTCTATCTATTATTGTTTCAGAAAGTCAAAATTTGGTGAAAAATCCGTGTTTCCGTTTTATGATTCGATCTGGTATTGTACCTTTTTTTTGAGAGGGTGCTATTTTTGGAATAAAGTCTTGAAAATGTGAAGAAAAAAAAATCTCTAGGGCAGTAGGGTTTGCTCCCTCTCTATTTCCGGCGCCGTCGGAACTGTTTCGGATTTCAGAATTGAAATTGCATTGGGTCTTTACTCTCTATCATGGTGATGAAAAATTTATATAAATATAGTTCTGTTGTACTCTTAGGATCCGATCGTACCATTCGAGAGACACTATATTCGCAAATAAAAATTTTTAAAACAGTAAAAAGATGGTGATAAGGTTTCCTTGCATGAGTATCAGTATTGGAACTGTATTGGATTTTACAACTGTTTTTTAGACCAAAAAAAATGTTTATCAAGGTGGTGAAAAATCCATATCCTTTATTGTCTGTTGCCGTTTTATGTTTCGATCCGGTATTGTACCTTTTCAAGAAGCTGCTATTTTTGGAAGTCTAGTCTTCGAGAAGCGAAAAATAGCAAAAATAGCGGGTTGGTTCTCTTAGCGAATTATTTTGGAGATTCCAAATTGGGTTCAGATGAAACCGCCAAAGTGGTGAAAACCCCATATCTAATGTAGTTCCGTCGCCGTTTTATGATTCGAACGGGTATTATAATGTTTTGACGATGTTATTTTTTGAAACAAACTCTTCGAAACCGTGGTTTAACTTTCTCTGGGAAATGTAACAGCTTGGAGAGGAATGGGACGATAGCTTGCAATCCAAGGAACAACTCGAGGCGAGCCTGCTCAGCAAGTACGAGGCGTCTGTTAGGAGAGAGAGAGCGTTGGCTTATGCATTCTCTCACCAGGTATTTTCACCGAACTAAGCAATTTTAAGAAGATTAAGATACAGGAAACAGAAAAAAGATAAGAAATAAAAATTGAATAGCGGATAATAAACTCCGAATATCGATTCTGAAAAACTTCAGCTTTACAATAGGCACATAATAGTAATAAAGTTTGAAGTATTAGAATCTTATGTATGTAACTATATTTATAGCAAACCCTGAAGAATCCTTCGAAATCCACGAGCCCGATGTTCATGGACCCGCGAAACCCCACCTGGGGCTGGAGCTGGCTCGAGCGGTGGATGGCCGCCCGCCCGTGGGAGACTCGCCCTGCCGGCCCCGACTCCGACGCTGCCTCCGTCCGCAGCCGTTCCATCTCCGGCGGAGAGATCAACAAGTCCTACGCCCGCTTCCTCCTCAACTCCGACACCGTCTCCTCTCCCACCGCCGCGGTCGCCGCTGCCCAGTCTCCGGCTACTCCGGCTCCCAAGCCGACTCCCCCGACGCCGACCAAACGGGTGAAGTCAGCGAGCCCAAGGGTGAGGGCTCTGGCAGAGGACGACGCAAGAAGCATGGCGAGCGCCCAGTCGGAGCGCCCAAGGCGGCACAGCATCGGCTCGGCAATCAGGGATGACGAGAGCCTCGCCAGCTCGCCGTCGCTGCCAAGCTACATGGTCGCGACCGAGTCGGCCCGGGCCAAGCTGAGGAACGGGTCGACGCCACCGGAGAAGGAGCCAGCGAAGAAGCGATTGTCATACCCGCCCTCTCCAGCCTCCAAGCCGCGGCGGCTCTCCGGTGGGCCCAAGGCGGACACGGCCTCGGTAACGTCCATGGCGACCGAGAGCAACAGCATCACCGTGGGATGAGAAAGAGGGGATTTATTGGCAATAAAGAGGCCTTTCAAATTTATGATAATTCTTTTGTGAATGATATGTGATTTGTGAGTTTGTGGTGGTTTAGGAGGGTAATTATGTCATATTTGTTTATTTGTGATATGGTTATTGCTTTTTCAACAACACTTGTTGTGATATGTCATAACTCTTGAACCATGTTTTTATTTTATGGTGATTTGTTTTTAATCTTATTGTGAGTTTCTTTGTGTTTTAGGAGGCTACTTATGTACATGTCATATTTCTTCATATCATTATGCAAGTCTATATTCAAGCTTCCACACTATTACACTGAAATAGAGACACCCATTTGAATTTAACATATTTTCACATTATTTTTTTTAATTTTCAAAATTATACCATATAGTATTATAACGTATTTGTAAACGGTGACGGAGTCGGGGCTAAAGTTTAATCGGGACACTCTGAAAGCAATACGCGAAAGGATTTTCCATTAGTTGGCAGTTTTTGAGCAAATTTGATTATTATTTTTTTTCATTATCTATTTGCTTATAATATTCAATGACAAATTTATTAGACAATCGTAATATCTATAAATATAACTAACGAAAAAAATCACCTCCAAATTAAGTGAATGTTTTAATGAATTTAAGGTTAAACCATTAAGAATGAAAATAACAAATTGATCACTCTTGTTAATTACATGAAACCAATCGATCACTACACAAGCTAATCTGCGTAAAATTTGTGTGATATTTCATGAGTTTGTTAATTGATAAAACTAAATATATTACCAATGGATTGGACTTTTCACTCAAAATCCCACATTGATTAATTGATTATTAATTTCTAACAATGACAATAATAAATATCTTGAGACAATTATTGCTAGATACCGTATGTTTCGAGTCTAGAGACACATGTTTTCTCATCTAAAGACCCGTGTAATTTAAGATATGATTAAAGCCTACATCAAATTTTTAATATTAACTAGTGGACAACACCGCGGACAACACCGCGCGAAAGCGGAGGCAGGCGGCGACGGAGGTATTGGCTCGTTGGCTGGAGCGGAGGCAGGCGGCGACGGAGGTATCGGCTCGCTCGCCGTAGCAGAGGCAGGCGGCGACGGAGGTATCAGCTCGCTTGCCGGAGCGGAGGCAGCCGGCGACGGAAGTATCGGCGCGCGATAAATCTTTAAGTAGAATATATTTTTTCAAATTTATTATTTAGAATGTGTGTTGTAGTCTGAAATATTTATATATACATAAGACTTTTGTTGTTTTAAGTACTAAATTAACTCTTTAACTTGATAGTTTTATTATAGGGCTTATTAGCAAAAGCCTCAATAAAATTCAAACTATTTAAAAAAGTACTCAAAGTTTCAATAATCCAAATTATACTCATTTTAAACTTTGTTTTCCCTAATTACCCTCAAATCACTTTTCTCCCTCTTCTCCCTCTTCTCCTCCCTCGAGCTTTGCCCTAGCTTTCCTTCTCTCTCTCGCGATTCCTCGAGCTCTCTTCTCCCTCTTCTCCTCCCTCGAGCTTTGCCCTAGCTTTCCTTCTCTCTCTCGCGATTCCTCGAGCTCTCTTCTCCCTCTTCTCCTCCCTCGAGCTTTGCCCTAGCTTTCCTTCTCTCTCTCGCGATTCCTCGAGCTCTGCGTTTCCTGTCTCGCGATTCCTCCTTCTGCCTTGTCTCCAAATCGCGAGCTTCTTCTTCCTCGACCTCTCCTCGAGCCCTAACTCTGCAAATCGCGACCTCCTTCACTAGAAACGGTTCGAGCCCTAACCCACGAGCTCTCCTCTCCTCTGATTCCGAGCTTCTCTCATCGTCCTTGAATCGCCAGTCGACGCTCCGACATTCTCATCTCCGTTGAATCTCAAAGGTAATAAACATCTTTCATTACATAATGTACAATATATTGTGATTGATATAATATCATCTCCTTTTTTGAGGTAGTAAATCTTTGAAATGAAAAGTACAATGTGGGTGATGCTGAACCGTTGTGAAGATCCTATTTATCCGTGTGATTTCTTGGAACAAGCTGACTTTCTCATTACTGGGTGAAAATGTCAGATTTTATTT
Organism: Parietaria judaica; assembly: GCA_954871525.1. Taxonomy (NCBI): domain Eukaryota; kingdom Viridiplantae; phylum Streptophyta; class Magnoliopsida; order Rosales; family Urticaceae; genus Parietaria; species Parietaria judaica. The sequence continues at coordinate 19,257,949 of OX940864.1, forward strand.
TTTGAATATTGGGCTGGTTTCGTGTTTGGTCCGGTTTTCGTTTCTTAATTTTATTTTGAAATACCATAATTTTTTGGTTCTGTCCGGTTCTCGTCTCATATATATAATCAAATCTCCATTTTTGAGCTCATTTCAAGCTGTATTTCTGTTAGGTTTGGAATTCATGTTCCCTTTTACATGAATGTAACTGGCATATTGCTATTAATCACATTATTTCAAATTCAATAACTGAACTCAAAGAAACAGAGGATTAATTGATTCATTGTATCTACATGAAGTTTATGTAGTTTACCTAAATGCTCTTAATCTTTCATATGATCAATTTTATCATTATGAACCAAATTATCTTGTGAACAATCTGTAAAAAGTTACTACAGTTTCAAAGCCAAATTTTATGTGAATACGCTCTATAGATTAAGGATTTTTGTTTGCAAATTGTGCCCTAACCTAAGACTTGATCAATTATTGTGCAAAGTACAGTGTAAAGATGGTAGAAATCAAGGCAACAAGTGCAGCGCTAGAAACCGGGGCAACAATTGCGGCTCAGCCGCAGGCAGCGGCCACATATTCATGCAAAATTGTGGAGCGCAAGCGCAAATCGGAAGGTAATTATATCCCTTTATAATTTGTTTCTTATTTGGTAAACTGTTCACATTATTCAATGTATGTTTGTCAATATAATTCGGTTCATTATCTTACTTATTATGTTTCATTTAATTTCTTTTAGGTAGGAAATCAACATGTGGCGATTCCGAGAAGGCTTCCTCCTCTAAACCGATGTCTGAATCCAAAGATGCATCAAACGAGAAAGCTGAAATAAAAGTAAGACCAATTACATTGTATAACTCAGATATAATTATAAATGTTATTACAGTTACGTAAATAGAATTATATAAATGTAACTTAATGTTACATGATTGTAACTACAACTGCCTTTATGTAATTCTAGTTACATAACTGTAACTACAATAACAGTACAGTAACAATATATTTACAGTTACAATCATGTAACTATAGTTACAGTTACAATTATGTAACTGAAGTTACAATTATGTAACAGTTACAGCTACGTGTTCTGTCGGAATATTGTTCTGAGAGACAACTTCCTCAAAAACCTAGTTCTTCACCACAAGCTCCTCAACAAGACTCATCTTTAACGATCGATCAGCTACGCCAAGAAGTAGCAGAGCTTAAACAAGATAACAAAGAGATGAAGGCTGAGCAAGTTAGCTTGAAGAATGAAGTTGTTATCTTGAAAAACCAAGTGGAGATGCTAATGTCTCACATTGGTTTGAACAAGGTACTGATTGTAATGTAATTTACAACTTATTTATGTAATTGTAATTTAGCATCACTTAAGTAATTGTAACCCCAGTTACAATACTGTAACCCCAGTTACAATACTGTAACCCCAGGTTACATTAGTGTAACCCCAGTTACATTACTGTAACCCCAGTTACATTACCGTAACTCTGGTCCAGTTACATTATTGTAACTCCGATAAAACTTATTGTAAATATGTTCATGTAACTACCACCATTTGTATTTTGTAGGCCGAGGGAGAAAAGGTTACCGAGCATGTAGCCAGGCAGCCAAAGAAGGATCCAATTAAGAGATCAAAGAGTGCTCGTACAAAGACTACGAGAGTGTCCTCTGAGCCTCTAACTACACCGGATTTGGCAGAGGTACTATTTGTAATCCATTTATCACTATATTCGTTATATAGCTCCACTTATGTAATTTAAACTTAATGCAACTATGACTATGCACCAAGCCGGTAAGTTACTTAATTGTAACTCCAAATACAAATAAACAATTCAGTTATAGCTATTAAGTTATTACCATTTATATTTGTAGGATGGTGAGATTCCTCCCCTACCGAAAAAGAAGAAGATTGCCGAGAAGGCACCTGTTGAGGACACCACAGAAGACGCAAAGAAAGTTACATCTGCGTATCTGGATGACGAGACACTCCTTCAAATCGACAGTGATTCCAAATTCCTTGATGCTGTTATAACAAGGGCTACGAAGGTACTTGTCATCTTATATTGTAATCATATTTAGTTTAATCATATTTAGTTTAATATTTTCTTTGTAATTACATTTTTAGGTGGACAAAAATCTTGTTGACAAAGCCATTGAGCGTCCTAGTTTCAGCTTAGGCATTACCCAGATGCTTGAAAAGGTAACATTTGTGATCAATTTTAATTTCTGGTTGTAGTTTTTGTTACACAAGTGTAACTTGAATTACGTATATTTAATTCCATTTACTTTATGTCAATTAAGTAACTTACATACCTCTATATTTGTAGGAAGAAGCTGAGAAGGTTGAAACATCTATGAAGACATTTAAAAGAAAAGTTACAAGGGCTTCGAAGAAAGCAAATGTGTGATTTAGTTTTAGTCATTATCATTTTCGAACATATGGTCTGTGACCAATTTGTCTTATTTATTTTTTCTTCCTTTTAAACTCTTATGACTATTACCTTTACTTATCGGATTACATGTGTTTAATCAGAATTAATGTTACATAGTTAATTAATGTTTACCTTTACTTTCAGTTACATAAATATAACTTATGTAACAACTAGAATTTAAATTGTGTAGTTACATAAGTTACACTTTTGTAACTTATGTAACTTCAGTTACGAAAATGTAACTTTGGTTACCATATTGTAACTTTGGTTACGATAATGTAACTTCGGTTACAAAAATTTAAAATAAATTAAATTAGTGTACCTTCAGTTACGATAATGTAACTTTGGTTACCATAATTTAACTTTGGTTACGATAATGTAACTTTGGTTACAAAAATTTAATTCCAATTAAATTAGAGTAACTTCAGTTACGATAATGTAACTGTGATTACCATAATGTAACTTTGGTTACGGAAATGTAACTTCGGTTACAAAAATTTAAAATAAATTAAATTAGTGTAACTTCAGTTACGATAATGTAACTTTGTGTAACTTCAGTTACGATAATGTAACTTTGTTTACGATAATGTAAATTCGGTTACGAAAATTTAATTCCAATTAAATTAGTGTAACCACATGTACATTAGTGTAACTATAATGATTGTGGTCATAGTATTACCTAATTGTGGTCATAGTATTACATAATTGTATGTCACTATTTTTTCACAATATTTCAATTTAAATTCTTTTTTGTAACTCAAATTATGTGAACTTATTGCTACGTACCTTTAGATGGAAACTGGATTAATATAATTATGTAACATAAGTGTAACCATATATTACTAGAATTACGAAAGTGTAACACCTGTTACAAAAGCGTAACACCGGTTACAAAAATTATTTTAATACTTCCAAATTAAATCGAAAAGCACTAAATTATTATATGAACAAATATATTGAAATTGTAACTCCGGTTACAAAAGTGTAACTACAGTTACAACAATGTAACTCCAGTTACAAACTGTAACCGGAGTTACATAAATGTAACTTCAGTTACGATAATGTAACTTTGGTTACCATAATGTAACTTTGGTTACGATAATGTAACTTCGGTTACAAAAATTTAATTCCAATTAAATTAGTGTACCTTCAGTTACGGTAATGTAACTTTGGTTAACATAATGTAACTTCGGTTACAAAAATTTAATTCAAATTAAATTATTGTAACTTCAGTTACGATACTGTAACTTTGGTTACCATATTGTAACTTTGGTTACGATAATGTAACTTCGGTTACAAAAATTTAAAATAAATTAAATTAGTGTACCTTCAGTTACGCTAATGTAACTTTGGTTACCATAATGTAACTTTGGTTACGATAATGTAACTTCGGTTACAAAAATTTAAAATAAATTAAATTAGTGTAACTTCAGTTACGATATTGTAACTTCAGTTACGATAATGTAACTTTGGTTACGATAATGTAAATTCGGTTACAAAAATTTAATTCCAATTAAATTAGTGTAACCACATGTACATTAGTGTAACTATAATGATTGTGGTCATAGTATTACCTAATTGTGGTCATAGTATTACATAATTGTATGTCACTATTTTTTCACAATATTTCAATTTAAATTCTTTTTTGTAACTCAAATTATGTGAACTTATTGCTACGTACCTTTAGATGGAAACTGGATTAATATAATTATGTAACATAAGTGTAACCATATATTACTAGAATTACGAAAGTGTAACACCTGTTACAAAAGCGTAACACCGGTTACAAAAATTATTTTAATACTTCCAAATTAAATCGAAAAGCACTAAATTATTATATGAACAAATATATTGAAATTGTAACTCCGGTTACAAAAGTGTAACTACAGTTACAACAATATAACTCCAGTTACAAACTGTAACCGGAGTCAGTTACGATAATGTAACTTTGGTTACCATAATGTAGCTTTGGTTAAAAATAGTGTAACTTCAGTTACGATAATGTAGCTTCAGTTACGATAATGTAACTTTGGTTACCATGATGTAACTTTGGTTACGATAATGTAACTTTGGTTACCATAATGTAACTTTGGTTAGGATAATGTAACTTCGGTTACAAAAATTTAAATTAGTGTAACCACATGTACATTAGTGTAACTATAATGATTGTGGTCATAGTATTACCTAATTGTGGTCATAGTATTACATAATTGTATGTCACTATTTTTTCACAATATTTCAATTTAAATTTTTTTTTGTAACTCAAATTATGTGAACTTATTGCTACGTACCTTTAGATGGAAACTGGATTAATATAATTATGTAACATACGTGTAACCATATATTACTAGAATTACGAAAGTGTAATACCTGTTACAAAAGCGTAACACCGGTTACAAAAATTATTTTAATACTTCCAAATTAACTCGAAAAGCACTAAATTATTATATGAACAAATATATTGAAATTGTAACTCCGGTTACAAAAGTGTAACTACAGTTACAACAATGTAACTACAGTTACCATAATGTAACTTTGGTTACGATAATGTAACTTCGGGTACAAAAATTTAATTCAAATTAAATTAATGTAACTTCAGTTACGATAATGTAACTTTGGTTACGATAATGTAACTTCGGTTACACTAATTTAATTCCAATTAAATTAGTGTAACTTCGGTTACGCTAATGTAACTTTGGTTAGGATAATGTAACTTAGGTTACAAAAAATTAAAATAAATTAAATTAGTGTAACTTCAGTTACGATAATGTAACTTTGGTTACCATAATGTAACTTCGGTCACATAAAAATAATTCCAATTACAACAGAGTAACCACATTTACATTAGTGAAATTCTAATTAGCATATATATCATAAATGTAAATATCTCATAAATGTAAAGTCAGTTACAATTATGTAACTTGTGTTATAGTGTAAAGATATAATCACAGTAATGGCCTTCGAAAATGTTACAACGATTAAATCATTTCGGAAACTTAAGGCAAGAGCGTTTGTTATGGCCTAATTTACCACATGCTCCACAATGAAGTGACTTCTTGAATTCTTCACCGTTTGAAGGAATTCTTTTTTTTTTTCGGTCTTCCTGCTTGCCTCCTTACTTCGGGGGGTAAAGTGTCTGGAAAGAATGGGTCCTGAACACTTGAAGTGCTACATAAGCTATCCGAAAAAGCTTCGTAACCACTTGGATATATACCTCCTGCATAATAATACATAAAGTGTTAAATAAATCCTATGAAGAATATTTTAATCTAAATGTGCATTACCTCCTGCGTAAGTGGCTAAATAAGCCTCCCTAGTGTAAAATATTGACACATAGGCTTTAGGATCACACCCAATCCTCCAAAATGAAGCCATAGCATGAGCACACGGAAAAGCGTCTATTTGCCAAACATTACACGTGCACGTCTCGCAGCTCAAGTTAACAACATACTGTGAGCCTTTATCAGTGACTTCATATTCGCTTTCATTTATAGAATCAACCTGCATATTGAAAAAATTACAAATATATTTTCACATTTAAAATGATTATACAGTCATTTGGCTAGGTGTAACTATAATTACATAACTGAAGATACTACTAGCTATTAGCGTAACAGGAGTTACGTAACCGTAACTGAAGCTACGTAATCGTAACTAAAGTTACGCTAAAGTAACTGCAGGTATATATAATTAATGAATAAAAAAAGTAAAGAAAACACTTACGATTAATGTTCGTGCCAATTCTTCTTGGACATCCATCTTCAGCTCTGCTTGTGGGGTCAGCCTCATACGCATCAACGCTCCCTCTAGTCTATGTTTATTATACCAATTTTGACAGAGCTTTCTGTAAGACTCGACCAATGAAATAATAGGTCGGTCTCTTGCTTCTCTCAAGACTGAATTAAGACATTCTGAGATGTTTGTTGTCATTATGCCGTAGCGTCTTTGAGTGCTATATAATTTTGCCCACTTTGTTGGATCGACGTCTTGCAAATACGGTTCAATTCGTGCATCGATCGTTGACAACTCCTTCATATAATGATCAAATTCTCTTTTCGTACATGCCAATGCGCACTTGGAGAAGAAAAAATCAATAGAAGAGTTCTTGAAATGGCTTAGAAGATTTCTGGATAAGTGCTGTTTACATACACCCTGAGTAGCTTCTGGATAAACCAACGTGATCGCTCTCGGAATTGAATCTTTGCGGTCAGATATGATGTATAAACCTTCGCGCTCTCCAATAGCAATCTTCAGTTGCTCAAAGAACCATAGCCAAGAATCATGATTCTCCGAATCCACTATTGAAAATGCGATAGGCAAGATGTGATTTTCGCCATCTATCGCTGCTGCCATAAGGAGCGTACCTTTGTACTTGTTTTTCAGAAATGTTCCGTCGACAGATAGTATAGGCCTACAATGCTTCCATCCATTGATCGATTCCCCAAAACTAAGAAAGAAGTACTTGAATCGACCCTGGTTGTCAGAGCTAAACGCTGTATAGGTACCTGCACATTAAAATGTTAGTAAAAAATGTTAATAAGTTTTACACTGTAACTTCAGTTACTATTTGGTAATCGTAGTTACATAAAAGTAATTCTTTTTACATAATGGTAACTGCAGTTACCTTTATGTAACTTATATTACAGCTAAGTAATACTGGTTACACATATTATATTTAATCATATTTGAAATCTTTGTAACCGAAGTTACATTATCGTAACTCAAGTTTCAAAAGTGTAATTACAGTTAAAATAGTGTAACTGCAGTTACACTATTGTAACTGTTACAATAGTGTAACTGCAGTTACATTAGTGTAACTTCAGTTACGATAATGTAACTCTGGTTACCATAATGTAACTTTGGTTACGATATTGTAACTTCGGTTGCAAAAATTTAATTCCAATTAAATTAGTGTAATTTCAGTTACGATAATGTAACTTTTGTTACCATAATGTAACTTTGGTTACGATAATGTAACTTACTTACTTAAGTTACACTATTATAACTGTAGTGTCAAGTTACACTTAGGTAATAACTAGTAAAACAAAGTAAGTAATTTTACCAGGGTTTTTCGCTTTTAACGCTTCTGCATACTTAGGTAGCATTGCATACGAATCCTCCGCACTTCCTTGCATGGATTCTAAAGTTAATTCCTTGGCCTTCCGTGCCGTATAATAGCTAATTTCTACTCCGTGTTCTTTTCGCATCTTCTTGATTATTTTCTTCGGAGCGATGGATTCAACTTCTTCTTCTTCACCAAATGCAGTTTTCAAGCATTCCTTTACAACGGAAGCGTTTGCATGCGGGTGCTTGGTACTGGTTACCGTCCTCACGCATGAGTGTGTTTTATTGTATGATTTTATCCTCCATGTCGTTGAGCCATTGTAGTCCGTTGAACAATGCATTTTCCACGTACAACCGGCACTCGAACATTTGATTTCAAACCGACATGTATCAGAATTCGTAGTTGTAAATGAGAAGTTTCTTCTGATTGCAATCATGCACATAATGTTCTGAAGATGCCTCTTCGATTTGAACATGTTGCCCTTTTCCACGTCAAACAACTTTGGAAAATGCTCGACAGTTACGTCATCTATAAATACGTTGGATGAACTGCTATTTAGATCTTCACTGGTGAATTGCCCTGTAACAATAGTAATTTTAAAATTTATTATATAACTGCAATATTTGAAATAATGTAACTTCAGATACAAACGTGTAACTTCAGTTACTTAAGTGTAACTTTAGTTACACGTTGGTAACTGAAGTGTAACATAAGTGTAACCATATATTACTAGAATTACAAAAGTGTAACACCAGTTACACTTATGTAACTTGAGTTACAAAAGTTACAACAGTGTAACACCAGTTACAAAGTGTAACACCGAAGTTACAAAGGTGTAACTTCAGTTACGATAATGTAACTTTGGTTACGATAATGTAACTTCAGTTACACACGTGTAACCAAAGTTACATTTATGTGAAGTTACATAAACGTAACCTTGGTAACACGTTTGTAACTGTAGTTACAAGTAACATTTATGTAACAAGTAGAATTTAAATTGTGTAGACAATAAGAGTTCTTAATATACCATGGTTGGCCAAATTTTTAGTGTGCGACGATCTTGATGATCCCTCGGAGGCCGACATTAATGAACCTACACAATATAAAGTGTAACACCGAAGTTACAAAGAGGTAACTTCAGTTACGATAATGAAACTTTGGTTACGCTAATGTAACTGTAGTTACAAGTAACACTTATGTAACAACTAGAATTTAAACGGGTAAGATTGCATTACTTTGCCGGCTATGGAACTCTGATGCTGCACGATAGCCGTCCTGTACGTGTCAGTCCGCGCCTGATCCTGTATAGTGATGTTCAACCATGTTAGCAAACGATTATCAAACTGGTTTCCGACACTTGTATATCCGATTCCGAGGGTAAACTATTATCAACCCCTACTGAAACAGGGACAGTTTGGCTAGTGGGAAACTGTAAACCGCCCCCGGATGTTACATTCTCATCGACATTATCAACATGGGGAGAATTGTTAGTACTGTCCAACTGCTCTTGTTTACAGACTCTAAAACACAACAATTTAATTCGAAAACTCCTAATATCACTCAACCCAAATTGGCGATTGAGAAACACTAAAGGACACATGATCAATGAATTGAGTTTTTACCTAGAGAAATCCTAAAAAAAGGGGTGAAGACAATCGATTAAAAAAAGAACTCAGCGAAATTAAAACCGAACACAGAGATTCTACTTACGAGGGATGAGAAAATCAAATGAGAAAATCCAATCTCTGAACCAAATAGCATCGATCGAAACTTATAAATTTGACTGAAAACAAAAACCAACCTGAAGGAATCGACTTCGATCGGAGAGAAGTGAGCTTCGAAGCCTTGGTGAAGAATAATCGAGCTGTTCGGTGAAGAAGAAGAATCGAGCTCACTGTTCAACGACGAAGAAGCAGGCTTCGAAGCCTTGGTGAAGAAGAATCGAGCTGTTCGGTGAAGAAGAAGAATCGAGCTCACTGTTCGACGACGAAGAAGCAGGCTTCGAAGGCTGTTCAACGATGAAGGATTCGATATATTAAGGGCATAATTGTCCAAATAACACCAAATGAGGGTTTATTTAATTATGGTAAACTTTTGAGGGTTTTTTAAAAAAGTTTCACCTAAATTGGGTATTTTGCTAAAAAGCCCTTTATTATATTGGTTTAATATATTTTTTTTAAAACTACATTATTTATAGTTTATACAATAATTTTTTTTTGCTTTTCCAAATTTTTGTTCATAAAACCTGACGTTGAATTAAATCCATTTAGATGTTGATTCTCCTAAAATTATAAATATATTATCCGAATAATTTTAACGGAAATCTTATCTGTAACGAATGCTCAAGTTATGAGAGAAAATCTTATTCTAAAAACGGTTACTCGTGGCGAACATACATATGTTTATTAGTTTGGCAATGATCCGCATGACACATGTTTGTGCCTCATCATATCGAACATAAAATAATCGCATACATAAATATAATAAAAGACACTAACACTAAAATGTAAAGTCAAAGAATGTAAAAATCAAAATAAGAATTGACTAATTTCGAAAAAGGATTTCAATATAATAATAAGGATGACACTGCAATTGAGGATTTGCCAACAGAACAACATAATTCGGAATTTGCGATCATAAACGCATTAAACCTACATGTATGTATGTATGTATGTATGTATGTATGTATGTATGTATGTATGTATGTATGTATGTATGTATGTATGCATGCACACCAATAAAATACATTCTAGCTTGAAAAGTCTGAAATATGAAACCTTGATTACAGACTAATGAAATAAATATTAGCTTGACAATCCTTTTGTCAAATAGCAAAACCTACACATCAACTGAAATATGAAACAACTAAATAATATAATTATCTTACAAATATTAATAGGAGACCGTCGGCAAGCAACGATGCCTATCCCTCCACTGCGCCGGATGCTGCTCACCTCAGTCGTTGGATCCGCCTGCTCTTGATCATTATTAGATTCTAACAAAAAACCATTATATATAAAAATCTGAAAATTTTATACCCTCAATTCTCTTGATTATAGTATAATATTGGATTCTCTTGATTATAATGTGATCATCTACTTTGATAATCAATAAGCGTACCTTCAGCATATATATATATATATATATAGTGATCAAGAGAGATTGCTATGGAAAACTTGATGCGGGTTTTGCCTATATTGAACCAGATAACTATATAACTCTGATGTAAATAAATATATGAGTAAAATAGAGATAATTAACAACCGATTATCATAGAAGATAAATAGTGTCTTTCCCTTGTCAGAACTTCTTGGATCTGTCAGCAATCAGATTTCAAAGAACTGCCGGAGGAAGCGATGCCTCGATCTTCATTGATCAATCGGGCAAAATCCGCCGATGAGTAGTTGACTTTTGCACACCGATGAGTAGTGAATGCCGCACATCATGATCGACGTTGTCATGATCTCTATCTCGACGACGACGATGATTTTTGGACCGTTTTCAACAAATTACTTAATGTATGACTCGATGTGTGGTCGATCGCTCATGGTATTGGCAGTTGAATTGCGTATGTTATATTTTTACAATATAGAAGGGAGAAAAATGACAAGGAAGAAGACGCTCTTTTCTCATTCAAGTGCGGCGAGCTATTACAACGTGTATATATATGGTAGACAATGAAATAAAACTAGTAAGCCCTAGCCACGGGAGAGTCACATGAGTTAAGGAAATAAATTCTAGCTAAGCTATTAAAGAAAGTAAATACAAAATGTGAAAACTTATTTTATAGCTTGTAATACTCTCCCTCAAGATGGAGAGTATGTCAAGTACTCCCATCTTGCTTAAATGGATGTAGTGCTTTGGTGAAGATATCGGCAAGTTGATTGTGAGAGGCGACGTGAAAAGTTTTAATTAATCTGGACTGAAGCTTTTCACGAACCAAGTGACAATCAATCTAGATGTGTTTCGTCCGCTCGTGGTGAACGGAATTGGCAGCAATGTGTAATGCAGCTTGGTTATCACAATATAACAAGGCTGGTCCCGAGCAAATGATGTGAAGATCCTTCAAAATAGCAGTGAGCCAAGTGATCTCACAAACTGTATTGGCCATGCAACTATATTCTGCCTCTGCGGAAGAACGAGAAACTGGTTGTTGTTTCTTCGACTTCCAAGAGATCAGCGAAGAGCCTAAGAAAATGCAAAAACTGGAGATGGAACGCCGAGAATCAGGACATTGAGCCCAATCAGAATCTGCAAAGGCCTTGAGCTGCAAAAGAGGACTTCGATGAGAAGAATAAACCTTGACCAGGAGTCCGTTTAATATATTGCAGAATCCGATATGCGGATTGAAGATGTGAAGTTCGTGGAGCAGCGAGGAATTGACTGAGACGATTCACACACTAACTTGAATCCGGGCGTGTAATAGTGAGGTAGAGCAGTTTGCTGATCAGCGTGCGGTAGCTAGTAGCATCATCTAGTATGTCACCCTCACATTGTGTCAGTTTAAGGTTTGGTATCATTGGGATATTAGCAGGCTTGCAACCCAAGTAACCACTATCGAAAAGTATCTCCAATGCATATTTTTGTTGAGAAATGAAGATGCCAGCAGCTGAACGTGCAACTTCTAACCCGAGAAAATAACGAAGAGGACCAATATCTTTAAGCTTAAAGTGATTGTGAAGGAAGGCTTTTAAGCTATCAACTGCAGCAGAATCATTACTAGCAATGACTATGTCATCGACATAAACAAGTAAAATTAGAAGTGAAGTGACATGGTAAAGAGAGAATTGTCGCTAGCAGACTGAGAAAAGCCGACAGAGAGGAGGGTGGAAGAGAATTTTTGGAACCACTGTCGGGAAGCTTTGTAAGGTGGAGATAGATTTTTATAGCTAAGGTAAGAAGAGATGGGATAAAGAACGGAAGTGAGATTGCACGAAGGAATAGAGAAGAGAATAGGCAATATCTTTGGATACCAAGTTTAAAATCCAAGACGTTACCATGCTATTGCAGCGGGACGAGGTTCCTGCAAGAGGGTCTTCAGAGCCGGGCGGCAAAACTGAACCGTCCACAAGGCCGAGCTTGTGCTTGGCGTTGAGGGCCATCGTCATTGAGCGACTCCAGGTGTTGTAGTTCGGGCCAGTGAGGATGTGAGAGACGAGGACCATCCCGGGATGGTCTCCATTGTGAAGAAAGAATGGGTTGCTCGGATTATCCATGGTGGAGAGAGTAGGAGTTTCGATGTGAGAAGAAGGGGAAGAGCTCTGGGCCATGATTAGCCAAAAGAAGATCAGAGAGCAAAGGATGCTATTGCTCTGATACCATTTTACAATATAGAAGGGAGAAAATGACAAGGAAGAAGAAGCTCTTTTATCATTCAAGTGCAGCGAGCTATTACAAAGAAATAAAACTAGTAAGCCCTAGCCACGTGAGACTAGTCACAAAATGTGAAAACTTATTTTATAGCTTGTAATATATATATATATATATATATATATGATCAGTTTATTTACATTTATATTGATTTTAAATGCTTTGAACTTTTAAGTTTCCTATCCTTACTGGCGATTAATTTAGTGACAAACTGAAAATTGAAGGCAATTTGTGGATATCAAACGTCATTGAGATTGATGATGCTTGCTTAGTGCTTATAAAAAGGATATTTAGAACGTCAAAAGTTAAAAAAAAAATGCATGTTTTATATTCATTGAATGCATGCTATAAAAACACTTAAAATTTTCTAATAAAACTAATCTGAGAAGCAATTGATGCATGCAATTGCCTTTTGATATTCTTATAAATCATTATATATATTTATATATTTTAACGTGTTGATTTAGACTTGATTTTTTTTTTTTCTACTCAGTTTGAAAATTGGTTTTCAAGAAAGTAAATTCATTAAAAAAGAAGAGTGAGAGACTTTCTTTTTCTTTTTCATATAGCTATACTTTAAAGATTCATCTTTAGCTTTCTCTACAACTTGTTTTCCTAGGAGTGATTTGAGGAAAGCATGGTTAGTCCAAGCTCTGCATCATTTTAGGGTGGTTGGCCACGCTGGGTAGGTGGGATCGACATGGGCTTCATTAAATGCACATCACGTCAGTTGTCATTCGGCGCCGCATGCCCCGCTACCGATGCTTCTCGTCGATGCTCGACATTTCTCTTCTTTCTGTGAGGCTCGAACCTTTCTCTCATCGAACTCATGCTCCGTCGTCGTCGCCACCTCCTCTCGTTGAACTTCGATCTCGCGACAATCGTCATCGTTGACTTCCCTCGTCGATCTTCGACCTTGCGGCCGTTGTCATCGTCGTCTTCCCTCATCGACCCTCGACCTCGCGACCGTCGTCATCGTCGTCTTCCCTCGTCGATCTTCGAACTTGCGACCCGTCGTCGTCTCTTGATTCTTCCCGTCGGTCCTTCTCGTCGTTCTTCGACATCCCTTGGAATCTGACGTCGCCTGCCCCTTTTCAAATTAAATCCGTGCGTTGTTGAGGATGGATCCGACCAGATCCGACCTTAACAAATACGATGAGACCCAATTAGACACGATTAAAGTGCAAAAAAATTACATTTTAATATGTTTTTAAGTATTTTAATACTTATTATATATAACATTTATGTTTTTTTACTTATTTTTTACATCGTACAATTGATGAACATAAAAAAGTGTTAGTAAATTATAAAATCTTAGATAATATAACTAAATAAATTCGGTTAAATGAGTATAAATTGAATTAATTAACATTTTAAAATACATGAATATGTTGAATGAGTTAAACGGGTAGACACGATAAACACGATATTTAAATGGGGCGGGTCTGGGTCTCATCTTCTAGCACGATATTTAAATGGGACAGGTCTGGATCTACATAAAATAAGTAAAAACGATTAAGACTCAGCACTAACACAACACGAAACCCGAACTGCCACCCCTACTCGGGATCAATCGCAAAGGTAGGAAATAAACATTATCTCGCTCATTTAATAAGGCGATTACGCGCCATTTATTGTCGTTTATTTAGTTTCCTATTTCGCACTTATTTGCTTTCCAGATTCTAGACAATTGTTGCCTTGTTCGTTTTGTTTCCTTTTATCGCTTTTGGACCTCTACTCATTACAGCCTGTTTAGCTTGTAATTCTTTTAGTTGTTATTGAAATAAAAAGTTGAGCTCTAGCTTGCCCAAGTCGAGTTTTATTTTCGCACAGATTCGTTCTTCGTGATCAGCACCCACAATTGGCCCCTACCTACCCTCATTTTTGTAAAATAAAATAAAATATATACATATATAATTCTATATAATAAAAAATATATGCATGTTTAGCATTATTTGGTTGATTAAGTTTAGTCACAGTTGTTATTGAAAGTGCTATTCCTTATGCACTTGTTATCGCTGAAATAGTTAGTGTTTTAAAGTTTAGTCATACTTTGTTTCTCTTTAAATATTAGCAGCATAAGTACAATTGCTTTTAACTCCATCATTATTGTATTCGATCTTTAAATAACTAATTTGAATATTTCTCTCCAACCTGGTTTTTTAATTTTGTTTGCATAGTGGAGAACAAATTGATTATCTCAAGTCACCACATTTTCTTTTAACTTTGTTTTTTATTCAAAGCTATAAATAAAACACCAGAACACGAGTGTTATCTGTGAAAATATTGTTTTCAATCTGTGAGTGCGTAAGTGTGGTCTTTATTTTTGCTCGCTCGTTTCTGCATACTTCCCACGTTTGTTTTTCTTCTGGTCTCTCTTTCTTCTTTGATATTCAAGTATAAGTCTAAGATATGATATTATTTTGCATTATTTTCACATTATTCATTTCTGTAAAAAAAATTACTCGGCGCCCCAATTATGTATGTTGAAATGTTGGCTTCGTCGCTGCCTATATCAGTTGGTATATCAACGAACTATTTTCTCTTTGTAGTTAATTCGTGGGATTTAGCTACAAATCTTGTAACACAAATCATGGGATTTAAGGCTACAAAATCATGAAAATAATTATATTACAATATGCTATGCTCGTGGGTTATTTATTATAGACATTTATTCCATTAAAACGCGACAATTTTTTGAGGAGAAATTAGTCTACAATTGTTTTAAGAAGAAATATTCACTCTCATTTTCTATATATGAGATATGTGAAGAATAGTTGATGATGATATTAAAAAAAATGAGCTTTTTTGTTTGTGAAGTCGAGTTTTATCCCGCAAAGACGTGTTCTTCGTATTCTTCTCTACATCATATGCCTTCTTTGTGCATCCAATTCTTGAGGTTGATTTTTTTTTTATTAAAGAACCTGATTCTACCACCATCAAATGTTATTGCATTTGATTATAACAAATCAAATTTTAGATATATTATTTACTTTTACTTATGTTTTTTTTTTTTGAGTTTTTACTAGGTTTCCGCACTTCCCGAATGCGGAATATGAATATCCGGGAATCCTAGAAAACAATACAATCGAGATGACAACAATAATCAAGATACATACCGGTTTGAGAATATATTCTCTACAGAACACTCCTTACAATTAACCACGAATGGATCTTCATGTTGTTCCCGCGATGATGATGCGCCTAGCCTTTCCTCCACGTCGATCACGAGCTGCTCATATGTTCAGTCTCTACTTAGTCCACCACGTCGACAATCGAAACCCCGTTATGGCCGGAATCACCCTCTTCGAATACTAGTTCCTCAAACTCTCTCTTTGCAAATAGTGCTGTGAATTGTAATCCGTGAATAGTGTTTTGGTGATGAATGAGAGATATCAAATTCTAGGGCTTAGGATTTGCTTAAATAAGCGCACACACACACATTAAAGTGTATCTCTCTAATTAAGGTTAGTTTCCTATTTTACATGATCTCATCATATAATAGAAAATGGGATAATATGTAATTAATAGGTTTTATTATCATATAAGTCAAACCTCATTAATTACATGATTCTTTAATCAATACATGAATAAACTCATTTAACTCATGTGGGCTCGGTTCGGCCCAACCCTAAAACTTTGGGCACTTATGCCGCAAGGTTTCTAACAATCTCCCACTTGCACAAAGTGTTAGACATGTGTCCTTAAACAATTTGTCTTTTCCCTAATTGTAAAAGATTTTGACCAAAATCGTTGAATAAAAGATGTTACTTATTATATTAATCTTGTTATAGTTTCTGGTAGAGTAAAATAGAATGTTTGTTCCATAGTTCATAAAGGATGCAATTATGTTATTATTATCACAGCCGAGTCAATGTGAAGAAGAATTAATAATCATAATAAATGAACAAGAAATGTTCGTGACTTGATTAACTGGGTGGGAGCTCATTAATCGGATAAAGTCATTAATGTGACTAAATGATGTAATCCTATTCTGGATTAAGTGTGTGTGTCACACTCACTAGAAGTGCATTAAGTATGAAGCGGCTTCATACTGGACTGGACCTGACTTAAACTCCGAAAGTTGTCATATAAGACTGTCAATGACAGCGTGGAGTTGAGTCACTAGTAGATGATCAAATGGATATTCGATTTAAGTCCTGAGTGACCTCGATTCTCGACTGTTGACTTGATAGTTCTTTGATTTAAATGTTAAAGAAAACATTTACTGTCATTCTCAATGTTGCTATTTTGGGAACATGATAGTCAACATATAAGGGTAGCTTGGTCATAGAAACGGACATCGCATAGCTCTCTTCAGAGTCAAGATGATTCCCTTGATTGTTAGTGGTGAGAAGTGAGAGGTACCCGTGCGCAACTTATGAATCGAAACCATAAGTGGGTTACTCACAATATTACTAACTGAGTTGAGGATGAAAATACAATGTGAGGCAAAACGGTAAAAATCGCCTGCTCGTGTGTGGATCATCAAGTGAAAGATCAATAACCCGAATTTGATTGTATCAATGGACACCTTGCTATAAAGGGAATAATATATATTGTATTACTAGAGAGTGCAGCCTCGGGTTTATAGTGGAATAACACCGAGGTTTGACGAACCACTAGCAGTTCGTTGGAGCTTCAGTTATACGGGTCCATGGTCCCCATGATAGCTCTGGAACAGATGATACGTACGTGATTGATATGTTTATCATTTGTCATTATTCATAAAACTAAAGTTTGTGTCAGATTTTGGAAGTTTTATTTTTGACGTGGCAAAAGTACCAAAGTTTGGTACTGGAAATTTAACTGATAAAAGAAAGTTGAATTTGGAATTTTCATCAACTGGAAATATGTTGGAAATTAAATTCTAAGAGACTTTTCTTTTGTAACCGAGTCATTTCGACGTACGGTTTGTGATTTAGAGAATTTCCAAGTTTGCGATCGTCTTCGTAAATATGTGAAATCTAATCACATGTCACGAATTTAAATGGTGGTGTTGCACCATGACATTTAATGTTTGATATTGAGATCATAGGTTAATGATATAATTTAATTATTTGGATTTAATTATTAATGTTCTTATTGATAATTAATTAATAGTTAATAGATTTATATTATTTAAATAAAATATATATTTGGTATATATATGAATGTGTAGAAATAATGCGGCCCAAGTAAATGTGTGAGTTGAGCTTACACGAATTTGCTTGGATTTGGACTTTCCAAATATTCGGCATAAATACCTAAGTTTAGGTATTAGTTAAAAACCTTGAAACAATTTGATTCATTAGATCGGCCAAGTTTAATCTTAACCGTTGGAGCATGATAATTAATTTGGAAACCCTAGTTCAAAAATGACTTGGTGACCAAGCATGAATTTCAAAATTGGTTAATTAATTATATCCATTGGATTAGTTTAAGATTTAATCTTAACCATTGGATTGGAAATTAATAAACGTGTATATATGGAAATGCAAAATTCGAATTAATATAAAGGGAGGTCAAATTCTATTACTTGGTAATCAAGTTTGGAGAGTTGACTTTGTCCTAGATCAATATGGTCCATTAGATTGGTTATGGAATTAACTCCAACCATTAGATCAAGCTTATTGATTTCGAAATTTCCATATGCATACATAGGGAACTCGAATTCTACTATATAAGGAAGTGAATGGATAATTGATTTATTCATGGTTTCCCTATTTGGTTTAATCCCTAATTAATTATAACCATTAGATCTTTGGCGATTCAATGCTGGCCATTGGTTTGGAGTAATTAATTATATTTGCCCATTATAGAATTCGAAATTCAAGGAGGGAAGGTTCCCTAATTGGCTTTTCCATGAGCTTATAAATACAAGGCTCATTCTACACATTTCACACACCTCTCCCCAGAGCAAGAATTCGATCTCTCTCTCTAGAGTCTGCGAATTTTTTAAGCTTTTGATCTCCTTTTCTTAGTTCGGCTTAGTGAGACGTTGTTATCCGAAAGCTTTAAATGAACCTACAGTTAAAGTTTTGCGACGAAGTCCTGCCGGTGAAGCCCATGCTTCGGTACGAGGAGTCCAAAAGAATATCCCGGAAGATCACGGGAGTTTCTTTCAGCATCGGCGAAGCCCTGCCCAGTTCAGAACGCGCAGCCGAAATCGTCATCACCTATGGTACGGCCTTATGCATTGGGTCAATAAATGCAAACCTTTATTTACAGTTTATTTATTTCATATAGACTAGATTATTTATAATGAATTTATGAAATGTTAAATTAGTAATAATTTATCAGATCTTGATTTTGGTTATTATCCGATAGTCGGACCGTTGTTCGGATAACAAGTTTTCCGCTTTAAATAATTTTTTTAAATGTTACCCGGACGGTTTGACGCCATAAATCGTGATAATATTATCGGGAAACATAATGAACTTCCTAACAATTGGTATCAGAGCCATGGTTCAAGGATAAATAATTACGTAATTTATTAAAGGTTGTAATTTAAACGAATTATTTGATGAATAAAATTGATTTTACAATTGAAATTTATATTTCTAGATACTTTAAAGTTAATTTAATATTGAGTAAATACCCGACCCGAACGTTTCGGATCGGGGAGTGGGCCGGGCTGCACTAGGCAGCCCAACGCGTAGGGCCACGAAGCGGGGCTGTTGAAACAGCCCCGGGCACTTCGCCTAGGCGTAGGCCACGGGAAGCCCGAGCCCAGGCCATTCGGCCAGCGCGCAAGGGCGCGTCGCCAAGGCCCAGCGCACGGGCTGCCCGTGCGCAGCAAGGCCCAGCCAAGGCAGGCTGCCCTGGCAGCACCGTGGGCCTTCGTGGCCCAGCCCCTGTGGATTCCATGGGCACGTGGGCCCGGGCCCGATTAGCCCACGTGCTTAATTTTATTAATAGGGTCGAATTTCTAAACCCGGTCCAAATATCCATGGATTAATTTATTTTATTTTTGAATTAATGTTTATGAATTAAATTAATTATGTTTGATTAATTAATTAATTAAAATAGGGATGTTATTTTGGATAAATAACATTGTCTTATTTTTTAAATTCATAATTTAAAATATGGATGACCATTCTTTAAAGAATGATATCATTGTCTTATTTTAATTTTCATAAATAATTATTAATGAGCTAATTATATGAATGATAATTCTTAGAGAATAAGTATCATTGACATGTAATTATAATTTCATCATAGATATAATTTGTTAAACCTATTTTCATAACCATTGAAACATAGTGTCTATGTTTAGGTCATTATTAATATGTCGGTATAAGATAGATATAAATAATGAACCGTAAATAAGATTTATTTGTTATTAGTCGGAAAAATTTCAAACGTACAATCTTGCCTAAGGAAGAAAGAATCAAAAGTAGTGCCGATTCACCATTCACTTCTGGGTGACCGGCTAGGACCCCTCCTATCGACCTGGAGAGCGTACGATTTGATCTATCACTACCGACGAAGTAATAAATAAATGACTAGGCTTATTAGACATTACCTCAGTAATTATAACTCCTTAAGATAAACGTTTTTAATGTGTGTCATTAAATGGAGTTTATAATAAGTTTAATAACTTAGGAGTTAAAAACGTTATTTCCTAAAATATTCTACCTATAATAAAGTTTACTAAGTTTCTTTTTCAATGTCAGTCTAAAATGTCAATCCCAATTATATAGAATAATCCGATGTGTATTTAGTGTCAAGACATAAAAGTCCGAATAAGTGATTTTGTTCACTTATTGATTATCTTTTGTGTCTAGCTGGTATTTCCACTCGAAATTACAAGGGAGTAATTCGGAGAGTACACTCCTCAGACTCTTATACCAATCATCAAAGTTCGCAGAGTGTAGCGGGTACCGCTTAGTTACCTTCAGAAACATTTCCCTTGTTTCATAACCATTATGAAAGCCTAACATTAGCAAACTTGTTAGTTGAGCATAAATACATAATAGCACTATAGGACTTTTAATAATGCTATTTTCTATTAATAATAAATACACTAACCCTCATCTTACATTATTATTATTGACATTTGACATAGAGTAAAATAACGTTTATACTTATATCTCATATAATCTCTATTTAGTTGTAGAATAAAACTACTCTTTTACTCTTTACTCTTTTAAAGATCTAAGAAGTCCTTAGTTGCCTAATCCTATTAGGGTTTCCTAAGGTTCGAAAAATACCTTAACATCTCCAGTTGCCTAATCCTATGAGGGTTCACTGGTCAAGCACCACCCTATTTTGAACCGGTGGACAACAAGGTCCTTCGCGCCTTCTCAAAATCGAACCGAGAATCCATCCTACCCTGGTAAGTCTGTCCAGAACGATCGAGAGCTTGACGAGGGTCCAAAATAGGAAGACTATACACTTGATATTCTTATGGAGGGGGTTTTAATTAAACTAACAAATTAGTTTGTTCCAGTTCCATTAAAACATCTTTAGCACTAGACTAATAATTATCTAACATAATTTAGACAAAAGGCTATGCTGATTAAAGACTTATCTAATAAATCTTAATGATTCTAATTAATCCAATTAACAATCATATAATAAATTGATAAAGTAATTAAACAATAAATTTATTCTAACATTATCCTTAGTTAAACCTTAAAACATCTTTAGCACTAGACTAATAATTATCTAACATAATTTAGACAAAAGGCTATGCTAATTAAAGACTTGTCTAATAAATCTTTATTATTCTAATTAATCCAATTAACAATCATATAATAAATTGATAAAGTAATTAAACAATATCAAATTTATTCTAACATAATCCTTAGTTAAACCACTTTAACTTATAATGCGACATGAGATTTTAATTTTTTATTTACTAACAATGACTATTTCTATAACAATTAAAATAAATTAAAAGACCTAATCAAAATAAAAAAAGACAATTAAAATATCATGATTCCTTATTAGAGATAATTTCATAAATTATTTTCCGGAAAAAAAATGGTTGTTTACTCTAATTACTCTAATTAAAGTAGCCTTTAAAATAAATTTTCAAAATAAAAGCACAAAAGAGTTTAGCCTAGGCCCACAAAAGGGTGGGCCTCGGCTTGGGCTTGGGTCAAACCCAAGCCCGCTTAAGGCTTTGGGTCGCGGGTCGGGTCCAAGAGAAATGGGCCTAACCCGCGACATAATATTTTTTTTTAATCGGGTTGGGTCGGGTTACGATTCGGGTAAAAAAAAATGTCAACCCTGGTCGTTGACCCAGTCCGACCCATGGTTCGTGGGTCGGGTCAGCCCATTGGCCGACCCGTGGATTGCCCTCATTGGGCCAGAACCCGTGGGTTGGGAGGGCTCTAATGAGCCACAAATGATCGTGGTCCTGGTCTTGTACCAGGCCTAATGGGCAGCGATTTGGGTTGTGCTCAATCCCATGGCGGCCGTGAAGACGCCATCGTGGTGGCGGCGCGTGGAAATGCGCGTCGTTGCCACTTTGGTGTTTTCGCGGCCAAATTCCTAGAATTCACAAAGTGGGTAATTTTTCATAAAATATATTTAACCCAATTTTGTAATTCCGACAATTTAATTTTCATAAAATTACTTTGACCCATGAACGCTCCCACTAAATTTCCGGAACTTCTAATCAATATTTAAAAATAATTCTAAACCGAAAAATCCAATAATAGCTAGTCACCAAAGAATTGGCTCTGATACCATTGTTGAGTTTTTCCTAGGTTTCCGCACTTCCCGGATGCGGAATATAAATATCCGGGAATCCTAGAAAACAATACAATCGAGATGACATAGCAATAATCAAGATACATACCGGTTTGAGAATATACTCTCTACACAACGCTCCTTACTTTAACCACGAACGGATCTTCACGTTGTTCCCGCGATGATGATGTGCCTAGCACTTCCTTCACGTCGATCACGAGCCACTCAAATGTTCGGCCTCTATTTAGCCCACCAAGTCGACAATCAGAACTCCTTTATGGCTGGAAATCACCCTCTTCGAATACTAGTTCTTCGAGGATGATTAGAACACGAATAAGACTCTCGGGATGCTCTAGAACTCGAACTCTCTCTTCGTGAATAGTGCTGTGAATAGTAATCCGTGAATAGTGTTTTGGTGATGAATGAGAGATGTTGAATTCTAGGGATTAGGGTTCGCTCAAATAGTCACACACGCACATTAAAGTGTATCTCTCTAATTAAAGTTAGTTTTCTATTTTACATGATCTCATCATATAATAGGAAATGAGATAATATGTAATTAATATGTTTTATTATCATATAAGTCAAACTTCATTAATTACATGATTTTTTAATCAATACATGAATCAACTCATTTAACTTACGTGAGCCCGGTTCGGCCCAATCCCAAAACTTTAGGCACTTATGCCGCAAAGTTTCTAACATTTTTAACCACTTTCTAGCTATATATATATAGAGAGAGAGAGTATGCACATAAATAGCCAAGCCCGTTTATTATTATCCTTATTCATATTTTGTTTGATCATATAAAGTAAATATTAATATTTAATGCTGACTTTGTTGCTATTATCGTAGCGAATTACATCACGGATTTTGAAAATCAAGACTCTCATTTTTTATTTTTTTTATAATTTGATAAATATTTTAATTTAGGATATATCAATTTGTCACATTTACCTACTCTGCTCTTAGTCGCGTCGTTACTATCGTAAACGGTGACGGAGTCGGGGCTAAAGATCAGTCGGGAGGGACACTCTGAAAGCATACGCAAAAGGATTTGCCATAAGTTGGAAGTTTTTTAGCAAATTTGATTTTTTTTTCATTGTTTATTTACTTATAATATGCAATGACAAATTCATTAGACAATCATAATATCTATAAATATAACTAAGGGATAATAGCGGCCAAAGTACCCATTCTTTGGTCAAGTGTGGCAATAAAGGTCCAAATTGAAATAATAGCGGTAAAAGTAGTCAAACACCACAAAACTGTGGCAATCATCAATGCCATCCAGTCTCTGTTAACAGACGTTAGTCAACGTCCCACGTGGCAGTCAACAGATTGCCACGTGGCAAGCCACATATTTTTTTAAAAATTATTTTACTCTCTCTCTGCAACCTAACCACTACCAAAGTTTCATGGATCTCTGCATGAAATCCTCGATTTTGATCGATGCCCAGCACTCCATTTATTCTCCCGGACGAGCTGAGGAGCGTCGAGCTAATGCGAAAGCCCTTGTAGTCCGAGCTCTGCCAAATTCCGGAGAAAAGTTGAGCCTTCGAATCTCGCCAAATCTTCAGCTTCATAAACCCAGCCTAATCCCTTTTCTTTCGCTCAACTTTTTGAGTCTCCATTTCGGCAATTTCACACACACAAGTGTCCTATGAGGTTTTGACTCACGGGCTTTCAGAATTTAGGATTTCCTGAGTTTTGGGTTTAAATTCATTTTTAAAGAAAAGAAAAAAAAATCACAAATAGCACATATGTCTTCAAAGCTCACACCTTACAAGAACATCACAGTGTAAAGCTGACAATCAAACGAACAATAAAAACCTCTCTCGCCTTGAGGACGAACTCGCCTCATTTCGCATTCCCAGAGAGCGCGAATCCGGCGTCCCAGCTCCTCACTCGTCCGCCATTGTTGACCTTCTCCAAGGAATCCTGAATCAGCGCTCAGAACCACTGAGCTTCTCCCGAAATCGAGCTCCTCCGTGTCCACCCCGAGGGCGTAGATCCAGAACGGTCGCGACTCGAATCTCAACTTGTTCGTACTGTTCTGCGTGCAACACACGTGGCACCGGACGAACAGAATCTCTTCAAAGTCCGCCAATGGGAGACCCAGCTATGAGGGGTTTTCGATCCTGCGATGTTGAGTTCTACTTGAGAGAAAGACAGAGTATTGAGAATATATTTTGTAGAAATTTTCCTTTGATGATCTTCATGTTCTGGAGTGATTATGTGGTGTTGTGAAGCTAGGGCTGTAGAATGTTGTGGTTTTGTTCATGTGTTTTTTGAGCTTTTGTTTTGTGGCTTTTTTGGCTTTTGCATTGGCGATGGTTTCCAGATAGAGAGAGGGAGTAGGGAGAGAGGGATAAAAATAAAAAATAAAAAAATGTGGCGTGCCACGTGGCACGTTGACTAACGTCTGTTAAAACGGAGTGGATGGAGTGGATGGAGTGGATGCTCGCCACAAATTTGTGGTGTTTGGCTACTTTTATTGCCACACTTGGTCAAAAAAATAAGTACTTTGGCCGCTGTTATCCCTATAACTAACTAAAAATATCACCTTCAAATTAAGTGAATGTTTTAATGAATTTAAGGTTAAACCATTAAAATTGAAAAGAACAAATTGATCACTCTTTTGTTATTACATGAAACCAATCGATCACTATACAAGCTAATCTGCGTAAAATTTGTGTGATATTAATATTACCAATGAATTAAACTTTTCACTCAAAGTCCCTCATTGATTAATTGATTATTAATTTCTAACTACGACAAGAATAAATTATCTTGAGACAATTATTGCTAGATACCGTATGTTTCGAGTCTAGAGACGCATGTTTTCTCATCTCAAGACCCTTATAATTTACGATAGGATTAAAGTCCACATCAATTTTTTAATATTATTTTTATAATTTGCGATAAGAATAAAATAATTTCGACGATTCTAGCTAAATTTTAAATAATGCTTTTACTTAATTCTGAAGATTCGGAAGCACTGCGTGTAGAAGGAAATGTTGTGTGGGGCTCATAAGTTAATCATTATATATAATAGGGATAATAGCGGCATAAGTTTTCAACCTTTACTCAACTGGGGCAGCATAGCCCCAATCCCATTTAATAGCGGCGAAAGTAATAAAAGATGGTTGCAGACACGTCATTAAGCAAGAAAAATCGTTAGGAATTTCGGCAAAGGTGGGAGTCGAACCTCTACTCGAGCGCATGGAATGAGACTTGCTTCACCACCAGACAAATGCATATTTTTGTTGGCTCAAGTAAACCTAATATTATATATTAAATGAAGATATCACAATAGTTGTTTACTTTTATAACAATCACTTTTGTGAATGTTTAAATTATTTGAAGACTATTATTTTATATGATTTGCTAAAAAAAATATTTTTATTTTATTTACAAAAATAAAATATTGACACAATTACAAATTTGAGATATATTCATATATTTTTTTTTTATCAAAAGATATTTTTTTATTAAGTGTTTATCAGAAGATATTATTTTTAAAAAAAATAAATATAATCTCATTTTAAAAATACCCCACGACATTTTTATTTTAAGACAAGGGTCGGGTTATGGGGTATTTTTATAATGAGATTATATTTGAATTGTTTTGAAATAGTATCTTATAATAAACCCTTAATAAAAAATATGATTTGATAAAAAAATTATATGAATATATCTCAAAATTGTAATTGTGTCAAGATTATTAAATGAGATCATATTTAAATTATTTTGGAATAATATCTTCTGATAAACCTTAATAGAAAAATATATATTTGATAAAAAAAAACCTATATGAATATTTATCGAAAGTGTAAGTGTGCCAAGATTTTTTAAAATGAGATTATATTTAATTTGTTTTGGAATAACATCTTCTGATAAACCCTTAATGGAAAAATATATTTTGATAAAAAAATTATATGAATACATCTCAAAATTTTAATTGTTTCAAGATTATTTTTTATAAATAAAATAAAAATATTTTTTTGTGAGCAAATCAAATAACTAATAGTCTGTTTTTTTCCAAGTGATGTAAACATTCACACAAAATGAGTTTTATAAAAGTAAGCAACTATGATGCATGTATTCGTGTATATATATATATATATATATATATATATATATATTTAATTGTACTGAAAGTCAACCGAACTCGGCCCAAAAAAGTCAATCGAGTCCGATCCAAAAAGTCAACGCAAAATCGGGTAAAAAGAGTCAACACAAGACCGACCGAGAAAGTCAACCCGAGCTCGGGTCGAGAAACTCATGTATATTAATGGAATAAAATATGCTTCTTATTTATGCGTATTTATCGTAAATAAATATATATATATGTACGCAATACCGATGAAGTTGAGCTTGCTTTGGTGGTCAGGTCATCTGCGCCCAAAGGGGATGGCAAGGATTGAATCCCACTAACGCCGAATATTTTGCAATTATTTGATGACGCATCGCTGACATGGCAGAGAGAGGAATGTTGGCTTATTTGTCGATTATGTGGCAGCCACGTGGACGTGAATCAGTCAACATCACTGTTGACTAACGGAAGCTAGTTAAATATGGACGGAAATTCAATTTTTGGTACTTATACCGCTATTAAATGGGATTGGGGTTATGCCGCCCCAATTAAGTAAAGGTTGAGGACTTATGCCGCTATTATCCCAATATAATAAAGAGAACACTTCTATTTGTCAGATGCTTGAGAAAATGCTTGCTTTATTTTTTATATATATATATATATATATATATATATATCGGTGGGAACATAACGTGTTATGTGATTTTTTAATAATTCATGAATAACATATAAGAATACTAATATGATTGTTTCTTTAATCATAAAACATTGTTTAAATACGATATTACTTCATTAGAACTTGTTTCGAGCAATGACGCAATTGTAACGACAAGTTTTGATTTTTTGATTTTTTTAAATATTGTAACATCACGAAAATACAATGCCGGACTTACTTAAAACTATGCGAGCAGAAGCTTGTAGATGAAATTGAAAGCGACATCAATTTCAAAAGTAAGCAAATAATTTTACAATTATATTTTAAAAAGACTACGTGATCCGTTATTTAATGTAATTTTTTAATATTTAAAGTGATTTCATAACTAGTTACCTAATGTTTATATATATATATATATAGTAACTTCATAATTAATTATGTAATATTATTATTTTTATATTGAATTATTAATTTATATATCAGTTGGGACTTATATACTTTTAAAAAATATTATCTTATAAATATAGCGGATTATTAATTTAACTAGTTAGGCTCGAGTTAGGATCGGATAAAATTATTGTTTAAGTAACATTATTAACTTATCATGTATTAATTTGTTGAAGTCCTACACTAATTGTGAAAATTAAAAACCAAATTAAAAACCGAACCAACGAATAGGCAAACGATACTAATATAGAGTGATTGACGTTAATAATGTATTTTGACATCTACACCATCAAATTTTGAAAATAATAAAATATATTTGTATATTTTAAGTTTTGGCTATTAATGTTTAAAAAAGTGTAATTATCAAAAAATTAAAACTAAATTGTAGTTTATGTATAAAAAAAATATGTTAATAATAAGGATTAATAATGACATATATAGCTAAGATGTATTCAAATAAAACAATATAAGATCAATTTCGTGAGTTACATACAGTAAAACCTTTATAATTATTATGTTATAACATGTCAAGAATAATGTAATCGTAATATATAATATGAAGATGATATTACTGAAGTAGAGTTTGTTTCATACAATGATGCAATCGTAACGACAATCACAAAGAATAATTTTTTGTTACATCACGAATATACAACACCAGACTTAATGCTACGCGAGAATATAGAGTTGAAGGAGACGTAGATTTCAAGAATAAGCAAATAACTTCATAATCATATTTTAAAACGCTATACGATTAGGTAATTAGTGTCATTTTTATATATTAGAGATGATTTTATAACTACTTATACAATATTTTATTTTATTTACAGTGATATCATAATTATATATGTAATATTATTATTCTTATTTTTAATTATTAATTTATATATCAGTTGGGATTGGGACATATACACTTCTAAGAAAATATTTTCTTATAAATTTAGCTAATTAGGCCCGAGTCGGGACCAATCAAAATTATTATTTAATTGAGGTTATTGATTTATCGAGGTTCTACTGTATATAGTTAAATTGTATTTAAGTGTGAATTTTGAGAAATTCATCCACTTTAAGTGCTGACAAATTTAAATACTTTTGCCGTCTATTTTTATCCCTCTTTCTTCTTCGACTTTCTTCTCTCATCCTCCCGAAGGCGCGCCGACTCTGCCAAGCTCTGCTTCGCCTGCGACCGCGAGGTCCACGCGCGCACGCGCCGCCCTCCATCTTCTGCTCGGCCACGACTGCGACTGCGAGAGCCATGGCTGTGAGCTCGTGCTCAACGACCGCGACAATCAACCAAAACTAGAACTTGTCTCTCTATTCTCACTGCTTTGCTTCTCAAAATCTCAGAAAATCAACAAAAAAGCTTCGAACTTTAAAGTTTACACCCTCTCTCACCGAAGACACCGGCGACATTTTGACGGAAAGGTACAGTGATTTAGTTGTGTTTGATGGGGTTCATGTGTTTGAATTGAATTGAATCAGATGGGATTGGTTTGATTTCAGCTTCAATTTGAAAGCTCGAACCAGTTGAAGCTTTTTGGATTTCAATGGAAACCGGAAAAGTTTCCGAAGATCGAAAGAAGCGAACTTTGGCGGCATTGGAGAGAAGGTTCGCTGCGGCGGAAGCCGAGCTCGAACTTCAGCAAAAGAAGGTTAAAGACGCGAATCACAAACCAAACGAAACCCGAGAAGGTCCATCGAAGCCGGGAAATTCTTCTTCCGTGGCTCCGGCGACAGCTTTTACCAAAGGTTTTTGCAGTTCCTTTTCCTGATTATTTTTAGGTTTTGAGATGGTCGGTAAAGTTCGTGTTTAGTCTTCGAGGAATGTATGGTTTCATGGATTTTTCTTCAGTTGAAAATTGCGGTAAAACTATTCAAATTTTGACCAATTAAGGCGGCAGCGGTTCAAAGTGAAAAAATAAAGGAAAAGGTACTCAAAGTCGGAAAAAAATTGAAGGGACGCATATTTCCGTGCACTATTTTTAACGGACGTTGGTCAATCTTTTAGCATAGTGCTTTTAACTCATACGTGCTCATCAAGCTATCTTGCATCTTACCTCGTTTGAATGCGACGGAAAAAAAATTGAACGAATAATGTATTGCCTCGCATTTGTTGACTTTGGTTACTATGGCCACCATTTTTTCACTTTGCGACTGAATTGGTCAAAGTTTAAGTACTTCTGCCACAATTATCCCTTATCCTTTAAAAATTTATAGTTGTATGCATTTTTATCTATAAAACCTAAAACTTGAGGTATCAAACTCATTGGTTATGTGACGATTTCCGTTGATAGGGAACTTCACGTTCACAGGCTTTTCTGCTTCAGAAGGTATTCCTTGTTACTTTTCATGTTCGGGGTACTTATGCCACTAATTTCTCTCTTTTGTTTATTACTTTGGCTATTGAATCACATATAACATATTTATTGTGTATTTGAAGTTCAAACACACAATTTTCCCGGGTTTATTTTTTCCCAATGGGAAAAGCGATAATTCTCTGCAAGTTTGTCGTTATTGCAGATTTTGATCCTAAAGATCCGACTTACTTTAAGCTCAATCACGGTCTACATCAGAATTTGTTGACCACCAATGACGATGTACGTAATCTCTTTCAAACTAAATCTTCATCGGGATTTTGTTTTTGCTAGTTTGTAGCTTCACGGTGCTCATAATTTGCATGGTTCGGTTAGACGTGTGGTAGGAAAGAGAGCAGAGTGGACATGGTTTTGCACAACCTTTTTCAGAAGGGTGATTCGGGTCAGCGGTATTTGCAAGGATCGAGAAGCAAAAAGATCGACAATTGGGTCGTTCTCGATAATTACGTTCAAGGGCAGAGCATCAACGCCGAGTCTCGTATTAGAGCTTTGCAGATCCATTCGAAGCGTTCCAAAAAGCACATGTCGATGAAACAACATAAGAAAAACGGAACTTTGGACCTGCCAAAGGAGTTCCATAAGTGAGTATATTTTTTCATTGGAAAATTGGTTTATATATGCGATTCGTTATCTCTAATTTTAACAATGTACAGGTATGATATTTTCCGGCCGATGCATGAGAGTTGGAAGAATTACATGACGCAACTTCTTAAAACGAGCGGGTGTGACGTTTTTCTATTGTTTCATCGTTTTATGTTTTTGCTTCTTTATTCACGCTTCTCGATTTTTTCTTTACTTTTCACGTTTCACTTGAAATTTGCTCATTGACAATACAGGAAAAATAAGTTGGCTCAATCTTTTCTAGACGCAGAGCTCCACGGTGCAGTTATTTCAGGTGTCCGTATATTCATTTTGTTATATTACAGTGACTAAGGGATTCACTGGAAACCGTTCTCTACAGTAGAAACTAGGACCATGAACCGGGAATTTGGCGATTTTTTCTTCTTAATAAGATTTTCTAGGAATTGAGAAAAATCCTCTCTGTACCAGTACCAGTTTTGTAAAACACCAGTATTTTTGGGAACTGGGACCGGTAAAAATGCCGTTTTAACTGGGATTTTCCGGTTTAAAATAGGGAAATCCTTGTTTTAGACCGGTAACTTTTTAGGTGTAATAAATGTATAATAAAATAAAAAGTATTTAAAGATAAAAACCTGGGATATTCGTGCAAACTGGCCTCGTCCCTGCTCTCAAAACTGGACCATGAATTCCTTATGACGGTACTTCACAAAAATTTCCTAGTTTTTAATCCGATATCAAGAACCAGTAATAAATTTCACCCCTAACGGGAAACGATGATTCAATGTTTTTTCCCTTTAAAAAAAAAAATTATATCTTTGGTTGATTACACTGAAACAGGTAAAACAAAACCGGTTTATGGTTTCGATTTCAAAAATGGCCAAAACACGAAACCGAAACACCAGTATCGCCCTTAGTAGTGAACCTCTATGTAGCTATTTGTTGTGGGGAGGCTCTGTTTAAGATGCTTTCATAGAGAAGCTTATATTATGTTCAATTTATTTGTATTTTTGATACCCACAACTCCGAATACCGTCTATTTTTTCGTCTCTCTCTCTTTTTTGCTCACTTTTGCCCCTTTTACCAGTTGTTGATTGTAAAACAGCTTCCTTAACGGGCGTGAGCGGCATCATGATCCGCGAAACCGCCGAGACGTTCGGAATCATTACTCAAGACAACAAATTCAAAGGTATTTCATCTTTATTTTAGTGTTTATTGATATAATAAAATTCAAGCCTTAGTACGGTTTGCGGTGCTTGTTAATCACAGTTATACCGAAAAGGCTATCCGTCTTTGTCCTCGAAGTAGATTGCTGGAAAGTTACGTTGCTCGGCGACAAGCTCACTTCGAGAAATCGATCTCTGGCGCAACAAACTTGACTCGCAAGCAACCGGAGGGTGGATGAATCTTCACTAAGCAACCAAATAATGGCATCGAAAGCTGTTTTGGTCACAGAAATTTAAGAGATTCCGCTCTGTATGATTATTTTGAGTAAGATGTAATTTGATGGCAAAAAAGCCTAAAGTTATCACTTTAATACCTAGGTTTGAATTTGATGGTGAAAATGCCAAAGGCAATCTGCCGATTTTTTCTCATCAATCAAACAATTACGCTTTCGTAAAGGAAAATATTAGAAATTAACTGTCTCAAAATAATCCTTCAAGTTTCACAAGTCAGAATTATAATCCCGCAAAAGCGTTGAATCGCACTAGTTTGAAACGATCGTATCCTAGTTTGGGTGAGAAAGTAAGTGATTGTGATATGTTAGTGCCATTTAGAATAATTCTTTACACATTTGAATGTTTATTCCAAGTTTGTTTTTTTTTTTAATAAGACTTCACGAAAAGAAATAAGAAGCAAGAGTTGAGAAGAATAAGCTATCGAAAGTTCTTATCTCGTCTTAATCTTTTCCAGTGTTAATCTTAATGAGAAGAATAAACTTGTTGCTACTTCCTTCAAAAAAAAAAAAAAACTTGCTGCTACTGAATTATTTAGTGTCATAACGAATGACACGTATAACTTGTGTTTTCTCATACATATAGACTCAAATATATGCACCGGAATTATTTATTAACAATCCTGCAACAAAATGCATAGTGGGAAAAGAAGAACAAAATGATCAAAGTTTTTGAGTTTGATCATTTTAAATTTTTAATTATCTTAAAATGCATTATTCTAAAATACACCAAATAACACATATGATTTTTCTCTTCACAAGTCTTTTAATGCTAATTTTTAAAAGTCAATCAAAATTATAGACTTAAATTTTCTTATGTTTCCAAAGCTATATAAGAAGAAAAAACATTAAGGTGGCGTTCACTTTGCTGTAATCGATTGGAATCGTAATCGTAATCAATTACGGTGTTTACTTGTACTGTTGTAATGAAAACATGAATGCTCGTTACATTGTAGGACACAATATACGACGTAATCAATAAATATTTACCAAATCAACATGCATTAAACAAAAACACGTAAATTTTAAAAATGTATTAGACTATTAAAGTACACGGTATATAAAAAAATTCAATATGCAAAATATTACATAATTTTACACCTTATGAACTCAATATACATGATGTATCAAACTATCTTGATACATACAGATGTTGATAACACGTCTCATTATTATTTGCTTTATAAACTGTAAAAGCAAGATAATTTCTAAAACGTAGTAAATAATATACCAACACGATAAATAAATAAATTTAGCCAATATAGAATTGTCATCAAGCTCAACAGGATAAAACAATAACATAAATAATTCAACATGAAACAATAGTAGTACCGAATTTTGTGAGGGAAAAGGAATCAAGATATTGACTGATCAAATTCCGAAAGCAAAATCGACCTTACCTTCACCAAATTTTTTAGAGAGGATATGTTACTCAATTGAGAATTTTAGTGTAGGTGGAGGATCGGACGATCTATACTGTTTGTGAATTAAAGTGGGAAGGAAAAAAAGATGAGGAGAGTGGAGAGAGTGGAGAAAAAAAAAATGGTGAGGCTGACACGTAACGGAGAAAATAGAGAAAGGGTAGTTATTTGAGGGTAGTTTAGGTAAAATAAAAAAGAGATGGAATTGTAATCACAATGTACGTGAATTTTGTAATGCCCATTCCTTTAAAATAGGAACTTTTGTTTATATTGCAAAGAGCATTACGTCGCATAATCGCAACTGAACATCGTAATAAGTAGTTGTACTTATTACGATTACGACCGATTAAACCCAAGTGAAAATAAAGATCATGCAAAACAAATAGAGAGGAAAAATACGGATAGCCTTCAAAATAATTTTTTTTTAGTATTAATCTGTTATATATCAATTTCGCTTAGCAAAAATATTTTTTTAATTAATTTTATTTTAATTTATCAAACACAATATTCTCTCCAAAAATTAAAAGAAAAAACCATCTGGAACAACTTTCAATGATATCTTTATTATTCAAAAATCCCATTTTCTCTTTCTAATGTTGTACTTTAGCAGAGAGGACTTTCATTTGACTTCTCTATACTGTCGTTTTTAATGTTAGCGTTGGGTTCATTACTGTCGCTTTCTAATATTAATCCCTGTCGTTTTTTGTTTACTGTCTCACCTGACTGAAATTCTTATGTCGTTTTCATACTTCACTCTACGGTTTTAATCCTAAGCCATCAAAAAGTTCGTGTCGTTTTCAGATTTGGTATCGTTCAACTCTTATTCTTCAACTGGGTTCGTCTTAATCTTAATTTAGCTAAATTAAATAAGGCATATTGCGGCAAAACTACGCATGTTATAAAAATTATAAATCACATTCTTTTCTTTTTCCGTTTGGAAAATTCTAAACATAATGATCCTACCGTGAAGCACCGTCCTAAAAAACACTAACACATAGTCATGAGAATCATAAAAAAGAAGAATAATTGAGACAATAAGATCGCATAACATAATTGGTATCGATTTTCAAAATCATACAAAAAATTCAATTGATTTGATACACTCATATCATATGTAACCGCTCTTCGTATATCCGTGAATTAGACGGGCTAGCTAATTTCCGCTAAGGGTCTCTAAAACATTGAGGTATATATATATATAAAAGCCTTAGCCGTGTAACTTATATGTAAGAATACATACATACATACATACATATCGCACTACATACGTACGTACGTTGTTTGCCGATACGTTGCATGCATGGTTTGCATCGAATGATCACGTACGACGACACGTGCTGTATTTCCGAAAGGTAAAAGGGGTTGGTGCCACGTGTCGGATGTGCATGAGAAGGTGGCATTGAGCTCTGCATGAAACCAGCTCTTGAAAGTGCGTACTGTTTTGTCATCTCTCTCTCTGGTGGTAGCTTGGAGTTTAGAATCGAAGAAGATCAGAAATGGGATCAGAGACGTTCCTGGAGATCATACTCGCCATTATCCTCCCACCTGTTGGTGTCTTCCTCAGATATGGCTGTGGGGTAATTATTTCTTACTTTCTTTTCTTTTCATTTTCACCACGGTGAAATTATGGGTGAAATTCTAATACAACATCAATTCATTTAGGGTTTCTAAATATTGTTTTTTTTTTTTTTTTTTTGTGAAATCGGGACCGGTTTTCACTAAATCGGTTCCGATTTCTATTATTTCTATATTTGGTGTAATTTTTAGTGAAAATAAAGGTCCATCGCACTGAACGAATCTAAAAGTTATTGAAATTGACACTCAACGGATACATAACCGGAAACGGAAATTGAGACTCAAAGAACATACAACGGCCAATCTTGTAATAATATAAATAAAAATATATAAAATTTGCGAATAAAACTAAAATAGAAAGCGGAGAACTTTCGATTTTTTTTTTTGGTATTAAATAGCTATTGCTTCAAGTAAATTCATAGAACTCAAAACAAATTTTTTTTACAATTTCGACGGTCCCAATAATTCGAGAAACTCGTAATATTTTATTTTACTAGATTAATATATTTTGTAATAAAATTGTATTTGTCAGTTTGAAAATTGGCAATTCTCGGTTTAAATTGGGATTTTCCCTATACAAAACCAGATTCATCTGTTTTAAACTGATTTTACCTGCTCCTGAAGAAAAAGAAAAAAAAAATTGTTTCACTATCGGTAGGAACGATTTTTTGAAGCATTAGAACTCGGACCGGATATGGAAATTTCCATAATCTCGACTCCCGATCCCGGCTTCACCCCTACTAATAATAATCAAATTCACATTTTTCTTAATATTTTTGTGTGCAGGTGGAATTTTGGATCTCGTTGTTGCTGACCCTTCTAGGGTATATTCCTGGAATTATATATGCTGTTTATGTATTAGTTGGGTGATTATGTTTTAGCTATTTAATTTAAAGATTATTCATGTTTTTTGGTTGTCTAGTTTTTTAATCAATTATATAACAATGTGGGTTTTTCTGTTGATTATCATATGATCACATCTTTATCAGCCAAATTAATAAATCCAATTTTAGCTATTTGACTTATTCCAATAATGAATTATGAATATATGTACCCAAATTCAAAATTAGTTTCAGAATACTCCAAATTTTGACTAGTTATGCAAACAATGAAATCATTTAATTTATATATATCAACCATACGAAAGCAATGTATGTTGACAATACAATAAGATGCTAATGAATCAAAATTGGATGAATATTGGCTTCATTAATGCCAAAGGAAAGTTCATGTTCGAGTTTCGAACCCGGTAATTTGGTGAAAATGTACTGTCATTTCTATATTAACACTAATTTACAAAATACATTTTATATAATATTTTTATACATCACAAGCTACTTTGGGGAAGCCGTGATTATATTTTTTTATAAGAAAAATTTAGAATTGGATATCGAATCTGAAATTTTTAATTGATTTTAAATAACCAATTAATATAGACTTTTGAAATTTGAACTATAACATAAAAAGGTTATTTTTGGCAAAAGTATCCAAAGTTTTTCGGAAAAGGGTGGTATAGAGTCAACTTAAAAAAAACTATGGCAAAAGTATTCGAGTTTACTTTTTCTGGTGAATATCGGTAGACCTCATGCACTTTTTATTAGTTTTTTTTTTTTTTTACTAACGTCAACGCAAATCAAACAAATAAACTCAAACAATCAAACTCACGAAAATAAAAATAAACCTATACATAAACACAAATTCTTTTCACATCAACCACGTAAGTTCTTATCTTTCTTCTCACTTTCTCTCTCGAATTCACAATTCATCTCATCGATAACATTGTGATTTGCGTTGTTGAGATCATCATTCATAGAAATAGAAAAAAAAAAGTAACAAAAAAGTAAATGAGGTCTACCGATTCATCAAAAATATAAACTTAAGTACTTTTGCACATTTTTTTTATAAGTTCTCTATACCACCCTATTTCCAAATAACTTGAGTACTTTTGTCAATAATAAAGCCAAAAATTTATAATCCAAAATCTAAAATTTTGGTTATTATGTTATTAAAAAAATCACTTATTTTTAAATCGGAATTTTTATTTCTATATTAAAAAAGTTGTCCAGAATTCAATATACAATATTGTTACTATTTACTACCTTCAGAATCATGGTTTTAAATATCCGGATATGTCCTCGATATATCCACGACGTGTCCAGAAAATGAGAAATGCGAAACGATATTCGCAGGAAATCGATATATCCATTTCTTCCCATTTATCTATCGGCAATGATATATCCGTAAAAATGGAGAGTGTGAAACGACATCGATATTGGCATTTAGAACCATGCTTCGTATTTATGTTCGTACTTTGTACTCTATGTTCGTATTTATGTTCGTACTCTGTGACTTTATTATGATGGCTAGCTTATTTTATGTTATGTCTGACATTATGTTATATGTTTGTGTTATGTTATGATTTGTGAGTGTGTTTTTTAGGCTATAACTATGTGTTATATTTATTAAATAGTTAATTTAGAAACTATATAAAAATATGATTGAAATACTAAAAATATTTTTCCGGAATATTCGTCGATATTTCGATCGACAAGCGATATATCCGTGAAATTTATGCGGTATTATCGGCAAGCGATATATCCATTTCTTCCTATTTATCCGTTGGTATGCCCATCGACAAGCGATATATCCGTAAAATGGAGAGTGCGAAACTGACATCGATTTCGATATTTAGAACCTTGTTCAGAATATTACATATAATATATTTTATCTGTCTATAAAAAAATTGATATATATATATATAATATTATATTTGCAGGCCTGAAGGACAGGATATGATTGTATTTGGCATAACACTATTTAAATGCTGGTTCTCTTGGGTCAATAATTAATGGTAGTGGGCTCCTTTATTTCATAGCCTTAGCCTGTCTTTATTTCATATCCCTGCTACATACGGAATTACAACTATACAAATGTTACACACAATTATTTATTTATTTTTAAATATCATACATAATTTACTATCAATTATCATTGTCCTATTCATATATTAATTAATCTATGAGTGGTTGAGAATTTGCCTTCAAGACTTACTATATCATATCCTAATGAACATGACATACACAAAGAATAATCACTTTTTTTCCATGAAATCATGAACTACATTTTTGTATAATATATAAATCAAAGTTATATTGATTCAACCTTCAAGCAAAAGCTTGATTTTTTTTTCAATTGCAATTTTTTGGAGACAAAGATTCCCTCGCTCTGAAATTTTTTGTCTCTTGTTCATCATAGGGAAATTTTGGCTTATTAAATGGGTATGGGACCATCCAAAATAGTGGAATAAAGGATAAAAATTAAATAAATGGCCCATGATTAGTAACATGTTGAACAATACCAAAGGAAAATCACAACAAACTATTTTTTATACTTCTTTTGATCTATGATATTTAGTGCTAATTTTCAAGTAGCCAAGTGGGTTGTATGTTGCTTCACTTAGTGGCTTTCCTCTTAGGAAAATGGCATAATTATGGATCTTTTTAGCACAATTTTGTTTGTTTGTTCCTTACATCACAAACAAAGCACCTTAACCATAAAAAAAAATGTCATTGCTTTCCAATAACTAATCTAACCCCACTTAGATATTCATTGTATTCTTAATTTTTTATAATAAAAAAATAGAAGTTTAATTTTTTTATTTTTCCTTGCATTTTCGCTTTATTAGTTTTCTAATTCGCTTTGATAGATATTTATTCTACTCTTATCAATGTTCCATAAACTTTTAAAAGTATCTATAAACGGTTAAATTGAAAACTTGCTTGATAGTTTTTTAATAAGTTATTTCTCCAACAAGATCAATATATTATATTAGGGTTAATTGCGGCAATAATGCACAACCTTTGGTCAACAGGGGTTTCAGGTCCC
The DNA here is from genome assembly GCA_954871525.1 of Parietaria judaica. Lineage (NCBI taxonomy): Eukaryota > Viridiplantae > Streptophyta > Magnoliopsida > Rosales > Urticaceae > Parietaria > Parietaria judaica. Next base: position 19,296,977 of record OX940864.1, read on the forward strand.
CAACCTTTCAAAGTGTGGGCAAAAATACACAACGTTTGTTGAATGTAAAATCTGTTGGTCCTTTCGTTAGGGATGTTAAATTCTGCTGATGTGGCATCGTTAAACTGCCAAATGAACCGCCAACTTGTAATATTAATTACATAACTTAATTAATAAGAATAAACTAAATCAGATTTTAATTATGATTCAAAAAAAAAATTAATACTTTAAATTAAATAAATAATTTTTACTCCCCCTAAAAATCTAACAGACTCTTCGTCGAACATGACTAAAATTTTGAAAAACGACGGATGATTAAACACAACTAAAATTTGCAAAGATTACATAACGACAGTTTATTAGAAACAACTAAAATTTTGGAAAAACGACAGAGTATTAAAAACAACTGTAATTTAAAAAACGACATAGTAAGATGTGAATAATATTGAAGCACGAGTTTAAAAATAGGAATTACGCGTTAAATAAGTATTGCTCGTTAATTTAAAGTTTTAATTTATTTTTTGAATCATGATTAAAATATGATTTAATTTATTCTTATTAATTAGGTTATGTAATTAATATTACAAGTTGGCAGTCCATTTGACAGTTTAACAATGCCACATCAGCAGAATTTAACATCCCTAACGGAAGGACTAACGGATTTTACATTCAACAAACGTTGTGTATTTTTGCCCACACTTTGAAAGGTTGGGGACCTAAAACCCCTGTTAACCAAAGGTTGTGCATTATTGCCGCAATTAACTCCTTATATTATGAAATTATTGTAAATCAATTGAAAAATAGTTTTGGAACTAAAAGTTATGATGGAGAATCTTAAGAAGTTAAAGAAAACAATAAAATTGAAAAATATTGCACACATGCTAAACATTTTCATCGTTTTTTTTTATAGCAGTATTATGCTCATTTGTATATGTTAAGAGAACATTTCTACCAAAAAAAAAAATGTTTAAGCATAGAATTACACCAACAAGCAAAATTTAAGGAGTTAATGCCAATTACTCTAATTTTTATCATTATTGCGCCATTTAAACCGATCCATAATCTTAAAATACAGCAACTTTTGTCCACAATCAAACTTGCAACGAGGGTCACCAATATTGGTGATTATCATATAAAAAATTTCCAATAATATCCCTATAGTGGCAAATGGCAATAAATAATAGACATAGCGGTAACAATAATATTCGTTGCATGGTCCATGAAAACTCAATATATATATATATATATATATATATATACATAAAGATATTCAGTCACACAAAAACATCACATATTCACATGTTTATGCATTATGAGTTCAAACTTGGCCGTGACATATATATATATATATATATATATATATATATATATATATATATATATTTTTGTGTGTGTATCTAATCTATACGTGAATCACGATACATGTATATAGAATACTCATGCATTTGCGTTTGTGCCGTTGCATTTAGTGGTTTAATTATTGCGTTGTCCCGTGACGAGCGAACGAGTTCCAATAACTTCTAAGGCCTAATTGGGATATGAAAGAAAAAGAAAACCAAAACATTGATATATTATACTCTAGTGCTTACATTGTCAAATATCGAAAGTATTTATAAAATGTTTATCTCTGGAAAACTTTATTTATAAAATGTTTATCTTTGGAAAACTTTAGATTCATAAAATTTATTAAATCTCATTAGTTTGATTCCCAAAATTACATCAAGTCTCTTATTTTAGGATGAATTTGTGATAGTTATCAATCCTGTGAGCCGAGAGGGCAAGGAATGGTAAGTTGTGCAATCTCGCACCGCTTGAGCAAAATGATGTGCTTATGAGACGTTGCCGAGGCTGTACAGATATGAGGCAACCCAATGATCTGAAATCATACATGTATTAGACTGTATGATCGAAGATGATTAAAAGAATTGATTGGTATTACTTATGTCATCAAGATGCATTTTCCTCTCGGTAGTTAATTCATAGGACTCCAAAGTTAAGCATGTTGACCTGGAGCATGACTTCTTGAGAAGTTTCGCAGGAAGCATGTGAGTGAGGACAAAGCACGCTGAAAAAGATTCTTGTTGGCCTGTAGGGACAATCGTCAATTCGATAGAGCAACCGGAGCGTTACGGAGTTATAAAGTCTATTTCCCCCAAATAAATAATAGTATCTAATAATAAGCATGGAAAAAACACGAGCTTTAAAAAATTGTTAGAAAAAGTAAAATAAATTAAAAATAGTGATTGCTAGCTGGAAGCCTAGAACTAACGGTAATTACACAGCTGCCTCAACTAAGAGGTCATGAGTTAAAACTCATTTAGGTGCAAATGCACGCTTTCTGTACAGTCGCGGATAAAAAAAAAGCTTTTCAGCTGACAATGTCGATTTTGAATAAATATTCTAACTATTGGTTGACCAACAGTGTTATTCATAAAAATAAAATAAAATACAATGCAGTTGAACTATTGCAGTCTTAACTTGTTTCATGCGTACATATGTGGTTGATAAGTCTTTTTTTACTTTTGAAATCGGTTGATAAGTTAGTTCTAACTTATAACATGATATGTAAATTATTAAAGGTACACACTTGGATTAAAATGGATTAACAAAACTAGTTATGTCTCAAAGAATCAAGCTTTAAAAATTTAAACAATGAACACCCATTTTTGTTGTGTTGTTGGTGTAAAAAAAATAGCTGTTTGTTGTTCATTGACCAATATTGGGAGTTGGGAACAAAGAAAGAAAGAACACTGGGCAGTGAGCTTTCTGGTTATTACTTCTCTATTCCAAATAAAAACAAACAAATTAATTAAAAAAAAAAACTTGAAAGCAGCTGTAGATTTGTTGGTGTAAAAATAGAGGGGTCCCACAAAATAGCACAACCAGAGAGACTTGCATGTGAGAATATGTGATCTCAGAGGCGCGTGCGACCACAACACAATAAAAATAATAACGGCAAATGTATTTAACTTTCAGTAGGTAGATACATAGTGCCTGTTTTTCGTCTATATATTAATTTATAGGTGACGTGCCATTGTAGCCTCATTTATCATATTTCTTTCATAATAAAATGGACATAAATAAAACGTGATAAATGAGAACTCGATGATATGTCACCATAAATTTATAGAAAAGTAATAAAAACGAAAAAATACAAACTTTAAAATTTGACTTTTTAAACAACTTTGGTACTTTGACTTTTATAAATAAAATTTGAAATATAATCACTAATTTTATATAAACTTTGATACATTTACCGCTATTATCACCATCACAACTCAACCAAGGGCTAATCGCAAGGTTTATACCCTCGATACTGTTCACATGTTTGGTTCATACCCTTCATTAAACGATGTGGGGCCCTTTGCAGTTCGTTAGGCTCGATTTTCTCTCTCCTCTTATTTTATTATTTTATTCTCTCTCTTTCTTTTTAATATTATTTCTTTCCCGCCATATTTCTCTCTCCTTTGTTATTCATCTTCTTCTTCGACTACATAATTACCGAGAAACCCTAAGCTCCCATTGTTTCTTCGTCGATTCACCGTATTCCTTCTCTTCATCTTCTGCATTACCCAACCAATGATTAGCGAATCTTTCAATTCAATTATATATCAAGAATTGACTCATTCGAAGGTTAGCCCAGTTTAATAAAGTAATTGTAGTACTGTTTTCAATTTCTGGATAACATATAGCGGTATGAATATCTTATGTAACGGTACCGAAACATGTTGGCCGGATTTAGGTCTTACTCTATGAATCCTTAAGTATAAACTATAAACTAAGGTTGGCCAGTGTAATCAAGTAATTTTATTGTTGTTTTCAATTGCTGGATAAAATATAGCGGTATGAATATTTTGTGTAGCGGTACCGATATATGTAGGCCGAATTTAGGTCGTACTCTATGAATCTGTGAGTATAAACTATAAGCTAAGGTTATCCGATGTAATCAAGTAAATTTTATTTTTGTTTTCAATTTATGGATAAAAATATAGCGGTATTAATATATTATGTAGCGGTACCGATATATGCATGCCGAATTTAGGTCGTACTCTATGGATCCTTAATTATAAACTAAGTTGCAAACATACCGCTACATTATGTTATGATATAGTTGTATCCTATAAGCCTATAGCGGTTTAATTTGAGATTGAAGTATTTTTCCAATTGTAGGATGGATTATTACTATTTGATTGTCAGTGTTGGCGGAAAGTGGATTTTCAATAGAGATTGTTACAAGTGGTAATGGGAGGGAATAAGTGATACTGCAAATGTTGTTACCATTTCAAAGTCTGCTTTGAACAACATTTCTGATTTGAAGGAGTTTTTAATTTTTATATAGCAAGTTTGATACTGTCCGACAATTTGATTTGAAGGTAACTTATTACCCAGTTGATCACAGTACTCAGCCAATAGCCATTACTGATGAACCTGACTTTGAATCATATATTCGGACACCAGATACACCGTCAAGGTTGAAAGAGCTATACGTTGAGCTAGTGAAAAAGGTATCTCCTGAAGTAGGTACCGAACAAACAACATTTGTGCAAGAAGAGTACCGGGTGCGGCATGTCGACGTACCAGATGTTGTTTCGTCCCCGGATGCAGAAGGTGTGATACTGTCGCCATTGAGAGGGTGTTCTAATAACTTTGCGGGATCCTCTACTTTTCCTATCGGTTTCGAGTCGGGGGAAGAAGGACCGATGCATAGTTTTCCCGATGGTATGGATCTTATAATTGGTCAGGAGTTTGCATCAAAAGCTGAGTTGATAAGTGTTGTGTCCGAGGGTGCTGCAGGACGCTTCAGAGTGAAGTTGATAGAGTCGGACAAGAAATTATACATAGTCAAATGCCTCGATGAGACATGCGGTTGGAGTTTACGTGCAGCGCTGGGGGCAGAGGGGACGTTTAGAATACGGACATATCACAGCGTCCACACTTGTTCCGTAGACGCGCGACAAGGTTTATGTCGGGCCACTTCGTTGTTCGTTTGCGATGAGATCATAAGCAGATACAATGACCAAAATATGGAAATGCCGGACCTGAATGAGATCCGGAGGCATATGGCAGATAAGGGTTACAAAATCAGTTATTGAATGGCTATGCGTGGCAAGAGACTTGCCGAATACAAGATTAGAGGTACCCCTGGCCAGAATTTTGCGTTTTTACGGACGTTTTTTTTTTTTTTTTTTTTATGGTTGAAAATCAAAACTAGGGTTCCTTGACCTCAATTAAATGTAACCTAGAAGGGACTTTTGAGTATTGTTTCGTGGCATTATACGCGTCGATTCAAGGCTTCAAAAGTATGAGGAAGGTTATTTCGATCGCCGCATATCGCATGAGTGACGAGTACCAAAGTACCGTACTCGTGGCAAGCGCTACTGATGGCAATCACACAGTTTTTTCACACGCTTTTGGTATTTTATTTTTGGAGCGGATCGAATCGTGAGAATAATTTTTAGAAGATTTGAAAGCAGCGATTCCGGAAACAAGTGAGTTGGTCATCGTAACGGATAATTGCAGACCCATCAAGAATGCGTGTAGAAAGGTGTATCGGTTGGCAACCCGTGGATTCTGTCCTTATCTCATCCAACTACACTGGCAAGGCAAGTTTAAAGTGAAGAGATTAGTCAATAAGTTTTGGGAACTGGCGACGGTATATACTAGGGCTGAATTCGATAGAAAATGAGGCGAGTTCCAACAAAGGTATCCTTTAGCTGCGAATTATCTCGATGAAAATCTTGAGAGCAGAGATCGATGGGCGAGGGCGTACTACTTAGAGAAAAGGTATGACATAATAACTTCAAACGGTGATAAACACATGCATGATTTTATGGAGATAGCTGGAGAATATCCCATTCTTACCATGTTACATGAGTGTTTGAAGATGGTAGCTGCAAGGATAAAAAAATATCATGAACATAGTACAGAATGTGCTAACCGATCGTCCTCTTTAGTCACTCCGAACACTGAGCATAAGCTTCGAGAGAACATGAAAGTGTCTGAGACAATGATGGCCACTAAATGTTTCGAACAATCGTGGGAAGTGAGGAGTACCGGAGAGTTTAAGATGGTATATCTTGTAGGCAAGACGTGCTCGTGCAACAAATTTAACTTCGATGGGTACCCATGTGCGCATGCCATCAGTGCAATCACTAGTGCAGGGAAAAACATTCACGATTTCTGTCATGTTTTCTACAGTTTCAACCACTGGTGGCTTTCATGTTCTTCGCCCGTAAATCTTATCGCGCTTAATGACGATTGGAAGATATCTGCTTCTGTTACTGCTAATTTTTTGAATATTGAACCGCCTAGGAGCAAAAAAAAAAAAAAAAAAGAGGAACAAGAGGAAAAGACTACCAAGGAGAGTGACAAAAGTATGAGCTGCATAGGTAATTTATTATTTATAAGCAGAGAGACATGTACGTTTAAAATAATGCATTTCAACAAAGTTGCACACTGCATAATAAGATTGATATATTTACCGCTTTCAAAGTTAGATATAGCGGTACTTTCCGCTTATGTCTAACTCAGATCCATTATACATATATATTTTTCGTCATCTCAATTCTTAATATCAATATAAATTTATTACATCGTCTTAGTGCATACCGCTAGACGTTTTACATAAGCGGTACGTTCTACTATATCTAACTTAATATCAATATATATTTATTACATCGTCTTAGTACATACCGCTAGACGTTTTACGTAAGCGGTACGTACCGCTATATATAACTTTGAAAACGAAATATATATCTATATAAATCTTACAAAAGCAAGTTTCTATCTGTCTTGTTACATACCGCTAGACGTCAATGGTAAGTACCGCTATATCTAACTATTTTTTTCCATTCAATAATGGATCTGAGTTGAAATTTCACTTTAATATGAAAGCAGTCGCATAATAATTTATAATGGTAATGTCTTCATCCGAGATGTCAATACATTAATATTGCAGCATACAATACATGACTATAAAATAATGAATACTTCGGTTACAATACAAAACAGCAAAATAATTAATAGTGTCTTCATCCGAGATGTCAATACATTAATGCTGCCGCTTACAATACATGACAATAAAATAATGAATACTTTGGTTACAATACAAAACAACAAAATAATTAATAATGTCTTCATTCGAGATGTCAATACTCGACTTCACCACAAAATATCGGAGCCATCGTGCTGCCCAAAAATACATTACACTCTACCGACCTGCTCGACCTTTAATAATAGCATATACCGCTACAGACAAAACAAAGTAATTTCGAATCGTTCAACGTCTCTCGCAATAAAGAGAAGCACAGGGAGAAAGAAAAGTTAAATACGCCAAAAAACTTTGTCGTATGTAATTTTGATTTCATTCCCCCGACATTCCTCGTTATTGAGAGTTAAGGGGACGGATTCATAAATTAATATTTTCTTAATATAATAAATGCTAATACTAAGGTCGAGCTGGAAAGTAAAGGGCAACATATTTTTGGACGACAGAATGGCTCGTGGAAGCCCATATATTAATGTTATTCATGAACAACGTAGGGAGAACGACGATTTTATCTGAATTCGGAAGTCCCTGGAAGCTCAATCGGTCTTTTTGAGAGGCCTTTAATGATTTCATCTAGGTGCTGCAATTAATTATAAATTGATCCAATATTATTATATAAATAAATGATTAAATTATTAATGTAGTCCTTGGAGATTGATTACCTCATCGTCAAGCCATTCAGATCGGGTCATGAGTGTTTTCCACCATTTGTAGTCTCTCTTTTGCAGCAAGGATCTCTCACCAACCGTTACGACTTCGCGTAACTTATTCCAAACACTCGTGAACTGATTGTAGATATCAATATGACATATCTCAAGCGGGTCGAAGACGGGAGCCGCACTTTGATTTCCCTGTGTGATCTGGAAATAAACTGATATTGTTACTTATGCATACCGCTATTCATAGTAATAAATCATACCGCTATTCATAATAAATCATACCGCTATTGTTAGCCACGATAACCACTATGTAAGATTTATTTTAAAATATTCGTACCGCTATAGAACCGCCAAGGTTGACCATCGTGTTGGCCACTTCACTCTCCTCCTTACGCTTCATCCCCTCCTCCTCCAGCTTCTCGTCCTCCATCTTCCGCTTCCTCTCCTCCTCCATCCGCTTCCTCTCTTCCTCCTTCAGCTTCTCCTTCTCCTCTATCTTCCGCTTCCTCTACTTCTCCTCCTCCTTCACCCGCTTCCTCTCTTCCTCCTTCAGCTTCTCATTCTTCCGCTTCCTCTCCTCCTCCAGCTTCTCCTCCTCCTCAATCTTCCGCTTCCTCTCCTCCTCCTCCTTCCCCTTCTTCCGCTTCCTCTCCTCCTCAATCTTCCGCACCTCTTCCTTGTCCTCCTTCTCGATACCCTTCTTTTGCGCCTCTTCCTCCTCGACATTGTTTCCTTCCTCCACCTCGTACAACTTCCCCACTTCATGTGCATAGTCAAATGGATCGGTAGGATTCACCTTCAACCTTTGGTCTGCTTTATTCTTCTCTATCTCAACGTCGACATTATACACATCATCGTACTGAGAGCCCAATACTTCGCTTAAGTTCAAATCTGGATCGAAGAGGTATGCCGACATTGTGCCGTCACTCGCAAACACCAGTGACAATTGAGCATTACCACCGCCTGCTTCTTGAACTTGACGCAATCCTTCAAATGAGCCTAGTTTTTCAATCGCCTCCTGCTCCCGAATGTTGTCATTCGTACTCGGGCGGGAATTCACATCCAGAGGTTCTATCTCAGCGTCAGACTTCTCTGAATTCGAGGCCTCCCTCGATGATACTCGGTCTAAAGGCACCCCCCGGTCGTAGATATCTATATAAGCACCTTACCGCTTCTGTTACTGCACCCTCTTCGTGGTCGAGAGGGGAATGTTGTCCCTGACCAAGCAACAAATTGGTGGCGTTGTGGTATAACCGACCTATCAAATCTACACAGTTCGATAAATTTTGTTGATCCGATGCCGAAGGCGGAGTGATCGTCGTCTCATTTTCTCGTTGTTGAACCCTCCGCTGCTTGTTCGAGGTTTTGGACGCCGAGAGGGGAGCGGAGAGTGGGTACTCTGTCTCTTTCTTGAGACTTGTGGTGGTGACGACCCACTATCGGACGTGCTCTGGCTCTCAACGCACGGTCGGTTGCGACGTGGGTGTCTAGGCGGCGATGCAGGGCTCGGTCTCTCACCTCCGCGTTGTTGGGACTTGGAAGCCAACTTCTTCTTTCTTGGAGGGGGTGAAGGCAATTTACGTTGCCTCCCTTGCTTTGTTCTCCGTGTCTCTCTACGAGGATGAGCATTCTCTTCTTCGCCCGGCCGTTTTTCCCGCAGAATGATCCGCTCACGTCTCTCCAACAAATCCACGAGCATTTCAAAATTCAAGTTTGGAGAATTTACACGCGGCGGGAGAGATTGAATGGACGGTGTCGCCTCTTCCTCTGGTATGGGAAAGAACATACTTTTTTGTTCCTGTAATAAAATATTGGATATCATTACTTAGTTACCGCCAGAGATGAGTATTAATCCCGCCTTACTGCTAAAGTTGACACTCATATCTGCTATACCGCTACAAACGACTATAACCGCTACGTTACCGCTATTAGGGGTGACAATTCGGGTTTCGTGTCGTGTTCGTGCCGAATCTTAATCGTTTTTTACTTATTTTATGTAGACCCAGACCCGCCCCATTTATTGATCGTGTTAAAAGATGAAACCCAAATCCGCCCCATTTAAATGTCGTGTTTATCGTGTCCACCCGTTTAACCCATTTAACATATTCATATATTTTAAAAAGTTAAATTAATTCAGTTTATACTCATTTAACTTAATTTATTTAATTATATTATTTAAGATTTTAAAATTTACTAACATTTTTTATGCTCATTAATTGTACGAGGAAATAAATAAGTAAAAAAATATAAATGTCATATATAATAAGTATTAAAATACTTAATAACATATATAAAATGCAACTTTTTGCTCTTTAATCGTGTCTAATTGGGTCCTATCGTGTCATCGTGTTCGTGCCGTGTTTACCCGTTATTTAATCGTGTTAATCGTGTTCGACACGGTTGGACCCAGATCCATTTATAGTAGACCCAGACCCGTTTAAATCGTGTCGTAATCATTTCGTGTTTCGTGTCCGGCCCTAAATTGCCACCCGTAGCCGCTATGATATAATGGCATGCCACGTATAGAGAAACTGACTTTTATAGCACTTTTTTTTTATAACGGGGGTGATATCTTCGAACTCCTTATGCTTTGTCCCAATTAGCCTAGTGGTCCATTTGCACATACGAGGTGAGCCGGTGGGCGCTTCTCGAGGGTCAACTACCGCCGACAAACACTCATACGCCAAAAACTGCATGAAGTTTGAATATTAATTTGAATTATGTGTAACAACCATTTATATGGTGAAAATAAATAGATTCAAACACTTTACATATACCTGTATCGGGTGAACGAACCCCAGAAAGGTCATGTCTACACAATTTAGTTTTTTCTCGATGACGTCAAAATACTTAGTCACCAGTTTCTGCGATAGCTTATGATGGAGCTGCTTCATTGAGTACTCGAAGGACACTGTCCCCCAAGGATAGTCAACGAAGAAAGTAATGTCTTCTACCATTGCAAGCAGATTATCTCCAGGCATCTGCGTCGGTCTGTCCTTGAAACAGATCACTCCGAAGACGATGCACAGGCAGGCCAAATGCTTCTTATCATCGCTGCCCAATGATTTTTTTGTGAATATCCTTAAGTCAATCCTGAATATTCTTGAAGGTAATCCGCTTCTTCTCCGAAGGCCATAAGCGTTTTCTGAAATCATTGTAAAACGCTCGTGACTGATCCTCGTTTTGAGGTAACCTTGGCACCGGGTGGCAAAGCAGCCAGGTGATGATGGCGAATTCCCGAATGCCGTATCACAGTGGGACGTCGTTTACCACTAACCACAGCTCACTTGCGTCCCTTTGTTCTGTCATCATTCTCACCATCAAACTCCATAACAATTGGGCAACGTGCTCGTAGTATGTCGGGACATCTAATAGATGCCCAAATTGTGTGCCCTGGAACCACTGAAGTTCATCCTCATTCAGTGCTCCTTTAATGATAGTCGTCACTGTCTCGAATTGAGTTTGCCTGGTGGTAAGCTTATTTTTGTAATGTTCATTCTCCTGCAACGCAATATGTAGAACTAACGTCTGCAAATCGAATCAAGAATAAGATATTAACAACGGGAGTTAACCAAAACATAGAGGTTGAGCTAGCGGTATTTATCTATAGCCAGCGGTAGTTATCCAAAACATAGAGGTATGACTAGCGGTAGTTCACCAAACCATACCGGGAGTCGTCAAATCTTACTACATTCATCATCTCAGTATTCCTTTAAACCCTAAACTGGACCAAACCCTAAAATCCATGTACACTATATAAACCATAACATCGATACAAGTTCAAAGTTAAACAGTACCAGAAACATCGAAAAGTTTAAAAATAGACATTTACCTGCATTCAAGATGCTAAGTATATGTCGGAGAACAACAGAAGACGATGATCGGTTCCGAAATATGCTTCCTGTTTCCTAGTTGTACGTCTCGAACGGAAGAAGAAGATGGTCATTTATGCAGCAGTCGAAAGAAAAAACGAGAGAGGCACGAAAGTATGCCGTCGGTTGTTAGAAGGAGGTCGAAGGATGAATCGTCGATGACGGTGGAAGGATCAAAGAGGGTCGATTTGAAGGGAAAACGAGGGGAAGCCGAAGAGGTGGGAAAATAAGAAATAATATTATAAAATCTTACTGTATCAACCGCCTCAAAGGGTAAATTCGAGATTTTGTAAAGTACAGTGTAAACATAAGGACAAAATTGTTATTCCAAGTTCTTTAGATTTAAAAATAAGGGTTAATGACGACGAAAATATCCAAAGTTTGGTAAAAGAACCCCTCGTGTACCCAAAGTTTAAAAGTGGTGGTAAAAATACCCAAAGTCGCATTTGGGGAGTTGACCACTTCATTCTCGTAACGCCATTCACTTACCCGTTAACTATGGCCACGCGGACAAACGTGGGTTGCTGACATAATAATTTTTGCCACATGGATGAGCCCAAATAAGCCTCGTTTACGACAAAACTACGAATTAAACCCCTAATAAACACTATTTAATACAACTAATTGAACCCCTAATGATCACACTTAACAAAACAAATTTGTCCACGTGGCCAGAGTTAACAAGTAAGTTAACGGCATTACGAGAATGAAGTGGTCAACTCCCTAAATGCGATTTTAGGTATTTTTGCCATCACTTTTAAATTTTGGGTACACGAGAGTTCTTTGATCATACTTTGGGTATTTTAGCCGTCATTAATCCTAAAAATAATAGGAAAAGAAAATAAGGGATTTAAAATAAATGTAAAAGAATATTAGGTTATAACGAGAGGACAAATCTTTTAGCCGATTCTTTCCTCAACCAAAGATCAAAGCTTTACGTAGTTTAAACTTTGAAGATTTGACACAGCCTTGTTCTCTCTCTTCTCTCTCTCTAGACTGACAGAACAGAACAAAGACAAGTAAAGGAGAGCCTTCACTCACTTCGGAAGTGAGAGAACAGTGTTTTAGCTTCACAAACCAAACACAAAACCATTGCATACACGAACAACAAGAGCGATAGACCAAAGCCCTCAAGATCAAATCTTGGGTTTCTGAGGAAAATTTTCAGTCTTTAAGTGAACAAAGTCCTCACTCACTTGTAAGTTTTTTTTTTGGGAACTTTTTCTTGCTTATGTAGATATGATTCTGTTTTGAGAAATGGGTTTATTTCTGTTTTTTATTTATGTTGGGTTTGGAATGTGTTTGAGTGGTTTCATATTGCATTAAACACCCTAGTTTCTGGGTTTTTTTAGTGTGTGCACATTCTATTGTTTGAGGTGTCTAGAACTTAATTCTGTTTCCAGAAATGTGTTTTTTTTTTTTTTTTTTTTTAATTTGGGATCTTGTGGAATGAGTTTGAGTGGTTTCTTATTGCATTAGACACAGCTCTGTTTTTGTTTTTTTGTTTACTTTATTCTTTAATGAAAGTTTTTTTTTTTGTTTTTTTTTTTGAGAAATGAGTTTTGCTTCTGTTTTTTCGTATGTGTCATTTTCAGTTTCTGGGTTTTTGTTGCTCTTGTACACATGCTCATAATTTTTGGCTCTAAATTCATTTTCTTTTGGATAAAGATCTTGTCTTGTGATATTCTTTTTGGTGTGAATCAACAGTTTTTTCCTTCTGGGATGCTATTGTTTTTTATTTATTATTTATTTATGAAGTATTGAATTTGAGTGCTCTTGGAGAATAGTACTTCAAGTCTTCGCCTTTTTGGTGTTTTTAGCCTTTATTATGTTGGAAGTAATTTATTGTTCCTTGTTGTGGGATTAAAGCTGTGTTCTTCAAGTCTCTGCCTTTTCTTATGAGTTATGATAATATTCTGGCAATAGATCTGGGTGTTTTGCTAATGTAGATTCATAGTGTTTTATTTTCTTTCACTTTTGTTTATATATATATATATATATATATATATTGATTTCAAGTTCATTATTTTGTAAATTATTGCATTGGGTTTTGCTGAAAGCTTTGATCTTATTAAACATTCATTGGTTGGTTGATTCCATTATTTTTCTTGGTCATTTATTGGGAACTAATGAACATTGAAGAGTTTCCTATATTTATTCTCTGATCTGCTATTTAATATATTTATAAATTAAAAAAAAATCATCAAGAGAAATGGGGTCTAATTTGATTTTGTGCTTTAAAGGATTACAACAGTAAAGGCAAATATAAGAAATAAAAAAACCATTAAATTTGTTGTTTGTTGTCTCTTAGTATTGGCCCATTAGCCTTTCTTTTAATTATGTATCATCTTTGGAGCATAGTAGAAGCACTAATAATATGGTCTATTAGAAAATATTAATAGAATAAGGGGTATTTGTGGCATATATTCCATAATCCCGTTGTTTGTTACTCACGAATTTAGTACCCAATGTTTTAATTTATGTGGTACCTTAAGTTTCCGTTAGTATTCAAATTGATAACTAAGTGAAGACACATTTATCGTAACAATGGGTACTTAATCCTTGATAATAATAAAAAAAAACCGAGATTATGCTACCTCAAAACACTACTTTACGAGTACTTATGCCGCAAGTATCCCTTAAATAAATTGTTTGAAGGAGCGTATATTTAATATTTTGAATGATGAATTATTATCATTGTTGACGTACAACTTCACTATAATGTGTTTTCCTTTTTCACTTTTTTGGATTTTTCTATATATTATATATATAAATTTTCAAATAATTCTTAGTTGGTACTAGTGGTGGTAGTTTCAGAGGAGTTTCTTTGAAGGAATGTTTGTGTAATCACAGATCTGAAATGGGTTTTCCTTAATCACAAGCCAACATATATGCTATGTTCGTGTTCTTAGAATATATATATATATATATATATATATATATATATATAGATTCTTTCTATGTTTCTTCATCATAACAAATATTATTATTAAATTAATTTTAAGCTTCTGTGAATTGCAGGCTCTTGTGGGTCACAGAGATTCAAAACATGCAGACACCAAAGGCAAAGTAAGATTACTTGTGTTTTTCTCATCTGATTATATATATATATATATATATATAATTTATGATCATGTATTGTAAGTTGTGAAATCTACATTGTGTTAATTCTTGCAAGTGAAGTCTGAGAAATGCTCTGTAACTTTCATGTCGCCGTATCCGAAACCGATGTTTCATCTTATAATGTGCTTATCGTGCTATTTATTCCTCGGTTTTTGTTGGATTTTTCATGTGTGAGTTTGTTGCAGACCCGGTTCTCTGGACGTTTCTCAGAGGAAGGCTTCGACAACGACGACCCCTCGAACGGCCCGTCAGCTCAAAACTCCGGGTTCGGACGCAGACGCGACCCGAACTCCGAAATCGAGCCCAAAAGTCGTTGATCGCCGCTCACCACGGAGCCCTGCGTCCGAGGTACGGAAACTCTCGAATTTCGTATTGATGCTTAAACCCGGTGTTTGGAGTTTCGGTACGGTTTTTCGGGGTAAAAACATTTCCTTTAGACACTATATTTTATGTTGGTTTGGTATTTGATGATCCTTGTGTATGTCACTTTTCAGAAGAAGCGGATGAGTCGGCCGGTTTCCGAGGCCAAACCGGAGCTCTCGAAGCTCCGTGAGGAACTGAAGAAGGCAAAGGAGCAGCTCAGCGCGGCCGAGTCAGGCAAGAGGCAAGCTGTAATGGACGCCGATGAGGCCAAGAACAAGCTCTCGGCCATGGCGGCGAGGCTCGAGGAATCCGAACGCCAGCTCAGCGAGTTTTCAAACTGCGAGGACGACCGGATTCATGAGCTCCGAAAGCTGTCCCAGGAGCGAGACAAAGCGTGGGAGTCCGAGCTCGAGGCCGTGCAGAAACAACACTCGATGGATTCCGCGGCTTTGGCGTCAGCCATCAACGAGGTCCAGAAGCTCAAGGCGCAGCTCGAGAGAGTTTCTGGGTCTGAGCGCGAGGAGGTGCAGGATCTCCGGGTGGAGCTCTCGGAGACGCTCTCGCTGGTCCAGAATCTTCGGAACGAGCTTGACGATCGCAAGGCGTCATCGGCGGAGACTTGCGAGGACTTGTCGTCAGAGCTCGAGCAGTCGAGAGCTAGGATTAAATCACTGGAGGGCCTGGTGAAGAAGCTTCAGGCGGAGCTGATCAACGGGAACGGCCAAAAAGTCATTGACGGCGGAGAAAGCGAAGAGCTCGGGTCGGCGAAGTCCGAGATTGCACGGTTGAGGTCGGCACTTGACGCCGGCGAGGTCAGGTACCAGGAAGAGTTCATCCGAAGCACGCTGCAGATCAGAAGCGTGTACGAGCAAGCCGAGCGTGCGAGGGCCGAGTCGGCTCAGAAAGAGACGGAGCTGAAAAAATCCGAGCTTTACATCGCGGAATTGAAGGCGTTATTAACGGAATCTGAAACCCGACCAGAGAGCGTTTCGCCGGACTCCTTGACTGAAGAAAACGACTCGCTAAGGACGAGAATCGCGAGCATGGAAACCGAGACGATTAAAGCTATGGAGGAGGCTGAAGCATCGGTGGAGTTGGCCAGATCAGCAGAGCGAGAAGCCCTAATGAAGCTCGGTTACGCGACCGAAGAGGCGGACAAGAACGGTCGGAGAGCGGCGAGGGTAACAGAGCAGTTAGAAGCGGCGGTGGCGGAGAGATCAGAGATGGAAGCGGAGCTGCGGCGACTGAAGGTTCAGGCCGACCAGTGGAGGAAGGCAGCGGAGGCGGCGGCTTCTATGATTTCTGGCGAGAACGACGGCAACAACAACGGGAAGATCGACAGCATGTACAACCTCATGGGCTCGCCGTTCTCAGAGGACATGGACGATGACTCGCCAAAGAAGAAGAACGGCAACGTGCTGAAGAAGATCGGCGTTTTATGGAAGAAGGGTCAGAAGTAGCTTCCCACGTTTCTGCCAAAGGTCCTCCTTTTGACTCGTTTCTCCGGTTATATATGTCATCATTACTTAACTTTTGTACCGGTTTTGGTTGCTGGTTTAAAAAACCGAACGTTTTAAATATTGGTTTCCAGGGTCGGTTTCAACAAGCCCGGTAAAACAGGAAACCGGTGTATGTAGGCCCGGTTTTATTATATTAGTTTTAAGGGTAAACTGCGGCTAATGTACCCAATGTTTGATTTTCTGCGGATTATGTACCCAATGTTTATTTTTGGCGGCTAATGTACTCAATGTTTGATCCGTTAGATATTTTTGGGTTTTCCGTCAGTTGACCGTTAGAGAGTTATATGTACACTTTTCGTATTTTTGACATAACTCACTCATTTTTTGTCCAAATTTTATGCACGACCTATGGTTGGAAAGATAAGAGATAGATCTACAACTTTAATGTTTTAAGTTTTGTAAAATCAGTTTAAAAAAATACGAAATTTCAAGTACAACGTAAAACTGGACATTAGTTTAATGCAAAATATTTGTTTCGAGCAAATTTTAATATACTTAATGACTTTTTATGATGAAACGTAAAAGTAAAAAGTTGTAGATAAATGTTTTATCTTTCCAACGGATGTTTATTTATAAATTTTGGATAAAAAACGAGTGAGTTATGCCAAAAATATGAAATATTATTTCACATCACATCTTTTATATTTTTGGCATAACTCACTCATTTTTTGTCCAAAATTTATAAATAAACAACCGTTAGAAAGATAAAAAGTTTATCTACAACTTTTTAGTTTTACGTTTCATCATAAAAAGTCATTAAGTATATTAAAATATGTTCGAAACAAATATTTTGCATTAAACTAATGTCCAGTTTTACGTTGTACTTGAAATTTCGTATTTTTTTAAAACTGATTTTACAAAACTTAAAACATTAAAGTTGTAGATCTATCTCTTATCTTTCCAACCATAGGTCGTGCATAAAATTTGGACAAAAAATGAGTGAGTTATGTCAAAAATACGAAAAGTGTACATATAACTCTCTAACGGTCAACTGACGGAAAACCCAAAAATATCTAACGGATCAAACATTGGGTACATTAGCCGCCAAAAATAAATATTGGGTATATAATTCGCAGAAAATCAAACATTGGGTACATTAGCCGCAGTTTACCCTAGTTTTAACTATATCTTTTCTTGTTTTGAACTTATTACTCACTTAATTAGAGGTATTTTTACGGGATGTACCGTTCAAAATCGGTAAACATAGTTTTTTTTTCCTGGTATGGTCATTGATTTAAAATCCGTTTATGAGTATCAGTCACCAATCCATTACCGGTCAAAACCGGTAATATAGGTATCTGGATTCTGGACTGATCATAGAACTTGGTCCGTACTGAAATATCTCAAAATACCAGCCGACGGTCCCGGTTCCATTCCTATGATCATCATGATACGATCATCCGTCTCGCTCAAACGATCAACGCGAGACATTAGCGCTTTAACACTCTACGTTGTGTTTATTTTTTTCGGGTCGTTTTTCTCATTGTGTGATTTGTTTTTGCAGGGAAGACTCAGATGATAATAGTAATAAGAAGAAGAAAGAAGGAAGTGTTTTGCAGAGTGTATAGGTGTATTGAAGAAGATTGTGGATAATATTATAACTTTATGGCTTTTCTTTACTTTTTTGTTTTTCAATCACAAAAAATTGCTCTTTTCTTGTTTCTTAAAATAACTAAGCCTCATCTTCATAATTGGTGATAGTTCAAGCTCATCTTACCTTTTATTTGTTGTGTTTTGATCGTCATATGCCGATAGCGGGTTGTCCGCGTCGAAGCCCATGAGCCGAGCACGATGGGTGGACGGGATTGCTCGCCCGTTTTTAAGAACCTTTTTCAACTCGCATTGTTTTTAGATGAAATAATGAAAAATAAAAGGGGACCGTGTGGCCGGCCCCGTTAATAGGGTCGGCTGGTTTGTTGACCCTGAGCCGTCGAAGCAGGACGGGCAATCGGGCCCTTGCAAAATCCGGGTTGCATGGCGTTCAAAAGTACAATTTTAGCATGTATTGAATTCATCTAATTACTTATAAACTCTTCTTGAATTGCGAAAACATTCTTTAAACTAAAAGGATATTAATTTACAAAAATTGTATATTTTTCAATAAAAATGGATTATGATAAAAAATATATAATAATAATAATGTCAAATTAGAGTGATATTTTCAATAGTTGTGCAAATAAATACTAAAAATCGTAAAATTTACATTTTTTTTATTGATTCTATCCCATGCATACAGTTAAGGTTAAGTTATTTATTACGCATACGCCTCATATTTATTATTATTTATTATTATTTTTTTACATTTTGATATTTCTTAAATGAATACTTTACAGTTTAGGCATACACGTATAAGGGACATAAAAGACAAACAAAACCAATCGATACACAAATTTCACAAAATTTTGGGTAATTGCTAGAAAAATTGAAAGCACAAGAGTACAAAATCAATCCACGTGGCAGTCAGGTGACTTGACATGTCATGTGGCGATTAATATGACACCACATGACATTTAACATAGGAACTTATCGATGATGACAGAAAGACTATTGAAACTTTTACTGCGATTATCCCTTTTCAGAATTATTGAGTACTTTTACCGCACTTATCCCTACAATAAAATGTCGAGCAATTACACGTATTTGGGCTATTTTAGGCCCAAAGCGATGAAAAAATATCCAAACTGAGCCCAAATACCATCTTCGTCTACGAATCATCCTGATAAAACCGAGCTAGGGTTTCTCTGTCACGAATTCTCTCTCTCGCTGCTTGCTTCCATCTCTCTCTTCCCCAAACTCTAGCAGCTCGACGACCTTTCTTCTCTGCAATCATGGGGTAAGATCGACTCCACTATCAGCTCCATTTGTGTTTGATGAGCATTCGAACGCCTTGTGCTCGATAACTACGCTTCGTAATCGGCTTCACGTGCTTCCCCTTCAACCTTCGAAGTCTTCTTTGAATTTCCAATCTTCGAAGGATTTTTTTATAGCCCAATCTGAGCTCTTTGAGCTGCCATGGATTGAGTCCGCGTATACCTGACTCGAATTTTTTTATTTTTTATTTTTTGTGGAAAATGGATTTTTGTTGTGGAAAATGGATTTGATAGACGCAGAAAACCTTCTTATTTTGCGGAGATCTTTCGACAAGAAACTGAGATGAATTTTTTGAGCTAATTAGAGGGAATTAGATTGATCCGTGGATTTGAACTTGGAATTAAACAACTTTTGATCTGCATGGCAATCGAATTGTGATCCAGAAAACTCATTAATCTGACTAGCAATCTAAATATTAGTCATAGAATGTGATTTATGAGCTTGAAACTCGCTCAATGACATTGTGACTAGCAAGGGAGCATAATTTTACTCGATCATGAATCTGTTTTTTTTTTTATATTGTTTTTTCGGCTTTCTGGAAATTTATGAAGTGTTTCTATTGTATTTTATGTTAGTGTTTCATTGCGTGTGTGAGCTAATTTGTATACTTTAGTCTTTTGCAATATCTAAATCCTGATTGTGATTGTAATTTGGATGATATCCACATTGTGAAGAGTGAAACTTTGAATCTTAATCACGTTTTCTTCCTTTTTTTGCGATATGTTATGGCAATTGTTAACGATTATTCTTGCAGAAAGACACGGGGTATGGGATCTGCGCGCAAGCTGAAGTCGCACCGTATTGCTCAAAGGTGGGCTGATAAATCTTACAAGAAGTCTCACCTCGGTAACGAGTGGAAGAAGCCTTTTTCCGGGTCTTCCCACGCCAAGGGCATCGTCCTTGAGAAGATGTGAGTTTACTTTACTATAATACCCTCTCATTTGCTACCAAAGTGCACCGTTGATGTCTAATTGGGTAATTTTGTTTCGATGATCCACAGCGGTATTGAAGCCAAGCAGCCTAACTCTGCCATCAGGAAGTGTGCTAGGGTTCAGCTGATCAAGAACGGGAAGAAGATTGCCGCTTTCGTCCCTAATGATGGTTGCTTAAACTACATCGAGGAGAATGTAATTTTCTTAACCATGCTTAATAATTTAGATTGAATTACTTTTCTTGCCTAAGATTCTGAGGGTTGTATGCGTCTTTTTGCTGATGCAGGACGAGGTTTTGATTGCCGGATTTGGACGTAAGGGACACGCCGTCGGAGATATTCCTGGAGTCCGGTTCAAGGTGGTGAAGGTTTCCGGAGTCTCGCTCTTGGCTCTCTTCAAGGAGAAGAAGGAGAAGCCTAGGTCTTAGGTGATTTTAATTGTGGTAGTAAATGTTCTTTCGCATCTTCTAAATTTTGTGAACCGGTTTTTACCAAGAATTGGTAGTTTTTTTCGTTTGAGTCGGAAATCAATTTTGACATTGTGTATTGCCCTTGAGGTTTCAGATATTTATATTAGCTATCTTTTACACAATTATGTTACGTTTTTCTTCTCCGGAAAATCCAAAGGTTCCATTTTGAAGGCCAAGATTTTAACTGGTAACAGAATCCCTTGGTAAAGCAATAAAGTCTGGTTCGTTTTATCCGGAATTTGAAGAGATTTCTCGAATATATATATATATAGTTTTAAACTAGTTATTTAATTTATTAAATAAAGCAACAATTACAAATTCCGCTTGATAATACGAAAAAGCCATAGATGGTCTAAGTTTCTTATTTATTATAAATACCTCAATAATATCAAAGCACAACACAGAGCGTATTTATCATAAGATACAGAGCGTATTTATCTCTATTTATCATAAGTAGTCAAGTTTATTTTGATTTTCGGAAGACAAATATATTGAAAAGAATGGTTATCTCGTTAAACAACTAGGGTGCTGTTTGGTAGTAAATTCAAATTATTTTCTGTTATTTTATTCAGAATTTTGTAGTTGTAGTGTAAATATGTTTTAAAGATCTTTTTAAATGAATGTTTTTTTTACTTTTTGATTTAAAAAACAAAAAAAATAGAATTACAGTTTGGTACGTGATTTTGTTTGTTTTTTTATATATTTGCAACATAAACACTAAAATGTATAAAAAAAATTTGAATTTTATTATTTATCGACAATAATACCAATAATTCAAAAAATAATACCCGGCCATTACTATCAACTAAATTTCTCTTAGAATAAGCCAATATTCAATAAGTATTTTGCAGGTCCCTTTCCCTCTGTTCAACAAGTGGCCATTGAAATGCTGCACCAAACTCATCAAACGCTTTTTTGTCGATGATCTCCGTGAACAAGAAAGCCAAGCTATAAAGGAGCCCAACCATCTTCCCCAACTCCGCTCATGACCCAAGGAGTGAAAGTTGGGTACTCTCCAAACCCTTATATTCGCTTCGTCGGAAGCAAGACGTCTACAGACTAAAATGGCGAGCTCGGAGGTATTCTCCAATCACCGTCGTGAAGCTAGCAGTTCAGCGTCGCTGGCTGCGTTCATGAGGTCGGATTCCGCTCTAGTCGGCGACGGTCCAGGTCTCAGTCGGACTCGGACGGACGGACTCAACATTGAAAGGATGGGAAGAGGAAATAAAGAGAAGATGGGTCTGGTCATGGAGGTTTAAGGGAGAAAGAGAGAGGTCGACAGAGTCTGGGGGTGAAAGATGAGAGAGAAAGGAAAAAAAATGAGTTAAGAAATCAGAAAACAGCCTTTTAGCTGTACTCTCTTTTCTTCACAAAATGTTAAAAGCAACTTGGGTAGCTTTTCAATAAAATTTAATGAGTTACAAACCAAACACGTTTTTACTTTATTTAAAGTTACTATTACAGTTTGAAAACAAGAAAAGTGTTTTCCAATGATGTACCAAACGCGCCCTAAGTAATTGAGTTATTTTAGAAATCTTAAGTTTAAAGTCTTGTAAAATTTGAAAAAATATACTAATTTTTTTTTCAAGATATCTTCAAAGTTAAAACAAATCACTGACATAAATTTCATTTTTGGTTATTACTGGTAAAAGTACCAAACTTGTTTGGAAATAGTACAACATAGAGCTAATTTAAAAAAACATGGTAAAAGTACTCAAGTTTACTCTTTTTTTTTTGATGAATTAGTAGACCTCTGTCACTTTTTTGTTACTTTTTTTTTTTACCATTTTCATCAATGATGACGTTAACAACGGTAATCGCAATGCTATAAAGGAGATGAACGGGGAATTTAAGAGAGGAAGTGAGAAGAAAAATAAGAATTTGGATAGTTGATGTTCAAAGAATTTGTGTTTACATACAAGAAATTTTTCGTGGGGTTGATCGTTTGAATTCATTTGTTTGATTTGAGTTGACGTCATCACTAACAGAGTTAGTAAAAAAACAAAAAAAAAACAAGGTCTACCGATTCATAAAAAAAAGATGAACTTAGATATTTTTGCCATAATTTTTGTAAGTTAACTCCGTGCCGCCTTATTTCTGAATAACTTAGTTACTTTTGCCAATAATATAACCCTATATATTTTTATTATCCTTATTTTTAACCATATTTTAAAATCATCTTAAATGCGCATGATTTGATTTTGCAAAAAAAAAAAATTCAAGAACAAAATTCTCTATTCATGGAAAGTATAAGGACGAGAATATCAAAACTTAAAATGTAGGGGGCACATAATGCCAATTACTAAAAATATAAGCAAGCAACGTTCGGCAAATCTCAGCCGTCGGATCATCATTCTATGTGGGGCCTAAACACCTGTTTTCCCCGTCAGGACAGAGCACACTGAATCTCCGCTCCCAATTTTTTTTATTACCATTCTACCCTCGTATTTATAATTAATTTTAATTTCCAATTTGAAAAGCTTCCGCTCTGGCTCAGTTCAAAATCTCGAGACTTCCTCACAACGCTTTCACTCTCCAATCCATTCCATTCCATTCCTCTTCTCCGATCGGAAATTCGAGCTTCTCAGCCTCCGAAAATGGCGGATTCGGCGTCGAATAGTGCCGTTGCTCCTCAGGCGAGACGCCTCAGCATCATCGATTTCTCTTCGGAGGACGATTCCCTGCTAGGTCCAGCTCCGGGGTTTCTCCAGGACGACGCGTCTTCAGGTACTTGCCGTTTCTTCCGTGGTTTCGAGGAGCGAAATTGAATCGTGTTTGTTCTGAATTTGGGCGATTTATGGTGTTTTTGATGTTCTTGTGATGGTATATCGCGATGTCTTTAACGGTTTAAGGATAGGAGGTTCGTAATTTGGCTGTTTCAAGATGTTTACATGGTTTTCTGTGGCAGATTTTTTATTGTTGTTGATCTTGGTTCCTAAAGGCTTCGTATTTTCGCGAACTGGAATTGTTCTGTTGATTTTTTGGAAATTGAGTGTTTTTGTATTTGTGTTTTCAGAGTTGCAAGGGCATAGAGATGTGGAGCTTTTTGTGTCTGTTGATGACACCAAATTGGAGGAGCTTTTTGACCCTGTAGATGATAACAAGTTGGACGGTTTCGGTCAAATCGACGGACGTGACTATCAAGCGCCTCAGCCTTCTGAAAGCGCGGAGCCCGATATGATTAAGAAAAACGGCAAGTGTAACTTGCGTAAAAGCTTGGCATGGGACAGTGCTTTTTTCACATGTGAAGGTATGCCTCGAAAAGTGTATGGGTTTGAGAAATGAGTTCTCATGTTCTTAAAATGAATTTACTTTGTGGAACCAGGTTTTCTGGATGCCGAGGAGCTTTCTGATATGATTTCGGTCGAGAAGGGCCAGAAAAAGATGCTACCTCGGATACAGGAGGAGGTTCACAGATCCACTGATTCGATTTCCACATTAGGGAGTGATACTTTGACACTTGAAAATGTTGAAACTAACTTGTTTGAAGACGTAAGAGCTTCAATACAACGATCGAGCAAAGTTGCAATCAAGGCAGGCGAAAGTGGTAAACTCAAATCAGGATTGAGAGTAACCAAACTTGGCGGTGGTGAGTATGCTCTAATAATGTTGTTTCATTAGTAAAAAAAGATACTTTTACGAGGTTCTGAATAGGTGCCTTCTTCGTCTTACAGGAATGAAAGAGGCAGACTTAGGCTCTCAACGAAAGGTAAGTTTTGTGGCTAAAAGACGTTAAGTTTTTGGTTCTTTGCGTAGAGATGTTATGTAAAATTTCTCCACCAAACTGCAGTTGATTCCCAAAATTGTTTCAAAGAAGCCGAGCATCAGCATTCAAAATTCTGAAAAAGGGACAAAGCCGGTTTCTACCCGTCCTCATCCACAGATATCACAGGTATGGAGATGATAAGTACAATTATATTACAGCTTAACAATAATTGTACAAATATAAATTATGAATCAACACTCTGCAGTGGGTATTATATGCAGGAGATAAAGTTTAGGTAAATAAATTACTAGGAGTTTGTTTATTCTGCATTGCATTCTCCACAAATTTATGAAGTTATCCACACATTATGAAAATTCAGCAGTGAAAATACAATGCTGTTTGAGTTAAATAGTATTCATGCTTTAAATGTGAGAACTCGTATTTTGTTTTAATCATATAGTCTGTTAACGTATGTGATGGTTCAACATTATATATCTTGCAGCGAATAAAGGGACTAGACAAGCCTATTCCGAGCACAACAAGAATCCCTATTAGGGGTTCTCTGGTGGGTGGTAGTCTCTCAAAAGTCGAAAAAGATAACACCAAAATTCCAAGTGGTAAGAACTCGCAATCAGTTTGATTAATCGCATACGCTGAATCAATTTTTTTGCATATTTTTTTTATTGAACACCTACCTAAGCATTTTTATGCATTGTAGGTAGAGGGAAACCCGTGTCGAAATTACCAGGAAGTATCCGGAATGTGCCTCGACCATCGAAATCTTCCTCTTTGGCTTCTTCTACCGCAAAATCTGATAGTTCTGGAAGTACTTCATCTTTAAAACTTGGTAAATCTCTTCCAAATCCTGTTACAAGAAAGGCTGATTCAAGGAATGATAGTTCAAGTTCATCAAGGTCAAATCTGAAAACTCCGTCACGAATTCCGGGCAACAAAATTCCAACCGAAAAATCAAGTTTTCCTGGGCAGATCATGCCTTCGAAGAATCTCTCTTCGAACGTATCACCTGCTAGCTCGATCAGTGACTGGTCGTCGGAGTCGGTTTCTTCATCCTCTAGTTTGCAACAATTCTCTGGCAGTTCAAGAGACAGCTTCAGCAGAACTTCCATGGATTTTGACACGTGTCAATCTGTGGATGGCCAGAGCCAAAATGATGGCTCTGTTGGCTCTGTTGGCTCTGCTTCTCGAGCAAGCGGATCAAAAGTTTCGAGAGCAATAGCCGAACCTCCTCCGTCTTCAAAACCTTCTGGCCTTAGATTGCCATCGCCGAAGATTGGCTTTTTCGATGGGGTCAGTTTCTGCAATTTTTTCGTTTTGTTTTTGAATGAGCAGTTATTTTGAAACCGGATAACTCGTCTCCTCGAAGATTCAGTTTGAAATTTTTGAAAATAACCTTATGATACGGTTCCCTTTTATTAAGGTCCGTATAAACCGGGACAGGTCAGGAAAAGGCTAAAAACTCGCTACTCGGCCTCGGTTTCATCCTTGATAATCATGATGTTTGTTTCTTTTCTTTTTCTATTTGTACTATATATTTATTTAACACTTTGCTTATCCCCTGCAGGCTAAATATGCACTGCGGCCAAAGAGGGGTAATATTTCTGTACCGAGTAATTTACCTAAAGTTGCTACACTAAGTGTGAGCCCACGGCAGAGCTCGGCGAAGTCTAAGCTTGGAAAGTCAAACTCTGAGAGAGCCGTCAGTAGTATCGGTGCAAAGCCTGATGCTCAAGGAACTTCCTTGAATTCGAAGCCCAAAGCTTCTCCGATTTCGGAATCATCAAAAGCTGCAAAAGCTGAGATCAGCAATAAGTCGGGGAATGTCGAGAACCTTATTACTGCATCTTCAAAAGGTAAAACTGCCCCAGTGCTGAAATTTGATTTGAAGGTTGATGACGCGAGAAAGGGTGAAGTTACTAGTTTCTCTCAAAAGACCGATGCTTTGACGCCGGAAGCGAAAAATGACATTCACAGTGATAGCGTTCTTACTGTCGAAGATTGTGTTGGTGAAATGAGGCCGGTCTTGAATTCTCAAAATCTGAACCCTCCTCGTGAAGTGACTGAAAATGCAGAAAATGAAAAATTAGTTTCCAAGACGGAGTTGAATCTGATAAAAAGCAGCGATGATCTAGTTCCAATCCCGGATTCTGAATATCTGACATCTCCCCTGGAAGTGGCTGAAGATGCAAAGAACGAAAAATCTGCGACCGAGGCTGAGTTGACTCCGATGAAATACAGCGGCGAATCAGGTCCGATTCCGAAATTTGAAGATCAGACCGAAAATGAAGTGGCTGAAGATGCCGAGCATGGAAAATCTGTTCCTAAGACCGAGTTAAATCCGATAAAAGACACCGATGATATTGGTTTGACACCGGGTTCAGGAAGTCTGACCTCTCTTCATGAAGTGGTTGAAGATGCAGAGCATGGAAAAGTTTCCGAGACCGAGTTAAATCCGATCCCAAACAGCAATATGTTAGGTTTAACTCTTGAAACTTCGGAAATGGCTGAAGATGCAGACAATGGAAGATCCGTGCCAAGAGCTGTGCTGAGTCCGCTAAAAAACAATGATAATTTAGATTCGATCCCGAATGGTGAAAATCCGACCTCACCACGGGAAATGGCTGAAGGTGAAAAGCAGGGAAAATCTGTGCCCGGAGTTGAGTTAAATCCGATCAAAAACAGTGACGAGAAAGAGAAATCCCGCTCTGAAGACTTGGATTATTCAACGAGAGAAACTAGGATGATCGAGATCAAGGGCACCGAGGAAACGACCAACACTTTGACTTTTCAGCAGAATTTCTTCAGTAAGGATAATGTTTGTCTGTCCAAGCCCGTCGTTTCTAATACTACTCCGCTTATCAATGAAAACAGGAAACCGTTTTCTGCTAGGGATTCGTTGTGCAATATCAGCGGGTCGAATGGTGAATTTCCATTCTCGGAAGAGCGTTTTGACATAGAAAAGCCACTGTAACAATGAAGACTTTTTTAAAATTGTTCGGATAAGTTTATTCGGTGATTTAGCCGTTTCAAACTTTCAATGCTGTACTCGAAAGCCAGAGCTCACTGGCTAGTAATAGATATGCAAGATATATAATACTCTAATAGAAGAAATATATGGTTTTGATGCATTGTTGAGTTGGATGAGTTTGCAATCCCTGACCATTTCAGTGTTGGGCTTTTGACTCTTTTCCGATTCGGTCTCGGTTTTTCTGAAAAACCTGGATTTGGAAATTATTAAATCAATTATTATTTGAAATACTAAATTATTCAGGCTGGTTCCCGGTTTTTTTAAGAAAAAGAAAAAGCCAATTTCATGCATTGTTGACTTGGACAAGCTTGCAATTGTTCCAAAAAGGTGAAACCGGAACTCGGTAACGAGCTTTTGGACTTGTTATGGTTTGAGCCTTTAAAAACGGACTCAAGTCTTGGTCCCGATTTCGGAAAAATCTGAGGTTTGAGCTGGCCAATTAATAATATTTTGGAATACTAATTTCGAACTAGGTCCCCATTTTTCGACAAAAATGTCCACTTCGGTAACGAAACTAAACCTGAACAACACAAGAGTTTAAAATTGGATAAAATTATCTTGGAATTTCATTCACAGAAACGAACATCATAATTCACTTAAAAACTCACAAAAGTAACTACCAAATCCCCCAAACCCTACCTCATTAGAAACAGAGCTAGTAATAAAACCATGCACTAACTTCGACTAAACTAATAACTACTTATTCCGCATCGCTCTGTTTTTTCTTCGGAGAGGCTTTGGCCGGTGAGGAAGCCAGATACTTGAGGCGGTAGCTGACGAGCGCAGGCCCGAACGTGCTGTATTTTCCGGCACTGCTGAAAGCCGTTTCGGCATCGGAACGTTTTTTGAAAATGACTTTGGCCCGGTTGCTCTTCTTAAGGATCTCGGTCTCGGCTTCGCTCAGAGACCCGTAGTGGCCGAAGATCTTGTTCAGGTTGGTTTCGGAAGGAACCGAATTCGAGCCTGAGAAGTTGAGAATCAGAGCAGTCGGTGACACGTCTTCATCTTCTTCTTTTTTCTTGAGAGCTGATTCTGAAATTTCCTTCTTTGCGTCTGATTCAGGGGCAGTTCCGTCTTTTTCCATCTGGCTTGACCCGAGTGGCAAATCAGGATTCTCATCTTTTTTCTCGGGGACACTTCGACCGATTCTTTCTGACCAATATGAATCGTCCATTGGGCCTATCTGGTGAGGAAGGTCCCCTAGTTTAGCTGACTTGTTCCTTTTGGCAGTTGGCTTTTTCCCGCAGAAAATGTCCTCAAGTGACTGCTCGTCGTCCTCAGAGCTTGAGTTATCCTCACAAGTGTTGCTTTCGTTCGGTTCTGGTTCTTTTTCAGGTTCCGGTTCCTCAGGCGTTTTTGTCTTTTCGCCCTTGCTCTCGGGCTCTTTGATTCCGTTCTTGAGAATCGGGCTTGACCCGTTTAGCTGGCTTGCGACCCGACGGATACTTTCTCCTACTCTGAAACTTGGCCTCGGACTCTGAACATTTTTATTTCCTTCCTCTTTTACCAAACTTACTTTCGGTTCCGGAGACGAAATAATATCTCTAGCTTTGCGTTTCTTACCCGTAGCTTTTTGCTGTGCAAGGTTTTCTTTGATGAGAGTCTTAGGCTTCTTCTTCTCAATCACCAGATCCGAAGTGTTCTTCTC
This sequence comes from Parietaria judaica, assembly GCA_954871525.1. NCBI lineage: Eukaryota > Viridiplantae > Streptophyta > Magnoliopsida > Rosales > Urticaceae > Parietaria > Parietaria judaica. The sequence continues at coordinate 19,326,213 of OX940864.1, forward strand.
TTTACTACTCGTATTGGTACTATCCTTAGGTTCGAGCTTACGTTTTCGGGACAAGGATTTGCTCGTTTCTACCTTAGAAGCCAAATCATTATCTTTCCCTTCACTGGATTGTTTGTTCTCACTTGACAGGGCCACGTCAGCATCGTTCTCCAAGATCATTCCAAGCACAGTGAACTCTGGAAGCTGAGGATAACCCTTCCAGTGGGAAAAAGCCGAAAGTTCTGATTTTGACACTGCGAATTCGAGTCTGTCATTCGCGCCATCCTTAGGGTTTTGAGCTAGTTCTTTGATATACTCGAGAAGCTTAGCGGGTTTGAACGATGAGACAGTTACAGAACGATCTCCACCTTCTCTCGTACTGAATTCTTCCCGGATGCCGGCATTGATTATTATCTGGGATTTGACCTCCTCGTAAATTTCTTCGGAGACACAGGGGCAAATCAGAGAAAACTCCACCCGTCTCGAGATCTCCTCCAAAGCGCAATCGACTGCAAAGTGAAAATCTTCGGTGTGGCTCTGTTTCTCCATTTGGGAAAAGTTTTCGAGAAAGGGCTTCATCAGCGTCGATTCGTTCCACGCGAATGTGTTATCACCGTAATAAGCTATAAGGAAGGCATCTCTTTTGAAATACTTTTTTGCCTTTTTCGAGGCAGCTTTAGGATCGCATATCTGCCCGGGCCACCACGGATGGCTTCTGACTTTCCCCCATATCAAATCGCCAACTTTGAAGTCTGGTTTCGAGGCCGTTGACTTTTTCTTCCCATCTTTTGGGACCCCCTTTTTTGGAGTTAGGTCAATAACGATATCGATTGCATCAGATTCCTTTCTGATTTTCTTCGGTTCTGCCTCGGTTTCAATTTTGGATTTTCCACTCTGCGGCTCATCGGAAGTTGCAGCCTCAGCTTCACTGTTGAATCCGGAGTCTTTTGGAGTCAAGGACTCATCAAAGTCAACCTTGATTTCATCTTCTATGACCGGGGTAGTATCAGAGCCGATGTTGACCTTTGAGTCACTCTGATTCAAGGACTCATCAAAGTCAACTTTCATTTCATCTCCTATAACTGGGGTAGCCTCGGAGCCGATGTTGACCTTAGAGTCTCTCTGATTCAATGACTCATCAAAGTCAACTTCCATTTCATCTTCTACGATTGAGATATCATTCGCTGAAACCTTAACAGTCTCCGTATTTTCTGCAGACTTGTGCTCCAAAACCTCGGAAACAGAAGGCAGTGCCTCGAAACTTTTCAACTTAGCAGTTTCCTCGTTTTCCTTTTCGACTTCAGACGACCCCTTCTCTCCTGTCTCATCTACCACTAAATCAACCCCTTCAATGCTTCCCGTACCCGATTTTCCCTCCCCAGCCAAACCCGGAACTTCATTCACACAATTACGAGACGATTTTAAATCAGTCTCTTCAACTTCCACACCTTCCTCCACAGAGAGATCTTCCATTTTCTCCCCCTTACCTTCCTCCACGCCAACTTCGCTCAACTCAACCCCGTCTCTCTTTTCAGCCTCCATTTCCAAACCCTCCTTGCTCAACTCGTTAGCTTCTTCTTCTTCCGCAGCAGAACCAGTAAAAACGACATCGTTCTTTCCATTTACACAGCTTGCTTCAGTCGAAACGATTTCAGAGCTAAGGTCAACATGCTCAGATTTCTCAGACATTGATTAAACCTAGAAAAATCGAAAACAAAAAAAATCATGAAAAAAACACACTCAATACAGGACACACTATCAAAACCTAAAATCTCAAACAAAAAAAAAACAAAAAAAATCAAGCTCGCGATAAAATCGCAAGTACTTCTGTTTGAATTTTATGATAAATTTATCTTCAATGCGAGAGAAAAATCGAAAAAAATGCACATTCAATACAGTACACACTGTGCACAAACCTAAGCGTTCAGCAAAAAAAAAAAGCTTCAAGTTCGTAGAAAGGAAAAAACTTGACAAAAAATAGCCGGAAAAATACCTTGTTTATGCCAGTACTAGATACTGTTGGAATCCTCCGATAAGCTCCTCTTCAATGGGAGAGAGAAACCGAGACCCAACAATGGAGTTTGTTGAAGAAACGAAGAGGGTTTTGAATTCGTACCAGAAATGATTTTCTCGTTTTTATTAAGACACTCGACTCTCGACACCGAAGAAGAAGGAGAGAGAGAAGGTGGACACGTGGCGTTCATCCATCGGCTTTATGGTTTTGGAGAAGATCAACGGCTGATATTTCATCTGGCTCTGGCAGCTTCCACGTCTCATTTGTAATTCATTTTTTATTCTTTTTCTTAAAAAAAAAAAATCTAATTTCTCTCTCTGTGATCTTTTCCCGCCAAAACCAGAGAGAGGTTTCCGACTCGACTCGCCGGAGAGGTGAAGGAGAGAGGTCGTCGGAGCTCGATCGCCGGCGATTTACGGCTCGGTGGAGGCGAGAACGAGCGACGATCGGGGATTTTTCTACGGCGGGGATATCGGCGGCGTTTGGGAGAAGTATTTCGCGCAGTTTGATCCCGGCGACGAGAAGGCTTGGCTCAAGCTCGCCTCTCTGCTCAGTTCCTTCTTTTCCTCGACGCCTGGAGAATTCTTCGTTTCTCAGGTACCTTTTTCTTTGAAATGGACTGAGAAAATTGTGATTCGAACTCGAAGTGTTTGTAAGTGTGTGTGTGTGTGTATGTGTGTGTAGATTTATATATATATTTCGAGCTGAATCCTGATACGCATCGTTCTGTGGTAAAGTAGTGTTGGATTTCATGCGATTGATCAGGTGAAAGATGACAATTGAATGTGTATACTTTACTTTTGTTGCTCGGATATCGAGTGAGAAAAATGCGATTTGAACTTTGAGGTTATTCATATGCATATGCATATGCATATATAATTATATATATGTATATGTATATGTATATGTATATGTATATGTATATATCGATATATATACCAACATATGGAATTGCTATGTGGTAAAGTGGTGTTATTGGTTTTGTGCGATTGATCAGGTGAAAGAGGAGAATGGAATGTTTATACTTCCAATCGATATTCAGCGATTCCGAAAGGACTGTGATGTTCGTGATTTCTACGAATTGTTGGAGGAGAAGCCGAAGCTTGCTCTCGCGTGCATGAGCGCTTCTGTTCACAAGGTATTGACTTTTTCTTAAGAAAGCTAGAAAAATGATATATTGGAGATGATGAATGATCAATCGGACTTCGTTTCCTGAAGATCAAAAAGAGAGTTGAAAAGATAGAAGAGGAAGATACCATGAACACCTCTATTACTGTCATTATATATACAACCTGAAATCTAACAACTCATGATTATTGGTAACTGGTAAGCGTAACTAACTTTTGTTAGTTAACTTTCCAATTATAGTAAGTTTTTTATAAACCGTATATGACCATATATTAACATATATATATGTATATATAGATATATGAAGTTAATCCAACTCATGATAACATTTCTGGTTTATCTTCGCGTATATGATAAGCAATAATAATGAAGGCATTCTAGCAGATTCTTTTGACAAAATATGAGAAGTATCAGACTGATGATGATACCAAAGTCAATATCCGGCTTCATAACTACCCGGAATCTCTTATCGCATTGAAGAATCTTAAAGCTGCATATATTGGTACTGATAAAATAGCCTCATGTATTCATAAAATTTGTCTTATTTTTTTCTGTTGTGATAGTTAATCGTAATGTTTAATTTTTTTTTTTATGATTAGACAAGCTTGTATCGGTTCGCGGATCCGTGATAAAAGTTAGCACAGTCAAGCCTCTCGTTCTGCAAATGAGTTTTGATTGCTCAAAGTGCAAGACAAAGATATCAAGACACTTTCCCGACGGTAAATTTTCACCGCCGAGTGTCTGCAACTTAAATGGGTGCAAGAGCAAATTCTTCATTCCAATTCGATCAACCGCTCATATGATCGATTTCCAGAAAATTAGGTTTGTTCATTCGTTTCCGATTTAACTTTTTGTCCAATATCATTGCCTCCATCAACTAATGGGAATTCACCAAAGAAACAGTGAGTTCCAGCCAAATTTAGTGAGTAAATAGAACCGAATAAAAAATGTAGCGGCTGTTCCTTCGAGAACACGTCCCGAGCTCTCTCTACAGACCTAAAGAGGCGATAAGCCAAAACTTACATGCCATCTTGGCGTCTTCAACCTAGGGAAAGGTGCCTACTATAGGGATTAGGAAACTGAAATCCCTATTTATTACAAACTACCAAAAACGCCCTTGATAACCTAAAATATAAATTAGGATAATATATTAATTCATAATAAAACAAACCTAACATGGTATCCCAATTATATGCTAGTACTTAAATATTTGGTTTTTTTGTGACCCCAGAATTCAAGAACTGTTGAAACCCGAAGATCATGAAGAAGGCCGAGTTCCTCGTACAGTGGAATGTGAACTGACTGAAGATCTTGTTGATGCTTGCATACCTGGAGATGTGGTTACTGTTACTGGAGTTATCAGAGTAATTAATAATTACATGGACTTTGGAGGAGGTGAGTGATTAATTCTTTCTTTCTTTCTTTCTTTCTTTCTTTCTTTCTTTTGCGTAGCATGTCTTAGTCCTTCACCGTTAAATTGGATGGAAACTTAAATAAGCTGTATAGTTTTGTAACTTGAGTAATGATGATCAACTCATAATTACGTAAAATTATATATTAAGAATATTTGTTTTAAATATTTTTCTATTATATTCTAACACTGACCTAAATGATTTCTTGTTAGGGAAAGCAAAAGGAAAAAATCAAGGATTCTATTATTTGTATCTGGAAGCCATTTCAGTCAAGAACTCCAAGTCACCCTCCACGTCAGAAGATGACCATGATCCTAACCCCAACTCAAGACCAACGGAAATTTTGGACTTGTTCTCGTTCTCTTCACTAGATATGAAATTTGTCGTACAGTTCGCCGAGGAATATGGTCCAAACACGTTCCGTCAGCTGGTTCAATCCATTTGTCCATCCATATACGGCCATGACCTTGTCAAAGGTGACCTTGTGTCTCGTTTTTTTCACGTAGAATCGACATTGGAATTGTACTAATGTACTGCAGCTCTTACAGCTAGAATGATATTATCACTGTTTGGAGGTGTGAGAAAACATTCTAACAACAGCAACAAGGTTCCTGTTAGAGGAGACATTCATGTCATAATTGTTGGTAAGCTTTCATTTGAAAATTATATCCTTAAACAGAGTGGTGAAAACCATAAACTGGAACCGGATTTGTGAAATTTTTTATTAATGAAAACCAGTTTTAAAGAAAACCTTAAAAGAACATAAGAATAACGCAAGGCATCATTAAAAGTTAAAAATCTATTTTAAGGTGTGAACTGAACCCGATGCTGGATCTGGTTTTAAATTGATTTTTTTTAAAAGGTACATATTTTTGTCACAAAAACCATTAAAAAATTGGTTTTTTATTTGCAGAGATCCGATGTAAAAATTTCACCCTTAAAGAGCGACAGAGTATATTAATGTTATAATTACCTGAATTTTGTAGGTGATCCTGGACTAGGAAAAAGTCAACTCCTGCAAGCAGCAGCGGCTGTTTCTCCTCGAGGCATTTACGTGTGCGGTAATGCTACAACTCGAGCCGGCTTGACTGTAGCTGTCGTGAAGGATCCCGTCACTAGTGATTATGCTTTTGAAGCTGGTAACACCTTCTTCTAAATGTATCATGGCGATTGCTCAAGAATTTAAATTACACAAAAAAGAGATTTTTTTTTTTGTTGCTTAAGTCTCGGTTTATGCCTGCTTGAATTGTGGCTCTACTTAACATTCTTATTCCTATAATGTAACGGCTACTTCTTCTTCGAATAGGTGCAATGGTACTTGCAGACAGTGGATTGTGCTGTATCGACGAGTTCGATAAAATGTCTTCAGAGCATCAGGTTTGTCCAATCTAGGTATAACTTTGTTAGACCTATTATCACCCATAGGAGAAGGAAGGGTAAATTGTATATTAGTTTAGGCAGTTATGTTCTTATTTGTCGTTTAGCTTTGTTAGGGGTATTTTGCTCTTGCGGGATGATGGTTTCAACCCAAATCTTTGTTTTGTTAAGTTGAATTTCCTTTCAAGACATCTTTTGGAGAGTGTTTGCCATGCTCTCGATGGAAGCCGTTTTTGTGACATTTGTTAATCGGAAAGACTGTTTGGGAACTTACAATGTGGTGAATTCCCGTTGGCCTGCAAATTTTTGTTGGGTTCCTATCGAACTTCATTATCAGTTAACATTGTCGTAAACGTTTGATTAATTTGATCAAAATTACTTAACATGCCTTACTTGAGGCCATGGAACAGCAGTGTGTCTCTATTGCTAAGGCTGGACTTGTAGCCAGTTTATCGGCACGGACTTCCGTCTTAGCAGCAGCGAACCCGGTCGGCGGTCATTATAAGTAACTTATTTCTACTAATCTCCCGAGGCTTTTCAATTCATTGCTTGATTTTTTTTTTTTAAAAGTAATTGACTCCGTTTTAATATCCGATTTCTGTTGACTAAATTGCAGCCGTGCAAAAACTGTCAATGAAAATTTGAAAATCGGGGCTGCTCTGCTTTCTCGATTTGATTTGGTTTTTATATTGCTAGACAAACCCGATGAACTTCATGATAAGCGAGTATCAGATCACATTATGTCGGTAAGTTTTATCGGATTTCTCATTCACACTCAGTTTTGACAATCCGTCGTAGCACTTGAGAAATATTTAATCCCTTTCCTCTAACTGGGAACGTGTCTTCTGTGCAGCTTCATGCTGGACACGAAGAGAATTCACGTGCATTGAAAAGACAAAGAACAGGAGGTAACTGATTTATTAAGACATGACACAATTTTGTTGTTTAATATTCCGGAATGATCACCGAATTCGATTGTTCTTTTCTTTCTTTCTTTCTTTCTTTTTTTCTTTCTTTCTTTCTTTCTTTCTTTCTTTCTTTCTTTCTTTCTTTCTTTCTTTCTTTCTTTCTTTCTTTCTTTCGTTTTTTTTTTTTTTTTTTGGATTCTTGTGTGTTGATAATTAGTTTCCGAATTGGCAATGTAGAATTCTGGATCAAATATAACTACAATTGGCAATGAAATTAATAGTAATCAACCAGAAAGACAAAAATACGACATTGCAGAGAATTACTTAACCCGAATATAGGCTAGCTATGGGTATATTAAGCAGACATTAAATGTCATTAGTACATTATTAGATCTATATTCTTGGAACATGTTGGTTATAAAACTTTCTTTCGTGTTTTCTTGTATTTATTTCTACATCTTTGTATCATATTTTTTGCGTCGATTTTACGATCGATGTCTGAACAATATACAGGTAGAAAGTTCATCTTTTTCACAAATATTGTCATGCAGCGCCACAGAATATTGGAGCCATGGATTTGAAAGTTGAAAGTGGTTCTTTAGTTTCAAGGTTGAGATTGGACCCAAAGAAGGATACCGATTTTGAGCCTTTACCTATTCAACTTCTCAGAAAATATGTTGCATATGCAAGATCTTTCGTCTTCCCTAGGTGACGTGATGTTACGAAACTACCGTTATATTGATTCTGTTATTCATTTCCTTAAGGTATTATTTGAATATCCATTGCTCATTTTTCATTGTCTTTGAGTACTAGGATGACGAAACCAGCGGCAGAGATTCTACAGAAGTTTTACTTGCAACTGAGGGACCATGCCACGTCAGCAGATGGTACGCCAATCACAGCGCGACAGCTGGAGAGCCTTGTGAGGCTTGCTGAAGCGAGAGCTCGGCTAGACTTGAGAGAAGAAATCACAGCACAAGATGCACTGGTGAATTACAATTTCACTTCATATTTTTAGCTCTCTGAAGTTTTCGTATTGGCTCGGTTTGCCCGGAGAACCGATGTTATCAATTTACCCCTTGAACTTGTAAATTGTGACAGTTTACTCCTTTTATGTTATAAATCCAATGATTTCTATTAATTATTTAAGAGGAACATATGGTAACGGATGAAGTTTTGTTAGCTATGCCCCGCCCCTGAAAACTCCCTACGACGGAGCGGTAGAATGACAAAATGACGATTTCTTCCTTAAAAATTTAACTTCAACTATCAGATATATAACGAACAGTTGGTAACTTGTTATAGCTTACAAGTTAAATGAGGCAAATTGATACAAGAAAAATGGTTCAGGGACAAACAGATGCAATGCGATAAATTCAGGGTGACACCCGATAAGTACTCTTACAGTTTCTGCAAATTGTTTACTGTGCAGGATGTGGTTGAAATAATGAAAGAATCCCTGTTCGATAAATACGTGGATGAACACGGTCACGTTGACTTTGGTCGCAGCGGAGGCATGAGTCAACAGAAAGAGGCAAAACGGTTTCTAAGCGCCCTTAACAAGCAGTCGGAGTTGCACCAGAAAGACTATTTTTCAATCTCCGTGCGTTGACTTTCTCTCCCTTTCAGTTTCTGTATGATTTAATTTCCACAGATTAAGATTCTCTATATTATATATATATATATATATATATAAATATCACAGGAGATATACAGCTTGGCTGATCAGATTGAACTCCGAGTTCCCGATATCGAAGCGTTCATCGATAATTTGAACAGTGTTGGTTATCTACTCAAGAAAGGGCCAAAGACTTATCAGGTTCGGTATTTTCTGATTATAGGATCCAAATAAAGTTTCAAAGACAAAATTCAACCAGGAATTAACCAATAATCATTTTTAAACTTCTGATGGAAATGTCGTTTTTGACCTCGTGCAGGTACTTTCATCGTCGTATTCGCGGAGCCAAAGCCAATCATCAAGATCAAGGGCTTAAGAAGACATACACATTTCCCTCTTCGTTGTTACAATTAAACTTATAGAATTCAAGTTTATATTGATGAAGAAAGAAGGACAAACTTATTAGAGAAGCATAATTAAACATCTGCTATTCGAGAGGTAAGCTATTCTCTCCCCAATTAATACTTCATAATCAACAAACTTATTCTCCCTATTATATATGCAGAGAAAGAGAGATATAAGAACATTTTACTGATTAACGTAACCACACCGGTCATCTGATTAATGCCCCTGCTTAATGAAAATACCTAAATACATAATCAATTATATATAGAAAAAGAAAGCCAAACACATAAATTATATACAAAGTATATCATGTATCAAGTGTATAATACAGTGTCTCTGCGCAGTAAAATATAAGAGCTCGTATTATTTTCTCAATAATATATCGAATAACATAGAATCAATCATCAGGATAACCCTTCTCATCAGCAGGCTCCAACCTCCATTCACTCCCATAGTATGAATTAGGCAACCCCAACCAGAACTTGAATGCCTCCGCCGCTCGTTTCCGCTCTTTCCTCCGGTCCTGCCTCGCTTGCGAAGCATGCTTGCTCGTAAACATCTTCGAATGCATTTCCACGTAAATCCGAGTGAACTTCGTCTTGTTCGGAGAAATCCCGTTCTCTTCCATGCACGCTACGATCTCCAAAGCTTTCTTGAAAAACGCCGCCCTCACGCAGATATCGGCTAATGTATCCAACAGCCCTTCGTCTGGTTTCAGCGGGGGTACCGGCGGAGAGTCGGGATTTTCTCCGCTTGTTTTCCTGGCGCACCGTTCCTTCACCTCAGTCCAGAGCAAAAGCGCCTCCCCTGGTTTTCTAGCCAACGCGATCCCGTTAGCCAAACTGCCGTACGTTGCGACATTGGGGAAATGGCCACTCTCTCTCATCCTCTGAACAACCTTCTTCGCTTCCTCGATCAACCCTAGTCGGCTGTATGCTTCGACCAACATGTTCCATGCAATGATGTCAGCCCTAACCCTAGGGTCGTTGAGCATTTCGTCGAACACCTTTTGTGCAAGCTTTGCTTGACCCGACAATGCAAAGGCTTTCATCAGTGTCGTGTAGCTGATCTTTGTCGGAGCAATTCCTCTCTCCCGCATTTCGTTGAAAAACGACAAGGCGGCGAGGCTGTCATCGACGAGGATACACCCGTCGATTAATATGTTGTACGAAACGACGTCGGGTTCGATCATGGCTTCTTCCGCCATCTCCTTCAGAAGCTCCTTCGCCTTCCCGATCTGGAGCTGCTTACAGTAGCCCTTCAGGAGGATGTTGTAGGTGATCCGGTTCGCCGGTACCTTAATCCTAGTCATTTCGGCGAGCACCTGCCGGGCCCGGTCCATCGAGCCGGAATTCACGAACGCTGAAACGACTGTTGTGTAGCTGACGTGGTCAGGGCGACTGGCGTCATCAGGTTGGTGCCGCATCGCTTCGAGCGTACGGACTGTGTCAGTCACCCTCCCGACTTTCATGTAACCCTTCATAAGGGTAGTGTACATTCTCGAATTCGGAGAAAACACTTTTGGCAACAATGGCGGCTCCGAGTCGCCGGAAACCATCGAGTTTGGCAGCAACTTCTCGAATATTTCCCGCTCGTTTTTATCGCTCTCTCTATTTAAACCCTTTAAAACCTGGCAAAGGTCCCTCCTTCCCTCCCTCATCGCCTGAACCATCTTTTCCGCAGCTTCCAAGTCGCCGAACCCGATGTAAGCGGCCACCAATGAGTGCAGTGTCGAAACGCAGAAAGCGATTTCCGCCTTGAGAATCCTTTCCAACACGAACACCAGCAAATCCTTCCGGCTGGCTCGGGCGCAGAGCTTTATCATCACGTTGTAGGTCAGTGCGTCAGGCTCGCAGCCCCACTCCGGCATTTCCTCAAACAGCTTCAAGAACGCCTTCGAATTGCCGAGATTCGCACACGCGTTGAGTGCCGCATTGAACGCGGCCGTGTCAGGCCGGGAATCGGCAGTCAGCTCCGGTTCTGACCCGGGCACGCGCGCCACTCGTCGACAGACGGAGCGGAAGAGCGCCAGCGCTTCCTCGGCCCCTTCGCTGCCATCCCCGGCGGCGAGGCGGCTCACGACGGCGCTCCAGGACTTGACGTGCGGGAGGTAGCCAGAGCGCAGCATGGACTTGATGACCGACGCGGCGTAGCGCGTGTGGCCCGCGCGGGCAGCCGCGGCAGCGAGTAGGCCGAGCGCATTGGCGTCGAGGCGCCCCAGCTGGCGCTCGCCGCGCAGGCGCATGACGACGGCCTGCGCGCGGGCGAGGCTCTCATCGCCGGAGCGGTAGGAGAGCTGCGCGACGAGGCGGCTGAGGCACGTGGCGCTAGGGAGGTGCGGCACGTGGGTGTAGAGCAGCCAGGCGTCATCGGTCTTCCTCTGGCGGAGGAGCGCCAAGAGCTGCTGGTCTTGCGATGGGGTTTTGGAGGAGAGAGAGAGAGAAGGATTCGCGTCGTTAGGCTGAGTGGTGACGTGTCGGATTGTGGTGGTTTTGTTGAGGCGGAGAGAGAGAGCGTTGGGAGGTGGGTGTTGGGTGGTCGGAGTCGGGGACAGGGGGCTCAACGGTGGTCTGAAGTTCATGGCTTGCCCATCAGACAGAGAGATCAAAGTTTGAATCTTGTTGTTGAAGATAGGATTAGTGGGTGGAAACGGGGGGACTACGTCGAGTATAATGGAGTCCTCTTGTTTGTGTTGTGTGTCACTCACACACACTGACTCAACTTTAGAGAGAGAGAGAGAGTATACTACTTTGCTTTTGACTTTAAGATATTTGGTTAGAGGTTAATCAGTTTTTCTGTTGGTATTAAGGAATCTCCGACTTACCGCTCTATTTTTTATTTTATTTTTTAATAAATCAATAATTTTTTTCCTACGTAACTTTATTTCTCACTTTATTTTTCACTCTATTTTTATTCTTTTTATCTCTGATTTATACTCATACTCCTATATTTATTTATTTTATTACTAATTATATAACTTAAAAGAATTATGATTTCTTATGCTATTATTTCTTTATATTTATTTCTCAAGTAATTGTGTTTTGTATTTATTTTGTATATGATTGTATTTTGTGCAAATTTTATTGTTGTATTTTAAAATATTAAAAAGAAAAAGTTTTTGGCGTTGTGAATAGTCAACGCTAAATGTACCTAGTACCTACTCTAAACTAAGCCACAACACCCTTTGACGCTAAACTAATAGAGCTTCAGTGTGGAGATGCTATAAGAAGGGTGTTAACCCGTAAAATACCACATCAAATTTACCGAATTCGCATTTATGAAATGGTGTTAAAAAAAATGCACTTTATATGCGTGCCCTGTAAAATTCTTGTAAAAAGTCGATTTGGCCACATGTTAGAACAAAACATGCATGAAGAAGTTATTTAAAACACTAACTCTACATTTGATTATTGTCAATCTTGGTTGATTTATTAAAGCATGTATATAACGCACGAATTTTGAGCTTTTTTCTCTGTCAATATATTTAGAGATTGATTTAAGGAGATTATGTTACCGATATACACTAAAAAGAATCTTGTACAAAGTAGTAAAATGGTCTGGTTTAATCACAACTTTGAATGAGCTAAATGCATGATAGCACTATACTGTACAAATAAATATGTATACAATTTGCTTAAGGCACTCACTTTTTTTTATGAAACCATTTAACTATTTTGCAATGTTGATTGACATTATGTACCGGGACACTACATAACTGAAGAGATTTTCGCAAATGCACAATTGTAAGTATCAGGTATTATGGTCAAAATCCAATATATTAAAAACCAACTGAAAAATATGGTGTAAAAATATATAATTACAAAAATATGGTGTAAAAATAAAAAACAAAAACCAGCTGAAAATAGCAGACTCGCATTTTTTATTATTTTTTTGGATGGAAACTGCTGAACTATTAATGCCATCATATAATAAATATTTCAAAAAGAAATCTCTGTACATCTAAACTAGAAAGCTAAAAAATATGGCATAAACTTTAGATAGATAAATAATAATAGATATTTACTTGAAGCAAGCAGAGGGCAGAGGCATACAGTGTTGATTATGTACAGTCACTCACTCACTCACTCCGAAGGACTATTCTAATAATTACAACTAATTATCATTCCTACTTACGACAGATGAAACGATCCTTGCCCTTCTGTTATCGCATACACCATCTTCTCTCTCATCGTCTCCTGAAATATAATATATCATATATATTCAGAGGTGATTGCAATTGTATTTCATTGTAGAGATATATTCATCTTAATCTAGAGTCAATAGAAGATAATGTTCTATCCTAGGGGCGAAAAGATTAGCGACGAACTAGGAGAGTTTTTAAGGTAAAGAAGCGTACCTTTGACGAGTAAGGGGGAAGTTTGAGGTAATTAGCGCAGGTCATGACGCTCGGGAGGTCGGAATCTGTCCATCCAGTTGTGCATAACTGAAGCGGAAGCCATGAAAAAAATGATCACGTTAGACAATGTGATAAAAAAAAATAAAAAATAAAAATAAAAAAACCCACACATTTAGCCTCAGGATGATGAAACGAAAAAAATAGGCTAAATGTCTTCCAAAACGATAAGTTTGGTTCCCGGTTACGGTTTTACAAATAGGCACCATATAAGAAAGCGGGCGTGGTTTTACTGCAATTACTCTTGGGGGGAAAAGAGAGTATAAATATCGTTATTTTTTCATTTGCGGTTTTACAATTGGTTTGTTCGATTTTTTTACACCCCGTAGAAAGCACCTATGGTGCAAACCATAGAAAGATCAATTTGTGAGACAAGGGATCCAAGGATGAGAAAGCGAAGGGAATAAGAAATATATAAGCACAAACCTTTCGAACAATGGTTAGCTTTGGATTGAGAGATCCAAAACCGCCAAGTGGCAGCCTTGGAGCACCCGTCACAAACTGCAGGAACGCTCGCCTTTCTTTCTGGTTGAACTCTCTAATGATCTCCAGCAACTGAAATTCCCAAAGAAAAATTTCTCAAAATATCAGAGGGTATCGAAAAAAAATGAACGAAATAGTAACGGAAGCAATAATCAGCTTACAGTTCAAGACGTCGGTCATTCTCTCCTAAACTCTTATTTAATTTCTACATAAGAGAAATCCTAACTATGGGTGGGTGGCTAGTGGCTACCGCTACCCTAATTTACGAAAATTAACAAAAATACTGTAAATGAACCTAAACGCCTACTTTGCCTCTTTGTCAAATCCTACTTATGTGATTACCAACATGTGGAAATTAAAGGAATGCACACAAGAATACCGACATTTACGATCGGAGGACTGCTAGAAGAGTATCCATGGTCGAACTTAACATGATCAAGGAGCTCGTCGTCCTAAAAAAGATAATAAAAAAATATAATGAAGTTGATTGATAATGGTTGGAGCAATTTGAAAAACATTGCGAGAGAATAAACTTACAGCCCAAGATTCATCCTCTCCGCATAGCAAGTGTTCCAACTCTTCCTCGGTAAAAATCTGAAGCTTTTCGACAGAGAAAACCTGTACGAACAAGCAAAAGAAATCAAATTATCATTAGAAATGCACTTATTTGCTTTGATGGAATGTTTATAATCATCAAGTACGGTAAATCCAATGCTATGCTTGCTTTAAAGAAAAATGTGTGACAACTTGTACCTGATTAAATCCCGATTTAAATGCCTCTACTTGTCTTGAGATTCCGGATTTTAAAGTTGCATCCACGACAAGTGAAATATAGTCCTCCAAGTTTCTCATCGTTACCTAATAAACATTGATATCGTGGCGATTTCAAAATTATGAAATATGACATCATAAAAGGAGACAGAGATCATTATATGGACCCTTACCTTTTCTGAATCGTGCCCAAAGGCGAGAACGATCTCGGGATACCCGGGAAGAGTAAAATCAAGACAAAGATCTTCAATTCTGGTATTCCGGAAGCGAATCCCATTCCCACCGGTGGAAGATTCGCCCATTGAAGATTCCAAAAACAGTTTTCGACTTGAAATAGCCTTGAATTCCAATAATGTCCTTCCAAGATGTGGATCAAATGAAAGGATGTCGAACAAATCTAGCTCCTGAAGGAAAGAAAGCAGAAACGTTCATGAGAACAGAACAGCAAAGCACAAGCATAAAATTTACATGTGCGTACAATTTAATCAAAACCCCCTTAATTATGGTTGGTTGATTCATTTAATTATATGCCAATCTTGAATTCATGAGCTGCAATTAAAAACAAATTTACGCACCTAAATATTATTTGAGAACACTAATGGAGAATTGAGAAATGAGTTAAATAATTACCTGGCCAAGAATAAGTTTGTAGAAAGCTTTTGATAAGTGAATATCCAAGACTCTTCCCTCTTGAAGAGCCTTGGCCACTATTTGCCCCAAGAGGACAAATTTTTTGCTTACTTCACTGAACTCCAACCCGTTAAGTGAATCAGCTTTAGAAGACCACGGACGAGGGAATAGACCCGACGAGCTCGTCACGAACTCCGTATCAGAAGACTCATGAGCATTTCTCCACATTCCCATTCCAGATTTCTGAAGTTCATGACTAAGCAGGGTATAGAACTCGAGTGTGGGACCCAGACCGGTACCAACTTCCTCCTTATATTCTACCTCGAGAGATACCTGTAGGAAATCCGATTATTACTTCCATAATTATGCCGACATTGGGAAGTGTTGTAAACTATTATAGTTGATTTCTCGATCTAGATAGTTTAGGAAATTAATACTAGTGATTGGTAATCAAACCTGGAAAACTAATATTTATTTATTTATTTATATAAATCATCAATAAAAGAGAAGGATTCTTTACCACCAAAAATAACACCTTCCAACTATACTAACCTTACTACCGGCATGCAGTTTCATCATTTGGGTAGCGGATTCCAGAATGTTGCCGCGAGAAACCGAAAACTTCTTACGAGGCAAGCCGGTAGAACTGTGCCGCCTGTCACTAGGTGATCCAGAATCGGTATGAGACAACTGATGGGGTTGACTTTGCAGCTGACCAAAAGCCGCCAACCGAAAATATTTGCGCCTTGCTTCGAAGCTGAACAAAAATGGAAATGAACCCATCAAGTGATTGCACCATGCAGGAATTCCACCAACACTCAAAGCCATAGAATCTCGCATAAGCTGTTCCAATTTCTCAGTCAGCTTTTGATTTACAAATTGATTCTGTGAAACAGATAATACTGGAATCTTCAACATGTCCAGATCATCAAGCTTTCCTTCAGCAAAAGAACCGATTCTCTGTTGTGATATAAGATAGAATATATCACTATTGATTCTCTCCAGGCATCTCAGAAGATACAGTATACCATCGATAGCATCAGAACCGATTGCGCTCGAGAAATATGGAGTGTTCATCAAGTATCTCCCGATCTTCTCCGAAAACGCAGACTTCTGAATTGAAGAAGGATGTTCTTGGGTATCATTGAGTTGTTCTATGATTCTTCTATACGTTAAGGTGTGTGCTTGAAGCCACGCCTTCGTGATACAAACAATTTCATTTTCCTTGATTAAGGTTTGCAGAATTGCTTGGTATAAAGTCATATTACGATCTAGTTGCTTTCCGTCGAGAAAAAATACCAATTTTGGCGAAGTAACTTCATTTTCCGTTCTAACATCTGACTTTGAAGAAAACAGAATCTCTTCCTCAACATATTTCCGAATCAAAGCTCGTGTATCTGTTTCCCTTGAATTGCCTGCTTGTTTCGGTGCATTTGCCAATAGATCAGCCAAAGCCTCCTGTAAGAAATTGCAACTAAGAATTTAAAACATATCCTCTATTGTCGAGAATCAACTGATCATTAGATAATAGCGGTTTATGCCATCAGTAATTAGTATACTGTCCTCTGTAATTATTAGTAATTTGTATTTTTCTATATGTTTCATATATTAAACTATTATTTAATCTTGTAATATTTCCTTCTATAATATTCAAGAAAAATAAGCAAAATTTTCTTACTACGACAATAATTTAAGTGAAAATCCGCAAGACAAAGAAGCGGTTCACTTTTTTTCTAGATATAGAAAGTAACGCGTTAGTGATAGTTTTGAATAGCTAATAAATATGCTAATATTAACGGTTAATGTAACTATAGCTAAATTAGTTAGTTTTCTAGAAACGTCTACTGAAACTAATAATAATTATAATACCTGAAATGGCAAATTCTTTTTGATGAAATCAGCGGCTAAGTTACTCAAAGATGAACTAGCAGTTGAAAGTGGCTGCTTTTCTTGCGACTCCGACTTCTTCACGTGTTTCTCTTTTTCAACATTGACTTTCGGCCATAGAAATTTCTCAATGGCTTCCATTGACGATAAAGGGTCAACGCTCAGATACTGTTTAGGGATTTCACGAAGGCCTTTTTCCCCTTCACCTCGCACGAAACAAACCCTAAAACACGGATACTTTGTGAACCGTGCCTGTGGGACATCAGCAAAAGATTCCCTCATCCTGTAAGAATCACTCAGAATGACCGGAAAATTTTCCAAAGAGGATAGTCCATTTTGTAATTTTTGTACCAGGGTCAGAATCGGAATTTGAGCCCGAGATTCCGATGACATCAAGAACAGCCTCGAAAATGCTTCAAATCGTTTTGCCATGGGGTCAGTTTTAATTTTATCGGCACAGAAGTCCTTTCGCCTTCTCAAATTCCGCCCACCGGAAAGGTAATCAACTAATGACTTCACAATTCCACTTTCAATGAACTCAAAAGTGGAGATAGGCTCATTTCCATTGAGTTTTTTGACAATTTGGTGCAATTTACCGTAATACTGATCTTCCTGATCAAGAGAATCTGTATTCTTCACTACGTCACTTAGTGCAGAAGATAAAGCTCTAAGCTCTTGAAGAACATCATTTAAATGTTTTCCCGAGATGAGTGATTCCGATAAAATATAACTGCTTTTTATATCCATTGCTAGATTGTAAACAGACTCCTTTTCGAGCTTACAGTTACTTCTTTCTGAATTACCCGAAGCAAAAGCATGACATAAACACCTAAGAGCTCCCCGGGAAATGGATCTTTGACTTGGGTCAATACTCAAATGCAAATCAGAAAAGGCGGGGACCACAAACTGAGAAGAGGCTTCCAAACTAAGTAATGTGGATTTTTCCGGCGATAAAAGTGAATCCATGGAGAAGAAGACACCCTCTTTAATGAAAGAAGGCAAGAATTCATTGGAGTGCTTTCGAAGGATCAATTTGGCTGTTTCGAGAGCTAATAACACGACATGTGGATCCTTTCTAGTGAATACGCCACCCAAGAAACTGCACATATATTAACAAGCTTATAAGCATTATTCTTCACCAGATATTATTACTGGTAGGTGTAATATTGGTAACGGAAAGCCTCTTTTTTTTTTGGACCATTTTCTACCGATACAGGTTATTTTAAACTAATAACCAGTTTTCCGATAAACTGGTAAACTAATGATAAAGAATTAAAAAATCCAAATCAATATAACAAGTCAAAATCATATATAACTCTATAGATAAATTCAATATATACCAGTAACCAGTGCAGTAATTTCTTTTTCTGCATTTTATAACCTGGAACCAGTTCTCCCGTTTTGTTAAAAATTAGAATTGGTTTCCGGTAAACCAGTATTTAATTGATAAAAAAAATTCCAAGTCAAAATCACAATGTACCAGTTACGCGGTTTTTTGACGCAAAAATCAGATTTATCAATCACCTTGAAATGTTGACAGAATTAAGCAAGTCAACGAGGATGTCGGATGTGCTCAAGCGAACCAACTTCTTGATGATAGAAAGAGAGCAATAGCAAATGTACAAATTTGCACCAGAATTAACCACCTGCCCCAGAAATCAGAAATTAGTATGTTTATCTTATGACCAAATAACGAAATATAATTTGATCTAATTTTCTTAATAACTAAGCTATAATTAAAATCACTTGTTACATAATACCACTGTATTTAACCATTTCTAACTAATTCACACCTAACTTCGTATATTTCTATATTTATGATGCAAGCAAGATATATCATATAAGACTACGATAATTTATCAAATCAATACATACCTGGATCAACAAAGGAAGGATATCCATTCCTAATTTTTGAAGAAGTTCGGGCTGAGAAACTAGAAAACATTCCTTCTCCGAAAGCTCAGGAACATACTGATCTCTGATTGAAACAGGGAGAAGTTCGTCAAGTAGCCTCAGAACTTCATATATCTGCAGTACGAAAAATCAGAATCACGATATAGTTCATTTTATTAGAATAGAATTATTAATAAGAAATTTGATACGATCTGACCACAAATAACCGAAACAATCATGCACCAACGGGAATTAACCAAAGAGATGAATTCCCGATCATTTTATTGAATAAAGAAACCGAATAACAAAGGACTGTTTATCTGTGAATACAGTCAAAGCTCTCCCAAAAGATGTCTCGAGCCTAACTGGCAAAACAAAACACAGAAAGCGGCACAAAGCCCTAGGCGCCACTAAATAGGAAAGATTAGGATTTCCTAATCTTTCCCTAATTCTGACTTACCAAAATTACCTCAATAATTAGAACATTAGACAACAAATTTATTTTATTTACTACTAAATTATTCAAGTATAACAGATTGCCAATAAACAGTAGCAGAATCATATTAATGAATGTCATTTCCATACAAGGACTAAAGAAAAATTTTAGCAAAATCACAGACAAACCTCGTCAATCAACTTTTTACGAACAAAAAATAGATTTGAAAGCCGATGATTATTGAGAGGTTAGATTTGAACCTGGTTGGAATTTCCGTCGATTGTATAAGAAGAAGAAACCCCAAGCGAGAAGTCTGATGTAGACAGTATGTGCTTCAAAACACTGCTTATATCGAGCTCGTACAAAGCCTTAAAGGCTTCAGATGAGCCAGAAGCAAGCTTTGCAAATACCCCAAGCAAACCCTAGTTGGAAAACAAGAACATTCATGGGATAAGTGAACGATAAATATGTCTTCAATTACTCAAACTTTACTGTCTTGATTTATTAAGTAAAGTTTTATACTTAATGAAAGAAAATACAATTAATGATATGACAATGCAGGTTCTAACAAATTGAGTTTGAATATTTGAACTTCACTCTTAATCAATATAATTATGTAATGTTTAATACTCAATTAGTCTCGATTAATAAAGGTTATTGTAGTCTATTATAGTGAAATAAAATAATAAGAAATTTTTTTAGAGGATATGCTCGTACGGTTCAAAGAAGGATTATATCAGCTCTTTGATTGTAAGGAACTCCCAAAATTTAACAGTATTGGAAACTACCGTACTTTATAAACTGGCAACGACAGAGTAGTCCCTCCCCTTGAATCAAAAAGTTGAAAGCTCTGCCCGACAATCCCATGCTTACAAAGCTCTTTCAGCATCTCAGGAGAGTGACTCACTCCCTCTGTAAGTCTTGTCAAGCTAATAGCTACAATTTCGACAAGCTGCAAATAAAAACAAACTTATACGATGAAAACAAGCTCTCAAAGCCAGGAATATCCATGGAATTTTATTTTTCTGACCGTAAAACTACCTGCTTATCTTCGTACTGAAGGAGATTGCATAATGTTGGAACGGCCTCCAAGATAGACACAGGGCATTCAGACGGAAGCTTCTTACATATGTTCATCACCGAGGAAAGAGCGACCCGCTGATTCAGAGAATAATATAATTGATAACTTTTCATATACTCACGCCCCAAATGAATATACAAAGTACGACATTGAATAGTAGTGAACTATGCCAGAAGAATGTAAAGAATATTGTTGAATTTGATTAAAAAGACATGATTCCATGTAAACAAATGATGCTACTTGAATTATTTTGGAAAAAGCTTAAATAGGACTAATTCCTACAGTATAAGCTAGGGGTGAAACCGGGCCGGGTACCCTTTTTTTAAAACCCAGATTTGGATTCCATCAAGAATCGATTTTTGAAATGCGGGTACCTGGAAAATCGGATTTAAAAAATATATATGTTTATGCATATAATTTTTCATAAACAGTTGTGAAACAATGCAAGGATGGACTCAATATACTCTTACCTGTATGGTTGTTGAGAAGAAATCGAGGTAAGTTAGCACAGCCGTTACTGCACCAGCCTGCAAGCACGCAAGTGGTTGCACTCGTGATATTTTCTCCAACGCTTGAAGACACTGCATGAACATAATACACATTAAAACGATATAATTTTATCATTTTGTTCATATAGAACAGTGTGATTATCCACTTCAGGAAGAAAAAAGAACAAGTTAAGGTCAGCTTTGATGATTATAGAAACAGATGAAGGGTGTAAATTAGCAGGAAATAGTTAGTTACAGTGCTAATATTTACCAAATCAGTATAGCTTCGTTATATCCTGTATTTTCGAAGGGTATTTGTTTAAAATATATTTCCTAAGTTAGTCTTAAGCTATAGTGCTATAAATATCTCAGAGATTTCCCAAACTGATTTAATATTTTATTCCAGCCTTTTCATAGCAGGTTATTTAATTCCTAGAATATACTAAGAATGTATTGTATAAACATTGCCGATTATGTAATGAGAAATTCATAACCGAAAAATTATAGCAAGTTATTTATTGACAAATAACTTGTGCTATGACTAGAGAAATATAGCACGCTGCCAATTATGTAATGAGAAATGTAGCAGGTTATTTATTTCCTAGAATATATCAAGAATGTACTGTAGAAACTTAACCGATTCACGAGAAACTCAACACAACTATTAAATAAATAAAAAATCATAGCTTTACCTGCTCCGCTACATCCATGTCGTCAATGGCCAATAATCTCTGGCAAAGAACCGAAACGGCATCATGTCTAACCAGAAAAGCCGCTGACCGAGGATACAAATCACAGAGATAAGTCATAGCTCTTATTGCCAAAAGCACGATATCCGGGAATGCCTCTCGCCTCGAGAGCTTAACGAGATGAGGCGATAAGGCATCCGACGTCATAGTCGAGAGCGAATGCTCGTTACTAAACGACAACACTTCACAAAGCTCGGTGAGCAAGATCAAATACTCGGAATCGTCTTTTTCCTCGCTTAGAGACGCTAATATGGTCTTGAATTTTCCGTGATCCTGCCCGGTCCTTCGCCTCTGATAATCCGTGAGCTCGTCTCTGTGCACCGCCTCGTCAGACTCATAAGAATTATATGATGAATTATTTTCGGGATCCATTTCTGAGCGGCTCGAGCCTGAAGCCAATGAAGAAGTGTCCATGTCGTGATCGGCAATCTCAATCCCGGAGCTACAAGAAGGCTTGTTAGCTTGACTTGATGTGCTCGGATTGTTGTCCTGCAAATTGCAGGCTCGCTTATCTGCTGGCGGTGGCAAGTCTTCAACTGTTTCTGCCCGCTTTTGCCCCCGATTTCCCATTAATTATTCTGTCACAATAATTAAGAAAAAATCAGGCAACAAGTAGGGATTATTTTTTTATACTTAACCTAATGATCAATCAGAGAAATTGTTCTTTCTTTCGGTGTTCGATTTCTCCTCCAAACTATTCAAAAACATTTCAATCAGGTGAAACAGAGCAAACAATTGCTAATCAAAGTACATCAATTTCAGTCAAACCAATCCATAATCAATTTTCTAATCACCAAAACGAAACATAATCAAAATCATCGATACAAACGCGTTAAGATACAATGCTAAACACAGTGATCAAAATCAAGTACTAACTAATCACACATTCAAATGGAGAGAGATGAGAAACAAGAACCCAAACACATGTATCATGCATACACAAACAGTCTATTACACAAGATTATCACTAATCAAAGCATGCAAAAAGCCCTAATTAGGAATAATTTCAGTGTTTCGACTCGTAAGTCACACCCAAAACAGAGATTCTCCTTCACATAATCAATGCAAAACCCACGAATAATACCAAAAAAAAAAAAAAAGAGTTTTGCTAAGCGATTATCCATTATATGTGTATATATATATATGTATATATCGCCTCAGGCTCTCAGTCACTGTATAGTGTGTATATACAAACCCAAGCCAAGAGCTTCATTGAATCGTCAAACAGAGCAGAGAATAAAAGCAGAGATCATCACTGCGAAAATCAATTCATCGCGAGAATCACAGTAAGAAAAAAGGAGATGAGAATCAACACCGATTGAAACGCGATTGAAATTCACCTGATTGCGTGCTTTCGCTCAATCAATCGCTATCGCTCTTCGAAAACCTCAGAATATGGATTCTGGATTGTGATGACGAAGACGACGGCGATGAAGAAGAAAGAAACCTTTTTCTATATATATTATATATATATGCACGTCTATATATATACACGTACGACACCAAGAAGCTTGGGATATATACCTTTGTATATATTCACGATCATATTATATATATAACTATATTCTATACCTTTGTATATCCAAGAAGAGCAACACTATATTCTATGATTTTAATTTAGAATTTATTTTTATTATTAAATTAAGATAGGTTTAAGTAATTAATAGGGTTTTTACCGGCATATGTTCCTGTTCTTTTGCAAACATCTGACTTATGTTCCCGTTCTTTTTTTTTCGCGGCATATATTCCATAAGTCTTAAAACGTACTCAAAGTCAACCTCCGTTAACACTTCCGTCTATGTCCGTTAGTTTGTCACGCCCTTAATACCGGCATATGTTCCCATTCTTTTGCAAATATCCTACTTATGTTCCCGTTCTTTCTATTTATGATTTTTTATCATTTTAAGAAAAAATACTAATTTTTTCCATTTTTTATTTTCTTAATAATATTTTTTTAGACGATAAAAGTATCATTTATAGATGATACTAATTATTTTTAAGCGGTAAAATTACTCTTTTTTTTTTTGTTGAAATCTTCATTCATTCTCATCGATGTAGAATTGATCTTCTTTTTTAATCTAGAAATCCTCTTTCGTCGTGGAAGTCTTTGATCTCCGCTTTTAACAAGCTCTCAAATCCTTAATTACCAACCCTAACCAAAGTACCAACCAATCGAATTGCCACAAAACCACAGTTCTCACCGACACCCGCGAGCTTCCGTCGTGGGAGGGTTCGGTGCCGAGGAGAATTGGCATTGGGCAGAAGCAGTAAAGACACAAAGGAGGTTCTAGTGGACCAAGGTTGGGATCACCATGACTGATGACTATAGGAAAGCCATCAATGATCTGTCTCCGAAGTGTTGGAAAATATTGCAATGAAAATAAAATTGAGATAGCGTCAAGTGGGTCGAAACGTTGAACACCCGAGTTGAACGGTTTCTTCAAAACGAAGTATCGAAAGCTATCTAGATATTATGAGTTTGCTTCCCATTATTTTTTCACTCTGTAATTTTAATTTTTTATAGCTTCCCATTGTTTTATGTTGTGAATCTTTGGGTAACGGAGTTCAAGGAGTCTTAGTTCGCTAGCGAATTTTGAAATGTTACGAAGTTTGGGGTTGACCGATTATATCCTGGGAAGCTAATTGCCTAACGAAACTCAAGCACGTAGATGAGGCAAATCAAGCTTTAAGGAGAGATTCCAACGCGTCTCGGGAATCACTAACGTTTTCTATTTACAGGATATCAAGAACAATTTTCGGACAAAAGAGATAAGCCGATGCTCGTCAAATTCAATAACACATCGATATGTATTTTAAATTTACTCGCTACTATTTTTCTATAATTTATTTCTCATATATTATCATCTCTAGAAAATATACAGAGCGTTGCAAGGCTGTTAAACTCGGACTCTGCTCGAACCAATCGGTGAAGATGAAGTTTGTCGAGGTGTACATGACACGTGGCAAAAACAAACGGATATAGACAGAAGTATTAACAGATGTTGAATTTGAGTATGTTTTAAGACTTATGGAATATATGCCGCTAAACAAAAAAAGAACAGGAACATAAGTCGGATATTTGCAAAAGAACAGGAACATATGCCAGTCTTAAGGGCGTGACCTATGGCAAAAACTAACGGACATAGAAGGAAGTGTTAACGGAGGTTGACTTTGAGTACGTTTCAAGACTTATGGAATATATGCCGCGAAAAAAAAAAGAACAGGAACATAAGTCGGATGTTTGCAAAAGAACGGGAACATATGCCGGTAATAACCCTAATTAATATAAGAAGGTTTTGGGAGATTTAGATCTTGTATGGTTAAGGCGCATCGTTAAGTACTGCACAGTCGGTGGAATAACGGCTCAGATTTGCTGATTGTTTTTTTTTCAGGCTATCGTGCGGTGTAAGATACGAGGGACAGAATGGTAAAAAAGAGAGAGTAAACGGTGACGTGGCAGGGACATTGATTTGTTGGAGTTAGATATCGGCCGTCTGATTAGCACCGCCTTTCTTCGGTGGTCCCGGGCTAAAATTAAAAAATAAATTAGAATTTGAAAATAAAAATAAAAATAATTAGATTTCGCAAATTAATTTATACTTTTATGTCAATAATTTATATAGACGATTATCGATAGCTTCAAAAGAAAGAAAGATAGCTTAATAGAATAATTGCATATGAACAAAAATATTTATACAAAAATAAAAGTACAAATAAAAATGTGATACCATTATTTTATAGAAATGAGGAGTCGTATAAAATAAAAATACAAAATAAAAGTGGCCAGAAATATTTTTCACATATGTAGAGTTGTAGACAACATATAATATCATGTTTGATATGTAATTCAAATAAAAAATTACAGTTTGAAATTGTTGAGATTTTAATTGAGTGAGTTAATTACATTACGCCCTTATACCGCTATTGTGGCGGACTTTAAGGTTTAACCTAATTAAGCTCGCTAATCATAAAACGATACGATTCCGAGTCGGAACCGCCCACAACAATAGTGACAAACGCAAAAGGTGTTTCTACAAATGGATGAACTAAGTACAAGCTAAAATCCGATAATTAAAGCTTGCACGTTTCATGCCCCGAATTTCGAAGAAGAAAACGATGAATAATGTTCGCTCTGACTTAACTTTCAAGAGGTTAGGTTTCCATCCCCGTAAGATTGTTTCCGCGCCGCTAAATGTTTAGTATTTTACATTAAACATATAACCTATAATGGACTGGATTGGAGAAGAGCTTATATATCTACTCGGTGCCTTGCATAGGAAGCATCATGTGTTGACCTTGGGACTACATTCACACACACACACATATAATAAGAGTTAGAAAATACATATGCATATACGGGATATTTGCGGCAAAAATACCTAAAAGATAATTGAAAGTGGCTGACATATTTCACTTCTTCAATAAGTATCTAAGTATCCCATTGAGTACTTATGATTTACGCTTTTGACAACAGTAAGAACATATGCCGCGTAAAACAAGAAGTGGAATATGCATCACTTTCACTTAACATATAGATATTTTTGCTGCAATTCTATAGTCATTCTTCAAGAGAAACATAGAGGATTTACTTGAGAATTTGAATAATTAACGCCTTGCGAGAAAGAACCTTGGTGAGCAATCTGACAGATTAATCGGAACCACATTATAGACCATAAAAGTCAAGTATGATAGACTATAAATATAATTCGGAATTCCCATTAACGCCCTCCTGAACTTTGGCTGTTGGTGCACTTTGCCCCCCTCAACTTTAATTTTAGGCAGAAATGCCCCCCATGACTTTCAAAAAGTGGCACATACCCCCCTTCGCATTTAAAAATGACGGAAAATGGTACCATGTGCACAGCACATGATTTATTTTAGAGTATTTTTTGCCTATTTGATTAACTTCTCAAATTTTTTCAGACTTTCATCCTTAATTTTCTTCGAAAAGTAGATTTCTTGATTGCTAGTGATCACTAATTGATGAAAATACTCTCGAGTAAACCACGTGTTGCTGCACAAGTTAACATTTTCCGTCATTTCTTTAACGCGTAAAGGGCAATTTTCTACCATATAAAGTTTCGGTCGCATTACTGCCTAAAATTGAAGTTCATGGGGCAAAACACACTAACGTGTAAAGTCAGGGGGCATTCCTGTCAATATGTATTCGAAGGAAACTGTAACTTATCACCAACCTGAGCATTTGGGCTAGATTGCATGTCTTTTTTGGCAGATGAGTCTCCAGATTTTGCTGAACCTTTCGTGTCGCCCTACCAAACGTCGGGATTTGCAAGAAGAGAAGAGAAATAATTAACTTTAAGGCATATTGAGAAAGAAGAAGCTAAAAAAGGTACTCTTTGAACTCATAACTTTGAAGCTTGATTGACTTACCTCCATCTGCAACATCCATACGTACACCATAAGCAATCAAGCCAGAGGAAAAATGGAAAAGAAACAATGAGCTTAATTAATTCGAGCTTTGCAGTGGGAACAGAATATCAAATAACTACACGGCAAAGCTCTGAAAACGGTTATTAGAAAAAAAAATCAGTAAAAGTTAAGGAGATTAAAAAGTCTCGTAATGGGAATTAATTGATGGTCAAAATCGCAAAGCAACAGCGAAAAGTACATCTCTGTATCGGCTCAGGTAAATCTTGAGCGGATCGATATAGTCTTCAAACCCCAAAGTCGCCATTGCCCAAAGCAGATCGTCTCCGTTAATCGTCTTCCTTTTTTCTCGCTGGCATTTATCACTCGCCCTAAAGATTAAAAAAAAAAAAAAAAAAAAAAAACGATCACCTTAGTGATAAAAGGCGAAGTTTTATCCATACAGCTCTATTTGATGTTAAGTTTAAACATGATAAGGTAATCGTAAAAATAATCATTTCGATAAAGTTCCGACATAAATACCCTTAACTATTATCTGAAATTTTGACAGAACTTTAGAGTAACTTTTATAACATTTCTACCAAATATAGCTATAAAAATACCCTTTTATACAAGGCTAACCTTTAACCGAAATTATGACCGAACTTTAAAATAACTTAAACATTTCAACAAAATCAACCTATATGGGGGTGGTTATATAGTCAAAATTCAGACCAAAATACCCTTCTACTCAAACTAATTTTTATCTTAAATTTTGACGGAACTTTAGAGTAATTTTTAAATATTTTTACGAAATGGAGCTACATATAGTTAAGATTCCCTTCTATAACATAAAGGATGGTGAAGATTAGTACCAAATGCAATAGCTATAGAAATGGTGAAGTGATACTGCAAGAGTCTCAAACCCAAGAAACACGAAACCGGATTTCTTTTACTAACCCGGACCGGTCCGAGAAAAACTGCTCAAAATAGTCGGTTCTAGTTCCGGTTTCGACCCTAATACAAGTCAGCAAATCAGGACAAATGAAAGAAGGCGATAGCACAAGTTCCATACTCGCTGGTGATGAAGCTGATGAACTCGGAGACGCACTCCTGCACAGTCTCCTTGGCGTCCTTGGCGATCTTGCCGTTCGCCGGCAGCGCCTTCTTCATGATCCTGCTGATGTTGGCGATCGGGAGGAACCGATCCTGCTCGCGCACGCCCGAGCGCGGGCTGTGCTCGCCGCTCTCGTGGCTCAACCCGCCTGGACTCCCCGGACCTCCCTCAGCCATGGCCGAAAACCTCAAAACCCTAGCACACACCAGACCATCACAATCGCCGACAAAATTCCACAATTCACGTCTAACGAACGCCTCAAGCCCTCACTCCGGCCACAACCGACCACCACAGCACACAAATCGCACACAAACACAAACACACACACACACACATACATATATACATATACATAAACATATGTATATACATCAATCGAGAGAGAGAGAGCTTACCAGAGGAGAGAGAAAGATTTGTACGGGGGATTTGGGCGCGAGAGAAGGAGAAGCTTCGGATGAAGAGAAGATCGGACGCTGGAGAAGAAATGGCTTCCAAGACTCTCAGATCAAACTCACCTGCTTTATCAACACCGTTCGTTTTTATTATTACGCTATTTTGCACCTCTTACCCCTGAACTTTACACGTCAGTGCAATATTCCCGCTAAATTTTAATTTTTGGTCTTTCAAACTTTTGAAAAGTAGCAAATGTCTCCCTATCCATTATAAAATAACAGAAGTATGTTATTGTTAATGTTTCGTTTGGCATTGCAGTCTAATAGCCAAATAGAAAGTTTATATTTGCTAAATAGCCAACTTTGGATTTATATATACCCATAGCCAATTAACCATGTTAATGACTATAAAATGACTTATATACCCTTAATTATCACATTTTTACATGTTGATTTTAATATCCAATTATAATTAACGAGATTCATTTCCACTAATAAATTCAAATTTTAATATTAATATTAATATTAAATGAAAATTATATTTGAAATTGAAAATCCTCTAAAATTAGGGAATACCAAATTCAGAAAAATTTGAAGCCCTCCTTCGTAAAATACAAGCGATTCCAAAATTCTGACCTAGCCATTCGGTTAATATTAACAGTTAATTCATCTATATATGGTTATATATTCATACTGTATAAATTGTGAACATATATATGAAGTTTGTTAATGTATCAATTGGTAATACTTGTTTATATACATATATAAACTGATAATACTTGTTTATTATTTCACGATTCAAGGAATGATTTTTTAATCGCATATTTTTGGTATATTAACCGTTAATTCGTTAGAATTTTAACCGTATAAAGAAAGGATAATTAAAAGGGTATAATAGGAATAAAAACTTATATTAAAATGCCACCTCTTACATATTGACTATTTTACAAAGATAAAATAATGGTTGACTATTTTGCTAATCAAACATTTCTATTTAGCTATTGGGAGCAATTTTGAAAGGATGTTATTGTTAATGTTAAGTATCGCGGCCCACAAGATTTTGTCTGTTTCTAAATTAGATCTGCTTATACTAGTATGTAGACTTAAGATTATAACCTCGATCAACTAATATTTTGTATTGAATTACATTTTTGTATAATCCAACTCGGAGCGGAGCAAACACCGTATTAGCTAAATCGCTAAATTGATGATATAGTTTAATTTTTAAATGCTAATTAATAATTCTATATAGAAAAAAATAATTATATAACTCAATTACAATGCTTTTTGAAAAATAAATCTAATTTTACTTGGTGTTTCTTTAAATATATACCTTCGTGAACTCCAACTCTAAATTTAAACTTTCATAATACATTAAGAATTTCTTGTGTTGTATTTTTTACGGACCTAAAATTGCATCTTTACATAAAACACGCTTTAAATAATCTTCTTCGACTTTATCTTATACTAGATCCATTCTATACATCTTGATAAATCTAACTGTTGGTTTGAGGATTAATCAATGTACTAAACTATTAGTTGCAATTTAGATCCCACTTGAAACAAGTTGAAAGTAGTACCCTTAATCTGATGGTTAAACTTGTTAAATATTTTGTTGGTAAAATCATTGATATAGAACACATCCGGTAAATTACATTATTCATCAATAAACTCATAAAATCGGAGCATAATTTTTTTTTTCTTCTTCTTTATAATGGTGTAGTATTGATGTCGTTTTCTCTTCTATTTGAGAGAACCATCTTCTGTAAACGCATTTATTATATCAAATATCAATATCAGTTTCAATTAGAAGAGCATAATTAAAGTGATTAAAAAAAAAGGTACGTAAGAAGAGAAATTGCCTAATGTATATAAATGGGCCAAGGACCATTAAAGTGAAGCGCATATGTATCTATTTACTTCCTAAATAGGAATGTGATTAAATTGTATTTAATGATTTGTTGTTACCAAAAAAACAGAACTATACTAACTCCATTATACATCAATAATTATTTCTACAATAAGTACTGTGATTTTGATGATTCACTTTTCTGTTGGAAAATCTATACATGAAAAAGTTTGTCAAATTTGGACCACAATTTTCATATTTATTCTGTTAATGTCAGTGCGTTTTTGTTTAAATAAGGAAAAGAAAATAAAGTGTTAATTTACTATTGTATTTACACATAAAGTGGTGATTAAATTAAACTAGAAAACTTCATATAGTAAGTAGGCAAATGCATATGTTTAATTAGTTCATAGGATGAAAAAACTTACCACCTTTTACTTTGTAAAATAACTATATCGCGCCCCTCCGACTTCGTAAACTTGTTCTTATGTAGCGCTTGCCGTTTTATTACTTTTACACAAGTATGTCATGGTAACCTTGACGGTTACATAATGAAAAAAATTGCAAAGTTAAAAGCTACGAACGAACAAAAGTACAAAGTCCCGATCGTGTGAAGCGTGTACACTTAAGTCTGCAAATAAATGCATTTTTTTTCTTTCATTAGGTGTATTAACTATTAAGTCTCAATTAATTATTTTTGCAAAATTGAATATTTTCTAGAGCAAGGGGACTGATTAAGCAATTTCGCATTCCTCAACACAGATAAATGCTAAATCTTTGGTCAACTATCATTGCCATCCAATATATAACTACATAAGTCTACCTATTAACTCCCACATATTTACAGAACCATGTACAAAACCCGACCGATCCTTCAAACTCAACGATGCCCAAACGGAACTAAAGCTCGAAGAAGATGCTTCGAAAGACTATATCCAGCAGCAAAAAGCAATATTATTATAATCTGCATCGCCGATATTAGATACCTTTTGGTAGAAGCTTTTCAAGACGAACCCGACGATCAAAATACATACCAATAATATAAACGGCTGAGATGAAATCAAAAGCCTTTTGTGGTGTCGAAGATTTTCACTCTACTTCTTCAACGTTCCGAGAATTCATCTCCAAACGCTAGCTAGTTGAGTCCCATTTTTAATCAAGCACTAATTACAGCCAGATTCTTCTTTTTACCTGAAAAAAATAAAATAAAAAAAATACAGGTGAAACTGATTCGAACCGGAAAGGTACTTTTGGTCTTTTTTCAAATTACTGTCTCTACCAAACTAATGACTAATTAGTTTTTTTTAAAAAGAAACATCGCTTATATTGATAAAAGGTAAATTACAATACAAGGCTAGAGAGTGGTTTAAAATTTGTCGGTCAAAATCAGACCGGCTATATAAACCAAAACTCTACCATAAGAAAGAAAGAAAAAAACGAAGACTAGTCCTTACAAAGTACTAGCCCAATCTCTCGAAAGGTCCGCGAGAGAATACATCGAAAACTCATTGCATGAGGAAAAAAGCCAAAGAGCAATACAATGGTTGATACTATCTATCAACCCATTAAGATTCCAAAATATATCATTGTAGAGGAACTTGTTGCGAGTATTCCAGATGCACCATAAAGTAGTTACGATTCCAATCTTCGCCGCAACGTGCCATTTGTTATTTCGCCTTGGAACTTTGTGAATTTGCAGCAAATCAGCGATGGAAGTGAAGCCCACTAGATCCACCTTTAGATTGGAAAAAAGCCAAGCCCAAACGGCTTTAGCTGTGTGACAATGAAAGAATAAATGATCGACCTCTTCTTCGGACGAGAAGCACATCGAACACACACTAGGGAGCAACGTGATTTGGGGATTATGCCCTTGAACAATTTCAGCCGTATTGACTCTTCGACGGGCAACTAACCAAGCAAAAAACTGAACCTTTTTTGGAACCGCGGATTTCCAAATTACTTCAAAAAAATGCACATCCGGGAGAGCAAAGCCTGGTGATAACTCTTTCGTCATCGACTTTACAGAAAACTCCTCCGCATCATGGAGCCAAGCACGCCGGTCTTCTATTCCTTCCCATAAACTCACAGAGCTCAATATTTGCAATAACTCGGTAGCTTCGTCCATCTCCCGAGTAGTCAAATCTCGAGGGAATTGGAAGTCCCACTCGACCTGACCGGGGATTGGAGAAGGCGAGCCAACCAAGTAAATAGATACATTTTGGAGTGGGCACAAGCGAGCTAGGCACGGAAAACGGTCTTTGAAACAACGATCACCCTTCCATATATCCTCCCAAAATCTCACTATTGAACCGTCTCTCACAATCCACGAACAACGCTTAAAGAATTCTTCTTGAACGGAACACATTGAGCGCCAAGGGCTACGGTATGTATGAGAAGTCGTAACTTCTGGATCCCGGTTGTTAGCTTGAGTACCGTAAATGGCTCTGATCACTTTGTGCCATAGGGCTCCCTGTTCTTTCGGAAATCTCCACAACCATTTTGCCAAAAGGGCTTTATTTTTTACAATAAGGCTCTCGAAACCCAATCCTCCTTTGCTCTT
Organism: Parietaria judaica; assembly: GCA_954871525.1. Classification (NCBI taxonomy): domain Eukaryota; kingdom Viridiplantae; phylum Streptophyta; class Magnoliopsida; order Rosales; family Urticaceae; genus Parietaria; species Parietaria judaica. Next base: position 19,359,171 of record OX940864.1, read on the forward strand.
AGGAAACTGGCACACTTCCCACGCTACATTCGCGCGTGTTCGACCTCCTTCAAACCCATCCCAAAAGAAATTCTTCATAACTTTTTCTATATCGTCTGCTACTCCAACGGGCATCTTAAACACTGACATAAGATATATGGGGATGGTAGATAAAACACTGTTGATGAGAGTCATCTTCCCTCCTTTAGAGAGAAAACCTTTTTTCCATCCCTCGAGCCGCTTTATAACTTTCGAAACCACTGGGTCCCAGAAAGTTTTGCTCCTAGGATTACCCCCGAGAGGCATTCCCAAATAGCAAACAGGCCAAGACTCTTCTGTGCACCCGAGAAAAGATGCGAGCTCTTCAATCTCCTCACTTGTACAATTAATTCCCATCAAGTTGCTCTTCTCGAAATTAATTTTTAATCCTGACCCTGCACAAAATTGTCTCACTATGTCAATCAAATTTTCCCACCCTTGTTTATCGGTCTCGGCAAAGAAAAGGGTGTCATCCGCAAATTGAAGGTGCGGAATCTGAATGGCTTGAGCTCCAACCGCCAAAGGCCGAAATAGATTCAATTCGGTCCCTCTCTGAATTCGTCTCGAGAGTGCGTCGGCGACAAGCACGAAAAGAAAAGGAGAGAGCGGGTCTCCTTGACGGATACCCCTCGATCCGGAGAATCGTTCTCGCGGCCTGCCGTTTATCATAACCGAAAAAGAGACCGTTGACAAGCATCCTCCAATCCATTTCCTCCATCGCCCGTCAAATCCTTTTCTCTCCAATACGAAATCGATAAATTTCCAATCAATCCGGTCATAGGCTTTTTCAAAATCTAGTTTTAAAACCGCTCCTTTCTTTCCTGACCGGCGATAAGACTCCACCACCTCGTTCGCTATAAGAATCAAATCTGTAATTTGTCTCCCGGAGACAAAAGCTCCTTGCACCTCACTGATTGTATCTTCCATCACCTCTTTCAACCTCTCGGCCAAAACCTTCGCGATGATTTTATAGAGGCTTGTCACGAGACTTATTGGTCTGTAATCTTTCACTTTGCTCGAGTTGAGTTTCTTTGGAATTAGACACAAATGAGTCTCGTTGGTGATGTTATTGACGATGCCGGTCTCCCAGAATTCTCCAAAAACTTTCAAAAAGTCGGGTTTGATTATATCCCAAAAATCTTGATAAATGGCTATGGAAAAACCGTCTGGACCCGGGGATGTATCTCTTGCACATCCGAACACTGCCTCTTTAATTTCCGTCTCCCCAAAAGGCCGCGAGAGATCACGAGAGCAAAAGTCGGGGATAGGCTGCCAAAAGATGTTGTCCCATTCCACATCCGTGGTCGGAGAAGAAGTGTAAAGCTCCGAGTAAAAACTGTTTATTTCCTCAACGATTTCGTCTTCTCGAACTACTAAGCTCCCATCGTTCTTCTCTAATTTCCATATCGCATTCTTTGCTTTTCGGGAAGACATTAGAGCATGGAAAAACTTCGAATTGTTGTCCCCTTCTTTAGCCCACACCACTTTTCCTTTTAACCGCGCCGCCCTATCTTCCACTGCATTCATTACCGCAAGACGCATTTTAAGCTCGGCTCTTTCATTTCGAGTCTCTTCTGACCAAGATTCCCCTTCTTCAATCTTATCCAGGCGTTCTATCTCCGCTTGAGTCCGCAATTTTTGACCAAAGTTCTTTTCTCTTTCAATCGCTACCCACTCTTTGATTTTTCCTTTAAGCGTTTTCAACTTCCACATAAATGAGTAACCTTGCCAATCCTGCTGACTCGTTTCCGTCCACCAAGAACTAACTTTCTCCTTGAAATCTTTGTCAGATAACCATGAGTTGTCAAGTCGAAAAGGGCTCGGACCCCACTTTACCGGAGAAGTATTAATGGTCAATGGAAAATGATCAGACACACCTCGAAACCTAGTCTCTTGGACACAGAACGGGAACAAATCCCTCCACCCTTCAGAAAAAAGAAAACGATCGATCCTCGAACACATAGCTACTCCCCGCATTGCCGACCATGTGAATCGGCTATTCGCCAGAGGGGGATCTATCAAACTGAGGTCGGTGATAACTTCATTAAACAACCTCATTGAGCGTCGAGCGCGAACAGGGGAATTCCTCTCATGAGCGAACCGAATCACGTTAAAATCACCTCCAATACACCAGTTAGGTCCGCAAATTTCCCCTAGGCCCACCATTTCATCCCAAAATACTTCTCGCTCTCGGTATCGACATGGCCCGTACACACCAGAGAACCACCAGTTAATACAGGTCGTCTTAACTAATTAAAAATAACAAACCGGCCCCTATCACTTTTCTCACTATCGGATGAAGCCTAAGTCCGAGTTTTATCATAATCATGTAAGCAAAAAGTTCAGACATCTATGTTGATGTATTCGAGAGAACGGGCAAGAAATTCGATAATCTTGACTTCAAAGTCACCAAATAGCTATTAATATATACCTCGAAACATCTGGATTTGGTTCTCATATCGTGTTTGCACACGGGGCAAAACGTTCCCCATTTAGTGAGCCAAGAGTCCACACAAGTTGAATGAAACTCTGAAAGTAAAGCACCATTTCAAAATGCTTAACCAACAAGGAGTAGATCGTTATAAAACGGAATAATTTAATACAATAAAAAGGGGTGAAAGTCTACCATGCCGGCAAGGAAGAACTTTGAGGACCTCTCCATCTTTGTAATCTTCAAGGCAAATAGCACAAGTTTCTCCACCTTGGCAGTCATTTGAAGGTGAAGCGGTACTGAACGTGAAACACGGTAACGCTTCCACCATCTTTGCATCGATGTTCTTATGGGGGTTATTCCTTCCCCGTGCATTTAGCCAATGTCTCGGTGTAAATATCGCGATTACCAAAATAGAGCATATGACAAGAAACGAGATAAAAGATATCGCTAACACGGTCCAAGCCGTTCCACTGTCGTACGGGAATATGCAGCATTCACCTTCTTTTCCCTCACTGTGTTCCTTAAGGTACTCACCGGCTTCCTTAGAAACAAAAACGGCATTCACCGTGACGTTTTCTCGGTTTATCATCACTGCAAAAGTAGGGAAATGAGAGCAGCAACTCTTCAGAGACTAGAATAACCAAAGGCAATAACGAAGGGCAACTTAATCTATGTTTTATATATGTCTTGTTATTTGACTTATTTAATTATGTTTTTGGGTAGACACCATAGAGAAAGAGAGATTTACCGGGTTTAATCAAACCCGTGACGAGATCCTTAACTCGGGATCATAACACTAGCATACTCTCATTCTCTCGTTTCGTGCATTTCCATGTGTGACAATTGTTTTATAGATAGCGCCTTTGGAAATTACATAAAATCAAAGTCGAGCCATATCGCATCAAGTAAAAGCAGAAACCAAACGAAAACAGAATGCACGGGAACGTTTTCGCAGTTCATCATCGCAGAAATGATGACGGAAAATGAAACCAAATTGACGAAAACGTTTAATCATACAAAAGCTACCATAAATTCTCTTTCGTTCAATGTGCTATCTCAATATGTCTAAAATTAGCAATAAACACTGAACTAAACTTGAAGTTGAATCAGCTAAAAGAACTCACTGTAGACCAAATTCCCTTTTTCCTGATTGTCGTGAACAATGGCGGCTTGAAACCCGGCATCTTGCGCGTTCTTAACCTTCTCCGTGAAAGCACATTCGCCCCGAACAATCAACACGAAACTGACTCCATCACCGGTTTTCTCCCGCAAAACACGGTTCCTCAGCGGGCGGCAAGCGTCCAGAGGATCCGCCACAAACAGCGCTCCGCAAATCCCGGAGCTGTTGATGCCAAGAGCTAGAAAGAAGCAAAGCCAAAAAAGGAAACGAACAGCAACATCAACTTCTCGGCAACCAAACACCACAGAACTACCGATTCAGCAAGAGGAAGTACCAAATTTAGCTGGAAGATCAGGGAACGAGACGGACGAGGACTTGAGAAGAATCGTAGCTGAGCTCAATCGGCTCCAATCGAAAGCAAACGCGAAGAACAACAACATCCAAACCAAATCGACCCTCATTTTTCCTCGCTCTCAACCTGAAATCAACAAAATTGATCCATGAAAAGAGGAAACAAACCGGAAACGATCAAGAACAAGCATAGGCAACAATGTCGGACCGAATCGAAGAAATCAGAAGAGGATTGAGGAAGTGAAAAACCAACCTGAGGCATGAAGAACTGTAGCTTCCGTGTTGCCGAGTCCAATCGGAGTAGGTGAGACTGAGAATACTGATCAAGAACAACTTCTTCTTATGGAGCTTCGAGATATAAATATATATATATATATATATATATATAGTTGTTATAGTTCTATTTGGATCAGCTTATGTTTGTCGTACGTGAATATTGTTATATTTTTTAGATATTTATCGGTGGTTTTTATTTCTTTGCTTATCTATAGTCTTGACATTAATAAATGTGAAACTTTCAGTTCAGCTGATTACCATTTACAATTTTATCATTATATTTAAAATATATTGTTTTTTGCATTCCATAGTTTTATTTTGGGTAATTTCAGGCTAAAGCACCCAATATTTTTTTAAAAAAATATTGAGCTAAATGCTCATTGATTTTTTTGCGGCTAAAGTACCTAAGCTGCATTCCGCTACGTTGACCATGACACCCCGTCAAATATCAGAAGCGATCGTTAACGTCGTCCCACGTAGCGCCACTCACTGTTAAGGTCGGATTTGGTCAAATCCATCCTCAACACAACTCGTGTCGTTTTGCCCATAAACGACATGAGAGGAGGCGAGGAAGTTCATCACCCGAGGGGGTTTATCCCCGAAGAGGAACATCCCCGAGGAAGAATAACCCCGAGGAGGTTCATCCACGAGGAGACGCATCCACACGAGGGCAAGTTGCGATGAAGCATCCCATCACACCCGACGAGGAACTTCGTCATGATGATTGTGCAGGGTCGAATGACCCTTGACGAGACGTGCATTTAATGAAGCCGACCTACTCACTCGATGAGAGCGTCAGCGACGAGGCTTGCAGAGCTGAATGACGGCTGACGGGATGCGCATTTAATGAGGCGCACCTACCCATAATGGCAGCCTGCTCGGAAGTGACATAAAGTAGGGATTTACCATGCTGCCCTCCAATCAGGCCAGAGAAGGAATGATTAAAGGGAAAAAAGCAGGAAAGACGCGGGAAAAAAGGCATTGTAAAACTCTATAAAATGCGAGATAAGCCTCATTTGTAAAGGTTCGGAAAATGAGAGAAGGAGGCCCGAAAAAAAAGAAAAAAAGAAGTCTTGTAATAGAAAAGGCTACGAAAAATAGAGAGGGAGGATAGAGAGAGTAGATGTTCATGATCCTTCATCTGTCCAGCTATTCAACGGAAGAAAACCGAGCTCATTTCGGAAAATATAATAAAACAGAGATATTCATCATTTATTATTGTTTATTTGTTATTTGGTGATTGTCTTTGTGACTGGAAAAGGGTGGTGAGAATCGCCCTCTACAGTTTGGCGCCCACCATGGGGCTTGTTTTCTTTCTAACTCACAGCCAGGAATTTGAAGGAGCGACATGTCGTCGAGCGACACCGTCATCAGTTTAGAAGGGGACGAAGTCCCAGCCATGGAGAGACTCCAGCAGCAGTTGGCCGAAGCCAACGCGAAAGTGATGGAGGCAACACAGGTGGCCGAGGAGGCGGCCAGGAGGGCGGAAGAACAAGAAGAGCGGAACGGACAACTTACTGCTCTTCTGGAGCGTGCGAGTCAAGGAAGGGAAGGCCCGGAGGGCACGATCGCAAGATCTTCAGCTCGGGGAATGGGTGGAGCTGTAGCCGAGGGAGAGCGAGGTAACTTGACGCCTCTAGCTCCGCCGATCATTAGGGATCTCTTCAATGCCGCCGGCACGACACCGGCCACGACACCGGTGAACACGATGAGCCCGCCGGGAGGTTTGACGACCACCATAGCGGAGACGATCCAGGAGGAGGTCCGGAGAGCGATGAGGGAAATATCCTCAAACATGGAGGCAAAAATGGGATACGTGGCCTCACAGGTGCATAAAGCCACGAGCGCGGCGCCCGAAATCGACAGGTTAGTCAGAGAGGCCAAGGTGACCCCCTTCTCGGCAAAAATCCGCAGCGTGGAGCTAGGGGAGTTGCCAAAGGTCAGGCTCTCACAGTACAAAGGAACTTCGGACCCAAACACCCATGTGAAGTCATTTCGGATCGCCACGGAGCGCATAGGCGGCGAGGAGACGAAGCTTGAGGCTATCCTGTGTCATCTCTTTGTCGAGAACTTGCAAGGCCCGGCGAGCGATTGGTTTGCAAAGCTACCATCGCAATCCATCAGCGACTCCGACGATCTCGTCGCGTGTTTTCTGTGACACTACTCAATGTACGTACAGAATGAGGCTACCGTTACGACCTTGTGGAACCTCTCGCAGGGGCGGGAAGAAACTCTCCGACAATACGTCGGAAAATTCAAGGACGTCATGGTCAGAATCCAAGGGCTCGATAGCGTCGTCGCAATCCAGGCGCTGAAGCACGGATTGTGGTATTTGGCTCCTTTCCGAGAGGAGTTAATAAAGATGCGCCCGTTGACGATCGAGGACGCGCTCCACAGGGCGACGCTCTTCATGGAAATAGAGGAAGAGACTCTGGCTCAGAAGAAGATTCACGAAGGTGGAAGCAAAGGAAGGCAGCACGGAAAAAGGGAAAGTGGGGACGGAGGAGACGCCCCGTCGTCCAGAGCGAGGAAGGGAGAAGAAGACCGAAGGACTTCCAACGAGCGACGAGATCGGGAAGCTCCGAGGCAAGTAGTATATCAGGTTGACAAACACCAAGACCGCGACTACGATCGGAGAGACCACCACCAAGGAGGGTCCTCGGGGGACCGAGGACGATTCTCCAACGATCAAGGAGGATCCTCGGGGGACCGAGGACGATTCTCTGATGATCGAGGAGGATACCCGGGGAGCCGGGGAGCGTTTTCCAACGACCAAGAAAGATTTGCTGGGAGCCGAGGGGGCATCTCGGGAGGACGGGGAGGCTTCGGAACAAAATTTTGGCCGAAAGATATGAGCAAATTCTTCGCCTATCACAACTATAACGGCCATGCCACTGAAGATTGTGCCATGCTGAAGAAGGAGCTCCAGAGAAGATACGCGCTGGGGGAGATCAAAGATCTCACGTACAAACCTCCCGTGCCTTGGAACAACGGGAACAGGGCATGGCAGGGCCGACAAGAAGAACCACAAACAACGGGGAGAACGGCCGAGACGGGGCAAGGAGAAACCTGGCAATCGAGCCGCCACCGGCGAGGTGTGACGAGGAAGATCGACCGGCCTCGAGAGCGAGAATCGAGGTGATCATGGGCGGATCCCGGCTTTGCGAAGATTCGGTCAACAGCATAAAAGCTTATCAGCGGAGGGGGAAGGAGCACGGCCAAGAAGACGTGAAGATGGGCGTCCCAGGCGCGAGGATAGAGTTCGTGGAGAACGAGGATTGCACTGACATGCACGACGACGCTCTGGTCCTCGAACTCAACGTCGGTGGATGCGAGGTTTGCCGCATCCTCGTCGACAACGGAAGCTCGATCGACGTCATTTTCTATGAATGCCTGATGAAAATGGGCATCGAGGGACTCGTAATAGGGGGACGACCTCGCAAGGTATCGGGTTTCAACGGAGACGTCGTCGTCTCGATGGGGACGGTCCACCTCCCGGTCCGCGCCGGGAGCGTCAACCGGATGACGGATTTTATGGTGCTAAGTGTCCCGTCGCACTTCAACATTATCCTGGGGAGACCTTGTATCCACTCCATGAAGGCCGTGCCGTCAACTTACCACCAAAGCATAAAATTCCCGGGAAGAAGAGAGGGGGAAGTCGAGGAGCTCAAAGGAAGCAGGGATGCATACCGAATTTGCTACATGATGCACCATAAGTCAATGACCGCCGAGAAGGGAATCAAGCAGACGGCGAAGGGTGAGCTGGCCGGGTTATAGCAGTTAGCGACGCCTGCCCCGAAACGTCCCGGGCGGAGTAAGGAGCGGAGGCAGGGCGCCGACAGGACAACCAAGATACTTAGTACGGAAGATGTCGAGGCGCGGGATGCCGAGGAGAGGAAAGGGGGAGCACAGATTGAAGAGGTGGAGCGAGTCTGCATCGACGAGTCCGACCCTACCTGGACCATCGGTATAGGCGCAGAGCTCGACCCAGATACCAAAGCACGACTAATTTATTTCCTAAAGAGGAATCGGGGGAGTTTCGCTTGGTCTCATGAGGACATGCCGGGGATTGACCCTTCGGTAACAGCTCATCGCCTCAACACCGACCCAAGGCACAAACCCGTCGTGCAAAAGAGGAGAAAGATGGCCCCCGACAGGAACAAGATCATCAACGACGAAGTAGATAAGCTGCTCTCGATGGGAACCATTCGAGAGGTAAAATATCCCGAATGGCTGGCTAACACAGTCGTCATAAAGAAGAAGAACGGCAAATGGCGAGTTTCTGTGGACTTCACCGACCTCAACCGAGCCTGCTCGAAGGACAGTTTCCCGATGCCGCATATAGATCGCCTCGTAGAGGCCACCCACGGCTACGAACTTCTCAGTTTTATGGACGCTTATTCCGGGTATCACCAAATAAGGATGCACCCGGAGGACGAGGAGAAGACCGTCTTCATTAGTAAGAGGGGCACGTATTGCTACAAAGTCATGCCTTTCGGACTGAAGAACGCTGGAGCGACTTATCAGAGGCTGGTGACGATGATGTTCCACAAACTGATCGGGAAAAGCATGGAGGTATACATCGACGACATGGTCGTCAAATCCCTGAAGGCGGCGGCGCACGTTGAGCACTTGGAGGAGTGTTTCGAGATTCTAAACCGGCACGAGATGAAGCTGAATCCCACCAAATGCACATTCGGTATGTCCTCGGGAAAGTTCTTGGGCCACATGGTCACTCGGCGAGGGGTCGAGGCCGACCTCGAGCAGATTGAGGCAATCAAGAGTATGCCCTCGCCTCGAAATCGAAGAGAGATTCAGAGATTGACCGGGAGGATTGCTGCTCTAAACCGATTCATCTCGCGATCGGCCGACAAGACTCTCCTTTTCTACGAACTACTAAGAAAGAACAAGAATTTCGAGTGGACCGAGAAGTGCGAGGAGGCCTTCCAGGCGTTGAAGTCCTATCTGTCGTCGCCGCCCATCATGACGAAGCCTAAGCCGGGGGAACCTTTGTACTTGTACATTGTCGTGTCTAACCACGCGATCAGCCAAGTGCTTGTGCGAGAAGAGGATGGGGAGTAGAGGCCAGTTTCCTATATCAGCAGGAAGCTCCTCGACGCCGAGACAACATACCCCCAACCCGAGAAACTCGCTCTGGCAGTATACGACGCATCGGAAATATTGAAGCATCACTTCCAAGTCCACACCATCGTCGTCATGACCGACAGACCGATCCGCACTATCATCCACGGCCTGAGCCAGTCGGGAAGAATCACGAAGTGGTCTATAAAGCTGGGAGTGTACGACATTGAGTACAAGCTTCGAACGAGCCTCAAGTCTCAAGTGCTCGCAGATTTCCTCATCAAGTTGCCGAAGGAGCCAGTGGACCCGAGCGACGAAGCCGGCATCTGGAAGCTACAAGTTGACGGATCCGCGACAGCACAAGGATCTGGAGTGGGGATCAGAATCATCTCACCGAGGGGAGACGTGATAGAGAAAGCATGTCGCCTCGCCTATCGCTCCACCAACAACGAGTCGGAGTATGAAGCGCTCATCATCGGGATGCAATCATCCTTAGCAATCGGGGCAAAAAACTTGCACGCTTTCTCAGATTCGCAGCTGGTGGTAAAGCAAGTGAACGGGGAATACGAGAAAAACGACGAACGAATGGAGGCGTACGCAGGAGTGGTCGATGCTCTCTCAAGGAAATTTGACTACTTTAGCCTGACGCAGGTAACGCGGGGAGACAATACCCACGCCGACGCACTGGCAGGCCTGGGCTCTACGACTGAGGTCGGAGAACTCAGGTCGGTCACAGTGGAGACGATGGAGAAGCCAAGCATCCGGAGAGAGGAAGGCCCAGCGAAGAAGAAAGCTAGAGGAAAAGGAGAAGCCGATGAGGCAAGGAAATTCGACTACTTCAGCCTGACGCAGGTAACGCGAGGAGACAATACCCACGCCGACGCACTGGCAGGCCTGGGCTCTACGAATGAGGTCGGAGAACTCAGGTCGGTCACAGTGGAGACGATGGAGAAGCCAAGCATCCGGAGAGAGGAAGGCCCAGCGAAGAAGAAAGCTAGAGGAAAAGGAGAAGCCGAGGAGGCAAGTGCGGGAAAAGCTAGCATAAACAAGATCGAAGACAACGAGGACGAGGACGGGGAGCGGGGAATTGTGGACGACGATGAAATAGAAGATTGGAGGACGCCATTCCGAAGGTACATCCTTGAAGGAATGCTGCCCGAAGATCCGCAAGAGTCCCGACAGATCAAGTCAAAAAGTTCCAGGTACACCGTCCTCGATAACATACTTTATCGAAGGAGCTTCGCGGGTCCCTACCTAAGATGCCTTGGCAAGAGGGAAGCCGAATACGTCATCCGGGAGATCCATAGCGGGGATTGCGGAAATCATTCTGATGGGCGATCTTTGCTTAGGAAGACCAAGCAGCAAGGTTTCTTTTGGGAAACCATCGTCGCCGATTGCATCAACCACGCCAAGAGATGCGAGAAATGTCAGCGACACGCGCCGGCGATCAACTGTCCGGACGAAGAGCTTTCCGTGGTCTCCGTTCCTTACCCTTTCATGAAGTGGTCGATGGACATCGTCGGCCCCATGCCCGTCGGCACGCGACAGAAGAGATTCATGCTCGTCGTCACGGATTTCTTCACCAAATGGACGGAGGCGGAGGCATACGCCAACATCAAGGACTCCGACGTCGAAAGCTACGTTTGGAAGAACGTGATTACTCGCTTCGGATTGCCCAGGGAGATAATCGCTGATAACGGGTCCCAGTTCATCTCGAAGAGGTTCGGAGATTTCTGCAAGCGATGGAGGATAAAACTCAACACCTCGACTCCGCGATACCCCCAAGGCAATGGGAACGCCGAGGCGGCCAACCGAACCATCGTCGACAACATTAAGAGGAGGCTCGGCGAAAGGAAAGGGCTATGGGCGGACGAGCTGCCAGGAGTGCTATGGGCTTATCGAACCACCCCTCATTCCGCGACAGACGAGACGCCCTTCGCCTTGGCCTTTGGAGTGGAGGTTGTGATCCCAGCAGAGGTTGATATCCCAAGCCTTCGTCGAACGATAGCCCCCAGCGGCGAGGAGGATAATGAACAGGATCTCCTCCATCAGCTCGACCACATCGACGAGAGGCGCGAGCGAGCAAGCGCGCACATTGCCAATTATCAAAACACGATCGCGCGTTTTTACAACAAGAAGGTGCGCTCGAGGAGGTTCAGAGTCGGGGAAATGGTCCTCCGACGAGTCTTCCAGAACACCGCCGAGGCAAATGTTGGAAAGCTAGGGCAGACCTGGGAAGGCCCTTACATAGTTACCACCGTCGTCAAACCGGGAGTCTACGAGCTCAAGAATACAGAGGGAGCAAAAGTAATACGGAGTTGGAACGTTAAGCACTTGAAAAAGTTCTACCAGTAGCCTCATTTCGTTGATCCTTTCTCTCTTTTCATGCTCGCATATCTTATCTTTTCTTCTTGCCAGTCGGGAAGTCCTGATCCCCCTTGTTCGGGGCTATTTTTTTACATGACCTCGACTTTTGTTGAACTAATTCGAAGTTTTCTGTTATGCATGACCCTTTATTCTTTATCCCAGATTCGAGGAGGAAGTAATTCATATATATGACTACGTATGCACTGGTGAGAATGCCGAGCAGATTATAATATATAACAATATATATACGGCTAAGGGTGCCGAGCAAACCCGGTCCGGCAAAACATGTCGAGACCATATATACGACTAAGGGTGCCGAGCAAGCCCGGTCCGGCAAAACATGTCGAGATCCATAATATACGGCTAAGGGTGCCGAGCAAGCCCGGTCCGGCTAGCAAGCCTAGAAAAATATAAAGAAAGGTATATATTTATATATATATATATATATATATATATATATATATATTACATAAACAGGCGAGCAAGCCCGAAAGGGGCGAGCGGAAACCACAAGGGGGACACGAAGGAGGCCTAGCGAGGAAAGGAAGCGGCTTAGCAATATAACCACGCGAAGGAGGCCTAGCGAGGAAAGGAAGCGGCTTAGCAATATAACCACGCGAGGAGCCGAAGAAGCAGTCACCGACCGGGAACCAACTGGTGCCGGCTAGGCCCGATCCCCGAGACAGTTATACTTTATTTTACCAAGTGTATACACTTGATAAAATGGGGGACTAACTGTTAAGGTCGGATTTGGTCAAATCCATCCTCAACACAACTCGTGTCGTTTTGCCCATAAACGACATGAGAGAAGGCGAGGAAGTTCATCACCCGAGGGGGATTATCCCCGAAGAGGAACATCCCCGAGGAAGAATACCCCCGAGGAGGTTCATCCACGAGGAGACGCATCCACACGAGGGCAAGTTGCGATGAAGCATCCCATCACACCCGACGAGGAACTTCGTCATGATGATTGTGCAGGGTCGAATGACCCTTGACGAGATGTGCATTTAATGAAGCCGACCTACTCACTCGATGAGAGCGTCAGCGACGAGGCTTGCAGAGCTGAATGACGGCTGACAGGATGCGCATTTAATGAGGCGCACCTACCCATAACGGCAGCCTGCTCGGAAGTGACATAAAGTAGGGATTTACCATGCTGCCCTCCAATCAGGCCAGAGAAGGAATGATTAAAGGGAAAAAAGCGGGAAAGACGCGGGAAAAAAGGCATTGTAAAACTCTATAAAAGGCGAGATAAGCCTCATTTGTAAAGGTTCGGAAAATGAGAGAAGGAGGCCCGAAAAAAAAAAGAAAAAAAGAAGTCTTGTAATAGAAAAGGCTACGAAAAAATAGAGAGGGAGGATAGAGAGAGTAGATGTTCATGATCCTTCATCTGTCCAGCTATTCAACGGAAGAAAACCGAGCTCATTTCGGAAAATATAATAAAACAGAGATATTCATCATTTATTATTGTTTATTTGTTATTTGGTGATTGTCTTTGTGACTGGAAAAGGGTGGTGAGAATCGCCCTCTACACTCACGACGTCACATCCTCCCTCCTCGCTTAACCATTTTCGTGAGGAGGGAGGACGTGGCATTGTGAGTGGCGCCACGTTGGATGACGCTAACATTTGGCTTCTGATATTTGACGGTGTTCCATTGTCAAAGTAGCGGAATGCAGCTTAGGTACTTTAGCCGCGAAAAATAAAATCAATGGGAATTTAGCTCAAAAAAAATGAAACACTGGGTACTTTAATTTAAAATTACCCTTTATATTATTTTAGCCCCGTTTTTTTTTCCCTTAATATTTTTCGAGTGCCAACTTAATTAAGATTCGAATTCATTTTGCAAGGTTCCGAGCTTCCATATTTTTACTTAAAAAAGATATGAATCCGACCAAGTAGGTAATTAAGAAGAAATTCTAATTTATTAGAGGAGATAGACAGACAGGAAATCTTGTAAATTGAGAATAATAACCTTCAAAAGGCTGTTCAATAATTTTATTTGAAAAAAAAAAGTGTTTAATAATCACATGTTCTAAATTGTTCTATCATCTTCTGTTGATCACCCATCGGTGACACAAGATCATGTGTGTCACAGTCACTTAAAGATAAGGAACCTATCGGGCGATGACATTCAGTCACCATCCGGGGACGATAAGGATGAGCCAACGGCTATATAAGCAAAGCTCATACAGCGGTTAGAAAGAATCAGACCATACAGCAAAGAGAGAGAGAATCAGGAAGAGAGAGTTCTTGAGAGACAGAGCTTCTCAGGCGAGTCAGACGGTGGATACGACGACGAAGGTGACGACGGAGTACGGAGAGGGAAGGCTCGGGAACGACAGTCAGAGGAGCACACTCTGGGGATCTGTCGGAGCTTCTTCGCGGCGTCAAAGAGGTTCGTTCGCACCAGGTTCTGATCACCGGCGTTCTCTGGGTCTGGTTCATCTCCGATCACCGTGAAGAGCGCTGGAAGACGAAGGTCATATCGACATCGGAAGCGTAAGGTGGAGTCATCGGAGGGAGCTGTGAAAGAAGCTGTGAGTTTGAATTCAACGGGAAGATCATCTTCTGGAGAAGATCGAATCTTTTGTAACCGGTTGTGTAATTCAAACATCATCGTGATTAATAAAGCGTTAGTCTTTGTCGTCCAATTCAATCGTGTTATTCCGCATTTGTTCGTGGTAATCGATATTCGTATCGGGGTTCTGGGTGAAATCCCCAACAAGTGGTATCAGAGCTCCTTCTCTCGGTGAATCAAGGAAGGGTTCATCGGAGAATCAAGATCCGAGTTCAAGAACCGAACAAGAAAGTAAAGGAGTTCAAGATTCTGAATCTTGACGAAGATCGTCAGAGTCACTCCTGCCAAACGCGATAAGGAATAATGGGACCAGACAAGACAGATATCGCGAAGTTCACGGGCGATGGTGACTTCAACATCTGGAAGATCAAGATGCACGCACAGCTGTGCCAGATGCGCCTCGACAAGGCGCTCAAGGGCGATGAGGCATTCCCGGAAAAGCTGAGTGAGGAGGACAAGGAAGACATCATGACGAGGGCGAGAAGCACCATTATTCTCGCTCTCAGCGATGATGTCATCAGAGACATCCAAGACGAGACGACAGCGGCAGGAATCTGGAAGCGTCTCGATGAGACGTACAACAGGAAGTCCTGGGCGAACGAGTTGTTTCTCAAACAACGGATGTATACCCTCAAGATGGCTCCGGGATCATCGCTGAAGCAACACTTTATCGAATTCAAGAAGATCATCACAGATCTGAAGACGATAAATGTGGAAGTCCCGTCAAAGGATCAAGCACTCCTCCTACTGAATTCAGTATCGGGGATGTACGACAGGATCCAGGACATTCTGCTATTTAGTGGCAGGGAGACCCTCACCGTCGACGATGTTAAGACGGCCGTGCTAGCCAAGGAGGTTCAGCGCAAGCAGGAGGGCAAGTTCGATGGAAGATCAGGTGGAGCGGAGAGCCTCGTCGTTAACCGTGAAAGACCGGCTAAGCGAGAGAAGTTCAGGAGAGGCTCACCGAGGCGATCTTCATCGAGGCCGAGGAGCGGCAAGTGTTACAACTGTAACAAGGAAGGACATTTCAAGAGAGATTGTCCCGAGAAGAGAACGGGTAAGCCGTTCAGAAGGAATAGCGACGACGGTCCAGCGAACGCTTCCCAGGTATCGGGAGGGTACGACAGCGCTGAGGTCCTCGCGATGATGCCGACCAGCATGCGAACAGCGTGGATACTGGATTCGGGATGCTCGTACCACATGAGTCACGAGCAGAGTTGGTTCGAGGGGATGAAGGCCGACGAGGAGGTCATGCCAGTATCGACGGGCACCGAGGAGATGTGCGCTGTCGAGGGGATTGGGTCGATATCATTAAGACTCAAGGATGGCACACGGAGAACCCTGAACCAAGTAAGGTATGTCCCTGGACTCAAACGAAATCTTATTTCTTTGGGTGTCCTCGAAGAGCAGGGATACTCATGGAAGTCATGCAAGGGTGGCTTAAAAGTCACAAAGGGTGCGATGACATTCATGAGGGCTTATCGGTACAATGGCATATACATCCTGGAGGGTGAGACTGCCATCGGGGAAGCAGCAAATATCTCAACGACAGTGTCGAAGACCACTCTATGGCACGATAGACTGGGGCATGTCAGCGAGAAGGGGCTTGATGTACTCAAGCGAGGAGGCTGCTTCGGGAATGATAAGGTGGAGAAGCTCGACTTCTGCGAACACTGTGTTTTTGGGAAGCAGCATCGGGTGAAATTCGGCAAGGGGTCTCACACGAGCAAGTCAGTTCTTGACTATGTTCACTCTGACTTGTGGGGACCGGCACGAGTTGATTCGCATGGAGGAAACAGATACTTTATCTCTTTCATCGACGACTACTCGAGGAAGCTCTGGGTTTATATGATCAGATCAAAGGACAAGGCTTTCGAAGCCTTTGTCAACTGGCGCGCACTTGTTGAGAATCAGTGCGGGAAGAGGCTCTTGCATCTCCGCACGGACAATGGATTGGAGTATCTGTCCGAGGAGTTCAACGATCACTGCCGGAAGGCAGGCATCCGACGATCCAAGACTGTGAGGCACACGCCTCAACAGAACGGTCTCGCTGAAAGGATGAACCGAACCATCATGGAACGAGTAAGGTGCATGCTCTCGAGGGCAAATTTGTCATCGCGGTTCTGGGGAGAAGCTGTCCATACAGCGGCCTATCTGATCAATAGGTTGCCATCGTCTGCGATAGACTTTGAAGTTCCTCAGAAGCGATGGACAAATCGACCAGAGCACACCGACTACTCCAAACTGAAAGTCTTTGGCTGTGCAGCTTACTATCATGTAAACGATGGTAAGCTTGTACCTAGGGCCAAGAAAGGACTGTTCATGGGGTACCCCGACGGAGTTAAAGGGTACCGGATTTGGTGTTCGGAGTCACGAAAGTGCATCATCAGTCGAGACGTCACTTTCAATGAAGAAAGTTTCTTGGAAGGCAAGGCAACCCCGACAAGCCCTGAAGATCTCTACGAAGGAGACGGATTTCAGCTTGAGGTGGAGCTTTGCGATGAGCCAGGACGAAAAGAGGCTCATCGGGAGTATTTTACCCGAGGAGCTCTTATCGGAAACCCAGAGGAAAATGGCCGAAGAGGTGATCGCGAAGAGAATTTGCGACAAGGAATTCCCGATGAGCATACCCGACAAGGTATGCGAAATGGCCGAAGAGGTGATCGCGAAGAGAATTTGCGACAAGGAATTCCCGATGAGCATACCCGACAAGGTATGCAAGAAGAGCTATCGCGACGAGAATCCCGCGATGAGGAACTTTCGAAGTTCCGACAAGGTACCTGCGATGAAGCTTCGTCGAGCGGTAGTAAAGGAAGCCCGATAAGAAGAGATCGAGGAGAATCCAGCCGACAAGATCATCGGGAGCAGGTCACATCGAACAACGATGAGGTGTCCAGCGAAGAGGACAGCGAGGAAGAGGCTCTCGGAGCCAAAGAGGAAACTCACGACGAGGGATACCTACTTTCTCGGGATAGACCCCGACGGGCTATCAGGAAGCCGATAAGATACGCCCACGCTGAGATGGTGGCTTATGCTTTCAACACTGCAGGTGTCGAAATCGACAACGAGCCTCGCTCGTTCAATGAAGCCATCAGGTCCAGCGACGAGAAGAAGTAGCGAGCGGCAATGGACGAAGAGATGAACTCTCTTCACCAGAACAATACTTGGGTCCTTGTTCCGAAGCCGAAAAACTGCAAGGTTGTCGGCTGTCGGTGGCTATACAAGGTGAAGCCAAGTGCACCAGGAGGCGAGCCGGCGAGGTTCAAGGCCAGGTTGGTGGCGAAGGGATTCACACAGCGAGAAGGTGTAGACTTCAATGAAGTATTCTCGCCAGTGGTAAAGCATACATCGATAAGGGTGCTACTTTCGATGGTTGCGAAGTTCAACTGGGAGCTTGAACAGATGGATGTGAAGACAGCCTTCCTACATGGAGAACTCGAGGAGAAAATCCTCATGCAACAACCCGAGGGGTTCGTGCAGAAGGGAAAAGAGGATTGGGTTTGATCTCTTAAGAAGTCCTTGTATGGACTTAAGCAATCTCCTCGACAATGGTATAAGAGGTTTGACACATTCATGCAGAAGAATTCCTATCGGAGGAGCAGACACGACAACTGTGTCTACTTCAGAACGACGAGCAGCGGTGTGAGTATTTACTTACTCCTATATGTTGACGATATGCTCATCATTTCCAGCAGTACTGGAGAAATCAGGAAGCTTAAGGACTCATTGAAGTCAGAGTTCGAGATGAAGGACTTGGGGCCAGCGAGAAGGATTCTCGGGATGGACATCCGAAGAGACCGCGCGAGAGGCTACCTCAGCGTCTCGCAAACGGACTACTTCAGGAAGGTCGTCGAGAAGTTCCAAATGGAGAAGGCCAAGCCTTCGAAACAGCCCCTCGCACCTCACTTCAAACTCTGTAATGAGTTAAGCCCGACGACAGAGGCTGAGGAGAAGAGGATGAGACTTGTGCCATACACAAGTGCTGTCGGAAGTCTCATGTACGGGATGATCTGCACGAGACCAGATTTGGCCTATGCAGTAAGCTTGGTAAGCAGGTACATGGCTAACCCGGGGCAAGAACATTGGAATGCCGTCAAGTGGATCCTCCGATACTTGGCAGGCAGTTCCGACAAGGGCCTGATTTACTCCAGCGAGGAGACAAAGGAATCAGTGATTCAAGGCTTCGTTGACTCAGATTATGCAGGAGACCTCGACAAGCGAAGATCTCTCACCGGATACAACTTCAAGGTGTTCGGGAATCTAGTCAGCTGGAAGGCATCGCTTCAGCACATCGTGGCCTTATCGACCACCGAGGCTGAATACGTAGCAATCACTGAGGCTGCTAAGGAAGGGCTCTGGCTGAAAGGGCTTCTCACAGAGCTAGGATTCGAGCAAAGGTCCTTCGACCTTCACTGCGACAGCCAGTCCGCGATACACTTGTGTAAGAATCAGATGTATCACGAGAGGACCAAGCATATCGACATTAGGCTGCACTTCGTCAAGGACATCGTAGAGTTGAATACGATGAAGGTTCTCAAGATCGGAACCAATGAGAACCCGGCGGACATGATCACTAAGGTGATTCCGGTCGGCAAGTTCGAACAAAGCTTGGTTCAGCTCGGGGTTGGTGATACCAAACCAGAGCCGAAGGATAAGGGTGGATCGAGCGCCTAAGCTCGAGGACAGGGGCGAATTATCAATAAGCGACGATGACACAAGGTGGAGATTGTTGATCACCCATCGGTGACACAAGATCATGTGTGTCACAGTCACTTAAAGATAAGGAACCTATCGGGCGATGACATTCAGTCACCATCCGGGGACGATAAGGATGAGCCAACGGCTATATAAGCAAAGCTCGTACAGCGGTTAGAAAGAATCAGACCATACAGCAAAGAGAGAGAGAATCAGGAAGAGAGAGTTCTTGAGAGACAGAGCTTCTCAGGCGAGTCAGACGGTGGATACGACGACGAAGGTGACGACGGAGTACGGAGAGGGAAGGCTCGGGAACGACAGTCAGAGGAGCACACTCTGGGGATCTGTCGGAGCTTCTTCGCGGCGTCAAAGAGGTTCGTTCGCACCAGGTTCTGATCACCGGCGTTCTCTGGGTCTGGTTCATCTCCGATCACCGTGAAGAGCGCTGGAAGACGAAGGTCATCTCGACATCGGAAGCGTAAGGTGGAGTCATCGGAGGGAGCTGTGAAAGAAGCTGTGAGTTTGAATTCAACGGGAAGATCATCTTCTGGAGAAGATCGAATCTTTTGTAACCGGTTGTGTAATTCAAACATCATCGTGATTAATAAAGCGTTAGTCTTTGTCGTCCAATTCAATCGTGTTATTCCGCATTTGTTCGTGGTAATCGATATTCGTATCGGGTTGCTGGGTGAAATCCCCAACATCTTCATTTTCAATCTTAAATTTAATTAGTATCGTCCTGATGATTTTAGAATTAAGACAATAAAAAGTCTTTTTAACTCTTGGAATTCAGAGTCATGCCTCAACATTGAAGAAGCAACACTGTGGTCCCTACTCCCTTCATTTATATTTCCACACTGACTTTATTTTTCAACAGAGTCTATATACAGTCAATCATAATTTTCCGGCGACGATTTTTGGGATTATTCCACGCTCAACGTTATTAGATAGGTGCGAGGTATCCTTTCATCCATTTGGTCGAAACCGGCGCGTTCCGGAACCACTCCGGTTGAAGAATGTAGATCATTATGAAATTAATGTATCTGGTCCTATATAACTCAACCGTTTGAGGTTTAAATCGATTGCACTTTTTATTAAGAAAAAAATAGACATTTGAAGCGAGGGGATCTTGTACTAATAAAAAATTTAAGAGTACGATGTTGAAGCTGGTGTTGTAATATAAAAGGAGAGTACTAATTTAGGCTTCCAGTCATCTATTTTACAATTATAAATATCTTCTATAATTTTTATCAGCAAATTTTGATGAGTGTTCCGCATACGTAAAGTATCTACAAGGGATTATCGTGAACTGCGCGCATCACCAAAAAAATCTTTTACTCTTCCACGCATATTTTTTTGGTTGCATATCATGCTTATCCATAAGTCAACCTCTTTTATATGCATGGAAATATGACTTTACTCATAAGAAGAAGAAAAAAAAGATACACAAACACAGAAGACAAAGAAAACAATATTGGAAATATACTTTACAATACATAAGAATTTCCTTCCAGAGTTTAATAGGTTACACTCACGGAATAAGGGCACGGACATGGCGGGACGTGGACTTCGACTACGCCTTCGAGCATCTGAACGACTCGCCTCATCGTCGGTCTCATGGCGGGGCTCTCTTGGATACACCACATCGAAACCATAATGAATCTTTCAAGCTTTTCTCTGTCTTCCAAGGCCTCGGCTTCCCAGTCGACCAAGACCTCGAAAGCCTTTTCCTTGAAGCAATTGTAGGCCCAGTCGGTCAATATTCGCTTCTCTTCGTCGCAGTTCTCGTCCTCCACGCTTTTCCGGCAACAGACGATCTCTAGAAGCACAACTTCGAAGCTGTACACGTCGACTTTGGTCGAAACTGGCGCGTTCCGGAACCACTCCGGTGCGAGGTATCCTTTCGTCCCTCTGATTGCCGTGTGTGTCTGGCTCTGATCCATCCTTAAAAATTTTGCCAGCCCGAAATCCGATATCTTGGCATTGTAGTACTCGTCGAGGAGAATGTTATGAGGCTTTATGTCGCAGTGGATGATCTGAGAAGTGCACTCTTCGTGCAAGTACGAAATCCCTTTCGCCACTCCCAACACAATTTCGGTTCGTTGTTTCCAGCTGGGCTTGTCGTCTCCGAAGACATAGCTAGCCAGAGTTCTGTTCATGAACTCGTAGACGATCATGTGGTTTTTATTGTCGTCGCATAAGCCGAACAAACGGACCAGATTCTTGTGGTGAGTCTGCCCTATGACATTCACTTCATTCTGAAACTCCTTCTCGGACTCTTTTGCGACGAAGTTCAGCTTCTTCACGGCAACGGGAATGCCTGAGTCACTCCCCAACAGATTCCCTTTGTAGACTATCCCGAACGAGCCTCTTCCCAGCTCTTCCTTGAACCCGTCCGTGGCTTTCTAGAGTTCCTTGTAGCTGAAGCAACGCAATTTTATCTGTGACGCATTTTGATCGGCCGTCCATGGGCTTCTCTTCTTGCGATAGATGAAGAAATAAACAATACACACCACGGAAAGCAAAAGGAAACTGAAGAGCACAGAAGTTCCTAGAAGCACCGAAAGCGCCAAGATCAAACCCCTCTTATCTTTCTCCTTAAGTCTTTCTCGATGATCCCCGGCGGTCCGGTTTGGCAGAGCAAATAAGTACTTGGGTTTTCGCACCTTGAGGAAAACTCCCGAGTTGAGAGCGGTGTTGAATCACCCACCCAAGACAGGCAACATCTTCCTCGAGCATTGTCCGTTCGATAAAACTGCAAGGGAACACATACAATCTTCTAAGCAGGATTGTTTGCACGAGTTTATGGAGGAAGGGGTCGTAATAGAGTAACCCCTAGTCACCCAATCGACGTTGACAAGCTCTTCAACGTCATAGATATCGTCGCTGCCAACTCCGGAACGTTTAACGAGCTCGTCTTCTGCGCATCCTTGAACGAAATCGGCCTGGCAATTCCCAAAACTGTCGTCGGGATCAGCCAGAGAGAACCCTTTGAGGCACTCGCAGTAAGGCCTATTCTCAGCCTCTCTCAGCTTTCAGATAATGTTGTAACCGCAAACTGCAACACCGGAATCTACGGCCACAGCCGTGCATATATTGTCCGTCTTTAACCCAAGAGCAACCCAGCTTCCTGTCCCGTTCTTGGGATGGTAAAACTGACCGAAAACCCCGTCGACTTCCAGAGTGAACCTGAAATAGTTCTCACTCGGCGATGGCAAACTTCCCTTGTCCCCGTCGAAGATGCCAACCCTCTCACCGTTCACCCGCGTAAGGTAGAGCTCTCCTGTCTCGTTGAGCACAAGCGTTGTCACAGTGAGCGACGCGTTGCTCCCGGTCGCTGCGTTTGATTCGTAATAAGCCACGTTCAGATACGCGCTAGGCCAGTTTACAGGGTAACCTCGTAAAACTCCGTTGTTCTGCATTGATAGCATGAACATTCCTCTGGTGAAGTTCGTCTCCGAGCAGTGAGAGACGAGATTCATGTCGGATCTAAGGCTCTGCGAAGGCAAAAGCGTGTCCGTCGGGTAATCGAAGCTCTGCCAGAGAATATCGGAGCTTCTGTCTTGGAGAAGGAAGTTTCCTCCGTCGGACATAACTCCTTTCGAGACGACTCCTACTAAGGACTCGGACTTCCATATCTCTTGGCCATCAGGATCGGTGAGGACGAGTCCTTGGTCAGAATTTAGCCGGAGCTTCGAGTTCTTCGAGACCGGCGGAGAGCGCTCGTACCTTCTGGTAGGGCTGAAACCGGGTCCAAAATCCGGAACCCGGATTTCCGTGTTTTCACTTTTAAAACCCGAAACCGGATTTTTAAAGGAAAAACCCGGAAATCCGGGTTCGGGTAATTACCCGGTTTTTATTTGAAAACCCGGATTTTAAACCCGAACCCGGTTTTAACCCACTTTTTTATTTTTATTTCTTTTTATTTGAAGTAAAAACAATTACAAAGCCATTAATACATAATATTACCTAATCTTAAATACACCAATCCAAACTTTGTACACATACATGTAGTATTAATGTTACTTTATAAATATAATACTTAGTAAAAAAAAACAAGTTTATAAACATTATAAAAATAAATTAAATATTTATAAATATTTATTTAAAAATCCGGGTTTTAGTAACCTACTAACCGGGTTTCGGGTTTTATAACTCAAAACCCGAAACCCGTAACCGGTTTAATTCGGTTACGGGTTTTTCAAAATTCGGTTTCGGTTTAACCCAATTTTAATTCGGTTTTGGTTTTTTAAAACCGGATACGGTCCGGTTTCGGTTAAAAACCCGCATTTGCGGGTTTTATGTGCAGGCCTACCTTCTGGCGAACCAGACGACGACGGTCTTGTCGGGAATCTTGTCGTACCAAATGCTGAGCAAGAAAAGATTGTCGTTGTTTGGAAGTTTTCGGAAACCGGAGTGGGAGAGCCACAGAGACGAGCGGTCCGTTGCGGTGAGAGAAGACCCGACTGTGACGTTGCCGGATCGAGCAAAACCAGATAATGAAGATCGAAGAAGGAGCAGATAGTGAAGAGCCATTGATTCGGATTGTGTTTCGCGAGAAAGCGAGAATAACTGTTTATAATCTATGTTAAAGGATTTGAATGCCGTTTTTGCCAAAAAATCGTTTGCCGTTATCGACAGAGTAATCGTTTACCGATGGATATATCGATGGAAAACCTATAAAATTTATTGTTTGCCGTTATCGAAACTTATCGATGGATTAATCGGTTATCGATGGATTTATTGATGGAAATCCAATAAAAAAAATTATAATAACAATTATTATTTACAAATTATAATTTGTAACTTGTAAGTCAAAATGCTCTCTTTAGTTATTTACTATTAGATAAAATATGCTTATTTGATAAATTTTGGAAAGAGTCAAAATCGTATTTTACTAAAATAAAAATATTTTAAAATCACCAATTGTTAATTATATAAAATCTGCCCACTTGAAGTTGTATAAAAAAAATGAAGAACTAGCTCAATTTAACAAATTTCCTAAAAATATGTACTTTTGTCTTAATAGTTTGAAAACGTCAAATTACAAAACAAATTATGTCAACCACACAATTTATGAATTATATACAATATTATAAAATTAAATTACACCAAAAAAGTCGATTAACTAGCTCAATTAACCAATTTCTGAAACATATGTATTTTTGCCACAATAATTGGACAATTCAGGAAAACGTCAAATTGCAAAAAAAAGTTATGTCAAACTCACAGTTTCCTAATTATATACATTGTTAAACGATGAAATTACATCAAAAATATTAAAAATATAGCCCAAGCTCAACAATTTCCGAAAAATAAATACTTTTACCGCAATTATATAACAATTCGAACAAACACTAAAATCACCCCAAATCTGCAAAAAAAATAACAAAAATCACACAAACTATTATAATTCATCCATATTCCTTAATAAACCTAAAAAATCAAATTCAACAATAACATTTGATTCAAAACCTAAAATGTACAATCAAAGTATCATGAAACTCAAACTTGAACTTTCATTCAACCTAATAGCTTTCTATGTAACTATATGAAATATAGAATAAAATAGTGAAAATTTGACATGATGCATACATGTACAATATTTAAACTTCAAAACACTCAAAATCCACTAAAAAAAACCCTAAAAATACCTTTAAATTCCAAAATAAAAAAAAATTGGAACTTTTGCCGCGAAAAAGAAAAAACTATATTGGGGTTGACTTATCGTTTTTGACCGAAAAGTAACAAGCTTTTCGAAAAAATACACTTGAAAACTTTGCTCGATAAGTGACCTTCTTTTCGAATCGAAAAATCGCGATAAGTATAAAACGACAACGATTAGAGGAGATAAGTTACCGAGAAGTGGTTTTCAGCGATTAATCTTTCGATTATCGTATCCATCAACACCTCTTCATGTGTCCAACGTGAGGTGCCATGTATGCAAGCGAATAATTGTCCCAGGCGAATATTTTTCTGGGGGGGCCTGCAAAGTAGTGATAAATTATATGAACTTTTTTTTTTTTGAAGGAAGCTTTGCTGCAGTGGGGATCGAACCCACGACCTCCACTTTGAAGGTGGTGTGGAATTACCACTAGGCTATCCTAGCATCCACTAAATTATATGAACTTAACAAGCTTCACAATTTAATTGTGAAACATAAATAACTTTTTAGCGTGATTTTGGCCGAATATAGTTTTTAGTGAGCAAAAAGGTCCAAATAATTTACATTTGATAGACAAAAATTATATTAATAAATATCAACTACTTGAGAAATTACGATAAAAAAATACTAATGAAGTTATTTATTTTAAGTAGTATTGACAAATAATATAATAAATACTATATTTATCATTATTTTTAATTCTTAATACATACTCTCTAAATAACATATGTTTCGTATGAAAAGAATATATATATTTTTTAAACTAACGAAAGAAGTTATTTAATTTCAAAGAAATAAATGAAAAAGAACAATGACGCTAATAGTATAAAGATAAATACAAGAAAAAAAAACATAATTAATCATTTTTTTTTAATAATACTTGTACCTCATAGCCTTAAATTTAATGTCGTTTATCGCTATTTCATGCCACAAATTGTCGATCGCACACATATATATATTATAAAATCTCTGTAAATTAATTCTGTTAGGACTAGAAGATTTTACTATTTTATCAAGCTTATTAATTATCGAAGGAAAATTTAGTTATATTAGTTAGAATCGAGATCATACAAAAAATTATTTTATCGAGGTTATTAATTTATCAAGATTTTATATATGCATATAACCATTTCTTTCAATTGAAAAACAAAACAAAAAAGAGAAACTTTGTTCAAAAATCAAGATTTACAAATACACCACGTGAACAGTCAAATCACTACCTTACTAAAAATGGTAATAATAATTAATGTCAACGAAACCAAACAAAACCAAAACAAAAAACACTACCGAGGGCTCGGGCGCGCAACGGAATCGTCGCCGGTGACGAAGTGATCGGTTCCGATGATGTCGAGCGAGCCGAGGTTGAGCGACGACTGGCCGGAGTTGCGGGATGTGTCGTCGGAGTAGCCCGTTCTGATCGCCGTCGCCTCTCTCTCCATGGCGATCGCGTCTTGGATCTCTTTGAGAACTTCTGATATCGACGGCCTCATGTAGCCGTGCGGTTGGACGCACATCAGTGCTTTCTCCGCGATCTTCCACATTGATTGGATGTCGTACTCGTTTCGCAGAACCGGGTCAATTATGCCTTGAATGTCGCCGCTTTCTATGTGTAGCTTCGCCTGTATTTCAACCAACATTAAGTATTTTCTTAAGATTTCTTATGAGAAAAGAAACGTGTGGGTAAATCTTACCCATTGGACGATGTTGCGGCAATTTAAGCCGAAGTTCTCGTTGGATATCGCTTCTTGACCGGAAATCAGCTCAAGAAGAATCACGCCGAAGCTGTAGACGTCGCTTTTGTCTGTCAGTTGTTGCGAGATGTAATACCTGCGCATCAAGGAGAGAGATTTAGCAAAAGAACGTAAATTTGTGTTCTCGGTGAGTTTGAAAAGAGTTTCTCCTACGTACAACTATGATTTTATTCGTCTGTCACGGATTGGTTCTATAGTAAGAAGTACCATAGGCGGATCCGTAACACGGACTGCCACAAGGACCTGAGCCCGGACGCCCGCGACGGACTGCCACGGGTCAGCAGAGTGAGGGCTCAAAGGAGACGTGCATAAGGGCCTTAGAGCTGGAAGGTTTTATTGCTTTGCAGGGTTATTTTTTTCATCAGGGATTTCAGTTTGGCATACTATAATTGGATATTTTGAATAAACTTTTAACCCTAATTAGCTTAATCTCTCTGTAGAGAAGAGATTAGGCTTTGTTCGAAAAACATTATGGCTCCCTATACGAGACGACAATTGTAAGCAATTAAAAGAACGAGTTTCTGGGATTGTCTAAAAAGGGAAAAATCCCAAATCAGAGTTATTTATCTCGCAAGAACCGAAAATAAGTAGACTCTATTGTTAACAAAAGACGATCGTGATCGACTTACTCGGGATCAAGATACCCAACGGTACCACGAACTATACTCGACACGTGCGACACCCCATCCACCGCAAGTTTGGACAGACCGAAATCCGCAACTTTGGCTCTCATGTGTTTGTCAAGAAGAATGTTACTACTCTTCACATCCCGATGTATAATGGCCGGTGTACAGCCCGTGTGAAGGTATTCAATCCCTGAACGATCACCAAAAAAAATGTATGAGCAAGAGAGAGAGCCTTATATAGCCATTGATTATGAAAAAAAAAGAAGAAAAAAAAGTGGGAAAATGTACCTTTTGCTGAGTCTTCAGCAATCTCGAGACGCTTGATCCAGTTGATACTTCGTCCTCGGGTCAATGGACCTATAAACAGTGAATAAATAATCGACGTTTTAAAATTCATTATAAATATTTGCATGAAATTACATAATGAGTGAAGTGATGAGTGAAAAATAATATAGAGAAATAAATAAATAGTTAAATACACATCTAAAAGTGTATTGAAGTGTATATATACATAATATACTATGTTTTACTCTATGATTCATATTGTGCGCCAATATCATACCATAGAGATGCTCCTTGAGAGTTCCATTATGCATGAACTCGTAAACGAGCATACTTCTCGTTTCTTCTTGACAGTATCCAAGAAACTGAACAAGATTTCTGTGATGAATCCTCGAAAGAAGAGTAACCTGAGTTCGAAGAACACCTAAATCACACCTTGGAGATAGCTTTTGGCTGAGAAGAGTTCCAAGTTCAACAAGAGAAAATCTTACCTCGTTCGAGAACTCTCTCTTTCCCTGGTATGAATTACTGGTCAAAACCTTGACTGCAATTTCTTTATCGTCTCTCGTTTTCCCATAATACACAACTCCGAAACCTCCAGAGCCTATCTTCTTCTCGAAATGCTTCGTTGCTTCTTCAATCTCGTTGGGAGAAAAGCAATACGCAGCTTCCGTGGGATGCTCGTTTCTGGAATTCGTGAGCTTCTGATCCGGAAGAGGCACGTCGTTTTTGTCTGCTTTAGCGCCACAAACAAGTCATGTAATCACATCATAACCTTTTGCTTTTGAAAGATTCACCGTAAGTGATCGTAACATATGTAAAAAACAGTACCTCTCTTCTGATCTTTCTTCACCCTTCGGCGCCAAAATAAGCACAAAATAATGGCAAGTATAAGAAGCACGCCAACTGCGACTGTTACACCGATGATAATGTCCGCGTGGCTTCCACCCGAGCTCCCTTTGCGAAGATTTACATTCCCAGAATAGCTAACAATGTCACAGTATGTGATAATATGATAAAAATAATTATTAAATTTAAGCAATGACTGGTATAAAAGGAAACTCACTCTAATGCCAAATCTTTACTTAGAAGGCCACTTGGCACAGTTCCGGATAGCATGTTATTTTGCACATACCTATAATCGACGAATGCAGCAAGAATTAATGGCTATCTTGCCGTGCAAGTCACGTGTGGAACAGATTAGAAAAGAAAATATAAAAAAAAAATTGCAAAACTTACAGCTCCTTCAAATTGGGTAACTTGGTCAGAGAGGATGGCAAATCCCCTGTCAATTGATTGTTTTCAAGGTGACTGCACAAGCAAATACATATATGTTAGCTTTAGAAGTTTGAATAAACTGGTAATATATATGCATATCTTACTAGTTTCTTTATATAAGACTGAGAGAACAACTAAGTGGGAAATTACATTATTCTTAGGTTTTCGCAACCAGTTAAATCAGGTATCTGACCGGTTAGAGAATTCCCATTAAGCCATCTGCAAACAAAAACAAGGTACGATTCTTAAAAATAATCGTATTGAAGTTAAGAAATAATGGACCTTAAGTTCAAAAAAGCAAGTGGAATAATCAGAGCCGGGAGGAATACTTACAACTCGGTCAAACCGGCCAATTTCGAAAAGTCAGGGATGACACCGGTCAAATTCTTATTAGACAACTTACTGCCAACGAAAAGGTACAGGAAAATGATTGTAATTAGATCAGATTCGGAGCCATTTTACTAGAAGATAACAGTAATTATTTGGAAATAATAAACTGATAAAATCAAGAAGTTAAAGCTATATTTCAACAATTATAACCATTACATCAAAGTTATCCTTGGTTGAGGATCATTGCTGCATCGAATCCACGACCACGGAACGGGCAAGCAAGGATCACCGCCTTCTTGTGCCCAGTCAGATGAAGATTGTGAAACAACATTAGCAATAATCGGACCTGAAAATAGTACAAAATCTAATAAGCAATGCTAAAATATTCGGAGCTAATTGATTTTTCATTTTAAACGCTCACCATCGATAGAGCCTTCGCTCTTCTTCAGATAGTTGTTGATCTCGAAAGCATTGAGAAGCGGTCCTCTCGAGGAATCGGCCGTTTTCCCAAACCGGAATGAAAGAACGAAGGGAAGAGAGAGATTGGTGAATCCCGGTTCGTAGAGGCGGTACTTTCCTTGGGCGTTCTCTTCAATGTTGACAATGGCTTTGCTGATGTCGGGATTTCCCGGGAGAACGAGCCGGAACTTTCTGGATTCGTCCGCAGCGAGATCTTCGATCTCTGCAAAGTACGTGACAGCCCATCCGTTTCCGGGGAAACCTTCCAGGTTCATCCGGTAAGTCAACGATCCATTTGTCCCGACCACAGCCGTTTGCATAACTTTTTGCGGAGGTAGCTCATCTCTTCCGGCTTCAATCGGCATGTCGGTAGAAATCTTCTCCGTTCCAGCTGCGACATCAACGAGGTAATTGGCTTTCTTCAGAGAATCCGATTCCCACAGTCTATCAAAAACATCATCCGGATACCTGAAAGAAATCCAAAACGGGCAACTCCTTCAATAATATGAGAACAAATTAGGAACTTTTCAATTTCAGTGTGAACCGAAAGATCTTCACTAAAATACCTAACAGGCACTTCACTATCCGCTCCGAAATTGATCCTCGCAGAGACACGGAGGTAATACTCCTCTTCAAAGTCGGTATAGTAAACCGAGCCGTTGAACTGGCGAAGCTCAAGCGTCGATATAAATGGCTGCCCGGTCGTGGCATTCGACAAGCACACACTCACCGTGGGACTCGAAGCCAGGAATATGAGCTCCCTCACCTCAATCGTACTCGCGTCGGAGATCACAATCGTCGACCAATGCGTGGCCCCGAGCGAAATGTCGAACTTGGGATAGACGTTGTTGTTGTCAAAGTTACCGTACAAGAACGTCGCTCTCACGAGGTACCTGGTTCTACTCGAGACATTGAGAGTGTAACAATACTTCTTCAAATCTGCCGGGAAGTGTCTCAGAGTTTGGTACTGCGCTCTTGTCTCGTTCGCGACCGAGATTTTCGATGCCTCGCCGTAAGCCAGCTGGTCGGGGCTCCACTCAAGCCCGATTTCATCTGTGTATGAGTCTCTCCCTCCACAATCCAAGCTTACAAAACCTACGATTAAGGATTCACGTCGCATTTCGCATCAAACGTCGAAACAAAGCTTGAATTGCACATCCAATATACTGAATCAAAGTCAATAATTTTTTTATTTTTTCAGAGATTTTTTGTTCCTAGCGAATTTCTGAAGCTTGAACAAGCATAACCAGAAACTCAAGATCAAAAAAGTTCATAATAATGTATTTATACGAAGCAAGATTACTCAGAAAAACATTTCTCGGCTAATCTGAGAGCAAAATCATACAGTTTCCGAGCCAAACTCTCAAATCACGAGCTCAAGAAAAATCGATATTCATGAACAGAAGCAGAGAGAGTAAAGCACCTGGCTGCGCAGACGAGGAATCGACAAAGAGAACGAGAAGAACAGCGAAGACGGAAAAGCGAACAAGGAGCCTCTCGGATCCCATTTTCTTTCCCTATTTTCTCGCGAACCAAACAGAAAGCTACTTCACCGAGTCACGACCATTGAAACGCCATTAACGCACACAAATCAACAACAACAACAACAAAAATACATAAAAACCAAGAAACCAGAAAGAAAGCGTAGCAGAAAATCTCTCTTCTCTCACTCTCTCACTCTCCAGTCTTCGCCGAGTCCAAACTCCAACGCCTCGTTCCTCAGATTCTATATATATACATGTATATATATATATATCCTATTTTCTATTTGGTGTTTGTTTCCCGAGAAAACTCGCGTCTTTTTTCCTTGAAGAGAGAGAGTGGAGTTTGGGAAAGATAGACAGAGTGGAGGTGTGGGGTCTACTGAAGAAGTAACCCAATCAGATTACGCCACACGTCAGAGTTTGGGAAACAGTCTTGCGCGGACCCACCGTTAGCTTGAGCACCGACGTCACATTCCATCACTTCTCCCAAAATTCTTTTTTGGTTTTTATTGTCAATTTTTATTTAATTTTATTCATTATGTTTGATCTTCTTGATTAATCAAGTTAATACTATTATAAGTAAGTTAACCACGTGAAGTTAATTATATTGAATATTGATATGATAAATATATAATTATGTTGTCGTATGACAGTTGATTTCGAAGAGAACTTGATTTAATGATGAACTAATATGAGTTAGATCTCGATTTCATATTTTACATAATATTATAGATTTTATAATTTATATTTAATTATGCATTTTGATGAAGTTACTACTTGTTAATTATTACCAATATTAATCTTGGTTTATTTATTTGTTACTATTGTTAGTTATATACTATTAATTATCTTACTCTTGACCATGTTAATTTTTTCTTCTAAAATACTTGCAAGTGCGTAGCTTCTTTATTTTTCAAAAGGTTTAATTGTTTGTGCATTTTTTTTTTATATTTCATTGAGTTAAATATAAATTGTATTAATTTTTAGGGGGGAAATGTGGTCATTTTTTTTTAATTTACTTTAACTTAAGATTGGAAATAAAATATGCTACCTCTCTAACTATACTCTAAAATCAATTTTTTATATATAAAAATCAAAAGAATAATGGCGAATTGGTTCTAAGAAGAAAGAGCCTTTTAAAAAGAGATTATAAAGGACAAGATTAAAATCATGGTAGAAATATTAATAGACCTTATTACATAATACTTTAATGTAGCAAAAACGATTATGTCCATTTATACTGACCGTCTCTGGTAAAAAAAAAAATCTAATGAGTACACGACGGAATACCGCGTTTTATTAAACCATGGTTAAGCTTGAAAGTTTAATTATTGTTCTCAATTTTAAAAAGGTATTCAACATTTGGATTTGTATTATTAATACATTGTTATGCTTTTATATTATGATATAAGTGCATGCGCTCACTAGACAAAATAATATACATTATTAAATATTGGAACAACCATTCATTTGTTTGTATCCCTACAGCATATAGATTCCATCCAATATTATACATGCATGATCCAAAATAAATTTCCAAAATCTGATATTAATTAATAATATTACCACCATCTAAATGCGTTGTATTATCCACAATAATCCAATAATGTATCCAAAAGCAATAATATTGCATAGCAATAGATAATCTAGTAATTAACAAGTCAATTATTGATGCAAATATTTGCTTGTAATTTAATAAGTAATTTGTTTATGCTTTGTGTGCTCTGATAAGCATATTTTATTTATTAATTGTTACTAGTTTGGCAAGCAAGGTCAATATATAAATATACATACATAAGATGATTATTATTATTATTATTATTATTATTATTATTATATATTGTATTTTAAGAGTACAGACATTCTTAATTGATCTGATCAGAGATTATGTGTTGATAATGGAATAATATTATGTATAAAGTCACATGCACGTAAGATATACATGCAAGTCTAGCCTGCATGAGAATTAAATAAACCAAGAATCCAATAAATGAATAAATATTCTTCCATCTATGGTTATAAAATATTCATTCCACACATATAGACTATAGTTATTCTTCAATAAATACACATAATAAGTAGTAATAATAAGTTACGTTTCGGAATTATTAATGAATATTGGAGGACTCAATTGCACGTTCTAACCACCATTGGAATCGGACAAGGGCTTCACCCATTTATTTATTTGATTATTTAATCACTTATAAAAATAATAACGGCATAAATATTTAATATTTTGCATCGTCAAAATTTTCAGTGACCATTATTTTTTTTTCCGAAAATTATGTTTACTTCATTTGTCGAGTAAACTAAATTTTGAATGTGCCGTTAATTTTTTTTAGTTTTTTTAGTTTTTTTGTCTATTTTGTAGTGACTGAGTGACTGGTATTGATGAGACTTTAATAATAAGTGAATAAAATTTCAAAGAGTAGCAAATAACCGGATATTCGAAACTTTATACCGTGACTAAAATCAAAACATTAGATTCTTACATTGGTATTAACTTGTATTTTATGTACTAACTTACCATAGCCTTAGGTGATGTTAGTTATAGGTCTTTTACTCAAGAAGGGGTGCAAGTGGGCCGGATACTCAGAATTTTTTATTTATTTTTTTGCCGAAATCGGAATTTGGATTTTTCTAAATCAAACACCGCATCCGAATTTTAAATGTTGTAAACCCGGAATTCCGGATGTGGGTTTAAAACTCAAATTTAATATCAAAATCCGAAGTTAAAACTCGGATATGGATTAATTAATAAAAAGTAAAAAAAAAAAGTCAAAGAATATTAAACCTTCTTTATTTTCGTTACTCAAAGAGTCAGTAACAATAACACATTTGGAAGTAAAAGAATTTTGAATTTACTGTATAAAAACCAAACTGAAAGTTCAATAATTTTTAATAACAAAATTGTGACGCGTCGAATAAG
The DNA here is from genome assembly GCA_954871525.1 of Parietaria judaica. NCBI lineage: Eukaryota > Viridiplantae > Streptophyta > Magnoliopsida > Rosales > Urticaceae > Parietaria > Parietaria judaica. The sequence goes on from OX940864.1 coordinate 19,392,898, forward strand.
GTCGGGTCACCCCGAAGAAAGACAGAATAAATTAATTGAAAAATAATTTTTCATCATCCACACATTCCGAACATTGAATGTCAAATTCGATGGACTCAAAAACATTTATTGCATGGTTTGAACATTCAATTCGAGTGTCAAATATCCCATTACGCAATACCTCATAATATATAATATAGTTGTCACAAACAAGGGGCTTCTCTTTATTTGTCAAACTCAAACATTACAACTTTGCTTTATTTTGTAGAAACGGGTCCATCAATTTTATTTTTTAATATTATTTTGTCTTTTACTTTTAATCGTAAACCAACAAATTCATTTGCAAACCAACGTATATATTATATTTAAAGAGAGAGATGATATGGATCCACATCCACATATATAACAATACCGTTAGGAACATTTTAAGAAAATATCGTTAGAGTTTTATTATAAAACTCCGATAAATTGACAAAGACAGACTTTTGCCGCATTTTCTCGCGGTAAAAGTCTATTTTTTCTTCTTCTTTCCCTAGTAGACTAGACTAGGTAGTGAGTCAGTCCTTTTGTTTTCAACGCCAAGTTGATGTATGTATGTATGTATATAACTTTGTTTAAGAAGATGAATGAAAGAGTGTCGTTTTCATCTTTCCAACGTTGACCTATGTGAGTGAATATTCTTATTAACCATATTTGTTATTTTATTGTTACAATCAGAATCTTTATTTACTTAATTTTCAATCACATGCTTGGGAAGTTCGACAATTGTCAAACTCAGCTTGAAATTAAATAAATAAACAAATAAATAAATAAATGGTCAAAAGGGTCTGTCTCAACTCAAGCACAACTCTCCATACAATAATCCAAACGCTAAAGTATTGCATTTGTCTTCAATCTTACTTTCACATATTTTGACTGTACTATATATACACTATATGATATAATATATATGGTATATATAGTACATAAACGTGTACATATATATGAAAAATAAAAGGAATCATATCTTTCATTCTCATGTAGATTTGACTGACCTGAAATCCCATATTTCTTTCTTAGGACTCTAGAATCTAGATTACTAGTTGGCAAACCGGGCTCAAAACTGGGTTTTAGAAGTATTTTAATGTTGAAATCTGTATTTCTATTTTTTGAATTCGGTACTAATAACTATCTCAATTTGGTAATTTTGGAGATCGCTAATTAACATTGAGATTGGTAAATAAATAAATAAAGCCTATAAAAACCTATTACTTAGTGATTTTTAGCTAGTTGATGATATTGAATGCCGTTATACATAATAAAATAAAATATTTTTTTCTTATCTGTTTAATAATATATATATATGATCGGTCATGATTATAGGCGTGCGTCTTTGGCCCTCAAATTTTAAGAACTCGATTTAATTAGATATACTATTGTATACTTAATTAATACTTAGCTTCGGACTCCGACTAAAAACGATAAACTCATGACCGGTCCTGTATATTTAATTCAGTAAGTGACTTCAAACACGGATATATATTCTAAAAATTAAGATAATGAAATAGGGCCGCTAATTATCAAGTCCCAGTAGCGAGAATAAAATTCGAACTCAAACCGATAACTGGAAAAAGATCTCAAAAAAAAAAAAAAACTCACCCTATAAATTATTATTTTGCCATGTTCATCTCTAATTTCCATTTTTTTTCTTTTTCTTTTTTCCAAGTATCCAACTTGGCAACAACACTTGAAGAGTTGGCAGTCCCTTTTTCAAAGTGTAAGATGAGCTTTTATTTAAACTTTTTGAAAATTTTGGCTGGTTTATCCAAGATCTTTACATTAATGCCCTTCACTTTACACTTTACTTGTTGGACTTTGGTGTGCAGGAATCCAAAGGGATCAAACTCATGCACTCTCTAGTCTCTAGGGGATTAAAATAATAATTCATCCCATTCCTTAGTGTCTAAGTATATTACTATATTGTGTATTGGTTATCATTTTGACCAAACATACGTAGACATGGATGGGAAGGAACTATGGGGTCATATGATTATGCCATATATATATATATGGTCACTTTGAGTGGTGAGATAGAAATTATACAAATTACAAAGACCTTAACTGTTAAATAGTTTGTTGACTTGTTCAAGTAGTTTTTAGGGTTGATTGCGTGGTTACATAATATTTTGATTTTTATGGTGATATAAATATATTTTTTTCACGTTCAAAGTATACAATTTTTATTATTTTAGTTCATTTTAAAATTTCATCTGTTTGAAAAAAGATTTTTTAAGTGATAAGACTTGAAATGTACAATTAATTTTATGTTAAATTGATTGAAAAATATATTAAAATTTTGAAAGAAATAAAATCGAACATATTGGAACTTTGGCTGTGAAAAAGATATTAACGGTTAAACCATCCAACGTTATTTAAAACTTGCACATAACCCCTTAACATCTAATTTTGGGGGCAAACCGATGTTTGCACTAACGTTATATATTTCTTTCATTCACGCCACAATGTTTGCGGGTCCCACGTCCAAAAGCACCATATTTTGTTCTGGCTGCGAAATCCCCCAACTTTATTTCTAAAAATGACCCGCAAACATCATAACGTGGCACTTAACGCTAGGGGAGCAAATAAAACCCGGAATTGCGGGTTTTAAACCGCATCCGGACCGGAACCGTATTTTAAATAAACCGGAACCGTATTAATTTGGGTTAAACCGGAACCGGTTTATTAAAAAAACCGCATCCTGATTAAACTGGTTCTGGGTACCGGATTTAGAGAATAAAAAACCCGGAACCCGCATAGTAGCTTACTAAAACCCGGTTATTAAATATATATATAAAAAAATTTAGAATTTTCATATAAAAAAAATACATATTGAATTTCTATCAAGAGAAATATTCATTTATCTGTTTCTCATCCAACTCCAAACTAATGTTGTAGGTTAATCATTTGTTTCTTCTAGTCCAAATTGATATAATTTTTTTTCTCACAATACTAATAGTATAAAACATTACATGTATTTATTATGTTAATTACTTATCAGTTTTTGTAAGTATATGTGTTATGTTTATGATATAGTATTGATTTTTTAATTTTGGCTATAATTACTTCAAGTTTGTTTGTTTGTTTTTTTTAAAATATAAAATTTAGGTTCAAATCCGTATTATAACCCGGAACCGGATTTTAAAACCGAAAATAAATAAAAATCCGGATCCGGGTTTAAAAACCGATTTTTTATTTTAAAACCGGGTTTTAACCCGGATCCGCATTTCTGGGTTTTTATGTAAAAATATCCGGAACCGGGTTTCAATTTCAAAAAAAACCGGATTCCGGATCCGGGTAGCGGGTATGGCAAAAAATCCGGGTACCCGGTCCGCTTGCACCCCTACTTAACGCCACTTTCCATGACAATGCAATAATATATGTAACATTAAATGGGTTCACCACCAAAAGATGTATTATAATTATACTAGTTTAAATATAGGCATTGTTTGACATAACTTTGTTTAAAAAAAGGGTGATTTTATATTTAGATTTTGAAAAAAACTGGCAGGTATTTGATAAATTATTTATAAAACAGTTGTTGTCGGTAATAAAATCTTATTTAACGTTTGATAAAACAAATATATTAGAGTAAAAAGACAAAAATAGACTAAAAATCCTATTTTTGTTTTTAGAATAAATCAAAAGCTATGAATCCTAACTTTTAAGCATGATCTACAAAAATCTTAAATCGTTTTTGTTTAAAAAAAAAACAGTTTTGTCAAACATCGAAAAAGTAGTTTAATTTACTTTTAAAAAAGATGTGATTACTCCTCTCCCGGCCCCAAAAAAATCAACGTACTGAGTGGTTATGGCCTATTAATATAATTTGTATAGCAAACAAAAAGTGCTACTAAGCTTAACAAAGCAAACACAAGGATCCATCATAAGCTTTTAACTTAACACTTTCATAACTTAACACTTTCATACATTAAAAATTACCCGAACGTGGTACTTCATACATATTTGATGTAGGTTTTCTTTAGAGTTTTGTGACCCGGACGGACATGGTCTCTTTGGCATGTCTGCAGTTTTGCTGGGCGGCATTATGTTATTTCATATATTGGAAGCTCGTATATATAATCTTGAATAACAATGTCACCGTAAAAAAAATGCTATTTATTTTTTTGCAACTTTTCTCCTCCATTTAAACTTAGTACATTATTGAGAACAAAATTCTAAAAAAACGAGAATAAATCTTTGTGATCAATTTCGTGTTCTTTGGAATTATTATCGTTCAAAGTTAAACTAAAAATCCTGTGTCCGAACTCCAAATCTCTAGTTAATTGACTTTGTTCTCTATAGCACATTTAAGAAGTGAAGGCCCATACCATTTAAGCATTTGGGCTTCAAAATCCGTTGTCTCATGCACTGTCGGTTATATTGAACGATGTCGTTTTACAACATTTATAGATCTTGTTGTTTTTAAGAAACCGGTCGTTTAGAGAGGGATTTGTTTGGAGAAGTCTGTCCAAAATGGAAGTTCACAAAATGTTGTCGTCTTATATAAAAAAAAGAGTAACTTTTCTTTATTGATACGTTATTAATAATTATACATGTCGTTGTTTTAAAAAAACGACATTAGTCATAAATTATAAACCTTTTTCCGTTCTCCAATGAGCCGGTAAAACCCTAAAATGATGGATTTATCATAAGGGAAAATATAGGCAAAAATACCTTGAAGTACCTCAAAGTTCACGGTATATTTTAAATCTTATTTTTAGAGGCACAAATACCAAACTGTTAAAAATTGTTTATGCCGTTAGTACCAAACCGTTAACTTTCACAAAATAGTAATATTTATCGCAGTATAAATTCTTAAGTTATTATTAACGACATAAATACTTAAGTTAATATCATTTATCAACGACATAAGTATTTAAATTATTACCATATACCAATATTATTCTAAAAAAAATCATTAAAATCTAAATATATACTTCAATATAGCAAAGTATACTAAACTTCATAATTCTAAACATTAACTCTTATGTTTCTTAATTTAAAACATAGAAAAATCCACTAAAAATCGAAAAAAAATTACCATAAAATGAGAAAATACGAACTTATGCTAATTATACCACACCAATGATTTTCCTTGCAAATCTTCAAATCTTCCAAGCTGGATAATCGCGAGAAGGGAGAAAATGGAGGTTGAGGTGGCATTAAGAGAGAAGGAGAGATTATCTAGAGTTCTAAAAAAGAGAAGAAGGTATAAATCGTCCTTTCATTTTTTTTTTAATTCACAATAAGAACCTAATTTATAGTTTTTTTCTTTTCTTTTTCTTTTTTCTACCACCGATTTTGATAAGTTTGCACGATTTTTGGTAGATATAAGGATAATCCGATAACAATTATAATGAATAAGTTATCGAATACTTCAAAAAACGATTATCAAACCGATAATCCATCCGATTATCGCAATAACGATAACATTAGTTTAAAATAATGATGATCTCCTATTTAGAGTTTTGCACTGTCTACTTATCTCACTTAAGAGATCTTCCACTAAACCTGTAGACCGAGCTTAATCAATATCATATAATATTTCATATTTCAAATAACGGACTAAATTCTGTCATAATAATGGAGCGTGAATAATTTATGATTATCGTTACGAAATAGAGAGCGTAGACTTGGCCATGTTCAACAAGACTTGCTTTCCAAGAAAGATGTTCAAAATTCAAATACTCCACAACTTGTTTAATTAGCAGTTTCAGACTATAAATTCCTGCTCCTACTTATTCCGATCATCAGCAATGGAAGGCGCTTCGGAGAAAAAGGTGTAATCCTATGCCGGGTTTTGTCCCAAACAACCCGAGTCGTCAATCTCCACTGCCGCACCTTACTCACTCTTGCCTTCCTCTTCCTTTTCCCGTCCTCTCTTGTCGCTGCGCTGTACTCTCTCACCGTCAAATCCCCCTCACAAGACGCAACTCTGGTTAAGATTCTCATCTCCGTGGCTTACTACCTCTTCGCTCTCGGCTTATCTCCCTTTGCCATCGGCTCGATCACCTACACTGTCCTCCATGGCTTCAACGGTGAGACGGTCATGCTCAAAGAGGCCGTCAAGTCCATCGTCGCCTCCTACTTCCCACTCCTTGCCACCACCCTCATCTTCCAGCTCATCATCCTCTTCGTCATTTTCGGCTTCGTTCTCTTCATGACCGTGTGTCTGATCATCGCGGGCTCACCAGGGTTAGCCGCTTCCCCTTATTTGATAGGGCTCGCAACGGCCATTCTTGTCTCTGTTATGCTGTATCTCCAGGTGAACTGGATGCTCTCTGAAACTGCAATTCTTGCTTACTGTGCATTCTTCAATGGTAGTTCAACTCTACAATGTGATCACGGGCGCCGTTTTGTACGTAGATTGCAAGGCGATTGAGAAAGCCGACGGCAAGAACGCCAACGAGTACTTTAGCCTACTCGCCGACGAAGATAAAGATGCTACGACAAGAACTTTATATCTTCCTAATTTCACGTCACGTTGTTTGAATTGTTTCAAGATGTTATTGTGTTATGGTGTAAATTATATCTTAATTAACTCGGCTTATGTGTTTATTAAATTAAATCTACATGTTAGTACTACTACAAATTACGAAATATACCACGAAGTTTATATAGAGAATGAAAAAAATCCGGTAACGGATCATGTCGGACCGTCATTTCAAGTAAAAAATCTAAAATTTAAATGACGTATTAGGCATACTGCCGTTTAAACCACACGCACACCGTGGCACCTTTACGTCCACTGCGCCGTGACATAGCCGATCCACACGACACCCTTTTCACAGTCATTTAAATATTACAATTCATACGAAAACTACCAGATACGCCGCCGCATATTCATTCTTTGCCGCGGTGACACCCTTCCAACCATCGTTAAAATATTACAACTTATACGCCAAATAACCATAAACGCCGCGACATTCTTCACAAACACTGCAACATGAAGTGTTCAAAGGACGACTGTAGAGGGCGATTTTCACCTCCCTCTTCCAGTCACAAAAAATCACAAAGAACAAGTTAACAACAATGATCAGTGAATATCTTTGTTTTATTATATTTCCGACAAGAGCTCGGTTTCCTTTCGTTGAATAGCTGGACAGTTGAAGGATTAAGAACAAGAACTTTCTATATTTCTTCGGCCTTTCTCTTACAGGATATTCTCTATTTTCTCTGGTTTCTTGTTCTATTTTTCGAACCCTTACAAACGAGGCTTAACTTGCCTTTTATAGAGCTTACATTATGCCTTCTCCTCTCTTTCCCGCCCTTTTCTCCCATCTAATCATTATTTTCTCCAGAGTGATTTGAGGGAAGCGTGGTTAACCCATGCTTTACGTCATTTCCGAGCAGACTGCCAGAGTGGGTAGGTGGGCTTCATTAAATGCACGTCTCCTCAATAGTCATTCGGCCCTGCACGCTTCATCATGATGCCCCTCGTCGAGGCATGACGGGACACCTCGTCGCAATTCGCTCTTACACTAGTCAGACTTCATCGCGGTTGAACCTCCTCGAGGATATTCCTTGGTTCACCATCGGTCAACGAACTTCCTCCCTCTCTTATTGTGTCGTTTATGGACAAAACGACACGAGTTGTGTTGAGGATGGATTTGACCAAATCCGACCTTAACAACGACCAGTTAATTTCGAACTTCAAACGGCGGAGCTCCAATGTCCTTTCTAAGCTACGTCGCGGCACGCACGCGTTAGCTAAATTAATATGACTACTTAATCTTTAAGGTACGAATTACTATTTATTTACTTTGACATTTTAATAGAATTCAAATCTATTGAATTAAACATTTAATATTCATATTTTATTTCAGAAGATTAGAACAATTCTTTTTCAAGTCAATATAAATAGTTAAATCATTTTATAAATAATATCAAGTTTATTTAAATGATAGTCTACCTTGTTTATATATATTAAAGATGATTGAATTTATCTATATCTAAGTCTTGATCATAATAAATATTATTCATGAAAACAAATTTATCAATTATTGCGAATTGCTTACACTTCTCAGGGAAATCAGTTGAAAGTTGATTTGTATGATTAGCTCTTTTGAATCCTAGATTCAAAAATTAACTTCTCTAAGCATGTGAATTTGGGTCGGCTTAAATGTTGGATCGGGTTATATGTTCCAAGGTGTTAAATTTTGCGATTTTCCATGGAAATGTCGACCGATTTTTGTTTTTCGATGATATTTTATCATTTTTTGCGAAATTCGCAGGGGCACGTGGGTGGAATTTTGTTTTTCGTTTTTGTGTGTAAAAATTGCGAAAAATGGTTGGAATTTCGCTAGAAATCATATTTTTGGTGGATTTCGGCAAAAATATCAATTAAACTTTCTGCAAAAATAAGTATACTTGCACAAGAACACCCCACCCCGTCCCGTCACGGCTGGACGGTGGCGCGCGTGTGTGGTGGTGAAACATTTGTGTGAGTCATCTCTCATCCACAAAATCCTATGACCCAAATGGCTCAAGCTCTTGTCCCTAATATTTGGTATATAAACACCACAAATTTCTTGTCATTTATCAATGTGGGAGTTTTTGATATTCAACTAATATCACACATTCACACTTAACATACACACACTTTACCTAATAATTTAATTAATATTATACACTTCAACTAATATTATATACTTAACATACATATACACTTAAACTAATATTAAATTTGTTAACATACATAATACATATACAATTAACATGCATATTCACTTAATATTACACATTTAACATACATTTCACCTACATATTTAAATTACAAATGTGTTTTGTTGTATACAATTATATCTTATTTATTAAATATGTAATTTTGAACCTATATAAATATCTTGTTTAAATACTCAAATATTTTTTTTACAAAATATCCGTTGAAAACTCCATCGGCATGCGGTATGCCCATGAAAAAAGTGCAGTATATGCGGCATGCTCTTTTTTTACGATTTACCTATCGGCAAGCGATATATCCGTAAAAAGAAAAATGCGAAACAACATCGGCAAACGACATTTTAAACCTTGATATGTTCATCTACTAGTAATTACTTTCGAATTACCCCTTAATTTGTAAATTACCATTTTATCCTTTTAGTGTTTTTCTTCCACGATTCAATCTGTGCAAATTTCAAACAACCTTTTCCGATTGAATTCCTAAATGAAAAATAGCGACTAAAATACCAATAATTTACCCGTTGGAACTTCATGCAACTAAAATATCGGATCAGTAACTCATACAATACAATCGTTTGATTGAAGAATTTTGTTAACTTCCCAATCAAACTTAAGATTCATTTTTACTTCTTCCATAATGAGTAAATTTTAACTTAAAGCTTACCGCACATTACGGTTGGCATCAAAACCCTTACGGCTCAATGTCGTTGCCATTACGCAGCGAGTTTGCTGACAAGGCCGCGATGAACCACAAAATCACTATGTCGGGGGCTCCCGGATTCCCATAAAAATAAATTAACATTGTGCCAGGCAACCACACATCTTTAACATTGGAAAACGGAATCCAAGTATGAGAAACGCAAATAACAAGCTAAAACTATCACGGGTCTAAATACTCGAAGCCGATTCTCAGAGACGATGAGTCAAAATTCTTTCTATTACACCCATTCTCATCCCAACTAAAGAACAGAAACACCAATAATTATCAAAAATGAACTCCAACAACAAGTATTTAAACTAAAACAATAGTCTCATTATCTTATTAACAAAAAAACACAAGTACCAAACTACTGGGCGACACCCAACCACTTTCCGAAGTTGTCGAACTCGGTGTAATCGCTGTCGGAGATCATAGTCTTGAACCACGACTTGCCCGCGGCCCGGATTGCAGAAGCCTCCTCCTGATTAAGGAAAAAAGAGAAAAACAAATTATGAATGTAATCATTGTCAACATGCTTCCTAATCTACTGATTCAATAGCAAACTTGAGAAAAACAATCAAAATATACCCGTAAGTTTAATATTTACTCATTTTAATTTTTTCAATCTATTTTTTACCCTCGATTAAGCTAAATCAGCTCCGCGGATTTTGTATCCTGAATCCGTCAACCAAAAAGATGTTTCTAAATAAACATCAATTTCCAATATCAAATCAAACCCCTACTGAAAGAAACTACACCACTATGTAATCATTATCAACCTATACAAAATTGCAAGTTCATATTCTTGGAGGACTAAACACTTGATTCCTAAGCATATAAATGGCAAAGATTGGTACTTTGTAATCATTAGTCAAGATATCGAATGGGCAAACCGGATTAACCTTGGAGACGATGATTTTCCTCTTCTGGTCGAGCTTCTCCTTCTTGGACTTGACGCGCTGCGCCTCCGCCAGAAGCGACATTCTCCGGGCAGTCTTCGCGTACGGGTTGAGCTTCAACATCGAGTTCAGGTTCTTCAGCGGGTTCTTCTTCATTGGAGCGCGCTTCACGTCCTTCTTAATTGGCCTCACCACCGACTGAACCTCGTCCGAGTTGATAATTCTCGCCAAATCAGCGTTCTGCATCTTCGGCCTCGGCAACACGTAGCCCCTCTTCTTCTCGGAAACCTTCTCGAAGGTTCCGTAGATAGAATCCAGCTTCTCGAAGGCAGATTTCGTCCACACGACGAACCGACCAAGGTGGCCACCGGGAGCGAGCTTCAGCAGAGAAAGCCTCTCAACATTGAGGATGTCCACACCCGGGATATTCCGGAACGCCTTCACGAGCTTCGCGCCTTCAGTTCCGTACACGATGAGTGGCCCCTTCCGGTTAATGTACCTCCTGTTCCTCATTTTCCCCTTCCCGGCGCGGATCGCGTGGCTGTCCTTAGCCTTCTCAGCGTCGGCAAAAGCCCCAATCTGCTTCAACACCTTGATCGCCGTAGAGGTCTTCTCCACAGACTCCGCGGAGTCAGAGATCACCAAAGGAAGCTCGGGGACGTTCTCTATGCGGTGACCGCGCGCTGCGACGAGTGACGGCACAGCGGAGGCGGCGATCGCCGACACAATGGCGTGGCGCTTCTGGTTCACATTGATCTTCCGGTGCCATCGCCGCCAGATCTTCGTCGGCGCGAACATCCGACCGCCGCGACACATGTTGCCGAAGGCTCCCTGCCCAGCGCGGTGCGTTCCGCCGCCGGGAACGCGAGGAATTCGCGACACGGCGCGTCCGGTTCCCCACGACTCGGCCGAGGTCTGGTGGCCGGCCTCCTTGCTGACGGCGTAGGGCTGACGGCTGTTCTTGGAGATGTTGGTGTGGACGAAGTTGACGAGATCGGGGCGGATGGCGGCCTTCATGACGTCGGGGAGGGCGACGGTGTTGGCGGAGTCGGTGGCCATGTCGCCGTCGAGGGCCTGGACGGAGACGAGCGGGCGCGCGGCGGCGGAAGCCATTGGAGGAGGCTAGGGTTTTGAGGAGAAGGTCAGTGTGGGTTTGGGCTGTGAAGAAGATGCTTCGACAGCTAGGGTTTCCATTTCGCGAAGTTTATATAGGTGCTGTTAATGATTAAAATTTAATTTTTATATTTGTGTTTAGTAATTTAATTTAATCAATTTAGTCCTTTATTTTGCATTTCCTTCTTATTTAACCCTGAATTTGTATTTTAATCCCATTAAGCATCTAGATTTGTACATTTCGACTTTATTTCACTCCTGCCGGACTTTGTAATTTGCCTATATTAGACCATCTTTGTATTATTTTTGGTCATGATCCGATTAATAATTCGTGCTTAGAATTTTTTTTTTTAGTTCACGCATTTTGTTTATATCGTATACAGTAATTCGATAATCATGTACGAAAATTAGACCCGAATTTCCCATGATCTCCAAGAAGATCGCCAAGGAGGATGAAGTTCACAACTCGATAAAAGGCGATCTCGACGCTAAGAGAAGCGATCGAGACAAAACGTATTCATGTAGCTCGAGCTATTATTCTTGTAATTGAATTCTCTGTATTTACCTCACTTGTATCGATAAAACATAAAAGACGGTAACGATATTAGATAGACGTATCCAACGGCCGGGTGAAGACTACAGACAACATCGTTGGTGGTGCCATTACCATGAGACAATGGCAAGTGCAACTGCAGCATGTGAGTGTTTTCATTTTGTATTTGTTCATTTACAGGTCGAACGCCGTTGATGTTCGCTGCTGCACAAATTTGCCGTGCCGTTGAATGGGTTTAATTGTCGTTTACTTCATCCCAGTACTGCTCTCTTTTGATTCTATTTTCTTATTTAGCCAGAGTAATCACAATAAGAAACGGAAACCGACGGATAAATGTATAAATTCAATCGGAAAAGGGAATTGTTTTGGTCAACTTCAATATAAAGTGTATATACATAGATAAAGAATGAGACTTAATGTCAACTCTTCAAATACTTTGGGTACTTATGCCGCTATTTTCCCTATTTCTGTATATATGCAGTTGAAATATTATAGAACCTGAAAGAAGACACAAAGGAGTCTCATTATCCAATGTGTTGAAGTTACATATACATGGCTTTTGGGGTTCCATAATTCCCTGCAAAAATTTATCTTCCTCTCAGAAAGAGAAAAACAAACAAGGAACTTTCTTTTAACACGACTAAATATACATATATATATATTATATTACCAGAAAATTACATATATATTCATCCTCGCCCGATCGAACGCTCAATGCCACCGAGGACCCCGCCGGACGTGTGAATCCCGATCCCGGCGATTCGCTGCACCCATGCCTATGATATGATAAGCCATTTACACTCATCTGCCACGATCTACCTGCTTTCCGAAACGATTTCCTGAGTTAAAGTTTGAACTTTTCGGAAAGGAAAATCATAATAAAATCACAAAGGAAAAACTTGTTTTCTGTTTAGATCATCAAGATGATAAAAAAATATAATCGTTATTTTTGACATTTAATTATATTTTCCATTTACCCACTTGTTTTTTTATTAGTTTATAATCGTGGCGAGTTGGCTTTGTATGTTTATTTGGATTCGAACCAAATCGGCATACTCGAATGATTTTCATCAAATGACTATTCATATAGTTACTTTGATGTAAATTTAGAGGCAAGAAAAATGGCAGTTAATTCAAATGTTCTTTAGCAGGGTATCAGAAGACGGGTGTTATCTAAGTAAAACACAACGAGCAACATATTTTTCTATTTTTCAGTTCCTTTTCATTTTCCACAAATATGTATACAAAATTTATTTCTCAACACAGCCTAACAAAAATTAAGTAAAAATGAAGACGAGAAGAACGCTTACTAGTCAGCAAGTTGTGAGAAAGAGGAAACGAGTGTTTCAAACTGGAAGATCGCCGATCTGCTGATTGCCGACATTTTCCATCGTCTTTGCATTTACCTCGTAAGAAGACAAATTGCTTCGCTGAAACCAATTAACCCCATCAGCGATAGCTGATGTTAGAGAGAGAATCATTCATTTGCAGAATATGAAGGCAATTAGGGAATAACACAGCTCAAGACTTTGATAAAAACAACAATCGAATTGTAGAGTTCCGACTTTTATATATAATATATACATGACTTGGAATTTTCTGAATATATTATCCGCCGGTAATAAAATAGGATATTTACAATTTGAGGCTAGCATAGTGAACCAAAGTCCATTTTTGTATGAGGGAAACGAATAAATATAGAATAATGTTTTCTTTTAAACAAATTTAAAAGCCCGTTTCTCATAAATCAATATTGGCGGGAATTTTTTTTATTATACGTGAATCTAAAGAAAAGGAAAGTGAGACAAAAGAGATATAACATGAACAGTGTATGCTGTACTTACAATAGACTCAAAGTCGGGATTACACAAGTTGATTGTGAGGTTTCTCATTAACAACAAAACCTGCATACATCAACATAAAAAAAGACACATCATTCCAGAAGAACTTCAAATTCTATCTCAGACATTCACACATTTTTAACTGAATTTACACACACACACACACACTCACACAAAATTGTAAATCCATTGGTTAAAAATTATGCTGAGACAGTCAAGAAGAACGCCATGGAAGAGCTTCGGATAATAATATTGTTGTATCAACTATGTGTTACATTTACACCTTCAATTAAGCTATAAGAGCCATGAAGAAGTATAACAGAGCAAATTATTCCTCTTATGTATTTGAATATATATATATATATATATATATATATATATATATATATCCATAAGATTATACGATTAATTCTCAACTCGAGGCTGGATAGAGTGAAAGTATTAATTTCTCCAAGAGAGTTGTTCTATTCTTTTACAATATCCTATCCTATGTGATAGAAGATTCAGAGACTACAGTACACAGCATAAAGTATAAAGCAATCAGTGAGACTCATAATCATAAACTCAAATAATTTTCTTTCAAAATATAAACTCAGATGAGTTCTATCTGGAGGAAAAACTTACGGTTTCGAAGTTAATGGGATCCATCTCCTTTAGTTTCTCCACATGACCTTGTGTGTCTGGATCAAAAACGCTCCCGATAAAGCTATAGACTTCAGAGAAATCAGGAATACCTGAGCAAATCACAATGGAAGACAGAGAATCAAAATTAAAGTCGGGTCACTTTGAAGGTAATCCTACAAACAAACAAAATCATACAAAAAAATAAAAAATCAAATGGCTACCATGACCAGAAGTTTGTTTCCCATGCTTTGGAATCTCTGAGCCTCCAAAGCCGCTGAGACAGCTATTACTATTCCTCGCAAGCACATCTGATGCAATATCAACGGAATCAGTAAAATCAAAATGCAATAATAAGCACCGGAAAATCCTTTTTCATGAATCCAAGAAGGAGAAAAGAAATGCCGAAATGACAGAAAGAGATAAGAGAACAAAGCATGCCTTCTGTCCCCTGTATATTAGCGAATTCTTCTAGGGACGTTGCATTTTTACTCGACGATGGGCTTAACAACACAGATGCGTCGTCCCACTGGGAATAGCCAGGCGGCATGATCGTGTTCATCGACGAAGGATAGGCAACGGATGCTTGAAGTGGAACCAAAACTGCATATCCAAATATTAGTTTTAGCCTCTGAAAGTGCTAATCTTACTGTTCCCCGAAGAGTCTAAGCTCATTATTGCTTTGCATTTTGCAAATCATACAAGTTCGCGACAATGTGTCGATTTTGGTTTATCGAGTATTCCTAATCCAGTAATCCCAGTTACGTTCCACCTTAATATTAACTGTTTGGAGCTTTAGAGAGACGACAATGGCGTCGCGTCACTATAACATACCATTTTTGGATGCTTTTTGAGGATAAGGATGAGCGGCTTTGCGCTTTGGGCGCGGAGGTGGAACATGAGCTAAAGTCCCATTCTTCTGCACTTTCTGAAAGTACTTCTGCGCGTGACTTCGAATCTGCCTCAACAAAAACACATTTTCAGCCCAAAACTTCCATAGTCAAATTTCACTCAAGCTTCTCAAGAATTCAGTCGCATCAATACCTGAATCACAGTCTTCGAACCGACGAAATCCTCGATCTTCTTCCAGTCTCGATCAAACCTAAACAACATTCAATCAAAATTCAGCAGCTTCATCACTCGATACTAAATCTTCACGACAGAGAGAATTCAAATTGAAAAATCTACACACACACATATATATATAAAGAGAGAGAGAGAGAAAGAAAGTAGTGAGAACAGACAATTGAAGAGCTTCGAGAAACTTGTCGTGCTCTTCCTCGGTCCAGCTCTCTCTGGACTTGGTGATGGTGTACGGCTTCCTCACCTTCTTCGCCGACGAGCCTCCGCCTTCGGACGAGGCCGTCGCCGTCGACGGAGAGTTGGTCGGAGCGTTGGAGTTCATCTGAAGCGAAACCACCATAGACTTCCAGACAAAGCTTCGCGATGAGAGAGGGAGAATTGAGGCCTCTCGTTGGATTTATACTTTGCCGATTAATTCGTCTGGGTGGCGAGGAATTGGGATTGGCCGATTAATCGGGAAGTGGACAGTGGGTCCCACCGCAAGAGCAACCTGTCCACCAGTTCTCTCTGGCGGATCGAATCCAGCACATGATTTGCTTGGCCTCGGTTCGTCTCATCGGACGGCTGATATCGACGCCGGTCGTATTCGCGGGTGGGAATCGGACGGCGGAGATCGACTTGGGTCGTACTCGTGGGTGGGTCATTGGTGGTTGTGAATAGGCCTAGTTGCCCCACTGTTGTAATTCGCCTAGCTCGCATTAGAACCAATAAGATAGCGACACGTGGTGCGTTCGACCTGGGCCATTAAGTGGTCGTGGGTCAGCCCATATATAAACGGGCCTATACATACATCATCTCATACAGCCCAATGGTAAACATGTATTTAACTTATCGCAAGTTATTTTGTTATTTATAATTCATAATTTAAAGATTTTTTTTTTTATATCATGAATAGAGATTTTTGTAATTCATAGCATGTCAATTGGGAAATTAATAAGTGTCTCGTTCATAATTTGTTAACGGTGACAGTTTTTTCCGTTATATATATTTTTTTAAAAATAAATTACATTAAATATTATGAGATTTTACTTGAAAATCATTTAACAATAACGGAATTTATCTATAATCTTTTTTAGATAGTATGTTGCCATAAATATCTTAACTATACTTCTTTTTTTGAGTGGGGTGGCACTATCGGCCAAGGTTACAATGCACTCTCGCATGACTTAGATATATTCAGTGTAAGAACAGGTGACACTATTGGCCAAGTTTACAATAATGTAAAGGGGCACTCATTTTGAGTCTCATGAGGGTTTGAACCCATGACCTCTTGAATAGAGGAGTGGTGGAGTCACCACTTGGCCAAGCAAGCTTGATTAATATCTTAACTATACTAATGTAACGAGAGAGTACGCATACAAAAACAAAAAGACAATCGAATAATATATATTATATATACAGACTACAGTGTCTGTATATATATAATTATACTGTATATATATATATCACAAATGCACGTCTCTTATAGAAATTAAAGACGCGTGACTTTTAAGCAATAATTAAAACTCATCAATCAATGAAAAAGAAAAATTAGAATATAGCCGACAATTTTTTGTTATTGACAAATAATTGAGAAGCTAAGACAATGAATTTGGAAGAATCTTGAGCTGACGTGGCAGAATCTAAGGTTGGCATTTGATTCTATGGATAAGACTGTCTGACACAGATATTCCGTACGAAACAAATATATAATTAAATAGAGAAATAAAATAAAATAAAATAACAAAGTAACGAATTAATGGATATCCAAGCTCGACTCGGAACCCGAATCGGAATCGGCCATGGAATCGTCTCTGCGAACTCAAGAACCCCAAATCCCAGTTCTTCTTCTTCTTCGAAGATTCTCTGCTCGGAAAATCAACCCAGCGATGGTGAGTTTCCTTTACGTAATAAAAGTGATCTGTTTCTTCAACTTTGCATAAATTATTTCTCAAGATCGTACGATAATTACGACTAAATTTATAGCATTTGTCGATTTCCATATATAATGTTCTCTTTTATGACAGAAATCACTTCGTTGAGCTGTATTGTGGATCGAAATTATCAATTTGGTCTGCTAATTCGTTTTCATAAGCCTCGTGGTGTTCGTCAAGTATCGGATGTCGTTTAGTAATGTAATAGTTAGAAACGACAGGAATATCTGATAACTTGGATCAAGGTTATGCCTTGAGTACTGTATTCCCTCACAGGTCAAAGATTGAAAAGTATCTCATTGCTCTCGTATTTGTAGGGAAAGCTCCAAACTAGCAAAGTTTTTCTAACCATTCTCTATTCCAAGTTAAATTTGTCCTTAATCTATGTCTAAGAGCTCGTCGAATCGGACGAGCAGGCTACGGGTGGGCCTGCTCGTGCTTGTCCGGCCCTTTAATTAGGCACGGGCACGGACTACCCATCTCGTCCTCCCGGATTCTAAGGACGGCAAACACGTCCCAATATTTTTTTTTTTAATGCTATTTGTGGGCAGCCCAGCCTCTATGAGCTACAGGTGCGGCTAGCCACGGCTGTTAGACGGGCCATGAGCACGGGTAGTTAAAATTAGATAATAAAAAAAAAAAAAGATGGGTGGGCGAATCTGCCCACCCTTTAGAGTGGGCATGGGAGTCCAACATGCACTGGCTACGGGCGAGGGCTACCCACAACCCGCACGACGGCTTCTTAGACGGGTTATGGGCGCGGGTCCTTCGCCCATGACCCTTCTGGGCAACTCTAGTTTGCATACAAAACTTCCGTGTCTTAAGTATACCAATTCTTAATAAGTTTAAATTTAGGAAAGATCTAAACTAAGTTTAAATTTAGGGAAGAGTCTAACTCTTATTGATCATCTGAAAAGAAGCTCTAGTTTAATTTTCTTAGTTTTGTTTTGAAGCAAAATACAGTAGAACCTCTATAAATTAATACTGTTGGGACCGACAAAAAATATTATTTTATCGGATTATTAATTAACATATAAATTAATAATTTATTAATTTATACATTAATGAAGAAAGCAAATTATTAATGAGCTATAATTATATAAACATCTTTACTAACAAAAAATTATTTCAATTTATTCTATCGAGAATATTAAAGTATCAATATTAAGAATATCAAGAGCGACTATTATGATTTAAAAAGAATTTATTCGAGTACCAATGTCACAAATATTAAATTGCCCGATGATATTAAAAAGGAATAACAATAACTTCTTAGAGTAGTGATAATTAAAGCTATAATAATTATTGTTGTATTCAAATTACTATAGAATCATATTTTAAGAAGACTACATGATTAGTAATGTAATGTTATCTCTTTTTATATATATATTTAATGTGATTTCATAGTTAATTATGTTATATATTTATTTATAGTGATTTTATAATTATTTATGTAATTTTTTATATTAAATTATTAATTTATATATCCCTTAGGACCTATATACTTTCTAAAAAAAATTATTATCTTATAAATTTAGCGAATTATTAATTTAGCTAGTTAGGTCCGAGTCGGGACCGGACAAAAATATTATTTAATCGCTACTATTAATTTATCGAGTATTAATTTATGGAGTGTCTACTGTATTATCTGATTTAAGTAATTTGTGAGTCAACAGGTGACAAAAAGTCAACCGACTGGGACAAGGCCTGGAAAAGCTACCGGAAGCGAGGGGGCAAGAAGAAGTCGCTCTTCTCGCAATTCTCTCCCAACAAGTACGTGAGTTGGAACCCCACGCGCTCGGAGTTTCCGATTTCCGAGGAAGTCGATCCGATTCGGAGGGCAGAACGGTCAAATCTCAGGTTTTGGACGAGCCCTGGTTTCACCCTCGCGGGAGCGATTGTGTTGGTCTCTTTTCTTTTGCTTTACACCATTCTCGCACCGATCAAATGACCGTTTGACCGTCTTGCCTTTCTTCGCACTTGAAGGGAATTGTATATGCAACTTTGGAAAACAAAACTTATTTTTTGTTCATTTGTTGTAATGTACATTTCTGTGATTTTCTTTTCTTAAAAGAAGCATTTACGACATCATTATAAAAAATAAAAAGAAGGTTATTAGTTATTACCAAGTATATTGTTGCATTTATATGGTATTTTAAGAAGATTTTTTTATGCATTTTTTTATGATAAGTAACATAGATTCAAGGAGTGAAATCAGGATTGAAAACTAAGTTTTGATTATTTCTTCTCATGGGACCGCGGACAGTACATTTATAAGGTTTTGATTATTTTGGGAACCGTACGTAACTGGGGGAATAGTACATGTTGTTCCACGGTGAGCTCCACCAGCCACGTCATCACTCCGGGGAGGAAGGGTTCAAATACTCTTCCCAAAACTGAAAGAACAAACAGGGAAAACATAATTAGAAATGGGTTTTGATCAATTTACCGAGCCTAGATCACCGACCTAGCTTAAATGCTAACGGGATAACGTGATTGGCTAAGGAATAACTGATTTGGGTCACCTGCAGATAAAACCTTAGAGAAAGTTTCTAACAAACACCAGAGGTTTTCGCATGGGTTCGCGAAGCCCTAAAAACTAACCCTAGATATCGAAGAGTTTCTCAGAGAGAAACCCAGAAGTTAAAAGGAACCAGAAAGGAAGAAGAAGATCGGAGATCTTACCTGAGGCGGTGGGGTTCGTGGAGTCTCAGGGCGTTTCCAGCTGAAGGATTCCAATCTCCAGTGGCCGCCGAGTTCACTGAGGCGCTCGAGCTCGTCGTAGACTCGTTGCATGCTCGCCTGATCCACCAGAGGAGGCTCGATCACGATTTCTAGCGCATCTGGAGGAGATTCTTCTTCGATCTCCACTCCCGAAGGCCCAGGCTTCATCTTCTCTCTGAAAAAAGACTGCACGGTCACGCAGGAGGCGGTTGACAGAGGAGCGGGTGCGCGCGGCCACCGGAGCACTGTCGGGAATCGCCGGAGGCTACAAACCATAGCAGAGGTTAGAGAGAGAGAGTGTCGGGGTAGAGAGAGAAGCTCGGGTTGTAAATGAGTTGATACACCGAAACCCTAATCAATAAAAGCTGTTTGGTTTCTTTCATGTCGTTTTCGTGTTAAACTACACGTCGTTCATTTACCTCGTACCTACGCGTGTGTCGTTTGCGACAATCTTGTCGCTTGTGCCTGTTCTTTCGTGTGGGCTTATGTTTTTTTGGGCCCAAGATTGGGTCTTGAGGTGGGCTAAAGCCCAACAGTACATGTAAAAATACATATTTAAAACAGATCGATACCAGTTTTAAGCGGAAAGTGCCCATTTCAGTGGTGATTATATAACGATTAGTATAATAAAATAAAAGGAAATTATACGAAATACCTATGTATCTACAAACATTTTTAAAAACTACCCGTAGTTTCATAAAATATTTTTTGCTCATTTTTAATTTATTTTTTCCCTAAACTAACCATAATATTCATTTATTATTTTAAATAATTAATACTTAAATTTTAGCTAATTTCCTATTTTGAATCCGTCGACCACTTTTATATAATAAAATTTTAAATAATTATAATACTTTATTTAACTAATCCCCTCGTAATTACAATTTTGTAACTTTTACATAACTATAGTTTCGTAATAATTATTAGAGTTTCGTAATTAAAATTTCGTAATCTCTGTTATACACTTACAATTTCAATTTTATAATTACAGTACCGTAACTGCTATAACAGTGTCATACTTACAATTACAATTACAGTTTCGAACTAATATTACAGTTTTGTTATTGATTTGAATTTTCAGCGAATTAAATTTGATTTCTGATGCAATAATTGGCTATTTTTAAGGAGCTTAATCGATGTGTAGTCTGCTACAAATAAGGAAGACTAATTAGGTATAATTTTCGATTAGTATATCCTAGAAAATACTATTAGTCAAATTTTATTAACTGAAAATTATAAATTAGGAGTATTTTGAGGAAATCTACGTAATCAAATAATGCGGGTATTTTTTTCTTCTACATATTACTAAATTGGTAGTTTTAAATTGTATTAAACTTTTTGAGCAATTTAAAAAAAAAATGTATTGGAATGGGTATTTATTTCCCTTACTGTGAAAGTCCGAAACATATCATCTTAGAATCTCTATTTGATCTATAATAAAGAAGAAGAAATATCCAAGCAAAGAGGAGAACTTATGTCAGCTTAGTGGTCAACAATCTTTTTGAAAGCATGTTTGAGACTTCATTTTTGTTTGCCACTAGAGTATGTACCCTTCTTCTTCTTCATATTGCTACTTCAGATTAACAATAGTTATGTACATTAAATTCCGATTTGTTTAAATTGAAACGGTAAAAAAACAAAAACAAAAACAATGATTTCTGTAAAATTTTAAAATGTATATACAATGCTACACATAAATGTCAAGACAAAACATAAACATTAATACGTGGATAGTATGTAACTTAAAAAGCTATACTAAAGCCGCAAAAGATTACAAACTACAATGCATGCTCGTCATCGTGCATAGTAGTCGTACTATATACAGTGCACATGGTAAATGTACTTAAAATTTGATTAAAACCCTCGGCTTTTTCAATACAAGTACTGGTGAAGAAATTGTTGCAAATTTTCGGAATTAAAAAATTAGTGCAAAAACTCCGTTATGGTTTAGGAGATATAGCTGATTAATTATTCTCGTAATTATCTTTCCAAAATGAAAAGAAAATATTATACCTAAAAAATAATTTAGAGAAAAAAGTGGGACAATTCGATAGTGTCCAAAACTTAAAGAAGTTTTTCACCTTTTTGTGTTCCCTTTTCGGAATTAGGAACAATGTATCTTAAAATAATGTCTTGATTTCATGTTCTTGAGTCATTTTCAGAGGAGACAATAAGCTGTCTTAGTAGGGTCATAACTCATATGTGAAGTTTTTGTCACTAATATTTACCAACATAATGATGATCCTTGGGGGGTCTTGTAGATTAATTAAAATACTTTTTTATTTTAATGAATAATCTAATTACTTAATTAATTAGTGAACGTATCTAATTCAATCATTTATGAACTAAGCTCAAGCCACTGTTTGGATCTGTCAATTTATTACCACATAAGCATGTTTTGGACCTGGCAAATTATGTGGCCCACTGAGTGTGTCGTGGCTGGACTAAAGTATGCTTTTAAGTTTTAACGGCCAAAAAAATGGATGGAGCAACAATAACGTAAAAGGGCTTAGGCGGCAAATTGGGGATGGAAACATCCGGGTGTTCAATCAACCTTGGGTCCCTAGAGCCGGTTGCTTCTCCGTTCTCACGAAGGAACCCGATGACGAGTTTCCGTGGCGTGTCGCCGACTTCCTTTCCAACGGGGAGTGGAATCATGATCTTGTTTCGGAGCTTTTGATCCCCTTCGATGCGCAAGCCGTCCTCAAAATTCCCCTCGGTTCCTCAAACCTTGTTGATCGGTGGGTTTGGCACTTTGAGGAGGATGAGAATTACTTGGTGCGTTCGGGGTATCGCCTTGCGAGGGCAGCCAAAGTGAGCGGTCCATCGGGGTCGTGTAGCCGGGTTCCGAAGTGGTGGAAGACTCTGTGGGGGCTCCATATCCCCCCCAAAGTCAAACACCTTGTGTGGCGTGCTTAGTTTGACTCTCTCCCGACCTTTGGGACGCTTAGAGGGAGAGGGATTCCTTGTCTTCCTTTTTGCAAGCTTTGTGGTGCCTTGCCGGAGGATGCACTCCACGTGGTATGGGGATGTGAAAGTGCCCGGGCGATATGGGCTTCCTCGTCCTTACATAGATGGGTGGAGAAGACGGGACCGTCTCCCCTAAAGGAGATTTGTTGGCATGCGCTCGACACACTCGCACCGACGGACCTTGAGCTCTTTTGTGGTCTCTTGTGGGCGGCGTGGTCCAACCGCAACTCAAGCCTCTTTGATCATAAAGACCATAAGCCGTCGGAATAGGTTGAGAAAGTGGCATGCTGGTTTGCTAGCTTCAAAGAGAGTAACCATATCTCGGAGGATGTATCGAGGAGCAAACCGATTAAGCAAACGGCGTGGGTGGCTCCGGAGTTTGGGGACCTCACCATTTCCGTGGATGCGGCATGGGAGAAGACTTCGGGGAGAGCGGCGTTCGGCGGGATTGTGAGAAACCATCGGGGGGAACTTGTTGGCTTCACGGCGCGGCTCTCTTTGAATGTCGACTCTTCGGTGACGGCGGAATGTCAAGCTATCCTCCATGGCCTTAAGTTTGCTCGGAACCAAGGGTGGAGTGGAGGGTAGCCGGGGTGGAAACCGATTGTCTTAAAGCTTTTCATCTCGTCAAGGGAGGGAAGCGGAGTAGCCTCCAAGGCCCGATAATCGCGGAGATCGGGACGTTGTTGGCGGAAGAAGCTCTTAGTGTTGGATGTCGTTGGATCCCGAGGGGGTGCAACGAAGTCGCCAATATGATAGCTAAAACCCGCCTTGCGGATTCTATCCCCGACATGTGGTCGAGGGAGTGCCCGGGGTGGCTTGTACACGTCTTACAATGGGATTTATCCCTCATTTTAGCTTAATGAGATTTATCCAGTTTTCAAAAAAAAAAACATAATTTAAGTACTTTTATCGTAATTTTTTTTAAGTATTTAAAAGCTAATTAATTGTTGAGGGTGATTCGTACCACTCCACAGTCACAAGATCGCTCTTGTTCTTAAAAATGAAGAGCTCGGTTCCTTCCGTTTGTTAACTAGGGAATATGGGAAAATAGGGTGACTTGTATTGATAAATTGTTATCTTTCTTTCTTTTACAAGTATAACTCTCTCTCTCTGCTTCGAAAAAATCATCCCCTTTGCATGGGTTACTCTTCCCTTTTATAGGCCAGTTTTCCCGCCTTTCTCGGAGTCCCATCGGCTCGCTCCCCCATGAGTCTGGCAAAAGCCTAACGCATCCCCTTTTCGCGTGGTTCGAGTCTTCGGGGTTACCTCCGATGTGGCCGCATTAAATGCTCGTCCCATCGCGGCGTGCTCAAACATTTAATGCCCGTCCCAAATGCCTATCCCATCAGTCATTGTCTGTCGCAAGCACGTCTTGTCTCGCCAGTCTCCTCGACCCCTTTCTCGTCGGGTCCTGGTGTCGTCGGCTCTCTTCGTCGGGTACTGGTGCCGTCAGCTTCCCTCGTCGGGTACGGGTGCCGTCGGCTTCCCTCGTCGGGTTCCGGTGCCGTCGGGTCTTGGTCCCGACAAGGAGACCGTCGACTTCCCTCGTTGGATCCTGGTGCCGTCGGCTCTCCTAGTCGGGCCTTGTTCGTGGTCGGGGATTTGCTTCATGGTCTCCATTCGTCGACCTTCAAGACTTTCTTAATGTTAAAGGGATCCGACCGGATGCGACCTTAACATTAATCAAAATCAACAATTTAGTCATGTGTGTGTATATTCTACACCGTTTCTTGCCTTCACAATGGACTTATCATCACGTTATATATGAATTACAAAAGAAAATAAAAACAAAAAACAGAGCTTATCACTATGATAGTACATGTCTGATGTCTCCTCAACTATATATCCATTGGTGCATTTTCTCTATTTATCATTATATTGTTTGTAGCAACTTTATTGTATAGATCTGATAAAAAAAAAAATAACGTAAATGAGAATATAAAATACACTTCTGAAAACATATGCCGGGTTTTATCAGTTTTATGACGAACATACTCTGCATGTAAAAAAGTGCACAGAAATAATATTTATGGGGCAAATTGTACCAACTAGCGAAATTCATGGAGCATAGAAACGCCCTATTTATATTAAAAAATATAATCAAATATGATCAATCACTCTCTTCTTCACCTGAACATCGATAACCCAGTCTCTCTCTGATCTCTCTCCTTCAAGAACATCAAAAACTCTCTCTCTCTCACACACACATCAATGAACCGACCCGACCCCCCACCACGTCGCAGAGCCAGACGGCGAGGCCGAATCAAAAAGGCGATATGGTCTGCTCTGACCAAAACCGCCAACGCAATCGCCTCGCAATTCAAGAAAGCAGTCAAGGACAACAGACAAGTCAACCCCAGTCCACAGGACGAGCCCGGATGATCTCCTCCTCCGCCGCAGCTAGCGCAAGAGCTCAGGAACACTGTCGTAAGGGCTTGGAATCATGAAAATATCGGAGACGTGCGAACGTGTTTGTATTGAAGTCTCTTTCTTCTCCGACAGAACAATGTCGTTAGGGTTTCATGCAATGCAAGTTTGTAGCTAGTAAGTTCGTACTCTTCTTGATCTGTTACTCTGAAAATAAACGCAGATCGTTGAGGAAACTGGATTCTTAGCCAAAGAATTGTTATTTGTTCGGGTTTCGGTCCTTTCGGATATTATACTGTGTACGTAGTTAGGGTTCCATGCAAGTTTATACAAGTAATTTCATGTTCTCGTAATAAAGGAATAACCAGTTCACGGCGAATAATTTTTGCCTTTTTGTTACGAGTTTATTATGATTTCCGCATGTTGATATCGTCGTTCTTGATCTTCTTTGGTATTGTCACGGTTTGGAAGTATGTTTGATTTCCATGCAAGTTTGTACAAAGTTTACATTTGAATAACCAAACCAGTCTTTGGTTCATTCTGATTCATATTTGTGCATAATATATATATATATATATATATATATATATATATATATACACAGTGGCGAGGCCATTAAGGCCCAACAGGGGGCAGCTGCCCTCACTTGGTTGGCAAAAAACTCACATGAAGTTCATTTAAGCTTCTATTCATTATTATTTTTTACTATAAAGGCAGTGTTTTTTTCGACTCCCTTCAGAGACTCCCTCCCTCTGTCAGTATAAAGCCACTATAGGGACACCACGTTCAAGAACCCCATTGGGCATAGTCTGAGACTCTGAGTACTTAAAAGTGGTGATGGTCAATCACCTGCGCAAAGCCTTTATTAAAATACTCTCTCAATTGAACCCTTTTTGTTGTAGTTACAGACTATGCCCTTTAAGTTTTAATTTATTTAGGTTATGATAAATATTGGCAAAAGTACCTTTGAGGTATACAAAACTTTACCACATATTCATAATCTTATTTTGTCGGTATAAAAATACCAAAAATAACATTTTAGTGTAACCTCGTAAGTTCCAAATAGTTTCTATTATGACTCATCCGTCAAATATTAATTTCACCTTCTCACATGTCCATGTATTCCACTTTCCCGCGAGTTTGGAGATGCTAACCCCAAAGTCGGAGTTTGTAACCCCGCTCCGGGGTTACCATCTCCGATTCCGGTGTTATTTAGTAAACAAACCTTGTTTCTTGTGTAGGAGCATTGTAATCTGACTTTGGGATTATCATAAAAAAACATTGGTGTTATTAACTCCGTTGTAGGTGATGCTAACCCCGAATTCGAAATATGTGGGTGTGTAAAAAGGTGAAAAGTGGCATTTGACGGATGAATCATAATCGAAATCACTTGGAACTTACGGTTACATGCGAAAATTTACTTTAAGTTACTTTTACTTGTATTTACCCATTGATATCGAGTTTCGATTTCCCCTCCACTTTATCCCATTTCACTTAAATGCCCCAAATTATTATTTTTCATCTAGTTTACTTTTGTCTTCGGAGGATAAATTACTTTAAAAATCAGGTTCCGTTGATAAAAAAAAGTCAAATATTTTGTTGGCTCTAAATTGGTTGTGAACGTCGTGATTGATACTCAACTTGACAAATTAAACCAGACAACTATTGAGTCTTAATTTATAGCTTCACTATTGAGTTTTCGCCCCCCTTTTCGACAATGTCTGACTTCGCCATTGTATATATAGTGTATTTCTTGTAGTTCTTAAGATTGATTGTGCAAAGATTTATGGTGTGAGAAATAAGAAAATGAGCTCGTAATTTGGAAATGGAATTAAGTGCATAAAAAACTTGTCTTTTTTTTTTTTTCGTTCCAATTTTTTTGTGGGCAATTAAATAACAAGGAATTGTCACCTTGACTAGAGACAATTTTAATAAATAAATTTTAGCAAAATGCAAAGCATTATGCGAAAAGGTATGTCTGGAAAATTTGTCAATTTTTACATGGTCAAAAAAATTACTAATTAATAATTCAATATGATTATTAAAGTAGGCACACGTGTGTTTAAATATGATTATTACACCAATAATTAGCTTAATGGGTCCTTCTTTCTCGACTCTGATGGTTATTATATATGCTCATGACTTTTGCGCCAATATTCTCTTGAAATAGTTACAAATTCATTTTCTTAAAATGTTTTAAAAAATATGCTTCTTCTAGTTCTAGAGTACAAGGCATAGAGTTATAGACTATAGAGTATTATATCATTATCAATAATAAATCAACCATTTATTCAACTATTCATTTTTTTTTTCAAATCGTATTTAACTACAAATTACCAGACACTAGAAAAACTGATGTCGTTTTGTCGGGTCCTTTTGACCTTTTCTTTGATTTCCACGTGTGGCAGATTTGATCAAAATTTGTTTTCAGTCCTTTATTTAAAAAATATAAAAAACAATTTATATACATTCAATATCAGATTCAGACCGATTTCTTCTTTACCGAAAACTCGGAATGGTCTCGATTTCACCTTGCACAGAAGCAAGCACAAACATTGATTTAAAGCATGCCAAAATTAAGAGCATATTCAAACCGAAAGAAACATAATACTACGAAATCTAAAATGAAACAAGAAAATTGCGGTTGAAGTTACCCGTGCATTGTCTCGTCGGTAATTTATTACTTTCGGAGATCATTTCCGCAAGTACAAATTTCCTTTTACGATTAACTAAAACCGATTGCATCTCCTAAACTGAACCGTTCAAGAAGCAAAGGGCACCAATAACGTACCTTCAAGTGGATCTATTAAGAATTGAATCTCGAAAAAGGATCGGGCCAAGGCTTCTGTCACTGGCAGAGAGCTTGCTCTTAAGTGTGGCTCTTTAGAAGCCTTGGCCCGATCCTTTCGAGAGTCACATTAAATCGATATCTAGCAATTATGCAGCACATTTTTTTCCTAGTACGTCAATATTTGATTGCAAAAGTACATATGTTATCATTTAGTACAATTTTTTTCTAGGGTAAACTGCAAACATAGGCAAATGTAAGAATGTAAGTGCTTATATTAAACAAAAAAGACAATACAAAAGTTGCCATTGCAAAAAGAATGACAACGTATGTACTTATGCCGTCAACAGAATAAAATAAACACTAAACTTACTGAAATGATAAAACATACATACTTCTTCCGCCAATTTTCCAAACTTATATCATTGCTGAAACGACAACAAAATAATCCCCACGAACCCGAAGATATTTTGTCTCTCCCCCAATCTAGATAACACAAAACAAAACGCAGTCCATACAACCCAAAACGACACGTCGTTTCTCTCTCCCCTCTCAGCGCCAAAACAGATTTAACGGATCAAACCGAACCAGAGTGAGGAGAGAGAGAGAATGAGAGACCTCATCGTTCTGGTCTCCTCATGCTCCACTACTTCGTGCTCCTCTTCGTCTTCTTCCTCCATTTCCACTCCCCCAAACCCTAGCTCCTCCTCTCACAACCGCCATTTCCGATCCTCCAACTCCGCCAAGCTCCCGCTCCCTCCGCCCTGGTCCTCCTCCTCCTCCTCCGCCGTCAAATCCAAACCGCTCTCGCCCGTGGTCCGCCTCGATTCCGGCCGCTCCACGTCCTCGCAGCTCCGCTACTTCGCCGACTTCGCCGCCAAGCTCGCGCGCGCGGGGAAGCTCGACGACTTCGCGATGATCGTCGACAGCCTCGCGGCCTCCGGCGTCGACGCGTCGCGGTTCGCCGCCGCGCTTGGCTCGGAGTTCGCCGAGAAGGGGATTAGCGGCCTCTTAGGTGGCGGAAGGGTCCGGGCGGTCGTCTCCAT
The DNA here is from genome assembly GCA_954871525.1 of Parietaria judaica. Classification (NCBI taxonomy): domain Eukaryota; kingdom Viridiplantae; phylum Streptophyta; class Magnoliopsida; order Rosales; family Urticaceae; genus Parietaria; species Parietaria judaica. Next base: position 19,422,219 of record OX940864.1, read on the forward strand.
GCTGAGGAAGCTCGACGAGTTCGGGTTTTCGCCGGTGGAGGTGTTCGACGGCGCGGCTTTGGAGGCGCTGAAGCGAGAGTGTCGCCGGGTTTTGAAATGCGAGCAGGTTGAGGAGTTCGTCGAGCTCGTTGAAGCTCTTTCAGGTAAGAAACTGCATCTTCTGCAAATTACTCCAAATTGAGCAGTGAGGTTGTTGTGCATTGGCATTTCGTTTATCCGTATTATCTGCATTGTTCTCTAGCTTTTAGAACTCTTGATTCGTTACACAGAAAAGTTGTTTATAGGACTTGTGTGATGATTTTAGACTTGAGTGTGAATATAGGTGTAAGAACATTGTAGATGATATATATAAAATTGTCAACTTTCGTTGAATGTGATTGCATTGATCGTCATCTGAATGCGAATTGGAGCTGTTAGTAGACGTGGAAAGTTGTTACTACAAATCAAACACATAATAGCAACGAACATAAAGATAAGTCGACACATGAATTTTACGTGGAGGAGATTCACTGTGGTCGGAAAAATGCGTATGGGAAAGTATGTCCAGTAAAAAAATCCGTTTTCGAAAGGTCCCCAAATATCCATTTAAAGAATATGAGGCACCACGGAGTTAGAAGCGGGACGGGCCAAGAAAAGCGAATCAGTGTCACAAACTCTTGAGGGTTGTGTATCTGACTTTAGTATAAGAAACTTTTGTCGCTAATGGACTTGGGTGAGGATTTTAAACCTCGACTGTGACTTTAGGTGTAAGATGTTATCGATGATTTATAAATTTGTTAAATTTCCAGAAAGAGGAGCTCGAAGCTCTTTTGATAGAAAAAAAATAAAATAAAAAGATAAAAATAAAATTAACATTTGAAGCTTAGCTTTTAGTTGCTTGACAAGTCATGGTAGTAAAAGAATCTAACAGGTTTGAGCATTGCTTGACTGAGTCATCTTCACTCTTAGTATATTCACGTTACGAGCGGTTACTTGGTTCAGGTTTTGGCTTTCCAGTCAAGGAATTAGCGAAGCCTTATGATGTTATCCGGGTTTGCGTAGATAATAAGAAGCCAAAACTGGCTGTAAGGTATATTGATTCTCTAATTTTGTGTCGATACTTAGAACATTTGAGTTTGCACTGTGATCTAATTTGAAGTTCCGTTTGTTATGTATTATAGGTATGCATGTACTCTACCGAATTCACATATGGTTTTTTGTGACATAATCAACGACTTCGGAAAGAAAGGCGACTTGATGTCTGCTTTGACAGCATATGAAGCATCGAAGAAGAACTCAAGCCGTACTAACATGTACCTTTACCGCACAATGATTGATGTTTGCGGTCGGTGTCATAACTACCTGAAATCTAGATATGTATACGAGGTATCTACCATTTTCACTTGCTTATCTCACTTAGGAAAACTCCTATATTTGTTTTTGGAACTTCAAGATAAGAAAGAAAAGAAAAAAGGAAACAAAATTTGAAGATCTTATTTTTCTAACAAAATATAATGGAATATATTTTCCTTTAAACAATATTTTTTAATAATTCAAGAAAAATAGGCATTCTTAATGATGCTGCATCGAATCCATGTAGAAGCTTAAAGAGGCGCTCAATGAATATAGAAAAGAACTTCAAAAAAATTATTTAGTTTTCAAATAGACCAAGTAAAGTACTTTTTATTTCATCTTTTCTCAACGTTTTGTTTCTCCATATTTTTCCTCAAAAAAATATAAGTTCCCAAACATTCACAAAATATAATTTTTTTTACTATACCTTGTCATATCATAAGACTTCTTCATTAAGTCGTTATTTTTGTGAATTACAATGCAACAATATATGTGATACTGATGTTTGCATAGGTTGCATTACACTAATGGAATCTTCACTCTTGAATTTTCTGTAATACAGGATCTGCTGACTGATAAAATTACCCCAAATGTGTATGTATTCAACAGCCTAATGAATGTGAACGCCAGCGATTTGAACTACACATTAAACGTGCACCGGGATATGGAAGTAAGTTTCCGTCATAAGTATTGTTTAACCGAGTCCATGATTATAATTTGCTTCACTGAATGACCCAATTTCCGTAATTCATGATTCTCCTATATCCATGTCTTTGTTATCATCGTTAACACCATTGGTGAAAATATAGAAATCTTCCCTCTAATATTCTCGTCTGGACGACTTTGTGGCTCTTTCTATAATATTTCAACAATGTTTACTTTTAAGCACTATACATCCGATAATTAATGGGTCAAATCTTGTACAAATTCAGAACCTCGGGGTCCAACCAGATATGGCATCTTATAATGTTCTTCTGAAATCATGCTGTCTCGCTGGAAGAGTGGATGTAGCTCAAGACATCTACAAGGAAGTTCGGAATTTGGAATCGGAAGGAGTTTTGAAGTTGGATGTTTTCACATACAGCACAATTGTAAAGGTATGTGCAATCATTATCTGCTTACAGAGTTATTTACAGATACTCCCTTTAAACTTGTATCGTCGCAGTTTTCTACCTGATTTTTTTTGTAACCTTATATATTATAGCAACTTTTCCCTGATCATTTAAAAATCGACAGTTTGCCTCAAAGTTTTGGGGATAAAATAATCATAATGTACTAGCACATGGCTTAAAATTCGACGGAAACTGTCGATTTATGATCATGAAGGAAATTGCTACTTAACAGTTTTAAAAGGAAACCTTGTTACTCCTAAAAAGTTTAGGAGTCATAGTGGATAAATACATTATTATATATACTTTCATCAAGTAAGATATTTTGTCATACGTGTACCACAGGTTCTTGCGGACGCAAAACTCTGGCAAATGGCCCTAAAAGTCAAAGAGGACATGGTTTCATCGGGTGTAACTCCAAACACAGTCACATGGTCGTCTTTGATCAGTGCCTGTGCAAACGCTGGTATGGTGGAGAAGGCGCTCCAGTTGTTCGAAGAAATGCTCTTAGCCGGTTGTGAACCGAATTCTCAATGTTGCAACATTCTTCTACATGCTTGCGTTGAGGCTTGCCAGTATGACCGAGCTTTTCGCCTTTTTGATTCGTGGAAGAGGAAAAGACTCCAAGAGGCGTCTGGAAAAGGCGATGGAGAAAACCGAGACGGAAATGGAGATGAAAGAGAAACTAGCCTCTCTCAGTCACCTAACTTGTATGGTTTGGAGTTTGCCAAAGACATCCGGTTTATTCCCACAACAACGACATACAATATTTTGATGAAGGCGTGTGGTTCCAATTACTGCCACGCAAAAGGTTTAATGGAGGAGATGAAATCAGAAGGGCTTTCCCCGAATCAAATAACTTGGTCTATTTTGATCGATATATGTGGAAGCTCGCGCAATGTAGAAGGGGTATTACAGGTACTGTGCTTCTAAATCTGTTGTTTTTCGGAATTTTTCAAAATTTGTATTCGATGATAAACAATTTGAGATATATACAATGGTAACACTAATCTAAACCCGCTAAAATAAGGAAATAACTAATCCTCTATCCGTGCTTTTAACAGCATTATCTATTCTTGATGCAGATTTTGAAAACAATGCGTGCAAATGGGATTGAACCCGATGTGGTCGCATATACGAATGTGATAAAGGTGTAAATTTATTTACAGTGCCTATATATGATGTTGTAATATCTTGAAATAAATCTCTTACAATTATTGAAATACCATGGCTATTGGTTAACAGGTTTGCGTGGAGAATAAGGAATTGAAGCTAGCGTTCGACTTATTTGCTCAAATGAGAACATATCAAATACAGCCAAATCTGGTAAATACATTAAGAATATCTATATATATATAAAACAAACTCTGAACTCTCTCTTTATCTCTATCTTTTAGGTGACGTATAACACGCTTCTAAGGGCACGGAGCAGATACGGCTCGTTACAGGAAGTAAAGCAGTGCCTCGCAGTATATCAAGACATGAGAAGAGCCGGGTATATCATATATTTTAAGGAATTTATGCTTATACTTTAAAATCTATAAATAGATTTTCAACGAATGATTTATTTTATCCCCACTAACTATAGTTTCAATTAAACTAAATATTTTTTTGTAAATTAGTTTCTTATTTTGCTCGAACATTATCGCAGGTATAACGCAAATGACTTCTATCTGAAGCAACTGATTGAAGAATGGTGTGAAGGAGTCATACAAGGAAACAATCAGAAAGAAGAACCTAATTTGTATGATACAACAGAATCAGATAGGCCTCAAAGTTTTCTACTCGAAAAGGTTGCCGAACATCTGGAAGAAAAGCACACTGCCGAGCGCTTGGCAATCGACCTTCAAGGACTTACAAAGGTATGCCTAATTTCAGTAAAAACAAGAAATATTTGTTGTAGTATGATGCAGGTGTAAATTAGTTTTAAATAGTTAATGATATTGCGGCATATGTAATAATATATTGGGTTAATGACGGCAAAAATACCCAAAGTTTGGTCAAAGAACCCCTTATGTACCCAAAGTTTAAAAGTGGTGGCAAAAATACCTAAAATCGCATTTGGGGAGTTGACCACTCAATTCTCACAACGCCGTTAATTTACCCGTTAACTCTGGCCATGTGGACAAACGTGGTTTGCTGACATAACAATTTTTGCCACGTGGACGAGCCCACATCAGCCTCGTTTACGACAAAACAACGAATTAAACCCCTAATTAATACTATTTAATTCAACTAATTGAACCCCTAATGATTACACTTAACAAAGCAGATTTGTCCACGTGGCCAGACTTAACGGGTAAGTTAACGGCGTCACGAGAATGGAGCGGTCAACTCTCGAAATGCGACTTTGGGTATTTTTGCCACCACTTTTAAACTTAGGGTACACGAGGGGTTCTTTGACCAAACTTTGGGTATTTTTGCCGTCATTAACCCTAATATATTAGTAAATTTTAGCTCTTTTTACCTATTTAAGAGGGATTAGTTTAATCCATATTCTGTAATTGTATAAATATATGAATTAGATACGGCCCGTGATCACGATAAGTAATCCGTATCCCATAATTTGTTTAATCCATTCTTCCCAAGTCTAAAGTTGTATATGCATTAGAAGTTATACATGTTACAAATAATTTTACCTGTGAGGTTCGTTTACGCTTGTTAACATGCGTATTGTAGCTTTAAAGATTTTGACAAAATTTCGCTTTCAGGTTGAAGCTCGGATTCTTGTTCTTGCAGTTCTTCGAATGATCAAAGAAAATTATCATATGGGTAAGTTCGCACTTCGAATTTCAGTCCACACTGAAAACCGTTTCCAAATACAGTACATTTAGATTTTTTAAGGTTTCCTTTTACTTAAAGACTTGTTAATTAGATACAAACTTTTCTGAGAATTAGTTTTCTTCACCAAAGCCGAGTTTTTGGACATTTTTTTTCTTCATTAGATCTTAGAACTGATAGCTGTAAACCGACACACTGGTTCAAAACCAATTTCCAGATATACCGATCTTCTCTGCAAATAATCCAGTTCGGTTTTAAAATCAGCAAAAAAACTAAAACCGAAATATCAGTTTCACCCATACTATCTATTATATAACAATCTTCTTGTTTCATTACAGGGCGATCAGTGAACGACGACATGCTCATCATCTTGGGAGCTGCCAATGAATCCGCTCCTTCGGGACCGGAATTACTCGTAAAAGAAGCGATCACGAAGCTTCTGCAAAACAAATTGGGCCTTGAAGTTCAACAAAGAGGACTCAAAATCGCACCAAGCAGAGACCAATTCGGTTTAGAAAACTTGAGAATCAGCGAAACGTTTCAGAAAACGAAATATCCAACTAGAAGGCCGATGGTGGTTATGCAGAGGCTGAAGGTGACAAGGGAGTCGTTGCAGCAATGGCTCAGCAGAAAAGGTCCCTTAAAAGGTAATTAGAAAAAGTATATATATATACAAATGCCTGTATTTTCCTCTTTAACGGTGTATAGATCATCATGCAAATGTAATAATTTAACATAAGGGAAATAAAAAGGCATGTCTCTGATTCACTGATAATTTATGTCATTTTATTAGGCTTTTACTGTTCTGCCCCGAGGGTTGTATTTTTTTTCCTTTTCGGCAGCACGAACGAGTGAAGGGTTCTCTCGGCAGAACCATTCCGTGAATTTCCCGGCAATCTCACTGTGAACTTCTGGCCATAACAACGTGACACTAATTGAAAAGAATTAACTACAAAGCTTTAATCAATAAAGCTAAAGATACGACAACAATAAAACAAGATTCCAGAGCTTTTGATCGGCAAAGCAAATAGCCTGTGATATTCCTATATTACCCTTTAACTGAAAAATACATTAACGATGATACAAGAAGATTATTTTAGAAGGCGCAGAAATGCGTCATACAATTTAAAGCCAGTCCTGCTGTTGCAGTTTAAGAGGCAGATAAACCTCGGACAAGTACTGAAAGCCAAACGTGCTGAGCGCCTGAATCTCGGCCTTCTGCTTTGTCTTCACCATCAGATTAAGCTCTTCGACCCATCCCGGATTCTTCTTCACAAAATCCTCCTCCAAAAGATCCTTCCCCGTCTTTATATCCTGCTCCGTCATCGGTAACCTGCAAATAAGCCGTGTCAGTGCGCCCGCACCAGAATTGGACCTGTACATATGATACTTGTGGATTGTGACATGTCAGTGGGCCGGCTGGGCTGCCACAAAACCAATCGATGCCCCCGGGTCCAATCATTGGCGTTGGTTTTTAACAAATATCGATAATTTTCATGTTAGTTTCAATTTTTAGACAATTTGTTTTTATTTATTAACTGTTAAAGGAGTTGGTACTGCCAAAAACACATTCATAACTATTGTGGACTGTAGACTTAAATATTGAGGGCCGGTTTAGCCACCCCACTTAAAATCTGTACCTGCACTGCTCGGGAATCTTGTACTTATCCAAATCGCTCGGGCGAATTCCGAGCCACTTGATATCCGGTGTTGTCAGATTCCCGCTATCGTACGACATGTTCTTCGACCCACACCCGTACACCGACAGAATCTTCAACCCGTAAGGATCACTATCCACCAGCGCCAGCACCGGAAGCTTCAGCTCCATCTTCATCTTCCTCAAGAACAGCCTCGTCGCGACATCTGGTTGACCCTTCGCCGTGACAATGATGCACGGGAAGCGATTATAGAACCGGTCCTCAGCAAGCCTGATGTAAGCGGCGTCTTTCTCCACTAGGAGTATGAAGAGGGCGTCACTGGTCATATCGCCGACGCGATCGATATTGGGCGGAATGGCCTTGCCGCCCATGCCCATCTTGGTGCAGTCGATCATATCGCCGTTGTCGCTGAAGATCAGGCGACCCACCACAACGCCCTTCTCGGCAGCAATAACGTTCAGGCTCGATCTCGTGCAGCCTAACATGCACGAGACATCGTCGAGGACCGAGTCCGACTGGGTTTGGTCCTGCAGGGGATTTCCAACAACGAGGATGTTTAGATTTTGGCAAGCAATATACTGAATTGTTTCAGACCATCAATGATCTAAAAAAGTTGAAAAGCGGTGCAAATAGAAAGCGATATTATACATATTTTGACTAGCTAATAGTACTTTAATACGTCCGGAACGACGGCGAGCAATGCTATTATATGAGTTTCAAAGCAACAATGATCTTCAGGTTCTGACAAATAATACTATTATAAGAGTTCAGGAACAACAACGGTCTTCAAGTTTCGTCAAACAATACCAGTGTGCACGTTTCGGAACAACGACGATTTTCAAATTTCGACAAACAATACCAATCTGTAAGTTTCGGAACAACAACGATCTTCAAATTTTAACGAGCAATGATACTATTTCGAAGAATTTCGGAACTGCAATGATCTTCAAGTTTTGACTAGGTAATACTAATGAAATCTTCGAATTTCGACAAGCATTACTAATTTTCAGGTACAGGACTAGCAAAAATTGTAAGATTTAGTTCAATTTCAAAAGGATCATCACAGATCTACACAGTCTTCTAGAATCAATCAGAACTGCTATTTACTGAATAGAGCGGCAAAACTATCGAATTTCAACATCCATAGTACCTGGAAGAGCTTGACGTCAGTGTAGAAGAGGTCTCGCTTGGTGACATGGATGTTCTTGAGGGAGAGCTGGTGGATCAGCTGCAGAATCCTGGTCGTCACCGTGGTTTTCCGGACGGTGGAGACGGAGGCGAACGGGCGGAGCGAGGACTTATCCTTGAGCACGATGCGATCGAGCTCGGCGACGTAGAGCTGGTTGGCGGCGGAGCGGGACGGCACGTCGAAGGCGAAACCGTTGCCAGCGAGGATGGAGTGAGCGAGGCGGAGGACGAGGCTCTCGATGGTGGCCTGCACGGAGGAGAGCGAGAGCTCCGACACCTCGCGGCAGGAATCGGCGAGGGCAAGGTCAGCGAGGGTTAGGGCTTTGGAGGAGGAGGCGGAGGAAGAGGCGGCCTCGGCGGCTAGGGCTTTGAGGATCTGGAGAATGGCGGAGTCCGGCTTGAGGCGGTTCTTGAAGGGGATGATGGACTCCTCCTCGTCGCTGTCGGCGTCGCGACGGCGCTTCTTCTTCTTGTCCGCCATGGAAGAGTTGGAGAGAGAAATTGATGAGAGAGAGAGTAATGGCGGGAAGGAGAAAGAAGAGTGAAAGAGGGGCGCCTCTTTATAACAAGGGGCGGAAATGGTCCCTGAACTTTGTTGATTGTACATTTTTAACCCAAAAATTTAATTTGTAACAGTAATGTCTGTGTTCTTTTAAAAGTAGCAGATCACTCTCCAAACATGAAGATGAGGGTAAGTATTAGCGTTTAAACTAGTGCTGTGCTGACGAGGGGGCTCAGGTTGCCCACGCCCGCGGCAGCGGGCAGCCGGTGCCCGCACCTACTGCCAGTTGGGCTACCAATGCATACTTAAACTTTTATTTTTTGTTTGTTTTAAAATATCAGATAAATACAAAAAATGGGGATAGATAACCCCGAAACTCGGAGGGCGGATTTTGTCCGCGCAGCAGAAAAGCACGGGCTGCCCGCGGGCGCCCAAATGTGGGACGGCCCACGTAGACACCACTAGTTTATAATAGGATGCTTGTTGAAAATGAGATAATCATTAATCTCTAGAAATTAAAAACACCGGAATTATACTATTGAATTAATTAAAAAAATTACTACTAGGTTTGCAAAACAGTATTGATTATAAAAATACACTAACTGCATGTATTTTACAAAATTGATGAATGTGCATAAAATGATAAAACCATATTATAACTGTCAGAGATTTATACAGTACTATAACAAGAAGAAAACACAAAACAGTGATACATAATACAGGTCATATATAATGTAACAACTGAACTGAACTATCAAATAGCTGAATATTTTTAATTTTCTCTCCCCTTTTTCTTCATGAGCAACAAGCTTTCAGAATCTCGTTAATATCGGGATCGTCTCCTGCTTCTTTGTCCTGCTCGAATCGACGGAATATTCATGTCAGAAGCCAGATGTATCTTCATTCACTAATTTTATAATATGTATCTTTCTTTGATCCGTCCATCTACATTCTATCATTTAGGTCGAAAAAAGAGAGCAAACCTTGTGAATGTACGAGAAATTGGATTTTCCCGGGCCGGCAACTATTATCCCGCCTTGTTGCCTGAAACCGAGCATTTTCAGATCTTCAGACACGTTGATATAAAAAATTCAGATTTACATTATAGTCCGTCGAAGAATCAAGAATTATCTAAATTAAATCAGGAGAATTAGTAGATTTTAGTGCATGGTAAAATAAGATTATACTAAATTGGTTTATGATTTACTTAGAAAGATCGACTGAGACTTAAACTAACTAATCACGGTTTCATGTTTGACGGAAATCAAAGTATGAAAGCCGGCAAGATTGGAGTACGTTTGTGCTTACCAGCCGCCTCGACTAACGGTGTCCTTTTGAAACGAAAGCTGCCAGTCTTGCCTATACCCTTCCATGTACAGTTCTATTATCTTAAGACCTGCCTATAATAATGTAAAAGATGATAAGATCATAATGTCATAAATAAGAATTATACATTTACGTACTTTGAGAAGACACATCAAAGGCGAAAAATGTACAATTGGGCCGAACAACTAGCAGGCGGGGCCCTCAGGCGTGAGCGTTTAATTTTATGCGTTAGGATTTACTTTCCGAGTCATTTACTTATCCCAGCAATTTATTATTCAGTCATCTATGTTGAAGTGTTGCGATTAGGAAAGCCCGTTAAGAAAATTCCGGCCTACACGGGTCACTTCTCACTAATAGGAGATATTCGCACTTCATACAGCTCCCGTCCCGAGAGCACGATCACGGGTTGTATCAAAGAACTTCACAAGCAATTTAAAAAATAGGAAAAATAGTGTACGTACTTTGGGAGTAAATGTTGTCGTGACTCCGGAGACGAATTTGAACGCTTCGTACGACGAGTGACTAGGATCAGCATATACTTCTGAAAAAGATACAGATTTGTCAATGTATGGCTGTCGAAATTGCAATAGTCCTTTGTATTCAGTTTTTATTTTTTTATGTCGAGTTTCGGGACTTACCTCCTCTGAATTTCGTTTGCTCGGAGAATGCTCTTGCCTAGCTAAAAGAGATACATGGTCATGAATTTCAAGCCATAAACAGAAAAAAATAAGGGTTGTTGTCACCAAATTTTGAACATTGATGTTAAAGTGTAACAAAATGACAAAGATTTGCGTACTTTTGCCGCAAATACCCCTAATAATTAGGGTATTGATTTTGGCAATCAATTAGGGCCTAATTGATAGCCAAAATCAATATAATTCAAAACCAACGCAATCAAATATAAATTAAACCCTATATATCAAAACACCATTCCATAATAATCATAATATCATTTGAAAATGCAATTAGCAGATCATATAAAATAACACATAGTTAAGTAGATTTCAAAAAAAGAGTTTAATTTTTACTAAATAGTGTAAGCTAATCACCTGATCAACACTACCAGGCCCAATCAAAACAAGAGCCACTCCAAAATCATCAAATTCATCCTGTAACGAAATAATCCGAACCGTGTTAGAGTTTGTGATCTGAATCTGTTTTTTCTAGGTGCGACATATTAATCGGTTATTTTGGGTGTGAAAGCGGATTGATCGCGGCGTTCTAGCCTCTAGGGTTAATGAAACTCCTAACCCGTCATTCCTTTTCGCAATCACTCACTCGCCATTATCGTAAAACATGTCGATCATAGTGAATTTTCTTCTCCTAAACCCGTGGTTGGGTTTCCGTGTAAGACTCCTATATCGTTTTCTATTTAGCTCTTCGGTTTCTACTTTTCGCGAATAATTCACAATTGAATAACTAATAAGAACCTTCTTCGAGGCGAGATAATCGGCCCGTTTGCGGCAGAAAACACACCTATACGGAAACGGAAATATTACTTTTGAATTAAAAAAGCGCGAAAAACTCAAAATGGGAAAGATCTCGAACGCGAAAATAACCCGAAATGGCGAGCGAACGCGACGACGGCTTTCCGATCTTTCCAGAGATCGGAGATGGGAATCCCGTTTCCGTCCAAACCAAACACTTGGGCTGTGTCCAACAGATTCTTCGAACCTTCATCGACGACCGAAGATTCATTTCCTGTTCAGTGCATCACATGATTCCATTAATTCACAGATAATATAAAAAAAAAAAAATTGGAATCGAAGAAACTCGCCTGAGATCGCAGAGGCAACGGCGTCGTTTCGCCGGCGAGAGAGGGCGAGCTTGTGAGCGATCGGAGAGGTGAAGCTCGGGCTTTGGCGGAGGCGAGACGGTGGGGCGGAGAGGACACGTGGCGAGCAGCGATTGGGGGAGGGTGGAGGAGCGAGAACGTTGGAGAGGAGAGTGGCTGCCATGGCTGCTCGGAGGAGCTTCGCTTTTGAAATGTGTCGTTTTGTTAGTTAAAAGCTGTTATTACTTATTAGTGGGAGAAAGAAGTGACACGTGGCAGCAGCTGAGCTTGAGAATGGAATTTACACTATTATTGTCGTCATTGTTCTATAATCAAGTGCATTATACTCTAAATACAAACTGCAAAGTACTGGTAGTAGTATAACTTGTCATTTATTTTATACTCTAAATACAAAAATAAACAATTAAAATTGATTCAATTCCAGTAACCGAACTATATTTACATTTTGGGAGGTTAAATTTATTTACTTTTTCATAAAAGTTATATTTGGGGAATTATATTTAAATTTTAATTAAAATTAAAGGGGGTGGATTATTATTATTTTTATTTAAATATACACTAAAAAATAAAACAAATCCGGGGGGTTTAAACCCCACCCCGCAACCTTGCATCAGCCCATGTTCAGTTCGGACATGGCTCGCTTCTTTTTGCATCTTGCTTTTAAGGTAATAACTTCGAAAATAGTTAGCTTCCGCAATGTGACTCCTAACTAAAGATGGCAAATAGTGTGTCTTGTTATGTTTATGCTGTTTTTAGTCTGTGTTTCATTAATTTTATATAGATTTAGTCTCCACTTGGACCTGCCCTGTCTATTTCCTCTATTAAGGCGACATTGTTGTGCTATTTTCAGAATCGTTTTTAAAAATTACTGTCAGAAAAAGTGCTGCCAGAGAAAGTAATGCACCGTTTGGTTAGTCAAAATAAAAAAATAAAAAATAATTTTTTAAAATTTTAATTTAGTATTTGGTAAGCAGTTTTAATAATTAAAACTTCTAAATGTAAAAAAATAAATACTAAAATAAACATAAATCATATTAGTTAAATCTCAATATTAATAAAAAAATAAATAATAATTTAAATAATGTAAGTATTCAATAAAAAAAATTCTTAATTTGTTGTGCCTTTTGTGTTTCTAATTAACAGTAATTATGGTAAAAGTACCAACTTTATACATCCACGTTTTTTCATCCACAGTAAAAGGTTAGTACTTTTATCAACTAAAAAGAATTAATACTTTAACTGCAATAATAATATGTATTTGTTTTTTTTAATATACTTTTACCTTCCAAAAAATTACAAAATTTATTCATTAATTAGGTCCAATTGAGTCACCCTATTCGTTTGTGTTAATTTAATCTTATTTGATAGATATAGACCTAAATTCAATTAAAACTTATCCAAACACATTTACATTGTATCGCAATCGTAACATATCTCGTGTCCAAACCCGTATTGCCACATCTAGTATTGCACGGAGTGTTCTAACAAGGTCCATGAACAAGCTCACCGTCACGGCTGATCATCGACCACACTTAATCCTTTCAACATCATTTACCACTATAATTTGCGGATCTAGCAATACATTCATGTATTTTACTTTCTAAAAATTTATTTCTATATAGAACTCTTAATCATAAAGTTATATAGTTTTGGTTATAAATGATATAACATAAAGCACTAAACAAACTTTCACGTATTAATATGAGAGAAATTAATCCTAGTAGATAGAAACGTTTGATTAGCAAAATAGTCAACCTTTTTTTTATCTTTGCAAAATAGCCAAATTGGATGAGGTTGCTTTTTAATATCATATTTTATTCCTATAATACCCTTTTAATTAACCTAATTTTTATTATTAATTAAAAAGGATATTAATATACGTGGAATGTACGAGCTATTACGATTTTTTTTTAAATATAATGGAAATAATAAAATATCTTAGCTAATCATGTCATCAAGATTTTAACTAATTAGCTATTAATGTGAATTTTATCAGGTGAGCTTAAATCGTGTGAATGGTAACTACTTTTGCTATTAATATGGATAGTATTTTATAATTAAATAATCAAATATTTTATAATAATTCCAATTGTATTATTTTGAACGTGTTCATGGGATTTTTGAACGATAGATTTTGATTTTGAACGTTGCTCAGAGCGCTTGACTGCCGTCATCATATCATCGCCCTCCTCGTTAAAATTGAACTCCAAATCTTTCGACCACTTCATCTCTCTCAGGTCGTTGTCCAGCAGCAGCCTGCGAATTGGAAAGTTTTTTGTTCAACGTTGCCATCAATCCAGCCATGTCAAACGAAAGTTTCTATATTTCTGCAACAACTACTCATCAAAAATCAAATGCTCCTGTTGGTAATCATTGTTTATTGATTTAAGATGCATTTTTTCTTCTTCTATATTTCTGATTTAATAACGAGGAATTACAAGCCATTTCGCAAACTACAAAAGTGATAGAAAAATAATACCATTTTTATTCCTTAATCTAATGATATCGATTAATAAGGCCCAAACTAATAATCAATTTGAGACTTAAATTTGGTAATAGCTATTTCATTTCGTCCAAATCAAACAAAGCCGAATAAGTAACCCGTACTGAAAAAACAGTCAAAATAAAAGACCAAATTGTTTTGTCATGTTAACTACCTATTAGAAATTAATAAAAGACCAAATTGTTTTGTCATGTTAACTACCTATTAGAAATTATAAAATAATGTCGATAACATATTTAAATTACAAAACAGAATTCGAATCCCGAGACCGAAAGATGGTTGACTTGCACCCATAACTTCATTGGCGTCGTTTCCATCCTTTTTGGCTCCCCTTGAGTGTAATGCGACTTCATGGATGGTCTGGGTCTAACAGTTCTCTTTTCGCGAAAGATAACGTCTTCCGGTTGCGTCGATGCTTTCTCCTTCTTCACTTTTCTGCGTGTATACACTAGTGTTAACACATTCGACTTCGTCACCACTTCTGTTGGTTGCACTACAGTCTCTATCTTGTCTTTAATCATAGGCTCATTGGTGTGGTGAGAAGACTTTGCCCATGAATCAAATCCCACATCATCAATCAAATTAATGTTGCTATGAATAAAATGTAAGTCACGGGTTATGTCTTCTTTTGTGGCCTATAAAAAAAAGGTTTACATTTATTAATACATGTATCCATTACACTAATTTAAGAACAGATTAACTTGTGGACAGATTTAGATTTGTTACCGGTTAACTGATGTAAGAACTTGCTCGTTCCTTGCTCCGCACAGGTAAATGAGTTTTGTCATCCTAAATTTCAAAATAATATCACCTACATTAACCTGAGTTAACCATTTATTATCAAACATAAACAAATACTAACGGTATACCAACTCAAATAAACTAGTTTAAAATCGTGATAATAAGCCTAGTCTAAAAAAATCACCAACAAATAAGATAAAATTAACAATGAAAAAAAAAACGATATCAACAACAAACTTTAACAAATATTAACGCACATAAAAACGATTGATGAATTAACCAATTTTATAAATACACCAACAAATATAAACAACTAAGAATTTGATTGCAAACATAAATTAACAAGTTTCTTTCAATACCTCAATTGGTTTTGCAATTGCGTCTTCACACATTAAGTTGTCCTTTTTTGCACAACGGTTGCACCTTGAATTCTCGAGAACCGAGACTTTCTTTAGCAGTGCAAGTTTGTCACTCAGCAGTGCATGTTCATCATTCCACTGCTTCCTCTCGTCCAAAGTCATTCATTGATTATGTAATTCATTTAACCTCGAAGTCCCCGCATCGTCATGCTCCCGAGACACATCTCCTACATCGTAATGAATGACTTTGGACGAGAGGAAGCAGTGGAATGATGAACTTGCACTGCTGAAAGAAAGAGTCTCGATTCTCGAGAATTAAAGGTGCAACCGTTGTTCAAAAAAGGACAACTTAATGTGTGAAGACGCAACTGCAGAACCAACTGAAGTATTGAAAGAAACTTGTTAATTTCTGTTTGCAATCAAATATCTTCATTGTTTATATTTCTTAGTGTATGTATAAAACTGGTTAATTCATCAATCGCTTTTACGTAAGTTAATATTTGTTAAAGTTTGTTGTTAATATCGTTTTTTTTTTTTCATTGTTAATTTTATCTTATTTGTTGGTGATTTTATTAGAATAGGCTTATTATCATGTGTTTAAACCAGTTTATTTGAGTTGATATACCGTTATATTTGTTTATGTTTGATAATATATGGTTAACTCAGGTTAATATACGTGATATTATTTTGAAATCTAGGATGACACAACTCATTTACCAGTGCGGAGCAAGGAGTGAGCAAGTTCTTACATCAGTTAACCGGTAACAAATCTAAAACTGTCCACAAGTTAATCTGTTCTTAAATTAGTGTAATAGATATATGTATTAAGACATGTAAATCTGCTTTTGTAGGCCACCAAAGAAGACATAACCCGTGACTTACATTTTATTCATAGCAACATTAATTTGATTGATGATGCAGGATTCTATTCACGGGCAGAGTCTTCTCACCATACCAATGAGCCTATGGTTGAAGACAATATAGAGATTGTAGTGCAATCGACAGAACTGGTGACGAAGTCGAATGTGTTATCACTGGTGTATACACGCAGCAAAGTGAAGAAGGGGAAAGCACAGACACAACTGAAAGACATTATCGTTCACGAAAAGAGAGCTGTTAGACCCGGACCATCCATGAGGGCGCCTTACACTGAAGGTAAAAAAGCCACACAAAAAAAAAAAGATGGAAACGACGCCGATGAAGTTATGGGTGCAAGTCAACCATCTTTCAGTCTCGAGATTTAAATTTTGTTTCGTAATTTAAATATGTTATCGACATTATTTTATAATTTCTAGTAGGTAGTTAATATGGCAAAACAATTTGGCCTTTTATTTTGATTGTTTTTTCCCTACGGATTACTTATTCGGCTTTATTTGATTTGGAAGAAATGAAATAGCTATTACCAAATTTAAATATCAAATTGATTATTAGTTTGGGCCTTATTAATCGATATCATTAATAAGTTTGGTAAGTTCAACCGGATACAACAAAAACACCATTATACATTAACATATATTAAAAGACAATTCTCAAAATTAAACATGTAATTAACAACCAATCTGAACAGTTATTAACATTCAGCCAGTTAATGATATTAAGTTAATGATATTAAGTTATTACAATATTGAGATTTAATATTTTTAGAATTAGTTCACTTAATATCAGGACTAAGGAACAAAAATGATATCATTTTTCTATCACTTTTGAAGTTTGTGAAATGGCTTGTAATTCCTTTTTGTTGAATAAAAAATATAGAAGAAAAAAAATGTATCTTAAATCAATGAACAATAAACAATGATTACCAGCAGGAGCATTTGAGTCTTGACGAGTACTTATTGCAGAAATATAGAAACTTTCGTTTGACATGGCTGGATTGATGGGAACGTTGAACAAAAAACTGTCCAATTCACGTGTTGGTGCTGGACGACAACCTGGGAGAGATGAAGTGGTCGAAAGAGCTGGAGTTTGATTTTAACAAGGAGGACGATGATATGACGACGGCAGTCAAGCGCACTGAGCAACGTTCAATATCAAAATGTATTGTTCAAAAATCCCATGAACACGTTCAAAATAATACAACTGGAATTATTATCAAATATTTATTATTTAATTATTACCATTCACACGATTTAAGCTCACCAAATAAAATCCACATTAATAACTAATTAGGTAAAAAAAAATTGATGACGTGATTAGCTAAGCTATTTGATAGCAAAATAGGTTAGTTATATCAAAACTATATCAAAATTGATCTCGTATATTAATTTCCTTTTTAATTAATATCAAAACTAATAATAAAAAATAGGTTAGTTAAAAGGGTATTATATGAATAATATATGATATTAAAAGGCCACCTCATCTAATTGGGCTATTTTGCAAAGATAAAGGAAATGTTGACTATTTTGCTAATCAATGTTGACGTGGTTTCCCACTTCAAACAGTCAAGTGTGACTTGTGAGCGTATGATATTCTTTGAGATTTTGGTGATTTAGTGAAATTCGATCTCTCACGTTGCAAGCTCTCGATTCACTCTCGATATATGTATATATGTATAAGCAATATAAATGAGACGAGGGATTTTTTATAGAGGTTCGTCCCAAGGCGGTAGTTGACTACGTCCTCTGTTAGTTTATTGCGACAAATGACATAGACGGACAGCTACAGGCAACAAATCACGTCTAGAACAAGAGAAAGAATGAGAAGGATGAACATAATACAACAAAATCTCCAAGTAAGCAGAAATGCCGGGTAGCGAGCTTTCAGTGTATTCTCTCAGGATCGTGTGTCGATCTGAACTTGCTACACGTGTCCCACGACTGCGTTCTCTTCGTCGTGTTTGAATTATGCTCGTTGAAGACTTGACTCCGTGCTCCTGGTCTTCCGCTGAGGTTTGAATTGGGATGCCGGGTAGATAATGTGACGATTCTACCATCTTCTTTCTGGGCTGATGACAGATAACATTGGGCTTTTGGGCTTTTGGGGCCGAGTGGCTTTGTATCCTTCGGGCTTCGTCTGATTGAGAACTCCAGTGGGCTTCTCAATTGGGCTTTTATGAATATCGATTTATTCCTTTAAAGCATTTAATCTTCTTTTGTAAATTTAATTAATTCACAACTTTAGCACTTTATGTCATATTAAATAATGACGAATTTGTACATCAATAATCAAAAGTTTCTATTTTGCTATGAGGAGCAATTTCTCTACTAATAAATCCGATTTGAGTGAGATTACGTTCATTAACTGCAAATTATTTTTTAATTTATATTATTAAAAATGAAGGGTATCATAGTAATTGTATATTGGTTTAAGTGGTTAATTGACTATTTAGCAATATTAACCAAAACATGGTTATTTTGCTAAAGACACGTTTAAATTTGACTATTTCTATATAGTACCCGAATATGAAAGTAGGTCAAATACTCTATTAGTATAACCCTTGAATGTGATGATAATATTAATAAATAAAAATGTAGAGCACAAATCTATCTTGAACAACTGAAACTATGGAAGTCAAGAGCTGGTTGTTTGTGCATTTGCAATTCAATGTCGCAGCTGAATATACTTACTGTCAGCTGCTAACTTATCGCGATTACGCTAATCAGTAATTAATTAACGACAAAGCTTTGATTTTATATTTTTATATATACACAAAATCTGCCTACAAAATATTAATATCCCAACTATTTTCTTGGATAAATTCCCAACTCTGAACAATAATATACTTGAGGCCACAAAATAGCAAGATATTCAATCACTTATTTTCGGGGGAAATGCAATATTTTGCTGCAGAATTTGGAGGGCCGTTCGGACCTGAAATGCGAAGAATGGCAAGCTTGACACGTACCGACGAAGCCCACTGCTCGTCCTAATCACTGAGTTCGAGAGTCCCGAGCAAGTTAGGTAAAGATAGAAGAGATCTTTCAGGCGAATCCGGCTCCGGTAGTTGACTTTGACTGCTGTCGGATTTCTCTACGGCCTCAATCTGGAAGAAGAGCAGGAAAGCAAGATGTCAAAAACTACGAGAAGAGAGCCAAACAGAACTATGCCCGGTGTTGAACAACGTTCGACTTTGCATTATAGTTTACAGGATCATAATAAAGAATCACTCATAACCCCAGTGCATATGTTACACCCGGTCCAAATCGGCATAATATCCAGCATATCCGGCAACGGAAGACATAGCTTTCCTCATATATTAAATTCTATCCATTTCCCTAAGAAAGCTAAACGCTTTAGCCTACATCTATACATACATATACATATAAACATATCTATACATATAAGTATAGACATATATATATATATATATATATATATATATATATGTATATCGGTTTGCGGATTTTCATTCAGGCATAAAAACGAGAAGGAACCACAAAGCTTACTTCAAAAATCAAAATCAATTCCATTTCCCAGATGGCAATAACCTTTAACCTGAATCCAAAGCTTGATACGGCAACAATACACACACTCATTTCGTATACATATCTGCACATACATATTTGTATCTATAATATACATAGAATTAATATACCTGCTGGTACGATCCGAATTCTTCAGAAGCCCCTGCCGCACCTGTACAGAAGCTGCGGGTGCGAAAAACCGTCTTAATCGGCATCTTCGCCGCGGCGAGCGCGACGGCCTTCTTGGCGACATTCTCCGGCACGCCTCCGACCTCGTAGAGCACTCTCCCCGGCTTCACGACGGCCACGGTGTACTGCGGCGCACCCTTTCCCGATCCCATACGCGTTCCGATGGGTTTCCCGGTGACCGACTTGTCGGCGATGAGGCGAACCCAGATCTTGGCCGTTTTGCCGGCACTGCGCTGCACGACGAGTCCTGGGCTTGCAGCGCGAAGCTCCCGAAGGAGATGTGGTCGCCTCGGCACGCGATTCCCTTCATCCTCCCCTTGTGGTCCTTGCGGAGTCGGATCGGGCAGTTCGAGGAGGCGAAGGAGCGAGCTGCGAGGCAGTGCTCCATGGAGTTGAGGAGATTGGAGCATTTGGATTTCGAGAGGCGAGTCAGGGCCGCCATTGGAGGAGAGATCTGAGCTCTGCGAGAGAGAAGCCGAGATTTGATGGTTTCGCTCTCAACTCTCTGTTACTTTAAACCCTAACAGATCACGAAAACGACAATGAACGACACGAAATGATATAAATACCATGACAAAAATAAACGACGTGTTTTTAACATACGACATTAAATTAATCAACGACGGCGAATCTAAACGAGAAATGAATAGAGCGGGGACAGTCGGAATAACTACCGGTCGCGTTATGAATAAAGGAGTATCTATGGTAAAATTTGCGAATACCGGAAAGATATGGAACGGGGATACAATTGGACCGAATTGACGATGATAAAAAACGACATAAATAAAGAGTGACAATAATACATAAATGACAAAAGCAAAAGTACTATCAGCTCCCACATCATAGACAAGTACATTTTTTTGAGTTTGTCCGGTACTTGTCTATCCTGTGTGAAAAAAGTATTAATATTTTATCCAATTAAAACAAAAAAAGAGTATTTAATATTAGTTTTTCAAATACTTTTGATATTTATGCCGCTAATATAACTGGAAGCTATTATTATCTGCGGTATAATATCGAATAAACTACATAAAAATGACAACAATGATATATAATTATATATATATGCTCTAACTGAAATATTGTTACAATAACACAGTAACAAATCCTCTTGTCAAGGGAAAGAATGTAGAAAAATAAACTCAAAACAAGTCAGTGTCAGCTAGGCATATCCGCCGTTAGCCATGAAGTATGCGCCGGAGATTTCCGGAAAATTTTATTACTCAAGGGTAAAAGAGGCTACTCTATAAAAGTTTAGGGCACGATTTTTTTCGTGCAAAAAATAGATTGATATCCAAAATTTTAGGCAATAACTTAAGCCGCAAGGCACTGCTTCTCCTCGTAATCATCGATATTGAGAGCCTCGAGAAGCTTCGGCCAAGACTCGGGAATTCCTCCGGGCAGATTGAACTCCATGAGCTTTGCTCTACTGCGGTAGAAATCCTCAACGGGCTGACTCTGAAAAAACGAAAGCAAAAATGTATAATTTGTATGCGTCGATTACGAAAAAATCGGAAACTATACCTATGAGTAAAGAAACTACAAAATACAACTTAGCTATGTATTTGACTGAAATAACTGAATCACATAGTATCAAAGGCTTGCGCGTCGATAACTGGACAAACCTTGTCGTAATAAATCTTGAGACGCTCTTTTACGACGGATTCCACGTCATCAGCCCGAGTGACGAGCTTTGACATGCAGGACGGAGGCGGAAGGAGCGGAGCCATACTCATGGCGGGGTGACCATTCTCGGCCTTCGCGTTAATGGACGCCACATTGAAGTTTTTCCCACACTCACTGCAAAGTCTCCGGCCGAGGCATTTCTCGAGCAGTACATCTTCTCGGAGTTTCAGGTTTACGACCAAATCGATGTCGATAACGTTTTCGAGTATTTCCTGAAGGATAAAGCAAACGGGAAAAAATGAGAACTTATGGGAATATGATAGCCATTTTATAATAAGGCTCCTGTAATTATCTACTTGCAAAAAAAGCTTCATACACGAGTAGGAAATACAAAATCGCAATCAGTGTCTCGCAACATTATTCTCCTCAGACGTAGTCAGAAAGTAAAAACATGTTTTGCACAAACCGATAATCAAAGCAGTCTATTACTTGTTCCGATAATATAAACCGAGTCTAGATTTTGCCAATACTTGAGGAGCCTTCATAGAATATCAAACTCCATAGGGTTGACCAAGATTCGGAGCTAACAAAAAGATCCATCAATTTGAAATCCCCCTTAACTAGTCTAATAATTAGGAAATTGTGAATATAACGCAGTGAGGTCTTACCGCTTGATTTACTGTACGAGGGAAACCGTCAAGAATAAACCCGGATTCACTCTTAGCTTCCCCAGCTTCGAGCCTCTTCGACAGCAAGTTTATAATTATATCATCTGAAACCAACTTGCCCTGGTTCACAATCTCCGAAAGCTGCCAAGAACAAAGAACACCAATGATGATGAGAACAAAAGGGTCACACATAACAAAAGCACATCGAATTCGCTGCAATACAGAAACAAAATTTCCCACTCGCTTTGAAGCTCAATCGAAATGTGATAGGTTCCAAGAACTATTTTGAACACCAGAAATCGGCCAACCAGAATTCACCGAAAAGATAAATTCCCCTTTCACTATAATGCGATGATCAAAAGAGAATAACAGTCGACCTTCCTTCAGGAGCACGGTCGAGAAGCTCTCCGTGATGAAAATGTAGAAATATCCAAACAAAGGATAAATTGACCAAAAAGCCCTAATGACATAATTAACTAAAACAACATAAACGGACTTAATTCAAACAACTCAAGCAACATTCTTCTTCCTCCGGCGATATGTAAGCACGGGTCTATCAAAATGTTCAAGCTTCATCATCCTAAAAAGACGATAAACCCGCCATTTCTATAGAAAATTTAAGCATCTCCAAAGCACTGTGTAATTGTTTTGCAAACATATCTAGCCAAAATTTTAAGGAACAACAAGTAATAAAGAATCAAACTTTCTCATACTAAGATTATGTAATCTTCCATAGCAGTCCCCAAAAAGGGATAAACATGTCATCTTCAAAGTATCTAAACTTGATCCATAATGAACAACCAATCGCAGTTCAAATTGATGTGATTAAACCTAGATCTGACGAGAATCGAACTCGAGCAGATTCCAGAAACGGAGAAGGCGAAAACCTGGCGAGAAAGAGGACCAGAGGAGGCAAGCTCTTCGCGGACGAGATCGCCGGTGGCGATGTGAGGGACGCCGAGAAGGTTGCAGAGGCGGCTCGCGTACGTGCCTTTTCCGACGCCGGGGACGCCGAGGAACACCCACTGGACGTTTCTCTCCTTGGGATCTCTGCGCGCGAGGCTAGGGTTCAGGCCTGAAGCAGAACCGAACAGATTCAGCTCCGGCGCGGCCTCGACGGAGGAGAAGGCGCGAGCCAGGGAGGCTATGGAGGTGGAGAGGGAGGGTTTGGGGAGGCGGGATAGAGCCGCCATTGGAGAGAGGAGAGAGAGATCTGAAGCTTTGGAAGCTCAGAAGAGAGAGAAAGTCGAAGAGGGATTGAATGATGAGTTTTATACTAAAAATGGAAAGTAACAAACGTGTGTCGTTTGGTTATAGATATTTATTCGAATTGGTACTCTTTTTATTCAAGGGATATTCTTTTTGCTTGCGTCGCAGCGAAAAAAAGATTCTGAAATTGAGGAAACGACACCAAAACGGAAAACGAAACATACTTTCTGTTATTTGTTGAAGAATGAAGAGGTTAAAATAACACATCCAATTAATTCAGTATTTGTTTTTTGAAGAAAAACTAATTCAGTAGTTGAGGGTGACGGGTGTACGACTTCTTCATGGTCTATAATTTATAATATATATAAAATATCATATTATATATATATATATATCATGTTCTCTCGTGATAAGTGTCTCTTTAAAAGTGATCCCCGAATCTTATCTATTATAGCAAGAAAAGAAGCCGAATGCATTCTGCACGTGTCGAAGAGCCTATGTGGACACCCTGTTAGTTGTTCATTTGCATAGTCGGGACCTTTAAAGCAAATTTTATGCATGGTTGTCTGCTAATGGAAGCGGAATGTGCTAGATTTCCTAGTGCAATGCCCGTAGTTGTAATGTGATTCAGTAACTCCAAGTTATCGACAATTTGTTCTTTAATTATCCACTCATTTACATGCCTTCCTGATCCTCTCCATTATGAGAAATTTTCCACGCACAACAATTGGGTGCAATAAAAGTTTAATGTTAATAAAGCGTGATAACTTCATAACTTCATTTGATTATACTAGAAAAAAGTTCAAAAACACAAGTAATAAAGTTACAAGCATTTAAATGTATCTGTCGCACGAGACCCATTTATAGTATCTTCTTCTGCCATATCTATATATATATATCTATGAAAATGTTAATATATCTTAAACAATAACAAAATGGTAGGTTTCAAAGTCCTAAAACTACATTCATGTTAAATAAATAATGATGTATCTGAATGATTAACAAAATCACACCTATATTCCGATCATGAGAACAACCAATCGCAAAACAAACTAAGAAATAGAGCATTCCAAGCTCAATAGTTCTGGATGCAGTTAAAATGCCTATAATGAAGTTCGACTTCGAGTTTGATTTCATCGGTGGATATCTAGAGTTCAACTTCGACTTTCTGGCTGCTCAGGTTCACCCAAGAGTTCAAGCTCATTGATGGAGGGCAACTTCAAGTGAGTTAATAAAGAGTAACAGCAAGTAGATAAAAGCAACAAACATGGAAGAACAAATCGTCAAGAAACCAGATAGAAGTATGCAAGCATTGATGAAGCATCATTGTCCATTGATGAATCAAGCTTTGCAGCATTGATGAAGAAGGAGAAATGTGTATGTAGAAAGATAAACCCACTTTTAAGAATAGAAAAACATCTTTAAAAATAATAATCAAATGTACTTCACTTTTAGTGTGAAAGACAAAATTGTTTCCAACACCAAATAAATAGTTATCTTTGTTGAGGTCGGATTTGGTCAAATCCACCCTCAACACAAATCGTGTCGTTTTGCCCACAAACGACATGAAAAGCGGCGAAGAAGTTCATCACCCGAAGGGATCATCCCCGACGAGGATTATCCCCGAGGAAGTTCATCACCCGAAGGGATCATCCCCGACGAGGATTATCCCCGAGGAAGTTCATCACCCGAAGGGATCATCCCCGACGAGGATTATCCCCGAGGAAGTTCATCACCCGAAAGGATCATCCCCGACGAGGATTATCCCCGAGGAAGTTCATCACCCGAGGGGGATTATCCCCGACGAGGATTATCCCCGAGGAAGTTCAACCACGAGGAAGCACAGCCACACAAAAGCAAGTTGCGATGAAGCGTCCCATCACGCTCGTCTCGAGGAATTTCGTCATGATGATCGGCGCAGAGCCCAATGACTGCTGAAGAGATGTGCATTTAATGAAGCTGACCTACCCACTCGATAAGAAGCGTCAGCGACGAGGCGCGCAGAGCCCAATGACTGCTGAAGAGATGTGCATTTAATGAAGCTGACCTACCCACTCGATAAGAAGCGTCAGCGACGAGGCGCGCAGAGCCCAATGACGGCTGAGTAGAAGTGCATTTAATGAGGCTCACCTACCCAAAATGACAGTCTGCTCGGATGCGAGATAAAGCAGAAACCTGCCATGCCTTCTCTCAAATGACTTGAGGAAACGAATGATGAAAGAAAAAGAGGGGGAAAGCCGAGAAAAGGACTTAATGTAAACTCTATAAAAGGCAAGAGAAGCCTCATTCAGAAAAGAGAGAAAAGATCTGCACAAGAAAGAGAAACGGGTTTTTAGAGAAAGAAACTCCAATCTTAAAGAGATTTCTTTGTAATGTTTGAGTACTAATCTATTGTAATCCAAATATATTGAGACTAGAGAGCGCCGTCGTGTATTTGTTTATCATACTTCGGGTGTCCAGCTAATCAACGGGAGAAACCGAGTCCTTTTGGCAAATATAATAAATCGGGAATATTCGTGTTCATATCATTATTGTGTTCTTTCGATTATTCTTGTGACTGGAAAAGGGCGGTGAAAACCGCCTCTACAATCTTGCACCAATTTATGAGTGTAATCGACTCTAATATTGTAATCGTAATAAATTAATGCACTTATTACAATGTACACTTAAATATATTATCGTAGTTGTTTGTAATCACTTTTACAATTGTCATCGTAATAAATTAATGCACTTATTACAGTGTAGACTTAAATATATTATCGTAGCTACTTGTAATCACGTTTACAATGTAATAAAAAATGTAATTCCGAAGAAATGATCATTACAAAAACTAACGTAGTAATCTTAATTACAATTATCTCTCCTTTTTTTTCTTTTCTAAATCACTTTCTTTGACTACTCACCACTACTCTCTCTTTCCACTATTCACTCAATGTAACCAGGTCAATATATAATTGCACTATTCATTAATCCACTCAAGGTGTAATGCACGGCAGTTACTTTGATGAGTGATTTTTTCCTAAATCAATTTGCCCAAAAACGCCCCATAGAGGCTCATATCTCAAAACCGAGAAGCCTAAATAATTCGAAAACAATTTTCATTAGTAAAATAAAGATTAATTGATAAAACATGTTGTCCCTGCGTCGTAAACAGGGTGTCAAGACGCACCGTCGTGGCGCGTCAAAGCATATGAACACGCTGCCGCGCCACGTCAAAGAATATGAATGCGCCGTCCCTCTGCCATGCCGACGTGCCGCGGAAGGACTAAAATGACAATATTTAATTGCATATAGGCCCCTGACCTCTAATAAATAGAAGCTCGATTCATTTAAACGGTAACTCCGATTCAAACGCTCTCTATAGCTAGAAAATCATTGTTTTCTCTTATTTTTATAAATATCCGACTAACGCCGGAGCGGAGGAGATAGCTAAAGCACAAGCCCCAAAGGAATCCTTGGCTCACCGGAGGAATCCCCGGCTCACCGCAGGAATCGCCGATTCCCCAGAGGAAGGTCCGAGTTCCATCCGACTTCCCGTCTTCGCCATCGGCCCCCCAGCTCACCTGAGGAATCGCCGACTCCCCAGAAGGAGGTCCGAGCGCCATTCAACTCCCGCCTCAGCCATCGACCCCTGGCTCGCCCAGGCAAGCCCAGATACGCACTCATTAAACGCACACATTGAACTACGTGCTGACCTGGTCCCATTTGACTACAAGTGGTTACGTAGGCAGCCTCCCTATACGTGAAGAGGTGCGACATCATATATCATTACCCTCCGGCTTTCTCAATCATCGACTGCTCAAGCCCGGTCACCGACCTACCCTACGGAGGTTCCGGTTCTCTGCGATCACCGACCTATATCCTGAGTCTTAGGACTTTGTGGTAACAGGTCGGAGGACCCGGTTTTGGTTCGACGGTAAGCGGAGGGTCCGATCAGGGATCCGATCATTGACCTGCCATACGGAGGTTTCGGTTCTCAGCGTCGCCGACCTGTATCCCAAGTCCTATGACTTTGCGGTAACTGGTCGGAGAACTCGGTTTCAGTCCGACGGTGAATGGAGGGTCCGATCCGCCAGACTCCACGAGAACAGTGAATCAAGCCTATAGCCCAACAAAGTCAACAAACGTCGATAGACCCACCCCTACATCCAACTTTAGGCCAACAATGTTTGATCCATTTTTCAGTATCAATAGTTACTATACTGCATAATACTATAACTATAACATTATTGTTTGTTTTGTAATCATAGTAATATTATAGTTTCATGTCTAAAACATTCAACGCGTACAATCCAATGTATATCGACATTTTTATAACTGTATATCATATTCACACGTATATTTTAATATATATGACTACATTAATATAAAAAAATTATTGGTTTAAATTTAAAAGAAAAAAGAGTTAAAAGGTATCTTACTAAATCCTAATTGATCATATTTTAAAAAATATAATGAGCATTCAAGTATAGAAGTTCAACTAAATATTATAATTGTTTACGATTACAATTACATTTTGTTATAATTACGATTACATTTTATTACGATTTAACAATTACAATTAAACGCCACTTAAATTCTAATTTTATTTTTTTTACCGTGTAACGGAAAGAAAACGAGAAAACAATTTTTTAAAACTTTACCAAACAGGCCTAGTCAGCCAAGTCCAACCAAGTTGAAGTTGAACCAACCACCAGAATCAGTCAAAACTCAAAACATCCGTCAAATAAAACCAAACGCCGTTATAACCCGCGAAAAGCGCCACGTGTGGCGAAGAGATCTCGTGGAACGCCGTCAAGCCAAGAGCTTAAGAAGATACAGTCCACCTCAGCAACAGAAGTGGAGCCCACACCCTAGGCGTACTCACACGTCTCCACGTGGCACAGGGGACACTCCACACCACCAGTTTGTCCACGTAGGCTTCTCTCAGGTTTCAACTCTCCTAACAAATATCTTCTTCGTCATTGTTGTTGCATATCTCTCCCTTCCCTAAACAAGAAAAGAAAAATGGCGATTTCAATCTTGCTCTCTCAGTTCTGACCAGTAAGCTCTCCTGTGAATCTTCTCTGCTGATTCTCGGTTTGGTGTAAGTAATGGCTTCTAGTTTGACAATTTGAAATCTGGTTCTTTGCTCTTGATGATCTCATTACGTGCTTCGTAAGAGGATTTCGTTCTGTTTTATCGATTAGGATGGACTTTTGTTTGATTTTCTTCATGTATAGAAGGATTAGTATTGATATAATTAATGGAGTATTGAGCCTTTTCTGATTTCGATGGTCTTGTTTCTGGTCACAGGGAATATCACTTTAATGGATTCCAGACAAATTTTACTGATTTAAGCGATGCAAAGAATGCTTCATCATGGACAAAATTTGCTCATTTATCCTTTCGATTTCCTGTGGAGCTAGCATTATCATGATTCGGCTGTGTTACTAGATTGATTAACAAGCTCGTCGAATCCGAGGTTAGGTTATTGAAAGCGTACTTTCGGTTGATTTTTGTTTGGGGTAATGAAACTGGATTCGTGGTAGCTTTATTTTCTATGTTTCTATAATGGATTGACAGTAAATTCCCGATGAGCTTCGATGGTAACGGCTCAAAAGGGCTTCAAGAACTAAATTGCGATCAGAGAGGTGCGAGGAAGGGGGTGAAGGATGAGATTGTGCTTCAGGAACAGAGGCCGTTCGAGGAAGATGAACGGAGAATCGGTGCAAAAGATTTGATTGGTGGCACTTCACCTCAGCAGCAGCTGAAAGGGTCTATGGTGTGTTGGGAGAGATTCCTTCAAATTAGATCCCTGAAGGTTTTGCTCGTGGAGAACGACGATTCGACTCGACACGTTCTCACTGCGCTTCTTCGGAATTGCAGTTATGAAGGTTTGTTAATGCCGTGGTTTTAGTTGTAGCATTAGTTGTAGCATTTTATTGGTAATTTTTGAATTTTAATATCTAAGATTGCAATGTTTCTGAATTTCAGTAATTGAAGCTGCGGATGGATTACAAGCATGGAAAATACTTGAGAATTTGACAAATCATATCGATCTCGTATTAACCGAGGTAGTCGTGCCTTGCTTATCAGGCATCGGTCTTTTAAGCAAGATCATGAACCATAAGACACGGAAAAATGTTCCGGTGATTAGTGAGTTCTTTGCCATATCTATCCTTTCAACACTTATGCAAATAATTAACTTAAATGTTATATCATTTTACAACCTTGATACTTTTAACTGTACTTTCTGGTGAGAATCTCTACAGTGATGTCATCCCATGACTCTATGGTTCTAGTCTTTAAGTGTTTGTCAAAGGGTGCCGTTGACTTTTTGGTGAAGCCGATACGCAAGAATGAGCTCAAGAATCTTTGGCAGCATGTTTGGAGGAGATGCCACAGTGTGAGCTTTATTAGTTCTTTTTTTTTTTCCCTTTCCAAAGCTTCATAAGAGTGTTTCATTTTCAGGAAGTCGTTTTTTCTTTTGTATTTTCATCTAAAAGGGCTCCGATGTGAAAGTCTTATACCCGGAAACTGCTTTTGACAAGGGAAACTGAAAATTGGAAACCAGAAAAATCATTTTTTTTTTTGGAGCAACATGGACAATGTTATTTTGATTGGGAGAGTTTTCAGAGGTTTTTTAGTTCATGAAAACTGGCTTTATACCTGGAAAGGTTACCAGAAACTGATTTTAGCTAAACAAAATCTGGTATCAGTTTTGAAAAAATAAAATAAAAATGGAACTGTTAGTTCCACCCCTAGGAAGAACGACTATAAATATGGAATCCAAGAAGACTCCTAATATCAACTTTGGTCACTATTCTTCAGTCTAGTGGGAGTGGTAGCCAAAGCGGGACACATATGATAAAATCCATCAGATCAAAGAGCGATGAAGAATCTGACGATGGTGGAAGCAATGTCGGGGAAGAAAATGGAAGCATCGGTTTGAATCTTGGGAACGGAAGCGACAACGGCAGCGGAACACAGGTATTAATCATTAAATATGAATTAGCAAGGTCTTAATTTTCCCGTCGTTGGAAAAACGAAAAAAGCAAAGAAATGCACCATTGACCATTTCTTCTTCGCAAAAGTATGCATCATATTAACATCGGGTAATTATTTTTCATTAGCAACATGTAAAATAGTTTCTAGCATATAGTTTATCTTTCAATAATCTCCAAATTAAGATGAACAACCGGCACATTTAGAAAAAAAATGCCAAATAGATTATGAGTTGATTGAGAGCTGCTATCTTACGATAACTAGCTATCCCTATATGATTATATATAGTTCTCACACAGTATATGTATATTGATTAAAATCTCATAGGTCCCGAACACATAACACACACCAATAAGCCAATCGGGATTCACCAAGGTGATGAATCCCGGAAACTATTTTCCAATGCAGCCAAAATGATGTATTTCCTTCAAGAGCAAGAACCCAAAGCAAACAAAACATACCCTTAAAGAAAGAAACCCTCAACCATTTGAAAGTAATATACAACAAATATCCTTTGTGAAATACAATGAAACACATCATTTAATGACTAATTAATAAAAAATATGACAGAATCGTAACTTGCTTCTTAATTCTTTGTTTGGTTTATCTATTGTGTAGTGCTCTTGGAGAAAACAAACAGTGGAAGTTGAGAGCCACGAAAAGCTGTCCTTACAACATCAAACGGGCAATCCCCATGATCGTACATTTCCCCCAATTATCCATCCAAATGCGGAAACCCAAGATAAACAGTTGGTTTCGGCAGTTGCAAGCGAAGAGTGCCGAGAACATAAACGGAAAATTGGTAAGTTTAGATTCCCGTTAGTTTGCGTACCCTTATTGTAATAGCCATAACATTATTATGCTATTTAATTTGTTTAAATATTAGTTTGTTATTTATAGTAAGTAGCTATAAGGGAAAGATTATTCTCTCCTGTTTAGTGATGCCTAGGGCTTTGTGCCGTATTATGTTTCGTTTAGTCCATTGACGGAAGACATTTTGAAGAGCTTTGGCCTCGTTCTAAAAGAGACAGTCCTTTGTTTATTTCGTTGATTACAGTAAGTTTCGGATCATCATCGTCTTTGTGATTACCGATTGGCTTACGTGACTTTTGCTTTACATCATCTTTTGCTACCGGATCCTTCTACTACCAAATATATATACTTTTTGAGAATTTATTATCTTGTCTAGGTATTTCCGACTTTCATGCCGAGAAAATAGACTTATCATAACTTTCCTTAAAACTCGAAACTGCAAATAGGACTGTATTTGAACAAATTCGTTTATGAGATAGATTTCACTCTTGACACTTTTTGCCACTGATCATGTCAGAGTTCCTTTCTCTGAAAGAACAAGCCGAGGATGCTGACGTAAAAAATAAAGGTTTTTACGAAGTTGAGCCCTCTTTGAGAGGACTTAAAGGAAGTACAAGTTTACAAGATGGCCGAAATGTACTAAGGCGTTCGGGTTCTTCCGCCTTCTCAAGGTATTAATCGTTGGCGTTTTATTATCAATAAATTAGTTCTAGTTTTAATTGTCTTCCATTTATGTTTTATTCCAAGCTGTCGAGAATCGATCTTTAAAGAATTTTTCTCTTCACTTTGACTGTTACTTGTCAGTCTCCTTGTTCCGCTTCTCATAATATTTTTCACGTGCAGGTATAACTCAGCCTTAAACGGTAACAATAACAAGGCTTTCAATTTTCTACGTAATAGTAGCACGGGAATCGCAGTACACGATAATGTCCGGTCAAAATCAAGTGGAAATAACGATATCGATACCGGCTATAGAATAGACAATGCTTTGTCCAAGCATTTATCGTCAAACACCCAACAAATTCATCCTTTGTTGGCTTGCCATCCTGTTAAATGCGAACTATCTCGTGGACCCGTTGAGGGTAAAATGGACAATTTTACTATAAATAGAAGCACTTCAGGCGCCAATTATTTCACGGAGGTCAATACTGAAAGTGATCATGGAGTTTCGGGGTTCAGTGGTAGAGATTGAAAACAAGTCTGCTATTAGAGAAGCGGCATTGATCAAGTTCCGGCAAAAAAGGAAGGAAAGATGTTTCCGGAAGAAGGTACTTTGAAAACCGTGTTTGCTAAATTTAAGCTATGTAAACTTGTAACTAGGGGTATTAAACCTAACCGGATTCGGTTTTCATATAAAAAACAGAGACTAGATCGGAACATCTAACTCTGCTTTTAAGCATTACTACAGAATTTATTGTAGGTTTTTTCATTTTTAATTTGTAATTAGCTAGCTAGTAACAATTCGACTCCCTTTCACAAACTGATTTTATCATATTTATACAAAACGAGTTTTACACCGGTATTAAAACCATTATCCATCTATACAAAACTTTATTTAGAAAAAATAGGTTCTCGTGTGCTGCGTTCAAAACCCAATACTCGGTTCTGGTTTTCACCCCTATTAATATTATATGGATTTCTTTAACTTGGACTTGGGCTTTTGTTTTCAGGTGCGGTATCAAAGCAGACAGAAACTGGCAGAGCAGAGACCGCGCGTGAAAGGGCAATTTGTTAAGTTTGTAGCGAATGCAGACAAGATCTCGGAAAACTAGCTCCTTTTTTTTTCGCTAGCCAGCTAACCACAAAGAAGGAAAAAAGCGCAGTGTGTAAAATATGAATCAATGGTGCATATGCATCTCTTTTGAACTGTTTATATAGATTGAAATTGAATGACTGATTGATACTCTTATACAGGAGTTTTTGTATATTTATTGAAAATCAAAATACACTTCATTTGGCTTGGTTCTAATCTTATATGGATTCAACTGCTATATATATGTATCACTACATATATAGATGAGATTGATGTATGCCATAAGAGAATAGACTATATTCCTCACAAATGAAAAAACACTATTTGTAAAGGCTCTATATGGCGACCAAATTTAAATGAAAAGCTCTATATCACCTTATACGAAGTGCTCAGGCACGCATTGTCCCTACGGCGGTGAAGAGCACTTCTCCATCACGGTGGCTGACATTATTCGGAGTCGAGTTACAATCACTGAGCATATTGACAATATCCGTCGCAATGTGTTCTCGGTGATACAATTAGGGGCGGATCTACATGCCTAAGCCTCATAGTTTTGAGGGCGAAAATCACGCACAATAATAATAATAAAAAAACGCGGTAAGTGATTTCTTATGTTCTGCCAGAAGGTCAAGACTTGTCTCCACGTTCATTCATGGATTCTCTTGGTATGTATGTTTTTTTACTAATGAACAAATTGGTCAAAATATATGAATAACTTGGTGAGCTGCAATGAAAATAATGATTTACTTACACATGGGATCATCCTCATAAAATGGTTTCACTACAAAAAAAATCCGTTATTTTAATAAAAATAAAATTTTATATATTACATAAAAAATAACTTAATGACATATAAGGACATAAATATAAATGCTAAATGACGGATGTGCCCCTGCCCCTCATTTCGTTGTTCATGATTCTCAACTGGAGAGCATTGGCAAAGAGGGTGATTATGAGGAGCTAGCGTGTATAACATGGTGTTGATCCATGCCGTGTTCCTCAAGTCCCTCCTCGCTTTTAACGAGAACCCCCGCCTTGCATGACCGGCACTCATAGCAAAGCGTCTGATTCGCGTTGCCCGATGCCGAGCAATCACGGTTGGTCGACGTCGTCGCGTTTGCCGACACCGTCCGCTCAGTTGGGTTAATGTAGGTGAGCCCGCACGAGTCCGCTGGGTTACAACAACCAGATTGCATATCAATAAAGTTATTTGTTTCCATTTTTAGCTTTTTATTTCGGGAGCTTAGGGTTTTATAATATAGTAAAATCTCTATAAATTAATCGTATCGAACATGATTAACATAGCATAATAACACCTGAAAATTGAATTAATAAATTGGGCTAATTCAAATCTATATATAAAATTATAAAAACACATCGTGAGACACTTTTCCCGCAGAATCTTTGAAACGAATCGTGAGACACTTATTGAAACGAATAAGTTGCGGAATCGTTGAAACGGAAAGCTCGTTTCATACAAGTTGGCGTAGGATGAACGGCACTTTTCCGGGCTCCCAAAAAGAAAAGAATTTGATTACCTTTATTTATTTATTTTTCATTATTATTAGCTCCAAATTACATATCTCATCTTCTTCTCTGTTGATTTAGAATTAGAGCTTTGGAGCTTTTCTTCGTCGCATTTCGCTCTTGGTAAACCTCTGAAATTAGCCATATTTTTCGTTCATGCTTGCTTTTCTGATTACTGCTAATTGAATATGTTTGAGTATGAAATGCGTGCATGGAATCTTCTTTATTCAATTATGTGTGTACGTTGGGATTTTTAATGTGTTTGAGCATCTATCTATTATGAATTTGAACTTATTATATATATTTTTGAAATTGGGCTCAAGCTTGCTAGAACGGCGATGGAATCCGGTTCGATTTCCGACCCTCGATTTGCGAAGCCACACGTGGAACAAGCAAACCCTTCTTGCCTTCTTGTCCGAAACCTCCGACCATCCTCGCCCGGAGCTCTGTACCTTTTGGAACCCGAAGGCGGCTGCGAATATGATGCTGCTGGAGTTTCCTGCGCAGGTGCTATGAAACAGCGTTCGGTCGCTTCCCGTGTGTCAAGAAGGTGGAGTCTGTGCTGAAGGTTCCATTGAGACTCCCGTTCGTGGTGTAAGTAGTTGGCCTGTGGTAGAATCTTGGTCGTCTACAATTTTATTTTACCTCTGTAAAACATCTAATCTTATACATTAACTCAGACTTATAATCTTATAATATATATAATCCTTATTCACTCATTGAAAAAAGTCATTTTTCCCTTATATTGTTGTAACATGCTACGGTTTAATGGCATTCAATTATATGTATTCAATTATTTGTACATAGGCTGTTAAATGTTAATGCATCCTTTTTCCCTTAATTATTTATTATACATATATTAAGCATTCGTAAATAGATCGTTAAAGTCATTCAACGTAATTGACGCAATTAATATCATAATAAACATAATAAATACGCTATTATTCCTTAATTAGAGCATCCACATTTTCCACACAGGCACACATATTTTTGGCAAACTAAAAAATTATATTTAGATTTAAAAATTCTCAGGCATATAATCTTATAATAATAATAATAATAATAATAATAATAATGATAATAATAATAATCATTTTCCCTTATATTTTAATAACATGCTACGCGTTTAATGGAATTCACTTATATTTATTAAATTATTTGTATATAGGTTGTTAATGCATCCTTTTCTTTTCCCCTTTATTATTTATTAAATAAATATATTAAGTATTTGTAAATAGGGTGTGTTAATGTAATTAAGGCAATTAATACATAATAAACATAATTAAAACATGTTATTTCTTAATTAACGCATCCACACATATTTTTTTGGCATTAATTAGCACACTGTTAGTGTAATAAATACCTAGATTATCTCACCCACGCATTTAGTATGAATTTTAATAAGGGTAATTCTAATTCACATCTCTCATCCCCCTGTCTCTCTCGTACATAACAAAAACACCCCATCAATGTCACATATTTATCCTTGTGTTGTGCACGTGCAACAAGCAACGTTGTTCTTCGTCTCTGGGTGAAGACCGTTCTTGTGTTGTGCAGGTGCACAACAAGCAACGTTGTTCTTCGTCTCTGCGTGAAGAATGTCCTTGTGTTGTGCAGGTGCAAAGCAAGCAACATTGTTCTTCATCTCTGTATGAAGACTGCAGAGTATGGTCTATTACCACTGTGAAGCAGCGACTACATCCCAGCCCACCCACTCCAACATTGTTCTTCGTCTCTGCGTGAAGACCGTCCTTGTATTGTGCAGGTGCACAACAAGCAACATTGTTCTTCGTCTCTGCGTGAAGACCGTCCTTGTGTTGTGCATGTGCATAACAACCAATGAGTGTCTATTAGAAGTAATATTTTAAAATTACTATTTAGAAGTAATATTTTAAAATTACTATTTATACAATTTATTACTCATACTACATATTAAGGAAATAGTAAATCCCATAATCAATGTTTCTAATGAGTGTATATTAATAATTTTTTTAGGTTTCAATGTCGTTTTCAAGTGTACTTCTGCCGAGTATATATATATGAAGGATCTAGGGACTTAACGTGTGGCATTTGAAGGAAGAAAGAAAGGGTTTTGTCCAAAGATTGCATATTTCTGTCTTACAAAGTTTATCATATATAATATCTCTTCTATCTCATGGCATCTTCCACCTTTTCTCTGGCGACTTCATCTCATGAGATACTCGTGACGGTTGTCGATCATGTGTCACCGACTCCGTCCCTCCCAATGACTCTAATCACGCCAATGGGCACTCTCTCGGGATCGACACCGGCAACAGGCTCTTACTCGGGATCGACAGTGGCTGCAGGCTCTCATCCGATATCAGCACAGGCAGTAAACTTTCACTCGCAATCGGCACCGGCAGCAGACCCTCAACAAGAAGTATTGCACCTTCTTGCTCCAAACAGACGCTTCTCAGATCGCATCAACCTTTTGTGTTATCAGATGAAGAAAGATTATGCCTCCGATATCCGAGCATTAATCATCACAGTGTTCATTCTTATCGCCACATTCGTGTTCACTTACGCTGCCAATCCACCCGTCAGCGTGTGGGCCGATACAGACCCCCATGACAAAACGTTGGAGCATGTGGCCGGTAAGGCAATAAATGCCTATAATCATGTCCTGTATTACATCATCCTTTCGCTTGAGATTTTAGCTTATTGTGTTTCTACATTTGTAATATTAATTGTGAAGTGGGGAATGCCGCTCATGGTACTTATTTGGGTGCCGCTTCTCGGTTTCCTAGTAGCGTTTATTGTTTTCATCTTGTTCGTTATGCCTGTAACCGATTGGTTGTTTGTTAATTGTAAAATGCAGTTTTGCAGGAGTTATACGTTATTGCAAAAATTAAAAGAAGCAGAAACATAGCGATATATATAATAGCTTACTGATTCACCCAAGGCCCCGAAAAGGGTTAGGCTGGCCCTGGTGATGAGATTCTACCAGACCCTCAACAAGTATCGCAACTTCTTGCTCAAAACAGCAACTTGTACTGTCGCATCAAGCATTTGCATTAGTGAAAGGAGATGGATTTTGCCTATGATATCCGATGATTAATCATCCTTGTAGTTATTCTTATTGCCACATTTGTGTTCCAGTACCATGCCAACACACCCACCGGCGTGTGGGTCGACACAGACCCCAACGACAAAACCTTGGAGCATGTGACAGGTAAGGCAATAAATGTCAGTGACTATGTTAAGTATTACATTATCCTTTCGATGAGATTTTTGCTTATTTTGTGTCTACTTGTGTAATATTAACATTGACCTAAGGAATGCAACTCATGTTACTTATTTGGGTGTCGATGCTCGGTTTGCTAGTAGCGTTCTCTGTTATTGTCTTATCTGTTATCCCCGTAACCGATTTGTTGTTTGTTTTTGTAGCTGCCGCTTTTCCTATCGCTTGCTTTATAATATTGATGGGTATTATGATTAGAAATGCTTAGATCTAAGGCTTTTAAATTAGTTGGGTATTTTTTTTAGGACTTACTATTAGTCGTCTTGTCGTGCCGTTTTTCTTAGAGACGATATTGAGTTGCAAACTCCTTTATGAATATTTATTAATGAAATAGTTTCTAATTATGATATTATGAAATATTTATTATGAATATTTATTAATACCTTACCTTTTTATTATTCGATACTGCATGTGGGATACAAATAGGGTTAAATAACAAAATTTTCGTTATTACCCGTGACAAATGACAAATTTTGCTATTTCTTTGACCCTACTAGTATGGTGAATGTAGAAGGAATAGTACAAAAAATTTAATGCCCTTTGACAGATAACAATATTAAAAGTGATATATAAAAATTTTAGGATAATATTATCTTCTTAGAATTTTTAAGTAGATAGTAGTGTAGGTAGGCTGAAAAAAGAAAAAATAAAACTACTAGTGGGTCCCACGATTCGATACGCAGTAGTCACAATTTATACGTTCAAAATTCATTCTCATGCAATGTCAATGATATATAATAAGTTATTTACTAAAAAGGTGAAATTAGAACAAAGATAAGTGACGAGTTAGAGTGGTCCTACTAGTTATACACAATCACAAACCCGTCTTCCTCCTCAAGCATCTCTCTCGCAGATAATAAAACCCTAGCTTCTTCTTCAAGCTTCGCCTAGGTGCGGGGCCCTTGAAAGAAACTATAAGCATTCTCTCCGAGTCTAGTCTACACTTTCGTTCTTTATATATATTGTAATTATATATATAGATGAATTCTTTCGGGTAGTTTTACCATTATTATTTATGTAAAGATGAGAACACATGCATTTATATATAATTTGAAAAAAGTTCAAAATGACCAGTAACAAAAATAGTCTCCAAAAATAAGTAGGAATGTATAAATGGAAGAATCTGTTCAAATATAATAATGAAAACTGTTGAAGAGATAAAGTTAACACTGAGAATAATAACAATTAAATAGGTAAGAAATTAGTAAACAAAATTTATTGCATAATAGGTACACAAAATTAATTGTTGCACTATATAAGTTTAACGGACGTGTAGATGGGATGCCACTTTCATGGAACCACTAGATCTTTATGGGATCGTCTTCCTTAATGGTTGAACGATGGCCTATGAGAGCTTTTGGGAGAGAGCCACAAAACCCTATAGAAGAGGGAGTGAAGATTCGGTTTGATATGATATTTTGTCTAGTGTACATATATATCTCTTCAAGAAATCGTTACAAATTAAGATAGTTTAATTTTTTGAGTTTATCGGTGAGTAATAGGTTTACTCATATTTATTTTAATAACCTAACCAACAAGATTTCTATCACTAATATATTTACGGGTTAACTAGTAAAATCGATAAAATTTGTATAAAATACTAATATTTACATGGTATAAATAATACTTTTATACTATATTTTGTTTTGTACGAATAATAATAATTTAAGAATATAATTAGATGATTTGAAATGGTTCTTTTAGTTTTGGATTGATAGTCTAAGCTACTATTGACGAAAGCGAGGTTTAATACACTATAATATGACCGTACCACCCCTCCTTTTGTACGCTGGCTAACACTATACCAATTACCATAAAGCTATATAATATTGGAGCATAAAAGTCATTTCAAAGACACTAATAATATTATTTTCCCAGCTTCATTGCAAATCTCTTCATGCCCGTTTCCGCACCTAATTGAACCATACATGTGATAACATAATTAAAGAAAATAATCAGTACCACGTTACAAAAATGAAAATGTAAGCTTTCTTCTAATGATGAGATGATTTTTATGAATTATGTTAGTAACTTCCTAACCTCTGTTGCAATTGTAATCGTGTCTTTCACCAGAAAACGCTGATCGATGTCGCGTAGCTTATCAAGATCCATGAATGATGGGATGCCCCAGCTAGAACCCCTACCATCGTATATGTGCTCGCTTTCTATAGGAGAATGCAAAACAATACAATTACATCGACCGCCGAAATCATAAAAAGATAATGGGTTAGTTAACAACTTTATCATGTTTAACGATGTGCTCATCAATTTCACTGATAATCAATATGTCACCCACTAGTCAACATTGCCGAATAAACAATTCGCAGATATATCGAAAGTTGGTGGTCATCGTTTTTTGCTCCTTTGGTAAATTATTGTCTTCCTACACAGTTCAATTCAAATAAATACTCCTCTGTGATTGAACTACAAAATGTAAGCAAATACAGTCATTTATTCACCATTTATGGTCCCCTTCTTAATATATATATATGTTTAACATGGAGACTAATCAGCATTCGAACAATACTGATGTTTGTGATGTGGTCATGGGCACCGAATTGGACTCGGAAATCGACAATAAGCTCGCTCATTCCAAGGAATGCTTTGCGACCTTATACAAACATGCTCCCACTTATAACTATTGGGATTACCAACAAGCCTGGTTCAACACTTTTTTCTTCCAGAACACATACCAAACTCATTCCTGACTTTTTTACTTAAATACTAGAAACCAATATACTTTCCCAAAATGGTTCAAATTATGGTGGAGTTATTTTGGTTCTATCCCTAATATTCTTCATCCTAAGGTCAAAGAAAGTTTTGAATACTTCAAAAAATTCTTTGATCTCAGTGACGAAGAAAAACAATTCAATCTACTTTTGTTGTTCTCAATAAAATTTTATTTCCCTGGTCTCTCACATGGAAATACCAATACACTAACGACAAGGGAGATGCAATATTATCAAGAGTGTTTCTTGTCAAATGGTGGGATAACTACGTAGTCCTACAAACAATCAAAATGCAAGTAGTCCAATCATGGTTGAAGCAACAATGCAAAGAGAAAATATGCACATTGGAAACAACCACTTATATGGTGAGGAAGTCGCATGCAAGTGCCATGCTAGCGGCAGCCAAGACAGAAGAAGAATACTTCTCAATAATGCAACAAATCATGTAGACTAGAACAGGCTCATCAAACTCCGACGACAACCAAAATGACGACGATGAAGATCATTTGTCTCGGAAATGAATGAAATCTATATGAAGATGATGAAATAATAATAAAAAAGAGTGATTAGAATATATATATATATATATATAAAGAGTAAATTCAAAAAGACTTAAAAAAAAAAGGTTATCTCTAAAAATATGAAGGGCCGGGATTTGTACAAAGACCCCTTCTGTTTTTACTTTTCGTAGACAATAATATGTTTCAACAGCAATAATGATCCACTACTGACTACCACTACATGATATGGGTTCAAATAAAACTCAATACCATCTCACCATCACCACTCACACCTCACAACAACATAGAAGGAATCATCTCCACGTGTGACGGCGTCTCCCCGCCACATATAATTAAGTAGTGTCGTTAGTGAAAGTTACCTTTCAAGTTCAACAAATTATCTTGATCCCTCTCAAATGAGAGGTGATTGGACTTCGTGAGAGATTAGCGTTTTCCGTTTACCTTACCCCAGGTATCTTAACGAGATCACAATCTAGACCTTATAAGATGAGCAACTATCTTAGCTTTATGTTATCATCGAAAAGGGTAATTTGGGTTACTAACAAGACAAGCAAAAAAGTTAACAAATATATATATTTTTTAAATTATAAAAAAGGTAATAAATTTGAACATTATTAACGGATAGTAGTTGGAAATAGGGTTGCCAATAATTATTGACTAATGATAGAGAATTATGAGCTTAGGATCCTCTTAATCATGTTGAACATGAAACATACTTTATTTCATGTTGAATTGAACCACTAAATATTATTCCAATAAGCTTTAATCTCAAATATTACATTTTTGTATTTTTTTTAGATTCAGGGATTTTTTTTGTTTTTTGTTTTTTATGAGCCTATAAATTCAGGTCTTTTGAAACACCAATGACTTGAATTTCTGGGACATTTGATTGACAATTGTTACAAATCGAATATTTAATTGGTATGGATATACTAAGAGTTATAATAGGAACATAAAATATCGAAGTAAAGAATGTAGAACTTTGGTTCAAGGTTCGACTTTTCCACGATTATCTTCGATAATCTTCGATTATCCGTCTTGCCGGTAGTTATCGGCAAGACGGCCATGCCAGTACTTTTTCATGATTTTTGCCGAAAATCGGCAAACATCTTGAAAAATAACAAAAATATGGTACTTTAAAAAAAATTTGCATTTTTCGATGATTTTATTCGAGTATTTACATATGTGAGAGTGAGACTATATTTTATTTACCTGTGTTTGAGTATGAAATGATTTTATTTTTGGCATTTTTAATGTTTTATCAACATTATAAACTTAGTAAATAAATTCTTAAAAAAAAATTAGTGATTTTTCATCGATAATCCTCGATAAGTGTCGATAATCCGGTAAGTTATCGATTAATCCATCGATAACGGCAAACGATTTATCGGCAAGTTCGGTAAGTTGAACCTTGCTTTGGTTGTCATAGATTATTTGGGCTCTTATTATATATAAAAATAAAAATGTGGAGCCTAAGTTCCAAATCTTGCCCCTTTAAGTAACAAAGAGAATACATTTAATTAATTGGTCAGCAATATGTGAGAAATAGGTTTCTTATTGTTTTTATGTCTATATTTATGGCAATATAGCTTATTATTTTTTAAATATGTGTGGCATAAGTATCTAATCTTATAATAATTGTGTTGGATTTTTTCCCCATCTTTTTAACATCAATAGTACATGAAAGTCACTAAATAGTGTCAAAATCATGTTCGCTCGTGCCCATTTCAAGTCTGTTACGCAAGAGACAAGCGTGAGTCTACGATTAAACTCTGAAAGTATTATTATTAAATATTCTTATTAAATTACAAATGTGCACTTAGCTTAACACACACTGATTCGTCATGGATGGAAGTTGGACATAGACATGATTTTGTAAAGATTGAGAATACACTGATACATTTAGTACAAGAATAGGTATTTATACCGCATATAACCTAACTATAATAGATTGTGAAAATGGTAACTAAAAAAGAAAATAGGTGTTGGCACGTGACAAGCATGTGGTGTTCACGATGCAACCACCAGTCAGTGTCATGTCCAGAGCCCTTGGAATTGCAGTTCAAGATCTATATATACATATATGTATGTATATAAGCACCTAACGTATATATAATATTAATAATAATAGAGTAAACTGCGGCTAATGTACTCAATGTTTGATTTTCTGCGGATTATGTACCCAATGTTTATTTTCGGCGGCTAATGTACCCAATGTTTGATCCGTTAGATATTTTCGTGTATTCCGTCACTTGACCGTTAGAGAGTTATCCTCCTCTATATGTACACTTTTCGTATTTTTGACATAACTCACTCATTTTTTGTCCAAATTTTATGCACGACCTATGGTTGGAAAGATAAGAGATAGATCTACAATTTTGGTGTTTTAAGTTTTGTGAAATCAGTTCTAGAAAAATATGAAATTTCAAATACAACGTCAAACTGGACATTACTTTAATGCAAAATATTTGTTTCGAGCAAATTTTAATATACTTAATGACTTTTTATGATGAAACTTAAAACTAAAAAGTTGTAGATAATTTTTTTATCTTTCCAACGGGTGTTTATTTATAAATTTTCGACAAAAAATGAGTGAGTTATGCCAAAAATATGAAAGATGTGATGCGAAATAATCTTTCATATTTTTGGCATAACTCACTCATTTTTTGTCGAAAATTTATAAATAAACACCCGTTAGAAAGATAAAAAATTTATCTACAACTTTTTAGTTTTACGTTTCATCATAAAAAGTCATTAAGTATATTAAAATTTGCTCAAAACAAATATTTTGCATTAAACTAATGTCCAGTTTTACGTTGTTTTTGAAATTTCGTATTTTTCTAAAACTGATTTTACAAAACTTAAAACACCAAAGTTGTAGATCTATCTCTTATCTTTCCAACCATAGGTCGTGCATAAAATTTGGACAAAAAATGAGTGAGTTATGTCAAAAATTCAAAAAGTGTACATATAGAGGAGGATAACTCTCTAACGGTCAAGTGACGGAAAACACGAAAATATCTAACGGAT
This sequence comes from Parietaria judaica, assembly GCA_954871525.1. Classification (NCBI taxonomy): domain Eukaryota; kingdom Viridiplantae; phylum Streptophyta; class Magnoliopsida; order Rosales; family Urticaceae; genus Parietaria; species Parietaria judaica. The sequence goes on from OX940864.1 coordinate 19,466,230, forward strand.
CAAACATTGGGTACATTAGCCGCCGAAAATAAACATTGGGTACATAATCCGCAGAAGATCAAACATTGGGTACATTAGCCGCAGTTTACCCACAATAATATAAATATATCTATATATATTGAGAGAACCCACATGTCTTCATCCTCCAATATTCTTAAGTCTCAACTAACTTTCAAAAACCAAATTCTTTTCAACTTATCATCATTCATCAGATAAGAAAGATCCTGTGTTTCTCTACTACATGACAAACCTGCCAAGACAATTCTCAAAACCATAAATTTTATTTTTTTATTTTTCATTTTATCTTTATTTTTTTCAAAACTTGAATCCCTTTACTTAAAAATAGTACCCTAAACCGAGAGGAACCGGAATTCCAATGATTTTTTATTTAAAAAAATCATAAATTGATAAATATAGTTTTGAAAAGAAAAAAAAACTTTAAATTCCGAATTAAAACATAATATTTTTATTTATAAATAATTACTTAATCTAAATCATCGAATAGAAATTTATATATATTTTAATTTGGAGTTTGAAATTCCAATTCCTTTAAAAAAAAAATTAAGAGTCCAAAATTTCGAGATACTATATTAAAACTCCTACCTAAAAGGCTAAAACACTTGTAAAATAATATGTATGTATAATTGTATATATTGCAACATAAATTATCTTTGAAGGATGGAACCCTAAAAAAACCATCAATTCATCATCAAAATAAGTTTGCCCATTGGTTGTTTAAATTTCTCATCTTTTTTTTAAGCTTTTATGAGGTAGCGTCAATTATTTGTCCCACTAGCATCAAACTGGAAATTAATAAAACTGAGCTATAACTTTACATATAATTTAGGGTTATTGTAGGCCACAAAATTACAAACACAAATGCAAAAAAGGCAATGTCTTTATGGAATTATTTAAGCAGTATCAAAAGGGGATGTATCTTTATTAATCATATTAATATGATGATAACTGCTCTCAAAATAGATTTATCATTTCTAATCATTTGTTTTGTGTCATCACTCACTGAGACTGACATATCAAATTCAGATGCTGCAATTTCTTAGGTCTACTCCTCAACATCCGGGCAGGCGAACCCAACCTGAACCAGTCCGTCTCCGAACCCGAGCCCGAGCTTCCATTGGAGCTGTCTGCCCGCCCGCCTCCAAAAACTCCTAATTCTTATTAATTTCTTTGGTACTTTTTCCACTAATAAAACAAACTTGAGTACCCACCGCACAATTGATTATAACTTTAATGCTTTTACCACTATTGTGTATATAATATATGTATTATATGAATATATATGCCCTGCATGGCTTACCTAACTCCATTTTCCTCCCCATACTTCTTTGGTCCACAATTATCCAAGCTTGCCAATAAATTTAAACTTCCATAAAATTCTTACAGTTTTGTCACCTTCAATGAATATAAGTTTTCTAGCTTCACTTCTCAAAGGTAAAACAGATCTATCGATGTCTAAGAAGAAATTACTTCATATATATATATATATATACCTATATATAGGGAAACTTCAATAAGTATGCCCGTTGGAGTAAGTGTTTTTGGAAAAGTACCCGGGTTTGATAAATTACAAAACTATGCTCCAACATACGTATCTACCCATAAAAGTGGCAATACAGATACAAGCAAATAAATTATTCACACGTAACTAATCCGTTCTGATTTCTCAAAGAAATGAGCCTTCTGTTTTTCACTATTTATTCAACACTTTTAACGAGAATATAGAGAAACGGAATTTCCATTTCCGATTCTCTAATACGGTTTCCAATACTATGATCCGTCACACTAAAATGAGAGACTAATTAGACATATAAGTTCCTCTTAATTAATCATTAAAGCTAAACAAACACATACCCTGACACAACATCACATATATAACTATGAGAATGACAAGAGTGCATATATATATATATATATATATATATATATATATATATACAGGAAACAAAATTCCGGCTTTGTTCCCGTCTCAACGGAGCTCGGTTTTCGGTTGAATAAGGTTTAAATGATTTCATACCATAAATCTTGGGTACAAATCTTAGGCAAAGGCAAAGCCTCTCGTGACTTGGGTACAAATTTTTCCTTTCTTTTCATAATGTGAAAAGAAACTAATTAAGACTCAACACTGACACTGCAATTAAGTCTTAGTGTCACATTCGAAAGATCTACATGAACAGTCTTTTCATCACATGATCCCAATGTTCTTCTTATAATGATTTCCTAATGATTTCTAATTTGTCATCTCAGTTATTCATGTGTTTGTTGGAGTTCGTGACCCGAATTAAAACTTGTATATATGAAATATGAAACTTTCAAATGCACGATTTTACATTCTATGAGATGCGACGCAAGAAATAAAATAAAATTGTTTTATGATATTATTTTAAATTTGTAAATTTAAAATAATATCATAGCTATGATATTATTCTATTTTTTATTTTTAAAATAATCTCTCTCCATCATTGTAAATTTGTAACCTAACTATGATATTATTTTATTTTTTCCGTTTTTTCTTTCTTCTCAAACAAGCTTTTACGCTAGAAATAAAATAAAATTGTTTACAATGTTGTTTTATCGTGTTTAATAAATAACAACATATGAGATATGACGCTTGTTATACATCGTGACCCGAATAGTTTTTCTTAACCTGACCCGTTTAAATCTTTGCGGAGCGACGCAACATTATTGGGTATTTCGGAACTCTATTTTGTATACCTTTCATACCGTCACATTTTTCTTTTTCACGTTTTCTCTTTGCCATTTGTAACTTATTTTCGTTGATTTTTTTTTCTTTGTCCATAGTTTTTTTTTCCTTCTTTGTCAATGTTAAGGTCGGATCTGGCCAGATCCCACTTGACACTGAGAATTCCTCCTTTCGGTGGAATCGACGACGGAAGATATCGATGGCGCTGACGACGAGACCCGAAGTTGACGACGCCCGAATCAACGACGGAAGATATCGATGGTGCCAACGACGAGGCCCGAAGTCGACGATGCCCAGAGTCGACGATGTCCAGAGTCGACGACGCCCACAAAGCCGCCGCCGACGACGATGGAGCCGACGAGGCCCGGAGTCGACGATGCCTGAATCGATGACGGAAGTTATCGATGGCACCCGAAGGCGATGATACCAGGAATTGACGACGTCTGGCTCGACGAGGGGAATCGACAGAAAAAAAGATGAGTGAGGATAGACAGATGGCGATGTGAAGTGCATTTAATGAACCCCATACCGACCTTACCTACCCAGAAATAGCAGATACTTGAGAGATGTGCAGGGTATGGGCTAACCATAATTAGCATGGTTAGTCTTACTTCCTGAAGGTAGGGGGATGGCTAAGGATGGGACTTGACTAGAAAACGAGGGATGAAAGAATGTAAGAGGGAAGAGAAGCCTCTATATAAGGAGGGACGAGCCCCATTTGTAAAGGGGAGAAAAAAGGAAGAAAGATCATCAATATACAAGAAGTTTTCCCCATAACGCGATTCTTGAGTACTTCTAATTGCAAAACGAAAAAAACCGAACCTCTTTCTCTAAAATCAAAAGGGAAACCTTTTGTGATTGTTGAGGGTACGAAACACGCTCAACAGTCAAAATCGTGTGCGATTCTTCATTTTCTTAGGTTTTACTTAGAGTGTTTGATTTATATCAAGAAATCAAAAAGTTTGAAGAAATGAGAAATCCATTAATAGATTTGTTTTTTTTTTTTTGAAATATAAATATAAATAAGAAATAATAAAGGAAGCAGAGACAGTTAGTTGGCCGTACACAAGGCTGGTTGTTCAACTCTCTCACACACTCACCGACAAACTCTTTGAGACTCTCAAAAGATAAATCTAATTTAATTACAAAATTTTAGCTAATCGCCTAATTACGAGTAATTTCTTAATCCCAAGAACAAAAAAAAAAAAAAAGTCCTACCTAGCTTTCACTAAATCCCAGTGGGTTCTCTCTCTCTCTCTCCTCTGTATTATCTCTCTAAAGGGTAGTGTCAAAAATACTCAGAAGCTGGAAATTGAAGAGAAACAGGCTTCAGTGTTGGAGTATTTTTTGAAGCTTGTCATTAAGGTATGGAGTTTCTTTTATTATTTAATTCTGTTTTTAACCCAAAGTTTTAAACTTTATTTTTCATTTTCTTTTTTTTCGTTTTTTTCTTGCAATTTTTAAGTGGGATTTTCTCAGAGAAAAACAATCTTCTTCTTCATTCCGTTGTTAGAGAGCATAACAGAGAACTCTCTCTCTCTCTCTCTCTCTCTCTCTCTCTCTCTCTCTCTCGTAGTCGTACTAAAGATGAGCTAAAATGTCAATGAAATTGGATTTTCTCAGAGAAACTTATCAGTTTTATTCTTCATTTTTGTTAAAAAAAAAAAGACATTTTTGTAAGTTCTCTCTCTCTCTCTCTCTCTCTCTATATATATATATATATATATATATATATATATATTGTTTAAAAAACTATAGAGATATTAATTAGAATTAATCAGAAGTTAATACAAAAGAAAGTTAGTTTTCTACATGACTAGACTACATATAATCTTTTATCTTTATTCTAACACACTTTTTTGGTTATCTTTATTTTAGCAATTATTAATTTATTTTTTAAATTAAATATAGCAATTATCTGTTACCCAATTTTTTTAAGAGCTTATAATTTCTTGATATTAGAGTATTCCAATTAATCATCCTTTTTTTCCCATTAATATTTATATATTTATATATATATATTGAAGGCGAAGAAGAAGGCGAAGAAGATGAACCAGTAATTCACCATGCTCAAGAAGACGTCTCATAATTGAGTTGAAGAAAAAAAAATGGACGTTAAGGAGGAAGAGATGACAATCGTGGCGAAACCGGTGGCGTCGAGACCGTCGTGTTCGACCTTCAGGTCGTTCTCGGAGCTCCTCGCCGGAGCCATCAACGCCTCGCCGTCCACTGCCACATCATCAGACTCCACCGTTCCTGCCATTAGGCCCAAGACTGTAAGGTTCACGCCGCCGGTTCACCGTGAAGCCTCGGGCCTTGTTTCCTCTCCGGTAATAATGTAACTTTTTATAAAAAAAAAATTATTAAAAAAAATTTATGTCCATTACCCGATTTCTAGCGCCGGTTCCCTGTGCCTGATACCAGGTTTATTGAAAAATCAGGAACTAATAATATTTTTTTAATTTTAATTTCAGAATTGCTCTAAACCGGCTTATACTTTTTTTTTTTTTTTTTTTTCTCAAAACTGGTAAATGACAGGTTTTTACCGGTACCAATATTAGTTACCAAAATACCGATATAAAACCAAGACTGGAACCGGTAGGCCTCAAAATTCCGGTTCACCATTCCCTGATCTTGTTCGTTTTTCGAGCAAATTTTCAGGTTGGAATTTCCGGGGACGCAGCGTGCGATTGGGAAGCGAAGACGAGCGTTGTGTACAAACCACTGGCAAAAGTTGTGTCAAAGACAACTGTTTCTCTATTAGCCTCCATGGTTAGTACTTAATTACAAACTGATTAAATCTATTAATCTGTTTGTGTTAGTTTGGCATTGATTTTTGAGAAATTTGCAAAAGACCCCCTTCAGTTTGTTCACGGTTACTCTTTACCATCTTAACTTTTATTATGTTGCACTATGTCCTTTTGTGTCTTTATTGTAAAATACTAAAATGGATAGAGATTGCTTTTCAAGTAGCTTTTTTAATGGGTAAAAATGTGAAATTATATTTTTCTATTCTCACTTTAAGTATATAACAGTATCAATAACAGTTCCGCACTTTATTAAAGTCGCGATTTTGATTAATTTTATAACGGATATAGGACACAAATGAAAGTTTAAGAGCTAAAATGACACTAATTACATATAGTAGTTTAGTTGTAAAGTGCACAAATTGAGAGGGTATTTATTGCCAATTATCCGTTATAATAAATATATTTTTCCATTATCAATTATCCGTGATAAATGTTATCAATAATCGTTTCGCACTTATTATTTTTCTTTCTGTATTCTATCACTTAATAATATAAGTGAGTATGAGTATATTTATCACGATTTTGATAAATTTATTAACGTAGAGGGGAAATTTGCACTAAAATAAAAGTTTAAGGGGTTAAGTGGTATAGTGCACTAATTAATAGGAAATTATTACTGCCATTTACTCTATAGTCTATGGTTTGATGATTATAGGGAAACTTCAACCAAAAAAGCCAACCAACGGGGTCAAAACCTCATCATTCTCCCCAAGAAGTCAACGCCTACGAGCCCCCCAAGAGGGCTCCGTCAGCATCGACGCACAGCCAAGAAAACGACACAAAGTTTCCGGCGTCTTTACCGAGCAGCGACCGACCCTCGTACGATGGGTACAACTGGAGGAAGTACGGTCAAAAGCAGGTCAAAGGCAGCGAGTTTCCGCGGAGCTACTACAAGTGTACAAACCCTAGCTGCCCGGTGAAGAAGAAGGTCGAGCGGTCTCTGGACGGCAAGATCGCCGAGATCGTGTACAAGGGCGAGCACAACCACTCCAAGCCTCAGCCCGCGAAGCGGGCCTCACTGGCTGATCAGGACGCGAAGATGCAATCATTCCGTGACAGTCAACGGAACGAGGGGTCGCAAGGAATAGTGGATGGTCAGAATGAAGTCGGGTTGTCGTCGGTTGTGCATGATACTCATGTAGGTCTCGGAGGCAGAGCATCGCAGCCGTACGGCTCTTCGCTCGCGGCTGCAACCGGAAATGATAACAACGATCATGGCGGTATCGGCGCCGAGGCCGAGGAAGGAAGCAAGGGATCGGAGGATGAGGATTATTGTGAGCCGAGGAGCACCAAAAGAAGGTATAATAATTTATATATTTATGCCCTCTTGAACTTTTTGTTGTTGGAATTTTCTCTATATGTTTACATATTGTAGCAATATTTACACTATTAAGCGATATATATATATATATATATATATATCTGATTGTTCCCGTCAAATTTTGAGTCATATACAATTTTAATTCTGTGTTTTAGGGTCATAATGCAATTTTATACGACAATTAATGAAATTTTAGAATCATGATTCATGTATGCTTCTAAAACTATTTGAAAATAATGACATTTGTAAGAGGTATATAGTTGCAAACGATTATCAATATTTATCATTCCGTTTAACGATTTTACGTGCAATATTACACATGACTCAAAATTTACCAAAAAAAGTCAATTATATTTTTATGTTACATGAATAAATATATATATATATATATATATATATATATATATCAATTTTTAGTATATGTCGTGAGATTGGAACCTGCAGTATCATATGAATCTAAATTTATATACTTAATTACTTGAACTCGTCATCAGGAAAAGTGAGAATCAATTGAGCGAAGCAGGCCCGTCAATAGAGTCGAGAGTTGTGGTGCAGAACTCAACCGATCCTGAGGTTTCCGGCGATGGCTTTCGTTGGAGGAAATATGGCCAAAAAGTCGTCAAGGGCAATCCATACCCGAGGTACATATATATATATATAGTTATATATTACTATGAAAATTGACGAAAGTATCTTAATAATTAGATTAAACTTTTAGTCAATTTGTAATATATATATATATATATATATATATAAGTACATATTGCTGTGAATATATATGCACCAATTAGCTAAAAAGAAGCATGATAGAGAGAATTATAAGAGGGACGTATAAAGAGATATAATATATCTAGACTCTAGTCTTACGTTACTTGTGATTTTTTGTATTACAAAGTCTAAAAAATTAGCTACGAAATACAATCATGCATGATTAAGTGAGAGAATAATAAGCAAAAACTATATGAATATTGAAATACTAAACTATATGTACATAGAATAATAAATATCAAGTAACTACTTACAATGTGTAGATGTATTTATATTTAACGATGTATGTATGTATATATGTATGTATGGATGTTGCAGAAGCTATTATCGATGCACTAGCGTTAAATGCAACGTGAGGAAGCACGTGGAGAGAGCGTCGGACGATCCCGGCGCTTTCGTGACGACGTACGAAGGCAAACACAACCACGAAAAACCCTAATCCTAATTCACTCTTCGGACAAACCCTAGTCTCGTTTAATGCTTGGCAGACACCCAACTCCTGATTATAATTTGTTTGTGCCAGCCAAAAGATATAACCATAATTTTGTTACACAGGATGCAATAATCGGTCTCCTACAAATGTTGTAATTTTATCTTTTGAGTTATTGACTTCATGGCTCTTCTATTTTATGGCTATATATATGATGAAATGGTCATAATTCTCTTTGAGTTCTGGTGTGGAAATGATCATTTAAAAAAAAATAGACGGAAAAGTTGGACAAACTTTTTCTTTATTATTTTTAAGAAAGATCGTCGTCGTATTTCATTTATGTTTTTGTTTAATTTATCTCTGTTTAAAAGAAAAAAATCAAACCTTAAAAAAATACTCAAGCACTAAAACTGCAATATATATATCGAATACCGTTTAAAAAAGTAAAAATCGTTTGTAGCTGAATACCCACATATCATTTGGTACGGCTATATTCGGTTATTATAGAATAAATTGAATCACAAATTGCATTTATGGATATAAATTATATATAAATAAGATTTAATATATCATTTTAAATTTATACTACACTATGCATTGAGTATTGACTTCTATTCATATAATAGTTATATTACCAGTTTCAAGTATATTTTTACCATCACTTTATTGTTTATTAATAATTATGTCATTGGAATTTTACCAAGTTTGGTCATATTTCTCGAAGCGGTAAATTCATGTATTAAAAAACGCTATATGGTGATCATATAATATAATAAAAAATGAATACATGTAATTATCATATCTAGTTTTTAAAATTATTTTATAATTTGGATAATAATGGTAAAAGTACCCAAATTATTTGAAATTTGAGCAGTGTAATCACAAGCTCTCAATTGTGCGGATATAAATACCCAGACTCAAAATTTGTGTTGATCAGGGTCTTTGTTCCAACAACGTTAGTGAATGTTATATATAATACACAGGTAGGGTTGGGATTTAATATATTTTCTCCAAAAATTTGTCCAGACAATTTCCCACACAACATTAAAAAATGAAACTTTGTCAAATATCTTAACTCGAAAACACTCATGTGACCCTCGAGTAGGGTTGGGAAGGGTTGGGATTTAATATATTTTCTCCAAAAAAAATTCCAGACAATTTCCCAAACAACATTAAAAAATGAAACTTAGTCAAATATCTTAACTCGAAACCACTCATGCGACCCTCGACGAACGTAGAGAATGTAAATCTCGACAAAAGGAGACGACGCTGACCCTCGATGAACGGAGACATACTACGCTGATGGACCTCAATGGCCAATAATCTCAGCCTTACACGTACATACAATATATAACGTTCAATAGCATTGTTGTAATGGAGACCCTGACAAACTTTTTTAGACTTTGGGTACTTAAACCGTACAATTGAGAGCTTGGATACTTTTATCACCATTTTTCCTCTTTTTATTTTTTATTTTTTATGTTAGTGGTATTCGGGTTCTTTTTTCTTCACTCGACTAATAGGGTCCTGGTATTAAGGCCCCAATTGTCGCGTCTAAGGGGAGTCGAACCTGAGTTGCAAGAGCCCAATCCATTTCATTAAAAAAAAATGTGACCAATTAACCAACCAACAAAACTACACTTGTTACCAATAACATCTTGTTGTTACATCGAAACATATAAATGTTGACTAATATGACTAACATTGAACTTGGTAAATGAAATGGTTGAATAATTGAAAAAAGAGTTTATTCATATACACATTGAATGCTAAAATTATGCATTGAATTTCAAGTATCGCTCTTACCACTAGACCATCCTCTTTTTCGGGTTTACACCATTTTCCCTTTTTAATTTAATATATTATCACTCTTAACTTTAAAAATAATATATTATTACTTTGATCTAAAAAATTCTATCGTTTAAGCTTCATTTTGGATTATGGAGGTAAGCTTTTGAGTGACAGTATAATGCTAAATGGATTAATCATATCTCATAGTAATTAATGGTAATCAATAATCTTCTCGAAAGAATTATTCAATAGTGGACTAACTAAAAAATGCAACTTTCCAAAAAAGAAAAGAAAAAAGGAACAAGAACCGGAAACATATCGAAAAACCGAGCCGAGCTGAGCCAAATGGGTGGTTAGTCGGCCTTGGCTCCGACGGCGAAGAACTCCGTGATGACCTCAAGAGGCATGCCCTTCGTCTCCGGAACCTTGAGGAAGACGAAGATCCACGAGATGACGCAGACAGCAGCGTAGACAGCAAAGACACCGGCCAAGCCAATGGAGCTGAGCATCACGGGGAGCGAGTATGTCACGATGATGTCCCCGGCCCAAAAAACTAGCGAGCACACTGCAATGCAGAGCCCGCGCACCCTCGTCGGGAAGATCTCCGAGCAGAGGATGTTCGGGATTGGCCCGTACGCCATCACAAAGCAGCAGAAGTACACGACCACGCAAGTAGTTGATATCACCGCGTGGACGACAGAGCCGAGACTCACCAAGTTGGCGACGACTAGGATCACCAGCGACACGATCAGCACCGGGATCGTCACCAGAAGGAGCCGCCTATGTTGGAAAATATTAAATTAGTGATTGACTCTTCTTAAAATAGTTGATTTTGTATAGGTCTTCTCTTAACATGAAATCAACATTGCATTAGCGTTATTCTTTTGACGTTTATTTCTTGTTATTTCATATTTCTAAAGTCAAATTTACATTTGAAACCGGCGATTACCTCCGACCGGTAACGTCCATGAGCCTCATGGCGACTGCGATGCAAGGAAGCATCAAGAGAGTGGTCAACGCACTGATGAGGAACGACGCCGACTCGGTGCCAAGGCCGAGGTCCGACAGAAGAACCTCCACACCGGCCTCTTCCAGAATCTGAGGCGTGTAGTACAACACTCCGTTTATCCCTGCAAACTGCACATTATCTCAGACCGGTTTAGTATTTCGGGTACCATCTCCAAACCAATTGGTGATAACACGAGAAAATCTCGATATTAATCTATTAATCTTTAACATATTTAACACAAAATGGCTCGTTTATCTTGAGCCGAACTCGTTTAAGCTTAATAGACTCTGATACCGTGAACTCGTTTAAGCTTAATAGACTCTGATACCATGTTAGCATCTTACTTCCATGTTAAGTAAATCTTACTTAAATCCCTTGTCTTTCCAGTGTGTGAGATCCTTGACTACAAAACTTCGGTGATAAATAGGCATGAGAGTTAGAAGATTACCTGTTGGAGGATTTGGATTCCGATCCCGACCATGAGCGCACGCTTGATGCCGGGCTCGAGAAGCGCGCGCCAGAGAGGGCACTTCGACGACGTTTGCGACGGGTGAGCCATCGCCAGCCCGACATCGAGCTGGCTCACCAGTGCCGCCGCCTGAACTACCTCATCCGCCCCTTGAAGCGAGGCGAGAGAGCCTCGCCTCGATGCCGCCGCTGCTCCCTCGTGTAGGTAAATCCGTTGGAATGCTCCTTCCGTTTCTTTCCATGCCAGCTGCCAACCACCGCCGATCCCGGCCCCTGCAACGGCTGATTCCCCCGCCATTGTGCTATGCCGCGAGATCAATGGGCTCCGAGCATCGTCATCGGAGCCGGCCACCTCCGATGCGTAGCCCTCGCCTTCCCTCACCACACTCTCCTCGTCCCATTCTTCGGCCCCGGAGTGAGGCTCCGTCGCGCTGAACATGCTGCCAAAGTTCGGGAAGACTGCACTTCCGCCCGTTTCCGGGAGATTCTCGTGGACGCTGCCAAAGAGCGTTACGAGTGGGTCCATCAACGGGACATTCGTGTTTGCGAGGCTTCCGTGGCGGGATACAAGCGCAAGCGAGCTCCGGCGGGTCACAGCGGGCTTCACGGTCCATGAGAGGCCCTCGCTGGCGCCATAGAGCTTGATCTCGTCGTTTTTCGCCGCTACTTCGCCGCCGTGAAAGTCGTGGCCAATTACATACTCTTCTATGGAGGTTTGACCGCCGATTCCAAGCCCTTCTACAAGCAGAGCCATCTCACCTATGGATCAATCATGTAATTCTCAGCTTTAACATTCTATTAGGCAATTGCTTGGCATACAAGTTATCACTCTGTTCCAAGGTTTTTCAGAATCCCAGGGTATACCAAGGGCTGACGGGTACACCTATGAAGAGTTTTCTTAAGATTTTCAAATTTGATAATGTATTGCAAACCCATCGGTATTTTACGGGTATAACGATAAACGATTGGCATATCGATAAAGTACATACTATGCTCCTAGGTTTAGAATCCGAAAACCGATAACCACCCAATAATCTAATTTTACGGGTATACCAATAGCTGACGGGGACACTGACGGGGTTTTCGTAAGATTTAAAATTTGATAATTGATTGCAAACTGATCAGATTTAACGATTACATCGATAACTGATAAGCATACCGATGGAGTTTTCATAAAATTTAAAATTATTTAATAATAACTATTAAAATTTTGAATTCGAATTTTCTGCGCAGTTGGAGATGGATTTTAGTAAACAAACCGGAAACGTCTTCGACACCGCGCAGTTGCTGGAGAACCGCTCTCGCCTCGATCATCTTTCCCTTGCTGACGAGCCACCGTGGGGATTCCGGCAAATAAAACACGGTAAGCGCGAAGTAGAGCAGCGACGGGACAGAGAGCACGCCGAGCATCACCCGCCAGCTCGGCAACGACGCCAGCGACATCCCGAAGACCATGCAATACGACAAAAACATCCCGCCCGAGCCGGTGAACTGCGGCAGCGTGTTGAGCAGGCCACGGATCTCGGGCGGCGCCGTCTCGGAGATGTAGACGGGCACGAGCGTGACGGCCAGGCCGATCCCAAAGCCGTCGAGGAGGCGGGCAGCGCAGAGGACGTACACATTAGGCGACCAGAGCATGACAAGCCCGCTCGCGAAGTAGAAAACCGACGAGGCAATCAGCATCGGGCGCCGTCCCACGCAGTCCGATATCGCGCCGGAGCACGTCGTTATCAGCGTCGCTCCGATGAGTGACGTGGCGACGACCAGCCCCTCCACCGTGGTTTCCAGAGCCAAGTCCTTCTTTATGTACACGATAGCCCCTGAGATTCTCAATGAACTCACCTCAGATATAAGAATATTTATATATATATATATATCAGTCTGGAAATGTAGAAAACAGAAATGATTGATAGATATATTACCAGCAATGGTGGCGTTATCCCAGCCTTGAAGAAAGTTGCCGATGGTGGCGACAATGGCGACCAAAGCAGCTCCGTTCATCTTCTTCATTTCACTGAAACTTTGATGATGAGAGATATTACTCGAAATTTCGTATCATATGAAAAGCTTCGACGTTTTGGTCCCTCTTCAGTCTTGAGTCTTGATCTTCCTTCGCTTATTATAATAAACTAATCTTTGTTGAGAGACAGATTGTGTCAGTAGATTTAGCCAACGACCCTTCAACCCTAATTCAATCTATTATGCACAACTCAAGAATCTCGAGTTCGCTATACTCATTATTCATTATTCCCTTTTGTTCTCTTAAATTAAATTTTTAGAAATGTATCGTAATAAAAAAGATATTTACGGCATAAATACTTGATTTCATATTAAATGCGGAGGTATATTCTCATTCTATTTATTTTTAGTGAGAATACTACTCGGAGGCCAAGAAATATTTTCGAGGTCCATTTCGCTGCATGCCTCGTTCAGATCTGTTACACGAGGGATGTATATATACATCTATGATAAAGTTCCGACAACATCAATCATTCAACACTTTTTTTAACTTGAGATATACACAAGTCTCTAGCTTAATGCACGTTAACTCGATATGGATGAGCAATAAAGAGTAGGTATTTTTGTTGGTAAAAAAATTATGAATATATATATATTTAATAAGTGAGTTTTAGCAACTTACTATACGGATTTCGGGTTTTTTTATTCTCTAAACCCAAACTCGGAACCTGTTTAATTCGGATGCGGGTTTTTAATAAACCGGTTCCGGTTTAATACGATTGCGGTTTTTTTATATGCGGTTTTGATCCGAATGCAGTTTAAAATCCACATTTCCGGGTTTTATTTATAACCCTCCCTAGCCATTAGGAAAAACCTAAGAACATGGTGAAATATTTTAGTACAAGATCGGATATTTCTAAAGAGTATATTCTACTGTGTGTATATATATAATTTTAATGGAAGATCTTTTCATGAAAAGTGTGAAAAACGGCGTGGAAATACATTATCCTACCTACTTAACTAATTGAGAGTGCAATATTACTGTAGACTCTACAGTATCTGTATTGCCAATGAATCAATGACATGTGTTGCTCTTCATGTGTGACAAGTGTTTATCTTAGTTCCTTTTAACTTTGCATACATATTTTTTTTTTACCCTTTTGTCTCTAAGTCTTACCTATTAAAAATAATTGAAAATATTAATTCTATACAACACATGGCTTATATACTCGGACAGATTTTGTGAAATAGTTAATGAGTAAGATTAATATACCATATTGTTTTTTCTATTATAAATACATCATTCTTAGTATTCATAAATTTTGTTAAAAGAGCGAATTTCTCAAAAATCAAGAAAAAAAATTTAAAATTGATATATATCACATATGATTTATTTTTAAAATATAGTCTAAAAGACATGCATTAATGAGTAGTCCAGTAAATATGGGAGCGTCAGATACCAGAGTCTCCCTTTTTTTTTTATACAGAATCGGAGATTCCAGTCCGGGAAAAATAAAACATATATAAAAAATTTCTATTTTATTTATATGCTTATTAATTATAAAAAAATTACTAATTTATAATAAAAATAAAATGATATTAAATTAATATTGAACTATTCATATATCTAAAATCTAAAATGAAAAAAATAGGCTAAAAAAATTATATTCTCTAATGTTTCGACGAGTCTTTAAGATTAATTACTTAATCAATTATTACAAAGCTGATAATTATCTTACATGAAAAAAAAAATTAGTACAAACTTTCAAGACTGTAAGAGATAGATACAAAGAAACAAACATTCTACTCATAAGACTTCACCTTTTAAGCTGAGATGATGATTTAAATTAGCATGATTTACCAACATCGAATGACATTGGTGGATTAATAGTTGGCGAATACGAAAAAAGAAAAGACATAATCGTTGAAACAAAATCAATGATTTACAAAGAATTACAAAATTACATCCTTCGTATATGGCGTTGCAATTGTTTACGTTTACTTACGGAGAAGATAGAATGTAGATTTTGTACGAAAAAAATAAACAAACTTTAAGAATAGAAATCTATCAAAATATTGAAGATGCTTTTAATAGAGGAGATATTGATGCAAATAAATTAGGAAAAAAAATTATATTCCCATAAATTCACACAGGTAGTCCTAGATTGACTAATTGCACAATAAAAAAAAATCAAATTACTTAAAAATTATACGAAATATAAAAACACAAATTATTAAATTTCCCTTGCTAAAAGAAAAAAAAAACAAAAGAAAAAACCCACAGCAACGCGCGGGTTATATACCTCGTATGTACTATTTTAACCGGTTGGACTTTTACTTAGATCATTCCAGTAGTGGAAAACGACAGGTTAGATAACAACGGTTTATTTTTCAAACGACACTAGATAAAATGACACTTGGAGGAGAAGAAACGACATGTTATTGTCCCAAACTTCTGATCTGTATATCATTTATTGTGGTCTAGAATAACTTAACATGCATGTACCCATTAAATAATAATAATAAAAATAAGGGTTATTACTGGCATATGTTCTCCTCTTTTGCAAACATCCGACTTATGTTCCCGTTCTTTTTTTTTCGCGGCATATATTCCATAAGTCTTAAAACGTACTCAAAGTCATAACGGACATAGACGGAAGTGTTAACGGAGGTTGACTTTGAGTACGTTTTAAGACTTATGGAATATATGCCGAGAAAAAAAAAAGAACAGGAACATAAGTCAGATGTTTGCAAAAGAACAGGAACATATGCCGGTAATAACCCTAAAAATAATAACAAGCAAGTCATGGAATTGGAAACAAATCTACCGGTCAAAAAAGTGCTTGTTTTGAATGACTATCAGCTTAGGAAAATAATAAATAAATAAATAAATAAATAAATAAAAACATGCCACGTGGCTCGAATGTGCTTGTGTTCCCTCCCGCAAGATTCTGAGTATCGTGGAATCTTGTTAAAATGTTTTTTCCAATTTTCATGAAGACCCACATTTATTTTTTCTCCCACACTTTTGGCACAAAAATTGAAAGCTGTACTTCCAATTTCCAAAGATAATTTTTTTTTCTTTCTAAAATATCACAAACAATTATTCGTACGAAACTTTGACTCCTAAGTCATACATTTCAAATAAGCCATAAATGCTTCTATCCAACCTACCTAATCGCTAGATTAATAAATTAAATAGTTATTAACTTTCATACTACCTCTTAAAGGGTGCGGGGGAGAATGACCCATATGAATTATGAAAGAAGAAGAAAAATGATGAATAGTTTCTAGTTGCGATTTTAGTGTGAGTCTTCACCGTCATATTATATGTATGTATGAAAAAAAAATTATTTTTCTGGGTTATTCGCAGTACAAATGTCAAAAGTGTTTGAAAAAATATTGTTAAATACCCATTTTTTGTTTTAGCCAAAAAAGACCAATATTTTTCTCTCACGTTATAGCCATGTATTTGTTTTTTAGGTTGTTTGATACTTGTCTATAATGTGGGAGAAAAGTATTAATATTTTGACCAGCTAAAACAAAGAATAGGTATTTAACAATAATTTTTCAAATACTTTTGGTATTTATGCCGGTAATATCCCTATTTTTAAAAAATTGCAGTAACTGTATCAAGAATATAAAAATAGAATATTAAGACCATTTCCACTTAATTTTTTTAGTTTTTGAAATTCATTACACAATTAAATATATTATATAAAATTCTGATTAGTTAACAACTTATCATGAGCTTTTGCAATGTTGTGAAATCATTACGGGCTTCTTTTGGCAGTTGTTGCTAGGCCCAAATGATATTGAAATTGTAAGGTATAATGGGCCTTTTTAAGGGTCAAGGCCCAAAACTTGATCCAAATAGTCATCATATACATTAAAAGGACATTCATTTGGTAATGGCACATTTTTCTAATTAGTACTAGTAGTATACTACAATTAGTTTTCCTATATAAAATACATTGAAAACAAAACTCTTAATATATATTTTGGAATAATTTATTTGAAATATACTCGTATATAATACCAATGTGTTGTGGTAGTTAGAATTGAGAGCATCATTAACAAAGCTTTTAGCTCATCCTATACGTCAAACATTAAAACACAAAATAAATATATAAATTAATTTTGCCAGCCGAAGATAAATATATTTAAAAAGAAAAAGAAAAACAGTAGTCGTTGAAAATGTCTACCCAGTTCAAATCCAAAACGTGACTCCTACTATACTAAATCAATAATAATCTTTTCTCTCTTATTATATCCGATGTTTAAAATAAAAATGAAGCAATGAGAGTGAAGCGTGACTAATAAGAAATATATTAAATTATAGAACTAAACTATTGATATGAAAATTATATGAATTAAATAAGAATAATAGTATTTTTATTTTATAAATAAATTTGCACTTTAATATATTAAATCTAAACCGTTAGATCCTAATACCAGAGAAATCTAAACCGTAGATGCAAAAAGATTAAAATAATCAAAATTAAAATTTTCACATTATGAATTTATCCAAATTTGATCAAAATAGAACCAAAATTCCAATATCATCCTCATAATTTAAGGTTAGATTATGGACAAGATAAACAAAATTCAAAGGAGTCAATTACTCAATTCTTTTCTTTTGAATAACCAGAACACGCGTTAATCAGAGCCGTCGATCTGGAACGAACGATCCAAACCGTCCATTGACTTTTGC
This sequence comes from Parietaria judaica, assembly GCA_954871525.1. Classification (NCBI taxonomy): domain Eukaryota; kingdom Viridiplantae; phylum Streptophyta; class Magnoliopsida; order Rosales; family Urticaceae; genus Parietaria; species Parietaria judaica. The sequence goes on from OX940864.1 coordinate 19,484,222, forward strand.
CCGGTTGTGGGCCCAAGACTGTAATATGTCCAGCTCACAGTTACCAAGCAGATCGAAACGCAATCATTAGCCCATCAAAACGACACCGTTCTCAGCGCAGCGAAATTACGGAAAAACCACCGAAGCCTCTTCAGCCAATGGTAAAGCGATGCGATGAGCGAAGAACAAATCGTTTGGAGAGGTCGAATCGATCCCAATCGCAGCGTTCGAGCCAGATTTCTCCTTGAATCGATCGATTTCGGTCTCTGGATCTCGCTTTGAGGATTTTTGTGAACTAGATTATCGGGTTTTTGAGGAAGAAAGGGAGCTGATCGGAGTTCTCGTCAGTGATGGGATGGATTCCGTGCACCGGAAGATCGAACAGTAAGAGGAAGAAGGTTGAGAAGCGGAAGAAGCTCGGCGATCCGATCAAACCGACTTCAGGTTTGGAATGGCTTTTCTGTGCTGAAATTGGTGTTTTTTTCTGAATAATATGGCGATGGTTTTGTGTGTTTGGATCGGAAGCCGGTGAGTACGTGAGGGTTTTGTGGGTTTATCATGTTCTGGAATCGGTATTTTCATTTCGGAGTTCTTGAAGCTGTGAATCGTTTGTGAAGTCTCTGAAATCGGATATCTTTTGTGAATACTATTCATTTTTGGTTTCTGATCAAGAGATTCTTTGTAGAAATTACTGAGAATTGATGATATACATTGTTCTCGGATGTATGAACTACTATATATGTATATGTGTGTATATAATGTATCTGTTGTTCTCTTCGGTTCTCATCAAGTTAAGCATTGTCTTATTTTATACTTCACTCGTTTGTTTGTAGGAAATTTCAAGACGAATGGATCGTCAAATGAGAATAACGGTTCGGGAAATGGGGAATCCGAGCACATTGCAGCGCAGACTTTTACATTCCGTGAGCTGGCAGCGGCGACTAAGAATTTCAGGGCGGAATGTCAGTTGGGCGAGGGAGGTTTTGGCCGGGTTTATAAAGGGCGTTTAGAGTCTTCTAATCAGGTTAGTCTCGCATTCAGTACTATACTGTTTACACAAGTATGCTTGGAGCTCTTAGGATCTCAAATTAGTTTCACTCGTGCCTACTGGTTAAGCTCAAACGCAAAAAGTTGTGTAGGAGACCGGTTTATACACCTAAAACTGGTTCACTGGAAACCGAATAGTCAGAATATTTACTTTTAAAGAAAATGTTATCTACTTGGTTTTTAAACTAATTTTGAAACCAGATTTTTGCTATGTATCCAGTCTTTCTGTACCGGTTTTTAATCATAACCGGTTCATTATTTCTTTAACGATGTCATATTAATTTGTATTTTATAGTCATTAGTCATTACAAACTCGTTTTTTTTTAAGATGTCAAGATATTAAAAAGTTTTGAGAATTAGAAATTTTGTTTCATGGAAGTCGATATTTTGGACATTTTTTTTTTCATGCAACCTTCTTAAAAAATGCATTTCACTGGAATCGGTTTTAAGAAGTATACAAAAGAAACAGTTTCCATTTCTCAAACACCAGACCGGAACACTGGTTTCCATTTTACAATATAACTCTTCTTAATCATAGTATTCTTGCTTTTTCTTAAAAAAATGCGATTGGGATGATGAACTTGTTGAGCTCAGTTTCTAACCTAAGGGTAAAACTTGTATGCCAAATCTCTTGATTTGCTCTGTTTCAGGTTGTTGCAATCAAGCAACTTGATCGTAACGGCTTGCAAGGGAACAGGGAATTCCTAGTCGAAGTGTTGATGTTAAGTCTTCTACACCATTCCAACCTCGTGAATCTCATCGGTTATTGCGCTGACGGAGATCAAAGACTTCTTGTTTACGAGTTCATGTCCTTAGGTTCTTTAGAAGACCATTTGCACGGTATGCTCTAGATTTCTTGTTGCTATTTATTTCTGTTACTTATTTTGTTAGCTAGATTTCAATTGAACAATACGAGTATGGGCGAGGATGGTAAACGGTACTAGTTTTAATCACTTGAAAGGTTTACGATAACATTACAGATAACAGACCGGCACATATCCATGTCATCATATAATTATAAAGCTGAGTTAAAAATACAGGAAAAATAATTAAACTTACTACATGCTTTCCACCCGAACGAGATTTTTCCAGTTTTCGGTATAAACTCACTTTTATATGTTAATCATCCGTTATTCTTGAATATAGGAGCCAGTTCTGATTATGCGTAGGTTAGATTCACGGGTCGTTTCAATTATCAGCCTATAAAGTAAAATGTAATTTTCCGGTTTCATTAAACAATAAGAAGTAAATCTCTTGCTCATCAAGTTTTTCGAACTTTTGTAGACATTGCGCCCGGAAAGAAGCGACTCGACTGGAATACGAGAATGAAAATCGCTGCAGGAGCAGCGAAAGGGTTGGAGTATTTACACGATAAAGCGAGCCCTCCAGTTATTTACAGAGACCTTAAATGCTCCAATATTTTGCTCGGTGAAGATTATCAACCAAAGCTCTCTGACTTCGGTTTGGCTAAGCTTGGCCCCGTGGGAGATAACACGCACGTGTCTACGAGAGTAATGGGCACTTATGGATATTGTGCTCCTGAATATGCGATGACGGGTCAGTTGACTTTGAAATCGGATGTTTATAGTTTTGGAGTTGTTCTTCTGGAGATTATAACAGGCCGGAGAGCGATCGATGGTTCGAAGGCGACCGGTGAACAGAACTTGGTTGCTTGGGTAAGGAATTCTGTCATATTTAGTTTATAAAAAAAACTCTTTATAACTCTTCACACCCTCCTTCAACTTTGTTTAGTGATTCAAATTCCCGCTTGAACTTTTTTTTTTACTATCTACTTTGCCCCTAAATTTTCAATTTGTTGCTGAATACACCCTCTCAATTGAGGGGTATTCTGTATCTGAATTCTCCAAAGGGTGTAGAATGCACTAAAAATAAAAATGCAGCGGAGAAACTGCCCAATCAATCAAATTGAAGGATCTCACAAATAAGAATATAAATTATATACATAAATCTTAATTACCTAATTAAACTTAAATAATGTTAAAAGATAGAATAGAAATGAATAATAAATCGCGTTATTTTGTTAATTTTGAGCTTACTATTTCTTTCACTCAGGCGAGACCTCTCTTCAAAGATCGTCGGAAATTTTCGCAAATGGCAGATCCGACGCTGCAAGGCCAGTACCCTTCGAGAGGGCTCTATCAAGCCCTAGCCGTGGCTGCAATGTGCGTGCAGGAGCAGCCTACAATGCGCCCCGTCATAGCCGACGTTGTCACCGCTCTCTCCTATCTCGCCTCCCAGAATTATGACACCGAGACGCAGCCCGTGCAAAATTCCCGTTTCGCCCCCGGAACTCCTAGAGGCAGGAGGGACAGTGACAAGAAGTCCCAGTGGTGGTGAGCGATGTCGTGAAAAACGACACCAGCTCGGCTATTCTCACACGTGCCACAAATAGATACCATGTTTTTGTCAAACGACAATGAAGGGTACGTCTGGTTCTTCAGTTTGTGGTTTTTGTTAGGGGCAATGTAGTCTTATTTATTTGTTTGTGCCTGTAAATGCGAACCAAGGTTTTATCCTGTTTGTCGTGCTTTCTTGCGAGCAAGTAGTGTATAAATTTGCATTCTTTTATACCATTTTGGGTGTCGTTTTTATAGTTTAATTTGGGAATTTTGGGTAATTTGGGTGTCGTTTAATAGTTGTACAGTTTTGCCGTGTACTTTTGACTTTGATTAGGGTTTGTGTAAATTGAAGTCTTGAAGATGAACTACCACTACTATAATATACATATGGATGATTAATTATTTGTCTGATTTCTGATTCGCGGTTTTTACTTTTTATTATTTTCATTTTGTCGGGATTGTGATTTCTTACTTTTTATTATTTTCATTTTGTCGGGATTGTGATTTCGTGACAGGAGCCGCCAAATGCTACTCTTAGAAACCCTAATATTAGATTAGGATAATGATGTACCTCGGAAAAATTAAATAGATAAAACGCAGCAATGAAACGACCGACAGGAATCAACAAGGCGCGTATTCCCGTTTGTATTTATTGAATGAGAATCAACAACGAAACACGCCCGAACCTTCGAGAACACGGACAATTGCTCTCCCGCGAGTCTTGATAGAAAACTAAGCAAAATCAAACCTCAACCCCACCTGTGCATAGCAGGCGACAATATTAGGTCAGTGGAGACCTAATGGACTTGTATTATGGGCTTTTATTCCTAATACTTAATTAAATTGCCTAAACAATTAATTAAGGCTTTATTCCTATTTGCTGAAATAAATAAATAGATAAATAAAGCATAAAAAGGCTTAATTAATATTAAGCCCGCTCGCCCCGCTTCCTTCTCCGATACACCAATCCGGTGAATCCATCAGATAATTTTCTATTACGGAAAATAAATAAACATAACGTAGCTCAGCCGGCTATGGGCACGGCCCATCTTCCGATCGCTGTGTTATGACTTGAATTCATGTCAAACAAAATTAATGCAAATTTATTAGTAATAAACTAAGCTTAATTGGAACATGACTAATGTAAAGTTTGGTACACACTAAAATTGAGTGATATATACATTGACTTTTTTCGCGCGCATCTACAAGACCATGGAGCAACACAAACAAAGTTGTGAAGTTCAATAACCCGTTATGACCCAAAATCCGATCTCGTAACGAGTTTCATTGTACCTCCTCAAGACTAAACTGTCTCGTTCGGTCTCCTGTTGGGTTAATTGGTTGGATCTATTTGCTCGTTTGCAGATTTACTTTCACTGGATTGCTCTGCATTTCCCGGTTTTGGCTGTGGTTAAGGAAAGAAAGACAGACCGGTTCAATAAATTGTCAGATTTTGGGAATTAAGTTCCAGAAAAAAAAAAAAAAAAAAACTTAAGAAATGTACCTTATTTCTGTCGCGCCAACCCAGGTTAAATGGAAGGAGAACCATCCTCTTTGTGTTCTCTTGTGTCTGATCAGGCAGAGTCCTGCAATGGAAAGGACCGGGCTAAGTGACGGAAAAAAAAGGAATCGCATCTAAAGAGAAAAAAGTTCTGGAGGCGTCAATAGATAGGACCCGCAAAGATAAAACCCGAGAAACGGTAGCACTTTATTGATAAACATAATTGAATAACACAAGCCCGGCCTTTCCTTCGAGAGCAAGGCCGAGCCCCTAACCAACGTAGGTTTCATAAGGCTAACACAACCCAAATTGCAATCAAATAAAAAAATGATAAATATTCCTAATAACATAAATAAAAGCAATTACCGATATTTGTGGCAAACTATCCGAAAGATAGGTGAAAGTGGCGACATGTTCCACTTTTTTTTTTCCCGTCAAAAGTGTAAATCCGAGGTACCAAAAATAAATCAATTGGGTACCTAGATTTACACTTTTTACAACATTGGGAATAAACGCCGTGAAAAAATAAGTGAAATATGTCATGTTTACTTAATATAAGGTTTTTTGCCGCAAATATCCTAGAAATTACTTTACTAATAGCAGTAAATTCCCTTATTACCCTAGTCCCTAGTGTCATCTATACCTCGGAGAAGAGAGTGCTTTAACTTTGCCAGATTGATATTGCAGCGTAGCCTCCAACGTCGACTCTGCGATAACCACCCTCTTTTTCATATCACCAATCGAAGCCATTGCCTTCTCATAATTTTCCTGCACAACACAGTCATAAGACCCGGTAATAGGGGTCAATTTGTAAGTTTTCATAAGTTAATACCTATATTAGCTAAGCATTATTTAGTTTGTTAGTTATGGAATGGTCAGAAAAGAAAAAGAAAACGATTGCAGGCATGCCCCTTAACTTTTCATGTTGTCAGAAATTACCCTCCTAAACATTTTCAGCAGGTTTCCCCATGATCCTTATAAAATTTAAGGTTTCCAGATTTTAGTCATTTATGATTATTTTGTCCCGAAACACTAGTATGCGCATTGTACGTGACTTCAATTTTGCAGAAACCGTTAATTTACAAGCTTAAGAGGGAGACTGCTTCAAAACAATGTTTACCAGGAAAGTGTGACAATAAGAAAAAGAAGCTACCTAAGCGTTTTATAAAACAGAAAACGAACCTGAAGCACATGTAACGCGTATTTCTGTGTAGCGACTTCTTGCTCTGCGCTTAATCGTGCATCCTCGGTCAGCTGTTGCTCGTGTTCGACCCTCATCAATACCTATAAACAGTACAACTTATTGAACATGGAAACCAGAAAATAAAATAAAATAAAAATACAGGGAAATAAAGTGAAAGTCAAGCCTTAAGCATAGCAGCTTCTTGTTCTTTCTTATCATCAAGGGCTTGATGCAGATATGCAACCTCTTGCTCCAATTGCTCAACCTGCAAGACCGGCGTCATAACTGAAGGCTAAAACAGTAAATCTACATGCATCAAATTTACCTAATTGAATAATGCTTCTAAATAAATTCTTAAGCGCCGTTGTTTCCGGTCTAGTTTATTTTCCTCCGGACAGATTTATAACATAAATCATACAGAAAATATATCTTATAACATTTTTTTTTTGTATCAAACAAAAATGAAAGGATCGAAAGAGACAAAAACATAGCTCGAAACAGGTGCCTGCTACCCCAAGCATTTTCAAAATATAGACGTTGCTTTTAGAATTTTGTGAATATTTTATGTAGAATTATTTAATGGGTTACACACAACTTAAGATTGATTGAGCTTGGAATAAATCAAATTAATTAAAATAACATAGGGAAAATAATACGCTATACTATTACTAATTACATATTTAGCAATATTATTACTATATATAGCTAAATTAGTACCCTTGCACTCAATTGGCGTCGATTATCTTGCTTGACCATCTCCATTAATGCTGTCTCCAGTTCTTCAGCTCTAGTAAGGATATAAATCATCAAGAAACATCACATTACTGCTTTCCAAAACAAACCAGATCGAAACTCTTATTCAACAAATTAATTTATATTGTAAGAAAATATTTTGACGCCATCGTCTATTGATGATGATAAATGCCTTGTAATGGCTTAGTTTACCCGCGATAATTAGAAAATATTCAGGCAGAAACAAGATAGTTTATTATTTTTCTGCGGAATAAGACGTTTTTTTTTTTTAAATTCTCATTTGTCACTCATTTGTTATTTGAAATATATTTATGTCAGTCCATTAATGCCTAATCAAATGTATAAATTTTTTTTTGACAATATCATGTCATCTTTATCTGTAGAAAAAAAAAAAACTAAAATGGAAATTTTAATAACCTGAGTATAGCAGACCGTTTCTCTTCCAATAAACGGCATAATTCGACTTTCAACCAGACCACCTGTACAAATGCTTCCAATCATAAAACATTCAAAGGGATAAGATAGTGACATCAGATGCTTACCTGTTCTTGAAGATCAGGAAGAGAATCTACTTCCGGAACTACAGCGAGGTGATCAAGCAAATCATCAAGATTAGAGGAACAAGACTCTGAATGATGAGATTCATCTCTTTTTTCTTCGGTAACTATTTTCTCTTCTATCAACGATTTCGGATCGCGTTTGAAACTATAGAGCTTTGTAGCAAGCCCTTTTGAATCCTTCCAAACACGGCCCTGTTTTGCTCGCTCCTCGATCGCTTCTAATACACATGGACGATGCTTGCATCTCAAGTCATCCAACCTAGCTTCTGTAACGGCTAGAAATCCCATAGAAGCAGTCAGAACGAGCTGACTACTATCAAATGTGGACCCTACTAAAGATTGCAACAAAGTTGTAGCATCTGCTGCATCTTTAGTTGTAATTAGTGCAGGACCTGAAAGGAATCATGGGAATTTGAATTTATTTTTGGTGGAGTTCATACTAAAACTAATCAAAACTATTACGTTTTATTGAGTTCTTGGCACAAATAGTCCGACAAATCAGAAAAGTGTAGCCATAACTACCGTAATCCAATGCTTAGTGCATTTCGCCCTTCTTTTGTTTTATTTCATTTAAAACTAACATATTTAAACTTATTAAATACAAAGGTATTTCATAATTGGCTTAGATTTTAAAGAGTTTATAATTATTATTCATAAATTAGAATATCTTCTTAAAGTAATTAATGTTAAATTATCAATACGGCATAATAATGTAATATTATGTTGTTATGTAAAGTATTATTAATTTTTATTTAATAAGATATTCTTATTTATAAAATAACAATCATAAATTAGTTGAAATCTTAATAATTGATGAAAATGATGTTTTTGTCCTTAATCAGTTTAAATAAGTTGGTTTTTGAGAGGAATCTTCTTATTTGAAGGACCGCTTGAGGATATAACATGTATCAGAATGGCCATTTGTACCAATAGCTCGAATTTCCGTAAAAATAATAATTATACCATATAACTCCATCAATGCCATCGCAGTTCGGAACAGCATAACACGGTTTCCATCGTATAGAAGCACGTCCCAAACTCGGAGAACTGAAGATAGAGGACGCAATGAGAGTACATGAGATTGACAGGTTGATTTTGAAGATTGAATGTTTTCTATACTTATACAAAATTAAGAAGATGAATCAAAGGTAAAATCCCTAAATTAAAGACTAACAACCAAATAATTAACTGATTCTAGTGCTGATTATCAGCGTACTTCTATTATTTAATTAATCGAGCAATTTCTCACCACTTTCCCAAGGAAGCAAATTCACAAAAATGGAAAGAAACCAAGGTCCAGATATCCATGCCACCTGCACCCCCAAGTAATCCAGATGATTAACTGCACCACAAATTGAATAACCGTATATAAATAAATGATCATTTATCCTGTTTTTTGTAGAAAAGAGAACCGAAAGAGAAAGATCTTATTGAGTAACTTAAGATTACAAACCTAGTTTTGGAAATCTTTCCTGCATCAACTCCTCAAAGACTAGTTGGTCCACCTGTATAAATGAACATTATATATATGGAGCATAATATTCTGAAATCTGTACTTTGACAACAAAACTGAAGTTTAATATTAAACCTGAGATTCTATCATTTCTTCAGTGTAGTATCCATCAAAGTAGTCATCCATTATACCAACCAGAGTCCTAAATGAAGACACGAACAGAAGTTGATTTGACTAACCCGATTAGTTTCCAAAATAAGCATCTCTCTCTATCTACGTAGATACGAATAAATTCAAAGTTCACAAAAACATAGATACAAATGAATTTGATATTCACAAAAGCAACAAATGAAGACCGTACTTCAGAGGCAAGTTATATGCACTGAAGAGCAGACGTTCGTATATACACGCTCGTAAAATTACAAACTCAGATCAGGAGAAGGATGAGATTTCAAAATGCATACATACCAGAAAGCACTCTCTTCGGGCATCAACAGTAGCAATAATCCCGCAAAGAAGTTCATTGCCTGAAAGTTTTTGGCACAAAATAAAGCATAATAAGGCCTTACTGCCGAAAAGGAAAGGCTTTGAAATAATGGTATACATGTAACTTCCCTTTGTGGCTCATATATATTTTTTTCTAACAAAAATATGAAATTAACTTGAGCCTAAGCTTGTAAAGGGCATCCTCAAAGGCCGAAAAACTTATAGAATACAAACTGTCGATTTCTGGGGAATAGTTTTCAGATATTTCTTTAGTTATTAAAATTGCTAAAAATGCGTTTAATGACTTCATATATGAGACTTATTTACATTAAAATAGTCAATACTGACGCAAAAAAACAAAATAAAATTCAGAAACTTTAAACAATATCTCAACACAAATGAACTTTGTCCCAACTACCTGGCAATACCCAACAGATGGATTGTGCCGAGCATAAGCTAAAAGCACACGCCTGAGAGAATCTCTGCCATTCTCATTCAAAGCAGGATGACCTGGAAATGTTCGTGGTAAGTCCTGTCAAACAATTAGGGTTTCAGTACAAAATGAAACCCAAAAGCTAAAGAAGCAGCACCTACAAATTGACCTTCTCAATCTGTCTTTTCCACTTTCTGGTTGCAGTGTCGTTGCGATCATCTTCTTGAGCAAGGAGATGATGGTAATATCTCTCCTCTCGGCGGGTCTTCACACCTACGAAAGCTTGCCATACCTGCAATGCTAAGATTATATCAGTCACTTCTTCAATAATCATAGTGTGTTGCTGTGTTGGAAGTGTAATATGCCGTGGTACTTCATCCTCTTATTGATAAATCAATTTTAATAAGACCCGGAAGAGAAACAAGAACTCTTCATTGATAAACTAGCCACGTCTCTATTCGAGAGTTTGAGTTGGAAAACTCCCCTAAGGATGTAGAATTTTTCACTATTTAAAACACGACGGCTAAACCTAAATTAGGCACTAGGATTAGAAACCTTAATCTTATATTTATCGTAAAATACACCAAATGGCCTTAACAATATATGATAATAATAATAGTGATAAATAATTAAAAACTGTTTCTTATTTACAGGTCTAACAAATTTATAGTAATTACTTCAATCAAAAAAAAATTATAGTAATTACAGAATATGAACAATCACTGGTTTTGCAACTTAGACTACCTCTAAGTAACCATCCTAATTCCATGAAAGCAATAATTCTCAGATACATATTTTCCAAAGTACCAAGATTCTACTACCTCTCCTCTGAGATCCTTTGGTATTCCTCCCTGGACAAGGCACTCCAATTCTTCTTTCCAGTATAAAAGAGGCTCTTCATCAATATCATCGTTTTCAGTTTCTGCACCAACACCATCTAAATTGTAATTAAAACTGTCATCTTCAGGTGCAGTATCACCCACAACCAGTTCTTCCATCGAAGCCCTTTCACTGACGGAGATTCCAATACCCTTTTCATTTTCAGAACCGGAGGCACTCCTGCTGTCACCCGACACATTATCAGCAGAATCCTCAGTCTGAAAGTCCACGTCAGTCTCCAATGATCTTGTGGTTTCTGTAGGTTGAGTATAGTTTTCTTCCTCTGTTATCGGATCATCTTTCCAGTTCTTCTTCCTCTTCTTGACTCGAGAGCTCATTAACTTTTCTATTGCACCGAGAGACGATCTCACACGACCCCATTTTTTAACCGTCCTGGATTCCGCCTCCTTTGAAATATGCACGTCCTTACCCGGATCATTTTCCGAGTAATCACCTTTGACCGGCTCTGTAATTCTAGTGACATCCTCTTCCGAAGAGCTAGACCGAGAGGATTGCACCGTCTGCTCAAGGAAATCCTTCCATCGTTTCGACCTTTCCTCCTCCTCTTCCTACACCAGAACATGAAGATCATCAATACATTTCGAGTATCGTAACACCGAAACATAAACGAGCAATTCATATCGAAAGTACCTTGTAGATACTAGCATACTGTCTGTATCTTTGCGTGTGCTGAGGTCTCAAAGCGAACCCATACGAATCCCTGTTGACATCATCAAGCCAATTAGGCGAAAATAAAAGGCATCTAACCCTAGGATCCAATCAATTTCGACAATTCCGGACTCAAAAACTACGGATTTCTCAGCTCAAACCAACAATGAAATGATGATTAAAAAAGAAAATCAATTCGTCTCTGACAGACCTGGAATCAACATCCAACAAGCGCTTACTCAACAAAGACAACAACATAGCTCCAAATGATTCGCAAATATCCCAACTCCCATAGCTCAATCACTCAATCCAAACCAAAAACCACATATTCACTCACTCACACTTATCATCAACGCTCGAATCCAAGGAAACCGAAATTTCGATCATCGGACAAGTGGAGAAGATTTCTCAGAAAAAATCGGTGAAACTTTATACCCGGTCTCTGATCGGCTGAAAAAACGGTATGCATGTGTTGGCTGTGTACCTGGTGGGATCGAGAGCGTGGAGGAGATTGAAGGCCTGGTCCGCCATTAGAGGTCAGAGAGAGAGAGAGAGAGAGAGTAGGGTTTTGCGAGGCTGAGCTGAAAGTTCTGAGCGAGTTGAGGTGAGTCGAGCTGAGTTGTCGGAAGCGATTTGGCAGGTGGAGACACGATTCAGGTGTTTTTGGAGGGAATGAAGAACCACTTGGTCCCACAACTCGGACTCGCTTCTATTTTAAAGCCTTTTTATTTATTTAATTATTATTTATTCACGCTTTGATTCTGTTGACAATAAGTAAATTAAAAGAGAAATATACCAAGGAAAACTGGTAATGCAAAGATATTAGAGAATTACCAAGTATTTAACTTAAATAATCTCAAACATATCTACTATCAAAATAACAAAAAAAATCTTAAAATCCAAACTCGAGCTAATCTTTTAACATGTCTAATATAAGCCGTACCCTTTTAGACAAGGTTAAATATAATGTTCAAAACTATATATATGTGTATATAATATATATTCCTATCTTTAGAGTAGGGTTGCAACCGATCGGTTAACCTCTTTATTTTTTACTATTTGGTATCCTTAACTTAATTCCGGTTAGTCATTTTTTAATAACCTTAACCTATTTTTACAACCGGTTAACCGGTTAACCTAATTTCTGGTTATCAAAATCTGATTAACTTGTTTAATAACCTTAACCTGTTATTTTTTTTCTTTTTTAGTATAGCAGTCAACAGAGTTTATCGTAACGATAAAACATATCAGTCCAAACTAAATCGCAATAAAACAACCAAGTTAAAAAAGAAATATACCGGTCCAAAATATAAATATAAAAAGTACAACAATTATAAATAAAAAAAATATCTAGTTCAACAACTCGAAGAGGTTTTGACTGAAAGACAGAAAACCCTACTTAAATTAATTTTAAAATATATATATATATAAATAAATAAATAAATATTAAAACCGGTTACAAAAATAACTCTGTTTTGAAAAATAAATAACCTGTAACCTTATCATGTTTGAAACTGGATATGGTTAACCTTAACTTGTTTTCAAAAGAATTTGGTTACGCTTATTTTAAACCGGAAAATTTTCGGTTACAGTTTTAAAATTCGGTTACCGGTTATTTTGCACACCCCTACTTTAAAGTGCTATATAACCTTGACCGTAATACAGTGTCTTCAAACCAAAACCAAAACCAAAGTCAAAGTCCAAAACTTGTCTTAAAACAAGGACCGAAACATGAGAACTTGACGTCTTGTCAAGTGAGAATCAAGGATCCCTAAAAAAAAATTGAGAATCAAGGAGGCCAAGACCATAGTCTCTTCGTGCGCCTCCACCTCGCCCGCCACAGGCCACACCACAGCGTCGCGACTAATCCCATCCCTAGAATGCCACAACGCCGATATCACCCCATAAGACGCGCTTTGTTTCGAGTTGAGACAGAGAATCGCCGTTTGCCGGCTCAAAGCAGAGCGGATTCTTAGCTCCTCGTTGGTGGACACGTGGCTGGCTCTCTCTTCGATCGACGTGTGGGCGAGTGGGCGAGGCTGGCGTTAAACTGAAGGTGGAGATCCGCGCCACTTGTCGGGGAGGAGAGATAGAGAAGACGGTGGTTGCGAGAAATCTTACGGCTCTGCATGCGAGGATTACGATGTGTCTGCAGTGCAATTAGTTTACTAATCAATAATTAGGAGTTAGTTAGTGTGATGTGTGGCTTTAAAATAAGTAGGTCCCACTTGTGGGTGCTTATAAAGCCTAGCCTTAAGTTTTGTGAGAAGTGAGTGAGAGAATAAGGTGTGAGAACATCTTCTTAAAAGAGAAAACACTTAGAGAGAAAATCATAAAGAGAAAAGAGGAAGCCTTGAGAGCTTGTAATCTTTGTAATCTCGGATTGATTTGATTTGTGAAACCACTCTCCAATCAGGAAGTAGGACGTTTGATTTGGTCCGAACGTGTGTAAATTCTCTTGTCTCCATCTTTTATTTTCCGCCGATTGATTGTGTGGATTTGAGCCACAAAGGCATATATGATAGTATACTATCCGTAATCAGCAGGTATCCAACCCCGCAACATTACAACAGTCAGTTTATTGCGTGATATGTTATGATTATTATCAAGTAAGTCATCGACTCCAAAGCATTCTATACAAATATGTCGTTTTTATTCACTGTTTTCTTTACGTTAATTACACAGTTTGTGATTACATATATGTTATATTAATTAGTCGTCGGAAAAATAATAGAGAAGCAACGAAATAAAGGAAAAGGATAAAAAAAATGTAAACAATACAAGAACACCTTGAAACCGCAATTGCGAACTACGTAAATACCAAAGGAATGTAAAAAATGTGCAGAAAAACGACGGAAATTATACAAAACAACACACCGATAGGAAAATGCAATCGGAAACGACATGAAATGAAAAACGACACTAAACATCAGGAAGACGAAATGACATTAGATGACAGGAAAATTGCAAAGCAATATTATAAATGACAGTTTTGATATTTCAAACTTAATTCTTAGAGAACATATATCTCGAAAATTATTTGTTGGCACAATATTTTAGCGATAAATCCAAGTCGTCCATGGTATCCCATGTGGAGTTAAATGACATGGCATGTCATGTGACGGTCAACTGGATGACACATGAGATTTGACTAGCTGATTGTAGATGTAAGTTTAACGGCCTAACAATTTCGAAAAACCGATACTTTGTCCGGTTAAAAAAAGAATTAAAATATAATGATGCATTTTGGAACACTATTGGTACTTTTATTAGTTATCAAATTACTTAATCAATATAGGACTCTCCGGTAAATCTTTATATTGGGACGGACTATGAGACACGATTTTTGGGAGGGGACTATAAATACGAATGCTTTCTAAAATATTGATCAACTTCTGTGAAGCTACGCATATATCTGTTGAGAATCCAAAGATATTCTCATCACCGGAAGCAGAAACTTCGTGAGTCCTCGAATCTATAAATCTAGATAACATCACAATATCAAAACTTACTTAGTGGGAATAAATCTCTTCATGAATCCTTAAGCCTTTTTGACAAACTAGATCTCGAAGCCTTCGCTGGAGATAGTCGCCGCCACCGCCGTTGGATCACGAGTCGCACAAGTGTTCGGCCTCTGCGTGTTCACCACGTCACTAACGAAACACCACGTCTTGGTCGAAAATCGCATCGTTGGAATACTACTCCCTTCTTGGCGATTAGAACACCGAATAAAGACTATCTCGGGATTGAGAAAATTGACATCTCTCGGCCAAGAAGCGCTTCTCGTAATCCATGACGAGCTCTTTTTGGTTGTAAACCGTATGATCTCGTGGGACCGTAAGGTAGAGCCAATCAATATGTGGTGTTTCGAAGGTCATTTTATGAAGTTTCCCTAAGGCAATTAATACGCTCCCGTTAATATCTTATGCGAATTAATAAGCGGTTTTAGGAAATAAACGAGAAAAGAAAAAAAGTTAATTCATAAGCTATCATTTTCGTTCTCTTCAATCTTGATGCAGTTTTTTATAATTGTGTAAAGAAAAATAAGTATAAGCTTGGATTCTCTTAGTACAAAAAATGACGAAGAAAAGGAATTCTCTTGGAATTTTGGGAAGAATATTTAAGGTGTGTGTACTTTTGAAAATTCCTCAAACCTCTTTTTTAATAAGGAGATCTCTTTCTATTTATAGACACAGGTTTGAGGCACATAATGGGCTCGTATTACAAGAAGAATAAACCCTCATTCTATGGTCCCGGGGTTTGTACTTTGCAAGGCCTTGGGCGAGCAAGTTATTGTCTGCTGCTCTAAAGGAGACACGCCTTCGGGGATGGATCTTTTGTGTCCTCTTCGTCCCAATCTTTAAGCGTCGGGTGGAGCGGGGATCACCGCGTATCATCGAGTGAGTAATTGGTTTTTGGACCTGGTTATGTTTTCTTGATTGAGTCGGGTTTCCTTGGGGCTCGATCGTTGATATGCTCCTTCATACTTTTGGAGCGCGTCCTCCACGTGGCACTTTTTGCCATAGTCTTTCGGTCAAGGGTCGTGTGTTGACTTTCGGACCCCAAAATATATATTGGACTTAATTTTCTCGTATGTTATTTCTCTATGTAAGATGGTCTAAGTATCTAGGGTTAGATTTTTAAAGTAACATATATGTATATATATATATATATATATATTTACGAAAAAAGCTCATACTACTGATTATTTTGCTTCTGATTTATTTTTTGAAATTTATCAAATTAAAAAAAAAACGCAAAGAAAAAGAACAAACTAATCATATTCAAAATTCAAAGTGATTACACAACCAATAAACCACTGTAAAAGTCCATATGCATAAAATATATATATTAAACCAGCAAAGTATATTTTTGTTTTTCAATTGAAAAACTCCCATCTCCCATATTAGTTAGTTGGGTATTAATGCGATATTATTTTGTAAAAAAACTCCCACATCGATTTCTTGATAAATAATTGCTAATTACTACTAAAATAAAAGTGAGAGACGACCACCCGCAAAGAGTGTGACTGAAGTCTAACATTACCTTTTTATTATTTTTATTATACGGACGAGGTGAAAATTTTTATACACGAAGTTCATGTTGAATAAGAAATTGGCAGATAATCGTTTGGCAATGGCTCTAGGTTTCTTTATCATGAATCTCATATAAAGTGTGCTTAAAAATGCATAATTCTAATGCAATAGCACGAAAACTTAATAAATTAAAAAGGAAATATAACGAATTATTGTACAAATCATTTAAGGTTATTATTATTATCGATCGATCACACTGGTAGTCTTGGCACACAAAAAGTTGCATTCGCCAAAGAAGAAATGAAACCAAGTAGAATAGACTATATGAACTGTTACGGGTATTTCACGGAATTAATTTAAAAACAATTTAATAAAGGAAAAATTATTTAATTAATTTTTATTTTATTAAATTAAGTCAATTTTGGCCCAAAATGCCATCCGGAGGTCCGCTTTCGTAAAGGGAGGTGTCCAAAAACCCTTGACAATATCAAGATACTAAAAAAGGGCCTTGGGACGCGTCCTAAAAAAAGCCCGGAGGCGTCGTGGCGGGCCTACACGCGCCACCAAACGCGCCCCATGCGCACCACGGAGGCCACACGCGCTGGCACGCGTGCCACGGAACTTGCACGCTTTGTCGCACGTGTAGTCGTCGTGGCGCGCGTCCCTGCGCGTGCAGCCACTGTGGCCGCATGTGGGAGTGCGTCCGACTTGTGATTGACACGTGGACGGTCCCGATGGATTGACACGGCGCGGGGACTCAATAATACTATGTTTGTTTTTGCCCGGGGGCCTCCCAGAGTGATTTTTAATTGCATATAGACCCCCAGACCCTCCTATAAATAAGAGCTCGATTCATTCAAATAGTAACTCATTAAAAACCGCTCTCTACACCTCTAAAACTCTCGCTCTCTCAAAAACTCTACTAATGTTGAGCGTCGGAGGTGAATACAAGGGCAACTCCCCTGGTTCTCCCTAATCTGGGGTGTTCTTTTCCCCATATTCAGAGACGGAGGATTCGGCGAGAGCAGGTGCCCTGGAGAAGATCTCGATCTGATTTGCGACCTTCCCTATTGAGATTCTAGATCTAGGAGGTTATCGATCTATCCCCAAGTCTTATCCAAGGGATACAGACTCTCTGGTGATAGTCCGGGGGACCCGGACTAGGACCGAAGATATGGTGGAGGGTCTGCCACCGGGATTCACTGAAGGTTAGTCTGTGACCTTCCTTACGTGGAGACCAATTCTGAGTGACATCCCAAACCTGTAACTCAGGCCTAGTTCATTCCTGGCCCTGCGGGCTGGTAATAGGTAGCAAAGGGCCCGGATCTACGTCCACGATCAGCGGAGGGTCAGGTCTGGCCCAAGATGCCAGGAACCCATACCCAAAAACCTACAAAAGTCAACAAATGACATTGGACTCGGTCCAACACAAGCAATCGGGCCGCTACAGAGTGTGATTTAATTTTTAGCATCAACATGAACAAAATTCAACCAATAATGGTGCTATTAATTTAGTTTATTTTTTAGTCATTAAGTAACATGTAAAGATTGATAAAATAACACTCCATTTCTTATTGATAAAATAACACTTAAATTTTTATACTTAAAAAATAACACTAAAATTTTTTTGGACAAAATATCTGTAATTATAACATTGGGACCTGAAAGCCAATTTTTTTGGTCATCTTGGTCCAAAATGACCGAAAAATTATGTCATACAAGTATAAAATGACTAAAAATTCGGTCATCTTAGTCCAAGTTCATTATAAACTAAGATAGCCGATAAACTTGGTCTTCTTAGACTAAGATAACCAAGAATTTCAGTCATATTTATCCAAAATGACCCAAAAAAAAATTGTTGGATTATATTGACCGGATTTTTCAGTCATCTTTGACTAAGATCACCAATTTTTGGGCTATGTTAGTCCAAGATGACCGAAAATTCAGTATCTTAGTCCAAGATTATCGAAAATTTTGGCTATCTTCAAGCCTGAATGTAATCATTAAGCGTATTTTTATATATAAAAAAAATTAAAAAAAATTAAAAGTTCAATATTATCAAATACTAAAACTTGAATGTTATTTTACCGATTTAGTGTCAAATTGAGGGTTATTTTATCAAGCTCCGAAATGTTATTAACCATTCAAATGGTTTATTTCGCTGGGCTATCTTCGGGCTTTTATTCCTTGATTAATATGATGATCAGTCACCATTAGAAGGAATTTAAGAATTCAACTATTTTTTTAAATAGAATATTTTTGCCGGAAAAAAAACATTGGATTAACACTGCCTCAAAGACTTTTTTTCTTCTCGCAAATATCCCTTACATATGTAAGGAAAGAATCATTACATTCAACTTTGATAATCACATTTACAATTGAAGAAATTTACTTGTGCTCTAAGCTCTAATCATTCTTCTTCCACAAACTTAACAGCACTCCTCCGCTTAGACTCGTAGCCACGAAACTGAGAGACATCTCCGTCGATATATGGACACCTTTACAACGTAAAATGTCGAGAAATATTAGGGTAATTGTCAACTCTATCCCTTGAACTTGTCGTGTTATTAGCGGGTTTGCAATTTTCCTTAACTCATAAATTCTAGCAGTTTCTTTTTTAATTGTTAAAAAAACGACGTTTATTTGTCAAGTTTTAAACCATGTTCATTATTGTGCTTTTCGTCTTTAAATACAAACATCGATTACACATGGCTTTGAATTTGACAAAAACCTTCTACTTTTTAAGCTACGAGGGAGATTGTTACAATTTACAATTTTCAGGGCAAAATTACGACAACCAGACAGATTTAGCAGGCGCTAGAGATGATTTACAGGAAAATAAAGAGAGACCAGTGAGAACGCACCAAAATAGTCGAGAATCATTTTACATCCAATGAAGCCGAGAACAACGCCAATGGACGGCTGAATAGGATATCAAAAATGGAATTAAAATGAGATAACATCAAAAACAGGTTAATATATGACAATAATCTAATATAAATTGAGATTTAACTAATCTCGTGACTCTTTATATTATGAACAAACGACTTGAGTCTTAACTTTTAAATTATCTCGACTTACTATAAACTAAATGCAACAATTGACGAATCAAAATTAGCAATTAGTGAAATATAAATAGAACTAATTCAATACCTGTAAGTATTCCAGTTCTGACATTCCCTCAGAGATGAGTGTGTATAGTGACCTTAAACCTGCATTTTCCGGATATATTGCCGGTTGGATTTAAAATATATATATATATATATGTACGCATATATTCATGCAGAAGCGTTTGTTAATATTGTATCCCGGAATTCCGGATTCAATACTGAAAATAATGGCTAATTAATCTATTCCAACGGTCAATATTGATAAGACGTTTAAAATTCAGAATACAGAATTCCAGCTATGGAAAAAAAAAGGAACTGGAATTTCGTAATGTGTGTTTCTGGATCAGATAAAATAAAGCAAAAACTTTGTTCTTAATATACGTGGAATCACTAATCAGAAAACAATTGATGAGATGTTCTAAATGTAGTTACCTACAATGGCGAAGACATTAGAAGTGTATACTATGAAAGGGTCCCTTGTGACACCAAACACTGCCGGTATAGAGTCAACCTGAATCAAAATTAAGCATAGATTTAAAGTTTTGATAAACGCAATTAAATGATAAAATATACCCAAAAAAAATTGAAAAGGAAAAAAATAAATAAACAATGGTGAGTGAAAAAACCTACAGCAAATGCAATATCACTGAGCTCAATAACCGCCACCGTGAGAAGTAAAGGTGTGGCCTGCCCAAAATGTTGAGACCTGTTAGAAATCAAGCAGAAATTAATATAAGCATTAATCTTTGTTTTGAATTTCGGTGTCGGTTGTTAGTTTTCTAATTTTGTGTTTGCTAAATTTGAAACGTGGTTGTTTTGATGTATTTAAAAATTGTAGCTGGTCTAAGAATTCACATTCAGTGTTTGGTTTCAACAGATCACATTTGCAACTTACTTTCTTTACACCATCTTGAAAGGTAAAGAACCGATTGCCGTCATAATTAGCTGCAAAAATTCAAGAAAAGTCTTTACAAAAATAAAAGTTTAGCATGAGGATGAGGGTGAGTCGGTATAAACTATTAAATGAGTAATGATAAGCAGAGGAAATTACCGGAAACTGGAATAAACCTCTGGCACGTTTTTACGAAAAAGTTTTCAGATAGGTCAGAGTCGTCTTCATCGGAAACAAATAGCTTCAATAACATAACAACATTAAAGTCACTTATGAATATAGACCAAAATCAGCAATAAAATACTCTCCGATGGCAGAAACCGTAACAGAGTACAAGAGCTAGCAGAATGAATTGAGCGATCATTTGCTAAGATATGTAAATAAATAAATTAAACCCTAATAGCAACATAATCTCTGAGCTAGAAGCTAACAAAATATAACGCATATTAGCTTGAGTAAAATATTCACCTTGAAGGACGAATAGAGCAGAATTGCAGCCAGTAGAATATTTACCGCCTCAAACCGCTAAAACAAAAGCAAAACATACGATATTTAAGAACCACCGGCTTATACCCCCATATGGAAGAACAAGAGACGAATCACAAGATGATATAATAATTACCTGAAGCGCTGCTGTACCAAGAAGTATAATGACTAGACGGAAGACCACCGAGCCCGCAATGCCATATGAAAGCACCCGATTCTATATATCCACCATTAAAAACCTTTAATACCAGGAAATATTATTCAAAAGATGCATATGGAGAAAATTGTGAAGTTACATCACTCGAATAGTTATAAATCGAACCTGATATTCTTGTGGCACTTTGAAATACTTGAAAATTAGAACAAAAACAAACAGATTATCCACTGACAAGCTCTGTTCCAACAAGTACCTAATGACAAATTAACATTTATTTAGTGTTACTCACTAATCAAATCTGCCTTTTAGTTTACTCTTCTGAGTGCGTTTCTTTCATACCCAGCGAAAAATTCCGTTGCTTTGTCTATTCCCTCTTTAAAACCCAAACCAACACCGAAAGCCAACGCAGTGCCGACCTGTAGAATTTAACCACTACACTGAAATTAACATCCACCTAATGAACCAGTAAGCTGAGAAACAGATATAAAGATAAATGGCGTAAATTACTCACCCACAGGGCGACATTTTTAGCAGCGGATGCGCGATCGTCCGCCTTAGATTTCTCTGAGGAGAAGTGTAGATAGTGTTAATAAATCAACGTTGTTACGCTTCATGACACGAAATCAAAACCGAATCTATAGATTTCTGCACAGCCATAATTTGATCCAAAATTGCATATACATTAAGCCATTTATCATCCGAACTTACAGTCCTTTATAGAATTCTATCTTGAGAAACAAAAAAAAAAAAGTACCAAAAGTGACGAAATTTAACGATGAAATAGACGCATTTTTGCTTAGAAATTGATCCAACTATCTCTAGATACTTCTAAGATCATCAGAGAAGATAACAAGCAAAACTCGCATCGATTTACGCTCTGAAAGTCTCATTCATACAACCACCGAGTTAGATCGCTAAATTCAATTCTTGTTCGATCTGAAACAAAGAATCTCGACTCACCCGAGGCCGGAGAAAACAAATCACTGCGTCGATCAGTGTCCCTGGAGCACGAAATCGGGAATCGGCAATGACCAGCTCGATCACCTCCTGTTCGTTTGAATCACAGCACAAAAACCAATCAAGCTTTCGATTTCCGACACTGAAGAAACGGGAGAGAGCTGATAGAGACCTGTTCGGAGGCGAGGCATGCGAGGGACATTGTAGCGAAAGGTGGTCCATTTGGGGGAGCTTGGAACCCTAAGAGCGAAGCGAGCGTCGAGCTTGGAAGGATTGAAGAGAGCGGTTTGGATCACTGAAGCTAAACCCATAGAGAAGAAGAAGAAGAAGAAGACGAAC
Source organism: Parietaria judaica (assembly GCA_954871525.1). Taxonomy (NCBI): domain Eukaryota; kingdom Viridiplantae; phylum Streptophyta; class Magnoliopsida; order Rosales; family Urticaceae; genus Parietaria; species Parietaria judaica. The sequence goes on from OX940864.1 coordinate 19,506,502, forward strand.
AAGTAGTGAACCGACGAGAGATTTGCGCTTGCCTCTTATATATCTTATCTCTGCGCCAATCCAACCGTGCATTTTGCCCCCCTAAACTTAATTTTATAGTAGAAATTTCCCCAATGCTTTTGTGAAATAGTACATTAGCCCTGACTTTTAAAAATATAACAAAAATATTAACTTTTGTGCAGCACGTTGTGTAATTAATTATCGAACGAGATCAAAAAATAAGAACCGATGAGTTAATCAAAGACATTTAACATTCGAGTCCCGTGAGATCGAACAAAAATAAAAACTGATCATCTCTCAAACAACTCGTGTTGCACACAAGTCTATTTTTAACATATAAAGACAGTGTGTGTTTTTTTTTTCCTTAAAAATATATGAGACATAATAACTAAAAACTAAAATCTATAAAGTCAATCGCCCAAAACATACAAGTTTTTGTAAGTCTTTTTGTCCCGAATTTAGATTTTGTGTCTTTCAAATCAGGTCAGGTCCGGTCTGAGTTCCAATTTAATCTCTACTTTTTTGCCACAACTTTTAAACTTTTTATATATTTCTATTTAAACTCTTTTAAGATGTGATAAAATTTGCAGAAGAAAATGTTTAGAGTAAATTAAAAGAAATAATGCCCAATTGCCCATTAGCTCTTCAAGTAAGATCAGTTTGTCAACTAGGGAGCAAAGTTGCTGCATTTTCAAAGTACACAGAAGCAACAAATTAAAGATCAGAGTAATGATGATCCGTTTTAAAAAGTTCAGGGACATTTCTGCAAATTATAAAAACAATAAAAGGCAATCATTTCTTCTGATTTTCAAGTCGCAAAGCAAACACACCCGCTTATCGTTTCCTCTCTCAGATTCAGACCAAACCCACAATCCAACAAGAAGCAATTCTCTCTCTCTCCTCGTGTAAATGGCGACCGATGCACAGAACAATCTCCGCGACGAACTCGTCAGTCCCTCCATTGCAAACCCTAGCAAAGCCCTAGACGCTCCCCAAGCCGAAGCTGAAGCGGAAGTTCCGCCTACCACCGGAGACTCTTCCAAGGAATCTGAAGACTCGAAGACCGCCGTCGCTCCGGCGACCGTGAGCGACGTCGAGAAGAAAGCGCGCAGAGCTGAGAGGTTCGGGATGGCCGTACAGCTCACCGAGACAGAGAAGCGCAATTCCCGAGCCGAAAGGTTTTGCTTTTGTCTCTTCCGAATTAGGGGTTTCTCGTTTAGGGTTTCAGTACTCAAGATTTGCTTTTTTTTATTATTATTATTTTAGCTGTAATCATCGCAAGCTTTGATAGAGGAGGTTGTAATGGATTTGATTAGTTTATTGGGCATGGAATTGCAAATTTGATGGGATTTTGAAGTGAAGCTGTGATGATGCCATTGAAGCTCTCTCAAGAACTTGTTTGGATTGTGTTGCAGGTTTGGCACTGCCACTGCCACTGTCTCCAGCTCTCCGTCTGGATCGGAAGCGACGAAGAGTTCCGAGGAGCTGAAGAGAAAGGCGAGAGCCGAGAGGTTCGACTATTTCTATCTCTTATCATTGATCTTTGCTAGCTGTTCGTTTGACCGATGATGAAACCGGGTTAAGTTTTTAGCTAATTACCGGGTTGTTCGCGACTGTTTATTCTTCTTTTGGTGCCTAGGTTTGGTATTCCCACTCCAGCATCGGCTTCAGAGGACGACGCAAAGAAGAAAGCTCGGCTTGCTAGATTCTCGCCTGCTGCAACCACAGATCCATTGGAGGATGAGAAGAAGAAAGCAAGGGCTCTAAGGTATTTCCAACCTATTTAATTTCCTCGAACTCTATGGTTAAGAACGGGAAAGGAAAGGATTAAAGGAACTCTATATATAGAGTCTTTACTTGATATAAAACATAAAACATTGTTCTTTTCATATTCTTAGGTTCGCTACCACTCCTTCGAAGTCTCTCTCGCAAGAAAACGGGAAAGGAAATATCGAGCCTGTGAGTTTTGACCGATTTTGTTCTATTTAAGGGTTCTTTTTCAACCTTTTTTTTAAATATTTTTTCCGTGCCTTATTATGCAGCCGAAGGCTGTTGTTGCCGGCAATGCTGGAGGAGATTAGTACAATTGTCTTCTGTTGCTAGTATTAGTAAGATTACTTTCACTTGAACTTTTTTTTGTTGAGCTGTAGTTAGGTGTGGAAGCTTTGCAAAAAAAAATAATTGGTTACCAGTTTCACCTTAATTACAATTCACTTCTATTAAAGTACTCGGGATAGCTTGCGTTCTCGGTTTTGATTCCATTTTCCCCCTCGATCATTGCAGGTGTAGGTTCTAACAGGTGATAATTTGCTTAAAGTTTCTTCCAGTGCTCAGCTTCTCATTATACAGACTATCATGTGCTGCTTTTGTCCCAAAGTCGGCTTCGTACCGTACTTGGTGCCATCAGTGCTCTATAAGTTCAATTTGATTTGCTTCATTTATTACCCAGCAAATGCCGTGAAATTTAGCAAGTACTACTTAGTGGTCACATATTTTTTATTCGACTAAGGAAATTTCAGGAATTTTGAATTAAACCCCAGGAAAGTTTATCAGAATTTTATATAACTTCTCTGACAAGTTCACCTAATTGTTTCCCGTTCAACACTCTTTAGGACATCATATCGTACTTATCTTATCAATTGCATACTCTTGATTAGTACCGATGCTTGTGCTACTGCTTGGTTAGTCGGTCGTCTTTTCGAAGAACTTTTATGACTTAAACTTGGGTGAATGTGTGTTCTAACTGATCTTAATTGACTTAGAGTAGTTTTTGCTGACATATATTTAGTATTGGCAGTTCTAATGTGGATTAGTTTCGGCTAAGACTCAGTTGTTGAATGGTAAGAATGGTTCTCCTTTGCTTAAAGAACGAAAAACGTAGGAAACCATTGGCGTTTTGACTGCTTATGCTTAGGGTTGCATTAACGTTGACTTAAAGAGGGCTTCTTTTTTCTTCCATCTATAGCTGAATGTGCATTAGAGAACAGTGTTAGAGTTAGGGTTTCCTTTTTGATGTTACTTGGGGTTGAAGGAATTGGTCATCTGCATTGGTAAGTAATATATATAACAGTGTGGGGTTGCAAAGGTGAAATTGTCAGATGAAACTATTTTGCTTAATTTGAGCTCTTAAAAATCCTGAATTTTGTTAGTTGATAATGGAGAGATATGTGAACTCTTTGTAAGTGGTTGTTAAATTTTCATGAGCCTTGCTGGGTAATTTTTTTTACCGTTTTTGAGACCACCTTTTGTAATGGATATGATGCTTTATTACCTTTTTTTTTTCTTCTTCTTGTGAACTTTGTATATGAAGCTTTTAGAGTACTGAAAATTTGCATACATTCTGTTATGTTTTTTTCCCCTTCCTTTTTGTTTATCCATATTCTGCTAAAGAGTATGTATGTGCCACAGAATTCGGTAAATTATGTATTAAAACCAACCTCTAAAATCAATGACGTATGAAAAAGAAAATAATCGTACTTGTCAAACACCTTGTAGTTGTTCAAGTTAAGAATTAGTAGTTTGAGCACAAACACTCTTTTGTGGGTAGGTTTTATCGGTTACTTTTGAAAACTAGCGAGGAGGTTGAGAAAACTCTCTCCATTTATTTTGCATGTGCAACTTTCATTATAAGTTCAAACAGGTCGAATGATAAAACTATAAATCTACAAGGTGAGAAATACCTGCTATGGGTATTTTTCACACCTAAAAAAATTAAGGCCCAACTCCAATCGCGTACCCAAAAATAGGGCACCCTAGAAACGGCTACCCTTGAAATGGGCGCCCTAGAAATGAGCACCCTTGAAATGGGCTACTTGGAAATGGCGCACTTAAATGAGCGCGCTTAATTTTTCACAACAATTGTTTAATTGCTCAGGGCCTAATAAAGTTATTTTTAATTGCTTAGAGGCCCTTGGACCCTTCTATAAATTGAAGAAACTCAGAAAAACGGATCCGATCTCATTCGAACTCGGAACTATACACATTTCACTCAAACGCTCTCTAGAGCGATAAAATCTCTCAACACTCACTTTGAACTACGTGATGACCTGATTCCGTTAAAATTGGTACGTAGGCAACCTCGTTACAAGTGATGAGGTCCGGCATCATATATTATCAAATCTCGTCTTTTTTATGTCTTGATGAATCAAGCTTCAAGCCTAATCTGACCACCAAGCGGACATTGGGCCCGGCCCAAAATTAAGACTTGGGCCGCTTTACTGCTGATCCATTTTTCGGCATTAACAATACCCTTGCAACTCAACTTGAAAAATGGTGACAAATAATTTTAAAGATCTCGGCCAAAAATCTTTCGATGTACAACCCCGCAACTTTGGGCCGATGTAAGGGGGGTAATAATAGGATGGCTCTCGTCACCCTCAAAATCTAAGAACTGTTACTCAAAATCTAAGAACTGTTAAAATTTCATGTAATAAGAAAAAATAATAGTTATATTCTCATTTATTAGTGGTATAATAATCTTTTAAGTCATTGAATTTGGAAGTAATATGTATAATATTATAAAAAGTAAAACGTAGTGGCTATAATACTTATAAGTGTGTATTATAAGTGTTAACAAGTGAAATTTCATGGTTATTTTTTACGTCGCTACTGATCAAATGTTAAATAACATGCGTGGCGCTCTAATAATGCCACGTCATTATCCTGTTCAAGTTCAATTTTCACGACAACGTGTATCACCATTTAAGTTCATGTTTTTATACATTTTGAAGCATTTGTCGTACTTTTGAAATCTCAACATGTACTGCTAGTAAAATGTGGGCAAAATGGTGATAAACATTGTCAAAACGTGAAAATTTGACTAAAACGAGATGATGACATGACATCATCAAAACATCACACATATCACTAATGTTTGTGGAACGACCGTGTAAAAAAAGACCCAACGGAATTTCTATTTTTCGCAGTTTAGGTATTATCATCACTAATTTTCATTCACTTTTGAGAATATGCTTGTAACGTTAAATGACTTAGGAGTATTTATACCGCTATTTGCTCTATTTATTATATCAAATTATATTTATTTCATTCCGAAAACCACCCGCCACCTTGAAAACCAAACTCTGGGTTCCTCCCACGGAAAACCACCCATCAAAAGATGCTTCTTTTTAACTTGGGCTGAATACTTCAAGATAGATTGCTCACAAAACAGTCTTTCTATTGGAATGTTGTTTTGGATGTTGAGAATAATAAATAAACTGTACACAAACCAACCAACACTTTGTGATGTGGAATTCATAAGAATCGAACACTACCCAGCGCCCAACAAATCCAATACATATTACAACACCGTGTAAAAGTTTTATCTACAACCCACCTTCCTAACCCGAAACCGCGAACCCGAAGAAGGCTCTTCAACTCGTCATCATTCCTCTCAATGCAATGCAATGCTCTTGCTTTCCGCGAGTAAGATTCGTAGCCATGGCTGCTTGGGATTGTCAAGCGTTCTGGTATTTAGGCCGGAGAATGGAGAATCTCCGGCTAGGAGTTTCCGGAGCCAGGAATCCCGCCGCGTATGGAAACCGGGGGGAATCGGAGGAAGTTGTCGTTGAACGTATTTGGGTCGAGAAAAAGGACGATCACGGAGATGTCGTCGTGGAAGTGGCGCCTCACTCCTTTGTCAATCTTCTTCAAGTCTGAGTACCGAAGCTCTCTCTTCTTTGCCGCTTCTTCCAGTGCAGCTTTCAAGAGCCTCCTCGCGATACCCTGCGACAAGAAACGAACGACCATTCACAACTCGGATATATATAGTTACTAAGTCACCAAAACACAGCACGAAGTTTGAAAACATTGAAACCGTTACACAAGAAATCTAACATTTAACTTATAAACTATCAGTGATGAACCGGTTTTTGGTTTTCCAGGACCCATAATCGAAAACAATATTATTTGTCGGTCTTGAAATCGATTTTCCGTTTTATTTTTTAATTTTATATTCCTACATGATTGTGCCGAATCTTACATTGCGAGGATGATTGTTGACGATGGTGACGGCCTCTTCGTTGGTGAGATGCTCCCAAAGGCCGTCGGAGGCGAAGATTATGAACTTGTCTTGTCGACTTAGTCTTTGTGCCGTTACCGCTGGCTCTGGATTTAAGATCGGCTTGAAGAACGGCTCTGGAAGTCTGAATTTAGGTAGAAGAGGCTCTCTGTTGAACTCTGTCCTTTTCAAATATGCATCGCCGATCGATCTCGAGATCTGAATAAATGAATTGGTAAGAAACTCTATCATCGATTAATCAAAACAAAAGAAAAGTGAGTTGTTCTAATCTACCCTTTTCTTTTTTGCACGGCCCTTTTCTAGCTTTACAGTACGACATATTTTATATTGATATTTTGGGAGCTCACTAGTGGGAAGCGGAGGCGCTCCACGCTATGGACTTTTCGGCTTTAATTAACGGTTTAGGGATAATTAAACTTAGCCCTCACATATTTTCGGACACACTCTCTCTCCTTCAATGTAACAATATACTATTGTAGTTCAAAATAGTTTAATTTAGCTCTCTTGCTTCATGTTGGAGACATGAAAAACCAAACAAACAAAATACTTTGTCATGAAGATTTTACCTGAATAAGGCCTTTGACGCGCCATACTTTGTGCTTCAACACCACGATCTGCGGATCGTGAGGATGCATCGCCTTGAGCTCATCTCTGACCGACGGAATGCTCGCGTTGTGCTCCGACGATAATTGGACAGCTCTGATCTCGTGGGTCGCTCTCTCCTCCGTCCCTAAGACCGCCCTCGAGTCCCCAGCGTTGGCAACGTAGACCGTCCCGCTGCAGATTATTCCCACCAAGCAGCACGTTCCTGCTGAAGCAATCTGCGGTCTGCTGTGCCATTGTTTTGATACGAGAGATAGAAAGCTCTCTTCTGTCGCCAAGAAAGCTTTTTTTATTACTCTTTCCGACATTGCCTGATTCTCCGACGCAATTCCTGAAAATTAAACCAAATAAGCCGGTTCATGGATTTGAGAATGTGTTCATATTTAAGTGTCAAAATTATAACACAGTTGATAAGCTAAGAAAGTAAAAAAAAAACAACACAATCTCGGCCTGTGTATCTCTCATGAAATCATTGACAAAAAATACTAATTATAGACGAAAAGATCATATACAACAATGAGTTGCAGAATGCTCATTTCACACAGTTGCTTAAGTTAGTAGCTCATTTGTGTAACTTTGCAAGCTCGGCAGCTAATATCGCCCAAGAAACTATAACTTTCCAACCCACCAAATTCAACAAAACCGACCGCAGAGACAGAAAACAAACTCTTGAGAGATTGGAGAATAGAATGGTTGAGTAAAATGTGTTTAAGATAAGGAATTTATATGTTCTCCTCATAAAGTCCTTGACAAAAAAGAAAAAAAAAAAGATGAATTATACACAGGAAAGAAAGATCAGATTATCAATGAGTTGCCTTTTCAAGCTTAACACCATTAAACTACCCAATCTGCTAAATCGAAAACAAAAAGAAAAAATCGATTGCACCGAAAGAAACACTCTTGAGATTCGAGAAAAGATTAGCCGAGAAAAATGTGTTGAAGACAATGTGGTAAAAATCAGAACTTTTTTAAGCTTCAAATAGCAAGTATGTGCTCTTAGTTTTCTTCACGAGCTTGGTTATGCAGTTTCTCATGAGTAAACTATACACAGAAGGATCACATTACCAATCAGTTGCTCATTTCGCAGAGATCTTTGCAAGCTAAACCCTATTAAACTAGCTAATCTCCCAAATTGAACTAAACTCTATCGTCGAAAAAGAAACACTCTCGGGATTCGCAAAAAGATTGGCCGAGAAAAACGTGTCCATAATAAGAACTTCTCAAGCTTCAAATAGCAAGAAAGTAGTCTTAGTTTCCTGAAATTGTCTCCAGCAAACAATCCCATTTCCAGTTTCCTACGCATTTCTCATGAAACCATCCGCTAATTCACACAGAAAGATCACATTTCAAGCTCAAATTGAAGTAAACTAGAGAGGCATACTCTTGAGATTGGAGAAGAGAGTGTCGTTGACGAATCGGGAAGCTTCGGGGCCGCCATGGCCGTCGTAGACCCCGACGAAAGTCCCGTTGGGGACGGAGCCGTCGGAGCTCAACGGCCCCGATTCGAGCTGGCTCTGGTCCTCCAGCACGGCGTTGGCCTGGATCACGGCCATGGAGAAGGCGCCGTAGGCGTGGTTGCCCAGATCCTTGAACCACATGAGGCCATCGAACCTCCCGTTGGATTCGTCCCCTTCCACGGAAGGTTTCCAACAGGGTTTAACCATGCCGCTCCTGTGTGTGTGGTGTGGTGTGGTGTGGTGTGGCCAAGCGGCGAGGGGGGGCTATAAATGGGCGCGTGGCGTGCACCGCCACGGACAAAGGGGCATGGGGCGGAGAATATGGGAAGAGGAGGAGGCGATAGTGGTGAATCTGATCTTGGGGGAAGCAGACAGAGACAGAGACAGAGCTAGCTGGAGAGTAGGAGCAGAGAGATCGGTCGGAGAAGAGGCTGTCAGATGAGATCTAGGATCGGAGAGAGAGAGAGAAGGTCTGTATTTATGGAGGAGAGAGTGAATTTCGTGAGGCTTTCTTCTTCTGAGTTCTTCTGACCTCCATGGATGGATTGGGATTGGGATTGGGATTGGGATTTGGGAGTTTGAGTTTGAGCTGGGTTGTTGTTAATTAACTCATTAATTATCATCTTTAATCCCCAAAACCGTGTCCTAAACCTCTTCTTTTCTTTCCTCTCCCATTTTTCCATCACTTTTTCCAAGCCTAACCTTCTTCTTTTTTTCTTTTTCTTTTTTTCTTTTTTGAAAACCACTCTTTTTTTTATAATTAATAAATCGATAGTCTAAGGTAAACCGAAGATTTATTTGCTAACTTTTTTTTTTTTTTAGATTTATTTCTCGCTGAACTTATTTCGCTAACTTAAACCGAAGATTTATAGTAAATTATATTTCGCTAACTTAAACCGGAGATTTATTTCGCTAACTTAAACCATACTTTTTAGGGTAAACTGCGGCTAATGTACCCAATGTTTGATTTTTTGCGGATTATATACCCAATATTTATTTTTGGCGTGGATCCGTTAGATATTTTTGGGTTTTCCGTCAGTTGACCGTTAAAGAGTTATATGTACACTTTTCGTATTTTTGACATAACTCACTCATTTTTTGTCCAAATTTTATGCATGACCTATGGTTGGAAAGATAAGAGATAGATCTACAACTTTAATGTTTTAAGTTTTGTAAAATCAGTTTTAAAAAAATACGAAATTTCAAGTACAACGTAAAACTGGACATTAGTTTAATGCAAAATATTTGTTTCGAGCAAATTTTAATATACTTAATGACTTTTTATGATGAAACGTAAAAGCAAAAAGTTGTAGATAAATGTTTTATCTTTCCAACGGGTGTTTATTTATAAATTTTGGATAAAAAACGAGTGAGTTATGCCAAAAATATGAAATATTATTTCACATCACATCTTTTATATTTTTGGCATAACTCACTCATTTTTTGTCAAACATTTATAAATAAACACCCGTTGGAAAGATAAAACATTTATCTACAAATTTTTTCTTTTACGTTTCATCATAAAAAGTCATTAAGTATATTAAAATTTGCTCGAAACAAATATTTTGCATTAAACTAATGTCCAGTTTTACGTTGTACTTGAAATTTCGTATTTTTTTAAAACTGATTTTACAAAACTTAAAACATTAAAGTTGTAGATCTATCTCTTATCTTTCGAATCATAGGTCATGCATAAAATTTGGACAAAAAATGAGTGAGTTATGTCAAAAATACGAAAAGTGTACATATAACTCTCTAACGGTCAACCGACGGAAAACCCAAAAATATCTAACGGATCAAACATTGGGTACATTAGCCGCCAAAAATAAACATTGGGTATATAATCCGCAGAAAATCAAACATTGGGTACATTAGCCGCAGTTTACCCTACTTTTTATCTACTAGTTGATGTTTTTTTTTCTCACTTTCTGCTAATATTTTTGTTCCGAATCGAGATCGTGCAAAAGTATAATTTAATATAAATTATTAATTTTGTTTTTCGAAATTTGGGTATATTATATTTTGTTTCGTGAATTTTAACTTTTAACAACGATTCTCTATGCTGGTGTATTTTTCGCTATTGTAAATTGGGTTTGTCCTTAGTCAAGTCCATGAAAGTTCCCCGAATAGTTTGTTTTCGGTAATGAGTCGGTAATGCCCATAAAATTTGTTTGTTAGTGTTGTTTGTCTCTTAACTGTTAATTTTTTTTTTACAACACTACTAGTTATCGAGTTATCTCTACCAACGTAAATTGGTATGGTGGTTCTTGTGTCGTAAGAGATGAAAAAACTTAAAGATACTTCGTAATCTTAGAAACTAGTGGAATAAACATCTTTTTTGTCCGAACTACTATGAATTTTCTGAGTTTATTTGTAATATAAATCACCTGCATTAATCCTCTCTATGAAATTGACTAGAAAATTGTTCAAAAATCCTTTTACGAACAAGGTATCATACGTGCATTAAAAATAAATAAAATAAACAATCAAATAATCATCCAAATAGATCAAAATACTAGATTATAAAGTGCAAAACAATTATTTTGATACTTATGATAAATCTCACCAAGTTATAGAAAAATAACTTTTGGATGATAATCCTCGAAAATCCATCTATAATTCTTAAAAACAGCAACCGATTTATCGGCGAAAATGACATTTTAAACCTAGATACGTAAAATCATGCATAAATAATAAAATTATAGATAAATCTTATCATTGTGTGTTACTTTTTATAAGTATAGATGCCAACTACACCGACATGTAAAGCTCAAGGGCATGAACGGCAATTACGCTCTAGTATTTATTCCCACTCTCCAAAGTCCACAACAACTTAAGAATACATAAATTTATTGTCACGCTCACAAAAATGCAATAAAACACAAAAATGTACAACTATATCTGATTTTTTTTCTGAAGCAATAAATAAGTGCAAACCAATTGGAACAAAGTGTGAAGTTGGCAATGAGTTGGAAGCTCAGCATTTGACACTATCCAAACACCCATGCCATGCCATTACTTCCCTTTCTCTTTTCTCAAATAACAATCAATTTTATTTTTATTTTTTATTTTATTCTTTCTTCTCAGAAATTAATCTCCGAAAAGGCCATTCGTGCTGCTACAAATAGGATAAGAGACCCACCAAAGATTATTAAAAATAAAAAATAATAGTGCATTGCATTGTACCATTTTTTTCAATTTACCACGTTCTTGTTTTTTCCACAAAAACCATATATAGATGGAAAAACGGTATGAGGTAAAATATAGTATTAGGGTTGAGAAAAATGTATACATATATAGATCATAGGCTATAAATAATATATATATATATAGTTACATGGTATTTCAAGTTTAATGTGTTTGTTGTTGTTATATACTGAGTGGGTTTTGTCTGAGTTAGTGTGTGAGTGTGCACAAATGATCATATATATATATGTTGGGTATCCTTCCTATTTGGAGGCCCAACAATGTGGGTTATTTTTGACCCATTGATTCATGTACCCGGTCCATGAAGCCTAGGTCATAAATGACTTAGATGAGATGAAGAAATAGAGGTGTGAAGGAGAGAGACAAAACAAGAGAAAGAGAGAAAGAGAGCAAATTCGCGGTTTCCGCCCAGTTTCGTCGACCCTGAGGAAAATCGTCATTGCGCACTCGTTCACCGATGGATCGCCGTGATTTTTGGACAGAGCGTTCCTAAGACATAGAGGTACGTTCTGAACGGTGGAGATGTGGTTTGAATGTTTCTAGGTTGGTCTGAAGAGTGGAAACCAGAGGCTGTTTTGTGAGAACGTTTTTCACAAATTCTTCTCTTGCTTGTTTGTTGTAATCCGAGATTGGTGTTCGATCTTGATGATGATGATGTATGCCTCTAGTTTTATCTAGGGAAGAATTCATTTGTATCTCACTCTTGATTATAGTGGATGTTGGGATTGTGAAGCCCATGTTAAAGGCCCGATAAGCCCAAACGACAAGATATTGAAGAAACGACGCATTTCCGAGGAAATGACGTGTCGTATGTAAGTTAAAGCTCAGCCTCATTTCCAGCCCTTGATCAAAAATCGTATGGCTGTGATTGAAAGCCAAAAAGAAGATCCTTCTCCTTCAAGAAGAGAACTCGACAGAGAGTGAGAATGGAATTAGGATTGGGTTCCTCTGTAAGCTAGGGTTCTTGGGTTGGAGAGAGAAGATCATGAGATTAGAGTCTTAGGGTTCTTCTTCTTCGTCTCTGTAAGTCGCTCTCATGAAGGGTCATAAGCTCGTGTGCATGTAGACTGGGTTTGAGTCTTGTATTTGTCTCCGTTGAAGCTCGGTTGTGAGCGAGAGAGAGGTTGTACAAAATAGCTTAGGGTTTGAGAGTGAATCTTTGTAAGAGAGCATGAGGGTGTAATCGGCGATGATATCTAGTGCAATCGTTCCGGGAATTTTGCCGGAGCAAGGAGTGGACGTACGTCGGAGATCACGATTCGATCTCCGGCCGAACCACTCTCCAAATGGTGTGTTCTTTCCGCTTTACATTTAATTTCAGTTTCGTCTATATGATTGATTCGTAATCGGGTGATAATCTTTGTGCAAGAATCGATGGGAATTCACAACAGTGGTATCAGAGCTCTTGGTTGAGCGGTTCCCGGCGAGGCTCGGCGACTACGGTGAGGCTTCAGGCAAAGAATTTCTGATTTGCGGCCCGTGACGATGTCGATGAAACTGACCTCCGATTTTGGGGAAAACCGGTTCTTGCTCGTGACTTTGATTTGGGGACAAAAGCAATTCCCGGGTACAATCTTTCTATTCACTTACTTTAAGTATGTTGATTTCTTGTATTCTGGATTTGTCTCCATGATGTCGTGATTATGAAGTTATATAGACTAATGCGATGACATATTTTTCTTGAATCTCTCTCTGAATTTGTTCTTTACCATTTTAAAATATTATTTCTACCACGATTGTCACGGCACTATGTGTATTGAATCTGAAATTAGTTTCGGATTCTTGGACTCTGAATATTAGGATATTTTTGTCATAAGAGTTAATGATCCCTGTTTTGCGATTCCTTAGTTTGTTTTCATCTCATTGAATGTTTCATTCTTTGATTAATGGCAATTTAATGTTGTCATGTATGCTACTATCAAGTTTATCGCATGCTATGAAATATATGTTTGATCGATCGCAAATTTTTATGATGTCTGAGGTCCTTAATTGACTAGTTTTGGTCCTGATTATGCCTATGTCCATTTTCAGTTTTAGCAATGGATTATCATTTTTGAATCTTCTTGTAAATCTATATATCTATACATGACTGTGTCTTGATGCTCATAAAATTAGATACATGTTGTTATATGCAATATCTTAGCCTTTTTCCTATTATCATCAGATTGTTTTTTTTTAATTGATTTTTTGAGGCATGATGTTATTATTTTAAAAGCCTTAATTATTTGAACCTTTGGTTAAAATGATTAATCTCATGCCTTGATAAAAGCCATTTTGGGTGATATGTGATTCAAATTTTGTATTTTTGAATGAGTTGGCTATAGATATTGCATATTGTAAACTGATATAGATATTGAGGTTTACTGGTTTGTCATGATTCAAATGGTGGTTGATAATCTTAGTACCGTGGTTTAAGGTGGTAGAAGTAAATTGAAATATTTTGTTTGTTGTTTGCCTAAGTATGTGGGCTAAAAGGTTAAGACAAAATTATTTCTATTTCCTGTTTTTTACATGTTTAAATTCTGCCTAATCGATTGTAAATGATCGGCTGATATTTCATTTTTGAAACTGGTGTTATTGTATTGTTCTTGTGATCAGAAACTATCAAAACTTGTGCTTATGTTTTCTAGAAAACTAGTATCTTTTCACTGCCATTTTGAACTTAGAGCCATTTTGGCTATTTACCGATTTTGGCAGAAGCATGTATTGTTATGCGCTGATAAATGAGAAACCCTATCTTTAATGAGTTTGAAAAGTTTTTGAATTATTTTATATGATATTTCAGACTGATTATTTTAGAGATAGTAAAAAACTGATATTTCTCATTTTTCTATTTAGCCTTTGTGAATCATGTATTTTGATTCTGATTATGCATGTTAACTTGTTTTTTATCCTATTGTTTGCTCGGTATAAATTGGTACGTGAAGGACAAAAATTTCATTTATTGAGGCTATTGGAAACTAATACTTTTTAACTTCTTTTTGATCTCCGAATAACAAGTGTGAGTCTTATCAACTTATAACTTTTATATTTTGTTTTCGGGTATCTTGATTTTTCCTATTTTTGCCTCTGTTGAATAATCTGAAATTTTCTCTTGAGTGATATGTTACTCGATTTTCCGTACTAATAATTTGTATAAGTGATGAGGATTGAAACTGGTTCAAGTTTTTGCATATGTGATATTTTTTTAAATATATGGCTGATTGGATTAGTTGTGAGAATTATCTGTTTTTGTGATTAGATGAATTCCTATGTTGACATTATTGCTTTAAAGTTATGATCATGGTTTCTCTTATTTTCTTATTCATTGGTGTTATAGAATAAGATGTGTTTATAGGATATGATCTGATAGCAATTTTTGTCTTAGAATTTCTGCTTTTCTCATGTGCATGAAAATGGTAAAAGATGGTGAATTTTGCGGATGATAAAAAATTCAGAGAGAGAATAGTAAAAGAAAAGTTTTTCATATATGGATTTGTATTTTCATGAAAATGATTGTTTTGATAATGGAATGTCAGAACATTATTTGAGTCTGTGTGTTTGATTAGATTCATTTAGATATCCTTTTGATGACCATATGATTATGGTTCAGTTGTTTCTCTCATTGGTATTCGCTCGGATATGTGTGTCTTAAATGACTTTAAACCGGTGTATTCGTATTATTGTATCTGGTAGTCGCGGTTTCTTCCAGGTATCCGTTTCCATGTAGAGTTCGGATTATTTACGATTGGGGTTTTTTGTTAGAAATCTGAGTTTGATAAGTGAGATAAATTGTTATGGATATAAATGTTTCTAGGTATCATAACATGTTTTTGTTAGCACATGTCTCTGATTGGTTTTTTTTTTTTTTTTTCATGGTACATATATGAGTTGTTTTTGAATTAAGTAAATCATGTTATGAAACTGAATGTGTACCTGCTTGAATTTTTTTTTTTGAGGGTTAATTGATGTTCATGTATGTGATAGTACATGTATAGGCTTTGCTTGTTTCTATATTAAACTAATTCTACGAACTTGTGAATAGTTGCATAATTTAGTTTTGATAAAGGGTAATATTTTTATAAAATCAGATTACTTGTAGTTTTTTGACATATGAAAATACTATTTTTCTGATTTGGTTATTTTCCCTTTATCTGATATGTATTGAAACATATTGAGCATTGTAGAGAGTTGGGGAAAAATCATTTGATATGTGTTAAGCAGGTATTGCACTAAGGTGGGTTTTATGGGAAAGAGGGGGGCTAGAATAGATGCTTTCCCATTTAGATCGTCGAACCTAGAATGCAGAGAGATTAACCCGAGAATAGCCTGAGAGTAACCCGTAGGTACCTCGTTTGAGGTGGAGTCCGAGAATGATCTATGAGTAGTAGAGTATGAGTCGTGCATACCTGTCCAAGTAGAGATAGGTGGTGGTAGTGACCTGCGAGAGAAAACATCGAGATCCGGCCGGGTATTATTGTGTTTGTAGGTCGGGATTATAACTAGGGAGAGTTAGATGTCTACCAGCTTGGGAATTAACTAGCCAGGGTGAGCTAGAAATTCTAACTAAGGAGAGTTAGATGCTCTAACCAGGGAGAGTTAGGTGTTCTAACCATGGAGAGTTAGATGTTCTAACCCGGGAGAGTTAGATGATTATAGTACCGAGCAGCCAGAGATATAGATGGGTATGTTAGAGGTGTGTTTACGCTTCCATCCCGGTAATCCTATGACGACTTAGTGTATTCCTATGTGCTATAGGAGATACAGGTTTAGTTTCGGGTTCATGAGCCTAGTCTACTCGAAATAAGTCTTTGAATTAGTTTTGAGAACAACGTGGAAAGTTATTAGAAACCGGGGTTAGTGAGATGGACTATTAAGGTGCTTTTAGATATGGAAATAAGTTTTCAAGCCTAAGGATTATGAATTATTGTTGAAGTGCATTTGGTTGGGCCCGATCACTGCATTTATCTTTTATTGTGCTATGTCTTAGCTTATTCCTATTAGGTCTTATATAATTGAAATTCTGTGATGTCTAACTGCTACTTGCTGTGGTATATGGTTTGTGTTACTTGTATCTTTGAAGAGTATTAGTTCTTCTTGATTAGATTATGAGTAAACCATATTAGTTAGTTATGATTAGTTCATTGGAATTCACTATGATTACCTCGTGACGGTTTTAGGCTTACTTTCGGTGTATCGTTGTTTGAAAATTCATGTATGACTTTATGATTGATCGTTGGACTATGATTATTATATATGTGATCTATATAATATGATATATTTTATTTAAAAGATACTTGGTATGCTTGATCTTGTTGGGTTTGGTATCTAGATTTTTGCAGGAGGATTTATACTTGCATGAGCCAACCAAGAGAAGGTAACTACCGGTTAGTATTTGATTTATTCGCAAGGATGGCGAAAACCTCGAAAAGATTGCACTAGGAAATCGAACGCCTAAAGTAAGAAGATGTTGAGAGAGTATTCTTTAAGGTGGAGCTACGAAACTTGCCGAGGAGATGACGTTTGTAGAATGGACTTCAAGGTGGAGATTATTGGGATTGTGAAGCCCATGTTAAAGGCCCGATAAGCCCAAACGACAAGATATTGAAGAAACGACGCATTTCCGAGGAAATGACGTGTCGTATGTAAATTAAAGCTCAGCCTCATTTCCAGCCCTTGATCAAAAATCGTATGGCTGTGATTGAAAGCCAAAAAGAAGATCCTTCTCCTTCAAGAAGAGAACTCGACAGAGAGTGAGAATGGAATTAAGATTCGGTTCCTCTGTAAGCTAGGGTTCTTGGGTTGGAGAGAGAAGATCATGAGATTAGAGTCTTAGGGTTCTTCTTATTCTTCGTCTCTGTAAGTCGCTCTCATGAAGGGTCATAAGCTCGTGTGCATGTAGACCGGGTTTGAGTCTTGTATTTGTCTCCGTTGAAGCTCGGTTGTGAGCGAGAGAGAGGTTGTACAAAATAGCTTAGGGTTTGAGAGTGAATCTTTGTAAGAGAGCATGAGGGTGTAATCGGCGATGATATCTAGTGCAATCGTTACGGGAATTTTGCCGGAGCAAGGAGTGGACGTACGTCGGAGATCACGATTCGATCTCCGGCCGAACCACTCTCCAAATGGTGTGTTCTTTCCGCTTTAAATTTAATTTCAGTTTCGTCTATATGATTGATTCGTAATCGGGTGATAATCTTTGTGCAAGAATCGATGGGAATTCACAACAGTGGATTTTAAGCGGCCTACGGGTCCCGTGGTTTTTTACTCCGTTTTGGGGGTTTTTCCACGCTAAAATTGTCTCGTGTTCGTGGTTGTGTTTCGATTATTATCGCCTTCATATTTCAGCGGCTATTGGGAGATATTGAGATTCCGTTGCGTTGCGCTTTCTCCCAACAAAATGGTATCAGAGCCGTGGTTTGATTTTGTGCGACTATGGAGGCGAACATGTCACGAATGGAGAGTTTGAACGGTTCCAATTACAATGTTTGGAAAGGAAAAATGGAGGACTTGCTCTTTGTCAAGCATTTCCACTTGCCGGTTTTCTCTACCGAGAAACCCGAGGGAAAAAGTGATGAAGAATGGAATTTGTTGCATCGACAAGTTTGTGGGTACATTCGACAATGGGTGGAGGACAATGTTCGGAACCATGTGGTTAGTGAAACTCGTGCTAACATCCTTTGGAGGAAGCTTGAGGAGCTTTATGCACGGAAGACCGGGAATAACAAGATGTTCTTGCTCAAGCAAATGATAGCCTTGAAGTATCATGACGGTACGCCAATAACCGATCACTTGAATAACTTCCAAGGAATTATGAACCAAATGGCGACGATGAATCTTAGATTGGATGATGAGATTCAAGGGTTGTGGCTTCTTGGTACTTTGCCGAACTCGTGGGAGACGTTTAGGATGTCGTTGTCTAATTCCGCTTCGGATGGTATTATGTCGATGGATTTGGCAAAGAGTAGCATTTTGAATGAAGATATGAGAAGAAAGTCTCAAGGCTCCTCTTCACATTCCGATGTATTGGTTACCGAGTCGAGGGGGAGAAATCATGCCCGGGGTTCAAATAACCGTGGTGCATCACGAGGAGCGTCGCGTGGAGGTTCAAATAGATGGGCTAATGTTGAGTGCCATCATTGTGGCTTGAAAGGCCACATTAGAAAGTATTGCCAGAAGTTGAGAAATGAAGGCACTGGAAAGAAGATGAACCACAACAACAACGATGTCAAGAAAGAAGGTAACAATAGTGAAAATGTTGCTATTGTTGATGATTTCTTTGTCGTTTGTGATGATTATGAAGAAAGTGTCAATTTATCTCGCGATGAGACGAGTTGGGTGGTTGATAGTGGTGCTTCTTCGCACGCGACTTCACGACGCGATATTTACTCCACTTATAAGGCCGGTGATTTTGGTATTGTCGGCATGGGGAACAAGGGATACTCAAAAGTGATTGGAATTGGAGATGTATGTGTTGAAACTAGTAATGGCACTTTTCTAGTTCTCAAAGATGTGAAGCATGTTCCGGACCTTCGGTTCAATCTCTTGTCGGTTTCAAAATTGGACGATGAAGGCTATGGCAACTCTTTCTTGGAAAATGAATGGAAGCTAAAGAAAGGCTCAATGGTGATTGCTAGAGGAAAAAGACGCTCCAATTTGTATGTTGCGCAATTTGGGAGTTCTAAATGCTATGTCAACACTTGCGAAGATGAAAGTTCTTCTGAACTATGGCACAAACGTTTGGGTCATATGAGTGAGAAAGGTTTGGGAATCTTGGTGAAAAAGAATGCACTATTTGGAGTTTCCAACGCAAAGTTGAAGAGATGCTCGCATTGTTTGGCGGGAAAGCAAAGGCGCGTATCGTTTCGGTCTTTTGAACCAAAGAGAAAGTCACAAGTGTTAGACTTGGTACATTCCGATGTTTGTGGGCCGATGAAGACACGGTCCCTTGGCGGTGCTTATTACTTTGTGACTTTTATCGACGATTACTCTCGGAAAGTTTGGGCTTACACCTTGAAGACAAAAGATCAAGTGTTAGATACCTTCAAGTCGTTTCAAGCGTCGGTTGAACGAGAAACGGGGAAAAAGCTCAAGTGTATCCGAACGGATAACGGGGGAGAATACATCGGTCCTTTCGATGAATATTGCCGAGAGCAAGGTATACGTCACCAAAAGTCTCCTCCGAAGACACCGCAATTGAATGGGTTGGCCGAAAGAATTAATAGAACTTTGGTTGAAAGAATGAGATGTTTGCTTTCTCAATCAATGTTGCCGAAGTACTTTTGGGGAGAAGCATTGAGTACGGTTGTACATGTGCTAAATCTCACACCTTGTGTGCCTTTGAAGTTTGATGTTCCGAGCCGTGTTTGGAGTGGTAAAGATGTCACGTACGACCATCTTCGAGTGTTTGGGTGCATGGCGTATGTGCACGTTCCGAAGGATGAGAGGTCGAAGTTGGATGACAAGACCAAGAAATGTATATTCGTTGGTTATGGGCTCGATGAGTTTGGATATCGTTTCTTTGATCCGGTTTCAAGAAAGCTTGTTCGTAGTCGTGATGTTGTATTCATGGAAGATTACACCATTGAAGATATCAACAAAGTTGAGAAAGAAATTCCAACCTTTGAAGACGAAGAATTAGTTGATGGGGAACCAACTAATCTTGCTCCCACCCTGACCGTTGTCGAAGATGTGCAAATTGAAAATCACGGTATGGATTTACATGTTAATCATTTAAATCCTAATGATTTTGTTGATGTTGAAAATGAGGTTGGCCATGAAGATGAAAGTGAGCAACCTTTTAATGAGTTGAGGCGGTCCACTCGTGTTAGACATCCTTCAGTTCGATACCCCTCGAACGAATATGTCTTTCTCACCGATGACGGAGAACCCGAAAGCTTTGAAGAAGCTTTGGATGACGAAAACAAAAAGGAGTGGATGGATGCCATGGAAGATTAGATGCAATCGCTTCGTGAGAATAACACTTTTGAATTGGTGAAGTTACCAAAGGGTAAAAAGGTGTTAAAGAATCGATGGATTTATCGTGTGAAGCAAGACGAAAGCACTTTGCAAAAACGGTTCAAGGCTCGCTTGGTGGTAAAGGGCTTTAGTCAAAGAAAAGGCATTGACTTTAGCGAGATTTTTGCTTCTGTGGTGAAGATGCAATCCATTCGGGTAGTGCTTGGGCTAGCCGCTAGCCTTGATTTGGAAGTTGAGCAAATGGACGTGAAGACGGCTTTTCTTCACGGTGATTTACATGAAGAGATTTACATGGAGCAACCGGAGGGTTTTCGAGAAAATGGTAAAGAAGACTATGTTTGCAAATTGGTAAAGAGTCTTTACGGCTTGAAACAAGCACCGCGACAATGGTACAAAAAGTTTAACTCGGTGATGGTTAAACATGGCTACAATATGACAAATGCCGATCATTGTGTGTTTGTGCGCAATTTCTCCGATGGTGATTTCATTATCCTTTTGCTCTATGTTGACGATATGCTTATTGTCGGAAAGAACATTGCTCGGATTGAAGAGTTGAAGAAGACTTTGAGTGAGTCTTTTGCGATGAAGGATTTGGGACAAGCGAAAAAGATCCTTGGAATTGAGATTTTTCGTCATCAAGAGGCGAAGAAGTTGTACTTGTCTCAAGAATCATACATCGAGAAAGTTCTTCGACGTTTCAAGATGGATGAAGCAAAAGCGGTGAGCATTCCGCTTGCTTCTCATTTCAAGCTTAGCCACCAACAATGTCCATCTACCGATGATGAAAAGTCAAGTATGAAGAACGTTCCATACTCGTCGGCGGTTGGTAGTTTGATGTACGCCATGGTTTGTACGAGGCCGGATATTGCCCACGCCGTGGGAATGGTGAGTCGTTATCTCTCAAATCCGGGAAGACATCATTGGGAGGCCGTGAAGTGGGTTATGAGATATCTCCGGGGGACTTCAAATTTGAGACTAGCTTTGGGATGCGAGAAGCCTACGTTAGTTGGTTATACGGATTCGGATCTAGCCGGAAGCTTGGATGATCGAAAATCTACTTCGGGGCATATGGTGACTTTTGCCGGGGGAGCCGTGGCATGGCAATCGAAGTTGCAAAAGTTTGTTGCACTCTCTACTACCGAGGCCGAGTTCATTGCCGCCGTTGAAGCGGCGAAAGATTTGTTGTGGTTGAGGAAATTTACAATGGAGCTTGGAGTCAAACAAGAAAAATATGTCTTGTTTTGTGATAATCAAAGCGCTATTCATTTAGCGAAGAACTCCTCGTTTCACTCAAGGTCGAAACACATTGATGTTCGTTATCATTGGATCCGTGACGCATTGGATTCTAAGTTGATGGAGCTCGAGAAGATTCACACCGATGACAATGGTTCCGATATGTTGACAAAGGTTTTGCCGAGAGGGAAGTTTGAGTTTTGTCGCTCGGTTGCCGGGTTGACATTGCCCTCCAACTAGTCGGTCGGGGGAGTTTGTTGGGTATCCCTCCTATTTGGAGGCCCAACAATGTGGGTTATTTTTGACCCATTGATTCATGTACCCGGCCCATGAAGCCTAGGTCATAAATGACTTAGATGAGATGAAGAAATAGAGGTGTGAATGAGAGAGACAAAACAAGAGAAAGAGAGAAAGAGAGCAAATTCGCGGTTTCCGCCCAGTTTCGTCGACCCTGAGGAAAATCGTCATTGCGCACTCGTTCACCGTTGGATCGTCGTTATTTTTGGACAGAGCGTTCCTAAGACATAGAGGTACGTTCTGAACGGATGTGGTTTGGATGTTTCTAGGTCGGTCTGAAGAGTGGAAACCAGAGGCTGTTTTGTGAGAACGTTTTTCACAAATTCTTCTCTTGCTTGTTTGTTGTAATCCGAGATTGGTGTTCGATCTTGATGATGATGATGTATGCCTCTAGTTTTATCTAGGGAAGAATTCATTTGTACCTCACTCTTGATTATAGTGGATTTTAAGCAGCCTACGGGTCCCGTGGTTTTTTACTCTGTTTTGGGGGTTTTTCCACGCTAAAATTGTCTCGTGTTCGTGGTTGTGTTTCGATTATTATCGCCTTCATATTTCAGCGACTATTGGGAGATATTGAGATTCCGTTGCGTTGCGCTTTCTCCCAACAATATATATATGTATTGTTGTATGTATTGGAAATGTATTATTTAAATGGTTCACGAGGGAAGGTGACGATGACCAAACAAAAGTTTAGGTACACGCACTGAGAAGTGAGAAACCAATATTGGGACAAACATGTACACATGTTCTTCAGCTTCGCTTCATGTTAGGACCATCTATTCTATTGTATTACCTTCATGCAAGGCAAGTAAAAATAAAATCATATTTTTTTTATATATACTTTTCATTCAATTTTTTTTAAAAATATACCATTTATATTTAAAAACAACTAAAACGAACCATCAAATTTATACACTTCGATCATTTTGAATTTTTTTTAAATGGGGGTGACACTATTTGCTAAGGTTATAATGCACTATCGCATTACAAGATATATTCAATGTAAAAACAAGTGATATTATTAAAAAAATTGAACAAATGGTAGTAGTATTATTGCAAAATATAATTCGAGGATATATTTTGACTTTTTTTTTTAAACAGAGAGTTCGTAAAAGTATATGATATAAAGTAGAAAAAGAAAATTGTATACATACACTATATATATGTGATAATAGTATTGGAGGATCTCTGGAGTTGGAATCGTTCTTCATGTGATAAAATAAAAACCTTTTTTATGATGATTTATTCTCAAAGGTGTATAAAGCAGATTAATTAGCATTTAATAATGTCTCTTTTTGCATTTATTTTTATTTTTTGAGTTTGTGATTCGGAGTATCAATCACATTATCACTTCCATCACTTGTCTCTTTTTAATCAAGCTAGGTACGCTGTGACGGTCGACCTCTTTATTATTTTTATTATAAATTTATAATAATTAGGATTATTTTATGTCTATTTTTGTCAAAATGAAGTGTTGTTATATGGTTGTTTGGTCCTACCATTGAAATGATAAGGACCTTTTGGTCTTCAGTCAACAGTCCACACCTAACTATTGCAAATTGCAAAATTAATTAAAGTTGAGAAAGCATGTTTTAAACTAAACAATCCCTAATCATCACTTAAGAAGATAATACTTTCTATACATGCATGACTAGTACAATCTCTAAACGTGTCTCGAAATCGATTGGTTGATGTGGAGTTAGTTATTTAACCATTTAATGCAAGTCAACTAGTTTGACACGAAAGATAATTACGATCTTACGGCTATGATCAATCGATAATTTATGCTATAACTGTGATAAGTTACGATAATGAGTCATTATGACTTATGAGAGATACTAAGATAAATACTAAAAAAAGCCTTCGCTCCATTGTCTATTGCGTGATTACGAGAGAGAGATTGCGAAGCGAGTGTCGAAGTAACAAAAATTTCTCTGTATATTACTTTATTTTTATTATTTTTATAATTACATTGAAATGAAATTTCAAGACAATTTTAAATTAAAACTTGTAATAAATTACACCTACGTGTTGATTTTTTTTTTCTTCGAAAAAAGGGAAATGACCGAGAGATAAAAAAATATGTAATTAAGAAAATGAACTACTTTTATTTATTATTAAATATGAATTATATTACATATTTTATTGACAATATATAGTCTCACGAGTTAAGAGGTACTATTCTCGAGATGGCATCTAATCAGATTTTGGATAATAATCCTCTAAATAGTAAATATAATGCTAAGAATAAAGAAATAGAGGAGTTTATTTTTAAATGACAACTTGAAAGAATTTGCACACATGAGTAGGAATTTTTTATCTTCTGAAAAAAAGAAATTGTCTCCTCTCTAGACAAGTGAGAATAGATTAACTCTTTGAAGTGAAAATAAAAATAGTATTAAATGTGAAGGTGTTATACAGTGTATATAATATAATAATGCATAAGAAGCAGTGTGTCTGTGTGAGGTTGGACATGTGATGGGCTTTAAGAGTGCATGTAAGTGAGGCCAAGGGAATATTTCTATTCATTTCACTTTTCTTTTTCTTTTTTCTTTTTATTATTTTGTGTATAAATCAATAAATAAATGATGAATTAAATGATGTTTGGTTTTTGGCCAACATTTGAAAGGTTTATGGCCAATTATTATTCCACAGAAACGTCACATATCAACTCCATTGGACAGTGGGCCCATAAAGAGTGTATCACAAACGATAAAAAACTCAGAAATAGTCTTTTCAGAAAACGACAATATACTACAAACGACAACATGGCTTGAAACGGGTCTTTTCAACAAAGGACATATACTTTAAAACGACAAAAATACCATAAACGAGTCTTTTCAGAAAACGACACTATGTTAAAAACAACAAAAAATACTACAAGCGAGTCTTTTCAGAAAACGACAATATGGCTAGAAACGAGTCTTTTTCGAAAAAGCCAGTTACTTTAAAAAACGATAAGAATATTAGAAACGAGCCTTTTCAGTGAACGACAGTATTTTACAACGATAATACGACTAAAACGACTCTTTTCATAAAACGACAACTACTTCCAGTTGTGAGGCCACTTGATGGACAATGGAGGCAACCACACCCACTTGTCGGTCCAATCTTGTCTTCGAAAGATCGAGACTTATTTTTCTATAGACAATTCTAACTTCATATTTCTGTACATATTTTTAGACTTTGCATCTACGTTTCCTCATTTTTAAGAGTATCCTTGCATGTGAAGCGTTATTCTTTGAGAATAAATGACCAAATTCCCAAACAAATGATAAATAAAAAAAAGTAAAAATAGCGGCGAAAAACCTTAACTCTGTATATTTGTTACAACTAAGTCTCTATACTCAAATTTTGGTGGCAAAAGTTCCTACCATTAGAGTCTTGTTGCACATCAGTCCTCATGTCGTTATCATATTGTTAAGTGCCACGCTGGCTATATATGTGTCATCCATGTCACAAAAAAAAATTAAGGTAAAAGTGCCAAAAGTAAAAAATACTAAAAAAATTATAAATCGTTAAATTCACATAACGCGGTGAAATTAAGCCACGTTTTTTTTATGGATCCACCATTGTAAACTATAGATCCAATTCCAACGTTAATTACAGAATTTCAAGAAAGAAAATGAAAATATATGTAAACGACAAAATTAAATCGCAAAGAAATAAGAAAACGACAAGAATTTTCAAAATGGCGGATCCATTAAAAATGTGGCTTAATTTCACTATGATATGTGGATTTAACGGTATAGATTTTTTTTTAATTTTTACTTTTAGTACTTCTGCCTTAAATTTTTGGTGACATGGATGACAAGTATGCAGCCAATGTGGCACTTAACGATATGATAACGACATAAGGACTAATGTGGAACAGGATTCTAACCGTAGAGACTTTTACCACAAAAATTTAAGTACAGGGACTTAATTGCAACAAATATGCAGAGTCAGGGACTTTCGCCGCTATTTTCTCTAAAAAATTTGAGGAAGAAGGAGCATCTTCAATTTGAAATATGCTACCACCTCGAAGATAACCCCGCAGATTCGGAACATGCAAAAGGAATGAGTCAGGCACCTTTTGCCAGAGGCCTGGAAAAATGGGTTGATTGGACTCCAGAGAGCATCGAAACTTAGCCTATAAAAGGGGAGAAGAAGAGGAGGAAAAGGAGGTAGAAAATGATATAGGAAGAACACTGCTATCAATTAGCACCTAAGTTGTAAAAAAAGAGAAAGACCGAATCTCATATATAAGAACAAGAGGAAGACCTTTTGTGATTGTGGAGTGTACGAAACACGCTCAACATGAACTAAAAAAATTATTTTAACGTGCTTAATATTTTATACTGTTCAATTTTAAGTGTTTTACTCTCTTTATAAATTAATTTGTAATTCTTAAAAACAATCTAAACACGTTTGGACTATAGTGCTTTTGTAGCTGTTTTTTTAATCAATATTAAAATTAATTGTTTGAGCATATTTAATTGTTACGGTAGAAGTAACAAATTTTTTGAAAATAATTATGATGGTTCCAACTGGCAAGATGTTTAAAAAATATTGAAGCTGTTTTTAGATTGATATGTGATTTGTTTGCATGATATTTTCTTTTTGTGTTTGCATTTTATAATAATAATAATTGTTTAATATATTTTTTATATATTATTCTTTTTTTGAAAATTGTCATTAAATAATCATATGATTATTACTGATTATTATTATTAAACATATTAAGCAATTTCGTTCCACCCGTGAACCGGATCAGAGGCGGAGCTCGAGTGAACCATGAACGGTGATTTTTTTTTTCTTTATTTATTTCGTTTGACCCACTTTTCTAAAATGAATAATTACATTTAATAATAATAACTAATAATGAATATTTAAATTTAAATTTAAATATTTATTATATTATTGAAAAATAATTTAATTTTTTTAAAAACTAAAAAGTTTTTTAAAAATGAAAATATATATTTTTTAAATTATTTATAAAGTAATAATTATGTGGCATGCCACGTGGTGGTCAAGTTCTATGTGGCATGCCACGTGGCAAAGGCTAATAGTCACATGGACAAATTTCCTCGGTCAACTCTTAAATGTCGAGTTTAGGTACTTTTGTCGTCATTTACGGAGGTTGGGTACACGGGAGAGAATTTGACCAAAATTTGGGTCTTTTCGCCGCAATTAACCCTATATTAAATGATTATTTGTCAATATTATTAGCACAGAAATACGATAACAAACCTATACATAACCGAGAAAATTCACGGCACCCGACAACACATTAACACGACAATTATGACAACAGAAATAAGTTCCCATAAATTAGCTTAATATTATATCGATCATCAAGCAAATAAGCACTAATGATATTTTATAATTACCTTTAACTAATGGGTTACACCTCGCGGTGGCCGAAGATATGACTAATATATTTGTGCAGAAACATTGACAAATATATTTTTAAGATACATGCTCTAATCAAAAGGCTTACATTCATATCAAACTCAACAACTGTTGTTGCTTAATTATAATTTATAATAATAGTCAAATATATACTTCAAATTTTAGATGCTTTAACATAAGACGCAAAATTGTAAACCTTTAGCGTATTTATTAACTTCGAATATCTTAAGATAACCACTAGTAAAGTATCTTTCCTAGTGAAAGAAATCCCAATAGAATAGGCAAATCAATTTAAACCTTTTTTCGGCCTACTTTTTTATTTTTCGAAATTTCATAAACCGGGCACAACCCCAGTCTCTTTGAGAACTCTAGTTTAAAAAAAAAGAAAAAAAAAAGTAAACTTCCTACATCAGGGAACGATTTTGTTTTCTTCTTCATTTTATCGATTAAATCTTGATTAGGTCACACATCAAATTCTAGCTCTCAATCAGTCAAAACCTAAACTTTAGACATGGGTGATCGATGTATTTAATCAAAAGATTTAAAGTTCTTAATGGGAATCTGTTAGAAATAAGTTCTTAATGAAAACCAATTTGATAGTTTTTACTTACTAAATTCTACTGGTAAAAAGTGAAAAGTAAATACTCATGCTTGCAAATCACTCTACCACGCTCAAAGAAATTTTAGTGGAAATAGACAGAGCTACAATATAATATTAGGTATTTTCACTATCAATAAAAAAACTTAGATATTGAAATTCTACAAATCGAATAACATATACTTATGCGGCAAATAACTTATTTATATGGGATATCATGTGGCATGACACATGCCATGCCACAGACATAAGCAAAAAAAAAAAAAAAAACAGATAAGAGTTACAAAAAAACCAAGGGGTTAATTTTGTGCAATAAACCCAACTTTTTTACGGTCAAACTTCTCGATGCTCACTATTTTGATTATCATTAGCCAAATTCAACTTTACCTGAACTTTGGATGTACTATTAGCCAAATTCCTTCTCTCTCTCGGAAATGACATGTATCAAAACTATGTTAAATCAATTGAAAAACTGCACAAAATATCATAGAAAAAGAAAATAATGGATATTGAGAACTTCGTATGAAAATAACTAACATTAGAAACTTCAACTGTGAGCAAAAAAAGGTTTTATGTTGCCCAAAACTAAAAGCATTGGGTAATTATGCCGCCATTAAATCAAAATATAATATTAGGTATTTTTTATTTGCAAGCATGAGTATTCTCGGCGGTCGCCGAACTATATCCCAAAACGGCTAAATAATAATTATAATAGCTACATATTATATGGAAGGAAATCAGTGTTAATTCTACATAATACAAAAGCAAGCGTATTGCTGTCTATAAATTACAATTTAAGTAGTGTTGGGGGGTATTTTTGTAAACAACATTAATAAAAGAAATATTATTTAAATAATCATTTCTTTATTAATTAAATCATCTTTAACACCAAAATGCCCTCCGGAGGTTCGTTTTCGCAAAACAAAGTGTCCCGGTGTTCTTAAAAATATAAAAACACCCAAAAACGACATAAAATTTATGAAAAACAGACTTGGGCGTGTTGGGGAGCAAAAAACACCTCGGAGCACTTTTGTGGGACCCACGAGGTGCAGCCCCCTCCCAGATCACGCCACGTGGCAGGGAGATCATCATCCAGCCCCTGCCACACGCCCCATACGCTCCTCGCCACCTCAGCGCCCACTTGTGGGCTGCTTTTTGTTGATCGCCACGTGTAGGGCCACGATAGGCCCTACTTTTGCACACCGATCACAAAAGGCGCGCGTGTGGGCGCGTGGCAGCTCCGATTGGCGATCTGACGGCGGCGATGAATCCGTCTTGTCCTTGTTAGGCATGTTGCCCTTAAACAATGTTTATTTACCCATTGTAAAAGTTTATGACATCACTCTTAATAAAGAAGGCACTTATTATGATAATCTTTTCTATAGTTACTTTGTGTATAATCGAATGTTTATCCATAGTTCATAATGGAATGCAATTGCAATCTATCCATCACACCAGAGTCAATGTGAGGAAGAATTGATAGATGCAATAAATGAACTTAAATGTATCCGTGACTTAATTAAGCGGGTGTGAGCCTCTTAATTGATAAAGTCATTAATGCGACTAAATGGAGAAAATCCTATTCTGGATAGATATGTGTGTCATACCCATTAAGTGCATTAAGTACGAAGTGTCGTCGTACTGGATAGGACTTGACTAAGTTCTGAAAGTTGCTCAACTAAGACCGTCACTGACAACTTTGAACTAAGTCGTAAAAGATGATCAAATAGTAATTAATCTAAATCCTGAGGTGATCTTGAACCCCGACTGTTAGCTTGATTGTTCTTTGATTTGCTAGTTAAAGAACACAACATAACGCTGTTCCCAAAGCCGCTATATTGGGAACATGATAGTCGACAGGGAAGGGTAGCTCGATCACAGATATGGATATCACATAGCTTTTTACTAAGTCAAGATGATTCCCGGAATTGTCGGTCGTGAGAAGTAGTACGGGACTCATGCGCAGCTTACGCCTCGAAATCGTAAGTGAGTCATCTACAATACCACCGATGGAATTCAGGAAGAAAAGCACTGAGGGGCAAAACGGTAAAACGCCTGCTCAAGTGTGAATCATCAAGTGAAAGATTAATCACTGGAATTTGATTATATCACTGGACACCTTAAGATATAAGGAATATAATATTCACATCACTAAAGAGTTCAGCTTCGGGTTTTTAGTGGAGTAACACCGGAGTTAACGGAGTAATCCGTTGAAGCTTAAGTAATGTGGGTCCATGGTCCCCAGGATAGCTCTGTAAAGGACTAATCGTACAATTAGGATATTTTTTATTCTAATTTATGATAGAACAATTGAAACTGAAACTTGTGTCAAGTTTTGGAAAGTTTCAAAAAGTTGCGGCAAAAGTACCTAAAGTTTGCCTAAAAAATAGCTGATCGTATAAAGTCAAAACTGGAATATATTGTCAACATAAATTTTGTAGAAAATTTAATTCTAAGAGTTTTTACTTCTATGATTTTATGTGTAAAATCAACGGAGAAAAAGATATGAATTATATATCATAACAAGAGGTTATGTTAATTCATGAGAATTGTTTAAAGATAAAATTAATGGACTAGGTCCATTGGGTTTAATATTAGCTTATTTTGAGAGAGGGATTTAGACCAAGCCTTGGTGGTTAAGCCCACTAGGTATTTTCCTTATCATATTTTATTAAAAGATTAATTATGTTAATTATCATGATAAACATATAAGGTAAGATTTGAATAATGGAAATTACCAAGCTTGGTGACCAAGCATGAGTTGGCGATTTTGAGCATGAGGAGAAATCGAAAATTGTATGTTATGGTAATTTAAGATATTAATTAATCATATACAAATATGGTATTAATCTAAATTAAATAAATAAGAATCATATCATGAATATTAGTTGTGCATGAATCATAAGAACTTGATTTGCAAGTTTTAAATAAAGATTCATAATGCATGAGAATTAATATTGAGTAATTCATGACATTATTTAATTGGTAGGTTATTTACAAATAAGGAAAGGATGATAAAACATATGTTACCTATTTTGATTTAATTGGAATTAATTTTTGATTAAAATTGGAGCTAGAAATCGCATATACCTATTCATGGAATGGGATTGGATTTCTTGGTATTTATTTTAATTAAAGAAAATGTATTCCTTTGATTAAAAATATGAGAAAATCGTTTTCTACCTATTATGGTAGGTATTTGATTTTCATGATACATATTTAAATCATATAAAATCAAACCCTAAGTATTTCTACTCATCAATTTTTGATTCCTATAGTAAATGGGAAGGTTGGAAATTGATTTGTAATATTCAATAATTAATATGTTTTATTCACCCAAAATTGGAAACTATGTGTGCATGCCTTTTACTATAAATACAAGGCTTAGGCATCACATTTCCACACCTCTCTCACAAGCCAAAATCGAGCTCTCTCTCTAGAAGCTCTCGAATTCTCTCTCTCCCTCTCTAGAAATCGGCCAAGCTAGAAAGCAACGAAGTTCCGTCGACGAAGCCCACGCTTTGTGTACGAGAAGGTTCAAGAGAATATCCCGGAAGGCTTTGGGAGTTTCCTTGGCGTTTTAGAAGTCGTGCGGAAGCTCTGCTCAACCTCCGTAGGCGTTTTCTCAAAGGTCGGCGGAAGCTCTGCCCAAATTCAGAAGAGCAATGGAAGTCATCGTGTGATAATAGGTACGACCATATGCATTGGGTAAATAAATGCAAAACCATTTTATTTCTTATTTATTTCCTTTTACTAGAATTAATAATCACGTGTTTGAATAAATAACTAATTACTTAACCGATCGAATCTCCGTTATCTTGGTGCTCGATTCTAGAAAAAGGAAGTAACTCCAGAAAGTGTAAAATGGGCATTTCCGTGTAAAACAAATTTTTAAAGGTTACCCCGATGGATCGAGGGCCCATCCCGAGATATGACGGAGGGGACGTTAATATTTCCCTTACAGTCCTGAGGATCAAAATGCATATATTATTTTGCTCGGGGGCCTCCCAGAACTATATTTTATTGCACTTAGACCCCTGGATCCTATTATAAATAGGAGCTCAATTCAGTTATAATGGTATGACTTCGAAACTCATCGAAATTCACTCGAGTTCTCTCTATTCTCTCTCTCTACCCCCGATATACTCGCCTCCCCTCAAACATCGTCCTAATGTTGA
Source organism: Parietaria judaica (assembly GCA_954871525.1). NCBI lineage: Eukaryota > Viridiplantae > Streptophyta > Magnoliopsida > Rosales > Urticaceae > Parietaria > Parietaria judaica. The sequence continues at coordinate 19,538,443 of OX940864.1, forward strand.
GCGTCGGAGGTGAATCAGGGGGTAACCCCCCCCCCCCCCCCCCTCTGACCTCGAGTGTTGTCTTTTTCAGGTCCGAGAAGTGAGGAATTTACAAAAAGCGGAAGCCCTGGGGAAATTCCTACACGGTTTACGACCCTCCTGATAGGTTCTGTTCCGTCTTGTGTTTGGTCTATCTCTCTGTCCATTGTGCGGCAGGGCGGATAGCCCAGGGACAAGCGTCTGGACCCACTATTCAGGCCGCGGGGGAAAACCTAGGGGAATTTCTTTAAGATCTGGAGGGCTGAGGGACCACTCTGAGAGGAACCCCTAGAGAAGATCCTGGAAAGGTTCGAGACCCCACATGTCCTTGTTCTGAGCTCTGCGCGGCCTAAGTTCTGTCTCCTAGTCCCCGTATCTACTAGAGATACCGCGACTCTGCGGGCAGTTCTAGCCCGAACCAGAACAAGCAGTTAGAGAATCTAACCTCCCAGGGTTCACTTTCTGGTCAAACGCACTCCCCCATTCGCTGGCTCCCCCGATCTGTGTGGCCTCCGAACCTGTAACCCCGGCCTAATCCATTCCTGACCCTGTGGTAACAGGTAGTGAGTGACCCGGATCGCCCGGACCCCGAACGGAAATGAGACTTTTGACCTTGGAAGTGCCAGAGACACCTACTCAGGGTCCCCACACCAGCCAACTAAAAACCTCACCCTGAAGTCAACGACAACCACCCCAAGGTCAACGATATCCCGTCGGGGGCCAAACGAGGAGAGAGGCAAAATCTGTCATCTCAAGAATAACGGTTCCTACCACCGTGCTCATGCGGGGACAGTGACGTCATCACCAGCCATCGCGACCAGACGTCCCTACAACAAGGCCAACCAAGGCCCATCAAAAATCAACAATAGCCCGCTAAGTCAACCATACGACATTGGACCCGGCCCAATTCCAGCGATTGGGCCGCTTTAGTGTTTGATTCAAAAAACGGCATCAACAGGTAGTATTTAATGGTAATAAATCTTGTGGACATTTTTTAAGAGGTTTGGATTCAATAACGGTCTATAAATTTTTTATTACGATCGATACATCTGTTATCCGTGATTATGTAGTCTCTAATGTAATAACGGACATAAGTTAATTATTTTTTGTTATATCCAGAGGAATTTATATATGGAAACTGGTTAAGTAGATCTAAAAAGGACAATTGAATTAATTGGAAACCAAGTTTAACAACTAAGATTTTCACAGGAATGGCATGTGAAATGTACATAATGTTCAACGGGAATCAGCGTCCAAATTTGAATTTTCAATTTGCAGCGAAACAGAGTGACGTTTTTTGTGATCAAAACTTTTAACACTACATTCATATTGTTTCCATTCCATGCCGAACTAAGTTATATGTAAACGTACATATTTCTTAATGCATTAGCTAATATTCGCAAAGAAAACATTTTTTAGCTTAAACGCGAGTAAGATACCAAAACGACACCAAGAAATAAGAAGCTTCACGGGTAGAATTTTATCATTTATTTTAGTACATGTATCTAATGTGTGACATGATAGATATAAAGTTACATGAATGAATAAACAGCAATATAATAATACAAAAAGATTAATTTTCTCCTTTCGATCGAAGGCCTTCGGCCGAATCTTCATTCATACAACGTGCCATCACAACCACATTTGAACCTTTCATCAGCATAAATGATGAGATTATAATTATGCGAAGAAATGATATGAAAAAAAAAAACCAACATTAATCATATTAGATAGATATGCAACAGATATATATTTTCGAGGACATAGAAGTCTAAAACGACAATAAGTAAACAGTTTAAAATGAAAAAGAAAAAATGACAACACGGGAATTACACTGACTCGTGGTTGAAAAATTACACTGAAAATTTCCAAAGCAACGCATAAATATATGAAAAAAAATATACGCTTGAGCAAAACAGAAAATAATCAATAATATTACGAGACGTAAATTTTAAATATAATACTAAATTATTTTTCTTGTAATTACCATTATATACCCTAAAAACACTTTCTAGGTTCCATACACAATTTTAATGACAACTCGTTCGCAAACCTACCACTATTATAAACATAATATGTATCTTAGTTATAAAATTGACGCATAACACTCCACGAGGAAATGAGAGAAAACCACTGTCTTAGCTCGCAGTTTTCAACCGAGAAGTTTGACCGTCACCTAAAACGTAACTCTAAACCCTAATTTTGAGGATAAAGCCTCAACTTTGTCAAAGGGTAGTGCAGGGCACGCCTAACGAATTTCACTTTCGTTTTTGGGTGCGCCGTAAAGGGGAAGTCTTCAACAACCTTAGCTTCATAGAACTCTCCGTCTGATGCCTCAATGGTCAGGAAGAACGTGAAGACCGCGGAATTTACCTTCACGAGCCTCTTTAACTCCAACTTCCCTCCCTAATTAATTACAAGCAAAAGTCATATGAATAGGCAAAAAAAAAAAAAAAACTCTATAATTGTTATGGAAGATAGGGCATAATCACAACGTTACCTTTAGTGTGTTCCACGTATCCAGCGCAAATCTTGCAAATTCATTTGCTTCTGGACTTTGATTGCACAAGGTGCCAAGACTTTTGAAAGGGAGGTAGGGGCATAATTTTGCTATACTGCCAGCGTAGAAACCCTATAATCATAGCCATAAACCGTGCAAATTGGTAATACGAATTCACGCCTATTGCTTAAATATAATTATGTGGTTAGAGATAAGAATAAACAACGTTACCTCAGTTTGAGCAATAACATCGTCATATTTCTTCTGTGCAGTTTGCTTCATAACTTCACCATAGATAAAGGACAACATTAGATACAGTTACTAAGCTTAACACACACAAAAAAAGACTGAAAAGTTTCGGTTAAATCTCAAAATTTTATCATTCCAAATTGAATCAAATAAAAAGAGTGTTAATATAGATTGAACATAATAGTACCTTGGTATGGATTAAAGCCATATAGCAGTACTCCTGGTGAGTTGATTAAGTCTGTTGAAAAAAATGTTTCTTGTTAAGGACAATGTGAGAAGCGAAATCTAATTGATAAAATTGAGAATACAAAGCTTGGACAACGAAAGGTTAACAATCAGCCTGTCAAAAACTGGTCCGAACAACCGTGAATTATATAATGTAAGGGAAACAGGAGAAAAAACAAAACAAAAACACCAACCGACCTTCAGCAGATTTTGGAGCCTCATCTGGCGGGATCGGAAGGCCTGGAAAAAGTGACGATACTCCTTAGAAAATGAAATCATTGGCGGAAAAAAAAACTTGCGAAAAATCAATTCATAAAAAAAAGCTAACTGAGCATAATTAAATAAGAAATTTTTTACCATAATCTTCAGGCGACAATGGAGCAAAATCAGATTCCGAACACGTCGATGTGCCTGTCGTAGGAATACCATCTATTGGTGAAACAAAGAGCAATTCAAGGGTCACGAACAATCTATGACTGAAACGAAAACGAAAAAGAACATGATCGATGTAATTACTTATTACTAGAACGGTACCTGGAAGCAGTCCTGCATTATAACTTCGCGGGGGATAATGTACCGCAGGCCTGATGAACACCAACTCCGGATCATAATATGGGGCGTGATCATGAACTTTGGCTTCATAGAACTTTCCATTAGAAGCCTCGATGGTCAACCAATACATGACGTCAAATTTGACCAGTCCATTCACTCTCACAAGCCTCACCAACTTGAGCTCCTCTCCCTGATTAATCGAAAGCAAGACAGATTCCAAAATCATCACAAAAGGTTCAAGAGTTGTGTTCAAGAGCGAAAGATCACGCAGAATACATTTATTAGGAGTTAAAAAGAAATTTCTACCTTCTCTTGGTTCAACTGCTCGAGTGCAAATTTTGCGCAACTGATCGTGTCCTCGTCGTCATTGCTGAAGTTCTTAACCGAGCCACGTAGGGGACCCTTAAATTTCTCCAAACTACCCATGAAGAAACCCTGCATAATTCATAACAAAATACATGTAAATTATCGCATAATAAATAAGAATAGCCCATAGAGTTCATTTCATTCCTAAGTTATAAGAACTAATTTTCAAAAGATGGGCATTTAAAGGAAACAGAACTAGTTGGTCTCATCTTAGTTAGGCACAACGTTTGTAATTTAGTTTCTCCCTAAGACTTGACACACGAATTCTTATTACCCGTGATTACAGTGCAGCTGAAGATTTTAAAAGAGATTTACGCAATACAAAAATAATTATACTTTTAGGGATAAGCACGTAAAAACATACCTCAGTAGCTTTCAAAACACCATAATACTCCTCCTTTAAAGCATCCTTCAAAGCTACATCACAAACAAGCGAAAGATTAAAGCTAAACATGGATTTTTTTTGATAAATTTAAATAAAGAACACACTTTCGTCTTAAAATGGAGATAAGAAAGCTGTAGAGCGTACAGTACCTTTATATTCATGATATGCTTTGATAGAGATTGTCAGAAGGCCTGGAAAAAGACTTGTTAGTGAGACGGTAATATGCAAAGTATAATGAATCAGTATTGAAAGCATAATTCATTACTAATAGTTGGTGCAATAATGCTTCTAATCAGTAACAGTGGGTGCACAACTGAAAGAGACATAAAAATATACAATGCAATACTTAAGGCAGTCTTATTCCTTTTAGGAACTCGAAAAAGTATTGTATAATATAATAGAAAGTAAAAAAAAAAAAAAAAAAAACCAACCTTGATACTGTTTTTCGTGATAGGAATTAGCTTTCCATGGCCTATGACCTGGAAAAAGCAATGCTTCTCGTTAGTATTCTTCTTCGAAATACGCGCTGCGTATTATTCACAACACAAGAAGTTCACAATTTTACACGATCGAATTCATAACCCCAGGGTACACTTACTTGTATGGCTTGCACGTAGCAACGCTAGTTCGCGACGCGCGTCTTGCTCGTTCCAGGCACTCGGCCTCTTCTGTTGGTGGCAATCGAGATTGGTAAACTCCAAAGGCAACTTAGCTGTTCCAATTAGAAAAACACAGCCCTAGGTCAATTGCTACAGAAATTACAATTAAGGAAATTTTCAGCGAAATCGGGTACCATCAGATCGCCATCTCCGCTTATGTTCTCGCGGTTTGGTGGTTGAGCAGCAGGCTTTAAATACCACTCCCAAGGTGCTTTGCAGCCCTTGGGCATCTCCTCTTGGCAGTCAACCTCCATAACCTTGGGCATCTCCTCTTGGCAGTCAACCTCCATAGGCTCTATTCCACTTAGAAAAATGTCTACAATACACAGCCCAAGGTCAATTGAAATAGAAATTACAATTAAGGATATTTTCAGCAAAATCGGTTACCCCACAGATCTTCATCTCCGCTCATGTTCTCGCGGTGTAGTGGTTCAGCAGGATTTAAAAAAATCCACTCCCCTGGATAGCCCTTGAGCATCTACTCATCGTAAATTACCGCAGTAGGCTCCGTAGCTATTCCTATACCCTTGCAGTCTCCATCTTCGGTCAGGGTGCTTTCCTCGGAATTCATCTAGTGACACAAAAAGCGAGTATTGCAAGTTATGTCAAAATCACTACAAGCATCGGGAATCACCTAGTGCCTACAACTTTTTTTCGAAATTCAGCTCAAGCTCTACACAGTTACAAAAAATTGACAATCCTAACCCATCATAGTCAACCAATTTCTAATTTCATACATGATAACTAATGAATCTAACAGTCATTTAAATTTATATTCTATTCATTGCTGCATATCATCAAACAGATTGTGTGCATTTCAAAATCAAAATGCCTTAACCCAAACATACCCATCCCAAAATCCTTAATCCTCTGTAAGCAAATCACCAACCTGTAATACTACCCAAAAAACGCACGCTAACAAACAAAGAAGAAGAAACTATCACCAACCTGTAATTCGTAGTGGTGCAGTGGTGTCAGAGACGAAGTCAAGAGCGTCGCTGTGGGTCGTCGGAGTCGAAGAGAGGGTTGATCGTGAGAGCTGATAGAGAGAGAGAGAGAGAGAGCGCTTGGTCGGCGTTGTGTGCAAGCAATTTCGTCGGGCGAGTTCGTTAATGGATTCGGCGAGGACGAAGCTGTTTAAGGAAGTGCGAGTTCCTTAGCGCACAAACTAGGAATGTCGTTCCATAATCAAACGACAATTAATCCTTATCTTATCTAAACGACAATTATAGATCCACCAAGTTTTAAATTAATCCTTTTCTCTTTCTCATTCGAATCTGCCCTCGCGTTTCTCTCACTCACGCCCCTTTCTCTCTCTCCTCTATTCGCCGTTCGCCGACTGCCCTCTTCTTCAATCCTCCACAAATCGCCGCCACTCTCCGATCTCCGAGCAAATCCTCCCTCCGGCGATGGCATCCGCCGAGAAACCAGTGGCCGACCCGCCAGTTCCGGCGGAGGAAGAGTCGAAGTCCATCAGCAAGAAGGCTGCCAAGAAGGAAGCCGCGAAGCTCGAGAAGCTGCGCCTCCGCGAGGAAGCCGCGTCCGCCGCCGCTCCCGTCGCCGCTGATCCCCTGGCGGAGAATTACGGCGACCTTTCGCTCAGCGACCTGAATGTCGCCTGGAACGACCGGGAATGGACCGAGCTCGCCGCGCTCGACGAGGCGCTGCTCGGCCAGCACGTGCTTCTACGCGCGCGAGCGCAGACGGTCCGTCCCGTCAGCAAGAAAATGGCGTTCTTGTTGCTGAGGGACTCTGGCTCGACCGTGCAGTGCGTCGTCTCGGTTGCTCCCGAGCTCGTCAGCCCTCAGATGGTTAAGTTTATCACCGGATTGAGCCGCGAGTCGATCGTCGATGTCGAAGGGATCGTTTCGGCTCCTAAGGACGCCATTAAGGGAGCTTCACAACAGGTATAACGTTGGAATTGGAACGGTTGGAGATTTCTTTCGCTGACATTTTTGCAATTTGTGTTGCAGGTGGAGGTTCAAGTTAGGAAATTGTACTGCGTCCACAGGGCCATCCCTGTCCTTCCGATCAGCGTCGAAGACGCCTCGCGAAGCGAGGCGGAAATCGAAAGCGCGCTGCAGGTAACGGTTTCAATACCTTTTTTTATTTAATCACAAAATTGGTGGATTAATCTCATCAAAGCTGGTGGATTGTAGGCTGGAGAACAGCTTGTTCGTGTCAACCAAGACACGCGCTTGAACAACCGAGTTCTTGACCTTCGAACCCTTGCACATCAAGGGATATTCCGCATTCAGTGCCAAGTTGAAAATGTGAGTTTCGTCGTCTATTCAATAGAAATGTCAACTTGATACATGTGTTTTCACATTGGATCATTTCAAAAAAGTATAAACTTGTGAATCCGAGTATATTTATGAATTTTTGGCATCTCCGAGCAGATATTCAGGCAATTCTTGGTCAGTAAAGGCTTTGTGGGAATTCATACGCCAAAGATAATTGCTGGTTCGAGTGAAGGTGGTGCTTCCGTTTTTCGACTGGACTACAAAGGAACACCCGCTTGCCTCGCGCAATCACCTCAGCTCCACAAGCAAATGGCAATATGCGGTGATTTTGGTCGTGTTTTCGAAATTGGTGCTGTATATAGAGCAGAAGACTCTTTTACTCATAGGCACTTATGTGAGTTTATTGGCCTTGATGTTGAGATGGCAATCAAGAAGGGTTACTTTGAGGTAGAGTATATCTTTTTGGGCTTCTTTTCCGAGGACTTTACTCGTGAGCTGCGTAATGGCCCATAAAATGAGATTTAATAATTTTTCTTATTTTTTCAGGTGATGGACATTGTCGACGGTTTATTTGTGGCAATGTTTGACAGCTTGAATCAGGATTGTAAGAAAGAGCTTGAAGCTGTCGGGAGGCAATATCCATTTGAGCCGTTGAAGGTCATTACTCAACTTTTATGGAGGCTTTGTATGTGATCTGTTTCAATAATTGTCACCGAGATCAGCGTAATATTTAAATCTTAATCTTAATGTTGTATTATGCATTTGATTTGCAGTACCTTAGGAAAACTCTTCGGCTTACTTTTGAAGAAGGGGTTCAAATGCTCAAAGTAAGTAGTTCGGCTCGTTTTCTTTTTCCGTATAACCTTCTCTCTACTAATAGAATGAAATCCTTGCCGAGCTTTGAGACTAATATAACTTTTCTTTTCCTTACTTGAATGTATAGGATGTTGGTGTGGAAGTTGATCCGCTGGGGGACTTGAACACAGAGACCGAAAGAAAATTAGGCCAACTAGTTCTGGAGAAGTAATGTTCGATTCATAGGCCTTGTAGTCTAATCAAGTGCTTAATAAGTCTGAACTGTTTCTTAATGGCTTATAGGTATGGCACCGAGTTTTACATACTTCATCGCTATCCCTTGGCTGTTCGGCCGTTCTACACAATGCCTTGCAATGACAATTCAAATTACAGCAATTCATTTGACGTCTTCATTCGAGGTAAATACATGATTTTTATTGGACGCTTAAAAATTGTGTGTATTTTTTGTTGTTCTTTTTGCTTATGAGGACTGCTTTTAGGCGAGTGCAAGCAACTCTTAGACTCGTATTATTATGTCATTAATAAAGGGCGTCTAAGCCTGTATAAGGTGTTCACTGATAGGGTTAGCTATCATATTTGATTAGTGGAACTTTTTATTGAATCATTGAGAGCGTTCTCCTAGTCAAAACACTCGCTTAGATACCGGAGTATGTTTATCAATAAAGTGGTCCCTGAGTATCCTGGATTTCTAACTGATATGAATTTCTCTCGCTCAGGTGAGGAGATAATTTCTGGAGCTCAGCGTATCCACGTGCCAGAGGTCTTGGCCGAGCGTGCTAAGTCGTGTGGAATTGATGTGTTGACAATATCGTCATACATCGATTCTTTCAGGTATTCTGTTTCACCCATTCCCTTCTTTTGTCTAAACATGCTTTACAAATCAGTCTCTGGGTTATTGTTCTGAAATCATCAGTCTAGATTTTGAGTACAGTAGTTATTTGCAGTAATGATGGTTTTCATATCAATATCTCATTTTATAAATACCACGACAGATACGGTACGCCTCCCCATGGAGGATTTGGCGTGGGGCTGGAGCGTGTGGTTATGCTCTTCTGCGGCCTGAACAATATCCGAAAAACGTCCATGTTCCCCCGCGACCCGCTTAGAGTTGCCCCTTGATAGTTCATTCTGGACGCCGGCTTAGTTCCGGGATGAATTTATAGGTTGATATTGTTGTTTCAGAACAATTTATTCAAGCAAATCTTCTAACTCGAGCTTGTCCTTAGTTATAGAGTTTGTCACGGACCGTGGCTTTGTTGTTGGATTTTGAATTACTTATGTTTAAGCTTGAAATTTAAGTAAGTAATTACTTATTTTGGATTTTGAATTACTTAATCAAATAGTCTACTATATTTTAAAAAAAAAAATATTTAGGTAGTGTTTAGTTAACATGTTTGGGAGTGGTTGCAATTTGGTTTGAGAAATAAGTCTGGGGTGCCGACTAGCAAACTGGTTTAGGAGTTTGGTTTTTGAAACATTATTTGGTTCAACTTTTGTTTAACTCTAATTGATATGAAATAAAAATGGGCATTATAGTGTAATAGCCAAATAGAAAGTTGATATATGCTTAATAGCCAAATTTTAGTTTAGGGTAAACTGCGGTCAAAATATCCAATGCTCTAAATTTTTTGAATTATGTACTCAAACTTTTTTTTTTGGAGGCTAAAGTGCTTAAATTTCATTATGTTAGCGGCTAATGTTTTCCAGCCACAGGCATTTGACCGCCATCTTTGGAATTAGAGGTTAAATATATTAAAAACTGGATTCTAGAAGTAGTAGAGTAATTATTCAAATCTAAATAGTGACAGAAAGAGACTGTATCCATAGGGATAAAAACATGGCCAAGAATGTAAATCACTCCTTTAATAAAAACTTCTGCCAATCTTGAGAATAATTGGCTCAAGTACTGTTCATTAAAAAAATTGGTTCAAGTATCCTTTGAATTTGAGTTTTTAGCGACAATGTCCCTTATTCTTTCTAAAAGTAGCACACCGTCTGCTACACGCTAAAAATTGTGGAAACTGTTACTTAACCAAATAATCTCTGTATGCATTCCAAGGGGTCCAAAACCGAATTTAAAACGAAATTTCGGTCTCAAACAGTCTTTGGTGCAATTCTATTTTAGGTCCAAAAAGAAACGGGTCTTATGTCATTATAACTGTAAAACCGATACCGAAGACCATATTTTAAATGTCATGTGACAACATGTAGTTTCACAGCTGAGGGTATGTTGCGGCGTGTCTTTGACATACCCCATCGGAGCTTTTGTAAACTGGCGAACCTTGGCTCTTCTCAGTAATTTCTGTTTTCAGCGTCTCTCCATTATCGCCTGCACCGGCGAGAAGAACCCTAAAATCTACGTCACAGAGCGGATAGCCAAGAGCTTGCTTCTTCTCATATCGCTCCGGACATAAATTTCGTTCTTAATTTTCACTTAATGGTTCATTTGCTCCCTATTTTTGTGAAAGATTTCGAGGCAGACATATCCGACATCGGTGTTTGAAAGAAACCGGTGGTGATGCAAGTAAAAAATTATTAACTTGAATTTCATTATCCGTATTTGATAAAGAATACGACTTCATGGTTAATTACCTTTCAAATTGGAGCTAGATTGTTTCTCTTTTAATGTTTTATACTTTTATTTCTCTTTGCAGGTGAAATTGCTTGGAGTTTGTACGGGCATTAACCTCTATACAGTCTTACACAGATAATTACTGTTTCTAATTCTATAACTCATTGGTGTAGAAATTTATGATGCAAATTTATATATAATAAACATTATATACTTAGTTTGATATTGTTGTGAGTAAAATCTTGTTTGTTCAAGGAAAGTTGAAGAAAGGATAAGAAGCTTTTTATTTTAGTATCTTAAAGTACATTTTATTGATATAATCTGAGGGCATATAAAAGCAAAATTCTAATTTTGAACTTGAGACTTAATATTTGTACAGGAATCTTCAAATTGTAATGAATGTCAAACCATAATGTTGAACTTGATATTTAATATAATTGTTAAGGTTATAAAATAGGAAGTGAAATGTACAACCACATTTTCTTATTATTTAGGTACTTATACCGCAAATATTCCTGATTTTTTTAAAAGTAATTCAGTAGGTTCACTTTAACAAACACAAGGAATATACACCGCGATAAAACAAGGAGTAGAATAAAACATTTGGAATATACAAATTTACTAATCTAGATTAGCACATGAATTCAAAGATTTTACTGACTTTGGCTTTCGATTTTTTGTTTTGAGGTAAAAAAAAAAAGCTTCGATTCAGCTTTTTCGGTTGTTATCTTCTTGTTTTGTCAGATTCTTGCAAGAAAATGATGAGAAACAATTGTCCGAAAATTTGTAACTGACTAAATCTTTTATTTTTTGGAATAATTCAAGAAAAACTCCATTTTCAGCTAATTAATTATTCGTTTCAATTAATGTTACCCCCATTTTCTCAACTTTTCCACAGTAACAATCTTACTACGTGCGCTATATGAGAAAATAAGATTTTCTTAATCAAGAAAACAAACACAAGAATTAAAATATTAACATTAAAATCCGGAAATGCGAAATTCATTCATTCTTCTCATTAATAAGATGGATCAAATACAATGATGTATCTAGTACAATTAATCCTTCCTATCCTTCAAAGTACAAAATAAACCATAAAGAGTGTGACAATACAAAATAAAAAACCAGAACAAAAATTTAAAAATATGCGTATTGTTCTCTAGGATTTTAAAGGAGATGCTAATATAAAGTACAACAGAGAAGAACATAGGTAGGAGAAGCCTAACCCAGACAATGGGCAACAAGTCCACCGCACGGTTTTTAATCCGGATCCGGATTCGGATTTTAAAATCGAATACGAAAACGGATACGGATTTTTATCTGGTTCCCGGGTTTAGTCAGCCCTAAATTATTCACTATTAAAAAAAAAAAAAAACCTTTGCAACTTCCCTGTTATCTTATAGACCAAATTTATTTACTAAGGTTGCCATGACTTGAATATGCAAAATATAATTTTAGACGTGTCTTTTGCCATTATACTTTACCCACACTAACATTTTCTCATAGATCTTCGCTAAATTCATACAATTAATTATATAAAATAAAGATTTATCAATTTCAAATATTACAGGTGTAACATGCTGGTGCACAAAATAAAGAACGAAATATTGTAATGTTTTAAGGAACGATTGTTGTGGAGAAACATTCTTGTAGTAGAATTACACCACTTAAAACTCACACGTTAGCTCAAAAGAATCAGTCCATTGATACTTAAAAATTAATCATCTTTAACCATTTTCAGTTCACATTTTTTTTATATATATAAAATTATTGGCTAGCTCGAGAGATCTCATTATCAAGCTTTGGAAGAGCTGCACACGAAGGAGTCGCGATTAAAGTCGCCAAAATCGCGAGTTGGCCAAAATCGCGAGTTGGCTGGTCGTGGCTTGGCTGGTCGCGACGTGGTCGCGATTTAGCGAGGAAGTGTGATTATCGACCAAAAAAAGGGTTGCGGCAAAAGTTATTTTTTGTTTCCAATGTTTAATTTTATTAGTTTTTATCCGAATTTAAGTATTAAATTATTTAAAATTATTATTTAAACTTTATTTATTTCAAAATTAATATTTTAGTATGTTATAATTTATTATTTTGTAACATATTATTAATTTTGATTTATATGTTAATTTTTAAGTTGTAAGATATGTTAATAAGTATTGATTTGTAACATATTAATAATTATTAAAAATCTAAAACAAATAAATAAATATGATAAAACAAGATATTAAAAAAAAGTTGTATTATTCATTGTGAATATTACAATAAGGTGGAAGAAGTTGTAAATATTCAGTGTAAATATTACAAGATGCCTCACTAAAACCTCTCTTGAAAAACCCTCCTTAGGGACATAAAACCAAGAGAGGAAAGAGCACATCATATTGGCCTTTACATTGTGTCACTCGGGGAACCAGTCGTTAAACTTTTCAGTCATCCTCTCCAGATCGGTTGGTTCGTTCCGTTGGGCGATGGTGGGGTTGCGGAACATCCAATCGTTCAACACCACTGCTTGCTCGAGGTGTGTAGGAGTTGTTGACGCCCTCCGGTCGTCGATTATATGCTGAGCCGAACTGAATGCGCTCTCCGAAGCAACGCTGGAAATGGGGATGGACAGTATATCCCTCGCCATTCTCGCCAATATCGGGAATCTTTCCCGTTCATTCTTCCACCATCCAATCACATCGAACTCGACGGAGTCCTCGTCGATCCGCAGGCCGTAGTACCGCTTTAATTCTTGCGGTGCGCCGTCCGTGTCTTCCGCTCGTGCCGGTGGCGTACCGGATCCCGATGATTCTCCGCGATCCAGTCTTTGCTTCAGTCTCCGGACAAATGCTAGGCCGGTCTTGGTTGGGCTTTCCATCACTGCCCTTCGCTCCGCCTCCATGTTGAACTGTGGGAACCGCCGGTCGTATTCACTGTACAGTTCATAAAAAGCTTCATTAACAACCTTAATATAATCAGTGTAATCCACCCCTAGGTTTACCCCGATTGCTAACATCAACGCCCCGAATGTAAACATAATACGGGGATCTAAGATAGCACCGAAACAATACGAAAAAGGGGCTGGATCCCAATAACTTTTGAATTTTGCAACCATTCCCTCAATCATGGGCGAAATAACAGGGTCATTTGCGAATTCAGAAAAAGTGTTTGTAATTTCAAATAGACCCGAAAGACCATGATTCAAGGAAGGTTGTCTTTGGTTCGAAAAATTTAAAGTAACAGCGTAAAAGGGTTTGAGGAATTGGGTGAATTTCTGGGCCGTTTCCCATTCTGCCTCCGTGATCCGTTCCGAGGCCTCTAGTTGGGTGAGGAGGAAAGCGCTTAACGGTACCCTCTGTCTACACACAACTAAAAGCATTAGATATGTAGAGTTCCATCGTGTATTGTTGTCTAAACCTAACTTATTAGCTTTATGATTGTGCTCTTTACAAAATCGTCTCCACCTAGCGGTGGTTTGAGAATGCCGGATCCAATCGATAACGCCGCGTATTTTTTCAACGTGCCCTGAAATATTTCGTTCGCCCGTTTTAGCAATTAAATTAATAATGTGACACCCACACTTTTGATGTAAAATATTACGAAAAGGAGAACCGGGCAAACTATTTTCTAAGATAGTAATAGCGGCGTTATTGTTTGCGGCATTGTCTAACGTAATAGAAATAATACAATTTTGCAAACCCCAATCATTGAATAATTCAATTAATTTATCGGAAATGTTTGTGCCGGTATGGCGACACTCGAATGGTGACATATTTAAAATTTTTTGACATGGAACCCAATCATCGTCGACGTAATGGGCGGTCAGACTCAAATAATCGTTTAGACTCGGACCGCTCCACAAGTGGGTGGTGAAAGCAACGTTTATGTTTGACATTTTAAAAAACTCGACCAAATAATTTTTTTGCATTTTGTAAGCCTTTTCCATGTCCCTGGTATACGTCGTACGGGAAAACTGTTCGTAAGACGGATTAATCCTTTGCATGTATTGTGTATGCGCAGGATTTTCCATCAAACTCATCGGTGCGCCCGTAGACAGTAACCACTCGAGTGTCCATTTCCGTAAATTTTCGGTGGTAAGAGCACTTACATGTGCTGTGTTTACCTCGTCATCGTCTCCGTAGCACGCTTTTTTATGTCGCATCAAGTAGCCGGTTCCTTTGTCCCCCGGCGCATCTAGGGTTGTATGGCACTTCTTGCACGTGACGATCTTGACTCGAATACCGTTCTCCACACGTCGTTCTTCGTGAAAATATTCCCATACCTTCGCTCTGTTTGGTCGTCCCCACAACAAGGCCGTAGGATTTTCCCTATTAAAAATAGGGATATTGGCGGCAAAAGTGGCCAAACTTAAGTCAAGTGTGCAAGTATGTAGCCAATGTGATTTAATATCGGCATAAGTTGCCAAACTTCGCTAAACTGTGTCTTGTACAAAATCCATCTGCTGACCTCTAACAGACGTTAAGGGTTTACCACGTCATTGACACGTCAGCATAAATAATTATTTTATTTTTAAAAACGTGGTAATCATTCTTCATAAATACTCTATAATAATGTTTTTTTAAATATATTTTTAATTGTTTATTCAAAATATTATGAAACCCTAAATACCAATCCCTCGATTCTTTCTTTCCATCTCCTCCTTTCTTCTTCTTTCTCAGCGGCGTGGTTCCTTCTTCTTTCTTTCCATCTCCTCCTGCTTCCTTCTTACATAGTAAAAAATCTGCAACCTAATGGACAATGAGGGTGGTATTTCTTCTTCTCAAAATAGCGGCAGAGATGATCGAAGAAGGCCTGTAAGACTAACTGAAAAAGACTAGGTGAAAAAGATGGACACGAATGTAAACTAGGTGAGCTTATCCAATAGTAGAAGACAAAAACTACACTGAAACTACAGAGCTAGTTGACAAAAAATAAGTCCAGAAAAATTCATGTGGTCCAATGTTCCCCATTTATGACATTCACAAGCATTTCTAAAGAACATTCACCGAAATGATAATATAATACTGTATCTGACAATCATTCCAACACAGATCTAACTCAAACGAAATAAAATAAAGACAACACCTTTTTTTAGCAAACAAACGAAAAAAATAAAAAATAAAAGAATCTTTTCGTGAAAAAAGAACTTTACTCGCCATTGTTAATACCAAAAAAATAAAAGATACTAAGTTATTATGCATAAAAAATGAATCTTTTTGTGAAAAAATAACTTTAGTCGCCATTGTTAATACCAAAAAGTCAAAGATCTAAGTTATTATGCATAAAGTTAAGACCTTTCTTCCTTGCCATGCATAAAGACAACACCTTTGATCATAAATGCATGCAAAGAGACTTACAGTATGTTGGAGGAGGTGTACGCAGTGGGTTGCGCCATCCAACGTAAGGATCGCCACCATCATCGTCGTCCATTCGAGCTAAACAAGAGTTTCAAAGCACTGTGTTTAGGGTTATATGAGAGAGAGAGGGGTTTTTCAGTCAGTGAGAGTGTAAGTCGTAGTGAAGGGGGAGAGCAATGGTTATATGGGTTACTTGTTTGAAAATTTGTAATGATTACTAATTCTTATTCATCAACTAATTAAATTAAACTTTATTAAAGGCTTGGGCCACATGAAAATGACGTGGCAAACCCTTAACGTCTGTTAGAGATCAGCAGATGGATTTTGTACAAGACACAGTTTAGCGAAGTTTGGCAACTTATGCCGATATTAAATCACATTGGCTACATACTTGCACACTTGACTTAAGTTTGGCCACTTTTGCCGCCAATATCCCTTAAAAATATAAGGGAGAAAAAAGATTAACAAAATAAAAACTGGTATTAATTTTACATGGATTAAATATTAATATTAATCATATTAATTAATTAAATTTCATATAGTTAATTAAAAAAGTTAACAAAATAAAAAATGGTATTTTGTATGTGTGGAAATAATTATCAAGCTCTTTTGGACGGAACTCCCCGAGGTTCCACGGCCAGATCGACTGGAAATGATGCTATGATCTCGCTTTAGGCCCAAGCTTTTCTAGACAGAACTCCCCGAGGTTCCCAGGCTAGCTTGGAGGAGATTGCAAAGCAAACCTTATTTAAAAACCAATCTTTCTAAGACACCATAATCCGTAAAAACTTTATAATTATCACCACACATAAAAAATACCATTTTAATTTCTTTAACTTATTTAAGTAACTATTTAAAGTTTAATTAAACTAATATGATTAATTGATTACTAACTAATTAAATTCCAAAATTAAATAACAAAAAATATCAAGAAATTCGTTTCTGATGTGGAAGATCAGTCGGAACCGCAACCACAGAGCATACTAAGACTTTCAAGAAATTCGTTAAAACAACACTTGCAAATTGATTATTAAACTAGTATGATTAAATGATTATTAACTAATTGAAAAAATTAAACTAAAAAGATTAAATGATTATTAACTAATTGAAAAAATTAAGCTAAAATGATTAAATGATTATTAACTAACAAAAAATCTCAAGAAAGTCGTTTCTGATGTGGAAGATCAGTCGGAACCGCAACCACAGAGCATACTAAGACTTTCAAGAAATTCGTTATTGATTATTAATTATTAATATTTAATTATTGGTTATTAAATATTATTTATTACTAAGAACTAACTTATTAATTATTAAATATTATTAATTAATAAAGGGTAAAATGCGGCCAAAGTACCCAAAGTTTACCTTTTTTGTGATTATGTACCTAAACTTTTTTTTTTGGTGGCTAATGTAGCTATAGTTTACTCTGTTAAGGAATTACCATTCTTCCGTTAAATTTTTTGAATCGCTGTTAGTGGCATGGTGGATGACACCACGTAACCCAACCATGTCATTTTAAACAAATTTAAAAGAAAAAAAAATAAAATAAACACATTACAAATTTTAGGGTTAATCAATTCATTTTTTTTTCCAATCTCAGCCTTCTCACTCATCTCTCTCTCTCTATCACTCTCATCACTCTCTCACTCTCCCTTTCTGCATTCTTTAAGGCTCGATTTCAGCATCTTCAACGTTAATCTGGGAGTTCTAATCCAAGATTAAAATGACATGGTTGGGTTACGTGGTGTCATCCACCATGCCACTAACAGCGATTCAAAAAATTTAACGGAAGAATGGTAATTCCTTAACAGAGTAAACTATAGCTACATTAGCCACCAAAAAAAAAGTTTAGGTACATAATCACAAAAAAGGTAAACTTTAAGTACTTTAGCCGCATTTTACCCATTAATAAAATAGAAAAATGATGTATAGCTATAAATAGAGAAATGAGTAAATGTTATTACCCGGGGACGGGCAACGGAGGCTTCACCGCTATCTTGATTGGAAGACTGAGGAGAACCGCGGTTGTACTCCCCGACATTTGAACCACGGATCGAGGGCGGCGTTTGAAAGTCGTCGGGATCGGCATCGTCGGGACGTTGAGTTTGGTCGGGATCGGCATCTTCGGGACCTTGAGGTTCGTCGGGATCGGCACCTTCGGGACCTTGAGCTCCGTATTCGGCACCTTCCCGTAACATGAGATTGAAAAAAGGATCGTTATTTCCCCCCCTAGATTGAGCCACCGCGCGCGTCGACCAATTCTCGGGACACACGTTCGGGATTGGCTTGGTGGTGGGCCAACGCCCGGACTAGACTAGGTCTTAGAGACCGTACTGTATCGTCGGGATAATTTGGATTGGGAGGGGAGGGAAATATTTCTCCGGGTAGCATAACAGGAATGTAGTCGTCGGGCGTAGGCTGCGATGTTCCCCCTAGTAGAAATTGGGGTTGCAAATTCCTGACCGCCCTTCGACCCCCGGAACTACCGCCGCTTCTTCGAGACATAATGAGAGAACTTTTGAACTTGAGAAATTTAGAACTTTAGAGCTTGAGAACTTTAGAGCTTTAGAACTTGAGAGAATTTGAGAACTTGAGAACTTGAGAGAATTTGAGAGAGAGATGGAAGATTGTTGGTGAGGAAATGAGGGAGGAAGAGGTGGTATTTATAGGGTTTGAGGAGAGGGTGGGGTGGGTGAATAATTATTGTGGTGGGTGAATAATTGTGAGGAGATAGTAGGTGAAAAGTAATTGAAATTTGAAATTTTTGGGTTGAAATTCGCGTAAAGTGGGTAATAATTGTGGTTGGGTAATAAAATTCGGGTAAAAAGTGTGTTATTTATGCCCCAAAAAGACAAAATCACGCGGATCGCTGACGTGGCACGTTGTGGGCCGTCGATTGCTTCACGCGGATCACCATCTCAGGCGTCGCGACGCCAGTCCGAAATCGCGACGAATCACGACTTTTGCCGCAGAGTCGCGACGCGTCGCGATTCGCACTGTAGCAGTCGCGACGCGTCGAATCGCGAGTGGCGGCGTCGAGTGTGCAGCTCTAAAGAAGACAGTCAATCTCATAGCCATTGACAAGATTCGATGTAAGATTCTCTACGATCAACTCATTTCTTATCGTTCTTCTGGATGAAAGTCAAAATAGCGTCGAAGATAAGACGCCAACCCGCTTCATTTAAAGACCGTGTTTATCGTGTCTACCCGTTTAACATATACATGTACGACGTGATTAATAAAATAAAATATATATCATACGTGATAGGCATAGAAATAATTAATAGCATATACAAAATACTTAAAATGCAAATTTTTGCTTTTAATCCTGGCCAACACTCACTCTTGACTCGCACAACATACTATTTTTAACACTTAGATCTTCATTTATTTTATAGTATTTGGTTACCAATAAAATTGATTATCCTTCTTCTTCTTCTTCGTTCTCCTCGTCGGATGAATAAAATTGATTGTCCTTCTTCTTCTTCTTCATTCTCCTCGTCGGATGAATAAAATTCCCCATATATCAATCATTGTATCGTAATAATCACTTTCCTTTCAGGTACGTTCTTTCCTTTCATTATGTTAATTTTTATTTTCTTTCTCCTTTCTCATTCATATACTATTTAATGAGATGAATATTCAATGTTCATATATGATTAGCATTACGTAATTGATTGGCCTTGCAGACATGGCGAGGGATCACAGCGGATCGCCAAAGCACCATTACAACCAACTCGAATCCAAGCGTAAACGTCTCACGCTGATCTTCGGATGAGCGGTCGGTCTCTGCATCCTCTGCTACGTTCTCGGCGCGTGGCGCACGTCGTCCCTTACGGCCCCGTCACGCGTCGGATGCGAAACCGGTGACGCTAGCTCATCGTCAGCGTCTTCGTCGTCACAGGCGTTGGACTTCGAGAGCCACCATGCGGTAGACGCGAATGCGACGGTCGGGGCGGCAACGGAGACGATCCCGCCGTGCGAGATGTCGCTGAGCGAGTACACGCCGTGCCAGCACCCGCCTAGGGGGCGGAAGTTCGACCGGAACATGCTCAAGTATCGGGAGCGGCACTGCCCGGGCAGCGAGGAGCTAATGCTCTGCATGGTGCCGGCTCCACCGGGCTACAAGACGCCGTTCAAGTGGCCTCAGAGCCACAACTTCGCGTGGTGCCACAACATCCCGCACAAGGAGCTCAGCATCGAGAAGGCCATCCAGAATTGGATCCAGGTCGAAGGCGACCGCTTCCGCTTCCCCGGGGGCGGCACTATGTTTCCCCGTGGCGCCGACGCCTACATCGACGACATCGACAAGCTAATCCCTCTCACCACCGGCGCCATCCGAACCGCCATCGACACCGGATGCGGCGCAAGTGACATTCACTGTAAAAAAAAAAAAAAAAAAACTCCTAAATTAATTTAATTAATGGCGAAAACAGAATTGCTTATAAAATGGAATTTTAAAATTTTGTATTTGCTCAAAGTATGGTAAAAAAGTAATGATAAATAGGATTAATTTTTAAAGTTTCCTAATCAAATCATTTGGAGATTCTTGCTATTTTGAAGACATTCTAAACGTTTCAATTACTTCATATTTTGGACCACTATTTTGCCATATTAGTTTCGATACTTTGTGTTTTAATTTTGGATTTCTAACATCAATTTAACCACTTGAGACATGTACTTATTTTTTTTTATTCGTGTTTTTTTTTTCTTTCAAACTTTCCAAAAGTACAAACCAATCATCTTCCCCTCTGTGACTAAAAAAGTGAACTTAATTGCTGTGTATTTTTTTTTTATTTGAATACCAATTTGTTTATCTGACCGAATATACTCAAAAATCAACTCAATCGAATTTTCAGTACTACAAGTCCAACCTTAGTGTACTCATATACCCGTTCCTTTATTTGCTTGTGTTAGGTGGCGAGTTGGGGAGCTTACCTCCTTAAGAGGGACATATTGACGATGTCGTTTGCGCCGAGAGACACCCACGAAGCGCAAGTGCAGTTCGCCTTGGAGCGAGGCGTCCCGGCAATGATTGGCGTCATGGCCTCCCAAAGGATTCCGTACCCTGCGAGGGCTTTCGACATGGCTCACTGCTCCCGCTGCCTCATTCCTTGGAACCAATATGGTAAATAATCTTTATCAACACATTGTTAATAGTGACGAGCGTTACGTGATATTTAAATTTGTGTCGTGAGTTTGATCCTTTTATCTCAATAATACAAGTTCAAATACTCCACCGTTAAGGTAGGACATAACTAACATGATATATAAAATTGTAGATGGTTTGTATCTAATCGAAGTGGACCGAGTTTTGAGGCCTGGAGGTTACTGGATACTCTCGGGGCCGCCGATAAATTGGAAGAAGTACTGGAGAGGGTGGGAGAGAAGCCGGGAGGACTTGAAGGCTGAGCAGGACTCAATCGAGGGCGTCGCTAAGCGGCTGTGCTGGAAGAAGGTAGTCGAGAAAGAAGACCTCTCCATATGGCAGAAACCCATCAACCACTTGGAGTGCGTCAAGAACCGGAGGGTCTTCAAAACACCGCACATGTGCAAGTCCGACAACCCCGACGCCGCGTGGTAACTCTTAACATCTAACTCCATAGGCTAGGAGTGATTTTTATGCCTATTAATAGGTCCCGATTTCGTAATATTCCTCATACAATTTAAGAACTAATACTTTTAAATGATAAATGAGCTGCGATATCATGGGCAGATTTCAATTTTCGAGGGCCTTACGCGAAGTACATTTTAATTAACGAGCCCTAGTTGAAAAGAAATATTCAAATAAAAATAGTAAATATAATAAATAAAAATCAAGTTTTTTACATGATCATTCAAGCATGAAACCCCTAGATTTTATAAAATAGAGATAAATTTCGGTACGAGTTTTGTGTGTTTCAAACGTGCAAATCAAGATACCAATCTATTCCTACTAGTAGTTCATAATAAGTTAATATCGAATACTCGAGCGCTCTCTCAATTACCGGGATTGGTGTTTCACGGTAGGACCCTGCTTGATGGACTTTTTTTTTTTGTTTTATTGAAATTTTGAAAGGTACAAAAACATGGAAACTTGCATAACCCCTCTGCCGGAGGTAAACGCCCCTGACGAGGTGGGTGGGGGCGCGCACTAGAGCGGTGGCCGGCGCGTGAATTCGCCGGAGAAGTTTGAAGAGGACAACCGGGTGTGGCGCGAGAGGGTGACCTACTACAAGCGGCTGATCCCTCTCCAGCAGGGTCGCTACCGCAACGTGATGGACATGAACGCCGACCTGGGCGGCTTCGCGGCAGCGCTGTCGAAGCACCCCGTGTGGGTCATGAACGTTGTCCCGGCCGACTCCAGCCGTGACACCCTCGGCGTGATTTACGAGCGCGGCTTCATTGGAACATACCAGAACTGGTGTGAAGCCTTCTCCACTTATCCTCGAACGTACGATCTCATTCATGCCGGGGGTGTTTTCAGCATCTACCAGGGCAGGTAATGAGAACATTGATCGTGTATACACACACACACACACACACACACACACATATATATATATATATATATAGTTCCGGTTCCGGCAGCAAACAAGCTTTCTACGATATTTGTTGTGATTTCTCAAGTCATCCTTACTGAAACGCTCACCAAACGTGTGTGAATTAGTAGAAATCCTCCCACAATTTAAAACGATCCTAACACACAGTAACACAATTCAAATCACATAAAGCGCATTTTTCGTCTAATGATACTATTCTTTAATTTTTTTACTTCTGATAATTTTTCTCCGCGAAAGACACCTCTTGGCTCATTCTAACCAACCATAAATGCCATTCCCTTCAAAATACATCAATCTTTAGTTCGGCTCAAGTGACAACATTCATATCCATCTATTCGCGAGTCTGAGCATTCAATTGGTTTGTTTTGCATAAAGAAAAAAACTCAAGAAAAATGTATGGCAGCCTTATTAAACAAAGAGAGCAAGTACAAAAACTCTTGAAGTGTCAGCTTCGAAGCCCGCTTTTCTTCGAACCCGCCTTCCTTCAATACCCTCAGTAACTTCTCTTTGAACTCCGATGGCTCGCTTTCCTCCACTTCCATCTCGTCCTCATTGTCGCCATCCATGTCCAGATCCTCGTCAGTGTTTCCGAGTCCCGAGTAGTCAATATTGTTAACGTCAACACTCGCAGCCGGCGCTTGCCCCGAATGGATGAGCGCCTGAACGGTCTTGAAGTTCTTTTCCAGCGCGGCTACGACGCCCTTTTGGCGGAAGAGCGAGCCGAGGGTCTTGTTCTTGCGGTTGAAGCATATGCGGAGGAACCCGTCCCACTCCTTCTGGTTGACTTCGAAGCGTGGTCTTCTCGGCTCGATTCTGACGACAGACGAGTCAACCTTGGGCGGGGGGCGGAAGTTGTTGCGGCCGACCTTGATGAGGTGCGAGACCCGAGCCTGCAACGAGGTGTTCACGGTGAGGCGGCAATAGAGCTTGTCCCCGGGCTGGGCCACGAGACGCATCGCGAACTCCCGCTGGAACATGATCACCGCGCACCGGAAAGTGGGCTGACTCAGCAGCTTGAATGTAAGTGGAGACGAGATCTGGTAGGGAATGTTGGCCACACATATGTCGAATTTCGGAAGCTCGGTCTTCAGAACGTCTCCTTGAATGACCTGCACGATTGAACGAGACTTTTAAGGCTTCGATTCAATCCTTTTGATCATATTTGAAAAGACCAATTTGAAGTTTCTATTAAACCTTCTTAATTACCCCATAATTACTTCTATAACTAGTAAAGCCTATAGACATATCAAATTTCAAGCCAAATCTGTGTTCAACCAATTGAAATACATCATCAATCTTTTGTGAATCATAAACATAAATAATGAGCTTTTTCGGCTTTAGTCTACTCCTTTTCAGCATAATTGCATAAATAAATTTGAAAATTTCCTTTTGTAGGCGTTGACCAGTCCCTGTGATCCTGATAGGTGAAAAACCAGTCCCGGTGCCGGTTCTCAAAACCGGACTGGGAAATACAGGGTACCATTATTTCCCTTAAACCCGCGGATTTTTAAACGTATTAGAACGAGCTTTATTTCATAAACTGATTTTCCTGGATCCGCAATCGATGAAAACTGGCACCGGTTCTCAAAACCGGACCGGGAAATACAAGATACCAATATTTCCCTCAAACCCACTGATTTTTGAGTGTAGATGAACAAACTTTTCGCTTCTAAAACTGATTATCGCTGTGATCCTATTGGTGAAAATCCTTCCTAGTGCCGGTTCTCAAAACCGGACCGGAAAACAATGGGTACCAATATTTCCGCAAAACCCACAGATTTTTAAACGCATACGAATGAGCTTGATCTCCTAAATCGATTATCCCTGTGATCCTGGTCTGTTGGAAAACCAATCCCCGGAACCGGTATTTCCGAAATAACCACAGATTTTCATACCGTATAAGAATGAGCCTGATTCTTTAAAAAAACAGAAAACAAAAAAGAACGATCCTGATTTCTCAAACAGATCATCACTGTAAATATCTAGCAAAGCCAAACATGATCAAGCTGTTTGTCAGACGGTACCTTGAGGCGGCTGGCGAGAGGAGAGCCCTGGAAACGCCTCTGAAGCTCGAGCACCATGCGAGGGTCGACCTCCACGGCGACGACGCACTTCCCGGCCTCCAGAAGCTTCTTCGTCAGGTTTCCGGTACCGGGGCCGATCTCGAGGATGGTGTCGGTGGTCTTGATCCCGGCCTTCTGGACGATGGAGTCGACCAGCAGAGGGTTCTTCAGGATGTGCTGCCCCTTCGACTTGTGGAACGATATGCCGCCCTGGTACGGCCCCGCCGCGGCGGCGGCGCTCGAGCGCTGCTTCTCCTTCCTCACCTTCCCGCCCGCCATTGATGGTTCCGCTAAGGTTCAAGCTTCTCAGCTATGGAGGCCAAGTAGGGTTCGAGGTCTTCAATAACACTCTGCGCAAGGATATTTGAGCAGAAACGACGAAATAAATTAAAAAACGACATGAAAGTAACAAAAACGACAACAATTTACGAACGACAACTGAGAGAGAGATTACTGTGCACACCGTGGAAGCTTCCGAAAAATATGATTAAATTTAAAAGCTTCTTACGAAGTCATTATATATATATAGTTTCTTATGGGAAGCTTCCGTTTGTATGTCCCAAAACACAAGTTTGAACGAAATTATTATTGGTTTTAATAAATTTTAAAATTATGCTCCAAAAACACTTTTAGTCTTTAAGTCAAACACTTTTGCTCTCAAGTTAGACAGTTTTCGATTTTTAACACTTTTAGTCTTTAATTTAAACATTTTTGTTCTTACGGTTTAGACAGTTTTAATTTAGAAAATTATACAAAAAAAAAAATTGTCTAAATTTTTTTGGACACTTTTGGTCTTTAAGTCAAACACTTTTTAGGCATAATTTTGAAATTTATTAAAATCGGGAATAATTTCGTTCAAACATACCTATTGGGGCATACAAATTGAAGTTTCCCTATATATATATAGAGCTGCATGTCACGGTGTCGCGGCGAGTCGCGACCAAATCGTGAAAAATCGCCAAAGGAGGAGTTGCGACGCGTCGCGGGTGGAGGGGTCGCGAGGAGTCGCGAGTTCGCGAGAAATGTGGATGTGTTGTTTGCGACATATGTACCTATTTGTTTCCAATGCTTAATTTTATTAGTTTTTACCCGAATTTAACTATCAAACTTTATTAATGATTTCAAAATTATATTTAAGTATGTTAATTATTTAAAATTATTATTTAAAATTTATTTTTTTCAAAATTAATATTTAAGTATGTTATAATTTATTATTTTGTAACAAATTAATATTTTTTATTTATATTGTTAATTTTTAATTTGTAACATATGTTAATAAATATTAGTTTGTAACATATTAATAATTTTAACAAATTTAATTAACAAATAAATAAATATGATAAAACAAGATATTTTAAAAAAAAGTTGTATTATTCATTGTGAATATTACAATAAGGTGGAAGAAAGCTGTAAATATTCAGTGTAAATATTACAAGATGCCTCACTAAAACCTCTCTTGTAAAACCCTCCTTAGGGACATAAAACCAAGAGAGGAAAGAGCACATCATTGGCGGTTACTTTGCATCACTCGGGGAATAAGGCGTTAAACTTTTCAGTCATTATCTCCAGATCGGTTGGTTCGTTCCGTTGGGCGATGACGGGGTTACGGAATTTCCAATCATTCAACACCACTACTTGCTCGAGGTGTGTGTTGGTCATTGACGCCCTCCGGTCGTCGATGATATTCTGAGCCGTACTGAATGCGCCCTCCGAAGCAACGCTTGAAATGGGGATGGACAGTATATCCCTCGCCATTCTCGCCAATATCGGGAATCTGTCCCGTTGATTCTTCCACCACTTGATCACATCGAACTCAGCTAATTCATCACGTAGTACCGCTTCACTTCGTCTGGTGCGCCTTCCGTGTCGTACGCCCGTGCCGGTGGCGTACCGGATCCCGATGCTTCCCCGCGATCTAAGCGTTGCTTGAGTCTTCGGCTAAACGCTAGTCCGGTTTTGGTTGGGCTTTCCAATAATGCATGCTGCTCCGCGAGGACGTTGAACTGTGGGAACCGCCGGTCGTATTCACTGTACAATTCATGAAACGCTTCATTAACAACTTTAACATAATCAGTGTAATCAACCCTTATGTTTTCCCCGACTGCTAACATCAATGGCCCGAAAGTAAACATAATTCGAGGATCTAGTATAGCACCGAAGCAAAACGAAAACGGGGGTGGATCCCAATAATTTTTTAATTTTTCAACCATTCCCGGAATAAGGGGAGAAATAATAGGGTCATTTTCGAATTCTTGAAAAGCACACGTAATTTGATTTAGACCCGAAAGACCATGATTCAAAGATGGTCTTTTTTGGTTAGAAAAATTTAAAGTAACAGCATAAAAGGGTTTGAGGAAGTGGGTGAATTTTTCCGCGGTTTCCCATTTCGGCGCCGTGATCCGCGCCTGGGGCTCGAGTTCCATATGGAGGAAGTGGTCCAATGGTAGCCTCTGCTTACACATAACTGAAATCATTAGATAAATTGAGTTCCATCGTGTATTATTGTCTAATCCAAACTGGTTAGCGTCGACCATTTCTCGGGGCACAAGATCGGGATTGGCGTTATGCATGCCCACCGCCCGGGTTAAACTAGGTCTTAGAGACCGTACTGTATCATCGGGATAATTTGGATTTGGAGGGGAGGCAAATATTTGTTGGGGTAGCATAACGGGAATGTAGTCGTCGGGCGTAGGTTGCAATGTTCCCCCTTGTTGAAATTGGGGTTGCAAATTTCTAGCCGTCCTTCGACCCCCGGAACTACCGCCGCTTCTTCGACTCATAATGACTAAAAAATAAAACTTTAGAACTTTGGAACTTTAGGACTTGAGAACGTGAGAACTCTAGAACTTGGAAGCTTAGAAAATTGAGAGAATTAGAGAGAAGAATAAAAGATTGGTGTGAGGAAATGAGGGTGGAAGATGTGGTATTTATAGGGTTTGAGGAGACAGTGGGGTGGTTGAATAATTATTATGGTAGGTGAAGTGGGTGAATAATTGTGAGGAGATAGTGGGTGAATTTTTTTTGAAATTTGAAATTTTAGGGTTGAAATTCGAGTAAAGTGGGTAGAAATTGTGGTTGGGTAATAAATTTCGGGTGAAAAGTGGGTTATTTACGCCACAAACAAACACACCCTTCGGATCGATGACGTGGCACGATCTGGGCCGTCGATTGCTTCACGCGGATCACGATCTGACGATCGCAATGGGAGCACCACGTCGCGATGAATCGCGACTTTTGCCTCCAAATCGCGACGAGTCGCGACTCCCCAGAAGGCATCGCGATGCGTTGCGACCGGCCCCCCCCCCCCCCCCCCCCGATCGCGAGTTGCAGCTCTAATATATACGTGTGTGTATATATATAATATCTTCGTTTGTGAAAAATTATTATATCTCTCCTTTATTTTTTTTATTTAATTTTATTATTCATAGTTCTCCATCAATTAAAAAAAATAAAGTAAAATTTGATTTTTAACTATGAGGTGTGTTTACCTTATTAAACTTTTAATTTAATAAACTTTTAGCTCAAACTTTATTAGAAAATTTGTTTGTCTTATTTTTTTTATCCCTACCCAATGCAGGCCTTATAGTTTATTTTTATGTAGCGTTTGACTTTGCATTAAAAATTTTAGTACCAAGATAATTTAACAAAAAGATTATACTGTACATTAGTTTGAATAAAAATGGCGTGAACGACATCAATGAGTCAGTAGCAAAAATCTGAGCAAGTTTACGATTGATTCCGAGGAAGAATTTATTTTCCTCGTCCTTTCAAAAGAAAATATGATTTTACTTCCTTTGATATTTTTCTCCTTAAAAAAAAATCAAACAAAAAAAAAAACTTTTAAAGATACAAATAATATGATATCCTTGGTAAAAACCCAATGACTATCTTCAAGAATAAAGACAGTGTTGTAAATTTGCTATTTTTGCACTTATTATTGTAGAATGTGGTAATGAATAATGGAGGTGGGTGAGTGAATGAGTGATGCGATATGAATGAATATGGAATAGTGAAGTAAGTAGTAAAATATGTGAGTGATGGAGTAGAGAGAATGGCCGGGAGAGAATCGGTGAAACTAAGAGTGAGAATTGTAATTGCATTTATCCTCCAAGGGATGGTATTTATAGGAAATTCTAGGGGTGGTTAGGTAATTACACATAGTTAGTGCATATTGAAAATAATAAATGCAAACCTAACCTAATGTTCATGAGCATTACATTATATCTATAACACTCCCCCTTGGAATGCTCATTACAAAATTTACGTGTTCATGCTGCCTCATTAAAAACCTTACTAAGAAAAACTCAGTGGGATAATAACCATAGTAAGAGAAAAAGAGTACAACCACATATAGCTCTCCCTCATGTTGACACGGGTAATTTCTTCATAAACTCTGCAGCTTTCGCATCCCAATGTCATGAACACGTTTTCTGAACACTGAAGTGGGAAAAGCCTTTGTGAAGAGATCCGTGGAGTTCTCGCTAGAACGAACAGACTGGATACTGATAACGTTACTCTTTCCAACTCTTGAGTGAACGAAAAGAACTTCGGAGGAATATGCTTTGTCCGATCACTCTTGATAAACCCTTCCTTCATCTGAGCAACACATGCGGCATTATCTTCGTAAAGTATGATAGGATCATCATTTGGTAGGTGAACACTTGTGGTTTTGATATGTCGCGTCATGGATCTAAGCCACACGCACTCACGACTTGCTTCATGCAGTGCGATGATCTCAGCATGGTTTGATGATGTCGCAACGAGCGTCTGTTTCTGGGAGCGCCAATAAATCGCAGTTCCTCCGCAGGTAAACACATAGCCCGTTTGGGATCTTCCTTTGTGTGGGTCTGACAAGTAACCTGCATCTGCATAGCCAATCAAAATTGGTTTCGTATTGTTAGGGTAAAATAATGCCAAATCAATTGTTCCTTGAAGATAACGAAACACATGTTTAATTTTATTCCAGTGTCTTTCAGTATAGGAGCTGAACTGAATCTCGCTAACAAATTCATTGCAAAAGCTATATCCGGTCGAGTACAATTAGCAAGGTACATAAGAGCTCAAATTGCACTGAAATATGGTACTTATGGACCAAGAATCTCTTCGGATTCTTCATCTAGACGATATGGATCCTTTCCGACATCAAGGGACCTCACGACCATTAGGGTACTCAATGGATTTGATTTATCCATATTGAATCTCTTTAAAATCCTTTTCACGTAATTCGATTGGTGCACAAGTATCCCATTATGCAAGTGCTCAATTTGCAAACCTATACAATACTTTGTTTCCCCCAAGGTCTTTCATCTCGAATTCTTTCTTTAAGTAAGAGATTACTTCCAGAATATCTTCATTGGTCCCAATGATATTCAAATCGTCAACATAGACAACGATAATCACACACCCATATATTGTCTTCCTGATGAAAATGCAAGGGTAAAGAGGGTCGTTGACATATCCCTTTTGTAACAAATATTCACTTAATCGGTTGTACCAAATGCGTCCGAATTGCTTTAACCCATATAAAGATCTTTGTAATTTGATTGAATATTTTTCTCTGGGTTTTGAACTTGATGCTTCAGGCATTTTGAATCCTTCAGGGATCCTCATGTAAATATCAGTATCAAGCGATCCGTATAGATAGGCGGTAACAACATCCAGGAGGTGCATATTCAATTTCTCATGAACAACTAGACTTATTAAGTATCTAAACGTAATTCCATCCATGACAGGAGAATACATTTCCTCAAAAGAAATTCTGAGCCTTTGAGAAAAACCTTGTGCAACAAGTCGAGCCTTGTATCTCACAATCTCATTTTTCTCATTTCTCTTTCGTACAAATACCCATTTGTATCCAACAGGTCTCACATATTCAGGTGTGAGTACTATAGGCCCAAAAAAATTGTGTTTGTTAAGCGATTCTAATTCAACATCAATAGCCTTTTTTCCATTAAGCCCAATCGCGTCTATTTTTACATTCGGTAACAGACTGTGGTTCGGGGTCTCCATTATTTTCGTCCATAACATCGCATGCTAAACTGTAACAGAATGCATCATCGATGTTCACATTTCGGTTCCACATTATACTTGTAATGGCATAATTAATCGAAATTTCTCGATTTTCCTCATTGCGTATTTCTTCAGGAATACGTTCCTCTATATTGGGGTCATTTTGTTTCTTTGCTCCTTTTCTTTTGCGAGGATTTTTATCTTTAGAACTGACTAGTCTTCCACGCTTCACGCGTCTTGTGATTTCATGAGTGACTTTGTTTTCAATTTGCCCTTTCGGAACTTCAATTTGAGCAGGAGCATTCTCAGCTGGTATATGAGATTTAGTCACTCTCTTTGTGTCCGTAAATGCATCAGGAAGTTGATTTGCTATATCTTACAAATGCAAAATTCTCTAGACTTTTCCTTCACATTCTTTTGTGTAAGGATCAAGATGCAACAATGTTGGTACAAACTATTTAATTTCTTTGACATGTCGTTTTCTTAATATTCTTTTGTTGCGATTCTTTAGGGCTTTAGTGAATGTGTTTGACTTTTCGATGATCCTAATGTGGTTAGCTGTGGTGGTCATTGGGATTAATTTTTCTTTGAAAATTATACGTTTATATATACATATACTTTTTAGCTAATTATACAGAAAGAGTGCTTAATCAGTCATAATAATTTTGATGATTTAAATTGTATACACTTAGGCATGCTAATTATTCTGTATAATAATCGGTTACCTTGTGCTATAGGAGCATGATAAAACTAATTGTGATTGTAATTGCTTTTAAGTGTATTGAAGAAGAACAGAGATTTGGGTACAACTTAATTTTTTTTAAAAAAAATTATTCTTAATTTTAATTTAAAAAAAAAAACTGAAAAGTGTTTGGTAAACTGTTTATAAAACAGTTGTTGTTGGTAACAAAAGTTAATTTAGCATTTGGTAAAATAAATATTTTAAGATAAAAAAAACTCAAATAAACTAAAAACCGTGTTTTTGTTTTTAGAAAAAACCGAAAGCTAAATCCTAACTTTTACGACTCATGTACAAAAATCTAAAATCGCTTTTGTGTTTTTTTGTAACAACAGTTTTACCGAACACTAAAAAGTAATTTAGTTTATTTAAAAAAAAAGGCATTTTTAAGCTGAACCAAACGCACCTATAACTTGATAAATTTTCAATTTATAAGTATATATGTATATATTCATGTGGGTTTTGACGTTTAACCGTTGAAGATTCTGAAAAAAAAAAAAGAATGAAATTTATGAAAAAGTAAAAATATTAACATTGAGGACTTCAACGTAAAAAATAGTTGAGTTTATACTATTATAATAATTAAAATATTAAAAACTTACGTTGTTATTAATTTAGGATATACGATATATTTCCAAAAAATAATATTGATACATACATATATTCATATATGTGGTTAAAGAGCTTAACAAGAAAGATAATATTTTGCAACTAAAATATTTCCAACTACTATTTTCATGGATTTAATAACATGTCATAAAGTAAGATTCAACATTTTCTGCTTAACTATTTTACGAGCTCCTCTACGCTTTTATAATATTGACAGCATGGTGAGATGTGATTTCAAAATATCTAAAAGAGTGTTAAATTACTTATAATCATTTTTATCATATAAATTCTTTATACTTAGGCCTGCTAATTATTCAATTATAGCTAATTGGTTGTGATGTTGTGCTTTCAAGTGTTGTGAAGCTCAACATTACATCTAATATATAGAATATTACTCATAAAAAGGGAAGAATAGTAAGATAGTTTAACTTGATGATTTTCATTTTTTTTAGTATGTATAATTACACATATAATTCATCATTCCGTATCAACTTATTTCCTTAATTTTTTTTACTCCCACATGAACTCTGAAGAGAGGAAGATGATATATAATGTTTATAAATAAAGAGATAAGTTTTTAAATTGAACTCACTCTTGTACTCTTTGAAACCACACACATATATATATACACATAAATATAGGCGCAATTTCATTTATCACACAAACTATTCATGCAAAAAATCACTTATGACATTGGACTCAATAGCTCTAGTGAATATGTCAACCTTTTTATTTCACAAAAAAATTCTTAAATAATGGCGAAAGTATTATCTTTGTCGCCTTACTACCATTAAATGCCCAAACACAATTTGTAATGGTATAATGAATCGACATATGTCTATGAGTAGTACACGGGCGACTTCTGGGTCGATGTAAGCGGCAGCCGTGTGGTCAACGAGAGAGTGTTGCAAGCGGCTACGTAATTTACAGTTTCAGACATTTTATTTATGACGATTAATGGACTCGACATCGCTTTAAACATTGTTGAAAGTAATGATACCGTACAAGGGTCACAAGTGAAAAATCACGACCCAACAATAAGATGTACAAGTTGAAAGGCATAGTTGTAAATTACTCCCAATCAAACATACTTTTGATTTGTTTATTGCGAAAAGTCTAATACAATCCTTATGTTAAAAAAAATAGAATGTTCCAAACGTACAATGTATTTGATCACTCTACGTGAAATAGAAAAGTTTGCACTAATTGATATATCGAGTGTCTAGCGATAGGGTAATTGTCATTTAGGGTAATCGAAGTGTAATTTTGTTCAGAGAGTTAATTGTCGTAGAGGTTTAACTAAGTCAGGTTGGTTTGGCCCGTTAAGTTGTATTACTCTTGTTCTATTAGGGGTGAACAAGCGGGTATTCGGTGCGGTTTTTGACAAATAATAGACCGAATACCTCATTTCGGTATTTTAGAAATGATAACCGAGTACCCTATTTTTAAAGATGAAAACCGCATTTACCGTATAATCGGTATTCGGTGTTCGGTTGCGGTATTATCGGTTTTTTACCCATATTTACCGCTTTTAAATTAATATCCACATCTCCATAAACTGACTACTAATGTTACACATAAACATACTACTAAATGTTAATATTATAAATTATTACACATAAACGAATTACTAAATATTAATATTACACAATATTACACCGAGAGATTAGATAAGAAAAATCTTTTTGATGTGTTGATAGATATGGTAAATAAAATATAATATTAGATTTAGTTAAAGCGGTAAAACCGGGTAAGCGGTTGCGGTTTTAACATTAAAACCGAAAACCCCGTTTTAACCTAATTCGATATTCGGTTTTTTTCTCGGTATATTCGGTTTTAACCGCTTAAATAGCGGTTGCGGTTTAATCGGTATCGGTTTGATCGGTTCTCGGTTAAAAATTCGGTTTACGGTTTCTTTTGTTCACCCCTATGCTCTATATAAGAGAATACATGGTAATGAAAACGGGAGCCAAAAACCTATCCCAAATTAACTTAATCTCTTTTAACGCGAAGAAATTAAGTTTAGTTAAAATTGGCGAAATTCCATTTTGATTAATTGTTTTCTTCATTCCGAGCTCATCTATCTTGGTTCGCAACACAAATATTCATTTTAGATCGTCAGAACATCAAAGATGACAACTGAGAAGTATTCTTGAGGCAGTGAGAGTTCCCAAAAAAAAAAAAAAAAACTATAATTGATTCAGAATCGCTACTAATCTAGTTTTTTAATTTAATTTGGTTACTTATTAGTTGAACACAAGTTTACTTCCTTTTTTGTTTTTAACTAGTAAAGAAAAATATGTTGCTTTTTGAAAGAAATATATTTTCGGTGTCCGAAAATACGCAAAATAATGTAGCAAGAAATTTGATGACATTGTCCTTATTAATATAAGTTTGGGATATAATGTTCTATGATTTAAGAACATAATAAGGAGGATATTAATAATTTAATACATTATCAACTTACTAAAATTTAAATATTAATTAAGTTGAACTTACTCTAACCATTTGCCTCATCTCCATGGAACTCTCTATTTTCTCTCTGATGAACCTCAAAGAATCAAGAACTTGAGCAACATTTTCATGGACCGGTTTTGGTTCGGTAATCTTCGTTTCGGTATCAAGACAAGATTCAGGAGAAATCACAGGAACTATTGCTTGAGAATCATCCACGGAATTATCTTCGTCACCGGTCAAAATTATTGGCTCCAAACATCTGATGAGAGATTGAAAAATCATCACCAATGGTGTTAATATGGTATCCTAAATTGAAAAAAATGTAGATTTCGGATCCAGATTTTTACGGAATTTAAAATTACGGTTCCGGTTGTCGCTTTTGTTAACCGGGTGATTTGGATTTTAAGAGAACAGAGTTGGAGTTTGCCCTTTTGGGAAAAATTACCTGTTATTATTATCATCAAAATTAGGACTTGAAGAGCCTGAGGATGAAGAAGAAAATGAAGAAACTGCTGAACTATATTTCTTGACATGATTCGATGCCAGTGATGTCGCTGAGTTCGCGACACCGAGCTCAAGCTCGTTCACTTCGGAAGCAGAATCGCGTGTTTTTGACGATGAACTGAAAGACATTTCACTCTTCTCCGAAATGCTTGACCGATCTGATGATTCCGCTGACGAAGACGACACGTTTAGCGATTCGAGCTTCTTCTTCAGGAATCTGAGCTTCTTCTCAGCTTTGTTCTTCAGCTTGATCTCTTGCTTCAACATCTTCTCAAGCTCAACCAACTAAAAAAAAAAAACCTTCCACTTAAACTGATTTGAATTGGTGAAAAAAAGTTTATTAATTTAATTATAATACCTTGTTGTTCATGAGATCTGAGTTGTGTTTGGCAATCTTTGAGGCTTGTCTCTCTGCAAGAAGTCTTCCTCTTAGGCACTCCAAAGTCCTCAAATCCTTGACTTCTTCTTCCATTTTTTTACTTCTAAGACAGCCCAAAATCACACATGTTGTTTAGATTTATACATATATATATATATTTGGAAAATTGAGTAAGCATCGAGCGGTTTGAAACATCTCTTTAATTAGCGGGATTTGTCCCAAACAATCTTACTGTAATGTATTGCCAAAGTTCAACTCTTTGTATATTATATACATATATATATATATATATATATATATATATAGAGAGAGAGAGAGAGAGATGTAAAAGTACCTGTATTTGTTGTCTTCTCTCTGTTTTTGCATGTTATCCAAATTCTCCACAATTTTCAGATCACAACTACAAAGAGAGAAGAAGAAATTTGAGAGAATGGGAAATTATATAACAAGAAAGATGACCATTTTAGTCACTTTTTTTTTTCAGATAGTTTTTAACTTTTTATATCCCATAATAACAAGAGTATGTTGGTAAATGTGACCCCTTTAAATACTGCATCATAGTGTAAAGTTAATATTAAATTCGAAACCGCCCACATAACGCTCCACTCAAAAGTACTTGAATAGCCATTATTTCCCAAAAAACAAACAAAAAAAGCCCTTCAGTTTTTCACTGATGAGTGGTATTGAAGCATCGAAAGAAGCTCAGAGGAGTCAGCTTTCAACGACCCACTTTGGGGTTTTGGATTAATCATCGAATGATTGGTCATCATGGCAGTGATATGAGACGTTAATGACGCATTAAGAGACATAAAAACCAGTCTTTGATTACCTTGCGAGTGTGTGAGCTCTCTCTCTGATGATGACGACTATGACGATGGTGATGTTCAGGACCCGTGAAGGACCATTGTTTTTATGGTACAGACAATAACACATTGTGCAGACGAAGTATTTATTTGTCCAGAGGTGAGAGAGAGACAAGTATATTTCAAATTTTGAATATATCAATTAATGAAATATTTATTTACTCAAACGGTCCTTGTATAAGGAAATATTTGCAGACAGCGGCGGATTTAGGATGCACATTTCGGGGGGTTAATTAAAAGGGTTAATTAACAAAATACCCATTTTGTGCAAACCTTTTAAAAAACTATCCATTATGGGTAGTTTTTTACACACACAATGGGTAATTTTTTAAAAGGTTTGACACAAAATGGGTATTTCGTACAATTTCCTTAATTATAAAAAGGGTTAATTAACGAAATACCCATTTTGTGCAAACCTTTTAAAAAACTACCCATTATGGGTAGTTTTTTACACACACAATGGGTGGTTTTTTAAAAGGTTTGACACAAAATGGGTATTTCGTACAATTTCTTTAATTATAAAAAGGGTTAATTAACGAAATACCCATATTTTGTGCAAACCTTTTAAAAAACTACCCATTATGGGTAGTTTTTTACACACACAATGGGTAGTTTTTTAAAAGGTTAATTGCGGCTAAAATACCCAACCTTTGGCAATATTCTCCGATAGGTATCCAACCTCAATAAATGTAGGCGAAAGTACCTAACGTTGCACTTTTTTTGCCGACCAACCAACTCTGTTAGACACCTGCCTACGTGGCCGTTAGGCGTCTCATGTGGCGAGCCACGTGACACAAGCCGCCATATGGCCAAAGGTTAGGTACTTTTGCCGCCACGTGACACTTTTTTAATTTTTTTCTTTCCCGTTGGCACACGTGTTTTTATTTTTTTACATATATCAAACATAATCGAATAATTTTATAAAATATGTATTCATAAAAAGAATATGTTTTATTTTTGTAAATAATCAAATAATTCCTTACAAATTATTAGTTTTAATTTATAATACTTTTTCTTTCCCGTGGCACATATTTTTTTTACATATGTTAAATATAATCAAATAGTTTTATAAAATATGTGTTTATAAAAAAATATTCTTTTTTGTTTTTTTACAGGAATAATTTATAATTTTTAAATACATTATATTAAATTTTTGAAACTAAAACATTATAATATTAAAATTAAGGCATGATATGGTTTTTGAAGACATATAACATATATCAAATTAAGGCATGATTAAAAAAATGTATCAGAGTGAATTAAAACTGAAAGTTTGGTGATTGGTAAAATTGTGTTTAACCTTAATAGCTTTATTTTTTATTTTAAAGTGAAAAAAAAAACTAAAATATGCGCTTTTGGTACTAATATAAATTCGAAACCACAAACCTAATTGTTTTTTTTTAAATACACACACACACACACACACACATATATATATATATATATATACAGTATATGTTAATTTTTTGTTCTTGTAATATTTTTTTATTTTTTATTTTTACAATATCAAACAAGGTTTACAATACATGTGTGTATATTAAATAATTTTTTATAATATCAAACAAGGTTTACAATACATGTGTGTATATTAAATAATATCATGTATTTAAAAATTATAAATTACTCCTATAAGAAAAACAAAAAATATTTTTTATAAATACTTTTTTATAAAATTATTTGATTATATTTGACATATGTAAAAAAATAAAAATATGTGCCACGAGAAAGAAAAAAATAATTTTTAAAATAAATTAAAACTAATAATTTTTCAGGAATTATTTAGTTATATGATTATTTAAAAAAATAAAACATATTCTTTTTATTAACATATTTTATAAAATTATTTGATTATGTTTGATATGTGTAAAAAAAATTAAAACATGTGGGCCGACGGGAAAGAAAAAAAATGAAAAATTTTAAAAAATTAAAAAAATGCTATGTGGCGGCAAAAGTACCTAACCTTTGGCCACGTGGCATGCCACATGAGACAGCCTAACGGCCACGTAGGCAGTTATCAAACGGTGTTAGTTGGTCGGCGACAAAAGTGCGACGTTAGGTACTTTCGCCTACATTTATTGAGGTTGGGTACCTATCAGAGAATATTGCCAAAGGTTGGGTATTTTCGCCGCAATTAACCCTTAAAAATTCAAATTTAAGGAAAAAATAAAAATATATATAAAAATTTTCTAGGTAAATTTTGAACGTTTTCCAGAAGTTCAAGGAACTACTGCTACATTCCCCCACGAGTTGATCAAAGTAGATCCATGAATCCTCTAAAATAAAAAAGAGGGAACAAAGAAAATAAAATAAAAAAGTTTCTTTTATTGTATTTTAACGATAAATGTCTCAGATTTCACATTTTTACTAATATAATACAAATATTTTAACCCCAAACATTTTTTTCTCTATCCCTATAACCAGGGGCGGACTTACGTTGAAGTGGGGGTGGTTGATGTCACCCCCAGATTTTTATGGATTTTTTTTTTACTATTAATAATTTAATCAAAAGTAAAAAAATTAAGACTTTTATTAAGCTTTGTCACCCCCAACCCTCGACCCAGTCCTCAAGCACGCACGATCTCCTTATTTTTCGTTGATTCAGTTTATGGCTTTGATTCCACAAATACAAAATCCTCCTCTCGTTTTCTCTCTGCTGGAAATCCTCCTTCTTCGTCACTGTCACTCACCGGCGAATTCTCTGATGGTGCTCTGCTCTGATTTGCACTCTGATTCAACCCGGAAATCATCTTATTCGATGGAAGTTCTCACTTTCGCTCTCTGGTTCGAGCTGTGACTCGCGCTTCGATCATCGTCGACGCCAGAGATCCTCTAATTCGCGCCCTGATTCGCTTTGCGCCGGAAATCTACTTATTTGCGCCGTGACTCGATCGCCAAATATCGAACTAACGCCAATATTTATAGGTAAATAATTATGTAGTTCTATGTATCGATTTGGGTTTACTGCTCTTCTTCTTGATTTTGTTTGTTTTTTTCTCACTTTTTTGTGCATCACTTTTTTATGAATCTGTTTTTAAGCTTTGTTAGTATCCTGTTTATCGATTCTGTAGTTTTTTTTTTATGCTTCAGTTCTATGCTTTTTGGAGCAACTAGAGTTGTTTTGATTATTTAAAGTGATTCATATAAAACAAGAATCACCTTCAAACAATTTTTATATGCTTCAGAATTAATATACGTAACTACAAAATTGTTTTGATTATTTTGTTGATGATTTGGTTTTTAAAAAAACAGGGATTTTGATTCGTCAGACTCGGTTTTTGTCACTTCGCTCGCTATTTCGGTATTCCACCGTCAAATTCGGCACACTCATATTCATCTCTTTGAAGGTAATTCTTGGAACATTTGGCATTAACACGATATTTTTTATTTATTCCGTTACCATTTTAAGTTTATTAGATATCAGTTAATTATAAGATATGTTTTTGTTTTGTTTATTAATGTAGATGAAAACGCCGACTATTGTTTCATTCTTTAAAAGAAAAGGTGTTGATACGCAAGTTCCCGATACTCATTTAAGTAGTGCAGATGATCGTGCTCCACCGCCAAAGAAACAAAGACTTGAAGTTGATGAAAATTTTGATATCAACAAAATAGAACGTGACCCGGGTTTACGACCACACATTTGGAAGTATCCAATTGAAAGACATGACGAGGTTCGAAGAGCTTACATCAATTTTGGTCCGTATCAACCTATACTTCAAGACTATCCGAAATCAAAAGATAAACAATCTCGAAGCTTCCAGCCATCTTTGTTTACACGAATAGAGTTTTCATCTTGGTTGGAGTATTCTATCGAAGTCAATGCTATATTTTGTCTTCCATGTTTTTTATTTCATAAACAAAGTGGACCTTCCGGAACCGATGCTTTTACTGAAAAGGGGTTCAGGACTTGGAATAAGATAGGTGAAAAAATTTGTTCTCTTATGGCACATATTGGAAAAGATCATAATTCACCTCATCGTCAAGCTTTGAGTCTTTTGTCAGATCTCATGAATGAGTCAGCTCACATTGCGAATCAGTTGGGAATTTCGAAGCGAAAGAAAAGCGTGATAGTAGACTTCGGTTAAAAACTGCTATTGGGGTAACTAGATGGCTTGCGTTTCAGTCTTGTGCTTTTCGAGGCCATGATGAGTCTGCTACACCATTAAATCGGGGAAATTTCTTAGAATTGTTGGAATACTCTGCCACTTTAAATGCTGATATAGAGGATGTTTTGGAGAATGCTCCTGGGAATGCGTCGTATACTTCACCTAAAATACAAAAGCAAATATTGCATGTCTTGGCAATGAAAGTGAAGAAGCATATTCGGGAAGAAATCGGTGAAGCAAGGTACTCTATACTAGTAGATGAAGCCCGTGATGTGTCTAAAAGAGAGCAGATGTCGCTTGTTTTGAGATTTGTTGACAAAGATGGATGCATACAAGAGCGTTTTTTTGGGTCGCTTCATGTCAAAGACACTACATCATTGACCTTGAAAAATGGTATTTTCTCGATGCTCTCTCAATTTTGTCTTGATATTCAGTCTATTCGAGGACAAGGTTATGATGGAGCTAGCAACATGCGCGGCGAATGGAAAGGATTGCAAGCTTTGGTTTCAAAAGAATGTCCAAGTGCTTATTATATTCATTGTTTTGCTCATCGGTTACAATTATCATTAGTTGCTGCATCCAAGGAGGTTTATCATGTTAAAAAGTTTTTTGATAAGCTTTTACTCATTGTTAATATCGTCAGTGGATCTTGTAAGCGTAATGACCAGTTGAAAGATGCTCATGCTTCAAATATTGCCTATTTACTTGATATCGAGGAGCTCGAAAGTGGAAGCGGTCTTAATCAGTCCAGTTCATTGCAAAGACCAGGTGATACTCGCTGGACTTCACACTCTAAATCAGTTAACAGTTTGATCAAGATGTTTAGTGCAACATGTGAAGTTTTATTGAAGCTCAAATCTGAGGGACAAACTGATAGTCAACGTGTTGAAGCTAAGTCAGTTCATAAGACAATGACTAGTTTCTATTTTGTCTTCGTTATGCATCTGATGAAAGAAGTGTTGGATATCACTAGCTCACTTTGTAATGCCTTGCAATTTCGATCTCAAGATATTTTGAATGCAATGTTTCTTGTAAGATTCACGAAGAAACTCTTACAGAAGCTTAGAGACGAAGGATTTAGCAACTTAGTGGAAATTGTCAGATCTTTTTGTGGAAGAGTCAATATAGTAGCACCCGATTTTAGTGCTCCTCATGATAATAAAAGAGGAACTGCTCATCGTGATATGACAGTGGAGGAATATTACAGAATAGATGTTTTCTATACCGTGATAGATTCTCAAATGGGAGAACTAGACAATCGATTCAATGAGAGCACCGTAGATATGCTTGTATTTGGTTCAGCTTTAGATCCTAAAGAGTTGCGGCGATCGTTCAGAAAGGATGATATCATTCAATTTGTTCAGAATTTTTACCCAAAAGATTTCGACCAACATGATTTTGACGCATTGGGCCCCGAGCTTCATCAGTTTGATACACTCCGAAAATTGCCAGAGTTTGTAGCTTTGAAAACGATTTCTGATCTTTGTCAATGGTTGAAGAGCACTAGACGATCAGATTACTATCCGGTGTTGTACAAAAGGATAACTCTGACTCTTACTCTTCCGGTTTCCACTGCTTCAACCGAGCGTTCTTTTTCAAGAATGAAGCTAGTCAAGACGGCACTTCGGAACAAGATGGAGGATGATTTCTTGTCAGACTATTTGGTCGTGAAGGTTGAGAGAGAGATTGCTGAGAAGTTTAGTTTCGATTCAATTATAGAAGATTTCCGTAATATGAAATCAAGACGCTCTTTTGATGTAATGATGTGTTTTGAGAAACTATTAATCAATGTTTAATTTAATGGTCTTTATTATTAATTAAAGTCTATTGTATTGATTTTATTTTATTGTTCGTCACCCCGATGACATTTCCTGGATCCGCCCCTGCCTATAACACTTAAAAATTCTTCAAAAGAACACTGAAATTTAATAAATCATCAATTTCACGATTAACAATACAATAAAAATTATATTTTTACTTTTTCGTTCACTTAATCAGTTCAGTTAGACAGACTTGTACGGACTATTCTCGCACCGAAATTATGACAGAACCAGCTCAATTTTTTCTTCTTAGACTCGCGACTTTCGCACATGACATGTAAATTGAGGGACCATTATAGTCAATAACTCGTTAATAAAAATATAGAAGGATGAATATATAGTCAGTCACGTGTTATTTCTGTTCAATAATGTTGTCTTTTGCTTATCTTACATTTGTTTAATTAGTGTTAATCCTGTACTTAGTCTTTTATTTAATGATTTCTGAATAACAAGTCCCAACATGTTCTCAAGGATTTAACAATTAAACGTTTAAAAAGGGTTTCATGTGCTTATATTATCGCCACTAATCCCTTCGTGTACTGGGGCAGGGTTAGATCTTGATACGACTTTATTCAAGCACGTGCACATATACATCATGATTTAGTCAACTCTTGATGGTGAATTGGATCATAACTTATATAATGTAGGAAAAAGTCCGTTTGTTTACATTAAGATTAAGACGTCTGAATCTGAATGTACATCTGAATAACAAGATGTGACATCTGAATCTGAATGACAGATAATTAAGTGTGTTTGTTTTTTAAGATCTGAATGCAGATCTGAATAACATTTTTCTTGTAAAAATTAAATTTTATTATACACCTTTATATATACGGTTATTTTTATTAATAATAATAATAATTTAAATTAAAATAATGTATTTAATAATATCCAATTATTTTATTTTTCATAAAATTTCCATTGAAAATATTTTATAATAGCCATAAATATAATAAATTTTTAAAAATTTATTTGAAAAATTGTACACTATAAAAAATTATATCGTCTATTAAATTATTTATGATAATTAATTATATGTAAAAAAAAATTAATGATTATTTAATTTATTATATTAATAAATTTGGAAATATGTAAATTTAAACGTAAATATATATATATATCCATTAAAAATATATAATATATATATAAAAACTAATTGATATATTTGATAACTTTTAATTACAAATTCTTGATAATTTTGTACTTTAATATATTTTTTAAACGTAATATATTTTTATTATATTATAAATTTGGAAATATGTAAATTTAAACGTAAATACATATATATCCATTAAAAAAACGTATATATATATATAAACTAATTGATATATTTGATAACTTTTAATTACAAATTCCTAATAATTTTTTTATTTTAATATTTTTTAATATATTTTCTATATATTTTCGAAATTAATTTATTTTTTAAAAAGCGTCAAAACTATATCTTCCCACTTATCAATGGATTCATCTCGTCGTAAGCTTTCCAACGGTATATCATATGAGTCAATCCGATGCTCGGTTTAAGAGTTATGAAGTTTTAAAGTTTTGAGGAGGAGAGAGAAAAATAAATTTGGAGAGAGAATATGATGAGAAAAATGAACGTGAAATGCCAAAATATAGCTCTTAATGGATAAGACTTGAGTGTAGATCTTACCGAATAAGTGGATAATCAGACCCATTAAGATGTTTAGTAAGAAAAAAACAAATGCACTTAATGACTCTAAATCTGACCCATTAAGATTAAGAGGTTCATTAAGTGCAAACAAACACAGCAAGTGTTACTTCCATTATAAATAAATAAATTGATTGTCTCGGATTACTTTTTTTTGTAATTAATTAGAAATTTTGATTCATGATACAGATTA
The DNA here is from genome assembly GCA_954871525.1 of Parietaria judaica. Taxonomy (NCBI): domain Eukaryota; kingdom Viridiplantae; phylum Streptophyta; class Magnoliopsida; order Rosales; family Urticaceae; genus Parietaria; species Parietaria judaica. The sequence goes on from OX940864.1 coordinate 19,582,317, forward strand.
CAGAGCAATACTAGAGTTCTCATAAATATGCCAGCGGAATTCACTTAAGTGAAAAATTCTCAATTGTTTATAAATAATCGAATCACGAAAATAAGAATTAACTTTTTCTTTCAAGAATTAAGTCTACACTCTTGGATTGATTATGATGAGAAAGAAAACTCAATCAAAGCTCTTCTGAGCTTACCTAGGCGCCTATAAGGCTAAAACAAAACCCTAAATACAATTAAGTAATAAACTGATAAATGCAGTCTCTAATAACATAATTAATCACAAATACTACATAAAATAATGAGACCGAATTCCCAAGATAACCTTACCCATACGCTTATAAACCGGTCTTATAATTCGCTCACCGCAATTAAAATGAGCTGCCAATTTCTACAATTTACGAAGAAAAAAAAAAGGTAAATTTGTTTTGTCTTTTTGGATATGCAACAAAAAATTTGTGTATACCAAATTTTCCTCATATAATTATATTAAAAAACGCAATTATTGAATTACTAGAATAAATGTGGTGATGTATTGTGAAGTCAATGTAGGCCAAAGTAAGTATAATTGACACCAAATGTGTATTATTTGATATAGGAATGAGATACATTGAATTACATGACTCAACATAATGCAATAATTTTCTAATATTGGCTTGCACTACAATTCACTCAAACATGGGCCTTTCTTCGTTGCAAAGCAATAATTTGTGCGACCATATGATCAAAAACCAAAATAAAATGGCAAAAGTTCTCTAAAAGGTACCTCATCATCATTTATGGACCCTTTATGCTATATTTAGTAGGACCGTTCACGTTTTTGCCCATGTTGGAATACACATTTTTCTATTTTATTATGTTTGACTCTTGAAGAGAATGCTACAACCTCTAGTGTGATTAATATTTGTGAGTTAGTGGCAGCGACGGTCCTTTTGTTAACGATTGCTACCGGGAATTGGTCCTTCCAAAGAAAAATAAAAATGTCTCAATACTTTACAACATCAGTCTTTCACTGCTAAATTAGATGAAAAAAATAATTTGTGAGAAATTACAAAATTTTATAATTAGTCACGGTAATTAAATAAACTTACATGGTAAATTTCAAATTTTACAATAATTTTTTTTAAGTTTCCATCAATATTTCATCAAATTAACCGTGAAAGACTATTGTTGGTTTGCGAGCTTTAAGAAATGCTCCCGTAGCACGGAATCATCCCCGGAAAACAAACCGGGAATCCAAGCGGTGTGGGTTGGAGCTAGAAATGGAGGTCTCAAACTCAATGTAGATGCGGCTTGGGATGCAGGGACAGGCTGGGGAGCGGTAAGTGGGGTAGTGAGGGACCATCGTGGTAAGGTCATCGGAGTCACCGCTCGGCTTATTGATTACCCGGATTCGGCATTCACGGCTGAATGCATAGCCATTCTCCATGGACTAAGATTTGCCCATGATCGGGCTTGGTCGGTTTAGGAGGTAGAGACCGATTGTTTTCGAGCGACGCAACTTGTCAATGGAGGACATTTTAATAGCTTCCAAGGACCGATATCTTGCGAGTATTGGCTCGTTGGCTACGTCGGTTGCCGGACTAGGCGGGTGTCGTTGGACACTGAGATCTTGTAATAGGGTGGCTAATTGCCTAGCCAAGACCCGTCTTTCCTGTTTGACAATGGACTTTTGGTCATACGAATACCCTAGCTGGCTTGTAAGTTCGGTTAAGAGGGATTTCCCCTATGTTTATTAATGAAATGGATATGGTTTTATCTTCTTCTTTTTTTTTTTTTTTTGCAATAAGAGTACTATTCCCATTTCCCGGACATATTACTTGAATCCATGCATGCTTATTCCAAGTTTTGAACTGATTTTGGTACACTCATTCTATTCCAGAGCATTGATGTGTCCAATTTTAGTCATTAAAGCCACTGTGGACCATGTGTCGTTCATTATATAAAAACGACACTGTAATATGAAAACGACATGATCTCAGTTTTCGACCTCATACGACATCGACCCACAGAGATAGTCTATAGAACATGTCGTTTATCCCAAAAGTCAAAATATAACAAGATATTTTCAGTAGAATATTATAATGGTGCAAAAAGTTGGACTTCGTACTTTAAATTTAAAATACCAAAATCTAGTATTCCGTTCGGTATCTTAAAATTCGGAGAAATAACGGAAACTGGAGATTGGAATTTCCGATTACGTTTTTTTTTTCTTCTCGAAACCGGATTTCCCATTCGTGATAAACTTGAAGCCTTCTTCTATACGTACGACACAGTACAGAAAAAAGATAACAAACAAGAAATATAGAAGAAATTTGAGCACCACAACATATACATTGATCATGTGGTACGTGCATAGCCTAAACCACACGAGTCCCTGTCACCAAAACAGAACACGTATCTAGTCTTGATTCTTGCCCTAACACCTATGCTACATCGATGATCATCACGTAAAAGTTTATTTTTAATATATGTTTTTATTAATTTAGAATAAACACACGTAAGTAACATCCCTATAATAATGTGTATACCAGGCATTATCACACAACTACAAACAAGGCTGTGGTCACGCCACGTGTCGTTGACCATTGACACGACCGGTTGACGTGGATCAGAAAATGTCCTTCCCGCCCCCAGCCATCTGGAGGAGGAGGCCCCAGAGTCGCCGGATCTCCCCGGCGATGTCGTCGGTGGGAAGCTGAAAGCGGCAGCAGGGACACGTGTTGGTCTCCCGCAGCCACGGGATCACACACTTCCAGTGGAACACGTGGCCGCACGGCACCCGGCACACGTCCCTCCCCTCCCCCATCTCCTCTCGGCAAACCACGCAGTCTCCGCCGCTGCCGATCACCGATGGAAGCGACACCACTGCCGCCACCGATGCCGGTGTCCGGCTTTCTACGTCAGCGTCAATGAACCCTAAACTCTGCCTCGGTGCCATGTCAGCACCGATGAACCCCTGACACCGTGCCACCACTGCATCAGCATTGTCGAGTCTCTGACATCCAGCCGCTGCCACATCAGCACCGACGAGCCTCAAGCACCGTGCCGCCGCCTCCGCGCACGTCACCAGCACGGTGGACCCCATCCCCGAGGTGCACAATGATAGAATGTCGTCCGCATGGACTCGGGCAAGGACGTCACGCCGGAGGAGGCCCTCGGGGCCGATGTCGGGGCGGCGCTGGCGGGCTTCGCAGAGGAAGAGGAGGAGGAGGACAACGTCGAGATCACGCTGGGGGAGCGGTTTCCCGGCCGTGAAAGAGCGGTTTTCGGGTAGAAGGAGGCGGAGCGAGGAGAGGAGGTGGGTGGCGAGGAGGGCGGTTTTGGCAGGGAGGGAGAGGCGGCGGAGGCGGCGGAGAGTGAGAGAGAAGACGGTTTGGTTAGAGAGAATGGCGGCGAGGCGGCTTTGCTGGCGGCGAAGGTCGGCGGAGACGGAGAGGGTGAGGGCGGCGAGGTCCGGGGAGGAGAGGGTGGAGAGGGCGGCGAAGATGGTGGAAGTGGTTGAACGTGTTTGGTCCATTGCTGTGTGTTTGGGATCTTGTGCTGCTTTGCTTTTGGAGTTCGGGATTTGGCTTTGGATGCTGCGAATTGGGGCTTTTTATGCTAACTTTTTCTCTTTAATTGACCATTTTGGACACTTTTAATAATTATATTTCTCGTTATGACCATTTACTATACAATCTTTAATCGCTATTTTGTCAATTATATTACCAATATTAATCAAAATGGCTCAAAGAAACTAGATTTTAGTTCCGTTGTGGGTGTAGAAGCTAGAAATTAGTGACTGAAGTAAAAAATAAATCTTGATGTGAAATCTATTGTCACTGTGTTTTTGCCCCGATGAGCTCTCTCAACTTTGTTTGCTATAGCCCGTGCTTGGAAAAATTTTTGTCGTTTATAATGTGACTTTCATGAGTGTTCTTTTAGAGAATTTTATTTCTTCCTCACGAAAGGGATGGAATTATTACGTTTTGGTTATATTCACATTAAGACAATCACTAAGTCACATCATTGGATATAGTTCTTATAATTAAATAAATTTGATATACTATAGATATTTTTCACCAAAGATAGTTGAATATAAATCATATTATTATTCACTACTCCCATGCATGTCAAGACTCAAATAGAATAACATTGATGCCTTTTTATGATACTCAATTAATAATGAAGTGGCTAGGAATGAATGTATGTTTTTTGTCCATAAATGTATGTCATATTCTATTTAGCATTCTTTTCATTATCTCTCATGTAACTAAATTCCCAATGGTACAAAGAGAAGAGGAAAAAATATAGTTTGGCCCATCCATGGCACCACATTGTTGTCCCCTATATAATCATAATGCAAATATATAGTAGGTGGAAATAAAAAGCATCCAACTTCATCAACTCTAGGTTTGGATTGGATCGAGCTTCGGGGTTTTTTCGGGTCGAGTCGGATCGGTGATCTGAACATAAGCTATAAGAACTGATTCTGATCCGTCAATCTAGTTTCAGATTGGACCAATCCAAGTCAATTTTCTCTTGGCCGCTATATAACTTTTACTGCGTTAATTTGACCATAAAGACTACATAAAGACAAAAATACAATATCGATGGATGTGATCTAATCATTTTACAAAGTGAATAGCTACATAAATAAATAAAAAATATTTCTAAATATATTATAAGATACCTCTTGAACTTTCATCATTCCGCACTTTGCCCTAAAATTTGTAACCAATCATATTATGTATGAAAGTCTCAATTCAATTTCATATTAGGTTAGTTTCTACAATGGCTCAGTGACTGATCAAATGTTTCAACCCAGCTTCCGCCGGCGACCTTCTTCAATCCGATTCCGCTCATTCGTTCCCTGACCATATCCGCTTCCTCGGATCTCCCAGCCTGAGAATATAAATTGGCCATTATCACATAATTCCCCGTATTCTCGGGCTCGATTTTGAACAAACGGTCACAGACAAACTTCCCCAATTCGACATCTCCTGCCATTGAGGCTCCATTGAGCAATGCACCCCAAACTTTTGCGCTCGGCTCAATCGGCATCGTTGAAATCAAATCCGACGCTTCGGATAATTTGCCTGACCGGCTCAGAACGGTCACCAAACAAGCATAATGCTCAACGGAAGGTTGAATTCCGTATTTGGGCAACATCGAATTGAAAATCTTCCACGCTTCGTCAACAAATCCGGAATTAGCGCAAGACGATAGTATTGCGGTGAATGTAACTTCATCAGGCTGAATCCCGTTTCTTACCATCTCTTCGAAAAGATAAAGCGACGTATACGAATCTCCATGTGACGCGTACGCCGAGATTATCGCCGTCCAAATGATCAAGCTCTTAACTTTTGAATGATCAAATACGGATTTCGCGCCACGAAGAAATCCTGATTTTGAATAAGTATCTACTATCGCGGTTGAAACATAGATATTCTGGGAATAATTGTTTCTAATTGCGTACCCGTGAACTTCTTTCCCTCCTTTGAGATAAGTAAAATACGAAATCGTTGGAAGAACGCTCGAAATTGTTACAAAGTTTGGCCTAAATCCACGTATCTGCATTTCTCGAAACAATTCGAGGACGCATTCGTGTTGATTGTTCTGCACCAGACCTGAAATCACAGCGTTCCATGTGAATAATCCCGGCTTGGGCATTCTGTAAAACAGGTCCAACGCATTTTCAACGAACCCGTGAATCATATACCCTGATATCATCGAGCCGAAAGTCGCTTCATCTTTTTCGCTCGTCGATTCAAACAAATCCCGAGCATAATCCAAGCTTCCACATTTCGCGTAGAACGCAATGATCGAGTTGCAAAGTGAAACGCCCATTTCGATTCGGCTCTGTTTCAGAAACCGGTGAACTTCCATTCCGAAGAACAGATCTTTCGAATGCCCACAAGCCTGAAAAACGCTGACCAATGTCACGTCATTAGGGCTTACGGAAATAGATTTTAGCATCTCTCTGTATAAGGCCTTACACTCTTCATAAAAACCGGACTGAGAGTACCCAGAAATCATCGAATTCCACGTTACAATGTCCCTCTCTGGCATTCTCTCGAACAAAACCCTCGCCGCAACGAGCTCGTCGCACTTGGCGTAGCAAGCAACGAGCGCGTTCCCGACAAACACATCCGAATCAAACCCGTGTCTCGCCACGTAACAATGCACCTCCCTCGCAAGCCTCGGGTGCGGGTGCGAAAACAGAGCCGGGATCGCCTTCAGAACACACGTCGCCGTGAAATTATCGGCCTTCAAACCCGAGACCGACGATGAGAACAGGCTCATCACGTCCCCGTGCAAACCGTGGATCGAGTACGCGATGAGCATCGCGTTGAGGGCGAAGGTGTTCGGGTGGGGAATTCGGTCGAACACACGGCGGGCGAGTTCGGGGCGATCGGTTTTAGAGTATAGAGCGATGAGTTTCGCTGCGAGGAAGTTGTCGGGGACGACAGAGAAGAGGACGAGGCGCGCGTGGAGCTGCGCGCCCTGGCGGTGGAGGCGGCGGTCAGCGCAGCGCTGGATGAGGCGGCCATAGGCGGCGCAGTCGAGGCCGTCGGCGGAGCAGTGGAGAGCCTTCAGGGCTCGCCGGAGCAGGAAGAGGCCATCGGTGGAGGAATCGGGCGTCGCTGAGAATTGGGTTCTCAGGGGTTTCGTGATTCTCATTCATTCACACAAGGAAACCTCGGATTATGACTCCATGCAAATGATTACCTCGGTTTCTTTGAAGCTAGGCTTAGACGACATATTGAAAACATGTCGTTTACTACACATTGCAGAAACGACATGGCTTCAGAAGAAGACTGTCGTTTGCGGATGAGGTGGAGCCACGAAGCTTGTCGGGCTCGGAGCGTGCCGTTTATGACACGTGGATGAATAGGCAGCGGGTCGTTTTCGACACGTGGCATTGTCGTTCGTGATCTGATTAGGCTTAAGATTCAACGATATAGCGGGTGATCATTGTTGTTCGGGCGGGAAGAGAGAGAGAGAGAGGCAACTACAATGCTTAGTGCCGAAAACCGAATTTAGTCCTCAAAATCGAATTTACCGATAAATACGATAATGATATGCAACAATATCGTACCACCGCGAACAATAATCGTCTCCAGCTGCGGTTTTATTGGTCAACTACCGTTTTAATAAAAAACACTTTTTAGTATTAATTCTTAAATCCCACGGCATTTCTAAAAACCAAAATGCGGTAGTCGACATTAAATTTTAAGGACCTCACTGAATTTCAGGTAGTACAAAACTACAGGCCTTAGAATCACACATTGATGGTTGACTTTTCAGATTTTGTCAACCATATTCCATGTCATGCCAGCACAATTCTCATTGAATATATTGGATTCGAACTCATTTCTGAAGTAGAGTGTATGAATTATTCAAAAGGAATAAATGGAAACTTGAATTATTGAAAAAGAAATTTCAGAGAAAACCCTCCTCAAAATTGATTACTAATGAAAGAGTATTGGAAAAACAGAAAACAAAATTGATCGTCACTGGAGAACGCGGACGAGGACTTGAGTGTTGAGGCAGAAGTTCTTGTTCTTCCTGATCAAGCAGTTCATCGCCTGGGTTTCTGACCGAAACCGGACCATCGCCATTTTACCTGCTATCCCGGGTCTACAACACCATTGAATCGCACGTCACACAACATAGCAATACACCTTTAGCATTACTGCAATAATTATCAGGCACAACAATGGGTCAAACTTCTTTCCACATGAATTGACACGGACCTGAAGAATATCTGAAGAGAGGAATCGTCGTAGTTGCAGCACGACAGAAATCTTTGGATATCCGAAATGTTTACTGATGCGGGAAGTCCTTGCAGTAACACCTGAAAAAACCCGGTTTGCCGGGACGAATAATGTTTAGCATCTAAGGTAAGCTATACAATCGTATGAACGTTCATTCCAAATCTCGCATTCATAATGTTGATTCAGGGCCAAAATTTGGCAAATAATTCTTCCGAAAGATGCCAATCCTTAATCGATCAACGAGGGTATATAATCAGAAGCCTTTCTTTCATCTTTTGTCTCTGCTTCATTTGATGATTCGAAATACGATAGAGACATCGAACTACTTACAGCTTTTCCGTCGTAAGGCGCGACAACATCCCACTGTGCTTTCCCGATCTAAGACGAGGAAGATGAACAATCATAACAATGAAACGTCGAAAGCATTAGGAAGTATATAATGAATTACCCTCTCCATTTGAAAAAGCCGGCCCTTCCTCGCTATCATCTTGTTCGCCTGATTAAACGCTTGCGAAGACGAGAAATGAAGCATCCTGAGAAACCAAATACAAACTGAATCAAATCAGCAAATCAACAATGTCAATAAATATCAGAACTTTGAGCTGAAGCAGTGCAAGTTAGGGTTCTACGCCGCAATGGGATTGTAGTTCCTGGCGTATTCGACTTTCACATCGCTCGGAGTCAGGTTGCAATCTTCGAGCATATGGACGATGTCCGTCTTCAACGTGTTCTTGGTGATACAGCTTCCATGGAGTCTCACGAAAACCGAGCCTGAAACTCGCCGGGACAAACAAATTCACCATTTTAATGATGCCTTTTCGATAAACCCCAAACAAACAAGGTTCCTCTCCATCGAATGTCTTCAATGGAGGGATTGTGCGTACCTGTGGACTGGGTTCTGATAAATGAGTCGACGGCCGCATCGTGAGACCGTCGTGGCGGCTCCGATTCCGCCGAGAAACTCCTCGTAGAAGCAGCAGGCGAGAAGAATCCATGGCCGATTGAAGCTCCGAAATGTGTACGGACGGCGAGGTTGGAGGTGATCGCAGTTCGAAGGAGAGCGAGCTTTGACATTCTCACTTCGTCTCTGAGAGAGAGAGAGAGAGCTTCAGAGATTTGACTGTCGTTTTGGAAATAAGGATTTTACAGATACGTCCCCGTTGTTTTGAAAATGGCGAACTGGCTCGGATTATAATAATTTTCTTACATTTGACCCCAAGTCTTTTAGGATGTATACGAGAGAGAGAGAGAGAGAGAATGATTAAAAAAATTAAAAATTGAGAAAAATCAGCGGCTGACAATTAAGTCTAGCAACTAAACTCAACCAAGTTGCTCGTTAAAATTACCTAGTCCAATCTCTCGAAAGATCCGAGAAAGAATTCATCAAAAATCATTGCGCAAGTAAAAAAACTTAATATAATGATTTATATTTTATACTTTCTATTAACGTGTTCATATTCCAAGAAATAGTATTGTAAATGGATTTGTGTGTTCCAAAATCAAATGTACAAATGAGTCTTTAAGATTCATGTGCATGGTGTCATTTTATATGTCGTGTTCGAACTTCATTAATGTACAGTAGAACGACAATGAATACGATACTTTCATACTGCTTTAACAAGTATTTTGATATAAAATATCGACGTTTGATATCTATCGATCCTGATTTTGAGAATCAAGACCGATTTTAACAAATTAAGAACTAAGAACAAGTAATAGTTCATAAGACTATTTCTATTTTTTGGAGTATTAAAAATTCTGGTCCAAGCACCAGTTGTCAGTACTCAGTAAAAATAATTTGCATCAATAAAAGAAAAACTCATATTTATTGGTTTTTGGACCCATATTTATCTAAGAAAATCGTGATTCGACCCTGTTATTTTATGTAAAGCAAATTGCTACCAACCCGAAAAACTTTTGTTGTTGTATATGATATGATGGTAGAAACATTTTTTTTTTCCGGGTTATTGATGGTAGACCCCAAGGAGTTGGTCTAATGGTAAGGGCGATCTTGGGATCTTGCACACAGCATGTTCGATTCCACCCCGGACCCAACAATTGAGGCCACTGAGGTAGTCTCCCGGTATATAATGCCACGGCCCTAAGGTTATTAAAAGAGTTTACTCGAATACCACGGTTATCAAAGATAATAAATATGATATGATGGTAGAAACAACATATTCTTTTTTTTCCTGTCAATTGCTTCAGTCTTGACCGCCAATAGCTTGGAAATCCTAGGCATAAAATTAACACTACCTATTTCTCCTTATAGCCTTGCTTGTTTTTTTTTCGTGTTAGTCCTCTTGTTTGTCATGTTTTTGCTTTGGGGCTCTCAGGCTCGGCTTCTCTTCACGTTGTGAATCTCGCAAGCTTCTTCTTCGATTTCTTTTGAGATTGCCATCATCATGATCACCTCGATCATTTGACAGTGATGGAATTTTTTCTCTAGGTTCGAGGATGGCTCTTTTCGTGTGAGATCTGTGAATCTGTCTTGCTGATTATGTTTCTATTTTTTTAGATCTGGGGTTCGGTTTTGTGTTCTTCGTTTTGCATTTTCTCATTCCGCGTTATTTGTCTTGTGCAAACTGAGAATCGAAGTTGCGTTTTTTGAGAAAAAGCGAATCCTAACAGACACGAAATCTCATTACGCTTGCACATTAAACCGCCTATAAGATTGATACATGATCAGGGATATGATCATTATGTGATTTTTTTTTTTTTATAGATTATGAGTACATCAAGCTTGCTTACGAGTTCATTTTTGCATTAAATAAAGGAGCAGATCAATAATCAGAAAGAATCGACGACTTTGACAGCTTCATCAGCAAGAGCACAACTAATTCCATGAATCATATTCCAACTTTTTGTTCTCTTTCTATTCACTTTATTCTCTATAAATCTTTACTATTTTATTATTAATAATATTCTACGAGCACTGGTCCATATAAATAATTTATATTAATTTTCAGTACATATAAAATGGCCAGCTATTGATGTCGTGCTGATACCGGAGACGGGCCGGCCGTGGAAGCTGAGTTATTAGGGAAATACTTGGCGGTAAAGCTAGCCAATAAGTTTCGCAATATGCTTCGGATTAATAGTGTTGAAGGAGATAACAAGACGCTTCGGACAATCTTAGTGCGAACAAAACTTGTTCGATTCGGTCTCTTATTCCTTTGTATGAGTCGATATTTTTGAGGAGGCCAAGTCTGGTTGGTGCTCAAGAACCGAGAATAAGTGCGTTCATAAATTGGGCAAATGAGCCTTTACTTCCGGTTTTAGTGGTGGTTTCTATAGGATCGGAGGTGTACCTCTAAAAGTACGGGAGACAATTCTCGCCAATTCTAGCTAGTTGATGATCAATACAAGTTTCTATCTTTCAAATGAAATATTCCTAGATCAATAAATATTGTCCAACCTATTTAATTATTTATCTTTATATTTTTTTTTTCCCTCAACTTGTCATCAATAGATGTAAGACATTTATATACATGTTGACTATATGAGGCATTCAACAGATAGCGTATATATGTACCCAATCTTGTATCTTACTCAAACTTATTGAATTGAATTCTTTTTTTCTCAACTTGTCATGAACGTACATATATAAGACATGTATATACATTGACTATATAAGACAATTGAATATATATATTTTACTATATATAAGACGTGAAAATTATTTGTTAATAACTTTATATTAGCCGACTCGAGAGATACGAGCAGTACACCTATGGAATGTTAGGTTTAAAGGTACATAACGCATATATCAGCATATGAGTAAGCTTAACACAAGTGTTTCAATGAAGCTGCCAAATTTGATTAGGTAATCTTATTTCACACACACGCGCACACATATATATAATATATACATATGTGTGTTGCTTAATTATGGATTTATTTATGGATTGGAGTGTGTTGTTTAATTATGGTCTAGTTAAAGCCTGTCTAGGTCTCGGATATTACTTGTATTATTATCAAGCTCACATGGGACTGTTAAGTTATATTATATATTTATATATATATATATATTAAAAACATATTGAGAATTTAATGCTAATTAGAAACCTATTGATTGAAGAACAATATAATATAGTAATTTCATGATAATTCCTGCTAAAACAAATTAACCATCCTCGGTTGAACCTTTATACGTAAGTGTTCAATATATTGCGAGATTTCAAACTTCTAGCTTAATTACTTTAACGAAAATCAACAAATATAACCGAGCTCACCAATCTGGGGAAGTCCCCGACACCCCATTCGAAAAGAAGGGGAAACAGGTTAACGAGGTCGAAGACGACGGCCAAGAGAAAACGTCCCAGGTCATCAACGTGATAATGGGAGGATCTCAGTATTGCAGGCCCTCGGTCAACTCGATCAAAGCCCACCATAGGAAGCTCCAATCAGACGCTCCCCGCCAAATTTTCCAGGGGCCCGAAGCCCTCATCACGTTTAAAGAGAGCGAAGCTCGGGAGCTCCCAGGACCACACGACGATGCGTTAGTCATAACTCTCAACATCGCAAACTGGGAAACCAAAAGGATTCTCATCGATAACGGAAGTTCCGCAGACGTAATTTTCCTATCAACCCTGAGCCAAATGAAAATAAGGCCCGAGGACATTAACAGGGAAACAGTGCCTCTCACCGGTTTTAGCGGCCACTCCGTCAACACCGTCGGGGAGATCAAACTCCCCGTAATGGCAGGAGGCGTGAACGTTACAACCAAGTTCCTGATCATAGACTGCCCATCGCCCTACAATGCGATCCTAGGAAGACCATGGCTGCACGCCATGAGAGCAGTGCCCTCGATGTATCACCAAAGTTTACAATTCCCGAGCGACGAAGGGATCAAAGAGATCCGAGGTGACCAGGCCATGGCGCGGAGATACTACATGAACAGCTTTTTGCTTGCCAAGCAAAGTACAGTAAATCAAGCATAGCAATTACAGCATCCCCGAATAAACGAGGTGAAAAACACTTCAGAAGAAGAAGACGAGTCCCCAACAGTCGAGATGGTGCGACAAGTCGCCATTGACGACAAAAACCCCGAGAACACCGTTGGTATCGGGAGCGAGTTGAAGGGCGAAATACTCAAACGACTCATCAAGTTCTTGAAAAAGAACAAAGAATGCTTCGCCTAATCCCACGAAGATATGCCAGGGATCAGTCTGGAAATCATCTCGCATCAACTCAATGTTGACCCAAGCTTCAAACCGATCAAGCAGAAGAGAAGAAAACTAGCCCCAGACCGCTCCAAAGCGGTGAACGAGGAGGTCGAGAGGCTTCTCAAAACGGGATCGATCCGCGAGGTTAGATACCCAGACTGGCTGGCAAATACAGTCGTGGTCAAGAAGAAGAACGGGAAATGGAGGGTGTGCATTGATTTCACCGACCTGAATAAGGCCTGCCCCAAGGACAGTTTCCCGCTCCCGCATATCGACAGACTTGTCGAAGCAACATGCGGGCACGAGTTACTTTCTTTTATAGACGCCTTTTCCGGTTATAATCAGATTCTGATGCACCCCGACGACCAAGAAAATACCTCGTTCATAACTGAACGGGGAATCTATTGTTACAAGGTAATGCCCTTCGGGCTGAAAAACGCAGGGGCCACCTACCAAAGACTCGTGAACAAAATGTTCTCGGATTTTCTCGGTAGAACCATGGAAGTCTACATAGACGACATGTTGGTCAAATCAAAACGATCAGAAGATCACATCGCCCACCTTGAACAATGCTTCGAGATGCTGAAAAAGTATCAAATGAAGCTAAACCCCTCTAAATGTTCATTCGGGGTGTCATCAGGAAAGTTCCTAGGATACCTCGTCACACAACATGGCATAGAGGAAAACCCAGACAAGATAAACGCCCTGTTAAAAATGCCCTCACCTCGCAGCGTGAAAGAGGTTCAAAGGCTCACGGGGCGGATCGCGGCATTAAACCGATTCATCTCGCGATCGACCGACAAATGCCTTCCCTTCTACAAAATGTTGAAGGGAAATAAAAAATTTGAGTGGACGAACGAATGCGAACAAGCTTTCCAAGAATTAAAAAGATATTTGTCTACCCCACCAATACTGGTCAGCCCGGTCATCGGCGAACCACTCTTAGTCTACCTCGCAGTAACAGCCTACGCGGCAAGCAGCGTACTCGTCAGAGAAGACCGAGGTGATCAGAAGCTCATCTTCTACACCAGTAAATCACTAGAGGACGCAGAAACCCGATATCCTACCATGGAGAAGGTGGCACTCGCCCTCATCACGGCGGCAAGAAAGCTAAGACCATATTTTCAAGCGCATACCATCGTGGTAATGACGCTGCAGCCACTGCGATCGGTTCTACACAGTCCAAACCAATCCGGAAGGTTGACCAAATGGGCAATAGAACTCAGTGAATTCGACATCGAATACAAAATAAGGACATGCGCTAAATCGCAAGTCCTAGCTGATTTCGTTGTAGAACTGAATACCGAGAAACCCGAAAACGAGTCAGCTGACGAAGCATGGACAGTAAAAGTAGACGGATCGTCGAACCAAAACGGATCCGGCGTAGGAATTCACCTCGTGACCCTAAGTGGCGAGGTGATAGAACAATCTTTTCGCCTCAACTTCAAGGCTTCAAACAACGAAGCCGAATACGAAGCCCTAATCGCCGGCCTCAAGCTGGCACGGGCGGTGGGAGCACGGAACGTCAAAGTTTACTCCGATTCGAAGTTGGTCAAGAGCCAGATAGCAGGGGAATACGAGGCAAAAGACCAAAGAATGAGTGCCTACCTAACCGTGGCAAACCAACTAATCAAGATGTTAGAAAAGGTCAAAATAGACCAGATTCCGAGAAGCGAGAACGCACAGGCCGACGCACTGGCAGGGTTGGCATCCACTTCGGACCCCGAGGTGAAACGCATTATCCCGGTAGAAACTATAGATGCACCAAGCATCGACTTAACGGTGCACAACATCGAACTCAACCCGGAAGACTGGAGGACTCCAGTAATCAGATTCCTACGTGGTGACGAAACACCTCGGGATCGGCAAGAAGCCAGAAAGTTGAGGGCCAAAAGCTCAAGATTCTGCCTGATAAACGACACGCTTTATAAATGAAGTTTCAGCGGACCATACCTCAAATGCTTGGGAGAGGATGAAGAAAAGAATGTCATCCACGAAGTGCACGAGGGAAGTTGCGGAAACCATTCCGGAGGGAGGTCTTTGGCTAACAAAATCAAAAGACAAGGATTCTTCTGGCCCACAATGCTGAGGGATAGCGAAGTGCACGTACGAAAATGCGATGCATGTCAAAAACACGCACCTACAATTAGGCAACCCGCATTGAAATTGTCTTCGGTCACGGTGCCATACCCATTCATAAAATGGTCGATGGATATCGTCGGACCAATGCCGACAGCAAAAGGATTAACAAGGTTCTTACTAATAGCAACCGACTACTTCACAAAGTGGGTAGAGGCCAAGGCCTACGCGCACATAAAGGATGTAGACGCAGAAAATTTCGTGTGGAAAAACATAATCTGCAGATACGGGCTCCCAAAGGAGATCATCGCAGATAACGGGCCACAGTTCATCTCTAGCAGATTTAAAAATTTCTGCGCCACACAAGGAATCTCTCTCAACACCTCGACCCCGAGATACCCACAAGGAAACGGACATTCCGAGGTAGCAAACCGAACGATAATCGACGGGATCAAAAAGAGGTTAGATAGCAAGAAAGGGAGATGGCCCGAAGAGTTAAACGGGGTATTCTGGGCATACCGAACCACACCTCGCCGAGCCACCGGGGAAACACCCTTCGCATTTGTATACGGATCCGAGGCAATGGTACCTGCCGAAGCAGAATCCCTAAGCCTAAGACGAGAATTTTGTCCAGATCAACCGGACGAAAACAAAAAATGTTAAAAGACCAACTCGATTACATCGAAGAACGAAGAGAAAGAGCTTTGAGCAGGATCGTCAACTACCAAAGGGTAATTGAAAGATACTACAACTCGAAAGTTCGACCTCGTTCATTCAAAGTAGGAGACTTGGTACTTCGCAAGGTGTTTCAAAACACCTCGGAATTAAACGCTGGAAAGCTGGGGATAAACTGGGAAGGACCATACATCGTGTCCAAAATAGTGAAACCCGGTGTGTACAGACTTATTAATTCGGACGGACTAAAAGTCCTCCGAAGTTGGAACACCCAACACCTAAAAAGATATTATTCTTAATAGAATAAATATCACCTTGAACTACGTAGTGGCTTGATCCCGGTAAACACGGGTACGTAGGCAGCCTCCTACAGGCACAGCCCAATTCCTCCTAACTTCAATAAATCACTCCGATCAATCCTACTCTTCTTTGCTAGTAATCCCCCCGGGGTGGGAGCATGGGAACGACCCAGCTCTCGCCACTTGAGAGCAACATCGAAGCTCGCAAGGACGAGGAAAAGTGCTCACAAATGTATAAAAGCACCTCGAGTCATACGAACACATCGAGAAAACACCTCTTCCTAGCCTATATATCTCGGCCGCACAAGCACCCAAAAATCTCCTTGGATTCGATTTCGAAATAAGGCTTACTTTCACACCCCGACGTGAAAGCAACCCGAAAAGAAAACATCCACGGGATCGATTAACCGGGTTGCGCGGGAATATACGCAGACCAAATACCGGGAAACGCGAACCGAGCAAAGAAGCAAGTAAAGGATGACGAAACAAAAATTTATTGAAAGGAAAACATAGAGTTCCAACAACAAAAGTCACCTCGACAAAACGAAGTGACAACATCCAGGTCGAACTCCCGACCAAAAAAGATGCGCAAATCCCAAAAGGAAACCTAAAGCACCCAGGTTGGACTCCCAACCAAAAAAGGTGTGGATTGTCATAAACATGGCAGAAATTGAAACAGAGAGACAAAAACTAAAGAAAAAGGGCAACCCCCCGAACTGATTAATTCTCCTCGTCGATGTCAGCCTTACGATCCCCGGTCTCCTCCTCCTCCAAGTCGTCGCCCACTACCTCGTCATCGCCTAGCCCGACGCCTAAAGTATCCTCCGCGCCGACGGTAGCTTCAGGAGCCTTTTCTCGATTCTCTTCGACGGTGAGAGCGGGGTTGCGACGCGCGTCTGAGATGGCGCCAGGGCGAGACGAAGTGGGGCTTGAAGCCGGAGAGAGCCCGGAACCGACGGCACGAGGCGGAACACAACCTGGGAAATGAAACCCATCATAAGCACTCCAGCAAAGACTCCTACACATGTAGCGACTCTGAAAACACCACGAAGGAGATTCGGGCATTTACCTTGAGATCCTTCAGCCGAGGTGAACTTGGCGAGCTGGAGCCCGAGCTTAGCAATGGTATCGTTGCGACGTTCGATCTTCTTGTTGAGCTTCTCGGAAGTCTTCTGCACGGCAAGGCGAGTCGCCTAAACCACCTCGCTCTTCGCTTCTTGAAGCTCCTCTGTTGCTTTCAGCAATCCCTCCCGAGCCGTCTTCAAGCTCCGTTCTAGAGCTTCTACCCTGGCCACTTCGGCCCAAAGTGACGATACTTCATCCTGAAGGGCACGACACTTGCCGCGTTCTTCGGAAACCTGAGCCTGCAACTTCTCAGCCGTCTCCTTCGGAAACCTGAGCCCGCACCTCCTTCTCTCGAACAGCAAGCTGGGTCTCGGTCTCCTTTAGGCGCCCATCAGACCCCGCTTCGTTGAGTTCGAGCTTCAAGGCCGCAACGTCTTTCTCATAGACGAGAACCAACTCGTTCATCGCAGTAAGAAACTGCAACCAAGAAATACGAGGTGATAAATACCTCGGAAAATTAATATCCCTGTAAAAATAACCACAAGGATTACCTTCACCCCGTTATGTGTCGTCTTCTCGTATTCCCTGTCACGCGCCAGTGAAAGCACATCAAGAGGATGACCTCGGCGGACCGAACTCGCAACGAAGCGTGAAGAGGCCCGAGGAGAATCAACGAGAGAATGGGAACTCACGAAATCAATTGAGATGGTCTGGACCCCCTGACAATCCCCGGATCCAGAATGGCTACTGCTTCATTCACGAACCGCCGGGGCCTTCAGCTTCTCATCCTGCCGACGAAGGGGCGGAGCATACCCCTGGGGGTTTGACCTCGTGCGAGGTGCTTGACGTTCCGGAATCACCTTGCCCCTCTTGGATGGAGCAACATTCACCTCGGAGCGATCGGGGGAACGATCACGCTTGTCCGACCGAGGCACAACGTCACTCGACGACCTCGTGGAAATGACTTTCCCTTCAACGCCCGCTTCAGAACGTGCCTTGGCATCATGCACCACCTCGCCCTCCACCTTGACCCGCCGAGACGACTGAGCCTCTTGCGCTTTCGCCACCAACGACTCCAACGCCATATCTTCGGGAGTCTGATCGGTCCCAGAAAAAACGTGGAGAACAAGCGGGGTGGGGTCCTTACGATGATTAGGAGATGAGTGATGGCTGCTCGAAGACGTCATGGACTCCTCGGGCGCTGCGGAACAAAGAAAACGAGGTGAAAAATGCACCTCGATTACATCGGTGAAAAACCTTGCTAGGTGAAAAAAAACGTACCAATGGCGGATACAGGAGGAACTGAGAACACTTGACCTACGTCGGTCCGGAATTTCCAGTACCCAGAGGCCCGAATCCTGCTGACTGGAAAATCGTTCCAATCCAACCCGTTCTTTGGGGCCAGAATCTTCTTGAGCCCTCTGAACCTCTGATCAGCCTCCGGTACCACGATCTTGGTCGCTGAAAGGCAAAAATGATTCAACAGTCAGAGCGGAAAAAGACAAAAATGACAAGAATTAAAAGGCACCAAAGTAAGCCTTCAAAGCCCACCAGGGCCAGAACTCCATCTCAGAGGCTCCAGGGCCTCAGGACGAACATCTCTGAGGAAGAAAAACCTCTCCGTCCACCCTCATCGCACGTCGGGAGTCCCTTTGAGGATTCTTCCCATCCTCCCATTCAAGAAGAACCTCCCCGAAGACTTCCCAGCGCTCTTGGGGTAGTAAAAACGAACAAGATCCTCAACAGTGCGGACCGCCATGTTCTCCCGTGACATGACCCCTAGAGCCACGAGATTCCGGTAGGCGTTTAGGACCAACTGCCCAGGAGCCAAGCCGATGTGCTGGAGAAACTCGACGATCACGTCGGGAAGGGGAAACTCAACCCCGGCTTCAAAGAAAGCCTCGTAAACGCACGACCACCCCGACCTCTCGTCAAAAGCTCTATCTAACGGGCCCGGAGCCTCCGTCTCAACGAAATCGGGAACATTGTATAGGCTCCGAAGTTCGCGAAGATAGGTCGGAGTAATCACCGAGAGAGAACTATCGGCCTGGAGCGAATCGCCTTTCGAACCAGAGGCAGACATTTCTTTGTGGTTTGGAAGGAGAAAGATAAGGGAAAATGCGAAAGGAAAATAAGTGGAAACAAAGGGGGAACATGGGTTTATAAAACCATCACCTGTTTAAACCACGACCTCCTTCCCCTCAGCACACGATCTCCAAAGTTGCAAATGATGAAAATAACTGACGAATTAGTGGGTTTTTAATGACCCCATCACGTCCGAAATATTTGTGGCAGCTGGAATTTACAGAGACCTTTTGACCGTTGTCTAATCTCTAATTCGATTGGACCTCTCTCCACTGCGAAGGATTGAAGCAAGGTTGACACACGCAAAGCCAGTCACGCGGTCCCACGTGTCCTCCCCATGCACAGAGAATGATTCAAAACTGAACCGAATCAGTTACAACTCGGATATGGTTGAAATTTTAAGTTGCAAACAATTTGAATCACCCGCCAAATTCCTCAACACGCCTCACCAGAATATTTTCAAAGGATAATACCAAGATTATTCGAGGAAAATAAAATTCTCAAAAGGACGTGAATTTTTATTTCCCACCGGCGGTATAAAAGTTCACCAAGTGATATTCACTTAATGAACTGGGGGGCTCACTGATGATGCAGGATTTCATCCTCCTCAAAAAACGACGTCAAGACCAAAAACTACACCCGCAAGGATAAAACGACGTGGATTACCACGACATCCAAAAGGATTTGGGCCCCAATCAGATCAACAGGCCCAACATATTCAGCCCATCATAAAACCACTTTGAAGCCTAGTCGACAAGAATCCAGCCTTCCCGAAGACCAGGCCCACGAAGGCTCTCTCAGTCAGACCATGAAGACCAAGAAACCCAGAATAATAGGCGTACTCCACTTTATTGACCACTCCAAGGAACCTCCACGTGGAAACAGACCAGGCATCACGTCGTCAAAGCTTTACACATGGTGGTCAAGGCAGAAAGAGGAGAGAATAAGCCTAGTCTACTAGCCGTTACAAAATTATAGGAAATAGACGTTGTAATTCGGGCTATAAATAAAACCTACGAAGTAACTCTAAAAAGGATGATCTTGTTCTACGCTTTACACTAGCTTTTCATTCTGTATTCACTTTGCTATCGATCAAACATACAAGTTCCTTATTATCGATCAACTCTTTACCAAATTGTCATCTCGTATCTTTATTCACCGAAGTGGGTTTTATCTCGGATAGTTAAGATCCATTGTTGTATTCATCGTAAACAGAGTGCTATCACTTTGTGACAGTTGGTCGTGATTATTCACATCAACATATATAACTTATTTTTTCTATTAATTTTCAAAACTAATATCAAGCTTTATCATCACCCTACTTCGACTATGCTTTTTATACTAATCATATACTATTATTGTATTATTGTCCGAAAGGATATGTATAACCGGACCGGCAAGGTGAAACTTTTATTCTGATTCCAACACTGCTTTGGAAGTTTTTTTTTCTTCAAATAAACGACAAATGATATTTCTGATCCCATATCTAGAAACTGAGACCGGTTTAATTGTTTACTTAAACATTTTTAGAGTCCGATCGGTATTCACTTGTTTTCAATTCACGACCGATTTATACTAGCTATTGATTAAAAATTACTTAAAATACTTATTTTGTTATCGGTCTCAGTACCTTTACTGAATTTATCAAAATTCAAAAACCCAATTTTTATCCCACGTATCGATGTATGTAACTATTGTTGGGGTTTCTGATGACTTTTTCTCGATCCCGAGGCGGAATTCACGGGATATCATCGAAAGTATGATCTAGATTAATTTCAAAAATTAAGAGATTCGTTTAGACACGTTATCAGACTTTTGGTACTTTTGCCGACTATACCAAAATCTTTGAACAGCTCCTCGTTTTCTGTGTTGGCGATTTCTCCTCGTGATGCCGGATCGTAGCACGTCAATTGCCGTGCATCTATATTGTCCACCACATCGCTGCGGAAACGTATGATAACCGGAAAAAAGTTCATTGGGCAGAATAGGTCCCTCGTCAGTGTTTAGATGAGAAACCGACGAGAAATCGAGGAGGAAGAAAATCGCGAGCTCTTGAGCTAAGGGGGGTGAGGTCAAAACCGAGTAGGCCCGTTACCTAAATAATGTAGTCGGGTCAAAACTCGAAAACTCGATGGATCCAATATCCGATTCGGACATTTCCTACAACTATATTATATATAAATATAAAAAATATAATCAAACCGAAATTCAAATTCATCAAAATACCGATTCCTCCATTTAGGGTTTAGGGTATCGGATTTAGGGTTTAGGGTTTAGGGTAAACCCTTCGAAATCATGTCCACATACCAAAAATGAATAATATAAAAAGTCCGATGTTGAATTACCAGAATAGAATCTTACTCATCAGTGGGTCCCTCAGACATTTGCCCCACGTCACCCCCACACCACACGAGAGACTAGAGAGAGAGAATCCGGTTTCGTATGTGAACCGTACGACACGTCCTTCTCAGTCATCTCGTAATCAAACTTCAAACACAACACAACACAACACAACAAACAGAGCTTCATCATCTGGGGAAGGTTCTTTCTGGGTCTCTCTCCACACACACACCTTCATACATATAAACCCACGCACAGAGCTTCTCTGAGAGCAACAATGGCGGACTGGTCGGCGCTCGTGGACTTCGCGCGGGGCATGGCGAAGCCGCTGGCCGCGACGGCGGTGGTGGGCCTGGCCGTGGCTCTCTCGTACTTCCAGCGACTGGGGCTCGGCGGAGAGATGGTCTACGCCATGTTCAGAGCCTTTCTTCAGCTCTCTGTCATCGGCTTCGTTCTCCAGTTCATCTTCACCACCGACAATGCTCTCTGGATCGTCCTCGCTTACCTCTTCATGGTCAGTCAACCAAACTCTACACACATACACATATATATCGATATATACACAGAAAGATCTTTGTTTTTGATCGGATTGGTTGTGTTGAGCAGGTTTCGGTGGCTGGCTACACGGCCGGTCAGCGGGCGAAGCACGTGCCGCGGGGGAAATACGTGGCTGGGATTTCGATACTCGCTGGAACGTCGATCACCATGCTGCTCCTCGTTCTGCTGAAGGTGTTCCCGTTCACGCCACGCTACATCATCCCCGTCGCTGGAATGATGGTAGGAAATGCGATGACCGTCACCGGTGTCACCATGAAGAGACTCCGGGACGACATAAGGACGCAGATAAATCTGGTGAGCATTCTTCGTTAAAAAAAAAAATCGCCTTTCGATTAAATATTCGACGAACAGGTGTAGATAAAATTAAATTGAGTATTTGATTGAACTAGTATTTGAAAAAGAATAGAAATTATAATAAAAAGCATGAATTTCGATAAAGTTATTTCAGTTACCACAATTATTATTTTTACTTTATATTTTATAAATCACAATATGCGTTCGAGAGAGAATTATAGTTTAGCTACTTCTCCTCTTTTTTTGTTTTTTACGTAACTTTGATATTTTTCATTTATATTATTCCGAATCATGAGAGAAAATTATAGTTTAGCTACCTCTCCTCTCTTTTGGTTTATTACGTAATTTTGATATTTTTCATTTATATTATTCCGAGTCATGTTTCTTTCTTTGTGTTTTTTTGGGTGCTAACCTAATTCGGATTCGAATTCACTTAGCGATTTCGGGTCTTCATCTATAACACAAAAAATTGCCGGTCCTCAGTTCAAAGGAACCGGAGAGAATAATTTTGGATCCTCTTCGGAATAGTTTAATTTTAGAGTCAAAATAAAGTGTAATATTAACTTTGAAGTCTATTTTTTGGGGGCCAGCTTGGCCTCCTTCAAGCTCGGCCCTGCCCTCGATGCATGGTTTGTCCGACACATGATTAAAAATTGAAAAAATTAACGCTTACCCATCGAATTTGAACAAGTATTTCATTCAAAATAAATATGGTTCAAGCTGCTACACAACAATTAAAAAAAAATGTCCCAAGCGCAGGTGGAGACAGCCTTGGCTCTGGGAGCGACACCACGTCAGGCGACGGTGGAGCAGGTGAAGCGGGCGTTGGTGATCTCCCTGTCTCCGGTGATCGACAACGCCAAGACGGTGGGGCTGATCTCGCTGCCCGGTGCCATGACCGGGCTCATAATGGGCGGAGCGTCGCCTATAGAGGCGATTCAGCTTCAGATTATCGTCATGAACTTCCTCATCGGCGCCTCAACCGTCAGCAGCATCATCTCCACCTACCTCTGCTGGCCTGCCTTCTTCACCAAAGCCTATCAGCTTCAGCCCCAAGTCTTCCTCTCCGCTTGAATTTAGATTTACAGCATTTTAAGTTATATAGTGACTAAATTGAATCTTTTGTTTTCAGAGTTAAAAGTTTTAATGTCCATCTTTTGTTTTGAATCTTCTCCACAAAATTCATTTCACCTTTTTAATCGATTTATCAGAATTTTTTATGTCATTGAGTCATGGATACGTCACTTAAAAAATCAAAATTTTTTTATCTGAGATAACCTCAACGAAAAAATAAAATTTTAAAGAAAAATAATAAAATAAAAACTACTGTGGAAGAGAAAAGATTATGCCAAAAACAAAACCGTTGCATACTACGTTGCTATTAATCAGTGTACGAGGGCTGACCCTGGCTATACGCGAACAAGGTTGGCGCTTCAGGCTCTCAAATTTAAGGGCTTCAAATATATATATATATATATATATATATATATATTATTTTATACTTAATTAAATATATAAAAAATACTTATGGGCCCATAAAATTTACAGGGAAGCCATGCCGTGTGTGTATATATATATAGGGAAAATTACGGCAAAAATACCCAACCTTTGGTCAAACTGCCTCCCGTGTACCCAACCTTTAAAACTGGCGTCAAAAATACCCAACCTACGTTGACTGTGACTCTGGCATAAAACGTTTATTTTTCCGTTAACATGCCTCATGTGGCCGTTAGCGGCAAAAATACCCAACCTTTTTTTTTAGAAAAAAAAATATTTTTAAATTTTTTTTAGTTTATATATATTTTTTTACTTGATTAGTGATAATTACTTGAATTCCAAATACATGGAATAACACAAAAGTTAGTCAAAACATCAATTGATTTCTTAATGTGCTTGTATAAGCTACATTTGGTAATAAAAATCTTATTATTATGAGTAATTTTATACATAATGTTACGGGTATTTTAAGTAATTTGAATATGGTTTTAAAAATAGGTATCCGGATTTCCGGATTGGGATATGGGTAGTGATTTTCAGATACCCGGAAAACCGGATCCGGATATGGGTAGTTCAAAAAAATAGGATACCCGCTCCGGTTACAGCCTTACCCTTTTCATTGGTAATTGACCGTTTTAGATCGAATTAATATAGTCAATCAATGTTTCCGTATTGAAAAAAAAAATGGCTTAAAAATATTACTGGTAAAAAAATATTATCAATAATCAATAGGGCTTGATTAGTAATAATTGGCTAAAAGACCTCTCTTGGGATCCCATTAAAATTCGTACCCTTAAATACGATGCTAAGAAATATGAATAGTGCCGAAGGAATCTATGAAACACAATGAAAACTCACACCCGCGCCTCTGCTTACGCCATCAGGCTGACGTAAGCCCTTCTGAGGGCGCGTGAGGAGGGCAGGAGACGCGTGGTGGATTATGTGGGGCCGCCTGAGGTGTTCCCGACCCACTTTAAGGGTTTCGGGAGCGTTCCATGACCATTTCTTGCAAACTTAATGACTTTTGAGTATCTTTATATTTCTGAAAACATCTAGACACTTTATTTTGCGAAAACGGACTTCCGGTGAATATCTCGGACTAAAATTGACTTTATTTAAAAAAAATTAATTATATAACTTTCTTTTTATTAATTTTTTTTAAATCAATTACTTAAAATACCCGTATCATTGTGTTTAAAATTTCTCATAATAATAAGATTTTTATCAACAAATGTAGCTTATACAAGCACATTAAGAAATCAATTGATGTTTTGACCAACTTTTGTGTTATTCCATGTATTTGGAATTCAAGTAATTATCACTAATCAAGTAAAAAAATATATATAAATTAAAAAAATTAAAAAATATTTTTTTTCTAAAAAAAAGTTGGGTATTTTTGCCGCTAACGGCCACATGAGGCATGTTAACGGAAAAATTAACGTTTTTATGCCAGAGTCACAGTCAACGTAGGTTGGGTATTTTTGCCGCCAGTTTTAAAGGTTGGGTACACGGGAGGCAGTTTGACCAAAGATTGGGTATTTTTGCCGTAATTTTCCCTATATATATATATATATGTCGTTATACGTTTTTTTATAACGTATCATCCATATTTTAGAAGAATTAAACCCGAGCCATGCACGTTTAAGACAAATAAGTACGAACAAGAAATATAAGATATGAATGGTTTTATTAATTTTATTGCGTTTGTTGTGGAGTAGAGAATTGCAATAGATAGATTCTGTGATCACCTAAATAGTACTGACTGTTCAAACATACAACGTACGATTTTGTCTTCACTTCTTCGAACCACATGATATAATTAATTTGCTCTTTTCCATAAGCAAACAAAAAAACAAAAACAAAAACAAAACAAAAACAAGAAAATACTGCATATATAAACATCAAGCGTTATAAGACTCCCAAATTGTGGCTCCAACTTAATTACTCCTTATCAACTCAACTCAACTCATACATCCTACAAAACAACATTATTAAAACAATGCACCTTAATTAGATAAATGGAACTTTATTTAATTACATGTACTATAGTCTTAAACCATGCAAATTACATTGTAATTTAACATGTATATGCAAATTACATTGTTTAATAAAACAATATATCCATCCTATTTTTGCTAGAAAACATTAATGAACCATCCAATTTTTCTTAAAAAGCGTTAATGAACCATCCAAATTCTGTTGAGAAAAGTTGATGGGCGGAACATATATAACTTACACAATCTTATTTTAATTTTATTGATATTCAAATCAAACGGAATTAGACAAAAGTATTGTTTTATATATTACTCGGTGCAAAAAGAGCTTGGATATATAATCACAGCAAAACACGAGTACTTTTGCATATCTATTATTATCCCTAAAAAAAATTCACCAAGCAAGTTTTTACTAAAGGGTCAATTAAGTTTAATAGGTGCAAGCTATAACTTCTTAATTATGATATTTAATTAATTTAATCTTATACGCAATCCAACGATGGCATCTTTTGTGTTTATTATCCAAACTAAATGAGATCATAATCCCTAAAGTACACGTACTAATTTATAAGTTGATTCATGGAGATTAATTATAAAGGTGGTGACGGAGTAATATTTACCGAGGGGGTGTTAGAATTCGGGGTGTCGGGAAGCGGGTCGACAGTTACAGAGACTCCGTCGGGCGTTCCGGAGAGCGGTTCGATCGCGTCGATGGATCCAAAAGGGTTCTCATTGACGTAGTTCCCGGGCGGGTCGTACTCGCAGAATATCAGAACACCGCCATTGAGGCAGCGCTGTCGCGCGCAGCCGACGCGGCGGCTGTCGCGCCACACAACCTGCGTGTAGTGGCCGCACATCTGGCCGATAGCGCACTCGTTGGTGGCCGGGTTGTAGAACCTGTCCTCCTTCACCCACGACTCCACGGCCTCGCTGGCCGTCCAGTGGTCCCGCCCGCCCCAGAAGATGTTCTCGCCGTACGGCCCGTACGAGTGGATCATCCGGCAGTCGTAGAACCGCTGCGCCGCCCACCGCCGCGCGTACCGCGCCAGATGGCTGTCCCACCTCAGCGGCTTCTCGCCCAAGCGGCGCCGCACGTTGTTGTGGGCGTGCATGAACTCGCGGGAGAGCGACACGCGACGCCCGCCCGGGCGCAGCCGAGGCACGTACGGCCGTGCGCGGGCCTCGGCCACAGCGACTGCTGCAGCGGCGAGGAGCACAAGCAAGAGAGAGACGGCCAGCGGCGACGGCGGCGACATCGGGCCGGTCGTAGTTGGGGTTGGTGGGGGTTGGGAGGGTGTCGTTTTGGAGGATGCTACTTTCGGTGGCTGCTCTCGTCATCCGAGAGAGCAGCGTCAATGTGTGGGAATAATGAAACTTTGGGATTTGTTAAGTTTTTTTTTTTTTTTTTGAAAATTTGTTTTAGAATGTACTAAAAAAAGATGTCCTTGTCTTTAGGGTTTCTTTTCTATGTTTTATGAGGACCAAATCGTGCCATTGGGTTTATCACGAAGACCATTTCTTACCACGTTCGTTTGTATCCTTTTTGCATGTTCATTTACTTGGAATATATAATACAAGTATAAAACTTATATATGTATGTATAATATCATATACCGGCAGGGGCGGAGCCAAGGGGGCGGAGCGGGAGCGGCCGCCCCCACTTGGTCCGAGCACGTTATTTTTATTTTTTATTTACTCATATTTTTATAAGTTTATATATAAATAATAAGCATAGCAATGGTAGACTAAATATCACTATAATCAAGTGGAGTTTTGTTAATCCTAAAGTTATCCTCCAAGTTATAGTCCATGGTTCAATTCTCAAGCCCACCAATTTTTTTTATTTATTTTAGCAACACTTTTTATGATTATAATTATTTTTTTCATGGTATTTTGTACTTTACTTAATTATAAGTATACTAAAACGATTACAACTTACAAAATTAGAGAGTAAAAACCACCCATCAATTTAAGACGTGCAAAGTTTTAAATATTGAAAAAAAATATTAATATTTTGATAACGTAACATGTAGATTTCTAATCATATAGAGATCCTAATGAACTATTTTCATAAATCGAAAGTTCATAAAAAATAATTATAATGCAATCTATAACAGTTGTTTCAATGTCTCGTTTTATTATAATATATATAGCCAATTTCGCCCCCTCTTAGTCCGAGCTCTAGCTCCGTCCCTGTATACCGGTATATTATTCGCACGTGCATATTATATGTATATATACCGTATATATACATATAATATACACATGCGAATAATATTATATCAACATTCAGAAGTACTCAATTAAATGGTAATGAGCACAAATGAATCGATCAGGGTTTTGAGTATATATATTTATTCATAATACTAATTGAGAATATTAAAAACTCTATTACATGCACTATGCATATATTTTTAGACAAAAGATTATATAGTATATATCAAATGTACAACTAGAAAATGTCGATGGTAAAATCGGGTTCTTTGTCTTTTTAACTGTAAATGCCTAATTTGAGCTAAGAAATAGATGATCATTGAATGATGTAATACAATCCTAATACTAAACGTAATAATAATTATTAATTTTATTATTATTTATTTAGTAAAATAGACATGTTTATGGTATAAGTAGCTCATAGGCGGAGCTACGTACGCACGAGTGTATGCACGTGCTTAATTATACGCTTAAATATTTTTTATATTTAAATAATTAATGAAGTGATAATGTATTTTTGCTTCTTAAATCGGCAAACTTTATAATATAGCATATTGAAATGTTCAGGTTATGCATATGAGATATTGGGATTTATCTTCTTTTATTTTGCTTGGTCATATATACTCCTATTATTTATATACCTTTATTTTCTTATTCTTTTAGAGCTATTGTTATGGGTATTTTCCAGAGCCCAGAAAAATTAAGGCCCAACCCAAAAAACTCGCCCCGGGTGTCCGTTTCCCGAACGGAAATATGTTGTGGGTGCGAAATTGATTCACAAATTTATCGCACCGGAACGGAAGAATCCGCACCCGCAAACGTAAAAAAGAAAAAGAGATAATAATTAAATGGAAAAACCATTTAATTCATAAAACTCACCCCGGGTGTCCGTTACCAGAACCGGAAGATGTTGCGGGTGCGAAATTGATTCAAGAATTTATCGCACCAGAACGGAAAAATCCGCACCCGCAAATGTCAAAAAAAGGAGATAATAATTAGATGGAAAATTCATTTAATTAATAAAACTCACCTCGGGTGTCCATTTCCAGAACCAGAAGATGTTGCGGGTGAGAAATTGATTCACGAATTTATCGCACCGGAACAGAAGAATCCACACCCGCGTGGAATAATACGCACCTGCAAACGTAAAAAATGGAGATAATAATTAAATGGAAAAACCATTTAATTAATAAAACTCACCCCGGGTGTCCGTTTCCATAACTGGAAGATGCTGCGGGTGCAAAATCGATTCACGAATTTATCGCACCGGAATAGAATAATCCGTACCCGTGTGGAAGAATCCCCACCGGAAAACGTAAATAAGGGAGATAATATTTAAATGGAAAATCCATTTAATTAATAAAACTCACCCCGGGTGTCCGTTCCCAGAACCGGAAGATGCTGCATGTGCAAAATTGATTCATGAATTTATAGCACCGGAACAGAAGAATCCGCAACCGCATGGAAGAATCGGCACCCGCAAACGTAAAAAAAGGGAGATAATAATCAAATGGAAAAACTATTTAATTAATAAAACTCACCCCGGGTGTCCGTTTCCAGAACCGGATGATGCTGCGGGTGCGAAATTGATTCACGAGTTTATCGCACCGGAACGGAAGAACCCGCACCGCCGTGGGAGAATCCGCACCCGCAAACGTCAAAAAATGGAGATAATAATTAAATGGAAAACCCATTTAATTAATAAAACTCACCCCGGGTGCCCGTTTCTCGAACCGGAAGATGTTGCGGGTGCGAAATTGATTTACAAATTTATCGTACTAGAATGGAAGAATCCGCACCGGCGAACCCAAAAAGAGCAAAAAATAAATATCTTTGAATCCCAGGGGCTGAAAGAAGCAATTTATAATTGCCTCAAGGTCCTTGGACCATCCTATAAATAGAAGCTTCATTTCACTCAAACGGTAACTCATTCCAACGCTCTCTACAGCTATAAAACTCCCGTTCTCTCTTACATATATATTTAGTAAAATACTCGACTAATGTTGAGCGTCGGAGGTGAATAGGGAGGTACCCCCTCCCGTTCCCCTAACCGTTTTTTTTTCTGATTCTATAGACGTGGAAACTAGCCAGAGTGGAAGCGCTGGAGAAATCTCAAAGCCCGATCGTCGACCTGTCCCCGGTTCTTTGTTGTCCCTGACCTATATCCCGAGTCTTAAGACTTTGCGG
Source organism: Parietaria judaica (assembly GCA_954871525.1). Classification (NCBI taxonomy): domain Eukaryota; kingdom Viridiplantae; phylum Streptophyta; class Magnoliopsida; order Rosales; family Urticaceae; genus Parietaria; species Parietaria judaica. Next base: position 19,612,522 of record OX940864.1, read on the forward strand.
TAACGGGTTGGAGGATCCGGTACCGATCCAAAAGTAAAACGGAGGGTCCGATCCACCAGATTCCAGAGTCAAAGCCCAAGAAAAGTCAACAGACGACGATGGGCCCAGCCCAAGTTCCGCAATTGGCCGCTACAGTGTTTGATCTAATTTTCAGGATCAACAGCTATTATAGAAAGCTTAGTTGGGATTTTGTTTCTCTGTTGTTTTTCTTGATAAATTGCAAAGCGCTTATATTATTGAATGAGAAAACAAAATTGATCGCACATAATTTGCTCACTAAAATTATTGGCTTCGACCCACTTATAAAGATATAAACACTTAAATAAAATATAGAAATTTAAATTTTGTTTAAATTAAATCGGTAAAATTTATAATAGTTATATAATGCTTCAGCTCAATCAAAAAGTTGACTCCAATTTTATATTAAGTGTGCTAGTATATTCTCAATTTTTTTTAATGACAATAGTATCCCAAGGCTGTAAAGCAACTTCAAATCTCAAATGAGTCCAAGCCTCGTTAAGATCTTTTATACGAAGAACACAATACGCCATTAAATTCTAAAACATCAATTATTCATCTCTTTTACTAAGATAGAGACGTACACATTTATGACACTGTTTGGTATAACTTTGTTTTTAAAGAAAATGCTTTTAGTTTCAGTTTTTGAAAAAAAAAATTGTTTTTAAAATAAACAAACAGGTATTTGGTAAATTATTTTTAAAACAGTTGTTGTTGGTAACAGAAGTTGATTTAGCGTTTGGTATAATGAATGTATTAAGGGTAAAAAGACTATAATAGACTAAAAAAAATTGTTTTGTATTTAGACAAAACCAAAAGCTACGAATCCTAGTTCTTACTACTCATGTACAAAAATCTAAAATCATTTCTTTGTTTTTTTTATATAAAAAAATGTCAAATACAACAAAAGTAGTTTAGTTTATTTTATGAACAAAAACAAGACTAAATAAGTTGTGTCAAACACAATCCTATATCTAGTGAGACTTTAACACGTTATCTTGTAACCTTTGGACACTATTCAACGGTAACAAAATTGAGATTACAAATGATACATTTGATACAAAATTGAGTTTTTCTTATACCACAAATATCTATTACAAATAGTACGTACTTTCCAACTTCAAACTTCTAAGCTTAACCACGGTAAATGTCAAAGTCAAACCAATGAGCTTCAAAGTCAAACGAAACGGGTCAACGATAATTCTTTTATTTTGAAACGAAAGGTCAACGATAATTCTAACCCAACACGCAACTGATCATTATATCTCACCACGTAATAGATCTCCTTACGTGGTGCGCACGTTACCCTCGGCGCACATTAGAACCCTTCTCCATTGTCCTAATTCCCAACTTCCTCTGTTTCCTCGCGCTAACATTTCTCAGCTTAAACGACACCGTTTTCATCGTCGTTTGCGTCGATCGAGCTCCAAGAAACTGGCTATGGCGATTCTCGCCGCGCTGTCCGCAATCTCCGCCGTCTTCGTGCTCTCCACCGCCACCTTTTCAGGTAAAATTCGTATCGGAGATTGAAATTTCGTTGCCGTGAAGCGTAGAAATGGCCGTCCTTGGTGGTATTCGATCCCCTCATGAAGCTTTCGTTTTGCGAGCTAGGGCTTGCGTCATCGGCGATCGTGACATTGGAGTCGATCGAGATATACAAGACTCACGAAATACTGAAGGCGGTGAAACCAGAGGTGTATTTCCGATGTAAAGGCGAGAACGCCACGGATTTGCCTGATGTCAAGAACTCGAACCAGCTGTATGCGTTCAAAGGCGAAGAGTCTTGGCAGGTTGGTTCTCGTGACTCTTCTTTCATCTCCATGGAAAAGAAAATTCTTAATTCGATGGAAGATCATCCTTTTGATTGGTTTCTCAGATATTGGATTCAGTCGATCACTGATTCCAGATTAAGCTCTCTATATGCTGATTTGATTGGTCTTTTACTAGTTTTCAGCTGGGCAATCTTAGAACACAAGCTAGATTACTACTTTGGATTTGCTCATGGTTTATCGGTTTGGTCAGAATCTTTGCAGAAAGTTTAAACTGTACCTGTTGATTATGCGGTTATTTTCGAGTAAAGTTGTTTTTGGGTGTCAGATCATGTGCAGCGAAGCTACTCGGAGAACAATTCTGTTGTTTGTTTTTCGTGAGTTCGAAGACGTTCTTATGTTAGGAATTCATGTACGGTTTTTCAGCCGCTTACGGAACTTTTGGACAAGAAATGCAAAAGATGTGGGTTTTACGAGAGAGACCTGATCAAATCGGACGACGTTTATGACGAATGGGAGTTTTGCCCTTCGGATTTCTCTGCCGATAAGAAGTACATCCGATTAAAAGACAAGGAAGTCAATGCTACGTTCTCTTGTCCCCAGTGTATACCTTTTGTTTCACGTAAGTTGATTTTTCGATTCAGTCTATTCCATTACCATATTATCGGATTTATACCCAAAATTGGAAGCTAACTTTTGACTCGCGCTTCATTTGCAGCTTCGGTTTCAAGCTCAGACTCACATGAAGGAGGAAAAGGAGTCCACGTTGCAGTAATTATTGTGATCAGCGTCGTAGTCTCGACTGTGTTAGTCCTGGCATTGATAGTTGCATACAAGTACTGGCAAAAGAGAAAGAGAGAGCAAGATCAAGCTCGGTTCTTGAAGCTATTTGAGGATGGGGACGACATTGAAGATGATCTAGGGCTTGGGAATGTCTTGTGATTATGCAGCTTACCTTTGGCTTTTTGATTTCTACACTGTACAGTAAGTAGTTCCTAACGTAAATTTTACTACGAGTAGCAGAAAAGGAAATAAACACGATAGGGTCGGAAGCGGTTTGCGATGTTTGTTTACTTGTAGAAAATAATTCTCCTACTTTATACTAGAATAGAGAATTTTGTTTGGAAATGTATGATTCACCTAGATTTGGAGATCATCGAGTTCGACATACCCCTGATTATAAAGAATTTTTCGGTTTTGGTAATAGAGAATCCAAATTTCGGAATAAACTGACTTGTTTTGGTTTCTTTATCTTTGTTTGACCATTTTGAAATAAACTATAGAACTAAAATGATGGCTTAACTAAATTAAGGAAAAAAAATAAAACAGGGTTATGATTGAAGGCAAGTTGTAATATTTGTTAGTTTGTAGAAGAATATTTCACCCATCTTCGGCCCGGTTAAAGCCCGGATCCCAGCTACTGTGCTTTTCAAAACCGGGACTTGGACTGGAGTTGGTTTTGAAAGGGCCAAAAAGCGGTGTTAGGTCAAAGAATTTCTAGAAGCCCGGTACCCGGTTCGGGTTTAGCCGCTAGAATTTTGTTTGAAACGGGGTTATTTGCTGTTAGTAATCATGAAAAAGATTAATCAAACAAAATCACAAATTTAACTGTCTTAAACATATTTCTCAGATTATTATTACATTTGAAACCTGCTGCAATAAAAGTCAACAAAAAGGATTTTTTACTATAACAATGCATAGTTATTTGCGTTGACTTTTCATTTGCTTGCTTGTGTCTCACCTTTCTTAAAGAAAAAAGGGCTTCCTTTCATACAAGCAAGGCCAGTAGCCAAATAAGCTTTCGTAAACCGCAACTTCACGCAGCTCTCTCTCGTTTGCAACATTGTTCTCTTCCCGTCTCTGGTACGGAGAAACGTCGTCACTTCTGAATCCCAATGAAGCACAGAAGGACCAAAGATCATCACCATAACCAGAAGCCGCCGAGTAGCTTTTAACATCTTCGTCTTCAAAACCGATGCGACTCTCCTGCCACTCCCAGTTTTGATCTGAGCACTCTGTTTCTTCGACGCCGATGATCTCTTTTTCGGGGGAGTTGTAATTTTCTAGCCAGGAATAGCTGAAAACGGAATCAAACTGCTGCAGCCAACTGTCACCTCCGACAGACTCGTCTGGTGAAGCGGAGTATGGCATTTCCACCGTAAACAGCCAGTCTTTATGGTAATCGCCCGAGTTGAAGGTTGTGTTGCCTTCATCAGGCAGAGAAACGTCATATCCATTAACATACCACGAAAGAGCATGTTGAAATTCAGCAACCTCGTTCGCGTCAGGATTTGAGTATGCCATTTTCGGGGATAAAGTTCCGATCTTTCAGCGATGAACTTGAATTTGACACACTCGCATACAAGTTATATACTCGAGAAAAGGGAAAAGGAATCATATTTTTTTGTGAAGATTAAAGACACACTTTATAACTTTCGGGGAAGGCCCTTCATCATCGAATCTCTTTCGAGGCAAAAAAGATTAGGGGAATAACAAAAAGATCGATTCTTTATGGCATCTTATTCAATATCTTCTCATCATTTTAGCAAAAGCTAATGATTTCCACTCACTAGAAGAAAAAAAAAGTGTTCATCTTTCGAACAATCTCGCCGTTATTCTCGCTTTACGTTCACCCCTAAAAGACGAGCAGAGCCAAGAGTTCCGAGCATGAACATTAAACCGTCAAGAAACGTGACAATTTAGCAGCGAGCTAACTCGCTATTACGCGATTATAGTTAACGAGTTCTTCCGAATCCCGACCGTACACTTCCTTGATCGTGTCCCTGCAGCTTCTGAACCAGAAACCGGAACCGTGAGTTCACGTGGAAATCAATTTACCGATTTTAACTATAAAGAGTGCGAGGAAAACCTGCAAGCCTCCTTGTTAAAACGGTTGGTGGGAATCCCGTAGAGCGTCTGAAACACGTCGGATTCGACCCGACAGAAGTAGGGCCGGTCTGTGTAATCAACGGCAACAACGTCAATGATATCATGTGGTGATTGAAAGCATGAAGAAGCTGTATAGCGATTACCAGAGTAGATAGAGCACGTGCGAGTGGCTTTCTCGTAGTGCAGGCACCACCCGTCAGGGCCGGTCATGCTTCTGTAGAGCTTAATGTCAGAGGATTCAGTGAAGATCTCTTCAGGGGAGGCGAAGCCCGGTCCTTTCGCCAGTTTGCAGCACGCGCCGCAGCCCTCGGCGCAGCGCCAGAGCGGCTCCTTCCTCTCTGACGACGCCCCGAAGCCCCCGCTTTGGCTTGGCTTCGGCTTCGGCTTTGGCTTCCGGCGACCGGACATTCTGATGACGGGGGTTTTTGCAGATGGAGCGGTCATTGTGGATAAGAAACTCATTGGCGTTTATGGTGTTGTCTGTGTTATTCAATCTTTACTTGGCGAAAAACTCATTGAAGATGGTGTAAGAATATCGGATCACTTTGTGTACCGAGCCGATTTAATTTTGTTAATTGGGTTGCAAGAACTAATAATTATATATATATACACACACACACACAAGGGGTCAGTATCAATTTTTATTTTTATTTTTATGTTCGAATGAATGGTTGAACAGAAGTTGCAACCGGTAATACTTAGGAATCGATATTAGCATTAATGTAATATATCCTTCACGGAAAACATTTTCTCCTCTAAAAAAAATTGTTAAGGTCGGATCCGGTCAGATCTCTCCCAACACTAGGAGGCCCCGAAGACGGACGAAGGGCGCCGACGACACCAAGAGTTGACGATACCCAAGGTCGACGACACCTCGGAGTCGATGACACCTAGAGTTAACTACACCAGGGGTCGACGACGCCCTGGTGTCGACGACACCCCAGGGTCGACAACATCAGGGTCGACAAAGAGGATCGATGAGGATAAGCCAAGCGGCGGTAGACAGCTAGCAGCATGGGGTGCATTTAATGAGGCCCTTACCAATCTTACCTACCCCTGATGGCACCTAATGGCAGACACTCAAGAGCTACATAGGGCAGGGCTAACTGCGCTTTGCATGGTTAACCATACTTCCCGAAATCTCTCTTCGGGAAACCAGTGATGGGACACGACCAGGAAAGGCGGGAAACGAATAGCAAGAGGGGAAAAGACAGCCTCTATATAATGTAACAAAGGTCTCATTTGTAAAAAAAAGGCAGGATCAATATAGAAGAACTCTTTCTTTCGTATCACAATCCTCGAGAGTTCCTAGTTATAAAACAGGAAAAACCGAACTTCTTTCTCTAAAAACAAAGAATAATCTTTGTGATTGTTGAGTGTACTAAACGCCCTCAACAAAAAGTACGATCCCGCAAGAAATCGAGCCTCGCCGGGTAACTCATAAATAAACGATATGCGGTTAAAAATCAATTCACTGAGCTTATCGTCTTATCAAATGTAGCAGATAACCCACTTGCCGCATACAAAATGCATAATGATCCAAAAATTACATAAAAATTGCACGACACCTTTTTAAAACCTTAGTATTTTTTAGTTATTTAATTATTTTTATTTATAAATAATTAATATTTCTGACTTTTACTATTTTACAAAACCTCATCAATATTGCTTATTGACTTTTGCAATATACCCATAATTCAAATCGACACAATCCTCTGTATAACCTTAAAAAATAGGACTTAGTTTGCTGTGAATGATTTCTAAAACCCTTCGGTGCAAGTTGTAATTTTTCAAAACCAGACCTGGTACCAGTTTTCAAAAAAGACCTCAAGTTGAAGATCAGTACATTGCTCATAAAGCATAAAAAGGATGAGACGAAAGGAAAACCAATAAAATAAGCACCAAGACATAACAAGTCTAAACGTTGCATTGCAAACACTAAAAAACGACTATGAATAGTCAGAGCACATAAAAATCCACAAAAACAAGTCGCATTACTACATAACTCAGTCTCCCAAACATAAAACGACACATCTTCATCACCAAACAACACTCTCAAGGCGACTCGCTGCCTCTCGGAGAACGGCGGGCTTCCTCCTCCTCTTCGTCCACGGGACTCCTGTCGTCGTCTCTAGGACTCGCGTTTCGTCCATTGGTGCGGGCCACCGGGCTGTCCTTTTCGGGGCTCATGGAGTCTCTGCTCTTGCCCTTAGGGCTAAGGCTGCCATTACGCTCATCGACGTCTTCATGGCCGTTCATGGGAGAGAGGCTTCTTCTCTCTTTGGGGCTTCTGGCGTCGGGTGTGACACTGCGTTTCCTGTCCCTCGGCTCAGGGCTCCTTGATCCATCACGATCGTAGCTTCGTCCTCTTCTAACGGGAGATCTGGACCGACTGGTGAAGAAAGAAAAGGGACCAACAGGTTATAACAGTACTGTGAATCTTCTTAGCAAGGGAGATAATTACACCAAAAAAAAAAGAAGAAAAAAACAAAACAAAAGAACAGAAACAGCCTTACCTGTAGCTGCGGTCTCGGCTGTAACTACGGCTGCGGCTTCTGCGACGGTGAGGCGAGCGAGAGCGAGACCTCACCGGTGATCGCGAGTCCCCACGCCTGCAAAGTACAAATCCACGACATACAATGAAATTAGAACCAACAATGTCGCAAGCAAAGCAGAAAAGCTAAAGCAAAAAAGCGAGCAATTACTTCAGTTCTTTTGGGCTGTTCTTGCATTGCCGTTCAATGTGGCCTCTCTCACCACAGCGGTAACACTTGTTCTTCCAATCTCCGGCCTTGCAGTCCCGAGCCCAATGGCCATCCAGACCGCAATTAAAGCAACGGCCAGACCCGGGAGGCGGACCCCGCCCTAGATACTCCCGAGAGCTACGGGGTGTCTAGAAGGAAGAAAAAAAAAACTATATTTATTCAAGTTCAACAATAAAAAAAACAATGACAAAAATTGGATTTTGGGTTGATAACACTGGTTCAAAAACTCTTACCCCTCTCGAAAACTCAACAACAAGACGACTACCATCGAAATCACGGCCATCCATGCTATACCTTGCATCGTCAGCATCTCGAGGATCGCTAAATTCCTGCAATAAAATGTGAGCACAGAAACCAAGCAAGGACCAATGTTGCAGAGCATTGGATCCTTACCCAACATACACATGCAGTATAATGAGAGAGTAAGTAAAACTTACAACAAAGGCAAAATCACTCTTCATGTCCACATCTCGTACTCTGTGTAAATGGTTGCCAGAAACAGTAAGGCTATCGTTACTTAAGAATCGGAAGTGCATCATCATCATCATCATCATCATACACTTTGCCCATCACAGAGCGAACTAGACACCAGTTTGAGATTGTTGCCATTTGCATTAAAACACAGCATTAAGATTTACAGCATTAAGAATCGCCAAAGTCTCCTATACAACTGGGCCAGGAATTTCCACCAATCTCACCATGGCCACCCTCCCACCAAAGACCTCCAGGTTTTAGTTCAAACCCCGGAAACCTTCAACAAAATCATTCAGTTAAAAAAACACGACACCGCGGAGCGTAATGCCCCAACATATAGCACGATTATTCACATTAATCCTATCACCAAACCCTAAATCAGCTTGGCAAAGACACCAAAACTCACCAACCAACCAACCCAACACATTGGTGGAAGATATACCCAAAGCCCATGTGAAAACTCAGTATCAGTGTCATTTCAGCTATTCAATTAACATACGAAAGAGAGCAACTAGGGCAAAAGAGAACATCCAAATCAATTAACTTCACAAAAGGAACAAAAACCTGCAAATTTAACCAAACAACCCGAAATCTGAGAAAGAACATACCTTCCATATCTGCTAAAAAGCCTCTCCAAATCGCGCGAGCGAGTCCGCGAAGACAAATGCCCGACATACAGACGGTTGTTGCCGTACCGATCATCATACCGAGGCATTTTCAGCTCTGCAAATAAAAAAAGAATTGAGAACTTTCATAACAAGAAATGAATTAACATGTCAAAATCTCGACAGCTCAAACAAACACCATGCGAGATCTAATACAAAGAACTGATCGATCGAACCATTTCAAAAACCAAGCTCTTTAGCCCCAAAAAAAAAAAAAAAAAACAAGATCATTCGATGCACAAATTGAAGAGAATTTTGGATCGATAATAACCAAAGCTGAGATCTTGAGCAAGAAATTCGTACCTTTCAGAGATCAATCAATCGATCGATCGAAAGAAGATTTGGGAAGAACCCTCGATTTCTCAGAAGAGGAAGATGAGAGGCGGAGAAAAGGATTAACGATGCGAATATAATATAGGCGGAGCCTCTCGTGGACGATCAGGATTCGATCTTGTCATCTAACGGTTTTGATTTGCGGTGTGACGTCAGTGATCTGACACGGGCAGTGATTCCACGTCATATGCGCCGACTGAGATCTCAGCTACTGGGCTGGGCTTAATACTTTTAAGCCCATGAGAGGTATCCATTCCTTCGTCAATGTACTCAAATTAAACCGGTTTTTTAAGGTGAAAAGCCAGGAACGGATATTTACCTATACCCGCGTCCGGCTTTAATTGAAAATATCGACCATGGTTTTAAATATCGCGGCATATCGTCGATATATCCACGACATGCCTCTAAAATGAGATATGCGGTACGATATTCCAAATAAATCGCTGTCGTTTTCGGATTTATTGGGATATGTCTTTCGATTTTCCGAAAAAATATCTTTTTCGGTTAAGCCTAAAAACGTGGATAAAGTGCTCGATTTTCCAAAAAAACCTAGTTTCGGAACCCTTTCCTCCTTTCTCTTATTTCACGACTAGATATCGGCGTATCTATCTTCTCCGTCGAATTTCGCGAGCTGGAGCACAAATCTTCCCATATTTCGTATGTTTTTGGTGAAAATCGCAAGGTATGTCTATGGAAATTCCACTTATTTCATGTTATTTTGGCTATTTGTGAATTTGCTTGCTGATTTGGGGGAAATTAGTATTTTTAGGGTTTGTGAAATATTTTTAGGGGAAAATCGCAAGGTATGCTCGAGATTTACGTTTTATGTTTAGGGTTTGTTAAATTTTCAACTTGTATGTTAAACTTGATGATTATCATTTGTTACGGTTTCGGATTATTATGTTCATATTTCTAGTTCGTACTCTATGTTTGTAGTTATGTTTGTATTTCGGACTTTATTATGATGCCTACTTTATTGTTCTATGTTATGTTGACACTTGACATTATGTTATATTCTATGTTTGTGACTTTGTGTAATATTATGTGTTTTCATAATATTATGATTTATGAATGTGTTTTATTTATTAAATAGGTAATTTAGAAACTATCTATCATATATATAAATATATGATTGAAATACTTATAATATTTTCTGAAATATTCGTCGATATTTCGATTGGCAAGCGATATATCCGTGAAATAATGCGATATTATCGGCAAGCGATATATCTTTTTCTTCGGATTTATCCATCGGCATGCCCGTCGGCAAGCGATATATCCGTAAAATGGAGAGTGCGAAACGATATCGATATCGATATTTAAAACCATGGTCATGTGTATATATATCATGGTTTTAAATATCGGGGCGTGTCGTCGATTTATCGACGACACATCGGGTTTTGCGGACATGCGATACGATATTCCACTTATTTCGCTGTCGTTTTCAGAAATTTCGCGATATGTCGTTCGATAGACATGCTTATTTCGCGTGTCGTTTAAGGCGTAAAACGACGAAATTGGCGTGGAAATTTGAAAAAAAAAAAACAAAAAAACAAAAAAAAAAAAAAAAAAAAAAACACACACACACACCCTAGTTTCTCCTCCTCTCCCTCACTTCCCTCATTTCGCGATAGGGATTCGACGCACTCTTCTGCTCCTTCGATTTTCGAAAGCTCAAGGCCAAATCTTCCCTTTTTTCGCAGCTTGTTGGTGGAAATCGAAAGGTATGTCCATGGAAATCCTACATATTTCATTTTTTTTTTGTTTTCTTAGAGGGAAACTCGCATTTTAGGGGAAAATTAATATTTTAGGGTTTGGGAAATGTTAATTAGTGATTATTGTTTGTAGGTAATCAAAGATGGCTCCGGATCCCGCAAGAGAACATTGTACTCATATTGGTAATAGCTTCCAATGCAATTACTGCGGGCTCGTCATCAAAGGGGGTGGAATAACGAGGATGAAGCACCACATTGCTGGTAACGATCCTCGTAAGAACACCAAACCGTGCCCTGATGCAACGCCAGAGACAAAAGATGTTTGCAGAGGCGTCCTGGGGCAGTTCCACAAAAAAAAAAAAAAAAACCAAGAGTAAAGAGATGGAAGACATTGTTAGGCGCGAGATGCGCGCGGACCTTGCGGGGGTTCCCGTCGACGTATACGAGCAATTCACAGACATACGAGGTGAGATAGATGCGGAGGATGAGCAGACTGAGGCTGAAGTTCGCCGCCATGTGAAACGAACGAGACAACAAACGGCGGCAGAGGAATTCCATCGGAGCCAAGTTCCACCCCCAAAGTGGCAGTCAAGAGGGTGGATCTTCTTCAGGTAGGCCTGCAGCTGTAAGAGGAACACCGGCGGGCTCGTACTATAAATCGGATTCGGCAAAGCAGAAGAAGATCCAGTCGTTTTGGCCGCAGTTGGTGGATAAAGTACACCATCTCACGAGCAAGTTCTTCATTCACGAAGGCGTTTCATTTGTAAAAGTGAAGTCCCCCACTTTCATAATATGGCACATGGCTTCATGGAAGCAGGTAAATAATTTATTCAATTTTTATAGTAGTAAATTAGAAATAGATCAAACTTTTAAAGTGCGTAACTACTTTATTGTTCTATGTTATGTTGACACTTGACATTATGTTATATTCTATGTTTGTGACTTTGTGTAATATTATGTGTTTTCGTAATATTATGATTTATAAATGTGTTATATTTATTAAATAGGTAATTTAGAAACTATATATCATATATATAAATATATGATTAAAATACTTATAATATTTTCTGAAATATCCGTCGATATTTCGATCGGCAAGCGATATATCCATGAAATAATGCGATATTATCGGCAAGCGATATATCTTTTTCTTCGGATTTATCCATCGGCATGCCCGTCGGCAAGCGATATATCTGTAAAATGAAGAGTGCGAAACGATATCGATATTTAAAACCATGATATCGACTACCAAAATTGACATTTATCCGGTTAACCAGGTCGATTCATTTCGAAAATCGATAAATACCGACTTCTTACATATACTTGTTATTGGTCCCGATATTTAAACCGATAGCAGGTGGATGCTGATATTTTTGACCGGCCCTATGTCAAGTTTCCGAAATAGTCAGTTTTAGCAAAACCACTATTCCGATTCCGGTTTCACTCCAAAATTGAATTTAACTGCGTATCTATTATACAGATTTAATGAACTTTTTGTAATATTCTCTGGCAATCTTAAATCTTGAAGCTGAAATTAGTATATTCAATCACAGTTTCTCATAAATCATCAATCATGAGAAAAATAAAAAATAAAAATGTATGATAAAGTAGGGAATGAGAATGAGAATCCAACATTACATTACATTACATTACATTACATAAAGATTTGATTATGTTCTCTTGTTCTTGCTTCCGAAGAGCAATGTCAAGTAGAAGAGGAATCTGAAGAAGAATCCCCAGGCCACCGTTATCCACAGGCAGCTCCACTTCGAGAGGTCCGTGATCCCCTGCTGCCGGAGCACGTCCGCTCCGGTGGTCACGCACGTCGACACAGTCATGTTCACCCCCAGCGTCCGGCTCATGCTCCGCAGCAGCTCGGCTTTTACTGCCCCTGGAACTGCCCTCAGCGGTGACCCGTCGAATATCTGCGCCCCCCGCGCGAAGCACTTCGACGCGTCGCCGAACTCGTTCTGCAGCACGCCCTCGTACGGATATTTAACGAGCGAGAGGTAGTGGAACCAGATCCAGTAGTCTGGGATCCGGTCCCGGCTGATGAAGAAGCCGCTGAAGAGGAGGAAGTAGGCGAGGATCGCCACCACCACGGTGTACCCGAGCATCACGTGCGTGACCACGCCGGAGAGGAACGTCACGAACGAGCTCCCCGCCCAGAACGAGGCAAAGATCGTTGCGAAGAAGAACGCGAACCCCGCGTTCCCGCCCGCCAGACCGACCGCAAAGAACGTCACTGCTGCGAAAGCGAGCGAGAGGATTAGGATCCCGGGAATGGACATAAGCGCGTGGGCCACAACGTAGGAGGATCGCCGGTACGCGTTGTACGCTGTCTCGCGCATGAAGATGTGGCGCTCTTGGAGGAACACCGGGATGGCCTCGGCGCAGGTGTAGAATGTGGTCGACATGGCGAACGCAAAGAATCCTAGCCGCTCTTGCACGCCTTTTGGGGAATCGTCTAGTTTTCGGAACATCGTGGCAAGGATCGTTCCGGTGACAAGCACAGCACCCATGCGTACACCGAAGAGCTCCGGCATTCTGAGTGAGTTTGTCATCGAGCGCCGAGTTATCGCCACCATCTCGACCCACATCGGGTTTGCGAACGTGGCGAGCGACGACGAGACGAGCTTCCCTCGCGAGACACTCGCGCTTATCGCGTCCTTCAGGCTCACCCTTCTCAAGCTTCCACCGGTGAAGTCACTGGCCGACCGCCGATTCTTCCGCTTCTTCTCGAGCCAGGACTTGTTGAACTCAACTAGGGTTTTGGTGCCGTTTGGGGTTTCTTCGAGCTCGCGGATCAGGTCCAGAGCGAATTCGGTGCGGTTCTCGTTCTCCGGGATCGGGTGGTTGAACTCGGCAAAGAAGATTGGGAGATTCTCCGGAGAACCATTGTAGACGGTTTGACCGTGGGAGAGGAAGATCATCCGGTCCAACAGGCTGAGAATCCGGTAGCTCGGCTGGTGGATCGACATGACTACGACGCTCCCGCTCTGGGCGATCCGCTTCAGCACCTTCACCACCATGAACGCCGACGTCGAGTCAAGCCCCGACGTCGGCTCGTCGAGGAAGAGAAGAATCGGGTCATGAATTATGTCAACACCGATTGACACACGTCGCCTCTCCCCTCCAGAGACGCCACGGTGGCCCTCGTCGCCAATAACCGTGCGGGCCGCGTTTCGCAGCCCTAACTGGTCGATCAGTGCCTGAACCCTAGACCTCTTCTTCGCCCGTGAGAGCGAGCGCGGCAGCCGGAACTCAGCCGAGAACATCAGCGTCTCCTCCACCGTCAGCATTGGAAACAAAAGATCGTCTTGCATGACGTAAGCCGATATCACCTTCAAGAGCCTCGGCTCCAGCGTTTCTCCGTTCAGATACACCGAGCCACGCAGGCTGTTTTTCGAAATGCGGTTAGCGAGGGCGTCGATGAGTGTAGACTTTCCGGACCCACTCGCGCCTAGAACCGCCATGATCTCGCCTTCCCTCGCCTCACCCGAGATGTCGTTCAACAAAACCCTTGAGTTTCCCACCACGACGTGCTCTCCACCGCCTCCTCCCGAGGCAGTTTCTGAACCAAAACACGCCATTTTATGTGGCATCTTGACGCCGTAAGTGAGATTCTCGAAGGACAAGACAAACGGGTACGAAGATAACCGTACCGAGCCGTTACTCGGAAGACCTAGCTCCACGTCGTGAGCGCTTTCAACCCACTTCAGAAGCTCGCCGAGAGTAGGGTTCACACGTTTTCTCTTGACAACCGGCATTCTGTCGCCGCGGAAGTCAATGAGATCCGCCTCGTGATTCACCGGAGCAGCGGTGGCTGCAGCGGCGGGTGCAAAACGCGTCGCCGGAGGCATGAGCGGGGCTTCGGAGCGGAACATGGCGTGAGGTGGTTGGAGGGAAATGCAGATTGTGAAGGTGAGATTTTATAGAGAGGATTTGATGTATAATTAGGTGGTTTTTTAGTACCCAACTTGTGTTTTTCATAGTATTATATTAGTAGGTAAGAGGGGTTGTACTTGTGCAGTGCATGCATTGATTTCGTATATTTATACCAAGCTTTTTATTTCATGTATAAGGTTATACGTTAATTGATATTGATGTATGTATATATTAAGGTACGAATTATTATATTTGGACATGTGTGACTAGTCGATAAGATAACATGTGAGTTGTGACGTAATTTGTTGACTAGGGCTCTTCTCTGTATAAATTAGAAGAAATAACTTAAAATGACGAATTTAATCAAAATGATCAGAACTAATCAATTCATTTATTTGACCATTGTGTAAATGACTAATATGGTCTTATATACATCGTAGAGTAGTTTACTTTAACATACATTTATCCACAATCTATTGCTTAAGCTAATCTTGGAAATTAATACATTACTTTAAAAAAGGTTTAGAGTGAGGACTTGAGCTTTGATTATTTTAAGTAGTGTATGTTGGCAAGTTTCAAAGGCTAAATCTATGATCCAAAACATTAGCAAGAAAAATGAGTTATTAGGGGCAATTATTCATCCTCCTAATCCACGCTTCGTTAACCCTCACGAAAACCCATATATATATATATATATATATATATATATATGAAGATTATCCTAATATGTATTTCGTATGGAGATGATGATGATGTGATGTTAGGTATGGATGTTGTATCCGCCGAGGAATGGCCGTTGCATCAACTCAAGACTAAGCAATTCTCTGTTGTACACAATACATATACATTCAGTTTAAGAGTGTTTATTACGTAAGAAGCTTCTCTCTCACCATGCCAATGCATGGCCATGGCCAGGTCAACATTATTAGGCAAACAAAAGCAGTTGTGTCATGCATTTTTGCTTCATTCACACCCTGGACTGGAGTCAGACTAACTCTGTTCCGTAGCAAAACTTTCCCGTCCTCATCCCACCCCCAATTTCTATTTTGAAAAAATCGAGCAGGATCTTGACCGAACCCAATTTTGGAAGGCCCGGGTAAACCAAAACCGGACGAAAGAAACATGCCTTTATTACCTCATCAAAAACGACCAATAAATGCAACAAATTTCGATTAAGAAAACGTGAATTATCAACCTAGTATTAGAGAGGGAAATGGGAAATGAGGTTATGGTAAGTTTAATTAGCATTCCATTACAAAAAAATCAGTGCATTTCAATGCGTAATGACCTTGCATATTGTGAACCTAATCGACTTCTCTCGGCACACGTAAATCCCGGTGCGAGAGATAAAGGGCCAAACCGTAAAAAAAAAATTATTTTCGTCACATATTCGGACAAGAATACGGTAATGAGCGGTTGTCTTGAGCTCCTCACTCTGACTTGTCCTTGGGCGCGTTGCTCCTTGACGAGTGGCTCCAACTCGTGCACCGGCCCACGAACTTCAAAACCTCGTCGATGAGAATCACCGGCGCCGCAACGGCCACAACCAAGAGCCACTCGTTAAAGCTGAGCGGGACGATGCTGAACACCTGTGCTAAGAACGGGACGTAGAGGATCAGGAAGTGGAGGCCGAACGAGACGAACATGGCCATGAGGAGCCACGGGTTGACCCACGGCGGCATTGTCACCAGGCTTCCGTCCTCGGAGAGGGCGTTGAGGGAGTTGAACATCTCAATGGCGACTAGCACAGAGAGGGAGAGCGTGGTGGCTTTGACTTTCCCGCGCTGGAAGTAGTCACACGGGTTGTCGTCGAAGGAGAGGACCTGCGAGCCGGCCGTGAAAGGGGCGGCGGTGAAGTTGCTCCAGGAGGAGCACTGGCCCCAGTTGGCGAGCTGGGAGTAGGTGACGAGGCTGTGGCCATCACCGCTCAGGTCAATGCCCATAAAAGACCCGTGTGTGTACCAAATGATGAAAACGCCCACGGTCGCAACCCCTACGTACAGCCCGATGACCTGAGGCAAATATTCATGTTAGCAGACTGTTTTGGAAAATCATATAGCTGATTTAGATGATTACTTTGTTTATATTTATTTATCTTCTCAACTTTATCAATACATAAATAGATAGGAAGTAGTCTTTCGGTTAAAATTAAATATAAAGAAAAGCAGAAGAAAAACCGGGGGAAGGAGCCAAATATCGAATCAGAACATACATAGATAAATCATAAATGAATTAATTTTTGGTTGAAATGGAATATAACGAGATAAATCGAGAGGAATATGCACCAAATGATGAATTGGAATATATATATATAAATAGATTTTTCCGTTAAAATGGAATACAATTGATAATACTGAGGAAAAAAAAGTACCAAATAACGGAATAGAATCCAAGCGGTGATGAGGGAGTCATTGCTTCTTCGGGGTGGTTTCTTCATGATGTCCTTATCCGGGGGATTAAACCCTAACGCAGTCGCAGGCGGTCCATCGGTGACGAGATTCACCCACAGAAGCTGAACGGGAATCAGACCTTCCGGAATACCCAAGGCTGCTGTCAAAAATATGGAGGCAACCTCGCCCATATTGGAAGAGATCATATACCTGCAAAGAAGTTAACATCATATATCAAAGTCAAAACAAATTTTCCACATCCGTTTTTTTCTTCTTTAAACCAGTTTTCAAACCGATTCGGGGTATAAAATCAGTTTTCAAGAAAGAGAAAATTGTTCTTCAAATAAACAATGGCCCATCGTTCATACTCCAAATGAAAATAATATGTACAAATCCAACGTCATGAAGATAACATATCTTAAGTAATTAATGTAAAAAACCGACCTAATGAAGGCCTTCATGTTGTTATAGATTGATCGGCCTTCTCCAACAGCGGCGACAATTGTACTAAAATTATCATCAGCCAGAACCATGTCAGAAGCTTCCTTTGCAACCTATAAAAATCAAGGCACAAGATCCAATTCAGTAAATTAAAGTACATATATATGAGCTATAACATACATTTACTTTAGATATCTCATGAGCTTTACACCATAAGGGAGATTTAAATAATATATATATAATTATATATATATATATATAAAGTATATATGATAATGTACCTCTGTTCCTGCAATTCCCATCGCAATCCCGATATCAGCAAGTTTGAGAGCAGGTGCGTCGTTCACTCCATCACCGGTCATAGCAACCACCTCTCCGTCCTCTTTGAGTATCCTAACGATCTCTTGTTTGTGCTTCGGTTCTGCCCTTGAAAAAAGAAGCCCGCTGGTTTGCCTCAGATGGGCTTTCTTGTTAGGAAGATCCATGAACTCTCTCCCGGTTAAGCTTTTCGAAGAAATGTCCTCTTTCGGTCCGAAGACGCCAATTTCGCGGCATATAGCTTCCGCTGTGTTCTTGTTATCTCCAGTGATTACCATAACACGGATTCCGGCTGCTCTGCAGTCCTCAATTGCTTGGTGAACCTCTCCTCTTGGTGGGTCCTTTAAAGTTAAAAATGGAGAAAAAGTTATGTTAACGTACATACTAGGTATTTTAATTTAATTACTAGGATAAAGATAACAGATTAGTTCGGTTCGCTTATGATTACTTGTCCTAACGGTACTTAATTATACGGCTACAGGAAAGTTATTAGGTGTTATCCAGTGTAATTCAGTTTCCCGTAATCTGTTGGGTAAAAAAATTAAGTTAGAACGAGTTAAAACCCTATTCAAAAGCGGCTTAACTGGTTTAAAATCGGGTGATAATTTATTGCTTAGTAGAGTAAACTTGTCCTGAAAATAACATTATGTAATAATGTCATAAAGATAGCATGATAACAACATAATTTATATTATAAAAAATATATGCCAGCTATTAACTGATTAACCAGTTTTTCCTAAAACAGTAACTAGTAACAAATCCGGTTAGATAAGCGGTTTAGCTTAATTTGATTGTAAGCGATTTTTTCACTGAACCAGATTTCGTGAAATGTTTGGTTATTTTTATCAAACTTCTGTCAAATTTATTACCGATTATCGGTTTTAGTTTATAATTTTAAACCCTCAATTATAGAAGATAAAATTAGCAGGAACTAACCCTGAGTCCAACCAACCCAACAAAAATCAGGTCGCTCTCTATTGATGAATAGTTGGAAGGATTAAGTAACAACTTGTGAGCTGGATGATCATCATCGCCGTCATAGGTTTCAAAGTCAGGAAGATCATCCTTGTATGCAAACCCCAAACAACGTAAAGCACTGCTCGACATGTCATGAAGAGATTGCAAGATCGTGTTCCTCGCAGTTTGATCTAGTGGTACGACAGAACCATCAAGCAACTGTATTTTACAGCTTCTCTCTAGTACATTCTCAACAGCGCCCTGTCAAATTTCAGAACCATATATTAGATTGTATCCTCCTATATAATATATATATATATATATAGAGAGAGAGAGAGAGCACCTTCACTAGCAATAACTTTTTCCCTGAGGAGGAATCAGCAATAACACCCATCGACTTCCTATCACGGTCAAACTCGAGTGTAGCAATACGGCGTTCAGCTTCGCTCCATCGCTGGCAGCAACCTTTTGTGATTCATAAACCAACGAAGAGAATGACAAAGTAAGAATAAAGGAAGATATAGAGTTGAGAATAGAGGCTTATGATAAAACCATGCTTAAGTCTACAGTCAACTTACTTAGCAAGCTGCTTGTGGATCCAGCTTTGACTGATCCTTCAGGAGTGCCCATTTTCTCAACTAGAACCTGAATTTTTAAGAATTGGATAATAAAAAAATAAAAAAAAATCATACTCAATTTACCGAAAAATTCACAGCATTTTTGGGATGCTTACGATTAGCACAAAATCTTGTAGCAAATGCGAACAACGTCGTACCTTAAGAGCTGCTTCCGTGGGCATCCCATGAGCTACATACTTATGCTCTGACTGCGTTATTCCGGCATCATTGCACACAGCAGCGATCTTCGCAATCATCTGGAGATTGGAATCCAAGCGACCCGTGGGCCAATCGTGAATTTGACCGTCAAATGGATTGTAAGTAGTTCCGTCCACCTTAAATGTGCGAACACTGTTAGCCCTAGCTCCAATTGCCACAAGCTTCGACACTGCCATCTGATTCGTCGTCAAAGTACCGGTTTTGTCGGAACAAATCACAGTAGTACATCCCAGAGTTTCGACACTCGGAAGCTTCCTGACAAGGGCATTCTTCTGAGCCATCTTGCGAGTTCCGAGCGCCAGGCAGGTTGTG
The DNA here is from genome assembly GCA_954871525.1 of Parietaria judaica. Lineage (NCBI taxonomy): Eukaryota > Viridiplantae > Streptophyta > Magnoliopsida > Rosales > Urticaceae > Parietaria > Parietaria judaica. The sequence goes on from OX940864.1 coordinate 19,632,292, forward strand.
ATAACAGCGGGCAAGCCTTCCGGGATGGCCGCCACAGCCAATGCCACAGCAATCTTGAAGTAGTAAGTGCATTTCTCGAAGGAGAACTTGAAGTTGCTAGGCCAACCGTTGACGTAATCCCAGCTGAGAAAGTACTTGAGGTTGATCAACCAAACCAGAGCGCAAATCACACCGATTATGAGAGTTAGTAACTCCCCGAACTCGTTGAGCTTCTTCTTCAACGGAGTGTCTTCTTCGCTCTGCGAGGCAGCATGGATTTGCGAATGAACCTTGCCAATTTCGGTATCCATTCCGGTCTGAATGACCATACAGATGCAATTCCCGTTCACCACTGTGGTCCCTGCAAAAACCATGCTTCTTTTGCCCTGAATATCAGTATCCTCAGACACGGCTTTCGTAGTCTTATTCACCGCCTCGCTCTCGCCGGTCAACGAGCCTTGTTCGAGCCTAAGAGTGGAGCTGATCAATTGAACAACACGCATATCTGCCGGAACTTTATCCCCAACCTTGAGCTCCACAATGTCCCCGGGAACAAGATCCTTCGCCGGAAGGTTAGGGATTCGCTTCCCACCATCGCGGAACACCGAGGCGGAATCGGATTGGATCTCTTTGAGCGCTTCGAGAGCTTTCTCAGCGTTGTTCTCCTGCCAAACACCGACGACTGCGTTGAGAATCAAGATCAGGAAGATTACCAGAGGCTCAACGAACGCCGTGATCTCCCTCTCGCCTTCGCCGTCGTTCTCTCCGTCGTACCACGCGAGGACGAACGAAACCACCGCTGCAACTAGGAGAATCCTGACGAGAGTGTCGTTGAACTGCTCGATTACCAGGCTCCAGATCGACTGCCCCTCGTGCTTCTCCAGCTCGTTCGAGCCGTACTTCGCTCGCCGGATCTCGACCTCGCGGGAGCTCAGCCCCGACTTCACGCTCACTCCCAGCTCCTCCTCGCATTCCCTCACCTCTCTCGCCCATGCCGGGAACACCTGCCTCCCGGAACCGCCATAGCCATCCTCCCGTTTCCCGTAATCCTCGCCTCCCTTCCCCATCCCAGACGAACAACCGAATCCTCCAGATCGATCTCCGTCTCAGATCCGAAACCCTAGAAATCCAGACTCTCCAAAATCGCCACTAGGAAATGAATCAATCAACAAAAGAATTCAAAACTAGACCTAGACTCTTCGACGATCGTGAGATTTCCAGAATCGAGAGAGGCAAGCTCACAGTGACCGAACCTCTTTGGATTCGTTCTTTCCCGGAGCGAGAAAGAAAAAGAGGCGTTTGTTTCTCGAGAAAATTCAAAAGCAAGAAAATTTGGGTGTCTCTGTCAAGCCCACTAAACGAGGTTCGCATCTATTGGGGAGTCACAGTCACACTCGTCCTTTATTATACCCTTCATTTTCTTTTTAATTATTCATTATTTTTAATATTAACGAGATTAAAAATTTTATTTGTAATCCTTAAGCTAAAAAAAAAAAAGGAATAATACTTGTCAATTTCTTTTGGTTTTCCGTCAGCATTAACTGATTTATTCAAAAAAAATTACTGATAAATTTCTAAATTAGAATGTTGAATTATTCTCCAAATAAATTTGAATTTTTATAATTAATCCAAAGCAAAATCCACGATATTTTAAATAAAAATAAAAATAAATGGAAATTGAAATATTATTCTTTACTGAGATGCCGATCGGAACAATATGCGATTGTTTGGAAGTTTCTTGGTACCATCCTAACAAATTAATTAAACCGAAGCAGGTGAGAAACTGTAAAATAATTAATAAATATACGTATATTCGTGTATAAAAAGAGATACTTTAAAGAAAGAAAAAATAAAGAATAAAACAAGCTTCCTAATGACACGTCATTTTCCTATGTGGCGCTATCTCATTGGCCTGATGAGGCGTGTCGTTTCCATTTGGCTGATTCTTGATTAAACTATTGGTTAAGCAACGTAATAAATCTTTTATCTTTTCTTTTTTTGGCAAAAGATTATTGGTGATATAATTTAGTTTAATCACGCAACATATTCAAGTTTTCAATTTTTGGGTTATTTAGTTAAACAAGTAACAAAACAATAGGTGGGTCCATCGTCCATATTCAACTTTACAAAAATAATGTGACATATTTATATTTTCTCTCAAAAATTTGTATGTATAGTAAATATATATTGTATTACGTAACTTGATTGATAATACTTGATATAATGCAATATTAAATCTATTAAATCGCTGTGGCCCCATAATTGTATGTCAATTTAAAACGAATTAAATTCAATTATCAACTTTATTGCTCACTTGACATGCAGTCATTCGAAATTTGACTTTCATTTGTCCACACTTTCACTCAATATAGATTGGGACGTATATGCCGTGAAAAACAATTATTATTTTCATGTTTCTAAAAAAAGATCGTAGTGAAGTTACCGAACATCGATGCATTAGGATTAAAGATTTAATTCAAAATAAAAAATAAGAGATGACATATAAAATACAGTAGAACCTCTATAAATTACTTCTCGATAAATTAATAGTCGCGATTAAATAATATTTTTGTCCGGTCCCGACTCGGGCCTAACTAACTAAATTAATAATTCGCTAAATTTATAAGATAATAATTTTTTTAGAAAGTATATAGGTCCCAAGTGATATATAAATTAATAATTCAAAATAAAAATTACATAAATTTTTTATAAAATCATTATAAATAAAATATAACATAAATAACTATGAGAGTACACTAAATAAAAAAGATAACATTACATCACTAATCATGTAGTCTTCTTAAAATATGATTCTAAAATAATTTGATTCTTCTTGAAATTGATGTCTTCCTGAAGTTCATTTCTAAGCTTTCGAAGAGCATTAAGAATGTCGGGTGTCGTATTTTCATGTTGAAGCAAAAAATTATTGAGAGTGATCGCCGTTACAATTGCATCATTCCGTGAAACGGGCTCTAATTTAAGATTCTCGATATAATAAATTGAAATATTTGTTTGCTAGTAAAAATGTTTATATAATTATAGCTGATTAATAATTTTTTTCTTCATTAATGTATAAATTAATAAATTATTAATTTATATGTTAGTTAATAATCCGATAAGATAATATTTTTTGTCGGTCCCAACAGTATTAATTTATAGAGGTTCTACTGTAATAGTGATTCATTCCGGAAGTATAAGATTTGTTAGCTTCACGCTTAATTTACTATAATCTTATAAAAAATTATTAGTTGCAATTTTTTTTCTTCGATCGGTTTGATTGTTCAGCGTTATGTTTTCTTACTGAAAAACCCACACGTGTATACTCTCTCTAACTAACTAACTCGAGGTACCGCAACTGCAGTCAAAGAGGGTTGACTCCGAAAAGATGAAATCATTAAATTAAATTTAATGAAATAGAATTAAGAATACGGCCCAATTCACGCAGCCAAATGGCCATCTCTAGTTAGTTATAATAATATATAGCCACCGCAAATTGTCCGTGAACACGGACCAAAATATCTGTGGATATTAATCAAAATATAACTTAAGTAATTTTGCTTATATACAAAATAAATTTTCAAGTATATATGTGCACTACATGCTATAATTTTGGATATTGGCAACTATTATCACAAGAAAACGGCCAAACTTGGTTCCCATAGAAACATGATAGTGATACAAAACAAAGTACAAAGAGAAACAGTGTTAATTTGTCATCTTTGAATTAAATGTGTGGAATTATGCACAAGAGAGAAAATAAAGGGTGTGGGTCAAGTTGTTTGACTAAGAAGGAGCCTCATAAATTCCACGTCCAAAAGTGTACCACTTCAGCTTTTATCACGCAACACAATCACCACCAACTTTGGAATAATAAAACAATACACTTTTGAACACCTTTCTTTCACTTTTTGACACATTTTTAGGTAAGAAGAGTAATAATACACCTATTGATTTTGCATCTTTATTTTTATATTCTCATTAACTTTCTAAAATATACATATATATCAGTAGTTTTGTCTGTATACATTTCTTTAATCAAGTTTAAAATTGAAAAATAGAAAGTGAATTTTTGCATAGTATTTTGAAATGATAATTCGTAGAGTTAAAAATACAAATCACGTGACCAAATGTAAACAAAAATACAAATAACATGTAATGTAATCGTTTTACGAGAAGGAAGAAAAAAAATCGACGATGAGTGAAAAATTGCAAATTCTTTTGAAAACTTTGCAGTAGTTTGACATAAGACTCAAATAGATACTAAATAAAAAGATAATCACGAGAAAAATACTTAATTATTGAACAATTGAGGTGGTAATCTTTAAATTAAAAAATAACAATAAAAATAAAAATACTTGAAGCCGATAACTGTGAATTGACACATTTTTTGTCAATTTTTTAGCATATAGTTATCTCTAAAATAAAAGGCTGATGATTGTTTAAATTATTTGTCACGCAGTTAATTTTGTCGCTATATTTTATTTAACCCTCAATTTTGCACCCTAACTTTTCCTTGGATACATGTAGGCACTGAATCTTCATATCATCACGTATTTTTATATTTGCCCCTGTTAAACTTTTATTTTGACCAAAATACTCCCTTATGCTTTATGCTTTAAAATTGAAAATCAAAGACGCAAATGCATCGAAAGTTCATAGAGAAAAAAAAAATCCATTGACTCGAGTGAATGGAACAAATTTTATTTATTCATTGACAAATCACAAAAAAGGACCCACGAGTTGATCCACTTGGCGTAGATTGGATGACTTTTTGGTATTACACCACATTGTATGTCAACAAAAATCCATAAAATGAAAGCTAACTTAAAGACGACAATCGATGGCTTGTGCGAGTTTGCATTATAAATAGGAGTAAAATCGGCAATCGGGTCCACTAATGTTTTTTCCCGGTCCAATCCCGGTTTTTTCCGGACTTCCCGAATTAGATATACTCGGTTTCTAACAACTAGATTAAAAAATATAATGGGTCGTAACTCAACAATTAGGTTCTTGAAAAATGTATTTTTTATTAATTATTTGTAAGTGAAAATATATTCAAATTAACTAATAAAAGTAGTATTAAACTATTAATTTAAAATAACAATATTACTTTAGATTAAGATAAAAAAAAATTAAAATCTATAACGGTATTTTATTTATAAACAAGAGTCGAGTCCGGTTCTAGATTTTGATAATAATAAAAAAATCGGACTTCCAAAACGAAATGGATTAGGAATCGGGCAAAATGGGGCTCTAAGGCCAAAACTTTTGCCCCAAAAATATATAAGCGTTGTATTTTAGTAGTACTTGGTATTTTTCTGGATTGTTTTGAATAATAATAATAGATTACATGCTTAAAGCTATGAGCTGCAATATTTGTCCCCTATCATGAATGTCACAGTCCTAGTTTGTTGGATAAATTAACTTATTCACATGATTCATCCTTTTCACCGATATTATATATATATATATATATTACTATTAGGCCTCATTTGTTCTATAAAAAAAAAAAAAAAAAAAACTTATAATACACTGATGTTGTATAGCTTTATTTATATAAAAATACTATTTGAAATAATTAATCCAAGGAATTTTTAAAAGTGATTCTAAAAATAGATATAAAACACTTCTTTATTTTATTGATCCCTTATTTCCTAACAAAAAATAAAATAAGGGAATTTTATGTTCATCTAGTGAAGTCTTTATGCTAATTGTTTTCTCATTAAACTAGTGTAAAGTTAAACTAGGTCGAGTGTTCAAAAAGAAATATGTTATTTTCATATAATAGTGTACATATATATTTCTCTCAATATATATATGAATATGATCATTGAAATTGACTCCAGATGACAAGTCTCTCACGCGACTTGTAGAGAATATACCTTCCTTTGGAATATTAAATAACTCTAGAAAAGTAAAACCTATATATTGCATTAACTATTGAAACTCCAAAAAAGAAGAAGTGCTTGGTTTCAACTTTCAATTAGGAAGCAATCAAGAAACTTAAGAAAGACAAACCAATAATTTTTATAAAATTTAAAATAGTTTTTAAATTCAGAGTCCATTTACATCTATTTTTAATATATTCAAATATCCCGAAATGTACATATATCATAAATATAAATTTTAAAATTATTATTTGATTTCTGGACTCGAATATGTTTTGAAAGCTTGATTTGTTATGAAGTTTTACACTGCAAAATATTTTTATGCACGTTATTCTTATTTCGTATGTGGGGTTCCACTTAAAAAAATTCATATCATTTTTTTATTATTTGTGTTGCTAATAGAGTTGTTTTTTTCCTGTGAATTTCTGTCTTCTTCGTTTTGGTCAATTTGTTTGAAAGTTAGCTTGAATGTGAAATCAAATCAATATTATATGAGAAAAAAATGCCGCCAGAAAATTCAATTCGATTATGGATATCATTCTTGTGGAAGTTATTTATGGTTTGACTACTTGAAAATGACGTATCAAAGCATATATATACTTGGTTAATATCGGCATAAGTAAAAAATAATCACAATCTGACGATATATTTTTTACTAAAATTCTGTTCTTTTTTTATTAATTAAACATGATTTAATATGTGTTGTTATTAAAGTTTTCTTTTTCTCGAAAATGACAAGTGTCTAAAATTAAACAGCACATTTAAAATTATGATATATTAGTTTACTAAATTTAAATAGAAGCAAAATAATAAGTAGTGAGAACTTCAATCGTAAACATTAAAAATTTTATCGTAAAAAATTTGTCGCAAATAAATAAAAACATTAGGGTCTTATACCGTCATTGACCCTTTATATTTTTTCTTATTTTGTCCACTTGATTTGTTGAATGTCTTTAACATTTATTGAAGCTAAAAAAAATAATCATTTTATTTATAATATGATCTATTTGTAGTGATGAGGAATATATGTAACAATTTATCAATCATCACATATGACATAACATGACCATTTTTTTACTACTATATATATGTTTTACTACTTTGGTTTTTTATCACTCAATGATCAACTTTGGAATAAAAAAATTTGTGGGATGAATTATATTTCTGTTGATAATGATTCACTGAATTCTTATTAAATTAGCCATTTTTCAACTTTTTTTTTTTCATTTACATACTTTGCAATTTTCCTCATTCAGTACTTTTTTATAGTAAAAACAAGGAAAAGAGAATTATGCATTAAATAAATAATTAAATAATTAATAATAAAATATTAATTATTATTTTATCATATAAAATATCTCAGTAATTTTTTATGAAAATATTTGCTATTATTTAAATTGTAGTCTATTTTATATTTTTAATATTAGATGTATTTTTTTTTCTATTTTTATTGATAACATTTGTATAATATTAATAGAAAAATTGACATTCACATCGAATTTATCAATTGCTAAAAAAGTATCATTGATTCTTGTTTTTGTCATCGATGTATATTGTCGTTAATATTATTGTCAATAAACCAAAATTAAATTAAGAAAAATATCGAACGGATAAAACTCTTCATTATTAATAACAATAGGTTAAAACCTATTTTCGAGTTTACATGAAATGATTGTTTTACTATTTAATTTAGTTACTGACTAAATAATGTAACAAAAAGATATAAAAAAATATAAAGACTTATTTATTTCCACACACAAAAAATAAAAGATAAACTTAGCGTACATGCAAAAAGTCTCGTTCACAACAAATATTTTTTAATTTCATACTAACGTTTTTATACCAAAGAAATACGACCAAATAACGTTTTTATATATATGCATAAATAGTTTTTATGCATAAATATACAACGTTTTGATATATATGCATAAAACGTAGGTGAGAACAGAAGTATATGAAAGCACGTGTTGAAGCTTACTAAGAACTTTTTTTTCTTCTTTGTGTTAAGTGACTCCATGCATTTTTATGCCTTCAAGCTTTTTAAACATACATACATGTTTCATGAGTAATTTATGAACGATATCTTGCTAAATAAAAAATCATAAGACAATAAACTATTTGACACTTTGTCAAAAATTTATTGAAACCAAAATAGGAGAAATAGAATCTCACCGGAACAAATTAGGGAAATCCCTATAAAAATCAAAGGTAAAAGAATCTCAATGGAGGAGCGACGAACGTCTCACAACTTAAGAAAATCCCTGAAATACCAACAGAAACACAAACACTGCCCCAAAATCAATTGCTTCACACTTTGTGGCCAAAATTGAAACTAATCTACAGAGAAAAGAAACTCATGTCAAAAGGGATGGAGAACTAAAAATCAAAACGGAAGAAAAATAAAAAAATTTGGACGTCACCTTTGATAATTGTCGACATAATTGATCTTCTTAGGATGCCTTTGTGTTGCTTGGCTCGGTATAAAGTGTAAGTATTATTATGTATGTGCATATATATAAGAATAGAAGCGCTTGCCACAAGTTTATAAGAAATCGTTGAGCTATTAATAACATGTACTCATATTAATAATATAGATGAAAATATTTTTCTTAAAAATATCTCGTTATCATATTCGGACTAAAAAGTGAAACAAAAAGTTAAATAACATAGATGAAAATAATTTTCTTAAAAACATATCTTTATCATATTCGGATTAAACGTGAAACAAAAAGTTAAATAAATTAACTGAAAAGGCAACAAAATTCATGAAAATCATGCCAAGTAAAAATAATGCCTATAAGCCAATTATTCTAAGAATCATAGCCAAAAAAAAAAAAAACCGAGAAATAAGAGTCTCACTGAAAACAAAGAACTTATTCTTCATTGAAGAGATCCCTGTAAAATCAACAAAAGTTAAACCATGCCCACAAATTAAATCATCGTTCATAAGCTAAAACTAAAAAATACGGCAAGTAACAATTGTTCTAAATATTGTGCTGATTTTTTTTATGTATTGTTGTCTTCTTTTTATTAATATTAAAATTAAAATTATCAAATATATATTATATATATAAATAATCTTACTATATCTTACTAAATAAATTAGAAAAAAAAAACACAATAAATGATAAATATAAATACACCGCGCTTCGCGCGGTGGTGATATCTATTAGTTTTAAATTTTAGATAAGATATATTTATACTTTTGAAAGTGTGTTGTAATCAAAATATTTACAAAGAAACGTTAAGTTATTGCTATGTGTTTTTTTTTCCTATTTAAATAGTAAGACCAACCCCAGTATGTTCTTTCAACACACAATAATAAGGTGTATAACAATAATACAATATATTAACAGAAAGTACGATGAATATATAATCTCACACTAAATAATGTTAAAAATAAAAAATGAGAGCTACAATGCGAAATTTACAATAATCCTACCAAAGCGGGGAAATAAAAATTAACGGAGCAAGCAACGAAGGAATCACATTGATTAAATAACAAAAGGAGAACCAAATCCCAAATCCCAAATTGAAATCAAACTTGCCGGAAATAAGTGAAACCCTTGAAAAAATATAAAATTGTGACATTCACTACCTAATTTTTTTTTTGTATTTGTATTAAAAAAATATAAGTAATATTTAGATGAAACTATCGGTCATTTAATAAAAAGTGCGTTGTTATCGAAATACCTACATAAAATGTATATTTTTTAAAGAGGGATACACATAAATTATAATTAATATATATGTACTTATTAATTTTTTTGTCCCCATTATATCACCTATTATAATGTTTAATAGGCTATATAATCGGTGATGTGTAGAGGGCGATTTTCACCGCCCTTTTCCAGTCACAAAGATAATCACCAAATAACAAATAAACAACAATAATCGATGAATATCTCTGTTTTATTATATTTTCCGAAATGAGCTCGGTTTTCTTCCGTTGAATAGCTGGACAGATGAAGGATCATGAGCATCAGTTTTCTCTATTTCCTTAGCCTTTTCTATTACAAGATTTCTTTCTCTCTTTCCGGGCCTTTTTCCTCTATTTTTCCGAACCTTTACAAATGAGGCTTATCTTACCTTTTATAGAGTTTACAATGCCTTTCCCTCGCATCCTTCCTGCCTTTTTTCTCTTTGATCATTCGCTTTCTGGCGTGATTTGAGGGCAGCATGGTTAATCCCTGCTTTATGTCACTTTCGAGCAGGCTGCCGTTATGGGTAGGTGCGCCTAATTAAATGCGCATCCCGTCAGCCGTCATTCGGCTCATCAAGCCTCGTCGCTGTTGTTCTCATCGAGTGAGTAGGTCGACTTCATTAAAAGCACATCTCATCAATGGTCATTCGGCCCTGCACAATCATCATGACGAAATTCCTCGTCGGGTGCGATGGGACGCTTCATCGCAGCTTGCTCTCATGTGGCTGCGTCTCCTTGTGGATGAGCCTCCTCGGGGGTATTCTTCCTCGGGGATGTTCCTCCTCGGGGATAATCCCCCTCGGGTGATGAACCTCCTCGCCTCCCCTCATGTCGTTTGCGGACAAAACGACACGAGTTGTGTTGAGGATGGATTTGACCAAATCCTAACATGATGTTAGAGTGTTATATATATATATAAATGTATATTTATATATATATACATACATATATTTGTGTATAGATACATGTGTGTGTGCAACTCAACAAAACAGTTGACTATGAGCAATTGGAACAACGCCTCCCTACATAATGTCACATTAAGTTATCTTTGTACTTATTTAAGTACATCTCTAACGAAATAACATTTTTTTTAATGAAGTTAAATAAATGATTTTTTTATTTTTCCAACTATAAAAACAAAAAACAAATATTTATTTAAACTTTATCTCTTATTTACGGACATTGGTAATTGCAACTAAAGACAATTTAGTGATTAAAGTCACGAAGTTTGTAAGTCATATATTTATTTATGTCTTTAGTAAGCAAAAATAATAATCTGAAATCATGTTTATATATATATATATATATATAGTCTTTAAAATGAATGAATTAAATTTACATGCATCTAATATTATTTACCTTCATATGTCACCACTGTTATTCAGTAGCTATCAAAACATAGATAAAATAAAACATATACGAATCTAATAAAATAAGAAACCAACCAAAATAATGTGCAACATGTAAATAAATATACCCAATTTATAATTATTTATCTTCATATGTCACCACTGTTATTCAGTAGCTATCAAAACATAGATAAAACATATACGAATCAAATAAAATAAGAAACAAACCAAAATAATGTGCAACATGTAAATAAATATACCCAATTTATAATTATTTATCTTCATATGTCACCAATGTTATTCAGTAGCTATCAAAACATAGATAAAACATACACGAATCTAATAAAAAAAGGAAACCAACCAAAATAATGTGCAACCTGTAAATAAATATACCCAAATACATTAAAAAAGAAATTTGAATACAAAAATGAAATGTTGTGATCCTTGGATATGATGATAAAAGAATACCAAAAATACAAAAAACTTGTAAAGTATTAAAAGTAGAAAACAAATAAATAAATAAAAGCTATATATTTGAATGTGAAAAAGTTATATAATATCAAAAAATAAATTATATCAAACTGAAGAGTAGATAAAAGAAAAAAAATTACCTCATTTTATGAAGAATCATTTGTCATGGTCATTCATCCACCTATGTCTTGAAGTCCAAGAGAGAACATATATAGGAAAACATAATAGAGAAACAACTAACTAAAATGCGTTACGATAAAATAGCAATAGCATTGGAGACGAAGAAGCGCAAAGCATCTATGAATTGAAAAGAAAGTGAAAAAAATAATATGTCAATCAAAAAAGCGAAAGGAAAACTGAATTGCATTTGTGCGTACAACATCGTCTTAGGGCATAATTTGTTGTTGATGGCTCTGCTTCAAAAATCACTCTATTGGATGCATACATATCATATCTTTACAAAAAGATATATTTATAAACTGTTTGTGAGGAGTGAAAAGTCTATTTTTATTGAAGGAATTAATGAAAGAGGTTACCAAACATTACCTCTATAATCAATATGGCTTTAGGAGTCGGACTCCTTATATTTCACATTATAGGTTGATAATGAAGAGATGCAATGAAACATGAATCGTTGATTCACTTGGAATGATAATAAATTTTTTAAAAATTGTATTCTTTATTATTTAACGTCTATTGTGTACATGTATCATGTATGTATGTAAAATAAATAAGCAATTGAATGATGATAATTTTTTTAAACTGTTATTCTTTTACTATATATATATAATATAGACGATATAGATCAGAGCCATCAGACTGGAAAGAATAATAATGATAACAATGTTGTGTTTATCTTTTATTATATACAGAAAGTTAAAAGGTTGCAACTTTATTAGGTATGTCATATGTGTACTAAATGTTTTTTTTTTGGTGTGTCATTTAATTTAGAGTCATTTAATCAATGAAATTTGAATTAAAAAAAATATAAAATAGTGAAATTGTAGAAAAAGAGGATTCTCTATTTCCAAGCTTTCTAGATAGGTAATTTATTGTTAGTAGATTTTCCTTTTATATATATATATATATATAGATTAAACAACAAAATGCTCCATATGAGTGTTCAAGAGTACAAAGACACTAGAAAGAGTAAAAAAAAAATCAGTTTTAACTTATACGTGTGTTAAAATAAATTTTAGATGACAAAATACACATTTATTTACTTACTATCATTATATATAAGTACATTATCAGGGCCGGCCAAACACTTTTTAGGGTATTGGACGAATAATTAATATAAGGTTTTTTTTTTGGTCTGCACTACGATATTACAAGAACTATACGGTTTTGTAGGGGCGATGCAATGATGAAAGTATTGGTCTTGGAAGTGAAATAAGTTGAACATTTTGCGAAGTTAAAATTACACATTATGTTATTTATGGCGTATTTAAAAGCTGAACTTTGTTGCTTTACTAGTAGCGCCTTAACGACGAGAGCCCAGATGTCAAGGATGCAACAATTGCTAAGGTGAGTTATATTTATTAAAATGTAAAACAAATGTACCATATGTCAAAAATATGTCCCCGTTGTAGGTTCCAAATTCATGGAATTTAAAATTATATATTTGGTACTTTTGCCACGACAAGAAAGTTTTTTGATTATCCTACGAAAAATATAGTATTTCGTGGTACTTCTGCCAAATTTTTCCCAAATTAAAATGAAGCTTAAATTTAAAATTTGATGTCTTTAGTGTCAGAGATAACATTATAATTCTTGGTTTTTACATTGTCGACCTCATTTTAGTCATTAGTGTGAGAGCTAATTTGGAATTGTCAATCGAGAAACTTGATGATTCGAGGAGAAATGAGCTATTTGCGATGATTTCAGGGACTGAAGCTGCTAAGACTTCAGGTTTGTTTTGTATTGTTTTGTTTGTTTTGTATTGTTTTGTTTCTACGTGTTTGAGAAACTTGTAATTCGTCAATAAGTTGTTAGTTATTATTGAGAGCTTAAGCTAACTAGTCTTCTTAAACGTTTAAAATTGTCAAAATAGTCACCGTTTGGTTAATATTGTGTCATAGCCAATAAACCACATTAACTGATATAAAATGACTTATCTACCCTCATTATTAATAATAATTAATATTAAAATTCGAATTAACAAACTTATTTAAAATTTATTTAATAACTAATACAAATTTTTTTTAATTTTTTTTATAATTAATAAAATAATAAATCACGAAACAAATATTTGAAATCCAAATAAAATCAAATCAAATTTCAAGTTTAAATATAAAAAACGTGTTTGAGTTTTTAAAATAAAAATAAAAATTTCTTAATAAACATTAATTCGAATTAACCATACTAATAATTTAAAACAATTTGAATTAAAAAAACATTAACCAAATTAACAATTCGGTTTAACATACATTTACAATTCGAATTAACATACATTTACACGAATAAACCAATAAACTTACATTTACAATTCGAATTAACATACATTTACGATTCGAATAAACACGAATAAATAGAAATTACACGACAAAACGAGAGAAAAACTCGCCATCGAACCAACGCTGCCGCCCACGCATTCCGACCGAGGATACGATGTTCAAATGGTCAATCACCTGAGCTATCTTTAATGGCCGAGAAAGCACGTACGGAAATTTTCAATCCACCAAGGCACCAACTAGCTATTCCGTGATTCAAATTTCAACAATTCAAGTATATTTATTGCAGTTTGGAAATTTTCAAATGAGAAAAAAATTTCACACTTTCGAGTGAGATCCGATTAAAAATCACTCCTCAAAATGACAAGCAAATCAAAAGTGATATGTTCTCAATCCAAGCATACAAAGTATGGAGCTGCTTAACCGTATCGAATAATACTAAAAAAATGAAAATTTTACTTAACGCTGCCAAAATCAACAAGAAACTTGGCCCAAATCCATTGGTTCACACAAAAATCTTCCATTAAAGAGCTACATTCCAATTCGAAGAACAATACAAAATTATCAGACCTTAGCCCGCACTGAAAATTAATCTTCCATGAAAGAGCTACATTCCAACTCGTCGCCGTCCATCCTTCCCCGTCGTGGACGATCTTCTTCAACCCGCAACCATCACCGGTGACATCCTTAATCACACTCCAAGAAATTAACTCGATATCGAAGACGAGCGTCGAGTTTGGCGGGACCAAAGGAGGAGATCCGGCCTCTCCGTACGCCATTTTTGGCGGGACCATGAAAATCGCTCTCTCGCCTTTCTTCATCGTCGCAACTCCCGCGTCCCATCCTCCGATCCCCTCGCCTTGACCCAATCAGAATCTGAAAGCGGTTTCTCTGTTGCGACTCGAATCGAGAAGAGAACCTCCTTCAATCTTCAATCTTCCCGATTTCTCTCTCCGGCGAATTCGAGTCTTTGAGCTCTGTTTGAAGTTCCACAGCGGAATCCGAGGCTGAAATTGCCAAGGAGAGAGAGGGGTTTTGTTTTGACGATGAAAATTGAAGAATAGGGAGAAAGAGAGAGAAAGAGGCTGAAATTGGCATGGAGACCGGAGAAAGAGGAGTTTTGTTCTGACGATAAAAAATGGAGAATAGGGAGAAAGAGAAAGATGGTCCACGTTTATTGGGTTTACCATTTTAAAATATCATACTAATTTATTCTTAAAATAATGCACAATTTAAATTTTAAATAATTTAAAAATAAAAAACGAATTTTAATAGGTTGAGGGGTAATTTTGAGATAGATAAATCAGATTTCAATGCCACATAATCATGATTGGCTATTTTGCTAAAAAAAGTTATACGTTTGTTAAATTAAAATATAAAAACTAAAATATAAACGTTGAAATGTGATTATCTATTATAATTTCTCTTATTAATATTAGTGCTTTTAGTTAGTAGTTACAGTTTATTTCGTTTTCTATTTGTCTATAAATATCCTATTGTAAAGGTACTTATCATCGATCAATGAAAGATCATAACTTTTTCGGCAGAGTCAACAATATACAGGGGCGGACCCAGGAAATGACTTCGGGGGTGACGAACGACAAATAAAGACCAATAAATTAAACTATAATTGATAATTAATAACATCTCAATGCATATAATTACATCAAAATAGAGGGACTTGCTTTCTTGTTACGGAAAAATTTCTATGATTGAATATGTACCAAAATATTTATTTATGCAGTTTTTTGGGTATCATAATCTATATCGGTTTTATCTTCAATGCTTTAAAGATCACTTACTGCAGACTACGCGCAAGTCTAATTTACGAATGTAAGGACAATATATGTATTGTATGAGTCCATAAAATTTTTAAAGTCGATACCGATTATGGCGATAATATGTTATGGGTTTAACACAAAAATAATAGGTATAGAATGATATTTAAAATAATTAGTTAAATATATTAATTATTAATCAATAAAATTAATAGATTCTAAAATAAGTTTTCTATTTGAAAGCCGCCATATAATAGTTATATACTCTTTCTCCATTCAGTTTATTTACTTATAGTAAAATATTAAAAAAAATCAATTAATAGTTATGTGAAAGCATTAAAACCACAATTACTAACCATCTATTCATGTGCAAAAGTATATATCCATCAAATCAAATAGTAGACCAATTAAAATTTTAAACCACCCACGCACCTCAAAAAAGAGAAATTAATAATTAAAAAAATAAAAATAATGCTTTGAGGTCTGACAACTCCATCTTCCTCCTTTAGACTAAAACACCATCTTCTGCAACTTTTTTCTTCTACCCTTCGATACATATTCTTCTCCAAAATATGAAAGAGATAAACTGAGGGTTATTGAAGAAACTTGGGGGTGACAAAGTCTACGTGAGATAGAGGAGTTAACTTATTTTTATTATTTTTAATTTTAATTATTAGCATAACAAATTTTTTCTCCTAAATCTGGGGGTGACATAAGCCACCCCACCAACACATAGGTCCGCCCCTGACAATATATGTATTACCCTTGAGATGCTATTGTAAATTATTTTTAATTGTTGTAATTGTATATATCTGATTGTAGCAGGAACGACCCAAGTTTCCTATACTGAGGTGAGTTATATGATGAAGTTTCATTGACCAAGTTACCTATTGATTTTAGTTTTTAAATGATAATTTTATCATGTGATGAACAGTTAATGAATTGAAATTAGTTTTCAACCATGCACTCCTTCTTATTATTATTATTATTATTATTATTATTATTATTATTATTATTATTATTATTATTATTGAAATATACACGTATTACACCTATATTTCAACCATGAATTGAAATAAACACGTATTACACCTATATTTTTCTCTTTTCTTTATTAGAAGATAAAAATGTACAATATTTATTTGGTTTAAACAACATTATATAAAACCTAGGGTTATGTGACGAATGGTAATTATTATGTTTTAGAAGAATAATTTTTTTTTTTTATGAGCGAGCAAAGAAAAGTTTCAAGAAAATTAGGAAGAAACATAACTAAGCAACCTTTCCAATACTTTTTTTTTTTTTTTATATACTATGAAACTCGGTGGCAATTTGATTAATGCATTTATATTTATTAGACTTAAAACACAAGTCTTTTCTCTTTCCTAATGTAAATTAAAGAGCTACTAAAACTTAAGTACGAGGACATTTATTTGTATGTTTCACGATAAATAAGCTTTTTATAATCATTTTATGATTATCTTTTGGTTTTATGTTTTCCTTGTGTTTCTCCGTCTTTTCAACCGCAAGCCGCCTCTCCGCAGCTCCGGTTTAGTCTTTTCATGCAATTTTTTGGTAGATTTCTTGCACGTTTTTATACTTTATGCAATGATTAACATTTGTCAACGTTTTATACTGTGCAAATCGTATGTTGTGGTTTTTACAGGCTAAACGTCTACACGGTTCTCGAAAGTCAATCTACTTGCGAGATCCCTCGTGTCGCTTGTGTTGATAGTTGATTGTCGTTTTGGAGTTGGTACTATCAAAGATCGTTTGAATTGATGATGCATTCTTTTTATATTGTGCAGTGTAACAATACTCACTCTGGGTATGAAGAATCGCTTCGTAACGGTGACTTCTCTTATGGAAGTCCATTGAGATTTTTGTTTGGTGCATTTTGCCCCCTGAAATTTTCTTTCAATGCACTTACATACTTATCCTCCAAGTATCATATTTATGAAAAAGTTCCATGCATGGCCTCATCAAATATACACATATTTTTAAACAGGGATTGGATATTCGTTGCACAACTACTCGCAAAAATTAGTTAAAATTAATGCTATGTTCCTATTTTATATTTGTGGCAAAAGTTCTCATCCAGGGAAGTGTATTATATTGGTGCTCGAATTTTCCTTCTGTTAAATCGCTTGCATTAATTAACACGTGCAAGACCGAAAATTACCAACTTTTACATTATTTTTTACTAATTTATATATCCTCGAAAATTGATGTTTTATCAATTTAACCACCAAATCTATTTTTTTTTCACCTAACCCTGAAATGTTATATATATATAAAAATCTAATAGGAAGTTTCCACGAAGATATAAAGAAATTGGTTAGAGAAAATTGAATTTCAAGTTGGATCTCGTCGGTTGATTAATGGATATTGATCGTTTGAATTAAATAAAGATTATGTAAAAAATGAGAAGGGTCTATCTCAAAACCAATTGTTAATAGGCCATTGAGTGGTGACAAAAGTAATTCATACCTCTCGTTAAGTCGCTTTTACCTAAACAAATCAACTCACGTCCTTTGAGTTTTTGACACAAAGCAAAGAACCAAGTAAAACAAAATCCGATAAAGAACCGCCCAACCTAGGATCGCCGCTAAATTGATCTACGTCTTACCGACATCCCCGTCGAGACCGAGGCTCTGCAATATCTCGTGGTGATTCCTGTGCCTGTTTTAGGGTTTTGCCCGAAAACATCATGGCTTTTGTAAGGAGGTCCCCATAAGAGTAGGTCATAGTGGAGACATAGTTCATCCACGCCCATAATAGGTAAGAATTTGGCTTAATTGCCAAGGCCGAACATTTTAAAGCTCAATTTCATTAATATTTTGCTTTGCATTTTAGTCCTTTTATTATTGGGCTTTACACTTATAAAGCCCAAACCGAACAAATTGTGGTAATTTTATCGAATTAGTTACATCATTCTTTTTTATTTGTGAAGCTAACTGTGTTAAAAAATATCAAATTAGTAATTACACATAAACGAAATAATGCCATTTTTCTTTTTCTTTGGCAACGGAGTTTGTGTGTTCTTCTTCATTGTGGTCAATTTTTGTCTTTTCCCACTTGCTTCAAAACGACAACATAAATTACAACAACACATATATCTGATTGTGTGAGTCAACACTAAATAAGGTAACATATAAACATAAAAAACGACAAGTAATGTGCAAACGGCATGAAGCAGAATGGACTTAACCCGATAACATATATCGTATCTTGTTTTCTTCATGTTATGTACAATTTCACCAAATTAATTCATAAATTACTAACTGATATTTTAAATCAGCATTTGATGATGTACATTCTTAGATAAATTAAATTAAAAGAAATCTCAATAAATGTTAGGCATAAGTGCATGTCAAAATTGTATTTAGAAACAAAAAGGAAAAACCGGGTTAGGAGATTTTGGGTCACAACATAATCAAAACAGGTTCGGGAAATTCCGGCTACCGATTTTCCAGTATTTACGTACATCAAGAACTGATTATAGGTAAATAAACGGAAATAAAAAAAAATAACCGCGAAACAACATTTTGACTGTACAAAACTTTCGGTTCTGATTACCGTACATTTTATTCCTTACATGATATGCATCTGGAGTAAAACTTTGCTACATTATCTAAATTATTTACTATAAAATTCATTATTTAAATTAAAGCTATAGTTATAGAATGTACTAAATTTAAATACGAAGTGTTATTTAAAATAAAATTAAAAAATATTGAATTTTGACCTTATTTTAGTATAAGAATATCATCAATTATTGCAAAAGCCCAGTACGAATAAAACCAATAACCATCAGATCACGTTCACCCATGTGCTTTCTTACGCCGTTAAAAACTGTCGTCAAGTCAGGGGTTTTGGCAAAAGGACTCCGTTAAATCAGGGTTTTTAGATTTTCATTCCGTCAAATAGAATGAATCCTCTTACAGTCTCATCATCTCGGGATTTGAGCTTTCAGAGAATATTCCGAAGATTCAGGTTCGAGCTCTCATCAATGGTGTACATTCATTCACTATTTTCTACTTGTTTGAGCTCATTGATGTATGTTCATCATTTATCGATCCTTGTCGTTTCGAGCTCAAGCTTCAACGATTCCATTTCTGTGCAATGTTAGATCTCTTTATCAGTGCCTGTGTGTTGATTGTGATATGCTGCTACGTTCGGTGTTCTTGATTCTCCATAGCTGATTGTTGTTGATTTCTGAATGATTTTATTCCGAAGCAGATGGCGTTTAACTCGGCGGCCACGTTTTGTGCGATTTCCTTCGCCATGACATCGGTGCGTCCGCTGCTAGTCGACTTCAGGAAGGACCGCCCGGACGCCGTGCTCGCGTTTTACTATACAAACCTCGTGGCTCTCTTCACCGCGCTGTTATTCCTGGTGGTGCATGCTGTGGCCGTGATACGGGGCAGCGTCGAGCTCGTACACATGTCGAACAAGGTAATGATGCTTGCCATAGACGCCAAATTAGTGTCGTTCATTCCCATGGTCTATATGGCCGCCCCGACTCCGACTTATGCGCATTTTGCCACCTGTCTTTTCCTGGTCACGATGCTTCCGCTGGTCGTTTTACAGCTCTTTATCTTCGTTAACAACGGGAAATTTGAGGAGGGTTTACCCAAATAGGCCGCAAGACAACGTCGATTAGGCTAGTGAAACCCGGTTCCGTTTGTTTTCTCCTTCGAGTATTAGGGTGATATCGACTTTTTGAATCATTGACTATATGATGCGAGTTTAACGGATTTTGCTGATTGAATGTGACACTTTTTAAGTTTTTTATTCTGTGGTGTACATTATGGGAATTGGTACTGTTTCTTTTGCTTTGTTGTTGCGAAATTGTAACCCTTGTATTTTCCCGGTTCAAACCGGAACCGGGCAGTAAAAAGAAAAAACCCGGTTTTGGCTTTCTTAGTTAGAGCAAATAAACATTCCAAATACATTGCATGTTGCATTAAACTGACATGATTATCTGATTACAAAATATATATGTGTGGCATTAGTCACTACTTATGTTGTCAATATTAAAATCAATTGCATTACTATGAAGGTCATAATTGATGAATGTTGGGCTTAATTACAAAGTTTAAGATGTATCTAACGTGCGTCACGCCCATAGTAGGTAAGAATTCTTTTTAAGTGTCAAATCCTAACATTTAAACCCCAATTTCATTAACATTTTGCTTTGCTTTGCATTGTAGTTCTATCAAAATGATAAAATATTTTCCTCGGCATCTCCACGTCCACGGTGCGATATAAAAATATTCCGATTATTGTAGAGGGGGTTTTTCACCACCCTTTTCCAGTCACAAAGACAATCATCAAATAATAAATAAAATGACAGCAAATGATGAGTATCTCTGTTTTATTATGATTTCCGAAATGAGCTCGGTTTTCTTCCGTTAAATAGTTGGACAGATGAAGGATCATGAGCCTCTTTCTATTACAAGATCTCCTTTTCTTGCCTTTGCTGAGTCTTTTTTCTCTCCCTTTTGTTCGAACCACCAACCCCCACAAAATGAGGTTTATCTTGCCTTTTATAGAGTTTACAATACTTTCCCCTTCTATCCTTCCCGCATTTTTCCTCTTTAATCATCACTCTCTGACGTGATTTGAAGGCAGCGGGGTTTATCCTCACTTTATGTCACCTCCGAGCATGCTGCCGTAATGGGTAGGTGCGCCGCATTAAATGCGCGTCTCGTCAGCCGTCATTCGGCTTTGCAGGCCTCCGTCGCTGACGCTCTCATCGAGTGAGTAGGTCGGCTTCATTAAATGCACGTCTCTTCGGCTGTCACCGGGCTCTGCATAATCATCATGACGAAGTTCCTCGTCGAGTCGTGATGGGACGCTTCATCGCGACCCGCTTGCTCGCGTGGCTGCGTCCCCTCGCTGATGAACCTCCTCGGGGTATTCCTCCTCGGGGATGTCCTTCCTCGGGGATAACTCCCTCTTCGCCGGTGAACTTCCTCGCCTCCCTCATGTCGTTTATGGACAAAACGACACGAGTTGTGTTGAGGATGGATTTGACCAAATCCGACCTTAACAATTATCTTGTTGGTATCATAAGTATTTTCTTTAATAATGGAGTTTTCCATCTAAAAAGCTTCTCGTCTATATCTTTTACTTGTGATGCTAATTGTGTAAAAAAAAAAATCGAAATAAACCTAACGAAAATAATGCGATTTTTTTTTCCTGCGTATTCTCCACGTGATATCCAATCAAATCAATATTGGTATGAGAAAACTCAATTTAAAATATGGATATCAATAGTCATGAATTGCCAAAAAAATGTGACTGTCGTTAGGCCCAGGAAAATGTCGTTTGGGCCTGTTGAGAGCCTAAGCCCAAATCCCAGCCCATTGAAGCCCAATTCGAGAGCATTTCAGCCCTCTCTCTCCTCGTAGAACCCTCGTCATTTGTTTCTCACTTCTTCGTCTTCTTCTCTTTTGCGCCGCCTCGTCGTTCACCTTCTTCGCTCGAAGCTCGCGGTAAGAACATCGATCTCTGACTCTGCTTATTCTGGTTCAGTTTCCTCTCCTGAATCTCTGTATGAGAGTATTCTGGCTTGTACATGGGGTTTATGATCAATGGTTTGTTGCGCGAAATGTATTTGAACAAGCCAAACTGAGATCCAAATGGAACAACTGTCCATGTTCTTCAGAGTTCGGGACTTATTTGTGCAAAATTTTTAATTGGGTTCCAAATATGCATTACCCATCAAGTTGAGGACCTGTTTGTGCTAATTATTAACATTCATGTTAGACTATGGTGTGTGTATATGTATAGTTATGGATCAGGTTTGTGAGTTTACGAATAATCTTAATGTTTGTGATCATTTTCTGTAATGTGATTCTCTTCAAGCTGAACAAATCGTTGAATTTTGTCGAAACGGTTGAGTTGATGTTATCTTTCGCGTGATTCAGAACCAAGACTCGGAACCCGAAAGCGAAGATGGTGAAGGGACGCCAAGGAGAGAGAATCAGGTCCGTCTTCCATGGGTATCTTTTTGCAATTCTCGTTGTGTTTCTCGATGATTCAAGCTGAGCTCTTTTTATTTTCTTTGTCTCCAATGTATGTCAATCGTGCAGGCTTTACGTCAGAGGAACTATCCTCGGCTACAAAAGGTTCGGTTTCCCTTCCTATTTTCCTTCTGTTTAAGTTTAATATTGTTCGATTTAAGTTGAATTGTGCTTTTGTGTGTGATGATTAGATCGAAGTCGAACCAGTATCCGAGCACGTCTCTGCTGCAGATTGAGGGAGTGAACACGAAGGAGGAGGTTGACTGGTACCGTGGAAAGAGATTGGCTTACATCTACAAAGCTAAGGTCAAGAAGAATGGCTCTCACTACCGTTGTTTATGGGGAAAGGTCTCTCGGCCCCACGGTAACTCCGGTGTAGTCCGTGCCAAATTCAAATCCAATCTTCCTCCCAAATCCATGGTATGATGAAGCATTATTACAATTTATATATAATATATATATATATATATATATATGTATTGCGAAAATTCGGCTTCATTGTTGTTGTGTTCATTGTTTTGCAGGGTGCTAGGGTTAGAGTGTTCATGTACCCAAGCAACATTTGAGGAGGTTAGTACTTGCTCCTTTCTCTCTTCAATATGATAAAGATTGATACTTTATATAAATCAATATAATGGCATTTTCTGTGCAATTAAGAGCTAATTTCGAAAGAAAAAAAGAGAAGAAGAAATCTAGATTCTCTGTGATTAAGAGAGTATTAACACTTAGCTTGATTATATAGTTTAACCATTTTCTAATGGTTCTTATTAGAATTCATCCACTGAAATCTGCGACGCTTTTATTGTACATTGCGTTTAATATGGGAAAAAAAAGATAAAATTGATTTGATTCTCACTATGTTTTAATGTGATCTTATGCAGTTGTAACTCGGAGTTGGTTCTAGATGTCACTTATCATAGGTCAATTTCAAAGATCGGCCCTTTTTCGTGTTTATGGACAAATTTGTATTGACATTTGTTTGATGCTGAACGAGTTTTTTGGGTTATATTATCGTCCGTTTGGTAACCAATTTTACCGTGATCATTTTGTATTTTTTAATCTTGAATCAGTGAGAGTTTTGTTTTAGTCTCAAAACATATTTCTTATGCTCTTATCATGCTAGTAACAAAATTTAAATCATGTGAAATGTCTTAGAAGTACCTTGTTAAATACTTCAAAAATGACTTGCTTAAAAATTTGCAAATTTTGACGTGGTTTACTTTATTTTAACTGGGTTTATTCTAAGTCGGGGGTGTGGAGAAATGACACTTTTAAGTCTCAACATTTGACTAAATTTAAATTTAATATTATAATAAATTAAGGGAAACTTCGTAAAATAATTCTCAATACACTATAAATTTTATTATTAATTCTCAAGTTTCCGTAATTCTCAAAACAACTTTTTCAAATTTCATGTTATAGAAAATGGATAGTATTAGGTTTGGTATTTGAAAATGTTGTTTTGAGAATTATGAAAACTTGATAGTTAATAATAGAATTTTTTTGAAAAGGTTATTTTGAGAATTATGAAAATTTAAGAGTCAATAATAGAATTTGTGGTTTATTGAAGGTTATTTACGAGGTTCCCTTAAATTAATTACATACTAAATTTGGCTTTTATAAATAAATAAATAAAAACATTGAAATTTGAACATGATTAATTTCCAAGATTAGCATATGTTAGGAATACGAAAGCCACCGTGTATAAAATAAAATGACTATAAACCATGAGTAAGGACTAAAATATCAGTCACGACTTATTAAAATATCCAGTTCTCTCCTTTCAATAGGAGCTATAGTAACTTCTTTTGGGTTTATAAGTCTAAACAGGAGACAATATACCTTAATGTTATTCACTGTTTTTTTATTTAAAAAATCATTCCATTTCGATTGAAAATGAGTACAATGAGTAGGCAGTATACTATAAAAACGACAAACTTTTTTTTAAAAAAAAGAATACGACACTAAAACTATTAGTGACAGATTAAACGTCAAACGCAAGGAAGGTAGTCTGGGCATTATAACTTGAACACGACGTGAACAACAAAATGACAAATTAATTAAATTAAATTAGATGAATATTATAGTATGCTATAAAATTTTCGTTGCTCTTTAGTCCTATATGTATTGAGATTTGTAGTTTAAGCCAAACACTTTCACGAGAGTAACACTCTCTTACACTCCTCAAATCAATAGTCAGTGTTTGGGTTAGGATTAAGACGTGTACAGTTTCATAGTGTTGATTTTCTTAAAGTAAGTTGCTATATTATATTCACCATCAATTTTACTAATTAAAAGGTTTAATACCCCACCCTTTATGATTTATGATGGAAGTGTTATGGAAACATCCATCACGAATAACACGTTTTGTTTAAACTTTTGTTATCCACTATTATTTAATAATTGTCTTTTTTTTTTTTCCACAGGGTTGAATAAGATCCATAATTCACACAATATCCCATATGTTACACCTTTCAAATTCAAGCACAGTACAATAGGACACGTGAGCTCCTTATGTATGCAAAACAATATATCCATAGCAAGTACCATTAAAAAAAAATAAAAAAAAATCCGTCGCAAGTTCAATTTACAGATGTACAATGGACACAACGAGTAGACCGATGAAGCTTTCGTAAGATTTTTAAAAACCATAAACGATGGATAGACCGCAAACAAATAGGTAGACTTCAAAATCGATGAGTGAACTGTAAATATTTTCGTGACAACATTAGTGAGATATATAAATTTTGTATAACTATATTTAATTCTTAAAAAATAATAATACAATTTTGAGATTTATATAAGTTTTATGTGGTTGTAAGGGTTTACAGTTATTAAGCGGTTTATAAATATATATTTTTAAAATTTACTATGCGGTTTTATGTGGTTTTTAGAATTATTATGCAGTTTTATCGGTTTGCGATTTATTTTCGTTTTTTAGTAAAACAGAATAACGAGTGTGTCGGTTTTAAATCGCATATCTCCACTTTTTATGATCTACCCGCAGTCTGCTCCGGTTTTTAAAACCCTGGTTTAATGTACGTAGTAACTCATTGAAGAGATGTAATTATTTCATGGTGGTATTAATTTGTGGGTGAGTTGTATTTCCTAATTATTTGATATATGCACATTAGGTGTAAATGTAACGCAAGAGAGTAAATAGAAGAGTACGAACACTTAATTTGATCATCATGTATATTGGTTGTGATTATAACAAGCCATTCTTATAACTTATAAGCTAAACTTGATTGGATTATTCTCATTATGTATATCTTAATGTCATTCTTATATTATGAAACATGAAAATGAGACTTAGTGTGATGATAAGCCAATACGTCACAAGCTTATTTATGTCGAGCGTTTGATGATCCAATCCATTATATTAAATTAATATAAATATATTCTGATTATTTTTTTAGTTGGCCGACCACCCACGCTTGGGCCTGCGATATTGACACGAACCAACACTAAAGTACGCACTCTCACTCTCTGATTACATAGTAGTCGTATAGTGCAAATACAATGTAGTGGAAACTTCCAACACGTGTTGCTAATCTCCATAATTAACTTACAACTATGCTTATTCAACAATATCTTGTAGATATTATAGATCACGTGTTCCATTCATAAACCACGATTTATCTCAAACTTTTAAAAACATATACCTCTTCCTTACCTTTAGGGTATTTTTTTTGGTACCGGCTCCGTATCCACTAAAAAAATCGGGTCTTTTTGTCAAACAAATTGAAGTTGGATCTGACCCTGGTCCTAACTTCTGATCAAAACCGGATTGAGATTTTGAAAACTCGGGCCGGCTCAGTTCTCTTTTTATTCCCAATTTAATATTTTTTATAACTCGTTTATTCACGTTTTAATTTTTAAAATATTGTTTTGGACTCAGTTTTTTTTTTTTTTTTAAGTTTAGACTATTTTTTATTTCAATTATTTTGAAAATCCGTGTAAATAGTTAAATTTCTCTTCAATACTTTCAAAAAAGCGTTTGGCCCGATATTCTACCCGGTTATGTACTCGATTAAAAAAACAGCCATTCTAAATCGCGATAAGGGTCCGGCTCAATTTCCGAAGTCTCGAAAAACCAGACATGGGCCTAAAGAAATCCAAAAACCCATAAGGTAGTTTTGGTGTCACCCTAGATTTCCTTGACTTTTTTATTAATATGTTAAAAAACAAAACAATGAATGGAATACTTTAAGACTTAAGTGAGCATGTAATGGATGTCTTAACAGCTCATAGAGTGGGAGAAACATACTGATGGCTAATTATATAAAGTGGTACACCATTCACACACTCTTATAATTACCCTTCATTCAATTTCCCACTAGACCAAACCCTCTCTCTCTTTTACACACACACACACACACACACACATATATATATACATACATGTATCTTTTCTTGCAATCTAAGCCTTCTTTTCTTCTCTCCCTTTGAGTGTCATGTGATTCTAGTCACCCAAACAAACTTTCCATTTAAAACTTCTCAAAATTCTCAAAACGTAAACCTTCACAATGAGCTCGGTGTGCATATCGAAGTGCGTGAGCGACGCACGTGATCCTCGCGTGCCCGTCAGGGCAACTTACGTGAACCTGTATAAGTGGCCGGAGTCGGACGCGGAGTTTGTCCGGTCGGTGAGCTCGAGATCGTTCACCGGAGGAAGATCTGCTGGAGATTCCGGCCGGTTCGGACACCCGAGGATCGTGGACAGCGTTTCCTGCCGGCAGATGTATCTCCGGAGCTATAAGTTCTCGCGGGAAGAGACTGTGCCTGAGAAGACGCCGAAGTGCTTCGGGATCGGAAAAAGCGCGTTGCTCGACGATCATCACGCCGAGAAGAAGGACAAGAGCAAGGGAAAGAGATCAAAGAAGAAGGAAAAGAAATGTTTGCTTCTCGGGAAAGTGAAGGACGTTTCTCGCGCTGTGTTTCTCGGGATTTTCCGGGGGTGTCTTTCGTGCACGGCAACCGTCGACGTAGCCGATGGACGAGACTGATCCTAATATGGCGGGTTTGTTGTTATTTATCTGGAGATTATATGGCGTTTGTGTTCGTGTTTTTGTTGTGTATAGTGAATTAAAGACATAAAGCTTATAGGGTAAACGATCGTTCTGTATATTTCAGCATGCAGTGTTATAAAATTTTGCTTTCAATTTTATAAAAATATTTTGAGTGGATTTCATGTATGTTATTTTGTGCTTTCTAATTATACATCATGAAGCGTTTTTCAATTTTTTCATACATCGAGGTCGATGGACCCGCTTCAAAAATACAAGTTCA
The DNA here is from genome assembly GCA_954871525.1 of Parietaria judaica. NCBI lineage: Eukaryota > Viridiplantae > Streptophyta > Magnoliopsida > Rosales > Urticaceae > Parietaria > Parietaria judaica. The sequence goes on from OX940864.1 coordinate 19,660,239, forward strand.
AATATTCTCCTCATCATATTTTTGTTTTTTTGTTTTGTTTAGGGTTAATGACGGTGAAAATACCCAAAGTTTGGTCAAAGAACCCCTCGTGTACCCAAAGTCTAAAAGTGTTGGCAAAAGTACCCAAAGTCACATTTAGGGCGTTGACCACTCCATTCTCGTAACGTAGTTGACTTACTTGTTAACTCTGGCCACAAGGACAAACGTGGGTTGCTAACAAACAATTTTTTATCACGTGGATGAGCCCACATCAACGTCGTGTTATTCATTTTTTTTTTCTTCGTACGTGAGTGATGAGGTCTACTTTAATGTATACATTACAACAACAAAGGAATATAGTGATGATGCTAAGTGTTTGTGAGTTGAGAATATATCTGTATTAATATAATCTATAGTCTTCTCTTGTTGACGTGAATGGAAGCCGTCCAATGTGACTAATACAAGTTGACAAAATAAGATAATATTGATAGAGAGAGATGAAAGCACTAGTTAGTAGTTAGCGTTGCGTTGAAAAAGAAAGCACATCCAATAGGAAAAATGAGTCTCTTTCCATGTCCAACTACACAGAAAATCAATAATTTCCTTTAAATTCCTTTAAGTCAATTTCCCGTAAGATTTGTAATTACAGAATACGAACAATCCTTTTAGACCAACTCTAAGTAATTGTAAGAACATTGTTTTTTTCTTGTGTTTTGTCATTATATTTTTGTAAAACATGCTTTTTAGACCAACTCTAAGTAATTGTAAGAACATTGTTTTTTTCTTGTGTTTTGTCATTATATTTTTGTAAAACATGCTGTCTAGAAGACTTGTCAAGACAACAGAAAGATCGACAAGTTACGGAAGATCTGCACATTTACGGAAGAGATGCTGCTAGAGTCAAAGATATTCGTTAGACTTATTTCCATGATCCGCCAGCTCATTGATCATCATCATCTGATTGGAGCTAGAATTGATCTGATTGAAGGTATCCATTATACCTTTGATCCTCGTGATTATGGAATCCCTCATTTTCCTTATTTGGATGCCAAGAAGACCGGCCTATTTAGCATTTGCTAGATATGGATGAACATCGAGCACTTTGAACGAAAAACACACGCATCTGCTTGATTCAGAGCTGGAGGGTCTTGAGATCTCATTCGTGGAGTGGCGACTGACTGAAGACAGTCGAATCAATCGCAAGATTATTCTGAAGAGAAACACACTTTTTCCCTGGAGTTGGATCTCCAGCTGCACCTGGTCTTAAGGGGGAGTTGTCTATTCCCTTGTGAAACTCATATAAGTATCCTATGTAACTGTGTAACATTGTTGAATGTAATCGGGTGGAGTTGGTCTAACCATTTGCTCTTCATTTTATTTATGAAAATTGATCATTTTGATTATCAATGTTCATCAATATCTAAACTCATGGAGTAATTCAAAATGGACAATTGATAATTTTTAGTGCAAAAAAAAATGGTCTAAAAAAATATGTTTGCTATAAGTTTCAAAAATATTTAATTAGTAAAGTTTGTTTAATTTACGTGTGTTACTTATATCAAGACTACACACCTCAGCATTAAGTTTTCAATTTGCGGGCTTCCATCAGTATACCCGTTGTGCCTTCAAAGTATTAGTACATTAGACTTGCAATTGATTAGGGTATATAAAAACTCTTTAATTTGCTATCGGACTTTTGTAAATAACTTCATTTGTGTCACAAAAGACTAGTCAAAATCCCACTCGCTTGGGCCATCTGGCGACAACAATGTGCAATGTTGGGAAAAGAGAACCAAACACTCGCTCAAGTCGTTGGCAAGGGAGGGCAAGGTTAGTGTTGATTTATTCTCAGACTTTCTTTGCGAAAATCAAATTGATATTGTAGACTGTCCGGATCCAACTTTGGCTATGAAAAGAGGGGTTGGTGAGAGCGCTCCGTTGATGATTTGTTCTGCAGAGGTAGATGACATCATTGACACAATTCAATCTGAAGCGGCGTACCCTGCGGATCAGGGTCGCCGAGCCCAATGGTAGGCCTAGTGTGGAATGTCCAGGGGTTAGCGAACCCCCGAACTTTAGGAGCCCTCCGTGCTCATGTGAATCAATTTAAACCCGACTTTCTCTTTTTGTCCGAAACAAAATTTGCCCGCTCTCAGTTCGAGAGAGTTCGTATGGAGTTGGGTTTCGAGGCATGTTTTGGTGTCGAGAGAGTTGGCATGAGTGGGAGGCTATTGTTTATGTGGCGGGATTCTATAAAATTCTCGTTGGGATCCTTCTCTAGGTTCCACATAAAAGGTGTTTTACAGAGTGACGAGGAAGAAAGTTGGTGGTTTGCAAGTATCTACGGGAACCCTATTACTAGTCAGCGGAAAAACTCGTGGGAACTTATTCGACGTCTTAGGTTTATGCACTCGGGTCCATGGTTATGTGCAGGTGATCTCAACGAAGTTCTCTCCAACAATGAAATCAATGGTGGTGGTTTGCATGACCCGTACTTGATCGAGAACTTTAGGACCTGTTTGGACGAGTGTCATCTGTTAGACTTAGGATTTGTCGGGGAACCATTTACTTGGATACGGAAGATGGGTGGAGGGACTGTGGAAGAAAGGATTGATAGGTGTTTAGGCACCTCGGAGTGGGTCGAACGATTTCCAAATGCCAAAGTACGTCATCTTGACTTTTAGAGCTCGGGCCATCGTCCTTTGCTTCTCAACTCAAACGGTACTACCACTACGAATTCTTCTAGCAGGAGGCGAGGCCCAAGGAGATTCTTTTTTGAAGAAGCTTGGGTGCTTGATGCAGGATGTGAAGAAGTGATCAGAGAGGCTTGGGTTTCTTCTGGCATAAGTTCAACTAGGTGGCAGCTTAAACGGGGGTTAGATCTCTGCCGGGAAAGTCTCTGTGTTTGGGGTTATGGAAAATTTTGAGAGTTGAAGGACATAATTGAGAGGCAACGTCTTATTCTTGCTCGGATCAGTGATACTAGAGACGGTCTTAATTGGGATTCTTACCGAAGGGAGGAGCGTCAACTGGACTCTTTGATCGAAAAGGAGAAATCCTTTTGGCGCCAGCGAAGTCGAGCCATCTGGTTCAAGCATGGAGACATAAACTTGAAGTTCCATCACCAACGAGCATCTAGTCGTTGGAAAAAAAATATTGGCGGTCTTTTTGATGAGATGGGTATATGGCATTCTAGAGATGAAGGGGTGGCCAATGTTGTAGCGGATTATTTCCGGGGTATTTTCACGTCTAGCACACCATCTGAAGAAGACATAGAGACAGGTCTTGTTGAAATCTCCCCCAAAATCTCGACTGAGATGAATGGTTTCCTTCTTAGCCCTTTCACGATAGAGGATGTGAAAGGCGTGGTCTTCTCAATGGAGGCTTTAAAAGCCTCAGGCCCGGACGACTTTCCAGCCCTTTTCTACCCAAAGTTCTGGAATGTTGTTGGTAAAACAGTGACAAAAGTCTGTCTAGAGATTTTGATTCATGGGAGATCCGCATCAGTCTACAATAACACAGTTATCACCTCATCCCCAAGATCTTAAAAGGGAAAAAGGTAAGCGATTTTTGTCCCATTAGTCTCTGTAATGTTATCTATAAGATCGTGTCAAAGTGTCTCACGGACCGGTTGAAAGTGACTATGCGTTCGGCAATCTCGGAGAACCAGAGTGCCTTCGTGGGTGGCCGCCAAATATTTGATAATGCGATGATTGGGTTTGAAGGGATCCATACAATGAGGCGCAAGCGTTTTGGAAATGGGGAATGTGCGGCTCTTAAGTTTGATATGGCGAAGGCGTATGATAGAGTTGAATGGTCTTTTCTTCATGCGGTGATGATACGCTTGGGATATGCGAATGAGTGGGTCGACAAGATTATGGGTTGCGTAACGTCAGTAACCTTTGCATTCAACATAAATGGGACGGTTCGTGGCTGAGTTACTCCTTATAGAGGTCTTCGTCAAGGGGACCCGCTGTCCCCATTTGTGTTTCTTTTTTGCTCAGAGGGTCTCTCTGGTCTTCTTAGATTTGGTGGACAAGGATTATGGATTTCCCATCTGTTCTTTGCGGATGACAGTCTCATTTTTTTCTCTGCGACAGAGGATGAAGCTGAAACCGTTAGAGACTGCCTGAGAATTTATGAGAAGGCGTCAGGTCAGATGGTAAATTACACTAAGTCGGATGTATGTTTTGGAAAGGATGTGGAAGAAACTAGAAGATCTCGGATCGCTTATTGCCTAAGTGTGTCAACAACTGAGTGTCATCATCGTTACCTTGGCCTCCCGGCCTTTGCTGGACGTCGGAAGAAAGAGTTGTTTGCCTATGTTCGAGACAAGGTGTGGAACAGAGTTAAAAGCTGGAAGGGTACAAAAGTCTCGCAAGCAGGAAGAGAGGACCTTATCAAGGCTGTTCTTCAATCTATTCCGATATACGTGATGAGTTGTTTTCGCATTCCGACTAGTTTCGTTGATGACATCCATAAAATTTGTGCTGGATTTTGATGGGGTAATGGAAGCAACCATCGAAAGATCCACTGGTCAAAATGGATTGAGCTTTGTCGGAACAAGGGCGAGGGTGGGCTAGGCTTTAGGCAGATGGGATGCTTTAACCAAGCTTTGCTCGCGAAGAATATGTGGCGTCTTATCAGAGCTCCGAACTCGCTCGTGGGTAAAGTTTTCGCAGCCTGCTGCTATCCTCACGGGAATGCCTTCTCGGCGCAGATGGGTTCAGCTGCTTCTCATGTATGGCGAAGTCTCCTATGGGGTCACTCTATTATTCAAGCAGGTTCCCGCTGGCGGTTAGGTAACGGCGAAAATGTGGACATTGTGAGCGACAATTGGATCCCGAGGACATGCTCTCTTCATCTCATTGATCCCCCTCCTTTGCCGCGGAATATGCGGGTATGTAAGCTAAAGAAAAACTCAAGTGAATGGGATGACGAGCTTATTCGGGCAATGTTTGGATTAGAGGATGCCTTGGCCATTCTTAGCATTCCCCGGTCAGACAATGATTAGGAGGACGAGATTATGTGGCACTATTCTACAGATGGTGAGTACTCAGTCAAAAGCGGATATCGAATCAGCTTTGCCTCGATGTCCAATCTCGGATCGACATCCTCTTCTGGTAATAGACCATCATGGTGGAGTAAGATCTGGAAGGTCACAGCTCCTCCGAAGATTAAACTCCACTTGTGGAGGGTTTGTAAAAAAGTTGTGCCCACTTACACAGTTCTCTCTTGCCGTGGAATGCATTTGGACACAAGATGCCCTCTTTGTCATATTGAGCACGAGATTGTTGGTCATTGCTTTTGGGGGTATAAATGTGTTCATAAAGTCTGGAAACTAGCAGGGTTAGGTGGTATGCTGGACTTGTTCGAACTAGGAATCGACCCTCTTTGCCTCTTGTCATCTGCTCTCACCTCTCTCAGCCCGGGTGAGTCCGCACTTTTTGCTATTCTAGTGTGGCGAATCTGGAATAATAGAAATAATGTTGTGAATGGTAGTAAACCAAGGACCCAAGAGAATATTGTTAAGGGGGCGCTCAGCTACCTTTCAGAGTTTAAGGAGGCACAGAAGACCGAGAACCCAAAGAAGCTTGATGAGGCATCTACGCCGTCTTGGAATCATCCTCTGTTGGGATGGGTTGACATTTGTGTTGACGCTGCGATTAATGGTCGTGAAGAGGGGTAGGGAATTGGCCCAGTGGCTCGTAATCACGAGAACCGTGTCCTTGCTTCGGGGATTAATTTCTATAGGCACGGGCTGTCTCCCCAACTTGCGGAGGCTTCAGCTATTCGTCGAGGAGTTGAATGGGTGTATGATCAGGGATGGTCGAAGATTCGATTACAGTCAGATTGTCTCGGGGTGGCTAAAACTCTTAATAGAAAACGCAATCCCCGTTTAGATTTGGGATCCATTACCTCTGATACGCATCGTATAGCTACTCGGTTGGACTCTGTGGAATTCTACTTTAATCCGAGAATTTGTAATGAAATCGCGCATGGTCTTGCGAAACTCGCTACTAAGTCTAAAGGCAATATTGTCTGGTTGGAGTATGTTCCACCAAGTGTTGAACATCTTCTTTTGAAAGATTCAGGATGTATTCAGGGAGTTCCGACCCTTGTTCGGGGCGCTCGTATGGCTGTGGCCAATGGTAATTTGATGTGGAGTACTCTTCCCTCTCGAGCCGCACCCGTTTGGGGGACTCGAAGGGTTTAATGAGGCTCGTCTTTCTTTAAAAAAAAAAAAAAAATCCCACTCGCTTGTGTTACAAGCTAATATATATATATATTATATATATATATATATATGTATTGCAAATCGTGTATGTTATGTATATATAATATGACTTGGTCGTGTGGAAGTATGGCTGATATTTCAGACCTTGGATGGCACTTATACAATGAGTTCGGTGAGGGCTCAGAAGGCCATTCTCTGCTTGGGTTGGATTGGACTGCTTTAATAGTCTATGCCAAATCCCTATCCATCCCGTTCATTTAGAGACAGTCGGGAAAAATATGCTCAATCCAACCGGAAAATCTCTAAAGCCCGATCCAAATTGATTTGATTCAAAATTAAGTTTAATTGAGCCTCAACTGTTCTAGATCGTTCGGGCCGGATTAAAGTGATGCGATAATTTAATGCAATTTGAGTAAATATAAGTTCTTGCTCACTAACTATGTAGTCATAGTCCAAAACATAAAGTTATATTGTCATGTTATCGGGTCGCCCCGGAAACCCCGGACTAGTATAGTTTTTCAGCATTAAATTTATGAAACGGACAAGTCTAATTGTATGCTTGTTTTTTATTTTTTTCGTCGGACTATTTTTGGTCTACTCTTTAATGAAACTTGACCTCTTCCATGCGAAAAACAAGTCAGCCGTGAAACGTATTAAGAGAGAAGGATGGAGGATGCAGACAAAGCTACGACGGAACTTTCTCAGATGTTCCCTCCTCCGGTGAAGCTTTAGAACCGTTCCAGCGACGTGACAATTTGAAATTACAAAAACAAGGAACCGATCCCACTTAACAATTTGGTGAGTGTGTTATCAAAAAAATAATTAGAAGGGCAAAGCGCACCGACAAACAAAATCAAAATTGCACCAAATGACTCGAAACTAAGCAATTTAAGTCCAGACTCATAATAGTCTTACTGTATAAACAAAATTCAACGCGTTCTTCATGACTTGCAGTCCAAGTTTCGTCATTATAACCCCCTATAAAAATGTGTCCATCAAACTAACATAGTTACATATATCTTGTCCTCGAAGAACAATGATGAAATTATGCTAATCAAACAACACAACCAAACCTTTGAAATTGGGTACTGTCATCAAACAAAGAAACCAGTTTAGATTCTCCGATTGGCGAAAACCAATTCAGAATATCTGATTTAATTATTATGAAGGACCCAGAAGTTATTTTCCTTTCCTTATGCAGAATAGGACTCCTAATTCACTATATGAACTACATCTATTTTTTCCCTTCAATCTCATGGCCTAAATCTCCAAAAAGAAAAATGCTTGCCTAACTAAACAAACATGACGAATCTATTTACATCCATAATGAACTTATCTTTGAATTGGGCATTACTAAACAAAGATCCAAGATATCCCATAAGAGAGAATATACCAGACATGATGACAATCACACATCAAGCTCAAAGAAGGAAAGACAAATTTAACTTCTGTAGCTAAGAGTTATAGCAGTTTGGCTAATCAGACATACACTAAAAGAGGAAAAAAGAGTATGTTTTCATGAGCATGAGCATTTGATAGTTCTATAAAGTACAATTACACTTGCTTAAAAATCACTCTCATAATGTAAACAAAAAGTAAAGTAAAGTAAACCAAGATCAAGGTAGAAGAAGCATCATACTCGAACAATCCGTGTTCCGATCCGCTCAAAGCTCGAATTCTTCGTCCCTTAGAGCCAACTCCGCGGCCTCCTCTTCCTCGTCGTCGAGGACAAAGTACTCGTTCCTCTCCACCGGTCTGAACATGTAGAAGATCACCATGTAGAAGGCGAGACTGGCGATCTCCTCTGCGGCGTTGCTCACCCATTGGTACTTGTATGCCGCGATGGTCTTGAGCGCGAACACGACAATCCTCGTGAAGTACAAATACCCGATAACCACCACGTAGAATTGCCGGAAAAGAGTGAGCTTGGCCAGATTCCTTGCTGCTTTCCCGTCAGTTTTGGATGTTTCGCGCAGCGATCGGATCGACCACACAATGGGGAAGATGATGGCGCAGCAGCAGATGATGTCAACGAACAGGAACACCTGGTTCCAGGTCACCCAATCCTTGATGAACGGCCCGGTCTCGCCGATCACGACCGAGGCGACGTTGGCCAAAACCTGAAGCGGGATCACAATCATCAGCACCTTCTTCTCCTTCTCCTGGAGGAAGGGCTTCAGGAACGACCAGCCGGTTCCAATTAGGACGATGACGGTGAAGAGCAGGACGACGCGGATGAACTGGAAAATGTAGAACAAGACGTCCCAGCCGTGGGGCGTTCCAGTGACCTTCACGTAGTGCTTGTCCTCGGCGGCGCAGATCAGATTGAGCGCCTTCATGAGGAGAAGCCCGGCCATTAGGAGGTGAATCCGGTGGACCGAGGTCTTGTTGGTGAAGCAGAGGTAGATCCAGAACCCTAGGAAGGCGAAATACGCAACGGAGAAGAGGAAGAAGAGCGTCGGGAGCTGCGTGAGGCCGGCGGAGAGGAAGTCCCGGGAATCGCCGTCGAGGTTGAAGAGCTCGGTGCGGACGGCCATGGTGACGGCGGTGGGGGCCGGCGCGCAGTTGGCGAAGAAGAGGCTGTACTCGTTGGGGGCGGAGACGGGGTAGGAGCGCGAGAAGGAGGAGGCCGGCGCCGGCGAGAGCTCCCGGAAGCTGAAGAGGTGGAGGACGTAGCGGGAATCGAGGACGCAGAATTGGGGATCTTGCTGCATCTCCATGAGGACTTGGAGGAGCGACTCCTCGGAGAGGAGGAAGAACCCTAGGCGGGAGGGATCGGCGGTGGCGGCGGATTCGACGGCGACGCGGCTGACGGAGATGTTGACGTGGCCGGTGTGGGTGAAGCCGAACTTCTCGAAGAGGATCATCGAGCGCGTGTCGGAGTTGATGGTCAGGGTTTTGATCTCGGCGACGGCGACGGAGGCGGCGAGGAGGAGGAGGACGGCGGCGACGGGGAGGAGGAGGGGCAGTTTCGTCATTGTGGCGGAGAGGGATCGATTCGGGAGTGGGGAGTGAGGGATCAAAATCGAATCGGTCCTCTGGTGTTAATTGTAAAGTGTTTGGGGATGAAGCTTTTGTGTGTGTGTTGACGATTATGCCCTCGAGATCTGGTGGTTTGGTCTGTCTCCAGATCTCGGCGGGGAAAAGTGTTGGTTGGTTGATCTGATGTCGTATTGTTGACGATTGATTGATTACAACTAGTGTTGAGTTAATCCAATTAAAGCCTAATAATGACAATTCGGCCTTTTAGGCCCTTACCATTCTATATGACGTATATGTTTTTTTTAATGTCAAATTTGCAACATAAAGAAGAATCGGGCCGTGCCTCAGATTTTCGCCTTAGAATTTTTTATCTTTCTCGTGATTGGGTCGATGTAATACGATTAAAACAATAGTTTTAATTCACTAAAAATGACCATTCTTAAATGTTTTGTTAAATAAGAAATTACTATAATTAATTCCTTAATCAAAGAGGGGGATTACGTTTTCATCGTTGGATCAACTCTTTCTTTATCTTCTCCAACGCTTGGTTATCTCGTCAATGGAACCCTAAGCTTCTCCCGACGTTGTTTGTCACTTGGTTTGTCGATGAAGTTAATCATCTCTCATTGACCATTGCTTTTTGTCGCCTAGGATTTTTTATGATTCTCGTGATTGGGTCGTTAAATTTTGATTAAAACAATAGTTTTAATTCACTAAATGCCTTGTTTAATGATCAAGCTTAAATGCCTTGTTAAATACAAAACTACTTTAATTAATTCCTTAATCAAAGAAGGGGATTATGTCTTCATCATTGGATCAACTCTTAACTTTCTCTAACGCTTAGTTATCTCGTTAACGGAATCCTAAGCTTTAATCACGCTTGAAAAAGTCAAGAATAAAATTGTCTTTTATATAAATTAAACAACAAAATCGTACCTCAACACCGATTATACTATTAGATGTGCCGGATCGAGCATGAATAGTTTAAAAACAATTGAAACCATCGGCCGCTTGATGAGTTTCTAATCAATTGAGTGGTTCATACATCTACACTTGAATAACAAATAAAATCAAATACGAATTTCATTGGGTGACAAATGAAACACGACGTTCAAAATTCATGAAGGCTTTGTTGGAAATTTGAATAGTTTCTCATTTCATTCAAGATATCAATGCTCGAAAAACTTTTATGCGGATGATATACTAAGTCCTTCAACTTTTCATTGGTGAGTGGACTATCATTACTGTTGATGTAGGACTTCGTCCCCTTAGAAAAAGACAACGAATTTGCCCCCCAGACGCATAACGACATCTTTATTCCTCTGCCAAGCTCAAACGACGTTCGCCATGTTCATACGACATGAAGGCTAACATACTACGCATGCGCCTTTATGTATAATGGGCCCATCTCACCAAGAAAGCCCGTCCAGAGCTTCACGTTGCGCACATCATGATCTTTCCCAGAGACCGAGCAACCTTAAGACCAGGAAAGCATCTCTCCAAGCTGACCAATTCGATGAATCACCAAGTCAAGCCACTAAGGAGCAGATCCAAGTAATAAGGAAACGCCTTTACACGTGGCAATCATCAAGGAAATAACATGAGATCAAGTCTATATAGCCGTTGCAGGGATCAAGGAGAGAAATACGAAATTCTTAGCCTATAAATAGAATGTATTAGGCTAATCAAAAGACACGTTGTTATCTTACAAGCTACCCCCACTCTTACACTTTGTACTCATCTCGATATCAAGAAATAATATTCTCTTTACTTATATTCTTCACTTCGTTCATATTTGTGATCATTCATTATATTTGCTGTCTTATACGAAGTGGATTCATTACGAATTATTGAGATCCGTCATCCTATACATCATATCGAAGTTGGATCACTTTGTGACAGTTGGTCGTGATTATTCACATCAACAATTACTATATATATTCAGTGTAAGAACATGTGGCATTATTGACCAAGTTAACATATATGTAAAGTGGGCACTTTTTTGAGTCTCATGGGGTTTGGACCCGCGACCTCATGAATATGTATGTAGTGGCAGAGCCGGCCTTGTGGGTATGTGGACTAGGCAGGGGCCTAGGGCCTCACATTTGAAGGTAAAAATTACACTAAGTTAGGGGCCTCTAAATTTGTAATAAAGGGCCCAAATAAAAATAAACTTTAAACTTAAATAAGTACGATGAATATCTGTTTCCACTCTAATTGAATATGCCTAATATATAATATAATATTATTTCGTTGTTAGCTTGTTGCTCTTGGTTCGGTGAATGTTCTTAAATTATGTATATATATATATATATATATATACAATGTATATTATATATAATATTATATTAAACTGGATTGGAGTTATAGTGATCAATTTTGATAGCGGCTTCGAAATTATTTTTTGCCTAGGGCTAGGGCCTTAACAAATAGAGGGCCGCCATATATAGTGGTGTTACTGCTAGGCCAAACAAACTTGGTTTATGGTCTTCTTAAGCATACGTAAGTTTGTTACATAACAAGTGTGTATATACATAACGCTGCAAGTATTTTTTTTTTATAGTTCTTTCTGTCATTGACATTCACGTCAACGGAGTAATTTTTTTTGTCGTTTTTATTTTCCTTACGAATCTTCCTACTTGTATATTGAAGTTGTCAAATGTGGCTCTCTTTTGGAGAATGCCATAAATGGCTTGCTTTCTTTGTTGGCAAAGCCAATGACAATTCAAATATTTGATTGCTTAATAGTCGGACCATTGACATATCAATAACTAGGGTGGTAATTTTGGGGCCGGACACAAACACGAAACGATTACGATACGATTTAAACGGGTCTGGGTCTACCGTAAATGGATCTGGGTCCAACCGTGTCGAACACGATTAACACGATTAAATAACGGGTAAAAACGGCACGAACACAATAACACGATGGGACCCAATTAGACACGATTAAGGAGCAAAAAGTTACATTTTATATACGTTATTAAGTATTTTAATACTTATTATATAGAATATTTATGTTTTTTTTACTTATTTATTACATCGTACAATTGATGAACATAAAAAAGTGTTAATAATTGTTAATTTTAGATAACATAATTAAATAAATTAAGTTAAATGAGTATTGATTGAATTAATTTAACATTTTAAAATACATGAATATGTTAAATGGGTTAAACGGGTAGACACGATAAACACGGTATTTAAATGGGGCGGGTCTGGGTCTCATCTTCTAACACGATTAATAAATGGGGTGGGTCTGGGTCTATATAAAATAAGTAAAAAACGAGTAAGACCCGGCACGAACACGACACGAAACCCGAATTGCCACCCCTATCAATAACATGACTTGTTATCTCTACAAGAAAGTGTGACAATACATTTATCTAAGATAGAAATATGGTCTATTTAATCGCAAGAGACAGTTTTGGTAGTTAGAATTTGTTGTCATTTTTGTTGATGACCATTTTACACTTTGTTAACGTACATGTATTAGGTATCAACTAAGAAAGAATCTCAAATACAAGCGGGAGGAGTATTAACCCACTCTAACCGATAAGATAAAAAATACGTCACTCTAGACAAGATATGAGCAAAGGTATTCGCAGGTCTCAAAACTAAACTAAAACACACGTGAGAAAAGTGTTTTGACAATTCTAAACAATCAAAGACTCACATATAAAATATATAAAATACGATAAACCAATACTAGAAGGCCGAGTATTAATAAGAACTTGAAAGTCTAACTCAAACCAACAACGATTTAGGTTTCTCGCCTTAAACCAAAAGAGAGCTTCTTTGCGGCTTAGGGTTCCGGTTTCGCGTATAGGGAAATTTTCCCGTTGAAACTCAGCTCTTGCCATTAATAATTTATTTGGGTTGAAAATTTTGGTCCCAAATATTTGTTTACCCCTGTTTTGCTAAAGAATCGTTTTTAATCTATATTTAACTTATTAATCGAATTATTTTCAAAAATCAGAACGGCTTGTTTCAATTCGGCCAAGATTCTTCGAAAAACCATGACATACCGAGTCAGCGGCGGATCCACGGCCAACGCTGGGATGGCCGTGGCCCCCCCCAGACTTTTCGATATTAGTGTAGTTAGACACTCCGGGCCGTTCCGGCGACTATTTTGTAGTCTCGACTCAACCTTGCGGCCCCCCCTACCATTTCGCGTTTCTCGTAAGCTATATCTTTCTTTCTTCACCTCTCCGCCATTGACGAGCATCTGTGTTTTCCGACGAGCATTTTTCATTCTTTCTGCTCTGGACTCATCACGATGGAGAAGGAGAATAAAGTAGATATTACTATTTTGCCCTTAAGTCTTGATATTATTACGATAAAACTTGACAACCTTTATTAGTAGTTTTCAAATTACAATATTACCCTTATAATTTGAAATTATTACACAAGACTCAGTAAAACTTGCCCATTGGATGATAGGATCTACCTAATTGTATAATTCAAAGCCTTAGTAATTGATGTTTTAATGATTTTTTAATTCACTATAAAATATATGTAATATAATCTATAGTGATTAATACTTTAATAGTGTTAAATAAAAAAAATCGAAAACTACTTGATAAATCCGCCAAATAAAATTTTTCTTATGATTTTTGGTTTGTAATTTTTAAACATTAAATGATATAAAAGTAAATGAAATTGACAAACGATTTATTTTTGCACATACCTACACTCCCGGCCTCGTCATAAGGCAAGAGAGGCAGATGCCTTGGGCCTAATTTTTTTTGGATTTTTTAACCTTAAATGAGGGGGCCCAAAATATTACTCATAGGGTCCAAAAAAATAATTAAAAAACTATGCTACGGTTTGGGTTTTATTGTGTAAAACCCTCAATCTTCTTATGCAAGTCAGTAACCAACTAGGGGTGGCAATTTGGGGCCGGACACGAAACACGAAACAGTTACGACACGATTTAAATGGGCTTGGGTCTACCATAAATGGATCTGGGTCCATCCGTGTCGAATAAGATTAGCACGATTAAATAACGGGTAAACACGGCACGAACACGATAGAACGATGGGTCCCAATTAGACACGATTAAGAAACAAAATGTTGCCTTTTATGCATTTATATATGTTATAAAGTGTTTTACTACTTATTATATATGACATTTATATTTTTTTAATTTATAAATTACATTGTACAACTGATAAACATACAAAATTGTTAGTAAATTTTGAAATTTTAGATCATATAATTAAATAAATTAAGTAAAATGAGTGTAATTAAATTAATTTATAATTTTAAAATATGTGAATCTGTTTAATGGGTTAAACAGATGAACATGATAAACACGCTATTTAAATGGGGCGGGTCTGGGTCTCATCATCTAACACGATTAATAAATGGGGCGGGTCTGGGTCTACATAAAATAAATAAAAAACGATTAAGATCCGGCACGAACACGACACGCAACCCGAATTGCCACCCCTGTAACCAACCATCCCTTAAAAAAAAAAAAGAAGTCTGTAACCCACCATCGCACTAGAAGTCAAAAGGAGAGTTTAAAGTGTGCACTCTTTTTTATTTTATCTTTGATTATGTGTTGAATGTTGATATACAAATACACTAGTGTATGGTTTATGTTTTGATTGCTGATACAAAAATAATCTAATAGATAATTGATTTATTAGAAGGCAGGGTTTAGGTATTTAAATTAGATAATAATAATTGTATTTTTTTATAACGTGTTTTTAGGATTTTATGTCATGAGTTCATTTCGAAGATCAAAGTCGGGGCCTTAAAATAAGACTTCGCCTCGGGCCTCCCGCTCCACAGGGCCGGCCCTGCATACCTATAAAGCTAAAAGAAATATGGTAACATTAAATCTTAAATATAATATTAAAAAAACCGTAAATTTATGCTTATATGTCATTGATTTTTTTTCCGGCCCCCCCTGTCCATAAATCCTGGATCCGCCACTGTACCGAGTTTCATTCTATCAAATTAAAATATATAAGATTTTACCAAAACAACGTAAATGCTTCGGTACCCGATCGAAAACCGGACCCGAGCAAGAAAGTGTTACAAGAGAATCACATTGCAATGCACTTATCTGAAATAAAACCACGGTCATTGTTTAAAGTTTAAACGCAAAAGACAATTCAGGTAGGTGTTAGAATTTTGTTGTCGTTTAATTAAAAAAAGAAGAAAGAAAGAAAGAACATTAGTATCAAGCACGTGCAACACGCACATGTTAACTCCGTCCACCTTCCCACCTTGATTACCCTTCCCAATACCAAAATACGTGAACTACCCTCACTGACAAGGACAAATTAGTAATCTCCACCTACAGCAGCCAATTAAAAGCTCGTTCACTTCAAGACAAGAGAGCAACGAGGAGGTGGTGGCCCGAGTCCACAAGTCATAACTGCTCAAGCCCGTGACACCTGGACTAAGTGAAATTCCGGAAACACCCTTCCCCACACAGCAAAATTCTCACGCCCTTCGGTGGGGGCAGGCCCGTAATTAAGTGAAAGTTGGGGGGGTAGAAAGGGAGTTTAGTTGCAGGAATACCTATTTATTGCGTTTTCATTAGCTGTTGAGGAAGAAGATGAGTGAAGGTTTTTTATTTTCTTTATATCCAAACAGCTTCGAGCTTCGAAGTCTCCGAGAAAACGATTTTGAATCCTCCATTGATTGCTTTCAGGATTGGATTTTTTGGGGGGACTCCACGGAAGAAGATCATCATCGTCACCTACCTCATAAATTCTTGATTTCTGACCTGTCTCAATATGGGCCAATTTCTTTTTAAATTTTAAATTTTGATTCGCTCGAACTCAGTTTCTTGAAGCTCTGCCGATTTCGGTCTCCAATCTGTTCAGCTTGACGCTGCCTGGTACGCTTTCTCTTCTTGAGGAATTTCGGTTACGATGAAGTGATTCGCTCCAAGTGTAGCTTGTAATGTAATTTCTCTAGGATTAGCTCTTTGATTGGTTACCGATGAACTGATCAAAGCGTTTGAGAATTTGTTCTGTGATCTTCTTTAGTTTCAATGAGAGTCAGTCTTCCACCGTGGATGATTAGTTGATGGCGTTTGGTTTCTGTGTTCAGGTTCGGGAGAGGAATGTGAATCTTGATTATTATAAAGAGCTTGGTGTATTCCGAAATGGTGAAATTGATCTCGTTCGTATCGGAAATTTGAGTACTTTGAGCACTCGAGTTGTGCTGGGGCAAGATGAATGTCGTGGGTAGGGTTGGGAACTTAATCACGACTGTTACGATACCGTTTCATCCCTTCGGTGGGGCTGTTGACGTCATCGTCGTGAAACAGCCAGATGGGTCGTTTCGAAGCACGCCTTGGTACGTCAGATTTGGGAAATTTCAGGGCGTTTTGAAAACCTCGGAGAAGTTTGTTCGAATCTCCGTCAATGGTGTCGAGGCCGATTTCCACATGTACCTTGATAACTCTGGCGAGGCCTATTTCATCAAGGAGGTTGATGTTGGAAGCGACACAAACGGGGTCTACGACAATTCAGATAACATTGAGTTCAGTAGCGTAAATGGTGATTTTCCGCCGAGCGAGAATGAGAATATCGGTGATATTCACAGATTCGAGCATAGCATTTCTGATACCGGAGTTGCTAAGCTGAAGCGTGAAGAGGGGTTAGAAAGGGCTAAATCTGAAGGTGATCGAACTTATTATGAGTTCCAAGATGGACAATCTTCTCTTGATGAAGCGTATGCTAACTTGGATGAAGATAATATCGTGGAGTCAGAGAATTTGGATTCGGAAGTCGTGTTGGTGAGCGTGGATGGTCATATCTTGACTGCTCCTATAGTATCGTCAGAACAGAGTTCAGAAAATGTGCAATCAAGCACACCCAAATTTCATCCCGGTCCCTGTGAGGAGGCAGAATTCTCTGACGGAAAGAACGTTCAAAATGTTTCGGCCGTTGACTATATAAGTCAGCTTGAGAATGCTTCTGGTGTCAACGACGATAATGGTAGTACAGGACATCATCTAGCTGTTTGTGAAGGAGAGGATGATCATGCCTGTCAACTTACTGGAACTCGCGATATAGCGGTCAGTGAAGGGGCTATTGAAGGCCAAAGTGGTAAAAGCTTTTGTGAGGTTGAAGATACTGTTCTTGGAAATCCGAGTTTGTCAATGGATATTCAAGGTTCAACAGATTCTCTGTGTGATGTTCAGGTGGATGATGGAATTGAAGATGAAAGGCCATCTCCTACATGCAGTTCCGTTTCACTTAACAATTGTATCACCACGGAATTTCAGACCGAAGATTCGCCTAAATCTGTGAACGAAATTTTAGAATCGAAGGATGATTTCTTGAGAGCTTCAGAGAGTACAGCAAACTGTGAAGGCTCGAGTAACGGGTTGATGGAGTCACCAACAGAAACTTATGATGAAGTGTCACAGTCTCATACAAAGACAAGTGAGATCCTATATCTTTTCTGTGAAAATTTATTGGGGTTTTCTTTTCGTTCCTTGATTATAAACATTTTTTTAAAATATTTTTTCTGCAGATTTCGAGATCTCTCTTTGTGGGAACAAAGTCTACCCGGGTATGGGATTAGAAGCAGCTTCTGAAGCGTTTAACGCACATCTTGTATCGGCAGAGGAATTCAAAACTTCCTTCTCAACGATTCTTAAAAATAATAACTTGATTATTCGGTTTAAAGGCCAGTACTTTACTTGGGAAAAAGCTGCTCATATAGCTCTCGGAATAGCCGCTTTCGGTTTAGATGATTTGACCGTTGAAATCAAAGATGCAATTCCCGTTGAAACCAAAACCGATGTTTCTCAATTGTCATCCACTCCGACTGGAAGAAGCTGGAGGTGGTCAATCCCTTTCAGAAGAGTCAAAATGGTTGAGCCCGCTAACAGTATTTCATCGAATGAAGATGAGTTTGTTGATTCTGAATCGGTTTTACCTGGCTCGGTAGAAGACGAGTCAAATCACAATGAATCCCCTCGCAAACAATTCGTGCGTACAAATGTTCCCACGAGTAAGCAGATAGCATCTTTGAACCTGAAAGATGGTCAAAATATCGTGACTTTCAGCTTTTCCACTCGCATCTGGGGAAAGCAAGAGGTTAGTCCTGTACTTCTCAAAAAAAAAAAAAAAAAAAACCAAAACAGAAAACAGAAAACAAATTGGAGAAAATAGTTGGAAAGTTTTTTAAGTATTTTCCTTCTTTGTAGGTTGAAGCACATATGTACTTGTGGAAATGGAACGCACGAATTGTGATTTCCGATGTTGATGGCACAATAACCAAGTAAGACATCTTTGGTTTTCATGCTTTGAGGATCGGTATGATAAGATTTCAAATTTTCAACAATAAATTGCTCAATATTATTGATTTTTTTTTTTATACCTTAGTCATAAGAAGAAAATCACGTCGAACTAAAGAAACTGTTAATGAAGTAAAACATTCTACTTGAGTCATTATATGACTTATTAGGTGTAATTACTGTCATCGATTTCATGATTAGGATTTTAATTATAACTTTTTGATATGACAGGTCAGATGTTCTAGGTCAGTTCATGCCTTTGTTTGGAAAAGATTGGTCGCAATCTGGGGTAGCTAAGCTTTTCTCTGCAATTAAGGTATTTCATCCCCTTTTTTGTTATCCGAAATCACAATTTGTACCACGAGCAATTTAATCGTACTTGCTAATCGTCTTGGTAGCTTAGCTTTTGTATGATCTGAATCAAATATCGAATATCCATTAAGCGTTTGATACACGCTCGGGATTGGATCTCGTGGTGGGACCCCTGACGACGATGAAGAACAAAGTCTCAACCAAAATTCAGTCGCTGTTGCCCAATTTTTTCTATAAGTTAGATGATTTTCATCAATTCCAAAATACCCAATTATATAGCTAGGTCATGCAAGGCTAAAAATGGAAATAAACTTAATTAGCTAATTATCAAATACATAAAAGACCTAATTAAATAAAATAGCATAGTTACTATAAAATCTTCCCTAAGCCTAGGCAGGTGGCCCTTGGCTGGTTCTTCCTTGGGCCGAGCCAGGCTCGTGGTGTGGGTTACCGCAAGACGGAACCCTAACATCATTTACTGTATCTTTGAGTACAATGAACAGTGTAATATCGACTGTTTTCTAATACATGCCAAATAGTATAGTTGTATCGATCACAAAATATTATCCTCTATTTACAGGAAAACGGGTACCAGCTACTATTTCTTAGTGCACGGGCTATCGTTCAGGCATATCTAACGAGAAGCTTTCTCTTCAACCTTAAACAGGTGCCCTCTTATTGGACTTTGTTTATCATCTCAATAAAGTTTGTTTTATCGCATCGCTGAATAAACGAAAAATACCATGTGCAATCTGATTGAATTTAAGAAATTAAATTTATTTTTTTCTTCGGTTTTTCTAAGAAATTATTTTTTCCACTAAACAAACAGGATGGGAACACTTTACCCAATGGGCCTGTTGTAATTTCGCCCGACGGATTGTTTCCTTCATTGTACCGCGAAGGTGAGATCTTAGGAAGATCTCTGCTTCGGGTTTTCCTCGAGTTCTATTGGATCTATTGATTTGATAATTGGTCTGTTTTTGTTTTTTCAGTGATTAGAAGAGCTCCTCATGAATTCAAGATTGGATGTTTAGAAGTGATTCCCAACAGCCTAAATTCTAATTGCGTTTTGGAACTCATCATTATTATGGTCTCTTATGCCGTTTAAATGTGTTTCAGGATATCAAAAAGCTTTTCCCTTCTGATTACAACCCGTTCTACGCTGGATTCGGAAACAGAGACACGGATGAACTTAGCTACCGGAAAATTGGGATTCCAAAGGGGAAAATATTCATTATCAACCCTAAGGTATGGATTCAAACTAGAATTTCGCCCAAATAGATGAACATGGGCACTTCACTATCGAAATTCACCGAACGAATAATCTCTAGACTCCCAATAAATTTATGCAATAATAGAACCCTAACCATGGCTGCTGACATTAATTAGAATCCCTAATTACCGTAATATGAAACGATCTTGCTTAAAAAATTACAGGGTGAGGTGGCGATTAGCCATCGCATCGACGTCAAGTCGTACACTTCTTTACACACTCTGGTCAACGACATGTTCCCTCCAACCTCATTGGTCGAGCAGCTGCAGGTAAAAAAAGTAGTACTATCTCAAACTCGATAACGTTTCCTTTCCGATAATTTCAATTAGTATATTAATTTTTCTCGTTTAGGAATTTAATCCTACGAGCTGTGCTTTACGTTTTCTGCATTGTTCGATGAAAAAGCCACTGAGAGTGAGTTCGTTTTTTCCGCGTTGATTGTACAGGAAGACTACAACTCTTGGAACTTTTGGAAAGTACCGTTGCCAGACGTTGAGCTTTAAAGTTTGACTATGCTGTGGTTTTGACCCAGGATGAAATAACCTATGTAGAGATTACACATTCTTGGTGTTTTTGATGCAATAAATAGGAAGAGTTAGAGAGAACAATTGAAATTGGTGAATTGTACAATTTTGTAGTAATTCAAACAATTGGTCACCCACACTACACAGATATACAACACTCTTTTTACTCGCTTTCAATTCTGAGTTTATCTGCGACTTGTCGTTTCTTTCATGCTGATCCTTCTAGAAAATGACACAAGCCGCGTTTGAGATCAGGCTAGTGCCAAGTTTTCATGTCGTTTTTATGGTGAAGATTGATTTACATTCGAAACTTGAAAGTACCAAAAGCAAGGGAATAGTCGCGGACCTACACAGTTTATTTAGACACGACGACGGATTTCTCATCGAGCTACCGGCTTCTGCTACATTTATAATTAGCCTTTACGCGGAGCATCTCTCTTGGTCCTATAGCACTTTCATCCTGCGAAACGGACTTTGAATCTCACACATGTTAAGAATCACGAGTTTTCACTAAAGACTAATTTAATCCACAAAGAACTTGTAATATTATCAAGTTCTTGTAACTTTCTCATGCATGATTTTTAACATGGCTCTGTTGGTTCACTAAGAGCCAAATCGTTCCAATTTGATAAATTCTATAACTATATTAACTATCATGGAATTTCATCTTAAAACTAATCGATTTTACCTTCTTAAATGGATTTTAATGTCTTTCAAGGTCAAAATCGTTGATGCATGAAATTAAAGATGACGAGAATTGCTAATTGGGTCACTGAAAATCTTAGGAGGAGAGTTCGAATCATGTCTTTTAATGAAATTTTAATACTATTACATTTTTTTTTATAATTTTTTTTAATCTTTTTTCACGTGAGATATTTAAATCTATTGATGAGTTGCGAGTTTGACGAGTTTGAAAAGGACTAGTGATAACTAGTGGCTGCCTAAACATCGCAGTCCAAATAATTGATGTCGTAATTGCCATCTCACTCTGAAATCGATGTCGTTTGCCAGGAAGCATAAGCATGGTCTATGGAGATCACATTCGTCGCTTCTTGTCGTTTTAGTACTATCCGTACAATCCTCATTAGTTTTCTGTTGTGGAAACTGAAACTTCGAGTTAACTGTACTATCGGGTTTTGATCTTCGAAAATCGGGTACTGGTCTGGGTTCTAGCTTCAAATGAATCCTTTTTTTTTTTAACCAAGAACCGGGTTGCTCTAAGAAATTAATAAGGTTACTTTTAGATCAAATTAAAATAACGTAGAATATAAACTTTACATAATAAATTGTTTAGACTTAAATCATGATAAAGAGATAATAGCGGCAGAACCGTAGAGGTATTCAAGTTTTGACTAATTGAAACGACATAAGTTCAAAGTGAAAAATAACGACAAAAGTACTTAAAGTCAATAAATATGAGGCGACACATTTTTTATCTAATTTTTTTCTCATTGAATTAAACTGAGAGAAGATGATAGATAGTTGGATGAACACGTGTGTATCTTAAATATGATCCTTAATAGCATTATGCTAAAAAATTGACCAACGTTCATAAAATGATTGGGCAGAAAAATGTTTCACCTCACATTTGTTGACTATATATACATATGTTTGCCACTATTTTTTTCACTTTAGACTCATGCCCTCTCAATCAAAATTTAAGTAATACTTTTACTGCGATTACTAAATCGATTCGGAAACCGGACAGCCCGGTTTTGTGAGCTTTGGCCATGTACCATGGTCTGTCATCAGTGTTTGGAGACCACTTTTGTCGATTGCTGTCGTTTTGTGGAAACTGAAAGTCCGTATGAAGTAAGTAGTTGACGCGTTCAAGTGGTACGTGGTGTCTCCATCAAACATGCTCTGCTTCCTTGGCCACTTGAACACTATGCACCGCAGGCTTCACTGGCTGATGTGCGACCTATGACCCTGCAATTTGAGCCCTTTTAAACCCCTTTGAAAACTACTTGAAAGAGCTCTATACGACCCACAAACGAGCTATCATCTATCCAAAAGTGATAGGCTTTGTCGTCTTTTATGTCATTATACATTACACTTCCTTGGTGATAAGCATAATTGTCTCGTTGGAATTCAAGTACCACGGTTAGTTTAGCGAACAAGAAAGAGATAACCATAATAGTACTTATCTTGATTAAAAAAAAAATGCAATTATAAAGAGATGGCAATATCAAGAGGGGCCAAATTTGACCCTTTCATATGGAGGAGTTAGAAAAACCCTACTCAATGTTTAAGATTTTCTTTTTTTAATTTCATTTCAAATCTATGTTTTATAAACTATGGTTTTTATTAGGTGTTTTTATTATTATTATTATTATTATTATTATTATTATTATTATTATTATTTTTATTATTATTATTATTATTATTATTATTAATCTAAGTGCTGTTTTAAATCACGCGTCATTTTTTGGTTTTCTGTACGGATAATATGGCACTTGAACCCTCATGGGAATTAACAGGTAGGTGAGGAGTGAGGACGGAATGCTAATGAAGTATAAATAACTTATATTATAATATATAGGAAAAAAAAAGAGATTATAAAATTACACTAATCAAAATAACTCTGGCATACATGTAGGCGTCGCTGTTAAGTTCGCTATTCTTAACGGCTAGGTGAGGATGGAATTCTAAGGAACTATAGTAACTTAGGTATCTATGTTCAAGAAAATTATACATGCGTCAATCAAAATAAATTGGGATTCAATCTCTCCTAAAATACATTATTTTTAGTTCTTAAAATAAACAAATGAACTCGAATTTATTAAACATTATACATGTACGTAACATCATTAACTTGCTACATATTGTGTTGATCAATAGAAACTCGTCCGATAGGTTACATGCAATACAAGCTTGTCATGTTGACCAAACTCGTATACGCTACATTGTTTTTGACATAATATGTAATCAATCAATTTGGTAAATGATATTTTAATGAAGGCTTGAAAACAATTAGCATCTCATTGTTTGTGCATGCAAGAGCATCTTAGACCTATTCTATTATACGACGAAAATCTTTGGTTTTTGTTCACAAAAGTCTAGTAATAATAGACGACAAACGATAAAAGCCAAGGCAGGCAGTTAAAAGCATTGGGTGAATAAGTTCTATTATAATATTTTTCATTAATGTGCGTGAATTCTACCATAAAAATATTATTTTCTATCTATACTACAGAAGATTAATTAAGATAAAGAAATTATGAAAATTTTGAGCTTATGATATAATATATTTCTCTCTCTCTCTCTATATATATATATGGAAACTTCAATAAGTATGCCCCAATAGGTATGTTTGAACGGAATTATTTCCGATTTTAATAATTTTCAAAATTATGCCTCAAAAAACTATTGCACCTGGTGCATAAAAATGTCTAAGTGGAGTGAAAAACTGTCTAAAAAAAATTATTGTAGCTGAAGGAGAAAATTGTCTAATTGGAGTACAAAACTGTCCACAATTACTAAAATATTTTCAAAATTAAATAAACTTCGTAAATAAAAGTTGCCAAAAAAGGGGTTAAAAAAACTGTTGCACCTGGTGCATAAAACTGTCTAACTGGAGTAAAAAACTGTCTAAAAAAACTGTGCTTTAATTTTTTATTTATCTACTCTAATTTTATAAAATTAATATGATATTTTTTACTCTTGTATGCTTCTTTTTGTATTTTTATTCATAAAGCTCTTCTTATAAATTATTGTAATACTCTTTAAAGTTTTAGAAGAGACAAATATGTAAAACAATAAATAATATAATGACAAATATATAAAATAAGTCCACATTAAAATTAAGTAAAATTTATAAGCTCTAAATAAATAAAAGATAAATTTTATAATATATTTTAAAGAATTTTTTGTGATAAAGTTTAACTGAATTAAAGTTTTGGTAAATTCATCACAAGTTTTAGCTATTCATATATGAAACACGAGTTAATAAAATATTGTGTGACTATGGACAGTTTTGTACTCCACTTAGACAGTTTTCTCCTTCAGGTAAAATAGTTTTTTATTCCACTTAGACAGTTTTATGCACCAGGTGCAACCGTTTTTGAGGCATAATTTTGAAATTTATTAAAACCGGGAATAATTTCGTTCAAACATACTTATTGGGGCATACTTATTTAAGTTTTCATATATATATATATATAATGGTAATAAGAGTGCATAAAACTAGATCTTGAGAAGTGAGTTTGCTTTCGAAAACAAAAAGAATTCAAAATTGAGTGGGAGTTTAGCAGAGATGTTTTTTTGTGTAATATTATATGTTCTTATCCATAGACCATATATACTTTAATAGCCTTGTCTAGGTAATATTAAATATACAATTTGCAATAATTGTCTTCATCTCAAACAATAGAAAGCTAAATTGTCACCAACTGTTTTTAAACATAGCGTTCTTTAATATGGAGCCATATATGTGGGTTCAGAATCATGGAAGAAAAATAAATATGCTGAAAAACTTATAGATAATGCAATAAAAAAAATAGACCAAAATACACGCAACATGAAGATAAGAGATGGTTTTAACATATATGCATTCAAAAAATGGATTTTAGTATTATTCATCATGTAACATAATGCATTAAAAAATACATTAAAATTATAGATGCAGATTATTATACGGATAGTACTCCATTTAACAGTTCCATCAAGAAGGAAATAACGTGATCGGTAGGCGCTAACGGTAGTGGTCGTAAATTGTTTACCATGTTCTAGTCATCGATCTCCCGGATCCTATAAAATGTTTGTTCATTTGTATTTTCTTGATAGGTGAGTTGATTTGGTTTATGTTTTTTTGTAACTTAATTGTTTTGTTAATTAATAAGTTTTCCTCAGGGAGGATATATTAATCAAATTGGGACGATGTCACTAGCGAGTGATTCTCGACTCATTTAAATATATGTATATATATGTGTATATTATATGATACATATATAGTTCAACGAGAGAAGTTTGTGTAATATTATTATAATAAAAAACAAAAAAAGAGGGACACCACATTAGTTATTGTCTTCATCTGAAACGATAAAAATAAGTCATCCAAGTTCAAATCATGGGAAAAAAACTGTAGATACTTATAGTGAATGCATTCAAATATAGATAAAAGTACACGTAACGTGAAGACTGAAGAGATATGAAAAATAAATATGGTACATAGTTTGTCCACTAGCCATTGAGAAGTCTGGTATAGATATATAGCAGCACCATGCTGATCTTGCAGGCACAAATAATTGAAAGTATATATATTGGATTGAATCTACATGATCATGTTCCTTGAGTTTTCACTTTCTGATACAGTGTTGTTGAGATTGGTTACATTGAAGAAGTGATAAAAACAAGAGTGAGTGTCAACATCTTTTGATCCCATGTTCAAGGTATTTACACTTGTGTGGGGACATACTTCACCAATATTGTTTCCCCACTCCACAATTCCATGCATTTTTGCTACTTTCTAGCTTCTTAATTATTATATTATAGCTTCAATCTAACCAAACCCTTTTCAATATCAATATATGGGTGTGCGATTAATTGCAAATCATATTGAGAACTAGAATTCGAATTAACGTTACAACATGAATAATAATATCAAAGTCCGAACACAATTGAATAAACCTCAATACTTCTTTGAATTAATCCGAATTCTAGAGAACGATTACACTTTGATCTGAAGTAAACTCTATCACATGAACGAATTGTGCTACACAATCTCACTGGGAATCCATATTCTCTCTCCTCTGCACGTCTATGTTCCAGCGATTTTCAGAGCTACAACGACCTCTCCATCTCTGAGAGTTTATGTCTCTACAAGAATTTCTAAATCCCTTTCTCTCTCTACCTATTCTCTTCTATCTTATTTCTCTCACTCATGAGTTTATATAACACTCTTACAATTCACTCAACTCCCGTTATACCCTAAAAACTCATGTTAGTTAACATATTTCTCCTTGTTCATTAAGAAGCAAGCTGTAATATTAATCTTCTTAACCTTTATAAGTGAGTAATTGAAGTACCGATGTTATAACATGACTTGAGAAATAATTAAATGACTGAATTGATGTTATAACGTATCTTGAGACATACTCAACCATAGGAAAGAAACATTTACTTATAGTGATACAAAATTAGATAATATTTAAATAAACTAAAAACAAAAAAAGGTCAATGATGACATGTACATATGGTCTCATTAGCTTCAATCCATAAGCAATCCATTGAATCTATAGCGTATCGATCGATGGGTTTGGGAGAGTTAGATTGAGGAACTTTTTCGTTGTAGAAAATACTGTTGTGATAACATTATTGCGTAGAGAATGTTGGATCCCAATTCACGGATCTGCAAAGAACACGAATAACACCAAAAGAAATCGAACAGAAAAATAAAGGACACAAACTTTTGGGAGAAGAAATTCTCTTGATTAATAATCGAAGGCAATACAAGAAGATAAACTCAAAATTCTAATGGACTCTACTCTTTACAAAGTGTACATGCTAGGTATATTTATAGCCTCACATAGGCGAAACCCTAGCTAACAAAATCGCACAAAATCAGGAAACTACCCTAAACAATCCTATCAAATCTTTGACTTGATTTGCTTGCTCCTCAATCTACGCATCTTCCTTTCTGGGTAGAGTTTCCCTTTCCTGCCCGGACAGCTTCTCTGTCCCCGAGCTGGCCTGCTCGTCTGCCTCTGGCCGGGCTTGCCTTCTATCCGGATGTTCTGCTCGTGTTCACCCGAGCTGGGCTGAACTCCTATCCGTCCTTGGTTCTGGCCGGTACCCGGGCTGACTTCCTCTATGTGACGGATTAAGTCAAGCTTATGCTCACATTCTCCCCCGTAAGCTTGACTTGCTTCTACTTTCTTCACTCCCGCCAAAGCCTTGGTAAGGATGTCTGCTCGCTGCTCCCTTGTGCTGATGAACTCCACGATGATCTCTCGCTTCTCCACACATTCACGAATATAATGGTACTTCGTGTCAATGTGTTTGCTTCGTCCGTGAAACACTGGATTCTTCATCAACGCGATTGCAGACTTGTTATCCACGTAGAGAGTAGCTGGTCTCTGCTCGGATCCGGTCACTTCACTAAGTAGCCCCTTCAACCACATAGCTTGATATGCTGCTGCGGTTGCCGCCATGAACTCTGCTTCGCATGAGGATAGAGCTACTGTCTGCTGCTTTTGAGACTGCCAGGTGATCAGGTTTCCGTTGAGGTAGAACGCCATCCCTCCGGTACTCTTCCTGTCATTGATATCACCGGCCAGATCACTGTCCGTAAAGCCGACTAGTACTTCTGCTCCACTTCCTCTGTTGTATTGGATCCCGTAGTCCGTCGTGCCCTTCACGTAACGCAAGATGTGCTTCACCGCCTGCTGGTGTGCACTCGTGGGCTTCTCCATGTATCGACTGACTATCCCGACTGCGTGTGAAATGTCTGGTCGGGTGTGGGTGAGGTACCTTAGGCACCCGATCACGCGTCTGTACTCCGTGGGATCCACTCTTCTCCCTTCAGCATCCTTCCCGAGCTGCAGCTTCGCCTCCATAGGGTACTTGCTCGAGTTACAGTTTGCCATCTCGAACTGTTTAAGGATCTTCTTCGCGTAGGCCGACTGCTTCAGCGTAATGCAGTCCTTCTTCTGTTCCACCTCGAGACCAAGGTAGTACGAAAGTAATCCGAGGTCACTCATCTCGAATTCGGCCATCATCTGCTGCTTGAACCCATCTACGCCTCCTGCGCTGGATCCTGTGACGATCAGGTCGTCCACATACACTCCCACGATCAGAGTTTCCTGCCCGGAACTCCTGGTGTAGACTGCCTGCTCGCTCAAGCACTTTGTGAATCCAAGATTCTTCAAGCTCTTGTCAAGGCGGATGTTCCATGCTCTTTGTGCTTGTTTTAACCCGTATAAGGCCTTGGATAGCTTGTACACCTTCTGCTCCTTGCCCGTGACGCCGAACCCCTCTGGTTGCTTGACGTATACTTCTTCTACGAGGTCACCGTTTAGGAATGCCGATTTGACATCCAGATGGTGAATTTCCCAACCTCGATGAGCTGCTAGGGCTAGGATGAGTCTGATCGTGTCCAGTCTTGCTACTGGAGCAAAGACTTCCTCAAAGTCAATGCCTTTCCTCTGCACGTAGCCTTTAGCTACCAGCCTTGCCTTGTTCTTAAGGACATTCCCCTCAGTGTCCTTCTTCAGCTTATACACCCACTTCAGGCCGATGGGATTATGACCTTTGGGCAGGTCGGTAAGCTCCCATGTCCTGTTCTTCTCAATGGACTTCATCTCCTTCTTCATTGCTTCCTGCCACACCTGCTCGGCTGCTGCCTCCTGGTAATTGGCTGGTTCTTCTGCACACAACAAAGAAAGTTCCTCCAGGCTCATCTCCACTTCTTGAGTCTGATCGTAAACGTCTGCTAGAGGACGGAATCCTCTTGGGCCGTCTTTTATGGAGGAGTCTCCTGAACTGGACGGGCTGGTCCTGCTCGGACTTGGTGTCCTGGGTGTATCCGGGCTATTCTCTCCCGGGCTGGGTTCTCTCGTCTCTGGCAAGATTGTTTCCGAGCTGGGTGTTCCGGGCTGCTCCTGCTCGGCAACATCCTGGTCGTCTTCGACAATGAACTCCACTGAGTTCTGCTCGGGTTCTCCATTCTCGTCATGTGTGAGGAAGTTTGCAAAAACCTTGTCCTCGATGAGGAAGACCTGCTCGCTGGTCTCCTCCGGGTATCTCTGCTCGGCCTCTGGGCTGATCGGCACACTGATCAGTTTTGCCCGGGCATTAGCTACGCCTTCGCCAATCTGCTCGTCCAGGTGCATTTCCTGCTCGCCAAACAACAATGCCGGCTGGTCGTCTGGGAATCTTGCTAGATTCGCCTCTTCGCCCTGGTTCCTGCTCCGGCACTCAGATGCAAAGTGCCCAAGCTTCTGACAATTGTAGCACTTCACTGTGCTCTTGTCTCTCCTGGTCGTGCCTTCCTGACGGGTAGATCCACCGCCGCGACCACGCATGTCCCGACCTCGACCTCGTCCACGACCCTGTCCGCGTCCTCGGACTTCTCCACCGAAGCTGTTCCGACCTGAGGATCTTGTAGAAAACTCGACTCCCCCGGTTTTCCGCTGTCTGGCCGTCCATTCTTCATGCGTGAGCAGGAGGTTCTTGTCCTCTTCTCTGGCACCGTAACCCCGGAGTCTCTCCTCGTGGGCTTTTAGGCGACCAACAACCTCCTCGACCGACATGGTCTCGAGATCGCCGAACTGCTCTATCGATGTCACGATCTGCATGTACCTGTGAGGCACTGCTCGGAGGAATTTCTTAACGACGGTGGTCTCCTCCACCTTGTCTCCCAGCGAGCGTATGCCGGTCACAATGGACGTGAGCCGCATAGCGAAATCATCAATTGATTCACTCTCCCTCATCCTCATGACCTCGAACTCACTCTTCAAGGTCTGGACCTTTGCCTCCTTGACGCGATCTGCGCCCATGTGCATGGTCTGAAGAGTTTTCCATGCTTCCTTCGCGGAATCTTTCTCGGCAAGCATGAGAAGAACTTCTTCCGGAACTGCTTGGTAGATAGCGGCTAGAGCCATTCTTTCCTTGCGCCCTTCGACACCGCCGTTCTCTACGGCCTCCCATACTCCCTGCGCCTGCAGATTCACCCTCATCTTCAACGCCCACACGGCGTAATTGCTCTTCGTGAACATGGGGTAATGGAGTGTAACTGTGCCTTCTCTGGTGTCTGGTTTCGGCGCGACCAAAGCTCTTTCCATCGGTGACTCTGATGATGAAGACATGTTCTTCGATTGAAGCTCTGATACCACTTGTTGGATCCCAATTCACGGATCTGCAAAGAACACGAATAGCACCAAAAGAAATCGAACAGAAAAATAAAGGACACAAACTTTTGGGAGAAGAAATTCTCTTGATTAATAATCGAAGGCAATACAAGAAGATAAACTCAAAATTCTAATGGACTCTACTCTTTACAAAGTGTACATGCTAGGTATATTTATAGCCTCACATAGGCGAAACCCTAGCTAACCAAATCGCACAAAATCAGGAAACTACCCTAAACAATCCTATCAAATCTTTGACTTGATTTGCTTGCTCCTCAATCTACGCATCTTCCTTTCTGGGTAGAGTTTCCCTTTCCTGCCCGGACAGCTTCTCTGTCCCCGAGCTGGCCTGCTCGTCTGCCTCTGGCCGGGCTTGCCTTCTATCCGGATGTTCTGCTCGTGTTCACCCGAGCTGGGCTGAACTCCTATCCGTCCTTGGTTCTGGCCGGTACCCGGGCTGACTTCCTCTATGTGACGGATTAAGTCAAGCTTATGCTCACATTCTCCCCCGTAAGCTTGACTTGCTTCTACTTTCTTCACTCCCGCCAAAGCCTTGGTAAGGATGTCTGCTCGCTGCTCCCTTGTGCTGATGAACTCCACGATGATCTCTCGCTTCTCCACACATTCACGAATATAATGGTACTTCGTGTCAATGTGTTTGCTTCGTCCGTGAAACACTGGATTCTTCATCAACGCGATTGCAGACTTGTTATCCACGTAGAGAGTAGCTGGTCTCTGCTCGGATCCGGTCACTTCACTAAGTAGCCCCTTCAACCACATAGCTTGATATGCTGCTGCGGTTGCCGCCATGAACTCTGCTTCGCATGAGGATAGAGCTACTGTCTGCTGCTTTTGAGACTGCCAGGTGATCAGGTTTCCGTTGAGGTAGAACGCCATCCCTCCGGTACTCTTCCTGTCATTGATATCACCGGCCAGATCACTGTCCGTAAAGCCGACTAGTACTTCTGCTCCACTTCCTCTGTTGTATTGGATCCCGTAGTCCGTCGTGCCCTTCACGTAACGCAAGATGTGCTTCACCGCCTGCTGGTGTGCACTCGTGGGCTTCTCCATGTATCGACTGACTATCCCGACTGCGTGTGAAATGTCTGGTCGGGTGTGGGTGAGGTACCTTAGGCACCCGATCACGCGTCTGTACTCCGTGGGATCCACTCTTCTCCCTTCAGCATCCTTCCCGAGCTGCAGCTTCGCCTCCATAGGGTACTTGCTCGAGTTACAGTTTGCCATCTCGAACTGTTTAAGGATCTTCTTCGCGTAGGCCGACTGCTTCAGCGTAATGCAGTCCTTCTTCTGTTCCACCTCGAGACCAAGGTAGTACGAAAGTAATCCGAGGTCACTCATCTCGAATTCGGCCATCATCTGCTGCTTGAACCCATCTACGCCTCCTGCGCTGGATCCTGTGACGATCAGGTCGTCCACATACACTCCCACGATCAGAGTTTCCTGCCCGGAACTCCTGGTGTAGACTGCCTGCTCGCTCAAGCACTTTGTGAATCCAAGATTCTTCAAGCTCTTGTCAAGGCGGATGTTCCATGCTCTTTGTGCTTGTTTTAACCCGTATAAGGCCTTGGATAGCTTGTACACCTTCTGCTCCTTGCCCGTGACGCCGAACCCCTCTGGTTGCTTGACGTATACTTCTTCTACGAGGTCACCGTTTAGGAATGCCGATTTGACATCCAGATGGTGAATTTCCCAACCTCGATGAGCTGCTAGGGCTAGGATGAGTCTGATCGTGTCCAGTCTTGCTACTGGAGCAAAGACTTCCTCAAAGTCAATGCCTTTCCTCTGCACGTAGCCTTTAGCTACCAGCCTTGCCTTGTTCTTAAGGACATTCCCCTCAGTGTCCTTCTTCAGCTTATACACCCACTTCAGGCCGATGGGATTATGACCTTTGGGCAGGTCGGTAAGCTCCCATGTCCTGTTCTTCTCAATGGACTTCATCTCCTTCTTCATTGCTTCCTGCCACACCTGCTCGGCTGCTGCCTCCTGGTAATTGGCTGGTTCTTCTGCACACAACAAAGAAAGTTCCTCCAGGCTCATCTCCACTTCTTGAGTCTGATCGTAAACGTCTGCTAGAGGACGGAATCCTCTTGGGCCGTCTTTTATGGAGGAGTCTCCTGAACTGGACGGGCTGGTCCTGCTCGGACTTGGTGTCCTGGGTGTATCCGGGCTATTCTCTCCCGGGCTGGGTTCTCTCGTCTCTGGCAAGATTGTTTCCGAGCTGGGTGTTCCGGGCTGCTCCTGCTCGGCAACATCCTGGTCGTCTTCGACAATGAACTCCACTGAGTTCTGCTCGGGTTCTCCATTCTCGTCATGTGTGAGGAAGTTTGCAAAAACCTTGTCCTCGATGAGGAAGACCTGCTCGCTGGTCTCCTCCGGGTATCTCTGCTCGGCCTCTGGGCTGATCGGCACACTGATCAGTTTTGCCCGGGCATTAGCTACGCCTTCGCCAATCTGCTCGTCCAGGTGCATTTCCTGCTCGCCAAACAACAATGCCGGCTGGTCGTCTGGGAATCTTGCTAGATTCGCCTCTTCGCCCTGGTTCCTGCTCCGGCACTCAGATGCAAAGTGCCCAAGCTTCTGACAATTGTAGCACTTCACTGTGCTCTTGTCTCTCCTGGTCGTGCCTTCCTGACGGGTAGATCCACCGCCGCGACCACGCATGTCCCGACCTCGACCTCGTCCACGACCCTGTCCGCGTCCTCGGACTTCTCCACCGAAGCTGTTCCGACCTGAGGATCTTGTAGAAAACTCGACTCCCCCGGTTTTCCGCTGTCTGGCCGTCCATTCTTCATGCGTGAGCAGGAGGTTCTTGTCCTCTTCTCTGGCACCGTAACCCCGGAGTCTCTCCTCGTGGGCTTTTAGGCGACCAACAACCTCCTCGACCGACATGGTCTCGAGATCGCCGAACTGCTCTATCGATGTCACGATCTGCATGTACCTGTGAGGCACTGCTCGGAGGAATTTCTTAACGACGGTGGTCTCCTCCACCTTGTCTCCCAGCGAGCGTATGCCGGTCACAATGGACGTGAGCCGCATAGCGAAATCATCAATTGATTCACTCTCCCTCATCCTCATGACCTCGAACTCACTCTTCAAGGTCTGGACCTTTGCCTCCTTGACGCGATCTGCGCCCATGTGCATGGTCTGAAGAGTTTTCCATGCTTCCTTCGCGGAATCTTTCTCGGCAAGCATGAGAAGAACTTCTTCCGGAACTGCTTGGTAGATAGCGGCTAGAGCCATTCTTTCCTTGCGCCCTTCGACACCGCCGTTCTCTACGGCCTCCCATACTCCCTGCGCCTGCAGATTCACCCTCATCTTCAACGCCCACACGGCGTAATTGCTCTTCGTGAACATGGGGTAATGGAGTGTAACTGTGCCTTCTCTGGTGTCTGGTTTCGGCGCGACCAAAGCTCTTTCCATCGGTGACTCTGATGATGAAGACATGTTCTTCGATTGAAGCTCTGATACCACTTGTTGGATCCCAATTCACGGATCTGCAAAGAACACGAATAGCACCAAAAGAAATCGAACAGAAAAATAAAGGACACAAACTTTTGGGAGAAGAAATTCTCTTGATTAATAATCGAAGGCAATACAAGAAGATAAACTCAAAATTCTAATGGACTCTACTCTTTACAAAGTGTACAT
This sequence comes from Parietaria judaica, assembly GCA_954871525.1. Classification (NCBI taxonomy): domain Eukaryota; kingdom Viridiplantae; phylum Streptophyta; class Magnoliopsida; order Rosales; family Urticaceae; genus Parietaria; species Parietaria judaica. The sequence continues at coordinate 19,694,344 of OX940864.1, forward strand.
GCTAGGTATATTTATAGCCTCACATAGGCGAAACCCTAGCTAACCAAATCGCACAAAATCAGGAAACTACCCTAAACAATCCTATCAAATCTTTGACTTGATTTGCTTGCTCCTCAATCTACGCATCTTCCTTTCTGGGTAGAGTTTCCCTTTCCTGCCCGGACAGCTTCTCTGTCCCCGAGCTGGCCTGCTCGTCTGCCTCTGGCCGGGCTTGCCTTCTATCCGGATGTTCTGCTCGTGTTCACCCGAGCTGGGCTGAACTCCTATCCGTCCTTGGTTCTGGCCGGTACCCGGGCTGACTTCCTCTATGTGACGGATTAAGTCAAGCTTATGCTCACAGAGAAAGGTATACCCAATAAAAATCAAATTAAAAAAAAAAAAAGAAAAGAAAAAAGAACCACCCTAATAATTTATGTATTAGGCTATTACATTGAGTACTTGTTAGTTGTTACTAATTAAGGATCAATCATAATATGTACACGTGAATCTATGTATTATTATGTATACTAGTTTCTTGTTTAGGCACTTGTAGCCACGCATGTACATATATGTATATGTGTATATATATATATATACACACATATATATGTACATTCAGTACTATCATGATGTCTTTAGCTGCAATATAACAAATTATCATTTGTTGTTTTGTTCTTTAATTACTATATAACTCATCTCGACCAATGTGATCGAAGCACGTGTTTGCTATGACTCATATGGTTAATGCATGGAACACTAATTCTTTTTTTTTTTAACACTAATTCTTGTTAAGACACTCATGATCTAAGTTTTAGGATAGAATAAAAACATACCATTAGTTTTGGTTATATGATCATAATACGAACGCAAGTATATATATGTCGTTCGTTGGCCTTGTTTGGATGACTAAGTTATTCATTTGATCTTTACTTGTCGATATATATATATATATATATATATATATATATATATATATATATATATATATATATATAAACGCGGTGATACAGAAAATGTTACTAGAGATGAGTTAAAAGAAGTCGTGGAAGAGACAATAATGAGGGAATGGGGTATGATAGTCGAATAATTTAATAGAGCTTTCTCGACGCGGAGAGGAAGAAACTTTCAAAACGATATTGTTTGGGGACTCTAGTCCTTGGAAGAATTCAAACCAAGTATCGTCAAATAAATATTAATTTGCACATTTGCCCCTTTAACTTGTTGAGTAGTGAAGGACTGCCCCTCAAATTAAAATTTTAGCAAGAATAACCCTTTTCAGATCCTAGCGGTGGTGAATACTATTATCTGAACTCAAAATCTAGCGTCAAAGACCTCTCGAACTCGTTAAGTAGTGTGCAATTTCTTATCAAAATAAAAAAATAAAAAAAATACTCGTATGCACATAAAGTGATATTGAGACAAGGAAATTTGTCCCTTTGAACTTGTTGACCAGTGAAGTAGTATTTATATGCAAGTAAAGTAGTATTTATAGTACATGCCATAAGGAAAAAAGTTATTATATGCTTTTACTAATTACAAATTTATAAAATAGAAAACCCACTAAATGCCCAAAAACCACTCAAGGTTTAAGAAAATTGCCTATAGTTTCAAACAATTAATTTATACCCATTAATAAACTTTTTTGGACCATATTAACCCTAATTATTAATTTTCGTTTTAATAATTATTAATAATATAATTTCAAAATTAGAATTTCCTATAATTAAGCTTGACAATTTCTAGGATTTGATTTAAAAGATTATATTACCCTTCATTTATTTCTCCTTCATCTTCTTTCTTCCACTTTCTCTCATTTTCTCCCGTCCTCTCTCTCTCCATGTTCATGTGACGCACCATTTTGTTAGATAAATAAATCAGTCATCGATGCAGTAAGTTATGAGTTGTTTAACATTTATGATTCATATATATATATATATATATATATATATATATATATGTGTCATTTTGAACTAGACGAGTACTCTTAGTCAAACGATGCTAAAACATGTGCTGACATTTGATTCATTAATGCATAAGAGTGCGGCGCCTCTCCGTTGTGCCGTCGCAGCGCCTCTCCATCACCACATCCTTGGCGAGGTGACCCGCTCTCCCACGGCGAGTAGATCCGCTCCGAGTTCCGCTCCCTCGCCTGAAAAAAACCATCTCTGAGATCCTTGTGAACCACTTCCACACGCAGGTCGCCGATGGTGAACGTACAATAATAAAATTTTGTAAATATATTTACAGTTTGATATTGGTATATACATATACCAAATTTATGTTGATATTTACGATTTGCACAAATTGTCCCCATATTAAGTATTGGTATATACATGTACAATTTTGGTAATTAAATTTACAGTAGTTGATATTGGTATATACATATACCAAATTCATGTTGATATTTACGATTTGCACAAACAGTCCCCGTATTAAGTATTGGTATATACATATACAATTTTGGTAATTAAATTTACAGTTTGATATTGGTATACATATATACAATTATGGTTGATATTTACGATTTGCACATTCAGTTCCCGTATAAAGTATTCGTATATACATATACAAGATTCGTAATTAAATTTACTGTTTGGAATTGGTATATTTAAATACAATTTTTGTTTGTAGATTCTATATTAATTTGTGCTCATTATTTCCTACGATTTTAGGAATTTTGAAATTATGTTTTTAAAATTTAAATCGTTAGAATACTGATTAATAGGGAGAAAATATTCGAAAATAATTAAGGAATGATTAAGATTAATCAGTTATGCTATTTAGCTACATTTACTGGAAAAAAAAAATTATTTTGATTCTATTAATTAATTCGAATTATTAATTAATTTTAAATGTAATTTAAATGCCAAATATTAATTAATTAGTCTGAAGGTTTTATTGATCCATATTTCAATTAGTGAGTAGTTTTAATTACCATAAATAGAAATGGACATTTTTTTGAAACCTTCAGTAACAAATGGGCATTTGGCTAATTTACCCTTTATAAAATTTGAGTTCAAGGGGCATTCAAATTAAAAATTGGATAAATGAGTCAAATGCCCATTTATGACTCAACGTTTCAAAAAAATGCGCATTTCTAATTATGGTAATCATAACCACCAAAAAAATTAAAATTTGGACTAAATTGCCCTTCTAATTTTTAAAAGAAAATCACGTTTAACATTTTAACTTTTATAATTCTTTTTTTTAATTAAAATAAAAAACAAAAAATTTTCCTTAAAAGTAGCAAACTAAAACAAATCTCCCTTATTAATTAGTAATATTTTGGATAATCATTTACTGATCATGTTGAATATTCCCTACTTTGACTATTAAAATCTAATTTTTTTTCCTATTAATCAGTACATTTTTCCGACTATTTATCAACTATAAATTAATATTTAATAATAAAAAAAAACAATTCAATTCTCTGCTTGTTTTTCCGCCATTTTTATTTGCAGAACCATTTTTGTTCTCTTGAGGTATATAACGCATCCATCTCAAGCCTTCTTTCGATCCATTGAAAGCCTTCGCACGATTCATTGGTGAGTATATTTATGCATATTCATTGGTGATTATTATTTCGTTTTAACGTATATTTATGATTGAAAGTCTCCATTGAAATACTTTGTTCATATTTTGTTCATTGAAAGTCTCCATTGCAATACTTTGTTAATATCTACATCATGTTTACGAGATAGATATTTTTGTAAATGTAGTTACGAATTTATAACTGTTAATAATCATACGAAAGATACGAAATAGTATGTTTACGATCGCAAAGGTTATGTAAATTTATTTACGAAACTTGGTTTTTGTTTTGCCTCACTTTTTGTAATTTTTCTGCGAAACTATAGTTTGGATTGCCGTTATTAATGTAAATCTATTTACGAAACATGGTTATTGTTTTGCCACATTTTATGTAAATCTATTAACAAAACTTGGTTTTAACTCATTTTATGGTTTTGCCTCATTTTTTGTAAATTTATTTTACGAAATTATGGTTCGGATGGCCCTTTTTAATGTAAATCATTTTACGAAACATTGTTTTTTTTTTTGTTTTTTTTTTTTTCATTTTTATGTAAATCATTAACAAAACTTGGTTATGGTTTTGCCTCATTTTTTGTAAATCTTTTTATGAAACTATGGTTTGGTTTGGCCTCATTATATGTAAATCTATTTTTGAAACATGGGTTGCGTTTGTGAACGGGGTATGCTTCGCAATTTAGTCCCGTGACCTCTCCGAACTCCTTTAGACCAAATTCAATAACTTGGTCGTTGAACATTAATGACAACGTGTCGCCATGTCCATTGACCAAATGGATAACCAAGTTGTGGAAGATACATGATGGAGTCTGTTGTTGGTTGAAATCCCAGAATTTACCAAAGGGGCCATTCTTGAAACCCTCTATACATCTTGGAAGAGATACAATCGATTTTTTGATTCTCTCGAGCATATGCAATCGCTGGTACGTAATGGTTTTCATACCAGTGTGTCTAGAGTCTTCCGGGACAAGAAACTGCAAAAAGGACGAGATATAAGTGTAATTTGTAAGTATAATTATAGTTTAACTTGTAATTATATTTACGAAATATAATTGAAAAACCTTAAATGTCAAAAAAAAATTACCTTAATTTCAACACCTTGTGTATGACTCACGAGCTCCTTGTTCGTGGGTTGTTTTGGGTGCTCATGTAACACAATTGGTTTTGTCCGAGTGCGAGATGTTGAATGTTTTTCAACAAGACCAACAAGGGTTGTCTTGATTCCTATAAAAATGCAAGTTGAATGAATAGCAACACAACCAAATCAATACAAAAATGTCCTACTTATTCAATCCCGGTTTAATTTGAAATTCCTTTAAAACAACAAAGCAATGATAAAATGCGTGATATAACATCCTCGTTACCTTTTGAAGATTTGGATTTAGTTCGCACGTTAGAACTAGACGACGCCTTGGAAGGATCCGTCGATTTCATTTCCTTAATCATAGGAAAAAATGAGCACAAATTAATATGGAATCAACAAACTGTACATTATAAACTGTAAATTGTAATTTGGAACCAACAAATTGTACATTATATATTGAATTGTATATAAATATACAAAATTAAAACTGTAAATACAATTACAAATCTAGTATATGCATATACAAAAATTTAATACATGAACATTTGTGAAATTCGATTATGCCTACTGACATTACTGTATATATATACCAAAACTAATCAAGTTAATTTACCAAAAAATCTGTAATTAAATTACGAAAAATATTGACACAATTTTTTAAATTAATTTTCTGTAAATGGATTCACAACATAATCCGAACGAAAATACAATCACTGCAAAATCGTGTAAAATAACTTCAAGTTCGTGTAAGAACATATCCAATAAGCGTGTAAATCCATTTACAGAAAATATTGCAACTCAAAGAGAAATTATCACTTCAAAATATTGTAAAATCATTTACAAAAATCAAATATATTACCTTGTTTAATCCGGCGAACAATAGACAACGAACAAACGAATAATGACGGATTGTAATTTCATCAACCACCAAAATCAGGTAAAATCATTCCCAAAAATCGTGTAAACAACTAATTTCAAACTTAAATGAACATGCAATGAAATTGATCGAACATAAACAACTAATTTCAGACTTACTGATATGTATATTCTCGAACTGGAATTAGGGCAAACAACTCTTGTGCGAATCGGAGAAGGATGCGCGACGGAGGAGGAGGCGCAACGGAGGAGGAGCGGGACGGAGTGAGTTCGGAGGAAGAACAGAGAGTCGAAGAGAGGAAGTGAGAATCGAAGAGAGAGACTGAATCGAAGAGAGCGAGATAAATAAGGGAGAGAGATATTATTTTAAAATTTTAGGTCAAAGTAACAAATTAATTGAAAATCAGATAAATATGGGAAGAATTCATTCATAAATTTAGAAAAAATAAAAATTTGAAATTCAAATATATATTAAAAAATTAATAAACAAAAATAAAAAATATAATTAAGATCAAGGTTATTATGATCCCAAATTTATTTAAAATAGACATGAATAAATTAATTAAAAGAATGAGTATTTTCCTTAAACCTTACATAATTTTTGGGCATTTCATGACTTTTTCTTAAAAAATGTGAGTTTGTGGGGGTAATTCTGCACTATTCAATGAGCTCAAGAAATCCCCATTTATTTAATGATGGATGGGGACGTAGACATTAGTCCTGTTCATTCGGGGGCAGGCCCACGGGCAGCCTGCCACTTGTCGCCCCCCGAATGGTCCCGCGGGCATCAAAGCCCGAGCTGGCTCGGGTCAGCCCGGCCCGTGGCCCGAGTAACTTCGCCCAGCCCGCAGCCCGAGATGCTGACGGGCCCACGGGCTGCATTAATTTTTTTTTTTTTTTTAATAAATGCTAAGCGTTGGATGGTGTAATCGAAGGGCTGACATTCTTTTTCAAAGGGTTCAGTCAAAAGTACCTTATCATTTAAGGGGCCTGACAACAGTTTATAAAATTAATAGGTATAAGTACCAAAACTATAATAATAACGGCTATTTTGCCATTTTTGTGCTAATAACGGCTACTTTAGACACAAAAAATAAATAAATAAAATTTTCAGATGGTAATAAATATTTATAGACTGCTATATTCAATAAAATTATATTTAAAAATAATAATTAATTAATTTACTCAACTTTATCTATAAATACCACCTAATTCAAAAAAACTCAAACACACCAATCTCTTCTACTCTCTAATTTTCTGAAATTTACAAGCTCAAGCTCTCATTTTACAACTCTTCAAGCTCTAACTCTTTCTATCAAGCTCTCAATTTCTTGTTTACATTACATTATTTAGTCACATTATTAGTCATTAGACTCATTACTAGTTTATTACGTTAGTTACATATTTAGTCATTAGTTTACATTATTTAGTCACATTATTAGTCATTAGTTTATTACGTTAGTCATATAAATTAGTCACACTTATATATTAGTTTCGTTTATTACAGTTTCGTTTATTATAGTCATAGTTAAATTAGTCATATATTAGTCACAGTTATATATTAGTCATATACAGTTTCGTTCATATAAATTCGTTTCATATATTAGTCACATATTAGTCATTTAGTCATATATTAGTCATACAGTTTCATATATTAGTCATATATGGCTAGTCAAAACGAAGGAAGTAGTAATTCGGGTCGTAGATTAGCTAGAACCGAGCAAAACGATTATATCCCGATAATTAATGATCATGCTTATATTTTTGAAACTCCTAGGGATACCAACGGAAATACGGAGTTGACCCCGTCCCAAGAGGCCGACGCCATTTACAATGCCCAACTCAATCATGCCCAAAACGAAGAAGAGCCGGAATTGGATTTAAATTTCAACTACCACTTGTTCCAACATGACGAGTCACAACCGGAGTCATCGATGCGACAACGGAGCGAATCGGTGACGGCAAGATCTCCCGCACCTCCTCAATTCGTTTTAGCTCCGGGGAAGGTCAAATCCGAAGTATGGAATTTTTTCCACCGCATCCAAGGCGATCTTTTACCGAACGGAAAGCACGATATTAGGGCATTGTGCAAAGCGTGCAACCGGTCTTTTGGCGGAAAAGGATCCGACGGAACGAGCCACCTCAAACGTCATCTAGATGTATGCAATCCGGACCGGGACCCCACCGCCACGGGTCCCGCCAAGGTAAGTCCCTTGAATCCAATACAAGCTAGGGCGTGGGTAGCGGAATGGGTTATAATGACGGGTCAACCTCTAAGCATTGTTGAAAATGAGGATCAAATACTTCTTCTTAAACGATTTAATCCGTCGTATGTACCCGTTTCGCGTGCCACGCTAACTAGAGATGTAGAGAGAGAATTTGTTAGAAGAAAAAGTGAATTAATTGATAATCTTAGTTCGTTTTCAACGGACCCGTCACCCTTTGCGTTTATCAACGAAATGACGAGAAGATACGATGATGTGGCGGATGGAAATCAACCAAGCACAAGCGTCATGGGGCCACCGAGACATTCCTTCGTACGCCGAGACGAGCCAAGACGGGTCATCGATGAAGTGACCAAGTACAAAAATATGCCACCACTCATGTTCTCAACGGAAGAGCGCACTTTCCCGATCATCAAGTGGTGGGAAGACAACAAGACGGAGTTTCTCATTCTATCACGGATGGCACGCGACTTCCTTTGCATCCCGGCTTCAACGGTCTCATCGGAATCCGCCTTTAGTCTAAGCAAAAATCTAATTGGCGATCGACGACATTCGCTAACGGAGGACCACATCGAGGAGCTTATGATTTTGAGGGATTGGATTAGAGCCGATCGCCGGAAGCACAAGGGAGTCGAAGAAACCGAGCAATGCAACAACGCTCAATTCGATCAATTCTACCGTGACGACAATACCGACAACAACGAAGAAGATTAATTGTTGTAATTTTTACCGTTTTTCTTTGTATTTTTGTTACAACTTTATGAAGCAATATAATTAGAAGTATTTTCTTTCTCTATATTTATCTTAATATATTATATAAATTATTACATATTATATGAAATATTACACATATTTGCCTTGCACATTTAAAAAAAAAAACCCCACTGCAAAGAGAAATATTATTATGTAACATGTTATCCACAATTCCAATTCCAAGACTGACCAATGCAATTTGCTCTCTGTACTACCAACCACATTTGTGCGCATTTAATTCTCCAAGAGGAAGGCAGGGACTTTGGCTGCAATTTAAGAAAAACAAAACAAAAAACAAAACAAATTAATATTGGGCGGGGCGGGCAGCCCGCATGCACCTCGGGCTCGGGCCGGGCAGCCCGAGCAGAACCCCAGTCGCAGGTCCCGAGGCCTGAGGAAATGTCGGGCTCGGGCGGGTCGGGCCCAGGCCCGTGGGGCCCGCCCGTATGCCCAGGATTAGTAGACATGCTCTAAAATCTTATTCCAAACTTCAAAGTTCAGAGGATTAACTCTGCGCAAGTCCACAAGTTGAGGGGTGAAAATGAAATTCTCAATTTCCTAAAATTAAAAAGTGAAAAGAAAAAAATATATCTGACATATCCCAATCCAAATTTTATTTCTTTTATTATTATTATAATTTTAGTATTATTCTAAGTTGGAAACATCTTCCCTTTAAATACTCTCTGAACCCTCTTCCCTCTTCACTTCACACAGCTCAAGCAGTAGAGAGAGAAAGAGGAGAGAGATAGCGAACCAGTCACTCTCAGTCTCACCTGAGAAGATTCACCATGCTAGGTTTCAAAGGCGAGCTCACCATCGAAGTCGAAGACGACTTCATAGACATGGAGATAACCCCTTCAAACACTCTCTCTTCATCCTCATCTTCTTCTTCTTCTTCTTCCCAGAAACTCCATGAGTTCGAGTTTCAGATGTCGTCTTCCACATCCACACTCTCCTCCCAAAAAGACCGCTTTGCCCCTTTCCCGGCAGACGAGCTCTTCTACAGAGGCAAGCTCCTTCCTCTTCACCTCCCTCCTCGCCTCGAGATGGTCCGGAGCATCCTTCGGACCGCCATTAACGACGACGAATCCGACCTCGAAGAAGAGACCTTCACCATCCCTTTCACGAGCTTCACCGCTCCGTGCACCAACTCCAACACGCCCGTTGACCAGTCGCGCAACATCTCGCCCTCCGAGTCCTGCCGGGTCAGCTGCGCGGACGAGGACCAGTTCTGGTCAACGCAGGTGGGCTCCGCTCTCGCCGCCGGTCAAACAACCAAGAAGTCAACGCCGCCGTCGCGGTCGGCCAAGCTGAAGCAGGCCTCGCTCGGGAAGCGGCTCGTCAGGGCGTCGAGGGCGTACCTCAAGTCCCTGTTCCTCCACAAGCCCGAGAGCGCCACGTGTCACAAGACCCAGACGAGGATGCCGGTCAACGGCGACGGTCAGACTCAGAGGAAGTCGTTTTCTGGGGTGATTCAGAGGCATAATTTGAACTCTTCGTCGTCCGGGTCGTCTTCGTCGTCGTCATCGTTCTCGCTGAGCTCGAACGGGTCGAGCTCGTACGACCTTCAATGGCTGAAGAGGTGTAGCAGCGCGAGCTTGGATCTGGAGAGCTCCATTGAAGGAGCTATAGCTCACTGCAAGCAGTCACTGAAATCGCAGCAATTGCTGAGGTCAATGTCGAAGACGAACAAAGCGAATCATCTTCCGAGTTTTCCAATGGCTGCTTCGAGGATCGCTGTTTAGAAATCAAGCTTCTCTCTTCTGGGTTTGAAAGAAATCAAGTTTGTTGAGCGTTGAACGAGTGTTCTTCTCAGTTGTTTGTTGATATGATCAATTGTTGTCGTTTATCGGAAGGTCCCACTTGATCATGACTTTGTCGTTTCACGGAATGATTCAAATCAAGTGATGGATGGAAACAATACATACACTTTTTGTTGTATAGCTTTTCCTACTTCATTTTCATTTTCATTTTTTTCTTCTAACATATATTTAAATGGGCGCATCATGAGTGAGTTGAGTTCATTCATTCATTCATTCATGTGATGGTCAGACTAAAAAGATAATGGTAGAAAGTCAGTTAAAAAGAAAAAAGAAAAGAGAGAGAATCAAATCTACAGTAAGAATCACATTTTTATGTAAATGTGTGTTACAAATTTATAGCTAGAGATATTTGCCGCAAAAGTACCATAAATTATCTCGTAAGTTTCAAAATTTATTTTATTGTGGTAAACTATTTAAAAACCAAAAATAATTATAGTCCCTACTCTAGCTTATTGCAAAAATTGTTTTTTGAAATCTTTACCTGACAAAATATACAACAACTTCATTAAAATAATTGTTTTGTATGGTTCTTACTCTAACTAACATAACTAAATTTTATCTTTATAAAATAATAAAATTCTCTGATCTTACAACATTCATTTATAGAGGTTTAATTCTAATTTGTAATATATCCCCGTACATAAGACACTTAGTGGTACTTTTGGTGCAAAATATGATTTTACAATTGCAAACTGTTGTTTGTTAATTTTGTAAAAATAAGGTGTCGTTTAGTGTGTTGAGATATATTCTCTAAAGTTTGACCGGGCAAGAACAGAAGGGAAGAGAGTCATGTGCCTGTTTTTAGTTTATCCTCTGACCTTTTTTGAAAGGAAAAGCTGTGAAATGAAAAGCCTTTCGTTACCTAAAAACAACAGACTTTAAAATCTTTCGAGTATAATTATCATCATCATTATTATTGATTGTTTTGTTACAGACAGGTACGAATCCAAATAAAATTCATTTGGTGCATTGGAGTTACAAAAATGACTAGTACTGTAGTGCCTGTTATAATTGTCATCGCAGTGTCCCTTTGTGGTCCTCTTTCAAAGTATCCTTACTTTATTCTTGCTTTCTCACTTATACTTATATAAATACTTGGGGTATTAGCGGCAAAAGTGACCAAAGTATACCTAAGTGTGCCAATATGTGGCCAAAGTGAATTAATATCGGCATAAGTGACCAAACTTTATCAAACTGTGGCATGCACAAATTCCATCCAATTTTTTAAACTTCCGTTGGTCAACGTTCGTGTAAGGCCACCTCACTATTTTTTAATCTCTTTCTCAGTCTCTCCCCGTAAAAAAATGAAGAACATCAGCTCCTCCAAAATGTCTTCAACCTCAAAGCTTCATGTACAACCCAGAAACCCAAATGCACCCAGAAACCCATAAATCGGAAAACATGGTTTTAATGAAACATTCCAGTCATTCTCCGATTTCATTCCCGTCCAAGTCCGAAACTCTTCCATGGGAGAACATCTTCACAGCTTTTCTCGGATCCATGGATCTCGTCACCAAGAACCTCATCATCGTTGGGTGAAGTGAAACCAAACTCAATTAAAAGCTCGCCTACGTCGAACCTCCAAGCTTTTTCGGCGGATTTTCTGGAGAAACAATCGTGTGGAGAACATGGAATGGGAGCAGCAGAAGCTTCTTCCCCTGCCAATTTGATGGTGCAACCCTTGTAGCCTGATTTGTTTAATGATTTTGATTAGTGTAGTTTGTTCTTGCTCTGCTTAAGCTTTACATCTGGTTTTGGGAATCTGGATTGGGTTTTGTTATTGGGAGAGAAGAGATGATATGCGAAAAGGAAAGGTGCAAAGAGAGATGTGCATCTCATGAGTACTGGAAGGAAGTACGGAAATGGCTAAGGTACCTTCAATTAGGATTGAGGTTTTATTATTTTCTGGCCGTCCTCTGAACTATACTGCAATAAGCAGAGATCTTTGTTGGGCTTGAGATCTCAGATGAAGATACCCGTATAGAGGAAATGATGATTCGCCTCTTTCTTTTTCATGGATAAACAAAACTAATTGCTGAGTTTTTATGTTGATTTTTACAATCCCAGAATATGAATATTGAAGCTTGAAATGCAGAATAAAGTTTTTGAACAAATAATTATTCTTGTAAATTATTATTCTTTGTGATAATTTGGGTTATTTTTGTTATGAAGATGAAGGAGCTGTTTTTTGTGGAAAATGATGGTGTCGTCAATGCTTGAGCATGGTGAAGATGATATGGAAAAACGAAGAAAGCATGGACAAGCGGGAGTAAATAAAATGAAAAATAAAAACTAGTGATACGTGGCCATGCATTGACTGCCACTTCACACATTGACTAACAAATGTTAAAAAATGGAAATTGTGCATGCCACAGTTTGATAAAGTTTGGTCACTTATGCCGATATTAATTCACTTTGGCCATATATTGGCACAGTTGGATATACTTTGGCCACTTTTGCCGCTAATACCCCTAAATACTTCTACTAAATATTACTAGATATCTTTGTTACCCTGTAAAGTTTGTAACTTTTTTATTTTTATAGTTGTATTTAGGGCTGAAACCAGAACCGGGAATCGGGAATTTGACTATTTTTTGTCCCTGTCCTGGAAAAATCGGGACACAGTTTTCTGTCCCGGTTTTGGTTTTGGTTCTGAAAAGTCCTTGTTTTTGTTTTAAATCGGAACCGGGACCGGGACCGGGACACCGATTAAAATCCCAATTTTTTTAGGACCAAAATTCAGGACGAAAACCGGGACAAATCCGGGACAAAATCCAAGATAAAAACATGAAAAAAACCAAATCCAAAATGCAAATTACCAATCCGAGTAAATCCAAAATGTAAAATACCAAATACGAGTACAAAGGCAAAATACAAAATAAACAAATGCAAGATCCGAGTTCACGTCGTGAACTTCACAATGCCAAATCCAAATCTCAGTGCAAAAAACCGAGTCTAAAATGCTAAATAGTAAATACCGAGTACAAACAAATTATTATTTTTATAACAAAACGACATATAAGAAATGACATGTTAAATAAAATACCGAGTAATGGCTGAAAAATAAATGACATGTTAAAATAATGGGCTGGAAAAAAAATAATGGATTAAAACCCTAATAGTAAACGACTTATAAGAAATGACATGCTAAAAAAACGACAAACTTGTAACAAAACGACATAAAACCGGAACCGGGACAAGAAAATCGGGAATTTCAGATTTTGAATTGGTTTTGGTTTTGGTTTTTCAAACCGGAACCGGGACGTCCCTTTTTAGGTTATAGTAAAAAGAAAAAACTGATTTTTTGCCAAAACCGGTCCGGTACCGGGACCAGAACCGGGACAAAACCGGGAACCGAGTACAAAATTTTCACCCATAGTTGTATTGTAACTACAATCGGAGTTTAACACGGTAGCTCATCGCAATTGACTGGCCGTTCGACGGAAGGAGGTTTTTGTAAAATGTGAGGGATGTTTCCGCCCGTCCCTTGTGCGGGATATTTTGGTAGCCAGTTTTAGTATTTATTAATGAATTAAGAATTGTGTTTGATTGAAGAATTTTTTAAAATTGGTTACTCTATAGTTAATATTAAGGGTGGCAATTCAGGTTTTGTGGCATGTTCGTGTCGGGTCTTAATCGTTTTTTACTTATTTTATCTAGACTCAGACCCGCCAATTTACTAATCGTGTTAGAAAATGAGACCCAGACCCGCCCCATTTAGATAACTTGTTTACCATGTCTACCCGTTTAACCTATTTAACAGATTCAAGTATTTTAAAATGATAAATAATTCAATTTATACTCATTTAACTTAATTTATTTAATTTTATTATCTAAGGTTTTAAAATTTACTGACAAATTTTTATGTTCATCAATTGTACGATGTAATTAATCAAATAAAAATTAATATATGATAACACTTAATAACATATATAAAATGTATAAAATATAAGATTTTGCTCCTTAATCGTGTCCAATTGGGTCCCATCGTGTTCGTGCTGTGTTTTACTCATTATTTAATCGTGTTAATCGTGTTTGACGCGGTTGGACCTAGATCTATTTATGGTAGACCCAAACCCTTTTAAATCGTGTCGTAACCGTTTCGTGTTTCGTTTTCGGTCTCAAATTGCCACCACTGGCGTATGCTTTTGTCAGACCCCTTTTGTAACAAGATATTTGTGACTTAAGTATATATTTACAAGATATTTGTGACATAAATATATATTAAGTGTTGATGTATTCTCAATATATTTTGTTAGAGGTAATAATAATTAAAAACCACATAACAATGTTGAAATTCAATTTCATCTTTATCGAGTTATCCGATATTAACCTAAGGGCGCATGCACGTCTCAAATTTAGAGTTTCGTTAACATACACATATTCTTCATGTATTTGACAATAACTCGACATGGATGAAATTGATCATCAATATTTTTGCAAATTTGACGGACTATTTTCGCTTAAAGAAATATTAGAAATATACCCCCCGCAATTATGTATAAGGTTTTGTCTTTATGTCACAACTATCCATTTCGTAACTTCGCAACATCTGTTATTTTTATTTTTTTACTTATTTTTAAAATTTATAAGCAATTATATATGGTAGAAGAGAAATGATTAGTTAACTAATCTTATAGAGTTATTTTACTGAACTCTCACGTGTTCATTTCATTCTTTACTCTCTTCTCAATTTTAATTCTTTTTCGATTATAATAAAAAAAAAAATCTTAATTTGTCCATGATTTTTTTTTTCTTTCAAAATTAGATCTCTACATCAAAACCTTATTATTTCTCTTTTAATTTTGCAGTTAAATTTTGTTTATATTTTAAAAGTTGTGTTGGTATCTTGGGAAGCTATTGGCTTTAGGATCATTATGATTAGTGAGTGTGGATAAGATTGTGATCTTTCTATGTATCAGCAAAATTGAATTCAACGGTTAAGATTTCAATTGTCTGATTTGGATATGAAACAAATAAATTGATTAAAATATATTAGACAAATACAGATCTACTTGGCTAAGATTAGTTAAATTATGGTCCACAATGTGTCGTACTGTAATTCATCATTTATGGACAACATTTGTAGGATTTTTATTTCCATTTAAGGTCAAGTTGTTGAATTAAAAATTAATAATAGTTTTGACATTTTTGGATGCTAAATAGTAAATCTTATATATAAATAATAATAAAAAAACAGACAAAAAACATCTTAAGACTCTTCCCATTTGTCCTTTTGTTTTGATTTGGACTTAACATTGGACTTCAAATTAAAAAGCAAACATGTCCGGTTGATATTTGTAATGTGGAAATTAATGTTTATCTTTTGCCAAATAATTATTTGTAAGTTTTTTATAGTACTAAAAATAATTTATTTTTCTAAAAAAAAAAGAAGAAGCACATATTGGGTACAAAAATTAAAATACAGAATAGAGAGATTGTTCTTTTTTATTATCCTTAAATAAATGGAAAAAGGTCATTCTCTTTTTGCAACCTTTTTTCCCCACCATATGTAATGGTACAAAAACCAAATTCTACAAGATAAGAATTTGTGTCGTTATTGTGTCAACTGTCACTTTTTTATTTTGTCACTTGTTGTCCAACGCAAAGCTTTGTTTTTCATCACCCAATAATACTCTCGTTACACTCATTTTTTCATGTTCTTGTTTAGTTTCAGTAGATTTCAATTAAAAAAAATAATCGAAAATTTGGGATATTTGTTAAAAGAAAGCATTGTTATGACAATTAGTTGAGCATATAAATCCCCAATTTGTACTCTTCATTTTCTTTTCTATTTGCACGTACAATTTTATTGAGAAAGATCCAAAAATGGCATGAGATAGTGAAAACGAGACTTAACATTTCTTTTCCGGTAACTATAAAAGCGGTGTTTGCTACATGTTGCATTGTGACGGAATGAGTCAATTTTCGACATCAACAATTAACTTGTATATATTTACTTTATATATATATATATGTATGTATTACTTGTATACATTTATTCCGAGCAGAGATTGATTTTTCAAACATATATATCTATATATATTTATAAAAGAGCGAGTCATTTCAATTAAACAGAATCGACGAAATGGGTCGCTATAACACGTTCAATACAAAGCGGACACTCCAAAAAACCAACAAACATCGTTGTATTGTATAAATTAAAGGACACGTGGGCGAGGATACGAGCATATATAGATATTTTATGAGCATATATAGATATTTCTATTAATAAATTATCAAATTATGTCTCAATAGGCTCACTGGTTTTTCCGTCCAAAAAGACCCTCACAAGATTTTCTTTCTTTCTGTTTTCACAAATATTATATATATATATATATATATATATATATATATATATAACACTTGGAATTCACTTCAACTTT
Source organism: Parietaria judaica (assembly GCA_954871525.1). Classification (NCBI taxonomy): domain Eukaryota; kingdom Viridiplantae; phylum Streptophyta; class Magnoliopsida; order Rosales; family Urticaceae; genus Parietaria; species Parietaria judaica. The sequence continues at coordinate 19,711,016 of OX940864.1, forward strand.
TGTATTTTAATATATAACGATATAGGAATTATTCAATTTTCAGTGTTTTTTTACGTTTTAAATGTTTTTATTGATTATATATATATAAAAAAAAAAACTAATGTCGAGAATTAAAGTATATAGTACAGTTTTTAATTTATATAAATTTTTAGGAATAATAAAAAAAAAAAACTCGTGTTTCATTTCCATATAAATGTTAATTATTCTTTGAGTAAAAAATAAATTCACATCTAATACAAGGAACATTATTGTTCTAAATATGCATGTAATAATTAACCTCGTTATGGTTTGATACCATTTCAAAATGCAATGCAATGCTTTCTTTATAAAATAATTAAACTATTTCAATCAACTTAGAATCAAAACGAGTCAACAATATAGTGTGTTTTATAATGTATTTTTTTATGGGACCAGTGAACTAATGGAGACATGTGGTAGTGTCAGGGACATATATATACAATAAGATCAAACATTATTATTTTTTAGCAGAGAACATTTCTTTCTGCAATATTCAGGATATTATATATTTCTTTCAAATAAGTTGGTTTGTCATTTTCTTTCACTTTATTCTGATGCATGCCATCACCAGTATTTCTACTAGATCTGCATTTAATATTATAATCACCACTCATGGGAGTATTAGTATAGAGAAACGGCCAAAAGAGATACTTTTCTATTTGAAATTCCTCATTTTATTTTAGTTTATTCAAAGAGAAATATATATATATATATATTTGTAGCTTGGCAAATTTAAAGTATGTTTTGTCTTTGATAATATGTTCTTCTGATGTGCATACAGTGGCGGAGCTATTCATTAGTCAGTGTATATACGGACTGCACCTGAAAACCGCGCGTCAAAATTTAATCGAGGAAATATTTTTTGAAAAAAAAAAATCAAAATTGGTAAAAACCATATAAATAGTGTTAAAGTTACACTGTGGACAACCAAATAGCGTAGGTTAGTTGGCTGATTATACTACAATTAGGACCTCATCCCTCAGGTGGTCACAGGTTCGACCCCTGTCATACACACCTTTTTTCACACCTTTTTTTTTCAATACTACTAAATTACTAATAACTCTTATTTATTATTACCTTCTTCTTTTTTAATCCTTTTCTAATTAAGTTTTATCTAATTTGTTATTTTAAAATCTACTCTTACACTTTTAATTTGTAAGCTATATCACATTTTAATATTAATTATATTTTTTAATACAAAAATTATTATTATTTATGTGCTTGAAAATAAAAACTTTAATTATTTACTTAGTAAAAAGAATTATTATTATTTTAGAAAAAAGTTTTTTTATTTTTTATTTTGTGCTATACAATAGAGACAAAAGCTCTTAATAATTTTTCATAGTAAAAGTCGAAATATTATCATTATCAGTTCTTATAAAATTCCATTCACATTGTTAATAATAAACGTTAAAATTGACATAAGAACTTAATATTTTTAATTTGCAAGTTATATTACATTTTAGTACCATTATATTTTTTAGTATTGAAGATTGTTGTTATATATGTGCTTAAAAAATTAAATAATTAAATATATTTATTTTAAAAATTGTTAAAAATTTACGTTAAGCACCACCTGAATTCAAATCCTGGCTCCGCCACTTTGCGCATATGTGTCTTCTTGGAAAGATCATGCACGAGATATAGTCATAGAGCGATACATTCATTAAAAAACGACATCTCTTAGAAACGACAATAATTGTAGAAAGGGAAAACGCAATCACGAAAAGAAAAACAAAAGTTAATGTGAATTTAACTTATACACGACAACAATAGATTCCCAAAAATGATGAAACGAGTAGTGACCTATAACCTAAAAACGTCAGGATTTCAAAATAGGCAAGACAAAACATAAGTGCTAAGAATTGAATCATCCCGAACGACACGTTTACAACGATAATGGTAATTGATATATGTGAATGAAAAATATCCTAATAAACGACAAGAACTTGTCTGCAAATAACATTAAACCGAAAAACGGTGACAAAATCATGAAGGTGTTATTGTCCTTATCGAAGTGTAATCCGAATCTAAATTTGTAAACGACAATTGCGACAATGCAAGAAAAAGGATGAGTTGCTACGGCCACTCTCTGAAAAACGACAATTGAAATTCTAAGTTTTCCAAACTGTGTTCTATTCTGTTCAAAATACCATAACTGCAACATTTGAAAATCTAATCCTTAAACCGCAAACACGCTTTTGTACACATCATTGTTCAACGCTACATCGGAATCCGACCTCATCGAATTCGACAAAGATGGAGACACGCTGCTCGAAGATTGCAGCCTGTTCATAACAACCAAGAAGCACATTGTCCCGAGCGTAGTCGCCATGATCACTGTTCCGATTAGCGTCACTCCGACCGCCAAAACCCAGTCGTGATCTCCGACCACAATGAACGATAAAGCAAGAAACGCTATCGAGACCATCACGCAAGCCAGCCACATCAGCTTGTTGATCACCTATTACACAAGAATGATCTACATAATTTTAGCGAGTTTACTGACGGATATTTCTGGCTAATAAGTACATTTTTCCAGCATAATATTTAGAGCATAAATAGTACGGATGAAACCGAGATGGGAACTAGTATTTTGAGGGCTTTTTTGGTCTAAGTCCCGTTTTCTGTTATTTTTAAAGTTCAATACCCGTTTTAACGAAACAGTTTTTGGTAACAAGTACGGATTTGGTAAACCCGGTATTTACCGATTTTGAACTAATAACAAGTGTACTTGTGACACAATTATCTAGTTCTATATTGATTATCGGAAGTTTGAAAAAACCCGGGAGCAATAAAAGATTATTGGAACCGGTATTTACCGCCATATTAATGGTGCTTCTTTGGTTGAAACCGGTATTCCTGTTTTAACATCGGTACCAGAAATCGGAACCGGAGACCGGTAAAGACTATCACACCTAGTAAGTTGTGTGAGTTTTATAATAGTTTAATTACCGCCATGAGCTTCTTCTTCGCTCGCCTCTCCGTCACCACTACCGAGGTCTGTACTACCACCACGGCCAACGAGAGGAACAACGCGAACGAGTCAAAGACGAAGAAGATGATGAACTCCGTCCTTGGGCCCACCACAGCTTCGCCAATTGAGAGATCTTTCGCCGAGGGGGCGAGATCATTGCCATCGGCGTAGTTTCCGGGGACGGAGAAGATGGCAGCAAAGGCCACGGTGGCGATGAGGACGGCGACAACAGTTGTGGAGTTGATGGCGTTGTTGAGGCCTTCGACCTGCATCTTCTCGAGGCGCTTGGCCATGCCCTGCACTCGCCGCCGCGTCTGGCGTGTGTGCTGGAGCTGGTCATGCACCGTGTGACGGATCACCGTAACCGTCTGTTTGATGTCCTTCGACTTTGGCTCTGCGTTTTGGACTCCGCGGCTGCTGAGGATGCGAGATGTCACTGTCATCGCGTTCCGCTCCGCAGTGTCCAGCGCCGAGTCGCCTTGTTTGTTCACTGTGTACTTGTGTACCTCCTCGTAAGTTAGGAGTTTCTCGACGATCTACATAGTGTTAGGTTAATGGATAATCGGTAATCGCTAAAATATCGGTTTTGCAAAACTTTTATTTTCATTTATAAATGGTACCGACGACTGAGTCGGGTATTATATCGAACTAGTAATCAGTATACCGGTTTTTAAAATACTAGAACATTAATTTATAAATCGAGATCACTGACATATTCCAATTATTTGAAACCGGTCCCGGTTGGCAAAGCTGGGACCGGTTTTAACTAGTTCTCTAAACCAGGGGACTTGTATATGTCAATTTTTATACCGGTACAGGGGAAAGCGGTGAATATTTCTATCAGGAAATGGAGCGGACGGATCACCTGATCCCGTCCTTTCCTCGACGCTATGTGCAAAGCGGTGTTCCCTTTGGAGTCCACCATGTTCAGCAGGGACGGAACCGAGTCAACCAGCTCGACCACCAAGTCAACGCTGTGTCCTTTGGCCGCCATGTGGAGAGCGGTCTGTTTCTTTCGGTCGAGCCTTAGCGCGATTCCGGGATCTTCGGCTAGGAGGGCACTGACGACGGCCAAATGCCCGTTTCTCGCTGCGGAGTGCAATGCGGTTTTGCAATTACTCCTAGAGATGGAGAGAAGGTTGCGAGCGCGCTTTGACAAGAATTCGACCACCGCCACGTGGCCTCGTGCTGCGGCCGTGTGAAGCGCCGTCGTGTTCGACCGATCCACCGTCATTGCCAGCTGTGGCATAGCTTCCATCATCACCTTTAGTATCCCTAACAACCAAACTCTCATCAGAATTTTGTCTTCTGTTATTCTGTAATCCACTATTGTTGAGTCGTGTAGCCTAATTTTATAAGAACTTATATGCTTGTGCTTATTTTTTGTGCCATAAAAAATTCTCACCAATTATAGTGAGAATCTGCAAGAGGCCAGTAAGTGTACCTCTTGCACGTAGAACGAATCATTATAATTCTACGTGTTACTTTTATTTGTCGCTTTGATTATTTCGCTTTCTAATCAGTAGATTACAAGTCAATTTTTAATTAAATGATAAACACTAGCTTGGTTCTTGTAATCTATATCATTAGAAAATGCAAGATTTTAAGTGACATGAGAAATAAATAAAATTCAAATTCACTAGTAAAAAAATCCTTAAATTTTATTTAGGTTAGGGGCGGACCTACAGGAAACACTAAAAGTGTTGTAGTCAGTCAAATTTTATTTTTCGTTCAAACTTATTCTAATTTTTAAAGGTATTCTCAAAAACGATAATTATATTGTTACAAGTAATCCCTATAATAAGGACTATATGTGTACAAATGATCTAAAAAAAACTAGTACAAATAGTTCCTCTGTTGCGACTTACTCGTACAAATAGTCCCTAACTGTTAAAATGGATGGAAAAGTGGGAAAAACGTTTTATGATTTTTTTTTAGAAATTTTATAATTGTAAAAAAAACTCGTACAAATTACAATAGTCAAAATAACGGAATTACCTTAAAAAACTTTTTATTTTGTTTACACTTTTCCATTTATTTTACCAGGTAAGGACTAGTTGTGTGAGTAAATCAGAAATGAAAGATTATTTGTACTAATTATTTTTCTTCGGAGAGACCATCTCTCTGTACACATAGTTTTTTTTTTTTTAATCGAATTGACTATTGGTATAATAGTCTATTTCGGTACAACATCGTTTTTAATAGTCTTGATGATAATAATAACTTATAAAAAAATTGAGTTTAATGAAATTTATATTTTTAAGTAGTAGTAGAGATAGATAAAAATGTCCTAGAAATATATTATTATGTTTTCTGAAAGAAAAGTCCTAGAAATATTGGGCTTGAGAGAAGGGAAGACTGACCTATATGGCCTTGCTTGGCGGCTAGGTGAAAGGGGTCGTCTCCATGCCTGGCTCTGGCGGCGGCGGACTCAACGTCGTAGTGCTTGAGCATCTCCGCCGCCACCTCTGCCGAGCCCGACTCCACTGCCACGTGGAGGGGAATATCCCCCGAAAGATTCCGCTCCGACAACAACCTCTTCAACTCTCCCTCTCCTCCAGCTACCTTGGAGATCGCATCCACGACGGATTCCAGATTCCCCGACCTCGCCGCCACGTGCAGAGCATTGTCTCCCATCATCATTTCTCTCGCCATCAGTGATCAGTTCAGACGTTAAACGACATAATAATGTCGTCTTTGGATTAAGGAATGAACTATTCCGACATGTTCATGGGACAAAACTTTCGGAATATACTAAAGAAAAACGTACCCACTTGCATGTGTATCTATAATTTAAGGTTGGTGGATGAAGCATATATATATATAAGCTAATAAAATAAGAAAAAGCGATGGCTTTGAGAGCTTGGAAACATGTCGTCGTCATGTATTATATAGTAAATAAATATATATATATATGTATATATTGATTAGTGGGTGTGTGCTTAAACGACAGACAAGTAATGGGAAACGTTGGAGCCGCAATTTCGAGATTTAAGTCTGAAAAAATGGTTTTGTTTTGAATCATGCACTGACTCTGAGGGGTGTTTTTGTTTGTTTTTTCCGATGTTAAAGACTTTGATGACGCGGCCACATAATGTAGCGTTTGATTACGGTGCCTGAGGCTATTTTTTATTTTTAGTTTCAAACAATGTCATATTAGCTTCGCATCGCAGATCACGTTTGATTACCGGTTGTCTCTGTTCTCGCAGATCGGTCTCGGAGATTACTGTAAATTTAATGAAGAAAAACATAAAATAACATTGTTTTCTGTTTTTAGTCTTTAACCCAACCGTGTACAAAATATAAAAATAATAACATATTATCATTCTATAATAATATTATATTATTTTATATAAGATATTACTATATTATTAACTCATATTAAATTATTAAAATTATTTTTTTATTATAAATATTATATAATATCAACTATTCATATTAAAATACTACCTTATAATGATATAAACTCATGTAAACAAATTGCTTACTACTTTGTATTAAATTATTTAACCATGTAATTTAAGTAATTAAATTTAAATATTTTTTTATTAATATAAATATTTTTAAACATAATATTAATATGTAGTACTTTCAAATCAAACTAACTTTTTTTAGTAACATAAATTATGTTTGATTTAATTATTGATATTAATTTTTTCTTTCAAATCAAACACAAATTAACAAATGTTCAACCATACAGTGTTGCATGCAAAAACCAAACTCCCATATTATTCTTGCGAGACTGAACTCTCAGATTGATTTTTCAAATTAAATGGTAAATCTGGATTCCTAAACTATCTAACCAAACGCTACCTAATCCGAGGAAAATTGAATTATATTTAAATTTTAGTGAAAATTTGAAACAATTTTTTTTTAATTTACGTTAAAAAAAGAGATAATCGTAGTAAAAATACTAAAATTTTGACTAATTAAAGTGGCATAAGTTTAAAATATAAAAAAATAATGACAAAAATATTCAAAGTCAATAAATATAAGACGATTCTTTGTCGAAATATTTTGATGGACGTTGGTAATTTTTTTATTATAGTACTATTATATATAAGATACACATTTATTTGCTCTTCCAACTATCTAACATCTTCTTTCATCTAAATTCGATGAAAAAATTTAGACAGAAAAATGTATCACTTCAAATATGTGTTGATTTTAAGTACTGTTGTCGTATTTTTTTATTATTATTATTTAGATTCATGCCGTCTCAGTTGTCAAAGTTTGAATATTTAAACGTGATTATTCTTTAAAATTGAAATTGAAAGTAATTAAACCATTTTTTTTTTAGGCTTGAATCCTATGTGAGCTTAAGCTTGACTTAGTCCGTCACACAGAGGAAGTCAGCCCGGGTACCGACCAGAACTGAGGACGGACAAGAGTTCAGCCCAGCTCGGGTGAACACGAGCAGAAGGTCCGAATAGAAGGCAAGCCCGATCAGGGGCAGACGAGCAGGCCAGCTCGGGGACAGAGAAGCTGTCCGAGCAGGAAAGAGAAAGTCAGCAACTACCCGCGAAGCTTGAGGAGCAATCTAAGATCGAGTCAAAGATTTGATTAGATTATTTAGGGTAGTTTCCCGATTTTGTGCGATATTCTGTTAGCTAGGGTTTCGCCTATGTGAGGCTATATAAACCTAGCATTGTACACTTTGTAAAGTGCTGAGTCCATTAGAATTTTTCGAGTTTATCTTCTTGTATTTTGCCTTCGATTATCAATAGAGAAATTCTTCTCCCAAAAGTTCGTGTTCTTCAATATTTGTTCGATTTTCTTTGGTGTTATTCGTGTTCTCTGCAGATCCGTGATTTGGGAACCAACAAGTGGTATCAGAGCTTCATCAATCGAAGAACATGTATTCATCAGAGTCACCGATCGAAGGATCTTTGGTGGCGCAGAAACCAGACTCCAGAGAAGGCACAATTACGCTCCATTACCCTATGCTCACGAAGAGCAATTACGCCGTGTGGGCGTTGAAGATGAGGGTAAATCTGCAGGTGCAGGGAGTGGGAAGCCGTAGAGAACGGCGGTGTCGAAGGGCGCAAGGAAAGAATGGCTCTAGCCGCAATCTACCAAGCAGTTCCAGAATATGTCATTCTCATGGTCGCCGAGAAGGATTCCGCGAAGGAAGCATGGAAGACACTTCAGACCATGCACATGGGCACAAATCGCGTCAAGGAGGCAAAGGTCCAGGCCTTGAAGAGTGAGTTCGAGGTGATGAGGATGAGAGAGAGCGAGTCGATTGATGACTTCGCTATGCGGCTCACGTCCATTGTGACCGGCATACGCTCACTGGGAGACAAGGTGGAGGAGACCACCGTCGTCAAGAAATTTCTCCGAGCAGTGCCTCACAGGTACATGCAGATCGTGACATCGATCGAGCAGTTCGGCGACCTCAAGACCATGACGGTCGAGGAGGTTGTTGGTCGCCTTAAGGCCCACGAGGAGAGACTTTGGGGTTGCGGTGACAGAGAAGAGGAGAAGAACCTCCTGCTCACACATAAAGAATGGACGGCCAGACAGCAGAAAACGGGGGGAGCCGAGTTTTCTTCAAGTTCCTCAGGTCAGAGCAGCTTTGGTGGAGAGGTCCGAGGACGCAGACAAGGTCGTGGACGAGGTCGAGGTCGGGATCAGCGCGGTCGCGGCAGGAATGCACCCCGTCAACAAAACACGACCAGGAGAGACAAGAGCATAGTGAAGTGCTACAGTTGTCAAAAGCTTGGGCCCTTTGCATCTGAGTGCCGGAGCAGAAACCAGGGCAAAGAGGCGAAACTAGCGAGATTCCCAGACGACCAGCCGGCACTGTTGTTTGCCGAGCAGGAAACGCACCTGGACGAGCAGAATGACGAAAGCGACGCCGAGGCCCGGGCAGAAGTGATCAGTGTGCCGATCAGCCCAGAGGCCGAGCAGACCTATCTGGAGGAAACCAGCGAGAAGGTTTTCCTTATTGAGGATAAGGTTATTGCAAATCTCCTCGTAGATGGAGAAAAGAAAGTCAGTACCGACGTATGGTACTTAGACAACGGAGCTAGCAACCACATGACTGGGGACTGAGCTAAGTTTGAAGAGCTCGATGAGAAGATCACGGGCAACGTGAAATTCGGCGACAGATCAGTCGTAGAGATCAGAGGCAGAGGGTCAATCCTGTTCGAGTGCAAGAATGGCGACCAGCGTCTGATGACCCAGGTGTATTTCATCCCGAAGTTGAAGAGTAACATCATCAGTCTAGGGCAAATGACTGAGATCGGGAACACGGTGGTGCTGCAAGGGTCCTACTTGAAGATGTGGACCAAGGAAGGAGAGCTGTTGATGAAGGTGGAGCGAACACCCAACAGACTCTACAAGATTCTCCAGAAGACGTGCCAGCCCTTCTGTCTGATGGCATCGGTGGCAGACCCGGCTTGGCTATGACATGCACGGCTCAGACACGTGAATTTTCACGTGCTCAAGATGATGGGCGAGAAGAAGATGGCCTTCGAGGTTCCCAAGATAGAACACCCCGACCAGCTATGTGAGTGCTGCATGATCGCGAAGCAGGCGAGGATACCGTTTCCGATCAAGGCCAAATTCCGAGCAAAGAGACCCCTACAGTTGGTGCATGCAGACCTACGCGGTCCAGTCACCCCAGCAACAATGACAGGTAACAAGTACTTCCTCTTACTTGTTGATGAGATTACAGTCGCTGGATGTGGGTCTATATGCTTAAGGAGAAGAGCAGAGCCTTTGAGGTCTTCAAGAAGTTCAAGAAGATCGTGGAGAATGGCTCGGTGCACAGGTTAAAGGTCTTGCGTACAGACCGAGGAGGAGAGTTCACTTCTCAGCAGTTCAGAGAATACTGCGACCAGGAAGGAGTTCAACGTCACCTGTCCGCACCCCACACGCCCCAGCAGAATGGCGTGGTGGAAAGACGAAACCGAACTGTGATGAACACAACAAGGAGTTTGCTCAAGAGCATGCAAGTTCCAGCTCGTTTTTGGGCAGAAGCAGTAAGACATGCGGTCTACCTGCTTAATCGTTTGCCGACCAAGGCGCTAGGAGAGCGCACTCCCTACCTGGCATGGAATGGGAAGAAACCCCACTTAGAACATTTAAGAGTGTTCGGGTGCACCGCACATATGAAGATTGCGGGGCCACATCTCAAGAAGCTGGATGACCGGAGTCAGAAGATGGTGTACCTTGGCGTAGAAAAAGGAAGCAAGGCACACAGACTCTACTATCCACGACGCAGCAGACTCCAAGTGAGCAGAGATGCTGTGTTCGAAGAAGATATGAAGTGGGACTGGCGCGACGACAAAAGAGAACCCGAGAAGAACTCAGTAGAGTTCACAGTCGAAGATAAAGAGGGCGTTGCCGAGCAGGATTAGCCCGGAACACCCAGCAGAGGAACAACCTTGCTGAGCACGAGAGAATCCAGCCCGGGAGAGAACAGCCCGGATACACCACGGACACCAAGTTCGAGCAGGACCAGCCCGTCCAGCTCAGGAGATTCCTCCGTAAAAGATGGCCCAAGGGGATTCCGACCCCTAGCAGATGTCTACAATCAGACTCAAGAAGTGGAGATAAGCCTGGAGGAACTTTCTTTATTGTGCGCAGAGGAGCCGGCCAGCTACCAGGAGGCAGCAGCCGAGCAGGAGTGGCAGGAAGCAATGAAGAAGGAGATGGAGTCCATCGAGAAGAACAGGACATGGGAGCTAACCGACCTGCCCAAAGGTCATAAACCCATCGGCCTGAAGTGGGTGTATAAGCTGAAGAAGGACACCGAGGGGAATGTGCTTAAGCACAAGGCAAAGCTGGTAGCAAAAGGCTACGTGCAGAAGAAAGGCATAGACTTTGAGGAAGTCTTTGCTCCAGTAGCCAGACTGTACACGATCAGACTCTTTCTAGCCCTAGCAGCTCATAGAGGTTGGGAGATTCACCACATGGATGTCAAATCAGCATTCTTAAACGGTGACCTCGAATAAGAAGTGTACGTCAAGCAACTAGATGGGTTCGGCGTCACGGGTAAGGAGCAGAAGGTGTATAAATTATCTAAGGCCCTATACGGGTTGAAACAAGCACCAAGAGCGTGGAACATCAGTCTTGACAAGAGCTTAAAGAACCTTGGATTCACGAAGTGCCTGAGGGAGTAGGCAGTCTACACCAGGAGTATCGGGCAGGAGATCCTGATCGTGGGAGTGTATGTGGACAACCTGATCGTCACTGGATCCAGCGCAGGAGGCGTAGATGGATTCATGCAGCAGATGATGGCCGAATTCGAGATGAGTGACCTCGGATTACTTTCGTACTACCTCGGTCTCGAGGTGGACCAGAAGAAGGACTGCATTACGCTCAAGCAGTCAGCCTACGCGAAGAAGATCCTCAAGCAGTTTGAGATGGCGGATTGCAACCCGAGCAAGTACCCAATGGAGGCGAAGTTGCAGCTCGGGAAGGATGCTGAAGGGAGAGGAGTGGATTCCACGGAGTACAGACGCGTGATCGGGTGTTTGAGATACCTCACTCACACCTGACCAGACATTGCACACGCAGTCGGAATAGTCAGTCGATACATGGAGAAGTCCACGAGTGCATACCAGCAGGCAGTGAAGCACATCTTGCGATACGTGAAGGGCACGACAGACTATGTGATCCAGTACAGCAGAGAAAGCGGAGCAGAAGTACTAGTCGGCTTTACAGACAGTGATCTGGCCGGTGATATCGATGACAGGAAGAGTACCGGAGGGATGTCGTTCTACCTCAACGGAAACCTGATCACCTGGCAGTCTCAAAAGCAGCAGACAGTAGCTCTATCCTCATGAGAAGCTGAGTTCATGGCGGCAACCGCAGCAGCATGTCAGGCTATGTGGTTGAAGGGGCTACTAAGAAAAGTGACCGGATCCGAGCAGAGACTCGTTACTCTCTACGTGGACAACAAGTCTGCAATTGCGTTGATGAAGAATCCAGTGTTCCATGGACGGAGCAAACACATTGACACGAAATTCCACTACATTCGTGAGTGTGTGGAGAAGCGAGAGATCATCGTAGAGTTCGTCAACACAAGGGAGCAGCGGGCAGACATTCTTACCAAGACTCTGGCGAGAGTCAAGTTCGTAGAGATGAGAGAGCTGCTCGGAGTGAAGAGAGTAGAAGCGAGTCAAGCTTACGGGGGAGAATGTGAGCTTAAGCTTGACTTAGTCCGTCACACAGAGGAAGTCAGCCTGGGTACCGACCAGCTGAGGACGGACAAGAGTTCAGCCCAGCTCGGGTGAACACGAGCAGAAGGTCCGAATAGAAGGCAGGCCCGACCAGGGGCAGACGAGCAGGCCAGCTCGGGGACAGAGAAGCTGTCCGAGCAGGAAAGGGAAAGTCAGAAACTACCAGCGAAGCTTGAGGAGCAAGCTAAGATCGAGTCAAAGATTTGATTAGATTATTTAGGGTAGTTTCCCGATTTTGTGCGATTCTGTTAGCTAGGGTTTCGCCTATGTGAGGCTATATAAACCTAGCATTGTACACTTAGTAAAGTGCTGAGTTCATTAGAATTTTTCGAGTTTATCTTCTTGTATTTTGCCTTCGATTATCAATAGAGAAATTCTTCTCCCAAAAGTTCGTGTTCTTCAATATTTGATCGATTTTCTTTGGTGTTATTCGTGTTCTCTGCAGATCCGTGATTTGGGAACCAACATCCTACCTCTTTCTCGATTGCTTCCGCGGACCGCGCGCCTCCGGGTGGCCCCTATTCGCTGTTAGCGCCCGAGCCGTATCGAAGCTTCACGCGGTGCGACAATGTCAATAGTTTGGATTTATTATTGTGCCCAATAAAACTTAGTCTTGGATCATATAGCAATTAAGCCGATTTGCATGTTATTTTCTTCACATATTATAGTAATTTCTACCTAAATCCCTTTTGGATTTTCTTTCATTTGTGTTGTTTAAGCAGACAAGACACACTAGTACATGTTTTGGTCTTTCGTTGGTTGACTTGACAGTTGACACACGGCGTCGTATAGTGTGTGGTGTGGTGTGGTGTGGTGTGGCTACACCAAAGAGAAGGACGCGTTGGGCACTGGGTGGGTCCCACCGAGTATCTAATTTATATGAACACATTTTTTTTTGGCTTGTTTTTTCAGTCAAAAGTAAGAAGATGTACACTTTAATAGCGTCTCTGAAACACGTTGGCTTGGGACGCGCTTGTTGTCTTCTACTTTACTCACTCACACACACACGCACGCTACCTTATAAAATTTTACCAACCCTATCGATTCCTTCGTAACAGTACCTTAGAAATTTTTGTTAATGTTGGGAGATTGTGGTTTTTTTTTTTTTGAGATTGTCGTTTGAACTTTCAAGTAGTGTGTGACGAGGATTATATTATTAGCATTTAAATGGTATATCATCTTTTGTGTGTAGATATTACCCATTGTTCTCAAAACTGTATACATCTCAGCTATGTTGTATAGCATTTTGTAAACATATGTTGTAATTTTTTTTAATTGCTAATTTAGATGAATGTTTACCTTTCACACATACTTTTATTTGTCTTTTATTACCAAATTCCACAACTCACAAAAGCATATGTTTCATGCAATGATATTATATTAGATTGATTGGCTCGTTCAAAATTTTGACTATCCATTATAGTGAATAATGTACATAATTCCTTAATCAATTACATATTTCGATAGAAAATATATTTTTTTAGAGGGGTTCGAAATAGGAAATATACTATAGAAAAAAAAAATATATTCAAACTACATAAGTATTAGGATTGACTTCGGAGTCCGACTCGTGATGATCCTCGTTCCTCGAAACCTTAGATATCTTCCTCACTCTACGGACCCGCTTGGACTTCACCACGTAGTACGTCATCGTCCCGAGCACACCGGCCATCACGACGCCGCCCACCACTGTCACGAACACAGCGGCCCAGAGGTTGCGCCGCCCGACGACGATGTACGACGCAGCAATGAAGGCCACGGAGGTGCAGACAGAGGCGAGCCACATGAGCTTGTTGATGATCTCTACAACACGCCTCTCGGCCTTGGTCTCGCCCCGCACCACCGTGATCTGCACCACCACCACCGCCATCGACGTAAAGAGCGCCACCGCGTTGGAGAGGAAGAACACTGCGAAGGCCGCCGAGGAGGCTGCCACGGCCCGCCCGGCGTCGTCATCCCCGCCAGGGACAGTGAAGATGGCAGTGAGGGCCACGGTGGTGAAGAGGACAGCGACGATGGTGACGGAGTTGGTGGCGTTGTTGATGCCTTCACGGTGGAGCTGCCGCAGATCCTTGGCAATGTCGGTTACGTTGCGGTTGGTCCGCCGGCTCTGCTTCAGCTGCGAGTGGACGTCCTTCTTAATCTGAGTCACCGTCTTGCGCAGCTCGTCGCGGGGCTGGTTCAGCTCCTTCGCTTTCGCCGCGCCGTACCGGGTCAGGGAGTCTCGGATCTCCTGCGTCTCCTCGGACGGGGACAGCGATTCGGCTATGTCTAGAGCTGTTCTCTGGTCTCTCGTTAGGGCGTTTACGTTTGTATCGGGAAGACACAGCAACTCGTTTACAATCTGCATGCATGCAAACGTAACATATGTAATTTGTTGGGTTAATTAGGTTAGTAATGCTTGTCCCGTAATATGCAAAATTTCGGACCTGGGTTCGCCTTTTCCTGGTGGCGACATGGAGGGCGGTGTTGCCAAACTTGTCTGGAAGCATGACGATAGCGGCATCGGCATCGACGAGCAGCCTCACGGCCTCGTAGCTGATGCCTTTGACGGCCATGTGCAGTGCCGTCTGCCCCTTCTTGTCAGTTCGCCGCGCAAGCTGCGAATCCTTCTGCAACAGCATCCTCACGATGTCCACGTGGCCCTGCCTCGACGCTAGGTGCAGTGCGTTCTTCCCGTTGGTTCTCGCAATCTCGACCAGTCCCGAGTCCTTCTCAAGCAGCGCCGCCACCACGCCCGCGTGCCCCTTTGTGGCCGCCGACACGAGGGGCGTCGAGTGCGACTGCCCAATTGTCTTGCTCAGTGCCGGGTCGTGCTCCAGCAACACCTGCACGATGGCTGCACCGCCTCTGGTTATTACATTACACCATCAATTCATGTCGACGATCAAACACTTAGATCGAAAGGGGTGACTTCAAGCACCGAGTTAAATTACCTTGGTGTCCTTGGCTCGCCGCAATGTGCAGAGGATCGAAACCAGAGCGGTTCTTAGCAGAAACACCTTCCTCCGTGGAGAACTTCAAGAGCTCCTTCACCACATCGAGGTGGCCCCTCTCGGCGGCGAAGAACAGCGCCGTCTCGCCCAGCTCGTTGACCTCGTTCACGATTGCAGACCTTATCTCCGCCACCTCGCCCGCGAACGTCTCTGCCGTCTGCTCCTCGATCTCCGTCACAATACGCCGCACAGAGGCCAGGTCGCCGCGCTGCGCCGCCAGGTGGAGTTCGGTGTCGTTGTGCCGCCCCGTCACCTGCCTCACGTACTTCTTCTTCCCCGTTGTCGCAGGCGACTGCCCGTCCAGCCCCTTCCCGGAGGTCGACACCATCAGAGCCCGGCCACGTGTCGACACCACGACGGTCGGGGAGGCCGGCGGTGGCCATGCCGATTCCGAGAGTGCCGAGACTCTCGTGCGAACGTGCGGGAGGCCTTTCTCTAGATCTCTCTCGTGACCTTGTAACGTCGATTCGATTAATGTCTGGTCAACGGATCAAGAATCGAATTGATGAGGAAAGATTGAAGCTTTTTACCTGGATTATCGGTACTTGAGGCCATGGAAGCTTATGATCTGGACATGGAATTTCTGGGATTTGAGAAGAACACGACGAGACTCTGTATATCTTTCATCATTTTTTTTATTTTTTTTAATTATTTGATTTTGGAATTTGACAACGAAAGTTTCTTCCTCTTCCTGTGGAGACCGTTATTGGCAGTTGGTTGGGACTTGCAATCACTTTTGCTTTGCCACGTCGGATTGTGTGCTTACTCTTCTTCCGTAACGTCTTCCTACTTCTTGTCGTTTATGCAAACCAACAAGAACGGCACTTTTTTCTTTTACCACGTCGGATTCTGTATCTGCTTCTTGTCGTTTTTATAATACGGCAGCTTTGGAGCAAATACATAATATATGAATTATTTGCGGCAAAAATACTTAATTATATTCAATGTTACATTTTTTTTTTGACGCAATAACTGTAAAATCAGATGTTGAAGCTCCGAGTCCAGCTCCAGTTAGTTTATTTTTTCATTGATTTTTTATTTATTTCGTCCGTTATATATATATATATTATATTGAATACAAAGCAGTGTATTTGTCGGCAAAGAAACGATCTTTTGATTCCCTTGTTACAGAAAAAAGAAAGAAAGTAATAAAGATCCCTTTTTTATTCCTCACCAACGAACTTGCCGACACCCGTTACTTTGTCGTTTCAAGCATCGACACGTGTTTTAACTGTCATTTTCGTGACCCCTATACAAAACTGATACCATTCAATCCGACATAACTTTCAGTTTCGATTTCATTGAAGAAGAACGCAACAGAGCTTAGAGAAGCTTAAACTGTTCAACAGGTCGTGCCGTTGAAAAAGAAATATTAAATCAAGAGGAGAGCCATTAATGGGAAACGGCCATCGAAAACACCGTAACGACTCGGCCTATAAATACGACGAGTCGTTGCATCACGGAGAGCAACAGAACGACACGAACACCAACAACATGGAGGCTTTGGTTCCGTACTGCCACGTGGACTCGAGCCTGCGAGGCTTGGCCGGTCAAGCCGAGGGCTTCGGCCGCTTCGCCGTCGGTGGCCTCCACGGCGCTCTCTACTCCGTCACCTCCTTGGCCGGTGATTCCTCCTTCTTCTTCTCTACTTTCGATGTCGTTTTTGCTTTCTGGGTGTTGGAATCGATTCCTTGCGGTTTAGAGGGTGATTCGATTTGGGTTTTATATAGATTCGATGCTCTTTTGATAATGCGTGTGATTTAATTATCTGGGGTTGTGAGCGAGCGAGCTTTCTTGTGACTGTTTATGTATGAAAAATGGATATTGGGATTTTGGAGAGTTCTGTGCGTTTAGGATTGGATACTTTTCTCTTCGTCTGATTGTTTATGCATTAGGAATAATTAGCTTTTGAACTAGTACCCTTGAGAGAGAGTGGTTCAGCGGTAAGGGCATTCCGTGGCATTCCGTTGTCGCAGATCTACGTGGCATCCGCAGGACGCGGTCGCATTACGCGATCGCGAAGCAGGCAAAAAGAAAACTAAGAGCAAAAAGAAGTGGGGATGCGGTACTGCATTTCGGTTGGTGGTCTGTGGATTCCATTGTTCCCACCCGGGGAAGGTGCCGCCAATGACCATGCCGTTGACCAGCTCTACCCTTGAGGTCCAAGGCTCGAACCTTCGTGACACCAAAAAATAAAAAATAAAAACATTCAACTGTCGGGGAAAAGCGATAGGGACTCGGTCTTGTATTCTTTTTCTCGTTCTCGTAAGATTGTAGCGAGACGGGGAGAAAATTTCCTGGAGCTGTGACTATTGGGATTTTCGGAGTTTTTGGAGCTTGAAGCTTGAAGGAATTTTGTGGGTGTAGGATTAGATAGTTTTAATTCTTCCTCTAATTGTTTTCGACCGTTTCAGTAAGATCCGAACGAGACAGAAAGTGGACAGTTTCCTAGTTATTAATATTGGGATTTCAGTTAAGGTCATTAATCGTGTTTCATTGTAGATGATGGTCCGGGATCGCTGAGAGACGGGTGTCGCAAGAAAGAGCCGCTTTGGATTGTGTTTCAAGTTTCGGGCACCATTCATCTCAACTCTTACTTGAACGTTTCGTCGTACAAGACCATTGACGGCCGTGGCCAGAAGATAAAGCTTTCGGGGAAAGGCTTGAGGCTGAAGGAATGCGAGCACGTGATCGTCTGCAATCTGGCGTTCGAAGGTGGAAGAGGACCCGATGTTGACGGCATTCAGATTAAACCGAAATCTCAGCACATTTGGATCGACCGGTGCAGCCTCAAAGACTACGATGATGGGCTCATTGACATAACCAGAGAGAGCACTGATATCACCATCTCCAGGTTTGTCTGTTTGGATCTCGGAAAATGCATGGAAAAGAGAGAATATAACATGGAGAAAAACGAGAGTAAAATCCGAATATACTTTTCTTCGAAAGAATTAGGAAATTTTGATGAAGGGAAGTTTATGTCCATTTAAGTCTGCCATTTAGTTCGTTATGTCTTTTTAAGTCTTATTATATATTAAGTACATAGTGGAGAATCTATGTATTTAGCAATAAGTGAGAGATTAAAAAACCCTAATCTATCTTAGTGTAGGTGCCTGGAGCATCTTGACCGAGTTCTTATATGAACGGTTTTTATTACTATTGTTGCGTGAATAAAATATCCGGTAATGATTTCCTTGCTGAATGCAATGACATGCGTGCTTGGTTATGATTTGATTTCAATATCGGTTCCTCAAGAACAAATTGTTTCAAAATTAATAAATTCTAGGACAACATCACTCGAGTACTGGCCGGGGTTGACTTTTTTTTTTTGCCGAACTGTTCTTTTCAGGTGTCATTTTGCGGAACACGACAAGACAATGCTGATCGGAGCAGACCCGTCTCACGTGGGAGATCGGTGCATAAGGGTTACGATCCACCACTGCTTCTTCGATGGGACCCGCCAGAGGCATCCGCGTGTCCGTTTCGGGAAAGTCCACCTGTACAACAACTACACCCGAAACTGGGGGATCTATGCCGTTTGTGCCAGCGTGGAGTCTCAGGTTTGGAATGTTCTACGGAACCCGAGTTCTTGTTTCGAGGATTTATTGCGACATACCGGTTGATTTGTGTTGAAATTGTTTCGTGTTCGTCAGATATACTCGCAGTGCAATATATATGAAGCGGGGCAGAAACGAATAGCTTTCAAGTACCTCCATGAAAAGGTGATCCCGTTTCTTTTATATTGATTTGAAAAAGAAAAATTGTCTCTGATCAAAATTAGGGATATTTGCGGCACAAGTACCCATACATTAGTGTTATAGGGCAGCATAATTTCCCTTTGTTTGATTATCTCTGGTTAAACGGTAACATTGATACTTAACCTGTGATAAATAAACATGCATATTGAACAATATAAACAGTCTTATTCGTCTTCGAAAATAATATTTTGTGCCGTGCAAATTCAATAAACGAAAGCGTGTTGATCGTTGCAACTGACATTTCAGGCAGCGGATTCGGAAGCGGCAAAATCCGGCTTCATAAGATCCGAAGGTGACGTATTCGTCCACGGAACTCAGGCGGGGCTGACCGCAGAGGCCTGTCACGGTGCCATGTTTCATCCGAGTGAGTACTACCAGACGTGGACGCTCTCTCCACCGTCCGATTCCCTCAAGCATCTCCTCTGCCACGCCACCGGGTGGCAGACCGCTGCTCTCCCACCCGATGCAAAGTAGCTCAAAGTCAAAAGTCAACAATTGCCAAACGCTGCGTTTCAAGGCCGTGATGTGATACTATTATATTATAACTACCACTTGCGTCGAGCTTTGTCTTGTCTTCATATTTAAAGATGTTTTCATGCATCAAACTTTTACTCTTATTGATGTATGATGTAATTATTAATTGATTTAAAGACGGAAATACTCTTGTGTGCATGAGTTATTCGAAATATATTTTTGCGTTTTATTATTTTTCTTCAATTCCTGCAACTTATATCATAACAGTCTTAATATTAAATTATTTGAATATTTATAATACAAGAGCAATAAACACATGACATGATAATATGATATATTTAAATTACTTATCAAGTTTTGTATCGTGTCTAAATTGATATTTTCATGTACCAAACTAGCAAAATGGACTCAAGTAAAAATTTGAAGGGCATTATCCACAAAATAATGCCCTAAAGTGCACTAAAAGTAAAGTTGGACGCGTTTTGACATGAACTCTTTCTATTGCTTTTTAGAGTTAAATTGCAAACCGACTGATACGTGCCCGAAGATCGATAAACTCGAAACGAGAAAATTGAGAATTTCGGCCAACACTCAAAAACCCGATCTCTTAAGGATCAAGTTTCTGAATTTTATTGGCGGCACCCTTTTTCATTCATGAAAGCTCTCTTAAATAGAACATCGAATTACAACCCTAATGGGCCGGACCGGGCCCGACTAAATAAAGCCTCTAACTTAATTAATTAACCTAATAACATAATTAAATAATTAAACGACAAAATAAAACGACAAACTCATCACTTAAATATCCTAAGACCGTATTTAAATACGACGACATAAAATAAATGACGATAATTAAATAAACGATACTAATCCTAAATTCCGGGGCTGTATCACCGACCTCCGTTGGGATTTCATTTAGAAACATACCCCCAAATACCCCATGTTAAGAAACAAAAACATTGTTCACCGAAGGTACGAAACAAAATCAAAACCCTTTCAAAGTTACTATTGCAAAAAAGCCCTTGCTTCTTATGTCGAGTTTTGTCTTGTGTCTAAATTGATATTTTCATGTATAAAACTTTTAGTTTCATTTATCTCAGTTGTGCTTAGTGTTAATCATGTCAGTTCATTTTCAGTGATTAAATGCGTCGTTGAAATGTCATTAGCGATGATTGGTCAGTCTCACGGCCTAATGCAAGGATGGGAGTGAGTCTCTTGTCTTAAATCTTTAGATATTAATCATTTCTCTTCTTGTGTCCACCCATATTAAATTTGACAAGAGAAGCAACATATGATAGAATAATTGGCATTTTGCTTTTGGCAAATAATCCCTTTACTTTCAAAAATGACTTAAAATATTAATAGTAGATCTCTTATTTTAATCTCATTCTACTTTGGTAGTTTGACCATGAAATTTCTTTGTTTGTGTATTTTCAGAATATGAGTGTAAGTCTATCATGTTGGTAGAAATAGTATTTCGTCGGATATTCTCATTCTATGCTCGTACCTTAAGCACGGAATATATTAAATAGATTATAAAGTATTAGAATTATGACGTACTTAATATATAGACATCGTGAACAGATTCCTAATTTTTTTTTCTTAAAAGAGTTAGATTTATAAATTATTTTATAAATTAACAATAGAACGAACATATCGATATGTTTTGGGACACGTTTGATAAGTTTTATTATCTTATTAAATAACTTAACTTATTGATTTTTTTATAACACTATCCTAATCAATATTGGTTGTACAACTAATTGACAAAAAAATATTTATGTATGTAATAAGTCACTCATCGCACATTGTTGGGTCAATATCTTAATTGTAAAACATACAAGAGGCACTCTTGTCAATAATTAAAGTTTAACTTGGTGCAAAGGTCATGGGACATATTACTCTAATTGATTTCTCATTTTGTGTCCACACAATTTGGTTAAAGAAGAGAAGCAATTAAATCATATCATAATAATAATATGATTAATTAGGGTTTTGTGATTGGCACTTGACAGAACCGAACAATGTGGAAGTCTGTCATGGGTTTGAAAAAAGCTTCATACGAAAATGGCTCACGTGTGGCCTATAATTATTTTAATTATGAGTCAACCACTCAACTTGGCATTCAATTAAATTCCACAATTAATTCCATTTATGTGTAATTGAATTTTTAGGAAATCTACTAAATATTGCTTTGAAAAATAACAAGACCAATTATTAGTTGCAAATTGTCACGCAATTTAAAGTATTTGGAAATATCAAACATGCATACGTATATTTATAAGAAAATTTTCGTCTTTTATTAAAAAGAAGCAAATATCACCGCAAGAAAAATTCAAAAAAGTTGACTTTTATACGCATATTGCGTCATTGTCAAACACTAGACACCAGAAAAGATCTTCTTCGATTAAAATCAATAAGAGTCAGACTATCCAAATTATTTTATTTGTAGTCTTCCAATTCCAAATAACACCTAGCTTCACCTAAAATCTATAATATATATACCATTAAATTCCAAATCCAAAAACAAATATACCAAAATTCTGTCTCTAACTAATTAGCTCTTAATTTGGACCTTTTTTTTTCAACTTTCTTGCTCATTCTTATGGTGTAGTCATAATATTAATAATAGGGCTCTATAGCCATATACCCAAACTAAAAAAACTTTTTTGCAAAATAGCCAACTTTTTTATTAATATTGCAAAATAGCCAATCAACCACATTAATAAATCACGAAAGACCGTATTACCCTTGTATTAACTATATTAACATGTATTAACTAAGTTAATTTGTTTAAAAATAAATTAAATTTTTGTTAAAATTTTAATCACGATTTTTTATTTTTAAACAAATTAACTCAGTTAATACACGTTAATATAGATTTTCTGTAAACACAAGTAAATGTTCTTATTTTTAAGAAAAATTAACTTTGTTAATACACATTAATATGTTAAAAGAGTATTATAGGTATAAAATATGTTATTAAATAGCCACCTCATCAATTTGGTTATTTTGTAAAGAAAAATGAAAGGTTGACTATTTGGCTAATCAAACGTTTCAAAACTAAATAATGTCAATAAACAATAACTAGTTATGAGAAAAATTCTCTGTGTGATCTTTTAGAGATTTTATGTATTCAAGTTTCACGGCTTTAAATATGTTAATTAACTGATAAATGATAATATATTGAACGCTATTAATATATTCAAATAAGCACAAAGACTTTCCATGAATTTAATTAGGAAACAGTGATAAGGGAAATATAAGCATGAGTAATGTTGTAATAAGTGAAATGTAATATATTATACATAAATATACATATAGATTCTGAGTACAAAATTTCCCGGGAAATTTACACGACAATATTAAAAATACATTGCTTCATTGCCGTTTTATTTGTAACACCAGGCGTTTAATATATACTTTTATATATTATATATTAATATTTTTATTGGCATGCATTGTAATTCACATGCAAAAATATTGTGTAAAAAAAAAAAAACCCTGGCGATCACTGCTCATTCTAAAAGGAATCTCCAATTTCGCCGCGGGGTCGACAACGCCGATGGCGTTGGCGATGACGGAGCGGAAGATGACGAAGACGAGGACGACGAGATCTCCAAATCCTCGGTTGGCGTGATCCCGTAGAACATGTCCGATAAGTAATGCCCCACATCTTGAGGGGTAAATTTGACCGAAATCCTAACCCTAGCCCTGTTCCGGTCGTAGAACTCCTTGTACGGTGCGACGAGCTTCCTCGCCAACGCCGCCTTGATCTCGTCCCTCAGCTTGGGGTCCGAGATGATGCTCGATCTTTGCTTCCGATAGGCTTCTTCGAACTTTGCGTTGAACGATCGGAAGACCACCTTCGCCTCTTCGGGAGAAATCGCAGCCGTCGGATTCTCCGGCAGGGCGGAGATCGTGCTTCCCCAGGCCAAGCGCTCGTAGCTCCCGGCGAACTGTCGGACTTTGACCTCGTGTTTGACGGACCACTCCTCTCCAAGGAGGTAATGCAGGTTCGACGTCCGTACCTTGTTGACCACGTGTTGGAGATTGTTTGCCAGGAAGAGGTACGACACCGAAACATCGTCGTACCGCTTTGCCTTGCCGTCAAGCTTGCACAGAAGGACCAGAATCAGCCACGCCATTCGGATCGATACTGGAGAAGACAGTTGAGCATCGTTGGAGTCATCGAAAAAGGACTCCGGTGGCGGCGTGTGAGGCGCATCGCGGAAGATGTCGCCGAGGACGTTGCTGTAGTCGGCAAGGAGAGAGAGGTGGTTCATCGTACGGACAGTTAGGCGGTGGACTCCTCCGCCGCGCTCAGTCAATTTCGAAGGCTCCTTTTGTAGTTTCGCCTCGAAATCGGCGAATGCGGTACGGACAAACTCAGCGATCCGGACTAGAGAGTTGTACGCTTGAGTCCGGACCACGGCGGTCGACTCGAAGGCAAAGATCGACTCGATCTCCGACCAATTCTCGAAGATCGCGGTGTACATGTCCAGCACTCTGAAAATGATCATCGACGATTTTTTTGCAGCCTTCAGTGTCAGGGATTCCGGGAATCCAAAGAGGAGAAGAGCACCTTCCTTCGCGATGTCGGAAAAACATGATTCCCGGATAGAATCCGACGCTGAGAAGACATGGTCGCAGAGGATCCTCTCGCCGTGGAAGAGAGTTCTCATCGCGCTCTTCACCGCGCCGAGCCATGTCTTGATCCGGAGATCAAGAACCGGCCAGTCAGTCTTGTTCACCTGCGAAGAGCTCAGCTTCTCCACCCCCATTCTGTAGATCCCCTCGTCGATGATCGACTTTCTGATGATCTTATAGATGCTGATGCACTCCTTCGCGTATCCAGCGGAGATCATGCACTCCGCAATGAGCCGGAGATCCTCCATCGCGTTGGTCGACACTTGTTCGATCTCCGATATAACATCATCGTCTGTGTCGACAATGTCGTCGAAGTCAGACACGCTCGACCTAGCCGAGGCGCGGGAGGAGCGCGTGGACACGCTCTCGGGGTCGAGGTAGGCGCGGTTGGTGGAGAGGATCTGGTAGAACTCCTTCTGCAGCCGCTTCATGGCCACCTCCATCAAGCTCTGCGCGGCCACGAGCCTCTCCGAGGAAGAATCCTCGGCGACGAGGAAGTGCATCGCCCGCTGCAAGTCCCCGACGCGCCGCAGGAAGAGGTGCGCCTCGGCCTTGCTCTCGTAGAAGAGCGACGTCACCTTTGCGTAGGCTGACGCCTCTGGGTCCCACTTGGCAATGAGCACCGCGGCGGAGGCGATGATCTGGTCGGAGACGGAGTCGGACACGCTCTGGCGGGACGGGGTGGACGCCGGCGAGGCGAGCGAGAACGACGCCGTCTTGGCGTGGAAGCAGAGGCTCCTCATTCCTTTCCTCGGCATTGGGTTGAGTCTGTTATAAGTGTAATGCTTTTCTGTTACGAGTTGAGACTAGTGAAGAGTAAGGAGGAGGGTGTATTTATAGGTGTATAATATGTATAGATGGATGAACAAAGCCGTTGTTGTTGAGGAGAGAGAGAGAGAGAAGACATGTTGTGGATGAGAGAAGAGAAGGCGATGTTGACTTTGGGGGTTGAGTTGGGTCAGAGTGGGGCCCACGGGGACGTTGACCGCAGCGCGTAGTACGTGGAAGTCGTTCTCAATAACTAAATTTCGTGACAGTTTATAAAAACTTCCATTGAAAAATAAAAGCATAGAAAAATATTTAATGTTTTTGCGATTTGGTCACCATCCATGGGTATAAAAGTAAAAACCCGCGTACGTGTTGACGAAGGGGTGTGTATATATATAATACATACACATGTAAATATGGAATTGCACACGTGGAAATTAGTTGAGGCGACTGTATATAAGTCTTCGAAGTTTTCCTAAGAAGAGATTAAAAAAGAAATGATTAACTAGAAAGTAATATGATTGTAATGTATAATATAGATAGGTGAGAACAAGCAATCTTTTTTTAACTTTATTATATATTGTCCCTTTTCATAATCATATTATAATATAGAAGGAATTTAACAAAAGACAAATAGATACCATTCAAATCTACGCTTTTAGAAAAAAATTACAATACCTTTCTTTCAAAAAAAAAAAGAAAAGAATAAATTACAATACCACCCAAGTGTCAATTTCATTGACAGTGTATATTGTTTTTTTTTTAATAAAATTTTAACTTAGTAGAAATGTCTTTTTTTCATTATATATATAAAATAATTGCTCATGTGATCTCATAGAGCCTTATAAAATTAAAAGGGCAGCGATTTTCGTAGATTTTATAACGGAGAAAAATATATTTTCTGTTCAAATTCAGGAATTATACAAAATAAAGTGAATAAAGTCGTGGAAGCATTTTTGCCAACAATTATTATTATTTTCGTAAGTGATTTGTGAACATAGTCGGACATAATTCCCCAACATTTTAATTTATTTTCTAATTGGGTCAAGATCACTGATGTGTTTTTTTATTTTTTGAATGGGGTGGCACTATCGGCCAAGGTTACAATGCACTCTCGCATTACTATATATATTCAGTGTAAGAACAGGTGACACTATTGGTCAAGTTTACATATATGTAAAGGGAGCACTCATTTAAATCTCATAGGGTTTGAACCCGTAACCTCTTGAATAGAGGTGTAGTGGAGTTACCACTAGGTCAAACAAGTTTGGTTAAGATCAGTGATGTGTTGAGACCCGTAATTAATCTGAACAACTTGATTTTGTCGAATTTTCATGGTTGAATCGTAATTAAATTGAGTCACTACATAGCTCATTATAGTTATGTGCAAAACGATACGTACAAACGCGTTTTTTCTAATATTAATATTGATATATTGTTAATCAAATAACCATGTTATTTGTTCTAACTTCTAATCATTAAGTCACGTCGATGATTGTTCATGTTCTGCGATTAGCTAGGCCAAGACTCGAGTACTTGTGTCGCACGTTCATGCATGGATGGGATATATATATATATATATATATATATATATGTTTAACTATATATAAATATATGTATGGAGATTAACTTTTAATCGTAGACGCTAATAGATTGTGAAAATGTTATTAATTAATAATTATTTAATTAAATTAATTAGGTTCGGAATAATATGTTTATAGCCAATCTCACGTATTTTGATCATAAGTCAGATATATGGACAAATTGGTCAGCGTTGTGTAATTTCCTAATTGGAAAAAGATTTCAACTAATCTATTAAGACCCGTAATCTTCTGAAAAATTACAGATTTCTTTCGAATCTTCTAGATACGTTGTGTTTATGATTCGTAATTATAGTGAGTCATTGCATAGCTCATGCGCCAAGATGATCCGTATATTTTGCTTTTTCTAATATTAATGTTGTTTTTTTCAAATTATTAAGTGATAACTTTTCAAGGGAAAAATCACTCACGGTCGATGATTGCTTGCTTGTGTCGCACGGGATTCTATGGAGATTAAATTTTGACTTACACGTTAATCTACCGCCACAATAATGTTATTAATTAGCTAATTATTAATAGCTCATAAAATAACCCTCAATACACCACAATTTTTATTATTAATCCTCAAGTTTTCATAATTCTCAAAACAACCTTTTTAAATACCAAAATACTAATATACCCCTAAAACTGTCCATTTTTCATGACGTATTAATCCTGAAAAAGGGACATATATCGTCTTGAAAAATGGACAATATTAAGGGTATTTTGGTACATAAAATTTAAAAATGTTATTTTGAGAATTATAAAAACTTAAAGACTAGTAATATAATTTGTGGTGCATTTGAGAGTTATTTTGTGAAGTTAATATATATTTTATCTACGTCAAGCTTCACATCTTTTGATTATCGTATATTATATGGACAAAATATTGGTCAGCGTCTGTGTAATTTCAAACCATGGCGGCTATATGTTAAGTCCAAGGAGGCAAGGACATATATATATATTTATTTATTTATTTCGGTTCGTTATTATTTATTTACATTGGATTCAAGGCTTGATTTTCAAACCTAAACGATTCCCGTAAACTAGCGCCATTTAAGTGCATGTTTTTCAAAGTATTATATATATATATATATATATAGTTATATATATATATATAGCTAGAATATATATTATTAATAATTATGATGCTCCGTTTCAAATTCAATAAGAAATGTACGTTTCTTCTCCTGTACTCCATCTCAAATAATAATATTTTATTTGTGTCGTGCTAAGTCTCCTTATATAATGTTATTCAATCATCTAATATATATAGACATAGTATTTTGAGAATTAGTATTAATTATTCGAGTGATTTTCTATCCAAATTCAAGTTGACCGATCATTTTACTGTTCGATTTTTACGAGTAATATACAACCTACACAAACCAAGGTCGTATCTTTATTGCATTATTTACATGCATTGATACTGTATATTCAATTTTCTTTTTTAGAGTTTAGAGAGTATGTACGTACATGTTTTGGATAGAGAAATAGAATATTATTTGTCCCCATTTTCTTCTAAATTTTAAATTTAAATCCTAAAATTATGAGATGTTTGACTGATTTCCTTGATCGATACTTTTCAATTGATCATATATACATTACATTTAGGGGTTTAAGTTAACCATATGAAATCTTATCTAAAAAAACTATATATATGATTTTCATCACATCAAACCATAGCACCATAAATACTATATATATGACCATTAATATAGCTTCTTTTTTTTTTCACGTACACCTACCACAGAGTTTTAATATCTCTCACTCCAAAACCCTATATATATATATATATATATATATATATACACACACACACGTGCTCTTGTTGTAATTATAAGTCGAATATGTGAACCCATTCATTAGTTTGAGGAAAAAAAAAAGGGTATATGCTATTCTATTTCCATAGGGTTAGAAAATACACACACATATATATACATATATACTATATGTATTGTGAAGTAAGTATATATGTATACTATTCCTAGCGTGTTAGTCTTTCATGACGGCTTGAGACATTACTAAGTAAAAAAAAAGGATTTATTTTCTTGAAAAAAGAAAAACAAAGTGCGTTTTAGTTATCTAACGAAGGTATCTAATTAGTATAATTAATCATCTTACTTTTTAGGGTTAATGATGGCAAAAATACCCAAAGTTTGGTCAAAGAACCCCTTGTGTATCCAAAGTTTAAAAGTGGTGGCAAAAATACTCAAAGTCATATTTGGGGACAAAAATCCTCAAAGTCATATTTGTCCACGTGGCCAGAGTTAACGGGTAAGTTAACGGCGTTACGAGAATGGAGTGGTCAACTCCCCAAATGCGACTTTGGGTATTTTTGCCACCACTTTTAAACTTTGGGTACACGAGGGGTTCTTTGACCAAACTTTAGGTATTTTTGTTGTCATTAACCCTACTTTTTATATATGATATCTGCCGCGAAATCATAGCTATTTAAATATGTAAGCTCGTGTCAAAATTATTAAATTATTTATTCCACTAAAAAAAGTCACGAAAGTAGTTTTCAAATAATATGATATTCCTAATAATTAAAATACCACGATATATGCTCTTGGCAATTCCTCATATACATTATTATTAGGTGTATTTTTACGTAAAAACGTGTGTGCCTTTGATCTAAAATATGTTTCTAATTAATCATTTGAAAACTTTACCCATATATATATATATATATATATATATATATATATTAGGTATAATTGTCATTATCGTGGTCCTTCCCTGACCACATATTCACTCTATATAGGACCATGCACCAAACCTTCATAATATGTATATATCAAGTAATGCAATTTCAAATAAATGAAAATGATGTACGCTTTATTTATTAATTGATCATTTTCATCCACAAATTATGGAGACTTAAACGAATTAAGGACCCATAAAAACAGTACACGGGTCTCCTCCATATCTCTGTGCCATGAAATCAACAAATTATATTCATATAGTTAGATATTTCTATCTGAAAATGTGATACAGATACATGTAATGTGATTGGTCATATATATATATATATATATATATATATATATATTATATAATCTCGGAGCCAAACACTTGGGTGGCTAGATGTAATAGTTAGATTTTTGTGTAGAAATATACACAGTATTGAACGTGCCAACAATATAGGCACGTACACATCTTGAATTTTCGTGTAAAAGAAAGACAAAAGTGGTGGTTGCAATAAAAATATAACTGCACAAAAGTCCATCATCTTTATTAAAATATCGTATACACGTACACACGATATAAATGCATAGAACACACACAGACTTAAAACATTTATCTATAGAATGCACACGCATAAACACGTAGGCATCTATATGTGATCTATATATTGATAATATCAATTAATTATAAATTATAATGCGTGTCTTAACAAAACGTAGCTTATTTTCACGACTAAATCATGGAGATTGGAGAACAACAACTGTACATATGATATATATGATGATGCATAAATTTCGTTAATTATTTTAAGTTTTAACATCAAAGTCAATAGCATATTAATTTGACATTTATTAAACGATTACGTAAGTACGTACGGTACGGATGTAAAGGTACTTGTACGGCGCACGATAATGATATATAGTATATAATAAGCCCTAAATTTATTATTAATGCCTCAAGTTGCTAATGAATAATTATTAATTACGTTTGTCTCGAGTTTCGTAATTTCACAAGTGGCAATATTCGGACCTTATTATATCGTCATGATAAATATATGCATGTATATGTAAAGTAAATGTATATTTTATTGACTATTGTAAGGAATATGATATGCTGCGATTGCCGACTAATTTTCGCTAATTATTTTAACTTTGACAATAGCAAAATAATTTGACATTTATGAAACGATTACGCAAATTACTTATGGTACGGATGAGACAAAGGTACTTGTACGGCGCACGATAAGGATATATATAGTATATAATTAATAAGACCTAAATCTATTATTAACGCCTCAAGTTGCTAATGCTAATGAATAATTATTAACTACGTTGATCTCGAATTTCGTTCACAAGTGGTAATATTCTGACCTTATTAAATATATCGTCATGAGAAATATGCATGTATATATACATATATATATATATATGTATATATTATTGACTCTTTTTATAGGAATGATACGTAGGACTGCATATATATAGTTATCGTGATGTCACGATGCGTATTTTGTGATATTTTGTAGTAAATGAATTATAGCTTAAGATTTTGAAAATTATTGATAGAGATGTGCATGAAAATATAATATGAATTTCAAAATGAGATGACTTTGCGAAGGCCAACGTATTTACCCAATTCATCATCAACAAGTTGTGGCTCATTCATTGACACCTTTTCTTCAAAGCCCCACACGGGTGTTTAATTCATTTAATGCAATCAAATTATATATATTCATATAGTTGTTAACCTAGCTATATATATATATATATATATATATATATATATATATATATATAGCATTGATTTTTATATCCCTAGCGACCATTCTCTACGTTACAGCGTCGCTATAATCATATCCACAAACACATCTTATGCATTTACGCATCGGACATGATTTTTCAACTTTTATCAAGTACACAATACTGAATTCTTTGAATTATTATTTTATTATTAATATGTCACACATAGATATGTATATATGCATGTCAACATTGGTCGGTCATGTAATCTATTCCACGTCACAAATTAAGCTGAGTTTCTTATCAGAAATTCAAGATAAGATCTTTCAATATAGTGATCTGTTGAACAACAGTTTGTGATGAAATGGATATATATATATATATATATATATATTATATGAACTTATTGTTTGGTTTAAATTTAATGTATTTGGTCGACTAAGTCTAGAATTTCTCTATGTTCTTAACACCCCTTTTAATGGAACTTCTGTCTCTGATTAATTGTTTTGGATTTTTTAATTCTTTTTTTGTCAGACACCATTAATTTTGATGACTCAGGGCCTTGTAATCACCATCATTAATAAGTATGTTTGACGCATAATCTTGGTGATTAACTTGAAGGTGAACAAGGTAATTATATTAGAGTACGATTAATCTAAGATTAATATAAAGCATGTTACTAAACGCAATGGGGTAGGAATTAAAAACCTAACTTGCCCGTACACCTTTAAATTAATCACCAAGATTATGATTAATATAAAGCATGTTACTAAACGCAATGGGGCAGGAATCAAAGTCTTAATACTTTAATTATTTTAGGGATTATTAGTAAAATACCCGATTATGGTTAAATTATGTAAAGAAATACACAAGGTTTACTTAATTCAAATCATACCCATTTTAAAGATTATTTTCCAAAAATACCCCTGACACCCTCTCGACTCACTCTCCTCTCTCGTTGAAGCTCGAATCCTCAAGCTCGATTCCTCTCGCTGAAGCGCGAATCCTCAAGCTCGAATCCTTTCCCTAACTCTCTGCAATCGCCTCTCTGTCGAATCCTTGATCACCGACCAGCTCATCTCTATCGAGCTCTCTCTCCTCCATGTCTGGGGTCACCCTAACTCGAGGAACTCATCTCCACCGCAATCTCAAAGAGCTCGCTGAAGATGGCTACTCCGGCGTCGAAGTTAGGAACACGCCTATGAGTACTGAGATCATCAGCAGAGCCACTCGCACCCAGAATGTGCTTTGTAAATTTCTTTCTTGATTTGTTTATTGTTTTTGTTAGATTCGATCGAAAATCGAAGCTATATACGTAATACGTATGTCCATCAAAGGCGTGAGATTTTGACATTTTAGTGCTGAATTATGGGTTTATGTTTGGATTCATGGTCACTGTTGGGTTTAAAGGGTCTGATTTTGTTTTGATTTATGGGTTTAGGTGAGAAAGGAAGAAGAATTAGGGAACTGACCTCCGTTGTGCAGAAGCGCTTCAAGTTCCCGGAGAACACCATTGAGCTCTATGATGAGAAAGTCAACAACCGAGGCCTTTGCGCCATTGCTCAGGCTGATTCCTTGCGCTACAAGCTCCTTGGAGGGCTTGCTGTCCGCATATATGGTCGTAATCTTCTTGATATTTTCCATATTTGCACTTCATTTTGTATTGAAAATTGTCTATGTTGAGTTATTCTTATCTGCTCTCAACAATAAAGGGTTCAAACGATATCGTGAATACTGAATGGTTTTAGATTCGCAGTAATAAATATTGCATGACGAGATAGCTTTTTGCTAGAGACTCTTCATAGATACTTTATCTTTTTACCAACCGTTCGTAGAGTTCATGGACTTCAATAGTTTGTAACTTTGTATTATGTTTGGTCTTAATTGGGACAACTTTTAATAGCTTGAACAACCTTGCATAGTAC
Source organism: Parietaria judaica (assembly GCA_954871525.1). Classification (NCBI taxonomy): domain Eukaryota; kingdom Viridiplantae; phylum Streptophyta; class Magnoliopsida; order Rosales; family Urticaceae; genus Parietaria; species Parietaria judaica. The sequence goes on from OX940864.1 coordinate 19,743,786, forward strand.
GCAAATAATGCAGCAATTACACTTGTTTGTAATGGTGGTGTCTGTCCGTGATTGTTTCTCTTTGAACATGCAGGGCCTGCTATGGTGTTTTGAGATTCGTCATGGAGAGCGGAGCAAAAGGATGGGTACATGATCTCCTCCGGTCCGCCCGTTAAGGAGTACAATGACGCTGCCGTGAGACACGTGCTCCTCAGACAGGTTAGTCGTTGATTTCCTCTTTTTTTCATTCGTAGCTACATGTGTTATAATATAGATGTATATGAATATGAAATATTTTGCTAAATTCGCAGGGTGTTTTGGGTATCAAAGTGAAGATCATGCTCGACTGGAACCCGAAAGGAAAGCAAGGCCCAATGCCTCTTCCTGATTTGGTGACGATTCACACGCCCAAGGAGGAAGAAGAGTATGCCGGGGAATCCTATGTGGCGACGGTGGATGTCCCGGAAGTCGTTGCATAGATCAATTTCTTGTCCCGGTGTAAAATTTGACATCGGGAGGATAAGTGTAATTACAGTTTATGCTCTTAGACTAATTATATATAACTAGAATTACGAAATTGTAACTGTAATTACAAAAATGTAACTCCAGTTATAGTAGTGTAACTCCAGTTACGTTGTGTAACTTATTTCAAATATAATTATAAGTGTAATCGCATATGTGAAACTACGGTTATGTGACTAAAATTATAATTGTAATTTATGTCACTATTGTAACTTATTTCAAATATAATTATAAGTGTAATCGCATATGTGAAACTACGGTTATGTGACTACAATTATAATTGTAATTTATGTCACTATTTTTCAAATATTGAAATGAAATTCAGTTATGTAACTCCAATTATGTGTAATTAGTGCTATATAATTTTAGATCGAGACTCAATCAATATAATTATATATAACATAAGTGAAATTATATATAACTAGAATTACAAAATTATAACTGTGATTACAAAAGTGTAACTACAGTTACAAAATTGTATTTCCAGTTACGTTGTGTAACTCTTATTTCAAATATAATTATAAGTGTAATTGCACATGTGAAATTACGGTTATGTATATAATTGTAGTTACGTAGTTTGTAATTTTATGTCACTATTTTCGCAAAATATTGAATTGAAATTCAGTTATGTAACTCCAACTACATGTAATTACTGCTATATAATTTTAGATGGAGACCCAATCAATATAATTATATATAACATAAGTGTAACTATATATAACTAGAATTACGAAATTGTAACTGTGATTACAAAAGTGTAACTCCAGTTAGAAAAGTGTAACTCTAGTTACAAAAGCGTAACTCCAGTTACGTTGTGTAACTCTTATTTCAAATATAATTATAGGTGTAATTAAATATGTGAAATTACAGTTATTTATATAATTGTAGATACGTAGTTTGTAATCGTATGTTATTATTTTTCAAAAATATCGAATTGAAATTCAATTATGTAACTCCAATTACATGTAATTACTGATATATAATTTTAGATGGAGACTCAATCAATATAATTATATATAACATAAGTGTAATTATATATAACTAAAATTACAAAATTGTAACTATGATTACGAAAGTGTAACTCCAATTAAGTTGTGTAACTCTTATTTCAAATATAATTATAAGTGTAATTACATATATGAAATTACATTTATGTATGTAGTTGTAGTTACGAAGTTTATAATTGTGAGTCACTATTTTCGTAAAATATTGAATTGAAATTTAGTTATGTAACTCCAATTACGTGTAATTACTGCTATATAATTTTAGATGGAGACCCAATCAATATAATTATATATAATATAAGTGCAATTATATATAACTAGAATTACGAAATTGTAATTGCGATTACAAAAGTGTAACTTGGGTTACAAAAGTGTAACTGTAATTACAAAAGTGTAACTCCAATTACGTTGTATAACTCTTATTTCAAATATAATTATATATAATTACTGCTATATAATTTTAGATGGAGACCCAATCAATATAATTATATATAACATAAGTGTAATTATATATAACTAGAATTACGAAATTGTAACTGTGATTACAAAAGTGTAACTCCATTTACAAAAGTGTAACTCAAGTTACAAAAGTGTAACTCCAGTTACGTTGTGTAACTCTTATTTCAAATATAATTATAAGTGTAATTACATATATGAAATTACAGTTATGTATATAATTGTAGTTACGTTGTTTGTAATTGTATGTCACTATTTTGATAAAATATTGAATTGAAATTCAGTTATGTAACTCCAATTACGTGTAATTACTGCTATATAATTTAATATGGAGACTCAATCAATATAATTATATATAAGATTAGTGTAATTATATATAACTAGAGTTACGAAATTGTAACTGTGATTACAAAAGTGTAACTCTGGTTACAAAAGTGTAACTCTTATTTCAAATATATATGAGTGTAATTACATAAGTAAAATTATTGTTATATAAATGGATATATCATAAATGTAACTGTATATATCATAAATGTAAAGTCAGTTACATTATTCTAACTTGTGTTACAGTGTAAAAAATAATCATTGCTGTGGCCTTCGAAAATGTTAAATCCTCCTCACTTTCTTGCATGGATTCTAAAGTTAAATCCTTGGCCTTCTTTTCATATCTTCTTGATGCTTTGCTTCACACGATGGATTCAACTTGCTCTTCGTCATTAAACGCAGCTTTCAAATATTCCTTAACAATAATAACATTTGCTTCTGGGTGCTTGTTACTGGTTACTGTCCTCACACATGAGTGTGTTTTATTGTATGTTTTAATCTTCCATGATGTTGAACCTTCGTAGTCCAATGAAGAATGCATTTTCCACGTAAAATCGGCATTCGAACATTTGATATCAAACCGAGATTTATCAGAGTGAGTAGTCTTAAATGAGAAGTTTCTTCTGATTGCAATCATGCTCATTGTGTATTGCAAATGCTTCTTCGATTTGAACATATAACCCTTTTTCACGTCATACGACTTTGGGAAATGCTCAACGGCTACATCGTCGACAAATGCGTTGGAAGAACTACCATTTAGATCTTCACTTGTGAATGAATAAGATTCGGACCTGCCGAATTGCCCTGTAATAATTTAATTTTCAAAGTTATTATATTAATATCATCTTTGAAATAATGTAACTACACTACTATAGTTACATAAGTGTAAACTATAGTTACAAAAGTGTAACTACAATTATACTATTATCATAATTTAAAGGTTGGAATACTTTGGTTGGCTGAATTTTGAGAATGTGTTGATCTCGTTGTTCCATCCGAAGCCGACATTTATTAATGTTAAGGTGGAAGCCGATCTTCAGGAGGTGCTTAGAGGCTTGAATCACTCTGTGCAAATGTGAGACAAGACAAAGATGAGATCAATTTAACAAGCATTGATATCACCAATTCCGAATGTGCAAATGTGCCGACATATATGAAGAAACAAAATTCAAAAATCAGCAACAAAATTCAAACATGTATTTTGATTTGCTATCATTCTGTCCGGAAAAACAAAAATCCCCAGGCAGTCAGCCAACATCATTTGAACATTGCCAAAATCACTCCACAAATGGCTAAAATTTTGCCCGAAACCTTATTCGAGTCCGAAATTCAAGCTTTCCTGGTAAAAGTTATCGAATTCGGTTCCGTTCTATGGACTGGAAAACCAGGACCTAGTTTCCAAATTAAGACCGAAACCTTGGTCGAAAGCTCGAATTCCAACGAGGAACAAAGCATTGGTAGTTTCTATGATCAATCCATATCTCATCACCCCGAGTAACATGAAAAACAGAGTATAGACCATTTTATAGTGCTGATTGAAAATCTAGTTGAACACTAGAAAATGAGCGTAACAAAAACAAATAAAAAACTCAGAAATTCTGAAACTAATTTGTTTAATGCAATATGAATAGGAATTCAACACAGATATAGAGTTCGATGAGTCTCACTAACCTTGAGGATCTTCGGGTATCAAGCTAAGGATGGAGAAGAAACAGCGATCGTCAACGAAGCTACAAATTTGGCAAAATGGAATTTCAAAATTACAAGAAGTTTCAAATCGATCGCACAAGCTTCAAAGAATTCTGAATTGACGAACCTGAGTTGTATTGAATCAAATGCACGTCCAGAAACTGGAGATAAAACAGTCGAGCAAGGAGATCAAGCTTTGGAGATAGAAATCGAAATTGAAATTGCCCCTGCAGATCGGACGCCGGCGAAACTCCCGCCGACGTTATTCGAGGAGGAGAACGGTGGCTCGTCGTCGAACAACACGGTGTCAGAGAAGGGGAGCGAGCTCGTGGGATGAACTTGGTTGAACAACAATGGAGGAAGAAGAGTCGAACGTGAATGAGACGATGAAGACGAGGGGTATATTTGTACATTAAAGGCCAAATGGGTACATTTTTAATTTTATCAAAGCTTTCGAGTATTTTTAAAAAGGTTTAACCTTAAATGGGTATTTTGCTAATAAGCCCATTATTTTATTTCACTATTTAACTAATGTGTAATTTATTATTGTAAAATTTTTATCAATTTGAAAATATGTCTTATCAAATTTGGCCACATTCTTCTATTTTTATATGTCCACTTTTTTTTTTTAAGATGATTTTGTGATTACCAATTAATATTTGACGTTTTCTAATATTATTATTATTATATATATATATATATATATATGTACTTTTTTCTAATAATAAAAAAGTTTTGAATATGTACAATGTCGGGTAACTGGTTGATAAGAATTAAAAAGTAAAATTTCATAACAATTTAAATAAAAAATAAATACGACATATTTTATTCACCTTATATATTTATGATTATATTTATGCCATCTCGCGGAGTGCAGTGTCGGTCCACCTAGTTAGACAAACAAAAATTATGATTGTGCAAATAAATCAAAAGAAGAAATGTAGAAGAAAAAAAATTCATCTTCTAGTGGTATCAAGTGGGCCGGCCCAACCCACAACCCGTTAAGCCAACAAATTAAACGGGACGGGCTTGACCCGTCCTGATCAATGTGCGGGGTTGGGCGGGTTTCAGAAGAGACATCAAGAACCACCCCGGCCATGAACCCCAACTTAGAATGTCATGGTCTTATCAATCAAGTAGTGAATTTTGAATTTGACTAATGAAATTAAAATTGTTTAATGGTAGAATTAAAGAACTATATATAATCTATAAAAATAAAGTAATAAAAATTATCTAATATAAAGATAATTTTTAAATTTTGTTACAATAAAAAATATTTACAGTAATTTTTTTATTTTTCATTAGTATTAATTTTATAACTTAATTTTTTTATCATCTTTATCATCTAAACTTATGGTTACGTGGAATTTTTAATGAGGCGGGTTTATGTGGGCTTCGGGCGGACCTAAAAATACATAAGCCAGCTTGACTATTTCGACAGGGGTGGGACTAGCCCGGCCTACAAAATGTCGGGGCGGGATAAATTAACCTGCTTTTTTTTTACAAGTTGGGATAGATCGGCCTTGATCGGCCCGGCCCATACGACACCTCTATCCAATAAACCAAATAAAATGGTATATTAGAATTATTTACATGTTAAATATGGAAAATATTAATTTATTTTCGTTTTCTTACCTGTCTGTCACACACAACACACGTATGCATAAAGAATCAGATTATATATATATATATATATATATAAATTTATAATAAATAAAATAGTCAAAATAAAAAGTGTGAAGTGGTTACTAGCTAGTAACTACCATATATCTCTTGACCTCTTTCTTCATCATTCGCTCATATCAAATCGCCGATCCAAAGATTCGTCTGAAACCCTAAATTCCTTCTTCTTCCTCAATCTCCAACCAGGTTTGTCTGCGTTCTCTTCCGTCGATCGATTTGAGCTTGCGATTTCTGGTTTGATTGAGGCATGATGTACCGCCATAACTCTCAGATTGAATCGTGTGTTTCTTCAATGGCGATTCGTAACTTGCTAGAATCCGAGTTATAATGATATTTAATTAATAATATTCGTTAATCAGAATTATAATTTATCAGTCTTAATTACATCCACGAAGAGCATTAACTCCGTTCAGCTCAGAATTCAAATCAAAACAACCGTTTCAGTCTCAACAAATTCTCATTCTGTGCCTCTCTGTGTGTAGAGTGATCGAAGATGTGTTGCGGAGGGAGGATATGCATGATGTGCACGTGCGTCATTCTGCTCGTGATTCTCGTCGGCCTCCTCTTCGGCTTCGGAGTCTTCAAGAACGGCTTCCACAAGATCAAAGACACCGTCGACCTCTGCGATTCGTGCGCCTCGGGAAGGCCCTTCTTCACTTACCCTGCTGCTGCCTCTCCACCTTCCTAGAGATTTCGATTTTTATTCGCTGAATATATTCGTGTTTTCTTTCGCCATGTACATCTGTTTCTGCGATTTTTTTGCGTAATGAGCGTTTTCGCGCAATTTTACGTTATGTAATTCAGTCTTTTCCAAAGCTATCGAATATCTAAGTCATTATCAGAGATCTAAATCGCGCCTATGTTTAAACAATTGGTTATAAACAAGATTGGTACAAAAATGGTTATTTACTGTTCACTGTAATTGTGTGTGTATATAAATAAAAAAAAAGTGGCATAACTGATTTGATTATACCAATTATTACCAATTATAGACTGTCCTAGGAATATCCGGTCGGCGATTATCCGGCTTTGGTCGATCTATTGAGCTGATCGGAATCGGAATGCTGAAAAGCAGCATCCAAAGCCTGCATCGAAGCGAGATAGTTTTCACGATTATGTTTTCTCGTTACAGTCATGAAATCAATACGAAAAGGATAAGAGAGGCGTTGACCTGATGCATTGGTCTGACTATGAGCGAAACCTGATGCCGGGAATCCGACTGCACCGACTCCTTTATCTCCTGTATCCATAACCCCAAATACACATTCTTAGAAAAAATAAAAAAATAGAAAAGTGGCAACGATGTAGTCTATGTACCTCAAGCTGTCGGTATATCTGCGGCATGGCGACCTTTAATCTGCTAACCTGCGCGTTACCAGGCGGTTGACTTCCATTGGATTTAGAATTACCAAATAAGAATCCTACGGCGACCTTTGTGTGAAGATATGTCGTTGTGATTGGATACGAAGACCCGAAATGTCTTAGTGATTCTTGAATGGACACCGTAACAAAAGTCAAAAGCATTTGAATGTAGAGCTCACTTGTTATACTTGGTCAACTCTTACGTTATAAGAAAGCTGATGCTTGACTTACGTGCAGAAGTTCATCCCTTGTTGTGCTCCGGAAAGTTGGTATTGTGTGCTTGAGATGTTTTAGGTGAATCCATTAAGAGCCTGAACCATAGACACAAAGTTGTCTTGCGTTTCAAGGCATAACAAAGCGTAAATCTGAATAATTTTACGACGTACCATCAAAGCAACTTCAGGCTTTAGTATAAGGTTACTCAATCCCGAAGCCTTGACTTGGGATATGGAATCCCTTAGGGAGCCATGTGCTTCGTCAATGCTGACACTGCATTTCGTTCGTTGCGTACTATTTCGTGTGTCGTCCAAAGTTTTGAGCGCATTAGCTTGTTGTGCGTCGAAGTAGTCTCGAGGCTCCTAGTTTCAAAGAACACCATCAGAAACGAGATGTATATATCCTTAATTATAGCATATAATAATGCCAACCTTAATGCAAAGTGGATCAAAAGGGTGTTCATGAGGTCTTCAAGGTCCTCTATATTGATCATACGGATTCCTCGTATGATCATATATCCTATTGTCTGTCTTGTCTGCATCAGAAAGTGGTAAGAGTACATAAAACCTGGTTTTTAGGGGTAAAAAGGTCAAATATTGCGTCACAACGGAAAAAATCATGCCATGCTAACCTTGCCTTGCCCGTACAAGTGCTTCAGCAACCGTTCCAGGATCTTCTAAGTCTATATCTGCACCCATTTATGAAAGTACTACGTAATCGGCCTAATTACGAATCATCTACATTTAAGAAAGAAGTAAGAGAAAGAAGTTTCCAAAGAAGCTTTTGAAGAGGATCCGTCTAGTCTTACCTTATGTTCTTCCTGCAAGAACAACCGGACCTTGTCGATTAAGATCTTGTGATAAAGTCGGCTTGTAATATGCTCAGGCAGCGATGATTCACTGAATTCCTTAGTACCATCGCGCCGGATCCCATGGTCCTAGTTTTAATAATCGCACACTTTAAAACGAATTAAAACTTAACATGAATTAGAAAATTTGGGTCACCTTCCTACGCGCTTCTCTGGCTAATATGTCTGTCATTCTTCAAGAAAATGGCAAGTTCTTCATCTTCACCAGCCTCTGCTGCGACCGTGACAGCATTCTTTGTACTGTGGAGGTATTCGGCTCGAAAGCATTTTGTCCCGAAATCCTTTTCGTTCATCTAATACTAAAAAACTTAAAGATTAACAAAGGCTCTTTGAAGAGAATGTTAGATAATTGATGATATTATCTCAATCCCTCGCCTTAAATAAAATAACTAACAATGAGGGAAATCATAAACGGTAAGAACGGCCGAAACTGTTTCCGTATATGCCTTAAATTTAGAAGAGCATTTGATAGAAACCTTAACACTTTGTTACCTAGCTATCATCTTGTTACATAATTCATTCAATGCTGCATTTCGTTGTTCATCGAGAGATGTAATCGCCGGCTTTTCAGGAGCAACTTTCGCAGCCGAAGCAGACCTTGCAAGAGAATTGCCTATGCCAGACAGAGATTTCAGATAACCCGTAAATGAAAACTAAGAACCGACGACGATACATTGCGAATTCTCGGCATACATGAAGGTCAGCGAAGCTTAACCACCACCCTGCATTGATAGTTACCGCATCAAACTTGAACAATTAATTCCGCTAAAAATCTATACACCTAACTATGTCTGAAGATGAGAAAGATTGCAAAAGAAAAGAGACCTGATCATGAGGAAGATGAAAGCCAAGGTGGTTTACTCGATCCCTCCTTAACAATGGCGATGACAAGAAATTAGAAAGACAATAAGAAGCTTGTTGTAACACTGAAAATGGATCAAGAGAGAGAGTGCCTTAATCATCAACTGACGCATTGTGATGAGAGAGAGATGCCGAATTGATGGGCCCTGAAGTTGGGTCGGGCCCAGATTGTTCGTCTGTGCTCACCCCTAGCGCATGCTCATCAGAGAATTGCCTTAATTCAATCCAACGGTGTAGATTCGTCAACGGAGTAAGGTGAAGAAAATAAAAAATAATCTCCCATGTGGTTGTTTGAGTTTGACTTTGTGCTTACGGAAATCGATGTCCCTTTGCCATCACTGCAATTCTAATCTCCATTGGCATTGAAGCTTGGCTATGGCGGAACTGACGCTCTGAGTGAGGTCTACTTTCCTTCATTTCGTTTCGCTCGCTGCTCACTGCTTTGATCGGATTCGGACCGAAGCGATGAAGCAATTGCACAAGCAATCGACCGCCGCGACTCAGCGGAGGGACGAGGAGATGGCGGCGTCCACGGCGGCGCCTCAGCCGTACTCGCCGAAGACCCTGAAGCATCCGAGATCTCTCCCGAGATCGATCAACTACCTCTTCAGAGAGCAGAGGCTGCTCTTCATCCTCGTCGGGATCCTCATCGGATCCACCTTCTTCATCCTCCAGCCAATTCTCTCCCGAATCAGCCCCTCCGATCCTGTTTCCTCCGTCTCTCGCAGTGTCTCCGTCGCGGGTAGCGGAGGAAGCGAGTCCGTCGGTTCCTACTTCAAGTCCGATTTTGGAGTCGGAAAGGTCGGTCGCGTTCCGGCGACGCTTCGGCAGCGCCGGCTGAGGATTGTCATCACCGGCGGGGCCGGATTCGTCGGAAGCCATCTCGTGGACAAGCTCATGGAGCGGGGTAACGATGTGATTGTGATCGACAATTTCTTCACTGGGAGGAAGGAGAATGTGGCTCACCATTTCCGGAATCCGAGGTTCGAGCTCATCCGTCACGACGTTGTTGAGCCGATCCTGCTGGAAGTGGATCAGATCTACCACTTGGCTTGCCCTGCCTCGCCCGTTCATTATAAGTACAATCCCGTCAAGACGATCATATCCTTCTTAGCTTCTGTTACTGTATTTGTGTGTATCTGTTTTCAAGTCCGGTTCTTTTGGCGTGTTTGCGGTTTGTTTCTTTTCGAATTGTTGTCGTCCTTGACTCTGATGAATGACTGATTCATCACAAGACGAATGTGATGGGGACGCTTAACATGTTGGGGCTTGCCAAGCGAATTGGGGCTCGGTTTCTGCTCACGAGCACAAGCGAGGTCTATGGCGATCCGCTCGAACATCCGCAGAAAGAGACGTATTGGGGAAATGTGAATCCAATTGGTATGCTACAATGCCGCTAGCTAGGCTGAAGCTAATTTCTATGGTATTGGTTTAAATGATCTTTTGTTATTGAGTGATGTGAGCTTTGAAATGGATAGGTGAGAGAAGCTGCTACGACGAGGGAAAGCGGACTGCGGAAACCTTAACGATGGACTATCACAGAGGCGCAGAAGTCGAGGTAAATGGATTGGGTGTTACCCGTATGGGCTAAATGCATTTTAAAGCTGTGTAAAATATTTCAATGTAACCATCGTGTGTCTACGTGTTTATCAAATTCTCGGATTTCATAAAACTTAAACACATATAGAATTGTATATATAATAGTGTAAAAGGTCTCTTGGATTGTTCTTGCCAATTGATGTAGTGAAAGGAAAATGGAAAGGGTCGATCGGTACCATGATTTCTTAAAGAATTTGATTTAAACATATGGACTATGGATCATATCGATTGAGTTGACTCACTCAATCCATATGTATAAATTTAAAGATACTTTCAAAGTAAGGGGTTATAGTAGACTATCTTTAGTTGTTGATGAACATGAACTTTAAAACTATTTGAAAACACCAAAGAAGATTTGTGTTCAGGATGTCATCAATCTTTTTTTTTTCTTAGGATGGATTGCCAAGATTTTGGAAACAGATCTAATTAGAGTTATTGAGCTAAAATTAGCTCAATATTTAACCTTAATTTTACCCAGTTAAATATAAATCTTAATTTAAAAGTTTATTATATAGTTAGCTATGTAAGGAACTCATTATGAAATATACTGTACACAGGTCCGAATTGCTCGGATTTTCAATACGTATGGACCCCGTATGTGCTTAGATGATGGACGTGTTGTCAGCAATTTTGTTGCGCAGGTTAATATCTCTACATTTTCTTTATTTTTGTCATCTTAGGCTGATTTTCTTTTGATATAAATTTTTATTGTACTACATGTGCCAATTTTCAGGCAATCCGGAAAGAACCTTTGACAGTTTATGGTGATGGTTTGCAAACACGAAGCTTCCAATATGTCTCCGACTTGGTATAGTATCTTATCGTGTCTCTTACATATATGTTTTATGGCTGGTATTTAAGTATGATGACCAGTAATCGTGCAATAATTTGCTTTGTAATCAACATTTTGACCATTATCAACTGTACGTTTAAACAAACTATCAACTAGCCGTAGAAATAAGGGTGGTTATTTAGAGAATCTGTTTACTAAGGTCATTGTCTGAAGAGCTTATGGGCTGTTTCGAAATCAGAAAAACTGAGGTGAACGAGAAAAAAAAAATCAAGGGAAATATTTTTTCAGTGTTTGAAAACCTCTAAACAGAGAGAAAACGAAACCAGCGAAATATTTGGAGAGATTCTGTGTAAAATTTATAATATATACCAGTTTTCTAAACAATTTCTTATTTCCAACAACAGGTTAATGGATTGGTGGCACTAATGGAAGGAGAACATATCGGTCCTTTTAATCTCGGCAATCCTGGAGAATTCACCATGCTTGAGCTAGCACAGGTTTTTTTTGTTTTTTTGTTTTTGGTTCTGTGTTAGCACAAAGATCGTCGAGAAATAGAGGCATTTGTAGAATTATCACTTTCAGTTTTTATAATCAAGAGTTATTAGTTCTCTTCTTGCACACTCAATTTAAATTCACCGTTCCATTTCGCGCAACTTTCCTAAACATTATTGATTTCTGTCTCTGAATTGTCAGGTTGTGAAAGAAACAATCGACTCGAGCGCAACCATAGAATTCAAGCCCAATACGGCGGATGATCCACATAAGAGAAAGCCGGATATCAGCAAAGCAAAGGAACTTCTGAACTGGGAGCCCAAAATCCCCCTAAGGGAAGGTTTGCCTCTTATGGTTCGTGATTTCAGAAACCGCATCTTGAACGAATACGAAGGCAAAATGCTCAAGTAATTGAAGGTATAATAAAAACAGCACAATCATGAACCATATCATCATATGTATAGTGACAAGGATCGTCGTGGGAGAAATCTTTCAAATAGGAAGATTTTTCGTGAGTTATCTTCACACCCTTTTTCTTTATTGTCGAATTTTCACCGTTGCACATCTCCGGCTAAGGCTTTACGAGTATTCTTTCCATTTTTTATGAAGTTATGTAAAATATTGTTCACAAACTATATGTTATATTGAACGAGCGTTTTGTATTATTTCTTTCTACTCTGTAACTCCTCGTTATGTCTTAATCTTAACAAAAACACTGGTTATTTTATTTGTGTATTGCTGCTTTTCTATATACAGTTCTCGCTCGAGAAAAAAACCGAGTCTTCTGATTCAATTCGGCACGAAAAGCTGCTGATAGAGTGAGTTATGATGATGATTGTAGTAGTAAAGTGATTATACTGCCAAAATTTTAATGATTAAAATAAGTATAATTTTTTTTTTTTCTTCAAGAAATCGTTTACTTGTGATGGGTAAAATTTATGGCCAAACTTTGTCACATGGATAATGTCTAGGGTAAAAATGAAGGACAAAATTATACGGGAATAGTGGGACCATCTTCACAGTCAATTTTCTGTCTTTTGCCATGTAAAATACAACTACTACACAATATACAAACATACATATGTACATATATATACACACATTATCTTACATTAATTCATTCTGACCAATTTGATTTGTTATGAGTAAAGGTGGGACCCAAAAAAAAAATCATTACACATCCATTTCTGTACCACGTGACAATTACATACAAGCTGGGGCGTAGGTATATGCACGTGAGCATACGCACGTGCGTATGCTGAAATTTAATTAATATATATATATATAATCGAAGCAATCGTTGCGTCTCCCTTAGTCTCTTTATTCTCTGAACATTCAAGATCCCTTATTCTCCCTATTCTCTGAGCATTTCCGTCATCTTTCGGTTTTGGCATTCTCGGCATCTTTTGCTCTTGGTGTTCTCGGTATTCTCGACATTTTCGGTTTCGGTGTTCTCGGCGTCCTTCGGTCTTGGTGTTCTCGGCATCCTTCGGTCTCGGTGTTCTCGGCATCCTCGGCGTCGTTCGGTTTCGGTGTTCTCGGCGTCCTTCGATCTCGGCGTTCTCGGCGTCTTTCGCTCTCGGCATTCTCGGCATTTTCGGCGTCCTTCGATTTCGGTTTTCTCGCGGTCTTCGATTTCGCTCTCGGTGTTCTCGGTTTCGGTTTCGGTATTCTCGCGTCTATCACTTTGAGTCTAGGCGTTCGCTCTGAATTTTTCTTGAGATACATACTTTGATAAAACAAAAATAAAAAATTGATGTATGGAGCTTTTTTTTAAGATATTGGTGAACTTGAGTTTGATTTTTTTTGTGTGTGTGTTGAATATCGTTGAAGTTGAGTTTGTATTTGGAACTTTTTTTTTTTTTTTTTTGCCTAGTTGTTTATTTAAGATTTTGGACTTATTTAGGGTTTATTTTATTTAAAATTATATGATAATCTTGATTCTGGGCTAATTCCGACAAATCGGGTCCGTCAACACGCGACGAAAATAATAACAATCCGTTGAGTACTCCGATAGATCCTGGAAAAGGCCTTCAATATTAAGCTATCATCCCAACGAAACTCTAGCTACGACGTTGGTGTTATTTATGCCAAAAAAAATTTTACATTGTGCATCAGCTGGAATGAAACTCCAGCTACGCCAAGCAGAAGCACATGACAATATACTTGCGAAAGCTTGGTTTATCCGCATGAATTCATGGCTCATTTCGTAAACAAAACATAGCAAAAGAGACTTGAACGTGTAAGAAGATACAAAGTGCACTATCAAATCCGCTCACTAATCAATAACCAAAAGATTTTTTTAGAGTGCGAGAACATTCATGAGTCTTAGAATCACTCTTGTGTGAGGTCACTGCATTTACCCCTTTTTAAGAATATGACCTAACAAATATTCATGTATACAAAAAAGATTATGCTAATTTTGAGTCACGTTATTCATGTATACTTATCAACAGTTTTTCTTGTCGATTTCGATATCTACAACCTTAATAACCATTAACCAATATAACTCTCTATTGAGAATTAATGGTCACGAGCTCAAATATTTCATAGGTTCCAATGTAAACATATGATATACGAGAAAAGCGGTCTTCAATTGCAATTTTAATACAAAAAAAAAATGATATTGGAAATCGGTTTCTACCGAAGAAAAAAACAAATCAATCTAACCATCAATAATTGGGATAATCGTCGGAGGAAAACTCGGTATTCGGTTTAATATTTAAAACTTGGTTTTCGGTCTTATTTTTATTCACCCCTAGAGGAAAAATAAGGAATCCTTTTGGGTTGGAATTCTAAAAAAGAAAAAGGAAGAAGTATCCGATTCCCATAAGATTGTGAAGGAGAATTGAGAAAAGAAAGTGTCTCATTCATAATAACAAAGAAAAATTGGAAATGGGTTACTCTCTGGCAGAATTTGCTCCATTGGAATGTTGACATCAAATGTAAATGCCTTATCGCATATCTTTGTTCCTTTGCTGGTATTATTGGCCATCCCTATATCTATATCAATATCACTTCTTCTTCCAATTTCATTTTCTATACACCTAAGCAATTGGGACAGATATTCATATTATATATATATATATCAACTTACTAGGACCCATTTCTCATTGTCCCTTTTGGACCACTTTTGATTTGATCAACTGCAACTACTGTTTCACTTTCTATAATTAAATGTATGTATTTGTATATATATACACACGCATATATAGTTTATGCAAATGAAATCAGATGACACAGAGAAATAGAAACATACCTCATAAGCTTTAGCTTTGGCTAATACGAGTCATGTTTGTTTGCCACAGTGGTGACTCTACTTTTTTTTTTATAAGTTTTGGGTTTAGTTCTAGTGAGACGCAAAAAAAAAAAAAACAACAACCAAACAAACAAACACGTGATACTTACGTAATTCTTGCCAATAATATTAGTTGTTCTTACACTAAGAATATATCTTATAATATGATTACTTCTTGTAATATTAACCAATAATATCTTTTTAATAATAATAATAATTAAAAAAGCTAATGATTTACCATCATATTCTGACCCACTTAATCAAACAAATTTTGAGATATTATTACTAGGGTTGAGTTGGGCCGTCCAGATGCTTTACCTGACCCGCTCACATCAGCTTAAAAACAAAGACCGATCCGATCCAAGAAAGTTGTAATGCCCAAACCAAACTGACCCAATAAAAATCGGGTGGGATTGGTTTAGGTCGTTGTAATGCCCAAACCAAACTGACCAAATAATTAAAATTTAATTTTATAAAAGAAATATGAATAAAAAAACATAGGTAAAAAATTCTACATATATATATATATATGAATCAAACAACAACTCAAATCAACCTTACAAGAAACCCCAAATAAAACTTTTAAGACTATTTTAAATTACATAAGATTACTACTCATTTTAAATATGTTTAAATAAATTCAAACATATTTAAATAAGAATTGACTATTACTAACTAATTTTCAAGTGGAAACTAAGAGTTGTGTGTGAGATCTGAAAAGAGAGAATGAACGGTCATTGAATGTAAATAAAATTGAGAATGAGCAATATAAAAATAAATAAAGATTGTACTACTTTATTAAAAATTAATACATAATATAAATCATTATATTGGTCGGACAGAACACCCGACCCGACCCGATTCAACCCAATTTTGAGCGAGTTAGATTGGGCGGGTTAGATTGGGACCGGGTCGTCAACGGATTGATTTGGCCAGCGAGTCGGGCTTAAAATGCTCATCCCTAATCATTACTATGGGTGAATCCCGGACTTAATACCGGGACTCTTTTATCATTTTGGTCTCGACTTATAAATTAAAAAATAAATCCGATTCTTTTGTAATCGAGAAAGGGGTCGGCCTGGTTTTTTATAATATTTTTACTGATTAGTTAACTAAAGGTAGTACCGTAGTAGACCAATTTTTTATATTGATTTTAAAATTTGTTAAAACGGGAAAAAAAAACATTATAACTGAAAAAAGACTGAAAAACATGGTCAGTAAAAACATAGAACAGGCAATAATTTATGTCAGCTCAAAAAGAAAAAGCGAGTTCTCCAATATATATAAACTTTTAAAGATTCAATTCTATGAATAATACATGTATGCTGTTCGATGGTCGAACATCTAAATGATTTTCTAATGTTATTATGTGTAATCATACACCAAACTTTGTAAGTATATCGACTTTAGTAACATTTATTGAGTCCGTGTCCCACTCATATTGATTACTATGTCGTACCACAAATATATATAATCTCTTTATCATATTATATATTTGAGATATTAATACTCAAACTTTGATTAATTGAGACATAACGGAAGAAGTACTCAAAATTCAAAAAATTAAAGCAGCGCATATTTTCTTTCTTTTTTTACAATCGTTGGTCAGATTGCCACGTGGGATCAACTTGACTGAAATAAACATCGTCTCAATTTTATCAAACATTTGTCATACCACGTGGCATTTGATTAACATCAACAATCAGAAATATGCGTCGCTTCAGTTTTGTCTGTATTAGACAATTCCAACGCTGCTTTTAATCTACATCGTCTCAATTGATTAAAGTTAGATACTTATGCCGCCAATTACTCTGTATATTTTGAATAAATAAATATTGGCAAGAGATTTGAACCGTTGGGTGTGACAGAGTTATCTGAGCATGTGTTTCAATTAAAAAATCGCAGGCCAACAGACCACGCATTAATTAACACTGTCGCATATAATAAGGTTAATATTAATACACTAATTTTATTTACTTTAATGAAGAGTGAAGACAAAGCCTGATACGCTAGCTTCACGCACATCCACACACATGTATGTATATATATATATATACACACATTATAATTATAATATATATATATATATTGACATAATTAAAATGCAAATATTAATTATAGTTGAATAAGATGAACTTGAGTTCGTGCAGATTAGTCACAGACACAGTGATTGAGATTCTATTCCATTCGGCTTTCAAAATATACCTTCAAACCATTGGAGTATACTCAACTGTACTGTGTTGTGTGTGATAAATCATAAATATTTATCGACGAATTGCCAGTAATGCACCACTGCGAGATGCCCGAATAAGATATTGGATCCTCCGGGCGGTTTTGACCCGACTACATAAATAAGGTATCGGGTCCACCCGGGACCGAGATTTAATTATGAGATCATTAATTAATTATATGAATTAATTAATGATCACTTAATGGGCTTTGATCCATTTAATGGGCCCAAAACCGATTAGGTCAATTCATGTTGTATTATAAATACAACTTAAAGTTCATAATTGAAGATCATCCTAAACCCTAAATATAGAAAAAATTCGCCTACCCCTAGCTATGAGCTCGCGATTTTCTCTTCTCCCCGGTTCTTCATCGGTTTCTCATCCAAACACCGAGGAGGACCTAACCTGTCCAACGAGGTGTTTTTCGGTCGTCAAAGACGTTCCCGCAGCGACGTGGTGGACAAAATAGAGGCACGACATTTGACGTGCTCGATCTCGGAGGAAGGAGAATTCGGCCAAAGGAAGAACGGCACAATCCGCAGCGTTTTTGGTACAGTTGGCAAAAGTACCAAATCTTCGGTAACGATTTCTAAACGATTTCTTAAGATTTGAAATTAGTCTAGATCTATATTATTCGATGATATCCTGTGTTTTATACCTCGGGATTGAGAAAAGTCATCGATAAACCCAACATAATGGACTTTGTTCCTTAAATTTTTGTTTTTGACGACGATATCTCATACACTTTAAAACGTAAACGATTATTTACTACGTGTTAAAAAGATGATAAAAAGTACTAACTTTTGTGCAACGCAAGTTTAGTGAAAATAATTTTACTAACTACTAAGTGATGTGTAACATATAAGTTAAAAAAATATTATTTTTTAACGTGAAGAGGTAATGCGTTACTTTTGAAAGTACGATGGGCATTGGTGTCAAAAATCAAAATTTAGAGGGCAAACTGCACAGCCTGTAAAGTTGAGGGGCAGTTGATCATATTTATATGGAAAATGAGGCATGAGAGCACAAACAGTGCATCATTTTCAGCAATTTAACCGTAGAAAAGGTTGTTGCATCTCATAAATTATATTTTTGTTTCTTGCTCTTCAATTTCTTCAAGTAATAATGATGTTACGCATTTTTATATTTTTTTATTATTATTATTTACTGTCTTCAATTTCGAGTCAACAGCTTTGTCTGTACTAGAAACATTAGTGTAATGCATGTGAGCTTGGTATATTGCTGAACTTTGTCTTATGAAATTTCTTTAATTTTTAACACTAATTTCTTTAAAAAATAAATTAAATAACATATTAATTTTGATACGTTGAAACATGACATAAAAATGTTTAACCTGTCCCCAATAATAGTGCTCTAGTAAGTATTTTATCGATTATTTACCAACAAGATTAATATATTAAATTATAAAATTATACGGAGTAATCAAGAAATTTAATTCTCAAAGTAAAAATAGACGAAAGTGTCTCGAACTGAAAGGACTTGGAAGTCCCGGGAGGAATGCTAGCCAGGGCCCCTCCTCGGGCGGATTCCTCTATTTGACGGTTGGGAACTTTCACTCCTCTTTGAAATATGGTTTTATATGAGCACATATAAAATTAACGCAAATACTAATTTTTTTTTAAAAAAAATTACTCTAAAATAAATCACGTGTTGCGCAAATGTTAGCAATTTCTATTATTTTTTTACATAAAGAAAAATGTGGTATTTTTAAAGAAGTTTGTGTTTTTGTTAAAAACTAAAGTTTGAGGGCACTATTGTTAATTACTCTAGAAGTTATAACCTTGAAAGGAATGATACCAGAAGTGAACACATGTAAAAAATATAGACACAAGTTTGAAACCTAAAACACAAACAAATGATTCTTAAACAAACATCTCCTTGTTAGTAACGTAATCATGACTCTTTCCAAGCTTAAAAGCCAGAATAAAGACACTTTTCTCATCACTTTCTCTCTCCTTCTCTCTCTCTCTCTCTCTCTCTACAAACACACTCTCGAATGCTCACACTTATGCAGATTCTCTGAACCACTACTTGGATTATCCTATCCATCTTTATATCAAACACCCAAGCCATTGACATGTTCTGTGTTTCCCAAGCTTCCACTGCTATATGTTCACCCATGGACGAAGCTTCCTCTTCCTCGGCCTCTTCCCAGCTCGGCGGCCGGGCCATTGACCGCCATAATCCCATCATCCGCGACGGCAAGAGAGCGGTTCCTTGCTCGTCTCAGCCGCCGATAAATCCCGTGTCTTATCAGCAGCTCCAGAAGCTCAAGAAAGCATCAAACCCAAGCAATATTGTCACTACTTCTTCTTCATCCCATAAACAGCATGAACAGAAGAGAAAGAGCAGTTCCAAACCTCAGGCCAAGCTCGCCGATTTCATCAAAGCAGGGTTATCGTCTTCTTCGTCGCCAAGAAATCACGTCGTTGCGAGGAAGAGCTACTCCAAGAAGGGGGTTCATGATACGGGCACTCCCGGCTCGTCGAGGTACCTCTTGGGAGATTCGAAGGTGACCGACGGATTGTCGGATCGTCCCGAGCCGGTTTCGGCTTTGGTTCCCGTCGGAAACAAGAACGACACGGATAGTACTTGTGCGGCTGCGAAAGACGACTCGCCTTCTCTCGTCTCCAAGAGATCGCCATTGAACCAGGTATTAATCTTCGAAAGAGTGGTGGTGGTGAGACACGAGTGACATGGTTTTTTGATGGTGGTCTAACGTGTCGTTTTGGTTGTAGACGGTGGTGCTGAGAGTGTCGTTGCACTGCAGAGGCTGCGAGGGAAAAGTGAGGAAACATCTTTCGAGAATGGAAGGTATTAAACGACATCCAAGTTTATTGTCGTATATTCATATTTCTCACCACATTTTCTATAAAACTATGACCTATTTTTTGCCTCTATTATTTATAATATAGATTACACCTCGATCTTTGTTCTTATGTTTTCTGGGAAGTGTGTTCCCCTTTTCGATAACAACCAATATGATATATATATATATATATATGCTTGTGATGATATGTATATTTATAAATTTTACATATTTATTTGTTAGAGTTTTAACGCGAAAAATTTGAAATAATTGATTATTGATTTTTCGTTTAAATTAGTCGTCGTGCTTAAGCGTTATCTCTCATACTTAATTTAGTTGTTGTAACCTCTTTTTGAAGCTAATGATTTATTTTTATTTTTTCACGGCTCGTAATTTCTTCTCAAATTAGCTTGCCATATTTACATGGCAAGCTATTTGACTTGAGTCCATTTCCTTAGCATGGTGCAACTTAAAAGTATTTTTTAGTATGCTACGTGTGTTTGTAGAGCTAATTAACCTAATTATCGAGATTAGGCGTTATCTCTGGTACTCGATTCTGCGCCGTTGTTACATAATCTTGAACTTTAATAGATTTACTTTTTCCTTCTTCGTAGTTTTCTTCTCAAATTAGTTTATAAGTAAAATACTATATGATTTGATTACATAGTAAAAACGATTTTTTTTTAATATAGGAGTTCGATGTTTCAACATAGACTTCGCGGCGAAGAAGGTGACGGTGGAAGGAGACGTGACTCCAGTGAGCGTTCTTGCGAGCATTTCGAAGGTAAAAAACGCACAGTTTTGGACAACTGGCCCCGCTTCAGTCACCCCAACTCTCACCAAGAAACAATCATAGGCTTCTTTGTTTTAGTGAGTTAGGATTTTGGGGTGTTTGGTGTAAATGGATCGACTTGTTTTATTTTTGAACAATTCATTGTGATTAATAATGCTTCTCTAATCTAGTTATGTTTTGTACTTTGGATTCTTGTTTTTTTTCATAACGGCATAAGTACTAAATATTTTCATTTTTATGGTGGTATAAGCTCAGTTTCTTTTTCATGGCTAATGTTTTCAATATTCACTATTTTCTTCTCACTAAAATGTCATTCACTTTTTTTTTGGACAAATTTAACATAATTTTGATTGTGCCGTTAAAGTCTTGGAAACACGTCACTTCCGAGTGAGAGAGAGAATTTTGTTGACGGCACATCTAGAATTTGGTTTAGTCAATTGAAAATGTGAGCGGTATTATCGAAAGGAACAAAATAGTGCATAAAGAACTTCGACCATGAGAAATAGTAAACATTTGAAACTTGAGCCGTGAAAAATATTGAGTTTATGCTATAAAAATGAAAACAGTGGATACTTACACCACTAATAAAAACATGAAAAGAATGGGTTTATGCACCATGCATGCAATAATTCCGCATAAATTTTGCTATCTTGTCGAATGTCGACCAAAAAAAATGTTTTTTGTGCACTAAAATTATTCCAAGGAGATAATGTTTTGGGGATTTTTTTATGATAAAGTTGAAAGCAATAATGTGGCTCAATGGTCCAATATTCTCGATTCTTGATCAATTTATATCTCTATTCAATACCTTGAAACGAATAACGCAATTTGCTTTGCCAAGTTTAGTGAACACGTTTTACTAAACACTTTTGAAATTGAATGACGCAACAACATAATATCAATAAAATAACATCAACTAATGAGTTTTTATTAGATATGTAGAAATGTGAAGAGACGAGTATTTGTTTGTTTTTATATATAAAGTAGACTTGTTTTTGCTCGATTACATCTATAAACAGGGGGATAAATACACAAACACACATGTCAAGATTAAAAATTGAACGCTATGAAAATCCCATATTGCAAAACTCGTTTATATTTTATATTTTTTAAGTTGTATTGCCTTCTCTTAATTAGACTAAATTATGTTTGAAATAAATGTAAAAATATACAAAAGAAAATGACACCAAGAAGGAAAGAACAAGTGTAATAGTAGGCATGAGATTATCAAGTGTCGACATTGACAAAGCAAGAAGTGTGTTTTGAAAGCATATTGGAATTGGATGCTTCTACTTCTTTCTAATGCTTGAAGCATCACATTCTCTGCTTTAAGGCCAACCCTAGCAACAAAGTTTTATTCTCATTTCTGATCCTAACGGAATTATAATTTAACTAATATATATATAAATACAGTTTTATGATAATCTTTTATGAAACTTTAGTAATATAAAGAGAGAAAAATTGTAGGGGAATTAAAGGAATTTTTTATTTTTTTCCGTAAAACGAAAGTATTTGATTGCATATAACATAAGTATTTTCTCCGCAAATAACCGATAGTAATAATGGCATAGTGGAATTTGAATAATCAAATTTTGTGAATTGGTCACTTTTTCTATCCATCTTTAGTTTGGATATAAGTAAAATGTGGTTATAAAGTATATGGTTATATTAATGAGAGTCTGAGATTAGGTGTAAAATAATTCTGATGTTTATTCAGAATTTCAAGAACAACACTGTCTCGTCTAATCCTGTATTTACATTAATCTCCAAAATCCCTAAACTACTAATTCTTCCAACATCTCATCAAATAACAGCTTCTCAAACTCTCGGCCGATCGCGTCAACGTCGCTCCGAATGTCCGCCCACTTCTCCTCTCTCTCTGCCACTTCCTCAACCCCCTCTCTCTCCTTCAACACCCAAATCAGCTCGTCCCGTAGCTCGCTTTCTGGCCACTTTTGACCGGAAACCGCTGCCGGAGACCTAACCCACGGAAACGGGTCCGTGAATTGCCGGTACATCTTTAAAAACTCTGAGTTTACCCGGTCAAAAAGTACCCTCCTATCAGACTTTAATGTCATATCCTCGTTGTCATGGTATTTCTTCTCGAGCTCTTCGAATACTGAAGGTCTCACGGGGCACCCCGGGGAGTGCCACGTGGCGAAGAACACATCAGGATTGGTGGTGTCGAGACCGGAATGGAGTAAGACGTCGGTCACGTAGCCGTACTCCCAAGTGTGTTGAGAAGTGCGTAGTCCAGTTGAAACATCTTCGTCATCGCTCGAGACGAGCGTGCCTTCCTCTTCGTAGGATTCCGACTCTAATTTGAGTAGCTGAAGTTGCATACGAAGACCTAATACGAACAGAACAACACGTGAATAAAATATTTCTGGGAGTGAAATTACGATTAGAGAACTGTGACTACCTTGCAAGTCGGCGTTGAGGCTCTCAAAGCATTCAGAACAAGACGAGACATCGTCTGTGAAAGGAACTTCCAGAACTGAAACAGGACTTGGCTGATCGGCCTCCTTGGGATTCGTCGGAGATCCTGATCCAACGGTAGACTGGTTTGCGGGTAACGGACTTCCGTTACATGGCTCTGATGACTTTTCCTGTAATATCATTAAATTTGAATAGAATGTACATAACACCAAGAATTGCGGATAGAGAATTTTGTTCTATAAAACGTCATGTTGAAAAATAAAGATAAATCTTTGCAATTCTGTTCATAGGTTTTTCTATGTAAAAAAAAAAAACGCATAGATTATAATTAGACAAGAACAGACAAACCTGACAAAGATCGAGATCATCATCGGCCTCGGCAATGCGAACATCTGTTAACAGAGTGCAGGCTGATATTTCCGAACGTATACTGTCCAGTCCAGAAGGATGGGTCATCTCGAGAACCGGGCTTCTGCCTGTGATATTACCAGCTGATGTTTCCACCACTTCCTCAAATTTCTTTTCAGCTAGACTACCGAATTCCAGTTCAACGCCCACTTGATTGTTCACCCCACGGGGCTCAGGCAAAACACCGTTACTTTCCCGTATCGTGTATTCCGAGCGATATGATCTCTTGCTATTGGATCTTGAGCTTCTGTTAACACCTCTCTTATCCACATTACTCTTGTGCCCCTTGATCCTTTCCCCATTGAAGTTCTCTCTGGGAATTACGTATCTATCCTCGCGAATGAACGCTTTCGGACTTCCTAAGGCAGTGGACGAAGACGGGAGAGATCTGGATCTCGTCAAACCGGCAATTCGTCCATCTTTCCAGCCATCCTTACTGCTGATTCCCAGAGGTTCGTCCTTATCTGCACGGGATTTGTTCTTAAATCCTTTGGAATTCATGACATCATCAAATCGTGAAGCTCTCCTCTCCTTATCAGCGGCGAGCATATCGGCGAGCGTGCTGCCTCTGCTGGCCGACCCCATATCGACTGACTTGTGAGTCAGTCTCCACCTCTCGGAAAGTCTCCTCTTCGCCTCTCTGCTAACTGATGATTCGGTTGATCGGGAAGTCAAAGGCCGGGAATGTCTGTTCAAATCAAAGGAGCACCTCGAACTTGTTGACCAAGTCTCCGGTTCGCTAGCAGATTCGTTTCCGGACATGCTGCAAGAGCTCTCGTCGCCAGCGTATCCCTTAAACGTTAAAGATGAACACTTTGGGGAAGAGCTACTAAAACTGCTCCTCATTTGCCTTGTGATTTCCTTTGCCAGCTGTCTAGATTCTCTGGACTTATCGTGTTGAAACTTTTTCCTTCCCGAAACTTCCACCTCCCGGTTTTTACTCAGTGGAATATCTCTATCCTTCCTCCTCTCCGGTTGGGAAGCGTTCGACGAAAATGGAGAAGAGACGGTGTTGGTGGGATTCGGAACCTTCCCAAGATTTGGTTTGAGAACAACGATCCTTGTGGGTTGGAAGATCGATTCACCCTTATGCTCACATTCACTTTTTGATGAGTTCGGAGAAATTTGATGACTTCGTTCATGATGCTTGTGAGGTGATGCAGAGCGATTTCTGCGAAGAGGTTCTTTTCCGGATTTACTTCTCGGCCCAGAAGACTTCATCTCTGCAACCCGACCACAAAGAGGCTGTGGAACTTCTTGCAGATCACGCAGGTGCTTTGTGAATAGCGAGTCCGGTTGGAGAAGAAATTTCAGCAGAAGATCTTTGTTAGAATCAAGAATATCAAGAGCATCATTGAACTCCTTCGAATTATGAAGCGTCTCATTGGTTGAAAGGCGTTTCGCATCCATGAATTTCTGGCGAATGAACGCTATCTCAACATCGGTGAAGTTCGAGTTTTGAGAATGAGGGTAACTGCAACCTCCTATCCTTGACGGCTCGAGAACTTCAAAGACATCCTTGAATTCTTGCTCGTCCTTTGAACTTCTTCTGGAAGAATTTTTGGCGTAAAGCTGGAAACTCTGTTGACCTTTCTCTGCAGATCGTGTGGTCTGAAAATGACACTCGGGTTTTTCTAATCCTGCTCTATAAGCAGATTGCTCAGGAGGCAAGCCGTCGAGGCCCATCAATTTGGCAATTACACTAGGCGACCTCCTTTTAGATTCCATCTCCTTCGACATCTCCTTAGCCAATAGCTTCTTCATTGGAGTCCCGGGACCTTGTTTCGAAGATGCCAGCCCCAACTCAAACGTGAACTGTGAAAAGAGCCAAAAAAAAAAAATCCAAAAAATTACTGCCACTCCATCAAATGGAAGAAATTTTGGAAGCTTATATTTCTACCACATTAATTCGATAAAGAAGAGATTTGTACTGTCGGTAACTAGTAGAATTGGCTAAATTATGTTCCGAACGTAGCAAAAGGAAGAGAAGAAGCATACCGAGTCGTCATCTGGGGTTCCACCACTGCAAGAACGAGAATGTGAAGCAAATTTCGGGAAATCCCTTTGAGTTTGGACGAGCCTGTTCCCTGAAAATGAAATGTCAAGTTTCAGTGCACACAAATATTAAGCTGAAAGAAAAAGTAGAGAGATAAAACTCGAGAAGAAAATTCCGGTCATCAAGAACAGTAGCTAAAATCAAGCTATAAAGTGACTAAAAACGAGGCCGAAAGTGATCGAAATTGATTTCGAAACCTGAAGCAATCCAGAAGATCTCTTCCTTCTGATGACTGAACTAAACCAAACTAAATTTTCCAAAGCAACCCAAGAAATGACAGAGCGTAAAATCCAATTACTTTAGAGAAGACAAAAGAGAAGCTAAAAGTTACTGCCCCCAAATGCGTAGAAGAAGAATCCAATTTCTGTTTGGCTGAATGGAAAATTACATCAAACCAACCTGTTAACGCAATTATGCATCATCATGACAAATTTCGTAATGGAAGCAGAAGAAATCATGCCACGCAAAAAGTGAATAAAAGCAATTCAAGCTTACTTTTCTAGCTTTGCAAGAAAAATAAACAAAAAATAATAATTAAATTGACATATTTTCTTCTTGACTGTGCTCAGCTCGTGAATCGAGGACGAAATCTGAGCTTCAAAATGTAGCTCTGGTTGATTCAGTAACCTAAATCCACGAATTTCTCCAGCCACACGCGCAGATAGAGTGAGAGAGAACGAACGAACGAACCTCGTAGCGAGGAAAACCTATCGTCGGAGGGAATGCCGGAAATCTTGGACCTCTGTGGGCGAGCTCTCTCCATTTTCACTTCACTTCATCAACCAAGGGAGATCTCCGAGACAAAGAAAAAGCTGAGACTCTGAGGTTCACACAGATCTCGAGGGAAATAGCAGCATTAATGAGAAGATCCGTTAACAATGGCGAAACGTAGAGACAAGGCTGAGGAGCTGAAGCCTGAAGGAGAGAGAGAGAGAGAGAGAGAGAGAGAGAGAGAGATCCTCTTTTGAACATTCAAAAATAATCACAACAAACAAACAAACAAAAAGTAAAGTTTCTCTTACATATAATATATATATATATATATGTATATACACGTCTATGCGCGGGCAAATTGCGAGGTGTGATGTGAGTGAGAGCAATAAACATTCATTCGCTCACGTGACTTTCTTATATATAGTAATATTCCACGTGTCTCTTATTAGTTTTCAGAAGAAGCGTCGTTAAATAATCAGTATATATAGTTAGTTATATACTATGCTAATGCTATACATTAACATAAAAATGGATACTCATCATCCCTATAAAAATGTCCCTTTAATTCAAATTTGGAAGACGCTCGCTTGCTTTATATGTCAACTTTCTGGATTAATTATATGATTTGATTGACATGTTCATGGCTTCTCCATGAATCATCTATAATTAATCTTGCAATCAAATATACTTGTTTCAACGTAACAACAAATACAAAAACAGCACCGCCTAATAATTCAAAAGCTAAATCGTTGCTTCCTGATTTGAAGGGAAATTCCAAATTTCCTTGCAATCAGAGACTCCAACGTCACCTCCGTCTTTTTCTCTTTTTTTTTTTCGACTCCCAAAATCCGTTTCGGTCCAATGTCTAGTTTTCTCTCTTCAAAAAAGTCGTTTCGGTCCGACCGGTTCTTAGTCCGGTTTTGGGCCCAATTTTATAAAGACCTGGTTTTTCCGAATGTGATATCTGGCACGGTATTAGAAGACCGGGTAAAAGTGGGACCGGTATTAAAGAGGCGAATCCGGGTACCTGTTCCGGGTTAGGTTTCATTACTAGCTAGAGTGTATAAAATAGAATGGTCCATTGTTTTTAATAACAAAAAATGGACTTGTGTTGTGTAGGTAGGCAAGTGGGGCTGTATGAATAATGATAATAATAATAGGAAGCTAAGCAGGGCATTAGAACAGTAACATGTGTTGTTCCCAGACAAGATTGCCTTTTTGTTTTCTCTTCTCTCTGTCCTTACCTATATACATATATATATATATATACATACACTTATAAAGATTGGAGTGTATATATATACATGTATGATGAGCAGTTTGCATGTGTTTGGTTTTGTTGAAATTTGCAACCTTTATTTCAATTCAGTGTAAAACTACACAGCTCTACTTAACAAAACATGTACTCTGATATAATTAGATTTAAGAGTAATTATGTTATGGTGTATATATAATATATCAACCTTAAAAAATAAACAATAATATTTAAGAATTGATGAGGAGTTGCATTGAATATGAGCTGCACAAAGGCTGTGAACAGTCCCCACACACACGCATGTCTGTGTTCAACGGACGTGTAAGGTCACCGAAATCATTTATATATATATATGTATATGTATATTATGAGTGTGGTCACTACATATATATGGTTTTGATTGAAGGGGTCGACTGGAAATATTAATGAGAAGGTGGGTCATAGGAGACATGAGGCTGATGATATATATGACTATGACTATGAGCATGGGAATTGGCTCTTCTTTGTTTATACAAACCATGCCTTATAAATTATAATTAGATTCGTATTGGATTTGAAAATCTAGAGAGATAGATATGATGTCACTTTCCTCTTTGGATCTCCTTCCTTTTTCTATTCACGTTTTGGAGTTTCACCCTAAAAGTGAACTCTATGCACTACATCTTCACCTACCTACATATATTATATTATTATTTATACATATATATATAGAGAGAGAGAGATTCTTGTTACTAAAAATGATAGGAAAAAGCAGCAACCTTTGACTTTAAAGGCTAAAGAAATGAGTGTGAGATCGGTAATCAAGGCTTTTGGATGTCCGTGATTATCTGAGTTTGCTTCATTTAGAAGATGAAATGAAACAACACAAATAATTCATCATTCTTGGCTATCACATTCATCTTTGACTGTCTTCAAATTTTTTACGACATTGCTGTAAATATATATATATATATATGTATAATAATAATGATATTATATTCCCACTAATCAAGACTTTTTTATTGTGATTAGGCTGCCTAACTCCTCTATCATATTTATTTAACGACAATTTACAAACATTCATATTTAATTTAGCAGACTCATCTCTTTTTTTTTCAGTGGCAATAGTACCAAAGTTCTTGTTTAGTGCGGATTTCTAAAAAATTCATCTATTTCTCAACGGCACTAAATGACTAAAACTTAATTGTTTTTCTTGCAACATGAAAGGCATATTTATCAAATGGGATTGATGACATAATTCAAAATCTACACTAAACACGAATTTGGGTACGATTGCCATTGAAAAAAGAATTGAGTTTACGTTGCTCCACATGAAAAAAGATTGGGTACTTTTATCGTCCTTAACCCTTTTAATGTACACACGTATCAAAAAGATGATCCAAGTCACTCACTCACTCGACACAACCAAAGTGAAGTTGCGATGTTATAATACTCACTCGGGCCAAATAAAATATGAATAGTGAGAGGGAATCTTGACAATGCAAGATCCAGTTGTAAGAAAAAGAGAATCTCCGGATGAAGCGGGTGGGGATCTCATAATCCGGGTAATGTCTGCCTTTAATGATTCTCATCGGAAACAAGTCCTATATATGTATATGTGTATTGTATACTATATAGTATATACTACTATATATATAAGTATATTTAATAATATTATTTTTTACCAAATTTCTTTGAGAAATCAGTTGGAGAGCATGTTGATATGATTCATGACTTGATAGATATACATGGTGAAGTAAGTGGACCAAAGTCCAAACACTATACCGATATCACCTGGCCTTATACACAAAACTCAAACCCACAATGTTTTTTTTTTTCTATATAAAAAAAAAAGAAACAAAAAACTGAATTTATAATTAAAATCTAGGGTTTAATTTCACAACCATAAATTTGTTTTTTTTTTAATAATTAAATTTGAAAGTACTATTTTTTTTATTATTATTTTGTATATACAGTGCTGACTGCGGTTTTCTAAAAGAAAAACACTACATGATAATTGAATCTATTAGTTACGAGGATTTGTGTTATCTTAGATTAATAAATACATATTTTACCACTTAAATCATGGATGAATTAAGGCGGTAAGATGATTTCTTTTTTCATGCATAATTTAAGCAGAAGGGTGCTCAAAATTAATTTGTGACTTTCAATAGTGTGACATAACACAGCTCCATTCTGCGAAATGGAGTAGACCAGCTCCACATTGGAGCTGCATTTCCTCTACTTCTACTGTGCTGCGTCAAATTTGACGCACTACTATTCATCGACTGCAAATTTTTTATTTATTTATTCTTTAGTCCTCTTGAAACTTATAATTTACAAATTATATCATTTGTTTTTTAAAATTAGTTATACTTTTATTTTTAAATTCTAAATTTATTATACAATATTGACATTAGTAATTTGGAAAAAACTAAAATGACATTAATATTAATACCTAAACAAAATAACATTACAACGACATCAGAATCTTAAAAAAGAAGACATTAACGTCATCAAATTGAAAATAAAACTACAATACATAAACTAATACTCAAGAAAATTAGGGTTGGGTCCTTCAAGGCCGGTGAAACATTACACATGGACTAATATTTTATTTAAATAATGAATATGCAATTGAAAGATACTAAATATGTTTAAGGGTATAGAGATAAATTAGAGAAAATTGAATATAAAATTATTATTTCAATTTGGTGTGAAAAATGAAGTTGGGTTGAAGATGAGGTAGTATTTGATGCTGCAAAATGGAGTAGAAAATGAAGTGGTGGGATGGAGATGGTCTTAGTACATGAACTAGTTCGAGCTCAAATCTAGACCGGCTACCGGACTTTCTGAATTTTTTTTTATTTTTTTTAACGGCCAACCTCAATTTTCCTGCTTTTCAAAACAAACCTGATCTCATTTTTATAAAGAACCGTGCCACGACTGGTTTAAAAGCAGGCCATGCCCAGATTTCTGACAAATAAATCTCAATTTGGTGCCTTTGTCCTGGTCTTGGTTCCCGGTTCACAAACCGGGCCTAATTCCCTTTTTCTTTCTTTTTAACAAAAACCCGATTCTTATTTTTATCTGCGATAGGGATCGAGCATTTAAACCCGGCTTTGGGTCAATATCATCCTTACAATACATCACTTGCAGACAATACAAGCACCTGTTAATCCAGTACACAAGGGAACCAGAACTAATACAGTGGCTTAGCTTAGCATCACATTACTAGAAAGTCCCAATTCAACACCAAAACAGTGAAGCAAACGACATGCCTAAACGAGCATTGAGCATGGCACGATGCCAGAATGTGAATTTTCAGCACCAAAGCAGGCAAAAATTGTACATGAAATGAAAGAAAGGACAAAGCTTTTTATGCTCGTAATACGTTTTGCACAAAACCCCCCATTAACATGTCTAATAGATCACATTGCTATGTCAAATTTCTCAACAACACCTCTTACAGAATTGTTACCTACAAACACTAGTAAAGAAGAGAGAAGCAACGACCTTTTTCCATGGAAGTCTCAGCTCCTGGAGCTGTCCATGGAGGTGGTGAAAAGCTTCGACGCGAACATGTTGTCCTCGAAGTACTCCCTGTAAGGGTGGTTCTTCGGCACCAGCTTCCTGAAAGTGTCGAACTGCTTCTGCGCCTCGCTCTTCTTGCTCAGAAGCGTGTAGATAATGCCCCGGCACAGGTACGGCCTGAAATCCCGAGGCTCCTCCCTCACCAGCTCCTCGTACAGCCGCAACGCGTCGTCGTAGTTCGACTCCATGACACGAATCTGCGCAAGCAGGAGTTTGAAGTCCCTCGCCTCGGACTTGCTCCTCAGCTTCTCGCAGCGCTTCGTCGCCGCCTCGACGCGCTTTATGATGGCACTCATCTTCTCCGAGTCCTCGTCTTCGCCGGACTGCGACAGTGCCATTATGAGGCCGTGGTAAGCCTCCACGCGCAGAGGGTCTCTCTTCAGGATCCCCTCGAACTCGTCCCTCGCTAGGTCGTTCTCTCCCATGTGGCTGTGGATGTTGGCTTTCATCAACGGCCATTCGAAGTCCTCCGGCTCGAGCGCGATGAGCTTGTCCAGAGCCTCGATCGCTTCGCCGAGCTTGTTGGCCTTGACCTTCTCCTCCATGAGCGAGCGCAGAGCTTCGAGTTCAGGTGACTCCTCACTCTGTGTCTCCTCAGCGACGTTCTCGGTCTCGGCGGCCTCGGTCTCGGTCGATTCCTGCTCCGTCTCCACCGGCAACGGCGCAGCGATGGCGGCTCCGCCAAGTCGGAACCTTGCGACGGCGAATGCGGCTACAGCGATGGCGGTGCAGGCAGTAGTGAGGAGAGTCGAAGAGGAGGCCTTGGGTTTAGGGTTTTGCGGCGTTGGGGAAGAGGAATTGGCGGAGGCTCTGACGGAGAGAGACCGCCGGAGAGACGGTCGGAGCGAGCGGAGAGACGAGACTGGCCTGAGAAACGGCGGAGCATGGCGGTGGAACGAGAGTGGGAGAGGCTGGTGAGCGTATTGAAGCTTGGCCATGGACTCCATTGCTGCTCTGAGTGCGGAGGTTTAGAGAGAGAGAGAGAGAGAGGGGTTTTGGGGAGAGAGATAGAGACGATGATTTCTAGAAAGCCAAACGATTCGCGAGAAGATGCTGATCTTAAAAGGGCCCAATACTAGGCCCAATTAGAATTTGGGCCTTAGTCTTTCACCGAAAGATACTCAGACCTTTGTTTTTGGGCCTTTTTATTGGGCCTTCAAAGATGAGTGGGAACTTTTATTACCCAACAAAAATAGATGGGGAGATTTGAAAAGTAGTTCATGAACTTTTATAGCCAGCTCTTGGTAAATGGATCAAAAATAATTATCAAAAAAAAAAAAAAAGGATAAAAAATACTACTTGCTCAATTGGATAAAAAAAGACCTGAAAAATATAAAATGTGTCAAACTTTGTATTTTGTTTTTATAGCTTTTAATTTTGTAGAATGATCTATGACACTCCGATTTTGCATTTCGTTCTTGTAATCTTGTGAACTTAGTATTTATATATAGATTTAGGCCCTACCAAATTACACAGTCATCGGCTACATATTGATAAAAACATGAGTCAGTAAAATACAAAATTAGGAGAACTACATATATATATATATAGCTAGAAAATACAAAAATATAGATTTTCGAGGATGGCTTTGTTTGCGATCATTTGATACAGCGCTCACAATTTTAAACATAGATTGTGGTTTACTACATTGTTCAATCTCTTATCTTTTCAGCATGAAATTTGATGATCCAATTTCTATATATGAAAAATATAAACAATTTTTATTAAGAATGTGTGGATATTACGCAATGAATATCTTATAATTATTAGTCGTGCAATTATTTTTGTTTGGTCACTGAAAAGGATTGCACATAGATAAAAAAAAAAAAAAACACACACACACTTGTGGCTTTGCTTAGCCCTAGGACACTTGATTTATCAAGCTCTCTTTATTCAAAAGTATTCAATAGTATCCAAAATAATTGTAGAGAAGTTCAAAGATTATAGTGGTAGGTTGATGAATATATAATGTAACAAAATGCAGCTTGAAATTGAAAAATTAAGCAAGAGTATATATATATACATTGATATAATATCATTTATTAATTTATTTATAAAGATATATAGTAAAAAGTGCGAGACGTAGACACTTGTATTGTATACATAGTTTCTACAAGACGACATTGAAATACATATACGAAGAATCCAGGACACGTGTCGGCTGGCATGAGCCCCGTACTTACACGTTACGTAAGTGTCACGACCACCACACGACGTCGTCTTGTGCACTTTTCTTTCTGATATTTTGGCCTATACTTACATACATTCATAGAATCATGATAGCTAGCTCAACTCAACGACAACCATTCGTCGTTGATCCACATATAATAAATATCATCATAATAATTCAATATTGTAGATCGCTATTGATCAATTCTGATTATTATTATGATGATCCGAATGATCAGCAAGCAAATTGTGAATCCTTTGTGACGAACTGTCTCCTTTGTCCTTCGTCCTCTTTGTGTAGGCTTCGAAGTACTCCTTGTTCTCCTTCTCTAGCTCCTTCCACACTGTATATATACATATATATATGTTTATATATATACAAGATATATGTATATATAGCTAATACTTAAGAGAGTGTGTGAGTGACCTGTGGAGGTGATGACAGGGTTGATGTTTGCATGTCTGGAGAGAGCTTCAACGCACTCTTCTTTGCTCATCTCGAACACCAAGCACTCTTCTATCAACCGATGCACCTGTATATGCATGTATAACTATATCTTCAAACCCTAATATAATATAGTAATATATATGTACATATATAATGTAAGAAATGATGATACCATGTGAATATAATTAGAAGCTGAAGTGGAGTCGCCCATATCGATAATGGCTGAGAAGATCAAGCTTTTAGTAAGAGCAAGAATCCGAAACAAAAAAGTTATATATATATATATATGTAAATATAGTATTATGAGGTGTATATATATATAAAAGAAGACAAGGGATATTGGTTAGACTTAGATATAGAGGGCGACATTTATTATTGCAGACCTTTAGCGTTGCCAAGTATGGATTAATGATGTCATAAATAAATGGGAGATTGGGTCCACGTGAGAAGAAGACATGATTGGAGGAGAGAAGATGAGAGGAGGATTCTTCGGAATTGAGAGGCGTGCCCAATTCCAGCTGGCCCATCCCCAAAACCCGACGCCTATTCAACCTCTGACCCAACCTAATCCGTTTTCAAGGTCCAATCCGTTTTTAAGTTTGCGCGGTGTCTGTATTATTCGGATTTCAGGTGACTTCGAGGGATCGGGCGAACGCGCCGAATTCTATATATGCGATGAGGATTTTTTTCTTAATGTACGGTTCTAAACTTCAGATTGCATGCTATTCTCGTCGTAAATATTTCTTTAATTTTCAAACATAATGGATCGACCACATTTGCCCGTAAATTTAACTGAACTTCCGCGTAGAAACCAGTAATGTCTACTCTCTTTTAACTAATGTTTACTCTTTGGGATTAAGGTCTAATCCAAAATTAAAAGTGAAAATCATTGTTTATACAAAAATTACAACAGTTCGCTTTCAATGTGAGAAGTTTGTCTGTTTGCCATGTGCACAATAGTTTTTACTACGACCGATCGAAGGTCACAATGTTACAAATTTTTTTCTCTTTGCGTACGTCTTTATAGCAATTTTGGTGAATTACAGTGTTAGTATTGTATTTGTAACACTCACAATTGCCAGATCACTAAGTGGATTTATTCACTATCATGGTTAGGTTTTAAATACTGATACGATGGAAAACTCACAACCTCCATTTTACTAATATATTAACATGTAACACGTTTATAGATGAATTTTCGTTCCGGGAAAAAATATATGCCAAAGCAACCGATCATATTTTATGGGTAAATCGCGAATCGACAGATTTATCGATGGGTTTTTTGAAAAATGTAGGTTATAATTGTAATTTTAGTACGTAAATATATGTAGCAATTATCATATTATCACAAACAAGAGAAATATCTAAAATTTAATATATATTATATCTAATAATTAATGAAAATGTGACTCACGTATATTATTTTATCTATATTCTTCTATTTTTATATTTATTTTTATTTTTTCTATCTTTTCTCTCTTTTTTTTCCTATATTTTTTTTAGAAAAAAGAAGAGTAAACCGTTATTGCAAGAAATTACCGACAAATCAAAATTCTGAGGATATCTATCAAGGGCATGCCAATAAAAATTAAGGTAATTAGTAGGGGTGAAAGCGGGTCGGGTACCTTTTTTTTTTTTTTGCCAAACCCGGTACCCGGAATCCGCGTTTCTTGATAATGAAACCCGGATCTGGATATTTTTTTTTCAAAAAAACCCTGGAATCCGGATCCGGGTTAAAAAGCGGTTTTGTATTGAAAAACCGGTTTTTAAAGCCGGATCCGGATTTCATGCAATTTCAATTTTAAAATAAAGTTTTGCGTAATAACCCGGGCTTGAACTTGAATTTATATAAAAAAACTTGAAATAATAGTTCATATATCATACTAAAACATTTAACGACATCATTGTGGGCTAAATAAAACGACATCAGTTTGTATTAAAACATGACCAATCCACTTAGAGAAATAATGAGGTACTTTTTGGATAAAAAAAATTCTAAATATTTTTATATATATATATATATAATAAGCGGGTTTTAGTAACCTACTATCCGGGTTCCGGGGTTTTTATTCTCTAAATCCGGGACCCGGATTCGGTTTTTCAATAAACCGGTTTCGGTTTAACCCGGATTAATACGATTCCAATTTTTTTAAAATGCGGTTACGGTCCGGATGCGGTTTAAAACCCGCATTTCCTGGTTTTATTTAGACCCTACTATTTAGAAGTTAGAACCATTATAAAATACACAAGATAATTGGTGCCAAGATATTCTAAATTGTTTAAAAAATAAAAAATCTGTTGAGGTTTTTTGTTTTTTGTTTTTTGTTTTAATACGAATGGTTGGTGACAGCTTTAAAAGCTTGGATGCCAGCTTACCTAGTAGTAATAGTATTGTAACATCAATTTATTCATAATTAAAAGGGTAAACTGCGGCTAATGTACCCAATGTTTGATTTTCTGCGGATTATGTACTCAATGTTTATTTTTGGCGGCTAATATACCCAATGTTTGATCCGTTAGATATTTTTGGGTTTTCCGTTAGTTGACCGTTAGAGAGTTATATGTACACTTTTCGTATTTTTGACATAACTCACTCATTTTTTGTCCAAATTTTATGCACGACCTATGGTTGAAAAGATAAGAGATAGATCTACAACTTTAATGTTTTAAGTTTTGTAAAATCAGTTTTAAAAAAATACGAAATTTCAAGTACAACGTAAAACTGGACATTAGTTTAATGCAAAATATTTGTTTCGAGCAAATTTTAATATACTTAATGACTTTTTATGATGAAACGTAAAGCAAAAAGTTGTAGATAAATATTTTATCTTTTCAACGGGTGTTTATTTATAAATTTTGGATAAAAAACGAGTGAGTTATGCAAAAAATATGAAATATTATTTCACATCACATCTTTTATATTTTTGGCATAACTCACTAATTTTTTGTCCAAAATTTATAAATAAACAACCGTTGGAAAGATAAAAAGTTTATCTACAACTTTTTAGTTTTACGTTTCATCATAAAAAGTCATTAAGTATATTAAAATTTGCTCGAAACAAATATTTTGCATTAAACTAATGTCCAGTTTAACGTTGTACTTGAAATTTCGTATTTTTTTAAAACTGATTTTACAAAACTTAAAACATTAAAGTTGTAGATCTATCTCTTATCTTTCCAACCATAGGTCGTGCATAAAATTTGTACAAAAAATGAGTGAGTTATGTCAAAAATACGAAAAGTGTACATATAACTCTCTAACGGTCAACTGACGGAAAACCCAAAAATATCTAACGGATCAAACATTAGGTACATTAGCCGCCAAAAATAAACATTGGGTATATAATCCGCAGAAAATCAAACATTGGGTACATTAGCCGCAGTTTACCCTAATTAAAATAAGATGACATGATTCTTGCTCTTTTTCATATTTTGGCCGAGACCCTCCATTTAAATATTTTGACCATTTTCTCCACTTTGGTGTGTGTTGAGTACTCTCACATATGTCACCTGATACGCTATTCTTTCAGCAAAATAGACAGGGTGACAATGCCCACTAATATCCGTCTACCTCTCTATGCCTTGTTTCTTTTTCAGGCACAACCATATATGTATTTCTTTTATGCGAGATCCGGAACCGGAAAAAACCGATTTATAATGACCGGTTTCTCCCAAACCTGCACCCAGTTTGAAATCGGGATTGGTTTACGAGTTTAGGCTTTGAACACCGTTTTTTTTCATAAACTAATAACCAGATTTTTATTTCAATTCATATTTTATTTGGATCAGGTTCTATCAGAGCTAATGATGTTTTAATATTGTAGTTTATATCTTGAACCTTAAAACTATATCTTGTATTTTCTACTCCTTAGTTTTTAAGTAAAATAATGTATACATTTCTATATGTAAAAGCCGGTTTTAAAAAAATAAAAATAAACTCCGTCTTCAGGGACCGGGATTCTGAAACTTCGTGTAGCGATTCTAACACCCAGAATCTGGATTCGGATTCTGAGTATAAAACAAACAATATGCTCATATTTACTTCCTAAATAACCGGCCTCGCAGATTTTTCACCTAATAGCTTGGTAAAACAAAAAAAAAACAAAAAAAAAAACAGCATTAATATGATCCAATTTTCTCTGATCACAACCCCAATGAGAAATTATAACAGATCTCACACAACCAATAATTTAAGAAGGAAAACACGGAAGATAAAACAAGAGGCAAAGAGACAATGTGGAGACATCTTTTCTCTTTTTCTTTTCCTTCTTCTTTAATATACACAAGCAAATGATAAAAACTAGATTATTCCAGAAAAAAGAAAGAAAAAAACGCATCGGCACGTGTAGTCCATTACAAGTGGTAAGCGCCGCTCCTTCTGGCGTCTCGGGTGAAAAAAGGATGAGTCAGCGCTTCTCTGGCGCTGAGCCGGTCGGTTGGGTCATGACGGAGCAGACCGTGCACGAGATCGATCAGCTCGCCCGCCGAGTGGTCAACGTGCTGCATTATTAGGTTCTGCGACACAAA
This sequence comes from Parietaria judaica, assembly GCA_954871525.1. NCBI lineage: Eukaryota > Viridiplantae > Streptophyta > Magnoliopsida > Rosales > Urticaceae > Parietaria > Parietaria judaica. The sequence continues at coordinate 19,782,375 of OX940864.1, forward strand.
GTTACGAAGGTCTTAGGATCTTATGCTCACGAATGGGAAAATGGGAAAGAGTTAATTATAGCGGAAAACTGAGCTTACTGGCAAGCGGGGCAATTTCCAAACCGCCCTTATGCTCTCTCTCGAAGCTGCACTGTCGGGCCAATCCAAACGCCCGCCTCTCTTGAAATATTTATCAGCACGGCGACTGCAATATGAATAAATGTGCCGAAATTATAATATTCGTACATATTTAAGTTCTCTTCAAATACACGAATACTTACAAAAGATACTTGAATAGTACTTAGTTATTACACCTTTGTATCTTGTTATCGGATAATAAGCAACATAAAAAAAGGGTAAGGGAGTAATCTCTTACTCGGCTCTAAGTGCCATGTGCTGGGGCAGCGGCCCCAAAACCCTCTCCATCATGGCGAGATGCTCGAGATTTTCGTGTGTCTGAAAAAGGGCTTCTCCCTGTAATAGTTGTCGAAAATATAAACGCAGTTTGTACTTTGTAGGTCTAGGATTTCTAGACTAGAAAATTTATTATCATGTGCCTATTTTGTTTGTGATTATTAAAAATTGTTACGTGCCTTTTTAAAGTATAAATTGATATTTTCTCACCGAGCAAAGTTCGACCAGAATACAGCCCACACTCCACAAATCGCAAGGGTAGTTCCATCCGAGGCCTACATAGAAAAAAATTAGATTAAATTAAATTCACAAAATAAAGATTGCCATTAGAAACTTGATTCCAGTATTCTTACCCAATATAACTTCTGGAGCACGATAGTGACGCGTTGACACTACATAGCTATGATCTTGATGTTCGAATGTCGTACTCCCAAAATCAATGAGCTTGATGGCACTTGACTTAGGCAAATTCTTGAAATAGGAACCTTCTCTACCGGATCTTGATAGAAACTTCATTAAGATTAAGAAAAGAAAAGAAAAAAAAAACATAAGAAGCAACAAGAGAATCATCAGATATGAACTCATACTCCACATAAATGTGTATATGATAAGAGTATAGTATGAAAAGAACTTGGATGTATATAATAACGCTAAAAATAAAATAAAATAATTTGAAGGAGTGAAGTCATACCTTGTGGTCAGGTACTTTTATGTACTCCGAGGAAACAAAGAGAATGTTTTCTGGCTTTAAATCCGTATGAATTAAGCGCAGATCGTGCATAACTGCAAGAATAAATATGCAACAGGTGGAATTTATTAAAATGTAAAGCTTATTTAGGTGTAATTGTAAAGATTATGTTTTAAGAAGGCGATGAAAGAGGTATCCGTGTCAAGTCTTGTCTTTGTTTTAAAGTTGTTTCATCGACAAGCTGAATCAAATCCTTTTAACTTTCGGAAGTTTTAAGCCAAAGGAATTAAAATGGTGCAAGAATGTCCACACACATGCTACAGACTCCAAAATTTGCCGAGCAAGCTCCCGAACAAGATCAATGGGAAAAGAACGATAGCTGTTTTTGCGAAGAAAATCGTATAAGCTTGGTCCAAGCTTCTCAAATACCTGCCCAAACCATTTAAATTTATCCGCAAGTCTTAGAACTCACAGTATATTTAAATCACAAGTACCAATAGATACTTACAATACAAACATGATTACGATAGTCAAACCAATTCCGTATTTGCACACAACTGCAAAGAATGAAACTGCTTATACCAACATCGCCTCAAACTACAAACAATAAGGAAATTAAGGAAACAAGTTAAGCATACTTACAGAGATCCACCAACATCATTTCTAGCCAGCCTTTGAAGGACGTCAATTTCAATCATGGCAGCCTCACGATATTTCTGAATCGAGCGAACAATTTTAATCGCAACGACCTCTTTCTTGTCATTGTCAAAACACTCCAACACTTGTCCGAAAGTCCCTGCCAAACCCCATCGCATAGGATAAATTTTGAACAAAACGTTCAAGATGAAAATATAACAATATATGAAAGGATTATGACCAAAAGAGCACAAGGAAAAACACCAACCTTCTCCCATTTTTCCGAGAATCTTATCTGCATTATATAGAACACAAATTATAAGAAAATGCCATACGTTACATAAAAGAAACGAATTGCTAAAGACACTTACAACGAGGGGTTAAGTTCTCTCCAACAGCAAACACATAGTGACCGTCTTTGTCATCAGCTCGCCAAGGCGGAGAACCCGGCAATTCCCTGCAAAACATGGGCGAAAACCCGTAATTCGGCATCGCTCCATTCGCAAACTCCTGTCCACAATATATCGCCGGAAGCACCTGGAAAAAATCACGGCGTTTTACAACTGCATTCGAACTCCCGAATGATCGAACTATCCTTCACCGATATCAAATTCTCGTCAACAATCCACGAAAGCGCATAAATTAGACGAGATTGTTCTCCTTTCGCATGAATAACCCAACTATTTCCCGATTTCCGGAGCATTAGACTAAATGCTGGAGTAATAAATGCCTAATATTAAGCTCTCGCTCTAAAATTCCACTAACTACCGTTCAATCGGATACGATAGCAATCGAACTCGATTCCTTCAGAAATGAACATGCAATGATCCGTAGGGTTAGAAGTGTAGAACTTGACGCATATACATGTGTGTATAGTATACACACACAAAATACATGTATAAATCGAGAGAGATACCTTTGGAGGTGGAAGAGGAAGAGGCATATCCCAAGCCAAACGAGGCCTTTTCCTGGGACGCCTGTCCATGTTCTTGTGAGGAAACTCCATGATTCTCTGCGTCTCCATTTTCTCTATCTTCGCGACCTTTGCTTCCGCAATCTCGAAGAAGCAGAGATCTCAGGGCAATTGAAGGTTCAGGAGTGTGCGGAGAGCGAAGAGATCGTCGGAGGGAGAGGAGAGAGAGGCCGATCTGAGCAGAAAGGGAAGGTAAAGCTATGGCGGAGCTAACCCTGGTTGAGGAGGATAACCCGGAGCTGTTAAACCATGGTTAGAAGGGGGTCGCGGGTCCCACGCACACGTGTCGCTCAATTACTCGCCAGCAATTTATGAAGAAAGAAATTCGTGAAACTGCTCTGTTTTCGCTCCAATGAAAAGCCACGTCTCTTTCTGTAGCCACTCGCGCGTGGACCCCGCGAACTTTTTCAATTGTGTCGTTTCCCACATCACAATTCTTCATTTTTACAAATTAGCCCAAACTCATTATTAACTATACTTTACTACCTTATTCCTTTCTATATCTAAACTAAATTAATGGTATTTGATGTAGATGTTTATTGAAATAATATTTTCTTTTATATGTTGGTGGTAGTGGTACCATGACGATGATCTTTTATTGACATAAAATATTAATCCGATTTTTCTATAAAAATTAAAAAAATCAAACACATTTTATCAAATTCAAAAGTGCACTTTTCTAAACTTTAATTAAGTGTATGGGAAGCCAATATCAGTTTCATATTCACTAAATTACGTTGTTTCTTTTTTTACACTTATAACGTTATAGTAGTACAATTCAGAATTCACTATCATATAATTATTGTCGCTTTTCTAAATTCTGTCGTTTGGAGACTTTGGTGTGATTTTCCATTTCCATGTCGTTTTCTACACTCTGTGATGTGGTTCTCTATTTTTATGTCGTTTTTTACACTTGTGATGTGGTTCTCTATTATGTCGTTTACACACTTTTGATGTAGTTTCTCTATCTTTGTGTCTTTTTCATACAATTAGGTCATTTTTCCTAGTTGGTTGTCGTTTCCAAAAATCTTGCGGGTATTATACTCTGATGTCGTCACCGTTGATTTGGGTTCCACTTCAACCGTCATAAGCTACGTGATAGCGCTAGTTACATAGTCCACAAAGATTTTTTTCAGTTTATTGTTTTTACAACACGTATCTCGTTAATGTTGATTAATTTGGGTATATGTTCCACATAAGTAGATTGGTATCAAATTGCGTTAACAAACATGGTGTATTTTTTTATGTTTTCTCGCATGTTTGGTTGGATCCTTTATTATCCGTAAATTTGAGAGTCTGAAGGAGACATGCTTGACCGGAAGAGAAGTTCCTACGAATTTGCCTCCCAAAATAATATATCTAATATGCAAGCAGGTGAACGATCAATCACATGAAGAAGAAAAAAACGACAACGTTCAGAAATGACAACTAAAAAGAACAATGCCTAACACGACAACGATACTACAAAAACAAACGGAAGTTAAAATTTCCACTTAATAATAAGCACATAATTCATGTACATATCTCAACAGTCAACAACGTTATAATAACATGATTATACATTATAAATTAATGCTAATTTGCCGTTCTTAGACCATCGCATAATGTAATTAAGAATTTAATTAATTGCTTTTATCGTTAGCCAATAAAGGCGTTCTTTTTTTCCACCAAATGTTTAGCACGTGTTGAATTGCCACGTCACTCTGATGTACAGCATGCGAAATTGGAATATCATGTGACCATGTCCATGTGTACTCATTTTGTTTTAAAACATGATTAAAATCAAAATACGAATATTTAAGTTAATAGAATGTTACAACAAAAAAAATCAATTAATAATTTTTCTTAAGTATCAAGATTTCATCTTATAACTCATTGGCAACGAGTAGAATAACATATGACATTTTTAACCCGTGTCAAGTTTTTATGTCTTTTTTAAGAGACTTAATAATATGTCATCTCAACATGATAGCTCTTTTCGACTCATTGATCATCTTGGGTCGTATCATTTTTTTATTATTTTCGGACCATATCTCATTTGAACTTAATAAGCTCTCATACCATGTGAAATATCACGAGGTTTCACTTCAAAACGGGAATGATGAAAGTAACCCATGATTATTTTTTTTATATCGTGCTAAGTCTTCCCGAGAGATTTAACACCTATAAACTTACCTCATTAAAGATCTTCATTAATGGGAATTCACAAAAGCAGAGGCGGAAGCAAGAGCATTAGTGAGGGGGTTAAAACTGATAGAACCTTTGCGGTATAAGTACCCAAAGATTGAGATTGGACCTTTTGCAGGCCCACGTTAGTTAATGCGATTGACTCACGGTATTGATTATAAAATCATATGTATAATATAGTTGACTAATCAATATATTAATTGCATATATCTCTTTCCTTATTTAGATGAGATCTTCATATAAAGGAAACTAATTAATTTCATGAGATACACATTAATCGAGATTATTCTCATTAATGGAGATGATTCTCCTCTCCCTATAAATAGAGAATTCGACCACCCCATTTCACACATCATTGAGAGGGTTCGAATTCTACTATTCCCGAGAGAGTCTTTGTCCGTTTCCAATCGCCGATTAGGAACTAGTATTCCGATCCGGCGATTTCCGTTCTCCTAGAGAAGTTCCGTTTAGCGACGTGGTGGACTACGTAGAGGTCGAACACTTGAGCGGCTTGTGATCTCCTAGAAGGCGTGGTGTAGACGACGGCGTGAAGACAATCCTCCGACGAGCACTCGAAGATCCAGCTCTCGAGGAATCAAAGTAATGTTAGACATGTGTGTCCTTAAACAAGATATTTTATCCATTTGTAAAAGATTATGACAAGTCGTTGAATAAAGATGATGCTTATTATGATAATCTTATTATAGTTTCTGGTAGAGTAAAATAGAATGTTTGATCCTTAATTCATAAAGGATGCAATTATGTTATTATTATCACAACAGAGTCAATGTGAAGAAGAATTAATTATCATAATAAATGAATTTAAAATGTCCGTGACCTGATTAACAGGGTGGGAGCCCATTAATCGTATAAGGTCATTAATGTGACTAAGGGTGTGTTTGTTTGCACTTAATAAACATCTGAATCTTAATCGGTCAGATGCAGGGCTATTAAGTGCATTTGTTTTTTTATTTTAAAACCTCTTAATAAGTCTGAATGACCACTTATTCGGTCATATGTGAAACTCAATCTGAATGATATTAAGACCTATTATTTTTCTCTTTCTTCTCATTATTTGTCCACATCTTATCTCATTTTCTCTATTTCTCACGTTATATCTTTATGTTTGGCCAAGTTATTAATTTTTTATTATTATATTTTTCTCTCTCCTCCTCAAAACTTCAAAACTCCATAACTTTTTTTTCGAGCATCGGATTGACTCATATAATACATCATCGGAAAGGTTGCGACGAGACGAATCCAATGATAGGTGGGAAGATATAGTTTTAATGCTTTTTAAAAAACTATGAAATTCGTTTTTTAATAAATAAATTAACTAAATTAAAAATAATAATAATTTATTAAATAAATAATTAACTAAATAATAAATTAATTCATAAAAAAAATTATGGATACGTTTATTCAAAAAATAAAATTTCAAATTAGGGATTTATTTTAATAATAAATAATTTCTACTAATTATTTCGTATTAAAATTTTATATAATATTATTTAATGACGTGAATAAAATCCTAAAAATTGATTAGTTTAAAAATTAATATTATATCATATATTTATACTTTATAATATTTAACATATTATCTTAATATTTATCTATGATAGGAATTTTTAAAATTTTGTCACAAAATAATAATTTTACTTAATAATATTATCTAATAAAACTTAATTAAAAAAATAAATGCTCTTATGAAATATTAATCATGTTATTATAAATATTTTGATTAATTTAAAAATTAATACTATATTTAATATTATATTTCATATTTAATATTATATTTCATAGTATCTTATATATTAAATTTTTAATAAATATAGTACAAATTAGAAAATAAAATTACATTCAGATCTGCATTCAGATCTTAAAAAACAAACAGACTTTAATTTTCAAGCATTCAGATCCAGATGTAAGATCTTAATATTCAGATGTGCATTAAGATTCAGACGTCTGAATCTTAATGCAAACAAACACACCCTAAGTGACAATCCTATTCTGGATTTTGTGTGTGTCACACTCACTAGAAGTGCAGTAAGTATGAAGTGTCCTCATACTGGACTGGACCTGACTTAAACTCCGGAAGTTATCATATAAGACTGTCACTGATAACTTGGAGTTGAGTCACTAGTAGATGATCAAATGTATATTCGATATAAGTCCTGAGTGATCTTGAGTCCGAGCTGCTGGCTTGATTGTTCTTTGATTTAACCGTTAAAGAACACAATATATTACCGTTGTTCCCAACACTATTATTTTGGGAACATGAAGGGTAGCTTGGTCATAGACATGGGCATCACACAGCTCTCTTCAGAGTCATGATTATTCCATTGATTGTCGGTGGTGAGAAGTGAGAGGTACCCGTGAGCAACTATGAATCGAAACCATAAGTGAGTTACTCATAATATTACTGACTGAGTCAAGGATGAAAATGCAATGAGGGGCATGATGGTAGAAACCGCCTGCTCGTGTGTGGATCATCAAGTGAAAGATCAATAACCCGAATTTGATTGTATCAATGAACACCCTGTTGTAATTAAGGGAATAATATATACTGTATCACTAAAGAGTGCATCCTCGGGTTTATAGTGGAATAACACCGAGGTTTGACGAACACCCTAGCAGTTCGTTGGAGCTTAAGTGATACGGGTCCATGGTCCCCAGGATAGCTGCGTAACGGATGATACGTACGTGATAAAAATATGTTGAAATGTTTTTAAGATCATTTGGCATGACTAATAAAATTGAAGTCTGTGACAGACATCAGATAGTTTTATCAGTAGCGTGGCAAAAGTACCATATCTTGGTAACCGAAATTAACTGATAAAATAAAGTATAATTTGGATTTTCTGTCAACATGAAAGTTGTTGGAAATTAAATTCTAAGAAACTTTGCTTCTGGAACCGAGTCGTTTCGACGTACGGTTTGTGATTTAGAGAATTTCTATGTTTGTGATCGTTTCGGTAAACTATGAAATTAAATCACATGTCACGAATTTAAATGATGGTGTGTCACCATGACATTTGAATGTGTGATATTGAGATCAAAGAATATTTATATAATTTATTTATTCGAATTTGATTATTAATATATTATTAATAATTATTCAATAATTAATAGATTTATATTAATATGTAAATAATATATTTTCATATATATTATAAGTGTAGAAATCGAATTATGCCTTGGAATGTGGAACAATATGCATTCGAATGGATAGACTCTGGTCTTTTCATAATTGCGGCATAAGTACCAAATGTTTTGGTATTTGAGAAAAACCCTAAAATTAATTTAATCCCTTGGATCGGTTATGATTTAATATCAACCGTTGGATTAGGATAATTGATTTATTCGAAATCAATAACTTGGTGACCAAGTTTTGATTTTTGAATTTACCTAATTAATTATATCCGTTAGATCGGTCTAAGATTTAATCTTTACCATCGGATTGAAAATTAATTAATTATATATATTATATATTATTTTCGAATTATAGTTTTGGATAATTTCGAATTTGATTTTTATTAAATCTTTTAATATTTGATTTTATCCTAAACTAATTTGATTCATTAGATCGGTTTAAAGATTTATCTCAACCGTTGGATCTAGATAATATGAATTCGAATTTTAATATATATATATATATATATATTCGAATTTTATAAAGATAAGAAGATAAGATTGGATTTTGATTTTATCCAAATATTTCTTATTTAATTAAATCCCTAATTAATTATATCCATTGGATTTAGATAAGATTAAATCTAGACCATTCGATTGAAATAATTAATTTTAATATATAGAATTCAAAATTAGGGAGTAAATTTCTCTAATTCGGTTACAGTCTGATCCTATAAATAAGAGGCTCATTCTACACATTTTTCACACCTCTCCCCAGAGAAAAATCCGAACTCTCCCTCTCGTTCAGGTTCTGCGAATTTTCTCTCTGATCTCTCTTTCTGGTTCGGCTTAAGAGACTTAGTTCTCCGGAAGCTTAAAAAGAACCATCAGTTTAAATTTTGCGACGGAGTCCTGCCGGCGAAGCCCACGCTTCGGTACGAGGAATCCAGGAGAATATCCCGGAAGATCACGAGATTTTCCCTCAACACCGGCGGAGCCTTGCCCGATTCAGAACGCACAGCCGGAAGTGGTCAATAGAGGTACGGCCTTATGCATTGGGTTAATAAATGCAACCATTTACTGTTTTCTATTTATTTCCTATATTGACTAGATTATTAATAATGATTTATGAATATTAAATTACATAATATTTATCAGATCTTGTTATATGGTTATTATTAGATATCCGGACTGTTGAACGGATAACAAGTTTTCCGTTTTAAAATAATTTTTTAAATGTTACCCGGACGGTTCGGAGGTACGATTCGTGATAATTTGCACGGAATCCGAGACGTGATTCCCGACAAGAAATCGCTTAGAGAAATCTTTCTCTCTCCAAGTAAGTCCAATATATATCTATTTATCTAGATCTCTGTTTCCTAGGATTCTCTGGAATTTCCACTTCCAGAGATGAGAAATCTTAGAAAACTCCAACAAAAACCAGCCCAATCTTTTTTTGTCTAGTGCTAATTTTGGTGAATTCTTCTTCTAACCCCCCAAATTTTTATCACATTTTCATTCTAATCTCTTAATTTCTATTAAAAATTTAAATTAGTCCCCCGAACCTTGAATCCTAGTTTCGCTAGTGCACAAAAGAGAGAGATCCTAGTTTCGCTAGTGCACAAAAGAGAGAGACAGCTCCATCCTTCGTGGGACATTCTTTACATTATTTAAAAAAATGGTTAATGATGGCGAAAATACCCAAAGTTTGGTCAAAGAACCCCTCGTGTACCTAAAGTTTAAAAGTGGTGGCAAAAATACCCTAAGTCATATTTGGGGAGTTGACCACTCCATTCTCGTAACGTTGTTAACTAACCTGTTAACTCTGACCACGTAGACAAATCTGTTTTGTTAAGTGTAATCATTAGGGGTTCAATTCGTTGTATTAAATAGTATTAGCTAGGGGTTTAATTCGTTGTTTTGTCGTAAACGAGGCTGATGTGGGCTCGTCCACGTGGCAGAAATAGTTATGTCAGCAACTCACGTTTATCCGTGTGGCCAAAGGCGCTACGAGAATGGAGTGGTCAACTCCCCAAATGCGACTTTGGGTATTTTTACCATCATTTTTAAACTTTGTGTAGAAGAGGGGTTTTTTACCAAACTTTGGGTATTTTTGCCGTCATTAACCCTTTAAAAAAATAATATATATATATATAAACATGATAATTATGTAAAATGAAAGATAATGAAGAAAATCACGTGTGAACTGCAGAAATTAGGTAAAATAATACTAAAATGGTCATTGTACATGTCACGTTTAAAAATAGTCAAACTATTCGTCGACATACATATATATATATATACATACATATATATATATATATATATGTATATATATATATAGGGGCGCATCTTTGAAAAACACTCATAGTCTTCGATCTCTGTGTGAAGCTAATGAGAGCAGTTATGGGAGAAAAGCCTGATCTGTTGAGCAATCTTCCGGAGCAAATCCTCAGACTCATACTCTCGTTTCTTCCATTGAAAGAAGCTTTGAGAACCAGCTCTCTCTCAACAGTTTGGCGCCAACTACTGGCACCACTCTCTCTCCATTTACACCATCAATCCGCCATTAACGAAGCTCTGGCCAAATTTTCAACGTCCTGCGTTTTCCCCGACCGATTGAAGATCGTCGCCAAAGATCAAAACGACGTCGAATTCACTGTGTGCGCCGCAAAAGGAGCGCAAGCAGAGCTTCGCCTCGATTTCGCAGCTGGATCATGGAAGAACGGTCGAGAAGAGCGATGCTACTACGATCTGACGGCCTTACCGATCAATTGTCAGCGATTGACGAGCGGTTTCGCATCCCTGAGGAGTCTGCATCTCCGATCGGTGAGCTTCAGCGGTGCGAGGCTGGCCGGTGACGTGTTCGGGGAGTGCCATCTGCTCGAGAGCTTGAGGCTGGAGAAGTGTGTGAAGCTCAGGGGCGTGAAGATGGAGGCGGCGAGTCGGCTCCGCAGTCTGACAGTGGTGGACTGTCCGGACATCGAGAGCGTGGCGGTGTCGGCGCCGGAGCTGAGGTCGTTTCGGTTCAGAGGAACCGTTCTTCCGCGTTTAGAGCTCGAGAATTCGCCGGAGTTGGTGGACGCCACTCTGGATCTGAGAGCTATACAGAGTGAGCTCGACTGCGAAGATGCAATACAAGCTCTTGCTTCGCTCAGAGAAGCAAGAACTCTCACCATTAGCTCTTGCTTTCTTCAGGTATACATATATTCTGTATATATACGATACTGTAGTGTATATATATGTTGAATGTTGATCTTCTTCTCTAAACACGATTGTTTTTTTGGGTTTTTGAAGTGGATGTGTACGGCAGGGGTGATCTTCGCATGCCTGGAAGTGAGGTTCAACAGGTTGAAGGAGCTTCGTTGGGTGAGTTCATCAATGGAGAGATCACAGAGAGACTCCTTGGCTTGCTTCCTCAACATATGTCCTTCCCTCCAACACCTCACCATCCAGGTAACTTGTGCAACAAGTCATTTGTTTTCGCGTTTTTTAAGTACCGTGACCGTTTTTATTTTTATTGACTGTTCTCGCGTTCTTATGTGTGCTCAGATTGACGAAAGCCTCGGCCCGGTTCCGTGTCCATTTCCGCACCAACAATTCCACGACCGTCATCTTTGGATGGATTTCGAGGCGGTGAAATCGAACACTTTGGAGCTTAAGCACCTGAAAACGTTCAAGTTGTCAGGTTTCGGGGGCGAGGAAGACGAAGTCCTCTTCATGGAGCTCCTGCTCTCCAAAGCCGTCGTCCTCGAATCCATGACTGTCACATGAGTCATGATAACTCAAAATAAAAATGATAATAACACATCTCAATTCTCAAGTGTATTCGGTTATAATACAGAAGGTTTTACTTCATAATACAGCAACAATTATAGTGAATCTGCTCCAGTGTACAACTCAAATTTTAATATAAAATTGTTCTATATTTACACATTTCTCTTTAGTTTCTAAATTTGTAACAATGCATGCTTAACTTTAACTTATTTTATATATTTTCATCATTGATTTTATATTTGATAAAATAATTATAATGTACGTGTAGTTGTGTACTTCCAATTTCTAATGTATATAATTTTAATTGTATTTTTAATAATAATTTAATTGATATGATTTATTTATATAAAAAATATAATAAAATTATAAAATAGGATTAAAATGTAAACTAAGAAAAAATATAGAGTTAAATAAAAAAGTAATACTATACATTACTCTATTATTATTTTTTACTTCATTAAGTAATAGAGTAACCGTTGAAAATGCTCGGAAGGACCAAATTCACATAAAAAAAAAATTCATAATATAAGGTCCATATGTTTTTATCAAAAAATATTAAAGATATATCTGAACAAGTATAATTTATTGGGAAATTGAATGTCAACCAATTGATGTTTTGGATATTAAAAATTCCGTTCATACGAGTCGTAAGGTGTGTTTAGCTTTATTGTCGTTCGGGCAGTACATACTATGTGTATTTTCCATAGCAAAGTCACTCTTCAATCGATTGTTTATTTATAAATTTTCATCGCACAACCAAGTAGGTGACAATATCTTCTTCGTAGATATTTGTTACGGTAAAAGTTGACACAAAATCTAATCTAGTGAGAAAAGGTTTAAAGTTGTATCGGCTAAAGTGACATTATTTTAGCAAAAGTCTAATCTAACTAATATTTTTCACTGCCTTTGACAAGATGAAGGGGTAAAACAGTCCACTCGTTGTAGATAAATGTGGCTTATTAGCCCTGATTTTGGCGGGGCCCTAGACGGAAAAAAAATATGGGGCCCCTAAAATATATTAAAGAAGCACGTTGTTAATTATTAACACTAATCCGCAAACTATTTTGAAATGCAAATTTTTTATTTTATCATTATTTAAGTAGAAAACATGTCGAGAATCCACGTGTGAATTCCACAATATATATCTCTTGAAGCGATGTAGATGCTTCTTTTTGTTTGTTCTTTCTTACTTGTCAAAATCCACGTGTGAAACAAAGCTTTGAAATTATGAATAAAATTAACTATACGAAATACGTATAGATGCAAACCATGCAATCCATGCAGTAAATCTTATAATTTTATTATGTTGGGTATATACTATGGAATAAGAGAAAATTACGAATTCTATGTTCACATACATACCGACAAAATCTACACTAAACTTTATACAAATGTCTTAAACATTAGACATAATCTTCATTTGCATGCTAGATTTTTTTTTCTTCAAAATAAGAATTTGAAAGATACATACTAACACTTTACCATGTTAGAGACTCTTAAGATGTTAGATCAGTGTAGATGAATATGAAGATGTTTGATCTTAATCTTAATATGATCACAAGACAAAAGCAACAATTTGATGTTTTAAGAATTCGGAGCTTTTGCACTCAATTTTGATTTGCCCAATCTGATGGGTTTCATTGATAGCCATTATAACTTTTCTCAGTGTCCCATAGTACATCAATGGAGTCAGAGCAACAACTTGTCAACGAAGACACAGAGAGAGAACCTGAGATTGAGATGGCGTCGCTGCAGATTCTGACCCTAGTTGATGAAGGTGAAGATGTGTAAGGAGTAAGACATTAGAAGAAGAAAGAAGGCGAAGAGGGAAAAAAAATTAATGAATAAGTGAAAAACACAAATTTGACCGAATAAGTTCCATTAAGTTGTTTAAAAAAATAAAACAAATATACTAATTAGTCTTAAATCTGTCCCAATCAAATTAAAACTCTCGTTAAAAGAAAACAAACAGAGTCTAAAATCTAACCGTATTCAGATGTGCATTTAGATTTAACCGTCTTATTATTAAAAAAAGAGATAATTGCGGCATAAATCCCTAACCTTTAGTCAACTGGGGCGGCATAGCCCCAACCCCATTTAATAAATAATCAGCCAAACTGCCATATCCTTGCTCGTTTCGTAGTACTTACTGCGCTAAGCCCAATAAACACACCCAGAACATCAGTCCAAAAAAAAAGCCCATCTTTCAACTTTCAATTTAATTATTAAAATCAATCTCTCTGTCACGACGAGTGACTAGAAACGCTCCCTCACGTGGAATTTCCTGGCCACTGACACAAAATAAAACACGTGATATAATATAGATAATTATATATAGGGATAATTGCGGCATAAATCCCTAACCTTTAGTCAACTGGGGCGGCATAGCCCCAACCCCATTTAATAGCGGCGGAAGTACTAAAAGTTGAACTCCGTTAATATTTAACTACCATCCGTTAGTCGATGGTGACGTGGCGACCGACCCTCACCCACGTGACTGCCACGTTAGACGCGCGTCATAATGATAATTGAAAAATAATTGGCGCCGATGGGATTCGAACTCATGCCATGAACCTTTCACCAACACACCCTTGCCACTAGACCAACACCATATTCTGTTAGACTATAGTGAAAATAAGAATTTAAATATAACGAAATGTCTTAATAACTAATAATTTTTGCGATCACTTTGCTTGACTTTTTTTACTCGGGTTCGGGTTAACTTTTTTAGACTTGGCTCGAGTTGACTTTTCGCCACGGTTTTGGGTTGACTTTATCGGATCGGCTATGAGTTTTTTTTTTTCCAATCTCGGGTTGACTTTATGTGTCGGTCACATCGTATATTTCATATTTTTGGCATAACTCACTCATTTTTTGTCCAAAAATTATAAATAAACTACCGTTGGAAAGATTAAAGATTTATATACAACTTTGTATTTTTACATTTTATCATAAAAAGTCATTAAGTATATTAAAATTTGCTCAAAATAAATATTTTGCATTACACTAATGTCTAGTTTTACGTTGTAATTGAAATTTCATTTTTTTAAGTCTTTTTTTTTACAAAACCTAAAACACCAAAGTTGTAGATCTATATCTTATCTTTCCAACCGTAGCTCGTGTATAAAATTTGGACAAAAAATGAGTGAGCTATGTCAAAAATACGAAAAAGTGTACATATAGAGAATGAATCACTCGCTGACGGTCAAGTGACGAAAAACCCGAAAAAATCTAACGTAATCAAAATTTGGGTACATCAGCCGTCGAAAATAAACATTAGGTACATAATCTGCAGCCGATCAAACATTAGGTACATTAACCGCAGTTTACCCTATATATAATTATTCTTTTATAATGAGACTATGAGAGGAGCTAAATGAAAAAATAAAAAAAATCTTATAATGATATCAGCTACGTCCCAGCAAACACATATATTTCTGCATACAAACAAGAAAAACCACAATATTCACTTCCTGAGTTTTGCTCGGACAGACATACCAGAGAAAGGCCTCGAGTATAACTCGGAAAAAGAACAATTTTCTCGAATTCGCTAAGTACCACGGCTGTTAAGGTAAGATTTTGCCAAATCATCCCTCAACACTTCTGATGTCATTTTATGCCAAGATGACCGAAAATAGAGACAAGGATATTTGAAAATTCAAGGCCCATCAAAAGGAAGAGCAGTTTAAGGCCCAATAGCGATAAGGCCCAAAAGACCAAGACCTGCCAGCGTTAAGACACCTCATTGCGTCATATCAACGAGGCTTATCGGGAAGCAGGACTTCATCGCCCAAGTGAGCGCATCGGACGAAGGCTTATCGAATGAGAGTCTCATCGGGAAAACCCAATCGAAGCAAAAGAGGAGGGAAATCAAGATCGCGAAAAAGAAGGAAATTCATTCATTCAGTTGAGGATTTCGTGGGAAATCCAACGAAATTCATGGAAGGATAACAACAATCAGAGCTAAAGAAAGGGAAACCCTAGCACAATTTGTGGGATTAATCTAGAAACTCTAAGCCTATAAATACGCATGTAAATTCGTTGTTCAACGAGGGGATAAATTTTCGAGCCGTGAGTTTTGAGAGAGAAAAAGTCTTGTGTACTCGAGTTTGCTTATTCATAGCATTCTCGATCTCCCAAGAGCTAGAGCGTGTAATCTCCGATTGTCCAAGCTATAAAACGGAAGAAATCGAGTCCTCTCGGATTCATAACAAATCAAGAGTAATTGAGTTCATATTTATTTGTGTTCTTTCAGTTATTCTTGTGACTTTAGGGCGTCCAAAAACGCCCTCTACAGTTTGGCGCCCACCGAGGGGTGGGTGTTTCTTTCTATCGCACAGCCAGGAAGTCGGAGAGAAGGAGAAGAATGTCGGGCGAAGAGGATAACCCTACCCAGGATCAGGCCGTGCAGAGGATGCAACAACAGCTGGCCGACGTCATGGCGAAAATGGCAGAAGCAACGAACAAAGCTGAAGAGTCCGCCAGGAAGGCGGAGGAGTCCGCCCGAAGATCGGAAGAGCAGGCCGTGGAAAACAGACGCCTTGCGAGCCTCTTGGAGCGCGCGGAAAGACGGCACCCGGCAGATCAATCAGCTGGATCGTCTGCGCAAGGAGTTGGAGGAAATGCCAGCGGAGGCGTGCTATCGACGGACACGCTGGTAGACCTGACAACCCCGTCGATCATCAGGAACCTTTTCCACACCGGCATAACCCCGCCTCCGGCCGTGACGAGACAACCGGAGAGCACGCCAGGATCCACGCCGGATGACTCGACAGTGGACGTAGCGACAAAGGTGGCCGAAGAGGTCAAAAAGGCGATGGCGGTGATATCTTCGAAGATGGAAGCTAAGCTCGGACAAGTTGCGTCTCAGGTGCATCAGGCGATAAGCGCGGCGCCCGAGATTGACAGAATGGTGAGGGAGGCCAGGATCACCCCGTTCACAGCAAGGATTCGAGGAATAGAGTTGGGAGACCTGCCAAAGGTCAAGCTCACGCCATACAAAGGGGAGAGGGACCCCCATACACACGTGAAAGCGTTTTGGATAGCAACAGATCACATCGGAGGTGAAGAAAACCGGAAAGAGGCCATCCTTTGCCGACTCTTTATCGCAAGCCTGCAAGATCGAGCCAGTGATTGGTTCGCGAAGTTGGCACCAGGCTCCATTAACGATTCCGATGAGTTGGTCGCCATTTTCTTAAAACACTTCTCCATCTACGTGCAGACGGAATTGACAGTGTCGAATCTTTTCGACGTTAAGCAAGGGAAGAGCGAGCCTCTCCGGCAGTACGTGGAAAGATTCAAAAGGGTCATGTTCTGAATCCCGAAGGTAGACGACGTCGTCTCGGTCCAGGCTCTAAAACACGGGCTATACTATCAAGCCCCGTTTAATGACGAGACGTGTGTATCATTACCGCATTCGATAGAGGATGCCCTCCATAAAGCGACAATTTTCATAGATATGGAGGAAAGCAAAGCGATCAGGAGAAGAATGGAAGAAGAAGCCGAGGGCAAAACAAAGCCCGAGAAGAAGGAGAGTAAGGACGGGCGAGAAGGGTCGTCATTTAAAGCGAGGAGGGAAGGAGATCGAAGAGACCGACGGGACCGAGAAGGTCTAAATGAGCGAAGAGCTTCGGAAATCCCAAGGCATGAAGTCTACCAGGTAGACGAGTGCTTATCACGGATGAAGATCGAGGGGCTCACCATCGGAGGATGCCCACGCAAGGTGTCGGGTTTCAACGGAGATGTAGCCCTCTCGATGGGAACGGTCAATCTTACCGTCTACGCCGGAACCGTCCGCCGAATGACGGAGTTCATGGTACTGGATGTACGATCGCATTTTAACGTGATCCTAGGGAGACCTTGGATTCACTCGATGAAGGAAGTCCCGTCCACATACCATAGATGCATCAAGTTCCAGGGGCCGAGAAGATGGGACCATTGACGAGGTCCGAGGAAACAGCGAGGTCTATCGCATCTGCTACATGATGCACCATAGGGCGATGAACGTACAGAAGGGGATTGAGAAAGCCGAAGGCAGCGACAGCAAGCCGGCCGATCAATAGCAATTAGCTGCGGCGGCTCCACCCCTGCCGGCGGCAACAAGGAAGAAACGGCGCAAGAAGAAGGGAAAGGGCGGAATCCCCGGGTTTCCCAAGATCCTCAGAATCGAAGACATAGAGGATCAGGCCGCCGAAGAGAGGATGGGAGGGCCGCAGCTCGAAGAGGTAGGTCAAATCTGCATCGATGATTCGGATCCAACTTGTACTGTCGGTATAGGCGCCAGACTCGAACCAGAGACCAGGGCTCAGCTGATCGAGTTCTTGAAGAAGAATCGGGGAAGTTTTGCTTGGTCCCACGAGGATATGTCGGGGATTGATCCAACGGTGGCCACCCACCGGCTCAATACAGACCCCGGGCACAAGCCGGTCATACAGAAGAGGAGGAAGATGGCTTCCGACCGAAATAAGATCATCAACGACGAGGTGGACAAGTTGCTCGCGATGGGAACTATTCGGGAGGTGAAATACCCCCAATGGCTAGCCAACACCGTTGTCGTAAAAAAGAAGAACGGCAAGTGGAGGGTGTGCGTCGACTTCACTGACCTCAATAAAGCATGCCCAAAAGACAGTTTTCCGATGCCACACATTGACCGCCTCGTCGAGGCCACTTACGGGTACGAGCTCTTGAGTTTCATGGACGCCTATTCGGGCTACCACCAGATCAGGATGCATCCGGACGACGAGGAGAAGACAGCCTTCATCAGCGAAAGAGGGACCTATTGCTACAAGGTTATGCCTTTCGGTTTGAAAAACGCCGGAGCAACGTACCAAAGGTTGATGACAAAGATGTTCCACGAACAGATCGGGAAGAGCATGGAAGTATACATTGACGACATGGTGGTCAAATCCCTAAATGCGGCGATGCATATAGAGCAATTGGAGGAGTGTTTCAATGTCCTCAACAAGCACTAGATGAAATTAAACCCCACCAAGTGCATTTTTGGAGTCTCCTCCGGAAAATTCCTAGGTCAAATGGTCACTCGGCGGGGAATCGAAGCCAACCCCGAACAGGTCGAAGCCATTCAAAGCATGCCGTCGCCCCGAAATCGACGAGAGATCCTAAAGCTGACGGGGAGGATCAGCGCGTTAAGACATTTCATCTCGCGGCAGGCGGATCGGACTCTTCTGTTCTATGAACTCTTGAGAAAGAACAAGAAATTCGAATGGACCGACAAGTGCGAAGAAGCTTTTCAAGCACTAAAGGTTTATCTCTCATCGCCTCCCGTCATGACAAAGCCAGAGCCCGAAGAGCCGCTATACTTGTACATCGCTGTGTCAGACCAAGCGGTAAGTCAGGTGCTCGTTCGGGAGGAGAATGGAGAACAGAAGCCGGTCACTTACATCAGCAGGAAGCTCCTTGATGCTGAAACAAGATACCCTACAATCGAGAAGCTGGCGCTGGCAGCGTACGACGCATCGGAGAGGCTGCGTTTCCACTTCCAGGCTCATACTATCATTGTTATGACGGATAGGCCGATACGCTCCATCATTCAGAGCCCTAATCAATCTGGCAGGATCACGAAGTGGAACATAAAGCTGGGGGCGTATGACATCGAATACCAGCTACGGACAAGCCTGAAGTCACAAGTGCTCGCCGATTTCCTCATCGAATTACCAAAGGACCCCATAGAATTGAGCGACGAGGCCGGCATTTGGAGGCTTTTTGTCGACGGATCGTCAACTTCGACGGGGTCAGGAATCGAAATTCGGCTTATTTCCCCGATTGGGGAAGTGGTGGAGAAAGCTTGCCGCCTTGCATACCGTTCCACCAACAACGAAGCGGAGTACGAGGCCCTCATCGTCGGAATGCAATCCGCTCTTGCCGTCGGGGGCAGAAACCTAAACGCTTTCTCGGATTCTCAGCTGGTCGTGAAACAGGTCAACGGAGAGTACGATAAGAACGACGAGAGGATGGAGGCTTACGCCGGGGTTGTCAAAACCCTCGAAAAGAAGTTCGACTTCTTTGCTCTGACACAGGTGTCCCGAGGAGATAACAACCACGCCGATGCATTGGCAGGTTTGGGATCAACTACCCAAGTAGGCGAGCTTCGATCAATCACAGTGGAGACGGTGCACAAACCCAGCATCAAGAGGGGAGAAGGCCCCGTCAAGAAAAAGATGAAAACGGGCGATGAAGGGATGACGGCCGAAGAGGAAAACACCCGTGACAACGATAAAGTTTTGGAAGCCGGTGAAGAAAACATCCAGGACATCGAAGAAGAAGAAGACGAAGATGAAGGTGAAGAACGAGGAGTGGTGAATGATACCAGAACGGAAGATTGGAGAACCCCCATCCGGACATACTTGCTCGAAGGAAAGCTACCCGTGGACCGGCAAGAGGCGAGGAAGATAAAAACAAAGAGCTCCCGGTATGCCATCCTGGATCAAAAGCTCTACCTAAAACGCCTCGTAGGTCCTTATCTACGTTGCCTCGGTGAAAAGGAAGCAAGGTACGTCATGCAAGAGATCCACATCGGAGAATGCGGAAACCATTCTGGCGGACGCAACCTACTAAAGAAAGCCAAGCTGCAAGGATTCTTTTGGGAAACCATGCGCGTGGACTGCATCAACCACGCCAGGAGGTGCGAAAAATGCCAGCGACACGCCCCATCGATCAACTGTCCGGCAGAAGAACTATCGGTGGTGTCCGTACCATACCCCTTCATGAAGTGGTCTATGGACATCGTCGGTCCTATGCCAATCGGAGCGAGGCAAAAGAGATTCATGCTGGTCGTCACGGATTTCTTCACAAAGTGGACAGAGGCCGAGTGCTACGCCAACATCAGGGATTCCGACGTCGAGAGTTACGTTTGGAAGAACATAATTACTCATTTCGGGCTCCCTAGGGAGATTATCGCGGACAACGGTTCTCAGTTCATCTCGAAAAGGTTCAGAGATTTCTGTGGACGTTGGAGGATAAAGCTGAACACTTCAGCACCAAGATATCCCCAGGGGAACGGGAACGCCGAAGCGGTCAACCGAACGATCACCGATAACATCAAGAAGCGACTTGACAAGAAGAAAGGTTTATGGGCGAATGAGCTCCCAATGGTGCTGTGGGCTTATCGGACAACACCTCATTCGGCCACCGGTGAAACTCCTTTCGCTCTGGCATTCGGGGTTGAGGCGGTGATCCCGGCGGAGGTAGGAGTCCCCAGTTTTCGGCGATCGTGGGCCCCAAGCAACGAAGAAGCCAACAACCAGAACCTGCTTCATCAACTCGACCACATCGACGAAAGGCGAGAGCGGGCCAAAATTCACGTCGCCAATTATCAGAACACCATCGCACGTTTTTACAACAAAACGTGCGCCCGAGGAGGTTCCGAATCGGCAAATTGGTCCTCCGAAAGGTTTTCCAGAACATGGCTGAGCTGAACGCAGGAAAGCTGGGACAAAGCTGGGAAGGTCCGTACATTGTTACCGACATCATCAAGCCTGGAGTGTACGAGCTCAAGAATACCGACGGGGTCAAAGTAGTAAGAAGGTGGAACGTAAAACATTTGAAGAAGTTTTATCAATAAGCGTCATCGATGCTTCTGCTCTACTCATCCTTTTTCGGTATTATCTTTTTCGATTTTTTACGTTTGCTTTTCTTTTAAGTTTTTTTAAAAAAAGTTATTTGAAAAGGGAACCCCGGCCCTGTTTGTTCGGGATGATATGCTTGGCTTCGGCTTTATCAATCCAACACGGAGTACTTTTCCCTCACAAGCTGCACCCATTGGGGGACTCGAAGGGTTTAACGAGGCTCGTCTTTTAAGACAAGAAGATTCACGATCTACAAACTTCAAATTCATTATCTACACTCAAAAAAAAAATATGGCGAAAAGGGCCACCAAAAGGTTACTATGGCGAAAATGCCAAGGCGAAAAAGCCCAAAAAAAATGGCGAAAAGGGCCACCAAAGGGTTACTATGGCGAAAATGCCCCAAAAAAAAAAATATGGCGAAAAGGGCCACCAAAGGGTTACTATGGCGAAAATGCCCAAAAAAAATATGGCGAAAAGGGCCACCAAAGGGTTACTATGGCGAAAATGCCAAAAAAAAAAATATATGGCGAAAAGGGCCACCAAAGAGTTACTATGGCGAAATGCCAAGGCGAAAATGCCCAAAAAAAAAAAATGGCGAAAAGGGCCACCAAAGAGTTACTATGGCGAAAAGGCCAACGGCGAAAATGCCGATAGAAAAATATTGAGTAAATCTACATTCGCCGCCGCGATGAGCCCGGTATCACCGACAAGCTCATCGCCGCACCCAAAGTTCATCGCTTCAACGCATACGCCATCACGCGAAACTTGGCCGCGTCGAGTTTCATCCTCGATGATAACCTCTTCGCAAAAAAAAAAAAAAAAAAGCCTTTTCAACAACAACGCATCACACTTAGAAATTTGCAGCCTTTACTGATACATTTCTATCTTTACAAGTTGATACATTACATCTACAAAGTAGGTTACGAAGGGGAAAATCAATCATCCCGAAGAACCTCGTCGGCAATTTGCCCTATGACAAACTCCGCGCTCTCAACCAGGACATCCGTAAGAAACTTCTCCACCGCGGCATAACGCTCAGAATCTCGCTTCAATGACAAGACAAGAATATCCGAAGGGGCCCCTACCGGTTCAGAGGTTCCAAACTTGTCGTGCGCTTGGAATACCTTATCATTCGGGTCCTCGGAGAGCGTGGCAACGGTGCGCAATATCATGTCTTTCGAGAACTCCTCGAGGATGGCAAAATGCTCGTTGTTCTCATCGAGAAACGATGCTAACACATCCTCAGTGGTCTTTATCGGACAAGAAACGTGAAGAGTCTCATCGACCTACAAAAGAATTTGAAAATAGCCGGATAGTGATAAAAGAAAAAACATAAGAAAAACGACAGACGTGTTGGCGACAAGGTGAACAGGAAGGAAATTTGCTACTTTATTGACAAGATTGTCGAAGGAACTACAAAATGGCCCATCCTTATCGGGCATATGGAATAATAGAAACTCAAGGCAAAAGAAAACAAAAAAAAAAGAATAAAGGGCCTAAGGAACCTCCTCTCCCCGTACCGCTTCGCCAGAAGAGGAGACGACCCCGTCATTCGTCCCGTACTCGTCAAGGCCGTCGGACGCCGAAGGAGTGTCCCCCGCGACGAAACGAGACATCCAATCGGCGTCGAGTGGTGGAGGGTTGCACGGAGTGAGCGGAGGAGAGTTAGGATCGAGGGCGGATTTGCCATCCAGCTCCTTGGCCTTGGCGTCGTTCTCGTCCCGGACTTCGCGCCACCTCGGAAGACGATGCAGGAGACTCCTTATGGTCGTTGCGGGCGGGAGTTTCTCGAGGAGGCGAATGTTGGCCCCATACGCGGCGGTGAAACGATGAGCGTTGATGGACTTCTCCAACGCTGCATACCTTTCCGCCGCGCGCCCCGCTTTGCTCTGGGACCTCTCGAAGAGACGAAGGCGCGCCTCGCGCTCGGAGTTCGTCTCCGTCTGAGAAACCTCGAGGTCCCCAGCAAGACGCCTCAGGGTGGAAGAAACCCGAGAAACGAGCCGGCTCTCCTGCTCAATCGGCGTGCCCACCGCTTCGCTGATTCGGGCCAACCTCGATTCCTTCGTTTCGAGAGCCCGGGAGTAACTTTGGACTATGCGAGCGTGGCGTTTCTCCTCCTCGATAAGCCCACGTCTGCACTCCTCGATCTCCTTCTCCGCATTGGCCTTATAATCGGCAAATTCAGCCTCCTGAGCCAGACGAAAGGAAGCCTCTCTCTCTAGTAAAACCTTTGTGGCGTCCATGTCACGGGCGGACCGCTCGGCCGCCTCGCGATGTTTCCGCTCCCCGAGGAGGGATTGCTCAAGGCGCGCATCGGTCTCATCCAACGTCGTCCTGATCTGCATGGCCTCTTGGCAGGCCGCGAAGGCGTTGTCGTGTTCACCGAGCACGGCAGCATTGAGGTGCGCAAAGGCTTTGAAGAACATGGCAGCGGCTTGGGAGTAACCTTCAATATCGCCCACGGAAGCGCCGGACTGAAGCGTAGAGGGTTCAAGCCAAACCAGAACCCGAAGGGAATATTTTTTCCACTCCTCAGGTGAAGAATTCGGAGTGGGAACGACCGGAAAGCGCTCCGAAGCAAGACCAACGTCGGGCGCCTTTCCGGAGTTAGAGAAAGGGGACGACACCGGGAGAAGCAGAGCCCCCTTAGGAGCGGCGGAAATACGAGGAGGAAGCGAAGAGGGGCCGACGCCGGCTGCCGACTCCGGGGAGCATCCCGTTTGAAGCATCTCGGGGAGGGCGGAAGTTTCAGGAAGAAAGGCGTCCAGAGAAGGGTCACTCCCTTCTTCGAAACGCCCTTCGGCCGGAACCTCTTCGGAAAGAGGACGAGGTTCCTCCGAGACCCCCGATTGTCCGACAGGCTCCAAGGCAGGAAACGCGTCGGCGTCTTCAGGCGCTTCGTCGAGTAGCGCAGGCGTTTCGACGGACGGAGGGATGTCAACCGAAGCGGTCCCCACAGCAAGGTTGGAAAACGCCTCGGGAAGAACCTTGGAAGGAGTTAGCAAATCGGGACAAGCCGGTGCCTAAATCATAAAGATATCAGACATCAACAGGGAAAATCTCACGGAAGAAGGAAAGGAAATGATCAAAGGGTACCTCAAGGGCCGGAAGAGCCGATGGCGGCACCACATCGTCAAAATCCTCGTCAAAATTGAACCTCTCACGAGAAGGCTGAGAGGAACGTGCACCTCCGCCGGTCGGCTCGGCGGCCTGATCGGTCTCGACGGGGGAAGTTGGAGCAAAAAGAATCGGGGTTGCTTCCCCGACAAGAGCTGCCCCGTCTTTTGAAGCAACGGAGACAATCTCCGAAGCCGGGGAGGTTGCCTTAGTTTCCTTAGGCAAGTCGGAAATCTTGATTTTCTTCGGAGGAGGGGCCTCTCGCACTTCTCCGGACGCATGCCTCTTCGGAGCGATCTTGTCGCGAGAGGACTCTTGCGAAGAGGCGTGAGCTTCCGAATCACGAAAAACCCCAGAAGGACGAGAAGCCTCATGGGAGCGAAGAACTCTCGAGGAACGCTGATCTTCTGACGGACGAAGAGCGTCGGCGTCTTGCTTATGTTTCGACCGTCGCTCAGTGCTAACTCCTTCGGGCAAGGGTTTATCGTGAGAAAGCATCCTATCGCTCCCGCTCCGAGGCACGAGACCGAGATTACCTGCCTTCGACAGATCTTTCTGAGTTCCAGACGTTTTCTTGACGAGCCGCTCCGCCTGACGTGAAGAAACCGCGCCGCCTCCGCAAGGAGCCAATGGGGATTTCTTTTTTGGCTTAGGAGTCTTTCGCCGAACAGGAGACAAAGAGCCACCTTCTACTTCTTCGAGACGAAACCCCGCCGGCCACAAACTGCGAGGGGGGGGGGGGCTGTGATGTGACAGAGCCGATAAACCCCGGAATATCGAACTCGGGTACCAACAAAATCCACTGTCCAATTTCGGCGGGGATGGTCTAGAAGAACCCTGACCACCTTACCAAAGCGCTCCTCGGCTTCTTGGTTGGCGATAGGCTTAAACTTGGGCAGTTCCTGATTGGTGATCCACGCCGTCGGCAATGCTTCGTAATGCGGCCCGAAGGAAAACCGGTCCAACGCCGCGAAGAAGTACCTATTCTCCCACCCGGACTCGTTGTTGGGAGTATTCTCGATGATGTGAGGGCTCACAACATGCGAGAGGAAGAGACGACCCAAGTTCTTCGGGTTTTTCGTCCACTTGAAGAGCCGCATCAGGTCCCCCAGAGTGATAGTCACTTTCTGCTCGAGAGCGAGGGCAAGCGTGCAAAGGAGGAGGCGTATGGAATTGGGGCTAACCTGGGTGATAGGGACTTTATAGGCGTGGAGGAAGGAGACAATGAGATGCGGCACAGGAAGATGTAGCTCCACCGATCGGAAGAAGTACTCATAAAGAGCGACGTAGCCATCTGGAGGCTCATCGGCAAGCTCGCCGGCGCGAGGAAGACGGAGGTAGCAGGGTTGGCTATCCACATAATCTCTTTTCAGAGATTCCAGATGCTTCTCGGTCATGATGGACTTGGGGGACCGAGTCCTAAAAATCTTCCCAATCTAAGACATGTTTTCGCCGTTGTCGAACGAAGAAGAAGAACGGGATCAGAAAGTTTTTTTTGAAGGCAAGAGAAAATTTCGAAAAAAATGAATCATAAAGAAGAGACGCAGAAAGTTTTGAGAATTTCGGAGAAGGAAGTATTTGGGATAGAGGCGAACTCCAATTTATAAGAAGAAGGCATCCGAAGTTGAAGAGTCATTTTTTTGGATCCGACGGCCCAGGATTAAAGTGAGGAAAATTAATCAACGGTGGAGATCGAAAAGCCGTCACGAAACCCAAAAGCACTCAAGTGCGAAGAAAACCCCGCATTAAATGGTGATGGGATTGACATCGGTCTTTGAGAATTGACAGCCTGGAAAAGCGCACAAATCGGGGTCCAATGACAGCACACGCTCGAGAATTGGAAGAGTTTTCGAGAGTTAAGTCTCTTCGGGGACATATCCTCTTCGCAGACATGCCTCTTCGGGATATACCTTATCGGAGCACACTTCGAATTTGTGATACAAAAAGAAAATGGGAAAGCCTTGTCGGAAATTGGTTTTTGTCTATTTTACCAAGTGTTTCACACTTAATAAAATGGGGGACTAACTGTTAAGGTCAGATTTTGCCAAATCATCCCTCAACACCTCTGATGTCATTTTATGCCCAGATGACCGAAAATAGAGGCAAGGATATTTGAAAATTCAAGGCCCATCAAAAGGAAGAGCAGTTTAAGGCCCAATGGCGATAAGGCCCAAAAGACCAAGACCTGCCAGCGTTAAGACACCTTATTGCGTCATATCAACGAGGCTTATCGGGAAGCAGGACTTCATCGCCCAAGAAAGCGCATCGGACGAAGGCTTATCGAATGAGAGTCTCATCGGGAAAACCCAATCGAAGCAAAAGAGGAGGGAAATCAAGATCGCGAAAAAGAAGGAAATTCATTCATTCAGTTGAGGATTTCGTGGGATATCCAACGAAATTCATGGAAGGATAACAGCAATCAGAGCTAAAGAAAGGGAAACCCTAGCACGATTTGTGGGATTAATCTAGAAACTCTAAGCCTATAAATACGCATGTAAATTCGTTGTTCAATGAGGGGATAAATTTTCGAGCCGTGAGTTTTGAGAGAGAAAAAGTCTTGTGTACTCGAGTTTGCTTATTCATAGCATTCTCGATCTCCCAAGAGCTAGAGTGTGTAATCTCCGATTGTCCAAGCTATAAAACGGAAGAAATCGATTCCTCTCGGAATCATAACAAATCAAGAGTAATTGAGTTCATATTTATTTGTGTTCTTTCAGTTATTCTTGTGACTGTAGGGCGTCCAAAAACGCCCTCTACAACGGCCTCGGCAATGATTTCATCCTTGTGAGTGGCCAAAATCAGTCTCCGAGTAGTTGAGTATTTGAACTTGTAAAGAGCTCATGAAAGTGTTGACACGATTTCTAAACTTGAGTAGGTTGGTAATAGGGGCTCTCCGGAGCCGAGGGTCACTAAAGAGCAAGTAGTGTAGCTTTGCCACCGCAACTTCTCTTGGAACGATATTAAACTTTTTAATATAAATAGTGAACGTAACGAGTTACGGCGGAATTTCAAAATTTATTTTTAATATGAAAACATATTTTTGACATATTAAAATTACCATAACTTTAAAAACGATTATCATATTGCAAAATAAATTTATTACGTAAACAACGATTGGATAAAATCCGGAAAATCATATAACAGTTATAAGATTAATAACACTTACAAATCCTGAATTTATTCACGGTTTTCGTCGTAGATCTCCGCGAGCCTTCCCTCCGTCTTCGATCAAACCACCACGATGGATTCAAGGCTATGGCTTTCGGGTATTTTTGAGATTAAGAGAGTGGGCTCATCGAAATTGTAACCAAGCATCTCCTATTGGTTCTTTATGAACAACAGAGATTAAAAGAGAGGAACTTTTGCCTCAATTTTATTCTCTTAATTGCTTTCTCAAAATGCATACGACAAGAGGCTAGAGTTAGATAATGTGATCAACATCTCATCATATATATAGCCAAAGTTAATAGGTTTAAATAAAAACCTTACTTCTTCTCCAAGTTTGGTTTAAATTAAATCAATTATTTAAAAACCTACTTGTTCTCCAAGTTTGAATGGGCAAGACATGACCAAGACTAAATCTTATCTATATCATGCGCATAGTGTTTGATAAAGAATAGAAAATTAATTCCACATGTTACACCATGAATTATATTGAAATATTTTCTTTCCTTTTTCTCTAATTCTATTAATCAAGAGAGGAAAAATTGACACATCATTAATCCTCATTTTTCTAGATTAACCAATGAGAATTAAGGAATTAATTTTCTCAACCTTTTAATTATTAAAGTTGCATAGTATATAATTATCAATATAATTATACAACTTATTACATTTAATAAAGGTGATTAAAATAAAATAATAATTTATTTATTTAATCATGATAAAATAATTACCACAGTATAAATCACAATTTATACATAAGAGAAAATTATCAAACCAATTTTGTACTTAAAAATGTTTCAATTCAATCATTGAACTTAAAGTAAGATTTCAATAAATCAACTTTACATATTTTTAATATTTATTTTGTTCATCAAAATCTCGTCCGAAAGTCTAACATTGAGACCTCATGGACCCACATAAACGAAGCTTTAGAATAAAGTCTGGACACAAAAGGTCGCAAACTTTTCCCGAATTTTTAATTATTAATATTGGTCGATTCCACTAAAGGACCAATATTGACAATCTCTAAGTTCATGTGTGTTCTTATTTCCGTTTGATGTGATACAATTATTATTCACACGGTTCACGGTGTATTTTACGATATTACCCTTAGTGTGTATCAGTAACTAAGAGGAATGTAAAATTACCGTTTTACCCCTTAGTTATTATTTCATCAACTCCTTTGTTGTTTGTGAATGAGAAAAACATAAAGTGAGATGTCACAACATGTCACATGTTTTATTCAAAGAATATATTATTCAATGAGTACCAGGCCCGGTTTGTTCATTCACACTTCAAAGAACAAAGCATGATGTGATACTAATGCCGTAGCATTCTTATTACACAAATTCCATATCATAAAGTTCAACGAGCACCAACCGTCGGGTATTTGATCCATCATTTGGGTCTTGCCCATTGACTAGTTAAATGTCATAAAGTGTCACAAGAAATTATGTACCCACTTCAGGATTTAGGTAATTACAAAAATACCCATCGTTTTATGATTTCGAAGCTTCAAGTAATTAAACAGTTTTACCTCGAACTTCAAAGTGTCATAGGTCTAGTTTAGTGTCTTCATTAAGACATCAAGAATAAACTCTAGAGTCACAACTCTCAATATCATAAGATCCGATATCAGTAGTTTATTCAAACAATCATTAATCGGATACGATTGCCCCATCGACCCTAAGATTGTGAACTGTTGATTTTAAACTTATCAAGAAGAGATATCTTGTTAAGTCTATACTTAACTCTTCTTTCGTTGATAATAGTTTCAGGGCGTAGACATATATGCATAAACACAAACTTAAATAAATAAGAATGAATATTTAGTCTTTATTTAATTCTCAGCAAAAGAACATAATCGTATTATTACATCGATTATTTTATAAATAAACTATTTTATTTGCTAAAAGGTCCTTCATGTCTCTTTTGTGGGTATAAATCCCAACAACTTCGCCGTCGACGCAGACGGAGGTCGTCCTGGCCATGCCGAGCGTCGACAATGCTGATTACAACATGAAGGTTTTCGGCGCCGACCGAAACGAGTCTGGGGTCATCACTTTGAATTAGCTTATCAGCTCAGTTTTTGTCTTGTTTTAATCATGGAAAGTAATCAAACAATGCAATGAGTGTAGATGTGTGGCAATGGAGTTCGGTGCTTTGCTCGGTTCATCGCCGAGCTAGAGAATTTAGAAGGAAATCGGAGGTCCTCATGTCATGAGTGACTGGAATTGGAGAGCTTTTTTGAAAGAAAAAGAAAAAAAAAAACATTTCTAACGGCATTGATTTTTGGAATAATTGCGACAAAGGTACTCAAAGTTATTCTATATAGAGCGGTATTTCTCAAGATCGTGAAATTTGCGTTTTTGATTGATTTTGTCCCATGTGTTTCCATTAATGTTGGGTATTTTTATGTTGAATACTTCAGTACGAGGCATACACGTGTAAATGACTTAATGTCAACAAAGACATATGGGCTAAAACCAATTGAAAAACACAAATTTCACGACCTTAGATATTTAATTAACGCAATCGAATGTTTAAGAATGTGGCGTGCTAATTTGAATAATAGGTATTTTTGCCGCAATTCCGTTGAAGAAAAAAAAAATCTTCTGAACATTGGTTGTTGTTGTTATTGCAGTTTCACATTACATACCGGTGGAAGATGGTCAGGCATATACATATATATATATATATATATATATATATGTTATATCTTAAGATATATGAAGCGATCCTTATAATTGATTGGATTTCAGATTAGAGTTGACATGGGTGAACCAGTACTTAAAGCATTAGATGTTCCTAACAGGACAGGAAGTTTTTTTTACCAGTTTCCAGTTATCAGTATTTCTCGGTCTGAGCATGTCGTTTCCGTTGATGGATTGTCGTTTTGACACATCGATGCATTGGCACTGTTTAAATTGTGCAGAATTTGGTAGTGGATGATTCATATATAGCTGAAATCGGACCTAAATTTAATCGTCACGAGATGTTCCCGGCGAGAACGAACACAGGTTGAATTAATCTTCGATTGACTAACTTCTTTTGCTTGTCCAAAGCCAAGTGTAACCATTTTTGTTTCAATATCTTCCTTTGTTATATGTTAATTGAAAAGAAGAACACCGATAGTACGTGGAAGGGCTGCAAATTATGCTTAGATTTTAGGTCTTCTCAAATGATAAGAACCTTAATCCGTTATATCATATCATTCTCTAAAAAATATAGTTTTTATACTTTTAATTTTTTTTTCTATTTGTATCATTATTTTTTACGCATTTACGATGTTTTTTTTTTCTTTCTATTTTTAATTACGTTATCATAACATTGTGTATTATGTAGTTTTACACTTTTAATGTGTGTTTTATGTTTTTAATGTCGTTTCGAACTTTTGATTTTTTTTTTCTATTTTAAATTGCATTATCAAATATCAATTTATCATATTCATAAATGTTCGTAAATGATGTCGTTTTTACACTTTTCCGCTTTGGATGTCGTTTGTTAAAGATGATCGTTTTTATGATGTCGTTTTCTGGCATATGTGGAAATGTAGTGTCATCATTCATGTCTACTGATTTATATTTTATCCAATCGCTACATCGTCCCTTCTTCCATTCTCTCAGTCTCCGCCGCACCGTCACGGAGGTCTCGCAGCTCTTTGAACGCTTCGAAGCTGCTTTCGTACGGAACGGAAGGCTTTCGATTCATGTTCAACGCTTCTCACTCAGCTCAAGGTTTTTACCTCCTTCGATTCTTTGCTCGAACTTCCTTTTTCATGGATTGTTTTGTTTTTGTTGTGCGTCCTTTGATTTCGCCAAATTCTGGCGTATCTTGTCTAAATTGGATTTGGTTGTTGTTCTTGTTAATGCCGGAGAAATGGGTTTTGGAAAATGATGCGTTTTGAGTATTTGAGTTTAAAGCAAATACATGAAGTCAAATTATCTTTCGACTTTGAACTCGGATTCTTGCTCTGCTCTGTGTGTTGGTGCACCGAGTTTCCAAATCAATTCTTTTCCATATTCATTTATCTTCTTTTTTTTCTTCTGGGGTTGACAGATTGAATGGCGTTGCCGGTAAAATGGTCTCCGTCTCTCCCGTTCCCGCTTCATTTTCAGCGCACCCAGTCTCCTCTCTGCTCGGTCCCGACACCTCAATCTGCGACGTGGCTCGGTGCCTCAATCTCCCAGGCCCAGCCTCCGCTGCCTCTGGACTTCACGTCGAAGCAGCTCCTCGAAACCCTCCGGAGGCAGAGCGATGAGTCGTCGGCGCTGCGAGTGTTCGAGTGGGCCTCCAAGCAGTCCAACTTCGATCCGACCCCAACACTCTACGAGGAGCTCCTCCGCAAGCTGGCTGCGGTGGGCTCCTTCGAGTCCATGCGCGCCCTCCTCCACGACCTCAAGGCCCGTTCCGCCTTCCCTGCTACAAAAACCGCATTCCTCATCTTTGTGGAAGCCTTCGCCAATTTCGACCTTTACGACGAGATCCTCCCCCTCGTCCACGCCATGGAGACTGACTTCGGCGTTCACCCCGACACCCATTTCTACAACTTCTTGCTCAATGTCCTCGTCGAAGGCAACAAGCTCAAGCTCGTCGAGGCCGCTCACTCTCACATGGGGAGTAAGCATATCAAGCCTGACGTGTCCACCTTCAATGTTCTCATCAAGGCTCTGTGTCGAGCCCACCAGATTCGACCTGCCATTTTAATGATGGAGGAGATGCCCGACCACGGCCTCCAACCCAACGAGAAGACTTTCACTACCATCATGCAAGGCTTTATTGAAGAAGGCGATGTCGATGGTGCTCTGAGAATCAAAGACCAAATGCTCGGGTATGGCTGTTCATGCACGGACGTCACCGTGAACGTGCTCATGAATGGTTTTTGCAAAGAGGGTCGGATTGACGAGGCTCTCGCTCTTATCCAAGACATGGCTGCTCAAGGCTTTCGTCCCGATAAGTTCACGTTCAACACTTTGGTGAACGGTTTGTGCCGGGTGGGGCACGTGAAGCAGGCAGTGGAAGTTGTGGACGTGATGCTTCAGGAAGGCTTTGATCCCGATATCTACACTTACAACTCGTTGATTTCTGGATTGTGTAAAAAGGGTCAAGTCGACGAGGCAGTGGAGATTCTCAACCAGATGGTAACTCGGGATTGTACACCAAACACAGTCACTTACAATACTCTGATCAGCACATTGTGTAAGGAGAATCAGATCAAGGAGGCCACGGAGCTCGCCCGGGTTCTCACGAGCAAGGGAATCTTACCCGACGCTTGCACCTTCAACTCTCTGATCCAAGGGCTCTGCTTGTCCAGCAATCATGAGGTTGCGATGGAGCTCTTCAAAGAGATGAAGAGCAAAGGTTGTCAGCCCGATGAGTTCACCTACAACATGCTGATCGATAGCAACTGCTCAAAAGGTAGGATCAAGACGGCGTTAAACCTTCTCAAGGAGATGGAAACAAACGGCTGCGCTCGAAATGTCGTCATATACAACACTTTGATCGACGGGCTCTGCAAGAATCAGAGGATCGAAGAAGCGGAGGAGATCTTCGACGAAATGGAGCTTCAAGGGATCTCGAGAAATGCAGTAACCTACAACACTCTCATCGACGGGCTCTGCCAGATCCGGAGGGTCGAGGAAGCTTCGCAGCTCATGGACCAGATGATCATGGAAGGTCTGCTTCCCGACAAGTTCACCTACAATTCTCTTCTCACCTACTTCTGCCGAGAGGGGGATATAAAGAAGGCGACGGATATCGTTCAGACGATGACTTCCAATGGGTGCGAGCCTGACATCGTCACGTACGGCACGCTCATTGGAGGATTGTGCAAAGCAGGCAGAATCGAGGTGGCGAGCCGGCTGCTAAGAACGGTTCAGATGAAAGGGATGGTTCTGACTCTGCAGGCTTACAACCCCGTGATTCAGGCGCTGTTCAAGCGCAAGAGGACGAAGGAAGCCATGAGGCTTTTCAGGGAGATGATGGAGAAGGGCCATCCCCCGGACGCCATCTCGCACAAGATCGTGTTCCGCGGGCTCTGCAACGGAGGTGGGCCGATCTCGGAGGCCGTGGACTTCGTGTTGGAGATGACCGACAGAGGCCATATTCCGGAACTGTCCTCGTTTGGGTTGCTGGCGGAAGGGCTGTGCTCTCTGTCCATGGAGAGCACGTTGGTGAAACTCGTGGATGCGGTGATGAGGAAAGCCAGGTTGACGGAGAGTGAAGTTGCGATGATTAGGGGCTTCCTCAAGATTCGAAAGTTTCAGGATGCGCTAGCCACGCTCGGTGGTATCTTGAACAGGCGAAACCCTCGGAAACGGTACGGATACAAATTAAACTAAATCGGACTGAATTTAGGAGAGGTATGGAATTTTGTAATGTGTAAAGCAGAGTAGGATGTGCTTTGTTTGTATGTACAAAGTATTACATTGGTTAAATTAAACTGTGGTAGAGATGTATTATGTTGAATTTACATCAAACTCGCATGCTTCATTTCATGTTGAATTTATAGGCCTGTATGTATATACAATGAGCAGTAGATTGGTTAAAATCTTGATAGTATTTATGTGATATAGATGTTTCAATTTCATGATCAAACCAATAAACAAAATGAAAGTAAAAAAAATGTTTCAATGTTTTCTCTGATGATAATTGAATGTGGTAGAGATGCAAATACCTCAAACTTGTTTTGGGAGTATGTAATGTAAGTTTCAAAACCTTTTGTTAGTAATTCATAATTCCTTTTCTGAAGAAAGTTAAACAAATTTAACCTTTTACCATTATACATTTTTGGAAGTTATTTTTGGCTCTCTAGGCTTTTAGCGTTCTTGTAAAAAAATTCAAAATAAAATGTCGAACATTGATATGTGTTGACTCGTTTAGTCATCAACAGCTATATAAGACTTTAGATGCTAATAAATTGAGGATGAATACTACAATTTTACAAAAAAAAAATGTTTCATGATATTTTGTACCTTTTGTAACACCAACAATAATTTCAATAGAGAAACTTGACCTCAAAAACAAAAAGTTTTAGATAGTTTTTGGAAAGTTTTACAGTTTTAATTCTTTTCCCCATAAATTCTGAACAACTTTAAAAGCTACTACGTCAATAAACCAAGTAGTTTGAAAATGTGACAATAGTACTCAAGTTTCACTTAAAAAAATAGAATTTCATCCATGTTGACGTTAGTTTCGTTAACTTCTTTGACAAATATCATTTTTTTAAGATTTATCATTGCCCTTTCAGAGCTGAACGTCGACTTCGGAGTTAACAACGCCGAATTCCAATAAAAAATGAGTAAGTTATACAAAAAATACGAGTTAACGAAACTAACGTCACATGGACATAATTCTAGAATTTTCCAAAAGGTAGAACTTGGGGGGTACTATTGTCACGTTTTTTTAACTGGGCTCTATGCCGCTACATTTCTAAACTACTTGGGTACTTTTGCCCATAATAACCCTAATTAAAATGTCATACATAAATAAGATCATTAAAACAAGCTTATGTTACGGCCAAGAAACATTTGAAGCCCTTTTTTCATGCAATTCGAGCAATCAACAATTAGGAGTGTTTGTAAAAAAGTTGTGCCCACTCACACAGTTCTCTCTTGTCGTGGAATGCATTTGGACACAAGATGTCCTCTTTGTCATCTTGAGCACGAGACTGTTGGTCATTGCTTTTGGGGGTGTAAATGTGTTCGTAAAGTCTGGAAACTGTCAGGGTTAGGTGGTATGCCGGACTTGTTCGAACCAGGAATCGACCCTCTTTGCCTCGTGTCATCTGCTCTCACCTCTCTCAGCCCGGGTGAGTCCGCACTTTTTGCTATTCTGGTGTGGCAAATATGGAATAATAGAAATAATGTCGTGAATGGAAGTAAACCAAGGACCCAAGAGAATATTGTTGAGGGGGCGCTCAGCTACCTTTCAAAGTTTAAGGAGGCCCAGAAGACGGAGAACCCAAAGAAGCTTGATAAGGCATCTACGCCGTCTTGGAAACCTCCTCTTTTGGGATGGGTAGACATTTGTGTTGACGCTGCGATTAATGGTCATGGAGAGGGGTACAGAATTGGCCTAGTGGCTCGTAATCACGAGAACCGTGTCCTTGCTTCGGGGATTAAATTCTATAGGCACGGATTGTCTCCCCAAGTTGCGGAGGCTTCAACTATTCGTCGAGGAGTTGAATGGGCGTATGATCAGGGATGGTCAAAGATTCGACTACAGTCAGATTGTCTGGGGGTGGTTAAAACTCTTAAAAGCAAACACAACCCCCTGTCATATTTGGGATCCATTATCTTTGATACGCATCGTATAGCTACTCGGTTGGACTCTGTGGAATTCTACTTTAATCCGAGAAGTTGTAATGAAATCGTGCATGGTCTTGCAAAACTCGCTACTAAGTCTAGAGGCAATATTGTCTGGTTGGAGTATGTTCCACCAAGTGTTGAACCTCTTCTTTTGAAAGAGTCAGGATGTATTCAGGGAGTTCCGACCCTTGTTCGGGACGCTCGTATGGCTGTGGCCAATGGTAATCTGATGTGGAGTACTCTTCCCTCTCGAGCCGCACCCGTTTATGGGACTCGAACGTTTAATGAGGCTCGTCTTTCTTTAAAAAAAAAAAACAATTAGGAGTGTTTGTACTTTGTAGAATCATTTCTCTATCAATATCAATATCAATATCAATATGCTTGCTAAAAAATATATCAAATTACGGATGATATATATATATATATATATATATATATATATATATATATTTTAAGTCAACTTTCCGTAGAGAAGCTACAATATTTGATTTAATCTATCCTTGCAAGAAAATCAATCACACTACATTATGTGCATTATACGTATGGATTATAAATTAACAATCATACTCAAGCCCATATATAATAGAAAAAGCCCAACTAGCTTCACCGAGGCACACAAAAACGACAACACCGAAGAGAGAGAAAGACGAGAGGAGAGAGAAAGAAGCCATGGCCGTCGCAGCCGCCATTTCAGCCCCCACAACCTCGCCGTCTCGCCGCTCGTTCTCGTCTCTCCGGCGATATTTTCTCGCTCCGTCGAACCCTACATTTCTCAGACAACGTACCGCATCCTTCACGCTCCCGAGCCTCCGCGTCTCGGCGTCTTCCATGAGCCTCGGCGCCGCCGCGCCGGCCTCGCCGGCGACGTTTCTTGATCGGAAAGAGGGCGGTTTTCTTCAGTTCGTCAAGTACCACGGCGTCGGCAACGATTTCATCCTCGTGAGTGAGCAAAACGAAGCTTTTTCTTTGTTTCTGCTTCGTTTACATGGCTGAGTTTCGGTTTTCGGGACTTGAGTAGGTAGATAATAGGGATTCTTCGGAGCCTAGGGTCACTCCGGAGCAAGCATCGAAGCTCTGCGATCGGAACTTCGGAATCGGCGCCGACGGGGTGATATTCGCGATGCCTGGCGTCAATGGCACTGACTATACCATGAGGATCTTCAACTCCGACGGAAGCGAGCCTGAGGTCACCTGAGCTCACCTTGTTTCTCTTCATCTCTTTGCTTTTTCTGTGTAGAATCACTGTAATTTTTCTTATGTTCTGTAGATGTGTGGCAATGGTGTCCGGTGCTTCGCTCGGTTCATCGCCGAGCTCGAGAATTTGGAAGGAAAACACAGGTATTGATTGGAAAGTTTCCTTTTGGGAATGCTAATGTGACCAGAAATTCATAGTTTTTGTAAGCTTTTTCTGAAACGGCTTTCATGGTGTTGTCATTGCAGTTTCACAGTACATACCGGTGCCGGTTTGATTATTCCGGAACTACAAGAAGACGGTCAGGTATGTGATGAATCCATGAAACTTGCTGTCGCAAATTACAAGCTTTATCAGTCAACATCCTTGAAAATGATGTAATTGCAACTCAATTCCATTTCATAGGATACTTTAGTTCTTTTACAGGATGATCTTAGTTTTCATCTAAAAACGTGAAGATTTTGCTTTTTATGGTTTCAGGTTAAAGTTGATATGGGTGTACCGGTACTTAAAGCCGCAGATATTCCTACAAAACTTGCTGCGAACAAAGATCAAGCCGTTGTGAAGTCGGACATAAATGTAGATGGAACAACGTGGAACGTGACCTGTGTTAGTATGGGAAATCCTCACTGCGTAACCTTTGGTGCTAAAGAAGCTCAGGTAAAGACGCCTCTTTCTTTCAACCGCTGTAAAGCGACCATTGAGACATCTTTCCAACTCAATTTGTATTGATATTTTGCAGGATTTGGTGGTTGATGATTTAGATTTAGCTCAAATTGGACCCAAATTTGAGCATCACGAGATGTTCCCGGCGCGAACTAACACAGGTTATAATTACTTTGATTAACTATTACAAGGACTTCCTTGGAAATTGCTCTTGGATTTGATTTCTTGGTCCACATTTCTATTTGTTAGTTTGAAAAAACACGAATATTTGTTTTGATTGTCAGAATTCGTCCAAGTGTTCTCACCTTCGCACGTCA
This sequence comes from Parietaria judaica, assembly GCA_954871525.1. NCBI lineage: Eukaryota > Viridiplantae > Streptophyta > Magnoliopsida > Rosales > Urticaceae > Parietaria > Parietaria judaica. Next base: position 19,820,514 of record OX940864.1, read on the forward strand.
AAATGCGTGTTTGGGAGCGCGGTGCAGGTTCGTGCTTCACTGTAAATTACAAACTCAAAATCACATCTTACTATACTATTGAAAATTGAAACCACTGCTTTTGCAGGAGCGACGCTGGCCTGCGGAACCGGTGCTTGTGCAGTGGTTGTTGCTGGAGTTCTCGAGGGTCGTGCCGGGAGGGTATGTCTGTCATTTCATCACGTTCTTGTGTTGGGTTGAGTTAGTGTAGTATCGCTGGGTTTTACATTTGAGTTTGACTTGTGTACAGAATTGCACAGTTGACCTTCCGGGAGGACCGCTGCAGATAGAATGGAGGGAGGAAGACAACCACGTCTACATGACTGGCCCAGCCCAAGTTGTATTCTCCGGTTCTGTGCGCCTTTGAGTAACTTTTGAGAATGTAAGTGAAATGATAGAAAGTAACAAATACATTTCGATTCCAGACTCATTTCTGTGTCCAATTTTTCTAAAAAATGCAGATTCTCGACGAGAAAGAACCGTGAAATCGTGGAGGGAAAATATGCTTCGTAATTTTCCGGATTATTTTCTCGACGTGTATTGTTATTGAATTTGGATATTCTGTTGTAACTTATAACTAAAATGATTGGAGTTATGATTTTTCTATCATATTATTTCACGGGACGATAGAAAGAATAATAAAAAAACTAATCAAGATGATTGACATCGTAATAAATGAATAGTACCATCTAGCGGAAGGAAGAACTCAATTTAGATAAATGGAATTCTTTGTGATTGCAAAATAGCATCAATTTATGCACTCTATTTCACGTCACAAATATAAATCCTCCATATTACTTGTAAGTTACTGACATTTTTTATTTTATTTTTGAAGATGACCAAATTTCAACAACAAAAAGAGAAACTTTTATCCTTTCAAAAAAAAAAAAAAAAAGAGAAACTTTTATTAAAAAGAAATAATAAAATACTCGAGTAATGGGCCGTGAGCCCTTTTGAGAAAGTAAAAAGGCCCAATAGAAGCGCTCCTCATTTTTCTCACCACTAGCCGTTGCCTCCTTTTCATTTTCAAAAACACCCTCTGTCGTTCACTGTTGCCATTATCAGAATCAGAATTCGAATTCCAGCGATCCTCACTCTCTAGATTCTCCGAGAAATTGTTCATCAACTTTTCTTCCGATCTCCTTTTCCACGTTCGAATCCGTAAGTTCTGATTCCACGTCTCTCGCTTTCAAGTTCGACCCTTTGCTCACCAAAGTTTAACGATCCATCAAAACCAGAAATCACACCGAATTTCTCGCGTTTGCGGAAAATTCGCATACGATTCTCAGCTTATATTGCTCGGTTTTCCATTGCTTTCAAGATTTTGCAGATTTCAGTTTATGGGCATTTCTATTTTAGTTCATGATATTTTTGGTATAGGTGTGGCGAGAGAGAAAGAATGTCATTCACTCCCGATTTGTCTCGAAAAGTAGGATCGGGGATGGCTCCGTCCCCGTCCCCTTTCTTGACGCCGCGGCCGGAGAAGCGCCGATCGGTTTCGAGAGGGTTTGACTGGAACGCAAATCGTCAGGAAAACAGGGATAAAGAGGTCAACGTGCAAGTTATTCTGCGTTGCAGGTACTCTCTCACTGATTCTCACCTTTTCAGCTTCCACGGAGTATAATTATCCACGAACTTATATCAGTGTTGAATTTGATTCCAACAAATGCCAGGCCTTTGAGCGATGAAGAGCAGAAGTGTAATGTTCAGAAGGTCATTTCGTGCAACGAGCATAAACGAGAGGTCTCGGTCTCGCAGAACCTCGCTAACAAGCAAATAGACCGGCTTTTCACATTCGACAAGGTTTGAAACCGCTCTTTTTATTGCTTTCTTCTCGGATTTCTTTCCAAATTAGTAATTTTGTTCATGATTTGCTTTAAACGTATTCCAGGTTTTTGGGCCCAAGTCGCAGCAGAGATCGATATACGACCAAGCAATATCCCCAATTGTCAATGAAGTTCTTGACGGTTTCAACTGTACAGTATTTGCATATGGCCAAACCGGGACCGGAAAAACCTACACGATGGAAGGTGGCATGAGAAACAAGGTTTGATCATGCACTATCCAACCTCAGGTAATCTCTATCTATCAAATCAAACTAATTTAGTCTCTGTTTTAATTTAGAGTGGTGAATTGCCTGCGGAGGCGGGTGTAATCCCACGAGCAGTTCGTCAAATTTTCGATACCCTCGAAGCACAGAGCGCTGATTACAGTATGAAAGTGACGTTCTTGGAGCTATACAACGAAGAAATTGCGGATTTACTAGGGCCTGATGATAATTCAAGATCAACCGACGATAAACAAAAGAAACCCATTTCGCTGATGGAAGATGGGAAGGGCTGTGTTGTTGTGAGAGGCTTAGAAGAAGAAGCCGTGTATAGCGTCAACGAAATCTACACTCTTTTGGAGCGAGGGGCTTCAAAGAGGCGCACTGCAGATACCTTGCTGAACAAGAGAAGCAGGTCTTTAGTTATCTCCTTTCTAGAACATTTGACATATAGAACGGTGATTCCGGAATTGATTTGTCTTGTCTCTTGTGTTGTAGTCGTTCACATTCGGTTTTCTCCATCACTGTGTACATCAAAGAAACAGCCATTGGCGATGAGGAGTTAATCAAATGTGGAAAACTCAATCTAGTTGATTTAGCGGGTTCCGAGAATATATCTCGCTCTGGTGCACGAGAGGTTTGAAGTTTCCAACTTGATCATTGAAAACCGTACAAAGAGCTTGAATGATTGGATGAATATGATATTAATGATTGGATTGCATATTGTTTGAATTCTAGAGCCGCGCACGAGAAGCCGGGGAGATAAATAAGAGCTTGCTTACGTTAGGTCGTGTCATAAATGCACTTGCAGAACACTCCAGTCATATACCGTACAGGTTCGTATCGGCTTAACGAACTACGTATATTCTATGTATTTTTAAAAAATTATTTTATTTTCATATAGTAATGAATTTTCCTCTGTGCAGAGATAGTAAGCTCACTAGGCTATTGAGAGACTCTTTGGGAGGGAAAACGAAAACTTGCGTTATCGCTACAATATCCCCGTCCGCTTATTGTTTAGAAGAAACGTTAAGCACTCTTGACTATGCTTATCGCGCGAAAAACATCAGAAACAAACCTGAGGTTTGTGGCTATTTCTTATATTTTTTAAATGATTATTTATGGTGTGTTCATATCCTAAAATATATTTCTTTCTTGCAGGCTAACCAGAAAATGTCGAGAACAGTATTGCTCAAGGATTTGTATCTAGAGCTTGAAAGAATGAAAGAAGGTGAGCTTAAGTGCTTAATTCTTTTGTGTATAGTTGAAATGGTTAACTAATAATAGCTTAACCAAATAATTGTACGATGCAGACGTACGATCGGCCAGGGAAAAGAACGGTGTTTACATTTCACACGAAAGATATGCTCAGGATGAAGCTGAAAAGAAGGTACATCTATAGCTTTTCCTTTGAGCTTATGATAAAGACCAAAAGTTGTTTCTGTTTTTCATCTTGCTTGTTGGACTTTTCGCAGACTAGGAATGATCGGATCGATCAATTACAGAATGAACTCAACGTCACGGAAAAGGTAATAGAGTCTCCCATTAGTGATATTAATTTGTGATTACTATGTTAATTAATAATTACTTGTATCTTTCGCCAGCAAGTTGAAAGCTTTCGGGAGCTTTATCTCACCGAACAAGAACAAAAGCTCGATATTCAAAGTGATCTAAAAGAATGCAAGGTACACTTAAACTCATTTATTTCCTGCTTAGTATCTGAAACTTTCCAGATAGTCTTAAGCGTTGACTTATTTCTCTATAGATAAGTCTGGAAACTAGTAACAAGGCGTTGCTTGACCTCCAAGAAAACTACAAAGTGGTAGTTTCAAATCTAAAAGAGAAAGAGTATATTATCTCAACCCTTGTATCCTCAGGTAAGCTTACTCTATTTGTTAAATAGTCTGTATTACTGTTTATATCTTTATTTGCTTTATTTAATATTGGTAATAATTTTTATGCATGAACAGAAAACACTTTGATCGACTGTGCGAAGGGGTTGCGTAATGATCTGCAGTATGCATCAGAAGATATATCCTCGTTGTTTTCAAAACTCGGTTTGTTAAATACTTTTGTCTTTGTTTCCGATTTTTGCTTGATTATTTGGATGAATTTAAGTCGGAAAATTTGTACCATTTACAGATCAGAAAGAAAAGATGGATGCAGAAAACCGGAGCCAGGTGTTGACTTTCGGGTCTCAGCTTGATCAGAGTTTGAAGGACCTTCATAAGACCGTTTTAGCCTCGGTTTCGCTACAAACGCAACAGCTAACATCCATGGAAGAGAATTTCCGCACCAATCTCGCTAGCAAATTTGATGTAAGAAACATCTTTTTTTCGTTTGTTGTTTCCAGTAATATAATTCTTCTATAAATATATAAAATTTGTATCACAGTTGACTCATGAAATGGAGTCGCGAGTTGGAAAAATGACGGAGACATACTGCTTGGGAATAGCTGGCTTGAAGGAGTTGATTAACACGTTGCAAAGAAAAGCGTCGTCTGATTTGAACCAGATCAATGCTGCAATTTCATCCCAAGCCGACAGTGTTGAGAATGTACGGCGTTAAAACAAAATTACTTACCAAGTCACCTTCATCACTACAACATTTAGATCGGATTATTGAGCACGATATTTTGATTATTTGCAGCTTCTTGGCACTATGGTTACGGAGGCGGAGGCAGTAATCTGTGACATACGAAACTCCCTTAACGAGCAGAAACAACTGTTGGATTTCTCAGTTAAACAGCAAGAGGAGGTAAAAACAATCACGTTTTGGGTTATTTGCACAAATATTCTTTAATAGTAAAATTTTACTCATATCCTTTACTACCCTCCTCTCCGTTTAGTTTCATTAAATTATAGCGGAACTAAACAGAGAGGGGAGTAATTGCAAACTAAAAATGATCATGAAGTATTTGCATACTATCGTACTAGTTGGGGAGTATTTTGTTAAAAAAAAGTTTTATCCAACGTGTGTACGAAAAATTGCAGGGCATTAAACAGAGTTTGGTTGCGGGACGTGTGATTTCAAGCGCAAGTATGGGATTTTTTAATGAACTTTACGATCGAGCTTCTCAAGTAAGCGAATTTTTAGAGGAAAGCCAGAACGAGAAATCGTACCAATTATCAAACATGGAGAGAATGTTCAAGGTAATTACCACCTCAACTATGCCTTGATTATGTACTTAGCTTAATAAGATTACTGATGAAAATATTTTTTCTTTGCTTGATGAACAGGAAGAGGCCAAAAGAGAGGAGAAAGCGGCTTTAGAAAATATTGCAGCCATTTTAGCAAATGTCACAACAAATAGAATAGCTATGGTACTAAATACTAATAATTATTTAATTGTTTACATATTTCTTACCTTAGAGATGTATTAATGTAACTTGTATTCAGGTATCTGAGGCATCAAGGAACATGTTGGACTCAAACAAACAGGAGAATAAGAGACTACTGAGAGAACTTTCCGGTATGCAACAAGTTACAATCGGTGCTAAGAAAGGCGTTAACGAATACTTGGAGACGGCTGAAAATCATTACATGGAGAGTAATTTCTCTGTAGCTGAACAGAGGACATTAATGGAAGATATTCTACAAAAATGGTAACTCTTTACTTCCATGAATGCGATAAAAATGGTCTTGTTATTTGATTTTTTCTGCGAAAAATAACTGTTCTGATTTGCAGCTCGGAGAGCTTGGACGATTCCCGGCGACAATGGGGAAATGCTGAACTATCCATTACCAATGTCAATAAGAAGTGTGTTGCAGAGATACAATCAGCTACAAAGTGAGTTATTTTGTTCTTCAGTTATTGCATCAAAGATTTTATTCTCGTACGTTTTAATTTCTAATCGCTGGTTCATCGCTTCGACAGGGAAAACGTCTCCGCTAATAAGTTAGCATACGAAGAATTCGTTTCAGCGTCTTCGAACGTAGATGCCAAGTTTAACGCTTTAGCATCCGATTCTTTGAAAGTCATAAAGGGTATTTTCAAATCTTTCACAAGTCATTGTACGAATTTCATCCAATATAAACGTCTAATTCCGAAAGATAATTGCAGATTCGCTGCACAAGGATCAGGAGAACAAGAAAGAAATAGATTTGATGACTGCCTCGTGCTTCGATCACCTCGGGTCAGTTCAAGAGAAGCACGGGAAAAGCGTGTCAAGCATGCGAAGCCAAGCCGAAAAGTGCCTTGTCAAAGACTACAAGGTAAGAAATAAACACATATATAGATATGATAGACTTTTTCATTAGTGCTAATGATTTCGAATTTGTCGAAAGGTTGATCAAAACGGAAGCAAAACTCCGAAGAAACGGAGCTTAATGGTGCCGAGCTTGGAGGCGATAGAGGAGATGAGGAGCCCGGCGACCGAGCGAACTGCAGAGAAGAGAATTGCATGGAGTTATGGCCGCAACGGCGAGAGCAAAATTCCTCACCCGGATTTCTCGCCGCTCAGAGCTCCATTTATGGATGTGAATTAGTTAATTAGTTCATATTCACTTGTCATGATTAAGCAGTAAGTAAGCATACTTATCGACCGATGAGTATGCTTAATTAAGAAGATTAGGAGAGTCGTATGTTAAGCGTATTCTATGTAAGAATCGTTGGTCTTTTATTGACCAATTCGGGTGTATTAGTGTAACAACATTTGGAGTAGTAGTATATACTATTTTTACATTTATGAAGTTGGAAGTGTCTTTTTCGTCATGTGGCCAAAATGATATCTAAAGTATAAAACGTTATAAGATCCCTTATGTTTCGTAAGTGTCGTGTTTTGTCGGGATCGTAGGCTATGTATAATTTTGAGGTCTTTAAAAATTTTATTTTTCTTATAAATGTATACTTAAATATAAAATAGGCGGCCGGCCTTGCTCGCTTTAGACAGGGCCGGCCACTAATAACTCACCAACAGTTAAAATGTTTGAAATGTTCCCAAAAGGTGTATTTTGGAGAGTTGTATAGTATTACATTTTCCATTTGGGGTAGCGTAGAATATTATGAAAACTGCAATGTATTTGAAGCACGTGACATAAATAAACGTACTAGTATAGTGTGAAAGCTGAAAAAGTCATTAGTCAATGCACACACACTTGTGATATTTGGTCAATCAAAAACTGTGCTGCTATTTATCGTAGCCAAAAAAGAAGAGACAACGATAATATATATCAGCCGCCGCCGTTGTCAACGGCTGCGAATTTCTTCTTTTTATCGGTACAGCATTACGTACAAACTTGTCGTATATTATATGCCCGGCTCAATAATTTCCGGGACTTTTTGCAAAAACTATATTATTAAGCATGTCTAACTTGTTTTGAATTTTTTTTATTTTAATTTAAAGATTTTAGGCAATATATTTGTGAACAATTTCCATATATATTATTATTATAAGCTTAAGATCAGGGGCGGATTTAATGAGGGCCGAGCGGGGACGGCCGCCCCCACTTGATTCAAATCCGTGATTTTTAATAAATATATATAATTTTATCAATATATATTAAATGTATCATAACCAAACAAAGTTAATAATCTGGTGTAGTGGTTATTTGAGAATAATTTTTAACTCTCTCTCCTAAAAGACTAAGGTTCAATTTCCATCAACTTCTCTTTTTAATATTTATGATTTTTATTATTACTCATCTCTTAATATAAATATTCTTTCATTATACATCATGTTATAATCTTTGTATAGTTGTATCACTAAATATTTTATCGATTATTAAAAATTAACTATGAAAAATATTTTATTTATCATATTATATTGTAAAATTCCGGCTTAATTTTTTTCGCCCCTCTTGACAAAATCCTGGTTCCGCCCCTGCTTATCATGACAATGTGAACTCAATGGCGTGAATAAGAGACTCTCTTTATTAATATCTATCTGTTTGCATGAACGGAATAGTCTCTACTCTATTGTGTTAAATTATTATTGCGTCGAGTCAAACATCTCAGAAAGTCAAAAGTCAAACCTCGAGAAAAGTCAGACCCTTGAACCCTATAAAATACACCAAGAAACTATAACAAACAACAACCAATAATTAGAAGAGAATCTCAAAAGATGATCATGTCAGCCAAGAGAACGAGAGAAGCGGACGCTGACGTGGCAGTTTTCGCAAATATAGGCCAATGGGTGATCGAAGCGAAGCCCGTTACCTCGTATCGGGCTCCTCCGCCGCCGTCGGGATTCGAGTGCAAGACGTGCGAGCGCCGCTTCCCGTCGTTCCAGGCCCTCGGCGGCCACCGCGCCAGCCACAAGAAGCCTCGGCTCGTCAAGGTGGCGGGGGAGGAGAAGCACTTGTGCAGCACGTGCGGAGCTGGGTTCCCGACGGGGCAGGCACTGGGCGGCCACATGGGCCGCCACAGATACTGCGGCACCGCCACCACAAGAGCGCCGGCGGCCCATGGATCGGTGTGGATTATGGACTTGAACTTGACGCCTTTACAGAATGATTTCAAGCTCTTGTTCGGAAGCACCATGTCCATGCCTCCTTCACTTTCTCAATATGTCCTCTCTTGATCATAATATTGTAATTTGTTCATCGTAATATTCTTTCATTTTTTACTAATTTCATACATTGTATACAATTCTTCTTATTTATTCCTAGAGATTTTTATATATCATTTAATGGTACTTAACTTATTATGACATTATTAAGTAGTTTTAATTAATTGTCGTTTTTATAGTGCCAAACGACTTGTCTTGTTAATGAACAGAAAATGACATTTTTTTTTTCGCTTTTAATATTGAAGGTCGTAATTCTTCTTACGACGTACTTTGGTAGTTTGTTGAGGTATTTTTCTTTACAATATTTAATTAAATAACGGATTTGGGTGGGTGGATTCATTAGATATAGTGATTATATATGCATGTTGCTACATCCACTTTCGATATGATTGAATGATTAACTGTCCCGCTACATCAAATCATTACCATTCAATCATATATTTAAGAACTGAAATGCTAATCATTAAGAAACGAGTTTGCAGCAAGTGATGATATGATTATTATTTCTTTAGAATATTATTGTTACCATTAGGGACATTACCAGATATCTTTAAATTCACGCGGGCTATACTAAATTTAATTACTCAAGAATATGAGATAAGAAAATATATGTATATATATATATATAATATTGCAATGTTATTTTATAGACGAGTTTCGAATTATTTATCTATTTATTATTGATTATCAGTAGAATAATGAACGAATGCACGTGAAATTCTTTTCTAGATAAATTCATAAATTTTTCGTACTACATATTTACTATCGGTCGTGCATGTTGCTACATCCACTTCAAAATGATTGATGATTAGTGGTCCCACTATATGATAATAACCAATCAATCATATAATTAAATTTAGGGCTCTATAATCGTATAGTCAAACTAGAAAAACTATTTTGCAAAATAGCAAACCTTTTGATTAATATTGCCAAATAATCAATCAACAACATTAATAAATCACGAAAGACCGTATTACCCTTGTATTAACGTGTATTAACTTGTATTAACTATATTAACGTGTATTAACTAAGTTAATTTGTTTAAAAATAAATTAAATTTTTGTTAAAATTTTAATCACGATTTTTTATTTTTAAACAAATTAACTCAGTTAATACACGTTAATATAGATTTTCTGTAAACACAAGAAAATGTTCTTATTTTTAAGAAAAATTAACTTTGTTAATACACGTTAATATGTTAAAAGGGTATTATAGGTATAAAATATGTTATTAAATAGCCACCTCATCAATTTGGCTATTTTGCAAAAAAAAAAAAAAAGTTGCCTATTTGGCTATTTGGCTAATCAAACTAAAGAAAGGTCGGCTATTTGGCTAATCAAACGTTTCAATTTAGCTATTAAGAGCCATTTCTCTTAAATTTATGCTAATTAGGTAGAGACGAGGTTATGATAGAATTAATGTGAGCGAGTATGATCATTATATATAGGGTTAATTGCGGCAATAATGCACAATCTTTGATCAACAGGGGTTTTAGGTCCCCAACCTTTCAAAGTGTGGGCAAAAATACACAACGTTTGTTGAATGTAAAATCTGTTGGTCCTTCCGTTAGGGATGTTAAATTCTGCTGATGTTGCATTGTTAAACTGCCAAATGGACTGCCAACTTGTAATATTAATTATATAACCTAATTAATAAGAATAAATTAAATCATATTTTAAATATGATTCAAAAAAAAATTTAAAACTTTAAATTAATGAGCAATACTTATTTAACGCGTAGTTCCTATTTTTAAACTCGTGCTTCAATATTACTCACATCTTTACTATGTCGTTTTTTAAATTACAGTTGTTTTTGATAATCGGTCGTTTTTCCAAAATTTTAGTCGTTTCTAATAAATTGTCGTTATGTAATCTTTGCAAATTTTAGTCGTGTTTAATAATCCGTCGTTTTTCAAAATTTTAGTCGTGTTCGACGAAGAGTCTGTTAGATTTTTAGGGGGAGTAAAAATTATTTATTTAATTTAAAGTATTAATTTGTTTTTGAATCATAATTAAAATCTGATTTAATTTATTCTTATTAATTATGTTATGTAATTAATATTACAAGTTGGCAGTCCATTTGGCAGTTTAACGATGCCACATCAGCATAATTTAACATCCCTAACGGAAGGACCAACGGATTTTACATTCAACAAACGTTGTGTATTTTTTGCCCACACTTTGAAAGGTTGGGAACCTGAAACCCCTGTTGACCAAAAGTTGTGCATTATTGCCGCAATTAACCCTTATATATATATATTTATATATATATATATATATATAATCATTGTCAGTGTGATGCATTCTTTTGTGATTATTAAGAGGGGATCATTGGTTGTTTATTACTAGATGGCAGCTCAACTATCATATTGTTGATTTAATTTATCCTTAAAGTAAAGCTATAAATCAATGGTGGAATATTGGTTGTTGAAGTGAATAATACAACGTTTAATTTGTTAATTAGCTTGTATATTCTTAATCACTAACTAATATATTTATAGTTTAGTACGTTGGGACTTCGTGAATCATGTTCTCTAACCAAACAATGGGACAAACACACACATTAACACATAAAATCGCATATATATATATATATATATATATATATATATATATATATATATATATATATGAATAATATGCAAGCAACGTCATTGCTGAGGCATTTCTCAAGTTTCAAGCTAAAATAAATTTAGACGGTTTGTCCATCGCATCGAATTAGAATTTTAAATTTGTAAAAATTACTTGATTATTATGGACATAGGACACGTGCGTCCAAGTAGCAATCTTCGAATCAAAATCGAATAATATGTATGGCCATAATCAACGTTGTTACATATATATTATTCGAACCTCAAATTTGAGATCTTAGAATGAAGCGTTGTTTGTAACTGAAACCCTATTATTTATTGTAAATAAATAGTGCTTCTATAATCTATTTATTAGGGTAAGAAAATAATACAAGAAGGTCAAGACGAATGAATGATAACGAGAAAACAAACATTATAGATCAATATAATACGTGATTCTAAATTTCTAATCATCTTCCTTATTTCTTTAGTTTTGAAAAGAATAGATTATTGAAAAAAGAATGATGACCCATTCCATCCATATTATCAATTATATTATATATATATATATATATATATATATATATGTTGCAAGAATTTAAATATAATTTTTTTGTTATTTCCCTCAATTTAAGAAAAATGTATAATAAATGTATGGGTTAATTGTGGCAATAATGCACAACCTTTGGTCAACAGGGGTTTTAGGTCCCCAACCTTTTAAAGTGTGGGCAAAAATACACAACGTTTGTTGAATGTAAAATCCGTTGGTCCTTCCGTTAGGGATGTTAATTCTGCTGATGTGGCATTGTTAAACGGCCAAATAGACTGTCAACTTGTAATATTAATTACATAACCTAATTAATAAGAATAAATTAAATCATATTTTAATTATGATTCAAAAAATAAATTAAACTTTAAATTAATGAGCAATACTTATTTAACGCGTAGTTCCTATTTTTAAACTCGTGCTGCAATATTATTCACATCTTTACTATGTTCTTTTTTAAATTACAGTTGTTTTTAATAATCGATAGTTTTTCCAAAATTTTAGTCGTTTCTAATAAACTGTCGTTATGTAATCTTTGCAAATTTTAGTCGTGTTTAATAATCCGTCGTTTTTCAAAATTTTAGTCATGTTCGACGAAGAGACTGTTAGATTTTTAGGGGGAGTAAAAATTATTTATTTAATTTAAAGTATTAATTTGTTTTTTGAATCATAATTAAAATCTGATTTAATTTATTCTTATTAATTAAGTTATGTAATTAATATTACAAGTTGGCAGTCCATTTGGCAGTTTAACAATGCCACATCAACATAATTTAACATCTCTAACGGAAGGACCAACGGATTTTACGTTCAACAAACGTTGTGTATTTTTGCCCACACTTTGAAAGGTTGGGGACCTGAAACCCCTGTTGACGAAAGGTTGTGCATTATTGCTGCAATTAACCCTAAATGTATTAATTAGTTTTTTATTGTTAGTTTTGAACCAGCATTTTTAGTTTTATATACGGTCGCAAGGAAATTAAATCATTAATTAAGTGAAACGTGACGTTATACTGCTATCATACTATACTCAACTTAAAGTTCTAAATCCACTTACTTTTGTTAAAAAAAATAAAAAAATATACACGAAGCATTAAATCATTGCCATGATTCTGTAAAGAATTTTCATAATATATATATGAATGATATATGTTATCGGATACATGATTAGGACGCTTAAACCCTAATCATGTCTACTAATTCAGAGAATAATTAGTTTGATAAAGTCATCTTCAAACCTAATTCTATATATATATATATATATATATATATATATATATATATATATATTGATAAACTTGGATTGGTCGGGCAGAGAGTGGTGTGGACTGCGGAGTAGAGGACACAGGTGCGAGTTTGTACAGACCATTATCAAGCCGACTTTGCAGACTAACCGTCTTCGATAGTAGATTCTTCACAAGAAAATAAGACTCGTAAAACTCTAAAAAAAACATGTTTATCAGCACAGAGCTTACTGACACTTATTAACTGTTTAGAAATTTGTGGGGTATGCAATATATGATGGAATCTGATGCAGTGACGGAGCCAGCCTTCTAGTATAGAAGGGGCGCTGAATAAATTTTTATAGAAAAATCATAACTTAAAAATAATGCAAAATAATAGCATATCTTAGATAATCCAAAATGACTTCAAAAATAACTCTTTACAACGGATGACGTCGAGACTTCATATTTTGAAAGTACTGTAAAATACATTCGTTATCCAATGAAGTAAAAAACTCTCGCTCGATGTACACTATCATACTGTCTCTCATGAATTGTTCTCCCATTCGATTCCTTAACCGAGTCTTGATAATCTTCATAGCCGAAAATACTCTCTCCACGGTTGCGGTAGCCACGGGTAATATCAACGCCAAAGTTATCATTCGATAAACTAAAATCGATGGCCCATTTGTATATATTTTCTTCGAATCAGATCTCGAACATTGGGATGATAGTCTAAAATCGATGGCCTTTCTCCAGGGTCTTCTTCAATGTCTTCAGAATCTATCTTTTTTTTCTTACTACTAGAACGACTTCTATCTTGCACAATATTCTCACCGACAGGAAGACTAGTATCTTTTTCACCACTTGAACGACTTGTATCTTGCACGGTATTCTCACTGACATGAAGACTAGTATCTTTTTCACCACTTGAACGATTTGTATCTTGCACGGTATTTTCACTGGCAGGAAGACTAGTATCTTTCTCGTCATTCTCTCCAATAGTTTCAAACTTTCTTTTATAATATCTCAACATGATTCGGAATTTTCGATACCCTGTTTCAATACGATTAATTTCAACAATTAACAACCATTAAAAAAGACTAACCAACGTAATAAATTTTTATAACCATAAATAAAAACAGAAATTATAAAATTGATTTTCTACAATTAGATATAAAAGGTTTAATCTAGTTTGCTAAATCAAATTATAATTTTACGGGTTTTTTCTTTCTTTCTGATCGACTACTTTATATTATCATCCTCCTTATCACTTTATCATATATTATGCAAGCTTGCTGATTACATTTAATAGTTTTTCTAATTGACAACTTCCATTTGTTCATATATTATTTTATCATCCCGTTTCATTTGGTTGGGTTTCTTATTTAATATATAAAAATCCTAATAAATGAAGAACAGAGTTCAAGAGAGTTAAACACTACACAAACCATTATAAAAATCCTAAATTCAAATCTCAGACAAAAAAATCAGAAAGCGATCGAGAGAAAAAAACGACATCCCCGGAATAAGAAATAGTGATAGCTTACTTACAGGAGGAGAATAAAAGGCGGATAAGAAGAACAGAGGCGTGACCGCTGCGTGTCACCGTCGTCGCCGACGCACCGCAGTAAAAATTGACAGCCGTCAACTTATAGGAGGAGAATAAAAGGCGGATAAGAAGAACAGAGGCGTGACCGCTGCGTGTCACCGTCGTCGCCGACGCACCGCAGTAAAAATTGACAGCCGTCACCGCCCACCGGAGGTTGGAGGAGCGAGTAAAAACTGCAACGAGTTCGAGACGGAGAGATCGGCAATCACACTTGTGTTCCGAGACGGCGAGAGAAACCGAAAAAACAATGAAAAAAAAATAAACACCTGAGCTTGGGAGCAACGATCGTGAAGCATAACGTTGTTTACCTGTGATTCGCGAGGAAGAGATTCGATGGGTGATCGCAGAGGAGGAAGGCGAGGGGCAGCGGAGAAGTCACAAATAGCAAGAAAATAGAAACGTGGAGAGGAGGGCAACTTTAATAAAATAAATAATATACGTATTTTTTTATATATAAAAGTTGAGGAAGGGCAGGGGCCCATTGTGGGTCCCCCTTGCCTCCGTGGCTGATTTGATGGGTTTGAAATGAGATTTTTGGCTAGTGCTACTAATATGAGAAATATTAATCGCATTACCGTTACGTAGTGCAACCTGTGCATCTCTGAGGAAGAGCACATGATCATCAAGCATGCTAAGATGTGGAGTGAAATGATGCGTAGCGCTCGAGTCCCTGTACCACAAATGCTGCTCAGTGGAATTCTTCGAGGAGGCCCTTATCGTGCTCGAGGATTGTAGGCTTGTGGCTGAGGTGCTTGGTACCGCAAATTACCCCAATGATGGCGAATTGAAGTTGTATGGCCAACCCGATTATAAATCTTGTATTGTGGACGTGAGCTATTTTGCCGAGGAAAATACTGTTTCCAGTTAATGGATGGTGGGTACGACGGTCGACCGAGAATACTGGAATTTTAGTGTGGTTAAGAAGAAGGGTTCGACGATCGAAAAGGAGGTGTGGGTTATCTTGGAAATTGAGGCCGAGGAGAAAAATTTTTATGAGAAAACTTGTGGACATGTTCATTTGTGGGGCTGGTAGGTGAAGTTATTCGACCACATTTTATTGTTCTAGGTGATACTCGAGATTAAGTAGTAGATTATGTATCTCATATATTGAGACTGGGGCTATGAGGACGACAACTGATCGATATGACAAGAGAGTTGTATTCTGGCTCTAAACCTTGGAATATGTGAATGAGCTGATCCCGATAGTTTAGGGGCTCACCGATGGCGGCAAACTTGTCAAATATGTTTTTGAGCTTATTGAGGTAGTAAGAGAGAGAGGTACCATCTTTCTTAAGGCTCATGAGCTGGGATTTGAGGCTGAGTACAGTGGAAATAAATGCATTTTGGTAAACTTGGAGAAAAGTATACCATATTGACTAAGCAGTATTGAGACCAACCACCCGACCTATTAGAGATCAGTGAAAGAGGAGTAGATCCAACTCACAACGAGTAGGTTTAAACAACGCCAATGGGAAAAGTCGAGATTGAGTTTGGTTTGATGAAGGTCGAGAAATGGAGCTAGTCGTAGTATGGTTCCGTCGATGAAACTCTCAAGGCCATGTGCAAAATAAGATTTTGCATTTGGCTTTGCCCTGATGATATAGTCGTTGTTGGCATCGGCGTCAGTGTCGATGTAAGTCTATTTTCTGGTAGTGTTTGTTATAATAATGTCTAGTAATGGAGCTGGTTAACAATGATTTTGTGCCTAAAAATACATTTTAGGCGTTTGCAGGTGCTATTCGATTCTGCACTAAATTCAATAACATTGCGACTGGAAAATATATTTGCAACTACGTTATTTGTCACAATGTTTTTTACGAACACTGTTTCTGTCGCTAAGTTTGTTTCTTAGCAATAAATATTTCATTCGAAAAAAATTTAATCGCAAAGATGTCATTTTTTATTAGTGATTTCTCCCCAACATCTTCAGTTTTTCCTTGGACGTTCTTCCACCTTCCCCGTGTCAAGATCGATAACCTGAACAATTTCGATGAACATTCTCCCTACTAGATACCTGAGCGAGTTTCCCTAGACGAATATCTAATTCCCTTATTGAAAGCTTCCAAAATCGCCATATCTACCCAATCAAGCACCTAATTCGAGTCCCTCCTCAAATCCACACCCTCATGACGTACCTCTTTTTGCTGATCAACAAAGCATTCATCCCAGACACGAATCTCCCTAGTCGGCTGGATTTGGCTCGAGCTGGCGATCGCCGCCTCCTCCGGCGACTTGTGAAAATTTGTCTCCTAGGTTTCCGGCCGAGACACCAGCCTGATCTGCGTTAAAGCCATCGCGATTCTGCCTCCGCCGGTGTCCAACAACGACTCGCCGCCGTTCTCATCAATATTGCAATATATCGGCTTCATGAAAATGCGATCGCTCACTCGCTCCTTTTTAAAGGGCGACACGTTGCATCGGGAAAAGATGGACTCGAAGAAGTGGTCCTTTTCGGGGTCATCGCTGGCGAATTCGCCGCTGTCCATGGCGATTGTGGGCGGAGCTCAATCGTTGGGAGAGAGAGATAGAGATCCATAATATTACGTGTAATTGTAGTGTAATTCTGTAAAGCCCAAAATATTTTAATAATAATAATAATATATATATATATAAAGAGGTCAGTAAAGGGTTCGAATACCCATTTCGCTCCCCCCCCCCCCCCTCTCTCTTTCTTCCCTTATGCCTATCTCTCTCTCTCTCTCTCTCCTCACTAACTTTCTCTCCCATCAAATAATCAAAGCTTCACAAATCCGTTACCGGAGCTCTGATCAACGAGATTTTGGTACCGCCGGAAAGCTCTCGAGAAGGCGAACATACTGATGTGCGGATAATGACCAGAAGTGGCGGCGTTTAGCTGGAATAGTCGCCGGAAGTTTGGTTTCTTAGCTCTAGATCTTTTTCGTTTGAGTTCGAATTTGAGAAAACTAACTCCGGAACTGGGTTCACGAAGCTTATTAGAGTCCGTTAGAGGTGCCACCTCACTGTCGCCGCCGTCATCATTTTCCGATCCCAAAATTAATTGAGGGGTTTTGAAGCCCTCGTCGAGGAGATCGAAAACCCTCAATCGGAATTATCATCGGACTCTCGGTAAGCTCGAATTTCCTTGCCCTAGTTTCATGTTTTAAGGGATCAAATTGAGTGTGTTCTGGGCCGTGATTGATGAAATTGACCTCGTCATTGTGTTTAGAATAGTCAAATTAGGCTAGGAGAGGTATTACATTGTCGAAATAATGCCCGGTTTGCTGCCTCGTTTTGCGTGCCCGACGGGAATTCGGCCCGGGTTAAATTTCAGCTTATCGGGTTTTCAATTGACAATTTGAATTCCAATCTTAGTAATATTTGGCTTATGGATGATATCGGTGTTATAGTTGGCGCGGATAGTCGTCCCATGGTCGCCTAAAAAACCATGCTACCCGAATCACCCGTTTTGAATAATATATCGGATCCCGAAGTCTGTGATCATCAAACTCAAGGCCAAGACGAACCCGTATCTTCGACTAGCTAGTCGATCGGTGAAAGTTTCCACGGATTGAGGTAGGGGCTATTACCTTTTCTCGCTCTTTATAATGAACGTAGAAACCAACGGTTTAATGAAGATTGAACCGGATAGGTTAATATTGGAATTAATGAATTATTTGTTAATTAATAAAATTAATGTTATGATTATCGTCGCTGGATAGCAAGGCTGGCTACCAGGTATGGTTACATCGGTTTGATGCTTGTTATATTTATGTTTATGGCTACGTCGGGATAATGTGTGTTGATATGGTTCCCGCTTCGGGCGGATGATGAGTATTGCGATATGGTACCCGCTTCGGGATGATGTGATTAGAGCTGCTGACGAGCAGCTGGCTACTGCGCAGTAGGCCGGATATGATTATGGATGTGGTTATGATTGGTGACCCAAAAGTCAACATTTTGACCCATGGTGAACTGGCCGTCTTTGGTGCTGATTAGGATCCCGAGTCGAGGGCGAGTTACGGTTAGGGACTTCTAGTCCACCTGTGCTCGTGCCTTGAGGACTCGATGGGATATAGTGGAGTAAAGGCGCGAGCTGACTCGGCATGGACCACCGAAATGATTTGACTTTTGTGGAGAATGTTTATTTATTTATTTCATTGTTGAAAATGGTTAAAATGATGATAAAATGATTTTATGATGACGTTTAATTTATTTAATTGAAATTTGATTAATAAAGGTTTGGTAAAGAGAATTGGTAATAGATTCCCTACTGAGCATGTGTTGCTCACCCCTTCCATACACATCTTTTCTTTCCAGCTTCAGGTGGTGTTCAGTATCAGACTTCGGACGAGGAGTAGTTTGATTCAGGAGGTCTACGTGTTGTTTTTGCTTACCCAAAATTTTAGCGTTCGTCGTGGTAAATTTCGTAATTTGAGTTGATCTTTTATTTCGGACATGTAATGGATTAAATTAAGGATATTTGTGATGGTGGTACTTTGTATTTGTCGTTTTTATGGTGTTGTAGAAACTGTGGTCGTTTGTGTTTGTTTTGTCATTTTAAGTCCCATGGGCAGAAACTACATGTTTGATGACGTGGATGTTGAAAAGTCAAAGTTTATCGTTTATAAATTGATGTCTCATTGACCGGTCAGAGTTTGAAAAGTCTTTGTTTTTGTCTTATTCTACTAACCCCATTTAGGGGCGTTACAAATTCAATCGCAGGGAGAGATATAGAAATGAGATTTTTTAAATTAAATATTTATCAATTAAAATAAATACTCATTAATTAAAATAAATTAAGAAATTTATTCAAAAATAAATTAATAAAGGCAATATCGATAAAAATAAATTATGAAAATAACAACGATTTAACACCCTTGTATATATATAATGTATATAAATAGAACCATATGAGTACAAGACTAATATAATTTGTACATAAACTATTCTTTCAATGCATTATCTAATCGAAATCAATACGATATAGTTTCTTCTTTTCTTTTTCTATTTGTAAGCTGCCTTTTTCAATCTTAATTCCTGGCATAGGCAGAATTTGGAATGTATTGCGTAATATGCATATTCAAGGCCAAATATTTTACGTAATCATGATAACACGAATACATGAGTGATTCTATTTACATTCAATAATTCTATATGGTGAATAATTAAATTGGGTGAAGGAAAATAAGCTCTTATCGATAGAAAATGATAATAGAAGGTTCCAATCTAATTAATTAATTAATTAATTAATTAATACAACCACTAATCTGATTCGGACGTCGTGTAAATAGTTTTACGAATCTGTTTCGATCAACCAACATTGCTCGTTAATGCACTCGTCAAAAGGTTTTCAAACAAATTAAAAATAATCACAGTGCGCTCTATAGTTATTACATGTGCCCGTGACATTTACTATTAAATTACATAAAGTAATTAACTCAGATATAATTCCATTATAAGAGAATCATGATATTATAATATGACATATAATTGTCGGTGTAATTCCGATATATATATATATATATATATATATATATATATATATATATTTATGCATGAACCGAAGACGTCAAAGTTCAAACGACTGTGAGTAATTCCAATATAAGACATATTAATTACATGATCAGACTTCATTATCGATTCACTATTATATTATAAAATCATGCCAGCTATTCCCCACGAATTTCGTTATTCGTCATATATTTTCCTTTTTATTAATATATAATAATATGCTTCCTAATTTTGATTACAAAAATGAAAAAGAAGTTTTACTTTTGACAAAGCCATATTTCTCAGACGAGACCATATTATAATATTATTATTACTCACTTTCTTCAGATAGATCAAACGGGCTGACCAATAATCAATATATACGCGTATGTATTAATTTATTCACACACTTTTATGTTAATATGATAGGGCAGATAAATCATGGTGTGTATACGTACGCAACATTTATAATATATATACACAAAAGTATCGCAAAGTTCTAATAAATATAAATAAAAACGTAGTCAAACCAAATGAATAGATGTTGGATTAGGTTAATGCAGGCATGATTTGTGTGATCCAATTCAAGGCAACACGTGTGACTCATCTCGACACTTTGTTCTTCCCTATTGGCTGCTCAATGCTGATTTTCAAACGTGACATAATACATACTCACTAATTCTCCATAAAGGATTAATTTATGTGGTGTTTATCTCAGGGGAACAAGACCAGTGCACTAATTATAAGGTATAATCTTATTTAAATAAGTGTTTCAGGGATCCTAATTGATCTTCTAGCTATATTCTTGTACTTAAGTGCCAAAGTCTTCGATCGTAATCAGAGCAAACTTGGTACTTATATATCCATGACCTGGTTATTACGTGTCTATATATATAGTGTAAATGAGTGTGATTACAATGATCAATCCAATATATATATATATATATATATATATATATATATATATATATATATATATATTACATATAAGTGGCACGTTGATTAGCTAGGTATAGTATAAGTTAGGATGCAGTAAAAAAGGGTAAGAAAAGTAATATAAAAGTTCATACATACTTTGTGAGCTTAAGCTTGACTTAGTCCGGGTGACGACCAGAATCCAGGACGGGCAGAAACACTTGCGAGGAGTCAGCCCGGGTACCAACCAGAACAGAAGACGGACAGCCATTCAGCCCAGCTCGGGTGAACTCGAGCAGAGTGTCCGGATAGAAGGCAAGCTCAGCCCGGAGCATACGAGCAGGTCAGCTCGGGGACAGAGAGACTGTCCGGGCAGGAAAAGGAAACTCTACCCAGAAAGGAAGATGCGTAGATTGAGGAGCAAGCAAATCAAGTCAAAGATTTGATAGGATTATTTAGGGTAGTTTCCTGATTTTGTGCGATTTGGGTAGATAGGGTTTCGCGTATGAGAGGCTATATAAACCTAGCATTGTACACTTTGTAATTGTGTAGAGTCCATTAGAATTTTGAGTTTATCTTCTTGTATTGCCTTCGATTATTAATCAAGAGAATTTCTTCTCCCAAAAGTTTGTGTCCTTTATTTTTATGTTCGATTTCTTTTGGTGTTATTCGTGTTCTTTGCAGATCCGTGAATTGGGATCCAACAAGTGGTATCAGAGCTTCAATCGAAGAACATGTCTTCATCATCAGAGTCACCGATGGAAAGAGCTTTGGTCGCGCAGAAACCAGAGACCAGAAAAGGCACAGTTACACTCCATTACCCCATGCTCACGAAGAGCAATTACGCCGTGTGGGCGTTGAAGATGAGGGTGAATCTGCAGGCGCAGGGAGTATGGGAGGCCGTAGAGAACGGCGATGTCGAAGGGCGCAAGGAAAGAATGGCTCTAGCCGCTATCTACCAAGCAGTTCCGGAAGAAGTTCTTCTCATGCTCGCCGAGAAAGATTCCGCGAAGGAAGCATGGAAAACTCTTCAGACCATGCACATGGGCGCAGATCGCGTCAAGGAGGCAAAGGTCCAGACCTTGAAGAGTGAGTTCGAGGTCATGAGGATGAGGGAGAGCGAATCAATTGATGATTTCGCTATGCGGCTCACGTCCATTGTGACAGGCATACGCTCGCTGGGAGACAAGGTGGAGGAGACCACCATCGTCAAGAAATTTCTCCGAGCAGTGCCTCACAGGTACATGCAGATCGTGACATCGATCGAGCAGTTCGGCGATCTCAAGACCATGTCGGTCGAGGAGGTTGTTGGTCGTCTCAAGGCCCACGAAGAGAGACTTCAGGGTTACGGTGACAAAGACGAGGAGAAGAACCTCCTGCTCACGCATGAAGAGTGGACGGCCAGACAGCGGAAAACCGGGGGAGCCGAGTTTTCTACAAGATCCTCAGGTCGGAACAGCTTTGGTGGAGAAGTCCGAGGACGCGGACAAGGTCGTGGACGAGGTCGAGGTCGGGACATGCGTGGTCGCGGCAGTGGATCTACCCGTCAGGAAGGCACGACCAAGAGAGACAAGAGCACAGTGAAGTGCTACAATT
Organism: Parietaria judaica; assembly: GCA_954871525.1. Classification (NCBI taxonomy): domain Eukaryota; kingdom Viridiplantae; phylum Streptophyta; class Magnoliopsida; order Rosales; family Urticaceae; genus Parietaria; species Parietaria judaica. The sequence continues at coordinate 19,843,001 of OX940864.1, forward strand.
GTCAGAAGCTTGGGCACTTTGCATCTGAGTGCCGGAGCAGGAACCAGGGCGAAGAGGCGAATCTAGCAAGATTCCCAGACGACCAGCCGGCATTGTTGTTTGCCGAGCAGGAAACGCACCTGGACGAACAGAATGGCGAGTGTGACGCCAAGGCCCGGGCAGAAGTGATCAGTGTGCCGATCAGCCCAGAGGCCGAGCAGACCTGTCCGGAGGAGACCAGCGAGAAGGTCTTCCTCATCGAGGATAAGGTTATTGCAAACCTCCTCGTAGACGGAGAGAAGAAGGTCAGTACCGACATATGGTACTTAGACAACGGAGCTAGCAACCACATGACTGGGGACCGAGCTAAGTTTGAAGAGCTCGATGAGAAGATCACGGGCAGCGTGAAATTCGGCGACGGATCAGTCGTAGAGATCAGAGGCAGAGGGTCGATCCTGTTCGAGTGCAAGAATGGCGACCGGCGTCTGATGACCCAGGTGTATTTCATCCCGAAGTTGAAGAGCAACATCATCAGTCTAGGACAGATGACTGAGATCGGGAACACGGTGTTGCTGCAAGGGTCCTACCTGAAGATGTGGACCAAGGAAGGAGAGCTGTTGATGAAGGTGGAGCGAACACCCAACAGACTCTACAAGATTCTCCTGAAGACATGCCAGCCCGTCTGTCTTATGGCATCGATGGCAGACTCGGCTTGGCTATGGCACGCACGGCTCGGACACGTGAATTTTCACGCGCTCAAGATGATGGGCGAGAAGAAGATGGCCTTCGGGGTTCCCAAGATAGAACACCCCGACCAGCTATGTGAGTGCTGCATGATCGCGAAGCAGGCGAGGATACCGTTTCCGATCAAGGCCAAATTCCGAGCAGAGAGACCCTTACAGTTGGTGCATGCAGACCTATGTGGTCCAGTCACCCCAGCAAATTTGGCAGGTAACAAGTACTTTCTTTTACTTGTTGATGATTACAGTCGCTGGATGTGGGTTTATATGCTTAAGGAGAAAAGTGGAGCCTTTGAGGTCTTCAAGAAGTTCAAGAAGATCGTGGAGAATGGCTCGGTGCACAGGTTAAAGGTCTTGCGTACAGACCGAGGAGGAGAATTCACTTCCCAGCAGTTCGGAGAGTTCTGCGACCAGGAAGGAGTTCAACGTCACCTGTCTGCACCCCACACGCCCCAGCAGAATGGCGTAGTGGAAAGGCGAAACCGAACTGTGATGAACACAGCGAGGAGCTTGCTCAAGAGCATGCAAGTTCCAGCCCGGTTTTGGGCAGAAGCAGTAAGACATGCGGTCTACCTGCTTAATCGTTTGCCGACCAAAGCGCTAGGAGAGCGTACTCCCTACCAGGCGTGGAAAGGGAAGAAACCCCACTTAGAACATTTGAAAGTGTTCGGATGCACCGCACACGTAAAGATTGCGGGGCCACATCTCAAGAAGCTGGACGACCGGAGTCAGAAGATGGTGTACCTTGGCGTTGAAGAAGGAAGCAAGGCACACAGACTCTACGATCCACGACGCGGCAGACTCCAAGTGAGCAGAGATGATGTGTTCGAAGAGGAGATGAAGTGGGATTGGCGCGACGAGAAGGGAAAACCCGAGCAGAACTCAGTGGAGTTCATTGTCGAAGACGACCAGGATGTTGCCGAGCAGGAGCAGCCCGGAACACCCAGCTCGGGAACAGTCTTGCCAGAAACGAGGGAACCCAGCCCGGGAGAGAGCACCCCGGATACACCCAGGACACCAAGTCCGAGCAGGACCAGCCCGTCCAGCTCGGGAGATTCCTCCATAAAAGACGGCCCAAGAGGATTCCGACCTCTAGCAGACGTTTACGATCAGACTCAAGAAGTGGTGATGAGCCTGGAGGAACTTTCTTTGTTGTGTGCAGAAGAACCAGCCAATTACCAGGAGGCAGCAGCCGAGCAGGAGTGGCAGGAAGCAATGAAGAAGGAGATGGAGTCCATTGAGAAGAACAGGACATGGGAGCTTACCGACCTGCCCAAAGGTCATAATCCCATCGGCCTGAAGTGGGTGTATAAGCTGAAGAAGGACACTGAGGGGAATGTCCTTAAGCACAAGGCAAGGCTGGTAGCTAAAGGCTACGTGCAGAAGAAAGGCATAGACTTTGAGGAAGTCTTTGCTCCAGTAGCTAGACTGGACACGATCAGACTCATCCTAGCCCTAGCCGCTCATCGAGGTTGGGAAATTCACCATCTGGATGTCAAATCGGCATTCCTAAACGGTGACCTCGAAGAAGAAGTGTACGTCAAGCAACCAGAGGGGTTCGGCGTCACGGGCAAGGAGCAGAAGGTGTACAAGCTATCCAAGGCCTTATACGGGTTAAAACAAGCACCAAGAGCGTGGAACATCCGCCTTGACAAGAGCTTGAAGAATCTTGGATTCACAAAGTGCTTGAGCGAGCAGGCAGTCTACACCAGGAGTTCCGGGCAGGAAACTCTGATCGTGGGAGTGTATGTGGACGACCTGATCGTCACAGGATCCAGCGCAGGAGGCGTAGATGGGTTCAAGCAGCAGATGATGGCCGAATTCGAGATGAGTGACCTCGGATTACTTTCGTACTACCTCGGTCTAGAGGTGGAACAGAAGAAGGACTGCATTACGCTGAAGCAGTCGGCCTATGCGAAGAAGATCCTTAAACAATTCGAGATGACGGACTGTAACTCGAGCAAGTACCCTATGGAGGCGAAGCTGCAGCTCGGGAAGGATGCTGAAGGGAGAAGAGTGGATCCCACGGAGTACAGACGCGTGATCGGGTGCCTGAGGTATCTCACCCACACCCGACTAGACATTTCACACGCAGTCGGGATAGTCAGTCGATACATGGAGAAGCCCACGAGTGCACACCAGCAAGCGGTGAAGCACATCTTGCGTTACGTGAAGGGCACGACGGACTACGGGATCCAGTACAACCGAGGAAGTGGAGCAGAAGTACTAGTCGGCTTTACGGACAGTGATCTGGCCGGTGATATTGATGACAGGAAGAGTACCGGAGGGATGGCGTTCTACCTCAACGGAAACCTGATCACCTGGCAGTCTCAAAAGCAGCAGACAGTAGCTCTATCCTCATGCGAAGCAGAGTTCATGGCGGCAACCGCAGCAGCATGTCAAGCTATGTGGTTGAAGGGGCTACTCAGTGAGGTGACCGGATCCGAGCAGAGACCAGCTACTCTCTACGTGGACAATAAGTCTGCAATTGCGTTGATGAAGAATCCAGTGTTCCATGGACGGAGCAAACACATTGACACGAAGTTTCACTACATTCATGAGTGTGTGGAGAAGCGAGAGATCATCGTGGAGTTCGTCAACACGAGGGAGCAACGGGCAGACATTCTTACCAAGGCTCTAGGGAGAGTCAAGTTCGAGGAGATGAGAGAGCTGCTCGGAGTGAAGAGAGTGGAAGCAAGTCAAGCTTACGGGGGAGAATGTGAGCTTAAGTTTGACTTAGTCCGGGTGACGGCCAGAACCCAGGACGGGCAGAAACACTTGCGAGGAGTCAGCCCGGGTACCGACCAGAACAGAAGACGGACAGCCGTTCAGCCCAGCTCGGGTGAACTCGAGCAGAGTGTCCGGATAGAAGGCAAGCTCAGCCCGGAGCATACGAGCAGGTCAGCTCGGGGACAGAGAGACTGTCCGGGCAGGAAAAGGAAACTCTACCCAGAAAGGAAGATGCGTAGATTGAGGAGCAAGCAAATCAAGTCAAAGATTTGATAGGATTATTTAGGGTAGTTTCCTGATTTTGTGCGATTTGGGTAGATAGGGTTTCGCGTATGAGAGGCTATATAAACCTAGCATTGTACACTTTGTAATTGTGTAGAGTCCATTAGAATTTTGAGTTTATCTTCTTGTATTGCCTTCGATTATTAATCAAGAGAATTTCTTCTCCCAAAAGTTTGTGTCCTTTATTTTTCTGTTCGATTTCTTTTGGTGTTATTCGTGTTCTTTGCAGATCCGTGAATTGGGATCCAACATACTTATCATCACGTCGTGTAAATTTCACTATGAGCACTTTATATTTACTCGTAGACAATGAAAATTAAAGATGATCGAATGGTGATAAGGTTAAGTGTATACGTATAATACTTGTAAAGTAAAATATTGGTTTTGGATAATACATAATTTAATAGCCAATGTTTGCACTTGTGTGGCAGTCTAATTCTAGCTAGTCATTTATTAAGGGATGATTAGGGACCAAAAAATTCTTCGAACAAAAGTTGACGTGGCTATGCAGTCATCAATACGGATCACAAGTTCTCATCAACAGTAGGATTAAAAGATGACGTGTGTGATGAATAAGTAATAGTAATACTATAGGACTTAAACGAGAAGCCTCGTCATCAATAATTGCCTAACCCTAGATATAGTACTGTAATAATAGCTGTGTCTTGTCACTGGAGGCATTTAAGACCATGCATGCATGCAAATACTTCACGCTTCACATTAGTGAATTAAAATATAATATAATACAGTAATCATATATATTCTTTATTCACGTAAATAAGTAAAGGGTTAATGACGGCAAAAATACCTAAAGTTTTGTCAAAGAACCCCTCGTGTACCCAAAGTTTAAAAGTGGTGGAAAAAATACCCAAAGTCGCATTTGGGGAGTTGACCACTCCATTCTCGTAACGCCGTTAACTTACCCGTTAACTCTGACCACGTGGACAAACGTGGGTTGCTGACATAATAATTTTTGCCACGTGAACGAGCCCACATCAGCCTCGTTTACGACAAAACAAGGAATTAAACTCCTAATTAATATTATTTAACACAACTAATTGAACCCCTAATGATTACACTTAACAAAACAGATTTGTCCACGTGGCCAGAATTAACAGGTAAGTTAACGGCGTTACGAGAATGGAGTGGTCAACTCCCCAAATGTGACTTTGGGTATTTTTGCCACCACTTTTAAACTTTAGATACACGAAGGGTTCTTTGACCAAACTTTGGGTATTTTTACCGTCATTAACCCATAAGTAAATAACTTGCCAGAATAACACATATAAAATAATATATGATTTGGTTTTGTTTTGTTTGGGTCATTCAACTAAAAAAAACTTCAAGTCCGATATATATATAATTATATATATATAGATAGGGTAAATTGCGGCTAATGTACCCAATGTTTGTTTATCTTCGGATTATGTATCAAATGTTTATTTTTGACGGGTAATGTACCCAAACTTTATTCCGTTAGATTTTTTCATGTTTTTCGTCACTTGACCGTCAGCGAGTGATATGTACACTTTTTGTATTTTTGACATAACTCACTCAATTTTTGTCCAAATTTTATGCACGGCCTACGGTTGGAAAGATAAGAGATAGATCTACAACTTTGGTGTTTTAAGTTTTGTAAAAAAAATTCTTTTATTATTCCAATATTTCAATTACAACGTAAAACTGGACATTAGTTTAATACAAAATTTTTGTTTCGAGTAAATTTTAATATAGTTAATGAATTTTTATGATGAAATGTTAAACTACAAAGTTGTAGATAAAACTTTTATCTTTCCAACGGTAGTTTATTTAAAAATTTTGGACAAAAAGAGAGTGAGTTATGCCAAAAATATGAAAGATGTAATGTGAAAAAAGCTTTCGTATTTTTTGTATAACTTACTCATTTTTTATCCAAAATTTATAAATAAACTACAGTTGGAAAGATAAAAGATTTATCTATAACATTTTATTTTTACATTTTATTAGAAAAAATCATTAGGTATATTAAAATTTGCTCGAAATAAATATTTTGTATTAAACTAATGTTCAGTTTTACGTTGTAATTGAAATTTCGTATTTTTTTAAAACTTTTTTTACAAAAATTAAAACACAAAAGTTGTAGATCTATCTCTTATCTTTCCAACCGTAGGTTGTGCATAAAATGTGGACAAAAAATGAGTGAGTTATGTCAAAAATACGAAAAGTGTACATATCACTCGCTGACGGTCAAGTGACGGAAAACACGAAAAAATCTAACAAAATAAAGTTTGAGTACATTAGCCGTCGAAAATAAACATTAGGTACATAATCTGCAAAAAACAAACATTGAGGCTAAGCCGCAGTTTACCCATATATATATATGTACAAATCAGGAGCCAGTTAGTGAGTGAAACCTAGATTAGATTATCATGAGTATTTGAGCTCGATTTGTGGACCAAGGTGAGTGAGATATTTATGTACGTCCATTCCATACCAAATAACCAAACTATATATATATATATAATATATGACAAGAAATATCATTCGCTAAATAAATGACGTCGAAATTTAACGAAGCAAAATCATGCACGTACATCGATGTGGTGTTGGATCGGTATTTGTTAGGGCAACACATATTACTCGCACCACACAATCAAATAAGCCAAATAATTAACATGGCCATTGGCCAAGCTTAGAAAAATTTAATTCATTTGTGCACATGTAGTATACGTAATTAGTGGCGAAAGTATATATATTTATATTCTATACCTATAGACAACGATAAGTATTAGGGACGTTAATGTTGTCGTTTAAACGTTAAAAGTCCAACATTAACGTCGAAATACGTATATATTGTCGTTTTTTTGGCACGCACAAGTATTTGGACGTAAATGTTGGACTTTTAACGTTTAAAGTGCTTATATTGCATAAAGGAGTCACATTTAGTGATTTACACAAGTGCCAAGTATCAATTGAAAGTTGTAAAATAATGTTCAAGGACTTAATATTTCCCAACAAAATTATTACGACAACATATGTAATTTTGGGATTAAACTGCATTAAATGATAAAATACATGTACTTTTGCCCAATTATATATAGGAGTAGGACACAGGGAGAGAGTTGAGCAAGGACAAGGATATGAAATGAAAATGGAGTGGAGTTGAATGAATGCATTCTATTATTTGAGTTAGAGCCTAGAGGTGATCCAAGTCCTAGTCCTAAAAGTCTGTCAGCCTCTCCTCTTATTTTTGTTAGCGTCTAAACATCAACATACATATATAACTCTCTTAGTTTAATTAATTTATAATAATTTATTTGTTCAGTTCTCTCTCTCCTCCTCGGTGGAGACGAGAGAGAGGTATATATAAGAGAAGAAAGACACCCCTTTTCTTCACTGTCTTCTCCTCTCCACCAAAACCAACTCCACCCACCAATCTTTCTTCAACTTCAACTCTTGAAGAAGAAGAAGAAGAACAACAACACATGACTTTTTGTTGCTAAAAGTGGCGACTTTACCCCTGTACTGTAATGTAAGCTCTTTCCTCCTTTAATAAAGTGATCATCATTTTCAGCGTTGGCTTAATCATTATCCTTCATCCCCCACTCGATCAGGATTTCTGTCTGTAAAGCCATTGTAAGATATTCCAGAAGAAAATGAATGATGATTCCTTTGTTGAGTTGAGGAATTTAAGTAGCATCTTCTATATATTCTACCCGACAAACATAACTAACGCCTGTTTTGGTTTATTCTACTCAACCTTAGCTCCTTTGAGAAATCTTTTACTTGGTAGATTCTTTCTTTGAAAGCAGAAAACTAATGGAATCTGCGTCCAATCAGGCATGAAAACTCTGGTCGGAGATTCTCGACACTAATTGATAGCAAGCAGCGATCAAGCGAATCCAGTGGCTAAACATGTCAAACTCCAAAGTACGCACGTGATTGGTTTTCTGAACTCTGTTCATCGCATGAATCAGACAACTCAAACTGCTATTTTTTTTTTAATGGCAGAGTTCGTGGCAAACCATTCAAACTGGACCCAACCATTTTAACTCTGACGACGCCAAAATTTCCGGTACAACCTCTCTCTCTCTCTCTCTCTCTCTATATATATATATATATATATATATATATATATATATATATTCACAATCCTTTTTTATTTTTTATGTATGTATATATGATGGTGCAGATATTTCAAAGGAACTTAAAGAGGAAGCAGAGGCAGTAGATGATCCTACATCCATCCTCAGGTTCTTTTCTTTAATCTCTGTTTCACAACACAGCCTCTGTATACGTGGTAGGGGTAAAACCGGTATTATATACGGTTCCGGTTTTCACAAATCCGTAGTGGTACAGGTTTGGTAAAACCGTTATCTTGATCGGTAATTAAACGACAAATATGCTACCGGTTTTAGCTCTAAAACTCTATTACCCGTTTCTAAAAATTGGGAACCGGTTAGTCAAAACCGGGCGGTATCCGGGAACTAGTATTCAGGTCGGTAACACGTTTATGGTGGTTTGACAGGGTTATGGTGGGAACATGGAATGTTGGAGGGAAAGCTCCCCGTGAAGACCAAGGAGGGCTCAACCTCAAAGAGTGGCTCTTAAGCTCATCGCCTCACATCTACGTTATTGGCTTCCAAGAGATCGTGCCTCTCAACGCCGCCAACGTGCTCGGCACCCAGGACGCCGGGCCCGCCGCCACGTGGCTTTCACTCATTCGCCGGGCGCTATACAACAGCGCTCGGGGAAGCAAGCGCGAGTACAGGATGGTGGGGAGCAAGCAGATGGTGGGAGTGTTGATTTGCGTGTGGGTGCGCTCCGATCTCTGCGGGCGGGTCGCCGGCCTCAAGTTCTCCTGCGTCGGCCGGGGCGTCATGGGACGTTTGGGAAACAAGGTGGGTTGCTCTCGTCGTTGACTAGTCAGGGCCCTGCTAGTGAAGAAACTGTTGGCTTTTTAATACATATTGCTGATGAAGTCGTGTGGCAAACGACAACAAACAGGGCTCGGTATCGATGAGCATGACGCTCGACCACACCAGCTTCTGCTTCGTATGCACTCACCTCACTTCCGGCGAGAAAGACGGCGACGAGCTCAGACGGAACCTCGACGTCTCCGAGATCTTGAAGCGGACGAGATTCTCGCGTTCACATTCGGGTCCTCGTACCATCTTGGAGCATGAGTACGTCATCCTCTTCATTTGACGCTATAATTACTCAGCTCGTACACGTTGACTGATAAAACTCAAATCGTTGGTGTCTCAGCAAGGTGATCTGGCTGGGCGATCTGAATTACCGGCTAGCGAACATCAGCGGTGTAGGCGACACGCTCGAGCTGATAAAGAAGCGCGATTGGATGGCGCTTCTAGACAGAGATCAGGTAGCTCCTTGCTTTCCTCCTTATAAAGGTCTGAAAGTATATTGAAGTGATGTGAGTTTTGCTACGTTTGTTTGTATTGTACACAGCTTAGAAGAGAGCAAAGAAGTGGGAGAGTGTTCCAAGGATGGGAAGAAGGGAATATAGATTTCGCACCTACTTACAAATACTTGACCGATTCCGACCATTATTACGTTTCACAAAACTCCCACAAACAGAGAACTCCTGCATGGTAAATAATCTTCTTATAACATGATTTGTTTGTAATTTGTATCACTACTCCAATGACTTGCGTGTTTGGAAACGCCTCCACGTATAGCTGTTAAAGCTTATGCCAAAAATATAAAAGATGTGATGTGAAATAATATTTCATATTTTTGGCATAACTCACTCGTTTTTTATCCAAAATTTATAAATAAACACCCGTTGGAAAGATAAAACATTTATCTACAACTTTTTGCTTTTACGTTTCATCATAAAAAGTCATTAAGTATATTAAAATTTGCTCGAAACAAATATTTTGCATTAAACTAATGTCCAGTTTTACGTTGTACTTGAAATTTCGTATTTTTTTAAAACTTATTTTACAAAACTTAAAACATTAAAGTTGTAGATATATCTCTTATCTTTCCAACCATAGGTCATGCATAAAATTTGGACAAAAAATGAGTGAGTTATGTCAAAAATACGAAAAGTGTACATATAACTCTCTAACGGTCAACTGACGGAAAACCCAAAAATATCTAACGGATCAAACATTGGGTACATTAGCCGCCAAAAATAAACATTGGGTATATAATCCGCAGAAAATCAAACATTGGGTACATTAGCCGCAGTTTACCGTTAATTTTATTTACCGAGTTATGTGGGTGTTTTAGACTTTTCACGCATTTTCTTAATCTTAGATAATCTCGTTTATATGACTTAGTTGCCGTTGTTAATGTAGTGTAGCACAAAACGAGAGAGAACAAGCTTCATATTGTATTCGAACAACTCAAATTCAGATTATAGTGAATCGAGATTTACATGTAGCAAGTGGATCCACGTACTCACGTCGAGAACATGCCACTATAATTTTTGTGTCAATTTCATTTTGTTTCCTTATTTAAAAATTTAAGTCGAAAATTCCTAAAAGAAGGTTGTTAAGTGATGGTTGTTATGACATGACAGGTGCGACAGAATCCTATGGAGAGGAGAGGGAATGAAGCAAGAACGGTACGGCAGAGGAGAGTCCAAGTTCTCCGACCACAGACCCGTGTCCGCCGTCTTCCACGTTCGCATGCGCTCTCGCTCCTCGCTTCTTCATCCCCCTCGTAAGAACGCTCTGCCTTCGCCCAGAATTCAGGCCGAAGAGCTTTTGCCGCCGATTGCCGGGCTAGACAGGCTGATGCCGTTGACAAACAACTAGAAAGGTAGTCATGATAGTCAGCAATAATTCAGCGTGATAGTTTTTGGCCAAGTGTAATTATGGGGTGATAAAAACTTGCAAGGTCGTTGAACATCAGTACTCTTTTTCTTTTTCTTTTTATTATTAAAAAAATTAGATTATAAGTAGGTCAGCTAATTGCATGATAGGAACGTTTTAAATAGTTCTTTACAATATTGATTTGTTTGTAACTGTTCCATAATTATATTAAAAAAGAATTTTGTTTTAAATAGTTCTGTACAAGTACAATATTGATTGGATTGGGTCGATTCGAGGTAAAACATGAACCCGACCCGATCTTATAGTTTTTTTTTTTTTACAGTGATCTTATTGGGTTTAATAGGCTTAGAGTGGTGAGTTCACTAGAGGCCCAATAACAAGGCCCATCATGGCTTTTCCTTCACTCAAGCCCATAAGTAGTTTGTGTTCTCTATCTTCACACACTATTCCATTATCGTTTTGTCGGTGAATCAATTAAAAGAAAAAAAAACAAACTAGAACCAAAAATATACTTAGAGATATTTGCAGCATAAGTATCAAGAAGTATCTTTTGATAAGCGACATCTTTTAAATTTTGTTTGTTGTAGAAAAATATAAAAAATCTTGTTGTTAGTTCAAGTTTTATTTTTATCCTGCCTTAATTTTTTTTTTTAAATATTTCACGTATAAAAACATATTCTATAATACTTCTGCCGCAAATATCTCAATATATAAATTAAATTAAATCACAGTGGCAAGTCACAGCGGTGTTTACACGAGGAAAAGTAAGCAAACACGTGCGGAACACATGCGCGCAATTCTGGTAATACCGCGAAAAGTAATCTAGCTTCGAAGGAAAATAAAAAAAATAAATAAAAAAGAAAGAAAGAAAGAAATCGTATATTCTCTGGTTGACGATCCGACCAGACCACCATTAGATCTCTGAGCGACCTTCGTCTTTGCCGTACAATCCCACACTGTCTCTCTCGATCTCCATCTTCATCAGCATTGCGTTCCTCTCCCAGGTACGATCTCAATTCCCCCAATTCCATTCAGCTCCGGGAGCTCACCGCCATCGATGACGGGGAAAGCCGAGAATGGCGTCGAGGCGAACGGAGGCGGAAGCTTCAGGATCTTCGTGGGGTACGACGCGCGCGAAGACGTGGCGTACGAGGTGTGTCGGCACTCGATCTCGAAGCGGGCTTCCATTCCCGTGGAGATCACGCCGATCAAGCAGGCGGATCTGAGGGAGAAGGGCCTGTACTGGCGCGAGAGAGGCCGATTGGAGAGCACGGAGTTCTCCTTCTCGCGCTTCCTCACGCCGCGCTTGGCGGAGTACCGAGGGTGGGCCATGTTCGTCGACTGCGACTTCCTCTACCTCGCCGACATCAAGGAGCTCGCCGACCTGATCGACGACAAGTTCGCCGTGATGTGCGTCCAGCACGATTACACGCCCAAGGAGACGACGAAGATGGACGGGGCGGTCCAGACGGTTTACCCGAGGAAGAATTGGTCGTCCATGGTGCTCTACAACTGCGGCCACCCCAAGAACCGCGTGCTGACGCCTGAGATCGTGAACTCCGAGAGCGGCGCGTTCCTTCACCGGTTTCAGTGGCTCGACGACGAGGATATCGGCTCTATTCCCTTCGTTTGGAACTTCCTGGAAGGGCACAACAGGGTTGTCGAGGCCGATCCCGCCACTCTCCCCAAGGCCGTGCATTTCACCCGCGGAGGACCCTGGTTCGACGCTTGGAAGCATTGCGAGTTTGCAGATCTCTGGCTGAGCGAGAAGGAGGACTACTTCAAATCCAAAGAAGGAGCTTCCGCCGCTTGAAGCGTGCCCGTTCCGTGTTTTTTCGCATGCCGGTTTGTTTTAGGAGCAATGATTCTTTCGTACTGTGGCCTCCTAAGGACGCTCAAGGAGGCACCTATCTGTTTGTACTAGCTATTCTTTCGTGCATGCCATTATCTTTCATATTGTTTCTTATGTTACTTGTATTGTCTTCGAGCAAATATAGTTTTTACTTTGTATCTTGTGGAAGTTGTCGAATCCGTTAATGAGCGATGAACCGCTGTTCTTCGCGTCCGGGATGGCTGCTATATTATATATTAAGCATTTTCTTGATCTGTTATACATGATGAGGTTGTGTGTTCATGTTGGTACTTTGCTCATCATTTCTCAGAATGGTATCTCTGTCCATCAAATTCTCTCTTAGCAATGCAGGTTGATCACATCACAAAGCTTCAGATTGCCTCAATAAACGCTAGATACAAGTCTGTGTGGATTCTCCCCTTTGTCTGAGAAGTCGCCATCCGCACGTAATTAAGGTACTTTTGTTGTTTCGATTGGCGGTTGCGTGTATATTTATGATCCTTTGTTTTAGGAGTTGCAGAAGATGGGTACTTTTGTGCATATAAATGTGGTCTTGTTTTGCCAAAAATGTGTGGATTTGAAAATTTCTAGGTTACTTACTGAATGTTTTGGATAAGAAATTGCAAAGAAAAAGTAGATAGTATGAGAAAAAATTGGTTTTGTACGTTGTTCTTGTTCTGGTTAGAACAGGCATTTATCTGACATTGGTTGAAATGGCAACAAATGGGCATTACGGGCAGTGACGAAACTAGGAGTTTTAGCCGAGCGGGGTCGAAATATACAAATTAGGCTAAACTTCTTAAAAAGTTTAGAGGGGGGTTTGAACTCCAGCCCACGATAAAGTGGTTCTGCCTATGATTGCGAGATGTTTCGAGTTTTACATTTCCATTTTTAAACCCCTGAGATTTATGCCGTAATTTTTGTTTGTGAACAGCGACGACAATGCTGTCGTTCCATTTGAACTAGGCAAAATAAGTTGATCAATGTTGATCTAGGCTTTCAAAAATCATCATCGGAACGTTTTTCAACTGTAGATTCTACATATTCAATATTAGCTTACGCAGATCATGAGCGGCTTAAAGTAGCACGAAGTCATTGTTCGGCTTCTTCGGGAGCAGGTGAAAGTGGTGTCCAGAATGTATGCTTCTTCCTTGGTTTACGTTGTTTGTCATGGAAATACCAGATAATGTGTATGGTTGTTTATTGTTTCCAGATCTTAGTCTGCTTTTTCTTTACTACTTTCTAGCTTTCTTCAAACCTAATCAAAAGTTTCTGCTACATATTGTGTGCAAAATAGGATGAAAAATAGTGTACTTTATAAGTTAATCTGGTATGAAATATGAATAATGATGAGAAAAATAGTGTATTGAAGTGTACTTTGAAGTTTATTGAAGTTTTGTCAATATGAATAATGATGAGAAAAAATATGAATATGAATAGGATGAAAAATAGTGTACTTTGAAGTTTTGTGATTATTCAATACACAAAATATTTTCTTCTCAATAGAATCGATTGCGATCTGTTCTCTTTCTCGGTTCTCTGTGTTGAGCTTCAATGGGAGCTTGATCTCTATCAGTGATTAAGAAGCTATGTTCAATAAGCAATTCAAAGGCTCGAACGCCATTAAAGACATACGAAAACGACATAGTTCTGACTTCTGAGGCTGCATTTGGAAATGGAAGCCAGGAGAGTGAAAGTGAATTATGTTTGTTAGAAATTCAATCCATGTTTTTATTTTAACATTTGATAAGCGAAGAAATGCATATTTAAGTCTTGAAGATAGCTTTATCAAAAAAAAAATAGTCTTGAAGATAGTTTTTTCTGGTATTAAAATCTATATCTATATAAAAGGACAGTGTTTTATGGCAAGATGAGATTCAAGGATGCTAATTTTTCAAGATTTCCTATTAAATTAAAAAAATAAAAATAACCAGCCTTTCATTTTTGTAGCCAGCTCAGCATTACGTTTCATAAAAAGCATAAAGTTGCATTAATAACAAGGGTTAATGACGGCAAAAATACCCAAAGTTTGGTCAAAGAACCCTTCGTGTACCCAAAGTTTAAAAGTGGTGGTAAAAATACCCAAAGTCGTATTTGGGGAGTTGACTAGTCCATTCTCGTAACGCCGTTAACTTACCCGTTAATTATGGCCATGCGGACAAACGTGGGTTGCTGACATAACAATTTTTGCCACATGGATGAGCCCAAATCAGCCTCGTTTACGACAAAACAACGAGTTAAACCCCTAATAAACACTATTTAATACAACTAATTGAACCCCTAATGATTACACTTAACAAAACAAATTTGTCCACGTGGCCAGAGTTAACCGGTAAGTTAACGGCGTTACGAGAATGGAGTGGTCAACTCTCTAAATGCGACTTTGGGTATTTTTGCCACCACTTTTAAACTTTGGGTACACGAGAGGTTCTTTGACCAAACTTTGGGTATTTTTGCCGTCATTAACCCTAATAACAATGACACAATATATTAATAAAGAATACGAAAGGATTGGTATCATTTTATGATCTTAATTAAGAAGACAAAAAGATTAAAACTTTGCCCACACCCTCTCTCTCTCTACTGCTTCGCTCGACTCACATTGCTTCATTCTACTCTCCGGTGCCGTGGAGTAACGATTTCTATCAATCCTGCGGCTGCGAGCATAATTTATGATCCGTAGAATTATTTTCCTTTTCCTGTTTTGTGAGTTTTTCTCATGATGCGTTTTCTTCGGACAATCAGAAGCATTGTTTGATCTTCAGGGATTGTATGATGTTTCATTCGGTAAGAGAGTTTATGTTCTAAGGTTGTATGTATTTCTTCCTCACTCCTTCTGGGATGGTTTCGGTTTCAGGTGAACAATCTTGCGGATGCTAAAGTCGATCATGACTTTACAGACTCTACTCGATGGCGACATGAAAACCAACTGTGAAAAAAAGAAGACGTGATACTGATATGGTTAGGATTCTCTGTTTTAATATTTTATATTTAATAATTCACTAACTAAATTTTGTGAATTCAACTTAGTGTTAAGGTCTATATGAAAGATTTATGATCATTATTCTTTTTGCACGAGCAGATAGAGCTTCTTGAAAATACAAAGATAATTGGTTTCGTAATCTTTATTTTTAATAAAAAAAAAAACAATCATATTCAACCCCTTACTTATGAATGAATTTACACAATCTTTCATCTAATTTCTTGCCATAAGTAATTTTGAACGTTCATAACTAACAATACATTCTAACCTAACCTTCCTTTTAAACCATCAGCTCTCTCTTCTCTCCCTCAACTCTCTTTTCTCGGTAAACTTCGGCGTTGCAAAACCACAGTCCCGTCCCTCTCCATGTCGCTGCAGTCTTTTTCAGCATGTGCAGATAGCAACTTAGTTTCATTCACGTCTGTATTAATTTAAGAAGATTGTTGAAAAATAATTAAGTCTAGTAATCTTCAGCTCTTTGCGTTTTCCCACTATTGGATGTCGTTATCTGCTTTTTCTCTTTTGCTTGGCTGAATTTTTAGAATTTGCAAGCTCATGGAAGAGCTAATATAGACTTTTTTTTTTTTTTTAAAGTATAGAATGATGAAAAAATAAAACTGCGTGGGTGATTTAAGAAATGTGTTAAAAGTTATTGTTGATCACCCATCGGTGACACAAGATCATGTATGTCACAGTCAAGGTTTAAATATACTTAATCGCGAGGCGAGGCGTTTTCTCACCGCCTCAAAAGGCGTAAGCCTCGAGGCGCAACGAGGCGTAAGCCTCGATTATAAATATAAAATAATATATGTCATAAAATAAATAAAAAAACTGCACATAATTTCAATAATTATAACAAACATCACATATTTATACATAAAAACCATAAAATCACTAATTATAAAATCACTAATTATAAGTCTTAAAATCATAAAAGATAAAATTTTAGAGTTTTTATGTGATATAAGGAAATAGAAAAGAAAAAATAATAGGAGATTTTTAGTTTGTTTTTCTTTAAAATGTAAAAGTTCCAAATTGATGGCTTTTAATTATTTTATTGGGCTTTAATTTATTCTATTTTGATTTTTTACCATTTTAAAGCCCACTACCCTTTATTCAAACCCTAATTCCACTTCACTTGTCTCCCTCTTCCTCACCAGCCGACTTCTCTCTCTCTTCTTCTTCTTCTCTCTCTCTCATCCAGCAGCCACGCACAGCCTCGTCCAGCCGAGGCGCAGCCCTCTCCCAGTCGCCAGAAGCCCAAATGCAGTAAAAAAAAAAGCCCAAAACAGGTTAAAAATAGCCAAAATTTCGACCACCAGCGAGGCGCTCGCCTTGCGCCTTGCCTCGCGCCTCGAGGCAGAGGCGCACACCTCAGTCGCCTCCCTCAGAAAAAGGCGTACGCCTCTTTCATTTGCGCCTAGAGGCGCGCTTCGGAGGCGAAAAACCACCGCCCCGCCTAGAGGCGCGCCTCTAGGCGTACGCCCCAAACGCCCTTTTAAACCATGGTCACAGTCAC
Source organism: Parietaria judaica (assembly GCA_954871525.1). Lineage (NCBI taxonomy): Eukaryota > Viridiplantae > Streptophyta > Magnoliopsida > Rosales > Urticaceae > Parietaria > Parietaria judaica. The sequence goes on from OX940864.1 coordinate 19,859,871, forward strand.
TTAAAGATAAGGAACCTATCGGGCGATGACATTCAGTCACCATCCGGGGACGATAAGGATGAGCCAACGGCTATATAAGCAAAGCTCATACAGCGGTTAGAAAGAATCAGACCATACAGCAAAGAGAGAGAGAATCAAGAAGAGAGAGTTCTTGAGAGACAGAGCTTCTCAGGCGAGTCAGACGGTGGTTACGACGACGAAGGTGACGACGGAGTACGAAGAGGGAAGGCTCGGGAACGACAGACAGAGGAGCACACTCTGGGGATCTGTCGGAGCTTCTTCGCGGCGTCAAAGAGGTTCGTTTGCACCGGGGTCCTGATCGCCGGCGTTCTCTGGGTCTGGTTCATCTCCGATCATCGTGAAGAGCGCTGGAAGACGAAGGTCATCTCGACATCGTATAGCGTAAGGTGGAGTCATCGGAGGGAGCTGTGAAAGGAGCTGTGAGTTTGAATTCAACGGGAAGATCATCTTTTGGAGAAGATCGAATCTTTTGTAACCGGTTGTGTAATTCAAACATCATCGTGATCAATAAAGCGTTAGTCTTTGTCGTCCAATTCAATCGTGTTATTCCGCATTTGTTCGTGGTAATCGATATTCGTATCGGGTTGCTGGGTGAAATCCCCAACAAGTGGTATCAGAGCTCCTTCTCTCGGTGAATCAAGGAAGGGTTCATCGGAGAATCAAGATCCGAGTTCAAGAACCGAACAAGAAAGTAAAGGAGTTCAAGATTCTGAATCTTGACGAAGATCGTCAGAGTCACTCCTGCCAAATGCGATAAGGAATAATGGGACCAGACAAGACAGATATCGCGAAGTTCACCGGCGATGGTGACTTCAACATCTGGAAGATCAAGATGCACGCACAGCTGTGCCAGATGCGCCTCGACAAGGCGCTCAAGGGCGATGAGGCATTCTCGGAGAAGCTGAGTGAGGAGGACAAGGAAGACATCATGACGAGGGCGAGAAGCACCATTATTCTCGCTCTCAGCGATGATGTCATCAGAGACATCCAAGACGAGACGACAGCTGCAGGAATCTGGAAGCGTCTCGATGAGACGTACAACAGGAAGTCCTGGGCGAACGAGTTGTTTCTCAAACAACGGATGTATACCCTCAAGATGGCCCCGGGATCATCGCTGAAGCAACACTTTATCGAATTCAAGAAGATCATCACAGATCTGAAGACGATAAATGTGGAAGTCCCGTCAAAGGATCAAGCACTCCTCCTACTGAATTCGGTATCGGGGATGTACGACAGGATCCAGGACATTCTGCTATTTAGTGGCAGGGAGACCCTCACCGTCGACGATGTTAAGACGGCCGTGCTAGCCAAGGAGGTTCAGCGCAAGCAGGAGGGCAAGTTCGATGGAAGATCAGGTGGAGCGGAGAGCCTCGTCGTTAACCGTGAAAGACCGGCTAAGCGAGAGAAGTTCAGGAGAGGCTCACCGAGGCGATCTTCATCGAGGCCGAGGAGCGGCAAGTGTTACAACTGTAACAAGGAAGGACATTTCAAGAGAGATTGTCCCGAGAAGAGAACGGGTAAGCCGTTCAGAAGGAATAGCGACGACGGTCCAGCGAACGCTTCCCAGGTATCGGGAGGGTACGACAGCGCTGAGGTCCTCGCGATGATGCCGACCAGCATGCGAACAGCGTGGATACTGGATTCGGGATGCTCGTACCACATGAGTCACGAGCAGAGTTGGTTCGAGGGGATGAAGGCCGACGAGGAGGTCATGCCAGTATCGACGGGCACCGAGGAGATGTGCGCTGTCGAGGGGATTGGGTCGATATCATTAAGACTCAAGGATGGCACACGGAGAACCCTGAACCAAGTAAGGTATGTCCCTGGACTCAAACGAAATCTTATTTCTTTGGGTGTCCTCGAAGAGCAGGGATACTCATGGAAGTCATGCAAGGGTGGCTTAAAAGTCACAAAGGGTGCGATGACATTCATGAGGGCTTATCGGTACAATGGCATATACATCCTGGAGGGTGAGACTGCCATCGGGGAAGCAGCAAATATCTCAGCGACAGTGTCGAAAACCACTCTATGGCACGATAGACTGGGGCATGTCAGCGAGAAGGGGCTTGATATACTCAAGCGAGGAGGCTGCTTCGGGAACGATAAGGTGGAGAAGCTCGACTTCTGCGAACACTGTGTGTTTGGGAAGCAGCATCGGGTGAAATTCGACAAGGGGTCTCACACGAGCAAGTCAGTTCTTGACTATGTTCACTCTGACTTGTGGGGACCGGCACGAGTAGATTCGCATGGAGGAAACAGATACTTTATCTCCTTCATCGACGACTACTCAAGGAAGCTCTGGGTTTATATGATCAGATCAAAGGACAAGGCTTTCGAAGCCTTTGTCAACTGGCGCGCACTTGTTGAGAATCAGTGCGGGAAGAGGCTCTTGCATCTCCGCACGGACAATGGATTGGAGTATCTGTCCGAGGAGTTCAACGATCACTGCCGGAAGGCAGGCATCCGACGATCCAAGACTGTGAGGCACACGCCTCAACAGAACGGTCTCGCTGAAAGGATGAACCGAACCATCATGGAACGAGTAAGGTGTATGCTCTCGAGGGCAAATTTGTCATCGCGGTTCTGGGGAGAAGCTGTCCATACAGCGGCCTATCTGATCAATAGGTTGCCATCGTCTGCGATAGACTTTGAAGTTCCTCAGAAGCGATGGACAAATCGACCAGAGCACACCGACTACTCCAAACTGAAAGTCTTTGGCTGTGCAGCTTACTATCATGTAAACGATGGTAAGCTTGTACCTAGGGCCAAGAAAGGACTGTTCATGGGGTACCCCGACGGAGTTAAAGGGTACCGGATTTGGTGTTCGGAGTCACGAAAGTGCATCATCAGTCGAGACGTCACTTTCAATGAAGAAAGTTTCTTGGAAGGCAAGGCAACCCCGACAAGCCCTGAAGATCTCTACGAAGGAGACGGATTTCAGCTTGAGGTGGAGCTTTGCGATGAGCCAGGACGAAAAGAGGCTCATCGGGAGTATTTTACCCGAGGAGCTCTTATCGGAAACCCAGAGGAAAATGGCCGAAGAGGTGATCGCGAAGAGAATTTGCGACAAGGAATTCCCGATGAGCATACCCGACAAGGTATGCAAGAAGAGCTATCGCGACGAGAATCCCGCGATGAGGAACTTTCGAAGTTCCGACAAGGTACCTGCGATGAAGCTTCGTCGAGCGGTAGTAAAGGAAGCCCGATAAGAAGAGATCGAGGAGAATCCAGCCGACAAGATCATCGGGAGCAGGTCTCATCGAACAACGATGAGGTGTCCAGCGAAGAGGACAGCGAGGAAGAGGCTCTCGGAGCCGAAGAGGAAACTCACGACGAGGGATACCTACTTTCTCGGGATAGACCCCGACGGGCTATCAGGAAGCCGATAAGATACGCCCACGCTGAGATGGTGGCTTATGCTTTCAACACTGCAGGTGTCGAAATCGACAACGAGCCTCGCTCGTTCAATGAAGCCATCAGGTCCAGCGACGAGAAGAAGTGGCGAGCGGCAATGGACGAAGAGATGAACTCTCTTCACCAGAACAATACTTGGGTCCTTGTTCCGAAGCCAAAGAACTGCAAGGTTGTCGGCTGTCGGTGGCTATACAAGGTGAAGCCAAGTGCACCAGGAGGCGAGCCGGCGAGGTTCAAGGCCAGGTTGGTGGCGAAGGGATTCACACAGCGAGAAGGTATAGACTTCAATGAAGTATTCTCGCCAGTGGTAAAGCATACATCGATAAGGGTACTACTTTCGATGGTTGCGAAGTTCAACTGGGAGCTTGAACAGATGGATGTGAAGACAGCCTTCCTACATGGAGAACTCGAGGAGAAAATCCTCATGCAACAACCCGAGGGGTTCGTGCAGAAGGGAAAAGAGGATTGGGTTTGCTCTCTTAAGAAGTCCTTGTACGGACTTAAGCAATCTCCTCGACAATGGTATAAGAGGTTTGACATATTCATGCAGAAGAATTCCTATCGGAGGAGCAGACACGACAACTGTGTCTACTTCAGAACGACGAGCAGCGGTGTGAGTATTTACTTACTCCTATATGTTGACGATATGCTCATCATTTCCAGCAGTACTAGAGAAATCAGGAAGCTTAAGGACTCATTGAAGTCAGAGTTCGAGATGAAGGACTTGGGGCCAGCGAGAAGGATTCTCGGGATGGACATCCGAAGAGACCGCGCAAGAGGCTACCTCAGCGTCTCGCAAACGGACTACTTCAGGAAGGTCGTCGAGAAGTTCCAAATGGAGAAGGCCAAGCCTTCGAGACAGCCCCTCGCACCTCACTTCAAACTCTGTAATGAGTTAAGCCCGACGACAGAGGCTGAGGAGAAGAGGATGAGACTTGTGCCATACACAAGTGCCGTCGGAAGCCTCATGTACGGGATGATCTGCACGAGACCAGATTTGGCCTATGCAGTAAGCTTGGTAAGCCGGTACATGGCTAACCCAGGGCAAGAACATTGGAATGCCGTCAAGTGGATCCTCCGATACTTGGCAGGCAGTTCCGACAAGGGCCTGATTTACTCCAGCGATGAGACAAAGGAGTCAGTGATTCAAGGCTTCGTTGACTCAGATTATGCAGGAGACCTCGACAAGCGAAGATCTCTCACCGGATATAACTTCAAGGTGTTCGGGAATCTAGTCAGCTGGAAGGCATCGCTTCAGCACATCGTGGCCTTATCAACCACAGAGGCTGAATACGTGGCGATCACTGAGGCTGCTAAGGAAGGGCTCTGGCTGAAAGGACTTCTCACAGAGCTAGGATTCGAGCAAAGGTCCTTCGACCTTTACTGCGACAGCCAGTCCGCGATACACTTGTGTAAGAATCAGATGTATCACGAGAGGACCAAGCATATCGACATTAGACTGCACTTCGTCAAGGACATCGTAGAGTTGAATACGATGAAGATTCTCAAGATCGGAACCAATGAGAACCCGGCGGACATGATCACTAAGGTGATTCCGGTCGGCAAGTTCGAACAGAGCTTGGTTCAGCTCGGGGTTGGTGATACCCAACCAGAGCCGAAGGATAAGGGTGGATCGAGCGCCTAAGCTCGAGAACAGGGGCGAATTATCAATAAGCGACGATGACACAAGGTGGAGATTGTTGATCACCCATCGGTGACACAAGATCATGTGTGTCACAGTCACTTAAAGATAAGGAACCTATCGGGCGATGACATTCAGTCACCATCCGGGGACGATAAGGATGAGCCAACGGCTATATAAGCAAAGCTCATACAGCGGTTAGAAAGAATCAGACCATACAGCAAAGAGAGAGAGAATCAAGAAGAGAGAGTTCTTGAGAGACAGAGCTTCTCAGGCGAGTCAGACGGTGGTTACGACGACGAAGGTGACGACGGAGTACGAAGAGGGAAGGCTCGGGAACGACAGACAGAGGAGCACACTCTGGGGATCTGTCGGAGCTTCTTCGCGGCGTCAAAGAGGTTCGTTTGCACCGGGGTCCTGATCGCCGGCGTTCTCTGGGTCTGGTTCATCTCCGATCATCGTGAAGAGCGCTGGAAGACGAAGGTCATCTCGACATCGTATAGCGTAAGGTGGAGTCATCGGAGGGAGCTGTGAAAGGAGCTGTGAGTTTGAATTCAACGGGAAGATCATCTTCTGGAGAAGATCGAATCTTTTGTAACCGGTTGTGTAATTCAAACATCATCGTGATCAATAAAGCGTTAGTCTTTGTCGTCCAATTCAATCGTGTTATTCCGCATTTGTTCGTGGTAATCGATATTCGTATCGGGTTGCTGGGTGAAATCCCCAACAGTTATGAAAGAACATATTTTTTTATACATGATAATTATTGGCATATCCATTTACATAGATAATCACTTCGTGAATCTCATATGTTCGTATATCTATATTTGAATTCATTTATGGTGTAAAACGATTCTTGAAATTCTTTTAGTTACGAATTGTTGCAGAATAGGAAAACCGATTGTCAGTTCTAGATGGGGATATTATTCAAGTGAGAAGATCAAGGCGCTAATCTTATTAAAAAAAATAAAAATGTTGTGGGGTGATTTGTTATGTGTGTAAATGGTGATATACTTTCATGTTCATTATTATATTCCTACAAGATAAGTCATGTATTTTTTACAAGTGTGTACTCTAAAATGTATATTTAAGTCATTAGTATTCTCCAAAGCGTTTTTTATTATTATTTAAAGGGTTAATGACGGCAAAATACTCAAAGTTTGTTCAAAGAACCCCTCGTGTACTCAAAGTTTAAAAGTGGTGGTAAAAATACCTAAAGTCACATTTGGGGAGTTGACCAGTCCATTCTCGTAACGCCGTTAACTTACCCGTTAACTATGGCCACGCGAACAAATGTGGGTTGCTGACATAACAATTTTTGCCACATGGATGAGCCCAAATCAGCTTCGTTTACGACAAAACAACGAATTAAACCACTAATAAACACTATTAAATACAACTAATTGAACCCCTAATGATTACACTTAACAAAACAAATTTGTCCACGTGGCCAAAGTTAACCGGTAAGTTAACGGCGTTACGAGAATGGAGTGGTCAACTCCCTAAATGCGACTTTGAGTATTTTTGCCATCACTTTTAAAACTTTGGGTACACGAGGGGTTCTTTGACCAAACTCTGGGTATTTTTGCCGTCATTAACCCTTATTTAAATGTATATTTAAATTATTCTTTTAAATGCATGTATATCACAAACGGATTCACAAATTAATAGCAAACAAATTAATAAATAAATGACTGTCCAAGTATCCATAACGTCTTTTGCAATAAACCATCAATCAATCCCCAAGCTATAAGCCTATTATAATTTATAACGGGCGCTAGAGAATAGAAACTGTAAATTTTGAGAATTCAGCTTAAATAATTTTTTGATTGAATGATTGTGTCTACAGTATTTTTATTACGATTTTTATTATTGAGTCTAGCTGATGTCTCAATCCAAAGTAACTAAAATGGAAAATCATCTCAAATAACATTCAAACTAATTAAATTTAAAAAATAACTATGTGTTCTTATACCAAACTCCACATACTTTCTTGCAATTAAAAGTACGAGACTTATTATATTTATAGGGATAATTGCGACAAAAGTATCTAAATTTTGAATAATTAAGAAGGTAAGGGTTTGAATTGAAAAACTTACGGCAAAAGTAATCAAAGTCGACAAATTGAGGCGACATATATTTCCGTGCGCTTTTTATAGACGTTAATCAATTATTTAGCATAGCGTTACTAAACCATACTTAAGATACACAATTATGTGATCATCCAACTATCTAGCATTATCTCTCATTTGAATTGAACGGAAAAAAATTGGACGAAAAAAATGTATGTTTTACATTTATTGACTTTGAGTAGTTTTGCTACGGTCCTTACTACTTTATATCACTTCCCCGATTCTTTGATTAACATTTTCTAATCTCTAATGGTTACTTAAATAGAATCAATTCATATTTGTTAATTAGAAATTTTTTTTTTTTGAATATTTGTAACTTTGTTTAAGATATACTCAATAACTTCGTCGAAACCACATCGGTGTCTTTTATTAGCATTTTCCGTCATTACGTGTTTTCTGTCATCTTTTCAATATATCGTCTCATCTTTTCAATATCAACGTGTTTTGGGATTCATGTACGAGTTAAACTTACGCTTTAATTCACCTATTTAACTATTGATAGCATGTTCTTAATTGTTTTTACATTTTCTTTTAATTTCGGGGGACTCTTTTATTTTTACATATATATATATATATATATATATTATCATATTTACGATTACAAAATAAAATTCTGCATCTAGTGAATTCAACATTGATCTATTTCTTCTTATTACAATGTTACAAATAAATTAATTAATTTATTAAATATTTCCGTACAAATTAATAAAAAAAATACTTCGCCACTGCGCGAACGTCCAGTCCACTAGTAATAATAAGTAAAAAAAAAAAAAAAAAGAGTAGAATTTCGTATATTCTTGGAGACTTTCGCTCCTCTTTGGTGGAAGTGGACCGCATGTCTGTTTACATAAATCAAATAATCATATATTTTAGGATTAAAAAAAGTCCAACAAATTTGATATTTATTTCAACCTAGTAAAAGTCAATTTCTCAGGTGCCCATTTGCTGATTCATCATCAAAACTCAAAAGTATGCAATCAAAATCAAAGGCCACAAAAATGAGGAGACCAAATCGGTATAGATAATGCAATAGAATGACATTGGGGCAAAAATACCTATAATCTTTGTTTTTGTTTATTTTTTAAAATGATGTAAAAATATTTGAGTAAGTGATTTAAGTTTATTCTTTAACTCTCTACCATTAAGTTCACGCGGTTAAGTATGATTTGTCCTTGTTTTTGCCTCGTTTCAGTATATATGAGTTGACAACGAACACAATGTTCTCACGTAGTAGATACAATGTGTTTTACGATGCAAAAACTAAGACACTATTGATCAATTTAATTGTTAAACGATAAACAAACGCAAAAAGGTGACTCAAAAGAAAAGATATAATCAAATTATATGTCGCTTTGTGAATCTATATGGTTGAAAATTAATAAAAACTTAAGTACTTACGCTAAAATATTTTACAAAAAAAATAAAAAATTATGCTACTATAAAAATTAAAAATATAAATAAAATTTGTTAAGACATAGGTATTTCACTATTGGTGTTCTATCGTTAAATGACGTAATATTAGTGGGACCAAGGCTCCTAAAAATGTCCACGTGTACGGCTAGGATGAGATTTAAGGCAAGATCGTGCAAGCCACCATCTCTCTTCTTCCTATACACCAAACTCCCCCAAGCTTACTTCTACTATTTATATATACTTACAATTTTCCAAAAAAAAAAAACGAACCAGAGAGAAAGCAAATGTGATTCTGAGTGAGGATCCAATCGCCATTTCCTTAGATCTCTTTCAACAACTCTTCTTCTTCTTCGAACGACTCAGCTTCTTCTCACACTCTCTCCTCTCCATCCAAGCTTCTTCGAAGGTTTAGGGTTCATCTCTCGTTCTTTCTCTGAAAAGGAGTTCTGTCAAAGTGTCGTTTTTGAGCTATTTGGAACATCTTAATGATTTCTTCATCGCATTGGGGCTTACGCATTTGCCATCTATGAAAAGCTATCGTCTTTATGCGCGTGTGATCTCTATTCCTTTGCTTAGTGTTTTTTTTTTTATTATTATTATTTCAGTTGAATTGAGCTTTGGGATTGGATGATTGTGGCGACTTGACTCGGTGTTTGGATCACAAGGAGCTACAAGAAATGGTATTTTTTTTCTCTCTTTCGATTCAGCTTCGAAATACGACGCTCTGTTTCTATATCTAGATTTTTCAGAAATGTTGTTAACTGGTCCTTGATTACTTTACTGGTTTTGCAATGATTGATGAAATAAAATTACGGAATTTGTGAATTCTTAATCGCGCTGTGGTCGTTTTTGTAATCTTCGTCCGTGGCTCTTTCATGGCAGAATCAGGGCTTTTGGGCGACAAAGAGTCCTGATTGTTTGAATGGCGCGGAGATGGGATATAGTAATCCTTCGAGAATCGACCCGAAGCGTCCTCCTCAGTGGATTCTAGATGGTTCCGAATTAGAGCTTCTACCGAATAAGAAGCAGGCCATTGAAGCTTCTTCTGATAATGGTTCGTACTCGGGGATGTTACTCTCGAATCTTCCTCAGTGGAATAGTGCTCCTCACACTTTCCCCTCGTACCCGAACCAGTTTTCCGACCAATGCTATGAGTCTGAAGGAGCCAAAGCTATGGGGTTTGATGATAAAAACTTTCCGCTAATGAACAGCGACAAAGTTAATTTGGGGAGAAAAGTAAACGAGAATCCATTTGTGAATGATCTATCATTCAATCTCTCTATGACCCAGATGCTCGAAAATCCTCACTTACCGCTCACATATGGCGTTGCCGGGTGTAGAAAAGTCAAAATCAGCGAGGTTAAGGATTCGGAGAATTTCTTGACCGGATCGATTGGGCACGCTTATGGTGTGGAGAGCAACGCCGGATTGCTGAATGCCCCGGCTTACAATAAGGTCGATGACAATCTGATATTGAGCGATCTCTCGTATAACAAGGGTGAGGAGAACACCATTAATGTAGGTGATAACTACGAGAGCTCGGTCAACAATTTCGTATCAATAGGGCAAGAAATCACATCAAATGGCCGGGCATTCAATAAGGGAAACAGTGATTATATCAGTCAGAGTTACAAGTCGGAAAGCAGTATTTTATCGGCTTGTCAATCGTATAATAAAGGTGAGAGCACCATGATATCGTTTGGAGGATACGACGACGATTATGAAGTGAATGGTTCAGAAAGAATTGTGCCGAACGATGAACTGCTTATGGGTATAACCACAGCCCTTAAGAAAGAGGCTGTGAATGACACGCATTTCATAAATTCGGGTTCTGATGCTCTAGTGAATCCTCAAAACGGTGGTTCTAGAAGCTTCTCTAAGAAGAAAGACGATCCCAAAAACTCTAAGAAGGTTCCTTCGAACAATTTTCCTCCGAATGTCAGAAGTTTGCTATCAACCGGAATGCTCGATGGAGTGCCTGTGAAATACATTGCGTGGTCGAGGGAGGTAATTCTTTGTTTTCAGGAATAATAGTTCCAAATATAATTAAATATAAAATAATGAACTAATTACCTCTTCCTTTTTTATGTTAGAAGGAGCTTCCGGGTGTGATCAAAGGCTCGGGATACTTGTGTGGGTGTCAGTTGTGCAATTACACAAAGGTAGGCTCGGTTTTGTTGTGATTTAATTAGGGAAGTTTTGGCTGAAGTTATTTATTATTAAGCTGTTAGATGACAAACGAGCTGATTTTACAGGTGATTAATGCGTTTGAATTTGAGCGTCATGCTTCTTGCAAAACCAAGCACCCGAATAATCACATCTATTTCGAGAACGGGAAAACAATCTACGGCACCGTTCAAGAACTCAAAAGCACGCCTCAGAACATGTTGTTTGATGTGATTCAGACCATCACCGGTTCTCCGATCAATCAGAAGTCCTTCCGCCTTTGGAAAGGTGACGATGTTATAGAAATTTAGGGAGTCTTTTGTTTCCGGTTCTTGATCCACCTAATATTGTTGTTTTGATTTACATTAACGATATCGGAAAACCACCCCTTACCAACACGGGTTTATGTTCATCTGATTTGTCACTTGCTTTTGCAGAATCGTTTTTGGCTGCAACTCGTGAACTGAAGCGAATTTACGGCACCGACGGGAAGCTGTCGTCTTGATGGAGTTTGTTCAAATCGCTGGTCCGATCGTGCTTTGTTCTGTAAATAGAAATTATCATCTTATTTTTCTTCTTCTTCTGTCACTCTATAGTTTGTTTGTACCTGTTTCCGGGACGGCATTACTCGGTTTTGAGGGCTTTTGGCTATGCCTTCTCTGTTAATTTTTTTTTTGTGGTTTTGAGCAAGGCAAAGAAGTCAAACCTTACAGTTAGTTAGTAATAGCCAAGCCATGTCTGAAAATGTAAGATTTGTGTTGATGAATAGAGACGATGATATATTGTTTTGAAGTGAAACTGTAATTACATTACTCACATAAAAAGTCCTTTAGAGGCCTAACCAGAAGACAAAAACCCAACTCGTTCGATTAATCACCTACTGGATTATTGGTTTGGACTTCAGATTTTGATTAGTTTGGATTTTTAGGAGAACAAAAAAACTTGTTAATCTCAATCGACGAAGAAGAACCCTTCTGTTTATTTGTTCGTTGCTGCTCCGTTAATGGCGATGCCTTGAAGACTTAAATTCTGTTTCTCGGGTATCTCTTTGATTGTCTCTGGTATTCCGTCATCGATGTCTTCAAGTGTTGAAGCCGCGGACTTGTGATCCTTGCTTTTGCCCCAAACAACAAGGTACAATCCTACGATAATAATTACAGCTCCGATCACCCTGTAAAAACAAACACACGATCATCATTTCTTTCCTCTTATGAAGGTGAAGATGTTTGGTTGTTCAAGTGTAGAGTTTTTTACCTTCCGAGAAACATCTGCTCGGCCAAAAGGAACGAGCCCATGATCGCAACGATGATCATGCAGAGAGGGCTGAAAGCCGTGACGAAAACCGGGCCTCTGTCTCTCATCACCACTCCTTGGATGTAGTAAGCCAGCCCCGAACAGACCACGCCCTGCAAAACCGTCTTCGTCAACATCACTTCTGTATGAATACGAATACGAGAGATGTGAAGAATGAGGCGTACGCTGTACACGGCAGCGGCCAATTTGGTGTCCCATTGAATGGCCCACACGGCAGAGTTTCCACGTTCGGCAACCAGTGCCACAGCAGCGCCCTCCAGTGTCCCCAACAAGCATATCCACGCCGTCAACGACAGCTCCGCCGGGTATGTTTTCAGCGTTATCGCCTGCACAAATACTTCACGTTTTTCACGTTCCATGATCGGAAGAGGCAAACCGGAAACTGGTAGCGATTTTGTACCTGGAGAATCATGAAGCAAGCCCAGCTGAAGCAGCCAATGGTTATCATGATAGAGCCCTTGATGGAATGCGCGAGGCTTATCCCGTCCGAGTGCCCGTTTCCGTTGGTTGCCCCTTTTGTCCACATCAGCTCTATGATCGGCCCTTTCATCACCGTCATCACCATTGCTCCTGCCACTGTGGCCACCGTCCCGATCACCTTCGCTTGCGATCGAATGCTCTTTATCTTCAGCTTCTCAAGCCTATCGACATCAAGAGATTATTCTTATTATCATCCATCATACATTCTCTTTCAGATTTTATCAAGCTTCGACGTTCAAACAAAGTCTTACCGCAGAAGGCAGGCCATTACGAATGTAATGGCCGGAAGGATATTGACCATGGCGGCTGCAAAGGTCGCTGTCGTGTACTTCATTCCGATGAAATACAAGTTCTGGTCAATCACAGGCCTGAAACCATTATATATATGAAATTTATGTTAGATGTGACGAGATTGTTGCAAGAAGCAAGTCTAACAATGGCGGTTCAGAGGAAGAAACGTACTCAAGCAAGCTCAGCGCCACGATCTTGATGAAAATTGGCAGCGTCATCTTCGGCCGTACCTTCCTGTTGAAGAAAAAACGGTTATCTCAGTAAAAAAAAAAGATACTATTTTACGGTGTAATAACATGATTGGTTGGAATGCCATTACGGACTTGTCTAGGACGATAGCGAAAGGCGCAATGATGATTGTGGCGACGGCGTGGCGGTAAACAACGAGCACGTAATTGCTCATTCCGTGGTTGAGAGCGGCTTTCGTGAGGACGTCCATTCCGGCGAAGCCGAACTGCAAGAAAACGACTCCGAGGAACGGCTTCGCTCTTTCGAACAACCTTTGCCCGGCGAGCTTGTTCATCATCTTGTTAATTATATGAATGAGTATATATTACATCAAGCTTGCGTTTGTGATATCATAGTGAAGCGCTTATATAGTGCCTTCTTCTATAAACTGTTCTGCCACTTTCTAATTTTACCTCTGTAAAAATGTACAGCATAATATACTTTTAGCCTCCATTTTACTGAACTTGCTCCAATGAATCATTAGTATATTTGTTTGTTTAGCTTTATTTTTAGAATAATTGGTATTATTGCCCCTTGAACTTTTGCATTTTGGTGCACTTTGCCCCTTAATTTCAGTTTTTAGCACAACTCCCCCTGCGTTTTCAAAAACGAAACAAAATGTTAGGTTTGATGCAACACATGAACACTCGAGAGTATTTTTACCAGTAAGTTACCGAACAAAATGATAAGTGTGACGCAACACATGAATCACTCAAGAGTATTTTTACCACTAAGTTACCGAACAAAATTAATATACTTGATTATGAGGCTAGTATGAAGCAATCAAATGATCCATACTCGACGAAGCATTATGATAAAAGTCCGACAATATATTCCAGAAGATTTATAAATCATGTGCGCACAAGATAACGTCCCCCGTCGTTTTTTAACGAGTAGGGAATAATCTGCTCAAGTTATAATATTGGTGCCGAAAACTAAAGTTTAGGAGGCAAAGTGCATTAATTTGCAAAATTTAGGGGGGGTAAATGTACCAAATACTCCATTTTAAATGTATTTTGAAGAGTGTGGGAGTAATTAATGAAACAAATCTTGTGGTGGGCACGGCACCATAAAAGATTTAAGTGTGAATTATTGTGAATGTTTGATGCATGAGAATGGGGTGGCAATATTAAACTAAAGTTGGCATTATTGCTTCTTTTTCAAAGTGTTAGCTGATAGTACCTCCAATATTAGTTTATTCTGCATGGTTCAATTCAGTGGAATCCTTCCCTTTAATCTTTATTCATGGTATTAGTACTACTACTATCATCATCTTCTTCTTCACATTACTTGATATTGCACGTATCTCTTCTGTGAGTGTTAAACATATAGATATAGTCTCATAATATTCCCACCCTTGCTGATCTGCTGAAACATGATTTGATGATGTGTGTTATATATATGCTTAAGAGATCGTATTATAATATTCTCACGTTATATGCTTAAGAGATCGTATAATAATATTTGTGTTAACATCCTAGGCAAGGAAATAAGCATATGCAAGGCTATAGGAAGAATATGATAGAGAGCAATTTAATATCGCATGATGATATATTAAAAGTGACGTGACTGAGCATTAAAACGCCCCTAATTGTTTTGCTTGTTTGAGTATCTAGACTGTTTGAGTATTTAGACACAAGACATATATGAATGAATTATCATGTTGTAGTAGTGTCTCATAGTGGGTTTTTTTTTTACCAACCTAAATACCAATCTAAATATGATATATTCTCTTTAAATTAATAATATTCGAGTAATTAATATTTTGGATAAAAAAAATTTATGGTCCCGGTTTAGCACTAACAACTTAAACTAATAAGATATAAATTTAATAGTTTGATATTTTATCATGACATTATTATTGTGTTCTAGTAGAAACTTAGTTTAATTGTTATTTGGAATTTATACTTTATTTTCACTTTCAAAGATATTATAGCATGTCTAAATATGAAGAGCTATGATCACAAACCTTTGATCTCCTTTTTTTAATTTAAAATCAATGTACATTTTTTTTCTAGAAGATGAGTGAATGTCTTAACACTATATAATAACAATAATATACCGTAGCCATATTATATGTGCATTTATTTCATATAGTATAGTAAGCTATAACTCTCTCACTTGTAGGATATCTTAATAACTCACACATATACTTTTAGACTAATATAATAAATCACATGTTCACTAAATTTTAGTTAATTAAATAGTATAATGTATTTAAGTACTTATCATCCTTAGATATTCAAAGCATACTAAAAGTAATCTAACATTGTCGGTTTACTAACTTCAGTGTAAAATTAATATGTATAGGTAATTGTAACGTGATAATCCTGGTAAAAGTATCTCTAAACTTTAACCAATTAAGGTGGCACTTGATAGAGGTTTAAAGTAAAAAAAAAAAAAAAAAGTCGACAAATGTGAAGCGACAAATTTTTTTTGTCCAATTTCTTTCATCAAATTCAAATGAGAGAAGATATTAATAGTTGGATGAAAAAAAAATGTATATCTTAGATATGATTTAAAAACACTATGATAAAAATAAAATAAAAAATTGACCAACGTTTGTAAAAAATAAACGAAAAAATGTGTCCCTTCACATTTTTCGAATTTGAGTCTTTTTGTTGTTATTTTTCACTTAAGACTCTTTTCCGCCTCAATTGGTCAAAATTTGAGTACTTTTTGCGGCAATTATCCCAAATGTAATCTATGTATTTCTCTAAATATGTATATGATGAATTTTCATGGTCCTAGTATTAAAATGAATAAACAACAAAACAGAAATACATGAATAATAAATAAAAGTTGAAGTGATATCGTATCAATTCCATGTGTAATTTTGTTCCCCATATCTTAGAATTCCAGCAATTACAGACTCTGAAAAGTGATTCTCGCATTTGGCTGACACAGAATCGGCTATGCAAATACGTATCTGTGTGACAGAGGTTAAAAAGGGCACGCAATTATCCACAACAAATCAAAGAATATATATATGTATGTATTTGTTTATTATTGCATTTCATTCTGGCAAGTCAAGTGATTGGTGACGCATCAAACATTTATCATTCTCATAATTCATTCATTATCCACACAATATACGAGTGTGAGACATCTCTCTTTTCTTGACTCAGATTACATTACCTTTGCAAATAATTTATGTCCATGATCACTATGTTTACTACATTCATCATTTTTATTGAGAGGGGAATTCCGTCACTTGTTCCGGCGCCGAAGGCGCTGAATATATGTTTACAGATACTAATTATCCTTAGATTAGATGAAATGGACAAGATTCACTTCGACTAAATAAAATGGAGAATTTACGTTGGCTACATCCGCCCCTACCCACGAACAGTTTTAAGTCTCTATCTACGATCAGATCCTTTCCCCCTATGGCCGCTATCAAAGAAAAGCTTTTTCGTTGCAAGTCTATTGTTGTGTTTTGGTTAAGTATATTTAAAATATTATTTTGTGCTTTTAAGAACGATCATTGTTTGTCAATTCGATATAGACGATATATTATTATTTGGGATAACTTAGTTTTTAATATTTGTAAAATCCCAAGTATTTTTACAGTACTACGATTTTCAATCTCTAAATAAATTTGTGTGGCAGGAGAGTTGCGGAGCTCTTGAAAGAAGACGTTACATAAAATTTTGCATATTCCCTTGTGTCTAACTAATAATGCATTGCTTTATTTTGTGTGTGATCAGTTATAACCACAACACCTTTAGAATGGGAAAGTATTATATAAAAATAAAAATCAAGGACCAACTTGGTGTCTATATATTTAAAGGATTGTCGTCAAATATATGCACGAGTTATCATTTTCTAGGAAAAGAGAAAGATGACATGAGGATGGTGAATATTAAATAATGAAAAGATACCAAATTTGTTTATCCTAACTTGGCTTTTCAAAAACCACACAACTCTCAAAAGAAATTCCACTATTTTTCATTCGCTATTATTGATAAAAGTGGGGACTATATATATCTATTTTCTTCTTTTTTGTGATTGCAACATGCATACAATTAGCAATGTACTACTTTGTTTACCAATTATTCATTTCTTCTTCGATCATTTTGTGCATTTTCGATATCTAAGATTTCTTCTCTTCTATGCACGACGAGGAACTACGATATTCTTGCATGGATGAAGGAGCACGGTCGGCTTTACGTTTTGAATCACTCGACGTTCGATCAACTCTTTTAATCGATTAAAATTCGTAACTTTACTACGGAAAATTACGCACATATCCTCATCAGTATGGTCTTTGGCACGTCTAGTTGCACAAATTAAATAACCTAGTAGTGCCCTTTCTAAGCAAATCAAAATGCTGGCATTGCAAAAGGTAAAACTTTCGTAGCTTTTCTTTTTGGAATTGTCTTTTATCGAAATTTGTTCATCTTTCTTTTTATCGAATTGCATTGCTAATTGCATGAATGGTTGCATGCACACACGTACAAACAAGCATATCAAGGATATCCAGCTTCAACTTTTGGTCTTTGACCAACTTTCTTTCCTTTCCTCTACTTTTTCTTCTATTCAAACTCTTATTATGACTTAAGGACTTCAATTATGTAAGTAATTTATGTTACTTTGGCTAACAACTCTGTTTTTGTCTGTAAATGACGACACTTCTTGTAGTAAAGCCTCTTTCTCAGGAATATCGAAGAGCATCAAATCTCAATAATTTCAAGATTTAAACCCTTTTTATTTTTATTTTTATTTTTGTTTGAAAAAAACCCTTTTTATTTTCTTATTCCCACAACAATTATTGGTTTTGTTGCTTTCGTTCCCTTTTTTACTTTCCATTGGATATAGCTTTTTGACCACCCTGATTGAGGAGTTACGTCCAAATTCTAGACCTCATAGATTTAAATAATAATAAATAATTAAAAAAGAAAACTCTTTTTTGGTCACGCTTTCTTGCAATGAATCTGATACACAATATAGACACACTTTGCTTTCACGTAAAGTAGTTTTGAAACAGATATGAGCTCATTGGAAATGAATGCTACCAAACGAAAGCATGAATGAATATTAAGTTCCAAGAATGAATGAATGCTATCAACTCATTCACCGATTCCGAAGAGTAAGTTCCAAGCAATAAACATACTGGAAATGTAATGAGCAGCTAATACATACTCTACTTCACAACACCCAAAGTAACACGAAATAATAATCATAACCAGAAACAATAGTCGTAGCAAAAATCAGGGTTCCGAACCGGGAATTCGATAAGATAGGACATATGGTTGCTTTCAGAGGTAAAAGCACACATACATGTTTTTCAGTTTATGAACCGCAACACGCGGATCGTTGGGCCGCTTGGGCCGAACCGCCCGCTCCGTCTGGCTGGTTGATCTTGATCGTCTGAGGCTGCAATTCATTGTCAAACAATACCACACTCAAATCAATTCCTAGACACATGAAAAAAGGAAAAAGAAAAAAGAAAAAAAGAGTAATTGGCAGTAATGCCCCCCTGGACTTTTCGAGATAACGCAATTTTCCATTGACGGTAACCTTTGTAAAATGTGCCCGTTATCATTTGCAAGAGTAGAGAAAATAAATATTGAAAAAATTTGACATAAATGTCCTCAAGTAAATCACATTTTCACCATGTTTTAACAGTTCCATTATCTTAGTGGGTAATTTGCTACATTTTCATAGTTAAAGGGTACTGCTGCCACATATCGAAGGTAAAGGGCAAATCGCTATTTTTAAGAGTTAAAAGGGGTCTGCACAAATCAAAGATAAAAGGGAGAACTACTATTTCTAAAAATATTAGGGAGTATAGCTGCCACAAATTAAATGTAAAGGGGAAAACTGCTATTTCTCAAAAAGCTAGAGAGGGTATTGCTGCCACAAATCAAAGATAAAGGGGGAAACTTCTATTTCTCAAAAACTTGGCCCTACTACCAATTAATCAAAACATATTTTACAATAAAAAAAGAAAAAAAGATCAAGATCCACAAAAAAAAAAGTATATGTAGAACCAAATAAAAAATTCAAAGATCTTTAGAAGCCTTTGAAGCTAAGCAATGGTCCAAATAAGCTTTACCTCTGCCCTGGAGTCTGTATCGGCGAGTCTTTGCTTGATATCCCTAGCTATCGAAAAAAAGACCTCTTCCACGTTTAAATTCGTCTTTGCACTCTGTGATCAGCAAAAATACTCAGCACAACGACCAGAGGTCAAATCCAAATTATTATTATGTATGAGCAACGACTCACGGTCTCGAAGAACTTGATGCCATATTCATCAGCAAGAGCTTGGCCCTTCGCAGTTGGGACAGCCTGAAATAAGGGGCTTTTTAGTTAATACTCATCGCAGAGCACAAAGACAGTGACAGAGTGACAAAAGTCAAACCCTTTTGCTTTCATCCATGTCAGCCTTGTTTCCAACGAGAATCTTGTTCACGTTGTCAGAGGCATGTTGTTCGATGTTACGTATCCAATTCCTGATGTCTAAGTCAAAACACAAAGAAACCGGTTTTGAAATGGAAACAAAAGTGTCATGAGGAAGAATTTCTTTATATTAAACCAAAAAGATCCAATGATTAATAAAGAAATTACTGTTGAAAGATGACTCGTCGGTGACATCATAAACCAGCAAAATGCCCATGGCTCCTCTGTAGTAGGCTGAAAAAAATAAGGAGAGAAATTAGGAATAGATATAAAGTAAGACTGTTCAAAATCCAAATTATTATGATCTTCAAAAAAGTATGTTAGTTCAATATCAAGCTCGCTTCTATGATTTAAAAAAAAAAACTATGTACCTGTTGTAATTGTTCGAAACCGTTCTTGACCAGCAGTATCCCAAATCTGCAATTTGATGCGCTTTTGATCAAGCTCAATGGTCCTTATCTTGAAATCAATCCTGAAAAAGAAAGCAACTTTTGGTGAGGTCTGAAGTATTTGGATAAGACGCAGAAAGATGTAGATCACACCTACCCGATCGTTGTGATAAAGCTGGTCGTAAACGACCCGTCTGAGAAACGCAAAAGAAGGCAACTCTTACCCACACCTGTATAATCGCAGGACCAAAAAGTAATCAGAACCCACAACTTGTTCAAATATATTTATATTTGAAAATATAAAGCAATCAAACACTGTAAAAAGTTATGTCAATATCCGACAATCAAACAGGACAAAACAGTAGTCCTCTGCTCGTGTCAATTGTAATATCCATTAAACCAGTTGTTAACCGGAATAGAACAATCAAGCTGAGAGAGTAAAAAAAAAAGGTAGTAGAAACAAGCAGATAGGGTAGAGATAGGAGAAGGAAGCAGTGTTTCATTCATGGAGAAAAATTACAAGGAAGCTCAGTCCATGAAATCTAACCAGGCATTCTCCCACTATATAGCCTAGGTACGGTGACTAACCAACATTAATTTTTCTATCACAATCTTAATCTAATTGTAAATAACAATCTAACCCTCTAAGCAAGAAATACATCACCTTCGTGCTCCTTAATTTTTCCATCGTATTTATGAGTACGTAGAATTGACTGGGTCTATCCACACCAGCTGCTCAAACCCTAAACTAAATCTCAAGGTAAAATTGGGGAAACATTGTCGTAGACAAAACAACATAACTAAGATTAACATGAGGCTTGAGGATATACTAGTAAGCCTACCTCTCGTACCGTTATGAAATCATTTTGGAAAGAAAAAAATTAGCTGATCGCTAGGTTTTCCATTGACTATCGATCAGTTACACAAAACTATACCGGAAAGAGTGTCTAGATACAAGCCTAAGAATCTTGTCTGTTCAAGAAAATCAGTAACCAGCTAATAACAGCAAAATGTTAGATAACTCATGGGAACATAATCCCTTAATTTATTATATAGAGATCATCCCTAGCATCAATATTATCCTGGTAAGTGGTACCCCTAAGTTCTCCCTTCTAGTGCCTTAACCTTACTCGGGTCCAATCACTTTAAAATCCTCTATCACCTGGGCATTGTCTTAAACACTTCTTTTGTTCCTCTCCGGCCGAATTGACTACACCTAGAATTGGATGTTCAGTTAATCCTGATAACTCTATAGTTTCTCTTATCACCATCAGAGATTTACTTCCGCAATTGTTAAAAACTCAGCTCCATTGACAACTCTGTAAGCAAAGTTCTCGCAACTTTACAGCGACGAAGCAAACAATGCAGGGAACCATTAGCATTTAAGACAAGAAACTGAAGCACGCCGCGTATTCCAACATTTCCGTGAATGACGAACCAGCCCCGAGCAGAAACTTCAAGTTTCTCTGTGCGAAATTTCCGAGCGAACTTGTAATGCGTAAAGAACGAAAACACCCATGAAATAATAGTGGAAAACGGTTCTCAGGAAAAAGAAGTGCCTCCAAACTCTGAATTGATTCGCTCATGCATTTCGTGACAGATCACCAAACTCCGAATTGACTGCTTCTAATCTATATAAATATATATATATATATACCAATGAAACCATCGTTCCCTTCCAACAGCAATGGAGATCTATACAGATTGTCCAAACTCTACCTAATGCTGATCCGATCGCAGCCAAATTGAGAGGAAATATCGGAAACGTACCGCTGTCGCCGATGAGGAGAAGCTTTATGAGGTAATCGTAATCGGCTCGGGCTCTTGCGGGTGGGGCGGCCATGGTCACCGGCGATTGCGATCTCTACACAGATAGATACAGGTGTATCAGCAATAATAGGCTAAATTGAAGAGATTCGGAGGAGAGAAAACCAGATCAGGAAGGTTGAGAATGAGATCTGGTCGAGAGAGGAAGAGACGGAGGTGACGTCAGCAACACCGGTACGAGATTTAGAGGTTTGGATTGGGGTTCATATATCGTAACGAGAAAGAGACGACGAAGAGAGAGAGCTGTATCAGACGAAAGAAAGAAATAATAAAATTAAAATAATAATAATAATAATAATAATAATGATGATGATGAATTTGGGGGATTGAGTCCTGACCGTTGGATGGAGATGGGTGACACGGTGTGTGTGTTTTTTTTTTTGAAGGAAGACACGGTGTGTGTTGAAGTTGTCAACAGCGACCACCTCTTGGAAAACGACGTTTTCTTTTTCTTTTTCGGTTTCACGATATGAGTATATGGTAGACGACTTGTCGTTTCTCTACGATGAAGTTCTCTATTTTTATTTTTTATTATTTTTTTGAATAGGGTGGCACTATCGGCCAAGGTAGAAATGCATTGTCGCATTACTAGATATATTCAGTGTAAGAACAGGTGTTACTATTAGTTAAGTTTACAGATATGTAAAGGAGACACTCATTTGAGTCTCATGGGGTTTGAACCGTGACTTCTTGAATAGGTACGTAGTGATGTTACCAATAAACCAAACAAACTTGGTTGAAGTTTTCTATTCTAAGTGAATTAGTTTGATTGGATTATGGCGGTAGAAGCCAGTGAACTCGTTTGTTTGGTTCGGTCAAACTAGAGCTGATGGACGTATAGCTATTGATACTTTACAACAATCAAAAAAATCAGAATATTGTTGTTGGCTGTAAACACACTTCTGAAGCTTCACTTTGAGATAGTTCTCTAGTAATTACACCCTTCCATTGGATTGTTCATCGCATAATCAAGCAAAATAACATAATTAATTTAAGTATAAAGCTGGTTATATTTCTCATCATATATACTCTGTAAGTAGGCGTCATTCAAGGTGATTCTTACTGCCGAAATAGGTTTATTCTACTCATGGAAACCCAGCCTTAAACTACTTAACTCACTTCTGATAGTTTTTCAAATTTCTTCTATTGATTACAAAAGTTGATTGTATAGTACCAACAATAGTAAGAACCATCGGTGGTACAACCCAAAGGAAACCCATAAATGGGAAAAAAAACTCCCAAACAAATATATATATATATATATACACACACACATCATCAGCTTTCGGGTATTAGGAAAAACAATGCCCATGTCATTATAGTTCAATAGGTCTTGCACGTATGATGAAGTTTTCTATTCTAAGTTCCAATTGATTTTTTTTTCTTCAGAAGATGGCGGTAGAAGGCAACGAACTCGTTTGTTTGGTTCAGTCAAACTAGAGTTGTTGAAAGTATAGTTATTGACACTAAAAGACTGAATCAAAATGTTGTTGTTGGGTGTATAACACACTTTCGAAGCTTCACTTTGAGATTGCTCTCTCGTATTTTACACAGTTTCGTTGCATTATTAATCATAATTAGAATTTTGATGCCGGCCTTGAAGATAACGTCATCAACTAATGGATATTTACTAGTTTATATATACTAGTAATAGTTTGTATTTCCTAAGTTATTATTAGTTGGTATTTACCAAGACATGAATCCCTAGATTATTTATTTGTTAGTATTTTCTATGTCTTAATTCCTAGGCTAGTAATGTGTTGTGTTTCCGAAGCCCATGTTGGCTTTCTTCATGCAGTATATCTGCTCAGACTTAGAGACGTAATGAACAATTTATAAATCAAATAAATTTTAGCTTTTGCTTGGCAAAACTTTGTCTCCTTCAACTAAGTTCTACATCAAATACTAAACGTAATTATTTTGTGCGTAAAACTGGTTATATTTATCATTATAAATACTCTGTTATCATTATGTAAGGACGACGTCACAATACTCATCTCACTTTTAATAGCTTTTTCAAATTTGTTGGATATATTATAAGAGATGATTGTGAAGTACCAACGATACTAAAAACCATGGGAGGTATAGCCCCAAGGAAAAAAAAAACTCCAAACCAATATATATTTACATACAAACACACATCAGCTTTCACGAACATGATGGTTGTTTTCGTGCTAGTATTAGGAGAAACAACGCTCGTGGTCATTATAGTTTAATAGGTCTTGGCACGTATGATAAAGTTCTCTATTCTATGTTCCAAAAGAGTTTTTTAGAATATGGCGGTAGAAGGCAATGAACTTTTTTGTTTGGTTCCGTCAAATTAGAGTTGTCGGATGGATGTATAACTATTAACACTAAAAGAGCAAATAAGAATGTTGTTGATGGGTGTATAACACAATTTTGAAACTTCACATTGAGATAACTCTTTGATATTTTACAACGTTGCATTGCATTATTCATCGCATAATTAGAATACATAACATAATTATTTTGAGTGTAAAACTGGTTATATTTCTCATTATAAATACTCTGTCATCGAGTGTCGTTCAAGGTGCTATTCATTGTCGCAATATAATTATTTTGAGTGTAAAGCTGGTTATATTTCTCATTATAAATACTCTGTCATCGAGTGTCGTTCAAGGTGCTATTCATTGTCGCAATAGGTTTATTCTACTAATGTAAGGACGACGTCACAATATTCATCTCACTTTTAATAATTTTTTTAAATTTTTTTTAGATATATTATAAAAGATGATTGTGTAGTACCAATGATAGTAAAAACAATGGAAGGTACATCCCTAAAGAAATCCATCAACAGGAAAAATACACCGAAACCAATATAAATATATATATATATATACAAGAAATTTCAAGAACATAACGGTTGTTTTCGTGGTAGTATTAGAAAAAACAACGACTGGGGTAGTTATAGTTCTATTGGTATTGGCACATATGATGAAGTTTTATATTCTAAGTCTTGAATGACTTTTTATAGAAGATGGCGATAGAAGGTAATGAACTCGTTTGTTTGGTCCAGTAAAATTAGAGTTGTTGGAAGTATTGTTATTGAAACTAAAAGACCGAATAAGAATGTTGTTGTTGGGTTATAACACACTTTTGAAGCTTTATTTTGAGATAACTCTCTCATATATTACACTGTTCCATTGCATTATTCATCGCATAATTATTATACAGAACGTAATTATCTTGAGTTTAAAACTCGTTATATTTCTCACTATAAATACTTTGTCAGCGAGTGTACAAGGTGATATTCACTATCGCTGTAGGTTTATTATACTCCTGTATGAACAACTTCACAATACTTATCTCACTTTTTTTTTTTTTCAAATTTCTTAGATATGTTATTAAATATTATTGTGTACTTCCAACGATAATAAAAATCATTGGACGTACATAAATGAAAAAAACTCCCAAACAAATATATATATATATATATATATATATATATATATATATATATATATACACACACACACATCATCAGCTTTCGGGTATTAGGAAAAACAATGCCCATGTCATTATAGTTCAATAGGTCTTGCACGTATGATGAAGTTTTCTATTCTAAGTTCCAATTGATTTTTTTTCTTCAGAAGATGGCGGTAGAAGGCAACGAACTCGTTTGTTTGGTTCAGTCAAACTAGAGTTGTTGAAAGTATAGTTATTGACACTAAAAGACTGAATCAAAATGTTGTTGTTGGGTGTATAACACACTTTCGAAGCTTCACTTTGAGATTGCTCTCTCGTATTTTACACAGTTTCGTTGCATTATTAATCATAATTAGAATTTTGATGCCGGCCTTGAAGATAACGTCATCAACTAATGGATATTTACTAGTTTATATATACTAGTAATAGTTTGTATTTCCTAAGTTATTATTAGTTGGTATTTACCAAGACATGAAGCCCTAGATTATTTATTTGTTAGTATTTTCTATGTCTTAATTCCTAGGCTAGTAATGTGTTGTGTTTCCGAAGCCCATGTTGGCTTTCTTCATGCAGTATATCTGCTCAGACTTAGAGACGTAATGAACAATTTATAAATCAAATAAATTTTAGCTTTTGCTTGGCAAAACTTTGTCTCCTTCAACTAAGTTCTACATCAAATACTAAACGTAATTATTTTGTGCTTAAAACTGGTTATATTTATCATTATAAATACTCTGTTATCATTATGTAAGGACGACGTCACAATACTCATCTCACTTTTAATAGCTTTTTCAAATTTGTTGGATATATTATAAGAGATGATTGTGAAGTACCAACGATACTAAAAACCATGGGAGGTATAGCCCCAAGGAAAAAAAAAAACTCCAAACCAATATATATTTACATACAAACACACATCAGCTTTCACGAACATGATGGTTGTTTTCGTGCTAGTATTAGGAGAAACAACGCTCGTGGTCATTATAGTTTAATAGGTCTTGGCACGTATGATAAAGTTCTCTATTCTATGTTCCAAAAGAGTTTTTTAGAATATGGCGGTAGAAGGCAATGAACTTTTTTGTTTGGTTCCGTCAAATTAGAGTTGTCGGATGGATGTATAACTATTAACACTAAAAGAGCAAATAAGAATGTTGTTGATGGGTGTATAACACAATTTTGAAACTTCACATTGAGATAACTCTTTGATATTTTACAACGTTGCATTGCATTATTCATCGCATAATTAGAATACATAACATAATTATTTTGAGTGTAAAACTGGTTATATTTCTCATTATAAATACTCTGTCATCGAGTGTCGTTCAAGGTGCTATTCATTGTCGCAATATAATTATTTTGAGTGTAAAGCTGGTTATATTTCTCATTATAAATACTCTGTCATCGAGTGTCGTTCAAGGTGCTATTCATTGTCGCAATAGGTTTATTCTACTAATGTAAGGACGACGTCACAATATTCATCTCACTTTTAATAATTTTTTTAAATTTTTTTTAGATATATTATAAAAGATGATTGTGTAGTACCAATGATAGTAAAAACAATGGAAGGTACAGCCCTAAAGAAATCCATCAACAGGAAAAATACACCGAAACCAATATAAATATATATATATATACAAGAAATTTCAAGAACATAACGGTTGTTTTCGTGGTAGTATTAGAAAAAACAACGACTGGGGTAGTTATAGTTCTATTGGTATTGGCACATATGATGAAGTTTTATATTCTAAGTCTTGAATGACTTTTTATAGAAGATGGCGATAGAAGGTAATGAACTCGTTTGTTTGGTCCAGTAAAATTAGAGTTGTTGGAAGTATTGTTATTGAAACTAAAAGACCGAATAAGAATGTTGTTGTTGGGTTATAACACACTTTTGAAGCTTTATTTTGAGATAACTCTCTCATATATTACACTGTTCCATTGCATTATTCATCGCATAATTATTATACAGAACGTAATTATCTTGAGTTTAAAACTCGTTATATTTCTCACTATAAATACTTTGTCAGCGAGTGTACAAGGTGATATTCACTATCGCTGTAGGTTTATTATACTCCTGTATGAACAACTTCACAATACTTATCTCACTTTTTTTTTTTTTTTCAAATTTCTTAGATATGTTATTAAATATTATTGTGTACTTCCAACGATAATAAAAATCATTGGACGTACATAAATGAAAAAAACTCCCAAACAAATATATATATATATATATATATATACACACACACATCATCAGCTTTCGGGTATTAGGAAAAACAATGCCCATGTCATTATAGTTCAATAGGTCTTGCACGTATGATGAAGTTTTCTATTCTAAGTTCCAATTGATTTTTTTTTCTTCAGAAGATGGCGGTAGAAGGCAACGAACTCGTTTGTTTGGTTCAGTCAAACTAGAGTTGTTGAAAGTATAGTTATTGACACTAAAAGACTGAATCAAAATGTTGTTGTTGGGTGTATAACACACTTTCGAAGCTTCACTTTGAGATTGCTCTCTCGTATTTTACACAGTTTCGTTGCATTATTAATCATAATTAGAATTTTGATGCCGGCCTTGAAGATAACGTCATCAACTAATGGATATTTACTAGTTTATATATACTAGTAATAGTTTGTATTTCCTAAGTTATTATTAGTTGGTATTTACCAAGACATGAATCCCTAGATTATTTATTTGTTAGTATTTTCTATGTCTTAATTCCTAGGCTAGTAATGTGTTGTGTTTCCGAAGCCCATGTTGGCTTTCTTCATGCAGTATATCTGCTCAGACTTAGAGACGTAATGAACAATTTATAAATCAAATAAATTTTAGCTTTTGCTTGGCAAAACTTTGTCTCCTTCAACTAAGTTCTACATCAAATACTAAACGTAATTATTTTGTGCGTAAAACTGGTTATATTTATCATTATAAATACTCTGTCATCGAGTGTCGTTCAAGGTGCTATTCATTGTCGCAATATAATTATTTTGAGTGTAAAGCTGGTTATATTTCTCATTATAAATACTCTGTCATCGAGTGTCGTTCAAGGTGCTATTCATTGTCGCAATAGGTTTATTCTACTAATGTAAGGACGACGTCACAATATTCATCTCACTTTTAATAATTTTTTTAAATTTTTTTTAGATATATTATAAAAGATGATTGTGTAGTACCAATGATAGTAAAAACAATGGAAGGTACAGCCCTAAAGAAATCCATCAACAGGAAAAATACACCGAAACCAATATAAATATATATATATATACAAGAAATTTCAAGAACATAACGGTTGTTTTCGTGGTAGTATTAGAAAAAACAACGACTGGGGTAGTTATAGTTCTATTGGTATTGGCACATATGATGAAGTTTTATATTCTAAGTCTTGAATGACTTTTTATAGAAGATGGCGATAGAAGGTAATGAACTCGTTTGTTTGGTCCAGTAAAATTAGAGTTGTTGGAAGTATTGTTATTGAAACTAAAAGACCGAATAAGAATGTTGTTGTTGGGTTATAACACACTTTTGAAGCTTTATTTTGAGATAACTCTCTCATATATTACACTGTTCCATTGCATTATTCATCGCATAATTATTATACAGAACGTAATTATCTTGAGTTTAAAACTCGTTATATTTCTCACTATAAATACTTTGTCAGCGAGTGTACAAGGTGATATTCACTATCGCTGTAGGTTTATTATACTCCTGTATGAACAACTTCACAATACTTATCTCACTTTTTTTTTTTTTTTCAAATTTCTTAGATATGTTATTAAATATTATTGTGTACTTCCAACGATAATAAAAATCATTGGACGTACATAAATGAAAAAAACTCCCAAACAAATATATATATATATATATATATATATACACACACACATCATCAGCTTTCGGGTATTAGGAAAAACAATGCCCATGTCATTATAGTTCAATAGGTCTTGCACGTATGATGAAGTTTTCTATTCTAAGTTCCAATTGATTTTTTTTTCTTCAGAAGATGGCGGTAGAAGGCAACGAACTCGTTTGTTTGGTTCAGTCAAACTAGAGTTGTTGAAAGTATAGTTATTGACACTAAAAGACTGAATCAAAATGTTGTTGTTGGGTGTATAACACACTTTCGAAGCTTCACTTTGAGATTGCTCTCTCGTATTTTACACAGTTTCGTTGCATTATTAATCATAATTAGAATTTTGATGCCGGCCTTGAAGATAACGTCATCAACTAATGGATATTTACTAGTTTATATATACTAGTAATAGTTTGTATTTCCTAAGTTATTATTAGTTGGTATTTACCAAGACATGAATCCCTAGATTATTTATTTGTTAGTATTTTCTATGTCTTAATTCCTAGGCTAGTAATGTGTTGTGTTTCCGAAGCCCATGTTGGCTTTCTTCATGCAGTATATCTGCTCAGACTTAGAGACGTAATGAACAATTTATAAATCAAATAAATTTTAGCTTTTGCTTGGCAAAACTTTGTCTCCTTCAACTAAGTTCTACATCAAATACTAAACGTAATTATTTTGTGCGTAAAACTGGTTATATTTATCATTATAAATACTCTGTCATCGAGTGTCGTTCAAGGTGCTATTCATTGTCGCAATATAATTATTTTGAGTGTAAAGCTGGTTATATTTCTCATTATAAATACTCTGTCATCGAGTGTCGTTCAAGGTGCTATTCATTGTCGCAATAGGTTTATTCTACTAATGTAAGGACGACGTCACAATATTCATCTCACTTTTAATAATTTTTTTAAATTTTTTTTAGATATATTATAAAAGATGATTGTGTAGTACCAATGATAGTAAAAACAATGGAAGGTACAGCCCTAAAGAAATCCATCAACAGGAAAAATACACCGAAACCAATATAAATATATATATATATACAAGAAATTTCAAGAACATAACGGTTGTTTTCGTGGTAGTATTAGAAAAAACAACGACTGGGGTAGTTATAGTTCTATTGGTATTGGCACATATGATGAAGTTTTATATTCTAAGTCTTGAATGACTTTTTATAGAAGATGGCGATAGAAGGTAATGAACTCGTTTGTTTGGTCCAGTAAAATTAGAGTTGTTGGAAGTATTGTTATTGAAACTAAAAGACCGAATAAGAATGTTGTTGTTGGGTTATAACACACTTTTGAAGCTTTATTTTGAGATAACTCTCTCATATATTACACTGTTCCATTGCATTATTCATCGCATAATTATTATACAGAACGTAATTATCTTGAGTTTAAAACTCGTTATATTTCTCACTATAAATACTTTGTCAGCGAGTGTACAAGGTGATATTCACTATCGCTGTAGGTTTATTATACTCCTGTATGAACAACTTCACAATACTTATCTCACTTTTTTTTTTTTTTTCAAATTTCTTAGATATGTTATTAAATATTATTGTGTACTTCCAACGATAATAAAAATCATTGGACGTACATAAATGAAAAAAACTCCCAAACAAAATAAAAATATAGATATATATACATCAGCTTTCGGGAACATAATGATTGTTTTCGTGCTAGTATTAGGAAAGACCAACGTTTTAAATACCGCTTGCCGATGTCGTTTCGCATTTTTCGTTTTACGGATATATCGTTTGCCGATGGGTATGCCGATGGGCAAATCGTAAAAAAATGACATACCCCATGCCACATATACCGCACTTTTCGCATGGGCATACCGCATGCCGATGGAGTTTTCGACGGATATTCGGTAAAAAGTATTTGAGTATTTAAGCAAGATATTTATATAAGTTCAAAACTACATATTTAATAAATACAAGACATAATTGTATACAACAAACACATTTGTAACTTAAATATGTAGGTGAAATGTATAATATTAAGTCACTTTATTAGTTGAAGTGTATAATATTAAGTCAAATTATTATGTGAAGTTAATATGTATGTTAATTAAGTGTGTAATATTAAGTGAATATGCATGTTAATTGTATATGTATGTTAACAAATTTAATATTAGTTGAAGTGTATAATATTAAATGAATATGTATATTAAGTGTATATGTATGTTAGGTGAAGATAATATGTATGCTAAGTGTATAATATTATTTGAAGTGTATAATATTAAGTTAAATTATTAGATGAAGTGTATGTGTATGTTAAGTGTGAAGGTGTGATATTAGTTGAATGAATAACAAAAAGTCCCACATTGATAGATAACAAGAGTTTAGTGATGTTTATATACCAAATATTAGGGACAAGGGCTTGGGCCCTTTGGGTCATAGGATTTTGTGGATAGGGGATGACTCATACAAATGTTACACCACCACGCGCGCGCCGCCGCCGCCGCCCGTCCGACTAAAAAACGACAAGAGATTTTCCACCCCCGTGCCCATGCGAATTTCGCAAAATTTGGTAAAAGGGCAGTAATTTCGAACCGCATTTCTCCGAAAAACGAATTTCAAGCGAATTTCGCATGGAAATTCCCGAAATTTAATACCTTAGGAAAAACAATGCCCGTGATAGTTATAGTTCTAAAGGTCTTGACACGTATGATGAAGATCTCTATTCTAAGTACCGAATTTCTTATTTTAGAAGGTGGCGCTAGAACTTTTTTTTTCTTCAGTCAAATTAGAGTTGTTAGAAGTATAATTATTTACAATAAAAGATTGAATCAGAATGTTGTTGTTGGGTTTATCACACACTTTTGAAACTTCACTTTGACATAACTCTTTCATATTTTACACAGTTTCGTTGCATTACTCAGCGCATAATTAGAATTTCGATGCCGGCCTTGAAGATAACGTACTCAATTAATGGATGTCTACTAGTATTAGTTTATATTTCCTAAGTTATTATTAGTTGGTATTTACCAAGACATGAGTCCATAGGTTATTTATTAGTTAGTATTTCCCATGTCTTAATTTCCTAGGCTAGTTAGTGTATTGTATTTCCGAAACCCATGTTGGCTTTCTTTATGCAGTATATTTGCTCTGCCTTAGAAATGTAACGGACAATTTATGAATCAAAGAAATTTCAGTTTTTGCTTGGAAAAACTTTGTCTTCTTCAACTACGTTCTACATCAAATAATGAACGTAATAATTTTGTGTGTAAAACTGGTTACATTTATCTTTATAAATACTCTATCGACGACCGTCGTACAAGGTGATATTCATTGTTGAAGTAAGTTTATGTAAGGGCGACGTCACAATGCTCGTCTCACTTTTAAGAGTTTTTTTTTTTAATTTCTTACATACGTTATAATAGATGATTGTGTAGTGTCAATGAAAGTAAAAGTTATGGGAGGTACAACCCCAAGCGAAAAAAACTCTCGAACCAATATATATATATATATATATATATATATATATATATATATATATATATATATATATATATATATATATGTGTGTGTGTGTGTGTATAGACACACACACATCAACTTTCAGGAACATAATGGTTGTTTTCGTGCTAGTATTAGGAAAAACAATGCCCGTGGTAGTTATAGTTGTAAAGGTCTTGACACGTATGATGAAGATCTCTATTCTAAGTACCGAATTTCTTATTTTAGAAGGTGGCATGATAACTAGTTTTTTTTATTCAGTCAAATTAGAGTTGTTAAAAGTATAATTATTTACACTAAAATATTGAATCAGAATGTTGTTGTTGGGTTTATCACACACTTTCGAAGCTTCACTTTGACATAACTCTCTCATATTTTACATAGTTTCGTTGCATTACTGAGCGCATAATTAGAATTTTGATGCCGGCCTTGAAGATAACGTACTCAATTAATGGATGTCTACTAGTATTAGTTTATATTTCCTAAGTTATTATTAGTTGGTATTTACCAAGACATGAGTCCATAGTTTATTTATTAGTTAGTATTTCCTATGTCTTAATGTCCTAGGCTAGTTAGTGTATTGTATTTTCGAAACCCATGTTGGCTTTCTTCATGTAGTATATTTGCTCTGCCTTAGAGATGTAACGGACAATTTATGAATCAAAGAAATTTCATCTTTTGCTTGGCAAAACTTTGTCTTCTTCAACTACATTCTACATCAAATATTGAACGTAATTATTTTGTGCGTAAAACTATCGCAATAGGTTTATTCTACTAATGTAAGGATGGTGTCACAATTTTTTCTAAGGAAATAGATCTCCTTAAAATCAGGAAGTTAAATCTCGTTGTACAACATTGTCAAGCCACTCCGGGCAATTACACGACCAAAATTTCGTAGCCCCCTCAGGGATGCACGATTTAGCTAGGAAATTAGCAGCCATGTTACTATGTCTTGGAATTCATCAAAGTATGCCGGACGGCACCACCTTCTTGGTCAAAGTTTCAATTATCAATACGTGCTAGGATCGGCCCTTGCAAACTGTTAAGATGTTGCCCCTTAACGGCGTCACAATATTCATCTCACTTTTAATATTTTTTTTTTCAAATTTCTTAGATATATTATAAAAGATGATTGTGTAGTACCAAGGATACTAAAAATAATGGGAGGTACAGCCCCAAGGAAATCCATCAATAAGAGAAAAACACCCAATCCAACAGATTTCAAGAACATAATGGTTGTTTTCGTGGTAATATTAGAAAAAACAACGACCGAGGTAGTTATAATTCTATAGATCTTAGCACGAATGATGAAGTTCTGTATTCTAACTATTGAATGACTTTTTATAGAAGATGGCGATAGAAGGCAATGAACTCGTTTGTTTCGTTCACTAAAATTAGTTTATAACACACTTTTGAAGTATAATTATTTACACTAGAAGACCGAATCAGAATATTTTTGATGGGTTTTTAACACACTTTTGAAGCTTCACTTTTAGATCTCTCATATTTTACACAATTTCGTTGCATTATTTATCGCATAATTAGAGTACATATTTTGTGTTTAAAACTAGTTATATTTATCATTATAAATACTTTGTCAACTACCGTCGTCCAAGGTAATATTCATTGTCGCAGTACATTTATTCTACTCATGTAAGGACGACGTCACAATAATCATCCCACTTTTAATAGTTTTTCAAATTTCTTAGATATATTATAAAACATGATTGTGTATGACCAACGATAATAAAAACCATTGGACGTACAGCCTCAAGGAAACCCATCAATGGGGAAAACTCCCAAACCAATATATATATATATATGTATATATATATATATATGTATATATACACGCACATCAGCTTTATTACATAATGCTTATTTTCGTGGTAATATTACAAAAAAGAATACATGTTGTAGTTATAGTTTTATAGGTCTTGGCACGTACTACAAAGTTTCCTATTCTAAGTACCGAATGACTTTTTTTGGAAGATGGCGGAAGAAGGCAATGAACTTGTTTATTTTAGACTTGTTGAAAGTATAGCAGTTGATACTA
The DNA here is from genome assembly GCA_954871525.1 of Parietaria judaica. Classification (NCBI taxonomy): domain Eukaryota; kingdom Viridiplantae; phylum Streptophyta; class Magnoliopsida; order Rosales; family Urticaceae; genus Parietaria; species Parietaria judaica. The sequence continues at coordinate 19,894,413 of OX940864.1, forward strand.
AAAGACCAAATCATAATATTTTTTTGGGTCTACAACACACTTTTGAAGCTTCATTTTGAGATAACTCTCTCATAATTTACATTGTTCCGTCGCATAATATATCGCATAATTAGAATACAGAACATACTTATTTTGGGTGTAAAACTGTTTATATTTTTCATTATAAATACTCTGTTAGTGAGCGTCGTTCAAAGTTATATTCATTGTCTCAGTATGTTTATTTTATTCATGTAAGGATAGCGTCACAATACTCTTCTCACTTTTAAGAGTTTTTTAAAAAAAAAAAATTATATATGTTATAAAAGATGATTGTGTAGTACCAACAATGGTAAAAGGCCATTGGAGATAGAGCCCCTAGGAAACCCAATAATAGAAAAGATTCTAAAACCAAAAAAATATATATACATATATAAAAACAGAGAGCCTTGTTTTGGATTTCTAATTCATGTTACAGAGGCCAAAATAGCCAAAATATATACACCAAGAGGTTACAACTATAACAGCGTATTATAAGGAAATAAGTGTTGAATAGTTAAACTAATTGACTCAATATAAAACAAGTGGAAAATAGAAACGTGTAGCATTTGAATTGATCTCAAGTTGTTGGAGTCTTATTGAGTTGTGATGATGATGTGTCAATACGCCTCCTCAAACTAGCGGTTCCATCGGCAATAGCTAGTTTGGATCGTAGAAACGAGAAACGAGTCTTGTGAAGTGGCTTTGTGAGAAGGTCGGCCAACTGATCCTTTGTACTAATGTGAGAAACTGTGAGAAGTCCCTTCGCGACAATGTCACGTACAAAGTGAATGTCAATAGAGATATGCTTCATACGGGAATGCATGACCGGATGTAACGAGAGATGGGTGGCACCAATATTGTCACAATAAAGAGTCGGGGTAATCTGTAGTGGAAGGCACAATTCAGTGAATAAGCTTTGAATCCATCGGACCTCACAAGTGGCAGTTGCGAGAGCCCGATATTCGGCTTCTGTCGAAGAGCGTGCCACAGCCTTTTGCTTCCGAGAACTCCAAGAGATGGGATTATCACCCAAGAAGATGACATATGCTGAAGTGGATGTACGATCTTTGGGGTTTCCGGCCTAATCTGCATCAGAAAAGGCGCGTAGAGTAGGCGAGGTGCGACGACGCAATAGAAGACCATGATTAATCGATCCCTTTAGATAACGCAGCACTCTTTTCACAGACCCCCAGTTTTCCTCTGTTGGATTTGAAGACGATTGAGCTAATCGGTTCACAACAAAGGCAATGTCGGGGCGAGTTAAAGATAAGTATTGCAGTTCACCGATAGCTTGTCGAAATTGAGAAATGTCAGAGAGAGAATCAGAGGAGGTGGGTCGAGAGTTTTCTTGTGCCATCGGTGTGGAGAGAGGTTTAGCGCCATCCATTTTGTGACGCTTCAAGATGTCGCCAATATACTTATGTTGAGATAAAAGTAAACCTTCCCGACAAGGTAAGACATCAATACCAAGAAAGTAAGAGAGAGCACCAAGATCTTTCAGTGCAAATGTCTTGCTTAACTTAATGATAATGTTGGAGATAAGGGTCTGATTATTTCCAGTGAAGACGATATCATCAACATACACAAGTAAGTATAAGTGATCAGTATCATGATGGTAGAGGAAAAGAGACGAATCTGAACGGGACTGGATAAAGCCAAGAGAAATTAGTGCAGTGCTTAAAGCACGATACCATTCTCTAGGGGCTTGCTTAAGTCCATAAAGAGTTTTGCGCAAACGGCAAATATGAGACGGGCGAGTGGCATCGATAAACCCTGGCGGCTGCTGCATATAAATTTCTTCAGATAAATTTCCATGAAGAAATGCATTGCTTACATCCAGTTGGCGAATCGGCCAATCATGCATGAGAGCAACCGATAAAACTGACCGAATAGTGACTGGCTTCACAACTGGACTGAAGGTTTCTGTGTATTCCAATCCCGGGCGCTGATGAAATCCCTTAGCAACCAGTCGTGCTTTGTACTTGTCGAAAAACCCATTTGCAGCCGATGATGTTGCGAGCCTTGTGACTAGGAACAAGTTCCCACGTGCCATGACGCATTAAAGCATTAAATTCTTCCGACATCGCTGCTCGCCAAAGAGGATCCTTAACCGCCGAGGAAACACAAGAGGGCTCAAAAGGAAGCGGAAGGGGATATTTCGAGGACGCATAAGCACGCTTTGGGCACCGAATATTATTCATAAGACGTGTTGTCATTGTGCGTGTAGGAGCGATAGAAACTTCAGACTCGTCTGGCATGTGCGATGGTTGTGCCTCAATGATCGGTGCATTTGAGGCAATTGGGGTAGAAGACTGAGCGTTCTCCATGGTCGACGATAGAGGTGGCAGGGATGAAGTGTTGGTCACAATAGGAACTGAAATCTGGATTGGCGGAGAAGAGCCCGTGGAGCAGCAAAGGCGGTGAGGCGTGCGGTTAGTTTGCGCTGAATCGCCAATACCTGCTCCTGGGAATTGATCTTCCCGAAAGATTACATGACGCGATATGAAGACTCGTTTGGCTTTCGGGTCATAGCATTTATAGGCGCTCTGTGAGAGAGAGTATCCCAAGAATATGCAGGCACGCGATGGTGATTCCAACTTATGTGACGTGTATGGTTTTAGCCAGGGGAAGCAAAGACACCCAAAAACACGTAGCTTCGCATAGTTTGGCAATTTCTGAAATAAAGCTTCATATGGACATCGACCATTCAATAAGGAAGTAGGCATCCTGTTAAATAAATATGCAGCCGTTTCCAAGGCATAAGACCAGAACCGAATAGATAAACTAGAGTGAGATAAGAGTGTACGCCCAATAGTTACAAGATGCCGATGACGTCGTTCTGCTGTCCCATTTTGCTGCGAAGTGTGTGGAGCTGTTTTATACCAGCTTATCCCTTGGCTAGCAAAGTAACGTTGTAAGGCAATGAATTCACCCCCGTTGTCAGAGTAGAAGTTTTTTATTTTTGTGCCAAATTGTTTTTCAACTAGCGCCTGAAATAACGGAAAAACATCGGCCACTTGCGACTTTGCTTTTAGCGGATATAACCAATTATACTTCGTGAAATGGTCCACAAACAATAAATAGTACTTGTCTCCAGAGATTGATGGAGATGAGGTGGATCCCCATACGTCTGCATATACATAATCCAAGCAACAAGAACTTTGAAGAGAAGTAGAGACAAACGGCAACTGATGGCTTTTATTCAAATCACAAGAATTACAAGAGTTGAATGAACGTGCTGTACTCAAAGGAAGCTTGAACTTATGAATTAAACGAGAACAAGTCGTATTATTCGGATGACCAAAACGAGAATGCCAACAATCGGATGATGTTCTGACGCCAAGATACGCAACCGGTGAATCATGTAAGCGGGCTGGCAACTTAAGTTGATAGATCCCATTCTCACATCTCCCTTGAAGAAGCTTCACTCCTGTGACCTGATCCTTCACAATAAAGTGATAAGGGTGAAGTTCCATAAAGACTCTGTTTGTCTTTGTAAATTGATGAACAGAAAATAAATTTTGATGTGCAGCAGGAACACAAAGAACATTGGATAAGGATAAATTGCGAATAGGGTGCGAAATATCAGAGGAACCAATGTGAGTAATTTGTAAACCTGAACCATCTGCGATGTTAACTTCATCAGTTCCGTCATATTCCGAGTGGATGGAGAGATTGGCAAGATCAGGCGTTAAATGATGATTTGCACCGGAGTCGACTAACCATTGATTGTTATCAGTAACGCGAGTGGGCGCGGAAGCATTATAGGCAGTGAATCGGTACTGGCGGCATTGACGTGCCGTGTGATTCGGAATTCCGCATAGCTGGCATACAACAGAGGGCCGAGAATTTGAGTTGTTATTGGAGAATTGATGGCTTCCACGATAATTGTTCTTGCCGCCACGGCTGTGATGAGATGATTGTCGTCCATGTTGATTGTTGAATCGAGAAAACCGTTGTTGGGGACGTTGACCTCCGCTGGAGTGAGAGTGACTGTGTTGAGGGTGGTGAGCGGCGTAATTCGCGGTTGCAACAAGGTTTGCATTCTGAGATTCAAGGCGTTTGAGATACGCCTCATGTGCTACAAGAAGATCATGTAACTCTTCAAAGGAAAGTGATGTTTCCCGAGCTCGGATTGGAGCGGCTATCTCTCTATATGCGGCTCCCAATCCATTCAGGACATATAACGTCACATCGTCACCAGATATAGGTTTGTCGATGACGGCTAGCTCGTCAACCTTCGCTTTAATGTTGTGGAGAAAGGTTGAGACAGACTGGTCTCCAAGAGCTGCTTGGGAGAGGTTGTCTTTGAGCTGCATAACCCGCGTGCGCGAGCGATTGGCAAAGAGGCGGGCTAAGGCCGCCCAGGCCGCTTTCGAAGTTTGTGCGGCAGAAACCATAGGGATAATCTCGGCCGAGAGAGAACCTAAAAGAGCAGAGAGAATTAATTTGTCCTGTCGAAACCAGTGAACATAGGCAGCCGACGGTTGACCATCGGTAAGCGGTGGCTGGGCAGTGTCGCCGGTGAGGTATCCGACGAGATCATAGCCATAAAAAAGAGATAGAACAAGATTTCTCCAAGATGGGTAATTTGTGGAGGTTAAAGACAGTGGGATTTGTTGATGGCCATTTATTGTGATGAGAGTAGGACTAGACGATGAGATAGGAATCCCGGTTTGCTGAGAAGCGGCGGAATCAGCTGAGTTGGCCATTGGATCGGAAAAAAAATGTCGTGAGACAATGAGGCTCTGATACCATATAAAAACAGAGAGCCTTGTTTTGGATTTCTAATTCATGTTACAGAGGCCAAAATAGCCAAAATATATACACCAAGAGGTTACAACTATAACAGCGTATTATAAGGAAATAAGTGTTGAATAGTTAAACTAATTGACTCAATATAAAACAAGTGGAAAATAGAAACGTGTAGCATTTGAATTGATCTCAAGTTGTTGGAGTCTTATTGAGTTGTGATGATAATGTGTCAATAACATATAGTGATATACATCAGCTTTCAAGAGCATAATGGTTGTTTTCGTGCTAGTCTTACTAAAAACAACGCCCATGGTATTTATAGTACTATAGGTCTTGGCACGTACGATGAAGTTTTCTATTCTAAGTATCGAATGACTTTTTTTGGTTGACGGTGATAGAAGGAAATAAAATTGTTTGTTTGGTTTATTCAAAAAATTAGAGTTTTTGGAAGTATAGTAATTGACACTAAAATACCAAATTATTATATTGTTGTTAGGTGTACAACACACTTTTGAAGCTTCATTTCGAGATAACTCTCTACTATATTATATTCTTTCATTGCATTATTCATCACATAATTAGAGTACATAATATAATTATGTGTAAAGCTGATTATATTTCTCATTATAAATACGCTGTCAGCGAGCGTTGTTCAAAGTGAAAACCAGGAATATAAAAGATTATTGTGTTGTACCAACAATAGTAAAAACCAGGAACACAATGGTTGTTTTCGTGCTAGTATTAGAAAAAACAACACCCGTGGTAGTTATAGTTCTATAGGTCTTGGCACGTATGATGAAGTTTTCTTTTGTAAGTACTGAATGACTTTTTTTGGAAGATGGCGGTAGAAGAAAATAAACTCGTTTGTTTGGTTCATCCAAATTAGAGTTGTTGGAAGTATAGTAGTTGACACTAATAGACCAAATCATAATGTTGTTTGTTAGGTGTATAACACACTTTTCAAGCTTCACTTTGAGATAACTCTATCATATTTTGCACCGATCCGTTGTATTATTCATCGCATTATTAGAATACAGAACGTAATTATTTTGAGTGTAAAACTGGTTATATTTCTCATTACAAATACTTTGTCAGCGAGCGTCGTTCAAGGTGATATTCGTTGTCGCAATAGGTTTATTCTACTCATGTAAGGGCGGCGTCACAATACTCATCTAACTTTTAGTTGTTTTTTCAAATTTCTTATATATGTTATAAAAGATGATTGTGTAGTACCAACAATAGTAAAAACCATTGGATGTACATCCCCAAGTAAACCCCTCAATGAGAAAAAAATTCCCAAATCAATATATATATATATATATATATATACACACACATATCAACTTTCACGAACATAATGGTTGTTTTCATGCTAGTATTAGGAAAAACATCACCCGTGGTAGTTAAGTTATAGTTCTATAGGTCATGGCACGTATGATGAAGTTTTCTATTCTAAGTACCGAATGAACTTTTTTGGAAGATGGCGGTAGAAAGCAATGAACTCACTTGTTCAGTTCAGTCAAATTAGAGTTGTTGGAAGTATAGTAATTGTAGAATATTGTATAGTATAGATTAGTGGTTCTACTTTTGGTACTTTTACCGTTATTTTACTTTCCTATCTTTGTGACATAAATACCTTTGTCTCATGAAATGAAATTAACTTATCCCGTATTAGCTTTCAGTAATTCACATTAAAAGACCGAATCTGAATGTTGTTATTGGGTGTATAACACACATTTGAAGCTTCACTTTGAGATAACTCCCTCATAATTTATATTGTTCTGTTGCATCATCATCGCACAATTAGAATGCAGAACGTAATTATTTTGATTGTAAGAGTGGTTATATTTCTCATTATAAGTACTCTGTCGAGCTTCATTCAAGGTGTTTCAAAAGTGATATTCGCTCTTGCAGTAGGTTTATTCTACTCATGTAAAGCCGGCCTCAAAATACTCAACGCATTTTTGATAGTATTTTTTTTTTAAATTGATGTAGTATAAAAGATGATTGTGTTGTACCAACGATATTAAAAACCATTGGAGGTATAACCTCCAGGAAACTCATCAATAAAAAGAAAAAAACTCACCAAAACAATATATATATAGGGCAACTTCAATAAGTATGCCCGAAAAAATATGATTGAATGGTTTTATTCCCGGTTTTAATAAATTGCAAAAATATTCCCCGTTCCCCAGAGCAAATTTTAACTCAAACGCATGGTTAATTAACCCAGCCCTCTTTTCACTCTCCCTCCCAAGAAATCGACGCCTTTCTCCCACGAAGTCCTTCTCTTGCTCTCTGCCTCACCCACGAGCCTCTTTGCCTCAGCCACGCTCGCTCTCTCTCTCTCTCTCGTCGACAACGGCGATGTCCCTCGTGCCGACCACTCTCTCTGTCTCGCTCCCTTTCGCCGACGAAACTCATGAGATACCTCGTTGAAACAGGGGTGAACCGAGACGAGCGTGAAACTCTCTCTTTCTCGCTGCAATGAAAGACCAAGGTATGTTCTATTTTGGGTGTTAATTTGTTGATTTTCACTCAGATTTGGTTCAGATATTTAGTTTCTAGGGTTTGATTTTAGGTTAGAAATTATGGTTTGATTTTATGGGTTAGTTCGGCATGATATTTCAAGTTGATTTTAGGTTTGATTTCAGATTTAGATAGCTCAATAGAGGGTTTATGTTTCATTGAGAGTATTCGTTTTTAATGCACACAAATTGTTTGTTTATATGCCTCAAATAGAAAGTGGTTTGTAATTCACACTAACTGTTCTAATTTCTGATTTTGCTTGTATTTGTTTATGCTAGGAATGAATGTTTATTTCCAGTACGGCAGTGAGTGGGTTCTAGAGCAGTTCTCTTGGGTGTACCGCCGTGGTAAAGGGCATTGTTTTCTCGAAAACAAGTGGGAATTTCGCAGGAAAAAACACAATCGGGAATTCTGGAAGAATTGAAAGACATACAAGTGGGAATTTCGGAGGAAAAAACACAATCGGGACGTTCGAAAAAGGCAAAGGTGGAAGATTGCAAAAGAAGCGTCACCCTTCACTAGGTGAAACTCTCATTGTATACAGAAAGTGCTTGAAATGCGGTACTCACGGCCATAACCGTGCATCATGTAACACGCGTACATAGGAATAAATATTTCACGTTGTTGTCATTTCGTATTTTATTATGAAGTTGTTGTAAGACAATTTTTAATTACGTTGGGACAGTTTTGTTGTTGGTTTAAACCGTTTTGCACTTAAACAGTTTTGTACTCCATTTAGACAGTTTTGTACTCCACTTAGACAGTTTTTGCCTACAGCTACAACAATTTTTTTAATAATTTTTTCCCAGTTTAATTGTTACTTTGACAATTTTTAAATCCACTTAGACAGTTTTATGCACCAGGTGCAACAGTTTGTTTAATCCCTTTTTGGGCTACTTTTATTTACGAAGTTTATTTAATTTTGAAAATTTTGCGTGACTGTGGACAGTTTTGTACTCCACTTAGACAGTTTTTGCCTACAGCTACAACTGCTTTTTACACCACTTCGACAGTTTTATGCACCATGTGGAACAACTTTTTAATCCCTTTTTGGGCTACTTTTATTTACGAAGTTTATTTAATTTTGAAAAAAATTCGTGATTGTGGACAGTTTTGTACTCCAATACAGTTTTTGCCTACAGCTATAACAGTTTTTTAATGAATTTTTCCCAGTTTAATTGTTACTTTGACAGTTTTTTACTCCACTTACACAGTTTTATGCACCAGGTGCAACAGTTTTTGCCTAGATCAAGTGCTCGGAAAGCCTCTACTTTAGCACTCCATTTGAACTTCCGAACAAAGTTGACTATTTGGTTCCATCCAATGTTGGCCCACGGTTTAGCCAAATATTCCGGAAGAGAAATTGTCTAAGAAGAGTACAAACTGTCCACAGTCAGACAATATTTTCAAAATTAATTAAACTTCGTAAATAAAAGATGCCCAAAAAGGGGTTTTTTGTGTGTGGAAGTTTTACCACAAAACTGTCTAAGAGGAGTAGAAACTGTCCAAATGTCAATAATGCTTCGAGAAAATTAAATAATAAAAAAATGTCCACACTGAACCACAAAACTGTCTAGGAAGAGTACAAACTGTCCACAGTTAAGACAATATTTTCAATATTAATTAAACTTCTTAAATAAAAGATGCCCAAAAAGGGAAAAAAAATGTTTTAGTTGAACCACAAAACTGTCTAAGAGGAGTAGAAACTGTCCAAATGACAATAATGCTTAGAGAAAATTAATTAAAAAAACTATCCACGCTGAACCACAAATTTGCCTAAGAGGAGTACAAATTGTCCACATACAGACAATATTTTCAAAATTAATTAAACTTCGTAAATGAAAGATGCCCAAAAAGGGAAAAAAATTATTGTACTTGAACCACAAAAATGTCCAAGAGAAGTAGAAACTGTCCAAATGACAATAATGCTTCGAGAAAATTAATTAAAAAAACTACACGCTGAACCACAAAACTGTCTAAGAGGAGTACAAACTGTTCACAGTCAAGACAATATTTTCAAAATTAATTAAACTTCTTAAATAAAAGATGCCTAAAAAGGGGGAAAATAACTGTTGTAGCACAATACTGTCTAAGAGGAGTAGAAATTGTCTACGAGAAACAAACTTTTCAATATTCAATAGCAGTGTCATACAACACCGTCAAGAGTTCGTGAGGTAGGCTCGTACAAGATTAAGTGCGGAGAAATTGTCATACAACAACGTCATAATAAAAGTACCAACTCACAACGACAAATATTTATTCATATGTACGGGTGTTGCATTATCCACGGTTATGGCCGCGAGTACCGCATTTCGAGCACGTTTTGTGTACAATGAGAATTTCACCTCGTAAAAGTGTTTAACTCATGAACAAAACAGTTTAAATCAAGAAGAAAAGTCTCCAAACATAATTAAAATACAAACAAAAAACGCTTCAATATAAAAGTAGCAATTCCTATGTACGAGCGTTGCATGATGCACTTATGGCCTAATGTACCGCATTTTGAGCACGTTATATGTACCAAACCCTTCGGGGCCGGGGGTCGAACACATTAAAAATGTACGGGAACTGGGCTTCCATGTCTCGGTCACTAACACCATACGCCTCAAGGTCTCCACAATTTCCGCAATTCGCTTGATGCCCGGGTACCATACATGGGCCGGACACTAAATATTTTTGTGTGAGATATGTGCCATACCTAAATAAGAAAAGATCTCAAATAAACCTCAATCAAACCGAATAAAAAGAAAAAAATATTTGAAATTATATATAACTTTCACCGCTCCCTCACTAAGACATTTCATCAGACAACACTTAGCTCAAATTTCTCAATGGAAAATTTAGGACTAAACTCCAATGTTCATGCACTGACTATACTCAAATTCAGTTAATGAAATCAATCAAATACCCAAAGATGAACATCAAACACACAGCAAACTGTAATCAACTTTGCAATTTATCTCAAAAAAAAAAAAATTGGCATGCAATCAGGGGTTTTCAGCGAACCTCCTGAGGCTTCGGCGGGGACGAGAGGCGGCGAAAGATCTCTACGGTGGGGCTAGGGTTTTCCCGGAGCCGGTGGAGCTTCATGTGGGAAGGTCAGGTCGAAGCCGAGTCGCATGGGTCCGAGGAGCTTCATGTGGGTCAGAGGCGGAGCTTTGCCAGGGTCGTGTGGGTCCCTCGAGCTTCACTTTGGCCGGAGACGGAGTGGGTCATCGGAGGTAATGATAAAGAAGGAAAGAGAGAGAGGGTTAAGTTAACCCAAGACTTAACCCTTGGGTTAAACATTGGATTGGGGCATAATTTTTAAATTTATTAAAACTTAGAATAATTCCGTTCAAACATATTTATTGGGGCATACTTATTAAAGTTTCTCTAAATATATACATACATTGGCGTTGAGGAACGTAATGACTGTTTTCGTGCAAGTATTAACAAAAAGAACTCTCGTGATATTGAACCCAAAACTTGTAAAAGAATTATGTTTCCAAATAATGCTAAAACTATAATATCGAAAGTATAAATTTAAAATTAGGGTATTGCTGGCAAAAGTAGCTAACTTGTTGCGTTTGTATCAATTATATAGTCAATGCAATTTAATGTTGGCAATAGTATCTAAGGTTCGCTAATAGTCTTCAACGCAGATTTCCATTCACTTAATTTTAACACCGTTAGTCAAACGATGATGTGACACTGTTGACCGTCACATGGAACAACTACGTGGCACGCCACGTCATTTAAAAAATAAAATAAATAAATTATATATTCTGATTTCTTTTCTACGATTTCTTTTATTTTAATTTATTTTTTATTTTTAGTTTATTAGTTTAATTATTTTTAATAAAACCTTATATAGTAACATTATAATGTGATTGTCTGAATAACTAATAAACTATAACTAATGAGGTAAACTAATAAACTGTAACTATATGATGGATACTATATAATAGATATTATATAATGTATACACTAATAGATAACGTATAATATATATAAACTGTAACTATATGATTGGTACTAAATATAATATTTGTTTTGGTATTTATACCAAATAATTCTATTAGTTGGTGTCACTTCCATAAATGTTTTGGTACTTTTCCAAGAATACATTTTGTATCTTGCTCAACCGTTGGATCGATTAAAGCTCTTTTTTTAAGGTAGGTCATTCGTGTGCATGCACTAGGCTCGGGGCGGACGGGCGGATGGGCCCGCAGGGAACTGGGCCAGCATCAGCCCGCAGGCCTATTCCCTGCGGGCCTGCTCGCCGCGAGGCTGATGCGGGCCCACAACGGGCCTATCATTTAGAAAAGGGGAGCTTTGATCAATTTAATGATATAGCAAGATACAAAATGTATTAGTTGGAATAGTATCAATATATTTATGGAACCGACAAAAACTAACAGAATTATTTGGTATAAATACCAAAACATATATTATGTATAACATCAATCATATAGTTACATGTTATATATATATATTATATGTTATATATTAGTTACGGTTTAATATATATATATATATACATATATGTTAATGCGTAAATATGGATTACCGGTAGAACCCGGTCCACAGTTCAACCCAAGGCCCGACCATGTAGTCGCGTGCGCGGTCAAAGGTGGAGTCAAAGGTGTTGACTAGAGATCGTTCGAGCTGGAAGCTTCCCCGTCGTCTTCGGCGAGCCTCCGTGCTGCTTCTGGCAACCGTTGATGATTTTCCGTCCCCGGCGATGTATGTATTGACTGCGGGGAATCCCTGCCAAAAAAAAAGAGAAAATGATGTTGCACCCCCGCCATTGGATTCCAGCCGACGAAAGCTGCCTACGTATCTCAAAGAGAATCAGGTTATCACGTAGTTCAGGGTTAGTGTATGGATGAATGACGATGTGGCTTGTATCATCATTAGAGTCGTTAGAGGCAGTGCGGGGGTGACCGTCGCGGATGGCGAGGGTATTAGTGGCTGTGCCGACTAGCCTCGGTGAGTAAGTCGCCCAGTGTGGATACCGAAACTAAGTGTCGGGACCGAGAATTAGCAGATGACGACGCCCAAGGCGGGAGAGGGAGATTCTCGAAGTCTAGAAAGAGAATGACTCAGAGGCTAGAGAGCCGCTTTGGTCGAATTATCTGGCTCTAGATGGAGAAGGGAGATTCAAATTCCTCTATGGTGGGGAAAAATCAGGGTCCCCGTGCGAGATCGTGTCTATCCGTTCTCCTAAATGAGGAGGTGGAGCTAGGGGTGAAACCGGGTCGGGTACCCGGTTTTTTTGAGGTACCTGGTACCCGGATCCGAAAACTGGGTATCTAAAAATTGATACCCGGTACCCGAAAATCGGGTACCCAAAATCCAGGTACCCGAAATCCGGGTATCTAATTTTTGATACCCGGTACCCGGTTTTGAAATCGGATTTGGGTTTTCAACCGGATCCGGGTTTATACCCGCATCCGTTTATTTTTTTTAATTTTTTTAAAATATATTATTCAAAATAAACATTGTCTCATAAATAAAAACATATATCCATTGTCTTAAAATTAAAATGCATAAAAATAAATAAAAAAAATAAAAACATTGTCTCGAGTTTTTTTTTTTCGTTTCCACCATCATTTTTTCGTTCTGCGCATCAAGCATCATCAACATCAATTGTAAACATATGATATGACAATAATAAAAAAAGTATTACAAGTCAAATAAACATGAGATAAAAATAATTAAAGGAAAATAAAATAATTAAAAAAAATTGGGTATTAAACCGGGTACCTGATTAAAGGAAAATAAAATAATTAAAAAAAATTGGGTATTAAACCGGGTACCAGGTACCCGGTTTCTATGATTTTAATACCTGGTACCCGAACCCGGTTTTAAAACCGAGTATGGGTACCCGGATCCGGAATCCGGATCCGGATTCGGATTCGGGTTTTAAATCCGGATACGGATTCGGATTTGGGTTTTAAATCCAGATACATATTCGGATTTTTACCCGGTTTTCGGGTTTTATTTTCACCCCTAGATGGAGCATCTTGTCTATAGGAGAGAGAAATCCAAAACTCACTTGCTCCTGCGCGATGTGGGACAAAATTCGCCTCCTTATGGGAGGAAATTCGCCTAGGGCTGCTTGCGGGAGGTTTTGATGGCGTCCTACGGCTGGCGTGTGAATCGCCAACTGCTCTGTAGCTTCCGTAACGTCTGGGGGTGTTGTGCGGACTTGCGGATTAGATCCCGGGTGTTTCGTGAGGATCTTCGTGAGCTTGGTTGTCTTGTTGCTTGTAATCGCCAAGGGATGATGCTCCGTTGATGTCGTCGGTGATGGTTAACTCTCCACCGAAGGGTTGTTCACGGGCAAGGGGTTTTCCGCTGCCGAGGGGCTTGTCAACAAAAGTAACGAGGAAGTCCCTAGGGTTGCCATTACCTCATATAAGGCTTCGCGAGGTCACCAGACGTTTCCCGACGGGTCTTAGTTGCCTTGCTCTTCGGCCGGCAAGTCTCCTAGGGCTTGGGCAGCCATGCTGGGTTGTCCGGCGTATCCTCTCGGATGTGGTCTTCGGTATTTTGCCTTGCCGTCCTGATTCCTGTGCGTCCGGGCCTCGCCAAAGTGGGTTTATAGGATTTGACTTTGCTAGTGGGCTTTGACTTTATCGTAAAGAACCCAATTTTATATAATCCAAAAAATGCATATAACAATATATATTTATATTATAAGTTATTTATTAGTTTATATACATTACATAATATCTATTATATGTAGTATCCACCATATAGTTACAATTTATTAGTTTATTGGTTTACATCATTAGTTAGAGTTTATTAGTTATTCACATAATCACATTATAGAATTAGTATATAACGTTTTATTAAAAATAATAAACTAAAAATAAATAATATAAGAAATCATAGAAAATAAAATAGAATAAAAAATTTAAATTTTAAAACAATGACGTGGCATGCCACGTAGTTGTCCACGTGGCGGTCAACAGTGCCACAACATCGTTTGACTAACGGTGTTAAAATTAAGTAGATGGAAATTTGTGTTGAAGACGATTAACGAGCTTTAGATACTATTGCCAACATCAAATCGCATTGACTATAAAATTGATACAAACACAATAAGTTGGCTACTTTTGCCAATAATACCCCTAAAATTAACCCGACAGGTCTAAAAGGAATAATTAAAAATATTCGGCTGCAAATTAAATTTGTTGAATAACGATGTGACGGTGAGTTACAATATTTTAGATTCAAATGTCTTGTTAATTACTTCGTAAGTACTAAAGATGGATCATATTATTTATATACTATGTTATATTAAACAGTTGGCACTTTACGATCAAGACAACCAGTCATGAATATTTTCACTTAATCAATATATGTACATATAGTTGTGATTGATTTATCAATTAATATTATACTGTGATTATATTTATATATGTTTGTTGGGAATGGAATATTTGCTTAGGCAAATATAATCTAATTTATGACTAATGAAAATGGACACGTTTTGTGAAGTGTTGGAAAAGGTATAAAATGGAATTACGTTTATAATGAAGCAACATGTATGTCCCAACTAATAATAACAGTCGTTAGCATGTAATGTCGTGGAAATATATGATATTTTCTTGTTGCATGCTCAACGTAAACCACAAAATTATAAATACAATATTAAAAAAATTACTATATAAATATTGGAAGGATAAAGAAAATGTAATAATATGAAAAAAGCGGTAACAAAATTAATAAATAATTTTAAATCGGATACAAAAGATGTTGGAGACGATGTAGCGAGTCAAGGCAAGTATACCAGAAAATGAGATTGCCCAAATTACCAAATACACATGAAATAAAAGACAAATGAGCACACGATATTTGGTAACGCAGCCCGCGAAACCTAGGAGGGGCGACCTACTCAATGGGGCACTGACTCATACACTTAAATATACTGGAAAACATTTTAAAATATTGCACAGTTTTACAGGATACGTAGTTGAGTTTTTCAAGGGAACAAACTCCTCCCTCAAGACCAGACACAACTAGTGATCTAACTCTAGGGAAAAAGTAGTGCTCCTCTTTGGAAATGACCTTGGATGCTTCAACTGTCGAACAACCAATCATCACTCCTCTAATGAGATCGAAGACCCACCAGCTTCCTTTGAGCAGATTTTTACATTTTTTCGTGTTGATTGTTAACCACAACTAACAAAAATTATATAGCCGATCAAATTGGCAACCAAATATGTTTTAAGTTGTGCGCTCAACAATCTTGAGTGATTGAAATAATGATTGACAGTCTTCAATCACAAATATTAAGGACGATGAGGTTGTAATCTACTCTTTGATGATGCAAATTCATGGAGATCGTGGTAATAACTTCGCTGAAGATGTTGGACATTAACTCCGTCGCCGCTTTGACAATTGTTTCGACGATTCCTCCAACAGCCTTATTTAGTTTGAATCTGGCAATCAAATATCCACTAATAAATCTCGTTAATGATTCACACCAGCTTCACATCTTTACTTGATTCCTAAAATCACTTCTTGATGATTGATAGAGCCACTGATTTTGTGTGTTCCGAAAAATCTTCTCAACATATTTGTACATATATAATAAAACCGAACACAAACAGCTGATTGGATTAATATGCAGTGTTTTTACATAATTTTCTTAATATTATAGAATAATGTTGGGGGCGTTTTGTACACTCAACAATCACAAGGATTGATCCTTTTTTTTTTTTTAAGAAAAGGGATCGGTTTCTTCCGTTTATTAGCTAAGAACACTTGAAGAAATGATGATGATAAGTATTGTGTGTGTTTTCATCTTGATTCTCATTGATTACAAATATTCCTCTCTAAAATCTGCCTCATTCTCCCTCTCTCAGAATCCTCTTTTATAGGCTAACTCTCCCACTTTTCTCGGAGTCCCATCAGCTCATTCCCCATGTGTCTGGCAAAAGTTTGGCGCATCCCATTTCGCGTGTTTCGAGTCTGCTGGGTTATTTCCGAGGTGGTAGCATTAAATGCCCATCCTATCGAAGCCTCAAGCATTAAATGCTTGTCTCATCAGTCGTTGTCGATACAGTCAGTACTTCTTGTCTCGTCAGAGTCTTGTTCACTCTCCTCGTCGGGTCTTGGTGTCGTCGATCCTGGTGTCGTCGACTCTGGGCGTCGCCTGAAATCGGGTATCAACGATGTTGATAAGGTTGTCTAGACAAGATTGTCTACACAATAATTTTAAAGCACACAGAAACCAAATATGTGTAAAAGAAGGAACACGTGAACACGCGATATTTGGTAATGCAGTTCGCGAACCCCTCGTGGGAACATACTCTGCGGGGCACTGACCCAGAAGCTTTATTCCACTGGAAAACATTTACACAATGTTACACGGTCATACATGATACTTAAATGAGTTTCACAAGGGAATAGATAAACTCCCCCTCAAGACCAGACGCAGCTGGTGATCCGACTCCAGGCAAACAGCTTGCTTCTCTTCAGAAAAGTCTTGTGATGTCTTCAACTGTCTCCAGCCAATCGTCACTTCTCTTAAGCAAGATCTCAAGACTCTCCAGTTCTGATTTAAGCAAATCGATGAATTTCGTTCAGAGTGCTCGATGTTCCAGCCACATCTAGCAAAGGCTTTATACGACGGTCTTCTTGGCATCCAAATAAGGCAATCAGGGCACCACAATCAGCGGGATTAATGTCGCCAACGGTAACTGTTGGGGGGTATTTTTATTAAGTGTATTAATAAAAAAATATTATCTAATTAATCATTTCTTTATTAATTAAAATCAATTCTAAACCCAAAAATCCCTCCGGAAGCCTGTTTTCGCAAAACAAAGTGTCTCGGTGTCCTAAAAATATGAAAACACCCAAAAATGACATAAAATTTGTGAAAAACGGACGCGGGACGAGCTCGGGAGCGAAAAAACACTTCGGAAGCACTTTGGTGGACCCCACACACACAACAGCCCATCAGGAGCCGCCACGTGGCGGGGAAATGACCAAAACCTGCCCTCCATTCGCCCCACTCGCTGCCTGCCACCTCAGCAAGCCACTTGCAGCCTTAAATTGCCCCTGGACACGTGTCAGCCAAGGAGAAGAAGGTGCTCCTTCCTTGCACACTGCGGATGTTTGCCGCGCGTGCGGGCGCGTCGCCGCCCTAATGGACGATCCGATGGCGGCGATGGCTTCCTCTCACTCTGAGGATCAAAATGCATATAAAATTTGCACCCAGGGGCTTCCCGAAACAATATTTATTTGCTTCTGAACCCCTGCCTCCTATTATAAATAGGATCCTGATTCACAACTTCAAACACAACTCAAAACCGACTCGAAACCTCTCGAGCTTCTCTCTAGTCACTCTAAACTCGCACCCCCCCCCCCTGTTTCCCTTGACCTCGGGTATTCTGTTCTCAGGTCGAAGAAGATGAAGATAGCGGAAGCCCTGGGGAAATTCCTACACGGTTTACGACCCTCCTGATAGGTCCTGTTCCTCGTTGTGCTCGGTCTATCTCACTGTCCATTACGCGGCAGTGCAGATAGCCCAGGGACACGGGTCTGGACCCACAATTCAGGTCGCAGGGGAAAACCTGAGGGAATTTCTCTAAGATCCCTACCACCAAGGAATCACCCAGAGGGGAATCCCTGGAGGATATTCTGGGATGATTGACGACCCCGCCTGTCCAAATTATAGCTCTATGCGGAACCTGTTTTGTCTCCTAGTCTATATCTTTCATAGATACAGCGACTCTGCGGACAATTCGTAGGACCCGGGCTAGGATTTACAGGCCGAGGGGCAAATCTCCCAGGGTCCGCTGCCTGGTCAAACACACTCTCCCTTTCGTGGGAACCCGATCTGCGAGGAACCCGAACCCGAACACGTCAGCCTAACTGGGCAATCCCAGACAACAAAATATGTTATCCAAGCAGTCAAAGCCCAACGAAAGTCAACAAAAGCCCGTCACGTCAACGAAACGACATTGGGCCATGCCCAAAATCAACAACTTGGGCTCAATAGTGTTTGATCCAAAAAACGGCATCAACGGTAACATCAATCAAATCAATTCAGACTCAATCAGATGAGGATATCGAATCGAGCTGGCTGATCGTGGTGATAACTCCACGAAGATCTTTGACTCCAGCAGCATATCTCTTCAATAAATGCGCAGACCTTCAGCAACTTGTTGAACCAACCGATGTCTGAACAACCTGTTAATACAACACATAATGACAAAAACAAAAAGAACAAACAGTGTTCTTACATCGTCGACTCTGGGCATCATCGACTCTAGGCGTCGTCGACTTCGGGCATCGTCGACTTCGGGATATGCCGACTCCGTCGAAAGGAGGACTTCTCTGTGTGGAGTGGGGTCCGGCCGGATCCAACCTCAACAGTACCTACCCTCATGGTCTGGTCCTAAAAGGTGAGGTATGGCCTAAAGCTACCTAACTCATCTCATCAAAGTCAAGCACACTTGCTTGCTTTATGGTATATGGACAACACTTAAATATTTATGCCGTAATAAAAGGATTGCCAAATCCGACCTCAACAAATAATAATCAATGTATTATCATAGTGTCTTATTCTTCTTCTTAAGACTCATCCCACCGACAGTTGTTTGGACCCGCTCAACTGGATATACAGTTTTGTCATTTTGTGCATTGAGGATTTGAAGAAATCACTAATTCATGGAAAAAAAGAATGATTATTTATTTATTGCTAGTTTTACACGTGGTTTATATAAAAGTGGAAATGCACAAAATTGACTGCCGTATAGTATGGAAGCGTTGTAAATTAATAAATTATAATGTGCACAACACACGGTTATAATTGTTAATAGTGTATAATTATAATATTATTTTGTTAGAATCCAATACTAATCTAATACAGCTAATATAATCTCAGTTGCTTTCCTTGTCTGTAACGCGCTATTCTCAGCTCAACAGTTCTCCACTCACGTTTGTGCGTCTCTTTTTTCCAACAAACAAATATGTATATTTTATTGAGTCTCAATTCGGATAACTAAAGTTGATAAAGTAATTTCTTATTTAGTTGAATTGCTAAGAATCTCTCATCAACTTTGAAATTTACACTTTTTGACATTGTTGCTCTCACGTCTCTACTCTCTAATACATTCATGATTTTGCTCCGTATCTATTTATTGTCAAATGTGAATTGTGTATAACTTAATATTTTTATTTTTTAACCTTTTTAAGTTACAAGAGATATCATTGCGAAAAAATTTAAAATAAAATGATAGTAACAAATTTCTAACATTACCGTCCAAAGATCTCATTGAGAATTGAGATAATAAAAATAGAAACATTCAAGTCAATTAGAGAAGAGAATATACAAGTTTTGTGTGTGCTCCAAATAAAATAAAAGTGTGCGATTATACAATTTCGTTCGAATATTGATCTATTTCGTTAAAGTTCCGTCACGTGTCAAATCCTCCCTTATTTGTCGTTTTATTTTTTGGTCACATGTACTTGATAAAAGTTAAGAAAAAAATACTACACCGTCTAGTTAAAAAAAAAAAAACTGTAATTTAACAAAATTTCTATTTACAAATTTTTATTTCATATAACTACTTTGCTTAGAAAAAAAATTTGAGTACTCATTTCTCTAGCTTAAATATTGTTACTTTAATTATTTCGATCTTACATGAACAAAGTGTAAAATATACCAAAACCGATATTATGGCTTTACAATTTTACTGATTTGAAGACAGTAAATTATAACGCCTTAAACCAGATTTGAACAAATTAAACGGATGATTAGGAAGTAATAATATTAGTAGTCAAGTCAAATAATATCATCATCCAAAAAGGAGGAGTTCAAGTCACGAGTCGTAGACAGACACGCACCGCTGACGTGGACGACTCGGTCCACTCGGCTCCGACGTGGCAGAGAGAAAACGTAAAAAAGACTACCCACCGTCCCCGGTGGGTCCCACTCGCACCAATATTTATATTCTCGAATATCCGCATTTAAAATATTAAATATGCTCTTTAAAGAAGCCCCAGCCGCGAAGTCGAACCAAACGTACATCGCATTCATTCCCTTCCCTCCATTGCCAACCAGAGGTAAAAGCTTCCTTCTCTTTCAAGCTCTCTGGTTTTTCTCTCTTCAAGCTTCAGATCTGCGCATTCTAGCTCACGATATCTATCTCTGTGTGTGTATATATATGCATCAGCTTTTTGCTTTCCGTGTCCATGTTCTTGCTGTTCTTGAAACCTAGCTGAAACTGATTTTGAGGTTTTTTTTTTTTTTTTTTTCTTGGGAAATGGATGATGATCAGCTCGATCGTGAGGAAGAGCTTCAGGAAGTGTTCGAGTTTCAGCCATGGCTCCTCCCATTGAGACTCCCACCAAGAGCCACGTCTCTCACCACGCCAAGCACGCACCGCTCAACGAGAGGATTCTCTCGTCCATGTCCAGGAGATCTGTCGCTGCTCACCCTTGGCACGATCTCGAGATAGGTCTGTTGCTTTTTTCACGAACTGGATCGTCCATTTCTCTGTCTTCCTCTGAGGTTCTTTTGCGTTAATCTTCTCTTTTGATGTGATGCAGGACCTGAAGCTCCCAAGATCTTCAACTGTGTAAGAACATCTGACATTTTTTAGCTTTTCATTGTGCGCTTTGCGTGTTTGATACACATTCCTATAGCTTTTTCTCCATTGTATTGAGAGTTTTGTCGGTGAATCTATGGGGGAAATGCAGGTCATTGAAATAGGAAAAGGAAGCAAAGTGAAGTATGAGCTTGACAAAAAGACTGGTTTGATCAAGGTAACTTGCGTCTCCTTGGCCAATCTTGTGTGTATTTACTCAATGCTGAACATGGATGATTGATCATGGAGCGTGTCTATGCAGGTTGATCGCATTCTTTACTCGTCGGTTGTGTACCCTCACAACTACGGATTTATCCCCCGTTCTCTCTGCGAGGATAACGACCCCATTGATGTGCTCATCATCATGCAGGTTGGTTTAGATGTCAGTTTTTAGTTTTTATCGATCGATTGACATGTTCTAATTGGCAAACACGTACAGGAGCCGGTTCTTCCTGGGTGTTTTCTTCGGGCCAAAGCCATTGGCCTCATGCCTATGATTGATCAGGTACATATTTACACAGGAATATTTGTGTAAGATGTGCTATAGCCAAGGAGGTTGCTAACTTGTTACGATAAATACAGGGCGAGAAAGATGACAAGATCATCGCCGTGTGCGCTGACGATCCCGAGTACCGCCACTACAACGACATCAAGGAGCTGCCTCCGCACCGCTTGGCCGAGATCCGTCGCTTCTTCGAAGACTGTATCCTTTAACTTTATAATTTCAGCGCGTAGTAATAACCTGTTTTGCTGCTTGTTTCTGGTCTTTTATCGGTCACCAAGATAATATCCTTGACGGAACGAATAATAGACAAGAAGAACGAGAACAAGGAAGTTGCGGTGAATGACTTTCTGCCTGCCGCCAGTGCCTACGAAGCAATCCAGCATTCAATGTGAGTCTTATCATATGAACAATTACATATTTTGTGCAAAAATGTGAATCAATAATGTCTTAAGTGCTAGTTTATATTTGGGTTAGAACTTAGAATAGAATTTGGTTTGTTTGTTGTGAAGGGATCTGTACGCAGAATACATAGTGGAGAACCTGAGGAGGTAGTTTGGTCCGAGGAAGAGACAACAAACACAGTGAAATTCACTTCTGCTCTGGTCTGGTCTGATCTGGTCTTGTCTTGTCTTGTCTATCATATATTGTAACGAAAGAAAATAGGAGAAACTACAAGTATGTTATAGCTATTACATATTGAAAAAGAAGAAGAAGAATTAATGGTCTGTGTTTATTATGTAGGGCATTTTTTGATTCTTGTGAAAAGTGGGCTGGGATTCTCATGTACTGTTATACAGCAATACTGTTTTCTGTTAATTTTTACTAGTAGATTGTTTTGTTGTTGATGATGATGAAGAAATATATATATATATATATATATATATGGCTTGTTCTTTCATTTTGGCAAAATTTTGACCTTAAAGAGAGGATATGCGACAGCTCAAACTATTATCTTTGGATACCAAACACTCGTTTTTGCAATCAATGATTGTGTTCAATGCATACTAATTATAAATTAAGCATCACTATCCTCAAGCTCATTTCTGTTTAATGCATAACTACATTGAAAAAGTAGTTTGAGACATTGAAAAAGTCTTGTTTGAAACCTAATGCAAATTTTGGACCATACTAGAAGAGAATTAGAGACTAGATGACCACTAGTTAATGTCGTGATGATGAGCATCCTTGTAGCATAGATGCGTTGCGTTATGTGAAAGAAAATTCTTTGAATAGCATTTTTTTTCTTTTTCTTTTTAGTAGATATTAAAAGCTCTATCGTTAAAAAATTGAGAAATCCTAAAATATCACTTATTATACCTCCTCATTGTCACCGAAATTATACCATACCTTATAAATTTATGTATCAAAATGCCTTGATACTATAATTTTTTATGCCCCAATATTTACAAAAAATAAAAATAAAAAAAATCTACTTGTCGCTCCCGCGATATTCTCTTTTGGTATTGTCTTTACTTTTTCTGCTCCTTGGGTCAATGAATTTCTTAACTTATAATTTCCACGTAAAAAGAGTAATTTATGTATATATAATATATATTCTAGGAAAATTTACTATATCTTCAATTTTCACTTTTAGCAAAAATATACCTTCAAGTTTCAAAAACAAAATTGAGGGTATATTTTTGCTAAAAAAAGAAAGTTGAGAGTATAATAAACCAAATTCTCATATACTTTAGAAGAAAAAAAAATCATAAAGAGAATATTTTGATAGATATCAAAAGGTGAAGAAGCACGATCTATATATATTAAAAGGAGGAACTACAAGATGACATATTATCAAAGGATTGTGAGCATTCTAAGTTTTACAACTCAAGATGAAAGTGTAGAGCAATTCTAACAAAAGATTGGAAAATCCTTTTTTCCAAGAATTTGTAATTTTTTAAAATATGAATTTAATGTATTTTCTTTATTGTTGATTAATGCATTGAGTGGAATTGCAAGTGTCATAATATTTTAATTGCATTAGTGACTTTTTATTTTCTAGACTTTTGGTATTTTACCTCTTTAATAAATAAAATCCCATTAATAAGTAAATGAATCTATATATATGAGATTCAAATGTCTGATGTAGCAAGGTTTCATAACGTGAGTACTTACATATGTGACATGGTATGCTTAGGAGCTTGCAAAAGAATTGTGGCCAAGAAGTCGATAAGAACATCACTACAATTTTATGAAAGCAAAAGGTAGTTTTTTTTTAATATGTTTAAAAATTTATAGTTTTCACAGTTTATTTTCAATATATTATCATGGAGCTATTATCATTGTTATGATCTTCCGTACTTTCAGAATTGTGGCCAAAAAGATCAATAAGAACATCAACTACAATTTTATGCAAGCAAAAGTAGTTTAAGGTAGTTTTTTTAAAATATTTTTCTTATTCTCTAATTTGTATTCAAATTTATATTTTTCACTGTTTGTTTCTTATATATTATTTTAATTTTATTTTATTTCATGGAGCTATTATCATTGTCATGATCTTCGTCCTTTCCTTACTCGATTATAGCGGTTTGTAAGAGCTATTTTTTATCACTTCTCAACCTATAAAATTACTATAAAAAAAAAAATCAATGTTACCTTACTTAAAGTTCTTATATCAAACATTTTTTTTTTAATTTTTGGATACGAAGATGTTAACGATTTCCTCAATAATATTTACATTTTATTGTTTCATGTCTTTTTTAGTCTCTTCAATTTTTTTGGTTTATATCATTTTACCTCTGCTTTTGATCTCCCTCATTTCTCAGGTTATATTTTTTTTTCAAAGATTTTGGTTCTATTTTTTGTTGTGTTTATTTTTTTCATATATTTTTATATATCTTTCACTGTTCGTTGCATTTAATAGAATAAAGAAGAGATTTGAATGATCAAGATTAGACTTTCTAAGAAGAATGGCGATGTAAATGAGAAAAACACAATCAAGCACACGAACAAGATCGTCTCATCATAACATAATATTGAGAGTTTTAAGTTAATGCATTATAGCTTTTTTAAGCAAGTTTTTTTTTTTAGTATGATTGATTGTGACGACTTTGTAAGGATGTATTGTATGTGTACAAATAAAATTTCTTGTATTTTTATTCACCTTGAAATATTATACGAGAACCTAGCTAATATCAATTTATTTTCACTTAATGTATATTGTATTTTTATGTTAAAAAAAATTAAAATGGAGATTCTTGAAGACTTTGGATCACACAAACTATTTTGATAGATTTTTTCAATTATGCAAACATTGTGGCACTTTGACTTGCTAATTTTTTTAGATAAATATACCATGTATGTTAAAATATTCACTATAGCTTATAGTTTTATGTATAACTGTTCAATGGATAGAAATGTCGTATTACAAACTATTTGATTCCATATTGATCTATTGCAACTTTTTAACTAAATAAATTGTTGGAGATAAATGAAGAACCAATTACACATTCAAATAGAACTAAATTAGCCTATTAATAAAGAACACCTCAAGAGATTTTGAAAAAGAAAATGTTATGGTATTATTTATATAGATTGAAGTGGTATTATTGTATATATAGAGATATACCATTAGAACTAATTATGATTAAGTATTTTAAAGAATATTTATGTTAATGTTCAAGAACATGAAAACCCTTCAAAGTAATGCTTATGCTAAGAGCTTATTATAAATACGCATTTAAAAAAATTCATGTTTATGCTCAAAAACATGAAAAGTCCTTCAACATAAAACTGGAAATAGCTAAATGTATTTAATAATGTCTTGGGTGATGCATATATGATCACATTCTCTTTTTATTTGCTTATATATATAAATATATATTATATTCGGCGCGAATATCGACACGTCTTCATTCACATTCATCGCTCTGAGTTATGGCAAAATCACCCATCATCCCAAGTGCAAAACCAAAATGTTATAGATTGTTATGTATATTTGTAAACTTTTAGACATGACATTTACTTTATACATTTTCTGACTTTTTTTGATAAAAAATGTATGCATGAACACTGTTTTTCATTTTTTAACATAATATCATTCTTTTAGTATCTCCTGATATTTAACATTGTTAATACATATAAAATATATATAAGGAAGTTTTTAAATGAGCATGTACGTGATTAAATAGAATATTTCAGATTTCATCATTATATATCTATATATGTATATATTAATATTTCATTTAATGAGAAAAATCATTAGTGCATATGGCACATAAGTGTGTGTGTATATATATATATATATATCAATCGGTATACAAAGAAAACTATATATGTATTGGATAATTATAATAAACTGTGATGATATATTAATAGAGAAGTAAATATGCATCTGGTAGTTAATGATCAATGTAAATTGTAACATCCAATGGACTATTTTTCTTCTCCTTTTCTTTGCTGAGAGTAATAAATTACTCATAACTTCTTTAGCAACATTCTTTTCGTTCCATTGATTAAAATTAATAGCAGTAATCAGTTATTAGGTCTCATTAATCTTGTTTCAGTCATGAAATAAATTTACACAATTAACTAATAGTTGTACATAAAATGTTTACGGTTAAAATAAGAGTTACTATAAGTATTTTTTGTGGTTAGAATGCCAAAAGTTTGTTACTTGCTAAGAAAATAGCAAAAAAAAAGCATGTTAATGAATAATACAACTATTTATAAATTTTATTTAATTAAAAGCTTATCCATAAAGAAAATAAAAAAAAAGTGTAAGTAAGTAGTGTAATATTTATCGAAGAAAATCACTTAAGGCATTCATTCATTCTGTAATTTTTTTTTTATGTTACTTCCATTTAAATGTTTTATATCAAACCATATTTGATTTTTGAAGAATGATTTGAAATATTTTTATTCACTTTGTAAATGCATTAACATGTATTTATGTCCAAAATGGAAATTTTTTTCCACTAATATACTTTCATAACGTATATACAATAGAAAATAATTGTACCAGTTTAATAATTTTTTAACATGTACATAACCTAAGTAATGATTTTTTTAATAAATAATTTTAAAGTCCGATTAATCTTAACCCTTTGCATTAATTTTGTATATAGAAAGAGTTTGTAAATGCAAAATACTTAAAATACTATTTTTGTTCTCTCAAAATAACAACTGTATTTTAAAAAAAATCATTTCACAAAGTGATAATACGGGTGTGAAAGTTATAGTTCGTATACAAATTTACATATACACTTTTTTTTCCTTATTTTCATATACATTTTCTCATTTTGGTTTTGTTAGGTTGGTGAAACATTTTTCTCCATCATTTTAGACCCACGTAACCCTCTCCAACCCATTTTCAATGAATGTTTGCGATTTTTATATTTATTTGTTTAAATTTAAGATATATGTCTACATTAAATTTTAAGATATTATGATTGCCAAGTAATTTATTTTTTTCAAATTTGACTTAGTTGTTTTTGGGTTTCATTTTGTATTCAAGTGGGTTTTGTTTTTTTTAAATTATGTCTAAAATCGTGCTCTCTTTTTATCTTCAAAATTTTGTAATTTAAGATTGTTTCAATTAAAAAATAAACAATAACAACAATAGTCTATACACACGTAAGCAAAATAGACTTGAAATATTACGATATAATTCAAGAATTGATATCAAATTGTTTCAATTTAGATTATATATATATATAAAAAAAAAAGAGTAACGATAATAGTTTATACACGTAAAGATTGGAAAAACTATTATATGATTCAAGATGTAAGCTATTATAACTTGATGGAATGTAAATTTTTAATATTTTGCTAATATAAAATTACCAAAATATATATTTTGATCAGCTCACACTACATTTGTTTACTATATTTGTAGTTGGTTATTTTGGTCTTCCAATTTATATTCAAGTACAAATTTATATAATAACACTAGCAATTTAGCTATAGTACTTTGTTCATCTACATTTTCATCTTACAATACCAAATTAAAATACTCCCTCTTTCAGAAATGTGGGAAAATAAAAGGTTTAGAATAATTCTAAAATTATTTGCGTATTAAAATTGAATAACCTAAATGTATGTGAATAAATGTTTCTCCAAATAATTAAGACCACTAACAATATGTTTATCATATATTTTTATTTTAGATTGTATATATTTATTAGTGAGATTATTAAGAGAATTACTCGATTAAATAATTATTTCATAAAGATATGCATATAGGATCCATAAAATTCAGGTTCGAGTTCATTGATATTATTTATTTGATTATAGATGGCAGTAAGTTTATACCTTAAACACAAGAGAAAACAAATTTCATTTACATTTCTAATGCATAAGCTCTCAAGAGGAAAGTTTTATTTTATCTAATTCGTTGGGGTTTGTTTCCAAGTGTTTATGAGCACAGGAAGTAATAGTTTTTATCTCCATTAGAAGAATGACATGTTTTCAACATTTGTCTTTGAAATAGTTACGGGTAAATTCACACATTGTTGGTAGTGTTGTTTAACCTTATATCTGTAAAAAAAAAAAAAAAAGTCCGAATAACACAACAACATCCAACAATCTTACAAATCCGCCAAGACAATTTTTAGGAGGATTATTTAAAACATAAATTTCTTTACACCCATTTGTCTAACATTATTTATATATATGTTGTACAAATTGCTTTATAAAACATGTTCATGAACAAAACATCCTAATATATATTTTTTATCTACATTACCCAAATAAAATAACATCGTTTACTATTTTTAACAAATTTATAAATATAAAATTTACGCAACCGCGCAACGCGCGGTGTATTCACTAGTTATAAGAAAAAGAGGTTTAAAGTAAAAATTTCCAATTGACTATAGGTGTGTATATTAAGTGCGGCTTTTCAGACAGTAAACCGAATATTGCATTTGAGTATTTTTTTTAAGGGTTAATTGCGGCAAAAAGACCCAACCTTTGGTCAAATGCTCTGCTGTGTATACAACCTCCGTAAATGGCGGCAAAAGTACCCAAACTCGGCAGTTGGTAGTTGACCGAGAAAATTAGTCCATGTGGTTGTTAGCCTTTGCCACGTGGCACACCACATGGCACTTGACTGCCACGTGGCATGCCACGTAATTATTATTTTTAAATACTTTTTAGTAAAAAAAATATTTTTAAATATTTTTAAATTTTTTATTTTTAATAATTTATTTTAATAATAACAAATAATGAATATTTAAATTTAAATATTCATTATTGATTATAATTATTTATTTTTAATAAAGTGGGTACAACGAAATAAAAATCACCGTTCATGATTCACTTGAACTCTGTTTCCGATCCGGTACACGCGTCGAATAAAATTGTTTAATATGTTTAATAATAATAACCAATAAGCACATACATACTGTTTAAAAAGTCAAGACATAATTAAATACACCACTTATTAAAAGAAAATAGTAGTCATATTTATATTTAACGAAAAATTATTTTTATTTGTTTGCATGATATTTTTTTTGTGTTTGCACTTTATAATAATATTTTTTTAATATGTTTTTTTTTATATATTATTCTTTTTTTAAAAAAATTCATTAAATAATCATATGATTATTATTGGTTATTATTATTAAACATATTAAGCGATTTAGTTCCACCCGTGAACCGGATCGGAGGCGGAGCTTGAGTGAACCGCGAACGGTGATTTTTTTCTTTATTTATTTCGTTTGACCCACTTTTCTAAAATGAATAATTATATTTAATAATAATAACCTATAATGAATATTTAAATTTAAATATTCATAATTGTTATTATATATTTATTATTGGTTATTATTGAAAAATAATTTATTTTAAAAAGAAATTAAAACAAAATTAAAAAAATATTTTTTTAATTATTTAAAAATATAATTACGTGGCATGCCACGTGGCAGTCAAGTGCCATGTGGCATGCCACGTGGCAAAGGCTAGCAGCCACATGGACTGATTTTCTCGGTCAACTCCCAAATGCTAAGTTTGGGTACTTTTGCCGCCATTTACGGAGGTTGTATACACAGCAGAGCATTTGACCAAAGTTTGAGTCTTTTTGCCGCAATTAACCTTTTTTTAATAAAGAAAATCGAATACTTTATATGAAATGATAAAAACCTTATTTAATGCATATTCGGTATCTTGTTGCGGTTATATTAGTATTTTAACTGCATTTATACTTCAACAATAGGACAAAAAACGAATAAAAACATTAATCAATATATTATAACATTTCAATTAGGTAAGTAAAAAATAATGATAAATAAAGACGTGAATGAAACAAAATCAATAAATATTAGATAAATAAAAGTTAATACATTGTCCAATATAAAATATACAATTATATACTAAACCTTGTCATATGTGAAAAATTCAATATTTTGGTTCAATGTATTTTATAATAACCGAGTAACTGATACAAGTATTTGGTTTCTATTCGGTATATTCAAATTTAACCGTTTAAATTTGAAATATATAGTATCGATATATCCACTTTTGGTTTAGTAGCTGGTTTACGTTTTTTTTATTCACTCTTACTTTGAAGTAAGAATAGACAACCTAAAAGAATTGGAAAGTCCTATGTCTCTCACGCATACATATGAAACACTGCAAGGGATTATTTTGGAACTCAGATAATTTGAAAATCGAAATTTTGGTTCCATTTTTTATTTCAAAAATATTGGCAATAAAATATTTTAATACCATTAATACGGTATTCCATACTCCAGACTATATCACTTATATGTTTTTATTTTTACTTTTAAATATTGATTAGTAAAAAAAATTAAAAAAAAAAAAATTGAAGCTGGAGTAAATTTATAAAAGAAACTAAAATATGTTTGGTTATATTTATTACTTCATAAAATACATTATAATTAATCAAATCATGAATAAGAAAAGCAACTATTTAGATAAAAGAAAAAACGACGTAAAAATTTACAATCCTCACTCTTAGAGTCAATCTCTCCCTCTCCATGGTGTAGTATCAAACATTGCGGCTTCGTCTCTCAAAGAGGAATGCTGAAAATTCGTCGTAGCATCAAATGTTGCGCTTTCTGTCAACCTCTCTACGGAGTTGCAAAAATTATTTACACGTAATTATCTTGTTATTATTAATCAAGAATTTCGTATTATTATTAATCAAGAATTTCATTTAAATTCCATCCATCAAAACCTATATAAATTTCATCCATCGAAACCTATTAATCAACGCCTGAATTCTCATTGAAACCTCAATCTCCATAACTTATTCTCTTCCTTTTCTAGCCCTATACAACACGCCGTTAAGCAACACAAAAAGGCAGGGGCAAAATAACACGCCGTTAAGCAACACAGCAACACAAAAAGGCAGAGTTTAGGCTAAATTAGGGACAAAATGAAGATCATACTCGTTTACAACCTACAGAAATAGTTGTTACAACCTAGGATTGATTTTTCCACTCTTGTTACAGCCTAGGATTCTAGTTTTTCCACTCCAAATCATGCTTAATTACTGAATGTACGAGTTTGTATTACCAGACACAAATTTTTATATATAAACTCACTTTTTCCGAAATTGTTTCCTTCATTCTCCGTGTGGGATTTTTTTTTTTTTACTTTCATTTCTCTCAAATTTGCTTAACACTTTGTCCATGTAAGATTTTTTCTTCTCTATAAAATTGATTCATGCACACTTCATAGTTCATACTTCATGCACATCAATATATTATAAACATTATGCCTAACAGACTAAATTATTAAATATATTTCATCAAAATAAATATATAAATTACATAAAATAAATACTCATTTAATTATATTTTTGAAAAACCCATCGATTACCTATAAAATCGAATCGGTAACTTTACTTGTCAGTAAACTTATTTTTTTTCTTTTCGAAAAACTCACCAATAAACATGTAAAATAGAACCATCGGTTTTGGTATTTAGAAATTTGGAATAAGGGTTTCTTATTCGATATATTACGACTCTAGGGCTAACCGTCATAGCTTTTGTAGACTTAGTTTGGATTATGATTTTTCCGTTGCATCACAAAGAGCCTCAGACTCCGCTCATGAGCGATTGACTCGTTGTTGATTGTTCTTTAGTTTTATTCGATAAAAAATGGGATTTTTTGACTTGGCGAATTCTCATTGGTCGATTTCGTCTGTGGTTTATTTGAATGAATCTCAATATCCCAAAATCATTGTCTCACTAACTGCAATAGCAAGACTGATCATATACAACAATTTTTGCAATTGATATGTGATAAGTTCAAACTTCAAACAAGGTAAAAATATAGTGATATTTTACTAGCAATATAATAAAAAGGGTTATTCAAGACACAAACACCAATTCTCTTTAAAAAAAAAAGTAACGATAAATTTTAAAAAAAAAATTAGCAGGCTAAGTATCAATACTATGATATTATATAGAGATCTTTAAAAAAAATTTATCACGAAGTACCTCTTTGTATGCGGCACATTTCAATTTTCATTTTGTCATGGCAAAAATTCCGAAAAACCAAAAAAGTTATGCCGTAGATTTTAAATTTTATTTTTATCGTGAAAAATTCCAAAAATATCTATTGCCATGAGTTCCAAAATTCTTAAGCCAAAATCATTTTTTTTTTAAATTTTGTTACAACAGAATAAAATTTAGAATATTTTGTGTTGCTATAAGACACTTTGTGATACTTTTGTCGATTTATTCCTCATATATAAACATGTACATTTTTATCGAGTTTTTTTTCTTTTTCTTTTCTTCAATCTTTTACATAATATCAAAGTTTTTATACTTTGTTTGATTAGAAAAGAAAAAAAAAAGAATTAAAACTAATCGTTACTTTCTAAAATTAATATTTTGTTTTTTTGGTACTTTGGTGCTAATAATAAATCTCCGAATCTTTCTCTATATATAGGCAGATTTGTTGACATATGATCCTTTCCTTTCCTTGGGGTTTAACCAGAGGAGCTTCGCGACCGCAAAACCCCTCTCTCTCTCCTCCATAGCCTTAAACCCTTCTCCTCCGCCGCAAATGGGGTCCTCCAACGTCGACAATCTCCTCCTCCAAACCCTCATGGGCATCGGCAGGCTCCAGATTCGCTCCCCGACCCACAATCCCTACCCTTTCCTCCCCCAATCCCTCGAAGACCTCCTCTTCGCCGCCGCCGACGACGACGAAGGTGATGGCGCCAGCGTCGGCGACGGCGGCGACAGCAAGACCGCCCTCGCGCGCGAGGAATCCAAGCTCGAGAACGAGATCATCCGCATCGTCCTCTCCGGCCAGTCCGACCTCCTCCGGCCCAATTCCGGGCAGGCCGTCACCGTCGCCGAACACCACGTCTGCGTCGGCTTCCACCTCGAGTCCGGCTCCGACTACCGCGTCTGGGAGTGGCACGGCCACATCATGCTCTTCGACGACGACAATGGATACACTCCGGAGTATATCTACGGAAATTACTTCGAGAGGCTGCAGCAGCCTCACGCGGTGGCTTCTTCCGCGGCGGAGAAGGAGGAGGAGAAGGAGAAGCCGGCGAATTTGGGGCTCAGGGAACTGATCGACGAACCTGACTCTGCTCAGCCCAGAGTTTTGCATCGCAATATCAACGCTGCTTCGTCCAGGTTCATACACACTCACACACACTGATTCTCTTTGCTATATGCTGTATTTGACCATGTTCATATGGTTTACATACTAGTTTTTTGCTTGATTGTTCATTCATTCGTGTAAAGATAGGATTTTTGTGTAGCAATTCTTGACAGTGAATGAAGCTATTGACAAAAATCTTGCTGTTTCCACTGTCAAATGGGAACTTAAATTCTCGATTGTTTTTGGCAATCAAGGAGACCAGTGAATTGGGGTTAGAGTTTCGAGTTTTGAGTATAGGACCAACACAATACAATAGACGAAAAGTTGACCATATTAGCCCGTGGTTGAGTATGAAGATGCTCCGACAGAACGATTGACACGACCTTATTTTTACCGAAAACCAATCCTCATATCGCTCTAAAAGATTTGCAACTTTCAGTCAGATATTTTCCCGTACGACGACGACGGCCTACATGATTCTCTTGGAAAATTAGGTACAAATGAAGAGAGTCTTGTATTGTGTTAATTGTGCTGGTCATTTATGTTAACTGTTTTTCTCCAGTATATATTGAAGCAAAAACAAATTATTAAGCAATCTTGTGAGAAGAACAGTTATGACATATAGGACCAACACAATTAACCCAATACAAGACTTCATTTATACCTAACTTTCGCTGAGAATCATGTAGGTCGTTATCATAGGGTAAAGTATCTAATTGAAAGTTGTAATTTTTTTAGAGCGGTTTGAGGATTAATTTTCTGTACAAACAACCTCGTGTCGATTGTAATTTTTCCGTACGGGCTACAATATGAGGTGAATGAAATGCATTTACAACGTTGCCACGGGTTTGTCGTGTGGCTTAATTCCAAAGTCTGTTTTAGGAAGTCTAGCTTATCGTTCCGGTGTTTGTCCTTTTATGTACAAATAATCATTATCTTCATTAATG
Source organism: Parietaria judaica (assembly GCA_954871525.1). NCBI lineage: Eukaryota > Viridiplantae > Streptophyta > Magnoliopsida > Rosales > Urticaceae > Parietaria > Parietaria judaica. The sequence continues at coordinate 19,928,300 of OX940864.1, forward strand.
AATATCCTTATTTTGTATGGCAGGGTAAGTTGAAAGAGGAGAATCGTCAACCTCGCAAATGGATGTTGTTGCATTGAATTGTCGGTAAAAAACCGAGAAATAAACGTATTGTTGAAAAGCGGTATACGCTGGCGTGCCAGCCTCATCCGTCACTGGGTTGGATTGGATCGGTTGTTCAATGCAGAGATTAGCAATGTCCATGGGTGGAACTGGAATTCCATGTTTTTCTGATAAATTGCTTGACTTTCCTGCTTCACCATTTCTTGTTATAAATAATAGTCTTGAGAATTCTGGTTACAATTGCTTTACTATTAAAGTTTACTTACATCTTTTCTTTGAAGAACACACTTATCTTGTGAAGATTGAAACTTGTATAATGGCTATTTAAGCTCCGTTAGCCTCTAAATACGCCCATGAAACCGGTGTTTGTATATAAGGTGACAAACCGCGCTGAAATGAAGCAAATGAGATTTTCTTTTCCCTTAGAATTTCTATTTTTTTAACCACTGAAGTCAAGCATATGTCTCTTTACTCATTCAAGTCAAACAAAACTCAGCTGTTTCTTCGGAGAAACATAAATTGAAGACTCTAGTTCGTGTTTTTTTTTTTTATTTGTTTCTACATATTCTAGCGCGAATATTTATGCTCTGACGTTCACGGAGATGTCAAAAAATCGGTTCCCGAGTATGTCCCTTGAGGACGGCAGGAAGCTAGATCCCCTGTTATAGCCGACACGACACAACGTCGGCATACGCATATCGTTGTTCGCACGAGCAACACTCCACTGCCACAACCTCCAGTGAGAGAAGAAGCAAATTTTTTAAGGAAACAAATATGGACGAACTTTCTTTATGTGTCACAGATTCAATTGTTTTGAAAAATTATTACTTTTGTAGTTTAATATGTGATTTGTTATTGGGCTTTTGGTTTGTTGTTTGTGACGGGCCTTTTTGAGTTCATAAATGTATGAACTGTAACTTTTTAATATGTAGTCTTCATTAATCATGATTACCTGAAACTCGGCAATCTATTCTTAAGAATCATCGATACTATTAGTACATTAGATCTTTGAACTTGAATTAGATACTATAATGGCTTTTAATGATAAATACCTTTTTGTGAAAAGTTTTTTTTTTTTGGAATATGGGTTTTCAATAGATTGTCTCTGAGCTCATTTAACAAATTATTTGAAATTGTCGTTGTGTGCATTGTATTCTTCTTCGATCCATTGTTGTGTGTTTATACATGTATAAAAATGTGATTTAATTTATATACGGGTGTATTTCCGGTTTAATTGAAAACCGATGTAGACGACCTAAAGCATAACCACAAGAACATTCACATCGGTATTTTGGACTGTTTTTAACACTACTTGAATCGCGCTAAATAAAAATAATTCGAAAGCTATGACATCAAACTTTATTTACTCTCAAAATGGTGTAACTATTTATTATTTTCACATAAGGGTCTATTATGTTTCAAGGAAAAATATAATAAAATGTCATTGTATGAAAGGCCTTTCTATTCTTAAATCAAATAAATATGTCACGACGGAGATATTTTTTTTTACCATAAATTGATTAGGTTTTGTCGGGTTCCATAAGAACAATACGGCTTTTGAGCGGTTGACTTTATTTTTGACGGTTCTCCAGACGGGAAGAAAGGTTCCATCTCTGACAGCATCGAGATGGGACCGACAAATCGCTATGTGTTTAAATGTAGAACGTCGACCAATATGTCTCTCTTTCATCACTCGGTATCACTTAATTTTGTTTCTTCCACTTTTTTCTATTGCACCTACAAATTTGAGTTTTTTATTTTTTTTCTCGATCTGTGCAACATAATCACGTCCATAAACTCGGCGGACAACTTCTGGAACATGAAGCTAGGCAGCTATTTTGCCAAATCGTATCGGGCACGGCGTATTGTCACGCTATATATGGACATATGCCAATGCGATCTAAAGCTCGAGATCGTTTTCATCCACCACGACGGATTGTTTTGCAACCTGAAAAATTGCGATTACGGTTTATCGAAGCTTTTGACGATTTCAAATGAGACCACTCCATAAGGAACTCATTCAAACAAATACCACCACAGAATTGCTCAAAGGAAAGCGTTATGAAGGAAAATTGGTGGATGTGTTTTCATTTCATGTTGAATGATTCTGTTAATCATGATTTTTTGATAAGTCCGCTCATCAAACTCATGTTTCAAGAAAAAGTCCTGCACATACATATATATATATCGAGCAACAATCCCCGTATAAGGCTCGCTTTATAATGCCAAAGAATGTTGAGATTTCAAGAGAATGCTCACTTTCCTGTCGGGCAAAATAATTCTAAGATCACTGTGGCACAAGACTAACGTCACAAGTAAGGGTTCACTTCACCATAGCCTCTCAACGAGGATGCATGGAAGAAACAGTAGTGAAACTTAGGGCCTTAGAAATAGTAGGATTAACAGATGCCATGCAATACCTTCCAAATCTAGTGATTATTGAAGTCCGTTTCCATTCTAATAATGACCATCGAGTACTTGAATAGGTTAGAATCACTTCATCAAAATTATTCCGAGCTGAAAATATAAAAATACAACAGATTCATCGATATCAGGGAGAGAAACATATATATATAAAAATAGCACAGCTCCCAAACATTGAAATTTCATTAGAGGTGGTGAGAGAGAAAGACTAACCGGCAAAGAAACAAAGTGAGAGAGACGTAATGTTTAGTTTACGCTGAAAAATGGAGGAGTGTGATTATAGAGAGACAAATGAAGTGTTACATTAAGTTTGATTAGTTTTAGTACATGTTAATGCCGTTTTTGGATCAACGTGGAAAGCGGCCCATAACTCCGTTTTGGGCCGGGCCCAATGACCGCGCGATGGCCACGATGGGCTTAGAGCTCCTTTCCTCGGCTTTGATGGGCCGAAAGTCGCTCCCAAGCAATCCGCCTCCTTTTCCGCTCCTGAAAAGAGTGTAAAAAACGTGAACTCCCGAGGAGGGCAGAGGGGGGGACCTCTGTCGCTCGCTCCGACGCTCAACATTAGTCGAGTACTTTATGATCGGGAAGTATGATTGGCGAGCAGAGGCTTTTTGGCTTGAGAAAGCTTACCGAATTGTGGTGGGGGGCTCTCGTATTTATTGTTGCGATAAAATGTGTTGAATCTTATATTTAAAAAAGAAAACAGGTTAAGGTTACTAAACAAGTTAATCAGATTTTGATAACTATGAATTAGGATAACCGGTTGGCGGTTAACCGGTATTTAAAAACAGGTTAAGGTTATTAAAACATGACTAACCGGAATCAGGATAAGAATACCAAATAGTGAAAAAATAACAGGTTAACCGACCGGTTTCCGCACGAGTTTAGATCAAGTTTTCCAAATACAAAATATTCAATAAATACAATTATATAAAAAGCGTGTAACGACAAATATTCTTAAATCATTAAAAAAAACATATTCTTACAAGTAAAAAGGATTATTACAGGCAAAAGTGTCCAAATTGTTCAGCATAGAGCCAATTAATTTTTTTTGGCAAAAGTACTCAAGTTCACGTTTTTGGTGAATCGTTAGACCTCATCCACTTTATTTGTTACTTTTTTACTATTTTCGTCAATGATGACGTCAACAACGCAAATTGCAATGCTATTGAGGAGATGAACTAGGAATTCGATAGAAAAAGTGATAAGAAAAATAAAAATTTGCGTTGTTGATGTTCAAAGAATTCGTGTTTACATACAAGTTCATTTTGATAATCGTAGGTTTGATCGTTTGAGTTTATTTGTTTGATTTGCACTGATGTCATCCCTAACGGAAATAGTAAGAAAAGAAAAAAGAAAAAGAAAAAAATGGATGAGTTCTACCGACTCTCAAAAACTATGAACTTAAATATTTTTTACCACAGTTTTTTTTTTTTAAAATTAACTCTATGTTGCCCTAATTCTGCACAACTTAAGTACTTAAAGGTTCGACTTTTCCTCAATTATCTTCGATAATCGTCGATTATCCGTCTTTCCGGTAGTCATCGGCAAATATTCCATACCAATCGATTATCCTAAAAAACAGTGTAAAAATAACAAAAAATTGGGTACTTTCTGAAGAAATTTTTTTTACACTTTTCAACAATTTTCGGCAAAAGTACCTTCAATGAAAACTTAGTAAATATATTCTTAAAACTATATTAACTTAGTAAATACGTATGTGAGAGTGAGACTATATTTTATTTACATATGTAAACTTAGTAAATATATTCTTAAAACTATTTTAGTGGTTTTTCATCGATAAGTGTCGATAATTCATCGATAATCCTCGATACGTGTCGGTAACGATAAGCTACAATTTTGTTAGTTTTCCATCGATAATCCTCGAAAATCCATCGATAATCCTAAAAAACGGAAACATATTTATTGGCAAAAACGGCATTTTGAAACCCGTAACAACCGAAGTAAAAAATAATAACAATAATATCTTCTTCTTTTTTAAAGCCCAAAGGCTTGGGTCGAAGCCCATAGAAAAGTGGACCCAAAGTAATGCGTTGACTGACTAAACAAAACAAAAATAAATATCTAATTATCCAAGTATAAATCTGGAAAATTAGGTGTCGTCTTAGACAATTCGACATTTCCATCTTCTTCTTCTTCTTCCATTGTTTGGGAGATTCATCATCCATTGATTTCTTCAGTACCCAAATCCATCGATCGTTGGTCTGGTGATTCAGAGAGAGAGAGAAGAAGGCGGCGAGTGATCGTGGCAGCCACGGTGGCGGGTGGTCGAAGAGCATCCGAACAATGCCTTTGCAACCCATCGAATCCCCCTTCTCTTCCTTCCCGAGCTCCGTCCATGGTGGATCCTCCTCCCATCATCGTCTGAAACATCTCGAAAAAAGCGATCGTCGTGGTAATCTTAGTTAACCCCAAACCCCCTCTCTTTTTTCTTTTTCTTTCCCTTTCTTTCTCAATCGGAATCAAGGTTCGCACGCTCCTTCGATCGATCCGTCCCTCAAATCTTCCCTTCAGGTTCGCCTCCTCCTTGCTTGATCTTCATATGTCTATATCTATCTATGTTGTTTGACCTAGCAATTAAAAATGGCGGTGTTCTTGGTGTAGAATCTGAGTCTGTAGATGGACGTTAGCTCTTGTGGTGGAAACTCGGAGTGTGGAGATGTAAGCAGCTGCGTTGAAGGACTGCTCTCATCTTTCCAGGAAAACCCAGGCACTATTCGTGCCGATATTTTAGTGGTCGAGCTCGGAAACGCTCTCGATCAGACCTTGCAGATTGATGCCAAGAAGATAGAATCGCCTAAGGAATCATGTCAGTCAAAACCCTCGCACGATTCGATGCACAAATGGGCGTCCTTCCCGAGCCCAACGGATAAGGAAGTTGCAGAGCATCGGGGCAAGCCGAATGGACTCTCGTCCGATGACGAAACTTCCCGGACCGCCTATGCACGTTCGTTTTCTCTGCCTGTAAGTCTCCAATCTCGACAAAGTTCAATGATTTAAGTTTGTATAGGAAGAAGGTAGGCATGTTTAACTTTTCTGGCTGATAATGTTCTTCTTGTTGGGATTACGAAAGAGCCCTTCGAATCTCGTATCCGCCATGAAAGGTAGCCGAGCCAAGCATGGAGCACCGGCGACGATGAAACTAAGCGTGAATTGGGCTCCGGAGGTTTATGATCCAACGCCAACAACGCTTTCTCACACCGTCCGAGGGGGAGGAGGAGGAAGCAAGAGGCAGCAGAAATCGAAGAACAACAGGAAGAACTGGAAGAACGGAAAGAAAGGGCAAAAGGGGAGCTCTTCCCGGGGCAAAGACAAAGACAAGAACAAGCAATCCTGTAAAGTTTCTGGGAGCTCCAACAATGGCTGTTACAGGTCGATGGGCGGTCGTGAAGCGTTGTCGGAGGCGAGCGACGAGTATGACGAGTCCCCGTCGTATTGTGGGAGTTCCTTCATGAAGAAGTCGCTGGCCAACATGCACTACCCGGTTGCGGAAGCCCTGTGAGGTCGTAGCCCGCCATTTCTCTTCCTCCGTGAATCCACTGCGCTCTGTTTTCGTGTGTATAAATAAAATCTATTCAACACTTGTGTGTGTGTGTGTGTGAGATTTTTGTTACTACTAAAAGAACCTTGTTGTCTTCTTTTCTCTTATGTACTTGTTTTGTGTGTCGTCTAAACCTGAATATATATATATATATATATATATATATTAAAATATGATATGAAAACAATCGGATCTAAGATGTGACAATTTTCAATTTGAAAGATAATGATTATGTCTCACAAGGTTCATACTCGGAATGTATAAATGTCTCAAAATCAACATATTTAAATCAAAATGTTTGAATCATTCTTATACTCGAGACCCATAAGTTTGTTCATTGTAATTAAGTTCGTCGCAACACCAATCTAGCATGTCACAAACTCAAAGCATGGAGATTGATCAACCGCACCATCCGATGGTCTTGTGCGATGTGTATCCCGATCCCGATTGGGAATCCGACGGCTGAGATTGAGGTGTTCTATATTCCCTCGGTTTGGCGGGGTCCACAAAGATGACCCATCCGTCCAAGAACTTGGCGTTCATTCCTTGCCTTCCTCTCTCGGCTTCTTCAATGCTCGCGTATGTGATGAATCCGAACCCCTTGGATCTACCCGTCGCCCTATCCGTCACCACTTTTGCTGCACGGGCAAAGCAAACACATGGATATTCTGAAGAAGCAGCAGCAGAAGATACAGAATGTGAATTATTAGTAACCATCGGTCAACTGGCCAAAAGGCGAAAACGCCTCTCTAAGCTTTTCATCTGTTGTTAATCTTGAAAGACCTGTAGTGTTCATTCGCAAACTCATGAGAATATTTTCTTTTCCGTGACCAAGAATAGTTGAGTATTTGAACTAGTATCATTCAAAGAAATACACGAGTCAAGCTACAAAAGAAAATCTATATATTCCATCGCATATTCCTCGCCGGATCAAAATTTTCACTTGTATCTTTTAAACACTGCTCAGCTTAATAGAAAATGTATAACGAGACCAATTTCGGGTGTTGGGCTTAATGAATTATCCCCGACTATTATGGGCGCTGGTCGGTTCTTTTCTTATTAAACAGAAACACGAATTTATAATTACATCGTCCACCATATTTCGGACTCAACAAACCCTAGTTTCCCAAAAACTAAATTTCACAGAGGCTCAAAAGAAATCAAAGGGTGTCTAATTGAACTTCTGAATAAATGAAAAGAAAAAAAGAAAAGAGAAGCATACCACTGATGAAAAGCCTCGGAGAAGTGAGGGTAGAAGTAGAAGAGCAGTGACGAACAGCATCGAATTGAGACGAAAGAGAAGATCTTCCCAAAGCGCCTCTAAAAGCAGACAAGAACGCCATTTTGTGCACCAATTGTAATCTGCAGCCACAAACATCTCCGTTAATCAGATATCAAATCATACGGATTCGTACGCATAAAACAAAAACGGGTTTCAATGACTGGTGATTACATAAACGGGTTTGTTATGTTTCGCAAGAAATGCAAATCCTCTATCAATTTAATGTTGAAAATGTTATAAAAAATATGAACAATAAGTCATCATTGAGACTTTTGAACTCCATGTTATACTTCGTATACATAGCTCATATGCATGAATTTCAACCAATAACTTGATAGAAATCAAATGGAGATTCTCATCAGTTCAACTTCATACCCCATGTCTCATTTTTCTTTCAAAACCATCAAACATTTGAAAAGAAGCTAAACAGATATATATATATATATATAGAGAGAGAGAGTACATATATAGTTGCATAATATAATAATTTTATCAAACAGGTGGTGTTCATAACGTAGAGTGCTTTTATAATACCCAACTAAACATATGAAGAGTAGAATCGGTTGCTTCACCAAAACGATTACAAACAAAAATCATTGAGCTATGATGAACAATCAAAACCGGAAATTCCATACCTTTTTTAAAGCCCTGATAAAGATTTGATGGTGAAGATAGGTTTGGATTAATTAGGAGACGAAAATGAACCCCAATACAGCTTAATACTACATGCAGTTTCATTTCTTATACAATATATGTTGTCGTTTACTTAATATTGTCGTTTTTATGCCCTTTGGACTTTATGTGTGGTTGTCGTTTTAACTAACCGGTCGGTCTTCATGTTTTATATCAATTGACCATTTTGCGACCAACTGGAATTCATAGAGACGATGAATCCCTCTTTTTTAATTGAAGGAAAATCAATGGCGGATCAATCGTTCGAGAGCGGAGTCCGAGGATCTTTGTCATGGAAAGGGGAAATCCTAATTCAAAATAAGCATGGCAATAGTTATAGAGTCCTAATACAGAGATTAAGAAACCTTTATATACTAAAACCTATGAAAAAGCGATTGCTCTACCTTACGAGTTTATCGATGAGTTTTTCAGAGATAAAAAAAATTCGATATGTAAAGTTACCAATCAGATTTTATCGAAAAACCACTAACCGGCGGATATTTCAAAAAATAATTAAATCAAGTATTATTGTATATAGTTTTATATATATATTTATTTTAATAAAATATATTTAATAATTTGATTAATATTAATTTAATGTTTGTATGTGTTATGGGTATTTTCAGACCCAGAAAAATTAAGGCCTAAATCAAAGAGTGTACCTTAAAATAGGGCCCAAAATGATTAACAGCCCAAAAAGTATGAGCGCCCTTGAAATGGGCGCGATTGAAATGGGCACGCTTGAAATGAGCACCCTTGAAATGAGCGCCCTAGAAATGAGCACCCTTGAAATGGGCACGCTTTAAATTGACATCTTATAAATGAGCGCCCTTAAAATGGGCACCCTAGAAATGGGCGCTCTAGAAATGGGCACGCTTGAAATGGGCGCGCTTAAATGAGTGCGTTTACTTTTTCATAACAATTACTTAATTGCCCAGGGGCCTAATAAAGTTATTTTTAATTGCTCAGAGGCCCCTGGACAATTCTATAAATAGAAGCTCCAAACTCATTAAAACGGATCTGATCCCATTCGAACTCGGAACTATACACATTTCACTCAAACGCTCTCTAGAGCGATAAAATCTCTCAACGCTCACTTTGAACTACGTGATGACCTGATCCCGTTAAAATGAGTACGTAGGCAGCCTCGTTACAAGTGACGAGGTCCGACATTATATATTATAAAACCCTTCTTTTTTATGTCATTAAGCATATCAACGAAGGCGAAAAATCATGTTTTAAGCCCGATCTGACCGCCAAGCGGACATTGGGCCCGGTCCAAAATCAAGACTTGGGCCGCTTTAGTGTTGATCAATTTTTCGGCATTAACAGTATGCATAGTGTTTATAATATATGTATATATATAAATGTGTGTCTGAAATATGCATGAATTAATTTTATGATAGAAGAAAAAGTCCCATATGAAAGAAAGAATGAAGCAATTCGGAAAAATTGATTATAAAAAAAGACGTGTTTGTATTGAACACTTAACATTGAATTCTCTTTCACATAAGAAAGCACCGATAAGGCAATTTTAGCATGATATGGAGTGCCAAAACCAAAATCCCAGGCTTGGGTATTTGCCGCAAGACGCTGGCGAGAATTGTCAACAGTCTTAAACGACTATCTCAGCTAAGTTAAGATATATATATATATATATATATATATATATATATGGAAGAACAGTCGGCAAAAATAACCGTGTCGAGTAGGTAATCTATCCGTATACACTGGATCCAAATTCCAAACAAGATGAAATATGCAAGGATGCATTTAGATGCAAAGGGTGAGGGAAAACCTGATGATTTTTACGGTTCAACTTTTAATAGCTCAATGTCTCCAAGGCTATGTGCAATTGGCCTACAACAAGCTATAATAGTTCAAACGTTTACCGGGCACAAAATAGAATTTCCCGGCATGTAGTAAATAAGTTTAATTTTGTTTTAGTTTCTTTTATAAATTTATTCCATCTTGGGATTTCATTTATTTTTAGTGTCTTAATTCTTTTAAATGGCTAATTAATTAGGACAATCGGATCTCTCATGACTCACGGTATTACTTAATTATCAATATTTAAATTAAAAATAAAAACATATAAGTGATAATGGACTAATGGAGAGTCCAAAACTATATTAACAGTATTCTATTAATGACATTATAATAATAACATGCCACATGTACCTTTTTTTACCATCTATTATGTTACATGAGGTATATAACCCGCGCTTTCCTGCGGGAGAATTTTTTATTTTTTATTTTCTTTTAGTAAGAGAAATTTGATTGTTTTTTTTTTTTTAAGTAATTTGATATTTTTTCTTGTGCTGTTAGTCATTTTTTAGGGTTAATTACATGAAATCTATATGTGGCTGGACAAAAAGAACCGTCTACGTAATAGAAGTATCTAGTAAGAGGAGTTTGACATACATTTCAAAAATGGTATAGTTTGGCATACATCTCAAATTAAATTCATATGAGTAGTCAACCCTTATAAGTATCACAATTAATCAAATTATATTTGTAAATAACTTGGATTATAAGTATGTGGCTTACAAATTTGTGGGTCTCTAAATTTGTAATATTTTCGTATTACGTTTGGAGGACAAAATAAACGTATATGTAATTTTAATGAATACAATTATGATGACCAATAAAAAAGAATACTTGAAAAAAGTCAAGCGTACCTTTCAAAACATGGAATATAGTACGTTGGAGTGCATTCCAGAAAATCCAAACTGAGATATTTGCACTTATATTCAGTAACACATTGTCAGTAAAAACTTTAATGATGATCTTCTATTTTATATTTTATTTGTAAAATAGGAAGGTGCTTTCACGCACACAAAAATAAAAATAAAAAAGAATTATATTAAAGTATAAATAAAAAACATAAATAAATAAGGTCGTAATGCCAAACATGTCGAAATGAGTTGAGAATGAATATATATATATATATATGTGTGTGTGTGTGTGTGAATGTAAAATTGGACAAATTTGATATCTAAATTCAGATTCATGAGCTGGAAATAAATTACCAACGCAAAAAAATTGACAGTGTCATGTAACTGATATAGAGAAACAAATTCAATGACGGTTGATTGTCAAGTTCGAAACAAACCAAAGTCAAAACCAAACCTAAGGGCAAACCACACAATTTTTATTTTTACTTTTTGTTAAGGAATACTTGGTAGAATTTTCAGTTCTTATGTTGGCAAAAAAAAAAAAAAAAAAAAAAAATTTAATTAAATGCAAGACTAATTCACATTCGTATCAAAACCTTTTACATATTAAACTATGTTAGTGTGTTTTATATATGCAAGACTAATTCACATTCGTATTAAATGCAAGACTAATTAACGTTCATGTTAGTGTGTTATATGTGTTCATTCAATATCTACATATGTGTTCATGTTAGTTTAAAGTTTAAACACATTTTTAAAAAGTTTAAAGTTTTATTATCACAGTTTAATTAATATTTTTAATAATCTTCTTTTTCGTTTAAAATATCATTATATCTGAGGTCCTAATATTGTGTTTTTAGTCTGAGAAATCCTTCCTAATCCCGAGCAACTCTCGGGCGAGCCCGAGTGTTGAGTTACCGAGTCTCGTCCTTCCAAGTTGGTTAACTTAATTTTTTTTCTCTTTAATTTTAGCTGATTTAGTTTTTTTTACTTATCTGTTTAAGTTATTAATTTCGAGCCATTGACTTTGTCAAAGAGTCTTGCTTGTTGACAAAGTGGGTCCTTTGAGAATATATGTAATACACACTTTTCATTTCATTTTATTTTTGCTTTCCTTTGTCTCTTTGTCTTTTTCGATCATCAAAAAAAAAAAAAAAAAACCTTTTTCTTTACTTTTTCTTCTCTAGTCAAGCTCGAGCAACAAATAGGTAGAGGGTCCCCTTTTTTCTTTTTTCTTTTTCTTCTTGCCTTCGTCGAGCAGCAGAAAGTGCTCCTTTCTTGTGCAATTTTTGGTGAAATCAAAGGAGCAGGCTGAAGAAAAAAGAAGAGACACATGTTTGAAGTGATACGTGTTGGGATAAAACCATAATATGTGCAATTTTTTAATTGGTGAAATAATTACTGTAGTAGCACTACAGCATTTTGGGGCTTTCTTTTAGTTATATAGGATAATGTGGCATGCTATTTTTAGAGTTATATAACTTTGTCCGGCAAGAAAAAAAAATGTAACAATATATTTTTAAGAAAATAATTAGTACTTATGCCGCTATTACTCTATTATACATATGTAAAAGAAAACTTAATAAATAATCCTCTATAAATTACTATTTGCCTTTTTGTAATCGACTTTAATATATTTGAGATAAAAACGCCCTTTAAACCTTAAAACCCTCACTCATCTTTACTCTCCTTCATTTCCTTTTATCCGCTCCCTTTTATCTGACTCCGATCTTCATCTTTTCTCTCCACCCGATGCAACGGCAGCGCCACCGGTTCCTCTTTGCGCAAAGCTACAGCCTACAGACCTCCGTCGCTTGAATTGGTTTAAAAAATTACCCCCTAGGCATTTTTAATTACTAGTGTAGGTTATTTTTGGTTGTGTACAAATTGTAGTTTTCAGTCATCAAACGTAACAAGTAATTATTTTGAGCTCTTATCCAAGACACCAACATGTACCAAGAAAGAAAGGCTCTATGCATTACAAATACATAAACGAAGAGAAGAGGACACTCATTTAACATCATAACCATTGACAATACAACTCCTCAAGGCTAAAACATTTGTTTATATATATATATATATATAATATAAAAATAATTTTCTTGAGTGTCAAGATAAGCAATGTATTTATGGTATGGTATTGTATTTGGTTGTGCGTGAAAATAAACTATGCTAAAATGCATGCATCGTAAAATGTTTGCACGCACTGCTCTCGCCTTTGCCGCCGCCTATGTTTTACACAATCTTACCGCTCCGTGTCATTTGTAAATCACACAACATTATTTATATAATCACACCCTTATTGCTACAAACAAAATTCAACAAATCGAAACACAGAAATCTTCTATCATCTATGCTGCACCGCCTTTTCGAGCATCGACGTTCCCTTGAAGATCGTGAACTGCACTTCTCTCATATACTTTGCCACCTAACACCACATAATGAATATCCATCATATGGGCAATCCAATCATATATCCAAATGTTAAAATTAACATATAAAGACGACTTACTCGCTCGTCGCTCATCTTTGTGAAGCCAAACTTATTTGTCCAGATCGACTCGGCTTCCTCAGCAGCAGGAAGCACAATGTTCTCGACGCTCAGAGAAGACAACAACCTCTCTATGCACCAAAATAAGGCTTGAAAGTAACCCTAACACAAAAACAAGAGGTTAACTCAGAGATATTAGCACATCGACCTCGCATTTATCATTATCTTCTATTTTATTTAAGAAAATTGACATACTTTTCCTTGGTGTTCTCTAGCTGTGGCCACGAGAGGAAGCTCGGCAACTTCACGACCGAATATCCTAAGAAGACCGGCACAAACCACAACAGACCTGCCCATATAATACAACATTAGGCAAAGGAATGACTTGGATTTTTACCGAGCATATTACCCGAGAAGTTCCATACCTCACTGTTAGAACCACACAGTACATTCCACCAAACTCTTGCCCAGATATATTCCGCCTGCACGTTCCCAAAGGCAAAGAAACAGTTACAAAAACGTGCAAGCCGAACGAAAACTTAAATTCATTTCATAAAAGATAATGAGTTTTAATAACTAACCCGTAAACCATAACAGGAATCAAATCACGACCAGATGTTGCAACGATCGGGTCGAAACACTCCTAAGGATTGCAATGCAAATCACATTAGTAAAAATGGGAGCTATACAAAACGAATAGTCAACTTCACCAGAATAAACGGCAATACACACTCCCAATTATATTTAAGCTACGTTTAAAAAAACCAGAAATGCAATTTAACATACAATAACAAATTCCTTTTTACGAGGCAGATCTGTAATCTTAACAATCGGGAAAAGGAGGACAAAATCCATATTTCATCTCATATACTTACTCGGAAAATTGCAGCGGACCTGGAAAGAAAGGGTAGATGCTCTGAACAACGGCTTTTCCCACTTAAAACTTGCCATTGGATATCAGCTTCCGCTGCGCTGAGAGATAAGCCTCTGTTACCGTGCTTATTGAGTATCAACGATGAGAGAGGATCTGGAATCATCTCAGCTCCGGCCGCAAGTAGATTCTGAAGGGCAACGTGAATTCTATTGCACTCGTCACAGCAAAACCACTTGTCCTTTGGAAGTTCCTTTACAAAAACCGAGATAATTTAAATAAAATAATCTAAGCCATGTTTCAAGTAACACAATAGATCAGACTCACTTGTAAGTCGCATAAACCGCTTTTGCGCAAGCAGCCAACGTGAAATTCCTTTTCACACTGCAAAGGACAAAAGAAGATCATACTCGGTTTTATGGAAAAGGGATAGGAAATCATTCAACATTTCCCGAAGGCAATGATCTAAGAAAACCATACTTGGTCGCACAGCATAACGGTTCGCTCGTCAAATTTAGCTGCACTGAAATCATGCCCCCTAAAAACAAAAAACAAATAAGTTTAAATAAAAGGAAAACAGAAGGTGAAAAACCATGAGGATTTTCGATGCCGAAAAACTCTAGTTAGCATAATAGTGTCATGTTAAATGTTGATACAATTACATTTTCCAAAACCAGAGTAACCTGTCGATCGCAATTTCAGGTAATAAAAAAAAATTATATTGGAAATAGGCAAACAAATGGAGAAAGAAACCTGCAAACAACACAGCCACCAATTTCCATTTCAGGTGCCTTCACGACACGTGTCAATCTAATCACAATCGGTCTCGACGTACTGGGCAATCCTCCAGAAGCTGCTTCCCGAGCATGATCCCACTTATCTTTACAATTCGGACAATGCCACTCATTGTTTGGAACCAATGGAAAATCCAAACAAGCTGCAATATAAATGGAATTAGCTACAAAATTCAATGTTCCGAGTGAACTGCTCAACTAGAAAAACATGAATGAGAGCAATACGCATAAAAATTCTTCTAGCATTAGTTGGCATCTATAACATAAAAAATCCACAAGGAAGCAAAACATCAAAAATGGTGAATTCAGTGGAAGCATAGATCCACCTGCATGAAAAGCACGGGGGCATCCATGGCATAAAACAAGATCACCTCCGTCTCCACAAACTGCACACATGTCATCACTATCACCCGTCGTAAGGCTTTGTCCATTTGACAAAGATATTGCAATGTCATGAAGTGTCAATCCATTGCTCGTATAGATGTGACGATAGCTGCAAATGGACCAAACAAACTCAATATAACACATAACACATCAAGATCATGATAAGCAAACTGCTTTATTGTCTACTCACGGCTGTCGCCGAGCAGCCATTCCAGCATGAGATTCAAACTGAGAAGGACTGACCTGCTCATACACATGGATACAGTGTTATTGACAAGAATCGTTTTTATAAATAAAAATGAAGTTGATATCTAGTTCATGAGATGAGATAAACCTCTTTGTTACAGCAGTTGCAGACTATCCCGTTCCCGTGCTTGTAGCCACCAAGCATTTTCTAGAACATTATAATATCTTATAAACCACACAAAGAGACAGCTCTCCATTGCCCAAATGTGTAGCAAATTGAAAAAACGACAAAAACAAATAAAAAATACCTGTCCTTTGACAAAGTATGCCAACTCAGCACCGTCAGGGAGTCCATTTGGCATAAATAGAAGCCTGTGCAGATCATTATCCCTGCAAATAAAAATTCAAAAACCAATAAACACAAGAAACTTACAAGTTGAGGAGAAACGCTTGAAGAAATGAGAGGTTGACAGAAGCACATAGGCCAAAGTGAGGACGAGGAGTATAGAAGTTTACCGTCTCTTAGTGCTACCTTCAAGAGTTTTCTTATGCTGAAAACCCGATGGTTTCGAAACAAAAGAACCGGATCTGCAATAGAGTGAAGTACTCCGATTTCAGAGATACACATGCAAGAACAAACAGATAGATAGAGAGAAAGGGAGATAGAAAAAACAAACTTTGGGACTAGTCGTTGCTCTGGCTCTCCCAAGGCAAAACTTTCTTCAAAAGTTGGTATGGAACTGCATTTTTTGGGGCAAGGACAATGTATTATAAGTATAATAAAAATGTAAACAAATGAAGACTATAGTCAAGAGAACTGAAATAGTACATGTAGAAAATATAAGAGGCCTGATATGTGTTGATCTAAGAAAACACACATGAATCAGTCTATGTATAGGCCTTGAACTAAAATAGATAATATCTAAAGCAGCATGACAAATTGAACCACGAGACGATGTACTTACCCTACAAGAGAACGAGACAATTTGGGAAAACTTTCCCGACGCTTTTGACCCACTTCCGTCCTTCCATCATTCCTGTGAAGATTTTCTGCACAATTAAAAAAACGATTAGGATTCATTTTCTATGGATAAATTGAATGGAACTGCAATTCCTAGGGTACTAAACACCTTACTATATCATCACCACCTTATTTGCTTCTACAGAAAATCAAAATAATCTCTCGAAAATCAGATAAGTGTTTAATGTGCTACGCGGGATCAAAAAGCTACCTTTCCAAATAAGAAAGTAGTCTTGGTTGATAGAAGAGCCAGCCAGCTCCTTCATGGTTTCATCCAGAATGCTAACAGGTGCAGTTTTCAGCTCTTGAATTATACTGTAAATCGCCCTTCCGTTGTCCAGATATATATGATTATTCGGATGTCGGGTCCTCGAACCAGCATGGTTCTCGAACTCGTACGCAGTGAGTACCTACATTCAAACGGCTCAGACACCACAAATTGGGAAAGTAGACTCGAAACAACAGAAATTTCCATTCACCTACTTTTGAGAAGCCGCACGACGAACAGCCACATAAATATCCACCGCCGCTAATAATACCGTCAAGCTGTTCTCGGGATTGTAGAGCAAAGTAAGAAGAATATACTAACATGATAATCTTCGAAAATCGAAAACCAGTTTGACATTGCATAGGAAGCTCGACTTACCTCTGAAGGGCCATAAACATACTTCACACGAGCCCCATCAAGGATGCCTGTAGATAACAGCTTCTTTACATTCGTGGGGTAGCTTCCGGATGTTACTTTCTTCAACATTTTCAAATCCGCATTTCGTCCGCACAAATTGGCGCGAGAGATTTCCGCGTAATCAGCATCAACCACGGACGAAGAATACCGCACGGGAACCTCGTAAGAGCCAGCGGAGAGATCCCCATCCTTTCTTTTCCCAAGCTTGAAGGTGATTTTCCTAATGCCGGAAGTAGCGGCGTGCTCGGGGATCTCCACGACGAAACTAGACGTCACGACGTCAGCAGACTGATTGCCAGCGCCCTCGCCGACGCTCAGCGTCTCCTCGGAGTCGCCCAAGCAGGCCGAGGTGACCTCGCCGCACTCCGGCTGGTGGGGTTGGCTGGTGATGTCGTGGAAAGCCGAGCGGTTCTCTTTGGGAGAAGCCGCTGGGTTGGACACTTCAGAGCGCATGTCGTCGGTGGACACTTCCTTGGCATGCTTCTTGCTCGGAAACGCATCGTCTCCTTCTCCGGCGAGGCAGAGCTTCACTTGGCCGTTCGAAACGGCGTCGTCCGCTTTCCGATCTTTCTCCATCCACAACGCCGCATCAATCAAATGCGCGCAAACCAAACCAAACCAAACCAAACCCAACTCGAATACGTCCGAGTTAGATGAAGATGCAGATTGCGAGTCCCAGATTCAATGGGCGCTTCTGAAATTGAAGGCTGAAAGATCAGATTTGAAGGAAATCAATGGCGGATTGGAGGTACCTAATGCGGGATCGGGAATTGAGAGAGAGGTGATGGATCCGGAATGGATTAGGGTTTGGATGAAATGAAAATGGTTAGCGCGGCAAAAAAAAGAGAGAATTTTACTTGTTTTGGCGGTCCCAAAGAGATTCAATCCACTCTCCAGACCAGACTCGTTCAAGTTTTTATATGGCAGGAAGGAAACCATGAACTCGTGTTGTGTTCTTATCTCTCTTTGCTAATCTCATCTCTCGGGTCGGGTCCGACTTTTATTGTGCGGATCAGGCCCATTATTCTGGTGATGGAAATTACGTAACTAACCTTCGTCTATGCTTGTTTTTGTCAATGGCCTAGCCCACGACCCTCCTTCTGCCGATTAATTTTGAAGGTCCTCGTCTAAATCTATCTATATATATTATAAAATGAGGAACTCATAAGCAAGGGACAAATTACCGAATTTGCTGATAAATCGGTTGCTGTTTTCGACGGATTTATCGTTCGCTTGCCGATTAATCGACGGAAAACTGTACATTATCGTTACCGACACTTTTCGAGGATTATCGACACTTTTTGATACTTTTCGATGGAAAACTTATAAAATATTTCTAAGTTTATATTTGCCCAATTTTTAAATAGTGTGTTAAAAATACCAAAAATAAAAGCATATCATAATATTTATTCACTAATGAGTACTCAATAAATAATATCATACACATATATATGTAAATAAAGTCATACACCAACACATATAATTCCATCGCAAGTCTTAAATCTAAAACACGTAAATAATAAAACGGTCTCAACTCTCAAACACAAAGTCTCAAAACTCAAACACGTAGAAAAATCTCGGATTTAGCTCAATTTGCAATTAAATTACACCAAAATCTCATATTATTATTTCGATAAATATTTAATAAAATCTACCAGCAACAAAAATGAACAAATTACCTCACATATCGCAAAAGAAAAACTTGTAAGACTTTTGCCGCAGTTAAAAAAATCTCAGATTTAGCTCAAATATGCAATTAAATTACACCAAAATATCAGATTATTATTTCCATAAATATTTAATGAAAGCAAAGATCTACAAAAATGAATAAATTCACTCACGAATCGCAAAAGATTAACTTCTTAGACTTTTGCCGTAAATACGGGAAACTCTAAATTAAGCTCAAATCTACAAATAAAATATACCCAGATACCAGATTATTATTGGAATAAATATTTAATGAAAATAAACATCATAAAAAATTAATAAATTACCTTACAAATCGCAAAAGATGAACTTGTTAGACTTTTGCCGTAATTATGAAAAAATCCGAATTAAGCTCAAATCTGAAATAAAATATACCAAAATCTCATATTTTTATTTAATAAATATTTAATTGAAGTAAACATAAAAAAATTAATTAATTACTTCAAAAATTAAAAAAAGATAAACTTTTTAGAGTTTTGCCCCATTGAAGATTAAAATCCAAAAACCGTGACTCTAAATCTGAAAAATTCGAAAACTCAACACAAACATTCATATTTCTAATTAACTAGAATATTTTAAACCCCATATTATCAAGCAATCATACAAAACTAGTAAATTTCTTGTAATTTCGTAAAACTAAAACTTTATATACTTTTGCCTAACATCATTATAATCCGAAAATAGCCTAATCTAACCAAATAATTCAAAATTAATCAATCAAAACATGTTTTAATCATAAAATTTTCATAATAATTCAAAAAAAAAAAAAAATATGATAAAGTTCCAATCTTTAATCAATTCTAAACATAAAACTCATATGCGACTAACCCTTTAGTTTTCAATTTATGAAAATACCTTAAAATCATCTAAATGGTATTTTTCCAGCAACAAACGATGTATTCATGTAGATCTAACATTATGAGTCATTAATCTCCCAAAAATTACAATTTTTTTTAGAAATTCCGGTTGAAACTGAAAAAAATAATAACTTTCGAAACTTATGCCAAGAATCGAAAAATCCATGAAAAGATGAAGAAGATTGGAAAAGGATGAGTCTTACCAGCTCGATTATCATGGAAAAGCATAAACTTTGGGTGTTGGCAGTGGAAAAGGGCGACAAGGCAAGGGCAATGTGTGGAAAATCGCGAAAATGGTATAAATATATGGCTGATTTTTTTTTTAATCGATGGAAAAGTACCCAAACTTTACTCATGAAAAACCGATAATCGACTGTTGCCCCTCTTGCCGATTTTCGAGCTTTTCGATGGAAAAGTTATAAAACGATAACTGTTGGTATGGAATATTTGCCGATGACTATCGGCAAGACCGATAATCGAGGATTATTGACGATTTTCGACGAAAATTCGATCCTTGCTCATAAGTGAAGTGTTATGGTGTTATTTAAGTATTTGGAATTCTAATTTTTACAACTCAAAATAAAGATGTAGAGCAATCCTATCAAAGGATTGGAAAATCCTTTTTTTTTTCTAAGAATTTATAATTTTTTAAAATAGGAATTCAATGTTTTTTTATTTTTTATTATTGATTAATGCATTTGAGTGGAATTGCAAGTGTCATGTTTTTTAATTGCACTTGTAAGGTTTCATCATGTGTGTGATTTTAAACGTATAGCAAGGTAATGCTTAAGAGGCTTGCAAAAGAATCATGGCCAAGAACATCGGTAAGCACATCTACTACAATCTTATGAAAGTAAAATATATATATATTTTTTTCATATATTTTTCTTCTTCTCTTTGTTTTCAGATATATTTTTCACTATTTGTTTAAGCTATTAGAATAAAGAGGATATTTAAATGCTCAATATCAGACTTTTTGAAAAAGATTGGCGATGCAGATGATCAAAAGCACAACTGAACACATAGAACAAGGCATTCTTATCAAAACACAATAGCAAGAGTTTTTGGTTAGTACATCAGAGTTTTTTTGAAGCAAGCTTGATGCTTGGGAGCTATTGTCATTGTGTTTTTATTTTATCAAAACACATGAACAAGACGCATTATATGTGTGCAAATGAAATTCATTGTGTTTTTATTTTATTTTCATTGGAGCTATTGTCACTGTCATGATCTTCATCATCTTCGTACTCTCCTATAACGGTCTGTAGGTGTTTTTTGGTCAGTTTTTTTTTATCTCACCTATAAAACTAATAAAATATTCATAAGTGGTACCTTATAATAAAGTTTGTATAAGCATCAAAATATTATTTTAGTTTTGGTGTCGAAGATGTTAATGAATTCTTCAAAAATATTTGTATTTTTTCGCTTCAAGTCTCTTTAGAGTTTTTGGTTTATTGCATTTTTCACTACTTGTGGTCTCCATCTTTTTGCAAGTTAGATTTTCGCCAAGATTTTGGTTTTATTTTTGTTACGTTTTTTTTTTCTTTCATATTTTTCTTTTTCTCTCTATTTTCAAATATATTTTTCACTGTCTGTTTCAGTTAACAAAATAAAGCGGATATTTGAATGATCAAGACGAGACATTCTGAAGAAGATTGGCTGTGTAGAAAATAAAAACACAATCGAGCAGATGAACAAGGTCGTCTCATCAAAACACAATATCTCTAGAGTTTTTGGTTAATACATGAGTGCTTTCTGAAGCAAGCTTGATGTTGATTGTGTCTGCAAAACTTTTTCCGGTTGCATTATATGTGTGCAAATGAAATTTATTGTATTTTCATTTACCTTGAAGGATTAAGTGAGACCTAATATCAATTTATTTTCACTCAATGTATTGTCTTTCTATGTGCAAACCACTTCAATTGGAGATTCTTCAAGACTTTGGATACCAAGGGCTATTGATATAGATGTTATCAATTACAAATATTGTGGTACTTTGCGTGATAAATATTTTTTAAATAAATGTACGATATATGTTATAATATTCACTATAAATAGAAGACATAATTTTTTTTTAAAATTGCGTAATGGATAGAAATGGCCAATAACAAATAGAAATGGCCAATAACAAAGTAACAAACTATTTGATTCAATATTGATTGTACTGTAACTTTTTAATTAAATAAATTGGCGGAGATAATGAAGAACCAAGTAACACATTAAATAAGGACTCAATTAGTCTATTAATAACAAACGCCTCAAGAGTTTTTTTTTAAAGAAAAACGTTATGGTAAATATTTAGATTGAAGTGGTACGGACAGAGAGATATATAACATTAAGCATTTAACTTTTTTTTTTATGCTCAAAAACTTTTATGCCTATCAGTACTTCAAAGTTCAAACTAATATTCGTGCAAATGCATTGCACACCCATTAATGTTTATTATTATTATTTTTTAAATTAGGGGACACTATTAGCCAAGATTACGTGTACTTACATTACAAGATATTTGTCACGGTAAGAACAACCGGCACTATTGGCCAGAATCACTATCAGCTAATATTACATATATTACGCAATTTCTGCGTCTCAAGGGATTGAACCCAATACCTCACGACTAATGCCCAAAATCCCCCCACCAGGTTAAACCCGGATACCCAATTTTTTTTATAAAAAAAAAAACCCGGATACGGATATTACGCAACCCGGATATCAAAATATCAGGGTTTTTTTTAAAAATAATAATAATTTTTGATCTGGGCCGTTGGATCATCAAGATCAACGGTCCAGAAAATATATTTAATTAAAATAAATAAAAAATACTAACCTGGATCCGGATATATCCGGGATTTTTTTTCCCGGTCCCGGATATATCCGTATCCGGGTTTTTAAAAATAAAAATAAAAACTAAAACCCGGATGAGTTTTTTGTATACATTTTGGGGACTACTCACGACGATTCTTATTGTAGTGGATTTACCACTAGACCTAACAAGGTTGGTTACCCATTAATGTTTATTGAATAGCGACAATATTAACCAATTCATATCAGATGCAAAAGTCCAAAGGGTAGCCATTAAACATCAATCTATTGCACTTATCAGTTTTTTTTTCTTCTCAATTTTTAACTCTTTCACTCTAATTCTCGCTATTAATTGCACTTCTATGTTAAAAGCATGATATTGTTTAATTACCACATTTTGTTAAGTAAAAGAGTAATGTGTAGTGGTTTTTCCGATAGAAAAATGGTCGCAAAATAATTTAAGGATTTGGGGTTTAAAACTATTTTCGTACTTAATGAAGAAAAATTATGTAAATAAAGAATTAAAATTTTATTTTATTTTTGAAAAAATTATAAGACGTTTGTATATTATATTATGCAGTTATGTAAATGATCATAATGCGTTATGGTATATAATATGCACTAATGCATAAGTCTTTGTTTTCGATGAGTTAATCAATATATTTACATATATATTAAAGTGGTATTATGTTATATGGATATATAACATTTGAGCTAATTATGAAATAAAAAAACATATATACATATAAATTTTGAATTAAATTTATATAATCAATAGCAATACACAAAACGTTTACAATTAAAATAAGGGGTTACGAGAAGTATATTTATTTGTTGCGGTTAAGAATGCCAAAAGTTTTTCATGCCAAGAAAATAGCAAAAATGGTATTTTAATGAATAATACAACAATCTATATATATATAAAAGGAAAATCTCACCTACATGACATGGCATGCTATAAATCAAGCAATCCTCCATTTCTATTTTCTCATAACTTAGAATTAATTTTGTGTAAAAATAGTACTTAGTGACACAATAAGAAAGGGTTTCACATCTATTAACTCCACCGTAACTTCTCGCATTTAAATATCAAGTATACTACAAATCAAGGACTTCTCAATTTATTTTCTTTTCTCATATGTAACTGCACATTTATATTCATGAAAAATGATTCATCTTCTAATACTTCCTAATTGTTTACACGTTATAATAATTTACACATTTAATTCTATACACTTAAATGCATTGAAATATTTATTTACACGTTATAGTTGAATACCATGATAAATACTATGCATGGATATTGAATGGACAATATTTAAATATAAAAACCAAATAATTATAAATAGACAAGGCCATGCACAAAAATAAGGAAAACAAACAAAGAAATTGTGTATCATTGGGAGAGGCTACACCGAAGAGTCTCATGATAGGAATCCATAAGGGTGAGAGGCTACCTCTCCCTTTTCTGATATTTTGTGTTTTGCGTCTATATGGTTTCGTTGATATGTTTTTTGCATCATTATTTTCTAGAGAGTGTGCTTATTATTGAGGAAAAAATGTATAAATTCTGCTATATATTATGATCGAATAATGTGGATGATAAATATTCTTTTATTCTACCTATCATTTTTTTTTCGTCTATATGGTTTCATGATGTGTTTTCTGCAGCATGATTTCTACATAGTATGCTTACAGATCGAGAAAAAAGGTACTAATTCTGTTAACTCAATTTATATATATCTCTCTTGAGTTTTATCATATGGAATATGAATGGTAAAATATTCTCTTTTTCTACCTTTTTTTTTTTGTTTCTTTACAGGTTTACACATTCAGCATATGAATGGTTGATTTTAGTTCTTGCTTAATTAACAGGTTCATGCTTTCTGTGATAACCCACAATTAATTAGGTGAGTTGTTATCTTTTTGTTTATATTTTTATTTTAGGATTTTTCTTGCAAATAATATATTAGTTTTAACATATTGAAAAAAAAAAATATTTTTTTTAGGGTAAAAAGGGAGCTGCGAAAATTAGATATTTAGGGTTTTATATTAGGCTTAGGGTTTCATATTTTCCACAAAGTCTCTCATATCCTCATTATCTCCAAAACCTAGAAAATTTCTAGAGAGAATAGAGTGAAAAATCATTGAGTCTTCAATCTCCCCAGCCAGAAATCTTCTTCTTCTTCCATAATCAAGGTATGAGTTGCTTATTCTATTAAATCCCAATTTTATTTTCGTAATTCCGAGTAGCAGAATTTTGTCGAATTTTTATCTCCCAAACTAAGCAGCGGTTTAGGCTGAAATTTTAATAACAACTTCTATTAGGATCATAGAAGTCCCAGATTTAATTTCAGAATTTTTGGAGCTCTAAATCGCTCGAAATCGTATTTTCAATTTTTAAAATTTCTGGAAAAACGATAAAATTCTGCAGATCAGATTTTCGTTTTTAATTTTTAAAATGCATACAGTCCGAATTGGAGATTTTATGTAGAGATAGGTTTTATAGAGAATCCAATTTCTAGAATGTTTTGTGTTTTAAGAAATTTGAAAATCTTTCGGGATCTAGCCCGAAATCGAGTTAGAAGAATCTGGCCGAACAAAAAAAAGCGATATATCTCATATTTAGAGTTCTCTTTTGAAAATTTTCAAAACACAAAAGTTCTTCGTTTTCGAAAAATAATGGCAGTTTGTTAAGAACACTTTTTCCAATTCTTTACGTATTTTATTATATCGAGAAAATACCTCAAATCTCCTTTAGTCTTTATGTCAAGTTCTAGGAATGTTTTTGCAAGTGATCAAACCAAATTTTTACTTGGGTAATTATTATCTAGGAATATCGCTCGTAGAGGTATCTTCGTCGGATTCGCGAGAAGGATTTTCGTAGCGATTCAGGTGAGTTCAACCTCACTGCAGTACGAATTTGTTTGAAAATAAAAGTACATTTGAACATGTTTATCGTGTGTTTTGTTTGAATATGTTGGATGTGTGAAAAATGTTTGCTTGTTATATTGATTCATGAATGGCTGCATTAGATATTTTATGATGATTCAACGACGTTGAAACGTCGCGAAAGATTTATTATTATGTGACGATCGATGTGATTGTCGAGATATGAAGAATGTCATTAATGATGAATGGTAATATACGATGTGAAAATTGTGAAAATGATTATTTTGGTTATGGATGAATCTTCTTGTCATTCATGCATGTTAACAATATAAACAAGTATAACATAGGAATTAAGTGTCGTGCCCCCTCTATCGAGCGAGTCGTGTGAGGCTTATGATGTTTTAAAAAGATCCCAATAAAAGAGATAATGGGACGATGATTAGATTTCTCCCCGAGTTGAAAGGAACGAAGAAGGGATTAATCTGACGGTATCATGAACCGTCCAATATATTGACCTTAGGCTTCGGGACATGTGCACCCCCGTCGATCTATTAAGTCTCGCGCGAATGAAGTGGTACGTACACAACGGTGATCACCTAGGACAAGATTAGTAATAGATCCTAAAACGTAAAATGATGCATAATTGGACATTTGCATGTTATTGTTTTTTGTAAGTTATTTTTGTGAGAAAATAGTTGTATCTCACTGAGCTTTTAGCTCACACAAAATGTTTTTCGTTCGTACTGTAGGTAAGAAACCTATGATATGATTTCGTGGTGGATTGGAAGGTGACAGTGGAGGATGTGCGAGGGATTGGGTGAATGGGTAATCACTGTGAAGACGTTTTCCGCATATTTATTCCGTACATGTTCTTAGTTTTAAAAAGGGAATCCCTGATAAATAGTTTTACTATTTTATTTATTTATTTACTTTTAAGTTATTCGAAGAAAAAAAAAATGGCCAAGTATTTTCAAAGAATTTTAAAGTAGTCAGTAAGTGACGGCTTCGAAAAAGTCGGGTCGTTACAGTTGGTATCAGAGCAGTGATCTTGCCATCCAACCTCGCATGTCATCTACAAGGTCATCCGTCACAATCCATGTAAGTTAACAATTAATCATATTGATTAGTTCATACTTACTTGTATAGATATTTATTTACAATAAGCGATAATATTTCAAACAACTTGATTGCAATAGAAATAAAGGATTTCGATGTCATTTTAGGCATGGATTTCCTAGGAAAGTATAATGTAGTTATAGATTACCACTGACGAAGAGTGACCTTTCGGCCACCCGATGGAAAGAAGTTTACGTTTGAAAGGAGGTTACTAAAAAGGCCCAAGATGATGATTTCGGCAATGCGAGCTAAAAAGATGTTAACAGCAAGATGCACAGGTTTTCTAGCTACGGCGATCGATAAGTCAAGGGAAGACAAGACACAATTGGCCGATGTTCCTATTGTACGGGATTTCGAAGAAGTTTTTCCAGAAGAACTCCCTGGGATACCACCTTAGCGAGAAATATCTTTAGGAATAGAAGTCTCGCCAGGGACAGAACCTATTTCAAAGAAACCATATCGAATGGCGCCAGCTGAGTTGAAAGAGCTCCAAGATAAGTTGAAGGAACTTTTAGAAAAAGGGTTTCATACGTTCTAGCCATTCTCCTTGGGGCGCACCGGTGTTATTCGTGAAGAAGAAGGACGGATCTTTTCGGATGTATATCGATTATCGGGAACTCAACAAGGTGACGATTAAAAGCGATATCCGCTTCCAAGGATTGACGAATTATTTGATCAACTTAAGGGTGCCACAGTATTTTCTAAGATCGGCCTTCGGTCGGGATATCACCAGTTGAAGGTGTTAGAGGAAGACGTGGCCAAAACGGCTTTTTGGACTCGATACATCATTATGAATTCTCAGTCATGCTTTTTGGACTTACAAATACACCAGCAGCCTTCATGGATCTAATGAATCGACGGAAGGGATTTCAGTGGTCTCGGCAAAGGTTGAAGCAGTGAATGATTGGAAGACGCCAAGGAGTGTCACGGAGGTTAGAAGTTTTCTTGGTCTAGCGGGCTATTATCAAAAATTTGTGGAAGGATTCTCCAAGATTGCAGCTCCACTTTCAGCTCTTACTCGTAAGGGAAAGAAGTACGAATGTTTCCAGAAGTGCGAAGAGAGTTTTCAAGAGCTGAAGAGAAAACTGACGACTGCCCCAGTGCTCACTATTCCTTCAAGCAATGAACCATTAGTGATCTTTAGTGACGCTTCTAAAACGGGGTTAGGAGCTATACTCATGCAAAATGGGAAAGTTGTTGCCTACGCTTCTCGGCAATTGAAAGTGCACGAGAAAAACTACCCGACTCATGATTTTGTGTTAGCGGCTGTGGTTTTTGCATTGAATAAATGGAGACATTACTTATATGGAGTTAAATGTGAAATCTACACCAATCATCAAAGCCTCAAGTACATCTTCACCCAAAAGGAGCTTAATATGAGGCAAAGAAGGTGGCTTGAACTAGTCAAGGACTACGAATGTGAGATACACTATCACCCTGGGAAGGCAAACAAGGTGGTAGATGCACTGAGTAGGAAAGAGAATACGAGCCCGGTGCCCATTCAAGGACTTCCGCAACAACTCCAAGACGAGTTAAGGAACCACGAGATCGAGCTCGTTTTGGGATGTTTGGCTAGTTTGACGATGCAACCGACCATATTTGAAGACATAGGCAATGCTCAGAACAATGACCCAGAGCTAAAAGAACTCATTGACAGAGTTCGAGAAGGGATGGAGACACGTTTTAACCTTTCCGATAAGGGAGTACTCTTCTACGAGGACAGATTATGTGTGCCCAACGACAATGCCATCCGAAGTCAGATACTTTTGGAAGCACACAAGATGCCCTATTCTGTCCATCCAGGAGTTACGAAGATGTACCAAGGGTTGAAAGAACACTTTTGGTGGTCGGGTATGAAGAAAGACGTGGTTGACTTTGTGAGTAAGTGTTTAACTTGTCAAAGGGTTAAAGCCGAGCATCTATTTCCAGCTGGTGAATTGCAGCCGATTGAAATCCCGGAATGGAAATGGGATCAGGTTGCCATGTATTTTGTAGTAGGATTGCCTAAAACTAAGGAAGGCTATGATGCAATATGGGTAGTGGTAGACTGACAAACAAAATCTACCCACTTTTTACCGATTAAGATTTCCTTTTCGATAGAGAGACTGGCGGAGATCTATGTTGCCCACATTGTCCGACTACATGGAGTACCTCTCTCAATTATTTAAGACAGAGATGCACGATTTACTTCACAGTTTAGGAAGTCTGTACAGAAAGAACTGGGCACCCAGCTCAAGTTTAGTACAGCATTTCATCCACAGACTGACGGACGATCAGAAAAAAAAAAAAAAACCATCCAGACATTAGAAGACATGTTGAGAGCTTGCATTTTAGATTTTGGTGGCGGGTGGAATAAGAAACTGCCTTTGATAGAATTTTCCTACAACAACAGTTTCCAAACTTCTATCGGGATGGCACCATACGAAGCTTTATATGGTAGAAAGTGTAGATCACCAATCCATTGGGTTGAGAGTGGAGGAAACCGACTAGAGAAGACTGATCTCATAAGGGAAGCGACTGAAGCAATCAAAGTGATTCGACAAAGAATGGAGACAGCCCAAAGCCGACAAAAGAGTTACGCTAACAAGCGGAGGAGACCTTTTGAGTTTCAAGTGGGTGATGCGGTGTTTTTAAAGATTTCCCCTCTCAAGGGCGTGATGCGGTTTGGTAAGAAGGGAAAGTTGAGCCCTAGATACATTGGGCCATACGAGATCTTAGAAAGGATTGGAAAAGTTGCTTACCGACTAGCTCTTAGTCCGGATTTAGCAAAGGTGCACAATGTGTTTCACGTGTCGATGCTTAAAACGTATATTGCGGACCCGTCACATATAATAGAACATGAACCGCTCGAGATACACGAAGATCTTACTTATGAAGAAGTCCCTATCAAGATCATTGACATAGAAGAACGGGTGTTACGCAATAAAGTGATCCCATTAGTCAAAGTTTTGTGGAGAAACTAGAAGCGAGAAGAAGCAACATGGGAACGAGAAGACGACATGAGGATTAGGTTTCCACACCTATTCTAATTTTCGGGACGAAAATCCCAAAAGGATGAGTGATTGTGATAACCCACAATTAATTAGGTGAGTTGTTATCTTTTTGTTTATATTTTTATTTTAGGATTTTTCTTGCAAATAATATATTAGTTTTAACATATTGAAAAAAAAAATATTTTTTTTTAGGGTAAAAAGGGAGCTGCGAAAATTAGATATTTAGGGTTTTATATTAGGCTTAGGGTTTCATATTTTCCACAAAGTCTCTCATATCCTCATTATCTCCAAAACCTAGAAAATTTATAGAGAGAATAGAGTGAAAAATCATTGAGTCTTCAATCTCCCCAGCCAGAAATCTTCTTCTTCTTCCATAATCAAGGTATGAGTTGCTTATTCTATTAAATCCCAATTTTATTTTCGTAATTCCGAGTAGCAGAATTTTGTCGAATTTTTATCTCCCAAACTAAGCAGCGGTTTAGGCTGAAATTTTAATAACAACTTCTATTAGGATCATAGAAGTCCCAGATTTAATTTCAGAATTTTTGGAGCTCTAAATCGCTCTAAATCGTATTTTCAATTTTTAAAATTTCTGGAAAAACGATAAAATTCTGCAGATCAGATTTTCGTTTTTAATTTTTAAAATGCATACAGTCCGAATTGGAGATTTTATGTAGAGATAGGTTTTATAGAGAATCCAATTTCTAGAATGTTTTGTGTTTTAAGAAATTTGAAAATCTTTCAGGATCTAGCCCGAAATCGAGTTAGAAGAATCTGGCCGAACAAAAAAAATCGATATATCTCATAGTTAGAGTTCTCTTTTGAAAATTTTCAAAACACGAAAGTTCTTCGTTTTCGAAAAATAATGGCAGTTTGTTAAGAACACTTTTTCCAATTACTTACGTATTTTATTATATCGAGAAAATACCTCAAATCTCCTTTAGTCTTTATGTCAAGTTCTAGGAATGTTTTTGCAAGTGATCAAACCAAATTTTTACTTGGGTAATTATTATCTAGGAATATCGCTCGTAGATGTATCTTCGTCGGAGTCGCGAGAAGGATTTTCGTAGCGATTCAGGTGAGTTCAACCTCACTGCAGTACGAATTTGTTTGAAAATAAAAGTACATTTGAACATGTTTATCGTGTGTTTTGTTTGAATATGTTGGATGTGTGAAAAATGTTTGCTTGTTATATTGATTCATGAATGACTGCATTAGATATTTTATGATGATTCAACGACGTTGAAACGTCGCGAAAGATTTATTATTATGTGACGATCGATGTGATTGTCGAGATATGAAGAATGTCATTAATGATGAATGGTAATATACGATGTGAAAATTGTGAAAATGATTATTTTGGTTATGGATGAATCTTCTTGTCATTCATGCATGTTAACAATATAAACAAGTATAACATAGGAATTAAGTGTCGTGCCCCCTCTATCGAGCGAGTCGTGTGAGGCTTATGATGTTTTAAAAAGATCCCAATAAAAGAGAGAATGGGACGATGATTAGATTTCTCCCCGAGTTGAAAGGAACGAAGAAGGGATTAATCTGACGGTATCATGAACCGTCCAATATATTGACCTTAGGCTTCGGGACATGTGCACCCCCGTCGATCTATTGAGTCTCGCGCGAATGAAGTGGTACGTACACAACGGTGATCACCTAGGACAAGATTAGTAATAGATCCTAAAACGTAAAATGATGCATAATTGGACATTTGCATGTTATTGTTTTTTGTAAGTTATTTTTGTGAGAAAATAGTTGTATCTCACTGAGCTTTTAGCTCACACAAAATGTTTTTCGTTCGTACTGTAGGTAAGAAACCTATGATATGATTTCGTGGTGGATTGGAAGGTGACAGTGGAGGATGTGCGAGGGATTGGGTGAATGGGTAATCACTGTGAAGACGTTTTCCGCATATTTATTCCGTACATGTTCTTAGTTTTAAAAAGGGAATCCCTGATAAATAGTTTTACTATTTTATTTATTTATTTACTTTTAAGTTATTCGAAGAAAAAAAAAATGGCCAAGTATTTTCAAAGAATTTTAAAGTAGTCAGTAAGTGACGGCTTCGAAAAAGTCGGGTCGTTACAGTTGGTATCAGAGCAGTGATCTTGCCATCCTACCTCGCATGTCATCTACAAGGTCATCCGTCACAATCCATGTAAGTTAACAATTAATCATATTGATTAGTTCATACTTACTTGTATAGATATTTATTTACAATAAGCGATAATATTTCAAACAACTTGATTGCAATAGAAATAAAGGATTTCGATGTCATTTTAGGCATGGATTTCCTAGGAAAGTATAATGTAGTTATAGATTACCACTGACGAAGAGTGACCTTTCGGCCACCCGATGGAAAGAAGTTTACGTTTGAAGGGAGGTTACTAAAAAGGCCCAAGATGATGATTTCGGCAATGCGAGCTAAAAAGATGTTAACAGCAAGATGCACAGGTTTTCTAGCTACGGCGATCGATAAGTCAAGGGAAGACAAGACACAATTGGCCGATGTTCCTATTGTTCGGGATTTCGAAGAAGTTTTTCCAGAAGAACTCCCTGGGATACCACCTTAGCGAGAAATATCTTTAGGAATAGAAGTCTCGCCAGGGACAGAACCTATTTCAAAGAAACCATATCGAATGGCGCCAGCTGAGTTGAAAGAGCTCCAAGATAAGTTGAAGGAACTTTTAGAAAAAGGGTTTCATACGTTCTAGCCATTCTCCTTGGGGCGCACCGGTGTTATTCGTGAAGAAGAAGGACGGATCTTTTCGGATGTATATCGATTATCGGGAACTCAACAAGGTGACGATTAAAAGCGATATCCGCTTCCAAGGATTGACGAATTATTTGATCAACTTAAGGGTGCCACAGTATTTTCTAAGATCGGCCTTCGGTCGGGATATCACCAGTTGAAGGTGTTAGAGGAAGACGTGGCCAAAACGGCTTTTTGGACTCGATACATCATTATGAATTCTCAGTCATGCTTTTTGGACTTACAAATACACCAGCAGCCTTCATGGATCTAATGAATCGACGTAAGGGATTTCAGTGGTCTCGGCAAAGGTCGAAGCAGTGAATGATTGGAAGACGCCAAGGAGTGTCACGGAGGTTAGAAGTTTTCTTGGTCTAGCGGGCTATTATCGAAAATTTGTGGAAGGATTCTCCAAGATTGCAGCTCCACTTTCAGCTCTTACTCGTAAGGGAAAGAAGTACGAATGTTGCCAGAAGTGCGAAGAGAGTTTTCAAGAGCTGAAGAGAAAACTGACGACTGCCCCAGTGCTCACTATTCCTTCAAGCAATGAACCATTAGTGATCTTTAGTGACGCTTCTAAAACGGGGTTAGGAGCTATACTCATGCAAAATGGGAAAGTTGTTGCCTACGCTTCTCGGCAATTGAAAGTGCACGAGAAAAACTACCCGACTCATGATTTTGTGTTAGCGGCTGTGGTTTTTGCATTGAATAAATGGAGACATTACTTATATGGAGTTAAATGTGAAATCTACACCAATCATCAAAGCCTCAAGTACATCTTCACCCAAAAGGAGCTTAATATGAGGCAAAGAAGGTGGCTTGAACTAGTCAAGGACTACGAATGTGAGATACACTATCACCCTGGGAAGGCAAACAAGGTGGTAGATGCACTGAGTAGGAAAGAGAATACGAGCCCGGTGCCCATTCAAGGACTTCCGCAACAACTCCAAGACGAGTTAAGGAACCACGAGATCGAGCTCGTTTTGGGATGTTTGGCTAGTTTGACGATGCAACCGACCATATTTGAAGACATAGGCAATGCTCAGAACAATGACCCAGAGCTAAAAGAACTCATTGACAGAGTTCGAGAAGGGATGGAGACACGTTTTAACCTTTCCGATAAGGGAGTACTCTTCTACGAGGACAGATTATGTGTGCCCAACGACAATGCCATCCGAAGTCAGATACTTTTGGAAGCACACAAGATGCCCTATTCTGTCCATCCAGGAGTTACGAAGATGTACCAAGGGTTGAAAGAACACTTTTGGTGGTCGGGTATGAAGAAAGACGTGGTTGACTTTGTGAGTAAGTGTTTAACTTGTCAAAGGGTTAAAGCCGAGCATCTATTTCCAGCTGGTGAATTGCAGCCGATTGAAATCCCGGAATGGAAATGGGATCAGGTTGCCATGTATTTTGTAGTAGGATTGCCTAAAACTAAGGAAGGCTATGATGCAATATGGGTAGTGGTAGACTGACAAACAAAATCTACCCACTTTTTACCGATTAAGATTTCCTTTTCGATAGAGAGACTGGCGGAGATCTATGTTGCCCACATTGTCCGACTACATGGAGTACCTCTCTCAATTATTTAAGACAGAGATGCACGATTTACTTCACAGTTTAGGAAGTCTGTACAGAAAGAACTGGGCACCCAGCTCAAGTTTAGTACAGCATTTCCTCCACAGACTGACGGACGATCAGAAAAAAAAAAAAAAACCATCCAGACATTAGAAGACATGTTGAGAGCTTGCATTTTAGATTTTGGTGGCGGGTGGAATAAGAAACTGCCTTTGATAGAATTTTCCTACAACAACAGTTTCCAAACTTCTATCGGGATGGCACCATACGAAGCTTTATATGGTAGAAAGTGTAGATCACCAATCCATTGGGTTGAGAGTGGAGGAAACCGACTAGAGAAGACTGATCTCATAAGGGAAGCGACTGAAGCAATCAAAGTGATTCGACAAAGAATGGAGACAGCCCAAAGCCGACAAAAGAGTTACGCTAACAAGCGGAGGAGACCTTTTGAGTTTCAAGTGGGTGATGCGGTGTTTTTAAAGATTTCCCCTCTCAAGGGCGTGATGCGGTTTGGTAAGAAGGGAAAGTTGAGCCCTAGATACATTGGGCCATACGAGATCTTAGAAAGGATTGGAAAAGTTGCTTACCGACTAGCTCTTAGTCCGGATTTAGCAAAGGTGCACAATGTGTTTCATGTGTCGATGCTTAAAACGTATATTGCGGACCCGTCACATATAATAGAACATGAACCGCTCGAGATACACGAAGATCTTACTTATGAAGAAGTCCCTATCAAGATCATTGACATAGAAGAACGGGTGTTACGCAATAAAGTGATCCCATTAGTCAAAGTTTTGTGGAGAAACTAGAAGCGAGAAGAAGCAACATGGGAACGAGAAGACGACATGAGGATTAGGTTTCCACACCTATTCTAATTTTCGGGACGAAAATCCCAAAAGGAGGAGTGATTGTGATAACCCACAATTAATTAGGTGAGTTGTTATCTTTTTGTTTATATTTTTATTTTAGGATTTTTCTTGCAAATAATATATTAGTTTTAACATATTGAAAAAAAAAATATTTTTTTTAGGGTAAAAAGGGAGCTGCGAAAATTAGATATTTAGGGTTTTATATTAGGCTTAGGGTTTCATATTTTCCACAAAGTCTCTCATATCCTCATTATCTCCAAAACCTAGAAAATTTATAGAGAGAATAGAGTGAAAAATCATTGAGTCTTCAATCTCCCCAGCCAGAAATCTTCTTCTTCTTCCATAATCAAGGTATGAGTTGCTTATTCTATTAAATCCCAATTTTATTTTCGTAATTTCGAGTAGCAGAATTTTGTCGAATTTTTATCTCCCAAACTTAGCAGCGGTTTAGGCTGAAATTTTAATAACAACTTCTATTAGGATCATAGAAGTCCCAGATTTAATTTCAGAATTTTTGGAGCTCTAAATCGCTCGAAATCGTATTTTCAATTTTTAAAATTTCTGGAAAAACGATAAAATTCTGCAGATCAGATTTTCGTTTTTAATTTTTAAAATGCATACAGTCCGAATTGGAGATTTTATGTAGAGATAGGTTTTATAGAGAATCCAATTTCTAGAATGTTTTGTGTTTTAAGAAATTTGAAAATCTTTCAGGATCTAGCCCGAAATCGAGTTAGAAGAATCTGGCCGAACAAAAAAAATCGATATATCTCATAGTTAGAGTTCTCTTTTGAAAATTTTCAAAACACGAAAGTTCTTCGTTTTCGAAAAATAATGGCAGTTTGTTAAGAACACTTTTTCCAATTACTTACGTATTTTATTATATCGAGAAAATACCTCAAATCTCCTTTAGTCTTTATGTCAAGTTCTAGGAATGTTTTTGCAAGTGATCAAACCAAATTTTTACTTGGGTAATTATTATCTAGGAATATCGCTCGTAGATGTATCTTCGTCGGAGTCGCGAGAAGGATTTTCGTAGCGATTCAGGTGAGTTCAACCTCACTGCAGTACGAATTTGTTTGAAAATAAAAGTACATTTGAACATGTTTATCGTGTGTTTTGTTTGAATATGTTGGATGTGTGAAAAATGTTTGCTTGTTATATTGATTCATGAATGACTGCATTAGATATTTTATGATGATTCAACGACGTTGAAACGTCGCGAAAGATTTATTATTATGTGACGATCGATGTGATTGTCGAGATATGAAGAATGTCATTAATGATGAATGGTAATATACGATGTGAAAATTGTGAAAATGATTATTTTGGTTATGGATGAATCTTCTTGTCATTCATGCATGTTAACAATATAAACAAGTATAACATAGGAATTAAGTGTCGTGCCCCCTCTATCGAGCGAGTCGTGTGAGGCTTATGATGTTTTAAAAAGATCCCAATAAAAGAGAGAATGGGACGATGATTAGATTTCTCCCCGAGTTGAAAGGAACGAAGAAGGGATTAATCTGACGGTATCATGAACCGTCCAATATATTGACCTTAGGCTTCGGGACATGTGCACCCCCGTCGATCTATTGAGTCTCGCGCGAATGAAGTGGTACGTACACAACGGTGATCACCTAGGACAAGATTAGTAATAGATCCTAAAACGTAAAATGATGCATAATTGGACATTTGCATGTTATTGTTTTTTGTAAGTTATTTTTGTGAGAAAATAGTTGTATCTCACTGAGCTTTTAGCTCACACAAAATGTTTTTCGTTCGTACTGTAGGTAAGAAACCTATGATATGATTTCGTGGTGGATTGGAAGGTGACAGTGGAGGATGTGCGAGGGATTGGGTGAATGGGTAATCACTGTGAAGACGTTTTCCGCATATTTATTCCGTACATGTTCTTAGTTTTAAAAAGGGAATCCCTGATAAATAGTTTTACTATTTTATTTATTTATTTACTTTTAAGTTATTCGAAGAAAAAAAAAATGGCCAAGTATTTTCAAAGAATTTTAAAGTAGTCAGTAAGTGACGGCTTCGAAAAAGTCGGGTCGTTACAGTTGGTATCAGAGCAGTGATCTTGCCATCCTACCTCGCATGTCATCTACAAGGTCATCCGTCACAATCCATGTAAGTTAACAATTAATCATATTGATTAGTTCATACTTACTTGTATAGATATTTATTTACAATAAGCGATAATATTTCAAACAACTTGATTGCAATAGAAATAAAGGATTTCGATGTCATTTTAGGCATGGATTTCCTAGGAAAGTATAATGTAGTTATAGATTACCACTGACGAAGAGTGACCTTTCGGCCACCCGATGGAAAGAAGTTTACGTTTGAAGGGAGGTTACTAAAAAGGCCCAAGATGATGATTTCGGCAATGCGAGCTAAAAAGATGTTAACAGCAAGATGCACAGGTTTTCTAGCTACGGCGATCGATAAGTCAAGGGAAGACAAGACACAATTGGCCGATGTTCCTATTGTTCGGGATTTCGAAGAAGTTTTTCCAGAAGAACTCCCTGGGATACCACCTTAGCGAGAAATATCTTTAGGAATAGAAGTCTCGCCAGGGACAGAACCTATTTCAAAGAAACCATATCGAATGGCGCCAGCTGAGTTGAAAGAGCTCCAAGATAAGTTGAAGGAACTTTTAGAAAAAGGGTTTCATACGTTCTAGCCATTCTCCTTGGGGCGCACCGGTGTTATTCGTGAAGAAGAAGGACGGATCTTTTCGGATGTATATCGATTATCGGGAACTCAACAAGGTGACGATTAAAAGCGATATCCGCTTCCAAGGATTGACGAATTATTTGATCAACTTAAGGGTGCCACAGTATTTTCTAAGATCGGCCTTCGGTCGGGATATCACCAGTTGAAGGTGTTAGAGGAAGACGTGGCCAAAACGGCTTTTTGGACTCGATACATCATTATGAATTCTCAGTCATGCTTTTTGGACTTACAAATACACCAGCAGCCTTCATGGATCTAATGAATCGACGTAAGGGATTTCAGTGGTCTCGGCAAAGGTCGAAGCAGTGAATGATTGGAAGACGCCAAGGAGTGTCACGGAGGTTAGAAGTTTTCTTGGTCTAGCGGGCTATTATCGAAAATTTGTGGAAGGATTCTCCAAGATTGCAGCTCCACTTTCAGCTCTTACTCGTAAGGGAAAGAAGTACGAATGTTGCCAGAAGTGCGAAGAGAGTTTTCAAGAGCTGAAGAGAAAACTGACGACTGCCCCAGTGCTCACTATTCCTTCAAGCAATGAACCATTAGTGATCTTTAGTGACGCTTCTAAAACGGGGTTAGGAGCTATACTCATGCAAAATGGGAAAGTTGTTGCCTACGCTTCTCGGCAATTGAAAGTGCACGAGAAAAACTACCCGACTCATGATTTTGTGTTAGCGGCTGTGGTTTTTGCATTGAATAAATGGAGACATTACTTATATGGAGTTAAATGTGAAATCTACACCAATCATCAAAGCCTCAAGTACATCTTCACCCAAAAGGAGCTTAATATGAGGCAAAGAAGGTGGCTTGAACTAGTCAAGGACTACGAATGTGAGATACACTATCACCCTGGGAAGGCAAACAAGGTGGTAGATGCACTGAGTAGGAAAGCGAATACGAGCCCGGTGCCCATTCAAGGACTTCCGCAACAACTCCAAGACGAGTTAAGGAACCACGAGATCGAGCTCGTTTTGGGATGTTTGGCTAGTTTGACGATGCAACCGACCATATTTGAAGACATAGGCAATGCTCAGAACAATGACCCAGAGCTAAAAGAACTCATTGACAGAGTTCGAGAAGGGATGGAGACACGTTTTAACCTTTCCGATAAGGGAGTACTCTTCTACGAGGACAGATTATGTGTGCCCAACGACAATGCCATCCGAAGTCAGATACTTTTGGAAGCACACAAGATGCCCTATTCTGTCCATCCAGGAGTTACGAAGATGTACCAAGGGTTGAAAGAACACTTTTGGTGGTCGGGTATGAAGAAAGACGTGGTTGACTTTGTGAGTAAGTGTTTAACTTGTCAAAGGGTTAAAGCCGAGCATCTATTTCCAGCTGGTGAATTGCAGCCGATTGAAATCCCGGAATGGAAATGGGATCAGGTTGCCATGTATTTTGTAGTAGGATTGCCTAAAACTAAGGAAGGCTATGATGCAATATGGGTAGTGGTAGACTGACAAACAAAATCTACCCACTTTTTACCGATTAAGATTTCCTTTTCGATAGAGAGACTGGCGGAGATCTATGTTGCCCACATTGTCCGACTACATGGAGTACCTCTCTCAATTATTTAAGACAGAGATGCACGATTTACTTCACATTTTAGGAAGTCTGTACAGAAAGAACTGGGCACCCAGCTCAAGTTTAGTACAGCATTTCATCCACAGACTGACGGACGATCAAGAAAAAAAAAAAAAAACCATCCAGACATTAGAAGACATGTTGAGAGCTTGCATTTTAGATTTTGGTGGCGGGTGGAATAAGAAACTGCCTTTGATAGAATTTTCCTACAACAACAGTTTCCAAACTTCTATCGGGATGGCACCATACGAAGCTTTATATGGTAGAAAGTGTAGATCACCAATCCATTGGGTTGAGAGTGGAGGAAACCGACTAGAGAAGACTGATCTCATAAGGGAAGCGACTGAAGCAATCAAAGTGATTCGACAAAGAATGGAGACAGCCCAAAGCCGACAAAAGAGTTACGCTAACAAGCGGAGGAGACCTTTTGAGTTTCAAGTGGGTGATGCGGTGTTTTTAAAGATTTCCCCTCTCAAGGGCGTGATGCGGTTTGGTAAGAAGGGAAAGTTGAGCCCTAGATACATTGGGCCATACGAGATCTTAGAAAGGATTGGAAAAGTTGCTTACCGACTAGCTCTTAGTCCGGATTTAGCAAAGGTGCACAATGTGTTTCATGTGTCGATGCTTAAAACGTATATTGCGGACCCGTCACATATAATAGAACATGAACCGCTCGAGATACACGAAGATCTTACTTATGAAGAAGTCCCTATCAAGATCATTGACATAGAAGAACGGGTGTTACGCAATAAAGTGATCCCATTAGTCAAAGTTTTGTGGAGAAACTAGAAGCGAGAAGAAGCAACATGGGAACGAGAAGACGACATGAGGATTAGGTTTCCACACCTATTCTAATTTTCGGGACGAAAATCCCAAAAGGATGAGTGATTGTGATAACCCACAATTAATTAGGTGAGTTGTTATCTTTTTGTTTATATTTTTATTTTAGGATTTTTCTTGCAAATAATATATTAGTTTTAACATATTGAAAAAAAAAATATTTTTTTTAGGGTAAAAAGGGAGCTGCGAAAATTAGATATTTAGGGTTTTATATTAGGCTTAGGGTTTCATATTTTCCACAAAGTCTCTCATATCCTCATTATCTCCAAAACCTAGAAAATTTATAGAGAGAATAGAGTGAAAAATCATTGAGTCTTCAATCTCCCCAGCCAGAAATCTTCTTCTTCTTCCATAATCAAGGTATGAGTTGCTTATTCTATTAAATCCCAATTTTATTTTCGTAATTCCGAGTAGCAGAATTTTGTCGAATTTTTATCTCCCAAACTTAGCAGCGGTTTAGGCTGAAATTTTAATAACAACTTCTATTAGGATCATAGAAGTCCCAGATTTAATTTCAGAATTTTTGGAGCTCTAAATCGCTCGAAATCGTATTTTCAATTTTTAAAATTTCTGGAAAAACGATAAAATTCTGCAGATCAGATTTTTGTTTTTAATTTTTAAAATGCATACAGTCCGAATTGGAGATTTTATGTAGAGATAGGTTTTATAGAGAATCCAATTTCTAGAATGTTTTGTGTTTTAAGAAATTTGAAAATCTTTCAGGATCTAGCCCGAAATCGAGTTAGAAGAATCTGGCCGAACAAAAAAAATCGATATATCTCATAGTTAGAGTTCTCTTTTGAAAATTTTCAAAACACGAAAGTTCTTCGTTTTCGAAAAATAATGGCAGTTTGTTAAGAACACTTTTTCCAATTACTTACGTATTTTATTATATCGAGAAAATACCTCAAATCTCCTTTAGTCTTTATGTCAAGTTCTAGGAATGTTTTTGCAAGTGATCAAACCAAATTTTTACTTGGGTAATTATTATCTAGGAATATCGCTCGTAGATGTATCTTCGTCGGAGTCGCGAGAAGGATTTTCGTAGCGATTCAGGTGAGTTCAACCTCACTGCAGTACGAATTTGTTTGAAAATAAAAGTACATTTGAACATGTTTATCGTGTGTTTTGTTTGAATATGTTGGATGTGTGAAAAATGTTTGCTTGTTATATTGATTCATGAATGACTGCATTAGATATTTTATGATGATTCAACGACGTTGAAACGTCGCGAAAGATTTATTATTATGTGACGATCGATGTGATTGTCGAGATATGAAGAATGTCATTAATGATGAATGGTAATATACGATGTGAAAATTGTGAAAATGATTATTTTGGTTATGGATGAATCTTCTTGTCATTCATGCATGTTAACAATATAAACAAGTATAACATAGGAATTAAGTGTCGTGCCCCCTCTATCGAGCGAGTCGTGTGAGGCTTATGATGTTTTAAAAAGATCCCAATAAAAGAGAGAATGGGACGATGATTAGATTTCTCCCCGAGTTGAAAGGAACGAAGAAGGGATTAATCTGACGGTATCATGAACCGTCCAATATATTGACCTTAGGCTTCGGGACATGTGCACCCCCGTCGATCTATTGAGTCTCGCGCGAATGAAGTGGTACGTACACAACGGTGATCACCTAGGACAAGATTAGTAATATATCCTAAAACGTAAAATGATGCATAATTGGACATTTGCATGTTATTGTTTTTTGTAAGTTATTTTTGTGAGAAAATAGTTGTATCTCACTGAGCTTTTAGCTCACACAAAATGTTTTTCGTTCGTACTGTAGGTAAGAAACCTATGATATGATTTCGTGGTGGATTGGAAGGTGACAGTGGAGGATGTGCGAGGGATTGGGTGAATGGGTAATCACTGTGAAGACGTTTTCCGCATATTTATTCCGTACATGTTCTTAGTTTTAAAAAGGGAATCCCTGATAAATAGTTTTACTATTTTATTTATTTATTTACTTTTAAGTTATTCGAAGAAAAAAAAAATGGCCAAGTATTTTCAAAGAATTTTAAAGTAGTCAGTAAGTGACGGCTTCGAAAAAGTCGGGTCGTTACAGTTGGTATCAGAGCAGTGATCTTGCCATCCTACCTCGCATGTCATCTACAAGGTCATCCGTCACAATCCATGTAAGTTAACAATTAATCATATTGATTAGTTCATACTTACTTGTATAGATATTTATTTACAATAAGCGATAATATTTCAAACAACTTGATTGCAATAGAAATAAAGGATTTCGATGTCATTTTAGGCATGGATTTCCTAGGAAAGTATAATGTAGTTATAGATTACCACTGACGAAGAGTGACCTTTCGGCCACCCGATGGAAAGAAGTTTACGTTTGAAGGGAGGTTACTAAAAAGGCCCAAGATGATGATTTCGGCAATGCGAGCTAAAAAGATGTTAACAGCAAGATGCACAGGTTTTCTAGCTACGGCGATCGATAAGTCAAGGGAAGACAAGACACAATTGGCCGATGTTCCTATTGTTCGGGATTTCGAAGAAGTTTTTCCAGAAGAACTCCCTGGGATACCACCTTAGCGAGAAATATCTTTAGGAATAGAAGTCTCGCCAGGGACAGAACCTATTTCAAAGAAACCATATCGAATGGCGCCAGCTGAGTTGAAAGAGCTCCAAGATAAGTTGAAGGAACTTTTAGAAAAAGGGTTTCATACGTTCTAGCCATTCTCCTTGGGGCGCACCGGTGTTATTCGTGAAGAAGAAGGACGGATCTTTTCGGATGTATATCGATTATCGGGAACTCAACAAGGTGACGATTAAAAGCGATATCCGCTTCCAAGGATTGACGAATTATTTGATCAACTTAAGGGTGCCACAGTATTTTCTAAGATCGGCCTTCGGTCGGGATATCACCAGTTGAAGGTGTTAGAGGAAGACGTGGCCAAAACGGCTTTTTGGACTCGATACATCATTATGAATTCTCAGTCATGCTTTTTGGACTTACAAATACACCAGCAGCCTTCATGGATCTAATGAATCGACGTAAGGGATTTCAGTGGTCTCGGCAAAGGTCGAAGCAGTGAATGATTGGAAGACGCCAAGGAGTGTCACGGAGGTTAGAAGTTTTCTTGGTCTAGCGGGCTATTATCGAAAATTTGTGGAAGGATTCTCCAAGATTGCAGCTCCACTTTCAGCTCTTACTCGTAAGGGAAAGAAGTACGAATGTTGCCAGAAGTGCGAAGAGAGTTTTCAAGAGCTGAAGAGAAAACTGACGACTGCCCCAGTGCTCACTATTCCTTCAAGCAATGAACCATTAGTGATCTTTAGTGACGCTTCTAAAACGGGGTTAGGAGCTATACTCATGCAAAATGGGAAAGTTGTTGCCTACGCTTCTCGGCAATTGAAAGTGCACGAGAAAAACTACCCGACTCATGATTTTGTGTTAGCGGCTGTGGTTTTTGCATTGAATAAATGGAGACATTACTTATATGGAGTTAAATGTGAAATCTACACCAATCATCAAAGCCTCAAGTACATCTTCACCCAAAAGGAGCTTAATATGAGGCAAAGAAGGTGGCTTGAACTAGTCAAGGACTACGAATGTGAGATACACTATCACCCTGGGAAGGCAAACAAGGTGGTAGATGCACTGAGTAGGAAAGAGAATACGAGCCCGGTGCCCATTCAAGGACTTCCGCAACAACTCCAAGACGAGTTAAGGAACCACGAGATCGAGCTCGTTTTGGGATGTTTGGCTAGTTTGACGATGCAACCGACCATATTTGAAGACATAGGCAATGCTCAGAACAATGACCCAGAGCTAAAAGAACTCATTGACAGAGTTCGAGAAGGGATGGAGACACGTTTTAACCTTTCCGATAAGGGAGTACTCTTCTACGAGGACAGATTATGTGTGCCCAACGACAATGCCATCCGAAGTCAGATACTTTTGGAAGCACACAAGATGCCCTATTC
Source organism: Parietaria judaica (assembly GCA_954871525.1). Classification (NCBI taxonomy): domain Eukaryota; kingdom Viridiplantae; phylum Streptophyta; class Magnoliopsida; order Rosales; family Urticaceae; genus Parietaria; species Parietaria judaica. The sequence continues at coordinate 19,972,130 of OX940864.1, forward strand.
TGTCCATCCAGGAGTTACGAAGATGTACCAAGGGTTGAAAGAACACTTTTGGTGGTCGGGTATGAAGAAAGACGTGGTTGACTTTGTGAGTAAGTGTTTAACTTGTCAAAGGGTTAAAGCCGAGCATCTATTTCCAGCTGGTGAATTGCAGCCGATTGAAATCCCGGAATGGAAATGGGATCAGGTTGCCATGTATTTTGTAGTAGGATTGCCTAAAACTAAGGAAGGCTATGATGCAATATGGGTAGTGGTAGACTGACAAACAAAATCTACCCACTTTTTACCGATTAAGATTTCCTTTTCGATAGAGAGACTGGCGGAGATCTATGTTGCCCACATTGTCCGACTACATGGAGTACCTCTCTCAATTATTTAAGACAGAGATGCACGATTTACTTCACAGTTTAGGAAGTCTGTACAGAAAGAACTGGGCACCCAGCTCAAGTTTAGTACAGCATTTCCTCCACAGACTGACGGACGATCAGAAAAAAAAAAAAAAACCATCCAGACATTAGAAGACATGTTGAGAGCTTGCATTTTAGATTTTGGTGGCGGGTGGAATAAGAAACTGCCTTTGATAGAATTTTCCTACAACAACAGTTTCCAAACTTCTATCGGGATGGCACCATACGAAGCTTTATATGGTAGAAAGTGTAGATCACCAATCCATTGGGTTGAGAGTGGAGGAAACCGACTAGAGAAGACTGATCTCATAAGGGAAGCGACTGAAGCAATCAAAGTGATTCGACAAAGAATGGAGACAGCCCAAAGCCGACAAAAGAGTTACGCTAACAAGCGGAGGAGACCTTTTGAGTTTCAAGTGGGTGATGCGGTGTTTTTAAAGATTTCCCCTCTCAAGGGCGTGATGCGGTTTGGTAAGAAGGGAAAGTTGAGCCCTAGATACATTGGGCCATACGAGATCTTAGAAAGGATTGGAAAAGTTGCTTACCGACTAGCTCTTAGTCCGGATTTAGCAAAGGTGCACAATGTGTTTCATGTGTCGATGCTTAAAACGTATATTGCGGACCCGTCACATATAATAGAACATGAACCGCTCGAGATACACGAAGATCTTACTTATGAAGAAGTCCCTATCAAGATCATTGACATAGAAGAACGGGTGTTACGCAATAAAGTGATCCCATTAGTCAAAGTTTTGTGGAGAAACTAGAAGCGAGAAGAAGCAACATGGGAACGAGAAGACGACATGAGGATTAGGTTTCCACACCTATTCTAATTTTCGGGACGAAAATCCCAAAAGGAGGAGTGATTGTGATAACCCACAATTAATTAGGTGAGTTGTTATCTTTTTGTTTATATTTTTATTTTAGGATTTTTCTTGCAAATAATATATTAGTTTTAACATATTGAAAAAAAAAATATTTTTTTTAGGGTAAAAAGGGAGCTGCGAAAATTAGATATTTAGGGTTTTATATTAGGCTTAGGGTTTCATATTTTCCACAAAGTCTCTCATATCCTCATTATCTCCAAAACCTAGAAAATTTATAGAGAGAATAGAGTGAAAAATCATTGAGTCTTCAATCTCCCCAGCCAGAAATCTTCTTCTTCTTCCATAATCAAGGTATGAGTTGCTTATTCTATTAAATCCCAATTTTATTTTCGTAATTTCGAGTAGCAGAATTTTGTCGAATTTTTATCTCCCAAACTTAGCAGCGGTTTAGGCTGAAATTTTAATAACAACTTCTATTAGGATCATAGAAGTCCCAGATTTAATTTCAGAATTTTTGGAGCTCTAAATCGCTCGAAATCGTATTTTCAATTTTTAAAATTTCTGGAAAAACGATAAAATTCTGCAGATCAGATTTTCGTTTTTAATTTTTAAAATGCATACAGTCCGAATTGGAGATTTTATGTAGAGATAGGTTTTATAGAGAATCCAATTTCTAGAATGTTTTGTGTTTTAAGAAATTTGAAAATCTTTCAGGATCTAGCCCGAAATCGAGTTAGAAGAATCTGGCCGAACAAAAAAAATCGATATATCTCATAGTTAGAGTTCTCTTTTGAAAATTTTCAAAACACGAAAGTTCTTCGTTTTCGAAAAATAATGGCAGTTTGTTAAGAACACTTTTTCCAATTACTTACGTATTTTATTATATCGAGAAAATACCTCAAATCTCCTTTAGTCTTTATGTCAAGTTCTAGGAATGTTTTTGCAAGTGATCAAACCAAATTTTTACTTGGGTAATTATTATCTAGGAATATCGCTCGTAGATGTATCTTCGTCGGAGTCGCGAGAAGGATTTTCGTAGCGATTCAGGTGAGTTCAACCTCACTGCAGTACGAATTTGTTTGAAAATAAAAGTACATTTGAACATGTTTATCGTGTGTTTTGTTTGAATATGTTGGATGTGTGAAAAATGTTTGCTTGTTATATTGATTCATGAATGACTGCATTAGATATTTTATGATGATTCAACGACGTTGAAACGTCGCGAAAGATTTATTATTATGTGACGATCGATGTGATTGTCGAGATATGAAGAATGTCATTAATGATGAATGGTAATATACGATGTGAAAATTGTGAAAATGATTATTTTGGTTATGGATGAATCTTCTTGTCATTCATGCATGTTAACAATATAAACAAGTATAACATAGGAATTAAGTGTCGTGCCCCCTCTATCGAGCGAGTCGTGTGAGGCTTATGATGTTTTAAAAAGATCCCAATAAAAGAGAGAATGGGACGATGATTAGATTTCTCCCCGAGTTGAAAGGAACGAAGAAGGGATTAATCTGACGGTATCATGAACCGTCCAATATATTGACCTTAGGCTTCGGGACATGTGCACCCCCGTCGATCTATTGAGTCTCGCGCGAATGAAGTGGTACGTACACAACGGTGATCACCTAGGACAAGATTAGTAATAGATCCTAAAACGTAAAATGATGCATAATTGGACATTTGCATGTTATTGTTTTTTGTAAGTTATTTTTGTGAGAAAATAGTTGTATCTCACTGAGCTTTTAGCTCACACAAAATGTTTTTCGTTCGTACTGTAGGTAAGAAACCTATGATATGATTTCGTGGTGGATTGGAAGGTGACAGTGGAGGATGTGCGAGGGATTGGGTGAATGGGTAATCACTGTGAAGACGTTTTCCGCATATTTATTCCGTACATGTTCTTAGTTTTAAAAAGGGAATCCCTGATAAATAGTTTTAATATTTTATTTATTTATTTACTTTTAAGTTATTCGAAGAAAAAAAAATGGCCAAGTATTTTCAAAGAATTTTAAAGTAGTCAGTAAGTGACGGCTTCGAAAAAGTCGGGTCGTTACAGTTGGTATCAGAGCAGTGATCTTGCCATCCAACCTCGCATGTCATCTACAAGGTCATCCGTCACAATCCATGTAAGTTAACAATTAATCATATTGATTAGTTCATACTTACTTGTATAGATATTTATTTACAATAAGCGATAATATTTCAAACAACTTGATTGCAATAGAAATAAAGGATTTCGATGTCATTTTAGGCATGGATTTCCTAGGAAAGTATAATGTAGTTATAGATTACCACTGACGAAGAGTGACCTTTCGGCCACCCGATGGAAAGAAGTTTACGTTTGAAAGGAGGTTACTAAAAAGGCCCAAGATGATGATTTCGGCAATGCGAGCTAAAAAGATGTTAACAGCAGGATGCACAGGTTTTCTAGCTACGGCGATCGATAAGTCAAGGGAAGACAAGACACAATTGGCCGATGTTCCTATTGTACGGGATTTCGAAGAAGTTTTTCCAGAAGAACTCCCTGGGATACCACCTTAGCGAGAAATATCTTTAGGAATAGAAGTCTCGCCAGGGACAGAACCTATTTCAAAGAAACCATATCGAATGGCGCCAGCTGAGTTGAAAGAGCTCCAAGATAAGTTGAAGGAACTTTTAGAAAAAGGGTTTCATACGTTCTAGCCATTCTCCTTGGGGCGCACCGGTGTTATTCGTGAAGAAGAAGGACGGATCTTTTCGGATGTATATCGATTATCGGGAACTCAACAAGGTGACGATTAAAAGCGATATCCGCTTCCAAGGATTGACGAATTATTTGATCAACTTAAGGGTGCCACAGTATTTTCTAAGATCGGCCTTCGGTCGGGATATCACCAGTTGAAGGTGTTAGAGGAAGACGTGGCCAAAACGGCTTTTTGGACTCGATACATCATTATGAATTCTCAGTCATGCTTTTTGGACTTACAAATACACCAGCAGCCTTCATGGATCTAATGAATCGACGGAAGGGATTTCAGTGGTCTCGGCAAAGGTCGAAGCAGTGAATGATTGGAAGACGCCAAGGAGTGTCACGGAGGTTAGAAGTTTTCTTGGTCTAGCGGGCTATTATCGAAAATTTGTGGAAGGATTCTCCAAGATTGCAGCTCCACTTTCAGCTCTTACTCGTAAGGGAAAGAAGTACGAATGTTGCCAGAAGTGCGAAGAGAGTTTTCAAGAGCTGAAGAGAAAACTGACGACTGCCCCAGTGCTCACTATTCCTTCAAGCAATGAACCATTAGTGATCTTTAGTGACGCTTCTAAAACGGGGTTAGGAGCTATACTCATGCAAAATGGGAAAGTTGTTGCCTACGCTTCTCGGCAATTGAAAGTGCACGAGAAAAACTACCCGACTCATGATTTTGTGTTAGCGGCTGTGGTTTTTGCATTGAAGAAATGGAGACATTACTTATATGGAGTTAAATGTGAAATCTACACCAATCATCAAAGCCTCAAGTACATCTTCACCCAAAAGGAGCTTAATATGAGGCAAAGAAGGTGGCTTGAACTAGTCAAGGACTACGAATGTGAGATACACTATCACCCTGGGAAGGCAAACAAGGTGGTAGATGCACTGAGTAGGAAAGAGAATACGAGCCCGGTGCCCATTCAAGGACTTCCGCAACAACTCCAAGACGAGTTAAGAAACCACGAGATCGAGCTCGTTTTGGGATGTTTGGCTAGTTTGACGATGCAACCGACCATATTTGAAGACATAGGCAATGCTCAGAACAATGACCCAGAGCTAAAAGAACTCATTGACAGAGTTCGAGAAGGGATGGAGACGCGTTTTAACCTTTCCGATAAGGGAGTACTCTTCTACGAGGACAGATAATGTGTGCCCAACGACAATGCCATCCGAAGTCAGATACTTTTGGAAGCACACAAGATGCCCTATTCTGTCCATCCAGGAGTTACGAAGATGTAGTTTTGTTATGACTACGTTTATTTTAATTTTTACTATATTATTTGCACAGAATTAAATATGATTTCATCTCCCTAGACAAATGATTTTAATACGTAAAGAATTCAATATGTGAATTTCAATATTTTTGTAGCATATAATCTAACTCATGAAAGTTTTGTTTTTTATTGCGATTTTGAAAACGTGAGATGGTGTTAATCCTTTGTCATTCCCTTCAGATTTTTAAAGCTTAAAATTTAATTGATATGTTTCTTTTGATTGTTTATTGTGAAATGTACGTGTTTTTATAATTCATTTTAGTCACTAAAATGCATGATAGGTTGTAAAAATATATGTTGATTATGGAAGCCACTTATGATAAAGAATAGTGGAGAGCTTCAAATCTTGGTCATGGTATTCATTGATGACATTATTAATAGATGAATAGACTTTTAATATATATTAAATATATTAAGTATAGTTTCTATTTATATTTAAATTAATAAAAATTATCAAAAACATTAAAAAAAAATTTGTTGACTAATCAGATGTTATCTTGGGCCCTGTTTGGTAGTCAATTCAAAAACTTCTATTTTTTATTTTGCAATTCTTTATAATTATAGTGTTATAAATTATTGCAGATATTTTTAAATAACTGTTTGGTACATATCTTTATTTTTTTATTTGAAATAATGGAAAAATAGAAAATATGTTTGTTATATTTTTCTATTTTTTTTTTTCAAAAAAATTAATTTTTTAAACATCATCAAAATATAACATATAATAACATACATAATACATAATAAAAAGTTACATATACTATAAACCCACTTCTCAGATCTCTTCATTCAATAACACAAGTTTTCAAAAACAATTTTGCAAATCTAACCACAATAATCTACCAAACACACAATTCCTCTATTCTTTTTCAATAATTTCATTTGAAAAGTGGAAAACACTTTCCAAGATGATAACCAAACAGGGCCTTGATGTTTTGCATTGGCCTTGGCCTTGGATTTGGTTTTTAGTAATTCCATGAAATAAAACCTATGATATATTTAATTAAATATTATAAATTAACTTAATTATTTTTAAGAGCAATAATATGCATAATTGTTCGACAATTTTCCTATTAATATATGGACAAACTCTTTAAATTTGAAATGAATATTTATTTTGAGAACAATATTGTATTTGTCTATATTAAAATAATGTGATTTTTAAAGTTTGATATTAATATCATATGAGCCTTTCATTTACAATTCACAATAAAAAATGCAATGTTATTAAAATTATAATCGATATTTTATTGCCACCGCGCGAGGCGCGGTGCATTTCTACTAGTATCTATAAAAGGAAAATCTACAAACATGACATGGCACAACCAAAATCAAGAAAAATGATGATTCCTATTTTTTCCTATTTACATATTTTTTTTAAAGCAATAATTTGGCATTTATTTGCACTTAATTACATGCAACACTTAAATTTAAATACACATGTATCACAACTATATATCAACGTACAACATTTATTCGGTGAAATAACATGTCTATAAAACCTATGTTTATGTAATGAATGGTTTTTATTATATTTTCAAAAAAAAAAAAAAAAAACCTATACGAAAAAAAAAATCAAAAGATGAGGAAGAAACATACCTAACCAGTTATTCGGTTCCCAGACAAAAGTACCAAAATTCTATATCTATGTATAAGTCTCTTATTTTTATTGACTTTTATTTTAAAAATAAATTATTAAAAAATAAATTTTGGAGCGCAAACCAAGAGGCAATATGATAAATGCATTCATATTTAATTATTTATTATACTCTAACATTATAAGTCTATTCAATTTTTCCAACTTAAATGGCATTTAAGTTTTATGTTTAATGAGATACATATTTTTATAAATAAGCTTTTTATTTTTTTTTGTTAGTTTGTGTTTTGTGATTTGTTGTTCTCTCTACGCCTCACTTGATCGTACCCCTTGGTGGACTCTCCGCCTGTTCAACCGCGGGTTGCCTCTCCGCATATTCCGGTTAAGTCTTTGTGTGGTTATTTTTTGTACGTTCTTATATTTTCTGCATTTGATTAATTTTTGTTAATGTTTTATACCGAGCAATGATATATTGTGGCTTTTACTGGTTGAACCAAATTATACCGAGCAATGATATATTGTGATAAATTTTATTTTAAAATTGATAAATCAGATATGTTATTTGTGGTTTGTTAAATTAAGAAATAATAAATAAATTTGTGGTTTGTTAGTATAAATCAGATATGTTATTTAGGTTATTTCTTGGTTTTGAACGTAATTTAGGTATTCAAATGTTGGTTGGAGAGATTTTAGGAGATAACAGGGGTAAAATAGTAAATTGTATATTAAGATCAAAATCGATTAAGAAGTTTTTGATAACAACAGATTTGCGAAACACCTAAATAGCAGTTAAGTTTTTAATAAAAACAAAAACTGGGCAATTTAAGCCGAACCAAACGCAGCTAATGTAAATGTGTGAATTGTTTTCAAATTATTTTCTGACTAAATTGTGACCGGTTATGCTGCTTCGAATAGGTCTTCAGGCTTTTTATCTCGATTTCCATTTTCATGACGGAGTTGAAAGAGATTACAGAACTATATAATTGGAGCACATCCATGCATAGTTACTTTCAAAATACGTTTCAAACTCATAAGTAATAATGCCTTTAATATTTAATTACATCAAATCTATATATATAAAAAGAAAATCTACAAACATGACATGGCACAACCAAAATCAAGAAAATGATGATTCCTATTTTTTGCTATTTTCATATATTTTTTAAAAGCAATAATTTGGCATTTAATTACACTTAATTACATGCAACACTTAAATTTAAATACACATGTATCACAACTATATATCAATGTACAACATTTATTTGGTGAAATAACATGTCTATAAAACCTATGTTTATGTAATGAATGGTTTTTATTATATTTTCAAAAAAAAAAAAAACCTACACGAAAAAAAAATCAAAAGATGAGGAAGAAACATACCTAACCAGTTATTCGGTTCCCAGACAAAAGTACCAAAATTCTATATCTATGTATAAGTCTCCTATTTTTATTGACTTTTCTTTTAAAAATAAATTATTAAAAAATAAATTTTGGTGCGCAACCTTTCCAATACCGAAAAACTCAGAAAGATAACCAAGAGGCAATATGATAAATGCATTCATATTTAATTATTTATTATACTCTAACATTATAAGTTTATTCAATTTTTCCAACTTAAATGGCATTTAAGTTTTATGTTTAATGAGATATATATTTTTATAAATAAGCTTCTTATTTTTATTTTTTTGTTAGTTTGTGTTTTGTGGTTTGTTGTTCTCTCTATTCCTCGCTTGATCGTACCCCTTGGTGGACTCTCCGCCTGTTCAACCGCGGGTTGCCTCTCCGCATATTCCGGTTAAGTCTTTGTGTGGTTATTTTTTGTACGTTCTTATATTTTCTGCATTTGATTAATTTTTGTTAATGTTTTATACCGAGCAATGATATATTGTGGCTTTTACTGGTTGAACCCAATTATACCGAGCAATGATATATTGTGATAAATTTTATTTTAAAATTGATAAATCAGATATGTTATTTGTGGTTTGTTAAATTAAGAAAGAATAAATAAATTTGTGGTTTGATAGTATAAATCAGATATGTTATTTAGATTATTTCTTGGTTTTGAACGTAATTTAGGTATTCAAATGTTGGTTGGAGAGATTTTTGGAGAGAACATGGGTAAAATAGTAAACTGTATATTAAGATCAAAATCGATTAATAACAAAAGATTTGCGAAACACCTAAATAGCAGTTAAGTTTTTTAAAAAAACAAAAAACTGGGCAATTTAAGCCGCACCAAACGCAGCCAATGTAAATGTGTGAATTGTTTTCAAATTATTTTCTGACTAAATTGTGACCGGTTATGCTGCTTCGCATAGGTCTTCAGGCTTTTTACCTCGATTTCCATTTTCATGGCGGAGTTGAAAGAGATTACAGAACTATATAATTGGAGCACATCCATGCATAGTTACTTTCAAAATACGTTTAAAACTCATAAGTAATAATGCCTTTAATATTTAATTACATCAAATCTATATATATAAAAGGAAAATCTACAAACATGACATGGCACAACCAAAATCAAGAAAATGATGATTCCTATTTTTTTCCTATTTTCATATATTTTTAAAAAGCAATAATTTGGCATTTATATACACTTAATTACATGCAACACTTAAATTTAAATACACATGTATCACAACTATATATATCCGAACAACATTTATTTGGTGAAATAACGTGTCTATAAAACCTATGTTTATGCAATGAATGGTTTTTATTATATTTTAAAAAAAAAGAAAACCTATACGAAAAAAATCAAAAGAAGAGGAAGAAACATACCTAACCAGTTATTCGGTTCCCAGACAAAAGAACCAAAATTCTATATCTATGTATAAGTCTCCTATTTTTATTGACTTTTATTTTAAAATAAATTATTAAAAAATACATTTTGGTGCGCAACCTTTCCAATACCATAAAACTCACAGGGATAACCAAAAGGCAATATGATAAATGCATTCATATTTAATTATATTTTAACATTATAAGTCTATTCAATATTTCCAACTTAAATGGCATTTAAGTTTTATGTTTAATGAGATATATATTTTTATAAATAAGCTTCTTATTTTTTTTTTTTGTTAGTTTGTGTTTTGTGGTTTGTTGTTCTCTCTACGCCTCGCTTGATCGTACCCCTTGGTGGACACTCCACCTGTTCAACCGCGGGTTGCCTCTTCGCATATTCCGGTTAAGTATTTGTGTGGTTATTTTTTGTACGTTCCTATATTTTCTGCATTTGATTAATTTTTGTTAATGTTTTATACCGAGCAATGATATATTGTGGCTTTTACTGGTTGAACCCAATTATACCGAGCAATGATATATTGTGATAAATTTTATTTTAAAATTGATAAATCAGATATGTTATTTGTGGTTTGTTAAATTAAGAAAGAATAAATAAATTTGTGGTTTGATAGTATAAATCAGATATGTTATTTAGATTATTTCTTGGTTTTGAACGTAATTTAGGTATTCAAATGTTGGTTGGAGAGATTTTAGGAGAGAACATGGGTAAAATAGTAAACTGTATATTAAGATCAAAATCGATTAATAACAACAGATTTGCGAAACACCTAAATAGCAGTTAAGTTTTTAATAAAAACAAAAACTGGGCAATTTAAGCCGAACCAAACGCAGCCAATGTAAATGTGTGAATTGTTTTCAAATTATTTTCTGACTAAATTGTGACCGATTATGCTGCTTCGAATAGGTCTTCAGGCTTTTTATCTCGATTTCCATTTTCATGGCGGAGTTGAAAGAGATTACAGAACTATATAATTGGAGCACATCCATGCATAGTTACTTTCAAAATACGTTTCAAACTGATATGTAATAATGCCCTTAATATTTAATTACATCAAATCTATATATATAAAAGGAAAAACTACAAACATGACATGACATGGCACAACCAAAATCAAGAAAATGATGATTCCTATTTTTTCCTATCTTCATATATTTTTTAAAAGCAATAATTTGGCATTTATTTACACTTAATTACATGCAACACTTAAATTTAAATACACATGTATCACAACTATATATCAACGTACAACATTTATTTGGTGAAATAGCGTGTCTATAAAACCTATGTTTATGCAATGAATTATTTTTATTATATTATCAAAAAAAAAAAAACCTATACGAAAAAAAATCAAAAGATGAGGAAGAAACATACCTAACTAGTTATTCGGTTCCCAGACAAAAGTACAAAAATTCTATATCTATGTATAAGTCTCCTATTTTTATTGAATTTTATTTTAAAAATAAATTATTAAAAAATACATTTTGGTGCGCAACCTTTCCAATACCATAAAATTCACAGGGATAACCAAGAGGCAATATGATAAATGCATTCATATTTAATTATAATTTAACATTATAAGTCTATTCAATTTTTCCAACTTAAGTGGCATTTAAGTTTTATGTTTAATGAGATATATATTTTTATAAATAAGCTTCTTATTTTTATTTTTTTGTTAGTTTGTGTTTTGTGGTTTGTTGTTCTCTCTACACCTCACTTGATCGTACCCCTTGGTGGACTCTCCGCCTGTTCAACCGCGGGTTGCCTCTTCGCATATTCCGGTTAAGTCTTTGTGTGGTTATTTTTTGTACGTTCTTATATTTTCTGCATTGGATTAATTTTTGTTAATGTTTTATACCGAGCAATGTTATATTGTGGCTTTTACTAGTTGAACCCAATTATACCGAGCAATGATATATTGTGATAAATTTTATTTTAAAATTGATAAATCAGATATGTTATTTGTGGTTTGTTAAATTAAGAAAGAATAAATAAATTTGTGGTTTGATAGTATAAATCAGATATGTTATTTAGATTATTTCTTGGTTTTGAACGTAATTTAGGTATTCAAATGTTGGTTGGACAGATTTTAGGATAAAATAGTAAACTGTATATTAAGATCAAAATCGATTAATAACAACAGATTTGCGAAACACCTAAATAGCAGTTAAGTTTTTAATAAAAACAAAAACTGGGCAATTTAAGCCGAACCAAACGCAGCCAATGTAAATGTGTGAATTGTTTTCAAATTATTTTCTGACTAAATTGTGACCGGTTATGTTGCTTCGAATAGGTCTTCAGGCTTTTTATCTCGATTTCCATTTTCATGGCGGAGTTGAAAGAGATTACAGAACTATATAATTGGAGCACATCCATGCATAGTTACTTTCAAAATACGTTTCAAACTTATATGTAATAATGCCCTTAATATTTAATTACATCAAATCTATATAAATAAAAGGAAAAACTACAAACATGACATGACATGGCACAACCAAAATCAAGAAAATGATGATTCCTATTTTTTCCTATTTTCATATATTTTTTAAAAGCAATAATTTGGCATTTATTTACACTTAATTACATGCAACACTTAAATTTAAATACACATGTATCACAACTATATATCAACGTACAACATTTATTTGGTGAAATAACGTGTCTATAAAACCTATGTTTATGCAATGAATGGTTTTTATTATATTTTCAAAAAAAAAATACCTATACGAAAAAAAATCAAAATATGAGGAAGAAACATACCTAACCAGTTTTTCGGTTCCCAGACAAAAGTACCAAAATTCTATATCTATGTATAAGTCTCCTATTTTTATTGACTTTTATTTTAAAAATAAATTATTAAAAAATATATTTTGGTGCGCAACCTTTCCAATACCATAAAACTCACAGTGATAACCAAGAGGCAATATGATAAATGCATTCATATTTAATTATACTTAAACATTATAAGTCTATTCAATGTTTCCAACTTAAATGGCATTTAAGTTTTATGTTTAATGAGATATATATTTTTATAAATAAGCTTCTTATTTTTATTTTTTTGTTAGTTTGTGTTTTGTGGTTTGCTGTTCTCTCTACGCCTCGCTTGATCGTACCCCTTGGTGGACTCTCCGCCTGTTCAACCGCGGGTTGCCTCTTCGCATATTCCGGTTAAATCTTTGTGTGGTTATTTTTTGCACGTTCTTATATTTTCTACATTTGATTAATTTTTGTTAATGTTTTAAACCGAGCAATGATATATTGTGGCTTTTACTGGTTGAACCCAATTATACCGAGCAATGATATATTGTGATAAATTTTATTTTAAAATTGATAAATCAGATATGTTATTTGTGGTATGTTAAATTAAGAAAGAATAAATAAATTTGTGGGTTGTTTGTATAAATCAGATATGTTAATTAGATTATTTCTTGGTTTTGAACGTAATTTAGGTATTCAAATGTTGGTTGGAGAGATTTTAGGAGATAACAGGGGTAAAATAGTAAACTGTATATTAAGATCAAAACCGATTATGAAGTTTTTGATAACAACAGATTTGCCAAACACCTAAATAGCAGTTAAATTTTTAATAAAAACAAAAACTGGGCAATTTAAGCCGAACCAAACGCAGCCAATGTAAATGTGTGAATTATTTTCAAATTATTTTCTCACTAAATTGTGACCGGTTAAGTTGCTTCGAATAGGTCTTCAGGCTTTTTATCTCGATTTCCATTTTCATGGCGGAGTTGAAAGAGATTACAGAACTATATAATTGGAGAAAATCCATGCATAGTTACTTTCAAAATACGTTTCAAACTCATAAGTAATACTGCCCTTAATATTTAATTCAATCAAATCTATATATATAAAAGGAAAATCTACAAACATGACATGGCACAACCAAAATCTAGAAAATGATGATTCCTATTTTTTCCTATTTTCATATATTTTTTAAAAGCAATAATTTGGCATTTGTTTACATTTAATTACATGCAACACTTAAATTTAAATACACATGTATCACAACTATATATCAACGTACAACGAAAATTTGGTGAAATAACATGTCTATAAAACCTATGTTTATGTAATGAATGGTTTTTATTATATTTTTTATATAAAAAAAAAACCTATACGAAAAAAAAATCAAAAGATGAGGAAGAAACATACCTAACCAGTTATTCGGTTCCCAGACAAAAGTACCAAAATTCTATATCTATGTCTAAGTCTCCTATTTTTATTGACATTTATTTTAAAAATAAATTATTAAAAAATAAATTTTGGTGCGCAACCTTTCCAATACCATAAAACTCACAGGGATAACCAAGAGGCAATATGATAAATGCATTCATATTTATTATACTTTAACATTATAAGTCTATTCAATTTTTCCAACTTAAATGGCATTTAATTTTTATGTTTAATGAAATATATATTTTTATAAATAAGCTTCTTATTTTTATTTTTTTGTTAGTTTGTGTTTTGTGGTTTGTTGTTCTCTCTACGCCTCGCTTGATCGTACCCCTTGGTGGACTCTCCGCCTGTTCAACCGCGGGTTGCCTCTCCGCATATTCCGGTTAAGTCTTTGTGTGGTTATTTTTTGTACGTTCCTATATTTTCTGCATTTGATTAATTTTTGTTAATATTTTATACCGAGCAATGATATATGGTGGCTTTTACTGGTTGAACCCAATTATACCGAGCAATGATATATTGTGATAAATTTTATTTTAAAATTGATAAATCAGATATGTTATTTGTGGTTTGTTAAATTAAGAAATAATAAATAAATTTGTGATTTGTTTGTATAAATCAAATATGTTATTTAGATTATTTCTTGGTTTTGAACGTAATTTAGGTATTCAAATGTTGGATGGAGAGATTTTAGGAGATAACAGGGGTAAAATAGTCAACTGTATATTTAGATCAAAATCGATTATGAAGTTTTTTATAACAACAGATTTGCCAAACACCTAAATAGCAGTTAAGTTTTTAATAAAAACAAAAACTGGGCAATTTAAGCCGAACCGAACGCAGCCAATGTAAATGTGTGAATTTTTTTCAAATTATTTTCTGACTAAATTGTGACCGGTTATGCTGCTTCGAATAGGTCTTCAGGCTTTTTATCTCAATTTCCATTTTCATGGCCGAGTTGAAAGAGATTACAGAACTATATAATTGGAGCACATCCATGCATAGTTACTTTCAAAATACGTTTCAAACTCATAGGTAATAATGCCCTTAATATTTAATTACATCAAATCTATATATATAAAAGGAAAATCTACAAACATGACATGGCACAACCAAAATCAAGAAAATGATGATTCCTATTTTTTCCTATTTTCATATATTTTTTAAAAGCAATAATTTGGCATTTTTTACATTTAATTACATGCAACACTTAAATTTAAATACACATGTATCACAACTATATATCAACGTACAACCTTTATTTGGTGAAATAACATGTCTATAAAACCTATGTTTATGTAATGAATGGTTTTTATTATATTTTCAAAAAAAAAAAAAAAACCTATACGAAAAAAAAATCAAAAGATGAGGAAGAAACATACCTAACCAGTTATTCGGTTCCAATACAAAAGTACCAAAATTCTTTATCTATGTATAAGTCTCCTATTTTTATTGACTTTTATTTTAAAAATAAATTATTAAAAAATAAATTTTGGTGCGCAACCTTTCCAATACCATAAAACTCACAGGGATAACCAAGAAGCAATATGATAAATGCATTCATATTTATTATACTTTACCATTATAAGTCTATTCAATTTTTCCAACTTAAATGGCATTTAAGTTTTATGTTTAATGAGATATATATTTTTATAAATAAGCTTCTTATTTTTTATTTTTTTGTTAGTTTGTGTTTTGTGGTTTGTTGTTCTCTCTACGTCTCGCTTGATCGTACCCCTTGGTGGACTCTCCGCCTGTTCAACCGCGGGTTGCCTCTCCGCATATTCCGGTTAAGTCTTTGTGTGGTTATTTTTTGTACGTTCTTATATTTTCTGCATTTGATTAATTTTTGTTTATTTTTTATACCGAGCAATGATATATTATGGCTTTTACTGGTTGAACCCAATTATACCGAGCAATGATATATTGTGATAAATTTTATTTTAAAATTGATAAATCAGATATGTTATTTGTGGTTTGTTAAATTAAGAAAGAATAAATAAATTTGTGATTTGATAGTATAAATCAGATATGTTATTTAGATTATTTCTTGGTTTTGAACGTAATTTAGGTATTCAAATGTTGGTTGGAGAGATTTTAAGAGAGAACAGGGGTAAAATAGTAAACTGTATATTAAGATCAAAATCGATTAATAACAACAGATTTGCGAAACACCTAAATAGCAGTTAAGTTTTTAATAAAAACAAAAACTGGGCAATTGAAGCCGGACCAAACGCAACCAATGTAAATGTGTGAATTGTTTTCAAATTATTTTCTGACTAAATTGTGACCGGTTATGCTGCTTCGAATAGGTCTTCAGGCTTTTTATCTCGATTTCCATTTTCATGGCGGAGTTGAAAGAGATTACAGAACTATATAATTGGAGCACATCCTTGCATAGTTACTTTCAAAATACGTTTCAAACTCATAAGTAATAATGCCCTTAATATTTAATTACATCAAATCTATATATATAAAAGGAAAATCTACAAACATGACATGGCACAACCAAAATCAAGAAAATGATGATTCCTAGTTTTTTCCTATTTTCATATATTTTTTAAAAGCAATAATTTGGCATTTGTTTACATTTAATTACATGCAACACTTAAATTTAAATACACATGTATCACAACTATATATCAACGTACAACATTTATTTGGTTAAATAACATGTCTATAAAACCTATATTTATGTAATGAATGGTTTTCATTATATTTTCAAAAAAAAAAAAAAAAAACCTATACGAAAAAAAAATCAAAAGATGAGGAAGAAACATACCTAACCAGTTATTCGGTTTCAAGACAAAAGTACCAAAATTCTATATCTATTTATAAGTCTCCTATTTTTATTGACTTTTATATTAAAAATAAATTTTGGTGCGCAACTTTTCCAATACCATAAAACGGGGATAACCAAGAGGCAATATGATTAATGCATTCATATTTATTATACTTTAACATTATAAGTCTATTCAATTTTTCCAACTTAAATGGCATTTAATTTTTATGTTTAATGAGATATATATTTTTATAAATAAGCTTCTTATTTTTATTTTTTTGTTAGTTTGTGTTTTGTGGTTTGTTGTTCTCTCTACGCCTCGCTTGATCGTACCCCTTGGTGGACTCTCCGCCTGTTCAACCGCGGGTTGCCTCTCCGCATATTCCGGTTAAGTCTTTGTGTGGTTATTTTTTGTACGTTCTTATATTTTCTGCATTTGATTAATTTTTGTTAATGTTTTATACAGAGCAATGATATATTGTGGCTTTTACTGTTTGAACCCAATTATACCGAGCAATGATATATTGTGATAAATTTTATTTTAAAATTGATAAATCAGATATGTTATTTGTGGTTTGTTAAATTAAGAAAGAATAAATAAATTTGTGGTTTGTTTGTATAAATCAGATATGTTATTTAGATTATTTCTTGGTTTTGAACGTAATTTAGGTATTCAAATGTTGGTTGGACAGATTTTAGGAGATAACAGGGGTAAAATAGTAAACTGTATATTAAGATCAAAATCGATTATGAAGTTTTTGATAACAACAGATTTGCCAAACACCTAAATAGCAGTTAAGTATTTAATAAAAACAAAAACTGGGCAATTGAAGCCGAACCGAACGCAGCCAATGTAAATGTGTGAATTTTTTTCAAATTATTTTCTGACTAAATTGTGACCGGTTAAGCTGCTTCGAATAAGTCTTCAGGCTTTTTATCTCGATTTCCATTTTCATGGCGGAGTTGAAAGAGATTACAGAACTATATAATTGGAGCACATCCATGCATAGTTACTTTCAAAATACGTTTCAAACTCATAAGTAATAATGCCCTTAATATTTAATTACATCAAATCTATATATATATAAAAGGAAACTCTACAAACATGACATGGCATAACCACAATCAAGAAAATGATGATTCTATTTTTTCCTATTTTCATATATATTTTAAAAGCAATAATTTGGCATTTGTTTACATTTAATTACATGACACTTAAATTTAAATACACATGTATCACAACTATATATCAACGTACAACGAAAAAAAAATCAAAAGATGAGGAAGAAACATACCTAACCAGTTATTCGGTTCCCAGACAAAAGTACCAAAATTCTATATCTATGTATAAGTCTCCTATTTTTATTGACTTTTATTTTAAAAATAAATTTTGGTGCGCAACCTTTCCAATACCATAAAACTCACAGGGATAACCAAGAGGCAATATGATAAATGCCTTCATATTTATTATACTTTAACATTATAAGTCTATTCAATTTTTCCAACTTAAATGGCATTTAATTTTTATGTTTAATGAGATATATATTTTTATAAATAAGCTTCTTATTTTTATTTTTTTGTTAGTTTGTGTTTTGTGGTTTGTTGTTCTCTCTACGCCTCGCTTGATCGTACCCCTTGGTGGACTATCCGCCTTTTCAACCGCGGGTTGCCTCTCCGCATATTCCGGTTAAGTCTTTGTGTGGTTATTTTTTGTACGTTCTTATATTTTCTGCATTTGATTAATTTTTGTTAATGTTTTATAATGAGCAATGATATATTGTGGCTTTTACTGGTTGAACCCAATTATACCGAGCAATGATATATTGTGATAAATTTTATTTTAAAATTGATAAATCAGATATGTTATTTGTGGTTTGTTAAATTAAGAAAGAATAAATAAATTTGTGGTTTGTTTGTATAAATCAGATATGTCATTTAGATTATTTCTTGGTTTTGAACGTAATTTAGGTATTCAAATGTTGGTTGGAGAGATTTTAGGAGATAACAGGGGGAAAATAGTAAACTGTATATTATGATCAAAATCGATTATGAAGTTTTTTATAACAACAGATTTGCCAAACACCTTAATAGCAGTTAAGTTTTTAATAAAAACAAAAACTGGGCAATTTAAGCCGAACCGAAAGCAGCCAATGTAAATGTGTGAATTTTTTTCAAATTATTTTCTGACTAAATTGTGACCGGTTAAGCTGCTTCGAATAGGTCTTCAGGCTTTTTATCTCGATTTCCATTTTCATGGCGGAGTTGAAAGAGATTACAGAACTATATAATTGGAGCACATCCATGCATAGTTACTTTCAAAATACGTTTCAAACTCATAAGTAATAATGCCATTAATATTTAATTACATCAAATCTATATATATAAAAGGAAACTCTACAAACATGACATGGCATAACCAAAATCAAGAAAATGATGATTCTATTTTTTCCTATTTTCATATATATTTTAAAAGCAATAATTTGGCATTTGTTTACATTTAATTACATGCAACACTTAAATTTAAATACACATGTATCACAACTATATATCAACGTACAACGAAAAAAAAATCAAAAGATGAGGAAGAAAGATACCTAACCAGTTATTCGGTTCCCAGACAAAAGTACCAAAATTCTATATCTATGTATAAGTCTCCTATTTTTATTGACTTTTATTTTAAAAATAAATTTTGGTGCGCAACCTTTCCAATACCATAAAACTCACAGGGATAACCAAGAGGCAATATGATAAATGCCTTCATATTTATTATACTTTAACATTATAAGTCTATTCAATTTTTCCAACTTAAATGGCATTTAATTTTTATGTTTAATGAGATATATATTTTTATAAATAAGCTTCTTATTTTTATTTTTTTGTTAGTTTGTGTTTTGTGGTTTGTTGTTCTCTCTACGCCTCGCTTGATCGTACCCCTTGGTGGACTATCCGCCTTTTCAACCGCGGGTTGCCTCTCCGCATATTCCGGTTAAGTCTTTGTGTGGTTATTTTTTGTACGTTTTTATATTTTCTGCATTTGATTAATTTTTGTTAATGTTTTATAATGAGCAATGATATATTGTGGCTTTTACTGGTTGAACCCAATTATACCGAGCAATGATATATTGTGATAAATTTTATTTTAAAATTGATAAATCAGATATGTTATTTGTGGTTTGTTAAATTAAGAAAGAATAAATAAATTTGTGGTTTGTTTGTATAAATCAGATATGTCATTTAGATTATTTCTTGGTTTTGAACGTAATTTAGGTATTCAAATGTTGGTTGGAGAGATTTTAGGAGATAACAGGGGGAAAATAGTAAACTGTATATTATGATCAAAATCGATTATGAAGTTTTTGATAACAACAGATTTGCCAAACACCTTAATAGCAGTTAAGTTTTTAATAAAAACAAAAACTGGGCAATTTAAGCCGAACCGAAAGCAGCCAATGTAAATGTGTGAATTTTTTTCAAATTATTTTCTGACTAAATTGTGACCGGTTAAGCTGCTTCGAATAGGTCTTCAGGCTTTTTATCTCGATTTCCATTTTCATGGCGGAGTTGAAAGAGATTACAGAACTATATAATTGGAGCACATCCATGCATAGTTACTTTCAAAATACGTTTCAAACTCATAAGTAATAATGCACTTAATATTTATTTACATCAAATCTATATATATAAAAGGAAACTCTACAAACATGACATGGCATAACCAAAATAAAGAAAATGATGATTCTATTTTTTCCTATTTTCATATATATTTTAAAAGCAATAATTTGGCATTTGTTTACATTTAATTACATGCAACACTTAAATTTAAATACACATGTATCACAACTATATATCAACGTACAACGAAAAAAAAATCAAAAGATGAGGAAGAAACATACCTAACCAGTTATTCGGTTCCCAGACAAAAGTACCAAAATTCTATATCTATGTATAAGTCTCCTATTTTTATTGACTTTTATTTTAAAAATAAATTTTGGTGCGCAACCTTTCCAATACCATAAAACTCACAGGGATAACCAAGAGGCAATATGATAAATGCCTTCATATTTATTATACTTTAACATTATAAGTCTATTCAATTTTTCCAACTTAAATGGCATTTAATTTTTATGTTTAATGAGATATATATTTTTATAAATAAGCTTCTTATTTTTATTTTTTTGTTAGTTTGTGTTTTGTGGTTTGTTGTTCTCTCTACGCCTCGCTTGATCGTACCCCTTGGTGGACTATCCGCCTGTTCAACCGCGGGTTGCCTCTCCGCATATTCCGGTTAAGTCTTTGTGTGGTTATTTTTTGTACGTTTTTATATTTTCTGCATTTGATTAATTTTTGTTAATGTTTTATAATGAGCAATGATATATTGTGGCTTTTACTGGTTGAACCCAATTATACCGAGCAATGATATATTGTGATAAATTTTATTTTAAAATTGATAAATCAGATATGTTATTTGTGGTTTGTTAAATTAAGAAAGAATAAATAAATTTGTGGTTTGTTTGTATAAATCAGATATGTCATTTAGATTATTTCTTGGTTTTGAACGTAATTTAGGTATTCAAATGTTGGTTGGAGAGATTTTAGGAGATAACAGGGGGAAAATAGTAAACTGTATATTATGATCAAAATCGATTATGAAGTTTTTGATAACAACAGATTTGCCAAACACCTTAATAGCAGTTAAGTTTTTAATAAAAACAAAAACTGAGCAATTTAAGCCGAACCGAAAGCAGCCAATGTAAATGTGTGAATTTTTTTCAAATTATTTTCTGACTAAATTGTGACCGGTTAAGCTGCTTCGAATAGGTCTTCAGGCTTTTTATCTCGATTTCCATTTTCATGGCGGAGTTGAAAGAGATTACAGAACTATATAATTGGAGCACATCCATGCATAGTTACTTTCAAAATACGTTTCAAACTAATAAGTAATAATGCCCTTAATATTTATTTACATCAAATCTATATATATAAAAGGAAACTCTACAAACATGACATGGCATAACCAAAATCAAGAAAATGATGATTCTATTTTTTCCTATTTTCATATATATTTTAAAAGCAATAATTTGGCATTTGTTTACATTTAATTACATGCAACACTTAAATTTAAATACACATGTATCACAACTATATATCAACGTACAACGAAAAAAAAATCAAAAGATGAGGAAGAAACATACCTAACCAGTTATTCGGTTCCCAGACAAAAGTACCAAAATTCTATATCTATGTATAAGTCTCCTATTTTTATTGACTTTTATTTTAAAAATAAATTTTGGTGCGCAACCTTTCCAATACCATAAAACTCACAGGGATAACCAAGAGGCAATATGATAAATGCCTTCATATTTATTATACTTTAACATTATAAGTCTATTCAATTTTTCCAACTTAAATGGCATTTAATTTTTATGTTTAATGAGATATATATTTTTATAAATAAGCTTCTTATTTTTATTTTTTTGTTAGTTTGTGTTTTGTGGTTTGTTGTTCTCTCTACGCCTCGCTTGATCGTACCCCTTGGTGGACTCTCCGCCTGTTCAACCGCGGGTTGCCTCTCCGCATATTCCGGTTAAGTCTTTGTGTGGTTATTTTTTGTACGTTCTTATATTTTCTGCGTTTGATTAATTTTTGTTAATGTTTTATAATGAGCAATGATATATTGTGGCTTTTACTGGTTGAACCCAATTATACCGAGCAATGATATATTGTGATAAATTTTATTTTAAAATTGATAAATCAGATATGTTATTTGTGGTTTGTTAAATTAAGAAAGAATAAATAAATTTGTGGTTTGTTTGTATAAATCAGATATGTCATTTAGATTATTTCTTGGTTTTGAACGTAATTTAGGTATTCAAATGTTGGTTGGAGAGATTTTAGGAGATAACAGGGGTAAAATAGTAAACTATATATTAAGATCAAAATCGATTATGAAGTTTTTTATAACAACAGATTTGCCAAACACCTAAATAGCAGTTAAGTTTTTAATAAAAACAAAAACTGGGCAATTTAAGCTGAACCAAACGCAGCCAATGTAAATGTGTGAATTTTTTTCAAATTATTTTCTGACTAAATTGTGACTGGTTATGCTGCTTCGAATAGGTCTTCAGGCTTTTTATCTCGATTTCCATTTTCATGGCGGAGTTGAAAGAGAATACAGAACTATATAATTGGAGCACATCCATGCATAGTTACTTTCAAAATACGTTTCAAACTCATAAGTAATAATGCCCTTAATATTTAATTACATCAAATCTATATATATAAAAGGAAAAACTACAAACATGACATGACATGGCACAACCAAAATCAAGAAAATGATGATTCCTATTTTTTCCTATTTTCATATATTTTTTAAAAGCAATAATTTGGCATTTGTTTACACTTAATTACATGCAACACTTAAATTTAGATACACATGTATCACAACTATATATCAACGTACAACATTTATTTGGTGAAATAACATGTCTATAAAACCTATGTTTATGTAATGAATGGTTTTTATTATATTTTCAAAAAAAAAAAAACCTATACGAATAAAAAATTAAAAGATTAGGAGAAACATACCTAACCAGTTATTCGGTTCACAGACAAAAGTACCAAAATTCTATATCTATGTATAAGTCTCTTATTTGTATTGACTTTTATTTTAAAAATAAATTATTAAAAAATAAATTTTGGTGCGCAACCTTTCCAATACCATAAAACTCACAGGGATAACCAAAAGGCAATATGATAAATGCTTTCATATTTAATTATTTATTATACTTCAACATTATAAGTCTATTCAATTTTTCCAACTTAAATGACATTTAAGTTTTATGTTTAATGAGATATATATTTTTATATATAAGCTTCTTATTTTTATTTTTTTGTTAGTTCGTGTTTTGTGGTATGTTGTTCTCTCTACGCCTCGCTTGATCTCACCCCTTGGTGGACTCTCTGCCTGTTCAACCGCGGGTTGCCTCTCCGCATATTCCGGTTAAGTCTTTGGGTGGTTATTTTTTGTACGTTCTTATATTTTTTGCATTTGATTAATTTTTGTTAATGTTTTATACCGAGCAATGATATATTGTGGCTTTTACTGGTTGAACCCAATTATACCGAGCAATGATAGATTGTGATAACTTTTATTTTAAAATTGATAAATCAGATATGTTATTTGTGGTTTGTTAAATTAAGAAAGAATAAATAAATTTGTGGTTTGTTAGTATAAATCAGATATGTTATTTAGATTATTTCTTGGTTTTGAACGTAATTTAGGTATTCAAATGTTGGTTGGAGAGATTTTAGGAGATAACAGGGGTAAAATAGTAAACTGTATATTAAGATAAAATCGTTTATGAAGTTTTTGATAACAACAGATTTGCCAAACACCTAAATAGCAGTTAAGTTTTTAATAAAAACAAAAACTGGGCAATTTAAGCCGAACCAAACGCAGCCTATGTAAATGTGTGAATTGTTTTCTAATTATTTTTTGACTAAATTGTGACCGGTTATGCTGCTTCGAATAGGTCTTCTGGCTTTTTATCTCGATTTCCATTTTCATGGCGGAGTTGAAAGAGATTACAGAACTATATAATTGGAGCACATCCATGCATAGTTACTTTCAAAATACGTTTCAAACTCATTGTCTCGCGGTTTTTTTTTCGTTTTCGCCATCATTTTTTCTTTCTGCGCATCAAGCATCATCAACATCAATTGTAAACATATGATATGACAATAATAAAAAAAAGTATTACAAGTCAAATAAACATGAGATAAAAATAATTAAATTAAATTAAAAGAAAATAAAATAATTAAAAAAAAATCGGGTATTAAACCGGGTACCGGGTACCCGGTTTCTACGATTTCAATACCCGGTACCTGAACCCGGTTTTAAAACCGGGTACGGGTACCCGGATCCGGAATCCGGATTCGGATTCGGGTTTTAAATCCGGATACGGATTCGGATTCGGATTTTTACCCGGTTTTCGGGTTTTATTTTCACCCCTAAGCACGCCACGTGTCCGTCCGTACAGAATCAGCAGAAGGAGGTCAGGGCAGCGAGGATTCAGAGGCTGAGGAGCAGCTTCAGGATTTGCAAGCCGCAGGGCTCCTTCCTCTGGCCCGCCACAGCCGCTTTCCCCCTCGTTACTACTAGTCGAATGGTACCGCGCTTCGCGCGGTGGGTAGAAAATATCGAACAAATTTAATTAACATTTTTGTGTTTTTAATTGAAAAGTATACATGAAAATATAAATTAATTATTGCTCAACTTCCTTCTCAATGAGCAATATATCATATTTTTAAAGATAATTTTTGTTAAGTTGTAGCAACTTTATGACATTCAATGAAAAAAAAATTTGAAAATTCTATAAAAACTAAAAATCTCAATGACTTGATCTTATAAAGCCATTTTTTTTATTCAAAATTCTAAAAAATTAGCATTTGAGCACATGTCTATATAATAGAAACTTTGAATAAAAATTAAAAAGTGACATGTTAAAAATCTTTATATATATATAAAAAAGCATGAAGACAAGTTTTCTCAACAAATTAATGTATAAAAATAAAAAGTTGCTATTAAACTTCTAAATTGTGTATTGCTATTAATTGTATACATTAATTTTATGATGAAATGTTTTATGTATTTGTATGACATGATAAAAATAAAACATAATAATAAAAAAACGTATGAAAATAAAAAGTTGCTATCAAGGTTCTAAAGTGTGTACTGCTATTAATATGAGTTAATAACCCAATTAGGTTTTAAATGCAATTATGTATGAATTTGATATATATATATATAGATTTAAATTTAATTCAAAATTCTAGAAAAATAGCATTTGAAGATGCCATTATAAAAAATTTGTTGAGAAAACTTGTCTTCATGCTTTTATATATATAAAGATTTGTCTTAATACAACGTTTTATTTTGTAAAATAACCATAGAACACTTCAACCTTATAATTTTATTTATATTTAATCTTTTTGTCAGATTTTTATCTTTGTATTAGTACTAAGTAAAAGAAAAAAAGAAATACAAAATTTGAAAATTTATTTGTCCACAAAAATATTATTTCTTAAAAAACGCAAAGAAACGTATAAACAAAAGGAGAATTTACGGCTTAAGTCCTCAAAGTCCTTTGTTTATTACAAATTGTTAAAGCAAAAAGTAGCGAATAGATTTCGATGATACATATCGTTTTGTTCTTAAAATTTGACGAGCATAGGCTTGTCGCTTTGATCCGAAATGTGTTTTATATCTTGTAAAACATAAAACGTTTGTGATTCCCGAGACGCGTAGGACGCTCTCCTTAAAGCTTGATTCGCCTCCTCTACGTGCTTGATGTTCGTCAGTAAGGTTCCAGGATACAACGGGACGACCGCGAACTTCATAGCACTTCGAAGTCCGCCGGCGAACTGAAACTTTTTGAACTCTGTTACCGAAAGACTCACGACAAATAAACATTGGGAAACATTAAATTTAAATTGCGGAGTGAAAAACTAATAAGCAAATTCTAGTATCTAGAAAGAGTTTTCGGAAAGTGGTTTTGCAAGCGGTGTGTCGAAAGGGGTCGAGGTCACCTCAATTTATAGATGCGGGAGGGATACAAAGAATTAATACTCAATAAATTCTATAACGGCTAATAATAAATTGTAATTAATTCGAAACGTAATAAATTGAATTCAATATTCATAACGGTCATAACCGCTTTACGTAACGTTCGAACGTCGGAACAGATCCCGATAATTGGATAGAGCGTTTGTTTCGAATGTTCGACATTTTTTACCCACTCGATGTTATCTCAATTTTAATTTAACTGTAATATTTTCCAACACAAATAAGTCATTGAACTTAATTTTGACCGCTAAAGTCTCTAAACCCGTAAGTTTGAAAAATTATTTTTAAAATTTACACGTGGCGGTTGACTAACGTGGCATCGCCACGTCGCAGTCAACTTGATCTCATGTGGCTTTTAGTAGTTAACATTAATGGTCATAGACCTATTTGTTAGAAATCGACGAGTTTGAGGACTTTAGCCGTAAAAAATTAAGTTCAATGACTTATTTGTTAAAAAGAGATGAGTTCAAAGACTTTAGCCGCAAATTCTCGTGAACAAATATAGAGAAAATGGCGATATAAGTACTCAGAGTCTTTGAAAAGATTACATTAAATTCTCATTTTTTATTTTATTTTTTTGGTGGCAAAAATTGCCAAATGCTTACTTTATGTTCGTGTTTTCGTCCTAAAACCGTTAAGCAGT
This sequence comes from Parietaria judaica, assembly GCA_954871525.1. Lineage (NCBI taxonomy): Eukaryota > Viridiplantae > Streptophyta > Magnoliopsida > Rosales > Urticaceae > Parietaria > Parietaria judaica. Next base: position 19,999,016 of record OX940864.1, read on the forward strand.
GCCTCGTATCACGTTTTTAAACCCATTAAAATTACCATTGTTTATCATTGATAAATTACGTTAATTTTTTTTATCATGAAAAATGGTATATTTAATGGGTTTAAATACGTGACACATGGCACGGTTCCGGATGAAAACATGACGGAAGACACAAAATAAGAGTTTTGCAACTTTTGCCATAAAAAAGAACTTAATGCTAATTTTTCAATGACTTTAGGTACATATACCGTTATTTTCCTTTTTTTTTATTTGATCCCAACCGAGGCTGACCCAATTGCCCCTCCGGAGCGACGGCCAGCCATCAAAGGAGACGCGTGCGAGGGACGACGGACTTCGAGGCTCTGCGGCTTCGCGCGCCTCTTCGAATTCGACGAGACTTCTTCGCATCGCATCAGGTTGAATTCCTCTTCTGCCTTTGATTGTTGATTTTCCATCACGTTGCTTTCTGTCTTTTATGCAGTCTTGAGTTTTTTTTAATCTTCCTTGTAAACATTGTAATGATGATGTTGATTTGGTTAGAGCGAGAAATGATATTATGATAACTTACTGGAAAGAATTGCAGTAAATAAAATTGAGATAGCATCGAGCGGGTCAAAATGTCAAACACTCGAGACGAACGCTCTATCCAATTACCGGGATATGTTCCGACGTTAAAACGTTACGTAAAACGGTCATATTGATTATGTCCGTTATGAATATTTAATTCAATTTATTACGTTTCGGATTAATTACAATTTATTATTAGCCGTTATAGAATAGATTAGAAATCAATTCAATGTTTCCATCCCGCTACTATAAAATGGCGGTGACCTCGACCCATTTCGACACACCATTGCAAAACCTATTTCCGAAAATCTCTCTAAAAAAAATGAGTTTGCTTCCCGGTTTTTCACTCCGCAAATTCAATTTTTCATGCTTCCCAGCGTTTTATGTCGTGAGTCTTTCGGTAACGGAGTTTAAGAAGTTTTAGTTCGCCGGTGAACTTCGAAGTGCTACGGAGTTCTCGGTTATCCTGTTATATCCTGGGAAGCTATCGCCTAACAAACCTCAAGCACGTAGAAGAGGTGAATCAAGCTTTAAGGAGAGCGTCCAACGCGTCTCGGGAATTGTTGGAATTTATTAGTAATAAATGACCAATAAATATTCTAATAACTGAGCTAGTATAATGTGTTGAGTGGAGAGTAAATGTGGGAATGTGAAAAGTCCCACATTGATTAATTACAAATAGTTTGTGCAATATATAAGGAAAACAATAGTGAAGTGAGCTCAGCATGTGGCATAGTGATAAGTATGCCAAATGAGTGACGTGTGGAGGCGAGGTGGCGAGACCATGCCACCTCACGCTTTCTCAACGCCGCCCTCGCCGGTGTCGCCACCGGCGACACCGGCTCCGGCTCCGGCTCCGGCTCCGGCTCCGGCTCGGGGTCGGGTACGTGGGCGTGGGCGTAGAGGCGCTAGTGGCGTCTTGTAGGCGCACTTGAGGCACTTGATCACATGGCATCGGGCGAGCGGCGTAATCTCGGGTCTGGGGCTTTCTCGCGGCGATTATCGCCTCGCCACGTGTCGGTCGGCAGTTACTAGCCGTTGGGGGCAGTTTCTGACCGTTTTCTCGTTTTTTGTTTTCAGACCATTAACTGCCACTGAGAAGGGTCGCTACCTTCTTAGCGTAACTGTTTTTGTGTCTTTAAAATTTCGTTTCCAAAAAAGAAACAAAATAATTCTGCTCTTTTTATCATTTTCTACTCTTAGAAAGCACTTCCAGAAACACGTTCTTGCTTACGGTCGGAACTTCGCTTCGTCTTGCGATTTCGCGACCAAAGACTTGTCTTATCCTGGGTGTTCTTGCAAGCAGACTCGAAGACGTTTTTGAGTGCTCGAAACACTATTAGGAAAGTGATCATATGCACGATTCAAGCCGTGACGTTTTCAACCTTGAAGAAATTTCCAACAGTCTAATAGTGAGCTCGATCATGGCCACCGACGCTTCTGTTTCAAGCATCAAGGTGATGAACCAAGACCTCGTGAAGTTGGACCGTTTCGACGGGACGAACTTCACTCGCTGGCAAGACAAGATGATCTTCCTCCTGACGGCCCTGAAGATCTTCTATGTTCTCGACCCGGAGTTGGAGCCCTTTCCCGAACTGAAGGATGACGATACCGACAAGATCAAGGCGGAGCGCAAAAAGCGCAAGGAGGATGAACTGCTCTGCCGCGGTCACATTCTGAACACGCTCTCCGACCGTCTCTATGATCTCTACACGGACCACACTTCGGCGGTCGAAATCTGGAAGGCGCTCGAGTTCAAATTTCGGGCAGAGGAGGAAGGTACGAAAAAGTTTCTCATTTATGAGTACTTTGATTTCAAAATGTCCGATGCAAAGCCGATCCTCGCCCAAGTGCACGAACTGCAAGTGCTCGTCAACAAACTGAAGGCCGTGAAGATTGATATTCCGGAACCTTTTCAAGTCGGCGCAATTATTGCGAAATTGCCGTCGTCTTGGAAGAGTTACCGGAAGAAATTGCTTCACAATTCCGAGGATTTCTCACTGGAGAAGATCCAGAAACACCTTCGAATCGAAGAGGAATCGAAGGAAAGAGAGAAATCCGATGGTGTCGGAAATTCGAAGGCCAACTCGGTGAGCGCGAAAGGCAAAAAGCACGACGGGAAAAAGAACGTTAACGGTCCTAAAAAGGATTAAAAGTTCAAGACTTCCGGTGCTTCGAAGGGGTCCAAAACCGGCTGTTTTGTGTGTGGCAAACCCGGTCACTACGCGAGAGATTGTCGCGTCCGGAAGACCCAAAATAACGAGGCTAACGCCACGAAGACCGATGACAACATTGTCGCTACTGTGAGAGAAATTATGGCGGTCAAAGGCAAGGTTCAAGGATGGTGGTACGACACTTGTGCCACTGTTCATGTCTCCTACGACAAAGCGGCTTTCAAGACCTATTCTGAAGTCAACGATGGACAACAAGTTCAGATGGGAAATGAGGGACACTCGAAGATTGTCGGCACCGGCACCGTGGAGCTTAACTTTACTTCCGTGAAGAAAGTGACGTTGGTCAACGTGCTTCACGTGCCGGACATGTCTAGGAACCTTGTTAGTGGTGATTTGTTGGGTAAACCGGGTATTAAGTCTGTTTATGAGTCGGGTAAGTTGATCTTGACCCACAATGGTGTATTTTTCGGTAAAGGGTATTCCGCGGACGGAATGGTTAAGCTTTGTATCGTTGACAATGTTACCAATAAAGTTTCTACTTCTGCGTATTTCAATTGTTCAATTACTTTATGGCATAGTAGATTAGCTCATATTGGTGTTAGCACAATGAAAAGGTTAATTAAATCCGGTTTGATTTCATGCAACGTTGATGATTTTGAAAAATGTGAAATTTGCGTTAAATCGAAAGTGATTAAGAAACCTTTTCATAGTGTTGAACGTAATACAAATCTGTTAGATCTTGTGCATTCTGATTTGTGTGAATTTAACGGAATGAAAACCCGAGGGGGCAAACGGTATTTTATTTCATTTATTGACGATTGTTCGAGATTCACTTACGTTTTTCTTTTAAAGCATAAAGACGAACCTTTCAATGCTTTTAAAGTTTATAAAGCGAAGTGGAAAATCAATTGGGAATCAAAATTAAAGTCCTTAGGAGTGACAGGGGCGGAGAATATTTCCCAAATGATTTTAATGCGTTTTGTGAAGAAAACGACATTATACATGAGTGTTCCGCACCACGTACACCACAACAGAACGGGTTAGCTGAACGAAAAAATAGAACGTATCAAGAGATGATAAATTCTATGTTAATGCATTCTGAATTGCCATTTAGTTTGTGGGGTGAAGCTTTGTTATGTGCATGTCATATATTGAACATGATTCCTTTAAAGAAGACCGGTATTTCACCGTACGAACTTTGGAAAGGTCGTGCACCGAACATCGGTTACTTTAGAGTGTGGGGCTGCGTTGCTTACTACAAGAACATGGATCCGAAAAGGACCAAGTTGGGTCCTCGCGGGATTAAATGTGCTTTTGTAGGTTACGCGGCCAATAGTAAGGCATATAGACTTCTTGACTTGGAGTCTAATGTGATAATTGAATCACGAGATGTGGAATTCTTTGAGAATCTTATCACGAAGGATAAAGAATCTGAGATACCCATAAATGAAGAACCTCGCGAGGAGAGTTCTTCACGGGTTATTGAAAAACAACCCGAGCTTCGGATTAGCAAGAGAGTTCGAAAGGCTAAGGATCTAGGACCGAACGAAATAGATTCTTAACTCATTTCCTTTTACTTAGTAGAAGGAGATAGGGAGAATTTTGTTCGTAAGATTCCTATCATTCTTCTAGTGGAAGATGATCCAAAAATCTTTAAGGAAGCTGTAGCTTCACGGGACTCTGCTTTTTGGAAAGATGCTATCCAAGATGAGATGGATTTGATTATGTCTAACCACACTTGGGAGCTTGTCGACTTACCCAAAGGGTCGAGACCCATTGGATGTAAGTGGGTGTTTAGAAAAAAGTATCATAGTGATGGTACTTTAAACACTTACAAGGCTAGATTAATAGCCAAAGGATTTCGGCAAAAGGAAGGGATCAATTACTTCGATACTTATGCACCGGTAGCGAGAACAACAACAGTTAGGACACTGTTTGCGTTAGCTTCATTGCATAACCTCTTTGTTCATCAAATGGATGTCAAAACGGCATTTTTAAATGGAGATCTCAATGAGGAGATTTACATGGAGCAATCGGAGGGTTACGTACTTCCGGGGAGTGAACAAAAGGTTTGCAAGCTTGTCAAATCATTATATGGTTTGAAACAAGCTCCTAAACAGTGGCATCAAAAGTTTGACTCGGTCATTCTTGCAAATGGATTTGTTCACAACGTTTGTGATAAGTGTTTGTACACAAAGGTGCGTGGAAACACTGTGATATTCCTTTGTCTTTACATTGATGATATGTTGATCATTAGCAACGAGATGAACGGAATTTTAGAAACAAAGAGGTTTCTATCTTTTACATTCAAGATGAAAGATCTTGGACAAGTTGACACGATTCTAGGAATCAAGGTTAAGCGAACCAGTGGGGGTTATGAACTTAGTCAATCGCACTATGTTGAGAAAGTGCTTGATAAGTTCAAAAATTTGAAGTTCAAAGAAGTGAACACCCCATTTGATCCTAGTGTTAAACTTGAGAAGAATAATGGGAGAGCTGTGGCTCAGTTGGAGTACGCAAGCGCTATCGGTTGTCTTATGTATTTGATGCAATGCACTAGACCCGATATAGCATTTGCTGTTAGTAAAATGAGCAGATTTACTAGCAACCCCAACGGTGAGCATTGGAAGGCTATCGGGAAGATTTTTGGCTATCTTATGAAAACCAAAAATCTCGGCCTCCAATATGGTAGGTTTCCTGCCATACTCGAAGGATATACCTACGCTAGTTGGATATCGAGTGTCGGAGATAATAAATCTACGACGGGATGGGTTTTCACACTTGTCGGAGGTGCAATCTCTTGGAAGAGCAAGAAACAAACGTGTATTACTCATTCGACCATGGAGTCAGAGTTTGTAGCTCTTGCTTCCGCTGGTCAAGAGGCTGAGTGGTTGAGGGATATTCTTTTAGAAGCTCCGTTGGCTAAGGACAATATATCGAAAGTGTCGATACATTGTGATAGTCAAGCTACTTTAGCTAGAGCATACAACGAAGTGTATAACGGGAAGTCTAGACATATTAGTCTACGACATGACTACGTAAGGAAATTGATCAAGGATGGGATCATTTCACTTTCGTTTGTACGTACCAGCTATAATTTAGCTGATCCTTTTACTAAACCATTGGCCAGAGATTTAGTAAAGTCTACCTCGAGAGGTATGGGACTGAAACTCCTTGAGTAAGAGTTCCAACAACGGTGGCAACCCAATCTAACGTTAGGAAATCCTTAACTTTAGATTCAATGGGTAACAACAAATCGTTGATTTGGATGTGTGTAACATTGTACCACAATGTTAGCTGTTGCATTTGGAGGGTTGAGTTATTTATAACTCTTAATGAAGTTCAGTGATGAGGACATGTATCTGTAAAACAACAGAGATACTGTAAGAACTTCACCTATGTGAATTTAAAGATGGTGCCGTCTTAAAGTGAGAGTTGGAGTTTCTCTCATGAAAAATTCACGAGACAGGAAGAGCACATGGCCATTAACGGTGCTAAGCGAGAGATGTAGGTGAAGAACTACTAAAGGGTGTGTGTAAGGCTTCACCGATCTTATCACAAGGAATAACAGGTTCAAAGCCTAGCTACCTGACATTCCGATAAGAGCTTGTGTTGTCTTTACTAAGGTCAGGTTCAAATCGAAAGATACCTAACTGTATTAGCACCCTTTGCTACTTTTCTGGAAATTATACTTATATTATTAGAACAGTGGGGGATTGTTGGAATTTATTAGTAATAAATGACCAATAAATGTTCTAATAAATGAGCTAGTATAATGTGTTGAGTGGAGAGTAAATGTGGGAATGTGAAAAGTCCCACATTGATTAATTACAAAGAGTTTGTGCAATATATAAGGAAAACAATAGTGAAGTGAGCTCAACATGTGGCATAGTGATAAGTATGCCACATGAGTGACGTGTGGAGGCGAGGTGGCGAGACCATGCCACCTCACGCTTTCGCAACGCCGCCCTCGGTGGCGGCTCCGGCTCCGGCTCCGGCTCCGGCTCGGGATCGGGTGCGTGGGCGTAGAGGCGCTAGTGGCGTCTTGTAGGCGCACTTGAGGCACTTGAGGCACGTGGCATCGGGCGAGCGGCGTAGGCTCGGGTCTCGGGCTTTCTCACGGCGATTCTCGCCTCGCCACGTGTCGGTCGGCAGTTACTAGCCGTTGGGGGCGGTTTCTGACCGTTTTCTCGTTTTCAGACCATTAATTGCCACTGAGAAGGGTCGCTACCTTCTCAGCGTAACTATTTTTGTGTCTTTAAAATTTCGTTTCTAAAACAGAAACAAAATAATTTTGTTCTCTGTATCATTTTCTACTCTTAGAAAACACTTTCAGAAACGCGTTCTTGCTTACGATCGGAACTTCGCTTCGTCTTGCGATTTCCCGGCCAAAGGCTTGTCTTATCCTGGGTGTTCTTGCAAGCAGACTCGAAGACGTTTTTGAGTGCTCAAAACACTATTAGGAAAGTGATCATATGCATGATTCAAGCCGTGACGTTTTCAACCTTGAAGAAATTTCCAACAGGAATCGCTAACGGTTTTCTCTTTTTACAGATATCAAGAACACTTTTTCCGGTTCAAAGCGACATGCCGGTGCTCGTCAATCCAAGATTCTTCTGATAAGTATCATCGAATCTATTCGCTACTGTTCTTACTATAATTTTTTTCTCATTATCATCACGTATAGAAAATATACCCAACACTTACAAAAATTCTTGCTCCAAAACTCAACGACATTTGCAATCCAAAGTGATAGAAAAATTCAATTTAAATGGTGGCTCCAAGTTGACATCTTATTAGGCATCAGTCAAGCTTAACTTGAAATATGATTTCCCAAGCTTGGCTTAGCTTCAAACTAAGACATGGTTCGATCATTTCAGTTTCATGAGATATTTATTCAAGATTGATGCTGTTATATACTTATTTCATGCATTGCTTGTGTCCTTTTAACTTCGAACTCTGATTCTTGCTCTGTACTATGTGTTGAGTCTCCAACTCATTGTTTTCCGTATTCATTTATCGTCTTTTTTTCTTCTTCTGGGGTTGAATGGCTTTGCCGGTAAAATGGTCTCCGTCTCTCCCGTTCCCGCTTCATTTTCAGCGCACCCAGTCTCCTCTGCTCTCAGTCCTGACACCTCAATCTGCGACGTGGCTCAGTGCCTCAATCTCCCAGGCCCAGCCTCTGCTGCCTCCGGACTTCACGTCGAAGCAGCTCCTCGAAACCCTCCGGAGGCAGAGCGATGAGTCGTCGGCGCTGCAAGTGCTCGAGTGGGCCTCCAAGCAGCCCAACTTCGATCCGACCCCAACCCTCTACAACTTTGATCCGACACCCACTTCTAAAAATTCTTGCTCAACTTCCTCGTCGAAGGCAACATGCTCACGCTTGTCGAGGCCGCTCACCCTCACATGGTGAGTAAGCATATTTTCACCGCAACCATGAAAGGCTTCATCGAAGAAGGCGATGTCGACAGCGCTCTCAGATTCAAAGACCAAATGCTCTGTTACGGCTGTTCATGCACGAACGTCAGCATGAATGTGCTCATGAATGGTTTCTGCAAAGAGGGTCGGATTGACGATGCTCTCGCTCATATCCAAGACATGGCTGCTCAAGGCTTTTGTCCCGACAAGTTCACGTTCAACTCTTTGGTGAACGGTTTGTGCCGGGTGGGGCACGTGAAGCAGGCCGTGGAAGTTGTGGACGTGATGCTTCAGGAAGGGTTCGATCCCGATATCTACACTTACAACTCTTTGATTTCCGGATTGTGTAAAAAGGGTCAAATCGAAGAAGCAGTGGAGATTCTCAATCAGATGGTTACTCGATTGAACACCAAACACGGTCACTTACAATACTCTGACCAGCACATTGTGTACGAGAATCAGATCAAGGAGGCCACGGAGCTCGCCCGCATCCTCACGAGCAAGGGAATCTTACCCGATGATTGCCCCTTCAACTCTCTGATCCAGGGGCTCCGCTTGTCCAGCAACCTTGAGCTTGCGATGGAGCTCTTCAAAGAGATGAAGAGCAAAGACTGTCAGCCCGATGAGTTCACGTACAGCATGTTGATGATTGCAACTGCTCAAAAGGTAGGAACAAGACGGCGTTAAACCTGCTCAAGAAGATGGAAACAAGCGTCTGCCCTCGAAATGCCATCATATGTAACACTTTGATCGACGGGCTATGCAAGAACCAGAGGATCAACGAAACGGAGGAGATATTCGATTAAATGGAGCTTCAAGGGATCTCAAAAAATGCAGTGACCTACAACACTCTCATCAACAGGCTCTGTCAGATCCGGAGTGTCGAGGAAGCTTCACAGCTTATGGACCAGATGATCATGGAAGGTCCGCTACCCGATAAGTTCACCTGCAATTCTCTTCTCACCTACTTCTACCGAGAGGGGGACGTATAGAAGGCGACGGATATCGTTCAGACGATGACTTCCAATGGGTGTGAGCCCGGCATCGTCGCGTACGGTACGCTCATCGGGGAGATTGCGCAAAGCTGGCAGAATATAGGTAGCGAGCCGGCTGCTGAGAGCTGTTCAAATGAAAGGGGTGGTTCCGACTTCGTAGGCTTAGAACCCTGTGATTCAGGCGTTGTTCAAGCGTAAGAGGACAAAGGAAGCCATGAGGCTTTTCAGGGAGATGATTGAGAAGGGCCATCCTACGGATGCGGTCTCGTACAAGATCGTGCTCCGTGGGCACTGCAACGGAGGCAGAGGCAGGCCATGGACTTCGTGCTGGAGATGACCGACAGAGGCCATATTCCGGAACTGTCCTCGTTTGGGTTGCTGGCGGAAGGGCTGTGCTCTCTGTCCATGGAGAGCACGTTGGTGAAACTCGTGGATGCGGTGATGAGGAAAGCCAGGTTGTCGGAGAGTGAAGTTGCGATGATTAGGGGCTTCCTCAAGATTCGAAAGTTTCAGGATGCGCTGGCCACGCTCGGTGGTATCTTGAGCAGGCGAAACCCTCGGAAACTGTACGGATACAGATTATACTAAATCGGATTAAATGTAGGAGAGGTATGGAATTTTGTAATGTGTAAAACAGAGTAGGATGTGCTTTGTTTGTATGTACAAAATATTACTTGTATCACGTAATGTAAATTGGCCTCAATAAGCTCGCTTGATGAATATTTCATTGAGTATCGTTTTATCAAACAATGCCGTCATTATTATTATTATTATTATTATTATTATTATTATTATTATTATTATTAAAAATGAATAAACTGTGCCCCCAAATATCACAACATAAACAATGCCGTCAGAAAGCTAGTCCACTGAACTTATCGACAATAGCTTGAGTTGACGCCATGGGAGCTAATGCAAGCTTTGAACTTGGACTTTGGCCAACACCCATTTAAGCATGCGCATATTTGACGACAAGTTATCGTATTCATTGGCGTAGATTAATGACGGCGAAAATACCCAAAGTTTGATCAAAGAATTCTTCGTGTACTTAAAGTCTAAAAATAGTGGCAAAAGTATCCAAAGTCATATTTGGGGCGTTGATCACTTCATTCTCGTAACGCCGTTAACTTACCCGTTAACTCTGGTCACGTGGAAAAACGTAGGTTGCTGACGTAGCAATTTTTTGCCACGTGGCCAGAGTTAACGGGTAAGTTAACTGCGTTACGAGAATGGAATGGTCAACTTCCCAAATACTACTTTGAGTACTTTTGCCACCACTTTTAAACTTTAGGTACACGAGGGGTTCTTTGACCAAACTTTGAGTATTTTCACCATCATTAACCCTTACATGTATATATATACAATGAGGTCAAATTCATGATAGTATTCTTGATGGTATTTATAGGCGTGTATGTATATATAATCAATAATTGACCAAGCACCAGCTCATTATTTAGTATTAGCTTAAGCAAATACTATCAAAAAGTATTTTTTTTTTTTTTGGGTCAAATCTTAATAGAATCTGGTTAAACAAAAAAGGAACTGCAGGTCAGCTAGATGCAGAGAGAAACCAAGTCTTGGTGCGAGCAAAAAGTTCAACACACCCGGTATATAAGTCAGAGGTATTTTTAGTGAGCCCGTTGGAACTCCGTCGCTGACGCGCTCCAAGGAAAGCCGCCTTTGTAAATTAAAATATTAGTTAAGTAAACATTTATAGCATTTTTCATAATAAATGTATGCTAATATAATGGTTTTTTAAGAATAGTCGGGTGCCTTCATGAAAATAATAGTTCTTATGTTGGTGATACGACGGTCCTTCTCCGAAAATAATAAACGTTACTAATTTACGCTTTCTCGAGTCTAGTTTATGCTTTTTCGTTTCCACACACACTTCTGTCAAATATGGCGGGGGGACTTTGATAAGTCCCAGAATAATATGACGCCGCGAGAATAATTGATCTGACAGGAATTCACGAGAACTTGAATTCCTTTATACTTTATTGAAATCAAAATCACAAAACCATGTCCTGATCATTCGAGGGTACAGGCGTCGCTCTCCTGAGATTCTTAACGGCTAAACAAGACTCCCCAACTGGCAACTACAGTATAAGTGGCGTCTTATATGTTTGGTGACCTAACGGGCTTTATTAAAAAGCAATAAACCAAGGCCTAATACTAATAAATTATAATTATTTAAAATACGTATCTTATGAATGCACCAAAATAACAGCAGAGGCCTGTAACATCTTTTTTCTCTCGGGAACCATTTTGACACTAATTAATCTTTACGAAAGGGACCATTAAAGCAACATATGATATCAGTGTTGACAAATCAAATTTGGAAATGAAGCGAGTTTCGTATCATAATTTAGGATATTTGCGCCTGCCGCATATTTTAAATTTCATTTTATCATTGCAAAAGGTTTTAGAAACCAAAAAATAATTACGCTTTAAGAAATTTAAAACTTGCGGCATAACAACTTCTTAGCTTTTGAAATTTTTGTCACAATAAAATCAAAATTGAAAACTTACGGCTGGACTTTTTATTTTATTTTTTATAACTTTGTCGCAAAAATCGAAGAGTAAGACAGCTTTATCAATTAGATCTCGGTTTGATTAGTAAGAGGTTGCTCATCTCATTCCTGCGACGCGCCAACTCATCAGCGAATCACACACTGCGACGTGGTCATTCATTCATCTCTGACCTGCCAGTTGTTTCCGATCTTAATTATTTATCGACAATCACACAACTAATAATCACATTCAATATTCAATTCAATTATATAAAGCCTTGAATTTTTTTTCTTGGGAACCAAAAGTCAGCCCCTTAACTAAATATGATTAAATTAATCGGTCAAAGTCAAAGGGAGAGATTAATGTGTTAGTTGTCAATGTCTCCAGATTGTCTAATCATGCATGCATATATCCCCAAAGTCAATGAGATAATATCCTCTTTTTCTATGATCCAAATCCAGCTGGACTGGAGTGCCGTGAGCATCATAAGCTTTGAACTGATTCAATGGAACAAGTCGGAATCTTTATTGGTGAAATTGCCTTGCGGCTCTTTACACATTCGTATATATAATATAATTAACTATAATAAGAAGAAAAATCAATGGAATCTTCCTAAGGCCTTGGTAAGGAAGAAGAAGAAGAAGCAGAACCAGTCATCTACTGTACACTTGGGATGATCTCATCAGTCTTGTCTCCAAAAGAATAAAAATCAGTATCAATAACTCTTCGAGAGCCGGAGAGCTTCTCCTTGTCTCTCGTCTGTCGCGTTTGTAATGTCGTGTCCAAGCCGTGTTCGCTCTGTGACGCAGTGCCCGGTTTCGGGGCTTAATATAATAAGATATTAAATGGGTGGAAATGGAATGGTTTTATTTGGGGTGCAGAGTGATGGGCAGGCCGTTCTGCGGGAGGGCGAACGGGCCGTACTGGATCCCGGTCTGCGAGCCGAGCACCTGCCACGTGTACTTGGTGGTGAGGTTGTGAATGAAGAGCAGCATCTCCAGCTTGGCCAGCTCATTCCCGGGGCACGAGTGCGTCCCGTTGCCGAACGGCATGTACGTGTTCGGCTTCGGGGAGGCCTTGAATCGGGAGGGGTCGAACTTCTCCGGCTCCGGGAAGAAATCGGCGCTGTGATGGATGTTCCTGAAGAGCGGCAACACTTTCCACCCTTTAGGGATCAGATAGCCGTTGTACTCGACGTCCTCCACGGCTTCTCGGAAGGTGAAGGACAGCACCGAAGCCACTCGCAGAGTCTCCTGGATCACCCGGGAAGTGATTGGCATCTTCTTCGTGTCCGCCCAGCTCAGCCCGCTCTTTCCGTCTCCGCTTTTTAGAATCGACTCTTGCTCTTCCTGTCATCACAAACAAATTCTTATCAATATAAATTTCTCAACTAACTGTATGTACATGAGATTAGGTATTTAGTGTTCGAGTTCTTACGGTGACGGCTTCGAGAACAGAGGGGTTTTCCCTGAGGAACTTGAGGATCCACGTGAGCACGCTGGCCGTGGTGTCGCGGGCGGCGAAGATGACGCCGATGGCGTTGTCGGCGATCTGCTCGTCGGAGAGGCCTTCCTTGGCGCCCATGAAGGACCCCAGAAGGTCATTGCTCGCCTCGCCATCGCTGCGGTTTCTCCTGGCGGCGAGGATCTTGGCGAGGATCTGCGCGAGCTCCTTCCTCGCCTTCATGGACTTGTGGAAGAGCGTGCCGGGGAGGTTGACGGGCATGGAGTTGTAGCCTCTCTCCATGGCGTAGTAGCACCGCTTCAGGTCCTCCTTGTACAGCTCCTGGTCCTTCCCGAAGATGGAGAGCAGAGCCACGTCGAACGCGAACGTCTTGAGTTCTTGGAACGTGTGGATCTCCGGCTTGGACTCCCAGGAGGAGAGGGAATTGGCGGCGAGGGACTGGATGTCGGGGATGAAGGACTTGATGGACTCGGGCGAGAAGGCGCGGAGGACGAGCCGCCGCAGCTTGAGGTGGTAGTCTCCCTGGTGGAAGAAGATGGCCTGCTTGCCCAGAATGCGCTCCTTGCTCGCCGGGAATGTGGGCTTGAAGAGGTGCGCCTTCGTCACCAGCACGAACTTGGCCGCCTCGGGGCTCGACATCATCACGCACGGACACCCCAGGATGTGCGACTTGAAGATCGGCCCGTACCTGCACACGTGCGGGAGTCAGACACTGAACAGAGAGACAGACGAGGAACAGAGGTTGAGTTGAGTTGGGCTGTACCGTACCTGGTCTGCTTGTTGGCGAAGAAGACGTTGGGGTTCTGGGAGTAGAGCTGGAAGGTCTCGCCGACGTAGGGCCAGCCCATGGAGCCCGGAGGCAGGGGGAGGTCGCCGGAGCTTCTGGCGGCGAAGAGGGGCTTGAGGAGGAGCGAGAGGAGGAAGGCGGCGGCGGAGAGGGAGACGAGGAGGGCGAAGAGCTCCATGGATGGATGGGTGACGGGGAAGCAAAGAAGGAGGGTGAAATGAAATGAAGTTTTAGTGAAGAGAAGAAGTGAAGGGAGTGAGGGTTTATATAGGACGGGGAGAGCGTGAAAACAAAAGAGAGGAAGCGAGGGAGAAGGATCAGGCAGAGGAGAGAGAGAGAGAGGGAGCTTTCGATTACAGCTCGATCGAAGCTGAGAATAAAAAAGAGAAAAGCCAGCTAATATTAGGGTGAGATGAGTGGGGGAGCTTAGAAAGGAGCACGTGTCCACGACAATCAAGTCTTGTGTTGTGAGTAGACCATGACTCACTCACTAATATTATTCATATTTTCCTGAGCTGAGCTGAAAAGGCAATCTATTATCATATTCACTCATCATACATACCCCTTGATTCCCTCCCCTCCCCTCCCCTTCCTTTAAGCACCCCAAAAGGCCAACTTTGGCTCACTTCCGTGACCCTCCTCCGTACGTACGTACTCTTTAACTACTCCAAAACCCTAAGGGAACTTGCTGGGATTGATTGCATTATATATAACACAAGCTTATTCACTCAGCAACTATACTACAGTACAGAGAGCGATGTGTGATGCATATCCAGAGCATCGTTTAGAGAGGTTAATCGAGTCAAGTCGGGATCCGGCCCATTAGGTTGTAATTAATTAGTGCTGCAAATATCGGTCGGGGATCTCGACATCCCCAAAATTTTGTAGAAAAAAATCCGGACCCGGACTGATCCAGTTCTGGAAAGAAAAAAATAGTTCATATTAGTATATACGGACCTGGACTAATCTCCGAAAAAAAAAAGACCCGAACTTTTTTAAAAAAAATATTCAACAATGGATATATATATATATATATATATATATTGTTGGATATTTTAGTTGTAATTGTTATGATCTATATAAGAGAGTCAAAACGAATGAAAAAGATAGTAAAAACCAAATCACAAACTTAAATCACTCTCGAAGAGGGGAGATTTGGGTTTAGTAAACATTGGCAAAAATTTCGGTTCGATTCGATTCATCGTTCTTGGTTCCGAGTTCACCGATCCTAGTTCATAACAATGTGATGTGATTATTCAACATCCAACGGCCACACCTCATTACTATTTTTTGTTTTTCAAACTTGGAGTCGCCTTCTTGGACCACTTCTTAATGACCATCAATTGCCATTCCAAAATTACATTCTCACCTAACCCTAACTCTAATCCATGCATGACTGCAAGCAACTGCTCTCATCACTCCTAATTTTCATCACACACAAATATCTGCATTAATTCGTAAAGGTATTTTCTTCTATATATTCACTCTAGTACTACACATGCATGTGGTTTTGTTTTTTTGGTATCGGCTCATCTGAGCCGTCCATCAAATTGACGTGCGAAAAGTCAAACCCCATTATTTAAGCTGTATGCTGACTAATTAATGGGCGCTTCATGTGCTACGGTAACATGCAGGTCCTACCTATCATTGCATTGCAACGCATCACAATGAATTCTTTTGACTCTGTTTTTTCTTCTATTTAATCATCTAGACAGTAATGGTACGTACGTACGTACGTACCGTATAAAGGATTATCTAATATATATTCAAAATAATAATTCAGCGAATTCTTTATTTATTTAACCTCGAAATAAATAAAAGGAAAAACATGATGAGCTGTTCTTTTGCATTATGAGAGGCCATAGTTTGGATCATTTTCATCGAATGGCACGACGACTGATTCTTTAGCAGAGATGATAAGGGTTTCAATTCGCAGCACCTCTATCAATATATATATGTGTATAATATATGCTTACAATTACAATACAAAGTATATATAGGGTGTACTGTACAGAGATATTACTTAATTACTAAATTAATTAATAGAATTTGTATCTGGACAAGTCTATGTATCTGTCCAGGCGAATGAGTGACATATCCAATGAAGCAAATTTCAAAGGAGCTGATCGATATTTGTCGAAAATAAAGTAGCTTTTCTTGTGCATTAATGAATCAAATGTCAGCAAATGCATAAATAACAAAAGCATCGTTAGACTCAAGAGTACTCCTTTCGTTCAAGATGATTGTATATATATGAAGCATAAATGTCAAACAACTAATAACTTTTCTTTAGGGTTCACTGCATTTAGGGTTCACTGCATCGATGACTGATTTATTTATCTAACCAAACGGTGCGTCACATGAAAATGGAGCAATGTATACAATCACGACAAACAAATATATATATTTATTTGGCGAAAGCACAAGTAATATTCATATCATACGTGCACGGATAACGTACAATTGAATTGAGATATAAGGGTATGATGGTGAACAGAAGTGATTACTAAATATAGTAAATGAGTGTGGCTCGCATGCACGAGGGTCGAGGCTTGGGCAGAAGAATGGCACGGCGTGCCATGCACCACCATGCTCTCTCCGCCAATCATCTTCTTCCATTTCTTTATATATATATATATATATATATATATATATATATATATATATATATATATTTGTTATTCATGTATCATGTCCTGCCTTCCTCAGTTTTAAAATAGATCTGTACTGTAACCATCACAAATTTTAAATATCAATCAACTTAGCACGTTAATTAATTACTCTAATTAACTCAATTAATTACACATACACTACCCTATAGATCACGAATATTTCAAAACATCGCTATTTATCCAGTCTAATCTGTTTTTTTTTTTCTGTGAAAGTGAAACAATTCTTTAGGATATTTAATTTAATTCGAATTTAGGTACTTTATCAAGTCTTAATCTTTTTATTTTCCTATTAAGTCGAGAAAGTTTACATATATATATATATACACACACACTTGTGCTACCATGGGCGGAGGTAGCGGACGTTTGAGGGTATGCATGGCTGTACCTGAAGACAACGTGTAAAAGATTATAAACAAAAAAATAGCGATTTTAGAAGAAGCAAAAGGCATAGTAAAATATAGGAATTTGAAGGTTCTATTTCGAACCATGTTAAAGCACGCCCGTTGGTTGGAGTCTATGAAACCAAAGTCCTTGTTTTCCTAGGGGTAAACTGCGGCTAATGTACCCAATGTCTGATCTTCTGCGGATTATGTACCCAATGTTTATTTTCAGCGGCTAATGTACCCAATGTTTGATCCGTTAGATATTTTCGTGTTTTCCGTCACTTGACCGTTAGAGAGTTATCCTCCTCTATATGCACACTTTTCGTATTTTTGACATAACTCACTCATTTTTTGTCCAAATTCTATGCACGACCTATGGTTGGAAAGATAAGAGATAGATCTACAACTTTAGTGTTTTAAGTTTTGTAAAATAAGTTTTAGAAAAATATGAAATTTCAAATACAACGTAAAACTGGACATTAATTTAATGCAAAATATTTGTTTCGAGCAAATTTTAATATACTTAATGACTTTTTATGATGAAATGTAAAACTAAAAAGTTGTAGATAAATATTTTATATTTCTAACGGGTGTTTATTTATAAATTTTAGACAAAAAATGAGTGAGTTATGCCAAAAATATGAAAGATGTGATGCAAAATAATCTTTCATATTTTTGGCATAACTCACTCATTTTTTGTCCAAAATTTATAAATAAACACCCGTTGGAAATATAAAAAGTTTATCTACAACTTTTTAGTTTTACATTTTATCATAAAAAGTCATTAAGTACATTAAAATTTGCTCGAAACAAATATTTTGCATTAAATTAATGTCCAGTTTTACGTTGTATTTGAAATTTCGTATTTTTCTAAAACTTATTTTACAAAACTTAAAACACTAAAGTTGTAGATCTATCTCTTATCTTTCCAACCATAGGTCGTGCATAAAATTTGGATAAAAAATGAGTGAGTTATGTCAAAAATACGAAAAGGGTACATATAGAGGAGGATAACTCTCTAACGGTCAAGTGACGGAAAACACGAAAATATCTAACGGATCAAACATTGAGTACATTAGCCGCCGAAAATAAACATTGGGTACATAATCCGCAGAAGATCAAACATTGGGTACATTAGCCGCAGTTTACCTTTTCCTAGAGAACCAAGTTCGATTCGGCCAACAAAAATACCCATGTGTTTCAAAAAATATATTATATTCTTTTTTAACACAAATTTTTAATGAAATTATAAAATTGGCATAAATAATTAACTTTTTGAATAACTCTCTACCGTTGAGTACTTTCATGTGGTATACGGGCCGGCCAAAACGTTTTGGGGGTCTTGGGCTAATTAATTATCTATGTGAGGCATTTTCCTGAGTTAAAAATGTTAAAAAATTGCTAGAATAAAAAAAAATTATTAAAAAGAAAAACAAAAGCAAGTAATATTTATAATGTGAAGCAAGAAAAAGAAATTAAGACTTTGAAGGGATGAATGAATAAGAAAATTAATAAAAAAAATTATAATCAATTATCATTTACAAAAGTTAATTATTTATTTTAGAAAGATTAAGTTATTATTTGAAAAAAAAATATATTTTAAAAATGAAATGTAGAATAAGTTATTAGTTTTAGTATCTATTAAAAAGGCAAGAAATTAAACTGATGAAAATATTGTTTGTTTGCTAATTTTTTTTTTTTACTTTTGAAAGATATTTGATATATATATATATATATATATATATATAATTTTTTGTAAGAACTTGAGCAACTGCCCAATTCGCCTATGAACCCTGCGTGGTGACGTATGTTTTTTTTAGCGTTTTCACCTTTTTAGTATGTTTATTTACACTTTCAACATATTATCACTATTTTATATATTTTTATCGCGTGTCCATATTTTGCTCCTCGTTAATTATCTTGAATTCTGGCTACGTGATTGTGATACTAATATCATATATAATTTGCCCTATCCAATCCTAAATACACAACTGTTTTTAAATTTGATTCAATTATTTTAGAGAACTTTTTTTTTTTTACCATTTTTTACTGCTGTTTTTTTTTTTTTTGGATTTTTCTCAATCCCTAGGCGGAAATCTCGGTCCTAGAACAATAATAATTATGGTTGTAACTAAAACCCAAAAACCGGGTAAAAATCTGTATCCGTATTCGTATTCGATTTTAAAATCCGAATCGGATACGAGTTTTATTATTTTAAATCCTGATATTCGGTATCCGGTTTAAAATCTGGTTTATTTTATTTTTTATAATTTATTTTTTCTAGCGTTACTCTTCTTCTTCGACACTTCATTTTCATTTTCATTTCTACAGTTTTTTTTGGTGGTTGAGACAATGGCAAAATATGTACTAGATTTGTACGGTTTTCTTTGTGGTTGAGACAACATAAGTCTTATCTTAAAAAAAAAAATCGGATCCGGATTTCAAAACTGATCGAGTTCAGATAATAAAATCGGGTTTAAAAAAAAAGGTATTCAGATTCTGGATATCCGGATTTTTGGATCCGGATACGGATAGTGATCTTTGGATATCCGGATTTCCGGATCTGGATACGGATAGTTCAAAAAAACCGGATATCCGCTCCGGTTACAGCCCTAATAATAATAGATTAAAACATTAAATCAATACTTTACCAATTCCGAAACGTTGTCAAACTTGGTCACTTTTGCCATGTGGACCTTTGGCCAATTTATTGAGCTCTGTGCCCGCGCCTCCTGCTCCGTAGACTCCGGGTTCACAACTCCTAAAGTATCGAGCATCTATCTCGTCCACCACGTTGCCTTGGGAACTCCACAATTGCGTGGATCGAAAAATACCTCGTCGAAATACTAGCTCCTCCTCGGAGTTTGGATGACGACATAATCTCACACACGGGAGAGAGATAAAACTCTTAGAAGCTTGGGGCTAGGGCAATGCAAATTCTTTCTGAGGAATTTTACTGAATCAGAGTTTTATGAGCTCTAAGCTTCCTTTATATAGGCACATGTCTAATGATCTAATCCGCTTTAACTATTTGATGAATCAAGTTCATTGGTCATATCAATTAATAATTAATCATTGATCACTCGGCGAGCCGATCCCTATTTATGACGGCCAAGTGAACCCCGAAGACCCATTTATGCGGGTTCATTTGAGCCCGATCCCTATTTTTGGGCACTAAACCCTTCATTTCCTTTAGAGGATTTTGTATTAACATAACCTTTTCGACCTTAGTTTTTTATTTGAAAAATAGAATATTTTTTCATCGGTTGAAATCCGGATTAGTATTGAGAAAATACCAGATTCCAAATCGGATTTCATCTGTTGGGTGTGCGCATACGTATAGTATTTGATTTGGAATACATAGAAGAATCAGCGTTTTTTGAGTGTGCGCGTGGTTTGCAAATTGCAGGGTGCAAATTGGCGAAGTGAGTGTGACTGACTGACACGCATTGCGGAAGACGCCAAAGGTACGGAGCGGTATGAGCTAAGAGCTGCGTCTCTACTTTATGCCTTCATTCATACATGGTGGGTCCACGCGCCAATAATTCCCAATCTCATCATTACTAGAGTAGTCAAGGTCAACCCTGATTACACATTAAACCCCACAACCAAGGTTCGACTTTCCACGATTATCTTCGATAATCTTCGATTATCCGTCTTGCCGGTAGTTATCGGCAAGACGGCCATACCAGTACTTTTCCATGATTTTTGTCGAAAATCGGCAAACATCTTGAAAAATAACAAAAATATGGTACTTTTCAAGAAATTTTGTACTTTTCGATGATTTTATTCGAGTATTTACATATGTGAGAGTGAGACTATATTTTATTTACCTATGTTTGAGTATGAAATGATTTTATTTTTGGCATTTTTAATGTTTTATCAACATTATAAACTTAGTAAATAAATTCTTAAAAATATTTTAGTGATTTTTCATCGATAATCCTCGATAAGTGTCGATAATCTGTCGATAATCATCGAAAAGTATCGGTAATCGGTAAGCTACAGTATTATTAGTTTTCCGTCGATAATCCGGTAAGTTATCGATTAATCCGTCGATAACGGCAAACGATTTATCGGCAAGTTCGGTAAGTTGAACCTTGCCCACAACTATATTTCAACTTGCTACAAACTTCGCGATACTAATGTTTTTTTACATACTTGTATCCCTCTCATCATCAGCTTTCGTACACTATGAATGATTAAGTGTTGTGTGGACCACTATTTATAATCTTGCATTATATATAATATATATAGATGGAGGGAGGGGACCCGATCCACTTATACTTAAATATTCTTTTCACTCTTAAAGACAAAACTAATTATATAATATATATATATATATATATTTATATCATTTTAACTTAAATGATTACATCGCCATTTTTTTCCTCTTGTAACAAACTCTGACCATTTAATTTCCCTATGTTTTTCTCTTCACTCTTAATCACGGACTCCATGCGACTGTTTTTTTTCTCTTGATTATTTTACTCTCATTTTTCATGTTTTTCTCTTCACTCTCTCGCTCACATGTCTCTCTCGCTTTGAATCTCCATAACTCCATGCGACCTTTTTTCCGTGTTGTTTCTTCGCCTCGCCTTATTGGAACAGGCTTTGGTTCTTTTGCTTTTCTCCTGTTCGCCGTTTCGAAATTATGCAGCCGGCTTGGTTTTCAGACCCTTGTTTTTTGTTCAGTTGTCAGATGATTTTTCTGCTTTTCTCGATTTTTAGCGACATGCTTTTGGGCCGCTAAAATAGTCGCAGAAAGTATTTTTTCTGGCCCAAATACAAAATGAGCCACTAAAAGTATTAGACGTCCGCAAGTCTATAGTAATTTCAGCCGCACATTACATGAAATACGCCGCTCTAAGAGTCATAATTCTTTTAAAATAAAATATATTATAGCCACATCACAAATATTTTCTTTTTCATTAATAAGTTGATGAGAGGATATCTAAGCTGATAATTAGTTACTGTTTAATATAATATAGGTGCATTACAATTCTTCATTAAAATATTTGCGCGTGCAGTTTTTTCATGGTGCAGCCTACAAAGCGATAACCAAACTTTAAGCTTTGTCCGAACAATTAACCTTGTAATTACCCAATAGCTAGTCGCTCTTACATGCATTATGATATGATGATCTGGATATATATACACTGATACAGACAGGAAAACAAAGTATTAATTTAATTACAACTTTTTTGCCAAAAAAATAATTATAATAATAAGTTGGACTACCTTAGCTGCATGGCACTAACCCTAACCTTTGTATATATGCCGGTTAATAATTGGCTATGTATTGCTTTTGAATTTGAAGCTGCTTTTGTCCAACCAACATAACGTAACGCCAATATATATATATATATATATGGATGTTTTTATAATTATAATATAGTTTAATCAGACACTAATTTGTTTCTTAGTGTCGTTTGCTAGCTAGCTGGATTAAATCAACTATTTTCCATATTACTAAATTAAATTCCATTCAGGTCTCGCACAATTATAGCATTATAGCACAATATATGTGTTTGTGGCAGCTAGTGATTCGATCAATAAATAAGAAATATATATATATATATGTATGTATAGTGGCTCGAGATAAGTACATGCTAATAAGTGAACATTATGCTCTTTTTGTATTTAAAGTAATGCATGGTACGTGATATGTGTGATATTATTATAAGGTTTTTGGGATAACTTTTGTTCAACAATATACAACTTTTAAGATATAATTATACGTGAATTAAGAATGGTTCGTGAGAACTCATCGGTTTGGTCGCACGTCTTACTGTGGATATGGACTCACCAGTGACCGCGGAGTGCCTAGCAATCCTACATGGACTTATGTTCGTTCGGGAACGGAATTTGAGGGTGGCGGTTGTGGAAACCGATTGTCTTAGAGCGTCTCACCTCGTATCAACGGGGATAAGCTCAATAGCATCCAAGGACCGATCATTGCGGACATTGCGCATCTCCTCTCCGTCTTTGAGCCGAATGTCAGGTGTCGTTGGACCCCGATAACGTGTAACGAAGTAGCGAATAGAGTAGCTAAGCTCCGCCTATCGGGCTTTACGACCGATTTGTCGTCAATGGATTGCCCCGAGTGGCTTGTAACCGACATTTTAAGGGATTCTTCCCTGATTTGGCTTAATAAATATGTTCTGTTTTCCAAAAAAAAAAAAAGAATGGTTTGAATTTTGATACGTGTTATGTAGCACTATCAATTTTTGCTTTTGATTATAAAAAACTACGATAATTTATGAAACGAATTTGTTGGAGCTAGCACGTAGTCAAATTTGGATTGTCCTGAAAAAGAAATGTGGATTGATTATTTATATAAAAGTTGGTTAGGGTTATATATAATTATATAATATAAATGTCTTGTTTTTATCTGAATGGAAAGTTTGGGTTCCAGCTATCAACTTTTTGTTTAAAGGTAAATAAGACGCAATAATTATTCTCTCACACAAACAAACACTTGAAGTGGACATCCACAACTTTTTAGCATGCATATATATACGTTCATACTTCATATAATATAATTTGTAATCAAGTCAGAGTTTTCGACATCAAAGATTGTAAATTAAATAAATTGTCTAAGCTTATATATTAGACGTACGTACTCGTCGAATAACGTAATAATTAAAAAAATAGAATACTCTAAATTTCTAACATATACATTAATAAACAAATTATTAAAATTTAGACAAATGTATATCCATACATGCGTAATAATTAGTAGGGATCGCCTTCTTAAATTAATAGTTAGTCGTGGACATGAGAACTCACACACGAATTAATTCGACCAATAAATTGAATTCTAGATAGATTTGCACGAACACGATTAATATAAATAAATAACAAGTGAACAAAATTAACCCTATATTGAGATCAAATAATAGACTTAATTGAAGAACAACTTTTCATTGATGTATAATGGCACAAATAACTTTTTTTTTTATCAACAATAATAATTATAAAAAAAAAAAAACACACAAATAGTTTTTCGCTTGGTATTTAGTGATGCAAATAGTCTCTCTGTAATAAATAAATAAAATGGCAAAAATGATCTGCCTACTACGATTAGTGGCGCAAATGGTTTCTGTTAATGGTTAAATGAATGAAAAAAAATGCTATTTGGTTAAATTTTTAGGGTAATTCATTCACATTGTACTAATAATTTATATATTATCGTATAATTAATACTGTATTACCATTATAAGTAATAATTATTCATTTATTAACAATTTATATATTAAAATGGATGATAATAATATTTTTTTAATATGTAAATTGGTAATACACTATTAATTATATTTAAAGTGCATAAAATTTTAAAAATTAGCCTTTAAATTTAAACCAAAAATATTTTTTCATAAACTTTTCCATCATTTTACAATAATATTAGATCATTTGCACCACTAAATCATAATAAATGAACTCTTTGTGTTTTTTTTTATTACCGAAGGGGTAATTTATGCCACTTTTTTTACACATGGATTATTTACGTCACTAAATCATAGCAAAAAGATCGTTTGTGACATTTTTTTTATAGAAAGATTATTTACGTCATCATCCTTTTAACATATAGGTTATTTGTGTCATTAACTGACTATTTAATTTATAGAAAACCCACAAAATGCCCAAATAACACCAAATGTTTAAAAGAAATGCCCATAGTTTCATAAAACTGATTTGTACCCATTTATTAATATGTTTTGACTAAATTACCCTATTATCAGTTATTAATTTTTATTTTCGTTTTTATTATTTACTGATTTTTTTTCGATTTTGTTTCCTATAATCACGGTAATTATAATTTTTTAAATTATTTTTAAAAAAAAATAAAATTTGAATTCTTTGTTTGACAGGTCGACCTCATTTATTCCCAATTTTGAATATCCTCTCACTCGACCTTGACTATTTTCTTCCCTTATTCTCTCCAATTTTTTTCCGTCGAGTCCCGCGCCATCCTTTGCCTAGTATCGTGCTCGTCGCCAAGATAATCGGACGTCGCCAAGTTTTGCTTGCGCCGTTATAGTTGCTTCCGTCACCCTGTTCCGTCGCTCTAGTTGCTTTTTTTGGTTGGTCGCCTCCGTCGCTCGCGGTAGCTTTTCCATTGCCTCCGGTAAGTCCAGATTCCTTTGCATGTGGGTTTAATTAGTCTTCAACCCTTGAGGAAGTATAGGATTAAGCGATTTGTTTGAATCTGTTTCTATATTTGAATATGTTTGATATCGATCATGTTTAGGGAAAAAATTTGATTGATATATTTTGAACCCGTATTTATAATTACCAATCTTTGGTTTATTTGTTTCTATTTTGATTCATGTTTAAGGGCGAATCTCTGATTCGAACTTCCTTAAATTTGACATTGATATTGTATTATCCGTATTTATAATTACCGAAATTTAATTTACACCAATGGTAAGTTTAATCCTGATTTTAATTTTGAAATTATAATTTCCGAATCGTGGTAAATTATAGTACGAGATTTATCTGCAAAAAAATGTTGGCCCTAACGTTTTTTCGACCTTATATGGAGACATGTGTTGTTTATAAATATACATATTTCATTGCATTGCTCATACAACTCAGTTTATAATGTTTGAGGGAGAAAGACTTTTTCAAAACCATATGTGTTTTCATTATTGCAGTGTTTGTTTGGTAATTTATATTACAAAATTTTTGGTAATTTAACTTACGAAATTTTGGTAATTCAACTTACTGAAATTTTGGTAATTTAACTTACGAAATTTAGGTAATGAATGTTGTGCTTAGTTCATGAAATCTTGAGTTTGAATATTAATGTTAATCCGTAGTTATTATTACGTATGACTTTAGGTAATGAAAACAACAAATCCTTCAATGGCGTCAACAAGTTCCAATGTGCGCCCATCACGTTGCAAAGGTATTTAGTATGTTGTATGACATATATCATTTGTTTTTTGCTTTGTATAATTGTTTCAAAGTAAAATGATTTGAATTAGTATATATTGTTGTTTTTATTGCTTGTTTTCGCTATAACATGCATTTTTTCATTTTGGTTTTATAGGAAAGACAAATATACCCATTGAACCAGTTGAAAAATGTTCATCATCTCGCAAACGGACAAAACCACCTATGTGTGTGGAGCAGCCAATACTATCTTCAAGTGGGCAGAAGTTAATATTAAAGATTCGTATACATTGATTATCCTGCACGGTTTAATAGTAATTAAAATTACGAATACAATTAATGAATTTTCATATACAGATTTGTAACTTAAAGTACAGTTACGAGTTTATTATAAAATGGTCCATCAAACCATATCAATCTATATTTCCATGGTATTCGTAACTTAGTTTACAATTACAATCATGCGTAATTATTTTCAGAATTTTGTAACTTTAATTACACTCCAAATTCACAACTTGCCTACCATAATACTTTTTCCAATTGGTTTCATAAATTACGATTAATATAATCTACGATATACTATTTCAAAAATATACAATTGATTGAGTGAACAACGTATTTCAATGGAACGATTTCATCCGTTCTCATGAGGCCAAACGTGAATAAGAACTATAATCACAAATCAAATATACTCACCAATGCGTTTGTGCTGAATCTCACGAAGGCTTGCAGATGATCCAAAATACGTTTTCAATCGTTTTCTTCTGTCCCTCCAAACAAGGTTTTCAAATCTATCGACAAATGCTTCTGCACAAAAAATTCAAGAATTGATTTTGTTTTTAAAATTAAATCGTTAGATTATTAAAAAAAAATTGAATTTCAAATTCTATCGTGTAAATATGAATAAATGTTGTTTTGAAAACTGATTTATCTATATTTAAGGAAAGAATTATATTTGTTTTAAATATAATATTGAAAAGGAATTTTATTCGAATAAATATTGATTCAACCGTATCCTCTTTTTAAGGAAAATGATTTTTTTTGTTATTAATTATTTTGAGTAATTATGAATTTCGTTTATTAAATTGTTTACACGTTAAAAAAAACTAGAAGGGCATATTCGTCTAAAAATAAGGCAGTTTGTGTTTTTAATTATCAAAAATAGGTTTGGGCATTTTTTTGAAACCTTTAGCTACAAATGAGCATTTGCTTCATTTACCCTTTAATTTATACATGTTACTAACTCGTCTACAGTTTGTTACGTGTTAAATTTATGTTACTTATTACAACTTTATAATATTGGTGAATTACTAATTTTATTTATTTAATTAAGTTCAAATGACGAGTCTAGCCTAAACAGTAGTGAAATAATAAATTATATTCAAATTATGGAGAATGAAGTAAATTTAAAATTCTTATCATAAATTACACGTGAGGTTATATTTAGACACATAATTACGCCTATGTCTCTATATTCATTTGTCTTTTCATGATGTTATGAGGCGGATGAATAAAGTTTTAATTTTAAAATACGATTAATAAATGAGACAATTCTATTTTATTACCACCAATGCATAGTGTAGTGATATATAATTACGATATATATCTTTTGATCTTAGTTTGTTGACTTGAGAGGTAGCATAGTACGTTTGATTACTAGTATTTTATTGAATTAAATACGTTTGTTGACTTGAGAGGTAGCTAGCTACTTAACTCAGCGCTGACTTCTATACAGACAGGGGTGAGTGATATTGATGTTCAACTTCAATACATATATTATTTTAATCTAAAAATACATATATTATTATTATTATTATTATTATTATTATTATTGTATAACTAATATTATAAAATATGTTTTGATTATATTCACAAGCGTACGGCAACGCCCATGATGTCCATAAATGCCAATGTACCTATATAGTTGGAGAGAAGAAGAAGAGGAATGCAAGTTGGCATAATGTTTATAATAATTCTATGGGCCAAAACCAGGGTTGTCTTGTCTGCCTACTCCCAGTTTACACAAAACCATTTCAAACACTCCCAATACCATCTTGGTCACTTCATTCACAGTACTCCTCTCTATTTATTATATTTATTTATAGAAAATTAGTTGATGCAATTTGCACCAATATATATATATATATATATATATATATATATATATATGTGTGTGTGTGTGCATGCATGGACTGGACTGGACTGAATTAGTTAGATTCAGATAAGTTTGAAATTCAAATGACATGACATATATATAGTCAAAGTTAATTATATCATAATCAATACTATGTCGACAGAACTAGTTCAAGACTTTAGCTAACTTCTAGCGCCCTTGCATTGTTAAAAGAGAAAAGAAAGTTCATTGGACGAAAATATGATCTCTTTTGCTCAAGTTTGTTTGACTTAGTGTAGTGTTTAAAATTTCGGCAGAAATCATCAAAAAAAATTGCTTATCGGAGCCTACCGATAATTTATCCGTGTTAACCGTTATCGTTGATAGGTTTAGGGTTCTAATATTGCGATATTTAGAGTGAAATTTTGTGATTTGAACAAAGAAATAGAAGCGTACCTCAAGTCGTAGAGATCTGCAACGGCAGAATGCTTCACGGATAGAGAAATGAAGAAGAGAAAAGCCAAGGCGTGACGAACACTTTCCTTAAAGCAGATTCGGCCTCTCACGGTGGTGCTGAGATCGTCGGCCGTCTCCTTCCCAGGATACAATGGCAAACCGAGTCTTCTTAGCACGATCGAAGACTCCGGCAAACCGAACTGTAAGTCCTCTATTACCCACAAGTTTCTAAGACCCTAGAAAATTCGAACCGCAGAGCAAGGGAAGCGATTCGAAAGAAAAAAATTTGGAAAAATATTTCTGTGTGTTTTGTGAGTTTTTTAGTGTGTCGAAACTTACCGAGTTCCCTGTCCATTTATAGGGGCGACTTGAGGATTCGAATTGATGGATACAATCAATACCAGAAAAACATTTTCTGATCTTCAAATCGATTTTGAATATTGAGCATTAAATCTCTGTAACGTTTTACAGGTCTGTAAATGCTCTCAAGCGTTTTGATCTGATTTAATGTGTATAAAACATCTTTTAACGTTTCTCTGATTTAACAGAGTGTGTAAATGCTCCTTTGAGCGTTTTTTCCTCAGACCAAATTTCATCTACTCTGATTATTTCCAACAATCGTTTTATATTTTTTGACCGATTATTGGTACAGTTTCAAAAAGGATTGTCGCCAAAAAAAATCCAAAAAAAAGGTACTTTCGAGCAATTTAAAAAAAAAATGGTATAAGTTATCCTTTTTCGCAAGAAAACCTAGTCACTCGCAGTCTTCTCTTTCTTCGCGCCCCAAGCAGCCTCCTTTCTCTCTTTTCTAGCGAAAATCGAGCTAGCAAAGCTCCTAACTTTTGTTGGTTTTGAAAATAATAACATAACATATAATCATTTTGTGTGGCACTAGTGTTATAAGTTTGCTTTTTTCATTTTTTTTTCTTCTAGAAAGGTTATGACTCATATTGTTAAAGATATTAAGATTCAAATTGCCGTTTTTGCCGATAAATCAGTTGTCGTTTTTTAGGATTATCGATAGAAAACTACTAAAACTGTAGCTTATCGTTACCAACACTTATCGAGGATTATCGATGAATTATCGACATTTATCGATGAATAAAACCACTAAAATAATTTTAAGAATATACTTACTAAGTTTACGTACGTAAATAAAATATAATCTCACTCATATATGTAAATACTCAAATAAAATCATGTCATACTCAAACAAATGTAAATAAAATCATATCACGCTCAAACATAAGAAAATAAAAACAAGATTAAAAGATACTACATAATTTGATAATACACATAATTGACTATTCGGCTTTAGGGATAAGTTCCACACCGAGAAAATAAAAATGAATGAAAAATACACATTTGTTTGGATTTGGAAAGTACCACATGGAACAGATACAAAAAAAAAACAATAACATTGCTAGAATATAAATAACAATCTCCATTTCTAAATCCAAGCAACTCAACCTATCTATCTTGATATTTGGCTAGTAGGCCATGTGAAGTTAAATTTTTTTTCTTGAAAAGTACCTTTCTTGGTTTTTTTTTTTCATTGAAGGTACTTTTGTAAAAAAATGTTGAAAGTGCAAAAAAATTTAAAATACTAAATTTTTCGTTATATTTACAATGTTTATACGGATAGTCGATTGGCATGGAATATTTGCCGATAACTACCGGCAAGACAGATAATCGACAATTATCGAGGAAAATTCGAACCTTATTTCAATCAACTTTTTATTTTTTATTTTTTATAAATCTACTAATTCAGATGACTTTTATTAGACTTTCATTAATTGAAAACTAAAGAGTAAAGGATAAATTTTTTAAAGGTATCCAATTTTTTTTTTTATAATTTTTACACTGTTTTTACGGATAATCGATTGAAATGGAATATTTGCCGATGACTACCGGCAAGACATATAATCGACGATTAACGAGGAAAATCGAGGAAAATTCGAACCTTATTTCAATCAAATTTTTATTATAAATCTACTAATTTAGATGAATTTTATTAGATTTTCATTAATTGAAAACTAAATAGTAAAGGTTAAAAACGGGTTTAAGTTTAGAATGTAGAAAAGATCAGTACGTTGCAAATGTAAAGATTGTGTTATTATTATTGGATGAATACTTGTATAGATTTGTGATATCTTTGAATTAATTTTTCAGATCTGTCCATTTTATCGATTTTTTGTGCATGTGCGGCAAAAGTACTAAAAGTTTTGATTTTGTCAATTTTGACCGAATTTTCTCATTTTTCTTGATGTTATGTCTTTGTAATACTGTATGTAATCATAGATTAAATTTTGTGTTTGAGGTAATTTATTTTCATATTACCCGATTTCTTAACTTATGTTTTTATTACGGCAAAAGTACTAAAAATTTAGATTTTGTGGATTTTAACGATTTTTTCTCATTTTTCTTGATGGCATGTCTTTCAAATATTATACGTAATTTTGAGGTAACTTATTTACAGATTACCAAATTTTCAGATTTGTGAATTTTGACAAAATTTCTTGCTTTTTAGGAAAATTAAATAATTTTTATAAGGGTAAACTGCGACTAATATACCCAATGTTTGATCAATTGTGCGCAATGTTTTTTTTGCTGGCTAATGTACCCAAACTCGATTCCGTTAGATATTTTCGTGATTCCCGTCATGTGACCGTCAACCCCGCCACGTCTGTTGTCACCTCGGTTGCCGTGTCACCCAAAATTAAGTGCGGCCAACGTACCCAATGTTTTACCGATTGCGACTTATGTGCCCAATGTTTATATTTTCTGGCTAATGTACCCAAACTCGCTTCCGTTAGATATTTTCGTACGCCTTTTCATGTGACCGCAAACCACGCCACATATTTGCCACCTAAGCTAACATGTCACCCAAAATTCCCCTCTGGAATTTTTATTGTGGGTCCCACATCTTTCTCTTTCTCTCTCACTCTCAATCATCGTCAACCCTCTGTGCAATAACTCTCCTAAAACTCCATGTCTATTGCTAGTCTCTGTTTTGTGAAGCATACAACATAATGCATCAACATTAGGATCCAAAAACTGAGCATTTTCAACATTAGGGAAGCACCCAACGCAACATTCAAACTTGAAGCATTAGGGACGAAACTTATGCACCCAGGGTCCCGCTCCTTCAGGACTCTAGTGTTGAATTTCACAGACCTCACTATATCCCCGTCGTCGGAAAGGACTTCGACAAAAATTTCAAAGAGTGAATTGCTCGGGAGGCTCAGATTTTAGAGCTTTCACTGTAAGGTGGTTTGATGAAAATGGGTGTTTTAAATATTCAGTTTTGCTCTCTGCAACTAAGAAAATCTTAAACGAAAAAAAAAATTGCGATAATGCATTAGTACGACCATTATCAGAGCCCTCCAGAAATCCTGTAGTGCGAGGTTTGAAGATGCCATTAAACCCAAAAGAAAAAAAAGAGCTTCCAGTAAACGACATCTTAGGTGGCAAATATGTGGCGTTGGTTGATGGTCACACGACGAGGCGCACACAAATATCTAACTGAAGCGAGTTTGGGTACATTAGCCAGCAAAAATAAACATTGGATACTTCATCGTAATCGGTAAAACATTGGTACATTGGCTGCACTTAATTTTGGGTGACACGGCAACTGAGGTGGCAGCAAAAGTGGCAGGGTTGACAGTCACATGACGGGAATCACGAAAATATCTAACGGAAGCGAGTTTGGGTTATTAGCCAAAAAAAAAAAAACAGTGGGCACATTGCTCGCAATCGATCAAACATTGGGTACACTAGTCACTGTTTACCCTTTTATAATAATAGCATTTTATTTTTGTCTAATTTATTTGAAAATTTGAGCTTAATCCGAATTTTGGTTATTTTGTGTTATTTTTTTAATAATAATATGTAATAATATTTTTGTGTAATAATATATATTAGTAATTTTGATGCGTTTTGTGTAATTTTGTAAATATAATCGTTTGATTTTTTTAAAATTTATTTTTGTATATGATGATTGTGTGTGTTTGAGACTAGTACTCATTAGTCGTCATTTATTAGTGAGTACTCATGATGACATTATTTCATTTTTATATTTTAAACACTATATAGAATATATATTCTTTAAAATATTGTATACATTTTTGTTGAGGGCGTTTCGTACCGCTCCACAATCACAAGATCGCTCTTGTTCTTAAAAATGAAGAGCTCGGTTCCTTCCGTTTGTTAAACTAGGGAAAAATGGAAAAAAATTAGGTAACTTGTATTGATAAACTTCTATCTTTCTTTCTTTTATAGGTCTCTCTCTCTTTTTTTTCTCATCCTTCCTCGTTTTCATTGGTGGGATATCCCTGCTCTCCTTCCTCTCTTGTGGCTTCCCTTTGCCCTTCAACCCGTACTTCGCCGCTAATGCTGCTTTCTCCTCCTCGATTTACATGAAGATCGACGCCTTATGGAGGGCGTCTTCGATCGTCGACGGCCGCGTTTTGATGAG
This sequence comes from Parietaria judaica, assembly GCA_954871525.1. Taxonomy (NCBI): domain Eukaryota; kingdom Viridiplantae; phylum Streptophyta; class Magnoliopsida; order Rosales; family Urticaceae; genus Parietaria; species Parietaria judaica. Next base: position 20,031,916 of record OX940864.1, read on the forward strand.
CTCTTCTCGGAATGGCACGTCGTACCACAAGCTATGTTTCATGGCCTGGATTGTGACGCCGTCTTCTAGTCCTGTCACCCGGGCCATTACGTCCTTGAATTTCACGACAAAATTCCGCAGGGTCTCCCCATCTCTTTGCTCCAGGAGCCACAAGTCAGTTACGCTAACCTCTATCTGTACGTACATTGAATAATGTCGTAGGAAATGGGACACGAGGTGGTCGAAACAGATGATAGAATTAGATGGGAGCCTGGCGAACCATTCCAGGGATGATCCTTGTAAGCTTTCTACAAACAGATAGCAAATGAAGGCCTATCTCTACGGCCCTCATGTGTTGATTCGCCTTGTCGCAATTCTAAATGCCTTCACGTGGGCGTTGGGGTCGGTAATCCCTATGTACGTCCTCGGCTGATCTTGGGCATCTCGTCGATCCTGATGCTGCTGATGATTGGCGAAAAGGGGGTGAACCTGGACTCCTCGACGAGCCTGTCGATCTCCGGGGCTGCGCTCGTCGCCTTGTGCACCTGCGAGGTCACATACGACATTTTTGACGTCAACTCCCGTAGGGCTCGGTCGACGCGCTCCTGTATTCTTGCTTCCGCAGCCATCGTCATTGTCCCCTGCTGGTGATGCTCCTGCGCCGGGCAATGCGAGGGAGGTGGTGTTCCACTTTCGAGATGAAGTCTTTCCTCATTCTCTCGTTGCAGCGTAATGTCAGGAGAAAGGAAGAGAACGCGACTTACTCTAAGTTGCGCGGCCGCCAAGCCCTCTGTTTTATCGGGATCTTCCCCTCTCGGAGCTGATGCCCCTGCGACTAGGCTCTGCGGAGACTGCCTTCTCGCATTAGCGTTGTGGTCTAGCAGGCTAGTGAGTTGTTGGTTCCACGCGGTTGATGCCGCGAGTTACCGTTGGAGCTCCTTCATGGTGACTTGGTTATGATCCACGTTGGTCGGTGACGTCGTTACTACCTGTTCTTCAGCGTGCCCCGGGTTGTCATTTGTCGCCATTCTTCTGATTGCCTAGTTCTGCGATAGAAAGAAACTGAGCCCCTCGGTGGGCGCCAAACTGTTGAGGGCGTTTCGTACCGCTCCACAGTCACAAGATCGCTCTTGTTCTTAAAAATGAAGAGCTCGGTTTCTTCCGTTTGTTAACTAGGGAAAAATGGAAAAAATAAGTTAATTTGTATTGATAAACTTTTATCTTTCTTTCTTTTACAGGTCTTTTTTTCTCTCTCTCTCTCTTTTTCTGATCCCCCATTACATGAGTTTCTCTTCCCTTTTATAGGCCAGTTTTTCCGCCCTTTTCGGAGTCCAATCGGCTCGTTCCCCCATGAGTCTGGCAAAAGCTTGGTGCCTCCCCTTTTTGCGTGGTTCGAGTCGTCGGGGTTACCTCCGATGTGGCCGCATTAAATGCTCGTCCCATCGCGGCGTGCTAAAACATTTAATGCCCGTCCCATCGAATCCTCATGCATTAAATGCCTATCCCATCTGTCACTGTCTGTCGTCATCACGTCTCAATTCGCCAGTGCCTCCTCGATTCTTTCTCGTCGGGTCTTGTGCCGTCGACTCTCGTCGGGTCTCGGTGCCGTCGGGTCCCGGTGCCGTCGGCTCTCCTCGTCGGGTCCCGGTGCCGTCGACTCTCATCGGGCCTCGGTGCCGTCGGTCCTTCTCGTTGGGTACTGGTGCCGTCAGTCCTCCTCGTCGAGTACTGGTGCCGTCGGCTCTCCTCGTCGGGCTTTGTTCACGGTCGGGGATTTGCTTCCATTCGTCGGCCTTCAAGACTTCCTTAGTGTTAAGAGGGATCCGACCTTAACAATTTTCTAACGATAAGTATCGATAAGTGTTGTAATTCGTTGATAATCATCGATAAATGTCGATAACGATAATCTATATTTTTATCCCTTACCTATCGATAAATCCATTACCAAACGATAAATTCGTTGATAACGCCAACCGATTTATAGGTAAAAACGGTGTTGTGAACCTTACCATGATTCTTGGAAACGTCATGGGTTCATTTTATTAATCTTAACTGCAACGTCATCTCAATTATTTGAGTAACACTAATACATTCATGTTGGGTTTTTTGAGGATTTTGTCTCAATATCGAGGCACAAATATCGGGTTATCACTGAATTTTTAATATTTCTCAAGTAGTTATATTATGAAACAACATATCAAGTGCAAATTCAATAATACATTTCTAAAAAATCCACACACTCAAACATATTAAAAGTATTTTATTTTAAAAACACATTCGTATAATGAGGTTGTACTCACATGAAACGCTAAACTCGACATCCCATCGATTTTGGCGAAGATATGAACGAAGTTCATATATATATATATATATATATATATTACAATAAAAATACCAATTAGAAACTTGATCACTAGAATAAATTCTAAAAATAATAGCTTAAAGGCTAAATAAAGAAACAAAATTTCGAAAGGACTTTTTAAGTATCCTAACAATACGGTAAAACCGGTATCGAACTGGACGAAATGTTCTTAACAAATTGCCCTTAATTTTTCAAAATGAACAATTTTTTGTTTTGATGTTTTCATAAAACGAATGTAATAAAAACCCTAACTTTTTAATTTGGCCAAAATATTAAAACACGATTTTAGGCTAGATCCCGACATTTTTTTAAATTCTATAAAGCATGAAAGTTGTTTTAAACAGAGATTCAACCAACTTTTATTTGTATACAAAACCCTAATTGGGACTTCATAATTTTCATTTAATTTATTTTGAAAATTTGCAAGATTTTTTGTCTCTCCCAAAAATGTAAAACCATAAACTGGTTTTGAACGATTTAGAGCTTCAAAAATCGTGAAATTAAAACTATGGGTTTTATACATAAAGTAGAAATTTCAGGCGAAAGTACTTTGTAGTTTGAGAGATAAAAATTTGGGAAAGTTATTCGTCTCTACATGACTACGAAAAAAATCAAATAGATTTTACGATGGATTATCATGATCATATCTCTAGTGATTGAATATGAAAATCTTTTTATCTTTGAGACCATGGAATGATGAACATAAAGGATTTTCACTATTTTATCTCTTGGGAGATTTTTAGGGTTTAGGGAAGATGAAAGTTATGTAGAGAGATAGAATAAAACCCTACTCTAGCTAATAGGGTATAAATAAAATCATAATTAAATAATAATTAACAATAAAAATATTATTTCATTGAAATATCTAATCTATTTTATATTATATTAAATAAAATTCTTAAGAACAAAAATCGAATAAATATTTATTTTATTTTATTTTAGTTTTCTCTTGTAGGATCCTTAAAATTAATACTACAATTGGTGACTGAATTAACCAACACGATTTTCTTCCGAATTTGACACATAAACTGTTTTGATTTTAGGTAAATGTATATATATTAATAATGAGTGGGACGCCACTCTCAATTACTAAATCTCTGATTCACCAGCTTTTCAAATTTGTGTGGATAATATTATCTAGAGATATATCATATATGAATATTTTGTTATATAAAAAAAATGATAAGGTGTTTGAATAATAATATATATATATATATATATATATATATATATATATATATATATATTTTGAAGGATCATCATATGTATTGTTTTTGTTTGGAGTGTTTGGAACAAATATAGTTTGACTTTACAGGTAAGGAGTGGCTGTCTACAAACGTTATATATGCGTCACCTTGAATCAATTATAATTACGTTAACAAATTAATACGTACTTATTTCCTTGAATGATCACCGTATAAGTACACGTTAAGCACATGTGTTGACCTGGCGATTATATATATGAAATGGGACCCATGTATGAGCTTATAATATCTGGTGGTTCAGACACGTGCTTCCTTTTCATTGCAGTACACATGCAGGTACGTACGCAATAATGTACAGCAAAGTATATTAATGCTTATAAACTCTATATCTATACGTGTCAAGCATTTTCATATTAATTAAGGACGACTACTCATAATTCCACAAGCCGTAACCCGAGTTAGCTCGGTCCGAACTCGAATATAGGGATTGAGTCCAATAGAGCCAACATGTCTAATTGGGCTTCCGGGTCCATGTGGGCACATTAGGGAAAGGACCGAGTATAATTAATTGTATTAATTATTAATATGACTTAATGAGTTTGACCCATGTAATAGTTAAAACACATTAGGCCATTAAAGCCATAGTATATCTAAAAAGAGCTGAGAAAACTCGAATTCTCAATAAAGAGAATTTAAAAAAGGCCTTCCCTACGCCCTACTCGAATTCGTCTGCTCCATGAAGCATTCGTGTGCCGTCATGAGGATCTAGTAATTCGGTGAGCGAGAATTCGTGTGATCTAGAATTCTTGAGCGATGTGGTGGACGAGATAGAGACTGATACCCGGAGTTCACCGAGCACGAGGAACGCAAGGGAAAAGCGAGGAGATCGTCAAAAAATACCCCAACGACAAAAGTTGTCAAAGTTTAGTAACTTCAGAAGTGGTAAAATTTTAATTGCGCATATTTAATTTAAATTATTTATTCGAGGATATCTCGATATTTTTGCTTGGGTATTAAAAAAATTCACGAAATTCCCAAGATTGAGAAAAATCCAAAAAAAAACCCAACTCTTCTCCAACCAATGCTTCATTTATTTACTATTATTTAAAAAATACATTTCCATGGTTCATAGTTTATACTTTATAATATATGTACTCCCATTGTTCCTGATGGACCCAAGTTGGAAGAACCATGCACCTAATCTACATATGTAATGAGTAGAGATAGAATAATTAGACAAACAAAAACAGCATTCATGAGAGCCAGTTGTACATGTGTGGAGTTTTGTAAGACCAATGAAATCATATATTAGAATATTATGATATGAAAGAGAGCAAAAGCAGAACATAAAACAAGTTGTGAAAGCAACTTCCTTCCTTAATATGTGTGATTATTTATTATAGGTTGCCTACATTCTCACGTAACTAGCTAGTAGTAAAATCATCATTAGCTGAATTAAACAGCTAAATAAAAAAGGCATGTAATTAGGAATTAAATGAAGGTTAGACATCGTTGATTATTATTGCTTAAATATTGCTAAATAAATTAGTCAACGTCTTGGGTGGAGTTAACATATTGTTTGACAATTTCATACGTTCATCTCATTTTTTATCACTTGAATGAGATATAAAGCCAAAACCAGTATTAAATTATTTCAGTCAACTAATATGTAAATTACAATGGATAATGATTTTCTATCTATTTCAAATTATTACTATATAAATTAGTTGATCCTTTCTTCGCTCAAAGTAAATTTATATTTATCGCACCAATAAAAAAAAATGAAATATATATTATAGGCTTTTTCGAAATACTTATGTGTAACAAATCAACCCTACTTTGGGTTTCAAAAATCAATTTTCAATTCATGTAAAGATTCTTGAACTAAGGATTCGAGAGAAAATACGAGTAGAAATTAAAACAATACCGCTAAAGTTTTATTAATCTCATCAATTGAATGAAACATACATGTTTTAGAGATAACTAACCGCAAACAATGGCGGAGTCAAGATTGGCAGTGGTGAGGTTAAGCCCAAGGTTATATTTTTCTAGGTTAACGCAACATAATTGAAAATGAAAGTAATCGTAAAAATACTCGAAATTAATCAACAAATATGAAACACAAAAGTATATTAAAAAAAACACAAATGAAATTAAATCCTAGTCCGTTGAGACTTTTGACCTAATGCGGCCTATGCCAATTATACTACAGACTATATCATATCAATTTATTTAAAATATATTGAGTTGCAGCCTAGGCACCATGTAGTGTCAACGTGGCTCAGCTACGGACCGCAAACCATTCGCAAGTCCAAGAGAACGGTACAAGCAAATTGATGGAATTTTCATAAGATTTTTAAAAACCAACGATTATCTGAATTTAATTTTGTGAATATAAAACAAAAACGATGAGTACACGATATAATTTTTTGTAAAATAAATAAATTAGATATCACTAAAATAAAATAAAATAAAAAAACAATATAGAATTTCTCCCCAGGCTGATATTTTAGAGGGTTTTTTAAGAATGATTTAATATGAATAAATTGAAAAGAAAAAAAAAAGAAGTAATCCCACGAGGAAGCTCAGTCCATATGATATGAGATATCCAAATGCATGCTAAAAGAAATAAATAACTTTCATAAGTAATAACTAAAATAAGAAGTAATCCCACGAGGAAGCTCAGTCCATATGATATGAGATATCCATATGATATGATTTAAATAGTAATAACTAAAATAAGTATTAAAAAAAAAGTACACTAATCTAAATTTGGGATAATTGGAGACATAACGAACTGAGTTTGGGATAATTGGTAACCACTTACCAAAATAGGAAATAATACCGTAACTAATCTAAATTTAATTACATATCCGAATAAACTTCTTGTGATAATATTTCTAATATAAAAACGATCTAAATGTTGTTGTTTTACTTGTACTTCAAATATAACATTTGAATTTTGGATAATTAAAACATAAACATATGAATTTTGTTTGTGTATATATATATATGAGTCCAAGACACATGTTTGTCTAGGAAAGCCAGAGAAAACGATGTTATAATTGGGCTGGGCCTGGAGTCGTAATAGTACATACGAGGTATATAATCCGCGCGTTGCTGCGGGTTAATAATCGTAATGGAATTGATATAGAGAAACAAATTCAACGAAGTTTAGTAGTCGAGTTCGAAACAGATTGAACGGAGAGGGAGAAACTACAATCAAAATCAAACCTAAGGGTGAACCGCACCAATTCTCTTTCTTTTTTTTTTTCCCTAAGGAACATTTGGTAAAATATTCAATCTTTATGCTGGCAACAAATAGTATGATTCTTAATTAAATGCAAGGTTAATTCACTTTCGTATTACAATCCACAATTGAAGAAACAGAAAATCATAATGATTTATTTTACAATCACCGAAGTGCAGATTTTGATGATCATCAATAACTCTAATGGAACGTCGCAAGAGTACCTATAAATAAGTGAAGATGACTGCATACGCAATTCGCCAATTTGTACTTAGTATTTACATTTTTGACAAAGTTAAGAATACACTTAAGACAAAATAAGAAGTGCTATATATGATGTCATATCTCCTTGTCATTTAGATACTTACACCGTAAATATCCATTTCTTAATTAATCTTCAATCTTCATCACCAGATCTATTAAAAAAAATGTGTAGAAACTATATGAAATATCAGCCTTTAAAGAAACTACAATTCATTACATATATATAAACACACACACACATATATATATATATATATATATATATATATATATATATAGACACATATAAATTAAAACCTGAAATGAGAACACTGATCTAGCTTCACAAAGCTACAAACTTCAAAGCTTCAAGAGGTATGGGAAGACAGTGTAAGAGCAATCTCCTGTAAAACAATCGCAAACAGTAAATATTAAATATTAACAAATTAAAAATCTTGTTTTTTTTTCTTCTTCAGAAATAGCCCATGATAGTAACACCCAACAACGCATCGGCGCCAAAGAAATCGCAGAGTTATGAATCATAAATCGTATTGATTCGAACTCTAAATCTCAATCATTCCAAAGAAATTGAACCCTAAATCGCACATATCGAGCTGTGCATTTTAGATGACCTTAAGCCGAAGTCATCGAGAGAAAATCACGAACGGAAAGAGCATTGAAGAATAGCTTGCAACTTTAGGAATCATTAACTTCTTCAAGTATTCCAAATTTCAAGAACTTCATTATGCCAGCTGCAGAACGATAGAATGCATATGTATAAGTTATTGCATTATCTTTGGTTGCTAGTTATAATAAATTCTATGCATCATTGCTAAGTATTGATGTTCCTATACCCATGTATTTACTGATTTCACTCTTAGATATATATAGTCAATAGTGAAGTAAAGCGTGTAGTGATGAGTGATAAGAAGCTAGTAAGTGAAGTGATAACTCAATCTTTTGTGCATCAGAACATCTTGAACTCTCTTCACATTCATATCCAATGCATACCTTTTACAATTTAGTTCTTCATGTGTATCACGACTTTTCCGAAAGATAGGTACCCCACTCAATTGAGTAAAATATTAACTTTGTCTATGTCAAGATAGTATCTCCGTAATAAAAAAACGGAGACATAAATAATACCAAAGAATTATAGTGTTTTCTCATCATTGGAATATTCATAGATCACTAAAACTTTATATAGACATTTTTCTGACTGCTAAATGTTCCATGAAATTACTCAGTGAATTATAGTAATTTAACACACAAAAACTCTTATACTCAAGTCAAAGCAAGAGATCAATATCAGGATCCTCAGTGCATCAAAGCTAACCAAACAAAAATAATTGATAAACAACAACAAAAATTCAGTACTGCAAGATGTTGGATCCCAATTCACGGATCTGCAAAGAACACGAATAACACCAAAAGAAATCGAACCAAAAATAAAGGACACAAGCTTTTGGGAGAAGAAATTCTCTAATTAATAATCGAAGGCAATATACAAGGAGATAAACTCGAAATTCTAATGGACTCAACACACTATTACAAAGTGTACATGCTAGGTATATTTATAGCCTCACATAGGCGAAACCCTAGCTAACCAAATCGCACAAAATCAGGAAACTACCCTAAATAATCCTATCAAATCTTTGACTTGATTTTTGCTTGTTCCTCAAGCTACGCGCTTTCCTTGCTGGGTAGTTGCTGACTTTCCCTTTCCTGCCCGGACAGCTTCTCTGTCCCCGAGCTGGCCTGCTCGTCTGCCTCTGGCCGGGCTTGCCTTCTATCCGGACGTTTTGCTCGTGTTCACCCGAGCTGGGCTGAACAGCTGTCCGTCTTCTGTTCTGGTCGGTACCCGGGCTGACTCCTCGCAAGTGTTTCTGCCCGTCCTGGGTTCTGGTCGTCATCCGGACTAAGTCAAGCTTAAGCTCACATTCTCCCCCGTAAGCTTGACTTGCTACACTCTTTACTCCGAGCAACTCTCTCATCTCCGCGAACTTCACTCTCGCCAAAGCCTTGGAAAGGATGTCTGCTCGCTGCTTCCTTGTGCTGATGAACTCTACGATAATCTGTCGCTTCTCCACACACTCACGAATATAATGGTACTTCGTGTCAATGTGTTTGCTTCGTCCGTGAAACACTGGATTCTTCATCAACGCGATTGCAGACTTGTTGTCCACGTAGAGAGTTGGTGTTTTCTGCTCGGAACCCGTCATCTCACTGAGTAGCCCTTTCAACCACATAGCCTGACATGCTGCTGCGGTTGCCGCCATGAACTCCGCTTCACACGAGGATAAAGCTACTGTCTGCTGCTTCTGGGACTGCCAGGTGATTAGATTCCCGTTGAGATAAAATGCCATCCCTCCGGTACTCTTTCTATCGTCAATGTCACCAGCCAAATCACTATCCGTAAAGCCGACTAGTACTTCTGCTCCACTTCCTCTGTTGTATTGGATCCCGTAGTCCGTCGTGCCCTTCACGTAACGCAAGATGTGCTTCACCGCCTGCTGGTGTGCACTCGTGGGCTTCTCCATGTATCGACTGACTATCCCGACTGCGTGTGAAATGTCTGGTCGGGTGTGGGTGAGGTACCTTAGGCACCCGATCACGCGTCTGTACTCCGTGGGATCCACTCTTCTCCCTTCAGCATCCTTCCCGAGCTGCAGCTTCGCCTCCATAGGGTACTTGCTCGAGTTACAGTCCGCCATCTCGAACTGTTTAAGGATCTTCTTCGCGTAGGCCGACTGCTTCAGCGTAATGCAGTCCTTCTTCTGTTCCACCTCGAGACCAAGGTAGTACGAAAGTAATCCGAGGTCACTCATCTCGAATTCGGCCATCATCTGCTGCTTGAACCCATCTACGCCTCCTGCGCTGGATCCTGTGACGATCAGGTCGTCCACATACACTCCCACGATCAGAGTTTCCTGCCCGGTACTCCTGGTGTAGACTGCCTGCTCGCTCAAGCACTTTGTGAATCCAAGATTCTTCAAGCTCTTGTCAAGGCGGATGTTCCACGCTCTTGGCGCTTGTCTCAACCCGTACAGGGCCTTGGATAACTTGTACACCTTCTGCTCTTTGCCCGTGACGCCGAACCCCTCTGGTTGCTTGATGTACACTTCTTCTTCGAGGTCACCGTTTAGGAATGCCGATTTGACATCCAGATGGTGAATTTCCCAACCTCGATGCGCTGCTAGGGCTAGGATGAGTCTGATCGTGTCCAGTCTTGCTACTGGAGCAAAGACTTCCTCAAAGTCTATGCATTTCCTCTGCACGTAGCATTTAGCTATCAGCCTTGCCTTGTGCTTAAGGACATTCCCCTCAGTGTCCTTCTTCAGCTTATACACCCACTTCAGGCCGATGGGATTATGACCTTTGGGCAGGTCGGTAAACTCCCATGTCCTGTTCTTCTCAATTGTCTCAATCTCCTTCTTCATTGCTTCCTGCCACTCCTGCTCGGCTGCTGCCTCCTGGAAGCTGGCTGGTTCTTCTGCACACAACAAAGAAAGTTCCTCCAGGCTCATCTCCACTTCTTGAGTCTGATCGTAGACGTCTGCTAGAGGTCGGAATCCTCTTGGGCCATCTTTTATGGAGGAATCTCCCGAACTGGACGGGCTGGTCCTGCTCGGACTTGGTGTCCTGGGTGTATCCGGGGTGCTCTCTCCCGGGCTGGGTTCCTTCGTTTCTGGCAAAACTGTTTCCGAGCTGGGTGTTCCGGGCTGATCCTGCTCGGCAACATCCTGGTCGTCTTCGACAATGAACTCCACTGAGTTCTGCTCGGGTTCTCCATTCTCGTCGCGCCAATCCCACTTCATCTCCTCTTCGAACACAGCATCTCTGCTCACTTGGAGTCTGCCGCGTCGTGGATCGTAGAGTCTGTGTGCCTTGCTTCCTTCTTCAACGCCAAGGTACACCATCTTCTGACTCCGGTCGTCCAGCTTCTTGAGATGTGGTCCCGCAATCTTCACGTGTGCGGTGCATCCGAACACTTTCAAATGTTCTAAGTGGGGTTTCTTCCCTTTCCACGCCTGGTAGGGAGTACGCTCTCCTAGCGCTTTGGTCGGCAAACGATTAAGCAGGTAGACCGCATGTCTTACTGCTTCTGCCCAAAACCGGGCTGGAACTTGCATGCTCTTGAGCAAGCTCCTCGCTGTGTTCATCACAGTTCGGTTTCGCCTTTCCACTACGCCATTCTGCTGGGGCGTGTGGGGTGCAGATAGGTGACGTTGAACTCCTTCCTGGTCGCAGAACTCTCCGAACTGGTGGGAAGTGAATTCTCCTCCTCGGTCTGTACGCAAGACCTTTAACCTGTGCACCGAGCCATTCTCCACGATCTTCTTGAACTTCTTGAAGACCTCAAAGGCTCCGCTCTTTTCCTTAAGCATATAAGCCCACATCCAGCGACTGTAATCATCAACAAGTAAAAGAAAGTACTTGTTACCTGCCAAAGTTGCTGGGGTGACTGGACCACATAGGTCTGCGTGCACCAACTGTAAGGGTCTCTCTGCTCGGAATTTGGCCTTGATCGGAAACGGTATCCTCGCCTGCTTCGCGATCATGCAGCATTCACATAGCTGGTCGGGGTGTTCTATCTTGGGAACCCCGAAGGCCATCTTCTTCTCGCCCATCATCTTGAGCGCGTGAAAATTCACGTGTCCGAGCCGTGCGTGCCATAGCCAAGCCGGGTCTGCCATCGATGCCATAAGACAGACGGGCTGGCATGTCTTCAGGAGAATCTTGTAGAGTCTGTTGGGTGTTCGCTCCACCTTCATCAACAGCTCTCCTTCCTTGGTCCACATCTTCAGGTAGGACCCTTGCAGCAACACCGTGTTCCCGATCTCAGTCATCTGTCCTAGACTGATGATGTTGCTTTTCAACTTCGGGATGAAATACACCTGGGTCATAAGACGCTGGTCGCCATTCTTGCACTCGAACAGGATCGACCCTCTGCCTCTGATCTCTACGACTGATCCGTCGCCGAATTTCACGCTACCCGTGATCTTCTCATCGAGCTCTTCAAACTTAGCTCGGTCCCCAGTCATGTGGTTGCTAGCTCCGTTGTCAAGGTACCATACGTCGGTACTGACTCTTTTCTCGTCATGTGTGAGGAGGTTTGCAAAAACCTTGTCCTCGATGAGGAAGACCTGCTCGTTGGTCTCCTCCGGGTATCTCTGCTCGGCCTCTGGGCTGATCGGCACACTGATCAGTTTTGCCCGGGCCTTAGCTACGCCTTCGCCAATCTGCTCGTCCAGGTGCATTTCCTGCTCGGCAAACAACAATGCCGGCTGGTCGTCTGGGAATCTTGCTAGATTCGCCTCTTCGCCCTGGTTCCTGCTTCGGCACTCAGATGCAAAGTGCCCAAGCTTCTGACAATTGTAGCACTTCACTGTGCTCTTGTCTCTCCTGGTCGTGCCTTCCTGACGGGTAGATCCACTGCCGCGACCTCGCATGTCCCGACCTCGACCTCGTCCACGACCTTGTCCGCGTCCTCGGACTTCTCCACCAAAGCTGTTCCGACCTGAGGGTCTTGTAGAAAACTCGGCTCCCCCGGTTTTCCGCTGTCTGGCCGTCCACTCTTCATGCGTGAGCAGGAGGTTCTTCTCCTCGTCTTTGTCACCGTAACCCCGAAGTCTCTCTTCGTGGGCCTTGAGACGACCAACAACCTCCTCGACCGACATGGTCTTGAGATCGCCGAACTGCTCGATCGATGTCACGATCTGCATGTACCTGTGAGGCACTGCTCGGAGAAACTTCTTGACGACGGTGGTCTCCTCCACCTTGTCTCCCAGCGAGCGTATGCTGGTCACAATGGACGTGAGCCGCATAGCAAAGTCGTCGATCGACTCGCTCTCTCTCATCCTCATGACCTCGAACTCACTCTTCAAGGTCTGGACCTTTGCCTCCTTGACGCGATCTGCGCCCATGTGCATGGTCTGAAGAGTTTTCCATGCTTCCTTCGCGGAATCCTTCTCGGCGAGCATGAGAAGAACATCTTCCGGAACTGCTTGGTAGATAGCGGCTAGAGCCATTCTTTCCTTGCGTCTTTCGACACCGCCGTTCTCTACGGCCTACCATACTCCCTGCGCCTGCAGATTCACCCTCATCTTCAACGCCCACACGGCGTAATTGCTCTTCGTGAGCATGGGGTAATGGAGTGTAACTGTGCCTTCTCTGGAGTCTGATTTCTGCGCAACCAAAGCTCCGTCGATTGGTGACTCTGATGATGAAGACATGTTCTTCGATTGAAGCTCTGATACCACTTGTTGGATCCCAATTCACGGATCTGCAAAGAACACGAATAACACCAAAAGAAATCGAACCAAAAATAAAGGACACAAGCTTTTGGGAGAAGAAATTCTCTGATTAATAATCGAAGGCAATATACAAGGAGATAAACTCGAAATTCTAATGGACTCAACACACTATTACAAAGTGTACATGCTAGGTATATTTATAGCCTCACATAGGCGAAACCCTAGCTAACCAAATCGCACAAAATCAGGAAACTACCCTAAATAATCCTATCAAATCTTTGACTTGATTTTTGCTTGTTCCTCAAGCTACGCGCTTTCCTTGCTGGGTAGTTGCTGACTTTCCCTTTCCTGCCCGGACAGCTTCTCTGTCCCCGAGCTGGCCTGCTCGTCTGCCTCTGGCCGGGCTTGCCTTCTATCCGGACTTTTTGCTCGTGTTCACCCGAGCTGGGCTGAACAGCTGTCCGTCTTCTGTTCTGGTCGGTACCCGGGCTGACTCCTCGCAAGTGTTTCTGCCCGTCCTGGGTTCTGGTCGTCATCCGGACTAAGTCAAGCTTAAGCTCACACAAGATAAGAAAGAAACCTCACAGAACTTTCCTGTATATTGCTCTGATCGTGAAGGAGAGGAATATCGAATATGGCAAGATATGAGGAGTTGGAGTTACCTTGAATGTCGAAAGCTGAATCGAAACCAAACTTAGAAATTCTCTCCTGTGACCTCGATCGATCGGAGACAATGAAGAAGACTCAGCCATTCTAAGGTCGAGAATGAAAAAGAAAAAGACCCACCGTCATAAACATATACCTCAAAGTTAACAAACATATACAATTTTTTTTTTCACCATTAAAAAAAAGATGAGCATAACTACTCACTCGGGTCAACGTAAATACCGGTCTTACGTTGACGCTGCAGCGCTGCGAGACGGTGTACTTGAGGGCGTTATTGCCGAGCATGACGACCAATTAACTTTCATGACCAATTGAGACAAAACTTTGCAAACAGAAATTACTGTTACTTCCTAATCATAATCATAATTATATTTATGTTTGATTGTTTGATTTAGAGTGTTTTAAGGGAAAATATAACTAAGACTACAGTAAACAACAACAATCTTTCTAATACTAAATGCAACTAAGTAGTAAAATAAATACACATATCATCAAATAAGTCGAAAATGAGAAAATGAGAAATCAAACACACAACTGCTCTCAATACGATCACCACTCTCTCAACTTCGAACAACTCAGCAGAGAGAGGAAAGCAACAATCAAGAGAACGAAAAAGCCCACTCACTCACGTTCACAATAAAGCAGAGAATTCACATAAAAAATCAACAACACGAACACACCCAATTGTCTTAGTGAACTGAGCCACAACAAACACTCTCTACTTTAGTGTTTATATATATATATGTTATTTTTTTTATTTTTCCTCTAATTAATGGATTAATTTGTATCCATGTGCTATATTTTTCTCAACTTAGGTGTAGGCCCATTTTTGCCTTTTATAATTGCGGCAAAGATAGCCTAATTTTGAAAAAATGTACTTAATACATGAACTCAATTTATAACAGTATAAATATGTTCCAGAACATGGGAATGGCATCCAACTTTCGGTCTAATATTTTATTTATTATCTATATATGTCCAAGTCAAACAACATTACACAGAACAAAAGACAAAGCTCAAATAATTCATATCTCTATAAAAAAAAATAAAAAAATTAAAGGCATAGTTAAGAAATACAGAACATGAATTAGTATGCAAACCCAACCACACACAATCATAAAGAAATACACACCATGAATTATAACCTAAAATTTTTACTGACTATTCAACATGAATAAGAGAAAGAAACATTTTCTATTGAATATTCACTGGTAGCTAAGAAAACATATTTTATAAATTAACTCAAGACATCTATCAAACACTACGTGTGCAAGATTATAACCATAACCTTCAAGCAAAACATTTATCAAACAATTCTCATACAATGAAAACTATAATTCCAGTCATTGATTGCTAATAAAATACCATAATAAGTGAAATAAAAGGAGAAGCCATCTAATTTATCCACGTAAATAATGGACATATCTGTTGTATATGACCCATGCAATTTCAGACGAACTCAGCTCTCATGATATATTACGTGTTGATGTAGAGAGTTAGAGTTAGGTTTTTACTCACCGAATCGATTGATGTCACCGCTACTGCTCGGCGTCGACCACGGAGGAGTCACCGCTACTGCTCCACGTCGACGAAGTCCAGTTGCGTCGAGCATTGTCTCTGGAACACGAAATCAGAAATTAGCGCCGATCATTGTCTCTGCATCGAACCTCTGCTAAAATCAGTGTGATATCTCTAGAGCTCGAAATTGTTAATCGGCAATGACCAAGTCAATCATCACTTGTTTGAATCAAAGTGCATAAACAAATCAAGATTTCTATTTCGACAGAATCAAAGTGCATAAACAAATCAAGATTTCTATTTCGACAGTGAAGAAATTGATAGAACAGAAAATTGAAACCAAAAAAAAAAAAGCAAACATCAAGCTTTGAATCTCACAAACGGAGCCCTAAACCCCAGAAATATTGCTCATATGATCCCTTAAATCGCACAAAAATGAAACCCTAAATCGCAGTCAATCCAAAGAAATAGTAGACAATACTAAGGAAACTGTTTCACTTCTTTGGCTGAAGAATTTGGGCTTCAAATTCATCGAGAAAGATTGAGAGAGAGAGAGAGGGGGAGGGAGGGAGAGATGAGGAGTTACCTTGGAGGTCGAAGGCTGACTCCAATGGCGTACGTCTGGGTTGCGAAGAGGTAGTGATAGAGAGAGAGATATTGATTTGCATGTTTGTAAACTCTGGAAGGTCGAAGGCCGAGTAACAAATGTTACGTTCAGGAGCAAACACTCGTAAATTTTTAATTGGTCAAATAAGTACTGTAATTTCTACAATGTTTTTGGGCTCTCATTTAGTTATATAGTATAATGAGTTTATCACTTAAACGACACTTTTTTTTTCTTCCTTTTTGAGAGGTAAGCAGCACTAATTTATTGCTATACCAAATCACTTACATTTAGAAATTACATTTATTTTTATTAGGGTTGACAATTCATATTTTGTGTCGTGTTCGTGTCGGGTCTTAGACGCTTTTTTTTTATTAGTATTTTATGTACACTTAGACTTGTCCCATTTATTAATCATGTTAGAAGATGAGACCCCAAACCCGCCCCATTTATTAACTGTATTTATCATGTCTACTCGTTTAACTTATTTTAAAGAGAACTATTTTAAATGATAAATTAATTCAATCATTACGTGGTCAACACGGTTGGACTCAAATCCGTTTATGGTAGATCCAAACGTATTTAAATCGTTTCGTAACCGTTTCGTTTCCGGCACCAAATTGCTACCCCAAATTTTGGTGAATATATGATAAAATGATAACTTTATTGATGAATAATTGATTGCGATTACAAATGTGGGAGCAGATATATATATACACAAGTTTGTTGCTATTATTGTGCAACTAATACTAAAAGAAATTAAATAATATATAAAAGATACAAACTAATCCCCTTGATATTTGGTGAGTGCGTGTGCTTGTTCAGCTCCAGAGTCAACGTCATCATCTTTTGGTCAAGGTGTTTCCTTGTAATTCGTCCATATGGTTGCTGATGGAGTATCGTAACTCAACACCCCCCGTTAAGTTGGAGCCGGGAGAGAAATATCGATCACGCCCAACTTGCAAAGTAGGCGGTGAAAATTATTAGCACCGAGTGATTTTGTGAAGATATCCGCGAGTTGATCTCGGGAGCGAAGATAAGATGGTACAATAAGCCCAGAAAGAATCTTTTCTCGAATGAAATGACAATCTATTTCAATGTGTTTAGTTCATTCATGAAAGACAGGATTCACGACAATGTGAAGAGTAGCTTGACTATCGCAATGAACCGTTATTGGTGCAGATGGTGGAAAGCCAAGTTCAGATAAAATTAAATGAAGCCATTGTAATTCAGCAGTAAGCGCGGCAAGAGAACGATACTCGGCTTCAGCGGATGATCGAGAAACAGTAGGTTGTTTCTTGGATTTCCATGAGATGGGGCAAGAAGCGAGCATTGTAAAATAACCGGTAGCAGAACGGCGAGTGACAGGGCAACCAGCCCAATCAGAATCAGCATAACCAACGAGAGATAAAGAACTAGATGCTGAAAGAAAAAGTCCATTGCCTATAGAACCCTTAAGATAGCGCAGGACGCGATGTGCAACATCTAGATGAGAAGAATGCGGATTTTGCATAAATTGACCAAGATTATTAACGGCATATTGAATATCCGGACGAGTGACATTGAGATGACTGATTAAGCGCCGATATATAGATGGATCAGGAAACGGATCGCCATCGTCCGGAAGAAGATGAAGGTTTTGTTCCATAGGAAATGGGGATAAACGAGATCCTAACATCCCAGAATCATTTAAAATGTCAAGTGTATATTTACGTTGACGTAAAAATAATCCAGTCTTGGAACGAGAAACTTCGATACCTAGAAAATTTCGTAAAGGTCCGAGATCTTTAATAGAGAAAGATTGTGCGAGGAATTGTTTTGTTTTGAAAATAAAATTATCATTATTTCCTGTGATAATTATATCATCGACATAAACGAGAACGAATATAGAAATATCATCAAGAATATACATGAAAAGACTGTAATCAGAAACAGATTGACAAAAACCTTGTTTTAATAACGTAGAAGAAAATTTTGAGAACCACTGACGCGAGGCTTGCTTCGGTCCATAAAGAGATTTATGAAGTTTGCAAACACGATTATCAGCTAGATGAGAAAGACCAGGAGGAAGCTTCATAAAAACTTCATTCAGATCACCTTGCAAAAAAGCATTGTTGACATCTAATTGATGAAGAGACCAATTTTTAATGGTGGCAATAGAAAGAAGAAGACGAACAGTTACCAATTTGGCTACCGGTGCAAATGTATCATGATAATCAATGCCTTCTATTTGACTATATCCTTTCGCAACTAAACGTGTTTTATACCGTTCAATAGACCCATAAGAACGATATTTGATCTTATAGACCCATTTACAACCAACTGGCTTTTTGTCAGGTGGTAATGAGCAAACCGACCATGTTTTGTTAGATTCAAGAGCACGAAGATCGGAAGACATAGCGTCACGCCATACTGAGAATATGTTCGAGGCTCTTTATGATCAATGACATGAGACCAAAAAAAACGACGAGGAGCACTCAAAGTTTCGAAAGAGAAATACTTTGATAATGGAAAAGAAGTAGATGAGCGAGAAACCGCATAAACATAATCAGTAAGATAAGATGGTGGTCGTCGAATGCGTTTAGGATGCTCCGAAACGACGGGTGTCGGAGAAATTGGACTAGAAGAATTATCTATAGGTAAACAAACATCATCGTTAAGGGAAAAGGGGATTGAGTATCCATTTCTACTGATGAACTATTCTGCGATAATGTTTGAGTTGTCGATAAATCATCATTTAAGGGTGTGATGGAAATTTCACTAGTATGACGATGTGGAATATCTTTAAATGGGAAAACAAATTCATGAAAGATCATATCACGTGAGACTATGATGCAATGAGTATAAGGATCATAAAGGCGATATCCCTTTTGACCGTAAGGATAACCGACAAAGATGTATGGTATACCTCGTGCATCAAATTTATTTTTAATATGCATATTTTTGGCGAAACATAAACAACCAAATACATGTAAAGAAGAATAAGTAGGAGCTTTCACGAACAATAATTCATGAGGGGATTTAAAATTAAGATTGCGTGCCAGTAATTTATTAATGAGAAACGTATCAGTGAGAATATATTATCCCCAAAATGAAAGAGGGAGATTAGCTTGAAAACGTAATGAACGAGCGACGTCAAGTAAGTGCCGATGTTTTCGTTCCACAATCCCGTTTTGTTGAGGAGGCGATGCAACTTCTTTGGTGAATTATCCCATGAGAATGTAACCAATTTTGAAAATCTGATGAAAGAAATTCAGTGCCGTTGTCAGATCTAAGTACTTGAAGTTGTGGAATAAAAACACCACGTTTGCCAGAATGAATAACAGATATAGATTGTTTAAATTGGCGATTAACTTGATTACAAAAATGTGTCATCATATGAAAAGTTTGAGACTTGTTTTTCATTAAATATACCAAAGTGCATTTTGAATAATCATCAACAATAGTGAGAAAAGAAACGTGAACCGTTTTTAGAAGGAACACTGAATGGTCCCCAAATATCAACGTGAAGTAATTCAAAACACATAGATGAACGACATATATTTTGCGGAAAAGAATCACGACATTGTTTAGCTTGTGGACAAACATCACAAATAAAATCTTTATTGGCGGATATTTTCTGAAATTTATTAACAAGAAACTTAAAACGAGAAGTACTAGGGTGACCGAAGCGTGAGTGCCAAAGATCAAATTTATTTGGAAGTTGAAAAGAAAAAGCAGAAAAAATAGAATTCAAAACAGGAGCATCATCCAAGTAGTAGAGACCGTGATGGAGATTACCCAGACCAATTATCTTCTTGCTCGAACGGTCCTGCTAAATTAGCCGAAGGTGCAGTGGGGTTGTCTTTAGCTAAGAGTGCAAGTAATTTGTTGTATTGATCGCATGTTAGTTGATTGGTTGTGGCAACAATTGGAGTCGGTCCATGCTCGATCTCTTTTCCTTGTTTGTTTGGGAAGCCATGTAACTGGAAATATTTTTCTCGGGTGTGGCCATGTCGGCTACAATGATCGCAAAACGGACGTTGCCTTTTGAATGCTCCGTTATATGGTGCTCTGGGTACACCGTGATATGGTGCTTTTGATATTTTAAAGGCAGCAGAGTCGACAACGGGAGCTGATTGGACATTAAATTCTTGTTGTTTTTCTTCTTGGCGTACGAGATTATAAATACGTTGAATGGATGGAAAAGGTTCCATGAGAAGAATCTGACTTCGAATAGAAGAGAAACTATCATGAAGTCTTTGAAGAAACTCCATGGCGCAATCCTGATTTTGTTGTTCAATGACAGATTTTTCATTTCCGCAGGTACACGGGATAACCGAAACAATACTATTTATTTCATCCCAAAGAGATTTGAGTTGGGCAAAATATAATGAAACAGTCATACCCTCCTGTTTGAGAGCAGAGATGGAGTGCTTTAACTTATAAACTTTAGGCGCATTTGATTGAGAAAAACGCTCCTTGAGATCTTACCATATTTGAGCAGCAGTTGTAGAATAGAGGATGCTTGGCCTGATTTCTTGAGAGACAGAATTGAGTATCCAGCTACCAACAAGATCGTTGCAGCGCTGCCAGTTACCGATTTCAGTTGGCATCGGCAAGGAACCGTCAACGAAAATATATTTATTTTTGGCTAGTAGTGCCATTGTGACAGCACGATTCCAAGATCCGTAATTATCACCCGTTAAGAAAGGTGTAACAAAGACAATAGAAGGGCTGTCAGAGTAATGCATATCATAAGGGTTGAATTTGCCTGAAGCGGCCACCGAAGGATTAGATTTTTCTGAAACGTTCACCGACATATCTTCGTAAGACATGGCTAAGAGACAAGATCGTGAACTGGACCTGAGATGATTGACAAAAAGAAATCAGATCGGATAAAGACCTGAGAGAAATAGACCAAAAAAAAAAAATCACTGCTAATCGTGAGAAAGATTAACGAAGAAAATATGAATGAGAAATTAAATAGAGAAGCGACTGACTTTTATCACTGCTCTGATACCATGATATAATGAGAACTTTATTGATGAATAATTGATTGCGATTACAAATGTGGGAGCAAATATATATACACAAGTTTGTTGCTATTATTGTGCAACTAATACTAAAAGAAATTAAATAATATATAATAGATACAAACTAATTCCCTAAATATTTGGTGAGTGTGTGCTTGTTCATCTCCAGAGTCAACGTCATCATCTTTTGGTCAAGGTGTTTCCTTGTAATTCGTCCATATGGTTGCTGATGCCTGATGGAGTATCGTAGCTCAACAATATATTTTTTGGGATTCTAGGAAGACATTCTCAAATTTCAGATATGTTTGAATCGAAAATCTGCAAGTGCACTTGACTTTTGTTCTGAACTCCCTAAACTATTACTCGTGCGGTGTTGAATGAGAATTATGTTCTGAGGGCAATATCAACAAGAGTTACACGAGTCTCATATTCAGGAAACACAGTTGAGGGAGATATACACTAGAGGATTTTAATGATACAGCCAACAATTGTTTATATATATATACATAAATAGTAAAAGTGTGCGTTGTTATTAACTAGTAATTATATAGACAAACGGTAGCTCCTTCCCGTTCTTCTGAGGGTGTATAATAGGGTTTTCGGTATCGGTTTTACTCTTGAAATGACTTAGACCTTATTATTTGATCAAGAACCGCTTGTACCAAAAACTCTATTTAAGACCTAAGTTCGATTTTAGACCTAGTTGGACTCTTTGTTTGTGGTATAAAAAAATCTTAAGAGATTAAATTTTCATCTATAATACTTTTATCGTTTTTATTTTATTTAAATAGCGCATAAAAAGATATTTTATTGCTAATTCCGACCAACGACAATTGACACCGCGATACTCCAGAGGATTTCGAGAGAGCAGAGCACTCGAGAGAAAGTCGAGAAAGCATAGCATCGTTTGTCAGTTTCACAGACAAGGCGAGTTCTTCATAACATTTCCTCCATTCCACGTTTGTGCTTACAAAGGCGCACATTACGATATCTTGAGATACCAGATTCAAGCTAAGCGACATATAAAACTTTAGGAGACAACTCAAACTTCTATAAAAAAAAAAGTTACTCTTTAACTTTGAAGACAAGGTTTAAGTTAACTTGCTATGATTTGCACCTAATTAATAATTATTTACACATCCTTGTGAAATTCGAGCAAACAAGGGAAGAAGAGACGTCATGAGAAGAGTAAAGCGGTACATGAAAATATGGTATCGCGCGATGAATAAAACGACATATCACATTTAGTACTACATGTATCGGGACAAGAAGCCAGGTTGGAAGCCACTCCCGCATTAAACGCCCGAGGAGGATCATACGCCTTCTGATGCCCCACGCCATGAGCCGGCCGAGCAAGAGATACCCTTACAGAATTGGCAACTCATGGGAGTCATCTTTGCACATGAATGGAGTGTGTAAAAGTAAAACAATGTATTTTCAACTTACTTGGATGTGTATTTTCAGTTTTACAAATGACCGAATAAAACCCAGAGTTCTCTGCGTTAAAAAGTAATTCAGTGCAACGTCTCAACGATTCTAAGCCATGTTATCAATCGAATAAAACCCTTCAGGGAATCTTAATTTTGGTCGAAAGCAAGTAATCAATTTTCATAAAAAAAAAAAACAAGAACAATCCTTTTGACAGTATTTACAACTTTAATGAGCACTAGTTGAAGATATTATACCTGTTATGCGATGAAATACAATAGAAAGACGAGACATATGAATATAATGACGTATAGTTATCAATAATAAAGTTCCAAAGTAAACACACATACAGAATATAAACAATCCAGATCCAGAAAGCAAGTAGGCAAAAAAAGCTTATTACGAGAGTGTTGAACAAAGCATAAGCACTCCTCGTTTATTGTTAGTCAAACTCCGTAGTCAATCACTTCCACTTCTTGAACATCCCGCCGCCACCGTGCTTCCCGAACTTGCCGTGCTTTCCGTGCTTCCCGTGCTTGAACTTCCCCCCGTGGTTCTTGAATTTCCCGCCGCCGTGGTGCTTGAACTTTCCCCCGCCGTGGTGAGGCATGTGGGACCCGAACGGAGCGGGCATACCGTAGCCTCCGTGACTGCCGTGGCTGGCGTGGCTGGCGTGGCTGCCGTGCATGAGATGGTTGGCCCCGTAGGCGGCGGCCGCAGCAGCACCTCCCGCTAGCATTGCTCCCATGCCTCCTCCATGCCCTGCGAAAAAACCCGACACCCAACGCTCATCGATCTGGATAATGTCGTTAATTCAAGCTCCGGTGAGAGAACAAATTATACCGGAGTGATGAGAAGACGAAGGCGGTGGTGCGCCGTAACCGGGAGGCGGGTATCCCGCGGGAGGGAATCCTTGGGGCGCGGCGTAACCGTGCGGCGCCGGGGGAGCGTAGCCGTGCGGCGCCGGGGGAGCGTAGCCGTGCGGAGGCGGGGGGTACGGTGCCGGAGCGTGGCCGTGTCCTTGTCCCTGAACAAATCCTTGTGCGAGGTTCCCGAGAAGCCCTCTCTCGCGCTCCTCATCGTGATGGTCCTTTCCACCTCCCATTTTCTTATACTGCAAACTGGAGAATCACTCGGATCAGCGAATTCTCTAATTCGATTTTCAAATACTTTTGATCAAATCGTTCGCAGTAGAGTTGTTGGGTAATCAGTTAGGAAGCAAAGAGAAAATACAAACGCAGAAATCGCAAGATCCAGATGAATTTGCAGAAACAAACAAATCGAAGGAAACCTGGAATGGAATGAGAGAGACGAAGATCCAGAAGAAGAAAGCGATACCTTTAGATAGCCAAGTCGGTCGTCGAGAAAGAAAGAGAAGAGAAGCGAGTATTTGTAGATATTATATATAGAGAGAGACGTGAATCTGAAATAACGCGTGAAGAACGCGTTCACCAATCCCATCACCCGCCCGCACGCCACGTGGACTCGGTCAATTACATCTTCTGTCCTCCATTTTCAAGATATTGCCTTTTGGGATCGGTTCGGGTCCTTCATTTTCTTCTAAACGTTTCCTCGAGACTCGTCAAAATCAAATAAGTGACTAAAATTAAGTTTGTTAATTATATTTATCAATTTATGTGCAAAATGAATAGTTTTGACTTTAATGAACTATGAAAATATCCGATCAAACTCAAATAATATGATTGAGATTATACATCGTAATAATTGTTCATAATAATTGTTGAGGGCGATTTGCACCACTCTTTTCAGTCACAAGAATAATTGAAAGAACACAATAATGATATGAACACGAATATTCCTGATTTATTATATTCCCGAAAATGACTCGGTTTTTCCCGTTTGATAGCTGGACAATTGAAGGAAAATGATACAAATAGGATATCATTTGATGCCGCACCTCGCCGGCTTCAGCGAGGCTGCCTACGTACCCGGTATACCGGGATCAGGTCATCATGTAGTTCAATGCGGTTGGCGTTCTCTGTCTTCTTTCTCTCTTTCTTTCTTCTTTCTTTCTAGTTTCTCTTGGTGGTTTCTCTTAGCCGAATCTCCATCCTTTCCCTCCTGGCCAAATCTCCCTTCTGGGATAATTTCTCCTCTCCCTTTTAATGAGGTTTACGTATGTATTTATAGGCTTAGGGTTTCTCCATTCCTCCTGGCCAAATCTTGTTCCTTAAATCTCGCTTTTATAGAGCTTACATTTGCCTTTTCACGTCTTTCCCGCCCTTTTGCACATCCAACCACTAGCTTCTCTAGGAGTGATTTAAGGGAAGCGTGGCTAGCTCATGCTTTGCGTCAATCTAGGGCAGTTGGCCAGAGTGGGTAGGTGGGATCAGCATGGGCGTCATTAAATGCATATCTCGTCAGTTGTCATTCGGCTCTGCACGCCCCATCGTCGAGGCGCGATGGAGTACTTCATCGCGGTTCGCTTTTACATTAGTCAGACTTCATCGCGGGTTAAACCTCCTCGAGGATGTTCCTTGGTTGACCATCAGTCAACGAACCTCCTCGCCCTCATCTTACGTCGTTTATGGGACAAAACGACACGAGTTGTATTAGGGATGGATTTGACCAAATCCGACCTTAACAATAATTTTACTTATTTATTCAAAGAAAAAATGAGCTAGTGTGAGTAAGAAGTTAAAGACACGATTCAAAATGAGCGGGCCCAACAAGCTCTCACTTGCGCTCCAAAGCAGATATGACCGGACATTTCATTTAGATCGATTCTTCCAAGCTCTTCCGATCGGGTTCAATTAGGGCTTTGAGTGATAGCACCATTTCTAAAACAATGATGATATCATATAATAATATATTTGAAAATGGTTACACGGTTTCAACACACAGCTGATATAGTTTAGAGATTGAACAAAACCAGTTTAATCTACTAAGAATACCGTACCCGATGTAATAAGAGCCGTTCTCACTTGAACTATCTTATACCAGAACTACATTTTTCGCCAAGTTTCATACCATCGGAGTTGAGCAAACAACATTTATCAGCGTTTCTTGAAACCATATTTCTTGCGTTCGTAGAACAAATCCGTCTTGGCGCTTCCCAAGTTGACAATCTTGGGGCATCCGTCGCGGTCCTTCTCCTGCTGCGTGCACTCCTTACAGTAGTATGCGTCGGAGATCCCAACTCCTCCGCAGATGACGCAACGTCCCTGAAAAGCAGTGACGGAAGAGGATTTATATTTTGAATATAGTGGGGCCAAAGTGAAAGATGTACCTGAAAGGATCCATAGTTGCATTCGTCGCAGACGCGCACAAGAGTGCAGGGACGCACATAGGAGTCACAGACCACGCATTTTCCATCGCACTTCTCGCAAAGCCGCCCGATGGCAATTCCCGGCTGCTTCCGGCACATGATCAGATCGGGATGATGCTTAGCCATGTCGACGCTCTGAATATGTCAACGATCTGCGGAGACAAGAAGGAGATGGATCACGTTATTTACAAATGACAATCATACGAGAAATTACATGTTATTGTCAAGTTCTGTGACTTATCTATGTTTAATTGATGTCTTTCAATTATGTTTTGTTATAGTAATTGAGTTATTTAACTATGTAACGCTTTGGGTAGTTTTGGTTTTAGATTTTGGGCCCATTCCCCTAAGTTTATGCATTATATGAAAGACATAAGCTTGAAGCTTATTACGTCTTTTAATTTCCCATTGTAATTAGGCGTCAAATTACATGTATAGGTTTTCAAAAGTTTTCCCGAGATATTCTATTTCGAGTTTGTGAGCTGTTTACAGAGTATAGTTTATCTTCTCAGCTCACTTATTTTATTTTTAAAGCTTCACGGCCCCATAGCGTCAACTTTCCATGCACGATGGTTAACGGATTCCAAAAGAGTATATTAATAGCTAAAAATTTATTAAATATTTACCATAAGAACTACACGAACATGAGCTATGGTGACATAAGCAGAAACCAAGTAATGATGATGGACAAGTATAACATTGGTTCAGTATTTGAGTTTGTATTCTCGAGGTGCAGGGTTCGAGCTCTATGATGTACAAAACAACCGAAATGTACTTACCATATAAAGAAAACAGGCAGATACCACAACAAAAATCACAGCATAAGTTATTGTTATGAGTTTGTATATTGTTTTCCTAGTTGTACAGATTAGAAGAAGTTCATGCTCTGCCTTGCTCGATGTGCCAGTCAACACAAACGAATAAGTGTATGTCTCATATGCATTGTTTAAAAGGCAAGGCGAGGCCGGGGCGATGGGCTAAAATGCCCTGAGGCTTGCGCCTCTGTGATGCCGCACAGGGCCGACTCCTAGGTGTCACGACTCACACCTTGAGGCTTGCGCCTCAGGCGTGTCGAGGCTGAATTTTTTTTTCTTGGGCTTTTAATTCAAATTTATTTATTGTTTTTGGCCAACTATTAAAGCCGAAAAGATAATAATATGACTTAAGAAAACCCTAATAAAGCATTGACTCCTCTCCTCTGCCTCATTCAACTAATACTATTATGATATTGAATGCAATTTTTCCAGTTTATTAAGTGTTTATGTGTGTTTCTAGATGCTATTTTTGGGACTTATTAAGTTTGAGAATTATGCTACATTAGAGAAATTAATAATATCTTATCATACATATTGTTTTAGAATAATTCATGGTTTATTAACGAGGATTAATCCTCGAACGTCTCAAGACTTACGCCTCGAGGCACCGCGGGAAAGCCCCTCGAGGCTTAAACAAGCCTTTTTAAACCTTGCACATATGTCTATCATACCTAAGACAAGGGCTTAAATTTACATATATAAGAATTTCCAAGGGCTAATGTTATTTCAAATACTACTAGAGTTTTTTTTTTTCTTTTCTTTTCTTTTCTTATATTTGTTGACTATGAAGTGTACCAAAAGATGTAATCTAAGTGAATAAGATCCCAAGAAATCTTTTTACACAATCAAACTTAGGAGTTAGTTTCTTTCTATAATTTATCATATAAAATCTCCTCAGTTCTACACTAGACACAATCAGAAATACGTCAAACAGTTGGTGTGCATGGCTTCAACGCATTTGCGCAGCAAGAAGCAAAGCTTACTTCACCAAAAGCCACACCTTCAATCTCACCAATGGTAGGAATGAGAAAACCACGAGGAGAGTTTTTTTTTTTTTTTTGGTGATATCGGCAAGGAGAACTTGCGAAATGACTGGAAACCTAAAATATGGCGAATTTTAAAGCAGAAATGTGAAACTACGAGAAAGAGAAGAAGCCATGGATCCACAAACTCGGGATTCATGAGAGTCGGAAATTGTTGTATACCTTGGAACGCAGTCGGCTTGTGAAGCTCTAAGTTGAGCACTCAGCTGAGAGAGAGCTGAGAGGCTGCGTTACTCAGGGAAGGGATATAATTAAATTAAATTATATTATAATAAATTAAAATGTGTATTTACATTTTACACTCAATTTTTAATGAAAATTTTAATAAATATTTTGAGTTCTCGATAATATATTTATTCAATTTTTTCTTTGTACAAGGGTCCAAAGCTCTTTTGCAGGTGGCAAAGGACATATTATTCTAAAATTGCAAATGAGATTAAATAGTTGAGTTTATTATTTTCACGCCCTGAGAAACATCTCCGGGGTTGCAAAAGCTCAAAAACCAGAAGTCGGGAAATCCGTTTCGGAAAAACATACGTGGCACGATACGTTTTTCATCTCATCTCTTTTCTTTTTAATAAGCTGAACAGATTAAACAAATTGAGCAATCAGACCTTAAAATAGGAGTTAACAAACTTGTTTATTATCATCAAGACACTCACACAAATCATATTTAACAAACCAATGACTTGCAAGAGATAATGACTAATTTTCTTAAATCAATACTAACAGTTTGCCAAGAAACTAACCCAAATTCTTAGCATTCGACACTCTTCCAAGTCTTGAAGCTCATAAAATGATTATATGCAATCCTAGGGAAAGGGAGAGCCACAGAGGGCCGACGAACTGCGAAATGGAGGGGAGGCGTCCACGAGAAAGTGAGAGATCGAGCATTAATAGGCGAGAGAGAGAAAGTTCGCAATTGTGAATTAAATTATATGAGTGTCAACTTACAGCCAAACGTCGCAGCATTCAAACGACGATCGAGAAACACCAAATAATAAATGTCGCAATTACACCGCGAAAAAATAATTACAAGACCTAGAAAGATCAGAATCTTCTATTCTTTGTTTTTGGTTGTGCCCCGTCATTCTCCAAAAACCTTCATTTTAGATTCCAATGCGAGTTCTTCAAAAAGTCGATGAAATATTTTTATGTAATTATCGCGTCGAGTGGTCTGTATTTGAAGGCCCTAAAACACTTTTCATATGTAGCTACTAGCAAAATATATAAACAACTTCAATACATGATTAAATACAACACTACTGAGTTCATTATTTAGCAGTCTTCAGAATTCAGCAAAACCTCAACGCAGCTTTGAGCTCCTTCTCATCCGCACAATTGTACCCCAACAAGTAGGCTCTTGCTGCCAACAACAATGACGACAATATTTCAATTAACCAACGAGATCCGTCAAACACAAGCACACACTCACTTGTCTCTTACCGAATCGACCGGATCCCATGAACGGTTCTGCTTCGTCCGCGGCTCCGCCCTGTTGCTGTTCCTGCAGATTTCGAGCTTCCATAAGCAATGGGCCAGACATTAACACAACAAAATCAAGTGTTGACTGACTCACTATGTCTTGCTCCATTTCAGCTGGAGACAGTAACCTATCAAAGCAGCGACCCGATATTGTGCACACCAGAAGCTCATTGGTCGGATCCATTACGGCATCTCTGCACGTATCATCGCACACTGGAAACACCCAACATACAAATAACTCGGTCAATTGAGGGCATATATTGAATATCAACATGGTATTATATTTCACAGGGTGATAGATATACCATGAACATGCCCAGTTTTCTCGCAGACAAACACGTCTCCAATTTGATTGTACGAGCAAGTGACTCCGGAACAAGCATGCCCCATCACCACCTCTTCGGTCAGCCCTCTACTGCTTTTCCACAAAGACACTTGATCCGCCACCGTCTTGTCAAGGATCATGCGGTCGTCCATAACCTTCAATACATCAACGCTACGATTAAGGTCGACTCTTTCCATTTTTCAAATATTCTTTCCACATAATCGGAAGCCGTTTGCCTCTAAGAATAGCCGAGGCCAGAGTGAGCGAAGAAGAAACCTGAGAAGGAAGAGGCGCTTGGCTTCGCTTCGCAGCTTGCATCTGGATGTAATACTCCTTAAACTCAGCGGGACAGCTCCTAACAAACTCTCCCATGTCATCTTCGTCACGCTGCAGGTAACATTAAGGGTTCAACATGGACGAAAGATTCGTAATCGATGAACTTTGAACGGGGAATTTGGGCAACACTCACAAACCCAATCTGCCCTCTTGAAAGAGATTAAGTTCTTGGATGTTCTCTTAAGCTCTCTTATATAGAGCTCGATAAATAACAATAATTAAACGACGAATTATCATAATAATAATAAGCTCGAAACAATGAAGGACCTGAATGTAAAGCGTCTTCCAAGGACACTGACGAGGCTTGTTCGAAGGAGGCAAAAGACCCCAACGCATGCAATACCTGGGAAGGAAGAAGCAAAGATTATTAGCAAGCAAAGCTTCGGTCAGGCACGGAAGACGAGTGAGAGTGAGAGAGAGAGAGACAAGCGACGCCATAAGGGTTCATCGGAGGCTGCAAAGTTGAGAAATTTGCAGACGAGAGAGCACGATACGAGATCCTGCACTGACAGAGACCAAAGATTAGAAATGGGAAAGGAAACGAGAAGAGAAGAGAAGAGAAGAGAAGAGAAGAGAGTACCTCGGAAGAGAGGAACTTGAGGATGTGAGGGAAGAGCTCGGGAGGGACGATGGTGAAAACGCCGGAATCGATGCGATGTGAGGCAGAGGCGCGTCGTCGTCTCTTGGCTCTGCCTTCGTCCTCCTCCTCGTCGGAGCCATGCGAGAGGACCTCCGATTCCAGGAACCGAGCCAAATCCTGGTCTTCCTCGTCCAACTCCGCCATTTTTTTTTTTTGCACCAGGAAAAAAAAATCCCCAAATTCTCGAACTGCACAATTCTTTGCTTCCCCTCGCTAAACGGGTCGGAGCGATCCGGGTCTGGTCGGTCGGATCGGGCGGATCAAAACGACACATAGTTTTGAAGAAAAGATACTCTACGGTAAAAATATTTATATGTTGCAAATTGTAGAAATTATATTTCGAATTGATATGTATAAGGTGAAATATTTATTTTCATATAGTCAACAATTGTATGCTCCAAATTTCTTATAAATATCCCTTAATTGGATGAATAAAATTCACCCCTCACATTTCCACACTTACATTTATCTCACATTATCTTACTCTAAATTTTCTCTATTCTTTCTTCCATAAATCATATTTCATACTCATCCATTATATCATATACTCATCACCAAATTTCTTACCACTCTAAAATCAAGGTGCAAAAGTTTAGTGATTTTACAACACAAATATTATTTTTTCGCTTTTTTTAATGATGTCAAAAAGTTTCACATAAGTTATTAAGTTTTTTCGTTCTATCTACCATAAAATTTCATGTGACTATGATTTGACCGTGTGTTTTGCTCATATTGACCATTTTTTTTTTATTCTTTTTCTGTTTTGATCATGGGGCGACAAAATTGACGTATATTGCATTAATTTAGCATAGTAGAACACACTTTGGCTACTACGCGAGAATTTAGTGTCTATTGTTAACTCACGAAACTCCACAGAATCTTAATTTACTTATGCCCATTTTTTTTACATCGAGAATTTTTACCACCAAAAAATACGATTATTAAAAATACTAAGATAATGTGGCAAATTTGTGAATACTAAGATATGACAAGTTTGGTATTGCTGAGATTGAGGATCGAGAAACTTGTCGTCGATGTGAATTACATGTTGTTAAAACTTGAACGTGTGACACTAGCTCATCTAAGGCTTAGAGAAAGCAAAATAAGACACCAACGTGTCTTTATCTATGGCTTCTGTGATTTGGACTATTATGCTGCTGTCTTCTCTTATGGCGATGCTTCTCCGGGGGCGGCGACGACTGCATCCACCTACCGTGCCCGTGCGTATCGTCTTCTTCTGACGAACACGACTTTTTTCCACTGCCTCTGTCTTCGTGTCTGCTCCTCCTCCTCTCCCTGCGAGGCCGAGTCTCCGAATCATCTGACGAGCTTGAAGAACCGCGCTTCAGCTTCTTCTTCCTTTTCTCTTCACTCCTCTTCTTCGATGACTTCTTCTTCTTCGGCTTGCTAGAGAAATTGCTCAGCAGCAGCTCAGGGATGTCGCCCCCGCCCAGGAAACCTGTACACGTGCACTCCCATGTCAATGAACTAGTTTCGTATACGTCGCTGATGAAATGAGCGAGGAGCGAAAGATCAGATCACCTCCGTACTCGTCGAATATTTCCTCGGCAACTATTTGCTGATTGGGATCATCGGGCTTAAAGCCTCCCCGGGGAGGACTCATTCCCGGTTTTTGCTTCAACTCCCACTTCAGAGGCTGCAGATAATCAAATCAGAAACTGAACTGAATGTGTCAATAGTAGCATGAAAACGAGATTGACCTCAGAAGGATCCGTATGAAGAAGGATAGCCTTTAAGGGGTCGTCTCTCTCGAGCCGGGTCTTCTCGTTAGGCATTAAAGCATCTTTCAACGGACATTCACGATCCCCACTCTGGTGGCCGTGAGCTCCGCATCTAAGGCACTTGACGTTTCTAACTTCGACTCCGAAAGGTTTCGCCCTTCCAGCAACGCCTGTCTCTAATCTGGTGGGAACGATGTCGAAAACAATTAGCGCGGATGATCTCAACTCAAGGGTGTCATTTAGAATAGCGAGGAACAAGAACGGGAACCTCGGAGCATTTTTCAAGATGTCGAAGTCTTGTTCAGAGGGCAAGGAGCGGCCGAAGACGTCCTTGGGAGCGGGTTTGGGTTCGGCGACCTCGGGCTGGCGGGCGTCGTAGCCAGGCGGGCGCACGTACATGAAGCTGACGGCTCGCATCATCTCGAGCTTCTCCTTGTCCTTGTTGGAGATGAGGGCCGTCTGGCGGAAGAACTCCTGCTCCTGAGCGTACTCGCGCGCGACCTCCTCAGCGTGGCGCTCGTGATTGGCGTGGGTCTGCTCGGCAATCCACTTGCGCCGCTGGTTCGGGTACGAGAGGGGATGCCACGGCTTCTGGTTGAGGTAGGAGTGGCTCCACGCCGTCCCCGATTTAGTCTTGTAGTCGACTTCCCCGTCGGCTTTCTTCTTGCTCCGCCCAATGCCCCCTTCTTCCATCGACTCCATCTGTTGAATTCCATACACAAACAAACTTGATTTCAACCAAGCATTTTAGCATATAGTTGGTATATGATAGGAAACGGGTCTGAAACTGCGCGGCAAAAGTACCAAAACTATACCTCCAAAACGGTGCAGAAAATTCTAAAACGCAACCAAATTCTATCAGTAGAACAGACCAACTGATGATATCTGCAATTGAGTATTGAAATTGAAGAATTGGGCAAATTTGTGGAAGAGAAATCAGAATCCGAGCTTCAAATAATTCAATTTTAAGAATCAATGGTACATTACTTACTGGACAATTTTAAGAATCAAAGGCGTAACTGGAAGAGGGCTCCGTGAAGCTGAGAGTCGGAGGAGATTGGGGATTTCTGATCATAGAAGAACCACCTTCGGGATTTCCAAAACGACATGTCGTTTGGATACCCTCTTGCTTTTTCGCATTTTTAATCTAGAAAAAGATAAATAAAGCAGAGGATGATGATTAATAATGTCCCAATTGATTAAGGTTCTCTAGCTAAATAGCCAAACAAAAAACCTTATTTTGCAAAATAGCCAACCTTTTATTAAAATTGCTAAATAGCCAACCAACCAGTTAATAAATCTCAAATGACTTTATTACCCTTATAACTAAATAAATCAAATAAAATAATCAGTATATTAATTAAATGATTAAAAAAAATCGTTTTTCAACCTTTATTTTAGGAAATTTGAATCAATTAAGGATTTTGAAATAAATCATTCGATTTTTATTTCTCTCTCATAGGTCGACGACTACGAGCTCCTTTTTCTCTCAAACGCCGACGAGCTGCTTCACCACGACGGATGTGCGCGAGCTGCTTCACCACGACGGACGACGACGGAACCAGAGGTTGACGAGCTCCTTTCTCTCCCAAACACCAACGAGTTCCTTTCTCAACAGGGTTTATCAACATGGTTTATTTCTCTCTCATTGTTCGTGCCTTTGATTATCAACAAGGTTTATTTCTCTCTCATTGTTCGTGCCTTTGATTAATTCACAATGTTTATTTCTTTCTCATCTTTATATATTTGGATTTTGGATCAATCAATATAAACCCTGTTGATATTGATTAATGTGGTTGATTCACGTTTTTGTTATATATTAAATTGTATTAATGTGGTCAATTCACGTTTTTGTAAGTTATTAGGTTGTAATAATGTGGTTAATTCACGATTTTTGTTAGATATTAGATTGTATTAATGTGGTTAATTCACGTTTTTGTTAGATATTAGGTTGTATTAATGTGGTTAATACACGTTTTTTTAAGAAAAATTAAAAAAATAACTTTGTTAATACACGTTAATATAGTTTTTCTGTAAAACAAGTAAATGTTCTTATTTTTAAGAAAAATTAACTTTGTTAATACACGTTCATATGTTGTATCGTTGATTTTCCATAAAATAATTTTTTAAAACAAATCGTATAAACTATAATTTTCCATTTTGATTTTTGAAAATTTTAATTTTTTAAAAATAAATCGTGATTAGCTGTATTTAGGCACGATTAATTAATTTCCTTTTTAAATAATTACGAAAATAATAATAAAAATAGGTTAATTAAAAGGGTATTATAGGTATAAAATCTGTTATTAAATAGCCACCTCATCAATTTAGCTATTTTGCAAAGAAAAAATAAAGGTTGACTATTTGACTAATTAAACGTTTTAATTTGGCTATTAAGAGCCATGTATTTGATTAATAATTTCAGTTTTATCGGTTGTATCAATGGTCACTTGGATGCTTATGAACGACAAAGACAGCAAACACGACATTAAGAAACATATAAACTACAAAAAAGGAAAAAGAAAAAGAAAACGACATAAAGTTGGCAGAAAAATAGGAAGCGTGTAATTTCCAACTCTAGTTGAGCTTTGTTTGGAATGATGAGTTTACCCTTTTTTTTTCTTTTCTTTTTTTCTGTAAATTTGTGTAAATTTGTGTTTGTGTCGTGCTTTAATCATTCTTTGTTAATTTTTAATAGACTCAGATCCGCCTTATTTATTAATCATGTATGAACATTGGACTCAAACTCATCCTGTTTAATTGTTGTGTTTATCCTGCCTACTCATTTAACCCATTTAATTGATTCTTGTACTATTAAATGATAAACTAATTCATTTTAGACGGATTTATAATCTAAAATTTTAGAAATAATTTTGAATATTCATCCATTTTGAACAACGAATTAGTATAAAAAAGGACATGTAGTCACTTATTAAGCACATAATAAGTGAATCCGGTCTCATCATGCTGTCTTCATGTTGTGCTCACTTGTTATTTAATTGTGTTAATTGTATTCGACACGGTTAGACTCAGATTCATTCAAGGTCGACCTAAACCCACTGATAACGTGTTGTAACCGTGTCATGCTTCGTGTGCGGCCCCAAATTGCCCGCCGAATGTGTGTTTACTCTATCCATAATTTGCAAAAGTTACAAGTTGAAAGAGCATTTTGCTTAACACTTACCACTTCTTACAATGCATAGCATGACCAAATTTGTTCAGAAAACAGAGCATCGTTTACATATATATATATATATATATATATATATATATACAAATAGCCATGACCATACATGCATGGAGTATTTTCACGAGAAAGGGTACTACTAGTATTTGACAGTTGATTTGATGGCGTCCAAGATCTGCATACACAGTGACTCATCAGAATCAGTTATTTATAACCTAACCACCCTTGTCCTCGTCGGCGAGCTTACCTTATTTTTGGTCGGCAGATAGAAGGGCTCGAATACAAGCGGAAACGGAGTGTCCAGCCCGCATATCCTCGCCACCGGTGCTTCTAACTGTCACATTCCCTCACCATTATATTTCAATATACATATTAATTGCATAAACCCGGCACGTAGCTTACCCTTAAGAAGCAACGCTCAACAATTGAAGCTGCTATTTCGGCACCGAAGCCCCCAGTTACCGGAGCCTCGTGACTAATCTGCAAACCAAATTGTCGTCTTTAGTCGGGTCTTAACAACAAACAGCATTTGATTTAGCTTTGGAACTCGGAGATCACTCACTAGCAGCCTTCCCGTCTTTCTCACCGAGGCCTCCACTGTTTCTTTGTCCCAAGGTATCAGAGTTTGAAGGTCTATCAATTCGCAAGAAATACCTTCCTGAAATCAAAGTAATTACATGAGAAAAAATTCTTAATTTTGATGCAGAGCCATAAAAAGAAATTAGTGACCTTTTCAGCATCGACACAGGCTTGCTCCATAACGGATAACTGAGCTCCCCAGCCGACGAGTGTGATGTCGGACCCCTCGCGAATCACCTGAACACCGCAACTTCAATTTATTTTCGACACATTTTCAGTCCAAATAAGCAGAGAATGTACCTCAGCTTCAGATAAAGGCAACATATAGTCGTGCTCCGGGACCTCTTCTACCGACAGACGATACAGCCACTGGACACAGAAATTCAAAATCAATTCACAGTTCCATTGAAGCTAGTGAGTCTTTGGCAAAATGGTAGTCACCTTGGGCTCGAAGAAGATGACCGGGTTAGGATCGCGTATACTAGACAGCAATAACCCTTTCGCTTGTTTCGGACTCCGAGGGATCACCACCTATTCATTAATTCATGACCAACACAAGGATAAACAAGCCTCTATAAAGCATTTGGCCAAATTTAGCAAGTGAAGTAAGTACCTTAAGTCCAGGAACATGGCAGAAGAAAGCTTCAGGGGACTGAGAGTGGTAATGTCCGCCGTGACCCACCGCTCCGTACGGGGCTCGTATCGTCAGGCCTCCGCAGTTGAACTGGTTGCCGCTCCTGTACCGGAACTTGGCGGCTTCGTTAACGATCTACAACGACATTTCCATCAGTTTATTGATCATGAAGCTAGCTAAGCTCGCGTAGAGTAGAGATTAGAGAAACGCATGCCTGATCAAACGCTGGATAGATGTAGTCGGCGAACTGAATTTCCGCTATAGCTCGGTTACCCTGTCACCGTCAACGAATAGCTTTATGGAATAATCGCAGAAAAGTACCCAAACTTTTACCAACATAGACGAAAGGGGTCCAAAGTGAAGGAAAAAAAATGCAACAAAAGTATCCAAAACAAACAAATACGAGGCAAAACATTCTTCCGTCTAGTTCTTTTTTCCGATCAAATTCAAATGAGAGAAGACGCTCGATAGCTGGACGAGCACGTAAATATGTATCTTATTCTTAAGTGTGATCCAATAGCACCCACAATGGTTAAATTTACATCCTTTGCCGTTATTTTTTCACTCTTGATTATCGCTTGTATTATCAACTAAAGTTGTAGCTCTGTAAGTCTGAAGGAAGCGTACCGTTGCCGCGAGACCGATGGCGAAGCCTACGATTCCCTGTTCGCAAAGAGGCGTATTGAAGACCCTGGTTTCACCAAAGCGATCGGCTAATCCAGTGGTGCATCGGAAAACCCCACCGAATCCGACGTCTTCTCCGAATACGTAAGCACTGGCAGGAGAGGGAATATTGAAGACGTTAATCCCGATGGCAGAAGCGAGACATGAGGTTTGTTAGTTGATAAGTAAGATACCGTGGATCGGAGTCCAAGGCGATGTGGAGAGCTTGGTTGATGGCGGAGTAGAGATTGGTGGATTTTGCAGAGCTTGAGAAGTGCCTCCTCGCATGGCGTACGAGCGTTGCCATTTCCGTTTGCCCAAAGTTAGCAGCGTCGCCTTATTATGCTTATCCTCCTCATTTAATTTAATCACGTTTTCTTAATTGAATACTGCTAATCTCATCGCTCCACGTGTCAAATCATATCCAAACGACGCCAAAGTGGTGTAGTTTGACTTTGACTTGCATTCCATTTCCTTTTTTAATAATTGACAGTGGATAGTATCATAGTAGTATGTGCGTGCATCATCACACGTGACTAGAATGTTTATCTTTTGCCTTTTGTTATATTTTTAAGTGCAAATAATAATCTATATATATATATAAGGACAATAATTTCGGAAATCGTGTCGGCCAAAAAACACAATTTTCAACCCCATTCTTTTTTCTTCCTTTTTTGAATTATTTTTAAAAAATAAATATAAAGCATACGTGAATTTGAATAGGTACCTTAAAGAAACCAACTATTGAATAAACAACGTTTGAGGAAAGGATGCTATTGCCTTCCTCATCTAATAACCGCCCCTTATTAGTTGGCAACTTTTCAACATTTAATAAAAATGTCTTCTCACATTTTTCAAAATCGCATTTTCTCTTCTCTTTCACTTTTCTATATGCGCATGAAGATTTTTACCAAATTTCTCATCTCCACTTTTGTTTCAGTGGCATGCAAGATAAGTCTATATGAACATTTTTGTTTGTTTTTTATGAGTTTGTATGGTAAATTTGCAGGTGAAGGAAATATTCACGAAATACAAAGGTCGTCGAGAAAGACAAGTCAAAATCATACAAAACAGATTCGTTAAAATATGTTCTATTAAATTCAATTGCGTATTTTTTATTACTTTTTTAATCTACAAGATTTCTTCTCACATTTTATTATCTGTTACAAAATAAGTTGATTATATATATATATACTATTATCTATAATGATTCTTTCACAATTAATGCAACTTTTTAATAATTTGACAGTGTAATGAAAATTTAATGAAAATACATCAATCACATTCCAAAAAATATTTTTTCCGTTTGTTTCTGGTTGGTACGTACATTTTCTGTTCTACTGGTAAAACTTTATTTTTCATACTTTTTTCAATGTTTTTTTTTCTTCTTCTGATCCTAAATATTTATTTACAACTGTGAATTCTGATATATATATATATATACATATATATATATGTATAACATAAAAAATAGTAACTCTAGATACGAATTCTACTCATAGATTTAGTAACTATAGATAACGAATGTTAAGGTCGGATTTCGTCAAATCCATCCCTAACACAACTCTTGTCGTTTTGTCCCAAAAATGACGTAAGATGAGGGCGAGGAGGTTCGTTGACCGATGGTCAACAAAGGAACATCCTCGAAGAGGTTCAATCCGCGACGGGGTCTGACTAGTGTAAAAAGGAACTGCAATGAAATGCTCCATCACGCCTCGACGAGAGGCATCGACAACGGGGCGTGCGGCGCCGAGTGACAACTGACGTGATGTGCATTTAATGACGCCCATGCCGATCCCACCTACCCACCGTGGCCAACTACCCTAGAATGACGCAAAGCATGGGTTAACCATGCTTTCCTCAAATCACTCCTAGGGAAGCTAGTGATTGGATGCGACAAAGGGCGGGAAAGACGTGAGAAGTCAAATGTAAGCTCTATAAGAGGCAAGTTAAGCCTCATTTGTAGGGGAGGGACAGAGGAAAAGGAAGGATCCCGTGAGAAAAAGACCTTAGATAGAGAGAAAGTTCATTGTATTTCCATCCTTCAATTGTCTAGTTATTCAAAGGACGAAAGCGAGCCCTCGTCGGAAACATAATAAATCAGAGATATTCACTGTTCATCGTTATTAACCTGTTCTTTGTGATTATCTTTGTGACTGAAAGAGGGTGGTGCAAATCTGGGAAGATCCATTCCCTCGAGGATCCACTCCCTCGGTAAATACTTGTAGTGAGGGCCAAAGGTGGTGTGATCCACCTTGACAAAGAAGTACTTATACTCCCAGCCGGATTCGTTCGACGGCGTGTTCTCAAGGATGTGCGGCCGAATGCGATGAGAGAGGGAGAAGCAACCCAAATTCTTCGGGTTTCGGGAAAACTTGAAGAGACGCATCAAATCTCCGAGAGTGAGTTCCACCTTCTGCTCGCAGGCGATGTCGAGTGTACATAGAAGGGGGCGGATCGTGTTGGGGCTCACTTGAGTGATGGGAACCCTGAAGGCGTAGAGAAACGCCACGATCAAATACGGCACCGGAATATGGAGGCCGACCACCTTGAAGAATGACTCGTACATACATACGTAGTCACCTTGAGGGGTATCGGTGAGTTCGCCGTCGCGGGGGAGACGCGCAGGAAAGACCTCCGAATCCACATAATCATCCGCAATAAGTGTCAACCTCTCCAACGTCATGACGGAGGGAGGGCTTCGGGTCTTGTAGACCGGCCCGGCGCCAGAAGAAGCCATTGAAAAATATAGGAGAAAAGAAGACTGAGAGAAGAATCTGGTAACGAAAAAAGTGAAGGCAAGAACAGAGAGAAAAGAATCGCAAAGATTGCAAAGAGAGTTTGGGGGTTTCTGGGAAAGTGTTTGCTTTGGGCCAAAGCCTCAAATTTATAGAAGATGAAGAAGAGGGAAGCGAATCGACGCGTTCCAATCCAACGATCCAAATTTGAAGCATGCGAACTCATCAACGGTGTAGATTGAGAAGCCGTTGCAAACCCCAAAAACACTAAAGTGTGAAAGGATGGCATTTAATGCTGAAGGGAGGTGCAAAGGATTCGAGGTTGACAAATTGGGAAAGCGAATCGGTGTGGGGCCCAGAACCAGATATTGTCGGGAATGCGAAGGGTCCGTGTCTTCCCAGCTCTTCACGAAAGTCCTCGCAAGAGCTCATCGCGTATCCTCATCGCAGCATCTTCGTCGCTAAAGGCTCGTCGGCGAAAATTTGTTAGACTGGTCGCCGAGAAGTTATATTTCATTTTACCAAGTGTATACACTTGATAAAATGGGGGACTAACTGTTAAGGTCGGATTTCGTCAAATCCATCCCTAACACAACTCGTGTCGTTTTGTCCCAAAAACGACGTAAGATGAGGGCGAGGAGGTTCGTTGACCGATGGTCAACCAAGGAACATCCTCGAAGAGGTTCAATCCGCGACGGGGTCTGACTAGTGTAAAAAGGAACTGCGATGAAATGCTCCATCACGCCTCGACGAGAGGCATCGACAACGGGGCGTGCGGCACCGATTGACAACTGACGTGATGTGCATTTAATGACGCCCATGCCGATCCCACCTACCCACCGTGGCCAACTACCCTAGAATGACGCAAAGCATGGGTTAACCATGCTTTCCTCAAATCACTCCTAGGGAAGCTAGTGATTGGATGCGACAAAGGGCGGGAAAGACGTGAGAAGGCAAATGTAAGCTCTATAAGAGGCAAGTTAAGCCTCATTTGTAGGGGAGGGACAAAGGAAAAGGAAGGATCCCGTGAGAAAAAGACCTTAGATAGAGAGAAAGTTCATTGTATTTCCATCCTTCAATTGTCTAGCTATTCAACGGAAGAAACCGAGCCCTCGTCGGAAACATAATAAATCAGAGATATTCACTGTTCATCGTTATTAACCTGTTCTTTGTGATTATCTTTGTGACTGAAAGAGGGTGGTGCAAATCGCCCTCAACAATGAATACCAATATCGTTGCCCATAAGGCCATAACTAATATTTTTCTCTTTTATCGGTATTTATAGATTTAATTTCTTCTCTTTTTTTCTCTCAGAATGTTACAATTTTTTAAAACAATAAAACACGATTAGTCAATATAATATATGTATATATATAAAATAATAAAACCTGGTATATTTTTTTGGTTTCTTAAATGATGTAAAACAATTTAAAGGAAGTACGTAAAATATTCAATGACTTTTTTTTCCTTTACTTTTTCTAACTAATCAATACATATATGAATTAAAAAGGAGTTAATATATAGTTACACGTAATTTCATGTAATTGATTAATATATAATTAATTTATTCTTAACATTTTAATTGTAAATTCATTTATTCGTAACTGTTATTAAAAAATTGAGATAAAAGATATACAAACCCCATTAAATATTTATAATTGATGTAGCCCTTAGTTTGTATTTTACTAAATAGTTAAATAATTATTTATTTAACAGTAAACATTTAATATTGATATAATGACCGTTTTCTTTTACAAAATTCAAATAAAATTTAATAATAAAAACATTTACAAAACTCATATTTGCCTCCATCATATTTTTTTTTCTTCAAATTTTTGTCTCATTATTAACCCGGATGCAGGTTTGGCTAACTGTCACGAACGACAATTGTCCTTAGATTTTGTCGTGGAGCTGCCTTTTCAAGTGTTAAATTACCGGTTTTATGATCGAGGTTGGTATTTTTTTTTTCATTCGCAAATATGAGTTTTGCTATGCTTTCGATCTCAGCCTTATTTTCTTTCTTCATCTGTCCGTTTTCTCTGTTGTTTCACGAAGGTGTATGTGCGTGTTTTTTTTTTTCGTCAACCTATATAATATCCTCATGAACATATGAGTAATTGAGTATTAATGTTCAATCATTGTTTTCTTAGTATAGCATATTGTGATTTACTTTTACTGTGTCGATTTGTTCCAAAGGACACTAAACTACACTCGGAAAATTAAAAGTTCTTCAAGTATAACGACGTTAGTAAACACTTATTTTGTATTGCGTTTGTTAGAGACGATAATTGATGTTCGCAATTTCTAATTTTGAGAACGAGGTTTCTAAGACATGGACGATTTATTGAGAAGGTTATTTTTTAAATTATTCGTGCTTCAACTAATTTCAGTTTCTGTGGTATTATAATTGTTTGATAAATGACCTCAGCGGAAATTCAAGAAAATAAATTTTCGCTTTCATGTGTAACACTTTTCCAATATATTTTAAAAAATAGATATTGGCATAACTATTTTTACGATTAGATTTTATTAAAGGAATCTTACAGCTTGGCATAATAATTTTTAGATAATTTTTTTTGGTTGAATAAATTTTTAATTCCCGGGTATTGATTTCACTTTAGTCAGTTTCAGTTTTACTCAAATTATGTTAAAGAGAGATATTTAACAATGTTTTATGTTTTTCATGATTTTATCAATCGATTATATTTAAGATGCTTTTTTATTCACCTTTAGTAATAATAATAATAATAATAATAATAATAATAATAATAAAAAAGTGAAAGAGTTGATTTATGACCGTGTTTAGGATCTAAAAGATTTGCATAAATATATTCAATTTAATATCCTTTTTATTTTTTTATGCTAATTTTCAGGTGAACAATCTCGCTGTGGCACTGAAGTAGTCAATTGTCATGGTACCGGATTTTAAATTTTTTTGGTGTGGTTTAGGAAAATGGTTCTGACCGTTATGTCCTTGAATTTGTTTATGGTCTTCTTCGGGAGTAGCTATTTTTAATTTTTTTTTTTTGGCTGAAGTTTTGTTTCTATTGTTAGGTTGCTGAGAAAGTGAGGAATAATTTTCCAATAATCTCCCGCTGTGTTGCAATATCCACCTATTTCTCTTTATTGATTATTCATGTCGTTTTGAGCTCTCTTAGCACAGTTTCGATGATGCACTGATCGACTTTATCTCTTAATATTGAATATTCGCACTTTTGTTTTGTATTTTTTCTTATTTCCTTTTTTTAACTTTGAAAAGTTTAAACTTTTATTAAAAAGGAGTGTTACTATTTATGCCTACATTTGATGAATCTATATTATATTTTCATACTATAAAATTATTTAAGATTGGATGAGATTATATTTAGGATCTAATTTCACTTTTATTCGGATTATGTTAGAGATTTTATTTTTAACAATAGTTCGGTTTTTCATGGATTTCTTTACTCTATTATATTTTGGTTTAGTTTTTATTCAATTTTAGTAATAAAAAACTGATCATGAAAACTCTTTTGACTTCATTGTAATTTATTAGGGAAACTAGATAAAATAGCACTCAAATTGTCACTAATATATAATAAAACGCCCAAAACTTCATATTTCAAAAAGTAGCACGCCGAAACTTTTTAAGACAAACATACCCTTAATTTACTTTCTAACCCGAAAT
This sequence comes from Parietaria judaica, assembly GCA_954871525.1. Classification (NCBI taxonomy): domain Eukaryota; kingdom Viridiplantae; phylum Streptophyta; class Magnoliopsida; order Rosales; family Urticaceae; genus Parietaria; species Parietaria judaica. The sequence continues at coordinate 20,075,586 of OX940864.1, forward strand.
TCGCCAAAAAAAAAGAGGGGGGATATGTTTGTCCAAGATAACTGAAAAAAATAGGCTAACATGACCGAAAATTTTGGCTTTCTTGGAAAATGATAACCGAATTTTTCGGCTATCTTCGGGTTTGAAAGGTAAATTAAGAGTATTTTTGTCCAAAAAAATAAGAAATTGCTATTTTTTTAAAATATGATGTTTTAGATGTGATTTTATCATTAATAACAACATTAGTGCTATTTTATCAAGTTTTCCATTTGTTATTATGAATGCAGTCTCTTACATGTTCATTTCTTTATCGAATTTAAATATACTATTTTTTTCTTAGATAGACATTTAGAAACAATATTTATGTTAACCAACATTTTAATGTTTCAAGATTTATCAGATTATATTAAACAGAAATAGTAAATTAAATTAAATCGCACAATTAATTTGATATGGATATAACTTTTTTTTCAATAAAAAACAAACAAAAATTTTATTTAATTTTACAATGTTTTCAATATCACCGCGCAAAGCGCAGTGCCGCCGGTCCACTAGTTTGGTATAATTCACGATACGAAATCTTTTTGCACATAATGCATAACCAACGAACAGAGATATGATTAACAAGTTTTTTTTTTTATCAAACATTCGAAAGATGATATTTTTCATTGCACATAGAGCATAACCAACGAACAGAGACGAAATGAGACAGGAAACTTGATGAGAATAATAGATGCGTTACAAAAAAAAAAAAACTATATATATACATATATTTTAAAATTCATCCACTTTATAATCTAAATTAATACTAAATAAGTACTAACTAATGCACACAAAAATCATATAGTAAAACCATTTTATCCTTTTCTTTTCAACGCACAACCATTTGAGTAACTCCTGATAAAAACGACATGAAAAGATTTACGAATAAACGACGTAAAATGCCAACAGAGGAAAGGAAACAAGAAATGTAAGAAGAGAAAAGAAACGAGAGTGAGGTTGACTTGAGATAGCAAGTTTATTTATAATTTTGGTCAACAATATGGATAGGACAAAAGAAGCAAATGTGTTCCATAACTTGCTTCACTTGATCTCACTCATCCCAAACTTGCTTAACAATTCTACAGGTCTTCCGCTTGTAATTCACTCTCTTGAATAACTGTTGGCATAAATTCCTATTGTTGGAACTCCAGGTCTAGTTTCCTCTTCAGATGCGTCCGGTCAGCACTGCATACACACATACATTATGCGTTACTTCATCGCTTTACAATAGTGATTTTGCGGCAAAGTACCATGAAGTAACTCTTCGTACGCGGCATATTTCAAATTTCATTTTGTTGTGACAAAAGTTCCAAAAAAAGGTCCTGCCATAAGTTCCAAATTTTATTTTTTATCATGGAAAAAATTCCAACAAAAAAAAAATTGTCCTGCCATAAGTTCCAATTTTCTTACGGTAGAACCATTTTTCCGGTTTTTTGGAACTTTTGCCACGACTAAATGATGAAATTTGGAATATGCCGCATACAAAGATGTACTTTGTGTGGTACTTTTTGCCGCATATATCTCTTTATAATAAAATATAACAATCCAAAACATCTTAGTCTAGACTTAAAACATAAGCACTTATACAGCTACAAACAAATCTAAATCTTGGAGAGACAATCATCCACATTTGCTATGGGCCTTAACTAAATGGAAATAACAAATCGACCCATAACGGATGTGATTTAATTTGGTGATAAAGCTTGTCACGGGCATTGGGAATTTTATGGGTATAACATTCATGTCTGTTAATCCTGTCTATCGTAGAAAGTTCTTTAAACTACTTTTATTCTTCAAGTCTACGAGCTCGAACGAGGTAAGTTAATTTCGTAGTCACTCATAACCATTCCTACAGAGCAAAAATGATTCGGTTCTCCAATTCAAGCAAGCCAATTCATCTTGTACTTTGAAGGTAAATAGTTTTACCTGTTAATGGTAGGTCTGTTTGGGGGATTTGCTGCAAAGATCGAAAAGTCCACCGATAAGGGTACACTCGTATTTTCGCCCATGCTGTGATCTTCGGGGTGTCTTTCAAAACCATCAGGCTGTGGCATAACCCTCCTTGACTTTCTTGGAGGTGACAACACAGTGGGACCCGCCTCTGACCCCGTCGACTCCCTCTTTGGGGCTGGTCTCGGAAGCCTATCCGGAGCTGTCGGCAAAGGTGCGGAGGTAAAGTACCTGAAGTAACAGCAAATACATCAACAAAGGAATTGATGAACGGAAGTCAACAGATTGATTTGGTAAAAAGTCGACTACCTGTGCTCCAAAGCCTGCTGAACAGATATTCTCGCTTTGGGGTCGTAGGTGAACATCTTTGCTAAGAGATCGAGAGCATCCTCACTTGCCATTGGAAATAGCGTCCGCAAAGGCGGTGAAGGAGCATATTGGTATTCCACGTAATCAGGAAGGTAAACCATGTCTGACCACTGACTTGCTGTTGGAGTCCCGAAAGCCGCAAATATCTTTCCTAACTGGTCAATGTCACTAGATCCCTATCACATTTACACAATATCAACCATGGAGTCACTAGTATAAAGAAAACATATGGAGAAGCGCTGTTAGACCCGCAATATTATGTCATTAATTGTATTTTAAAGGGTGTTAATCCTGCATAGAGCGCTTACCATTAGTGCATACAGTAAAAAAAAATCGTAGATATTTCCTATTGAACATATCGAAATTTGAGAGGGGGGAATCATTTATCAATGAAGTGTGCGATTTAATCCTTGATTTCGATTCTGGATCCTATCAGAATTATCCAAGATCATAGTAACTGCCTCAAGCAACTCTTACCAATATGATTGTTGAAAAACTATGTCCTAAAAGCATAACTAAAATCGAATATTCACCTGGAGAAAAGGTCGGCGCAGAAGTAGCTCAGCAAAAATGCAAGCTGCAGCCCAAACATCGACTCCAGAACCGTACTGCTTGGTGCCAAACAATAGCTCCGGTGCTCTATACCATCGAGCAAACACCTAATCATACACATTCCGATTCATATAAATCCAAATAGCATACTTCAATTGATGGTAAAAGGAGAAGTTTACTTGATGCGTGAATCTCCGATCAGGGCTCCCGAATAATCGCGCCAAACCGAAGTCTGCAAGTTTGAGCTGTCCATTGGGTCCAATCAACAGGTTATTGGGCTTCATATCCCTGAAAGACACAAGCATTAGAGTCCTGACTTATATGCACACTGTCTACGTAAAGGAAAGATAGATAAGTACCTGTGTAAGACCCATTTCCTGTGGCAATACGCGAGTCCTTTCAAGGTCATCTGAATGTACGATTTCGTGTCGGCAGGCGAAAGGAATATGTTCCGATCGCGGATGACGGCCTCCATGTCCGTTTCCATGAACTCGAAAACGAGATGCAAGTTCCCTTTGTGAGGGAAGGCGTCAATCAACTCGATTATGTTTGGATCTTTGAGCTCTTTCAGCAATTTGATTTCCCTGAGCGCCGTGAAGTTAACCCCTTCCTTCTGCTTCCCGAGTCGAATCTTCTTAATCGCCACCGTCTGCCCTGTCTGCACACAAACGTACACGTGAAGTTGCAAGAATGGAGTCCAGTAAGAAAGAAAAACGGAGACAGACATACCTGAGTATCAATGGCTTTGTAAACAACACCATAGGTACCTTCACCCAGAATTTCACGCTTCAGGTATCTGTCGGCTACCTTCTTTGATGGGTCAGCTTCTGCCATGGCTCCTGCACACTGAGATTCCGATTCCGACGGAAAGGAAAGAAAGAGAGTTGGTTGCAGGAGATGCAAGTTCTGGGCAAGAGAGTAAAGTAAAGTGGGGAAGAACACTAAATCAAAGAGCCCGCGTTATCATATTTTCAACGACATGCGTCTAAGTAAGAAGAAAACGACATCAAGATCAGACATTTAGGTCATACCCAGACCCAGAATCCGACGGAGCAGCGGAGGAATCTCGAACAGAGAGAGGCGCGGAGCTGCGGAGGCGCGTCGATTAGCTTCCACAAGGTCGCCGGCCGATCGACGAGGGAGAGACAGCCGTCCAGGTCCGCGCCCTTGCTTTCCGGCAGTGTCTAACTTATCGTTTTGCCGGTTAACTGGTAACCTATATAGCGGAATTATCATTTGGTAATGAGATTATGAATAAAGTATAAAAACTCGGTTATCTGCGGATAAACCGGTTATCGACAGGGGGGGAGGAGAGGACTCACCCAAACCCACCTTCACCGCACTATCACCTGAGTTTGTCGTTTTTTAGTCGGGGCCCTAGACTTAGTAAAATTTAGAAAACTCACCAAATACCTAAAATACACTTAAAGTTTAAAAGAAATGCCCATAGTTTCATAAAACCAATTTATATCCATTAATAAACTTTTTTGGACCATATTAACCCTAATAGTAATTATAATTATTAATTTAAGAATAATATTATTAATTAATAATATATTATAATTAAATTCGAAATATTAATTCCTGTTATTAATGATTGACCAATTTCCCGTAACAACTATTCTCCTCATTTATTTCCATTTTCAAATTTAAATATTCTCCTCCATTTATTTCTCCTTATTTCTTTTCTCTCTCCTCTGTAATCAACGAGCTCCTCAATCCTCTGCATCTCCGAAAAGAGTTCCAAGGTCCTCATCGGCAAGGTACAAACTTCAAGCTCCTCTGCATCTCCAAGACGCGCTCCAAGCCCCATCGACTTCGGCGGCAAGGTCCTCGTCTGGCTAGTCGACGCTCTTAAGGCCCGCACTGAAGGCTCCCCTGACTTAGTCACCATCGACTGCCCGCGGGGATTGACGGAGGATTCATAACGCCCGCCAACGAGGCCGTCCTCATCACCACGCCCGACATCACAAGCCTGCGCGACGCATAAGGTCACGACGCTGGCGAGCAAGAAGGCGTCATGGCGGCTTGTCGAGCAGGAAAACATAAAGGTCGTCATGGTCGATGAGGAGCTCAGGAATCGAGTCTTCTTCTCATTCTTCGTCTAATACGGAAGGTTCTGAGTTTTTCTCTGGATAAATAATTTTGTGAGGTCAATGATGTGTTTGGGTCGGAGCGGCGATAGACATCGGAACCAGCCGTCCATTACAATTTAGTATTTGTAATTATATTTACCATTACGATTTCATATTTGTAGTTACATTTTCGTATTTATAGTTCCGGAGTCGTATTTATAATTACAAAATTAACTTCGTAAATATAGTACAAGTTTCGTATTTACAGTTACATTTTTATTCTTATAAATATCATTTATATACCGTTAGAGTTTTGTATATACAGTTACAGTTTCCTATATGCTATTTACAATTACAGTATCTGCAGTTACAGTTTCATATATACAATTATAGTTTCGTACTTACAGGTTCATATGTGCGATTACAGTTTCGCAAATATCTTTACCGTTTCGTATTTAAAGTTATTGTTACAGTTACACTTTATGTAATTATGAACGTAAATATTGTTACAGATACATTTACGTAATTATAATTACTTCTACGTAGCTAGAGTTACTTACTTATAATTTATTACCTGTAATTCACATTATATATGTACGTAAATGTAATTATAATTACAATGATGTCCTACAATTACTTATATGTAATCTTTGTTGAATTATCCATATTTACATATATGCTTACGTGATTAAATAACTTAATATTGTAGCTATAATTACCATGATTTCGTAATTACAACTACACTTTATAATTATATACGTAAATATTGTTACAATTTCGTTAATTACAATACACAATTACAAATTAGTATTTAAAGTTACAAAATTACATGAGAAAATAATTTTAGTTACGATTTCGTATTTATAGTTATGAAATTACATTAGTAAATATTCTTACAGTTTCGTATTTGTAAAAACTGCTTCTAAGAATATTAGCTATTAATAAAACGAACGATTTATAAATGCATTTATTGTTGTTTATTTATTTTAGGTGTTAAGATTGAATAAATTTCATAAAAAAATAGGGGTCAATATTCACTCTCATCTGTTGCTACAATTAAGGAAGAATATATGTTTTGATTATAATCCTTTTTAAATTAAAAAGACTGTCAAATCTTTCCTGTTATGTTTTAGAAAATAAAACGTGGAATGGTCTGAGAGAGAGAGGTCGAATGTTGAGCTACAATTAAGGAATATTTTGAATAAATTTGTTACAATTGTTGAGCTACATTTAAGGGAAAAAAATTAAATTGATTTTATAATTAAAATTTAAAGCGATATCATTTATAATTAAATAAATATTTTAATGCCAATTATTATTGTAAACGTAAAATGATAAAGGGTATATTGGTCCATATTTAAATTAATTGGTAATTTTCATTACCATAAATAGCTTTGGGCATTTTGTTAAAAAGTTTTTATCAAAATAGGCATTTTGTTCATTTACCCTAAAATATTTAAGCTCGAGACGCCCGCTTTGTTTGCCTAGTCATGCCCGGCCTTGTACCATGCACTCGCCTGCTGCCGTTGTCTGCTCGAGCGAGGTGTGGTGCGGTATAGTGTGGTGTGGTCAATAATTTAGACACAGAAAAAAAAAAAAAAAAACTTTTTGTCGCAGAAAAATGATAAATCAATTGTGGATCGAAGATGTTATTAAATTATGAAAGAAATAATCGATTTTGTAAAGAGAAGGGGCGTGGAGTGTTTCCAAAGAAAAAAAGAAAAAAAAAAGGAAGTTACAAGGAAAAGTTGAAATATTGTCAATAAGCAGCATCACACTTATCGTTTTTTCTTCTTCGATAAATGGTAGATTTTCCTTCAATCAGATAAGAGAATACTCAACAATAATGTATAAAACAATAACGATTATCAGCGAAAACTTATCGAGAAATTCAAAAAAATGATAAATTGGTGAGTAATCATCAAGTTATCGCGATAGCTTAAACAAGTAACTTAGACAAACTTATATTACGGTTTTTTTTTCTTCCTTCTATGCTAATTTAGCTAATTGGCTTCTTGTTCGATTTATTTGGGCAGATTAAAAACTCAAACTCATGTAACCATTATTCTAATTGACACATCTGAGCATGAGGCTTTAGAATATGTGGGGCTCCATTTGTAGGGTCCTTGTCTTTCTGAAAAGAGAGAAGAAAGAAAAATAAACATTGAGAGAAAATCAAGCGAGAAAGAATTTTTTTTTAAGATACTGTAAATTTTGTAATCTCGAATTAATTTGATTAGTAAATTGAAAGTATTCTCTAAACATGAAGTAAAGACATTTTATTATGTTCGATCATACGTAATTTATCGTGTCAATTTTTTATTTTCTATTGATGTTTGTCTAGAATTTGAACCCCGCAAGTTCTATGTAATATAATATATGCTAGTTCATTATCCGTAGCATGCATCTGATCCCAAATTCTCAACAGCAGCAATTGCCATTAATTTTATTCATTAGTGCTATTTTCCCCTGAAAATGTTCAACGGTTCGATTATCGTTCTTTATATCTCTTAGGATATGTCGGAGCATCTCGGAATCCGTTTGTTAAAAGACCGGTTGAGCGATCCCACAACGCAGGATTCCTTTGGAAATACACAGTCGCCATCAACCTCTTCACCCCGATCGGATCAGTGTAATCACATAGAACTCGCGAGAATATTTGAAGAACATGCCACGGCTAATCACACAACAGCAGAACCCAGCGTCGGAGTCGGGTAATGGCTCGGTCGGACAGCTCCAGATCGTCTGATTCCGACTCGGGACATTTTCATTGACATTGTTCCTTTCTTGATATCATCAGTTTGAAACACTCCATGATATTCAATTCAAATCACTATTATTACGAAATTGCTACCACATTTGCGATCAAAAGACAAGACTAAGGAGATTACTAGGTGGATTGTTCGACTTTGTTCTGAGCTTCGGATTCCTCTCGGATCCTCTGCAAGGAAGGAGGTGGCCTGACGATGATGCTTCTCTTCCATTCGCGATCGAGCTTTCTGGAGAGTCTCTTCTTGATTCCTTCCTCAACCTCTCTCTCTCGTCTAACAGTAAGCATTCGAGCAACCTATTTCACAATAAACAACACCATTTCAGTTGCCGATTCTCGAAGCTAACATCATTTGGGAGACTGTGTTACCCGTTTGCGCATGCGACGGAATTCGCTGGGCTTGAAGTCGTTGCGGTTGGATTTCTGGAGGCGAAGCATGAGGAGGTCGCCTTTGAGGTCGACGATCTCTTCGTTGATTCGCTCCGTGGATTTGGCTCGGATCTCTCTCAGCTCCTCCTCCTTCTTCGCCATCGTCACCGCCGACGAGCGGCTCTCCGGCTTTGCGGAGACGGAGACGGAAATCGAAAGGGGAAAGCGAAACCCTAACGTCGGCGAAGAGCGGCCATTGAAGGATCTCCCTGCGAATGCAGAAGATGAGCCCGCGAAGCTGATGGCGTTCAACATCTTCCCTTTCAGTTTCAGATAAGCCTCTCTGCATTTTTTTATTTTTCTATTTATATATTTTCACTTTCAATTTCACAAAAGAATATTTGCGGCAAAAGTTCTAAAAGATAAAAAAAATACTATCTCAAGTTCCAATTTTGTTACGACAAAATATTCTTTAGTCTACTAGAACTTTTGCCAAGACAAATTAAATTTTGTAATATGAAATGTACAAAGTATTTTGTAATACTTTTATGCAAATATCTCTTACAAAATATATCTTATCTTTAAAAAAGAGCCAAAATCACACCCTTAATTATTGTCAACTTTAACGGTTTAATCTTGACTGGAGAGACAGAAACTATCCTTATTTAATAGTTATTAACTTTCTATATTTGTATTTTTATTTTACGTAAGATATATATATCTACGAAATTTAAAATCAGAGGGTATTCACCCAAGTTTTATAGTGTAAAACTAAAATATATAATCTTATAAAAATTGAAATTAGAGGGAGTATTTTAAGATTGGTAGAGACTAGAGAGTGTAAAATTTAACCAATGTCACACATCAAGCGCCAACTCATTATTTATTTATTTATTTATTTATTTATTTATTTATTTATTTATTTATTGCATATAGAATTGTGGGATTCTTTAAGCTTATGGTAATGCACGACAACTGTTTGAAAAAAAGAAAGAAAAAAAAAAGTGTGTTGACTTCATGGTCATGCATGTCTTTAGTGTGGACGCAACGTACTACATTTTGTCTTGTCATTTTGTTTTTTGATTGACTTCGGAGTTCACGCATCGTGTCATTACATTCCACTAGGTTTTTTGCTTTGTTTTCCAATGTCGAAATTTATAGTATTTTTGCTGTCAAATTAACAATACTCACAAATACTCTCACGGTGAAAACTAACATTTAACTTTATCGAAAACAATAATCGCTTGACCTGTCATTCTCTCACTTTCTCGTTGGCTTGGAATAAGTGATTTCGATCAACCTGTTAAGTTTATGACACAAATTAAGAAGTAATTTTGTTTAGCGAGACACATAATTGCAGGCTAGCTAGTCCTTTTCTAAGATCTGTACTGTGACACATAAACTAATCTTGCCCCAATGAAACTCATAGCAAAAGCTAGTCCTCCTCAAAACCAGGTATATGAAACATAAAAGATTATAAATATATATACACACATACATGGAGGGTTAAAGAATTAGTAGGGTTTTGGTCAAAAAGAATGCCCAAAAGGAGGAATCATCAACTCCCATGCCACTGAGACGTAATGTAATTGATGTTTTTATCCCGTTTGTGGGCCCTCTACTTTATTTATTTTATCTCAACTTGGACTTTATAGTATACCATTCATAATTATCTTTCAAAATCTCAGCATTTTTGGACCCACAACACACTAAAATTAACTATCTATCCCCATAAGCAATGTGAAAGTGATCATGTTTCTGGATCAACTCAAGGTTGTGGCTTCAATGATTTGCTTACACTTGTAATTATCATCACTAATATTCGCGGTCTACCAAAACTACTTAATTAGCTAGTCACTAGTAAGTGACTCAACATTAATTAGGTGATTTGTCAATTGATAAAAGGGATATTGGCGGTATAAGTACCAATATTTGACCAAGCGAAGCAACATGAGTTTAAAGTGACGTCAACAAAATTGAGGCGACACATATTTTTCATCCGTTATTTTAATGGACGTTGGTCAAATGCCATGCGGGGCGTCAAGTTGACTAAAATATGCGTTGCCTCAACTTTTTCCAACGTCCTTCATATCACGTGGCATTTGACCAACATCCTTAAAAAAAAGTGGGCGGAAATATACCGTTATTTTTTTCCGATATATATATATATATATATATATATATTTTTGCTTTGGACCCATTTCGCTTCAGTTGTTCAAAGTTTAGATACTTATGCAGGTAATAACCTTGATAAAATTAAAGGAAAAGCTTGGTCATTTAGAGCTCAATTAAAGATAATACAAAACATTATTTAGTAATAGAGTGTCAATATCAAAACGATTGAAGAAATTCCGGGACAGAGATTGCTTAATAGTGGAATAAGTGTATGAATGATACTCTTATTTAACTCAGCAAAAACTAAGCAGGGTTTCTCTATAAAGATTGAGTTTCAAATTCAAGCGCATGTGACATGGAAATGGAATGGGTGAATATGATTATTATTCTTTTTCCAATTTCCACCCAATAAAGACACTTTAATCAACACTACCACCACCACCTACATATAAATAAAAATAAAAAATGATTATGAGTTGATTTAAAAAATAAATATAAGATTAGGAAGCGTGCAGTGGCTAATAGAATATTTGGTGAGTGCCCTATGTTACGGACTGATTATTACGACCACGCTTAATCATGATGCGTATATAAAGTAAAGTATATAAAGTAGAACGAGTAGGGTCCTTTCACTTCATTAAAACTAATATTACATGCACTACTAATTAGCTAGTCTTGGAATCATATTTCTTTCTCGTTGTTCATGAACAAAAAATGGAGAGAATCCTCTCTTTAACACTTGTGTTGCTCTCAACGATACCGCTATTGGCCGCCCAGCAAGACGCGCAGGCCCTTCTCGCCTTCAAGAAGACGGTCGAAAGCGACCCGAACGGGGCTCTGTCGAGTTGGCAAGCGGGGAAGAGCGTGTGCCGCTGGAAGGGTGTTGCGTGCTCTTCGGGCGGCAGAGTGACTGAGCTCGATCTCAGCGGCGCGGCCCTGGGAGGAGCCGTGTCTTTGCAGCCTTTGGCTTCTCTGAGCATGTTGTCCCTCCTAAGACTGGCCTCCAATTCGTTCTCTATAAACTCCTCCTCTTTGCTCCACCTTCCTTCTTCCCTCACTCAGCTTGACCTCTCTCTCGCAGGCCTCGTCGGTCCTCTGCCCGAAACTCTCTTCTCGAACTGCCCCGACCTCGCCTTCGTCAACCTCGCTCTCAACAACGTCACTGGCGTTTTCCCTAAGAACTTCTTGTTGAGCGCCACGAAGCTTCAGTCTTTGGACCTCTCTTACAACAACATCACCGGCTCCATCTCCGCCTTGAACATCATGGAGAGTTCTTGCAAGTCCTTGCTGACCATCAACCTCGCCTCAAACCGCCTCATGGGCTCGGTCCCCGCGGGGTTTTCCAACTGCTCGAGCCTGCAATCCATCGATGTTTCGATCAACGCTCTAGCGGACGAAATCCCCAAGGCCTTGGGAGGGCTCAAGAGTCTTCAGCGGTTGGATCTCTCGCAGAATCAGATCACGGGTTGGATCCCGGACGCATTCTCAGGAGCCTGCAATTCGCTTCAGGAGCTCAAGCTGTCGAACAACAACATATCGGGGCTGATTCCTGAGTCGCTCTCGTCATGTTCTTGGCTGCAAGTGCTCGATCTTTCCAACAACAACATATCGGGCCCGCTTCCGGATTCTCTGTTTCGGAATCTCGGCTCGTTGGAGACCCTGCTTCTCAGCAACAACATCATCTCTGGACCATTCCCTTCTTCGATGTCCTCTTGCAAGAAGATAAGGGTCATAGACTTGAGCTCTAATCGGATCTCCGGAACTGTCCCAAGAGACTTGTGCCCCGGGGCTGCGTTGCTCGAGGAGCTGCGAATGCCCGACAATCTCATCACCGGAGCTATCCCGGCAGAGCTATCCAAGTGTGGTCAACTCAAAAGAATTGATTTGAGTTTGAATTACCTGAATGGCTCAATCCCGGCTGAGCTCGGGGAGCTCGAGAATCTAGAGAAGTTGATAGCTTGGTTCAACGGATTAGAGGGTCGAATCCCGCCGGAGTTGGGGAAATGCAGCAATCTTAAAGACCTTATCCTCAACAACAACGGGCTGACTGGCGAAATCCCAAGCGAGCTGTTCAAATGCAATAATCTCGAGTGGATTTCTCTCACGAGCAACAAGCTCAGTGGTGAAATCCCGAGAGAGTTCGGGCTCTTGACGAGGCTCGCAGTGCTTCAGCTGGGAAACAACAGCTTCAGCGGACAGATTCCGGGAGAGCTGGCAAACTGCACTAGTTTGGTTTGGCTGGATCTGAATAGCAACAAGCTGACAGGTGAAATCCCAGCTCATCTCGGGAGACAGCCTGGGGCTCGAGCGCTGACGGGGATTCTCTCTGGCAACACGCTCGTGTTTGTGCGCAACGTGGGAAGCTCTTGCAGGGGAGCAGGCGGTCTGCTTGAATTCGCCGGAATCCGACCTGATCGCCTCTTGCTTGTGCCCACACTCAAGAGCTGTCAATTCACGAGGCTCTACTCTGGCGCCGTCTTAAGCATGTTTACTCAGTACCAAACCTTGGAGTACCTCGATCTCTCCTATAACCAGCTCCGTGGAAAAATACCTGACGAATTCGGCGACATGATCGCCTTGCAAGTGCTTGAATTAGCTCATAATCAGCTCTCTGGTGAGATTCCTTTCTCCCTCGGCAAGCTAAAGAACTTAGGTGTCTTTGATGCCTCGCACAACAGACTACAAGGCCAAATACCAGATTCCTTCTCCAATTTGTCCTTTTTGGTGGAGATAGACCTCTCCGACAACGAGCTGACGGGGCAAATCCCAACTAGAGGCCAGCTTAGCACACTCCCCGCGAGCCAGTATGCGGACAATCCTGGCCTCTGCGGCGTCCCACTCCCCGAATGCCAATATGGAAAATACCAGCCCTCCAGCGGTGATGTCGCCGGAAGTGGCCAGAGAAAGTCACCAGCGGCGTCGTGGGCCAACAGCATTGTGATGGGCATCCTCATCTCCGTTGCGTCCATATGCATCATCATCGTGTGGGCCATCGCTATGCGTGCGCGCCGGAGGGAGGCTGAGGAGGTGAAGATGCTCAACAGCTTGCAAGCTGCACACACGACGACGACATGGAAGATCGAGAAAGAGAAAGAGCCTCTCAGCATCAACGTTGCCACGTTCCAGCGCCAGCTTCGGAAGCTGAAATTCTCGCAGCTCATCGAAGCCACCAACGGTTTCTCAGCGGAGAGCCTCATCGGCTGTGGCGGCTTCGGGGAGGTGTTTAAGGCGAAACTCCGAGACGGATCAAGCGTCGCAATCAAGAAGCTCATCAGGCTTAGTTGCCAAGGCGACCGCGAGTTCATGGCGGAGATGGAGACTTTGGGCAAGATCAAGCACCGAAACCTTGTGCCTCTCCTCGGGTACTGCAAAGTCGGCGAGGAGAGACTCCTCGTGTACGAATTCATGGACCACGGAAGCCTCGAAGAGATGCTCCATGGGCGAGGGAAATCTCGAGACCGTAGGATGACGTGGGACGAACGGAAGAAGATCGCACGTGGAGCTGCGAAAGGGCTATGCTTTCTTCACCATAATTGCATCCCTCACATCATCCACCGCGACATGAAGTCGAGCAACGTGCTGCTAGACCGTGACATGGAAGCGCGCGTGTCCGATTTCGGGATGGCAAGGCTGATCAGCGCGCTCGACACGCATCTCAGTGTGAGCACGCTCGCTGGAACACCTGGCTACGTCCCGCCCGAGTACTACCAGAGCTTTCGCTGCACAGCGAGAGGCGACGTCTATTCGTTCGGCGTCATTCTCATGGAGATTCTAACCGGGCGACGCCCCACCGACAAGGAGGACTTCGGTGACACCAACCTCATTGGGTGGGTGAAGATCAAAGTGCGGGAAGGGAAGCAAATGGAGGTGATCGACCCTGAGTTGTTACTTGTGACGCAAAGCACCGACGGGGCCGAGGAGGTCAAGGAGATGGTAAGGTACCTCGAGATCACGCTTCAGTGTGTCGACGACTTCCCGTCGAAGAGGCCGAACATGCTTCAGGTGGCCGCGATGCTGACGGAGCTAGCGCCGAGCTCAAACAACAACACTTGAGACTTGGATTTACTTGCATCACAAGATTTGATCATATTTTCCCGCTATTTTCCGTTGTATCTAAGTTGTCAAATACTTTGTCGTGGCCTTGTAGTTATGTTTAATTAACCGAGAGATGAACAAGATTAATAATTCTTTGAATCCAATATCCAAGCCGATCATAACATTATGTTGGTCTCACGTGCGAAATCAGCATCAGATATTTTCTTCAATTTAAGACATAATTATAAGTTATAACGTTGTTTCTATTATTTTATTTTTGTGAAACAGAAAATTCTAAGAAATATTATTCAGAAATAAATTTAAATGGTGATGCAATATAAATAAAGAATGAAAACAGAAAAAGCGAATTTTCAGTTTGTCGAGCTGCATAATTAGATCTTTCGGCGCCTGCTAGACAAACAATCCTTCTGTATCTTTTACCAAACAAATTTTGATTTTTTATTAATTTTAGATAATGTCAACTCCTTAACTTTATTTTAATTTTTAACTCTTTTTTTTTTGTTTAATAGAATTTTAATTTTTTAAGTTTGAACATGCCTGATTTTTTTATTTTTTTTTTTGGTTCCAGCGGCTCATTTAATTATTCAAAGAGTAGTTTTGGCTCATAATCTCAAATTTAACAATCAAGTCCGGCACTCTGACTATAGGCGTAGAAGTCCAGCGCCTTGGCCTCTCAAATTTAAGGGCCTTATTTTTTAAAAGTATTATTTGTATTTGTAAATATGAAGAAAAAAAATTATTATAAGTATTTTGAACATTTACTTAGCTTAAAGTCTTAATAAAATACGATCGATCAATTCAAGGCCGACCTGGTAAACAAAAATAGTACACAAATTTTCACATATTATTTTAAAAGAGAATCCAATTAACTCGACAAAAAGGACGAAACACAATATCACATTCCCCTTTGCAAGATTTTGGCTTCCAATTTTTACTTTTTTTTTTTTTGAGATAATTAGTCTATTATGTTTGTTGATACGGGAATAACGAGACTCGAAGACGAAATGATGTTAAATTGACTTTACTTCGATCAGATTGGGGATGGTGAATCTAGATTTTTTGAAACCGAACAAACACAAACCGAAGGTATTGTTATGAAAACCTTCGACCAAATGCTTTTATGAACTCAACAAAACTCAAATAGTGAAGACACCACAAACGAAGATGAAATTTTGCTTGATAAGTCGACAAACGTCACAGAAGAATCCGATAAGTTCGAAAAGCTCCAAAGAACCGTATAGAGAGTTTAACTCACAAAATGTATATGAATACTTGATTGAATTTCGTTGTTCTCTTGACATCCTTTAAATAGGCATTACAAACCGGTGGGAATTAATGACAACCAATCAACTAACCCCTAATAAATGCTCACATTTCAAAGATCCCTATTAAATATTGAGACTCCCAACAACCACCATTAATTAAAACTCTAATATAGCAATAAAAACGTCCTAGATAACAAAAACAGTTTTAATTAAGGGAAAATGACACATTTCACACATTTAGAGGGTGAATTAGAATCATAATCAATTGGTATTCTTGAATTAGCTTGATTCCATTTTCCTTGCTCCTGTTTTTTTTTTTTTTTTTTTTCATTCATCTTCTCTTAGGCTTTGAAACTTTTCTTTGAAGTGTTGGACTCTTGAATTAGGACTGCTCCTTCAAGCGCTTTTGTTTCTTTTGCGCGTGGAATCACATCATTTGTGGTGCATGAATAGTCATTATATTACATCTTTTATATGTGTGGATAGTCCCTTAAAAAAATGATGGAGATACTATGTTTGTGACATATAAATTTCCATCTATTTACGATAACGCAGCATAAAAATAAAAATATTATTAAAACATGATGAAATGACAAATTTACTCTTGAAAAATAATGTATTATTGATATTTAAGGATTACATATTATCAAAATAAAGACGTATTTTTTCAATTTTTTTAGTTATAAGTTATAACACTAACTTATAGTGTTTTTTCTGTTTTTAAGTTTTGGTCTCTTAGTGTATTTTTTTGGGTTTTTTAGCAAAGTACTCAAGTTAGGTGAAACTTTTTTAAAAAACACTCAAAAGTTTACCATAATTAAAGAAACACTCATTTGGTCTTATATGGACAATTATACCCTAATCACATTCGACGAACACAACCTTCGAGTTCCATTCTTCTTCTTCGAGCTCCATTCTTCTTCGAAGCTTGCGATTCCTTGGGATTCCTTGAGAAGCTAGGGTTTCGATCACGTCTAGTTTCTCTGCAATTGCTTGCGATTCCATCATCTTCTCCAGGTTCATTTTCATTGATTTTGAGTAATGCCCTGTTTGGCTGCCGAGAAAATTCGTTTGCTCTCCCTCTCTCTCCTCATCGGCCCGTTCGCGCCCTCCTCCATCACCGGCGGCGACCCCTGCGTCGGCGGAGGACTCGCCGTCGACTACCCTGCCGATGAGTACCTGAAGCTCTATGCTTCAAG
The DNA here is from genome assembly GCA_954871525.1 of Parietaria judaica. Classification (NCBI taxonomy): domain Eukaryota; kingdom Viridiplantae; phylum Streptophyta; class Magnoliopsida; order Rosales; family Urticaceae; genus Parietaria; species Parietaria judaica. The sequence goes on from OX940864.1 coordinate 20,092,327, forward strand.
GTACGGTAGAGACGAAGGGTTGGCTCTCCTCGAGAGAACGGGTGTCTACTTTGGCCCCGAGCGCTACACTCAGGAGCACATCGCGATTGATGTCATGAGGGGCGAGATATATAATGCGTGCCGATCATGAAACACGGAGCTCGACACTCGGTGCGGTTTTGAGTCCACGTTGCCACGGGGTAGTAGAATGAACAACTCGTTCCATTGTTTATTTATTTCTGAATTTTTATTACACTTAACACTATTACTTTATCTTCCTCGTTTTTAAGAGGGTAGGTTTTTGAAAAGTTCAGTCACATTTCTTCGGTTTATACTTTATCTTCCATGAAGATTGCAAACCTGGCTCCAAAATCTTAGTGGCTGCATCGATCAACCGAGAGGTTCTAGAGGCATTTTTCACAGAAGGCATCCGAGGACTCTTGATCGGAGGAACAAACTTCGGGCTACGCTGATTACGATAATGCGATCTCGACCGTGACAACACATTCTTGATCTGAAATGCCGATTCAGCGCCATATCTAGTCACAGACTTGCTCTCAAACTGCCCAGTTTTCTGAAGCTTTTGTGGCCGAGAAGAATCGAGCTTCACACTTCCTCTCTCCGTATTCACGTCCACATGCCCACGCCCATCATCATCGCCAACGAAACACTTCTCTCCATAATCACAAGCTTCAGAGAAAGAACCTTTCTTCGGCTTCAAGGCCCATAAGCCGAGCAACCAAACTGGGTGATCGAGTTTCGCTGTTACTTCCCCGACCATTCGAATGCTTCTTCGAATTCGGAAAACCTCCCTTGTTCTCGTCGGCAATCTAAAGCACAGAAATCATTAAGAGAAGAACACAACGCCAATTTAAACCAGAAATGCAGTAACCACATACCAAGTGAAGCTTTGAAGTCGGCATCTTCTCATATAAATCGAGACAAAATAGGACTATAATCTATATATATAAAATCATTAGACAACAGTCTTTTTATAGTAATTTATATTTTATATCATATTTGGGGCAAAAATACATGAAAAATAAGCAGAAACGTAGACAATATTTTATTTTTTAGAGTGTCTTTTGAATGTTGTAAAAAATGCAAGTCTAAAATTAATTGCAGAGAAAGAGATTCAGAGTATCAAATGGAAATTGAAATGGATTATATAATTCTGGGTAGTGCTCTTTCTATGGTTATTAGAGACTCGTTTTTATAGGAAGTCACTTCATTGTGGAGCATGTGGTAAATTAGGCCATAACAAACGTTCTTGCCTTAAGTTTCCGAAATGATTTAATCGTTGTAACATTTTTGAAGTCCACAACTGGAGTTACACTTTTGTAACTGGAGTTACACTTACGCTACATTTTTGTAACTGGAGTTACAATTTCGTAATTCTAGTCATATATAATTACACTTAAGAGATTCTGCATAAGAAATGGTGCAAGTTTGTAAGTCAGAGAAACGGTGTGTTTTCGCTCTTTTAGCGATAAAACACAACGATATTAAAAGTGTATTTATTATGGAATCAAATTTCAATATATTTCTTAAAATAATAATTTAGTGCTTTTTCTTTATTGGAATTAATTTGGAAGTATTAAAACAATTTTTGTAACTACACTTATGTAACTGGAGTTACACTTTTGTAACTGGAGTTACACTTATGTAACTGGACTTAAATTTATGTAGCTGAAGTTACACTTTTGTAGATGAAGTTACACTTTTGTAACTGAAGTTACACTTATGTAACTGGAGTTACACTTTTGTAACTGGAGTTACAATTTCGTAATTCTAGTCATATATAATTACACTTATGTTACATATTAAGAGATTCTACATAAGAAATGGTGCAAGTTTGTAAGTCAGAGAAACGGTGTGTTTTCGCTCTTTTAGCGATAAAACACAACGGTATTAAAAAGTGTATTTATTATTGAATAAAATTTCAATATATTTCTTAAAATAATAATTTAATGCTTTTTCTTTATTGGAATTAATTTGGAAGTATTAAAACAATTTTTAACCGAAGTTACACTTTTGTAACTTAAGTTACACTTATGTAACTGGAGTTACAATTTCGTAATTGTAGTTATATATAATTACAATTATGTTACATATACTTATATTAATTGAGTCTCCATCTAAAATTATGTAGCAGTAATTTCACGTAACTAGAGTTACATAAAAGAAGTTAAATTCAATATTTTCAAAGAATAGTGACATACAATTACTAATAGCATAACTACAATTATGTAATTGTAGTTACTTTACCGTAATTTCACATATGTAATTACACTTAAAATTATATATGTAATAAGAGTTACACAACGTAACTAGAGTTAAACTTTTGTCGTTAGAGAAACACTTATGTATCTGAAGTTACACTTTTGTAACTCAAGTTACACTTATGTAACTGGAGTTACACTATTGTAACTGTAGTTGCAATTTCGCAGTTCTAGTTATATATAACTACACTTATGTTACATATTAAGAGATTCTACGTAAGAAACGGTGCAAGTCTGTAAGTCAGAGAAACGGTGTGTTTTCGCTCTTTTAGCGATAAACGAAACGATATTAAAAGTGTAATTATTATGGAATCAAATTTCAATATATTTCTTTAAAAAAAAATTAGTGTTTTTTTTCTTTATTGGAATTAATTGGGAAGCATTAAAATAATTCTTGTAACTGAAGTTACACTTTTGTAACTGAAGTTACACTTACGTAACTGGAGTTACACTATTGTAACTGTAATTGCAATTTCGCAATTCTAGAGTTTCAAGAAACATTTTCTTCAATTAGAAGAGCTTTAATGTATTAACTATGTAACATCAATTCTGCATGCTTCTGTTTAAACACATGTAATCCGAAAAGTAAAGGTAATAGTCATACGAGTTTAAAATGAAGAAAAAATAAAGGAGACAAATTGGTCAAAGACCGAACAATTGGAACATGTTACACTTTTGTAACTGGAGTTACACTTTTGTAACGGCATATACACTTTTGTAACGAGAGTTACACTTTTGTAATCACATTTACAAATGTGATTACAAAGGTCCCGCAAAAAAAAAAAGGAGTATAGGACCAAGACCAACAAAAGGAGTATAGGACCAAGCCTGGAGTTACACTTTTATAACGACAGTTACACTTTTGTAACAGCCGTTACACTTTTGTAACTGAACTTACACTTTTGTAACAGCAGATACACGTTCTTCGGATTCTCAACCGAGTCATAAATCAAACCATATCCAGTCGATTTTCCACCACCGAATTGGGTTCGGAACTGAAATACGAAAATCGAATTGGAATCCTTGACATCATACATTCGGGAGAGCTTCTCCTTCAGCTCGGCCTTCAAGTCAAAAGATTAACAAATTATTAATAAAAAAAATATACATATGAGAAGTGAATCAATCAAAAGAGACTTAAATACATGATATCGAATTTAGAAATCCGCCAACCTTCGAAACATTGGCTCTTCCCGAGTGAAGAACGTCGATGACCTGCCCACAACAACAAAGACAAACAGCATAACGCCATTAACGATTATACAGTTACTCAAAAGATGATAACGCCATAACAAGAGGATGTATTACTGCTATTTATCCCGTTAAATTAGGGGTAAATTTTTCCGATATAATCCGGTTAAACTAGTATAGTGTGGAGCATGGTTTTAAATATCGATATCGATATCGTTTCGCACTCTCCATTTTACGGATATATCGCTTGCCGACGGGCATGCCGATGGACAAATCCGAAGAAAAAGATATATCGCTTGCCGATAATATCGCATTATTTCACGGATATATCGCTTGCCGATCGAAATATCGACGGATATTTCGGAAAATATTATAAGTATTTCAATCATATATTTATATATATGATAGATAGTTTCTAAATTACCTATTTAATAAATAAAACACATTCATAAATCACAATATTATGAAAACACATAATATTACACAAAGTCACAAACATAGAATATAACATAATGTCAAGTGTCAACATAACATAGAACAATAAAGTAAGCATCATAATAAAGTCTTAAAGTACGAAATACAAACATAACTACAAACATAGAGTACAAACTAGAAATATGAACATAATAGTCCGAAACCGTAACAAATGATAATCATCAAGTTTAACATACAAGTTGAAAATTTAACAAACCCTAAACATAAAACGTAAATCTCGAGCATACCTTGCGATTTTCCCCTAAAAATATTTCACAAACACTAAAAATACTAATTTCCCCCAAATCAGCAAGCAAATTCGCAAATAGCCAAAATAACATGAAATAAGTGGAATTTCCATAGACATACCTTGCAATTTTCACCAAAAACATGCGAAATATGGGAAGATTTGTCCTCCAGCTCGCGAAATTCGACGGAGAAGAGAGATACGCCGATAGCTAGTCGCGAAATAAGAGAAAGGAGGAAAGGGTTCTGAAACTAGGTTTTTTTGGAAAATCGAGCACTTTATCCACGTTTTTAGGCTTAACCGAAAAAGATATTTTTTCGGAAAATCGAACGACATATCCCGATAAATCCGAAAACGACAGCGATTTATTTGGAATATCGTACCGCATATCTCATTTTAGAGGCATGTCGTGGATATATCGACGATATGCCGCGATAATTAAAACCATGGTGTGGAGTAGGAGGTTCTCATCCACAATGTGATCAAGATCAATCTGTTTTCAAAAAATAAAAATAATACTTGGAAGAGAAGGAAATAGAATCCAACCTCGTTGGGTATTCTAAGCGCGTCTAACTTTATTGACTTCTTGAACTTGCTAACATACTTGGCATTGTTGTAGAACTCCTTTTGCTTTTCTAGAAAAGCAGCCACAATGCACATTAAAAGAAATACCCGCAAGAATTCAACTGAGATTATTATCTGTTAATACATCACCATGAGTGTGTATCTATACACATATAATGCTTCTCAAACGTGAGTTATCATCACAACGCGTATTTCGAATTCGAAAAGTTCTAACCCTAATTCGAAAAGAAGTGACGAAGCAAACGTTAGGAAACCACACAATTCTGTCGAAAAACTCACACATCAAAACTTTTCATCAAAAATCCTAAACTGGAATTCATTCGACTCAAGCAAGAATGGAAGGAAAGGAAAAGGAATCGTACTGATTTGAGCTGGATTGTAGAGATTGGCGGTGTTGGGCTTGAAATTCGGGGGATTGGTTCTCGATTTTGAGGCTCCAATTTCGAGTCTCGGACAATTCTTCATGATCGGCGAGGAAGAACTGGAATCAACCAGAGAGAAGAGAAGGGGCCAATTCAAAATCCCTAACGACGTTGATCGTAAAAATCTTATGAAAACAATCAACGAAAGAGCTCGAGTAGACATAAGAGTAGGATGCTTACGAATTGCTTCCTGGAGAGAAGCCTGTTGGTCATGAACTTCCTAGTGCGAATAGTGACTGCCTTTTCCGCCATTGTTGGTTGAGATGAGCAAAGACTCAATCTGCGGAGCACGATCGGCGAAGACGCAAATTGCAGAGAGTAGAGACAGCAGAGAATAAGAACGAAACCCTAACTTCCGATTTATACTTTATAAGATATGCTGATTAGGGTTTTGACTGATGGGCTTCGGAGTCAAAGAAATCGCCGCCATTGATGGTGGTTCGAAGCTTTCTCCAGGACAACTTAAACGAGCGAGGAGAGAGAGTGTGAGGATTCGATCTTCAGCAGAAGATTCGAGCTTGAGGACGCGACCTTCAAGAGCCGAGCTTCAGCGAGAGGAGAGTTTCAGCAGAGTCGAGCTTCAGTGATGGTTTCAGCGAGAGCCGAGCTTCAGCGAGCGAGAGGGGAGAGATAGGTGGTAGGGGTATTTTTGGAAGATAATATTTAAAATGGTATGATTTGGATTAATTAAACCTTGAGTATTTTTTAAAATAGTTTGACTCTAATTGAGTATTTTGCTAATAAGCCTTTTTTTGTTTTCGTGGGACTTACATTACATGTGATCCACAATCTCTCTCCGTAACATTTATAACAATGCATTAACAGACTAAAAATTGGGAACCCAGTCAGAGACAATTTTCATACACAAAGTACAATTGCCACAGAAAATTGAAAATATAAGTCATAGTTTCAATAAAATTTGAATTTTTTTTCTGCAAGTATTTCTTACACATAAAAGTAACATATGGACCATTCTTGCCCAAAAACTTTAACACATATTTTTAATTGGTCAAAATATTGGTCGTTCATTGCAATAATAGTGTGGAAAAACACTTATAACCAAGGTTCAACTTACCGAGATTGTCGATAAATCGGTTACCGTTTTCGACGGATTAATCGATAGCTTACCGATTAACCGACAGAAAACTTATAATACTGTAGCTTACCGATTACCGATACTTTTCGAAGATTATCGACGGATTATCGACACTTTTCGATACTTTTCGATGGAAAACTTACAAAATATTTTTATAATATCATACCACAAAACATATGTAAATAAAGTCATACACACATATAATTCCATCACTAGTCTCAAATCTAAAACACTAATATTAAGTCACTTTATTAGTTTAAGTGTATAATATTAAGTCACTTTATTAGTTTAAGTGAATATGTATGTTAATTAAGTGTGTAATATTAAGTGAATATGCATGTTAATTGTATATGTATGTTAACAAATTTAATATTAGTTGAAGTGTATAATATTAAATGAATATACATATTAAATGTATATGTATGTTAGGTGAAGTTAATATGTATGTTAAGTGTATAATATTATTTGAAGTGTGTAATATTAAGTTAAATTATTAGGTGAAGTGTATGTGTATGTGTATGTGTATGTTAAGTGTGAATGTGTGATATTAGTTGAATAACAAAAAGTCCCACATTGATAGATGACAAGAGTTTGGTGATGTTTATATACCAAATATTAGGCACAAAGGCTTGGGCCCTTTGGGTCATAGGATTTTGTGGATGGGGGAGGACTCACACAAATGTTACACCGCCGCCGCCGTCCGTCCGGACGGACGTGACGGGGTGGGGTGGGGTGCTCTTGTGTGAGTATAATTATTTTTGCCGAAAGTTTAATTGGTATTTTTGCCGCGATTTTTTTTTCATTTAACCGAAAAGTACCTATTTTTTACACGCATTTTGTCGAAAATCGGTTGGAAAAGGTTTTATCGAAAAGCTCGATAATCGTTGAAAAGTATATAAAACAACGATAAGTATTAGAGCCGGTAACTACCGAAAAGACCGAAAATCGACGATTATCGTCGAAAATGCGAACCTTGCTTATAACTACTCATTGTTGCGCTTGTAAAGTGGGGTGCGTTGATTTTTTTTCCTAGTTGAGTTTTTTTATTTTTTTTATTTAAGAGAGATAATAAAAGCATGAAAAATTAAGTCATAAATAAATTACAAGCATATTTCTAAACTTAAAAAATTAGCGGCTAAAATATTTAAAGTGTTTAAAATAAGACTTTTATTGATACCCAATGATAAAGTTCATTCTAGTTGCATTATTGCGCACTACAAATCAATTAAAATGACTCACGAGAAACTACTTACGCTAAACTAATTTTATTTGTATTTTTTTTTTACCAATTTTTCAATTTTTGCTATATGATAGACTTTTAACCGACAAAAAATTAAAGATTGTGCAACATTTACAGTTAGTGGGTTGAGATTTAGGGTTTATGGCTTACATTTTATGGTTTAGGAGTTTAGAATTTAAGGCAAGGTTTATGGGTTTAAGGCTTAGTGTTTAGGGTGTAAGATTTAGGGTTAAGAATTCATGGTCTAGGAGTTTAGGATTTAAAGTCGGGGTTTATGGATTCAAAATTTAGCGTTTTAGAGTTTAAGAGTTATACTGTTAATGTACCTTTTTTTTTTTTTTTTTTAATTTCCCCCAATATGTTTTATTTGATGAGAAATGTCAACTTTAATTTGACAAGCTATAATAAATAAGAGCAAAAAAAAAATAATTATTTATAGTAACTAGGCTATATTCCATAGTTGAATGTTTGAATATTTTGAATTTATTAAATGTCAGGTTTTAGTCCTTCATTACTACTTACCACATATAATCATGTAAATCCAGTACCCAGATATCCGGAATTCCGGTAAAAATCCGAAACCAGAACTTTCTGGTTCCAGATTTTTTCGGATTCAAAAGTTCTGGTTCCGGTTAAATCCGTAACCATAAAGTTCTTGTTCCAGAATTTCGAAAAATATGGATTCCATTTTTTTTGTTCAATCTGAACCGTTAATATATTTGGTCCGACGGTTGTTTTTTTTTAAAAAAAAAACAGTAACAAATCGGAACCGAATTTCACTATCTGGATAAAAACCGGAACAAGAAATTCTGATTCCGGATAAAACCGGAACCAGAAATTTCTGGTTTCTGGTTTTTTCTGTATTCGTGAAAACTACCAGATTTGGTTTTTTTACTATATTAACAGGATATACCGCGGATTTTAATATATAGTCTAAAACTTAGATATTCACCTTCAAACATCTTCCTGTATTGAACTAGGGGTGTACAAAAAACCCTAAACCGAATCTAAAACCGATAACACTAATTTACCGATTAATTCACTACCGAAAATTTAAGTTTTTTTTTTAAATACCAGAAAATGCGGTTTAAACCGCTACCGTTTTTTGCTAAAGGGTAAAGGTTACGGTTTTCATGGAAAAAATCGCTACTGATTACCGATTAACTCGATAAATCAATTTGTATTTTTTTTATATATTTTAAAATAGATAAATGTTAAGTTTTTAGTGCTTAATATCTTCATAATAATGTTTAGCAGAGATTTTGAGTCATTCATTGATTCATTCAATTTTATTTTATTTTGGACAATTTATGTTATTGTTTTTTATTTTAATAAGAATGAATAAAGACAATAACAAAATTCTCTCCAATTGATTTATTTCATTGATTGGTAAAATAAAAATCACTTTAGTTTTTCTAGATGTAATTTTTTTTTTAATATAGGATGATTGCATTGCATTTTGTCAAAATGCGGTTAAAACCGAATTTAAACAGACTTTAAAACCGATATATCGGTAATTGGTAACATTGGTTTTAAACTTTAATAGCGCGGCTTTTGGTTTTAAAATTGAAAAAACCGAAAATCATATCCAAACCTTTTAATTACACTAATCTAGATCGGTAAACCCTAAAATTGATAACTACCCTGAACAATAGATACAAAAATCAAAGACCGGCAACACTTACCGTTATTAGGATTTTGGCAACATGAATGACACTGGCGACCAACACCAATCGAAGATAGCAAAGGTTCCCTAAATCGGTATTAGGGGAGAGAAAATGTTGATCGGTAAAGTAAAAAACATTGCTATACAGTTTTCAAATTTATGGATTTTGAGGGTAGTTTTTAATTTTAATGTATTTTTAGTTTAGAGGTTACTAATGAATTTTCCATTACTTATTAGCATGTTTCTTTTTGTTTTGTGCAATAAGGATATCATTAATACTTCATAATTAGGATACCATTTACTAATTAAATTTGCACCATCTGTTGCTTCTAATCCGACGATTGAACGAATAAAAAATCAAAGGACTCGTAAATCACTTATATCTTTCACTAATTTAAATCATGGTTTTAAATATCAAAATATGTCCTCGATATATCCACGACGTGCCCAGAAAATGAAAACTGCGAAACGATATTCGCAGGAAATCGATATATCCATTTCTTCTCATTTATCTGTCGGCAAGCGATATATCCGTAAAATGGAGAGTGCGAAACGACATTGATATCGGCATTTAGAACCATACTTCGTATTTATGTTCGTACTTCGTACTTTATGTTCGTATTTATGTTCGTACTCTATGACTTTATTATGATGGCTAGCTTATTTTATGCTATGTCGACATTATGTTATGAGTTATGACTTTTATGTTATATATGTTTGTGTTATGTTATGATTTATGAGTGTCTTTTCTGGGCTATAACTATGTGTTTTATTTATTAAATAGGTAATTTAGAAACTATATAAAAAAAATTGTTGAAATACTAAATATATTTTTCCGGAATATCCGTCGATATTTCGATCGGCAAGCGGTATATCTGTGAAATTTATTCGGTATTATCGGCAAGCGATATATCCATTTCTTCCTATTTATCCGCCGGCATGCCCGTCGGCAAGCGATATATCCGTAAAATGGAGAGTGCGAAACGACATCGATATCAATATTTAGAACCTTGATTTAAATCATGTTCTTCTCAAAAAAAAAAAAAAAAAAAAACCCACTTAAATGAGCTCATGAGCTCTTGAGTAGAAGAATATGAATTGCCAAAAGAAAAAAAAAATCATGTTCTTCCACTCAAGAGTGTTTTTTGTTTTTCTTCATTACTTTTTAAATATGAGTGATAAACAAAAATTAATATCATACGGAAGAAATATACACTATTGACATAGCAACTTACAATTACAAATGACCATTTTGAGTTTCTGGTCATTATAAAAAGGGATATTTGGGCAAAAGTATGACTCGTTCCTTTAAAACTTACTGAAAGCAGAAGTAATAATTAAGTAACCAATTTTGGTCATTATTTAATAACTTTGATGATGAGAGATCATACAGCCAACTTTACCAGGTCCAATAACATGTCAAAATTAAAGAACGTATGGGACCAATCATGTCTTTTCTCCTGAATCTTAGGCCTTGCCAACATGATAATAAATCATCTTTAGTTTTTCTTCAGGAAAACACAAGTGGAGAGACCCGTTCAAAGCATGAACCGTTTTTTTTATTTTTGTTATAGCCATCTCCAACTGGCACTCTATTTCTCACTTTATTATTCAATAAACAGTGAATTTTCTTCAACCGAACTCTATTTCCCACTTTATATTTAACTCAATTTTATCCTCTTTGTCTCTTATTTATACATATACTCCTATATTTTTATTATCATTACTAATTGGATACCTTAGAAGAATTATGATAATGAGCAAAATATTACTCTACAAATTAATTATAAATATAAATACAAATAAAATAAAATTTTATTTTATTTTATTAAAATTACAATGAAAAAAATAAAATACAACACAATACAATTATTCGTGCTTTGTATGAATTTCTAATGTAATTGTGTTTTGTGAAAATATCGTTGTCTTTTAAATTATATAAACTAACATATGTTTACAAGTTAAATACTTTTGCCTACCGTTAATAATTTTTAGACAAATAATTTTCCTTCATAAATAATATTGAGGGTAAATATTAAATAATTTTATAAACTTTAAAGACTTATATAAATATAAGAGTTTTGAAGGACCATAAAATAAAATAAAAAACTAATAGCGCGACACTGTTCATCAAATGACTTTCACGCTATTTAAGCGTGATGTTATACATCACTCCACTGGAGCTTCCACTCTATTATTGAGTTTAGTATACAGCTCGTCTAACTCAATTTAAAAAAAAAAAAAAAAAATTATATGATTCAATTCTCGCCTTGGTAGTTTTATATTTGAACAAAATATATTTTGAAGCGAGGTTGAATAGCATTTAATTCAATTTGAAAAAGTTATCTTCGTCGACGTGTTTGTCTTCAGATGTTTTTCAACGATTTTTCTGTTTCATTGACGCACAAACATCTCCCACGACATTCCTCTCCTCTCAAGCTCTCCTACGACATGCTACAATCATCATTGGGAGGTTTAATAAAAGAAATGAAAAGAGAATAATTAGAATAGAAAAAAAAGGGAAAACATATAAAAATATTTGAGATTAAAGATGAAATGGATTTGAATGAGGATGATAATATTTCTTTAGTACCCCTAAAAAAAAAATCTTTAGTAAACAGTAAGACTAATTTTGTAAATTAAATTTTTTGCACTGCTTTTCGATATAAGGTATATGTAGACTAGTAAGTGAATTTTCTTTAAAAATAAGTCAAGAAACAGCACCCTTCTGGTATACATTAGTGATAAAATTGGTCTTAAAAATCAAATTAGTTGTGGGAAACTTAAATGTACATCATTTTAATATATATATATATATATAAAAGGACAGTTTTTGAAGTGTGATGTGGCAAAATAGATAAGTAAGGATTTGGGATTCTAATTCTCACATTTTTACATATTTTTTTTTATCTATATATATATATATAAAAGAAAAATCTCACCATAATTAATTCATTGTCTAGAAAGCTTGGAAATCTGTCATCCTCTGGCTCTAAAATTTCACAATTTTGATTTATTTTTCTATTATTTTTATTTTCAATCGATTCAATACATGGCATCAACTTCCCCTGCCTCTTAAGCTCTTTATTTTTCTTCCTCTGCCTCTTCAGATCTTCTACACCATATTTATGAGATAATTTATTTTAGAGCCCTTTCCCCTTCCTTCTCCACCCCTTACCCTACCCTTTCAGGCAAGCTTTTTTTTTTTCTTTTCTTTTCTCCTCAACGTCAGACGTCACGCCGGAGTCTCCCCTCGCGCGAAGCCAATCTCTCGGTACGCTGCGATTGCGAAGCCAATTTTCTCCCACTGGCGGTCGCATTTGCCGGGTCTACGACTACCAAGCAGAGTTTGTTTTCTGGTTTACTTTGATTGTTATATTTTTTCTCCTCAGTATGATTTTGGCCATTGATTATCCTTTTCTTGATGATCCCGGCAAGATTCGAATTTCCCCTTTTCGAGAGCAAGGTATTAACGATAAGTGTAGAAAATGGCAACGTTTTGAAAGGAAGAAAAAGACGTGCACATATAAACGAGAGAAAAAAAAATGTGAGGCAATATTACTGAAATTCAGAATCATTATAGTGCACTAAGCTAATCCAATAATATTGGAATTGATGTCGTATATCTGCTGACAGGAGAAGTTGACCGGTGCGAAGCTTATGGTGTCACTCATGGGCAGCGAAGATGAGGTTTTGGCGAGCATTTAGGTGGGGCTAACAGAAGCGAAGAAGCGAGGTCGGTACTCTCCGCTCTTTCTTTGACTGACCCGTCAATCGAGCCTAGACAGATCTGCTCCAAGTTGTTGGCATTAACCTTTCCCTGAAATGGATCTTGACGAAGAAGATGACCGGTGTTTTTCTGCTCTCGGTACGCTGCGACTGCGAAGCCGCTCTTCTCCATGCTATTGCGAAGCCACTCTTCTCCCACTGGCGTTCACCTTTGCCGGGTCTACGACTGCCGAATAGAGTTTTTTTTCTGGTTTACTTTGATTGTTTTATTTTATTTTCCTCGGTATGATTTTGGCTGTTGATTATCCTTTTCTTGATGATCCCGGCAAGTTCCAAATTTCCTTTTTTTTGGTTTAAGTTATTTAAGGTAGATTTAAGTTGATTTTAGAAGTCATGGAAGGCATATTCATTTTTGTTTTTTTCTCTATTCAGGTATGTTTAGAATTTCCGCAGAGTGTTCTTCAAACGGTCACCGGTGAATTAGCTCGGTGGACTCAATTCCGGAATAGATTGTTTGTATGAGTTGAGATTGTACTTCTAACTCTGATTTTATAAGTTGCCACACATGTAAGAGTGTTTCTGCGATGTGTGGCAACTTATATTTTATTTATTTCTAATTCTGTTAGTTGAATAGAATTATAGTCATCACTGCATATGTAAATTTAATCCAGAGCGAGTTTTTGTGCGTGCCCGCTGATTTTCTTATATTGCCTCTTTCTTAATATGACACTGAATTATTTTTACAAATATTCTTTGTGTCCATTTACGAAAGTAAGACAAAATCTATATATATATATAAGAAAAATCCATGGTGGATGTCATGGAATATACTCAAACAAGCTTTTGTGATTGCCTATTTTCTTAAGTTTTAATAAAATTTATTTATACAAATTGCCCTTTTGCTACCACGTTTACGTGGTTTTGATAAGTCCATTACATACCAATTGTTGCAAAAAAAAAAATCTTTAAAGACTACTATTATTTTAAAAAATAATTGCATACATATTACCGTCGTATATCTAAGGAGGTTACTGTAGAGGGCGATTTTTACCGCCGTGCAGTCACAAAGATAATCGAAAATAATTAAATAATTATGGACAATACGAATATCTCTGATTTATTATGATTCCGAGAGGACCCGGTTTCTTCCGTTTGATAGCTTGGACAATCGAAGATTACACACTCTAACCCTTGGGAGATCGAGAATGCTATGAATAAGCAAGCTCGAAGACTCAAAGATTTATTCTCTCAAACTCACGATAATAATGGATACTGAATACTCGAATATCTTGAATAATCTCTCTTTATGCTAGGTTTACATTCGTATTTATAGGTTTGAAAGTCTTCTAGAATATTCCTCAAATCTTGCTAGGGTTCCCTTCTGAATCGCTATGATCGTAGTTGACCTTCCTTATTTTGCGTTGGATATCCCACGAAATCTTTAACCGAATAAGCCAATCTTCCCTTCTTTCTCGCGATCTCGAATGAGTTCCTCTTTTAACGCGATTAGGCTTTCCCGAAGAGCTTTTCCTCGATGAACTTCCCTTTTCGTGACGAGATGTTGGGCCGGCTTTATCGGATGCTGACTTCTCGTGGGCTTCGCTTGCTGGGCCTTAATTTCTTCATTCTTTCATGGGCTTGGGTTCTTCAAGCAATCCTCCTCTCGCTTTATGTCGTTTATTCCACAAACGACAAAGGGTGGTGTTAAGAAGAGATTTGACCAAATCTGACCTTAACAGTTAGTCCCCTATTTTATCGAGTGTGAAACAGTTGATAAAATAAACCAAAATTACTCCCCGATAAGGTTTATATCCGATGAGGTTTTTTTCCGATGAAGTTATGCCTTCGAAGAGGATAATCCTCGAAGAGGTTTTTCCCTCGATGAGGGTTGTGTCCTTCGAAGACTCTTCCACTTCTTGCATGCTCACTGATGGCCTCGAGTTTCCCACGTAGTGCTGACTGGGCGCGATTCTCCAGGCTGTCAGATCTTGGAAATCGCCGTCAATCATTTCGCATTAAATGCGGGGTTTTTCTCGCACTCGAGTGCCTTCGGTCTTTGCAACGACTCTTTTGATCTTCACCGTTGGATGATTTCTCCCGCTTCGATCCTGGGCCATTGGATCCAAATGTGCCTCTTCAAATTCGCAAGATTTCCTCTATAAATTCAAACCTTGCCTTCGACTCAAACACTTTGTTTCAGATTTTCTCTCTAAACTCTCTCTGCAATTTTCTTTCTCGACTCTCTTCTTCTCAAGAACAAATCTTCAAACTTTCTTTCCGTTCACCCTCTTCTTTTCTGGTCAAGAAAATGTCGAATCCGGGAAAGGTTTTCAAGACTCGATCGCCGAAGTCTATAATGACCGAGAGGCATCTCGAGGATTTGAAGAAACACTACGTGGACTCCAGTCCCTGTTACCTGCGTCTCCCTCAGTCCGACGAGCTTGGCGACGAGCCCCCGGAAGGGTACATCACTCTTTACGAACACTTCTTCCGGTCGGTGGAACTGCACCTTCCACTGCCTCATCTCATCGTGTGCTTCCTCCATGCGTACAAGATGCCGATCAGTCAGGTCAGCCCTAATTCGCTTCGCCTTCTCGTCTGCACCATGGCCATCGCTCTTGAGCAGAAAGTGGCCCTGACCTTGGAGGATTTGATGCGGCTTTTTAAATGGTCGAAGAACCCGAAGAATCTGGGCCGGTTCTTCCTCTCCTCCGCCGCGGGTGTCCACGTCATCACCCACACGCCGAACAACGAGTCCGGGTGGGAGAATAGGTATTTCTTCGCGCATCTCGATCGTCACACTCTTGGGCCGCATTGGGAGGCGCTTCCCACCAAGTGGGTCGACGAGAAAGAAGTGCCGAGGTTCAGGCCCATCGCGAATAGAGAGAACGACGAGCGCTTCGCTGGGGTCGTTCGGGCTCTGCTGGAAAATCCTCGTCGGAATTGGACGACGGACTTCTTCGGGACCCGCGTTCAAGAGTCGGGACTCTATCAACTCTGCCACATCGTGGGTAAACCACCGGCATCTTTGTGGCCGGTTGGGTTCCGCCTCGAAGAGGTCAAAGATGTGGACCCTTCGTCCCCCGCTGTTCGGCAATCTCCTAAGCCGAAGAAGAGAACTCAAAAGTCCACCCGTGGGTCATCGGAGCCACGGAAATGTCAAGGCCAAGATCCAGGACAAGGCCAAGATCCAGGACAAGGGGGTGGATCCTCCGATTCTCGTCGGGATCTATCGAAATCTGGCTTCTTGGGCATCGGCCCTCGGACCGGTGCTGACCGGTTTGTTTCAAGCGATAAAAATCTTCCTCCGAAAAGCAGTTCGGAGAAGCGAACAAAACATAAGCACGACGCTGGTGCTTCTCGCTCTTCGGGGGTATTGACTTCCTCGGGGACGACTCGCTCTCGGGACGCGCCTCGTCCCTCGGAGAGCCGTCGCGAACCCGAGACTCATACTTCTTCGCGGGCACCTCCTCGCGAGAAAGTCGTCTTGAAGAGGAAGACTGCCGAAGAGGTACGCGACGCTCCTCCGAAGAAGAAGAACAAGACTTCCGAGTCATCTAAGGAGATCGATGCGACTCTTCCGGCTTCGGAGACTGTCACCGTCGCTTCTCGCGAGGGGACCGTTCTCGCCGGGACGACCGCGTCGACCGTTCTTGCCTCGACTCCTCCGACCGAGGCCGGCGGAACCGTCGATGGGGCTCATGGGACCCCCCGTCCTTCTCCCACTTATCGGGAGCGTTTCCGCTTTGATGACGACTTCATCGATTTGGTGTCGTCGCTGGATCTCTCGGCCTCCGAGGTAACATCTAGTTTTCCCTCTGCACTTTTCGCAATGTTCCCAAATTTCGTGTGTCTAATGGGTATGTATATGTATATTTTCTTCGTAATTTCAGACTCTGGCTCGCGCCGACGCGCCTCCTTGCTTGGAGGTTTCTTCCTTAGCACCTCCCGCACCTGCCGCGGAAAGACTTTCAGTCGCCGTTCCTACGGGTGACGAAGAGGGTTTGTTACCCGAAGAGGCACTTGATGCTGCCGACGCGCTCCTCATCTTGGAGCCCGTCGGACGGCCCGGTGCTTCGGAGGGGGCTCCTCTACCTTCTGCAGAGGTTTTGATCGAGGGGCACCCCGAGGGAGAGGATGGCCTTCTTGCGGACGTCATTCCTCCCGATGTTTCTACTCTTCCCAAAGTGCCTCGTCCAGAGGGCTCTTCGGAGCCGAACGATGATGCCGGTGCTTCTGGGGTTAACGCCTCTTCGTCTGACGATGTCGGGATTTCTCTTTCTCCGCTGCCGAAGTTTCTTCCCAACTCCGGACCAGGAGGTTTTTCTCTTCCTCCTTGGGAGCGATTTCCGGCAGTTCCTAATTCGGAGTCTCCACCGGAAGAGTGGAAAGCATACTCGCTTCGGGTCCTTCGGGACCTGTTCTGGCCCGAACCTTCTCGGACTAACGGCTTGTCTCTGAGCGATGTCAGGGGTTATGGCCGGGCTGCCGCTACGCTTTTCCAGGCCCTCGCCCGCTTCAACACCGTTATTCTCGAAGAGAACATGAGCAGGGGCGAGAGCGCTCAGGAGATGAGCGACCTCCGAGCTAAGCTTGCCGACACCGAATCGCACCTCGGGGTTTCCGTCCTTGGGGAGCGAAAATATCGGGAAGCAGCCGAGCGGGCATCCAATGAACTGAAGGCCGCGAGGGCCAAATTGGCGGAAGAGGCTTCGCTTCGCCAAACTCAGGAGAGGGAGCTTGCCGAGTGCAAGGCTAAGGCCGAGGCGGAGGTTGCGGCGCTGAAGGCCGAGTTGGATGGGGAGCGTAGGCGTCACTCCATGATAGTGAAAAGCTACGAGAAGCATCTCGAGGCGAAGAAGTGGCGGCTGGCCCAGATCAGCGAGGCGGTGGGCGTACCTGCCGAGCAGGAGAGCCGGCTCGCTTCTCGAGTGGCCTCGTGCCTGAAACGCCTCGGAAAGGAACTCGAGGTATCGCAGACAGAGGCGAAGTCTGAGCGCGAAGCGCGCCTACACCTCTTCGACCGGGCTCAAGACAAAGCGCAGCGCGCCTTGACGAGGTATAAGGCTCTTGAGGAGTCTATCAATTTTCATCGCCGCTCCGCCGCGTATGGGGCCAATGCTCGCCTTCTTGAGAAAGCTCCTCCCACGGCGACCATTGAGAGTCTTCTGCCTCGTCTTCCGAAGTATAAGACTTTGGAAGAAGAGAACGAGGCTAAAGCCCGCGAGCTGGATGACAGATCTCTCCTCGATCCTGGTTCTCCTCCGCTTACCCCTGGTGCTCCTTCTTGTGCTGGTATCGATTGGGCGACCCGCTTCGTAGGTGGGGATGCCTCTTCGGCCTCCGATGGCCTTGATGAGTATGGTACCAACGACGGGGTCGTCACTTCCACCAACGGAGCGGTTGCCACCGAAGCGGTCGCCTCTACTGTCGAAGCGGTTACCAACGAAGCGGTAGGGGGGGAGGAAGTTTCTTAGGCCCTTTTTTTTATAGCTTTCCTATGTACATTTATTTACACTGTCCTTTCTTTGTAACTCCTTCGTTGTAACTCCTTCGACGGATTTTATTAATGAAAAGAACTTTCTTTATCTCTAAATTGTTTCTGTGCTTGTTGCTTCTCTTGTGTTCTTGTCATTACTTCCTGGCTAAACTTCTTTCCTCAGGGCGACGAATTTTTCTATACCTCGGAATCGCTGTTTTACTACGAGGATGTGCTAGCTTCTTTCCTTGCGGTTGACGAAGAACATCCCGCCATACTCGAGGAGTTTGTCCAAGATATGATAAGGCGTGCGGCTGCCTCTCTTTCTGGAGTCACGGACGACGAGACTCCCTTTAGTCCTTCTTCGGCCTATGTGATCGAATTTATGATGCTGAGGCCTATAAATTATGCCGCCATAGAAGATCTTCTTCGGGACGTCCTCTCCGAGAATGGGGAGTTCGTCATAGAACAAATTGCCGATAGGGTTGTTCGGGAGGATTGACCTTCCCCTGCTGTATCTGGATAGATTTGTATAAAGTATTGTATTTGTAACGAAGTTTTATCAATAAAATCTATGACTTTCGTATGCTATCGATGAAGTATGGGAGTATGTGTACTCCCGTTTTTTTTTTTTTTTTTTTTTTTTTCCTGCGAGGAGCTTGTCGGTATGCACCGGGCTCTGTCGCAATGAAGTGCTTGGCACTGATTTGTCGGCGATGAGCTTGTCGGTATGCACCGGGCTCTGTCGCGATGAAGTGCTTGGCACTGATTTGTCGGCGATGAGCTTGTCGGTATGCACCGGGCTCTGTCGCGATGTATCGATCGGAATTTGCGCCGGAGCGGCTTTGTATTTTCTTTGATTTATCGGCGATGAGCTTGTCGGTATGCACCGGGCTCTGTCGCGATGAAGTGCTTGGCACTGATTTGTCGGCGATGAGCTTGTCGGTATGCACCGGGCTCTGTCGCGATGAAGTGCTTGGCACTGATTTGTCGGCGATGAGCTTGTCGGTATGCACCGGGCTCTGTCGCGATGTATCGATCGGAATTTTCGCCGGAGCGGCTTTGTATTTTCTTTGATTTGTCGGCGATGAGCTTGTCGGTATGCACCGGGCTCTGTCGCGATGAAGTGCTTGGCACTGATTTGTCGGCGATGAGCTTGTCGGTATGCACCGGGCTCTGTCGCGATGAAGTGCTTGGCACTGATTTGTCGGCGATGAGCTTGTCGGTATGCACCGGGCTCTGTCGCGATGTATCGATCGGAATTTGCGCCGGAGCGGCTTTG
Organism: Parietaria judaica; assembly: GCA_954871525.1. NCBI lineage: Eukaryota > Viridiplantae > Streptophyta > Magnoliopsida > Rosales > Urticaceae > Parietaria > Parietaria judaica. The sequence continues at coordinate 20,111,999 of OX940864.1, forward strand.
TATTTTCTTTGATTTGTCGGCGATGAGCTTGTCGGTATGCACCGGGCTCTGTCGCGATGAAGTGCTTGGCACTGATTTGTCGGCGATGAGCTTGTCGGTATGCACCGGGCTCTGTCGCGATGAAGTGCTTGGCACTGATTTGCTGGCGATGAGCTTGTCGGTATGCACCGGGCTCTGTCGCGATAAAGTGCTTGGCACTGATTTGCTTTCGTTGGCCCATATGCCGTAGTAGTGTCTTTTGTATGCTCGGCCCATTTGCCGTAGTAGTTTGTATGTTGGCCCATTTGCCATAGTAGTTTGTATGTTTGCCCATTTGCCATAGTAGTTTGTGATATTCGGCGATGAGCTTGTCGGTATGCACCGGGCTCTGTCGCGATGAAGTGCTTGGCACTGATTTTGCTGGCGATGAGCTTGTCGGTATGCACCGGGCTCTGTCGCGATAAAGTGCTTGACACTGATTTGTCGGCGATGAGCTTGTCGGTATGCACCGGGCTCTGTCGCGATAAAGTGCTTGGCACCGATCTCTTTTGTGATACGTGTTTATTTGAATTAGCGATAGAATATTGTCTGAAGAGACGAGCCTCGTTAAACCCTTCGAGTCCCCCAATGGGTGCGGCTCGCGAGGGAAGAGTACTCCATGTTGTATTGACTAAAGCCGGAGTCAATCGTGCGGATCCCGAACAAGTAGGGTCGGGAGTCCCCTGTTAAATAAACTTAAAATAAAAATAGAAAGACTTAAGGAAAACCGAAAAGAAATCTTAACTAAAAACCGAAATCGTAAGGCGCCGATGACGTTCTTTATTGGTAGAATTTCTTCAAGTGCTTGACATTCCACCTTCTTATGACCTTGACTCCATCGGTGTTCTTGAGTTCGTATACCCCTGGCTTGACGATGTGGGTCACTGTATAAGGGCCTTCCCATCTTTCACCTAGCTTTCCCGCGTTAAGCTCGGCTGTGTTCTGGAACACCCGTCTGAGGACCAGTTCTCCGACTCGGAACCTTCTCGGTCGCACCTTTTTGTTGTAGAAGCGTGCGATGGTGTTCTGATAATTTGCTATATGAACTCTGGCTCGCTCCCGTCTTTCGTCTATATGGTCGAGCTGGTGAAGCAGGTCTTGGTTATTGTCTTTTTCGTGGTTTGGTGCCCAGGATCGCCGGAAACTGGGGACTCCTACCTCCGCCGGGATCACCGCTTCCACCCCAAATGTTAGAGCAAAAGGAGTTTCTCCGGTGGCTGAGTGTGGCGTTGTCCGATAAGCCCAAAGTACTCTAGGGAGTTCATCTGCCCATAGCCCTTTCTTCTTGTCGAGCCGCTTCTTGAGGTTGTCGGTGATCGTTCGATTGATTGCTTCGGCGTTCCCGTTCCCCTGGGGATATCTTGGCGTTGAAGTGTTCAGCTTTATCTTCCATCGTGCGCAGAAATCTCTGAACTTCTTCGAGATGAATTGTGACCCGTTGTCTGCGATTATCTCCCTGGGGAGTCCGAAGCGAGTGATTACGTTCTTCCAAACGTAACTCTCGACATCGGAATCCTTGATATTGGCATAGGCCTCGGCTTCGGTCCATTTGGTGAAGAAGTCCGTGACCACCAGCATGAACCTCTTCTGTCTTGCTCCGATTGGCATAGGACCGACGATGTCCATGGACCACTTCATGAAGGGGTAGGGCACTGATACTACCGATAGCTCTTCGACCGGGCAGTTGATTGCTGGGGCGTGTCGCTGGCATTTCTCGCACTTCCTGGCGTGGTTGGTGCAATCCGCTCGCATTGTTTCCCAGAAGAAACCTTGTAGATTGGCTTTCCTCAATAGGTTGCGTCCGCCTGAGTGGTTGCCGCACTCTCCGCTGTGGATTTCTTCCATGACGTAGTTCGCCTCTTCTTTGCCTAGACAGCGTAGGTAGGGGCCTACGAGGCTTTTGAAGTAAAGTCGTCGGTCTATGATTGTGTACCGAGAGCTCTTAGTCTTTATTTTCCGCGCCTCTTGTCGATCTTCGGGTAACTTTCCTTCGACCAAATATGCCCGGATGGGGGTCCGCCAATCTTCGTCTTCGGTCTCTTCTACTATTCCTGGTTCTTCGTCCTCGCTCTCTTCTTCTTCTATGAGCTGAGTTTCTTCGTTGTTTTCCTTCTGGACGTCGTCGCTGTCACGAGTGCTGTCCTCCTCGTTGGTTTGTCCTTCTTCGCTTACTTTTAGCTTCTTCTTATTGGGCCCTTCGCTTCTCTTGATGCTAGGCGTCTGAAGCGTTTCTACCGTAATCGATCGGAGCTCTCCTACCTGGGTGGTCGACCCCAGGCTCGCCAAGGCGTCCGCGTGGTTGTTGTCTCCTCTGGACACTTGTGTTAAAGTGAAGAAATCGAACTTCTTCTCGAGAGACCTGACAATCCCAGCGTAGGCCTCCATTCTTTCGTCGTTCGTTTCGTACTCTCCGCTGACCTGCTTTACGACTAGCTGAGAATCCGAAAAGGCGTTCAAACTCTTTACTCCGATGGCCGTGGCTGATTGCATCCCGACGATGAGCGCCTCATATTCCGCTTCGTTGTTGGTAGAGCGATAGGCGAGGCGGCACGCTTTCTCGATCACTTCTCCCATCGGGGAGATGAGCCGGATCCCGATTCCTGATCCCATCGAAGTCGCTGATCCGTCGACGCGGAGTTTCCAAGTGCCGGCTTCATCGCTCAGCTCCACGGGCTCCCTAGGTAGCTCGATGAGGAAATCGGCTAATACTTGCGACTTCAGACTCGTCCGCAGCTGATATTCGATGTCGTACGCTCCTAGCTTTATGTTCCACTTCGTGATTCTGCCGGATTGGTTCGGGCTTTGAATGATGGAGCGAATCGGCCTGTCTGTCATAACGATGATCGTGTGGGCTTGGAAGTGGAAACGTAGTCTCTCTGATGCGTCGTATACGGCTAATGCTAGCTTCTCGATGGTGGGATACCTCGTTTCGGCGTCGAGGAGCTTTCTGCTGATATACGAGACTGGCTTTTGCTCCCCTTTCTCCTCTCGAACTAGCACCTGGCTTATTGCTTGATCAGACACGGCGATGTACAGGTAGAGCGGCTCTCCGGGTTCTGGCTTCGTCATAACGGGCGGCGACGATAGGTAGGTATTTAGTGCTTGGAAAGCTTCTTCGCACTTGTCGGTCCATTCGAACTTCCTGTTTTTCCTCAACAGTTCGTAGAATAGAAGAGTTCGGTCTGCTTGTCGTGAAATGAACCGCCTTAGCGCGTTGATCCTTCCTGTCAGCTTCTGAACCTCTCGCCGGTTTCTTGGCGATGGCATGCTCTGAATGGCTTCGACCTGTTCGGGGTTTGCTTCGATTCCTCGTCGGGTGACCATCTGACCTAAGAATTTCCCGGATGAGACGCCGAAGGTGCACTTAGTGGGGTTCAGCTTCATCTGGTGTTTGTTGAGGACGCCGAAGCATTCCTCCAAGTGCTCCACGTGCATTGCCGCTTTTAGAGATTTGACGACCATGTCGTCGATGTATACCTCCATGCTCTTCCCGATCTGTTCATGGAACATCTTCGTCATTAGCCTCTGGTAGGTCGCCCCGACATTTTTCAGACCGAAGGGCATAACCTTATAGCAGTAGGTTCCTCTTTCGCTGACGAAGGCTGTCTTCTCTTCGTCGTCTGGATGCATTCGGATCTGGTGGTAGCCTGAATAGGAATCCATGAAGCTTAAGAGCTCGTACCCGTAAGTGGCTTCGACAAGGCGATCGATGTTCGGCATCGGGAAGCTGTCCTTCGGGCACGCTTTGTTGAGATCCGTGAAGTCGACGCACACTCTCCACTTGCCATTCTTCTTTTTAACCACAACGGTGTTGGCTAACCACTGGGGATATTTTACCTCCCTGATGGTCCCCATAGTGAGCAGCTTGTCTACTTCGTCGTTGATGATCTTGTTCCGGTCGGAGGCCATCTTTCTTCGCTTCTGTATGACGGGCTTGTGCCCGGGGTCCGTGTTGAGCCGGTGGGTGACCATCGTCGGATCGATTCCCGGCATGTCTTCGTGAGACCATGCGAAACTTCTCCGGTTCTTCTTCAGGAATTCGACCAGCTGAGCTTTGATCTCTGGCTCGAGTCCTGCGCCTATACCGACGGTTCGGGTTGGATCGGAATCATCGATGCAGACCTGCTCTACCTCTTCGAGATGCGGGCCTCCTAGTCTTTCTTCGGCAGTTTGGTCGTCCACGTCTTCCGCGTTGAGGATCTTGGGGATGCCCGGGGGTCCTCCTTTTCCCTTTTTCCTGCGTCGCTTCCTCCTGATCGTCGATGGTGGAGGCGGAGCAGACGCGGCTAATTGCTATTGAGCGGCTGGCTTGCTGCCGCTGCATTCATCCTTCTCGACGTCCTTGGGCGCGCTCATCGCTCGGTAGTGCATCATGTAGCAGATGCGATAGGCTTCGCTGCTTCCTCGTACTTCATCGATGGTTCCTTCTACCCGTCCGGGGAATTTGATGCATCGGTGATACGTGGATGGGACGGCCTTCATCGAATGGATCCATGGTCTCCCGAGGATTACGTTGAAGTGTGATCGCACGTCCAACACCATGAATTCGGTCATCCGATGGACGGTTCCGGCGTAGACGGGGAGACTCACCGTTCCCAGCGAAACAGCTACGTCTCCGTTGAAGCCAGACACCTTGCGCGGACGGCCTCCGATGGCCAAATCTTCGATCTCCATTCGTGTCAAACAGTCGTAAGTGATGACGTCGACCGAGCTTCCATTGTCGACGAGGACGCGAGTAACGTCGCATCCTCCTATGTTGAGCTCTAAAACTAGGGCATCGTCATGCTCGTCTGCGCATACTTCTTCGTCGACGAACTCTATCGTCGTCTTCTGACTGGTCATCCGCGCATCTTCCTGAGCGGACTCCTTCCCTCTGCGTTGGTAGGCCTTGATGCTGTTGATGGAATCTTCGCAGAGGCGAGATCCTCCCATGATCAGGTCGATCCTTGGTCTTGCGGCTGGTCTCCCATCGTTCGGGCGTTCCCCCGATGCTTCCTCGATCGTGAGGCTTCTTTTTGGGACCTCCTGGTTTCCTCCCACGCGCTGTGCTGGCGCCTCCCGCTTGTTCGGCCACGATCGGTTGTCGTTGTTCCATGGCTGAGTGGGCTTTTGGGAGACGTCTTGGAATTCCCCCTGCTCGATCCTCCTTTGGATCACCTTCTTCAGAGTGGCGCACTCGTCGGTCACATGACCGTGGTATTCGTGGAAAGAGCAGTACTTGCTCATGTCTCTCGGCCAAGGCTTTCTCTCGTAGCTGCTTCGGCCGCCGGAATGACCTCCTCGGCCACCCGAAAATCCTCCTCGGCCTCCAGAATAGCCTCCTCGGTTGCCAGAGTAACCTCCTCGATTCTCCGAAAAGCTTCCCTGGTTGTTCGGGAAGTATCCTGGTTGTGAGTTTCCTTGAGGGAGTTCCTCCTGCCGATTGCCTTCGCGGTTGCCGAGCGCCTCTTTCTTTCCGTCCACCTGGTAGACTCCGTGTCCAGGGTTTTCCCTGATCCTTCGCTCGTCGGCCCCGTCTCTGCTTCTCCGATCTCGTCGTTCCCCTTATCTCCTTGTTCTGGACGACGATCCCTCTCGTCCGTCTCTAGCTTCCTTCCTTTCTGGCCTGGTTCGGCCTTCAGCTTCCTCTTCTAGCCTTTTCTTGATCGCCTTATTTTCCTCCATGTCCATGTAGATTGTCGCTTTGTGGAGCGCGTCTTCTATCGAGTTTGGCAGCGAGACGCACAGTTCGTCGTTGAACGGAGATTGGTAGTACAAGCCATGCTTCAGAGCTTGGACCGAGACGACGTCCTCGATCTTCGGGATTCGGAACATGACGTTCTTGAATTTCTCTATGTATTGCCGAAGAGGTTCGTTCTTCCCTTGCTTGACATCGAAGAGGTTGGACACCGTCAACTCCGTCTGTACGTAGATGGAGAAGTGTTTTAGGAAGAGGGCGACCAACTCGTCGGAGGTGTTGATGGAGCCCGGCGTTAATCTCGCGAAACAGTCGCTGGCGCGGCCCTGCAAACTCGCGATGAAAAGTCTGCACAAGACGGCTTCCTTCCGGACCTCCTCGCCCCCGATGTGATCCGTCGCGATTCGGAATGACTTCACGTGTGTATGGGGATCCGTATCCCCTTTGTATGGCGTGAGTCTGATCTTCGGTAATTCCTCCAGCTCTATCCCCCGAATCCTCGTCGTGAACAGGGTGATTCTGGCTTCCCGCACCATCCTGTCGATTTCTGGCGCCGAACTCGTCGCCTGGTGCACCTGCGATGCGACTTGTCCGAGTTTGGCCTCCATCTTTGCTGACATTAAGGCCATCGCCTTGGCCACCTCTTCGGCCACTCTTTCCGCCACGTCCGTCGTCGCATTGCCCTGTGTGTTCCCCGGCGTGTCCTCCACTCGATTCGCCGTGGTTGGCTGGACTGCGTCCGTGTCGAAGAGGTTCCTGATGAGCGATGGGGTTGACATGTTTACCGGTGCGTCCGTCGTCACCGTGTCTCTGCTGGCGCTTCCCCCGGCCCCTCGTGCGGCCGATTCTGCTATCTGGTTCGTCGGGCGCGGTCTCTCCGCGCGCTCTAGGAGGCTTGCGAGGCGTCTGTTCTCCGCGGCCTGCTCCTCTATCCTTCGGGCGGATTCCTCGGCTTTGCTGGTGACCTCTGTCATCTTTGCGATGGCTTCGGCCAGCTGTTGTTGCATTCGCTGCATGGCTTGCTCCTGGGCGGAGCTGGCTTCCTCGGTTGACATTCTCCTTCCTCCCTTCGATTTCCTGGCTGTGCGATAGAAAGAAACAAAGCCCCCTCGGTGGGCGCCAAACTGTAGAGGGCGATTTTTACCGCCGTGCAGTCACAAAGATAATCGAAAATAATTAAATAATTATGGACAATACGAATATCTCTGATTTATTATGATTCCGAGAGGACTCGGTTTCTTCCGTTTGATAGCTTGGACAATCGAAGATTACACACTCTAACCCTTGGGAGATCGAGAATGCTATGAATAAGCAAGCTCGAAGACTCAAAGATTTATTCTCTCAAACTCACGATAATAATGGATACTGAATACTCGAATATCTTGAATAATCTCTCTTTTTGCTAGGTTTACATTCGTATTTATAGGTTTGAAAGTCTTCTAGAATATTCCTCAAATCTTGCTAGGGTTCCCTTCTGAATCGCTATGATCGTAGTTGACCTTCCTTATTTTGCGTTGGATATCCCACGAAATCTTTAACCGAATAAGCCAATCTTCCCTTCTTTCTCGCGATCTCGAATGAGTTCCTCTTTTAACGCGATTAGGCTTTCCCGAAGAGCTTTTCCTCGATGAACTTCCCTTTTCGCGACGAGATGTTGGGCCGGCTTTATCGGATGCTGACTTCTCGTGGGCTTCGCTTGCTGGGCCTTAATTTCTTCATTCTTTCATGGGCTTGGGTTCTTCAAGCAATCCTCCTCTCGCTTTATGTCGTTTATTCCACAAACGACAAAGGGTGGTGTTAAGAAGAGATTTGACCAAATCTGACTTAACAGTTACTATTGCATTAATGTTATATACACAACATTATTCTCTCATTTATTATATATTTATCACGGGTGGTTCTATCCAAATTTGGATCTTTCTCAATTTTTTTATGAAAATGTTACAAAATTAACGGTTTGGCCAACTTTCTATCTTCTTCTCTCTCCATAAAATTTTGTCCAAAAATGATGGAGGGCAATAACTCAGGTAATTTTGAATAAAATTACAGGTTCTTGCAATTGTGATTATGATGGAGAGCGAGCTTGAGAGCGGATGGATTTTATTAAAAGCAATTAATTAACCAAGACAATATGCTCTTTGATGTCCACCTTTCAGAATATATATCTTTGCAATGTACAAATTACTACAAAAATAAAAAGTAAATCGCACTCATTTGAATGTAGAAGTTGTTCATGAAGCAATTGGAGTGTGTTCATTGTTCTTCATTGATTTTATATTAATACATTTGTTTCAACTTAATTGCCGCTTATGTAATTTTGTTTTTCCACTTTTCTTAAGGTATGCATCACCTTCAACTCTGACAAACATTTTAAGTTAATTCAGTACAAATAATAGGTACGACGTTTTCTCTATAAAAAAGTATGAGAACATATAGCTAAATTTCTAATACTTATGGGAACTCATGCCGCATAATCATATATATGTTACTGATCCCATGCATTATTTTTCCACACAAATAATAATAGATAGAAAAATGAGATTTAGGAAAGATAACTTGATTCTATGACTATTCATTATCAATTATTTATAATTTTTTACTTCTCATTTTATAATATTGCAAAACACACAGCTTTCGTAAAATTGTAAAAAAAAAAAAAAAAAACTGTCAAAACCTATATTACGAATTAACCGGAGGATAATTTAGAACTTCGCACATACGATCATAATTAACAAGATACGTAGATAAGTTAATGAAGCCATAATTATTACACTTTTTGTACTATTAATTTGACAAGCAATTTTTTTTGAAGACTGCGATTTAAAGAGGGTGGACTTTACTTATAATGTCAAACGTAGATACTTATGTTGGAGAATATATTTAAAAAGATATTTGCGGTAGAAGTACTAAGCAATATTATTTTCCTTTGCATATTTCAGGACTAATTTTGTCTTGAGAATAATACCAAATGTCTTAATTTTTGTCCCGTCGTATATTCTAAATTCTACTATTCCGTTAAGTGACACATTCTCTAATAGCGGACAATGATTCTTTTGTTCACGTTTCAACCACTTATTACACACGTTTATTTTGGAGATCCAAATTTTAATGAAGTGTTTTTTACAGATATTTTAGTAGTATGTTCAAAAGACGACAAGAGAGAACATCATACAAGCAACTGCAGTTAATCTAAATTAATCTAAATTGATATAATATATATTTATATATATATATATATATTTGTGTGTGTAATTATATATATATTAAGCAATAACGAAAAAGTGAAGCTTGATTAAGAATAAGTAATGCCATGTAAATAATTCATCGTTTATTTATCAAATAAAAATAATGTTTTCAATTCCTCATTAAGGAAAGGGTGATTCCAAGTAAAATACATATAATATATATATATATATATATATATATATATATATATATATATATATAGCATATCTAAAGGAATTGAGAGTGAAGTACAGTGAAATAAATAAAAGTTTCTTTTTTATATAAAATATAAACTTTTTTTTGTCTTACATATTTTTATCTTATTCATACAAATTTACAAAATATTTATCACCTCACCGCGCATAGAATGTAAGGTTTTAATAAGATGATCTCTACAAATTTAATTGTTGTTCTTACTAATGCAGGGTTTTACGAAGTTTATATTTAATAATAAAATCGACATTAACATTGTTTTTTTTTTGTATTTAATGTGGATGTTGGCCTTTTAAAAAAATGAGCTTTTTATATTCGATGTGGATGTTGGATTTTTAATAACAATACATTAAAAATTGATAGTTTTTTTTTTATCTAAATTTCGTAACATATTTTGTCGCCACCGCGCCCACTAGTTCATCAAAACAAAGAAAATTTAAGTGATGCATGACTAACGCATGCACATTATTCTCATTAAATGAATAAATGATGACATGCTCATATGAGAAAATAGAGAGACAGATTTAAGGATTCTAATTCTCAAATTTTTACATTTTTTTATTCATAAAAAGAACAATGAAAATTTAACTAACGCATGCAAATTTATTTCTCATTTAATGAATAAAGGGCTGATGACATGCTCATATGAAAAAATAGAGAGACAATTAAATTAAAGCATGCAAATTAATAACCAAGAATAAACCGATGATGTATCTACCAAGAAGCTTAAAAGGTTATGCATTAATTTCAACAATCTCATTCTCTGTTATCTTAACAATCTCATTCTCTGTTATCTTATAAGTGTGTCATTATCTCCATTTTTTTAGTGGCGGCTCTACCAAAACTCAATGCATGCTATTCTCTTCTTAGCCTCCGGAGAAAACACCTTGCCGTCCTCCGTCGGCCAACCGCCATCTCTTCAGATACGTTTCGGTTTTGAATATATCATTGTGTTCCTTCTTTTTAATGACATTTTTTCTTGCAGTCACTTTTATATCATGTTACTTCAGGTGAGATTCTTTTTCGTAGGGGTTAGGTTTTATTTTATTTCTTCTATCTTTGCTACATATTAGTGTAGGGACTTGATAAGAAAAAAGACCGCGTGGTTATTTTCATCACAACAACCCACAATCGCTTCTGCTTCGTAAGTTTTATAATTTATAGCATTATATTTATATATAATTCCTTTATTCTCATTTTACCGGTGAATTTATTATTATTGTTATTGATTTGTTGCTAATATTGTTATCTTCATTTTAAAATGATTGATTTTCATCGAAAAAAATTAATTTGGTATTACGAGAATCCAGTGCGTAGCCACGTTATAACTTTTGCAGTATGGGCTGCATCTCACATTTTCAAACCTTACGCATTGAGTTGGCACTAAGATATTAAGCTTGGTAAGAAGTCCAATTCATGTTTTATTTTTAATTTTTTTATTAAATTTAGATTTTTACGGTATAATTAGGTATACAAATATATTAAGTCAACAAATATAACGTGATATATATTAAAATTTATTATGAAAATCAATTAATATTTACGTTTTTTTTAACTAAGTTTATACATTACCCATCAATTGAAATTAATTATCTAAATATATAATTGTAATTTTTTAATTGTATAAATATCATTTTAAATGTATATTTATAGTATATTATTATTACTCACTTTTACAAATTCTATCTCATAATAATATAAAAAACAATCTTTTATTATATTTAATAAAAAAATTCTATTAGGTGCTTCAAAATATATGCCGCCTAAGACCGGTCACAACGTAAGACTATGATATTGTATAACAAGTATTGTATGAATGTTGTATATATAACATTAGACTATGATATTGCATACAAAATATTGTATGTCTACTTTTAAAAGATAAAAGAATGCAACGTCGTATTTTGTACTAGGTAAATTATCTATTTTTTTTTAGTAAAAATGTTATAATGTGATTGTTGTTATATGATTGAAAAAAAAAATTAAAAATTTTACTCATAACAAAAAAAAAAACCGTTAAAAATTTATTTTAAAACTTCACCTGAATAGAAATCCTGGCTCCGCCACTACGAGAATCTATTGGTGAATAATAAGAATTTGAGTTACTGCGAATAGTGCTAAGCCGTGGATTGGTACCACGGCTCAACTACGGGCATATGGTGTTCAGTAGAACACAAAGGTGTAAAGTAAGCGTTATATTTTTTTTAATACATAAATATAGATTTAGAATTTTTTGCATATATGTAAATATATATACAAATATAGTTAATCTTAGAGGTATTTTTTTTATCAACTCAATAGTTTAGTTTTTTACTAGACTATAAAAAGTTAGATGTACAAATCTTCTTGAGTTTGTTTTTAGACATCCATTGATAAACAATTATTAATTTTTACCAGTATTATTGGTCTTTATCAAGGACATGGACTTTGTGCTCTATCAGAATAGGGTTTTATACACTTCTTTTTTCGGATCTGAGTATTTCAAGTTTGATTATGGAGTTGGCATGCCGCATGCGGGCTATATATAGTCACTTACTATGTCATTGGTTGCGATGATGCAATGACCAGGTAGTTCTAATTATTTTGGTTTTGTTCGTGTCCGCTTGCATTAAATGCATCTAAATTTATTCAATCATTCTAATTTGATAATAGATTATCTACGACAATATATATATATATATATATATATATATATATAGCTTTACTAAGAATATGAAACATTTCATTATTTCTTTTCTTAGGTAGTGACCAACTTGCTGGGAATTACTTAATTAAGTTTGTTATTCTTACTTTGTGAATTGCGTGGATATAAGCAATGAATCGAATTTCGCGATTATCGGACGATTTTCGCTCGAAAAATCGCTGAAATGGCCTTTTCGATAACTTTTCTCCCTTAATCGTTGTCGTTTTATGGTTTTCGCGATTTTTCGGGTTGAAAAACAAGGTACTTTTCGCTCAAGGTTTTCAAATGCAAATTCTAGAAAAGTTAGGGACTTTTCGCTGAAATATGGAAAAGTTGGGGACTTTTCGCTGAATTTTATATAATAGCGGCAAATGTACTTATTTTTCAGAAATTATTGAACTTGAGCTTTATTTTGAACTCTTTTGATGTAATTTCATTTATTAACTTCGTATGTTATTAGAAAACCGACTGTTTGACATATTTTTTTTTTGTAATTTGATGTTTTTCCAAAATTTCTATTTATTATGGCAAAAGTACACATGTTTCGGAAATTGTTGAACTTGAGGTATATTTTCAATTTGTTTGATGTAATTTCGTTTTATAACAATGTATATAATTTATAAACTGTGAGGTTGACATATTTTTTTTAATTTGACGTTTTTTCGAATTGTGAACTTATTGCGGCAAAAGTTATTATGTATCGAAAATCAGTTAAGTTAAGCAATTTAATCGATTTTTTTGGTGTAGTTTTGTTTTATAAGATGTTGGATTTCAATTCACGGATCTTCAAAGAACACGAATAACACCAAAGAAATCGAACAGAAAAATAAAGGACACAAACTTTTAGGAGAAGAAATTCTCTGATTAATAATCGAAGGCAAAATACAAGAAGATAAGCTCAAACTCTAATGGACTCAGCACTTTACAAATTGTACATGCTAGGTATATTTATAGCCTCACATAGGCGAAACCCTAGCTAACCAAATCGCACCAAATCAGGAAACTACCCTAAATAATCTTATCAAATCTTTGACTCGATCTTTGCTCCTCAAGCTTCGCGCTCTCCTCGCTGGGTAGTTGCTGACTTTCTCTTTCCTGCCCGGACAGCTTCTCTGTCCCCAAGCAGGCCTGCTCGTATGCCCCGGGCTGGGCTTGCCTTCTATCACCCGAGTTGGGCTGAACTCTTGTCCGTCCTCGGTTCTGGTCGGTACCCGGGCTGACTTCCTCTGTGTGACGGACTAAGTCAAGCTTATGCTCACATTCTCCCCCATAAGCTTGACTCGCTTCTACTTTCTTCACTCCGAGCAGCTCTCTCATCTCTTCGAACTTGACTCTCCCTAGAGCCTTGGTAAGTATGTCTGCCCGTTGCTCCCTCGTGTTGACGAACTCCACGATGATCTCTCGCTTCTCCACACACTCACGAATGTAGTGAAATTTTGTGTCAATGTGTTTGGTCCGTCCATGGAACACTGGATTCTTCATCAACGCAATAGCAGACTTGTTGTCCACGTAGAGAGTAGCTGGTCTCTGCTCGGATCCGGTCACTTCACTAAGTAGCCCCTTCAACCACATAGCTTGACATGCTGTTGCGGTTGCCGTCATGAACTCTGCTTCGCATGAGGATAGAGCTACTGTCTGCTGCTTTTGAGACTGCCAGGTGATCAGGTTTCCGTTGAGGTAGAACGCCATCCCTCCGGTACTCTTCCTGTCATCGATATCACCGGCCAGATCACTGTCTGTAAAGCCGACTAGTACTTCTGCTCCACTTCCTCTGTTGTACTGGATCCCGTAGTCCGTCGTGCCCTTCACGTATCGCAAGATGTGCTTCACCGCCTGCTGGTGTGCACTTGTGGGCTTCTCCATGTATCGACTGACTATCCCGACTGCATGTGAAATGTCTGGTCGAGTGTGGGTGAGATACCTCAGGCACCCAATCACGCGTCTGTACTCCGTGGGATCCACTCTTCTCCCTTCAGCGTCCTTCCCGAGCTGCAGCTTCGCCTCCATTGTATTATAGAGTTTTTTTTTTTTTTTAAATCCTCTATTTTTCAAATTTTGTAAGATACACCCTCTACTTAAAAAAAATCAAAGTATTCATCGTGTAATTTTTTTGACACTGTTACCGTCTATATTTATAGTTTTTAATAAATTTAAGAAGAAAAATAATTAAAATCTATAATACATATATCCATTCTATTATTCTCTACCAAGTTCGTCGGTTCCCTCCTTAACGCTTGCTGAACTGCCACCTCACCGCCGTTATCATGTTGCCATTTAACCACCATCTGCTTGACGTGTTTTGATGGTTGAATCAAAATAATTCGTTCTTGAAGTTAGTTTTTTTCAGAGGATAATAGGAATGTTTTATTATGTTCCATCGACACACTAAAAGGCTTATACGATATATCCGGCGTGGAAATAGGCCAACATTTATATGGGCAAATAGGAGGTTTGCTACTAGCTAGTCGTCGTCACCACCTAGTCGCGGTTCATATTTTCAGGTGTTCAACGCCCTATTGTCGGCTCATCTGATTGTCCTCATCTTTCCATCAACTCGTTTTCATCTTCTCGTAAAAATGAAATAAATAATATATAAAATAAAATTCAAAAGTAATGAATAAGGGATAATTTTAAATTTCTTAAATTTAAATATAATTGGTGGAAACAATATTAAGTACGCATTGATAATAGATTTAGCTATATTCAAAATGGAGCATATATATATATATTCACAAAATATGAAAGTGACTATATTTTTGCAAAATATAAAATTAGAAAGTATATTAAAAAATATCTATTAAATTATATTGGGAAAATTCAATAACTACACTTAAATATACCCAAAATTGATTTATATCTCTCAAAATTGGTACAATTTAAAACTATACTACTCTCCTTTTTCATAATCTGATCAAAGTACGCTTGACACTGTTAGAACCTTTGCGGTATAAGTACCCAAAGATTGTGATTGGACCTTTGCGGGCCCACGTGAGTTAATGCGATTGATTCACGGTATTGATTATAGAATCGTGTGTAATTAATATAGTTGACTTATCAATATATTATTACATATATCCCTTTCCTTAATAAGATGAGATCTTTCATATAAGGAAACTTACCGATTATACGAGATACACATTAATTGAGTTTATTCTCATTAATGGTGTTGATTCTCATTAATGGTAATTATTCTCTTCTCCCTATATAAGGAGGATTAGACCACCTCATAAACTAAGCATCAAAACGGAGAAACCCTAGCCTCCGCCTCTCTCTCTAGCCGACGCCTCTCCCTTCCTCGGGATTCGCGCCGACGCCATAGCTCCACTCGTGGAGACTCCGTTCTTCGTCATATCTCCGGTGTACGACTAGCATCGATCCGGCGATACTCCGGCCTTCGACGTAGATACGTTCGTTGGTGTTCCGTTTGTCAGGTGGATACCGATAGAGGCTTTACTCGGTGATTAAGGCTTTGTGCTCGAAGATAAAGGAATGAACAACATCGACAAAACCGTCAAGCACGCAACAAGAGGTACAATATTCTACGCTACGCGATTCATCGATTTTAGAATTGGAATTTAATTAATATTTCCGCTATTTAATTGACCCGAGAAATCGGGAAAATTCCTTCAGACACATAATTAAATAAAATGAAATTTTTAGAACACCACGTCCTTTTTGGCATTTTTCTCACTCTCTCTCTCTAGTGAAACATGTTCCTCCTTGCATACGCCCGGCGTTCATGTCTCTCAACCCGTCACTGTTGCCGTCTACCACGAATAGTCCTATACCAATCGGTTGTCACCATTGTAAGCATACATGAAATTCTAAGTACTTAAAGAGCGTAGATTCTAATTATTTAGTATTAATGATACTAAATAGACATTAAATTGGTAAAATCCTAGTAAATTCGTGTTCGGGGATACTAACCTTGATATCAGGAAAAAAGTAATTTTTACAAATTTTCAAAATAAAAATTGATTTTATAGCATACTCAGGTGTGGATCTTAAAATTTTCATTAAACACATTAATGTTTATACGACAGTTTTAAACTATTATGTAAACTTTACACGGCTATTAAAAATATGCCATGGAAACATATTTATTGTAATTTATACAGCACTTTTTTCAGCTGTCGTGTAAGACTCTTCCATAATAGTTATAAGGGTAAACTGCATGTACCCAATGTTAGATCGGTTGCGGATCATGTACTCAATGTTTATTTTCGACAGTTAATGTACTCAAACTTGATTCCGTTAGATTTTTTCGTGTTTGCCGTTACTTGACCGCCAGCGAGTGATTCGTCCACTATATGTACAGTTTTTTGTATTTTTGGCATAACTCACTCATTTTTTGCCCAAATTTTATGCACGACCTACGGTTGGAAAGATAATAGATAGATATACAACTTTGGTATTTTAAGTTTTGTAAAAAAAAAGTTTAAAGTAATACTAAATTTCAATTACAACGTAAAACTGGACATTAGTGTAATGCAAAATATTTGTTTCGAGTAAATTTTAATATACTTAATGACTTTTTCTGATGAAACTTAAAACTACAAAGTTGTAGATAAATCTTTTATCTTTCCAAAGGTAGTTTATTTTTAAATTTTAGACAAAAAATGAGTGAGTAATGCCAAAAATATGAAATATGTGATCTGAAAAAAATCGTACTTATATTTGGCATTACTCATTTTTTGTTAAAAAATTATAAATAAACTACCAATCGAACGGTAAAAGATTTATTTACAACTTTATAGTTTTATGTTTTATCAGAAAAAGTCATTAAATATATTAAAATTTGCTCGAAACATATATTTTGCATTACACTAATGTCCAGTTTTACGTTATAATTGAAATTTCATATTTTTTTTAAACTTATTTTACAAAACTTAAAATACCAAAGTTGTAGATCTATATCTTATCTTTCCAACCGTAGGTGATGCATATAATTTGGACAAAAAATGAGTGAGATATGCCAAAAATACGAGAAATGTACATATATAGGAGGAATCACTTGCTGACGGTCAAGTGACTGAAAATACAAAAAAAATTAACGGAATCAAGTTTGGGTACATTAGCCGTCGAAAATAAACATTGGGTACATAATCCGCAGCCGATCAAACATTGGGTACATTAGCCGCAGTTTACCCTAGTTATAAATACGATAGTGTAAATCTATGGGTTAATGACAGTGAAGATACCCAAAGTTTGGTCAAAGAACCCCCCGTGTATCCAAAGTTTAAAAGTGATGGCAAAAATACCCAAAGTTGCATTTGGGGAGTTGACCACTCCATTCTCCTAACGCCGTTAACTTACTCGTTAACTTTGACCACATGGACAAACGTGGGTTGCTGACGTAACAATTTTTGCCACGTGGACGATCTCACATCAGCCTCGTTTACGACAAAATAACGAATTAAACCCCTAATTAATACTGTTTAATACAACTAATTAAACCCTTAATTATTACACTTAACAAAATATATTTGTCCACGTGGTCATAGTTAACGGGTAAGTTAACGGCGTTAGGAGAATGGAGTGGTCAACTCCCTAAATGCGACTTTGGATATTTTTGTCACCAGTTTTAAACTTTGAGTACACGAAGGGTTCCCTGACCAAACTTTAAGTATTTTCACCGTCATTAACCCTGAATTTATAGAAGAAACCGTAGTATAAGCCCGAAGACGATACAATATTTATATCTAAATAGTAAATACCTAACAAATTTGTCCAATCGGGCATTATTTATGAATGAACTTAGCACCAACTTAAATTGCCTTTACATTATTATAATTTCTTTGATCAAATAAAGAGTTCGGTGCGTGTCTCGGGGTTCATTACAAGTTATGATTATTACGAAATAAATTAATTAACCAATGAAGACAACATGTTGGAAAATGATAATTGATATGTAGTTATGACATAAAACAAAATTAATATTATTATAATGTCGTATTAAATTGTAACCTTTTTTCTCTGAATATAAGAAGATTCCCTCTAGCTTCCTGTTAATTTGTCCTATTGCTATTCCCAATTGATATCTTCCTCTGATCTAACCTTCTGAAACTTGTCGTTTGTTGCTAATGCAATTATGACATATCTATAAAATAATGTAGGTACGTAAATATAATTTTTTTTTTAAAGAAGGTACGTAAATATAATTTAATAGTGGTTCGTGTGAGTACAAATATAATTGATGAAAGGAAGGTCAAATGTAGCATTATATGCATTGATTATGGGCTCAATTAATTTACAGATGGCACTTGTAAACTTTATAATAAAATATTATTGTCCTAATTTATGATGCAGAGTCCCATATTATTCTATATTTATTCTTTTTGTTTGTTTATCTTTCTAAAGTGGAAAAAATTATGATTAAAACAGAGCAAGCGACACAATCAATTATGCAGATTTTAGGCCTTCACTTTGTCTTGGCCTTTACCTTGTTATTTTATTTATTTATTTTTGTAGATTATTTTGATGATTAAATCAGAGATTAGTCGTCTTGTTATCTCAATTCTCAATCATTAAATGGACTTTTAGCAACCACTTTAGAGGACAAAATATATGCATAGTTCACATTTTAATGGAGACTATTTATCTTTAATTTATGCACCCAATTATTATTTCTTGCATACAATTATTAAATTGTTATTTTTTTTAGAAAATAAAACATACTGCTGTTTTAATGTGATGTTCAAGAATATGACACTATTTTTTTCACAAAATTTATAATATATTGTATGATCTTTTATTGTTAGTTCTTCGATTCAACGTCTCAGAAAGAAAAAAAAAAAAAAAGTCAGATAAATTCATATCCAAACAAATAAGAACTGAAATTGAAGTTCTGAAAAATGTTAAGACAGGAAACAAACTTCCGAGTTGATCATATTTATAGACAATTCATTGCTGCTACGTAATTTTTATGTTGATCTCCGTACAACAAGTATTCAAAAGGACAATTTATAAGAAAGTTAATGCAAATAAGTTTTTGGAATAATGGTGAAAGTAATTTTTATCACATAGAGATACTTGTAAATTTACATCTAATACGCAATCAAATTTCACTTTTTTTTTATTGGATGACATTATGCCAAAATTACATGTACATAACATTAAGATATATTCGCAGTGTAAGAATAATTGACAATACTGGCCGTACTTGTATACGTACGGAATTTTTACACTACACTTAGATGGAATCTAAGACCTCTCGTAGAGTCATGTAGTGAATAAACCGCTAGACCAAACAAGCTAGATTATTTTCTCAAAACTTCATTAAACAAAACAAAATAAAAATACAATTTCATCATACACATAATTATTTTTCCAAGAGCTCTTGATAATTGAGCCGCTGCCGAAAACGACAATATTTCATAAATTCAATCGGACATATAATAAACCCACAAACATATTTATGCCAAAACAAAGCCTTGAAGCCTAAGTACAAACCTCAACTATATACACACATTTTTTTTTATATACACACCCAAAAATACAATTCCGTACCCCCCAAAAAAAATTAATTAGAACTTTGGCCCTCAAAAAATAGAAGTGATCAAAGCATAACCCTTGAAATAATTTGATTGTATCTTTCTTTCTCATCACTTTGCCTTGACTTGATTGCTTCTGCACATCTCAAAGTTCTCTCTATTTGGTAGCCCCCTCCAAAGGCAACTTCTCTTTCCAAATGGCAACAATAGCTCTCAAAAACACTCACATTCACATGCAACTTGAAATTCATCAAGAACAAAAACTCAAGCTCCAATGTGTTCAACTCATTGGTGGTTAATCCCCCAACTCTAGCAAAGTAGGAATTCCTGTAATTCCTGCACAAATAATTCGAGAGAAAAACGAATAAATAACGGATAATCGATGTACGGTGCCCGATGTGTTGGAGAATGAATGTGCGGAAAGAAAATTTGAGTGATTACAAACTCTAGTGAAACGTCATGGTTTGAATTCGATATATATAAGGACTATTTAAGTTAGATATGCTTAGATTGTTCTTTTTTCTAGTTTTTCTTTTTTAATTGTTGGATTTGATCTCGGAAAATTATATATATATATATATATATATATATAAACTATTTGTCTAAAATTCAGTGACCCATCAATGACACATATATACCAAAAAAATATTATACTGCAATGCTCTTTCGGGTTCGGGTTTTGATACATGCGGTAAGTTAAGTTTCTTTTTGTTAGCACGGTATTCTTCTGTCATAAAATGATTACTTCAATAAATTTACATTTGTTTTAGAATCACCAGACTAAAAAAATGATTTTTTTTTTATACAAATGACCATGATTTAGTCTTGGAGATTTTTAAAAGAGAGAGAAAACAATGAAGAACACTTACTTGTCCTCAACGTACTTAGAAGCGACCATGATGGTCGTGATGAGAAGTCTATGAACATTCCTCGCATCGATCCTAAACTCCGGGTTTGTTTGGCAAAACCGGTCGATGTAGACATAGGCGACAACGTAGACTGAAGATCCTGCTCTCGTGTACCTGAAAATCCTCTCTAAATACGATTGAATCGTCATGTCCGGCGTCTCATGGCAGTCGAATATTCTCGCCCTAACTCCCTTGGAGAACCACTTCTTCCCGTCACCCCCGACGCCCTTCACGAGCCGTTGGTTCCGAGCCATGCTCCGCTCGATGAGCGACGCCAGGACGTTGACCACGAGCGGGACATTCGAGCCGTCGTCATAGGAGTAGAAGTACAAGTCGGACCGGAGCCTCCTAGGCGATATCGCGATATCGTTCGAGTCGGAATTGGGTAATGCCATATTGCTTAGAAAGAAAAGCAAGAGGGTTGATCAGATTTGAGAATGGGGTGAGTAGAGTGGAATTGGAAAGAGGGTTTGTGAGGTTTGGATATGATCATTAGGTTTTGATTAAGAGGGTTTATATAGGAGTTGGTTTTTGAGAGAATATATAATTTTTTAAAAAATAGAAGGAAAATTAGAAGACTTTGGTTTGGAAGGTGAGTGGAAAGATGAAAAGGAAAAGAGATCATGAAAAATACTGAGAGGCTCCTACCTTGTACAGCCAAAGTACAGACACACAGCTCAGCTTTCTCATTGTAGTCTTAAAAAATGAATCTTGTCCCTCTCTCTATATTATTTATTTAAATCTTTGTTTTGTCGCATATGATAAGAGTATAATTTAATTAAATTTTTGTATTTTTAGTAAAATAAATCTCGCCGACAGTCGGGTGAAGGGCAAAGTGAACAGGGCATGGGGATGAAAGAGCATTTATGGCTGGTAAGTCTCGGGTGGTTTGTAATGGGAAACTTTATAAAATAATTTTTAAAATACCATAAATTATTTTATTACACCTTAATTTTTCATAATTCTAAAATCAATATTTTTAAATTTTATGTATCAAAATACCCTTTCAAAATATACATATTGTGTCCTGAAAAATGGACATAACTAAAGGTATTTTGGTACATAAAATTTTAAAAAGGTTGATTTTAAAATTATGAAAACTTGAGGTGTAATAAAAAAATTTGTGGTGTTTTGAAAGTCATTTTATGAAGTTTCTCTTTGTAATTGGTATATTTGCGGCACAAGTGATTAAAAGTTTACCAAGGTTGGGGAATAGGTTCTAATTGTTTTTTTGTTGCATAAGTGTACGGTGTCGCTAAAATTTGTGCTTTTTATGTTTTGAATTATTATTTTTTGTTGCATAATTAAGTACCACTATCAAACGGCAAGCTCGTGGTGGCCTCGTGGACCATGTAACGTGTAAGGGTGAGCCCGGCAGATTGCGTGCCACTCGTAGCGATGCGGAAGGTCGTCGTTATATTGGAGACAATAATGGCAATGGAAGTGTGTTTGGGCGAGCTGTAGCTAGCGGACCGATTGAACACGAACGGTATTGAAGACAATTGTTTATTTTAATTGTCATTGGTTTAGCGATACTTGGTACTTATGCGGCAAAAAAAAAAAAAAAAGACATTCCGTTCTTATAAGGTAAATGGAAAAGATCGAGAAAATAATAATAATAATAATAATAATAATAATAATAACACAATTTTAACGACATTTCGTGATTAGGCGGCGAAAAATAAATAAAAAATGTGAAACTTTACTGCAGTCCGTATTTAGACCTATCAGCTCTTATGGTTTCTCGGTTTATGAATTTGTGTAGTAACATTCATTTTGAAGGGTAAAAAAAGCAGAAAATAGTATATTTGCGATTTTAGCGCGATATTAGTTTTTCATGTTGAATAAGCTGAGAAATAGACGAATATAAAAAAATTTATATTTTGTAATTTCTTAAGTCAATTACGGAAGTTTGTAATTTTACCGGGAATGACGAATAACGCAGTAGAATAATAGTTGACGGCCATTCTCGCAGATACCCAAAAATATTAGAGGGATTATTATGTGAGTCAATTATAACTCTAATTAATTTGCATTATAAAATTTAGAGGAAAGCTAGAAGCTTGCTTCCAAGCACAGACTTTTGCATCGAGATTTGTTTGCTTGTTTTGTCTACACATCACATAATATCAACTCAGACCGTGTACTACTCTACTCAGTCAAAGTGGTGGTGCCTACTATTCTATTACTTACACGTGCAGTTTTTATTTTTATTTTTATTTTTAGAGTTTCTCTCTCTTTTATGTATAAATTGCGAGTGTAAAATTGCAACTAAGAGGCAAGTTAGGTGAAAATTTAATGGTTAGGAACTACAACGTTCTGCTCACGAGTTTTAGTTCGTTAGGATTTCTAAGAAGGTATATTGGACTTTCCATTCTATAAAAATGCATGTGATTTATATACTTATAAAATAATGCTTTGATTTGGTTAATATTTCATAAGATGAAATTACTAAGATGATTCGTTTAGCCAAATGTTTTAAACAATTTAAATAAATGAGATTCGGTGATTGTACAGATATTGTTACAAGCTCTGATACCACTTGTTATGATCAATATGCTCCAAGAACACATGATCCGAAATTTGGCTAAAGCGGAATCATCGATACCCATACTACCACGAACACACCCAAGAACAATTATGAAGAATTCACAACAGAAATTTGCCCAAGAAAATACCTCCGAGAGTTTTATTGAATGACTCAAGAAAGATTACAATTAATACCCCAATCCTCTTTCTCTCTCTGATTCCCTCTCTAGTATTTTCTATCTACACAAATCTGATTCTATCTCTCTCTAAGTTAAACCATAGACTTATTCATCTCTCTGTGTGTCTATGTCTCTGTGTGTGTTATAATTAACTAACACATCCTATTTATAAGAGATTCAACACGTCAAATCTGTCTTGCAGCAACTATAGCTCCAGAGATAGTTACTCCAGCTATGACTCCAACCAGCTTCTCTTGCAGACTCCAACTTCTCATGTAACTTGGGTCCAAGCTCCAGTTTAGCCTCTGCTTGCTTCAACTTTCTCAGTTCTAACCCGAACTGTAGCCACACTGATATCTCCAACTATAGCTATGAGGGTCACATTTCAACAGATTTATATATATATATATATATATATATATATATATATATATCAGCGTGATTTGTTTATTTGCATATTAGATATAATGTTTTATTTTGGTTAAAAACTCACAAAAATAAAGATACTAGATTTACACATATGAATAACTTTTTTTTTTAATGGGGTGCCACCTGTTCTTACACCGAATATATCTAGTAATGCGAGAGTGCACATATGAATAACTTTAGAGGTCTGAATACAAGGGATAAAAATACAAGAATTTTGCCTAAATTAAACCAAATATAAAGGATGAGCTCGACGGAAGAAGAAGACTCGAAAAACTAAGCTCCCCGACAATATTTAAGGATACTAACTGTGGATGCTGAAAATTGCACCGAACTTTCGAGCAGCCCAATGTCGTTGTATGGGCCGGGCCTAACGTCGTGTGTTGATTGTTAGTGGGCTGTAGGGCGTTGACTCGTTCGCACTTCAGGTAAGACGGGCCTTCCACTGTCCGGGCTCTGTCCGTTGCTTGTAACCTCGTCGCTAACAACAGACTGGGCTGGGTTATAGGCAGGGGATGGCACTAGGGACGTGGTCTCCACGTAGAGAGGGTCTCGGTGATATCCTGATGTGAGCCCTGTCAGACGAGACCCCTCCGCCTGGGTTCTTAATGCAATATGGGTCCACGGCCGGTCCGCAAAATCAGTACAGACAGAGGGACGGTAACACGGTCCACAAAATCTAGACAGGCGGGATCGTACACTCTTGTCGGGACTTTTTCTAGAGCTTCTGACCTAGTCGCTTCCTCTTGGGTCGGGGTCTCCAGATAGTCCCCGGAGGTTTTAGGCCTCTCGACCCGTATTGTGGGTCCGTATTATTACGGAATTAATAATTAAAACCCGAGCGAAAAATCGATATAAAATTGACAATATTGTCCTATTAAGGCTAAATTGTGAGTGATTGAACATATTTGTGTGACATTGAAAATAATCACATAAATGGACATAAATTGAGAATTAGAACCAAAATAATTTGTGTTATTATATGTTCTTTCACTTTAATGTGTGTTATGATTGAGCTTTATTAATTGGGCCCAATTACCAAGAGAATGGTGCCAAAAGAGGAAAGATGCCCTAATTAATTTTTGTCTCCTTTGGGCAAGTAATATCAGCCGTTGGATGGGATAGGAAAGCAGCCGATAAAAGAGGAAAGAAAGAGGAGCTGAAATAGAGAAGTAGAGCTGCACACACGTGCATCGCGTTTAGTCGCGACGAAAGTCGCCAAAATCGCGAGTTGGCTGGTCGCGATGTGGTCGCGATTTAGCGAGGAAGGGTGAAGCTCGACCAAAAAAAGGGCTGCGGCAAAAGTTATTTTTTGTTTCCAATGTTTAATTTTATTAGTTTTTATCCGAATTTAAGTATTAAATTATTTAAAATTATTATTTAAACTTTATTTATTTAAAAATTAATATTTTAGTATGTTATAATTTATTATTTTGTAACATATTATTAATTTCTCTTTATATGTTAATTTTTAATTTGTAAGATATGTTAATAAGTATTAATTTGTAACATATTAATAATTATAAAAAATCTAAAACAAATAAATAAATATGATAAAAAAAGATATTAAAAAAAAGTTGTATTATTCATTGTGAATATTACAATAAGGTGGAAGAAGTTGTAAATATTCAGTGTAAATATTACAAGATGCCTCACTAAAACCTCTCTTGAAAAACCCTCCTTAGGGACATAAAACCAAGAAAGGAAAGAGCACATTATATTGGCGTTTACATTGCGTCACTCGGGGAACCAGTCGTTAAACTTTTCAGTCATCCTCTCCAGATCGGTTGGTTCGTTCCGTTGGGCGATGGTGGGGTTGCGGAACATCCAATCGTTCAAGACCACCGCTTGCTCGAGGTGTGTGTTGGTAATTGACGCCCTCCGGTCGTCGATTATATGCTGAGCCGAACTGAATGCGCTCTCCGAAGCAACACTTGAAATGAGGATGGACAGTATATCCCTCGCCATTCTCGCCAATATCGGGAATCTTTCCCGTTGATTCTTCCACCATCCAATCACATCGAACTCGAGGGAGTCCTCGTCGATCCGCAGGCCGTAGTACCGCTTCAATTCTTCCGGTGCGCTATCCGTGTCTTCCGCTCGTGCCGGTGGCGTACCGGATCCCGATGATTCTCCGTGATCCAGTCTTTGCTTCAGTCTCTGGACAAATGCTATGCCGGTCTTGGTTGGGCTTTCCATCATTGCCCTTCGCTCCGCCTCCACATTGAACTGTGGGAACCGCCGGTCGTATTCACTGTACAGTTCATAAAAAGCTTCATTAACAACCTTAATATAATCAGTGTAATCCACCCCTAAGTTTATCCCGATTGCTAACATCAACGACCCGAAAGTAAACATAATACGGGGATCTAAGATACCACCGAAATAATACGAAAAAGGGGGTGGATCCCAATAACTTTTGAATTTTGCAACCATTCCCGGAATCATGGGAGAAATAATAGGGTCATTTTCGAATTCAGAAAAAGTGTTTGTAATTTCATATAGACCCGAAAGACCATGATTCAAATAAGGTTGTTTTTTGTTAGAAAAATTTAAAGTAACAGCGTAAAAGGGTCTGAGGAATTGGGTGAATTTCTCGGCGGTTTCCCATTCTGCCTCCGTGATCCGCTCCGAGGCCTCTAGTTCCAAGTGGAGGAAAGCGCTTAACAGTACCCTCTGTCTACACACAACTGAAACCATTAGATACGTAGAGTTCCATCGTGTATTATTGTCTAAACCAAACCTATTAGCTTTATGATTGTGCTCTTTACAATATCGTCTCCACCTATTGGTGGTTTGAGAATGCTGGATCCAATCAATAACGCCGCGTATTTTTTCAACGTGGCCTGAAATATTTCGTTCGCCCGTTCTAGAAATTAAATTAATAATGTGACAACCACACTTTTGATTAAAAATATTACGAAAAGGAGAACCGGGCAAACTATTTTCTAAGATAGTAATAGCGGCCTTATTGTTTGCGGCATTGTCTAAAGTAATAGAAATAATACGATTTTGCAAACCCCAATCATTGAATAATTCTATTAATTTATCGGAAATGTTTGTGCCGGTATGGCGACACTCGAATGGTGACATATTTAAAAGTTTTTGACATGGAACTCAATCATCGTCGACATAATGGGCGGTCAGACTCAAATAATCGTTTAGACTCGGACCGCTCCACAAGGCGATGGTGAAAGCAACGTTTATGTTTGACATTTTATAAAACTCGACCAAATAATTTTTTTGCATTTTGTAAGCGTTTTCCATGTCCCTGGTATACGTCATACGGGAAAACTGTTCGTAAGACGGATTAATCCTTTGCATGTATTGAGTATGCGCAGAATTTTCCATCAAACTCATTGGTGCGCCCGTAGACAGTAACTACTCGAGGGTCCATTTCCGTAAATTTTCCGTGGTAAGAGCACTTACCTATTCTGTGTTAACCTCGTCATCGTCTCCGTAGCACGCTTTTTTATGTCGCATCAAGTAGCCGGTTCCTTTTTCCCCCGACGCATCTAGGGTTGTATGGCACTTCTTGCACGTGGCGATCTTGACTCGAATGCCGTTCTCCACACGTTGTTCTTCGTTAAAATATTCCCACACTTTCGCTCTGTTTGGTCGTCCCCACAACAAGGCCGTAGGATTTTCCCTATTAAAAATATAAGGGAGAAAAATGATTAACAAAATAAAAACTGGTATTAATTTTACATGGATTAAATATTAATATTAATCATAATAATTAATTAATTTCATATAGTTAATAAAAAAAGTTAACAAAATAAAAAATGGTATTTTCTATGTGTGGAAATAATTATCAAGCTCTTTTGGACGGAACTCCCCGAGGTTCCACGGCCAGATCGACTAGAAAGGATGTTATGATCTCGCTTTAGGCCCAAGCTTTTCTAGACAGAACTCCCCGAGGTTCCCAGGCTAGCTTGGAGGAGATTGCAAAGCAAACCTTATTTAAAAACCAATCTTTCTAAGACACCATAATCCGTAAAAACTTTATAATTATCACCACACATAAAAAATACCATTTTAATTTCTTTAACTTATTTAAGTAACTATTTAAAGTTTAATTAAACTAATATGATTAATTGATTATTAAGTAATTGAGATCGAAAATTAAATAACAAAAAATATCAAGAAATTCGTTTCTGATGTGGAAGATCAGTCGGAACCGCAACCACAGAGCATACTAAGACTTTCAAGTGACGTGACAACAACACTTACAAATTGATTATTAAACTAGTATGCTTAAATGATTATTAACTTCTTGAAAAAATTAAACTAAAATGATTAAATGATTATTAACTAACAAAATATCTCAAGAAAGTCGTTTCTGATGTGGAAGATCAGTCGGAACCGCAACCACAGAGCATACTAAGACTTTCAAGAAATTCTTTATTGATTATTAATTATTAATATTTAATTATTGATTATTAATTATTATTTATTACTAAGTACTAACTTATTAATTATTAAATATTATTAATTAATAAAATAGAAAATTGACTAATAGCTATACATAGAGAAATGACTAAATGTTATTACCCGCTTGAAGGACGTCGATCTCGTCGAGGACGGCCAACGGAGGCTTCACCGCTATCTTGATTGGAAGGTAGAGGAGAACCGCGGTTGTACACCTCAACATTTGAACCACGGACCGAGGGCGGCGTTTGAAAGTCGCCGGGATCGGCATCGTGGGGACGTTGAGTTTTGTCGGGATCGGCATCTTCGGGATCGGCACCTTCGGGACCTTGAGCTCTGTAATCGGCGTGTTCCCGTAACATGAGATCGAAAAAAGGATCGTTATTTCCCCCCTATATTGAGCCACCGCCTCCACCATTTCTCGGGATACACGTTGGGGATCGGCGTCGTGCTGGCCCATCGCCCGGACTAGACTAGGTCTTAGAGACCGTACTATATCGTCGGGATAATTTGGATTGGGAGGGGAGGGAAATATTTCTTCGGGTAGCATAAGGGGAATGTAGCCCTCGGGCGTAGGCTGCGATGTTCCCCCTAGTTGAAATTGGGGTTGCAAATTCCTAGCCGCCCTTCGACCCCCGGAACTACTGCCGCTTCTTCGAGACATAATGAGAGAACTTTTGAACTTGAGAAATTTAGACCTTTAGAACGTGAGAACTTTAGAGTGGAAAAAACTTAGAGAATTGAGAGAATTTGAGAGAGAGATGGAAGATTGTTGGTGAGGAAATGAGGGAGGAAGATGTGGTATTTATAGGGTTTGAGGAGAGAGTGGGGTGGGTGAATAATTATTGTGGTGGGTGAAGTGGGTGAATAATTGTGAGGAGATAGTGGGTGAAAAAAAATTTAAATTTGAAATTTTAGGGTTGAAATTCGAGTAAAGTGGGTAATAATTGTGGTTGGGTAATAAAATTCGGGTAAAAAATGTGTTATTTATGCCCCAAAAAGAGAAAATCACGCGAATCGCTGACGTGGCACGTTGTGGGCCGTCGATTGCTTCACGCGGATCAGGATCCTACGCGTCACGACCACAGCCCGAAATCGCGACGAATCGCGACTTTTGCCGCACAATCGCGACGCATCGCGATTCCCACTGTAGACGTCGCGACGCGTCGAATCGTGACTTGCGATTAATGTGTGCAGCTCTATAGAGAAGCAAGCTGCAGTGGAAAAGAGAAAGGAAGGAAGCTCGTGATAAAACGAAGGACGTGATCAAGGAGAAGCAGCAAGGAAGCAAGGCAGAGAAGAGAAGAGGGGAAGGCACAATTCATCAAATTGAACACGTTTGATCATCTTAATTCGGTTTGATGAGTTGTATCTTGAACCAATCTTTATTTTATGTTTATTGTTATCATAACATGAACTAATTTCCTAAGGTTGGGTGATTTATGAACTAAGGGTATTAATGAATTATCGTTTGTGATGGAATTTTGTATTTTCTTAGTTCTTGGTTGAATGCTTAATTTTTTCATAGTTCTATTTCTTGTTTCAATTTAATAGAACTCTAGATTTAATGCTATCGGGAGATTTGAATTAAATTGGAATTACAACATCGATACATGTTTAATCTCGTGATTTTGTTCAAAGGATTGAGATGAGCATAGGAATATATTAATCTTCGTGTAGATCGTGAAATTGGAACTTAATTTTAACCGGTAAAGTAGTCTTATCAT
The DNA here is from genome assembly GCA_954871525.1 of Parietaria judaica. Lineage (NCBI taxonomy): Eukaryota > Viridiplantae > Streptophyta > Magnoliopsida > Rosales > Urticaceae > Parietaria > Parietaria judaica. The sequence goes on from OX940864.1 coordinate 20,141,508, forward strand.
AGGAATATGAATGATTAGTTTACAATCGGTTTTCAAACGGAAGTTCGGAAGAACCTACGTGATTGTCGTTTTTCACTGTCGCATTCGGTAATTCGTAAAACCCAAAGTAATTCATGAGCCCAACCGTTTCCTCTCATCAATTATCAAATTGCTTGTCTCCCCTGTTCCGAATATCTTTAATTAACAGTTTGAACATCATTTTAGTTTACAATTTAAATGAATCTTGATTTTGCAACAATTTCTCATAATATTTTATTTTTATATAACTCGCAATAAATATGAAAATTGACTTAGTCTCCGTGGGATCGATCTTTGTGCCTTGCACAATGTATTACTTGTCGACACGTAAATTTGCATATACGTTTTGCAACCAACACTCCCGGAGTAAAATTATATAGTTTTTTGACTCCCCGGGACGTGGCGAAACCGATGGCGCAAGTTTCGTGCCCATCCGAGCTCTCACGCGCCCTCACGCGCGGCTTCCTTGCGCCGTACTCCGGGGAAACTTTCTCCCCACTCTGCTGACGTCATAGGAATGACGTCAGCCACCTGGAGGGCGCGTGGGAGCACGTATGGCATGTGGGAGGGCGTGTGGAGGCTGCTGGTGCCACGTGGCAGCGTGTGAGGCCCCTGGGGCCCGCTTGGGGTGCTTTCGGGGCCGTTTTTTGGTCCCGCAAGTGTCTCGAAGCCAAATTTTACAAACTTTATGTCATTTTTGAGTATCTTGATATGTTTAGGAACATCTGGATACTTTGTTTTTCGAAAACGGATTTCCGGTGAATATTTTGCTTGAAATTGAACATTAATTAATAAAAAAAAACGTTAATTAAATAACTTTTCTTTTATTAATTTATAAAAATCAATTCCGTAAAACACCCATGACACAAAGAATGACACACTAATGAACTGCAGAAGATGCAATACCTTCTGAACCCGGCTTCTAAATTTATTCATGACAATCTCGTTTTAATCTTCACAACACGAAATCACTACTCCACAAATATCATTGCATGATAGACATGGTACTGATTTCATTTTGCCACATGTTTTGAACAATTTTTAAATAAGATTCAGTGATTGTACAAAGATGCATGTGATTTATATACACACATAATAAAAAGAATTGAAAGAATTTATATCTTACATATTAGATCATGATTCAAATTGGTCAATATTTTACAGAATTATGATACTGAATTTGAAAACAATACACCAATAACTATGGGTCTGCTGAATATGAGTTAAAAGAAAGACAAAAATCTTGCTAAACTAAACCAACTAATTCATGAACTATTTCCAAAACTTGGTCTAACGAAATAAATAATCTAAAAAGAAATAATTATGGGACCCCAAACAAGATATCGACGCAGATTTTAAGCAGCTTAAAAATATCTACAATTATTGGGATCCTGTTCCTTTGTGTTCTACACATCAAGTACAAAATCAGCAACCGACACTTTGTAGTCAAGTTAGACATTTTATTGCTGTGAAACTTAATAGTAAACATTGTTAATTATACACATAAAGTACGAGAGTATAAAAAAAATAAAATAAAAAAGATCTATTTTCCAGTCAACTAGCAATTGTTCATGCTTCGAATAACGACTCGATACGTCGAGCACTTGAGCAATCAAGCTGCTCATTGCGATTACCGAGATTTGTCTGCGCGTTCGATCGTTAGTAAAAAATGTATACTTAATTAAGAGAGTTAGGAAGATAAATTCATATATATTTAAATACATTATATTTGCTTTTTATTAACGACTAACTAGTTTCTTTGTTGTGTTGTCGATTAGCTCTTTTTAATATTGTTGCATTGTTGTACTGTTGTCGTTTTTATTCCATTGGGTCGTTTCAGTTATTAAATCAACTATGAGCTATTAAGCCAAATGTAAGGCTTCTTATAAAGCTCCAACGGTTCTTTTAATAATTGATTCGATCCTCATGATAAGCATATATACTTATCATTTTGCTTGTAATTACACATTATTCAATATAATAAACATCCCTTTTTTCTCTCTTCGAGTCTTCTTCTTCCTCTCGATAAGAAGTTCTTCGCTCAATATGGTATCAGAGCGACTTCCGCCATTTTTCCACTGATTGGAAGCTTCACTCCGTTTCCTCCTTCATCTTCTTCTTCTTGTGGCGAATTCACCTCCATTGCATGCTCATGGAGGAAGCTGATCAGAAGACAGCGATCGTTTCCAAGATCGCCGAGAAGACTTCGATAGATGATCCTCTTAGCGTGTATTACCTTCACCCTTCCGATAGCACAGGAGCTGCTCTTGTTTCTTAGCCTCTCAACGGTGAGAATTATGCGTCTTGGTCCAGGTCAATATTGATAGCATTGTCTGTGAAGAACAAGATTGGTTTTCTCGATGGATTGGTGCCAAAGCCAACTGGAGAAGACGACAGATTGATCAAGATCTGGATCAGGAACAACAATGTTGTGGTAGGTTGGCTTCTCAATTCCGTATCCAAAGTGATTGCAAAATTGATCCTATATGGAGATACAGCTGCTCAGATCTGAGAGAGAGATTCAAACAAAGCAATGGTCCGAGAATTTTTCAGCTTAGGCGAGATCTTGCCAATCTCAGGCAAGGTCAGGATTCCATTTCTACATTCTTCACCAAATTGAAGGCGATTTGGGATGAACTTAATGACTTCAAGCCTCAGTGCAATTCAAAGGCCTGCACAGAGTTCTACAACACCGAATATGCAATGAAATTTCTCATGGGGCTAAATGACACATACATGGTGATTCGAGGTCAATTGCTTCTTATGAAACCTATTCCCCCGATTAACAAGATCTTCACTCTTTGCCTCCAAGAAGAAAGGCAAAGATCTGTTGGATCAGAGATTCCGGCATCAGATTCTGCGAGCACAATGGCAATGGCTATGAGAAAAGATATCAATCCAAGAAGACAGTTCAAGAACAAGAGTCGTCCATTTTGCACGCACTGCAAAATGACTAGTCACACGATCGAGAAATGCTACAATCTCCATGATTACCCACCTGGTGGACAACAGAGATTCAAGGAACAAAGCAACTCAGTGGACATGAAGCCGAGCAAGATCGAGGAACATAGTGGAGTGATGGATAGCCTCTCGGATTCACAGTGTCACAAGCTAATCGAAATGCTGACAGATCACATGAAGAGCTCCGGGAAGGCCACGAGATCAAATGCAACCGTGAATCTTGCCACCTTCACTACAGGTTCCTTGAATTATATGCGCGCTATTAACAGTCACCTTAATCTTTATAATTCTTGGATTATTGACTCGGGTACCACAAAGCATATATGCAACATTAAAAGCAAGTTCGTTAACCTCAAACACTTAAGGAATTTCACGGTCACTCTTCCTAATGAAGAGATAATTCCCGTGTATTTTAATAAAGATGTGCAGATCAACTGTGACATTACTCTTAGAGACGTGCTTTATATTCCAGTTTTCAAATTCAGTCTTTTATCTGTAAGGACTTTGACCACACATTCAGGTGGTCGTGTCATCTTTACTGACAAATTATGTGTGATACATGATCGTATGCTAGTGAAGGAGATTGGCAGGGGTAGTGTACAGGATGAGCTGTACATCCTTGACACTAGTGAACCCATTTTATCTGTTTCTAATTGTAATAAAGTGTCAGTAGATCTATGGCATTCTAGGTTGGGTCATGCTTCTCAGAAATCCTTAGCGCCTCTTAGAAACACCCTTGATTTCGCTAAACACAATAATGATGAACCTTGTTACATTTGCCCTTTAGCTAAGCAAAATAAATTACCCTTTGTTTCCGGTAAAAATATTTACATTGAACCTCTTGAGCTGATTCATTTGCGATATTTGGGGTCTTTTTCATCACAAATCCCATAATGGTTTTAGATATTTTTTAACTCTCGTAGATGACCATTCAAGATTTACTTGGACTTTTCTAATGTCACATAAATCTGATTTTCACGATATTTTGCCAAAATTTACTGCAATGGTGGAAAGGCAATTTGACAAGAAAATCAAAAATTTTAAATCCGACAATGCGCACGAGCTAACATTTACAGAGTACTTTGGAAAGCTAGGAATATTGCATCAGTTCACATGTGTTGAAACCCCACAGCAAAATTCCGTTGCTGAAAGGAAGCATCAGCACCTTTTGAATGTTGCTCGAGCTTTATTCTTCCAGAGCAAGGTACCGATTTCTTTCTGGTCTGACTGCCTTCTGACTGCCACTTTTCTGATTAATAGAACACCTACTCCTGTTTTACAAAACAAATGCCATTATGAGGTGCTCTATCACAAGCCTTTTGACTACAATTTTTTAAGAAATTTTGGCTGTTTAGCCTTTGCCTCCACTTTACAAGCTCATCGGACTAAGTTTCAAGCTAGAGCTAGGAAATGTGTGTTTCTTGGTTATGCCTCTGGTTATAGGGGATATAGACTTTATGATTTAGATAAAAATGTTTTCTTCATATCCCGTGATGTTATTTTTCATGAAAATAACTTCCTTTTTCATAATAATGATACTGATAAACCTATGACTGACCCTTTTAATGACATTGTTTTGCCTTCTATTACTATATCTGAATCAAATATTTTTTTTGAAGAATGTATTGAATCAGAAAATGTCTCTGAACCAATTCATTCTTATAATATCTCTGAAAATGACATTTCTGCCCTTGATGATCTTATCGTCAATAATAATGCTACTAAACCTACTTCTAATGATATTCTGACAAAAAGAAGGTCAAGTAGAGAGTCTAAGACCCCTGGTTATCTGAAAGATTATCAATGTGGTGTTGTTCGTGAAAAACACTTCACTTCACCCCATAATATAAGTTTTGTTCTTTCTTATGATAATTTGTCTGATTCGTATAAAAATTTTGTTCTTTCTTGTACTTTGGATGTTGAACCTCAATACTTTCACCAAGCAAATAAATTTGATCATTGGAGAAGGGCTATGAATGAGGAAATCGATGCTATGGTGTTAAATAAAACTTGGACCATAATGCCCCTTCCCAAAGACAAGAAAGCCATTGGTTGTAGATGGGTTTACAAGAATAAGTTTAATTCAGATGGGACTCTTGCTCGTAGAAAGGCAAGACTTGTGGCTAAGGGATATAATCAACAAGAAGGTGTTGATTATATTGATACTTTTTCTCCCGTAGCCAAACTTGTCACTGTTTAACTTATTCTTGCTTTAGCTGCACAATACAAATGGCACTTGGCCCAATTAGACATCAATAACGCTTTTCTTAATGGTGATCTTGACGAGGAAGTTTTCATGTCCATGCCCCTTGGTTACGTGCCTTAGGGAAAAACTGACAGTTCTCAGAATTTAGTTTGTAAATTAAATAAGTCAATATATGGCTTGAAGCAGGCTTCTCGTCAATGGAATATGAAATTTACTCATGTTATCACTAACCTTGGCTTTGAGCAATCAAAAAGTGATTATTCTTTATTCACTAAAGGGTCTGGTGATTCCTTTGTTGCTTTACTTCTCTATGTTGATGATATAGTTTTGTCTGGGCCAAAATTATCTGTCATTAACTCCGTTAAGGGTGATCTAGCTAATTGCTTTAAGTTGAAAGACTTAGGTGACCTCAAATATTTTCTTGGTCTTGAAATTGCTAGAAGTAAAGATGGAATTAATATTTCGCAACGTCTTTATACCTTACAACTCTTAACTGATTTTGAATTCCTTAATTCAAAACCTGCTAAAACACCTATTGAGCCTAATATTACTCTTAGTTCTGAATCTGGGGAGTTACTTGAAAACTCTACTCCCTATCAAAGGCTCATAGGAAGGTTACTTTATTTGACTATCACAAGGCCCGATATTACTTATTCTGTGAACTTTCTTAGCCAGTTTCTTGCAGCTCCGAGAGATGCTCATCTAAAGGCAGCCCACAGACTGCTTCGATATTTTAAAGGTCAACCAGGTTTGGTTTTATACTATGCCTCTAACTCTGTCAGTACAGGTCTCAAGGCGTATTCAGATGCGGATTGGCGGCCTGTCCCGACTCCAGAAAATCCATAACAGTTTTTTGTATTTTTCTCAATGATTCATTAATTTTCTGGAAATCAAAGAAACAAAAGACTGTTTTCCGCTTTTCTGAATATCGTGCCTTGGCATCCACGTCAACTGAGATCATTTGGATCAATCAGTTGCTTCATAATTTTCACATTTTTGATTTGCCATTGCCAGCCATTTATTGCGATAACCAAGCAGCTATTCATATTGCCACAAATCCTTCCTTCCACGAAAGGACTAAACATATCGAAATAGATCTTCATTTTGTTCGTGATTTAGTACGTTCTCAAAGCTTGAAGCTTATGCCGATTCGTTCAAATTCTCAATTAGCAGATATTTTCACTAAGCCCCTAACTTTTCCAGTTCTTTTTAATTTGTTATCCAAGATGTCACTGCTTAACATTTTTGCAGTACCATCTTGAGGGGGTGTATTAAATCATATATTTAAATACATTATATTTGCTGTTTATTAACGACTAACTAGTTTCTTTGCTGTGTTGTCGTTTAGTTCTTTTTAATATTGTTGCATTGTTGTACTGTTGTCGTTTTTATTCCATTGGGTCGTTTCAGTTATTAAATCAACTATGAGCTATTAAGCCAAATGTAAGGCTTCTTATAAAGCTCCAACGGTTCTTTTAATAATTGATTCGATCCTCATGATAAGCATATATATATACTTATCATTTTGCTTGTAATTACACAATATTCAATATAATAAACATCCTATTTGTCTCTCTTCGAGTCTTCTTCTTCCTCTCGATGAGAAGTTCTTCGCTCAATATTACGTTGTAAACCAGTTCTTTTTTATTTTTATTTCCCTCTAAGTATTTATGAATCGGCAGTGAATTCAACATTTGTTCGACACACGAATATTAAAATAATTATTAAAAATTATATTTTGTTGTTATATCGAGTTACTTTGTTATTTGATTGGAAACTCGATTTTGTTTGTTTTCGTGGGTACAGAGTTCGAGAAAATTAGTTTGTCTTGACATGCTTTGAGTGCTATAGAGTATCTATCATTTCGGGAAGCTAACTCTACTGAACCTCTTGCTCGACTGAACAAAAATCAAACTTTAAGGAGAGACTCTTAACGCGTCTCGAAAAGTTGTTAAAGTTATTCGTTAAAAGCAATTAAAAACTCATGAAAAATTTCATATATTAATCTTTTCGTATCAAAGTTGTGTAAAAAAACAAGTTTGTTGCAATTTTTTTGAAAACAAATTTGTTTTTTTTTTTTTTTTTGTGGCTATTTTGTGAGCTAAACTTGTGAGAGACCGTGCACTAGAAACTTTCTCAGACTGTTGCAATTTTTATGTGCATATTTATCTTTCTTATTTCAACAGATTGGAGTTAGTTATTTAGATTCCTGATTCGTTGGTGACTAATACATAATTTCTCAGCTTTCTAGTTTGTTTATTGCGAAATATCAGTTGACGATATATAAGGCGATAAATAGATCAAATTGAAGTCATCCCTAACAAGTTTAACTGAGTTGAATTCTCTCTGCGTTGTGTTATCATATTCTCAGCTCATCATAGAGTTGTGTTATCATATTCTCAAATCCTCGAGAGAGGTGTTGACGGCATTTGAAGAATGACGCAGAAGGGATTAAGACTTAGCAACTTCACCAGCGGATCTGGCTACGATCGACAGTCTCAAGAGCGGAGGTCGTCTACGAGGAAGTGATTAATCTGGGCATCTGGGTAAGGGCCTCGCAGAATAGATTATCTACATCGGATTTCATGAACCGCATTGCCAAAACATCATGTGTTTTTTTTTTTCCACTCATTTTAATTTATCGATCTCGTCATTGGAAAATTAAATAACTGACTTTACAGTTTCTATTCAATTCTGCTATTAATTCGTTGTTTCATCATGTATCATCTTTAGCTCTTAACATTATTTAGTAGATATCATACTTCTATTCTCTAAAAAGGTACAGAGAATATAACGTTTGACCTAAAAAAGGCTTCTTAAAGGTCCAATTTCAGAAGAAACCCAATTAAGATGTGATAAAGGTATTAAGCTATTTATAAACATGACATCGAAAGGGCCAATAAAATTTGCTAATTCACGAGTTTCAAGTGACTTAGTATCAAAACGACATGAGCCACTTGAAATATCATGCGTAAAAAATCAAACTTTTCGTCTACTAGTAACTTCACTACATACTTTTATAAAAGGTTACAGGTTCAAACCTCATTAGACGCAAGTACATTGCCCCTTTACATATGTAAACTTGGCATGTCACTTGTTCTTACACTGAATATATCTAGTAATTCGAAGGTGCATTGTAACATTGACACTATAAAAAAAATAAAAAAATAAAAAAATCATGCGTGTAATTTATAGTTTACAAAGTCTTTGCAGAATCTATTAATTGCTCTCTGCTTCATTAGAGAGACTACGGGACTTTCACCGCTATAAATTCAAACTTAAGTAATTGGAGAATTAAATTACAAACCGACCTCCGTTGGGATTTCATTTAGAAACATACCCCCCAAATACCCCATGTTAAAAAACAAAAACATTGTTCACCGAGGGTATGAAGCAAAATCAAAACCCTTTTAAGGTTACTATTGCCAAAAGCCCGTAATTGGATATTTGGGAAAGCGGCCAAGTAGGGACCATAAATACGTAAAAACTATTATACCAACAAAAAATCAACATCGACTCTCACACCTAAATGTCAAATTCAATGTTTGAATTTTCCTCGATAATCATCGATTATCTGTCTTCCCGGTAGTCATCGGCAAATATTCTATGCCAATCGATTATCCGTAAAAACAATGAAAAAAAAATGAAAAAATTAGTATTTTTCAAAAAAATTGCACTTTTCAATAATTTTTCGGCAAAAGTACGTTCAATGCAAAAATTATTTTAGTATGACATGATTTTATTGAGTATGACATATTTTTAATTGAATATTTACATATTTGAGAGTGAGATTATATTTTATTTACATATGTCAACTTAGTATAAATATATTCTTAAAACTATATTTTTAGTGGTTTTTCATCAATAATCCTCGATAAGTGTCGATAATCCATCGATAATCCTCGATAAGTGTCGGTAACAATAAGATACAATTTTATTAGGTTTCCATCGATAATCCTCAAAAATCCATAGATAATCTTCGAAAACGGCAACCGATTTATCGACAAAAACGACATTTTGAACGTTGGTCAAATTCATTTTATTTAAAGACTTAGTAAAACTTACTAACATGAAATAAATTAGTCAAAATAAGATAATATAATCTGACAGAGATCAATCCAGATAGTATAAGATAAGTAGCCAAAAAAAAAAACCCTGGATGATAAGTATTATAAATGACGCTCGTGTTTCAATAAACGTTGATGAAGCTCTTTCTTTCAAAGTGCCAATAAGTGATGACATGCTTATTTTTAAAATGTATTTTTATAATAATAATAAAATAAAAAAACACTATGCGTTAGAAAAAGAAATTTTAGTATTTGATAAGCTTATATATAACTAATGTCATTTTTTTTGGACCTAGTTACCTAGTTTGTCCAAAGTACTTACAGTACAGAAGCAGTCATTGTTTCTAATATACTTACTTTTGGTCGAGTCGTGTTTAATTGTTATCAATTATCAAGTTTTATTTTTTTTTAATGTGTTTTTCAGTTAATAGAATACGAAACTGAAATATATATATATAATATATTAAAAAATATATTTTTGCATAAATTTGGAGCTGATTATTATCGTGTTTGAAGCCTAATCCAAAACTAGTATTTTTATCGAAATTGTAGATCTTCGTCTCACCTACGAAACTAGCTGTATTTTTGGAGTTAAAACGACCAAAACGGTGCAAAATAGTTTTTGTGACCTCGGCTTATAAACAAATTTCAAATCTGAACATGCACATTTTGTGCCCACAAAAATAAAGAGCCCAGTGAGTAAAGCACGTTTTGAGATAAAACCCATCACAATTTCTGTAACATGTAATCGCATTGTGAACAACTCGATCTCGCTCTATGGTTATTTTCTTTTCCTTTCTTAAATTCAACCAAAATATGGATAATCAGAAACAAGCTAAAAATAAAAAATAAAAAAAATATGAGATCTCAAGCCGCAGCCGCGTCCTCAACAACATTTTTTGATGTCTTCAACGATAAGTCTAATTTTTATTTTTGAGTCTTTTTGCTTTGGTGTTTGTCTTTGTGGATTGTATTGCAGAACATAATGTCTCCGTCCGATGAAGAACGGATGCAGTTTGGGCAGAAAGCAAACATGTTTTTCGCCATTTACAAAAATATAAAATGAAATTTTCTCCGTAAAAAAAAAAGAGTATTTTAATACTCTAAAACGAACATAATTATTTCGAAGTATAAATAATGCTTATAAAATTTATCCACGTGATGACTGGCATAACACGTTAACGTGCCACAAGACATTTGATGATGAGTACTGTGACCAAGCCGAGGCAATAAAATGGTGCATGAATGTTGATGAGTACTGGCCCTCGAGCCAAGGCGAGGAGACACTCCCGCCCTCTGCCTTTGGTGGGTGACAAACTGTTGTGGGCAAAAATCACTTTTACAACAGTCACGGCATCACACGTGGCAACGCCATTTTTAGAGTATTTTCCAGGGAGCAAACGAGGGCAGCGCGCCTCCGTTAATATCGTACGTAAGTAATAACCAGCTAAGAGGAGATGAAGACGAAGAGAAAATGGTGAAATTAGTTATAAAAGTGCCTCTAGATCCTTCTCATTTCATTGCCTTTGGTATTTATCATCGTGGAGAAAATCAAGTACAAGTTTGGATTTTCGTTTTTTGTACGACAATGGCTGAAAATAGAAAGAAGGAATGTTCTTGGGATTGGAGACTGTACTCCTTTTTCAGTGAAGGATCTAGTACTCTTTGATTGGTTATCCTTGACCTTTATGAATGAATGACATCTTATTCTATTTATAGGTAGGTATTTAGGCCTCATTATGGGCTATGATTACAAACTGTTAATAAAAAAAATCCTAATTCTGTGGTCCCGTTTGAATCTGTTAGGGTGACCTGGGCGTGTGGAGTTTTGTCGTCCCTGAGGGAGACTAGCTTCGCTCGGATGAGCCGAATGTCGTAAGTGTGGTCGAAACTTGGATAAGGCGTTCTTCCTTAGGCGACGAGACAGGTCGGCTCGTATCCCGCTCTGCGTTGGGACGGGCGAGACGCCGTCTACCCGGCTTCGGCCGAGTCTTGGCTCGGCTAGGTCTTCCTCCGATCGAGTCGGGGTGATCCTTGCGTCTTTGTGGGGTGGGCCTGTGTTCATACCTAGGCCTCACCTTAGACTTGTCAAGGATCTTTTCCCTTGCTTTTGGGCCTTTAATTAAGTATATGTAAGTAGGCCCGCTTGAATTATAGAACCAAATTTGACCCCAACATCTACCATTAAGCTGCAACCAAATTATAATATTAGCTACGTATTTTTCCGTATAAATAATAGGTATTTAATTATGTGCAGCAATATATTCATTATCTAAACTTAATTTTGCTTGACTGATGAATCCTAAAGTGGAAGATTTCCTAGGATCTAGAGGGTCACATTTCAAACTAAGATGGTGCTAATTTCATTTCTCATTGTCTCTTCAATAATTGTGGAACTCCCTTTCCCATATATTTCTTAGTAACCGACACAAAAGTGGCTTATAAACACTCACTTCTTTTTTTTAAGGAAAAAATTGATCTTTATAAATTAAACAGAGGGATTTAAATCCCTACGTACAACGTCTACAAGTCACTCCGGGCAACCGTAACACCAAAAATCTATAGAGACGGTGGAAAGTCGAGCTTTCGCAAGAGCATTAGCCACTTCATTACACATTCTCGGAACCCAACAACATTCTCCGGTTAAACCAATTGAGCACGCCACCACTCGAATGTCTTCCAAAATTTGCCCCTGCAGCCCATTGTATGTCCCGCCTTTCGTGGGATGCGCTGCCCGGAGACACTCAGATTCTATGGCCGAGATCAACCAGCCCTGAGCCTTAATGAACTGCAATCTCCAGCGAATGGCAATGCACTCCCCTGTCAAGACTGAATCCACACCTGTAATCATCGCGGTTTCTACTCCCAAAACCGAGTCGTCCGAGTCACGCATGACAGCGCCTATCGCAGCATACCCAGATTTCTCGTCCCACGCCACATCACCATTAAGCTTACATCCACCATCTTCGGATCTGGTCCATCGCCTCAGCCTCTCAATGCGATCGGCAAGTATCGCTCTCGAATTTTGGGCACAAGTCTTGAAGCTTTAAAGCCAACTGCCGACCTCACCAACCCACAGTTCCGGTTTCTTGGCTTGATTCTCGAACAACCGAAGGTTGCGATCGGACCATGCTGCCCACACTAAACCACAGAAGAGTTCCAAATTTGAGTCAGAGAGTACCTCAAGAGCCCGGAAACATAGTTCGCGGAATGGGACCTCCCCCGTCTTGTCCGACCACCGATGGAGCAAAGAGGCTCGCTAGATTGATTGGGCTCTTTCACATCCTCACACGGCGTGAAGGGTGTCCTCCGGAAGGGCTCCAAAAAAGCTACAAAATGGAAGACAACCAACTCCTCGACCCCGGAGAGCACCATAAGTCGGGAGGGCATTAAACCAAGCACGCCACACAAGGTGTTTTATCTTTGGCGAAATTGGGAGCCCCCACAACTTCTTCCACCACTTAGGGTTAAGCCCTGCCAACCCGGAAGGGCCTCCACTCACCTCCGAGCGTGCAAGACGGTAACCCAACCGTACTGTGTAAATCTCACTGTCTTCAAAATGCCAAACAATGCGGTCCTTGCTCTTCTCTTCCCCAACGGGAATCTTCATGATTGCCTCGGTATCATAGGGAGACATCAAGGCCTCTAAAAGATTCCTATTAAAGCGCCCTAATGACATAAAGTCGGCCGTTTTCCAAGGGTACCCATCCTCCGGCTCCTTGAGGTTATCGCAAACGCTCCGACTCGCGGAATCCATGGTTGCTTGAACGCCCTTACGTTGTCTTCCCCTACTTGCCACCTAATGTCTTTTCGGATCAAATCTCGGCCCCAGCTAAGACTTTTGCAAAGGAAAGAGAAATGACATTTGCATTCGAACTCGAGCACCGATGACTCCAGAAAGTATTTTGCTTTCAAAACTCGAGCTAGTAAGCAATTAGGGATAAACACTCACTTTTACATCCAAAACAATTGATATGTATTACACTCAGCTGCCATAATGATCGTGTTTTCAATGCAAATATGTACATGATTAGACACTTAATAATCGTTGTGCCATAATTGTCGTGTTTCCTAATTATTAACTATCAAACGAGTTTATTAATTATAACACTTACTTTATAATTAAAACAATTCTAATATATATATATATATATATATATATATATATATATATATGACTCAAGGTTGCACACGGTGGTAGCGGCCAGCGAGCTACTAGAGCTGCTTATTTACGTTGAATGCGAATAAGAGTTCAGATAGACTTATTCGCATGTATCTGTAAGTGTTTGGTGATCATAACTGTAAGTTTATAATGCTTATTTTATGTTTTAAAAATATTCTGCATTTATAGTTTTGTGTGTGTATTTTTGGCTAAAATATCCAATTATAACTAATAAACATTAATCATTATGTCTTCTTTTTTTTTTTTTTACTTTTTTTAAATATGGATAAAAAAATGTCTGATAAAAGATTAAATATTATAAAGACAATAACCGTAGTATTAAAGCTTTCACATCAAAGTAAGTAATGAGACATAACAACACGTTTATATGAACTAGTTACTTTTTTGTTGAATTATGTCAATTCTGACTTAGCACCATGCAGATTCAGTACTACATATATTTTTTTCAATTAAGTTTGGTCAAAGAACCCCTCGTGTACCCAAAGTTTAAAAGTGGTGGCAAAAGTACTCAAAGTCACATTTGGGGAGTTGACCACTCCATTCTCATAACGCAGTTAACTTACCTGTTAACTCTGGCCACGTGGACAAACATGGGTTACTGACATGACAATTTTTTTCCACGTGGAAGAGCCCAATTAGGAGTTTAATTCATTTGTTTGTCGTAAATGAGGCTGATGTGGGCTCATCCACGTGGCAAAAATTGCTATGTCAACAACCCACGTTTTTCCACGTAGCCAGAGTTAACAGATAAGTTAACTGCGTTAGGAGAATGGAGTGGTACAACTCCCAAAACGTGACTTTGGGTACTTTTTCCACCACTTTTATATTTTGGGTACAAAGGGATTCTTTGACCAAACTTTGGGTATTTTTGCTGTTATTAACCCTTTCAATTATATGGTTTCCTCAGTCGTATGTAAAGCACCATTATCCCCACCGCAGCAAAGCCGCCTTCAAAAAAAAAAAAAAAACTCTCAATATTTAATATGTTTGGGAAGATATAATTTAGCGACGAATTAGTAGCTTAGTTTAATTTTGATTAATTAGTAGGTGATATATCGAATGTTAGTTTTTATTAAGTATTACAAAAATACACTGTATATTATTTATTTTTAAGAAAAATTGAGATTTACGATAAAACTTATGGTTATTTTGTGCAGAATATGTTTATTTTGGTGGGTGGTTTCTTAAGTAGATTGTTTGTAGTAGATAGTTATGTAGAAATGGAGTGGAGAGTGTTTAGAGAGAATTTTATTTATTGATTCTTGCAAATTTACAACACCGCGTCACCTCTTTATATAGAGGGAAAACAACAATCTAGAGTTTTCTTGTAAATCCTTAATTACAAGTCTCTAGATAATTCTTATACTTTCTAATCTAGATAGCTTCTAGATTTTTCTATACTCATATGCTTTATAATAGCATTCTAGATTTTTTCAAACACTTTATCTCTTCATATTTTCTGCATGTATCTAGGACATACTAGAATATTCTATAGTGTAGAAATGTGCATCAATTTTAACACTCTTCCTTGATGCGCATTTGGACTACTCCGATCATGTCTCGCAATGTCTCGAATTTTTCTTTTGGTAGCGCTTTTGTGAAGATATCAGCTAATTGTTCTTCACTGGTGCAATGTTTGAGCTCTATCTCCTTGTTGTTCAGAGCTTCCGGAATAAAGTGATACTTGATTTTGATGTGCTTAGTTCTTCTGTGAAAAACTGGGTTTTTAGCCATCGCAATAGCAGATTTGCTATCACAAAAGATCTTTGTAGCTTCTTTCGTGAGGCTCCCCCATGTCTTAAAAAATTCGTTTCAGCCATGTTGCCTGACTTGTAGCCATAGCAGCGGCTACATACTCTGCTTCTACTGAGAATTGAGCAACTGTTTCTTGCTTCTTTGACACCCAAGAAAAAATTCCCGATCCTAGTGTGAATGCATAGCCTAATGTTTTCTTCATGTCGTATACTGATCCTGCACAGTCACTATCAGTATAACTTAATAGTTCAGAGTCAGTTGTAGGTTCGTACCATATGCCATAATCCTTTGTTCCTTCAAGATATCTGAGAATTCTCTTGTCCGCTCTGTGATGAACGTGACTTGGACTCTGCATAAATCTCGATCATAGGCTTGTAGCATACATGATGTCTGGTCTTGATGTTGTTAGATAAAGAAGGCTTCCGATGAGACTTCGATAAACTGCGTTGTCTGCTTTTGGTGAGCTATCTTCTTTTGACAGTGCTTTGTTGTTTTCTAATGGAGTAGCAACTGTCTTGCAGCCACTCATCTTAAACTTCTTTAGAAGACTTTCGATATAGTTCTTTTGTGAAATAAATATTTCGTTTTCTTTCATGTTTATCTCTATTCCAAGAAAGTAGCGCATTAGACCTAAGTCTGTCATCTCAAACGTCTTCATCATGTCCTCCTTGAAGTCCTTGATCATTTTCTCATTGTTTCCCGTGTAAATAAGATCATCATATAAGGAGACAATGAGTGTTTCAGTTGTACCTTTTGTTTTGACGTATAAGGTTGGCTCACTTTTACTTCTACTGAATCCACACTCAGTAAAGTAGTTTTCAATTCGGCTATGCTAGGCTCTTGGTGCTTGCTTTAACCCATATAAGGCCTTCTTGAGCTTAAATACTTTGTCTCCTTGTCCTTGCACCACGAACCCTTCAGGTTGCTCCATGTAAATTTCTTCTTCTAGGTAGCCATTTAGGAAAGCGGACTTTACATCGAGCTAATAAAGTTGCCATCTTTTTTTAGCCGAAAGTGCAATTAACTCCCTTATTGTGTCATGGCGTGCTACTGGAGCAAATGTTTCAGTGTAGTTTACTCCAAATTGTTGTGCATATCCTTTGGCAACTAGTCTCGCCTTGTATTTTTGAATTGTACCATCGGGGTTTACCTTTGTCTTGTAGATCCACTTTACTCCGATGATTTCTTTTTCTTACTTTGAAGCTGCTTCGTAGCTTTCTGGCTCCGAGATTGCTAAGTTACATGACTCGTATACTTCGGCAAGAGATCTTATTCTTCTCGCTGGTGAGTCTGTTGTAGCATCTGGATCGTTTCTTGTAGCTTGAGTTAGTAGAGTAGATTGGTTTTCATCTTCTTGCTGAGGCGTTGATGGCATATTAATATTTGATTCATGTGTCTAGTTATTGTTCTCATTGTAAGCGGCATCTTCATCGAACTCCACGTCTCAGCTGATAAGAAGCTTCTTTGTCTTTAAGTTATAGACTCGATATCCTTTTGACTGAGTATTATAGCCTAAAAATATTCCTTTTTCTAGTTTTTCATCGAGTTTACCTCTATTTACTTGTGGCACGTGAGCGTAGCATATGCAACCAAAGACTCTGAGATGTTTTGCAGACGGTTTTCTTCCACTCCAAGCTTCAATTGGTGTCTTGTCTAGCACGGCTTTTGTAGGACACCTGTTTAGCAGATAGACTGCCGTGTACATAGCTTCTGCCCAGAAGCTTTTAGGAAGTCCTTTATCCATGAGCATCGCCCTTGCGGTCTCCATCACAGTTCTGTTCTTTCTTTCTGATACTCCATTTTGTTCAGGTGCATATCCGACAATGAGTTGTCATTCCGCGCCTTCTTCTTCGCAAAACTTGTTGAATTCTGTTGAAGTGTATTCTTTGCCTCGGTCATTTCGGAGGGTCTTAATGTAGAATTCACTTTGTTTTTTGACACAATTATTGAATCTCTTGAAAATATCGAAGACTTGTGATCTTTCACGCATGAAATAAGCCTACGTCATTCTAGTACAATCATCAATGAAGAGGATGAAGTACCTATTTTGCTCGAGTGACGGGGTGCGCATTGGACCACAAACGTGTGTGTGTGTGTACTAGCTCCAGTGGCTCCTTAGCTCTCCATGCTTTATTGAATGGAAAAAAATTTCGGTGTTGTTTCCTGATTAGGCATCCTTCACATACTCCATCGATCTATTTTATAGATGGAAAATCCGTCATCATGTTTTTCTAGTGAATTATCTTTAGCCCGTGAAAATTAAAGTGCCCAATCCGCTTATGCCATAACCACGACTCGTCCACTTGCGTCTTCATCGCCACATCACTTGTATGCCTCCGTTGGAATAGAAAACACCTATGCTTATTCATGTTTATCTTTGCAATTTCTTGGGATTTATCTCGCTTGTCATAAATTGTGCAAGCGTCTCCCTCAAAAAGCAAAGAGTGTCCTTTCTCCATCATTTGATCTATGCTGAGTAGGCTTTGATCGACATTTGGGACTAGAAGTACATCGGTTAAATACTTCTTTCCCTTTTTTAGTTCAACAGAGATAGTTCCTTTACCATTCGCCTCTATAAAATCTCCATATTCAATTTCGACTCTTGAGTCGGTTTTCCCAAGAGTGCAAAATAGTTTTTCATTTTTTTGTCATGTGGTTACTACAACCACTATCCACATACCATGTGTCATCTTTGTCTTCAGTTCTAGCTTGAAAGGCATAGAAGAGATTTTCATCTTTTTTTTCTTCAGAGAAGTTAGCTTGATGATTTTTCTTAAAACGACATATATTTTCAGTGTGCCCAAATTTTTTGCAATTTTGGCATTGTGGTTTTCCTATAAACCAACAATCTTTCTCCAACTGGCCTTTTCTTTTGCAAATACCACATGGAGTATATCTATCGTTATTTTTTCCTTGTTTTCCTTCGTAACTTCTCTTTTCTCTTGGCTTATGAGACCGCGTAGTTATCTTAGATTGAAAGGCGTTTTCCATAGATTCATTCTCATTCCGCCTACTCAATCTATTTTCATGTGCTTCAAGAGAGTCCATTAATTCTGTTGGTGAAAGAGTCTCAATATCCTTTGTTTCTTCGATGACTAAGACTATTGCATCGTATTTTTCTGTACAAGAAATTAGTATCTTTTCAACTATTTTCTTGTCAGAAATGTTTTCAACATAGACTCTCATTTGAGTTACTATCTCATTTATCCTTGAGTAATAATTTTTAGCGGTCTCATTGTCCTTCATCTTAATATTCTCAAAATCTCTTCTAAGTGTCTGTAGTCTGACCGTTCGTACCTTTTTTGTTCCTTGAAACTCCTCTTGCAACGTATCCTAAGCTTGTTTTGCTGTAGATGCCCCCATGATTCGTGGAAATATTTCGTCCGCCATAGCTTGTTGAAGAGCAAATAATGCTTGAGAGTCTCTTTGTTGATTATCCTCAAACGTCTTCTTTTGATTAGTTATAAGGGTAGACATGTCTTCAAGGATGTTAAATCCTTCTTCAATTATCTTCCACAAGTTTTGAGAGCGAAAGTAGGTCTTCATTTTGATGGACCAAAAATCATAGTTTTCTCCATGAAAGATTGGAAGAGGAATGGAGGAACGGTTTGAGTCGGCCATAGATTTGTTTTTTACGCCCGTTTGTGATCGAACGTCGCTCTGATACCACTGATGGTTATTTTGTGCAGAATATGTTTATTTTGGTGGGTGGTTTCTTAAGTAGATTGTTTGTAGTAGATAGTTATGTAGAAATGGAGTGGAGAGTGTTTAGAGAGAATTTGTGTAGGATATTTCTCTATTAAATGAAATTTACTAGTGTTTATGAATATTAAAGACGTTTAATACTAATAAACACTATGGCTGAATAAACCAACGGTCGAACGTTTTCAGCATTCATCAGATCAGTTTCTGAACGTTGCATGCTCTTAGGTTAGCTATAAGTAGAAGCATATAGGAAAGCTTTAGATACAGCACAAACGTAGAGCTTTTCCATAAAACAGCCGTTTGTTTTCAACATTTGCATTGGGTGATATAGCTTACGGATCGAGTTCGTCGCCGGCTTCGAGGTGTTTTTTTTAATCCGGCAATATAGCCTCTGTACCCTGGGAAGAAGACGGTCCCGTTGCTTTCCAACACCGGGAGGGACCGAATCTGCTTCAAGGGAAGCGTCGAACGCGCCTAGGCTCCGTTCACTTGTTTTCTTGTTTTGCTGATTCTTAGATTCTGAAATCTTGAGTCGATCCGCCACCATTGTTGAAGCTCGAAGCTTGTCGACGAACCACCAAAATATATACAGAGAGTGTATTTCTTTTCGTATTTATTTTATAAGTAATAAAATAATATCTTACTTGTATTTCCAGAATATCATATCTAACAATCTTGAAGCAGAGTCGTCTTTTATTTTCAAGAAAAGAAATAAGAATAGAGAAAACGAGGAAGAAGAAGACTATGAGATATTGGAGAGAAAAGAAGTAAACGTTATACTCTGATAAAGGTTTGAGTCTCGATCTTCCAATATCAATTATCAATTGCTTTGATAATCGTGTTCTTCGTATTGTCACATCATATTTTAATTCAATATTCAAATTACACGCGTGTTGTCTCTAGCCTTAAGTTAGGCAGCTGTTAGTTTCCATAAAGCTATAATTTTGTGTCTCGGGCATCTCAATAAGTTCTATGCATAGATTATTTTATTATTTTAAGTGATGAGTGTGTACTTTTAGATACATGTGCTCTTTATAACGTGTATCAGTGTAGTCATCTAGTAATTTTTTTTAGAAAGTCATCTAGTGATAGTACACAGTACTTTTGTTGCACCATATTCAATAATCTTTATCATTATAAAGTGTGCTCAACTTTTTATTCCTAAGTGCATCAATTATATTTACATATGTCATAGATTATATATTTATATATATTTTGATCGAAATCTGTGAGTTTATAATTAAGAAAGTATTGTGTTCTTGGAACAAATTAAGTACACCCGATTATTGATCGAGGTACAAGTTAAAATTGAAATGGTTATTTCAATTTAAATGGAAACGTACGTCGTTTCTGAATTTAAAATGGGTAATTCCAACCCAAATGAGTGGTGGCTCGATAGTAGCGCCACACGACATGTTTGCGTTGACAGTGCCTTGTTCGTGGAACTTACACTGTACGAAACTAGAGAAAAACTTTGTATGGGAAATTCGGCAACTTCAGAAGTGAAGGGCCAAGGAATGGTGTTTCTGAAAATGACATCAGGAAAAGAGCTTAAGCTTAACAACGTTTTGTTTGTTCCTAATTTTCATAAGAACTTTATCTCGAGCTCACTACTTAGCAAGCATGGATTTAAAATGGTATTTGAATCTAATGAGATAATGTTGTCCAAATCTAGAATCCTTGTTGGAAAGGGGTATGTAAAAGATGGGATGTGGAAAATGAACACGGTCATTACGAAGCCTAATCCTGTTATTAATAATAAACGAAAGTCTTCCACGTATATGCTTGAGTCTTCTAACTTATGGCATGGTAGACTAGGACATGTTAATTATTGTTCTTTGCGAAGACTAATTAATATGGAACATATTCCAAAGTTTGATATTAACGATAAGCACAAGTGCGAGACTTGCGTAGAGGCGAAATTAACGTGCACATCGTTTAAAAATGTCGAAAGAGTACGGAACCCCTTGGGTTAATTCATACAGACATTTGTGATCTCAAGTTTTTTGAAACAAGAGGTGGAAACAAGTACTTTATTACTTTCATTGATGATTGTTCTAAGTATTGTTATGTATATTTGCTAAAAAGCAAAGACGAAGCTATAGAGAAATTTGTTATCTATAAGCAAGAAGTTGAAAACCAACTTAATAAGAAAATTAAGATGGTCAGAAGTGATCGTGGTGGTGAATATGTTGCACCGTTTGAGAAATTTTGTACTAAAAACGGTATTATTCACGAGAAAACGCCACTTTACTCGCCTCAGTCAAATGGAGTGACTGAACGAAAAAATCGCACTCTCAAAGAGATGATGAACGCGATGTTGTTAAGTTCTGGGTTGCCGCAGAACATGTGGGGAGAAGCTGCGTTATCAGCTAATTATCTTCTGAATAAAATTCCTAAAAAGAAGGAAGATAAAACTCCTTATGAGTTATGGAAAGGAAAAAGACCTTCCTATAAATATCTCAAAATGTGGGGGTGCTTAGCCAAAGTAATGGCTCCCGCACCGAAAAAGATGAAAATAGGTCCGAGGACTGTGGATTGCATCTTTATAGGTTATGCACACAATAGTAGTGCGTATCGGTTCTTGGTGTATAAATCAAATAACCCTGAGATTCACAAGAACACGATTATGGAATCAAGAAATGCATCGTTCTTCGAAGATGTATTTCCTTGTAAGTCGAGAAATGATGGTTCAAGTTCATCTAAAAATCTTGATGAAACGACTTCCGAAACTAGTCAAGAACTAGATGAGGATGAGAGAGAACCTAGACGTAGTAAACGAGCAAGGGTAGAAAGGTCATTTGGACCCGATTTTTTAACTTACGTGTTAGAAAGTGAACCTCGAACATACAACGAAGCTGTAAGTTCTAGTGAGGGGCCTTTATGGAAAGAAGCCATAAAGAGCGAGATTGATTCGATCATGCAGAACCACACGTGGGAGTTGGTAGATCTTCCTCCGGGAAGTAAACCATTAGGCTCCAAGTGGGTCTTCAAAAGAAAATTGAAGGCTGATGGATCAATTGACAAGTATAAGGCAAGACTTGTTATCAAAGGGTACAGACAACGAGAAGGTCTTGATTTTTTCGATACATATTCTCCTGTATCGAAAATAACATCAATAAGGATGGTGTTAGCGATCGCAGCTTTGCGAAATCTTGAAGTACATCAAATGGATGTTAAAACAGCTTTCCTAAATGGAGATTTAGAGAAAGAAATCTACATGGAACAACCTGAGGGTTTCACTGCCCCGAATCAAGGAAATAAAGTGTGTAGATTGGTTAAGTCTTTGTATGGACTTAAACAAGCGCCGAAGCAATGGCATGAGAAATTTGATAACGCTATGTTATCAAATGGATTTAAAATCAACGAATGTGACAAATGTATCTATATTAAAGATACAAGTCAAGGATATGTAATCCAGTGTTTATACATTGATGATATTTTAATTGTGGGTAGTAATGATCAAAAATACCAAGAGGCTATTGAACTCAAAGTTTGACCTGAAAGATATGGGCCATGCAGATGTGATTTTAGGCATTAAAATCATTAGGAAATCTGATGGACTTATCTTAAGTCAGTCTCATTATGTGGACAAAATACTTGAAAAATTCAATAAAGGCGAAACTGGAGAAGTTAGAACGCCAATTGATACAAGTATACACCTAGCAAAGAATAAAGGAGATAGCATTGAGCAACTCGAATATTCTAGGGTGATTGGAAGTCTAATGTACCTAATGAGTGGTACTAGACCAGACATAGCTTATGCAGTAAGTAAACTTAGTAGATATACAAGTAACCTTGGATCTGATCACTGGAAAGCGATAGCCAGATTACTTAAATATCGAAGATTTACAAGAAATTATGGGCTATACTATGTCAAGCATCCTTCAGTTTTAGAAGGTTATAGCGATGCTAGTTGGATATCTGATATAAAAGATTCTAAATCCACTAGCGGATACGTGTTTACTCTAGCTGGTGCAGCTGTATCATGGCATTCGTCCAAGCAGACGGTAATAACCAGATCCACGATGGAATCTGAGTTTGTCGCCTTAGACAAATGCGGCGAAGATGCCGAATGGCTAAGAAAATTCTTGGAAGATATTCCAATGTGGCAAAAACCCGTGCCACCGATATGTATCCATTGCGACAGTCAGTCGGCAATAGGAAGAGCAAAAAGTCGTATGTATAATGGTAAGTCGAGACATATTCGTCGTCGATATAATACCATTAGGCAACTACTCTCAACTGGAGTTATCACAATTGACTATGTAAAGTCAAATGATAACATTGCGGATCCGCTAACCAAAGGGTTAAACCGAGAACTAGTTGATAAGTCATCAAAAGGAATGGGACTGAAGCCCATTATAGAATGAAGTTTTAACAGTGGAAACCCATCTTAGTTGACTGGAGATCCCTAGATCTAGATTCAAAGGGACAACCTAGCTGTATAAGACTTTAACGGATCATTGTGGGGGTTACACCCTGGTCCATTCCTAAGATGAACAAACAGTGATGATTATGATGTTAAGGTTAAGCTGAGAGCTTTTAATGATTTTTACGCTTCGGAAAATAGAACCGAGCAGAACATAGAAGATGCTCAACGAGTAAGAAATCACCTATGTTAGAGTGAAGTGGGGTCGCTTCAAACGGAATTGTAGGGCACAACTCTGTAAACTCTCGCAGAACCAGAAGGTGTTCATGACCAAGAACGAATTTGGTTAAGGAAAATTCTGAGTGAGATATGCTTTACTAAACACAACGGCTGAGCAGTTCAAAGATATCGTGTCTACTGATCACCAGTTTAGAAAGCATATTTAACGAGGGAAGGTTCAAAGGTGAAACCTACCTATCCTATGCAGAATTTATCCTATAAAGCTTTGTTACCCAATAAAAAGACAGTCAATTTCATTTACGTGGGGGATTGTAGAATATTTCTCTATTAAATGAAATTTACTAGTGTTTATGAATATTAAAGACGTTTAATACTAATAAACACTATGGCTGAAAAAACCAACGGTCGAACGTTTTTAGCATTCATCAGATCAGTTTCTGAACGTTGCATGCTCTTAGGTTAGCTATAAGTAGAAGCATATAGGAAAGCTTTAGATACAGCACAAACATAGAGCTTTTCCATAAAACAGCCGTTGGTTTTCAACATTTGCATTGGGTGATATAGCTTACGGATCGAGTTCGTCGTCGGCTTCGAGGTGTTTTTTTTAATCCGGCGATATAGCCTTTGTACCTTGGGAAGAAGACGGACCCGCTACTTTCCAACATCGGGAGGGACCGAATCTACTTCAACGGAAGCGTCGAACGCGCCTAGGCTCCGTTCACTTGTTTTCTTGTTTTGCAGATTCTTAGATTCTGAAATCTTGAGTCGATCCGCCACCATTGTTGAAGCTCGAAGCTTGTCGACGAACCACCAAAATATATACAGAGATTGTATTTCTTTTCGTATTTATTTTATAAGTAATAAAATAATATCTTATTTGTATTTCCAGAATATCATATCTAACATTTTGTTTATTGATTCTTGCAAATTTACAACACCACATCACCTCTTTATATAGAGGGAGTACAACATTCTAGAGTTTTCTTGTAAATCCTAAATTACAAGTCTCTAGATAATTCTTATACTTTCTAGTCTAGATAGATTCTAGATTTTTCTATACTCATATGCTTTATAATAGCATTCTAGATTACTCTATTTCTAGATTTTTCCAAACACTTTATCTTTCATATGTTCTACATGTATCTAGGACATATTAGAGTATTCTATACTGTAGAAATGTGCACCAATTTTAACAAAAACAGATATACATTCAAGTATTCAACAACTTCTTCTTTTATCTCAGAATATATTCTAAGTATTGTCAAAAGCTTCTTCTTTAATGTACCATAACTTTCACTTACTTGCAGGTATTTTTTAAGCAAATATCCCAGTAAAAAGAAAACTATTAACGGTATGCATATAACTAAAACACACCACAAGTATTTAAAGGCTAAAGGTTTTAATTAGTTGTGTGGTTAGTTTTTTAAAATAAACAGCCTAGAAAGCACGGAGTTAATGGCTGTGTTTGGTAGCCAACTCAAACTGTTTTGTATTTTCCTTACTCAGAATTTTATAGTTGTACTGTAAAATATCTTTGCAGTTGATTTTAAATAACTGTTTGGTACACATTTTTATTTTTCTTATTCAAATAATGAAAAAACAGAATAACTGTTTGATACATGATTTTGTTTTTTTTTTGTTGTTTTAATCACATTTTTAATACATTATTAGAATAAATATAATTACATCAATTATAGAAACATCTAATTATATAAAATATATGTACTACATAATCATACAAATTAGAGACAATCATGTTTTTACTACATAAACATCATGAATAATGGTTCCACATATCATTGGCAATAAAATCTCTAAACTCCGTATGTAATCGTCGGGCATTTGCAGTTGCGTTTGTGAATGGGATTCCATCATCTTCTGGCACATCTTGATCTACAATCCCTTCGGAACTTCCACATTCGATATCTTCCGCATGAACATCTTGATTCCATCTTGTAAACAAAGGGTCATCGCTTGCAAACATTTTTATTAAATTATGAATTGTAAAGCACGCTATAACTATACGAACTTGTTTATCGAGAGGATAACTCGACATATGCTTTAGAATGGGAAATCAATGAAAAATCTCTCCACTGCCTCGGGCCATTGTGTGGTATCATCCATTGTTCAAAAAATCTAAACCCATGAACAAATAAAAAAAATCAACCTTGATTACCAAACGAACAGACCAAAAAATCAACATAAAACCCATGAACAAATCAACCTTAACCAAACCAAAAAGTCAACCCGACAAACACCAACCAAATCAAGCAGAACAACAACAAACCAAAAAATCCAAACTTCAATCTTAATTACCAAACTAGCAAACACCAACCAGATCTGTATTTCACTATTTATCCATCAAAGTTTTCTAAATTTGAGCTCAATCCCAAGGGTTTGAGAGCGTACCTAAATCTCAGCTCAAGGCGACGACTCCCAGGGATTGAGAGATAAGTTGTTGCTCGGCGGAGGAGAAGAACGTCGCAACTCGGCGAGTGGGACGTCGTTACTCGGTGCAGGACGGTGGCGGAGCTCGGCCAGAGAAAGAATGCGAGGTCGAGGGCAAGAGAGAAGAGGTGAGGTTTGGACTAGAGAGAAGTCGAATTAGGACAGAAAAATGAATGAAAAAAATAGAAAAGAGTTAAAAGACTTAACTCTCTTTTGTGAATGGTCGGTGAGAGAAAAGAGAAAGTAACTTAAATTATTTTCATTTAAAACACCTACCAAACACTCTATTCATTATTTGCTTTTTACTTTATCAGATGAAAAAGCCAAAGAGCCTTTTCAAATGATATACCAAACACAGCCAATATATTTCCATAATTTGCAGACAGATTGGTAGGAAGAGTTGAGAAACATGATTGAGAATGGATGATAGAGTTATTTAGATGGGGATGAACTCTCTTCTCTGCAACATCAAGCATCAGAGTTTCTTGCTTTGGTTGATTGATCTTCCAGGCGTCCACAACTAAAGTTTGAGCTTTTGCCGATTTGCGGTGTGTATTCTTAGGAAGACTACCTTTGTGCTATATCGGTGTCTCACCGGTGATAGGCTGGAAGACCATGGATACGAGCATGATGTCAACAACTTTTCTGAGTGCAGCAGACCTGGGCTTAGTCTTGGGAACTCTCTCAGTAGGTGCAGATAACGGAAATGGGAGTGGATGCTTCGTCGTGCTCGGGAAGATTCTGTTTACAAAGAAATACAGCAAAAACGCAATCCAGGCTGTTCTAAACAGAGCTTGGGAAAAGTTTGACGATTGGTCAATGACCGAGATTAATACCGGAATCTGGAAGTTCTCCTTTAAACATCGGCGACACAAGGACACGGTCCTCTCCCGGAGACCCTGGACCATTCGAGGGGCTCAAATAATTGTCGAAGGCTGGCCGGACCACCTGTCGTTGGAGGAAGTTAAGTTCCAGAATTGCCTCTTTTGGATTCGCTTGTTTAGTCTCCCACCGGCGATGATATCTGAGGGTATCCTAACTCGCATCGCCACTCTATTTGGAGGGGCC
This sequence comes from Parietaria judaica, assembly GCA_954871525.1. Lineage (NCBI taxonomy): Eukaryota > Viridiplantae > Streptophyta > Magnoliopsida > Rosales > Urticaceae > Parietaria > Parietaria judaica. The sequence continues at coordinate 20,168,531 of OX940864.1, forward strand.
CTTGATTGCAGAACGGGGAAGGAGGCCAAGTACGCGGCCTTTGCTCGCCTCCGGGTAGACATTGAGACCTCTAAACCGCTCCGCGCGGGGTTCTTCTTGGACAAGCCTAACCTTCCATCATCGTGGATCCAAACGAGGTAACGTTGGAATGGTTTGCTTCCGTTGTGGGATCTTCGGGCATGGTTCAGCGGAGTGCGACAGAGAAGAAGATACGCTCATCCGAAAGGATGGTTTTGACAACGTCCCGATGTATGGGGAATGGATAGACGCCGGAGCTAAAACTGGAAATTGCTTTTTCAATGGTGGTCGGAGGACGGTCACGAAATCGAGCGCCGGGGAAGAACCGAAGAACGCCACCCACGCGCCAAGGACAGCTTCTCTGGTATTGGCATGTGAGCAGGCCTACGCTAGGGGCAAGGAGGTCTCAGAACCGACATGCTCAGGAATGAAGGTGCCCGCCGCGGGAAGCAGGGCCTCGTGCGAAGAGATGGCAGGAACCTATGGAACTTGTGGTTCCTGTGGGCCCCAGCCCTCTTAAGCCCAAATTCATTCTACATCCCTCTATCATACTCTCTAAAGGTGATATGGGATCTGCAATGGGCCTTCTAAAAGCCATGGAGGCCCAAACCATCAATTCGCATGCTCCCTTGCCTACTGAGACTTTTGTCGTCCATTTAACAAACGACGTCAACTTTCTTTTGGAAACAAAGCTGAGGGGTTCGTATGGAGAATTTAAAATGGCGCCTTGGGTTCTCGATCGGCTTCGGGGTTAATGCTATCGGTCGTAGCGGCGGTCTTCACATCCTTTGGAACGAGAGGACCGACGTGTCAATCCGAAGCTTTAGCAAGGGCCACATTGACTTTGAAATCAAAGATGAGCTCGGTACCGGATCAAGGTTCATGGGTTTCTATGGCAAACCGGATGAGAACTCTAGACACCTCGCGCGCGTGGTGGTGTAACATTTGTGTGAGTCCTCTCCCATCCACAAAATCCTATGACCCAAAGGGCCCAAGCCCTTGTCCCTAATAATTGGTATATAAACATCACCAAACTCTTGTCATCTATCAATGTGGGACTTTTTGATATTCAACTAATATCACACATTCACACTTAACATACACATACACTTCACCTAATAATTTAACTTAATATTACACACTTCAAATAATATTATACACTTAACATACATATTAACTTCACCTAACATACATATACACTTAATATGTATATTCATTTAATATTATACACTTCAACTAATATTAAATTTGTTAACATACATATACAATAAACATGCATATTCACTTCACATAATAATTTGATTTAATAGTATACACTTAAACTAATAAAGTGACTTAATATTATACATTTCACCTACATATTTAAGTTACAAATGTGTTTTGTTGTATACAATTATGTCTTGTATTTATTAAATATGTAGTTTTGAACCTATATAAATATCTTGCTTAAATACTCAAATATTATACACTTTCTATTATGTGTTTGAGTTTGAGATATTACTATATTAGACTATGTATTTGATAGTTGAGACTTGTTAAACTACGTTATTAGTGTTTTAGATTTGAGTTTTTTGATGGAATTGTATGTGTGTGTATGACTTTACGTATCTACATATGTTTTGAATTTGAGGTATGATATTATAAAAATATTTTATAAGTTTTCCGTCGAAAAGTATCGAAAAGTGTCGATAATCCGTCGATAATCTTCGAAAAGTATCGGTAATCGGTAAGCTACAGTATTATAGGTTTTCCGTCGGTTAATCGGTAAGCTATCGATTAATCCGTCGAAAACGGTAACCGATTTATCGACAATCTCGGTAAGTTGAACCTTGGTTTGATCCTTAGTTCATAAAGGATGCAATTATGAATTATTATCACAACAGAGTCAATGTGAAGAAGAATTAATAATCATAATAAATGAACTTAAAATGTCCGTGGCCTAATTAACTGGGTGGGAACCCATTAATCGTATAAGGTCATTAATGTGACTAAGTGACAATCCTATTCTGGAGTGCATTAAGTATGAAGTGTCTTCATACTGGACTGGACCTGACTTAAACTCCGGAAGTTATCATATAAGACCGTCACTGATAACTTGGAGTTGAGTCACTAGTAGATGATCAAATAGATATTCGATCTAAGTCCTGAGTGATCTTGAGTCCAAGCTGCTGGCTTGATTGTTCTTTGATTTAACCGTTAAAGAACACGAAATATTACCGCTGTTCCCAACACTATTATTTTGGGAACATGATAGTCAGCAGTAAGGGTAGCTTGGTCATAGACATGGGCATCACACAGCTCTCTTCATAGTGATGATGATTCCCTTGATTGTCGGTGGTGAGAAGTGAGAGGTACCCGTGCGCAACTTATGAATCGAAACCATAAGTGAGTTACTCATAATATTACTGACTGAGTCAAGGATGAAAATGCAATGAGGGGCATAACGGTAGAAACCGCCTGCTCGTGTGTGGATCATCAAGTGAAAGATCAATAACCCGAATTTGATTGTATCAATGGACACCCTGCTGTTATAAAGGGAATAATATATACCGTATCACTAAAGAGTGCAGCCTCGGGTCTATAGTGGAATCACTTCGAGGTTTAACGAACAACTAGCAGTTCGTTGGAGCTTAAGTGGTACGGGTCCATGGTCCCCAGGATAGCTCCGTAACGGATGATACGTACGTGATTAAAATACATTCTGGATAATGTTTAATCATTTGGCTTGACTTATAAAACTGAAAGGTCTGTGGCAGATGTCAGATAGTTTTATCGTTAGCGTGGCAAAAGTACCATATTTTGGTACACGAAATTAACTGCTTTCTATTTATTTCCTATTATGACTAGATTATTAATAATGATATATGAATATTAAATTACATAATACTTATCAGATCTTGTGAAATGGTTATTATCTGATATCATGACCGTTGGACGGATAACAAGTTATTCCGCTTTAAATTAATTTTTAAATGTTACCCGGACGGTTCGGAGGTTCAATTCGTGATAATTTTCAAGGAATCCGATACGTGATTCCCAACAGGATTGGCTCAAGGGGGCGATAAGAATTCGGCGTACTTTCACTCGAGAGCGGTACGTAGGAAATCTCAAAACTCTATTCGTGGTATCCATAATGAGCTAGGGGAATGGATAACAGAGGAGCTGGAAGTTCGAGGAGATTTTGAAAGATACTTCTTGGACATTTTCAAATCCAACTGTGCCGGGGAGGACGAGTTCCGGTTGATTACTAGTGAGGATGTGCGCTCTATCTCGGAGATCCAATATGCTTATACGGAAGAAGAGTTCTCGGAGGAGAAAGTAGATAAAGCTTTCTTTTCCATGGGCCCTCGGAAAGCCCCGAGACCCGACGGGTTTCATGTCATTTTCTTCCAATCTTTTTGGAAGACTGTGGGGCCACGAGTACATCTTGAATGCTTGAATATTCTTAAAGGGAGGAATAGTGCTAGATCTTGGAATGCAACCAATCTAGTTCTTATTCCAAAGGTTAAGAATTCAAAGTTTGTCAAGGACTTTCGACCAATAAGCCTTTGCAACGTACTCCTCAAGATAGTTACGAAAGTGGTGGCGAACCGGATCAAGGGGGCCCTTGCTTCCGTTATTTCCGACTCTCAAAGTGCCTTCGTCCCCGGAAGGATCATCACGGACAATGCCGCAATTTCCTTTGAGCTACTCCACTCCCTTAAAAGGAAAACAAACCGCAAAAAAGGTACCTTGGCGCTCAAGCTTGATATGAGAAAAGCCTACGACCACATGGAATGGGGCTTCGTCCTCGCGATGTTGAAAAGAATGGGATTCGGGAAAAGAATCACGACGGTGATTCGGAGTTGCATGTCCACTCCAGTTTTCTTCGTCGTCATCAATGGAAGAGTCGGCGAAGCTTTCTTAGCTTCGCGGGGACTTACGCAAGGTTGTCCCCTCTCTCCGTACATTTTCCTTGTGTGTGCGGAAGGTCTTTCCGCTCTCATGCGGGGCCAAGAAAGATTGGATCTCCATCGTGGGTTTTCTTGTAGGCCCACGGCACCGTCGGTCTCTCACCTCCTCTTCGCGGACGATAGTATTATTTTTTGCGAAGCTTCCGACGATTGTTGCCATGCGATTTCCTCCATTCTTTATGTCTACGATAAAGGGTCGGGCCAAATGGTCAATATGGAGAAGTCAATGATGTGTTGCTCAAGCAATATCACGGAAACGGCCGCGACCCATTTTTCCTCGATTCTCCATATTCCCGTGGTGGATGCGCTTGAATCTTATCTTGGACTTCCCAATCAAGTTGGAAGAAACAAAGTTGCACTTTTTAGTATGCTCACTAAGAGAATCCACAAACTTCTCCGGGCTTGGATAGCAAAGATGTTCTCGGCGAGGGGCCGTGAAGTCCTTGTGAAAGCGGTTATCCAAGCTATACCGACCTACACGATGAGTCTTTTTCGGATTCCTATGGCCACTATCAACGTGTCTTTGTATTTGTAAGTAAATTTATAATAGCCAAAGAAAGGAGTGCAAACAATATCAATCATAGTCAAACCTTGCATGAATTTGGGACCATCTGCTGTAGCGTCTTCATCTTTTCGCTGATCTTGTCCCTCCTTTTCTGATAATCAAACCAAATTAAGAAATATAAATTCTACACAGTAAGATGATGAAAACTAATTCCGTCCGCCAAAAACCGGCCGCCGCCGTGCAAGCTTACTTGTTCGGACTGGTTGTGGACTGCTGCTGCTATACTCCTTTTAGTTGTAGTTGAAACTGAAGATTTACCTTTCTTTTTCTCTTCCTCATCCTCTAACTCTTCCGATTCTATCTATTCCACACCCAATAATAAAATTTTATAATAAATATATAATATTATTTCAAGATCATTTCCAAATGATGAGATCATTTTCAAACAGTATGAGCAAATAAAGTAGAATAAAAATTCATAAAAGCAAGAAAGATTTAAACTTTATTATGTGAGATTGACTTGCCTGAGGTCTACTGTGGCAGAAGGAGTCATGATCGTCGCCACCGTCCACGTCCACGGCGACCCTCTTAGACGACCTCCCGGAGCTTTCATTCTCCGCTAACAAGCTTTCGAAATTCCTCCCGCACGGAATCATCATCATCGGGCAAGGGTAGTACCCGACGTGCCCGAACGTGTTGCTCGTGCCGCTCAGGCTCACTGCCGCCGGCAGCGGAGGTGGAGGCGGCGGTGGCGGGTTGGCCTCCATCCTGGCGCGCTTCCCCAGGGCCTTCGCGGCGTTGCTGCACGACGCCACCTGCGTGTGCGACCCCGCCTGGCCGGGCACCTGCCCTTCGAAGCTGACCGTGGCGGCGCTCGGCTGCGGAGGCCGCGTGGCCTGGTCGACAATGGCCTCCAGCGTCTCGCTGGAGCACAGCCTGTCCCACGGCGGCGGCGTGGGCGGCCCGGGTTCGCCCGGTAGCACGTAAGAGGAGGGCTCGGGCAGAAGCTCCGCGGCTTTCTGCATCAGCATGCGCTCCCGGGCCATCGCGTGCAACGCTATCTGGCCGTTGTCCCATGTCAGTTCCGCGATATCATACGGTAACCTGCAAATCAATAGGTTATTACTTATATATGTAAATATTTGATATAAATATATATATATATATATATGTTGACTGTTGAGGAAGGAGAAGTACTTACAAAGGGTTGTCCTGGGAGGGAATGAAAAGTTGCTTGAAGCTAGGGTGATGATAATAAGGAAGCCTGGAACCCATGGAGATGACATCATCAAAACCCCAGCTTGGTACACACTGACTCGCTTGGAATAAACTTTAAATTCGCTAAAATTGGCATAAATAAAATAAATAATAAACAGTAACGTCAAGAGAGAGAGAAAGAGATTACATTCGATCCATATGATGAAGACGAAAAGAAGCTGCTTTTATTGCTTGCTTATAAAGGGAAGCGAAATGAAAGCGACACAATAATGAATGGGAAGAGATTTATAGTATATATATATATAGTGTTTGAATATATCTATCTTCTTCGATAATGATATATCTTCTAGGGCTCGAACATGTTGGGTGGGAAAGCCTTAGAAGTCGAGTGAATATGATCCTTCAATATTATAGTACTCCTATTTATAGTATGGATGTGCATACGTACAGACAAAATCGAGACCCGTGTCCTGAAATAAAATTAAAATTAAAATGACTAAGCTTTATCTCTAAATGAATTACGTAATTAAAAAATGCATGCATTTGGATCATATTAACGTTGGTGCTTATACTAAAGTAGTATCCGATAGACTCAATAGTTTGCAGGCTCTACTACGATCCGAGTCTCGGAACTTTACTCATCCAGGACCCTCGATTCATGAACTAGATAGAGCAAGTTAAAAATTATTTTCTCTATATGTGTATGTATATAGATCATGTGAATGATTATAGCTTGGATATATACATCATATCAGTATCATGTATATGAAAATTAACGGTGATATTTGATACATACATAAACATATGATCTGTTACCATCGTCCTTCTTCGTCCACATCATGCTTCTTCTTCCACGCAGGCGTTTAAATTAAGTGTATATATTATATACACATATATCATGCATGTCTAGGCCAAATATAGATATACATATATACGACTTAACAGTGCATCATGCAATATATTATTGTATAGTCATAGAAACCCTTCTTGATAAGTTTTGTCTTAATTATGGATATTTCATCTACTTTGCTAAAGTGTTGATCTAATTCCAATTACATGTTGGAGAATTTTAACCAAACCGCCATGAAGTCAATTAAGAGTTTTAATACGTATCCAATTAGTAAATGTACTAAAGAAAGAAACCACTAAATAGAGCTTATAATTACTTGGGAATAGTCCCCAAAATATCTAAGGGGTATTTAACCCGGACATCCAAAAATTTTAAAAAAAAAACTCGGACCCAGACATATCCGATCCGAAAAAAACATGGATCCAGACATATCCGGATCTGGATAAATAAAGATCCGGACATGTCCGGATCCGTATATTTATTAAAAAAAATTAATTCCTTTAATCTGGGCCGTCGGATGGGCGAGATCGACGGCCCAGATCATAGAGCCGTTGGGAGAGTGTTCAATGTTAACTTAAAAAAAATTTATATAAAAAAAATACCCTGATTTGGATCTGTCCGAGATTTTTTTTTACCCGGACAGATCCGTATCCGGGTGTAAATTAAAACCCACACGGTACCTTTGACCGTGTGGTATTTTGGGGACTACTTGGGAATTATACGTGCACAACAAGCGGGTGATATTTATTATTTCAAACTACCTTCATAATAAGATATACAGATTAAATCCCTTGTTATTTTGTCCCGATATAGAGATAAATTCATGCAGTAGAAAGTAAAACCTTAAGCATTTGGATATGTTTCATATATATATATATATATATATATATATATATATATATTTATATACTATGGGCGTCTCTATGAAATATTATATAACTAAATTTGTGTGGCCGTGGAGCGACCATCATATTAAACAATAATTGGATGTTTCCATGTCGGGTTTTAATAATAATTCTTCAAAATCAAAATTACAATTATATCATTATTATCGTCATATATTATGCTATATTTATCATATGATAAAACTTAAATTCATGAATTTATTTTCATGATATAAATATGAAGTTATGTACAGAGTATCTTCGCAGTTCAATTAATGTAGACCAGGGTTTAAAATAGTTTCATATTATTGTAGGCAAATACTATATATTATATTGTATATAGTATGTATGCAACGTAAATGTGTTATGTTTGTGACACCGAGTGATTTGCATTCGATGATCTTGTTAAGCGCGCCTTGTGGTTTTCTTCACATGAGGAAACGACTGCGCATTGGGATTAGAAGTTTGAACCCACTCGCTCATCATGGGCCACGCCCACGTATAGCGGCAAAGGACACGTCACCGCTACTTGCTCATCAGACAATAACTATTAGGGGTGAAAATTTTGTAACCGTTTCTCGGTATCGTCTCGGTTTCGGTATCAATCCCGGATCGGTTTATAAAAAAAACTGATAAATTTAGTTTAAAACCGATAACCGATATCGGTTATCGGTTTCCGATACCGATACCAATTCTGATACCGATAGCCAAATTTCTCGAATATCGATATCGGTATCGGTTGTGAACTACATGTCATTTTGGAGTGTACTACATGTCATTTTTATTAAAAAATTAAGGCACTTTCTGTGATACCTCACTCTCTCACTCTCCCTCATTTATGTGATACCTCACTCTCTTATAAAATTAGTGAACTACTTGTCATTTAATTATGTTTGAAGTTTTTATGTATTAGACATGTATTTTTATACTTCGGAATCCGAATTTCAGACATGGTAGTTTGTATTATTTTTGGATTTTGCCCCAGATTATTCCCGGTTTATGTCTCGGTTTATTTATCGGTTTTCTTTTCTTTTTTCTCAGTTTCGGTCTCGGTCTCGGTTTGATAAAAAAAATCAAGAAATTTTAGAACCGATACCAATACCAAAAAAAAATATCTCGATTTTTCAATACCAATACCAAAAAAAACTAATTTACCGATTATCGGTACCGGTTTCACCCCTAATAACTATAATACGTGTACGATTAAGATTTTTTTTAAAAAAATACTAAAAAAATTATATTTTTTACTCTAAAGAATCTCCCCCAATAAAATTTCAAATTTCACCACAATTAGTACCTAAAATCCAACTCTTTTTTAAGTACCGTATTATTTTTTATTTTTTTTACAAAATCCGAATACGGACCTGTCCGGGTCCGGGAAAAAAATTCCGGACATGTCCGGGTCCGTATTTCCAAGATTCCTGACACACTCTCTCTCCTCCCAATGGCTCTTTAATCAGGGCCGTCAATCTCGCCCATCCGACGGCCCAAATTAAAGGAATTCTTTTTTTTTATAGTTTTTTTAAATATCCGGATCCGATTTTTTTTTTCCGGATCCGGATTGGTCCGGATCCATGTTTTTCCGGACCCGGATATATCCGGGTTTAAAAAAAATTGAAGTCCGGGTATTTATCCGGATACGTTATTTTGGGGATTAACCACAAACACAATACGTGGAAATCCACGAGTGTCGAGTTGGGTGAGCTTGATAAATACCATACTAAGTAGATTATGTTTTTCTTTGTTCTTTGTTAATAATAGTATAAGGCTAAATCACTTGTAATAATGATGGCTATAATAATGTCTAAACCTTTGATTATACGAGTTTCGCCGCATTGGAATAGAATGTGAACAATAGTCACCGATCCACCCTTACACCGAGCACAACATTTGAGAAAGAAGATTCTTACGAGAAATCAATTTGAATTCTGATCGCAATGGATATATTTGAGTCTCTCTAGAGTAGCCTCATGCAAAATACGACAAGGGACACACGTGCTTTCTCTCTGCCTTATTTGCCTCGGGCTGTACCACTCAACATTTTATAAAAACATTTTTTATCAATTTTCCATATTTAGCAAGTTTCTAATAACGTCGGTCGCAGAATAGTTATACCCTCGTGAGCTAGCTGTGTAGCCGGTTTGTCTGCTTGTACTCTTGTCATCTTGTGGGCCCAATAGCCTGCCAGAATTGGGCCTTATCACCCTCTTGGGCCCAAGTAATCTGTATAAATTATTGTGGGCCCAATTAACATGACCAGAAATTGGGCTCATTTATCTGTTTAAAGGCTATATTATTAGTCCCCTTGTTGGGTCAAAGTGGGTATTTAGCCCAATTGATAGCTCACAAATAAAAAAGGATATTTAATGTTTGCAATATTTAAAGATTTATCTAAACTTTATTTATGCGGTATCTTTTATAATACAAGATACTTTTGCCGTAATTATCAATACAATAAACAGGTGTCCATTACGTCATTGTATAAATGATGATGTGGCGGACGCCTATTGGCTAAAATGTCGTGGCGTCGAGAAAAAAATAAAGATAAAAAAATCACCTGTATAACAGCCAAGGGGTCTTCTATGTAAGGAGATCTGAAGGGCTTGGAAGAAGACTTTCGATTCAAAACCAGAACCCGGCGATTCTCTAATCTCATCACCGAGTCAACTCAGGCGAGTTTCCTCTTCTCTTCGCTTGATTTCGCTTTACTATTCGTATGTGTGAATTCTGGAATTTGTGGTTTTATTTGATGAATTGATTGATCTTAACATTATTTTTTTTGGGGACGAGATGAATTTGAAAAATTATTGCACATGTTGAGCAGATCTGGAACTTTATATGCGATTCTGTTTGTTTCGATCCTCTGGCATTGGATTTTTTATGAATCAATCTCCAGTGTTTTGACTATTAGCTTAAAAAATCCTTTGATTTAATTTACAACTTGGTGGAGTGGTTGAATTTGGAAGCATTGTAGATCCTGATCTTTGTGTTTGGTGAGATCGGTTAGGTTTGAAGCCTCCTTCTTCCATAATATCGCCCAATTCATATGCGTAGGATCCATAGATCATAGCGACTTTTTCTATGTTCAATTATTTCAAGCTATCTAATCATGTTTCTTGTATTTTGGTTTCTTTTAAGACCCTAAAACCAATGAGAAGAAGTATTTTAGTAATTAGTTGTTTGTGTTACAACCCAAAATGATTCTCGAACTGGGTCGATGTTAAATCTTCAATTAGCCTAATGTTCTCTTGTCGGAGAGAGATTAAGCTTCGTGAATGATTATTGGTTTACTTTTTAAGTAGCTTAAGCTCTCTTAATAGAGTAAGGATTACAACATTATGGGTCGGACAAGACTTAATTAAAACCTAAATGTTAGCGAACAGGTAAAGGTTTCGCTGATACTAGACCCGGGACGAACCCTCAAACGATCGACCATAATACTAAACTAAATGCTAGTCCTTGTTAGTTTCAAGATGTTGGATATGGAGTTCTGAATGCTATTTCTATTTTGTTTTACAGAAAGATGGTTCTAGGTGGATCAGGCCCCCAGAGAGGAAGTGCCGCTGCAACAGCGAGCATGCGGCGCAGGAGACCGGCGAGCAGCGGTGCTTCGGGCGGTGCAGGCGGGACGATGCTGCAATTCTACACAGACGACACACCCGGGATCAAGATCTCGCCCAACGCCGTGCTCATGATGAGCATCGGTTTTATCGCCTTTGTTGCCATTCTCCACGTCATGGGCAAGCTCTACTTCGTTCGCAGAGAGGCCTAGAGAAGATTGAGCCATTCTCCTTTTGCTGTTGAAGTTTTTCTTTTCTTGAACTGAGTTTTTATTCCAACTTTAATAGTAGACACATCTAATTGAGTATTTATTTACGCACTAAGTACTTGTTTTGTGCAATGAAAATGAAACATACCCACTATGAACTTAGGCTCTCTGCATGAAATATACCGCTCTATCAATCCTTTTAGTCAAGAGAGATAACGTGTTCATGAGACGTTTTCGAGATTATGCAAGTATTAGAGTGTATAGTTAACCGGTAATTCCTATATAATTTGTTGATGAGACGTTTTCGAGATTATGCAAGTATTAGTGTATAGTTAACCGGTAATTCCTATGAAGAAACTTCAAAGTTAAGTCTGCCTAAACTTGATAATTCCTAAACTTGTCCTAACATGATCAGCTCTTTGGCTAGTACTTGATTTTCCCTCCAATTGCCCAACTAGTGTCGGGTCAACTGCTTGGCTGCGACTGCCACTCTTCGAAATTTGGTTGTGCCGGTAGTGTCTTGCCAGCATCGGTAGACTTTCCTCGTCTTTGTTTTACGGTCCGGATCAAATTGAGATTTGACGGCTCGATGAATCTGTCATTGTCCCCTTTGAAACTGCTCCTCAGCTTCTCCTCCGCTCGAGCCAACATTGGTATCAAGCAGCGATAGATGGCTACAATAAATGGTTGCGATCGAAATAGCGATGAACACTGAAATGCTCCGACAGTCAATCATACAGATTTTAAATTATTTAGAAGCAGAAGCAAATATTGTAATATATACTTGGAGAATAGATCAATTAAATTACCGCAGTTGCTTTTTGATTATCCAATATCTTTTTAAAAAAATCCACGTGGCCGTTAGATGACATGGCATAGCACATGGCGGTCAAAATGATACTATATGGTATGTGATTTGAAAATAGTAGATAAAAGACTAACTACATTACAATTTCAGAGAATTAGAACTTTAACACCCACAAAAAAAGGAATGAGAATTTATCCACGTCGATGGAAAGACTATTGAAACTTTTACCACAATTAAAAATGATATGTCTAAGATTTAACGGTGCATCCGAATTTTTGTAAAATCAATTGAAAAAGTGAATGAAATTTCGGAGAAAACCAAAATACATATTAGGCATTGAGAAATTTGAACGCAAAAAAAGATACTTGCAGCAAAAATACCACAAAGGACCTCTTTGTACGCGATATATTCTAAATCTCAGTTTGTCGAGGCAAAGAAACCAAAAAAGTGATTATGCGTAAGAAATTTCGACTTACGACATAATCGCTTTTTACCATGATAAAAAGCATGACATTGTTTGGTTTTATGAAACTTTCACCAATACAAAATGAAATTTGGAATATACCACGTACATGAGATAATCTGTGGTACATTTTCCGCAAATATCCCAAAAAAAAAATTTGAGTTTATGCCACTATAAAAATAAAATAAAAGAAATTTGTTACTTATGCCGCTTCTAACCTTATTTTTCCTTTCCACTTGGGTCCCTTAGAAGTGGCTGCATGCAGCGTTAAATAGACTCGCCCGTATTACATTATTAGGGTTTTGGATTTGGTTTCGCAACTCGTTACACTTGGGCGTCTCTTCCATTCCACTTGTGTGTGTTGGTGCGACGAGAGAGAGAGAGAGAGAAGAAACCCTAGCCAACCATGGTTACTGCTTCACTCTTCTCGCTTTGCTTTCTTCGTCTTCGTTTTCCTTAATCTGGATTTCGGTTTTGGCAGTCTCTTGTGGCGAACGAGGAGTTCCAGCACATTCTGCGTGTGCTCAACACCAACGTGGATGGCAAGCAGAAGGTCATGTTCGCTCTCACCTCCATCAAAGGTATCGGTCGCCGCTTCGCCAACATCGTCTGCAAGAAGGCCGATGTCGACATGAACAAGAGGTCAGCTCTCCTCCAGGTGTTTTTTATTTTGGAATTAAGAGGTTTTCTCGGCGATTCGATTGTTGATAGCTTTTGGGTTCTTCTGATGTTTCATTTGATTGTTGCGTGAGAGAAAGATAGTTTCTTCCATGAAGGTAGCTTTGGTGAGGAATAATGGGCGACTTTCAGATAGTTTCGATTTGGATATTGTTTCCCCGGATCCGTTAGAATTTTCTTATATAGAATATAGTCCCTTTTTTGTTTCCAATTTTTCTGCTAGTTTTGGTTGTTGGGTAATTGTAGAATATATGCTTCTTTTGTTTGTAAGATGGGAGTTTTCTTTACATTGGATAGTTGATTGTTTAGAACTATGTTAAAGTGGTCCATCTCTGCTTGTCGAGTTTGATTTTATACTCCATTGTTGCCAAGCTCTTAAAGGGACTTAAGCAGATGATTTCATTTACATTTTATTGGTAGAGAGAGGAGTATTTTAATTTTCTTTTCTAAATGATATCCCATTTTTGTTCGTATATTCAAATTGTTGCCAAGTTCTTGAACTGAGATATAAAATCGTTGTTGTTCTTGTTCATGCAGAGCCGGTGAGATCACTGCACAGGAGCTCGACACCCTGATGACCATTGTCGCCAACCCTCGCCAGTTCAAGATCCCTGACTGGTTCTTGAACAGAAAGAAGGATTACAAGGACGGCAAATACTCCCAGGTTGTCTCCAACGCTTTGGATATGAAGCTCAGGGATGACCTCGAGAGGCTAAAGAAGATCAGGCACTTTTTCAAAACCTTATTAGTCATGAAATGTTGATTTTAGTAGTGTAAAAAATGGGCTGTAGTTGTGCTTTTTATGACCGAGTTTCTTTCAATGTGCAGAAACCACCGTGGTCTCCGTCACTACTGGGGTCTCCGTGTGCGCGGACAGCACACCAAGACCACCGGCCGCAGGGGAAAGACTGTCGGTGTGTCAAAGAAGCGTTAGAGTTTGGTATTTCTGCGTTTTGCGATGTATTGCTTCTAAGTTTTGTTCTACTTTTCTAGCTCCGTAATTTTATTTATACTGCTGTAAGGAGTTTTTTTGTTAAGTGATTCAGTGACTTCTTGTTTTGAATTCTGAGGAACCAATGAGAAAAAAGGCATTGAACATCTATATGATCCAAGTCCAAATTTATGTCTTTAGTTTATGATTGGTGTATGAAGCTCTTTTTTTTTTAATGAAACACAAGCAGATTATGGCTTTCGCCTTGAAAGATTTGCTCATTCACCGAAGTACCCTTATGTCATTCAATCAAAGTTAGAATTTTTATTTCCGAAACGAAAGAAGGCTAGGTATTGGTATTGTTTTGGAAAGATATGCCGGTGCCCGAAAAAAATCGAGCAGTTGCCATAAAGTTATGCAGATTTGTAAAGGTTTTGAGGGAATGGCCGTTCTACTCTCAGCCAAGGCATGGTAGAATATTAGCTATATTCTTGTGTAAGGGGCGTATTGGGATGATTAATCTTCAAGATCGAGAGCATGGTAGCAACGATTCTTTGTTGATGTGCCAAATAATCTCGTCGCGGACCGTCGCATGTTCCGGTCATGAATACGCTAACTTCATAATAGGAATTGAGTTGGAAAACTCAAGGGAGATTGAATGCAGCTAAAGTAAAAGAAATAAGCTCGATAGAGCACACATGCATATATGTATTGAGTATCCGATTCTGTGTAACTATATATCATAGCAAAATAAATGAATAAAAATTGACATATATATATTGAAAGTTTGATACATTATTCAAAAAAAGCATGTATGGAATTCCCAAAAGCAAGAGATGAAATAACTTAGTAGCTTTAACTAGCCTCTAAGCCATTGATTGAGAAGAAAGAAAAAACGATTTATTCCGTTATGTTGGAACATTTGACAAAAACATACACGACAAGAACTCAAAAACAAACTCATGAATCCTCCGATTTCTCACTCGGATCAGAATCGTTGGCGTTGACCCTTCTTCGGTTTCTTAACGAAGCTGAGGCGAATCTGCCTGAGGCGTCTTCGCTTCCTCGCCATCTTCTCCGGCAGCGTCTCCCGAACCTTCTCCTTTTTGGAGGCCATGGCAGCCTTCGCTTCCTTCTTCAGCTTCACAATTCTCGGGTCCACCGGAAACTCCTTCTGCGTCAACGGAACGCCTCTCTTCTCCGCCTCCCGGAAAAGGGCATTGGCCTTATCAGCTCTGCCATAGCCACACACCTTCTTCATCAGCAACTCGTACGTCTTCACCCCCGGCTCGATCCCGTCCTTCTTCATCATCTCGAAGACGAAGAGAGCGTGATCGATTCTCTCGATCCCACATAAGACCTTCAAGAATCCGTAGTAAGCCTTCTTATCGAGCTTTTCACCGAATCCAGCGGACTTCATCCGATCGATCATCTCGTCGCCTTCGCCGATCCTCGCAGCCTGGTACAAGCTCTTGATCAGGAGGAGGAATGTCTCCTCGTTCGGGAGGCAGCCCCATTCGCCCATTCGCCGGTACAGATCAATAGCGTCGTCTGTGTTCCTGATCTTGCACAGATTGTTGATCAGGACATTGAAAGTCTCCACGTTTCTCGGGACCCCGTACCGTTCCATGTCGATCAACACGCTCTCAGCCTCGGATTGGAGCCTGAAAGGATCCTTTTCCCGGCAGAGCTTGCACACACAATCAAGCATGGCGTTGAACGCCATTGTCCCGAGCTCGAACCCTCCTCGGTACATTTCCCCAGCCAATCTCCGAGCTTCGTCGAGCTTCCCGTCAACGCACCAGCCCTTGATCAGCACATCGCAAGTCTGCTCATCAGGGAAGAACTCGCTGGCCAGATTCTTCACCATCTTCTCCGCCAAGCTCGCGAACCCGTGCTCGCAGAGCTTCTCCACGACAAGCCTGAGGGAATCCTTGTTCCTCGCAAGACCGTAGTCTCTCTCCATCCTCTCAAAGAACGCCACGGCCTGCGTTGACCGGCCGGCCCGCACGAGGCGATCCACGGCGGAGGCAAGGGTTCTATCCCCGACGACGCCACTGCCACTGGTGGACATCACGTCGTGGATCGCCTTGAAGTCCTTCCTTCTCCCGAAGTAATCAACGAAGTACGAGATCGTCTCGTCGGAGTGAGCGAAGCTAGGGTTCGACGCGAGCCATTCCTGGAACCCGAGGACCGTACGGCCGGCCTCCGGCGAGCGATTGAGGGTCTCGAGGATCAGAGAAGGCGTCGGAGAGACGTGGGAGAAGCCGAGCTTGAGCCGTTCGACAATGGGGAGAGGCTCGGCGTCCGGGTCCTTGAGGAGCTCTTTGGAGAGAGATTCCGGGACCTGGTCGTCGTACTCTCCGGTGGAGAAGGCTCTGGAGAGACATGGAGAGAGTCCCGATGGGGAGAAGGAGCTAGGACTCGGAAGGGACTGGAAATGGAAATGGCGGACATGGGAGGCGAGATGGGATTGCTCGGATTGGGACAAAGGCGAAGAGCAGCAAGGTCGGATGAATGAAGATGACGAACTAGTGAGCCTGCGAAGCAAGAGCCGCCGGAGCTGGAGAGACGGTAATGGCGGCATTGTTGCCCAGAGAGAGTTACAGTGCCGAGTCGCGAAACCTAGACGATGAAGAACCGAAACGCACCGTGACGTCACAAGCGACGTCGTTTTAGCGGACTAACTTTCTGTGTTGGGCCTGAGCTTGGGCTTCAATCTTCAGCTAATTCGATATAAGTAACGATTTTTTTATTTTTATTTTTAGGTTTTTTTATTTTATGAGAAATGGCTCTTAATAGTCAAATTAAAACGTTTAATTGGCCAAATAGCCAACCTTTCTTTTTTCTTTGCAAAATAGCCAAATTGATGAGGTGGATATTTAATAACATATTTTATACCTATAATACCCTTTTAATTAACCTATTATTATTATTTTTGTAATTAATTAAAAATAAAATTAATTACTCGTGCCTAAGTACAGCTAATCACTATTTATTTTATTTTAAAAAAAATAAATCAAAATGGAAAATTACAGTTTATACGATTTGTTTTCAAAAATTATTTTATGGAAAATCAACGATACAAACATATTAACGTGTATTAACAAAGTTAATTTTTTTTAAAAAAAATAAGAACATTTAATTTTTTTACAGAAAAACTATATTAACGTGTATTAACTAAGTTAATTTGTTTAAAAATAAAAAATTGTGATTAAAAATTTTAACAAAAATTATACGCGTGGTTGAATTTATACGCGAGTTTTTATTTTCAAAATTTAAAATTTTAAAAATTAAAATGGAACCAATAAATGTGGCTAATCACGTATCAATTTGATAACTAATTACCTATTATTATGCATATTATTCAAATTCATATTTAATTATTTAATTAATTAAAAATCAAATAATATCCACATGAGATCGTGTTCATCATGTTGGCTGACTATTTTTATACAAATATGAATAGTATTTTTCTCATTAATTAAATAATCAAACATTTGAACATGTTATTGAAATAATAATTTTCTTTTTTAATTAATAACCAAATAATAATTCCAGCTGTTTATGAAAACGAGAATTAACAACATTCCCGGAAATAAGTGCATGAGTGTAGTGCAATTTACTGGGTTCCTTATCAGGCTTTAATACAATCTAACATCTAACAAAAATCGTGAATTAACCACATTAATACGTTAATATCTAACAAAAACGTGTATTAACCACATTAATACAACCTAATAACTAACAAAAACATGAATTAACCACATTAATACAATCTAATATGTAAAAAAAAACATGAACCAACCATTTAACAGTTATATAAGAGGTTCATATTGAAAGAAAAAATAAAATCGATTGTTATAGTGACGGTGAACATCATGTGATGAAAAACTCGTACAACCCAAATATCAATTTTATAACAACCACAATTGGAACATTATTCGGTCCCGATGCTGTTTCTGAACTCGAATTAGCCGCCGTTTCCACTACCGTCACTGCCGTTTCCGTTGTCAGTTCCACAGCCGTTTGCTTATTCGCACTTTATCTCGTCCTCCTCATTAAATCTAACATAAAAGTGAATTAACTATATTAATACAACCTAATATCTAACATTAAAACAGCCTAATATCTAACAAAAACATGTATTAACCACATTAATACAACCTAATATCTAACAAAAACGTGAATTAACCACATTAATACAATCTAATATCTAACAAAAACCGTGAATTAACCATATTAATACAAAATCCAAATATATATAGATGAGAGTATAATTTTTGTTATCCAATATTTAACAAATATATTTCAACCACGCGTATAATTTTTGTTAAAAAATTTTTAATTATGATTTTTTATTTTTAAACAAATTAACTTAGCTAATACATGTTAATATAGTTTTTCTGTAAAACAAGTAAATGTTCATATTTTTAAGAAAAATTAACTTTGTTAATACACGCCAATATGTTGTATCGTTGATTTTCCATAAAATAATTTTTGAAAACAAATCTTATAAACTGTAATTTTCCATTTTCCATTTTGATTTTTGAAAATTTTAATTTTTTAATAATAAATCGTGATTAGCTGTAATTAGGCACGATTAATTAATTTCCTTTTTAATTAATTACGAAAATAATAATAATAATAATAATAATAATAATAATAATAATAAAAGGTATTATAGGTATAAAATCTGTTATTAAATAGCCACCTCATCAATTTGGTTATTTTGCAAAGGTTGACTATTTGGCTAATTAAACGTTTCAATTTGGCTATTTAGCTAGAGAACCCTTTTTTTATTTTTATTTATGTATTTGTGATTTAAATTTTTTCAGTGCTAATCCTCAATGTTTATCATTTTTATTTTTTACTTTTTTTTAAATAATTTAATAAAATTTTAGATGTAATGGTAAGTCTTGCACGCATTACTTCTTAGAGAGAGAATTTTATCAACGACATATGTAAAATGAAATTTATTAAAAAGTGGACATATAATATGAAAAAGCAAAACAACGATGTTTGAAACTTTTTATTATACTTCCAATAAAAATTTAATAGGTTAGGTATTTATGATGCTATCAATCTACAATTCTACATAGAAATAAGATTAAAGAGCTATTAAGATGTTATAATTTAATAAAGATTATTACACTGAATTAGATAACATGGTACGATTCTCCCTCTGATAGTTAACATGTAAATTTCCCCAATTGCCCTTGACGACTTTCAAACAGGAGAAACCGAGAAAGTACTTACACGATCGCAAGTCCATCGCTAATGGCGTGCGAAAACCTGCATGAATCTTCAAGCGCTTACGACGATTACTCCAACACGATCGAAGGTGGCGTTCCCGATTCTCCACCGCCCACTTGCAGCAGCCTCGGTGAGTCGCCGAGCTCGTCGCAGGTCTTTTCTTTGTCGTCCTTCGCTCGTCTCCTCTCGGCCGCTCCTGCGAAACAGGTTGGCCTTTCAAGAACCCGTTTCTTTCCATTTCTTTGACCCGGTTATACTCGGATATCGATTCCGTTTTTTCGTTACCTTGAACTTGAAGGAAGAGTCTGATGAAGACATGATGATGCGACTGAAGCCCTACACTTCATACTTGGATGAATTCAAGAAGCAGGACTTCGAGGCCAAGGTGGAGTCATGGAGAAGAGCCAGAGAAGAGGCGATCATGGACATGTCAGACATCTTTATTTATATATATATATATATATATATATATATGTATGTATGTATATATGTATGTATCTATAAGTGTGTTGTTATGATGATCGAGTGTTGACAGGCTAAGAAGAAAGGAAGCAGCTATACAGGAATGGGAAACCAAGCAAATAAGCAAGGCAACGGAGAAGATGAACAAATACGAGGTTTGTTACTTTGCCCGACCCGTT
The DNA here is from genome assembly GCA_954871525.1 of Parietaria judaica. Lineage (NCBI taxonomy): Eukaryota > Viridiplantae > Streptophyta > Magnoliopsida > Rosales > Urticaceae > Parietaria > Parietaria judaica. Next base: position 20,188,505 of record OX940864.1, read on the forward strand.
CCGAAACTTTGTGGTGCGACATAATATTAATCGGCTTTTTCGTTGCGTTTTAGGGGCTAACTAACCTGGCCATCTTAGTTTTAGGGGCTAACTAACCTAACCTGGCCATCGGCTTTTTGTGGAATGTAAATTTTCTCGATCTACTCGTAGTTTTCGCGCTCATTTTTTGCTTTTATGGTGGTTGATGTTTAACACTTTTTTTCATGTAAATTTCTCTTCTATTTATTTCTTCATGTAACATTATTTTCTTGTTTGCAAATTTTTCGACTTTGGTGTTTGATTTAAGCCTTTCTTTTCTCGCTAAATCATGTTTCGAAGAACCTAATTTTTTTTATAAAAAAAAATATGTAAAATACTTATGTGTAAACATGTCACTTCAAATGGGTGTTTATTTATAACACTCTTTCACTAAAATCAATTTTAGAAAGAAACTTAAATTTTTCCACAATAATTTATATTTTCACGTAACATTTTTGTGCGCAAATCTCTCAAATTCTATCGTTGTTTGATTTGTAACACACTTTCACTAAAAACTATTTTCAGAGAACGCTAATTTTCTTTTTTTAATCTGTTTTTTCAAGTAGAATTCATGCGTGTTTTTCTCTACTTTTTTTATGAATAACACATTTCACCGAAATGTTGTCGTAGAATATGCTTTCATTGATTTGACGTGTAATTGTGTATTGACAGATGAAACTAAAGAAAAAGCTAGCGAAAGCAGTGGAGAAATTAGACAGAAAAATAAGGTTGACCAAGGCAAAGTCAAACGAGAAAACGACAAAAGCCAAACGGGAAGCGAGAGAGAAGATATCACAAGTTTCGAGGATGTCAATCAAGGCACGAGCTACCAACAACTTGGCATGCCTCATCAACTCCTAATACTTCTATTTTTGTTGGTTTAAACGATAATGATGAACACTTCATTGTGTGATAATGATTTTTTTTTTTAAAGGATTTTGTATAGGACTTTTTCTTGCTTTCGGTATAGGCGGCTCTGATTGTGCCGTTTTTCGACAGCCGACGACCAAATCTTATACGAAAACTTGATTTTCGTACTGGTAAGTTACCATTTTTTCGACAGATTCTCATATTTTCACTGATCAATCGATTCTTGGCATAAGCTTCTTTTGATTTATTCATTTTTAAACCGAAGTTCTTGGAATGTTTTGTAGTTTTTGGTAAATTAATGACTTATAATGTTAAATCTATATGAATCAACCATTTCTTCTTTGATATATACTCATTTATTTGATTTTTAGGGCATTTTCATAAGTTCAAATATAAAGAGTTAGTTTCATATTAGATTTATGCTTTGAAATGAGTAAAGATTGGAACTTTATCATCTTTTGTTTGTTTTTTTGCATTCTTATGAATATTTGTTGATGAAAACATGTTTTGATGACTTATTTTATAATTATTTTGTTAGATTTAGGTTAAATTTGGATTATTATGCTTGTTCGGCAAAAGTATATAAATTTTGAATTTACTAGAAATGTACATATTTTGTTATGATTTGTTGATTGTATAGGGTTCAAAATATTATAGTTACTAAGAAATATGAATGTTTGAGCTTTTAAACTCTTGAATTTTCATATTACAAGACTTTATTGTGTAAAAAGTCTAGAAATTCATATTTTTTAATTTTTGAAGTAATTTATTCGCTTTTTTATGTTTCTATTTCATTAATTATTTATTGAAATATTAATCTGTGATTTTAGTATATTTTATTTTCAATATTTGAGCTTAATTTAGATTTTCTCATAATTGCGGCAAAAGTCTTCTAAGTTTATATTTTGTGATCTGTGAGGTAATCTATTCATATTTTTTTTTTGGGTGTGTTCATCGATTAAATATTTTTTGAAATAATAATATGAGATTTTGGTGTAATTTATTTTCAGATTTGAGCTTTATTAGGATTTTCTCATAATTGCGGCAAAATTCTTCTAAGTTTATGTGATGGAACTATATGTGTGTGTATGATTTTAGTTACATATGTTTGTGTATGATATTATTTTTGATATCATGACATGCTATTAGAGATTAGAATAGAGCCAATAAATATAATGGCATGCTATTATTTTTGAAATTTTTCAACACATTATTTTAAAATTGGACAAATATAAGCTTAAAAATACTTTATAAATTTTTCGTCGAAAAGTATCGATAATCCGTCGATAATCATCGAAAAGTGTCGGTAACGATAAGCTACAGTATTATAAGTTTTTCGTCGATTAATCAGCAAGCTATCAATAAATCCGACAAAAAGGGCAAGCGATTTATCGGCAAATTCAATAAGTTGAACCTTGGTATGGACTACAACCCTATTACTAATTCATTTTAGAAGCAAAAATGACTCGGCCCGCCCCTTCTTTATGATGGTGTGGATTTGACCTTTAACCGTCGAAACAAAAAATTAATGATATTTTTATTTAAAAGTCTAAAAAATTTATTATTCGGTGAAAATAACAAAAACTATTATATGACTAAAAAAAAGCTCTAAATATATTAAAATATATATTATTATTTTAATTAAATAAACTGTTAAAATTTTCTATTAATCTAGAGTCAAATAATAGAAGAACAAAAAGGAAAAGTAGCAATTTGAATATCTAAGTTGACATAAAATTTATACCAAAGCAAAAGTATTAGTACATCCAATTATGAGTACATCAAATCCAGAATGACTCTTTGATTTTTACATTCTCGGTTATTTTGTACATAACCAACACTTTTTGGTTATGTATTTGTTTTAATACTCATATTTCATAAAATTTGAATATAATTGAATAAAACAACGATTATTCAGTCACAATGCACAACTGATAGAACAAACTTAACCAATCTTTTCATATAAATTAAAAGGAGATATTTTCTCGCCACCGTGTTCCACGCGGTGTTGTCTACTAGTATAATATTAATATAATGTTCTTAAACATCCAACTAAAAATTAAATCACTATAGTCTTAAACATTCAATAACGAAAGTACGAAACATAGTCGTAAACTAAACTAGAAAAGTAGTCATAACCATAAGCTAGAAACGCAGTCGTAAAACATAAAATAATAACCAAACATAAAGATTAGACTCTAGGATTATTTTATTTTATTACTTTTTAAGAGTGTATACTTAGATAAAAAAAAAAAAAAAAAGACATCACAATATTAAAAATTTAATTATTAATAAAAAATTACTTGGTTGGGTCAATTGGGTTGGCCCAACAATGCATCCTGTCTAGGGCTGTGCATAAAACCCAAAAATGCGGGTTTTAAACCGAAACCGGACCGAATCCGATTTTAAAAAACCGAAACCGAATTAAAACCGGGTTAAACCGAAACCGAATTTTTCAAAACCCGCAACCGGAATAAACCGGTTCCGGGTTCCGGGGTTTGAGTTATAAAATCGGGAACCCGGTTAGTAGGTTACTAAAACCCGGTTTTTTTAATTAAATTTTTAATTTATATTTATAATTTTTAAAATTAGTAGTCTAATAAAAAATGAAAAATAAAAACGACATTATCACCATTTGTTATGTCAAAAGTTTTTCAAAACGACATTCATTTTAATCGTCTCTCTCTTTCATTCTAAAAATCAAAAGTTGTTCGTTTCCATTTTAATTAAAATTGTTTTTTGTTACTGTTTTTTTTTCCGGGTTAAAAACCGGGTTTTAAAAAAGAACCGGATTTAAAACCCGAACCCGAATAAAATTCGGGTTCGGGTTTTAAAACAGGGTTTTAATTTTAAAACCGGGTAATAACCCGAACCCGGATTTCCGGGTTTTCTATTTTAAAAACCGGTTTCGGGTTTGAAAAGTGGAAACCCGGAAATCCGGGTCCGGGTTCCGGTTTTGGACCTGGTTTCAGCCCTAATCCTGCCCAACCACAACCCAACTATTTATTTGGGTTAGACCCAACTAGGGGTGTAACCGGAGCGGATATCCGTTTTTTTTTTACTATCCGGTACCCGGAATCCGGATAGTCAAAAATCATTATCCGGATCCGAAAATTTGGATTTTTTTTTCCAAAACCCGGTTTTAATATCCGAATCTGGTTTTGAAATATGGATCCGCATTTTATTAGAATATCCGGATTTTATCCGGATCCGGTTTAAAAAAAAAAAAAAGATAAAACGTACATTGTCTCAACTCTCAACCACTAAAAAACCGTAAAAAACTGTAAAAATCTAGTACATATCTTGTCATTGTCTCAACCACTACAAAACCATACTACCTTAACTTATTAAAGAAAAAAAATTAATTATAAAACCGGATAATAAAAATGGATACCGAATATCCGGATTTAAAAAGTACTATCCGGATCCGAAATTCGGGTGCGAATTAAAATTTTGATATGGATTCCGGGTTTTGTTTACACCCCTAGACCCAGCTCAACCTGATATTTATTGAGTTAATTAGGTTGACTTAGAATGAAATAGAGTTGAATTGGATTGGATTTGTTGTGCACAATGAAATAGAGTTCAATCTTACACCCATAATGAGACCTATCTCAGTACATAAATTTGCAATGACACGGAGACTTAGGGTGTGTTTGTTTGCACTTAATAGACCTCTTAATCTTAATGGGCCAGACTTAAGTCTATTAAGTGCATTTGTTTTTTTTTCTTTTTTAAACATCTTAATACATCTTTTTACCTTTTAATGAATCAGATTTGCAAAAGTAACTTAATGGCATTCAGATTCTCTCTCCTAATTACTTTCTTAACAAAAAACTTCAAAACTCCATAACTTTATTTCTATATCTCCAATGGAGTCATAAAAAATATCATTGGAAAGCTTGAGACAGGACGAATCCAATGATAGGTGGAAAGATATATTTTCGACGTTTTAAAAAAAATATGAATTTTATTTTTTTAATAAAAATATATTAAAATATAAAATTATCTTAAATTTATAACTAAAAGTTAGAAAATATATATTATTAGTTCATATATTTAAAATTTTATATATAATTTTACGTTTTATAAATATAAATTTACAAATTTATTAATATAAATAAATCAAATAATCATTAAAATAAAATATATATATATAAAAAATTGATTATAAAAAAATGATATTATATGATAGAATTTTCCTATAATGTATCATTTTCTAGTTGAAGTATTTAAGAAAATGTATTATATTAAAATTTATTATAAATTATTATTATTATTATTATTAGTGTTAGTGTTATTATTATAAAAAAAATCAATTAGTGTTTAAAAAAATTATTTACATTTCATCAGATAATTAAATTAATTTTATGTTTGAATTTTTATTTAAAAAAATAAGCATTTATTAAAGCTAAAAAAAAATTAGTTCGAAAAAATAAAGATGCATTCAGATCTGTATTCAGATCTAAAAAACAAACAGACTTAATTTGTATTCATTCAGATTCAGATGTCACATCTTAATATTCAGATTTGCATTCAGATTCAGACGTCTTAATCTTAATGTAAACAAACACACCCTTAATGATCGTATCATTGATGTATTTTTTTAATATGTACAGTTGTTTAATATTGATAATGGTATGTTAACATATAATTATTTAAATAGTATAATATATAAAATATTAATATTATATACTTATTACATTTTAGGTATAATTTAAACATTAAATTCCTATTAACGTTAATAATAGTAATATAATAATAGAATTCTGGTAATATTTTCCTACTTTTACGTTGGTTGATATTTCCATCGGTAGGCAACTTGCCCGTAAAATTTATGCGATGTTTGCAATATGCCTTTGTTTCCGAACTTCTCTACCAAAAATTTCCGCCGGTAGTTTCATCCGTCGAAAACGGCATTTAAAACCATTAGTTATACTAGATACCAACAAAAGACTCGGTTGAGAAACTTGAAAACGATTAAATCAGTATTAACGAGAAAGAGGTTGACATTTGAGTGTCAAAGTACATCTAGAACAATTAAATAAGACCATAAATTATACTCTAACTAAGACATCTAAATGTACAATTTCTAAACCAATGGTCGGAAGAAGAATCAGTGTGCGGCGTCCGGTACCCAACCGGAGACCATACTCTCATCCACAGCCTTGGGCCCTCCGCAAGATCTCGATACCGACTCGAACAGCTTTTCAATCTCCGGTGCACATCTGATAAACCCCCGGCCCCAGAACTTGTATCTAGGGTTCTGCAGTGTGTAAAAAAAATGTTACTTTTACGATAATTGGGATTTATCGAAGTTGCTGTGTAGGGAGAGAAATAAACGGTACCTTGATAAGCTCGATGAAGGTGATGAGAAGACCCCATGGATGCGGCCGGTTCACGATGAGCCGCTCCAACAGCACTCTCGTGATCTGCTCTTGGATATTTTCGTGCTGAAAACGACAAGTGATGTTCAAGATTTGAGTTATTACAGTGTATTTGGGTTCAAAGTGAATAATGTAAGTACTCAATCTACATAATTATTATTTTATGCCAAATTTTTCTTTCATTGTAGGTTGTGTTCTTTTTCTAAATGTTAACATTGCCTTGGAGTGAATTTTTTTTAACCAGTCCCGGTTTCGGTTACTGGTCCAAAGTTTTCACCTGGTTTTCGTGGTTTTGGTTAACAGAAAAAACAAAAACAGAAACGTTTTTACCTCGTTCCAAGCACCCAAAACAATCGATTTTACAAAACCAGGACAGGGGCAAAAAATTCTCAAATATCCTAGTTCTAGGTGCCGGTTTAACCCCTAGACAAGAGTAATAAATCTACTCACGGTCCCAGATCCCAATTTATATGTACAATTAATTTTTTCTGAGTAATTTTTTAGGGTTATCATTGAACATTGTATCTCCTTTAAAATGTCATGTCAGTGGATTTGGAATAAACCGAGACTTGAATGAAAGTGCCGAGTAATAAAAATATAAAATAATAATGATATAGGGGCTTACCTTCTCGTTGTCGCCGAACAAGAAGAGAATGACGAAGGAGAAGTAGTGAGTGTGAGTGTTAGGGTATCGCAGCTGATTAGCCACCGCGTTGAGGAACAAGTACCGGCCTTCACTGTCGAGTTGACTCATTAAGGCTTGGAATATATCCAGCGCTGCCCCCACCAACAACACTGCAAGCGGAATGTTTAGGTTCGTGTGCCCGTGGTGCCCCGCCCGAGCCTGAAGCTGCAGGATCGCCTGAACAATTCAACACAACATTAATCTCCATATCAGTCACACACACGACATTAATCACAATCTTGTTATAAATTTATATACAAAGTTATGAAGATACTAAATGTTATGATAAAAAGGGATCTTTGCGGGATAATTACATAAATGATAAAGAAAAAAGTGGCATAATAACACAAATAGAATATGCAGTCTCACCCAACTCATACTTTTGCCGCATCCTTATTATAATGAAGAAGAATTTTGGATGTTATGTATAAAGAGGGCAAATATAGTACATTGACAAGATCTAAAATACATTATAATTTATTTACATAAGAAACTAGCTTTATATACATATCTATATATTTATAATATGCTCAAAGAGTAAAGGGAGAAATATTTTGGCCAAAAACTTAAAATGACCCGTGAAAATTAATCATATTACAATCTAAACGAAGAATCTACAGGAAATAGCATGTGATGAAGGAAGCAATATTTGGAAAATGAAATTTTAAATATTATATATAGATCTAAAGGGGATATCTGCGACATAAGTACCTATAAAGTAGTGTATTGGGGAAACATAACTGTTTGTCAATCACCGATTAAGTACCCAATGTTATGATAAATGTCTCCCAAGCATTAATTAGAATACCAACGGGAACTTACGAGCTACATATATCGGAACATTGGGTACATAACCCATGATAAACAACGAAGAGATAATGCCGCCCCAAAATGCTACTTAATAGGTGTATGTATGCTGCAAATATTCCATATTAAAGTCATGACAACAACTTACGGTTGAGAAGATCCTTAATAGTAAATAAATTTACTTAGTCAAGGGCCAAAGCCTTTCGTTGAAAAGTTAAAGATGACACTTGAATATTAATCTTAATTGCAAGCAATTTAGAGTAATACGTACCTGGATGCCAACATATAGCACAAGAGAGTTCATCAACGGGACATTGTAGTGGATACCGGCAACCGCGGCTTCACTTGGAGAGAGGAGTAATTTTTGTTTCAGTTCCGATATAAATGGTCCGCCTTTCTGTCCCGACTGTTTGAGTAACAGGTTAACAAATTAATAAATAAATTAAAAATGGTAAATTTAGTAACAAATCGATAATAATATACGAGCAAGAAGATTTAATACCTGGAGATACTCGTCCACATCGGCTTTCATCTGCTTTGCCTTAATAGCAAAATCGACCTCCGAGAGAATACGGGGAGATTGGCTGATTTCTGCCAGTAAATCAATCTGGGGAGAGGAGCAACTCAATTACGATTCTCAAAGTATGATAGGACATGTATTATATCTATAAATATATATACCTTTAAATTGGGAGTGGATGGATCGGGCAGCCTCATGTTGCGGGGGAAGGCACTGAGAATGATGTTCCGCATTTGGATGCAGCTTGGAGGAATAATATCGCAGAATGTAAAATGATAATCACATAAGAATTCCGGGAAATCGTGAAGAAGCACTAGCAACACCCGAAGCGTGCCTTTGTACAGAAATTGGATCTACACAAAACAAAACAAAACAAAACAAAATATATATGAAAGATTAATTAACCACTTGCTTGAAATGAAGATAAAGATACAGAAATGATATAATACGAAAAATAAAACCATAACGTCTCCTAAGTTCTAAAACCATAATAAAATCATGAATAGTAATTGGGTCGTAAGGCAATTATTAAATATAGTTTCACTTTCTGATAGCCATAGAAAAAAAATTAAACCCAGGTTCATAATGTTATAATATAAATATTAAACTTATATACCAATTTTTTTTGTGTGTTATAAAAATATACAATGATTGATATAGCATTGGTATGAAAAATGGAAATCGGGATAAAAGACGTAGAAACTAAATCTAAGATGCAATACATATATATATATGGTTGATTTAGCATTTATATATCAAATAAATATAAAAAAAATTATGTAATGGATCTAGATGCAAAACAAAAAAATGAGTGACTGTTTTTGCATCTCTATAATTAGGAGATTGGGATAAAAAATATATACAGAAAATGGATCTAGACACAATATAAAATAATATGAATGGTTGATAGATTTAACATTTGTACGAAATAAAGATTAGGATAAAAACCGAACCGAAGGGCTAAGCTCGGCGTTCCTGAGATGTGGCTCCATGAATTGGAACAAGTCCACTAGCAACCGTTGGATAAGGGGCCAACCCTTTGTCCCGTTTCCTGTGACTGTGAGCATTCTCGGCATGAAACTCCTGTTGCTTACTAGCTCGAGCCATGCATAGCTAAATAGAATATAAAGCACACAAAATAATATAAATAGATCTATTTTACAATAAAATTAAGAGCAATTAACTATCTTAAACAAACAATTAACCTGAATGAGGGAACTACGAGGGGTTGTAGGTTATGAAACGCTTGGCCAAATTGTAATAGAATCTGCAGAGAAAAATACATAAAATCAAATCAAACATTAAGTAATTGATAAGATCGGTCAGAAGTCGAAAGCAAATGGCTATTCAAGAGCAGACCTGGGAGTTTGATCCATCACCCACGGGATCTGCGGCACCAAGATCCGAAAGCCAGTTGATGAACAATCTGAAGTACGGTCGCGGATTAAAAGATGTTTTCTTCTCCTCTGCGTCTTTTATTATGAACCTGACCGTCACTGTTAGAATCTGCGGAGTAACATGTAATTTACCAACTCAGATGATCTTGAAATATACAGTACGGCATCGATGACGCGGGTGGATCAAGTTGAGTTATTCTCACCTTCGACAAGAGATATGATTTATTGGTGCTGGCGGTTCCCTGCTTCAATAGAAAAGTAGTATGAATTAACACATTTGAATACTATTTATCTTCCCAGATACACAATATCAAAAATAGATACCTTCAAAATGGAAGATACAATTTTTGAATAAATATCGATGGCAAGGAAGGATAAGCTCTGGGCTGCTTGCAATGGGCCAGAATTTATCACTTCTGAAGATAAGCAATGAGCAACAGAAAGTTCCTAAAGAAGAAGAATACAAATATGTTATACTGGTGATCCATTAAAAATAACAACATTTTAGGGTTTGGGAACTGACAGTGAGAAGACGGAAAAATCTCTCGGTCATCTCATCTCCCTTTAATAGTCCGTTCTGATGCAACTGTGCAATGTAAGTTGCACAAGCTGCATCGTTTGCACCAGGAAGTTCGCAAATACGATACCACTCTGCAAACAGCATAGAGACCTAGAAAGCGTACACCAATGAAAAGAAAGAAAATATATCAGAGACAAAGCTAAAAACGTGCATTTATCATTTTAATTTTAGTAATATCTAAATTCCTATATCACGGTCAATCATCGCAAAAGGCGTACAGTTAATTGGTGACTAATTATGCTTTAAAATACTTGATCACGTGATTACTTGTTTGACTGTAGAAGATTTTTACATCATTACTAGTTAGTAGTTACGTTTGTTTAAAAAAAATAGCTTTAAGGTTAGTTAACATATGTTATTTTAATTTGACTTTGGATTTCGACATGTTATTAAATTTCAAAGTATGAACAGATAAACTGACAAATTATTTTGATTTTGGATTTTTTTCATTATTTATTTTAGTTCTTGAAAATTGGTCTTAAACCGGATTATCGGTTTAAAGATCTCAAAAACCAAAAAAATGTAAAAAAGGATGATAATCGGTTAAAACTTGGTCTTATAATAGATAATCGGTTTAAAGTTTGAAAATATAAAAGTAAAACCAGACGGAAATCAGTCAGATAATCGGTTTAAAGTCTGAAAATATAAAATCGCCCCTAAAAGTAGTATTGAAAATTATGATACCTGCTCACGGAAACCAGCTGGATCCGGTTCGGCAGACTCTACACTGGTCAACTCTTCTTTGGTCAAAGCAGGAGGCTATTTCATATAAAAAATTAATGTTAGATCATGGATATAACAGCTAAAAAAAACCTGCAACAACAATACATCTTTACTGACTTTCTTATCTCCCAGCTGTCTGGCCTTGTCATCCTTTCCGACCGTGATACTAGAAGCAGCCATGGCACTGACAGAGGGATTCTTAATCATTTCAAGCAACTGTTGCAACGACTCCGAAGATCCAGGCTTTGAAGCAACCTGCACACCGGAATGATTATTATATTAAAAAAACATTAAGCAATTATTATGTCAGTCACCTTAACACAAACCTTTGCTAAAGCGTCAACAAGGTTGTGAAGCTCTGAAATTACTTTCGTGTCCTCGATTGCCAAGGTTTGGAGTAGAGAGATAGAAAACTCCATTGCAGGCTCTGCACGTATGATTAGTAAGAAAATGTGCATGGGGATTAAAGAAGAATTCCAATAAAATCTTTGACGTACTATTCCTTCCTCCATCAATAAGTTTTGCCATATGCACGTTATACTCTGCGAGATTTAGCAAATCGCTACGGATAAGACCGACTGTGATGTCTTTATTGAATTTTCGCTCTTCATCAGAATAAATCACCTGCGAGATATTTCAAAGTGAGTATGTGTGAAGAAATTGTATACACTGAAATAAATTTACTTTAGGCCTTCCAGCCGAAGTCTAAGAAAGGAAAGGAATACCAATACAGCCTAATACGTATCCTGAGGTAATGATTTACTATTAAATAATATATTACATGCCCAATATAATCAAATTTACACTCATAATAATCCAACATTCATGCAGGATAGTTGACCATCTATTCTCTAATTAGTGGCTAGAATCTTCTAAAGGGAAATTTTCTTTTACAAACCCACAATTTCCAAATTTTGCAAAAATATACTCTATTTTCAAGAGCAGCTCAAATATACCCTAAAAGTGTACTATACTTTTTAATGAACCATTTTTAATTTCCACAACACACAATTCCAATTTATTAGTAGTCTTAGAAATTGTTTTAATACCCTCTAGTATCATTTTTGACAAAAACATACCATGTAATTTCCGAAAAGCCAAAATATTACCAACTGCCAATTTTAGGGTTTTAAATTTTCTAAGAATATAAGTAAAAATAAAAAATCTGAAAAATAGGCCGCATTGTCAAATTACAATTAAGAGGGTATATTTTGGCTGTTCTAAATCCAAAATGAGAGATATAAAAAAGCGAAATTCCCTATTCTAAAATAACAGGAGAAAAATTACGAGACTAACTAGGTGAACCCAAAATATTATTATGGAGAAAGTGGGTTTAAAGTACATACCCAGCTAGTGAGCTCTTTAACAACTAGCTTGCAAACGTCACGAATAGCAGTCAAAATTGCAAGATGAGCACCAACATGAACATGATTGGTAGCGTTTTCGTACAAGCCCTTGAAAGCCTATACCAAGATAATAAATTTTAAGAAATAAATTGATGACATTAATTGTATCATATGGAAGTGTCACGGTGGGCGAGAAATTTCCAAGGAAAGACCAAATTTTCCTAAATTAGCAGTACTGACCTTTTGAGCCACAGCTAATGCAGCCTCGTCTCGACTTACACATCTCAGTATGATCTCGGGAACTTCAGTAACAACACCCTGAAATCAAATGTCCGGGGAAATTAGTACTTTCTCATAAACGCCATCACATATATGAATGCAAAGAGCAACACAAAAAGCAACTTTCTCATGCAATAGTATAAGTATAAACTTTCTTATATGAAGTAATAATTAGGTAGACCCAAAGAAACATTAATAATTAGGTAGACCCAAAGAAACATTGCATAGAAAGCAAAAATTATGCCACAAATAAATACAGTTTGAATCAAACATATACAGCTTATAACACAGAAAAGAGCACCTGAATCTCTACATCTCTGGCATCATTTAGTACCAATGCTTCCAGCTGCATCAATCAGATATTGAAATAAGCAAATACATCTTATTAAGAGAGAAATTTACCAATACGCACATCAAACATATGACGAATAGTCGGATACAGTTTGGTAGTAAATCAACGGTAGTTCCTATTGTGAAACAAATTCAGTTGTCACATTTCAAGGGCTTTTACAACATGATTGACAGAAGCTGTTAACAATTTGATGGGTACCATAGCTTTCACACATTATGCAAGGGAGAATAAATAAAAGCGAAAAAAAATTCAGTCACATATTTCCATATTGTTTGAAGAACAAAATACCCTCCATGTTTTTGTAAAAGCAAATATATGGCAGATGCAGAGAGAACTGACAGAAGGCCTAACAAAAACAGCGTTTAAAACAAATAAATGGATTGAGCATAAATGAAAAATCCAGGGCAACCTTTTGTGAAACAAACTGGTATTTATCCAATGCTTCCCTAGTACTAAGTGAAGGTTCCGGGACCGGGACATTACTCCCAGGGCGCTCAGCAGGAGAAGGCACAGGAGAAGAAGCACCAGTTTCCTAAAAACATGTTATCTCAGTATAAAATCTCCAGGTTAGAAAGTCTAAATAGACAGACACAAAGCTCATTTCTAACCTTAATGACATCAGCAGACTCCACTGGCGGCAATTCAGAAGCAAATGAACCGACAACAGGTTCACTTTCCGAGCTATGTTGGCTTAGACCATCAGCAGCACCAACGTGTATTGAAGGCACACTAAATTAAAGTCCAAAAATTAAACACAACTCTTACGTAAACTAAGCAGAGGAGACAAAAAATTTTGCTTGTTGAAAATTGAATTAAATTTGCCGCTTTTATTTTGCCACCAAACAAAGAAATGACCTAAAGTTCTTTTCAGATTAGTAAAATCATATTTTAAAAGCATCTAATCAAAGAGCTGGAATTCTATTATCACAAGGGCATTTTCGCTATAAGATCTAATATAGGTATAAAAAAAATGAATTCCTGATACAATGCTAAAAGGATCCAAGAAGAAAGCACTTCAATATTTTCTACACTTTGCTTCTAGTTTTTGTTTACTTCTAGGACCAGGTCCTGGATTGAAAGAAAAGCTTCTAATAAAGGATAACTGAAGAGAACGAATATAGAAACCTGAGATGCATAGCGGAACTAGAATCAAGTGGCTCATCCACCGGACGAGAAACAGCTTCAAAACCAGAAGTCGAGTAGGCTGGAATCGAAGTTGACGAACTATAAGCACTAGGAGATGCGGCTGAAGCAGTAGCAGGCCCAGATGTCGGGCTTGAGCTTTGCATAGGAAGCCGAACAAAGTCCTAAAAATAATACATATACACATATAAAAAGATTAAACAACAAAGCCTTCGAGACAACTTGGCATTTGAAGAAGAGAATAGGAAAGTGTGGCACCTCATAAACCCGTTGCTGAGTACTTGATAAGTGGCCAGGTTTAGGTCGAAGAGCCTCTGGCACAACACCCATCGATGTTTGGCTATATATGTTGGCCTCAAAAAAGGCCGATCCCACACCTTCCCTGTGTTTCCTTCTCAAAGCGAGCTGTTGAGTCATCTCCCCGTCAATCGTTTGTATTGCCTAAAGAGACAATAAAGTGATGAGTGGATAAAATCAAAGTGAAATCAATCAAAAGCATTAGTCGTAATTGATATTAATTTCGATACTATAAACGTATTATGAGCACTGAGCAGAACCTTTTCAGTGGCAGCCTGTTCAATCACTGCACACCCGAGATCCAGATTGTCATTGGTAACAAGTTGAACAGCTTGCTCCAATAGATCACCGGCAATATTCGGACCCTGAAGCGTGTTTCGAAGCTGACTCAAGATTGACGTCCGTAGTGGTTCCTGCTCATAAAACAACAAACTTTTCATGAGAAGGATATAGAAGCAGCTAAGTGAAAGAATAGACGCCGAGAGATAAAACAACAGGGGTAAAATGTTATATTCGTAATATTATTTATATATTAATTTTTCTTAATAGATCAATTAATTTACATTAGGTCTTGTTATTAAAATATGGTAATGCTTGCATTAGATTTAGAGTTTGGTGTATTCAGAAAAATACCTTGCATGTTACATGAGCTAGACTTCCTGCCAGACTTGCAACCATCAAGTGAGCTGCATTAAGTACACGGGTCTCATCCGCTTCCATGGCATAATCCTACAGACAATCGAATATAAATGATGATCAATAAAAATTAAAATATCTTGGCAGAGTAACAGTTCCATTGGTATCGATCGCATGGTAAAAAAACACAGATTAATAATCTGAATAATTGAAAGTAAAGCAACAAAATAACAGTTTGGAGTAAGAGTAACTAAGAAAATGTGACAAATTAACGGACCTTTAAAACAAGATCTTTTGTCGTTTGCGAGGCTATAGAAACACTACGCTGAACAATTCCCCCCACTATATCTTTGATAGCTCTATCCATGGCAATCGGAACAACTCTGAAAAGTAATAGCAAATTAAGCACGAAAGTTGCACTTATTAACTAGTGTATTTAAATCAAACCAATAGAAAAATGACAGCACCTCTGAAAATGTAGGTGTAAGCCCAATGAAACAAGCTTCTGGTTGATGACCAGATGAGTATTGATATTTGGTATCTGTGTTGGCATCTGCAAACATGAAAGAGGCAATTCCCGTTACGAGAACGATTTTAAGTCGTAATATAAACCAATTAGACATTGATTTTGAAAGTTTCAGTTATCAACCTTAACTTGGCTGACCATAGGTAAATTAAAAACCAGTTAATGTTAACCCAAAAAGCTTATCAGTTACGAGTACGACTTTAGTCAAAACCATACAAGTGGTTAATAACCGAAACCATTTTTTAGTGAGTTTCCCAGATTACTACATGATAAATATATTATTATCAAGTTATATTGATGAAATTATTATTATTAACATGTTAAGCTAAAAATTAAAATAGGTTATTAACTTATTATCCAATTCAAACAGTTCATCTGGTCTTTATAGATTTTAACCAAATTATAATACTAAACAGAGCTGAACTGAGCCATGTGAGAATTAAAAGCCATTATAGTATAAGTTTCCTATTCGTTCGAAAAAGTGTGACCTGATTAACAGTAAACGGTGACTGAGAAGGAGTAGCTTGTAGTAATCCTTGAGCAGAAGGTAGCTGATCAGACAAGCCTAAAGCTGTGAGCTTGTCTTCCTCGATCAACGAACCAGATGAAAGATGGAGCGGTGCAGCATACTAAGTAATCAAGAATCAATTGATTAATTAGGATAAAAACTTACAAGAAAGAAAATTAAATTTTAAAAAAAAAACTACTGAGCAAAAGCAACCTGAGACAGTAGATGCGAGTGACCGGCAGAATTGAACGAAGGGGCGACTTCGATCGGTAAGTCAACTTGATTTAGAGGATTCAGCATCGCTGCTTTGATCTCGGGTTGTACCATTTGTGGTTGAGATGCTCCAACATCTTTGTTTGAAAAATCAGGATTTCCCTCAACCTCTCTCCTACGATCCCTGAGGAGAGAAGTCGGAGCTATTTCCTTCAAGTCCACACCAAGGTTCTTAAATAAAACCTGATAGGAAAAATAGCAATATTTTAGTAAAATATATATGATATAAGGAGAACTGTCATACGCAAAACAAATAATCATAGGACTAAGAAGAAACGTACCTCGATGTCAAATTTCAGGTTCATCTTTAAGTTTAGCATTGAATAGATCTCAGCAAGTAATCCAAGAATGCCCATAGTCCATGGATTGGGTGGTTGATAAGCTAGACTGCTTGAACACGGTTCAAGTATCTGTACAAGTAATAGCTTGTTAAACCTACAGCACTGTGTTTCAAAACCGATGCTTAAGAAAAAGTGTCAACAAACTTGTACCTTTGATGTAAATGGTATAACGGCAATCATTAACCCCTTCTCATAAGCCTGCAAACCGAAACCATAATGTTAAAAAGCTTAATTCAGACCATAACTTATCGAGAAGATCAATTGAGAAGACTTAATTTTTCCTATACTGTGAAAAACGAAGGAAATATAATACCTCTATAATTAAGGATTTTGGATCTATCTCACGTGCTCGTAAGACTTGATTCCTTCCGATGGTTAACTTCCCAAGCCAGCTTCCTAAGTTTTTTAATAGCGAGCGCTCTTCTGAACTTGATTTAATTAGATCTGATCCCAGCAAAACCTGGAAGTTGTATATATGTTTTTAATGTTTTCCATTCAAGCAACAAATCTAATCGCAGTTACAAATCTAAACGATGTTACCTTGCAGTTTTCATAAGTAGCTTGGACAATCTCTTTAGTCAAACTTCTTGAATTAACCTTCTCCAGAAACTTTAAGTACAGATCATGAAAATTGGGCTCAATACTTGCTCTGCCACAAGATAAAAGGATTACTTAATCAAATTAACTGATATCAACGCTATTAAACTGTAACAAAATTAACAGCCGTAAGGTCAGTTGATCAACATGTTACTATTCATCTAACATCGGAAATTAATATTAAAAATGACTAACCTTTTCATGACCATGTATTGCGCAAACCAAGGATAATACTGCTCTTTGAACACCTCAGTGAATTCCTTTGCTTTAGCATCAATATTACTCAACGAAATATTATTAATTATGAAGGATATCTTGTCTTGAACCTCTGATGCTGGCGCCTACCATCAGACACAAAACTGTAAGTTAATCCCAGGTCAAATATAGAAGGACGTATAAGATATTATACTTATACGTTTCCATTGACCATGTTAAGTGTCCAGAACACTATCAAATAGGGTAAAATTATATACCGGACTAAAAACCGGGAATGTTTTTGTGAAACATCGAGAACCGGGAATTTGTGGTTCCAGTTTTGAAACCAGGAACCAGGACCATTTTTTATAAATTGGAACCGGTTAATTCCTGGTCCCGTTTTTTTATGTTTTAAACACTATTTGTTAAATTATAGTATTATACTATTTTTTTCAAACCCAATCTAAAGCAGACATTTCCCGATTTATAGCCTAGTTATAAACATTAAACGGTATTTTTACCATTCTCGGTTCCCGGTTTATTTAAACTGAGACAACATCTTAAGAAATTGAAAAAATAAGTAGTCGCATTGTACAAGTACCTCAATAACAGTGTCTCTTTTCTCAGCAGCAGCAACTAAAGTTTCGATATTCAGAGCAGAGCCAAACCCTGTACACGGCACATAAGCAAAGTACCCCACAGAAGAATGACGACTAGAAAGTACTAATAGCAAGCAAAAAAAATTTACTTGTTGAAGTAGCTGCTCGTGAAGGACGAGCAAAACCAGGGGAAGAAGAAAGCATTGACGGGGCACTGACTGCACTTTGTAACTGTGAATTCAGCAAGCAAATAAAAAGTAATTCAGCTTAGAAGCAGAAAATAATGCCAGAGTCTAACATATGAAATATGAAAGAGATATCAACCATGTTGAATTTGAAGAGGATTGAAGAATTCATTCTTGATTAATTATTGATTTTGAAATTAAAAACCAATCTGTTGTTAAGTGCTGAATCATATGACAAGTCGAGACTTAACAATAATTCCCTTCATATATTTAGGGAGTTCTAAAAAGGCTGAGATCTATATCTATCAAATAAAATAACTAAGGCTTACTTTCTGACCACCCGATGCATCTCCGGTCGGAACACTTAAAGTTTGCCCAACAGAAGATAAAGGTGGTTTCAAATCATTTCCAGGGGGCATTGAGGGTTTATGTCTCATATCATCAAAAGAACTTTCTTGTCTCTGGTGAAGCTGCAATGGAGAAGAAGCTTGCTGCCCAGTGTGTACTGTACCAAGGCCATTTAACTGCAGCAGTAAAAAAAAATTAAAAGAAACGACAATTTAAATTGATAAAGATAAAAATACAATGCATAGACGAAGAATGGTTTACAGTCAGCCTGACAAGAACTGGGCCGACTGAAAAAACTAAAATCTACCATAAGAAAGAAACAAAAGCAAAAATTGCTCGTTAAAGAGAGCCAGCCCAATCTCTCGAAAGATCTGCGAGAGAATACATCTAAAACTCAATGCACGAAGAAAAGAGCCAAAGGGCAATACAATGATTGATATTATTTATCAATCCATTCAGATTCCAAGCGGTGGTGTTGTTAGATGAATTTGTTGCGAGTATTCCAAATGCACCAAAGAGATGTAACAATTCCAGTTTTAGCAGCGGCGTGCATATATTAGTTACATGTTTAATGCACATAAAGAAAAAAAAATGTTCACATTTCTACCCTGCCTACAAATTTAGCTCCTAGTCTTGTAAATGTCATCTAAGAAGCCTCAATACCAATTTAAGCGAATGTCAAAATCAAGGATGAACAGCTAATCCCAACACGAAAGAAGTTTTCATCAATTAAAAAATGAGGCAATATTAAAATTATTAAATAATAATATACAAGAGTAGTGCATGTGGCAGGAGGGGTAAGAAATGGAAGTTTCATGGTAAAACTTTTAAGTGATGCATGTAGCATTTAAAGAAAAAAATTGCAATATAAAAATCATTAAATAACAATATTTTAAATCAGTATGATAGAGAAAGCACCAGCTGGCAGCAGCAAATGAGAAACTACAAAAATAGTAACGAAGACCACAGTGGTGTCAATTTAAGTAAAAAACATTTAAGCGATTTTCTTCCTTGCAACTTAAAAGTACGGAGAGAGTGAATAATTAGAAAGTAAAATATTCAATCTAGGAAAAGATAAAAATATAAACCCATCTCCACAACCTATAAACCCTTAAGTTGAAATGCCAAAACTTACGTCCACATTTCCCAGTGGGACTTGGTGATGAGCAGCAGGAGACTGGGTGCTTACTTCAGAGTCAGTGTGACCTGAAGAAATTCTAGCCAGAGCTTGTTCTATAAAAGAAACTAACTCGGAGTGAGTACTTCGCAAATGGGAAATCTGCAGGATATGATTGCAATACTGTGGCCATTCAATCAGACGATCCACAAAGTGCTCCAAGGCCTTAGTCCCAAAAACAAACATCTGCACGCGAAGAAAACGTGAGAAAATTTAAATAATAAATTACGACAAAATTTATATACAAAATCTGATGAAGTTTTATACAAACTTTGGAATCTGCAGGTTTGCGTAGTGCATCAAGAACACAGCGGAGAGCAATTCCTAGTGTGAGGTGGGTTACGAGTTGGTGCTTGATAACAGAGCCTTCAGCATTAAACAGGATGATTTAATGAAATGAAACAAAACTAAGATAATAACTTTATGTTTAAAACTGAATAATAAGAAACCATAAAAATCTTGCAGCAATACTTACCAAACAGAACAGCAGCGATTTTCAGCTGCCTTTCCGGATACTTGGGGAAGAATCTGCACTCCTCAAACAGATTAGCTATCATGCACTCAAAAATTGATTTTTCCCTGCATTCATTCAGCAGAAAAGAAAGTGTAATTATTATTACATGACTCAAGTCAGCAAAAAGCTCGAAATCCGAAGTTTATAATAAAATCTATACAATACGTCAATTACAAGAAATACTGAATATTGTAACTTCATAATCATAATACTTATATTGCTGCTAAGAGCCTAGCTAAGATTACTGAAGATAATCTCCAACCTCAGAGGCTAAGAGCGATAGAAAAGAAAAAGAGGACACCAAATAAAATATGAGATGCAAACGAATGAAATCATTATCTATCCAATTCCTATGGCCTATGCAATTGTAAAATCTTTAATAAGTACAGATTATGGACAAATAGCAGAGTTACAATTTCAAAGACAAATATAATAACATGCATGCAGTGAAAATTGATGTCACATATTTATTGTACCTAGTCACAGAAGATTCCTTAAACTGGGCTAGCATTTGCACCATTTTTTCAATAGTCAACTGTCCAGAAAACATTTGGTGGAAATACGAGTTCGCTTCCTTTTCAATATCGTCTGCATATCCATCAGCCGGTGAATCTACAGTTCCACCATTTTGAAGTCTTGGATTGGATTCCACAATCGCTGCATGCAACCTTTCCAGTTCCTCTGAAAGTTGGCTAGAATTAAGTGATCCAACATGAGCTTTAAGAACCTATCAATGCAAACAGAACGGGTTGACACTTAAGCACTAAAAATTAACATTCATAAATCATTTAAGGAAATAGTTCCATTCTTTTCTTTCTAATAAGCTACTAGTAGAACAACCTTCAAGAAGATAGTAGTAGCGTCCACATAGAGATTGGAGATGCCACTGCCATGTTGGAACGGTTTTGCCGAGAAGTCGTGCGATCCACCAAACTGAACCTCTTTCAAGAACTTCAGGCATTCCTGTGAAATTGAAAGATGTTAATTTCATGAGTGTTTTACTGTTTATTTCATCATCTCTAAACATGTTAAGCTATAGGTAAGTTTTTTAGTTTGTGTTCCGTATAGTAGCCAATAAACATTCAATAAAATCTTAATCTCCAAGGGAGATTGGGTTTTCTGAAGGTTGGCGAAGCTCCCATTACAAGTTCGAATCTCGGGTCGCAACATAGGGAACCATTCATTTGAAGTGTTTATGATAATAAAAGTTACAGAGCAGATTGACCTCAAAGAAGACATCTTTGGATGAATTTAGGTTATTACTCAACCACTTCTCTAGGTCCAAAAACTCCTTCCGTGAAGCAAGGGCCGCTAGCTTGATACCAAAAGGAAAAGGAACCATATCTAATACTGGCAACAGAATCTGCAAAAAGAAAAGCAAAATAAGATTGATTAAACGCTTGATTTCGGATTACAAAAGATCGGACTAGATTAGTCCAAACTTGCCTTAACTTCTTGGCAGATATCCAGTACTTTAGTAATGGTGTCTACATCACTCTTGTATGCATCAACAAATCCCCGCAACACCAAATTGGTATTTGTATGCCAGAGATGAAGAATCATGGAATTAACCATGGCATTCTTCAAAATTAGGGGGAAAACGATTATTGACACTTCATGTTGCAGCAGGTTATAGATCGTCTGCAATGTTTAACAAAATTCGAGAATCAAATGAAATACTTGATAATACAAAATTTAAGTAATGTGAATTCAGAAATAGAGATGCAATACATTTATATATGCCAACCCTTGAAGCAGGACTTCAGGACATTGCTGTAGGGGATGATTGAGCATAGATCGAACAGTTGAAGCATGACCCCGCTCAGCGAGTTGACACAAGACATCCAAAAGTTCCAGGCATAACCATGCATGGTTTGCTAGTCCAACAACTTGATGTTTATTACTATTCATTGCATCAATATATGGCTGCAAAATAAACATTCATTCATAAATTTTGTTCCTGTCAGGAAATGATAAACAAAGGGCAAGCTGAGGAACATAAACATTCATACCAGCTGTCTATCGGAATGAGAAAAACTGAACAACTCAGGCGGTGATGATACGGCATACTTGAGAAACGATAATTGGCCCTCGCTGTTCTTCCACACAGAGCCACAAATTGCATGAAGGGGAAATGGCTCCTGCACAGGTCAAAAATATAAATTTAACAACAGCAGATCATAGCCAAATTACTCTAATCACAACCCACGACATGTATCTTTAGTATTGTTCAGGAAATTCACCTTACTAGCGCGCTTGATTACAGACATGAAG
Source organism: Parietaria judaica (assembly GCA_954871525.1). Lineage (NCBI taxonomy): Eukaryota > Viridiplantae > Streptophyta > Magnoliopsida > Rosales > Urticaceae > Parietaria > Parietaria judaica. The sequence continues at coordinate 20,211,082 of OX940864.1, forward strand.
AACGAGAATGCCTCCCTTCTAGGAATGCAGAATCCCTCGTGATCCAGATTTTCAATTACTAGTTTCCAGTTGGTACTAGGTGCCTGCATCAAGCACATAATGTTAGAATATAAGTAGTTTAATAGAGGGAAAACAATGTAAGAAGCCTCGAAATACACTCACGAGCTGCTGAATCGTATCTATGAGAACATCGATGTTCCAACCGTTCAGCGAAGGAATATCAGCCAAAGTATTGCTACCAAGAACGGTGATGAATGTCGAACACGCGTTCTGGTTGTCCTCGAGACCAGCATGAGTGCTGGCAATTGTGCCCAGTATTTTGGAGATAGTAGTCTCAGTTAGAGGCAAAAAAAGAGATAAAATCTCCTTGCACTGAGATACATCAATTGAGCATCCATAGCCTAGTTCCTTCAAGATATCGGCCATGCTCATTTCCCTCTCCATTTCAGCCAAAATGGTATCAAAATCACTTCCTTCAGATTCATGTAACAACTCCATATTCCTGTAACATATAATACAACTGAGGAAAAAGATACATATACTGAAGATGATGAAAAGAAGAAAAAAAAAAAAGAACCCAAAACAATCCTATCCACTGATGCAGAAAGACTACTAGAACAAAAGTAGTATCTGTACCTCAAAAAATTGTTCTCACGCCGTTCTTCAGAAAGCATTGGAGTTAAAACGAACGACGATACATCTTCCAGCTGAACCAAAGATAACATCTGCATAAACGAATCGACATACTTTGACAAACCATCGGAGCGTTGCAGAGACGACACAATGCTAAGAATTTGCTCAGAAGAATTCATGTCCACGGGATTGGCACATAACGCTTCGATCTGAGCTACACAAAAATTCATGCCTGTAAAACAGAAGAAAAAAAAAAGTTACTCAATCTGAAAATAAATAAATAATGTAAATAAAGTCTATCAAACAGATAAACAAAATATTACCACATATCCTGTACTCGGAATTTTCAGATTCCGACAAAGCAAGGCCGACGCAAATTCTCTCGGGAACAGACAGCTTCAACATAGTAGATAACTTCTCTAGAGTTTCATCATCGATCTCTAAGCTTTTCAGCGACTCGCAGAACACCGTACTGAAATCCGGTCTATCGAGAAGAAGTTTTAAAACCGACGCAACAACTTTCTCTAGAAGCCCGTTCTTCGACTCCATTCTGTGGCCGTTAAGATAATCGAAGCAGGTATTAAGCAGCAACATGCCTCCCTCAGGTCCAAATTCAATAAACTGGCACCGAAGAAAACACAGCATACTTTAAAAAGATTTGACTCCATATTTTCTATATATAAACATCATTACTAGACGATCGTAGAGTCTACAAATAATATTCAAACCGTACACAAAAATGCAGATTTCATCGGGAAACGAAGAGGAACCGAACGAAATTTCAATCTTTTCTTCGAAGGGAAATTTTTAATTAATCCAATCATGCATCGATGCGAAGATCGACGAATCCAACTCGGCGGCAACCAGTCCCAATCCAGTTCGAAAATCAAAACAAAAACACAAGAACTTGATTCTGGAAACGAGACACTGAACCTGCGAGAGGCCGTGGAGAACGGAATCGGCATTTCCATCGCCGAGGCTCTGGAGCAGGAAGCGGATTTGACTCGCGGAGGTCGCCGAGAATTTCAGCATCGCGACGACGGAACCAGAGCGAGCGCTAGGGTTTCGCCGAGAGGAGAGGCACGGAGATACAGGAAAGGAGATGGCGATGGCGATTGACGAGCTTGCTTCGATGGCGATTGGGGAATCAGAGTGAAGAAGAAGAAGAGGTTGAGAGAGAGCAAAGTGGGGATTTGGGAGATTCGATCGAGTTCGAGTTTGGGTGAAAAGAAAATGGCTCCAACACTCGGCCTCTGCTTTATATTACTCTCCAAGAGTTAATACGTGGCAGCTCAGGCTGGGCCCCACCGGACCCTAAAATGCCTGCAATAAATAAATAAATAAATAAATAAAAATCACGTTGACATACACGGGTCGGGTGCCATTTTTTGGGCTTGATAACTGTAAATATTCAGATTGGGTTGGGCCTCCTCAAATTGGGTCAGGCTTTTGTATATTTGAAATGAGATATAATTGCAGCCGATCTATTCCGCGAAACCGTTGTCGTTTTCGAGATTCGACTTTCTTTGTCACAAGCGACGCGTAATAGATGTGCTCGCTTGAGGGGGCGTATTAAGTCGCGTCTTAGTCCAATAGGGATTCTTGTTAGCAATGACTAATTGCACTTATGTTAAAGGTGCCAATTAGTCGTTGGTTTTTGGTGTAAAATCTGTTAGTCTTGTGGTTAATAACACACTATTTAGGTAATATATATATTCGTACTTACAGAGTAACAAAAAGATTCATTCGAAAAAGGTACCAATGTGAGTCTTTTTTGTACTCTTTTGTTTATGTGAAGAGTAGAAAACTCGAAAGGAAAGAGCGTCGAGAATGCACTTTTTGTGGGGAAAAAATTTTGTTTTGTTAAAGTTAGTAGTTAACCAAACAAACACGTGGACTATGAGAATTCACTTAATTTAATTTTCTCTTTGAAATATATTATGACAGCTTAAATTTGATCGAGTTTAAATTATACTTTCAATAAAGCGTTTATAATTATATTTACACTTGTTATTTTCACTTCGTCGTTGAGTTACAGCGAAGTATGATTTTCAAACCAGGCTCTTCCATATGTGAAGCATCACCAAATTCTCTACAAGCTTGTAAGGCATCTCTTCTATTTTTCTACTTATAGATGGTTTATTTTGCATAAAATATTACATTGTGAAAAAATGTGTTTCATTTAGGTTATGTATTGGATATATAGGCTTCAATTATATATATACATATAATGAAGAGTAATATAGTACAGTATAATCACCAATAACAATAATCAGTGAATATCTTTGTTTTATTATATTTTCCGATATGAGCTCGGTTTTCTTTCGTTGAATAACTTGACAGATGAAGGATCATGAGCAAAGGCTTTTTCTATTTCTTTAGCCTTTCTATTACAGGATATTCACCTTTTTTTCAGAGCTTTCTCTCTATCTTTTCCAACCTCTTACAAACGAGGCCTATCTTGCCTTTTATAGAGTTTACATTATGTTCCCCTCGCGTCTTTCCCGCCTTTTTTCTCTCTTTTGGCTTCCCATAGTTATTTGAGGGAAACATGGTTAATCCCTACTTTATGTCACTTCCGAGCAGACTGTCATTATGGGTAGGTGAGCCTCATTAAATGCGCATCCCGTCAGCCGTCATTCGGCCCTGCAAGCCTCGTCGCTGGTGCTTCTCATCGAGTGAGTAGGTCGGCTTCATTAAATGCACATCCCGTCAGCCGTCATTCGGCTCTGCATAAACCATCATGACGAAATTCCTCGTTGAACGTGATGGGACACTTCATCGCAATCTGCTTTTGCGTGGCCATACCTCCTCGCGGTCGAACCTCCTCGGAGATAATCCTCCTCGAGGATAGTCCTTCTCGGGGATACGCCTTGTTTGCCCCCTCGGGCGATGAACTTCCTCGCCTTCCCTCATGTCGTTTATGGACAAAACGACACGAGTTGTGTTGAGGGTGGATTTGAACAAATCCGACCTTAACAACTTTCATATAGAGATCTCTGATTTCTTTAAATCAAATAATATACATGCAGAACTCGGAAGACTTGCTAATGAAAGATCATATCATAACAATAAATAGAAAGGAATATAACTAAACTAAAAAAGATTAAAAACTAAATAACTAATAACAAAACAATTGTAGCATTGACAAGGTCAAATCGTAAACTAATATTTTCAACAAACACGGTAATGTGTAACATAGTCCTCGTGCACATAAACTTCTCTATGTCTATACTTCAAAAACTCATGTAATAAACACGTTTTTTTTTCTTTTTCTTTTTTTGAGGGATCATTGGTGTGTTCTTACGAAGATTGTATAGTGATGCTTGGAGATAAGCGGTTTGGAGGTATTTTCAACAATCTATATGGGTGAGTGAACTGTAACACCATATATTATAGATACATATATGGGCGGGTTTCATAGATTATGTTGTATTATAGTAAACACAATAATTTTTTTATTTGACATTTATGAATTAATTTCAGCAAGAGCAAAAACTGATTGCTTGTTCGTTTGTAAATAAAGGATTTGCAAATGAAAGAATGACAATAATGCATAAAACAAAGGAGCAAATCGTACCCTATATATAACAATCACAGTGAATTAATAAAAAAATTTGATAAAGGTTTATAGCATCCATCACTTTAATTTTACTTATCGATGGCCTGTCACTTTTAAAATAAGCATTGTCTTTGTTAGCATTACACTCTTCACTTTCTATATTTATTTATTTATATAGCATTTTTGTCAAATTTTTAATTTTTGACTTGCTGACACTGTGTACGAAATAGTAGATATTAAAAGGAATTGTTCTCTTCTGTTTGCGTGCGTGTGTAACTATTGTTTTTGAACTTTGTAATTTTATACTGCATTATTTTGTATTATTGCTCTAACTTAGTAAAACATTTTGCATTTTTATATTTATTTAGCTCTTTATGAATATTATGCTACACATATAATTAAATTAACAAAAATTTGATAGAAGATTATATAAAAAAAACGTAAATTCATAGACTTCTTCAAGACATTTACAAAATCACACGTGTAATTTGTGGTTCTACAAAATAAGAAACTATACAAGAAAAAACCGTTAAATGTCTTCGAGTATTTCTCTTAAGAAATTACACGATGATTAAAAATTAATAATAAATATAAAATAAATATTATCGATATAAATTTTAACATTACCAAATGCTAATATTATTAAAAAAAATACACCTAAATTGATTCGTATATATAGTATAATCAGTGGCGGCAAGTCTATGAACCAATTCTTGCTGAATCATTATCTATTCGGGAGGGCCTGTGTTTCACCAAGACTCATGCATTGGCTCTGAAGATGTTGAAAGTTATTGTCGTATGGCTATGAAGGCCATTGAGAGTCGCTCACCACCGCGCAAAGTGGCTACGATTGTTCAGGATATCCATAGGCTGCTGACTGAGTGTGAGGGCGCTCGCTGCTGCGTTGGCACCGCGAGAATAATAGAGCGGCTCATATCCTCGCCCAAAATCCTAATTTACACAACGATGTTTGTTGGCTTAGTGTTTGCCTATCCGCCTTGTGTTAAACGTGTTACAATGACTTATTTGGTCCATTCATTTTTTATTTTTTTTAAAGGAGATCCTGCTTAATTGAATTGGGTCACTCTTGTATTAAAAGAAATATATATATATATATATCTTGTATTATACTTTTAATTTATAATAAGGATAATAGCGGCTAAAGTAGCCAAACTTTCATGACTTGTGTCGATAAAGTTCCAAACTGGATTTATAGCGGTAATAGTAGACAAACTCGGTCAATCTGTGGCAAGCACTAATTCCGTCCAGTCAACCGCTAATAGCCGTTAGGCTCTCGCCACGTCACTACACGTGGCTAGGACAGATGTCGACAACAATGCCACGTCATATAATATAAATATATATAAAAAAATCATCACATCAAAACCCTAAAGTAACGATAACCATTTTTTTTTCAAAAATCGTTTCGATCTCTCTCATCAAACCCACAAAACTCATTTCTCTTTTTCTTATATATTCTTTCTTCTTCTTCAATCTGATGGAAAGTGAGGGTGGTATCTCGTCATCTCAGGGTAACTGAGGTGACGAACGAAGAGGCGCAGAGAGAGGGAATCAGTGGTCCTCTTCCGATGGGTTGCTTTGTGACTGAGTTTGGCTCCAATAACCAGCGTATCTAAGACATCCGGTTTGGTCAAATTTAGAGTTATTTAGTTTCTTATTTTTTATGGTCTTCGTTGGTTTCATGATTGCAAGACCAAGGAGGTTGCGACTGGTTTGAGTGGATTATCGACTGGTTTCTTCAGACAATTCTTCCATTCAATTGCTAAAGTTAATTATTTTAATTGGTTTGCAACTGTGTTTAGGGTTTATCTCGAGCTCGAACAAAAATGGAAGAGAAAAAAAGAGTGAGAATAAGAGTGAGATCAAAGAGTTCGATGGAGTGTATATGAATCAATTTTTAATCTTAATATCTCAATTAAAAATAAAATTAGGAAGAGACAAATACTCATTATTAGTTTATGGTTTTGTATAAGGCTTTTCCTTTTCTGAAAATAAAAAAAATCAAATAAAGACCCTATCATCATTACTTTAGGATTTTGATGTGATGAAAAAAATATTAAAATTATATGACGTGACATTGTTGTCGACACCTGTGCGTGCCACGTGGAAGTTATGGGTGAGAGACTAACGACTTTTATGTTTGACTGGACGGAATTAGTGCTTGCCACAGATTGACCGAGTTTGGCTACTATTACCGCTATAAATCCAGTTTGGACCTTTATCGACACAAGTCATGAAAGTTTGGCTACTTTAGCCGCTATTATCCCTTTATAATAATGCTCACTCTATATATATATATATATGCATACAAAATAAATTACTATTTTACTAAAGTCATTAATTAATTTCTCATTATGCTAAATAATAGAGAAAATGGTGTAAATAATGTTTACAATAAACGTTGCGAAGCTGCAGAAGAAATCGAATCAGCGATTGTTTGGCAATGGCGACGGAGACAGAGACAGAGACATCTCCAGGCTCGTTTTTGGAAGAGAAACCATCGCCGATCGCGCAGCTCGTCGACACGCACTACGACCATCAAGCCCTAGGCCAAACGGAGAAGCCATGGCTCGATTGCGCGATCGACCAAGCTCGCCTCTACCAGAAGACAGCTCAGGAGACCCTAGATTCCACCATTGAAGCCTCGAGGTCAAGAATGTGCCAGATTCTCTCCACCTCTTCCGCCCATTTCAATCAGACTCTCGTGAGTTCCCATTTACTCTTCTTCGTAACCAAACTCTGTTGGATTGAGATACTTCGATTTGCATACAGGTACTGCGGTTCTTAATTTGGGTGTTCTTACTCGCCTTTGTTGGATTATGATCAGATTTGTATAAATTCGTTTGGGATAATTGATGGATAAAGTACTCAATTTTTTTTTTTTCAATTCCGCTGATTAACTATCAAAGGTCGAGAAATTTTCATTTTTGATTGGCTTATTTCCACATGTCTCCGTGTTTAACGTCAAGTCATTTACAATTGAAGTATTTAGATGAGAAAGTAGAAAAAAATAGTGTTAATTTGAGTTGCATTGTGTAAAAAAACTCAAACATTGATGGAGATACATGAGACGGAATCAGCAGAAAATGCGAATTTCACGACGTGCCATTTAATCAGTGGAATTGAAAGCTTGGGAATATGCCAAGTTATTTTGGAAAAGCTTGGGCGTAATTGTCCCAATTCGGTTTTTTTTTTTTCCATGAACAGATGACCAAATACGAGCTTTTGATTCCGTGACTGATAGTTGTTTATATGTCAGTTGATTTCATTGTGTAAGTTCGTTGTTAATCGAGCTAGAATAAATGTGAATGTCTTCGGTTTTCCATGGCATTTTTCTGATTGAAATTGTATTAAGGACACTATGATCATTGAGTAAAAAACTATATTTAGGATTCATAAATCAGTCTTCTCTGAGATCAATTTGTCAATGTAGGACTCTTTGGAAGATGTTAAGTCTGAGATTGGTGCTTATGAGGCCCTTGTCTTTCAAAAGATTAAAGGTTTTTTTTTTTTTCTTTTGCATTTCTCCCAATTCTTTTGGCTGATTCTGTATTTTATAGTTAATTGTAGCTGAAATTCGATATTTGGGTTCTCAATCTTTTTTGTGCAGAGAATATTATTGTTGCGGCTTCGCATCCGTTTCTTACAGGAGGAGTTGCTACTGGATTGGGGCTTCTTGTATTGAAAAGTATGGAATAAATATTGCCTTCATTTATTCGAGAGTGATTGGCAACAAATTTATTGTTTTTAACTTTTTGTAATGTTCTGCAGCAATGCTCCTGAAATTTTAAGGGGTATCTCTGTAAAAAAAATAAATTAAAGTTTAGAAAGCAATGTGTGCCAACATGAAAGTTGGGGGGCATTACGGCAGATTACCCCTTATTTTAATATGAATATAAAATGTCATTGTTCAGCGCTAGAGTACAGCATGCGCAATATTTCAATGATAAAAAGTTATGTTTTTTAAATGACTTGCAAATTATAGACCTGTAATATTGTAATATTTTGCAATCTTCAGCTAAAGCCATTTTTGTTGAATTTAGGGCCACGGCGCTTTTTGTATCACAAGACGGTGCGTTTATTTCTGAGTGAGGAGGTAAATTCGGATGTTTTGAAGCTTCATGAAGTAAATTCGGATGTTTTGAAGCTTCATGAATATGATTTTTCTTTTTCTGATGGGATCATAGATGGTTAATGACTTAATGTTATGACCCGTGACTTTGGGTATTTGAAAATGGTGCCCGAAGGCATATAATTAAAGGGTACGTTTGTTTGCAGACGTTGCTTGCTAGGGCTGATGCAAGAGTAAAGGAATTGCGACAAGCACTTGATGCGATAAAGGCTGAAAGTGCGAAGTTGGAGGTAAACATTACAGTTTTAGCTGATTTTTTTTTTTTTTGAATCAATTATACTTTCAAAGTTCTGGTGTTAATTCATATTTTAGCTAGTGAAGGCAATTTTTGTTTCGAGATGTTACCAAACATGAAAGTGTAAAGAACGAAATGAAAATCCATGAACAAAGAATTACTTGTTCAGCGTCTCAGCAGTCGAGAAACAAAAATAAAAGCATGGGGATTTTATAGTTAGAGATTTAAAGCCCATTTCTAGTAGAATAGTAGGTTATTGATCGTTTACCGTGACTGCAAAGTTCGTTGGAATTTTGGTGACTGAAATACAGAAGATTTTTGCAAAGCCAACAATACCCAAACAAATAATCAAATTGGAGATTCACGAACAAGATGAATTTTCAAGAATTTTATTGCTGCAAACGATAAATAACAATCAAACCCGGTCTAAGATCCGAGAGCTAGACCGGAAACTCTCCAAAGATGTTCAATGAGAAAAACTCAACTGTTCAAAAAAGTCTAACCAAACCCGTCGCTTACTTATAAAAGAAACCCTAATCAGCCAGTCAAAATAAAATACCCGAATACCTCAATGAAAAATGCTATAGAAGACATTATATAAGGACTAAATTAAAAATGCTATAGAAGACATTATATAAGGACTAAATTAAATAATAAAAGATCTAACACGGTAGAAATGTTTAGTTAAAAGGGCTTTTGAGAACTCACATGGACTCAACTAGGTCAAGTATTGATTAGTGCTAGTTTAATCAACAGATTTAATTTGACAAAACCCTAAAGTTCCTAACGGTTTAAGTAACATTTCAGAAAAGCGCTACAAAAGCTGAAGATGAATTGATACGAGGAAGGACGAAGCTCAGGTTGGCACTTAAAATAATAGAGTGGTTTGCGGAATGTTTAGCTTCGGTTCCTTTGATTTCTTACTATATGTTTCAATGACAGACAAACAGGGAAGCAGATCCAAAGCGTTATTCGCTCAGCATATAAGATCGAAAGACAAGCTGGAGGTATAAAACATGATACTTATTGCCAATATGGAAAATGATAGCACCCAAAATAGAAATTCAATAGAAATACGTACACTTTTATTGATAAACATAACTCCGGTCTCAAAATTTGACCGGGAAAACTCTCCCGTTGATGTTCAATTGGAAAACTCAACTCATTGAACATGACGCCTAAACCTAGACTAGACACCTATACATAAGATTAGAAAAATACCCCTAATGACCCACAATAATAATAAAATAGATAATAATAAATTATTAATTTATCTATTAACCGGTTTAAGAGGAAAAATAAAAAACTCAACCATGTCTAAATATTATTTCTAATTGTTTATTAATTAAAGTTTGGTTTATGTATCAGGTTTAAAAGATATCCTTGGTGAACTTCCTAGAAGAGAAGCATCTCAATTTCGCTCCCAAGTACGTTCTTCAGTATATTGTTTTTTGTTGAAAAATCCTCGGATTAATTGTAGTTTTATATTTTATTAGGATTTAGGATCTGATTTAGTTTATCATTATGTCTCCTTTTTTTTTTCTTTTTTTTCTCTCTAACATATTCTAGAAGGTTCGAATTTATACTGGATAGATATTCTAAAATACTCTGATTCATTATATGCATTTTCGGATATTATTAGATATTGTAGATGTTTCAGAACACTCTCAGATCCCCTCAAATAGCATGTATGATGTTGTGAAATAAACAAACAATTGCCCTCCCCTCTCTATTTTTACACTTTTATTACACTATTAAATACCTAACATTTAAGTCTAATTACAGTTATTTGATTATGTTATTTAGGGTGTTTAATCATGTCTCGTTATTTAACTATGTCATTTGAATTATTTAATTATCTTTAAAGTTTAGTTCATTATGTTTCAGAGGTTTAATTTGGTCGGGCCTGGTCTGGCTCATTAGGTTGTACTCGGTTGTCTATTTAAGGACCTAAGTTAATGAAAAAAGTAGTCATTAATCATTTACTAAGTTTATCTCTCTCATAAGAAGTGAGATAAGGCTCGGTGAAGATTCGGCGAAGCTCTTATTAGGTCAACGATATTTGGTCGTGACATTAGTTAATCTAACATGATTAATTCTTTGGAGTGGAAGTAAAGAAACATGAAATAAAAGAGAGGAATTCCTGTTTGTTAAGGTCATGATTAGAATTGTTTCTAGTTTGTCTCAAATTCTTATGCTCAAATCGGTCTTTCCAGGTTTCGGTGCTCGTTTCCGAGGCAAAGCGCGAAAGAAACGTGTTGACGAAGGAGGTCACAAAGATAAGCAATTATGGGATCTCAGTCTGAAAAATGTTGTGATATTTGTTTGTTTTGCCATGTTATTTCAGAAATAATCTCCATATCTTGCAAAAGGAAAAAGGAAAGGGCATTTTTGATCAAGAAGAGAGAACCCTTTTTCTTGTCCTTGGTGAGGGTATGCATGTCATTTCACTTTCAAGCTTGAAAGATGTTTGGTTCTTGAGGTGTGTTCTTCACTTCATTCACAGAGAAAGTTCAAATCAAAGGAACTCTTATATCTATTATTGATCGCTTCAAGCTTAACACAACCTATAACCCGGAAATATCATGATCCGGAGTTACAGATCTCGTCACGGGACTGGGACTAATCCAAATTTTAGAGAAACCTATGCTTAATTTCGAACTAAATATATTTATTAAAACTAATTTTTTCAATGATTTAAGGTCTCTTATAAAAAAAAACAGAACATTACAAGCGGTGTAAAACTATGTAGCATTTGGGAAAAAATGGAGTTTATTTTGAATGGTATACAAAAGATTGTGCTCATATATAATCCTGCTATTCAAGTTGAGGTTAACAAAAGAGACCGTAAACAAAATATTGAATATATCACTATCGATTATCGATTTATAATTAGTCGATTATTTTCTCGTCAAAAAGTATAAACCATGGCGGTATTCGGTCTTTGTGAAAAACCACAACTGAATACTACTTTCACCACATATCAAATTGTATAGGAGTCTATTAAATATTGAAGTTGAGGTTAACAAAAGAGACCGTAAACAAAATATTGAATATATCACTATTGATTATCGATTTATAATTAGTCGATTATTTTCTCGTCAAAAAGTATAAACCATGGCGGTATTCGGTCTTTGTGAAAAACCACAACTGAATACTACTTTCACCACATATCAAATCGTATAGAAGTCTATTAAATATTGGTATGAAAGTTCGGTAACTATTAGATTCTAAACAAAAATACATTATTAGTAGAATTATATTGTGTTTTTCACTCAAAAGTAGACATGACTGGAAACTGTTATTGCTCAATGTATAAGTCTTTTACGTATAAATAAGTATATTTCCGAAATCTTCATATTCTTTAAAGCGATAACTATACTAAAAAGTATTTTTGCTAACAATGTATACAGTACACACGATGTAGTAACGAGTAGGGGTGTGAAAAAATCCCAACTCAATTTAATCTAATCCCAATCTAACCCAACTCAATTTATCCAATAATTATCGTGTTGAATTGGGTTCAACACGAATAAATAGTCGAGTTTGAGTTGGGCCAGATGCATTGGGTTGCTCAATTGACCCAATCAAGTTTTTTTTTTAATAATTAATTAATTATTTTTTTAACATATTAATGTAGTTTAAGCAAGTAAAAGCACACAACAAATAAAAAAAAAAGTACCTCTAGAATCCCATCTTTATGTTTAGTCATTATTTAATGTCTATGATTATGTTTCCAGTTTATGATTACGATCATGTTTCTAGTTTAGTTTACGACTACGTTCCATACTTCTGTTATTGAATGTTTAAGACTATAATAACATTTAATTTTTGAATTTGATGTTTAAAAACATTCATATCACATTAAGTGTTATTCGGTAATTTTTATTTTATTTTACTTCAGTCTAATGACCCAACATAACCCAACTCAAAGTTTTTTCGGGTTGGGATGAATTGACCTTCAAAAAAATTGAGTCGGATTTGGCCGCTTTTTTAAAATTCAATAAAATTGTGTCAGGTTCATCTTTTACATCGAGTCGACCCTAACGAAGTATCGACTATTATTCCGCATGGCATTTTTCGCGTTCACCCTAGTTGTTAATAAATAAATAACTAACATTTCAAGATCACTATACGTAATCATTTTGGAAGTTTAAATGGGTCCCACTAAAATATGAGATTGAGTCACGTCACGTGATGATAGCATTCATGAAATGATGCATTGTACGATCCCAATTCACAATCCGTACCACAAACAGATCATCCAACTATAAAAAAAAAAAAAAAAAAAAAAAGCAAAAAAAAAAGGCAGGGGGGGATGAGATGAGAGTATCATCTTCCCACCGTGGCAGTCTCACAGACGTCCGATCAAAAGACCGATCAAGCTTAAAATGTTTTAATTCAGTTTCAGCTCTCTAGCTATTATTAATTTATTATTATTAGTAATACTATATTAGTCAAGGGTTGGTATATATAGTAACTACATATCGAGGAGGCTAAAGCCATGATATCCATGGAAAACCCGATATTTTTTATTATTATTTAATTTTATAATGCGATGGTGATGAATTATTTAAAAATAAATAACGAGAAAATATACTAGATTTATAGATTTTGAGTTGACATGATGATGTAGATCCGCTGCATAAGAAAAACGATGAACACGCTATTTGCAAGTAAAGCTAGACTTTTTCATTTCACTATTACAAGATATGTAAGAAGATTCAAACCTTAACAAATTGCCTTAAATCACTCAAATTGAAACAAAATTAAAGCGTTCACTAATTAAAATCTTAAAATAACTAAATGCATCAATATCAAATCCTTAAAATTGGTAAGGAAATAAATAGGCAATCAACGTCCAATAATTCAATCATGATAAAAAAGAGAAGTAATTGTCGACTTGTGAAGATTGGCCTTTTTGGTTTTGCATTCCATGCAAATCCATGAAGCGCGCCATGCATCATATATCGCTTGATCGTGAGATTTTATGTTTCAGTCAAAATTCATCGTTCAATTCTTCAAAATGACACTTTTTTTTTATTTAATAAGGAATATGATTAATATTATACACACCGAAAAAACCCCGCATTAATAAATATATGAGAGCATTCTAATTTTAATTTCTCTTATATATTTTATTTTATAAAATATCCACCAACATATATCTTCCTATAACTGATATACCAATAAAATTTTATCAGCACAAAACAATATCAATTTTAAATATTTATCAATTACTCATCAGTAATCGATATGTCAATTATATACGAGTATTTATGTCGACATTTTTATTTTGCAATGAAGTGACGCTATCGGGCCAAAGTTACAATGCACTCTCGCATTACTATATATATTCAGTGTAAGAACATGTGACACTATTGACTAAGTTTACATATGTAAAGGGAGTAAACATTTTGCTTCTCATGGTGTCTGAACCCGTGACCTTTTGGAAAGGTGAATAGTGGTGTTACCACTAAGCTAAGCAAACTTGATTATTCATGTCGACAATTGAAACCCTATTTTTTTTAGTAGGACTTATGAAAGTCCACAAATTATTTATACATATATATATATATAAAAAAAAAAATTAACGAAGCATTTAAATATAAAGGCCTTCCAAAGTTCCATGTGATCATAAATTCATAATCCACAGAATTTAAAAACAAAAGCTACTTTCTTGGGAAACACCCTCTTCAGTAAAACTCACTCACACCACCGACACCCCGCCACGTGACCTGCCACGTCAGCACACCCGAAACTGGTGCTGCGCGTAGAGCTGCTCCGGCGCATTCCCCGGCGACTGCTCCGCCGCGTGGCGGTGGCGCGTGAGCAGCGAGTGCTCCTTCTGCCGCCGGAGCTCCATCACCTTGCGGTGGGAATTCGAGTGCTGCGTGAGCACGAAGGTGGGGCTGGCGGCGGGCCGGTACTCCGGCACGAGCCGCCCGGACTTGAAGCGGACCCCGCACGCGTTGCACAGCGTCTTCGGCCCCGCGGGCCCCGTCCGCCACTGCGGCGTCTTCTCCGACAGGCAGTGCGTGCACCGCCGCACTGCTGGGGTCGACGAAGCCCTCCGGGACCGCGACGGCTTCGTGGTTGCGGGGATCGGGGCCAGCAGAAGGTTGCTACGCGTGTCGGTCGAGCAATCGCCGAGTCCGTTGGCAGCAGTGGAGATCTCGGATCCCGGAGACATTGTCGACGGGAGAATCGAGCCGTGGTAGAAGGACGACGAGTCGTCTTCTCCCCCGACGAAGTGGGAAAGCCACTCCAGTTCCGCCACGTCGTCGCTCTTCGCCAAAATAAATCATAATGTCAATAAGAGTAAGACTATCTCAATTGTTTGAGTAGGGGCGACACTTTTTGAACCGCTAATTTGGTTTGAATACCGTTTTCAGTTTCCGATATATATTAAGAATCAGCAATTTTTGAATAATAATCTAGGAACCGATATTTTTATTTCGCGGTTTCGAGAATCTAATTAGTTTCAACAATTTAAGAAACAAGCCGAATTGCAACATAAAAAAATACGGACTGTGAAACAGTTTTTAGCGGTTTAGAAAGATCAAAACTGCTAATTATCTGCTTTTTACCGGTCTCATTACCGGTAAACAAATCTGTACCGGTGCAAGATCCGAGTATATGTATATATATTGATAATAAAAAAAACGGAACCGGGACTAAAATACCGGGTTCCGAAGTTGTGAAAAAAGCTACTATCATTGAGATACAGTTCAAAGCACACAACATAAAATCGATTACTTATAAATACAGCATTCAAAGCCTTAAGAACTTGATATTTTTTTTTAATAATGATATAACTCAAGAGAGAGAAATGGTTGTTACCGGCACACAGAGATCGACGACGTCGTTAAAGTCGTAGCAGTGGAGATGGTGCGGCTGCGCGGAACCGTACTGATGGTCGGCAACACTGAAGGGAGGGTCAACGTAGTTATGGTGGGCGTTGCCGTCGTCGATCGCCTCAACGGCAGTGAAATCGAAGAGATCCTCGACGAGGAAGCATGACGGCTCTGCGCCTTCGTGGCATTGATCGTGCGCCGACGAAGACGAGGACGACGTCGTGGCCGCCGACGATCGGCCGTACACGTCCATAGCGAGAGGGTGCAGGGAAGCAATGGTGCGGTCGCAGTCACTCTCCTTCTCGAGAGGAGAGAGAGAGAGAGTGAAGATAAGGGAGATGGAGAGGTATAAATGAAGGCCGGGAAGGGGGGCAGAGGAACGTGAGAGAGAGAGAGAATCTAGCTGCCCAATAGTCAATACTATGACTTTATAGATACTATTCATACATATGCATGCATATAATTATAATAGCCTACCATAAATAAATATTTTTGAAAAATAATAATAATAATAATAGAGGGTGTGTCATGTAATGTATTACAAATTTGCAGTGTTTTTTGTTACCATGGAGGTGAAAAGGGGGAAATGTACATTTTACATGAGTGTAAATTTGAAGAAGTACTGAAAAAAAGTATGTGGCGTTCATTACGTACTTGTAATTTCTTCGTAAACTATAGAGCGCTCGGACCTTCAGGGGGCATCCAACTGTTTCGGAGCTTAAGTTGGGTTGGTTTGTGCCGAGGAAATCTTGACGATTCGCGGAGGAATGAGTAGGTCTTACGCCATGGTTGATTGAGTCGGACTTTTTCTGCTTTGATATAGCTTAGAAGTGAAACTAATAAAACCGCAAAATCAATTAAGTTTCTTGAGGTTTTGGCCACAAATTGGAAAGGATTTGTCGGTAGAGTTTTTACAGAATTTTGAGAAAAGAAAGAACATAAACAAACGCAATTGAATTCTCGATAATATTGACCATACTTCAAAAAACAACAACTAAGTACATCATGCTTATTGATTGCGATGTATGATGTATCTCTCTCTCTAGATATTCTCAATGTTATTAAGCTCTGCTCACTGAGTCAGACCTCTTGGTCTAGCTAAATTTATTTCTTTATTTATTATTTTTCTCGATGAAGGAAAAATGAAATTAAAATTTTAAATGACTTGTAATTTTCCCAAACATGAATCTAGAAATGGACATGTGAGACACGCACGCAGCATACTGCACCATGCCGAGTTCTTATTGTAAAATGAAATGTTGTTTTGTCATTATTTTTTGGAGACTTGATTCTTTTATATATATATAGTCTTTTTTATTTTAAAAACAATCAACATATACCATATAAAGTGTAATTTTTATAATACTACCTTCTATTTTCTAATTTTTAATGAGTGTTGTTGATGCCGAAAATTAGATGAACACTGTTGCGGCCCACTTGTGCGGATTGGGCCGGGGCCCTCGCCGTTTGTTGACTTTCTTCTGGGCTTGGGGTTTGGACTTCTTGGATTTTGGAGGTGATGGTGATGTGGTGCCGCGTCTCGTTGAGTATAACGAGGCTGCCTACGTACCCACTTGTAGCCAAGTGGGATCATGTCATCTCGTAGTTCAAAGCAGGCGTCGATGGAGCCGTTCCTGAGCTGGCCTGGGCGAGCCTGGAGACGATGGCCGAGACGGGAGCCGGACGACGCTTACACCTTCCTCTGGTGAGTCGGTGATTCCTCCATTGAGCCGGACGGCCGATGGCGGCAGGGCCGTTCCTGAGGGTATACATGGTAGGCGGCCGCCTACAATGTATTAGTAAATTGGGGGCCCCAAAATTTGTAAATTGGGGGCCCATGTGGAAGGAAAAAATATATATTTTGTCCACATTTTAAGATATGGTTCAAAAACTCGACTATAAAGATTTAATTTGTACTTTTGCCTCTAAAAACGCTAGACGTGTCATATTTAAATGAGTAATGTATTCTTCAAATATTTTTATACTTTTTGTATTGATATTTATTTTTACAATAGGGCCCCCAAAATCAGTCTTCGCCTAGGGCTCCGACAAACTCAGGGACGGCCCTGGATGGCGGAGGCGGTAGTCGGACGGCGTTCGGACCTTCCTCCGGCGCCTTCTCTCTAGGCCTGAGGCTGGAATCCGGTGGATCGGACCTTCCACTAATTGTCGGACTGGGATCGGGTCCTCCGATCCATTACCACATTGTCCTAATACTCGGGATATAGGTCGATGACCGCTGAGAACCAGAACCTCCATAGGGCAGGTCGACGATCGGACCCTCCGCTACACGTCGAACCGGGACCGGGTCCTTCGACCCATTACCGCAAAGTCCTAGGACTCGGGATATAGGTTGGCGACCGCTGAGAACCGGCTCCGACCTTAGTCGGAGGCTTATATCGGAATATATATATATAGAAGAGGGAAAATGGTGTTTATCACTATATAGAGCGTTTGAATCGGAGTTATCGTTTGTTCAGAATGAGCTTCTATTTATCGGAGGGTCCAGGGACCTCTAAGTAATTAATAATTACTTTTCAGGGGCTTATAAGTAAATAAAAATTGCTCTACGTGACCCAACGCGGCCTGACGTGGTTATTAGCACGCGTTGACCCGCGTTAGGCCGTGTTGGCCCGCGTTAGCCCGAGCTGGCCCGCGTTAAGCTGCGTTATGCCGTGTTGGCCCGAGTTAGGGGGGGGGGGGGGGGGGGGGGGCTTATTAATTCATAAAAACACCCATAACAAGTGTCTTCAAAATTAAATATTCTTAAAATGACATTTAATAATATTTTTGCGTTTCGGCAAACATATAATTTTATTTTATTTTTGTAAAAAACGAATAGGTATATAAATATAATTCAAAATTATGAATAAAGGATAATTTTGGTTTTTTTTTATATAAATAAAATAGTGAGATGGAAGAGTATCAAACTAAATATATTTTCAGAGTATATTTTATTAGTTTTTTAAAACAAAAAGTAAATTTTCTTTTCAAGAGAATAAAATTTATATAAAAATAAAAATCTCTTTATTGTTTTTCCTATATTTTTATATCATGGGTGTGACATGAAAACAGAGACATGCACTTATATTTAACTAATTTTACGTCCTTCATAGTCTATGACTTCTCTATTAGTACATTTACGTGAAATATTATATAATTTTAGTAGTCTAGTTTAGGTGGACGTGGATATTAAAAGCGCTAAATACAGGGGAAAATATAATATTATTGTAACTGAATATTAAATACTAATTATACGATAAATATGATTTTCATCTTCAAAATAAAATATTCAGTTCTCATTTTTTAAATATTAAAATTTATGATGTGCTTATGGATTTCCCCTTATCATAATAAATAAACCACACGTCAGAGCCAGAGAGTAAGAGCAGTGATGCAAGGTTAAACAAGATATACTGTGTGTAAAAGGAAGAGTACTAACCCGGCTTGTACGGCTTTATAAAGAACATTTTTGGTGCTTTCAGTTTTATCTTAATTTTATCTCCCTTCTCATCTCGTCTACATCAATTTTAGTAAATCATGTACGTGACTAATAAAGTTCTGTCAAATTTGCATTTTGCATATCTAACTAGTGTCAATACATATTTCATACCAAGTTAGTTCATTTAATTCCGGATTTTTCGTACTCTTGATGTACATGTTATCACCTGAAATATGTTCAATAACAGCTTTTAATCTTGGGAAATTTCAATAATAGCTATGTAACTTATTTGAGAGTACTTATCTTATATGTTTCAATAACAGCTTTTAATGTGTTTATCGGTCTGTATCTGATAAGCAATAAGTTTACCAGCGAGATATTTACTGATCAAAATTGACGAATGAATCGATAACCGGTGGATAGTTTAAAGCAACGAGTCTACCGAAAAAAGATATTTACTTTTATGGGTGTTTTTCGGGATTTATAAAAATTAATTAAAATATATTTTATATATTTTTATTAATAAATTAATTTAAATCGGGCCCAAAGAAGTCCCCTAGAGGTCTTTTTTTCAAAATCGCCGAGCCCGAAAAATAGAAAATAATTATTTACTATTACATATTTGAAACATGCGTAAGGGTGCGAGGCCCAAATCAAGTAATTTTTAATTATTTTAAAGTCCCCGGACCCTCCTATATATAAGAGCCTCATTTTAATTAAAGAGTATAACTCATTCAAACGCTCTCCAAACTTTTAAGAACTCTAGTTTCCCGTCTTTCTTATTCCCGATTTAAATACTTAATTATGTTGAGCGTCGGAGAGGTATACTGAGGCACTCCCTCCGTGTCCCCCTAAAGCTCGGGTTTTCTCTGTCATCTTTCAGAGACGAAGACAAAGGAGTAGGCTAGAGCGAAGGCGCCGGAGGAACCCCTGGTTCTTCAGAGATCGAAGATTCAAGGTTCAAGCCTGATCTGCCCATATAACGGAATTCACAATTCTCAGAGGTTGCCGATCCAAAATTCGAGTCCGGTCTGACTGCTAAGGTGGAGGTCCCGAATCTCTGAGATTACGGGTCGGAGATCTCGGTTCTGGACTGAGCAAAATATGGAAGCACTGGTTCTTATGATCTCAAGATCAAAGCCTCAAGCCTAGAAAAATTAGCAAATGATGATGGGTCCAGCCCAATATTAAGACGTTGACCGCTACAGTTTTTTATCTATTTTTGGCATCACCGACATAGTTTTTATAGAATATGTGCTATTTAATATAGCTATCAGATTATAATGTTTCCATATTAATAATCAATATAGTCAAGTTTAATAAGATAAAATCATGGATTAAAATGATAAATTTGTAGTCCAATTATACATAACCATATATGTATTACGTAAAGCTAGTAAATGTATTATTACATATGCACGGATATTAACATCAAAGTAACAACGATAAAATACTTTTCTTTTCAGATTAAATGGTCAAACTCTAATAATAACATGCCACATGTACCAAAAAGATATTTCTGACATGCTATTATTAGAGTTTTGTATTTTTAGCCGGGCCTGCCACTAGCAATGTGCTGCAAAAATCGACAACAAGGAGGGAGGGGAGAGGTCTCCTCTGTTAAAACTCATAGCCGGTTTTGAGGCAGTCACGGCCACCTTGCCGTGGAAGGTTACCAGCCGTTGGATGACTTATTCGTAACTAGTACCTAGTTAAATAGAGAGAACAAGTTTAACAGCTTTGACAGCTTGCAAAGTCAATGTTGTTACCCAGTTTAAGTGAGTGAAAAGTGGGGACATAAACCAGTCATCACATGAATAAGATAATAATAAGTGATCAGTAACATGTTAATGTTCAAAATTTCTACAACAGGAATAATGTCAAGCATGTGTTGCTTATATACCATCACATGTTAGTTACCATTAATTTTTTCTCTGGTAATTATCATTCATTAAAAAAAAATATTTATAAACATGTAGTAATATCTTATCCTTATCATAAATCTAATATTTTTTTTTGGGATTGTAGCTATTAACTTAATATATAATTTAATATACATTGAATGATTCTTGGGTAAATATAGGTAAAAGTACTTAAAATATACAAAAAATTACGGTATAATTTTATTTAATTGTGGTAAATGTACTAAAAGTAACCTTTTTAATCTCAATGTAAGTTTCAAGTGGCTTCCGTTACGACTCATCCGTCAAATGCCAATTGTCACCTTTTTTTAACATCGCCGACATCAGAATTAAGAACACCAGTGTCGTTGATGCTAATCCCAAAGTCAGATTAAAGTGATCCTACGCAAGATCTAGGGTTGGTTTATTAAAACAACACTGAAGTTGCAGATGCTATCGCCAAATGTAGGGTTAAAAACCCGATTTCGAAGTTAGCATCTTTAAATTCGGGGGAAAGTGATATACATGGATGTATATAAAGGAGCAAGTTGTATTTGACTGATGAGTCATAATGGAAGCCACTTGAAACTTACGGTGACACGAAAAAGAAAAAAAAAGTTATTTTTCGGTATTTTTATCACGCAAAATAAGATTATAAATATGTCGTAGAATTTACTTAACTGAATTTACTCATGATTATATATCCATAAAATCACCTCCTCCAAATATATGTTTTTTTTCAATAATTTATTAATCATTATTAAGAATATAAATCTGAGGACAATTATCTTGTTCAATAAGGAAGATTCCAACTACTTGGAACTCTCTCTCGCATCGCTCAATATCGAGCAGATCTTCTCGAGACTCGAGCAACTTCGTCGCAGTGCTTCATCAAGCAGCTTCCTCGGGCGTCTCTTCATCCGAGACAAGCTTCCTCGATCACTCAGCGCCTTCCTCATCGAATGGCTTCCTTCGTCGACCAGATTCTTCATCCTTCATCGAAGCTAATTTCCACCGTTGATTCATTTGTTGTACTTTGTATTTTGTACTTTCATTTACTTGTACTGTTGTACTATATAGAGTGTTGCCTATATATAAAGGCACCCTTGTAATCATTTGTTACTACTGAGAATCATTCAGATTCATTCTCTATTCAATAAAAGTTTCAGATGTTCATTCCTGAATTCTCTCTTTTCATTATCGTTCTATTCTAGAACTCAATATGGTATCAGAGCAAAGTTTCCGCCATTGTCTTCTCTGAGCTTGAAGCATCGATCTTCGATCTCTGGTTCTCTTCCTCTTAGTCTTCTGTTTCGATCATCCCTGATCCGGCAAATCTTGGATGTTTTGGAGAACGGGAGAGAAGAGGCATGTCAAGCGATCGGGAAAGAAAGCTTCAGCCTTTGGAGCGCTAGGTATGAGCTTCATCATCTCTGTATTCCGCCATTAGAGCTCTTTATCAGCCTTCATCATCTTCTTCCTTCCTGCCTGGACAATTGGCTGGTGGTTTCTTCGAATTCAAAGAAGGAAGCTCATCAGATCACGACCAGGATATCAGGGAAGCGCCATATCGAATTTGTCTTTCAAGCCTAAATCTTTCTTCTTCTTATCTTCTGCGACTTTTGCCGATTTCGATGATGAACATGGAATCACAAGTTGAAGAGCAAGGACACTGCGAATCGTGCGATTATTCAAGTTTCTGCCGATCGACTCTCACTCCGATCATCAAGGAGTTGTACATTCGGTTTCTGGGTTTTAGACCGGAAGCAAAGTTCTTCATGATCAATATCATTGAAGACTTGTCTTTGAAGTTTCAAACAGAAGCAAGTTTCTGCCATTATTGCTCTGGTTTGAGCTTCAATCAAGCTCTGATTAAGGGCTTCGTTTCCACCTCTTCTCAACTGATCCTCTCCCATCGCATAACATGGCAGAAGATTCCGAGAAGAGCGCAGTTGTTCCATTTTTCTTGGTGAGATCTCCGATCGATGAACACCTATGATTATTCAGGTGTGCTTCTTATTTCACAAGATTCTTAAATGAGAAAACCCAGTTCTTTTGGTCGAAGATTCATGAAGATCGTCAAACCGTCAAGAACAAGACTGAAATCCTTGACGGGTCTGCTCAACGGATCTGTTCAAAGATTGGGTTTCTTGACACATCCCTTCCCTTATTCGATCTACGAAGATCCACCTCTGGTCAGTTCTTGGATCTCGCCGTTGCTGCGAATTTTATGGCATCTATAAGCTGTTCGGTCAGGGGGTGCGAGGCTCTTCGATAAACATTGATCCCGTTCATGGTACTTTCTTGAGAAAGTCCAGGAGGATCTCAAGCTCGCACTTCTCCGAAGACGACGTCAAATTCTCGGCTTTTCCTCGTGTTATCTACCGAGCACCGAGGAACGTCTCACGGATGTCTATCTCTCGCCGAACCGTAAACACTCTCTCGACACCGATGAAAACTTGATTCTCCTCGATCCTTTTCTCTCGAGGATCAGATTTGTAGACCATTTTTTGACATTTGACGAAGATTGTTCGTCGAATATCTTCGTCAACCTCGTCGATCTCATAGCTCGTCGACACTCCAGTTTCAAGTGGCTCTCCTCTTCGTCGTCAATATCACAGAACCAGCCAATGTCGTTCACACCAAGTTACCTCGTAGTCAATTCAAAGAGCTTCTGTGTTCTTCGATTTTCATCGCTTCTTCAAGCGTTCGAAGACCAGAATCTCCGACAACGCATGGCTCTCGAGCAAACTAGTTTGTGAACATTTACACTTCGTTTCTTCGATTTTTGATAGCTCCGCAACAATTTTTCAAGTTTGAGCTATTATTCAGGCTCTTTCTGTTCGTTGACTTTCACGAGTTTATCAAAATGATTTGACCACTGTTCCCGTGGATCATTAAGAGCTGTGCATAAAGCCTTCATCAAGAGGAACTTATGAAGAAGAAGGTTATGACAAAATTAGCCACTGCAATGGAGTATCATCAGTTATTCATCAAGATTTTTCTTCAACTATTCGTCAAGAGTTCGAAGAAGTTCCTGCCTACATTCAGCTTGCTTTTATGTCCAAGATGAACCTCTTCAAACGTATTTGATCGGTCCATCTTGAGGGGGTGTATTAAGAATATAAATCTGAGGACAATTATCTTGTTCAATAAGGAAGATTCCAACTACTTGGAACTCTCTCTCGCATCGCTCAATATCGAGCAGATCTTCTCGAGACTCGAGCAACTTCGTCGCAGTGCTTCATCAAGCAGCTTCCTCGGGCGTCTCTTCATCCGAGACAAGCTTCCTCGATCACTCAGCGCCTTCCTCATCGAATGGCTTCCTTCGTCGACCAGATTCTTCATCCTTCATCGAAGCTAATTTCCACCGTTGATTCATTTGTTGTACTTTGTATTTTGTACTTTCATTTACTTGTACTGTTGTACTATACAGAGTGTTGCCTATATATAAAGGCACCCTTGTAATCATATGTTACTACTGAGAATCATTCAGATTCATTCTCTATTCAATAAAAGTTTCAGATGTTCATTCCTGAATTCTCTCTTTTCATTATCGTTCTATTCTAGAACTCAATAATCATTTCGTGTTTTTAAACTGTTAAAGCTATATATATATAATATATATACATATATTAATAAGTTTTCATTTATATATATATATATATGTTATGTGCATTTTTCGTAACATATAAAAATTGGGCCCCCTTTGGCAAAGGTCAAAGCCCGTTAAGAAAAGTCAAAGCCTGTCATGGTAAGCCAAGGCCCATCACCAATGTCAAAATCCCGGGACCGAAGAACTAAGACATTGGCGAGGCCCGGGATCCAAAAGGTGATGAGGCAACAAGCTGACGAAGCCGACAAGGCGACGAGGCGACAAGCCGACGAGGCGACGAGGCGACAAGGTGACAAGGCGATAAGCCGACCAGGCAACAAGGCGACAAGCCCCCTCGTCATAACTTGACGAGGGCGTAACTTGTAATCATTCCACACGACGAGGAGATCCGAGGCCACGAAGATCTCCGGGAAATCCTACGGATTTCCCCGAACACAACAAGCGGACTCGTGGACAACCCGAAGACATCGAAGACGAATCAAGAAGCACCGACGACCCCTTCTACAAAGGAGAAACTCGCAAGCCCATGGAGGTGCAATATTCAGGGAATTCGCAGACCCCTGAATGTGCAATTATCAGGGAATTCGCAGGCCCCTAGGAAGTGCAATTTCAGGGAGTTGGTTTTCCTATAAATAGGAGCCTTCTCCCCCCCCCATTTCCACACTCACTCACAACTTTCTCCAGAGCATCTCTCTCTAGCTTTCTCTCTCTAAAAATTCGTCCACTCCTATAGGATGAATGACTTGAATAAGAGCTGAGATCGATCTAGAAGCAGATTCTTAGGCCTGAGAAAAAAGGTTGTTCGACGAGTCAGCTAAGGCGTCCCTCGCCAGGTGGGTAACCACGCCACCACCTGTGAGGTCGACAGAGGAAGAAGCGTCCCTTCGTCAGGATAAGGCCCCTCGTCATACGAGGCCACCTACCCGGCAAGGTCGACAAAGGAGCACACCTCGTCAGGTCAAGGCTCTCGCTGTACTTCGCCAACACGAGGGAAGTTCGACAGTGAGTTCGCCAACACCAACGAGGTCAACGAAGAACACATCACGCCGGTAATACCCAGCCATCAGGCCAAGGGTCACCCCCGCGCCGCCTACAACTGCATCTCCGACGAGTCAAACCACATCGTCATTAACCCGCCGTTTATCACTAACCCCGAACTACGTGAGACCTGATTCTCTTAAACTGAGATACGTAGGCAGCCTCGCCCAACCATAAGCGACTGGGCACGGGCCCATTCTACCCTTTTTTGCAGGTCCTCCCTCGCCATAGGAGCTCGCCAAGGAAGGAAAAGCACGAAGAATCATCAAGATTAGCACGGAGCTTCATCAAGACCGGAGTTCACCCAGAAGAGGACATCGCCAAGACAAGGACTCCGCCCGGACGAGGAGCTTCGCCGTGAACCGGACTTCGCCACCACTAAGGAAGTTCGCCGAGGATCGTCAACGACAGCCCGGAGACTCATCCAAGACGACGGAATCGCCTCCAGCTTTGACGATCAACAGTCAACCCGCGTTGACTCAGCATTCAACCATCCTTGTGTTCAACGGGTCAATCTCGGGACCCGAACCTTGGATCCGACTCTAAGTTAAAGCCATTTTTACGCATTAACAATATATATATATATATATATATATAAGACTATGTGGAGTCTTTTATATATATATATATATGACTCCACATAAAAAAGATTATGTGACATAATCTTTTTTATGTATGGAAAATATTAGTAGATATATCTTCTTCATTACCTTTTTATTTGGTTATTCTGTTTTTATATAATCATTTACTTTGTATTTTATCAAATTAATGGTAAAACGTTACTTAAGTTAAGAATAAAAATATAAAGTCAAAAATTTAAATTTAAGACCTTTGAGGACCATTTGTTATAAATTAAGTAGAACTCAGCAACACAAGAATAATTACAAAGTACAAACTAATGACAAACTAGAAGGCTTTTAATGAGTTCTGTCTAGAAAAGCTTGGGTCTAAAGCGAGATCATAGCATCCTTTCCAGTCGATCTGGCCGTGGAACCTCGGGGAGTTCCGTCCAAAAGAGTTTGATAATTATTTTCACACATAAGAAATACCATTTTAATTTTGTTACCTTTTTTATTTAACCATATGATGAATAATAATTTCCTTTGGTTTTTAATTATTTTGTTAACTTTTTTTATTTAATTTCCTTTGGTTTTAATAGATCAAATCCTCGTGGCTTGGCGTGGGGACGGCCAAACACGGCCGCGGTGTGGAACTTCTTTCATGAAGATCGGCACATTAACGAGCACGGTGTCCGCGTTAAACTGGCGACGTGCAAAAAGTGCGGGCACGTCCTAGACGGGATGGGTGAACGCGGGACCGGCCACTTGAACCGCCACGCGAAAGAGTGCTTCCCAACCGGCACACTCGACGAGGTAAACACAGCACAGGTAAGTAGACTCACGACCCCAAACTTACGGAAATGGACACTCGAATGGTTATTGTCTACGGGCTCACCGTTGAGTTTGGTGGAAAATCCTGCGCATACACAATACATGCAAAGGATTAATCCGTCTTACCAACAGTTTTCCCGTACGACGTATACTAGGGACATGGAAAAAGCTTA
Organism: Parietaria judaica; assembly: GCA_954871525.1. Lineage (NCBI taxonomy): Eukaryota > Viridiplantae > Streptophyta > Magnoliopsida > Rosales > Urticaceae > Parietaria > Parietaria judaica. The sequence goes on from OX940864.1 coordinate 20,238,083, forward strand.
TTCTATGAAAAAAAACTATTTGGTCGATTTTTTTAAAATGTCTAGCATCAACGTTGCTTTTACGACCGACTTGTGGAGCGGTCCGATGCTAAACGATTATATGAGTCTGACCGCTCATTATGTAGACGAAGAATGGGAACCGTGTCAAAAACTTTTAAACCTATCACCGTTCGAGTGTCGCCATACCGGCCAAAACATTTCCGAAAAGATAATAGAACTGTTAAATGATTGGGGTTTACAAAATCGGGTTATATCTATTACGTTGGATAATGCCTCAAGCAATAATGCCGCTATTACTATTTTGGAGGCTACTTTGCCCGTTAATCAATTTCGTAATATTTTACATCAACGGTGCGCTTGTCACATTATAAACTTAATTGCACGAACGGGCGAGGGAGTAATTGCCGATCAAGTAGAAAAAATACGCGGCATTGTTGATTGGATCCGGCATTCTCAAATTACTAATAGGTGGAGGCGATTTTGTAAAGAACACAATCATAAAGCGAACAGGTTCGGATTAGATAATAATACACGGTGGAACTCTACGTATCTAATGGTTTCAGTCGTGTGTAAGCAGAGGCTACCGTTGGACCACTTCCTCCACAAGGAACTCGAGCCGTCAGCGCGAATCTCGGAGTCGGAATGGGCAACCGCAGAAAAATTCACCAAATTCCTTAAACCCTTTTATGCTGTTACTTTAAATTTCTCTAACCAAAAACGCCCTTCTTTGAATCATGGTCTATCGGGTCTATTTGAAATTACTAACACTTTTACAGAATACGAAAACGACCCAATTATTGCTCCATTGATTCAAGGAATGGTTGAAAAATTCAAAAGTTATTGGGATCCACCCCCTTTTTCGTATTGCTTCGGTTCTATATTAGACCCTCGTATTATGTTTACGTTCGGTCCGTTAATGTTAGCAATCGGGCAAAACATAGGGGTGGACTACTCTAATTACATTAAGGTTGTTAATGAAGCTTTTTATGAATTGTACAGGGAATACGACCGGCGGTTCCCACAGTTCAACGTCGAGGCGGAGCGGAGGACAGTGATGGAAAGCCCAACCAAGACCGCTTTAGAGTTTAGCCGGAGACTCAAGCAAAGATTGGATCGCGGGGAATCATCGGGATCCGGTACGCCGCCGGCACGGACGGACGACACGGACGGCGCGCCAGACGAAGTGAAGCGGTACTACGGCCTTCGGATCGACGACGAATCATCTGAGTTCGACGTCATCAGGTGGTGGAAGAATGAACGGGACAGATTCCCGATATTGGCAAGAATGGCGAGGGACATCCTGTCCATCCCCATTTCAAGCGTTGCATCGGAGAGCGCCTTCAGTACAGCTCAGAACATCATCGACGATCGGAGGTCCTCAATAACCAACACACACCTCGAGCAAGCCGTGGTGTTGAACGATTGGATGTTCCGCAACCCCGTAATCGGCCAACGTTCCGAACCAACCGAGCTGGAGCTTATGACTGAAAGGTTTGAATCATGGTTCCCCGAGTGATGCAAAGTTAGCGCCAATAATGATGTGCTCTTTCCTCTCTTGGTTTTTAGTCCCTAAGGAGGGTTTTACAAGAGAGGTTTTAGTGAGGCATCTTGTAATGTTTACACTGAATATTACAGCTTTCTTCCACCTTATTGTAATATTCACAATGAATAATACAACTCTTTTTTTTAATATATCGTTTTGTTATATTTATTTATTTTTTATATTTATTTATTTGTTATTAAATATTTAAAAATAATATTATGTTACAAATTTACATTTTTAACATTTAAATTCGGTTAAAAACTAACAATTAACAAAGTTAAACATCGGAATCAAAAATACAACTTTTGCCGCAACCCAAAAATAGCCAACTTTCTCTCTCGAGTCAACACGCCGCGACCAAGCCGCGACCAGCCGCGACCGCACACGTCGCGACGCGTCGCGACGTGCTTTCTCGCGGTTTTGGCGACAGAGTCGCGACCGGTCGCGACGTGTAAAGTGTGCAGCTCTACTAGAAGCATACGTCAAAGAGCTAATAAAATAAAATACAATATGAGAGAACTTCGGTAACATTTATTTGTAACTTCGACAACTAATTACAAACTAGAGTTTTCGAAAAATTCAAATTCCGAATTTTCTTTTGTTCAATCTCAACCGTTAATATTTTTAATCCGACAATTAATTTAAAAAACTAAGAAAAAAAATAAAATACGGAATGAAACCGGAACTGAATATTAGGTTCCGGATAAAAAACGGAACCATAATTTATGGTTCCGAAAAAATATAGAATCAGAAAAATTCTGGTTCCAAATTTTACCGGATTTTTGTAAAACAGAACCAGAAATCATATTCTATACCATATTTACAACATTAACTAGAAGCCTTGTCTAGAGTTAATATTCGTAGATCATTCAATATTTTTCAATGATAAATATATGTAAATTATATTTTATTATGATTTGAATATACCAAAATTTTATTTTACTGCATACTCAATATCCAAAAACAAAAAATATATTTTATTGTGATCTAAATTCTATTCTATTTCATTTTGTGTTTACATCTTTAATTTTCTTAATCATTTTAATAATATGTTTTTTAAAAAGCAATTGGTAGATTTTATGTTTCGTTCATAAAAATAGAGAGTTATTCAAAAGATGTAAATACGATAAGAGAAAAATCATAAAAATATATATAAATAAAGATAATGGGTGCCACTTTAAAAAGAGATGAGTTGAATTTCTCTTTAGAAAAAGAAAAAAGATGAATCGAAAACATCAATTTAGTATTTTTTGTATCTAATGTAGTAGTTTAAGAATGAAAAGACGGTTGTATCAAATACTTTATTAAAAGGGTTAATGACGGTGAAAATACTCAAAGTTTGGTTAAAGAACCTCTCGTGTATCTAAAGTTTAAAAGTGGTGGCAAAAATACCTAAAGTCACATTTGGGGAGTTGACCAGTCAATTCTCGTAACGCCGTTAACTTACTCGTTAACCTTGGCCACATGCACAAATTTGTTTTGTTAAGTGTAATCATTAGGGGTTCAATTAGTTGTATTAAATAGTATTAGTTAGGGGTTTAATTTGTTGTTTTTTTGTAAACAAGGCTTATTTGGGCTCATCCATGTGGCAAAAATTGTTATGTCAACAACTCATGTTTGCCCGCATGGCCAGAGTTAACGGGTAAGTTAGCGGTATTACGAGAATGGAGTGGTCAACTCCCCAAATGCGACTTTGGGTAATTTTACCACCACTTTTAAACTTTGAGTACACGAGGGGTTCTTTGACAAAACTTTAGGTATTTTCACCGTCATTAACCCTTATTAAAATAACTAAACGAACAACTTTTACGTTTTTATTTTTTACCTTCTAAAGATAAAAACAAAAATATGAATATATTCGTCATTAAAAAACTTTAATTTATACTTTATAAGGGCAAAAGTATCTTAATAATCTCAAAGTTCACAGCATTCCAAATTTAATTTTTCAGAGACAAAAATATCAAATTGTTAAAAGATAATTACGTTAAATTTTATAAAATATTAATATTTATTACAGTATAAATACTTAAATTATTATTAACAACATATACTTATATTATTATCATTTATTAATAATATAAGTACTTAAATTAATATCATACATAAAATATATAAAATTACTTAAGAAAATTCAAGACCATTGTAGAGTCTCCTCGACGCCATTAAACTAAATAGGGTAAACTGCGGCTAATGTACCCAATGTTTGATTTTCTGCGGATTATATACCCAATGTTTATTTTTGGCGGCTAATGTACCCAATGTTTGATCCGTTAGATATTTTTGGGTTTTCCGTCAGTTGACCGTTAGAGAGTTATATGTACACTTTTCGTATTTTTGACATAACTCACTCATTTTTTGTCCAAATTTTATGCACGACCTATGGTTGGAAAGATAAGAGATAGATCTACAACTTTAATGTTTTAAGTTTTGTAAAATAAGTTTTAAAAAAATACGAAATTTCAAGTAAAACGTAAAACTGGACATTAGTTTAATGCAAAATATTTGTTTCGAGCAAATTTTAATATACTTAATGACTTTTTATGATGAAACGTAAAAGAAACAAGTTGTAGATAAATGTTTTATCTTTCCAACGGGTGTTAATTTATAAATTTTTGACAAAAAATGAGTGAGTTATGCCAAAAATATAAAAGATGTGATGTGAAATAATATTTCATATTTTTGGCATAACTCACTCGTTTTTTATCCAAAATTTATAAATAAACACCCCTTGGAAAGATAAAACATTTATCTACAACTTTTTGCTTTTACGTTTCATCATAAAAAGTCATTAAGTATATTAAAATTTGCTCGAAACAAATATTTTGCATTAAACTAATGTCCAGTTTTACGTTGTACTTGAAATTTCGTATTTTTTTAAAACTTATTTTACAAAACTTAAAACATTAAAGTTGTAGATCTATCTCTTATCTTTCCAACCATAGGTTGTGCATAAAATTTGGACAAAAAATGAGTGAGTTATGTCAAAAATACGAAAAGTGTACATATAACTCTCTAACGGTCAACTGACGGAAAACACAAAAAATCTAACGGATCAAACATTGTGTACATTAGCCGTCGAAAATAAACATTGAGTACATAATCCGCAGAAAATCAAACATTGGGTACATTAGCCGCAGTTTACCCAACTAAATATGTATTTCACTCCAATCCAACTAACACTAAAATCAGATAATTGATAAAGTTTAAAGTGTCCATAAGCCGGAGACTTTGGAGGGTTGTATTAATTATTAAATATTAATTAAGTATTAACAGAGTTACAGGCTACAGCACAGCATGGCAGAAGAAGAAATTATAAATATATTTTGCATCACGTGACACAACAGACAAATTTGGTAATCCCAAAGCAGCAGCACGTGCGTGGATCATGTGCACTCTTAAATCTCACTAATTAAATCCCAACCGTGCGATTAGATTGATGGGTTTTGATCTGTGATAATGTGGACGACGAGGTTGGATTAGAATGTTTCTCTTTTCTTAACAAAAGTCTTTTAACTTAATCATATGTACTTAAGTCTCGTGATTAATTACCTAGTACAAAAAAAAAACACCGAACTGATAAAAAGTTTTAATGCCAAACGTGTATAATATAGGGTAAAAACCGTTGACCATCACTGAAGACTCGTTCAATAATTGAGTATTTAAAATTTGTATATAACATCTGAGTCATGCGATACATGCAATGCACACAGGGGCGAAGCCAGAACTTTAACTAAGAGGGGACGAAAATTAATAGACCATAAATTTCAGAATAAAACGAGACATTGAAACTACCTTTATACATTGCATTGAAATTATTTTTTATGAACTTTTGATTTATGAAAATAATTCATTATGATCTCTATATGATTAGAATTCTCATAAATTTCAAAATAAAACGAGATATTGAAACTAATATTATACATTAGATTACAACTATTTTTTATGAACTTTCGATTTATGAAAATAATTCATTAGGATCGTTATATGATTATAATTCTCAACAAATTTCAAAATAAAACGAGACATTGAAACTATTATTATTAAAAAAAATCGTAATCATAAAAATTGTTGCTAAAAAAATTTAAAAATATGTAAAGATTGAGAATTGACCATTGTGCTATAACTTGGAGGAGCAACAAGATTCCATTACACTATAGTGACATTTAGACTATAAATGCTATATTTATTATTTATATATAAACTTTTATAATAATATGAATACATCAAAATAAAAAATAACGAGCTCGGACCAAGTGGGGGCGGCCGCCCCCGCTTCGCCCCCTTGGCTCCGCCCTTATGCACAAATCAACGACGAAATTATAAATGACGTACCTGAAGGTTAGATATATTTATTGTGTGTAACAATTTTAATTAAAAATTAAAAAGGAGTATTTTACTAAATTAAGATATTATTATTATAAAAATAAAATAAATAAATTGGAAGGGTAGTCTGAACCAGGGTTCCGAAAATCGAGCGATTATCGTTTGATTAATTGAAGAAATGGTGTTCTCGGTAACTTATCTCTAGTAATCGTTGTCGTTTTATACTTTTCGAAATTTTTCGAACCGAAAACTTTGGTACTTATCGCTGCAACTTTTCAAGAGAAAAATAACGATAATCGGAGGACTTTTCGTCCAAATTTGGGTAAGTTCGAAAATTTTGATATCATTGTAGCAAAAGTACATATGTTTCGGAAATTGTTGATTTGAGTTAGTTACTCGAATATTTTGGTGTAATTTCGTTTTTAAAATTGTATATAATTTTAAAACTAATCGGTTTGCATAATTTTTTTTTTTAATTTGAAGTTTTTCTGAATTGTGATATCATTGTGGCAAAAGTACATATGTTTTGGAAATTGTTGATTTGAGCTAGTTACTCGAATATTTTGGTGTAATTTCGTTTTATAAAATTGTATATAATTTTAAAACTAATCGGTTTGCATAATTTATTTTTTTAATTTGAAGTTTTTCTGAATTGTGATATCATTGTGGCAAAAGTACATATGTTTCGGAAATTGTTGATTTGAGCTAGTTACATTAGTATGTGACTTGGTTTGTGGCTTATATATTATTATTTGTATGAGACTTTTATGTTTATATTTTGTGACATTAGTATTTTATGTTATGTTTTTAGTGTAAAATATGTGTGAATTTTTTTTATAGGTTTTCCATCGATAAATCCATCGATAAACGATTAATCCATCGATAAGTTCGATAAGTTTCGATAACGGCAAACGATAATTTTTATAGGTTTTCCGTCGATAAATCCATCGGCAAATGCTTAATCCATCAATAACGGCAAACGATTTATCGGCCAAAACGGCATTTTGATCCTTGGTCTGAACCCCGTATCTTTACTACACCCGCCCATAGAAGCGATGCACATAGTACGTAAAGAAGTTACGTCAATTTTGTTGAAAGACTCCATTTGTTCGTTATAAAAGAAGAAATTCATATGAATCACACATTTAAATGAAAATTACAAAAATTTCATAAGAAAATTGAAATTAACACTTAAGCAAATTGCAAAATCGTGTTCATAGAAAGATCATCTAAAGTACCGGGTTTCCATGGTAAATAAAGAAAAACTGTTATAATTTATGAGGGTTTCGTTAATAGACCCTATATAGTACTTAAATGCTCAAAAAAACTGACTGATAATAATCATTAGGGGTTATTAAATTTATCCTCGGAAATCCAAAAGGTGGTAATGTTTAACCAAGTCAACGTATGGGCTCACAAATTTAAATTTAAAACCATGGGCTTGTTGGACTTTGCCCTAATATTTTAAAGATAAATTACATAAACTGCAAGTCTTATTTATTGGCATAGGTATATTAATGGGATATTTTTAAGATTTTTAAAAATAAATAAGACTATAGATTTAAAAAATAATAATTTCTTACAAATATAAAATTTACAAAAGGTTTTGAGAGTATTTATAAAAATTTATATTAAATTTTAAAAAATATATATGAATTATTCTTGACAAAAATAAATTTGAATAAAAATACAATTTATTTTTTTGAAAAGTCTTTCTTAGAATTCATGCAATTTTAACCTGCCCTTGTACTAAAAAATTATACCAATATACCGGGAGCTTTGAAACCTCGATTACTAGATAGTAGATATGAAATATAATAAAGATTGTTTTTAGACCCTGTTTTTGGGAAAGAGTTTGCGTGAGAATATGGTGAGTGAGTGAGTGAGTGAGTGAGTGAGTGAGTGAGAGGTATTAAATTGGACATGTCGGTGAAAATGGCCCAATTACAAGGGAGTGTGATTTTGTGAGCAACACTTTAGCGCATAAGTGGGCTCACAACTCGCAACCTTGTGGGTCCACTTACCATTTGGAGCAACTAAAATTTATTATTCTACCATTATTATTGTTTTACTAAACGGTACTTATTGTGGGTTTCATTTTTAAAAACTTTTACGATAATTGACAATCGACTTTAAAAATGAGTGCTTTTGATACAGTTTATTTAAGTCCTGTTTTTATTTTTAGAACACAAAAATAATTTTAAATTTTTATACATAAATAGTTAAAGGTACGATTCGTAACTTTTGAGTTTTTTTAAAAACAAAAATATTTTTTTAAGTCTATCTTAGTCTTTTTAGAATATATATAAATATGTATTAATTTTACCAAACACTAAATCAACTTTGCTACCAATAACTGTTTTATGAATAATTTACCAAACACTTATCAGTTTTTTTTAAAAAAAAAAACTTTTCAAAAATTGAAACTAAAATCATTTTTTAAAAAACAAAGCTATAAGCAATGCCAATGTCTTTTAAGTTTAAAAATATATAAATATTTACCGCTATAACTATAAATATATTGGTGGTATATGATATATTTTTCACATTTAAAATTTATATGAATCGACAAAAGGGGTGTGAATGGCGCACAATATAATATTTACTTACAGCTTAAAACATACATGTAATGGTAAGGAAAGAATTCTAGTACATAATTGATGTATTTTTTTTGCGGTTAGAATTTATCAATTGATTTTTAACTTGAATAAAAAGTATTTTTCAGTTCTAAGCATAAAAAAAAAAAAAAAAAAAAAAAAAACTCAAAAAAGCAATTATAGGTACTATAGTATAATCATGTAAATAAAGAAATTAAGTGTAGGAAAAAATCATGAGAAAATTCCCAATCATGCTATAGAATATAGATATTCTAGAATACAGATTAAGAAAAACAAGGTCAAGCTAAAAAGATAAATGTAAAATTACCAACCAAATCATGATTCACTATTTCCTAATTCAGAAAAACTTGGCTGTGATCAACACAAAAATGGCATTAACACACACAGTGTTACAAAAAAAAACCAAAGTCATACCACATAAATGATGTCTTCTTCAATGCTCACTCACCACCATCCTTTGCCAATTCGAAGCAAAAACGGAAAAGGGGTAAAACTCGGGAACGCACAAAACCCTAACCCTCGTTCTGACTTTCATCTTTGACCAGCCGGATCATATCGTCGATTCGGAGAATCGTTATAGCCGCTTCAGTCGCAAACTGTTCATCGTACATTAATACAATTATTAGATCATTTGTAAACAGAAATCCTCACTAAAACATCATTTGTCAATACTAAATATTTTTCGAGAACTAAACTTCTTGATGGCTTCCCGGCTATCACACAATCTAGTATAGTGATTGCTTTAGGTAGCTAATTACTAAAAATACTCTAAATCAGGGTCTAAAAACAAGTTAATCATTTTTAGTCATTTTTAACATGTAGGAGTTCATGTGGGCAGTAATATACTCTTATATAAAAGTAGAAAGTTGTACCTGGATAATCTTCACTTTGCTCATTGCAGGCTCAATCACTCCTGCTTCCAAGTTGTTGCGCACGGTACCCTTTAAGAGGTCCAATCCCATGCTGCAAAAAATTAAAGTGTAAAAGTTAAGAGATTATTTAAAGGCGAAGAGCCGAAGACAGAGAATGTTATTATTAATTCCAAAAAAAAAAAAAGTTTCAGATGCATCTAGATTCTAGATCTTTGATGTCTTAATCAATCACTAACGCAGAAATGTCACTACATTATACAAGACATTACAAGATCAATGAAGTTTGCGACATTGTATATTGTTCTCGACTTATGTCTTAGTTACTCATTCCACATCAGGGCAAAATAAACAGCATAGAATTAAAAGAAAAAAGCAAGTACCTCGACAAATGCTTCTTTTCCGCTTTAGTTTGTGCAGTGTGATGATACGCACGCAGTTTCGCAACTAAATCAGTGGCATCCTTAGCAGCGTTTACTGCTAGAACCTGCAAACGGAAAGTTCATTTATATTTTTAAGAAATTGAAGTTGAGTTATTCATTCAGCATCAAGAGTTTAAAAAAGGAAAGAAAAAAAAAACGAACCTTGGGAATTACTAGCAAGGATTCAGCAAACTCTGCAATGGCCAATTGCTCACGTGATCCCAAAGTCGTAGCGAGGTACTCCAAATACACTGATAATGCAGCCTCCACTGCGCCTCCGCCAGCTACCACCTGCATTTTGGTTAGAGTAAGAAATCAACATTTGGGCAGATAATATCACATGAAAATTGAAGACCCGCTGTTCAACATTAGGGAATAGGGCCAAACAAATTTAGTCTTGCACGCTTAGTCTTTTTATTAGTTTTTCTTCTATTTATGTAATTAGGGGTATTTCGGTAATTTATGACTTAAATGTCACAAGGGTTTCGGCTTTAGCCTATAAACGCCCAACTCGGGAGCCATCAGGAGTTCTATGCTTGGATTAGTCTTCTCTTGCTTGGTGTTATTAAGACTGTTTGACCTCGTTCCTGAAGGAACGGTCGGGATTTATTATTGTTGATTTCCATGATAAAGAGAAGGTGATTCATCGTATAAGTCGATTCCAATTGGATCACATTCACATAAAAAACTAACTTAATAATCTCTTTTTTTTCTAGGGATAACTTAATAATCTCTGATGCAAAGGTAATAATCTCTGATGCAAAGGGATATAGAAGTATTTCTTAGGCATTTATCCATATTTTCGTAGGATATGCTGACTGAAATCCCATGAAAAAAAGAAGTTATCTACCCTTCAGCGAGTCATTTTATAATCAACTATGAAAAATAGTAATCAGATGAAAGCAACAATTAAGGAGTGATGAATCTGATCTTTGAATGAGCATCATGAAGTTGATAAATTCAGAGTTCAAACCAATTATACCCTTTCCCAATAAAATTATAAAGATTATAAAGAAGGCCATATATCTTTTAGAATACGACCAGACAATTTCAAGAAAAATATATATTACCGTGTTCGATTCCAGGGTTCTCTTCACAATTGATAAAGAGTCATGCAAAGCTCTCTCCATCTCGTCAAGCATATAGTCATTCGCACCTCTCAGAATCAATGAAACCTAACCAGAAAACACCACAATAAATTGCCTAGAATATACAAACTTACGGGGTTGGCCGCGCATGACAGCCCAATGTAAAACTATAAGTAGGGCAGATAAACAACTCATCAAATAGCCTTTATATGCAAAGGCTATCTTATTGCATTGACAAAATGATTTTTTTTTCTTTTCGAGATTACATATGACTACAATGGCTCTGCTCTCATTATAAGGTCAAGATGACAATGGAAAGAAGCAATTTTTTAAATAATTTTAAGGAAATTAAATTCAAATTTTAGTTGCACAAAATAAAACAAGTTCAACTAAGGACTCACTGCACTTGAATTCTTGGTTCCTTTTATCAAGATCACATCGTCATCTGCAATACGCTCTTCCACAACTTCGTCAGCAGAACCAAGAAAGGATGACTCAAATGTTTCCTCCCCTTCCATATCAGCGAAGGTTGAGACCTACAGATCCGTCAACAAAATGTATATTTATTTATTAAACAATACTAATTAAATTAAAATTAATATTGACCAATTAAAACAAATAGCTGTTAACTGACTATCAATCACAAAATCGACAAGCATTTCAAAACTCATCTTACCAAAGTTGCACCAGTAGCCTTAGCTACATGCCGGATATCCTCTTTCCGAACACGTCGTACAGCAATGGCCCCAGACTCAACAAAATACTGCAATTAAATGAATGAGTAGGAGTCAGTCAGTGAATAAAATTCCTTGGTTATATACATTTTATTATGAATGAATAAGAGTCGGTCAATGAGCCAAAGAACAGATTAATGATTCACCAAGAGCGGTTCAAAATTTACACAAAGGAAGCTTACCTTAAGGGCCATGTCATCAATCCCTTTTGTAGTCAGAACAACATTTGCTCCTGCTTTTAGAAGCTTCTCAATGCGTTCCTTTGTCGTATCAGCTTCCCTGTTAATATGTTGCCAACATTTAGACATTCTGAAAAAACCAATCCATGAATCATTTTCATTTCCAAAAAGTAGTCACCTTTGACGGATTTTTTCAAGCTCCCTGGGATCGTTCACCAAGACTTGAACGCCCAATTGCATTTTTGTTTTCTGTAGATTAAAGTCGATGCATGCGATCCTTGCAGGGGAGACCCTAGTGGGCATTCCTTGTGCAGCACGGCCAGTGTTTAAAGCATATCCATTCAAGAGATAACTTTCTTTAGCACTCTTCCCATGAGCTTTCAATATATTAATCCCCTGAAACGGTTAAAAAAAAAATCAAAATATATAGAATGATATGTCAGATTGAATATTTGTTGAACCACGAACAGACATTATAATCAACAATAAGATAGAATTGACCGACATCACCAACCTTGATTGGGTATCTAATTTCCCCTCTTCCGTTTGTCATCTTTACAGCTGTCACTGCATCGACAACCTACAATAAAAAATTAGAAACAATAAGAGTAAACATATATACATATCCAACATCCATAATAAAATAGATCCATGATAATAATCGGTATTCTTGGCTTCTAGAGAAAAAGAAAAAAATTAGAAACAACTAGATTCGTAATAGTTAGATCACAGACCAATTCTACTTAGATACAAAAAAAAAATGTTAAAAATACTAGTCAACTTTCTGGATGACATAAATACAACCTACCATAGTTGCAAAAAAGTCGCTGTCACCAGATATCAACTTCGATGACATGCTTGTCTTGGCACAATTAATTAGAGCATCTTTTCCAAGCTTCTCAACCTAGAAAGAAAAGAAAGAGATGAAACATAGGTTATATATCGAACAAACATGTTCAATGATAAAGACTAAAAATCCAACTTTTTTAATCATGAATCGGATTACACTTTCCCCAAAGCTACGAATTGAATTTTTCCAAAAGCTCTCAATAAAACTCCTATCACTGCATCATTACACATAGCCAACAAAGCAACTCCATAGAAACAAATTTTCATTGTATTTATATCTTGCCAACCCTTCATGTAAACTCTACATCAATTGACCAGTCACTTAACAACACGACTAACCTTGACGGCAAGCTTCTCCTCGACATATTTACACGCTTCCCTCATTGCAAGCTGTCATATTTAAGTAACACCGTCAAGTAGAGGAAACTAGAAACACATCAGCGCGAGGAAAGAACAGGAAAGCCACGACTTCATAGGGTTCAAAGAATCAAACTCACTCTATAACCACTAATTATAGAAGTTGGATGAATCTTATTCCTCACGAGATCATTTGCCCTCTGCGACAACAACAGGATTAGATTACATGATGTTCATCCTAAAAGAAACGATGGATTCCCAATTAGAATCATGTTCACCTTAAGCAACTCTGCAGCAACAATGACAACCGACGTAGTCCCGTCCCCGACTTCTCGATCTTGAAGCTCGGCCAATTCCACAAGCACCTAACAACAAAAAAACCGAGCTCAAGTACAATTACCAGAAACCAACTCTGAAATTCACAAGCACAAATGAAGCTACCTCAGCTCAAACTTAAAAATCAAATATTTTGCACAGTGCACACCAACGTTATTATCGAATGAATGCACCGAAACCGAAACCATTTCGCTCACCTTAGCAGCAGGGTGCTCAACCTCGAGCATCTTGAGTATGGTCGCTCCATCATTAGTTATAGTAACATCACCATAGTCATCCACAAGCATCTGAGAAAGCAACGAATCAACACAGCTGATCATCAAATCAGGGCCAAACAGCCAATGAAACTACGAGGACTGTAAAAATGGAGGTCAAAGAATACCTTGTCGAGGCCGACAGGACCGAGCGAGGTTTTCACGATGTTGGCAACGGATTGGCAAGCCACGACTGTACAGAAACCCCGAAAACGCAAACGGAAACATCAATACACGAACAAAGAGCGATAGGAAATGGAGAGAGAGAGAGAGAGAGATTTGGAACCGTTTTGAGTGCGAACGTCCTGGCCATACTGGCGGTCGCCGAGGATATCGATGGACATGGTGTGGAAGGTCGATTGGGAAGAAGAGAGCGAAACCCTAGGTCGGATCTGCTGCAATCGGAGAAGAAGAAGAAGAAGAAGAAGAAGAAAGAGTGAAAACTGAAAGCACACTCTTCTTCACTTTCTCGAGGGCGCCGAAATGAAGGGTTTTAGATCCACGGATACGTTGTCGTTTAGGGTTGCTTGCTTCTAGTGTTATAAATCTCGGAAGTTACCCGAAGCCAACCGGGCAATGAAAAAAAGAGAGAGAGGAAAATTAGGTATGGTTTCCCACCTGAACGGTTACACTAAATTTAGATGTATGATTTTAGCTCAATTAGGTGGACATTTATCTTCAAGTTGCAAACTCTCAAACACTCGTTACATATAGACAGGGGCGGACCCACGTACATTTGGGGGTGGCTGATGTCACCGCCACATTTTTGGAATTTTTTTATATCTATTAGTATTTTAGATGAAAAAAGAATAAAGAAAGACTATCTTTCTTACTATAGTGACCCTCACTTTCTCTGATTTCTCAGTTTTCAATCAGAGTATCATATTAGTATTTTAATTAAAAATAATAAAAAATAGTAAATTACTCTCATTCCCTCAATCACACATACATTAGCGCCTGAACCTATTTATCTTTTACCCTCAACTTAGCTTTCTTATATTAATATATTATATTAATTTTATCTACTTTTTTGCACCTTCATTTTTATCATATATGAATATTTTTATTTATATTTTCACAGCATCTATCTAATGAAATAAATGAAATTTTCATTTTTCCATTAACATTTTATACACCCCGTAGTAATATTGTATTACAATTATACTTGAAAAGTCAAAACATTTTTTTTCTTCATATAACTATCAAGGTATATGCATAATGTACAGTAAAATGTATTCTCAATTTTATAAAATTTAGCGCGACCTGATTTGATAAATACTCATAAGAAATAAATATAAGAAAGTTATTTTTAATTTTTTTTTAAATCGCTGTTTAATTAAAGAGTGTTAACGAGTTTTTTTTTTTTATTAATAAAAAATTATTAAGAATAGTTCATTAGTTTATAGTTCGCCACCCCCGACATGTAATCCTGGGTCCGCCCCTGCATATAGATAAAAATAATATAAATGAGATTGAGGGTTTTTTTTTTAGAGAGGTTCGTCCCAAGGCGGTAGTAGACTGCGTCCCCTGTATGTTTATTGAAATATAGATGAACATGAACAGAGAGCTACAGGCAACGATAGTGTTCGGTAAATAAAAAGGAGAACATAAAAGGAAGATAACTTTCGACACCATAAAATTTCGAGCTTGAAAGTTATAAGTAATTTTCTCTTTTTTAACGCGCAAATTATCCTTCATCTTGAGCTGGTATTTATAGTCTTCAAATCTCCCCGTTGGGAAATTTGGAGTTGTACCTCTCGAGCTGAACGAATTGACTAGTTATCTAGCCGACACGTGCTCCACGTTTGCTCTCTTTTCGCCGAACTGGAGTTTTGACTGATTAGAGTCGTTGTGAGTTTGACTTCGTGCTCCTTATCTTTTGCTCGCCTTGATTGAATTGATCCGGACAAAATTAAAGACAATTTTGCCCTTTGCTTGCTTTGTTGCATCCGGATAGGCTTTTTTTTGGGCCTTTGGTCCTTTTAACTTCTATTCATGGGCTTTAATAATTGCAGTTGTCTTGTCTTGGGCTTTTGGCTTTATCGAGCCTTTTATTGTTTGATTACGAATTTAATTAATTCATAATTCATACGACATGTCTACTTGATAAAAATGATGAAGTTGTACATCAACAATGTACTTTTTCGAGCTTTATGAAATTCTTTTGGATTTTTCAAAATTTGCAGCAAAATTACTCAAAATTTTCTCATTTTTCTTGATGTTATGTCTTTCAAATATTGTATACAATTATAGATTTGTGTTTTTTAGGTCATTTATTTGCATATTACACAAGTTTTTATTTTTGTACTTTTGTGCATCAAAAATACCAAAATTTCATCTTTTGTCATTTTGGGTAATTTCTTCATTTTACTTGTTGTTTATTTTAATTAAATAATCTTTGTAATAATATTCTGTTATTTTGTGCAATTTATTTGCATATATGAGCTTAATCTGAATTTTGGACTTTAACTTCATCTGTTGTGACTTTGTATTGAGGGTTAGGAAGCATCTCAGAGATCCTCGTTTTTTTATGACTTTAGATTTGAGACTTTGTATTATGATGATTATGTTTGTTTGATTATGTTTGTGTTTGAGAGTTAAGACTTTTATTGATATTAGTTGGTTTATGACTTTATTTACATAAGTTTATATATGATTTTATTTATTGAGTACTCATTAGTCATTATGATATTATTTTTATTTTGGTATATTTTAAACATACTACATATAAATTTATATATATTCTTAAAAATTGAGTATATACAAATATTTTATTCCTTTTCCGACAAGTATCAATCAGTGTCGATAATCCGCCGATAACGATAATATACAGTTTTATCCTTTACCCATCGATTAATTTGCTACCAAACGATAAATTAGTCAATAACGATAACTGGTTTATCAGCAAAACCGATATTATGAACCTTCATATTATTATTAGATTTTCTTTCTATTGTTTTTTTAGAGAAAAATTTCTTTTTGGAATTTTTTTTAATGATGTACAAAAATTTGACAAAAATAATTAAATTTTTCCGTTAACTCTTTATCGTGAAGTTTCATGCGTGATGTGTAATTTGATAATGTTTTTGTCCATTTTGACCACATATCAGTAATAAGAGCTTCAAAGAATTGACAACAAACACTAAAGTCTTGCATAGTCTTCAAAATAAATACTACAATGCAAAAACTAAAACACTATAGGTCAATCTTCTCGGCACATGGTCAATTAAACGGGCAAAACATAATCAAAAGGAAAAAAAAATATGGTCATATAATACGTTTCCACGTGAAACTTCACGGTAGGAAGTACAACAAAACTTAATTACTTATGTCAAATTTTCTTATATCATTAAAATATTTCGCGACAAAACAAAATTGAGAATATAAGTCATACTTTTCATAACATTTGGTATTTTTGCTCATAAATATCCCCATGATATTGTTTATAGTCTATACTTCCATCGGTTTATAATTTTTAAGAAAAGTTGTGGCGAAAATACTCGGCTTGTAACACAGGAGTTCTAATTTTTAATTTATACTTTGTTGCACTTCAATAAGTGAGTTTTTTCTCTCGAAAATATGGTAACACTATGGGATTCAGATTTTAGACCCAACAATAGTCATTGTATCTTGTTTTGCTTGAACAAACCTTGCGGTATAAGTTAAAGCGATCAAACTCTTCTCTGTCATACATTCAAAGTTTCAAGGGTTAATTGCGGCGAAAATACTCAACTTTTTGCGATTTTCTCCGATGAGTACCCAACCTCAAACAACCTAGGCAAAAGTACCTAACGTGAGTCTTTTGTTGTTGGCCAACTTATTTCGTCTAACATTGTTAGACGGTGTCTAAGTGGCCGTTAGATATGTGCCACATGGCGCGCCACGTGGCTCTTGAGCACGCCAAGTGGCTTTTTTTTTCTTTTCTTTTTTTCCCCTCCTGTGGGCCCCTCTCGTTCTCCCTCCTCCCTTCCACACACATTCTGGCGTTGCCACGTGTCTTGAGCAATCCTCCAATCGCGACCTGCCACGTGTCATGAGTATTGCAATTTTTTTTGCCATTAATCGGATTCGAACCCATGCCCTCCAACTCAACACACAAGCCCTCAACCACCTAAACCATAGTCATCTCGCTTTATAACTAGGTACACATAAATATTTATATATAAAACCTGTACATAAAATGTAACATATATAAAATGTAACATGTAACATTTACTTAAATTTAAAAAGGTAATTTTTTTATGTACATGGACATATAAAATTGTATGAAATTAAATTGTATTCTCTAAAATAAAATAAGATTATATTGAATATTTTAAAAATCAAATTGTATATTAAAAAAAAGAGATTAAAGTGAATATATGTAATGTAATATGGATAATTTATTTCATTCAATTTTTAAAAATATATTAAAATTACATTACATCATATAAATTATCCTATTACATAATTACATAGATATTCACTTTAATTTTTTTTAATATACAATTTGATTTTAAAAATATCCAATATAATCTTATTTTATTTTATAGAATATAATTTTATGTCATTCAATTTAGGGAGCTTAAGCTAGTTAGCCATCTCAATGTTTTGAAATTGTTAAAATAGCCGTTGTTTGGTTAATTTTGTGACATAGCCAATAAACCACATTAACGCATATAAAATGACTTATCTACCCTTATTATCAATAATAATTAATATTAAAATTCATATTTATATATCCATTAAATGCTACGAATTTTAAATCCTCCAAATATTGTGGTATGAAATTATTATCTTTAATTATATATGAAAATAAATAAATGCTATACAATAGGTAACTAAAATTTAAATACACCAATCACTCCCATAATAGTAGCGCGGTATAAGGGTTGGCTAATCAATGTAAAACTAATATGACACTCAAAATTCAACGCATAATTAGAATGTACCACTTTTTTTATGGGAAATTATTGAATATCATATTAATACCTTATTTTTAGTTGACTATTATTTAAATACCAAAATTAATACGTAATATATATTTGAAAACCCACCATTCATGCATAAACCATACCAAATATCCACGTTTTACTTTAAAAATATATACAGTGAATTTAATGTGAATTAACACGTCATGTACAGTGAAGTTATTGTGAATTAACACGAATTAAGAAATAATAACGTGAATATACAATGAATTAGACACGAGTTAACAAACATTAACGTGTATGTACCGTTAATTAGACACAAATTAACAAACATTAACACGAAAAATCATGTTCATTACAATAACATTAAGACGAATTAGGGGCATAATTTATTAATTTACATAATTTATTAATATTAAAAATGATAAAAAAAACGATTTACATAATTTATTAATATTAAAAACAAAACAAAAAAGACCAGGGGCAATATTGGAATAGATATTTCAGCTTTCAATGTCACATCATCAAAATTTGTTATTTTACTAATTAATTTCATACGTTTGATAAATATAAATTTAAACGTTAAAAGATGGTTAACTACTATGATTTCTCTTCAATTTATATGTCCATGTACATTAAAAAAAAAAACCTTTTTTTAATCTAATTAAATGTTACATGGTACATTTTATATATGTTATATTTAATGTACATGTTTTATATATAAATATTTATGTGTACCATAATATAACACGAGATGACAATGGTTTAGGTGATTGAGGGCTTTTGTGTTAAGTTGGAGGGCATGGGTTCAAATCTCATTAATGCCAAAATATTTTTCAATACTCATGACACGTGGCAGGTCGTTAAGTCGGAGGGCATGGGTTCGAATCCCATTAATGGCAAATTTTTTTGCAATACTCATGACATGTGGCAGGTCGTGATTGGAGGATTGCTCAAGACACGTGGCAGCGCCAGGTCGTGATTGGAGGATTGCTCATGACACATGGCAACGCCAGATTGTGTGTGGAAGGGAGAACGAGAAGGGCCCACGGGAGGGAGAAAAAAAAAGGCCACGGCGCACCATGTGGCACAGACCTAACGGCCACGTAGACACCGTCTAACAGTGTTAGACGAAATAAGTTGGCCGGCAACAAAAGCCTCACGTTAGGTACTTTTGCCTAGGTTGTTTGAGGTTGGGTACTCATCAGAGAAAATCGCAAAAAAATGAATATTTTCGCCGCAATTAACCCAAGTTTCAAACATCATACAATCCTACTTACCTTCTTCCGTAAAAAAAAAAAAAAAAAAACATTACCTACCTTCACATAACCTCACCATCATATTAAATATTAAAGTAAAGCAAACATAACAAGTCGAATACTTGCGCCACAAAATTTAGGATCATGTATCAAAGTGAACACAAACGTTTCAAATATAGTATTATCGCCACAATTTTTCTTAGTTTTTAATTATACATATGTTGCCAAAATGATTTTTTTTGGTTATTACGGGCAAAAGTACTCAAGTAATTCGGAAATAGGGCGGCATAGAACCAGTTTAAATTTTTTTTGGCAAAAGTATCCAAGTTTTTTTTAGGTGAATCGGTAGACCTCGTCCATTTCTTCTTTAGATTTTTTACTATTTCCGTGAATGATGACGTCAATAACGAAAATCACAATGCTATCGAGGAGATAAAATGAGAATTCAAGAGAGAAAATGAGAAGAAAAATAAGAATTTGCGTGTTGATGTTCAAAGAATTTGAGTTGACATACAAGTTTGGTTTGATATTCGTGGATTTTATCTATTAAGTTTGTTCATTTAATTTGCGTTGACGTCATCATTAACAGAAATAGTAAAAAAACTAACGAAAAATTAGATGAGGTCTACCGATTCACCAAAAAAGATAAACTTGGATATTTTTGCCACGGTTTTTTCAAGTTGGCTCTATGCCGCCCTATTCCTGAACAACTTGGGTACTTTAGCCCGTAATAATTTTTTTTTTTAATGCATACAAGTTCAGAATAATATTTTGTTTTTTAATTTAATATATATGTTTATCAATCAATATTATTTTAGCTTAAAGATACTAGAGTCCGAAAACCAATAATCACTCGATGGTTCAATTCACGAGCACATATATATATTGACAACCGACAATTAAATCATTAGGATTTTTATAAGATTTTACGTATATACCGATAATCAATGAGGAATTTGTAAAACCATAGTATTTGGAAGTATTTAACATAAATATTAATAATTTAATAACAATTAAAATTAAATTATTTTTGAATTTTTGTATTAAAAATGTTAAAAAATTAAATTTTCGCTCCAAATTTGGAATCTTCTATTCTATTTTTCTTCTTCTTCTATGGATAAATGTTAACGAGATAATTTTTTAATATTCACAACTATCTATACAAAAAAAAAAAAAAAATCATTTTCACTTTTTCAATCAATATAATCGAATTCTGAATGTGTCGTTAACTTTTTTTATTTTTTTTCATTTGTCTCGTAAGTGACAAGTGTCCAAGAGTAAAAAAATTAAGAAGCAAAATAATGAACTGTAAAAACTAGGAGTGAAACCGGTACCGATAACCGGTAAATAAGTTTTTTTTGGTATCGGTATTGAAAAATCAAGATATTCTTTTTTGGTATTGGTATAGGTATTGGTATCGGTTTTAAAATTTCTTGGTTTTTTTTTATCAAACCGAGACCGAGACCGAAACCGAGAAAAAAGAAATGAAAATCGGGAAATAAACCGAGACATAAACCGGGAAAAATCCGGGGCGAAATCCGAAAAAAAAATATACAAAATACCATGTCCGAAATATATAATACATGTCTAATACATAAAAACATGACATGTTTAAATACATGAACATATTTAATCAAATTAATGTTGAGCTATATTAGTTAATATACACTACATAATCTGGATAATCAAATAAATGTTTTAAATTGACTTAAGCTAACATCAATATATTATTATACAATATGTAATATATATATATATCATAAGAACTAAAGCTTCTTCAAGGTTACACACCGAGCTCGCAAAATAATAGGGATACGAAATTACGAGATATGGAGGAGAGTTTGAGGGCTTGTGGCGAAAAAAAGAGAGATTGAGGAATCAGACCGAATGTGCCTTAATTTTCTAAGAGAAAAACTACATGTAATACAAAATCTTAAACGACATGTAGTTAGTTCACAACCAAAACCGATACCAAAATTCGAGAAATATGATTTTGGTATCGGTTCTCGGTATCGGAAACCGATAACCGATAAGTATCAGTTCTTGGTTTTAAACTAAATTTATCATATTTTTCTAAAAACCGATCCGGGATCGATACCGAAACCGAGACGATACCGAGAAACGGTTACAAAATTTTCACCCCTAGTAAAAACATTGTCTCTAAGAAAATATAATTTATATCACAAAATGAAAACATTGTATTAGAGTTCGTGACCTTCTAAGTCGTCAAGTCGTTTTACTAAAAACGACAGTGAATGTGGAGCAAAACAGTACACGTGCATATCACGTGATCCCAACCAGATCATGGCATTGCCTTCTCAACCGCCAAAACATGATCTTCGCCACTCTCTCAAATGGCCTCCTCCCTCCTCCCCAACATTCCCTTCCGCACCACCACGCGCGAACTCCCTCACCCTCACCGTCACCGTCACCGCGCTAAAGTCACCTGCTCGTCCGTCACCGCCCAAACTCAGTCCGCCAAGCGCGAGCTCCTCCGCCTCATCGCCGACCAGGACCGCGGCGTCCGCACCCAGCGCGACGCGCCCCGACGCGCGGCCATCGTGGCGGTGATCGACGCGCGGCCATCGTGGCGGTGATCGACGCGCTCGCCGAGCTCGGCCGCGGCAGCATCACGACCGGCGCGTCCCTCTCCGCCACGTGGCGGCTGCTGTGGACGACGGAGAAGGAGCAGCTCTTCATCGTGGAGAAGGCGCCTATGTTGGGCACCCGAAGCGGCGACGTTTTGCAGGTGATCGACGTGGAGAAGAAGCTCCTCAACAATGTCATCACTTTCCCTCCCGATGGCGTCTTCTTCGTTCGCTCCCACATCGAGGTTGCTTCACAACAGAGAGTCAATTTCAGGTACCGCAGATTTTGTCTCTTCCAATTTTGCTTTCGCTCTTTCTTTTGAGCTTGAATTGAGCTTTTGAATGTTTGATGATTGAAGAAGTCTCTCTCTATATGTATTGTGTATATATATATATATATATATATATATATTTTCATTGAAAGGGAATTTTATTGGAATATTAGTGTGTTCATGTTGCTTTATCACCAATGAGGACCAGCTTGATTTTCGAGTTGTGAAGCCTAATTCTCCGAAGCTGGATGCGAAAACTCGACGTAATTAGTGAGGGTATCTTTGGTATTTCACTTGTATTTGGCGACATATTAGCCGCCATTGCAGCGTGTTAACAAAGAGAGTGAGAACGGGGGTTGTTACACTCGAGGACTCGGATTATAGTGTAGAAGATTTGCAAGCAGCTAGTGGGCGTACTTCCGACACCGAGAGCGAGCTTTTTTCGTTTTGCTTGATTTGATTCGATTTGGAGGTTTAGGTCGAAATCACAACAGGTGGCTGACTATTTGGGATTGTATCTTTGAAATATAAGGTTCGAGCTCGACGACATACAAAAATTAATAAACGCTGACGTCTGAATATAAAGCTTTTTGGTTTGGCAAAACGAAGGGACCGTGTCTGCGTGTTTGCATTTTAAGCTTCGAAACGGTTATGTTGTGTTAGGTTTACAAGTGCAGTTTTGCGCGGGAAGAGTTGGGAGGTTCCATTGCCACCATTTGGCCAAGGATGGTGAGTTAGTCTTTCTCAAAGCTAATTATATGGACAGACATGTATAACAAAAACTAGTGTTTTGTACCGTGATGATGCGCTTTGATTCTTTCTGTTAGCGCAATTCTGTTTAGTATATCGCATTTTTAATTGATTTTGTTCACTGTCGTTTCTTGTAATCCTTAACAAAGGAAAACTTGGAGAGTGTATTTTATTATTTATGGAGAATATTGGTGTCTACAGGTTTGACACCGTATACCTCGACGACGAGATTCGTGTTGTGAAAGATATCAGGGGAGACTACTTGGTCGTCGATCGAGCTCCTTACGCTTGGAAAGAGTGAGGTTGATTAAACTTTTCCATTTATATTTTTGGATTCTAATTCACGTTCACTCGGGTTTCAAAATGATCTTCCGTTGATTTATTGCTTCATTGAAAATCTTCTTTTGGGCAAGCCTTGTTTAGTTTATCTCAAATTATATGGCATTCGAAATATTCTTATCGTTATTGCCATTATATTTCCTTATTGTTCATTCTCTCTCTTTTATTTATCGGGTGCATTATGCAGATGTCGATTCATCTTGCTGGGAAAGTTCTCCTAATAGCTGCAAAAGTTAAGGTGTGAAACTCCATACACTTCCTGGTTTTTCCGGTTATTTATAAGTCTCGTTCGGAGCGTAAAATGATGCCATTCAAAATTGAAATATGTCTCTCTCGAGCTTCTCTCTTTGGGTATAGAACTCTTGTTCTTGAGCCATTTCGTTTTGTATATATATATAGCCTGACAAGTAAATATGTTCTAATAAAATATTGTATTTTTTTAGTCATACGAGTCTTTTTGCTGATATTACTTGGACTCAAAGTCAAATGATATCACACAATTCAACAATTGTGATGAACCATTTTTTTAGCAAGTAAGTTTTCCTTATTTCTTTTATGGTAACATTTAGAAATGATCATACAAAAATAAAGGACCTTAGTTGGGTTTATAAAGTTACGGATTAGTATCTCATTGGTGCAGAGGGCGTTTTGGGACGCCTTACAGTCACAAGAATAACCGAAAGAACACAAATAAACATTGTTGTGAAAAACGTTATCAAGGCGCGCCTCGATGAGGCGAGAGGCAAAAAAGCCTTGAGGCTTACGCCTCACAGAGTTAAGTCAGGGCGTACGCACTGACATACGCCTCACACCTTGAGACATGCGCCTTTAAGGCAAGTGAGGCGGTGGTTTTTGTTTTACTCTATTCTTTTCTTTCTTTTAATTAGTTATTGTACTTTTTAGAAAGCCCTATTCATATACTTATTGTATAGTATACATACGTAATATATATTTATAAACCCTACTATATCAAAAATAGAGTGTCTTGCGTCATCCTCTGCTTCCTCTATCCACTTCAATCATTGATCACATCAAAGTTTGATAAATAATATATACTATTTGTATTCATCGCTCACATATTAAAACTTCTCTCCTTCACTGTTTGATAAATAATTAAATATTTAGATAGTATACTATTCATCAATCATATTAGGATTTTTTCAATTTATCAATGTATATTTTTTCCTAATCGTAATAATATATATGTTTCACTGTTTGATTATTTATTTTTGAGTGTTTTAAGTTAAAGATATAACTTATTAAGTTTGAATATTAGGTTGTATTTTAAAATTTATTATATCTATCTTATTTTTTTATTATTTTTAAATAGCTATATAGTATTTATCGAGGCTTACGCCTCAAACGCCTCAAGGCTATACGCCTTGAGGCACGGCGAGAAAACGCCTCGAGGCTTAAATACGTTATTCACAACATTGCAAATAAATATGAACGCGATTACTCTTGATTTGTTATGATTCCGAGAGGACTCGGTTTCTTCCGTTTTATAGCTTGGACAATCGGAGATTACACACTCTAGCTCTTGGGAGATCGAGAATACTATGAATAAGCAAACTCGAGTACACAAGACTTTCTCTCTCAAAACTCACAGCTCAAAAAATGATCCTTCCCCCTCTCTCCCCCTTGAACAACGAATTTACATGCGTATTTATAGGCTTAGAGTTTCTAGATTAATCCCACAAATCGTGCTAGGGTTTCCCTTTCTTTAGCTCTGATTACTGTTATCCTTCCATGAATTTCGTTGGATATCCCACGAAATCCTCAACTGAATGAATGAATTTCCTTCTTTTTCGCGATCTTGATTTCCCTCCTCTTTTGATTCGATTGGGTTTTCCCGATGAGACTCTCCTTCGATAAGCCTTTGTCCGATGCGCTCTCTTGGGCGATGAGGTCCTGCTTCCCGATAAGCCTCGTTGATATGACGCAATGAGGTGTCTTAACGCTGGCAGCTCTTGGTCTTTTGGGGCCTTATCGCTATTGGGCCTTAATCTGCTCTACCTTTTGATGGGCCTTGAATTTTCAAGTATCCTTGCATCTATTTTCGGTCATCTAGGCATAAAATGACATCAGAAGTGTTGATGGATGATTTGGCAAAATCTGACCTTAACAATTGGCAGTTGGTTTTAAGGTGAATTCTATGATAATCGTACAAATATTAAATTGCTATTTTTAATTTGCAAACGGGAGTACTTTCTTTAAATTATAAGTAAAAAGAGCCAAACGAGCCGGAACACTTTTTTTTTTTTTTCTCTAAACAATTTAGAACAAGCAATTTGCAAAAATCATATTTCTTCGTCAAATTTCATATGCGTTCTCAAATGACATCATGACAGAAGTTTATATTCATGCAAAAAAATAGTTGTTTTTGGAAGCTCAAGAGACACAAGGGTTTGAGGCGCTTTCAAACTAGGCTAAAACAGATTACTTTGTCACGAATAGTTTAGAGGCATTAATGCCGATTTTCAAGCTAAATATATGCTGCATTCATATATTTGTATTAACATTGAAAAATTAAGGAAATTGTGCAAAATATCTATTCTTTTTTAAAAAAATATCTATTGTGAGTATTAAAATGCACTAAAATTGGTAGTTTTTAAAAAAATTTGTACAAAATGGGTATCTCCCTTATTAAGACATTAACCCTTTAAATTATGCAAAGCACATGGGTTTGTACTCTTGTTTGAATATTGACATATTTTTTCCCTTCCTTTTTCCGTGTTTTTTTTAATTCTTTGTTCGTGAAATCTTACACGTCTTTTGCGGTTAGCGTGGTATTTCTATTCAATGAATTTCAAGAAACATTATATCAGTAAATTTGAAACAAAGTCATATAGCTGGTTGCTGCATGACCTGTGGCCATATCAACAGAAATTTAAGAAAATAACTTAAACTATTATTATTATTATTATTATTATTATTATTATTATTATTGGTAAAGCTAAAAATAAGGGGTAAATAAGAAAGGAGAGAGAGTAGAGAAAGGCCTGGTGGGTGGGTGTGGGCCCAGATTGGGTCAAATGGATTTGGTGTGGGGCTATTTTGTGGCTGAGCCTTTCAAATTTGGGCCCATGAATGTGGGTAGCTTTCAAATTGGATCGCATATCCACAAAAGGGTTTTAATCATTATTGCTGTAAAGCTACGTATGCATCAGCTTCTGGCCATAAAGCTCTTTTCTCTGGAGCTTTGTTGGATGTCAAGACATCTTTATTATTATGAACTATAGTTTGATTATTATTTTATTATTACCAAAACCTGAGTGTTGTTAACTTGTTATGTCTATTATATATGTCTCATTCTCATTGTCCATCTTAGCATTAACAACGGAACCTTGGGGGCGAGAGATGAATATTTGGGCACCTTGTATATTTTTCCTTAGGTGGCTTTTCGCTTTTTGAAACGAACATTACACTTATAACTTTGTATTTTTGTTCTTACGTAGATATCATAATATGTATTTTTTTTAGCCTTAGTACAATAAGAGATAAAATAGAGACACGATGCTAAAATGGAAATATCAAACAACAAAAAGAACACACTAGCTAGGTGTATAATTCAATTATATATGAATGACAACAAACAATGGCTAGCTTCTACTTTCAGTTTTCTTAAAAGAGTATCTTTCATTTTGATGATACTTACAGCCTATAGAATTAGGACATATACATTTACAACTAGATCCGCTATAAGAAAATGGCATGTCATTTGATGGTCTGTAATGGGTTGTTTTCAAATGAAATAATAAGTTAAATTCATTAAAAGGCAAAAACAGTGGCAAGTTTGGTCATGGATTTTAATAAAATGCATACTTCGTGCCCTTAAATTCCGTATATGACAAGCACGTTTGTTACTTAATTATGCAATCTTTAATCTTAGTAAAGCGACATTTCAATATAAAAAATAAACTAAATAAAAGGTAAATTTGTGCGTGTGTCTATTTATTTATTTATTTTTGCTTTTATTCCTTACGTTGACGCTATAAGTAAATAAATATATAGATATGGTTAGTCTATTTCTATAGTGGAACCGTGCGTTTAATGTGGAATTTTTTGTAGGTAAGAAATCATTTTTTTTCGTGGAAAGGCAGTACATATATTATATAGTATATGCAAATTATCAGCCATGAATTTTGCATCGTCGTATTTAATGGACTGATCGAGACTTTAAGAAGACAAAAAAAGTAAATTCATTTGTGCCATGAATGAGATATTGATGTGTTTTGATTGCTATCCAATAAATATTTATTGCATTTGAAAATTCCATCGCCTTTTTTCAGTCCTTTTAGGTCATGGAGAAGAAAATGTGAAAAAAAAAAAAAAACAGATTTGTATGACGATTTATAAATGAAGATACGAATGTTTGTATGCCGATTTACGAAGACCATCGTGCAAGTTGTCCAAAATTCAGATTTGCAAGGTGGTATAATAAAAATGTCATGCAATTTTTTTGATGCAGGGAAATAGTTCGTATGATAACGTTAGAGGAGTAGTTGTGCAAATTTATGTACTCACACTTTTGTCGTGCAAACGTTTGTTGTGTTTTCACGTTGTATGACGATTTTTAACCGTAAATCTTCATACATATTATCACTTTTGTTTCACTCGTTTTGCATTTTCATTTTGTATGACGATTTTACGGTAGTGTGAGCTTGAGCTAAACTGCTATGCATTTTAAATGTATTTATGACTTGTTGAAAAGAAGGTTTACGACTAAATATGAAGGAATCACCTTTACGAAAACTATCAATTTTCTAATTTTTGGTCGTGACTTGCTACTCCAAAAAAATTACTATATATATGTAGAGGGCGATTTTACTCACCGTGCAGTCACAAAGATAATCGAAAATAGTAGATAATTATAAATAATACGAATATCTCTGATTTATTATAATCCCGAGAGGACCCGGTTTCTTCCGTTTGGTAGCTCGGACAATCGAAGATTACCCACTCTTAACCCTTGGGAAATCGAGAATACTATGAATAAGAAAACTCGAAGACTCAAAGATTATTTCTCTCAAAACTCACGATAATAATGAAAGTACTGAATACTGGATCTCCCTCCTTTATGCTAAGTTTACATTCGTATATATAGGCTTGAAAGTCTTCTAGAATATTCCTCAAATCTTGTTAGGGTTTCCTTCTGTTTCGCTGTGATCGTGGTTGACTTCCTTATTTTGCGTTGGATATCCCACGAAATCTTCAACCGAATAACCCAATCTTCCCTTCTTTCTCGCGATCTCGAATGAATCACTTTTATACGATTAGGCTTTCTCGATGAACTTTCTCCGATGAGCTTCCTTTCTTGCAATGAGGTGTTGGGCTGGCTTGGTCGGATGATGACTTTCCATGGGCTTCGCTTGTTGGGCCTTATTTCTTCTACTCCTTGATGGGCCTGGACTACTTAGGCAATTGTTTCCTTATTTTATGTCGTTTATTTCATAAACGACAAAGGGTAGTGTTAGGGAAAGATTTGACAAAATCTGACCTTAACAGTTAGTCCCCTATTTTATCGGGTGCGAAGCAGTTGATAAAATAAAAACAGGATTTATCTCCGATAAGGTTTTTGTCCGATGAAGTTTTCCCCGATGACGTTTTTCCTCGAAGAGGTTCTTCCTCGAAGAGGTTGTGTCCTTCGGAGACTCTTCCACTTCTTGCACGCTCAACTGATGTCCTCGAGTTCCCACGTAGTGCTGATTGGGCGTGATTCTCCAGGCTGTCAGATCTCGGAAATCGTCGTCAATCATTTCGCATTAAATGCGGGGTTTTCTCGCACTCGAGTGCCTTCGAGCTTCGCACCGATTCTTTTAATCTTCACCGTTGGATGAATTTTTCCGTTTCGAACCTGGGTCGTCGGATCCGGATGTGCCTTTCCAACTTCCGCCTGCCTCTTTCTATAAATTCAAACCCTCGCCTTCGATTCAAACACTTCGTTTCAGACTTCTCTCCAAATCCTCCCTGCAATTCTTCCTTTCCCGACTTCCCTCTTTTCCAGAAAATCTTCAAACTCTCTTCCTGTCCAAATTCTTCTTTTCCGATGAAGAAAATGTCGAATCCGGGAAAAATCTTCAAGACTCGGTCGCCGAAGTCTATAATGACAGAGAAGCACCTCGAGGATTTGAGGAAACACTACGTGGATTCCAATCCTTGCTACCTGCGTCTCCCCAAATCCGGCGAGCTTGGTGACGAGCCTCCGGAAGGGTACATCACACTGTACGAACACTTCTTCCGGTCGGTGGAACTGCACCTTCCACTGCCTCACCTCATCGTGAGCTTCCTCCATGCGTACAATATGCCGATCAGTCAGGTTAGCCCTAACTCTCTTCGCCTTCTTGTCTGCACCATGGCCATCGCTCTCGAGCAGAAAGTGGCTCTGACCCTGGAGGATTTGATGCGGCTCTTCAAGTGGTCGAAGAATTCGAAGAATCTGGGCCGATTCTTCCTCACCTCCGCCACGCGTGGCCACATCCTCACTCATACGCCGAACAACGAGTCCGGATGGGAGAATAGATATTTCTTCGCGCATCTCGATCGTCATACCCTCGGGCCGCATTGGGAGGCGCTTCCTACCAAGTGGGTCGACGAGAACGAAGTCCCGAGGTTCAAACCTGTCGCCAATAAGGAGGACGACGAGCGCTTTGCTGGGGTCGTTCGGGCTTTACTGGAAAATCCTCGTCGAAATTGGACGACGGACTTCTTCGCGACCCGCGTTCAAGAGTCCGGGCTCTATCAGCTCTGCCACATCGTGGGGAAACCACCGGCATCTTTGTGGCCTGTCGGATTCCGCCTCGAAGAGATCAAAGACGCGGACCCCTCGTCCCCCGCTGTTCGGCAATCTCCTAAGCCGAAGAAGAGAACTCAAAAGTCCACCCGTGGATCATCGGAGCCACGGCAATGTCAAGGCCAAGATCCAGGACAAGGCCAAAATCCAAGACAAGGCCAAGATCCAGGACAAGGAGGTGGGTCCTCCGATTCTCGTCGGGATCTGTCGAAGGCTGGCTTCTTGGGCATCGGCCCTCGGACCGGTGCTGACCGGTTTGTTTCAAGTGATAAAGCTCTTCCTCCGAAGAGCAGTTCGGAGAGGCGGACAAAGCATAAGCACGACGCTGGTGCTTCTCGCTCTTCGGGGATATCGACTTCCTCGGGGGCGACTCGCCCTCGGGATTCATCTCGTCCTTCGGAGAGCCGTCGCGAATCCGAGTCCCAGACTTCCTCGCGGGAACCTTCTCGCGAGAAAGTTGTCCTGAAAAGGAAAACCGCTGAAGGGGTACGCGACGCTCCTCCTCCGAAGAGGAATAAGACTTCCGAGTCGTCTAAGGAGATAGATGCAACTCCTTCGGCTCCGGAGACTGTCACCGTCGCTTCTCGCGAGGGGACTGTTCCCGCCGGGGCGATCGCGTCGACCGTTCTTGCTTCGACTCCTCCGTCCGAGACCGGCGGAAGCATCGATGGGGCTCATGGGACCCCTCGTCCTTCTCCCACTTCTCGGGAGCGGTTCCGCTTTGATGATGACTTTATCGATTTAGTGTCGTCGCTGGATCTCTCGGCCTCCGAGGTAGCTTTTACTTCTTTTCCCTCTTCATTTTTCATGATGCTTGCACATTTCGGGTATCTAATGCATATTTCGGTATATGCTTTTCTCGTAATTTCAGATTCCGGCTCGCGCCGACGCGCCTCCTTGCTTGGAGGTTTCTTCTTCAGTACCTCCCGCACCTGCCGCGGAAGGACTTTCAGTCGCCGTTCCTACGGATGACGAGGAGGGCTTGTTGCTCGAAGGGGCACTTGATGCCGCCGACGCGCTCCTCGTCCTGGAGCCCGTCGGGCGGCCCGGCGCTTCGGAGGGGGTTTCTCTACCTTCCGAAGAGGTTTTGGTCGGGGGCCATCCCGAGGGAGGGGATGGCCTCGTTGCGGACGTCGTTCATCCCGACGTATCTACTCATCCCGAAATGCCTCGTCCGGAGGGCGCTTTGGAGCCGACCGACGCTGTCGGCGCTTCTGGGGCTAGTGCCTCCTCTCCCGATGATGACGGGATTTCTTTCTCTCCGCTTCCGAAGTTTCTTCCCAACTCCGGGCCGGGAGGCTTTTCTCTCCCTCCTTGGGAGCGATTTCCGGCAGCTCCTACTCCGGAGTCTCCGCCGGAAGAGTGGAAAGCATACTCGCTCCGGGTCCTTCGGGACCTGTTTTGGCCCGAGCCTTCGGGGAACACCGGCTTGTCTCTGAGCCAGATCAGGGGCTATGGCCGGGCTGCCTCTACGCTTTTCCAGGCTCTCGCCCGCTTCAACACCATTATTCTTAACGAGAATGGCGGCAGAGGCGAGAGCGCTCAGGAGTTAAACGACCTCCGGGCTAAACTTGCCGACACAGAATCGCTCCTCGGGGTTTCCGTTCTCGGAGAGCGCAAATATCGGGAAGCGGCCGAGCGAACTTCCGATGAGCTGGAGGTCGCGAGGGCCAAATTGGCGAAGGAGGCTTCGCTTCGCCAAGCTCAAGAAAAAGAGCTCGCCGAGTGCAAGGCTAGGGCCGAGGCGGAGGTTGCGGCGCTGAAGGCCGAGTTAGATGGGGAGCACAGGCGTCACTCCATGATAGTGGAGAGCTACGAGAAGCATCTCGAAGCGAAGAAGTGGCGGCTGGCTAAGATCAGCGAAGCGGTGGGCGTGCCTGTCGAGCAGGAGAGTCGGCTTGCCTCGCGAGTGGCCTCGTGCTTAAAACGCCTCGGCAAAGAGCTCGAGGTATCACAGACGGAGGCGAAGTCTGAGCGCGAAGCACGCCTACACCTCTTCGAGAGGGCTCAAGACAAAGCGCAACGTGCCTTGGCGAGGTATAAGGCCCTGGAGGAGTCCATCAATTTCCATCGTCGCTCCGCCGCATATGGGGCCAACGCTAGCCTTCTTGAGAAGGTTCCTCCCACGGCGACCATTGGGAGTCTTCTGCCTCGTCTTCCGAAATACAAGACTATCTCTGAAGAGAGTGAGGCTAAAGCCCGCGAGCTGGACGACAAGTCTCTACCTGACCCTGATTCTCCTCCGCTCACCCCCGGTGCCCCTTCTTCCGCTGGTATCGATTGGGCGGCTTGCTTCGTAGTTGGAGCTGCCTCTTCGGCCTCTGATGGCCTCGATGAATACGGGACCAACGATGGGGTCGTCACCTCTACCGACGGAGCGGTTGGTACCGAAGCGGTCACTTCTACCGTCGAAGCGGTTACCAATGAAGCGGTAGGGGGGGAGGAAGGCTCTTAGGCCTTTTCTTATAGCTTTCCTATATACATTACTTGCGTTGTCTTTGTAATTTCTTCGACGGATTTTATTAATGAAAAAGAACTCTCTTTGGCTTCAACTTGTTGTTTCCGTACTTGTTGCTTCTCTTGTGTTCCTGTCATTATTTCCTGGCTAAATTCCTTTTCTCAGGGTGATGAATTCTTCTACACTTCGGAGCCGCTGTTTTACTATGAAGATGTGCTAGCTTCTTTCCTCGCGGTCGACGATGAGCATCCCGCCATCCTCGAGGAGTTTGTCCAAGATATGATAAGGCGTGCGGCTGCCTCTCTTTCCGGAGTCGCGTTCGACGAGACTCCCCTTAGTCCTTCTTCGGCCTATGTGATCGAATTTATGATGTTGAGGCCTGTAAATTATGCCGCCGTAGAAGATCTTCTTCGGGACGTCCTCTCCGAGAATGGGGAGTTTGTCATAGAGCAAATTGCCGATAGGGTAGTTCGGGAGGATTCACCTTCTCCTGCTGTATAAATTTGTCTAATGTAGTGTTTGTAATGACATTTTATCCATGAAATCTATTTACTTTTGCATGTTATCGATGATGTATGGGAGTATATGTATTCCGCTTTTTTTTTTTTTTTTTTTTGAGCTTGTCGGTGTGCACCGGGCTCTGTCGCGATGAAGTGCTTGGCACTGGTGTTGCTGGCGATGAGCTTGTCGGTGTGCACCGGGCTCTGTCGCGATGAAGTGCTTGGCACTGGTTTTATTGGCGATGAGCTTGTCGGTGTGCACCGGGCTCTGTCGCGATGAAGTGCTTGGCACTGGTTTTGCTGGCGATGAGCTTGTCGGTGTGCACCGGGCTCTGTCGCGATGAAGTGCTTGGCACTAGTTTTATTGGCGATGAGCTTGTCGGTGTGCACCGGGCTCTGTCGCGATGAAGTGCTTGGCACTGGTTTTGCTATGTTTTCTATTCTTGGCTCTTTTGCCGTAGTGATATTTTGTTTGACCCATTTGCCATAGTAGTTTTCGTAATGTTCGGCGATGAGCTTGTCGGTATGCACCGGGCTCTGTCGCGATGAAGTGCTTGGCACTGATTTCTTTTGCTGGCGACGAGCTTGTCGGTATGCACCGGGCTCTGTCGCGATGAAGTGCTTGGCACTGATTTGCTGGCGATGAGCTTGTCGGTATGCACCGGGCTCTGTCGCGATGAAGTGCTTGGCACTGATTTGCTGGCGATGAGCTTGTCGGTATGCACCGGGCTCTGTCGCGATGAAGTGCTTGGCACTGATTTGCTGGCGATGAGCTTGTCGGTATGCACCGGGCTCTGTCGCGATGAAGTGCTTGGCACCGATCTCTTGCTTTTTTTTTGTGATACGTGTTTATTTGAGTCAGCGATAGAATATTGTCTTAAAAGACGAGCCTCATTAAACCCTTCGAGTCCCCCAATGGGTGCGGCTCGCGAGGGAAGAGTACTCCATGTTGTATTGAATAAGGCCGGAGCCAATCGCGCGGATCCCGAACAAGTAGGGTCGGGAGTCCCCTGTTAAATAAACTTTAAAATGGAATGTAAAAACTTAAGAAAAATAGAAAGGAAAACTTAACTAAAAACCGAAATCGTAAGGCGTCGATGACGCTCTTTACTGGTAGAATTTCTTCAAGTGCTTGACATTCCACCTTCTTATGACCTTGACTCCATCGGCGTTTTTGAGTTCGTACACCCCTGGCTTGACGATGTGGGCCACCGTATAAGGGCCTTCCCAGCTTTCTCCTAGCTTTCCCGCGTTAAGCTCGGCTGTGTTTTGGAACACCCTTCTGAGGACTAGTTCTCCGACCCGGAACCTTCTCGGTCGCACCCTTTTGTTGTAGAAGCGTGCGATGGTGTTCTGGTAATTCGCTATATGAACTCTGGCTCGCTCCCGTCTTTCATCGATGTGGTCCAGCTGATGAAGCAGGTCTTGGTTGTTGTTCTCCTCGTGGTTCGGTGCCCAGGATCGCCGGAGACTGGGAACTCCTACTTCCGCCAGGATTACCGCTTCCACCCCGAATGCTAGGGCAAAAGGAGTTTCTCCGGTGGCTGAGTGTGGCGTTGTTCGATAAGCCCAAAGTATTCCAGGGAGTTCGTCTGCCCATAGACCCTTCTTCTTGTCGAGCCGCTTCTTGAGGCTGTCGGTGATCGTCCGGTTGACTGCTTCGGCGTTCCCGTTTCCCTGAGGATATCTTGGCGTCGAAGTGTTTAGCTTTATCTTCCATCGTGCGCAGAAATCTTTGAACTTCTTCGAAATGAATTGGGACCCGTTGTCTGCGATTATCTCCCTGGGGAGTCCAAAGCGAGTGACTATGTTCTTCCAAACGTAGCTCTCGACATCGGAGTCCTTGATGTTGGCGTAGGCTTCGGCTTCGGTCCATTTGGTGAAGAAGTCTGTGACCACCAGCATGAACCTTTTCTGTCTTGCTCCGATTGGCATTGGACCGACGATGTCCATTGACCACTTCATGAATGGGTAGGGCACCGACACCACCGATAGCTCTTCGGCTGGGCAGTTGATTGCTGGGGCGTGTCGCTGGCATTTCTCGCACTTCCTGGCGTGGTTGGTGCAATCCGCTCGCATTGTTTCCCAGAAAAAACCTTGTAACTTGGCTTTCCTTAATAAGTTGCGTCCGCCTGAGTGATTTCCACATTCTCCGCTGTGGATCTCTTCCATGACGTAGTCCGCCTCGTCTTTGCCTAGACAGCGTAGGTAGGGGCCGACAAGGCTTTTGAAGTAAAGCCTTCGGTCTATGATCGTGTATCGAGAGCTTTTTGACTTTACTTTCCGCGCCTCTTGTCGATCTTCGGGTAACTTTCCTTCGACCAGGTATGCTCGGATGGGGGTCCGCCAATCCTCGTCTTCTGTCCCTTCTACTACTCCGGGTTCTTCGCCCTCGCTCTCTTTTTCTTCTACGAGCTGAATTTCTTCATTGTTTCCCTTCGGGATTCCGTCACTGCCACGAGTGCTGTCCTCTTCGTTGGTTTGTCCCTCCTCGCTTACTTTTAGCTTCTTCTCATCGGGCTCTTCGCTTCTCTTGATGCTAGGCGTCTGTAGTGTCTCCACTGTGATCGATCGGAGCTCTCCCACTTGGGTAGTTGACCCCAGGCTCGCCAGGGCATCTGCGTGGTTGTTGTCTCCTCTGGACACCTGTGTCAAAGTGAAGAAATCGAACTTCTTCTCGAGGGACCTGACTATCCCAGCGTAGGCCTCCATCCTTTCATCGTTCGTCTCGTACTCTCCACTGACTTGCTTGACGACTAGTTGGGAATCCGAGAAGGCATTCAAGTTCTTTACCCCGATGGCCATGGCTGATTGCATCCCGACGATGAGTGCCTCGTACTCCGCTTCGTTATTGGTGGAGCGATAGGCAAGGCGGCAGGCTTTCTCGATCACTTCTCCCATTGGAGAGATGAGCCGGATCCCGATTCCTGATCCCATCGAAGTCGCCGATCCGTCGACGCAGAGTTTCCAAGTGCCGGCTTCATCGCTCAACTCCACGGGCTCTCTGGGTAGCTCGATGAGGAAATCGGCTATCACTTGCGACTTCAGACTCGTCCGCAGCTGATATTCGATGTCGTACGCCCCTAGCTTTATGTTCCACTTCGTGATTCTGCCGGATTGGTTCGGGCTTTGAATGATGGAGCGAATCGGTCTGTCCGTCATAACGATGATCGTATGGGCTTGGAAGTGGAAACGTAGTCTCTCCGATGCGTCGTATACGGCCAATGCTAGCTTCTCGATGGTGGGGTACCTCGTCTCGGCATCGAGGAGCTTTCTGCTGATGTACGAGACTGGCTTTTGCTCCCCTTTTTCTTCTCGAACTAGCACCTGACTTATCGCCTGATCGGACACGGCGATGTATAGGTAGAGCGGCTCTCCGGGCTCCGGCTTTGTCATAACTGGTGGTGATGACAGATAGACCTTCAGCGCTTGAAAAGCTTCTTCGCACTTGTCGGTCCATTCGAACTTCTTGTTTTTCCTCAGCAGCTCGTAGAATAGAAGAGTTCGGTCTGCTTGTCGCGAGATGAACCGCCTCAGCGCGTTGATCCTTCCTGTCAGCTTCTGTACCTCTCGCCGATTTCTGGGCGATGGCATGCTCTGAATGGCTTCGACTTGTTCGGGGTTGGCTTCGATTCCTCGTCGGGTGACCATCTGTCCTAAGAATTTCCCGGATGAGACGCCGAAGGTGCACTTCGTGGGGTTTAGCTTCATCTGGTGTTTGTTGAGGACGCCGAAACATTCTTCCAGATGCTCCACGTGCATTGCCGCTTTTAGAGACTTGACGACCATGTCGTCGATATACACCTCCATGCTCTTCCCGATCTGTTCGTGGAACATCTTTGTCATCAGCCTCTGGTATGTCGCCCCAGCATTTTTCAGACCGAAAGGCATAACCTTATAGCAGTAGGTTCCTCTTTCGCTGATGAAGGCTGTCTTCTCTTCGTCGTCTGGATGCATTCGGATCTGGTGGTAGCCCGAGTAGGCGTCCATGAAGCTTAGGAGCTCGTACCCGTAAGTGGCTTCGACAAGGCGATCGATGTTTGGCATCGGGAAGCTATCCTTCGGGCACGCCTTGTTGAGATCCGTGAAGTCGACGCATACTCTCCATTTGCCATTCTTCTTTTTCACCACGACGGTGTTGGCCAACCACTGGGGGTATTTCACCTCCCTGATGGTTCCCATAGCGAGCAACTTGTCCACTTCGTCGTTGATGATCTTGTTCCGGTCTGAGGCCATCTTCCTTCGCTTCTGTATGACGGGCTTGTGCCCGGGGTCCGTGTTGAGCCGGTGGGTGACCATCGTCGGATCGATCCCGGGCATGTCTTCGTGAGACCATGCGAAGCTTCTTCGGTTCTTCTTCAGGAATTCGACCAGCTGAGCTTTGATCTCTGATTCGAGTCCCGCGCCTATACCGACGGTTCGGGTTGGGTCGGAATCATCGATGCAGACTTGTTCCACTTCTTCGAGCTGCGGGCCTCCTAGCCTTTCTTCGGCAGTTTGGTCTTCCATGTCTTCTGCGCTGAGGATCTTGAGGATGCCCGGGGGTCCTCCTCTTCCCCTTTTCCTGCGTCGCTTCCTCCTGATCGTCGATGGTGGAGGCGGAGCAGACGCGGCTAATTGTTATTGAGCGGCTGGCTTGCTGCCGCTGCCTTCGGCCTTCTCGACGTCCTTGGACGCGCTCATCGCTCGGTAGTGCATCATGTAGCAAATGCGATAGGCTTCGCTGCTTCCTCGGATTTCGTCGATGGTTCCTTCTATTCGTCCGGGGAACTTGATGCATCGGTGATAGGTGGACGGGACGGCCTTCATCGAATGAATCCATGGTCTCCCGAGGATTACGTTGAAGTGCGATCGCACGTCCAACACCATGAACTCGGTCATCCGATGGACGGTTCCGGCGTAGACGGGGAGATTCACCGTTCCCAGCGAAAGAGCCACGTCTCCGTTGAAACCAGACACCTTGCGCGGACGGCCTCCGACGACCAAATCTTCGATCTCCATTCGCGTCAGACAGTCGTAAGTGATGACGTCGACCGAGCTTCCATTGTCGACGAGGACGCGAGCAACGTCGCATCCTCCTTTGTTGAGCTCCAATACCAGCGCATCGTCATGCTCGTCTGCGCATACTTCTTCGTCGACGAACTCTATCGTCGTCTTCGGACCGGTCATCCGCGCATCTTCCTGAGCGGACTCCTTCCCTCTGCGTTGGTAGGCCTTGATGCTGTTGATGGAATCTTCGCAGAGGCGAGATCCTCCCATGATCAAGTCGATCCTTGGTCTTGCGACTGGCCTCCCATCGGTCGGGCGTTCCCCCGATGCTTCCTCGATCGCGAGGCTTCTTTTGGGGGCCTCTTGGTTTCCTCCCGCGCGCTGAGCTGGCGCCTCCCGCTTGTTCGGCCACGACCGGTTGTCGTTGTTCCACGGCTGAGTGGGTTTTTGGGAGACGTCTTGGAATTCCCCTTGTTCGATCCTTCTTTGGATCATCTTCTTCAGAGTGGCGCACTCGTCGGTCGCATGACCGTGATATTCGTGGAAAGAGCAGTACTTGCTCATGTCCCTCGGCCAGGGCTTCCTTTCGTAGCTGCCTCGACCGCCGGAATGACCTCCTCGGCCACCCGAAAATCCTACTCGGCCTCCAGAATAGCCTCCTCGGTTGCCAGAGTAACCTCCTCGATTTTCCGGAAAGCTTCCCTGGTTGCTCGGGAAGTACCCTGGTTGTGAGTTTCCTTGCGGGACTGCCTCCTGCCGATGGCCCTCGTGATTGCCGAGCGCCTCTTTCTTTCCGTCCAACTGATAGACTCCGTGTCCAGGGTTCTCCCTGATCCTTCGCTCGTCGGCCCCGTCTCTGCTTCTCCGATCTCGTCGCTCTCCCTCTCTCCTTGCTCTGGACGACGATCCCTCTCGTCCGTCTCTAGTTGCCTTCCTGTCTGGCCTCGTTCGGCCCTCAGCTTCCTCTTCTAGCCTTTTCTTGATTGCCTTATTCTCTTCCATGTCCATGTAGATTGTTGCTTTGTGGAGCGCATCTTCTATCGATTTTGGCAACGAGACGCACAATTCGTCGTTGAACGGGGACTGGTAGTATAGACCATGCTTTAGAGCTTGGACCGAGACGACGTCTTCGATCTTCGGGATTCGGAACATGACGTTCTTGAATTTCTCTATATACTGCCGAAGAGGTTCGTTCTTCCCTTGCTTGACATCGAAGAGGTTGGACACCGTTAGCTCCGTCTGTACGTAGATGGAGAAGTGCTTTAGGAAGAGTGCGACCAACTCGTCGGAGGTGTTGATAGAACCCGGCGTCAGTCTTGCGAACCAGTCGCTGGCGCGGCCTTGCAAACTTGCGATGAAAAGTCTGCACAGGACGGCTTCCTTCCGGACCTCTTCGCCCCCGATGTGGTCCGTCGCGATTCGGAATGACTTCACGTGTGTATGGGGGTCCGTATCCCCTTTGTACGGCGTGAGTCTGATCTTTGGTAATTCCTCCAGCTCTATTCCCCGAATCCTCGTCGTGAACGGGGTGATTCTGGCTTCTCGCACCATCCTGTCGATTTCTGGCGCCGAGCTCGTCGCTTGATGCACCTGTGAAGCGACCTGTCCGAGCTTGGCTTCCATCTTCGCTGACATTAAGGCCATCGCCTTGGCCACTTCTTCGGCCACTCTTGCCGCCACGTCCGTCGTTGCATTGCCCTGTGTGTTCCCCGGCGTGTCTTCCGCTCGATTCGCCGTGGTTGGCCGGGCTGCGTCCGTGTCGAAGAGGTTCCTGATGAGCGAGGGGGTTGACATGCCTACCGGTGTGTCCGTCGTCACCGTGTCTCTGCTGGCGCTTCCCCCAGCACCTCGTGCGGCCGATTCTGCTATCTGGTTCGTCGGGCGCGGTCTCTCCGCACGCTCTAGGAGGCTTGCGAGGCGTCTGTTCTCCGCGGCCTGCTCCTCTATTTTTCGGGCGGACTCCTCGGCTTTGCTTGTGACCTCCGTCATCTTTGCGATGGCCTCGGCCAGTTGTTGTTGCATTCGCTGCATGGTTTGCTCCTGGGCGGAGTTGGCTTCCTCGGTTGACATCCTCCTTCCTTCCTTCGATTTCCTGGCTGTGCGATAGAAAGAAACAAAGCCCCCTCGGTGGGCGCCAAACTGTAGAGGGCGATTTTACTCACCGTGCAGTCACAAAGATAATCGAAAATAGTAGATAATTATAAATAATACGAATATCTCTGATTTATTATAATCCCGAGAGGACCCGGTTTCTTCCGTTTGGTAGCTCGGACAATCGAAGATTACCCACTCTTAACCCTTGGGAAATCGAGAATACTATGAATAAGCAAACTCGAAGACTCAAAGATTATTTCTCTCAAAACTCACGATAATAATGAAAGTACTGAATACTGGATCTCCCTCCTTTATGCTAAGTTTACATTCGTATATATAGGCTTGAAAGTCTTCTAGAATATTCCTCAAATCTTGTTAGGGTTTCCTTCTGTTTCGCTGTGATCGTGGTTGACTTCCTTATTTTGCGTTGGATATCCCACGAAATCTTCAACCGAATAACCCAATCTTCCCTTCTTTCTCGCGATCTCGAATGAATCACTTTTATACGATTAGGCTTTCTCGATGAACTTTCTCCGATGAGCTTCCTTTCTTGCAATGAGGTGTTGGGCTGGCTTGGTCGGATGATGATTTTCCATGGGCTTCGCTTGTTGGGCCTTATTTCTTCTACTCCTTGATGGGCCTGGACTACTTAGGCAATTGTTTCCTTATTTTATGTCGTTTATTTCATAAACGACAAAGGGTAGTGTTAGGGAAAGATTTGACAAAATCTGACCTTAACAATATATATATTTACTTTATGGAGTCGCGACATAAATATATGAAGTTTTCAATTTGTCTTCGGTAATTTTTCACCATTCTTTTTTTAGACGGAACATTACCTGATTTTTTAACCTCAAAATCGACTTTTTTATGAAATCCCAAAAAATTAATTTTACCCTAATTTTTTTTTAACCCAAAAATCTCTCAATATACTCGTGGTATTGGACTATCGAATCATTCTTAACTTTCTTTGTCGGACATTTTTAATAACAATAATATTACATTATCGGACCTTTCTTGATTTTTGGCGTCGAACAGAGAGACACCATTATTGATTGTTGGCTTGTTGCTACAGAACATTTAAAGCTTCAGAGCTTCCATTTGCACACGTGGTAAGACATCAATAGTGCCACGTGTACGGCTAGATATCATCTTCTGTCCCTAGCTTGCAAATATATATAGGATTTTCCTATATAGAGGAAGTTGAGTCATTCTATAATAGTTATGGTCATTATTTAGCACTGCATGGTGGTGATGGTGCATGACTCATACGGTGGTCCCTTTCGTTGATGATGACGATGGTCTACCCCGTATAGGGCTGAACAAATTAATTTGGAGGCAAAGTGTTACTCTTTTAGGAAACATTTTGCTTTTATATATATATATATATATTTATTTATGGGTTCAAACAAAAGACTTTTATTATGGTTATTAATTATGGCTTTTTTTCAAGCTCTCTTTAGATTCACACAACTACTCTTTACTATTACTCTTTATGCTTAGACTAACTTGTGGGCGTGGCTATCTATTCTCGTGGTTCCAATAAATAAGATTAATAAATAAAGAAGGAAAAGAAAATATAGTTGATGTGTGCATTATCATGTTGGAGAAGAATAAGAAAGTAACCTAATGTATACTATTAACTTTTTTATAGTACCATAGTAGTTTGTACCAAAGTTTTAAATATTGATGTCCGTTTCTTCATACACTATAAATTTTGTACCATATTATGTATCATGTGATGTCAAGATTTTTACCAAAATACTATACGAGTCCAACTGTCCAAACACTTCGAAAGAGGTCAATCCTTCAGTATTTCATGAACTGTGTTAAAAAATCAGTATGTCAAGCACTTACATCACATATAAACGTATTTTTTTAACTTATAATTTGTTGTATGTTTAATGTGATATATCTCATAACATATGTATCAACTCATTAGTATATTTTCCAATAACCGATTTTCATTAGATGATTTTTCATGTTAAAATTTCTTAAAATCAGCTTGAAAATGTTGAAATATAACTTTTGAGGTTAAAAAGTAGTCAATTTCACTTTTCCGTTATTTTTGATCATTTTTCTAGCTTGGCTTAAAGCGAAGTATTGGTATAGATTTTCTCAGTACATACCTAAAATATAATGTTAGATGAATTATATAAAAAAGAGCAAGAATTTGAACGGTGCGGTATTATATTTTCCGTACTATAGCTATAAATAACATAGACATGAATTAAACGATTTCCACTAATCTTACAATGATTGCCGCAAAAATATTTGAAGTAGTGAAACATATTTTTAAGTTTTCAATTAAGTTAATCAAATACTCGACGTTGTAAAATTTGTGTTTTTATCAACTCTGTACAATTGTACTATATTTCTCAATTAATTGAGTTTTTTTAACGTATACCATTCATATTAATTTTTTTTCTTTCTTTTAATTTTTAAAAAAATTCGTGCTAGATACGTGAATACGAAACATGTAAGTGTAAATATGTTTAATGAAATACATGAGACAAAATTGTTCAAAAATGCAAATTTTAAAATTAGATATTTATTGGAAAACAATTTTTTGCTTGAGGGATAGGGATCAATAGGCTTTAAGATCCACGTATTTTTTTATAAGTCTTATTTGAACTCTTAGATTTAATAATTATATCATAATGAGTATTAGCATTAATGCTAACAAATTCCAATGGCATGCATGTTCCTTTTTTCATAATTAATATATAGCTTTTGGGATAAGCATCGAGGCATATGTCTCTATCATTGTGTAATTAGTATTTTTTTTATAAAAAAATTCTATAACGTAAAATATTACGGAACATGACACAACATACAATAAATTGTTAATTATCAGTGGGACGACTATGCTAATATAATATTTGATCTTACTGTTAATAATAGTAAAGCCTAGTTGGGAACTGGATTAATTCACAAGCTTTTCGTAAAGCACATAAGTTGTAACATGCAATATCTATCGTAATAGCGTGATCAATAAGAAAGAAACATAATATTCTATTCTACAAAAGGCATGAGAGGCATTGATGCATATTTACAACGTACATATTTTTACGTATGTATAGAATTTGAGCAAATCTTGACGTCTTTTTAGTCTTTTGATGAGATAAAACCGCACATTACGTCTTATCTTCGAAAGACTATAATTTTTGTGTGCGTGAACAATATACTGAATCGAAGCTCGAGACGATAATTATTGTTACATTCTTAATCATTTTATGCACCGACTAATTTTTGTACTTATGTGTCGAGTATGGTGATTGTGTTGCATGTTACAAGTACGATTACTATTACAATACACAACGTCACGACATAAAGAGTATATACGTGATAATTAATTATGATGATCCTCCGAGTTTTCTAGACTTGGTGCGAGTTGTTGAAAGAAGATATTATTGCCATATTTGATCTTATGTCTCGGCATCTCGCTATCACGGAGAGCAGTGGTGCGTTTATTGAAAATATTACTTGTCATTCTCGAGAACTATACTTAAGCGACAATATAATAATATATATAATATATATATTTAATTATTCATTAAGGGACCTCAATGTGTATAAATTAGGTGTTATAGTACTAATAACTAATTACGTCGTTTAATTATCTTGAAATATATAGAGGTATTTAACATTACAACAATATAA
This sequence comes from Parietaria judaica, assembly GCA_954871525.1. Lineage (NCBI taxonomy): Eukaryota > Viridiplantae > Streptophyta > Magnoliopsida > Rosales > Urticaceae > Parietaria > Parietaria judaica. The sequence goes on from OX940864.1 coordinate 20,282,270, forward strand.
TAATTACTTCTTCATATAAAAGAATCTTTGAAAAAAAATGCAGATAGATATGGTATCAATGTATGGTTCGTCAATCGTGCCTTGAGTCTCTCTCCAAAAACACAATATCATGGAGCTTTTGCAAACAACGAATATCCTTCTAGGGTTTGCCTTTATGTCACTATTTATTGATTGATGTCGTCCTTGCTAGTTTGGTCTCAAATGGAAGAATAAGTGGCATAAAAGAAAATGGCATATAATATATATTGCTTTTAGAGAAACCTCAAAACCAGCTTCAAATAATTGATCATTTAGGCCATAACATCAACGCAGATTTTGAGATCTTAGTTGATGTGATCATGACTTTCCATTGAAGCCTTTTCAATTATTCACAACAATTTCAGACGTGGACATGTCGATTTTAATTAGGGTCCACTTGATTCTCGATGTCTCATTATATGTTAAGGACTAAATAAATTATTGTATTATCTCAATTGCCGATTTATATGTTTCTTCATTACATGATAAATTGGTTGTAAATGTTAAATTTACTCAATAACGTATCAAACATTTGAAAACTATAAGTATATTTTGTTAAATACTCATAATTTTTAGTAATTTTAGTAAAAACTACACATCTTATAATTACTCTCTCTGTCTCACTATTATCGCCACATGTGAATGTTATTTTCGATGTCGAATCGACGATAGACCATCCAAATGTTTGTCTATTTTTTTAAATCATTTCAACAAAAAAAAAATGTAGAAAATTCTGAAAATAAATTAATGTTGAAATATTTATAAACATATATATATATATACATATATATATTTGTCAACCGTATGTATTGCTAATAGGATGAACTATGGTTATAATATCAATCAATTTATAATATTCTTAAAAACCATATATTGTAAGTAATGATCATCAAAGAAATATATATCAATTAATAATATTCATTTCATATTGAACAAAAATATAATGTCACGAAATGTTTAAAATAAAGGGATAATTACGGCAAATATACCCAACCTTTGGTCAAACTTCCTCCCGTGTACCCAACCTTTAAAATTGGCGGCAAAAGTACCCAACCGGCGTTGACCGTGTCTTTGGCTAAAAAACGTTAACTTTTGCCGTTAGCATAGTACACGTGTCCGTTGCAATGACATATTTTTTCAATGTTGTTTAATATGTATGAAATTTGATTAGTTCATGTGTGTGTTTTGGTAGATTATTTGCTGATTAATTTGTTGATTAATATGATAGATAGATTAATTCAGTTAGTTTAACCATTAATTCAGTTAAAAATGATAGTAATAAATTTCGGGTGGCTTATGTGGCATGTACACGTGTACTATGCTAACGGCAAAAGTTAACGTTTTTTAGCCAAAGTCACAGTCAACGCTGGTTGGGTACTTTTGCCGCCAATTTTAAAGGTTGGGTACACGGGAGGAAGTTTGACCAAAAGTTGGGTATATTTGCCGTAATTATCCCTAAAATAAATTACACATTCATCTTAAACCACATAGTAGATATAACTGGCAGTGATCTCCATGTAGTATAATTGATAGAGAGGGTAAAGATAAATAAAGTTAGTTTAATTAATTTGCTTCTTCTACAAAAGATATTGTAATATTATTGACGCAAGTGATGTAATTTTTCTATTTATTTGTAATATATATACTTACTTTCTCTTAAAACCTACCGACCAACCATATTGCCTTTCTATTCCACAGACATTTACCTCGTACTTTAGTCTTATTTGTAATTATTACTTTGACTCACACAATATAATTATTATTATTATTATTAGTATTATGTATCGTGATTCTCCTATTCTTTTACATTATACTTGATCAATAGACGCCTAACACAGCGTATATAGTTCCACAGACATACGTACGATTCAAAATCAAGAATTGTATACAAAATATATGACAAGAATTAAATAAAAAAGTGAGGTGTGTTAAAAGTATATAATTTTCAACTAAGTTATTTCCCTATATTGTAACGAGAGAGAGAGAGCACATTAGTACCAAACCTCTCTCTTAACATATCGTATTCATTACACTTCAAAGTACTATATTAGCGCCACAAACACGACCTAATTTTATAAAATCATTTAAATTATTAGAGCTTTTGTAGTGTAATTTTATAAGATACTTGTTAAATATTTAGGATTTAAAAAAAATGTTTGTGTTGAAGTTTAATACAATAAAAACCCTTAAAAGATAAATCAATAATATCATAGTTGAAATTTCTTTTGTGAAATTCAATTTATGTATGTGAATGGGTAGGAAAATCTTTTTTGGTACTTACAATTTGCTAAATTTTCTAAATATGTATCTGTGTGAAAGTTTGAGACATATATATATATATTCCTTTGATTTCTCCCAACCTACCAAATTTCCTTATTCTATTTTTTTCCCATGTTGTTTCGTGGGTGATGAGAAAATATTGCACTTGGATGGGAATATTAAAGGCAAAAAGAGACGATATCGGCGATGATGATATAATATTCTACATGAATGAGACGATATCATAATTTATGGGGCGATTTCATACTTTGATTGGACGGTTTCAAAGCGATATCGTCCTACGAAATGGCATGTTAAGTCCAAATCGCAATCACTCAAACCTACACTAAAATCGTCCATGGAAAGAAATATTCTCATGGGTGGTTGCTAGGATAGCCTAGTGGTAATTCCACACTACCTCCAAAGTGGAGGTTGTGGGTTCAATCCCCACATGCAGCAAAGCTGCCTTCAAAAAAAGAAAGAAAGAAATATTCCCATGGTAAATAATTCTCAATGTTGCAAAAGATCTCATAGCTAAAAAGTCTTATATCATGTAACTTCGCTTTAATTATATGAAAATAATTTTGGAAAATTAAAATTCCGTTTAATAGCTTCAAAAAGAAAATACTTTCCAATTACAAGAAAGTTATAGCTTTAATTAGCTTTTCTCCAATATTCCTTAAATTGCCAAACGTTTCTGTTAAAAAAAATGACCCAAAAATCATAGGTTATGATATCCTTGTCGGAGATCCTAATTTGAATGTGATTTATGAGCTAAAAGTTATATTACTATAATGGTAATACTAATATCCATGTTCATGTTGTATTTTTAGATTATTTATTCTTATAATATATATTATACATAGACGCCTAAATTCCTAAACCTCCTTAAATGTTATTGGTTTGTATTTCTCTAAATTTCTGTGTGATTTTTCTATTCATATATGTATAAAAAGTAAATGAAGAAAATCAGTAAAATAATTTGATCAAACTGCAACAAAAACGATGCCTCACTAGTTAATTTTAAATCAAGTCTTAATATGTCAACGATCAAGGAATAAAGACCCGCCAGCCGGTTTCCCTGTCTTTTTCCGATAATTGAAAATTGAAATCGATCGGAAAGAAAAATTCAAAACATCTAAATTTTACAATTCTTTTATATATATATATATATATTCAGAGTCGAACTATTATACAATTCTTTTGCATGCTAATATTATCACATATTTTAACATACTGAAATTATCATCACAGAAATACATATTCACTAACCTCCTCTGAGTGGTAGGGTTTTTTTATTTATACATTTTAAGATACAATATCTTTTTTGGGGTCATGTTTGGAATTGTGTGGTGGGACTTGAAAAAGAAAAGTAGGATTAAAGTGGGAAATTGCATACTAAATTCTAATTCCTTCACTATAACTAATTGACCACATTTATTATTGTCATCGAACCTTATGGCTATCTTGTGCTGAACTAATTAAAACCAATTTAAAAATTTACTGCTCTACTCCCAAAGGTGTTTCTTTTTTTATTAATTTAATAAATCTACATTTAAATGGAACTTCCAACAAAAGTTTCAGATAATAAAAAGATAACTCTGGCAAAAGTATTACAAACTTTGGTACAAGCACTGAGTAGGTCTAAATTGCTTTGTGAAAAGTTTCAGATGCAACTCTTAATTTTACTGACATTGTTTTCGTCTATCTATTCTAATTTACCTTGAACTTTCATGAAGTAGATATGTTATGAAAACTGTAAACAAACTGTCAATATATTAAAAATATGTTTTGTTTGAATTAAACAAAAGTAGTTTACCCTCGTTTTTTTTTTTGTAATTTGGTAAATTTAATTAAATGGGGTTCCAACAAAATCTTCCTATTCCTTATTTATTAAATAGAGTAAAACATTAATAAATTGGAGACCAAATCCAAAAAAATTAATACTAATGGATGCGTTTGGTTCAACTTATAAAGTCCTGTTTTTATTTTTAAAATAAACTAAAATGCTCTTCAGGTGTTTGGTAAAATTGTTTTTACAAAAAACACAAAAGCGATTTTAGATTTTTGTACATGAATTGTTAATGTTAGGATTCGTAGCTATTGTTTTTTTTTCTTCTAAAAACAAAAATACGATTTTAGTCTATTTTAGTCTTTTTAGCCTAAATAATTTTTTTTAACAAACGCTAAATCAACTTTTGTTACCAACAACAACTGTTTTATAATCATTTTAACAAACACTTGTCAGTTTTTAAAAAAATAGTTTTGTTCTTAAACTGAAACTAAAAATAAATTTTAAAAAAATTAAGTTGTGCCAAACGAGCCCAATATGTTACAACGCCAAATGTGACCGAGCTTGGGCCCTATTCGAGTTCACGCTAATCAACAAAATCTTCAGAATTACGTTCTCTATTACAGAGTAAAGTCTCAAGTTGTGATCAATTATCAACCGTTGATTCCCTTGTCAGTTTTGATCTAGAGAGTTTTCTGTAGCTTCACCAAGATCAATGGCTCCGATCTGTGGGTAGGTTATCTCACAGTAGGGATGCTTTATATGGTGGCGAATCCTATTAGGGACCGTGCTGTTTGTTGTGTTGTGTTGTGTGTGTTCCTTGACATTCTTGAATTATCCACGAATTTTTATTTCATGACACCAATGCCCCAAGCTCAAACTTTATTATATTACAGAGTTATTACCCGTGTAAATACCAAGTCTTATACATGAGAGAAAATTATTAGTATTTTGTACGGCTAAAACAAAGAATGAGTATCTAACATTGATTTTCAACCCTTTTGGTATTCGTATCGCGAATAACCTTTATATTATATTAATTAGCGACAAGGATGAGTACAAAGTTCACCTTTTTAATTAATTATTTACAATTTTGTTACAAATTTACAATACGTTTAAAAAAAAAAAAAAAAACCCTAACAATCTTACCCACTTCGACAGTACGGAAATTGATGTCGTAAATTTGGAACTTTCTCTCATGGAATCTTGTCACTGGAAAATTTAGAATTAAACTCAAAAATCCCGTCATTCATCGATGAGTGAGTTCATTTGACAATGATTTCATTTATATTGACGAAGATTATTTCCAAAAGTCCTTGATTTTATTATTTTATCCGTGTTTTTTCATTCATTTTATGAAATAAAAGTAAAAGAAATCAAAGATTATATATATATAAAAGATTTGATAAAAATTACAACTTTTTTTTTTTTTAAATTAGAACTTACTTTTTAATGTATTTTTCATTTCGTTTTTTTTTTAATCTCTCAAATTAGAGACTAATAATTTGAACTTGACAATAACATGGGACAGTAGAAATCTTGCATTAAGTTTATTTGAGCTTGAACTATAAACTTCGTCTATCTGATCGCCAAGAGATTCTTCACCGATAAATAGGTCTTTGTTTTATCCAGTGTCTATGACATCATCTTCCCCTATCTCGGATGATATTGTCTTCCCTTAACTCCGGTGGCTTTGTCTTCCCTAATGAAGAAAAAAGACGACAAGGTATAAATATACAAAAATAAAAAATAAAAAATAAAAATACATGCATCAAGATTCACACATTTAAATCTCATCATCATGGTATGTAAACCCCACTTTTCTTTTCTTGGTAATAGCCTATGTTGGGGAAGGGATTTGGTCCGCCGAGGCCTCCGATGGCAAGTTGGGGAAGGAAACATCCGCGCTTTCTCACAACCTTGGATCCCGAGGGCGGGGGCCTTCGAGGTGGTCACCAATGAGCCGGAGGATGGCTTCCCGTGGAGGGTGGCCGACTTTATCTCGGATGGGACTTGGAACCGGGATATCGTATCAAGCGTCATGTCACAATACGACTCCGAGGCAATCCTTAAAATTCCTTTGGGAGAGCGGGGCACATTGACCGATGGGTATGGACTTTGAGGAAGACGGGAACTATACCGTCCGATCGGGTTACCGCCTCGCAAGAGCGGATGTTCGTGGGGGACCGTCAAGCTCGACCTCCGCGGAGCCAAAATGGTGGAAGAAGCTTTGGGGGCTCCAAATCCCACCCAAAGTCAAACATTTAATTTGGCGTGTGTGGTTCGAGGCCCTTCCGACATACGGTGCGCTTCGGGGCCGAGGCGTGGATTGTCTTCCCTTTTGTAGGTTTTGTGGAGCATTACCGAAAGATGCTCTCCACGCGGTGTGGGGATGCGAGAGGGCCCAAGAGGTGTGAGGTAGTTCGTCGCTTTGCCGATGGGTTGGGAAGACGGAGCCGGCTCCTTTTAGAGAGATTTGCTTACGGGCACTTGAAGGTCTTTCAACGATGGACTTGGAGCTTTTTTGTGGCATCATTTGGGCAACTTGGACCGATCGGAACAAGCGGATCTTCGAGAACTATATCAAAGCGCCGGAAGCATGGATTGACGAAGTGGTGAGTTGGTTTGCAAGCTTCAAAAGTTGTGCACTTATCTCGGACCCAAATTCGGCAAGAAAAAAGACCCATCAATCCACTTGGGAAGGGGCCAAGAATGGCGGTCTTAAACTTAATGTGGACGCGGCATGGGACGCAAGGACGGGCCGAGCGGCGGTCGGAGGGATAGTACGAGACTACCGAGGAATGGTTGTTGGGGTGACAACTCGGCTCTTCGAAGATGTCGACACAGCATTGACGGCCGAATGTAGAGCCTTACTCCATGAGTTAGAGTTTGTTCGCTCGCGGGGTTGGGTTGTCTCGGAAGTCGAGTCCGATTGCCTCCGTGCAACCCGACTTGTCAATGACAAACAACTAAATAGTCTTCAAGGACCAATCATCGCGAGTATCGACACGATGTTAAGAGCGGTAGGCTCCAATGGCGGGTGCCGTTGGATTCCTAGGACTTGTAACGGGGTGGCCAATTGTCTCGCCAAGACCCGGTTCTCCGTTTTACTTTCAGATTTTTCGTCGGACGTTTGTCCTTCTTGGCTTGTAAACTCTGTTAACAGGGATTTACTCCCCTGATTTATTGAAAGCTTCTATTCCCTAAAAAAAAAAAACTCATCATCATGGCCTTGTAAATGAGCTTAACCAATAAAATAAACACTCATGGTCCGATAAAGTCCATACTTCATTCTAAAATTCCGAGTTCATTTCAAATGACATGTAAATTGTAAAGGCATATCTTTTAATACAAGTGAAGAAAATAATGTCTCTATATGTTAAGTATATAATGTAATTTTACCCAATAATACTATTTATTGCAAGCGAATATATTAATATATGATATAATTTTTATCAACAATATCATTAAAAACAAAAAACACTTTCACTCGACATTATTTAATTGATGAAGGGAAATGACCAAAAGCAAACATTTATACTTTGTGAATTGTGTGCACGTATAAGAGTTTAAATACGGAGAACCGTCCAAAAGTCTAATCTTACGGGGGTGAATAGAATTTCAATTGATAATTTTTTATTTTATAAATTGAATAAATAATATATTAGTTAAATTCGAGATTTTTATATTGTTTGATTAAGATTTTAACAAAATTTGATTATATATAATACGTAATTTATGTTTGGAGATAATTCCGAGCGTGCTACACACCACCACTACATTTAGTGCCGTAGTGGTAGAGGCTAAACTGCCAATAATAGATGGCTAAAGTCCAAACCTAGAAAGGGACAATTTATTAGACAAAAAAGAAAAAGAAAAAAAGAAAACAAATGAAACCAAGCAAAGCAAATAAATAACAAGACAAGCCCAGGGCATAATTGTCATTTACAATCCTTATTTTTAAGGTTCATAGTCATTTCATACCCTTCTCTCTCTCCCAACTGAAAACCACTGCAAGCAACTTGTGCTCTACCTGTGTATAAATATATATATATTCAATAATTATAATTTTAGCGTTTCAATTACTTATATTAATTTATTGTCATGGGAGAATTTTGTTGTGATTCATTAATTATAGTGGTTTAATTTGATATTGTCCACTTCCAAGGATATCTATGCATGAGTTTTTATTTATTTATTGCCTTTAATTAATATATTATAATTTATATATATATATATATAGAATTTATACACCGACTCTAAAGTCTAAAGTCTAAACCAATACAATCTTCTCTCTATATTTATGTCTCCCTTTCTTCTATCCTTCTAATTCTCTCTCTCTCTCTCTCTCTCTTGGTCCTCTTCTTCTTCAATAGATTATTAGATCATACACAGACAATTCTCTCTCTGGTAGAAGAAGACAGCTTCTTTCTGGAATATATCTATTATACACAGATACATATATATATATATATATATATATATATATAGAGAGAGAGAGAGAGAGAGAGAGAGCAAGGGATCGAAATGGTGGATCTCCAAACGGTGTGTTGCTTGTGCGGCGACGTGGGTTTCGCCGACAAGCTCTTCCGCTGCACCAAATGTCGCCACCGCTTTCAGCACTCGTATGTCTATCTATCTATTCTACAATCATTCATTCATTCATATCTCTATAGAAATGTCTCGTAATAATTATCATCATCATCTTCGCTGGTTACTGTGATCATGTGTCTAATTATGTACAGAATGATCATCTACACACACGTGTATATATATATATATATATATATATATATATATATATATCTGCTGAGTCATGTATGTATGTATGTATACATGTATAGTCATCAAGTTTGGAAAGCTACACTTAACTAAATGATATCCGAAACACCCACCCACCCAGCCTAGCTATTATTGCTGGTATACCTGAAGAGTGACGCCAAATATTTCCTTACTGTTATACGTGTATACGTATACATACATACATACATATATACATATATATATATGTATATATCCAATTAGGTCATGTGATTTCATTCTCCTTATGCTCCACCAAATATTCTTTTATTCATGATTTTCATGACCTACCTAGTTGTTTTCCAATTTCCAACCAATTACCACTTATTAGTCCATCAAGTAAATGCTTCTAAATTACGTTCCTTCGTCTTCCTGTGTATATATATATATATATATATATAACTTGAACCCTGTAATTAGTCTTTACTCTCTACGTATATATAAATTGTTTTGGTATTCAAGATTTATGCCCTGACGTGTGTGTGTGTATATTGTATATGTAACTGTATGTATATAGGTATTGTAGCAACTATTACTCGAGCGAGTACACGGAGCCGAGCCAGATGTGCGATTGGTGCCAAAGCGAGGCTGGGGCCGGCAAGAGCGGCAGATCCCACGGCAGTTCGTCCAAGAAATCGGCGGCGACGTCGGGAGGCGAATCGGCAGCGCCGAGCCGGTCAGAGTACAGCGTGGACAAGATAAAGCTGCAGCAACATGCGGCGGTGGACCCCGCTGCCGCCGACCACAAGGGGAAGAGTCCGAGCGGCACGCCGTCGCCGAGGCCAACCACGCGAAGGTACAAGCTTCTCAAGGATGTTATGTGCTAAATAGATCTCTCTCTATATATATAGGGTAGAATTAATGTAATTATTATGATAATAAGAAGCTAGAGCTAGAGTTTTGTGTTTATATATATGGTAGAGATATAAATATGTTATTATAAACTAACTTGGTTTCTTAATTTTCGGGGTGTTTTTGCAAAACTTGTTGATATACAATGCGAGTTTGTTCTATTAACTAGAATATGAGGATCATTAGCGCTTCTCGATGAACTTGTCTCTTACAGTTTATATGTTCATCCCAATTGTCATATATTGAATTTATCGGGATATACACAGATCCAAGGATAATACCATCCTAAATGATTATTATAAACGCATTAAATCACAAACATATATCACCATGATCAGTGATGATCATACAACTGTTTTATATCAGCTAAATTGATAATCTATAAAGTATTTGGGCCATTTTTATTTGATGGCCTTTTAATATTACTGTCACATAATAATTAGTCATGTAAATACGGTCAAGCCGGAAGTTTGCGACCGCCTTGACCGGTTTGGCAAAAAAAAAACTATAGTATTTCGTTTTTTCGTTTTTCCTGGACTGTTCGGTCGAAGATTTGATGGTCCGGATTGAAGATTTTAACTTTTTTTTTTCGTGTATTCCGAAATACCACATTTACGTTATAAGGTAATATATATATATATATATATATATATATTCTTGTTCGGGACTTGTGGGGCATAATTATAATTGTTTGTAGATAAGGGAAGGGAAGGGGTTGCGTAGAGAGAGGGAGAGAGAGAGAGTTCAATTTGGGAAATCACAAACAAGTTGGTCTTCTCTCATTTTTGCTTTTGTTGAGTCTCTTAAGAAGAATTGAATGCATTTTGGTCTTCGCTCAAAGTATTCAAAGTACCTAAAGCCTGCTCCAACTTTTACAGATTCATTGAAAGATCTTTAATGGCTAGGTCCCCTATTCACATAATATATATATATATATATATTAAACAAATATCTAAGAACTCATGACATACTACATGAGTTAGCTTTTCCTTGGTAAAAAAAAGTGGTACATAGGTATAGTGAATAGAACTATATGCTGGCTGGTGTTGCTTCTATAGCTAGCTTGGACATTCATTTATATACACATATACATATAATCCTCGTGGTTTGTTCAGGGATAATTACGAAAAAATTACTTAAAATCATTGAAAAATAGGTGGTCTATAGATATGCATAATTTTTAATTGTGCTGAATAAATATTCAACGTTAAATGTTATCTTATCTATACACGCTGCAAAATAACTCTCATTTAGTCATTTTCCCATGTCATGTCAGAAACGTGAGAAAAAATTGTTAATGTGAGGAGAGGAGTACACATGAATTAACATTAACAGGCAAAATCATTCAATAACGCAAATTTCACGATGTCCTTGATATTTATTCAACTTAATTGACAGATTAATGGGTACATTTATTGTAATAATTTCTATCTTTTAACGTAGACAGGATGATACATAGTATAGTCTTGGCCCTACTCTGTGTTTCTTTAGTCATTTATTAGAAACCAACAAAAACTTTTCTCTCATTGAGGTTCTACCTTACGAGGTTTTTTAGTATTTTTTTTTCTTTTCTTTTCATTTTTTTATAATATAATGGAACATATAACCTTGTACCTTGATAAAAGCATAAAATGCTCGAAGTGTCATAAGACCCATAACCAAACGATATAAGTTTGTGATCCTTTTATAAGGTGATGAATTTTTCTCCAAATCTCCAAATAATATGAGGTTTTTTTATTCATTTTTTATTTTATTTTAAAGAAGCAGAATAAAAAAAGTAAACTCAAACGGACAACATTATATCGAGTAAGATTGGGGACGATAAAGCGGTAATAATCGATATCTCAATTACTTGCCAGCAACAATATCTCTCTCTCTCTCTATATATATATATATATCATATATAGGATAGTCACATGTCCTTAATTAGTTTTGCTTCATAGAACTCAACGTTACGTTCTCATTTAATTTAATGGCAGAAACACTTACACGTACGTAGCTTTTAATCTAAGCATCAAAACATAACACATGCAAGTATACGATTTTCACGTGTTCGATTGCATGTTGGCTTTGGCGTTTGTAGTTTTCGACACATCGTACTAGAGATTATAAAATGATCGATCATCATTTCTTGAGCAAACGCGTACCTATAAATACTTGCATTAACCCTCTTTTGATATATAAGTACGCGTTCTTAGTGTTGATTCTCTTTTAACATGAGAGTGTCTTCTTTGGCATTGGAGCCGTTTTAAAACAAATTAATTTGGTCCCCAAATTTGATCACTCCCTAACAAATCTCCATACTTTCTCCAGCTTTTTTACATCAACCCCAACACTATATATCTTTCAAAACCCTCCAAAATCATAGCTTGATAAAAAAATTCAATTATGTTCTTCAATTTATTATATTATTTTTATTACGAGTTATATTTAATGTTCTATTAAAAAACTAAACTCATCGTAATTCACTACCTTTGAGTATACTCATAAAATTAGATCGACATAATTGGTGTATATCAATTTATTTAAAGTCTTATGAAAACTCACTATCGTCCTTGGTATGTCGGTAAATTGGACTTGCAGATGATTGCGTGTCTAAAATGTTGTGTATGATTATGTTAACAATAATTATCGTTTAGTATTATTCGTTAATTAGTGCTTATGATATTCAAGCATTATATTAGCAATACTCAGTGGAACTATCGACACTACATGTGATCATGTTGGGGTGGAGATTTCGTATTTGATGAGTAGTACTTTCGTAATATGATTTTCTTTTCTTCTTGGGTTTACACATATCTTGTTTCAAGTTGTCGCCTTATCTCACACATACAAATGTACGGACGCGTTTATTCTATATTGCATGTGTACATATATATAAATATAAATATATATATGTATATATATGCATACTTACGGTTACGATATGGTATGGGATAATATACTACGATTCTAGTTATGTATTTCTGATAAAATACATGATGTAAACCGAATGAAATATATATATGTATATATATGCATACTTACGGTTACGATATGGTATGGGATAATATACTACGATTCTAGTTATGTATTTCTGATAAAATACATGATGTAAACCGAATGAAATATGTTGGGAGATTAAAAAATTCAGAATCAAAATATTTTTGTCTATTTTTTTTTTCTTTCGTATTCAACGGTTTTGATGTATTGGAATCAAGATCCAACAATTTTAAAAAAAGTTCAGTATCTAAATATTATGGTTTCGACAAATTCATATTCTAGGCTTCTTGATCCGAATTTTTTAGCGTAAAATTATGCAAAATCTTAATTTCGGATGCTTTCCTTTAATTGTTTGGTGAACATATTATATATATATATATATATATATATATATATAGATTATTTCATAAATAAAAATATACGACACTGACTTGGACACCATTATAACCAATTTGTCAACTCTGGCCACTCCAGTCTATAAAGTGTTAATAAGTCTTGAGTGATTGCTTGTGTGGAAGAGAGTGATATCAGAGTTCACAACCATTATGTTCTCATTGAACAAATTTATTATATATTTTATCGTCTCAAAAGTTACTTTAATCTATGAAATATATCTGAAATATCATGTTAGTCAATGGTTTTTTTTTTTTAATTAGATTTATTCAAATGGATATGTATATAATTGCATGACTTTGGTAGTGTGTGCTGATTATTATAACGATGATAGTGTTCTTTTATGAATGCTTAAAGATGTCGAGCACTAATCATTCAAAGTTCCGAGTTTCTCAAACAGGAGAGATCTAGAGTCATAGATTCAGATCGATTTTTAAGGTTAATAATATATATATATATATATATATATATATATATATATATATATATATATATTTAACGAGAGTAACCAAACTCGGCAAGTATATTAGTAATTTATAGAGTGATCTAATGACGTTTTTGGTAACAAAATTCACGATTTTCGTTGTGAATATTTTAAATCTGTGAGACACTAATTTAGATTAATCACAATATATATAATATAATATAATATAATGTAATATAATATACAAAACGATAAAAAATTAAGCATTAAAGAGAAGAAGAAAAAAAACTTGCTTCAAGCTTTATTTGTTATCATCCGTTTTGTAGTTACTCCTAAGTTCTCAACGTTACATTTTTAACCTCGTCTCCTAAAACCTAAACCGTTTACAAATTTGTCTAATTACACTTTGTACTCTTAATTGGTCATTACATTCTATAAGAAATCCGATCTTATTTTTAATTGAACCCAATTTCATTGATAAGCTTATGACCTTATATCTAAGACACATATAATGATGTCTCTCAACATATGACATTTTGTTGGTTATAATTGGTTTTCTAAACATGCATTAAAATAGTCCAAAACCGTAGCCTCCTCAAGCTATGATTTTGATAATATCAACTGAAAATAGTTTACATTAGTTAGCTACTAAACTTCACTAATTCACTTTACTATAATTTTATATCACGCAAACATAAATAGTAAAACCAATACGAAGACGAAGACCATTTTTATTCTCTTAAATATACAAATGAGTGATCAAAAGTAAGGAAAGAGATACAAAATAAAAACATTAAATGCGTGATGTTCGGCAAGATATTATCGTAGTTCAAAACTACTGAAGTCATATGTCAACTGACTTGGCTAAATACTAATACAGCGATGGATTATCAGAAAGAGAAAACCCGCAATATGCAACTCACAAAACTCACTTTTTCATTCTCTTGCATGCAAACTCTCCTTCCCATCACGCCAACACTACAACATTACAAAATTGCGCCAACACTATGCCTAGTGAAAGATATGAAGATGAAGAGCTAAGAAATGACTATAATTTTGTGAGAAATTGTATCACGTAACTCATATTTTTAATTCTAATGAGTTAAACTATCATTGGTCAATCATTTCTTTGTTTAAATTTAACGGCTCCAATAAATATATATATATATATATATATATATAATTTCTACGGCTGGTAGAAAAGGTAATAATAGCATATGATTTGATGTCCGAGCTTAAGAAGATTGTATTCGAAGGCAGAGACAAACAATGGCTACTTGTAAATATGTGATGTGAGTATGTATGTATGTATGTGTACCACATGCCCATGAAACAGTGTCCCTTTAATCCTCCATTAATGGAAGTCTGAGCTCCGTCTTGGCTTCTATCGGGTCGCGGTGTGCAACCCTTTGGGGGTTCCTATTCCTGTGCTATACCGGAGAGTTTTCCGGTGATTAGCTTGGCCATCTGTGATGGATTCTTTTTCCTTGAGTGTTGCTGATTTGGGAGTGGACTTGGAGGTTCGGGACGGGGGGACCGGAAACGAGTGCCATGTTCTCCTCGGGAAGTTCCTGTCAACAAAGAAGTTCAGCAGAAATACAATCGTGGCCGTGCTTAACCGGGCGTGGGAAAAGCTTGACGGTTGGACCCTGTTGGAGATTAAACCGGGCACATGGAAATTTTCGTTCAAACTCCAAAAACACAAGGACTTGGTCCTTTCCAGGAGACCTTGGACTATCCGTGGAGCTCTGCTACTCCTCGAAGAATGGCCGGAACACCTGGGTCTAGAAGAGGTTCAGTTTGGCCAGTGCCCTTGTTGGATCAGATTAGTGGGTCTTCCCCCGGCGATGGTGTCCGAGCCCACGCTAACACGTATCGCCGGCCTATTTGGAAGGGCTTTAGACTGCAGACCAGGAAGGGAAGCTCGATACGCAGCCTTCGCCAGAATCCGAGTTTCCATTGACACTTCAAAGCCCCTATATCCTGGATTCTTCCTGGACAAGCCTAACAACGTCTCAAATTGGATTCAGGCAAGATTTGAGAATATTGGAATGGTTTGCTTCAGATGTGGAGTCATGGGTCACAGGTCATCGGACTGTGACAGAGAGGAGGAGGCGTTCTTAGTCAAAAAGGGTTTCGAAAGCGTTCCGATGTTTGGAGATTGGATCGATGCGGAAGCGAAGGCCGAGAGCTGCTTCTTCAATGGGGGTCGGAAAAAAACTCCCAAACCTCAACGCAGGCATCGGAAAGGAGATCCCCGCTCACGCGCCGGTAACAGGGTCTTCTGAGGAGGCGTCCGCTGAGATCAGTACCTTGGGAAGCGAGCCGACATCCCGGAATTGTCCTTTGGCTGGAAAGATGGTGATGGGAGACCTGACACACATAGGGGCCGCATCAGACGAAGGACAGCGGAACACTGAAATGGAATGCCAGATTTCTGGGGAAGAGAAAGGAGAACTTGTCCTTTCTCCTACGAAGGTGATGATGGCAGGGAAAGGAGATATCCCTAGGGCTGTAGCTGGGAGCAACTCTATGAAGAAGAAAAAAGGAGTTGCAGAGCCCCTTGCCTCGCGAAAGAAGAAGGTTGTGGAGAAGGTGGGGTCCTCAATGGGCCTATCCACATTTAAAACCACTCATCTTCAAACCCACGAGGAAGCTGCTTTTGGAGAGAGGGAATTAGTTCCCTTCGCTATGGGCCCGGGCTTTCCAAAATCAACCCAAGTCAACCAACAAAGTGGGCCTTTGCTGGGGGAAGAAAATTATTCGAGTCTTGGTCACTCAGAGTCCATGGATCTGCTTTTAAATTCCCGCTTGGAAGCTGGGACCCACCTCTCTATCCATGCAAACACATGCAACAGTGGACGTGCCCGCATACAAGGTAATGTTTTAAATGGCCTCAATGACCGAATCAAACGCCAGAAAACCGAAGATGGGGGTTATGTGGGAGACGATTCTGATAAGGCACTTCAAACTGTCGTGAGTGGCGGGGTTCCCCGCCCGAGCAGGGATGATGTGGTAATCCGGAACCTAAAGCTAGACACCCAAATGGCGGATACTCTTGAATCATCGGCGGTACGCTTCGAGCGTACCGACCGGTCGTAATGAAATCCATATGTTGGAATGCCCGGGGATTATGCAATCCTCGGGCGAAGAGCCGCTTACGGATGCTTATCCGTGAGCGAAACCCGAACCTCCTATTTATTTCGGAAACGAAACTACGAGGGGGTCGAATGGAAAGGTTAAAAGAGCAACTCGGTTTTACGAATGGTTTCGGAACTCATGCCACTGGGCTCAGTGGTGGTCTCTACCTTCTTTTGAATGAGAAAATTGATGTGGAAATCCAAAGCTTTAGTAAGGGCCATATCGACGCGGTAATTAAAGACGAACTTGGGATCGTCTCGAGATTTACGGGTTTCTACGGCGAACCGGGTGAGTCTTCTAAACACATCTCTTGGGATTTGCTACGTAGACTCTTTAATCCGGCTAATAGCCCTTGGTTGTGCGCCGGAGATTTGAACGAGGTCCTCTATGATTACGAACATGTTAGCCGGACCCGTCGAAGAGCGAGTGAAATGTCTAAGTTTGTGGCGTCCCTCGAAGATTGTGGATTGGAAGATCTCGGATTCCAAGGAGAGCTTTGCACTTGGAATAATATGCAATGTGGCGATAATAATGTCCAATGCCACCTTGACCGTGCTTGTGCGAATCAAGAGTGGAAGCATTTGTTCCCGGCGTTTGTTGTGGAAGTCCTTGACTTTTGGGGCTCTGACCACCGTGCTATCCTCATTGACACGGTTGAAAGGCCTTCTCTTTCTTTGGATAACTCTATCTCTAGAAAGCGTTGGGCTTTCGAACCGGGGTGGCTCATGGACGACAATTGTGAGGCCGTGATCCGAGACACTTGGCTAGCCGAATCCGGGGATGTTGGAAACGGTGATTGCAAAGCGGGCCTTATTAAGTGCAAGGAAGCCCTTCGGTTATGGGCTAGGAATTCTTTTGGTCTTAGGAAAAAAAGGATCAAGGAGCTCTCGGCACACCTTGCTCGGATCAATAATGCGGCCTTTATTCCGGATAATCGATGGGAAGCCAAGCGGGTGGGTTTGGAGTTGGAATCTCTCCTCTTGATCGAAGAAAACTTTTGGAAACAAAGAGCCCGTGCGGATTGGCTAAAAGGGGGTGACAAGAATTCGGCATACTCTCATGCCCGAACGGTCCGTAGAAAGGCCCAAAACACTATTCGGGGCATTTTCAATGAGCATGGTGAATGGGTTACGAGGGAGCGGGAAGTGCGAGGAGTTTTTGAAAGATACTTCTCGGATATCTTTAAATCCAATGGAGCGACCGAGGATGATTTTCGAACGATTATTAGTGGAGATGTGAAATCTATTTCAGAGAATCAAGCCTTGGCCATGGATATCGAGTTTTCAGAGGCGGAAGTGGAGAGTGCTCTTTTCTCTATGGGCCCACGGAAAGCACCGGGGCCCGATGGTTTTCACGCCCTCTTCTTCCAAAAAATTTGGTCCACGGTGGGTCCAAAAGCTTGTAGAGAATGCGTGAATATTCTCAATGGTAGAGCGAGCGCTAGAAGTTGGAACGCCACAAACTTAGTCCTCATCCCGAATATCAAGAACCCGAAGTATGTTAAAGACTTTCGCGCGATAAGCCTTTGTAACGTTCTTCTCAAGGTGATCACTAAAGTAGTGGCGAATCGGATCAAAGGGGCCCTTGTTACCGTTATTTTCGATTCTCAAAGTGCCTTCGTCCCTGGTCGCCTTATCACAGACAATGCCGCTATTGCGTTCGAGCTCCTTTATTCTATCAAGAAGAAGACCAAAGGGAAAAAGGGTGCTCTTGCACTTAAACTCGACATGAGTAAAGCTTATGATCGTGTGGAATGGGGCTTCGTTCTCGCTATGTTGAAACGAATGGGTTTCGGGACTAATGTCATAAAAGTGATCCGGGACTGTATCTCTACACCGGTGTTCTCCGTGGTCATTAACGGTAGAACCGGGGGATCGATTATCGCGTCTAGGGGGCTTCGGCAAGGTTGCCCCTTCTCGCCGTATCTTTTCCTAGTGTGCGCGGAAGGCCTCTTCGCCTTGATTCGTGGCCAAGAACGTTTGGGCCTCCTCCGGGGATTTTCTTGTAGACCCGAGGCCCCAAGGATCTCTCACCTCCTTTTCGCGGACGATAGTATTATTTTTTGCGAGGCTAGTGAAGAAGGATGCCAAGAGATTAAATCCATTCTCGGGGTATACGAAAAAAGGTCCGGTCAAATGGTAAATGTCAAAAAATCGATGTTATGTTGTTCTACAAATATCTCGGAATCCTCGATGGCCATCTATTCCAATATTCTTCGCATGCCCGTGGTCAAGGAGCTCGAGGCTTACCTTGGACTCTCGACTAATGTTGGTCGAAACAAAGTGGCGCTTTTTAGTAAGCTCACTAGCCGAGTTCACAAACTTTTATGGGATTGGAAAGCTAAAATATTTTCGGCTGGGGGTTGCGAAGTGCTTGTTAAGGCGGTCATTCAAGCCATTCCAACATATTCAATGAGTCTTTTTAGAATCCCCACGACAACTATCAATGAGCTTCATAGGCTAATTGCTAGGTTTTGGTGGGGAGGATCGGAAGATAAAAGGAAAGTTCATTGGAAAAGGTAGGATCTTTTGACGAAGACCAAAATGGAGGGAGGCCTCGGCTTTAAGGATTTGGGCGACTTTAATAGAGCGTTAGTGGGCCGTCTTACATGGCGCGTCATCCAATTCCCGGATTGTCTTATGGCCCGAATTCTAAAGGCGGAGTATTTCCTGAGTACTTCAATTATTGATCTTGAATGCAAGCCACATTTCTCTTTTCTCGCTAAAAGTCTTTGTTGGGGCCGGGATTTGATTAAACGGGGCTTAAGCTGGCAAATTGGAGAGGGAAATTTTCGGGCTTTTGCTCAACCTTGGATCCCGAGGGCGGGGGCTTTCAAATTGGTTACTAAGGAACCGGATGACGACTACCCTTGGAGGGTGGCCGATTTATTTTCCAACGGCCAATGGAACAATGAGCTCATCGGTTGTATCCTCTCCTCTTTCGACTCCGAAGCGATTTTGAAAATCCCGTAAAGGGATGGGGGTTATAAAGATCGGTGGGTGTGGCATCCCGAAGAAGACGGAATCTACACGGTGCGATCCGGTTATAGGCGTGCTAGAGCCATGGGCCTCGGTGGACCGTCGTGTTCAAACACCGAGGAACCGCGTTGGTGGAAGAAACTTTGGGGGCTACAAATCCCCCCGAAAGTTAAACATGTGGTGTGGCGTACATGGATTGAGGCGATTCCAACTAATGGAGTTCTCCGTGGCCGTGGTATCGATTGCCTTCCCTTTTGTAACTTTTGCGGGTCTTTACCAGAAAATTCTCTCCATACGGTGTGGGGGTGCGAGAGAGCCCAAGAGATTTGGAAAGCATCGTTACTTCACCGATGGACGGAGAAGACGGAGGAGGTCCCGTTCGGATTGTTGGGCGCTTAATTGCCCCAAATGGCTTGTACCATGTATTCAAAGGGATTTACCCCTGTTTTAATCAAAGTTCCAATTCTGTAAAAAAAAAAAATAAAAAAAATTGGCTACTTGTACTTATACCTCAAACTCTTTTAGTGTAATAATAATAAAAAAAAGTAAGATAAGCTTTCATTATAATTTATAACAATAATAATGAGAATGTGGCTATTCATTATAATTTCTTTAATAATAATAATAATAAGTAAGATAAGATAAGATTTTAAAAATAATCTTAGCCAAAATTTTAGGAATGCGTACCGATAGTTCTGTTTTTAAAGCGTCATCACGGATGAATTCCCGTTAATTCAGTTTTTAGAACCGTTGCAGATAGCTCTCTTCTTCATCTTGGACTTCGTTCTCGAGTTAAAACACATGTAGTTTATTGTTTTTACCAAAAACATGTTATTTGTCCTTTGCAAGGACTAGCGGCAAAAGTTACAATATTTTGACAATATTAGCCTATTTAATTAATTTGATATTCTAGTAGATTATATGAGATATAAATCTTGACTTAGTCAAAGATATTATCTTTACCTATTTATTAGGATGTTAGTTATTTAAAGATAAGATTAGTTTTATTAGTTTCCTATTTAGTTTAGGATTATGATTTTATTTCATATAAATAGATGTAGTAGTCGCACTATTTTGAATTAACTCCATTATTTGTATTCAGCGCACTTTCGTAATCAGAGAAGAAACTCTTCCCAATTCTTCACTTTCTTATTCTCTTGATGTATTGGGGTTGAGACATTTGTAATCAGAGCCTAAGCCGAAGCACATGTCGTCACCTAGTGAATCCACCGGAGGACATATGACGGCGACAAAGATCGGAAAAGGAAGGAACGTGACGCTCAATTATCCGATGCTCACCAAGAGCAACTACTCAGTGTGGGTGTTGAAGATGCGGGTAAACCTGCAAGCGCAGGGAGTCTGGGAGGCCGTACAAGACGAAAAAAAGTCAAAGTACGCAAGGAGAGGATGACTCTCGCCGCCATCTATCAGGGAGTTCCGAAAGATGTCTTTCTCATGATCGCCGAGAAGGATTCTGCAAAAGAGGTGTGGGCAACGCTACGAACAATGCATATGGGCGCAGAGCGCGTCCGAGACGCAAATATTCAAACCTTGAAGAGTGAATTCGAGGTTCACCGAATGAGGGAGGGCAAGTCGGTGGACGACTTTGCCATGAAATTGACATCTATTGTGACAGGTATACGCTCGCTAGGAGACACGGTGGAAGAGACCACCGTTGTCAAGAAATTCCTTAGAGCCGTACCACACAGGTACATGCAGATCGTGACATCGATCGAGCAGTTTGGGGATCTCAAGACCATGACGGTCAAGGAGGTTGTTGGTAGCCTCAAAACCCATAAGGAGATACTTCGGGGTTATGGTGACAGAGAAGAGGAGAATCACCTCCTGCTCACGCATAAAGAATGGATGTCGAAACAGAAAAAAATCGGGAGAGCCGCATATTCTTCCAGTTCCTCACGTCGGAGCAGCTACGATGGAGACAGCCGAGCACGTGGTAGAGGCTGTGGACGAGGGCGAGGTCGGGATATGCTAGGTCGTGGCAGCAATGCAGCCCGTCAAGAAGGCACCAATACTCGAAGAGAAAAAGAGCACATTGAAGTGCTACAACTGTCAAAAGCTCGGGCACTACGCTTCGGAGTATCAAAGTAGGAACCACGGCGAGGAAGCGAATCTGACGAGTTTCAACGAAGACGAGCCTAGACTGTTGTTCGACGAGCAGGAGGAGAACGTGGAAGTGCAGAAATACAAGGAGACGAGCCTCGTAGGCGAGAGAGACGCTGAGCCCGGGGGAGAGCCGATCAGAAAGAAGATCGACCCGGAAGCCGAGTTGATGGAAGAAGAGTCGAAACCCAACTCGAAGAACATAGCCACCGAAACAGTGTTCTTAATCGAGGACAAGGTTGTTGCGAACCTCGCCGAAGACGGAGAAAAGAAAGTATGTACGGATGTTTGGTACTTAGACAATGGCGCTAGCAACCACATGACGGGAGATCGAGCTAAATTCGAAGAGCTCGATGAGAAGATCACGGGGAGGTGAATTTCGGCGATGAATCAGTCGTCGAAATCAGAGGCACAGGGTCCATTCTGTTCGTATGCAAGAACAGAGAACAACGCTTCCTGACCCAGGTGTACTACATACCGACGGTGAAGAGTAACATCATCGGCCTCGATCAGATGACGGAAGTCGGCAACACATTGGTGATGGCCGGCTCGTACCTTAAGATGTGGAACAGAAGCGGCGCTGTGCTGATGAAGGTGAAGAGAACGCCGAACAGGTTGTACAAGATACACTTGGAGACAGACCAACCCGTCTGCTTAATAGCGTCCCTGGCAGACCCGACTTGGCTATGGCATGTGAGACTTGGGCACGTAAACTTTTATGCACTCAAGATGATGGGAGAAAAGGAGATGGCCTTCAGGGTGCCCAATATTGAACACCCCGACCAGCTTTGTCAATGCTGCATGGTTGCAAAACAAGCAAGAGTGCCATTTCCGATCAAGGCCAAATTCTGAGCAGAGCCCCTTCAACTGGTGCATGCGGACTTGTCTGGTCTAATTACCCCTGCCACCCTAGCCGGCAACATGTACTTTCTTTTACTCGTTGATGATTACAGTCATTGGATGTGGATTTATACACTCAAGGAGAATAGTGGAGCCTTCAACGTCTTCAAAAAGTTCAAGAGGCTCGTGGAGAACCGGTCAGGGCACAGGTTGAAGACCTTCAGAACCAACTTAGGTGGAGAGTTTACGTCCTAGCTATTCGGAGAGTTCTGCGACAAAGAAGGAATCAAACTCCACCTTACTGCACCGTACACGCCCCACCAGAACGGTGTGGTGGAGAGAAGAAATCGGATTATGATGGACACAACAAGGAGTTTGCTGAAGAGCATGCAAGTCTCGGCGGGGTTTTGGGGAGAAGCACTTAGACACGCGGTCTATCTGCTAAACCGTTTGCCAACTAAGGCGCTAGGAAAGCCCAATCCCTACCAGGCGTGGTTAAGGAAGAAGCCCCACTTGGAGCACTTGAGAGTGTTTGGGTGCACCGCACATGTGAAGACTGTGGGTCCCCATCTCAAGAAGCTCGATGACAAGAGTCAGACTATGGTGTACCTTAGCATTGAAGACGGAAGCAAGGCACACATACTCTTTGATCCCTGACACGGAAAGATCCAGGTTAGCAGAGATGTCGTGTTCAAAGAAGAGAGGAAGTGGGATTGGCACGATGAGAACGGTGAGCCCAAACAGAACTCAGTTGAGTTCGAAGTCGAATGAGAGGAGGAAGAAGACGTTACCGAGTAAGGAGAGCCAGCAACACCCAGTTCGGGCATAACATGGCCCATCCCGGACACTTCCAGTCTGGATACACCCTGGACACCCAGCCCAAGTAGGTCCAGCCCATCCACCTCAGGTGCTGAAAACTATGAAGATGCTCAAGAAGTAGAGATGAACTTAGAAGAGTTGTCATTACTTTGCACCGAAGAGCCAGTTAACTACCGAGAGGCAGCAACCGAGCAGGATTGGCAGGAGGCAATGCGGAAAGAGCTGGAGTCCATAGAGAATAACAAGACACGGGAGCTTACAGACTTGTCCAAAGGTTATAAGCCTATTAGTCTGAAGTGGGTCTACAAGCTGAAAAAGGACACCGAAGGGAATGTCCTCAAGCACAAAGCAAGACTGGTCGCAAAGGGATACGTCCAGAAGCAAGGAGTTGACTTCGAGGAAGTTTTTGGTCCAGTGGCGAGACTCGCAGTTCATCGAGGTTGGGAGATTCACCGCTTAGATGTCAAATCGGCATTTCTAAATGGTGATCTCGAAGAAGAAGTGTACGTCAGTCAACCCGAAGGTTATGTCGTCAAAGCTCAAGAGCACAAAGTATACAGGTTGTCAAAGGAACTTTACGGGCTACGTCAAGCACCAAGAGCGTGGAACATACGCCTTGACAAGAGCGTGAAGAGTCTCGGGTTTGTGAAGTGTTCCCAAGAGCAGGCAGTGTATACGAGGAGCAACGAAGAAGAAACAATCATTGTTGGAGTGTATGTGGATGACTTGATCGTAACCGAATCCAGCGCTGGAGGCGTAGCAGGATTCAAGAAGCAGATGATGGCAGAATTCGAGATGCGTGACCTCGGACTACTTTTGTACTACCTCGGCATCGAGGTGGATTAGAAGAAGGACTGCATTACTCTGAAGCAGTCGGCTTATGCAAAGAAGATTCTGAAGCAGTTCAAGATGGTCGATTGTAACCCGAGCAAGTATCCGATGGAGGCGAAATTGCAGCTCGGGAAGGACGCGAAAGGAATAGCAGTGGATCCCACAGAGTACAGATATGTGATCGGGTGTCTCAGGTTCTTGACCCACACCCGACCGAACATAACACACGTAGTCGGCATGGTGAGTCGGTACATGGAGAAGCTTACAAGTCTACAACAGCAGGCTGTGAAGCACATCCTCCATTATGTGAAGGGAACGACGAGCTACGGGATCCAGTACGGAACATGAAGTGGAGCCGATGAACTGGTCGGTTTTACCGACAGTGACTTAGCCGGTGACATTGATGACAGAAAGAGTACCGGAGGGATGGCGTTTTATCTCAATGGGAATTTTATCACCTGGCAGTCTAAGAAGCAGAAAACTGTGGCCTTATCTTCCAGTGAAGCGGAGTTTATTGCAGCGACCGCAGCATCGTGTCAAACGTTATGGCTGTGAAATTTGTTGAGCGAGGTTGCCATAAACGAGCTGAAGCCAGTGACTCTCTATGTGGACAACAAGTCAGCGATCGCACTGATGAAGAACCCGGTGTTTCATGGACGGAGCAAGCACATTGACACTCGTTTTCACTTTATTCGCGAGTGTGTGGAGAAGCGGGAGATCATCGTGGAGTTTGTCAGCACCGGAGAGCAACGAGTGGACATCCTCACCAGAGCTCTAGCGAGAGTCAAGTTCGATGAGAGAGATACTCGGCGTGAAGAACCTCGAACTAAGTCAAGTTTACGGGGGAGAATATGAAATATAAATCTTGACTTAGTCAAAGATATTATCTTTACCTATTTATTAGGATATTAGTTATTTAAATTTTAAAGATAAGATTAGTTTTATTAGTTTCCTATTTGGTTTTGGATTAGGATTTTATTTCCTATAAATAGATGTAGGCACTATTTTGAATTAACTCCAAGTTTTCCTTCGACATTTATTTATCAGAGAAAGTTTACTCTCAATTTCTTTGTGTTCCACTTTTGCTTTCTTTTTTGTTTCCGTTCGTGTTTCTTTGGCATAGATCAATTTTAGGAACCAACCGATTAAAATAAAATTTGTTATTTGTTAAAAAAATAAAAATATGTGGCATTTATTGTCCTCAGCAGAATTTAGAGAGTTAAATATGGCATTTATTGGAGAAGACCAACAGTATACTTGCATCTGCATGATTTGATGGCTACAAGGTCGAGTCGGTCTTAGGTTAAATAAAATTTTAAGACCCTAAAAATATTTTTTTATATATTTAATAAAAAAAATAATCCATAAAAAGTAATTTAAAACTTATAAATTCTAGGTAGGGGTGAAAATTTTGTAACCGTTTCCCGGTTTTGTCCCGGTTCCGGTACCTGTCCCGGACCGATTTTTCAAAAAATCTGGGAAATTTAGCTTAAAACCGGGAACCGGTACTTCCCGGTTCCCGATTTTCGGAACCGGTACCTAAATAATATTTCCCGGTTTTTGTACCGGTTTCGATTTTAAACTACATGTAATTTTTAAGTTTTTAGTATGTCGTTTTTAGTGTAATATATATTTTATTGTCATTTTTTATACTACATGTAATTTTTAATTACTAATTTTTCAAAAATTACATGTCATTTTTAAGTCAAATCCTTTTAGAACCGGGAAATTTAGAATCGGAACCGGGAAATTTTAGAAATAGAACCGTAACCGGAATCGGAACCGGAACCGGGAAATTTGAATCGGAACCGTTACCAGAACCGGAACCGTTACCGGAACCGTGACCAAAAAAAAAAATCCCGATTTTTCGGAACAGGGACGAAAAAAAACTAATTTTCCGATTCCCGGTTCCGGTTTCACCCCTAATTCTAGGGTAAAACGCTGGCTTGCTCGCCCATAATAAGGAGCGAACTTGGATGGAAAGTGAAGAGCAACTTATGCTTATAAGTTTGTTTTGACTTTGTATATTCCACAAACGAAAGTATAATTTTTAAAATACTAATTGAATTAAGAATCAATCCAACATATGGTTTTATGCTACTTTTATTTTCTATTAACGAGGTCATTTTTTTTATTAAAATAAAATGTTAATTTGTGCTATGAAATATGAATTAGCTCTCAGTTACGAGACATTTACATATCGTATATCATATGGAGCCCAAAAAGATCACGATGATATCATTTATAATTATAACCAAACTGTGTTTCACAATGAAATTACAAAATGATGCCGAATAATTATTGAAGATCCCGTAAAATAACGATTCTCGGGGATTTGGACTGATCTCCTTTTATTTTCGGCATTGATTTTGTTTTATTTTTGTTATTTAGTTTCTAACTAGTGGACCGGCACCGTGCTTCGCACGGTGGCGATCAATTTTTATTATATTTTTTATTGGGAATATAGCGACGCATTTTTTTTCGTGTTTATAGTACTTTTTTTTTTTTGCGATTATTGGAAAAAATATAATTGCTTTTATCATTTATTTTTATTTTTATAATGAACCTGTACATTGAACTTGTTGAATCTAAGCTTCTAATAGCATCAGGAAGTCTAAATTATCCCCACGTCAAGAACCTAAAAGTATTTAACAGTTTCGGACTAAGATTTCCACAATTGTCCATTCTAAAAAATATTGGTTCGTCTAAGTCTAGCTTGGTCGATCTCCGAAATATAGTAATGCTTTCATCTTTGATCTTGACTTTCCTCCCTGTGACCGAAATTGCCTCGTTGTATAATTTTTCACTAATAATAACAATAATCAATGTCGAACATATTATACTTATATATCTTAAAAATATACTCATATATGTAATTATATTAATATTTGGTTGAGATATTATCTTAATGTAAAAGAAATTTACCTTGAAAAACATGTATGACTTTGTCACTCTCCTTATTGAGGACCTCGGCGAGAAATCTCCCAAATGCCAAACAGCGAGAAACTGGAAAAAAAAATATGCTTAAATTATTATATCTCTGCACGACCCATCAAGTGGTCTCTGCGATGTTGAAATCTGTACACGACCCATCAAGTGGTTTTTGCAATAAGTAACATATTATTTCAAGTGTCTTAGAAGGTACACCAAGAGCAAAAAATAACAAATCAAGGTATAGTATCTCTATGGCAAAAACATAATAAAAAAAACCCGTGAGTCAAATCTTAATGAAATCAACTATTCAAGCATCTATGATTGGAATAGAGTGATAAAATTTCAATATGAAAACGAGAAAAAAAAACCCACCGATGGTTGAATGTCCGAGAAGGAAAGTCAAACAGAATATAATCCTTCTCAATGCGAACCTAATATAATCAATGAGATTAGAATATATGAGATTATAGAAGAAACGTATTATGACAAATGGCAGAGTAAAAATGAACATTAATAGAAATATAATCTAATTATACTTCACACACATTTAGAATTGAAGTTTCTTATAAATTGTTACTTAAGCTTGAGCACTTAAGGAGGAAATGAATATTGTGCTTATAGAATTTAAATTTTTAAATGAACAAAGTCGAGTAATATTACCTCTATTTTATTGCCTTGCAACGGAAATGTTTCGAAACACTTCATGATAAACTATATTCTTAATTAGTTTTGGATCATCGATGTCGTCATCCGCATTTATTATGATAAGACCTTCTTGCGATGTTACTCTTGAAACCGCGACATAGAGTTGTCCATGAGTAAAAACCTGTGATTACAGTAGATATCAAATATTTAATAAAAAGCTTTATTTTCTTATAATAATAAATTTAATAGATCATTTGATCACTACCTGTTTAGGAAGGTATAGTCCAACATGTTTCAACGATTGTCCTTGGCTCTTATTGATCGTCATTGCGAAGCAAGGTGCTAACGGTATTTGACGTCGATTAAGCTTGAAAGGCCATTTTGTTTCAGATGGTGACATTATAATTCTTGGAATTGTAACATTTTTTCCTTTGTTTGATCCTGAAATAATATCACCGCGAACAGACCATTTTCCAAGAACGGTTATAATCAACCTTGTACCATTGCATAGTCCTTCGGTTTGATTTAGGTTCCTCAACAACATCACTGGTGCTCCCACCTTGAGATGTATAGCATGATTCGGGATTCCACTAAAGCGCAAACTGTTCAGGAACTCAGTCGGATAAAGAAGGTCTTCTTCATTTGTTTGCATACTCCCTTTGCAAACATTGTCTGAGCTTAGGTATGTTTGTCCTTCCCCTGGTATGATTTCCATAATTGCATCATTTAGCTCTTGAACCATGTCATTCTTGGGGGTTAATATTGCTCGTTCAGTTATGTATTGAGGTTCGTTGTATTGTTCTAACAACGATGGATAAACCGAGTCAATTATTTCCTTAACATGGTCCACTTTTGTGGATGTTGCGATTTCTGGTGGCAACTGAAGTAACTCATTTTCCTTGTCTGCGTACGTAGATCCATCGCCTATTTTCATCATCCAATTGTCAAACTCTTGTATTTTGGTAACATCGACTCCACCAGACGATCCGTTTTTTAGGCGCATGTTCTCGTTTAACTCATAAACAGTGAAGAAAGGCCATAAATAGGATGAATTCAAAGATGCCTCAACAATGTCAGATCGATTCCCCTTTGGGATGACTGGTAAGATTTGTCGAAAATCTCCCCCACAAATAACTGTCAGGCCCCCAAATGGTTTTGTCCCGGAGATTTCACTCTTTGTGCGCATTATGTCTCTTAAGCTCCTATCTAGAGCCTCAAAACAATGCTTATGCGCCATGGGAGCCTCATCCCAAATAATCAAAGACATTTTTTCCAAGAGTTTTGCTATTTGCGTCCCTTGTCGAATTTTGCATGTTGATTATGCCGTTATGTTGATTGGTATTCGAAACCTTGAATGGGCTGTTCGACCATTTGGCAGTAAAAGTGCCGCTATACCCGAAGTCGCTACTGGCAATACATTTTTTCCTTCTGATCTCAATCGTGCGACCACTGTATTCCAAAGAAATGTTTTTCCCGTTCCTCCACGTCCATGAATAAAAATCAAATCTCCGCGATCATTCATCACTGAACTCAAAATCGCTTCGTATGCCAATTTTTGACATTGATTCAATGAAGACAACGCTTCCTCGTGGATGAAGTGTAACTCTTCTCTGCAATAGTCAAGCTCTTCCTGAATCAACCTGTTACGGGAATTATTTAAGAGTTCTTTATCTGGAAATGGCATTCCGTCAACATCTTTTAAACTCTTTCCCATTTTCAACATTATCGTTTCAATTTCCATTAAAGTGTACGCCTTTATCTGCTCATCGCTCAATGTAGATCTCAACCCTTGAAATTTTTTGCGTTGAGTTACCGCCACATCTTCGGACAGTATTTCGTAATGGGTGTTCCACAATGTCGCCGCATCAGATACTTGGCAATTAATTAGTATCGTCACGAATAAATGCCTTAACTCGTGACCTGTTGCCCAATTAGCCGCTTCTGCCAAGCAATCGAGCCATTCTTTGTCATCATCTAATAAACCAAGGGAGTAGCATGCACCCTTGAACGTAGGGTATGTATCTCCGTTTACTGTTCTGATGTTTTCAAAAGAAATAGACCCTTTGACAATATTTAGAAGCATTCGCATGTAGAAACGTTCGCCTGCCGAAGGGTGGGTAAAGTAGATTCTACCTATAGCCACGCCTTTTTTCCGTTTTGTCCATGTTTTCTCCGTTAAATTCCAAACCCACTGTGTTGGAAATGCAGAATAGGTGAGACTCCTAGCATCTTCGTACTTTTTATTTGCTTCAAACCACTCTGTAAATTTTGTTTTTGCGACTCCCGGGTTTGTGACGACTGCTTCTAGGTTTGTGTTTTCTTCGAAGATAACCGTATGCTCCCCAGGGAGATGGAATGGCAATCTTTCCACAGGTGGATATCTATAATGCAAGTCAAACTGGAAAATACGCCAACATGATTCTGATGCTGATATGTATCTACAATCCAAGTAAGACTTGATTTCATCTTTATCCTCGTCTGCATCTGAGCGGCCAAGAGTTGCAGTGGTTCGATCTGAGCCCTTGTGAATATACTTGAATAAGTACTTCACTGCTCTGGAATGATTACAGACTTCAATGTTGATGTGGGCATCAAACTTGACAATCAAATCCCTGTTGTGTGGTACCACAGAACGGTTGTCCAATGTCCTTCTATTCTTTTCAATGCGTGCTCCATTATCCCTTCTTCTATACACGGGGAACCCTTCCGGATCAACTATTGTTTTTCGATTGAATTCTTTTGGGTAATTCTTCAAACACCGTCCACCAATCATGCATGGAGAATTAGGGTTGAGCACGCCGCAAGGACCATGGATCATGAATTTACTAACTGCGTTAAACCCGTCTGGATCAGCAAGTGGATCTGGTATTTCAGCACTGACGATTCTATCGATTTCTTCCGTTGATGGGTTCTTAAATTTTGTTTCCAAAAAAAGCAGTATGTGGGCATGTGGCAGACCTCTTTTTTGAAACTCGATAGTGTATAAACCTGTAAAAAATAGTTTGAGAAGTTACTATCTTGATTTAACATTAGAATTTAAGGGAAGTATTTAAAAATATATTATTTATGGATGTTTATAACTTACATGCAATCACGTGCCCGAATGGTTTTTCTTTTTTCAAGTCCTCCATCAACTGTTTGAGTTTGATTTCAAAAACTTGGCAAACAATGTCGAGTCTATTAGGATCATTCTCTTGTTCTATCAAGCGAAGCATCTCATTTATCTCTGGCCATTTTGGGTTGCATGTAAAGGTGAGGAAAAGATCTGGATATCCTGCCCATTTGCAAATTGCCATTGCGTCTTGGTAGTTTTGGACTCGATAGCGGGGCCCTCCAGTATGTGAGGAAGGTAATATTATTGATTTTCCAATTTTTTTTGCGTCTGTATCACCACGTTGAACTGCATCCATTAATCCTGAAAATAAGTCTGACCGTAGTTGCTTTTGATTATTCCGTATCCACCGAAAACGCCCTTCTTCTATTGCCATATACGCGTCGACGATATACTGTTGCAACAATCTTCCCGCTCTAAGCAACGTGTGTCCTTCGCATAAGCGTTGTTGAAGTCTGAAACAATAGTATTGTCTCATCGTCAACGTTTTCCTTTTGGCGGTCTGAACATCTACGTTTTGCAACTGTATGTTATTACGAAACCCGTCTTCTCCATATGGGTGTATTAATGGGTAAGTCATTGCCATGAAGCTGGGATGAAGTTCGGTGATCCGTTGAAGGCCATTTGCACGGTGTTCGACAATTACATCACGTTCAAAATTATTTTCACTGAAATCCCCCACTATTAGGCCTGCGACTTCATCAGCAACGGGCATATTGTATTGACGTCCATCGTTTTTCGTGTATTCATTAATCGTAGGGAAAACGAATCATCCGGAGCCTCTTTGTATCTATCTCGCGCCATTCGAAATGACTTGACCAAAATGTTATTTTCTTCTAACATTTTTGAAAGGGCCTCAGTTACTTCTTCACTAATTCCCGTGGCTCCAAATTGTCGACGCATCGCAGACATTCTGTTTGCTATCTCATTTTCAGTATCGTAGATGTAGAGTTGAGCAAATTGAGGTTGCCTTCCAGGTGGAGGCAGTAACGAACCAATTCTATGGTAATTTTGCCCACTTATTCTGTAAACATACGGCCTTCTTCCCCGATTAATTGTTGAGTCGATACGACCTCCCATGGATGTAAAAGCGAACATTGAATTGTAGGTTCTTATTTCTTTCTGGAACGAAATACCTCTACTTCCAGATTCAGGGCCAAGTAGATAAGCAAGTAGTGTCGGTGGTTGTTTAAGTAGTGGTACTTTGACCCGGCCTTCAGAGCAACAGAACATAAACTTTGGATTACATGATCTACTGTACTTCTTGGTCCGCTCTTCTTTCCAAAAAATAGCCCCACAATCTTCACATTTGTCTGTTGGTTTCCCGATATTCCAAAATTGCGATCGGTTAACTGTAATCATTATCGTTAATTAGAGGACCATGTACATATTCTATAATTATATTTCTTATAACATTTGGTTTTAAGAAGAGAAATTGAATAAAGTAATATTTTGTTACCTTGAACCCGTTTTTCGACTTGACTCGATGATCGTTTTTTTGATGTATCACCAATATGAAAACAATCCATATAATTGCGAATTACTGTATTTTAAATAATAATAGAGTTATTTCAAACAAATATATTATATAAATAATATTTATTTAATTAAATAGTTATATAGTTGTAACCTAATTACCTGAGTTTTCGGAATAGTCTTCTGTCGGGCCTCGAAGGTCATTCCCTTGAATCCCCCGTGTACAAAAATGACCTATGTTATATAGATTTTTTTTTTGAAAGAATGTTAAATAGAATTATTATAAGAGAACATGTTTGAATTATTATTTTTTCAAAAGCTACGAATTCAAAATAAATTCAAATTGCTACAAATGTTTGTGACCATTATAAATTAATCATGATTACCTGTTGATGACTGTGTGTTTGATGTTTCACCAACTTCAAAGCAGTCCACGTTCCGAATTACTGTATATTGAACTATACACTTATAATTAAAATCATATTATATTAATTATTTTTCAAAAATACACTTTAAATTAATTTTGAACTGAATACCTTCGTTTTTGGAATAATAGTCTCCTGCCTGTATTGTAAGGCCATCTAAATACATCCTTCGTCTCTCAAAATTGCCTATTTGAATTAAAATTATTATTCGTTATGAATTCGTAAAAATGTAGTGATCATTATAAACTATTCAAGGTTACCTTTTTCATTCGTTGTGGCTTGACTTGATACATGTGAATATAGTGTTTGATCATCTCCAACAGCTTGAATTTCCTCTTCGAAAGCGTACGGAGCTGCATGCAGTAATACTTTTTTGTTATTAAGATCAATACTTAGATTCGTGTGTATTTTTACACTTATTTTTTTTTTATGAAAATAAGTTTATTTTAATCAGAATTATTTTTTTTAATAAATATTCTAAATTAGTTTTCTAAGTTAATGTTGTAACTTTACTATTTGTAAATG
Organism: Parietaria judaica; assembly: GCA_954871525.1. NCBI lineage: Eukaryota > Viridiplantae > Streptophyta > Magnoliopsida > Rosales > Urticaceae > Parietaria > Parietaria judaica. The sequence goes on from OX940864.1 coordinate 20,315,637, forward strand.
AAACTGGTCTGAATTAAATAAATTTAGTATTTATTATGTTTGCTTATTGGTTTCAAATCATAATAAAAAATTGAAGAAAGTAGTTTTAAGGAAATAGGCAACAAAGACGTACCTTGTACATTATTAATCCTAGCCACACCTCCTGTAGTGATATTTATGAATTGGATCTTGGCATTCATTCTTGCTTGGTAAGACATCGTGTGCCTCTTGTTTATAATTGCAATTTTTCTTCGTAATCTTGAATGTTTGCAAATAAATCTTTTTAGGAATAACCTATCATGAGTGGATTGGCTAAGAGACATATTCCTCTCATTTCTTTTAATCCTCAACATTTCTATTCGCGCATATCGTGTCATTTGTGCTAGCCTAGATCGAATGGACAGGTCCTCGTCAAGGGTGTCCACCATTTTTACACTGTTAAAATTTGAAAATAATTATATTGTCAATAGAAATAGATTAATTGAGATTTTAGTATAATATTATAAATCTTTAAAGCGTAATGTAATTATTTAAATGTGAATTTCATGATTGATCTCACCTTTTCTTTGCAACTTCGCCAACCTTATCAAACTGAATTACATCCAATGTTGCAGCCACTCCATACTGAAAACATGTAACTTCCCAACGTATAATATTATTATGATGTAATAAACGGTTCACAGAATATCAAAAATACTTGAGAAAATAAATTTGGTTTAGCAAAGAGACTAAATGGATGATGTTTTGTTCTACTAAAATTAAACACTTTCAGCGAGCAAATTAGGAGGTTTTGTTCCTAGTTTTAAAACTATAACAGATAATTTAAATAAAAAAAAGGCAATTTATATCTTTTAATTCAAACATTCAAGAATCGTTTTCCAACAATGCTTCATTAGACCATTTTTAATGCTACATAATTCATGTAAAAATATATCAATCTTATATTATGTAATCTTTAAATGAGCAACAATCAAAGAAAATTCGTTTCTATCTTTTTTTTCTCTCTAAAAATATGGTCACTAATGGATTATTAAACTTTTTGCCGTATATAAAAATTGATTAAAATCATTAAATGATAAAAATTTATAAATAAAAAAGTATATCTATATAGCTTAACACCTTTTCAATGTACTTGCTATAGCTTCATCACTCCGTTTTTCTGATTCAGCGTTCTATCTAGGATTTCCGGTGTTGTAGAATACCTTAGTAGCCTCTTTAAGCACCTGCAGCAATTGAAATGTCAATAATTTTTCATACAGTTTTCTAAATGAAAAATTATGATTCAATCAAAACAATGATAGACTCACAGGCCTTGTAAACACCACCTTCTGTAAATGTTTGTGACTTAATTTTTTTTTTTTTTAAAAGATAGATATTTCTTATGCCGATCGATGAGCTTCTTTTCTTGATGGGAATATGTTTTTTTTTTTGTTCTAAAACGTTTTTTCACATTATTGGCGCTTCAATCGTCAATTAATGACTCATTAAAACAAACCAAATATTATGGTCGCTAGCTGTAATATAAATATGACCACAAATCTTAAAATTAACAATCGATATTTTTTTTGGTGGTATAATAAAAGTCCCCAAAATCAACCCTTTTTCTCGTTAATAATAGTTAAAGTAAGGGAAAATATGAACAAACAAACCATATTTATTAGGGGTGTAAATTTTGTAACCGTTTCCCGGTTTCGTCCCGGTTCCGGTACCGGTCTTGGAACGATTTTAAAAAAAATTCAAGAAATTTAGTTTTAAACCGGGAACCAGTGCTTCCCGGTGTCTGGTTTTCGATACCAGTCCTGGAAATATTTTTTAGGTACCGGTTCCGGTTTTAAACTACATGTCATTTTTTAGTCAAACACTTGTAGAACCTCGAAATTTAGAATGAGAACCAAGAAATTTTACAATTGGAACCGTAACCGGAACTGGAACCGGAAAATTTAGAATCAGAACCGTTACCGGAACCGTAACCAAGAAATTTAGATAAAGAACCGTTATAGCATAACCGGAACCGTTACCATTACCAGAACTGATACCAAAGAAAAATTCCCAATTTTTTCGGAACTGGGACGAAAAAAATATTACTTTTCCAGTTCCTGGTTCTCTGGTTTCACCCCTAAATTATTTATTCACTTATTGTTGGGGATTGTTGTATATGATGATGAAGTATTTAGCATAATATATCAGTGCACGAATATGTCACAACTTGCTTTCTTGTTCTGAAGCAGCTACAATGGATCACACATAATAGGCGGTTAATTTTCATTTCTCAAACATGGATCACAGGTAGCAAAATTTTATAATGTATAATAGTTGTATAAGAAAAAGTAACCTTTAAAATGAAATCCATTGCAACCGATTACGCATCTCAAGAGGTTTCAAAAGTTTATATATTTAAGTGTTAATATTTTTTTTTTCGACGCCACATATTTGATAAATAGTATAACTGCATTGATATAATAAAATTTATCCTACTAAGATAAAAATATAAATATATTATATGCCATCTCTATTCTTCTACTTATATAGTTACACATGTACTCAGTGTCTTTAAATCCATGACTGGTTACACTTTTAACTCTAAGCGTCTATATATCATTCTAAGAATAATAAATTATATTTTTAACAGTTTCTGTTTTGTTTTCTAATGTGAACAATTATAAATTTTTTATAATATGAAAACACATCTAAAAACTTCTTGATATAACAACAATCTACATAAATATTCGGAACTTTTTTTTTTTTTTCTTTCAATTAAGACGGGTCCAAAACTTAAAACATGTAAAACAACCAAACGTTCAAAATTAAAATAATAATAAAAAACACACAGAAACATAAATATCTCACATCCATAATATAAAACTAAAATTATGATCCTTCTATTTCCGCCAGTATTTGTTTCACCTTGTTCTTCACTAACTCATCTTTGTCTTGCTCATCACCTAAATCCAGCTTCCTCTTTTTTTTACTTGTGCTTGTAAGACTTGATTCTTGAGATTCAGAACCCTCGGCCACATCATTAGTCGAAAATGAATTGGATCCCTAAATAAGAAATAATATTTTATTTAATTTTTAATACTTTAAAAGATTTACAACTAAGTCTAATGTAGACTTACAGTGCCATTCTCCTGCTTCAATTTGGTGTTGATTCTCTCTCCAACTTCAATGAAATCTTTTACAGTGAATTTGTCGTGCCCGTATGTGATATTGTAGTCCGTTATTCCCAATTTGAACACAAACTTTCGGCCACACAGTTGTTTGATTTCATAAGGAATTTCTTCCTTTATTGTACCGTCTTTGCTAATGAACTTGCTTGGTGATGAGTCCAACATTCTTTTTGTAACTCCGTGTAAAGCAACACGCGTCATCGAGCTCATTTCATCTTTAACATGTAAATTCAGTTTGTACCTACCAATGAAATAACTAATTAGGTAGCTATTGAGTTTCAAATAAGTTTTTATATTATATTATATTATATTATATTCTAAAATTTTCCATAATTCATAATATGAAATTGATGTGGTTATTTATGATAACTTACAATGGAACCCGTGCAATCAAGTCCTCCTTGCATCTACATTTGTAAACTCCATCACCTATTTCTTTTCCCTTTTGTTTGCAAACACCACACCCCAAATAATACCATTTAGTTTCCTCATCTATACCATCTATCACACCCACAATGGTCACTGCGTAGCCCTACATTTATGAAAATATGTTAAGAAAAATACAGAAAATAGGTTATATGATTAAGTATGAAATTTAAGAATCTACCGGTGTTTTGTTCCTCCAATCAGAGCTCAGAAATTCGTCGATAGTCATTCTGTTTGCTGACATTTCCTCTTCGAAAGTTTTTTCCGGGAAAGCAAAAGACTCGTATAGTGGAACTTGAGGTACATTTTTTTAAAATTGTTTGGCTAGTGTTTCGACATACTTGTTCTTTATGTTGAACAATATCCGGCTTGCATTTGTAGTTGAAAAGTTAAGAACACCTTCCAAAATGAAACCCCAAATAGAATTAGTGTTCAAGGTTTAAATATTGGGTGATGGAAACAAACAACATTCTATGAAAACTCTATGAAGAATTCATACTTTGCTAAATTTAAATCACTTATTTGGTAAAAATAACTAAAGTACATGGAAAAAATATATATATATATATATATATGTTACTTCTACAATAGTTCTAAATTTTGTAACAATTAAGATAAATTGACAACATTGTACCTTGGAAAGATGAAACTCGCGTAGAAGTAATGATTATTATTAAAGGTTCATCCGGCTTCTGAACTTCATTTTTAATGTCAAAATTTTCCGCAAATTCATCCCAAAGTGTAACTTTACATTTTCCTGAGCTGAAAATAAATAATAAGAAAAACCATTAAACACATTATTTAGCTATAAAGTAAACGATGTATAATCAAAAGTACATACTCATGTGTTATAATCTCTATGTCTCTCTTTCGATGACCTTTCATTCCTACTCTTACCAAATCTTTAACCATTGTCAAGCAGCCTACAATATCTGCAAAGCCAACAAATTACCAAGTTAGAAAAATGTACACACACATATACAGTCACAAATTACAAACCTGTCAAAAGTTTATCGTCATTCATGCGTGCTTCAATAACGCTAGCCGGTTGAAACTGGAAGCAATGGCTCTCTATTGAAAAGTCATCTTCCGTCTTTTTTACAGATGTGTATAAAGTAAACACGATTTTAACCTTTGAATCCACCACTTTAAATTTACCCATACTTTCAACCACTTCAAAGTTCTTTACTACATAAACACTTCCTTCTTCTATGAGGGGTTTGAACTTGCTAACCATACTTTTTTTTATGGTTGCACTAATCAAACTTCCCTGAAATTTATCAATAAAACATTAATTATAATAAACAGGTCCAATCGAAGGGAAGTTAAATAAAATATGTCTTGAGATATTTTGAGCGATGAATACAAGTAGTATATATTATTTATCAAATTTTTATGTGATCGATGAATACACTAATACCAATGTTGTGAGTAACGTATTTAAGCCTCGAGGCGTTTTCTCGCCGTGCGGCGTTACGTAAGCCTTGATAAATACTATATGGTTATTTAAAAATAATACAAAAATAAGATAGATATAATAAATTTTAAAATATAACATAATATTCAAACTTAATAAGTCATATCTTAACTTAAAACACTCAAAAACAAATAATCAAACAGTGAAACATATATATTATTACGATTAGGAAGAAATATACAGTGGTAAATTGGAAAATTCCTTTTGTGATTGATGAATACTATCTAAATATTTAATTATTTATCAAACAGTGAAAAGGAGACAAGTTTTAATATGTGAGCGATGAATACAAATAGTATATATTATTTATCAAACTTTGATATGATCAATGATTACGCAAATACAAATACAAATAAAACAAAAATTATTACTATAAGTAAATCAACCATAAAAGAAATATAGGAAGTCGAAGGGGATAGAGGAAGCAGTGGATGACGCAAGACACTCTATTTTTGAGCTATATAGTAGGGCTTATAAATATAGATTACGTGTGTATGTGAATACAATAAGTATATGAGTAGGGCTTTCTAAAAAGTACAGTAACTAATTAAAAGAAGAAGAAAAGTTAAGAGTAAAACAAAAACCACCGCCTCACTTGCCTCAAAGGCGCATGTCTCAAGGTGTGAGGCGTATGTCAGTGCGTACGCCCTGACTTAACTCTGTGAGGACTGAGGCGTAAGCCTCATTGCTTTTTTGCCTCTCCTCATCGAGGCGCGCTTGATAACGTTTTTCACAACAATGACTAATACAAATAAAATATATATTATTATTATTATAAGTAAATCAACCAAAAAAGAGAATTGAATAAGCAGAAGAAGTCGAAGGAGAGAGAGGAAGACACTATTTTTGAGTTCTATAATAGGGTTTATAAATATATAATACGTATTACATAAAATAAGTATATGAGTAGGGCTTTCTAAAAAGTCCAGTAACTAATTAAAAGAACAAAAAAAAGAGTAAAACAAAAACAACTGCCTCACTTGCCTCAAAGACGCATGTCTCAAGGTGTGAAGCTTATGTCAGTGCGTACGATATGATTTAAATCTGTAAGGCGTAAGCCTCGTACGACAGGAAGTTAGACGACAACATACTTAAAATTGAGGTCATACGACAACAATGTTAAAATGTCATGTTGAAAACGACATATTTTTTTCACATGAATCGGAACCACATTATTATAAATCTTGAATTCAGCATCCAAAAAGCAAATGACAAATGTACTGAGAACGATATCATCTTTGAACAACAATAAAATTGATAAAGCTACAGAGTAAAGCTTAAATGAATCATAATTAAAAAATTTAAATAAGGCGCGCCTCAATAACAGTTTTTTAAAATATTGATATTTTGTGAATCCTAAACTTTGCTTTTTGTGATTAAAATGGGAGAAGCTAAACTTAGTTTTTTCTTAAGAATTTTTTTCTTTCTCTACGGGTAATTGGGCGGTGTTATATAAAACATAAAGATAAGAAGAGAGACCCTAAGAAATAACGATAAAGGAATTTTAAAAAAGCATGAAATCTATAAACAGTTAAGCTTAAATGGAGTACATTGCAAGAGAACTAAAATTTAAGATCATACATACCTCATGGTCGATAAACATCATATCTAAGCTAATCAACTCATTGTTCCTCTGCTTGTTCAATGATTCCCACAAATGTATTACTCTTACTTTAATAGACCAACTTTCTCTTTGTGTACTCAAATCTTTTAAACATACAAGTGACATGATGAAAATACGATGTTTGCTCTAGTCTGATTTATTTTTTGTTTCTGTATGTGAATTTGGATGTGTTATATATGTAGACATTAGGGCATCACCTATAATGATAAGCCATAATAAATGAAAAGAATAAAAATGTTTAACGTAGAGAAGAATGAAAAGGCAACAAAACCAAAAAGGAATATCAGTAATCAGTACTGAACATGGGTAAAAATTAAAACGTATAAGATAAATGCTAAATATTCAACACTCGGTGTAATTATTTCAAAGAACATTGTGAAACGTAGAGAAAATTAAAAAGTCACTAAAACCAAAATTCAATACTATTGTAATAGATGAACATTGGTTACAAAAACGATTGAAATCTGAGCAATACATAATAACGTCTATTGAAAGCGAATAATTAAAAAAGCAAAAGCGATTTCTTATCATCTACCTCTGAGCAATGCATCGGGCTGGTTCTCTCGCCAGTGGGAGAAGAGCGGCGACGTCAGTGGGAGATGATTTGTTCGGCGGTAGTTGGATGAAGATCAAAGCTCGGGTGGGGGCAGAGGAAGCGAACGACGATGAATGAAGGAACAGAGAAAGGGGTTGTGGGTAAGAAGGGAAAGAGAGAAAGGGGGAGAAAGAGAATGTATAATAATGTGCACTAAATGTGATTTTATTTTTATGTCATTATATTTAATAAAGGAAAGCATTGTTAAAAAATTATAAAATATAAGGAGATATGTATATAATTATTAAGTATTGTGTCACCAATTGCTTAATTTATTCGGTGATGTTATTAATGAAATTGAAATCTCTATATAAAAGATAAACACAAACATTAAACGATAAACACAACATTATTCTTTCCAACTCTATATATTGGCAGTTGGCAAATAAATATGGCACGATGTAAATTATTATCATTTTAACGTATAACTATTGGCAGTTGAGATTTTAATATTTTTCCCAATATTTTCTTTTGAATATACAATTTGATCTCTAATGTTAGATCTCTTTAAAATATCCATAAACAACAATAATCAACTCACTAAATAGACACCGATATCCATAAACAACAATAATCAACCATTCTCCTACAGAAAAACTCCAACTCCAGTAAAGATTTCCCCCACTTTATAGACACCGAAAAACATTCTATTAAATGAAGCTCATAAGGAAACGATAGACCCGGATTGACCAGGGTTTAACAACAGCCGATTGACTCAAAAACACAAAACGATAATCTCATACTCGATTACAAAGCTCATAAGGAGCTTAACACGGTCTACAAAGCGGCAGATCACAGCTTCCCTTTAACCTCGTGTAGCTCCTTGGTGAGGACATCGATTCGGGACTGAAGAATATTGATCATCGCTTGAGCGCTCATCATTTCTAATTTCAATGTGTCCCGTTCAATAGAAACCTGGTGAATCTCGCCCTGAAGATCTTGTATAAACTTCACACAGCCTGGAGGCAGAGCAGAGGCCGTATCGAGCTCCGGGGGTACCGGCGTAACTTCCTTGGCCTCAATCGTCTCCAAGAGAGAGTACTCCAGCAGAGCCGAGAGAAAATTTCTCGTCGTCGGCGGTTTTGCTGACGTCATCATCGACATCGTCGTCGCCGCCGTGGTTACAGAGGAGCTGCGATCCTGTATGGTCGAGTTCTCTGAAGCATTGCAGTTGGTTGAGGTGGTGTCATTGTGGCGCCTCCATTTGTAGATCAGAAGTGGCGATGACGATCACCGCTTTGAGGCATATTTTGCCGATCTTTGAACTTTTCTTCGCGATTGACGATACACGGCACACGATAATCATCGCGTCGCTCGACCTTGCACAATGATAAATTTTTTGAATCGTCTTGGGGAGAAGATTCTCTGTCAAATCAGGAACGGTCGTTTGGTTGGTGGGTCCAGTTTCCTGAAGTAGAAAGAAGAACCATGTCAGTTACACTAATACGTTTCTCCACAGAAACTCTTTGAAATTGGAGAAGCTCATCGTCCTGATCTATAGAATGATAAAGCTGCCTATGCCCTTTTCTTTGGGTTTGTTTTGCCGAAAAGTCAAACAAAAAATAATCCAACAAATAATCCAACAAAAAGAATCAAAAAAATTCTACTGTAACTTGATATCAGTATTACTTGGCAAAGTATAGTCTTCTACACCAATTATATAAATGAACCTTTTTTTTTTGCAACCTAATTCTTGAAAATAGACCGTAAAACATAGAATAAACTATAAAGTCAGGATTTACTTACATGGAAGCCGGAGAGGCGAAAGGGTGGATGATGACGGGAATGAGAACATATTGCAGCAAAGGAAAATCTCCATTCTCATCGATCAAACAAAGGCGGACTCCGGCTGTGATTATTATAATAAGTAACTATAATGTCGGGAAGCCGGAGAGGCGAAGGGGTGGATGATAAAGGAATGAGAACATATTGCAACAAATGAAAATCTCCATTCTCATCGATCAAACAAAGGAGGACTCTGATCCCAAAATTGGTAAAATATCAATATCAAAATCGAAGCGAAGTGAAAACGAACACTCACTCACTTGAGCTACTGATCCCAAAACAATACACCGAGTACGAAGCCAAGGAAATTACATAGAGAATTGAAGAAAGAAAGTTTCATGGAAAAACAAAAGAAATTAGATAACCACGTGACCGACAACAATAGCGAAGGCAGTATTCAACTGAAAATATACATAGAGAAACTTGATGAATCTAGCGCCATTTTTTAAATGTTAACTGTTAAGGGAACAAACATAAGCCCCATTAAAGCTAGTCTTATTCATGGTAGATTTCAAAGAATCGAGTGACAGAAGGAAATTAGCAAATATGAGAGACGCATATGAAAAACTAAATTCTGAATACATATACCTTTCCTTGATTGCTGACTCGGTGTTGAGAAAAAGTCGGTTTCTCACCCTTCGATTCTCTTTTACCGAGCAAGGCTGCGATTCTCTACACCCAAGCGTGCTTCTATGGACATTGAGGTCGGCGACACCAAGAGCTGCAAACTAAATGTAAAAAAAAATTCAATGCAACAAAAAATGAGCTACAAACCCTGTAAACAAAAAACGAATCCTAATTGAACGCATCGCAGTGATTGCAATAACTCAAATCCGCTAGAAAAGGAACAGAATAGGAATTAACTAACCGAGCAAGGCTGCGATTCTCTACACCCAAGCGTGCTTCTATGGACATTGAGGTCGGCGACACCAAGAGCTGCAAACTAAATGTAAAAAAAAAAATCAATGCAACAAAAAATGAGGTACAAACCCCTGAAGAAAAAAATAACACTAAAATATTATAAAAATGTTGATATAACAGCTTTAAACATTTTATACATCAATTGCTTCAATCCCATCATATATTGATGCATAATTCTTTTAAATGTAGACTTGATTTTTCAAATTGATTTACCCAATTTATTTGGCATAATCTTTTTGCAACAAAATTAGTTTTGAATTACTAATATTGGTTTTCAATACAACCATTGGAATACCTGCATATAGTAAATTAGGAAGCTCACTTTAGCCGAAAGATCAACTGCACAAACAACAAATAGACAATCAAATTCCAAATGTGAAATATATTGAAACGCTACATACGGGATGTCAAAATATTATCCAAAATCTCAAACCTTGATCATTCAGCTTTTTGTCCATATTGCCCTTCACTGTCCGCTTCCACAACCGAAAAACTGCAACAAATAAATACAGTGTGAATGCGATGCAAATTGGCAAGGAAAATATCAGTCCGAAAACGCGACGACCTTATTCTGGGTTAAAGAAACCTTCATTGAAAATCAACAAAGGGATAAATAATGCCCAAAACTCAAATATTCACGAAAAAAAAAGGTTATGCAAAAAAAAAAGCAAGAAAGAGTAACTTACAAACCAAATCTCACACACACATATATATATATGTAAAACATTATATTCGAAGGTTCTAACTTTGCATTAAAGCAACAATTCACAGGCAAGAATGCAAAAATAATCGCACAACAGTAACTCAATATAGGATCCACGATAACTGTACGATTATTCCAATAAAAATTTGCAAACCAACGACTTAATATACGATGACTCATATATACAATTTAAAATTAGAGCCGATTGTACCTGCATGAGTTGTAGCCGAGAGGGTGGGCCTTTTTGGCGTGCTTTCTCTCAAACAACTTGAATATTTATACTCAAGAATTTGAAAACAAAAATTCTTTGTGGACTTTTCACAAACAGTTAATTGGCACAATCCATTAAAAGATTGAAACCAAAGAATTGATGAAAAATATCCAAATACAACTCTATGATCACCGGCACAGAGGTAGCAACGACCTTACTGATTTCGCCTGCGATAGCAACGGCCGGCATCACGGGATTCGCGTAGTATATATGTGCTTCAAGAGCTGCATTTTGAGTTCCCCGCAGCCGGCAAATTACTCCACCACAAATGTTGTTCCGAGCCGAGACTGAAGCCTCTGAACATGCATATGCATATATATTACAGAGGAAAAACTTGAGAAGTTGATTGGTTGGTTATCTTATAAAGGGTGACAAATTGAGGAGTGGATAGGACCTCAAAGTAGGGGACGGAGGTCTGGCGTAGAGTTCCACCGGAGAAGCGTCGTGAATGAAACATCTCAGCGACACGATCAAACTGAAATAAATTAACTGCTAAAATCAAACCCAAATCCAAAAACAAATCTATTTGGAGGAGAAGACGAAGAAACCTGACTTAGTGGGAAGGAGGCGTTGGGCAGAGAAGCTCGCGTGAAGAGAGAGCGAGGCGTCACCAGAGTGGGCGGAGAAGGTCGCGCCGAGAGAGAGAGAGACAGAGCGAGAAAGGGGTTTCCGAAGTCTATGTAAATGATATAAATTGTTAGGGAGATGGTAAGTCATTCCTAAATGCTATTCGAGGAGATCGAAAGTCACATGTATTCCTGACTGTTATTGTTATGTATTAATAATGTCAATCGAGATTAAGAAGTGTAATCGAAGAGGGAAAGTCTTTTAATAAATGAAAATTGTATTAAAAAAATTATAAAATGGTGAAATTTTAGAAAAAGAGGATTTCCTGTTTCCAAGTTTTTTAGATACACAATTAATTGTTAGGAGATTTTGGTTTTATATATATATAGATTTCGGTTTATTTCACTTTAAATATAGTTGTATAAGTCTGTAAGACTATAATCATTTTCATATTTAATGAAAAGAAGAAAAAAAAAGTCACATTTTATGTTGCAAAATTTTGTGTATTTCTCTCTTTCCTATAGTATCAAAGATTGGGATTGCAAACTTGGATACTTTTTCGTTAATAACCTTATATAATAATACTAAGCCAATATTAAACATAGGTAACAGCCACTTTTTTATTTATTTATTTATTTTATGACTACCCGTTTTAGGGTTTATTTCGTGCCCTCTTTTCTTTTCCTCTTCAACCTCCATATACGTCTGTAAAAAGCTCTTCTTAATAGCTCTGCACAAAAGACAAAAAAAATCAGCAGGTATATTTTCATATTTCACGTCTGTTTCTGTGCATTGTTTTCTTTAAATCATGCTTTCATTGTCTTCATTGTCATGCCCTGAGCAACTTTCAAAATACTGCATATTATTATTTGTTTATAGTTTGTTTGAATCATCGATTGCTAGAAGCGATTGATTACTCTTATTATATTATGAATTATTTAGATTATTTTATTATGATCGATTCATATAGGCTGCGTTTAGATATGATGATTGAAATTTATATTTATCATTGAAGCTTTAGATGGCCAGCCAAAACAATGAGATTGAAGAAGAAAACAATAGTAGTGTATCAAAAGTGAGGGCTATTTGGAACACGAAGACTCTCAATTTATTTTGTGAATTGTGCATCAAAGAAATTGAAGGTGGGCAGCGTCCAGGGACTCATTTTACAAAAATTGGGTGGGATAATTTGATCAAGAACTTTAGAAAGAGCACCGGAAAAACATATACCAAAGTTCAATTGAAAAATAAATGGGATTCCCTCAAAATTGATTGGAAATTGTGGAAACAACTCATTGCCAAAGAAACTAGTCTTGGCTGGAATATTCAAAACGGAATGATCGATGCAAGTGATGAATGGTGGGACAAAAAAATACAGGTAATCATACAAATTTTTTAACTTTATTTATATTTTGTGAGCCTTTATATCATTCCCAAATATTTATCATACATTTTGCAGATTTACCCTAAAGCAGCGAAATTTCGCAGAGAAGGTCTTCAACCAGAATTTATAGAGAAGTTTTTTTTTTTTTAGGGAATAGGAGCTTTCAATAAATCAGGGGAGTAGATCCCTGTTAACAGAGTTTACAAGCCAAGAAGGACAAACGTCCGACGAAAAATCCGAAAGTAAAACGGAGAACCGGGTCTTGGCGAGACAATTAGCCACCCCGTTACAAGTCCTAGGAATCCAACGGCACCCGCCATTGGAGCCTACCGCTCTTATGAATATCACAACAATAGGTGATCATGCTCGGACACCAACCGTTGGAACTATTCCGAGTGAGTTTAAAAATGGAGTAGAAGATGCTAATCTACTTGAGAGGGATAGCGAGTCACATGATTCAAGTACCAACAAAAAGTCCAACCCTCAACAACCCGAATTTGGTTCAATGAAAAGAAAATTAGGTAGAGAAATTGAGGAAACTCGACGTGCAATAAAATTGTCAGCACAAATTGATCGTTTATGTGAAGTTATCGAGAAAAGATGTGCACCGCCAACAACAATATATGGTCTACCTGATTGTAGCATAGCTAGTGTGATGAAAATTGTTAATTCATTGCCTGGATTGGAGATGGGTAGTGCTTTACATTTATTTACAACTAGGTTGTTCTTAATTAAGGAGAAAAGAGAAATATTCATGTCTTTTGAAGACCCGGACATAAAACTTACATGGCTCAAATTTGAACAGTCTGAAGGATTATGATGTATTGTTTAACTATTTTTAAGTTTTTTCGTTGTTTATATATTTTTAGTTTGTAATGACTCTACCTTTGAATGTTTATATGTTTTTTTTTTATATGTGATACTTATAATCTTTTAATCTCTTAGAGTTTGAGTCTATGTTTTTTTCTTTCTATAAAGCACTTAGGAGATGAATATTGATGAAAACGAAAGAAGTTGTATATGTTAAATTGCATATGTAATATTGTGTAAACATTGTGAAGCCATTTTTTTTTGAATGACAACAGATTTGTTTCGTAAAGTACGGTAATCATGTTTTTCTTCTTATAATTTGAAGATTAAATATTTTTTCTTCGCTAACCTAATTTATTGATTTTCATAATTGCATTGATGCTATAGATGGTTCATTGGTTTCTATATTTCAGCTGCCAAATCTCATGAGGTTTAAGTACCATTCATCGGAAGAAAAGAGGTTCTAACTCAAAATATTATGGATGTGTAATCATACAATCCAATTTACTTATGCATATGTAGGCTGGGAAGGTTTAGCTTTTGAAGAAATAATATTCTAATAATAATTTCCAAAGCCGTCGTACATGTTTATTTCATTCTAATGCAAATGTTTGAAATTTTTTATTTTAAATAAAAAGAAAAGCTCACAAAATAACGTATGTATCTCTTCTCTTTATGCGTATCTTCATTGCTCTTCCGACGCAGCGGCGTCTGCTTCTTTGACACATCGACATTATGAAACAAAACACAAATGGGTCTTTCATTTCTATAAAAAAAAAAAAAAAAAAAAAAAAGTGAAATTCGCGGAGGCATGTTTGACTCTTTTTTATTATTTTTTTTTATCAACACTAATTGGCCTCGTTAAGCATCGGTTTCCCATGATACAACAACATTTGAGCTCTCGAAGTGGTTGGTGAAATGATATGAGTTTAAACGTTCTATTACGTAGCGATTTTGGAAATTATAAGCTATTTAGGAAGTTGTTTGAGTGAAAAATAGGATAGCTAAGTTCTATATATAATTTATGAATGAGTTTTATGAAAATCTATTGTTCTTAGCGTGTCGAAAGAAAACTGAGCAGGTCCGATTTCATAAACGCGGTCTTATGTTATCTTCAGTCAATTCATTTACGTTCAAATGTATGTTGATCTCAGAATAGATTTCCGAATGTTCCTTATTAACTCAAAGTAACAGTGACTTGATTATACATGAACATTGGTATTACTTTGGCAAATATGATTTTAATTTGTATATATTTTCCATTCATTTGTGTTTTTTTTCCTAATAATCAAGAAGGGATGTATTTTCTTTGAGGAGATCGTCACACGCGTAGTGCTTTGACACGAGACTCGCAGTTTTTTCGATCAAACCCCATCGACCGAGCTCTCTCTGTTGTGGAGAGGAAGTCGCCGAGCCAATCAATCTTCACCTTGAAGTGACGGAACTCCATCGGTATCTTTGTTTGGTTTGAGAGGTGAATTGAGCTAGAAGAGACTCCACTGATTGGAGAGAAAATCGTGTGATCAAGGTCCATTCCTGCTCATCTTTAAGTTAATGTTTGAGAGTTAGAGAGACATGTGTACGTCTAGTTTAATATAATAATTCATTTTATCAGAGTTAAAACATAGACGCACATGTGTCCGTCGTGCAACAAACCATAACGAGACATGGACGGAATTGTACTCTGGCACAAATATTTAGCCTCTAGGTATTATTGCTGAGAAAAACATGAAAATATGTTGACATACTTAGTTTAAAGTCGGGTAGTTCTGTCTATAAAATAAGTAAGTGTAAGAGTTAACCGTGTAAATATTGATGGCCATGTGGCCCATGTCAATACGGTACCGCTGGCCCTTGCTGCAGCAGCCAAAGGGAGGGAGACAGCGAGTAATCTCACGGCGGCCGGCACGGCCGGCAGTTGCCGTGGATGGAATTGTCGGACGCTGGCCTTTATAACTTAATGTCCTATGATGTAAAATTATCAAGTAGGTAGTACTGACATGTATCTTTTTTTATGATTCAAACCTAATTATTCTAAATAAGTGTAAAAATATCAAACGTAATTTATATATATGCGGGACTATGATCTAATCAGGTACCATATTTAAATCAATATTATTTTATGGAAATGGAAAATAGAAAATAGTATTAGATCTTATGTTCACATTAATTTCTCATTACTAAATCAAAAGGGCTAAAAGAAAAGAGAATTTTATTACCGTAACCTTACGTATATATTGTTGCGGGCAAAATACGCTTTATCATGTATATTTTCTGATGCTTCAAGTTGCAACTTTTGCCTTGTATTTATAATATTCATTATTAAAGTGCGTAAGTTTTCCGCTATTAATGACGTCGAGCGAAAGAGTATTCATGATTGTTTATATCGAGCAGTTTTTTCGAAGAACGCAAATAAATATCTCTTAATGTTGCGGCTTCGGCCTCCTTATAGGAATAGAGGGCAATTGATTTTGGCTAATCAATTCCCTGTCCCGAAGTCTTAAAGTCGAACCGGTTGGCGAGCGGGCATCTGTCGAGCCGACATCCCCAATAGTTTCGGGCCTGACGCCTTTTCTTGGGCTTGGGCTTGGGCTTGAGCTTGAATGGCATACGTCTCCTCAAAATGGGCCCCGCTTATTAGGCCTTACTCTTAGTTTCTGAAGTTTGAATGACATCCGCCATAAATCTCGTGACAACAATATCATCAAATCACTTTAATTAATCACGATTAAAACGCGTATTTTAGCTTCCTATTATTATGTATAAAAAAAAATTATATTAGTTGATTACATGAATAGTCATAATAATTCATTAAAACTAAAATAAATATATTAGAAGTTATTTTACTGGGTCAAATATCAAACAATATTACGAGAAATCGGCGACATTCTTATCTGCAAAGATAAAGTTGTTACAAGAATAATATTATACGAATATGTTATCGAGCATAAATAAATATAGTTACACAACAAAACCCAAAAAAATATAACAATAATACGATATTATCTTCTTTTTATCTTATATAAATATAATAAAAATTCGATTTTCGTATCTCAAATCCTAACTCTATAAATAGAGGCCGCCTCAGTCCATCCTTACTCACAATTCACATAACTCTTTTCTGCTCTCACTATTCCCTCGTAGTTCTTTCTTTTTCTGTTTGATTCCCGAGAAAATGGAGCTCGATCTTTCCCCGCAGCTCGCAAAGAAGGTCTTCGGAGGCGAAGGAGGAGCTTACTACGCGTGGTCGCCGGAGGAGCTTCCGATGCTCCGGGAAGGCAACATTGCTGCCTCGAAGCTCGCTCTCGAGAAGAACGGTTTCGCTCTTCCCCGGTACTCCGATTCGGCTAAGGTTGCTTACGTGCTCCAAGGTAATCTAACTCTCAAAAAAATTAAAAAAAAACAACAAAAATTGTTATTTTTTTATGATCATGATTTTATTAATTTTTTTTTTACGATTTACGGAACTGTTTTTGGTGTTTCTTTTGGTTGCTTTTTTTGTTTCATATTTTCTGTTAAATTTAATTATTTTTTACGAATCATGCTAGGGTTTCAGATTAACGAAGATCAATTAAACATAAAATATACTCAAATAATATTTCGAAACTATAAACAAAGTAATTTTCCAAACTGAAAAAAAAATTGTATTAATCATATGCTTTATCCTTCGTATTTATATCTTGTTTTTTCTCGTTATTAATTATTCTAAATCTAATTTCTCGTTTTAAATTCGCTATTTTATTTTGTTAATTTTTTTAAAATTTATAAATATATTGCGCTTTAACATAAAAAAAATATTTTCTATCATATTTTCTTTTTATATTATTGTAAGGTGATATTTCACAGTTCTACATTATTATTCTCGATCATATTGATTTTATGAAATTTAATTTGACAACTTTTAGATTTTACGATGCATGAGATAGTAATTTAATTTGTAATATTTTTTAACCTAAAGGAACCGGTGTGGCTGGAATTGTCCTGCCGGAGGCGGAGGAGAAGGTGCTGGCGATCAAGAAGGGCGACGCACTAGCCCTGCCGTTCGGCGTTGTGACATGGTGGTTCAACAAGGACGACTCCGACCTCGTCGTCCTCTTTCTCGGGGAAACCTCCAAGGCCCACAAGGCCGGCGAGTTCACCGACTTCTCCCTCACTGGCTCCACCGGCATCTTTACCGGCTTCTCCACCGAGTTCGTCGGTCGTGCCTGGGACCTCGACGAGGCCGCCACCAAAACCATCGTCGGCAGCCAGCCCGCCTGCGGCATCGTCAAGATCGCTGACGGCATCAGCATGCCGGAGCCAGTCCCCGAGCACCGTCAAGGCTTCGCCCTGAACTGCTTTGAGGCCCCCTTGGACGTCGACATCAAGGATGGTGGCCGTGTCGTGGTGCTCAACACGGCAAACTTGCCGCTCGTCGGTGAGGTCGGGCTTGGTGCTGACCTCGTGAGGCTCGACGGAGGAGCCATGTGCTCGCCCGGCTTCTCGTGCGACTCAGCCCTGCAGGTGACGTACGTGGCGAGAGGAAGCGGCCGCGTTCAGGTCGTCGGAGTTGACGGGAAGAGAGTGTTGGAGACGACGCTCAAGGCCGGAAATTTGTTCATCGTGCCGAGGTTCTTCGTGGTGTCAAAGATCGCTGACCCAGTTGGATTGGAGTGGTTCTCCATCATCTCCACCCCCAAGTAAGTCTTGTGCATTATTTTATTTTAATTGGCGGCAAAAATTCATATATTTTACTATGTGTGCAGTTTATTCTTATTTTCTTATAATTTTGACCATAAAATACTTATGTCGTCATTCAATTGCCACGTGAAAACTCATGTAGTTATGATTTTTTTATTTTTTTTTTACTATAAGCACTAAACTAGATCAATTAAATTACTTTTTTATATATATATAATAAAACTAATTCATGATTGAGTATTTGGATTAATATTAACATTAAGACTGACGGATTTGTTTAATTTTTTACAGCCCCATCTTCACACATTTGGCGGGAAGGACCTCGGTTTGGAAGGCATTGTCTCCGAAGGTTCTGGAAGCTTCTTTTAACGTGGACTCCGCTTTGGAGCAGAAATTCCGGTCGAAGAGGACTTCCGATGCCATCTTCTTCCCGCCACCAAACTAGTTAGTCTAGTAGTTCATTAGCCGCTTATTATTCTGTGTTGTTATTTTAGCTATTAGGGTTGTCCTCCTTCTTTATGTAGTAGTTTCTTTGTTCCTTTTGTTTTGAACTTCTTCGATCCTTTTTGTTATGATTTGAACTTAGCGGCTATTTTTTATGGTATTGGAATTGGTGGAATTTTAATTATTTCTTATTGTGATTATATGCTTTTTAACTTCTAATAGTTATTA
Organism: Parietaria judaica; assembly: GCA_954871525.1. NCBI lineage: Eukaryota > Viridiplantae > Streptophyta > Magnoliopsida > Rosales > Urticaceae > Parietaria > Parietaria judaica. The sequence goes on from OX940864.1 coordinate 20,334,698, forward strand.
TAATTATATATATATAATATTAATCTAAATCCCACTAAAAGATATCTATCAATCCTTTTTTCACTCATTAATTTTTTAAAAGAAATCAAGCATATAAATAACAAATATCACATAATAAGATTGTAACATCTAATATTAAAAGATAAATAAATAATGTTACTTAGTGCAAGATATGGTGTTGTACTTTTATCTTTTGAATGTATTGTATTTTGGAAAAGAAGTGACTCTAGGCTGCATAATATATACTCTTACTTGACAAAGATTGATTCATTAAAAGCTTAATAGTACATTAAAGTTTTTTTATTTAAAAAATATTTAATTTTTTTGCGTCGTTTTCCGATGAAGCCGAAACATACCCTTGATACTCTGTAGCTCCGCACATGAGTCAATAATGTTCAAATCATATCACCACTAATTTTGAAGTCTAATTCCGCCACTTGTCTGGACCCTTTGATCAATGGGCTTGTTAGCCTTTGTACTATTTTTGATTATTTAGAATAAAAAAAGTATGAAACAGACCAGAAAAAGAAAAGAAAAAAAACATTTATGTCATTTTATTAGCTTCGAAGTTCGAACCTTAAAAGTTTATATTCCTGTGGGCCTCATATATTGGGCTAAGTGATAATTTATGAGGAGCTTGTGCTCACGAGTCACAACTAACAAGCCGAAAAATCTAGAAATAGTGAAATACGAATACCTACTCATTTTTATATTATTAAATCCCTCAAAATATTACTTATCTTCAAAATAAAAACAAGCAGAAATATAATATATATGTGGTAGTATGGTACTTTAGTTCGCATTTGTAAATTGCGAGAAGAAAAAAAAAAAACTTAGTCCAGAATTTTCATTTTTCTAAAAAGTAATGGAACAAATTCTTGTTTTTATTTTTTCAAAACTGGAATTTTAGATTTTATATTTGAAAAAAATTGAAACCAGCATTCCATATACTCTATTGCGTAATAATAATAATAAAAAAAAAACTTAAACAATTCTCATTAACCTTTAATAAAAATAAAAATAAAAAACTGATTTATCACAAATATTCAAAGTCTAGAAGAACGGTTGTAATAGAAAATTACAATTTATTATTGTTCGATTTTGGATTTAAAAACAAAAAACAAAATTGGAACTCTGAATTACGTTATAATATTCTCAGGGAAGTGAACACCAAAAAAAAAATATCCAACTTTTAGTCAGCGTGTCTCCCGTCCCGTGTACCCAACTTTTAAAATTAGTGGCAAAAATACCCAATGTGCATTGACCGTAACTTTGGCATGAAAACGTTAATTTTTCCGTTAACATCCGTCATGTGGCCGTTAGCGGCAAAAATACCCAAACTTTTTTTTTTAAAGAAAAATCATTTTCAATTTTTTTATTTTTTTTTCTTTACTTGATTAGTGATAATTACTTAAATTCCAAATACATGGAATAGCACAAAAATTAGTCAAAACATCAATTGATTTATTAATGTACTTGTATAAGCTACATTTGCTGATAAAAATCTTATTATTATGAGAAATTTTAAACATAATGTTACGGGTATTTTAAGTAATTGATTTTTAATAAATTAATAAAAGGAAATTTATATAATTAATTTTTCTTTTATTAAATAAAGTCAATTTTAGCTCGAGATATTCACCAGAAGTCCGTTTCGCGAAATAAAGTGTCCAGATGTTTCCAAAAATATCAAGATACTCAAACAATCATAAAGTTTGCAACAAATGGCCTTGGAACGCTCCCGGAACTCTTAAAGTGGGCCGAGAGCACCTCGGGCGGCCCCACACGAACCACCACGCGCTGCCACGTGGCCCCATGCACAGCAATGCGTCTCCTGCCCTCCTCACGCGCGCTCACGCGCCCTCAGAAGGGCTTACGTCAGACTGATGACGTCAGCAGAGGCGCGCGCGTGTGAAGTAGCGCGTCCGGCACAAACGCCGCGCGTGAGGGCGTGTCCGGCCTCCGATGAGGACGCGGTCTGCGGCGTTGGATCGGCTTCCGATGAGGGCTTTTTGAAGAATGACCTTAAGTGGGTTTTCATTGTGTTTCATAGCTTCCTTCGGCACTATTCATGTTTCTTAGCAGGGGTATTTAAGGGTATGAATTTTAATGGGATCCCAAGGGAGGTCTTTTAGCCAATTATTACTAATCAAGCCCTATTGATTATTGATAAAAAAAAATTACCGACATATATTCTTAAGCCATTTTTTTTTCTCAATACAGAGACATTAATTGACTGTATTAATTCGATCTAAAACGGTCAATTTCCAATGAAAAGGGTAATGGTAAATATGTTAATTCGGCTCATACTTATAATTTGAAGCAATGTGAAGACATTAACTCGGCTAATTAACGTCTCTAAAAGAATAAGACTATGTAATTGTTTAAAGTTTGATTGTCAACCTTAAATTAACTATGTAATTGTTTTATTCATGATCAGGTTTAGTCGGCAAATTAGCTTCTCCAAGCAAATTAATATACAATTGATAATTGATATCATGATCGACTTTTGTGTAATGCTATGTTTAAAATTTCTCATAATAATAAGATTTTATTAACAAATGTATACAAGCACGTTAAGAAATCAATTGATGTTTTGACTAACTTTTGTGCAATTCCATGTATTTGGAATTTAAGTAATTATCACTAATCAAGTAAAGAAAAAAAATATAATTAAAAAAATTAAAAATTATTTTTTTCAAAATTATTTTTTGGGTATTTTTGCCGCTAACGGCCACATGGCGGATGTTAACGCAAAAATTAACATTTTCATGCGAAAGTCACGGTCAATGCACGTTGGATATTTTTGCCGCCAGTTTTAAATGTTAGATACACGGGAAACACGTTGACCAAAAATTGAGTATTTTTACCGTAAGTTTCCCTAGTTATTATTACACACCTATTCCCTAAATCAAACTTAGATTCTTTCGACAGCTACATTTATGCTCTTTCACTTCCATCAATTTCCACCATCCAATTCTCTATAAATATAATATATGATTCTTACTTTATAACGACACAACTATTTTGAATATCTTCAATAGTATTAATTTAATTACCCCTCCTGTTGCGGTCAAACCAAAACACAAACTACCTGTGGGCACCCTAAATTATGGAACGGGGTTGCCCATCCCCAATAAAAATCACACGCAAGGTTCTAACAAAATTGCGGTTTCTCACCAGAAGAACGACGATAGCCTGTTATGCGGTATAAAAACGACAGAGTTGAATGCCGATTTGCAAAGGAACGACGATCGTCCGCAAGTGGGCCACAGGTCAGACCCCAACACACGTGAGCCTTCTTAGTTTGGCGGGCAACTGCACTAAACTCCCTCAAATATGATATTTGATCTATTTCAGGCAAAAATTGTTGTATTTATCTCTCCTAAGACCACAAGCTTGATACACAGAAAATATATTTTTTTCTCTTTTAATCCTTTAATTTTAGTTTTCATCTCAAAAAACCCTTATTTTCCTCAAATATTTCATTAAAATCCCTACTTAATCCTTATATATCATTATTGTTACAAATATATTTGCGTTTACATATCGGTTTTGCAGTCTACCGTACCTATCAGTTTGCAATCCATCCATCAATTGCGGATTGAAAACATCTTACAGAATCTCCATCGATCTATCCCTCGTTCTTACAGTATAGTTGCGGAGGCAAGGGGGCGGAGCGGGGGCGGCCGCCCCCACTTGGCCCGAGCTCGTTATTTTTCATTTTAATGAATTCATATTATTATATAAGTTTATATATAAATAATAAACATAGCATTTGTAGACTAAATGTCATTATAGTGTAGTTGAATCTTGTTGCTCCTCCAAGTTATAGCATTGGGTTCAATTCCCAATTTCTACATATTTTTAAAAAAAAATTTAGCAACAGTTTTTATTATTATTTTTTTGAATCATACTAGTTTCAATGTCTCATTTTATTTTGAAATTTATGAGAATTCTAATAATATAGAGATCCTAATGAATTATTTTCATAAATTAAAAATTCATAAAAAAAATAGTTGTAATGCAATGTATAATAGTAGTTTCAATGTCTCGTTTTATTTTGAAATTTATGGTCTATTAATTTTCGCCCCTTCTTGATTAAAGTTCTGGCTCCGCCCCTACCTGTATATTAGACTTGCAATTAATTCTATTTTCGGGCATTTGAACCTTGACCTTGACCAGACCGCTATTAGATATACATCTAACCATACACTAATAAATTGTAGCTACATATCTTTCTTGCAATTGATTAAGAAAGATCATTCCTAAAAATAAAAGAAAATAAAAAACAGTTAAAAAAATACTAATTTAACTATATAATTTTCACCTATTTTTTTGTACTTTGGTTATTATTATTATAAATGTATATTGTTAGACGTTAGTGCATATTTAATGTGATTGTGAAATCCAGAGTGCAGATATATATAATGATGATGATCAGGCAGCAATCTGGTTCTTTTAAAACTTACACCTAAACAATTTCGATCATCTCGAGAAAATAGGTTTATTATTTGCACCGGAAGCATAATAAAAACCATGAAAAGTAATTTTTGCAGTATCACAAAAATAAGTGATAATCGGAAAAATTCATTATCAGGGATATCATAAGGTGAAACAATACTTGAACATGAATGTTCTAAAATTTAAAAATTAGTGATATTTTTTGTTTTTTGTTTTTTTTTCTTATTTTCCTAAGACTTAATATATAACGAGAACACTTTACTTTTAGGACCATAATTTTTATTTCGTTCATTTTTCACCATAACTAGACAATGAATTTTTCTTAATAATTACTAACAATAAATTATTATTATTATTATATGCAGTAAAAGAGAAAGGATAAATAAATAAAAGGGTCCTACGTCGACTCAGCTTGACGGGACATCTGAACACATTGGCATGTTTGCAAATTGCAATTATCCCCCACCTTCGTTACGTCTTTTTCACTCTTTTTTATGATTTATTTTATGATTTAATTTTTCCAATCCATTGATTATCAATACATACCAGATCAATTTCAGTCACTTTTTTTTATCATCACATTCCGGTAATGAAAATTATATAATATATGTAATATATTCGTATAAGGGTTGATCAAATCTCCTGATCAAATCTCCAATAAATAAACAAGAATTCTGAATTCTCAAGAATATGTAAGTTGTAACACCCTTTCTGATTTTTATCCTAGAAAAAAAAAAATCTCGCTCTCTCCGAGATTAAGTTACTATATTTTTTTATTTTATTTTATTGCAATCTCAATATATAGTTCTTAAGAAATCTTATCTTCTACACAATATGCCTGATAACATTATTCAAAATAATAACAGTAATTTTATCTGCTATGTAAATCAAGTATATCTTGAGATTATGCGAATGAATGCCCAGTCTTCATCAACATAGTATATATTTTTCTTTCTCTTAGTTGATTCCTTCTTTGAGTTTTTTTTTTCTTTCCAAACACGCTTTTTTTTTTCTTCATGTCTTCTTTTATTTGGCAATAGTATAGTGCTTTCTTTAATCATTTGTATTTCAAGATTAATTTCAGTTTTTGAGAATTAGTGCAAATAATTCGTTACAATATATACATCATGCAAATATACTGTTATTGTTATTGCAGCACTGTCGGTCAAGATTATAAATATATGTAATTTATGCGTCTGATAAATTAGAATTCGGGACCTCTCGAAGAGTCTTGTAGTGAGTTTACCACTAGGCCAAAAAAATTTGATTGCAAAGAAATTGTCATTGTTATTTAACAAAAATTAAGATTGTCTTTATTAGGTTAAGTCATTAATTTTTATAATGCTGTTAACAAAATTTATATATTTAAAAAACTATAAATTGCTATCTCTAATTCTTCTATTAGTTAGTATGTCGCCATCCATGCCACATAGATTAGGGTTTCTCCGAAAGCTTTACATGCATAATTTCTCTCAGTTTTTAACCTTATCAAACTTTATAATGCAATTTATTTAATATTAATTATCATTAATTAAGGAGAAATGTAGGAAGATATATATGCCAGGAACGCGTATATAAATACATTATATATGCATCCATGCATTAACAATGGGTAGTTCCAATTCTTCTCACGTTGTACGGATAGCTTTCACAATTACATAAAAAAAAAAATGAAGAATAATCAACATTAAATACGAAATTAAAAACACATACATTAATGATAATATTGCTTTAACTTGCCACTGAATACTTTATTAAATTCTATCCAAAAATCCAACGACATAAATGAGGATAATCGACTCTAATTTGTACGATGAGAGGATGGCCCAAAAATTCTTGAATTATAAATGAATATAATTTGTACCTTGTTATATAATATATATGGTTCCCTAACCATATATCACCTATAAAAATACAAAATTTGTATTTTTAAATTTAAATTACGCACAGAAACTTTTTTTTGGTCCCCCTCATGTCATGAAGTGCACTTTGTTCATTATCTTCAAGCCTTTTTTTTTTTCCTAAATTGTTTCATTAAAAGAAACAATATTGCAGACTCATGTGTTTCTGATAATTAATTATGAACCTAAATAATTAAAAAAAATTCATGGTCCCCTCATCTCATGTATATATTAAAAGAAAATAAAGATATGGTCCCGGTCACATATAAGCCTCTTTTTTCTGCTTCTGTTTGATGATCCTGATTTGAGTCTCTTTAAGCTTTTTTGTAAGCTTTATTTATTTGTTTTTATTATTTATTATGTGTTTCATTAAAAGAAACAATATCGTTTGATGCCTCCTATTCTTAAGAATTGCCACCTCTGCTCATGGCTCGTACGGGAAGCAAAGGATTATGAGGTACACGTGTCAAACACCCACCTAACCAAGTACAAAGTAGGAGTTTTACTATGGATTAGAGGTGTCAAGTGGGCCGGGCCGGCCCACAACCCGTTAAGCCCACATGTTAGACGGGCGGGCTTGACCCGCCCAGTTCAATGTGCGGGGCGGGTTTTGGAAGATCTATAAAGGTCCGGGAAAGCAACTAGATTTGTGGGATTGATTGAGGGAGAATATCAACGCTGTCGTTCTTTCTATGTATATAGTTATCAATGCAATTAATTACCCTTAATTGTAAGTCTTTGATTTCTATTTTTTTAGTAGTATAAATAGATGTGTATTGTCTTTGTAAATGGTGACCTTCCATTTGCGGTTTTTCCATTCTTTGTGATTTTTGACATTATTCAACACATAGAGTATTCTCCCCAAAAACTCTACTCTTTTCTTCTGTGTTCTTGTGTGTACTTTAGCTTAAAAATCCGGTTTGAAACCAACATTCATAAACATCTCTCAAATTATTTTTTAAATAAATAAGACAAAATGACCTATTTTTGTGTTATTTTTATTCCAGAAGCACTCCAATAAAACTGCTTATTTCATATAAAATTGTGATGGAATAATTTCCTGTTTAATCTTACTATAATTTTTTATATCATTTTTTAAAGTATTCCTTTTAAATTAATATCTTCCATATATATTTTCATATATTCTTTTCATTATAATAAAGAATATAATATTGGTGTTATAAATGGAGTGGAGAACAAGTTGATGTCATTATGTAAAAAGACAAGTAAATTAAAGGACAAAATTATAAATTCGGAACAACATCATTGGAAACCCTCGCGAGTCAGTTAAATTATATATATATATATATATATATATATAATTGTATATATATATATATATTCATGTAGTATTGTAGCTATTGTAGTCTCTTGAACCCTACCAATATCAGAATTATTGGCATCACAGCTAGGGTTACTTTTCTTATTTGCTAGACAATAATTATGAGTGTCTTTATCATTCATATTTTTTTACAAGAATTAAAAACTAGGTTTCAATCGGAATAGTCGTTTAGGTGGCATTTGGTTATCTGGTTTCAGAAATTATTTTGCAATTTGATTTAGGAAATCAGTCTGAAAGTTTAGTCTATCAAACTAGTTTGGGAGTTTGATTTTTGAAACACTGTTTGGTTAGTCTTTTGTTAATCTGTGGTTGAATTTAAATAAAAAAAATGCAATAAAACACAATTTATGTTACTAAAAAAAAAGTATGTTTTATATGAAAGTAATATATATATATATTAATATTATGTTCTATATACATACTTTAAGTATAGGGTTAATGACGGTGAAAATACTCAAAGTTTGGTTAAAGAACCCCTCGTGTACCCAAAGTCTAAAAGTGATGGCAAAAGTACCCAAAGTCACATTTGGGGCGTTGACCACTCCATTCTCGTAACGCAATTAACTTACATGTTAACTCTGGCCACGTGGACAAACGTGGGTTGCTCACATAGGAATTTTTTGCCACGTGAATGAGTCCACATTAGCCTCGTTTATGACAAAACAACAAATTAAACCCCTAATTGGGCTTGTCCACGTGACAAAAATTTGTCATGTCAGCAACCCGTGTTTGTCCACGTGGCCGGAGTTAACAGGTAAGTTAACTGCGTTACGAGAATGGAGTGGTCAACTCCCCAAATGCGACTTTGGGTACTTTTGTCACCACTTTTAAACTTTGGGTACACGAGGGGTTCTTTGACCAAACTTTGGCTATCTTTACCGTCATTAACCCTTAAGTATATTTGTTAATATGATAGTAATATCATTAAAATATATAATTATATATAAAATTAATTTTAATAATTTATTATATGCGTTAATTTCATAGTTAATATCTTATTATAAATAATATAATACTATTATAGAATGATAATATATTATTATGGTTTTATTTTGTACGATTGCGTTGAAGACAAAAGATAGAAAACAACTTTAAGTTATTTTCTATTTTCCTTCATTAAAATTTCAGTGGTCTGCGAGACCGATTTCAGAAAACAGAGACAACTGGTAACCAAACATAGTCTGCGAAACCAATATGACATTGTTTGAAACCAAAACCAAAAACTGGTCTAAGAGACTGTAACCAAACGCCACCTTAATTTGCCACTTTAACTTCTGTCACTAATTATTTTGGGAAAGCTAGTTGAGCCAGTCAATTGTGATTGTCTCAATTCTCAACTTCTGTCTGAGAAAATATTGATTATATAAAGTCAGTGCAACATGTGCAATGTAAGAAACAGCTTTCACTTATCAAAAAGAGCAACAAAAGATTAGGCCCTTCTATTCTTAAAAAAATAAATAAATAAATTAGGCCTTTCTAGTCAAATTATCAAATAATTAAACATGTAATTTTTTTTATCTTAGGGTTATTACAGGAAAAAATACTTAAATTGTTTGGAAATGAGTGGCATAAAGTTAATTTAAAAAATTATGGCAAAAGTATTTACGTTCATCTTTATTAATGAATCAATATATCTCATTTACTTTTCTCGTTAGTTTTTTATTATTTTCATCATTGATAACGTCAACAACGCAAATCACAATGCTATTGAGGAGATGAATTGTGAATTCGATAGAGAAAGTGAAAAAGAAAATAAGAATCTGCGTTGTTTATGATGTTTACACATTTTTATATAAAATAAAATAAAATAAAAACTTCCAAAAAATAAATGACATATATTAATCTGTCAAAAAAGATAAATTTAAAAACTTTTGCTCCAGTTTTCTAAATTAGCTCTACTCGAACTCTCCATTTTCAAAAGATTTAAGTAATTTTGCCAATAATAACCGTTTATATTATTTATGTATTGAAAAAGAATGGCAAGGAGTGGTCACAATCTCTAGTCCTGCAATACTGAGTCAATCTTTGAAGGAGGTCAGAGTGGATCCCACTGGAGACAAGTGTCTGGTCTACTCTTATTATTTTAGACTGTACTTACCTTTTACAGTCTCATTAAATTCTCGACTTTGTATCTTTACACTTTATAACATTTGATTGCATACAAATACTATAATTAACTTATAGACAGTTTCATTTCATGCCATGTAGAGCTGCAGAGCGATGGTCGCCACGGGCGACTCGACGAATCGCGACGGCTTTCGGCGAGTCGCGATGGCTCGCGATGGTGGGCTGAAAATCGCGAACGGTCGCGAACGGGGAGGAAAGTCGCGACTCCGCCCTGTGCAGCCCCCTCTCTCTCTCTCTCCCTCTCACAGACTCTCTCTCTCTCGGCCTGGCATCGCGACGAAGCCATGACCGGTCGCGATTCCGGCAGCCACAACGCGTCGCGACTCCATTTTTTACGATTTTTCACGATTTTTTCGCGATCGATCGAGATCGATGGGTGTGCAGCTCTAATGCCATGGCATATAGTAATAGCATATACCATCGATCTTCTAAAAAACTATATGTGTGTCAGTGTGCCTGATTCATCTGAAAAATAAATAAAATAATAGTGTATTTATGCTCCCTAACTATAAAAAATAAATGAAAAAGTAGAAATAGATGATTAAAAAAATATTTTTTTATCATTAAATTTTTCAAAACAATTTTATTATATAAACATAAAATAATCAATAGTGGCGAAAATATTTAAAGTTTGGTCAAAGAACCCTTCATATACACAAAGTTTAAAAGTGGTGGCAAAAATACTCAAAGTCCTATTTGGAGAGTTGACCACTCCATTATCGCAACGCCGTTAACTTACCCGTTAACTCTGCCCACGTGGATAAACGTGGGTTGCTGACATAACAATTTTTGCCACGTGGACGAGCCCACATCAGCCTCGTTAACGATAAAATAACGAATTAAACGCCTAATTAATACTATTTTATACAACTAATTAAACCTCTAATGATTACACTTAACACAAAAAATTTGTCCACGTGGCCAGAGTTAACGACGTTAACTTACGAGAATGGAGTGGTCAACTCCCCAAATACGACTTTGGGTATTTTTGCCACCACTTTTAAACTTTGGGTCACGAGAGGTTCTTTGACAAAACTCTGGGTATTTTTGCGGTCATTAACCCAAAATAAAATAATAGTGTATTTATCCTCCTTAACTATTAAAATAAATGGTTAATTGCGGCAAAAAGACCCTAACTTTGGTCAAATTCTCTCTCATGTACCCAACCTCCGTAAACGGCGACAAAAGTGCCCAAACTCGGCATTTGGGAGTTGACCGAGGAAATTTGTCCATGTGGCTATTAGCTTTTGCCACGTGGCACGCCACATAGCACTTGGCCGCCACGTGGCATGCCACGTAAATATTACTTTTTAAATAATTTTTATAAAAAAATTATTTTATTTTTAAGAACTTTTTAATTTTTTAAAAAAATTAAATTATTTTTCAATAACAAATATTTAAATTTAAATATTCATTATTAGTTATTAACTTATTATTATTAAATATAATTATTCATTTTGGAAAAGTGGGTCAAACGAAATAAATAAAGAAAAAAATCAACGTTCATGGTTCACTCAAGCTCCGCCTCCGATCCGGTTCATGGGTGGAACAGAATTGCTTAATATGTTTAATAATAATAACCAATAATAATCATATGATTATTTAATGACAATTTTTAAAAAAAGAATAATATATAAAAAAAAAAACATATTAAACAATTATTATTATAAAATGCAAAAAAATAAAAAATAAAATCATGCAAACAAATAAATACAATTTTTTGTTAAATATAAATATGACTATTTTTTTTAATAAGTGGTGTGTATTTAAGTATGTCTTGACTTTTTAAACAATATGTATGTGTTTATTGGTTATTATTATTAAACATATTAAACAATTTTATTCGATGCGTGAACTGAATCATAAACGGAGTTCAAGTGAACGGTGATTTTTTTTTGTTCAACCCACTTTTTTAAAAATAAATAATTATAACCAATAATGAATATTAAATTTCCATATTCATTATTTGTTATTATTGGAAAACAATTTTATTAAAAATAAAATCAAAATTAAAAAAATAAAAAATATTTTTTTTAAAAAATAAAAATAATTTTTTTATAAAAATTATTTGAAAAGTAATAATTACGTGGCATGCCACGTGGCGGCCAAGTGCCATGTGGCAAAGGCTAATAGCCACATGGATAAATTTTCTCGGTCAACTCTCAAATGCTGAGTTTGGGTACTTTTACCGCCATTTGCGGAAGTTGGGTTTCGGTCAACTCACTATTTTTTTGTTTTCACTTTGTTTTTTCTTTATCGTGATATCAATATATTTTCCCTATAAAACTTATTAAAGAATTTCTCTATTTTAAAACATAGAAGCTTTAATTTTGTACGTGGAAGCCGTTTTAAATTTGTATACACGCTTTAATTCCATTACGAATCAACCAAACAAGTTTGGCCTAATGATAAATTCACTATAAAACTCTTCAAAAGGTCTTGGACTCAATACCTTGTGAAGCAGAAATTGCGTTTATATATAATATTTGGCATATATAGTGTGCTTGCGGCCAATAGTGCCGGTTGTTCTTACCGTGAAAATACATACATATATATATATATATATATATATCATGTAATACGAATATATGTAACTTTGACCAATAGTACTATTCCATTAAAATACATAAATTCCATCTCAAAACCATAACATTTATTAATATAACCCTAGAGCAATTAATGTAAGTAAGTACAACTTTTACCTTTCTCATTTATTATAACCTGTTTACAACTATAGATTAACTATATATGTTAAGGATAAGTTAAATGATCGTATTTGTCTTAACTCACTAAAACAATGTTAACGTACTAATACACACATATATATATATAGAGAGAGAGAGCTTATAAGTTATAACTATGTTATATAGTCAAGTATATTGTGTTTGAATTTGGATTACAATTTTTAATATATGTAGAGTAGTTCAGATCCAAAAACTGTGGAAGTACAAAACTTAAATGATATTTATAACGGTTTTTTATGTGGAGATATTAATGAGATATAGAGAGACGGATATACTTTCAGACTGAAATAATTTTGCCAAACTAAAAGGTCTAGATTTCTGTCTTGGTTTAAATAATAGGGTTAATGATGGCAAAAATACCCAAAGTTTGGTCAAAGAACCCCTCGTGTACCCAAAGTTTAAAAGTGATGGCAAAAATACACAAAGTCACATTTGGGGAGTTGACCACTCCACTCTCGTAACATTGTTAACTTACCTGTTAACTCTGGCCACGTAGACAAATCAGTTTTGTTAAGTGTAATCATAAGGGGTTCAATTCGTTGTATTAAATAGTATTAGCTAGGGGTTTAATTCGTTGTTTTGTCGTAAACGAGCCTGATGTGGGCTCGTCCACGTGGCAGCAATAGTTATGTCAGCAACTCACGTTTGTCTGTGTGGCCAAAGTTAACAGGTAAGTTAACGGCGTTACTAGAATTGACTGGTCAACTCCCCAAATGCGACTTTGGGTATTTTTACCACCATTTTTAAACTTTGGGTACACGAGGGTTTCTTTGACCAAACTTTAGGTATTTTTGCCGTCATTAACCCTAAATAATAATAATAATTGATCTTTAATTATTTGTATGCTTATTATTACTAGCAAATAACTTATATATCACAATCATATCAAAGCACCCTTTTATTTATATACTCAAAGTTGTGAAAGTTTGCTTAAAATCGTGAGCTCTAATGGGTTCTCTCCAAACGTGGCCAAGCCAAATCAAGGAGTCATCAACAGTAAAACAATAATTTGTTTTTGTAATTATATTTATAAATTATATTATCCTATTACTACAAAACATGTCTGGGTCAGTTAACTAGGCAATAACGTACGTTTTTAGTCTTATTCTATCTGTCTAGCCTAAATCTAAACGAATATCGCTAAGCGGATGTACTTCCTTAACGATATTAATATATATAATTATTAATTACGCAGCGAAAAGACAGCTTTTGTTGATTTCAAAACAAACTATTACTTGGTTGGAGCGTTACCAAAGTGTCTCATAAATTACTATTTATATATTATAATATTTCACGTGCTAAATTTATCTATTAAAAAATGATATATTAAATTAATCTTAAACTTAAACTAGCTAGACATGCCGTTGCCACGAGGTAATTGTCTATAATCTATCATAATTTACCCGTTCAAATACAGCAGATGTCTGTAATAGTATAATCTATGTCAATTAGAGCTGCACAGCCGGCGTCGCCACTGGCGATGCGACCGGTCGCGACGGATTCCGGCGAATCGCGATGAATCGCGACTGGGGGCTGAAAAATCGCGACGATCGCGAACCAGGGTGGCCATCACGATCGGTCTTCTGCAGCCCTCCCCCCCCCCCCCCCCCCCCCCCCCCCCTCTCTCTCTCTCTCAGGCTCTCTCTCCCTCTCACAGGCTCTCTCTCTCTCTCTCTGCCTGCCATCGCGACGCAGCCACGACGCATCGCGATTCCGGAAGCCACGACGCGTCGCGACTCCGGGATCCACGATTGGTCACGATTTGTTCGCGATCGGTCGCGACTCGTGGGTGTGCAGCTCTAATATCAATGTTCTAAATATCAAAAATCGATAAATACTGATTACATTATTTTATAAGTTCATCGATGAGTTTTTAGAAGAAAATAAGTTTACCGACAAATAAAATTACTGATTAGATTTACGAGTAAATCGTTAACGACGATTTTTGTTGCTGTAAAAAAATATAGATTTTAACTGTAATTTTAGTATGAAAATATAGGTTACAATTGTATTTTTATATAATAATAAATTTATAATTACAATGTAGTATTAGTTATATTTAATAATTAATGAAATGACCCACACACACATATATTTTATTTTTCTCTTCCTCCACTTTTTTATTTATTTATTCTTCTCATATTTTATGTACTATTTATATTACACCATTTTAATACCATGGCATAAACACAAACACAATAAATTACGCTATTTTAGTAGAGTTTTAACAACAAAATAGATTTTGTATTCTAATCACAACACCAAAATTATACCAAATAGGCAAATACAATATTCAGTTAATATTTACTTTATTTATTCAATTTATAATTTGTTTACTTGATCAATTTATTAATACAACTTGTAAACAGTGTTGTAAATGGTATCACATTAAATTGGGTATAACACTTTACATGTCACAAAAATAGCAGGATTTATGGAGTCCTATAGAGTATAGACATTTGGTGTAAAAATTGTACCAAAATAGCGTACGTTTTTAAGAAGGATGAACATAAATATTTTCATTTTCATTTTCATTTTCAATCTCCATCTTTTCTATTATTACTTACTTTTCATTTTCTCTCCATCTTAGAAATGATATATAAGTTCATAAAAAAAAATAAAAAATAGAGAAGTTTGTCCAAATATAGAAAAGATCAGACTAAAGCTAGAATCTCGGGTCGCTCTTTTCTTTCTCTTACAAAGCTGGAGATATTGCTCTCCACCCTCCAGCCTTGTCGAACTTCGAAACTGATCTTATCTCTCTCTCTCTCTATCTCTCTCTAGTCGAATCATATAATGCATATAAATGGTTATTGTTATTGACTCGGTTCTATTCTATGAATATATACGATCATATATTCCCACGTGCGAACCCCCCCTCACGTGTCACGCTTCACCTATTGTATTGTAACTAGTCTTGTCTCATCAATATAATTCAATTACAAACCAATGATCCTTCCTTGCAGCTTCGTGTGTGTGTATATATATATATATATAATATTTATAATATTAGTTTCAAAAAAACTTAAAAGTAAACTCTCACGACTATTCTATTCTAGTTTTTTTTTTTTTAGATTCAATAAATTTTTCATTTTCAAAGTTTTGAGTTTATGTACTCCGTCGCCTCCTTCCTGTTCTTACCTTTTTTTTACCTACTTGATTCAAAATATACACTTTAGTTTCAAAATGGGACGGAACCAGGAATCAAACTAAGGGGTGATGGAGAAAAAATGACATAAAATACTATGATTAATAGTTAATTATATTTCAAAGGATATGACATCAAAATAGACATTTTTTTAACTGTCGGGTCACATTTTATATAATCGTAAACCCGAGTCACCTTCTACTTTACTGACATCAGAATCAATATCAATTTAGACTCTTCGTAATTTTAAAGCATGATGGTCTTCAATTGTCGACACTTTTATTGACGTATCAATATTTTTTCAATGAATCAATAGTCGGTGTTTTCATCTGTAATAATAAACAAAACTAATACAACTTAATTTTTATATCTTATAATTATTATATCACATCTAATTAAATAAATTTCTAAATCAAATTGATAAAAGATATATAATTTATCACATTTAGCTATCAATTTCTAAAAATAACTAATAAAAGATATACAATTTATCACATTTAGCTATCTAATTATTGCAGTTTGACGATCCAAATGCATGCCCTCGTGTTTATGTGTTGGTATCACACATTTACATTAATATTTTTATATCATTTTTTATTGAAATAATTTTAAACATAAAAAAAAAAAATTTGATTTCCAAAAAGTTGGGGGTGACATTTGTCACCCCCATCAAGGCATAGTTCCGTCCCTGGTTTCAAATTTAACAGATATAAAGGTCTCTTTCAATTTCTTATGCTATTCCGCGGGCTTGTTGAAAATGGCCGGGGAAGCAATGAGAGAAGAAGTGCGACGGCTCAAAGAGGACAATATTTACCGCTCAACCGTTCTACACAAAGAAGACAATATTTACCGCTGAACCGTTTTGAAGCAAAGGGCAAAAAATGGAGGAGAAAACGTGTGTGTGAGGGTGAGGAAAAAAAAAATACACTCATTTTGGAGAACGAGAATATAACTTTTTTTCGAGACAAAATTAGTTTATAGACCAAATGAATAATTATTTTCAAACAGTCTTTAATTATTTTTAACGGGAAGAAAATAAGAAAATGATTTTGAAAAACTGTACCGAACAGTCCTTAGTGTTTTTGAAAGAATTTCGATGAAATTATTTTATTAAACTTGCGTATTATTTCCACTCCGCGTGGAACTTATATATATGCGCTCTTGCTATGTTTCTAAGATTATTTTCCCTTAGCTGAAATAACACTAATATATTAAAAACAATGTTTAAAACATAAAAGTAAAATACCCGTGTAAAAATAATTAAATATAGTATAATTATATATTTATAATGTCTTACTTTCTCTCTCTCTCTCCTACCTAATATAAAGAGAGAGAGAGATGGACTGGAGGAGACTTAACAACAACGACTCTCCCAGATCCATGGACTGGAAATCCACGGCCGCCCAAAACGCCGCCTTCCAGCTCCCCGGCGCGTCGTCACGCGCCGACTGCCCCGAGCGCGACGGGCTGTACGGCGGGGGCGGGGCCCGCCACCACTCGCACCCCGACCCGCACCTGGTGTGCCTCAAGCTGGGGAAGCGCCACTACTTCGAGGACCACGTGGCGGCGGCGGCCGCTGCCTCCGAGGAGCGCCACGTGGCCGACAAGAGGGGGAGAAGCGGCGGAGAGGTGAGGTGCCAGGTGGAGGGGTGCCACGTGGCGCTGGTGAACGCGAAGGACTACCACCGGAGGCACAAGGTGTGCGAGGCGCACTCCAAGGCGCCGAGGGTTGTCGTTTTGGGGCTGGAGCAGCGCTTCTGCCAGCAGTGCAGCCGGTGAGCTTATATATACATATATATATATACACGCGCCTCTATATTTATGTGTATATATATGTACTTGTTTTGAAATGGAAAGCATGAATGTATCACACCACGTATTAAAAAATGTTCATGGATGAAGTTGTATATTCGTAATTAATTTATCAAATTATTAATTGATAAAGTGAATATATATAAAATGATAAAATGCATAGATATAATAAAAAAAAATTAAGCGAATAATATCTCTGTCATAAGTTGTAATTTGTAGTATTGTGTCAATTGTGATTGGATCAAAATGGTAGAATTTCAAACTAAATCTATATGTTGAGAATTATAAAGTGGTATTTTAAGTTTTATCATTAATATATAGAAATGAAAAAAAAAAAGAATAAGGAAATTTTACAATAAATAAAAAATAGATTTATAGGTAGAATGGTTAACAGTAAGAAATTTGGCAAAGACCCCTCATTAAAGCATCTCCAACCTTATTACTCACATATTAACTCTTTAGCTATTATGGCTAATAATGAAAAAATTAAGTATTTTAATATATTCGCAATTTTCTAGCAAAGTTAACAAGTTATTTCCTGTTAACTAATTCATTAATCGTCTTGTTTATCATCTAATTTTTCTAAATTGGCATAATTATTATCATGATTGGGCAGAAAGATATAATACTTTCGAACGACCAAAATTATAGAAAAATAATCAATATTAGTGAAAAAAGAGTGTGATTGGAGGGAGTAATTTAAGAGTAACTTTTTAAAGCTACTAAAGTTTAACGATTAGAGTTGCTCGTCTATAATTTTTTCATGAGAAATTCTTAACAATAACAACAGATCCCCATACTTTTGTGTTGGCTCCCGTCCTAAGCCGACCATACGTGTGAAACGTCATCGCCGGTTCGAGCACAATCAATCGATTTAGTTGTTCCATTAGTAGTTTGCTAATACTAATAGAGTTGATAATGAATCATTGAGTAACATAGAGTGTGTTGACTTGATTGGTGTATAAAAATAGGTTTCATGCAGTGTCGGAGTTTGAGGAAAGCAAGAGGAGTTGTAAGAGGAGACTTGCAGGGCACAATCAGCGGAGGCGAAAGAGCTCTCATGATTCTATTGCTAGAAATTATTCTTCCTTTAATGGTATGCTCTACTCTCTTCTTCTCAAAAAAATAAAAATAAAAAAGGTATGTTCTACTCTATATATATATAATACATTAATCAATTACAATTCTTACACGTACATACATGTCTCTTATTGAAGTATTTAACGTGACAGATCTTAAAACGTAAAAAAGTTGTACATAGTGTAAAAGAACTCAAAATTAATCAAGAAACATGAGACAAAATCAATCGAAAACGTAAGTTCACGGAAATGAGATTAATCAGTGCAATTGATAAAAACTTGGTAATTAACATGCTCGCTCACTATTCGGAATACCTTAATCAAGTATCCTTTTTTTTTTTTTGTTGAAGCCTCTTAATTTTCAGTTCTAAATCCTCTTACACGTGTATGTCTTATGTCTTATATAATTATATTGATGCATATTTAAAATGGAAAATCACAAAAACGTGGAAAAAAATGAGTGTTTATTTACATCTAATTTTATACAATGCTCGTTTGAATAGTCTTAAGTACTCTTGCCTCGATCACGTATAGTAGTACATTAATCAATTATTCTTGTTTCTTGAAGCCTATAAATTTTGGGTTCTAATTTGCATTAACGTCATTACTTACGGAAAATAGTACAAAAAATTACAGAAAAGTGAACGAATCTACCGATTCACTAAAAAAGGTGAGTTGAGGTACTTTTACCACAGTTTTTTTAAGTTAGCTCTATGTTGCTCTATTTTCAAATAACTTGAGTACTTTTGCCAATAATAACCATTTTTTAAGGCAAACTCTTTGTCCTCAATTTAAAAGTTGATTTTTTGTTGTCCAAATAGAGTTTTAGTCAATATATCAAGCTAATAGATGCCTCTCCTCTTTGTGAAGTGAATGTTTTTTTTTAATAGTGTGATTGAGTCAATAATATCGTTTGTTTTCATTTTTTTTTTCTCTTCATAGATATATGCATCATAAGTACTCACAAAATATTTTAAGTCATCATAATTCTCTTTTTTTGTATATTGTAGATTAGAGGCCCGACCCAAAATTTTCTAGAGCTTTGAGCAAAAATAAATTTATTAAACTTGTTTAAGTTTTATGAATACTTTTTATTAAGATATTCATATAATATAAGTTTTTATTGGAAAAAAAATTGTGCATAAATTTTTTATTTTATTGTGAGACCTTAAGTGATCACTCAAGATTTTGTGAATAACCGGCCCTAACAGATAGGTACTTAACTTTTTGATAAAATAAGTATCCTAAATACTCCATCTGCAAAGTAAAAAAAACTAAATGAGCCACGAAAATCACATCATTTTGTTAAGAATAAATTACGGGGTACTATTGCCGGTACAAAAACTATTTATACTGGTACTAAATACTAGTACAACAATTTTTTTATATTATTTCTATAAGTTGTGGGGTTAAAATTAGAGTTGTACAATAGGATTTTCGGTATTGGTATCTCTTAAACTGACTCGGACCTTATCATTGAGTTTTTGACCTTATCATTGAGTTTATGAAAATTTAAAACTGAAGAACCCCTCTTTTAGATTAAAAAGTTTAGTATCGAAAACCCTATTTAGGACCAAAATTCGGTCTTAGATACAGTTTTGGACCCGTTCGACTCTTAATTCATTGTAAAATGATTTCTTATGTAAGTTTATCTTCATTCATTATTAATACTTTTTTCGTTTTTTTTTAATATTTAAAATAATGCATACCGCTAACTCCGTCCGTCCAATGAAAAGTGACGGTTAGATACTCCAAGTCCAAAGAAAGACAAGAGAGTGAGCACTGCATCTCTATTCGTGAATGGCGTACATCATTAACAATATAATAGAATGAATTTTATTTTAAAAGTTAATTACTCTACTAATTCAAAATAAAATAAAAAATAGTTTTCGGTATAATTGAGTCTTCTATATCGGTTCTTAAAGTCAAAATCAAATATCAAAGAACCAATGCGGTGTAAATGAACCAACGACCTTCTTTTATAGAGTCGGATCGTATTTTTCGGTCTTTAGGGTCTTCGATAAAAAGGTTTTCGGTCCTTCGATTCGTTTTTTTTTAATACCCCTAGTTAAAATTATAAAACTCGTGTTATTTGACAGTTTTGTTGTGGTCATATATCTGACAATATTCTAGGTTATACTGACGGTTACATCTGCGATCTCTCTATCCGTAAAGCGGAATTGGTCCGTTTTGGTTGAGATCTTTCAGGAATTCGTTGCCTATTATTACTGATCAATTATTGGAGCTGAATGGGCATTTAAATTACGAATTTTGAAGGAAAAACTTAGTCTAGGAAGACTAGGTAATAAAGCCTAAAAATAAGGAAGAATTTGTTAGGTTGTTGAGAGCTTTGTGGACTCTATTTAAACTGATCTAAGCAGCAAAAAACGTTAATCCTTTCAGGCATAAAGTGAGAGAAAAACGTTGAGAGCTACAGATAGTTTCTAAGCCATTTTCTCATATTTTATGTGGATCCACCGTTGGCGTTTTCTTCCTTAGAAGAAGCTTGAAGAAGTCTGAAGCGCTTCAGTGATCGTCAACTGTGCTGTGCTTGAACGCACTCATCGACACTCGCCGAAAGTCACCTTACCCGCTTGCCGAGCTGCCGTGTCGTCGTCTTAATCAGCAGGTTACAAGTCTGGTTACATCGCTGGTCGTACTGGTTAGAGTGTATTTTCCAGTTTATTGTTCGGTGAACAAATCAATTGTGTAACGTCCATCTTGTAATTATCCATGTTGATTAATCTGGGTGATGGTCCCGCAGAGTAGATAGATATCGAACTACGTTAACAAAACATCGTGTGTGTCGCCGTTACAAAAAGACAAGAAGATAACCTCAATGGAAAACGCTGTTGTGAGGTTTAATTCTGGAAAATCCAAACTCGATGACATCCTTAAACAAGGACGTCAGTCAGGAAAGCGTACCGGTCTTGGATTTTTGAAAGAACGAAGATTGGTTCGTGAAAGTAGCCAGAATGAATATGACCGTACAAGTTACAACCGTATCTTCAGAAAAGAGTCAGACAATCAGAATACTACCGAACGTGAAACCATCACAACCACCAAAGATACTGTCAGTATTGCTAGCCAAGTAACCAAGAGATGTGAATTATGCAAATCTATTTTTCACAATGATGCTAGGTGCAGAAATATGTATAAGCAATTCTCTGAAAATCTTCAAAAGACGCCGCTTCGCAGATATGGTACTAAGACCAAGAAAAGTCGTTCAGTGTGGGTGACAAAGTCTCTTCTCTTTAAGGTTCCATAGTCAAAACTTGCTTGTGTTCCTAAGAATAATTTATCTTATGGAACAACCTTCAACACAGTTCCTCTCAAAGATGCAACCGTCGATACAACGATAGCAAGATCCACCAACAATGCCTCTCTTGCAAAATACAACCAAACAAGAAGCCATGGTAAATGGCGTGATAGCCGACTTCAAAGATATTGTGGACACAACAGTACTGTCTACTGCAAAGATATTGTGGACACAACAATATCCAAGCCTGAAGATGCAACAAGATGGAAGCCTCGAGAGTTGATGCAAGCCTTCAAGAAATTAATTTACAGAGGTGATGAATTCGTGCTCAAAAATAGTATCTCGGTTCAAGAGAATCTCTTACCGCTAAGGGTACTAAAGAGCCAAAATGCATGATCTTGTGAATCGACCATCAGAGGAGTCTTTGGCATCTTCCCTCGCGTCGGGGGAGAATTATGCAGATTCTGGAAAATTATCACATAGTCAGGGGAATCTCTTCGTTATCACCGAATCAGGGGGAGCTTCACAGAGTTAGTCTCGGAATTGTGCAGATTTAGTCTCAGTGTATCACACAGTCAGGGGGAGTATCTCTTCGTTACCACCGAGTCAATAGGAGCTTCGTAGACTTAGTATCAGAATTGTGCATATTCAGTCTCAGAGTATCACATAGTTAACATCAGATAGTCAGGGGGAGGATCTCGTCATGCAGTCTCACAATTGTACGGAATCAGTCTCAGGGTATCACACAATCAGGGGGGGGGGGGCATCTCTTCGCATGTACACGAGTTGTTTATCAACAGTTGTCTAGTACTGCTCTGCTCCATCTTCCATTATCCTGAATCTCTGCCAAAAGGATTGCTCAACAAAATGCCAAAGGGGGAGAATGTGAAATCCATGTACTTAAATATAGTCAATATGTTAGTGATTTCATTGTTGGCTATTTTGTTGGCTAATTATGAGACTCCTCAACAAAAATGTTAAAGGGAGAGATTATAAAACTCATGTTATTTGACAGTTTTGTTGTGGTCATATATCTGGCAATATTCTGGGTTATACTGACGGTTACATCTGCGATCTCTCTATCCGTAAAGCGGAATTAGTCCGTTTTGGTTGAGATATTTCAGGAGTCCGTTGCCTATTATTGCTGGTCAATTATTGGAGCTGAATGGGCATTTAAATTACGAATTTTGGAGGAAAAACTTAGTCTAGGAAGACTAAGTAATTAAGCCTAAAAATAAGGAAGAATTTGTTAGGTTGTTGAGAGCTTTGTGGACTTTATTTAAACTGATCTAAGCAGCCAAAAACGTTCATCCTTTCAGCCATAAAGTGAGAGAAAAACGTTGAGAGCTACAGAGAGCTTCTAAGCCATTTTCTCATATTTTCTGTGGATCCACCGTTGGCGTTTTCTTCCTTAGAAGAAGTCTGAAGCGCTTCAGTGATCGTCAACTGTGCTGTGCTTGTACGCACTCATCGACACTTGCCGGAAGTCGCCTTGCCCGCTTGCCGAGCCGCCGTGTCGTCGTCTTAATCAGCAGGTTACAAGTCTAGTTACATCGCTGGTCACACTGGCTAGAGTGTATTTTCCAGTTTGTTGTTCGATGAACAAATTGATTGTGTAACGTCCATCTTGTAATTATCCATGTTGATTAATCTGGGTGAGGGCCCCGCAGAGTAGATAGATATCGAACTGCAACATCGTGTGTGTCTCTTTATTTTCGCGTATGTTTATTTGTCGTTATTTTCCGCATAACCGAAGAACGTGACGTTTCAAAAATGAACCAATAGCATAAAATACTAATGTTCAAGAATCTGAACAATTTAAAACTTTATTGACTTATTTTATACTTGATGATGCTTACAGATAAGAAGGTATTAATGATTGGAGAGGGATTTCCATACATGGTGTCATCTCCATCAACAACGATAGTATCAGGTCGTGCTCGCTCTCTTCTGTCGTCAAATGCTGACACCTCCTACGAGTGGGTCCCGCTCGACTCCCCCGACCTCTCGTTGCGCTCCAGCGCCGCCCTTCGCGATCTCATCGCCGAGAACCGTGCCCGCCAGCTCACCATCGAGAGCAAGAACGAGAGCTGGCAACTGCTGCATCAATTGGCAACCGAAGACTTCGCCTCGGGCTCCGGTTCGGTTGAGGCCAATCCACACCAGATGTTTCCCGAGCCTACGCAATGCTGGGACGCTGAGATTGGCGGCACGCATGTGACGTTGGACCTAATGCAGCGTCCTAACGCGCCGTTCGGCTTCGTGCCCCCCGGCGCGAGGGCTAGAGCCAAGGCCGAGGGAGAAGAGGGTTTTGACTTGTGGAACTCTTTTTGGAAGGACATATAGCTAATTAAAAATCGGTTTTTTTTGTTATGTTTTGTGTTTGCGGATTAGTTAAGATTTAAGAGTATTCATTATAGAGTTATAGCCTTCGATTAGGGTAAAGATTTATATTTTACATTTTCTTGTATCGTCGTCTTTTGTGTATTGATTAGGGTTTAGAGGGTCAACCCCTATGACCGCTTGTCTCTTCTCACTCCTCAGTGAATTTTTGGGACAATTTGTAATTCAATTTCCTCTCGTTTATAAGCTTAGATTATGCAAATTTCAAAAAGAAAAAGGTAGATTTTGGAGTAAAACAAATCCCCGGTATGCCAATGCTAACAATTTTTTTTTAATCATGATTCATGAGTATGGGCGATTTCGGGGAATTGTTTGGCGCAAAAAACTCTTCAAAAGAAATAAAATCCTAAAATTCAATATTTGAAAAAAAAAAACTCTTTACTTTCTTTAATTTTTTCAACTTAATCTCTATATAATCTTTGAAAATCTTTTCAAAATCCCATTTTAGTAAACACATACACCTTTTTTTTTTCTTTTCTTTTTATGTGGATCTGTGATATTATTTTTAAATTTTGAGCAATATTTAAGTTTTCTTTTACAAAAACTATGACTTTATTATGCCCATATAATCGAATTGGCATAACCAATATCAGATTTTAAAATTCGTACATAAAATCTCATTCTTATGATCCTTAGTATAAACTTGTGGCGGTTTGCGGTTAACAGTCTCTAAGTTTTATAGTAGTTTAGAGGCAATATTATGTTTTGACTAGGAGTGAAACAAAAAGCATATACTGAGTTTTGAATTGTAAATCGCTTAAGTGATACCGACTATATCAAATATTGAACGCACCGAATAAATAATAATAATAATAATAATATTTATCATTCCGTATTACTGTTCGATTAATATAAAATAAACCAAACCGAATACCATATTTACTGGATAACTACAATTTAATCTTTACTTTAGATTTTGCATTGCATGATCTATATTAATATAATAGTTAAAGCATTTACTAGTTTTTGTTTTCTTTTATGATCGTTTTTTGCTTAATAATTATATGAATGAAACTTTAAATATATCTTGATTAAGGAATATGAAACTTAAATCATATTCTTTAACGCGCTAAATGGGATTAAAAAACTTATTTTACTTCTTCCAAAACCGAATACCAAATATTTAATAATTGCAACAATATACTTAAAGTTAATGTATTCGATATTTCTTTTAAGAAATACCAAAATTCAGTATCCAGAAATTACATGAAAATAGCACACCGAATATACATTGTGTTCATCATTTTAGAAGTGACCAGGGGCGCATGCAGTGAAGAGGTTGGTGGGTTCAAACCACACCCTCCTAATTTTTATATTTTATATTTTTTTTTATAAAATAATACCTCTATTTCATCTTTTTATTGGCCCATTATCATTTTTCATCTAAATTTATATAAAATTTTAACAAAATTCTCCTTAATTTTTTTTAAAATTTAAAAATAATTTTACAAGTCAAATTTTTTACGAAAAAAAAAAAGAAGTTATTTCTAACCCTTTGTTTTGCACTTCTTGACTCTGCCGTTGGACGTGACTAAAGAATTAAAAAGAAATTGATTACAATCAGTGACAGTACCACATTGTGTTCAAACTTCAAACTGGGCCAAAGCCCCTGTAATAATTTTTTATTTATACAATATAAGTATATTTTTAACATTTTTTTTATGAGAAGCCCAATACCTCACTCATTCTTCTTCTGAACCTCAAATTATGCCCCCTAGTTAAAAATTCTTAGTTCCGATCACAACTGAACCTCAAAAGCAATTACTAAGACATTTTTGAAGAGCTGAGAAAGTGAACTTTTCTAGTTGAACAGTTTTGTAAGGATTATCTGGTAAATTATTTATATTCATGTTATGTACATTATTATACATTTATTTTATAGCATATATAGAATCCTAATTTTATGGTCTCTTTCGTAGTGTTTTTTAATAATAACTATTTTCATCGTTATTTTAGAAACCAAAATAGTAGCCCATATATAATCACTTGTGAATATGACCGCATAGTATGATTCTATATTTATACTTAATATCTCGCATAAACAAAAGTCGTTAAACGTATTCAAAATAGTATTGAAGCTCATGAAGTAAAAATAAGCAACGATTAAAAGATGAAATGAACTTAAAAAATGTCAATCTTTATGGATTTAATTTGTTAAGATTTTATTAATTAAAATTGCTATGATCGAAGTGCTCAAGATACCATTTGTAAAACTCAAATGTTCAAAGAACACTTGATCCGGAAATCAACTAAATTGGAAATATCGATACCCGATAACCAAAAACACTTAAGAACAACACAAATATGAAGAACTAACGAATATGAGAGAAAAAAAGGATTGTATATAGTGATAAATTGTAATCTTCTTAGTCATTCAACAAATTAGCTCTTTGGAAGTATTTTCTAGAGCAGATTTATGAGTTTGTGTTCTTCCTATTCTTTGTTATTCTTGGTTATTGGGTATTGATATTTTCATTTTCAGTCGGTATCCGAATCAAGTGTTCTTAGAGCATTTGGGTTCCACAAATGGTATTTTGAGCACTTCGATCGTAACAATTTTAATTAATAAAATCTTATCAAATATGTAAAGACGATATTTATTAATTCGTATTCCCTTAAGATTAATAAATATGATCATTAATTAATTTTTTTAATTCGTAAAGAATGTTATCTTGAAAAAAAAGTGTTGAATAAAATTAAATAATCTTAAGCATTGACATAAATAAAAATACCTAAAGAATAGGTAAATAGGTTGAGGTAATTGAAAATAAGATACATATCTCTATCATTTACTTTGATCGCTGAAGATAGGTTGGAGTTGCACTAATAATTTGACAATCCAACATTATTTTGTTTCAGGAACAAACAACAATATATAATAGATAATATATATATATATATATATATATATATATATATATATATATATATATACAATCAGACAGTGAAGTTTCACAAATTCTCTCCAGTATTTCAAGTTGAATATTTGTAATTTTAATCTATAAATCTATTATGTACAAAATCCCCTTCCCAAAAATAGCGGTCGAAGCTACTTAAGCTTAAAATGGACCGACATAGATTTATTTATATAGTATATCCTAACATAACATTTCCTGCTAAGTTCTTTACAGAAAGATTCCACTCCCTCTATAAAGAAATGTTTTTTACTCACTTGGCAAAATAATAATAATAATAAAAAAACATGCAAGTTCTTTCTTTACCGTTGAGTATTGGCAAGGGGAAAAAAGAAAAAAGAAAGAAAAACAAAAGAGTACTACACGACACTGATAATTTAAGGCGTGGATTAAAAAAATTGACCTATTTAACTATAACAAGCAAACTATTTATCATTTTTCTTAAGCTCGTGATTGTCATATTAAATGATAGACACGACCCTTACGTGTTTCATGTTTCATGTACTTTTGCCTCAATAGTTGGAAAACGTTAAATTACAAAACAAATTATATCAACCTCACAATTTATGAATTATATACAATATTATAAAATGAAATTACACCAAAAAAATGATTAACTAGCTCAATTAACTAATTTTTGAAACATGTGTACTTTTGCCGCAATAATTGGACAATTCGAGAAAACGTCAAATTGCAAAAAAAAAAAATTATTTCAAACTCACAGTTTCCTAATTATATACATTGTTAAACAATGAAATTACATCAAAGATATTAAAAATATAGCTCAAGTTCAACAATTTCCGTAAAATAAATACTTTTACCGCAATTATATAGCAATTCGGACAAACACTAAAATCACCCCAATTCTGCAAAAAAAAAAAAAACAAAAACAAAAATCACATAAACTATTATAATTCATCCATATTCCTTAATAAACCTAAAAAATATCAATTTCAACAATAACATATGATTCAAAACCTAAAATAGATAATCAAAGTATCATGAAACTCAAACTTGAACTTTCATTCAACCTAATAGCTTTCTAAGTAAATATATGAAATGTAGAATAAACTTGTGAAAATTTGACATGATTCATACATATACAACATTTAAACTTGAAAACACTCAAGATCCACTAAAAAAACCCTAAAATACTTTTAAATTCTGAAATTAAAAAAAGTTGGAACTTTTGCCGCGAAAAAGAAAAAACTATATTGGGGTTGACTTATCGTTTTTGACCTAAAAGTAACAAGCTTTTCGAAAAAATACACTTGAAAACTTTGCTCGATAAGTGACTTGCTTTTCGAATCGAAAAATCGCGATAAGTATAAAACGAAAACAATTAGAGGAGATAAGTTACCGAGAAGTGGTTTTCAGCGATTAATCGCTCGATTATCGCGATAATCGATTCCCTGCTTAAAGCTCGTAATTAGGGATTAATCACAAACCCTAAACATAGAGAAAAATCGCCTACCCCTAGCTCAGAGCTCGCGATTTCCTCCTATCCCTAGTTCTTCTTCGGTTTCTCATCCAAACACCGAGAAGGACCTAACCTGTCCAACGAGGTATTTTCTGGTACGTTCCCGCAGCGACGTAGTGGACGAAATAGAGGCACCACAATTGACGTGCTCGATCCCGGAGAGAAGAGAATTCGGCCAAGAAGAGAACGGAACAATCCACAGCGTTTTTGGTACAGTTGGCAAAAGTACCAAATCTTTGGTAATGATTTCTAAAAGATTTCTTAATATTCGAGATTAATCTAGATCTATATTATTCGATGATATCTTATGCTTTCCGTCTCGCGATTGAGAAATGTCATCGAAAAACCCAACACTACGTAGTACGTACACAATACCTTGGTCTTCTTTAATCATTTCTATATTTTATTAGTTATTTAGTTTAGGGTTAATTGCGGCAATAATGCACAACCTTTGGTCAAAAGGGGTTTTAGGTCCCCAACCTTTCAAAGTGTGGGCAAAAATACACAACGTTTGTTGAATGTAAAATCCGTTGGTCCTTCCGTTAGGGATGTTAAATTCTGCTGATGTGGCATCGTTAAACTGCCAAATGGACTGCCAACTTGTAAAATTAATTACATAACCTAATTAATAAGAATAAAATAAAATATTTTAACTATGATTCAAAAAATAAATCAAAACTTTAAATTAACGAGCAATACCTATTTAACGCGTAGTTCCTATTTTTAAACTCGTGCTTCAATATTATTCACATCTTTACTATGTCGTTTTTTAAATTACAATTGTTTTTAATAATCAGTAGTTTTCCCAAAATTTTAGTCGTTTCTAATAAACCGTTGTTATGTAATCTTTGCAAATTTTAGTCGTGTTTAATAATCCGTCATTTTTCAAAATTTTAGTCATGTTTGACGAAGAGTCTATATATTTTTAGTGGGAGTAAAAATTATATATTTAATTTAAAGAATTAATTTGTTTTTTGAATCACAATTAAAATATGATTTAATTTATTCTTATCAATTAAGTTATGTAATTAATATTACAGTTGGCAGTCCATTTGGCAGTTTAACGATGCCACATCAGCAGAATTTAACAACACTAACGGAAGGACTAACGGATTTTACATTCAACAAACGTTGTGTATTTTTGCCCACACTTTGAAAGGTTGGGGACCTAAAACCCCTCTTGATCAAAGGTTGTGCATTATTGCCGCAATTAACCCTTTAGTTTACAATTATAGAAATAAAAGGAAAGAATAGAAGAATGTATTTTTCTTTGGTAACATAAGATTGAATTGTAAAAAGAATCATGGTATTTTGTCTTTTATTTAGAATTTTAAAACTCTTGTAATTTTTTTATGAACTTCGGATGAACTCATAATTAATATTGTTGGAAATCTTACGCCAATAAAAATCTAATTATAGGTTGGAAACAATAGTTTTGACGTAATTTAAAAAATATATTATATATTTTTTAAATTTTTTTGATATAGTCGAACAAAAATATAACCAAAAAGTATTTAAAATATTCTAAAAAAATAATTCTAAATTTATTTTATGAATTCAAAAATATAATATAGGGTTAATTGCGGCAATAATGCACAACCTTTGGTCAAGAGGGGTTTTAGGTCCCCAACCTTTCAAAGTGTGGGCAAAAATACACAACGTTTGTTGAATGTAAAATCCGTTAGTCCTTCCGTTAGGGATGTTAACTTCTGCTGATGTGGCATCGTTAAACTGCCAAATGGATTGCCAATTTGTAATATTAATTACATAACCTAATTAATAAGAATAAATTAAAATATTTTAATTATGATTCAAAAAATAAATTAAAACTTTAAATTAACGAGCAATACTTATTTAATGAGTAGTTCTTATTTTTGAACTCGTGCTTCAATATTATCCACATCTTTACAATGTCGTTTTTTAAATTACAGTTGTTTTTAATAATTGGTCGTTTTTCCAAAATTTTAGACGTTTCTAATAAACTGTCGTTTTGTAATCTTTGCAAATTTTGCCGTGTTTAATAATCCGTCGTTTTCAAAAAATTATTCATGTTTGACGAAGAGTCTGTTAGATTTTTAGGGGGAGTAAAAATTATTTATTTAATTTAAATTATTAATTTTTTTTAATCATAAATAAAATATGATTTAATTTATTCTTATTAATTAAATTATACAATTAATATTACAAGTTGGCAGTCCATTTGACAGTTTAACGATGCCACATCAGCAGAATTTAACATCCCTAACGGAAGGACCAACGGATTTTACATTTAACAAAGGTTGTGTATTTTTGCCCACACTTTGAAAGGTTGGGGACCTAAAACCCCTCTTGACCAAAAGTTGTGCATTATTACCGCAATTAACCCTATAATATACAAATAACATAATCAAACTTTTTGCTTTAAAAGTTTATTCTGGCATAACAATGATTGGTAAAGTGATTATGCAAATATTCAAGACAGGCAAGTACTAATTAATGTACTTAAAGTATATATTATTAAACACTAACTTAATTACAACATATAGATTAATGTAACTAAATTAGATACTTCTTTATATTATATTATTTATACATGTATTAGATATATTAAAAATATCATTGTATATATTTTATAAACATTGCTTTCAGATCAAATATATTTTATTTTTCACTAACAAGATTTAATTTTACATTCATTTTTATTTTCAAATTTAATAAAGATTAACAAAAGTTTAATTAAATAATGTTTTAAAATCAATCTCCCAAATTAATTTGTTAGGCTGCATTTTTACATTGATTACCCAAACTATATTACAGAATTGATTTTCAAACTAGTTAACTAAACACTAATTTTCGATTCCGGTTTCTACGTTTACATAATGAAATAAACTAATTAACTTAACACATTCGGGTTCTACGTGAAATAATGCAGGCAGAGAAAAGAAGAAATAGCAGTTAGCCATTGATTATTATTTATGCTGGATCATAAATTATGTTGTATGATGACAACTAATTAATGAACTCTTGTCAGTACGTGAAATAAATAACAATAATAAAAAAGTTCTCAAATTATAAGGCCCTTACAAATCATTGCAAATTATTATCTCAATAATCATAAGGATTCAATATTTTGTTTCATTCAACGGCTAGCTATAATATTAAATAAAAATAAAAATAAAATGTTATTATTATTATTATTTGGATAAGTACGAGTTATCGCGATTATCGTTTGACAATTGCTCGGATTAGCCTTCACGATAATTATTCGCTACTAATCGTTGTCTTTTTATACTTATCGTTCGATAATCGTTGAAAAAGATAGGTACTTTTTGGTGAAGCTTTTCAAGTGCAAATATTCGATAATCGAGGGACTTTTCGGTCAACAACGAAAAGTTGACCCTAGGTGTAAATTCATTCTTTTCCCGAGAAACCCTAATTTTTCCGCTCAAAAAACTCTCTTCTACTTCAAGATCTCCCGATTCTTCTCCCTTACCTCGGTAATCGGTTGGAGAAGGTGCTCGATTATCAACGCCAACCTTGAGTTTCGAAGCCCTTCCCAAACGATTACATTTTAAAGGTTTTTATTTTTATTTTTTTAGTTGATGTTGAGAGATTTCAAGTTTTAAGGTTGTATATGTAAGAATCCTTTAATTTTTTTTTTTTATAATATTCTTCTATATTTGTAGTAATTGTTTAGAAATGTATTAGGTTGAATCAAAGATGTTCTTTAGGCGTCATATTAGTTTAGTTGTGAATTTGTGATTATGATGAACTTGTTGTTGATAAAATGTTTTTTTTTTTAATGTTGATGATTGAATATAGATGAGAATAATATATTTTATGAATTTGTTGAATCACTTTTTCCGATTTGGGTGATGTTTGAGGATTTTTTTTAATTGTTCTTTAATTACGGTCAAAGTACTTATTCTCCAGAAATTGGTGAATTGAGCTATATATTGAATTTTTTGATGTAACTTCATGTTGTAACATTCTATATAACTGGAAAAATGTGAGTTTGACATAATTTTTTTTTGTAATTTCATGTTTTCCCAAATTGTGACCTTATTGCTGCAAAAGTACATGTGTTTTCGTCATTTGGATAAAATGAGCTAGTTCTTCGATTTTTTTTTATGTAATTTCATTATGTAACATTGTATATAATTGGAAAACTATGAGTTTGACATAATTTGTTTTGTAATTTGACGATTTCCCGAATTATGCAATTATTGTGGCAAAAGAACATTTTTTTTGTAACTCGGTGAATTTGAGCTAGTTCTTCAATATTTTTATATAACTTCAGTTGGGAAAACTGTATATAATTTATGATTGGTGAGTTTCAAATATTTTAGTTTTTTAATTTTACAGTTTTTTTTGAAACGCGTTTTTTTTTGTATGACAAAAGTTCTTATTTTTGATAAAATAGGAAAATATTTTATAGCTTTTCCATCGATAAATACATCGATAAGTATCGATGAGTACTTTAGATAATGGTAACGATATGTTTTGTCGATTTTCCATCGATAAATCCATTTGCAACCGATTAGTCCGTTGATAACGACAAACGATTTTTTGGCAAAAACACTTATGATTTATGTATGGTACTTCTACAGCTTTTATTTCTTGTCTTTGTTCTTCCTTGTTATTTTCCTTTCTCACTGCAAATTTGCAGAGCACCATGGTGATTAAATAAACTTTAATTTTTAATTAGCTTACAGCATATAAAGCACGTTTCATCTTGTAGTTATTTGCAAACCCAAACTGTGCAGGCTTAACCCTACTTTGGTATTAGATGACTAATATTGTGAGCTGTGATAGCTTGGGAAATATATAATGATATATCAGATTATAGGATTCATAACGATATACGTATTTAATATTTTTATTTTTGTACTAATAAGAATTAATTAATTATTTTTTTTTCCTACGGTCAACACTCTCAATGTTCATTATTTTGCTTCTCAATTCATTTTTAATTGATGTAACAGAATTTCAAATGTGTCAAGATGAAAAAAAATTCTCTCTATCTCGGAAGTGACGTATTTAACGGAATATTGATAAATCAATTAAAAAATTAACCGAATTCTGGACGGAAGCAAATAATAAACATTTGAATCTTTGGCCGTGGAAAATAATGAACATTGAAAACTTCAATAGTGAAAGATAAAATTATTAAGTTTATGGTACCATAGATTATATGATGTCACATTTTATTAATATTTAGCTTATCAGCAACCGTGGAAGGAAGGTGTTCTGCTGAGTTAGGTTGTATTTGTTTGCACTTAATAGCCATCTTAATCTTAATGGGTCAGATTTGAAACTATTAAATGCATTTGTTTTTATTTTTTAAAAGCTCTTAATAAGTCTGAATGAGCTCTTATTCGGTCAGATGTGAAATCAAGTCTTAATATTATTAAGACCTATTATTTCTCTCTCTTCCATTAATTATTGACATGTCATCTCATATATCTCCATTCTTCACGCTGTTTGGCCCTTTTATTTTTTTCTATTAATATATTTTTCTCTCTCCTCCTCAAAACTTCAAAACTCCATAACTTTTTTTCCGAGCATCGGATTGACTCATATGATATATTATCGGAATGCTTGCGACGAGAAGAATCCAATGACAGGTGGGAAGATATAGTTTTGATGATTTCTTACAAATATGAAATTCGAATTTTTTAATAAAAATAAATTAACTAAATTAAAAAAATATATTTTTAACTAAATAATTAACTAAATTATCAAATTAATTTATTCATAAAAAATTCCAATACGCTAATTCGTAAAATAATGTAAAATTATTTATTTATTCATTAATAAAATAATATTTGTCATGAATAAAATCCGAAATATTTTGATTAGTTAAAAATTAATACTATATCAAATATATATATTTCGTAATATTTAATAAAATATTTTAGATCTTTTTTTAAATCTTTATTTTATGATAGGTATTTATAAAATTATAATAAAACTATTTAATTTTTATGTAATACTATACAGTAAACTTAATTAAAAAAAATTTATTCAGATCTGCATTCATAAAAAACAAACAGACTTAATTATCTGTCATTCAGATTCAGATGTCACATCTTATTATTCAGATGTGCATTCAGATTCAGATGTCTTATTCTTAATGTAAACAAACGGACTCTTAGTCTATGTTTGTTTACATTAAGATTAAGACATCTGAATCTGAATGATAAGATGTGACATCTGAATGAATAAATTTTAAGTGTGTTTGTTTTTTAAGATCTGAATGCATATCTAAATACATTTTTCTAATAAAAATTAAATTTTACTATACATCTTTTTATATATGGTTATTTTTAATGATAATAATTTAATTTTAAAATAATTTATTTAATCATATCCAATTATTTTATTTTTCATAAAAATTCCATTAAAAATATTTTTTAATAACATATAAATATAATAAAATTTTAAAACTTTATTTGAAAAATTGTACACTGTAAAAAATTATATCATCTATTAAATTATTTATGATAATAATTATATGTAAATTTATTATAATGATTATTTAATTTATTATATTAATAAATTTGGAAATATGTAAATTTAAACGTAAAAATATATATATCCATTAAAAAATGTAATATATATAAACTAATTGATATATTTGATAACTTTTGATTACAAATTCTTAATAATTTTTTTACTTTAATATATTTTTTAAACGTAATATATTTTTATTATATTAATAAATTTGGAAATATGTAAATTTAAACGTAAATAAATATATATCCATTCAAAAAACGTAAATATATATATATATATATTCAAAACCTAATTGATATATTTGATAACTTTTAATTACAAATTCCTAATAATTTTTTTATTTTAATATTTTTTAATATATTTTCTATATATTTTCGAAACTATTTTTTTTAAAGCGTCAAAACTATATCTTCCCACCTATCATTGGATTCATCTCGTCGTAAGCTTTCCAACGGTATATCATATGAGTCAATCCGATGCTCAGTTTAAGAGTTATGGAGTTTTAAAGTTTTAAGGAGGAGAGAGAAAAATAAATTTGGAGAGAGAATATTATGAGAGAAATGAGCGTGAAATGCCAAAATATAACTCATGGATAAGACTTGAGTGTAGATCTGACCGAATAAGTGGATAATCAGACTCATTAAGATGTTTATTGAGAAAAAAACAAATGCACTTAATGACTCTAAATCTGACCCATTAAGATTAAGAGGTTCATTAAGTTAAGTGCAAACAAACATAACTTAATAGTCAAGCTTGATTCTTGCATCTAAATAAACATGGTTCCTGTAGAGGGCGATTTTCACCACCCTTTTCCAGTCACAAAGACAATCACCAAATAACAAATAAACAATAGTAAATGATGAATATCCCTGTTTTATTATATTTTCCGAAATGAGCTCTGTTTTCTTCCGTTGAATAGCTGGACAGATGAACGATCATGAACACCAATTCTCTCTATTTCCTTAGCCTTTTCTATTACAAGACTTCTTTCTCTCTTTCCCGGCCTTTCTTCTCTATTTTTCCGAACCTTTACAAATGAGGCTTATCTTGCCTTTTATAGAGTTTACAATGCCTTTCCCTTGCATCCTTCCCGCCTTTTTCCTTTTAATCATTCACTCTCTGGCGTGATTTGAGGGCAGCATGGTCAATTCTTGTTTTATGTCGCTTCCGAGCAGGCTGTCGTTATGGGTAGGTGCGCCTCATTAAATGCGCTTCCCGTCAACCGTCATTCGGCTCTGCAAGCCTCGTCGCTGACGCTCTCATCGAGTGAGTAGGTCGGCTTCATTAAATGCACGTCTCGTCAAGGGTCATTCGACCCTGCACAATCATCATGACGAAGTTCCTCGTCGGGTGTGATGGGACGCTTCATCGCAACTTGCTCTCGCGTGGCTGCGTCTCCTCGTGGATGAACCTCCTCGGGGATGTTCCTCCTCGGGGATAATCCCCCTCGGGTGACGAACTTCCTCGCCTCCCCTCATGTCGTTTATGGACCAAACGACACGAGTTGTGTTGAGGATGGATTTGACCAAATCCGACTTAACAGTTCCATACTTCCATTTGATTTCTTAACTCTATTAACTTGAAAAAAATGAAACTGAGAGAAAATAATACTGGAATTTCGTTATCGATAATAGAACGTCAACAAATACGCATATAATAATATATATAAAAATAAAAACTTGAGACACAATATTTGTTAGTGCGATATTTGTGATTATCTTACTTACAAAGCAAGGCTCTTGCCCAAATTCTTCATTTCAGCATACAGATACAATTCTCAATAGAAGTTAGGACTAGGAGACGCTTCTATGAGTTTCAAAAAGAAATGACAATAGTTCTACTAACTAGTAGTGGTAGTCAACTTGTTGTAAATAATGCTGTAAATATATATGGTATAAAAGTTGGTATCCAGGTCTATTTTTTACAAGTTCGGTATAAACTGGAACTAGAATATCAAGTTCCGTATTTTACTTGGAAAACATAATTCGGCTCTGGATTTTATACCATATTTATTTATTTCATTACTTTTTAAAATTGACCTTTGGTATTAACAAAAAAAAAATAAAAAAATTGATTGTCGGATTAAAAATAGCAACGGTTCGGATTGGATAAAAGAAAAACAGAATCTTAAATTTTTAAAAAAATTAAAACCAGAACTTCTGAATCCGAAAAAATCCGGAACCAGAACTTTCTAACGTAGGAATTGGGTTCAATTTACAACTAAACCTATATGAATTCGGAAATCCCAAAAAGTTCTGGTTCCGGATTTTATTCGGATTTCCGAATTCCTATAGGTTTAGTTGTCAATTGAACCCAATTCCTACAAAAGTATATATATATATTTTTAATCTTTCTATTGTCCATTGATCACTTGCTAATCCCTGATATTCTTATAGAGAATAGCCTTCGACGCCTTGGGCGTGTTTTGATTTTTCAGTATAAACGATAAAAAAAAAAAGGCTCCAACGTTTATTACAATCTCTCATTGTATTAAGAAAAGCTTTTCAAACATAAAGAAAATTGGACGTTGATAATTTGGTATATGGATAATAATTCATGCAGAATTTTTTTTTTTTTTTAATTCGCACAAATTAAGAGTTAAGATCAAAGTCTTACTAGCAGGACTTTAATTCTATGCTATTCTTATAATGAAAGTCCTCCCGATAATGCCTGCAACGTTTCTCATTTGTGATTCAGATAAATTAAAGATTAAACAAAATAATGTGCTCATATATATTAGGGAAAATTACGGCAAAAATACCAAATTTTTGGTCAACGTGCCTCCCGATTAACCAACCTTTAAAACTAGCGGCAAAAATACCCAACGTGCGTTGACCGTGACTTTGGCATGAAAACATTAATTTTTCTGTTAACATTCGCCATGTGGCCGTTAGCGGCAAAAATACCCTTTAAAAAAAATTAATTTATATTTTTTTTCTTTGCTTGATTAGTGATAATTACTTGAATTCCAAATACATTGAATAACACAAAAGTTAGTCAAAACATCAATTGATTTCTTAAGGTGCTTGTATAAGCTATATTTGCTGATAAAAATCTTATTATTATAAGAAATTTTAAACATAGCATTACACAAAAGTCGATCATGATATCAATTATCAATTGTATATTAATTTTCTTCGAGAAGCTAATTTGCAGACTAAACCTAATCATGAATAAAACAATTACATAGTTAAATTAAGGTTGACAGTCAAACTTTAAACAAAAACATAATCATATTGTTTTTGCTACATTTGACTATCTAAATATATAGCATGCCATCTCAAAGAAATATTATAATATATATATATATATATATATATATATATATATATATATATTTGAAACTCTTAGCGCATATATTCTCAAGTTATGACCATTACTTATATTTTATGTCTTCTTTTGGTTGGAACATACTTTGAAGTCTTATTTTGTTATCGGGATACTTTTAGAGACGTTAATTAGCCGAGTTAATGTCTTCACATTGCTTCAAATTCTAAGTATGAACCGAATTAACATCTTCACCATTACCTTTTTCATTGGAAATTAACTGTTTTAGATCGAATTAATACAGTCAAGTAATGTTTCCGTATTGAAAAAAATGGCTTAAGAATATATGCCGGTAAACAAATATTATAAATAATCAATAGGGTTTGATTAGTAATAATTGGCTAAAAGACCTCTCTTGGGATCCCATTAAAATTCATACCCTTAAATACCCCTGCTAAGAAACATGAATAGTGCCGAAGGAATCTATGAAACACAATGAAAACCCAATTAAGGTCATTCTCCAAAAAAGCCCTCATCGGAGGCTGATCCAACGCCGCAAACCGCGTCCTCATCGAGGCCGGACGCGCCTACACGGCGTTTGCGCCGGACGCGCTACTTCACGCGTGCACGCCTCTGTTGACGTCATCATGCTGACGTAAGCCCTTTTGAGAATGCGTGAGCGCGCGTGAGGAGGGCAGGAGACGCATGGCTACACGTGGGGCCACGTGGCAGCGCGTGGTGGCTCGTGTGGGGCCGTCCGAGGTACTCTCGGCCAACTTTAAGGGTTTCGGGAGCGTTCCGAGGCCATTTCTTGCAAACTTTATGATTTTTTGAGTGTCTTGATATTTTTGGAAACATATTGACACTTTATTTTGCGAAAACAGACTTCCGGTGAATATCTCGGGCTAAAATTGACTTTATTTAATAAAAGAAAAATTAATTATATAACTTTCCTTTTATTAATTTATTAAAAATGAATTACGTAAAATACCCGTAACATTATGTTTAAAATTTCTCATAATAATAAGGTTTTTATCAGCAAATGTAGCTTATACAAGCACATTAAAAAATCAATTGATGTTTTGACTAAATTTTGTGTTATTCCATGTATTTGGAATTCAAGTAATTATCACTAATCAAGTAAAGAAAAAAATTAAAAATATATTTAAAAAAAAAAGTTTGGGTATTTTTGCCGCTAACGGCCACATGGCAGATGTTAACGGAAAAATTAACGTTTTCATGCCAAAGTCACAGTCAATGCATGTTGGGTATTTTTGCTGCCAGTTTTAAAAGTTGGGTACACGAGAGGCACGTTGACGAAAAATTGAGTATTTTTTGCCGTAATTTCCCTATATATATTAAGAGAAACCTTTTCAAAAATTAATAAATAACTACCGACAAAAATTCAAGGCAGTATGCATCAATAGATGTTAGCATCAAGGCCGGCCTTGAGTAGTTAGGGCATCTGGGTCAAAAGGAAAAAAAAAATCCGCATTGAATATATACTAACTTATTTCTATATGTTGCGATAGAATCAACGACGAAACTATTAGTGAGGGTTAGACAGGATACTATTAAAAAAGAAAAAAGAAAAAAAAAAGAGATGTTTACGTTTGAAATTGCTCCGATTTTAAGGGATTAGGCTTGAATTTATACAAATTAACTCTTAATCCTCAAAATCCAACCCAAAAACCCATCCGGGTTTAATTTTTTTTAAAAAAACTCTGATACAGATCAGTCCGGGTCCGGGAAAAAAAAATCCCGGACCGATCCGGATCCGGGTATTTAATTTTGTAAATTAAATTTATTTTATTTATTGTTTAGTCCCTAATTTAGTTTAATTGTTCAAATCTAATATTTTGGTAATTAAGTTCGGTTTTGAAAAAAAAATGTTTAAATTCTTAAATTATTTTGTGTGTTTTAAATATTTAAAAATAAATAAAAACATACAACAACAAAAGAAAGTAATATGCGTTTTTTATTAAACAAACTCGAAGGTAGGATACGGGAAAGTACAAATACAACCAAATGTCGAAAGGCAAACGAAGTTACAAATTCAAAGTACAATAAGAAAACGAACAATTGAAAACGAATTACATTTGCATATGTGAAAAGTAATTCGCCAATTCTCGGTCGAACATATCGTTTCTTGTTGTTGCTTGTTGGCCATAATCCAATCTCTCGAAAGCATAAGGATCTCGACCATCAATGACCTTGTAGACTTGCGGCGAGGCTCTAACATCCTTTCGGCCATTGAGAATGCCGCCTTCGATGATACCGTTGAGACCGGGATTGTGAGAATGTCAAGAGCCAACAAGGATAAAACCGAAAACTCCGATCGATTTGCGTGCCACCATTGAAGGATGTCGAGGCTTTCGTTAGGGCACGGTGTCGGAGGAAGCTTGCAGAATCGGGCGTACTCGTCGACGGTGTTGCGCCGTTGACGTCGACCAAGAACACGAGATCCCGAATTGCCACTTCCTTGTGAACCCGGTGAAGAAGACGATGTCGTATTGCCGGCGCCGGCGCCGCGCCCAATAGCTGTAAGGTTGTAGAATAACCGGTGATTGTACACGTATGGTGAACCACCGGCCCCGCGTCCGCCCTATATTGAACAAAAAATATTCTCATTTAGAGTAATTTTAGGAAATCAAAAAAAAAAATCTTAAGAAATAAAGTTAAAAAAATTACGTGAGTTTGTTGTTGAGGATTCGTTTCCTCCATCTGATCTTCCAAGCCGTTATATTTTTGCTCGTACTCTCGGTAAAGGGCCTTCATCTTCTGATCCGCATCGAAGTAATTGTGCGTCATATATTGCTCCCCCGTCATAGCTTCCATGGCATGTAAGACATCCTGCAATTTGGAAAGCTTAAGTGTCGGATCCACGATTACAGCGGCGCAATAGAAAAATGGGAGCTTATCAGAACCCCAATAATACTTGAACTTTGCGATCATCAGTGTTAGTACATCGGTAAATAAAGTATTACTTTTTACGTTTTCAAAATGACAAAGTATATCGAAAATAGCGGGCAAAGCTCTCTGAGATGTGGGTGAGTAAACATGAGATAAATCAATAGTAATTTGATTAAAAAGGTGAAGAAAAGCCTGTAATTGGATAGCGGTTATCCAATCGTCTAGAGTGAGGTCTTCGCGGTCGTCGTGCTCCGGGCCGTTGATCCAATTTGTAAGAAGCTCCTTGTATGGTATGACAACATCCAACGTCATGTAAGTCGAGTTCCAGTGGATCGGCATATCTGGTTGAAACGTTCTGACCTGGTAACCGTGAGCCCTTCAATAATCTTCCCAAGAAACTGTACGCATAGTAGATGATCGTATATATAAAATCGTGCTCCTAATTTTGGTGATACTGTCGGAAATAACGCCAATACCGGATTGAACGATTAAGTTTATAATATGACATGAACACCTTTGATGAAAATAATCCTCCCTAAAATTGGTCAAACTTTCCTTCATTATTTCTACGGCATTGGCGTGGGCACTAGCTTTATCTAACGTAATGGAAACTACTCTATCCGAAAGGCTCCAATTCGACAAACTTCTAATATAGCCTCGGCTAGGTTTACTGCTGTGTGCCTAACCCTCATCGGCTTAAAACCTATGATACGCTTTTCCATATGCCAATTATCGTTAATAAAATGAGCTACGACCATAATTTAATCATCATTAGCATGGCCTTTCCAACAATCCGACGTTAAAGACACTTTGTAAGAAGATTGTTGGAACTTTTCGCGTAAAGCGGCCCTTTGCTGGTTATAAAATTTGATTATGGTCTCGTGGTTTATATAATACGAGATTTCCCTATAGTTTATCGACACCAACTTCATCATCATTTCGTTAAAACCTTCTCCCTCGGGCGCCGATATAGGCAAACCATCGCGTATAGTCCACTGAGCAATAATCATTCTATATACATCATCGGGTAAGCGACTTACCTCCTCCGTCCGCTTTTTTTTTTTTTGCATGTCTTGGCGTGTTGTTCTAGGCGGCTGTTGCCGTTGTTCTTTGGATGGGCCGGAAATTCCTTCCCGCAGTGTCGGCAAATCCCGAACCTATCTTCCAAGCCGGTCTCGTAGTTGTATCTATACTCGGGTAGGAAGTCGTGCTGCCAAACCGCTCTCGTTAATTTCTTTCGCTTCCTCGCCGGCGGATGGGGGGGGCAGACCGCCCATACCCGGAACTAAGAGTTGCTTACCACATCCACGTCCCCGTCCACGTCCAGCTTGCGGTGCTGGTAGAACTTCCTCAACTTCTTCGACTTCCTCCCCCTCGACTTGAACGTAGTTTGGGTCCTCCGCATCATCATCATCATCATCATCATCATCATCATCATCATCATCATCATCATCATCATCATCATCATCATCATCATCATCATCATCATCATCATCATCATCATCATCATCATCATCATCATCATCATCATCATCATCATCATCATCATCATCATCATCATCATCATCATCATCATCATCATCATCATCATCATCATCATCATCATCATCATCATCATCATCATCATCATCATCATCATCATCATCATCATCATCGGGGTCGTTTAATTGATTCCTCGACCTCGTTTCCTAAAAAAACGAAGGAATATTACAAGGGTTACATAAAAAAACGAAGGAATATTACAAGGGTTACATAATTAATTAAATTTCATATAGTTAAATAAAAAAGTTAACAAAATTAAAAATGGTATTTTCTATTTGTGAAAATAATTATCAAGCTCTTTTAGACGGAACTCCCCGAGGTTCCACGGCCAGATCGACTGGAAAGGATGCTATGATCTCACTTTAGGCCCAAGCTTTTCTAGACAGAACTCCCCGAGGTTCCCAGGCTAACTTGGAAGAGATTGCAAAGCAAACCTTATTTAAAAATCAATCTTTCTAAGACACCATAATCCTTAAAAACTTTATAATTATCACCACACATAAAAATTACAATTTTTATTTTTTTTAACTTATTTAATTAACTATTTAAAATTTAACTTAACTAATATGACTAATGACTATTTAGTTATTAATTATTAACTTACTAGTTATTAATTATTAATTAACTTATTAAATATTAAGTAACTTATTAGTTATTAATTATTAACTTTTTAACTTTTTATTAATTATTATTAATTAACTTTTTATTAAGCAACTTTTTATTTAACTTATTAATTAATTTATTATCTATATGACTAATGACTATTTATTAAGTAAGTAACTATTTTTTAACCAACAATTTATTAAGTAAGTAACTATTTTTAACAAACTAATATTTAATTTATTATCTAACAATTTCAAATATAATAAAATAATAATTTAATTAATTAACTACTTAAATTAAACTCGACTTACCTCGACGTCGGGGGAAACATAATGTTGTTGACGATGTTGTTGGACTTGGTGTTGTTGCTCGTGATGGCGGACTTGTTGTGCTTGGTATTGTTGTTCGTTGCTAAGGCTTTGCAAATCCGGAATATTTGTACCTAGATAATTAAGTAAGTTCGTAAAACCACCGACGTGACCTTGAGAAAATAATAATTGTTGGTTCGGCCCGACGCCACCGGTACCATATTGACCATGAACCGGTAACGGTTGGCTAGAAGAACCGGGAACATTGTGTTGATTC
Source organism: Parietaria judaica (assembly GCA_954871525.1). Lineage (NCBI taxonomy): Eukaryota > Viridiplantae > Streptophyta > Magnoliopsida > Rosales > Urticaceae > Parietaria > Parietaria judaica. Next base: position 20,378,780 of record OX940864.1, read on the forward strand.
ATAACTCCGACATTATAATTATGTTGACTAAAAGCCGTCCCGCTATTAATCGACCGCGGCGATGGAATAGTGGACCGTCCTTTTCCTCGGACTTCGGGACGTCCTCGAGAACGGTTGTTGCCACTCGACATAATAACGATAAATTAAACTAATAACAACGGAAATATAAACTAAATTAAACTAAATAATAACGATAAATTAAACTAATAATAACGGAAATATAACGGAAATTAAACTAATAACTAATAAAAACTATAACTAATAACAACTAAAATACCTAAACTATATATTAAACTAGTATTTGAGAGTATTTATATAATTATAAAGTAGCTAAACTATAGCCTAAATTCGAAACTTTGAGAGCTTGAGAGAGTTTGAGAGATTTGGAGATGAAGAGAAGAAGATGTGTGAAAAAATTGGGGGTGAAATTGTGTATTTATAGGAAAAAAATGTGTAGGAATTCGAGTAAAAATGTGTAATAATAGCCCCAACGGTAACATTGGGGGACTTCGAGACACTTTTCTCAACGATCATAAAATCCTGACGCGTGTCAGATTCTTTTGCCGCAGAACCTTTTACACCCGAACGGCTCTTTAAGCCGTTAAGCGACACATTAAAGAATGTTGCGACCTTACTCAATTCTTAATTGGAAAAAAAAAAATATGATCAATAAATGGAACATAGGTAATAGCTTCAATAATTATTTTTATCATTATGATAGTGAATAATGTATGTGGTTTAAGTGAGGAATTTGAAACGTCAAAGCTTGTAAGATAAACGATGAGAAGTCTGAGTCAGATGGTGATTGGAGAGGGACACAACGAAGAAGACGACACTTGAATTGCATTCAATTGGTGATCTCTCTTTCACACTGAATTGCATGATTTGTCAAGTAATTATTATTCGACGTGAAACAAGGAAAAGCATGTGAAAGTGAGTTTCTCAACATAATCACTCACAACACATAAATTGTCTTCTGAATATTCTGCCATTTTTAATATGATAATTATATATAGAAAGTAAATTATAGGGAAAATAGCTGCATAAGTATCTAAATTCTTTAAAAAATTGACATGAAGTTTATTTTTTGTGGCAAAAGTTGTCAAACTCTTATTTTGTGTCTTCCGCCATGTTTACACCCCGAACCGCACCACGTTCACGTTTTTAAACCTATTAAATATACAATTTTTAATCAAAAACATTAAACTGAATTATCAATAAACAAATGGTTTATTTAAGGGGTTTAAAAACATGACTAATGACGCGGTTCTAGATAAAAATATGATGAAATACGCAAAATAAGAGTTTGGCAACTTTCACCCCTCAAAAAAATAAATGAGAACCTAATGTCAATTTTTCAAAGACTTTGGATACTTCATTTTCCCTGAATTATATTTTGTATGAATTTGCCCCCAAACTTTTTTGTTTGTTTGTGTCAACTGTCAACTCACTCTATGAATCTTATAACTCTTTATCAATTTACTTTCTAAACTTATCATTATGTATCAATTTTTAGCTTAAACTTTGATTTTTTTTATTAAAATACCGTTTTCCACTATAATTTTATTGATCCATTCAAATTCAAAGAATAACTTGTCTTTTCCTCATCTTTACTACTAAATATTTATTCTTCTTTTTTGATGAAGTCTATCATAGAATCTCTTCTTTTTTCGGTATTGCTTTTTTTTTTTTTTTATGTCAAATTTTGAAAGACAAAATTTTATTTAACCATCAATATTGTAAAGATAGTGTTTCCATTTTTTTTTTACCACTCTCTTAGAATGTAATCTTCCTCTAAATATTGCCATTTTAGCAGTCTTTATTGGTAATGTTGACACTGATTTTGTTGTTGTTAAATTTAATGAAAAAATGTTAATTTTTTTTTTTATAAATGTATGATTTGATACATATTTAAATTGAGATATACAACAAAAAGATTCATTATTTACCACGAGTGAGCGCATTTGTCCCTCCATTTGAAAAATAACAGAAACGACTCTTTCTTTATGATTTTGATATGGACTCTTTCTTTAAGTTAATATTATCTTTGCTGTTCCACCAAATGATAATTTTAAAATACTTTTATATATTTTTAAATATGAAATATCCGTAGCTTTCTAGTTAATTGGTGATCAAATAGTAAATTTATACCAAAATTGTAAAAGAATGGTCATTTGAAACGAATCCAAATTAATCTAATAAAATAGAGGCCAACAGTATCAATTATTATTGTATATATTTTAAAGGGATAATTACGGCAAATATACCCAACCTTTGGTCAAACTTCCTCCCGTGTACCCAACCTTTAAAATTGGCGGCAAAAGTACCCAACTAGCGTTGACTGTGACTTTGGCTAAAAAACGTTAACTTTTGCCGTTAGCATAGTACACGTGTCCGTTGCAATGACATATTTTTTCAATGCTGTTTAATATGTATGAAATTTGATTAGTTCATGTGTGTTTTGGTAGATTATTTGCTGATTAATTTGTTGATTAATCTGATAGATAGATTAATTCAGTTAGTTTAACCATTAATTCAGTTAAAAATGATAGTAATAAATTTCGGGTGGCTTATGTGGCATGTACACGTGTACTATGCTAACGGCAAAAGTTAACGTTTTTTAGCCAAAGTCACAGTCAACGCTGGAAGGGTACTTTTGCCGCCAATTTTAAAGGTTGGGTACACGGGAGGAAGTTTGACCAAAAGTTGAGTATATTTGCCGTAATTATCCCTATTTTGAATTCAATTTCAAAACTAATTAGCAATGAGTGAATAAGTATATAGACTTCGTAAAGTTTCATGGTCTTTTTTCGAAATAGAGTTTTTTTAACATGCTTTTACAATATTTTAGTTAAATTTTTTTTATTGCTCACTCATTTTGGACATAATTTCATTATTTTTGAATTGAAACTTGTTTAGCTAATTAGTGTGCTTTTATATACATACAATATTCGGAAATTTCATCTCAAAATCATTGGAAATAAAGAGATACATTTTATTTAGTCTCATTGTGTATTTGAATGTATAATCTCAATATTAAATGTGTGTGCTTTTTCACATTCATAAAATATAGAATAGAACCATTACCCTAATCATTATAAAACATATTTATAACTGCTTTTAACACATCTATTTTCAAGATGAAATGTATTGTGTACCTAACTTCTGCTGAACTGTCTAAAATATTAAATATCTTGTTACTTTATGCTGCAAATCGCTGAAATTTATTTACTTTCTTTCATTAAAATATCACAATTAGATGGGTGCTTATGCAGGATGTGAAGAAGTGATCAAAGAGAGAGGCATGGGTTTCTTCTTGCATGAGTTCAACTAGGTGGCAACTTAAACGGGGGTTAGATCTCTGCCGGGAAAGTCTCCGTGTTTGGGGTCGTGGGAAATTACGAGAGTTGAAGGACAGAATTGAGAGGCAACGTCTTGTTCTTGCTCGGATCAGTGATACTAAAGACGGTCTTAATTGGGATTCTTACAAAATGGAGGAGCGTCAACTGGACTCTTTGATCGAAAAGGAGAAATCCTTCTGGCGCCAACGGAGTCGAGCCATCTGGTTCAAGCACGGGGACATTAATTCGAAGTTTCATCACCAACGTGCTTCTAGTCGTCGGAAAAAAAATAAAATTGATGGTCTTTTTGACGAGATGGGTATATGGCATTCTGGAGATGAAGGAGTGGCCAATGTTGTAGAGGCAGGTCTTGTTGGAATCTGCCCCAAAATCTCGGTTGAGATGAATGGTTTCCTTCTTAGCCCTTTCACGGCGGAGGATGTGAAAGGCGTGGTCTTCTCAATGGAGGCTTTAAAAGCCCCAGGACCGGACGGCTTTCCAGCACTTTTCTACCAAAAGTTCTGGAATGTTGTTGGTAAAACAGTGACAGAGGTCTGTCTAGAGATTTTGAATCATGGAAGATCCGCATCAGTCTACAATAACACACTTATCACCCTCATCCCCAAGATCTTAAAAGGGAAAAAGGTAAGCGATTTCCGTCCCATTAGTCTCTGCAATGTTATCTATAAGATCGTGTCAAAGTGTCTCACGGACCGGTTGAAAGTGACTATGTGTTCGGTAATCTCGGAGAACCAGGGTGCCTTCGTGGGTGGCCGCCAAATATTTGATAATGCGATGATTGGGTTTGAAGGGATCCATACAATGAGGCGCGGGCGTTTTGGAAATGGGGAATGTGCGGCTCTTAAGCTTGATATGGCGAAGGCGTATGACAGAGTTGAATGGTCCTTTCTCCGTGCGGTGATGATACGCTTGGGATATGCGAAGGAGTGGGTCGACAAGATTATGGGTTGCGTAACTTCAGTAACCTTTGCATTCAACATAAATGGGACGGTTCGTGGCCGAGTTACTCCTCATAGAGGTCTTCGTCAAGGGGACCCGCTGTCCCCATTTCTGTTTCTCTTTTGCTCAGAGGGTCTTTCTGGTCTTCTTCGTGATGCGGAGGAAAAAGACAGCCTCAACGGGCTTAGATTTGGTGGACAAGGATTATGGATTTCCCATCTGTTCTTTGCGGATGACAGTCTCATTTTCTTCTATGCGACAGAGTATGAAGCTGAAACCGTTAGAAACTGTCTGAGTATTTATGAGAAGGCGTCGGGTCAGATGGTAAATTATACTAAGTTGGATGTATGTTTTGGAAAGGATGTGGAAGAAACTAGAAGATCTCGGATTGCCTATTGCCTCGGTGTGTCAACAACTGAGTGCCATCAGCGTTACCTTGGCCTCCCGGCCTTTGCTGGACGTCGGAAGAAAGAGTTGTTTGCCTATGTCCGAGATAGGGTGTGGAACAGAGTTAAAAGCTGGAAGGGTACAAAAGTCTCGCAAGCAGGAAGAGAGGTCCTTATCAAGGCTGCTCTTCAATCTATTCCGACGTACGTGATGAGTTGTTTTCGCATTCCGACTAGTCTCGCTGATGACATCCATAAAATTTGTGCTGGATTTTGGTGGGGTGATGGAAGCAACCACAGAAAGATCCACTGGTCAAAATGGATTGAGCTTTGTCGGAACAAGGGCGAGGGTGGGCTTGGATTTAGGCAGATGGGATGCTTTAACCAAGCTTTGCTCGCAAAGAATATGTGGCATCTTATCAGGGCTCCGAACTCGCTCGTGGGTAAAGTTTTCGCAGCCTGCTACTATCCTCGCGGGAACGCCTTCTCGGCGCAGATGGGTTCAGCTGCTTCTCATGTATGGAGAAGTCTCGTATGGGGTCGCTCTATTAATCAAGCAGGTTCTCGCTGGCGGGTCGGTAAGGGCAAAAATGTGGACATTGTGAGCGACAATTGGATCCCGAGGAAAGGCTCTCTTCATCTCATTGATCCCCCTCATTTGCCGCGGAATATGCGGGTATGTGAGCTAAAGAAAAACTCAGGTGAATGGGATGACGAGCTTATTCGGGCAATGTTCGGATTAGAGGATGCCTCGACCATTCTTAGCATTCCCCGGTCAGACAATGATCAGGAGGACGAGATTATGCGGCACTATTCTACAGATGGTGAGTACTCGGTCAAAAATAGATATCGAATCAGCTTTGACTCGATGTCCAATCTCGGATCGACATCCTCTTCTGGTAATGGATCATCATGGTGGGGTAAGATCTGGAAGGTCACAGCTCCTCCGAAGATTAAACTCCACTTGTGGAGGGTCTGTAAAAAAGTTGTGCCCACTTTCACAGTTCTCTCTTGCCGTGGAATGCATTTGGACACAAGATGCCCTCTTTGTCATATTGAGCACGAGACTGTTGGTCATTGCTTTTGGGGGTGTAAATGTGTTCGTAAAGTCTGGAAACTGGTAGGGTTAGGTGGTATGCTGGACTTGTTCGAACCTGGAATCGACCCTCTTTACCTCGTGTCATCTGCTCTCACCTCTCTCAGCCCGGGTGAGTCCGCACTTTTTGCTATTCTAGTGTGGCAAATCTGGAATAATAGAAATAATGTTGTGAATGGAAGTAAACCAAGGACCCAAGAGAATATTGTTGAGGGGGCGCTTTGCTACCTTTCGGAGTTTAAGGAGGCCCATAAGACGGAGAACCCATAGAAGCTTGATGAAGCATCTACACCATCTTGTAATCCTCCTCTGTTGGGATGGGTTGACATTTGTGTTGACGCTGCGATTGATGGTCGTGGAGAGGGGTACGGAATTAGCCTAGTGGCTCGTAATCACGATAACCGTGTCCTTGCTTCGGGGACTAATTTCTACAGGCACGGGTTGTCTCCCCAACTTGCAGAGGCTTCAGCTATTCGTCGAGGAGTAGAATGGGCGTATGATCAAGGATGGTCGAAGATTCGATTACAGTCAGATTGTCTGGGGGTGGTCAAAACTCTTAATAGCAAACGCAATCCCTGTTCAGATTTGGGATCCATTACCTCTGATACGCATCGTATAGCTACTCGGTTGGACTCTGTGGAATTCTACTTTAATCCGAGAAGTTGTAATGAAATCGCGCATGGTCTTGCGAAACTCGCTACTAAGTCTATAGGCAATATTGTCTGGTTGGAGTATGTTCCACCAAGTGTTGAACCTCTTCTTTTGAAAGATTCAGGATGTATTCAGGGAGTTCCGACCCTTGTTCGGGACGCTCGTATAGCTGTGGCCAATGGTAATTTGATGTTGAGTACTCTTCCCTCTCGAGCCGCACCCGTTTGGGGGACTCGAAGGGTTTAATGAGGCTCGTCTTTCTTTAAAAAAAAAAAAAAACTGACAAAATCCATAATCCATATAGTAGAATCAAAATTTTGAAATAAATATTAGTGGGAAGTATATATATATATATATATTATGATTTAATTCAAATAAGTTTGTCAAACAGTACATCTAATTAGCTTAATTAATTGTGTATTCCAATCCTTATAGTTTTCTTTTCTAATAAAGATACTATGAATGCAGAATTCGACAATATTCTATGGCTCCATGGAATGATTAAAATTGTTACTTCTAAAGTATAAACACAATACTTTCATCTAGGGATGATTATAGCTCTAATTAGTGAGTCCATTCATCTTTTTTTTTTATTTATTATTCTATATCTCTTATACTCATCGATTAGCTACTCCAATTGAGCAGGTAGTTTTCGACTTTAATCCAAGAGGGTATAATGTAATTGCTCATGGCTTCGCTACATGTAGGTCTAAATAAAATTTTATTTGGCTGAAGTTTGTTCCACCAAGTGTTTGGGCATTTGTTTCTAAATGATTCAAGATGTAACAAGGGAGTCCCGACCTTTATTCGAACACTAACTTGGTTGTTGTCAATTGCAAATTGATGTGGAGTACTCTTTCCTCTGGAGCCGCACCTGTTTGAGGTCTCGAAGGAAAGAGTACTCCGTATATCAAGCTCATCTGATTGAGTATAATATGTTCTTTCCGTATTTATTTGTTCAAGTCAAACATTTAAAACACGTTATTAATTTAATGTTCTTGTAGATACATGGTCGGTCTTGACTATAGGCGAGACAGGCCAGCATCCTCGGCCACCAAATTTTAATTAGGGCTCTAATTTTTTATATATATTAGATATAAAACATTATTTTAAATACTTTAAGGACCCTAAAAATTTACTAACCTAAGGCCCGACTAAACACGGAAAACTCCTAGCCGGCCCTGTGTAGATAATTAAACAATCTAAATATTCTACTAAAGATATATAATTAGAATATTTGACGTTTTAGCCACTTCATATTAACCAAACTATTTTCCCCCCTTATTTCCCAACCAAGCACAGTACAAAGTTTGGTTTGAGAGAATTTGTGAAGGTGAGAAAGGACAACAAACTAGTGACACGTGGCAGGTGTCCCTACGCACCAAACTTGAAGACAAAATATTACTTGGAGCCTTGGATCTTTATAGCTCGCCTATGATCACGTGCACTTCACGTGATCCGTCGATACCGAATCTCTTTGGTGGGCCCACTTAAATGGGCCCACACAAGCCCAAAACTAAACCCCTTCCCTTCTCCCCACGTGCACTCTCTCGAAACGATATAAACTGTGGGGGCCCATATTCTCGACATATTAACCAAGTTAAAATTTTTTACTTACCTTTGTCAAATTTTTTGGGGGCAATTGCATTAAATTTACTATAGATGTATAGTTTTGAAAAAGATTCCTATTTATTGAAGGCATAAATATTTCATTCTTTCAAAGAGCATTCAATTAGTGTCCTTTTGAATAAATATATATTTTATATCTTAAATGATGATATCAGTTTTTACTACTATGGAATAATTAAACACGGTGCCAAACAGAGATGTCTCGATAAGTTGACCATCTAAATTTGTATTCTTTAAGTCTAAAACTCAATCTTATTTAACACTACATTTAAAAAATAAAAATAAAAAACTAATTAAAAAATTGGTCAGCAGCCGGTAATATAGTTCTACTGGCTGCTGGTTCTATTTTAATTTTTGCTATAGATTACGCGTTTGGGCGGGAAATTTGGCCTTCACAAGTTATTACTGTTATTATGAGTAATGTTGTAAATTTTAAATTACATGGAATAATAATGTCTATGTGTCATAATTTTGCGGGATAATATCGACTAGAATACCTTAACTTTTTTTCAATTTATCGCTGCATATTCTTAAACTTTCAGTTGCGTTGATTAAATACCCATGGATAAAAATTTGGGTATTTAATTGATTTCATTCAATGTGTTCTACTTTAGTATTGAGTTTTTTTTTTTAAACTTTTAAATTAACATTTTTTCAAGTTTCGAGGTTTCTGGGTTAAATACTTCAATTTCAGCTATACACGTGTAAATAACCAATCAAAAACTCAAATTTCACGACATTCAATATTTAATCAGTGCAATTGAAAACTTGAGATTCAACTCTTATAAGTAAAAAAGAATAATCACGACAAAAGTACTCAAACTTTGACTAACTGAGGCGACAAAGGCCGAAAGTGAAAAAAAAATTATGGCAAAATTACTTAGAATCAATAAATGTGAGGCCATACATATTCCCGTCCATTTTTTGTCGAAATTTAAATGAGAGAAGATGTTAGATAGTTAGATGAGCACATAAATGTGTATTTTAGATATGATTTAATAACATTATATTAAAAATTCGACCAACGTCTGTCAAAAAAATTTGATAGACACCTCACATTTGTTGATTTTAGATACTTTTGCCACTTTTTTTTTTTTTTTGCTTCAAATCCTTGATGTCTCAGATGGTGATAGTTTATATATTTTTGCCACAAATATATAAATACTTCTGACTCAATTATCTCTAATTTTACATCTCTCTGAGCTCATAAGTTTGACCAATGAAAAATGTGCAAGGAGGCATCAAAATGACGTTCTTCTTCAGAATTTAAAGGACCAAGTTGTTATGTTGGAGGATACAACACAATAATGTCGATTGTTTCGGATCTGTAATTACATATATTGATTAATAATTGATGGAAAAAAAAAAAACTCGAGAAATTATGAGAGAGAATGGAGTGGGACCCACAAAAAGGAAACTGGAGATTGGGGAGCCAAAGGAAATGTTGCACTTATCTTATGAAACAAAGTAGCCACTTTTCATTCTTTTATGTCCAACACACCTCAGAGTTTGATTCCTTTGAGAGTTTGGACCACTTCAAAACAACACAATATTCACTTGGATGGACCACTTCCCAATCTTCAAACCACTTCTTTCCATTTCTTCACTTGATTGCCTCTGTCTCATCCATTCCTATCAAAACCCCTTCCCTTTTGCTCTCCAATTAAATAAAAATAAATAAATGGAAAGTTTGGGCTAGAAGAGTCCAATATTTCTCCATTTATGGCAAGTAAGAGCACATGCACATGCATGCATCAATACAAGGACTACACAACTTGGTTTGTGGATCGAGCTTGACCACATTGGGTTTTTTTGTATTTTTGTTGAGCTAGTGATTTTGATAGTGAACGGTCAATAGGCTTACCAGTCGATCGGTTTAGGGGAAGCTTCACTTCCTTTGGAATTGGATAATGAGACACTAGAATTAATTGAACACAAAGGTACGAGAAAGAGACTTCTCTCTCGGTATTTGCATACTTGCTACAATTTACACGTTTGGTTTCAAATACTATCCATGGAAGTTATGATATGTAGTAATTTTTTTTTTGAATGGGTTAATGACGGCAAAAATACCTAAAGTTTGGTCAAAGAACCCCTCGTGTACCTAAAGTTTAAAAGTGGTGGCAAAAATACCCAAAGTCGCATTTGAGGAGTTGACCACTCCATTCTCGTAACGCCGTTAACTTACCCGTTAACTCTGGCCACGTGGACAAACGTGGGTTGCTGACATAATAATTTTTGTCACGTGAACGAGCCCACATCAGCCTCGTTTACGACAAAATAAGGAATTAAACCCCTAATTAATACTATTTAACACAACTAATTGAACCCCTAATAATTACACTTAACAAAACAGATTTGTCCACATGGCCAGAATTAACAAGTAAGTTAACGGTGTTACGAAAATGGAGTGGTCAACTCCCCAAATGTGACTTTGGGTATTTTTGCCACCACTTTTAAACTTTGGGTACACGATGGGTTCTTTGACCAAACTTTGGGTATTTTTATCGTCATTAACCCTTTTTGAATTGATGATATGTAGTAATTGAGATGTGGATATTACTATAGTTATGATGATCAAGAGAAGAGTGATGAAAGCTTATCCAGATAAAATTAATATATGAATTTTCGACTATCAAAATGTGTACGGTGACAAAGTCAATTACTTTTGTGAGTTTATATTTATAACTGGTCGTGCTAATTAAAACTAGTCCATTTAGGATCGCCCTAACTAATTACATTGTGTCGTAACTGTATTGTGTCTTGTCTTGGATCTCATGTCCGGACTTAAATTGTTATCCGTAAGTAGTAAGCTATTAACAAATTATGTACAATAATTTGGTACAACTTTGTTTATAAGCTCGAGGATGTCTCTAAATTTAACTTCAATGTATTTGACACGTCGCTTCATTAGAAACATGCTTTCATGGTGATCAAAATAAAATTAATTAAAATAAGATGTTAGAAAGTGACAAGATCTTAATGGCACTAAATATGGGATTACACTACATAGATCATATGAAATTAAAAAAACTCTACCTGTGTCGTTTATTTTCGAACATAAACGGCGTGCATGAACCCGGATCGAGTTTAACCCTAGTTTACTCACATATATGTAAGTGTTAGAAAATAATGTAAAGATGATATAACATTGAGAAACAAATTAAAAAGAGATCAAAGTAGATAATTAATTTATTCATATATATTACATGATTTTGGGATTTGGCGAGGTTCGGATTGCCATTTTGATATGGAAAGGTCGACTCATGAAAGTGTTCCAATTTTATGACAGAACTAAAATATTAATGATTCGTAAGACACGTTCTTCGGTTAAAGCTTGATTCAACTCTTCTATCGTGCTTAAAGTCCCTTGGCTATTAGCTTCATGTGACATAACGAGACGACCACGAACTTCACAACACTTTAAAGTCCGTGGGCTCCATTATCTAAAATCGGAAGACCCAAAAATGAAAGAAAAAAAAATTGGGGAACATGAAAGCAAATAAATTGGAATGCTAGAGAATAACAAAGGCACTCAATAAAACAGCAAAATAATTTTCATAGGTGATTTGGATGTTGGTGTGTTGAACAATGTCATGTGCACTACCGTCATTTTATAGATAGGGAGGGAAACAAGGGATTTATTTTGTATCAACTTTGTAATAATCTCTAATGAATTCATTAGTAATCTCGACAACACATCTAATGAAATTTGTGTTAAGTTTAAAGTAAATTTTGACCGTTTTGCATAAGGTTCGATTGTCGGGGCAATTCTTGATAATTGACAATTTATTGTTGAACGTTTTGAACAACTCGATGCTTACTCAATTTTCATTTTATTGTATTTTTTTACATTTTAGTTTGATCATTATATTTCTGGATTTAATATTGGAAAGATAGACAGAACCAGTCAAAACCAACAAATCTGAGAACCAAGCGGTCGGATAAGTTCCATAGCAAGAAACACTTTTTGTACATCTTAAATTTTACAATTCTATTTTTTTATGTATTAATATGAACTGATGAAGAACATCATAATTTGTAGTTAAAAGTTTGTCCTTTTCCTTAGCCTTTACTTTCCGAACTCCTTAAATAATTTGTTAGCCTTATTATTCATTTTGTCAGTACAAGACCCAAACAAAAGATAGCTTTTGCAAGAAAAAAATAAAATAAAATACTGTTGTTGCTTATGTCTTGATTAAATAATGGCCCACTTAAATTTCCTCGAAAGCGCGAGGAGATTTCCTTGCTGCTAAAAAGCAGCCCTAAAAGTTATTTACAAAGGATTACTAACGACGTAGAATTAACTAATATTTTGTAATAATATAAATTTAATTATTTTTAGAGTTAGATTCTCTATGTTTATTTTTTTTCTTTCTAAAATTATTCAATTATTGTATCAGTATTAGAAAAAAAAATGTAAAAGTGAAACGTGTCATAACTAAATGGCATAGTTAAAACTTAAAATTATGTTAAATTTATTAAAAATGAATGGAATTTTAGAGAGAGAAAAAAAATAGTAAACACTGAGAACTTTAGGGTGATTAATTTTTGTAGAGTTTTGTACCAAAAAAACAAAATATTAAATACTTTACCACTATTAACACCGTTTCCATTCCAACATATAGATCAAAGTGAAAAAAAAACGGTACTAGAGAAATAAAATATAGAGTTATATGCTTGAATACCTCCATCAAACTCTTCATATATAATTTTGGGCGGGGCCCTCTCCATCTGCACAAATAAGGAACCGGAGAGTCGACTATTCAATTTTCCGTCAAACTGCGATGTAATCCGCGTAATTTTATTTTCTTTTTAAATACCATTAGCGCACTAATCCTTATAATAAGAGCTATTCAAGCCAATAACTCTAAAATATATTATTGGAAAAAAACATGCAATATAATTTATTATAATCTAAGCCTCTTTTTGTGATAGGATATCATGAAATAATGCAATTGAATAATTTGTACAATTATATAATAAAAAGAAACACACTGAATTTATCTTCTTAGTGTGATCATGTAAACTATAATAAGCCAAAGTTTCGGGCTCCTACCACTGTCTACTTTGAATTGACACTAGATTGTTTTTTTTTTTTTTTTTTTTCCGTGTTTTCGCTTTAGATAATATAATTATATTTAACAAGTCTCTGCCTCTTTGGCCTACTAGTAAATCAATATCAACCGCACGACTTAACGTGAAGTTCTAGGTTCGCTCCTAGCTAGAGACGGAGCCAGCTTTTTCTTCAAGCGAAACACTACATGACTATTATAAATCTTACCGAGTTAACTTAAACGGCATCGAACTATTTTTTTTATGTGTTTATATCTTTATAAGTGGGTCAAAGCTCATAATTTTAGTGAGCAAATGTGCGATCATTTTTTTTTATCTTATTCAATAATTTAAATGGTACGTATCGTGTTTTGCAATATATCAAGAAAAGAAAAGAAAGAAAAAAAAAACAGAGCAACAAATTCCTAACTAAGTTGTCTATAATAATTCTAAAAGAATAAGAAAATAAAGGATATTATATGAATAATAGAAGTATATGTGACCAAGAAAGATAAAAAGAAATAAATCTCAACATCTCATGCATAAAAACAAAAGAAATGTCTTGAAATTTTCAATATGGTCCATGATAAAGTTTGCCGACTTAAGCAACAAAAATACAATATCACTTCATTATTTTTATTTTTATTTTGATATTTAAGCGTGTGCACGTGCACATGCTCGTGCGTATGTAGCTCCGCGCAGCGAGACTCAAAAATTACGTATTATGTAATTGTAACCAATAATATCAGTTGTTTTTACATTGTAAATATATTTTATAATGTACATGTAATTTTAGTCAGTAGTGTCACTCCAGTAATATAAATATATATATATATATATATATATAATAACTATAATTGACATTTGATTTTTGTTATGATATGCATATTAATGAGACCTCTAAGTTCTCATTAAATTTTAAGGAAATTGTACGAAATACCAATTTTGTGTCAAACCTTTTAAAAAACTACCCATTGTGTGTGTAAAAAACTACCCATAATGGGTAGTTTTTTAAAAAGTTTCAACAAAATGAGTATTTCGTTAATTAACCCATATTTTTAATTTGAAATACATATTAACATAATATAAATTTTCATAAATAAGCTACATATGCCGCTGATCAAGATGATCAACATAAAATTACTTGATTATTTTTCATACCTCCCTGCATCATTATCATTCATATATTAGGGCCAAACATACAAGACTAAGGACTCGTAACACCTTTTTCTTTTCTTGTACTTCAAATTAAAAATATTTATAATAAAATAAAAAAATGTAAATAAATAGTTGTTTTTCGTACTTTCCCGGTCACCAAACGGTCCCATTTCATTCAAACGTATTACGACTCTTCAGAAAATAGCATATGATATTGTACTCGTCGTGAGTGTATAATATATATATAAAAAAAATTGGCTGTATAAATGGTTGATTTTAAATTCAAGTGTCAAATAATAATTATTATTGGCTTAGACAGCTTCCATTTAGGAGACAGCGTCACGAATTGAAGCCCTTTGAAAATCATTACTATTTTATGCTCACAGTCACTATGGCACTATTCTTTTCCATTTTGAGAGAAAATGGACCTAATTAATATTTTTTGCACCACGTGGTCATTTTTTAATTTATTTTACCATTTTATACATGTTCACTGCATTTTCTGGGAAAATTCCAGCTCACAGACAAAAAGGTGAATAATGCCTATGCCCGAAATTGAACACAGCTTTCTGTGCAACCAAACAGGCCCCGAAATTAATTGGGAATAATAAAAATAATTAAAAGCTGCCCATTAAATGCTTCACGAAATTAATGCTAGTTTTCCCAACATTATAACTACATAATTAAGAAAAGGCAATGATAATGAATAATGGGATACCAGATATAATTTAAAGAGATAATTAAACTTGGCATCAATTACGTTAAATCCGTCCTTCATCATCATAAACCCTACTAACAATTCCTCATACTTGAATGAAACTTGCAAGTACACATAGAGTTCTGATTTTTGTTCCCTTTTCACCCACTTGAGAAAAACAGTGAGCTCGAAGACCCCGAAGAAGCCGTCGTGTTGTACGTTGACCGTTGCCTGAAACAGTCTAACGACATTCTCGCCGGCGACACTGCCACTGTCACCGACGACGACGACGGAGCTCCTGAATCCGCCGGTGATCCTACAAAATTCACGTTATACTAAATAAATAGATACATTATAACTTCTATGAATTCATAATGTGAGACTAAAAAACGAAGTTTTATATAATTGTGTATTAACGTAACAAGGTTCTCCTATGTACTAATAACTTAACCATCCAAATGTTATAACGTATAAATGACTAGTTAAAGTTTGATTTTTTCAGACGGGCATTTTGTCGATTTTAATTTCATGTTTAGGGCTCGAATCATGCATGAAATTAAAGAACACGAGATTAGGGTTTAGTCTAAATATTTTACTCGAAACGCTATGATCCATCGTAGGAACGTTGGACAGCGAAGACGAGGACTTGAGGATCTCTTGGTTCGGCTGTTGCTGCATTTTCCGGCGGCGACGGTTGTGATCCGCGAGCCTCTTCCGGCAGCTTCGCTTGCCGTTGTCAAACTCCGACAGAAGATGAAATCTGAGAAGTAGAAAAAAAAAAACTAAATCAATTAAATGGATTTAAATAATAGACTTATGGGCGAGTATTAATCATTAAATAATCATTAAGAGTGATGAGTGACACAGTGTTTTGCATTACGACCGCACGGAGGGGCAAAAAGAGAAACAGTACGTAAACGGAAAGGTTGGCAAAATATACGGACGCAAATGCCCTCGGGATTTCCCCACGTACGGCGACGGACCAATGATTGGAGGGACAATTCGCCGCGAGGGCATTCTCGTCTTCCTCACTCACCTCCGTTCCTCCTCACTCCGGAAAAGTAACAGCGAAGTACGCCGGGGGTGTTCTTGTCATTTCGATCAAAAACGATTTAACGATGATAATAAGGCAATCATTGGCTAAGGAGCAAGTTCGTGGAGGGGTATTTTCGTCAATTCGGCCAGTTCCAGTGACAAACGTTTCTGTACGGCATAGATATGCTTAGCAGATTAATATAATCTTAGTACTTAACTGAAACAGTTAGGGTTTAATAGACATGTCTGTTGGGATTTTTTGTTTTGTTTTTTTAAGCTATAAGGTTAGGGTTTAACGGGAAATGCCGGGATGATCGTTCCGGTAAAGCGAGCGTTTTTATATTTTTTGTATGTCGTATCGATTGAACCGTCTATTAATTCAAATACTCAACGACCCGAGTTAAAGAAAGTCGAAGGCGAACCTGCTGCACTGCTGGCAGAAGCGCTGGGTGAGGCCGGCGGCGATGACGGTGGAGGCTTTCGAGTGGAACTCGCAGACCTTGTGGCGGCGGTGGTAGTGCTTGGCGTGCGAGAGGTCGGCGTTGCAGCCCTCGGCCTGGCAGCGCGGCGAGTTCGCCGCATGCCCGGCCGCGTCGAGCGCCCGTGGCCGGCGGTAGAGCCGGCTCATGAAGTCGTCCTCCGCGGACGAGAAGTACGTCCGCCCGCCCAGGTTCAGCCCGATCCTCGACGCCCCCATCAGCTCGTCGGCCGCCCCCGGCCGGCACTCCTCGCTCTTCGGCACCACCACGTACTGCGCGCCCGGCCCCGCCCCCTCGTGCAGCGACAGCATCGAGTGCGGCGCGTACCCGCCGTAGGCGCGCGGGTCGTAGAGCTGGTGGTGGAGAGGCTGGTGGTGGTGCGCGTGGGGGAGCGCGAAGTGGTGCTGACCGAAGGCCTGGTGGCCCGAATTGGCGTCGGAGAGATCGCCGTGGTGAGGATTGTTGCTGCTCATGAAGTGGTCGCTGAAGCCCGGGTGAGAGGAGCCGTAGTGGGAGAGCATGTCGGGTCGAGTCGGGTCGGGCCCGTGGTGGGTCTGATCGGGGTCTTCGCCGGGGATCATCATGGCCGACGGGTTTCCCCATTCGTAGTCCAGCATTTCCAGCTCTACGTCTAAACGACGTCGCTCCGAACCTGCCCGAACACACAAAACGCAACACGATCAACACATGTCGGTCACGAAGACACAGACACACTCAATTATCAGTGTTCACAATCTCACTCACTGAGTTGAGCTGAGAGCTAGTGGGGTTTAAAGAAATGCCTTTGCCTTGTTGTTGGAGCCGTACATTCTCTCCTAACCTAAAGAAAGTACCTTTTGTTATGATCTTCAGGAACTATTTTTGATTTGGGGATTTTGGGTTTTAAGAGCGAAAAAGAAACTGAGTTATGAGGCGGCTGAGCTCAGACTCGGACTCAGACTGAGAGGGATAGAGAGAGAGGAGGCCATTGGTGAGTAGTACTTTGTTTGTGTGCGAGTGAGTGAGGGGTAGTGAAATGACTGGTCTGCCCTCGGGAGTGGTTCGTATTTACTTGGGATAGGATCAAACATTAGAGGAAGAAACAAGAATAAATGATTCTGTTGTGTGTTTTGCGTTGCGTGTGATTGGAGATTGGTCTAGGCTCACGCGGTTAGGGGTATTAAAAAGGGTGGGACCCAGAAGCTGTTTTGCCTGGTCTACTTTCATCTCACACCAGATCATCATGAAGCCCTTTTGAGCGAGCCAGGCGGCGAGTGACTCACTCACTTTTGGATTGGACTTTCTTTATTTATCTTTCACCTGCTTTTACATTTACAAAACCATTTACTCTGACGGAATTAGCTGGGCTTTTTTAATCGAAAAACAACCACCTTTTATTTCTTTCTTCTTTTGGGAACCATCTCTCCTACCTCTTGTCGTTTGTCTTCGAAGTTAGGGTTAATTACGGCAAAAAGACTCAATCTTTGGTCAAATGCTCTGCTGTGTATACAACCTTCGTAAATAGCGGCAAAAGTACCTAAACTCGGCATTTGAGAGTTGACCGAGAAAATCAGTCCACGTGGCTGTAAGCCTTTGCCACGTGGCATGCCACGTAATTATTATTTTTTTAAATAATTTTTAGTAAAAAATTATTTTTATTTTTTTAAAATTTATTTTTTATTTTTAATAATTTTTTTAATACAAATATTCATTATTGGCTATAATTATTTATTTTTAATAAAGTGGGTAGAACGAAATAAAAATCACCGTTCATGGTTCACTTAAACTCTGTTTTCGATCTGATTCACGCGTTGAATAAAATTGTTTAATATGTTTAATAATGATAACCAATAAACACATACATATTGTTTAAAAAGTCAAGACATAATTAAATACACACCACTTATTCAAAAAAAAAATTAGTAGTCATATTTATATTTAACGAAAAATTATCTTTATTTGTTTGCACGATATCTTTTTTGTGTTTGCATTTTATAATAATTTTTTTTTTAATATTTTGTTTTATATATTATTCTCTTTATTTTAATTTTATTAAATAATCATATGATTATTATTGGTTATTATTGTTAAACATATTAAGCGATTTCGTTCCACCCGTGAACCGGATCGGAGGCGGAGCTTAAGTGAACCGTGAACGGTGATTTTTTTTGTTTTTTGTTTTATTTCGTTTGACCCACTTTTCTAAAATGAATAATTATATTTAATAATAATAACCAATAATGAATATTTAAATTAAAATATTCATTATTGGTTATTAAATATTCATTATTGGTTATTACTGAAAAATAATTTAATTTTAAAAAAATTAATATTATTTAAATTATTTAAAAAATAATAATTAGGTGGATGCCACGTGGCAGCGAAGTGCCACGTGGCAAAGAATTACAGCCACGTGGACTGATTTACTCGGTCAACTCCCAAATGCCGAGTTTGGGTACTTTTGCTGCCATTTACGGAGGTTGTATACACAACAGAGCATTTGACCAAAGGTTGGGTCTTTTGCCGCAATTAAACCTCAATATTATGGTAAAAAATAAATTCTAACTGATATTCTATTTACTTTTATTCTAGATAAAGGGTAAACTGCGGCTAATGTACTTAATGTTTGATCCACTGCGGATTATGTACCCAATGATTATTTTTGACGACTAATGTACCCAATGTTTATTTCCGTTAGATTTTTGTACCCAATGTTTATTTCCGTTAGATTTTTTCATCCATTCCGTTAGTTGACCGTCAACCACTGCCACGTGGCCAGATTCTCCCCCTCTCCTCGCGCTGCCACGTGGCTCTGATTCCACCAATTACGACTTGCCACGTGTCATGTGGCATTGCAAAAAAAAAAATTAGGCTAGGTAAGAATCGAACCCATGCCCTCCAACTTGTTGGGTAGGCACTAAACCACTTAAACCATTCTCATTTCTTGTTAAATAATTGTACATTCCAATATCTATATAAACAACTTGTACATAAATTGCAACATGTATAAAATATAACATGTATAAAATGTAAAATGTAACATTTAATTAGATTTAAAGGGGTTTTTATATGTACATGTAGCAAAATATAAAGTGAATGAAATAAAATTATATTCTTTACATATATATTCATAAAAAATCATGTAATCTAATTAAATGTAATAATTTTCTTTTCTTTCAAAAATACTATTTTATTTCATTCACTTTATATGTACATGTAAAATGTTGCATGTACATATAAAGTGAATGAAATAAAATAGTCTCTAAAAAAATTATTACATTTAATTAGATTACATTATTTTTTATGAATAATTTATATAACGTAATGTAATTTTATAATATTTTTTTAAGTGAATGAAATAAATTATCCATATTACATCGATATTCACTTTAATTTATTTTTTAAATATGCAATTTTATTTTAAGAATATCCAATGTAATCCTATTGTTGATGCAGAAAAATGCTTCAAACATTCAGCGGCCCAATAGCTCGTGTTGGGCCGGGCCCAATGTCATCATGTTGACTTTTATGACTTTAGGGCTTGGGCTCCGGACTTTCGAGTCGAACGGACCCTCCTCTGACTCGATGACCAGAAATCCGTGGTAAACTCCATTACCTGTCGCTAATAGGGCCAGGACTTGGCCTGGCCCGGATTACAGGTTCGGGACACCAAAAATGGATTCCTGACCACCGCGTAGGGGGGGTCACGGTATCGACTCTCCAGTGGACCCAGGTAGACCAGACCCTCAACCGGCGTCACGGGGACAAATCCGGGTCCTCGGGCTATCCGCGTAATCTGTATATCTGCTGGAGATACAAGACTACTGGATAGAATGAGCACTTCACGGACCTAGAACCTTGGCAAGAAGGGTCTTGGATCGTGCTAGAATCTTCTCCAGAACTTCCGCTCAAATGTGTTTTCTCTCTCTCAGAACCTGAACAAAACAACACCCGAGATCAGGGAGAACCGGGGGGGGGGGGGGGGGTACCCCCTGATTCACCTCCGACGCTCAACATTAGAGTGATATTTGAGGGAAGGCGAGTTCTAGAGGGTGTAGAGAGAGTTTAGGGCGAGTTCTCGGGGTGAGAATCGAGTTACCGTTAAGTGAAAACCGAGCTTCTATTTATAAGAGAACCCGGGGATTAAAACGCAATTATCTTTTGATTCGGGAGGCCCCTGGTGCAAAATAATATAGTTTTTCGCATCCTCAGGACGTGGCCGATCCAACGCCGCAATCGGCGCCTCATTCCGACGTCGGACGCGCCCTCACGCGGGGGAACAATGGTCGTGACGCGAGACCACGCGCGTGGCAACCAGGGCTGACGCCAGCAGCCTGCGTCACGCCCTGCGTTAGCGGACACGCGTCAGTCCCCTGTGGCTGCGTATCCTTCCTCGCGTCCAACGGGGTGGCACCACGTGGTGGGGTCATTTTGACCTTTGGAGGCCTGCAGCGTTGTCTGACGCGCGTGGCAGTGGCCTCTGGCCCTTGTGGGGCCCACCTGGTCGTGTGGTGGTGACCCTTGGGGGCCGTGGGGCCCACCCGAAGGCCCGGGGGGTCTCCGGGGGCCTCGGGCGTTTCCCGAGGCCGTTTTTTATAAATTTTATATCGATTTTGGGTATTTCGATATTTTTGGGATCATCTGGACCCTTTATTTTTCGAAAACGGGCTTCCGGTGAATAATTTGGGGCAAAATTGATTATAAATTAATTAATTAATAAAAGAAAAATTAATTTTAATAATTTTTCTTTTGTTAATTAATATTAAATTAATTGTGTAAAATACCCGTAACACCTATTTTATTTTAAAAAAATACAAATTTATTTCATTCTCTTTATAATTTTCTACATGTACATAGAAAATCCCCTTTAAATCTAATTAAATGTTACATTTTAAATTTTATACATGTTACAACTTATGTACAGATTGTTTATATAAATATTTATGTGTATCATTGGATGACAAGAAATGACAATGGTTCAAGTGGTAGAGTGTTTGCCTAACCCAACAAGTTGGAGGGTATGGGCTCGATTCCCAACCAGCCCAATTTTTTTGGCAATGCCACATGAAACGTGGCAAGTCATGATTGGTAAAATCAGAGCCACGGGGCAGGGCGAGGAGAGGGGGAGAATATGGCCACATGGCAGTGGTTGACGGTCAACTAACGGAATGGATGAAAAAATCTAACGAAAATAAACATTGGGTACATTAGCCGTTGAAAATAAACATTGGGTACATAATCCGTAGCGGATCAAACATTGGGTACATTAGCCGCAGTTTACCCCTAAATAAATGTGCTCTTCTATATTTTAGAGTTAATAATAGTATAAGTATTCGATATATTTTTTTTTTGTGACATAATTTTTTATTTTTGGTCAAGCTAAAGTTATAATTTCATTATTGTTGGGCCTGTTTTCGGGATCTCCATTCCCTAGGAGAAGGCCTAACCGAGAGCCTCATACCAACCCCATTCGGGTGTGTTACGTGCCCGCCTACTCCCGACTACAAAATTTCCTGGTCGCCCGTCCAGACGCCTCGCAACTTGGTCGATGTAGCTCTTAAAGTGACAAATCCATTTATCGTTCCCGAGTGCCTTACACTTAAATATGGTGATATTGTTGCCTTTCATCAAGAGTTCACGTGCTGGATGTCAAAACTATTGGTGTGACAAAGGGGAGATTCCTTTGTATGCTTTGGGTCCATATGATTTACTGTTTGTAATCATCTCTTGTAACTCTTGGTTGATTAATCTGGGTGAGTGCCCCGCAGAAGTAGTGACAGGAAGTCTGAACTGCGTTACCGAAAAGTATTGGTGTTCCTTTACTTGTTCTGCACTTACTTTATTCCTATCGTTCACGATCATAATATGTGCAACGCGAAAATGCGTCCTTACACTTTTACTGTTTATGATATTTGATGGTATATTTTTGTTAAAACTGAAAGTTGAGAGAATAAAAAAGTAAATTTTCTTGTGATTAATTCTCGTATTACGGAGATCGTACTCTCATTTCCAACGTAGAGATCTTGAGCACCAAAAAAATTGATTTTGTATTAGTTAAAAGCTAAGTGAATCTAATTTGGAATTATAATGACGTTTTGACGTTTTAAGTAAACTTATTTTAACACTAAGTTTATCAGTTTATGTGCATTAAATAGTAAATTAAATGAATCGAGACGTTTAAAAACACGTTTAGTAGGCCAAAGAGTTTCTTCAAATTTTGATTACTATTCTCAGGTCCACGCTTGACTATTTACTAACTGGATAATTGTTTTTTATATTCTGTTGTGAAATTAATGTGTGTGATGTATATAAAATGGAGTGGTAAATGCATGTATATAAAAGCTATATCACTGTGATTATATAATTATGATTTATATCATAAGAGCATATATTATGAAACTTTTCAAGGCATTGAATTAACCATGGGACGTCTAAAAAGTTAGTTTGGTTTACATTATTCTTGTCAATGCCTTTTTAAATGTCGTCTTAAATGTGTGTGTGTGTGTTTTTTTTTTTTTTTTGCTTCATAAAATATGATTTCAGTTTTCAATTACATGATACCGTTTTTGTAAATTATGAAACAGTTATTCGTTTATTAAATATATTGTTACTAATTTAATTCTAATTCAATTTTAGAACTTATGACATTCGAGGATTAAATGTTTTCAATTCAAATGGTTCATAATTTGTAATTGTTTTTATTTATTCGTAGGATCTCTAATTTATGATTTTTTTAATTCATGTCCATATTTAAAGAAAACTTGTACTTTATTGATTTTAAAAATTATAAAAAATAAAATAAAAATAATATTATATTATTGCAAACATATTAAAAATACCATTCTCTTTTTGTTTCCTTAACTCATTGGTATGTAATCTCACAAATTAGACGAAATTATGGATTATTTTTGCTACTATCACACCACTCGTTATATAGACTATAAGGTTTAGTATCTTATCATTAAAAATGTCAGTGTACTGTAATTTGTTATAAATAATCATATCTTATTATATTTAAACAATTATATACAACTAGACAAGTGCATGACTTACTTTGTTATAATATCCTCATGATTCAAGTAATTTTGGTCGGTCTCAGTCATTCTGTTTAGTAAAATTCTGATGTTTTTGTTAGTTAGGTCAAAACTGATACCAACTAATACAACTAAAATAATTCAAGTCGTAAACTTTACAACTATTATTTAATCCAAATTTTAATCATATCTTTTGTAAAAATATTTTTAATATTTGAAAATACCGTACACATACTACTTGAAACTTGAACTTATAAAATTACTCCATTTCAATTTTAACATAATAGAACTGAAAACGTTAGCGTGCTCTCACTCTTTGTTAATGCATGAAATTCGATTAACGTAGAACCTGGACAACGTTTCGAGCTCCGGGCCGAATCTCATAGTCGTGTGGGTAATCAAGGGTGGAGTCAACGGGGTTTGACTTATGTCTCGATTTTGCTAAAGATGACAAAGTCTTCTCCAGCGAGGCGTGACGTTTTCATGTCCCCAGTGATGTGTCGGCAGCAGGGGAGAGCCTGCAAATAATAATAATAATAATAATAATAATAATAATAATAATATCGGACCTCCAACGAGTGAAAGGTGTCTACTTACCCTCTTTTGGGATCAAGTCATCATGTAGTTCAGGGTTGGTGAAACCCGAGGACGGAAGTCCCTGACGAAGGAGTGAACCCTCGTGGGGTGAGGTCTTCAGTTGATAGTGGTCTCCTGAGACTAGGTCGAGGACGAGTGCGATCTTAGGGACCTGGAGAAAATCTGGTAGAGGCGTATTAAGAATTAGGCTTGAGACGTGCTCCGATGCGGAACTATTCTTCGTGGCGAGCTTCGGTGCGAAGGCGGCCCTCTTAGCGAGCTTCGACGCGAAACTGATCTTTCTGGTGAACTTCGGCTCGAAAGCAGCCTTTCTAGCGAGCTTCGGTGCGAAACTGATCTTCCCGGCGAGTCTCAGCTCGAGGTCGACTTTCCTGGGGAGCTTCGGGAGAGACGATCCCGAGAACTAAGCCGGGGTTGAGCTTGGCTCGTGTGAAAATTTGTTGGGAAAAACTAGACAGATAAGCTTTTTTTTTTTTTTTTTTTTAAGAAAGAGAGAGAAGCTCTAAAGAGAGCATGTGTGAAAATTTGTAGAACGATGCTTCTATTTGTAGAGGGCGATTTTCACCGCCCTTTTCTAGTCACAAAGATAATCACCAAATAACTGAAAAAACTACAACAATTGATGAATATCTCTGTTTTATTATATTTTCCGAAAATGAGCTCGGTTTTCTTCCGTTGAATAGCTGGACAGATGAAGGATCATGAGCCTAAAGCTTCTTTGTTTCCTTAACCTTTCCTATTACAAGAATTCATTTTCTCTCTCCGGGCCTTTTCTCTCTATTTTTTCCAACCCCTTACAAATGAGGCTTATCTTGCCTTTTATAGAGTTTACAATGCCTTTCCCTCGCATCTTTCCCGCCCTTTTTCTCTTTAACCATTCGCTTTCTGGCATGATTTGAGGGCAGCATGGTTAATCCATGCTTTATGTCACTTCCGAGCAGGCTGCCGTTATGGGTAGGTGCGCCTCATTAAATGCGCATCCCGTCAGCCGTCATTCGGCCCTGCAAACCTCGTCGCTGGTGTTTTCATCGAGTGAGTAGGTCGGCCTCATTAAATGCACATCTCGTCAATGGTCATTCGGCCCTGCATAATCATCATGACGAAATTCATCGTCGAGTGCGATGGGACGCTTCATCGCAGCTTACTTTCATGTGGCTGCGTCTCCTCGCGGATGAGCCTCCTCGGGGGTATTCTTCCTCGGGGATGTTCTTCCTCGGGGATAACTCCCCTCGGGCGATGAACTTCCTCGCCTCCCCTCATGTCGTTTATGGACAAAACGACACGAGTTGTGTTGAGGATGGATTTGACCAAATCCGACCTTAACACTATTTATATGGAAAAAAATGTAACAACTTTTTCTTGATTTGTGGGCATCTAAAAGGGATATTCCTTTTGGATGCTCCTTGCCAAAGGCGCAATGCTCGTCGGGTGTCTTGTTCGTCATCTTGGCTCCTTTCGGGTGTTCCGTGAGCGCGTATGTCAGGTCTTGAGACGTCTTTAGGGCGTCCTCAACATCCCGTGAACTCGGTTTGTCTTGTTGCTTGATGTCGTTGAGAGATTCCCCTTGTCAAGCTCCGCCAAACGAGTCCATCGGCGTGTACACCGAGGCTGACGTGTACACCGAGACCGTAGATGATGAGTTTGTGTACAATGAGATTTTATCAGTGTCAAGCAAGACCACCAAAATGGTGGCACCAGACGAGTCCATCGGCGTGAAGGTTGCGATGGCCATGAGCAAGGCCGCAAAATTCAAGTCGATCAAAACCATTGAGGACAAATATGGAAGAATCAGGTGTGCTGATCCAACAAAATTAATTCATCAACAAATCTATAACATTAGTGTGAGCATGATGCGTAAGCGGACGCTCAAAATTCTCATTCGACAACATTATGTCAATTCATCAACAAAACTTCGAGTTATCATGTGGTTGCGCCAAAAGTGTGCATCTAAAGACGTATTTCTATGGCGCTGACTCTGGCGCCTACACGAGTGTGGTGATGGCTCTGGAATCGCAGCACGAGCGGACTATCAAAATTCGAGGACGAATTTTCTCCGAGTAGAGGAGAATGGTGCATGCAAAGATTATGGGATTCAATCCTAAAATTATGGCAAAATATCATGCATTTTAATTTCTTTTTTGTTATGTATGCTTTTATTTATTTCCTTCATTTGTGTTATATTTGACTTAGTATAATTTCTTTCTTGATTTTAGGTGTTAGTTGCATTATTTAGGAAATGATTACTTGTTAGCTTCTTTACAATATTTATAGACGTGAACAAACATTGTGAGGCAGATTATGAATATGATGATAAGAAAATCAAACTTTTGTTCAAGAGTGTATTTTCCATTTTTCCTATAATCCGAGTCTACATCATACCCCCTACTAAGAAACAAAAACACTATTCGGGGAGGGTATGAACCTAAATGAAAACTCAAATAAGGCGATTTTTGTAACAAAAAAAAAAAAAAAACCCCATATACTTTTATCTAAAACTTACTACTATACCTAATAGATCCTCAAACCTAAACGTCCCACATGGCAGTCAAAAGTCCACGTGGCATTGCCATATCACTTGATGTCCACGTGACATTTTGATATATATTTTAAGCTCAAATTAAAACATCCACCAGGCATTAAAAATATATTACAATGACACGTGGAAATGCCACATGGACATCAGGTGATGTGGCAATGCCACGTGAATGTCTGACTGCCATATGAGACGTTTGACTAACAACCATCCATTTAGCATGGACGAAACTCATCTTTTGGTACTTTTATTATTAAGTGGATTTGGGGCCATGCCGCCCTAATTGGCAGGTAAATGACTTATGTTGTAATTAACCCATTAATCAAATATTCATTTTTCAGATTAATTTGTCTCTTATTGTCTTGACTTTAGACTAATTAGTTTCTAACATATGTTATATTAAAAATGGGAATTTTCCCACCTCATTTAAAATTTCTCAAAAAAATACCATGTATTAAGAAGCCAAAATACTGTATTTTACTCTCTCTTATATATGTATACTTATTATCAATTAATTTTGACAATCTTGGCCAAAATTACACGTATTTGCATTACAATATATATTTGCAATGTAAGAATAACATGCATTATTGGTAGCTAGAATTGATCCCAGAATTTTCAAAGAGTAATATAGCGGATTTACTTGTAGGCTAAACAAACCTAATTATACTAGGTACTTTCATATTTGTTAAAAACACATCTTAAACAGAAATCAATAAATTAACGTTCCAAAAAACTAACTCAATTGGTAAAACAACATTAATAGTTTAGATCATTAAACGTTGTATTCGACACTGTGTAAAATACGATATTCGATATATTATTTGTCAAATATGGCCTTGGATTTCCACTTGTTTACCCCAAACTTAATTATGTATTAAGTTTAATTAACAAAGCCCAAAAAAAAAGTGTAAAAAAGATGAAAACATGAAAAGACAGCAAAACAGATGATCGTATCTAAATCGTACGATGTATTATTCGGTGTTGAATGTCGTTTGTCCGATCGTCGCCCTCCGCGTCCCCACGCGCTACTGTTACACGCGCAATTCCCCACGCGCTACTCTTTACCCTTGAGAATCTGTCCCGGTCAATGTTCCATGATTGCCCGGTGAGAAGGTGGAAAACTACGAGAATGCCCCGGAGGTGGACACGTGGCGCACTGACAAGGGCATAGAACGGAATTGGCGTGGAAGGAGAGGAACAAGAGGAGAGAGAAGAGAGTACAGTGTGGTGGCATATTTGGTGGGAAAAGGCTGACATGGACGTTGACTATATTGTACGGAATGTCCACAATCTGGTCAGAGACATTAATTATTTCTTTTTTTTATTATTATTATTATTATAAAAAATAAAAGTAAAGAGAGTTTGCTGTCTTTTTATTTATACGTTTTTCTAGTTTCAACTTTTATGAATAGAATTATTAATCTGAAATCACAAGTGAGAGTATTTTTGTCTTTTAAAAAAAAAAAAAAAACTAGATAAGGTTTGGTTTCACAATTTAATACTGAAAGCTAGGAGACTACAAAGCTACGATTTAGAAAATTAATTAAAAACTTATTTTTAATATTTGATTGAAACAAAAAATAGATATAATTATTCAATCAAACACAATTTTTATTATGGAAATATGATGTATGATTAATTTGAAAGTTATATACTTAAAAAAATATTTTCATTGAAACAAAAATATATTTAATTTAACTAATCTAGTTACATGAGTAAATAATGTAATATGAAATAGTAAGTAATTTAATTACATGAATTTATATCATATTAATTAAGTTATTATTTAAGTACATGAACTAATATGATAGTAATGTCATTATAACATACAGTACTATACATAAATAATTTTAAATTTTAATTATATGAAATTTATATTATAATAATATCTTCTTATAAAATAATATAATATTATTATAGATTGATAATATACCATTATAGTTCTATGGTTGCGTTGGAGCTAAAATATAAAAAACACTTAAAAATTGTTTTATTTTCCTTCATGTTAAATTGCAAGAACAAAAATAAATTGTAACCGTGTGCGAAACCAATTGACAAAGTTTGAAACTAAAAAAAAAAAAATCACTCTAAGACCATAAGTTAACTAAGTACTAAACCACAATTGCTTAAATAGGACATATTGTTGGTATAATTTAGATTCTTAAAACATAAAGAATATTTTTTTGAAAATAAACTAATATATATATATATATAAGGAATAAAATTCCTTAAAAATAATAAGCCTCGCTCTCATTCACTGTGATTCCATATTAAATGCTTCTCTATTTGGAGGTTTCTCAATTCTATCAAATGTGTCCATATTGTCATTATGTGGTAAACGTAAATCTCTTTCGGAGGTACTTTTTTATATTAGGATTTAGGGTCAAAAGTGGCATAATTATTTAATTTTTTGGGTTAATTGCGGCTAAAATACCCAACCTTTGGCAATATTCTCCGATAGGTACCCAACCTCAATAAATGTAGGCGAAAGTACCTAACGTCGCCGACCAACTAACACCGTTAGACACATGCCTACGTGGCCGTTACGATGTCTCATGTGGCGTGCCACGTGGCACAAGCCGCCACATGACCAAAGGTTGGGTACTTTTGCCGCCACGTGTCATATATATATATATATATATATTCCTTTCTCGTCGGCCCACATGCTTTAATTTTTTTAGATATATCAAACATAATCAAATAATTTTATAAAATATGTATTTATAAAAAAAATATGTTTTTTTTAAATAATCAAATAATCATATAATTTCTTAAAAAAATTTAGTTTTAATTTATTTTAAAAATTTATTAAATAAAACACATGACACGCCACATGAGACAGCCTAACGGCCACGTAGGCATGTGTCTAATGGTGTTAGTTGGTCGGCGACAAAAATACGACGTTAGGTACTTTCGCCTAGAGGTTGGGTACCTATCGGAGAATATTGCCAAATGTTAGGAATTTTAGCCGCAATTAACCCTAATTTTTTTCATTTTTACAATGGTACAAACCAAATATTTTTTTTTTCGCTGCCAAAATTTATAGATTTCACTATATTTCACTGTTGATGTTTTCAATGTGTATCATTTTTGTTTGTTTTTAAAATTTCAGCTAGTTTTTTTTTTTTCAATTGAAAAAGTATACATGACTTTCACGGTGAAAGACTGGCTTTCCTCTGATTAATTTGCCAATCAATGTGTTCACTGAATAATGAACTTGACACGAGTGCATACAAGCTCAAATTATACAACACAATGGGTATGTCAATGAGACTCTTATACGATTTTTAGAAGTTGCAAACGATAAGTAGACCGTGAACTGATGAGTTACCACAAAACCAATGAGTAATTCACAAAGGCGGTTTATGACAAAACGCAGCACAAAGTTAAAACCGCAATTTTTTGTTTTTGTTTTTTACAACGGGTCTTCGGCTTCTAGTCCCAAACTGGGAGTTTTGAAACATTGGTCAAAAGCTTAATAAAATAGTTAAGCTTTATAAAGTATAATTATAGACGTATATGTCCTTCATGTAATAGACTTAAAGACATGGATTGAATTGAATATTTACACTGCTTTGTAGATTTTGGACATTATTACCATCGAGAATATGCTGGAAATATCAACCGTTTGTTTTTGTTTTTTTTTTTCAAATTTATTTTATGTATTCTAGTTCTATATTTTAGAAAACGCGATCAGAAAACATGTTTAATTATTTTACACAACTAAGTATTTTGTAATATGCTTGGATTAAATGAAGTGATGGTCTATGATCCATTATGGATTAAACTAGTTATTTATTTACATTCATGCCCATTAATTGACATATGCTCTTGACTACTCAACTCTCAAGGATGTAAATTTCTAAATGCGATAACAAGAACGGATTTAAGGTGGTATTCGATTTGTCAATTTGTGGGAAAATGTACGGTACTTGAAAATAAACAATCACAATTATAATTATCGAGTTCCAATGTTACACTTTAGAGTGATAAATAAAAAAGATATTCACTCTCAATCAATACCATGAATCAAAATTTCAAAGTGAATTATATCAGTGCACCAACTCAACTTCAAAGTCTAAACACCAATAAGAAATATTTTTTCTTCATAAATACCAATCATAGATATATACATATATATGTTCATATACCAAAGTTTGTACTAAGTGTGTCCACGTATTCTCTCAATTTCTCTTTTTTTTTTTTTTTTAAACGGTGATAGTATCCGAGGCCACAAAATAATGTCAAAATTCAATTTCGTTCTTATCGAGTTGGTCTGATAACCTAAAAACACAAGTACATCTCTAATTTAATAAAACTATTGAATGATTAATGTTTTTAGAGTTTAATCCTAAACGTCTACGTGTCCATATACCAAATTTTGTACTAAATGATTAGGGTGTTTCTCATAACCAAATTTTGTACTAAATGATTAAGGTGTTTCTCATAACCAAATAAAAACAGTACTCACTCTTAATTAATTCAAGAAACCAAAAAAATCAAAATTGCTTCTTGTTCACTTCTAAGACGTATAAAGTTAATTCCCCACTTGCCAAGCCAAAACAAAAGATTAGAAGGCGCTTTCTCAAACAGAGTTAAAGTGAGGATAATTATCGAAGACCCGTCGATCTAATCTTCAGAACGGTAAAAATGAATGAACACGATGAGATTTTTTTACTTGGTTCTGTAAATCGTCTATTACAAATCCATTATTCAAAAGCCGTTACACGCTTACGAGCTTTCGATCACACTTGTCTATACTCGCCTTAGAGTTTCTCCCTTTTTTAGAAATAGACGATAAACATTAGAACTCCGGTGATTCCCGGAAGATCGGTTTTCTTAATGAATAAATAAAAAACTCCTAACTCATGACTTTTCTCTCTTCTAAACTCTGATTATTTTATGTTATCACTTAGTTCAACCATTAACACGGTTATCGATCGATCATAACCGGTAGCCGTAGATCGTATCTGTCTTTCCCAGCTACAACCACTTTTACAAAGTGAATTCCTCATTAGCCAACCCAAAATAAAGAGTAAAGTTCTAAACCCAACACACGCATATATATACATACACGCACACGTGTATATATGTAATTTACAAACCTCGTGGAAACCAGTGATTCACAGAAGCAATAGACAGGACAAAGGGCGATTCTTTTGTCCTCTAGTAAACTATTGAAAGGAAGCTTCCGAATAAGAAGATGGTCATAACTCCTAAGTACTAACTCTAAACCTTTCATTCAATGTGTGAATATGAAACAGACCTAAATGATATTAATTGTGGTCCTTCTCAAAAACTATTTCCAACCTGTTGGTTCATAAGCCACAAACTTGTTGCAGAAACACCCATCAATGCGGGTGGTACCGAAACGGAAACACAGCAAAAATATTCTAGTCTTGAAACCGACTCGAGGTTTAAGAGTGCAGATATTCTTAGCTTTCTGTTTTGTCTGATCTGATGATGAGATTGGTATTTACGCTTTCTTGTCGGTCAAGGTAACAAGAGACTTGAGAACCCCCGGATTGATCTTATCGGCAATGGCGCCGCTTTCGGATAGCAGAAGGGTCTTCTCCTTCACAAGGGATTGGAGTTTCTGCGCTTCAAAGTCGAGGCGTTCTTGATCTGCATCAGAGATAAAGAACCGAAAAATATAACACCAATAAAAACTGCGATAAAGATAGAATTGCTAGACCGTGAAGCAAACAGAAACATCATATCAAGCCAAGAAACATTGCACCGGTGGTATTATTATGACGTTCATTGTCTTGTTAATTCGTCAACGCTGAGAGTCTTATTTTCTCTATGGTTTTCGGCAGTATACCTCTATAACTTTCTATATGTTTGTCTTCTGGTCTAAAGTAGCTCGTAGCCAAATAAAAAAAAAAAAAAGTGAAAAAGAGAGAAAAAATAAAATTATAGATTAGTAATGGCTTAATTTGTTTAAGAGGTCACTATTTCACATAACCAAAATGATTTCCTCATTTCCTTACTTAGTTCTTATGTTGAATAATTTACTTTTGCTATTTCCAACCAAATTGGATAGTGACAAAGGCATCTTCCTTACAAAAACGAACCGAGCCTGAAGTGTCAAATGTCGGCCTTGTTTCCTACTGTAAATTTAGGCTTTTGTGTTAGAAGGTTTTATTATTTTACGAACACAGCCTAGCTTCAAAGAGCTGGGTATTTTCATTGGGAAACTTCATAAAATGACCTTCAAAACACCACATATTCTTTTATTACACCTCAAGTTTTCATAATTCTCAAAATAACCTTTCCAAATTTCATTTACCAAAATACCCCTGCAAAATTTACATATCGCGTCCTGAAAAATGAACATATCGCGTCCTGAAAAATGGACATATTGTGTCCGGAATAATAGAAAAAATTCAGGGTATTTTGGTACATAAAATTTAAAAAGGTTGTTTTGAGAATTATGAAAACTTGAGGTGTAATAAAAAAATATGTGGTGTTTTGAAAGTCATTTTATGAAGTTTCCCTTTTCATTTTGTTTGGTGGCAATATTATATAAAGACTTAAACTATAAATATAAAACCCAATAGTACTACCCAGTATCTAATATAGAACTTCATACATGTATAGAGTAAAATTTCAAGACAATATTTATCAGTGTATTGAAAAACGATATTGAGGCGCGCCTTGAGGCGCGCCTCAGTGAGGCGGAGGGTATAAACGCAACGAGGCTTAAGCCTCGGAAAGGAAGATTAAGGCGTGCGCCTCGGCGTGCGCCTCGGTCGTTATTTTCTCGCCTCGAGGCGCGCCTCGAGGCTTAAAATAATATTCTTGTGATTTTTTTCCAAATCTTTCCAAATCTTCCCGTTAATTTTGTAATATATTATTAATATTTCATATCTTTTTTTTATTAACCTAATATTCAGGAATTTGTTACCTATTTTAAAGCTAATAATTAATAGTAATACGTATGATATTAATTTAATATTTATAGTAATACGTATAATATTAACGTATGATATTAACCTAATACGTATGATATTTATATAATATTTATTAAGGCTTACGCCTCGAACGCCTCGAGGCTATACGCCTCGAGGCAATGCGAGAAAACGCCTCGAGGCTTAAATAGGTTATTCACAACATTGATATTTATGTTCACAGAATCTCACAGCACTATAATAGATAGCTTCAGAAATATACCCGTCTCCAAGATTGTGTGAGCGGCATGAAACGGTATCCGAGCAAAGATATCGGTTCCGGGGAACATCAGCCAAGTGCGTTCGCTTGAATCATGATTGCCACAAGTAGTACACACCTCCTTTATTAACGGCCTCGACCCTGACCCACCGGTCTCCCTCATCATCGACTCAAACGACGACGGAATGCTCGTCTTTGTCGTTCGGGCCCTTTTTCGCAGAGCTGTTAGAGCTTCTCTGTTCCCATTCCTCACCTTATCGGACTCAACCAGCTGCACATTTACCAAATCAATCGCTAGAAATGGATACATTGCTTATGAATAAACACTAAATCTTCTCATAGAAAGGGCAAGACACAAGTCTCCTGTAAACAAGATATATAATTCTTCTTTTTATACTTATTTGCATATTTATCTAAGTCGAGGTGTGAAGCCTAATTCAACAGAGGGGATAATTCAAAGGCTAATCTAGCGAAAGGTACGTCGGGAATTTCACATATATTTAAGGTTTTCGGGCCCCGATTTTTCTGTACTTGAAAAACCCCCGATTAAGAGTATAGTTAAAAGAAGATCCTCGAATCAAACTACTAGAATTCTACGGTGTCAACATCTCGCTTTGATATTGATTCGCTTTTCGGATTTGGTCGATTAGGGTTCAATTCCTCAAAGAGGGAAAAGGATTCACTTGTTCTAAATCCATAGCTTGGTAAAGTTTTGAGCAATTTATATTCCAAAACCTTCCAATTAATACCAACACCAAGATTGAAAGCCTAAAATCCAGTTCTGATACGAACCTGGTGTCGAGCTAGAAGAAGATGCTCTGCTTCAGTCTCGAGCTCAACCAAGTTTTCCTGGAATAGCTTCATAGTCTCGTCCATTTCTGAAAACCAAAAGCTTAAATTAGTGTTGGTAACTTCAAACAAGGAAAAGCCAACAGAACTACAGCGAAGCAAGTTCTAGAGCCGAACCGTCTTCTTCGAATCGAATCTCCGAGCTGGTCGCTACTCGAAGCAGGATTTCCAAGGCCAAATATTATGTCAAAGTCTTCGATTTCCAAGGCTTTTCTTGATATTTTCGGATTTATAAACGGTAAACACGTGGCATCAATCAAGGGTCCCACTCGGGCTCGGTACCAACAAATTGCGGGTCGGGTCATGGAAACCCCGAGCCCGAAGACCCGAATATCCCCCCTGCGATTTCCGCGACACGAGACACAATCCCAGCACACGGAATCATTTACACCGAATGTGCCTCCTACGAAGATAGGTGGCGGGATTCGACGCCCGTATGCCACGCGCGTGCATGCATTTGTGTATAGTACATTGTCCGCCGGTTTGTGATGCCTAAAAATTTCCATACAAAATTATCTAATTATTACTTCTTAACACAATGTGTAATTAGTTTAAAATCATGAGCCATTTTTAAATAAGTCGTATTAATAATTTAGATTTATGAAGAAGTTCTCACACTCGAAGGACCATGATTTCTTCTGTATTGAAGAACAATAAAACAATTGTTCTCACACTAGTAAATAGATTGCAAGCGTAATTTTGTACGACGAACATATTCAACGACAATAATTTATTATATATATATATATATTCATATGGATATTCTACATGGAAATCATTATAAATAGATAACATCATTAAAGACATGAATATGCCCAAGACTTCTCTTCAGTGAGCTCTTTTGCAGTTTCGTCCATCTTCGCCCTTGTGAATTCATCAATCTTCAACCCTGTCATTCGAAGCAATTAATCAAACAAATAAATGATACTAGTGAAAGATTGTTTTTCTTATATCAGAGCTTGTAAAATGATGTACTTGATAGGTAAAATTATCGCCTATTTTAGTATAAATGTTATCCGGAAAATCAGGCTTTAGGTGTTTTGGCCCGGTCCCCAGTTTCTTAAGATTTTTAAAATCTGGCCCGGTTCCAATTTGAAAAAGCTCTACTTTGGAAATGGCCCAATTTTAGAAAATACTTTTAATGATTAGTTTATGGAATAAAAATACTTTTTAAAAATACTTTTATTTGTTTTTAAAATTACCAAGAAAAATTTAAAACTTAAGATATATACAGTGCTAAAATAAAATTCTAAAGACTAAAACTACAATAATTAGCTAATAAAAAATTACACTTAAATAGGCAACCGAGCTGGGCCCTTCTTTTTTTTATATAGAACCTAGGCCAGTTCCCGGTTCTGACTTTTTTTTACGAAAAACTCGGTTTGCGGCCCGAAACAAGGACGAGACCGGATCAAAACTACCGATAATTTTTACCATGGCTCATTACTAAATGATGAATTGAAACTTACCCTGAACGATAGACCATTGACCTTTCTCGCATGTGACAGGAAATGAGTAAATAAGTCCAGGTTGAATCCCATAAGATCCATCCGAACAAACACCCATCGAAACCCATGTTCCCTAATTCATCATCATTCAAACAACCATACACACATTCAATACGAAGATTTGTTCATATTTCTAGTTTGGATATTTGCGTCGTCATAAATACTCGTGTTGTTTATTACGAATTAAGTACTTAATGTTACGATTTGCGTGATTTTTTTTTTTCGTTTTGGTACAAATTGAGTACATGGAAGACACATTTTAACATTACTACATTAGGTATTCTTGTAATTTTTTATTCAATGTCTTCGTGTCCTAGTATTACTAAAACCATAGAAATAGATGATGCGTAGTATATTCATTATAAATCAACCATTTTAATTACAAGGATTTACGTATTTACTTATAATCATTGCATATTTATCAAACAGATCATGTAGATAGATAGACAAACCTTGGGAGTTCCGAGGATCCAATCACGCATGTGATCACAAGCGGCACTCGCCGTAGACAACGCGCCTGGCAGCTTCTGAGTCTTCGAGACGGCCTCGCCTCGCTGCTGCCCGGCGGTGGCAATGCCGGTTTTCAACCTGAAACGACGGATTCAATACTGAACATAATTTTCTCAACGTTTCAATATATATTGCTAAGGGCGAAACCGGGTCAAATACCAGGCTTTTCCCTTTTTTGGCTCAGTCCCGGTTTAGAAAAATACTGGCTCTTTTTTCCAAAAAAAAAAACAGGCTCAGTTCTCGGCTTTGGGGACAGGACCGGTCCGAAACCGGGACTAGCACCTCAAATTTCCACCCCTATAATATTGCTATTCAGTTTGGTAGGAGTGCTTTCGAGGTACCACTTATCGTCGGCCACGAGCTCTCTGACTCGTTGCTCGCCACCGCCACCGGTGACGGTTGCGTGAGTCGCGTCAACGAAGGAGCGTTTCCCCCAGACAACAACGTTTCTCACGTCTCCTGTGCAAACGCCAAGGCTCTCTGAGATTCGACCAAGCGCTTGGTTGTGGTCTGTTCGCGTAAGATACGTGACATTTTCTGCAGTGATCGACTGTGCATAGTGTTTTAAGACAAGCGCAATCGTGTTGGCTGGATCGGCGACCACCAGAATCTGCGGTGTATGAGGTTGATTATGTTAAAATATTTTATAGAAAATGTGCAACAAAATAATCAAATTACCCAGTGTTTAATCATAAGTAATTGTGCTAAAAAAATTAAGTACTACGTTAGCGACCTTGCAATCCTCGGCAGCATGTTCTTCAAGCGCCATGGCGAGAGCTTTGTAATTCTCGATATTTTTCGATAGAAACTCTTTTCTCTCCGTGTCTTCGCTCTTCACAACCCCGCCTATTATCACAGCTACGTCTATGTCTTGACACGCCTCCGTCGTATCCATAGTTGCAACGACGCCTGATATCAAACAGAAGAATGGTTATATAACACGCCTCGCCAAGGACCGCGTCGAACTATCAAATCATGATAAAGTAGTAAGAACTACTCAGTTCTTCTTACCTCTGAGAAGAGGAAAGGCCGCGTCGATAAGCTCCGCTCTGATGCATTCCAATGCTCCGGCGGTTGCTTTGGCGTCCAACAAGTGCAGGATCACAGGCTGATCAGGGCCGAATATCGCACCCCTCGTGATCATCGGCACAATTGCATAGCATATTGGTCCTGGTTTTGAAGAAAAATCATATTTCAATATTGTGTTTTGGGACAAAAATCATAGTCCAGTGTTGAAACAAGATCTCTAACATATTTATTTATTGACATATATTAATTGGCCCTTCTTTTTCTTTTTTTTATATGTATATCCGTTTCAGAAATAATGGGAATGATCACACACCTTCATGGTGGACGTACAAAATAGCAGAAATAACCTTTCCTTCATAATATTTGTGTGGATTTGGATTTTTGATAATCAATTGACAAAATATAATGATTTTTTTTTAATTTCGAATGAAAAAATATATATATATTCTTTTAGCTTTTCTCTAAGTAAATGATTTTGATATATTTTGATGATTACAATTACCCACTCGTAACTTTGTAATCACCTTTCTATATTGCATCTATCTATACACATGATTCTCATAATAAATATAATTCTTAGGTCATTTTGCTCAATCACAAATCACTCAACTTATATATATAATATCAAGACTTGGTACATGTACTTATATACATGCTTATTCAATTTTTTTGATAAATATAAAAATAAAAAAAAATTAATCCGATATTAGAATATCTCTTGCATCAATAACCCAAGCCATTAACCATGTTAATGCTAGCTAATAATCAAAACTTCAAGGTTTTATTTCCCTAACTCAATCTACTCAAGAAACCTCATGAAAAATATATGAAGCAATATTTCAAATCTTGAAATTGAGTGCAACAAAAACCCGTAAAGCGGGTTTAAAACTACACCATAGATCGAAATTGGGTTAAACATGATTCGATTAAAAAAAAAATGCATATGGGTTAAAACCATATTTGATTTCCGGTTTATGGGATTTAAAAAGCCGGAATCCCGGATTATAGGTTACTCAAGCCTGGTTTTTTAATAATAATAAAATGGTAGAGTTGCGTGCCTGTAGCTTCGGTGACCAACACAACGATGGGCTCTTTCTCGACATTCAAGAAGCTCCACATGTGCTTGGTGAGTTTCCAGAAGAAGCCTATTGAGCAAGAGACGACCAAAACTTGTTGAAGCAATAGAGCACAATCCATTGTTTGTTGCTGAAATCCGAACCCTAATTTCCAGTACTGTCTTTCATGTTATTCAATGATATAGACATAGTTTAGTCATTGACCAAAGAATCTTCCTAAAACATGACCTTGTGTTTAAGATAAGTCATTTTCAGACGCCATTTCAAATTCCTTAGGAAATGTCAGAACACAAAAACCTTGGTGACAACAGTGACAAGTAAAGAACAATCTCTTTATCTGTGTGTGTGCTTTGTAAGTATGTGAGGTAAAGAAAAGAATGTTTGAGAGAGATAAAAGCTTGCATGGAATGAAACTAATAATTCTGGCTATCTTCTGAGACCCTTTTAATTAATTTGACATTATGGTTTAGAGTAATTTGCGTTGTTTCCCGGCCTTAATTTTAATTTTTTTTTTTTGTAATTAATCAAAATTTAAACAAGGAAAACACAACAAAACAAACGTAAGGGAGCAAAATAAACCCGATGTTCAATTCAACCATTGTACTTTGACACTCTTACCATGCGTTTTCTCCTCCTGCATAATTTGTTGCAAAAAATATATCATTTTCAATTAAAATATTATAAAAACTCATTAGTTGTGATGGACAAGTCACGTTTTATGGCCTATTTTTTGGATCAATATGCATTTTGGCTCATGTGCATTTGTAGACATGTCTTATCCTCGGTATGGGTTCATAATAGTGTTCTACCATTTTGGGCATATAGGACTTGACTTGTCCTTTTTCCTAAAAGAGTGTATTAAGCAAGGTGGACACTTTTACCCCTCCAAATTGAACGTTGAAGTGCTGCAAAGAAAAGAGAAAGAACTTCTCTTTTATCGCTCTTGTAGGGGTAAGCATTTTAGGCCCAACCCGATGGCCCAACCCAATCTGTTAGAGACCCGACCCCCAATCTAACCCACCCAATTTAACCCGCTCAAAATTGGGTCGGATCGGGCCGGACCCGACTATTATTCGGTTCGGGTCCAAAACCTTGGATCGGGTCGGGGTCTCCGACCCGACCAATATAATTAATATATATTTCATATTAATTTTTATTCAAGTAGTGCAATCTTTAGTCTTTTAAAATTTCTCATTCTAAATTTTATTTACATTCAAAAACCGTTCAATATCTCATTTTCATGTTTTACATTGTTTTAGTGTATGTTTGTTTAATTTAATTTGTTTGGGGTATTTTTACTTGAATTTTGAGTTACATTGATGCATTTTTTTCATATTATTTTTTGTTATATAAGATTAAATTTTAATTATCGGGCCATGGCGACCCAAACCAACCCTGCCCGATTTTTTATCGGGTCGGTTTGGTTCGGGCATTAAAAAAAAATTGGTCGGATCGGGCTTTTTTTGGGAACCCGAAATGATCGAGTCGGGTCCATAAAAAGCATCTGGGCGGCCCAACCCAACCCATGCTCACCCCTTCTCTCTTGGACCTCCATTGTTGAAGAGCACTTCACACACACAAACTAAATCTCAAAACATACTGAAAAATCCTTTGGTGAAGGTGAACGTCAACCACTATGTCGGTAGATAAAAGGAGTTCAGTGTGACGTTCCGCAAGTGGAGCTTGTACCCTGGATCATACGAAAATGAAGGATGACTTTGCTTGACTTTGCCTAGCTTGTTACAACATTAAGGGGGAGCCTTTTTATGTTTATTTAATATGGAATATTCATATTGTAACAATCCTTCTGTAATCTTTGTTTGATCAATCTGAGCAAGGGCTCCCCAGAAGTAGACTATCCAACATGGAATTTTGCGAACTGGGTTAACAAAAATTCCCTTGTTGTGTTTATGTTTCGTTTAATGTTCTAACATAAGATTTAACATAAACTGTGAGAAATCTGACTTTACAAGTTGCTATGATGAAAAATCGTCAATAATAAATTTAAACTTAAAAGCAGAGATACGGATTAAAAATTCAAAACAACCATCGTATTTTTTATATTATATATAAGTATATTACATTTAATTTTTTTTTACATAATGGATAAGATCCATTCAAAACAAATTGTTATCTGCCGTTTATTTGAGTTTTATATTTTGTTGGAACCACATTAATCTAAAATCACTGCCTAATTTGATGCCCTAATAATATGATAAATTATCTCCGTTCACTACCTAATTAATTACATATATATTGATGTACTATACTCTATATATGTAGTCCTTCACCCCGGACTTAAATTTCAGGGCTCCGCTCATCATTTTCGCACACTCGTCGCCCATCGGTATACCCGTATAAATTATTATATTTCCATCCCATCAACATATTATTGCATAATCTATTTTATCTACCTTTTACAACATATTGATTAATTTGTCAAATTTAGTCGTCATTTTATAGCAATTAAGTTGTCTTTGTAGCTCAAATAAATATGAACTGGAATATTCAACATCGACTACCAAGATGTTTAAATTTGTGATATATATATATCACAAACGTAGTTAAAAACCTTACCCAATTTGTATATTTGAATATTGAAACCTATTAAGAGGAGGTGTAATTAAACATGATTTCTGTCATTCAAGCTTATTGAAATACAGACTCACAATTCACGAAGTTTGTGTATTACCAAACAAGCCATTGACAAGTTTGTTGTCCTGCAAATAAAGGACTCATAAAGAATTCCGGTTCCGTTTCCCCTAATCGGATATTAAGTAAAAATGGCATTTGATTGTAGGTTTTTTTTTTCTTCTTCATAAAAACCACGTATCACACCCGTGACAAATGGGTACTAATTGGCTTTTACTAAAAAAAAATTATAATAAGTCAATTATCATTATTCGATTTTCGTTCTCTCCTTTTTTTTACACTCTTACTAATTCTGTCTTGATCAGTAGATAAACGGGAGGTCCTTCACTAAACCCTCTTGGCCTAGCTAATGACATCGACGAGGCTCATGATCAGAAACTCAAGGAGATAAAGAATAATCTAATTCAGTTCTATGCTTATGTTTTCAGATTATCACGATGTCATAGTCGTTATTTCCGTTTAATACAACAGTCTAACCGAATTTCCAGTTTTTTTCAATATATATATATATATATATGTATATATATATATGTACTTTTATTATTTAAGACCGCTAGATCGAGATCGGACGGCCCAAATAAAAAAAAATCCAATTGTAAAAGGAAAATTGAAATTTTCTTATTTGTGACATATTGCGCATGTATTGCGTAAAGTACTGACGAAAGAAAAAGAGATAAGAGATGGGATTGAAGAGAAGTATTCAATTAGCTTTACAAATTGGATATTATCTCTCCAAATAATGTTTAAAAAATGTATTTAGAACATGCTAAATTGCTAATTATATATATTTAATAAAAAATAACTAGACGTTGAGTTGCGAAATATACATATTTTTCACGACAAAAGAGTTCTGTCACATACGGATTTATTTAGCTCATTCTTACATATAAGATAATATTTAATAATCCTCACGAATGAAGAAGAAAACATGACAACAAACTTGTTCAAACTGAAAATAAAAAATTACTTGCGTGTATATTAATTATATCATCTCATTATAAATACTATAATTAGAAGGGTAAATATAGGCAAAAGTACTTTAAAGTTTAAAGTAAATAGAATTATATGGCATATTTCTAATCCTATGACAAAATAGAAACAGTACTAACAGTAACTCTTTTCATGTCACCATAAGTTTCAAGCAGCTTCCGTCATGACTCATCCGTCAAATGTCACTTGTCACTTTTTTTAGCATCACTGACAACATAGTTAAGAATAACACCGATGTCGTTGATGCTAATCCCAAAGTGGGATTATAGTGGTCTCACGCAAGATCTACGGTTTGTTTACTAAAACAGCACCGATTTCGGAGATACTAACCCCGAATGTGGGTTACAAACTCCGACTTCAGGGTTAGCACCTTCAAATTCGAGGAAAAGTGGAATACGTGGGAATATAAAAAATTGACAAGGGATTTTTCTGATAAGTCACAACTGAAGTCACCTGAAACTTTTATCACGACAAAATACTTTTACATGTATAAAACATGCCGTGGAATTGTGTCTACTTCAAAATACTTTTACATGTATTTACCCTAATTAGAATATAAGAAGTCAAAAGTTAAACTATCACTATATATATATATATATATATATATATATATATATATATATATATATATCGGCGTAGATTGCAGTTTTGTTCTCATTTCTTAAAAAAAAAAAATTACAGTGATTACGAATAGTAAATTAATTTTTCTAATAACGACTTTTCGATAACAATGTTCCTATCTTGTTTACGATTATTTTTTTCTCATTTTTATATGAATTATTTTCTTACTCGTTCCTTTAAAAGAGAACTACTTCATCAACAATGAGTGTGAGTGACAGGTCATGATCTCAAGAAGACTCCCACGTCACGCATCATTTCCCAGTGCAACTGCAAATAAATTCATCTAATTTCTATAAAACAGTGTGTGTTACATGCCAATGCCATGGACCATGAAATTCACGTTGTCGATTAACTTATGTATTGGGTTATATATTGGATCGTTCAGTTTACAATGTTTCACACCATGAAATTCACATTGTTGACTAAATTCTTTTAGCATGTTACATGAGTTCTCTATATAGATATATATATATAGGGAAACTTCAATAATTATACCCGGTGAAGTAAGTTTGAACGGAAAAATACCCGAGTTTGATAAATTGCAAAGATATGCCCGAAATCATATTCTAACCCATACCTATGGTTAACTTACTTAACCCAGCCAAAACCAAACATTCTCATTCCCCTTTCTCTTTTCCCTCCCACGATTTCAGCCCTAATTATTAAAAAAAAAAACTCAAACTTTGCCCTGGTTGCTTCCGTCGCGAGGAAAGGAGAGGAAGACTCAGAGTTTGCCCAGCCGTCGCTCGCTTCCGTTGGGTTAGAATATGATTTCGGGTATATTTTTGCAATTTATCAAACTCGGGTATTTTTCCGTTCAAACTTACTTCACCGAGTATACTTATTGAAGTTTCACAATAGAAACTTATTGATAAGTGACATAGTAATAGAAACATATTTATTTTTTGCACCAGGTTTGGGTTGACTTATTTGGAACGGGGTGGGTTGACTTTTTTGAACCGGGGTCGAGTTGACTTTTTATAGAACGGGGTCGGGTTGAATTTTTGGACAGTGGTCAAGTTGAATTTTTTGTACCGGATTCATGTTGACTTTGTTGGTACGGGTTCGGGTTGACTTTTTCATAACCGAGTCGAGTTAACTTTTTGAAACG
Source organism: Parietaria judaica (assembly GCA_954871525.1). NCBI lineage: Eukaryota > Viridiplantae > Streptophyta > Magnoliopsida > Rosales > Urticaceae > Parietaria > Parietaria judaica. The sequence continues at coordinate 20,422,932 of OX940864.1, forward strand.
AGGTCGAGTTGACTTTTTTTGGAACGGGGCCAGTTGGACTTTTTATTATTAAGTGACATAGTAATAGAAACCCGATCCCAAAAATTCAACTCGATCCTGATAAAAAAAATTCGATTCGACCCCATATCAATAAAGTCAACTTGACCCGATTTCTAAAAGTCAACCCGAACCTGTACCGAAAAAGTCAACTTGAATCCGGTACAAAAAATTCAACCCGACCAAAGTCTGAAAAAGTCAACCTGGGTCTGAAAAAGTCAACCCGACCCCGTTCCAAAAAACTCAACTCGATCCTGGTCTGAAAAGGTCAACCTAACCCCGTTCCTAATAAGTCAACCCGAACTCGGTGCGAAAAAACATATGTTTCTATTACTATGTCACTTATTAATAAGTTTCTATTTATATTCTTATTTTTGTCAAAATATAACATGAGGTGAATGTGTTTTAGCGGTTATGTTGCTCTTATATGTGGGGGAGTTGATGGGTTCGAGTCCTACCAAAGCCATAATGTTTTAACCTTTATTTAGATGATGTCAGCAACCAAAAATTTTTATTTTTAAATTTTTTTTAAATGGTTTATCACGGCATAAATACTCAAACTTTGGTTTATCACGGCATAAATACCCAAAGTTTGGATGACGTGGCAGTCAACGACCACGTGGCGTGCCACGTGGAAAGAGGCTAACGGCCACGTGGACGCACCGTTGGTGGATGGAGGGAAAAAACTGGTCAATGCCCCAAAACGTACATTGAGTACTTTTGCCACCACTTTTCGACTTTGGGTAAACGAGGGGTTCTTTTACCAAAGTTTAGGTAAATAAACAACAGTATAAATAGCACCAGTTTTGGATTTCTTCTGCTCAAAACAGACACACGAAAAAGAAGAAAGAAAAGCGAGCGAATTCGAATTCCGAGAGCGAAACGAACGACGATGTTGATGCTCAAGAAAGCTGCTTCGATGGCCAGCCATGGCTTCCTTCGCCGTTGCAGAGCCTTCTGTTCATTGCCAGAAGCTGCCATGGACGATGATCTCGACAACCAAGTCAGTCTCCGCGTTGCTCTTCGTTTAAAGCTCATTCGGAGCGAATTCAGCTCATCTTTTCCATTTCCGTTCGGTTTTGATGTGTTCTTGTCAGGTTTTGGTTGAAGGCAGAGCTTGGTCCAGAACGGCGATTCTCAATCGCCCCTCGGTCCTCAATGCTCTCAATACTTCAATGGTATGTAATATTCGAGTGTAGAACTGTGTGAAGTCAAGAAATTCTCTGAATATTTTTCTAATTTTTACTATTTCGCTATCAATTCTTTGTTTGTTGAATTTCATTTGGTTGAATTGTAGAGTGCTAGATTGCAGAAACTATACCAAAACTGGGAAAACAATCCTGATGTTGGCTTTGTTGTAATGAAGGTGACATAATTATTCATCGAAATTCAATTTGATTTGATTTTCGATCTTCGATTTCATTTTCATTTCCTGGTAGAAGCTTACTGTTTGTTCTTGAATTTCGTAAAGGGTAGTGGCTACAAGGCGTTCTGCGCCGGAGGCGATATCGTAACCATGCACAACCTGATAAAGAAAGGTGAGAAATTAGTGATTGGTCATAGCCAATGTGTTAATGAAATACATGAATATTAACAATGGTGTAAAAAAATTGTTCGATTCGACATTTATACCCTTATGCAGGGAAGATAGAAGAGTGCAAGGAATTCTGTAGGACATTGTACACTTTCATTTACCTTCTCGGTACTTATTTGAAACCAAATGTAAGCAATCACTACTCTCTTGGTTGTGCATCGATTTTTTACAATCATATCTTAACTCAGTGCTCTGAATGCTCCCGTTTCGTTGAAGTACAAAACGAAAAGTGGGAAATAAGTACTTAAATCTAGTATAATATCTACACAGGTTGCTCTTATGAATGGCATTACAATGGGTGGTGGTGCTGGAGTTTCGATCCCGGCGACATTTCGCCTCGCTACTGAAAAAACTGTTAGTGACTCATACAAGACACAAACTATAGTCGACGTGCTGACTTTCTCTATTCTTGAATAACTGATGATTGATCATTACGGGTCTGCAGGTTTTTGCTACACCTGAAACCTTTATTGGTTTTCATCCCGATGCTGGAGCATCCTTTTATCTATCGCATTTACCGGGTCATTTAGGTATGTATTTTTGGCTTGTTAGTGTTAGTTAAATTGATTTATAATCATGTGTGACTCCTCTTATTTCCAATCGGTATTGATATGGAACCTCAAGATACTTAACAATGACATGATATCAGAGCTAACAAACTAGCATCGGCTCAAATGATACGTAACATACACTCAAAACATTTATCAGAGATGGTTGAATTCTATCACCTTTCTTTCTTCGAAGAAACTAATTCGCTAATAAAATTTGTGATATAAAAAGGTGTTAATCATTTCTCATTTCTCTCACTTACTTGCTTACCTTATGCTGATTTGCAGGAGAGTACCTTGCCCTAACTGGAGCGAAGCTCACCGGAGAGGAAATGGCTGGTTGTGGCCTCGCTACACATTATTCGAATAGCTCAGTTAATAAGAGTGTTCCAAATTTTGAAACTTTGCATTGTAATTTTAATTGCATCAAAGCTAACTGGTTGCGTTTGTATCAGAGGGTTCAATTGATTGAAGATCACCTTCGAGCATTGGTCACCGATGACCCTTCCGTGGTTGAAACCGCCTTGGAAAAATATAGCCAACCTGTCAATCCGACCGTAGGAGTTCTTCCCAGGTATGGTGTATGGAGTCTCTGATTACATGCAATCCATTAAAAACTAGAAATTTACTTCTCGATACAAGATTTGCATATATGCATAAGTTTATAACTTTGTTCAGGATGGAAACTGTTGACAAGTGCTTCGGCCATGATACCGTGGAAGAAATCATTGACGCCGTGGTACTACTTCTATATCTCCATTTAAGTTGGATTTAGTGAGATTTTCACGAAATACATCAACTGTTCAATTCTTTAACACAAATCTATACGCCTTTGGAAACTGATTGTCAGGAAACTGAGGCAGCAAGAAGTAATGACGAATGGTGGGCTCTAACTGCAAGGAGGCTAAAAGAAGTTTCGCCGTTGAGCTTGAAAGTCTCATTGCGATCTGTAACTCCTTCAGAACTTGTCTTTCCTTGTCTTGAAAGCAACGTTTGATTTCAGTATTTATCTCGATAACAATGGCGATGAACAATGTTTCAGATACGAGAAGGTAGATTTCAGACGCTTGATCAGTGCTTGGCTCGGGAATACCTAATGTCATTGCAGGGAATGTCCAAGAAGATATCTGGCGACTTTGTTGAGGTACGGTTCACCGGCTCTATGAAATTCTTCAGTTTCCCTTTTAATTTTCAAATAATAAAGACATTTTCGTTCCGCTTTCGTTAGGGTGTCCGGGCGCGATTGGTGGACAAGGACTCGGCACCTAAGGTAACTGTAATCGTGGTGAATAAACTGCTCCGATTTCTTATGTTATAATTAAAGGGTTAAAAATATATCATTTGAATTAACAACCATAAAACTCGAAACTATCTAAATCAAATAAAAAAATATTTTTATAAAAAAAGGTATACCAAATTTTAAACCAAATAGTCAAATACATCGGCAACGAATTCCAAACTTATAATTGTAAAAACCGAATGTACTAAATAAAATCTGAATACCCATGTACCCTGTGGGATATCGCAAATCATAATTACCGAGTATAATTTAGGGAAAATGGCGGCAGAAGTACCCTAAGTCTTCAAAAGTTGACATTAAGTTCTTTTTTTTTTTTGGCAAAAGTTGTCAAACTCTTATTTTGTGCCACTCAAAAAAAGAATGGGAACTTAATGTCAACTATTTAAAAACTTTAATTACTTATGCCGCTATTTTTCCTATAATTTATTATAGATTTTGTGATACTTAATTACTTCTCCAATCATGCAGTGGGACCCTCCAAGAGTTGAACAAGTTTCGAAAGAGATGGTGGATCAGTATTTCTCTCCCCTGAGTCAATTTGAGTCTCCTTTGGAACTTCCCACAAAGCTGCCAGAAGCATTCATCTAGTGCCTTTTAATTTCTATTAATAAGTTTGCAAAAACAATGTAAAAAGAAAAAGCATCAAATTTATGGTAAGCTTAGTACTATCAAGTGGGTGTACTAGAAACCGTGTAAAGATTGATCTTCAATGCCCATGTGTACACTACATATATCGACGAACAAATATATATATATATGGGGCGTTAGAGGGATATAGCCAATATTGAAAGGTTAATTAGTCAAATAGCCAATGTTTTAATTAAAATTGTCAAATAGCCAATAAACCACTTTTATAAATCACAAATACCTTTTTACTCTCATAATTAATAATATTCGTTTTTTTTTTTAAATATATTTTATGCCCTAATTCTCTTCGACCTAATATTTCTCACGACCCCTTTTCCTTCGCCGACCTCCGTCTGGTCTCCGACCTCCGTGCTGTCTCCGTCGCCGACCTCCGTGCCGTCTCCGTCGCCGAACTCTGTGCACTGCCATCATCGCACGGTAATGCTTTCAAAGCTTCGCCTTCTTCTCTCTCAATCCAGTTCGATTTGGATGTAATATTTTTTAGAGTTTCGATTTGGAGGTATCCTAATTCTTCCTTCCTTCCTTTAGTTTGATTTGATTCGAATAAAATGTTGAAATCATTTATGTGTGCTGTGTTGGTTTCAAATTTCATCTCGGTTTAAGTCTTGGTTTTGGTGTTCCTTGCCTATTTCGCTTGATTGATCCTCACGGTAATGCTTCTAGCTTTTGGTGTTCTTCGGAAAGAATCTGAGTCGTGAGAATCTGGTTTTGGTCAAATTCTATTAGCATATAAATGTTTGAACTGGGACTTTCTAGTAATGTGATTCTAAGTTAAACATGTATTAATGTGGCATGGTTCTTAATAAAAATGAGTTCAGGTTTGGTTTGAAAAGTCCCGGTAGCCGGTCTCGATTTTAACCCGAGCTAGTTCATATACTAATGTATTCTGTCTGTGTGGTCTATTACCAGCTTTCTATTACCAGATTAGTTAATAATGGGGTGTATCAACGTGGTTAATAGATGGATTAGTTAACCACATTTTGTGATGTATTAACGTGGTTAATACATGGATTAGTTAACCACATTTTATGATGTATTAACATGGTTAATACATGGATTAGTTGTATTAATGTGAGTTGTATTAATGTGGTTAATTCGCGAGTGTGTTCGATATTGTATTAGTTCACTTTAATGTAAGATTGTTTCAAAATCCCAGTCTCATGTATTAATCGATTTCCTGATTAATTGAATTTGGGATTGTATTAATGAGGTTAATTTGGTTTTGGTTTCATGTATCAATCGATTTTATGATTAATCCGACACATGTATTAACGTATTAATGTGGTTAATATACTTGTATTAATGTGGTTAATTTCTTGTTTATGTTAGATAAAATGTGGTATTAATGTTTGAATTTAGTATGTACTAATGTGGTTAATTAATGTTCATGGTAGATATAATGAGGAGAACGAGATCAGTTGCAAATAAAGAAAGAGATGCCGAACTGGCAGTGGAAAAGGTATCGATGGCAGAGGAAACGTCAATCAATCCGGCAGCAGAAACGGTATCAAAAGCGCCATTGAGAACTGATAATGCTACAGCTGTGGTGGGTTACAGATAATAATTCCGTTAATTTTCTTTACTATGTATGCATAACATTCACTAACATTAAGTATGTTATTATTTTTTGCAGGTTGTTAACTATGTTGTTGATAAGCCGTTTTGGAATCCGTTACAAAGGATCCAATGCCATTCAAGATTAAAGGTGATGGAAGATGTACGGAGACACTTAAAAATAGAAAACCAACGAAGTATCTTCCTTAGCGGACCGTTCAGTCATTTTTTGAATATTAACGGACACACGTTTCCGAAAAATCTTATTCACCAATTGGTGTTGCGTCAAGTCACCGGAGGTGATGAACATGCCCTATCTTTCCAAATAGGACAACATCTATCGGAGTTTACGATAAAGGAGTTTGAAAGAATCTCGGGTAAGTTATATTAACGTGATGTATTAACGTGGTTAATACATGGATTAGTTAACCACATTTTGTGATGTATTAACGTGGTTAATATATGGATTAGTTAACCACATTTTGTGATGTATTAACGTGGTTAATATATGGATTCGTTAACCATATTTTGTGATGTATTAACGTGGTTAATACATGGATTAGTTGTATTAATGTGAGTTGTATTAATGTGGTTAATTCGCGAGTGTGTTCGATATTGTATTAGTTCACTTTAATGTAAGATTGTTTCAAAATCCCAGTCTCATGTATTAATCGATTTCCTGATTAATTGAATTTGGGATTGTATTAATGGGATTGATATTCCTTGATTCTTTTCTGCAATCTATGTAGGACTAAATTGCAGAGATATTCCAAGTCCCGATGATAGAATTGAAATAGTAGACTCGATTAAGCAGAAATATTTCGCAAAGGATCGGAAAACAAGCAGTCTTATTAAACTGGTTAGTGGGAAAAAAGAAATTGAAGGAAGCGACGAATAAAAGGTTGCTTTGCTGAATCTAGCCATCTTGGAGACGATGGTACTCCCTAAGCAATCTCACGTCAACATCAACGAAGAGCACATAATATTGGCCAACAATATGGAAGAATTTAAAGCATATCCATGGGGGAGATTAGGCTTCAATGCATTATGGGAAAGCTTCAAAAAATCTAAGGATTTTGTCAATTTAAATATTACCGGCTATGATGTCTCGGGCTTCGTACTACCATTGATTGCTTGGGCTTACGAGGTAGTCCCGAAACTTGCAAAGGTTGGATTCACCACGAAGAATGGTCCTTATGTTCAACCTCTAATGATAAAGTGGATTTATAAAACGAATCCGGAATTTGATGACTTGACCAAACAGATATTCGAATGCGAAGACGTAAGTATAATATCTAGTATCAGTAAACTGTTATATATATGGTTACCATTATTAACACAAATAATATTCGTTAATAACTTGTATATATGATTTCGTTTTGCATTGTTAATGTTTGTTTACGTTCTAATTGATAGGTCGAAGCAATTGGTAACAATGATATGGAGGCGTTAGACCACGGATTTCACGAAGAAGAAAATGATCAAAGATTCCAAGCGGGCACCTCAACGACATCTCAGGCTGGATCTCGACCAATTACATCGAAGGATATGGAACAGTTGACTGAGGTATTCTTGATGAAGTTTAAAGATCAAGAAAATGCTATAAAGGAATTGAGAGAAAAATTGGCGGTACTAGAAAAATCAAGGTGTCAAGCTTGTGCAAATGCTGACTACACAAATTGTGCGGCTGTTTGTTCTCGAAATAATCATGTATAGATTTGGTGTTTTATATTTGGGGATATAAATCATGTTAATCATTATATTAACCGTGTTAATATGTATGATCTTACATTAGGTTGAAAACACACCTTTATCCTTACGAAGCAGTGAGACGATCAATGATTACCTAAGTCCACCGGTAAAAGTTCTTACAGTTTATTCATGCTTATTAACTTTGTTGTTATTTCCTAAGTCCACCGGTAACACATGTAGAATTTGATGTTGTTTGTAGGCCACAAAATATGACATAAATAGTGAGATTTCATATATTCTTACAAACGCCAACTTGATAATTGAAAAAGATGTTGATTCACAGACAGATCCTACTCAACCCAGAAATGAGCCGAGAAATGTGCCTATGGTCGAGCAGTTAGTGCGACCAAGCGAAGTGGTGACAAAGAACAATCCGAATCTCATGGTTTATACACGGAAGCTGCAGGATAAAGCACCGTTGCCAGATGAAGGAGTCCCTATTCGAAACAAGCGGAAGATAAAACCAGGACCTTTAATGAGGCCACCTTACACGCAGGAGAAGAAAGGCAAAAAGGATGATGACAACAGCGAAGACGTGATATCAAGCCATCCTTCGTTCGACCTCGGAATTTGATTAGTGTTATGCCATTTGACTATAGGCTAGACAAGTAACTATATAGGCTAGACAAGTCCTCTTATTGTGACCCGCCTTTCCACAATATTGTTTATGTCTTTTGTTATCAAGTAACTATAGGCTAGACAAGTCCTCTTATTGTGACCCGCCTTTCCACAATATTGTTTATGTCTTTTGTTATTGTTGATAATATGGATGTTTTATTAACGTGAAATATAATATGGACCTTTAATGATATTGTATTAATGAAGTTAATACAATATTGTATGAGAAATTAACAGGAATTAACCGCGTTAATAAGAATAATTTTACACAAAAAAACATAAACAAAACGCTCCACAATGTAACTAGAAATATGATGCCTAGCTTGTGAAAATGATGAGTAAATTGGATTTGGAAAAAAATTCATTTGTATTAATGAAGTTAATACAATATTGTATGATGAATTAACAGGAATTAACCGCGTTAATAAGAAGAATTTTACACACAAAAACATAACCAAAACGCTCCACAAAGTAAGTAGAAATATGAGAAACAAGAAATATTAGAAAGTAACCAAATTAATTTGTTTATTCACAGCTAAAGAAATGGCACAAGTGACAAATGACTTAAAAATATGAGAACAATGAATATCAGGAATTAACCACGTTAATAAGAAAAAAATTACACACAAAACATAACCAAAACGGCCCACAAAGTAACTAGGCTAGACAAGTCCTCTTATTGTGACCCGCATGTCCACAATTCCCACAGCGATTGCGGTATGGATGAGGCATCTCATCTTTTGAACGAAATCTCTTCATCTTTGGTCTTCCTGCTTGGCGTTTTTGAACCGGAGGATTGATTACTGAAGCGTCACTTGGAAAATCCCAATCACCGTCGTGTGCAACCGGAATAACATCCAGTGAATACGTAGCTACAAACGCTTCTCTAGTGAAATAATGAGGGATGAAATCAATCGGCTTTAAATTCAGCCTATACAAAGCCACGGCGGCATGCGCACAAGGGAAATCTTCAAGCTGCCAAACGCAACAAGAACATGACTTCGTTGCAATATCAACAATGTTGTGACACTTGCCATCGATAACCTCAAATGCATGGTTGTTGATAGGTGCAACCTGATATAACGAAAACAAAAAGATCCGATTTTTTTTGGATATTAACACACTTATGATATAAAAGATTAGGAAATAAAGGATGAACTTACGTTCATTCTGCGTGCATTCTTCTCATTTTCCTCGAGTATTTTTGCAGCGTGGGCAGTGAGTCCGTTCAGCATCTTGTGGATCAGAGCACGTTGTTTGTTGAACCATTTTTGTAGTAAAGAACGCCAACTCAAAACAAGCGCGGTTACTGGCCATTCTCGAGCTTCTAAGATAACTGAGTTTAGGGATTTGTTGATGTTAGTGGTCATCAAGCCATAGCGTTTACCTGGAATAGATTAACAATTATATGTATTAATATGGACAACATAATTAATAGTTGTTAATAATATGTTTTATTAATGAAAATTAACTTGATTAATAAGATGAAATTAGAAGGTAAATAAACCTAAACAAACTAAATTAATCGTTTATAGTGATTCTTAATAAACATGATTTACAAAGTTACCTGGGAAGTGAGATCGTGACCAGAACTCCGGTCCAGCTTCAATTAAGTATTTCTTTATGGATGGCTTCTTAGAAGAAAGTACATCCAACCAATAATTGAAGTCTTTATGCGTATACGCCTTGGCACACTTGTAAAACAATGGCTGAATAGACGATTTCCCGTGATTGCACTTGACATTCTTCCACAAATGCTGCATGCACACCGCATACTTCGCTTCCGGGAACACACGCTTAACTGCTTTCGGGATTGACGGAGCCCTGTCAGAAATAAATTACCAAGTCTTCTCTAGCCCCGTACACTTTTCTAATATTTTTCATAAACCAACGCCATGATTTATATTTTTCTGTACTAACAATCCCAAAAGCTAACGGAAATATGTGGTTATCCCCATCGTGCGCGGCTGCCAATAGCAATGTACCCTTGTACTTCCCTTTCAAATCTGTACCATCCATCGAAATAACCGGGCGACAAAATTGCCAACCATGTATAGAAGCACCGATAGCCAAAAAGAAGTACTTAAAGTTCCCTGTAGCATCAAGTTTCGTTTCTGTATAACTCCCTGAAAAGATGAAGAATAAACTGTGTTAATAAACCTATAGTTATTAAAATTAAGTTGATGATTAAGCTGAAATTATAAAGCATAATGTTGTAAATAAACTCAAACCTATAAAATTAACCTAAATCACAAATACAAATTTAAATTAATTAACAATTACATAAAAAGAAACTGACTGTTGATACTTTGCATTTCTATTAACACAGATTAACAGTGTTAATCTAAAAAATTACCTGGATTTTTTGCGCAAATCATTTCGCCAATCATCGGTAGATGAGAATACGACTCTTCGAAACTACCGCGGATCTCCGTCAACGCTTCGCTACGTCCTTTCCAAGCTAGGAAATAGCTTATATCGACTCTATATCGCTTAAGCATTATATCCGCGACACCCATCGGTGTTAAACTCTTTCCCAACGGGCCCGAGAGGTATTGCTTTACTATCTTGCTGATTAGAGAGGACGACAAGTGCCGATTTCTCTCTAGAGTATTGCGTCCAACACAATTGTGTTCGTTAATATAGGATGTAACAACCCAAATCTTAGAAGCCGAACATACGCGTGCGTTAAATTCCCATGGACAATGCGCATTCATACAAAAAATCTCATAGCGTGATTGGCTAGAACGCCGGTTTATGAATTGAAATGAACGGTTTATTGCTATGAAACTCAGGGCGTCCGTCATACAATCTTTATGAGTGAATTTATCGTTCACCCTAACGTCAAAATCTTCACGCAAATTAGTGAAATCCAAATCATCGTACAGAATAGACCCGTCGTCGTTTTCTGTATCATCGGAAACTGGTAAAGTAGATGACGATCCATCCCCGTGACAATATTGTTTCTCAAACGTTTTAACTACATCCATATTAAAATATGTATTAATACATATTAACACAAATAGTATATAAAATTAAATGCGTTAATATATGTTTGATATAATATTTGTTATCACATAATTATCCATAGATTAAAACATATAAACAAAGGTAATATAAATGTTCTGTAAAACGAGAAAAAACATGTATGTATTAATTTTGTTAATACAAGTGAATTTGATTTTTAATCACATATTTATCTACATACTAATACATATTAAGACAGATAATATAGTTTTAATAAAAACACGAAAATATGAACTGAAAAACATAAAATTAAAAGAAAAACCTGATTCAAGTAATGAAAATCCATTGATCGGAGCTTTTTGTAGAGATTTCGTTACATCAATACCCGTTCTTAATTCAATCGCCAGTGCTTGATTTGGGAAAGTCATCTCTGTTAATACAGATTAATAAGTTTATTCTTTATTAGAAACAACAATCCCGAAACTCATTCAAACATAACACGATCTCATGGGATATTATGAGGAATTAACCACATTAATACAGCTCTGTATATAATCTAATATCTAACAAAAACGTGATTTAATACAACCTATATGAATTAATAATAACCCGAATTAACTAAATTAATACACCCATTATTAACTAATCCATCGATTAACCACGTTAATACATCACAAAATGTATTAACATGGTTAATACAACCTATATGAATTAATAATAACCCGAATTAACTAAATTAATACACCCATTTTTTACTAATCCATCGATTAACCACGTTAATACATCACAAAATCTAACATAAACAAGAAATTAACCACATTAATACAAGTATATTAACCACTTTAATACGTTAATACATGTGTCGGATTAATCATAAAATCGATTGATACATGAAACCAAAACCAAATTAACCTCATTAATACAATCCCAAATTCAATTAATCAGGAAATCGATTAATACATGAGACTGGGATTTTGAAACAATCTTACATTAAAGTGAACTAATACAATATCGAACACACTCGCGAATTAACCACATTAATACAACTCACATTAATACAACTAATCCATGTATTAACCACGTTAATACATCACAAAATGTGGTTAACTAATCCATCTAGTAACCACGTTAATACACCATATTATTAACTAATCTGGTAATAGACCACACAGACAGACTACACTAGTATATGAACTAGCTCGGGCTAAAATCGAGACCGGCTACCGGGACTTTTCAAACCAAACCTGGTCCCATATTTATTAAGAACCTGGTCCTAGTATATTAATACAGTGGCTTAACTTATATGCTAATATTACTAGAAAGTCCCAGTTCAAACATTTATAAGCTAATATTCACGGGATCGAAACAAGCATATGAACGAGATTATCGGAACAAGAACCAATACATTGGCTTAACTTAGCATCACATTACTAAAACGTTAAAATTCAATCCCAAAACAACAATCAAACATAGGGAAAAAAATGAAATTATCGCTAACCTGATTCAAACATAGATGTATCGGTCGAATGATCCGCTCCGTTTGATATCTCTTCAGTGCTCATCGAGTGGGAGCTGCGCTGACTGAGAACGATGAACACAATTCACACACTGATTCTAATCCTTCATTGATATAATTATAGCCACAACCACAACCTCGAGCAATTCCGGTATGTTGAGAATAATTTTTCAGTCTCGTTCTTCTTTGAATTACTTTCGATTTCTATCTAGTCTAATCTATCGATCTACACTAACACTCTCCAAAGCTCGAAAAGACTCGCAGAGAGTTCACAAATGAAAATCCATACTCGAATGCGAGTGCAAATACATATATAGTTGTATACACACAGAGCTACATATATATAAACGAAACAGAAACGAAACGAGGGAGATAAGCACTGCATATACCTCTCAGCTTCGCAGAATCCGATTCTCCTGCGTCCGATCACAGCCACACGAACGCGAAATCACATGTATCTGTCTACGCTCCCAATCTGCAGACACGACGAAAGAGAGCTCAGAAATGAGAAGACAAATGCGAATGCGAGTGTGTGTATATATAGATATATGTGTTGTATAAGCAGAGAGGGAGAGCTCACAAAGAAGGAAGCTGGTTTCGTGCGATTCTGTGAGAGAATCGCCGGCGAACGGAGATGAGAGAATCGCCGGCGAACGGAGCAGAGAGAATCGCCGGCGAACAGAGATGAGAGAATCGCCGGCGAACGGAGATGAGAGAAGCGCTGGCGAACGGAGCAGAGAGAATCGCCGGCGAACGGAGATGAGAGGATCGCCGGCGAACGGAGATGAGAGAATCGCCGGCGAACAGAGCAGAGAGAATCGCCGGCGAAGGAGCTGAAAATTTGGTGTTGGGAAGTTCTCTCGATGATAAACAACGCTGTTTTTATTTTCAGTTTTTTTATTAATTAATAATTAAAAACGAATTTGAATTTGAATAATATTAAAAATCTGAAAAATATATTTCAAAAGGATATTTTAGGTATAAAATATGAAAATAAAAAACCACCTCACTTAATTTGATGTTTTGCAAAGATATGCCAAAGTTTGGCTATTTGGCTAAACAAACCTATGAAATAGGCTATCTCATGCCATTTCTCTATATATATGCACAAATAAATATTGATGTTTACCCATACATGATCTTATACTTCAATATTATGATCCATGACTTTATATTTTTGTTTCCTTTTCTTAAGAGTTTTAAACTTAAATTATATTTTGATTGGGTACTCCGAATGGATCACGTAGCGACAAAAATACAAAATTAGTTACGAATAAACAAATAAAAGTAAGAATCCCGCGGACACAAATGTAAAAATATAAGAATAAAAAATTATAAAATTATGTTAATTTTATATAAATTAAACATAAGTGGCTGAACTTTTGTTACTTTCTCCTGGTAAACTAGAGCAGCTTTGGCCTATATAAATTACAACTGCGACACATGAGAAAGCAGTGTTTATTGGTAACATTGATTGTTCCACAACACTTGTTGCTTGCTTCCTTGTCAAAATTTCTTAAATCATATTCCTCGCCCAAACGAATCGAAAATTTAAAAACTATAAATAGAGCAGAAGATTAAGCGGAATCGCTGCGTAATAAATTGAATTACTCGGCTTCCTTGGTGCCTTTGTAATTGTTGACTAGCTGTGTCTGCACATCCTGAGAAACTGCCAGATGCTCTTTGTACTCCATTGTGAATTCGCCCTTACCCTGCAAAGGACAAACGAATCACGACCGTATACACCGCAAAGCAAAAGAAACACGGGTTTATTTTTCTTTCCTCACTAAATTGAGGGACGGCTTTTCAGTTACCTGGGTCATCGAGCGAAGAGCTGTGGAGTAACCAAACATGTTGTTTAAGGGTACCTGCAAACCCAATACCACCAGTGTAAGAAGCTAACAGAGAGCCGACAAGTTGAATCGTTGCTGCTGATTGGCGATAATGCGGGATAATTCGCCAATTTGAGTAACTAGCAATAATTCTCCCTTAATTTTTACTTATGGGGGAGTCGGTCTTCTAAATTTTATTTTTGTGCACTTTCCACCTGAAATCTCATTTTGGTGCACTTTGCCCCTTACCTTCCATTTTAGTGCAACCAAATCATGAGTAAGAAAATATATATTTTTTTTTTATTCTTGCTTTGCATTAATAATATTTTTAATTATCGTTTCACCTCAAAAAAAATTAGGTGACGATTGTTTGCACTAAAGTGATATTTTCAGGATGCAAATGTTCACCAAAACAATGCTCAAGGGGCGAACTGCACCAATGAAAATTTTCCAGGGGGATTGCTGCAATTTTCTCTAGAAATTTCTAGTCAAGGTAAATCTACTCGCACATGAGGATATAGATGCGGAAGTGGGGGAAGGAAATTCATCGACGAAATTCATCAGCGATGTTGAATTTGGAGTATATCCGAATTGAGGAGAAACTTACATGAGCAGTGATAATAGAATCATCTCCTTCCTGGTCATTTCCGACGATCATACCTTTTCTCCTACACAATTCGAACGCATATTTTAAATTGTTCTTGGTACAAAAATATTTCAGAATCGAGAAATTTATAAGTTAATACGCTGCTTACTTATTGATATCACCCCCGACTGTTCCCTGAAACTCGGTCGGCACTTTCAACTCGACAAGCATAATAGGCTCCAAAATCACAGGTCTTGCCGCCGTATAACACTGATGATATTAATAAATTAAATAATCAAAATCTACAAGCCTTGGATCGATCAAACAATAGATAACCAACCCACTGTATAAAGATATAGCTGAAAATAACCTTTCTGAACGCATAAATGGAAGCCAACTTGAACGCAAGTTCACTAGAATCCACTGCGTGTGAAGCTCCATCGGTTAGAACGATACGAATATTTTCAACTGGATGCCCAATCAACGAGCCCCTATCAAAATAAATCTCTGAATAGTTATTTTTTTTCCTTTAAATTTGATTACAGTGTTTTCTCATTTAAAGTACTGATTGAAAAGTGAAAACAATACATTATTTTCTTATAATAACTTTTAAATTCAAATGCGAATAAATCTAGAGTCGTGAGTTTTGTGTTTTTAGTTTAAATTCTAACACAATCTGTTCTTAAATAATTACTCGTTCAAAATTTCATTTCACCAAAGAGCAAGCTAAGAACACTCACGAATTGGCTGCTTCTCTAAAACCTTTCTCAATCGCTGGTATAAAATTTGATGGTATAGCTTGACCAACCATCAGGTTCTCAAATTCAAACTTGGTTGACGGGTCTGAAAGCGGTTCGATATATCTAAAACCAAAAAAAAACATTAGTATATATTTACAGTTATTACATGTTTAAATCTCTATACACGCTTACCCACATACTCTTCCGTACTGCCCTTGTCCTCCAGATTGCTTCTTATGCAAGTAATCAAAATCCGCCCGTTGAGTAATAGTCTCCCTGAAGTTGACACGAGGTTTTCCAACCGTGGCATCGACCTGCTCAAAGAAAATAACGGAAGGAAGAATCTCACCAATCAATTATTAAATAGATATATTATGAAATTTCTCATATGATAATATTTTATATCTCGGAGAACCAATGACCTTATACTCTCTTCGGATCCGTTCAACATATATGTCCAAATGTAGCTCTCCCATTCCCGATATGATCGTCTGGTTAAGAACCAAAATTAATGATGAATTAGGGTTTCCATATAAATATTAATAAAAATAAAGGAAATAATGGGATCGATAAATCAGACCTGCCCACTCTCAGGATCCAACCCGACACGGAAAGTCGGATCCTCCTTCTGAAAACGATTCAAGGCCTTGGAAAACTACAAACAAGTACAAAGCATGATTAAGAATGACCTAAATTGTCAACAAATACAAATAAAAGTATAGTTAAGAGCAAGTCACTCACTTGTCCTCCAGCATCTTTTGATACTGGTTGAACAGCTAATGACATCACGGGTTCGGGAACATTCATAGAAGTCATGGTATATTTAACTGACCCATCGGTGAATGTATCTCCTGATGTCACAAGACGCAACGACACATGATAAAGATCAGAAACAGCAAAACAAAACAAAAAATGAAAATGATACTGTATACAATACGAATATATAGAAGTGTTTCTACTGTTCATTTAGAGTATAAGTCAAACCTGATGCGCAATCTACACCGAATACAGCAACTATTTGCCCGGCATGTGCCTCTTGAATATCCTGCACATGGGAAAGCCAATTTACGTATAAATATAAAATCAGTGGAAGTGACCTAATTCGACTCTCTCTAATTCTTAACTCTCTATTATCGTCAAACAAAGTCGACGTTCTTCAAAGGTTAGGACGATTCTTTACATTGTAACAATTAATTAACAATACGAATGAAATCCAACCTCCATCTCATTCGAATGCATCCGAACCAAGCGCGGAACCTGTATCAAGTAAATAAACCAAAATCTTAACCATATACTTAAAACCACAAAAAGAGTATCTTTCTCCTCGTAAATAAAATGGTTGATCGTCATATTAGTGGCATCCAAAAGATGGAATGGAATAATAAAGAATGAACAGTGAAAGATTATAAGGAAGTTGAACCAGAATCAAGCAAGGTTTAAACGCACCTTAACCTTCTTCCCTGTGTTTACGTTAATAATGAAATCGCCTTTCTTAATCACCCCTTCATAGACCCTTTTCAACAGAGTAATTGTAAGTCCGATTGTCTGATAAAAGAGATTAACACAAAACTTGCATGATAAATCACTGAATATCAAGGGTATACCTTAAATACGTCAATTGCCCGAAACGACCTTCCTCCAGTTTAAAAGCCAACGCCACAAGAGGTCCATCTGGTGTTCCAGTCAATGAAACCTACAACAAAACCACGCACCCATTATTCATAGGGACATGATTGAGAATGAAATGTATAGGGCATAAAACTTCCCCATCGATGTATACCTTCTCTTCGTTATTTTTCTGATCCAGAGCGTAGTTACCGACTTCTGAGGGAGAAGGCAAATAAGTCAGTACGCCATCCAAAAGTGGCTGTACACCCTGTGGGCTCAAAAGATAAGGAAAAACATGAGCACACATTTGAATAAGGGTGAAAGTTTATTGCTGGTTCCTGATACCAGTTTAAAAACAGTGAATTTTTTTGTCAAATGCAGGGAAACTAAGAGATTCCTGGATTTTATATATTCTTTTGTTTTATCTAACATATAATTATTACAAACACAGTAAAGCTGGGGTTTAAATTAGGATTTCCCAGTTTAAAGGTTTAAAACCGGCATTTACTGGTTCCCGAAACCAATACCGGGACGGGTAGGAGTTTTTTAGGTTCCACGGAAAACTGGGACGGGGAGGAAAATTGTCAGAATCCCGGTCCTGATTTTACCTCTACATTGAGAGAGAAGATAGATAAACAACCACGCGTAGAAGAGCCTAATACATCATTTTTCATGAAACATAAGCTTTCTGAGGAAATAATAAACATATTCATATATATCTTTTATTCATTGCAATGTTACTTCCAGGCTTATGAAAGGAAGGAGAGTTTTAGAGTACCTTGTTTTTGAAAGCACTACCCATAAATACAGGCACAAATTTCCTCGCTATAGTTGCCCTGCGGATTGCTTCCTAGCGTGAGGAGCATAAAACAAAGCCCTTGATTATAAGATGAACATGTACGTATAGGGATATAGTTGAATATAAGGTATGATCAGAATTAGACTATCTGATTTTCTCTCCATTTTATTTTAAATTGAATCGAACTTGTGCTATGTATACCTCAAGATCAGTTGAGGATATTGGCTCCTCGTTGATAAATGATTCTGCAAGTTTATCATCAACTTCAGAAACGGCCTCAATTAGCTCACGCCTTTTTTCTGCGACTAAGGCCTCCATGTCTGCAGGAACTTCCTCACCAACGACATCTTCACTGAAGCATACAAAAAAATTGACTTATAATAAGAACCATAACAACATAGAAATGTAAATTAAGTTAGATTTGAAGAAATATTGCAACAGCATCTTTAGGAACGGACCCATTAGGACCACGGAAATAGTATGCTTTTAACTGCACGAGGTCAATGAGACCCTTAAAATCTTCTTCCAACCCGATCGGCACTTGCATTGCTGCACTGTGATGCCGAAGTTTTGCCCTTGCCTAAAAGAAACCAATTATTTCAGCACCACATCAACATCATAAGACATTATTGCCAGCGCTCTGAAATCTGGATCCTAGCTTATCCGATTTCAGGTAAATTATTATCACTCAAACTGAATATTTGATGTTTTTAGAACTGTATACCAAAATCATTTTTTATTTTTAAACAAGGGACCGGTATAAAAGTGGTTGGTACAAAAATAAAAAGATTACTAAATAAACTAATTAAATGGGTTCAAACACTGTCTAAAATGAAGAAAAACTACTTTCGAAGCTATATATCATCGAAAAATGAATTTTTAAGCAGAAACTACTTAGTAATGATTTAAAAGTTACAAATTAACCAGTAAGTTCTAAAGTTCATAATAAAAAACCTACTCTAAAACAATTTTATGTTAATGCTTAAAACCGATGTCGGTGATTCATCAGTATTTGAGGAAAACAAAAAACTGTTCTAGGTGAAAAACCGTTGCTTTTTTTCAGAAAAAATAAATAAAATAAATAAAATAAATAAATAAATTAACTCAATTTTCTGTGTACCAGTTTTTCAGTCTCAATAAGTTGTTTAAAGAAAAAGTACCTGGTTAAGAACTTTGAAGGGATCTGCACCCATTCTGTCCAGCTTGTTAATAAATGCAAGTCTAGGGACTTCATATCGTCTCATTTGCCGATCAACGGTGATGGACTGACTTTGCACGCCACCAACACTGCAGAGAACAAGAATGGCACCATCGAGGACACGCAAAGCTCTCTCAACCTCAATGGTGAAGTCAACGTGACCAGGCGTATCAATAATATTAACCTGCAGAAGTAAGCAGTACAATTTTATTTAGGATTCAATTATATGTTTTCACTTGCAATCAGAAAGCGAAAATTCACGAGCATATTACACAGCTAATTTTTTTTTCTTTCTATAAGGTCATAGATTTTGATTTCGATTTTCAGTATCATCTTGAGAAACGAAGCCTTCCAACCAAATCATCATGCAAATTTCCAGACTACGCATTGGTCCGATAGCTAATTAGGCATTACCTCTCAATACTCAAACTTACTCCGGGCAAAAGAAAACGACTAATTCCCAAGTTTATTTCGCCTCGGTCAGAATCAAGTTTAACTACATATCATCACATTTCTTTATGAAACTTCTACTGAATTTCTCGGCACCCAAACAAAGAATCACGCATTCGTCTAACTTGTTCATTTCACTACTTTGCTAACACAAATTCACACTCGTTTTCGATAACTTGACTAATTTCCAAGTAAACTTCGTCTCCATGATGTTCGAATTTTTTCAGCTCTTACTGAGTTTCTCGGCATCCAAACGGAGAATTACGAATTCGTCTCTTGTTCATTTCGCAATATTGCTGACATAGACTTAGATTCGAATTCGATTCTTTCATTATTTCATTGAGTTTCTCAGAAGTCAACAGTTCTATGAAGTATAAAGTACCTGATAATCCTTCCAAGTGCAGTAAGTAGCAGCGGACTGAATCGTGATCCCCTTCTCCCTCTCCAAATCCATGGAGTCCATCTTGGCGCCGACGCCGTCCCTGCCTCGCACCTCGTGAATCTCGTGAATCTTCCCGGTGTAGAACAGGACCCGCTCGGTCAGCGTCGTCTTGCCGGAGTCGATGTGCGCCGAGATCCCGATGTTCCGGAGCTTCTCCATGGACTCCTTCCACCACGGATCCTTCTCGTCCTTGGCTCGCGCCAGGTTGCCGGCGGAGAAGTTGCGGAGCTGGAAGGTGCCGAGGAACGCCGAGGCGATCGGCGACGGAGCCAGCGGCGCGGCGCGGAGGAGAGTGTAGAGGAGACGAGGCGCGGAGGAAGGCCTCCGAAAGGTCGCCATGGATGCGAGCTTGGAGGTAGGGCTAGGGTTTAGGCTTGAGGTAAAACCCTGAACCCTAGGTGGTGAGCTTTCGTCGTCTTCGCGCGTTCGTTGGCGGTGAAGGAGGAGACTTTCTTTATTGTGAATTTTCAATTTTGCTTGTTCGGGTTTTGGATTTGGATATACAGTAAACCTCTATACATTAATACTGTAGGGACCGGCAAAAAATATTATCTTATCGGACTATTAATTAACATATTAATTAATAATTTATTAATTTATACATTAATGAAGATAAAAATATTAGTCAGTTATAAGTATATAAACATCTTTACTAACAAAAAATTATTTCAATTTATTATATCGAAAATATTAAAGTATTAATATTAAGAATATCAAGAGAGACTATTATTTTGATTTAAAAAGATTTTATTATAGTACCAATGTCAGAAATATTAAAGAGCCCAATGATATTAAAGAGGAATGACAACAACTTCCTAGAGTAGTGATAATTAAAGCTGTAATAATTACTATAGAATCATATTTTAAGAAGACTACATAATTAGTGATGTAATTTTATCTTTTTATTTAATGTGATTTCATAGCTATTTATATTTATATTTTATTTTATTTATAGTGATTTTGTAATTATTTATGTAATTTTTATATTGAATTATTAATTTATATATCACCTGGGACCTATATACTTAGTAAAAAAAATATTATCTTATAAATTTAGCGAATTATTAATTTAGCTAGTTAGGCCCGAGTCGGGACCGGACAAAAATATTATTTAATCGCGACTATTAATTTATCGAGTATTAATCTATAGAGGTTCTACTGTAATCATATAATTCGGGTCGAATTTCTGGTTAGGTTTATTTTTTTAATGGAGTGGCGTTATCGGCCAAGGTTACAATGCACTATCGCATTACTAGATATATTCAGTGTAAGAACATGTGGCATTATTGGCCAAGTTTACATATGTAAAAGGGGCAAGCATTTTGTTTCTCATGGGGTTTGAACTCGTGGCATATATTTGTCGTTATATTGCACATGGTTATCACTCACATTAAAAGAAAGAAAAAAATCATAATATAACCGTGTAATTTTTATGCTCGTTCATTTTGTTACGAGACTTGTAAACAAAAATGACTCAGCGGACTCGCGCTCTAATATTGTAATTTTATTGATTTATTTGGTTGGAAAAATATTATATTTGTGTCAAAAATTACTACTAAATTTGTCTTTTTTCTTGCCATATAGACACGAGGATGCGGGGATCTACAATTTTCTTTTAGCCTTTATTAAAACTAGTGGAAAGGAAGCGCGGTGGCGATAAAATATCGTTTATAGCTTTGATGAAAAAAATATACGTCATCAAATGTTACGAATCGTTTTATTTTAGTAATATTTAACTTGTTTTTTGGGTATCGATGATCAAATATATACTAAAAACTTTAAAAAATAATGGATAAATGAAAATTTGAAAATAAATATTCATTTAAATTTGAAGAATTTGTCGAAATATTAATAGGAAAATTGGTGAACGGAAAGATCCGTCAATACTATTAATTGCTTTGGGATACTATAAGGCAGTGTTTGAAGCCAATGTATATATTCTTTAAATTCAAAGAAAAAAGTTATATATATATACTAAATATGGAATGAAAAAAAAAAAACTGGTAAAGATGCAGAGAAAGGATTGATAACTATATATATATATATATATTTTTATTTAGAATTTGAAACTCTCTTAAGCATTGTTGAAAATAATATTATTGAGATTTGTCATTTATTTTGAATTAGTGAAGTGCACCACACTTCGTGCAGTGGTGATAGAATATTATTATAGATCTTAATGGATATATTAAAAGTATATTTTATTTAAATTATTTCTTGTAGTCGAATTACCTACATCAAATACAAAGCACATATTTTCTTCTTATTTCATCTTAATATTATTGAAAATATTTTTTTTTAAGATTTGCAATAACTTGTATATGATGTCTTGATTGTACATGCTACTATTTCATAAATCTAAAAAATTAACATAATACAACAACTCAATAACCAAATTTTAATAGAAATCTAATTTCGTTATAATCAAGACGAATAATATAATTATACAGTCAAGACAAATAGTATTAAATATGAAAGATTTGGTAGAAGAAAACATGAATCAAAGTCATCGGTTACTCTTGAATGATTTAAATAAATACATTTTCAACAGTTAAAATGGAATAACATTATTTGTTCTCATTTATAATAATAATGTGTGTTAAAGAGTTATATAAGTTATCTTAACAACGATGTTATATTTATTTATTTTTTACTTTTTTCACACAATTTTTCATCCATTTTAACAATTAGACCATTTAAGTGACTATATAATAAATGATTGACCATTTCTATCCTAGAAGAAAATGATGTGTTTTAAGAATTAATACGTTGATTTAAATGAGAATAGTCTTTTGTGCTTTATGGTGGCCATCAATATTAAAAATAATCTTTTGTCCATTATAATGAATTATTAAAAGTTTCATTCTCTTTACTACTGGTGCATATAGAAGATCATAACGTTTATAAGATCAATATTTCAAATGATTGGTTTGTTTGTTCCTAACTATACGTATAGAAGATTATAATGTTTATTTTTGTTAGTTCTATACACTTATTATTCGATATTCAGTCTATTACATCTTTAAAAAACTAAAAAAAAAAAAAAACTAAGAATGATAACACATGACTAAGTATGTCAAGAAAATAGAAACTATATGTATAGATGTTGCCTATATAAATATTCATAATGAGCTATATACGATAATTTCAAATGAAGAAAACTGCAATAATATATATATATATGTGCGCGTGAATAATGATGTAATGTACTTTTATTGATTTGCCACACAAATTAGTATGAATGTAATTATAAGTAGAAAATAAAAATATTCATGTTGATCTCTTAAAATCTCAACATGTTTTCAAAATAACAAATTAAGTGTTGTGGAAAAAAGTCCTAAACTATTTTACAATTCTAATTCAGTGCTCAAAATATATAATCATGTTATTCATAACAAACAATTGAATATGGGCAAATCGACACAAATGTATTCTATAAATTGATTTTTATTTCTACATCAAGGGACTTATAATAGGACATTTTTAGTGACGTTAAGAATGTATACATATAAATTTCAATCCATTTTAGTGACCATATATAATATTACACAAATGAGTTCATGTCCGTATGGACTCGAACCTTCATATAATATATATATATATAAGCCAATTAACAATGTATATGAATACAAACAAAACAACCCCACATAACATTTATATTTGACGAAATATTTAATCGATAATTTCCTCATCAACTCCATCAAGACCGTTGCAGCTGCAACACAACAAAAACAATGACTGAAGTATTAAAAATAACTTTTACAATATTATATTCTACCACACAAAATGGTAGAAGTTGATGATGATAAATATGATATAGATTAAAAAATATATATATATACTGACATTAAAACGCCAAAGTAAGGCACTGCTTCACATAATTCAGAAACACACTTGAGTTTCAATATATAAGTCTACATCTTGTATGAAGAATAATATCTTAAAGTGAGCATCAAATGACTTGGCTATTTGACCTGCTCTAGCACAACTATCAATGTTATAAACCATGTCTATTGTTTGGAGAGCGTGATGGAACCCTAAAAAATTCACAGAAAAAGAATAATCAGAGAGACTATTCATTGGCAGGGCATGATGGAGGAGTCTCGTAGGAGGAGAGTGCGAATAAGGTCAGACTGGTCTAAGAAAGGTAAAAAAGGAAAAATAAACGGAGTGCAAAGGGAACAAATCCAAATTCAACTCACATGGGAATCTTGCCGGAAAAAAAAAATGGTCGCGGTTGTAGGAAAATATTGCCACATGAATTAATTCAACTAATTAAATGTAAAAAAATAAAAATCCCAAATTTATTCATATAAAAATAATTGGTCGCAACATATTCAAAACTGTCAATTGAATCAAATTTAGCTTACCCGTGGTTAACGAATGGTGACAGAGCAGAGAACCTCCAGTGAGTATATGTTTCTGGATCCAGGGTTTCACAGTGTTAAAAAATTATATCAATTTGGAAACAAAATTGAAGATTACAGAATTGTAAATCAATATTAGAAATCCTAAAATTCTCTTTATTCTATGTTTTAACATGTGACATTTCTAAGCATTGAAGCAGGGATGCGATATTTCAACTTAGATGCACTAATGAGAATCTAAAAGTAGTCTAAAAATCATCGAATAATGCCCTAAAATCAACCCAAATTGCAAAACGCAACAATAAATAAAGAAAGTAAGGGACATTAAAAAATCATTGAAACAAAAAATCAAACAAAAATATGAAAAAAAAAATCTCACCAAAGAACTAACGGTAACCGCCTTTGGGAATTGCAGAGAGAGTCAAGAGTATCCGGAGATCGAAAAAGAGATGTATGCTAAAATTCGAGAGAGAATCGAAAGAAGATGAATCAAGAGGTTAGACGATGCTTCTCTTTAAAACTGAAATTGTAATTTGAAGCGTTAAAAATATCTCATTATATATTTTTATGATTTCTTCTTTCATAAGCTGAATAAATGAAAGAAATAAGGAGGTCTCATTTAATGCTCATTATCTTGGAATGCCACGAATGTGTGTGTATGTTTTTTTTTTTTTTTTGGTATGGAGCTGTTATGATAAAAAAAATATATATATATAGAGAAGTAAATAGTGTGGTTACTATTGGAAGAGGAATCAACTCTGCATGCATGTAATGTACGTTTAAAAGAAATATTGAATGTTCATGCATGAGATATAGTGGATGGACGGTTTGATTTTGATTAAAAAATAATAAAATTCTAAAAAAATAAATCCTCAAATCTATATTACAATAACTCTGTTCATCTTCTTGTGATAAATAAGTAATCACTTTTTATTTAAAAAATTACTAAATTCTAAGAAGGAAGGAAATCTCAATACATTGGTTTTACATGACTATAAATTCCTCCTTACATAAGAAAAATGGAAATCTCAATACTTTGATTTCACTTTGCCACATCACTTGTGAGTTCTTCCTTTTAATCTATATAAATTAACTTCAAAAATAGCAAAAGTAGTTCTAAAATGAATTCTTCATTAAATTTAAGAATTTTATTTGTCATTTTGGAAGCCGATTTCAGTAACTAAGACCTTTATATTGAATATTTGTCTTCTCTTAAAAATAATATGTCGTTATTTATTTTAAATAGTATTTTAAAAGTTGACCAAGTAGGTTAAAATTTAATCATTTTTCAAAAATAATATTATAATATATATTCAATTAAATTTATAAAAAAATCTCATAGTAATTTTATAAAACTCTCACTTAGTTTTAATTTTATTCAATATATTTAATTATTCAATAAAAAATCTCATAGTAATTTTATAAAACTCTACATGACCCAACAACCACTAGGTTAAAAATACATGTAAGAATCGGAAAAGAACAAAAAACAAAACTAGGCAAAAACGTTAAGCTGCAAATCCTACAATGGTTGAATCTCCATTGAAACGGGCCCCGCGCGCTCGGGAGGTGCCGATGGCACGTTCGCATCGGATTTCATCTCCTGAGGTGGCGGAGGGTCGACAACGGTGGTCAGCGTGGCGGCCCCGTCAGAGAGATGGTTCTTCATCTCTCGGTGCTCTTGACACATCGCGCACCAATGAAAGCAACAATGCACCAGGCACGGGTCACACGGCGAATTCTGAAAAATCACCACCACAAAATAATATATAGTAAAACAATATGTAGAATAAATTATGACAATAATAAGTAGGATGTTCCACCATAAAATAATATAGTAAAACAATATGTAACACAGTATAGTAATTAGAATGTTGAGTTATAGTTTTAAGGGATTCCAACACAAAGATCATGCAAAATTTAAGACATAAATTGAATTATACTTACTGTATAAAATTGATTTTCCCTAAATCATACAAAAAAATTATTCGGTTTCATAGATCCTAAAACTACTACCGCAAACGATTTTCCAAAAAAAAATTGGGATTTTCAATTTCAGTAAAAATGATATTAGATTTCCATCTGATTTTCGAATATACATATATACGCAGGGGCTGAACCAAAACTAAGTCAAAATGGCATGTTTTCCCTGTTCCCCCACAAGTTTTATCATTTTTCAAAATTTTAACCGATTTTTTCTTTGAAACCCTTTTGTACAGTGCGACGAGACAGACCTTGAGGTGGTACTTCTTCTGCAAGGTTTGGCGAGAAAGGCCAGTGTAGATGGCGCACATCCACCAGGCGAACACCAAGCTCTCGTAGATCAGAAACGATGTCTGCGGGTCGATGCCGTGAATGAGCGCCGTGGCCGCTCCCACTGCCATCCCGCCTTCCACGCATATGGCATGACATACGCACGCCTCGCTCCAATTAATGTCCTCTCGCAGAGTCTCAACGTTGCGACCGAACAACACACACGGACACAAGAGCCCTGTCCAGCCTGGGATGCAGGCAGCGAACACTCATGTCAACCATAAGCTTTTAGAAACAAGCTAAAAACCTTTATACTCTATTCTAATGTTATATTATGCGATTTTTATAGCATGAAGCTAGATGTAGTGTAGCAGCAGGTGTATAAGATTTCATATTCTTTAAAACCTTGTTTCGGTTTCGTATAAAGAGGCTTGTACGACTGATTTCAAGCTCGTCGTGTAAAGTGGCTAAAATTACAACTTCACCGCGGCCAAGTACTTTGCACAACGTGCAAAGTGTAAAAAAGAGTCACGCTGAAAAGTTTGAAAATTCGAAACACTACATGCCGGAACACATTTTAGAGGAAGAGGAATATAAATACTGAAAAGCTAAATAATGTAGGAGAGACTAGGTACGTATAAATTCGAGTAAATAAATTAAAATTAACTCTAAAAATATGAAAGAAAAAAAGAAAAAAAAACCTAAAGTAATTTGAACATAAGTGAAAATTTGAGGACCACAATACCCTTTGAAGGTTGTTATAGGTCCACCCTTGAATAGACTAGAAACAAAGATGAATGGAAACATTAACATCTTTAAAATTCTTTGGAGCCAAACCTCTCCAAGCCATGTACAAGAAAGGAAGAGACGTATGGATATAACGTTTATTTTTTAATAGGATGATACTCGCATTACTATACATATACATGCAATTTTGTATCTTGTTTGAATCGAACTCGTGATCTCTCAAATGTAGATGAGTTACCATTAAACCAAACAAGCTTGATTTTATGCTTATAATTTTATACCATGAAGCTCGATATAAGATTTTTCATGAGTTCGAAGTGTCTTCCTAATACGAGTACCAATAAGACGTTACAATTCCACATGTTTTTTTTTTCCACATAATTACCAATTAAACTCCAACATTAGTACGCGAGGAGAAAGAGAAAGAGGATCATACAACTTTCGGAATCATCGGCGCAGCCAAAAATGGCCGTGGTCCAATCCTCATCCGCCGGAGGCTCATAGCTTTCAGGTAAGGCTTGACCACATTCCGTACACCTATGAACCACTAGCTGCCCAACAAACAAAATTTTATAAAAAATTATAATCACCAAAAATAAAATAATTATAAAAAACACTAAAGAAAAAACCCAAACAAAATTACAATATTATCGTCAATAAAATAGAACTTTACTGGTTGAGCATTGAATTTCCACCTTTGTGGGCGAGAGATCAAACCTCATAAAACTAGTAAGAATTGCGACATTATTTGCCAAGAGATGTCACTACTTGTTTCACATTATAGAGTATTATGTTATATATCCTTTTTTAACTATGATTTTCTTCTAAAATCGAGTTTCTACATAAAAATTATCGTGGCTCTTTCTAATTTCCATTGCTTGTGATGTTCGGTTTATAATGAAAAACACACTCATAAATTTCATCTCTATACCGACACGGATTGACGATTTTTCAAGCAGACAAACCCAAGGACGTATGTACGTAGTTGATCAAACTCGTATCCTCAAATTACAAAATTCAAACCCCGTGACGAAAAAAAAAAAAAACCGTGACCTGAGGAACATGAATGGGCTGGTTGAGCTCTCCAGGCGTAATGTCCTCCAATGGCGCTTGATCCTTCTTCAGCTTCACGTATCTCGATTCCCCATTTCCCTCGGCCATGATCTGATCATTATCAAACCACCATTTCACTCAATATATATATACACACACATACGTGAATCAACATATGTACAAGAAAAGAATCGAAGAACCAAAACAAATTCAAAGGGAAAGGAAAAGAACTGGCCATGAAGCAGCGCGGTTTGATCCGATAATTTTGAGTCTGTGTTTCTACATATGACCTCCAATGGCCATTCTTTTCATTTTTCAGGTGTTAATTAAAATTAACCATAATTATGTGTTGATCACCCATCGGTGACACAAGATCATGTGTGTCACAGTCACTTAAAGATAAGGAGTCTATCGGGCGATGACATTCAGTCACCATCCGGGGACGATAACGATGAGCTAACGGCTATATAAGTAAAGCTCATAGAGCGGTTAGAAGTAACCAGACCATACAGCAAAGAGAGAGAGAATCAAGAAGAGAGAGTTCTTGAGAGACAGAGCTTCTCAGGCGAGTCAGACGGTGGATACTACGACGAAGGTGACGACGGAGTACGGAGAGGGAAGGCTCGGGAACGACAGACAGAGGAGCACACTCTGGGGATCTGTCGGAGCTTCTTCGCGGCGTCAAAGGGGTTCGTTCGCACCGGGGTTCTGATAGCCGGCATTCTCTGGGTCTGGTTCATCTCCGATCACCGTGAAGAGCGCTGGAAGACGAAGGTCATCTCGACATCGTATAGCGTACGGTGGAGTCATCGGAGGGAGCTGTAGAAAAGCTGTGAGTTTGAGTTCAACGGGAAGATCATCTTCTGGAGAAGATCGAATCTTTTGTAACCGGTTGTGTAATTCAAACATCATCGTGATCAATAAAGCGTTAGTCTTTGTCGTCCAATTCAATCGTGTTATTCCGCATTTGTTCGTGGTAATCGATATTCGTATCGGGTTGCTGGGTGAAATCCCCAACAAGTGGTATCAGAGCTCCTTCTCTCGGTGAATCAAGGAAGGGTTCATCGGAGAATCAAGATCCGAGTTCAAGAACCGAACAAGAAAGTAAAGGAGTTCAAGATTCTGAATCTTGACGAAGATTGTCAGAGTCACTCCTGCCAGACGCGATAAGGAATCATGGGACCAGACAAGATAGATATCGCGAAGTTCACCGGCGATGGTGACTTCAACATCTGGAAGATCAAGATGCACGCACAGCTGTGCCAGATGCGCCTCGACAAGGCGCTCAAGGGCGATGAGGCATTCTCGGAGAAGCTGAGTGAGGAGGACAAGGAAGACATCATGACGAGGGCGAGAAGCACCATTATTCTCGCTCTCAGCGATGATGTCATCAGAGACATCCAAGACGAGATGACAGCTGCAGGAATCTGGAAGCGTCTCGATGAGACGTACAACAGGAAGTCCTGGGCGAACGAGTTGTTTCTCAAACAACGGATGTATACCCTCAAGATGGCTCCGGGATCATCGCTGAAGCAACACTTTATCGAATTCAAGAAGATCATCACAGATCTGAAGACGATAAATGTGGAAGTCCCGTCAAAGGATCAAGCACTCCTCCTACTGAATTCGGTATCGGGGATGTACGACAGGATCCAGGACATTCTGCTATTTAGTGGCAGGGAGACCCTCACCGTCGACGATGTCAAGACGGCCGTGCTAGCCAAGGAGGTTCAGCGCAAGCAGGAGGGCAAGTTCGATGGAAGATCAGGTGGAGCGGAGAGCCTCGTCGTTAACCGTGAAAGACCGGCTAAGCGAGAGAAGTTCAGGAAAGGCTCACCGAGGCGATCTTCATCGAGGCCGAGGAGCGGCAAGTGTTACAACTGTAACAAGGAAGGACATTTCAAGAGAGATTGTCCCGAGAAGAGAACGGGTAAGCCGTTCAGAAGGAATAGCGACGACGGTCCAGCGAACGCTTCCCAGGTATCGGGAGGGTACGATAGCGCTGAGGTCCTCGCGATGATGCCGACCAGCATGCGAACAGCGTGGATACTGGATTCGGGATGCTCGTACCACATGAGTCACGAGCAGAGTTGGTTCGAGGGGATGAAGGCCGACGAGGAGGTCATGCCAGTATCGACGGGCACCGAGGAGATGTGCGCTGTCGAGGGGATTAGGTCGATATCATTAAGACTCAAGGATGGCACACGGAGAACCCTGAACCAAGTAAGGTATGTCCCTGGACTCAAACGAAATCTTATTTCTTTGGGTGTCCTCGAAGAGCAGGGATACTCATGGAAGTCATGCAAGGGTGGCCTAAAAGTCACAAAGGGTGCGATGACATTCATGAGGGCTTATCGGTACAATGGCATATACATCCTGGAGGGTGAGACTGCCATCGGGGAAGCAGCAAATATCTCAGCGACAGTGTCGAAAACCACTCTATGGCACGATAGACTGGGGCATGTCAGCGAGAAGGGGCTTGATATACTCAAGCGAGGAGGCTGCTTCGGGAACGATAAGGTGGAGAAGCTCGACTTCTGCGAACACTGTGTGTTTGGGAAGCAGCATCGGGTGAAATTCGGCAAGGGGTCTCACACGAGCAAGTCAGTTCTTGACTATGTTCACTCTGACTTGTGGGGACCGGCACGAGTAGATTCACATGGAGGAAACAGATACTTTATCTCCTTCATCGACGACTACTCGAGGAAGCTCTGGGTTTATATGATCAGATCAAAGGACAAGGCTTTCGAAGCCTTTGTCAACTGGCGCGCACTTGTTGAGAATCAGTGCGGGAAGAGGCTCTTACATCTCCGCACGGACAATGGATTGGAGTATCTGTCCGAGGAGTTCAATGATCACTGCCGAAAGGCAGGCATCCGACGATCCAAGACTGTGAGGCACACGCCTCAACAGAACGGTCTCGCTAAAAGGATGAACCGAACCATCATGGAACGAGTAAGG
Organism: Parietaria judaica; assembly: GCA_954871525.1. Taxonomy (NCBI): domain Eukaryota; kingdom Viridiplantae; phylum Streptophyta; class Magnoliopsida; order Rosales; family Urticaceae; genus Parietaria; species Parietaria judaica. The sequence goes on from OX940864.1 coordinate 20,454,501, forward strand.
TGTATGCTCTCGAGGGCAAATTTGTCATCGCGGTTCTGGGGAGAAGCTGTCCATACAACGGCCTATCTGATCAATAGGTTGCCATCGTCTGCGATAGACTTTGAAGTTCCTCAGAAGCGATGGACAAATCGACCAGAGCACACCGACTACTCCAAACTGAAAGTCTTTGGCTGTGCAGCTTACTATCATGTAAACGATGGTAAGCTTGTACCTAGAGCCAAGAAAGGACTGTTCATGGGGTACCCCGACGGAGTTAAAGGGTACCGGATTTGGTGTTCGGAGTCACGAAAGTGCATCATCAGTCGAGACGTCACTTTCAATGAAGAAAGTTTCTTGGAAGGCAAGGCAACCCCGACAAGCCCTGAAGATCTCTACGAAGGAGACGGATTTCAGCTTGAGGTGGAGCTTTGCGATGAGCCAGGACGAAAAGAGGCTCATCGGGAGTATTTTACCCGAGGAGCTCTTATCGGAAACCCAGAGGAAAATGGCCGAAGAGGTGATCGCGAAGAGAATTTGCGACAAGGAATTCCCGACGAGCATACCCGACAAGGTATGCGAGAAGGCCGAAGAGGTGATCGCGAAGAGAATTTGCGACAAGGAATTCCCGACGAGCATACCCGACAAGGTATGCGAGAAGGCCGAAGAGGTGATCGCGAAGAGAATTTGCGACAAGGAATTCCCGATGAGCATACCCGACAAGGTATGCGAGAAGAGCTATCGCGACGAGAATTCCGCGATGAGGAACTATCGCGACGAGAATCCCGCGATGAGGAACTTCCGAAGTTCCGACAAGGTACCTGCGATGAAGCTTCGTCGAACGGTAGTAAAGGAAGCCCGATAAGAAGAGATCGAGCAGAATCCAGCCGACAAGATCATCGGGAGCAGGTCTCATCGAACAGCGATGAGGTGTCCAGCGAAGAGGACAGCGAGGAAGAGGCTCTCGGAGCCGAAGAGGAGAATCCCGACAAGGGATACCTACTTTCTCGGGATAGGCCCCGACGGGCTATCAGGAAGCCGATAAGATACGCCCACGCTGAGATGGTGGCTTATGCTTTCAACACTGCAGGTGTTGAAATCGACAACGAGCCTCGCTCGTTCAGTGAAGCCATCAGGTCCAGCGACGAGAAGAAGTGGCGAGCGGCAATGAACGAAGAGATGAACTCTCTTCACCAGAACAATACTTGGGTCCTTGTTCCGAAGCCGAAGAACTGCAAGATTGTCGGCTGTCGGTGGCTATACAAGGTGAAGCCAAGTGCACCAGGAGGCGAGCCGGCGAGGTTCAAAGCCAGGTTGGTGGCGAAGGGATTCACACAGCGAGAAGGTATAGACTTCAATGAAGTCTTCTCGCTAGTGGTAAAGCATACATCGATAAGGGTACTACTTTCGATGGTTGCGAAGTTCAACTGGGAGCTTGAACAGATGGATGTGAAGACAGCCTTCCTACATGGAGAACTCGAGGAGAAAATCCTCATGCAACAACCCGAGGGGTTCGTGCAGAAGGGAAAAGAGGATTGGGTTTGCTCTCTTAAGAAGTCCTTGTACAGACTTAAGCAATCTCCTCGACAATGGTATAAGAGGTTTGACACATTCATGCAGAAGAATTCCTATCGGAGGAGCAGACACGACAACTGTGTCTACTTCGTCAAGGACATCGTAGAGTTGAATACGATGAAGGTTCTCAAGATCGGAACCGATGAGAACCCGACGGACATGATCACTAAGGTGATTCCGGTCGGCAAGTTCGAACAGAGCTTGGTTCAGCTCGGGGTTGGTAATACCCAACCAGAGCCGAAGGATAAGGGTGGATCGAGCGCCTAAGCTCGAGGACAGGGGTAAATTATCAATAAGCGACGATGACACAAGGTGGAGATTGTTGATCACCCATCGGTGACACAAGATCATGTGTGTCACAGTCACTTAAAGATAAGGAGCCTATCGGGCGATGACATTCAGTCACCATCCGGGGATGATAACGATGAGCTAACGGCTATATAAGTAAAGCTCATAGAGCGGTTAGAAGTAACCAGACCATACAGCAAAGAGAGAGAGAATCAAGAAGAGAGAGTTCTTGAGAGACAGAGCTTCTCAGGCGAGTCAGACGGTGGATACGACGACGAAGGTGACGACGGAGTACGGAGAGGGAAGGCTCGGGAACGACAGACAGAGGAGCACACTCTGGGGATCTGTCGGAGCTTCTTCGCGGCGTCAAAGGGGTTCGTTCGCACCGGGGTTCTGATAGCCGGCATTCTCTGGGTCTGGTTCATCTCCGATCACCGTGAAGAGCGCTGGAAGACGAAGGTCATCTCGACATCGTATAGCGTACGGTGGAGTCATCGGAGGGAGCTGTAGAAAAGCTGTGAGTTTGAGTTCAACGGGAAGATCATCTTCTGGAGAAGATCGAATCTTTTGTAACCGGTTGTGTAATTCAAACATCATCGTGATCAATAAAGCGTTAGTCTTTGTCGTCCAATTCAATCGTGTTATTCCGCATTTGTTCGTGGTAATCGATATTCGTATCGGGTTGCTGGGTGAAATCCCCAACATTATGTATGATTTTCACGCTTTCTTTTTTTGGGAATTTTGATAAATAGTATCTAGCTATTTATTGCATGCATGGCTTAGATATGCATTTGTCTCTGGCCCTATATATTTATCTAGGGGTAGGGGTGTGCATTGGTTGGATTAGGTGACTCGAGACAAAAACTCAACCCTTCCCGTTCTTATTGATTTTGAAAAACTACCAAATCCAATTCCCTAAAATTTTAAAGGCTTAATCTTATCCAACTCGAAAAAAAGAAAAAAAAAACTTTGTGTTAGGTTGGGTTGGATCATTACACTGAATTAAAATAATGATAAATAATTTATCAAACGACACTTAAATTTAAACATTCAATTAATAAACATAACTTTAATATAATGTTTCTAAACATTATTCAAAGTTTAAACATTAGTATAGTCTTAAACATTCAATAACGAAAATAAATAATCGTAAACTAAACTAAAACATAATCGTAAACATAAACTAAAAACATAGTTGTAAACATAAAATAATAACAAAACAAACATAAAAATGAGACTCTAAGGTTATTTATTTTTTACTTTTTATGTGTTTTTACTTACTTAAAATACATCAGAGTATTAAAAAAATGGTCGGGTCAATTGAGCCGACCCAACTCAACGCATCCCGCACAACCCCAAATCCCAAGTCTCAACCAAACTATTTATTCGGATTGGATCCAACCTAACCCAATAACTATTAAGTTAATTGGTTTGAGTTCAATTAGGTTTTGTGTTGATTGTTGGGTTAGCCCTAATTTTATCGATCTTTATTTTTTTATCGACAAATATTAATAAAAGCTATTTTTGTCCTTAACGTAGACATTCACTTTTGAGTTTTGCCTTTATAAAATAACTATAATCACATCCATGACACTGCATTTTTATCCATTATATGTAGTCAATTCATCAATTTTCTTAACAAAATCTTCATGTGTATGTGCTTGGTTTGTTGGTAAAACTTGTTTTCAACTAACTATAACTAAAAGATTAATTTAGTAAAATCTTATATGCAATGTATTTCAAAATTTGTCATTGTTTTCATATTTTTTTATCTTTATATAGTCCGACACTTTCAGTTTTTTATTCTTATATAACTTCTGATTTATGTCTTTGCCTTTTTTTATGTTTGATTCTTGAAAGGAAGATCGCATGGCGATTAAAAAACAAAGTGAGAGTCTACAGATCATTTATAGTTAAAAAGTTTTCGGTCTTTTACCGTCCTCGGTGCCAAAGTTTTCGGGCCCCATTATTCAATTTTATGGTTTTTTTACTCCAATAGCAAAATATCTCCCTGGTCCACAAAGAGAAAAAAGAGTGAATACGTGTAGTATCTGTGAGCATATATAATTCAATGGTTATGAAACCAAAGCATCATCATAAATTCATAATTCATAAAGAGGATTAAACTCGTAGATCGAATTGAAGAACTATTATCCACTTCTTACTATCGAGAGAGAGATGAGTCTTCATGTTTCAGGCAGTAATTATACTTCAACGACAAAACCATGTCGTTTTGGTGATCCCAACGAAGAAACGACATCAAACGGGTCTCTCTCTAGCTCTGTCTTCGGTCCTGTTCCTTCCCAATCTGAAGTCGAGCTTGCAATTTCTGCTTTGAAAGAGTAAGTTATAAATCTGTCTATATGCATGGAATTAGTTACCGTACAACTTTGTTAAATTAATACTTCATATAAGTCTCAAATCATTACCGACGAACTACGTTAGTTTTCGATAGATTAATAACTTTGATAATATAACAAATGTGTGTGATCCCAACACTGCTAATTCATTAAGATTGTCTTGTATCTGGCCCGATTAGATCAGAAGTAGTTGGTTTATGAGGAAAATTCGGACTCCGAGCTTGAATTTAACTTAGTTCCAATCCGGTTTTGTTGTCAAAACACCACGAGCGGTGTCCAATCCTGTCCCAATTGATGATACTAGGACCGGGGAAGAAAATGTGCGGTCCTCGCTTGGTTCCCGGTTTTAGTATAAATTGTCATTTTTTTTAGCTATGATTTTAGCTTATAGAGTTTAATCTTAGCCTTCTTTCATGTATTTTTTAAGTTTGGACTATATTTGTTATTTGATTTGAATGTATTTTATTAATTTTTAACAATATTTACAATAAGAGAAATTGGTTTTGTTACGTCTAATCAACTAATTACCAAAAATATTTAAGAAACCATATTAGTCAATTCCTGATATTTTCAAAATCGAGCCCGATTTTTGGAAAGCCAAAAAACCGGGACTTGCGGTTTGGTACGCAGTCCTAACTCAACCCCAATAAGCAGCGACTGTTTTTTCAGTTACAAATTCGTTCGCAACTTTTGGTTACAAAATGAATTCAGCAAATTGAAAATTCAGCCGTAAATTAGTGACCGATAACAAGTCGTAAAATCTCATTAGCAACTGATTAATCAATCGCTACGTCGTTAATAATTCTTCTAATTTTTCGAAAAAGATCCAAAAACTGTTGGAAAAATGACAATAATCAAACCAAGCAAAGAATTGGACACTTTCTGCCCCTGAGTTGCATTTACCGGAAATAACAGACTTTGGCGCTCTAGGTCTCTGTTCTTCAAGTTCTAATCTGTTAGGGGCTGGCAAAAGTACCAATGTACTTGAAGTTGGACAGAATTCATGTTGAATGAAATTACATTGATCTCTTTAGTGACTGAACTTTGTTCGTATCAGCATTTACATTTTAATTTTTATATTGTAATAAGATCGTATGTTGACTTTCTGATATTTAGTTTCATCAATGCCGTTTCTTCCCCGAATGGGTCCAAGCAAAATTCAGCAGTTCAGATTTTGGAAAGTCCTACTTCAAAGCTTTTGGTATCGTACGGGCTCGGAAGAGTCAACGAGGCATTCCAATTGCTGCAATTAGACCCATCCGTTAAGGTGCGATTTCTTTGTGGGAAAAATCAATTCCGATTTTTTACATACTCACATTTACGTGAAAATCTATTTTAAATTTAAACTACCTTTCTCACTCTCATTCTTTTTTTTTTACACTTCAAAATGTCATCTCTACACATTTCTCTTCAAACCTCCAAATGAAATTGGCGTCCTAGCCCGGCGTCCAAAATACACCCTTATATATTAATAGGAGTTGAATTTTTTTTTCTGTTATTTTTTCATGCAAATGTAAGATAATTATATCAAAGTTGTTGCATTGGCTCAATATAAGAATGTTTGCAGAAATTGGTTGTTTCACTAGCAACCGATAAAGCCTTGTGGGGCGCGATTATGAGCAACGAGCTGGTTCAGAATCTTCGAGGGCCTCGTAACCAAGGTTTAGCTCAAAGTATTTAAGTTGTAGTCAAGTGCTTAGTATAACGGTAGCTATGTTCAATTCTATGAAGAAAAAAATAATAATGGAAGAATACGTCTCACTTCCACACAGTTTAATTTTATTTTGAATATTTTTTATTAGATATTTTAATTATTTGGATCTCTTTTATGTTAACGTTTTTTATTAGCAGGCAGAGCTATTGTTCTACTGAATTTACGAACTTTTTCCACTTAAAAAAAAAAAAATTGAATATCCACCGATGTAATGAATTATTGAAAAAGACTTGGATCTATATAGCCTTAGTTGAGTACATTTCCCACCATTAATCTTAAATAAAAACACAAATAAGAGAAAAAGAGAAATCAAATATCGCCATTTTAATTAACAGATCCATCCAAGTATGTATTTCTCGGATAATTCTTCAAGTGTGGATCATATAATTGTAACATTCTTTTCTTGGCATGAAAATTTATTTGATGATATAAAACACTAATACATGATTATACATAGTTGTTGCAGCAAGCCAGAGAAGCACGAGCGCAGGACCCGAGCTGGCACCGAATGTTTTGCAACGGATTTGCGAGATTGCGAAGGCGAAAGTCGTCGAATTCATAGAGAAATTTGGATCTCTGGTGACCGATAAGCTTCAACGTGGCGACATCGAGAAGCCAAGCCCGGAGGGTTATCCCGAAGAGCAATATTTGAGCGACAAAGTTCGATCTTCTTTGCTTCTCAGCGTTGTGATCTTACTCATTGTTGTGGTTGCTCGAGCCTAGCGGCTTAATTTGATCATCACCAAAACTTGTTACTCATACTTTTTTGTGAACATATAATATGTTCTATACAACTAAATCTATGTGTCACTTCTGTTTATTGGTGAAAATTATCCTCCCTTTACGAGTAAATCGTCAACCGACAGAATACCAACGGTTTTTTTTTCGGAAAATATTTTTAAAATATTAGAGCAATTCGTACTGATAGGTTTATTAACGGAGTATATATAAAATAATAATATTTATGTAATATAAATAACACTATTACTCATTATTCTATTATATAATTATATTCATAACACTAACTAATATAAGATAAACTGTAGTTTCGTATATAAAAAATTAAAATAAAAAAATTGCAATTTTATATAAAACTAAGGTCTTAATTGCAATTTTGGATAAAAATAAAAAATAAGGATAAATGCGGAACAATACCCAAATTTTTACCAGTGTTCAAAGTGAAAAAAATAGCAGCAAAAGTACTCAAAGTCAACAAAACTAAGGCGATCCATATTTCCGTGCACTTTTTGATGGATATTGGTCTGTTTTTTTTTTTTTTGCCATAGTGCCATCAAATTACACCGAAGATACATATTAATGAGCTCATTCAACCATCTATTTTTTCTTTTTCTCATTTGAATTCGGTGGAAATATTAGACGGAATAATGTATTGCCTCACATTCGTTGATTTTTGGTACTCTTACGCAATTTTTTACGTTAAACCCTTCCCGCCTCAGTTGATAAAAGTTTGAGTATTTTTACCGTAATTATCCCTAAGAAATAGTATCCGTCTATCCGCTACGTATTGCTTATTAAGAATCAAGTCCATGCTTAGTGTTATGGGTAATTTTGCAAAGGTTATTTAATAAAGGAAAATTGTCTAGTTAATTATTTCTTTATTAAATAAACCTATTTTTTACCAAGTTATTCACCGGAAGCCCGTTTTCGAAAAATAAAGGGTCCAGATGATCCCAAAAATATCGAAATACCCAAAATCGATATAAAATTTGTAAAAAACGGCCTCAGAAAACATCCGGGACCTCCGGGACACGCCGGGAAACACCCGGGTGGGCCCCATCGCTCCCCAAGGGTCAACCGCCACGTGGCAGCGCCCCAGCAGCCCTCCCAAAGGGCAAACACTGTGCAGACACGTGTTGGGCTTCGGTTGGGCGAGAAATGGTGCTGACGTCAGCCCTGGGACGCATGCTGACGTCATCGGAGTGGGGAGCAAGTCACCCTTGAGCCAGCCGCCTTCTCCCCGCGCGTGAGGGCGCGTCGCTACTCCGATCGGCGTGATTCAGGTGGCGTTGGATCGGCCACGACCTGAGGATGCGAAAAAACATATAATTTTGCACCAGGGGCTTCCCGAGTCAAAAGTTATTTGCATTTGAATCCCCGGGTTCTCTTATAAATAGAAGCTCGGTTTCAGTTAAACGGTAACTCATTCTCTCTCAACGGAACTCGACCAAATCTCTCTCTATACCCTCTATAACTCGCCTCCCCTCAAATATCACTCTAATGTTGAGCGTCGGAGGTGAATCAGGGGGTATCCCCCCCGGTTCTCCCTGATCTCGGGTGTTGTTTTGTCCAGGTTCTGGGAGAGAGAAAACACATTTGAGCGGAAGTTCTGGAGAAGATTCTGGCACGATCCAAGACCCTCCTTGCTAAGGTTCTAGGTCCGTGAGGTGCTCGTTCTATCCACTGGTCTTGTATCTCCGGCAGATATACAGATTACGCGGATAGCCCGAGGACCCGGATCTGTCCCCGTGACGCCGGTTGAGGGTCTGATCCACCAGGGTTCACTGGAGAGTCGATACCGTGACCCCCCCCCCCCCTACGCGGTGGCCAGGAATCCGTTTTTGGTGTCCCGAACCTGTAATCCGGGTCAGGCCAAGTCCTGGCCCTATTAGCAACAGGTAGTGGAGTTTACCACGGATTTCTGGTCGTCGAGTCAGAGGAGGGTCCGTTCGACTCAAAGGTCCGGAGCCCAAGCCCTAAAGTCACAAAAATCAACGAGACGACATTGGGCCCGGCCCAACACGAGCAATTGGGCCGCTGAATGTTTGAGGCATTTTTCTGCATCAACACTTAGTATCAATATAACCTACTTATTATTTTGTGACAAATTTGGAATTCTTGATATTGAACAAAGAAATTGACATTGATTTGTGGAAAGTTTCCAACTAATTAATAATGATTGAGATTGGTTTTTTAACAGGGAATCCGGGTTATTTTTTGGCAAAGTTGTGTTCTAAAGACCAAAGCATTGTGTCAATTTTCTCCAGACACTTTGTAAACGTGTCTTATAAATCGGATATCTATAGTTTTGGGGTGTTATTACTTGAAATGGTCGGAGGGAAAAAAAAAATAACGGATCCGACAGAGAGCAACACAAGCCAAGTGGAACTTTGGTGTATCCAATGGCGGTTCAAATGCTCGAAGCTGGAGATACGGCCATAAGCATGCCACCTAACCCGTTTTCCTCTGTTGGTTCAACGGGAATAGTTGCAAATATGCCCCGGAGACGAATTATCCGAGAGCTTGAACATATAGTTGAGTTGGAATGAGTTATACATTAGTTGTAAATCTTAGTCAGAAATTACTAGTATTTGTAATTCAGGGATCAATTTTCTGTAATACTAGCCTTTTTAAATGAAGAAATTTATAAAAAAAAAAATTATGAGAAGTTTATAAGAGCTTGTGTTGCAAATTATGTATCAGTACTTATGGAGATTAATTACTTATTTTTGGATATTATTGACATTTATCATCGAGAATTGAAGGAGTAAAATATTCTACGAAAGCTTTAAGTGGTAAATATACTTCATAACCAAGTAAAGAAATTAACATGACCTGGAAAAAAGAAAGAAAAAAATACAGATATAGAAACTGTGAAGATAACAAAGTAAAGGAATAAATAATAAAATTTAATGCAATTGTTCGATTTTAAACATTAAAAGAAAAAAAAATAACTATTTGTAAATGGTTACTTTTATAAACGTCTTTTGAGGGTATCACAAACCAATAATGATCGTATGACAGATTAAATAAAATGTTATATCATTATATCATAGGAGTCAAAGCCATGAATAAATGTCACTGGAACAGAGATCCGGCGCGCAAAAGGCGTAGTTGTACCGGCAGTCGGTATGCTGACAATTGGTAGGTCAGAGTCCAGCCACATAAATACGTTAATTTTGCGTCTTGTCGGAATTGAATCGAAAACTACTTGAAGAGTCTTGAAAACTACTTGTTATACCTATTGACTGTATTTTTTAATCAAATATCATTCTGAATATCGATTACAATTTACATTAATTAAAAAAGGTTGATGTTTATCAAGAAATTAAAACCTGTAATTTTATTAATGAAAAATTGTAAATTAACTTTAAGGTTGACACATTTTATTTTGTAATTTAATTTTAATTAATGTAAATTCTTGATAAAAAAAATTGCTGTGAAAGGTTACATTAATAAGGTTTTTTTTTTTTTAGTCAAAGGTGGAGGCCCGAAATCTCGCTAAGCGAACTCGAATTCCAACTAGGTTGGTGTTAAAGTCGGATTTGGTCAAATCCATCCTCAACACAACTCGTGTCGTTTGGTCTATAAACGACATGAAGGGAGGCGAGGAAGTTCGTCACCCGAGGGGGATTATCCCCGAGGAGGAACATCCCCGAGGAAGAGTATCCCCGAGGAGGTTCATCCATGAGGAGACGCGGCCACGCGAGAGCAAGTTGCGATGAAGCGTCCCATCACACCCGACGAGGAACTTCGTCATGATGATCGTGCAGGGTCGAGTGACCCTTGACGAGACGTGCATTTAATGAAGCCGACCTACTCACTCGATGCGCCGAGAGAGTGTCCTCGCACCGCTGATAACGTTGTTGCTCCTTAAGGAGGGACTCTTCGGCAATAGCAAGGAGGCGTCTATATTCATCACGCTCCGCCCTACACTCAGCGAGCTTAGCCCCTGTGGTCTTGGGGAGAATATCGTCACTTCCTGATATAGTCCTCGCCGGGGCAAGAGCAACAGCACCACCTCCGGCCTGCGAAGGGAAAAAGAGAGTGGAGATGCGGAAGAAACAATAAAGAAGCCCGACAAGAAAAGAGATAAGGGAAAGACAAGTATACGAGGGCAATAGTAGGGAAAAGCTTAATGACGAAAGGAAAAGGTAACCCGAGAAAGATTTCCTTATTTCATATGACAATTCGCTTAAATGCTTGGATTACAAAAAGAGCCACAGAATGCGGAATTTACAATAAAAAGGGGGGAAATTGAAAGGGAAGCTCCAAGAAAACGTCCTATACCAGGGGCTCTGGGAGCGCCGGGGTCTCGGTGCTCGAGCCGGATCCGTCGCGCGATGCAGACCCAAGGGCGGCCCCCTCCGAGGCAAGGCTTTCAAGTCTCCGGCAGTCCGAGGCTGCCGGCTTGCATGGGGAGAGCGGTGGAGAATCAGGGTCCCGGGCGGATTTCTTGTCCAACTCTTCTACCATGGCCCGGTGCTCATCGCGGCTTTCGCGCCACGAGGGCAAGCGGGTATCGAGGCCCTCGGCTTTTGCCGCCAGGGGGATTGACTCGACCAAGACAATGTTGGCCTGGTACGCGGCAGCCAAGCGGTGGGCGTTGATTGATTCATCGAGAAAATCATACTTCGCCGAGAGGCGCTCCAGCTTGGCTTGGGCCTCCTCGAACAAGCGCTCTCGGCCATGACGTTCCTCAACTGCCTCGGCTCGCGCGGCCTCCAAGTCCTCGACGAACTTCCTCAACAAAGCATCAACCCGAGACGCCAGCTGGTCTTCCTGATCGGGCGATACGCCGACGGCTTCGCTAATCCGAGCGAGGCGTTCAGCCTAAAGCCGGAGCTTATCGGAGAGGCCCGCCTCCTTAACAGCGCAAGAGTTCCGCTGTTCCGCGAATTCGGCCTCAGCGGCCTGGCGCAGCGAGACTTCCGACTCCAAAGCGGACTTGGTCTCGCTGAGCTCAGCCTCTGCGGCCCGACGCAACGAGCTTTCCGCCTCCAAGGCGGACTTGGCTTCGTTGAGCCCAGCCTCGGCGGCTCGGCGCAACGAAATTTCCAACTCCAAGGAAGACTTGGCTTCGTCGAGCTCCGATGAAAGCTTCTCGGCCTGCTCCTGGGACTTCCGCCCGTCGCGGGTGGAGGCCTCAAACCGTCCTCGGGCTAACGTGAGCTCCGCCGATAACTCACTGCTCTCTCTCTCTCGACCCTAGCGGCGGATAGCTGCACGGAGGTAATCACGCCTGTCAACAAGGCTACCCCCCGGGTAACGCGGTCAAAAAGTTCCAAGCCCCCTACGTGATCGCTGGAAGGCTCGACGAGCTCATGAGAAGCTTCGGCCATGGGAAGTGCTCGCGGAGGCGACAAGGCCGGGAAGCTGGCTTTGGCCTGTGGCGACCCGGTAGGTGCCTCCTCGGGGTCAAGAGATGGCGCAGGAAGCTGCGCCGAGTCATCCGCTGATTTGGGCGACGCACTAGAAGGAATGATAAGAGGTACTTGCGAATCAGAAACACCGGTAGGATCGGGAGAGGGCCGGACCATTGAGCCCTCGAGGGCCTCGACGCCAGGTGCGTCAGGAAGGAGTTTCGGGCCGGGGAGATTCGCCTCGGGATACACCCCGGACTGTTCCTCCTCGGGCCCGAAGAGGATCTGTTCTGGAGCGTCTTCATCGCCAACAGGCCCCGTGTCTCCCTCGTTCGAAGCGTGGGTCTCTTTGACCAAAGTTTGAGTCGGAGGCATAGAGGCCGCGACCAAGTCCCGCGTCGCTTCGTCGGGGATTCCCCGAGGCGGTGACGGGGAGGGTCGGGTCGTGACCCTCGGAGCGGAAGGAGGAATGGAATTTTCAGCCCCCAAGGGGGGCGGATGAGGAGCATTCGGCGCGACGACCAGACGCTCGATGTCATTAAACTCCAGTCTCCCCCGCGGTTTCACGGCGGGGTGCGCACGCCCGTCCGCTGCCAGTCCCGTCCTCCCCACTGTGCCCTCAACGTGCGCGGTGCCCGGAGCTTCCTCCGCTATCCCTCGAGACGGATCAGCAGCTTCGAGCTCAGGGGTCGGGTCGGGAACCTTCGCTTTCTTCGCGGAGGGAGCATCACGCACCTCCTCGGCGGGGCGCTTGCCCGAAGAGCTTTCTTCTCGAGGAGATCTCCTCGAAGAACGGGAAGCATCTGGCGAGGAACGGGCAACGGGCTCCGTCCTCGTTCTCGTTCGCCGCTCATCGCAAGTATCCTCGATGGGGCGTTTACTCGAGAAACCGTCCTCTCAAGGGGTGAGCCCCATGTAGCGAGGGGCATCAGATCCTGCCCGAGACCTTGACAGTCTATGCGCCTCCCGATCCCAATCGACGGGAGCGTTGTCCCTAGCGGCAGCAATTTTGTCCTCGGTTTTCTTCTTCGGCCTTGAAGCGGGTTTCTTCCGCTCCACGGGAGATCCCTCCGGAGCAGGAGTGCGACGAAAACCTTCCGGGAGGAGAGTATCTGGGGGCGCCCCGTGGATTTGGGCCAGCTGATAAACCCCAGACTTCTCGAGCCGCTGACCCCCAAAGTCTCTACTCCAATCGCGCCTGGGGTTGGCAAGGAGGGCAGCGTGGATGTTTTTGAACCGCGCCTCGGCCTCCTCGTTCTCCTCGGGCTTAAATCGAGGGAGGTCCACTCCCTCGAGCACCAAATCTCTCGGTAGGAAAGCATGGTGGGGACCGAAGTTGGAATTGTCCACGCGGACGAAGAAATACTTATTCTCCCAACCAGACTCGTTCGACGGCGTGTTCAGAAGAATGTGCGGCCGGACGCGATGAGAGATGGCAAAGCGACCCAGATTCTTCGGATTACGGGAGACCTTGAAGAGGCGCATTAAGTCCTCGAGCGTAAGCTCCACTTTCTGCTCACACGCAATGGCGAGTGTGCAGAGAAGAAGGTGAAGGGTGTTGGGGCTCACCTGGGCGATCGGAACCCCAAAGGCGTAGAGAAACGCCACGACCAGGAGCGACATCGGGAAGCGGAGACCAACGACGCGGAAGAACGACTCGTAGACGCAGACAAAGTCGCTCTGAGGCTCGTCGGCGGATTCACCCTCGAGAGGGAGACGTGCAAAATAGAGCTCTGAGTCGGTATGGTTGTCAACGATAAACTTCAGACCCTCTTCCGTCATGACGGAAGGGGGGCTTCGGGTCTTAAAGACCGGGCCGGAGCGGGAATGAGCCATCGAGGCGTCTTAGGGAGGAGAAAGAAGAAGCTTGGAGACGAGGGAATGGGGGTAAGACCGGAAAAGAAACTTTGAGAGAAGTTCTTGAAAATACAAGAAATGTTTGGAAAAATGGGTATGAGCTTCGAATTTATATAGAGAGGAGAAGCATAGATAGGCGCGTCTTGATCTAACGGCCCAAGTTCAAAGCTTGCTAACTCATCAACGGCTCATATCAAGAGCCCGTTATAAATCCCTGCAAGTACTCGAATGCGAAAGGAGGGCGGCATTCAATGCTGAGGGGACGTGCGAGAGATTCGAGGCTGACAAGTTTTGGGAAAGCAAACCGAGGTGGGGCCCAGAACCAAGCAACGGTCGGAGAAGCAAGAGAGTTGGGCTTCCTCGATCGTTAACAAGGATCTTCGCGAAAACTCCTCGATTCAGCGTCGTTGAGAAATCTTCATCGCTAGGAGTCTTGTCGGGAAAGTTATATTTTTATATTTACAAAGTGCATGTTTACGTTTACACCTTTTGCCTTCGAGGCGTATATCTCGGTGTTTTTACATAATTTAGGTAAGCGGAGAGGGTTCTCGACAAAATGCCAACGACGTCTAGGTCACGGTAGCCCTCGCGGGACAAGTGACCCGGCTCGCGACAAGGAGGGAAGTAAAGGAGAACTGGCGAGGAAAGGAAGCGGCTTAGCAATACAACCACGCGAGGAGCCGAAGAAGCAGTCACCGACCGGGAACCAACTGGTGCCGGCTAGGGCCGATCCCCGAGACAGTTATACTTTATTTTACCAAGTGTATACACTTGATAAAATGGGGGACTAACTGTTAAGGTCGGATTTGGTCAAATCCATCCTCAACACAACTCGTGTCGTTTGGTCTATAAACGACAAGAAGGGAGGCGAGGAAGTTCGTCACCCGAGGGGGATTATCCCCGAGGAGGAACATCCCCGATGAAGAGTATCCCTGAGGAGGTTCATCCACGAGGAGACGCGGCCACGCGAGAGCAAGTTGCGATGAAGCGTCCCATCACACCCGAAGAGGAACTTCGTCATGATGATCGTGCAGGGTCGAATGACCCTTGACGAGACGTGCATTTAATGAAGCCGACCTACTCACTCGATGAGAGCGTCAGCGACGAGGCTTGCAGAGGAACTCCCGAATGACGGCTGACGGGATGCACATTTAATGAGGCGCACCTACCCATAACTGCAGCCTGCTCGGAAGCGACATAAAGCAAGAATTGACCATGCTGCCCTCAAATCACGCCAGAGAGTGAATGATTAAAAGGAAAAAGGCGGGAAGGATGCGAGGGAAAGGCATTGTAAACTCTATAAAAGGCAAGATAAGCCTCATTTGTAAAGGTTCAGAAAAATAGAAACGAAGGCCCGAAAAGAGATAAAGAAGTCTTGTAATAAAAAAGGCTAAGGAAATAGAGAGGAAATAGAGAGAATCGATGTTCATGATCCTTCATCTGTCCAGCTATTCAACAGAAGAAAACCGATCTCATTTCGGAAAATATAATAAAACAGAGATATTCATTTACTATTGTTTATTTGTTATTTGGTGATTGTCTTTGTGACTGGAAAAGGGCGGTGAAAATCGCCCTCTACAGTTGACACTCAAGGAACACAAAGTAAGAATTGAGGCTCGAAATAATATAAATGAAAGGTTACGTTAATAAGGTTGATGTTTAAGAACTAAGTAATTGTATATATAGATATATATTTAGTTTTTTTTTTTTTTTTTGTTAAGTTGAGAGATATATATTTTGTTAACGTGATTAGTCCCCAAAATCTCCCACCGGATTAAACCCGGATACCCAATTTTTTTTTAAAAAAAACCCGGATACGGATATATCCGTATCCGAAAAAACCCGGATACGGATATATCCGTATCCGGATATTACGCAACCCGGATATCAAATTATCCGGGTTTTAAAAAAAAAAAAAAAAACTTTTGATCTGGGCCGTTGGATCATCAAGATCAACGGCCCAGAAAATAGATTTAATTAAAATATATAAAAAAACAAAACCCGGATCCGGATATATCCGGAATTTTTTTTTCCCGGTCCCGGATATATCCGTATCCGGGTTTTTGAAAGAAAAAAAAAAAAACCAAAACCCGGATGGATTTTTGGTATACATTTTGGGGACTAAACGTGATATATAATATCAATATGTATACATATTTGGTGAATATCTATAGTTAACGTGTAATGAACATATATTCACTAATTATATATATATATAAACCAATCGTAGTTACACATTAGCTAATCATAAATATATATATATAACCATTTATAATTTTATCGTATATTAACTAAACCTGTAATCAATATATATATTATATATATATAAAGTATAAACCATGATACATATTGCTTTGAGCGCGTAATTTTATATTTGTTTGAAGTAAATGTTGTAAAAAAAAATGTAAAGAATTAAATGTACACAATTGTGTGACAACTTTTTTTTTTTCTTTAAAAAATTTGACAAAAAAAGAAAAAGATTGTTAAAATTAAAATAACAAAAATCTTAGTTATATATATATATTATATATATATAATTTTTTTTTTATTTTTAATTCACGGTGCTTCAAATAATCAAAATTAAATAAATATTATTATCTGGTTCGTCTCTGAACCGTTTCAGCTTCCAACAGATCAACAATGGCGGGTCCCGAGCGGCGCTTCATCCCTCTCCTCCTTCTCCTCTCCGTTGCCGCCCTCTTCTTCTTCTCCTACCTCCATAGCTCCAATCTCATCCCTATCTCCAACCCTAAGCTCGACTTCGCCGTCGTCTCCGACCAAACCCCTCGCCGCGATTTCAGGCTCATCGTCAAGGTCCTCGCCTACAATCGCCTCGATTCGCTCTCCCGCTGCCTCCGCTCCCTCGCCGCCGCCGATTACCTCTCCGATCGCGTCGACATCCACCTCTTCGTCGACCACTTCAACGGCTCCGACGAGGCCGGTCGGAAGCTGGAGGAGTCGCGGAAGATTCTGGAGTTCGCCGACGCGTTCCCATGGCGGTTCGGGGAGAAGATCGTGCACTACAGGACGCGGAACGTCGGGCTTCAGTCGCAGTGGCTGGAAGCGTGGTGGCCGAGCTCCGACGACGAGTTCGCCTTCGTCGTCGAGGACGACTTGGAGGTCTCGCCGCTCTACTACAAGTTCTTGAGGAGCTTGATCTTCAAGTATTACTACGACGAGGCGAACTTCCGTCCGTACGTCTATGGAGCTTCGCTTCAGCGACCAAGGTTCGTACCAGGTACCTACTTTGTTTTTTCTTCTTCTTCCTTTTCGTGAATAAATTCATTGAGAGTTTGTTGATGCGACATTGTTGAGTATGGATTGCTTGTTTCTCAAGCTTTTTTGTGGTGAATAGTTTTCTGTATAGCTTTAGCTTGTAGTGTCAAGTATTATAATATTGTGCTAAGGCTTAGAGTTGATTGTTGTTTGAAGGAGATAAGAACACGCATTGACTAATAGCGAAAATTGTTTCCTTCTTTACTTAGTGATGAGCAGATTAGGATGTTGAGCTTCCACTTTATTCTTGTTATCAATCTTCTCTACCGCGAGACCGTGACAAGTGTTGGAAATAGACGGGTAAATGCTAGAGAATGTCGAGAGAATGTATCGAGATGTTTTAGCTTGCGTTGGGATAGACCCGAGACAGTAAATCGAATACGCAATTGGGAGTTCGCCGAAGTAGTGAATTGAATTCCCTCAATCTTTATTGATAAACTTGCTGGAACACGATAAACAACACCGTTCATTCAAGAACAAGATCGAAGCTCTCTGCAGGAAGTAAGAGTGCAATTAGCAAAGTCGAACATAGCTGTCATAATGACCTTAGGCGCCTAGCTTAGGGATTAGAAAACCGTAATCCTATAAGTATTCATGGATAAGCCAAAATACCCTTATTGACTTGTTGGCTTCCTGATCTTTGGGACAAAATAGGAACGTTAAGCGACCGTTTAATTTGCGTTTGAAGATTATTCACGGTCAGTAACATACCGAGAACATCTGTTAAGATGTTTTAACTTGTATCCTCAATAATGAATTATGCAGAGTCCTTGTTCATTTAATTTACTGTTAAGTGTACTACTTGATCAATTGATTGCTTGAAATGTGACTGATAATTGATGGAATTGTTATTATAGGAAAGCATGGAAACAAAATTCACTTAGATAGCGGAAGTCGACTTTTCTTGTACCAATTGGTGGGCACTTGGGGCCAGCTTCTCTTTCCAAAGCCATGGAAAGAGTTCAGATTGTGGTATGATCAACACAAGTCAAAGGGAATAAAACCACTTATTGATAACATGGTACGTTTTCTTCTAGTATTTCTTTAATTGACAGTAATGTCTCCTAATCACTTTGAGAGAAATCAGTTTGCCTCTTGAATTAAGTTTGTAGCAGCAATATCCATATTGCTCTGTAGACGTCACACTGTGCATAAAACATTATTAATTCGAGGCTATTTTTGTCCATTTTGTTACCAATCAAGCGCAACATACTAGCGGTGTGGGACTATTGTGAAGAAGTCCATGAGTTCAATCGTGTAACAAATTGTTAGGATAAAGTTCCACTAGATCGAAGATTTTTTTAAATTTTTTCTTACAAATATACCTTCAAGTAAGTCATGTGCTACACAAAAATTAAAGTGTGCAGTTTGCTGTTTTTTGAAGAAAAGAACGAAGGGGTATTGCTCTCACAAACTATAGTTCACGGGACAAAATTGCTCTCTCATGAAAAAATCAATCCTATTAATGCCAATTACTTGTTCGTTTTCTTTGTATCTGCGGATCAAAGTTTTGAGGTTTAAATGTTTGGATAACCTGTTTCTTTATGTGTTTGTCTTATATTTAAAAGATAAATTCTTATTCAGGTAACAACAGGATGGTACAAAAGGATGGGAGAGAGAATATGGACTCCTTGGTTCATCAAGTTCATTCATTCTCGTGGCTATTACAATTTCTACACTAATTTTTCAGGCGAGAGAGCTCTGAGTGTCTCTCACAGAGACCCCGGTGTTAACTATGGGAAAACCGCCGGGCCCGACTCTAATTTACTAAACGACGTGTCTCTGGATTTCGACCTCTTGGAAATGCAGCCGATGAGTCACCTGAAGTGGCACGATTTCTGCTTCAGGGAGGTACATCCCGAGCTAGTTGTGCGAAGAGCTGATGAACTTGGGCACGTGCTTCGAACGGTGCAGAAACAGCGGACACTCATTCTCGTAAGTCTATTTGGAGTTTCGGAGATGCTCACTAGGAATCTGATCTGCAACTTTGAGCAGCAAAATATACAGAATTACGTCTTTATCGGCTCCAAAGAAAATTTCCTGCTTGACCTAGCGAGAAGAGGACACCCTGTTATCATCGGAGACAAATTTCTTCGGACTGTAATAACCGAAAAAACAACAGCTTTTCAAGCCCTTGACGATCGAAGGAAAGCGATTTTAGCGAAGGCTTATGTCGTAAAGAAGCTGTTGGAACTTGGGTATAGTTCTTTGGTAATGGAAGGAAACATGCTTCTCCCAAATGGGAATCCTTATCGAGACTTCGATAGCTCCTCTGACTTCTTCGCTGGCGAGAGCTCCGAACTTCTGTTTGTGAGAAGCTCAGCTGCTGCCCAGAAAATTTGGTGCGACAAAATTGTTTCAAATTTGGCAAGCGAAAAAGAGCAGGCTAGTTTTGTGCGTTTGGTGACCCGGATATTGGAAGAGAAGGGTGTCAAAGTTACAGGCGTTGATGAGATAAGTTTCTCCGTTGATTCGGAGGAGAAAGCCGAGCAGTCTTCTCTAATGGCCGGGAAAAAGGTGGTCGTTTCTTCTGCCGAGGCGAGTCCCGATTTGGTAAGGAAGAAGTTTGAGGAACTTGGTGTGTGGCTGTTGGACGATGATGGCGTCTCTTGCAAGGGCGTTTATTGTCATCAATCTTAGCATTTCCTAAGATAGGGCAAAAGTTATGAAGGTAATTTTTTTTGTACGAGTATATTTTACCGAATTGAGGAATTTTGGAGGAGCCGGATTTTTATTTTTGTAAAAATGTAGACAGAGTTTTATTTAATTTGTGAATTTTGAAGAAGAAATATATATTAGTATTACCATCGTTTTTAATTTTATCTTATTAGATTTATGACTGTTAACAAACGTTTCAAATCGATGCTGTATAATAGCAAGGAACAAACACCCGGTCACCCGTCCGTTTTTTTCGTAATGTCTGTTGGTATACTTATCGGTTATCTGTAACTCTTAAGATCTTAGACGTTTTCGATTTTTTTAGAATGTGTTATAGTTTTTTGAATTTTTTTGAAGTAAATTTTATGTTTGGTAAATTTAAACAAAGTAGTTTTTTAATACTGAAAGTTTTCCCACGGTAAAAGCCCAAAGCAATTCTCCGAAGATCTCCAATGCAAGCACATAGCTATATTCAAGTGTAATTTGTAGCCATTTTGTACATGTAAGCTTCATAGAGTTGTGATTTCACCAGTAATCTTTACACGAACACTCTCCCTTTTTAAAATGGTGAAACCGATTCCGATCCCGCACGACGATCTCGCGGTCGAAAGTCGCCGAGATCAGCTTGCTCGCGGTGTGGCAGTCTTTGCAGACGCGTAGATTCTTCGAGATGCGAATCGTCTCCCCCACTCTGGTGTTCAACAGGCCGTAGGCGATGGCCAGTTTCTCGCTGTGGTAAAACAGCGGGTT
Source organism: Parietaria judaica (assembly GCA_954871525.1). Classification (NCBI taxonomy): domain Eukaryota; kingdom Viridiplantae; phylum Streptophyta; class Magnoliopsida; order Rosales; family Urticaceae; genus Parietaria; species Parietaria judaica. Next base: position 20,475,056 of record OX940864.1, read on the forward strand.
CTCCTTTTCCTCTTCCCCGAGGTCGTGCAGCCCTCCTTCCACGTCGGGAACGTACCCTAGCGATCTGATGCACTCCAACATCTCGTCGACTTTCGCGTAGATCTCTCGGGATCGAGGGTGGGTCCTTCCTCCGGCGATGAACTCGTTGACTGAACCCTCGGATTCGATGACAGAAACTCCAGGAATTTTCTTCACTCCCCTATCGTTCATCAGCCTCCGCACTCGCCCGACATCTTCCCACCTGCCTGCACTTGCGTACAGATTCGCCAACAGCACGTATCGCCCGCTGTTATTTGGCTCGAGCTCGATGACGTTCCACCCGATTTCCTCTCCCACTTCGACGTTCCCGTGGATCTTACAAGCTCCGAGAAGAGCTCCCAAAATACCCGCATCCGGGCCTATGGGCATAGCACCTATGACCTCTCTCGCTTCCCTTATCCTCCCGGCTCTTCCGAGCAGATCGACCAAGCACCCGAAATGCTCGGCTCTGGGCTCAATGCCATGGACTTCAGTCATGCTTCGGAAGTAGCGACGTCCTTCTTCGACCAACCCGGAGTGCGCGCAGGCACTGAGGAGGTTAACAAATGTGATGGCGTCGGGAGCCACCATCTCTCTCTGCATCTTCTCGAAGAGCTCCACCGCAGCCTCGCCTCGCCCGTGAGTCGCGAAACCGCCGATCATGCTGTTCCACGACGACAGCCCTTTCGGCGACAACGCGGCAAAGACCCGGGAAGCCTCCTCGAGGCAACCGCACTTGCAGTACATATCAACAAGCGTCGTCCCGAGCTTCGCGTCAAGCTCGATCCCGCTCTCCGCCACGTAGGCGTGTATCCACTTCCCCTGATCCAACGCCCCGAGCCCCGCGCAACCCGCAAGCATACTGGCCGCCAAGTACTTATCCAACGGTACCCCTTCGTCCCGCATCCGGCGGAACAACGCGAACGCCTCCGGAAAACGGCCGCCCTGCACGTACGACGCGATCATGGCGTTCCACGAAACCGAATTCTTCTCTGGCATCGACTGAAACAGCTTGAACGCCTCGTCGAGGAACCCGCACTGAGAGTATCCCGTGACGAGGGTGGTCCAGGACACGACATCTCTATGCGGCATTTTGTCGAACACTTTCCGGGCTTCCTCCACGGACTGAAACGCAAAGTACATGTGGATCAGCCCGTTGCCGCAGAACCCGTCGTCTCCGAAGCCGAACTTGACGACGTGGGCGTGGATCTGCTCGCATTGCTCGAGGCTGCGACAGGAACGGATCGCGGCGGGGAAAGTGAAGCGATTGGGAGCGACGGAGCGGCGGAGCATGAGCGAGTAGAGGAGGAGGGAGTCTCCGACGGAGCCTCTGATGAGGGTGTTGTAGACGAAGGCGTCTGGTGTGGGGAGATCGAGGAAGAGGCGGAGGGCGTAGACGGAGTCGCCGGCGGCGGAGACGGCGCAGAACTTGATGAGGCGGCCGACGGCGTGGTTGTCGGCGGCGAGGCCGAGGCGGATGAGCTGCGAGTGGCGCTGCTTGAGCTCGCGCATGGACGAGCATGTCGAGCTCTCGTCCGTGGGCTTCGGAGATGGCGAAACCGCACGGAGGAGTGAGCACGACGCCATTGTTGTCTGTTAATCCTCAACGTCCCAACCAACGGCATGTGATAAGCCATGGATGATAGTATTACCATGATTTATCCTTAGAAAACTTTATTTTTCTATTTTATTATTATCAATATCATTACTTAGAATCATTGTGGCGTAAGTTCCCATTATTTTTAAGAGATAACTGCGGCACAAAGAACTTATATTTTCATTTTATTTGAAGCATGTTTTTAATATTTTTTTTAAATTTTGAGTATACGTCATTAAATGAATAATGAACGTTAAGTTTCTGTCAAGTACAACTATATAACTTTATTTCCGTTAAGTTCTTTTAGAATTTTGAAGAAGTCATGGGCCGTCATGAGGCTATTCTGCAGCTAGAATGCCGCGTTGCCGCGAGTTGGCACTTGGCAGCACATTTAAAAAAAAAAATGGTACTTGTGTCGCTAATATAAAAAAATATTGCAACTTCTTAGCTTCAATAAAAAAATAGTCATTAATCCGATTGGGCTGATTAAGGGCATAATTTAATCGGAAATTAATTGCTAATCAATCTCGATAGTCGATAGTTTTTTTTGAAGGCAGCTTTGCTGCAGTGGGGAACGAACTCACAACCTCCACTTTGGAGGTGGTGTGGAATTACCACTAGGCTATCCTAGCAACCACGATAGTCGATAGTTAAAGACACTTAAATGGCTACAAATATAAAAGGGAAAACTGCGGCTAATGTACCCAATGTTTATTTTCGACGGCTAATATACCCAATCTTTATTCCGTTAGATTTTTTCGTGTTTTCCGTCACTTGACCGTCAACGAGTGATATGTACACTTTTCGTATTTTTGACATAACTCACTCATTTTTTGTCCAAATTTTATGCACAACCTACTGTTGGAAAGATAAGAGATAGATCTACAAAAATACGAAAGCTTTTTTCACATTACATCTTTCATATTTTTGGCATAACTCACTCTTTTTTTTGTCCAAAATTTATAAATAAACTACCGTTGGAAAGATAAAAGATTTATCTACAACTTTGTAGTTTAACATTTCGTCATAAAAAGTCATTAAGTGTAATGACCCTATTTTTCTCGCACCTAGAACCTTAAAGAATACTACATTGAATCTTTTGGTTATAAGGTACATTTTGATGATAAATGAATGATAAGTTATGGAAGATATTTATTGTGAGTGTCTATACGTTATGCATTATGCATTTAAAAATTTGATGGACGGAAAAGAATTTCCGTAAGACACAAGTAATGTTACTTACCTCTATGTTTGTTAGTACTACCGCTATGCCGCTAGTACTTACCTCTATGACTGTTGGTACTACCGTTATGCCGCTAGTACTCCCGCTATGCTTGTTAGCACTCCCGCTAGTCATTTCGGGATCCGCATGAGATACTTATTAAGGCGGGGTTTACATAAAAGCTTTCGGAATTGGAAGAATGATGTCTCGTATCAATAAGTTTCTATAAGTAAGAAACAATACTGAGAAATAAAGAAAGAAAATGTATGATATAAACCATTTCATCTTGAGGGGAAAATATGATTTAAATTTTAAACAAAGTATCTTCAAAGTTGACTAAAAAGTCAACTAGGCCGGAATGAATATTTTCGAGTTCCGAATGAAACCAAAAATATCATTTTTGGAATCTACATGAAAAATTATTAAAGATAGGTACGTTCAATGTAAAATTTTCATCAAGGTCCTCAACTTTTAGAAAAGTTGCACTATGGCCCAAAATTTTCAAAAAGTTGCAATTATGCCCCTAATCCGATTTTCAACATTTTAAACTCATACTTGATGTCCATACACGTGCCTAAAACTTCATGTATGCTGAAATTTGAATAAAGGTTCTCTTAGAAATCAAAAGAAAGCCTTAATGTTATTTTGTCTTATGTGCTTGTCTTATGCACCTCCCAAATGAACCAATGGGCGCATAGAAGTGCATGAAAACCAAAATAACTATTATATCAGCCCTAAATTCGATCACAACACTCCAAGAAGGTCCAATGAGAGATTTGAGTGCTCTACAAGCTTTATCAAACCTTAAAAACTCATTATGACATGTCTTATGCACTCAAGGAGAGAGATGCTCTTGTCTATTCACCACACCACTCATTTGCACGATTTTCTTCTCTCTCTAGACCAGAAAAGAAACTCTCTCTTCAGCCCTCTATCTCTCTAAGAAACCCTAAGAGCATTTTCTTGTAGAAACCCTCCAAGAACACCTCAAAAATCAACTTTTCCAAGAAGAAGAAAGGGGTAAGAACACCTCTTGCATGTCGATTTCCCTAATGTATTTCTCTCTGAAATTTATGCTCATTTTTACTCCATCTTGTTGTGTGCTAAGGCCACGAAATCATGGAGAAAGAATCGTGAAGATCCGATCTCAAACGCTCTATTTATCCCTCAAACCGTGTCATTGCTCAAAGTTCCAAAGAAAGAGGTAAGGAAACCTCTTGCATGTTGATTTTCTTCATGGCCATAAGATATGAAATTATGTTCATAATGTTCTCTCTTATCCTAGCTCAAAATCCAGCCTTCTCTAGGCTAAGGTCGTTGTGAAGAGCACCTAAGTTTCCAACTACACAAGTATTAACTTTGTTGGAGAAAATTCAAGAAAGGTATAACCTTCAAACTATAAACCCTCACTCTTTTGATGAATGGTTATCATACTAAGTTTCATGCTTATTTATGAATTAAGTAATACATGCATGAATGTTTTTGTGTATTTTCATGAATTTGGCCCAAGAGCCTTATGTTTGATGATGATTGAATGACATGCATGTTGCTGGAATTAGGGTTTTGATGAAGTCCGATTTTGTAGGGGTATTAACCAGACCAAATGAAGTCCAAATACAGAAAATGACCTATTTATAGATAGATATATGTGTTTAGTATAACATACTGAAAATTTGGAGCCATTCAAGTTATGAGTTTTAGGATATGAGTCGTGCACTATTCGTGCGCAAAACTGTTTTTACTTCCAGGCAGATCTGGAAGTTCGGATTTAGAACACATTTTTCACCAACCTAATATTTTTATAAATTCATATAAAAATTATATGTTATAGGTATATTTCTTATGGAATTAATAAAGTTAGTTTCACTGAAAAATATACTCCGGTTAGTTCGAAACAATTCACGGAGTAATGACATGCAAATCTGTTTTCGGTTTTAGTCAGATTGTGAACTATGTTAGTAAAATGCTTTAAAACGACGATCTATATTTTATATTTTGGTGAGATAAAAATATATGTTATACTTAAGTTAGTTAAAGAGACATAGGAATTGGTTTTGTTCCAAAACAAGCCCCGATTGATTTTATAAAAATCACACACCGGAGGTCGCAAATTGTTTTTCATAAATAAGGGCAGATTTGAGTTCATGCTTAAAAATACATATATATGATTTACCAGGGGATTTTATTTTCAGGAAATGAACTAAATACTTTATAATGTCAAGTTTAGAGCAATCACAATTGGTTTTATGTTAAAACGAGTTTTCGTTTACCGGATAGAGGTTATAAAGCAAGCATATACAAGCTATTCTACCCTTGAGGTAGAATTGTGACCCGAACAATAAAATAGTTTCAATTTCGGGTAATGGGGCTATTATATTAAAAATAAAACTCAGAGGTTAAGATAATAACCTAGGAGCTCTAAATAATTTACGATTATGAAAATGATCACACCGAGGTTGTTTCGGATTTTCAAGATAAAGGCTATGTTTACGAAATATGATAAGACAAAACTCAAGGAGTTATTAATGAAAGGAATAGTTTCTATGTATAAAAAAAGGTACGAATATTAAATGATGATTCTACGGCATGAAAATACTTGTACACTTACTTGAAGTTAAGTCGTACAATATTACTTAGATCTTTAAACAAAGGAACGTGTTGATACAAAATCGGATAGTGTCGAAACCTTAGTTCCCTAGAATTCCAGCAACGTAGAGCATGCATGTAAACCTGGATCCAAAAGAATGACGAGTCGTCTGGTCGGATTAAACAGGGAAGTAGGGTGTCCATAAGTGTGATAGGCTGTAGCTGAAGTGCAGCGAGGACACCAGGTGAGTACAGATCTCACTACAGCATGAATAGTTTTCAAATGAAAAGATGAAATATGTCGAGACATGAATATATGTGATGATTGGGAGCATTGACTCCGATGCATGAACGATTGATTGGGAGCATTGACTCCAAGGCATGAATGATTGATATGTGTGGTCCTTTATGGACATTGATATGATTATATGGATCTTTGTGAATCCTATGATGTTAATGTATCATGTTATTACAAGTGTTGATATTGGAAAAGAAAATAAGGTATGATGAAAAGAATGATTGAATGAGCTTTGATTTATGTCATAATGCATGTAGGCATAATAGGGTCACCTTAATTAACAAAGATGACCAATGTTTTCAAAGCTCATGTCGTGCCACCCGATCGGGGTATAAACATGTTATGAAAGGGGCCTTAAGCCCAAGGTCGTGTTGGCTGGGGACCTTGCAACCCTCAGACCATCTGCGGCTGCGCGCAAAGGGCACGTTCACATATGGGTGATCACCATGAAAGACAGGGCCAATCCCTTGAGCCACTTAAAGGAAAAGAAAAGAAATGTTTTCAAAAGTAACCCAATAATATAGCATAATTGGACATACATATATGCATGATTGACATATGTTTTTGTGAGGATAATGTCTGTACTCGCTGCGCGTAAGCTCACGTAATATGTGTTCATGCTGTAGGTAAGAAACCCATGGCATGAAATTGTTATGGTGGACTCGCGAAGGAACGGTGATGCGCGCGGTGGTCATGGGTTAGGATGGGTAACCGCTAAAGTTTCCGCATGTTTTGAAGAACAAAGTAATGGACGTATGTTTTATTAACTACGGTTTATGTTTTGGGATTGTAGTATTATATTACATCCTTATTTTAAGAATTTACGTATGAAATCATTTCCTCGGGTTCATAATCCGAGACAATTAGTATGAAGAATTATATTGGACTTTTCAAAATGATTTTGGTAAACCATTTAACAAGCCTTCAAAGTTTTATGAAAGTCTCATGTTTTTCAAAGATTTCCAATAATAGTCTCTTTTGAATATTTTATGTCCAAGTATTGTTCTTAAATTTATTATAGGAAGTTTAAGACGTGTGTTCCTATGAGCACAAGTAAGATGGTGTTTTTAAACAAAAAAAAATTATTCCTAAATTTTTGTAACAAAGAGTTTTATGAAATCGTAAGAAAGTAAGTGAGTTTAAGTCGTAGCGGACGACGCTAGGCCGGGTCGTCACATTAAGTATATTAAAATTTGCTCGAAATAAAATTTTTGTATTAAACTAATGTCCAGTTTTACGTTGTAATTGAAATATTGGAATAATAAAAAACTTTTTTTACAAAACTTAAAACACCAAAGTTGTAGATCTATCTCTTATATTTCCAACCGTAGGTTGTGCATAAAATTTGGACAAAAATTGAGTGAGTTATGTCAAAAATACGAAAAGTGTACATATCACTCGCTGACGGTCAAGTGGCGGAAAACACGAAAAAATCTAACGGAATAAAGTTTAAGTACATTAGCCGTCAAAAATAAACATTAGGTACATAATCCGCAGAAAAAAAACATTGGGTACATTAGGGCAATTTACCCAATATAAAAATAAAACCAATGACATTTCTTTCTTCAGAAGCTACGTTGTGTGTGTTCTGATCTGATCGAGAATCCTTGTCAGTGTTCAACACCCAAAACGGCGCCGTTATGGGTCTCAAAACCCCGTCGGAGTCGTCTTCTTCTTCTTCTTCGTTGAAGTCTGATCTTAACCTTACTGTTCTCCCCAACTATGTGTTCGGTCCTGTTCCATCCAGATCCGAGGTCGATTTCGCCATTTCTGTTCTGCAAAAGTGAGACATTTTCTTTTCCTCTTTCCATTATGCAGTTTAGGGAATTTTGTTTTGTTGTAATTCCAATCCAACCCGAACTTTATCGAGAGTTGGATTGGGCTTTTCCGACTCGAAACGAGCAGGTCGGATTGAAGTTAGAGAACCCGTGCACACTCCTGAATTTGTACTTGTGCACTTGAGCTCATTATCACATCATCTTTGTCGGGTATTCTGTTGTTTGTTTATCGCGGATTGTACTCGATAAATACGTAGCTCCGCTAATTTTCGTGTTCAGATTGAGTACTCGAGAGGCACATTAAGTACTTATGCCGCTTATGTCCCTTTTTTAAGGCAAACAGGAGATCATGTCGTTGAATTATGAAATCATAAAAGACGAAGTGACCTAATATCTTATCGCTTATGAAATCAAGCTTGGTTTAGGATTTTGAGCAGTCAAATTGTATGACTATGTGCAAATAAAGTTTGTTATTTTTGCCTCTGACTTTGGATTCTAATGCTAAATGACCAGTTTTGTCCTCGCCGTCTCGTCCAATCGTGAAGAGTCAAAATGGGTGGTTCGGATATTGGAAAGCTCCATTTCAAGAGTGTTGGTCTCTCATGGACTCCAAAGACTCCGCGTCGCCATTCATTTGAGTGAAACCGACCCTTTTGTCAAGGTGATCATGCTTGGAGATTCCCATTAAAAAGTCAAACCCTGCTTGTTTCTTTGCCGGGTTTGACCGAATTTGTGTCTTTGAACTGATAATTATGGCAGAGACTGGTGCTTTCGCTGGCGTCTGATAGTGCCCTCTGGGACGCAATCATGAGCAACGAGCTCATGCGTGGGCTCGGGGTCGGGAGGCCGTCACACTTAGGTTTGATCTCTTGCACATCATGTTTGATCTGTGATTGTAATGTCAAAAAGTATGAGCAAAGAAGAAGCTACATTGATATTTTATTCATTAGTTTCAATAATGCTTTAGCTACTCATAGCAAGATGGGTTAATTGTGGAAAAAATACTCGACTTCGACGAGAGTTGCATTTTAACAGTGAAGATACCTTCCGTCACAAAAGTTTAGACATGAGAAAGACGACGTAGCTATAACTGCGTGTTGGTTTTCTTGTGGCAGTTGGAAACGGAAGCCGAATTGGTGCGAGCAAAGAGGCGATGTCTACATGTCAAGACACTGAATTCGCCACGTCGGTTTTGCTCTGCATATGGGAGAGTGCGAAGGCGAAAGTGACAGAACTCGTTGAGAGTTTCCAATCTCTGATGAGCATGATGTTCCAGAAACGAGGTGTCGAGAAGCTACACCACAATTATGATCTCGATGATGAGCAGTTGAAGAACAAAATCGAGAGTTCTTTGCTGCTTGCTGTAGTGATCATACTGATTGTGGTGGTTATTCGAGCCGGTGGGATTTGAGTTTGTTAGAAATTTTCATATGAAAGATGGTTAGATACTTAATCATAATGTGATCATGATTGATTCTGTTCTGTGTATTTCTTAGAGTGATGTCAAAACAACAATATAGTTTGATCAGAAACTCTGCCAATATTAAGTTTCTATCTAATTTTTGTTTATGTTCCCTTAATAGTAAGCCGTTGATCACTACTTGACAAAGGAAGCTCACGGGTGATTCCGTCATTTAGGAATTGTTCATGATCTTATTAGTCTTTTATTGCGATATTAGGTGCTTATTTCCATAATTTAAGTTTAATTACGTATTTTCTTTATATCAATTCGATAAATTCCTGATGGTTGCCGTTTTATCTTCTTTGATATTCAATTCCTAGCAATATTGGTTGCTCTTCTTGCGTTGATTCGTATTGAAAACGACAACATCTGAAGTCTCGATGGCGATCTACTGTTACCTTTATCATACATTTAAAAAAATATATTTTCATGGTTTAATCAATTTGAGAAATAAATATTTGAGCATCTTGTTACTCTCTTACAACTCTTAAGATTTTAGTCATTAATCTTAAATATATGATCGCTAAGAAACTAACAAATTGTACACTGACTCAAGATTGAAGTTATGGTGAAACAAAGTAGGTTATAGTTTAAGGGGATCTTCTCAACGAGAAGTGATTGACAAGACTACTCAGTGTACGTGCGGTGCGGTAATTCGATGCAGACATTCGGCGCGTTGCTTCCCACTTTGGCGGACTCGTTAACTCGCTATCGTGTGGCGGAGGATCTCAATCACCCCGAACACGTGTGCAATAGAATTAGGAGTGCCTAGTACCTCCCTGCCCTTGCAGTTTCAGTTTTAGGTCGGCCTCACTGTGATGTCATTTTTCTCTTTTTACATGTTAGGGCATGAAAGAATGAACCACTCTGCTGTGTACTCAGTCTTGTAACGCTTATGCTGCAGAAAGTCATAGTGAAAACGGTCGTGGAGTAGGCACCTCCTGAACAGGCCGAACCACGTAAAACTCTCGCGTCCCCGCCACAAACTTTATTTTGGTTCAACGTTGTTATACTTGGTACCCTGAAAATAAATTGTTCTCCGGTGAAACAAAAATCGAGACTATAAAAATATTTTTCTTAATGATTTGAATCTATTGATTTCAAACTTTTATTCATGCTCATAATCCTAAAGCATCATGCTAAGATAAGATACACAACTAACAAAAGCATCTCGCATAATCCAGTAACTTTGTCCGAAATATTATAATTTTCTGCAGAATTTAAGCAAATATAAAGCGGGCAAAATCTTGGGTCCGCTCCAAAACCCTCGAATTTCAAACATTTCCCAATCGCGGAGAGAGCGAAGCTCCCTCCAATGGCTGGGTTCGCATTCGGATCGTCCTCCTCGGCGACAATGGCTCAGTCCTCCCCAGCTTTCGGATTCTCAAACCCTTCTTCCTCCCCCTCCACCGGCTTCTCCTCCGCATCCACCGCCTTCTCATTCGGATCCTCCGCCGCGCCGGCCTCCTCTTCTTCTCCGGCGCCGGCTTTCTCTCCTCTCGCCAGCTCCGCTTCGCAACCCTCCGCCGCCGCTTCCTCTCCTCTCGCCAGCTCCGCAAACCCTAGCTCCTCCCCCGCCGCCCCGCTCTTCGGCTTCGCCGCCGGGTCCTCTGCGGCTTCGGCTTCGGCGCCGGCGTTCTCATTTGGCTCTGCCGCCTCCAGCTCCCTGTTCGGGTCCAGTGCGGCCTCTCCTTCCCCGTTCGGAGCATCTGCGGCTGCTCCGTCGTCCGGATCGGCGTTTTCAAGCTCTCCGTTTTTGGGAGCGACGGCGTCGTCGTCTTCTGCTTCGTCCACTCTGTTTGGAGCGCCTTCGTCTTCTCCATCGCCGGCTTCGGGATCGGCATTGTTCGGTTTGCCGGCTTCGGCTTCGTCTTCAAGCTCGTCTCTGTTTGGGGCTGCTTCATCGGCGGCGAGCTCAGGCCCGTCTCTGGTTGGCTCGGCGGCTTCTCCGTCCACTGCATTCGGCTCGACGGCTGCTTCGTCCAGCGTGTTTGGCTCTTCATCGGTTTCGACCAACCTGTTTGGCGCTTCTACTTCATCGTCAAGCTCAACCAGCTCCACCTCGAGTTTTACATTCAAGAACCCAGCGCCTATAGCGTCGGCTCCTCCCGCTTCATCAGCTTCGTCATCGTTCACGAGCTCCCCGGGATTCTCGTTTGGAACAGCGTCGTCCTTCTCAACCCCGGCGGCTTCGTCTTTCTTAGCGTCGCCCTTGAGTGCAGCCTCATCTAGCTCCGCTCCCGGGACCACATCAGCACCGCTGCAGCCTAGTCCACTGTCTTCTGCGACCTCATCCGCGCCATTGTTTTCAACTGTCACGACAACGGCAACGACGACGAGCGCTTCCGCAACTCCGGCCTCAAGCGGGTCAACCCAATCTTCTTTCTCAACGCCGGCATTTAGCGTGGGCTCTTTCTCTGCAACCACCAGTTTTACTTCTTCCGCCGCAACAGCTGCGAGCTCCGCTGCTACGACGGCAACCACACCATCGTTTGCGTTTAGCATTCCAAGTAAAGTTCCGTCTTCCGGCGCTACTGGCTCTTCAGGTTTTTCGTTGTCGACGAAACCGGCCACACCTGCGGCTGCATCGATGCCTGGACAATCAACCGCTGCGGTTCCTTCGATCGGTAAGCTTTTCGTTTTAGTTAACCTTTTGAATTCACCATATTGGTTCATTCTTTAAGTTGGTTTATGTCATTTTTCTTAAGCCCTGTTTGTGATCTTATATGGATTCAATCTATAATTCGCGCTAGACGAGTTTGCAACGACGCAGACAGTCACCGTGTCGACAACTAATCTTAATTTGCCTTGCCCATTATCAATAGTATCTTGTAACCTGAGCACTGGACTTGTTGGATTTCTCAAAATTTTCAAATCCTTGCTCGTTTTTGGTTTACCATACTCATTGTTTCAACTTCTATATTAAAGTGTGAATCTTACTTATTGTGTATATAATTTGTCAAGACTTGGTGATAAGTGTCCAATTCTTTCTCAGTTATATGTGAGTGTCAATGTTAATTACTTCTTTAATTTTGTTTCTGTTAGGTGTCTCGACTGCAGCATTTACGGCATCCAGCTCCAGCACGACTGCAACGCAGACATCAACGTCTCTTGTTGTGGCGTCAAGCAGCGGGTCTGTACACTTTATCTGATCAACCAAGTTATTTTTTGCATTTTTTAACGAAATTTTCATTTGAATGGAACTTTCTTTAATTTACATCTAACCTGAAGAAGAGGGTACTAAAACTAATGAATGCAGCAATAGATCCGTATGCTATACATTTCTATCTAGACTTTTAGAACCAAGTGCATATGCTTTTATTGTCATCGGAAGCTTTGTATCGGGATTACCGTAACTAACTCAAAATTGTGAAGGGCCGTCATCATGAATTTCTTATTTTTGCAAAATACCATTGCTGAAGATGCCTAGTATGTGGGGTTAAGGAACATATATCTTAGCTTAAAGCTTAAGCTATACACTCCATTAAAGTATGTGTCATTTCATAATAGTTGAACTTGTTAATTCATGTTCTTGCTGATGAAGAAAGCTAAAAAAAAGTTATACATGTCTGTTGGTTCTCGGATTTCTTGTTGATATATTTAGCAGGAATGTTCTGAATTTATTTCAGAATATCTTTGTCAATTTATATCAATTATTCTGTCTGAATATGTGATTGTAATTAGAGTTGTCAATCAATATTAAATGTAATTATTCTCTAGCAATCAGGTGTAATTATTTAGCCCTAGAATTATGCTTTTTATCCTTTCCTTGTATAGTGCTAGGAATTGCTCTATAAATCCTAGGTTGTAACATTGTTCATAATATTAATGAGAATAATTCTTCCCACATTTTCTCTCACAACCTAAATTCACAGTGTCTCTTGTTTAGTAAATAAAATTCAAGAATCTTGATTTTGGGTTTGTTCTGTTTGCTTGTAGAACAACTTCAAGTGTCAGTGCTGCAGTATCTACAACACCAAAACTTCCATCAGAGATCACGGGGAAGACGGTTGAAGAGGTACTTGCTTCACACGCTCTTGTCCTGTTCTTCATGAAAGTAATCTTGTAAGCCCATGATTAAGGCATAGGATGGTGAGGTTAATAGATTTTTTTTTATAAGTGGTCATTTTTTATTTGTTAGAAATTGAGACCTATTGAGCTAAACACTAGTCCGTTCGTTGGTTAGTTACTATGTCGTAAATAATAAAAGTAATAATGAAAGAGAAAAAGAGTATTTTATCTTGCTACTATTCTCTTTGATCCCGCAATCCTCCCCTTGGTTCAATGACTTTGATCTTATAGAGCTTGTTTCCGTTTAATTCCCATATCTTTGATCCTAAATTCAATAGAACAGAATTCAAAAAATTTATTACTGTCCGATTCTAACTAAATAACCAAAATAGTACTTATGTTACTGTTAATTACCTTCCCATTCTAACTTATATGGGTGTATTCTTAATATATTAGTAGTGTTCTTTATTCTGTAGTCGTTCTCGTAGTAGTGTTTGTAATCTTTAGTCTTCTTTTCCCAAGATCATTAAAGAGTGGAACTCTGAGCTGCAAGAACGTACTGGAAAGTTCCGAAAGCAGGCCAATGCAATAGCAGAGTGGGACAGGAGGATTTTGCATAATCGTGACGTTCTTCTCCGGCTCGAGGTAATCTACTAAGTTGATATTATTCGATGTTTCATATAAGGCTAGATGTTCTTTTGATACTATGTCCATGGAAATTTTCTCAGATTGAAGTGGCAAAAGTGGTTGAAACACAAGCTAACTTGGAGCGACAACTGGAGTTAATCGAGACACATCAACAGGAGGTATTTTCATTTGGATTTCACTTCTGAAGTTTTGGGAACTAGGGTTTTAGACTCTTGATCATGACCATCTTAATAGGCACATAAAAAATTGTCTTCTTTTCCTCAAATATGGAAAATTCCAACATATTCATGTTGGTGCAATACTTCTTGGTAAATGATGTTGTTTGTTTACACTATACCGGGGAAACATATACTTTGGCATTTGTTTCCATGGTATACAGATGCAATATAGAGTGCTAGGCGGCAAGTGCAACTGTTGACGTATAGGCGGAAGTCGGAACAAAGGAAAAACGGGCATTGAGCCTATTTTGTTGTGCATTTACGTTATTTTATGTCATTAGGGGTATTATTAGCATTTCCTGTTAATTAAGATGATTAGGGTTTCCAATCATATATTAGGCGATATTGGGAGAGACTGTCTAGTTCTCAAATTGTAGACCGGCAATTTGGTGTGATTATTCATTATTGAATTGAATTTCTACCTCTCAAATTATTTTTTATTTTGTTTATTTGTGTCAATCTTAGTTTCCATGCCCAATGATGCTTTGCTGTTTGTAACAGTGTCACACAGTGTTTCTCAAATGCAAATAACTAAGTGTATTTGCTTCATCTTTTTATAAGGTTGATCAGGCATTACAAAGCATTGAAGGAGAAGCCGAGCGCATTTACAAGGACGAGCGTGGAATACTTCTCGATGATGAAGCTGCCTCGACCAGAGATGCTATGTCAGTTACTTATCTTATATTTTTTAATACCTGTTTAAACACCTTAATGCTGAGATCTGCATGGATATTTTTATCGTCATTGTAGTTGTAATTCTTGACCATGGTCTCTATTTTTTCAATTTGATTCAGGTACGAGCAAGCTGAGTTTATAGAGAGGGAGATGGAGCAAATGACGGAACAGATCAAATCAATAATTCAGACCCTAAATGCAAACCAGGTAATGCATTTTAAATCTATATTTTATGATCATAAATAAATTAGCATACAGTAAATAATTATCGTCATGTGCATTAGGGGGGAGAGCTTGAGGCGAACGATGCAATGACTCCTTTAGACGCGGTTGTCAAAATCTTAAACAACCAGCTAAGTTCGTTAATGTGGATCGATGAAAAGGTTAGTGTCTAATGCTTATCCTTGATTTTTCGTTTACTCTGTTAAATTC